>OW028682.1:10020000-15020000 GCA_932294315.1 Epinotia nisella | reverse complement strand
TTATTTTCCATAATATCATTTGCCAGAAACTTTATAATCCATAATATTCATCTAATATGCAATTGAATATATTCATCATATTCTCACTGCCTTCGGTCCAGCTCAACTCTAAGGCAGGTCGGTGTAGGTATGACGACGAGCGAAGCGAGGAGGAGTGTTAGGTAGAACTGCGACCCTACAGCGCAGCGCGCGAGCGAAGCGAGCGTTCCTCGGTAGCGCCCGCCGAAGCGCCAGAACTGAACATTCGCAACATTCGAACGGCTCGCAGAAATTTAGTTTTTTATGGCAAATTAATATTCTGTCAAGTAAAATTATTGAATAAAACATATGGCAAATAAAGTTAATGGCATATGAATGATTCGGGCATGAATATTATGGAAAATGAAACGTTATAGAATATAAAATTATGGCAAATGAAATTCGGGCAAACCATAGACAACCATTATCAATATGTTTCATATAACTTGCATACAACTATCGTCATAACATAACACTGTTGTGTAGAAAATAGTTATAATAATATAAAATACAAATATATTATAATTATGTCAATTAAAATAGCTCCTTAATACAACTTCTTTAACCAAAATAATCAGGTTAATAGGTATACTTAGTAAATGCGCGTACTTCAATAAACCTAAGTAACTTATATATTGTTGACTGTATAGTGTCAACAAGTGGCACCGTTGAATTAATGACTATACTGTAAGCACATAAGGCTGGACTTTATGAATCTCTAGCAACATTTTACGCTTAGGATTATAATTTATGTAGCAATTAAATGCTAAATTATTGCAAAAGCTGACTGCCCGTGGGAGTACCCACGCCACGGTGTTTATGAATTCAATGTTCTCACCTATGTTAGTGTCTTTTCTAGCCTCCTAAAGTCGAACTAAATTTATGTTCTGTGATTTAAACTTGACGGCATTTGTTTAAGTGGAGTAGCTACGAATTACCTATTTTTTTTCGAAAGAACCGTAAAAACACCTTAGTGGTTTAGAAGAACTAGCAAAATGTAGGTTACAAACAGGCTTTTTACATGTATTTTTTTAAATATTAGTGAAAAATTTCTACGTGCGGGAGTCCGCTGGATGCGGGTGGCGCAGGACCAGTCAATTTGGCATTCTTTGGGGGGGATGGATGAAAATATCAGAAGTGGCTGATTATTTTTTTGGTGATAGGAATAACTTTCCTTAGCACCATAAAAAAATCCGATTTTTCAGCTGCTTCAATTATTTTTGAAAAATAAAAACAGTTTCCTCACTTACGTTTTGGGTCAAGGTCAAGGGTCAATAGACACTTTCCTTGATCCGTCTCATATTACAAAAAATATCTTAAATATCTGTGGTAAACTGACACTGGTAATGACAAATATAGCTGCTGCAACTGTCTATATCATTGCCAGTGTCAGTTTATTATAAAAGATTTTTTTGTAATATGAGACGGATCGAGGAAAGTGCCGTCCTTGACCGAAAACGTAAGTGAGGAAACTGTTTATATTTTTCAAAAATAATAGACGCAGCTGAAAAATCTGCAACTTTTTTCTGGTGCTAAAAAAGGTTATTCCTGTCACCAAAAAAAAAATCAGGCACTTCTAAAATTTTCATTCATTCCCAATTGCCTAGCACATGTCAAATTCCTTCGCCGTAAAACAAAATCGATGTAATAACATTAATCTTTTGCAATCTCCTGAAGGTGTTAAATTGACCGGACACATGATTGCGAAGCCACCTATGCTTTTTCAACCAATTACAATATATAACGCCCTTAAAAGGCCACTTCACACCATCGGCGCTGGGTAAAAAATTGCACTGTCGACGCAATCTTCACTATCAAGGCATTCTCCATAAATTTGCCGGGAGTAAAACTCCTTATATTGGTGATACAAGTTCTTTGGTTCGTTGTATATGGCCATTTATTTGAATCATTTTCATTCAAATAAATCATAGTAGTTTTAAGTAGAACAGGTGTAATATAAGCGGCTTACACAAATCACTTTACCTACAAATAATTATCCCTGAGTGAAGTAGAACATGATAGAGATAAAACGTAGCTTTATTCTAATTAGCGGTATAAACTTATGGCCATTTCATTATCAGAAACCATTACTTATTTTTACGGACTGTTCATAAAATGTCGATAACCTTTCGAATCCCGTAGCTCCCATGGACGCCGCAAGATTTAAGACTGACAGACATAAGGCCATAAGTGTCAGAATTCGGTAGAATTTTTAGTATGGACAAGGAGCCACCGGGTATTGAAAAGTTAAAACATAAAACCAAACTATTTATACATACTTAATATGAAACGTTTGCAGTTGAATTTTTTATGACAATGTTGTTGATAAGTTATCTATTGGTCTCTAAGATCGGAAATGCGAATTCAGGAATCGGTTAGTACCTAAAATCACAAACATACCTTTTAAGCGTTTTTCAAAAAAAGTGTACATGAACTTTTTTTTCAGAATTCGTTTTTTTGGGTTTATTTTACTCAGAATCGTTGATACTATCGATTCTTATACAAGAAAAAAGTTGTCCCAGATTTTACTATGTAATTTTTTTCTTCCAGTGCGTCACGATCATATAAATAAAACTACGGAACCCTAAAAAGACTGCATACAAAAATGTGACGATCTGGAATGGAATATTTTGGACACTTTTTTTCTTGTATGAGGATGGATAGTGTCAACGATTATGAGTAAAAAAAATCGTCTGCTTCAGTATCTATACGAGAAGCTGACATTCTCTGCACGACCGACTAGAGATGCGATCCGTCTTGTTTGCCCGAAACACTTTAAATCGGCAGCATTTCGTGGCAGTTTTCGCTACTCAGCCGCGGAATGCTGGAACAACATCCCTCCGCCTATTCGTAATTGTGCAACTTTGGGTACTTTTAAGCTACACTTTAAAAAATATTTATTTCAACTACAACTCTCCTAGCCCGGGTCGTTAACAACCATTATATATATAGATATTTATGTACTTATTACTTGAATGTAGCTGTAGCGTTACGTTGGTCTCTCAAATCGTCATAATTTATCCTGGATTATTTTACATTTTATTTATAGATGCTAAGTACATAGTACGAGTATTTAATATGAATACAATTTTCCACGTACAAGCACCTCCCTTAATATCTCCTCATATCTACCTAGTTAATGTTTTTATTATTATTTTTTAACAAAATATGTGTAGTACCACGGCTGCCACTTTTTGCTGCTTGAAATCTATCCTGCAGCCCTGGGCTCCACGGAAGACCAGCGCTGTGGCATTACTAAATGTCAGAGCATTATGCTGAGTGGTGTCCACTTGCGGCCACTATAGCAGCACCCCACCAGTCTTCTTTTTTTTCTGTTATTCTAGTGTAAGTGTAATAGTTAAGTTTCTTTTGTATGTTGTATTTTCTTATTATGTTGTGGTGTTATTTTGGCTGGCAATAAATAAATAAAAAAAACCCAAAAAAATCGAATTCTGGAAAGAAAAGTTCATGTACACTTTTTTTGAAAAACGCTCACCTACTTATAGGAACACATTGTTTGGAACAAAATGTTTCCACTATGATTTTAGCGCATTATTTAACTATAAAGGAAATTATAAGTAGGTAACTTATCTAACTAACAGTGACAAAACGTTTGCAACTAAAGTTGAACCTCCACTTAACCAACTCTATCTACTAAACATAACCTCCTCTGCGCAAGTTGGATGCAAAAGCTTTCGTTTGTAGAAATAGGAGAGAATACTAAATCATGTTAACGCCTTTAGCCCTCATTTTCACTTAGCGCACTTACGCAATTTCTAACTCATCTTTCCAGGCGAGGTTCCTAAGTATGTTGTTAATACCTTCAACAGGGCTCCACAAATCACAACACTACCTCAGCTCATCCTAAGGGAACCAGCGTACGTAAGAACTCCGATTACGCGTTGAAATTACGAATCGCCACGTCAATTTATACTAGGAGTGAGCGGTGAGGTGAGGTGAAACAAGTTTTTAATAGCATAGACTAGTGGAGTATCGTAATTTGAGCGCCATTTGTTCTGTGGCGGGTGGTCTAGGCTAATTCACTTATGCGTATTACCTAACCTTTGATACGTACACATTAGAGTCTACATTTGACTAATTCTGTAAATATTTAAAATTGCGCAGGCATACATTGTAGAAAAACGGTCCCGATTTTGTTATTTTATTTTTTATTTTTGCCTGCTATTTTCTACTGCTTAGCACTGGCACGTTACTGAAATGTAAAGTATGATTTATTCCAACAGTTACACGCACAAAGAGCTAACTAAAACGATCTAAAACTACTCTCTTAATATAATTGAGCTTATATACAGGGTATAAAAACACTAAAAAAATTGATAAAAAGAAAAAATCACAAAAATACCTTTTGAAAACAAAAATGCAAAAAGTATTATATCTCATCACATGATGATAGGTACCTCAAAACCTGCATTGACTGCTTTGCTATGATTTCGTGGTGTCAAGATACATTACTTGGTGGTCATAATTTTAGACCAAAATTTCTCCGGATATAAAAATGTCACACGGGGTTAATGCAGATGCTCTAAGGAAGCGACCTTTTAAATATATATGCTCCTGTTACAGGGCCCACCCCGTATACCTATCTACAGGGTGTATTGTTCAAACGGGGGCAGTGAGGGAAAATCTGAAACAACAAGAGATAAAAAAAAATGCGCTTATGTCAGGCAAATTCGTTGACAGTTAAATGTAATAAAAACAAATACTTCGTTGTCATTTGTTATCAGCTACAGCCAAGCACATAACCGCCTCGTCCGGTCCAGTTGAGCAAAACTAATAGAAGTCGTGGCCAGATCCGGAATGCAGCGATGGTAACAAGCGATAACTAGCATCGGTCATTTTCGCACCTCGTTGGAGCTCATTGATAAACCAGAATTTAACTGGTGAAGGGTGAAATTTAAAATTATGCATTTATTAAACTGACTAGCTGCCCGCGCGGCTTCGCCCGCATATTGCAAAGAACGCAGGCAAACCCGCGTGATAAAATATAGCCTATAACCATCCAGAAAGTCCATTCAACACGCAGGTGAAGGAATTTTTGACATCAGATCTGTGGTTCCGGATATTACAAAAAACCGGCCAAGTACGAAGGGTTCCGTACCCTTATCTATAAAAACGACAAAAAAATCATGTCTGTTGTATGGGAACCCCAGTCCGACTCGCACTTGGCCGGTTTTTAGTATTTGTTGTTATAGCGGCAACAGAAATACGTAATCTGTGAAAATTTCAACTCTCTAGCTATCACGGTTCTTGAGATACAGCCTGGTGACAGACAGACGGACGGACGGACGGACGGACGGACGGACAGCGAAGTCTTAGTAATAGGGTCCCGTTTTTACCCGTTGAGTACGGAACCCTAAAAAACATGCAAACTTTTCTTGTTTATAATTGGGTGCGAAGAACGGTTGTATCAGTTGTATCACTATAGTAACAACTTAGTCATCATCTTAATTGAAGAGCTTGATCTTGTCTTTTTCGTTGTTTCGTTGTCAACTTTTCGAACGAGCGGTAGGACTACTCAACTGTATCTAACATACGTACGAAACGTTACGAAATATCATTATCATGTCATTGGAATTGTAATCTTCTTGGACGCTTGCTTTTTGAATGGCCTACTTTAATGCAATTCGACCAACTCAAATGTCTCAAGTATACAAGCAGGTATTATTCTGCTTTTAATCCTGCAAGGAACTTTATCGTTACTTTTGTGATGTAGGTCTTGGTTGTTTATGAATTACAAATCTTTATGGAGAAGAATATTAAGTTTTTGTGGAATCGGAATAACAAAATAAAGAAATAAATATGTAGTAAGCATCAACAATCCTACTAATCCTACTAATATTATAAATGCGAAAGTTTGGATGTTTAGATGTTTGGATGTTTGTTACTCAATCACGCAAAAACGGCTTAACGGATTTAAATGAATTTTGGGTATACATATAGTGTATAGCCTGGATTAACATATAGAATACTTTTTGTCCCGGGAATCACCCCCTAAGAGGGCGAAATGGGGGGCCAATTGTTTGTAAGGAGCTACCATATAAACGAGTTCCACGGGGACGAAGTCGCGGGCAGAAGCTAGTATATCATAAAAACACATGTATAGCAATAAAGTTATTTATCAGTTTATTCATCGTTTTTTTCGATATTTTTTTATCAATAAAAAGGTATTAGTTACTCGTACCTACTAGAGAAGTCTATAAATAGAAAATTTATTATAATAATAAATGTTTACAAATGTTAAATTAGAACTAAAACTAAATTAAAATAACTAAAACTAAACATTTAAAAAAGACTATCTATATTAAAAGGTATTGTTATTGAAATGTAAGTTTGTGTGGTGGCGGTAATATCCGAAAGTGCTAATTCGATTTTTTGTCAAATTTACTAGTAGTTATGTAGAATGGATATTCAGACCACACAGGCTATATTTTATCCCGTAACTCTAGCTGAGTTCTTTTTGAATACGTGGGTGGAGCAGAGTAGGTATTCAGCGTGGAACAGAATGAAGAGTTTTTACAAAAACGGGGAATGCTTCACCCTAAGAGCTTTCTTTTTTACCAATAAAGTATGTTAATATTCTTTACCATTTACGAGATAAAACTTGTTAAACTTTAGTGCAAAAATCCGCCTGTTTCAACCCTATTAAGTTGATATTATGTCATGTGTCAAGCTAGCATCTGTCAAGCGCAAAATGTAAATAGTAACTTTATAGCGGTATACTAAAACGTTTAATTTTTAATGTGTTTTTGTTTTATTTTACCTAGCTTTAAAAATGATAATAAATTGATTGTAAATGTATTGGATAACACTATACTTTTAGCAATTATCATAGTAAAGTACCACCCTGTATACCTACTTATAATTTTTAACTTTCGAAAAATTCTTGCATAATTGATTAAAAAATCTCGTAATTATGTATTTGCTTTTTTTAATATATAAAATGCCTTAATGAACTCTAAATATGAACTGAAACTGCGGATATTTAAATTAGAAAAAGGAATTTTATCTCGGGGGCTTAGATTAGAGGTTGCCGGATCCTTGGCTACTGGGAAGGAGTACATAACTCCTAAAGCATAGTATATATATAATATATAACTCGATAACGTATATAAAGATGTCAATGTCAGTTTAATAAGTTTACGGTAATAGTATCTACTTATAAGTACCTGATTGCTTAATGTTTACTAGAATCCGTATATATAAATTACATCTGTATATTTTTGGGCAATTGCCCTACATAAGATGAACGAGTACTAAGTTTATGTTTGTTTTTGTTACTGTGTTCTACCTGTTTTATTAAGGTACAATAAAGCAAAATACATACGTAACACTCAGAGGAAAATTATTCGTATCAAAAAAGTGACAGTCCCTTTAATGCAGGTGGTTAAAGTTGTCGGATATTAAAGACTTGTAATGTAAAACTCCTACCTTTTTGTACGGCAGTAGTACGTAGTTGTTTTATTCCTTGCGATGTTGTGTAAACACCTGTCCGCGTCATTCAGCGCAGGAGTTTATTTATCTCTTCTGTTTATCATCTGAACACTGTGATAAATTACTTGGTATTCTTCGTTCGTAACTTATGATTTTTTTCTGAATTGAATCAGATGATTATTAAACACAAGTAGCACGCCATAGCCATTACCATTTTATGTTTTATTTTTACATCAAATTATCATTATAATTTGTTTAATTAACATAACACATGTCCAAATAATCTCTTACTACAAATCAGGAATTGCAATGAAAGGCTTACAAATAGACCGATATCGCAAAATGCCAGTAGCATAAAAGCCCAGACACTCGATTTACATAGAACTCGAATATAAATATACGGCGTCGAAAACAATCACATAAATTTCCCTTTTTTTTAAGAAACGTATCGTATCCGAGTACGCTACTAGATGATCCGTGGGTTGCCATGGTGAAGGCCGCGCTAAGGCCGGTCGTTGACTGGGCTATTTTTACACCTGGCAACCTGTCGTACAGAGTAGCGCGGCGTAGAGTCGGCGGGGGCGTGGCGCGAGGAATGATAATTGAAGTTTGACTGACAAACTTGAGTGTTTGATGAGGCTGTCATGTGATACAGATGTTTTTGTTTTTGAGGACTTTTTAATCGGTAAATGTAATTGGTTACTTTTTATTTCGTGAAAACAAGGCATTGTAATTGGGCGCCGTGGTTCCTTGTTGTTTTACTTTTCACTTTTGATTTCTACCTTACAATTCAATGCTACAATTTTCTTTTTTTCGATATTTATTTTTAGTTCCTGTGGTCCAAGACTATCGTGTGTTCGTTCATTTCAAGCAATGCTTATATTAGACCAAAAATAATGTGGCGTGTTTTACTTATAGTATTTACTTCCGTTTCCGGCGTATAACACTTATGTACCTAATATTTAATTTGATCACAATGTTCTATTCCTCATTGTTGTTTAAAAGAAAACCACTCATTTTTCATAAATAACCCAAAACTAGAATACTGCTGACAAATTGAGCTAGAACAATTTTAGCAAAATAATAATTCTTAATTTTTTTTTCTCTAGGAAGCTACCGTTTACAGCTAGTTTTATTTTATCAAACATTATTATTTTTCTAGGATTGCACTAGATGAAAGAAAGAGAAAGAAATAATTTATTGTTTACAATAAGTATGTCAGTTACAATGGCAAGCCATTTCGGAACTATAATATTTACTATAATAAAAGTTACATATCAGGCATTTAATTAATTCGCTATAAAACTGAAAGTATTATTTTAAATCATAAAAAATAACATTTTCTGGTCTGACTGTGTTGATGTTGATAAAATAATAAGGCCGGTTCGAAATTAAGTTCACTTCTGCGACTCAAACCCTCTGTCGTTCGGTACTCTGTCTGGCTGAATGATGATACGTATGATCGGATAGTGATCGGGCGGCGGCGTCGGCGCCTCACTTTCCACCGCGCACTGCGCGTACGCAGTAGATACGCACCCCACAACATTATTTGCTTATAGTAATGATAGGGCTCAAATTGAGATTAAAGATGCAATTACCACTAGGCTTTTGTTTCTGTAGGGTTTTGTTTTGTTGAATGGGAAGTATTAAGGTAATTCATGAGTAGGTAATGAAAACATGCACAAATTGCATAAAAAAACGAATGCAAATTGTATAAAATAATTCAACGAAGTTCTATGCTTGGGCCGAAAATCGTTCGTATTTCCTGTGTCTGTCACGATGTCTGGTGTCCGTCTGTTCTTCTCTACAGGTCGCATTTATTAACCGATTTTCGTGAAATGTTGTGAGCATCAGGTTCGTTAATTATATATTTTTTTTTTTAGTCGAGTGGATTTTTCGTTTTTTTTTAAAGAAGACTGGTTTGTTAGTTCTACAGCTCTCAGAGCCACTAGTATTTACAATGTTTAATAACTGTTAACCGGGTTGAACAAGCACGATATTAAGCTTTGAATGACATTTTAATGCAACATTTTCATTAGTGCTAACAATGTTAAGGTTTTAAAAACTCGTATGTTTATAACTCATTTGTATCTCATTTCATGTCAATTTTATATGTCCACACTATCATTAGAAAAAAATTACATCGTTGATGGACCGTGTCAGAAAGAGTCAAAACAGCACTTTAAAGGATTCCCATCCTTTGTCACTGGGTGGCACAAATCAGGACAGTTAAGTAGTAAGGTATATGAAATAGCCATGACTTAATTTTATCTTTATTTTATTAATGTGTGACTAACATAGATCTACGTTCCTACTGTAACTAACCCGATATGAGTATTTATCCGAAATAAAGTATTTGAATTGAAAAATAATAAACAATGGACTTCCGTCTAAATCCCCAAAGAGTGCCGGATCGCGTTTAGCATTCGACCGCGTGTTCAGTATTTGACCGCGTGAGTATAATATAAGCCTAGTACACACATTGTTTTAACGAGAACGTGAGATATCAGCCCGTAAATTCAATTTAACCTTTTGACAGTGAGGGTGCCATACAAAACGGTGCCCAACTGTGGCCAAAACAATAGGCAGACAAAATATGAATAAAATAAAACTTTTATCAATATTATCATGTGGCCGTCCGTGGCTTCAGTGGCACGAGGTTTCGTCCGCGTCCACAGCCGTCTTTAGCTCTCAAAGGGTTAAAGTAATTGAGACTTTAGTAAGTTGTTCCGAACCATCCGCCCAACATATAATTATGCTCCATTGAAAAAAGAAAATGTAATAAATACTTTCATTAATTACTAATTGTTACTTACCGTGCGGGCATGAATAAAGGTTCGGCCACACCGGCGCTCAAAAAACGGTGACGGCACGGATACGGCCTACTTAGTATGAAGTTCCATATCAATAACGTCATATGTCACTGCGATTCCGTACTGACCGATGTGGCTGAACTCCGGACCTTAAAATGTAGTTTAAATACTTAGTTGCCTACAGCTTTTATCCGCAGATATTATATTATCTTCTCTTAGATTATAATTAGGACGTTTAGCACCCAAATCTAAGAGTTCAACGATAGGACTTACTTTACCGGTAACTGGTGACCGAAGAGCTGGCGGCTTTCTCGCGCAACGCATCAGCATTGCAATTCAGCGAGGAAATGCCGCCAGCATCCTCGGTACAATGCCTCGAGGGCCTTGTTTAGATTTAACTTAGTTTTAATTCATCTCAGTTAATGTTAATCATAATCTTGTATTTACTTTCAATAAATATATCCCCCCTTTACTGGTTCAATGATTGATACTTTTGTACTGTTTTTATACAAAAACTAGCTGCCTGCGCGGCTTCGCCCGATTTTTGCAAATAACGCAGGCAAACCCTCGGGTTAAAATATAGCCTATAACCATCCAAAAAATCCATTCTACACGCAGGTGAAAGTATTTTGGACCGAAGGACCGAGATGGCGGGACGACCTTGATACGTTTTTTACGAGTGGCGGAAAAAAGGGGAGGCCTTTGCCCAGCAGTGGGACACAAAATAGGCTAATAAAAAAATGGGGGTCCTTCTTGACCTGCTGACTGATGGATACATTTTATTTTTACAGGAAAATAATCGGCTTCTTTGTCTTTTAATAGCCCTTTTGTCACTGTGCTACGCGCACTACTGACAGTTATATTGCACAATTTCTACAGCAACAAATTGCTCACAACAATAATGGAACTATTAAAGTACACCCAAACGCATCAATGGCACATAACCTTGCACTCGGGGAAATGCTACCAAACAATTGAATTGCTTGTCTCTGTTAATTGAAAACTTTGAGAAGTAATTACATAGAACAAAAT
Organism: Epinotia nisella; assembly: GCA_932294315.1. NCBI lineage: Eukaryota > Metazoa > Arthropoda > Insecta > Lepidoptera > Tortricidae > Epinotia > Epinotia nisella. Next base: position 15,008,685 of record OW028682.1, on the reverse strand, counting down.
TAAATTAAAGTGAAAACAGGCAATTTGTTGTATGGGAGGATAGTTTAGGAGGTCAATTTAGCGTTTTGATGCCGCTGTAATTTAAAAAGAAAATTACGTTGAACAAATGGCAATAATTTTGAAGCAAAATGAACGCATAGTTATTAGCAAAAGTTTGGTTGGGAAATATGTTTTTCTTATTTATAAGCCTTTGTTGCAACGCCACATTCAAAAGTTCAATATTTTTGAGGTTAATGTCAGAACGATTAATCATAATTACAATTTTATGTTTCTTTTAATTTTCCTGTGATTTTGTGCTGTGAATAAAAAAAACTTTTTTTTTATTAAGATATGCATAAGTTCGAATAATAATCAATCGGGTCTAAACATTTCAAAAATGGAACATTGAACAATCAGGGTGACGAAGGAAAACAACCATTAAGAATATATAATAGATCATCATATCAACCGAAAGACGTCCACTGCTGGACATATAATAGATATAAATACTTTAATACGTAGAAAACACCCAAGACTTAGAAACAAATATTCATGCTCATCACACAAATATTTGCCCTTACCGGGATTCGAACCCAGGACCTTCAGCTTCGCAGGTAGCGTCACTACTCACTAGGCTATCCGGTCGTATATAGACTGATAGTGTGTATAATGCACGTATAATGAAACTTCAGGATGGAATATTTTACGAGGCGGACAGTTGTAATACGCGCACGGAGCCGTGCGGGCAGCTAGTTGTATTATACAATTCAACTTGCATCACTGTTTCTATTGTAGTTCTTTGTTTAGATCGAGTAAAATATTATTTACTGGCATACAATAAAAGTTCAAGCCCATTGCTTCACAACAGATATCACAAATACGCTTCAAAGAGAAACTCCCATAAAGTCACGTGCCAAATGCCCTGTAATTTGATTTGGCTAATTCACTCTTACTGTTTTGTTAATGTATATTATTTGTGCGGAGAAAATCTTAGCGATGTTACGGAAATGGATGCAGTAAATCATTGATAGCCATCGTTGGTTGTACTACGTGCCTATTTTGAAGAAGATGTGCTTTGGACATTCCTACTATTTCCCGCGACAAAGACACAACTCGAAGATACTCGAGTTATAGTTTCAATCGCAGAATTATAGTTGACATCAGAACTTGACCAAAATCGTTAATATATTTTGAAACGTTTTTTAAGCATCTTATGTACATAACATTGATCATTGTCGATGATACACGTATCCCAAAAGCATTCTGATTTAATTTATTCTGTTTTCGAAAATAAAGTTGATGTTTCTGTTGACTGAGTTAATCCAATTTTATTCTTTAAAGGGTCTGTTTTACGTTAATTATAATATTTTGTTCAGGTCAGATTTTTTTGTATAGGAAAGTATCAGATCAATCAACCAATCAATCAATCAATCAAATCATTTGTTTGCAGTTAAACATAGTTGAATGCATGCAAATACAATGTAGTTAATTAAATTTAAAAATAAATTAAATAAGTAAATTAAATATTAAATTAAATATTAAATTAAATATTAAATTTAAATAAGTCAAAATAATAATAATAATAATACATTGGAAATAGGAAGCATGAGCAGAAGAAATAATTATACCATGTCATAACGTGTCATAATCACAAAAATAATAAAATATGTTATGTCTCTTAAGGTTCGAAAGAAAATTAATTATATATGTAAATGTCAGAAAAATCAGTAAAATTAAAATAATAAAGTTTTAAACGTTAATTAATCGAATGCATTAGCGTATTTTTTTTAATTGAATAGTAAGGTCAGTTAATAAAATATTGTTTTGATTTTCCTTCAAACGTTCGGAAGTCATCACATTGTTTTATATTATCGTCTAATTTATTATATACTTTATTTGCGGTATTGTTTAGATTTTTATCAAAATGCAAAAAATTACATCTGGTCACAAAAAAAACATTCTTATGTCTAAGTTGCCTTTGCGTGTTTTGTCTAGCTGTTTCGAATTGATCCTTGTTGGAAATACATTTAAATGGTTTTATCTGGTTCGATCCTTAGTTTTCTAATTTAAGCCTAGAAAGTCGGCATGAAATTAGGTTTTAAAACGCAATTGCCCATCGCAACAATAATGTCTAATTATATGGGAATCCAACCGTCAGACTCTAATTAAGCGTGAAAACATTGCTCTTATTTTGGATAGAACTTGTTAGAAATATAAGGGTTCTTCTTGAGAAGCCCATTAAGGTATGTCACAGGTCGGTTCTAGATAGATGCAAGTTCAGGTATCGGAACCGGTTTTTTCAAAAGTCCCCGAAGTAGTCTAATATTTTGAATTATTTTAGGCTCTTAATGTAGGACCCTATCATGTAAATATTTAGCTAACAATGATCCTATTATTAGATTGCCTGATCATAAATGATATTATAAACCAAAGAAAGAAATAATACCGGTAAATTTGTATGATGAAATTAGAAAATACCGGTATCCGATACAGGCAACAAAAACTATAACAGGTTTTATATCATCTCCTTAGGTGATGTCAGTTGCAATAAAAGACTAAAAGATAAAATTGGACTATTATCCATTCTGATCTTTTGAGCAGGAACGTTTCGAAACACATTACAGACAAATGTAAAAAAAAAAATCCTCATAGCAAAGGAGGTAAAAATCAGAGTGTAGGTAGGGACGATTATTTTGTTTGCAAACTTTTTTTTTAGTTTACTCCCTGCCCTTGTACTCAATACCTATTAAAATCAGGAATCCGTATATAGGGGCGCTTAGTAAGGAATACTCGTTAGTGAATTATTAAAAAGGTAATATTGTATAAAAGCAAAACCACAGACGCCGTTCTGCGGTCGTCACACTTCCTCAGTCAGCAATCACTCTAATCAAGTCTAGTCTTGTGCACCACGGAGACCATTACACTATTACTAATTAAAATTAAACGCTTTCGTAGAACCAAGAGATAAGAGGTATTATTATATGTTGGTAGATACAGTCAGTGAACCATGCCTGTAGTGTAAAGTAATATGGCCCCCGGCTGATAAGTACGTCTTTTCTCCTGTTATTTCTTTAAAATATGTACATTTTGTTCCTTTGTGACTCTGTAGGTTTGTGTGTTTGGGTAGCCTCTGCAACTATTTCAGTATTCGATTTCAAAATTTAGTCCATCAGCTTATTGAAGCTGACAAAATGCAAGGGCGGCTCACATTATCTACATTTATCTCGTTCGCTCGCTAATGTTTCTTAGCTCGATTTTCTGTGCTCGTCGCCCGCGCATACTTGTGAAAATCTGCCATGAAAGTGGGTTTGGGTGAAAACGTGAAATGGTAGATTATTCAAAGTTTTAGATTAATGAACTTTGATTATTTTTTCTCTTAAGACGAGAGTCTTTGACCAGTGTGTATTGCCAGTGATGACATATGGCACTGAAACGTGGTCGCTTACTATGGGCCTCATAAGAAGGCTCAAAGCCATCCATAGGGCAATGGAGACGGCTATGTTGGGAGTTTATCTGCGTGGTCGCATCAAAAATGAGGCTATCCGCAGCAGAACCAAGGTATCCGACATAGATCTCCGAATCGCTAAACATAAATGGCAGTGGGTGAGCACATTGCAAGTAGAATCGATGGCCGTTGGGGCGGAAAGGTTCTAGAGTGGCGCCCACGTATCGGAAGGCGCAGCGTGGGTACTGATGACTTGGTAAAGGTCGCGGGAGTCTGCTGGCTGCGGGTAGCGCAGGACCGGTCACTTTGGCACTCTTTGGGGGAGGGCTATGTCTAGCAGTGGACGTCTTTCGGCTGATATGATGATGATGATTATTTTTTAGAAAGAACTGTTAAAATATCACTTTTTAGTTTACAAGCAGTAGCAAAGTTATTTGAAAAAAACCTAATTTGAAAAAAATAGATATTTTAATTTTATATTTTCTAACGTAATGAAAGAAAAACCGTTCTTATTTCTAGTCACAACCTGATAATTTAGGTACCCCTTTGTGCCAAATCAATGATTTTTTACCCTCCTAGCAACCTGCAGTATATAAAATTGTTAATATAGGATATTACAGAAGAAAATAAATCGACAGTGGTAACTAGATATTTCGCAGGAAACTATCGCCTTGCTATTTCGCGTCAATACATAAATATAATTATATATTATAATATGAGTGTTAATTGTAGAGAAACTCACTTCCGTAGTTAATTTGAAGAAAATCATTTTATTTAAATGCTTATGTATATAATAACACCTTGGGCTGACTATCATCTATACTTAAACGTTTAAGTAGGTTCCTGTAGATAATTTATGTGATTTCAGCAAAGTGTTTCACAGAAATCACTTTTGCGTAGTTAATCAACGCAAATTTATTGCAAAAATAAAGGTGGAGGCTCAGTCTTGTTCGTACAGTAGGACAGTAGGATTTAACATAAAAACCACATCGGCAATTTTGTTAACAAAACAAAATTGACTTAACGAAAAAAAGATTCGCAAAAGTTTAATATTTCATAAAAATCACTTATTAAGATATTGCAAACTGGCCTGTCCGTGTTTGCACACATATGCATAAATACATACATACATATAATCACGCCTCTTTCCCAGAGGGGTAGGCAGAGATCACGGATCTCCATTTGCTACGATCCTGACAAACCACTTTCGCTTTACTCACCTTCATAACATTTCTCATACATGCTCGTTGGTTTAGGGTACTTTTGTATAAATCTTGAATTAAAATCACAATATTCGCTGTAATTTGACAGTACAATACCCTAATTTAAAATAGGCCCGTAAAGCATAAAAAAATAGCAATCACAAACATACCAATGACATTACTAAGGCAGGAATTGAAGTAAAAACTGATCAATGATCATGGACAATTTACAGTTGATAGCTTGTGACTGAATGGAGTCTTCGAGTTAAAGAAGCACATACTGGGGTTTAGAATTTTAAAAATGTCGGTTATATTTTTTGTCGTGTTTTCCTAGAGTTACTTAAAGGAAACATTTCACCACATCCACGCCGTGACACGATGCGAGACAGAAAATGTACCCTCTGGCTGAGTCACCAGAGACGAGGCGATAATTTAAAAAAAACCCTGTTTAAACATCACATTGACAGATCTTGTATGAGTCTGTCATAATGTATTATGCAACTTTTGGTGCAACTTTTTACAGATTGTCAGTCTAGTTTGTGGCCGGGTCATTGATATACTGTCATATTTGTAATTAATTATAAATAACTTTTTCAAGAACCGCTTAATTATTTTGTTTGGAAATAATAAAAGATTTGATAATTATTTTGAACAAACTGAATGTGAAACCTTTTTATAAATATACGCCTGCCTAGCTAGGATAACATTTACTTAAATAGGAGTCAAAAGTACTTAGCATCGAATTCTTGGTACCTACTTACTGACGTCCGTCACTGGGGATTAGTACGAGTACCTAGTTGAATTGAATCTCGAATGCGGCTCATCCTACCTAGCTATTCACGAATCGACTTGTTTATCTTAAATCTCATCTCTACTCTAATTTAAATCTCAAGATTCGTAACAACTGATCATGATCGCGGGTCATTCTTATACTGGTTTTTCTATGGTGTTCGTTTTGCTAGCTTTGTGAATAACACATGTGTTGACTTGTATTTGCAATAGGGTGTGAATACGGTGAGAGCTGTTATGTGTCCCCTAGTACAGAAGTGTGGATTTGTAGTTTTTTTTTGTAATCGTGCTCATGCTATCGCCTTCCTCTTACACATTGCCGAATGCAATAAACGGAGATGCAAGGCCATATGTTGAACCCGTATTGCAGATTCTAATGTCTGTAAAACATTTTTTTTAATGAAACGATGTGGTTAAAATTCATTCGAGTTCAATCAAGCTTTTTTTGTTCATCTAGGTTAAAATAATTATTTCATGCATTCCGTTGCACCCAGGAGTGGAGGCTAGTGTCCAGCAGTGGGACGGGTATAGAGATTTTGTGTAATATTTGGGTTAATTTTTGTTGTTATTCTGTCTCGGTAGCCACAAGACAACATGGCAGAGTTTCTTAGAAAAGAAGAGACGATATGGGCTCAGAATCCAGCCCATAAAAAATGAAGTCAAAAATATCAACAATAACCAAGATTAACGTGGATGTTTTGAAAGGTGACTTACGAGATGTGAATCCATGGCAACTAGCGACAGAAAAAAGTTGCTTACTGACGAATGTGTTTTCTTTTCAGGTATATTCCAGACACGGAGCGATTCACGGACCTTACAGACAAATTGTAAGTAAAAAAACTTATACATGCTAATCTACTTGCACAATAAGTACCTACCAGATTGAAAAGGTTAACCAATTTTCGACTTTACAATGTAGTGACGACAAGAGTAACGATTTCATTCTGCGATTGTACGGTCAAGGACTTTAATTGTTGAGCCATTTAGGTGTCAACTAATTTTGTTTTTTTTTATAGTTATGACGTGTCCAGTATAAAGTGAGCTCTAAATGGCTCAACAATTAACGTCCGTACCTAATTAAAGTTGTATCTAATATGTTTTCAAAGCTTTTAGGTAAGTGTAGCACTAAAATAAAATCACAGTTTTAAAAAGTGACGCAGGCGACGAAACCATGGCAACTTGCGAAGAGAAAAGGTTGATTCACCTAACAACCAACTTGAATTAAGATTTCTCTCTTATCATTGATATTATTCACAGTATAGCAAATAAACAAAGACAAAATCAGTTTCCCAGACCGCTTCGTAAATTCAACAGTATCTCGCACAACTCTTCCTTTGAATTATTCAATTTACTACATTGTATATGTAATCAGTAATACGAGGGTGACAGTTAAAAAATACGACAAGTTATTTAAGACCCTTTTCCTATATATATAGAGTCCAAAGTCAAGCGCGCGCTTGTTCAGTCAGCTGTAGTCTGTAAACTACGATACAAACAGCCTAATAATTTTCGCTCAGCAAACATTTGAATATATTTCACAAACTCCTATCTCATTACACTAATGTTCGAAAATCAACCTTTTTCCGCCGCGCTAAAGTTTAACTTCCAAGCAAATGCAGACGCCTTAAGAGCTTTTCGTGATTAACCTTCATATGTTAATAGCCATAGGTGTCTTGGGTCTACTGTCTTGATAACAAAACGAACATTACATGAGAGTATTTAAATAGGATATTTATAAGGACCAGGTGTCACTGTAATTCCAAGCTGCTTCGTACTTTATTGTGAGGAGGAAAATAAAAACTCAAAGTACATACTTTAAAAACAAAGTTAAAACCGACTTCAAGACAGTACTTCGCCAAACAAGAACATTTTCACATGTCCTTTCCACTTTACCACATTAACTGATTCCGAGAGCAAATGCGTTGATTATTACAGAAAAAACCCAAGTCGCTATATGTGGGCCGATAATATTTGAGGAGTCTCGTAGATCTCAGAATCACCTTCGGCACTTTAATAGTTGCTACTTCAACGGAATCATCTCAGAATTTTTACATCTTACATCATTAAGGAGTTCCAATAAGTCATCTGTGGTCTTCATCGTCAGTTCCACTTCACTAAACTTGCAATTTCGGAGGGTAATAGAAAATCTCGAAATCATTACAAGTGTGCCTATAAAATTTGAGGGTTGCTCTCAATTTGCCTGGGATCCCATCATCAGACCCTCATTTGGTGACAATGGGACCACCACAGGAGTAAATTTAATATTTTGAAAATCTGTTCACAATAGACGGAGAAATCGGTGAACATACATAATAAAAGTACGTTGGAACTCCAGCAGAAAGCAACTCAGGATTATATCTGGGGTGTTCACAGGTCACTTCGGCGTCAAGGATCTCTTGGCCAAGATGAGACTATCAAACAGTACAGACTGTAGAATGTGTGGCGAGGAGGATGAGACTATGGAACACTTACTGTGTGAATGTCAGACAAAGAATGAATCTCTTTGGTAACGGCTACCCGCAACCAAAGGAATTCAGGGTGCTCCCACTGAGCTGCATCATCCGCTTTGTGGAAATGATGGAGCGAGCTTGGGAGTAGCTATAAAGGGGAGGGCAAATGCACAAAAGATCCCAATGGGTCGAAGTGTATCCGAAAGGGCCCTCAACTAGATAAGATAAGATAAGACGTTGGAACTCCTTTTTTGAAGTCGGTTAAAAAATCTGAAGCTGTTTTTACTACCGACATGCTTAGAAGGTAGTAAATTGAGTAATTCGCTTTAAGTATAAGTCAAAATGCTAGTAACTCACGTTAGCATAATTACCTGTTTAAGATACGATCCGTGTAGGTACGTTCTTTACCCACTGTCTGTTTACTATTTTATGGAATAGTCATTTAGTACCTCTTACGCACGGTTTCTGGATATAAAAGTCAGTTTAAATTATGAATGCCAACGAAGCAGTGTAATCATTAACTTGCATTAATATTAAGGAAATAATAACTTATTTAATGCCGGAAACTTAAATGTAAGTGAACGTGTCAATTAACTTTACTATTTACGAAAAATAGTAGTATCTATGTAAAGTGTGATGATATGATGTTGGCTAATGAAGAACTGCCCAACTAACATTTGGGTGTCAGCTAAGGGTATTATTATAACCTTAACCTTTATAAGTGAGTTATAATGTTCTCAGTTGGAACTAATAGTGTTATAAAGGAGTTAAGAAAAATAATTAACTCCTAAAGTGTTATAAGAGTGTTACTCAAAGCAATTACACTTAAGATGTTAAAGTTTTAACCTGTTTTTAACACTTAAACACTTACAAGAGTGCTAGCTGACGCTCGTTAACTCTTAAGGTGTTATATCTACTATAAGGTACAGGCAGAGACTTTATAACAGAATTAACTCTCTTGTAAGTATTGAAACTTTTTCTAACGCTTAAGGTGTTAGGCAGATACGCTATAAAGACACTGTAAGAGTAATGGTGTTTGACTAAAGGTGTTGTAACTCAATAAGCGTTATAGTTGAGTTAACTGACGCCTAAAGCTTTAAGGTAAGTTCGCCATTGTTTTGGTTAACTCTAAACTACAAATTGATTAGGTTATTCAATATTTGACATCAAAATACTTCATTATTTATGTTACTCTTGCCATTCTATGGATGCCACTTAATTTAACATGCCACTGGCCAAGAAACAAGAATAGAAAATGATAAAAATAATAATGATGTCTTTTTTATTCTTCATAAGTTTTGTTAGAAATCTTTAATAAATCCTGGGCGCGTTAAAATTGAGATGGGAAACATGGTATACACTTACCGTAAAATCACAAGGGCAGGTTGTTTTCACTTAATGTCACACACACTTCCAATTAAATTCACTTTCAATTAGTACGACTCCATAACTGTCAAATATTAATACCTATACTAACTATCTGCGCCATTTTGTCGGTAGACTATATTTGTCTCATAATTTTATGTAAAGCAAAGAGTAAGATGCTCACTTGAAACTGGGTGAGAGCTAGAGTGTTATAAGACTCTCAGCTAATACCTTAACCTGTATAAGGGTGTTATAAGGGTGTTAGGGCACGCTATAACACCTTTTTTACAGGCATTCTTAACACCTTAACACTTGGCTGGAACCGATATGAAAATGATATGAGGGTTATTTTAACGCTAGTGTGCTAGTTGGGTGGCGTCTACTCCAGCAACAAAAGCAAAGCTCTAAAATTATGATGATGGTGTACAAGGTTTACTTTAACTTGTAGATGTTATTTATTTAAAAAACAAGGATAATAAGAACAAACAATAAAACAACAACTTAACCTACAAAGACAAAAAAAGACTATAAATTAAAACTTAAAGATAAAAAAAATGGCCCAAATCGCTGTCAGAGGGTAGTGTGCCCAGAAGGCTGGCAGCATTGCCACGCTGGATGGCAATGCTCACTCTTTGAGCAAAATATAGGCCAGCCCTCTGGTCACCGCTGGCGTCTATTAGGTGCGCCGACAAATCCTTATAAAGTCGGCGCGCGCTTGGACCCCATGGTCCCAGTGTTTCGACCCCAAACGCATTTAACTTTAACTTAACATGTATCCTTTGCTAGGAACCATGGATAAATAAATCAATAAAACCGCCAATGTCAATGTCGTCGTCTAGTAGGTACCCATAGCAGCACAAGCTTTGCTTAGTTTAGGACTAGGTCGATTTGTGTAAGATTGTCCTCGTTTTTAGGGTTCCTTATCTCAAAAGGAAAAAACGGAACCCTTATAGGATCACTTTGTTATCCGTCTGTCCGTCTGTCTGTATGTCTGTCTGTCTGTCTGTCTGTCTGCCTGTCTTTATTTCCCGTTGGTCTAGAACTGTGAAATTTGGCAAGTGATATCGTCGTATACTGCAAGTACAGGGAAAAATCTGAAAACTATACATTTGTAATTTTGTACGGAACCCTCGGTGGGCCGGTCCGACTCGCACTTGTCCGGTTTTTTATTTTTTTTATAATGTCTGTACAAATTCAACAAAGTAGGTATCCAAGGCCCACCTATAAAAAAATCTGCTAGTATTAATATTGAGCATATTTTGTAGTAAGTCCAGATGAATTTAGGAAAAAGTTATTCCAAATAATATTTATTTTAAAACACTGTTTGTTTGAAACAAGATGATTGTAAGATCACCACTTATTACCAGTCACGAGAATTACAATGAGGAAACAGTTTCCAAAGAAATTGGTTTTGTGAGACTGTGCTGCACGCTTGAGCTAAACAATAAAGTCTGATAGGATTGTTTTGTCCAGAACCGTTGCACGGGTGTGTTTAGGTCGCAAACATAGCTTTAGCTTCTTGAAGGTATTTATAAAGGAATTGGAAACCGTTCAAAAATAAAAAAAACCTTACTATGTAGAAATGCAAACCTTAAAAAAATTTAAACTTCGGTCGCAACATCTAAATCTTATCCAAAAAAAACATATTTTTTTACGTATTGGAACAATATAAAATAAAATAAAAAATAAATATCGTGGGACAATTCACACCAATTGATCCCAAACTAGGCAAAGCCTGTACTATGGGTACTAGACAACGGATAAACATACTTATATAGATAAATACACACTTAAATAGATATTAAGCATCCAAGGCTCGAGAACAAACATTCGTATTCATCATACAAATATCTGCCTCGACCGGGGATCGAACCCGGGACCTCGAGCTTCATAGTCAGGTTATCTAACCACTAGGCTATTCGTTCGTCAATTTAAGAGGAAATTTAAAATTTTCGGTATTTAAACCTTACCCTCAAAAGTCACTTTTTTACCGGAGTGCGCGGAGGATACGCCTTAAAGCATTACCTATACAACTTTCAATGTAAAACAGAAGTCGTGAATGGCATATTTATATGTGGCAACATTTGATTAAAAGTTAGATACCGCGTTCAATTACTCCAAGCAATGCAGCTTTAATATTACGTTCCTATTGAACCAAATTCGAAAGGCAATAGCTACAAATTATAAGTCCGATACGCAATTGATTCCGAGACAGCCACCGTGCGATGTACGAACAGACCATGTACTGAATCACTGCGATTATCTTATTTATAGCTATAACTTATACGGCTGGTGGTCCGATTTGAGTAGGTATAATATCAGATTATTGATAATAAATACTTACGAGTGAAGTGAAACTTTAGGCCCATATTTGGGACAACAGTAAATAGGTACCTAATACCATTTCAAGGATTTATTTTCTCAATGAAAGTAGATAATATAATGTTTTTGATGTTTTTGTCTCAGCATCCATGATGTTTTGACAGGAAATAAGTGACATCACTTATAATGGAGAAAATAAAATATTGTTAAGTATACATTGACTTTTACGTCACCCTAAGCCTTAAGTGGGATTTTCTACCCACTACGCGAGGAGAAAATCTCACTTCCTGGCCAAGGCAAGACGTAAAACTTTAGACAAACCACGGGCCGTAATTCGTAAAGCCCCTGATTGCATATTTATGGCACAAACACCTGCGATCTGGGGCATTCACGAATTCACCGTCCTAGGTATGTAATGTACTATTATTTGTTATGTTTTGACGCGGGTTTCGATACGGTTATGTTTACTATTCACTAACGTCTCAGTAGTACGCAACATTTAACTACCCAAAAGGTAATAAATAAAGGTAAATAAATATCGAGTTAGACCAGTATACTTGTAATAAAACATGTATTAGAGGTATTAGAGCTGATAGTGTTAATATAAATAGGTACTTGGACATTTTATTAGACAGGATTTGGATTTAACGGAACATTCGGTACATTTAACGTAGGTACCAATTGTTCCGGTAAATCCAAATCCGTACTCTATTGTACCCCTCTAACTTTTTTGCAATTAACAACATTATGTGCCACTACCATACATTTCTCTGATCTACCCACATTCACACTTCAGCTTCTCCACTTTAAATCACCGGCTCTTCGTAGCTTTAAGGCTACGTACTTATATTTTTGACAACTGTAAAATTTACTGTGGATTTAAGAGTAATGCGAAAAATATCTTCTTCTTCTTTTCTTTTCTGAAGTAAGACAAATACGTACGAATTTACAGGAACTCAAAACTCTAACTCGTCCTATGGAGCTCCTAAATTCATAAGTGCTTGTTTATTTTCTAATAAGTAGCACAAAAACGCGTATTTTTGAACGCCTGTCTAATAAATGTCTGATAAAACCGTTAAGTATCCCGGGTAACATAGAGTATGCCACATTTTAATCCGCAGAGTTTTAATTTTTTTCATGTATAGTTCACCAAATGTTAGACCAAACAGCCAACAAACTGTGTCAAAGTTGGCAGTCAAACACGTTCGGTTATAAATGCATATAAACGGCTATCTAGTCTAAGGTTAAGCGCCAGATGCCAATGCCAGATCTGGTCGCGCTATTTCAAAGTTTAACAGAGATATTAATCTTATCGCTGTCTCCTGGACTAGGTTGGCAATGTAAAGCCACGGGGCGTAGCGTCGTAAGTATGTTGCTTGAAAACCGTCAAGTATTTTAGTATTTACCCGTGTTTTATGATTTGTCGGGGGCCTACATACTACTATTACGACCAGCTTAATTTCTCAGTAAAGGCTATTTGTGTGATGAGAACGCGTACTTGTCCCTGATTTTGGTATGCTTTCTATATACCTATTAAGTAGTAAATAAGAATATTTCGTCGTCTAGTACCTTCAAGACACGAGAATTATTGCGCTTTCTTTGAGTAGATAGATTTTTGTATCTATTATTGTCTTCCCAACTGTGCCCAGCTGTTGCAAAAACTAATTTTTACAGTTTAGTAAGTCCCGCCTTATAAATTTGTCTGAGCAAGGCGCCTCCAGCTTACATGTATTTACGAGTTTACAACAACATTTGTAAATTGCATAATATCCAACAGCACACCAGGGATCGGAACCGGTTTTTTCAAAAATCCCCGAAGTAGTCTAATATTTTGAATTATTTTAGGCTCTTAATGTAGGACTCTATCATGTATTTAGGTGACATATTCGTATTATTAGACTGCCCGATCAAAAATGATATCATAACCAAATAACGAAATAATACCGGTTTAATTCGTATGGAGAAAATACCGGTATCCGATCCCTGCAGCACACAGCAGGTAGGGTACAGAAAATTAAAAAAAAAGGTTTTTGTCCCTGTCGTACAATAATACGGAAGCTCTCCTTCATCCCTGATAGTGAAGATAAATTTAACATGCCCATGCACACACACATACTCGTACATATAGCGTACTGCTAGGTCCCGAGATACAGGCTCAGCCTAGTTCGGGGCCTGCTGGATATTTTTGTGTATAAGACCTGTATGTTTTTAAATATTTTTTTATACTCCTCGACTTTAATCTTTGAAATAAAACTTCGTACACCAAACTGTATAATCACATCCTTTTTTTTCAATGGAGCTCCCAACTCAACTGAAAAAATATTTCACAACTGTTTAGACAACTAAAATAAATTCGACTAATGACGTGGTGCCTTTACCTACGGCACCGAGGGGTAGTCACGTAACGTTTTGAACGCGCGTTGGGTAGATTCAACTGTCATTTTTCCATATAAAAAGTGACATTTAGATCTACCTGACGCGTGTACACACGCGGATCGCGTTACGTGATCGACCCGCTGAACTACTTGACTACAGAAGAAAATACAATCAACGACGTTGAACCGGCACTTCTTGCACTTCGTTTCAGCAGGGCTTAGATTTTCAATAGATTGAAAAGTTAGGAGACACGTATTTTGCCTTTCTTTTTATTTTAATTTAAACCCCCTTAATTTGAGTGTTTCAAACTACCACAATCGAAAAGGGCCTAAGTTAATTTAAAAGATGAATAAGATTAGCGCTATGGTCAATTTACTGATTTAAAAAGTAAATAGCATGCTGTGGCAGTGACATTTGACATTTTGGCAGTTCCTTACTTACGGTTTTCGTTTAAAATTGAATTTTGCAAATTACTAATCGCAAAAAATATCGTAATCATGAGTAATGAAGAAAGGAAAATGTATCGTCAAGATCCATTAATTTCGTGTTTTGTGCCAAGTTGCAAGAACATGGCACTGATGTCACCTGCAAAATACTTCTTTTTCATTCCCCAATTAAAGTTTCCATGTACGCATCTCGCGATGATAACAGGACTTTTGCTCCTCGGATCTCTGCGGCATTGAAGCTGTCGCTTATCCACCTTCGGCAGATTGCGAGAATCAGCGATAACGTGACTTTCATTATTATTTTCAAATTTTTATCAAACGCTTTATATTACAAGTCACTGACTTCTGCTGACTTGACAAGATAGTAGCAATCAAATAACTGTCAATCTCACAACATTTTTTTTTCAATACAGGATGCATAAGCACAGCTATGGAAAATCCGCATTCAGCCTATAATGGCTTCTTCAAAGTAATTTCCAGTTTTCTCAAGAACTAGCGAAGATAAAAATCTTTTATTTTTTATATTTACTCAGCAAGCCCAAATCTCTAAATGGTTTTTAGTTTGAGCCACTATGAAAAAATGCAATGTTGTGAATTAGCTCATAAATTCCCGTACCTTACGGTACTCGACTTTAAGAGCTCTCATAGTGTAACGATTGTATAAAATACAATTATTCTTATAATTATAATACCAAGAATCATTAATTTATTCCATAAGATAACTAATATTGTGAGTCATCGAAATTAGAGTCGTGACGTTCTTACAGGGTAAGTACCCTGTTTTCATGTAAGTGAAATCTTTTTATGGCCTTCTATTTTAGATTATATTACTAGTAATAAAATCGTAAAGCCTGGCCTAGTTCCTAATTGATTAACAAATGTCTGTCACAAACAGAGCAGTATCTCGTCAGTAATCAGCAGACATCGTAAATTTTGTAGCATTCTCATGGCAGATTAACGGAGCTGGTTTAGCTAATATCAATCAAAATTGTTAATTATGGTTGTTGTTAACGCTAATTAAGCGTTACGACTGAAAGTGTTTATAGCAATTCCGTTAACAACACTACCCTGCACCGAAAATGCTACAAAATTTACGATGTCTGGTAATCAGTATGTAACAGATATTGGTCTCATTCTAGTCACGTTATAAGTGTGACAGAGACGGCACCGTGACACGCATAGACAAGCGATCAAGTAACGGTACTAAGGAACTAATATTGGTTAATGTGTGCAATAAAATAGGTTTGTGCCCTAAGATTTTTTTACGATGCCATTCGAACCAGTTTTTGGAGAGGAACACGTGTTTGTATGGGAGAAACCATAAATTAAAGAATATAAATACCCAAAAAATAAATAAATAAATATTTGGGGACAATCTTACACAAATCGAATAGTCCCAAACTAAGCAAAGCTTGTACTATGGGTACTAGACGACGATATACATACGTATATAGATAAATACATACTTAAATACATAGAAAACATCCATGACTCAGGAACAAATATTCGTGCTCATCATCACACAAACAAATGCCCTGACCTAAATTGAGTTAAAGATGGACCTCGCTGCGTTACAGTTTAATATTTGTACTAATCGTGGTATGGAAAATGAAGTAAATTGCTGTTTCGGTCGTGAAATACTGCGTTTAGGTTCATAGTTGTCATACAATTTTGATTCTATAAAAACGTCTCGCCTCACATGTGTTATCTGTTCTTGTAATAATTGTTCTGTTGTGTTCTGTTCCATGTACAATAAAGAATTTACATACATACGTCATCATATCAGTCGAAAGACGTTCACTGCTGGACATAGGCCTCCCCCAAAGAGTGCCACAATGACGGGTGCTGCGCCTCCTGCATCCAGCAGACTCCCGCGACCTTTATTTACTAGATCATCAGTCCACCTTGCTGCGCCTGCCGGGTACTAGGTCGCCACTCGAGAACTTTTCCGCCCCAACGCCCATCGGTTCTAATACGTGCAATGTGCCCCGCCATATAGTTTATAGTTGTATGAGTCTATAGTTGACAGCCTGTATTAAAACATAGAATATAATGTATCCCGGATACCATTCCATAAACCGGTCGAAAAGTCGCAGTCAAAAGCTATGTATAAATTCTAAAGGCAACGAAACTAACTAACTTTCGCATTTGTAATACCAGCGAGCATTAGTAAAGATTCTGCGTACGCATACAGATCGAGCAGCATATAACACCTGTACTACACAGGTTATCCATTCAAATAGGATATCCATAAATCGTGCTCGCTACCATTAGCACGATACAATGGCGGGAGTTAGGAGCGGTCCGTGTATATTTTAACTGTTCGGTTCAGTTAAAAATAGAATGTGAAATGCGGAAGTCAGTTTTGTGGAATATTGCGCATTGACATTTCTAGTGCAGTAGTCTGCGGCTCTGCACTAGGGTATGCAATCTCGCGAGACCACAAAGGCAGTCTCGCGAGATTACGAGATTTACAAGATCTCGCTAGATTGGGATTCACTGAAAACGTATGCAGATGCTATGAATTATAATTAAAATTTTATCAACATGTGAAATAAAAATAAAAACTGCATGTAGCGGTGTTTTAATAATATCCGTTTTATTTCAAAATACAACACAGACGATTTTTGAAAATTATTTATTTAAGCATCAGGTTTTAATATTATTAAAAGTAATACAATTTCAGTCAAATTATAGTAAGTTTTTATTTGTCAGTCACATGAAACTTTTGTCATGCTGTGTTTTTTAAGGAAAGTTTAATCTCGCTACATATCTCGCGATGGATGCGTAAAGTCAGTTAATGAATTCTGAACAAGGGGGCCACTTTTGGCGGGTACACTGGAAAATTTAAAAAAAGTTTCTCAAACTATATTGTGTGACATATCAAATGAAAGATGTTGTTGTAAGCATCTCAGCTGTATTTTTTTGAATTTTAGCAAAAAGAGATTTGAAGTAATTAAGGAAAAAAGATGAATTTTGACCATTCCCCCCCCCCTTATCTCCGAAACTGATAGGCTTAAAATTCTGAAAAAAATATGGAAAATAGTTCCTTGCCTAAAGATTACAGGAAAACCTATAAGAAGTATTCAAAGTAACAGGAAAATTCTCAATATTTTACGGAACCCTCACCACGCGAGTTGAACTCGCACTTGTCCGGTTTTTTTGCGCTTACATTGCAAACGCTGGCTGAACCCTACCAGATAGATCAAAATAATGTACTACAGTATTGTACACCTTAAAAAGGTCTATCTCTTAGGAATAACCCACAATAACCATTTATTATCCTTTACTTTTTACGAGAAATAATGACTTATTTGGAACCGATTTTAAGCAATACAGCATTAATCCTTAAAACATGTTTGTATGTAAAGACATTCTGTAGTATATTTAGTATCAGAATTGCACCCGAGCGAATAATGTTATGACGACAGTGAAATACCATTACTAACTCATCACTTATGTTAATGTTACTTCTTTTGCGTAGAGGAAATCTTATTTGCGCATTAGATCTAACACGCAAATGCACATTTCCAGCTATTAATAATCTATTTAACAGTTATGTCATCTATATCTGGTTGCTAATTATGAATTGCGTGTTCCATAATTAAAATCCAATAATTGTGGCATTAATCCTGTGGAATAACGGCTACTGTAGGATCGGGCGAGGGATTGCGAGCAAGGAGGTTGTAATGGGCATATTTACATATAAATTGTGTGCGCTTTCCCTGTCGAACGTTGTTAGGGCTCTAAACTCTAAGCCGATGTTAACACGGCTGCTGCTCACGCGAGGCGTATAAGGCTGCGTACAGACTACATAGACTTAAGGCAGTAAAACAAATCAGTACAGACGTCCGATTTGACGTACTCACACGCGTCGGTTCAACAAACTTAAGCGCAAGTCGGGGTAGTCGGTATCAGTCCGGTTGCCTCGCATGTGTCCGTAGAGCTCATTGTAATAGGCTTGAGGCCTAAATTTTTTTACGTTGCCATTCGAACCAGTTTTTGGAGGGGAACAAATGTTTGTATAGGAGCAACTACAATTCATCATCATCATATCAGTCGAATGTCTCTGCTGGTCATAGACCTCCTCTAAAGAGTGCCAAATTGACCGGTCCTGCGCCACCAGCGGACTCCTGCAACCTTTACCAGATCATCAGTCCACCTTGGCCTACCCACGCCGCGCTTTCCGGTACGTGGTCGCCACTCGAGAACCTTTCCGCCCCAATGGCCATCGGCTACGTGCAATGTGCCCCGCCCACTGCCACTTAAGTTTAGCGATTCGGAGGGCTATACTCGTATCGTTACCTTGGTTCTGCTGCGGATAGCCTCATTTCTGATGCGATCACGGAGAGAAACTCCCAACATAGCCCTCTCCATTGCCCTTTGGGTGAGAGGCCCATAAGAAACGACCACGTTTCAGTGCCATATGTCATCACTGGCAACACACTGTCAATTAAAGAACATAAATACCCAAAAAATTGAGTCAAAGTTCAAACGTTTCATACTAATTGATATTCAAGTATCACGTCACAGTTTGATATTTGTACTAATCGTTGTATGGAAAATCAAGTAAATTGCTGTTTCGGTCGTTAAATACTGCGTTAATGCTGCGTAGGTTCAATTGGTAGCTTTAAATTTACTTTTAGTACTGGTGGTAGTTTATCGACATTCATAGGTGCATGTGATATGCCTAAATTGAAGAATAAATCACTTTGACTTTTTGACTTTGACTTTTGGATGATAAAAAAATGCATATTTTTTCGAAACTTTCAAGGTCTACATCTTTTTATGATTTTTATTATATTTCGTAATTTATACTTCATTACAATTATTTAATGAATTACTATCCATTTAGAAACAATACGTTATCAATTTTATCTATCTATTTAAGGTGTACTTCTTAAGCGACTCTAGGTGACGATGACGTACTGCTGCGCCCTGTAGCCCGGGCATTAGAATACGGCTACGGTATCCCCTGCCTGTCGTACAAGGCGACTAAAAGGGGTCCTCGGGGTGGTACATAATTGCTGTTGGGGGCTGCAACCGGAAAAAAAAGGTAGATACCACTGAGGCATGACGATAGGGCGGCACTGGTGCGTTCCGTAGGAGATCCCAAAGCTGTCGGAAATGCGTCGAGGAGGACCATCGGGGGGTTTTTAGTCGGTGCGAGTCCGACATAACCTCCGCGCTATCCTTGTGGCGTGGGGGGGTATCCATAACGGAATTTCCTCCCATAAAAAAGGTGACGTACTGCTTTAGCTAATTTGAATGTGAAATAGAGCAGCATAAATCCGTGTAAATAAAACGTTAAAGAGACGTGTCCACCTGACTTTCAATAATCCGGCACGCTTTTATTTTTATTGCCGATAATCCGACGCAAGAGCATGCATCGACAATCGATTTGACTGCCACATGTGATCCGTACTTCCAGAATCTCTTGCCATTTTGGTTAATAATTTGGCAATTTGTGCTTTATTTGCACCAGTTAAGGTTGATCTTTGCTTCGTACGATAGGAGGTTGTAACAATTATGCCATTGATCCACCATTTTATGGGGTGTTGTAAATTTATAAGCGTTAACGCTTTCTTTTATGGATTATCGATGCAAGTGAATAAGAACTGAAACATTCTTGGCTTTTTACAATATAAATTTATTGCCAATGCGAGATATTATTATAATCTCCGTTGAAATCGTTAGCTATCCGTTTATGAGAACCCGTTTACAAACAAATAAACAGATGTTGCAAATAATACAGGATTAGTCAAATCATATTGACATCTTACATGTGCAAAACATAAACATTGGGTTAAAGGTTAATTAATACTGCCGTTTTGATCTTTAAAATATGTACATTTCTTTTAAATTATGGAAATATAAAATTATGTAACAGACAATTTGTATTTTCTATTTAAATAGTTTGATGGAATGTAAAGTAGCTTGTACTATTTGAATTTCCATTTCACATAGTACACGGTAGAACTGACGATAATTTTTATCTTAAATCCTACTAATCCTACTATAATATTATAAATGCGAAAGTTTGGATGTTTTGATGTTTGGATGTTTAGATGTTTGGATGTTTGTTACTCAATCACGCAAAAACGGCTGAACGGATTAAGATGAATTTTGGTATACATATATATAGTGTATAGCCTAGATTAACATTTTATCCCGAGAATCATCCCTTACGGGGAGGGGGAAATGGGGGGCGAAAATTTGTATGGAGCTACGATACAAACGAGTTCCACGCGGACGAATTCACGGGCAGAAGCTAGTCATACATATACATGACTCGGGTCTCGGGTGGTCAGAATACGTTAAGAGAAATTGTAGCCTTACATCACGCGAACGGTATTCGTATTTCAAAAACAAAAAATAAAAATGGCCGAACGGTCACGGCATTCGTTATATTTAAATCAAATTCTCGTAAAACAATCAAATGGACAAAATAAATATCGCATGACGAATCCAACGGCACTTTAAGACGGAGACGCGAATTATGCAAAATTATGACATACCGTTAAATGACTTGTTTGTTTCATCGAATGGAATACAAATGGTTCGTCAATAACGTCATTTGTAATGATTACGTCATTTTTACTGATGATCTGATGAAAGATTCATTATATTCGTGTGGAACTGCCCATATAGGTAATAGGTGCAGTGTCTGTTTAAGTATGTAAGCTCGGGCCTCAGGTCACTAAGAAAATATTTGAGACATTATTGCATTATAAACAAAAAACCGGACAAGGGCGAGTTCAACTCGCGTGGTGAGGGTTCCGTATATAATACACTAAAATATTGGGAATTTTCCCGTCACTTTGAATACTCAAACTTCTTATAGGTTTTTCTGTAATCTTTAGGCAAGGAACTATTTTCCATTTTTTTTTCAGAATTTTAAGCCTACTAGTTTCGGAGATAAGTGGGGGAATGGTCAATTTTCAGCGTTTTTCCTAAATTACTTCAAATCAGTTTTTGCTAAAATTATAAAAAAAAAATCTGAAATGTTTACAACAACCCCTTTCATTTGATATGCACAATACAGTTTGCGAAACTATTTTTTTAAATTTTCCAGTTTACCCCCCAAAAGTGGACCCCTTGTACAGAATTCATTACCTATATAATTTACTTTACGCGTCCATCTTTAGGTCACCAATTTACATATGTTTGCCATCAACTCAATCGGTCCAGTAGTTTCGGAGCAAATCGGCTGTGACAGACGGACAGACAGACGCACGAGTGATCCTATAAGGGTTCCGTTTTTTCCTTTTGAGGTACGGAACCCTAAACAACATGTACTTAATCGTACTCTTCGATCGTATTAGCTTAAGGCGAGGAACACACGGAGCGGTGCTTCACCGCTCGCCGCGGCGGAGCGCATAAATCTGCCGCGTTGAGGAGCGGCACATATGCCCGATCTCAGCGGATTATCTACTTCGTGATACAAAATTTCACGGCACACCGCCGCGGCGAGCGGTGCCGCACCGCTTCGTGTGTTTCGCGCCTAAGGGCTAGTATCCACCAGAGTTGTGCAAGGTAGCGGAACGGTGGGCGAGGGAAAAATCCACCCATAGCATTGCTATAGGTAAAGCCTCACTCACGCACTTATTCCTATTGGAGGATTCTTTCCTTGCACACCACTGCGCTAGCTTAGGTACTCACCCGCTATCGGTAGCTTACAGCGTCACGCCGTGCATCGAACAATGCTTACTATAGAGATGTGAGTCTTCTCTTCTCACCTAATACGCTGCGTTTACGCAGACTTAACGCAAACGATGGAGCACTATATTATTATTGGGATGCTTGTGTTTGGTCTATATCTTAGAATATTTAGTGTCTTTCCAGAATTAAGTCAAGTAGATTTGAAGTTCTGAATGAGCAGGATTAATGGTTACACGATTACATAAAGTTTGCTAGATAGAAATGGAATCAAGGATTCCACCAATCGGCTTATGCTTATTTTATCATAGCAACATAATCTAGATAAATCGCAAGTACCTACGTAATATTATTGTTTCGTATTCATGATCTACATTTCTTTCGGTTCACGCATCATTATTCTTCCTTCCTTGCTAATTTTAATTACGATGTTGCTTTTTATAGACGATTGATGGCTTCTATCAATTTGGTTTTTATATGCTAAGCTAGATTAATGATATCGATTAATTTAATGTACCTACCTGTGTAAAAACCGGGTAACTGTCGAGTTGTTGCGTGTAGAGTTCGGTACAGTTCGAGTTGTGTCGGTAAACCACGTTGTTTTATTTTGATATTGTTAGCACGATAATAACTTATTTTCCCTCAGTCTGAATATTTCGGGATATGACGTTGTTTTGGTGGATAAATATAAATAAGTTTAGAAAGTGTTGAGGTTTTTTTCAGTAACTTAACTTATGAATAATAAACGACCTAGGTATAAGGGCAAAATATATTATATTTTCGGTTTTTGATGATATTATTCCTTTTTATTTAATAATAAACTATTCAAACGGATTTTATCGCGTATAATAAGTAATAAAATACATCTTGACGCTTCGGAGCCCTTTGCAGCGCTCGTAGTCAAGCAGGTAGACAAAAAAAAACATTTTTTTTTAAATTACATTGTGCAAACTGCCGACACACATAGTCATTGCAAATACACTTTCTGTCATGTTAAGAATTAACTCACCTTGTATACTTCAGGAGGTGGTTATTTTAAATCGATTTCCCGATTTTTCGATGGTGTTCTAAAGTGTAAACGAACCCTACTAAGGCTGTGCGTCGTTTGTTGACCCCTTGATTCGTAACGAGGCTTTGGTGACTTACGAGGTGCTCGTAATTTGGCGCGGCCAATTGGTTGCGATGTCATGCGTAACTTATTTAAAAAATAACGGGATGTGTGTTTATTTTATTAGGCATCACAAAGAACTCACAGACCAATCAGTTAATACCCGGTCTCATAAAGCCAGGAGTTCAGGACCATTGTCTGAGTTTTTTGGAAACACGGAATATCTTGACGCATGAGTCTCATAGAAAATATTGTAAAATTAACGGATTTGAGACGATGACTGCGTTCGATACGATGTTTCGAGTTTACGTTTCCTCTAATATAAGTCATCTGCTAAATTTTAAATTGTCACAAGGAATTGTTGTTTCTGAAATTATTTTTT
This sequence comes from Epinotia nisella, assembly GCA_932294315.1. Classification (NCBI taxonomy): domain Eukaryota; kingdom Metazoa; phylum Arthropoda; class Insecta; order Lepidoptera; family Tortricidae; genus Epinotia; species Epinotia nisella. The sequence goes on along the minus strand of OW028682.1, from coordinate 14,985,162 downwards.
ATTCCAAACTTTTGCAAACAGTATGATAATAATTATAACCATTTATTTCAGGCTACTAAGGCCCATAGTTACAAATAACTTAAAGACTAACGCACATACAATGCAATTATTAAATAATTATTCAGGCAACAAAACAGTGTAAATTTATATAGCTTCGTTGCGTCGTCAAGTCTGGATATCATAGAACCCACTAGGTTAGGTTATGCTTGTTTTATAACAATACTGAAGAATTCTGAAAAGAGCCTTCTGAAAAATATACAGACAAATGAAGCATTAACGCAAATATTTAAGGCATATACATGTTTTATGATTTGAATGATGAATGAATGTTTGACGACCGGTTAGTCTAGTGGGTAGTGACTATTGACGCTGCCTACGAAGCTGACTGTCCCGCAGGTCGATCACGTGACGCATTGTGTACGTTAGGTAGGTATAAATGTCAAAAATTATATGGCAAAATAACAGTTAAACTGTCCTAACGCGAGTTCGGAACGTTACGTGATTACCCCTCAGGGTCGAATCCCGGTAAAGAGCAAATATTTGTGTGATGAGCATGAATATTTGTTTCGAGTCTTGGATGTTTTCTATGTATTTAAGTATTTATATCTATTATATATACCGTCGTCTAGTACCCATAACACAAGTCTTATTGAGCTTACTATGGGACTAGTTCGATTTGTGTAAGATTGTCCCCTAATATTTATTTATTTATGATTCGGCTAATGTATGACTCATTCGGACAAATAATTTATCGAGGGGTAGTAAATAATATAAATAGATTGACTCAAGGATGTCATGTTTTTTATTTACCCGACTGCCAAAGGAGGAGGGTAATGTTTTTCGAGTGTATGTAAGTATGTATGTATGTATGTATGTATGTCTGTTTCTGGATTTTGATGTATGAGGTGTCGTTGGATTCCTCTTAATCGTGGGAGTGACATAGGCTATAATATTTGTCCGCAGTCGAGTTTTTCGAAAATACTTTTGATTTCACTTGTGTAGATGTATTGAAGTTTTTTCTGAACTTTCATTTAATTGCCTAAAAGCTTGATTCTTTTTCTATTTCAGGTAGATACCCAAACATAACCTGCTACTCACAACTACAAGCTGATTGCCTCCTGGCTATTTTACATAAAAAAGTAAGTTGAGAATATTATCACAATATTAATCAATAATAATCATAATCATATTCACCATCATCATCATATCAGCCGAAACACGGCCACTGGTGGACATAGGCCTCCCCCAAAGAGTGCCAAAGTTATCGGCCCTGCGCCACCCGCTTCCAACGGGCTCCCGCGACCTTTACCAGGTCATCAGTCCACCTTGTGGGGATCTATCAATAATCAGGTACTTACTAATAATTATGAAAGATGTGCTACAATTTAGTTACTTAAATGATGTTAGGGTGTGTCATAATATTTTATGATGATTGAAACTTTCTAGAATATTACTGACAGTAAGTACTAAATTGTTATGGTTTGAATATAAATATCAGATTATGGGGATTTTCTCATCAGCGATACAATTTCTCTGGCGTTCAATTCCACCGTAAATCGTTAAATTATCAAAACGTTCTCATGGTGGTCTGGTAATATAATTATATACTTATTAAGAGAACTGAATGAAAAAATGAAATGATAAAATTCCTGTTTATTTATTACTTGCTAGTTTGTGTATTACAAAACGCTGGCAAACCTGCGGGGATAGAATATATTTCCAGAAAAATTCCATTCTATACTTGTGTGTTGTGTGAAAGTTTTTTTGAAATCGCATAAGTAACCGGTTTCGAAGATTACCCCCACATACAAAGTTCGAAGTTTGAATACAAACATACAAACTTGTATTCAAACTTCTAACTAAACTGACTGACTGACTGACTGACATATCACCGCACAGCCCAAACCGCTGGATCTAGAGATTCTATATTTATTCTAGGGGTGCACTAAGAAAGGATTTTTCAAAATTCACCCCCTAAGCGGGTGAAATGGGAGTCCAAAGTTTCTATGGGGAAACAAATTAAGTAAGAGTATTTCATTCGAAACTTCACAGGAGTAAACACAAGTTTCAGGTTTTTTGAGAATTCAACCCCTAAAAGGGGGAAATGTGGTGACAATGTCTGAAAATCAACATGGGTATTGTTTTTATGGTTTATCGGGTCGCTGGTCGCTGATTACGAAAATAACAACGATTATAAAATCCAACGTGGCGGACGTGAAATACCATCTCCCCTGTTGAGGTGAGATGTTGAAATGTCTTAATATCAATATAGGTATCGTTTTTATGGTTTTTTGGGACGTTAATTACGAAAATGGCGTCGATTTTGAAATGTAACATTGTGGATTGAAATTCCTGAAAGTATTTGTGCCAAATTGCAATTCCATTGGAACATACGGGTCTAACTGAGATGCACCTTTTTTGTAGACGCTTAAATCAGAAGATTGCTTAGAAACTTATATTTCATTTGAAGGGCCCATCGATTAATTGCCGCACGTGGATTTACAATGATATACACGTATCCTCAAAATTTTATTCAAATACACCTTATAGTTTTCGAGTTAAATATATGCCTGTGACATACGGACATGACGAAACTATAAGGGTTCCGTTTTTGCCATTTTGGCTATGGAACCTTAAATCAATCAAAGTAAAAAAAAAAAAATTGAAAAAACAGAAGAGTGTGTTTGATAAGTTGGTCGCTTCGATTGGAACTCTCGATAGTTGTTCAATTGGCATTTTGGCATGTGGAATACGTCGCTAATTGCACACATGTCAAATCATCACCATATCACCCAAAAGACGTCCACTGCTGGACAGGCCTCCCCCAAAGAGTCTTACTTTGATTTTTCAATGTTTTACATTGATTGAATATTGTAGTTCCGTTAGCTGACCCTTCTACGGCTTCTACTTGGTGAAATTTACAATTGATACACGAACTCTAAATGAATAATGCATTTAGCCTTATTTTGCGTTGGTAGTCTTCCTAAATACGGTTAGAGTCGTGTTAATTACCAATATCGCTTTGCATACATTTAAATGACGACGACTCCGGAACAGAAGCGACTAGACCGTGGAAGAAATAACATGATAATCCAGTTAAACGATTATAACGCTTAACGTCTTGGCTTTAAGGCTTTTTACCTACGTAAGTCAGTTTTGCGGACAACGGCATGTGACAGTGATGTGATGGCTTTATAAGGATATTGTGTTGCATAATAATGTAATCCATTATTTGGTTTTTTGTGGCAAAATGCGTCAGTTGGTAATTGGCAAAAGTGGTCAATCGCACGCCTGACAAAAACACAATGAAAATATTTCTAGTAGCTCAGTGAACTGTAGAAATCGCGAGTATTTTTGTTAAGTAATTAAAAAAATAACCAAACTACGTTTGGATGGAGAGTCGAGCGTCCTGGCAACCCTTAACTGACATACCTCAAGTGAATGATAAGGGCATATTGAGCTTATGTCATCATAATGATTGTATTACTTACCGCGGGTATTAAAAGAAAACTGGCCAAGTGCGAGTCGGAATCGCGCACGAAGGGTTCCGTACCATTATCTGTAAAAACGAGCAAAAAATCATGATTGTTGTATGAGAGCCCCATTAAATATATATTTTATTCTCTTCTTTAGTATTTGATGTTATAGCGGCAACAGAAATACATCACCTGTGAAAATTTCAACTGCTTAACTATCGCGGTTCATGAGATACAGCCGGGTGACAGACGGACAGACGGAGGGACAGTGAAGTCTTAGTAATAAGGTCCCGTTTTTACCCTTAGGGTACGGAACCCTAAAAACAACCAAACTCGCGAGAGTCGAGCTTCCTGGCAACCCTTAACTGACATACCTCAAGTGAATGATAAGGGTATATTGAGCTTATGTCATCATAATGATTCTATTACTTACCGCGGATATTTAAAAAAACTGGAATCATTATATCATTAAAGAACGTTTAAAGTCTTATTTTCCTTTTAAGTCGCGACTAAAGACTATCTATTTTTTATCGTTTAATAATGTAGGTATAAACGTTGGTGATTGGGTTTTTATGGCATCGGACGTAAAATAATATTTCTATAACATTCCTAGGGTATTCGTTTTAGTAGTAGGTACCTGAGTAGTGTCACTGATGAAGCCGTTTAGACTGTACACCTACCTAACCGTCGAACGTAACCACATTGTAATAGTAAAAATAAATTAAAAACCGGACAAGTGCGAGTTCAACTCGCGTACTGAGGGTTCCGTATATAATATACAAAAATATTGAGAATTTTCCCATTACTTGATATCACACAATACGGTTTGCTAAACTTTTTTTTTTTAATTTTTCAGTTTACCTTTTAAAAGTTTTACTTTACGCGTCCATTTGGGTCACCAATTTACATATTTATACCAAATTTCAACTCAATCGGTCCAGTAGTTTCGGAGCAAATAGGCTGTGACAGACGGACAGACAGACGCACGAGTTATCCTATAAGGGTTCCGTGTTTTTTCCTTTTGAGGTACGGAACCTTAAAAAATAGGGAAAAAAACTGTACACGTCAAATGTGTTGTGTAGATCAAAAACAACGGAACTTATGAACGTTTGAACATTTTACTTTTCAATAATTCATGTATACTTTGTTTTTCTTAAAATTACGAAAAGTACTTAAAACCAACCATTACTGACATCTTTTGTTTAATTTTTATCTTCAAGTGAGGTGGTAAACCCATTACGCATAAACAATAGAACAAACAGTAGCTACTCCAAGACGTGCGAATGTTTTATGACATCTACTCTTTGTTATCTTTCCTTTCATATATTTAGCAACAAATCATGGCGTAAAATCCCACGTTAAGTGCATTTTCGCCATTTTACTACTACCTATACAAATGCATTCATTTATTCATTCATATTCATATTCATATATTTATTGGTAAAAGTAGGTATAACATTTCACAAGTCAATTTTTAATTATATCGTTTTATTTCTTAAAATAAATTCATCGATGCTATAGCATGCTTGGTCAATTAATAGAGTTTTTATTATCCTATTGATAAATATTGCATCGCTTGCCGAGTTAACTATTTCAGTTGGGAGAGTATATCTTCGCACCAATGACACCGAGTGACTTTCGTGTTTTTGCGAGTCGACGAAACGGGACGAGCAGGAGATTTTGCCCGCGTGTGTTTCTACCGTGATTTTGTCCACGGGTAGTGTATTGGTCCATATTAGCTCTTACGTATTTGCAGGCCTCCAATATGAAGACGCACGGTAGTGTTAGTATTTTATGTTCTCTGAACAAGTCCTTAGCCGGGTGGTCATATTGTTTTCCCGACATTTCCCATTTCTCACACCTTACGCCTAAATTGGACAAAATGGCCGCGGACTGACATTTGTAATTTTTATTGCGAATTAATAAGTATTTTTGACTTAATAATTAAGTTGATGCAATGACGTTACTAAGTAAACTTTAGATTTTTATACCAATCGTGCCGCTATGCTAATCAACATATTCTTCTAATACAATAAATAATTAAAACAATGTGGTTCACTACAGGTTGGTGTGAATGAGACTAATTATAAATTTGAAACCAAAAAGCCCTAAGCCACTATAAAGCTCTTATTAAGACTCGACTATATAGCCTAGCACGGGAGACTATCTCAATTCAAATCTAAATGCTCTCAGTAGCCGTCTCATACCAATTAAGATTCCAATCGTAGTATTTGTTTTGTGAAATTAATCGCCGGGAGATGTCATATTGGATAGTCACAGTCTGGATTTGAGAACAGGCACTGTTAGATTGCACTAACGATACGGATAGCGCTAAGTGAATTATGTTTATATATTTGTGTCTCACTTTCACTCCAAGCCTTCCAATTACTTAAATTAATGGGCTTATTAGTGAGGTTTGCAGTTTAAATGTGATCTTATTAAAAGGTAAAATTGTTTTTCTCCAAAATGGCCCGCAAAGTGTACATTAGTCGCTACATATTGGAAGGTAAAGTGTATACGAATGTTACGTATAAATTCCTTTATTTGTCGAGTATCAAACTTTTTAAAAAGTTGAAACCGGCATATAAAAGACGGCACAGGTCGTATTCAGCCAATTCAACTCTTATTTTTCTGTTGCAAACGCGACGTTTTACTATGTGTCTCAAATAGTTTGCGTTTTTCGGTGGAAAAATACACTTGCGATTCGGTTTAAAAAGAAAAACGGCGGCAAATCAGTAATATTTTCACGTTGTGCAACGATATTTAAAGTCTATTATTCCCCAACTTTTGAGAAAAGCACTATATTAGCCTTAGCCGGAATGGCAATTGCAGGCTTCGTATTATAATTAAATGGACTCGCAAGCTCGTCCGTTTAAACAAATACTCAGCCTGCAATTGCCTCCTTCCCGGCCACGGCAATAATGTACTATTACTCTACTTAGTGTCACGTAAAAACTGAATCAGCTAATATACAGTCTTATTAATATGGTGATAATCCATGAATGTTCGTAAAAAAATCGTATGTATATTCAGAGAAACCTGACCCCCACTGCATACCAACCTTGTCAGCCTGAGGGCTGCAGGTGATAGGAGAAGGGTGGAGTTCAGGGAAATAGCAGACACCAGGGCATACGGTTTTTTTTTAAGATAAGATTCGTAGGTATTGTGCCTTCGAAGGAGTGAAATGAAAAAAACTACACACAGCACTAAATATAGCTGGTACTGCATAAATTATTATTTTTGTAGGTTTAGTAAAATATTTTGAGTAGGTTCTGGATCGAAATGAACCGTCAGAAAAAAAAGCTGTGGACTGTCACGGGGAATTCGAATTGATACTTCAAATTAAATAAGTTTCTGTCAATTTATTTTTATTTTTGGTACAAGCTTTTATTGCCGACTGTACTTTTTTGTATATCGTCATCAACTACTCATTGAGACGATTCTAACGAGCCCAAACTCAATGGGGTTACGTCGGTTAAGTACTAAATTTCCATGGCCACCTTCTGTCTCTATCATAAGATCAGCTCGGTGGCACCTACCATAGTATTGAATAGTCATCCAACAAACTATACCATCACCCAAAATTTCAGCTCAATCGGTTAAAGATATCTGCTTCAAAATTGAGTTGCAAATTTTGACGGACAACTTACATACGTACAATATACGAACAGGTCAAGTTAATATAAAGCTTGTAAAATAAAGTGATTATTGATTAGCATGAAAAGTAGCCAGAAAGTTTGTGTGTAACGTTGCGTTACATGCATCGTTACAAACTTCTATGCAGGGGGGGTGATGTTTATCTGCAGCTGACAGTACACAGCTTTATGAAGTGTGATTATCTACGTCTAATCTCATAACATGGTTATTTTAGTCTTCATACTCGCCAAAATCGGCGGCGATAAGTGACATCAATGTTAACGTAAATGTGTAGGTACTGTTTTCTTTACGTTACATAATAAAATCGTATAAGTAACGGTACGGTTGTTGAAATACATTTAGATTTATACAGTCTAGTATACAAAGTAGATTTACGTTGCTGTCAGTACCGCATTTATACATTGTAGAATTAAAACTAAATGTCATGCTTTCTACGCGCATGGAAGATGGAAGTTGATTTATATCGGGTTTAATTATAATGGGGAAAACAGACAGATAGCATCGAGCTACATATCAAAAGATACATTTATAATCGAGTTAATACATTGTTTTTATAAACCATGATACATATCATTTTTTGGTACTTACCCTACTGTATAAAGTAATATAGTTACCTAGTATATCATTAAGAACTAGATATAAGGCAGGCTCCTTAACTCAAAAAAATCGGGCAAGTTACTGAGTTCAACTCGCGTGATGAGGGTTCCGTAAAATATTGAGAATTTTCCCGTTACTTTGAATACTCAAACTTCTTATAGGTTTTCCTGTAATCTTTAGGCAAGGAACTATTTTCCACATTTTTTCAAAAATTTAAGTCTAGTAGTTTCGGAGATAAGGGGGGAATGCTCAAAATTCGTTTTTTCCTAAATAACTTCAAATCTGTTTTTGCTAAAATTATAATAAAAATATATCTGAAATGTTTACAACAACCCCTTTCATTTGATATGTCACACAATACAATTTGCGTTTTTTTTATTTTTATTTTCCATTTTACCTCCCAAAAATGCCCCCCCTGTTCAGAATTCATTAATTTACTTTACGCGTCCATCTTTGGATCACCAATTTACATATGTTTACCAAATTTCAACTCAATCGGTCCAGTAGTTTCGGAGCAAATCGGCTGTGACAGACAGACGCACGAGTTCCGTTTTTTTTCCTTTTGAGGTACGGAACCCTAAAAATCTTTTATATTTAAGATTAGTAGTTAAGATTGTATTTACCTTTGCCATTTTTATGAAATAAACACTTCAAATTTTAAATAATACATTTTTTTTTTTTTTGTAAGTCGGTGAATCATCAACTTTTTTCAGTTCCTCCTCGTCACTTTTTGAAATTGTGTTTAAAGCCACTAAATATAAATTTTTAAACCCCTTCTTTTGTGGGCCGTCTTCTTAGAATGATGGAAGTCCGTGTCGTAACATTTGTTCTAAGAAACTCAAGGCCCTTGTCCCCTGGCTAACGGGACAGAATAACAACAATAAATAGTTGATTGACCCAAGTAAGTTGCAGTGGCGTGCGTCATAGATAGAATATGGCTTACATCGAATAGGTACTATCGCCTAAGGGTACGGGTATACACCTCTAGGGTCATTTTCGAGCGTTCGCTATGCATGTGCAGACGATTTTGAACAGAAAGTGTGAACCCGTACCCTTGGGCGATAGTACATGATACACAAGCTGGTGGAAACCGAGCCTACATGAGTTAGAAAATATGTGCTCGGACAAATTGATCGAAAAATGTGATAAATTTATTATTAAAGGCATAAGGTTGCTGAAGGAATGTATAAATATAATACCTATATATATTTATGAACTTGACTGAAAGATTCCATGATATTGACATAGCTGCTAATTAAACTTGAAGAAGTGAATCCCCTTCATCATTAAGATATTGAAGTGCTGACATACGGATATATTTAGATTCACACCTTTCCTGTAGCCATTTCCAAAGTTAAGGGCTATAAAGGCTATTTTTTGTTTGAATTCTTTCACTGCATAAACGTCGTCTCTTCTTATTAATTGTATGTACCTACTTACACCTGTTGTCCACGGAAAAGGCGACTTAAATTGTTTCCTTGACTCTAGACGCAATTAACTTATAGTACAAACTTAAAGACTTTATGTACCCACACTAATGTATAAGTATGTGTACAAACCAAGCATCAACACTATTTGAATTGTTTTACCAATGAAGTGTTGATTCTAGCTCTCGCTAAGTTAGCTTAACGTTATGTTTGCACGATCTTTGCGGTCTGTTAACAGTTTGAGTGTGCCAATATTCACTCTTAGGTTTGGGCAAAATTATAGATTTGGAAAAAAATGAGGTAGGCATAGATTATTACTAGGGCCCGGAATTTTGCGTGCGGTTGCGGAGAACACCAATGTTTATCGATGGTATGGATACATCGAGAGTTTTTTATTTGTTTCTTTATAATATAATACCCCAAACTTTGCGATGATACAGTAGGTACTCTTTCCAACGGTCTATGATGAAAAAAGTTCATTACATCGGAAAATTTAATCCGTTTCATTCAAAATAAATTCTATGCAAGATAAGTCACACACAATCTGTCAATATGACGTATATATAAATGAAATAGGTACCAACTGATTGAGGTTTGAAAACTCATATACCAGTGTCAATACATATTAAATATCTATAAAGAGTTGATAACCTAAGTAGGTATTGGCTTGCAAGTGTTACCTATTTAATTTGGATAAATTAACCTAATGCATAGGTTTCATACTGTAGAGGAATTTCAATTCATGTTTTAGGTGGAGTATCCACCAAAGTTGTGCGAAAAAAATCCACCAATAGGAAGAGATGCGTGAGCGAAGCTAGCAATGCTATTTGTGGATATTTTTTCTCGCACCACTTCTTTATCTCACACAGCTCTTGGATACTCATCCTTAAGCTATTAACCTTTTTCTATTTCACCTTCTAAAATCTTTAAATCGAACTACAAGCCACCAAACCAATCTTCTTCAAGCCCCACAGTTGCCACTTTAAAATTATCTCGTGTAGTTTGTCACTATTTATCTCCAGTACTCTTTGCCGCGCATGTGTCTTCTTTAAACTAAAAGGCTTATTTTAACAGTAATTTTACGGCGTTTAAGACGTTTTATGCTTTATTAGTTGTAGTGTTAAAGCTAATCAGTGCTAAAGCTAATGCTACACCATTAGCATAATGCTGATTGCGCATGAACAAAATAGAAGCCGATATACAGCATCATGCTGATTAGTCGGAGCCGGGTGGTATTTAGAAAAGGATAACTCTTAGACGCCTAATCAATTACGTGTGCACGATCAGTTTTCTACTTTGTTGCGCACTGTGGTTGGGTGTTTTCAATTTTGAACCGGGCTTCTGTGATAACATAAGTAAGGGTATCATTTTGTAACTAAAAATCTAAAAAAAAAATACTAATAATTTAGATTTGGTATCATTGCGTCTGCTCGCACACACTTGGCTTTAAATTTACGCATGAATCAAGACAGTTCCAAAATGTGTTTATTTCATAATAAAAATTACAATATAAATTTTCTTCTATTAAAAGTTCACATCTTGATCGTCAAAAATAGAAATACTATAAAACATGTCAACTAACAAGATCGTATTGTATCTCCCGATATGGATCGTCATTATGTCATTAATAACACGATCGTCATCAATTAAATACATTGTTAATAACGCGTTCCAATTGGGCTCAAGCGTGGATAGTCGTCTAGACGGATAAACTGTAATATTTTAACCGATTTAAAAAGAGAACCAATCCCAATGTGTCCCCTGACCAGCAAAAGTTGTCACAAACCAAGTTTTTCCAACAGTTTAATTAAGGAGAAAGTACCGCAGCCCTCATCAGGCACAGTATTGTGGCGATAAAGCAACTTGATTTAGCCGCCGGCCTGGATTTATTCAGCTAGGTATTATTCGCTACAAGCCACCGCGGATAGGACGCGGCTAAACTAATAACATTCCTGAAGCCTCTGTGTTTTCCTTATTGAATGCACTTCCTAGATAGCAGCATTGCTGGAGCTGTTTTCACGAGTTATACCGAATGGCAAGTCGTGCGTGACATAATATAAATGGCTATGTAGGTTGTTTTGGGACATTTCAATGTTGCCATTTCCAACATAATTTGCGTTTTATTTGTTGAATAGGAAAATTTGGCAGATCGCTAGCTAAGCTTTTCTGAAAAATTAAGGCACTCTTAAAGTAATTAAATTTTCATATTTTTTGTTATTTTATATGAATTTGAGTATGTATGTGTTCTGTTATATTTATACTATCTGAGTATCAAAGAACCTTATTTTTTATATCGTAACAATTTAGAAAAATAAAATAACGGTAGTAGCTACTTTCAATTCTTTAAAAACAAAAAACAAAAACAAAAAAATGGAAATTTAAAAGACAATCAAAATGATGTGTCATCACAGCCATGCCATAAAATTGGTCCAGGCAGCGACTCCAGTCCATGTACCATACGTTCTATTTAGTTCTTTGGTTAATAATATCATTTTTGATCGGGCTGTCTAATACGAAATTGTTACTTAAATACATGATAGAGTCCTACATTACAAGCCTAAAATAATTCAAAATATTAGACTCCTTCGGGGATTTTTGAAAAAGCCGGTTCCGATCCCTGCTCCAGCCATCTTGATGACAGAAGGAACCATATTTTTCACAAAAACAAAGCCGGAACAAAAAGCTAGTGGGTAATAATTAAACACAAACTACATTGTAGCTACACTTTTTCACCCTTACATGTATCTGAAGGGCAAAAACAGACTTGTCAAGAATCTAACATCCATCAAGTTTAATGTCTTGACATGGTCCTTTAGAATGCTTTTTACGGTTATAATTCCAGTAAAAACAATGATAGTTCCGTAACCACAGCCTTACTTCAAGGCTATCGCTCGACATTCCTGTTGTTATATCTCCCGGGAATTGTAAGTGCACTATCTCAACACCGACTTGGTGCTCGGCCAAGGCTTGGTTTGCTAGAATAAATATACAAATGCAGCCTTACTTAGGTCTTCGAGTGCCGATACAGTGTAGCAAATGGTACGCGGTACGCTGAGGCAAACGTTATTTTAATTTGTAGGGACTTTTTCTCAGGGTCAATTAGGGTATAACAACACTTTGGTAATAACTAATTGTTATATTATTTTAGTATCGTATCATAGCATAGGCTGCTCGAATTTCGAAACAAAAGGTATCGTTGGATTCGTCTAGACACAAGCAAGTAAGCGAAGGTGAACTAAGTGACGACATATTAAAAACAAAACAAAATGTATCGTAGGTAATGTGAGCTTCGAAAAAAACTTAAAAAACCCTAGAATCAAAAATATATACGAATCATGTTTAACTTCAGTTGGGTTTCATAATTCTCTTTTAATTTCACTTGTTGACAGTTTGATTTATAGCAATTTATTTTAGTTTAATCGAACAGGTGCAGATAAAGTAAAAACAGGTATTTTTCTGTAAAAGTGTGATAAAAACATAGGACAAGAAGACCAATAAAAAATCTTTCTTTTTAATGTCATAAAATAACTTTTACGAACAATATTATTATTGTATTGTTTCTCTCTGTAACTGCTTTTTTGTGTGAGGTGTGCAATAAAGAGTATTTGTATTGTATTGTATTGTAATATTTAACTACACGCATAGTATAACTAAAATAGTAGGTATCCTTATTACTTAAAATTTAAAACAATTGAAGTGTTAGAGGTTTTAACTTGCTCATAGACGATGTAATTAATGGACTAGTCGGAAGAAATGGGCTCATAGAATCGCTCATTTAAATATCGAGTTAAGAAAGAGCTCTGTAATTCCAGTTGCCGTGTAGTGTACAGCGATATTTATGTAAACGCGCCTATTCAGCCAATTAATGGCTCTTATAAAGCGGAAACTCTAGCAAAGCGAGAGAGTGAGGATTAATGGTCCTTACGTATTCCTTGAGACTTGTATTGACAGGTTCCCGCCACTGTTGAAGAAACATGGTTCCTAATTATGGTTGAGATAGTTTAATGTGGCCGACTTTTTATAAAACTGTCATTGGAATTGGAATCTTCTACCTTGGACGGTAGAGTTGCTTTTTGAATGGACTACACTGATGCAATTCGGCCAAATCAAATAATTTAAACTATACCTGAGATCATCCAGCCAGTGTCAAAGTTCGTGGTTTGCGTTAGACATTTCTTGAGACTGCCTTTTTTTTGTTGTTCGGGGAATGTGTTGATGCACCTGTCGGAGGGGGACCGGACGGGTGTGGGGGACTCCCGGGCAGAACGCCTAGACTACCCAATAAATCGCCAACGATTGTCTAGCCATTAGGTATGTACAATCATCATCATCATCATATCAGCCGAAAGACGTCCACTGCTGGACATAGGCCTCCCCCAAAGAGTGTCAAACTGACCGGTCCTGCGCCACCCGCATCCCGCAGACTCCCGCGACCTTTACCAGGTCATCAGCCCCACCTTGTGGGGCCTACCCACGTCGCGCCTTCCGGTACGTCGCGTGGTCGCCACTCGAGAACCTTTCCGCCCCAACGGCCTCGGTTCTACGTGCAATGTGCCCCGCCCACTGCCACTTAAGTATAGCGATTCGGAGGGCTATATCGGTTACCTTGGTTCTGCTGCGGATAGCCTCATTTCTGATACAATCACGCAGAGAAACTCCCAACATAGCCCTCTCCAATGCCCTTTGGGTGACTTTGAGCCTTCTTATGAGGAATATTCCGCAGTGTCTCAAGACGACAGTCTTGACCAGTGTGTGCTGCCAGTGATGACATATGGCACTGCAACGTGGTCGCTTACTATGGGTATGTACAAAAAAATCAAAAAATGTAAATAATGCCCCTGCCTGCCTGTAATAAATTCATATTCAACTTATTTCGTCTCCAATCTCAAGCCTGGAGAAATTACGTCTATTTCCATACTATACACACGTTCCATTACACATTAATTGGTTACACGACACCAGAAAGAGCAACACGTCGCGACTACCCATAACCAGAGATATTTATGTAAACGCCTGAAGTGCACGCATTTTATACTTAAAACGACATAAGAGTCACATTCTTCATTTAAAGATAAGACGTTTTGCCTAAACATGGCTGCTACCCTTTATGGACATTAATTACGTTTATCAATAACTAATAAAGAAGCGATACCGGCAATTTTGCTACCGCAATAAAGTGGTCGCGAAAGTGCAAGTTTATGAATTATAAATTCCAATTTAAACGTCAGTTGTTAGTAGGGGTTTCATATCGAAGGACAGGTGCTGATGCTTAGAACGATTTAAGTGGGTTTCACATAAGTATTAGTTATTATTATATGATTATTTTATTCTATATGTCGATATTCGTTTTCCTTTATTATTATCTTCTTTATTCCATTTTTCTCTCAGGTTAGGTATTCACGATCATACTCCTAGCGTTAATCATTATAAAAACCATACCTAGGGCCGCTCGTTGCGGGGCGAGATCTTAGCTACCGGTGGTCAGGGCGACAGAGAGTGAAACCTCCTGACTATCCGCGCCGTGTCCAGGAGTACCGCCTTCTGTATCCGACCCTTGACCCAGCCATTAAGCGAGAGTCTCTTAAGGTGTTGGTCGATACTTATCGCTAATAAACCGTTCGCTGAAACGACTATCGGGACAAGTATATCATTATAATTTTCAGTCTGTAATCGCCAATTGCTGAGTAAAGGCTTCTCCTAGAATATTCGCCACTCGTCCAATCCTCCATAAATATGATTATTCTATTCCTCTAACATTCGGAATAAAGGGGCTCGGTTGTAAAGATAGATCTTCGTTATTTATTAATCGTAGCAGTACATTAGTGCTACAAGTTCCAATAAATGACAAAGAAGTACTAAGGTACCTGAGGGTAGGTAATATGGTCATCCGTCATGGTCACTTCGCTGTATCCCAAAAAGTACAACACGAAGTGGATAGATGGCACTGTCAATAAAAGTTTCTAGTAGCCTTGTGAAACCTTGCAAAGTTTTATCGGGACTGCTTTACCGACGGAGTTTTGACAGATCAAAAACACCGTTTGATTCGCAACTGACAGCGGTCTTAAAAAAATGTAAACATTAAAAGTCTGCAAAAATCGAAAGAGACGTGTGAATTAATTATTGGATGTGAGTCAACAGATAATTTATCGTCTTTTAAAGTGGTAATATACACAAAGTGAGGTTTAATTAAAGGAAAGTTCTTGTGTGTGTGAGTCGTAAACATTTAAACAAGTACGCACCTTTTGTTAATATGGACATCAAGTGTTTATATGTTATGTATGAAAATAGTAAGCATGTTTTGTGTTGTAGTCGTAAGGTATACCTAACTAAGAGTGTTAAATATTATATTTTTAGGATGTCAAAAGTAGATTGAGTGGTAATTGGCGGCAGGAGAATCATCAAAAGTGCGATTGAAAAAAGATCAAAAATAAACACGTCGCGAAAAACTTCAAAGTCCCAATGAAAACGATTAAAAGATATTTACGATTGAAATAAACTGAAAACTCGTCTCGGTCGAAAACTAATCCTCCAGATGGAGAAAGGAGATACATTGGTGATGACCATAATAGCTGCACGTGCCGAATATATGGTAATTTACCACTTTTTTTAAGTCGATTTTTTTAACAGTTTCTAATTATTACCATAGTTATTTTGTAATATTTTTATAGTATATTAGGTGATTTAAATAACCGTATATTTTTAAATCAGTATTTCGGTTAAAAAAAAGATGTACGGGGTAGGTTAGTAATTTGTGCACCTTGATTCATTGAAACTGCAATGATTACCGAAATACTGATTTATTATAAAACTGGATAGAATGCACTCCGCGCACTTATGCACTGGCGTGGATCGCGGTTTACGTAATGTATGAATTATGATAATGATGAGTAGGTACGCGTTTGTCACTTTGTGCGGTTTGAGACCGTACAATATGAATTGTAATTTTTTAAATATCGGTAATTTCATAAAAGTCCCAAATATTTATCAACATGCTTGATTAAAGCGAATGTAAGCGTCAAAATTTATATCTTACTCGCGCGTTTATGTTAGTTGGCCGAATTGCATCAAAGAAGTCTTAAAGAAACCGGCCAAGTGCGAGTTCCGTACCATTATCTATAAAAACGGCAAAAAAAACATGTCTGTTGTATGGGAGCCCCGGTCCGACTCGCACTTGGACGGTTTTTTAGTATTTTTTGTTATAGCGGCAACAGAAATACATAAGCTGTGAAAATTTCAACTCTCTAGCTATCATGGTTCTTGAGATACAGCCTGGTGACAGACAGACGGACGGACAGCGAAGTCTTAGTAACAGGGTCCTGTTTTTTTTTTACCCGTTGGGTACGGAACCCTAAAAACAACTCTACCGTCCGAGGTAGATTCCAATTCCAACAACAGCTTTATAAAAAGTCACCACATTCAATAATCTCAACCATATACTATGAATATGCTCTTCGTCCCGCCGCTGAAATTACGAAAATCGGTTTTAAAGTAAGTTTTAGTTGCAACGGATCATTATTTAAAATGGAGGACTTAAGTACGATGCTCGATGACCTCAGTAAAGCTTCCGAGCGAGTTGGTCTAAGAATGAACATGGATAAGACGAAGGTCATGTCAAATGCCCATGTAGTACCAACTCCCATTACAATCGGACACTTTACGCTAGAAGTTGTAGACGATTATGTATACCTAGGAAATACTGTCTAGTTAGGTAGGTCCAACTTCGAGAAAGAGGTCAATCGTCGAATCCGACTCGGCTGTCTCAGTGTCCCGCTCAGATCCCGCAGTGTCTCAAGACGAGAGTCTTTGACCAGTGTGTGTTGCCAGTGATGACATATGGCACTGAAACTTGGTCGCTTACTATGGGCCTCATAAGAAGGCTCAAAGTCACCCAAAGGGCAATGGAAAGGGCTATGTTAGGAGTTTCTCTGCGTGATCGCATAAGAAATGAAGCTATCCGCAGCAGAACCAAGGTAACCGATATAGCCCTCCGAATTGCTTAACTTAAGTGGCAGTGGGCGGGGCACATTGCACGTAGAACCGATGGCCGTTGGGGCGGAAAGGTTTTCGAGTGGCGACCACGTACCGGAAGGCGCGGCGTGGGTAGGCCCCCCACAAGGTGGACTGATGACCTGGTAAAGGTCGCGGGAGTCTGCTGGATGCGGGTGGCGCAGGACCGGTCAATTTGGAACTCTCTGGGGGAGCCCTATGTCCAGCAGTGGACGTCTTTCGACTGATATGATGATGATAATGATTATTTAAAATAAAAAAACAGCGATGTTTAACGTGTAAAGCAACATTTAGCATAATTATTTACTCGGCTTGCATGTGACATTGACCGTACTAAAATTGCTCTGAATTCCTTTTAATACTAAACGTAGATTTTACGACGTTCGGATGTCATCGTAAAAGTGGTCAGCGAATGGCTAATTGCAAAAAGTCATTAAAAAGACACGTACTAACTGGCAATAACAATAATCAATTCAACACAGCGAAGTGATCAACACATTTGACGAACACTTTATTGGACACCCTGTATAATAATTCCCGTATAACGACTTATCTTAGCACTCGGAGTAATTATGAAGCAAAACCCCATTTTTGTGCAAATTAGCTGCACTTAAAGATTAATTGATGTATAAATAATAGAACACACAGTAGCTACTCCAGCAGGGGAGACTGGGGGTTATTGTAACGGGAGTAACTAGTAGCAATAGGTTTTATCCGCGAATATGAACCTTATAAAACCTTAGCGTTAACTTTAGACTTATAACATGAGGCATCGTGCAAGCTTGACCGGTGTTCCACCAGAAAGCGTAGTGAACGCGAAATCAGCCAGATAACATACAAAAAAATAATTATTTTTGATTTTTGGTTACTAAGTCGAATTAATGTTTATTGCCTTAATCTTGTTAGAGTAATCATTTATAAAAAAAAATAGGGGACATTCTTACACAAATCGAACTAAGCTTATAGTAAGCTCAATATGATGGGTACTAGACGACTATATATATAATAGATAAGAATACTTAAATACATAGAAAACATCCAAGTCTCAGAAACAAATATTCATGCTCATCACACAAATATTTGCCCTTACCGAGATTCGAACCCGGGACCTTTAGCTTCGTATGCCGCGTCACTAGTATAACTAGTGCTAGCTAACCGGTCGTCAAAAGTATGTTTTTATTCACTTTGGAAAGATTATAGGTTTTGAGAATCTTGAATAAGTTTATAAAACGAGCGAATATAGTAATACATTTTCGGGGCAAGTTGTAACAGGTTACAACCCCATATTGCCCCATTCTTTTATCGTGTGACCAATAACTATTTCTTTTTAAATGTGTTGTGCAGATAGGTAATAGTGCAATCAAATAATGTATTAGTATATTTTCAGGACGAGGAACTGAAAAGAAAGACAAACAGGTCATCAAAATGTCAGGGTGTGTATGAACTGGCCGTAATAGAGGTTCTGTTTACTTCTGTTCTAAATATTGTGTGTATAACATATAAATAACGACTGATCAATAATAAATACAATATTCTTCTAAATTTGACTAGAATTTTCATTGTTTTAAGTTACTCGAGCCTAATAATGGGCAAGTTGTAACAAGATATTTTTTATTTAAATCGCTTTAGAAAAATATAGAATAATGATTAAATCTAATTGACATTTGGATTAAATACTCAAATAGTTACACAATAAACGTATCCACTTAAAATATGTATAATATGTAGAGATTTGAAATCATAAGGGTTTTTTTTTTTAAACCCAACGAGCCCCAGTCTCCCCTACACGTGCCACACTTCGTTCAGTCTTATGACGTCTCTTTGACCTTTTCCTTTCATATTTAGCAACAAAAGAAGTTGTAAAATTCCCACCTTAAGTGCATATTCGTAAATTGTGCCGTGGGTTAGACGGTTAAACATTCTGTCCCCTTTATTATCTACATAATTTTAAAACCCATATAGTGGAGAAAAAAATATAAACAATGATTATTTAATTGCGTAAGGAAATAATTCATATTATTATTGACATGTATTTTTTTATTTTATTAATAAATGAGTATGAGTATGATGTAATTTATAGTTCAAATAAAAATTGATGCAGACGTAACTTAAAAAGTGTGAAACAAACTTGTGACGTCGTTTCACATAGCACCGATATTATTGCACGTGCGCAGCGCGGTCTACGCATAAAAAGTCTGACATCAAGTCACGCGCTGCGCTGACATCCCACAAGTCCCACAACTTGTTGCAACGACTTATGTCGTTGCGTCACGACCAACACTAAAATCGACTCGGTATATTAGTTTATATGACGAAAAGTACTTAAAACCAACCATTAGGTACCGACATCGATTGTTTACCTAATTGTTATCTTCAAGTAGGGTTGTAAAGCAATTACGCATAAACAATAGAACAAATAGTAGCTACTTACTGCAGCCCCCCTATTCTGTAACTTGTTTTAAGCTCACCTCAACGCTCACCCACAAGTATACAATAAAGAGTATTTGTATTGTATTGTATTGTATACCTTAACACCGCGATGCGTAGTAACTAAGCGTAGGTCGAGGTCTACTTTCGTAACGGGTGACCGGCGGGGTGAGCCGCATTTGCGCGTAGCGAATAACAGCCCAGTACACGTGCCACACTTCGGTCAGTTTTATGACGTCTCTTTGTTATTTTTTCCTTTCTTATTTAGCAACAAAAGAACTGGTAAAATCCCACGCTAAGTGCATTTTCATCACTTTAACTATACTTGCCCTCAACCAAAGTGACGATTGAGGCTATAAAACCATAGGCTCGCTTTATCTCTTTTGCATTGTCTTTCTTTATGGCCTCAGTCGTCACTTTGGTTGAGGGCAAGTATATACCAAACTATACTTACTGAACAACCAAGTTTTTATCGTCGAAGTCTTAGACTTTCTTCGGTCTAGCGCATTTGCCAAGTGTCTGATGGAGTAAATATGCCATAACGAACTGTTCCAAAATGTATAGCCCTAATAGGCGCCAACGTTCTTCGCTGTAGATTATCTTGAATATTTACTGAAATAAGATACGTAATCAAGCTATCGTTTCAACATGGCGTTAATGTTGGAAAGCGTAATGAAAGGCGAAGGTTCTGGATTTATAATATCGCCGGCGTAGCTAATGGCGGTGACGGGCTCACGCGAGATATTGCAATGTTACTGGGCTGGTGTTCACTAAACTTTCTGTGCTTGCCTCAGATGAACCAGAATAAGTTTCTTCTCACTCATGGGCACTTCTCAAAATGTTTCACCCACCCTAACTTCAGTGGTCGTGAAGTCCCAATTTGAACACCATTTTTCATATTAAAATTGACTACCTACTTACGTAAGCCTTAGCACAAATCAAATAACGCGACCACAGAAGTGAAGCATAAGCAGAACGATTGCACTCTCTAAGAATTGCCCTGTTCTGAATTTCGGGAGGCCGAGAGTACCTACAGCCGAGTTGGCCGTGCATTTGCCCGTGGCGCGACTTCGTTTGCCGACAAATGCTAACATTTGCCCATGTTGCGTTGGAAACCAAACGTTAATACGGCGAAATATGTGAGTGTGATTAATGTTATTTAGTCGAGCTACATCTAAATGTTACATATAGCTCGACTAAACAACTCATAGCTCGAGCACGACTCGATGGTGTTCATGTGAAATGAGTCAAGAAATGTTGTGAATCGCACATGGCCGGCTAATCGGACAAAGCAGAAAACCAGCGCCTGGGCAACGTTAAACTATGCTACGATGAAATATATGGTATGATATAAATAGGTATGCGTTCAGTATACCTAAACAGGGGATTTGTTAACAGAGAACCTTGTGTACGTAGTACTATTATTAATTCGGTGACAAAAGGAAAAACGAAAACCGCGACCATCATAGACTACTCACAGTCTCATGGAAGTTCTGCTAACATTACGGACACATTGCTGGCAGAATTATTTGAGACGTTGCCGGCTAGGTGATGAGAAATAAATTCGGCCGACATGCTCGCGCTACAACGGAATCATTCACTGTCACCCATCTATGACATGAGCTGTATACCTGATAAAGGAACTCCAATATACAACATTTCTTACCTTGACATAGCTTTAAATCAACTTCACAAATTAGCGACGACCTTTGGTCCAGATAGTCCGTTAGCTGTATCGTAATGGATGTTAGTTATTAGTTTGTATTTGCAAGCAAATTATAGTGAGTTTGTGCCACTCGCCTGAATTGCTAATTTATATCGATTGTATATTGTAATCCGCTTGTTGGACGTTGGCAAATTGTCCAGACGTGGGAATTTATCTGATATCTTGGTGAAAATACGGCTGTAGGGAGACAATAGGACCATAATGATATGGGGTAATAAAGGGTTGATCTACAGATTATTAAGCAGTTACTATACATTTAAATTGACACTAAATGTGTACGTTTATTTTTTACGCCATACATACTGGTCATTCAGGCCACTATAATACCATCGAGGCTCGGGCGACAAATATCTGCGATCTATAGGTACGTTTTTTTGTTTTATCGCCCAGGTTGTGTAATGTATAGTAGGGGAGACCGGGGTCCATGGAACGTTTATGACAAATATTTAAAGGGACGCTTCCTTAGAGCATCTGCAGTAAACCCGTGTCCAATTTTTTTTATCCTGAGAAATTTTGATCTAAAGTTATGACTTCCAAGTAATGTATCTTGGTACCACGAGATCATATATTCAAAATATATTTTTGTTTCTTTATTTTTTTTAGTGTTTTAAATAAAAAAAGTTACTTACATATTATATTATATACTTGGAAATAATTGCTCTCAAGCTTAATAATCTACCGTTACATTTTTGCTCCTGTTACAGGGCCCACTCTGTATATGATATTTAAAAAAACAGTGGTGACGTAACTTAACAAAAATGAGGTACAAAGTGATTTTCTTAAATTACTGTTTAATGTGTTCATCTGTTTCCTTAATTTGCTATTTCGTCCTTGGACAACGAGCAGACATTTCATGCCTATTGTTGATTACCTCCGCTTTAGTCACGAAGTGAAGTGAAGAAAATGTGGATTATAAAGTAATGATGGTTTTTTTTCATTCGATTAATTTTTTTTTGTTTGTTAGTATTTAGTATTATTTGTATTTAAATTTAATTCAAGTCCGCTTTTTTTGTTTTATTCTTTTAAATTAACATTCTCTTTTGCCATTTACAGACAATAATAATAATTACTTAAATAGTAACTTTTATATTTTTTATAATTTCCAGTGTTTAATTTGTTTAATGTTAAGTTCAATATATAGATTATTTTACATTTTGTAATGAAACACCCTTTCGTTTAGTTTATACTTTCCAGCTTACTTTCAGGAGTGATTAAAAACACGCGCTTTATGAAAATAAAAACACATACAGGAAAAAAAATATAACTTTGGGTAAAATAACTTAATAAATTCCGTAAATTAACTACTTACTCTAAATAATAATTGCAATAAATAAATGTCACTAAGGTTCCAAATAAATAAAATAGTATTAATCCCGGCCCTGATTACAGAATTCCTCTATTGAATAATAACACTTCCTCAGCAAGAAAGACTTTAGTTTGTTTTTAAATATGTTGCTGTTGGTGATTGACTTTAGCGTTTGTGTAAGTGTAGTGTTAATAGTTACATTATATTTTGCAAAAATAAACGCAAGAAGTCAAATAAATACTAAAGTCCAATGGCAATATGGATATACCATATCAGACCATTGGCCTACGGTCATCTACCTTGTTTTTACGCTAATCACTCATTATCGCTCTTGCACTGATTACAAAAAAAGAATGTAAGTTCGTACATAGTATTTATGACTTACGCCTTTCTTCCATAGGCCGTGCTCAGGCGCAGTGGGTGTAGTTTTTGCGAGGAGACTCTAATCCGATGACAGCCTCAACTCATTAAAAGCCAGTAATAACTATTATCTATAGCAAATGCCAATCAAATAGCTCAATCAACGAGGTAGTTCACTTTGACAATATATTTTTTTATCAGGACTTTTTGTATGTGTAACATTTAACAGTCGCAAAGTATTTCATGTGTTATTTGCTAGTTCTAGTCTATAAATCGTCTGGAACAACAGCGACAAGCATAAGGGAAATGCTTGGCTTATTGACAGTGTTTTCATGTAGAAAATGCCCTTGCTGATTAGGGTACAATTACTATTAATCGGTAACTGCCAATCAAAAGTGTTATTCAAACCGAATTAGTATCGATTTGAATAAGCAATGGCTGTCCAATGATATTTATGCAACGATATGGTCATGCGCAGATAATTAATTTTTGGTGACCAAATAATATATAAAATGTTTCTTCTGCATAACAAAGGAGTGCTAACTTGAGTGACACAGGAACCAATTAGATCATTTAATGAAGTGTCGAATTAAAAATGACATTTAAATATTTTAATATTATGGCATGTATCTAAGTAAGTACATATAATATAAACGTCATAGTCTTCGACGTTGCACTAGTGTATGACGTGGGCACTTTATGTCAAAGTGACATGGCTTAAATTTGAATGAAGACAAAATCCTCTTAGTTGGAATTTAACCTATATTGCTTTGACATAAAGTGCCCATTTCATACACTAGTGCAACGAGACTAGGACGTTTACCTTATTGAACTTTTAAAAATAATAAAAATATACAATATTTAATTAGTATGTCATCTGACGACACGAGACAATATAGTCGAAGGTGTCATAGATACATTATAGTGCTTATTTCCTCTTGTAATGAAAATATTCAGCTGGGTAGTTGTGTAACTGTTCATACGTTCATTAGTACATGTGAACAGTAATTCTTTTTAAAAATTACAACGTGCCATATTACTTATTCTGTGAACGTGCGTTGGAAAGGTTGCAATATAATACAATACAAATACAGAAAGAAACAATACAATAACATGTAGGTAGAGGTAACCAAAAGGCGGTCTTATAGTTGAAGAGCGATCTCTTCCAGACAACCTTTGGGTATCGGAGAAAGAGATAAAACTAGATTATGCAGTAGGTGGTGCAGAAATTATGAGGTTACGTTATGACCAGCAGTAACTTTTGGGAAAATGCTTAGCGTGGAAAATGTTATTCGATGCAGCGCTTTGTGATTTTGCCCAATTTGATCAATTTCCATGCAGAATTTAAGAATGTGTGTTTCCAGAGAGATATACAAAAATAGGTTCCATTCGAGACCAAAAAATGCTGTGTTTTGTAGCGGAAGTCGCTAAGGCAGTAGTTAAAGACGAAGTGTACTGTCGCCATCAGATATATCGGAGCGGCCAAAGTGCTCACAAATTTCTGAACACGTAGAGACGAGACATTAGAGACGTGTTCAGATATTTGTGAGCACTTTGGCCGCTCCGATGCTATCTGATGGTGACTGTACGCTTCGTACGTAACTTATGAAAAACTGGCTGCCCGCGAGGCTTCACCCGCGTATTGCAAAGAACGCAGTACGTAAAATATAGACTATATACCTAACCACCCAGAAAGTTCATTCTACACGCAGGTGAAAGATTTTTTGAAATCGGATAAGCGGTTCCGGAGATTACCCATTACATGCAAACATACAAAGCTGCAATCTAACAGAATTTTCCTCTTTATAATATGAGTATAGAAAAAACCGGCCAAGTGCGAGTCGGACTCGCGCACGAAGCGTTCCTTACCATTATCTATAAAAACGGCAAAAAATCATGTCTGTTGTATGGGAGCCCCAGTCCGACTCGCACTTGGCCGGTTTTTTAGTATTTGTTGTTATAGCGGCAACAGAAATACATAATCTGTGAAAATTTCAACTCTCTAGCTATCACGGTTCTTGAGATACAGCCTGGTGACAGACAGACGGACGGACGGACGGACGGACGGACAGCGAAGTCTTAGTAATAGGGTCCCGTTTTTACCCGTTGGGTACGGAACCCTAAAAAACAAACTGTGTTGTTAAGGGCGATTTATATTTCCTCAATATACTAAGTAAGAAGATACCCTGTATAACTCGGGCATTGACTAGAGATTTCCGCGATAAAATATTTTATAAAGCCCCATTCAATTCAAATAACAGAGTTATAGAATTTCATAAATACTTAAGAAATCCATTTATCCCGATAAATTTAGACAAGTAATAATGATTATACTTAATCAACGTTTTGCATGTGCCTTAAACAATTTGCGTTGTCCGCCCTTTTCAATATATCCCCCATTCATGGCATAGTAAAGGACGTAACTCCTTTACAAAAGGCACACGACCCTGGTACTTAGATAGCGACAATAAGCCTGCTAGTAGCATGCATTTGATCGGATACTTAGGTATTTTAGTTTTAAAGATGTTACCACTGGTTTGCCATTAGCATCTAGACTTGGCTCGAATTACAATGTAGAGTTAATATTTTCTTTTCTCAAAAGGGTTCTGAAGGTGAGCCGATCAGATAAATGTTTTACTGTATTGGAAATCCAGTAATATAAACCATATTGTTTTATGTTTATTAAGATTTGTGATCGTAATAGGACTAGTTGTAATGTTGAGAATATAATTAATCTTGTTAGAATTTATTACTTATCGCTGGTAATATTTAGTTAGGCAAACTTGGCATCCCTTTCTTTCTACGAGAATCGTAAAAGACAACGTAATAGGGATTCCTCATAAACTGTGTTGTAGATTATTTGGATATATTACTTACTACCCACCAGCTCGATGGGTTGACGACGTTCGATGGGTTGTCCACCAGCTCGATGGGTTGACGACGTAAAAAAGACGGCGGGTCATTTCTGGATGAGACTAGCACGGGATCGGGATAAGTGGCGTACTCGAAGAGAGGCTTATGCTCAGCAGTGGGCGATTACAGGCTGACAATGATGATGATGATTACTTACTAAAAGCGTCACCAAAAAACGGGGATGACTAAATATTTCAAAATATCCCCTAGTTTTTTACTCATTTGAAACTGAAACCCGTAAACAACTCGTAATCGATTTACGAGTAGTTATTTGGGACGCATTTTCATAGGTCGTTATTATTCCTAAATTACGTTTGAGTACCCATATCACGTCATTAAAAAGGAATGTTAGTAGGATATAGTTACCTATATATAATCGCTAAGAATTGTCAATACCAGGCCTTATAGTCGGCAAATAGGTAAGCAAAATTTGGTCTGGTTTACCATCGATATTAAGTTGTACCACAGATTATATAAAAGTTCTTACAAAGTAATACGTTGCGCCTCAGGACCGTGTAATTATTTTTGTATGCGTGCACGTCATACTCGTGCAAGACAAACTTACTTATGCTTTTTTGTGAGATTACTGAAATAACATAATTTGTTTATGAGGTATTCTTGGCACCTTTGTGTAATAATGGACCATTACACTTATGCACCAATTGACAAAATAGCTAAGGGACAGCTTAAATGCGTTAAACAGTCTTAATTATGAAATTCTGTGTGATTCTGTAAGTGCAGGTTGGGTTAAATTTGAATACTGAGAACAACTGATACCTAACTTACTGTTTTATGTAGGGAACGTACCTAAATATTTAGACTAATCAAAAAGATCTACTGGCGATTAATTTATGTAATCGAAAAAACCCCGTTAATAGTTAGGTAGGGTCAGTAGGGGCAAGTGCGCCACCGGGGTAAGTGCGCCTTTCATCAAAACAACATCATACATCCATGATCCATGCAATAAACTGGTTTTACTTGGTTCCCCATGGATCCAACTTGGATCCAAAATCCATATGTAAGAGGTCGTTTGTTGTGTGATCTGTAGATTTCGATATTTTTGATGAAAGGCGCACTTACCCCGCACGCGCACTTGCTCCTACTCCTACTGACCTGTCAATGAAATATATTTATTTATTTAATCGTATGGCAGTAATATAATCAGTCGTATACTATAAAATAATTTTCAAATTTTGCATCCATAGGATTACGTCACTGTCCATGAAATATATAATAAATGGGTACTTACAAATTTTTGTCACTTAGTTAAAACATATTTCGAATCGATATTTAGATATCATCCTGTATACTTCTAGAAAAGATAATATAAGGGTCAAACAGACTGAAAAAATACTAAGTCGTGTAATTTGTGGTCAGACAATTCAGCAGTTTTTGTACCTTTAAATTACCACAATAATTTCTACAACAGCAAGGGGAACGCTGTTAATGCGCATTATGAGTGCAACCGAAAATAAGGCATTAGAGTTTTTAGCTTTGCCTATATCCACAGGAAAAACCGGAACCGAATTCTCTGTATGACAGATAAATAAAAAATAAAAATTCCATCCTACCACTGTGCAATGAAAGACTGTGGAGCATTCTCACTGTCTGAATTATTATTCCTAAATTACGTTTGAGTATCGATATCGCGTTATTAAAAAGGAATGTTTGAAATGTTGTTGAAACGTTTACGATTTTAATCAGCTTAACAGAATGTTAACTGAAATGAAAACAATGTTCGATCAAATCAATCATGATCAGCAAATACTTAGATAAGGCAAACATTTGTATAGCGATTTACTAGATCAATATCTTTTATATGGGGAATGGAAATATTGCATGAACGATTTCTATAAACAACTTTTTTTCTCACATTTTGTCAGTCAATGCGAATTCCATGTAAAGTCCGATCAACTAGAAAGTTAGTCAACATTCAGTCCCGTCCGTGGGTAAAGTGCATTGATATGTCAAATGGGTTGTCTGCACGTTGAATTACGTTAGGTTAAAGGTTAGTTCATAGTTATTTGACCCTAGCACGCTAAAATGTCGTCAATATAAAATAGTCACTACTTTGAACTACACTGTATGCAACTGATTTAACGCGAGCGCGACGAATGGGTTTCTTCGGCGACATAATAATTATAATTCCGTGCAAGGTATGTTATATACCATACCTATCATATATACTTTACAATTGTGCGAGTTATTTTAGTTTTAATTAGCAAATTAAAGCAGCGGGTAGGTGGACTGATGACTCGGTAAAGGTCGCGGGAGTCCGCTGGATGCGGGTGGCGCAGGACCGGTCACTTTGGCACTCTTTGGGGGAGGCCTATTTCCAGCAGTGGGCGTCTTTCGGCTGATATATGATGATGATGATGATAGCAAATAATGTCAATAAAAACTAAAATAACTCCCGATATTTCTCATAAGCATGAGTGAGGTGGTTGATAATCTGTTTCATTTGACAATAGATACGTATTTTTCAAACGTCATAGAAACAGCAACAGCAACATTTTCCGCTTCAATAAATTACAATTGATATGCCCTAACGCGCGTTTAAAAAATTACACGTTGACTTAACAGGACCATTTTAGTTTAGACTTGTTAAATGTAACTCGTGGGCCCAGCCGCAGTCGCAACCGTTATAACCGGAGCGAAATAGGAAGAGCACAAACAAATGTAGTTAATTAGAAAGCCCCGTACTCCTTTTTAAATTGTCACAGCAAGTGTATCCTCGTTCATTGGTGTATTAACCATTCGGATTATCGTGAACAAGTGGTCAATTTACATTCCTGGCCAGTTGGTGTATTGCGTGACCGCGCACTGTGTCTCGGACTTTCTAGAGGGTGACACAAATTGCTTCCATTACTGGCTAAGCGATGTCTCCGAGCCCTGATGCCCGATGCCGGGATGCTGTGTTAATGTCTGTATTGTACGACGGGAAACGGCCACACGACATTTTCTCACTTCAAGTTTGTAAGCGAGGTTGATGCGAGAGTTACCTCAGCTTCGCATTACATGACCGCATTACACGCTCGTTGAAGAGAAATTAACTGGCTTCCAAGCGCGTCGTGTCCAGTGTGGAAATCCATAGTGCCTGAAAAGCGTGCGTGTCGTGACGCGCAAAATTACCTACCCTTGTGCGTAAACGCGACACTATTGTGTCTTATCGATCCCTTGATGCCAGGATATAGTACGTGTACGTGTACACAACACTTAAAACCACTCAACACGTTTTGTGCATATTTTTAAATTTAACTTTACAGCGGTTCAACGCATTATTTATTTACAATACAATACAAAACAAATACTCTTTTTTGCACACACAGATAAAGTAGTTACAATTTACAATATAAAACACAGATATACAGGGAGACAGACAGTAGAGGTAAAATAACAGGCGGAGTTATCGTTAAAGAGCGACCTCTTCCAGACAACCTTTGGGTAAAACTAGATGAAAGATCACATCTTATGAATAATTAGGTACTTTTATTTCTGACGTTTGCGCGACTTCACTTTAGCGCGGGCTAGTCAACATTGCCAAAAGGCTGATATTTTCAAAGCTGGGCCTCCGGAACAAAGGGTCGACAATGTGTTTCGTGTGTTCTCATATGTTAGCTCGGCGCGACGCGCGTTGAAGCGAGTGTGCGAAACACATTGCTGTCAAATTAGAAACGTAAATGTTTGATCAACTCAATCTCATCTTATTATCATTGCGTCTCGCTTATGGCTGTGCACTAACGTTAGAGCGCGTGATAGCAGAATTATTGACGTTCAATATTCCTGCAGCATAGAATACATTAGTGTCGAGATGGTGATGTAGTGGGAAAAGTCGTCCTTTATCGCAGCGCTCGTGACATCGCTGACAACAGGCGGCGACCGCTGAGTGATGTGTCGAATACCGACGTTCTAGGGCGCAAATTCATTTAACTCAACCCATTGAACGCCAATCACGACTCAAATGCGGAGCGCTATGGGTGCTTTTCGCACCATATTAACACATTCACTGTCAAAGAATCGCTACGCACGCGCTACGCTCGTAGCCGATCCCATGGATTCCCCGAATAGAGCGGAAAGCGACTAAGGCGTTGGCGCCCGGTAGCCAGCTAGGTTCCAGGCAGTGAATGTTTTAAGCTGCTATGGACTACGGCGTAGCAATACAAGCGTAGCGTGGCGGTGAAAAGATTAGTTTACAGAAGGGAATAACTGCCAATACAATTGAAAGAACTGTAATAAAATGAGGCCAACCAACTACAATGATTTACAGAATTTACACTCAACCAGCTCAACCTGTTCACGGCGTTATATCGAAGGCATCTTCACCAGTAACCTCAGAAACATCGTAGTGAAGCGTTAAATAAATAAAAGGAAAGATTTTTCACTGTGCCTGTACGCCTTTTACTAGAAAAACACAATTCTTGGCCTTGACTCGGCTAAATGGCTTACAAACGAGTTAACACCATGCGCTCGCAAGTTGAACGAATACTTACTATGTAGATAAGTGTAGGGTCTACATTTTGCAAGTAACAATTTGAAAAATGTCTTATGTCTTACATATCACCTGATCCCGTACCAATATCAGTGCATGCCCTTTACGCATATTGTCTATGCGTTTACAGAAAAGGGAGCTTATAAACCAGGACAATTCCTACATCAAAACATTCTAGTAATTACCTTAAAACGGTTGTCGGAATAGGGCTTTGTAAAAGTATAACACTTCACCAGGCTAATTACGTAAATTCTCCAACGAGCCCTTGGCCATATTGATCGTTATTTTCACCTTCAAATGACAACTGATATTGCCGTATGTGTGTATCTGACATTACCACATATAAAACATTTGCTTACTTTTTTTGTTACCTATTCGTTTTTACACTGTAGCCCTAGCCGAGGGTCAATAGCTACTGAAGACATCAAACCACACAGCATTATTAATTAGTTTGCCAACAATATTGACAGACATATTTATCTACGACTAGATAAGACAATCCTTGCAGTGGAAAACTAGCTCTTATGCCATTAGAATAAAGCTTAAAAAAAATACTGCGTAGGTATTTGCATGTTTGATGCAAAAAATATACAGATAAACTAAGAGTTAACGTCCTAGACGAAATCCCGAACTGAATACGTAACGACATGTATATTAATGTAGTAGAAATTTAATAAAAAATCGGATGAGCAAAAACTGCAAAGGATTGATTACCGCCGATAATCATGTTTGATGTATGGTAATCTCGTGTGTGATTATAATTTAAGAAAACATTTCAATCTTTTACGATACAAAAATAGGGGTGCTATTTTATATTAGGTATACCTAAAAAAGTGTCTCATTTCATCTTGCCTTGGGATCAATAAAGGCTTTATTCTAATACCTGATATGTATAGTTTATTTTCATGAATGAATATATTTCTTTTGTTATATAACTTATGATAATAAACTGATACAAAATGTTATAGCAATCGCAAGTTATCATTTAATTGCATAACAAAAACCTGGATATATTAATATGAAAATATCATCAACATAATCAATACCAGTGATTTTTTTTCATAATAACGAGGCAATAACTATTGGCGTGAAGAATATACTTCCTTGAATAGAAAATAGAAATAAAAAATTAATCGAAAGACATTACGACTAAAATGGAAGTGAATACACTCTTAATCACACCTCCAGTCTCCAGTAAACGGTGCGCATTAACTAAGCATCGTTTAACTTTTTTGCCAACCTTGATTAAATTAAGTATCAATTGTACAGGCACCGACAAAATTGCCGGACAATTCACCATCTTACCAGTAATAAGAACTGATATAATAATATATCACAAGCTTTGAATTGATTTGGTAATACCGCAATTACGCACGTATTTATTACATACTTAAAATCGATTTTGTAATACCATATTCTTACATTCCCATAGAAATATAGGACTAGCTTTATCAGCTTGAATCTCTTTCATTACTGACTGTAGGTACTTTATAATTTAAAACAATAATGTTAGTAAAAAAATTAAGACGCATTTTAATTTAAGGATCAGGCGTTCATCCATATATTAAAGCTTAAAAAATGGAAAGGTAAAAAGTAAAGTAGGTGCTCAAAACAGCCATGTTATTATTTTGAGTTAACCATGACTTTTTTGTATTGATTAATGTACTTACCTGATATCTAGTTGATTATTCGCCTACAATTTTAGCACTATACAAATCAGCATTGAAATAAAAACGATTAAAAAGTCGTAAAATGATTATTGTTTTGATCGGGTCGGCAATAAGGTTAGGGTTGTCGATGCCAAACATTACTTACTTTTCCTCAAAACTGTTTTTTTTTAAACTGAGAAATACGTATTAAAAAATAATTACTATTACCAGTACCCATACAAGATTTGTTTTTACTATTACGGGATAATCTTATACAACTCAGACTAATCCCACAGTAAGTATAAGAAGGCTTGTTTTATAGTTAGTTTAGTACTAGACAGGGATCGGAACCGGTTTTTTCAAAAATCCCCGAAGTAGTCTAATATTTTGAATTATTTTAGGCTCTTAATGTAGGGCTCTATCGTATATTTAGGTAACATATTCGTATTATTAGATTGTCCAATCAAAAATGATATAATAACCAAAGAACGAAATAATACCGGTTTCATTTGTATGGAGGAAATACCGGTATCCGATCCCAGGTACTAGACGACGACATGTTTAGTACACAGAAAACATCCAGACTCAGAAACAAATGCTCATCACATAAATATTTGCCCTTGCCAGGATTTGAACCCAGGATACCTTCGCACACAGGGTCACTATCCGCTAGGCTAAACCGGTTGCCAAACATACAAACTGAACACACATTAGGTATCTGTCTCACAACTAAAAACGACAGCTCATATTAATATTCGTCGAGCAGGTGTCAACCCTAGCTATATATTATGCATCATAACAAGCTGTAGGCCATTGATCTGCTGTTCTGACATAACGCTACTTAATTTAACTAGATAGACGGTGTATCGTAATTTTAATATCGCTTAAATATACCATTAGAGATCTGGAATTTTCGTCGTTGTCCGTGATTGTGGGTGATTAAATTATATCGATGTCTGGGAGAAGGTACCTAATACGATAAGGTCTTATAAGAGGAATGAGTTGTTGAAATTAACAGCAAGTAGGTACTTAGTTAATTATTACGGGATTGAAATGAATAAGGATGTGGACACCAAATAAAATCTTACTAATCCTACTCATATTTACTAATATTATAAATGCGAAACTTTGGATGTTTGTTACGCTGAATCATCACTCTGAATCACGCTGAAATTTTGCACGAAGATAGTGACTGACTAAAACTACTAAAGTGTATTAAAATATACTAGACATAATAGGATAGTTTTTATTCCGGGTCCACGCAGACGAAGTCGCGGGCAGAAGAGTAATCAATAATATTGAATTTTCTCGAATAAGGATTAAAAAAACAGTCGAATGGAGAAAAAGCAACACAAAATAATAAATAACTAGTCACTGAGTTTTATAAGGTTGTTTGAAATGTTGGGGCTGCCTTGGCGCTGCAACGCGTCGGGGACGTTCGCTGAGTGGAGCACTGACGGCTTCCAAGCCGTGCTGTGCAAGCGCGTGGCGTCCGTGTGGGGCCGCGTGCGCGCGAGCACCAACAGTCTCCTGAAGGTGGTCGCGGAAAGGATGGACAGTCCTATCCTTACTCATTGGATGACTTTGCATGTGCATTCTAATGAGCATTTTGTATTTAACTAACCTAGGCGATTAATTTCTTATTACTAACATAATTTTGTGTTCTTTTTATGTGTTTATATGGATACCCGATGTCCGAAATAAATAAATTCATTTCATTTCAGTTTTAAGAGGGGGTATATTCTGTCCCCTTTTCCGCAAAACGCGCCTTCATTATGAAACGATTGTCTTACTGTGATGCTCGAGACCCGTGACGTCACGGCCCTAGAGCATTTTTCTCTCTCTGTAACAAGCAACATCTTCGTAATATTATGAGATATTTGAAAAGGATTTTTGGCATTGAGCATTTTTTTGCCTTCTTTCTTTTGGTGTAATAAAAAAATGTACTTACAACCCTATTAACACGTTCAATGGTTCAATAGTCCCATTATTTTATGACTGTCAGTATTATATTTTTAGTCATACCTACTGAATTATTTTTGCGGTGGGGCGAGCGAATAAGTCTAAAATTGTTGTTTAGTTTGGACTACAGAATTAGTATCTTGCATTTGCACAGTGATAACAATTTACATACCTGATGCATTGAACCGTAAGCTACAAATATGTATATAATTCCGATTATAAATTACGCCTCAAGGAAATTAACTAATGTAAATGACTATTATGGATCGTCTTAAAACTCTCAATCGCAGTTTAATAGCATAGTATCATCATTTAAATAACTAGACTATAACTGAACTATATTTAAATGAAAAACCACTTCAAATGTCCACAGTTAATAACTAACAAGACATAGGACCAAAGGAATAAGTAGCAGGTTTATATGAGATAGGTACAAACCAGACTTCAAATTCAAGTTATGTTAAGTGAATTAATTCTTCAAGTAAAACACAACGCGGTATTCCTTGCAAAAACTTTCATTTATAAAACAAGCAAGATAAAGTGAGAAATGTATACCCTGTCGACGTCTTTATGCCATCGACATATAAGATTGAATTTCGTCTGGCACGTGGAAAAAGTTTAAATAGTTATAGAACACCTTGTAGAGTTCCTTCCCGTTAAGGTAATCCTTAATAAATTCTTATCATCAAAGAGTTCTGACAAGCCGCATGGAACATAAGGAAGGGACCTATTTAAAAAGATAACCTGTTTGTAGAAGAGTCTAGATCTAAGATCCCACGAAGATGTCAACCAGGAATAAACTCTGCAGCCCTAACGTTAAGGTTCTAAATCAAATGACAGACGCCACAATAAAAATATTAGCACTGGCTGCAAATAGTTCACAAACATGAAAAAGGTGTTTCGTAAAAATGTGAGCGTGTCTTCATTTTGAGCAATTTGCGACTTTGTACTGTTGTTGACTAGATCTAGTTGTCTCGATTAAGGTGTACCTAACCAGTTAAGTTATATTTTAATGATTATGCTTGTCCTCGAGCTCTTTTATTTAGAGTCCAGTGGAAAAAAACTGATTATTATGTTTGGGTGTAAATTGCTATACCTACTAACTGTAGAGTTAAGACAACCGCTGGAAGAGTAAAGTATATTACTCTACTTTTGCAAGTATAGTAATGAAAACTTAACTTTTCCGTCTTCGGCATATCAACAATTATTGAAAAGTTTTTATTTAATTATCAAGCGTAAAATGATGAAACATCAAATTCAAATCTCGTTAAAAACTATCACGCTAGAAATCTATGACCAAATGTAAAAGACTATCTTATAGTAAATATTTTTAGCCTTATTGGATATTAAGATTGATTAAGATAACTTGGAGTGTGGACTTAATCAAAATAATAAAATATATTATATATGTATAAGTACAAAGGCCGACAATGCTTGAAAAGGGTTTTTTTATCCTTTATATGGTTCCATTTAAAACGTAAATGGCAGTTGATTAACTTGCAATCATCG
This sequence comes from Epinotia nisella, assembly GCA_932294315.1. NCBI lineage: Eukaryota > Metazoa > Arthropoda > Insecta > Lepidoptera > Tortricidae > Epinotia > Epinotia nisella. Next base: position 14,949,657 of record OW028682.1, on the reverse strand, counting down.
ATGCGAACAGTTCTAATTGAGACTATTAACATGCATTAACAAGTCTCTTAGCTATTTACAACCACTCTCGACTCGCTTCATCAATTCCTAGTATAAATTTGACCCCGAGATCCATAAAAACTATATATAAACTCAGCTCATTTATACTAATCTACACTGGTCATGTAGCGAGAAATAGTGGATGGTGATTCAGAATTGCCTCGTATCGGTGGCATAAGTACGGAATGATTTATGACTACTAGTCTGAAAGAACCGAATGGAAAAAAAGGATCAAAATAACACGATCGTAATATTATGCTAATGACCGCTGTAGACGAAAACTATAAAATATCTGAGGGCACGGCAGTGTCCCCGCCAAGTCAAGCAAAACGAAGACGCACGGCCGTAAGTAGTGGCAGTACCATCCTTTTCTCGAAGCCAGTCAGGCCATTTTCTTTATTTATGTCTTTATTTGCTTGCTAAATAAAATTTTGTGACTTGGCAATCACACAATGCTACATAGTTTTAGGTATGCAAAAATTAATAAATGCAGTAAAATTGTGTGATTTCCAAGTTGCGGAATATTATAGCAAATAAAGACTAATAAGAATGCCTGACTTGGCTCTACGATATATCTCACAATTTTTACGGTGGAAGAGTTTCGAGACTTGGCCTGTTTATTACATGGAATGTTTTTAATGGTATAGATAGATTATTGCTGTTGTTAAGGCGAGTGAATGTGCAAAATGTTGGTTTTATAAGCGCTAAAGTTCTTAAATGAGCCCATGATAAAAATCTGGAACAGAAATCTTATTCTTTAACTTACTTTCACCACTAGTGGATAAAATGCGATTTTGCTCACTGGTTTTAAAGGATAAAAGACTGCTTTCCGAGGCAGTTCGGGGAAAAAACTTTAACTATAAGAAACCAAGAGCCTCGTCTTATTGACTAGACACTCCCAATATTGTTTAATAGGTATTTCATTATTAATATTGAAGAGGGTCTTGTAACTTAAAAAAATTACGACGTCCTTGACCCAAAACGTAAGTGAGGAAACTGTTTATATTTAAAAAAAAAATTAACGCAGCTGAAAAATCTGAAACTTTTTACTGGTGCTAAGGAAGGTTATTCCTCACACCAAAAAAATGACCAGGTAGGTATTTCTGATATTTTCATCCATTCCCCATTGTAGGTACAAGTCTAACTAAACAGGCAAGGGCAACACAGGCCAATTGTTATTGGTCAAGCGCCTAGTCAGTATGGTATTGCAATTAAGTAGAGTCGTTATCAAGATATTTTAAGCATGCAAGTGTAGAGTTTTTTGCAGGCTGTATACGAAACAGGTCTAAAAGCGCGTGCCCTATATAAGCCTAGCTCAAAACTTGATCAATAATCTGGTTTCAGGGTAACAACCGACCTTGTGAGTCCACAGCTATCTGTATAACTATATACCACAGGGTACTTCACGTTTGCCCAACACCTTATCACAAAACCAGTTAAATGTCTGACCTAGGCTCATGCTCATTTGTCACGAATCTCCGGCTCTAGTTATACCAGACATTAAGCTCAATAATTATTTTTTTATGAATGGTAGGTAATACGAGCTGTCAGTCTCATTTTCTGCGACTCATAGACCGGTGTGGGATTTTATGAAGCTCGGTGACATTTCTTACGAGTTGATACTTAATTAAAGATGATTCCTCTGGTCATTTATATTTCATTTTGAAAATGCAGTTTCATAGTTACCAAGGTTAACTTGATGTCGTAGTAAAACCAGTGGTTACGTTTACGTTGGTTGGTTGTTGTACTTACCGTAACAAAGTTTATGTCGAGGGTTTCGAAGACTTTTACATGAAAACTTCGGACTAATGTTTTTGTTTATGAAATAGGTCTCCGGACATAAATGAATGCATTTCGAATAGCCAACGTGGCCCTTGTATGCGTTTATACAAGTCTTTAAGACCGAAATCTACGGACCTAAGTCTTATCTATAGACAAAAGCTCTTGTCTTTCCCGCTCACGGGACAATGTTACCCCGGACCTTTGTGATATTAACCATGTTTTTACCTGTTGGCATATAAAATCATTGAACTTACCTACCTGTAATCACCAGGCTCCCCTTACCATGTTCATTGAAGTGGCTATAGTCTTACAATGTTAAATTGACAACACTTTATAGCTCTATGGATACCATAAAATATATTTGAAGTGTGTAATAAAGCTTCTATGTATTTAGTAGAATAATAAAGTGCCTGAATGTCCTATTTACTATACTTGATTACAGTTTTTAAACCCCGACGCAAAAAGGGCTATAATAAGCTAAATAATTCAGTAACACGAGTGTAACGAAGATTTGAGTGCCTTCTTTTAAATCGAAAGTCCTGTACATCAATATATAGCATATATTTGATGTGTCGGACATGATTACTACTACTACTATATTACCTACTGCTGCTGTCAGAGTACGAGCCATAGGAGTCTTGTGGATTTCGTGTCTCCTATGATATTCGGCTCGGACACTAGATCTTCTACTTCTATATTCTTGCGTATTCTCCAAGTGCCATATTCTCCACGAGTGGGTCCCAGAATTTAGCGGTAGATTTTCCGTTCCGCCACTAGCAGTGCAAGCACTTCTCTTTGAGTTAGTGTCCAGGGTTCGCATCCGTACATCAAAATTGGTCTCATTATGGTTAGCCTAGATAATAACAATAACACTTTATGTAAGGCAGCTGTACACCGAAGAGCGTTTTGGATTCGGATTTGTATCTCGTCTTCCCTCTGCTTGGTATCTGTGACGATGCATATAATATCTTAATATCTCACCGTGACGTCTTTCCTACGAATGCCAGTATTTTTGTATCGCTTTATGTGAAGGTACTCAGTTTTCTTGTGGCTAATTCGTAGACAAACTTTGGGCGGCCACATGGACATCTGCTCCGTTTTCTCCCAGAAGGGCCAGGTGGTCAGAGTAGCCAATGATCTGATGTCTCCGCCTTTAGGAATAGTAGCTTTCCTAATAACATAGGTACTCAACCACCAAGTTGAAGAGGTTAGGGGAAAGCGCGTCTTCTTGCTTAAGACCTGTGATGACATCAAACTGGTCCGTTAGTCGGACTCCCGTTTTAACTGCCTTTTTTCTCGTGCTTGCTAGCGACTCTTATCATCCTCACCAGATACTATATCATAGGCCTTCTTAAATCAACGAAGAGGACATGGCAACTCTGAGTATAATATTCTTCTTCTCCATAATCTGCTTGAGAAGGAAAATCTGGTCTACTGTGCTTTTGTTTCTTCGAAACCCGCACTGGTAACCCCCTATAGTTTCTTCAGCGTAAAGGTCCCAGCCGCGACAGTAGGATTTTGTAAGCGATGGGAAGTAAGGCAATTTCCCTATAGTTAGCGCATTTTTTCCTGTTCCCTTTCTTATGAATAGTGGGCATATGACTCCAACATTCCATTCACCAGATTGACGTTCCTGTGACCAAATAAGTTGAATGATCTCGTAGGCTCTTGATCTAAGACGTATTCCACCATATTTCACTGGGCAGTACATCGATACCAGGGGCTTTGTTGTTCTTTAGCATCATAATCGCCTGGGTAACTTCATCAAAAGATGGCGCCACTGGTTCGTCAAAGCTCTCTTTTGCTATAGAAATATGTTGGATTGCCAGGCAGTTGAGCAGGTCTCTGAAATAATTGAACCACAGGTTTTTATGCTCTTCGGGATCAAATGTAAAATTGCCCTCATAAGCTTCTAGAGCCTGTGTTATTGGTTGAAATGCCTTCTTTGACTCTCTTACCTCACGATAAAAGGGTCTGGTCTCGGACGCCTTTAATAGTGTATTTACTTATACTCGTCGACTTTAATGTTTGAAAGACTTCGTAGACTAAACTAAAACCACATACTTTTTTTCTATGGAGCTCCCAACTCAACTATAATAAGTATAAGACAACGCTTTAGACAGCTATTCGACCAATCACGTGGCGCCTTTACTGAACTATAATACGAAAGATAATGAATTTGACCATGATAGGACATCGCGTTGATTCCAATACAAAGAACATCAACGACGTTGAGCCGGCACAGCTCTGACTTGCATTTCGTTTCAGCAGGGCTTAGATATTTTTCATTAGATACCAAGTCTGTTTTATTGTTTCAGTTGACTCGTATAAAAAGTATTGTATACAATAGTTACACAATTAGCTCTTAAATTCTCGTACCCTACTTAGGCCAATTGGCAAGCCTCGTGGCCTAAACACGGTACTCGTCTTTAAGAGCCCTTGTTGTGTAACAATTATATTATATAAAATACTATTTCATGTTCGTTACAAGACATGATAAATTTTGTTAATTTATGTACTCAAGGAACAATGTTAATTACATCTCCTTAAGCCCTAAATCACTATATACTAGCCGGCAAATCTCCGCGCTAAGCTTCCAAGTACCCATCAAGCCAATTGCATGAACACATTCAAATCTGAACGAAGTATTATTCAGATTGAGAACTCGTAATACTCGTATGGCAATCGATCAAACTCTGATTGTTTTAACGGTGCTCAAACCCATGTTCAATCTCCAAGGAAATGAACACGTCACCGTCATAACTTGATTTGTTGCTTCTCTCGCTGAATCTCGGACGAGAATACGATGAGAATGACAAATTATTACGTCAAACCGACTTTATTGCGTACAAGACGTCTTACTCCAAAAGATTACATCTAAATAACGATTCCTGATACTTGAATTACGGGAATACAGACCCAATTTCATACGCGGTAAGGTCTGTTTCAAGATTTTAATGTATGTGTCACGTAATATGTCAGCAATATATCGCCGATGACCCAAGTACGGAGGCAGTTTGATGAAGTGAATATATTAATGGAGCTTTGAAATGAATATTTACCGTTTATCGTTAAAGCGTTTAACGTATACCTACTAAATTTTACTTAAAAGGAATTGAATCCGTTATACAAGAAGCATCCGTTTTTAAATGGAGTCGTAATTTGAACCCTTGAGTAGTATTTTTGGTATAAATTTACAAATCGCTATCTGTGTGACACAGAGTAATTTTGTTATGTATTTAACTGATGGGCATGAAGTGAAGACGAAGACTGCGCTGTGCCTGTGCCGCACACAGGGTTCGATCAGACATGAACGTTTCGCGTGCAATATGATATCAATATGCAATATGTTTCGTGCGCTCGTTCTTATGTCTGATTTTAATTTTAAGCGCGTTAAAGCGTAAACAGTGAATTTAGTTTTATATGTACATATTTGTAATTTATTGTATAATATTTTTATCTTAATAAATAAGTTAGGTTTATTCTATTATTATATATGTTCTAATAAACGTAGAATGTATGTTACAACTTACCAGTCATTACAAGTAACAAATCTATATAAAATTAAAATGCAAAATGTTAGTTTCTAATCGGCGCCGAGATTTAAAAAAAGCCCCTTGCCCTAACTAGGACTGTTTCGCGACCTTTATTGATTACCTCGTGATATCGATTATAAGGTGAACTTCGTAACATGACCATGGTAGTAATGGCTCTGGAGATCTGCCTCTCAATATTATCCATATTTCCTTTAATTCACGCGCAGCAGCCATAAAAAAGTGAATACGGATCCTGCCTTACGTCAATACTTATAGGAAGTCAATACAAACTACTAATACTATATTCTAATACCTTACTGGGAATTAAAAGGGTAATAAACTACTTTTAGTCCCTTTAAGGAAAACTGCAGGTTGTTTACACTTTATTCTAGCATACAATATGTGGATAATTAGTTAAGTATTCAATTAAAACGGAAAGGTAATTCAATGATACAATATCTTGGGTTTAATCAGCGGGTAATCACTTACCTACTCGCAGGCAGTGAAGATTGAAGACCTTTAAATGTGTAAATAATTGCTATGCACTACACATCACATGTTAGTGAATTCTTACAACCTTTTTACTTTACGAGCTTGAGATTTATTACTATCCACACTCATTAGTAAACAGTCGAAGTTATTTTTTAATGTATGAGAGAAAAATTGTGGTTTTGTAACAGCCATACGTAGGAGCGGGGGAGACGTAAGTGAAACCGCAGTGTAAGGTAGGTACCTTTTATTGGTGGGTATTGTATTCCTCCAGTAAAATTTCAAATTTAAACATTTATTCGTGACAATACAGAAAATAAATGAAGAAATACAATTAAAGGCAGGAGTCAATCAAATGAGCCGGGATTCCGTCAGCACTAGATTACTTTATGTCAGGAAAGATACCTACATTAAGAAAATCAATAATCCTAGTTAAGTATTGTATGTTGAACAAACGTTAGCGCGATCTAATTCGACGGCAGCGCCATATAGGGGAAAATTGGGTCCCTAGCGGTGCAGTCAGTCTACTCGCTCCTGGATGGCGTTAGTAGTGGTCACGTCTGTTGCGGTATAGTTATTCTACTCGCTCCTGGATGGCGTTAGTAGTGGTCTCGGTCTGCGCCAAACATTTGGTGCTAGTTTTATTTTGCATCAGATAAAGATACATACCTACCTACAATGGCTACAATACGTACGGACATAATCACGCCTATTTTCAGAGGGGGAGGCAGACAATACGGATTTCACTTTCTACGATCCTGACAAACCTGTCTCCTTCATTAACATGCATAACACTCTACATACCTACATGTTAGTCAGTTTAGGGTACCTACTCTAGCTCTAGACCTGATCTTTCCTTATAATTCCGCCGATGTCTGGTCTCATCCTAACGATCTGTTTATTATTGTTTCAGATTAAACATGAAGTATTCGAAGGATTTGGTGGTCGCCTGCTTGCTCCTCAGCCTGATTGCGCGCAGTCACGCTGCGCCATCTTCTAGAAGATCACGAGCAGCCGCGCTCCCAGAAGCATCCAGCGCCCGCCAGAGTAAGCTCACAGAAGAATACAAAGAAGATGACACCACGGCGACGCCATCACCAGCACCACCTTCCAACAGGAGGAACAAAGCGTTAAATCTCTTCGGATACTTCCCCTCCTTCCTAGCATCAGGTCTAGACTATAATGAAGATGACGATGATGACGTCACTTTTGCCGTAAATGACGACAGTTTTGATGAAGATGACCTGTCCAGGACTATCCCTTCAAGACGCCGACAGCAGAATAAGAAGAAAAACGGCAACGGAGAGAACTATCAGAACGATAATTTAAATTCACTTCAATACGATAACTCACCCATTTTCTACATCAGACTGCCTCCTACACCATACATGTTCGTGCCTGGACTAGGTTACGTTTCTCAACCTCCTAGCATGGGTCCTCCTATGGGACCACCTATGCCTCAGCCCGTACCTCAAGTGGACCCGTTCATAAACCTGCCTCTGGACTTTGTGTCAAACGGGAAACCTACAGGCGTGTACCAATGGGGTGGTGCTGGCGGGTATCCTCAAGTACCACAGATGCCTCCGATGCCGCAAATGGACCCGTATGGTTATGGAGCGCAGCCCATGATGCCGCCTATGCAAAGGCCTATGTACAACAACGTGCCTTCATACTCCAAGCCAAAACCAAAACCGGCGCCTACTAATTCTAAAGTAACCAACCTGAAAGGTCAATACGCTTTCAATGGAAAACCCAATGATAGCGTCTACGTTTTGCGAGACACGTATAACTCCATATACTCGGATGCGCTTCAGAACTTCTATCCTTAAAGAGAACCTGGTATAATTAGAAACTGTTAACCTGGCTCGTATCGAGCTGAAAGTATTTTTCCAACAAATGCAATGAAGAGGACGCGTACAGGCAGAACGACTTTTGATATAAGTATAAATTAATGCAATGTTATCCAGTAATCTACTTAGACTTCCGTGAAAAGGAAAATCTTCGAATTTTCAGTTGTGGACTTCTATTTTTTTTATTTACATCACCGATGTAACGGTCAATTCAAACCTATGAAATGTATAAACAGAATTATCTGTGACGAAAGTAGCAACAAGGACAGTTTTGGTTTTGTACTCATAATAAGTTTTTAGATACCTACTCTTACTCGTAATAAACTTTGCCTGTAGTTTTTTTTTGTGATTAATGATTTGTTTATAATTTGTCGCAGATAAGTAGGTAGACATTTTAATTAATTTATATTACCAGAATAAATTAACTTAGAAAAAATAATGCTTAATTTTTTAAAGTGTCTCTTAAGGATTCAGGTTGCGAAGCATTTATTAAGTCTGTTAGAGTCGTTGAAGTCTTACAATATGAAAATATGAATAAAAATTGTATTCCCATGTAAAGAGATAGAGCCTTTACTGCGTTGGCTCAGAGATCCAAAATGGATCCGACACTGTCCTCCGACACGAGACTGCGCCACTTTTCCCGGTTCTGTAACTCTTGTAACACACACATTACCGGCACATTATCGGCACGGCACGGCTTGATAGCCTCGGCCTAAAGACGCCGAGGCAGTCTTCGGGAAGCTTCGGGTTGCTTCGGCAGCCTACGCTGTTACCTAACATGCCCAAAGACGCCTATTAGGCATGGCTAAGAACGCCTCGGCATGTCTAAAACGCCTCGGCATGCCTGAGGGCCGCCTCGGCAATAATTCCCGTTAGTGTAGTCGTAGATATGCCGAAGGATCCCTTGCCGTGCCTTGCCTATAGTGGGTGCCGGCCCTTAATTGCTGGTTCAGAGTTCGCGTAGGTCCCTTGGTCAAATATATGAACCAAAAGTTACAAATTCACTGTTTTCGGAATTGATGATTATGTTTCTTGCAAAGTTTCATGATTTTACTGGGCGATTGCGTAACTCTTTGTACGTACGTCAGCCCAGCTAGCATGATTGGTTTTATGGTCATGTTTTATATGTGACATTTTTTGTATGGAAAATGACAGTTAAGTTGTCCTAACGTACCTCAAAAAGTTACGTAATCACCCCTTAGGTCAACATTAATAACCTACCCTGTACAATGCAAACCCAGACTAAAAGAGTACAATACATTGATCAACTTGTTACGTACCTACCGTCTGTAAATCACAGGACGGCCAGCGAGCCCAGCACGGCTATCACAAGACGGCGCGCGAGCTCTCTCGATTTTTCTCACACTATCCGTCTCTCTCTTATTAGAAAACTTACAAAGAGGGGTATAGTGCGAGAATAATCGAGAGAGCTCGCGCACCGTCTTCTGATAGCCGTGCTGACATAGACTATCCGTCTCTCTCTAAACATTCTAATTAGAAAGATCTCATCGCGACAGCTCTGCCCTGGTAATCGCAAATGCAGTACTTGCAAAATGGCGGTTTCGAGATAAACGCGGTAAACATATTTTGTGATATCTATACAACAAATCTATGTGGTATAACTTTTGAAGTGTACTGAATAATACTTAAAAAAATCAAGCTTTCTATTGACATTCTTTTTCCTTTACTTTACTGCCTTATTTGGATAAAATGCGCAGTACTGCATTTTCATCAACTATCTGGGCTTGTGGGCATTACAGTATTACTAAGGATAAATGCAGTATTTGTGTTTATTACTGCAAAATCACCTAGCACGTGTTCAATACTGCGTTTCTAGTTCGCAATCATGCCCTATTTTTATGCTTAGTACTAGTTAAAAGTGTTGTTAAGGCTTCTTCTGGCAAATATTTTAAGTGACGAAGAGATGAAATAAAACAGATTTTAGGTAAGTATTAGAAAAATATTTTTACTATCGAAATAACTGAAATTAAAAATACCTAAGTGTAGCCAACTTCCTAAATCTATTGGTCTACAATTCTTAATTATAATATCGAACCCAAAAACTCTAATTAGACTTATTATCACAACCAAGAAGGACTTAATTTTAATTAGTAATTATATAATCAGTCTATAAAATTCACTTTGTCTCGTCCGCGAATGACGTCGACGCTCTGATTTGCTAGCATGAATCGCGGCACTGTACCGTGCGGCTTCGACGCATGCGAAGCTTTTTGTTACTCTCGCTACTCGTAAACGCAGCACTGTAGAATACTGCGTTTAGTTTTATCATCGCAAGAGGAGCTCTTTATTATTCTCGCTACACTCAAATGCAGTAATGTTGAATACTGCGTTTGGCTTTAGTTAGCATTCGTTGCAAAAAAGTGTATTCCTAATGAATCTGCAGTAAACGTAGCAAGTACTGCACAAACTTCTAGCACATGCTGAATGCTGCAGATCTTGTTAGCAAAAGTAATATTTTTGTGCAAGTACTGCGTTTCTGGTTAGAAAAAAAACATGTTTCTAATTAAAAAAAAACTGAAATTAATTTTTTTATGTATAGATTCGGCTCTTGGGGTGTCATTTCTGCAAAAAAGTGAAAATCCCAAAAATGTCGATTACTGCAAGTACGATTATCAGGGCAGAGCTCGCGAGCCGTCCTGTGATAGCCGGCCTGAATGTGTTTAGAGCGAATAATTATGTAACTTACACGTACAACGGTACAGTCAAAACAATTTGGATTGTAAGTACTATAAAAGATCACAATAGTGTAGTTTCTAAGTATTAGGAACACGTAATTAAATGTCAAAAAATGCTACTGACAATAAGGTAGTATAAAATTTGTTGACACATCAGTTAACACATCATACCGTCACAGTTTATTTAAAAAGCATATCTTTTTGCTAGGTAATATGAAAATAGTTAAAAATGCTGAAGGTTGACGACAGGTTTAGCCTAGTGGGTAGTGACGCTGCCTACGAAGCTGAAGGTCCTGGGTTCGAATCCCAGTAAGGGCAAATATATGTGTGATGAGCATGAATATTTGTTTCTGAGTCTTGGATGTTTTCTATGTATTTATATCTATTATATATATCGTCGTCTAGTACCTATAAGACCCGCCATAGACGGGCTGCTTAGAGCAGTCGAGACCAACGGCACGAGAGCAGTCGTCATATTGCATGAGGCCTCGACCACGACTGCTCTAAGCAGTCCGTCTATGGCCTTATCGAGCTCACTATAGGTCTAGTTCGATTTGTGTAAGATTGTCCCCTAATATTTATTTATTTATTTTTAAATGCTAAAATTAGTTTGACCAGCCTCTAGCTAACTAGTACAGTCAAGAGCAAAAGTAAGTTATCACTTTTGTACCTTATTCCATTGCGATAAGGTGAAAAAATGATAACCTACTTTTGCTGTTGACTATACCTATGAGTGCGCGTTTATGTCAGACATAAAGCATTCGTCCCTCTCGCATTTGCTACCTAGTAAGGGACGAGGGAGGGATGTCGGATCGGACATAAACGTGATTATATGCTAGCTAGACAGGCCAAACAACACAAATAGGTACTCGTCCCTTCTAAATTTTCATTCTGTGAAATAATATTTCTTGTTTATAACAAGAAGGAAATAACCTATACCTAGATTAATATTAAGTAGGTAACTTTTTAAGTCAATCTCATTTTTATAATTAGACGTAATTTAATTTGCTCATGAATTATTTATTTGTTTGTTACAGTCGATTAGGCATATATAAATATAGGTACAAATTAAGAAGAATTGTGTCCGTCCAATGTAATTTAAGATTTATTTCCCTAGGACTTGAAACTATATTTGGAAGTTTATTTAGAACATGACATTGATAATGTAATGTGTTGAAGATCTATTCGAACGCTAAAATGCAAGCAATGGCTGAAAATGTGTGAAACAAATAATAAATGAAATATGTTTACGAGTTAAACATGATTTTAGTTATTAAAAATGTAAATAGGTAAATATTTATTATTAAAATTAAGTATCTACCTATGAACTTCAATAAACTCTTTAAGTTTATACATTTGGGAAACGAAAATCCTAAATGCTTATGTAGGTATAGATAGTATTTTTATAAATAAGTAATCGACAAAGCAAATGCAGCATTAAAAACGGTGTAGCTTCTAGTGAGATTCTATCAAACACTGTAACACAGTAAACGACACAAATGACAATAATTATTTTACGATAATTAAACGACGTAATTTAAATAAAAATAATGACTTTTATTTTATGAAACATAATACACTTACCTGTTTATATTCTTTCTTATCCTACATATACCTAATGAATATATAGGGCTTGGTGGACCTACTTAATTATGAATTTTATTAGTTTTCTTTAAATTTGGTGCTTAGTCACCATAATTACCGTTAGCTTTGTTAAACCTTCTTGTTAGCTTTTTAATACTGACACCCTGTAATCTTTTTGATATTTGTTTTTTATATTCTATTTATGTCATTCCAATTTTATCTTTCATTGTGTGCAAAAACTAATATACTTTTCTTCAAGCATTCCACTGATTTTATTACCGCAATTTAACAGGTTATGGGAGCCCTTTTTACGCCTTGAAGTTAAACAGTGTAAATAATATAATTACTCGATTTTTTGCCACCATGGAATCGCCCTTGTCTTCAGCCACAGAACAGTCTTCAGCAAAAGTTCGATCAGAGGCACAACTACAGAGTTCCAGTCATCCCATCACCAAGCTGACAGGGAAAAATTTCAGTAACTGGCTCTTCAGCATCGAATGCCTGCTTACAGACCTTGACCTATGGGAGGTCTGTTCCGAAGAAATCAGTTCCCAAGATCCCGTCGCAAAGAAGAAAGATGCACGTGCGAGAGCGAAAATATGTCTAACTTGTGACGAATCAATATACCCTGTAATAAGGTCAGCAAAAAGTGCATTTGAAACTTTAAACTGCCTAAAGAAGGCATATGCTGACAGCGGCCTAACAAGAAGGCTCAGCCTCATGAAGGCATTAATGTCGAACCAATACGGCGGTAATATGCAGGAGTACGTCAACAAGGCTCTAGCAACACAACAGGAACTACAAGGAATCGGCGCTTCAGTGGACGATGAGTTCCTGGCGATCATAATGCTCGCCGGACTGCCCGAACACTTCAAGCCTTTAGTCATGACTTTGGAACATGCGAACATCAAAATCACATCGGAAAATGTGGTCACAGCTCTTCTAAAAGAAGATTCTCGGTCTACATCAAGTACCCAACACCGTGCAGCCGCATCACACCCCGGACCTGCTGTCCTACACGTCAAAGCCCCAAAATCTAAGCTTTTTTGTAAATATTGTAAAAAGTTAGGGCATAAAGCGCCAGAATGTAGAAAAATTAACAACAAGAAGAATGATTCGGCGGTCATAAAGTCATTTAATACATCCGAATTCACACTTTCATCTTGTTTCCCTCACATTTCTTCCACAGGCACAGGTCATCAACAGGATTGGCTAATTGACTCAGCAGCTACTTCTCACATGAGTAACAGGCAAGATTGGTTCTCCAGCATGACGCCACATAAGATGCCTATTACAGTTGCGAACAAGGAGCAAATACTTAGTCTCGGCAAAGGTACTGTAAATATGTACATATCCGATAGTGTAAATAAAATTAGTGATGTGCTGTATGTCCCAGGGCTGGCGACAAATTTATTATCGGTGCCCAAATTAACCAATAATGGTTACGATGTTTTGTTTACATCGAAAGGCGCGAGCATCTTTCCTAACGGAGGATGTCAAGTGACAAGTCCTGTCATTGCTACAGGGTCTGCACATAAAGGCATGTTTAGACTAGACGTCACTCAAAGTACACCACATGCCATGTGTCTGTCAAGCAAAGAGTCTGCTATGCTATGGCATAGACGCTTGGGACACTTGAACGCCAAATCTCTAAATATTTTGAAAAATCGAAATGTTGGCATAGATTATCCAAAAAGTTTAGATGAAAAGTGCATTCCTTGCCTACAAGGCAAACTTTCGAGAAAACCTTTTCCGAAATCTACAAGTAGGTCGAGTTGCGTACTGCAATTAATTCATTCGGATTTATGTGGTCCAATGAGTACGCACTCTTTTGGTGGAGGTTTATACCTATTGACTTTTACAGATGACTGCAGTCGTAAAACTTTTGGGTATATTTTAAAGTCGAAAGATGAAGTCTTTGGCAAATTTGTCGAATTCAAGCACCTTGTGGAAAACCAAACGGGCAAAAGAATTAAGACTTTGAGAACGGACAACGGCGGTGAGTACGTTAACCGTAGTCTTTCTACCTTTTTAAAGGAGAACGGAATAGTTCACCAGACGACAATTCCGTACACACCACAACAAAATGGCGTCTCTGAACGTGCAAATCGCACAATTATTGAAAAAGCGAGGTCAATGCTTCAGGACTCGCAGCTACCGAGAGCATATTGGGCGGAAGCGGTAAATACCGCAATTTATATAAAAAATCACGTCCCCACGCAAGCTCTCAACAACCGAATTCCGGAAGAGGTTTGGACCGGACAGAAGGTCAACCTCTCACACTGTAGGATCTTTGGTTGTGAAGCGCATGTCCTAGTACCTAAGGAAAAACGAAAGAAGCTCGACCCCAAGACCAAAAAATGTATCTTCGTTGGATATGCGACAGATAGCAAAGGATATCGCTTAGTCGATCCTTCAAATCCTCGAGCTATAACAATCGCAAGGGACGTTGTCTTCATAGAAGATAAGCAGGTACAGTCCGATCCAAACTCCCCTCACATCGAGATCGAAGCCCCATCAGAACCATCACAAGTCCAAATCCAAATCTTTGAAGAACCAGTTCCATCATCACAAGACCAAACCCCAACACAGCTTGATATCCAGTCTGAACCTTCAACTCCAGAACAACCGCAACCTGACATCTCAGAACAAGAGAGCCTAGAGAATCCTGAACCTGAAAGTATTTCCGAAGAAGTACCTGAACGGAGATACCCTACCAGGGACAGACGCCCTCCTGAGAGGTACATACAGGTATGTGCAGTCAATATGACTTCTGATCTGGAGCCTGAAACTTTTAAGGAAGTTTCAGATCATCCTCAAAAGGATGAATGGCTAAAGGCCATGCAGGCTGAATATGATTCGCTACAAAAACATGGAACGTGGATTCTTGTTGATAGACCCAAGGATCGAAAGACGACCAAATGCAAATGGGTCTTCAAACTCAAAAAAGACACAAGTGGACAAGTCGTCAAATACAAAGCCAGACTAGTAGCCAAAGGGTTTACTCAAGTGGCAGGAGTAGACTACGGGGAAACTTTTTCACCGGTAGCAAGGCTATCGTCAGTACGACTTCTGATGGCATTTTCAGCGGAATTAAATTGTCAAATTGACCACCTAGATGTCGAGACTGCCTTCTTAAATGGAGACTTGGAGGAGGAAATATTTATGGAACAACCTGAAGGTTTTTCGACGGATCCAAAGCAAAAAGTTTGCTTACTCAAAAAGTCGCTCTATGGCTTAAAGCAAGCTCCACGACAGTGGAATAAAAAGGTATGCGACGCTATGTCTGCCTTATCGCTTACCCAAGCCTCAACAGAGCACTGCATATACTACACTAGGAACAGTAACGAGTTACTTGTAGTAGCAGTCTTTGTCGACGATTTTTTCGTTCTGTCCAATAGCGATAAATTGAAGACAAAGTTTAAAACCGAACTGCAAAAGATGTTTACAGTCAAGGATCTTGGACCTGTTAAAGATTGTCTTGGCATGAGAGTTACCCAGAGTCAAGGACGCGTAACTCTTGATCAAACGAATTATATTGAGAAACTTATGGTAAAATATAATATGACCGATGCCATTACTGTCACCACACCAATGGAACCAGGCCTTAAGTTAAACCTACCTAAGGAAGAAGAAGAAATTGATGTTCCTTATAGAGAGCTCATTGGATCTCTAATGTATATTGCCATTGGAACCAGGCCCGATATAGCACATACAGTGTCATATCTCTCCCAGTTCAATACACATTACGGGGGGGTACACTGGAAGGCTGCAAAGCGAGCTCTCAGGTACCTCAAAGCTACCAAGGACATGAAACTACAATTTCTGAATGGCCAAAAGAATGTCACGGGATATGTGGACGCGGATTTCGGCAATAGCATCATCGATCGAAGATCCTTCACAGGATATGTTTTTATGATGAGCGGAGGGCCAATCTCCTGGGAAGCGCGCAAGCAACGCACTGTCGCGCTATCCACAACAGAGGCGGAATATATGGCGCTAGCAGAATCCTGCAAGGAAGCCATTTACCTTAAAACCCTCATTCATGAAGTCTTCGCCATTAGTCATCCCATGATCATACATTCTGATAATCAAAGTTCCATCAAACTTGCACATAATAGCACGTATCACGCCCGCACCAAGCACATCGATATCAAGCACCATTTCATTCGAGAAGCACTAGCACACCACGACCTTCATATCCAGTTCATTCCAACTCACGATATGATCGCCGATATTCTGACCAAACCTTTGGCTAAAATTAAACACTACAAGTGTACAAATTCTTTAGGTTTAGGTTAGATAAGGTGTACATAGTTTATGATAAGTATGTGTATATACAGGGTGTTTATATTTCTAGTGCTCATTTTACTTTATGTGTACAGTGTGTGTTTGATATGTTTCTTTTACTTGTATATACGAATATAATAACCATATATACAGGGTGATCATATTACGGGGGGGTGTTAAACCTTCTTGTTAGCTTTTTAATACTGACACCCTGTAATCTTTTTGATATTTGTTTTTTATATTCTATTTATGTCATTCCAATTTTATCTTTCATTGTGTGCAAAAACTAATATACTTTTCTTCAAGCATTCCACTGATTTTATTACCGCAATTTAACAAGCTTTTCGGTGAAGGAAAACATCGTGAGGAAACCGGTTTAATCCTTTCACGCACGATTTTCACACAAAATTAGGCACGTTAGATGTCGATTTGCTGAAAATGCCCAGTAATCTGGGTCATTGTCAGTCATAAAAACAAAATCGTCTTTTCTATGGTCAGTAGTTAAAGGCTTTATTTTTACATATAATATTTTTTTTCGCAAGAATTATTGAAAAGGCGACGCCGTTTAATGCGGATTCAGAGTTCAACTAAAATTAGGCTTTATGTTTATATAGCCCTTAACTTTGGCAATGTCCACAGAAGCATACAGAAGAGACGCGCATCTAAAGATCCTTTGTCTCTGTGTGTCTTTTGTGTAGTGAATAAATGTCTTCTTTTCTTTTTTTTTCTTTTAAATCTGACAATGACCCATCTAATAGTGCTGAGCTGAATTCTATATTTTGCCCAATACCTACTGTTGATGTTACTCGGCTCGGTCTGTAATCATAGCTTGCAGCCCACCTTGCAGGATCGTGTGGTTGCGCCTATAGGAAGACTGAAGAGCTGTGCCTGAAGATTGCACTGCTGGGTTGCTTTTTTTATTTTAACAGGCGTCATTTCAAGGGCTAGCAATAATATGTTATTAATGCATTAATATCAGATTGAAATTATAATTTTTGGTTGTTACGCTCTCGCTTACGTCAGAGCATAGCCAAATGTGTGATAACAAGAGTGCACCAACCAATATGAGCCAATCTAGTAGACTCATCTCATCAGCCCCGGACCGATCACATATTAGTTATCTCACAGGAACCAAAATGCACTTTTGCAATAACGGTTCTGGTTTTATTCAACCGCTTTGAAACTCAATTCACCTCTAGCTGTCAGATTCAAATGTTCAAAATTACTCATGGCGATCACCGCAGTGGTTGCCAGATAGCAACAAGCAAATCAAAAGGTAGGAGTAAGTGCAAGTTAGTTAGAAGTATCCTTGAGTTTGGTAGTGTTGTTTGGACACCTGAGTTAAGTACCAACCAAGTCCATATTAACCGTTTAGAGAGGATCCAAAATATTTTCCCAAAGTCACTGTGTTATAGAACAGGTAATTAATTCGAGCATTCCGCGTCAGCTGCGAAGCATTTTTGTGTTCCTTTCCTTCATAACCGGAGACAGTTTTTAGATGTGATGTTCTTGTTTAAAATTCTTAAAGGTGTGATACACTGCCCAAACCTCTTAGAATTGGTTACCTACTTTTAATTGCCCGCATCACCCCTTACGTCCTAGATCTTTATTTCATATCAGCTTTGCCCGCAAAAATTACTCTCATGCCGAGAGCTTTTTTCAGACGAGTCCCTAGTTTTTATAATAAGTATCTGATCGATATTAAATAATCCTTTTCACAAATCATTGTAAAGTTTTAAAATGTTAGTAAAATGTAAGTTATTTTTAGGTAGCTCATCCTTGAGAATAATAATTACTTATGGTAAATGTTACTTTTCAGATCTTTTTAAATTCGTACCATGTAGGTACAGTCAATGAAATTGAAACACGTACCTTTTTCGCTCTTCTTACTATGACAATAAGGCATAAAAAGGTACGTAAATACATTTCCCTTACTGTACCTAGGTACCTACCTATCTACTTATTACCTACACTAAATTTATATGTGCTGTGTCTTACTCATACATTGATACTTAGTCGTGGACCGGTATAAAATAATCATGATTAGGTTGTTTTGTTAACATAATTATCATATATTAATTAACCTCCAGGTCTTTATGCTTTATGTTTGTTGGTATGTACTACCTACTCTATGTGTACCCCATACATATTTAATTTTGTTTATGTGACTGTGTTCTAAATAAACTTAAAAAAAGGCTCCTTCCCACTGTTGAGGCCTTTACAATCGTTGCAATTTATCACGGCCACAGACAGAGAAGCAACTAGTTATGTATCGCTGTCTCATTTGAATTTTGAACAATGACCAAAGAAACTAAAGGACGTGAAGTATCAACAAAATGAGTGTGTCCAGTATGGGTGACAAACATGGCGGATGTAGTGCTGTCCCGCTATCGATAATACAGCGAACATGTTTATCGATAAAATAGACAGATCTCAGAACATAAAGGTTATAAGTACATTATTTTATATGAGCTAATTGAAAGTGTAGTTTTTTTTTCAATTATTGATTGTATCAGGCATTACTTAGCGGAATTCCATGATTTATACGAGGAAAATAATTCTTTGCTATTCTGCTAAATATCATGGTTATTACGAATGTATTTATTACATGCAGTCAATAACAACAAGCAGTATTAGATTTTCCTCTTGAGCTGCTCCATGCATAACCCTAAATGTGTACCTACTGTACGATTCAATAACATCTTCTGTATAATTCAAATCTTGCGTGACTTTTGGGACAACGTATTTATTAAGTATTTTATTTTACAATCATGTCTCCTTTTAAACGGCGTGAAATGGAAGTGATATTCATATAAATAATAATAATAAATAAATATCGTGGGACATATCACAACAATTGATCTAGTCCCAAACTAGGCAAAGCCTGTACTATGGGTACTAGACAACGGATAAACATACTTATATAGATAAATACATACTTAAATAGATATTAAACATCCAAGACTCGAGAACAAACATTCGTATTCATCATACAAATATCTGCCCCGACCGGGAATCGAACCCGGGACCTCAAGCTATATGTATATTAACAAATTACAAGTCGACGAGTGAACATGAGAAAATAATGATTTTTATGTACACGACACGATAATCCGTCCACTTTTAAAATAACATGAGATGATAGTAATCCATACTTTATTAGATATGCGGAAGTATGACTTTCGGTACCCTTTCATGCTTAATAGCACAAGAAATAAAAGTTAAATTGGCAGAAGAGTCCTGGGAAAGGTACAGGCAAGTATTATGTATTGAAAATTTAAAAAGCGTAAAGAGAACAGGGTACTCCAGCAAAATGTAGAGAGCAAATGTTTCTTTTACATTGCCTTATATTTTCAGGTCCAATTGCCTCCAACCATTTTTTCTTGGCATATTGGTAACCTTTAAAAATAGCTATATTAGCGAATCAATGAATCTTGTTTAGTTTCAAGGTACCTACTATAAAATTTTACCAATCTTGACAACCCAGACTTTTCAGGTTTTGTAAATTCAAGATACTGGCTCAGAGCTCACTGGTTATAGAACTAGAAAATTCGGTATTGCGAATGACGCATCGCCATTAATTATCGATATTTTCAAGAACAACCCTAACTGCCACTCAAAGGTAACTTTCAGTACAAAAATATCGAAAATAAAGCTAAATCCTATTACAACGTATAACGAATCTTAATATGTGTACACATTACAACATAATGCAAATGCTCAGCTCTCGATAATGCTTAAATTATCCAATATTTCAATAAAAATACATTTACGTACCGGTGCAAGGATAAATTTGCCGATTTGGGCCTTTTCGTAAGCCACATCCAATAATGCTGCAGTTGGGCATGGTCACCACATTCCACTTATCCGTGTTCTTTCAGCCTTGTGCAGTTTAAAATTTTATTTAGAAAGATATTTTAATATTTTGATTTGTTTACATGTGGCGTTGACAGATGATGTACCCACTAAACTGACGGGAACTGACATTTCGTGGCAACAAATATGGCGATTTTGGGCAACATTTGACATTTGATGATTAATGTTCGGTTCTGACTGTTATACTACCATCTCTTTTTTAATAGCCAAATGGTGCTTGGTTAAAATGAGACAGTGCTATTTTGGAGAAGTTTACGTCTAAACAGATAAATACACCCTGTCCATTAGTTTCTTTTGTCATTGATTTTGAACTACAGCTGACGTCCTGTCGGTTGTTGTTATAAATTGCAACGTTTGTAAAGGCCTTAAGTGCCATTAGACACTTAGTAATTTGTCACAGAACTTGCTGTTGTTATGATAAATATGTATTGCTGTCTCATTTCAAACTCGCGGGATCATGTAGGTATTCTTTTGAATCGTTGTGCTTCTTATTAAAAATTGTGAAGTTATAAGTAAAAAAAAACTTTTCACAGTTAACTAGCACTAGCAATAACAAAACGTTATAGACAGCTGTCGTAAATGTCAAGGCTGTTCCGTCTGTCAGACGTCAGATCAGACGTCAAAATTGTACGGTGTCCGAGTCCAAGGCAGGTAGACACACGCTGCGTCGTAACAAAACCAAAAAATAAATTGGTTGACAGTGTCTGTTTCGTTGTATTTCCTATAAAAAGAGAACCATAACTATAAACAAATTGTTCCACTATTTATTAACCCTTTTACGCGTTGTGACGACAAAAGGAAACGATGTGAAGTGCTAATTGCTAAGTGGCGTGCATCATTGACCATACCGAGTGCGTAATGGGCAGTTTTCTGCAGTAAACCGTGACGACTTAACAGCTAACATGTTCAGAAGCAGAAGCTGGTTTGGGACTAGCTGGGGGCGCCCTAAGAACCCTCATTCTTTAGAAAGATTGAAGTATTTACACAACATCCTATGCAAGAATACCACTGTGTCCGAGAGTAATCGTGGGACCCTGGTGGAGTCTCTACGGTGTATAGCGGAGATCTTGATATGGGGTGATCAAAATGACAGCTCAGTTTTCGAGTAAGTATTATTTTGTGTCAAGGTTGTTTTGAATTTGTTTCATAATAGCCTGTCAGAGGATTGTTTTGTTTGGCTCATTAGCTCTTTGTTTAGTTTTAAGCACACAAACACGTTTTAGTCAACAATGTACCAGTTTTAAGTTGCATTTGGAAATGTAACTTAAAACTGGTTTTATATTCTCTTCTATATTTAGACTTTTGGTATTTTAGGCTTTATGAGATTTTATCTTTGAATGCAACCTTAGCATGTGTAATCATCATCATCATAGTTTAGGTGTGAACAGCACAATATGAGTGCCCCCGTAGTGTATTTTTGGTGCAGTAAATTAATTGTTAATCTGTCAAATGCCGAAAAAAATGATTCCAGCATTTGCTGCATTAACATAACTGCTACTGTAAACTGTAAAAAAAAGGTCTGGCATATTAGTGGTTAATTGGTGTCAGCTATTTGGGCCTATGCGGACCATGTTTTTAGGGTTCCATAGCCAAAATGGCAAAAACGGAACCCTTATAGTTTCGTCATGTCCGTCTGTCCGTCTGTCCGTCTGTCCGTATGTCACAGGCATTTTACTCGAAAACTATAAGGTGTATTTGAATAAAATTTTGGGGATAGGTGTATTTTGTTAGCCGCTACATAGTTTTGTAATTAAAATGACAAAAAAAAATTTTTTAGGGGTGCACTCCATACATAAAACTAAAAGTCAAAATTTTTTTTTTCATTGTGACCCCACGTGTGGTACATCAATCGATAGGCCTTTCAAAATAAATATAAGGTTTCTTAGCATTTTTTTTGATTAAGTGAATAGGGTCGGAGATAATCGCCCCGAAAGTCACTAAAATTCTGTCCCCCCCCCTCTAATTTTTGAACGGTGTATTTTAAAAATATGGAAAAATTCATGGACACAGGGCTTATTAATTTCTTTCACCGAAAATTGTTTTGAACAAGATCGGTTCAGAGGTTTTCGAGATATTGCTGAAAAACTGCCTTCCTCAAAGAAAAGGACGTAAGTGCCGTAAAATTTCTGTGACGATACGACCTTTTTAATAGGCACGGAACCCTTCGTTTTGCGTGGTCCGACACGCACTTGGCCGGTTTTTTCAAATCAAATCACGTGTGTGTTGACGGCGCGTTTAAAAAACGCGGTGTGCATAGCCCCTTAGTGTTATAGTAATATACTTTAACAATAAACGTTATAATAAAATCAATATAACACTAAGTTATAGCTAATTTTTAGGGTTCCGTAGCCAAAATGGCAAAAACGGAACCCTTATAGTTTCGTCATGTCCGTCTGTCCGTCTGTCCGTCTGTCCGTCTGTCCGTCTGTCCGTATGTCACAGGCGTTTTACTCGAAAACTATAAGGTGTATTTGAATAAAATTTTGAGGATAGGTGTATTTTGTTAGCCGCTACATAGTTTTGTAATTAAAATGACAAAAAAAAATTTTTTAGGGGTGCAACATAAAACTAAAAGTCAATTTTTTTTTTTTCATTGTGACCCCCCGTGTGGCACATCAATCGATAGGCCTTTCAAAATAAATATAAGGTTTCTTAGCATTTTTTTTGATTAAGTGAATAGGGTCGGAGATAATCGCCCCGAAAGTCACTAAAATTCTGTCCCCCCCCCTCTAATTTTTGAACGGTGTATTTTAAAAATATGGAAAAATTCATGGACATAGGGCTTATTAATTTCATTCACCGAAAATTGTTTTGAACAAGATCGGTTCAGAGGTTTTCGAGATATTGCTGAAAAACTGCCTTCCTCGAAGAAAAGGACGTAAGTGCCGTAAAATTTCTGTGACGATACGACCTTTTTAATAGGCACGGAACCCTTCGTTTTGCGTGGTCCGACACGCACTTGGCCGGTTTTTACAACTATAAATTGGTACACCTTTGTATGCCAGACCTTTTTTTATAGTTTCCAGTATCAAGACAAAACACTATCCATTGCATCTCAAATAATAAAAACTTTATAGTCCATGCAAAATTTGATTTAGAAAATATATAAATAAATATTAGGGGATAGTTTTACACAAATAAATCTTACTCTAGATAATGCTTGTGTAATGGGTATATACTAGATGACGATATACCTATTTAACTAGTGGCTTTGTGCTGCAGAAATCGCGAGTCTATCTTTAAAAAAAATGTATGTCGAAAAAAATCTATGTTATTTTTGTACCTGCTCATAAAATTTCACGAGAATCATTTGAGAAAGGCACCTGTAGAGGAGAACAGCCAGACAGCGGGACATGGAACACCTGACAAACAAACGATTTTTAGCCCAAGCTGATGCATAGCAGGTCATTGTTTATCTGAATAGCGTTGAAAGTTAGGCATGTCGCCCCTAGGGCTGAAAAGTAATAAAAAAAAGCAATGAACAATTCAGTACAACTTCCTTAAACTGAATTGTTTTTTTTTATGTTTATTGTTAGTTATTATGGTAACGTAAGCTAAAAAGTTGTAATATAGTCAATTAAAGTTATTAGAGCCATTTTGAAAAATAATAAATACATATAATGCATTATTTCTATAAAGCATTCAATTTAATTAAGCGCGGCGCGGCGCAAAAATGGTCCACACACAAACACTATTTAAAGTTGGTCTACACTTGTTGAGCAGTGGCAAAACCTATACAGCCGCATTTCATTTATCTCGAACTATTGGTGCTCTCACTTCGTTCGAGCGCCAAAATATCTCGACTGAAATGGGTGGCTTGCAACCCTTGGTTAACAATCTACTATTGTTTGCTTCATT
The DNA here is from genome assembly GCA_932294315.1 of Epinotia nisella. Lineage (NCBI taxonomy): Eukaryota > Metazoa > Arthropoda > Insecta > Lepidoptera > Tortricidae > Epinotia > Epinotia nisella. The sequence continues at coordinate 14,925,657 of OW028682.1, read as the reverse complement.
CAATTAAGTAATAAATACAACTGGCACTACTAATGCCAATTAAAATAATTAGATGAATAATTCATGTGTGATGTTTCAGCTTCTTCCTTGAAAAGAACATGCTGTCCTACTTTCTCAAGATAATGCGGCAGAAGTGTGGAGGCTCTTCATTTGTGTGTGTGCAGCTACTTCAGACACTTAACATACTGTTTGAAAACATAAGGAATGAAACATCACTATGTAAGCTATTCAGGTTTTCAAAACACTAATAAGTATCAGTACACTGTTTTGTAATCTCAGTGACTGAAAACATTGATTAAATTATCAAACATCACATATGAAATATATTTTTATGCCAACTGAATATTCTGTCAAGTCAAGTTGTTGCATTTAAAATTATGGTTAGTAAAGTTTATGGCATTTGAATGATTCTGACATCCAACACTATGGAAAATAATATTATATCAAATTAATAGTATGGAATATGAAACATCATGGAATATAAAATGATGGCAAATGGAATTCTGGCAAGTGAAATTATATTATATGAAATTCTGGAAAACCAGATTCCACAGAATTTTCCCACATTAACAGATTAACAGGCCATAGTTTAGGACCGAAGAAATATAGCCGTGATATGCCGTGGCGTCTTTTGACACTGTTTGTCTCAGTTTCTTTAGAGCGAAAACAAATCGCTCCAGTTTTTTGAACACCCGTTTTATTTAACAAGACATCGGACCTCCATGAGACGAGGCCCGTGCCCAGCAGTGGGACGTATATAGGCTGATTTATTACTTGTAACCAGATGGCATAATAATACATATGATGAAAGTTAATGAAATATATGAATCATGGGATTACCAGGTTAATACTGATAACAAATGTCGACAACATAAATAATATCAAAGCAAACTTAGACCTGCGGTACGCGCGCTTATTTTTTTGTACTTGGAACCTATCTCTATATATTTAGAGTTGAATTTGCAATTCAGTCCTCTTGTAAGTGTACGGGCACATAGGAGGTAAGAATGAACAGGCATGTCATCATCTGGGTGTTCTGCTCAGGGATCGAAACCGGTTTTTTCAAAAATCCCCGAGTTAGTCTAATATTTTGAATTATTTTAGGCCCTTAATTTAAGACTCTATCGTGTATTTAGGTAACATATTCTTATTATTAGACTGCCCAATCAAAAATGATATTATAACCAAAGAACGAAATAATACCGGTTTAATTTGTATGGAGAAAATACCGGTATCCGATCCCTGGTTCTACTGCCTCCTATATAAGCCAGTAATAAATTATACATATAGTCAACCATATGTCATTTTAATGTCTTGTTATAGTTAATTAACTATAACATGACATTAAAATGCCAATTAATTAATGCTAATTAGTTAGGTTCCTTATTAAAACAAACAGTGGTCAACAGGTTAATTTAATTATAATGCTAACATTATACGCAATCGGTACCTAACGTTGTAATTATTTCTTCATAACAAGTAATTTCTTAATTACCTCTTTATTAACCACTTTACCGTTTCAGATTACTTGCTGAGCAATAATCACGTGAACTCAATAATAGTGCATAAATTTGACTTTTCCGATGAAGAAGTAATGGCATATTACATTTCGTTCCTTAAGACGCTCAGCTTCAAACTGAACAGCCATACAATACACTTCTTCTACAATGAGGTGAGTTTGACAAATCATTTTTTCTACAAGATAATTTCTCTATGTCATTTGGATTTGTAAAAACAAAGTATTTTAATAAATATGTGTATGTTCTCTAAAATTTGGTTAACTTTTTACCCTTTACACGGCAGCCAAGACACCTACTGTGATGTATCCAAAAGGGCCAGTCACTTTAACGGATTATTAAAGATACATTTATGATTTTGTGATTTTTTTTTCCTAGGGATTAACGCTGCCTAGTTTTTACTAAAATAATCATATATGTATAATGCCAAATCACATTTTTATTGCAAAACAAAAAATAATAGTTGGCATATCCAAGGGAGAAATTTGCTCTTTTGAATTCAGTGTGCCAGGAACTGACGTCGAACATAGTTTCCTCAATAAACTCGTGTAAGTAGGTAATAGTGTATGTAAAATTGCATTTTATTGCAAAACAAAAGGGAAAGGTTCCATTACGACTAATTATTGGCCGTTTAGTTTGTAATAAGTAAGAGGTTTAGAAATATGATAATTCATAGTCACTTGACGAGGGACTGGCGGTCTAGGGACTGACAAATAAAGACAAAATTGCACGTAACTTAATATTTAAAAAATCCAAAACTTAAAGTTGACTCAAACAACATAGCAGACAAATCACATATATATACAATAAGTAACAATATTAATGGATTATTTACTTTATAATAAATAACTTATCTAGGGACCGACAAAGTGACTGATTCAACTCGTGTTTTTAAGCCCTAGGCGCCTAGTTTATTTAAATGAATAGTTACCAGAGGGACTACTAGCACAACAACAGCTGTCGTACTTGCTCTTTGCAAATTAGAAAGAGTATGGTAGATTTTTGCCGTCTCGCGTCGCGTCGTGGCGTCAGTCGAGCTAGGCCCATATCTTTTTATTGTGCTGATTGTCAAACGTCAAGCATCTGCCAGTTGGTGAAACCGATATTTTGAGGGCATGGTTTTTACATATAATGCTGTCGGATAATTGATAAAGCTAGTTGCAAAACTATCTACCTACTCCAGCAACGCACTAAATATATCAGATACTGTATGATCCTCAAAACGACACTGACCCTCAGTGTCGAGTTAATTTTGAGTGCATTGTAGCAAAGATATTTTTTTTTTCACTGGCAGTCAGTTAGCCCTTCCTTAGCCATAACGCGTAACGGATGGTTATCTGTTAGATAAAGAGAACGCCCAGAAACATGGCTAAATTATGCGTTCTTTTGTTGTAACAGTTGTGCATAAACAGCACAAACTACCAATAAGTAGAATAACCTTTTGTCTTTTAACATTTTCGTACGAATGGAAAATTCATTGACACATCGTTAAATCATGTGTTCAACCATTATGAAAGGCTTTTCTTAAGCAGTCTAGAACAATCGATTGACGTCATTGAATAAACAATTAATATGAGGTTTGAATTAATGAATTGTTTATTTGCAGTCATTATGGTATAATAAAATGTTACCTAATATTGTCGGTCTCACATAATTAACATTGACAAGAAAAATTGGAACTTAAAACGAACGTAACTAATTAGAAAGAGGATTACAAAAAATTTCTATCGTATAAAAAACTTGATAATTCATGGGTAGGTACATATATCAGAAGGTATAATCTCTTTCTTGACCCACTGTACATGCACTCTTGATTATGATTGATAGACTGCTGCAGCACTATCGAGTTCAAGGAATATTCAACCCCGACTATTTTATATGTTGGAAAAAAGGATTATATCTTACGCTTAAGAGCTGATACAGACGGCGACTTTTCGTAGCGATACAAATGCGCGTTTCACGAACGCGCGACTGTATCGCGACACTAACCATAGATCACATGTCATAGTAACTATTAGCATCGAAAAAAACTATTGTATCGTTGCAAAAAGTCGCGGCATGTAACCGCTCTATAACGTCCACATTGAGAATAAAAACTGCATAAAAATGACAATGTTCATGAATAAAATACAATTTTTCAGCACACAAAAGACTTCCCTCTGTACACGGAGGCGATAAAATTCTTCAACCACTCTGAGACCATGGTGAGAATCGCTGTGAGAACGCTGACACTCAACGTATATAGAGTGCAGGATGCTAGCATGCTGCGTTTCATCAGAGACAGGTAAACACACTTGCAAACTCTTTCCATGCGAAACTCTTGCTAGCTAGTCACCTAAACTAAAAATGGATGAATAATGGATTGTTAAGTTTGGTGATAATGCGATATTATCAAACCATCTCTGGTCTGGTGATGGAGACGGAAGGGGGCCATAAATATTGCTCAAGTCCTCGTCATTCTGCAATACATTACCTGGAGGATCAAAGATTAAAACAAATCAGTTCACGCTACGCGCTACAAGCAAATGTTGATTGACTATGAAATACAAATATATTCATTGCTCATTAATTAGTTTGATAACGTTCTCAATTAATCTGTTTCCTTCCTAGAACGGCTGCGCCATACTTTAGTAACCTAGTTTGGTTTATCGGCAAACACATATTAGAACTAGACGCGTGCGTGCGAAACGACTCGGAGTAAGTACCTTCACCACCCTTATCAATCAACCCGACTGGGAATATTACCAAGCGAAACAAAACTCTAACTCATAACAAATAAGTTTTATTTTTAATGACTGTTAGTTGACGTGGAATATTTTCGGTCGGGCGATGATGGAGTAACGTAATCACTATTTCGTATTTTAAATCTATTGTTATTCAAATTCCAGCCATCAGTCACAACAGAAACTGGACGATCTAGTAGCGGAACACTTAGACCATCTACACTACATAAATGACATCCTCTGCCTGAACATACCTGATCTCAATGACGTTTTAACAGAACATCTCTTACACAAGCTGCTAGTGCCTCTCTACATATACTCGTTAACTTCCGACTCCAAAAGGCCTGTCAACTCGACACCCTACAACAAAGAAAATATACAGAGTATAGAAGTTATAACGAGGAATTTAGAGGCCATTCTCAAAGGCAAGAGTACTGACATGTCGCCTTCTAGAACGAGTTTCTCTAGGCAGAGAATGGAGTCATCTGATGATGAGATCAAACCGTCCGTTTCTTGCGTGGTTTCACTATTTCTACTTTCACAAGTATTTTTAATAATCACGCATGGTCCTATAGTCCATGCACTAGCCTGGATAATTCTGCAGTCCGATGTATCAGTATTCGAAGATGGCGCCACGAAGATACTAGAAATGTATATAAGTAACGCCAAGCCCAACGTCAAATTAGAGTTCTCCAAGCCTCAGCTAAGTTTAGAGAAGGCTTTGGAGAATACTTCAGGGCAGGAACGTGACTATACTACACCAGAATACAGTGGTTCTAAACTGTTCAGTTACGACACGGATCACTCAAGTTGCGACTTAGATCCAGAGCTAGTGTCCAATTCGTTACCGTCCACTTCGCATATAAGTGAGTCTTCGAGCGTCGCTCATGATTCGACCGAAGATCTGGTCACGCAGATCCAAGCATCCAAGTCTTCCAGTGCGGTGACGCTAGCTAAACACAACATGCCTGATTCGCCGCTGCCAGACTCTGGGATTGAATCGAGTTCGTCTAAATCCGGCCCTGAGCTGTACAATATTACAGATGAAGAAAAACAAAAGCTACTCGGTGTTCCGCCCAGTTCGCCTGCCCTGGTATCTGCCTCTATGGAGGACATACTTATTAGGGAGAATCGAGAGATTGAAACGAGGCCGTTTTTGAAAACTATACTCGATTCTCTGGACTGTAGTGAAAATGACTATAAGGCGTTATTTGCGCTTTGTTTGCTGTTTGCGCTGATAAATAATAAAGGTAAAGAATTTAACTTAACTTCTACAAAATGATTGCCTTGAATTACCTACTGCTAGTTCAAACATCTTTCCTTTCGGTTTTCTATTGATGTTTTCTTTCTCTTCCCTTGCTCGCCTGGATTCTTAGTTGGTAAGGAATGACTTTTTAATCGTTTAATTCAATGCTTTTTACTAAAGGGCCTGCCCATAACTAGTTTTATTTTACGAGTTACTTTATTTGCTCTTAAAATAATCATTACCTTTAGTTTAAACTAAGGATGCTGGAATGATAACTATGGTTTCTTGTTTATGAGACAATTCGTACAAGTTTAAAAACCTGACAAACTAATATACTTTCGCTATTTTAACACCTAAAAGTTTGAGTGATAAGACTGAAAAGTATGGCATGCCTCTAGTTCATGAGGTAGAAATGTCGAGGAAAGTCTTTCAATCTGAACTCATAATAAAGATTAATATCTGTGAAATGTATAGGTTTGTAACTTTGTATGTAGGGGGTATAATCTCCGAAATTACTCATCCGCCTTGAATTTTTTTCAACAATATAGAATAGATCTTCGGGATTAACATATATTTTATTCCGCGGGTCTGCCTGGGCCGTTCCATAATAATATCAACTTAATTGGAAAATCTAAAAATTAACCTGCAAATGGACATTTTTCATAAATAAAACTGATCTAGCATTCAATGTTTTAGGAGTAAACACAGAATTACTCGACACGCTACTATGTCCGGAGCAGAACGATTCAAACGTAACGGCCAACGAATCATCAACCGATTCTCAAGATGGCGCGGCCTCGACGCCCTCCAAACGACCGGTGCAGAGCTACAACGCTCTACTCATTTCCAAGCTCACAGCTATAGTCCATTTGAGCTGTAGACCTAGTAAGTAATATCAGAGAGGGTAACATACAAGAGTGAAGCCATATGTTACGTTTAAATTCAACCGAAGTGAGCAGGAAAGTGGGCAGGACGAGTGTGTAAACACGAACTTCTCATGCCACTGCCATTGCCACTCGCGCTGCCCGACGCTCCCGAAAAAGGCGGTTTTTTTGTGCGGAAGTCAAAGGACCGCAGCGCGAGCAGCAGTGCGTGTTTACATTCTGCTGCGGCGCTCAGTACTCGCCGAGCGCCTGGAGGCGAAAGACGTCTGCCATTGCCGAAACTTGAAAGCGAAGTGAGTGGTAGGGCAGTATGTAAACACACTCTCCTGTCGATCCTGCTGGAGCAGTACTTAGGGAATGATTCCCGGCAGCGCGAGGGGCAGCGGCAGGGGCTGAATGTAAATGACGTATCAGTTTTGTAGTCCTAGTAGCAGCTACATGTTTACCTAGCCTACCCCTGGCAAAGAAAACTATGGTCCTGGGAAGGTACTATTCGTCAGCTCAGCCAGTCAGTGATTATCGAAGCCTATCCAGGTATAGGCTGGCTACGCCCATCATGGCTAGCACAAGGCCGCGCGAGATAAGCTACACATCTCTTTCTAGTTGTTCTAATTAGAAAGAGACGGATCGTATATCTTGCGCGGACTTGTGTTAGCTCTGCTGGTGGCAGGTATGCATTTGCATGGTGGTAAGCGGACGCCATATATAGGCACTTGAGTACTTTACGATGTTGCTAGCTTAAGGGACAAATGCATGTCCCTAGCCGCCAACACAGTGCATCCTCAGGAACTCTGACAACGGTACTCTTTGAAACGAGCAAACACTAATTACAGAATGATGATGGTGATAATAGCGGTATTTTGCTGCCGTCTTCCTTAAATTATCTTGTCTCGGTTATACGGTTCCACATTTTAACGCAACGTACACCCCTACCCGTGCCCTACGTATTACGTATTCTACAGTTTGTTTTTATGTATTTTTCATCACACTTGCTCGTAAATGGTGATATTCCATGCCTGTATACAGAAGAGCAATGGGCTAAATTGTTCCCGTGGGAGTTATGGCGAGTTTGTATTCCCTAGGGAGTAATGAGCTTATGTGTGATTTGATTGGCTTAAGCAAATCTAGATGTTCTGTGATTGGTTTCAAAAGAAAAAACTAGCTGGCCACGCGCCGCAAGAATAATGGTCTGTGATTGGTTGAAATATTGAAGCTGCGCGCTCCACTAGCACTGATCTGGAAGTGAAGATGTCAATTTCGTAAATTTTTGATTGCACCGGTTGTATGAAACTTAGATTTTTCTGTCTTTTGTAGTTATTTATTTCCTCGCAAATGTGATGAAATATTGTGTTTAAAACTGGCGTAAGAATGTTGCAAACTTGAGTCATCAAAAGCCCGACGCCGAAAAACAATATACTATTGTCGCGAATAAATGTTTTTTCTTTCTTTCATTGTACCTCATCCTAGTTGGCACTACAGCAGTGGCAGTCCTTAGATGATCCCTCTTTGTTGTCAGCTTCAAAAGTCCGCCTCGTGACACTGGAGCTAAGCGTGACGCTGGTCGGCATAGCGATGCGCGGCGCGAGCGGCGCGGCGGGCGCGCGCCACGTGGCCGGCGCCGACAAGCTGCGCGCGCGCGCCGCCGGCCTCGCACGGAACTTCTACAAGTGCGACGACATCTTTCTGGACATGTTCGAGGACGAGTAAGTGTGCACAATAGGCTTGTGTGACCTGAGATTTTTTTACGATGCCATTCGAACCAGTTTTTGGAGAGGAACAAATGTTTGTATTTATGGGAGCAACTACAATTAAATAACATAAACACTCAAAAACTTGAGTCAAAGACGGACCTCGCTGGCGGCAGCTGAAACGCTTCATACTGATTGACATAAAAGTATGACGTCACACTTTGCTATTTGAACTAATCGTTGTATGGAAAATCAAGTCAATTGCTATTTCGGTCGTGAAATACTGCGGTTAGGTCCATAGTTGTTGTACAATTTTGTTTCTATAAAAGCGTAAGGATTCTATTGGTAGCTTTAAATTTGCTCTTTGACAATAAAAAAATTGAATATAAAAATATTATAAAATATTATAAAATATTATTAAGAAAAAAGAAAGAAAAGAGACATTTATTCGTCACATATTACAATTAAACAAAAAAGAGTGTCACAGAGCAATTTTTTGTCACGAAACGGTTCTATCTCAGCATAATGCTGGCATTTCTGCCAGCGCTGATCTTCCGATAGAACCGTCGAGTGATAACATGGTACGACAAACAAACAGAAGATAACAAAATAATAAGAAAAAGTGACATTATTACACGCATATTATTATATCATATTAGTATGAATTACAATTGAAAGTTTAGAAAAATCTAAACTTTCAATTGTAATTCATACTTTGTTACAATAGTTTCATGGTTTACTATCCATGTAGCAACACTACGTTATCAATTTTAATATGAGGTCACAAGCCTATTTATTGACCTTGGTCTATAAATAGTCTATCCTCATGCCTATTATGGACCAAGGTCAATAATAGGCATGAGGATATTATATATAGGGATATTTAAAAAAAAGAAAAATGAACAATTTTAATTTTTTCATTTTCTAACGCGAAGAAAGAAAGTGCCCCACAACTGATCGGGCCAGGTCTCAGGCGACTGAGATCGCTCGCTGAGAGGCTCAAACGTCGCCCAAAGGCTAAGCCTCGCCATACAATAAGTTCATGTCAAAAATTTCATTTTTGGTACAAGCTTTTATTGCCGACTGTACTTTTCTGTATACCGTCATCAAACACTCATCGAGACGATTCTAACGAGCCCAAACTCGATGAGGTTGAGTCGTTTCATTGCGAAGTTCCTATGGCCATCTTCTAGCTCCATCATCAGATCAGCACCCATGTCATCATAATATTGCACATGTATGCAAAATTTCAGCTCAATCGGTTACCGGGAAGTGGATCAAATTTAATTTGCAAGATTTGATGACTAACATCGGGACAGTTGAATGAAACTAAATAAACTTGTAATAAGGATACATACACGACGAGCGTCCTGGGAACGATTTCCTGGGCAATTCCAATATCAGTTTGGCTTTTAATTTGTGTTGCATTAAATCAATGAAATTAGTGAGTTAAAATAATGGGCGAGTGCACTCTGAAATTTACAGCTGCACCCAGGGATCGGAACCGGTTTTTTCAAAAGTCCCCGAAGTAGTCTAATATTTTGAATTATTTTAGGCTCTTAATGTAGGACTCTATCATGTATTTAGGTAACATTTTCGTATTATTAGACAGCCTGATCAAAAATGATATTATAAACCAAAGAACGAAATTGAACGAAATAAAACCGGTATTTTTGTATGGTGAAAATACCGGTATCCGATCCCTGGCTGCACCACAGTACTTCCTGACAACAATGAGTAGCAAAGTGAATATTTCCAGATATTGCGAGATGAGTAAGCGGCCGTTGAACGTGGAGTGGCTCTGTATGGACGCGGCCATTCTCCTGCCCCCCACCAGGACTCCCATGTCGGGCATCGCTTTCACCAAGCGACTGCCTAGTGGAGAGGTACTTATAATTTATAATGGATCTACCTCGATAAGGACGTTTTTCAAAAAAAGGATACAATTTTTTTTTTCAGAATTCGATTTTCTTTGGGTTCTTCTTACTCAGAATCGTCGATGCTATCGATTCTCCGAAGAAAAAATTGTCCCAGATTTTACTATGTAAGTTTTTTCTTCCAGTGCGTACGACGAAAATGTATGTAAAAATGTGACGATCTGGAATGGAATATTTGGGATACTTTGTTTTTTGTATGAGGATCCAGTGAGAATCGATAGTATCAACGATTCTTATTAAAAAAACCGGCCAAGTGCGTGTCGGACCACGCAAAACGAAGGGTTCCGTGCCTATTAAAAAGGTCGTATCGTCACAGAAATTTTACGGCACTTACGTCCTTTTCTTTGAGGAAGGCAGTTTTTCAGCAATATCTCGAAAACCTCTGAACCGATCTTGTTCAAAACAATTTTCGGTGAATGAAATTAATAAGCCCTATGTCCATGAATTTTTCCATATTTTTAAAATACACCGTTTAAAAATTAGAGGGGGGGGGGACAGAATTTTAGTGACTTTCGGGGCGATTATCTCCGGCTCTATTCACTTAATCAAAAAAAATGCTAAGAAACCTTATATTTATTTTGAAAGGCCTATCGATTGATGTGCCACACGGGGGGTCACAATGAATTTTTTTTTTTGACTTTTAGTTTTATGTATGGAGTGCACCCGTAAAAAAAAATTTTTTTGTCATTTTAATTACAAAAGTATGTAGCGGCTAACAAAATACACCTATCCTCAAAATTTTATTCAAATACACCTTATAGTTTTCGAGTAAAATGCCTGTGACATACGGACAGACGGACAGACGGACAGACGGACAGACGGACAGACGGACAGACGGACAGACGGACATGACGAAACTATAAGGGTTCCGTTTTTGCCATTTTGGCTACGGAACCCTAAAAAACCCAAAAAAATCGAATTCTGAAAAAAAAGGTAACGTAAACTTTTTTTGAAAAACGCTCCTAAATAACTTTTTATGTATACGTTCCGTATATATCTTGACTGAAGTGGTCCAAAACGTTCATAAATAAAATTAAACACTAAGCTGTAGTAACAACACTGTTTCTAAGATAATCAAAGATAAGCTGAAACTAACCGACATATACTCACTTTGTCTTATTCTCCCACTCATTGCCATATTTAATAAAATATACTTCTAGTCGCCCAAAGGCTTATTACAGGGCATACTCCTGTCCAAAGTAATTTATATCATTCTAACTTGCAACAGAGTTGCATTCGTTTTATTTCGTTCGATTTTATAACAAAAGAAGCTCTACTCTATTTATTATCACGGTTGGTTCAAATTTCACTGCCAACTTTCCTTGTAGGTGAGCGTTTGTGTTGTAATGATTTATTTTCTGTAACATTATATTCTAAATAGAATCTCTTGCCAACAGATGGAACGCGCGCGGCGCGCTATTCGAACCTTCTTCCTCATACGGGACCTGTATTTGAAGCTGACGGGTAAACCGGAGACGCAACTGCCTCTCGCCAACCCCGCGCCCTTTGTACAAGTCGGAGACGTCTTGGACCTAAGTACGTAGAACGTATGGTCGCTTTTAGAATGTACTTTATTGTCTTAAGCTGAGCAACCTGGACACGCATCTATTCAGTCACTCGCTATCCCAACCTTTGTGCGAGTCGTAGACATCTTGGACCTAAGTGCGTTAATCATAAAGTCTTTTTTGGAATGCATTTTTCATACTTTATTTTAGGTTAGTACATTGTTCAATAAAGCAGAAAATGTTGGACCTAAGTACTTAGAACGTATGGTCGCTTTTAGAATGTACTTTATTGTCTTAAGCTGAGCAACTTGGACGCGCATCTATTCAGTCACTCGCTATCCCAACCTTCGTGCAAGTCGTAGACATCTTGGACCTAAGTGCGTTGATCATAAAGTCTTTTTTGGAATGCATTTTTTACACTTAATTTTAGGTTACAACCTAATGCCTAATACCCTTGATCGATTCACACCCCATTTTGGATACACCCTATGTAGTTATTTATCTGCTACACATCGGTTTTGTTATCTTGCAGACGACTCGGACCTGATATCCTGCGACATCATCCAGAAGGACGGCTCGTGGCAGCACCGGTTCCTGGCCGTGGACAACATACAGATCATCCTGGTGGAGCCCGACAAGCAGCGGCTGGGCTGGGGCGTGGCCAAACTAGTTGGCAGTCTACAGGACTTGGAAGTAACTATATTTTCATCACACTTGCTCATAAAGGGCTTCACAACACGCCCACGGACGTAATGGTTTTTTTCTTATGTTGTATCTGTCGTCTATTGTAGCTTGTGTGTGATCTGATTGGTTTAAGCAAATCTAGTTGGCCGCGCGCCACAAGAATTCTGCTCTGTGATTGGTTGAAAAAAATCTAGTTGAAGAATACTACTGTGCTGCTCTGTGATTGGTTGAAATATTGAAGCTGCGCGCTCCACTCGCACTGATCTGGAAGTGAAGTTATCAATTTCGTCAATTTTTGATGGTGTGGTTGTTTGAAAAATAGATTTTTCTGTCTTTTGTAGTTATTTATTTCCTCGCCTTCAGCGTCGGGCTTCTGATAGACTCTTGTTCGCAATATTCAACTTACCCCCCTCGTCAAACAATGTACAATTATACTCTGAGCAGATATCTTCACCTTAGAGAAGACCACAGCCATAAAATATTAGTTATTATAAATATTTACTGTTTACCTGTAGGATTTTACATATCTAAACTAGCAACACTGGTCATAATAGTTCGTTATCGCGTTTGATCGAGCGTTTCGGTATTGCCAGTTTCGACTACAGCAAAAAGGGTTAAAGTCATGACTAGTAACCTCGTAACAAACCGACAGTGAGGTAAGTCGGAGCTTTTGCGGTGTTCTGTATTCACGACTTAAGAGGTCAATACATCATCATCATCATCATCATATCAGCCGAAAGACGTCCACTGCTGGACATAGGCCTCCCCTACAGAGTGCCAAATTGACCGGTCCTGCGCCACCCGCATCCAGCGGACTCCAGCGACCTTTACCAGGTCATCAGTCCACCTTGGCCTACCCACGCCGCGCCTTCCGGTACGTGGTCGCCACTCGAGAACCTTTCCGCCCCAACGGCCATCGGTTCTACGTGCAATGTGCCCCGCCCACTGCCACTTAAGTTTAGCAATTCGGAGTCAATACAACGATGCCAATTTAAAGGGTCGGCTAACTTCATATGACACTAAGTAACGTATATTTACGTTCATTAATTAATAATTATGTTTCAGATACAAGGCGACAAAGAGGACCCGCGTTGTTTGCACCTAACGATCCACAAACCCCGAGTAGGTGCCAGTGGGGCGCTCCCCCGCACTGTATTGTTACGAGCCAAATTCAAGTTTGACGACCACATCCGAAGTATGGCGGCCAAACAGAGGCTGACTAAGGTAAGACGATCTCAACTTTAAACCTGTGTAATAAAGTTCAATATCCATAAACCCTGAATCAATGCCAGTGGAGCACATTACGAGGAATGTGTTGCTACGAGCAAAGTTCATAGACGACGACTTCTGAAGTATGGCGGTTAAACAGGTACACCAGTAAGCTATGATGATTATTTGTCATGAGGGAAGGCAATGTGTTTCGTTCGTCGTTCAGGAGAAAAGGAATATTATTGTCATTCATGTTAGTGCCACTATTACGCCGTATATAATAACATTTGTATTAATGCATCGTACAATATGGTCCTACGACATCCCGTACATCAGCCTGTACGAGATTAGAATGGCTCTGAAGCAGCTTAAGAACAGCAAAGCGCCCGGTGAAGATGGAATTACAATTTTCATCACACTTGCTCGTCAATGGCGTTATTACTTGCGAGCGTACAGAGCAGTTATAGCCGTTTTACCTCCCTCGGGCTGTTAAGTTTAGTTTTAAAATATAGAACCCTCTGATTGGCTTAAGCAAATCTGGTTGCTCTGTGATTGGTTGAAAAAAAATCTAGTTGGCCAAGCCGCCCGCCCCGCCCCTCATGGATACTGCTCTGTAATTGGTTGAAATATTGAAGCTGCGCGCGCGCTCCACTAGCACTGATCTGGAAGTGAAGTTGTAAATTTTTGATTGGTACGGCTGTATGAAACTTAGATTTTTCTGTCTTTTGTAGTTATTTATTACCTTGCAAATCTGATGAAAAACATTGTGTATAACACGGGCGTAAGAATATTGCAAACTCGAGTCATCAAAAGCCCTCCGCCTTCGGCGTCGGGCTTCTGATAGACTCTCGTTAGCAATATTCCGCTTACGCCCCTCGTTAAACAATGTACTATTCCTAAAGGCGGGTGGAAAACCGATCCTTACGGCCCTTCAGAAGTTGTTCGATACCGTCCAACTGGAAGGGAGAACAGAGGTGAGGTGCTGTTCTTCAAAAAGGGTGACAACACCCTGCTGAAGAACTACCGACCGATTTCACTTCTGAGCCATGTCTATAAGCTGTCTTCAAGAGTCATTACGAATCATCTCGCACGCAGCTTGATGACTTCCAGCCTCCAGAACAAGCCGGTTTCCGAAGAGATTTTAGTTGCGTAGACCACATTCATATGCTCCGTCAGGTTATACAGAAGACTGAGGACTATAACTTGCCTCTCTGCTTAGCATTCGTGGACTACGAGAAAGCCTTCGACTCGATTTAAACCTGGGCTGTACTACAGTCTATCCAGCGGTGCCAAGTAGACTGCCGCTATATCGAAGTACTGAAGTTTGTACGAGAACTCCACTATGTCAGTCTGACTCCAGGGTCGGAGCTCGAAACCTATTCCGCTGCAGCGGGGTGTCAAGCAAGGGAATGTTATTTCCCCAAAACTGTTCAGCGCTGCACTCGAGGATGTTTTCAAGACTGGACTGGAGAAGGCTAGGCGTCAATATCAATGCCGAGTATAGTCGGCATCAATAGTAGCTACGCAAAAAAAGACGTCAAAAGTCTTTATTAAAAGGGAAAATGCAGATGATATAGTACTTGAGTATTATACTCGATGACCTCAATACAGTCTCCGAGCGAGTTGGTCTAAGGATGAACATGGATAAGACGAAGATCATGTCAAATGTCCATGTAGTACCAACTCCCATTTTAATCGGACACTTTACGCTCGAAGTTGTAGACGATTATGTATACCTAGGAAAGCCTGTCTAGTTAGGTAGGTAGGTCCAAACTTTGTGAAAGAGGTCAATCGTCGAATCCGACTCGGCTGGGCAGCGTTCGGGAAGCTTCGGCACATATTTTCGTCCAATATTCCGCAATGTCTCAAGACGAGAGTCTTTGACCAGTGCGTGTTGCTAGTGATAACGTATGGTACCGAAACGTGGTCGCTTACTAAGGGCCTTATAAGAACGCTCTCTGCGTGATTGCATCAAAAATGAAGCTATCCGCAACAGAACCATGGTAACCGATATAGTCCTCAGAATCGCTAAACTTAAGTGGCAGTGGGCGGTATATATTGCACGTAGAACCGATGGCCATTGGGGCGGAAAGTTTCTTGAGCGACGACCATGTACCGGAGGGCGCAGCGTGGGTAGACAAGGTCGACTGATGACCTGTTGAAGGTCGCGGGAGTTTGGTGGATGCGGGTGGCGCAGGACCGGTGTGGTGGGGACACTAGCAGCGGACGTCTTTCGACTGATGTGATAATGAAGATGACAATATGGTCCCTTGTGCTTCATCATCATCATCATATCAGCCGAAAGACGTCCACTGCTGGATATAGGCCTCCCCAAAATAGTGCCAGTGACCGGTCCTGCGCCACCCGCATCCAGCGGACTCCCGCGACCTTTACCAGTTCATCAGTCCACCTTGTGGGGGGCCTACCTACGCCGCGCTTTCCAGTACGTGGTCGCCTCTCGAGAACCTTTCCGCCCCAACGGCCATCGGTTCTACGTGCTTGAGAACGACATATATAGAGAGTGAATCGAATCTTATACACATACAGTATAGTACAATTTTACTAAAGAGGGAACAGCTTGAGGGTGTGTATCGAGCAGAGCTGTGCGAAGTGCTCTAGTGGATGTTCATCCTTACGAGTTGACATGCCTTGGGCGCAGTCAGAAATGTCATTAAAGCCGGTAGTCAAAGTCGAAACACTTCAGTGCAAGGAAGTCTTCGGCTCGGGAGCATTAGAATACCCAAGCCACCGCGATAGGAAGGTGCGCCTGCCCTTGGTCAGTACCTGCCTAAGCCCTTGGGAAACGCTAAATATTGTATTTTGTTTGCAGGGCCGAACCAAGTCCCGTCAAAAGAAGATGCAGCAAATAGGCCGCCTGCTGGAGGTGGTGGGCATGGCGGGCGCGCCGGCGCCGGCGCCGCGCCACCGCCCGCTCTTCACGCGCCCCGCCATCTCCGCCGTGCGCCGGCACACCAGTGAGTGTCTACACTCCATCCGTCTACTAGGATATCCTACTACATCTATTAGGATATCCTACGACATCTATTAGGATGTCCTACTACATCTATTAAGATATCCTACTACATATATTCGACATATTACGGAGTATCTTATTGTGATTTAATTGTGTGACTTTTCATTGTAATTTTATTGTTTATCTAGTTATTGTAATTTAATCTTTTTATTTTTTATTTAATTGATTGACTTGTGTTATGAATTATGTTTTATTAATTATTATTTTACATTCAAACACAATAAAAATTGTTAATGAATTAAATAAACTGAAACTGATATCCTTCTACATCTATTAGGATATCCTACTTCATATATTAGGATATCCTACTACATTAGAATATCCTACTACGTCTATTAGGATATCCTATTACATCTATTAGGATAGCCTAGGACATCTATTAGGATGTCCTACTACATCTATTAGGATATCCTACGACATCTATTAGGATATCCTACGACATCCATTAGGATATCCTACTACATCTATTATGATATCGACCAGCTGCTTTCTAAACCGCCTTGACATCTGATCCGCTGTCACGCGAGAATGAGCCTGTTAAACTAACTGGGTACTTTATAAAGAACGTGGAACTCGAAACTCCGGACCGTTCTCCTTCAACGGAGGCTGAAATTTACATTTACAATGCACTCGCTCTGAAAGTGCGCTTTTATATGGGACAACATTAACACGGGAAGTCCTCTATGCCCGCTTGGCGATGCAGGCGGTGCGCGGCGGTTAAAATCTTTTATTTTTCAATTCTTACATTTTGCCTACTGCATGATTAACAATTTATAAAAAAAATAATGATTGAACCTAGGAAAATGATTCTTTTTTCACTGAATAGCTAATTTTACCTACTTTTAGGAGACATCAATAACTCCATATCGCTAAAGTGGTCCCTTTTCCCAGACACAGTCACATTTATTTGCATAAAGCATTATTATTTTGAGGAAATAAAAATACCAGTTGACTATCGAATCTACACGAACATTTTAATATATATATAAAAAAAATCGTTAAATTAGTGTTGTAATTTAAATGTTTGCGTACCCAGGTGTTGATGGCGAGGACTCAGAGCGTCGCCTGCGCCGCCCGAGCGGACACATGCTGAAAGATGGCATCGTCGTGTACCGGGAAAGAACTACCAGTCGAGAAAGGTTGGTTTTATATTATTTGTTAGTGTTTTGAAATTTATGTCCATTAAATATATCGTCGTTTAGTTCCAATAACCCATAAAACAAGCCTTATGCTACCATGGGGCTAGTTATATAATATTTATTTATTAGAAGGTGCAAATATTTAAAGAATATACATGTGAATAAAATATGAGCATGTTCAGAGACATACGTGTCTGTCGATTTCCCGATCAATAGCGATTATTAGGATTATGAATAAGTTTCTACCAAAAATTTCATTTTTGGTACAAGCTTTTATTGCCGACTGTACTTTTCTGTATACCATCATCAACTACTCATTAAGACGATTTTAACGAGCCCAAACACAACGGGGTTACGTCGGTTAAATACTGAATTCCCATGGCCACCTTCTGTCTCCATCATCAGATCAGCTCGATGGTACCATAATATTAAATTGTCATCCAAACTATACTACTACCCAAAGCTCAATCAGATAACGGCAAGTGACTGAAAAATGGATTGCAAATTTTGACTGACAACTTACATACTTACTTACATAGTTACATACGAACAGGTCAAGTTAATTTAAAGCTTGTAAAAACACGCATACCTACTGCACAGTAATATCGTTTAAACTTACTGACACAATTGTGTGCCTCCTGCCTGCCAGACCGCTTTTCAACCATTAATGGAAAATAAACCATATTCAACTCTAAATACAGTAGTATATAGCGCGTCAGCAGCGAATTTCATCTTAATATCATTGAAAGGATTGTGTCAGTGTCGCCTAGCCTTTCATCTAAAAATAAACCTTATTCTACTCTTAATACAGCAGTATATCGCGCGGCAGCAGCGGCCACCCGTCTCGCGACGGCTCCCCTCGTGCCCGCTCCGAAGAGATACCTCTCGAGGACATCAGGAGGAACGCCGTAGCGGCCTCTGTCGCCCCCGCTATCGTCCCTTTGCAGGTAAACAGCCATAACCATAAAAATATTCATAACCGTGCAACATTGCATATTTTAGCTAAAATTCCGTTCAAATTTTGTATTTATTAAAAGTTAATTATAATTAACATTAACTAAGATAAATTAAAACTAAGTTAAATCTAAAAAAGGCCCTCGAGGCATTGTACCGAGGATGCTGGCGGCATTTCCTCGCTGAATTGCAATGCTGATGCGTTGCGCGAGAAAGCCGCCAGCTCTTCGGTCACCAGTTACATCGACCAGACGTTTCGCGATTTCTGCAAATAACTTATGCGCACTGGGACCCCACGGACCGAGGGTCTCGACGCCAAAGGGTACAAAGTCGTACTCTCTGCCAAGGCCTCTATATTTATTACATTTCAGATTTTCGGCGTTTTCCGCCGCTGCACCCACTTTAAAATTCGTTAGTCAAAGTCAATTCAATTTATGAATGTCGATAAACTACTACCGGTTCGTTTGTCTTTATCTGTCACTTCGACTTTTGTGTTCGTAAGAAAGGGACAAAACACATTTTATTTATCAAAGGCATGTTAAGTTGCACTTTTAACACTATTCAGAGCCTGTACACATACGGTCTGTGGGCGAGTTACACTCTGAAAGCGTACAGCGCCCTTCGGGTCCAATTCATTAACGCCACTTTCACTCTAACTACCTACCTATCTAACTATATACCGTTCTGTCCGCAGACTCAACCAAGCACATCTCAACCCCAGAAACCGCCAACTAGTTCCTCCGAAGAGACATCTTTTATATCGGGCGAGCCTCGGCCGAAACGCAAAGGCATTGTTGAAACCATTTGATATTAACCTTAACGAATGAGGTATGTCAAGGGGAAGTGAAGCGACTTTGTCGTTTTAACCCAAGCCATGCACTGAACGAAGGATTTAAGGAAATTCCTGGTGCGGCAAAGCGATAAAGTACTTGTAATGGTTGCACAGAAATGTCATCCAAGTATTGTATATTAACTGCAAGTATGAATTGAATTCTGATGCACTCCGAAAGAAACCTATGTGCAGAGAGAATAAGGTATGAAATTGTGTAACAAAAGAAATGGATTTGCTGACTGTTCACCGTTATTGTTGTATTAAGAAAACATGGACTTTTGCAAAATTTGACTTTATGATTAAGTAGACAAGAGTCCTTTCAAAATTGCATCATTTCATTAACGATAGACAAAAAGGTATGAGTGCTCGAAATTCTGACGGACATTTTTGCATTTGGATCTCGAAATTGACTGGGTTACTATTAGTTTATTAGTTAGTGTTTTCTCGCGATAATCTTTGGTTTTTTAATACTCAGTATAGTCACGGACTTTAATCGTTGAGCACACACACACAATCGTTGGACTTTAATAGCTTAACTATTAAAAACCGAAATTAGTTGACACCCAAATGGCTCAACGATTGAAGTCCGTGACTGTACTTATTCATTTAATAAAAATAAAAAATAAATATCGTGGGACAATTCACACCAATTGATCTAGTCCCAAACTAGGCAAAGCCTGTAGTATGGGTAGAAACATCGTATTCGGACCTTGTTTATTTGACGAAGATTTATTTCTAATATCCTTCCATTATATAAATGAAAATGATTCGGGTACAAACGCAAGATTGACATGCAACTTGAAATTATTTAAAAAAATCGTTTTACTTACAAGAAAACGTTGCGGTCTGGATCATTTTTTTTCGTAAACCTCTTTTAGACATATTTTATTCAAAACATTATAGAAGTGATGTATAAGAGCGTTGATGAATAATCGTTATTCATTTTATCTTGCGACGCGCCCTGTCTTCATAGATGAGGTCATGATGCATTTTAATATATAGCCGCCTTTATAAGGTAGGTGCTATAACTTATAAATATAATAATTATCTAGACAATCTTACACAAATCGAACTAGTTCCATAGTAAGCTCAATAAGGCTTGTGTTATGGATACTAGACGACGATATATTTAATAGATATAAATAAATACTTAAATATATAGAAAACATCCAAGACTCGGAAACAAAATATTCATGCCCATCACACAAATATTTGCCTTTACCGGGATTCGAACCCAGGACCTTCAGCTTCGTAGGCAGCGTCACCACCCACTAGGCTAACCGGTCGACGAACTTGCCCAAAGGCCTTAAAAGGCATCCTCGTCTGTAATGGAATGTATACCATTCTAAATTAGAACAGAGTTGCAATTGTTTTGTGTCGTTCCACTTGAAAACAAAAGAAAATCTACTCTATTTCCTATTAAAGTTGATTCAAATTTCATTGCTAATTTTTCACTATGCGCGAATAGAGGCCAAGGCGAAAAATGGATTACTAAATAGGGTGTCAGTCTGAGAGTTAGATATTCCAGTTTGATATCAATGTGTTCTGTGCGCTCATTCTGACACGTTAGAGTATGTACAGTCAAGGGTGAATGAATACGTACATAAATAAGAACAAGTATCTGTACACGCCTTTGTGATATTGACAATAGAGTCCTGTACAGATATTTAAATAAAGTTGTACTCATTGCCAGGAATGTGGAGTTGTAAAGGGGCTTTTTCGGACAATAAGAATGTGTATGTCAGTGGATATTAACGAATCTGATGCATAACAAAACATACTTGTGCTATTTTATTAGAATTAAGTTTCTTCCAAATGTGTGTGTGTACCCGCTTGTACAGGGTCGGTCATTGTGGCACTATTTGGGGGAGGCCTATGTCCAGCAGTGGACGTGTTTCGGCTGATATGATGATGTCATTTTTGGTCCAAGCTTTTATTGCCGACTGTACTTTTGCATAGTCATCAACTACTCATTGAGAGGTTCCAATGAGTCCAAACAGCAGGTTTATCTTATTGGATTTCACCAGCATAGCATCTTTGTCAGCAAATGCACCTTAAACTGTCAAATGTGCAGAAATTATTAAGAGTCCTCAAGACGCTCGACAAATAGAGACAGAAAAAGTGTTTCATAGTAATCTTCTTTTCTCTGTATTATTTTCTCTATTATAATTTCTAGCAACAGAAACTATTTTCTACCTAGATAAGGCGGATTCTAAGAGCCACTGGAGTAGCCTTTCAGTAACTTACCCCTCTGTAAAAAACCTTGCACAATGTGCAAAAAATCATACAAAGACAATTTCACAACCGATTAATGGTTATTCACAAAATCGCCTCGCAAGAGAACACTCATCATAAAAATGCCCGCATGTTGCTGTAAGCACTTGAATTATAAACGTTCAACCACTTCAAGCTTTTAATATATAATTGAGTTTCAATATCCTATTAAGATGCTCCGACCTGCCCCCGCAATATTCGGCAGACTTTTTTGTACGAAAATACGACATAAGGCTATTTCAGTTATAAATATATGTTCCTATTGTTTATTAAAAGTTTCATATTATTCCAGCTCGCCGTTTTAAAATGAACTACGTTTTTATGGGCAGCCGAATAATGTCGGGGACTCAAAAAATAAATGATCATCATCACGTCTTGTTTTTATTAATCTAAATTGATGCATTAAATTAATGAATTGTAGATAGAATACAATATCTCATAGACGTTAAAGTTAGCGAGACTTGACCAGACATTTTATTAATTTCATACCATGATAAAAAGAAAAACTACGACTATATTACTTACTGGTAATGCAAGAAATAAAAGGCTTTTTATTTTATTTTTATTTATTATTATTGGTCTATCCCGAAGAATTTTTGAAATGGTATTAGTTGTCCCGGAGTCGGAGATTATCCCCTACATACAAACTTACACAGGTACGAAACTGACAACCCTAGCGATATGAATGAGCACGACGTGTTATGCGACAAAGAAGGAAGGCATGATTCGGGTTAATCTTGTCAAACATCGGGCTTGTGGGACAGTGGTCCTTCTGTACCGTAAGTCAAGAATGTATTCTAACACTTTTCTTCTCAATATGTTATCAAGGTTCAAAAGTGGTAGACCACTTTCTTGGTTCCCTGTAGGTACCTGAGTATTTTTTTCTGTGGCCCAACTAAATGTCAGTAGCCGAGAAATAATTTAACCGATCGTCTGGTCAAAAAGAATTACATTTTAGATAGAATCATCAATTATTATAATAAATGTATTTTTGTAAAACTAAATGGATCTCTCATAGCATAACGTCCACAATTAAGGGCACGTCTCATTTGATCCGTTAAACAACTCTAACTCCAACTCTATTCCATTGAAATACGGTTTAAATGAGACGGGCTTGGAATTTATAGTAATGTTCACTCATACGCGTGCGTCACAGTGGGGGGGTGTGTATCGAATGATTCAGACATCTTGCAGACTTGTGAAACATGTTTTTAATTATTCACCATTCCACTCTTTTCCAGTAGTAAAAAAGCAAACTAAAGATATTAAAATAAGGTCAATAAGGGAAAATATGTCAATTATGTAATTGCGTCTTTGTCGCAACAGGGAGAGTTGCATTAAGTGCCGACGTCTCCCATTTCTCGCTCACATCAGTCACACCTCACGATAGCGGATGAGACCTGCAAAGGCTCACTTTGTTTTCAAGGACACAAACGTCTCACTCATGTTATTAAGGGCGCATATCGCATGACAATTTTGAGTCGATCCGCGATTCTTAAACATGAATGCTCGGACTGGTAGCTCGCCGAATACTGACAATGAGCGTCACTCTTTTAATTTTTAATGGTTTAATAGCTCTGTTAAATGTCGAAGTATAAAAGTGCATCACCAAATGGTGCAAGCGTAAAAGAGTGGACATTACAATAAAATAGTTATCAGTAGTAGGTAATAACGAAAATGTATAATATTAAATATTATGTATCATTGGAATTAGGTATCGTATCCGTCTAATCGTTCCCAACTTGGAAAATGCACGTTGTATGTATAACATTCGTATATATATCATAATAAAATTGTGTTGACTTGATAATTTCGTGTGTGGTAATGATAAAATTGGACGACAAAAATTTTGATAGTTGACTTTGGATTTAGTTTTAACGCCATATTATCGATTCAGCATCTGTGAACCTTGGCAGATTTTTAATTATTTCCTAAACCAAGCCAACTAGCAATCATTTCGAAGCAGCTCTATTTTTCTTAAGTCACCAGGGGAGGCGAATTTTGACTACGAGCGCTCGGCTTTTTGACCCGAAAACTGTCATAAACGATGAAATGCTATTTTGAGATAGCGATAGAAAATTTAAAAACGATTGGGATTGACCACTCGTATTCAATTCTATCAGTAGAAACTAAGTACATGCAAGTTAGTCACTACAATTGTATTTAGTCGCATTTAATTTTCGAGCGGTCTTAAGTCGAAAATCGGCCCCCAAGTTACTCCAGCTAATTCAAAATCCTTGTATATGTTCTACATTGCATATATTTTACAATTAATGATTTTATCCTACCATAAATTATTTTTTTTAAACTTTGCATTCGTGATATGAACGTGTCAAAAAGGCAATGTGAAATGGTTTACCGTTCTTTAAAAATTGCGTATATTATTCGTATTATTAAGATTATCGTCAAATTTATGTTGTGATTTTGTTTAAGATTTGCAATAAATTTAATTAAATTGTAAATACAATTTTGATGTTCGTATAAAGAATTATTGTAGTTGAACTGGATTATATTGAATGTTACATTTAATTTTGGTGTTTTACTCCTGTTCCCTCGTTACTTCGTATATTTTGACTTAAAATCTAGGGTATCCAATAAGCTTTGACCATCACCCTCTATTGTCCCTTTTCCGCAAAACGCACCTCATATGAAACGATTGTTATTTACTATGACATTCGAGGATCGTGACGTCACGATCCCCGAGCGTTTTTTTTCTCTAACAAGCAACATTAAAACGGTTGTAGCTTCGTAGTTTCAGATAAAGGGGTAAAGAAAAATAGGTACCAAATCAAACATTGACGTCAACTATTATTTTTGTTCTAATTTATTTGATTAATCATCTGCTCTATACACATGATATGCACCAATGCCTATAAATAATACAAACAATGTAATGACTGGGAATGATCTCAAACAATTATTCACATAAATCAATAAATTCAACATTACGTACCATTGCTCTTTTATTTTTTTACTCTAATTATACCCCTTGAGCTCTATGACATTTAAACTTTTACAATCTCATGAAAAACAGCACATTAACGGTTATTTTATATTACAATTAAATCACATATAAATTATCCTTTCAGATTTATTTTAATCATTGTCTTTTCAACGTAATTTTTTAATTTGTGTCAATATTCGATGTAACAAAGACTTGTGGCTGAACCAGCTGTCTAAAACATAATATATCCTGGGGAAGTTGGGGTGAGATTAAACAAACGTCATTACTAATTAGTTTTATTTCGATATGACTCTCTTTTCAATGTTTTCATCCTGATTTGTAAAAGCAATGAGTGATGTTGTTTTATCTTATTTTACATGTACAACCTGTCATTTGTCGAATTTCATTCCAACTTACCCACATATTAAATTATACATATATGTATTTCTATAATATTATATAAAGGAAAAATCGTGACTGTATGCTCGAAAGGTGTACACAAAATTCTGTACATTCAATATATAAAGGAATGTCACGTAAAAAAACTTACCTATCTATCAGCTTAAAATCCCAAAGTTATTCATACATGCATTTAAACTAATCTTGTGGCTTCAAAAGAACACTTTAATTTACAATACAAATTAATATCTAATATTATGGCTTATTCGACATTTGTTATGCTCAACTTATTTTATTAGACACGTGTTATGCTGAACTTATCTTATTCGACATATGTTATATGCTCAACTTATCTTGTATTTTGGTCGGCGCAACTTATATTATCAGACTTTGTTCAAGTGAAGACTAGCATAAAAAATAATGATGCTGAACTAGTAGGTAAGTATTTCAATTAACCGTGGAAGATTTTATTTTATTTCATGCAATGGACTCTTTGCATGAAATAAAATTGGGAAAATTATAAATTTAGGTTGGCTTATTCGTGACTTAAAGACGGGGTGACTTTGATATACAGTAACTAATCCTTCAGGCGCTATGGGTCCAAAGCGCGTAACAACCGCGCGCTTTTTGTCGCGCGACATGAGTAGTGAACCTAGTCTTTACTTAAACCTAGTCCATATTAGGTAATCTAATAACCTATTGTACAACAGGCACAAACCGCAATTAACTTACACCTTAAACTAAATAGGAAACTCAATGAACATTTCGAATTAGTTATTAACTGCATTTCATACCATGTCTGTACGCAGGTATTTCTGAGCGCTGATTCAGTATTGGTCGTAAAGTTTACTGTGTTTTTCATGTATCTTTATTGTAGATACTCGAATTTTATTCTTTCTCCTGATATGTGAGCTGTATGTTCTGGTGTGACCAGCCACCTCCGAAAATATCTGGTACCTACCTATCTATTTCTGGACCTACCTAGTCTATTGATTAAACTCAAGAATATTGCATGCAGACATGTTATCAAAAGCATAATATATACACAGAATTAGGCCCTGAAACTTTTTCTTAGTAAATTATTGGGAGCACGAAATACCTAAGCTGTCCATGTAAGTATTGGAAGCACGTAACCAAATAGAAATAATGTCACTGAGGTCGACCAAACAAGAACAGAATGTATTCCCAGATTAGCCCATACAATTTAGCCGTTTTAAAAGAACTCTGATTAAGACCTTATTTCAGTTTCGTCGAATAGGGTCGCGATCAACGCCAGCGGGCAGCGAAGCGACGAGCGGGCGTTCATAGGGAACTCGATCAAATATATGAACTGCCGTTGTCGCTGGCGTCCAGACCGCAGCCTTAGGGTGGTCGTCAAACCAAAAACAGTTTATTTGAAGATTAGTTCACACAATTTTGACGGTAAATCTAAGAATAAGTCAAAAGAACAATATTATCTTTTATTCCGCCAAAGAACGTTCAGCACGTGCAGGTCGAATAGTGATAATGCGATGTACGCATGTACCGTAAAATGGGGTTACTTTTAAATCGAGGGGCAACTTTGATGATAACTTTAGAATTTTGTATTTTTGACAATATGTCGGAACGCACTAAACGATTGATATTTTTTAGTTCGGCTATCTTTCCTCGTTGCGTGGACGCAGTAAAGACTGTTAAATATTAGAAAATAAAATTTAAAAACAGAGTCTACGAATACTTGAATAAAAGTATCCAGTATGTTGTACCTATTCTGCAAGGGTGACGTTTAATATTACAGTTTTTTTATCGTTGCAATTTTTTGTTCTTGATAAAACCATTAAAAACTGTATAACAAGTAGATAATATATTATTTTTTCAATTTTTTTTGCTTTTAAACTGACGAAGTTATAAGCGTCTGAATTTTAAAATTAATCAATCTAACCCCATTTTACGGTAGATTGTAGGTACATCGCATTAACGTCACCTAACCCACGTCATAATTTTGTGAACTGCTGTGGACTAATAAAATTATTATTGTTGAGTCAAAATTGTGTGGACTATTTGACCGAAAATGCGATGTATACCTACCTACCTATTTGTGTACATCGCATTATGGCTAGGTATAATACTAGCACATTCTTTAACGGATTTGCAAAAAATTGTTCTAGTAGTAGTAGAATTTCGCAAAGTAATGTCTAAATAAATCATTTTCTTGAAATGGATTTAAGACGTAATGGTAATTGATTACCTACATACATTGAAGACATACTTATTTTCACAAGTTTGGAACTGAGTGGTTTAATTTACATCTAAGAATTAAATATATATACATACCAAAGCTTGCAAAATAGAAAGTAATGATTTGCTATATATTTAAAGGAACTTAAGTTTTGGTGCATGCAATTATTTTAATAAATATAAATATAATTCGATTTTGTCAGTAAATTCATTGACTATGTACAAATTGGGCTAATTGCAATAACTAACTAATATAGCACTTTATTTAGGTTTTTCGGAATCTCTTACAGTGACTAAGTGCTTATTGTTAAGAGTTGAAACATTCATGTGAAGATCAGAATAAAATATTGAAAGGACAACGACGTTACTAATTTATAAGTTGAAACTGGGTTTGTGATGTAGGCCTTAAATAATCTCAACCATACACTGCCCTGCTAGCATAACTTGACTCTACTCGCGCGCGTGATAGACTATCTGTCACTTTTTGACAGCATTAATCAGAAAGTGACGGACAGTCTATCTTGCGCGCGAGTAGAGTCGAGAGTCAAGTTATGCTAGCAGGGCTGATGCTCTTGACCAATAACGACTGGCCCTTTGACCAGTGTTGCCAGTTTGGACTTCTAAAATTGTAACTTGTAGGTTCGTGAAGGGCCTTGACGAGATGCAAAAATAATTAAATTCTGGTTTATTTAGTACGCAAACGTTATGGAACATTGGACATATTATTGTTGATGTTTTTGCTATTACTAATAACTATTAACATCGTAGCAATGTCATTTAATCGAATACTTGTATAAAATAGGATGAATTTTTAGTAATAAATGGGCAGACAAAATTTCCATAAAATCTTTGTGACTGCCACAATAAATAGAGATTGTCACAGTTATTGGTGGATCGTCAATTTATTAGGTAGGTAGTGGTATACTTATTTACGTCAATATACCTACATCAAAATCATCATACCTACTTAGTTGGGCAGTTTTGGATGGGAATTCGTCTGCCAATAGACAAAATAAATGAACCCTGTCACCAGTTCAATGTGCGTTTTCTCTTAAAAAATACTATGTATTTAATTTAAAATACTTTTGAAAGTACATTGGGGAAGCGAGTGTTTTTAATTGAAATATAGGTACAAAAGTGATTTAAATTTAAAAAGAAAAATTATGAGGTCGTGATGTTTTGTAATGTTCATTCCACAAATAGGTAGGTATTCAGATTACTTTATTTTGACATTGAAACGTTTAATGTAAGTAATTTATATGTATCTAATACTTTTGTAGTGTGTTGTC
Source organism: Epinotia nisella (assembly GCA_932294315.1). Classification (NCBI taxonomy): domain Eukaryota; kingdom Metazoa; phylum Arthropoda; class Insecta; order Lepidoptera; family Tortricidae; genus Epinotia; species Epinotia nisella. The sequence goes on along the minus strand of OW028682.1, from coordinate 14,897,182 downwards.
ACACGAGTTGGAGTCTAACGACGTTATTTGTACATCTGCTTTTAAATAAAAACGTATTTTCTCCCAAACGTTTTAGTTTTTTTTTTCTATTTGTAGAATGAGCAATACGTCGTGATTGGATATCTACTTCGTACACAACACGTTGTTACACAAGCCAGTAAGTCTAAATGAAGCTCATTTTTTTCTTAACAACTATTTACGACTCAGATTTTAGTGCTTGTAATAAAAAAAAAAACATTCATTCTGTTTACTGAACACAACTGGCCATGATTGCGAGTAAAACTATTCGCGCTATGCTTATTCAATCAATATAGATACATTTTATTAGCTATCTGCAGTTAAACCTCCCAACTATATAGTCCAGAAAAACGACTATAGACCAAAAGTAAACTCATTCATTTCTATCAATATTTGTTTTTATATTTTTGTTATCATAATTCTTAAAAGTCTTCATCCCCAATAGTCATAATATTCAAGTTTGGACTATAGCTGTGTCGGAAGGTTGGTACAGAAATGCATTTTGATGATAGTGAGAGACGTAGACGTTGGTAGGTACGTAGCGTAGGTACAGTTTGGCCGAAATTTTAATAGTTAATTTTGTATAACGATGCAAGTAACTTTGAAATAATTTAATATTATAATATCTTTCGTACTGTACCTACCTGCTACGGTATGCCTATAATTTTGCGTACGTCTAAGTTACATGTGAACTGATACATATTTCATCCATAACAACTACTGTAACTTATCGATGTAACTCACATATATTCGAAGCTTTCATTGAAGGATTATATCCTACAAAAAATTCTAACTAGGTATAGCGGTAGAGTGTTTGAACTTATATTTCTCGGAAAGCCATAAAAAATTTGGTCCTACTGTAATATGCACCCACATCTCGCATATGCCTTTGTTGTATCGTAGACGAATATAATATACAAATTTTCAGTTTATGCATTTGACCAGTTGTGCTCATTTGTTTAAATGCATAGCATCATAATCCCGGGGTTCTACCAGAATTCACGAATTTTCATAATATTGAGGACTCCCTGAGAACCCTCTCTGAAGTACAACTATAACTATAAGTATAGGTACTGACCTATAGTCACGATGTTGTACTTCAGAGACCTCGTAATTGAAGTATGTGTTACGCATTTAATTGTATAACTGAAATTCACTTACTCATAGGTAGGTACACATATTTGGCGTATCTTCTCACATATTTTTCAAACAATCTGAATAGACATTAGAATAAAATAGGTATATGGGATACATATTCACAATATTCTCATAATACATTGTTGCCGTCATTGTAGATATTTTTTGTAGAACCTCATCAGTCATCACACTGCCGCCGCATCACGCTGCGGCGTGCGGAGCGACGGCTCGCAACGGTGTGTGCCAGTAGGCAACTCAGATTGTGTACATAATAAATTCCGCACGGTACTTCGCACTGCACCGCACCTCCGTATGGTGAATTTTGTACGCCACACGCCGCGGCGGGATGCGGGGGACCGCCTAAGGCCGCATTTACGCACACACAAAGTTGCGCGCCCATTTCAGCATGATTGGAAATCCATAGCATGCCGCGCGATATAACTCCCGCATGCGTAAACGCGGCCTCACTGTGTAGCTATCTCTGCGTCGTAGCACCAATGTACCTACACAGTTATCAATTAGGCATTTATTTGAATGATGTCAACAACATATTATGTACGTGTAAGAAATACGTGAAATAAAAGATATATGTCTCTAATTATTGCCAAATGAATGAAGCCAAAGGACAACTCTTATCTAAAAACAATCGTTAAGTAATTGACCATTCTTACATTTAAATGATTCAAAGTAACTACGCTTTAATTTGATTACGAAGGTATAATTGACAGAACGAAAACTTCCACGATAAGTATAATATTTATGTTGTTTCGTTTCACAGAAACTTAACTCGAAATTTCAAAAGTAGACACTTCAGTGTCATCATAAATATATTCTAGCTAAAATCTGCAGATATACATTGTAATAGTTCACTACTAAAGGTGCAAATATTTCTAAAATATATAGTATATTTAATATTATAAACAGTATTACTATATTGTGCAGTATACAACGCACGTAACACACATTAATGTATTGTTAGAGTTACCCCACGTACTTATCTACACATAAAAACATTACTGTCTTACAGTATGTATCACTCACTATTTTTACATCAATTTTAGTTATTTAGTATGTATTTTTTTGGTGTCTATACGCAGTTCGTACGCCATGTACTTAACTGAACGCTTGCCCATTCAAAAATAATGCGTTTAGTAGGGCTTTATTTTTTATATAGATATCTATTATTTATATATTATAAACATAATATAATATCAAAATTATTGTTGATAATAATAAATACAGCATTTATTCGGCTTTTGAAATAACATTTCGCCAGCTTTTGTTTTTTTGATAGGCACATTGTCGTTTTCTAAACTTAACCTCAGAAAGGTAATTTTTGAACTGTAAGGCAAGCGTTTATAAATGTCCCTTGTTTTTAAGAGTTACTAAAGTTAAAGCTCTAACTTTTACTAAATTATTCACTGTACCGTTTTCATATTACCACATCCGTAAAATATTAAATTGTATAAATACCATGGGTACGATTTTTCAAATACTTTTTATAAAAATCGCTGTTCAGGCAATTCGTCTCTGGAACGATTTCTCTCTTACCCTTGGACAAGCTCAGAGCAAATTCTTCAAATGCAAGTTACGTAAGCATCTCTTTTCAACTATTTAAGAATGATGATCCTCATGATATCTTGGTGCGGGTACATATAATAGTATGTATTTAAGCATGTATACGTTTGTTAATTGTATGCATTATAATATGTATGTATATTAATGTAGTTAATTTATTTTTGTTTTCTTTCGAATCTCAGCATTTAGGATCCTGCACCACTAAAGTTTCTGTTTAGCCCAATGGTTGAATGGTAGAGCATGCCTTAAAGCATTAAGTCCGCCAATTGTACATTAATTTTTATTTTAAATAAAGTTTCAATAAATAAATATATAGAGTACCTACTTTAGTGAAGTTAGCCGAAATATTATCTGAGCCAAAATATTTAGATCCGATTTCATGTACTGGTGTGATTCCCGATTATATACCCATAAAATAGGTAAGTTGAAAATGCGGTAGGTACTAATGAAACAAAAGTTTAGAAAACAACAACACGTAATGTTAGGACATAAATTGTAATAAATAAATATTAGGACGATAATGTTACCCAAATCGACCTAATCCCAAACTAAGCAAAGCTTGTACTACTCGTATGGGCACTAGACGACGACAAGATTTTAAATACATAGAAAATATACCCAGGAATAAGTATGAATAAAATAATAATTAGTATAATTTTATAAACGAAAAAAGCAGTCATACGAATAACACTTTACACATCAGTTAACAATCATTATTGTCAGTTATAAATCTATTTTTATGATTTTTATATTTAAATATAAATTCGCGTCTAGTAGTAGGCAGTTTTAACACAATTATGTTTAGTTACACGTCACTAGTTAGCTCTCACACTATCTGAATTGTGGTTTCAGCGAAATCTAATAGCCGTAGTAGGTAAAAAAGTTGTAAGTACCTCCCCTCCTCCCCAAAAAGTGTCACAATGACCGGTCCTGCGCCACCCGCATTCAGCGGACTCTAGCGTCCTTTACATTAAGAATACTAATTACAAAGAGTTGCAAGAATAATTTGTAAAATGATGTTACAAATTATTCTTGCAACTCTTTGTAATTAGTATTCTTAATGTAAAAAATGTAAAGTGCGAGTCTGACTCTCGCACCGAGGGTTCTGTACAAACTTTCATACGATATACTCGTCGTTTCCCACCCATTAATTCTGGAAACATCCTTACAACGCATATATACCTAGTAGAAATGAGCACAGTGCCATTTATCAGTGCATTTTGTCCCTAAATTGCGTGACCAAAGAACTCAGTATGTAAGTATGTTGGTTTTTCAGCGATATTTTTTTATCACGTGAAGCGTTCTCAATTTTTTGTTTTACCTGATTTAAAATAAGATAATTTCAGAATAATTGAACAAAAACCTACCTATTTGAAGAAAAAAAATACAAGTACCTACGAGTACATAAATGTGATTAAATTACAACTTAATCTAGAAATGGTTTTTGATGAAATAAAAAAAAACTAACCTAGATAGAGATACCGTTAGGTATATTTTTCTGTAATATTTATAATAATGTAAACCATATGAAATAATTTCAAAATGTTCGCTTGGTTAACTTTGGAGATGGTATTTTTTCTATATCTGAGATATTTAACTTTGTGTCAGACAGTCGGACAGACCTTCTCGGAGTTCCTTTTTAGGGTTCCGTAGCCAAAATGGCAAAAACGGAACCCTTATAGTTTCGTCATGTCCGTCTGTCCGTCTGTCCGTCTGTCCGTATGTCACAGGCATTTTACTCGAAAACTATAAGGTGTATTTGAATAAAATTTTGAGGATAGGTGTATTTTGTTAGCCGCTACATAGTTTTGTAATTAAAATGACAAAAAATATTTTTTTTAGGGGTGCACTCCATACATAAAACTAAAAGTCAAATTTTTTTTTTCATTGTGTCCCCTCGTGTGGCACATCAATCGATAGGCCTTTCAAAATAAATATAAGGTTTCTTAGAATTTTTTTTGATTAAGTGATTAGGGTCGGAGATAATCGCCCCGAAAGTCACTAAAATTCTGTCCCCCCCCCCTCTAATTTTTGAACGGTGTATTTTAAAAATATGGAAAAATTCATGGACATAGGGCTTATTAATTTCATTCACCGAAAATTGTTTTGAACAAGATCGGTTCAGAGGTTTTCGAGATATTGCTGAAAAACTGCCTTCCTCAAAGAAAAGGACGTAAGTGCCGTAAAATTTCTGTGACGATACGACCTTTTTAATAGGCACGGAACCCTTCGTTTTGCGTGGTCCGACACGCACTTGGCCGGTTTTTTACCTTTTTGGTACGGAACCCTAAAAACTGAAAGGACCCTCTTGTTACAACAGGATCCAGGAGGATAGAATAGATATCGGCCATTCTCCGTTTTTGTCTACGTCTAATTATCACGACTCCATATAAAATGTTCGTTAAAAGTCGTGGTAATTAGACCTAACCGCAGACCCGATATACATTCCATATTTGAAATGTTAATGTTCAGAACGATTAATCTTGTCCATGACATTATAAGAATTAGCATAAATCAATGGTACCCACAATCGTCATGTTTCTAATTTATTACATACGGTTTTGTGTAATGTATACAACTACATGCAGAAGAGGCCTTACTTAACGTCTTGCCAATATTATTGTTTTATTTCGCCAAAACCACAACTCAGAAACTCTTATTCAGATCTCCAAAAGTTGATTTTAAGATGAATGGATCGCGCACAGTTTTTGCTAAAGCACTAAATAAATGCTTAGAAATAGGTAGGTACATTTCAAGAGAAAATTGTAAAAATATCAAATGACAAAGGTACAGTAACTATCGAATATAAATAAATTAGGTCGTTAAGAACTAAAAGGTGTTTATTTCAGAATATGATAACGTAATCTTGTCAAAAATTAGATTTCATTCATGCAAATTTAAAAGTCAGCTTTGATCAGGGAGTGATTGTTGAGTTACTTCCTATGATCGCATTTCACATCTGTTACAATATTTTGTACACTGTGCGTGACTTGCCTTTTAAAAATAATTTAAAACAATTATTTATCGAAAATTACTGTACCCAAGTTAGCTGTCTACACCGAACACGTTTATTATATTGGTCTAGCAATTCCTCATACACTGCACTTGAAAATATGAATAGCAGTCCCGCTGCGAAACTCATACAACAGCTACCTACTTAGAGATATGCCATGAAACACTAGAATATCAATACGTGTCTTAGAATAAAAGTCGATTTCTTTATGTATTAAAAGTACTTAAACGGTCCTTAGCTAGCATTTCATGCTACATCAATAAGTCCCAAAACAAACCTGACACTATTCCTATCAAATACCAAATGAAAACTAGCAAAAAAGACTTACGATTAGTTACGATTATCGATAGGAGCTTGCAATAATATATTCAAACGTGCAAATAATCAACAATTCGTAGCTTAATGGAAAAAAGTTCACTTCACGTCACTCTCGTTAAAGTCAGATCGTCTACTGCGGCCTTTATTGCTGGGTTAGGAGCGGAGCTGAGCGGGGCTGAGGACGAGCTCGCCCTCGGGGCCGGCGAAGGACACGTTTCGCGGCGGCGGGCGGCGGGAGGGCGGCGCGGACGCGACGGCGGGCTTGGTCGCGGGCGGCGGCGCGGGCGGCACGGGCGGCGCGGGCGACACGTGCGGCGCGGGCGACACGTGCGGCGCGGGCGACACGTGCGGCGCGGGCGGCACGGGCGGCGCGGGCGACACGTGCGGCGCGGGCGGCGCGGGCGACACGTGCGGCGCGGGCGACGCGGGCGGCGGCGCCGCGGCCGTGCGGTACCGCCGCAGCCGCTCGTCCTCCTCCCCGCTGGACAGGCTGGACACGTCGCAGGACGACGCGTCCAGCCGCCGCGCGGGCGAGCACTGCGCCGGACCCGCCCGCGTGCTCGTGCCGCCCGCCAGCGGCATCTCCTCGCCTTCTCCGCACCCGGACAGTCTGAAATAACGTTCAGATATTATTGAATCAAAGATCAATCCAATAAATAATTTGTGACATATGATGAAATGCTATTTTGAAATAGCGATAGAAAATTGAAAAAAAAATTGGTTTACGGACGATAATTTTACGTGATAACGTCATAAGAAAACATTGATGAAAAATTGCTTAACACTTATTTACTCATTTATCGTTAGGAATTAATTACTCCTGTGAAGTTTCGAATAAAATAGTCGATCTAATCTTTGGACCCCCATTACACCCCCTTAGAGGGTGAATTTTGAAAAATCTTTATTAGTGCACCCCCAGACAGACCTACGTGCCAAATTTGGAATCTCTAGAACCAGCGATTTAGGCTGTGCGTTGAATTTTTGTGCGCGTAGCCGGCGTTCGGAACGGGACAATGAGTCACACTTTTTCGTGTGTGCAGCCGGCGTTCATCGATTTATAAGACGTTATCAAGTCAAAACGAGTGGTATTGACACGTATTCAATTCTATCGGTATAACGTAAGTGCCTGCAATTTTGACACTACAATCGTCTTTACTTTTATTTAATTCTTGAGCGCTTGAAAGTCAAAAATCGGTCCCCTGGTAGCACAGCCGTCATCACGAGTCTCTGCGGTACCTTCTGCTCTCCTTGTAGTTGGTTCGCCGTTGGCAGCACGGCTTAGCGAATATACAGAAGGCGATGCGCAGCAGGCAACACGCCAGCCCCGCGATGATGAGCGATGGACCCACCAGCCGCAGAGCCGGCGTTTTGAACCCCTGGAACCGTTGAAAGAATAATGAGCATACATACAAATAGGCCAATGCTCTATGTTTCTAGATATATATAAGTCTGTTTTATGATCTTTGATGATTTGTGCTCTTTTGGTGTAGGCATCTATTTACTTTTCGTCTGGCCTTGGCCAGCCACAACAAAAATGATTTGTTGAACTCAACAATAGAATTCAGAATGGTGATCACGCAACGTTTCGAACACACGTTAGGACAACTCAACTGCCATTTTCCCATACAAAAAGTGACATTGAGAACTACCTGACGCTCTTACAATGCGTTACGTGATCGGCCTGCAGGACGCAAATAATTTTTAGACAGGTTTTTCGTTTCTGTTTTATTTTAAGCTGATTGCATTGTTCAATTAAACTAGATATTCCAGCGGGTCTGACCTTTATGCGGGTTTAAATTTAATAGAAACATAATCGTATGTCTCGTTCCCTACAGTGCCACCATGGCGTAGCTCACCTGCATATAACAGCCTCGCAATACCCAACGGCTCCCCGTTCATCCCCTCGGTGGTGCTGAGGCCGACATTCAGGGGGCCTACCGCCAACGGCATTCGAAGTTTTCTCTCTCTGTTGCACTTACGTACGAACTCGCAAGTCTGACAGAGAGGGAAAACTTCGAATGCCTTTCGCGGTAGGCCCTCAGGTGAGGACTGTACAGTCACGGACTTTTATCGTTGAGCCATTTAGGTGTCAACTAATTTTGGTTTTTAATAATTAAGCTATGAATTAGAAAAAAAGTGAGCTCTAAATGGTTCAACGATTTAAGTCCGTGACTTATGAGTGCCGACTAAGTAGACGACGAGCCCGACGCCGAGAGTCCCAAGGCCGGCGTACAGAAGCCGCAGACGCCCCACGGCTCCCAGCTTGTCCCCTCGACGGTACCGAGGCCTACATACAGGCGAGGACTGTACCTTGTCACCAGTGCCGACGAAGTAGACGACGAGGCCGACGGCGAGAATCCCGAGGCCGGCGTACAGAAGCCGCGCGACGCCCCACGGCTCCCCGCTCGCCCCCTCGGCCTCCCCGTCGGAGTCTGATGATGAGCCGTACGATGCGTCTCGCACCTGAAAAAACAAAATAGAATGTCAAACTTCTACATATCTAGCAAGTGTAAGGGTGAGTATCCACCGTAGCTGTGTGAGGTAGTGGTGCAGAGTGTGTGAGGCAGTGGTGCGGAGTATGTGAGGTAGTGGTGCGGGGTGTGTGTGGTAGTGGTGCGGAGTGTGTGAGGTAGTGGTTCGGAGTGTGTGAGGTAGTGGTGCGGAGTGTGTGAGGTAGTGGTTCGGAGTGTGTGAGGTAGTGGTGCGGAGTGTGTGAGGCAGTGGTGCGGAGTGTGTGAGGTAGTGGTGCGGAGTGTTGAGGTAGTGGTGCGGAGTGTGTGAGGTAGTGGCGCGGAGTGTGTGAGGTAGTGGTGCGGAGTGTGTGAGGTAGTGGTGCGGAGTGTTGAGGTAGTGGTGCGGAGAATAAAAATGAAATAAAAATAAATAAATATTTGGGGACATTCTTACACAAATCCAACTAGGCCTATAGTAACTGTAGTATGAGGGATAAATCTACCAATAGGAAGAGATACGCGAGCGAGGCTAGCAATGCTATTGGTGTTTTTTTCCTCGCACAACGCTTGGCTAGCTCGCACAACTCTGATGTATACTTACCGTAAATAGAGTAACACGACAATAGACGATTATATAAGTCTGTTAAAGTATGGTTGAGATAAATCTTATGTCGCGCATCATGTTTTTTCTGTTACAAAAGTATTTTGTGTTTACTAATGACATCGGTTCCAAGGACCAACGTACTAATCACAAGCTGATATTGAGATGCCTGGTGTATAGCCGCTTTCTGACAGCCGTCGTCCAATAAACGTCAATGATGACATATGACGAGATAAATTTTACTAGGATGACAGCTGACAAATATTGGATGTAAGGACATTTTCATTATAATGAGTTAAATTTTACAAATAGAAAAACAAAATAGCACAACGAATCACCCAACAGCTCAATCGAATCAAGGATAGTTAGTTAGTACATAGTGACCTCCCTCGACGAATAGGTATAATTATGCTAAAGTTAAATTCAGCCTACGCTCATGGCCTCCACGGTCGTCCCCTCACCTTATAAACATATGTCTCTACTAATCGTGTGCATCGATACTAAAAATTTCAAATAACTAGAACTCGCGAACCTGTACAGTCCTGTACACTTCACTACTGTACTGTCGAGGCATTCGAACGTGCTCAGATATTTGTGAGCACTTTGGCCGCTCCGATATATCTGATGGCAACTGAACTTAATCTTTTTTAAAATGTAAGTACTTATTATTTTTACATTTTAAAAAACTGAATCGAAAAAAAACATCTAATAATTATTGAACCTGCTCACAAAATTTCGCAAGAATCGGTTGAGAAATGCGAACTGTAGAGGAGAACAGTCGGACAGCCGGACATACGAAACAATTTTCACTCAAGCAGAAATGGAGAACTTCGTTTGCTTTGCTCGTTTGCTCAATTATAAATGATGCCGCCAGTCATCAGATACCAGAGGGGCTACCGCGAAACGAAAACGAACTTCGTTCGTGCATCTACGTTTCTGTTGCTCGAATTAGCAAGTGCGACAGAGACGGAGATACACACACGAAGTTCGTTTTCGTTTGACGGTAGCCCCTCAGAGATACCAATAGCTAGCCTCGGTAACGCGTCCCTTCCTATTGCTTGACTTTTTTCTCGCACATCGCTCCCCTACCTTACACAGCTCAGATAGATACGTAGGTACTCACCCTTAAACCGTTATTTTTAGAGCACGATTTAGTCTTTGACTCGAGCACTCAGCTTTCTGCATTGAGTCAGATTTCGAGAGCACTCAGACTCGTCAGACGAAGATTGATGACGAAGCTAAAAGTGGCCTGACCGAGAACAAGTGGTTCTCCGGTCGTCATGATTCGACATTTTAAAATGAATATTCGTGCCAATGATGACTGGGTTTTACTGATAGGGCTTTTTAGATAAATCTGTCTGAGTTATATTTAAGTAGGTACGTTAACCAAGCCAAAAGCTAGCCAAGTCTGTTACAGATATATAGTGAACATTTTTAAACATTTCCACAGGCCAGGTAAAATTCAATCTTAAGTCAAATAACAATAAGTGGGTAGAAGTTAGTTCAAATAAAAATACTAAAAAAAACATAGTATAATATCGATACGTTGAAAAATCTTAAATAACTAATAGGCAACATGCTCGTAGATTGTTAAAACTTGAGCTATAACCATCTGCGAGCAGAGCGAGCATATTTAACTGGTTTGAATAAATAAATAATAAATATTTTAGGGGACATCTTACACAAATCGAACTAGTCCCATAATAAGCTCAATAAGACTTGTGTTATGGGTACTAGATGAAGATATATTTCATAGATATAATACATAGGAAACATTCATGCTAATTACACTAATATTTGCCCTTACCGGAATTTGAACCCACCCTGGGCTGCAGCTTCGTAGGTAGCGTTACTACCCACTAGGCTAACCGGTCGTCTAGGTTTGTCTTTCACTTTCGGATAAAATCCGATATCTCACATAGATACGCTTTGCCCGCGCCACCGCCACACAGCAACATCGTCATTTCCTGTCATACTACCCTAAGATAAGCCAAACCACCCTCACCCGGTTGTTCCTGTGCCACTTCCCGCGCTGGTCGCGGCGCGCGCCCGGATGGTCGCCAAGCACCGAGCAGCGTCGCGCCGCGCCGCCTGCGCCCGCGCCGCCGCCGCCCACCGACAGCGCCGCCGCCTCCTGCCATGCTGCGCGACCGGCTGCGCACTGGAAACAATAGAGGGGGAATATTAGATAAAGAAAAAACAAAATAACATCTGTAGAAAAAATTGGTTGTTGCCACAGATACAGATGTGGGGTTTTTTTTTACATAAATAAACAATACACTGGCGCATAGTTCGTGTTTTACAAAGAGATGGGCCACGGGATAGCCAGGCAAGTCTAGCATCGTCATCGCGACACAAAGGCGGAGTTCAAGCAAGAACTTTGCCCGGTGCCCGGTTGTGTAGGTAAATTAATCGTATGTAAATACGAGTAAAATACATAATTAAGGATTGCGAAATAATACAAGTATATATTAATTTAATTGAATATAACAGTAACATTTTATAACAGTCCATTTCACATCCAGTTTAGTAAAAGAACGCCATCCCTACAACAGTTGTTTATGAGTTCCTTCGCAAGCTTTTTATTGCAGTTCGGCCCCATTGTGATATATCGGGAACCCGATACCGCCCCGACCGGCTATTGGATATGCCCCGTAAGTCTTCATTTCCTGTATATTGAAATCGTGACTGGTATGAACAAGGTTTCAAAACGCGTTTTTAACAAGATCGTGTCACTGTTGTATTGAACGTTATGGCCGATTGTTTTGTTCGGAACCGTTTTGCAACAACGATTGCGAGAAACGGCTCGGAAAAAAGGGAGACGAAATAAATTTCATATAGGAACCAGTGTATATGTCTATGTCACCATTAAATGGTCAACAACGATAGTATATCGTAAGTTTATTGACTATAGTACGTCCGAAACTGTAGGAGTAAAGAAAAAAAAAACCCAAACAAAAAGCTACCTCATAGTCAGATCACAAAGTCGTTTTTCACCTGCGTTCGTTTGACAGAATTTACTCTAACAGTTTTGGATAGAATAGTTTCGGTTTATAGGAACGTTTTCGACATGTGAAAGATCTATTCACCTGTACTTTTTTATGCTGAAAATTTTTCTTTGCAGGAAGCTAGGCGATGCGAAATACTCTGAGGGATAAACACGTAACGTTTCGAACAAGCGTTAGGATAATTCAATTGTCATTTTCCCATACAAAATTTGACATTCATATCTACCTGACGCGGGTACAATTCGTTACGTGATCGACTAGCTGAATTCGGTACGATGAAATGCCTACCCCTTTCTCTGCTATGGGGAAGCATTGAACACGGTATCGTCGGCAATGCGGGGCGCAAAAATATTTTTTTCATCACACTTGCTCGAAAATGGTGTTATTATACGCAAGCGTACTGAGCTGTAATGGGCTATATTACGCCCATGGGCGTTATGGTTTTTTTTTTAAATAATAGAACCCTCTGATTGGCTTAAGCAAATCTGGTTGCTGTGTGATTGGTTGAATAAAAAAATCTAGTTGGTCACGACGCCCCGCCCGCTCTGTGATTGATTGAAATATTGAACTGCGCGCTCTACTAGCACTGATCTGGAAGTGAAGTTGTCAATTTTTGATTGGTGCTGCTGTATGAAACATACATTTTTCTGTCTTTTGTTGTTATTTATTTCCTCGCAAATGTGATGAAAAACATTGTGTATAACACGGGCGTAAGAATATTGCAAACTCGAGTCATCAAAAGCCCTCCGCCTTCGGCGTCGGGCTTCTGATACACTCTCGTTAGCAATATTCCACTTACGGCCCTCGTTAAACAATGTACTATTAATAATGATTACAAATATTGTTCTTATAAGTTTTGTGCACATTACGAACGGCACACACTGGCCGTACATAATGTTCTATATTTGACTGTTGCAATTGTCTGCGCACGTCTAACGAATATTTGAAATGTTGATTTAAAGACTTGTCATATCATTCCGGTTGATACTTTTATAGGAAATGTTTCTCTGAATCATATTTAATGTTTTTACTGTGACTGTATGGTTCTCCTCATTAAATTATTTATTAGAACACATATTTCAAATTCATTCAGGTAAAATCATGTTGAAAGCTTTTTACAAAGCTGGGAACATATCGATGTTCATTTACCTGAATAAGCGATTTGACAAAGTTTTAATTATTTGTCCAAAGGCATTTTTTTCTAAAACATTTTCCAATCTTATTAGCATCGTCGTATTGGCGCTGAATGGATTAAAGATCTTCGGCTGCCAAATTCCCGCATGGCCAATTTACGCTAAATATTAAAAAAAGAAGCGGGTTGTGTCGGAGATACAACCGTTCATTAAGTTTAAGTGGATACTTCTTTGTTGGCTATGGAAGCCTAATAAAAAAAACCAGCCAAGTGCGAGTCTGACTGGTATAACTAATAGGTATAATAATAACTGTCCCTGTCCTAAATTGTATCCCATGGATTTTTGATTGATTTCAATCTAAAGGGAAAATCTACTTAGATAAGCATTTTCAATGAATTGTTAAATTCAGAGTGTTTTGATTATTTAATTAAAGGAATCTGCTATTATGGTGTACCCGTAAAATATATATCTGAATTAATTCACTAAAATTTATATAAGTACAGATAAATCGGTATATATGGCAACATTGACTGACGTGGCTCATTTGACTCGCGATACATTGAAAATGGCGGTCATTTCAGCATTATTTTCATGTCCGCCACATAAACTAAATAACATTTTGTGATTAACACCTAATGGCAAATAAAGAAGGATTAAAACATGTAACAAACAATTATATGAAATCAGATTAGGCTTCTCTACAAAAAGTTATTCCGTAAGTCACGTGATACATTTTGAACTGTACCCCTATACAAGAACGCGACTACAGAAGTATCCATTTCAAAAAATACACATTATATTTCGGGACAATCTTACACAAATCGAACTAGCCCTACAGTAAGCTCAATAATTAAGGCTTGAGTTATGGGTACTAGACGACAGTATAATAATAGATAAAAATACTTAAATTCGTAGAAAACATCCAAGATTCAGAAGCAAATATTCATGCTCATCATCATCACACAAATATGAAGGACGCAGCATCTCTACCCATAGGCTAACCGGTCGTCAAAATATTATAAGAAAATGATCGTGACTACAAAAAGTCTGGCACCGAACGTGACATAAATTTATTCTGCAATTGAATGCAAAATGTAACAATAAAAGTTTGAATCCATTGCCTCCGAGCATAGCGTGCGACGCGCCCACCGTGTAATGTGTTTTTTACGGACATAAATCAAGTAAGTAGTGTAATTGCGCAAAGGATCAAATTAACATACCAGTGAGTGTTGGCGTCGGGACACATTACCTAATAGATTTAATACACGTGAGTTGCATTCATGCATTTTATTCTTGACGTTTTACTGCAATTTTCGATTGGAAACCACTTGTATGAAAATGTGACATTAATATTAAGCTTCTAAAAACATTTTGTAGCGTTTTGACAATTTCCAAGGCATGATTTTAAATGAAACTCTTGACTCTTTCTCTTTATCTTTGCAATGAAATATTGACGTCATGTTTCTTATAATAGGCTGCGAAGTATTACGTTTCGGGTGCGACAAGACGAGAAAATAAGGAAATTTCATACAAAAGTGGAGGCCTTCTCTTGTATGTAGGTATGTAAATAAACTCAACATTAGTTTCGTGCGTTCGCTTCAAAGAGCCGAAACTAAGACGAATAGGTATAGATCCCGTGATAATCTGAGCTTAGGTGACTATATAATTACACATGCGTAGGCATAGGTTTGTTATGATGCTAAGAACTAAATTAACTTCACATGGACCCTCCTGTGAGGGACATAAAATAACAGAGTTGACCTTTAATCAACATAATCCCATGATTAGGTTGTTTTGTTAACATAAGTAACATATATTATTGAAACTCCAGGTCTTTATGCTTTATGTCTGTTGGTAGGTACTATATTTGTACCCCATATATATTTATTTGTTTCTGTGACTGTGTTCTAAATAATAAATAAATAAAATAAAAGATTTTTATTTTCCGTAAAATTTTACAGATTTGAATAGATTTTATTTTTAATAAAGTGTTTCTAGTTTTTTGCTTAAGTATACGCTGTGCTATGTTAGTTTTAGAAAAATATTTTATTATTAAACAATAAGGAGCCCCTCTCAGGTGAAGGCCTCTTCCAAAGCTTGCCATTTTACTCTGTCCAGAACACCAGCATCTTGCCGATTTGGTCCTGCGATTTTTATGATGTCAACGTCCCAACGAAAATATGGTCTTCCTTTTAGGCGTTTTGTATTTAAGTGTTCTAAATAAACTAAGAAAAAATATAATAAAAAGAAAAAAGTTTAATTAACTGCTATTTTTAACTACCATAATAATTTTATCCTAGAGCTACAATGCAGAAACTATAAGAAAAACTTAGACAAAAGGTTTAAAAGCGATTCAACTTCAGACGTAAAAGTTTATTAAAGAGATCGGATCAGCTTCGTATTGAAAAACTGAAACTTAATCTCGGCGGCTTTTCAACGTTTTATATTGAAGTGTACTTTCTATTGAAGAAGTTACTTCAATCATCATCCTCCTTGTGTTATTCTCGGTTGTGCCCTAAGGGAGCCTGGGGTCCGCTTTGGCACCCAATTACAAGATTTGGCATAGGAACTAGTTTTACGAAATTGACTTTTTTTTATTTTTTTTTTATTTATTATTATTAAGCAATGGGATACAAAAACTTATCTATTACATTTCCCTGCAAAACTGTTTTAACAGTTTGTCTGCAGGTAGGAGTCTCATTATAGTACATAAACTATTTTGTATACATGTATTATATACTTATTGCGTAATATTATTTCGTAAGTACGCACATAAAGCGTCGTGCTAAAACTTGGATGACATTTGCTTGTAGGCAATTGTCACTCAAGTGTTTGGAGTAAATACTTTTTCAAACCTTTTTTAAACTGCGATCGGACCTTCCAAACCAGAGGGAAAACTTGACCTTATTGGGATTAGACCGGTTTCCTCACGATGTTTGCCTTCACCGAAAAGACATTGTTAAATATCAAATAATATTACGTACAAAAGTTTTTTGAAAAAACTCAGCCGGGGTTCGAACCCACAACCTCCAGATTGACAGGCGCATGCCTTACGACTCTATTACAGTGGGTCTATTGAAGTAGTTCATCATCATCATCATCATTATATCAGCCGAAAGACGTCCACTGCTGGACAAGCCTCCGCCAAAGAGTGCCAAACGACCGGTCCTGCGCCACCCGTATCCAGCGGACTCCCGCGACCTTTACCAGGTCATCAATCTACCTTGTGGGGGGCCTGCCCACGCCGCGCCTTCCAGTACGGTCACCACTCGAGAACCTTTCCGCCCCAACGGCCATCGGTTCTACGTGCAATGTGCCCCGCCCACTGCCACTTAATTTTAGCGATTCGGAGGGCTATATTTCTGATACGATCACGCAGAGAAACGCCCAACACAGCCCTCTCCATTGCCCTTTGGGTGACTTTAAGCCTTGTTATGAAGTTGTTACCAATTTATAAAAATAAAGTCAGGGTTTCATTAGGAGACAAATGCCTGTAGCACGTGTCGCCAGCGGTGTTCGGCAACATTGTGTACACACAACAATCACCCGACGTCACTAGCAACACGTACAGTATATGTACTTATGTCGGGAAGCAGTAAAACTAATTCGTACAACTATTGAGACTAGTGCCCTAGTTTATAGTAGAGGGATAACTAGACTACAAAGAAATACTGACTGACTGTAAACACTTCTACAATAGTCGCGGGTCGCGGCGCGTACAAATATGAGTGCATGCGAGCACGAAGCGGTACGCAAGGTGAAATGGTCGCGCGGCGGTCGCTGTCGCTGCGCCGGCGCGTCGTCGTTATCCGTTAACGGGATTTCTCCGCGCTCTCTGCGGTGGGTCGGTTTATGTTGCTGGGCCGGCATTGTCACCGCCAACAACTACAAACATCAGATGCGACGCACTCACACAGACACGTGTCGATACAGTAAACTTAAGTGCAAATCGGGGTAGCCAGCGGTACATTAGACCGCGTGCCGCCCGTGCGCCTCATAGAACTGGTTTTAAAAGGAGCGCAGATGTAGAAAGGTCTTAAGCGGAACTAGTTGAGATACAGCGCCACACGTCTTACGGGAAACCTACAATTGAATCCCTGGTTGTATAGTAAAATATGATTTCAACACAAACATGCCAAAATTAAAATAATTTCGCTTTGAAGCGCTTAAAAGAAACAAAAGTAGACACACTATTGCACTCAACATAACACAAAAGTGGAAATAAACGGAGTCCCACATACAAGGCCACTGGAGGTGTACCTAATAAGCCCTCTCCGTACATCTCGTTAGAGGTAGTTAGAACTAGTTACGACACAGCATTAGGCTATGCGAACTTGGAACCACGATACGCAGCTGATGGAGTTAGGATGTTGCGATAGGTTTAAGTTTAGATTGTAATTACGGAACGTGAATTGGGTAGTTCTCTCATGTTAAAATTGATAACTTGATGTTGCTAAATGGACAATAAACCATCAAATAATTGTAATAAAGTATAAATTACGAAATATACTAAAAATCATACAAAGATATAGACTGTGAAAGTTTAGAAAAAATATGTTTATTTTTTATATGATTTTTGAGCAGACCATAAGTGTGCGCCTCAGAGCATACATAACTGGAGTAGTCTTTCAGTAACTTACCCCTCTGTAAATAAATACTTTCAAAAGAAATATATTGTTGTAAGTATTAGTTGGATATAAATAATGAAAACACTTTTATCATTTTAGGGTCGACAACAATAATGTTAGACTTTTTTAATGCTGTTTGAGATACTTTGACAGTTGTCTGGCATAAAGTGTCTTAAATAAAAGACCTCGTGCTTCGTGCTTTATCCTTCTTTCTAATGCTAAAAAAACGCACTATAGTGAGAGAACCTTTGCATAGTCTGCGACGGGCGCGTGTACTGAATTCCAAAATAGAGGCCTGATGGAAGACGTCAAGAAAAATGTTCTAGGTGTGGTGGCCGTCAATAATTGACAGATAATGACAAGTTTACTATAGACCGCTGCCGCTAGGCCGCGCCAGTCTGTGAGAGACTTGAAACGTCAATATTAATAGTAAGTCAATGATTTGTAAGCCAACACAGCCGATCCTTAAATCAAGAAGGGGTCGCTCACGCGCTTATGACTCCTATGGGCCTGCTTAAAACCAGATACCGTATGCTTCTTTACCGCCGTTGTGCTAATAATAAAAAATATGATCGCTACTCAACAAATCGCTCCTTGGGCAATTACATTTACGAGGGCAATGTGTGGCTATTCGGTGGCGGTGAGTACCTAATAGCAAAATGTGGTAAAGGTACTATGTCCCCATCCTCAAAAAAACTTTACAAAAGTTCACCAAGTTGACAGGGTTGACATTCGAAACGCGCTAATCTCATCAACATAGAGTATCCGTGTCTTTCTCAGCATTCTAATTAGAAAGAGTAGCTCGCCGCGACAGAGCTCGCTGACCGTCCTGGGCTGTTATTCTTTACGCGCTCAGGCGACCTCACCCGTCACGTCTAACGAAACTAGAGCTCTGATTACGCTTAGTTACTACGAATCGCGGCGTCAAGATAATATATTTGTATGTGAGTTAACGGTGAGGTGAGGTTAAAACATGTTACAGAATAACGGGGCTGGTATTTCTAATAGATATGGCCTTTCACAACACGCAAACTAGTCGCTCGTCACGTCCGACTAATATAGATATTTGCGTGCAAGTTTGAAATGTCTACCTCCTTAAACTGTAACATATTATGAATATCACAGACATAAGGTGAACAGAAAGGTTTTGTTCTACACTGTATGAGCTTGCATCTACTGCATAAATGATACGGGGCGATTTTGGTATTACTTAAATTCCAATAATTGGGACCCCGTTGATGTCCTCAATTGTAATTAATTTACATTGTAATGGGCCAGGTCAAGCACAGTCTTTTATGTTTACCTTACCTAGAAAAACGGAATGTTTTTGTCAAAATCTATGGACGTTACTTTTCGTTCTACATCCGCGGCACGTTCGAGCCATAATAAAACGTTAAGTAACGTGTTTCTATGTTTTATGCTTCACCTACGCTTGGGCTTGTCACGGGAAATCACGAAACTTTGAAACATGCAACAATGACGTTTGTATTTTACGCCACTGATTCATAAACAAAATGTGTATCATGTATTCATGTAGCATGCATGGGCTAATAATATTATCACATTCACTGCCAACGATTTTGTAGCGTAAAACCTCGTAGCGGAAAATATGTAAAAAACCGTGTGTAGAGGAAAGCGCCTACGAGCAGAACTCCACCTGAGGGTTCCCGCACTGAAAGTTTTAACACATACAGTGCCAAGAATCGCTACGCGCTACGCTCGTAGCCAATCCAGTGGTTTTCCTAGTATATAGCCGGAATCTTTCTTGCCAGTGAATGTGTTAACGCTACGTGTGCTACGCCGTAACATGTAGCAGCGTTTATCCGCCTAGTAGCAGAAATTGCTCGTAGAGGCAGACCCATATATGGGTCATGACCCTTGAATGGGTTAAGGAGAGGATTCACGAAGAAACAAATGTCGCTAACGACGTCGGGAGGAGTAGCGCAACGTTGCCAGAGTTCGTAAGTCACTGGCGGCGACATGTGTCGCGGGACATGTGGCCTCTAGTGAATCCTAGGCTTTATGTTTTAAAGCATGTCTAGGCACTGGTCCCACCGCCGGCGACGAGCGATGAGCTATCGGCGATTTTCTCGCCCAAGAAACGAACAAAAGATAACGCTCCAGTGTAAATAAAAGAGCGAGATATAGTTCATATAGTTGATCGCGGTGTGAACAGCGAGCGATGAACTATAAATGTATATATCTCTCTTTTATTTACACGGAAGCGATTATCTTTTGTTCGTTTCTTGGGCTAGAAAAAAGTCGATAGTTCATATCTCACTCGCCGGCGGTGGAACCAGTGCCATACGCCACCTTAATACATTTGAAGTAGACCAAGTATGCCCTCCAAATCGCTAAACTTAAGTGGCAGTGGGCGGGGCACATTGCACGTAGAACCGTTGACCGTTGGGGCGGAGTGGTTCTCGAGTGGCGACCACGTACCGGAAGGCGCGGCGTGGGTAGGCCCCCCACAAGGTGGACTGATGACCTGGTAAAGGTTGCGGGTGTCCGCTGGATGCGGGTGGCACAGGACCGGTCACTTTGGTACTCTTTGGGGAGGCCTATGTCCAGCAGTGGACGCCTTTCGGCTGATATGATAATGATTATGAGACCAAGTATGTACTTCGAAGATTACATTCCGCTGTGTGTACCTTTACCTCGTCACAATATATCTTCATGATTTAAAAAATACCAATTACTAGCTATCCCCACTGCTGCTCCGTCCGTGTATTACAAATAATCAGAGCGGAATGCTGCTTCGGAAGTTCCATTCTATCTTTAAAAATAAATCGGTATATGGTATTGAAGTTTGTATGTAAAACTACAATAACATATACACAACTATTTACCCACGCGGCTCTTGTTATATTTTATAAAGAGTGATAAATACTGTGTTCAATTAATATAGATGAAACCGACAAACCAGCAATGGTTTTATTCCCAAATACACTTGAACACAATATCCGCATAGAGAGCTAATAATTTATTTATTTATTTATTAAAAACATGTTAACATGACGTAACAGTAAAACCAATGCGTCATGGAACTAAACTAAACAAGGCTAAAAACACATATAATTACATTGGTACAGTTGATTGCCTAGGGGAATACAGAAAAAATCCCAAGAGCCATTTTGTCCGAAACAATCATTAAACCGAAATATCAAAATGCAGAACGCCATTCAATTTATTTAAATTAGGTTAGGTTAATATTAAATCGCGAAACTTCAAAAACTCCTTCAGTGGAGCATGGTTCTTGGAATTATTAAATTCGGAAGAAATATACTTTCGGACAATGGGCACCTGAAATTCAGCGCTCCCGATTATTTGCCAGGGTCACCGGCACCCTAAATACAACCCTCAAATACCGTGTAACAAAATATAACTATTACAACTTAGTTTAAGAAATAACATGGCCATATTGAGCATCGATTGTTTTCAGTAATAGCTACACGTATAACAAGGAAACTTCTCTTGTAAATTTCGTCTACTAACTGCCTGTAATTGGTGCCCCGACGATATCCAGTTATAATAAAAATCGCCAAGTTATTGATACTAACTCGTAACTCACAAAACATTTTTGTTCGAATAGCAGCCATGTTCCTTAGTGAAAAAGTTCAAATTTCGATAAACAAGGGGCTTTGTTACGGAGTTGTGAAATATCTTTTAAAATGGTGCAGGCTCTAGTAGTCATTTAAGGTTAAATAAAATTTGTATTTCTTGGCAATTTGGGTCACGAGATCGGCTAATATGACCGTTGCTATAATGTTGCGTAGTAAAGGCATGTTGCTGGCGGAATGGAAGCTTAGAAAAACGTTTTAGGCCTGAATCACACTGCCACCACAGCAGGCCCCGTTAGTGTGATGCAGGTCTTATTCACGATCACAACACACAAAATGACAAACAGAAAAGAGCCAACCAAGCACGGTTTTCCGTTGGAACCATCAGTGAAACTTAAGTCCCTATTTCGATAATTTCAAGGGAAAACATGTGCATAGGGTTGATTATTACGAAAGTGTCACTTAACGTATGTCGTGTTGTGATCCTGAGGGGTAATCACGTAACGTTTCGAACGCGCGTTAGGACAGTCCAACTGTAATTTTTTCATATAAAAAAAACCGGACAAGTGAGAGTTCAACCCGCGTGGTGAGGGTTCCGTATACAATACACAAAAATATTGAGAATTTTCCCGGTACTTTGAATACTCAAACTTCTTATATGTTTCCCTGAAATCTTTAGGCAAGGAACTATTTTCCATATTTTTTTCAGAATTTTAACTCTAGTAATTTCAGAGATAAGGGGGAAAGGTCAATTTTCATCTTTTTTCCTAAATTACTTCAAACCTGTTTTTGCTAAAATTATAAAAAATATTATCTGAGAGGCTTACAACAAGCCCTTTCATTTGATATGTCATACAAAACATTTTGCATTTTTTTTTTTAATTTTCCGGTTTACGCCCATAAAGCCCCTTGTTCAGAATTCATTAATTTACTTTACGCGTCCATCTTTGGGTCACCAATTTACGTATGTTTACCAAATTTGAACTCAATCGGTCCAGTAGTTTCACACAACAGACGGACAGACATACGCACGAGTTATCCTATAAGGGTTCCGTTTTTTCCTTTTGAGGTACGGAACCCTAAAAAATTGACATTTAGATCTACCGACGCGCGTACGATGCGTTACGTGATTGATCTACTGGTGGTGAGTTAAGTCACCAGAGCTCCTGAGTATAGGCTGTGTTGAGAATGAGGGACTTGTATTTGACTCTTGCTGTCAACACAGCGAATCCTCAACTCAATAAAGAGTCAGCAATATGTTTGTGCGTCCGCGTGTTTAGATGCAGGCCCCGCGTTGCCCATTGTTCCGCTTAATAAACGCGACCTTACATTTTGGATAACGCAAGTATTACAACATTCCTTTTATACTAATAAGTTAATACATATTACCAACGATAAACCGTGTGTGTTGATGCTTTAAATCAAATACAAGCAACGCCAGCAGTGAGCTAGTCAGAAATATTTAAAATCCGTACGGGAATGCTAACATTATTGCATGACTAACTTTGCGAGTTCAGAAGTTTAAATGAGAAATAACTTTGATGTTATACACTTTGCATATTATAAGGTTTAGTTTTTATTTGTAGATTCCGTTTTGCATTAGCATGAAGTCGAAAGAATTCCAATTTAATCCGATTGCTTTATTGTTTATATACCAGAAAAACAGTACACTGTTCCGTGCCCGTTTCGATTCCGGCTGGCCCTCGGTAATCCTTAAAGAATTGTTTTTCAAAACTATAACACAGAATCGGGTTCATTATATTATACTCGTAAAGTATATAAGTAACTAATACCTAATAGTGCCTAGGTACCTAATAAGAACATCCTAAAATTTCGGTAAGTAGTTTGCTTTTAATTTCAAAATTCCGATAGCAATTTTCTGGCGAATGAAAATTTCGAAGAAGGCAGTTTGATAAAATAAACATTTATGCTTCATTTGTCTTAGTTATGTGAGTATTAGGTATGTACTAAAAAAGAAATCAAGAAATTCATTTATCATAACTATTACGGAATATTATCTCGACTCGACTAATATTGTATAAAGAGTTTGGTTCATCTTACTCTTTACTTAATCTGTATGAGTGCATCATATTTAGGTGAAAAGGACCTTACAGCGGTTGATGCTTAACACTTTCATTGGCAGGAACCCGCCTAGCGGGCGCTTACGCCGTAGACGCTTTCCGCTACATACGGGGAAAACAACGGGATCGGCTAGAAGCGTAGCGCGTAGCGTTTCTCGGCAGTGAATGTTTTAAGCCATTATAAAACATAATAGGCTATTCTACAATTCTTTTAGTATATTTTAAAATAGATTCGCTAGTCAACTAGTATTTTTGTTTCCTCAAAATAGTATCGCTTTATGCAAAGAGATAATGCTTATTGTAGTGATAATGTTTATTATTAAACGCGGGTGGAGTCGCAAGGACAACTATACGTATCGAGGCGAATCATGATCCCTATTACAGCTGTCATCTCCGTACAATTTATAACCTTAAATCGTGAAATTGTACGGAGATAACAGCTGTCATAGGGATCAAGTTTCGCCGCGATACGTATAGTTTAAAAAATCAACCACAGAAATGTGAGTCTACAGTATTTTAAAATTCTTGCTTGTCTATTAAATAAACGGAGGCAGCACCAAAACAGCCCGTTTCATAATCTAGTTAGGCCAGTAGCTGTTTTCGTTTTTGCTCGCCTGCCGCAGTATTTTGTAAGTCGGAAGGAAGTGGGCGAAAGCGGGGCAGGAAAAAACGTCGTCGTTGATGTTAGGTCACTGAAATAGAGGGTTCACATTCAGCTTAAAATTGCTATTTGAGTATATTTTTGATTTCTGTCTTAGATTTGGATTTTGTATTATCTTACGCAACGCAAGCAGGGCAATTTGGCTCAGGGATTGTGGAATCTGTATGCGGAAGGCTATACTTTACCGAGAGGTTACTGATGTCGCCCAGCAGGGCTAGCACAACTGACGTTGCGACGCGAGACGAGAAAACCTACTCTCCTCTTTCTAAATTGCACAGTGCGAGGGAGGTTGGTGTTGCTGAGAAGTATACGAGGCGAATTGGCAGCAAGTTATCTAGACGTAACAGATTGCCTTACTTGACTAATGACAAAAAAAATAAAGGTTTTTTTATTGAAAGCCTTATTTCCATAAGTTGCGACCGAGGTAGATATAACAAAAACAAACCACATAGGGTGAATAATAGTTTGCGGGTAGACGAAACTGTTTGCGATTCAGAACAAGTCTCGACTGACCTCATCACTCGTTCCTAGTATAACTGGGTTCCAAGATTCCTAACAACTATGAGTAATCAGAGGTGAGGTTAATACTGGTTTGCCAGTGGCATGTTTTTGGTAACCGTTGTGAATACCAGGGTTGATTTATTTGGAACAACTGCACACGCTACCTGAGTTTTGCTTTTATTTCATACAAATCCGTTAAACAGTTATACTGCAAAGCATAGCTCGAGGATGCTCGAGGTAAAGAATTGTGGGAATAAGTTTAAACGGTGAATCCGTTTCTCAACACGGCTATCACAGGTGCGACATAAACTATCCGTTTTTTCTAAGCATACAATTACAAAGAGACGGATACCGCGCGCCGCGCCGCGACACAGCTCGCGGGCCATCCTGTCATAGTCTTGCTGAAGTGACGTGTTGTGACGCGACATAATGATATCGATTTCGTACATTTGTTACGGTTATACTCACATTCATCTGATGCGGTCTGACGTGACGGCTGCTGTTGTGTCAGGCGTCAGAGAGCATCAGAGAATATCACGTCAGATAAGTATGTTGCCGGCTTAGTTAGCACATTTTAGTGTCCGCTTGTCACATTGGTAATTTTCTAACATCTCTATAATACCCCAACAACCAAACTTTATTTACAAACGGGTGCGTCCCTATGATATCGTTTAGTTTCACGAAACTAAGCCATATCATAGGGACGCACCCCTCTGCATCTGAGGCATGCCTCTGTCATTCTTTTGAAAGTCACGGATATGAAAGTGGGGACATGCTGCGGGCGTAGCATGGTTGCCATTTTATCACTTATCGATATAAGACTTCCGTCACTCTCGCACTCGCATACTTGTCAGAACGTGGAGAATGTCTTATCAACAGCGATAAGTGATAAAATTACTACCATTCTACGCCCGCAGCGGGCGTGTGGAGACGTGTCACATACTCGTGAACGTATATGATTATTCAGTGTTTAACTAAATGAACATATTCGACAAATCACCGACTGTGCCAGCGCTACTTTACACAAACATGCCTAAATGGTCGTCATATCACAAGCTTTCATTAAAACGTGTTGAACAGACCAAAATGTCAAAGTTTATCTTCATTCGCTTCGCCGTATATTCTAATTATGTTACCAGGCTAAGTCAACGTAAGAGTATGCGTGGTAAATGTGGCAGAGATACGAATTTCGATTCGATCTGTTTGTGAATGAAATTTGTGAAAGACTCGACGCTGCACCGAGGTTGATGGAAAATCAATCCGGGAGGGGAATACGTATCATAGCGGTACGAGATAGGGATGAAGCTGCAAAAAGTTTGCATTAATACAGAATACGCAATAGAACTATAATTATATTTTTAACAGCTGATATTTGACAGCCGTCATCCCGACACAATAAACGTCAACGATGACATACGTGGTGACATAAATTGTACTGGTACGACAGCTGTCAAATATTGGATGTAAGGGCATTTTCACGTATACAAGGCCCACTCCCTTATAGTATCGACGTTGCACGTTGGCTGTAATTTTCATAAGAGAGAGAGACATCGACAGATAACATTCTTGAATGATTTTAAACTGTTTGCCTTTTTAGCAAACTTGATCATCGTGGTATATTTTATGCCTGCCTGATGGTTACCAGACATCCAAACCTTTGACGCTTGCGGCTTATCAGCGCATTGCTTTCCTTTTATTGATTTGAGGATTCGTTGTGACAGCTAAAAACTAATGCAGTTTTCACTCTTCACAGCACATCCTCGGAAACTGGGAACCTCACTCGCCACCAGGAACACAACGCCACATACCTAAATGGTTTAAGTGAAAATTAGAGTCTGTCGACAGCCCTAGCAAGCAGGCACGTAAACAAGGGGTTCTACACGGCCTGAGTCTTCAGGTCAGTGGTATTTTATTGCCACGTCAATATCGCGCTAGATGTGCAGCGAACGGGCTTCGATAATTGCCTGTTTGATATATTACGGCTTACTGGGGCTCATTAGCCGTATAATTGGGGAGCTATCTATCTTTCTATAGATATAAGAAAGAATCAAGGCATTACGGGGTGATAATAAAATTATGAATTATGAAATGAGTTCGCCGCAGTTCTGTACATAATGGTGCAGGTATTGTTTTTTTTTGTAACACATTACACATTTATTATTATGTGGGGCTGTACTGTTATTTTGCGGTCGGAGTACGAGTACAATACAATACAATACAATAGTACATTACTGGAGACGCCGGGAAAGAAGTGCTTGCCGGGTGAGTAGGTATAGACGGCCGACCCTAGGGAGGCCGGATAGTGATACGAAGCCGGCAAGCACTTTTCACGGCGAGGCATGTATCAAAAAAATCAACCACAGAAATGTGAGTCTACAGTATTTTAAAATTCTTGCTTGTCTATTAAATAAACGGAGGCAGCACCAAAACAGCCCGTTTCATAATCTAGTTAGGCCAGTAGCTGTTTTCGTTTTTGCTCGCCTGCCGCAGTATTTTGTAAGTCGGAAGGAAGTGGGCGAAAGCGGGGCAGGAAAAAACGTCGTCGTTGATGTTAGGTCACTGAAATAGAGGGTTCACATTCAGCTTAAAATTGCTATTTGAGTATATTTTTGATTTCTGTCTTAGATTTGGATTTTGTATTATCTTACGCAACGCAAGCAGGGCAATTTGGCTCAGGGATTGTGGAATCTGTATGCGGAAGGCTATACTTTACCGAGAGGTTACTGATGTCGCCCAGCAGGGCTAGCACAACTGACGTTGCGACGCGAGACGAGAAAACCTACTCTCCTCTTTCTAAATTGCACAGTGCGAGGGAGGTTGGTGTTGCTGAGAAGTATACGAGGCGAATTGGCAGCAAGTTATCTAGACGTAACAGATTGCCTTACTTGACTAATGACAAAAAAAATAAAGGTTTTTTTATTGAAAGCCTTATTTCCATAAGTTGCGACCGAGGTAGATATAACAAAAACAAACCACATAGGGTGAATAATAGTTTGCGGGTAGACGAAACTGTTTGCGATTCAGAACAAGTCTCGACTGACCTCATCACTCGTTCCTAGTATAACTGGGTTCCAAGATTCCTAACAACTATGAGTAATCAGAGGTGAGGTTAATACTGGTTTGCCAGTGGCATGTTTTTGGTAACCGTTGTGAATACCAGGGTTGATTTATTTGGAACAACTGCACACGCTACCTGAGTTTTGCTTTTATTTCATACAAATCCGTTAAACAGTTATACTGCAAAGCATAGCTCGAGGATGCTCGAGGTAAAGAATTGTGGGAATAAGTTTAAACGGTGAATCCGTTTCTCAACACGGCTATCACAGGTGCGACATAAACTATCCGTTTTTTCTAAGCATACAATTACAAAGAGACGGATACCGCGCGCCGCGCCGCGACACAGCTCGCGGGCCATCCTGTCATAGTCTTGCTGAAGTGACGTGTTGTGACGCGACATAATGATATCGATTTCGTACATTTGTTACGGTTATACTCACATTCATCTGATGCGGTCTGACGTGACGGCTGCTGTTGTGTCAGGCGTCAGAGAGCATCAGAGAATATCACGTCAGATAAGTATGTTGCCGGCTTAGTTAGCACATTTTAGTGTCCGCTTGTCACATTGGTAATTTTCTAACATCTCTATAATACCCCAACAACCAAACTTTATTTACAAACGGGTGCGTCCCTATGATATCGTTTAGTTTCACGAAACTAAGCCATATCATAGGGACGCACCCCTCTGCATCTGAGGCATGCCTCTGTCATTCTTTTGAAAGTCACGGATATGAAAGTGGGGACATGCTGCGGGCGTAGCATGGTTGCCATTTTATCACTTATCGATATAAGACTTCCGTCACTCTCGCACTCGCATACTTGTCAGAACGTGGAGAATGTCTTATCAACAGCGATAAGTGATAAAATTACTACCATTCTACGCCCGCAGCGGGCGTGTGGAGACGTGTCACATACTCGTGAACGTATATGATTATTCAGTGTTTAACTAAATGAACATATTCGACAAATCACCGACTGTGCCAGCGCTACTTTACACAAACATGCCTAAATGGTCGTCATATCACAAGCTTTCATTAAAACGTGTTGAACAGACCAAAATGTCAAAGTTTATCTTCATTCGCTTCGCCGTATATTCTAATTATGTTACCAGGCTAAGTCAACGTAAGAGTATGCGTGGTAAATGTGGCAGAGATACGAATTTCGATTCGATCTGTTTGTGAATGAAATTTGTGAAAGACTCGACGCTGCACCGAGGTTGATGGAAAATCAATCCGGGAGGGGAATACGTATCATAGCGGTACGAGATAGGGATGAAGCTGCAAAAAGTTTGCATTAATACAGAATACGCAATAGAACTATAATTATATTTTTAACAGCTGATATTTGACAGCCGTCATCCCGACACAATAAACGTCAACGATGACATACGTGGTGACATAAATTGTACTGGTACGACAGCTGTCAAATATTGGATGTAAGGGCATTTTCACGTATACAAGGCCCACTCCCTTATAGTATCGACGTTGCACGTTGGCTGTAATTTTCATAAGAGAGAGAGACATCGACAGATAACATTCTTGAATGATTTTAAACTGTTTGCCTTTTTAGCAAACTTGATCATCGTGGTATATTTTATGCCTGCCTGATGGTTACCAGACATCCAAACCTTTGACGCTTGCGGCTTATCAGCGCATTGCTTTCCTTTTATTGATTTGAGGATTCGTTGTGACAGCTAAAAACTAATGCAGTTTTCACTCTTCACAGCACATCCTCGGAAACTGGGAACCTCACTCGCCACCAGGAACACAACGCCACATACCTAAATGGTTTAAGTGAAAATTAGAGTCTGTCGACAGCCCTAGCAAGCAGGCACGTAAACAAGGGGTTCTACACGGCCTGAGTCTTCAGGTCAGTGGTATTTTATTGCCACGTCAATATCGCGCTAGATGTGCAGCGAACGGGCTTCGATAATTGCCTGTTTGATATATTACGGCTTACTGGGGCTCATTAGCCGTATAATTGGGGAGCTATCTATCTTTCTATAGATATAAGAAAGAATCAAGGCATTACGGGGTGATAATAAAATTATGAATTATGAAATGAGTTCGCCGCAGTTCTGTACATAATGGTGCAGGTATTGTTTTTTTTTGTAACACATTACACATTTATTATTATGTGGGGCTGTACTGTTATTTTGCGGTCGGAGTACGAGTACAATACAATACAATACAATAGTACATTACTGGAGACGCCGGGAAAGAAGTGCTTGCCGGGTGAGTAGGTATAGACGGCCGACCCTAGGGAGGCCGGATAGTGATACGAAGCCGGCAAGCACTTTTCACGGCGAGGCATGTATAGTGCTTTTCTCAAACATATGCAATGAAATAAAACAATACACCACTCAAAATAGTACATTAATTTTCCCTCCAATCCTCCATACTTATTGTTTTTTTTTACGAAAGGCGTCCGTATTTTGCGAGTGTAGAGTTCGAATAGACCCTATTAGGGCCATTATACATAACCTTCTAGATAATGAATATAATAAAGAGGATTTTAAATATTGTCTATTAATTTCTATAATGAATAAAATAAAGAGGATTTTAAATATTGTCTATGGTCTCTGGTGACTTACGTACATAGATAATATTTTAAATTTATTCATCAAGACATTGAATCATACAGGTTTGTATTCTTAATAAAGGTTCGTGTGTAATAGGCATTAACGCGGATATTTTTGGTCCGATAACCATCCTGCCACTAGAAAAAATAAAAAAAAATAATTCAGCTGTTTAGCCTGTAGATGAACACAGACGCCATGTTAACATTAAAATTTAAAAAAAATTACTTCCCGGCCTAGGCCTTCAATTTTGTATGAAATTGCTTACCAGTTCTCTCGAGTAGTTCCGCCCGAAACGTGATACTTTGAAGCTTGTTATAACGTACGTAAGGACGACATTTCATTGCATGTTTGAGAAAAAAAATATTTTTCATTCACTCATTGGCAACAAAAACAAGATAGTAATAGGAATGTATTGATTGTGAAATCAGCAACTTTGAAACGTCAAAATCTATGTTATGTGTTATGTGTGTTGTGTTATGTTGTTATGTTATGTGTGTATGTGTGTTCTATGTTGTGTTATGTTGTGTGTCGTTAACTCTTAAGGTGTTATATCTACTATAAGGTACAGGCAGAGACTTTATAACAGAATTAACTCTCTTGTAAGTATTGAAACTTTTTCTAACGCTTAAGGTGTTAGGCAGATACACTTTAAAGACACTGTAAGAGTAATGGTGTTTGACTAAAGGTGTTGTAACTCAATAAACGTTATATTTGAGTTAACTGATGCCTAAAGCTTTAAGGTAAGTTCGCCATTGTTTTGGTTAACTCTAACCTACAAATTGATTAGGTTTTTCAATATTTGACATCAAAATACTTCATTATTTATGTTACTCTTGCCATTCTATGGATGCCACTTAATTTAACATGCCACTGGCCAAGAAACAAGAATAGAAAATGATAAAAACTTTAGATGTCTTTTTTATTCTTCATAGGTTTTGTTAGAAATCTTTAATAAATCCTGGGCGCGTTAAAATTGAGATGGGAAACATGGTATACACTTACCGTAAAATCACAAGGGCACGTTGTTTAATGTCACACACACTTCCAATTAAATTCACTTTCAATTAGTACGACTCCATAACTGTCAAATATTAATATCTATACTAACTATCTGCGCCATTTTGTCAGTAGACTATATTTGTCTCATAATTTTATGGTAAAGAAAAGAGTAAGATGCTCACTTGAAACTGGGTGAGAGCTAGAGTGTTATAAGACTCTCAGCTAACACCTTAACCGTTACTACGGTGTTTGTAGAGCGTTGGTCAACACTATAGGTGTTAGATAACACTGCTCTACAGACTTTCTAACACCTTTAGCTGTAATTCGTGGGCCTCTTTCGTGGTTATAAGGGTGTTAGAGCACGCTTTAACACCTTTTTTACAGGCATTCTTAACACCTTAACACTTGGCTGGAACCGATATAAGAATAATATGATATAAGGGTTATTTTAACGCTAGTGTGCTAGTTGGGTAGTAGGTAAACTTGACATTAGCTGTCAAATTTACTATTGACCGCTACCGCAGGCAGCGCTGGTGTGTGGCAGGCTTAAGGCCTTTAAATATTTAAAATATGTAACAACCCAAACAAAACAAATACCTACCTATTCCAACAGTCTAGTTTTATACCTGTACTATATTATTACAAGCACGAATAGCAATACTAAGAAACTCAAAAAGAAAAACCAACAATGCTACTGAAAATTTAAATTCAATCCTTTGTTGTCGATGTTCTAACCTTAGCTCTGCATTAAAACCGGAGGAAAATCTGAAAACTACGTTTGGAATTACAGTTTGATTTCAATGTGTTTTGCTCGCTTGCCTCTACGCGTCCTCAGCTAACGTGTCAGAAAGGGTGTAGGTACATGGAACACATTCAAAATGCAATACAATACAAATTTTCCTTATTGCATACCTTAGGGTGTTTCATTTTTCCAAATTTTCAATTTTCATTCGACTTTGCTTGGTTTCTTGATCTCACTTACCTAAAAGTTTTATATTCCAAAATTCGTGAAAATCGGTGATTATTTAGAGGTTGCACACTTTGACACGTTGCTTCTCGAATAACTATTTTTTTACAGCGGACTCAGTGGAGGGTAAGAAAGCTAATAAGTGGTTCCAAAGTGTTATTTGACTACTTACGGTATTTTAATGTGGATAGTAGGTAGACAAAAGTGATAAATACGAGTGTATATCGTACAATTTATTGTTGGTATTCTACCGTAAAAATGAGTAATAGACGTGGAATCTGGTTGCTTAAAAAAGTTCCTTGAGGTGAATTTTTCGGCTCCCCTCTAGGGGACAGGAGTGTTTATCTATCATCACAAATAAATGAAAGAAACACTTCACGATGCTGCTAAATCAACCAGTATAAAGCTAAAAGAGATATGGCGGAAGGCTAATATTCCTGTTAAGTGTGAGGAAAATATCCGAGCTGGAATAAAACTACTCTTATGATAGAGAGAGAGAGGATCGCATGAGTTCGTTCGTCAATGAGTGGTGACGACAAGTTGTTTTGTTCCAAAATGACAAGAATAGCAAATAAAAGGGACGACTTTATGCGTTTAAGAAAAAGCACTACCAAAACATTTTAGAAAACAACACAGTAGTAACGCTGGAAGGTAATTCTTCTCCATCGTCATCAAGTGACGACGACGACGAACTTACTATGCCACCTCAAAAAAAGTCACGCTCTGTTCTTAAAATGAGACGTCTCTCAAATCGACAAGCTAGTACATCGTTCATTGCAACCGCTAAAAGCCTTGGCCATGATGTGTCACGGATTCCTATATCAGCCTCTTCCGTTCAGCGAGCTCGATTGACCAACGTAAGCCAAATGGCTAAGGAAATCGAAAACAACTTATTTGAAAATCCTCCACCATTATAATTGCATTGGGACAGCAAATTATTACCCTCAGTATCCTCTGGTAAGAGTGTGGAAGATAGGCTTGCTGTAAATTGTGACAGGCAAACATTTTGAGCAGCTACTTGGCGTTCCTGTTGCTCAACGAGGTACCTACTGGTGAGCAAATGGCTAAGGTAGTTGTGCAAGAGGTAGACCGATTTAATCTGCGTTGCCATATGATTGGTATATGTTTTGACACTACGGCATCTAATACCTACAAGTATTCTAATTGAAAAATAATTTAATCAAAGTTTGTTATGGTTAGCCTGCCGTCATCATTCACATCGAAAGGAGTATTTGATGCGTGCTGGTTTTAGTCAATTTCTCACTTACTAATCGTTGTGTGCAACCTCTAAATGTGTTCCAATTTTCTTGAAATTTGGTATATAAGCTTTTTAAATAAGTGAAATCCAAGGGGAAAGCAAAGTCTGGAAAAATAATGAAAAAAAAATTCTCCATACAAAGATGAAACACCCTAGCATACCTCAATAAAAGAACAAAGTAGGTACGGTACAGTAAACAACTAATACAAGAGGAGGTAAACAACAGACTTCTCAGTAATTCACTCACAGCTCTGTGTTGCAGAAATCATTTCAAATTGAATTCAAATTGGAATACTAAATGTGACTCTCGGATTCACTCCGTGCATTTAATTTCTAAATTGCATTCGAACCGACGCAAGTGAAAAACGTAAACACAAGTTTCGATGTTTGAGACAAGTTAATTGCATTTTGCAATTGCGTATTTCAAATTTGCTGTTAAACAACCGACACTGCTGAGCAATTAACCGTATGTGGAACGGTAATAGAGAGACGGGGACGGTGACGATACTGTAACGATCACGTAACGACTTATTACGTACGATCACGTAACGACGTATCTAGAGATAGGGCACGTCTCGTTTGTATTTGGAGCCCAACTTGGGAAGTCCATATAATTATACCTTACAGAACATTTCAGCGCAAATAAAGAAGGTCGATTGCTTACATCTTACTTCTAGTAATGAGACATTAAGCATTGCCATACGCTGACTATAGCCTGAGATAGACCGTCCATAATCACAACAAAAACATAAGGGCCTATGAATTTTTCTTTGCA
Source organism: Epinotia nisella (assembly GCA_932294315.1). Taxonomy (NCBI): domain Eukaryota; kingdom Metazoa; phylum Arthropoda; class Insecta; order Lepidoptera; family Tortricidae; genus Epinotia; species Epinotia nisella. The sequence goes on along the minus strand of OW028682.1, from coordinate 14,862,855 downwards.
CACTCTCGATTTTATTAGAGTGTACAGCATAAAAAGACGACCATATAACAGATCCATACTCTAAAATACTGCTTACCAAACTATAATATAGAAACAGTATACTTTGAGGGTTTCTAAACTTTGTAGTGATACATATCAGAAATCCCAGAAGCCGGCTACTTTTACTAACCATGTGGTTATAGTGCGCACGAAAAGAAAGTAGATCCGTGATCCCTGCCTACCCCTCTGGGAAAGAGGCGTGATTATATGTATGTATGTAAGTATGTATAGATAATAATACAAAGTGGAGTACTAAGTTCCTTCCAACAGACTTCTATAAACGAACTATAGGAAAGCCATCCGGACCTGCACCCTTTAAGCTATCCAATTGTCTGATAGTATGAGCAATATATTTTTCGATAAGCCTCACAGAGCCTAGAACACCTTTATAGAAAAGTAGTTAGTGAGCGTTTCCTTTTTGATTTGTAACTACTCATTTGATTAAAAAAAAAACTTTCACCAATGTATACAATGAGCCTTCGGGATGAAGGCTGCAAAAATCAGGATAAAAATCCTGCTTGCGTTATTTGTAATAAACGGGTGGAGCCGCGCGGGCAGCTTTTAATTCAGATAAAATTTTACCAATCCAATCTCATGATCAGTACGTCGTCTCACATTTATTTATGCACAGAGTAAGCCAAGGGGATTCACATGTGGTTTAAAATTCAACCTTCCATGACACACACTTTCAATTTGATTGTCACTTCACTCACAATTATAGCTACCTTCACCCTCATTTCATGGAAAAATTGTTGACAATTCTGCAAAACAACTTCCAGCTACCAATGCCAATTACTGGTATTTTAAGTGCCAATCAGTAATCGTTTTACCCTATATCGCGACCGGCGCACTCGCTTCCCACGCCTCAGTTGCACACGGCGCTTTCTTAATGAACTTCTCATTACCAGTTAAAGCCTTGCGCCTCCATTTCGCAGCTAAAACTACAAATTGGTATGGAATTTACCAGTCCTTCTCAATCAGTGCTTCACTTTCACACGCACTTGATTTTGGGCTTGCGCAAGAGAGAACCTTAATAAAAACATTCAATGATCTAAATATGACAAAAACAGGCTCCGTAATTGGGCATGTTCGTGTGCGCTCATGAATATGCGTTGCGTGGCATAGGTAAGTTTCATCAAAGAAAGATAAAGAGAATGCTAAATATGTATGTATGTTGAACTTGTTATGGTGTGTTCAGACGGCTCAGACTAAAGTCAACTCAGAGTAAAGTAAAGCTGGCTAATCACGACCGAAGAAATTTGTCTATAAATGTCAAAACCGCAGCGTTTATTAATAGTTGGCGCGGACCGCTGGATACCCACACGAATGGAAAGCTAGCGCGACGCCCAAACACATCATCTGCCCTGCTAGCATAACTTGACTCTCGACTCTACTCGCACGCAAGATAGACTGTCCGTCACTTTCTTATTAATGCTGTCAAAAAGTGACAGATAGTCTATCACGCGCGCGAGTAGAGTAGAGAGTCAAGTTATGCTAGCAGGGCTGATAGAAACGATTGTGAATGTTAAAATTCTACGATGGAACACACGACGCCACGGCGTCAAGCCAATATGAGTCGTCGTGACTGCGTCCGCTGGCCAATCCGATCACAACCAAGCGAAAACTACGTGCGCTGACATGAATGTGATCATAATATAACGTCCATCCATTCGAATGCATTCATTTCTCACATAGACAAACGGCGCCTCATTGAATGTCCAAATTTTTACACACATGACAATTTAATCTCTACATAATGTCAACCACATTCACTGCCAAGAATTGCTACGCGCTACGCTCTTAGCCAATGCCGTGGTTTTCCCCATATGTGGCGGAAAGCGACTACGGCGTAGGCGCCCGCTGGACGGGTTCCTGGAAGTGAAAGCTAGCCAAATAACTTTTTTATAGTCCACAATGTGTTCACAAGCCCTAGAAATCTCGCACCATGCTATATTTGAGAACACGTTATTATTTTAAAACTAACAATTAAAAAACTTCATAAAATTCGAACTCAATTTGTTAGACTAATCTATTTTTTATAGCTTTGCAATTGATTCCTCATTTCACCTGAAATTGAAGCATTCAATTTGTCTTTTAAAGCTAACTCTCAGTTCAGTTGGCTTGTGCCCTGAAGCATCCATGTTCGGAAGATTGATGACTCGACGAAGGTAAAAAATTGTCTGATCGAAATTGCAGTCTGCCAGGAGCAGGCACGGTAGTTTTATTTTTTGTCTTTCACAAAGAACGTGGGCTCTGCAGAATGAAATATATTAAATGTCCATTCGGAAGGCCCATTTAATATACTGGTCATCAAAAAATGTGCAAGGAAACAGCAAATTAGTAAAAGCCAGACGTGACCAAATTAGTGTGGTGAGACCGTGCGGACAAAACAGAGCATGCATTGAATGTTGAAAAATGGGTAAGTTTCTGTCAAAGTTTTATTTTTGTGTCGTGTGATTTAAGATTTTTTTCCGTAAAACTTTTGCAGTGGCAATAAATATACCCTAAACGTCGTTCTCCCGGGCTAACATTTATAAAAACACAAGTATAGCAATTTATATATGCATATACAATCTTAACCATTATCAAGGATTTTCGTTACCTATGCTAATAACTCATTCGACAGCTTTATTTATGAAGCACAAATAGAAAGGCAATGCAGGACCGTCGCGTGTGCAGTCGCCCTTAGTCCTAATTGATGATTAATGGTCGTGTACAAATTTCAGGACTTACCTACAGTTTGTTGAGCTGTGGTATGGTTTATGTACTTATGTTTTATCACAGACAGTAGAAACTCTACTTACGGAGCACTAGCATCCTTATCAACTTCATCCCCAATTTATAACTAAAGTAACTCATCTGTCTGTTGCTTTTTCATGCTTAAGCCGATGGTTAATTATAGAGATTGAAATTTGGTACTTATACGGGGTGGGCCCTGTAACAGGAACAAATATTTAAAAGAAGGCTTCCTTAGAGCATCTGTAGTAACCGCTTTTGTCCATTTCTTTTCAAAAACTATTAACTCGGAGTAAAATTGATCTAAAGTTATGACCTCCGAGTAATGTATCTTGGCACCACGAGATCATGGCACAGTAGTCAATGCAGATTTTGAGGTAACATCATGTAGTGAGTCATAATAGTTTTTGCATTTTTGTTTTCAAAAGATATTTATGTAATTTTTTAATTTTTTTTTAATTTTTTTGTGTTTTTAAAATACAAAGTTAGTTATATCACTCTAAAAGAGTAAAAAAGTACACGTAAATTAAAGTTGAAGAAAAATAAACCAATTTTTTTTTAAATTACAACCACTTATAAAACAATTGCTCACAAGCTTAATAAATAATCTACCGTTTAATTTATTGCTCCTATTACAGGCCACACCCTTTAGAGATAGGTACTTTGAATTCCGGGGAAGGGCAAATGATAGTTTTTATACCAAAATTCATCACCTCCGCGGGTGAAAAGAGGGGAGAAAGTTTGTATGGAGATAATAATAACGATATAAACGAGTTCCACGCTAAGCAAAAGCTAGTTTATTAATATACTTTCAGTCACTCATTGTATTCGTTCGCACCAGCTTTCGTACATCATACCACACATACGGAGTGATTTTTCAATCATATGCCGAGAAACTATACACCCCATAACTATACATATACCCTGTTCCATATAAGATTAGAAAAATCGTGCGTTAATCGCCATGCGATTTCAAGGAAAACGAATTTAAAACGCAAACAAAATAGTATGTTTGAAATGCACTTTGTCCATTAAAATGTAATGTTATTTGGGATGAGGTATAGTTTATTTTGCCATTTCATTTAGTTTAAATTCGAGTATTTGTCAGCTTTATTAAAATATCTAGTCCTAAGCAGAAGTCAAGAAGAGCAGAAATGCGATTACGATGTGAAAGAGATGAAGCGAATTAGGGCATCAGCTATTTGTATTTTTAAAAAGCGCTCTTCATAAATATGTTTTCCATTGAATTGTAACACCGGCAGAATTGTCATTATTGCGGTTGAAAATATAATTTCGCTTATTTACGATTTCGCGGCACACTCGCTTTAATGTTCGATTCAATTACGATAGGACTCCCACTTTAATTATACGACGTTATTAGTCAGTGTTTGTGCCCGAAATAACTCCGCTGTCGAACATTATAAGACCATCATTATGATTTAGTTCACAAATTACGGGAAAAGGAAGCAATTAGGTAATCGTTATTGGTGGCACGAAGCTAGGCGAAAGCTTATGAAATATATAATGGTTGTCGGCCTGTGGGTCAATTTGAGATGTACTATTCGCATCCCAATTTGATTGGAGCGTGTGTCTCACTCGCTTCTAAGCGCGCCGAGCGTTAGCACGGCATTGTCAAAACAGCGCCAAACCATATATATGTGTATGCTTGACATTTTGCTGTTCTACTCATAGCTCGTCACGACTCATCTTAGAAAAAAAAAACACATTAGGCTTTGTCACGAAACGGATCCAGCTCAGCATGCTGCTAGCTTTAAAGCAAGCGCTAGTCTTCCGCAGGGTCCAGTCGGTGAAGGCTTACCGCTCGCCTCTAATAATAATATTACATGACTACAAGATACAGGGTGGACCATAACTCTTTTTACATTTCAAACTAAAATAAAATGAAAACTAATTATATCAGATGAAAACCGTTTATTAATTATGAAAACACATGAATAGGGATCATTCATTCGTGATTCGAGCATCCATATGTGATCCTTCATTATTTTGGCATTGCCGTAACCTGGAGCCGCCGCGTAAGGCGGCGGGGTTACGAAATGCAAGAGCGGCCAATGGGAATTTAGTGCCATGGCGTTCACCTTCCCGCCACCGCTCCCCGACGCAGCTACCGATTCAAAAGTTAACGGACTTTTGGTCCACATTTCTCGGAACACTTGTCAGGCCGTCACTGAAAATTTTCGCTCCAGGTTACGGCAATGCCAAAATAATGAAGGATCACATATGGATGACGTAATTTTTAAAAAATAAAATCCCTATTCATGTGTTTTCATAATTAATAAACGGTTTTCATCTGATATAATTAGTTTTTATTTTATTTTAGTTTGAAATGTAAAAAGAGTTATGGTCCACCCTGACAACTATGTATAATTGGAGGTCAGATATCTATCAGCTACCGGTTCACCTGACTGAGGAATTGTCGGTGCAAAATTTAAGATAACAGCCCTACACCTAGTTAGCACTATACCGTTTTATACAACATTTTTGTGCGTCTCATACTTACAGATTCGACAGAATGAGGCAAATACCTAGAGCATTTTCATGGTCTATACAATTTTATACAATCGTTATACAATGAGGGCTCGAGTCGAATACCGTGTTTAGGTTTGTGTCACAGTTTGGCGAGTTTATATAAAAACTATAAAATGTAATTTCTTTTTTCTTAAATAAATAAAAAAAAAGGTCACGAGGCTTACCGAGTGGCTTAAGTAAGGTACGATAATATATATATATTTTTTTATTTTATTTTATTATCGCTGAAAAACCAACACACTTAGGTACATACCGAGTTCCTTGGTCGCGCAAGTTAGTAACAAAATGCACCGATAAATGGCGCTGTCGGTACAGTCGAGTTCCAATATCTATGCAGACTACCTTTAAAAATATCTACACATGCGTTTTATGTCAGTAACAATAAAGATTGAGTATAGATATTTTTGAAAGGTTGTCTGTATAGATATTGGAGAACTGTAGGTACCTACTCATCACTGAACTATACTATGCATTGTTAAGATTTTTCCAAAATTAATGGGCGGGGCAAGCCGGGTATGTTGTATGAAATTTTGTACGGAACCCTCGGTGCGCGAGTCAGACTCGCACTTGACCGGCTTTTTTAAACTTTTTGTACATTTCACGGCTGTTGGCGATGTTAAAGTTAGCGTATTTTTTGCGGTTTACGAGCGGCTCTAGTTCATTAACAAAATCAGTTATCAAATAAATCAGAACATAGGGACTATAGTGAAACTTTTGGTTAATCTGTTACAAAAATTGCCTGTATTTTTATTTGGCGAAGGAAATAGTGGACTACGGTGGCAAACGCACTAACCCGCACATGCTGTTAAGTCTATAAACATAAGTTAAAAGACACTAAGTTAAGATTCACATCATGTAGGTTATTTATAAAGATCGTTATCAACGTGCTGTATTGGTGGCAAAGTATGGTTGACAAAAAAAACAAATTACGCAAGTATTTTAAATATTATATATTTCACAAATTATGAGATTTATATACATATTTATAACAACTTATCCGATTTATAGTGAATAAATGACTAAAATTTGTTCAACAGATTTGGCTGTCAGTCGTTCACGACAATTGGAAAAAATCCATTTTAAATTGCTAAATGACCTTTCTACGTTAACAGAAGTCACAGGAAGGTAATTTAAGTCTCTAAAATATTGCACGTAATTTTTATTGACACCCTCCGGCATATCCACTTCTTTGCCTTCAATCAGTTGCTGCACAACGTTTACAGTACCGTAACCGGGGTTTTTCTTCAGGATATTTTTTAGTTTAAAATAAACTTCCTTGCCCGTGGGATGTAATCTCAACTTTGCCATTTTTTTTATTAAATAATCTATAAAAATTTATAAAAATATAAAAATCCGGATATTGTGTCAAATCTATACTGTGAATGTAAATGTGATCATACGTGCACTTTATTAGGAGTCCACTTGAAATACTGCAATATCCACTCTAGATACGATGTGCATTGGATTATTTAGATTAAAATAAACACTTCGAGTAATGTAATTAGATTTTCAAGTATAGTTGTATTTTTATGACATTTTATGTCATTTGACGTACATTGTTTTAAAAATTTATAATGGCGGAAAAGGTTTTGTACCGTAAAGAGTTATATCTAGAGGTGTAATCCTAAGAAGGTAAGTATTTATTTTATGGTTAAGAAAAAAGTGAATATTCAAATGTATTTGTTTTTTCTGCCAACCATACCCTTTGCCACCAATACAGCACGTTGATAACGATCTTTAGTTATTTAATTCGTAAATATGCGGTAATTCCTGCCACTTCCGTTACACAATAATTCCATTAAATATGTATCTACCGTCGCCGACAGCGCTCATCACTCGCCTCGCACACTGTTTTTCCCTTGGGAACTTACCTATTTACCTAACCGTTACGCCCATGGAAACAAGGTTTTTAAATATTATAATTAGATACTCAATGTAATAAATACGATACGGTTTCCTTCATTAAAGATAGAAAAACATAAGTGTGCAGGCTAATACAAACACATTATTCTACATACATTCCAATTTAAATGGAAACCTCCTGTCGCACTGGCCGCGTGACATGAGCGCTCGCTGGTCGCTAAAAATATATAAACAAACAGTTCACTCAAAAACTGTCGACGGTAAAAAGTGTTTGGATAAAAGGATTGTAATCGGTTTATTGTTAAATTAACATTTGTGTTCAAGTATCAGTATGTGACACCAAACTAGACTGAAAGGGGGCCGTGTCTCGACGCACGGAGGCCTTAACAGCGCGACGGCGGTTCAGTGCAGGGACACATCAAAGGTACTGTCGTGGGATTTGGTGGTAAACGGAATTTTGCGTATAGCCTGAACTGAACATTTTTAGTTTTCCTAGCTTCTTGTAAGTTAATCTTACAATAAGTAATCCCCCTCTTTTACCTATGACCTGTTCGGAAAGACATTACGAATTTAAAATGTGTAGGTAGGTATACCTCAAATTTCTAAACTTTCCTTTCGGCGACTAACAGCATGTTTTATTCTTTAAGTGTCAGCATCAGTGTGTGTGTGTGTGAAGAGCTAGCGCAGAACTGGGAAGAGTGGCGCACTCTCGTGTCGGATACCATGACTCACTTTGGGTCGCTAAGTCAACGGAGTAAGTAAGGTTTCCCTCTGGGTTGGAAAGTCATATGGCACTTGATTTCATAAAACTAGTGCCTTCATCCTTCGTCAAATCTTGGTATTAGGTGCCAAGGCAGAGCCTGGGCTCCTTTTGGATACAACCGAGAAAAAACGCTATCGAGAATGTATAGATTTTAATAAAACTACTAAGTGTTTATTATTTTATTACTGGCTTTCGCCCGCGACTTCGTCTGCGTGGACCCGAGATAAGAACTATCCTATATTTTAATCCAGGCTATAAACTATCTTCGTGCAAAATTTCATCCAAATCGGTTTAAGCGAGATTGAGTAACAAACATCCAAACTTTCGCATTTATAAGTAGGATTAGTAGGATAGTAGGATTACAACCACAAATTGGCCATGTATTAAAAAAAAGTTATAAATAATAAGACCATGAAAACCATAATATCGTGTGACGTTTAATTTGAGTAACTGTCAATTTAAATTTATATAAAAAGGTTTAAAATACGTTTTCTCCAACAAACGTTTGATATTCGCCCCTCGTACAAGTATCGCTGGCCGTTTACATTTTATGAGACTCCAAGATAATCTTTAGACGGCCCATCATCTTCCACTTGGCGAGACATTGCTTTTATATTTACTTGCGTTGGCTACAAGCTCTTAACCCTTCATAAAAATAATCTAAAGATGGATCCGCGTCTTGCCTTTTATATTGGGCTTTTTAATGAAACATTTATGAACAAACATCTTTTGGCATATTGTACAGTATGACAATGAATGCCAAAATTATGCCTTTAAATCACTCGTTATGCTCTGAATTTTATTTTTACCCTTGATTATCAAATAACAAATAAAATAAGGATATTTTCCTAAACTTTGTACTTTTGGTTCTTTAAATTTAAAGCAGAAATAGGTAGAATAAAGCGGCTTAGGACACTTGCAAAAAAATTATACGAGTAAGATTAAATTATTTGGCTTTAGTTTAAAAACAATCTTAGTATATATATATCTTTGTAGTAAGTCGCGTATTCCACTTTATGAGAAGTGAAAATCGGTAGGAAAACTTCATGATTTTTAAATAAAATTCTTGAAATAAATGCCGTTAAGTTCTTAAGTACTGTATTGTAGAAATGTTTACATTTTGTTGCATATCCATTCTAAAGCCCCTTTTTTAAATTTATTTTCTTGCTTTCTTTCCTTTCTAATGCTAACAATACTAAACAGTAACAATCAACCCCCAAGCTTAATTTTGACTCAGCAAGGTGTCACGTGGCCACAGCAGAGGACATTGTCCTACCATACATGCCAATTGTGCGTGCCAACATTAAATTATCATTATTAATCGCATTGTAAGACTGTCCGCGTTTTGACACGATAGTGTTGTGCCGAGGGCACCATGTCAAGGTGACGCTATGCAGATATCGATGAGTGCGATCGATACGATGCATGACTAGATAGTGACGTAGCAATGACTTGTCGATAAGTGGTTTTGCACGTGCTTTCTTAGAATAATATTTAATATGATTTATAAATTAATTACTTTACTTTAGTTGAAGCTTCGTCATCTGTATGATAATTGGAGAAATTGATGGTAGCTGGCACATTAAGACGCTTTTAAGCGACAATGCGTAAACGCAGCGCGTCCCTGATGCGTCGGATGCGGGCCAGCCCCAACAATATCCTGCAGATGTTTGCTGGTAGGGTGGATTGTGCATATTTATGGCACTGTGGTAATATGTACCAGGTAATCGCTACCATTCTATGGTAAAAAAATAATAATAATAAAGGTAGGTAGGTAATTTATTCATTTATTTCTATTTGTTAATGTTTTTTTTATTTATTTTTTATTTTAAATTTGTGCTTGTAATAATTGTATATGATAATGTATGAGTGATATTCGAATTACTTAATTGATTTTTTTTATTTTATTAAATGGCGGAAGACATAGAGGCCGAAGCCCCAACCGATGGCGCAACCAGGTGTTAGAGCAAGAATGAGAACTTAAAACTATTACATACTTAATATTGTGTGCAATAAGCGAAAAAAGCCGGCCAAGTGCGAGTCGGACTCGCGCACCGAGGGTTCCGTACAAACCTGTAGGTATATAAGTAAATTATTAAAAATATTTTTATTAAATGATGTAACTAAAAATTTACTGTTTTCGCAATTTTTCCCTTATCTGTGCTATAAGACGTTACTTCGTACCAAAATTTCAAGATTCTGAGTTCACGGGAATTACCCTGTAGGTTTTGATTCCCTTGCGAGTTTCGAAAATTTGCGGAAATTTGCGGCATAAACGGCTGTATCTTTTTATTGCGTAGACTTAGAAGCTTGATTTTTTCACAACTCCAAGGGACAGTAGATTTGAGTATTTGATATAAATTTTAGCTTGATACCTCCACGCGTTTCTGAGAAAAAAGGTTTTGACAGACGGACAACAAAGTGATCCTATAAGGGTTCCGTTTTTTCCTTTCGAGGTACGGAACCCTAAAAACGAAGAAAAGAATGAGGGTATTTCAACATTATTTATCAATAAATTTGTATAGGACTGTGAGCTATTAAACATAGGTATTCTATATAGTCAAAAATAATTCAAGGGATAAGAAAAATACTTATACTTGACGGCATATCTAATAAAATTTAATAAAAACGTACATCGAGTCTGGGACGTTTAATATCTATTTAAGTATGTATTTATCTCTATAAGTATGTTTATCCGTTGTCTAGTAACCATAGTACGGGCTTTGTCTAGTTTGGGACTAGATCAATTGGTGTGAATTGTCCCACGATATTTATTTATTTAAGTATATAGTTATTTTTATATCAACAAACTAGGAAAAAAATGCGTGTCAATATAAATTTGCATTCTTAAGTGAAAATCCATTAATCGGTTACAATTTAATTTTAACTAAGCTGAATAAATACATATAGAGGCGCAAAAATACCTTTAACAACAAATAATATTCCACAAATATTTTTCACCACCAGCAAATCACAACATTTCAAAACAAACTTACAAAATAATATGAAACGTGAAATCTTCATTCTAACAGCGATATTCGAAACATCGTTCAAGTGACGACGTTCTTTTCCGCAAAAAGTTATCGAGACCGAAAGTGAAACTTCTGTCGCATCATTTGCCCCAATTTGCGTTTACATTCATGTTTATCAGACAAATTTAAGCTATATGCGAACGCCGTAGGGTTCATTGAGTTTAAAGAGGTTGTTTACTGGTGGTAAATGAAACTTTGTTGTGTTGAAGTGGTAACGAAGGTGCGTTAGGGCGGTGGGGGGTGGTGTAGGGTAGGGGACGGGGGTAATAGCTTCCGCATGATAGCTGAATGGGCGACGACAGACGCTCGCTCTACTTTACGTCGCTCTGTATAAACGCTTCAAGCAAATCGAGTGATCTTTTAACATGTCTGCGGTATTGATAAGAATGTAGTTAGAATTATGTCTTTGGCGTTTTAGCTTTTATGCGTTTTGACGGCGTTTTATCAATCTTTTAGATTTATGGTAATTTCGTTGTGATAATAGCTTTATAGGGGAAATTGTGAGAAAGCTAAACAGCTTTAGATACATGAACAAATACAAAGAAAAAATAAAGATTGATCGAATGTAGCCTAAGGCGGGAATCGAACCGACTCCGTCTGTTTGTGTCCTTACCTCTAGACCACCCAGACCATTATAACATCGGAGCGTATTTTTGCCTTATATTGCTTTTGCTACTACTAGCTATCTACCTCTATATACATACTTGAAAAGCTTACAGTGTAATACATAACATAATGTGTCATGCTGGTTAATTTAGCTCAATAATAAAATCAAATTGATTATTGTATCATTTTGATTTCAATACGCGTAGCCAAATAGTCCCTTAAGTTGATTAAGGCACGTCATTAACATAAGCAGCATAAGCGCGGCTAATTGATTAGTCCTGCCTATTACGCATGATGCAATATTCAGTGCTTGCATCTAGAGGGCAATTTCAGTCGTCACTTCGCATCGCAATGTGATTTTAGGGTGGGTTAGATTTTTTTACAATGCCATTCAAACCAGTTTTTGGAGAGGAACAAATGTTTGTATGGGAGCTACTACAATTAAAGAACATAAATACCCAAAAAATGTAGTTAAAGACGGGGACCTCGTTGGCGGCAGTCGAAACGCTTCATACTGATCGACTCAAAAGTATGACGTCACACTTTGCTATTTGAACTAATCATTATAGGGAAAATCAAGTAAATGCCCTTTTGGTCACTGAAAACGTAGGCTTCTAATATTTTCCACAATTAAGTTATAGGGGGTTTGAAAATGGCCCGAATGGCTTCGAGAAAAGGATGTCGGTCGTGCCGTTTTTTGCTGTTTTGCTCGACTAGTCGGGGGCATTGCCGTGCCCCCAGATTAAATTGATTGTATTATGAATAAGGATTATAAAAAATATATATATTATAAATAATAAATAAATAAATAATAAATATTAGGGGACATTCTTACAGAATCGAACTAGCCCTATAGTACCTAAGCTCAATAAGGCTTGTGTTATAGGTACTAGACGACGATATATATAATAGATATAAATACTTAAATACATATTATTTCGATACTAGCCCATTCCTACATAATAACTCCTAAGATATAAACTTTAAAGTGACAAAAGTTAGTTTACCTACTGCGAGCATAAAATTAACAGAAATTACATAAAGATGTGAATTGACGATCCAAATTGATCCCCTAGTCTAGGCAATGAACGGTACATAATTTGCATACGTATAACTTGACGTGGTGTCCATACTGTCCATAGTACAGTCGCCATCAGATATATCGGCGCGGCGAAAGCGCTCACAAATATCTGAACACGTCTCTAATGCCTCGACAATAGAGACGTGTTCAGATATTTGTGAGCGCTTTCGCCGCGCCGATATATCTGATGGCGACTGTACCTAAAGTTTAGTTCGATAAACAAGAAAAATAACGACGTACAATTGTGATTCCCTTTTTACAAGCGTATATTAACATCAACTGTATACTTCCGATCATTTGTGTTCGCCAAATAGCATCAAAGTAGTCCATTCAAAAAGTTACTGTCCAAAATGTAAAAGATCTCAATTCCAATCACAGTTTAAATACAAAGTAAACGGGTCGTTCTTCTTTTCGACCGACAATAGCCTGTCCTTCGTCTTATTACGGCATCTCATTTGAGTAATGATGTTTACGGTTTTATAATGTTCAAATGAACGTCCATATTATTTTATTAATTAGTGATATTTAATATTTCACTTTCTCTAACTAGCATTTTTTTTAATGTTTTTTTTCGTAGAATGCCGTGACAGAGTGGTAAACCAAAATGTTGTCCCCACTGAAAGAGTCCACTCTGTCACATGTTTTTTTTTAGAAACCAACCGTAAATAAATATTTTTACAGTACACATGGTGTTACTTTCCCGCAAGAGTGCGGAAATGAGCACTTTCCGCGCATATGTTGAAACTTTAAAGAGCCATATGTACTGTAAAACGTTGTACGATACACGTGCGAATAGGTAATTCGCAACTAGTGTCGATTTAAAACACTCCCTTCGGTCGTGTTTTAATTTATCACCACTCGTTGCGAATTTCCTATTTTCTGCACTTGTATCGTAAATAACTAATATTGGCCAGAAAGGAAACTTTAATTAGTTCTAATGAAGACACCTATGCTTTTTTTTTAAATCGCACTTCAAAACCACAATTTTCGATAGTTCAAAAACCAAAAAAACAGAAAAACCTCGGTTCATTGTCGGTAAAAAAGAAGAACGACCCAAACAACCAAGACTCAGAAACAATACTCGTGCTCATCACATACATATTATGTCCAGACCAGGATTTGAACCCAGGACCGTCTGCATCGCTAACCAGGTCTGGTCATTGCCATCTAAGCTAAACTGATCGTTTGTAATAATGAACCGAATCAAGTTCTGCAAGTCAATTTTTACACAGTCGCATTAGTCACATCGATTGGAACCTTTGAAAATAGATGTATTAAATAACAATATAATAATTTTGGTACCATCAAGCTGATCTGATAGTCGAGCCAGAAGGTGGGTAGTGGAACTCATCAATGTTGTTACTGTGCCTAAAATATGAAAATAAAATAAGAAATGTCTTGTACTTAAAAATGTCTTTTGAAGCCTATTCTTTCTATGGAAAAAATATATGTTTATACTCGTCGACTTTAATGTTTGAATTAAGACTTCGTACACTAAACTATAAACACATACTTTTTTTTCTATAGAGCTCCCAACTCAACTGAGTTATTTACGATACAAGTGCAGAACACAAGTGCAAGTGTACGCAGGTGTCTCGTACAACGTTTTACAGTACATATGGCTCTTTAAAGTTTCAACATATGCACGGAAAGTGCTCATTTCCGCACTCGTGCGGGAAAGTAACACCATGTGTACTGTAAAAAATATTTCACAACTGTTTAGTCAACTAAAATAAATTCGACTAATCACTGAACTATAATAAATTTGACCAATGGTACGCCAAGTCCTTATTGTGTAACGATTGTATAAAATCGGAAAAAAAATTGAGCTAGCCTTGCGGAAAAGTAAAACTTTTCATAAATACCTACAACAATCCGAAACGCCGGTAACGGAAATAAGATTCTTTGTTGAGACATCGATACCATTCAGTTTTGACCTCTTTTACGTGTATTTTTATTGTTTTTGTACTTGCATCTCCGGACCGGGTATATGACGTCGTAAAAGCGAAATCGTGATATTACTGAGGTTTATCCATCTGCTGCCGGTGACATGTAAATATTTGTGTCGCGTGCGTGCATGGTATGTTCGAGATTATGTTATGTGGCCGACTTTTATAAAATTGCCATTGGAATTGGAATCTGGAGTTGCTTTTGAATGGACTACTTTATACCTACACACCCAACAACAAGGAGACCAAAGTATGGAATACATACCAGTTTTATCGAACACCTCTTAACGAAACAAATTATTTTGTTTTTTTTTTCGTTTCAATTTTACGTGGAAGTTACCACGATTAAATTTAAAACGATATGATACAGAGAACAACTATAATGGAAAAATAAACCATCATCGTCAGAAGGCTAAAAAGCGAAGCGTTAACGTCTGGGTAGGTAGAGTGGGTGGCTCAGAGGGAGAGCGCTGTACCGCCAATACAGAGCGCATACAAGTTCGAGTCTCATCCTGGGCTTCAGACGACACAGAACTCTAAACACTATAGAAAGGCGATGTGGGCGTGGAACGTGCGCCACTTTCGCGCAAAATGGTACTGGCTGAAAATCAGCGCTGTAGGTGTCTTACACCTCAGCATAATGCTGAGCCAGTGTCCGGTTCACTGCCGCAGAGACACACTTTGTTTCATGTTTTTGTTCGGGTGGAATCTTGCGAGTCAATTTTGAAGCAGATATGTTCAACCGATTGAGCTGAAATTTTGTGTTTAAGTACAATATGGATGACAATTTAATATTCTGGTATCATCGAGCTGATCTGATGATGGAGACAGAAGGTGGCCATGGGAATTCAGGACTTAACAGACGCAACCCCATTGATTTTGGGCTCGTTAGAATCGTCTCAACGAGTAGTTGATGACGGTATACAGAAAAGGACAGTTGGCAATAAAAGCTTATACCAATTTTTTTTTTTTTGACAGAAACTTATTTTTCTATTATATTTGTATTTTGAAACATATCGTTTAAGTTTATCGAAGTGGCGCTATATTGAGAGTGGTACCCTTGACAGCTAAGGGTCACATACAATGAAAAACAGCTTCGCACATAGCTCCTCTGGTGGATATCCACCCTAAACCGGCAACAGTGGTCAAAAAGCTACTGTTGGTATTTTTTTTGCCTTTGTTTGCAAAGCAGCCAGTAACAAATTAGTCTACTTAGGGACAATCTCCATGGGGAGCCTGGGCCGCCCAGGGGGAAATAACTCGTCATTGGTCAAGTGTCTCAATGCGCCAGTTTACCCTTATAATATTGTAACTTCGTTAAAATTCAACATAGCGAACCCACAAATCCATATAGGGTTGGTAACGTGCTTATCAATCCTCTCAAATAACAAGCATCCGTAGCCACCATCGTCGTGGTGAAATTAAAGACGATGGTTCTATTCGTTACCTTGAATTTTTTCATCAATTGCAAATACGTCGAGCAACGATAGACTATTTAACCGTGGCTATTTTAATTAACAATATAATTTTAGCTGTAGCCGTAGGTAACAATTTTAATTTCTCACTGTTTTCGACGTTTTACTTTTAGGTATTGTCACACCGACACAGTTAACTGACCAAATGTGAACCTTATTTCAACTAGACTAAGTCTAGTAATAGTCACTTAAAGTCTATTGCTGTTTGTACTCGCCTGAGCTCACATATACAAAGATACAGCCTACATTTCCCCTGCATTGTACTAACGATTACGTAACGGAAAAACAATAGCGGGATGAATACACTCCACAACATTCTTGATGAATTAAAACTCGCTCTCTTTTCTATTTACTACAAAGTATCTAGGTATGACCTGAACAATATTGCTGTGCTTGTGATTTATGTACAACGGTATGAACATTTTCATAATGCTTTTCCTGGAGAACGAAGTTAGTAAAATATAATTTTTCTGGAAAATATCTTGTAAGTAGTTTGCTGTTGGATGGCATTTTTATTATGGAACGTTGAGTTAATATCGAAGTAACAAGATCAAAATTCGATACTCTAGTTCAGTCATACTAATTAAATTTTTTTGTCACTGAAATTGTAACTATATGATTTGTGCACTACCGTCCTAATTACAGCACTTTTTTCCCCGTAATTAGTACGATTGTGAACTAATCGAAATTAGGTTTTTTTTTATCATCATGCTATTTATCAGTAAATTTTACTATTAACTTAGTTGATATAATGTTCTTTGATTGGTGGTTATAATTATAATGTATTTACAATTAAGTAATTTGTATATCCAACTAAAATAAAATGTATTAATATAAGTACTTGCATCATAATGCCTCAAAAACCGTTTAAAACCAGTTACACAAAAAAAAACTGTATTATTTTTAACTTCTTTTTAAGTGTGTGTCAAGTTTTAAGAAAACAATAATTGTTTTTTATGTTAAATTCTCAGTATCCATAGTATAAGCTTAATATCTTGTTATACAATATATTGTTTATTTTGACGACCGCTTTAGCCTAGGTGATAGTGACCCTGCCTACGAAGTAAGAGTTCCTGGGTTCGAATCCCTAAAAAAATATTTGTTCCTGAGTCATGGAATGTTTTCTATGTATTTCAGTATGTATTTATCTATATAAGTAATAATAAATGTTTACAAATGTTAAATTAGAACTAAAACGAAATTAAAATAACTAAAACTAAACATTATATAAGTATGTTTATCGTCGTCTTGTATTCATAGTACATGCTTTGCTTAGTTTGAGACTAGGTCGATTTTTGTAAGATATTTATTATACCGCAAATTTTTATTTATCATCGGGTCTATATTATATTCAATTAATAATAGCGTTGCATCTCAGAAAGTGTTCCAGACCCACGATTCGTCCATACATTTACCTCATCATCATCATATCAGCCGAAAGACGTCCACTGCTGGGCATAGGCCTCCTCCAAAGAGTACCAAAGTGATGGGTCCTGCGCCACCCGCATCCAGCGGACGCCCCCGAATTTACCAGGTCATCAGTCCACCTTGTGCCGGGTCTACCCACGCTGAGTCTACCGGTACGTGTTCGCCACGTGGCAGTGGGCGAGTGGCAACGTTACCAATGCATAAGTAAAATTTAATTAAAGTAGTTAAGTTAATATTCTTTGCATTGCAGTCACTACTTCGATAATGGACTTGGCAGTCTTAGTACTGAATCCAGCGCTATCGAATAAATATTTGATGAAAGGACGTCCCTAGCGGCAGAGACGAACTCTCGTCATAGAAAATGCATTATTGGGGAGTGGGATCGACGAAAATTGTATGTTACAATATGAAGGAACCATATGTATAATATACTCGTCGTAGTGCGCTGGCTTACCATATTCACTGCCAACGAATTCGTATGTTTAAGCTTTTAGCCAATAACATGCGTAAAACCGTAAGTATGTCGAGGAAAGCGCCTTTGAGCAGAACGCCCACCTAGTGGGTCCCTGATGGTACTCGTACTGAAAGTTGTAAGTGGATGACAACTCTTGTTAATCACGCCTCTTTGCAAGAGATACGTCAATGATTTCCGCGCACGAGAAAACGAGACGCAACACTCTTCGAGGACGGCTTTTTGGCCAAATGTCGATGAATATCCTAGCGGCAGAGACAGACTCTCATCATAGGAAATGCAATTTTTCGTACATCGACGAAAATTGGATACGTTACAACGCGAAACAACTATACCTACGTAAAATATTATAACCCTTGGGTGCTTGCTTATATTAGCAGCCCAAATAAACATAGGGTTAGAAAATTGCGCTGAATGCGGAAAGTTTCTTATTTTTACATCGTAATATGAATAATTATTATTTAGGTTTTTAGAAAAAAAATTACACAATTTATGCGGTCAAATACATAGATCGTAGACATGATTACCTTCTGTTTCAGTTCAAATGAATATAGAAATAGGTAGACTACATATTCACTAATAATTTATATATTCCTTGCCTACCGAAGTTTAATAGAGTTTAACGAACTGAGAAACAGTGCACCTCGATACTAACGAAGTTCTGTTAAAATATGTAGGAATGTTTTTTATTAGTATTACACATTATGCTGAGTGTAAACATTTGTACCTTCATAATGGCAAATTTAATAACATTGTTATTGTTTAATTATCTATACTTCTTGTGCATACTTCACGTAAACTTAATTGTATTAGTTCTCATATAAGCGAATTGTATAAATTCTTATGGGAACAAATATCTTTAAACCGATTAAGAACTTTTAAATTTTAATGTGTAAGTTTTTAGGGTTTCGTAGCCAAAATGGCAAAAACGGAAACCTTGTCGTTTCTTCATATGTGTCCGTATGTCAGGGGCATTTTACTCGGAAACTATAACGTGTATTTAAATGAAATTTGGAGTATAGGCGTAATGAACAGCCATAGATCCACTTATGTTTTGATGATGTCAAAACTTAATTTTTATATTTGTTTGTTAACGAAAATTATAATTTTCAAATTGAAGGCAATAATTAAAAAATGCATTGCTCCTAGCTGTACCTCTTAAGCGTAATAAGAGGAAACTGTTAGAAATATTCGTAGAACCGAGCAACATTTCCGTTAGTTCAATTGGTTGCGACCATCTGCCCACCTATACAAAGCTGGTTCTACCAGGGATCAGATACCGGTATTTTCACCATACAAAAATACCGGTTTTATTTCGTTCAATTTTGTTCTTTGATTTATAATATCATTTTTGATCAGGCTGTCTAATAATACGAAAATGTTACCTAAATACATGATACAGTCCTACATTAATAGCCTAAAATAATTCAAAATATTAGACTACTTCGGGGATTTTTGAAAAAACCGGTTCCGATCCCTGGTTCAAACCCAGCTCAGAGCAATTAAGTTTAAATATTTTCCTGTATGGAAGTGTATCATTGACAATACTTACCTACTTATATTATTCTGAGGTACTAAAGTACCTCAGAATAACTGACCTAAAGGTAGGTAAAGTCACGGAGGTAGGTAAAGTCATTGTTGAGCCATTTAGAGCTCACTTTATACTGGACACTTCATAGCTTCATAGAAAACCAAAATTAGTTGACACCTAAATGGCTCAACAATTAAAGTCCGTGACCGTACCTACTAAATATTGCAATGCCAACAAGCAAGATTTTTTAAGATACTTACGTGTTTAGTGGTGTTATTGCATGGACACAAAACATGTGTTTTAGCACACACGACTATAATCTTTAACAAACATAATCTTAATTTATCGACAGGATAAGCATTTTTTTCCATAATCCACTAACTTACTATTACTAAAGACCTACGACCTACTAAATACCTAATGGAGAATATTTTTTGTAGATATGTTTCTGTCTGTATCTCTTAATTTAAGGTTAAAGGTTTGAGGAGTAAATCTTTTCTTATTCTTAAATACTACCCGCATTATATAGTACCCATATTCCTAATTACTGCACCGTAAGATTATCACAAGTAGAAGTAATTACAAAACCTAGACACTTAAAAAAAACTGAACACCAACTATCCTCTAACACCTATTACAACAAAATACGCAAACTCCAAACCTAAACACCCAATACAAATAATTATAAAGGGTAAGTTGTGTAAGTACATATAATAACGTTTTGTTAACACTCTTACACAAATAACCCTAAATTTTTAGGTTAGGTGGGGTAAACGGGACGCTGTTTTTTACAAAAGTGAACTGTGCCTCACTTATCCCACCCTACCCGCACAGTAAGAACGTGAATAGCGCGACAAACGAGAAAAGGCGCGACATAAATCGCGCTTACTTATGCTAGCCGTGCTATAAAATGCCAGTATTAAAAATCTGTACATACCCATGACGCTGGTGGATATCTCGGGAAGGGGGCGATGGACTTGGTGGCAATGTTACTCGGCAGGTCATGCTTGATTCCTCTCTTGAGTCGTTGTTTTCTTCTCTCCCGCGATTTACTTCTTAGCATAAGAGCAGCCTGCATACCTGCCAGTTTTGTGGCCTACGGTGCGCGGGAGTCGAAAATTAAGCCAACGGCTTTTGGTCGCACGGACGTTACACTTCACTTCGTGGGTTTGTTTGGTTAGTTCACTTTAGGTTATTTGAATTGTTAAAAGTATTGAATTAATCTCGAGCAAATTGAATTACACTACGGCTAGCGCATCTATCCTATTCTCTTCTAGTTAGTTTATTTAAATATAAATAGATTAAGAAATATCTACTTATTTACACTTCGAACGTTGATATCACTCTTATAGTTCCATCACAGAATGATTTATTCCGATTTGTCTCACTTAGAACGCTTAGAATTGGATAAAGATAGGCACGAGAAAGGCGAAACTATATTATTTGTATAGCTAATTGAACGATTTAGTTACGATAGTGGTCGTTATCTTAAAGTACCGATATGTTTAAAGTGAGAAAAAATTAATGGAAGCAAGCGCGATTTGGCGTTGAGTTTTTGAACAGTCAATTGTTTTTGGTGTTTATTCACTGCCACTCATGTTTCGTTCCGCACGTCCAGTCGCAGTCTCTGGTTCTTGGCCACCTTCCATCCGACGCTGGTCAGCGCGAGATGTCGCTGTTTCATGGCCGGCCAGCTTTTGTCACTTTACACATCAACACTTCCCCGTGGAACATACTGTTGGACTTTTCCAAAACACACAATTTGAAACACAAAGTAACATGGCGGGTATTAAGGGTTAAAACAAAGGCGCGCACCTACTCCATCGATCTAAACGGTTGCATTGTCTCACATAAAACGACACCGAAACATGCTAACAATTATTTAAGCTACAATATACCTTAACAAACATGAACTTACGTTACCTAACACTGCACACAGACAGGCACTGTTTGACATTCTCAAACGGACCTTAAATACACATCATATTTTATTGATTCTCGATTATAATGGCGTGTTGAAATCCTTTTAATGAACTGTTTAGTCAGTTGCAATACAGGCAGTAGCAAAAGTTGTGATAATCGTGCGCTCTGAAAGTGAGGAATACCTACTTTATCTTGTCTTCATCACAAGATAAAATAGGCCCACGAGGAAATTTCGGCGTTCTGCTTGTTTAGTTTTTTACTACCCGACGTAAAGTCGAAAAGTAAATGTACACAATCCATCGCTTGCCTATCTACTGACCTAGTGCACTAGTACGAGGACGGTCCTTTCGTGCCGTCAATTATAACAGACTGAAAACAAACAATTAGGGATAGCTTTGTTTCAAATCATACACGCCAATTTAATCGAAAATCAATTTAATTTGTACCAATCATGAAAAGGTTCCAATAATTAACGAATTCAGTAAGGCAATATTAAATTAATTGGAACATTCTGTTCATGTTGCTCTCCAAATTTTTACAAGAATCTCACGTGTTAAAACTCAATACATATTTGTAATGATCCCATTTCCTGTCCATAAACCATTTGGATACCAGAATAAGGGTATTTTATATCCAAATGAATTCATGGACATTGAATGTGTTAAAAGATAGTGCAACCGACCACGCCGAAACCTGACGCTACATAATACGTGGTGATGCCTCCATTGCGTCGCGATTTTTCCATACATTTGATGGACTTCAGACAAGCTAGCATGATCAAGTTTATGTCGTTTTTCCCCTACTAATAAGGATGTACCTGGGAGCGAGATCCGACATAAACACGATCATACTATAGTGCAATTCGAATTTCTTGGGTGACATACGTTATCCCAGTATATTTTATAACCTCTTTCACGATTTAGGGATATAAATCATACTGGGATGACAGCTAACTGACAGGCGTCAACGTAGGTACCTTAGCCAATGATGTAATATAAAAAAGAGGTAGATATGTTGTCTATACGAAATTCCGTGTTTAAAAATGGCCACCAAATCTGACAGCTAACGTTTCCATTGACGTCTCGAAACTGAGGCAAACTGTGCCAATTGACTCAATTTTAATGTGCCATTTTTCGAGCGCGTATAACCTATCTACCTCTTTTTTATATTACATCATTGACCTTAGCTATCTGAAAAGCACTATAGTTAGGAAGTATATTTAAAGTTTCGATGTAGTCGATCCATATGCGATTCTTGACAAAACTTCGAGTTTATAAATACCATGCTTAACACTATTACATAAACACACATGGAGCATACAGGCTAATACCTCGACGACATCGCACGCCGAGTGCTCCGAGACGGCGGCGGAGAGCGGGCGCGTCGGCGGCGCGAGGAGGCGGGCCTCCCAGTGCTGGCAGGAGTATGCGCGGACGCCGGTCGGCGCGGGGTGCGGGGGGCTGTGCCCGGGGCTGAGCGGGGCGGGCTGGCGGCCGTGCTGGCGCGCCTGGACAAGACATACGGTTTTTCAAGGTTTTTTTTTAGGACGTGAAGAGGGTCTGTGTTTTTCCTTCAGTCGCTCCAAGTGCATCCTTAATCGTGTAAGCTTGCAAATCATGTACCTAACTATAATCATTCGGGCATATTAAATTACTACAACTTTAATAAGAGGGCGAGCGGGGTCTTGAATTCTGGGCAGGTTTAGGTTTCCAAAACCATCGTCCGCAATGTAGGTAAAGAGGGGGCCATTAATGATGATAATAAAGATCTATATGTATATGTAAGTACGTGAATTCGATGATGATACAATTAACATGACCTATCGTAGTTAAAATAATTTTGGTGTTCATCACCAAAAATGTTTGTAAGCACATCATTAAGTCTTAGTTTTGCATCAGTACGTTAATCCTCTAAGTGGTAATGTTACATTTCATAGTTAATCAATACATATAAAATAGATAATCAAACTCAATTAGCAATAATTATATTTACTGCACATGGCCAAGTACTAACCATCCTATTCCAATGCTAAATGAAAAACTATTTTCCACTTGCTCGTGCTAATTATAGGTCAGGTCATAACAGTAGGTTTCATGCTATTTACAACCGCAGCACATTTGATTTAACAAGAGTTTATTCCACGACTCATTCTTCATAGCAATATGGTTGTAGCATGTTTCAATTATAGTAGTAAGTACTTTTCAACTACTTTAACATGCCCGATGCATTATTAAAACGCAGTGTTTTATAATAATACGTAAAAGGCTTTGCCTATTATAACAGGTTGGCCTTAGCTAGCGGGCACTGCCTGTGCCTCTCAACGCGCCGTCCGCATATAACGCCGACTTGGATAAAGTTAATGTTTGTTTACCAAGCGAGGGGCCGCCTGCCAGTGCCACCGCGTACTAGCGGGCATCGCCTGTGCCTAACTCGCCGACTCTGACAAACTGTTCTCGTACCTATATGCACCGCCGGCGAGCACCGCTCAGCTAACGGGCATTGCCTGTGCCTTACAGCGCGCCGTCCGCATCTAACGCCGACTGTGACAAAGTTTATATTTGTTTACCTTACGGCCCGCGATCGACGCGCCGCCCGCCGCCGCGTACATGCACCGCCGGCGAGCACCGCTCAGCTAGCGGGCATCGCCTGTGCCTTACAGCGCGCCGTCCGCATCTAACGCCGACTGTGACAAAGTTTATATTTGTTTACCTTACGGCCCGCGATCGACGCGCCGCCCGCCGCCGCGTACATGCACCGCCGGCGAGCACCGCTCAGCTAGCGGGCATCGCCTGTGCCTTACAGCGCGCCGCCCCGGCTCCGCCGTACGCATCTAACGTCCACCTATTGTGCAATAAAAATACATTCAATTATACAATACATTCAATCAAATATAATGCTTAAGAGAGCATTAAAAATATAAGAAAGAATTGTTAGCATTTTATGTACTATGTATGTTTGTTATTTATAATATACACTGTGCATCGTTCATAGCATAGTTGATCAAATAAGAAAGTAAAATAAAAATAAACCGATTTGATCAAAAACGTTTAAGAACTGCATATGGAAAAAGGATTCATGATGGAAAGATGTGGGTTCACTCAAAATCTTATTATTTGCTTTTTAGGGTTCCGTAGCCAAAATGGCAAAAACGGAACCCTTATAGTTTCGTCATGTCCGTCTGTCCGTCTGTCCGTCTGTCCGTCTGTCCGTCTGTCCGTCTGTCCGTCTGTCCGTATGTCACAGGCATTTTACTCGAAAACTATAAGGTGTATTTGAATAAAATTTTGAGGATAGGTGTATTTTGTTAGCCGCTACATAGTTTTGTAATTAAAATGCCAAAAAAAAAATTTTTTAGGGGTGCACTCCATACATAAAACTAAAAGTCAAAAATTTTTTTTTCATTGTGACCCCCCGTGTGGCACATCAATCGATAGGCCTTTCAAAATAAATATAAGGTTTCTTAGCAATTTTTTTGATTAAGTGAATAGGGTCGGAGATAATCGCCCCGAAAGTCACTAAAATTCTGTCCCCCCCCCTCTAATTTTTGAACGGTGTATTTTAAAAATATGGAAAAATTCATGGACATAGGGCTTATTAATTTCATTCACCGAAAATTGTTTTGAACAAGATCGGTTCAGAGGTTTTCGAGATATTGCTGAAAAACTGTCTTCCTCAAAGAAAAGGACGTAAGTGCCGAAGGTTTTCTGTGACGATACGACCTTTTTAATAGGCACGGAACCCTTCGTTTTGCGTGGTCCGACACGCACTTGGCCGGTTTTTTTTCTTCTTGTGTCTTCTTAACAACAAGTTGTTGTTAAGAAGACACAAGAAGTTGTGTTACTATTTAAATTTGTATTAATATGTGTTTTTGTTTAATAATATTATATTTTAATTTTTCGTTGTTTTTGACGATTGTGATAAAAAATCTTATGTTTTTCACATGTATGCTTTTTAATGTATTTTTATCATCAAATAAATAATCTAATCTAATAGTACATTAAATTGTAACACAATATGTAATAAAATATACTCAAGAGCACAAAAATCAGGTCAAATGTACGGAAATTCGACATAAAAATGTCATTGCTATTGACTAAGTATATTTGTTTATTGTTTACATACTCGTACTCATAATGTTACTAATCATTGCTTAGACAGTTATCACTCACTCCACAATCACTTTAACCCATCTAACCCTCTCAAAGTTCCGCGCATCCAACTAAACTGTCATTAATTTAAATCGAGGGCGAGCCCCTAGACGAAACTTTTATTGTCTATTCCATTAAAGTTGCCGGGTGCATGGCTAAGTTCACTGTGAGCTAATTTGCATAATATATTACGAATTGGTATCGTGTTTGTTTTTTACTAAGTAAGGTTAACGGATAAAGAGCAGGGGTTAAGCCGTGAACTGTAAATTACTTATTTTTTATTAGCTTCGATCGTTTTGTCACTCAATTATCTTAAAAAAGACAAGATAAAACAATCTTCAGTGTATAGCACTTTTTAACTCTCTTTTAAACTCTCGCACTTTTTACACATGTGTAATTAGGGAAGATGGTGGATGGTTGTGGGATGGTGGTGGTTGATGGACTTGGGAGTGATCAAAAACTGAAATCGCGGGAGGTATCTTCGGATCTGTACGCGGATAGTGAGTGTTGTGTGTCGAGCCCTAGACACTTAGTTAAATGATGGACGGGTAGTGGACTTTTTTCCCTCCACATTTTTATCGATTTTGTAGGGTAGTGAAGTATTATACACCCATACCTCTGTTGACAACTTGCTGGTACGACAGTCATCTGCGACCATGTCGAATAGTCAGAAATAAAGGTAAACAAATTCGTCGCGTTAGACCCATATAAATCTCGATTCGAGTGAGTTGTAGTTTTAAGTGTAGAATAAATTCGTAGTCAGATAGACTCAGAACTTGGTTTATTAGTCTGGAAGATTTAAGTCAGCATAGAAATATTACGCAAGCATAAATTTACCTTTACATTTATTGAATGTAGTCGTTTATTGCTGCGTTCTTTTGACAGAATTTACTCCTATAGTTTCGGTCCAGATACCTACTCCTGGAATATGCAATGCCAAATCACAGAAGGTCAGAACTACCTATACTCCTCGAAAATACACCCTTTGTAAGCAGAGTAGCTACGTATAACAAGCTCCAGTCAAACAATGCCAACCATGTGAACATATTCGCTCGAATACTCTCTACTGAAATTCCCCAGGGTAGAAATTTCCAGAAATGTAAAGATCTTTAGGCACTTTTTAGTACAGTCAAGTTAAACAATAGAATTTTTGGCACACATAAAACTTAAAAAGGTAGAGTCTGGCCAGCGAGCCCTGTCACAAGCATTTTTTTCAATTCTTTATATGGCAACTATTTTCCTATAAAATAAGCTGTCACTATATTTTATGTATTTACCTATTACACCGCCTTACATTTCGACGTAGCAGCATGCTTTTTTTTAATTTGCTACCTTTTTCTTGTGACATGACGTGCTGGCTAGACTCTAAATCCGTAATTGACGACCGTAAACATAAAATATTACATATTATACACATTACATTACATAATTATTTACATGGCTAGTATAGAAATGTTTACATACTCGTACAGGCGTGAGCGTTTCTATACTTGGCTTCGCTTCTCGTATCGCCACACGCGTAATTTAACACACTCAGTGCCAATAATCGTAAGTAAGTAAGTAAAGTAATTTATTTTGCGTAAAACGTGGTACAGAAGATCGCTACGCGGTACGCTCCTATCCAATCCCGTAGTTTTCCTCGTATGTAGCGGAAAGCGCCTACGGCGTAGGCACCCGATAGTTGCGAGTTCCCGGCACCGAATGTGTTAAACATAACATGCATTGTGGCTTACCTGGCACTCCTAAGTACATACTCATTAGCATGGTTTTAAGTATTTGAGCCGATTTTTATTTCCTTGTCGATTTTTATTTTTCGACAGAATTGAATATACACGAGTTAATGGGTAGGTAGGAAAAGATCGTCATTTTGTTGTCGGCTGATATGATGATGATGATGAATGACAAACTTACACGAAAATCCGTAACTCAGTGGAATGTTTATTACCTACAATATTTTAGAGTACAACATACTTCTAAGCTATTGCACAGAATCACGAGCTCTGCCAACGTACCCCCTTATCAAGTTCCGTCAAAAATAAATTTCGTCAAAAACAAAGATCGATCCATTTACGAACACCGTTAGTTACTCTCTGTCTATAGCGTCGTCATTTGTTTCTTGACCGCTTCGCCCGCGTTACGAAAGCCACGTAACACATTACCCCACTCGCGTGCCCGGCTATCGGACGATCTTGACGTTCTTTGAACTTAAGTCCGGGCAGTAAAAACAAATTCCAACCTGGTTGGACCAGTCAACGGGGTTTTCTGGGTATTCCATCAATACCTAATAAATAAATAAATCAGTACCTATTAGAGGTCAATGTTCAATTTCGGTTTTTTATTTGTATAGTTTAGTTTAATTATTTTGAGTCGCAAGAAGTTTGTCAACAGATGGCGTTGGCTGTCCTAATTTTGGGAATTTAGTAGGCCTGCTTTCATATGGAATCAACGCCAATATATTTGTTAAAATTATTAGAGACTATGTATCGAAGTGCCACGCAGCATAACCATTATTTTATCCATAAAACATCGGGTCCCAATAGTTATAATATTAAACGGTAGATGGCGCTGAACCCTCTGATAGAACGCGCTGTTAAGATTTTTCTCAAATTCATAGGGTGGCTAAAGCTGCCTGACACAGTTAGTTCCAAACCAGTATTGAAAGTATCTAAGTGAAATAAAAGTGGGAGTAATAGAAAAGTGGTGTTATTATTTTTGGACCTCGAACATGGTCCTTCGAGCCGGATAGACGGTATCCGGTGGTGTTAAGGATTCGGCGGCAGAAGGCGCCGCTGTGGATCGCAGCCTGAAGAGCGGTCTCGGCAGTCTCGGCACGGAGCAGCAGCGCCGTGACGTCCTCGGCACCGGCTACGTCATCAGCCGTGGCGACTACGTGAGACGTCATTGACGGCGGCGACTACGTGCGACGTCATCGGCGGCGGAGACTACGCGCAACGTCATCGGCGCGGCGACCGCGCGCAACGTCATCGGCGGCGGCGACAACGGGTGACGTCATCAACACCTTCGTGTGACGTCACTAACGACGTGTGGTATAGTGAGTTCTAGTGGACAACTGTGAGTACTTTGATCATTATTAAGTGAGGGACTTAGTAAATTTTTCTTGTAACTGGACTTAGAAAAATTCAATCCGATCCAGTTATAGGACTCAGAAATTTCATCTGATCAGTAGCCAGGACTTAGAAAATTTGAATAATTACGCACCTACGGGGAACCTATGCCCGATTTTAGTCAGGAAGTCAGATAGAAAAAATTACGATGGATAAACTTATCAACGTTCAGGAGGACTTGCAAGCCAGAATAGTTCGCGCTTTTGAAAACTTTAAGAAGTCTCCCAGAGATCGTCGTAAATCAGTGGAATATCTCAACACCAGATTAGAATTGTTGGAGGAGTTATGGGCACAATTTTTACGCACACATACGTTGATCATTCAGACCTGCGAGTCTGAAGCGTTGGTCCAGAGTTCATACTTTGCGAACAATGTGTATGATGAGACAGAAGAGTCATACATAACATACAAGTGTCTCGTCAAGTCTACACAGAACAGCGTGAACCAAGCATCCACAACGCCTAGCACCAGTGTCACTGAGTCCAACATGGGAATAAATAAACCCGAAGAACTCATCCGATTGCCTAAAATTACAATACCAACCTTTTCTGGCCAATATGAAGAATGGATCAGTTTCCGTGACATGTTTGTTTCACTGATTCATAAGAACACAAGTTTAGACGACGTCCAGAAGCTGCATTATCTAAAAGGGCATTTAACTGGTGAAGCTGAGCAGTTGTTGAGACACGTTCCGATCACAAGGGATAATTACAGTACCAGCTGGGAGCAATTAGAAAAGCGTTACAACAACAAGAAGTTTTTATCCAACAGCATCCTGAAACGTTTACTGAGTCAGCGTAATTTGGCTACTGAATCTGCTAGTGCCCTCAAGGAGTTATTAGATACCACCAACGAGTGTCTACAGACGCTGAAGAACTTAGGCATCGATGTAAATAGTTGGGACATTATTGTTGTGCATCTACTCTGTTTAAAATTAGATGCTGAGTCGAGGAAACAATGGGAACTCAAATCCAGTGAATTAGGCAACGAGTTACCAACTTATGAGCAGTTTAAAACGTTCCTTGAGACGAGGTTTCGTGCTTTAGAGTTTATTGACCCAAAGATTTCTCGACCCAGCACGAATGCACACAAGGGTTTTAATATTCCTGTAAGTTCCAAGGTTCATCACTTGCAGGCCCCAACTTGTGCTTATTGTTCTGAGGGCCACAAAATAAGCAACTGTAAACAATTTGCTAAAATAGATACTGATGCTCGTCGTGATTTTGTCCAGTCACACAATTTGTGTTTCAATTGCTTAGGGTCGTCTCACATTGTATATGCCTGCCGTCAATCATATAGATGCCGAATCTGTAACAAGAAACATCATTCCTTATTACATTCCAGGAATAATACACCAACCCCAACAGCTGAGTCTCGGGAAACAAATCACTCGGTTGTTGCCAATGTGGTTGTACCTGCAACTACATCCAACTCATCACCTGTTGATGAGCCTGCTACCACTTTAAAGGCCCATGTTTCGACAACTCGTGGTCAGGTTTTATTACCAACCGCATTAGTTAATGCTTCGTCGAAATCCGGGAAACTCATCACACTCAGATGCTTACTCGACCAGGGATCGCAGGCTTCGTTGATTACGGAGTCTGCAGTCCAGCTATTGGGACTCAAGAAACAAGCGCACAAAAGCACAATATCAGGCTTGGGGAGTGACGAGAGCGCTACTATAGCCTCTCATTCCATAGTAAAGTTTAAGATTCAATCACTCCTTGATGCCTCTATGGAGTTTGAAGTAAATGCTTTTGTTTTAAGCAAACTAACGTCAATTTTGCCAGAAAGGAAAATCGTCGTCAAGTTTTGGTCGGAGTTCGAAAACTTAAGTGTAGCTGATCCTTCATTTGACAAACCAAATAAGGTCGACCTTCTTCTTGGAGCAGACATCTACGGAAAAATACTGCTAGAAGGGGTCATCAAAGGATCGCCGGGAGCACCCACAGCCCAAAAAACTGCACTGGGCTGGATTTTATCAGGTCCAATTAAAGAAGAGGACTGCAAGGCACCCACCGCTATCAGAATAAATCACGTTAACATAAACGATGACGTTAACGATCTCCTGAAGAAATTTTGGGAGCTGGAGGCCGATAGTTGCGTGTTGTCGCCTCAAGATGATTACAGTGGAGAAGAGCGAAGGTGTGAAGAAATTTTTGCTGCCACTACTAAACGGGATAGTAATGGTAGGTATATAGTCAAACTGCCCTTCCGTGAAGAAAACCCAAAGTGCAAAGAAGGAAAACTTCATATTGCAGCAGCTAAGCGTTTCAGTTTATTGGAAAAAAGGTTCAACAGAGACCCTCAGTTACAGGAGCGGTACACGGCAGTGATTCAAGAATATGAAGATCTCGGTCATATGGAAAGAGTGCCGAATCAAGAGGAAAACAAACCGGGAGCCGTGTATCTCCCTCATCACGCCGTTATTCGTGAAGATAGAGAAACATCAAAGGTACGGGTGGTCTTCGATGCTTCTTGCCAAGGAGTCAACGGTGTGTCTCTGAATCAAGACCTTTTAGTCGGTCCACGGCTTCAGCAAGACTTACGCCACATTCTCATGCGGTGGCGTTGCTTTCCCATCAGTCTTGTGTCTGACATTGTAAAAATGTACCGACAAGTAAAGGTCTACGAAGAGGATGCTGACTTCCAGCGCATCCTATGGCGTAACAATCAGGACGAACGTGTAACCCATTTTAGGCTCCTGAGAGTAACCTTCGGGACGGCCGCTGCACCATATCTAGCTGTCCGAGCATTGCAGCAGGTTGCACACGACCACGGTGACGCGTATCCTTTAGCAGCAGACAGGGTCTTAAACGATTTTTATGTGGACGACCTCTTGTCAGGTTGCGAGACAGTCGCCGAAGGAGAGAAAATATATGGAGAACTGAACGAATTATTAGGGAAAGCTGGTTTCGAACTTGCAAAGTGGAGTTCCAGCAGCGACGAACTGATGAAAATAATCAACCAGGATGTTAGAGATAGTGAAGGGAATGTGCAAATTAAGCTCGACGCAGTCATGAAAATCTTGGGCCTGACCTGGAATAGAAGAAGCGACACATTCGAATACGCAGTGAAGTTGCCACCCCTCAAGGTTCCTATAACGAAGAGACGAATGATATCAGACATTGCTCGGTTATTCGACCCCCTCGGGTGGCTGGCTCCAGTCGTCATCTGCGCTAAGATGTTCATCCAAAGGTTGTGGTTATCAGGCATCAACTGGGATGATGAAGTTCCACTTGAGTTGATGTCAGAATGGTTGAGCTACAGAGAAAGATTAACTCAACTTGTGACCTTCAGTATCCCAAGATGGGTTCATATTGAGAAAAGCAGCAAGGTTATTGAGTTACAAGGCTTCTGTGATGCTTCCAATGAAGCATATGCTGCTGTCATCTATTTGCGGACTATAGACGAAGATGGAGCTGTACATGTATCATTAGTCACAGCGAAGACAAAGGTTGCGCCAATAAAGCAAGTATCGATCCCGCGTTTAGAGTTGTGCGGAGCGGTGCTACTTACCAAACTGCTGATGGAAGTGTCACGAGTTATGAAGATAGACAAATCAAACATTCACGCATGGACCGATTCAACCATTGTATTATCATGGCTTAATAGCAGACCTAATAGGTGGAAAACCTTTGTGGCCAATCGGGTGGCAGAAATACTCACGTCACTTGATCCTCAGCAATGGACGCACGTTTCATCTAAGGAAAATCCTGCGGATTGCGCGTCCAGGGGTACGCATTGCATTCAAGAAGAGCACCTGTGGAAGGAAGGTCCAACGTGGATGAAAGAAAATCATATTGTGTATAAAAAGCATACACATTATCAAACAGAATTAGAACTGAAGACGAATAATGTCTGTTTGGTAAGTACCTGTGTGCCGAACGAAGGAATAAACATCATCGGAAGATTCTCTAGTCTTAGACGGCTTATACGTGTAGTAGCATACTGCAAAAGGTTTATTAAACGAATGCGAAGAGAAACATCTGAACGGTGGCTCACTTCTAAGGAAATACAAGAGAGTCTTACCACGTGCATTATGATAGTCCAGGAAACTGGTTTCGAAGCTGAAATGAAGAATCTAAAAAATAATGAAGAACTTAAGAAAAGCAAAATTGCATCGTTGAACCCCTATATCGATGACTCGGGAATCTTGAGAGTGGGTGGACGCCTGCAGCACGCGTATGTCAGTGAGCAGATGAAGCATCCAATTATCGTTCCTGGAAAATCACATTTCACAAATCTGCTCATCTCTGATGCGCATGAAAGAACGTTGCACGGTGGTCCTAATTTAATGCTTAACTACTTGGGGACCAAGTATTTTATACTTGGAGTCAAGAATTTAGTAAAACTGTATGTGCGAAAGTGTGTCAAATGCATCCGCTACGCAGCGTCAACTAATTCCCCTTTGATGGGGCAACTGCCTGCTGCTAGAGGGCTTCCAAACCGACCCTTTCGTAATAGCGGTGTAGATTACGCCGGCCCTATACAAATCAGAACTTCAAAGGGTAGAGGACACCACTCCCACAAAGGCTACATATGCCTATTTATCTGCATGTCCACACGAGCAATCCATTTGGAAGCAGTAAGTGACATGACAGCTCAAGGATTTTTAGCAGCATTTCGGCGGTTCGTGGCTAGGCGTGGTCATTGCTCAGACTTGTGGAGCGATAATGGCACCAATTTTATAGGCGCTGCCCGGGAGCTAAGGCAGCTGTATGCGGAAGAAAGGTCAAGTATAGCTGTTGAAATAGCCGATCAACTGGCAACTAACGGCACCACTTGGCACTTCATCCCTCCCCATGCGCCTAACTTCGGAGGCCTATGGGAGGCGGGTGTAAAATCAACAAAACATCACCTGAGGAGAATAATAGGTAACACAACTCTGACCTACGAGGAATTGTCAACCGTTCTATCTCAGATAGAAGCGTGTCTCAATTCGAGGCCAATTTGTAAAGGTCGTGACACGACTGACGCTCCCGAACCATTAACCCCAGGTCATTTTCTGGTAACAGAACCTCTTGTGCTAGTTCCTGACTCGAATTACAAGACAGCAACTGTAAGTAATCTTCGAAGATGGCAGTTGACTCAGAAGCTCGTTCAAGACTTTTGGCGTCGTTGGTCGAGCGAGTATCTGACGCAGTTTTACCACAGATACAAGTGGGCTCATCAAACTCCAGAACCAGCTGTTGGGGACGTGGTCTTGGTCAAGGAAGATGATCTTCCTCCATCTAGATGGTTATACGGCATTATAGTGCAGAAACATCCAGGTGCGGATAAGATCACACGAGTAGTCAGTCTAAAGTGTAAAGGTAGCATCATTAAGCGAGCTGTAAATAAGTTATGTTTTTTGCCTGTGCACTAACGGAATTATAAAGGAAGTGTTATTTTGGCCAAATGCCCAAAAATTGCACTTAGTTGCTATGTATTGTGTTTTCCATACACAAAACAATTCAAGTTTGTTAATATTTTAAAGTTATTTTGTTTTATGTGTACATGTTCCATGGTGGGCGGAATTAAGGAAAAATGTTTAATTTTGTCCTTGGTGGGCGGAATGTTCAATTTCGGTTTTTTATTTGTATAGTTTAGTTTAATTATTTTGAGTCGCAAGAAGTTTGTCAACAGATGGCGTTGGCTGTCCTAATTTTGGGAATTTAGTAGGCCTGCTTTCATATGGAATCAACGCCAATATATTTGTTAAAATTATTAGAGACTATGTATCGAAGTGCCACGCAGCATAACCATTATTTTATCCATAAAACATCGGGTCCCAATAGTTATAATATTAAACGGTAGATGGCGCTGAACCCTCTGATAGAACGCGCTGTTAAGATTTTTCTCAAATTCATAGGGTGGCTAAAGCTGCCTGACACAGTTAGTTCCAAACCAGTATTGAAAGTATCTAAGTGAAATAAAAGTGGGAGTAATAGAAAAGTGGTGTTATTATTTTTGGACCTCGAACAGTCAATCTTACACGAATCGTACTAGATCCATAGTAAGCTCAATAAAACTTGTGTTATGGGTACTTAATAGACATATATTTAATAGACAACATTAAATACATAGAAAACATCCAAAACTCAGAAACAAATACTCATGCTCATCACACAAATATTTGCTCTTACCGGGATTCGAACCCAGGACCTTCAGCTTCGTCGACAGCGTCACTACCCACTACACTAAACGATCGTCTGACTAAATACTTGACTGAAGGAACTGTCCCCAACTCTGATGCCTCTGTCCTTCTGATATTGATCATGCTGTTATGTCAAATATCTTGCCTAAAAAAAACTTTGCTTTAAATATCCAGCCAAATATTTGCGATGGTATAAATGTTACGTCAATCACGACACATTAAACATCAGCGGTGTCCAGGGGATTAAGACAGTTGAAATTGTGACCTCAGAGTCTAACAGCAAGGCATCAAAAATGTTAATAGTATTATGGTTGAGAGAATTTAATGTGTATGTCACAGGTATTTTACTCGAAAACTATAAGGTGAATTTGAATAAAGTTTTGAGAATAGGTGTATTTTGTTAGCCGCTACATAGTTCTTTTCTGTAATGAAATGACTAAAAAATATTTTATAGAGGTGCACTCCGTACGTGTAACCGCAAGTCAAAAAAAACATTGTAAATCCACGTGTGACACATCAATCGATAGGCCTTTCAAAATAAATATAACGATTCTCAGCATTTTTTTTGTTTAAATGAATAGTCAGAGATAATCGCCCCGAAAGTCACTAAAATTGTGTGCCTGCCTCTAATTTTTGCTCGGAGTATTTAAAAAATATGAAAAAAAACATAGACATAGAGCTTATTAAATTCTTTCACCAAAAATTATTTTAAAGACGATTTTCAAGGTATTGCTGAAAAACTGCCTTCCATAGAAAAAGACGTAAGTGCCGTAAGACTTCTGTGACGATACGACCTAGGCACGGAACCCTTCGTTGTGCGTGGTCCGACACGCACTTGGCCGGTTTTATAAAACTGTTATTGGAATTAGAATCTTCTACCTTGGCCGGTAGAGTTTCTTTTTGAATGCAATTCGGGCAACTCAAATTATCTCAAGTGTAACTTAAAAGTGAGAAAGTTGACAGAAAAAATGAGAATGTAAGAGTTAAAAATAATTGAATTTTTCTACTGTAGTGTTTCGTTTCTTATAAGTAAGCTTTTTAGCAAAAATGTATATAAGTAAGTGAAATTTGATACGGACGTCTTAACACATTCAGTGCCCAGAATCGCTACGCGCTACGCTCTTAGCCGATTCCGCGGTTTTCCTCGTATGTAGCGGAAAGCGACTACGGCGTAGGAACGCATATGTGTCTTCACGGACCGGGAATGGGTTAATCCTGTCGTTAGATCATGTGAACAACGCGCAACCGTAATACAACCACGAGTACAAGAATAAAAAGAGCACACAAAAAACAAATAATCCTCATTCATTGGGATATACGCCGATACAGTTCAAGTGATATTCGTTATTGGGTTACGATTTTATTGTTATTGAACGAGTCGCGTGGCTCTAGTGGGTTGGATTTGCTTCTGAATTTGGCACATGTCGTTTTAGCTAATATTTAAACATTTCCATACTATCAACTACGGGAAAAGAAAAAATAAGATGAAAGGAAAGATTTTTTTTGTTCTTTTTTTGGTGGATAATTACCCATTCACTGTCACGCTACATCCGTAGCACTATACATAGTGTTTTTTTTTTTGCGCGGTTGATGCGTTACTAGGCAATATTGACACTGTCACAGTACTGGTGGAAAGAGACCACCACAGGTAGGTTAAATAAATCCTGTATATTTCTTTGAAAACTTTACAAAACGTGTATACATCTATTGATTAGTTAACATACTTTAACAGCTGTTTCAGACAACTATTGATATAATTTGAAATACAACGGTTTGAAAACACTGGTCATTTTGAACTAGTATAGCACTAGCAAAGCCTACACGCTTATAACTATCGACCTAGTCAGTGATATAATGTTTAAAACACTACATCCATGAATTGGTAATATATTTGAAAATTATAGATAAAATAACGTGGCTTCAGGTTTTATTAGTCGTTATTTGCACTCGCGGAATAATTATGTTCACGTCCATTCTTAAATTATAATAATAAGACGTTACGACAAGCGCGTTGTAGCTAAAATAGCTACGGCGTAGCACGTCTACGTAACCGTAGCACATGGTTACAAATTTTCTTCCGCCAGACGATCCTGAGGCACGCGGTGCCAAATATTGTAACGGCGCGAAGCGCTGATAAACCAACGATTGTATGTGCCATTATATTTTTTTTTTGCATAGTGGGTATTTAAATCCCGGTAAGAGCAAGTGGGTCGTTCTTCTTTTTTACCGACAATGAATCGAGGTTTTTCTGTTTTTTTGGTTTTTGAACTATCGAAAATTGTGGTTTTGAAGTGCGATTTAAAAAAAAATGCATAGGTTTCTTCATTAGAACTAATTAAAGTTTACTTTCTGGCCAATATAAATATTTATTTACGGTTGGTTTCTAAAAAAAACATGTGACAAAGTGGACTATTTCAGTGGGGACAACATTTTGGTTTACCACTCTGTCACGGCATTCTACGAAAAAAACAAACATTAAAAAAAATGCTAGTTAGAGAAAGTGAAATATTATATATCACTAATTAATAAAATAATATGGACGTTCATTTGAACATTATAAAACCATAAACATCATTACTCAAATGAGATGCCGTAATAAGACGAGGGACAGGCTATTGTCGGTCGAAAAGAAGAACGACCCAAGTATTATTTGTCTGATGGCCGTGTCATGTAACTGAATATTTATAATTATAAGGATTGTATTAAATATATGTGGGACGGACCCCTAAATTTTAGTAGGACTCGGCAGATCCTCATTTCTAGTGCCAAGATATAGCTGTACTAATTGTAAATGGTAAACAATTAAATGATCTTTTGATACTATGGGGCTAGTTCGATACACGCCTATATGGTGCCTATAATATTTTACGTCACCCTAGGCCGTAAGTGGGATTTTCTGCCCGCTATGCGAAGAAAATCTCACTTCCTGGTCAAGGCAAGACGTTAAACTTTAGACAAACCACGGGCGGTAATTCGTAAAGCTCCAGATCGCATATTTATAGCCTTTCTTCGGTTCCAGCCACAAACACCTGCGATCTGGGGCATTCACGAATTCACCCCCCTTAGGTATGTAATGTACTATTAAGTACCTAGGTGAATATTACGTGCATAACATAAATGGATAATTAAAGAAAAGAAATAAGATTTACATTTTCTAGGCGTACGAGTAAATATAATCACTACAAAATCTTCTTGAAAAATGGTTTCTAACTAATGACAATACGGTATATATTCTACTGACAAGTATTGAAATCCACGAAGAATGGTTTATGTCTCACAAAGCGCTGATTGATTGTGCCGTAAGGTTAAAAATGCCTAGCGTTTAACGATGATTTTTATGGCCTCTGTCTATTGTCAACGAAACATTTTGTTAAGAAATATGGAAGTAAAAATGTTTTGCTTTTCTCTCTAGGGAATAGTTTAATCATGTCTTCGTGATATCAGTGCTTCACAATAATTTAATAATTTTACCTATACACTGCGTAATCTTTCATTTCTGGTGATATGCATATTGACTTTTAGTACATTCATAAGCTCGCAGGAACTAAATAGGACGATAAGTATTTAAAAAAACCGGACAAGTGCGAGTTCAACTCGCGTGGTGAGGGTTCCGTATATAATCTCGTAAAAAATCGGACATAAGGGGGGGGGGGGGGGGAAATGGTCAATTTTCGTCTGTTTTCCTAAATTACTTCAAATCTGTTTTTGCTAAAATTATAAAAAAAAAATCTGAGATTCTTACAACAACCCCTTTCATTTGATATGTCACACAATACAGTTTGCGAAACTTTTTTTTTTAATTTCCAGTTTATTCCCCAAAAGTGGCCCCCTTGTTCAGAACTCATTAATTTACTTTACGCGTCCATCTTTGGGTCACCAATTTACATGTGTGTACCAAATTTCAACTCAATCGCTCCAGTAGTTTCGGAGCAAATCGGCTGTGACGGACGGACAGACAGACAACCGGGTGATCCTATAAGGGTTCCGTTTTTTCCTTTTGAGGTATTGGAACCCTAAAAACATATATATTGATGGACTACTAATTATTTATTCATTTATTGTTCTGAAAACCAATAGCTACAATAAATATAATTAACATAGGTAATCATCATTATCTCAGTGGGTATTGTAAAACGACCTTAATAACTCAACCATTGTTATTGTTCCATGACGGTGGCAAACACAAGCTTACGGCCTGCCTGATGGTAAGCGAACACCCTAGCCTATCGAGGATTGCTAATCTATAAAAGCGACATTAGCGATGCCCATCACTCTTTATTAATGCAAGGGACTGGCTGTGACGATAGCAAGGGACAAATGCAGGTCCATTTCTCTCAACAACAACTGTACTAAAGCCATCATTACATCATCATATCAGCCGAAAGACGTCAACTGCTGGACATAGGCCTCCCCTAAGAGTGCCAAAGTGACCGGCCTTGCCATTCAGCGAACTCTTGCGACCTTTACCAGGTCATCAGTCCACTTCATCATTACATAAGTTATTCTTATAATGGTTCCCTTTTGATACCGTATAAAATTGGAATGTAATTATATCACTCAGGCAATCAATTTATGACTGTCATTGGTAAAAATATAATAATTGACGCTCAAACAAAATTACAGGACAGTTTCTAACTAGATCACCTAATCATTCAAAATTATACCTTAACTCCTTGACTTATAGTGCATTGTTATAATTCAGGCTTTTTACATGACCCTTTTATAACAAACTTTGACTCGAATATAGAGTGGGAAAATCACATTATTTGTGCTCTTGTGTGGAAATGTTAGGTATTGAACACTCTTTGTTCACCGGTACTCACTGAAATAAGCGGCTCAGCTGTGTGCCCACTGAATGCAGAAATAGGTTAAATAGTGGGATGTGATAGTAGTTATTATTAATAAAATGATAAATGAGATTGTATATTATTGTATATTTATTTTTCATTAATTTTGACGATCGTGTTAAAAACTCTTATTTTTTTGACATGTATGCAAATTTGTAATGCAATTTTTATCATCTAATAAATAATCTAATCTAATATATATTTACGATTAGCGGAGAGGACGGGTAACAAGTGAAATCAAAAGATTTTTCAAAAAACCCAACTGCTATTTTGCCTATGACACTCCCACGATTAAGAGGAATCCAGCAACACCTCATATGCCGAAATCCGTCAAACGATTTAGGCTGCAGGGCATGCCAAAGAATAAGACATACACACATACAGACATACGCCCAAAAAACATAATCCTCCTCTCCTTCGGCAGTCGGGTAAAAAAGATTTTTAACTATCGCTTGCAAATTAATTTCTAAAATTTCGTAAATCTTGGTAGCGGGTTCAAATAAAAGTAAAATAATTTCGATAGTGATTTTATTGACTACATGTTGCCATGCCAGGAAAACTCAAAGCCACGACCACAAAAGCTAATATAAGCTATCAGAACCAAAATGACGCAGCCTCGACTAGTTTTACGAAACCGATTTGCATGTGAAGGGTGCAATAAGCGAACGTGGGATGCTATACGATCCTACCCACTTGCACAGGATAGACGTAACTTGTATGAAATTCGTAGTGAGGAAGGACTGTTTGGCTTTGTGCTGTAGTCTTACAACCGGATTTCAGAGAACTCGTTGCGAGCGGTGTAAAGCCATATTGTGGTTTAAAATCCCTTTCCATTGCTGTATTGGTATTGAAGTATATTTAACTGTATTATTTTATGACAGAAATGTATCGTGGGCAAATACTTTCTATCGGTTTGCTTAATGACTGACTGGTAAAAAGCAAAATTTGGTGTTAAGTAGGTACGTAGCTAGTGACGAGTGTATAAAATACGTTTTATTAGAAGCAGTTTTCAGTTAGGTGATACCTACCATTTATAAGTATTTTGTTGGATCTATAATAATACGGGACACTTTGTAATAATAAATCAGCCAACATACAATACGTCCCACTGCTGGGTACTGCATGCATTTTTATTGATGGTAAA
The DNA here is from genome assembly GCA_932294315.1 of Epinotia nisella. Lineage (NCBI taxonomy): Eukaryota > Metazoa > Arthropoda > Insecta > Lepidoptera > Tortricidae > Epinotia > Epinotia nisella. Next base: position 14,822,004 of record OW028682.1, on the reverse strand, counting down.
TTGAAGTGCATTGTACACTCCACAATGGTTTTTTTTACGGAATAATCTATAGCTAAATTTCCAAAACGGCACACCTATTGGTATCTTATATCGGTGTATTTTTGTCTACAAAGACTTTCCATAGGTCGCTCCACGTAGCGGGGTAAGGCCGCCGAAATATTTTTTTTACCGATATCTGCGTTTGTGTTATATTTTGTATGGCGTGTAACACAAATTTTGTGCTATGCATAACACAAAAGTATCACAAAAGTGCCAAATACAAAACAAAAGCAGACGCAAATTTCGGCGGCCTTACCCATTGATGTAAATTAGTATTAGTTTTGCAGTTTAATTTTGTTTGAAGTGGGCAAGTGGTTATGAAATGAGTATCCCCCCCTCCCTACCCCCAGACAAGCATACGAAGCTACAATTTCACTGACTTTTTTCTTTATAATATTCAACTGAAGACTAAGCTCACCAACTCCGAACGGCCAAAAGAAAGTATTTGCCTATTAGAACGAATTGAAACCTTTGTCTGAAGTACAATCTGTGTAAATGTAGTTGAAACAATGTTTCAGAACGATCAACCCCGGCCATAACTTTGCCGCCCCCATAATACTACATTGTCACCTAAGCCTCTATCACCCAACTAAAAATTCAATTTCAATTGAAAACCAATCCCTTCTCAATCGCTGTCGCCTCACATTCTAACACGCTAGACTATCCGCTAGACAAAAGGGAGCGTATAAAAAAGACGTACGTAATATGATTTCAATAATTTAAAAACGCGTTCAGAATCGGGTTTGTCGTAATGTGATTTTAATAAGCACATTGCACCCATCAACACTGCGACACCTAATGGTTTATGATCGATAGTTGGACAGCCGACTATGAGTACAATGTGGTTGAACTACGCCGATGCTTTGTATATGTGTAGTGGCGTGTGATGGATTTCTAGCCGCAAACTGGCGAAGGGAATAGATCGCCAGCGATGCAAAATGTTACAGACATTGTGCATTGGCTGACCAGCCATAACATTGACGTTTAACACATATACGTACACTACGAGCAATATGAGTGTAATTCGATTGGTCAGATGATAATAATATAATATAACTAGCTTTTGCCCGCGGCTTCGCCCGCGTACTAAAAGTAATTTTAACCGTCTACAAAAAAAGGTGTATCTCAGTTTGACCCGTATGTTCCAATTGAATTGCAATTTGGCACAAATACTTTCAAGAATTTTCATGTTAAATTTCAAAATCGATGCCATTTTCATAATTAACGTCTCAAAAAACCATAAATACGTCACCCATATTGCCATCGCACCCCAACAGGGGGAGATGGTATTACACGTCCGCCACGTTGGATTTTAAAATCGTTGTTTTCGTAATCAGCGACCAGCGACCCGATAAACCATAGAAACAATACCCATTTTAATTTTAAGACATTGTCACCACATTTTCCCCTTTTAGGGGTTGAATTCTCAAAAAACCTGAAACATATATTTACTCATTTATCGCTGGGAATACTCCTGTGAAGTTTCGAATGAAATACTCTTACTTAATTTGTTTCCCCATACAAATTTTGGACCCCCATTTCACCTACTTAGGGGGTGAATTTTGAAAAATCCTTTCTTAGTGTGCACCCTTAAGGAACTTACGTGCCAAATTTAGATCCAGCGGTTTGGGCTGTGCGGTGATATGTCAATCAGTCAGTCAGCCAGTTTCTTCTTTTATGTAATTATCGGCTCTACATAGACTCTACATATCGACTACCTATCGACTCTATATAACGACTCTAAATATCAACTTTACAAATCGACTCTACATATCAACTTTACAAATCGACTCTACATATAGACTCTACATATCTACTCTACATATCGACTACATATAGACTATACATATCGACTCTACATATCGACTCTACATATCGACTCTACATATCGACTCTACATATCAACTCTACATATCGACTACATATCGACTCTACATATCGACTCAACATAACGACTCTACCATATCGACTCTACATATTAAGATTGATGTCCACAATATTAAATTTCAAAATCGACGCCATTTTCGTAATAACGTCCATAATAAAAACCATAAAATCGACACCCATATTGATATTTAGACATTTCAACCCCAGCTCACCCCAACAGGGGAGATGGTATTTTACGTCAGCCACGTTGGATTTGAAAAATAAACCATAGAAACGATACCCATGTTAAATTATTTTATTATTCGTTTGTATCATAGAACCTGTAGGTACTAATTTTGCGGAGTCTCACACAAATTTCCATCCCCTATTTTAGGGGCTGGGGGAAAATTAACAAAAAAAATGCAGGTATTTTTCGTGGGTAACAGAGTCTGTGTACCGATTTTTAGCTTCCTACCTTGAAAACTGCGAAAAGTCCCATATAAAATTTCACCCCCTCTTTTAAGGGGTTGGGTACAGATTTCCAAAAAAAATGATGCACAATTTTTTTGTTAGTCATAATTATTCCGCATACCAATTTTTAGCTTTCTACCTTGAAAATTGCGGAATGCTCCATACAAACTTCCACCCCCCATTTTGGGGAAGTGGGGGATTAGAATGAGACAAAAAGTAGCCTATGTCACTCTCCATCCCTTCAACTATCTCCATTAAAAAAAATCACGTCAATTCGTCGCCCTGTTTTGCCGTGAAAGACGGACAAACAAACAAACAAACAAACAAATAAACAAACACATACACTTTCCCATTTATAATATTAGTATGGATAGTATGGATGTAATTAATAATTTTGTTTAGGTTGGCGATTTAATTCCAAGAAGGTTGTAAGATTTCTTCCCTTCTTGAAATGAATATGCTACACCCTTGCCTAGCTAGTAAGAAAATTGCAATGCCCTGACGGGGTATCATGTACCTACTAACCACAAGAACACTAACATACCAATGTAATGAACATGATCGCAATAAATATATGAATGAATATGAATGAATTCTGTTTCTTCTGGCTATCATTCATAGGCTTAATACGATTAGCATGTACCTATTACCAAAATTTGTGTGGTGCCCGAAGAAAAAATATACTTATTAATAATTAAACATTTAAAACACTTTTATAGCCAATGGTAGAATAAATAATTAATAGGGAAAAATTTTACACAAATCGATTTAGCCCCATAGTAAACACAATAAAGCTTGTATTATGGGTACTAGCCGACGATATATATAATAGATATAAATACTTAGATACATATAGGTAGAACACATCCAATTCTCAGAAACAAATATTCATACTCATCACACAAATATTTGCCCTTACCGGGATTCGGGGACTTAGAGGCAGCTATTTTTAAACGAGCGAGCGAAGCGAGTGAAGTTCTTAGTTTCAGATTGCGCTAAAATTATTTCATATGCCCGGATGTCTGGTTGTCCGGCTGTTCTCCTCTACAGGCCGCATTTCTCAACCGATTCTCGTGAAAATTTGTGAGCAGGTTCTATAATTATACATATAGAGTTTTTTTGTCGATTCAGTCTTTTTAGTATAAATCTTTTAAGAAAATCGGTTCAGTGCAAATCTGACTCGCGCACCCAGAGCTCCGTACAAACTTTCATACAACATACCCATCTTGTTCCGCCCATTAATTCTGGAAAAATATACATACAAATGTGATTAAATCACTAACTTTTTTTTAAATGATGATTATAAGAAAAATAACCTAGATAGATATACCGTTTAATTTTTCCTGTAATAAGTATTTATAATATTGTTAATCTTACACAATAATTTCAAAAATTTTGCTTGTTAAACTTTGGAGATAAGGGGCGGGGGGGGGTATTTTTCCTCTTATGACTGTTTCAGAATGTGCATCTAAAGTCCTTTCATTTGATACCCCACTTGACCTTATTACTGGAAATTGAATTTTGTAAGAGAAATTCAATCAAGTTTTTCCACATATGTATTACTAGCTTCCGCCCGCAACTTCGTCTGCGTGGACCAGGGACAAAAACTATCCTATATTTTAATCCAGGCTATAAACTATTTTCGTGCAAAATTTCATCCAAATCGGCGACCCATTATTAAAGCGTGATTGAGTAACAAACATCCAAACATCTACCCAAACTTTCGGATTTATAATATTAGTAGAGGATTTATAAACACGTGCGCTAGCATACTCGTGTACGGTCGACGCCAAAAATACGTTTACACTATTTGCCTTATTGCAATGGAATAAGGTGCAAAAGTGTAAATGTATTTTTGGCGTCGACTGTACGTATTTAATATTACTGACTGACTGTAAATATATGTAAATGTAATATCATTTCAAATACGAGTGCATAATAAGTCCCTTATTAATTACATTTAGTAATATGTAAATTAATGGCAGATATAAGCACAGTGGAAGTTAACCATCGCGTGCGTCCACTGACCCAGATTTTAACTTTCATACGGTATGCTCAGGACAGTTATCACTTCGACATTCACAAAATTAACTCCAGGGTTAATGATAAAACATATATGGACATGAATACAAAAATATGTATTTATTTTGAAAAGTTTTATTAAAGACAACTGCCGTGAGAAGCAGACATCAAAATATAATGGGTGGGTTGCAATAAAATTGTACATAGTTAAGAGCCTTATCTATGCTTTAACTTTTCCCATTGTGTAACAGCAATTACCCATACATTTTATATGAGTAACATTCGGTACACAATGGAAAAAAGTTAAAGCATTAAGGCCCCTAACTAGTGTACAATTTTTTTGCAACACACCCTAATGAAAACGGGTCACTCACGTTTGAGAGTTCCGGACCAAGACTCCGTCTGTCTGTCTGTCTGTCACAAAGTCAAATAGCTCAGAAACTACTAATGATATCAAATTGAAATTTGGAATAGTTGTAAACAAAGCTAATCCACGTGTATGAAAGATGAAAAAATTTAATATACCTATATAGTTGGCCTACTGACTACACTTTGGCTTTCATATGAAAAGGCTTGAATTGCACATTCTAAAACAGTTTTTTTTCTGCAGTGGTAAACGTTTGATTTATAAAGGAAAATGTTGGAAACGCGCCGACAACGCGTGTACTCATGACTAAAAACCGCGAATCGGTTCGAAATATGTTGAGCGATTTATGACCTTAAAAACGTGTGACCCGTTTTCATTGTATTTTAATATGTATTAAAGACTTGGGCAATATACAAAATAAACAAAAAAAGTCCGCTCGACTAGTAAAATATCTACCTGTATGTGTGAAAGTAAAAGTTGGTATACCTTCAGATTCATGTGACCTGGGCCCTATTTCACCAACTTGACAATTGTCACCTGACAACGATAATTCTCCGTACATTGCTGGTTCCACAAGTAACCTAGCGACCACCTTAACTTCTAGAACAAGCAATGCATGGAGAATTGTCAGTGACAGGTGACAATTGTCAAGTTGGTGAAATAGGGGCCAGGCAGCAATCATTTCTTTCTTTGAATTTGTACGTGGCACTTTTTGTAAACTCACCTATGAGGTGCAGTGGATAATATAAACGCCCCAGTCCTCGACACTGGCCTAGTCTTGAGACGTTAAATCTTAAGTCAAAACAATATTAATGTTAGGTTTTAGTTATTTTCATTAGATTTTAACTAGCTTTAGTTCCATTTTAACGTATATTTAAATTTTAATGCTGTTTTTAGTTTTCCGACTATTGCGTACTTAAATAAATACTGGATAAACAACATAGGTAAACATACATACCTATGTATTTAACAAAAGGTGTAAACATTGGGACGTTTACTAAATATTGTGACATTATTATGGATATTCCTTGCATTCCTCACAAACATGACAATCACTATTTCATCATTTATTTAACTTTGATTCGAGGGGTGACTTTGATCAACCGTGTTTTCCTCCATCATCATATAGAAAGAAAGAAAGATACATTTATTCACAAACACACAGGACACACATATTAAACAATAAAATAAACAAGAGAAACATATAAAACATGAAACAAAGTCATATCAGCCGAAAGACGACCACTGCTGGACTGGACGGTTAAAACTTTGTTTTTAAAGTAAGTAAATTATATGTTATACCCAGTCTACATTATCAAAGTAACCCTTTTCTAAAGTAGTACGGCTTTACGTTTCTAAAACATATTAAGTACCTACCTACATGTGACCCAGACACAAAGATGGGACGACATAATACTGTCCTAACTAGAACATTCTTTGTAATGTTAATCAGAATAAAGGCGGAAAAAGTAAAAGTCGGGATAGTAGACATAGGGAATACAATATTATATCTTATCCGTTAACACAAACGTCAGACCGCTTTATCTTCGGAAGATATATACGTCTCATATTATTTTCTGTGGTAGTAATTGTATTATTGACTTAGCATTACCTACACGTTCGGGACTTTTGTTTATGAGGAAAAAGTTCGTCGATTACGCTTGTTCAATATTTTTTTAAAACGTTTTTGTAAGTAAGTAACTCTTTACTTGCAAGCAATGGGAATAACACTTTTTTAGACAATAAGTTTCTTCTAGTTTAAAAGCAAGAACTTGCAAGCATTGTAATAAGCATCCTAAAATAATAACATAATAATTCATAGTTTAAATATTTTTTTGTTTTGTTTTCATTCTAATACGGCTTAGAAAACAAAGCAAAAAACCGGACAAATGCGAGTTCAACTCGCGTGGTGAGGGTTCCGTAAAATTGCTATGCTCTAGGCATCAGGCGCTCTATACAAAATACACAAAAATATTGAGAATTTTCCCGTAACTTTAAACACTCAAACTTTTTATAGCTTTTCCTGTAATTACCATATTTTTTTCAAAATTTTAAGCCTAGTAGTTTCGGAGATAATTGGGGGGGGGGTGGTCAATTTTCGTCTTCTTTCCTTAATTACTTCAAATCTGTTTTTGCTAAAATTATATAAAAAAAATATCTGAGATGCTTGCAACAACCTCTTTCATTTGATATGTCACACAATACAGATTGCGAAACTTTTTTTTTTAATTTTCCACTTTACAGTAGCTTCGGAGCAAATCGGCTGTGACAGACGGACAGACAGGCGCACGAGTGATCCTATAAGGGTTCCGTTTTTTCCTTTTGACGTACGGAACCCTAAAATGGGACTGTTCTGTATGTGTCTGGATTTCCATGGGACAGGCCTACGACCATAGTTACTTCGTTTCTGAATGTCTGTGAATAAATATTTCATTTCATTTCATTCAACTCATGCATACTTACTTAAGGGAACTATAGTTTTTACTTAAACGGATACTAGTTCGGCCTCTAACAACCATGTGCTTGAAGACACGTAGTTAACGAACTGATACTAAAAGTTTCCTCTATTTTCAAACAAATGTTCGTACTTAGTTGATCAAAAATTTAATAGGCTTTGTTATTTAATATGATTTTGTTTACAGTGGTTAAGTTACGTATATTACCGTCTATATATGTTAAATGACAATTCTTTTTAATTAATGCGTATATGTATAATAACGGATACCGGGTCAGCGTGGGAACTGCTGCCTATTCCATCTCATCAAATAGAGGAGGCATATCCCCAGCAGTGGGACGTAGGTATATACCGATGATGATGATGATGATGATGATGATGAATGAATGAGTGATGATATTAATGCGACAAATTATGAATACTTACCTGAACCTATATAAAAAAACACTTACAAAACCGGGACCTTTAAAATATCAACAAAGTAAGTATGATATGTATGGGAGTAGTCCGCTCTAATTATTATCTAAGTTATACTTACTTAGGCACCAACATGTGTAAAACTAGGCCGTACCGTACTTGTTAGGCACTTTATAACAGTCCAAACTTGACAAATTACAACCATCACCATAATTACAAACAGATAATATGCACAGCTTGCACAAGTTTCCCTGCCTATTCACTTTTCGAATAACTTCAAAAGTACAACTTTACATTGAAAATAACTGCCAACAGTTCACAAACAAAGTTGAATCCATGTTGAAAGGGCATTCTGCAATAGCAGACCGATAAAAGGTATCGACAACAATGCAATTGTTTATTAATCAATAAAAAAATGAAGGCCGTAATTTGCCGAATACACGATAACTTATGCATCCAACTTATGACATACGCTAATATGAGACAATGCAACCGTAGGGCACTTTGTTGGCTTATCGACTCTACTCGTAATCGTAATCACATCCAGAAACCGCGTTAATGACGTCACCTTTTAATAAAGAAACAAACGAGCACGAATTTATGTGGCCGGGCGACAAAGTGACCCAAGTTCGGGACGCCAAACCCATAATCCCTTAATTAGCCCACCATGTACCATTTGGGATTGTTAACACTTTGAGCACTGGTCGTTTTGGGAAGGTGTGTGGCCTGCGTCGGCGTGGCGAGGCGTGCTTTGCGCGCGCGGGCGCTGTCTCGCGGTGTTGCCGCCACGCCGCCTCAGCCTCGACTGCCGTCATGGAAATTCGATTTTTCTGACGTTTCCTCCGCGCCTTGCTTCGCCACGATCGAACTGCACGCCACTGAATCGCCCGCCACTGATTTTGCACGTTCATTTGTTCTAATAATTTCAGTTGCTTTATGCCAGTATCGGGCAAGGCAGACAGGAGGGATGTTGAAGGGGGCCCGAACACGCAATTTTCGATTTGCGAAGGAGATAGGCCTCTACGTTTGACCTTGGTGTTTTTCGTATCAGTCTGCCGGCCGAACTATAGATACATATGGTTTTGGTAATAATGGGCAATAGGCGTTGTTAATTCGATTGGACGCGTAGCTACCCGGTGTATTTTTGCAAGCGGAATCATGATGAGTCGCCGATTCCGAGAATTGATTCGTAAGACAGAGTGGATTATTTTAGCTGTCGGAAGTGATCACTTCTTCTGAATAAACAATATTTATTTGAAGTTGATTCTGTATTTTGATTATTAAAACGATGAATGAACAGTTGGCTGTCTGGAGCCTGTCTCAAGAGAATCTAATGGCCTATAAATATCCCAAGTAGTAGTCCCAAGGTCTCGAATGTAATTTTGCAAGCGAGTAGCTACAGGGGTGAAAGATCTGGTCGAAATTGAGAGTAATGTAAACTTGTCTAGTAAGACTGCTTTATACATATTTGAAGAGTTTCAGGCTCTAGGCTCAAGTAGCTTTCACTTTGTCCTGCTAATTTTTGTGATAATAATAGTAATTTGTATTTGTTCCAATTAAGATCGCGTTCATATCTCTGGTTGGAGACTCGATTTGACCAAGTTGAATGTACCTAATTATACCTAACACTACTCTTGGAATAAAGTCTAGTCTTGATTGGTCAAATAAACACTAAAATGACTAAATAGTAGATGAATATTAACTCAACTTTTGAGAAATACCATACAAGAGCATAAAAACCGTAGGTACTTAAGTGGCCCGCGCTTTCTTTCAGCAGAAAGGAAAAGTGTTGAACGCTAATTATGTTAAACGCGCTGCACGGTTACTTTATTTATGTACTTAGATTAAAATTTCACGAGTAGAACATATTCAAGAAAGTAGGAAGTTATTCATTAAAGTTAAGAAGCACTTAATTACCTTTTTAGGGTTCCGTAGCCAAAATGCCAAAAACAGAACCCTTATAGTTTCGTCATGTCCGTCTGTCTGTTTGTCACAGGTATTTTACTCGAAAATTATAAGTGTATTTGAATACAATTTGGAGGATGGGTGTATTTTGTAAGCCGCTACAACATAGTTCTGTAATGAAATGAAAAAAAATTAGGTTTGGAGTGCTCCAAACTAGTAACTGCAAGTCAAAAAAAGTATATCATTGTAAGTCCCCACGTGTGGCTCATCAATCGATAGGCCTTTCAAAATAAATATCAGGTTTCTCAGCAATTTTTAACAAAAATTGTTCCCCCCTCCCCCTCCCCACAATTTCAAACGGTGTATTTAAAAAACTCACTCAACTAGTTGCTCTGAAAACCACGGCCTGAACTCCAAAACTGTGGCCTGAGAACTCGTGAGCCAGTCATTTTTACAAGCTTTCTATTAACTTGCAATGTATACGTAACTATGTAAATAACTATGATCGTTCGGGTGGAATCCTGCTATTCAATTTTGAAGCTGATATCTTCAACCGATTGAGCTGAAATTTTGGGTAAAGGTATAGTTCGGATGCCAATTCAATATTATGGTACCATCGAGCGGATCTGATGATGGCGACAGAAGGTGGCCGTGGGAATTCAGTACTTAACCGAAGTAACCCCGTTGAGTTTGGCTCGTTAGAACCGTCTCAATGAGTAGTTGATGACGGTATACAGAAAAGTACAGTCGGCAATAAAAGCTTGTAGGTACCAAAAATTTATTGTTTGACATAATTTTTCTTTTTACATGAAAATATAAAATATGTGTACCAAATACATACCTTCGCCAAACTGCGGAGATGTTTGTTGGCGATAGAAAAAAAAACCAAAATCTGACAACAATCTTGTCAAATAATTATTGAACCTACTCACAAAATTTCACGAGAAAGGGTTGAAATGGTGACAACAGCTGGACAAACGGAAATACGAAAGAATTGCGGGTCAAGCTGAAGAAGAGAACTTCGTTCGCTTCGCTCGCTCGTTCAAATAGCAACGAATGTGTTATATACTTTATCATATTACCCAAAATGGCTGTTTTCACAGCAGCCAAGTTTCAAATATTTTAAATCCCACATTCAGTTGAAAGAGTGCAGTTTGAGGCCAAAGTTGGATCGTTGAAAGACCGCGGCTTGACGCCAAATGGTCCCGCGCTGCTAACGGCTTCCTCGGCGCCATTTGGCAATATACCAGTGCGTTTAAAAGGTATTTCCGAACATAATATACCGTCGTATTCTCTTGTAAGTTGCATTGATTTAAAGTGGTATTTATGCGAGATATAAGTAACTGTTGGTTATATTTTTTTAACCGACTTTTAAAAAAGAGGAGCTCAATTTAATTCGTCGGAATCTTTTATTTTTTATGTATGTTCCCCGATTAAGTACTCAAAGACACCTGGACCGATTTTGTAATTTTTTTTTTGTTTGAAAGGTTATCCTTCCCAGGTGGTCTCATGATCATTCGATCAGGATTTGATGATGGAATCCTGGAGAAATCGAGGGAACTCTTTATATTTTATAAGTCGGATAAAAAATTGTTTTAAAGTGAATTATTTTGTATTCTGGTTACATTAAGGTTACGTTAGAGATTTGGGCGGCGAGGCTGAGTCAGGGAACCAGTTACCTTACTACAGGTTCGTATAGCTCTCGAAAACGGAAACTGTTTTAAATTACACCTTACGTATTTTGCCACTTCGAAAATGTATAAACACGGTAAGGTAAGAATTCCGGTTTGCTTGAACAGTTACTGAAATGGGTGGTCCCATGAGACCCCTGATATGGAGCGGATCGCTCGTTGCGGCGTCACCCCATAAGTCAATCCCGTGTGCAAGTACGGAATGAAAGTAGCCATAATAGGCTTTCTTGATGTTACTGAGATTGAGACTGGGGCGAAGCAAGCAGATGATAGGCGTTCGCACAGCTGATCTGTATGTGGACTCCATGAGAGCCCCGAGTCTATTATCAGGCCTAGGTAATTAATCTGGTCAACCTTAGGCACAGGTTGGCCGTTACAGGTGACATATAAGTCATGGTCCCTTTTACCTCGGAAGCAGAAGCGGACTATGTTAGTTTTGTCAACTTTCAATATCATACCGTTAGCCGAAAAACACGCTGCTACGAGTACTTGCTTTATTACTTAGTTTAATTTTGAGTAGAACGTGGTTTTCAGCTGCTACGATAACACAACCGTCGTCCGCGAACATCACGATCGCAAAACTTAAGTGGCAGTGGGCGGGGCACATTGCACGTAGAACCGATGGACGTTGGGGCGGAAAAGTTCTCGAGTGGCGACCTAGTACCGGAAGACGCGGACTGATGACCTGGTAAAGGTCGCGGGAGTGTGCGATCCGGTGGTGCAGGACCGGTCACTTTGGCACTCTTTAGGGGAGGCATATGGACGTCTTTAAGCTGATATGCTGATGATGATTCTTTTACCACTTTGTTTTAAAGTTCCATTATTCCAAACGCGACCTCTATAAGTTCCTACCTTGATGTAGTTGTAGGTGGTAAACGTAAATGCAGTCATTTATAAATTTCATGCAGGTTTTAATACGTTTTCAAAGTTCAGTGTGAAAAGGTAAATTTTGCCTTTATAATAAGTAACATAATTAAATTACATGAACATGGTTTAATTTTCACACCAAGTTGATTAAATAAAACGTGGTGTTCACGGTCCTGGACGAACCATTAGCCAGCATCATTATTCAAATAGTATTACTTTTAATCGATAATCAATACAATACAATACAAATACTCTTTATTGCACACCTCACACAAACAAAGCAGTTACAGAGAGAAACAATGCAATAACATGTAGGTAGAGGTAGACAACAGGCGGTCTTATCGCTGAAGAGCGATCTCTTCCAAACAACCTTTGGGTATCGGAGAAAGAGATAAAACTAGATTATGCAGTAGGTGGTGCAGAGATTATTATTAATCAAAAACCAAGAAATTCTAAAAATAAACGTTCATCATCATTTATTTATTTCATTTATTTTTTTAGTCTGACAATAGCACAGAATAAGTAATACTACGTACAGAAGGTTCTCTGTTAACAAATTCCCTGGTTAGGTACGCCAAACGTGCCTAAATGTGGGCATTTCTTTCTATCGCATGCAACGCGCTCTTTTAGAGGCGGAGCCTTAGGGCTAGGGTTACCGCCAGCTCGACCTATTAAATTATAGGTACGTTAGTATAATAGTATATTTTACTAACGATATTACGATTATTATTTATTTACTTAGGATCAAAAACTACACAAAAGATGTGTAATTTGCCTTTAGAATATGACATCAAAACTGCCTGTTTCTGCAAAATGTAAGACGAAGACACACAACTCTGGGTTACCTACATACAATCATATAAACATAATGTAAAGAAAAAAAACTTTTCAACCAATATAAATAGACGACGCGGCGTATTTATTTTTCGAGGCGAATGACTATGCAATTCAAAGCGCGAACACGTGCATCCCGTAACAGCGCGCGGCGGCAACCACTCATAGACCGCCTAAAGGCGGCCGGCCGCCGGCATGTTTCTGTGCGGCGCGACGAAATTAAAGAGTGAACCGCCCCTGACAATAGCAAGTTTAATTACGCGGCAACACTAAATGTCACGCGCATACATTTTGAACAACAGTGTTGCTGCGTAATTTAATCTAGTGGGTTCAACTTGCATTTGCAAGAGTATAGTTTTCATTATTATTTACTCCTCCCGTTTATGAGTTTCCACGGCATAGTTTATGTGCTATGCAAATATCGGAGGAAAAATGCAAATTGCTTTATAGAGTTGCAAATTGATGAAATCAAGCCCGGGAAACAGGAATCCATTTTAAATTGAATGTTTTATTTTAAAGTGACGGGAATAGCTGTATTAAATGCCACCTGATGTTGACATTTTAAATCGTGTTAGTAGTTATCAAATGGAAAAAAAGACATGCTCGACAGCTCTATTTGTAGTTCAGTCATTTTATTTTTACTGGTAGGTACCTATGGAGATTTGAAATAATTTATAACAGCAAATTTCTTGTGTGTAACGGATATATTATCATTGAACGAGGGATCGAAACAAACGAAGTTCTTGGCTTCAGCTTGGGTCAACTTTCTTTCGTATGTCCGTTTGTTCGGGTGTTTTTCTCTACAGTTCGCATTTCTTAACCGATTCTCAGACAAAAAAAAAACCTCCAGATCTTTATGCTTTATGTTTGTTGGTACCTACTCTATGTGTACCCCATATATATTTGTTTATGTGACTGTTTGTGTTCTAAATAAACTGAAAAAGCATATTATTATCGAACCTGCTCACAAAATTTCACGAAAATCGGTTTATAAATGCGACCCCGTAGAGGAGAACCACTGGACATCCGGGCAAACATACTACAGAATTTTTTCACGAACTGAAATGCTTCGCTCGCTCGTTCAATTATACAAAAAAAGCGCTCCTGAGAAGTCCAAAAAATATTTATATTATTAATCTTTATTATGGTTAATATAATATATTTACTCTAAAAGAATGAAGATATATCATGCCAACGATTACTAAAAGTTGGTCCATGAAAAGCATCGTTTGTAATATAGTGTTTCCTTGATTTTGGTTAAAGTAGCTACTATTGATTTACTAACAACCAAATATGTTACATAGTCTTTTGTACTGCCCACATTTTCGTATTTTTTTGAAGAACAGCTTTACCGCCTTTGCCTTATGAGAAGTAGATAAAGTAGGTACTACTCTAAGAAATAAATTATTATCGATCAAACATAATACACATATAAGCAAAAATTGGGTACGATTTGTATGAATATCCAATATGCCTCCCTGCAGATCTGCCATATACAAAAATAATTATTCTAATTATGTGTATACTCCTGTAGGTAGGTACAACAAGTTACCTGACATTATTAAATTACAAAACATGACTTCTTTCAAAACTAAGTTGACCAAATGGCTGCATGATAAATGTTTTTATAGTATGAAGGAGTATTTGACAAGAAAATAATAGGTATGTAACAAATAGCTGTAGGTAAGTTTAGTAATTTAAGTCTTGACATCGTGGAGCTATGAAAAAATTATATGTTTAATTCGTAAAAATTTGCACACCTGTATCCAGGTTGATTACGTTAGTTTATTTATTATTTTTAAGATCTTGTAACCGTAATCTTGCAAATAAACTATTTCATTTCATATGAAGTGTAACCGTTTGACTTGCTCTGGAGTGTATTTGAATAACGATTATGGCCTATAGTTGGTACATTCGTCATACACCCTGTATATTTGGTAACTCGCCAGCGAAACATTGTCCGTCAACAAAAGGAGCAGCTATGTTGTATCAAATATATTAAAGCCAGCAACGAAAGTGTTAACCACTGAGCCCCGGTAACGGTATGTAGTACACGATCGCCTGGAGCAATGCCAACTTGGCTTAAGTAGCTCGTTCGGTAATGTACCAGCCCTGATAGCTTTGTAATTTCCTTCGACATGAGCTTGGAAATTTCTGCTTGGGCTTAGTTGCCTAACGTGGTAAATAACAACAGACATGCAATAAAATAAAGCAATGCTACACTGTCTACACGTCAATTGGCATGAAGGCCGTTCCTATTCTTGTAAAACACGCTCGTGTAAGGGACACGCTTATGTTTTCCGCGCACGAGTGAAAGAGTCGCTACACTTCTGGAATGGCTTTTTTTGTAAATTGTAAAGTTGTAAGTAGGTATTCATATTTGCTTTTGTGAATCTTTTAGGACGTGAAATACCGTCAATTAAACTCTCTTTTTTCGTAGTTAAATAGTTTTTAGGTAGTTAAACTAGCTTCCGCCCGCGACTTCGTCTGCGTGGACCCGGGATTAAAACTTTCCTATATTTTAATCCAGGATATAAACTATCTTAGTGCATATTTCATTCAAATCGGTTGAGCCGTTTAAGCGTGATTGAGTAACAAACATCTAAACATCCAGACCTCCAAACATCTAAACTTTCGCATTTATAATATTAGTAGGATCTGGAAATATTATGGATATTTCATTATAAATCCTTGTCATTAACAGGTAAGGTTACTCCAGATTTATAATAATTGCAGTCACTTAAACCAACCTAAAGAGCCTTGTGACAATTCATTCACTTAGAAGGCCTATCAGAGACTGGTGCGGCCTGCGGTAGCGGTCAATAGTAAACTTGACATCAGCTGTCAAATTTACTACTGACCGCCAACGCAAGCCGCACCAGTCTGTGAGAGGCTTTAAGTGTCATCGACACATGCTAACGGAATACAATTTCATTGGGTTTTAATATTTCGTCTCCTAAATTCAAAACTCACCATGTATACTTGAAAAAGTTGAAGTTTTTTTTTATATATTCGTTTACCATAACTGTTTATTCCTCTAAAGACCATACACTAAAAGCTCAACGAGCGAGCGAAGCGATCTGACAAATTGTTTCCAACAAAGCACTGCCAAAATGGAATTGCGCCGCTCCGGTACTCAATGCTTTTTGTTGCCTAAATTGAAGTGCATTGTGTTACTCTTGAGGCCTTTGTACACAAGTACAGCGTCATTTTAACACTTTGCTGGGTATTGTATCGTGTGATGCACGATTTTAGTCACCTATTTATTTATTTTTAATCATTGGAAATTATGGGATCGAAGATAAAGTAGAAGAGGGAAATTTGGAAACCTGGTTCCTGATTATTTGCCCCACGCATGCTTGATGTAATTGGACGCGACGAACACTCCTTTTAACTTCATCTGCCCCAGGGCGTATGATCGGCGATAGAATCGCGCTGATTTTCTTGGTTTTTGTCCACTCGCGTATTATCCTGTTATATATAAACACGACTGGAAGTGAAAATCCGTGATTTTAGTCTGCCCCCTAAAAAAACCGTCGTATTATGCATAAGGAATCAAGTTTTTAATGTTTGTGTAAGAAATGGGGGTAAATATTTCGCATATCAATTTAATTTCGACATTTATTGTGCTTCGTGCACATCCTACTACTATTATCAACGTGAAAGTCTGCGCTGATGTACTTTCCTGTGGAATGCAAAATATGTTTCAAATTAACTCCATTTTTTGGAATTGGAAGTTACCTGCAACTGAATAAAATGGTTAAAAATGCGTTGTCACTTCGAAACGTTTAATTGTATTTGCATTTAAAATGTGTCAGAAGTGGAGTATGATTCAATTTTAAAACTAAGAGGGGTTGAATTCTGGAAGTGATTTTAAAATGTTGCCGTGCGCTTTGTTCTTGATTACTTTTGCTGTGGCTTTGTTCATTACAATTTTATACATTTAATTCGAGGGCTTTGTAGATGGTAACTTTATTATATATGTAGGTACCTATACTGCTGCTTAGTTGTATTTTTAACGTTTACCTACTCGCCAGTAAAGTGTGGTCTATACAACCAGCCCTTAATCTATTCAAAATGTAACAGGACGTTTTTATTTATTAAACAAGATCAGAGTTGATTAAATATAGACTAGTAATCTTCATAGTAACGTAATTAATTCAGCAAACAACATTATGCATGAACCATAAAACTGTACGCTCTTATACATTAACAATACTACTGCGCATAACGCGCTACTGTTAGTGTATTGCGTCCAAACTCGACGGTTAATTTTCACTCGATAGCGGCAATGTAGCATCTACCAGAAAAAGAGCGACAAATATGCTATCTATGTGACCCACCGCCTTACAATGTCATATCGCACATATCAATTTGCGACACTTATTAAATTAGTCTCATTGCATCGAAACAATGGAACTACAGAATTCTACTGGCACAGCAAAACTTACTTTACCGATGTACCAATAGGGTTCAAATTGATGTATCTGACTACAGTCCCAGGGGGCTCTCCGAGGACTGGTGGCACTGTAAACTGTAAACTAGACAGCGGATTGACTTGTGCTACAGTTAACTGCTTTAGTGTTGAGCGGAACAAACAGCCCTAATGGAATATTATGTAACTGGTCTCGAGAGTTGATTTACTATTTTGTTTGATTGAATTTACATGCCTAATTCATACAGCACCAATGAGCACTAGTAATTCATACACACATGCAACAGAGAGCTACGGTGCTACACATGGAGTTCAAGTTGCTACGGACTACGACGTAGCAGCTTGGCTGTGAATGAGTTAACCCATTCGAGACCAAGCAACGCTATGAGTGCTACGTTATTTACTCTTTTACATTACATGTTTCCGCTATGTAGCGGATATCGCTTTTAGATTTATTGGAGTCACATATGAGTCATGCCTCTACAAACATGACCGGCAATAGGTAATATGCCAATGCCAATGCGGGTCGAGGACCGGCTTTGATTTTTTAAATAATGTGTTTAGTGAATGCACACACATTTTGCTTACAACTTTGCCTTTTCAAGTTGAAACGACGTCTGAAAAGATGTAACATACTTGGAGCGAAAGTCAAAAGGTTTGAAGCAGACTCGTTAGTAGCCGGTAACCGTGTGTCGTCAACATCCGTGTGTGGTTTAAAATTCACCTTCAGTTGTTATAAAACGGCAGAAATGTACTGGGATTTTATGAATGTGCACGGTCTTTTGAGGTGGGACGCTAGGGACGCTGATGTACTTTTAAAATGTTGATTTTTCTGTAAAATTCGTGATTGTAAACGGTGATATGCTGAATTTTTCTTAATTTAAAAATAAGAAATGTACTCAAATAAATATTACTTAGGGGCGACAATCTTATGGATACAAACTGACGATATATATTATACATCTTCTATAGATTACTCAGAATCAGAAATAAATACAGATGTAAAACATTGGCCCTTACTAGAATTTAAACACATGGCACTAGCTTCGTCGTAGATAAGGGCTACCAAATGTAGGCTAAAAATGGTAGTTTTCATATAAGTAAAATAAAATTAACAAAGTGCCATAAAAGTCATAGACATATGATTTTCCGTTGCTTACTAATACCGTTCTGTTTCACGTTGGATTCAATCCCAGATGTGCCCTTTAAATAATATTAAAATGCAAACACATCAAAACACAAATCAAGATGTAGCATCTAGTCATTTTTAATCTGTATTTGGAACGTGTGATATATTTTTAACGGAGCGAAAGTTGTTTGAAAAGGAAACGCGAAAGCCACAGCTCCGGTAGCATGACACATTAAATAGTACAACTCAATTGTATTGGGTAGACGGAACGTTTGAGCAACTATTGTTTGATATTTGTAAACTGCTTTCAAAATACTAACGTGTATAATTTTAATTTGTTTTACTTAAAATGACGAATAATACCTAAAACCAACCATTACCCACATCTTTTGTTTAATTGTTATCTTCATGTAGGGTCATCAATAAACAATTATATGAAACGGTAGCTACTCCAGTAGTACACGTGCCAAACTTCCGTTAGTTACATGACGTCTCTTTGTTATCTTTTCCTTTCATATATTTAGCAACAAAAAAGTTGTAAAATACCACGTTTAGTGTGTTTTCGTCATTTTAAATAAAACAAACTATACATGGTTACTCACAGAGAGTCGTATCTTTGAATGTGTGGGAGAATATTTAACACTATTTGAACATTACTTTTGGAAGGTTTCTTGTGTGATTACATTTATAGAGACTAAAGACTCTCCTTAACTTGCGTAGATATATGGGTTAATACGAAGTTGAAGTTGGTATTGACTAATGACTACGAAGCCAGATGTCCTGGCCCCGTAGCATGGTTGCCCTTGTCACGCGATAGGTGATAGGATAGAGCGTGCGTCACTGGCTGACACATAGAACGAGACGACGCTCTTATCTTGTCACTTATCGCGTGATAAGGCCAACCATGCTAAGGCTTCTGTATTTGTGTGATAAGCGTAAGGTTTGTTCCTGAGTCATGGATGTTTTCTGTGTACATATGTATTTATTTATCTATATAAGTATATATATCATCGCCTAGTACCAATGGGTACCAGGCGATGTACTATTTATGGGTACAAGCTTTGCTTAGATTGGGACTAGATCGATTTGTGTAAGATTGTCCCTAAATATTTATTTATTTAATACTAGCTTCCGCCCGCGACTTCGTCTGCGTGGACCCGGGATAAAAACCATCCTATAGTTTAATCCGTTGAGTCGTTTAAGCGTGATTGAGTAACAAACATCCAAACATCTAAACATCCAAACTTTCGCATTTGTAATAAATATTAGTAGGATTAGTACCATGCCCGTAATGTGCACTTGAATCAATTTTTGTGTAAGTAATAATTATTCTACCATCTGCCGTCTGCGCTTCCATGCGGAGGACTCCAAGATATCAAACTGAACGCCTGAAGTCCTAGCACACCACTGTTTCTATCTCATTCTCGATCACCGTCTTCTTTGATGTCGTTAGTCGAGTGTTGACCTACGCCCAGGGCCTGAGGGGTAATCACGTAACGCTTCGAACGCGCGTTAGGACAGCCCATCATTTTTCCGCATAAAAATTGACATTTAGTTCTACCTAACGTACGTACAATACGTTACATGATCGGTCTCTGATTTACCCACAAGCTAATAAAGCTAGAGCCTAGGGCGCAAGGACCAAGAGGGGCGGCGGGCGCGGCGCTGAGTTGAAACTTACGTACATAATAATATATTAGCATATTCATAATTAGCCTAGGGCTGTCAGGACTCTAAATCGGGCACTGCCTACGCCTGAACACGTGTGACCCCGAATACCTACCTATTAGTCACCTTTTACGACAGGTGGAGACCGTACCTACTGCCTTTGAACCTAGGACCCAAAAATCGATATCATTAAAACTATTGTTTGTACCTACATTGAATTATTCGCAGGCTCCGGCCTGTGTGCGATTAGTTCTACATATTTAATCGCATGGCGTCGTTTGTCTGCATCCAGTACCTACGTCTAGGTACAATATAGTACCGTACTTAATAGAATTCTCTAGGGTCAGACGGGAACCATGGAACGATGCTAATATTCTTACATAAGCTAGAAATCCAAGTTTATTCGTAAGAGTGATTCGTAAGTGAGAATGTGTTTCCCTGTCAAAGTTCTTTTTCACACCTGCTATTAGGAAAAGTCATAGTTTCTTTCAAATGAGGGATTTCAACTTTCCTCATAGAAGGTGTGAAAAGCAGTATGTGTCACTAGGAAGCAAAATTATTTCCGTCTTAAGCGTAAAAACTTGAATCCCTCGTACGCTCAAGATTTCACGTTAGAACTCCTTACTACACTCAGGGTTTTATTGTAGAGTCTTTCGCTTCACTCAGGATTCAATATACTGCCCTCGCCGAAAAATATCATTTTGATTCCTTGAGACACAATCTTCTTTTTTTTTAATTTTACCGACTTAACAGAAACAGAAAAATATTTATTGCCACAGAAATCCAATCCCGGGATCCTGTTTTTTTAGGACGTTTTTCAATACCGGTATTTACAACTAAAATACCCGGATCCCGGTACTCATAATTATAATAATTTCTTGATAATATAAAATTACATGTCAAATAACCAACACACAATATCTATGTGGAAAAATTTAAAGTTATCATCCATCAAAACCGCAAATTTTGGCTGCACCACGGAGTTAAAAGTCGCTTGTGCATGTGTCTAGAATGTTTTTGGTCATGTCATTCATTTCTATTTTATGCATAGTATAGTACATAAGATGAAACACAGTTATCGACACAGATCAGTAATCCAAGGTTTTGTTAATGTTGTTGTATTGACATATACCTACCAATGATTTTTTTGAAGTATTGGCAAACTCAAGTGAATCGGCTAACCAACAGCACAAAACGTAGTGTCCATGTAGAAGGGCATGTTTTACGAGTATATTTACTTGTAAAATGTGCAAAGAAACTAAAAGGCTTGTTTTAAAACGAAATTTTTAATAAAACATTTTTTTGTATCCAATCCTGGGATCCCGGGATTGATGAGGACAGTTTCGGTATTAATACCGGCTTTGCGAAAGGTCCGGTATTTGGAAGCCCTATAACATACTTGGCACCAGAAACACTAACACTAAAACTAAATTTTAAGTGGATATAATAACAGGCATCCAAAACTAAATTGTATTTATACTATTTTAAGAACACCAATTTTAGTATTTCATTTAATTCAGTGGCTGGACTTGATGTAATGTACCAAGTTTGGAAGTTATTCGACTCGCTAACTTTGCCGCTCCGTCAAATTTTCGCTAATAAACCTAATAAACATAACTATTAGCGTAATTCTTTAGAAAACTTTTATGCCTTAAATAGGTCTTTAAAGAGTTTCGTCTTTTAATTGGCCCAGTTCAAGTGCTTCATTCGATACTCCTGTAGAGTAAAATCAATCTAAGAGCAATTAGAGACGGATTGCTTTCTGGTTGCAAACCGACTGCGCAGTCCGCTTGCAGTCTGTGTGTATTTCCGTCAAGTGCAAAAGAACTGCATTCAAACTGCACATTTGCAGCCAGAAAGCAGTTGAAATGCAGTCCGTCTGTAACGGCCCTTAAAATAACGTCTCTCCATTAATCGACAAGTTGAAAGTGTAAGAGAGAAAATAATTGTTGTAGCTCTTTAGGAAAAATTTAATGCTCCGAACCGGATTCAAACCAGCGAGCACAGGCATACGCGGCTTGTAGCTACTAACCAACTGAACAATCCGTCTCAGCCACAAAAAAATTCAATCAGTTCCCTCTTACAATTACAACGCCTTAGGGAGGAGTGTAGGGACATCTACCTAGAAGCCTCAGGCTTCCTAACGGCACCAACGTCTCAAATTATATCGAGAAATCGTCAGTAACGATGCGCTATCCCATACTCAATAACGCGATATTTATTTCAAACGTTTCGACACATGTGACACCGGTCATGGCGGCCATGGTCCCAGAGATGACTGTCATCCCGTGATACGTGCACTGATCATTTAAATATGTGTACAAAGCGCGAGGGTTTCAAGAATTGTATTTTAAGATTGGTTTTAAAATAAATAGTAACAATATTATAATACGAAACAGTTTTATTGTTAAATCACACAATTAAAACTATATATAATGGGGAATGCACAAATTATAGAAAACTACACAAACTTGTAAATAAAATAAAACTAATTATAAACTAAACCTATAAAATCCCCGTCGTATATAATACTCAAAAAGAGAAGTAAAACTTAAGTTATATCATGTCATAAGTTAAATCATGACATTAATTATTTAAATTTATAGTGTGTGGTACTTTTGTAATACTTTGATGTTATTTATAATACAAAATGTAATTCAATACAAATTTTAACACGAAATTAGAAATTGGTAAAAAAAAACTTAATTTTGACGGTCTTACCCAAAAATGTAATTTGGTCTCCTACTATACAGGCAAAGCCCAGTGCAGGGACACACTTAAACTTCGTGTAAACGATTTTCTAAATAAATGTCTTATGTGTTAAATGAAAGGTTTAGTCTTTTATCAGGTGAAATCTGATAGCGGAGTCTTTTTCCGTAGAAAATGCCAGTTAATTACGGACCTGTACTGGCTCTGGATTGCAGCCAGAGAACTAAGTGACCGTGAAATCGGAACAGTTCTGCACTTTCTTAGAACAAAACGACGTATTTTAATAGGAATAACCAGCACGTACATCCTTATGAAATGGGGAAAGTGCTGGTAGTTGGATTCCGTTTAAATGTACCTCTTCAAACTTATAATTAGCTGGCATACTGTGCTTTGATGAAATGGTAAAGTTTGCCTGATAAAGTAAAGTACGTTTTTTTTGTATCGGAATTACATCAGAATTACATTATTCGATTTAAGGTCCAAAAGTCTAAATAATAGGTATACATTCCTACGATAAGAACCTCAAACCATGTTACAACTAAAATTGTATCTCATATTGTGTGTTAGTTTTTGTGTCATTTTTATAACAATCCGTTTTCAACATAAGTGAATCATACTCACACACATTTTTGTCGGTGCATCAACAGAAATGCGTTATGACATCACAAATTGGGAAATCAGGAATTGTATTGTAGTTACTCCAGTAGGTACCCAAATGTTGTCTGAAAGATATTGTTTTCTAGCGAATGAGACTACCTGTTGTCTGTCAAACGACACATCACCAAGGACCGGAATTCTTCATAGCAAAAATCAAACTGTCAGAGGGTTTCACCAAAGTGTTTTATCGACTATCGATAAATAAATGTCACTTAATAACACATCGTCAATATAATAAAATCAGGCTTTTGGATATATACAATGTATGTAAGCATAATGGTAAGGAATAAAACAGAAAATATTTTTATCAACCATTTTAGTAACACGGCACGGAAATTGCTTATGACAATCAAGCGACGTAAATGACATATGTGACGTGGGCATGATTTATTTTAATATGAACATGCAGGTTGCTTATCAAAGAGGTCAAATGTTACATAGTAATCGTATAAGTCGATATGCGATAATATTCCGTAAATTCGATAAGTGGAATTGTCGATAAAACAATTTGGTCATTCCCTCTGACAGTTTGATTTTTGCTATGAAGAATTCCGGTCCTTGCACATCACTAACTTACGCACCAAAAGTATATTCTAATCGTTACATTACCAAGGCATAACTTCCGCAACATACATAATGTTAGGGAAACTTTGTTCTTGCCTTTATTACGAAACTCGTGCCTAATACACACACAATTAACTCACATTTTATCGGATAAGCCTCATAATTAGCTTCATTCCATTGAAAAGCCTCTTAAAGGCCGCCATATAAAATTTCATTAATATAGGATTGAAACTCTTGAAAATATCGGAGAGCAAATTGGTGCTTTAGTTTAATAGGATTAAAGTAAGTCGGTAAAGTATTGGGGTTTTTATGTGATGAAATAAACAAGGTTACTTTTTCTGTATTGTCTTCTAAGATCAGCTGTAGATCAGAGTAGATAAGGTAAATAGGTATTTGCTTGCAAGTGGTATTTTATTTTGATAAATTAACCTTATTGATAGAGTAATATGTTTGATAATATTAATAATATCGATAAAAAGCGGTGCTCTGTCCCCACAAGCTGTCAATAGCCGCTCGCAAAAACCCGGGCCATACTTATAACACAAAAACTGGCCAACTCTACTGTCACCCATGCAATAGTGCTAAAGGGCAAGTTTGGCCTAGCCAGCCATATCGAGCTCACAATAGTGTTAAGAGCAAGTTTGGCCTAGCCAGCTATATCGAGCTCACAATAGCCTTAAAGAGCAAGTTTGGCCTAGCCAGCCATATCGAGCTCACAATAGCGTTAAAGAGCAAGTTTGGCCTAGCCAGCCATATCGAGCTCACAATAGTGTTAAAGAGCAAGTTTGGCCTAGCCAGCCATATCGTGCTCACAATAGCGTTAAAGAGCAAGTTTGGCCTAGCCAGCCATATCGAGCTCACAATAGCGTTAAAGAGCAAGTTTGGCCTAGCCAGCCATATCGAGCTCACAATAGTGTTAAAGAGCAAGTTTGGCCTAGCCAGTAATATCGAGCTCACAATAGTGTTAAAGAGCAAGTTTGGCCTAGTCAGCCATATCGAGCTGAGGGTTCCGTACAAAATTAGATTTTTGAGATTTTTCCCTGTATTTGTAGTATAAGACGACATTACTTGCCAAATTTCATAGTTCTAGGTCAACGGGAAGTACACTACAAATTTTGATTCCCTTGAGAGTGTCGAAATATATATTTTTTGCGGCATATACGGCCGCATCTTTTTTTTACGTTAACTTAAATTAAAAGTTTGATTTTTTCACAGCTTCAAGGGACCGTAGACCTGAGTATATGGTTTTAATTTCAACTCGCGTTCCCGAGATAAAGGGTCTTGATAGACAGGCAGACAGACAGACAGACGGACAACAACAAGTATATAAAGGTACAGTTTTTTCTTTCGAGGTACGGAACCCTAAAAAAGAAAATGTTGGAAAACTCACGCTGTCGTTCGTCCGTACACAAATAAAAATAAGTAAACATTTGCAATAGAAATGCAAAGTTTTTGAAAATGCCGTACGCTATTCGATATCATCGAGGTGTATTCAATCGCAACCCATTCAACGCTTGAATTCACTTCATATTCATTACGTGCTATACGATCTAATTTGAAATATGAATATCCTGCAGCGAGGTGAGATCTCTATTCATATTTAATTCATATCCATTTTTATAGATGATTTTTTTCATAGATTCTTAAGTCAGTATATCAAACCATTTGATTGAATGCGACTGTAGCCGAGCGGTTAGCACGCGACTTGTGTTTTCAAAAAATATCCACCTCTAACCAATTTGGCCCAAATAGTAAGTGAGGAAACTGTTTATATTTTTAAAAAATAATTGACGCAGCTGAAAAATCCGAAACTTTTTTTCTGGTGCTAAGGAAGGTTATTCTATCACCAAAAAATAATCAGGCATTTCTAAAATTTTCATCCATTTCCCATTGTATTCAAATCTTCGCGACAATTAAAGCTCAGTGTATCCAAGAATAACTACGGCCCATACCTGTAATATTCATTGGAAAACGATCCGTTGCCGGCATGGCTTATAATCGAACGATTGTATTGCGTACATAATTGAGGGGCCGTCGATGGTGGACAACGTGTTGACACCCCTGACCTGGGTGGGGTCGCAGTGTGGGCGAAAAGCGATTTAATAGAATAACAAGCGAGTAAGCTTGGCTTGGATACCTTAAGGTGAGGCGCTAGTGGCGGTGTGTTAATAGGTTTTTTTATTTACTGAATTTAGATTGTGTTATTATTATTATTAATCATTTATTTCGTACCATAATAAGTCCATATACATATACAATCATAAATACAAAATAAAATTAATAAAATATTTAAAACAATACAATATAATTACTAGAATGTATGGAGTTCCAGTGCTCCACCATCGGGCATT
The DNA here is from genome assembly GCA_932294315.1 of Epinotia nisella. Classification (NCBI taxonomy): domain Eukaryota; kingdom Metazoa; phylum Arthropoda; class Insecta; order Lepidoptera; family Tortricidae; genus Epinotia; species Epinotia nisella. The sequence continues at coordinate 14,795,557 of OW028682.1, read as the reverse complement.
CCAACCTATCAACAATGGTGTTCAGGAGGCTGCTGTCACGGTCTCGCACGCGGCGCATCAGGGAGGCAACTCGTTTACGAATTATAGCCTGAAAACTATCAACTCTAGCCTCTGCAAACATACCTGATGCGCTATAATGATGCGAGATGCGTTATAATAAACCACATTTTAATTTAATCATATTGTATAGACAATCGTAGCGATTTTAAAATATTGAACAAATACACACTACCAACCGTAGTAATGGTAGATGCAGATAAAAGTAGCTATGTTTCACAATTACGGGGAAATGCGGGCTGGCGATGGTAAAGATAGTGTATTTTTAGCATTTTACATATGCGGCTCTAGTTCATTAACAAAATCAGTTATCAAATAAATCTAAACATTGGGACATAGGGGAACTTTTAGTTAATCTATGTCACAAAAATAATTTTTATTTATTAGGCAAGGTAACAAAATGTAAATTAATAAGTACCCAGACATATTTTAACATAGTTCCATCAAAACAGTACTGAATTTACAGTTCTATAACTAACATACACAACATGTTAAATAAAAAATTAAATAAATAAAAAATATTAAAGATCTACGTAAATACTAAATGACAGTGGGCATAATTAACTTAAATAATGAATGAGATCACATAAAACCGTGACGGTTATATTTAACTACGAAAGAATTTTGTAACACTACTTATAAATTGATTGAGATTTAACCAAAACATATTTTGCATATATTTTGATATGGCGTAGGAAATAAGGGACACCGGCGGCACCAACTTCAAGTTTTTGTATAAGTAGGCTACGCGATAGCTTGCACATGGTCTAAAAAGACATACGTTATAAAGAATAAACTTAAGATGATATTAAAAGTAATATAAGCAACCACGTGAAGAAGCCTAGGCTTGTGCCCAGCAGTGGGCCGTATAAAGTCATTGGATTGGAAGCATGCTAGGCCCATTAATAAGGATAGGTAAAGGAGGAGAGGAAAGTAGCTAGTACGGAATACAATATAATATATTTACTACTGATATAGTGAATACATTTTGATTAGGCAAGGGTCTAGACCAGCACAAACAAAACAGTATACTTGACATAGGTTTTAGTTTTGTTTTGTGTAGTAAGGACTTTTGTTTTGTTAGTTTGTCTCTTGCACTCAGGCCTTTTGTAAGTCTCTGTTTGGTCTTGAGGCATTAAGTCCGCATTTTGTATTTATTTGTTTTGTTCAATAAAGTCGAAAAAAAATAAGTAGATAGCGCCTTTATGCAGCTCCTAATGGTGTATTACAAATTTTCCCAACAGATGATACGTAACCAACTGCAGTACTAATTATTAATCCACGCCAACACTGCGACCACACCTCGCTACATGATTTATGATTGTTTACGAACCCTGTTAAGCCATCGATGTGGGGCCGGTGTGAACAACGTGAAATTTTAAGGTGCATTTGACTAGAAGGCCATTAATAGGTCAGCGCTTTGATTTTTTACTTTACGCTAGACCTGGGGCGCGATTCAACTTGTTTTAGAAACAACTCGTGACATATTTCTTTTGCGAAAAGAAGCGATATCATTGATGAAACGGGACGGTATTTCATCTGTGACGTTTGATAAAAGAGGACATGGTCCCAATTTCATATCATTGTCTTTCGACTCGTCGACTACAAAGACATATATCCATTTTTTTACCTTATTACTTGTAAGAAAGGTCATTCAAATTACTTATAAGTAGCAAATTACAGAGAGCAACGGTCGACAATCGTTGTTATCAAGACCACTAACGCCACCTGTCGGGAACTATGGTCAACAGTTGAGCGTTTCTGTCCACATAACACACGGTTCTATAAGTTTCCAGGAGCTCCGTTCTAACTTAGTATTGTCATAGCAAAATCAACTAAAGCATCCAGAAACTAGGTTTAAATTGCAATGATACGTTAAATTATAATAAGAAGTTACGAATCATACTGTTGAACTAGTAGCTAAGTAGGTTCCTAAGTTTGTTCAAGAGCTCTCGGGCGACGGGGCTGTCGACTCGACTACAATTGAGAATTACGTACAAGTTGAATTATTATTGTCTCAAGATTTTTCATGTACAGTCAGCATCAAAAGTAGCTACGCAAACGAAGACGTCAAAAGTCTTTATTAAAAGGGAACAAGAGCTTTTGACCTCTTCGAATGCGTAGTTACTTTTGATGCTGACTGTACTTACAGTCGCGGCAAGTAAGTTTGTCAAAAGTCAAAAATTGGTTCCATGATCGTATCAGGCGGGTTGTACGCTTGGTTGCCACTGACTTCGTATTTAAAGAAATAACTAGAATTAAGACTGATAGATAAAAAAACCGGACAAGTGCGAGTTCAACTCACGTGGTGAGGGTTCCGTATATAATCTAAGTGTTTGTGTATACTCAAACTTCTTATAGGTTTTCCTGTAATCTTTAGGCAAGGAACTATTTTCTATATTTTTTTCAGAATTGTAATCCTAGTAGTTTCGGAGATAAGGGGGGAATGGTCAATTTTCGTCTTTTTTCCTAAATTACTTCAAATCTGTTTTTGCTAATATTAAAAAAAAAATATCTTACATGCTTACAACAACCCCTTTCATTTCATATGTCACACAATACAATTTGCGAAACTTTTTTTTTTACTTTTCCAGTTTACCCCCCAAAAGTGGCCCCCTTGTTCAGAATTCATTAATTTACTTTACGCGTCCATCTTTGGGTCACCAATTTACATATGTGTACCAAATTTCAACTCAATCGGTCCAATAGTTTCGGAGCAAATCGGCTGTGACAGACGGACAGACAGACCACAAAGTGATCCTATAAAAAAGAAAAAGAAAAAAAAGAAAAGAAGACATTTATTCACTACACAAAAGACACACAGAGACAAAGGAGTAGACATACATGACAATTGACACATATTGTGTGTCTTCGCGGCAGTGAACGGTCGCTGTCTCAGCATTGTGCCGAGGTGTCAGACAGACACCTGCAGCGCTGGTTTTCAGACAGCACCGCAAGTGGCCCACGGAACGTATAAGGGTTCCGTTTTTTCCTTTTGAGGTATCGGAACCCTAAAAAATCAAACACTTTAGAAGATGATTACAGTGCAGTCCAGTGCAGTATCTGCTCAGTGACCTAGTTTACAAGTTATGATTCCGCTGCTCTATTTGCTTGATACTGCTTACTTGCTAGAATATACATTAAATATATTTGTTTGGACCATTTTGAATGATTTAACAGTCGCGTAACCTTGTCATAACGTGCTATAAAGTTAAAATATACAATCGATATGACAGCCGTGACGGGCTATGTCACCATAATCTCGCAATAGTAGATTGTATGACAAGGGGCTAAAATCCATATTACAGAATACCTAATACAGAATTTATTGGTAAAAATAAGCATTTTACAGTCACAATTTAAATACAATATACTCCCAATATTTTAAAGTTTTTACCACGCAACATATTAATATTATTACAGTCATTTCCAGTCATATTACCACGAGATGGTTATTTTCCCGAGCAAAGTGAGGTAAAATTGATCGAGGGGTAATATGGCTTTTAGACTAGCACGGCTATCACAAGACGGCGCGCGAGCTCTCTCGATTTATCTCGCACTATCCGTCTGTCTCTTATTAGAAAACACAGAAAGAGAGGTATAGTGCGAGAAAAATCGAGAGAGCTCGCGCGCCGTCTTATCATAGCCGTGCAGAGTTATACATTCTACTTTTCACTTCAACTGCGAGAAAATAGTAACAACAAAGATTAACAATTATACATTCACAATGAATAATAAATTCCACGGCGAAAAGATTGTTCAATTTGGCGGCATGCTTTTATGAATAAACTGCTTTGACACGGATACAAAATATTGACACTACGAATAAACGCCTCTGACGGTCAATAGCCGCGTCCAAACGGCCGAGCGCGGCGGACAGCATACGGGGCATAAGATAAAGCGAGATAGACAGCAGTCTATCCCGCTCAATCTCATAGCTTATGCCATGTATGCAATCAAGCACGCTTGAACTTTTGAACGCAGTTAGTGACGGTCAGAGGCGTTTTTTTTTAATGATTGTGAATTATAGGGACTTAAAAACACCTGGTGTTGGAAATTAATTCTGTTTTCTGATTGGTCGATTTAAATATTAGCTCTAATAATCTGGTTTGTTGATAGCAATGATAGCTCTAATAATCTGGTTTGTTAGATACAAATGTTTTTTGAAAGAGTTGTGATTGGTGGATTTAATACGGTGAAGTGTTTTGATTGGTCAAATGTTTTAAAGGGGTAAGATGTAAAATGTAAGTTTGTATATACGTAGGGACTAATCTCTGGAACTCCTAATACGATTAAACCATTCAAAGCCAATGACTCATATATGAGTCATTCCTCTACTTGCAATTTCCGCTACAGAGCGGAAAAACGCTGCTACGCACTTCGGCGTAGCACACGTAGCGTTGCGTGACCTCGAATGCGTTACATTTTATTACTCGTACAAGAATGGACCAGATTCGACCTTAGAGCGTACATAACTGGAGTAGCCTTGTCGTATTTGCGTACAAAAAAGTCTGCCGAATTTTGCGGGTGCGAACGGAGCATCTTAATAGGATATTGAAACTCAATTATATATTAAAATCTTGAAGTGGTTGATCGTTTATAATATCAAGTGCTTACATGCGGGAACTTTTATGATGTGTATGATTTTTTGCACATTGTGCAAGGTTTTTTACAGAGGGGTAAGTTTTTTAAAGAAAGGCTACTCCAGTTATGTATGCTCTAAGGACCAGACAAATGTGACCCCCTGCGTACAAACCTCCATGCAGGGGGCTCAGGTTCTCTCTACACTGACTGTAATTTCATTTCAACGGAACATAACCTTTTATATTTATTTATAAAGTTGTATTTCTTAGAACAAAATTAGAAATATAAGTACACAATGTCGTCTTATTACCAAGGCATAAGGTGCAAATTTGTAAACATATTTTTGACGTCGACCGTTCCTAATTTGAAATGTCGCATAATATCAGAAGCTTTCGTAGTAGCCACAATTCCGAAAACTCACTCAAGTTGTCGCAAAGTAATTTATCAACCACGGTACATTGACCCCTAAACCTCGGCGATTGACCTAATAGCCAGGCCATCGAATAATATATAGTGGACAGTCCGCCTAAACTGTTATCATGACAGGATTTATTTAATTAATCTTTATTGCACAAAAGAATAAATTATCGTACTAAAGGCGAACTTAATGCCGTAAGCATTCTCTACCAGTCAACCTTTGGGCAAAGCAGACAAATTGTGCATTTGTATGAATAGCGATTAAGATTAGGTACATCTTGAGTTTGGTAATAATGGCGGCAATTTTTATATCGAACTAGCTGCCCGCGCGGTTTCGCCCGCTTATTGCAAAGAACGCAGGCAAACCTGCGGGATAAAATAGAGCCTATAACCATCTAGAAAGTCCATTCTAAAAGCAGGTGAAAGAAATTTTAAAATCGGCTAAGCGGTTCCGGAGATTACCCATTAGATACAAACTTATAAACTTACGATACAATCTCACATCCCTGCTCCTGCGGACCCTAATGCAAAAAAGAAGTACCTACACCCAGGTACATGCACCCAGAAGAGGTACAACATATCACCGCCCAAAGAATCTGGAATCTCCTGGTGGCAACGGGCCTTAACGGTGAACTATAAACAAAAAAAGGGCTGCCTTGATACTAAAATCATTTGCGCCAGAGCCAGCTTGGAGCCAGAATGGCTAACAGTAAGGCTTCTACAGTATATTATTTTATAAAACATATTATTTGTACAACGAGAAACCCTTTGAACACACCTCAACGAATAAACCTGCCACCGTTGACCTATTATCAGTACTTGTACTACCTACTGTAAGGTTGGCCACACTGCAGCGTAAACTCCCTGCTTATAGGAGTGAAGCGGAGCGGGTAGCGAAGCGGGTAGCGGAGCGAGAAGTGCAGCTTGTCGCTACCGATCGTTTATTTATTGGCTACTTCCGCGTTTTTGGTTTCAATTACTTAGGTACTATTTACTGAATATCCAAGTTATACCTACCAGTTACAATTTCACAAGTCTAAACTTGCAGCTCGACCAGTAACAATCGTTATTTGATCAGTGTTGCCAGAAGACTTGAAAAATCATAACTTCGTGGAACGGGTCACTGTTCAATATCTGCTTAACATGACGAATAATTATAGGTATTAGTGGCTCTGTGAGCTGTAGAACTCGCAAGCCTGTCTTTTGTCAATTTTTTTTTGATTTCGAAAAAGTGACTTGACAAAAAAACTATATTAATAACGAACCTGCTCACAAAATTTCACGAGAATCGGTTGAGGAATGCGACCTTCAGAGGAGAACAGCCGGACAGTTCGACATACATCGGACATACGAATGATTTTGGGCCCAAGCTGAATCATAGAACTTCGTTCGTTTCGCTCCCACGTTTGATAATGAATACTTAGCCAAATGCGAATAAATTAACATTCGGTGGATAAATAAACTGTTACGCCTGAATGCGATTGGCAATACAGTATAAAAAGCTTTAATTTAGGTTTAGCGGGCGGAAAAAGAAGCGGCAGGTCTATGTTTTTACCCATTTATAACTGCCAATTACCGTACAATATAAGGTATATCCATAGAAGACAAGCGGAGCGAATGGCGAAACATGTTTGGTCTTCATGTCAGTCTATCACTGTCAACTACTACGCTTAGCACATTTATAGCAAGTCATCAGAGTAGAAGTTATAACAGAGTAGGAATACGTGATCGATATAGCTATGATTATAATATCTTCAATTTTAATAAACTGAATAAATACTTAATTAAATAAATACATTTGATATTTATTTAGGTTAGGTTATTTAGGTATTAGGTTACCATTCAACTTACTGGGTCGCGCAGGATCGGTCACTTTGGCACTCTTTGGGGAGGCCTATGTCCTGCACTAGACGTGTTTCGGCTGATATGATGATGATAAAACTTACCAAGTTACAAATTAAATAAAAATAAAAAATATTACATTACAGTTACTTAAAAAAATAGCAGCAGCTCTTTTGTGAATTAAAGGATTTTACTACTACTAGGGCCTTCTTCCAGAAAGCGTAACTGGCGTATTAAGCCTAAATAACAATGGAATCGGTTAGTACTGTCGACGTGAAAGATATGTACATATTTTTCGCCACATTAAAATGGAATAAGGTGCAAAAGTATAAACATGTCTTTGACGCCGACTGTACATTGGCGCTTGCTCTGATGAATATCCAAATACTTGATTTTGCGAAGCTTTGATGATCAAAATTAATATAAATAGAATTGGATACCTCAGTCTCAATATTCAAGTAAAATCCGACGAATGTTCCAAAATTGTATATTCAATTCCACAATCCTAGCTCCACTAAGTTTCGTAATATAGTTCCATAGCTAGTTTTGTGCCCGCGAGTCGTAGAACTGAGATGTTCCCAGCACCGAACCCCTTCAATCTACAAGATACTTATCAGCCAAACTTGCACGACGCGATGTCGTAACGTGAAACTGAATTGTATATCGTTGAGCCATGGGTAGTTTGCCTTCAGAAGGATTGCCAGAACTTAGTGGCGATACTCGAAGTTAGTGCTTAGCTTTGGTGCTTCTTAGTTGGAAACTTGTTCAACTTGATGGAAGCATAACAAATTAATAGTGATTTATACAGATATAATTTCTTGTTATATCATTCGGAAAGTGCAATATGAAAATTAAATACCCATCAAGAAATAGGATATTCAGGAATAAGTGAACCAGTTAAACAATTAAATTATTTATGCCTTGGCCTTTATGGTTGTTTCTTTAATGTATATTTAGTCACGGCTGGACTACAAAAGAATTAAAATACAACACTGTGTCAGATGACGCGGAGCTGAACGCATTAAATCTGTAGTTATTTGGAGATAATTAATTATTATAATAGTTACACAATTAACAAAATTATAAAGGATCAACCAAAATATTAAAACAGTAAAATGCTTCTATATATTATTTTTTGTAATAATTAAATGAACATGGGCATATTTAAATTCATTTTAGCTTTGAAATATTGTATACTTAAGTGATGTGACCCGTGACAAATACCGTATGTAACGCAACATACCGTAAATATATTATTTACTAAAAGAAAAAGTTAATAAACATTTAATTAAAAAAAAAAAAATATTTGATGCATTGTTCTAGCTTAATTCGATCATACAAAATGTTTTTTTATGTTCTTATTATGTGACTTCCTTATTTTCAATTATAAATTATTTACTCAAGCTAATCGCTTCCGCTCATCACTGTAACAACACCTTTGCATGACGTAACCGAGAACCAAAATGTTACAACTGCAACCAACGCTCTGACGAAATACAAACTCTGTGTCAGCAGCACAAGATTCAAATTGCAACGACCATAAATTTTGTACGTAAGCTTTTCATTTAGATCGACGATAAAGAGTAGACGTCACTTCCAATAGACGTAAAATTACATTCTCGATTAATGAACCCAATTAATTAGCGTAGTTGAGGGGTGTGAATGCATCATGCATATATGATTCATGTAATTCATTCGAAAAGTAATTACATACTATACTATTAAGTATTTTTATCATACCATTGGTGAACCATGCCCATGTAGTACCAACTCCTATTACAATCGGACACTTTACGCTCGAAGTTGTAGACGATTATATATACCTAGAACAGACTGTCCAGTTAGGTAGGTCCAACTTCGAGAAAGAGGTCAATCGTCGAATCCGACTCGGCTGGGCAGCGTTCGGGAAGCTCCGGCACATCTTTTCGTCCAATATCCCGCAGTGTCTCAAGACGAGAGTCTTTGACCAGTGTGTGTTGCCAGTGATGACATATGGCACTGAAACTTGGTCGCTTACTATGGGCCTCATAAGAAGGCTCAAAGTCACCCAAAGGGCAATGGAGAGGGCTATGTTAGGAGTTTCTCTGCGTGATCGCATCAGAAACGAGGCTATCCGCAGCAGAACCAAGGTAACCAATATAGCCCTCCGAATTGCTAAACTTAAGTGGCAGTGGGCGGGGCACATTGCACGTGTAGAACCGATGGCCGCTGGGGCGGAAAGGTTCTCGAGTGGCGACCACGTACCGGAAGGCGCGGCGTGGGTAGGCCCCCCACAAGGTGGACTGATGACCTGGTAAAGGTCGCGGGAGTCCGCTGGATGCGGGTGGCGCAGGACCGGTCAATTTGGAACTCTCTGGGGGAGGCCTATGTCCAGCAGTGGACGTCTTTCGGCTGATATGATGATGATGATGATGATTGGTGAACCATAGAGGTTACCAGTACAGTTTATTGATATAGTAAACTTTGGTTTTCTTTAATGCATGAATATCATGATGATTGACCACCATCGCAGGCCGCGCCAGAATCACACTGGTGCGGCCTGCGGTGGCGGACTATAGTAAATTTGACAGCTAATGACAAGTTTACTATTGACCGCCGCGGCCAAGCCGCACCAGTCTATGAGAGGCTTAATGTGGGGATATCTCTATGACATGCCGCGGGGCACGTCACATCTCGATATTGACATTTTGCAATTTGCATTACTGCCCAGTGATGTATGATTATGACGCTTGTACAGTCAGCAGCAGAAGTAGCTAAGCGGGCCGGGTGTTCAAAATAACCTACACACGCTCTTAATTTCTTAAGAATAAAGTCGTGTGCAGGTCATTTTGAACACCCGGCCCGCTTAGCTACTTCTGCTGCTGACTGTATTTTCTCGTAACTGGGCATTTTCGAGAGAAGATGATCGTCAGTGACGTCTTATAGTGGCACTCCACTTGGCAGTATTTGCCCCATTCCTTCCTACGGCAAATGAAAGGGAGGCAACGGTGGAACGCGAACACGTAACCAGAAGTGTGGTGCGACCATTACAAATAGTATTGTTAATTGTGGTTACAAAATGGAATATTTTTAACTTTTACTCGGTGACGTCACTAACGATGCATCTCTTCTCGCGAAAATGCCCGAAGCCCTATTACTATTATCTTTCAGTGAACACGGTATATTGAAGCGTTCACAGTTAGCACCTACAGATAATACTGTGATCGTTCAACTGAACAGCTAATAGCATGACAATAGCAGAGCTATAGGTACGAGTATGTAGGATTTCTGTCACATATGCTTAATTTTAAATAGTAATTAGTTAAACTTTTTATTAAACTTACCTACAGTCCGTGAGTACTTTGAACAGTACCTATTCAGATTCGGATGAAATTGTGTATTCCTATAAGAACACGTAAGAGCAGGCGAGAAAGAAATATAGACTCGAATGTTATTCTACATGCTAACAGACTGTGCATATTTACTTACTACAGCGCACACGTTTAATTTAACAAAGTAACTATCGATGTAGGGTAGATGTATCTGCATGGGCTGAACGATGCTGCAATTAAAATCGCACCTTAATTGCTCTTTCTGTCTCTTATATAGGTTTATACGATCATTCTAACGATTGCAATGTAATAATGGGATATTGACAGTTTCCGTATGTAACATTTACTATGGGAAACCTACATAATGTCCTTCTTGCGCTTATGTAAATTCTTCATACATTCTTAACATTTTTATACATGCCTGTCGGTTTAGGGTACTCTTGACCTGATATTTCATTAGATTTTCTTCTTATTTATTTATTTTTTCCATTCCATTACGAGTATCATCGTTAAATCTCATCTTCGTAGACCTACAGTCATTAGGTATACCTAAAGCAAGCAAGTTATGATTCATTTTAATAGGTTTACTCTAATCCAGTCCATCGTGTACTTTCATTTACACTAATGATGTAATATAAAAAAGAGGTAGATAGATTAGCGCTCCAAATTTCATCATCATCATCATCATATCAGCCGAAAGACGTCCACTGCTGGACATAGGCCTCCCCAAAAGAGTGCCACAATGACCGGTCCTGCGCCACCCGCATCCAGCGGACTCCAGCGACCTTTACCAAGTCATCAGTCCACCTTGTGGGGGGCCTACCCACGCTGCGCCTTCCGGTACGTGGTCACCACTCGAGAACCTTTCCGTCCCAACGGCCATCGGTTCTACATGCAATGTGCCCCGCCCACTGCCACTTAAGTTTAGCGATTCGAAGGGCTTTATCGGTTACCTTGGTTCTGCTGCGGATAGCCTCATTTCTGATGCGATCATGCAGAGATACTCCCAGCATAGCCCTCTCCATTGCCCTTTGGGTGACTTTGAGCCTTCTTAAGAGGCCCATAGTAAGCGATCACGTTTGCGTGCCTTACGTCATCCGTCGAAGTCGAAGCCGAAGAAGTCGAATCCGACTCGGCTGGGCAGCATTCGGGAAGCTACGGCACATCTTTTCGTCCAATATTCCGCAGTGTCTCAAGACGAGAGTCTTTGACCAGTGTGTGTTGCCAGTGCTCCAAATTTGGCACACTAAAACTGAGTCAATTACACCAACTTGCCTCAGTTTCGAGTCGTCAATGGAAACGTGTAAACGTGTCAGATTTAGTGGCCATTTTTTAAACACGGAATTTCGTATAGACAACGTATTTACCTCTTTTTATATTACATTATTGATTTACACCATGTGTTTATACTAAAGTACGTATATTTTTAAGAATAATAAAGTGCCGCGGGCGAACTCGTTACTGCAGTCGCCAATTACGGGCGCGGCGCGCGGCAAAACGGATCATTCCCACTTGTATTTTGCTTAATTTTCCTTTCGTTTTTTTCCTCTTTTTCCATTTGAGGGTGAAAGTTCCGTAGCTAAACAGTTGGTCGTAGTTTCAACGACTTTTAATTTAAATTTAAATAAATGAACGAATGATTGCTATTTTAGTAGGAAACTAAAACGACGAGGCTCATTTTATTGGAAACGCTTTGTAAAATAATTAAATTATTCATCCTGTAATATTAATATTTGTAATCAGATTATTCAGTATTTGTTATTCAGATTATAAAATGAATGCCAAAGGAATTTGGATAAAAAAGTTGTCATTTAGCGGCCATTCATGGTTGTCATATAGAATGATAGCTATAATTATATTTTCTCCAATATGCTCGGAAATGTGCCCCTTACTGTAGCAAAAATAGTACGTGAAGTTCCTCGTAACTGACAAGCGCAAATTTAAAAAGTTAAAAGTCATTATTGTACAGTTTTAGCGGCCAGGAAAATGTATGAAATTCCTTTACTGTATACTTTTTTACCTTTTAATCATATGTTTTGACCAAGACAAATCACGACAAACAGCCAAATGCTCGTAAGTTTAAAGGCCTAGCAATTTGTCATAACAAATTGCTAGAGTTAGACTGCTTAATAAATGTATGGCTGTCTCTTTCCAACTATTGCAAGTTGGTGTGATAAATTGCACCCGTTTGCTTAAAGTTTTTCCAAGTTTTTTTTTATTCATAGACAAAACGATTACTTTTGCAAGAGATCGAAGTGACGTTTTAAAAAATATTATTCAGTCATCATCCTCCTAGCGTTATTTATTATACCGGTTGCGCCCTAAAAGAGCCCGGGGTCCGCTTTGGCCTAATCCCAAGATTTGGCAAAGGCACTAGTTTAATGAAAGCGACTGCCATCTGACCTTCCAACCCAGAGGGGAAACTACTTAGGCCTTATTGGGATTAGACCGGTTTCCTCACGATGTTTTCCTTCACTGAAAAGCTAACGGTAAATATTCTGTACATAAGTTCCGAGAGTCCGCTGGATGCGGGTGGCGCAGGGCCGGTCACTTTGGCAGTCTCTGGGGGAGGCCTATGCCTAGCAGTGGACGTTTTTCGGCTGATACGATGATGAAGAAGTTTCGAAAAACTCATTAGTACGAGCCGGGATACGAATTCACCACCAGGATGAACCACTGAACTCACCACTAGGCTACCGTCTCTTTTTTTGATATTATTAAGTGTCATAAATTATTTACATGGATCCCCTCATGTCACCAATGTATTGTTTCGCAGAATTTTAATTTCATCTAAAAAAAACTCAAAACTGTTAACATATTAGGTACATAATAAATAAATAAAATAAAAAGCCTTTTTATTTCTCACGATTACGACGATGATATACGATTACAAAACAAAATACAAAAAATTACATGACTTTTTTTATATTATTATTTCTATATAATTATTGAATAGGTAGAATAGGAATATTAGGTACATAACTACAGTTAAACAGTCATTGTGTAGAACCACTTAGGTGAGGTTAGGTTTGTTTTATAACTATCCTCAAAAGTTTACTGTTTCTGTAATAAAAGTTTTCGATTAAATGAAAATTCTGCCTTATGTATAGGTAAATTTTCGTTTCGGTGAAACGTTTGTCGATAAAACAAAAGTAAACGTATACATTTTTTTTAAATGTACCTATTGTAGGTTTGTAGGTATTACTAACTATCCTCGCGGCTCCGTCCATGTTTTATAAAAAACGTGAACTAAGCCGCGGGATAAAATATAGCCTACATATAAGTGGAACAATTATTTAAAAGGACGCTTCCTTAGAGCATCTGCTGTAACCCCTTATGTCCATTTTTTTTTCGCATAAAAATTGATCTAAAGTTATGACCTCCAAATAATGAATCTTGGCACCACCAGCTCATAGCACATCAGTCAATGCAGATTTTGAGGTAACATCATGTATTGAGTCATAATACTTTTTGCATTATTGTATTCAAAAGATATTTTTGTGATTTTTTCTAATGTACATATGCAGGATTGTGCATATTATAGTATAGGTAATTTATTCCCTCAAATCTAAATGACACATCACAAGGTTCCCTGTCTTTAAAGCGACAGTCGTAAATCCGGGTCATTAGGGCTGAGCGCAGATTCCGCTATCTCTCATCACGGAGTCGTGTGGATAATCAAATTCGCTTATTTACCTATGTTAGGTAAGGAAATTGAGTTGAGTGCGGAATTTGATTACTCGGTTAATGGGTAGATTTAATTTGGGACTTAGCTATAGATATTTTTATTACTTTTAAAGTCTGTGAATTACATGAAAATAGATTATTTGCATAACTTTTCCTAGTCTCTGATATCATACTTATCTTCAAAAAATTACAGATGATATCGCTCGTTCAAAAAAGTAAACTAAAGTAACTTTTTATGAAATGTCAAAACACTCTGTTACTTCATACTTTATGTTAGTTCGTAAAATAGGAACAAGTGACGTCACGATTTTCTATGGTCGAACAGTAACCATTTTTTACTTCTGAATTTAAGCAAAAACAAGTTGATTATATTTATATGATGTTTTCCGAGTATTTTCATGACTTTTGTATATTGGTAATGTAGGAATTATTTATTTTCACCTGACCAGCTCGGAAAGGCTTGCTTTATCGCTCAAAATCTGCGCCCAGGAGTCCATTATATACGCTAGCGTGGAAAGTGTTTTTGAATTTTGAACGTGACGCTCTATGGCGAGATCCAACTTTTTTATATAAGAATGAGAGGATTAAATTTTATCATAATATCGAATTATTAGCATAACACCATAAGTTTCTGAACGCAGGTTAATGACCTCTCATTCCAATAGAATAAAGTTGGATCTCGCGATCAATCTTCCGACGCACAAGCCAGAATAATAAAGACTATCAATGAGTTCGTAACACGTCACCAACAGTATACATTTTTGCGTGCGTACCTTAGGTAGGTACTTTTATTAAGTGTTAATATGACTCAACATGATAGTTACAATTTAATAACATATACATGCATACGTACGAGTATTGCGATCTGATCTGTCGCGTTACCAACAAAATCTACGTATTTTCGACAAGGTACAAAGCGAAGCGTTGCATTGGAAAAATAAACAAATAACACATAGTACAGCTTCACAAAATTTACTTTATGTCGGGAAAATACTGGTGGCACGCAAACGGAAGGGAGCGGAATTCAGTTCAGCCAGCGAAGTTATTTACTTCAACAAATACGATATCAATGTGTGCTGTGTGTTCTGTGGCAAAATAGTAGATCCTTTACGAATGTAGGGTCATTGGTGCATCCTATTTCAAAAATAAAGACATATGAAACTAAATACCAGATACCCTAATCGTCTTGTGATACCAGAAAAGAGAACAATATTGTATAGGAAGAACGCTTACTGCATGTTTGTTAGCATTTATAATCGGCTAGACAATGACTTTAAAAAATTTCCCATTTCGCAGTAAATTTAAAAATCGGTTACTATAATCTTTTTATTTGGCAAAAAATGTCTGCCTGTTGAGTTTGTTTCGGCTTTTCTTCTTGACAGTGGTTTGCTTTTTCAGACATGCTGATAGAATTTTGACTTGTAAAAGCTGAAATTTGGCATACTTCTGTATTTTCGGTGACAATGCACCATCGAGATGGTCTGATGAAGAAGACAGAAGGTGGTCAGGGCAATTCCTAAACTACACAAGACAAACCCGTCGTGTCGCCCATTGGAACTTTTGCAATGAGTAGTTACAGATCGTGAAAAAATGTACAGTCGGAAATAAAAGTGTGGCGCATCACTAGCGCAGCGCGCCCCCATCACTAAACGAAACCCGCCCAGGCGACAGCGGCGCGAGTGCGCGCGCGCAGGGGGCTCCCAGACCGCGCCACGCAGCGATCCGATCGCCTTCGACGCCGAACCTATCCACTTGCCCCGCCGCTTAACGCTTACGCTTTCGCCTTACATTACCGCGCATAATAGCTGATAATTGCATACCTAATACTCTGAAGAATGAATAATACAATAGTTGTATGTATATTTGTGGAGTTAGTGTTTGATTTACGCACCTACAGAGTAAAATACTCCATAAAAGCTGGTACCAGCAAGCATAAAAATTTCAAAAACTGAATCCCAACTACGGAGAACTAACTGAAAAAAACGTTTTTT
Source organism: Epinotia nisella (assembly GCA_932294315.1). Taxonomy (NCBI): domain Eukaryota; kingdom Metazoa; phylum Arthropoda; class Insecta; order Lepidoptera; family Tortricidae; genus Epinotia; species Epinotia nisella. The sequence goes on along the minus strand of OW028682.1, from coordinate 14,779,668 downwards.
TTATATAAAAGGTAGCCTTTGTCACCCGGAGCATAATTTCGAATCGATTGATACCTCATTTATCAAAATCGGTTCAGTATCTTGAACGCTACACACGCGTAAATACAAACATAGACTGCTAAAATTACATTCCTTCCTTTCGGCTCTACCGTAATCAATAAACAAAGATTAAGCGTGCATACATGTAACACTCACTAATTTAACATTTGAAATCCAATTTACTCTTCAATATATAGTAACGGAGCTATGACATCATAGGTGTAGGAGCCGAACTTACCCAAACTAGTAATAAAGTTGCCGTCAAATAGTTACGATGTTAGTTCATCCCTACAAGAAATGGCCTATAGTTCGGGGACAACATTGTTGGATAAGCCATTTTGTGTTTGGGAGCTATGAACCTGGCCAGTGGGGCAGAGTTTGCGGTGAATCAGTTTGTAGTTTGGATCTGATGAGTCAGACATTACCCCGCGTTACTAATGACTGTTAAGGTGAGGTTACACTAAAGAAATACACGAGCCAGAGTAGAAGCATAATCGTTTTAGGCATGTGTTATTTTACTTAAAGCATGACTCACAGTTCACCGTGCCGAACCCTGAACCCACTTCTGTAGGTCAATCACGTAACGTAACATTGTACTCGCGTCAGGTAGATCTAAATGTCACTATAGATGGGGAAATGACAGTTGAGTTGTCCTAACGTGCGTTCGAAACGTTACGTGATCACCCCTCTGGAATACATCCTCATTTATTTATTTTCATTTGGACTGCTCACTGAATATGGGAAATACCTATTTACTTTAGTTTCAAGAATTAAAAGACCTCAAGTAAGTATCACCAATGTCTCAATTGACTCGGTCGGACATTAACGTCAAAAAAGCACAGTCGTAGATAACCATGTCTGCAGCTAAAAGTTAGGGCTTGGTTGAGCTAAGCTAGTTAGTAGCATTAGGTACGTCCGACGTCATTGATATATTTACTCATTTGCACCTTATTCCATTGTAAGGCGATGCTGTATACAAATCCTCGACGTCGACTGTACTAGAGAGAAAAGCGGTGGATTAAAATGTCGAAAGCAAGATTGCCACACGGCATACCAAATAAAGGTTAAAAGTATCAGACTTTTTTATGATTTGTAAGTAAGTAAGTAAGTAAGTAAATCTTTATTTGCAGGATTCATTTTGGAAATCACTGATGGTTTTGGCGACAGGCCAAATAGCAGACGGACTTGTAAGGTATTGTCCGAATGTTCAACACTTTAATTCTAATTGACATCATGTTTTTCACCTTTATCGCTATGAATTAATATTGAATGCGTCAAGTATTAGGACAATTAAATATTTATTGGGACGTTAATCTTAGAACTTTCATCTCTAATTACGCATACCTAGTTGTTACACATGTATACTGGCCATTATTTGCAAAAGTAGATTCATAGGGGCCACGCTAATTTTACGTATCAGCGAGGCGGGGAGGGGTCGTCATGCCAAACGTGACAGTACGTGTTCAGGAGCCGTAGCATGGTTGGCCTTATCACGCGACAAGTGACAAGATAAGAGCATCGTCTTGTTCTATCGAACGGTGTCAGCCAGTGACGCACGCTCTATCCTATCACCTATCGCGTGACAAGGCCAACCATGCTACGGGGCCAGGAGATCGAAAAAAGCGTGATATGGGGGGAATCCAAAAAGTCAGAATTGTGTAATGTGTGTGAACCTTCCTAAAGCTATAAAAACGTTATTTAAACATTACCTTCGCTTCTACTAGTTTGTCATTAAGTTTAAATAAATACTATACTTATAATCAACATTTCAAAAATTAATCTGTATCCGCCAATGCACAGAAACTGAATTTTAATTTTTAAAATCCTATCGCAGCGCGGTCTTATTTGTAAATTTTCCACTTCAGTAGTCGAGAAATTCACTTCGTCGCTCGTCATAGTCGTCATACTATTTTCCTCTGTAACCTAGATATTATTCCAGTGTTCTAAGACGAGCCTATGAGACATTTGCAATTCGCATTCCAATATCACCAGCCTTTTAATTATATTAACTTCACCTGTAACCTGATTCCACCTTCCACCTGTAATGGTACCTATCATTATCATCATCATATCAGCCGAAAGACGTCCACTGCTGGACATAGACCTCCCCCCCAGCGTGCCACAATGACTGGTCCTGCGCCACCCGCATCCAGCGGACTCCAGCGACCTTTACCAGGTCATCAGTCCACCTTGTGGGTATGTTGTCATCAAATCTTGCAAGTCCAATTTTCATTAACATTTGTCTTATTGATGTGAAAGTTTGCAAGTACTTAAGTAGATATAATACAGATGACGATACAATAATTTGATACCGTCAAGTTGGTTTGATGATAGAGCCAGACGGTAGAATTCTTCAATGACTAACAGTAAGGCTGGATACGAAACATTTATTCCGTTTATTTATTAATCCTATTGTAGTAAAAATGCGGTGAAAATTCGTTTTTCTTTATCCGTCACTTTGGCATTTGTATTTGGAAGAAAGAGACAAAACGTAAATCTAATTAACACGGGAAATAAGAGGATACTTAAATGTTCATAAAAATGTATTCTATCTTTTGCTTTGTTTTGTTCCACGTACGCCGAACTATGACAAAACGTGAGTGTCAAATAGACCTGGACGAGTATTTGATTAGGGTTGCGACGACGACGTCTAGGGTTACTAAGATTGTATTTGTATTACCCAGGTCTTAGCTCGTCTTAGCTTTGTACTGGTAGCACTAACACAATTGAGTGTGGAGATCTTGGGGAAGTCAAATTTGGGAAGCATTGTGCAGTGAATAATGGGTTATTGGTCACTAGGTTGTGCCCTCGATTCAAATTCTCTAAATTGAATGACATGCAATATGAATTATTGTGAATAAATGAATATGAATATTATAATAATAAGGGTCCAATGTTTCACCAATAGCCCAGTCACTAGTCCATCATTTTCACCCAATAACCCGTTTTATTTAGATTCCATCAACCAGTAATAGTCCCTATACACCCCAGCGGGTGCTGTCTCTGTGCGCGTCCCATGACACGGGCGGGGACAGCATCCGCTCGGTGTACTCCTTGCATTCCATTAAATTGTCAAAAGGGCCTCTACGTGTTGGCTCAGTTGGTACTTTGTAGGTACCTAGCCCCACGCACGCCTCCCAAAGGTCCGGGACATCATGTCCCGTGAGCGGGAAAGACATACATAATAATTGTGTACAATCTTACACAAATCGACCTAGTCCCAAACTAAGCAAAGCTTGTACTATGGGTACTAGACGACGATAAACATACTTATATAGATAAATAAATACTCGGGAACAAATATTCGTACTCATCTCACAAATAAATGCCTTTACCGGGATTCGAACCCAGGACCTCTAGCTTCGTAGGCAGCGTCACTACCAACTAAGCTAACATATCATTGGCTTTTAGGTATTCGTCTCGTGGAAGGAAGAAAACTTATCTCGGCGTTTATTTGCTATTCGTTTTAACTCCTCAGTGCGGCTAGCACAAGATGCGCACGAGCGCGTGACACGAGACAAGGCGCGACACGGTTCATATCATCAGGATCCTCCTAAGGTACCTACCTTATTTTCCTGGTTGTACCATAAAGGAGCTTCGGGCCCGCTTTGGTATAGTTTCAAATATTATACCTATCACTATCAGTAGAAAACGACCTTGCCCCTAACGAGCTCTATTATTTCGAAATAAATGGAATCGATGCGGACACTATCCCCATCGAAGATAACGACAGTGAGTTTTCGGTTACGCATTAGGTATTAAAAACGTAAATTAATTGACGTTTGGTGTAAGGTAGGCGCTTCGGCGTTTAGTTTATTTCTATTTATTATAAAAATAAGTAGGTTTTACACGTTTTTGAACAGAATAAAGAGTTTTTACAAAACCGGGAAATGGTTCACCCTAAGAGCTTTATTTTTTCCCAATAAACTATGTAAATATTTTTACCCTTTAGGACATAAAGCTTGTTAAACTTTAGTGCAAAAATCCGCCTGTTTCAACCCTAGCAAATTGATAGTGAATGACATGTGTCATGTGCAAATATAAATAGTAACTTTATAGCGGCAGGGTTGTCACCTATAATAAAACGTTTAATTTTTAACGTCTTTTTGTTTTACATAACCAAGCTTTAAAATGATAATGAATTGATTGAAAATTTATTAGATTACCCTATACTTATAGCAAAGATCATAGTAAAGTGCCACCCAGTATAAGGTACTAACTAATAATTGAAAGCTCTCTCCTCTTGGAGTAGACTTAAGTATAAAACATTTATAAGTTTACTTTTTGGAGATGTTAAGGGAAATAATTTCGGTACGTAAAAAACCATGTTAATAAAATAATCAGGTTTTATGTTGCCTATCCACCGGTGATAACAGGAGGGTTGATACAAGAAATTTCATATTGTCAGCAAACTTGGCGAATTACATAAATTGGTAACTTAAAAGGAGAAATAACATCTAAATTGTAACATAATACTTTTTAAAATCTAATCTTTTCTTATCGGTATTAGGGCCCTTCCGGATGCACTCGATGGGACATTTCGTTCAATTGCCTAATTTTGGGACTTCCCCAAACCTAGCTTTTAAAAACCGGATGATAGAGCTCAGTCGGAGCACTTTGAATTCCTTTGGTTCTGCGTTACCATTGCCACAGGCATTCATTCTTTGTCATGGTAATTTTTAGAAAATTAGTCTTTCTAAAAATGGTAACCATGAAATCAAATAACATAATCAAAATATTTATCCAGCAAATAGGCCACGTGGGCACTTTTACAAGTCAAAATGTATATTTATAGACTCTAAATAGTACTTGAGTAACACCACTCATAATAAAATTAACTTCGTCCAAGTTTACATTTGAAAAACAATAAGATGAAAAATATTAACAATTTATATTTCGCGTCAATCAAGCGTTAAAATTAATATTAATAAGCGTCAATATAATAAGGTATTTATGGATACCTATCAAAAAGTAAGTAATAGAACATGTTGCGAAAAATAGTTAAATCCAAGGTCGACTCGACTATACACGCTACCGCCTGACCTCTAAGGTCATAGGGGTGCGCCCTGCGTCCGCCATTACGTCACAATCCCCTAACAAAGACGATAACAAAACGGCCTATAATTACCAAATTAGTTAAGTAACGGCTCAACTTTTTCCTTTTTAGAAGTGACGCTTTTGTGAACAATTATGTACATAATGATTAGTATTGTGCCGTTTAAGTTTATAGAATCCCTTGTTTTATATTTACTGCTTCCTAGGTTATGTACTGTTTGTTTCCTTGTTTATAATAAGTTTGCGTTTAATAATGGGAACACAGATAAAATCTGAAAAGTTATTTAACCAAAACCACCATATACCGAAATTTCAAAATTTTGACGCATATAATTTAATGGAATTTATAAATAGGTTAGTTTAGAATTATATCATGAAAAATCAAAAAACATGGTTTTCGGAATTACGAACTTGACAAAAAATATTATTTCGGACAAATGTCTCTTTGGAATTATGTATTTAATACTAATGGCGTCTGAATCAAATGAAACACAGCCAATCCTTACGAACTTATAAAGCGCGTGATATCTGCCTGGCTAGCATGATCGCGTTTATGTCGGACATAAAGCATTTGTTGGATTTGCGATGATTTAGTTTAAAAATTACAACAACTTACGAATTATCAAATAATAAATAAATAATAAATATTAGATGACAATCTAACACAAATCGACCTAGCTCCATTGTAAGCTCAATAAGGCTTGTGTTAATGTACTAGACGACAATATATTTAATAGATATAAATTCTTAAATACATCCAAGACTCAGGAACCTTTCATGCTCATTACATAAATATTTGCCCCGATTCGAACCCAGGACCTTCAGCTTCGTAGGCCAGTTAAAGTATTTAAGTGTTATTAATAAATCAAAAAATGAAGGTAAGATAACAAAACTGGTTGAAGTAATGTGACCGAGTGACAGAACAAGGTATAAATGGGGCTGCTGCTTGGCTGAGCAGACCTCAGTAGTTCATCACCACTCACACATCAGATTCGGTGGAAACCGTTCAACCAATCTCACTGGAGCGCAAACTCTTAGAGTATTCCAGTGTTATATCCCCCGCGTGGTCGTGCCGGAGAGTTCCCCCTGGATTTTCCCCAGGATACTCTCCAACCATGCAGTTCGACAGCTATATTGGGTCCGTCCTATTATAACAACAGTCAGGTTGAAAAAAAAAAAACGGAGCAGACCACTTGTGCTGTGACCGGCAGCACGAACGGAGTTAAGTACCTTGACTATTTATTTTTTATATTTGTACATTTTACACAAGTTTAAGTGTGTGTTATATCGCTTAAGAATTTTAAAACAAAGATTAAGAGTAAATTATTATATACAACATAAGTTGTTTGTGGCTTAAAATAAATGAATATACATTTCGTATTATATGAACAGTTTTATTGCTTATATTATACATTAACCCTTATCTTATTAGATGCTTTTAAAATGGTAGGTAACGTTAATTCGTCGCACAGTACCCATTATTTTTATTAATTATTGCCTTAGACAGCTGTATACCATTAGAATCCCATGAGTTAATGGTATTGTATGTATACATTACATTCGGTTTACGACTCACAATATCATTCGATTGAAAACATTCACATAGAAAGTACCAATAATTCCCTATAATAGAGTTTTAACAATAAAATCCTACACGACGACAAAGAAAATTACAAATTCAGACTACTTGGTAACAATTTGAAAGAAATTAAAAATGTTTCTGCGTGCTCTGTAAAATGTCATGCACCACTGTTTCTGTACTATGTACGTGTAGCTAACGACATGTTTGTAACTTTAATAAAAACTTTATAAATTGTAATAAAATATTATCCTCTCTTTGTTTCCTGAATCACACAAAACAGTACTAAACATCGCATAAATAATTCAGAACGAACGAGATACGGGCGAAATATCGCCTTTATTACATACAAAATATAGGAAATGTAGGCAATTTAATTTGGAGGGCATTATGCAAACAGAACGACATGGATGATTGTGGTCGATCAGCCACGGCCGCGGGGCGGCTGCGGGCTCGGTGGCGACGGTAGCGGGAGCGGACGCGGAAATGACAATTCTGCTTATCATCAACACACGAACCCGCCCGGCTACCTTCGATATCCATAACTTAATTTGTCATAACCATCATCAGATGTTTTGCCGTAATCATCATTTGCCATAAAAGTGATTTTCTGTAAAACCGTAATATTTTCAGGACAAATTATATTAACTGTGTATATAATCCTGTGGGTTAGGTTGGTTTTATATAAATCCTGAAAGTTAACAGTTTCTGAGAAATCCAAATTAAGGCAAATTATGGCAAACGTTACATTTATGGGAAATGAAATTATGTATTTCATTAGTTTGAGTGTTTGCCTACGGGGGGTTGTGTTTGTGTACGGGATTAACTACAATTAGAGCACGTAAAAAGACAAAAAAGAAGGTGGACCTCCGCTGGTGACAGCTGAAACGGTTCATGCTAATTGACATAGTATCATGGCGACACAGCATTATATTCGTACTTGTTTAACATTCTATGTGAAATCACTTAAATTGATGTTTTGGTCGTGAAATACTACGTTTAAGTATATACATATATTTGATTGTGATACAATTATTGTTTAAATAAAAATAAAAAAATTATGATTTTTACAAGCTTTTATTTAACTTGAAATGTATTGTAGCTATGTTTGTTCGGGTGGAATCTTGCAACTCAATTTTGAAGCAGATATATTCAACAAGAAATTTTGGGTTTAAGTATAGTTTGGATGACAATTATATATTATGGTACCATCGAGTTGATCTAATGATGGAAACAGAAGGCGGGCATGGGAATTCTGGACTTACCTAACAGACGTGGTTACGTATTTGGGATTTTGTATCTATTTGGGATATCTCATTTTGTATTTGGGAAACCAAACAAATGAGCGGTTTCTTCTTAAAAATAACACTTTCCACACCCGCTCCGCCCATGCGCTGTAACCGTATCCTTAAATATCATTTATTCAGTTCCACAGTACCTACAGCCTATTACATCGCGAATATCCCCTGTTCCTTACATTAAGATAATGTGCTACTTCGCCTTAACAGAGCCTCGGATTAAAATGAAAATGCGAAAGCCTTAGAAGCTAATAGACTTGGTGTCGCACCTTTAATTTCCTTTTCCACAGGTCCCTACAGTCGAAAAAATTCAACCTATTTATTTAGCATTGTCATTTATAAGGTGAACAAAAAAAACTATATTTAGTAGACGTTCCACTCTCCATTATGCCTATGTAATAGGGGTGTGACTAAGATTTTTGTACGATTGCTCATATTGTCTTAATGTTTTAAATCCTTCTGTGCATACTTAATTAAGAGTTATAGTCCAGATCTATTTATTATTGGTGCTGTCAGTTTGACAGGTGCCAGCCACATTGGTGACATACTTTACGTATCACAATTTGTTCTAGATTTAATTTGATTACAGCATGTGTTTGGCGCTTTTGCTTCCACGGAAGCCGAACTAACGAGTTAGACAGTCACGCAACTTCACACAACACAAATCAAAACAAATCAAAATGCGTAACTTATGTCCCAAATCGACCTCCAGGAAGTAGAATTAGTAAACCTCCACTCATACTGTGTCATTCTTGCCTTTTACGAGCTCGCCGGCGAGCAAACAAGGAAAAATATTCTATGCCCGAAGCGTGTCATACTGGTATGACAATATTCTGAATAAATGAGGCCAAAAACTCCAGTTTATACAATTTTCATTTTGCGGCCTACGAAATGAAGTGACAAGCAATTTAAAGCTTTATACAACTGGGATAAGTGACCTGGCATGTATATGTAAAATATGTCCCTTATTAAAACCGTATTTGTTTTACGTTTTTTATTAGTTTTGCGGCTCATTGCATAACTTTACACAGTGACCTAGTGCCTTCATTTCCAAGGACGAAATTGTTTATCATGGAATATGTACTGAAGGGATGACTGAATCTGACTATTAGGTCATATTTAAGCCGTAATTATGTCATATTTATAGCATACGTCTTTGCTGACAGATTTCAACGCTAGATACAATTTGATAAATAATTTTCTTGATTTATAATTTTAGCCTAGTTTAGTTTATAATGTTATTTTTCTATATTAAGTTATTTTTTTTTATGTTTTTACACAACCGTATTATTTATGAATAGTCTTTACATATCTATACTAATATTATAAGGAGGAAAAGTCTATGAGATTGTAGCTTTGTAAGTTTATACGTTTGTATGTTTTGGGTAATCTCCGGAACCGCTCATCCGATTTAAAAATTCTTTTACCTGCGTTTAGAATGTATTTTTTTGTATAGTTACAGGCTTTATTCTATCCCGCGGGTCTTTCTTTTACACATTCGGTGCCAAAAGTTTTCTAGTGCTACTCTCCTAGCTAATACCGCGAGTTTCCGCTTTGTAGGGGAAAGAGCCTACAGCAGAGCGCCTACCTAGTGCGTACAAGGCACCGAAAGCGAAAACATAGTACCTATGTACATTGAAAACAAAAGACGACTTAAAATGTATGTCTTTTTTAACGAAAAGTGGCGTTTTTAACTTCCTTTTTCAAAAATGGAATACTCGAGAGGAGCTTAGCGCAAATGAACAAAACGTTTGATGTCTCTTGACGCATAACGACGTATTCACGAGTTTGTATGCAGCTTTGCCATTCACAACCCATCTGGACTCGTCTCACCATTCACTGCTAGAATATATTGACTCCGACCTTCGTAAAGTCTCGCAAAGGTCAGCCAGACCCTTATACTGGTTTCCTCAGGTATTTATCTTCAAGCTTTGTGAATATGAGTCAAGCTTGAAATACGCCCCAACGCGACGTGCCTGAGGGAACCAAGAGCCGTTGTGCTTTTCAAACTCATTAACTTTAGAGCATTTCAAAATGCCTCTCGTGGAGTGAAAAATTACTATGACCGCTATCGTGGGGAATTCCTTTGACGGTTGCTTTTCTAAATGTTTGCATAAAGGATGAAGTAGGTAAAAAGGAGCAAATTTTTAATGTATTTTGTTACATTTTCATATCATGTATTTTTTTATACTTTCACAATTTTCACACGTTGTTAATTAAAGGGACTTAATCGCGTGTACCTAATTAAATTCATACTTAGTGTAACGTAAGGCTCATATATGCATATTTTACTTTTTCAGCTAACTTTGCAGCCGAATGCCACCGAATGAATGGATTATAAAACTTGGATCAAAAAAATATAGTAGAGTCACGTCCGAATTTCTAAATCACTTTCCACGCGGATAAAAATGGGCTTTTGAGCGCAGATTTATTTATTTATTTATTTATTATGAAACAAACAGTCATACAAAGATATTTGTACAGGCTATCTTAATACTAAACAGACCTATAGTTTCCAATATAATTCAAAAACTTATAAGTATAGATACGTAAGCCAAAGATCCCTATGCTCGAAACCTTATAGTGCTCAATAGTTGACATATAAAGTTCAATTTAATTGATATTCAATTTAATTATTTTTGAGCGATAAGGTATTTCCGAGCTGGAGAGGTAAAAATTAATTTAATTATACGCTTTAACTCCCATTAATTTTTTTTACAGAACATCTAAATACCATTGTTGTAGTCACTAATAATTGTACGACAATAAACGTACACATTGGTTCTGTGTATGGTAAACGTGAAGAGTGACACCTAAGATTGAAAGCGTCAACTATTGGACTAGTCTCAACCACTTACATGAGCCCGGATAAATACTAAACTGACACGTATTATACACACCCACACACGATATGCATGTACTTACATCCATACAAATATGACCAACCCATATTCATGAGAAATTAACTCCAGGACCCCCTCTTTCAGAAACCGGTATAACGGTAAGATAAAAGGAGGGCCAAGTCTTTCTCGAGATAATGTTTTTACCTACTTTAGAAAGTTTGCTAAGCAGGTTTCAAGGTAAGTTTACGTAACTTTAAGCTATAGGTAAGGCATGGATTACATTTCATAAATTATTCAACGGTGTAAACACACGCTGCCACTAATTACTCGTTCCGCACTACGGCTGCGCTCAGAATTATAACGAAATTGTTAATTTCTGGTCAATGTTGATCGTTACAATGTATTCGAGGACAGTGTACACCAATCAAAATTATGTTTACAAGCATAAATTGGAGTAAAATGGTAAAGAAAAATGACTATTATATCCTTTTTATATCTTTTCCAGGAAATCCTTAACAAATATTATGTAATCAGCGCTGATTGGATGGAAACCCTAGTCTTAGGTTTCAAATGTCGAAATTTTTATCACCAGGAACTCCAGGATCCCTTTATTAAGCCCTCGTTAAGACAAATTAAACCATTCATGGCCCTTGACTCACACATGAGTCAAGACTCTACGTGCGATTTGCCTTAGCGCTACGCAACGCTTTGTGCGCTACGCCGTAGCGTAGCGTAAAGCGTAGGGGACGCCTGGATTAGATTTGACCACGCTCCCAAGAGACACGCTTATGCCTTGTGCGCACGAGAAAACGAGATGCAACGCTCGTCGGAAATGGCTTTATTGGACATATTTCAATAAATGTAAACTTTGTGAAGTTTTATTCATATTTCTATAAGTAATATTTTACATAAGGTAAAATACCATCACTTCAACTTGATTGTGTCGTTTAATTGGGTAGGCTGTTGTAAAAAAGGAAATTAAAGATCTAACTTTGTATTTTTATCTATCAAGGAAATTTTAAGCAATCATGTTTCGGTTAAATTAGGTAAACAATCATGAATCATATACCTATTTGAAAACCAGTCCTTATTTTTTTCAATTCATGCCCCTTAAGATAGCGCATCTAGTCCAAACAACATCAATTCATTCATTAAGATTAGTATAATAATGTTAATAACCATAACAATTAGAGATCATGATTGGTTTATAATCATCTTAAGTCATCACAATAACCCCCCATTTGTTAAACAAGCACTTCGTTAAAGTCGGTTTTGTTCTTCATTCCGTCACTCACCCCGGTCGAGTGTACGACCTCGACGGAGTACACTCAGCATCGGCAAAAGAGAGAGAGGATCGGTTTTTGAGTCATTCGTCAGAAATTTCCTTCGTTTCTATGTATTCTAATATTATGATAAAGAGGAAAGTCTGTGAGATTGTAGGTTTGTATGTAGCTCGTAATCTCCGGAACCACTTATATATTTTGTATTAACAATATGTTTTGTATTTATTATTTGTATTAGTTGAAGAGTAGCTGTATGCGTTTCTGCCTTAGCTCACATGCACATCTTTAAGTTAAAAAAGGTTTGTGGGAGTATTCCATTTGTCACCACCTCATAGAGCTTAGTGAATATTGTAGCTAACATAAAAGTAATGAATTTACAACATAAACTTATTTTATATTTAATAAAAACCCTTTGTAAGTTGCAGGGTAAGTATTCATATTTATTAGAATTAGTTCCCGCATATTGCGAGGCGAGGACTAATTGGAATACACTACTTTTCTGCACTAGAGCAGAAACGTACCACTTTCTGCACACTTTTTAGAACAACAACAACCCACTTTCAGAGAAGAAATGAAAAGAAATATTAAAATGAAGTCTAGACGAGCCCAATATCTTACAAGGATTCATACTAGGTATTCTACATATACAATGACTATGTTTTATACTTTGCGGACAAACACTTAATTTTTTTCTTTGTTTCTGAATAAAATGGCTGAGACGTATGGACAAACAGACAGTCAGTTTTAAAAGCATTGGGAACCTACTGCTTAATTCAAGGCTGACTATACTGCACAACAAATAAAGGGATCCGCTGGTGTCGCGATACGAATTCAATGTAGTAATTTGATTACGAAGTCAGCAAACAAATTTATAAATATGTTACAGCGTACGCGAGCTCGTGCTTAACTTCGGAGGGATTTGTGTCTTTGCAATTTGTGTTTCTTGAAGAGATACTCGAACGTTCTAAGTATACGAAAACGTTTTGAGAAGTATTCTGTTGTGGTGCTCACACAGAGGTTATAAATAATTACGTAACTATACTTCTTCAACGCCATAGTGTTACATAGCGTTATCCTTGTTACACTATGCTATACAATATTTTATAACCTCTGTGTGGGAGCACTATTATGTTTGTCATAGTTTTTAGCTATTGAAGAATGCCGTGTCATTGGCCACCTAGTAAAGAACACGTTCAATTTCAAAAATTCGTATGCCGTGTCATTGGCCACCTAGTAAAAAACACGCTCAATTCCAAAAATTCGTATGCCGTGTCATTGGCCACCTATTAGAGAACACGTTCAATTCCAAAAATTCGTATGCTGTGTCATTGGCCACCTAGTAAAGAACTCGTTCCCTTCCAACAAATTCGTATGCCGTGACACATATTTCAGTGCCAGTAACCCGCCTAGCGGGCGCTCAGTTCGTAGGCGCTTTCCGCTACTTAGCGGGAAAAACCATGGAATTGGCTAGGAGCGTAGCGATTCTTGGCAGTGAATGTGCTAACATGATTACCGCATACAGATTCCGCCAGCTAAATGCAGAAGTGGCCTTATTCTCAACACGGCATATGCACGTGAACCTTACGAACGAAACACCATCGACTTACAAATCTAACGTAAGTACTGTAACGTGACTGTTAATATTATACTGGCAACACTGTACTTGTTGATAATTGATTGAAATCGTGACGTCACGACCAGTCGGTCACCGATGACAGTTGGGACTTCAGAACGAGTCGTCTTCGAGTAAGGTTGGTGACTCTTGATTATATTTATGTAATACCCGAATGTTTTGCTAAATAAACATTTATTTTGTAACACGTTGTTTGAAAAACTATCCTTCACCTTTGAGATGCCGTAACATCATATAGTAGTAGTACCTAGTAGGACCTACTAACTATTTGGTAGCAGTATATTTCGCCGATTATTTTAATCTGGCCTAAAGGGAGTGCAGTACCTAGGTATATCACATGTTTTTTGGCATCGTTTTGTGTACGTCCGAAACAAGTTACACCCTCACATAATTCACGTTACTAAAGTTTGAAAAACTCAGATAACACTGGACGTCGCTTATCTTAAAGTTTTACTCCTTATCCAGTTTTCATCGCGACACAGAAACCTGCTATGATATTCACCAACCGACCTCGGCTCGTCCTAGACGACATTTCTATTACAATGTGAGCTTTATAACCTTCACAGATTTGTGTACGATTGAAGAGAAAGAGGGTCAGATTAGACTGGATACTCAAATACGAAACACGCGATAAGCGTTTGGAATAACCCTGCTACCTAACGGCGAAAACATGTGCATCGTCATTTATTGTTGTTCCGTTTCGAAACATTGATTTTATTATTACGTAAGGGGATAGACCGCATTCTTACTATTATTGGGGAGTTCAGTTTGGAGTCAAACACGTTTAGGTTTCATTATTCACTTTCCATTATTTCCGTTCATTACCCAGTATTTGTACAAAAGTTATTAAATCTTCACAATTCATGTTGTTGTAATAAATGTCAATCCCTTTTTCCCCAACGCTTAACAACTATGACAGTTGAACTGTCAATTGCCTTATTAGAAACGTCGCTTACAACCACTGAGGCACTAGCCGTCGCTGAACTGCCAAACTACTTACCTACTTCAAATTTCTTGAGCACAAGCGTTTACGGTCACAAACGTCAGATTTTACCCAAACACGCTGCCATTTTGAAAAAAAAATACAATTGCTGTGTTGTGTTAAAATATGGCACATTTTTTTAATTTCCAACCTTTACATTTCATTCCAAATTGAGAAAATTAAAAAATAAATTCCAATTTTTTTTAAGTGTTTAATCTGCTTAACATCAATTTCGGTAAATTTTTTTTTTTTTTTTTTTTATTTAAGAAAAAAAGAAATTACATTTTATAGTTTTTATATAAACTCGCCAAACTGTGACGTTTGATGGCGAGAAACGCTCATGTTCTATACTAGAATAACCTATTTAATAATATACCTACTATCATTTTTAATTTATTTATGTATTTTTACGAGACTTTATTAAACTGAAATAAAAGTGCCCTAATAAGGCCCAATGAATTTAGGTATCCTAAACTAAAAGTACCTACATAAAAAAATGGAATTGAATAAAAGAACTGATTTATAAATATAATGATTCAGGTTGATAAAGAATCTCACAATTGTGTTTTTTTCTAATTAAAAAAGTTATTCTCGTTTTATAGCAATTATTTATTTCCATATCCCTAAGATGGCCTAAGATTATTAATTTCCATATCCCTGAGTCATAATTTCGATGTTCAGTCGACGACAAAGAGAAATATACGGCCAAAGTTACAAAAATATGTATGCACGACTCTATTGCCTTAACATTAAGGTCGTGTATACATATTTTTGTAACTTTGGCCGTATATTTCTCTTTGTAGTCGACTGTTCAATATTTTATTGCATAGATTTAATTAACACATACGAGCGGCAGCTCGTAGTCGATCCCCTGGTTTTCTTCGTATGTAGCGGAAAGCGACTACGGCGTAGGGACGCATATGTGTCGTCACGGGCCGGGAATGGGTTAAAACGTGTATTATACGACCAGTTCCATACGATAGTAATGTATAGGTAAACATTTACTAAACGTATACATATTTTAATTAATTTATAACGGGCCTTATAAGGCCTACTAGCAACATTTTTTAATAGGTAGGATTTTATTTCTTTTGTAACGCTAAAAAACCCTAAGAAAAAAAACCCTAACAACATAGGGTTTATTTTCTTAGGGTTTTTTTAGCGTTACAAAAGAAATAAAAACCTATTTAAAAAATGTTACTAGTAGGCCTTATAAGGCCCGTTATAAATTAATTAAAATATGTATACGTTGAATTACTATTCAACAGCTGTAATTATGAATAGAAATATATTATATGTAGTAACCTAACACTACTAGAGGGTCCAAAGCATTGCTGACAACACTGTTTTGAACCAGAACAGTAAACGGCCTGCCATCCATCACACTTGATACCGATTCCTCGTTATCTTTAAGTAGCCACGGACGGATCAATCGGGAGATTTATGGGTTCTTCCGATATTAATAATTTGTTCGAAAGTCAGGTACTTATACCTGTTTATACCTAAAGTGCTAAATGTCAGTGATAACACTAATGCACTACAATTAAAATCAGTTAACTACTGACATTTGGCATTCATTCACCTTATACTCTATCTTAACGTCAGAATATTAGAGTTTATTTTGTAAACACGCTGTCTAATAATATAACGGTTGTAATAAAGACTTAATTACATTGGTATTAAGGTAGAATATCCCAAGGTTTGATCCAATCTGTCAGTGGTTAACTGATTTTAATCAAGGTGTAATTTTGCTATTTTTACACGTTTACAATAATGCGAAACTATGCTGTGATTGACAGTATATTTGTCGATAATAACAAAGCTATGCTGACATAACTGACGCCGCGATGCGACACGTGACGAGAAAGTTTATCCTCCTCTTTCTCATATGAACAGTGAGAGTGAGACATGAGACTGAGTCATGTCGCTCCACGCTATACTTGGCAACATGGTATGCGAACCCACCATTGTGAGCTGTCCAGGTCAATTTGAAGTGTTTTCGATTCATTTTAGAACTATTTAGAAGTTTGGCTAGTTGAAGTTAAGGAGATTCACGTTAAGCCCCAATTTCAATCAGAAATTATACTTGTAGTTAGTACCTATTTGTTACCTACAGAAAAAGTCAAAACTATTTGCTATATGCTATCATCGCTTTCTAATAAAAAAAACAAACAATAATCAGAACTTCAGCCCTTCGAGCTTGTATGAAATATCTCCCCCTTCTGTTTCTGTATCGTCACGGCAATCTCATCTTTGCAATCGTTCGTTCATTTCATTAAGTAGAAATCGTACCTGGACAAACAATAGATCTCCGGACTATAATGTTTATTGCAAGTCTTTGTTCTGCCAAAGTTACGAAATATCATGGCGTGTGAGTAAACAATCTTGTAACAGTGTCCGTAATTAGTTATGTTTAACACAGTATGATATTTTGCAAATGGATGTTGTTGGATAGAAGAATGGAATGTAGCCAGAGCTGGAGATCAAAGTGAGACATAACTTTGATTGGATTGTAACGTATCAATGATCGATTATTCGTATGGATTATACGTGCGCTTAGTATAATTGACCCATAGGCTGCACGTGTAGAAAGACTGACAATAGGCTCGAAACAAGGTCAACTTAACTTCGTCGCTACAACGTGCAAATCACAAGCCAACATATTGCACCACACGGACAACGCCCTGCGCTCTCTCTCTCTCTCTCTCTCTCTCTCTCTCTCTCTCTCTCTCTCTCTCTCTTTCTCTCTCTATGTCCATGCCATCGCTCGTGTCCTCAGAGGTCCCAGTGACTCAAATACTTAAAATGTTTTACCCGAGTCAAGGGAGTTCCACACAAAGTCACCGGGGGCACATTCTCGTAAGGTTTCTTGCCAACCCTGAATATTAGGAACTCGCTTTTTCTTGCATTGTATTTGAGTCCGTGGGATATGACTCACAAACTCGCAGCAAGTCACGCAGCGCACTGAACGAAGGGCATAACCAGACCATGTCGTCCGCATAGTTTATGTTGTTTATAAACACACCATCAACCGAACAGCCAACCCTGGTAGCAGTTAGTTTTTGGAGCAACCGGTTCACGTACAGCCTCACCCCGCACTCCAACCCATATATGTCCGAATGCACTCCTACCCACTTCACACTGTTTTTCTGTCCTTCGTACCAGTACCTGAGTATTGACGTGATTTCATACGGTACATCGGTCTCATGTTGTAGTTTATTCCACAGAATGTCATAAGCTACAAGGTAAAGCAGGGATCTGCATGACTACTGCCAGCCAGGAACACAGCTTGCAAATGCAAACTGCTAGGTCTGCATGTCTTATCTTATCTTATCTAGTTGAGGGCCCTTTCGGATACACTTCGACTCAGTGGGATCTTTTGTGCATTTGCCCTCCCCTTTATAGCTATTCCCAAGCTCGCTCCATCATTTCCACAAAGCGGATGATGCAGCTCAGTGGGAGCACCCTGAATTCCTTAGGTTGCGGGTAGCCGTTACCAAAGAGATTCATTCTTTGTCTGGCAAGGGCAGGTCTGCCTGTCAGTCTATGTTGTGTTTCTTGTCATTCTTGCAGTTTGCCACGCAATACTGCCCAGATGGCTCCCTTATCGGCACTATAATGGCCATGCTAGAATGGCTTAGGACAGGTTGAGACAACGCCATTATGGTTGATTACGCTCCGAGCTGCATTAGCGCTACGGTTCCTTCTTGTGTCATACAATCAACATTATAAATATTTGTACCTACATTAGGTCCATTTTTCTTCATCGCTTCGCATCTATTTCACTTTATAAGGGTTAGTATCCACCAGAGCTGTGAGGTGTCAGGTTGCGAGGCGGTTAGGGAGGAAAAACCGGACCTGTGCGAATGGGACTCGTTCACCGAGGGTTCTGTAGAAAATTACAAATGTATAATTTTCAGATTTTTCCCTTTGTAGTACCTATAAGACGATATTACTTGCCAAATTTCATAGTTCTAGGTCAACGGAAAATGCCCTATAAATTTTGATTCCCTTGAGTGTCTAAATATACGTTTGTTGCGGCACAAACGGCCGTATCTTTTTTTTAACGTCAAGTTTTTTTTACAGCTTCAAGGGACTGTAGACTTGAGTATATGGTTTTAATTTAATCTCGGTACCTCAACGCATTCCCGATATAGGATCTCAGACAAACAGACAAACGGACAACAAAGTGATCCTGTAAGGATTCCGTTTTTTTCTTTTTGAGGTACGGAACCGTAAAAGAAAATGGACCAATAGGAAGCGATACGCGAGCGCGGCCAGCCTCGCAATTGCTGGATTGTTTCCTCGCTCACCGCTTCGCAACCTGTGGTTGATACTCGACCTAAAACGTTAGAGTGCGTGAAGAGATCTAGCCTTTGCTGACGTCTCTACGCGCACGACAGAATTCCCATGCCAATATTCCTCGTTCCATTTTGCTCCGCGACGTTGCTAGTTGCTACAGTACAGATAAAGCAGTTCCCTTCAGCTTGGTCCCTGCCTTGCAGTTTACATTTGCAGGCTGTGTTGTGACCGATAAAACAAAGGCCTCTCCTTGCAGTCTCCCACGCAGGACCGTCTGAGGGAGCCTATCGGCCAAATGGCCTTGCTAGAATGGCTTGGGATAGGTTGAGACAACGCCATTAGTTGATTACGCTCCGCGCTGCATTAGCGCTACGGTTCGTTGGCGACCTTCCTTTTTGCGTAGATACAATCAACAGTATAAATAAGTGTACCTACCTACCTATATTACATCGATTTTTTTTCATCGCTTTGCATCTACATATTTCACACTTGTACGAGTAAAAGGTGAGAGGCGGCGAAGAGGTCTTGCCGACTCGACGCGCACGACAGAGTTCCCGTTGAATAGCCGATTTTTTTTATCATGAAATAAGTAATCTAATCTAATCTAATTGAGAACACTCTATTTTAACCCTCTGGTTTGTACATGTTTTAAAAGGTTGGCAATGAGCAGACGAGTCCCCTGGAGTTGAGTTTGTTTGTTTGTGTTAAGGAGAGTTAAACCTCCTTATGACTTTCTGTTACTATTGTTTTTCTATCAGAGCTGTCACTGTTAAACATCGAATAAAATACGTAAACTTTTATATGGTAGCAGAGTAAAAATAAATATTTTAAAATGTTTCATTGACAAGAAGTGGAATTGTAGGAAAGAATTTGAAATCAAATTACGTGATTTGAAAAATAAAATTCATACAGTGAAGTCTGTGCCGGCTATCTACCGCTATGGATAGAGCGATTGTAGAAGCTTCAAGGGTGCAGATAGGACACCTAGATTCAAAGAACTTCAAATCATGGAAGTATAGAATACTGGTTGTCATAAGGGCCATTCCGGGAGCCTTTGAAATAATTGAAGGTAGGAGATGGAGGCCTGAACAACCACCTGCAACGGCTGACGCTGCCGTGCAAGCAAAATATCAAAAAGAATTACAAGAATTTATCAATGTTGACAGTGCCCTGCTAGTGCTGATCACGACAAATATGACAGACGAGATACTAAATCATGTCATGCGTCTGACGAGTTCACAAGAGGTATGGGAAGAACTAAATAGATTATACGGCGAAAGTAGTGAAGACAAAAGTTACGATCTGTGTCTAAAGTTCTTTGGTTATAAGAAAGAAGCAGAACATGCTATGGCGAATCATATATCTGCACTAAAGAATATCTGGCATGAACTTAACAGCCAGTTAGAGTCGAAATTACCAGACATGCTTTTGATCTGTAAAATTTTGGACACTTTACCGACGGAATATTTCGCCTTCAAGTCAAGTTGGTTACTAATGACTAAGAGAGACCGGACTGTGGACAATCTGACTACCCAAATATGTGCCCATGAAAAAACCTTGATGAACAGCACTGAGAATGCGAGCACGAGCACCTCTGAGGCTTTATATGCCAGAACTGAAAAATTCAAAAAGAAAGAACAAAAAGACTTCAAATGTAAATATTGTGGAACGAAAGGACATCGAGTCAAACAATGCAAGAAGTGGATTTCTGACGGCAGGCCACCTAAACAGCCAACATCAGTTAATCTAACTCTACCTGTCCTAGCCCTGAACCAAATAGTCGCAGACAAAGATTCCTGGTACGTAGACAACGGTGCAACGAGTCATGTTACGAACAGAGGGGATATTTATGAGACTTTCGAACACTTCAGAGGCGAACATACAGTCACAGCAGCCAATGGTCAAACCATAGAAGCTCTAGGTAAAGGAACCATCCGTGCTGAAGTTGATGTATGTGGAAGACGTGAGCAAATAACACTCAAAGATGTTTGGTACGTACCGAATATAAAAATGAACCTTTTTTCTGTTCTTGCCGCTCATGATCATGAGTTTGATACCGTCTTCGAGTCGACGCCAGACACGTGTATACTAAAAGTAGCTGGATCCACCAGATTAATTGGAAAAAGGCAAAGAAATGGTGGACTTTATAAACTGAACCTCAGATGCCTTACGTCAAAAATCAATGTAAACGCGGTATTAACAAATCCACTACAAGTCTACCATGAACGGCTCGCTCACCAAAATAAGAGACATGTAAAACAACTCATTGAACAAGAATTTGGATTGAAAGTTGAGGACAACAAATCAGACCTGTGCGAAGGATGTCTATATGGAAAGGCACACAAGCAAAAGTTTGGAACAAGGATAAGAGCAACTCAACCTGGAGAACTCATCCATGCAGACATATGCGGACCTTTTACATATTCCATCCAAAAGTTTCGATATTTCCTGATGTTCAAAGATGATTTCACTCACTATCGATTCATATATTTTCTAAAGCAGAAATCTGAAGCATGGATGAAACTAAAGCAAATGCTAGCAGAAGCCAAAGCTGTCGGACACACTGTTAAAGAAATTTTGACTGACAATGGAGGAGAATTTGACAACGAACAGTTTCGGAAAATCTTAGCGGAACATGGTGTAAAACAGAGACTGACGATGCCTCACACTCATGAACAGGCTGGATGCGTGGAAAGAGAGAATAGAACTATAGTAGAAGCAGCAAGATCGATGATGCATGCTCATGAGGAGATACCGCAAGGTCTTTGGGCAGAACTTATTAACACAGCGGCGTACATCCTGAATCGCACTGGTTCATCAAGCGTGCAAGGGAAATCACCTTTTGAGTTATGGTACAATAAGAAGCCAGGTATCAAGCACTTGAGAATCATTGGCTGTAAATGCTACGCCCATATTCCTAAACCAAACCGCAAGAAGCTTGACAAGAAAGCTCAGAAAGGAATATTGATTGGATATGACGGAAATGAAGGATATAGAATTTGGGATAAAGTCAATCACAAGTTGATAAGATCTAGAGATGTGACTTTTGAAGAAACACCGCTACAAGGCTGCAATATCGATAAAAAATCCCTTATTGAACCACAACCTTCAACCTCAACCAACAAAAACATTCGATATGAGCTACCAGATTTACAAGACAAACCATCAGATATGATTATGCAGCAAGATGATACTCGAGACCGACAAGCATCTACGAATGAGCCACTCGCGAATGGAACCCCACTGTTCCAATGCGAGTACAATGAAGTTGATGAGCAAGATGAACATGTTGTTCAAGATGTCCAGGAAGTGCAAGATGTTCAATTAGAGCCAAATTATATAGAAAACGAGTCGTTTGAAACTGTGGAATCTGAAGATGAGGATACAGAACTTGAGAACCGTAGTCTATCTGAGCCCGAAATTGAACAAGCCGGTCGAATGACTCTGAGAAACCGGGACAATCTTAGGCCTCCAAGTCGATATAGAGATCATGTCTGCAACATTAATCTGACATTGAATGCTGCTGAACCCAAAACCTTCAAGGAAGCAATGTCTGGAGTAGATCGGGAAAAATGGCAAGAAGCCATCAATAGCGAAATAAATTCTTTAAAAGAAAATGAAACATGGGAGTTAGTCGAATTACCAAGAGGAAGAAAAGCCATTCCATGCAAATGGATATTTAAAATCAAGACTAATGCTGACGGTACACTAGACAAGTACAAAGCCAGATTAGTGATTAAGGGATATTCACAAAAAGAAGGATTGGACTTTTATGAGACTTTTAGTCCTGTGGCAAGAAGCAGCACCATAAGAGCACTTCTAAGTGTTGCCGCCAAGGAAAAAATGTCCCTATCCCAATTTGACGTATCAACTGCCTTCTTATATGGAAAGTTAGACGAGGAAATCTATATGAAACCTCCAGAAGGTTACGCAACTGATCCTAAACTTGTGTTTAGGCTAAAGAAAAGTCTATATGGGCTTAAGCAGGCACCGCGATGCTGGAATCGATGCATTACAGACTATATCGTGGATATCGGCTTCAAACAAAGTAAAGCGGATCCTTGCTTATTTACACGAAGGAGAGGAGAATGCAAGATAGTTTTAGCCCTCTATGTCGATGACGGACTCTTTGCATCTAATAGCGAAAAGGAAACGATATTATTTCTGGAAGAACTGAAAAACCGTTTCAAGATAACCGTCAAACCCGCAAATTATTTTCTAGGTATGGAAATCGAGAGAAAATCAGACGGCTCTATTTTTGTTCATCAGAAAGCGTACACCAAGCGCGTTTTAGAAAGATTTGGCATGGAGAATTGTAAAACCGTGGCAACACCAATTCTAAAACCAGCTAACAAAAATGAGACAGAGTCTGCAGTTTTCCCTTATCGCCAAGCAGTTGGAGCGTTGGCTTACCTAATGACCGGGACAAGGCCTGATATAGCTTATGCTATAAGCGTTGTTTCAAGAAATTTAGACAACCCTACCAAAGAAAATGTACAAACAGCTAAGAGAATATTCCGCTACTTGAAAGGCACCATAGGCAAAGGCATTACTTATGTTAGTAATAAAGCTCTGGAATGCTACAGTGATGCAGATCACGGTGGTGATCATGACACAGGTCGCTCCACCAGTGGAATGTTGTGTCTGTTTGCTGGCGGGCCAATATCGTGGCAGAGCAAGCGTCAATTGAGTGTTGCGATTTCATCAACAGAAGCAGAAATCGTAGCTGCCAGTGAAACTGCCCGAGAGATTATATGGATGAAAAGAATTCTGAAGGACCTCACAGACAAGGAATGGCCAGCCACCCTATATATGGATAGTGAACCGGCAATCCAGCTAGCCAATCATCCAGCACACGAATACCACCAGAGAACAAAACATATTAGAATTAGATCATTCTTTGTAAGAGAATGCGTAGAAAGCAAAATTCTTGAAGTTCGCAAAGTACCAGCTTCGGTACAGCTCGCAGATATGCTAACCAAGCCTCTTTATGGACCCAGGCTTACAGAGCTAAGCAGAATGTCTGGCTTAAAAACGGAGCCGGATGTTAAGGAGAGTTAAACCTCCTTATGACTTTCTGTTACTATTGTTTTTCTATCAGAGCTGTCACTGTTAAACATCGAATAAAATACGTAAACTTTTATAGTTTGCCACCAACGTAGTTTTAAAAAAATATAAAAAGTAGCAGGGGTAAAAAGTACTCTGTCATTTTCAATCTCTAAATCGGTTCATTGGATTAAGAGTGGGAACAAAGAGTCGAGTTACTATCATATTAGGGCATTTTCAAATAATTGTGTACCACATTAGTGTGAGTCGTCAAACAAAAATTAACTCTTTGTCAGTTTTGTGACGTTACTTAAGCATATATAATGTGAAAATATACTAGTTTCACATTCAAGTAACGTGTTTAAAAGCACATCATTTATAAAAGGAAACGGAAAAGATAATTTTACAAACTGAATACTTAATTGTCATCACAAAGCTGACACTGAGCGAAAAATTTTGTTTCATGACTCACGTTAACTGGGTACATAATAATTTGAAAATGCCTTTAGGTAGGAACATTTTAGCCATTTACGTTGTTAATACTTTGTAGTCTTCCGAATAAAACAAAAACGTTTCCTAGTTCTGCACTTTTAAATGCAAACATTTCTCCAAGTTTCAAAAAGCATCCATCTGCGACCGAATTTAAAACGTTACGTGGTCACGTACGTTGACAAAGCTTCAGCTGCATCGTGACAAAATATGCAATGGCACAATGTAGAACAAATAGCATTGGTGTCTGCCAAGTCGGTACAAACCAGTTGGCTCAGACGTCTCCTTAGAGATTTGACATGACATTACCTACTACTACATAACATAAACAGGACTTAACCCTTCGTATGTCTTAGCACTGATAAATGCTATTGAAAAATGACTGCGTGACAGAAACGAAAAATAATCCTTCGGCAACGTCAGTGTCAAAGCATCCGAAAGGTTAATCGCGTCTAACTAATAAATAATCTCACAGAGTTATCCTATTTTTAGGGTTCCGATACCTCAAAAGGAAAAAAACGGAACCCTTATAGGATCACTCGGTTGTCTGTCTGTCCGTCTGTCACAGCCGATTTGCTCCGAAACTACTGAACCGATTGAGTTGAAATTTGGTACACATATGTAAATTGATGACCGACGCGTAAAGTAAATTAATGAATTCTGAACAAGAGGGCCACTTTTGGGGGGTAAACTGGAAAATTAAAAAAAAAAGTTTCGCAAACTGTATTGTGTGACATATCAAATGAAAGGGGTGGTTGTAAGCTTGTCAGATATATATTTTTTTATAATTTTAGCAAAAACAGATTTGAAGTGTGTCTCTAAAGAGGCACTTTTTAAAATGTAAAAATTTAAACTATATTCTGTAAATTGTAAAATAAGTTGTATAACTACCTTTAAATTAGCTAATATTACAAATCAGTAGTCAAGAACTCCCCATCGGCAAACAAACCTACTAAAGGTTTTGCCAAGATGGGCATTGTAATGAATTGTAATATGTATTTTCTTTTTGTGTTAATCAATAAATTTAAAAAAAAAAAAAAAAAATTTAGGAAAAAAGACGAAAATTGACCATTCCCCTCGCCCTTATCTCCGAAACTACTAGGATTAAAATTCTGAAAAAAATATGGAAAATAGTTCCTTGCCTAAAGATTACAGGAAACCTATAAGAAGTTCGAGTATTCCAAAACACTTATGAAATTTAGATTATATACGGAACCCTCACCACGCGAGTTGATCTCGCACTTGTCCGGTTTTTTATTATAATACTAACTGTACCATATTAGCAAGGTAACCTTCAAGTTGCAGTGATCCTTCAGCACGCATGTGTCGCGATTCCTTGACCTAGCTCGAGCCAGAGCGGCAGGGCCGGAATACCAAACAGCCATCCGTTAAGGCCAGTCGCACAATGCACGTTTAGTACTAATTTTACTAGTGCAAAAACCCAAGCCAGCGTCATGCTTAGTTGGGCCCATTTCGTGACTCGGTGCAGATTTTCTTTTTCTTTCGTCTTTGTCTTGTATTAGTGTATCATAATGTGCCTAAAAAATCCGGACAAGTGCGAGTTCAACTCGCGTGGTGAGGGTTATAAAATATTGAGAATTTTCCCGTTACTTTGAATAATCAAACTTGTTATAGGTTTTCCTGTAATTTTTAGGCAAGGAACAATTTTGCATATTTTTTCAGAATTTTAAACCTAGTAGTTTCGGAGATAAGGGCAAGGGATGGTCAAAATTCGACTTTTTTCCTAAATTACTTCAAATCTGTTTTTGCTAAAATTATAAAAAATATGTATCTAAGATGCTTACAACAACTCCTTTCATTTAATATGTCACACAATACAGTTTGCGAAACTTTTTTTTAAAATTTTCCAGTTTACCCCCCTAAAGTGGCCCCTGTGTTCAGAATTCATTAATTTACTTTACACGTCCATTTTAGGTCACCAATTTACATATGCATAATTGCATACCAAATTTCAACTCAATCGGTCCAGTAGTTTTGGAGCAAATCGGCTGTGACAGACGGACAGACAGACGCACGAGTGATCCTATAAGGGTTCCGTTTTTTTCCTTTTGAGGTACGGAACCATAAAAAGTACCAATACTTGAAAATGATTCCAATTATTTTATTGCTAAAGTGTAAATTCTATCAACCTAGTGTAGTGGAATAACCTATCCAATACACCTACTTGGAGAAATGTTTACAGGAGAAAAAACATAATAAAATAAGTGTAATGTGAAAAAAGCCTATCACATATCACGTTACATTTATTTTGATATTTATTATGACAATTTGAAGTGATACCACAGTTCACAACAATGATTATAATCTGTTTCAAGCAATTTGATGGCAGCCTTTGTTGTTAATAAGAACACCAACATCTCTTCTTCAATTTAAGAGTTATCCTCTTGTCGGTGGTTTTCCATTTCTCTCTGTCGCACACCAGCCCTTTGATTTGCTGATACGACACGACACGACACGACACCAACATACCTAGCCTTAAAAGTTAACCGAAATATCAACACTATCGTTCCCGTAGATTGGAGTAACAGCTTAGTAAAAGTATTAAGTAAATCATCCTAAACATATTGTATTGATGAGCGGGAGTTCGTAGGATGCGGGTGGCGCAGGACCGGTCGTTATGGCACTCCTTGGGGGAGGCCTATGCCCAGCAGTGGACGTCTTTCGGCTGATATGTTGATAATGATCCTGTGGCTGAAGCTACGGCACAGGCGCCCGCTAGGCGGGTTCCTGGTAGTGAATGTGTTAAGTATCAAGTGATATAAGTAACTTTGGCTAGGAAACATTTCTTTAGATATAACATTTTACCTAAAACAAAAACCTTTGCGAGAGAGTAAAACGATCCAATACATTCACACTGACAACAAAATTATTCTACTCTCCCGCATAAATTGAGGGATAGGTACGTTACACACATACATACCTAATTGATTGAACGACTTTAACGTATCAATTATTGACTGCCCATTCCCACCGATGAATTCAGCGACACATTTTGCGTGGCTATTCTGTTTTATGTTCGTTGAATTGGTGGTGGAATTAAGCGCTTATCCTACTCGGACTGGGGCACAATGGGTGACCGCTTCGCAAAACATAAATTTCCTTTTAGGATTCCGTAGCTCAAAAGTAAATCCTATTGCTTGTAGCGTGCGTGACCCTCTCTCCTTGGTTGCACGATTTATACGTGGCACCAGGACATAGTAGTTGGGGAAGTTATTGTAGTTATATTGCTGTAGTTTTTACAAGTTATTATCTATATTCTATACTAGTATTGCTAGTGGCTCTGTGAGCTGCAAAACAAACAGCCTTTAAAAAAAACCTAAGTTTATATATTTTTTAAACCGAATCGACAAAAAAATTTATAATTATTGAACCTGCTCACAA
This sequence comes from Epinotia nisella, assembly GCA_932294315.1. Taxonomy (NCBI): domain Eukaryota; kingdom Metazoa; phylum Arthropoda; class Insecta; order Lepidoptera; family Tortricidae; genus Epinotia; species Epinotia nisella. Next base: position 14,751,717 of record OW028682.1, on the reverse strand, counting down.
AATTTCACCAGAATCGATTGAAAAATGCGACCCGTACAGGAGAACAGCCAGACAGACTGACATACGAAAGAATTTCGGCGCAAACTAAAACGGAGGACTTCATTCGCTTCGCTTGTTCAATAAAGAGGAAATGTCTAGGCTAGTTTGTATGTAAGGAGTAATCTTTTAATCGGATGAGTAGTTACTCATCCGATTAAAAGAAATCTTTCACCAGTATATACCTATAATGAACTTTCAGAATGTACATAAACAATATTTTACCGTTGTCTGTAATACGCGGGTGGAGGCGCGTGGGCTAGTTCTTTTTTTTTTATAAAAACGAGAATTGTTCGGATGTACCTAGTTGGTATACCTTTCTATTACAATTTGATTTCAATGCTCCCATTGGCTCGGGGTACATGGAAGTACGAGTATCTCTGACCGACCCCCGAAAGAGTGTCCCAAAAAGTCATCGAACACATTTACCATTATTTGCAAAGAATCATATCATATTACTTACTAATATCCTGGTCAAATGCTGCCCTGCTTTTTACAATAGATACCTATTGGCCAGTAATTTAGTTCATTAGCTAGTCATTAGCTTGTGGGTCATTGTCATTATCACAAACATCCTTGATACGTGAATTTTTTAGGAAGAGTCATCAATAAAAGTCTGACAATGTAACGCACATGGTACTCGTAGGTATACAATACAGCTGAAACGATTATCTTATCATTAGGAAGAATGGGTCGAACATAGGTGCCTCAATAGAATTATTTCATTTGATCTGAGTAACAATTGATGAGCGTTATATAAGCACGTCATATTTAAACATGTCCCACAAGGATTGTGTTGTTTATAATTTTCGAGCAATACCTAACAGTTTAGACTGGCAGTTTCTTGTGAAGAGAGGGGAATAGTCGTTGGCTGTAAGAGGTTATCAAACCTTCATTTCGCCGACGACATTGTTCTTTTCGCCTCTTCTCCAACAGAACTTCAGCTTATGCTCGAAGGTCTGAGCTTGGCAAGCCTTCAAATTGGACTAAAAATGAGTCGGTCAAAGACTCAGGTGCACTCACCAACAGCACGAAACGTAGGATCGAGGTAGACGGGCATATATCATACATTATGTCGACGAGTATATTTACATCGGTCAGCTAATCTCTTTCAGCAACAGGCAAGACAAGGTCAAGCGCCGGGTCGAAGAGCTACTGGTCCGTGAAGGAGCTAATGAAGGGCAACCTTCCTCTGTCACTAAAGCGGAAACTCGTCGACATGTGTATTTTGCCTATCCTTACCTACGGTGCGCAAACATGGTCACTCACCGAAAGCCAGAAGCCCAAATTGAAGGTTTGCCAACGCGCTATGGAGCGCAGTATTCTAGGTGTCAAAAGGATGGATCGGGTCCGAAACACTACACTGCGCTCCAAAACACGCATAGCTGATATAGGTGCAAAAACTGCCAGGCTCAAGTGAGACTGGGCCGGCCACGTCTATCGCATGCATCCAGACAGGTGGGCTAATATTGCTACGAAATGGGTGCCACATGACGGGCGCCGCAGACGGGGTGGACGCATGCAGATCACGGGGAGAGACCTTTGCCCAGCAGTGGGACAATCAATAGGCTCTTAAAAAAACAGTTTAGACAGTTGAGATTAACTGGTAGTGTGATAGTATGCCTGAGTTAAAATCTAGGTAAGGGCAAATATTTATATTATACTTTTGTTTCTGAATCCAGAATATGTTCTATGTATCTTAAAGTGCTATACTACTAATATATACTAAGAATAGTATCGCATTTGCTTGAAAATGAATAGGAACTATAACTAGGTATTTATGCACCCTTGATTTCATCGCCCCTTAGTGGTAAAATGGTTACCTAATATTTAAAAAAATCTTACTAAAAAAACTACTCATAGTACAAGTATTTCTTAGTTTGAGACTACACTGATTTTGTATAAGCGTGAGGTCTATCGGCTAGAACAATAGAGTTGATGTAGCGTAGTGCTACCATTTTTGTCAATAGTATCATTATAGTAATATTTAAACAATTCCATTACGTAAACAATAACAATACTTTGTTTGACAATAAGAGGAACAGCATACTTACAAAAACCAACAATGCCTCACGGCCTCACAGCCACATTCTAGACAAATACTATGATTAAATTAATAATTACCCACGTGCTGCAATTAGACTATGTTAAACATTCCAAATACAATTAAAATCTAAATTATAGTGAAAATTTAAATGCAAATTAAACATTAATAGGGTACAGCGATCCACTAAGTCCGCTTTTAATGAAGGATTATAATTATAAACGAATGAGTACCCAGATTAGTACGCTCTACCCGAGAGACCAGTTTGTTCATCAATTCACATCGCAAATTGAATTGAAAGTTATTGCACACACTTGTTCTAAATACGTTGGTTCGGCGCGCGGAGAAGCAAGCATGCGAACAATATTCAAATCACATTGATGTGGGATGATGAACAAAAAATTTACTTCCAAATTAGTATAATAAATTAGGTTTGGTTGAACCAAAATTAGTTCGAAGATCAAATTGCATTATAAGCTAATTGTCTGCATAAATCATTATTTGAAATGCTATTTTTGAGAGCGACATTTATATTCCATTAGTGATACAAATTCGTGTGCTGTAGGAATTTAAGTAATATATTCTTAAGCCTTAATTGGGTAAAATCTGTATGAATAGGGTTTTTAATTTATGAGGTAGGTACCTACTTTGTTTTCTACAGCCAGTCATGAATTAAGACATCACTATTCGCCTCTCATTATTATTTATCGCTAAGTTTTCTGTTTTTTTGGTCATCAATTTAAAAAAAACATCCATGAGTCTCTCAATAGTCGTGTAGAAGGAAATCTGTCCAAATTATGGTTAACACATTCACTACAGCAAAGAAATCAAAGAATTTCAGTGACTATACCTGGGTATGACAAGGGGTCTTTTAGATCCGACAAATATTCTAGTGCGGGGCGAAAGGATCTGTTGGGTATGCACTTGTTTAATTGTCATTATCTATGTAATTATGAGGATTCATTCATTTGTTTTTAAAACAATATATTCTTCATATTCAACCTAAGTTAATCTTCAAATCGCAGGTAACTGGTTGTTTACATTGTCGATATTTTTTAGTGTTGTGGGCAGAAATAAAATATCGAAATCGAAACTTATTAATTGCAATATGACAAGATACATTATTATGCCTTCATGACTTAATGTTTGAATAAATTTTAATATGATTAAGACACATTAAAATATAATGAAAACAGGTCACTCACGTATTTAATGTCGAATATCGCTCGACATATTTCGAACCGATTCGCGGTTCTTAGTCATTAGCATACGAGTTGCCGTCGCGTTTACCACTGCGGGCCCGCGTTGCTGGTTTGCGCAGGCGCAGGCGGGGTCAGCGCAGAAGGCGAGAATCTACCCTCGTTTTCTTCAGCACATTAAGCCACGTTGCAATTATGAGAAATTGATAGGCTAGTGTAAATATTATTTGTTGTACCATTTCGCTTACCAAGTATGATCTGTCTAGTAGGTGCATCCCCTTTTTTATTTTTTACGGTTTTTGTTCACTATCACTCTTGTCACACATTATCAACATTTTCCTCGACCGCCTTTTGATCGATAATTCACGTTATCTCTCACTTGTTTCAACAACCACCTACACACTTGGACTGCTCACTGCACTAGTTTAACTAGACTGTCATCTATTACGGCTATCGGGTCACCGGGCATCGGGTCTTAACCCGATAAACGCACTAGATGAATAAACTTTTGCACTGGTCGACAACGGGTCGAAAATATTTTTACGTAAATTATCTATATTCATTAAAACACTAATAGGTGTTTCTTTTTTGTTCGTATAAAATAAAAAGATATCTGACCCGCACCAGCGTTCGGAACAGCAATTTTGCCCCGTACCGGAGGAAAAATCTACATCGGATATATTCGACCCCATGTCGTAATGAACGTCTAAATAAATAAAATATGCATATAAAGTATGGAACAAGGTCTGGTCCACCAACGGATGCAGCCGTTTCCAATCTCTCCTTTGTGTCAAAGTGAGCACTTTAATTCCTCTCTAAAAGGGATCCGCCTCAAGGTTTTTGCGTTCTGTTAAATGGGTCAAGCATTTCCTTTAAGCATGTTTGATTCTTTTTTTCTCGTTTTCGATCTGTTTCCAACTTAATGAGGACTTGTAATTCGTTGCTTTGTGGGTGTCTGTATTATCTTGAAGTCATGTTTTGACTTAATATATAAATATATAGGTAGGTACTGAGGGACTTTTTTATTCAGGTATTTTCCAAGACGAAAACTGAAGTGTATTTATATATTGGTTACATTAAATTTATGTTACTTACAATTATAAATATACGTCTCTACGTAGGTAAGTAATTAAAATTCAATTACTTTATTTCAGATAAATATCCATATCGGGTTAGTTACAGTAGTTACTTATATCTATGTTAGTAAGATTTATTTATTACATACTTAGACTTACTTACTTTCTTAGGCAATATGTTGATACAAGATCTAGGTTTATTCTCGCGTGAAAAACTAAAAGGATCGCACGCAGCCATTGGCACTAGCGCGTAGGTAGCCCCAACCAAGCTCTGCTACGAAGTATCTATGGAACTGTTTATTTCTCATTACGTGTAAGCTCTCGTACGACGCGTGTCGTTTGTTATCTGTCGATAGAACTTTTACTAGTACAGGTAAATTACTTTCGAGACGTTTTTTTCATTTGTAGTAGTCTTTGTATATTTACAGGGACACACGTACACGTCGACGTATATATGTGTGAGGCTGGCTACAGAGGTCACAACTACAAATACAAAAACGTCTCGAAAGTTTATATTTACCTGTACTACTTATATGTACAGTTAGCAGCAGAAGTAAGCGGGCCGGGTGTTCAAAATGACCTGCATACGACTTTATTCTTAAGAAATTAAGAGCATGAGTAGGTTATTTTGAACACCCGGCCGGCTTAGCTACTTCTGCTGCTGACTGTACAAGATATATTACTCCTACAGTTACTAGACTACCTAGACTTTCCGTTTGTAGAATGGAACTTTTCTTCCCAACTAAAACTCTTAAATCAATAGTCTGCATCGAGTTCCCAAGCATAGCTACTCGTATGAAATAAAACGTACATAACGCTTCACACCCAGAGCAAATCTCAACAACTTGTGATATATTTAACAAAAAATCTTCGCCTGTTACCTGCATCTGCATGCATACAAAGGTATGCTATACAGGGTGGAAAGTTAAAACGGGGCAGTAAGGGCAGCTACTAGATCCCTTGCCGCCACGCAAAAATGGCATTAGGATTTCATTCCTAACTTTTTAAGTGATGGCAATCTCCATTCACAGATTTTTGAAAAAAAGTACAGTCAGCGAGAAAATTATCAATTTTGACGAATTTTTTTTAATGCCATTCTATCCCATTTCTATTAAGAATCAAAATACTCTTTGGGACCGACTAAGGTTTGACTACTAGAACGCCCAGAAATCAAAGAAAACTTTTTCCATACAGTGAGTATGGGAATCCCAAAGCTAATTTTGCTCATGTAGTTTTTTATGCCAATTCTGGTTTTATTTAATGACGGCCAGCTTTATTCTGTAAAAAGTTTGTAAAAAGAATACTAACATCTGTATTCAGAAATTCTGTTCGAAACTTAAAATTTACTAAGGTAAGGGTTTTACAGCACCTGTCCGCTCGTGAGTACTGTAGCTTTAGTGTGAGTTTACAGTAAGTCGGAATACGCTAGCGACTATCGACAGCAGTTAAAGATTTGTATGAAAACTCTATACACCGCCCCTGGCGGTCACTCACAGAACTAAAAATCTAATCGGTACCCCGAGTCCCATATAAGTATACTTTTCTCGCAACAGTTAACTCGATTGTTCGTATAGTTTAATAGATTTTTCAATATTCAGCCTTAAATTACAAGCATTTATCGTTTCAATTTAAATGCTAGCGTTTGTCGGTTATGACATTACAGAATACGCGCATGGCCAACGTCGAAAAATTCCCCAACGCCAAAGTTTAAAGACTTTAAAGGAATCTATACCTTAAGCTTAACGACATTAAGTATAATTTTAACAGTGTGCGATGATCCTCATCTAAGTCTGTCGACCCAATATGGCGGAACGTGTGCCAATTATTTGCATTTTTAAATACAAAATACGCGACAATCCGAATTTTGCGGATATAAGTTGTCGATTCAAAACCCTTATTTTTATAAGTTCTTTAATTTGAGATAGGTATCGATCGGATCTACGGTAAATCTTGACGAAATAATACGTTATCACGCACCATTTTGGAAGTGAAATAGTAAACTACAGATACTACGGTATTTTTCGATTCGAAATGTCAAATTTGTGACTCACGCTACCGTTTGGTAATACGATTCGAAAGTTTAGATTACGCATCGAAAACTAGACGCTAGCGAGTAACGTTTTGTAGTTGTTTTCGTAGTATATCGGCACCATGAGTACGGCGCATTTGACAGCTCGAACTTGCGAGAATCGAAATCTATTCGAAGCGCGTTAGCTCGATATCGAGAGAAGTTTACTATTGTAAGTATTCTATAGGCTCTCATGGTAAGCGTACTGTACACATAGTAACGTTTATGAATACGGGAATGCGTTTGTTATTTTTTTAACAATGGAATGAATTCTCTCATTTCTAATCTAAATGAAATTCTCCGTCTCCATACAATTTGATGATCGTCTAACTAAAGGACTACTTACACTTTGGGATTCCCATACTCACTGTATCGAAAAAGTTTTCTTTGATTTCTGGGCGTTCTAGTAGTCAAACCTTAGTCGGTCCCAAAGAGTAAAATACTCCTTAATAGGAATGGGATCGAATGGCATTAAAAAAAATCGTCAAAATTTATGATTTTCTCGCTGACTGTACTTTTTTTCAAAAATCTGTGAATGTAGATTGCCATCATTTAAAAAGTTAGGAATGAAATCCTAATGCCATTTTTGCGTGGCGGCAAGGGATCTAGTAGCTGCCCTTACTGCCCCGTTTTAACTTTCCACCCTGTATAATAAGTTGCTTCTATTTGGTGCTTATAAACGTAACATATTATAATCCTATTTCTAAGGATTCTATCTAGCTCAGCATAAAAATGTCTATAGATGCGTATGTAACATTAAAATATAAGGAATACATTATGCACATGAGGTTTGAAATTTTAGCTCACTCTGAATTTAATTTCGATTTACTCAAGTTATCGAATATTTTTAGTCAATAGAACAAACACGAGTAGTGCTCATTTGCGTATATTACGACACGTCACTCTGTAAATGAGGCGTTAGCGTAGGGAATGCAAACCGGTTTTAACCAAAACCGAAGAAACCGACTATAAGTAACCGATTAGTTCGACAAAAAATTAAAACCGGGTTTTAGATTTTTTTAAACCAGTCACGGTTATTTTCGGTTTCTTATACTTTTTCTTACTGAACCTTTACTAAGGCAGAGGCGATATAGTGACCACATACGTTTCATTAGAAGTTGAACCTTGGTTTCTTTACAATTAGGTTCAAAATAATTTGTGTTTATTGAAAATACAACTTGCTTTGGAAACATCCTTTGCAAGGTATATATTTCATGGCTGCAATTGATCCCTGCGACAGTCATGCTTATTTATGGGGCCTGTTTAAAAGGGTTAAATAATCAAAAATTACTGAAATTTATTACATCATTTCTGTGATTTTGATAACTAAGCACAGTTTTAGTATTGAATTATTAGATAATATTTAGATACAACAAGGCTGAAATAGTGCTTTCATCTGATGCTTGTTAGTTGTGGTTAGATTTTAAACGTGATGCCGATGATGCAGCGAAACTCAAACAACGCTGTTTTTGCTGTTATTTATAAATTAGGGCGTGTACTTAAGTTGCCACATTTGCCCGTTAAAAGTCTAATTTTATATGGAATTATGTAACATACATAATTTCATTAGATTTATTCACCAGTTCATTAAAAAGGTCGCTAAGGGCGTTACAAAAACGATCAACTGGCGCTATTCCCCTTAAAACAACCTAACCTAGCTATAGTCTACATTTTTTCGCATGACCTAATTAAGGTGGATGCATGTGAATCCTGAATTTTCATAAGTTTGTAATCCCCGTTGCGCTGGAATCTAAGGACATGACCTAGATCCGAATGCAGCCCATCCCACACGCTTAGCCGCGAACTACCTGATTCGGTTTCAAAGCAAAACGACATATGTATCTACTTCAAGCATAATTTGATTAGTTTACGGATTATTTATACATCCATTAACAGATGGTTTATTCGGGTACTTAATTCCGAAAGAATATTTTTTTCATACGTACGTACATATATACCACCCATGTTCCAAGGGTAGTCAGGGTCACCTTAAATTACAATTCAGTGCCGCTTCCATTGCGTCGCAATTATGGGTTTAAAAACGGAAAAAAAAATTATATTGCATTGACAGGTCGCTAGGCGTCCTATTGCCGACAACACACCTCAACCCGATTCCGCAGTCGAAGAATGAGGGTAGTGCTTTTTTTAACCAGATACCACAGGGGGACATATTTTTTCCGTATTTCATTATTCCGAAAACCATGTTTTGCTGAAGGATTTTTTGTACTTTTTATAATGATATAGGATAATGTTTTCTTTAGAGGAAAATGGCGTTAGGCATATTGAAATTTAGTAATAATAATGCTTTCGGTTAAATTACTTTTTGGAATTTTAAGGCCACCCGACGTTTCGAATGTGTTGCAACATCCTTGGTGGCTAACAAACTCATGAGGTAAATAGTTACATTTAGTATATTTTATTCGTTGAATGTAGATGTAGCGTTCGTTAGTCTCTCAAATCGTCATAATTTATCGTGAATTATCCAATATTTTATTAATATGCAATGCAGTTTTCCATGTACAAGCACCTCCCTTAAAATCTGTTCATATGCGTTACTAGTTATTGTTATTATTTTTTAACTAAATATATGTAGTATGTACCACGTCTGCCACTTTTTGCTGCTTGAAATATATCCTACAGCCCTGGGCTCCACGGAAGACCTGCGCTGTGGCATTATTAAATGTCAGAGCATTATGATGAGTGGTGTCCACTTACGGCCACTATAGCCGTCAGCATATCAGTGAAGCGATAACCTAAGGTATCTACCTACACCTGAGACTTTTGTTTCTTTTTTTATCATATATATTTATAATCGATAGTATCTACCTAGTGACTCCTTATCAGTTGACTAAATTATTTTACTTCTCTATTACTACACTAGCTACATTAAAATAAAAGTCTCGGGTGTAGGTACACTAGGTACTTTAGGTTATCGCTTCACGTAAGACCAATGAGGTAATCTACTTATTTTTAATCAAGAAGTTTTCATTGAGATTGAGCAGATTTAAAAGGTGAAAATTCAAAACATCGATATCGAGACTGTCGATAAAAAAAACATTCACACTCTACGGAAAAGCAATGTCGTGCGACAGGATATAACGGGGCCAGTTTAAAATTGGGAATAGATGAAAATTTTAGAAATGCCTGATTATTTTTTTGGTGATAGTAATAACCTTCCTTAGCACCACACATATTTAATATATTTTTTTTGTAATATGAGACCGATCGAGGACGGTGCCGTAACTGACCCAAAACGTAAGTGAGGAAACTGTTTATATTTTTCAAAAATAATTGTCGCAGCTGAAAAATCTGAAACTTTTTTCTGGTGCTAAGGAAGGTTATTCCTATCACCAAAAAAATAATCAGACATTTCTAAAATTTTCATCCATTCCCCATTGTAACTAGCAGATTGCTACTGAAGATTTTTTTTCCAATCCAATGAGTAGTTAGTTAAATGTTCTAGCCGTCGACAGTGCGCTAGTGTGACATGGCTTAAATTCGAAAGAAGAAATAATCCTCTTAGTTCGAATTTAATCATATTGCTTCGACATAAAGTGTCCATGTCATACACTAGTTACAGAAATTACTCGTAACATACGACACAGTCACAAATTACTGCTTTATTTTAGATGAGTTATCACCAGATTCGGCTCAATTGTGACGAGTTCCTGGAGTGTAATATATTTTTAAGCAGTCTCGTTTTAAAACCAACTTGAATATTAAATGCTTGGTTAAACCATTTCATCCACCAGGCTTCAGCCAACAATATATATGTTAATTGCATTGCATCGAACGCGCCGTCCACATAGACAGGCGGACACTTCAGGGAATTGTGGCCGTATATGTATAATTATAGGGATTGTAACTTTTTATTGTACCATATTGTGGACGGGCTGTGGCTACGAGTACTATCAACAGTTCGTGCATAGTTAAGGCCTGAGGTATCTCGTGATTTTTATGATTCTCATGTATTTGGCAGTCGTCATCATTTAAAACATATTTGTATAGACCCGGTTTTTTAAATAAATATATGGGGACAATCTCACACACATCGACATTTATTTATTTTATTTTATTCACATATAAGTTAACAGTAACTACACCAAAGCACTTATTCAAGACATATAGTCCCAAACTAAGCAAAGCTTGTACAGTCAGCAGCAGAAGTAGCTAAGCGGGCCTGGTGTTCAGAATGGCCGGCACACGACTTTATTCATAAGAAATTAAGAGCGTGTGTAGGTTATTTTGAACAACGGCCCGGTTAGCTACTTCTGCTGCTGACTGTACTATGGGTACTAAGCAACGACATACATTACTTATATAGATAAATACATACTTAAATACATAAAGATGCTATAAATCAAATTTAAAAAAAATCTCGTTTTTTTAACAATGCCTGCCAATAAGTCGACGGAGCCCCGCTTTCGTTTCTGGGACTCAGTCTCCCGCCCTCCGCCCGGGCTCCCGCCAGAAACTCGCTTCTGGCTCGGCGGGCTTTTATATACACTCTAGGGGTAAGACAGATAAGACCACGTGGGAAGTGGGGTGCGCTGATTCGGGTTTTGGTAGCTATTCTCACCTTACCATGCATTTCCACAAAATATTTAGTAGTTTTTTAAAGGCTTCCGTGCATATAAAAAATGTTTTGATTCATGAAATCATATAAGAGCAGACGCCGTTTAATGCGGATAAGGAGTCCTAACCTAACCTAACCTAACCTAAAAAAGGATGCAAACGGCTTTATAGCCCTTAACTTTCAGATGAGACGCGAACCTAAATCTTTGTATGACCCAAATATACTTGATAAATACGATCATAACTAGTACATTATTATGCTTTACCCTAAGGTGTGTGTTTACGTGTGCATTGTCGACTTTTGAGTAGGAAGTCTGTTTATACAGTTCAATTCAAACCATATGATCATAGAGCAACTGAATTATTTCAAGAGTAAGCCCGTTGTACAAGCAGTTCAAAAACAAACGAGATAGATAAGATAACGGCTAGTTTCTAAACAAGATATAGTATAAATAGTGTCCTGGCAATATCTAAGGAAGGAGATAAGAAGTAAACGGACTATGATATAAATGCAGTAAATAATTCATTAGAAAATACATAAAAATAACGCGCTGCTTGCTTCAATTCCCAAATTGCACGTTTTGGATTCCAGCGCGAAAAATACTTATTGTGACGCACCCACCATATTCAAGGTGACATCTGAACTGAACGAAGAAAGATCCTATACTTAAACGCAGTGTCGTGAAATGACAGTTATTTTATGTAACACATGGAGAGTTTGCATCTAAGATCAGCTATCACGAGCTCTCCAATCAAACGGACTCTCTTACGTAAACCGAATTTAATAAATACCCCACAATCGATGACAATAAAATTCGCCAGAAAAATCCTCGACTAATGTAATGAGAAGGACCCACTCCTGGTAAATAGCAGCCGCGCAGCCGCTTACATTGTCCCAACTATTAAATCTATCGGAAACCGTTATTTACCAACTAATTTGGCGTGTTTACCCGACATAAACAAACGACGGGGGACTCACCGGGTTTAGCTGGTTGGTGTGTAGCGGTCACCGTGGGTAATCCATTGGGGTAGGTGTCGCGACATCGGGTGGGGCGGTCGCGGCACACGCGCGGTCGGGCCGGCTGGCGAGGCGGCACTGGAGTCGCCCGCACGTGGCTGGGGCTTCGCTCAGGTATCAGTCAATCGATGGGAGCGACGCGGGCGCGGCACATTCATGGCTCGCGAACAGCTGACAAACGCCGTAAACATGAATCGGGCTCCCCGCCCCCGCCGCTCTGCGCAGGGCATAGGAGGACGGGAGCTGAAAGCCGAACTTACTCGATACGGGGAATTGGAGTGCACTGTTTCTGAGGGCGATCTTACAGATTTTTGTCCCGATGATTTAAGAAGATAAATAAACAATGATTTTTTTATCGCTATAGGTTAGGTGAATACCGCTGTTTTTCTGATACTTACTCATTCGAGAATTTTAAGTCATCGAAACGTCTTAATTCTACGCCAACGACTGACATGAGTCATGCCTGCCCTGCTAGCATAAGTTGACTCTCTACTCTACTTGCGCGCGTGATAGACTATCTGTCACTTTTTGACAGCATTAATCAGAAAGTGACCTACAGTCTATCTCGCGCGCGAGTAGAGTCGAGAGTCAAATTATGCTAGCAGGGCTGGAGAGATTTCCGCTGCAAACTGGAAAAAGCTGCTACGCCCTACGGCGTAGCAGACGTAGCGTTGCTGTAAACCGTTCTTTCACTAACGTTGGGACACAAGTTGTGTAACTATAAGCCATTAGTCTACCTTTCTAACGTTTTTAAAATAACCTAACTATGCCTCTCTTCGTCTTGGTTAGTTAAAACACACACGCTTTGGTAAAACTGTAGCGCAATATACTTGGAAATATCGAATGGAGGGTTTAGAACAAAGAATGAACGAGAATTAGCTGAATTGTCGCTAAGTATACAGAATATGCCAGATTAGATCTTGGATTAATTAGGACAAGACAAGTTTCCCACGTACTAACAATTTATCCTGACGAAAAAGGAATCTGACGAATGTGTCCTAAATCCAACAAGTTTCCGTCTAAAATGTTAGTTAATCGCGTAAAATTAGGAGTTTATGTAGCCATTCATCATCAAATCAGCAGATATCATAAATTGCATTGCATAATTTAAATACATGTACTAAATTTCAACTCAATTAGACTCCAGGCGATTGTTCAATTTTGTCTTGCAATTTGAATTATTCAAACAAATACATAGATCTAAACATTATAAATCTATAAATTCTGTTGTTAAACATAATGTATACATAGGAACACATATATTTATATTTCTATTTATTTTATTGTACCTACTTTATATTTTAAATTCTTAAGATATTTGTTTCTTTCCTATAAATTATAACGCATGTGGTGTTTACCTATAAGTGATGACAATGTATCAACCTGCAAAATTATCATGAATGTACTGATGTTAACAATTGTTGGTGAACCTAAATAAATAAATAAATCTCAATGCTAATGAAATATCTGCCTTATCCCTACGGGTGAAGTTAAATAAAAGGACGCAAAACACAATCGACGCACCCATTTTTATCGCGCGCCTTTTAACTCCAAGCTAAAGTAGTGGGCGTCGCTCCGCGAAGCGACGCGCGTGCGTGACGGCGACGACACGACCCTGTGACGACCCCGTCACGACACCATCACGACTACAAACGATGAAAGCCGCAAACCCATTAGCGCCAGTGCGCTCTTTAATTGGAGATAGGATTTTTGTAACCGGAATCATTAGCTCGAGAATGCGTTCTATGGCGTTTGTACAGTCGACTGCAAAAAGATGTATCAGTTAAATAGTTGTAGCCATGATATAAATATACCCCCAAGGGATATTGCTGTACATCGGAAGATATGTAGTTATGTGAAAGCGATTCATAACTATCTTATTAGGCTACATTACGAGTACGATCTAGTGATATAGTTATATCTATAGACTAGTCTAGTGAAAGAGATGAAATTAATGTTTATTTGGAAACAAAAATTATATACATGTACAGTATTAAAACTACTTAAATAATTAAAATTAGAAATATACAATTAGAGAAACGTATCAAAACTTTAGCCCTTTAGGCAGGGTGCCCATCACACAGGCAGCATTCCCGCACTGAATAGCAATCGCTATTCTTTGAGCCTCTAAAGTCTAAACCGTTTACTGATCAGATCTCCTTGTGCAGCCCACGCGCGGCTTTTTCCCCAAGGGCCGTGTGACGCCAAGCGACGACATTGTACTAGGCGCTGAGACAGGATACTTCCCGACCTTGGATCGCTCTCGGGCATCCGCCGCTGCCCCGGCTTGTTTGGACGTGACTGTTAATAAGGACGCCGCCAACGTATCAGCGCAAGAAGCGTCCCACACCAGTGCACGGCCCATCCTCCAGGGGATCAACGACATCTCGTCCGGATGCTTTCCGTCATCCCGTACATTCCGTGACTCAAGAGCCACAGGAACGCAGGCGCTAGCAAGCGCCCTTCTCAAGATTTCGTTGAGTGCAGACTTGCAGAGTGACGGGACAAGCGCCCGGCGCCCGAGAAGCAGGCGAGTCCATGGTGACCAAAGCGATCTACCGCGGCTCCACAAGAGACGCAATTGTGGTACAGCCAGGCACACATCAACTTCAACGTGGAGAGCAACTGCAATTCGGATTGTGCCCGGATCAATAAAATTACCTTAGTTAGGTGAGGGGTAGGCATGAAGCTATTGCCCCGACTCTGGCCTGGATGCGGCCAACAGTCTGGCTCGGTCCCAGCCGGACGAAGAGTCGATCAAAGACATTATGGTAGTGGCGGAAGCTAACGAGTCCCAAGCCCTTTGACTTTATGGTCTTGATGGCAAAGTTGGGCTCGGTCCAGCCTGTCAGGCGTTCCTAGCTTTAACCGAGCACGCGAACTCGCAGTTTGCAGTCGTTGAGACTTTAAGGATTTTATCTGCGAGATCTTGCGTGCTGTGGGTTGATGAGAAGAAGAAAGCCGGCAAAGCCACGCTCGAGATTTTTCGAGTTCCCAAACCGCCATATCTTATGGGTACTGAGTCCAAGCCTGTTCGCTGAATTTAACATTGAGAATTGATTCTAGTATGGACTTCAAAAGGAAATCAATAGAAAGGACTAGATTGGGAAATTTCCAATTGTTTATTGTAGCTGTTAGTACTTCGGCTACAGCGGACCTGGCACCACGCGGAATGCGTTTGACTAAAGGTGTCGAATATTTTAATTGGCCGAGAAGGGTTTGAAGAGGAATAGCATGGTAGGGTAATGACTAGATGATAGTTAGATGAGCTTATGTTATGGGTATTTGGAACAGTTGAGATGGGTGAACGCGAACCTGGTGGGTATTGATGAATATGTAAGCCTCGAGTTGATGTATTCTGTAGAGTCATTCTGCTAAATAGAGGATTAACACAAACTACCACACGTATACAAACATAAGTAACTTAACTAAAAAATAAACTACCTAATAATATAATGAGAACTAAACAAACAACGCTGATTCACCACACACTATAGGAAGGTGTCACTCAGCGATCCAATGTGTCTGATAATCAACTAGTAGAAATGTTACGTACTGAGCATTGTTTCTGACTTGCACTGCGTTTTTAATATATGTAATTTAACACGAGTTGTTGATAAAAACTACCCGTTGAAAAGACAGTTGGGTGTCAAATAGACTTTAATTTGACACCCAACTGTCAAAACAGCTGTTTTCTTTGTTGTCTCGGGCTGCGTCGCAGAAAGGTTAAGTTGGCGGCCTGTTTTCTAATCTAACATGAAATAATAGGCCGGGGTCCATGATTAAAATATCCATTACTAATAATTTATTAAAGTAACATAAATATTAATTGTATCTGACAAATGTCAGTGTCGATGATGTGTGTCAGTAGATAGTACAACGGTAACATATAAACAATGTAACACTTTGCCAACAGCTAAGGGCATGATACTTATATTTTGGGGAGGTTTAGCATTTATTTTATAAAGTAAATACAAGATGATGATTAACATTAACTAAAAAAGGCCCTCGAGGCATTGTACCTACCGAGGATGCTGGCGGCATTTCCTCGCTGAATTGCAATGATGCGTTGCGCGAGAAAGCCGCCAGCTCTTCGGTCACCAGTTACATCGACCAGACGTTTCGCGATTTGTGCAAATAACTTATGCGTACTGGGACCCCACCGAGGGTCTCGACGCCAAAGGGCATAAAGTCGTACTCTCTACCGAGGCCTCTATATTTATTACATTTCAGATTTTCGGCGTTTTCCGCCGCTGCAAATAGTTATAAATACCGATGAAATCAGGTTATGCTTAAAGATTTTAAAAGTCTGCAAGAAAGAATACATCTGAGTAGATACAGAGAACACAATTCAATCGATTAAACTGACCCAAATTGTAACTAACATACTGACATTTAGCAAACCAATTCCCCTTGAAAATATGTACCCAAAAAATCAATAAAATCTTAGCTAAAATATGGTTTTCGAGTTTAATTTCAAATTAATCAAAAATAAAACTCAAAGTCATACATTCCATGCCATCCGAGCTAAATTAATCAAACAGTTAGTTTTCTAATTACCAAACTTTGGCCTGAAACTCTGTGTAAACACTCAAAAGTCTCTCAGATAAATTGGTCAACATGTCCTTTTCTTTCACGTACTGTGAGGAAGGGATGGAGAAAGGGGTTATTGGGAGGTTTTTGCAATTTTTTATTGGGCAGAGATTTGTTATCTGAGACAATGATAGATGCGCCATTTCACGAATAGGACGATTAAGTCATTAGGAAATGAATTGATGTACGTCGCTTCAGATGCAAAAGCTAATATTTCAAAGTGTTATAAGATAAACGTCCTAGTCCTCGACGTTGCCCTAGTGTATGACATGGGCACTTTCATCATCATCATCATCATATCAGCCGAAAGACTTCCACTGCTGGACATAGACCTCCCCCAGAGAGTTCCAAATTGACCGGTCCTGCGCCACCCGCATCCAGCGGACTCCCGCGACCTTTACCAGGTCATCAGTCCACCTTGTGGGGGGCCTACCCACGCCGCGCCTTCCGGTACGTGGTCGCCACTCGAGAACCTTTCCGCCCCAGCGGCCATCGGTTCTACGTGCAATGTGCCCCGCCCACTGCCACTTAAGTTTAGCAATTCGGAGGGCTATATCGGTTACCTTGGTTCTGCTGCGGATAGCCTCATTTCTGATGCGATCGCGCAGAGAAACTCCTAACATAGCCCTCTCCATTGCCCTTTGAGCCTTCTTGTGAGGCCCATAGTATGCTTTATATCAAAGTAATACGGGTTAAATTGTTTCAAGATTTTAACGTTAATGAGAAGTTATTTCCTACCTGACTCGTATTTTTACACAACTCTAAAACTACTCGACAGACAATGTCCTCTTTTCCGGCCTATGTAGTAATGTACCATTGTTTGTCATGTTTAACTCAAAGTTAAAAATACGAAACACCAATTAAACAGTTGACCTCAAAACATAACTCGATTGTTCTACGCCATAACTAGGCCTACGAAAACGTTTGGCAAAGTAAATATGTATTCGTAAAGAAAACACTACTTTACTTTATACGGCGAAAACACGCAACATTCAAGGTAATTAGCTCTTGGTTCAAAATAAACGGTATGCTTTTGTTTTGCCTTTTCTACCTTTACCTAGTTGATAAGAAGCCTGATGTAGGAGAAATATGTAGGGCACGCAAAGTCTGCCTAGGAACCTGGATTTACACATTCACTGCCAAGAATCGCTACGCGCCAATGAGGTATTATAAAAAGAGGTAGATATATTATAAGCTCTCCAAAAGTGGCACACTAAAATTTAGTCAATTGCACCAACTTGCTTGTTTCGAGTCGTCAATTCGTGTTTTAGCTGTCAGATTTGGTGGCCATTTTTAACCACGGAATTTCGTATAGACAACATATCTACCTCGTTTTAGGGTTCCGTACCCGGACAGTAAAACGGGATCCTATTATTAAGACCCCGCTGTCCGTCCGTCTGTCTGTCTGTCCGTGATAGTTAGACACTTAAAATTTTCAGATGATTGTATTCTAGTTGCCGCTACAACAACAAATACTAAAACACAGAATAAAATAAATATTTAAGGGGGCTCCCATACTACAAACGTGATTTTTTTGTCGTTCCGACTCGCACTTAGCCGGATTTTTTATATTACATCATTGCTACGCGCTATGCTCGTAGCCGATGTGTTTTCGCCGTATGTAGCGGAAAACTCCTACGGCATAGGCACCCGCTAGGCGGGTTCCTGGCAGTGAAAGTATTAAGGTGACTGTAGCCCTACATAGTATTGCTCGCTAGCTATCGTTAGGTCATATCGTCTATGATTGTGATATGATTCGCTGGCCAAACTATAAGGTTAACGTCCTAGTCCTCGACGTTCTGGTCACTTTGGCACTCTTTGGGGGAGGCCTATGTCCAGCAGTGGACGTCTTTCGGCTGATAAGATGATGATAAAAGTGATTTTAGATAAAACAGAATTCAACACACACCTCTTAACACAAGCATATTACAATGCTTAAAAAGAGGCACCAACTGAAACTATGTAAATATTTTAAGTTACTGATTTTTTTTTAAATACATCCAAGGCCTCTACGTGCGTTTACCGCAGCAAAGCGGGAATACGCTGAAACGCGCTATGCTAAAAACTATACACGTAGCGTTGCTTGGCCTCAAATAGGTTTATGTCCAAATGTTACTAAAAGTGCTAGTAGTGCTCTGACGTATGTATTGTGTGTCGTGACATGCTATTGGGATATCATAATAAGAAGTTGAAGAAGGCGCAAATTGCAGCTTGCCTTATAAATATCAAACCATTAAAACGGGGGCATTATTATTCTCGTAGCGAGTAGTAGAGTTGTCGGCGTAGCACGTCGACCGGAGTGCTACGGCGCGTAGCGATCACATTTTTTATTTAACTTACAATGTATGTAACTATATCCAATATTTAACAGCTGTCATCCCAGTACAATTTATGTCATCATTGAGGTTTATTGTACCCGGATGACGGCTGTTAAAAAAAACTAATTCAATTATAATTTGTTCGGGTGAAATCTTGCTACTCAAGTTTAAAGTAGATATCTTCAACCGATTGAGCTGAAATTTTGGGTAAAGGTATAGTTTGGATGACAATTCAATATTACCATCGAACTGATCTGGCGATGGAGGCAGAATGTGACCATGGGAATTCAGGACTTAACAGACGTAACCCCATTGAGTTTGGACTTGTTAGAATCGTCTCAACGAGTAGTTGATGACGGTATACAAAAAAATACAATTGGCTACAAAAGCTTGTACAACAAAACTTATTTCACCTTTCACTCGCAAATACTTTTAAAAAAATTTATATGAGAAACCCGCCAGGCGGGCGCTCTATTCGTAGGCGCTTTCCTCTACAAATAGTTTTTCGCATGTTATCGGCAACGATAGCGCTATATGAAACAATACAAATATACGTAAAATTAAAGTGGGAAATATTTATATTATGATTGGAAAGCAAAATAAAAAGTGCTACTAATCATTAGGTATATTTTTTTTTCTGGATCTCGATAAAAAATTTCAACAGTATCCGGACTCCTACTTGCCGACCCCTGCTATGGACGCTTGCGACTCCAGCGGGCGTAGCATGGTTGACATTTTATCACATATCGCTGTGAATGTATCCGTCACTCTCGCACTGGCATACTTGTGTGCTATAGATCTCTTATCCACAGCTATAAGTGATAATGATATAATGAAGCAGACGAAACTCAAGCGCGTTGTCGACTATTTATTGATTTGAGGATACGTTGTGTTAACAGCTAGAAACAAATGCATTTGTCACTCTGTCTAAACACAGCGCATCCTTGGGATCTCAGGCGGACGTTACGTGTATGGAACTGTGTAGTATATTTTTGCTATGTACCCAAAATCGTACGTAGACCCGTGACTAATGTGTTGTCATGGCATGTGGCCTTTATTCCGTAGAGTAAAGCAGTAGTTTCTATAGTTTCCCCATTTGCCGAGGCGTTAACGTCGTAGCTTCTCCTTTCGTTGAGGCATTTTATCTTGTTTAGTCGGAGTCACCAGACGAAGTAATCTAGAAAAACTTTACACTAAGGTACCTATAGTCGTTGGAATAGCGCAGAAAAAAAATGCGCAAGTCAGTAAATAGCGTAACAAGTCACTAAGGATCCGAAATAAAATTATAAAGGTGAATTAACTGATTATTTTCTCGTGGTTTTCTGATAATCCGTGTCATTATTCGCCTGTATGTTTTACAATCGCCTAGAAGCTGACTAAGGATTTGCCCATTGAATTATTGTACGCTGTTTATATAATGAAATGCTGTTTCAATCGGATACCTCGCGACAATTTTTAGCAGGCATTAAAATTCATCATATTATGTCTATTTGGCACTCTTTAGGGGAGGCGTATGTCTTTCGGCTGATATGATGATAATGGTGATGATATGTATATCTTTTGCTTGTAAATCTATAAATAAATTCCACTATTTTGATTTTACTATGGCTATAGAATAAAACATTTTTTTTAATTAACTTTTTAATCGGTGCGTTCCAAATTTGCACAAAGCGAAACATTTTGATAACTACATTTTAATAGTACATTGTTTAACGAGGGCCGTAAGTGGAATATTGCTAACGAGAGTGTATCAGAAGCCCGACGCCGAAGGCGGAGGGCTTTTGATGACTCGAGTTTGCAATATTCTTACGCCCGTGTTATACACAATGTTTTTCATCACATTTGCGAGGAAATAAATAACAACAAAAGACAGAAAAATTTAAGTTTCATACAGCAGCACCAATCAAAAATTGACAACTTCACTTCCAGATCAGTGCTAGTAGAGCGCGCAGTTCAATATTTCAACCAATCACAGAGCAGTATTCTTGCGGGGCGGGGCGTCGTGACCAACTAGATTTTTTTATTCAACCAATCACACAGCAACCAGATTTGCTTAAGCCAATCAGAGGGTTCTATTATTTAAAAAAAAAACCATAACGCCCATGGGCGTAATATAGCCCATTACAGCTCAGTACGCTTGCGTATAATAACACCATTTTCGAGCAAGTGTGATGAAAAATTATTTATTTGTATCGTGTCTTTATAAGTCAGTCTAATTATTAGTATTTCATATTTAATCACGAAAGAATAAGTAATATTTATTTAATTTTATCAAAATAATAATATTGAATTATTAAGAGAAAAGTTGGATCTCGCAATAGAGCGTCACGTTCGAAATTCAAAAACAATTTCCACGCTAGCGGATCTAATGGACTTTTGGGCGCAATTTTGAGCGATAAAGCAAGCCTTTCCGAGCTGGTTGGGTGAAAATAATAATATCCGTTCCATTTCTCTCGACACTTCGTGCCGTTAGCCAAGACTAATGTTTTATCTCGCTCTCACCTTGTATTAATGACTAAGGCCATAGCCTCGGTGCTTTATATCTAAGGCCAACAGCCTTAATTCTTTTTACTGTGGTAAGGCCGTCTATAGAGACGGCCCGCCACCCGTCCGGCTTGTTCATTTCATAGGGACAAGCCGAGCGTGTGGCGACGCGGGTCCTGCGTCAAAAGTTGTTCAAACACAAACGTATGGCGATTGGCGTTGCTTGCAATATGCACGTGTTTTCATATTTTACATACGAAACGGCGAGTAAATTCAAATAGATGAATGTAATTGTTCCGAATTGTTAGTAAACTAAACGTGTGCCGTGTGCTACGCTAACTGTTGGACTTATGGCGTGCCTGACCCTTGGACTTTCAGTAAAAAGGATTATATTTCTCTCGCCGACTACCCGTAACTAATTGCCCGTCTTGCATTGTATCGAATTGTTACCGAGCCAACCCATTAACGCGTGTGATTCGCCTGTTGCTCCAAGCGGCTTGTCTTGAAAATACCGATTGACTTTCAATTTAAAATATTTTTTTCGTCTTGATTTGTATTTTATGAGACTATTATTGAGCTAACTAAGTAACGCTAATTGTTGCTTATACTTCTGGCGTGCCTTAACTTTTGACTTTCAGCTTATCAAAACTTTCTATCTGACACCAAATCGCTTAATTTTCCGACTTGTCGATCTTGTTACCTACTCGTTAATCGAATTGCTACCCGAGCCAACCCATTAGCGCGTGTGCTACGTCAGCTGTTGCACTTCTGGCGTGCCTTAACCCTTTGCCTTTCAGTAAGAAGACTAACTTTTCTCGCACCAAATCGCCTAATTTCCCGTCTTGCATTGTATAGAATTGTTACCGAGCCAACCCATTAACGCGTGTGCTTCGCCTGTTGCTCGAAGCTGGCTTGCCTCCAGGCCGGTCCTATTCAATTTACTAATAAAACAATCCCCATATGATTTATGCGGTGAATTTAAATGTAGATAAGTAAGGTTGTTTGGCAAGACGCGGCGTAATGGTTGTTTTGGACTATTACTTAGTCTGTGTTTGTGGGTGCATTGGAGTTGGGTAATAGGTAGGTACTTATCTGGGGTGTATTCGAGTCAAGTGTTGTATTGACAATATTTGAAAAGACACAGTAAGTTACTATTTTATAAAATGTACCGAGATAAAATTCGGTTGTGACAATTAAATTTTTGCTTCTTGATTTTGTTTATTGACTTAGGGAGCACATTAAGAATAGTAGGTAACTATGTCATATTTTTAGCGTTTCCCAATAAGCTCTCATCTTAACGCTATCTCGTTAGTAGGTATCCAAAAAGAACGTGGAGTAGCTTACAACCTAATAATCCCAAGTATTAGCGCAGGCACTAGATTTTTCAGAAGCCATATTTACCTTGTAGTGGGTTACCTATATCTACTTAACCCATTTATGGCCAATGGCTCACCATATGAGCCATGCCTCTACGAGCGATGACCGCTACAGAGCTGAAAAACGCTGCTAGTGATGCGTGGACTCGAATGGGTTAAGGAGGAACTGGACCCTGTTGAGTTTTGTTTTTTTTTTATCAAGTGGCCAACTTGACTAGGAGGAAGTTAATTTATAGCTAGATACAGTCACGGACTTTAATTGTTGAGCCATTTAGAGCTCACTTTATACCGGACACTTCATTAGCTTCATAGAAAACCAAAATTTGTTGACACCTAAATGGCTCAACAATTAAAGTCCTTGACCGTACAAAAGTGCGGTAGGTGAATAAAATTCTCTGTTACGATTTCATTGGCTTAATAGCTTCATAGTAATAAAATGCGACATACGGACGGACGAACACAATTATTTTCCCTTCGTATCGAAACGTCCTACAAGCAAATAGTCCTATTTTTATTATAGATAAGTATCCATCGAATCACTAAAAGTTCCCCTTGAAGTCGGTTAGGTATGGGTGTATTTGTCACTCGCACTCGTACCGAATAGAATAGAATAGAAGGAACTTTATTTTATATAATTGGGTTTACAGATATTGGCCGCCAAGTACAAGCATTGCTATTTTACACATGTCTTATGCTATTTTACACATGTGTCTTACTCGTACCGACACGTTAGGCCCGGTGCGGTGCGCGTTTCCAATCCAAAACGTTTTTTGAATCGATCCCCAGTTAATCAAAATAGATAAATAGTGATATACTTATTATTAAAACTTAGCAAACCTCTGTTAACTGAAATGTGCTTTGTTCCTTTAATTACAAACACAAATGTCAAAGCGACAGACTATAAAGGACAATAGTTATTTACGATACAAGTGCAGAAAATAGGAAATTCGCAACGAGTGGCGATAAATTAAAACACGACCGAAGGGAGTGTTTTAAATCGACACGAGTAGTGCGGGAAAGTAACAACATGTGTACTGTAAAATAATTTTAATGACATTTTATGTTTGTGAATAAGAACATTATAGCTAATATTACAAATGCCGGGAAATAAGTGATTGCCTGATGCTTGACGTCTATGTTATAGGCCGGCAATTTTGTTCGAAATAAGTTTCTATAGAAAATTCAATTTTAAAAACAGGGTTTATTGCGGGCCGGTTGATCAAAGTAAGTTTCGAATTTCAAATTGATATTATGTTCCGTCCGTTAACAGTAGGTACATTACTACAGAGGCCGGGAAAATAGGGATAGGCATAGACGGACGAGCATAGCGAGGCCGGATAGGGATACGAGGTTGGCAATCCCTTTTCACACCGAGGTATGGTATGTACTATGGTACTTGGAGGTATGGTACTTTTCATAATCATGCAATGAAATAAAAATTCAAGTTTTTTTAAATGGCTGAACGCCACAATGTTGGGTCACTAGTTGATACTGAAACCAAAGAACGACCTCCAATTTTGAATTAAATTCCCTAATGGACCTCTCGTCTCGCCACGCCGATACGTAAAACTTCGCTGCCATATTATAATGAACATAACGTCAATATTACATTTCATGTAAGCGAAATCTGTTTGTATGACAAGTTTGACAGTTCAGACAGTTACGCAATTTCTAAAATTACATGCGGGATTTCTAAGGTTGAGAAAAATTCAAAGATCTCATACAAAACAATGTTTATTTTATTAATCTATATTTAATTATAACACAAGTCACCGGATGGATACCAACTATCCAACAAAAACATATGCCTCGAGTATAAGCGCGGCGTTGGTCGGCGCGGTGCACATGGCAGACCCACAAACAACCATAATGGTGAAGTAAAAGAGTTTATGTACAAGTGTGTGCGTTTTCGTACACGCTTCGCTACACGCACCGCAAGCTCATAAAAGAGGCCATACAGTGGCGTAAGGTACTCGCCGCCAAATGGACGCATCTAAATGAGTATGTTATTTATTCAGATTGCTGGAGCGCTTGTGAACGGCCAGCTTTAAACGATTTCAGAGCATGTAGGAACATGTTTTCCGGTCAGCGCCGATAGTCTACGTGACAATAAAACCAGCCATAAGTATGCGACAAGGCAGGAGCGGACGGGAGAGCCACATACCCTAGTAAGGCCCAATGTGCATCACAATATACACTTCACATCAATCGGATTTAAATCTTACATAAAACAAATAAAGTAGCATTTCTTTAGTTTCATTGATTGATCGAACAAATTAAATTCAACCCGATTTTATATGCAACTATAGATTCCAATTATCTTGGCAAATATTTTATTGGTTGTCGTACTCCTGCCTCGTCGCGTACTATACAATCCAAATCTAAATGATGAATTGTTCATTATTTAAAATTATAATACACCCAGACTTATATAACTAAACGCACGTAAAAAGAGCTCAGGAACATAAAATGTACTCCCGGAGTTATTTTTACGCTAGTTAACTTATACGACAGATAACTTTTAATGTACTGTAAATAAGGGACTGTTTAGGGTAAAACACCCTTTCATTGACATCCTAACTTTTACATGATACCTTGAAATGTTATCGTGCCAACGTTTTACTTGATATTTCTTTGATGGTGAGATGGTTGAAATAACTGAAGCGTTAATTTAATACAAAGTGTATTTCCATCTTTCAGAGTTTATACATTAGAGATCAACGATTGAACAGATTTTTCAATAATCAGTCTTTGTAGCAATCATGATTAAAGGTTAAAGCCTTAGAGCATACATAACTGGAGTAACCTTTCAATAACTTCCCCTCTGTAAAAAACCTTACACAATATGCAAAAAATAATACAATGACAATTTCACAATCGATCACAAAATCGCCTCGCAAGAGAACACTGATCATAAAAATGCCCGCATGTTGCTGTAAGCACTTGATATTATAAACGTTCAACTATTTCAAGCTTTTAATATATAATTGAGTTTCAATATCCTATTAAGATGCTCCTCCCGCCCCCGCAAAATTCGGCAGACTTTTTTGTACGCAAATACGACATAAGGCTACTTTAGTTATGTATGCTCTAAGGTTAAAGCACTTTTCGTCTTGGCACCGGTTCGGAACCGCGTTAACTCAAGCCGTTCAGTATTTTTTGCATAAAACTCCGCACTGCAACCCTCACTTATTAAACTCCGTAACGGCATTGCCAGCACGTCAAACGTAAATAAGCTGTCAAGCAGAGATGCTGAACCGCACGTGCTTGCGATGAGTGACGCAGGACGGATGGCGGTAGATGAGGTCCGACAGGTGTGCTTTAACATTTGTCACCAAAGCGGGCTGATTATACTTGTGACAGATGTACATGTACAGTTAGTGAAATGTCATTCACGTATAATATCTGCACCGCCTACTGCATAATCTAGTTTTATCTCTTTCTCCGATACCCAAAGGACCACCTGTTGTCTACCGCTACCTACATGTTATTGTATTGTTTCTCTCTGTAACTGCTTTGTTTGTGTGAGGTGTGCAATAAAGAGTATTTGTATTGTATTGTATTGTACCACCGTAGAACCCTATCGCAATACGGTGACATATCATTCCAGTTTGAGTGACGGCGGCCTGTCAATTGCGACTGGGTTCTAGGGTGGTACGTGAATACATTTCCCTTGCTGTACATGCAGTTACGTGACACATTAGCCCTCCCGAGCTTACGAATATGTACCTATACAATAAGTACCTGCAGTTTCGCGTTCAAGTATGATCAACCCAATTCCGTAATCATCATCATTCTCCTAGCGTTATTCCCGGTTGTGTCTTAAAGGAGCCCGGGGTACGCTTTGACACCTAACCGATTCCGTAATACACTTTCCAAATACTCTCATTTTGCTTACACATGGGCCGATCAACATTTTCTTGTCCTTATGAGAGCGAAATGCAACATTGACAGAGTTTCTTATAACAATAGTAACAATGTCTTCTAACTAAGAGGCAACCTACATTTTTAAATTATTGTGCAAGTACCCAGTTAGTAGCATGAGTCGTCAAACAAAAATCAACACAGTGTCCGTTTTGGGGGCTATCCCAGAAGTTCCATATTTTCTAATTCCATATGGATCTACCGGGATATTCATAGCAAACGTCTACCTCTGCTAAGTACAACCTTTGTATATAAATTATATATATAAATAAATGGTCACTTCTATACATATAATCTACATACTATCTATGTACCGATGATTCCATATGGAACTAGAATTATGGAACTCCAGGGGTATGAGTTTAATGCCGACAATTAAGTATTCAGTTAGTGTGAAAAATTGAGTTTTTCGTTAGTTTTTATAAAACTGACACTGAATTAATATTTGATGACACACACCCAATTAGGGCACACGATGATTTGAAAATGCCCAAAACAATATCCACGAAAACGTACGTTTGGCAGATTTATCTATACTAATATTGTCAGTAAGGTTTTTGTAAGATTGCGTGTAGGGGGTAAGCTCCGGACCTACTCGTCGTATTGGTTACCTAGTAGCCGCCCGGGCAGCTACTAGGTACCCAATAAAATTATTGTTTTAAGACGTAAGAGCCCGTTCACACGGAGACATCCGATTCATTGCGGGAACTGTTTCGTAGGATCCGATTTAGTGGCAACAGTATTTCAATGCACGCGTTCACACAAGCATTGCTTATTACCGGATCCTGCAACCGTATGCTTGTGTGAACGCGTGCATTGAAATACTGTTGCTACTAAATCGGATCCTAAAAAAACAGTACCCGCAAAGAATCGGACGTCTCCGTGTGAACGGGGTCTAACCATGGCAACATTGGCAACGGACCACAAGAAAAAGTTGATTGGCTCATTTACGAATTATAAAATATCTACGATATCTAATGGGTTTAGTGACGACGATCGCTGGCGCGAATGGAACTATGGACTATACTTTGAACTATATTCATAAAACTCATACGTTGCCCTATTGACAAAATGTTGGTATTGGTAAGGCTCATTTTGTATTTACATATATTTATTGCTCTATTTCGACATGTAGCTGTAGATACGTCCAAATCTGTAAGAGTAAATCTTGTCAAAAAAACACCAAAAAAAAGTCCTTGTCATCACACTTGCTCGTAAAGGGCTGCATAATGCGCAGGCATACAGATCTACAATAGCCTAAATTACGCCCACGGCGGTAATGGTTTTTTTCTTAAATTGTATCTGTCACTCAAGCGTCAGTTATAAAGCAAGATTTTAACTCAAATACGAGGTATAAAAACATGTTTAACTAAAAAAAAATATTGTTTAACTTACCTAATTGTTTAAAGATCTAAAAATGAAAATGTAGTAATTTTGTGTCTATAAAATATTTTTTAGTGATTTAAAATTGTGGCTATATGCCGAATGGTTACCTTACGCGCCTCACGTAAAATTCAACAAAATGGACGATTATGATTTTGTACTTCAGATCAGAGCACTAAGTCATTTTTGGCGTTCGTTTGACAGAATTTACTCGTAGAGTTTTGGATAGAGTATAATTAATGTTATACTAGATACGGGAGTCTTGGCAATAGCCATAACTATAGCGATTTTTATCGCAATGTCATTTGTCATGTTCGTCGACCAAAGCTTGTATGTAATGTTTATGAATAAATTTTAAGAAATACTATGTATCTTAAACAATGATTATTATAATGAAAATGACCCTTAAATGTAATAAAAACGTATGTACCTACCTACTTTATATCCTGCCTGACATGTAAAATAATGTGTTTTACCAATAAAATTCTGATTCTGATTGTGATTCTGTTAGCAATTCGACAGTAAACGAATTACGACATCAGATTACAATGGCTCCAAAAGGAGAGCTATCGTTAATTTTAATTACGATGAAAGTCACTATTGCCATGACTCCTGGCACATTGAGATGGGGACATAGCTATAGAATGAACTTTTATTAATTTAAATAATCAATTAATCACCTCACAAATGTCGCTTTCAAACGCCTCGGTAATAGCTTATCATATTATAACATCATATTTGAAAGATAAGATAAAACATGAAATATAACAATAACAGTAACTATGAAAGAGCTCAACTTATTAGAAATGAGTAGCGTCAATCGGTTGGAGACATTTAAAACTCAACGTTATAACAACGCAGTAACTTTCATATTCGACCGCGAACAATCACCAGTTCGATAGGAGGTTCTCAATTCGTCTTCATGTATATGTTCAGTGATAATTGTTTACCACATTGTCGTAGTTTGAGAATTCTGTATTTTTTGTTTAACATTTTCACTGCCAGGAATCCACCTACTGAGAGGGAAAAAACCATTGGATCGACTAAGAGCGTAGCACGCAGCGATTCTTGGCATTGAATGTGTTAATAGTAAGTGCAAGTAGTGTGGTCCCATATGAATGGTGAAGTCTGATGATGAGATCCACGAGGAATCGAGGGAACTCTTCAAATATTAAGCTTAATAGCGATTTATGTATCATCTATAGTACCTGACTCATGTTACTCAAGCGTTTGCTCTTGGAAAGCAGTCTATGTGGCGAAGTAAAAAGAAAACGTGGTATAGTTAAAATAATTTGAACTGAGCTGGACCTTTGTTTGTGGTTGGTGGTTTTTCACACCTGCTATTCAGAAAACAGTCATTGCTGCCCTCAAATGAGTAATCAAAGTTGTACTTTTCTTCCCTGTTCTTGCTATTCAGAAAAAGAGACATTGTTGCCCTCAAATGCGGGATTTCAATTTTCCTCATAGAAGGTGTGAAAAGCAGTATGTGTCACATGGTAGCAAAATTATTTCCATCTTTGGCGTAAACACTTGAATCCCTCGTCACGCTCAAGATTCTACTTTAGAATTCGGCGGTACGCTCAGGATTCTATTGTAGAATCTCTCGCTTTATTCATGATTCAATAGACTGCCCTCGACGTAAATATATCATTTGACTCGCTTGAGACTAAATTTACTATCCCAAGCCAGGTGAAATCTAAGCTTATGTGACGTTGTGTAATGTGTGCGTCTTGTGGGATGTTTGCGGAAGCTCGCATGGATGATTTCCATACAATAATGCGAAAACGTATTTTTTTTCAGATTTGCCGAGTGAGAGACAGTTCCAACAGTTTTCTTGCCGAGATAAGCACACTGGGTCTCAACACACGTGCCATATGAATGTCCAAAATAAAAATTAACTAACATGGTGATAAGGAATTTGTAACTAACACTCTATGGATCATTGATGTCCGAAATAAATTATTATGTCAGTCACAAAAACGTATAGTGAAAAACTATTCCCGCTTTATCTGTATCAATATAGGCAATACCCCGAACTATCCCAATACACCGTACACAACTAGTAAGCGGGTTAGTAGTCGAGCGCCCATTCGTTCTCCTGTAGAAAAGAGTCTATCACCTCCTTCATGGTGAAGTTAGGAATAAGTTGGTCCGATGTCAGCTTCACTCGCGTCACTGGGTCAAAATGGCCGACACGCTGGAACAATACACACTTGAGTTAAAAACACATTAAAGTTAAAAATAGTGCGGAATGTCTGTGCGGTTATGGTGTGGGTTCAATTGATCACATTTTCTTTGAGTGTCCTACATCTCTCTTCTGTCTCTATGATCTGCTAATAAAACTTAAAGTTCAACTCCCTACTAATGTTAAAACTCTCTTGGCAAGTTTTGAGCCCAAAGTCACTAAGGCTTTGGCTTATTTTATTGATAAAAATAACATAAAACTATAAATATTTATGAATGTAAGCGTTCCTTTACCCAATATCATTATTATTATATATACAGAGTGTTTTTTTTAAATGGGACAGTATGGGGAAATCCGAATCTAAAGGAGATAGAGGAAAAGTGTCCAAGGAGACATTAGGTGTTTTTTTATGTAAACAAATTTGGCTCATTAAAATTTTTGGTCAAGCGTGAGTTGTTCTTAAAAAATGATAAAGTTGGTCAATTTTTTTTTTGACGCGGGTCGACTCTGTTTCATGTAAGGATTATTTCATTGTATGGAAAGAAAAAAATCTGAACAGCAGAAGTTGGTCAAATTTAATGAAAACTAATCTTCATACAGTTGGTTTATTACTTGAGTAAATGTGCGATGTGGCCGCCGTCTTGTCTTATGCAGGTACGAGCACGCTTCAAGACACTTCTAGTTGCATTTAACAGAGACTTATGGTGAATTGTGTTTAAAGTGTTGTAAACAGCATCTTTTAATTCTTGTACGGAGTTGTATCGGGATTCATAAATTCGACCCTTAAGGTAACCCCATAAGAAAAAATCTAATGGCGTTAAGTCGGGCGATCGTGGGGGCCACTCGTTCCAAATTTGAATTCTTTTTTTTATAATTTCAAGACTATCACGTGCCATGATGTTTACGAAGATTAAAAAAATGTTCTTCTCTTGAATCATCTGGAGCTCTTATGGATTATCGAAATTTAAAAATTGAATAATTTTAAATATTTTTTTACACGCCTAGGCACTTGTAGCAATATTAAAAGGCGAATACTGCAACTGTATGAAGATTAGTTTTCATTAAATTTGACCAACTTCTGCTGTTCAGATTTTTTTCTTTCCATACAATGAAATAATCCTTACATGAAACAGAGTCGACCCGCGTCAAAAAAAAAATGACCAACTTTATCATTTTTTAAGAACAACTCACGCTTGACCAAAAATTTTAATGAGCCAAATTTGTTTACATAAAAAAACACCTAATGTCTCCTTGGACACTTTTCCTCTATCTCCTTTAGATTCGGATTTCCCAATACTGTCCCATTTAAAAAAAACACTCTGTATATATGCGTATGACTAGTCCCTGGGCAAAATTATTAGGTGCACTCCACAGATCCGTAAAGCCAAATCTCCCCCCACTTGACATTGGCAAAGTGCCTAAGCAGCAAAAAGCCACTGAAAACGGGAAAAAAAAAAAAACAATACACACTTTATAATAAGCATGATTAGTACGGTTGTTTTTCAATGCCGTTCGAACCAGTTTTTAAAGAGGAACAAATGTTTGTACGGGAGCAACTACTATAGGGATGGTGCCACCAAATAAACCAATCAATAATGTTGAATTTGAAATGAAAAACCGCTATGAGGGATACCGCGAGTGAATTCGCCGCTAGAGGCGCTAGTGGCGCGTCGGGGCTTCAAAATGTCAAATGACATAGTTTGTCAGTGGATTTTGCGGGTTTTTGTATAATTCCCAATAATGTTGTGAATATTTTGCATAGCCGAGATTAATTATGGCCAATGTGTTACGGGTCAATGAATCTCAGTGCTTTTAAAGCGAAGCTAAGAAAAACTCGTGCAAAATTAAATCGGAGGTAATAATAATAAGTAAATATTTAAAAATTATTGATTTACACTTTTAAGCATGATTTAAACGTAAATTTTGTTTTACGCCAGTAACAACAAACTTTAATAGCTATATTTCTGGACCCGACACGCCATTGGCGCCGACTGGTGACCTCAAACTCAAACTCAAAATGATCTTTATTCAAGTAGGCCTAGTAACAAGCACTTTCAAATCGTCAGTTAATTTTTAAAGTAATTTTTAAACATAAAGAATAAAATATATATGATAAAAAAATTGTATAAAAAATACAAGTAGAATATTTCTAGAAAAACAATCTAATGTCAAAAAACAAAATATTACGAAAATA
The DNA here is from genome assembly GCA_932294315.1 of Epinotia nisella. Lineage (NCBI taxonomy): Eukaryota > Metazoa > Arthropoda > Insecta > Lepidoptera > Tortricidae > Epinotia > Epinotia nisella. Next base: position 14,719,244 of record OW028682.1, on the reverse strand, counting down.
ATAGATTAAAAATTCAGTCAAAATTAGTTCCATGGAGTTTTATCATTCATGTAGTCTTGTGTGCTATAATAACCGAGCGAGCCGAATGGTAGCCCTCATAGAATAAATTTAATAATCAAATGAAATAAAAACATATTAAATTGTAGCATGTCAGCGAATAAAGGCTATTTTTATTGTGTGGTATTTGTTTGTACTCGTACAGACTACTGCAGATATTTCACTTTCGAAAACTTGACTCAGCAGTGGGTCGTGTAAGCTGATGATGAAGTCACTGATAATTTGCTCTCTTGGGGGTTCTTCCATGTAATGACAATCGAAAGCCCGCTTTCGATACAACGCTTACATTTCTACGATTTTCGACCAAGCGAACATTCGATCCAGTTACAATAATTACGGACAATTCGCGTTAGAGGTTCACAGATTGATGAACAGTCTACAGTCCAAATTAAATTTTAGGTCCAGTTATATCTATGGTTTTTATTGTTATAGTAGATGGTTATTTTCCCGAGCGAAGTGAGGGAAAATTGTTCGAGGGGTAATATGGCTTTTACACCCGAGTTATACACACTACTTTTCACTTCGACTGCGAGAAAATAGTAAAAACAAAGATTAACCATCCACAATCAATAATACATTCCACAGCGAATAGATTGTTAAATTTGGCGGCATGTTTTTTTTTTAACAAACTGCTTTGACACAGATACAAAATATTGACACTACGAATAAACGCCTCTGACCGTCAATAGCCGCGTCCAAACGGCCGAGCCTAAGATAACCCGCTCAATCTTATAGCTTGCGTATGCAGTCAACCACGCTTGAACGTTTGAACGCGGCTATTTGACGGTCAGAGGCGTTGATTTTTTTCATGATTATGAATTAGGGAGTAAAAATAACTGATGTTTGAAATGCACTCTGTTTTCTGATTGGTCAATTTTAATATTAGCTGTAATATCAACTAACTAGTTAGCTGATAGCAAATACAAATGTTTTTTGAAAGAGTTCTAATTGGCGGACTTAATACGGTGAAGTGTTTTATTTGGCCAAATTAAATGTTTTAAAAATCATAAATATGTAGACATATATTCCTTAGGCGCTAAATGTACTACTTTAGCCCCGTTTGCAAAGCCTAATATGACTCACTTTTCGAGTATGAGAACAGAAAAATCGTTTTATTCGTAATTAAACCGTAGGGCAAAGGCTCTTGAAGCTGTAATTTATCTCTTATAATAGTATATCGTACCTCAAGATGTTCCTCTATGTCTTTTCGTTCATACGTGATTCCGCTCGGTGTTATCACCGGCTCGTTCAGTATTTCAAAGCTTATCTTCCCGCAAAGGTAATCCGGAACATCGCGTTTCTGTAAATTAAATGTACTTACGTTTATAACTTATAAGGTTGGAAGATAAGTATGTGACAAAAAATCTTAGTGCTGATGCAGATAATGAAAAATGAAAAAATATATATTTATTTCACTAATAAAGAGTGCATTTATTAAAGGAGATCATTGAAATACATAATTACTTACCCTTCTCCTGTCGTCTATTTTGGCAAATAAATTGTTTAGTTCGCTTGTGTAATTATTCTGGAACCAAAATAAATTATTGTTAATACCTATTTTATCATTTCTGATTTAAAAAAATAAAATTCAGGACTTTAAATGTATGTCGATAATTTAATTGATACCAAAGATTATTTAAAATTAGCTGCTGTATGTCTCCAAATCGCTATACTAAGAGTGTGGGCTGGAAACATTGCACGTAGAACCGATGGCCGTTGGGCCGAAAAGGTTCTCGAGTGACAAGGTGGACTGATGACCTGTTAAAGATCGCGGTTGACCGCTGGATGGTCATTGTGGCACTCTTTGGGGGAGGCTAATGTCCAGCAGTTTTTTTTCTCATGGAAAAAATACTGAAAGATGAAAGAAATTACGAAAAACTCAGGATTTAGTATAAAAGAAAAAAAGGAAAGTCTACAATACATGCAGACTTATTCCCGGTATTGTATGACATATGGGTGCCAAACGTGGTCTCTAACTAAAAAAGATACCAAGGACTTAGAAACCTGTCAACACAACATGGAACGAAGCATCCGTAATATAAAAAAGCTGGATAAAATAAGACTGAATGATATTAGGCGAAGAACAAATATAAAAGAGAACTAAAAGTAGATTTTACCCGAATGTAACGGGGCTTCTAGACGGGCTATACTTTTCCGGAAATGTGTGGCCGGCAACTATGGGCGTCTTGCTCTTACTTCCATGCTAGAACAAGACGCCCATAAGAGTGGTCCTGGAAGGACTCAGATGGTGGGGGGGGGTCTTGGATCCGCTACTGGGGGTAACTTACACATTCTTCTTCTATTTTCGACGATTTCATATTAACGTCCTCTTCGTTACTGTTCTCTAGTTTTAAGGCTTCTATTCTACGTTGCATGTCATCACTTATTAACCTGGAAAGTAAATGCCAAAGCTTAGGTTTCATTGCACATAGTATGATGCGCCCATTTTGCGTAAATGAGTGGGTGGTGTGTAATAGGATTACTTTGGTAATTCAATCAAATACCTTATTGATTTGATACACGAAGTGTTAAGTAAGAGGTTATGTCATACAATTAAATATGACATGTGTTCAATCAATAGTATTGTACAAAGTAATTGTATACAAACACATTATGTAACAATGGTTTTTATAAATTATATTCTGGGTGTTTACCTTTTCAACGCTCTGTCAAAGAGAAAAGTTGTCAACCACACGGCAAATCAACAAGACATTTAGTGCGGAGTTAAACCTTATGTCAATGCAAGAAGGTTGCTATCGCGCTGGGCTCCTTGACGCATATATCAGTCGTTGGCATTGGACCTTCGGTGCGGTTATATGCGTCGTTGGCGTCGAAAAGATTAAAAGATAGTATGAAGGATATTTTTGTTTTCATTGTCGATATTTCTCAATACTCTGTTAGTACACTCAGCGTCAAATACTCTGTAGCTGTCAAAATGTCGAAATAGATTGGTACAATGGTACACCATACTAAATATATGGTGTACCGAACTATTTGACTACTTTGGTTGCTACAAACTATTTGACGCTGATTGTACATACAGTTAATGTTTTACATACTTATTTTTTAAAGGATGATATCGACGGTGGAAATTTCAAATGTCGTAAGGGACATAAGCCTGCTTGTCCCTTACGACATTTGAAATTTCCACCGTCGATATTATACATCAACATTCAACAAACCCATATTAGCTAAAATGCCGTTTATCTTTATGTCACTCTGCACGGCTATCACAGGACGGCCCGCAAGCTGTGTGGCGGGGACATTTATTACTTTGGAAATACAATTTATCAACATAACAGCTTACTCCATGGCTTTAGTAAACCTAAAGTAACTTAAATATATATCGTTCATGTACATTCAAGCTTTCTAATTAGAAAGGATATGGATAGTCTATCTCGCCGTGACACAGCTCGTTGGCCGTCCTGTGATAGCCGTGCTGGTATTTGTGTTTGCGAGAAAGGGACACATTTTAGTAAACAAAGGTTTCTTGTTAACTATTATGAATAAGGGAGTAAGGGTTTAAAGTTTTAATCTTGAATGTTATTGTTTACCTATTCAAATATGACTGCAGTTCGATCTCTTGTGTGATCCTCTTCTCCTCCTGAACATTCCACCTCTTTTTCCTGGCTATGCGCAGCTGAGCGGCGATGTCATCACCAAAGTTCAGCTTTTGCTCTCGGGCCAGATCATTGGCTGAAATGTACAAAAATATATTATATAGCCATGTATACAAGACATTATCTTAACTTCTTAAGTAATCCTAAAATATATAACTCTATAACTGATTAACTTAGATTATGGGACACCTAGTTGTTTAGTAAGAAACGCAATATCTGCATGATTTTTAGGGTTCCGTACCTCAAAAGGAAAAAAACGGAACCCTTATTTTCGGAGCCGATTTGCTCCGAAACTGCTGGACCGATTGAGTTGAAATTTGGTATACATATGTGTGGGCGGGGCACATTGCACGCAGAACCGATGGCCGTTGGGGCGGAAAGGTTCTCGAGTGGCGACCACGTACCGGAAGGCGCGGCGTGGGTAGGCCCCCCACAAGGTGGACTGATGACCTGGTAAAGGTCGCGGGAGTCCGCTGGATGCGGGTGGCGCAGGACCAGTCAATTTGGAACTCTCTGGGGGAGGCCTATGTCCAGCAGTGGACGTCTTTTGACTGATATGATGATGATGATACATATGTAAATTGGTGATCCAAAGATGGACGTGTAAAGTAAATTAATGAATTCTGAACAAGGGGGCCACTTTTGGGGGGTAAACTGGAAAATTAAAAAAAAGTTTCCCGAACTGTATTGTGTGACATATCAAATGAAAGGGGTTGTTGTAAGCATCTCAGATATTTTATTTTAGCAAAAACAGATTTGAAGTAAATTAGGAATTAAGACGAATTTTGACCATTAGCCTCATATAATTCAAAATTCGAATATTTATTATACAAATAGACGTCAAGGGCCTGAAGCCGCGAGAATGACGAATGCTTGTGTTATCCTTACTGGAAGATTTAAATACATAATTACATAGGAAACAAAACATCCATGACTCAGCAACAAATATTCATGCTCTTCACACAAATTTGGCTTTACAGCTTTAAACCCAAGAACCATCAGCTTTGAAGGCGAAGTCACTAACTAGTACTACTAAACTACGGTAGCCTAGTGGTTCAGGCATGCGGCTGTCAAGCAGCGGTCGTGGGTTCGAATCCCGGCTCGTACCAATGAGTTTTTCGGAACTTATGTACGAAATATTTACCGTTAGCTTTTCGGTGAAGGAAAACATCGTGAGGAAACCGGTCTAATCCTTTCACGCAAAATAGGCACGTTGGATGTCGATTTGCGGAAAATGCCCAGTAAATCTAAATCTAAAAACTACTAAACTGGTACTTCATTATGCAGCATCCCGTGATCACAATTCCCAATATACCTGGATCCCTACAATTTAAATATTGTAACTCTTGATTCAAATATGTCACTATCACTACCTATATTTAATTATCACCAAATTACATGTCCTATAACAGTATATTTACCTCTATGAAGGTGTTTAATCGCTTCATCGTAACAATCGAGCTCAACGAGAGCTTGTCCTAAAAAGAAGTGTCCCTTGACCTGGTTGGTGTCAATGTCTAGTGCACGGCGGCAGTCCTGGCAAGTTGCCTCCCACCGCTTCATCTTCAGGTGGCATAGCGCTCGGTTTGTGAAGTACGTAGCTACTGAAGGATTCTTTATCTGGAATTAGGAACATTGCAGTGTGAATGGGCAGTAACATAAATTTTACCATACTATTATGTCCAGTAAAACACTCTTTCTATTCCGAATACGTTTAATATGCTAGGGAGCACATGTTAACACGACTTACATACAAATATAAGTGCTACCTACTACAATCACTTTTTATGATAAAAAGTAAGCGAGTCTACCCACATTCATCTGTATATATGACACATACAAAAATAAAATTGCTTTTGAGGTTGCAGATGTTGTTTTGTTTTAAATTAAAGTACTTACAGGCTAGCATTTCTAATAATTGAAACTATGATAAGGTAAACATCCTATGCATCAACGGTGCACTAGTGACATAGGCACTCTATGTCAAAGTGACATGGCTTAAATTCGAATGAAGAAAAATTCTCTTAGTTTCAAGGTCAAGGATGTTGTTGGGATGTTTATCTTAGTTGCTTATGATTTTAAGAATAAGTAATCTTACTTTTTCATTTACTAGAGTTGACTCTTCTAAAATATGTTTTTATTTTTTACTTCACATACCTGGTCTAAATCATTAGCGTTCAATGAATTCTCTTAAAAGTAAAAATTTCATCTAACTAAATCCACACTTGCAGTGTCCAATTTATGTTACTTACATATTGCATAAATCTAAAATATGATGATTGTCTAGATGTATGTATTTTTTTCCATGCACTAGTGATCATATTAATATATTCACTGTTTCTGAAAATGGTATATTAATATGTAGGCAAAATAAAGAAAAGCTTATATTTCGCTACAACTAAATATAAACTGAAAACTGATTGCAATCCTAAGTAGATTCACCATTTACTAAAATTATTCGAAACAAAAACCATAGTGCATCTCAGTAAATGTATTCTGAATTTCAATTGACATATTGAATTGCTTATCCAAGCACTACTCCAGTGTTGTATTAAGAGATGAGGATGGATTTATAGAATCCGAGTGGATTATGATCTAAGAATACAGCTTGTTTTACTTACTATAGCCTTCGTGTAACAACTCATTGCATCTTCGTAACGTCGCAAACTAAAAAGTCTGTTCCCTTGTTCTTTCAATTCTTTGTCACTAAGGTTCGCTGTAGAATACATATGCTTACTCATCGTTACGGCTTATTTTTATACTGTTTTAAGTTCTCAATGATACCATTATACGCTGAACAAAGATCTCGAACTATTTACGCAACTTTCTTACTCACAAACAGAAAGTACCAATTAATTTTATTATTTTATTTTTCCTCCTTCCAGAAATGTTTTGACTTTGACGTTTGTATATGTATATGACATATGACTGACAAGAAGACAGTTGTTCTCTTCTCTGTGGTCCCTCTTTCTAAAGTGTCCGTGGTCTCCACTCCGTCTAGGCCTCGTCTCGAGGGCTTACCGCGAAACGAACTTCGTTGTGTATCTCCGTCTATGTCGCACTTGCCAGTTCGAGCGACAGAGAGGGAGATACACGAACGAAATTCCCCTGGCCTCTCACAGAATGGCGCGGCATTCTGTGAGAGGCCTAAAGTTATATGAAATAAAACTCTTTAACTGTGCTTTAACTACTCCCCTTTACTATTCTTTATTCTACTTTATATTTAAGAAAAATAATCAAAACCACTCCTCCGTGGCGCTCTTGTAAAGCAAGGAAATTGTCATTGTCAATGTCAAAATAGACAGCCACAAAAATAACTATATAAATATAATTTAATGGGCTTCGTTATTCAGTGTTTTGTGGTTTTTAATTATTATTGATATGTTATTGATTCGGATTTTAGATGTTTTCGAACTATATTCAATGAGTTCTTTTACTAAAATTAACATATTTCAGTTAGTTATTTAAAAAATATCCTACACAACCTGGATTCGATTCACTAGTTGATGATGGAATGGACAACGCTGGAGAACACAGAGCCAGTGTATGTGAAGACAGAGCCCCCATGGACAGATATTTGTATAAAAGACGAGCCGCAATCGCGTTCCGCTGTGTATTTAAAAGATGAGCCCTCTTGCACCAGTGTGTTTGTAAATGATGAGCCCTCGAGCTCGTGTGTGTGCGTAAAAGACGAGCCATTGTACACCGATAATTGTATAAAGGACGAGCCCTCGCGCTTGACTGTGTGTGTTAAAAAAGAGCCAGAGTTATCGGAGAATGTGGAGCATGGTATCAGCGAGGGTGTGACAGCGGGCCTGTATATCGACCATGTTGTGAAAGTGGAGCTTGTGCTCAGCCCTGAGCCAGTACAGTCAACCAGTGAGCTACACACAGCACAAGGTCAGGTTTTGCATCATGAGTGTAGTTAGAGATTAACTTTAAGGTAAAAAGGCATAATTTGATTTTAACTTTCATGTTTTTCACACTATATTTATTTATATATATTTGCAAGAAGCTATAAGAGCCTTCTCCTAACCCCAAGGATTACAACACATTTGAAACAAAACAAAAGTATTACTTCGGTTTTCTTTTTAGGTAGACTTTCACGTCCTGCTGCTTTGACAGTTATAACCTTATAACACATACTCATCTAGGATAGAACATAGAACATAGGATAGAAAAACAAAGATTTAAAAAGGTCTTTACTAATAATAATATTATAGGCAGAAGATAGTAACAATAAAATAAATATAAAATAATGAATTAAAAAAGAACACCGCTACTAACTAGCTGGTCAGACTGCTGATTACACCTCATTATGCTGGTGGCATACCTCTTTGAATTTTTACTTACTAATTTATATAATACATTCATGTTAATGACTAATAATTTTATATTTGCAGGGCAAATTCAACAGAAGGAAGATAGTGTCAGATCGAATGCAACTGCCAAGACATCTCTAGTAAACCTTGAAAGGAAACTAATTGTCAAGAAACTCTTTCAGTGTGATTACTGCAATTACTCAGCCAGTCGTAAAAGAACATTATTATATCATTTGAGCATACACACTGGGCAAAAGCCTTACAAATGTGGCCAATGCAGCTTTGCTTGTCCCCGGAAAAGTACTTTATTACGCCATGAAAAGAGACACTCAGGCAAGAAACCTTTTAAGTGTGGCCAATGTGACTATGCTAGTGCCTACAAAAGTAGTTTGCAACGCCATGAGCGGACACACACTTGTGACAAGCCTTACAAATGTAGCCAATGTAGTTATACAACTGCGTATAAAATTCATTTATTACGCCATAATATGATACATACTGGTGAGAAGCCTTACAAATGTGGCCGATGTAGTTATGCTAGTAATGATAAAAGTAATTTACAAAATCATGAAAGGATACATTCTAGTGAGAATGTTGTGAAACCCTACAAATGTGGACAATGTAGTTATGCTAGTAGTCGAAAACGTAATTTACAAGCACATTCAGCAATCCACACTGGTGATAAACCATACAAATGTGGCCAATGCAGTTATGCTTCTTGTCGAAAACAGGATTTAAAAGCCCATGAAGGTACTCATAGTTAAGCCAGTAGAAAAAAAAAGATTTACTAGCCCATCAAAACTTACATAAATAAAAACTGGCCAAGAACGTGAAGGACCATGCACTGAAGGGTTCCATAACAAAAAATTGTATCTACATAAAAAACAGTTTTTAACTCAAAAACCAATGGAGCTATCTTATACAAAATTAGAACATGGAGTATACGGGTGAGAAGTGATACCAATGTGGTCAGTGTAGCAGTGGCGGAGCACCCATACAAGCCAATTCCCAACGACTTGCCTAAAATTTCTTTTTAGACAAGCCTATAGTTATATACTCTAAACTCTTTCATAGCTTTTTGTTTCGGAATTATAGTTATGCTACTTCCCTTAACCCTTTGAACGCTTAGATATTTGAATGAAGTGATTGATCACTCACACGCCAAGCACTGTAGCTTGATGTATCGTTAAAAACCAATAAAAATAATTCATAATAGATTTTATTAATGATCAAAGTACACCTTCACTTCGACCTTATTAGTGGTTGTTGGCGTGGTGGGCACGACAGCACTCGACCACTTTAGTGGCTCTCGGCGTTAGGATTAAACATTTATTACGAGCGCATGAAAGGATAGACGATGAAAATACACAAGGGGTGTTTGTGCAGTTGCTGAAATTGCTCACACACCTAATTAAGCTGTTTTAACACATGGACCATACTTACGGGAGGCAAGCTAGTGTCTGTACCAGAACCCTGCAATATTGCTCCAGGTTTGTGCACATTTCTTCTTTGTAGTCTGTGCATTTGCAGCTCCAGGCCAACCACATGAATTTGGTTGCGTGATACCGCTACTCAGTAAGCTTTGTGTCGTAAATTTACAATGTGTTAATACAATTTTTTTGTCCCACAGGTTCAGGATACAAAGCTTAAGTTTAACAAGTAACTTGAATATTTAAAATGGACATAAAAAGAAGGTTGGAATTATTAGGAAAATACTTTAAATAAATGCAATACTCGCAAAAACGCATTTAATTTTTTTCTATTCTAACAAACTAGTTAATTAGACTGTCAATGTCTAAAACCTACAAAAAAACGAAACACTAATAATACATTTATTGCCTTGTTACACTGGAGATTTATAATTAGGAATTTTCAAAGCCGTGTAAAGACCTGAAAAGTCTCGCGTCCATAGATTATAACGCTTGCCTCCCCTTATGGTACACTTCGACAAATTGGATTTCGAAGCGTTGATGTTAGATTGTTTTTTCTTCTTGTGTGAGTAACTGTAACAATAATAATATTTAGATTCTTCAAATATAAATAAATAAATAAATATTAGGAGAAAATCTTACACAAATCGAACTAGTCCTATAGTAAGCTCAATAAGGCTTGTATTATGAGTACTAGACGAAGATATATTTAATAGATATAAATACTTAAGAAAACTTCGTTTTCTATTCAAATTGCATAACATTTTTCAAAAGACATGGCAATTAAAATAGTAGATTATACACTCTACTTTTTACTTCGACTGCGAGTAAATAGTAAAACAAAGATTATCCATCCACAATCAATAACAAATTTCACTGCGAAGAGATTGTTCAATTTAGCGTTTGGACGCGCTATTAACGGTCAGAGGCGTTTTCTTTTTTAATGGTTTGGAATTAAAAAACATCCTATGTTTATGTTAACCCATAATTATAGGTATTGGTAAAGGCACACTTTCTGAGGAAGTGCATTGTAATAGTTATTTAATTATACCATAAATAAATGATACCTACAAGTGCGGAAAATAGTAATTCTCAACGAGTGACGATGACCAAAAAGAAGACCGTCAGGGAGTGTTTTTGATCGACACAAGTTGGGAATTACCTCTCCGCAAGGAAATAAAAATATATTCATAAAATGTGAAATTTTAACGGTCATGAAATTTCATTCTCGTATGTGTGTGGGAATATTGTCCCGAAATCCATTCCCGCACGGCCCAGCTCCGGCGCGCGGGCATAGACGAGTTCCCGTGTTTATGTTGAACCATATAAAGGCGCACTTTTAGAGCAAGTGCATTGTAAAATTACTTACGAAGCGGTAGTCGGATCCTTGCAAAGCGGCGGTTTAAGCGGCAGCTTCAAGCGCATGCTCATTAAGGGACACGGGAAGTGAATGTTGCCGAAGTCCATGATGCCATCCTGATAGTCATGCTGTAAGGAACAGTATTAAATGAATAATAAGCTGGTGCTGTATGCAATAGTACATTGTTTAACGAGGGGCATAAGTGGAATATTGCAAACAATATTTGCAATATTCTTACGCCCGTGTTATACACAATGTTTTTCATCTCATTTGCAAGGAAATAAATAACTACAAAATACAGAAAAATCTAAGTTTCATACAACCGCACCAATCAAAAATTGACGAATCACAGAGCAGTATTCTTGCGGCGCGTGGCCAACTAGTTTTTTTTCTTCAACCAATCACAGAGCAGAGCAGATTTGATTAAACTAATCAGGTCACACACAAACATTACTCCCTAGGGACTACAAACTCGCCATAACTCCCGCGGGAAAAATTTAGGCAATTGTCCTTCTGTATAAAGGCATGGAATAACACCATTTACGAACAAGGTGATGAAATAATACATTTACAATGCACTCCGTCTCTCTCTTATTACTAATAAGAGAGAGACGGATAGTGCGAGAAAAATCGAGAGAGCTCGCGCGCCGTCTTGTGATAGCCGTGCTGAAGGGAAGTCCTCTATGCCCGCATGGCATGGTGTTGCGGGACGGCGCGCGGGGCCGTGCAGGAATGGATTTCGGGCCAATATTCCCACACACGTGCGAGAATGAGATTTCATGACAGTAAAAACTTCACCTTTTATTTACATATTTTTATTTCCTTGCGTGATGCATTGTAAAATGTTGTATGATACACGTGCGGATAGGTAATTCCGCACTATTAGAAGGCCAGTACTATAGCTCGGTTTCAGTTGGGTAAAATTTTCAATTTCAATTAATGATTAGAATATATTATAGGTAAAAACTCTGAATAGGTACTCACTTTGCTTAATAGGGATGGGACCTTCGGATTGTATTGATCTAGGACGATCTTGCACCAACCCCACAAATTGTCGTCGGCTGCACCTCGTTGGTCTAACCTCTCCGACAACTGCTTCATGTTACGGATCGGAGGCAGCTTCTAATGGAATTCAACAATGGCATGAATACAGGCACATAGCCAAAGTGACTACGTTAAGAGCAGGTCCAGCTATGAGATTCAGAACCTGACTAGCAGCGGTGGATCCTGGGTCTTTGTTTGGGGTCACCTCAACGCTCACCCACAAATATATCTTGACACCGCGATGCGTAATAACTAAGCGTAGGTAGAGGTCTAGTTTCGTAAGGCATGACGGGTGGGGTGAGACGCAAGAGCGCGTAGCAAATGACAGCCCTGGTGTTGAGACTGCTATATGTTGGTGCCAGACTAGTTATTCCCAGTACGACGCACTAGTCCGGACTGGGATTGGGAACTTGACTCATCTGATCGCAGCGTTGGGCTCCTGGGACTACCGAGAGTGAGCTACTCCCGTGAGGAGTTGTGTTTACACTTACGACTTTCACATCTCGCTGAATGGACTTGATAAACTCATTGGCAGGTGCGGATTTCTGACTGACAGGATGCTTGGAAAAGTTGGATCGTCGATGAAACTGGTGTGAGACATGTGAAACGCTAAACACGTCGTTCGTCGACATACTCTTGAAAGTGTCCATGGTACTCTTGTCGTTTATGTCGTGACGCAGCATTTGTTCCTGCAATCAGTGTCATTAGTAACGTCAGAGGCCTATGTAAGATAAGCCCTAAGGTTATCGGAACCTATACATACACGCTTGCATGATCGCACATCGCTGTCGCAATATTACATGGTTGTATGTTAATTTTTTTCCATAATGTGAGTTATGATTAGTACGTAATTCTGCGTGTCTTTAGCTATATTTTACTGAAACCTGTAACTTAATATCGTCAACTAATAGTCCAAAAATCCCGATGTTACATGGTTCTATGTTATGGTTATAAAACTAACAAGGGCAACAAGGTTCTATGTTTGTTTGATTGTCCACTAATCCACTAATAAAAAACCGGCCAAGTGCGTGTCGGACCACGCAAAACGAAGGGTTCCGTGCCTATTAAAAAGGTCGTATCGTCACAGAAATTTTACCGCACTTAAGTCGTTTTCTTCGAGGAAGGCAGTTTTTCAGCAATATCTCGAAAACCTCTGAACCGATCTTGTTCAAAACAATTTTCGGTGAATGAAATTAATAAATCCTATGTCCATGAATTTTTCCATATTTTTAAAATACACCGTTCAAAAATTAGAGGGGGGGGGGACAGAATTTTAGTGACTTTCGGGGCGATTATCTCCGACCCTATTCACTTAATCAAAAAAAATGCTAAGAAACCTTAAATTTATTTTGAAAGGCCTATCGATTGATGTGCCACACGGGGGGTCACAATGAAAAAAAAATTTGACTTTTAGTATTATGTATGGAGTGCACCCCTAAAAAATTTTTTTTTTGTCATTTTAATTACAAAACTATGTAGCGGCTAACAAAATACACCTATCCTCAAAATTTTATTCAAATACACCTTATAGTTTTCGAGTAAAATGCCTGTGACATACGGACAGACGGACAGACGGACATGACGAAACTATAAGGGTTCCGTTTTTGCCATTTTGGCTACGGAACCCTAAAAAGTTTACTGTGCTATTTGGACTGAAGCTACTGCGGGCAGAGGCGGGAATGATATAGCAAGTGCTATGTATGCAAATTTTAAAGCAAGTTTTAAATGAAAACCCCCAATTTAGCTCAATTAAACTGTGGAGTGATAGCTGCGTGCCACAGAATCGCAACAGCTTTGCGATAAGATGTATTTTAGGCAATTACCCAAATTTGAGAGAAATCTTCATGAAATTCTCGACACTCCTGGACATTCCTGTATACAAGAAATTGATAGTGCGCACAGTTGCATTGACAGAGTCTTGAAAAAGTCTGAATATTCATCATCATCATCATCATATCAGCTGAAAGACGTCCACTGCTGGTTATATGAAGTAGGGTTTTATCGCCGTTTGTAAGCAATATCAATTCAATTCTCACTTCTCGCCTAAGAAAAAGCAGCTACATACAGTTAACCTCTCAATGTCCATGTCGATTTTGAGTCGAGCGGCGAGCTCGGTTTTAAATTCGTCGACGAGGTATGCCCAGTACCTATTGACGTGCGCGCAGTCGGCTAGTTGAGTGCGAGGCACATAATTCAGCACCTGCTTGGCCACGTTTTGTGGTAACAACTGGAACTGCAAGAGGACATAAGTGGTTAAGTAAATGTCCTTTTAGATTTTATAAGTTGAAAAGGTTTTAAAATCTGCAGGAAACCTAGTAGGCTGTGGAATGTGGATGTCTACGAAACCATCCTGACAGCATGCTTGATTGAAGCAGGAGACTGAAGCAGCGAAGACCAGATCGTCCAAGTACAAGCCAGAAGTAGTGAAATGCAACTCATCGTTTTGAGGTTCGTCCGAATGTGACGGTTACCGCAGAATTGTGAATGAAGTACCACATAACCCTGTGGGTAGGTACTGTAAATAGCAGGTAGGTGACATTGTCTCTATGATCATAAGCAAATAAGCATAGGTCGATTTACTTATAGTTAGATAGGTAACTCAATCCTTGACTTACATAATCTACAGTCTCCGTGACTTCTGGTTTAGGTCTGTTAACTTTCCACATTCTCTTCTTCGTCCCATCGCTGAAACTCAACTCCACTTCTTCGAGTTTTTGAGTATCTTTCACGGACTTGATGATAGACGCCCATTGCGCCAAATATATATCCAACTATAGAAACATACATATAGGCAGTCACTGAAGCTGGGTGCTGGGCGAATGGAATGACCGAAAAGAATTCTCTATAGGTGGGTACGGTTGAAACAACACACATACTCGCAAACAGTTGGCGGGACGGCGAAAGCGACTTCGTTCCAAGGAGGGAACGAAGCAGACGATCGTTTTGTGCACGAAAAACATCGTGACGTTTCTTAATTCCGCGCGTACCTAGTTTGTAGAAGACCCTATTATATTGTGTTTTGATCCGCAAAACTAGATATAACACTTAATTATACTCGTAGAGTTTTTCAATTATTTTGGTTTCTATTTAAGTGAGAGTATTGGGTGTGTGTTTATGTTTGAAGTGAAGCTTGTGGATCATGTCAGCGTATCTAGTTTTACTGTATTATTTATTATTCTCATCATCATCAGCAGCGGCTTTTTTCCGAAAGTGGGAGGTGGGGACCCTTGAAACGGGATGGTTAAAACAGAGTGATTGGCATGTTTTTTTTTGACATTGACTAATGAAAGTCAAAGAAAGTTATCTTTTCGTTATTTTCATGTGTTTATTTTTGTTTTGTTTTTGTTACTTTACTTAAATAAAGATCTACTTATGTCATGACCAGAGATCGGAATTTTCGCGGCAAAACAAAACACTCTCGCAATCAAGCTAGTGTTAGAAACATTTTTTTATCGATATCGATAGTTGTGTAATAGAAGACAAACATGGTTCACCAAATAAATTAAAATATTTAATACAATGTTTTATGTGAGGTTTGTATAAAATTGTATAGAGACAGATGCAATGTCCTATTGAGTAGGTAGGTACTCATTTTCTGAAGTGTCTATTATTTTCAATGAGGTGGTATAGTCACTTCATTAAAAGTTTTACCTCTTTGATACCCGACTACGACAAAGCCAAAAGAAAGGGTTGTTAGTTAATATGATAAAGTACAGTTAAGGTTTAGATGGAATAACACATATAAAATAATTTTGTATCTTACCACTTCTTTTGCATATTTTAAATTAATAGTCGCGAAAGATTATAAAATAAGGTAAATATATAGGCATGTTTTTTTAATATAACAATACTCGATTTCGATAAAAGACACGTTTCTAACACTAGCTAGATTGCGACAGTGTTTTGTTTTGCCGCGAAAATTCCGATCTCTGGTCATGACTGCTGATACAATACAAGCAATATGCGTTTATGTTACAGTAAACTATAAAGATACCTACTATTAAACTCTGAATCGGTTAATTACCTATTACTATATACAGTATTTACAGTTCCTCTTATAGCATCAAGCAGGCTTAAATTATTTACGCTCGTCTCCCGCCGTCATAGTATATAAAAATGTCTCATTTCGGTGATACTCATCTATGAGAGACACCGCTACGCCTGGATGATCTTTCTCACCATCCCTACCTCTTTCTGTGCGTCTTGTTTTGCGGGAGTAGCAGCATCTCCCCCAGCAGACATTTTACGTCGTGGTTCTTTCTTGCTCTGAAAAATATTTTTCATCACTCATCACACTTTGCTCGTAAATGGCTTCATAACGCGCAGGCATACAGAGCTACAGTAGCCTTTATTACGCCCAAGGGCGTAATGAGTGTGATCTGATTGGTTTAAGCAAATCTCGTTGGCCGTGGGCCACAAGAATTCTGCTCTGTGATTGGCTAAAAAAAAAAACTAGGTGGCCACGAGCCCCTGTATACTGCTCTGTGATTGGTTGAATGAAATATTGAAGCTCCGCGCTCCACTCGCAATTATCTGGAATTGAGGTTGTTTAATTTCGTAAATTTTTGATTGGTGCGGTTGTATGAAACATAGATTTTTCTGTCTTTTGTAGTGATTTTTTTCCTTGCAAATGTGATGAAAAACATTGTATGCGATGCGACACGTACGGAAGATTGTTACAAACTCGAGTCATCAAAGCCCTCCGCCTTCGGCGTCGGTCTAAATACAAATACAAATCGTTTATTCGCTGAATATAGTTAATAGATGGTGTACATATTTTCAAGTTCAGTGTATCCAGCCTGCATGCAGACGTGCAAATTAATGTTTTTTTTAATTTTAATTGGGTAATGGACTCTCGTTCGTAGTTAATTCATATCTTACCGTATACTTGTAACGCAATGTATACTATTCTCTAAAGTAAAATACTACTTGGTAGGTAGTCTTCCGGAATCACAAAAAAATACAAAAAAGTAAACTAACATTTAAGTATTTCTTAAATTGCCAAATAGCGCTTGTAAAGGCTTACATTTCACTATTTTAACCGACCTAAAAAAGACGTTATTTGACTGTGTCTAGGCAGGCTGGTAGTTACCGCGGATACTAACCCCAATAATACATTGGGCTCACCTTATCGTCGCCTGACGTAGGAAGTTTCACGACAATTGGTTGTGTTTGGGTGACCTGTATAGTTGCCATTACGTTACAAAGCTGTTCTTCCCTATATCCATCGAAGATCGTCTGCGCTTTTTCAAACACGGCCCAGACGATGGGACCCCCGGCAATCTTGAGCAGTTCTGTTAAGAACTCGGCTTGGCGATGCTGTGTGACATTATAACTAAGTCAGTGAAAATGGAAAGGGATGTCTGCGGTGTGGCGCCGCAAAAAACTCGCGTTGCGGCGCCGCAGAAATTCACGCCGCGCTGTGGCGCCGCACCGCAGCAGGCATGTGGCCAGCCCCATAAAGGTGTAAGAGTGCGTTTTACTTTACTCTACGACTCTATTTTGAAATGAAATGAAATTATTTATTTCGGACATCAGGTATCCATATAAACACAAAAAAAGAACACAAAATTATGTTAGTAATAAGAAATTAATTGCCTAGGTTAGTTACATACAAAATGCTCATTAGAATGCACATGCAAAGTCATCCAATGAGTAAGGACAGGACTGTCCATCCTTTCCGCAACCACCTTCAGAAGAGTGTTGGTGCTCGCTTGCGCAGCACGGCTTGGAAGCCGTCAGTGCTCCACTCAGCGAACATCCCTGACGCGCTGCAATGCCAAGGCAGCCCCAACATCCCCCTGAAGGTGTTGTTATACTGGACACGCAGAGCACTGAGGGTCTTTTTGGTGTAGTTGCTCGAAAGGTTGCATGTGTATAGATTTTGGCAGTAAATTTTGAACAGAGTTATCTTCACCTCGCGAGAACAGCGTGCAAACCTGCGTGACAACATATTACCCCTAACCGACAGTGCTCTGCGTTCCCTTTCCATGTCGACATCGTCTTTGAGGGTGTCTGTGACCCAATGTCCCAAATATATAAATTTAGACACAGTCAGAAGAGGAGAACCGTTGAGACTTATGGGCGGAATAGACTACGTTTTATTGCCAGATTTAAATACGAGAGCTTTAGTTTCGATGATACGATACAATACAAATACTCTTTATTGCACACCTAGAAACATGAATTAATAAATACAGAACATAAAAAACTTTAAAATAGAGGTTAACACAGGCCAAAGAGCGATCTCTTCCAGACAACCTTTGGCTACTTTGGGGATGAACAAGGGGGTTTAAGAATGATCTGCAGGTAGTATCATTACCCTACCTATGCTTAAAACGTTTTACGCGGCAGTGCACAGCCTGTAGGTATTTTTTTCTAGGAATAGATAAATAACTTCAAAGGTGATTTCTTGAGTTGTTTTCTAATAATAAAACATGTTGAAGAGCGGTGCTGTTCTCTTAGTATCGTAATTTAAGTTAGTACAGTTTTTTTTTATACCTGCAATATCATTTGCATTAAAAATTCATCACATATAAATATCCGATCAATTCGAAAAACAGTTGTTACCGGCTCTAAGGATCGGTAAAAAACACGATCAGCTTCTATTACTTCCGTCAGTATCTGTACAGGCAACGCTGTTCTGTTGTGGTCCATGGGGGTCTGGTCGTAACTACTCCAAACTGTGGCTCTGAAAATATGAAGAATACCTAGGTAGGTAATTGGTTTTGCGTTAGCATAGGGTCTTGTTATTCCCCCCTCGAGGGTGCCCGCCTTATCGGGGCGGGGGGGGGGGGGGGGGGCTTAGTAACCGTGCGCTGGTCACCCACGGCGAAGCTAAGAGGCACCAGGGCCGGCCTGTGTAGGCCGCCGGCTGGCCCGAGGAGGACGCTCCTAGCGGACTTGCCTAAGCCCGCTTAGGATGCGTTGGAGAGGGACCGCAGAAGAAGAGGAGACTCCTTATCTTCTGCGGCCGAGGCGAGATCGCAAAGGGAGAGGCGTGTTGGTATTACGGTGCGCCACTCTCTCTACCCCCTGCGAACTTGGCGGGGCCGTTCCGCTGATACGGCATTGGTGGGACCGCAGAGGAAGAGGAATGCCGGTATTACGGTGCGCCGCTTTCCCTATCCTCTGCGGCCGAGACGTGGTCGGTGGCGGAACTACAGACCTGATCCGCCACCGGGTGCTGGAATTTCCCGCACCCATTATCTCCTCGTAGCGGACTCAGGGGGATCCGCTATTGAACTGGTGGAGAACGAGGAGGCAGGCGCGCCGAAACATCTGGCGTGCCTCTCGTGGAGGGTCCTCGGGCATCCGCGAAGGAGCCGCTTATGGGCGGCTGCCGCCGGCGGGGTCGCGGATGTGTGCGCAAGCGTTCCCGTAACCTCGCCACAAGGCGGCGTGGTGGCAAGTGGTGGCAAGGTTTTTAGTGGGTACACCGTGGGTCTCATTAGCCCATACGGGAGTCCCACATAACCACTCGGGTCACCCCCTGCACCCGGGTGGTATGCGTAACGCATTTTCCCCCCCTAAACAAAAAAAAAGGGTCTTGTTATTCCGGTCTAAGGAGAAAATGCACCAATAGGAAGCGATTCGCGAGAACACCCGGCAAATGCTATTGGTGGATTTTTCCTCGCTCACCGCCTCGCAAACTCGCACTCAGGGATCGGATACCGGTATTTTCTCCATACAAATAAAACCGGTATTATTTCGGTTTTTGGTTATTATATAATTTTTGATCGAGCAATCTAATAATACGAATATGTTACCTAAATAAACGATAGAGTCCTTTATTAAGAGCCTAAAATAATTCAAAATATTGGACTACCTACTTCGGGGATTTTTGGAGAAACCGGTTCCGATCCCTGCGTCGCACTGCTGGTGGAAACTCTGCAAAACATACTCACCCTAAAACTGTTAAGCAGCATGCGCGTAATAATGGTCTTCATAATTTTACTCGTTTAAATAGAAAATTTCCGCGAGTTTTAGACATTAAAATTATACTTTAAACCGGTCACTCATACGTCTTTAAGAAGATACTGAGGGGGCATTTTTCCATACAAATGTAGGTACTCACCCGTTTTACACCCTAGACCCTAGATAAACCAATTGTTCAATTAAGATCAATATAATCAATATCTGTGTCTAAGTATATGTTTTTTTTATATTCTTAATTTTCTAAGTGCTAGGTTGCTGCAAACAATGCTTAATAACGGCCCCTTTTACGAGTATGTTAACAACATTTCATTTTTCTGACTCCTTAATTTTGTTTAGGCATTTAATAGTATTTGAAAAGTTAGGAGACACGTATTTTTCTTTTCATTTCATTTTTAGTCAAACCCCCTTAATTTGGGTGTTTTAAGCTAACACGTTCGAAAAGGGCATAAGTACATTTAAAGGATGAACAAGATTAGTACTGTGGTCAATTTATCGAATTAAAAAGTAAATAGCATGCTGTGTCTGTGACATTGACATTTGACAATGACAAGATAGAAGGGTTAGGGCGCTTAACGTCCCACTCGCAGAATGTCCCTTGGTCACTTTTGCGAAATGTCCCTTTCCTAAATGTCCCTTACGCAAAACGACCCGGGGCGTTATGCAGTAGGTATTTCAGCGAAAGGGGCTTTCTCAGAAGGGACCTTTTGAGAAAGGGACGTTTTGCGAATAGGTTATTTTACATAAGGGACCATTTGCAGAGAAGACGTTTTACGAATGGGACGTAATTTTGATGAAGGGACGTTTTGCAAGTGGGACGTTATGCGCCCAAACCGATAGAAGGAGTCACGTAACTGTCAATGTCACAACATGCTTCTTTAAAGTAATTTCCAGTTTTCTCAAGAACTAGCGAATATAAAAATCCATAATTTTTTTATATTTACTCAGCAAGCCCAAATCTCTGAATGGTTTTGAGCCGCTATGAAAAAATTAAATGTTGTCAATTTAGACGCAAACATAAGCCTTATTATACAAATCTGTCAACAATCAGCCCAAAAATCAAAATAGTCCGACACTGAATATCTTTTTCCTATCCAGTTTCCAAAATATTGTAACGAATGGCTAAAATTTCGGAGGAGGAAACAGTCGAGAACGAAACCTCGATTTTTACATATGACTTTTAGTTGAAACTGTAGTTGTCCTTATCGCGTTCACGCGCTTTCCCACCTACGTCGGCGCGACAGCAACCTAGCCTGTAAATAATGTTCCCTCTTAAGAGGACTATAACAAAAATCACGCGTAATTGTAAGTTTTTATCGTCAAAATTACATACCTTCCATTCGTTTTATCAAATAACAACTAGTTGGAGAGGATAGTTTGATTTCTTTATTACAATATTAGCACTACGATTGTTCGATAATATTTTTACTGATTTAGTAATGATTTTTCTTCAGCGGCATGTTTCAGCTAAATCTCGTGAGAGACCTCATTTCGGTGTGGTAATTGGTCAATTCAGTTAAATAGTATGCACAAATAAAAATCTGTTACAATTACAAGTACCCCTGTAGTTTAATCTAAGTAATTAAAAGTTTAATTTTTATGCGTCATAGGCTGAGAAAAAAAATCTGAAAGTAATTACATTTTGCACCGAAAACGGTCAAAATCAAGTCATGATTTCTCAAAATCCCTGCATTATCTTTACGTAATTCTGATACAAAAATGATCTCCAGTATCTGTTTATTACGAAACATTTATTGAGTGGATTTAAATCACCATGATTTATTTTTGACGAATTATTAAACAATACCTTTTTTACAACACTACGGCCGCCACTCGAAGACTAACGCTCATACCCGCGCCAGCGCTCGTCGAGGTAGGACCTATGTTCGACGACTCCGCGCAGCTAGCAACGTCGCTATGCGTGACATTTATGCTAGTGTGCGTCAGACGGCGTATAGCGGCATGAAATATTGTTAATGTGTGCGCGTATAGGACAACAGCATCGACTTGATCGTTGTTTGTTGGAAGTGGAAGTATCTAACTGACTTCATTTAAGATTGGTGTTATTTTTGTTTTTACTTTATTGATTGCTTTATATTAATTGCATAATTGTTATGGATGTCAATCCTAACTTTTTTTATATCTACCATGGCGGCGGTAAACGAGCGTACCGGCCTGCCCGATGGATTTATATGCACTGATAATAATGATATTTTCAATAAATAAATATTCTTATCCTACTAATCCTACTATAATATTACAAATGCGAAAGTTTAGATGTTTGTTACTCAATCACGCTTAAACGTCTCAACCGATTTGGATGCAATTTTGCACTAAGATAGTTTATAGCATGTGGGTCGATCACGTAACATTTCTTACGCGTGTTAGGTAGATTTAACTGTCATTTTTCCATATAAAATGTGATATTTAGATCTACCTGACGCACGTACAATGCGTTACGTGATTGACCCTCTGGAATTCATACTTCCATACTTATACTTTTTAATATTATAAATGGGAAAGTGTACCTATGTGTTTGTTTGTTTGTCCGTCTTTCACAGCAAAACGGGGCGACGAATTGACGTGATTTTTTAAGTGGAGATAGTTGAAGGGATGGAGAAGTGTTGAGTGATATAGGCTACTTTTAGTCTCTTTCTAACCCCCCACTTCCCTAAAATGGGGAGTGGAAGTTTGTATGGAGCATTCCGCAATTTTCAAGGTACAAACCTAAAAATTGGTATGCGGACTATTTGTGACAAAAAAAAAAATCTTGCAACATTTTTTTTTGAAATCTGCACCCTATCCCTCAAAAGAGGGGGTGAAATTTTATATGGGGGCCCAGATATGTAGTCGATATGTAGAGTCGATATGTAGAGTCGACATATAGAGTCGATATGTAGAGTCGATATGTAGTCAATATGTAGAGTCAGTATGTAGAGTCGACATGTAGAGTCGATTTGTAGAGTCGATATGTAGAGTCGATATGTAGTCGATATGTAGAGTCGATATGTAGTCGATATGTAGAGTCGATATGTAGAGTCAATATGTAGAGTCGGTATGTAGAGTCGATATGTATAGTCGATATGTAGAGTCGATATGTAGATTCGATATGTAGAGTCTATATTCGATATGTAGAGTCTATGTAGTAAATCTAAATATATAAAAGACGAAACTGGCTGACTGACATCACCGCACAGCTCAAACCGCTGGATCTAGAGATTCCAAATTTGGCATGTAGGTTCCTTATTAGGTCTAAGAGTGCACTAAGAAATATGTATAGATATTTAAGATCTTATGTAACCATGTATTCATTATGAATAAACCATTCATTCATTCATTAAGGAAGGATTTTTCAAAATTCTCCCCCCAAAGCGGGTGATATGTGGGTCCAAAGTTTGTATGGGGAAACAAAATAAATAAGACTATTTCATTAAAAATGTCACAGGAGTATTCCTAACAAAAAATTAGTAAATATGTGTTTCAGGTTTTTGGGAATTCAACCCCTAAACGGGGGAAATGTGACAATGTCTGAAAATCAACATGGGTATTGTTTCTATGGTTTATCGGGTTGCTGGTCGCTGATTACGAAAACAACAACAATTTTAAAATCCAACGTGGCGGACGTGAAATACCATCCCCCCTGTTGGGGTGCGATGGGCTTGTTTCTAAATATCAATATGGGTGTCGTTTTTATGGTTTTTTGGCATAAAAATGGCATCTATTTTGAAATTCAACATTGTGGACATGATCAACTCTACATATCGACTATACATAACGACTCTACATATCGACTACATATCGACTCTACATTTCGACTCTACAAATCGACTCTACATGTCGACTCTACATATCGACTCTACATATTGACTACATATCGACTCTACATATCGACTCTACATATCGACTCTACATATCGACTCTACATATCGACTACATATCTGAGCCCCCATATAAAATTTCACCCCCTCTTTTGAGGGGTAGGGTGCAGATTTCAAAAAAAAATGTTGCAAGATTTTTTTTTTAGTCACAAATAGTCCGCATACCAATTTTTAGGTTTGTACCTTGAAAATTGCGGAATGCTCCATACAAACTTCCACCCCCCATTTTAGGGAAGTGGGGGGTTAGAAAGAAACTAAAAGTAGCCTATATCACTCAACAATTCTCCATCCCTTCAACTATCTCCACTTAAAAAATCACGTCAATTCGTCTCCCCGTTTTGCCGTGAAAGATGGACAAACAGACACACACATACACTTTCCCATTTATAATATTAGTATGGATTAATTAAACACTTGATCATATAACAATACCTACAATACGTTTGTATTCTCATTCCCATACATGGCATACTGTGTCCTCACTAATGGCTTCAGCGCTGGATCAACACTATTTCGTCGTCTTTCACAGTGCAGCGAGTAAGACGTGAGACAAATGATAGCGCGAGCGAAATGGCAACGTCGCGGAAAAATTGCGAATTGGCTTAGAGCTCAAATGTTAGAGGGCTCTTAAGGTCGAATACTATACCTGCCGCTGGTCAATTTTGGAATCGTTCCCGAATCTTCTCGATTCCTAATCAAGAGCGCTCGCAATAGCCTCTTAAGATGAAAAATATAATAATTGTAGACCCTAGAGGGTCCAGGTGGAAGTAGATAATTATAATTCTACTTCTAAAATATTAGGTACTTATTTATTTACATTGATACCGTCTTCCTTCGTCCAGCTAAACCCTTTTACCTTGCGTCATCTGTCAATACGTTCGCCGTTCCAAAACAATTCAACATTCGATCGTTCTTTATTCATCATCTAATAGCCAGCACCATACTAAACCATCAAAAAGTATCGAGCCCAGATAAATTTTACTCGTCTTTATATACAATCTTACTCATATTGCGATGCAACAGCATCCTTCGGCCGACAGTTCCAGATAGACTTCAGTAACAAAGAAACTGCCCAAGCGCAGGGCATATCCTCAACCAGCTTGAGGCAGACGCGTTTCTTGTTCACACTGGACACGCGGATGAACCAGTACTTTGTGAACATCAGGTGGTTGGTGAAGCTGTCGTCTTCTGGGTCTTGGGCTTGTTTCTCTGAAAGTTATCTCCTTTTACAAGCTTTATATTAACTAGACCTGTCGACATTTGCAACTCAACTTTGAAGCAGATATCTTTAACCGAATGAGCTGAAATTTTGGGTAAAGGTATAGTTTAGATGACAACTCAATATTATGGTACTATCGAGCTAATCTGATGATGGAGACAGAAGGCGGCCATTGGCCAGTTTGGGCTCGGTAGAATCGTCTCAACGAGTAGTTGATGAAGGTATACAGAAAAGTATAATCGGCAATAAAAGCTTGTAACAAAAATGAATTTTTTGACAGAAACATATTACGCTTACTGCGATGGTGTGGTCACATAGGTATCTCCCGGATGGCCGAAGAACGAGCATACGAGGCTAAGCCCATCTTTTATTCAGAACTGCAGGAACGCAAGCGAAAACAGGGCAGCTTCTGCACTGTAAAGATGTGCTGGGAGTTTTTGGCTCAAGATCGGTCAAAGTGAACGTTAAGACGTAAGGAACTCGACGCTAAGCGCGAGGAATTAAAGGCTGGACCACCTGCGGGCATCTACTACAATTTTGTCGGAGGGGTGCTGAACTGCTGATCTGTACGGAATGTGGTCGCAAATTGTCTGCAAATATAGGCTATGTCAGTCACCTATCAGTCAGTTCACGAACGACGCTCCAGTATACAGTTTTCCTTTTTTTCCAGTTGCCGTGGTCGAAATCGGCCGGGATGATGATGATGATGATGATTATGATATTGTTATAGTTCACGATTGCCGTTAGTAGATGGGTGGATCTAATAACCCATTATGATTAGATTACCTATCACTAGTTGCCCGTCCTATAACGCAGGCGCAGCTGCGGATCAAATAGGTAGTTTATGTCCATCCAGAAAGTCCATTCTATACTTACATCAGGGTGTTTTTTGAAATCGGATGTGTAAGTTTGTATGCAGGGGGTAATCACAGACTTCCTCATTATTAAACTAGTATAGATTATTAATATGTTAGCAGTGACTTGAATTTTGGTCAGGTATATATATGTAGATATAGATCTTAACCCATTCGAGGCCACGCATCGCTACGTGTACTACGCCGCGGCGTAGCGCGTAGCAGCGTTTTTCCGCTCTGTAGCGGAAATCGCACGTGGAGGCATGACTCATATATGTTGAGTCACTGGCCTTGAATGAGTTAAGAAAGTCAATTGATTGTTATTACGACTTATACTATTATTAGATTGTTATCGACTCAACGAATCCTCAAATCAAAAAAGGGTCGGTAACGCGCTTGGAAATTCTCTGCAGTTGCAAGCGGCCATATGTTACGGTGTCTGCTTATCACCAGACAGGCTGTATTCTTGATTGCCACCATTGAGGTATCAAAAATAATAACCTGATGTAGTTGGTAGTTGGTACCAAACTTATACTCGTACATAGTCAGCAGAAAAAGTAGCTATGCGGACCAAGTGTCCAAAATGAGCATACTTCGCTCACGCTTCTCTTCCTAATCTTCCTATTGGTGTTTTTTTCCTTGCCCACCGCTCCACAACCTCGTACAGCACTGGTGAATGTATACTCACTCTAAGGTCCGTGTAGAAATTTTTGAGCGTGTTATTTTGTGCTACTTCTGCTGCTGACTGTACAAATTATGGCCACGTTTACGCTCGACTCGATCTACAGGCATCTTCACTATAATTGAATAATGCTTATAAATTGGTTTGGTCATATCTCCAGACATTTCCAATGACCTTGTATTTACTGTCCTGTACATTGTAACTTAACAACAATAAATAAATATAAATTTCGAATTATAGGAATAAAATAAAAATTAAATGTTCCGAGCCGGCAACAAAGAGACACACGTGAACAGACGTTACTGCTTAATTAATACAAAAAATAATAATAATAATATTAGGGATACAATCTTAGGTTGACCTCTAGTGCAGCTCTATACGGCTTGTGCTATGGGTACTAGGTGACGAATGGACGATGTGTATATTTATATAGATAAATACATAGAAAACATCCATGACTGACAATATTTGTGCTCATCACACAAATAAATTTTGTTACCGGGAGCAACTACGCTAAAGTAGTCGTCTAAATAGGCACTACATGTCAGGGAATAATGTCGCTCTGATGGACTTATTGTGCATCTTCATCTGTCAGGATGACCATATTTGTGCATCTTCATCTGTCAGTTTAGTTCGCCTATATAACTAGTGGTGGATTCCATTATATTTGTTGGGAATCGAATCTCTAATACGTTATGTACGGTAAGTATACTATGGTGAATAAAGAATTGCCTTACATACCAAAACCTTGCTGGATATCCCAAAGTATAAGATCCCTCAAATTATTCACTTGTTTTGATACTTCGTCAAAAGTAATGTGTTGACTATGATGACTATTCGTTGACTGCATTTTTATTTATTAGTTAGTTACTATTATTAATATTAGAGTCATAGATAAATATAGCAAAAGTTATTGACGAGACATTATGTCATAAGTAACGTCAAATTTATAGGTAAGTACGCAAAAACCGTCAAAAACATTTATTTATGGTACCTAAGAATACTTTATATCTTTAACAAAAGAGTTCGAATAAATATAAATAATACACGTTTACGTAAACACCCGTTTTACAACTTATAGTACCTAATGAATCGGAAAAATATTACAATTTACAATACAATAGGTACCTACAACTAAAATTGAGTACCTAATAAGTATGAACATATTGCAGTCTTTGATTTTTGTCCGTGTAGATATTTATGCGAGTTTTTACCGGCGACACACCGGTTCGTGTCGCACAATTTACGTAACAAATCCACCGACTTGTACTCACAATCACCACAATAAGCGCCACGCAGTAGTGTTATGTTCCAATTACGAGCGTCCGTCAATCAGACTGACACAGGCAGTCAAAAGCTGCCATGACGCGGGCAGACACGCGGGTTCCCCATGGAATAACTGTCAAACAAAATCCTAAAATCGCTAATCTTTGGACAGTTACCTTAACTATAGCATTTCTATCTTTTCTCGTCGTCGCATGCTTCATAATCAACGAGTCTCATTTTGAAAAATCGTATGTTACTCAAAATATTCCAAAGGTGTACAGCAAGTTGGAGGGAATACCTCCAGAGGAAAGGGATCTGTTTCACGGGTTCCAGACGTCTTTTTTGCCTGTCGACGAGGTGATGCAAGCTCAGAGGAAGTCCAAAAGAAGTCTGGGAACGGACAAAGGTTCTAATGACAACTTTTTATGGGACTTGTGGTTCGAAACCAATGCACCAGCTAGACCGAAGCGGAATAGCAAGTTCTCGCTTACTTCGAAAGATTACAAGTAAGTCTACAACATTTTTCATCTTTTGTTGGGTTCCGGTTGTGGGACCCTACCTACGTCGCTAGTGGTCCTGGATTTGAATCCCGGTAACTTAGAGCATACATAACTGGAGTAGCCTTATGTCGTTACAAAAATGTCTGCCGAATTTTGCGGGCCGGGGGGAGCATCTTAATAGGATATTGAAACTCAATTATATATTAAAAGCTTGAAGTGGTTGAACGTTTATAATATCAAGCAACATACGGCCATTTTTATGATCAGTGTTCTCTTGCGAGGCGATTTTGTGAATGACCATTAATCGATTGTGAAATTGTCTTTGTATGATTTTGTGCACATTGTGCATGATTTTCTACAGAGGGGTAAGTTACTGAAGGCTACTCCAGTTATGTATGTTTTAAGCCCGGTAAGGACATTTATTTGTGTGATGAGCACGAATATTTATTCCCGAGTCGTGGATGTTTTATTTAAGTACGCATTTATCAATATTTTGAGAGTGTTGTGTTTGTGTCCATAGCTTCCTTAGTTTGAGACTAGGTCAGTTTGTGTAAGTTTGTTTCCAGTTATTCAGTAGTTAATTAGTGATAACGCTGCCGTGGTACATCTGCCATCCTATACTTTGTAGTAATTATGGCACTCAACACGAACAGAACACGAAGTTGCTGTGGAAACATGGCGTATTTAAAACGTGTGGTACGATTTGCTCCTGAGCCGGTCACTGTGCCTAATTGAATGGAATAAGACGTACAATACTTACCTCGTCTTTCATGAGACCAATTTCATTATAAGTCAATCTTTAGAAAACCAAATGGTAATAAATATTGTCTTTTAACAAAATAAGTTTTTAAGCTCAAGGGAAGAAAATCCCCTGTTTCATCATCACGACGTCAAAGAGCGCGACCGAGACAGGACAGCAGAGAGCTATGAAGACTATACAAATGACTCGGCAGAAACCAGCAGTCAACAAGAAAAGGAAGGCTTTGAAAGGTTCGTGAACCTCTGTTCGACATATTCAAAGCAAAATAGGCCATCCCTTATATATTCATGTTCTCATCTTTCATCGTTAACATCATTAATTTGTCACTCGTAAGTTTGATACATACTTACTTGGCTGTGTGAGCTGTAACAATCGCGAGCCTGTCTTTAAATTATTATTTTTAATCAAAATACATAATTGACAAAAAAAATTGAAGCTACTTACAAAATTTCACGAGAATCGCTTGAGAAATGCGACATTCATAGGAGAAAAGCCGAGAACTTCGTTCACTTCGCTCGCTCATTCAATTACATAGTACCCAGGTACAGTCAGCATCACAAACATGTATACCTTTTTTTTGACGATGTGAAAATGCTTTACGCATACCCCCGACTCGGGGAAGGCCCATTTGGGGGTTATGTGGGACTCTCCTCCCGCCGCCCATTTTGGTGGAATTTGTTATATTGACAATTGCATTTTCCAAGAGATAAGAAAACATACTTTATTTGAATAACTAACGGAAACATGGCGTTTTCTAGTCTATTTATTATTATATACATTGACTTATTATTTCATTCATTCACTTTGTTTGCAATCGGTACTTCATGTAGCTGTGTGTGTAATCATTCACCTCAACTCTCATGCCACTACCTATACCTATAGGTACCATCTCTCCATTTCTTCAATGTATATCATTATAATATGGTCGAAAATTAAAACTTTATCCCATCTCCTAATCTCACTGTTGCATATCGAACAGCATCGTACGACCCCAGACACACGTGGACCGCGGCCCCCTTGATGACGTGGTGGAGCAGATCCGGGGCCAGCCCGAGTTAGAGGAGGAGGAGAGGGAGTCTTCCGCGCACTTGTATAAGCTGACTCCGCCACATTCAGGTATGTACTCGTATCTTAGGGCGAGTTGCATCGATTAGCTATATGTAATATTGGTACAGCATCGTACGGCCCCAGAACCACCGTGGACCGGGACCCCCTCGATGACGTGGTGGAGCAGATTTGGGGCCAGCCCGAGCTGAAGGAGGAGAGGCAGTCTTCCGCGCATTTGTAGCCGACTCCGCCATATTAAGGTAACTTACGGTGGGTTGCGTATCATATTCAATATCGCTTAAGCATTAGTGGGGCCCCAGGCCCACGTGGATCGGGGCCCCCTCAACGACGTCGTGGAGCAGATCCGGGGCCAGCCGGAACTCGAGGAGGAGAGGGAATCTTCCACGCATATGTATAAGCTGACTCTGCAACAATCAGGTATCTTATGATGGGTTGCGTATCATATTTAATATCGCTATAGCATAGTGGGGCCCCAGGCCCACGCCACGTGGACCGTGGCCCTCTCGAAAAAGCTCTCTGACCACATGTTCTCTTAATCGTACGCGAATTTTTGTCGTAGTCATCGTGACGTCATAACCAACAACAACAGCAAGCAACTCAGAAAGCAACTCTACTTTTATATATGTACGTCAAATTGCTCGACAATGACATGGTTGCCGATGACATTATCCAATTGACACTTGACCTAAAATCGTCCATCCTCAAGGTTAGGTACGCCTATTGCTGTTAACTAGACCATCCATCGCGGTAAACTGACCGCGACATGTCGATGTACGGGGACAACAGACTTCCGACAGCAGATATAACTTTGTCCCTCAATCAAGTGACAAAACAAAACTCTTCGAGACTCGATTCCTGTGATGAACGAACTACTTAATATACACTTAATTAGGTGGTAGCTAACCCGCGCAATTACCTACTGTATGTGGTATTATCAAGCCCGATTAGAAAGGAAGTGAAGGTGATAGTTTTGCCATATACTTAGATACGTCAAAGTGTAAATGAAATGACAGGTTACTTATCTGAAACCACGCCTACAGCGGCGCTAGAAGTCAATCTGGACCTACCGCCACTTCACATGGTGATTAAGTCAGAGGCGCGCAAATTGCTCTACAGATTAAGAACTCTTGGACTGTGGAGCGATAGCAAGCCGAAGACTAAGCACACAAACATGGAGACTCACGGTTTCTTAGACAGAATAATAAACATGGGATGCGACAAAATGCTACCCAAGTAGGTATGTATTCCACAGGAACTTCACAACAAAAGTTCCATCCAGGGCTGAATGGGCCGAAAGTCCAGAACCACAAAGGTCTGGTATCGAAGACAGCATATGGTACACGGACGGATCAAAAATGGGATCCGGTACGGGAGCAGGCATTTGCATAGTAGTAGTGTAAGCATGGATAGTTTGGCAACAATCTTCCAGGCGGAGACATACGCCATAATTACCTATGTACAGGAGAATATAGACAGGCAAACCAGAGGGCAGACTATCTTTATACTCAGTACCCAGTGACAGTCAAGCGGCCCTTAAAGCGCTCACGGCGCCGAAAGTGGATTCTAGACTAGTTTATAATGGCGTCCAAGCACTGAACAAGCTTGGAAAGCACAATAAGGTGCAACTAGTTTAGATACCAGGGCACGAGGGCTTCATCGGCAACGAAAGAGCAGATGAGCTTGCAGGAAGGGGGTCTACAAATCACTTTGTAGGTCCAGAACCGTTTGTGGGACTCTCGCAGGGGACCATAATATCGGCCTTTAAAGCCTAAGTACGCCAAAACTAAACACCAACACGAGTGGAGGAATGAGGCTGGTTTAAGGCACTCTAAGCTCTTCATAGAAGGAGTGGACTCGGGCTGGACCAAAAAACTCTGGAAATCCAGCAGGAAGCAACTCAGAATTATATCTGGGGTGTTCAGTTCACAGGTCACTTCGGGGTCAAGGATCTCTTGGCCAAGATGGGACTATGGGATAGTGTAGACTGTAGAATGTGTGGCGAGGAGGATGAGACTATGGAACACTTACTGTGTGTAGGTCATGCCCTTGCCAGACAAAGAATGAATCACTTTGGTAACGGCTATCCGCAACCAAAGGAATTCAAGGTACTTCCGCTGAGCTGCATCATCCGTTTTATGAAAATGAGTGAGCGAGCTTGGGAGTAGGTATAAAGGAGAGGACAAATGCACAAAAGAATCAAACGATCCCACTGGGTCGAAGTGTATCCGAAAGGGCCCTCATCTAGATAAGATAAGATATCTGAAACACTAAAAATTTGTCCTTTTTGGGTTCCGTAGTCAACAAGGAATATAGTTTCGCCATGTCGGTCTGTCCGTCTGTCTGCGGCTTAGCTCAGTGACCCTTACTACTAGAAAGCTGTAATTCGGCATGAATATATAAATCAAGCACGCCGACAAAATAATAGAACAAATACTTGAAAAAAAACTTGTTTTAGGGTACCTCTCCTGCTCGTAAAGTTGAGAGGTATTTTTTTCGATAAACCTTTAGTGTGGGATATTGTTGGATAGCTTGTTTAAAAATAAGAAGGATCTTTAAAACCATTTTTCAATTAAAGGATGCGTTTGCGTGATCCCATAATTTTTATAAGAGTCATGTGTAACCATCTGCCGGCTAAATGGTTACTACTGGGTATATGAAAAAAATCATGGCAGTAGTAAATATAATGAATTTATTTCGAAAACTATCACGGGTACTTATCCGTGATATCTACTACGTATTGCCTACTTAGGCATAACTAGTTAACGATTAATAGTCGACCAACTTAATAAATGTACTTCAAAAGGCCACGTACAAATTCGGGCGACGCAACCGCAATGTTTAGTTGCGCGCTCATGTAACAAAGGTCAAAGACAGACAGGCAACTACGGAACGCTATACTGCGTGTGGTCCGCACGCACTTTGCTGGTTTATAATTTTTGCATACACTATATAATCGTGTTCGAATACTTAATACAGGTATTCAAGCATTCTGGAAGGATCAAGGCGACAAGAAAGCCATAAGAGCGACGCAGGCGACCATCATGAAACGAAATATGGATATGGAAGCGGATCCTTGTCACGACTTCTATCAATACGCCTGTGGAAACTGGGCCGCACTCAACCCTATACCTGCTGATAAAGCCGGGTATGTTATACACCACATCGTCATCATCATCATCATATCATCCAAAAGCTGTCTACTGCTGGACATATGGCACATACTTACATACGTTTGAGAACCTATCACGACCTCAATTATTTATCCGAATGAGTCATTTGCCAAAGTTAAATTTCTCCGAAGGCATTTTTTTCTGTAACTATAGACAATTACAAAATTTCGAAAATTATAAAAATCAGGGCGATAGGAAGGTCTAATTATCCCTTCAACATCCCCCATGAGTTTTCCTTTGGTACCGTTTGGTAGCCAAGTTACGTAACTGGCTACGAACAGGGATTTTTGGATTCCCATTTTGTAGCTGGCTACCGGATGGGCCTGCGTAGTACCGTTTGGTAGCCAAGTTTTGTAACTGGCTACAAAATGGGAATCCGAAATTCTCTGTTCATAGCCAGTTACGTAATGGGTCTGCGTAGTTCCGTTTGGTAGCCAAGTTTTGTAACTGGCTACGAACACAGAATTTCTGATTCCCATTTTGTAGCTGGCTACCGGATGGGCCTGCGTAGTACCGTTTGGTAGCCAAGTTTTGTAACTGGCTACAAAATGGGAATCCGAAATTCTCTGTTCATAGCCAGTTACGTAATGGGTCTGCATAGTTCCGTTTGGTAGCCATGTTTTGTAACTGGCTACGAACACAGAATTTCTGATTACCATTTTGTAAAAACCTAAAAATATTGGGTGTATATTGTAATGAAATTGTGACTTGTAAAATGCTTATTTTACCAATAAATTCTGTATTCTGTATTCTGTAGGTTACGAATCGGTAATTTAAAATTCCTGTATTGTAACCAGTTACAATACGGGTTTTTTTTCTTCTTTCGAAGCTGGTTCGTAACCGCGGTTACGAATAGGTAATAGAAAAGTCCCGTTTTGAAGCCAGTTACCGAATGGGATTTTTTTCCCGTTTCGAAGTAGGTTACGAACTTTTAGTTACCAAACGGTACCAAAGGTGAGTTTTTTTTTATACTACTACCGTGGCAAACAAGCTTTCAGCCTAACGGATGGTTAGAAGATACCTTAGCCTATGGATGCTTGCGACTCCAGAAGTTGCGTTGCTGACCCTTTTATTGATTTGAGGATTCGTTGTGTTGGCTAGAGACAAATGTAGGTCCCACACTCTCAACACAGCGTATCCTTGGGAGATCTGGTGACCACACTCACCACCAGGAGTGACCAGGAACACACCTACAGGCAGAGCAGGTCTTTATCTGTCTACGGTCTTCTGTAAGATGGCTGTTGTTCCCCTGTTGATCTGCTCCAATTATAAGCGATACGGAAATCCGCAGTGCCCTACCTCTAAAATTTGCCTTATTATAACATATACCTGGAATTTTAGTGAGATTAACTAATATTACTGACCCTATATTGTCACAATGTAACTCATTTATGCAATAAATCATTTTTTATTTTCATTTTCATTTTTTTTTTCATTACTACTAGTGATACCTCAGCAGAATGTATTGAGTAAATTGCTTATCTGTTACTATCACGCACGCTCTCCGATCGTGCAGTATATTGGTGGTACTTTATAAAAACTCCTGCGTCACGTCAAGGACAAAAGTTAACTTTACTGTTGTTTATTTCTAGATACGACACTTTTGAAATGCTAAGAGAAAATCTCGACACTGTACTTAAGGATCTACTGGAATTCCATGAACCCTTCCCGAGCGAATATCCTGGAGACAATCTCGACATGAATTATAATTTTTTGGACTGTTTGAAAAAAAGTCAACAAAATACATATGATAACAAAGTTCATATAGATACGATAGAAGCTAACTCACGTGAAATATTGAACAGCACGAATGAACGAAAATACCGCTACGATTGGATAAAAACTGATGAAGAAAAATCTGAAATTTTCAACCGTATCCACAATTTATTCAACAGAAAAACGAGAGCTATAATAAAAGCACCTAATAGAACAAAACCCATGAATTTGCAACTGGAAAATAAGAAGATGAATAACAATAGACTAAAAATAAACTTTGCCGAAGAAATGCGTAGAAGGAAAAAGCGTAGTCTTAAAAGAAAATTATTGAATAAAAGAGTTTACAGTACAGCAAAGAAAAGCAAATCGAAACGAGAAGCAATTAATATTCCAGAGAAAAGAGATTACAGTGACACTGATGCGGCAATAAAAGCTAAATTTCTATTTAGATCTTGCATGAATTATGAAATATTGCAAAGAAGGGGACATCAACCGCTTTTGGACTTACTGAATTTGTTTGGAGGCTGGCCTATACTTGACAAAGAGTGGACATCGGTAAATTTTGATTGGCTAGACGTTATGGCAAAATTACGATTGTACAATAATGACATTTTAATTTCCGAATGGGTGGGACCAGATATCAAGAACTCTGACGAATACGTGATTCAGTTTGATCAGACGAGCTTAGGTAACTAAAAGTTAGACAGTTAGTTACATGATTTAAATAGTTTAATTAAATTATGAAAGTGTTTTCTATCTTGCAGGTTTGCCTACACGGGAATACTTCCTGCAGAATTCCAACAAAATATACTTGGACGCGTACAAGCATTATCTCATAAAAATAGCTCTTTTACTCGGCGGGAATAAGAAACATGTGTTACACAGTGCAGATAAACTCATCGATTTCGAAATAAAGTAATGTTCAGCTAACAGTACTTATAACTTATAGAATTTATAATGGGGAACGTGTCTGTCACATCGACTGATTAGTTAGCCATTTACGTTAATAATAACAATCAGTATGACAGCTACGTCATGACAATGATATCGTCATCATCATCATCATAGTCAACTTGTAATCGCCTACTGCAGAGCATAAGCCTTACTTCGAATACGCCACTTATCCCGGTCCCGTGCTAATCTCATCCAGGAATGATATAATCACTGTCAAATATCACAAAGTATGCATGACTCACGACCCATCATGAATGGAGCATGTTGTAATATCGACCCCTCTTTAGCCTAGTTGCCAGTGATCCTGCCTATGAAGGCGGCGGTCCCGGGTTCTAACTCCGGTACAGGACATTTGTTAGCACATGAGCACTAATATTTGTTCCTGTCATGGATGTTTCCCATGTATATAAATATTTTATTTATTTATTCTAGTTATCGTCATCGAGTGGCCATAAGACAAACCTGGCTTGATTTTGGACTAGATCCAAAATATTAATTTTCATAACTTTATTATTTATAGATTAGCAAAAATAACATCGGCCCCAGAAGACAGAAGAAACGTGTCGGAACTCTACCGAAGAATGACCTTACATAAACTGGAGAAACTAGTGCCAGATATCGAGTGGAGACGATACTTGTGTGCCGTCATGAACAGGACCGTGGATTCACAAGAAACTGTTGTACTTTTTGCGCTCACCTATGTACAGGTAGGTGGAAATACACAATACCTACCTATAAAATCCCTTATAGCAATGACAAAGGGATTGGCCACTTTCCACTATTTTGTTAGTATCCAACTTGTTATGTGAACTTAATACTTACAATGTCATTTCGGAAGTGGTCGCGTGGCTCATATACTCAGTACACATGTCCTACTTTTGTAGATAATATCCTACAAACACACGACCTCTCAGGTAAGCAGACACTATAGCATGGACCACCGAACAGTATACTAAGTAGTATTAGGTACATATGGGGACGGACGGTGACTGTGACTCCAGAAGATTCATGCATGCCGACCCTTTTTGATTTGAATGTCCCCAGATTGTTTCGATTTTATTACTAATAGGACGCCTATTAATAAAACGTATAAATTGGAATCGGCTTTGAAAATCACGCTTGTTGCGGAGGAGAGCGAGCGCGACAGTTAAAAACTCATTCGAATTCAGTACGTTAGTAAAATGGAATCCCCAGCATTAATTTATTTGCATTTAGCACCTCGTGAAACTAATCGATGACACGGAACCCGAGGTACTGGCAAACTACTTGTTGTGGCGGTTCGTCAGGCACAGGGTCAACAACCTCGATGATCGCTTTCAGTCGGCCAAGCAACAGTAAGTAATAAAATCTTTAGAAACATTCCTTAGGTCAATTAAACTATAAGTTAAGTTAAGTCACTATATTGCATCTGTTGTAATGTCTGTGGTATAAGTCTATGGTCAAGATGAATAGAAAAATAAAGTTGTCTTTGATCTGAGCTGAACATGGCTGGTTTAATTTATTCCCGTCCCGTATCCAATAATCTTAATAAATAAGATTAACGCACAATCCGAACCCAAGCAACAACACATGGTGTCAGAAGCGGTTACAGAAGAAGAAGAAAGAAGGAGAAGACAAGAAAATGCCGGACGGGACAGAAAAAACGCAAAATGTAATACTGGCCAACGGACTTAAGCCGTTACAACTTAACATGCAAAATGGCGTCGGTAGCGAATGCGCAAATTCTGAAAAATGGAGAAGATGGCGACAAAAATTCGAGATATACAGCGAAGCGAACGATCTGGAGAAGCTGCCTGAGAAAAAACAAATTGCGATTTTACTCAACGCTATCGGTGATGAAGGACTTGAGATCTACAATTCGTTCAACATTCAAAGGTCAACGGAAACAACCCTAAATTCAATCCTGGAAAAATTCGAAAGCAAATTCAACGCGTGCAAGAACACAACAGTCGAGAGGTACAATTTCTTCACCAGGTACCAAAAACACGAAACACTAGATGAGTACGTTACACATTTGAATAATTTAGCTGCAAGTTGCAAATTTGACTCACTAAAGGAATCCCTCGTAAAAGACATGTTTATTATAGGAATTAGAAATGAAAAAATTAAAGAAAAATTATTACAAAATGACAAAATTGAAGATGTAAATGAAGCTGTAACAATTGCGAAAACAATAGAACTATCAAATAAAAGATCGAAACATATCGGGGAGCAAGAAGAAACGAATCAAGTACAAACAATAAGTAATAAGAGACAACAGCATCAATCAAGACCTAGAAACTCATCAAAACCAAGATACAGAAGCTCTTCACAGTCTTCATCAAGACCGAACCAGCAAACGTACAGACCAGCAGCAAGATCGTCATCAAAGTCCAACAACCCTAGCAACACGACGTGCAGGAGATGTGGGCAAGTACACCGATACAGATGTCCAGCGCAGGGCAAGAACTGTGCCATCTGTAAAAAGCCAGGCCACTTCGCGCAGTATTGTTTTCATAAGAACAAGAATGTAAGTACTATAAGTATGTCAAGTCGAAAAACTGAATGCCATAAGGTTCAGACAAATAATTCAGATCAACAAGATACAGTTTTCTTTATAGGAGAAATTAGTCATAATCATAATGTCAAGCCTAATCAAGACAAATGGAAAATCCAACTTAAATGTCAAAATCAGATGTTAAACTGTCAAATTGACACTGGAGCAGACATCAATGTAATATCTATAAATACGCTTACAAGCTTGGAAAATGCGAATAATAATAAAATTCCCATTTATAGATCACATAATAAAATCTTTACATTTTCAGGACAATTGATCAATAACTTAGGTAGTGTGTTGCTGACATGTACTTTTGACAATGGAAGACAAGCTGATATACAGTTCATAGTAGTTGAATGTGAATGTTCGACTATACTGGGCTGGAAGACATGCGAAGACTGTGGAATAGTCAAAAGGTTGCTTGAATTAAAAACTCAAGATCAAAGGTCAGTAAAATCACTCTTAGACACTTACTCTGACACATTCGAAGGTTTAGGTTGTCTGCCACAAAAGGCTCATTTACACCTTGATACAAGTGTTGCGCCTAAGATATGTCCTGTACGTAGAATTCCTTATGCCTTACACCCAAAACTCAAAACTGAGTTAGATAGGATGGAAAAGTTACAAGTCATAGAAAAAGTTACAGTTCCTACAGACTGGGTGAATGCTATAGTTCCAATAGAAAAACCAAATGGTCAATTACGTATCTGTCTAGACCCTAGAAGCTTAAACAAAGCCATTAAGAGACCTCATTATCCTTACCCTACAATAGACGACTTACGTTCTAAAGTAGCAGGAGCAGCCGTATTTTCAAAGTTAGATGCTAACTCGGGCTATTGGATGATACCTTTAGATGAAGAAAGTAGTAAACTATGTACATTCAACAGTCAATTTGGTAGATACGAATTCCTAAGATTGCCGTATGGAATTAGCTCAAGTGGAGAAATATTTCACAAAGTAATGACCGACTTATTAGGAGACTTACCTGGAGTACTAATTTTTGTCGATGACATTTTAGTGTATGGTTCTAATCAAGAAGAACATAACCAAACATTAGAAAAAGTATTTCAGAGAGCTCGTGAAGTAAACTTAAAGTTTAATAAATCTAAGTGTATGTTTGACAAGCCAGAAATTAAGTATGTAGGTCATGTTTTCAATAAGAATGGTATTTCTGCAGATTCATCCAAAGTCGAGGCTATAGTTGACATGCCACGACCAGAAAATGTCAAAGACCTGCAACGCTTTCTAGGAATGGTCAATTATTTAGGTTCATACATACCAAATTTAGCGCATCAAACAGACTTACTGAGAAGCCTACTTAAAAAAGAAAACATATGGCAGTGGACAGAAAATCATGAAAAAGAATTCATTCAATTAAAAAATCTTATTAGTCAGTCACCAGTTCTAGTTCACTATGACGTCAACAAACCAATAAGAATGTCAGTAGACTCTTCTCAAAGCGCTGTCGGTGCTGTCATATTTCATGGAAAAAATCCAATTGCATATTCATCAAAGTCGCTAACAAGCACTCAGCAAAACTATGCACAAATAGAAAAAGAACTTTTTGCTATTCTATATGGATGCAAAAAATTCCATCAGTACATTTATGGCAAAACTATACAAGTAGAAACTGATCACCAACCATTAGTCACCCTATTTAAAAAACCTCTGTCAGATGTTCCCACTCGACTTCAAAGAATGATGATGGCACTACAGTCATACGACTTAATTGTTTCATACACAAAAGGAACAGAAATGTATGTTTCTGACACACTTTCTAGAGCACCCATAATGTCTAAAACAAGTATAGAGAAATTTGATGTAGAAGAATTAGAAACAAACATTGATTGTCATGTAAAATTACTAACTACTAATCTGGCAATAACTCAGAGTAAATTACAAAAAATTAAAGATCATACCAAGTCAGATACAACATTACAAAAATTACAGGAATATTACTTAAAAGGATGGCCCAATAGTAAATCTCAATGTGATCCTATTACTTTACCTTACTGGAATATTAGAGATGAAATTCATGCCATTGATGATATATTATTTAAAAATCAATCAGTAATGATTCCAAAGTCCATGCGATCAGAAATATTAAATCAACTGCATGAAGGTCACATGGGGATAGAAAAAACAAAAAATCTAGCTCGTGGTTTAGTTTTTTGGCCTAATATATACAATGACATAGAAATGAAAATAAGACAGTGTGAAACATGTATGATTTATAGTCCAAATAAAACAAAGGAAACTTTATTACCACATGAACAACCTTGCCTACCATGGCAAAAGGTGGCAACTGATTTATTCGAT
The DNA here is from genome assembly GCA_932294315.1 of Epinotia nisella. NCBI lineage: Eukaryota > Metazoa > Arthropoda > Insecta > Lepidoptera > Tortricidae > Epinotia > Epinotia nisella. Next base: position 14,678,551 of record OW028682.1, on the reverse strand, counting down.
TACAATAACAAAAAATACCTATTAGTAGTAGACTACTATTCTGACTACATTGAAATTGCACAATTAAACACAGATCACAGAAGTCAAACAGTCATTCAACATTTAAAGTCTATGTTTTCCCGACATGGAATCCCAATGCAACTGGTCAGTGATGGCGGCCCGCCATACAATTCACAGGAGTTCCAAAAATTCCTAAAGGATTGGGATATCGATCACATCATGTCTAGTCCTCACTTCGCAAGGTCCAATGGATTAGCGGAAATATCTGTAAAAATAATAAAAAACATATTAAGAAAATGTCAAGAGTCAGGTACAGATTTCCACTTAGGATTGTTACAGTACAGAACAACACCTAGGAAAAATCTTAAGTCACCTTCAGAACTACTTATGTCTAGAAAGCTTAGAACTACATTACCTACACATAAAGATAGTCTAAAACCTAAAGTCATAACATTCTCAGAACATTCTAAAAACAAGTCTGAAATAATTTCAAAAAGTGAGGCATACTATAATAAAAATGCTATTCCGCCAGAGGAATTTCAAACAAATGACATAATCTTTTTCAAGAAAAATCCTAATGATGTCACTTGGACAAAAGGTACGATAGTGTCCAAAACTAGGTATCCTAGATCTTATATAGTCAAAAATATGAATGGAACAGTCTATAGACGGAACACTCAACATATCAAGTTATTCAAGTCGTGTCTGTCAGAGTCAAAGTCTAAGTCTAGATCTAGTAATAACAAGTCAACGAATGTCAGTGAAACAGTCAATCCCAGTCAGACCATGCCTAAGTCTCAGTCAACAAAGTCAAGTCGAATATTCACAAATAAAAACTATCAATCACAGTCAAAGGCTCATTGTCATAAGTCAACCCACTACAACAAATATAAGTCGAGTCAGTCCCAAAATAGTCAAAATGAGAATGAAAGGGAGGATAATCGTATATATTACTACATTCCTAATTATTTACAGCCAAGTCAAAAGAGAAGTCCAGAAAATAGTCTAAATGGAAATGTAGATATGTCTGAGTCAAGTTCAATAAATGTAAGCTTCAAATCTCTCACTCCAGAGGATACAGATTTGTCTGTCAGTCTGTCAAGTCTTGACAGTAGTTTAAGCGATAAGTTAACGTGTCAGTCAAGTCCACTTAGTGATAAGAATGATAATAATGTTTGTATAGAAAACTTACCTTGTGATCCATGTGTGTCAACAAGTAATAATGACCAGGAACCTCGATACAGTTCTAGAGGACGATTGTTAAAGAAAACAAATAAATTAGATCTGTAAATGTTTAATTAATAACAATGACAAAATGTAATAGTAATTTGACGAGGTTTCCGCTGATGTAATATATTTCATTCCACTGACATAACAATGCACTACAACTATGCTTATATATAAGAATCAGACTTCTGTGTGCCTAGAATAAAAAGAAAGGTTAGCTGTCATGACCCCGTGACATTGACAGGTGTCAACTTCATTTTATTAAAAAAGGGGCATGTTGTAATGTCTGTGGTATAAGTCTATGGTCAAGATGAATAGAAAAATAAAGTTGTCTTTGATCTGAGCTGAACATGGCTGGTTTAATTTATTCCCGTCCCGTATCCAATAATCTTAATAAATAAGATTAACGCACAATCCGAACCCAAGCAACAACACAGCATCTATTTAGTCCTGAACGCACAGTACGGGAGAACTCACTAGAAATGTGCGAGGTTGCTAAGCAGGCTGTTTAAGGTTACAGCATATGAGCATACACTAACTGACCGTCTGCTTGTGTAATGCCAGCGCGGTAAACGACCAATGTCGATGAGCCCTTTTGCCCCTCTTCCTCCCGGGCATGGTCAACGCCACGGCGCCCTTGCAGCAGCTGGCTGGCTCAGTCACCGGAACGGAACGGAATGGACGTGCGAGGAAAAATAAGAATGCTTGATTTTCCTATCCTCGCTTAGCGCAGCACTGCTGGATATGGTCTATAAGCAAAGCAGCATCTCTCCGAGGCGTTGCCGAATTCGAATATCGAAGTTTGCACAGCTGCATCTCTACCTACTCTACCGCACTCGCTATTATTCGAAGAATGGGGACGTCTATATTCGAAATTCGCTTTTCAGATTTTGCGGTACCGCTTCTGTATTAAATTTTCTATGCTGAGAGGGTTACTAATGTTCTCTGCGGCTGACTGTACAGTCAGTATCATAAAATATGTACAACTTTCCGACCTTACCTCTAAGCCATAAGGTCCTATAACCACCTAGAATCATGCTTATGATGCTGACTGTACCTACTCATTAATATGACGTACATACGACACTTTACGAATCTTCAAAATGTTCCAGATTTTACTTTATATTATTCGGTCGAGAGCAGGCCCCGCCGAGATGGAAGAATTGCATTTCTCAAGTAAATTCAAATATGGGGATGGCTCTTGGTTCCATGTTCGTGAGAAAACACTTCGATGAGACTAGTAAAAATGACACACTTACTATGACCAGAGAGATACAGCAATCATTCAGAGAACTGTTGCATAAAATGGACTGGATTGACGACGCAACGAAGCATCTGGCTGCACAAAAAGTAGACGCCATGATGCTAAGGATCGGGTATCCCGATTTTATACTGAATAAAAAAGAATTGGATCAGAGATATAAGGACGTAATCATACATCCTGACAAATATTTTGAGAATATTCTCAATATTTTGCAGCATTTGACCCAAATGGAGCAATCTCGGTAAGCTTTCATTCCGTCGTTTTTATGAGTTTTTTCTGATCGTAACGTGTATGCTTTTTGTGCGAAAAATCTAAAGAATTGTGGGTGTTGGAACAAACGATATACAGGTTTATGAGTACCTACTTACACCACAAATACCTACAATCTATGTAGCACACAATGAGAAGGAGTGAGACCTTTTTCGAAGACCGTATCCGATTAATAAAACCAGTGCTTGCTCTGTATGTAGGTATGTAGTTTTATGGTTCTGGTGGTGAGTGGTATCAGAGCTTTCGAGGATGAGCTATGTTGAGAGTTAGGGACCTACATTTGTTTCTTTCTGTCAAAGCAGCGAATCCTCAAATCGCGAGCTTCCACATGCTACGATTTTGCTTTCCATCAGGCGTAATGCTGGTTGCTCATCACCGTGGTATTAAAAAAAGGTATGTGTTATTTCCAGCATAGGACAGCCAGTGAACAAAACTCTTTGGAACACTGCTCCGGCGGTCGTAAACGCGTACTACAGTCGCAATAAGAACCAAATAATGTTCCCGGCGGGGATATTGCAGCCACCGTTCTACCATCGCCATTTTCCGAGGTCCCTGAATTATGGAGGCATTGGTGTTGTGATAGGTGAGTCAAATTCGTATTAGCATAATAACTGATAGATCCCAATTGGGTTGTGGATCGATCAAGTTTGACTCTCACGGCTTTAACTTTTCGAAACCCTGCGACCCTTAAGTACCTAAGAAAAGTTTGAAAAACTAAACAGAAGCTTAGTAACACTCTTCGTTAATTTATGTTAGTAAATTTATATTTGACGGAGAAAATAGGAGACAACGGCGGCTCAAAATGAAGTTTATGTTTGGGCCGCGCGCCAGCCCGCATTTCCTCTAAATCGCCTAAAGCTCAATTAATCTAAATATTGAGACCCTAACTTGCATGCTTGTTTATCTCTTATGGCTGTGCAGATCATTGACTATATTAAGTAGCTATATTAAGGACAGGCCCAACAGGCGCGGCATTCGGCCAAGAACGGTGGCCCTAATACCTACAGCCACAACGAACGTCAATCTGCGTTCGGGAAGTGACAGCGTACGTACAGTCAGCAGCAGACGTAGCTAAGCGGGCCGGGTGTTCAAAATAACCTACACACGCTCTTAATTTCTTAAGAATAAAGTCGTGTGCAGGTCATTTTGAATACCCGGCCCGCTTAGCTACTTCTGCTGCTGGCTGTACGTACAGTAGCTAAATAGTAGATAATACTGGGCATTTTTCGCCATTGCTAACCAGTAGGTATAAGGTGTAACGAATATTTATAAAACTTTTAGTAATTCATTATCAGGCCACGAAATAACGCATGGCTTCGACGACAAAGGCCGCCTCTTCGACTGCAACGGCAACTTGCATCGCTGGTGGTCCGACTCCGCCATCGAAGCTTTCCACCGCCGGGCGCAGTGCCTCATAGACCAGTATGGGCGGTATGTGGTGCCTGAGGTCAACATGAAATTGGACGGTGTCAACACACAGGTGAGTTTTGTCGTAACAAGCAATTAAAACCGCCGTTTTGGCTTCAGTGGTTATTAAATAGTGCCGCAGGAAGTCAAACTCAGATTTCTCTCTATTGAGGCGCTCCATTGCCGCGTGTAGTGCCTCATAGACCAGTAGGTACGGGCGGTATGTCATGCCTGTGAGGTCAACATGAAATTTGACGGTGTCAACACACAGGTGAGTTTTATTATGTCAGCCTGAAAGGTAATTAAAACTGCCTGTTTGACTTCGGTAGTAGCTAGTGCTGCAAGTTAGTTAGCCTCCTCTCTATTCAGGCGTCCCACTATGGTTTTTGGTTTCGTGCGTTTATTTAGTATTTTACTAGTATCCAGATAAGCCACTAGTACTTGTACTATTATCTATTCTGTGCCACTAGCTAGAAATTAAAGATGTTTAAAACGGGAGTTACGTACTACTCTGGCGGGCAAACGGCGTAACTACCACACTGTCTATTGGATGAGTCAGAAACCTCCAACTCTGAAGCTGACGAAGTCTTTTGTCATTTTATATTCTCTATTCCAGGGTGAGAATATAGCTGACAACGGCGGCGTGAAACAGGCGTTCCGCGCCTACATCCGCTGGGTACAGAAACATGGCGTCGCTGATGAGACTCTGCCTGGCCTCAACCATACTCACACGCAGCTGTTCTTCCTTAACTTTGCGCAGGTAATGATCCTGGATGAGATATCAAAGGTTATGGCATGGGGACAGCCTAGTTTATGATGATTGTGGCTACTGAGAGGTGCCCACGCGACGGAGAGTTTTCAAAATTGCGATGCTCCAAAATCTTAGTTTTACAAAATTTTTGATGAAGAATTTCTTAAAACGGAAAATTCTTGTAAAAGTTTCCTAAGATTTCTGAGAAGTTGCTCATATTTTTGGAAACATTCTACAACTTGCACATTTGTACCTACTTTCAGCTCCAAGCCAGCTAGCATGATTGCGTTTGTGCCCGACAAAAAGCAATTCGACCGTGACCAAAGTACAGTATCTATGCAATAATAAGAGCAACGAATTTAAATTGGATATAGGTCACATTCAATGCGAGATTTTTATCAGATGAAGGTTATTTGAAACTAGTAAAGACAACTAAAGAAGGCGCTCAAATTCTTAAACTTATTGTTAAAGGTATGGTGCGGTGCAATGCGCGCTGAAGCAATGCGAAACAAATTGAAGACAGCCGTGCACTCTCCGGGCCGATTTCGAGTCATCGGTACCCTGTCTAACTCTAACGACTTCGCCAGGGAGTTCAAGTGTCCGCCTGGCTCACCTATGAACCCAGAAGAAAAGTGCACAGTGTGGTAATAAAGGAGTTCACAACAACATGCCCCCTTACCTAACAATAAACGCCTATAGTAGAACTGATACTTCCCTTGTAAGATCGTCCCTTGCAACTTGCATATGTCATTTTGTTGTGATTTTAGATATACCAACTTACTTATTTACGCGATGTTATTAGTTAGTTTAATATTAGTTCAATCGTTCAACACTACTATTATATAATAAACTACTTACCGTCTGATTTGAATACCATGGTGTGCAATAAAGATTATGATTATGAATAGCGAGCAGAGAAAGACTACCTATGTAAATGGGACACAGGACGTGGAAACGAGTACGTACCTATACCTACTAGAAGAAAACCATAACCACCTAAGATCAACCAATTCAAAATAAGCTAAAATCATTTACTTACCTAATTTATTAAGAGCTCCCACTTATGAGTAACCTTTATAGGGGTGGTAAGTGGGTTGAACGCGGGACCTATATGATTTGATTTTAGTGAATTGGGCCTTAACTTCTACATATAAAATGAATCAATGACTAGAGTGCTTGGTAAAAATAAGGACAAGTTAGGTTGAAATTCTACTTATTATTGTAAATCACTAGGTTAGATCGATAACTGTGATATAGTACCTATATTATAAAGTTTGTATTTAGAAAATATTATTGTATTAGTTGTATTACCAATAAAGTACCCCAAGGGATCCCTTATTTTATTTAAGAATGACTGGAACCTGGACCTCAAACTAAGCCCCAGATATTAAGTTTGGACGCCTGAAGTGTAGTATATAGAGGGTGTCTCAATAAGAGTGCACTATTTAAATTTAGTGTAAAAAAATCGTGCATGTGCACACTGAAATTTGACAGCGATCACTTCACTTACCTATGATTGTTCCGGTTAGTAAAAATTACCCTTCTTTTCGGTTCGGCCCAAAGACTACAATATACATGTTCGGCCGAAAACGGAGCGTTAGGTACACAAAAGAAAAACGTGCTAACATTGTCAAAATTCATTACGGAAATGTGAAAGTTACGCTGAGACCGTAATTTCATGACATGACAAGAGTAATGGCCTGTCATGAGAGCCGTGGGGGCCATTTGCGGGATACTTTATTCTGTGTGCACTCTTATTGCATCCTTTATAAATATTTATATTATTCCCAGTCCAAAGGACCTAGCCGTAGTCCCTCTTGTCAGATCCAATGAGAGGATTAATTACACTTTTGTTCCCAAATCGCGGCGTGAAAAAAAAATCGCGTTTACTGAAACGCCTTTCTGACCAGCACGGCTATCACAAGACGGTGCGCGAGCTCTCTCGATTTTTCTCGCACTATCCGTCTCTCTCTTATTAGAAAACTTTAAAAAAGAGAGGTATAGTGCGAGAAAAATCGAGAGAGCTCGCGCGCCATCTTTGATAGCCGTGCAGATTCAGATAAAGGAGAAACAACCATCATCCTCCATAACGTTTTTAAAAAAAGTTTCATCAAGGATGGGTGGGATCATTCCGGTGAAAAATGTGTTTAAGAACCTATTTGAAGTTTCTGTCATTTTATTAACGTTTCTAAATCAAGAAGTTAACCCTAAATATTTTGTATTAGTTTAACACAAGTGAAGTTTATTTCGCCATGGCTAATTCCAATACTACAAATCAAGCCCAACCCCAGCACATGACGTTTTCAAATTCTAGAGTACCCATTATTGGGGCTGTTATAGACTATATGAACATCGGGTTCCATTATATATGGAGGAGCAAGTCTTTCACGAGATTCGAGAAACTTCAACCTAGTGTATCTATCGCTTCGCTGTCTCCTACATTCCTGGCTGTGATCTGTCTTGTGCTCGGATTCATTGCTAACGTCAAGTTCGAAGTGGTCAAGTTTGACGAAACCCCGCTGAACTACGACTTGCATTTCATGCTGATGAGTAAGGAGAACAACATTTACGTGGACGACATCGATCCTTCCCGTAAGTACACATTTTTTAGCTTGAAATGGGTTCGCCATAACTTGCTTGTACATTTTGCCTACAATCCACAGTCTGTCTATCTCTTCTATGTTCCTGTAAAGTTTCCCGACCCTAAATTTAATTTTGTTAGCATAGATGTGGCCGCCGTATACGGATACGCCTTTCCAGGTGATACCTACAGAAATGGTGATGTCCTCCCGGACATCATCATTCCTGTAGGTATTGTCCAGGGTCCTAGATATCTAGTCCAGCACCTTGTTTATTATAATTACATGTCATGGAACTCATGGCGTTTTTGCGGTGTTCGCAGTATTGAATTACCTTATTTAAACGCGGAAATCTTTTCACCAGGAAATTGACATCTATCTATGTGGACCCGTTAGTACCTGCAGTGTAATAAAAAACCGGCCAAGTGCGTGTCGGACCACGCAAAACGAAGGGTTCCGTGCCTATTAAAAAGGTCGTATCGTCACAGAAATTTTACGGCACTTACGTCCTTTTCTTTGAGGAAGGCAGTTTTTCAGCAATATCTCGAAAACCTCTGAACCGATCTTGTTCAAAACAATTTTCGGTGAATGAAATTAATAAGCCCTATGTTCATGAATTTTTCCATATTTTTAAAATACACCGTTCAAAAATTAGAGGGGGGGGGACAGAATTTTAGTGACTTTCGGGGCGATTATCTCCGACCCTATTCACTTAATCAAAAAAAATGCTAAGAAACCTTATATTAATTTTCAAAGGCCTATCGATTGATGTGCCACACGGGGGGTCACAATGAAAAAAAAAATTTTGACTTTTAGTTTTATGTATGGAGTGCATCCCTAAAAAAATTTTTTTTTGTCATTTTAATTACAAAACTATGTAGCGGCTAACAAAATACAACTATCCTCAAAATTTTATTCAAATACACCTTATAGTTTTCGAGTTAAATGCCTGTGACATACGGACAGACGGACAGACGGACAGACGGACAGACGGACAGACGGACAGACGGACAGACGGACAGACGGACATGACGAAACTATAAGGGTTCCGTTTTTGCCATTTTGGCTACGGAACCCTAAAAAGGTGGTTGTTGGAATTTAGGAACTGAGACCAAGGAACAAAGATGCCTATCTTGTTCTTGGTCTGAGTTTCGAAATTTAGGCGAGTCCTGGTAATAGTTAACGATATTATACCAATAGGTACTAATAAAATTGGAAGGTGATCGAAGTCACCCTGAGACTATACTGGCTGAAAGTACTGGCAATTTAGGATAGTAAATAAGAGCGAAAACAGTACTTACACACTTTATAACTATAATTGTATTTCAGGAGTCATGTGGTGTTTTGAAGGTTCCGACTGCGTTGTCCTATTCATTAGCTGTTTCCTTATATGGAGTTCGTCAAACGTGGTAAGTAGGTACCTACATTCTTTTTACGGATCAAGGACTTATTTACGTATATGAAATCACTTGGATATAGGAAATTATAAAGTCAATTGATATACCTCCAGTACAGTAGATAATATGCCTACCACTTAAGGGAGACAGCGACTGAGACGGGACAGGGGTGCGAGGGGAGACGTCAAAGAATACTGGGCGGGGCAGGTTCCTACCGCCTGCTATCCTCCCACACCGTCTCAGTTTAAGCAGACGACCTATTCACGACATATCTACCTATGATAGTTTTATTCCCCTTTTTAATAACAGCTTTACTTGTGTTTTCACCTGCTAACATTCCTACAAAAGCATCGTAGATGTTGCCGAAGCCCTAAGTAATGTTATATTGTATTTTCTGGTATTTATGGTTGGCCGGATTTCGTCCACCAATGCGGTAGCCATCGTGCAAAGAGGAAACCTACCACACTCAATTATTGGGCCACTGAATTCGGCTAAATGAAAGGGCCTGTTGACCTCAAAAATTGCGTGACATGATTATTCAAGGATTTGCCACACTGGATGCGTTCTGCGGTCTGCGGTCAGGTCAAGCCCTCATTATGTATGAACAAATTCAATTTGATCTGACCGCAGACCGCAGAACGCATCCAGTGCGGCAAAGGCCTCAATGTGAAATATTGTCGTTTCGAGCATGATGTGGCAATAGAATCAAACAATCTTGTAAATCTAGGATAAACCCACTATATGAAAATATTTTCTACTCAAGAAAGTATGTAGGTACATGAATGCATAGAAGTTCGTTTGCAAGTGGGTTCACGTTTACATTGTACAATCTAATTACCTACGTTATCATGGTGCTTATCAATTGCTTTGGTTTGAAGTTGACTAAACTAAACTATAACAAATAATATAGATAGGTACATGTAGGAATATCTTGAATAATGACCAATACACTACAACTGACGTATTAATACTAGATTGGAAAAACATTGTTTAGTGCACTCTCTAGTACACTAATGCTTCAGCCAAAGGGTATGAGTACCTACTATGAGAGCGAGTACATCAACCTGTACAACTCCTGAATTAAATACCGTAAACTCGGGTGACTTTGACCCAATAGAGGGTTATTTTGACCCGCATAAAAACCACACATAGCAATGTCACATAAAAAAGTAACAAAGTGAGCAGTTAGCTGAAATGAAAACTAAGGTGATTTGACCCTGTTCAAATTCATAAAAAACCGGCCAAGTGCGTGTCGGACCACGCAAAACGAAGGGTTCCGTGCCTATTAAAAAGGTCGTATCGTCACAGAAATTTTACGGCACTTACGTCCTTTTCTTTGAGGAAGGCAGTTTTTCAGCAATATCTCGAAAACCTCTGAACCGACCTTGTTCAAAACAATTTTCGGTGAATGAAATTAATAAGCCCCATGTCCATGAATTTTTCCATATTTTTAAAATACACCGTTCAAAAATTAGAGGGGGGGGGACAGAATTTTAGTGACTTTCGGGGCGATTATCTCCGACCCTATTCACTTAATCAAAAAAAATGCTAAGAAACCTTATATTTATTTTGAAAGGCCTATCGATTGATGTGCCACACGGGGGGTCACAATGAAAAAAATTTTTTTGACTTTTAGTTTTATGTATGGAGTGCACCCCTAAAAAATTTTTTTTTGTAATTTTAATTACAAAAGTATGTAGCGGCTAACAAAATACACCTATCTTCAAAATTTTATTCAAATACACCTCATAGTTTTCGAGTAAAATGCCTGTGACATACGGACAGACGGACAGACGGACAGACGGACAGACGGACAGACGGACAGACGGACAGACGGACATGACGAAACTATAAGGGTTCCGTTTTTGCCATTTTGGCTACGGAACCCTAAAAAGCGGTGGACAGAGTAATTTGCGAAAGCTAAAGTTACCCCCCAGGGCTAAAGTAATCCGCGTTTACTGTATCTCAGTTCGAGTTCCAGAATTTAGCCACAGGAGAGTTAGCGTGTATTTTAATTAGTCGGTAGTTAGTTACGAGTGCGCATAGGTGACAGGAAGAATAGAAATCTAGGCACTTAAAGTAAATGATTTAATTTAGATTATGCAAAACTTTTACGCGACGATACTTAGATACTGAAATAGAGATAGCTTCCTTAAACTTTGATCACAGCTTTGCCAAAATTGTCTCCAGCCAGCATACCGACGAACGCGTCGAATAGTTTGACGAAACCCTCCGTGACGTGCTCTCTCGGCTTCAACTTGCCAGTTTTGATCCACTGCACATAGGGGCAAAATGCCGATTTAGGCGGCCAAAATTATTTTATCGCATTTATGTACTCAAACTCGTGATTTGTTTGTAATTATAATTCCAAGAGGGCAGTAGCACAGTGGATCGAAATGACAAAAAAATGAACATACAATTTTTTTTTAAAAACCTATTTAAAAAATACTTTTCGGTTGCAAATGTTGGAAGGAATAAAAAATGTTATATATATTTTTTCAAAATAAGGCTTATTTAAAGCAGAAAAAAATAATATCTGTTTTTTTTGTATGAAACTGAAAAATAGGTATCTTATTATAAGAAAACCGTTACCGATCTCGCTTTCTAACCTTTAGAATATTATTCTCCTACTTAAAAACAGTTGAAAATAGTAAACAGCTTATCTCGGTAGGTGCCCGTTTTTTTCCATAGTCCAGTCAAAAGTCAGTAAAAACAACATTGTTCTTAGTTGTGTTTTATTTTTCAATAGTTTAACGGTATATTAATGATCGTTTAGTGTAAATACGACATATTTTCGACATTTTTATAACTGACAAAGAAAAAAAAATATAGTTAGGAGACAATTATGAAAACTTTTAATATAAGCAAATATGAAAGTAAGTGACCTATGAATGTCGTATTAGTGAGAATGTTAATTCATAGATTATAAAAATCTTGTCTATATTTCCTAAAGTGCTTATTGCGCGCTTTGGCTGCTTCTTCCGATAATAACCCGGATGCGGATACGGGTAGCACTTATTAACACTTCTATATCCACAGAAGTACGGAGTTCTTCTGTTTTTCTTCGCTTGCTCCTTTCACTGGATTCTTCGAATATCTTTGCTGGTCGGCCTGATGATCCTCGTTTTATTCTTGGTATTTCGAAGGTTCCTTGTAACCATGCATCGTGTTTTTTTAAGAAAATATCGCTCTTCCTATTTGACTCTACCCACTTCTTCTTAAAGTCTGACTTTAAAAAAGACAATTTATGCTTTATATCCTTGTTCTGTTCCTCACAATAGTTTTCTCGCGATAAAATATACGTCTCAAGATATTTTAGTTTGCAATTCAAAATTTGCAAGTTTTTGTGTCTGCATTTTATCAAATAGGAACCTACGGGTCACTAATTTTGCCTCTGCAACTCCTTCCGATCCTAAAACAAATCAAAACTATTTTAAACACAAAAGTAAAAAAAAACAAAATAGCACGTGGTTTTGCATCGTGGTATTTAATGGCCTCTAAAACGCATTTTCGCAAAAAATCGCAGTCAAAGTTAATGTAATTATCTAGTACAGTTACTCTATTTTATGAAATTACTCGTATTATGGCCCGGACGTGCCATGATGTATAACAAAAACCTTTTTATAAATCAAAAACGTGGTTTTTTACAACAATTTTAGAAGACTTATTTCTACCTCGGGAAATAATAATAGATATTCAAAATATTCACATAAATTTAATGTTTTATAATACTCTCTTACCTGTAGAACTAGGATCCATCACAACTTTCTTCAAAATAGACACTAAAAAAACACCACGATTTTTTAAATGTAACGTGTTTTTACGAATGCCGATAAGATGTGCGTGCACTGGGAGCGACGATCAACTTTCGACTGGCATGGCAGTGCAGGCACTGCTGTAAGGGTTAGGGAGGGGGTAGTTTATCATTCTATGGTTATTCAACCTTATCAGGAAGTGATTATTTCTTATCTAGGCTACATTTTTAGAAATCGATTTATGGCCGCCTAAATCGGCATTCTGCCCCTATGTGCACTGGATGATGTCAGCGAACGCCTCAGGCCAGCGATCCGCCCATCGTGACACTATGAACCCTTCCACTTTCAGTTGCTTAAACACCAGTGACGGTTGTAAGATTGTCGCTTTCGGCAAACTGCTTGAGGCGTCGTTATATGAGCTGATACTGCCACACACAGATACCCTTCCGAATAAATTCATCTGGGCCATAATCTGGCTGCTTAATTCTCCACCCACGTTATCAAAGTAGCAATCTACCCCCTTCGGTGCAGCTTCTTTTAGCGCTTGGACCACGTTTGCTGTCTTGTAATTTATTGCTTTATCGAAACCTAGTTCTGTCTCCAGCCATTTCACTTTTTCGTCGGATCCGGCGAAACCTATGACTTTGCAGCCTTTGATCTTGGCGATTTGTCCGACTAGCGAACCCACAGCACCAGCTGCGCCAGTCACAACCACAGTCTCACCGGCTTTTGGTTTACAGATTTCCAGAAAGCCGAAATAGGCCGTTGCCCCCGGCATACCGATGGCACCCACACCGAGCGAGGGAGACAAGTCACCTATGTCAGGCAGCTTGTATAGTCCAAGATCTACTTTCATGTTTTCTTTAGCATTCACGATGCTGTAATCGCACCACCCTTTTTGAGTGACTACTCTGGCACCGACTGGAAAATTATTAGGCGCTTTAGATTCTAAAACTACGCCTACTTGCGCGCTAAACTGGTCATAGGGGGTCATTATCTGGGGGTTGTACGCTCGTAGGTACGGGTCCACGCTGATCCACTCTGCCTTGACGAGGAAGTCACCGTCCTTAAGCGGCGGCAGCTCGTACTCAATCAATTCGTAGTCATCCCTTTTGGGTTTTCCTTGGAAATGTCTCTTGACCACATACTTTCTTGCCTTGACCATCGCGAAACTGTAGACAAAATCATATCGTTACGAAAGATAAGGCATGTGTGCGACCTATGAAACAGTCGTAGCTCATGGATATGTACAGTCAGCATCATAAACATGTATACATTCTATGACCTTATTACTTAGACATAAGGTCGAAAAGTGTATACATGTTTATGATGCTGACTGTACCTATGTTTAGATTGCACGGCAGAAATGTTAAATGAAAAATGTATTTATCTACACACATACTATAAACTCGCTAAAATGCGTTCAGAAACTGGCAGTAATGACCAAGATGATGGCATTATATGAACAAGATTTATAATAGTACATTATGATACAAGTGTGCTATGTTGGTCATTACACTCGAGTCGGTTTTTAAGCCTGAGCCGAAGGCGAAGGCTTAATGGAGACGAGAAGTGTAATGACCAATGCTCACGTGTTTCATACGACGTTTTTCAACACACTTGCGAGGAAAAGTAAATAAAAGTTCACATTTATTTAAAAACTTTAATTATTGAAACAGTTATTAAAAGTACAATTATTTGTTGTCAAAGTTTTTCCGATGTCATAACATAATTATTTGAATAAATAATTATATTGTGTTCAATTATTGAAATGATATGCTACCGCCTTATGAGACATTTGTACTGTATGTTTAATTTTATTATTAATTATTTCATTGCTTTGTTCTTGGGTAACTGTAAATGTCGGTGATAATGCAACATTCTGAAAGGAGGTAGAAGAACATTGCGTTTCATCATTAACGTATACGTATGAAATCCCAAATCATCATTGGGACGCGGTTCAGGGCAGAACTTCTTGGATTGTGGCTTCAAATGGATTGATTGTGTTATTTTGGCACTTATGTCGGCTTTATTTTGGATGGAGTCCTCAATATATGACTCGGCGACATTATTAGATCGCCATCCCCCATGGCGTTTTAAAGTCAATATATCGGCTCCTGAATTAACCAGCAATGTAGCTGAAGTCCGCCTAAAACTGTGTCCGGTGTAAGCGTCAGCCTGTGGTAAGCCTAAAAACTTGGCAATTTCTCTAGGCATCGATCCAAATTTGTTCACTCCGATAGGCTGACTCGTGCATTTGCCGTTTTGAAAATTTTGGAAGAACCGGTCAGATTTTCCTTTTGTTGAACGTAAACTTTCATATTTTTTCACTATTTCATAAAATGGTCCGTGAATAGTAAATGACCGAGGAATTTTATTTTTAGTGTTCGGAATTTTGACAAGTAGCATCTCTCCGTGATTCTCTATATCTTTTGTCGTAATGTTGTTTAATTCCTGACGCCTACAGGCACCAGTAATTCCGAATATTAATGCGACCTGAAAATAAATAAAATCATAATTAAGTTATAATAATCGTACTTAGTTCCTATTATATCAACACTCACAATACCGCCTACAAATATTATAATAATGAATACAAAACTAAATAGTGGAACTGACCTTTGTCGCTAGATATTGATTATCCGGTGCTTCTTTAATGAACTTCTCCACTTCATTAGGTGTTAAAACCTTGGATTTTCGACTGTAAAAGCCGTCTGAACGTCTTTTCAAGAATGCAGTTAGATTGGTGTACGCTTTGATGTCAATTGCATTTTTATTCTGCACGGTACTCTTCAACATAGAATATATACACCAAAGCGAACTAGGTTTATACCTCTTCGCCAGTTCACTAAAGTAAGCCATGAACACGTTCTCTGAGAAAGAGCTTGCATTTTTGCTATTTTTCCATTGAATGAAATTTGCGTAGGCTTGCATGTATTTATCTTTTGATTTTGAGGGCAAAAGACTATCACTCGCATTTTGCGCTTCAACTATGATATCTGGCGGCGTACACTCGATAAGTAATTCTTCGTTATCTAAATTCGACATTTTACAAAACAACACTAACGAAATGCAATACTGTGAATAAATTTAACAAACAGAAACCCATTTAAAAGATGGCGGCCATAATTTTATTTTTTCGCGCGCTCAGCGCTGCATGCGCGCGCAAGTCTGAGATAAGGGCACCGGCAAAGTAGCTAATCAGCCACATATTTATAAATTTTGAAATTGGGTATTTATAGGTAAAAATACACCGTCAAAATATAAATACCAACAAGCTAACAAGCAGTTTCATGAAATTCTTTAATTATTTATCACATTTTGAATTGAATTTTATATTTACGCAAATAACTACTTAGCTGTTTTCGAAACATTAATACTTCTTGCTAATATTTAAAAAGGTATGTAATGAAAAGGCACTAGTGCGATAATGTAATGTAAAAGGCACGGCATGGGTAATATTCTGCATTATCAGTGTAAATACGCTGTAATAAGACCTACTTTACGAGCAGGTGTGTTGAAAAAACAATTAACTTATCTCTGGCCGTAGGTTAATTCGTACGTATTTTCATTTAGTTATCGATATTGATAAAGTAATGAGTGTGATGAGCATGAATATTTGTTTCTGAGTCTTGGATGTTTTGTATGTATTTAAGTATTTATATCTTCTATTATATATATCGTCGTCTAGAACCTACATCACAAGCCTTATTGAGCTTATTATAGGCCTAGTTCGAGTGTTTAAGAATGTCCCCTGATATTATTATTTATACAACTACAACTACAGTTACAATTTTATTATCTGGTAAAACAAAGAACACGACTGATTAAATTATACTTAGGTAGGTATACAGGGTGAGCAATCCAAATGGGTCAGTATGGCGGTTTTGGAAACCATAACAGATAGCGAAATCTTGGCTTAGGAACCATGACGTTGATTTTAGTAAAAAGAAAAACTGCATTCATATACTTACAAAAATACGTGTACTCGGCCCAGGAATCGAACCTGGACTTTTTGAAAAATTAAATTTCGTTATTTTCCTTTGAATATCGGTTATGTAGCTCTTAAATAGTAAATGTTACTAAGAAACATGATATCTAAAACCAATAAAATGCATTGTTTTTAAACAACGAAGTTTTATTTTTCAATACTTCAGGGCCGCCGCCGGCCCTTTGACTTTGTATGGGGAAGTTTTAATATTGTTTAAGTAATTGAACAAAAACACAACAAAAAGATAATTATTTTATTTCAGTAAATGTTCAAAATGGTAACCATTTTCCTGGATGCAAAGATTAATTCTATTGGGTAACGATTTCATTATTGCATTTCGTATTTTTGTGGGGTGTATCTGTGTTAAGATATTTTCTAAGGCTATTGTTAAATCTTCTACAGTATCGTAATTTGATTTGTAAAGTTCATCTTTGACATAACCCCATAAGAAATAATCCAGTGGTGTGATGTCAGGCGATCTTGCGGGCCATTTAATGGGGCCATTTGTACCAATCCAGTTATTTAGAAAATGATCATTGAGGAAGTTTTTCGCAATTTGACTGTTATGTGCCGGGGCTCCATCTTGTTGAAAATAAACATTTGAAATGAATTCCTCTGGCATTTCCAGTATAATTTCAACAAGGTCTTCTAAAATTTCGATGTATTTAAATCCATCCAATCGCCCGTCATAGATTTTAAACATCAAAACTCTATTATGTAAAAGTCCAACCCAACAGTTAAATGAAAATCTTACTTGGTGTCGCCCTTCGTGGATCCGCAGGGGATTTTGTCGTGACCAAAAATGGTGATTTTTGCGATTGTCCATACCATTATTTGAAAACTGAGTTTCATCAGAAAATATTATAAACTCCAAGAAGTGTCGATTTGTGTTTATTTTTTCCTTTAACCAGTTACAAAATTCGAGCCGTCTGATGTCATCGCCTAGATGCAAGGCCTGAACCAAATGTGCATTGCGGTAACACTTGTACTTGTATTTTTTCAAAATATTACGTACGGTACCGTACGAAATGTCTGGGATATCGCGTACAGCATCTCGAATTGAAGCATCAGGAGCTGCCTCGAAGTAAGTCAAAATGGCTATCTCAACATTAATATCACATGTTCGTGGTTTCTTCTGCTTTTTCCTTGTGAAACTACCGTAAGAACTCAAATTGTTTATAAGTTTTGAAAATATCTTTCGTGTAGGTATAATACGTAACGGATGTTTATTTCGGTACCAATCTAAAGCTCGTGTGCAATTCTTATCACATTTAAAATAGGCTTCCAATAGACCTAAATGTTCTTCATTAGTAAAACGCATTTTCCAAACACGCACATAACACAACAGTAATGTGAAAGTTATTTAAAATTGACACAAGGCAGTTTTAAAAAGGCTCGATGATTTAAAACACAACATTCATTCCAAGAAACTTTGAGTATTAAGCCACTGGAGATGCCATGACGTAAACTCTTCGAACAAATTTTTTCGCCACTTTTGGCGGGGGGCGAGGTAAAACACGTATAGCACACCACCAAAAGAGGAATAACTCAACAGACACAAGTTTTGCTGTTGCGATAAACGCACACTACAAAAAAATTCAACACATCAAAAATTACACGCACACAGACAGAGTTTTCACGTAACTGATGCAGCGCATACATGCGAACAAGTTAGTGATGGGGCACATCGAAGACATCTGAAGAATGAGTCAAATTAGTTTGATGAATGAACTGAATTATCTTATACTATTTATTATTAAATTGTAAAAGTGAAAATTCTGTCCATTGAAGATACTACCCAAAAAAATGTTTGTTTGTATATATGTCTGTCTGTAATTATGTGCCCTAGTGTCCTTAGCCCTCTCGCACAGTTAAACTGTGGAATGAACTCTCGCCCGCGGTTTTCCGGGCTGATACTTATTGATTGGTATTTGCAAGAACCTATGTATATGCAATTAAATTTTAATAAGGCTCAGCTTTCACCACATTTATAAAGTTACTTCAAAACATAAATGAGCAAAGGGAAAGCAATAAAATAAATTGTTAATTTTATTAGAATTACCACATATTTATTAATTTAAATTCTCTGGTAGGGATTTTTAAGACCCGCTTAAGACTTTTATTAATTAGTATTTTTATTGATTTTTAAAATGAATAAGTTTATTGTACACGTAATCATTTTTGTAGCTTTCCGGAGTAAAGTGCTCCGAACAGATAACACTTGTACGATGTACGTGTAGGTTTCCAAGAATAATTTTCGTAATTACAAATTGTTCTCCATTTCTCCTTTATATAGGGATCTTTTGGAAATCTAAAAGGACATACAATTATATTAAATAAAGTATAATACTATAAATAATAGTATATGCATAACACATACACTCATAGCCCCGCTCTAAATGTATTCCTTTTACCTAGATTTTTTTTTGCCAATAATTCATTTCTTTTTAAGACTAAATTTCAACATCGTAAGTCCAGAGAAAAGTAATTTTTCTGATTCACCTTACAAGATTTAAATGTAACATACATCTATACCTACTATTTAATTCAATATCTAATAAAAAAACAGACTATTAAACAAACTGCAGTGATTGAATGAATGAATGATTCATTCAAATGTTGAGTCGCCTTTTTTACTTTATCACATCCCTAAAGACCGATTCGAACCCTTACCACTATAATCATGTTTACGTTCTGTCGTTTACGTATCGCTAAAGGTATTTTCTTTAAATGGAGATTTTACTTCAATACACATTTAATAGTTAGTAAAAATACTTACCTATGATAGGAAACGTGAACTTGTTGCGAATTTGAGCTGTCAGATCACCTTTTACATGATAATATTGCACAAGTCACCATTTTTCGAGAGAAACGTCACGCGACACGGAACGATACAGAATGACGGAGAAGCGACTTTAAGTAGTTTTATATAACGTGGTTGAACAGTTGACCAATGTACTTTGCCGGAGGGGGTCGCCTGTCTATGACATCTCCAGTGGCTTAATACTCAAAGCCAAGAAAAGAAAAGTTATTAAGCGTTCCATTTTCAAATTATTAAATAAGTTGGCACGCCCGCTGAACGAATGCGTTCTAATTTCAAATAATTTGTAATTGTTAGAACCTGTGAAACAGGCCCTTAATATGATGGTTGTAGATAAGATATGCATAAGTGGTCTATTCAGATAAACGATTTATAATGATAACCGGAATCATATTAATGACGATATTTTGCAAAATATTTAAATTGTGGGCATTTCAGTCTAATGTTTACATAAGATTTCGTTCGATTACTTAAACAATATTAAAACTTCCCCATACAAAGTCAAAGGGCCGGCGGCGGCCCTGAAGTATTGAAAAATAAAACTTCGTTGTTTAAAAACAATGCATTTTATTAGTTTTAGATATCATGTTTCTTAGTAACATTTACTATTTAAGAGCTACATAACCGATATTCAAAGGAAAATAACGAAATTTAATTTTTCAAAAAGTCCAGGTTCGATTCCTGGGCCGAGTACACGTATTTTTGTAAGTATATGAATGCAGTTTTTCTTTTTACTAAAATCAACGTCATGGTTCCTAAGCCAAGATTTCGCTATCTGTTATGGTTTCCAAAACCGCCATACTGACCCATTTGGATTGCTCACCCGGTATACTAACTACCTATAAAAACAATAATACGAATGTTAATGAAGCAATTTTAAGTAAAGTAACTAGGTATGTAAAGTTCACTCTAACATTTACATTGTAGATTTATTTAAATTGTATATAAATAAGTACCTTTTACCAATGTTATATATATTGGTACAAGTGCATTCGAATGATAAGATAAGATAACACCCACGCCACTAACCACAACGATTGTTAGTAGGTAAGTAGATGATAAGACGAATTATTTTTGTTCGTTTTCGAGACTAAGTAGTACCCGTTATGTTACGACCGACGCCGGTAAATTCAGAATGTAAATTAAAAAAAAATTGCTGCTAAATCTGAGAACGTTTGAACTCGACTTTGTACCTACTATGAACTTGAAGCAAACAAACTACGCGATAGGATTATAATAATAATGTTATAAGTGTTATAACTTATAACGGAGTTTCAACATACTGACATAAGATTTTTTCTACTCCAGCACTGTAATTTGACAATTAAAAGGCTAACATCAATATTAAAAATATACACTTTTCGTGATTCCACTTAAATCTATGATCTATGAATTACATTATAATGCTCCGACGGATATTATAATAAATTATAAGCCAACTGGTATTTTTTTTAATTTGCGTTAAGGTGTCCAGCGCCTACAGACCATGTGCCAGCGCGAAAGTGTTTTATTTAAATTTATGTTTCCATGACCGCATCCATGACAAAAGTTTATGTAAATGAACTTATTATTACTGTAACTGCCATATTTACAATAAAGACTCGTTTATTATTACGTAAATTACAGACATGAAATAAGAATATTATTTTTCCAAAAGATTTTTATGTTTGAAAAATACATCTACTTAAACAGTATTGTTGTCTATGGTAATAAAAAAAACATAAAGCGCGGGAATTGAATTATTTTCAATTGTCAGTTAGGTTCATTGGTAACGCAATTTATTTAACTTTTATATAATATATTCCAACAATTGAACAAAATGAGTGATTATTTGCCAAGTACACCCGAAGAATTAATAGACATAGCCAAAAGGACTACTGAAAACTTGCTGCCGAAAAAATCGCAAAAGTTGTATGTGAAAAGCTACGACAAATTCATCAGCTGGAGAATAGATAAAAAAGCGAGCTCCTTCTCAGAAAATGTAATTCTGGCATACTTTGAAGAATTATCGAAGAAGTTTGCACCATCATCATTATGGACGGAGTATTCAATGCTAAAATCCACCTTAAATATTCGTCATCAAATTAACATCTCGCAATATTACAAGTTACGCGCCTTCTTGAAGCGCCAGTCTGAGGGATTTACTGCGAAAAAATCTAAAACGTTCGAACCATCAGAAATCAATAGGTTTATGACTGAAGCTCCTGACCAATTATATTTATTTTCAAAGGTTTGTACCTATCTAAAATTATGTTCATAGATTTCTAATGAATATTTATGGTGTTTTCTTGGGTAGTGTTTATTATATCCCTAACTATTTCAAATATTTTTGTTGTTATAGGTGGTGGTAATATTTGGATTGATGGGAGCGTGCCGCAGGCAAGAATTACAAAAAATCAAATATAAAGATGTGAAAGATCTTGATGGTCCTTGCACAGTTATATAATACCAAAAACAAACTGGATCGCTCATTTACTATTACTGGAAACTATTATGTTACAAGTAAAAAATACATGAGTCTGCGCCCAATTGAATGCAAAAGTGATAATTTTTTCCTGCGCTTTGCAGCTGGAAAATGTTTTGATCAAAATGTTGGTATCAACACATTCGGCGCCATGGGTAAAACAGTTGCTAATTACCTAAATTTACCGAATCCACACCTGTACACCGGTCACTGTTTTAGAAGAACCTCAGCAACAATATTGATTGATAGTGGTGCTGATATAACGGATCTGAAGAGGCATGGCGGGTGGAAATCCACAAATGTAGCTGAAGGGTATATAGACAATTCAGTGCAGACTAAGATCAAAGTTGCAAACCAAATTATGGGTTCAATTGACTTGAATAAACCATCTACTTCGACACACTCCTTATATCCCCATAATGAAAGTGACAAGCCTGGTCCTAAAACAACTAGCACTGCAACTGCATCTCAACCCGTACATTCCAGAATCATTCCCTCCACTTCACACTCGCCCACCTTCACACCAGAGGTTGTAACTGAATTTGATCCATCTCCAATGCCAACCGCTCCGGACTTTCTACAAAATGAAATAAATATGTCCCAGATCTTAAAACAAAACAACGCGCCAATAATCATAACAAAAAACACCATTCAAAGCCTTCATATTCATTACCATAAATAAACTGTTTGTTTTTACATGTCTGTATTTTTATTTATTTATAAGTAAAAGTATAAGTTCTAGCTGTCGTAGAAAAAGTACTGTATGCAACGTTATATAATTAGGTCTTAAAATTCTCGAGTCTTTATTAACAAAACTCGCTAAAGCTCGTTTTGTTACAGCGACTCTCGAATTTTAAGAACCCATATTATATAACTGTTGCATAAAATACTATTGTGGATCAAATTTCAAATGTAATAAAATTATAATTATAATATTGCGAATTTGGATTGGCTATCATCCCGTACAGCCGAGATCATAAATAAGTAGATATAATGTAGTACGTTCTCAAATGTTCAAAAATATATGAGCAACCATATGCTCTTAACAATAAAGTCGTGTTCACATATTTTTGGTCACTACGGCCGTGCACATAATTATTTTCGAACTCGACTGCACCTACCTAGCAACTAGAACGTCGCGTCGGTTCCTAGGTTCAAACTGTTACAACAGTTTTGTGGGACAATGTTTAATTTTAAGTATTAAGTAAATTGTTCTTAATAAATAAATAAATAATAAAAAAATAAAAAATAGGCACAGGGTAGGGCAGGGTGGGTGGTAAGTTTACTAGACTCTGTTCAAACGGTGAAATGGAATCCATGTCACATTTCACTAATCTTAAAACCAGTTAAAACATTGATAGCTGTACAAAAAAAGTACGGTCTGCAATAAAAACTAATAGTTTGAATGACGTTTTTGATAGAAACTTACTTATGTTTATCACAACACTTACCTAAGAACCACGATGTAAGCGTCCGTCCGTATATAGCGTCGCTTCGAATGCTACTGGCTGACAACGGACTAAAGTCCTAACAAAAACAACAACTTTGTATCACGTGTTATGTCATCGATTGCATCCGACTAACCGGACGGTGTAAATTGTTCTAATCATGACCTTAAATGAACCTTAGTCCTTTGTAACAAGGTTAAACTTTTCTGGTTGGAATATTTTCATTTTTACAATGGAGGGGAATGTTCTACTCTACTTGTACCGACGTAAACACACGCGTAGGTTAGGAACGGGTGTTGTAGGTTAACATAGTCATAGCACACGTATATTATTAGATGTGGAGAACGTTACATTTAGCTTTGGTACGGATGTCCAATGTAGGTATGGTTATTGGAACACTGTGGAATCGCCGCCATCTTGGAAAATACACTTTTCACACCTTTCATTCGGAAAAGTAAGTTTTTCTCCACGACGAGAGGGATCAAAATGCTACTTTTCTGTTTTTTAGTCTTGTAAAATATTTCTTACTGTTATATGTATCACGCGTTGGATAGTCTGTAAGTGGTATGTATACTTAAATAAATAAATAAATAAATAAATATTTTGCGGACAATCTTACACAAATCGACCTAGTCCCAAACTAAGCAATGCTTGTACTATGGGTACTAGACGACGATAAACATACGTATATAGATAAATACATACTTAAATACATAGAAAACATCCATGACTCAGGAACAAATATTCGTGCTCATCACACAAATAAATGCCCGTACCGGGATTCTAACCCAGGACCTCTTGCTTCGTAGGGAGGGTCACTACCAACTAGGCTAAAGTGGTCGTCATTCGTCGTATTCAAGCTACTTTTTTAATTTATTCATTTCAGCCAATTGAACACAGATCTAAATAAAATAATTTATTGTAATTTCATCGTAATCGATTCAAAACGAACATATTTCAAGTTTTAACTTTAAGAATGTTAGGTATATGAAAAGTTATGTTTTTTTTGTAATATTTAAAAAAAATGTTACAATAAATTATAAGTTTTACTGAAATCAAAACTATCGATGACTGTTATATTTTTCTCATAGTCGGTGTGAAAAATTGTGTGTGATCACTCAGGAGCAAAATTATTTTCGTCATGGGCGTTAACCTCGCTACGCTCTGGATTCTATCTTAGAATCCTTCGCTTCACTCTGGATTCATGTACCGCGCTCTCCGGAAATACATCATTTTGCTCCCTTGAGACACAAATAGGTACCTATTTAAGAAACTAGCTGCCCGCGCCGCTTCGTCCGTTTATCTATACAAAATATTATAAAGAGGAAAATTCTGTAAGATTTTAGCTTTGTGAGTTTGTTAGTTAGTATGTAATGGATAATGTCCGTAACCGCTTTTCCGATTTAAAAAATTATGTCACCCGCCGTAGAATGGGCTTTCTGGATGGTAATAGGCTATATCTTATACCGCGGGTTTGTTCCGTCGTGGGTAAAAACAGTTAAGTGCATTTTTGCGATTTCTTCTATTCGTCTTATTTCATGCGGTTTTTTGTATGAAAATTTAAGTAAAGCACCACTCTTGCTCTGAGTACTTGGGATCCCTATGCGTATCAATTTTCGTAAAATACGTCGCTAAAGTTGTTTTCAATGTTTCTGAAGAGCAAAAATACCACCCAAACAAATATGTATATATTTTATGCTTATTGTTGCATCAAAATAATCTAGTCCTGTAACGGAAAATCAAACATCAAAATAAATTGCAAAACGTTTTATTGTTCTTCATTTTGAACCGTTTCCAGTACAGGATAGAAAATAAATTGTGAGTTTCTGCTGAGATTGTCAACATTAATTGGTGATAAATGCAAATTTTAAAAATCCAAGGAAAAGAGAACTTGGAAAATAACGTTAAGTAACCAGGGGGTCGCGACCCACAGTTTGAAAAACACTGTATTGTCAATGATCTGTCAATGGGATGTTCATAGCGAATGGCCGCGCCTGTGAATGCTAGTCATGTCACAACAACATGCTGAGCATGTTAAATCTACATGCTAAACTTGTAAAAACAATCGGAAAACTTAACGTAAATTCAACCTGACGTAACGTAAAAATAAATATGTACTTAGCTTGTAGAATCAACAAGTTACACTTTACAAGATCAAACTTGTAGTTTCAACCAAAGAGCACGTACCTAGGCGCTATTTTAACCCGAAAACTCGTTGAATCAACGTTAAATCTGGTTGTTTTTTCTCTCAGTGTAGGCTCAAGTTTCTGTGGTTGGTTACAGAGTTCACCGCTGAGCGAGTACCTGTTTCTGCCATGGCTGGGGGTGACGATGCGGGGGCTGGTGCTGCGTCAACTACCAACTGTTGCGGGTCTCGTGTATACTATGGCGATCATCGACAGCCAGCACGTCAGCCTCACGTTCATCACTGGCTTCTCATTCCTGTTTTGTTAGTAAACCTCTTGATGTACGATTCCTACAGATTGGGTCGCGCCGAGTCGGCTGTAACACGGAACGCAACGGATGCAAGAGCACTACCAACCTAAAAAACTTCAGAAGGGTTACACAGGCGTCCACGTCCGCGAGGAACCAGCCGGGTCGCAATTCCATTCCAATATGAAATGTAACGTCTGTATTGATGGTTTAATATCCTTTGGCATCTTGTAGATCGCGGTCAGGGCCGCCCCGGTTCGAGCCCGTTGGTGAGAATTCTACATTACTACAAAGGGCCCATTTTATAAAGCTAATAAGATAAGTCTAAATGTGTAGATAACTTCGCAATGATAGGTGGCGTGCGTATATAAATAAATAAATAAATTTATGTCTGACATAAAAGCGATAATGTTATCTAGACTGTCCAATACAGCCCTTTATGACCATTTGCTTCGTATGTTGTCGGTCAGTGATGGAAGTGCGCATCTGCCTGGAGATCATGCGTGAGGTGCACGCCCGCTGGGAGCGGCGCGAGTTCGCGGAAGACGACCGCAGGCGTTTTCAGGTACGTTGTAACGAGCGTAATATTGCCATTAGCCCCAACGACAATAATGTCCTTTTTCCATGAGAACGACACATGTAGGCCCCGTCGGCTTAGAGCGTCTAAACAGCGACGCTTTCAGCGTATCTTTCGGGACAAAAATTACATTATTAATGATGCAATAATACAAATGCGACGATTCACGGCGTAATAATACCACAAGCGCCAATTACCATGGTCGGTTTTTCCTGAGAACGACACAATATAGGCCCCGTCGGCTAGTCTAAACAGGGACGCCTTCAGCGCGTCTTTCTGGACAAAAGTCTGCCGTAGGTATTCCGAGAGGACGAGATAACACGCATAAAAAAATACGCACACATCATCATCCTCCTAGCGTTATTCCCGGTTGTGCCCTAAAGGAGCCCGGAGTCCGCTTCGACACCTAATCCCAAGATTTGGCATAGGCACTAGTTCTACGAAAGTGACTGCCATCTGACCTTCCAACCCAGAAAGAAAACTAGACCTTATTGGGATTAGACCGGTTTACTCACGATGTTTTCCTTCACCGAAATGCTAACGGTAAACATTCCGTACCTACATAAGTTCCAAAGATTATTGAGAAAAGAAAGATTGCTCACTCCTTATACTTACATTGCTACAAAGATTATTGAGAAAAGAAAGATTGCTCACTCCATACATTGCATTGCTACAAGGCACGCTAAAACTTAATATCGTCGCCGGTACCTCGTAGTTCCCATTAATAAAAACGGACAGCGTTGTTTTCAATCTTAACTCGAATCGTGCCATCTATCGAGTTAGCGGTGAAGCAGGCTCTCAATAATCTTTGATAAGTTCCGGAAAACTCATTGATGTAACGAGCCGGGATTCGAACCCACGACCGCCGCTTGACAGCCCCATGCCTGTACCACTAGGCTACCATAGTGATAAAAAATACGCACACGTTTAACTTAAAAATTCACAAATCTCGTGCTAAAAAATATTAATAACCTTCAGAGTTATGCATTTATGTGTCCAAGGACTCGAACACCTCCGATCACGGTTGACGCTGTTGACACTTTGACAGTCATCGTGCCGCGGCTGGCGTCGTACAAACGCTAACACAGTTAAACCATGCGTGACCCTTATTATAATGCATATAAAGTGCACGGATGGTCAGTTAACTGTGTTGGCGATGGTACCACGACTATGGCAAGATTACGTGACGACCCATATTAGACAAAAAAATATGCGGTTGAGCGGTATAAGTACCTTCCATGATTCGAGTTTTCTAGCAGTCAAACATCAGTTCTGTTAGACAGTTGACGTTCTGCACGGCTATCACAAGACGGCGCGCGAGCTCTCTCGATTTTTCTCGCACTATCCGTCTCTCTCTTATTAGAAAACTTAGACTATTATTGCCATTTTACCAACTATTGGGGCTGCCGCGATATTGTAGTGCGTCCGGAATGTTTGCGGCAGAGCGTACGGATGACTTTTACACAACAATACGCAGCAGGACGGCATCACTAATGCAGCGGATGGGTGGCAGCGGTAACAGTATCCTGAGGACGTTGACTGCGAGGCTGGATGCTCCATTACCTGGGCACTGGAACACTCTGCATTGTGCAAGAACCTATGCGAGGGGATGGAGCAACTCTATTAGGATTAAATTAATTTGTACGAGTATAAATAACCTTAGTTGATAAGTCGTGCTTGTATACTAACAACTTATGGATACTGTCCGAAACAAAGAATTGAATTTAATTGAATTGTATTCTACGGTCGTGGAAAAGCAGCAATGTGTTCTATTTGGCTTCAGATCGAGACTCTCTGGAGCAGCGAGGAAGACGATGTGCGCAGTGTTGAAATGCGCAACTTCGTCTATTAACCCGTGGAGTGCTACTGAAGTATAAAACCACAAAAACTAGTAACGCATCTTATACTGTGCATACCTAAGGTTAATAAGGCAATCAGCACTGGTAGCATGATATAAAATATTCGACGCTCTCACATGTTACCTACTTACTTCCTAGTGAAGGAGAAATGCTTGAAGTCCGACGTACTTAAACGCGATACAGGTCAGTCAGACTTGACTTTTCGCATCGTTCATGGCCATCAGCTAAAGGAATTCTATTGCAATTAAAATACTTTCAATCAATAAAAGATGAGCATTATGTTTCAGATGGGTTGATTTTTAAAAATAGTGCTGTGTTAGTGCCCATCTCATTAAGGAAAGAAATGCTTATTGACACTGTTATTCAATGTTATCAGCAGTTTGGATAATTTTGTTATTGGGTTTAATATTTACCTACTGATATTATTCGACCGCGCTATTAGGTTTAGCAATGGAGGCGGCAGTTTTGCTCCATTTTTTTTACGTCAAAGTATGAATTGACAAGTATCCCATTCCCAAACCTAGATTACACAATATTGGGCAACGCGTTGACAGTTCATTAGTAATTATACTTACTATTATTTTATATAATCGTTGTACAATGAGGGCCCTTCAAGTCGAGTACCGTAGCCGAGGCCTAAGTAAGGTAGGTACGAGAATTTAAGAGCTAATTGTGTAGTTATTTATTGTATAAAATTATTTTATACGAGTCAACTGAAATAATTAAACAAACTAGGTATCTTTTGAAAATCTAAGCCCTGCTGAAACGAAGCGCAGCCCATCAGCTCAGCGTTTCGTTGATCAATGTATTTTGTTCTATCACCAAGGCGACGTTTTATTGGTCAAATTTTAGTTCAGTAATTCATTATATAACGCGCGCAGATAAAGAATAGATCTGAAAATGGCGTCCGCTCGCATGCTATCTCGCTCACACCCTATCGCTGTCTATCTTTACTCACACAGTTACGTACTCGCTGCAAAAAAATAATGCTAATATTTTTAGAGAACTAATTAAATGGGCAGCCGTTTTACTAATTTGGTTTGCCCAACCATACCATTGGTAACCGCCGCCATTTTCAGATCCATTCTTTATCTGCGCGCGTTATATTTGTCTAAACTAACGATCATCCGAAACACGAACAACCGTTCCATAGTTGAGGGTTAGTCCCCGAGTCCCTCAAATTAAAGCGCTATACAAACAAACTCCACTTCTTATAGTTTCTTTGTCGAACAAACGTTAGCGAGATCTATCTTACAGGCAGCGACATCTAGAGTGCAATGCGTAAACTCGAATATGGTGCTACATTACTATTTAATAACTTGCAACCTGGTATGTTTGTTTTTTCAGAGATATTTCTTTATTAAGTAACTTATTTCGATAATTCTTTTTTATTTGAAAGGAGGCAATTTCAGAATACTTTCATACAAATTTAAAGAAAAAAATACAAAACAATTTTGGTTTTCGCATACGCATTTCAGGTGTGTCAAAAAAAGGTGTACCAAACTGCCCCGCTTTCCCCTAAGTATTGCTCGAGTTTCAAATAAGACATCATTCAAACATCATCATCATCATATCAGCCGAAAGACGTCCACTGCTGGACATAGGCCTCCCCCAGAGAGTTCCAAATTGACCGGTCCTGCGCCACCCGCATCCCGCATCATTCAAACAACTCGAAGTAAAACCATGCTCACAGCGTTTGGCCTTATTATGATTAACTAGGTACCTAACGAAAACAATCACCATTAATGGTCATGATCATGATTGATGACCATTATGATTTCACCAGGAAAAAAGATTAGATATCGGTGAATATTATACCATGAATCGGCAATTTGATTAGATACGGTGTATCGTACTTTTATATCTACTACCTTATCCGCCCTTTTAGTATTTATGTCATAGCGTTATTTGATACCACGTCAGTTGCACTTGGTGAGTGATAGACAGGTGTTGGAAATGGTGAAGCAAAGGAAATATGTCGTGAAGAGAAACTTCCATGGAGTCCCCAAACGGGATGACTACGAAATCGTGGAAACTGAGCTGCCGCCCATCCAAAACGGAGAAGCCCTCCTCAAGACCGAGTGGATCAGCGTCGACCCATACCAACGCGCCTATGACAGGAACTGTAAAGCACCCTACGACACCTTCGGATTCCAAGTTGCTTTAGTGATTGAAACCAAAGACCCACGATTCCCAGAAGGGTCCAGAGTTGTTACTCACAACGGCTGGTGCGACTACAGCATCATAAGCGCAGCGAAAAGCGAGGAGGTCCCACCCATCAACAGACCCTATAAACTTCCTGATTTGAAAGGCCTGCCAAATTCTTTAGGGGTTGGAACTATTGGCATGCCGGGAGCGACGGCATACTTTGGATTCCTGGAGCTGTGTCAGCCTAAATCCGGCGAGACTGTGGTGGTGAGTGGCGCTGCCGGAGCTGTGGGCTCCATCGTGGGGCAGATCGCCAAGATCAAAGGCTGCAAAGTTATCGGCTTCGCAGGCTCCGACGACAAGTGCCAATGGCTCGAGAAAGACTTGGGTTTTGATAAAGCTTTGAATTATAAAACGGCGGACGTCGCTGCCGCCCTAAAGCAAGCTGCGCCGAACGGAGTGGACTGTTATTTCGATAACGTAGGCGGCGAGATTAGTAGCCATATCATAGCTCAAATGAATCTATACGGAAGAGCTGCCGTCTGTGGAAGCATAAGCGCATATAACGAGACTGAAAAGCCTAAAGCATCAATTATTCAGCCCAGTTTGGTGGCCCAGCAGTTGAGAGTAGAAGGTTTTCTCGTAGCGCGATGGATCAGCCGTTGGTCAGAAGCATTCGCGGATCTGATAAAGTGGTCGAAATCTGGCCAACTGAAGAACAGAGAGCACATTACCGAGGGCTTCGACAACATCTACGATGCTTTTGTAGGGATGTTAGCGGGCGAGAATACTGGTAAAGCTGTAATTAAACTTTAATATTAATATTTTTTTAAATATACCTAAGTCAAATATCGTTTTCTTTATTCAACCAATACAAATAGTTGCATAGAAATGGTTGAGTATTAGGTACTCTACCACAATTGAAGAGCAACGTAACGTTTCACAAGCAAGAACTAATCATCCAGATGGCAACCTACGTCAAATATGCCATTTACATGGTGCAATTTGTCAGCGAGTTTTATTACATTGCAGGGTTTGATTGAATTCGTCGTATTTCGGTAGCCCGCAGCCCCGCAATGTAGTGAACTACGAGTTGTTTGACCATGTAAATGGGCCTTTAATTGGTGATTGGGTGAACTCCATACGAGGACGTTTTGTGCATTGAAACCGTTGTATCGGTAATCAATTAATCATGGAGTATGGAGAAACGGTAATCTTCAACTAGCTATCCTACCTGTCTTAATTTGGATTGAAAATTCTAACAGTTAATGTTCTTTTAGAATGGTCGCAAAAGGGTAAGGCCGTCGAAATTTGCGTTTTTTTTTAAACATTTTAGTTTGTTAAGCAGAATTACGTTAAAAAAACGCAAATTTCGACGGCCTTACCCAAAAACGTCACTAGGTAGATAAAACAACGAGGTTGTCAAAGTCTAGTTTATTAAAAATCGATCTTAAAGTTAAGTTTACAACATAAAACATAAAGTAGGAAGTGTGATAATCTAAAAGTTACAATTAACGAAAATTATTCAAACGATAGA
The DNA here is from genome assembly GCA_932294315.1 of Epinotia nisella. Lineage (NCBI taxonomy): Eukaryota > Metazoa > Arthropoda > Insecta > Lepidoptera > Tortricidae > Epinotia > Epinotia nisella. The sequence goes on along the minus strand of OW028682.1, from coordinate 14,646,623 downwards.
TTCCCCAAACCGTTACAATGATGATATGATGATATCAGCGAAAATTTTCATCACTACTTACACTTTTTAATTCGAAACATTATTTCCGATTTCGTAACCGCAACAAATAGTAGATCAGTAAAAGAAGGCCGCAGAACATAGGCTTTTGTCACACGAGTCGAAGGCGAGGGCAATAATCATGCGATCAATTACCTACACTGAAGTTACGATTTAATAATACATAAAAAGCAGTTAGCTACGAATGACATCGCTACAAAACACCTCATCTCATAACAGCTTAGTTTGCATAATAATATAATATAAATAAACAAAGATTGGCTTTATTCTACTTCCTAATAACCTACCATAACAATTTACAAGAGGCCTAGCATCATGTTGTTATTTGTTATCGCCTTCATAGCAGAAATTTTCATACTTAAGTATATCAGTCTGTTACATTACATTCAGCGATTTTTTTAAATAATTTATACAAACAAACATTTTTCAATCAAATTCAATCAATGCTAACAGCAATGATAAACATATCTAATATAATTTTGTTAATCAATCAATAGAAGTTTAAAGATAACATTTGCTTAAGCAATTTGAAAGAAATTGAGGCCTTTTAACTCAAGCATTTTCTAGACAAGTTTTAATAGATTTTTTTGAAAACATTCAGTCTTCATTGTATCCGTGTACGGCATTAGAAATGCTAAGTTGATTGTTACTAATTCACGGCATTGGCTCACAGAATACGGATTTAAAAAAATATCAGGGGACCGAATTTTGACTTTCGAGCGCTCGACTCTTTCACTCGAAAACTGTCAAAAATTATGAAATACTATTTTGAAATAGCGATAGAAAATTGAAAAACGAATGGTATTGACCACTCGTATTCAATATTATCGGTAGAAAGTAAGTGCCTGCAGTTTTGACACTACAATCCAGCGAAGGAAAAAACCATAGAAGTCTCACTAGCGCCGAAGTGGCCCTACAAAAAGGATGCACATTGCCATTATGCGGACGTATGCGGACATGGGGACGGGGTGTCAAAAGGATGCGAAGCAGCCGTTTAGTTCGAACATGCTCATTTGGGGCATTTGGGTAGAAATTTATAAGGAGTTCGCCTTCTATGGTTTTTTCGTTCGTTGCTACAATCGTATTCTTTTATTTAATTTTCGAGCGTTCGAAAATTAAAAATCGGTGCCCAGATCTAAGAGCGATTAATCACGGCGATTTTTTGCAGCGATACGGACGCGATACTGTTTTGATGCTGAGGACTATGACAGGTGTTCTATGGCTAGTGTTCCGATACCGTCGCGCGTTTATATCGCTGCAAAATTCGCTATGTGTAAACCCTAAAGGCAACATTAAACGCGATCTAGATTTATGCCGTGTGCAGTCGGCCAACGAACGCGAAGTATTTATATGGTAGCTATCAGGGTGGATTGCAAAAAATTGTACATAGTTAAGGGCCTTAATCTAATCTATGCTTTAACTTTTTCCATTGTGTAACGACAATTACCCATATAAAATGTATGGGTAATTGTCGTTACACAATGGAAAAATTAAAGAGCACTATGTACAATTGTTTTGCAATCCACCCATCAGGTATTTATTGTTATCGTGAAGGCTCCACATCACAATGGACCATGATGGTCGATTACAGACACGCACGATTGTGTGGAGAGTATTAACGTCTAATTGTGCGTAATCGGACTATTGTCGGAACGTCAAAGAAATGCACGTCGATGTTGGTGCGCGTGGCCACACAATCGGCCTTCATTCAGTCGCAAATCCCGACTGAATCTTCTTTGAGAAGTACCTAAATAGTGCATAAAAAGGTTTCGTAACATTTACCTTCTTTTAATGCAAACACCTACAACGATTTTTTGTACTCAGCAAATGGACATTAACGATTGTGTAGACAGCAAGCCATGATCGCGACAATGATGGCTTTTTAACCGTCCATCATAGCCCATTGTGAAGTGAAGCCATGACATGTAGCGGTTCGTTAGCCCACTTAAGCAGAATGTAGCTGATAGCCATATTTTCAAACTCGACTTTACATACCGTACTTTAGGAAAAAATGGGGCTACTTTGATATTTTATTCTTTATTTACAGATCCATTCTTTATCTGCGCGCGTTATATTTGTCTAAACTAACGATCATCCGAAACACGAACAACCGTTCCATAGTTGAGGGTTAGTCCCCGAGTCCCTCAAATTAAAGCGCTATACAAACAAACTCCACTTCTTATAGTTTCTTTGTCGAACAAACGTTAGCGAGATCTATCTTACAGGCAGCGACATCTAGAGTGCAATGCGTAAACTCGAATATGGTGCTACATTACTATTTAATAACTTGCAACCTGGTATGTTTGTTTTTTCAGAGATATTTCTTTATTAAGTAACTTATTTCGATAATTCTTTTTTATTTGAAAGGAGGCAATTTCAGAATACTTTCATACAAATTTAAAGAAAAAAATACAAAACAATTTTGGTTTTCGCATACGCATTTCAGGTGTGTCAAAAAAAGGTGTACCAAACTGCCCCGCTTTCCCCTAAGTATTGCTCGAGTTTCAAATAAGACATCATTCAAACATCATCATCATCATATCAGCCGAAAGACGTCCACTGCTGGACATAGGCCTCCCCCAGAGAGTTCCAAATTGACCGGTCCTGCGCCACCCGCATCCCGCATCATTCAAACAACTCGAAGTAAAACCATGCTCACAGCGTTTGGCCTTATTATGATTAACTAGGTACCTAACGAAAACAATCACCATTAATGGTCATGATCATGATTGATGACCATTATGATTTCACCAGGAAAAAAGATTAGATATCGGTGAATATTATACCATGAATCGGCAATTTGATTAGATACGGTGTATCGTACTTTTATATCTACTACCTTATCCGCCCTTTTAGTATTTATGTCATAGCGTTATTTGATACCACGTCAGTTGCACTTGGTGAGTGATAGACAGGTGTTGGAAATGGTGAAGCAAAGGAAATATGTCGTGAAGAGAAACTTCCATGGAGTCCCCAAACGGGATGACTACGAAATCGTGGAAACTGAGCTGCCGCCCATCCAAAACGGAGAAGCCCTCCTCAAGACCGAGTGGATCAGCGTCGACCCATACCAACGCGCCTATGACAGGAACTGTAAAGCACCCTACGACACCTTCGGATTCCAAGTTGCTTTAGTGATTGAAACCAAAGACCCACGATTCCCAGAAGGGTCCAGAGTTGTTACTCACAACGGCTGGTGCGACTACAGCATCATAAGCGCAGCGAAAAGCGAGGAGGTCCCACCCATCAACAGACCCTATAAACTTCCTGATTTGAAAGGCCTGCCAAATTCTTTAGGGGTTGGAACTATTGGCATGCCGGGAGCGACGGCATACTTTGGATTCCTGGAGCTGTGTCAGCCTAAATCCGGCGAGACTGTGGTGGTGAGTGGCGCTGCCGGAGCTGTGGGCTCCATCGTGGGGCAGATCGCCAAGATCAAAGGCTGCAAAGTTATCGGCTTCGCAGGCTCCGACGACAAGTGCCAATGGCTCGAGAAAGACTTGGGTTTTGATAAAGCTTTGAATTATAAAACGGCGGACGTCGCTGCCGCCCTAAAGCAAGCTGCGCCGAACGGAGTGGACTGTTATTTCGATAACGTAGGCGGCGAGATTAGTAGCCATATCATAGCTCAAATGAATCTATACGGAAGAGCTGCCGTCTGTGGAAGCATAAGCGCATATAACGAGACTGAAAAGCCTAAAGCATCAATTATTCAGCCCAGTTTGGTGGCCCAGCAGTTGAGAGTAGAAGGTTTTCTCGTAGCGCGATGGATCAGCCGTTGGTCAGAAGCATTCGCGGATCTGATAAAGTGGTCGAAATCTGGCCAACTGAAGAACAGAGAGCACATTACCGAGGGCTTCGACAACATCTACGATGCTTTTGTAGGGATGTTAGCGGGCGAGAATACTGGTAAAGCTGTAATTAAACTTTAATATTAATATTTTTTAAATATACCTAAGTCAAATATCGTTTTCTTTATTCAACCAATACAAATAGTTGCATAGAAATGGTTGAGTATTAGGTACTCTACCACAATTGAAGAGCAACGTAACGTTTCACAAGCAAGAACTAATCATCCAGATGGCAACCTACGTCAAATATGCCATTTACATGGTGCAATTTGTCAGCGAGTTTTATTACATTGCAGGGTTTGATTGAATTCGTCGTATTTCGGTAGCCCGCAGCCCCGCAATGTAGTGAACTACGAGTTGTTTGACCATGTAAATGGGCCTTTAATTGGTGATTGGGTGAACTCCATACGAGGACGTTTTGTGCATTGAAACCGTTGTATCGGTAATCAATTAATCATGGAGTATGGAGAAACGGTAATCTTCAACTAGCTATCCTACCTGTCTTAATTTGGATTGAAAATTCTAACAGTTAATGTTCTTTTAGAATGGTCGCAAAAGGGTAAGGCCGTCGAAATTTGCGTTTTTTTTTAAACATTTTAGTTTGTTAAGCAGAATTACGTTAAAAAAACGCAAATTTCGACGGCCTTACCCAAAAACGTCACTAGGTAGATAAAACAACGAGGTTGTCAAAGTCTAGTTTATTAAAAATCGATCTTAAAGTTAAGTTTACAACATAAAACATAAAGTAGGAAGTGTGATAATCTAAAAGTTACAATTAACGAAAATTATTCAAACGATAGATTCCCCAAACCGTTACAATGATGATATGATGATATCAGCGAAAATTTTCATCACTACTTACACTTTTTAATTCGAAACATTATTTCCGATTTCGTAACCGCAACAAATAGTAGATCAGTAAAAGAAGGCCGCAGAACATAGGCTTTTGTCACACGAGTCGAAGGCGAGGGCAATAATCATGCGATCAATTACCTACACTGAAGTTACGATTTAATAATACATAAAAAGCAGTTAGCTACGAATGACATCGCTACAAAACACCTCATCTCATAACAGCTTAGTTTGCATAATAATATAATATAAATAAACAAAGATTGGCTTTATTCTACTTCCTAATAACCTACCATAACAATTTACAAGAGGCCTAGCATCATGTTGTTATTTGTTATCGCCTTCATAGCAGAAATTTTCATACTTAAGTATATCAGTCTGTTACATTACATTCAGCGATTTTTTTAAATAATTTATACAAACAAACATTTTTCAATCAAATTCAATCAATGCTAACAGCAATGATAAACATATCTAATATAATTTTGTTAATCAATCAATAGAAGTTTAAAGATAACATTTGCTTAAGCAATTTGAAAGAAATTGAGGCCTTTTAACTCAAGCATTTTCTAGACAAGTTTTAATAGATTTTTTTGAAAACATTCAGTCTTCATTGTATCCGTGTACGGCATTAGAAATGCTAAGTTGATTGTTACTAATTCACGGCATTGGCTCACAGAATACGGATTTAAAAAAATATCAGGGGACCGAATTTTGACTTTCGAGCGCTCGACTCTTTCACTCGAAAACTGTCAAAAATTATGAAATACTATTTTGAAATAGCGATAGAAAATTGAAAAACGAATGGTATTGACCACTCGTATTCAATATTATCGGTAGAAAGTAAGTGCCTGCAGTTTTGACACTACAATCCAGCGAAGGAAAAAACCATAGAAGTCTCACTAGCGCCGAAGTGGCCCTACAAAAAGGATGCACATTGCCATTATGCGGACGTATGCGGACATGGGGACGGGGTGTCAAAAGGATGCGAAGCAGCCGTTTAGTTCGAACATGCTCATTTGGGGCATTTGGGTAGAAATTTATAAGGAGTTCGCCTTCTATGGTTTTTTCGTTCGTTGCTACAATCGTATTCTTTTATTTAATTTTCGAGCGTTCGAAAATTAAAAATCGGTGCCCAGATCTAAGAGCGATTAATCACGGCGATTTTTTGCAGCGATACGGACGCGATACTGTTTTGATGCTGAGGACTATGACAGGTGTTCTATGGCTAGTGTTCCGATACCGTCGCGCGTTTATATCGCTGCAAAATTCGCTATGTGTAAACCCTAAAGGCAACATTAAACGCGATCTAGATTTATGCCGTGTGCAGTCGGCCAACGAACGCGAAGTATTTATATGGTAGCTATCAGGGTGGATTGCAAAAAATTGTACATAGTTAAGGGCCTTAATCTAATCTATGCTTTAACTTTTTCCATTGTGTAACGACAATTACCCATATAAAATGTATGGGTAATTGTCGTTACACAATGGAAAAATTAAAGAGCACTATGTACAATTGTTTTGCAATCCACCCATCAGGTATTTATTGTTATCGTGAAGGCTCCACATCACAATGGACCATGATGGTCGATTACAGACACGCACGATTGTGTGGAGAGTATTAACGTCTAATTGTGCGTAATCGGACTATTGTCGGAACGTCAAAGAAATGCACGTCGATGTTGGTGCGCGTGGCCACACAATCGGCCTTCATTCAGTCGCAAATCCCGACTGAATCTTCTTTGAGAAGTACCTAAATAGTGCATAAAAAGGTTTCGTAACATTTACCTTCTTTTAATGCAAACACCTACAACGATTTTTTGTACTCAGCAAATGGACATTAACGATTGTGTAGACAGCAAGCCATGATCGCGACAATGATGGCTTTTTAACCGTCCATCATAGCCCATTGTGAAGTGAAGCCATGACATGTAGCGGTTCGTTAGCCCACTTAAGCAGAATGTAGCTGATAGCCATATTTTCAAACTCGACTTTACATACCGTACTTTAGGAAAAAATGGGGCTACTTTGATATTTTATTCTTTATTTACAGATCCATTCTTTATCTGCGCGCGTTATATTTGTCTAAACTAACGATCATCCGAAACACGAACAACCGTTCCATAGTTGAGGGTTAGTCCCCGAGTCCCTCAAATTAAAGCGCTATACAAACAAACTCCACTTCTTATAGTTTCTTTGTCGAACAAACGTTAGCGAGATCTATCTTACAGGCAGCGACATCTAGAGTGCAATGCGTAAACTCGAATATGGTGCTACATTACTATTTAATAACTTGCAACCTGGTATGTTTGTTTTTTCAGAGATATTTCTTTATTAAGTAACTTATTTCGATAATTCTTTTTTATTTGAAAGGAGGCAATTTCAGAATACTTTCATACAAATTTAAAGAAAAAAATACAAAACAATTTTGGTTTTCGCATACGCATTTCAGGTGTGTCAAAAAAAGGTGTACCAAACTGCCCCGCTTTCCCCTAAGTATTGCTCGAGTTTCAAATAAGACATCATTCAAACATCATCATCATCATATCAGCCGAAAGACGTCCACTGCTGGACATAGGCCTCCCCCAGAGAGTTCCAAATTGACCGGTCCTGCGCCACCCGCATCCCGCATCATTCAAACAACTCGAAGTAAAACCATGCTCACAGCGTTTGGCCTTATTATGATTAACTAGGTACCTAACGAAAACAATCACCATTAATGGTCATGATCATGATTGATGACCATTATGATTTCACCAGGAAAAAAGATTAGATATCGGTGAATATTATACCATGAATCGGCAATTTGATTAGATACGGTGTATCGTACTTTTATATCTACTACCTTATCCGCCCTTTTAGTATTTATGTCATAGCGTTATTTGATACCACGTCAGTTGCACTTGGTGAGTGATAGACAGGTGTTGGAAATGGTGAAGCAAAGGAAATATGTCGTGAAGAGAAACTTCCATGGAGTCCCCAAACGGGATGACTACGAAATCGTGGAAACTGAGCTGCCGCCCATCCAAAACGGAGAAGCCCTCCTCAAGACCGAGTGGATCAGCGTCGACCCATACCAACGCGCCTATGACAGGAACTGTAAAGCACCCTACGACACCTTCGGATTCCAAGTTGCTTTAGTGATTGAAACCAAAGACCCACGATTCCCAGAAGGGTCCAGAGTTGTTACTCACAACGGCTGGTGCGACTACAGCATCATAAGCGCAGCGAAAAGCGAGGAGGTCCCACCCATCAACAGACCCTATAAACTTCCTGATTTGAAAGGCCTGCCAAATTCTTTAGGGGTTGGAACTATTGGCATGCCGGGAGCGACGGCATACTTTGGATTCCTGGAGCTGTGTCAGCCTAAATCCGGCGAGACTGTGGTGGTGAGTGGCGCTGCCGGAGCTGTGGGCTCCATCGTGGGGCAGATCGCCAAGATCAAAGGCTGCAAAGTTATCGGCTTCGCAGGCTCCGACGACAAGTGCCAATGGCTCGAGAAAGACTTGGGTTTTGATAAAGCTTTGAATTATAAAACGGCGGACGTCGCTGCCGCCCTAAAGCAAGCTGCGCCGAACGGAGTGGACTGTTATTTCGATAACGTAGGCGGCGAGATTAGTAGCCATATCATAGCTCAAATGAATCTATACGGAAGAGCTGCCGTCTGTGGAAGCATAAGCGCATATAACGAGACTGAAAAGCCTAAAGCATCAATTATTCAGCCCAGTTTGGTGGCCCAGCAGTTGAGAGTAGAAGGTTTTCTCGTAGCGCGATGGATCAGCCGTTGGTCAGAAGCATTCGCGGATCTGATAAAGTGGTCGAAATCTGGCCAACTGAAGAACAGAGAGCACATTACCGAGGGCTTCGACAACATCTACGATGCTTTTGTAGGGATGTTAGCGGGCGAGAATACTGGTAAAGCTGTAATTAAACTTTAATATTAATATTTTTTAAATATACCTAAGTCAAATATCGTTTTCTTTATTCAACCAATACAAATAGTTGCATAGAAATGGTTGAGTATTAGGTACTCTACCACAATTGAAGAGCAACGTAACGTTTCACAAGCAAGAACTAATCATCCAGATGGCAACCTACGTCAAATATGCCATTTACATGGTGCAATTTGTCAGCGAGTTTTATTACATTGCAGGGTTTGATTGAATTCGTCGTATTTCGGTAGCCCGCAGCCCCGCAATGTAGTGAACTACGAGTTGTTTGACCATGTAAATGGGCCTTTAATTGGTGATTGGGTGAACTCCATACGAGGACGTTTTGTGCATTGAAACCGTTGTATCGGTAATCAATTAATCATGGAGTATGGAGAAACGGTAATCTTCAACTAGCTATCCTACCTGTCTTAATTTGGATTGAAAATTCTAACAGTTAATGTTCTTTTAGAATGGTCGCAAAAGGGTAAGGCCGTCGAAATTTGCGTTTTTTTTTAAACATTTTAGTTTGTTAAGCAGAATTACGTTAAAAAAACGCAAATTTCGACGGCCTTACCCAAAAACGTCACTAGGTAGATAAAACAACGAGGTTGTCAAAGTCTAGTTTATTAAAAATCGATCTTAAAGTTAAGTTTACAACATAAAACATAAAGTAGGAAGTGTGATAATCTAAAAGTTACAATTAACGAAAATTATTCAAACGATAGATTCCCCAAACCGTTACAATGATGATATGATGATATCAGCGAAAATTTTCATCACTACTTACACTTTTTAATTCGAAACATTATTTCCGATTTCGTAACCGCAACAAATAGTAGATCAGTAAAAGAAGGCCGCAGAACATAGGCTTTTGTCACACGAGTCGAAGGCGAGGGCAATAATCATGCGATCAATTACCTACACTGAAGTTACGATTTAATAATACATAAAAAGCAGTTAGCTACGAATGACATCGCTACAAAACACCTCATCTCATAACAGCTTAGTTTGCATAATAATATAATATAAATAAACAAAGATTGGCTTTATTCTACTTCCTAATAACCTACCATAACAATTTACAAGAGGCCTAGCATCATGTTGTTATTTGTTATCGCCTTCATAGCAGAAATTTTCATACTTAAGTATATCAGTCTGTTACATTACATTCAGCGATTTTTTTAAATAATTTATACAAACAAACATTTTTCAATCAAATTCAATCAATGCTAACAGCAATGATAAACATATCTAATATAATTTTGTTAATCAATCAATAGAAGTTTAAAGATAACATTTGCTTAAGCAATTTGAAAGAAATTGAGGCCTTTTAACTCAAGCATTTTCTAGACAAGTTTTAATAGATTTTTTTGAAAACATTCAGTCTTCATTGTATCCGTGTACGGCATTAGAAATGCTAAGTTGATTGTTACTAATTCACGGCATTGGCTCACAGAATACGGATTTAAAAAAATATCAGGGGACCGAATTTTGACTTTCGAGCGCTCGACTCTTTCACTCGAAAACTGTCAAAAATTATGAAATACTATTTTGAAATAGCGATAGAAAATTGAAAAACGAATGGTATTGACCACTCGTATTCAATATTATCGGTAGAAAGTAAGTGCCTGCAGTTTTGACACTACAATCCAGCGAAGGAAAAAACCATAGAAGTCTCACTAGCGCCGAAGTGGCCCTACAAAAAGGATGCACATTGCCATTATGCGGACGTATGCGGACATGGGGACGGGGTGTCAAAAGGATGCGAAGCAGCCGTTTAGTTCGAACATGCTCATTTGGGGCATTTGGGTAGAAATTTATAAGGAGTTCGCCTTCTATGGTTTTTTCGTTCGTTGCTACAATCGTATTCTTTTATTTAATTTTCGAGCGTTCGAAAATTAAAAATCGGTGCCCAGATCTAAGAGCGATTAATCACGGCGATTTTTTGCAGCGATACGGACGCGATACTGTTTTGATGCTGAGGACTATGACAGGTGTTCTATGGCTAGTGTTCCGATACCGTCGCGCGTTTATATCGCTGCAAAATTCGCTATGTGTAAACCCTAAAGGCAACATTAAACGCGATCTAGATTTATGCCGTGTGCAGTCGGCCAACGAACGCGAAGTATTTATATGGTAGCTATCAGGGTGGATTGCAAAAAATTGTACATAGTTAAGGGCCTTAATCTAATCTATGCTTTAACTTTTTCCATTGTGTAACGACAATTACCCATATAAAATGTATGGGTAATTGTCGTTACACAATGGAAAAATTAAAGAGCACTATGTACAATTGTTTTGCAATCCACCCATCAGGTATTTATTGTTATCGTGAAGGCTCCACATCACAATGGACCATGATGGTCGATTACAGACACGCACGATTGTGTGGAGAGTATTAACGTCTAATTGTGCGTAATCGGACTATTGTCGGAACGTCAAAGAAATGCACGTCGATGTTGGTGCGCGTGGCCACACAATCGGCCTTCATTCAGTCGCAAATCCCGACTGAATCTTCTTTGAGAAGTACCTAAATAGTGCATAAAAAGGTTTCGTAACATTTACCTTCTTTTAATGCAAACACCTACAACGATTTTTTGTACTCAGCAAATGGACATTAACGATTGTGTAGACAGCAAGCCATGATCGCGACAATGATGGCTTTTTAACCGTCCATCATAGCCCATTGTGAAGTGAAGCCATGACATGTAGCGGTTCGTTAGCCCACTTAAGCAGAATGTAGCTGATAGCCATATTTTCAAACTCGACTTTACATACCGTACTTTAGGAAAAAATGGGGCTACTTTGATATTTTAGAATGTAGTATAAAAACAGAGCTATATGAAATTAAGAAGATTTAATCAAGTATACAGCAAGATAGAATACTAATATATTCATTGCCACAATTCACCCACAAGTAAAAACAATGATTTCGGAGAAAAACCTACATGATCAAAGTCACCCTCTCGAATCAAAGTAACCCCGTATACTTCCACCGTACCCAACCCTTGTGGCTATCCAAATCAAAAGGGACCTGATGGCAGGCACTTACGCCATTGACGTTTAAATTATGATTTTACATGGGTCTGCCTAACGCGATATTAATTATAATTACCTTTATATCGACGTTTCGACATGGTTTGCACCGGTCATGGTTCCAGATGAATCACAATGATTGACATTGGAAAAACAAAAGCGACTCTTTGCGTCGGGAGCGCCTTAAGGCGCCGTAGGTTCATGGTCTTCTCTCCCTCTCACTGAGCATAAGCGTGAGCGAGATGTAATTGCGTGTTCGGAAGCGCGGATATCATGTTTTTTTTTATTTTAATTTTTTGTGCGTTTAAAAAAAAAGCGAAAACCACGCCCCTTATGAGAGACACACTTATCTTTCGCGCACGGGAAAAAGAGACGCAACACTCTTCGGGAATGGCTTTTTTGGACAATTTTCGATAAATACATGAAGTGACATTTTAGATGAGATACAATACTATAGAATAAATTTGATTGTGTTGCAAAATAATGTATTGTCTGAGTAGGTTGAGTACAAAAAGGAAAATAAAGACCCAACTTAGATTTTTTTTCTAACAAGGACATTTTAGCCAATCATGTATCGATTAAATCAGATAAGCAATCATATAGTCAAGGATCATACATCTGAAAATCAGGCCTTATTGTTTCCTAACCTAGTCAGAACGGCGTTTCAGAGAACGCGATAATTTCCAATTCACCCCCTAAGGCCATGGTCTCCTATAAATCACGCCGTACGCTGCGTCACAACGCTTACTATGGAGTTGTACTGTTGTGGCCGACGACCACAACAGTACATATCCATAGTAAGCATTGTGACGCAGCGTACGGCGTGATTTATATGAGACCATAGCCTTAAGCCCCCTTTTGATTTGGACAGCCACCGTTACAAAGGAGCTACAACAAAATCCCCGAGTAGAAAATGATGAGAATCCAGCCATGTACCGTCTACGAATTGACCCTCTTAGCAGACGAGGTGTCGTCGCCCTCGCTGGACTTCCGTTTCCTCTTGATGAGGTGCGAGATGTCCGAGACGGCCTTGGGCTTGGCCTCAGAGCTGGAGCCCGCCCCGCTCCCGTTGGAGTGGGAACCCTCGCCGTTTGAGGAGAACAGCGTCTCCGTGAGCCGCTTTTTGGTCTGTGAAACAATTGAGTGAGGAGAATATGGTTGACGACAGTGAAAATAAATTCTGACATTACCAATAAATAAAACTGACGAAAATAACTACTCGGGAAACTTACGCTTCAACTTATTTTTGCTGTTTTAGATTTTTAAATACATACAGGTGAATAAGTTTCTGTCAAAAATTTCCTTTTTGGGTTCAAGCTTTTATTGCCGACTGTACTTTTCTGTATACCGTCATCAACTACTCGTTGAGACGATTCTAACGAGCCCAAACTCAACGGGGTTACGTTGGTTAAGTACTGAATTTCCATGGCCACCTTCTGTCTCCATCATCAGATCAGCTCGATAGTACCATAATATTGAATTGTCATCCAAACTATACCTTAAGTACCCAAAATTTCAGCTCAATCGGTTGAAGATATCTGCTTTAAAGTTGACTTGCAAATTTTGACGGACAACTTACATACGAACAGGTCAAGTTAATATAAAGCTTGTAAAAAATGGACGCTGCTGGACCATAGAGAATAGTGACATCACTTGTTCCTATTTCCCTATACATATACCCAGGGCTTGTCCATATATTACGTCATTTCAAAATTGAGGGGTGGGGGGGGGGGGAGCTGACCATTGAATGACGCAGCAGGGGGATAATATTTTTTAAAGTAAAAGGTAAATAAATTATTAAATTGGTTTTAGTTGTAAAATTAACCTAAAGAGTATATTTATGGAAATGGAGTCATTTTATTAGGTGAGGGGGGGGTTCCATTCAATTATGACGCTAGGATGTTAGGGGGGTCAAAAATCGACAAAAAAACCATGACGTAATACTTATATGGCCAAGCCCCTACAATCTTCTTACTAAGATAATCCAAATCGGTTCAGCCGTTTAAGCGTGATTGAGTAACGAACATCTAAGCAACATCAAAACTTTTGCATTTATAATATTAGTAGGATTGACGGTTCATAAAAGTTAAGAATTTGACTATTAGTCAATGTGAAGTGAAGTTAACGTGTAAAACTTATTATTTGGTTGTTTTTCTAGTCTAAACCCCGCTGTACCTGTAACCTTAAGAACCGGGGACAAAAAGGAATAGCCGTTGAGGTCAATCTCTCTCGCCTTGCTTTTGGAATGTCATGTCGAAGATCTTTTAACTCAACTGTTACTTGGTCGAATATTCGCCCTATTATCTACGATCTACGGCTTACACTCTCTAGTATACTCGTACCTACGTTGCCGTAGTAGTATGTCGCAGTAATATTTTAAACTATTGTAACACTTTCAAAAACCAGTGATATACATTTGTACCGTTGATGAAATGTAATTCTGTCTATCAACAACAACAAAGATTGAAATGGAATTTGAACCAAACAGATAGTTTAGAATTTCAATTGTTCTTATCCTCCTAAGGCCTACCAAATAATATGAAATGGCATTGAAATTTGAATCAACTAGTGTAACAAATAGAGTTGATTTTTCTTTGTTCAAAAAACGACTGAGACAAATTAAAATCTTTTCAGCGAATAAGTCCTTTCAGTAGGTCCATGGGCCTTATTTAGGAGGATATACCAAATCAAACGATGCAAAACACTAACTGCCCGCGCGGATGTAGTCAGCATCAAATGTAGCTACACAAACGAAGACGTCAAGTCTTTATTAAATAGGGAATAAGAGCTTTTGACGTCTTCGACTGCGTAGTTACTTTTGATGCTGACTGTACCCGCGTGTTACAAAGAATGCAGGCAGGGCCACAGGATAAAATGTAACCGATGTCTATCACGACTCCATTTTGTACACCAGATGCGCTTTCTTTTTAAAAATTTCATTTTTGATACAAGCTGTTATATTGCCGACTGTACTTTTCTGTATAGGGCTTGTCCGTATATTACGTTATTTCAAAATGGGGGGGAAGGTGGGATCTGCCATTAAATTGGTGTTAATGGTACATATCGACATTACATGTCGACTCTACATATCGATTCTACATATTTAGATAGATGTCCACAATATTAAATTTCAAAATCGATGCCATTTTCGTAATAACGTCCATAAAACCATAAAAACGACACCCATATTGGTATTCAGAGATTTCAACCCCAGCTTACCCCAACAGGGGAGATGTTATTTCACGTCCGCCACGTTGGATTTGAAAAATAAACCATAGAAACGATACCCATGTTGATTTTCAGCCTTTGTCACCACATTCCCCCCGTTTAGGGGTTGAATTCTCAACAAAACTACAACACGTGTTTACTTATTTATCGTTACGTATACTGCTGTGAAGTTTCAAGTGAAATAGTCGTAACTAATCTTGTTTACCCATACAAACTTTGGACCCCCACTTCACCCCCTTAGGGGACGAATTTTGAAAAATCCTTTCAAAATGCACCCCTATACCTTCTAAGGAACTTACGGGCCAAATTTGGAATCTCTAGAACCAGCGGTTTGGGCTGTGTGTTGATATGTCTGTCAGTCAATCAGTCAGTCGGTCAGTCAGTTTCTTCTTTTATATATTTAGATAAGTTCCAAAATCGGTGCCATTTTGGTAATTAACGTCCCAAAATACCATCAAAACGATACCCGTATTGATATTTTGAACATTTCAATCCCATCGCACCCCAACAAGGGAGATGGTATTTCACATCCGCCATGTTGGATTTTAAAATCGTTGTTGTTTTCGTAATCAGCGACCCGATAAACCACAGAAACGACAGCCATGTCGATTTTCAGACTTTTGACCACATTCCCCCCTTTTAGGGGTGGAATTTTCAAAAAACCTGAAACACGTGTTTACTCATTTATCGTTAGGAATACTGCTGTGAAGTTTCGAATTAAATAGTTTAACTAATCTTGTTTCCCCATACAAACTTTACGGGTTGAATTTTGAAAAATCCTTTCTTAGTGCGCCCCTAGACCTTATAAGGAACCTACGTCCCAAATTTGGAATCTCTAGAGCCAGTGGTTTGGGCTGGGCGTTGATTTAAGTGAGTGAGTCAGTCAGTAAGTCAGGACTTTCACGTTTATATATATAGATTAGGATTAGGATAGTTTATGTATGTAGAAGTATACATTCGACATCAATGGCCATGCTTGTCACTGGAATAGAACATTTAACACACATGGCCATCAATGTATTGGGTATGCAGCTGAAATAACACACATTTCACAATTTCGATCAACTTTATTTCAATACCACAGCAATACAATACAAAAATGGCCACATGGTAAAAATGCTCCGCTTAAATCTAATCAGTACAAAACGATTACAATCTATGAGTATTTAAATGCAAATTGAGATTTTTAGGGCTTAGTCAGACCGAGGGCAGTGGATCCTTAGAGTGAGTGTCCACCAGGACAATGCGCGGTAGCGGAGCTCTGTGCGAGGAAAACTTCCACAGACAGCATGGACCGGACCGTCCGTCCGGACCTATAATACTCAAGACAAGCTATGGGAATAATGATACCACGTTCGAGCGAGATGGTAGCATACAAATCTCAATAAGTGTCACAGAAAGGGAAATTATCATTTGCTGTCCTTGTCATAGTTGCTTTTTTTTTAACCTCCGACGCAAAAAGTGGGGTATTATAAGTCTGACGTGTCTGTGTGTCTGCTCGTCTGTCTGTGGCATCGTAGCTCGGAGACGAATGGACCGATTTTAATGCGGTTTTTTTCCGAAAGCTGACTCGGATCACTATCTCGGTGATCGAGATGGTTCTTAGCTATGTTTCAACAAAATCGTTTTAGCCGTTTTTGAGATATTGAACTTTGAAATGAAAATGTCGGGGTTTTCCAACTTTTCTAAGTTGCAGTTATGAGGTTGTGGCAAATAAAACATTACCCGGCCAAATTAAGTAGGTTGTATATGGTAAGCCAACATCCATTTAAGATCAGTTCTTAATTTAGCTGCATAGGAGCCTTTCCGTCCCTCATTGTGGCAGCACATATAGCTTGTCCTGAGTATTATAGGTCCACGACAGACAGAGATATAGGACGCGGATTAGTGGGCCGTACATTGACCGGACTCGCTCCGCTACCTCTGGTGGACACTCGCCGTTATACGGCGCTAATACTGAAATCCACCTAAATGATAAGTCAAGTTGAATATCATATATCTCATTATGTAAATGAAATAATATTTTACTGACTGGAGACAAACAATGGCAGGTTAACATGTTCGCGTTTATGACGGTAATAAAGCATGCGTCCGTGTCGCACGTACATGCTTGCTAGGCACGACGACATATGCAGCAGCGTCAATTAATGCTGTATGTCGTGATCAAGTACACCTGTCATTTTATTTTTTATTAGAACTATGTTACCACTTCGTACTTAAAAGTTTATGTTGTTACTCTGTGCGCTTTGGGAACAACAGGACATAATATGACAACAATATAATGTTACCTAAATCAGAAAGATGCTATGCCACACACTAAGGTACATAAATTTACGTCTTTTATCGTGCTAGCCGTACTGGCTGGATTGAACCGAAAATTTGATCGATAGGATACACCGACGGTGGCGCAACCAAGCGGGATAGCTTTCTGGTTATCCTGCCATTGCCAGAAATATTTTATGTATGTGGGGCATGTATGATAATGAACCCGACTTACCAACAAAGCTTCAATTCTTCCTCGGCCTGACTAATATAAGGCACTAAGTAAATCTTAACAAAAAAGCATCCAAAAATAATACTGAACAAGACAGTCTCAATTCAACACAATCATATCACAATTTTAGGCGAACAATCAATTTGGCACTTTCTAACAGGAACTTTTAATACTAAAAATAAATAATGGAATGTTAACATTACTGGTACATACTTAAGAATTATTATCCAATTCAGTTGGATAACCATGTGACGATACAAAGCAAATGACCTGTTCTAATAAATGTAGTTAAAAAAAATAGATCTTACCAATAAAAATGAGATGAGATTCTTCATCAAACACTAACAAACCAAAGCCAACTGCATTGGTAGAGATCATCCTAATACAACGCGACTACGCGCGATCAAACATATTAGACTCGAATAGGTGTTCTAATTGACAATCGCACGAACAATCAGGACACCTATTCGCGTCCAATATGTTTAATCGCGCGTTCGCGCGAACTTGCGATAATCGCGTATAGTCCAGGCAATGAACTGACAACTTGTATGGAAAAAATGACATATTTGGAAATAATTTATAATAGCTAATTTTTTAATGTAACGGATATATTATCAATTAAATAGTTACCTAGAAGCAAAATCCAACAAAAAATCAGACATCAAAAAAATCAATATTTAATTAGCTCCTAAAAAGTCCGGATAAATATCAATATTTTTTTTTATCTTTATTTAGGTTCATTTACATTTGCTTTAAAATATTCAATATAAATAAAATAAATAAAAAAGACAATGAATGTTTAATTTAAATCTATATAATTACTTCCGGGTGGAAAGTTTGGTGGATTCTTGAATAAAGCATCTTAGAATAATGTTTTAGAATGAAATAAACAAAAAAAACGCTATTATAAATTATTGTTTTTCGAAACCGTATTTTGCCTCGGCTAGTAGTCGGGCTGTATTAGGACAATCCCTTATTGTGTGTGAAACATGTCAAATGCAACTTTTATAACGATCAACGCAATTTAGACTTCAGATTGGCAGACAAGTCGTGTTTTCTCTTTCAGAATCATATCTCTCAACATTTTCCTCGTGTCCTCCACACACTCGCACGGCCTTACCTCGGTCTTGTAGTCCATCATGTCCTGTATTTTCTCCTGAATCTCTGGCAGGAGCTCCTTTAACTCCTTGATTTCCGCTTCGACGGAGTACAGCGGGTCCGCCGTGGAGTATTTCTTGACGGTGGCGTCATCTTTCACGGCCGCGGGGTTTTCTAGCGTTTTGATGCGGGTCTCCAGAATGTTCGCCGCGTTCTTGAAGTGGGTTATCGCGTCTTCGAAGTTCGATGCCAACGAATTAGCCAAACCTGTAGGCAAAAAGATTACATTGGAAGCATTTTCAAGTATTTATACAATGTTCGTTTTCAGTACAAGCATTATAATAAGTTTCTGTCAAATATTTCATTTTTTGGTACAAGCTTTTATTGCCGACTGTACTTTTCTGTATACCATCAACTACTCATTGAGACGATTCTAACGAGCCCAAACTCAATGGGGTTACTCGGTTAAATACTGAATTCCCATGGCCACCTTCTTCTGTCTCCATCATCAGATCAGCTCGGTGGTACTATAATATTAAATTGTCATCCAAACTATACTAATACCCAAAATTTCAGCTCAATCGGATAACGGCAAGTGACTGAAAAATTTATTGCAAATTTTGACGGACAACTTACTTCTTACATACGAACAGGTCAAGTTAATATAACGCTTGTACAGAACCTCCTGGCTCCATCATCAGAGCAACTTTATTGATCCACTTCCGCACTAACTTCTATATTATACATACCAGCAAAGTTTCAAATTTGCAAGTTTGGATTACATACATTATACAAGCAAGTGTAGTGTACGTACACTTAGTTACCGATAAAGCTAAATATAATGACATGTACGTAAAACATTTACCGATTTGATAATGCGTTTCAGCAATGCGGCGGTCGTCACTGCAGTACAGTTCTTTCTGAATCTCCAAACAGCTTTCTGTAAGAAAAATACAACTGCTTACATATACATATATTACATAAAAACATGGGAGACGGTGGAACAAACCTTTGAGTTTGTACAGCTAACTAGAGGGCTATTAATCTAAGGCATATTTGCCAGGCGAATCCGACAAACAACGCATGCAGGGACACTTGATGCGGGTTGTTATACCAAATTTTATCTGAATTGGTTAAGCAATATAAGCGTGAAGAGATAACAGACAGACAAAAAGACAGTTTCGCATCCACCGACTTCAAAAAAGGAGGAGGTTCTCAATTCGTATTTACAAAATTCCCCTGGTGGTCCCATGGTCATCACTATCAGGCCAGGGTCTGATGTTGGGATCCTGGAGAAATCGAGGGAACTCTTTAAATTTCATAGGCAAACTAAGCAATTTGGGTACTGATTCGAAGTCTGTTAAAACTTTGTTTTTAAAGTAAGTGGGGCCAATCAACTATTTCTTGCTGTTATTCTATCCCGTTAGCCAGGAGTCAAAATTACAGTTTCTTAGGAAAATTGTTACATTACGGACTTCTAACGTGCCTCGAAGACGGTCTTTACAAAAAGAGGTCGGTCTTGATACGAAAACCCCACATTTGGTGATTTAAAACCCATAAATAGTAGTTTTAAAAAGTGACTCAAGAGACGTAGCCATGGCAACTAGTGACAGAAAATAGTTGATCTACCCCAGCGAACGACAAAATCATAGAAGTGTAACTAGCACCGAAAAGTGGACCCACAAAAAGGATGCACATTGCCATTATGCGGACGTGGGGGCGGGGTGGCAGAAGGATGCCAAAGCAGCCAAGAAAATTGTAGGGAGTTCGCCTTCCATGGTTTTTCCGTTCGCTGATCCATCCAAGTATAATATATATTAAATATAATCAATATTTTAAGGGACATTCTTACACAAATCGAACTAGGCCTATAGTAAGCTCAATAAGGCTCGTGTTATAGGTACTAGACGACGATATAATAGAATATAAATACTTAAATACATATAAAACATCCAAGACTCAGAAACAAATATTCATGCACAACACACAAATATTTGCCCTTACCGGGATTCGAACCCAGGACCTTCAGCTTCGTAGGCAGCGTAAGTACCCACTAGGCTAAGCGGTCGTCTAAATATTAGTATGGATATGCTGTACTAACGCATGTCGAGCACGGCCTTGTCGTAGGTCTCGCTCTCGAGCGCCACCTCCCCGAGCGCGAGGTGCACGTCGGCCAGCTGCGCGCGCGCCGCGCCGCCGCCCGCCGCCAGCCGCCTGCGCAGGATCGAGCGCGCCAGGTCTGCGAACAACCACCACTAAATACCCCTGCACAGAAACCGACTACGCAAGATAGTAGGAATAATAACAGGGTATAACACTTTAAACAGACACCTCGATAATTTAGGTACCACAGGAAAAAGCACCTAGGGTCTCCAAACCACCACTCAAATAACTCGTTCGATATCATCTTCTCACATCCAGCCACAAAATATGTATATTCAGAAACAAAAATTCTAAATCTCAATCAACTTTATTTTAATAATACTTGCATTCTGGTAAGAAATATATTAGAAATAAAAAACCGGACAAGTGCGAGTTCAACTCGCGTGGTGAGGGTTCCGTATATAATCTAAATTTCATAAGTGTTTTTGAATACTCAAACTTCTTATAAGGTTTTCCTGTAATCTTTAGGCAAGGAACTATTGTCCATATTTTTCTCAGAATTTTAATCCTAGTAGTTTCGGAGATAAGGGGGGGGAATGGTAAATTTTCGTGTTTTTTCCTAAATTACTTCAAATCTGTTTTTGCTAAAATTATAAAAAAAAACTGACATGCTTACAACAACCCCTTTCATTTGATGTGTTACACAATATAGTTTGCGAAACGTTTCTTTTAATTTTCCAGTGTACCCCCCAAAAGTGGCCGCCTTGTTCCGAATTCATTAATTTACTTTACGCGTCCATCTTTGGGTCACCAATTTACATATGTTTACCAAATTTCAACTCAATCGGTCCAGTAATTTCGGAGTAAATCGGCTGTGACAGACGGACAGGCAGACAACTGAGTGATCCTATAAGGGTTCCGTTTTTTCCTTTTGAGGTATCGGAACCCTAAAAATCACTCGCAATTGACTTTTCGAACTAATTCTAAAATAGGAATACGTCCTTTAAGGAGTGCTAACAACTTGACTCTGGAACCTGTGCGAACACAATGGCAAAAAAATATAACATATATGAAGGGGCACAGCTTTATAACAGTTTACCAAAACATATTAAAGAAAGTAAAAGTTTTAATATTTTCAAACATAAGTTAAAGGAATAGCAAACACATTGTATTAGAGTTCATTATGCATTGTACAAACTAGAATAACTTAGTCTATCGCAACTTATTGCATTTGCTGTGATTTTTTTCTTAATATGTGCCTACCCACTTTAAACTAAACATTGTATAAATTTTGAAACCAATGTACTTATATGGAATTATCCATTTACTCACTGTTTACTTTAAAATATGTTTTTACATATTTTAAAGTAAACAGCATATTTTCTCTATTTTAAGTGAAATGTAACTTTGTTTAGAGATAAATAAAGTTCTTTAACCACTGCACACTCGTGGAGATGTGGCAATAAATTTCGGAAAATCAAATTTTAGCAAGCAATTTTCCAATTTTTAATTTTCTGATCGGTATTTTTTCTGGAAGTAAACTGAAAAAAATATTACAAAACGAAATATTTCCATTCTCAAATATTACCCATCGCGTAATTTATGCATGTGCGTACATGATCACTAGGTAATATTACTATGGATAACTGATTACATACCTATGTACGCCAGAACCGATTTTACGGGTATTTCTTTCCGTATAAAGTCGGTTCTGGCGCTACCGTCGCAATTCTTCCTAACACTCCTACTCGCTTCGCTCATCGTCATACTTCCACCGGCCGGCCTTAGAGCAGAATAGAAAATCAGACGTCCATTTGCTACCTAATCTATTCCTTGGAGATAACTAATTACCTAACCATAGTTACATGTATTTCCAAGAATCAAAGGAATAAATTTAATATCTGGGAGAAAAACCCATCAGGAAAACATTAAATTGGGTAATTTTGCAAATGGTGTTTTTTAGAAGTTAGAACGGCCGTTTTTCTTTTGAGTTCATAGATCGACGAATCCAGCAACATAAAAACAAGTTTGATGTATTCACAAGGTACTTAAATTCAAAATACAATGTGTAGTGGCCTCCTTTTTTATCTATCGTTAAATTTAAATATCACACTTATTTACCAGTGGCGCTGTAATGCCCTCTTAATATTTCCACTCTATATCCCGCCGTGTTGCACCGTAAAACCCAATCACTGATCATAATTTCACTCACCCAACATCTCCCAAGCGAGCTGAAGGTTGTCAACATCATCTTCGTTCTCCAAGTCCGCCATGGACTCATCAGCTGGCTCGCCATTTGAAGGGCCCTAATAAAAAAATAGATTACATTACAAACTGTCAGACCTTCAAAAAAAATGTTTACACTTTTGCACCTTATTCCAAAGTAATAAGGCGAAAAATGTACACATCTTTTTGACGCCGACTGTACAGTCAACCAATTTGAATCCTAGGCCACTGTAGAACCTTTTCACAGTAATCGTCAACGTGACTTCTATGGCTAATACATAAATAAATAGCAGGCTGTCAATAAGACAGGGTTCTAGAGTGGCCTAGGATTCAAATCGCTATTCTATATACATAGATCAAAATATATTAAGTGAAATGGTATACATACAATATAATTACTTAAGAAATTACCTATCAACTGTCTAAATAATAAAATAAAACAATAACTTAACTTAAGACTAACTTAAGCCTAGTCAAAAAGTCCCCCTCGAGTCGCCCCTGGCGCAAAGGTACCCATCACACTCGCCGCGATACCACGTTGAATATGCACCAGGTACGACCCTACGCGGGCGTCAGAACCCCTCTCCCTAATTCGACGACCCACTTCCCTAACGAACACCAGCACCCATTCGTCTCGAACGCAAGGGGTGCGAAATAATAAATACCGCCCAGGGCCGGATTCAAATTGGTTGACTGTACATTTTATCAAAAATCTGTGAATGTTGATTGTCATCACTTAAAAAGTTAGTGAAGGTCTCCTAAGAGCATTTTCACTTAGCAGCAAGGGATCTAGTAGCTGCCCTTACTGCCCCATCTCAAATCCAGCAGGAAACAACTCAGGATTATGTCTGGGGTGTTCACAGGTCACTTCGGCGTCAAGGATCTCTTGGCCAAGATGGGACTATCGAACAGTACAGACGGTAGAATGTGTGGCGAGGAGGATGAGACTATGGAACACTTACTGTGTGAATGTCATGCCCTTGCTAGACAAAGAATGAATCGCCTTAGTAACGGCTACCCGCAACCAAAAGAATTCAAGGTGCTCCCACTAAGCTGCATCATCCGCTTTGTGGAAATGATGGAGCGAGCTTGGGAGTAGCTATAAAGGGGAGGGCAAATGCACAAAAGATCCCACTGGGTCGAAGTGTATCCGAAAGGGCCCTCAACTAGATAAGATAAGATACTGCCCCATCTCAACTTTCCACCTTATATACATTACTAGCTGCCCGCGCGGCATCGCCCGAGTATTGCAAAGAACGCAGGCAAACCCGCGGGATAAAACATAGCCTATGTCCATCCAGAAAGCCCATTTTATACACAGGTGAGAGAATATTCGAAATTCGAAAATTACATACAAACTTGCAAAGCTACAATCTCACAGCCTTTTCCTCTTCATATTAGGATAGATGTAGTTTTTGAGATGAAGCGGAACAAGCATCTTCACGCGCATTCGGGTTTATCATCATCATATCAGCCGAAAGACATCCACTGCTGGACATATGCCTCTCCCAAAAAGTTCCAAATTGACCGGTCCTGCGCCACCCGCAGCCAGCGGACTCCCGCGACCTTTACCAGGTCATCAGTCCACCTTGTGGGGGGCCTACCCTCGCCGCGTCTTGGTCGCTACTCGAGAAGCTTTCCGTCCTAAGGGGCATCGGTTCTACGTGCAATGTGCCCCGCCCACTGCCACTTAAGTTTAGCGATATGGAGGGCTATATCGGGTTTATAAGATATATATATATATATACTCGTATTAGTAGAATAACTTACTGGTTTGTCATCAGCAGTACTGCTACTGGCGGGCTCATCTTTAGTAGTGGACTCAGCCTCACTTTTAGTCACCCCCCCAGCATCTGTTGTGGTAGGTTCAGCTTCCGACTCGACATTCTGCTCTTCACCATTCTCACCGCTCTCTTCTTGTTCATGAGATAATAGAAGAAAATACAAATAAAAGTTAGGTTAAAATAAAGGCTATTATTATTAGGCTAAACTCATTATCTTATCATTATTATTATTCTGGTAGTGGCATCCAGGCTAAGAGCCCTTAAATCACTGCGACCATTGCTGATTTATTGTGATCGCCACTTACTACAATTCTTGGTCAAGTCCTGTAAACTCGAAGTATTTGAATCTTATCGTGGACATTACACCATTAATCTAGATTTTGAGTACATTGTGGTGATGAATGGCATCTATTACATTGCCATTATTATCACAATACAATAGTCAATATTATCAGATATTCATTGATAGAAAACAATATTTGCACCACATAATACTACTTAAATTGGTGTCAAAGACTTTAATCGATGAACATTATAGAGTCAGGTGAAGGTAATCCAGCTTATTTAAAGCTCAATTTAAAGAGTATTATCAAGGAAACCAACATAACAAGGTACAAATCATGTCATTGTTTAGATTGTACTATAATTAAAAAAAAGTCTATTTATGAGCTACTCTTCACCCAAACAATGTAATATAAAAAACCGGCCAAGTGCAAGTCGGACTCGCGCACGAAGGGTTCCGTACCATTATCTACAAAAATCACGTTTGTTGTATGGGAGCCCACTTAAATATTTATTTTATTATGTTTTTTAGTATTCATTGTTATAGCGGCAACAGAAATACATCATCAGTGAAAATTTCAACTGTCAAACTATCACGATTTATGAGATACAACCTGGTGACAGACGGACAGACAGAAAAGTCTTAGTAATAGGGTCCCAGTTTTACCCTTTGGGTACGGAACCTTAATAACAATCTATTATGTTTGATGGTTGTTTGGTTAAAATAGTACCACAGCATACCTTCATTTTCGTCATCTTCTTCAGCATCAGCGTTACCGCTCCCTGGCATGCCATCTCCGAGAACCCCACTCTCTTCTCTTGATAGTCCCAATAGGGCCTTGCCGTACCTTTAGAAAAACATTATGTAAGGAAATTATAGAAATCTAATGCTAGTTAGAGGTGCAACATATATCCGGCCACTATCCGGATAGCATTTTAACATAGAAGATAGCTAAGGAGGTAGAAGTGTAGGTAAAACAAGGGTGAATAAATAACAAACCAAAAAGTACTCAACTCAAGGTCAGTTGAATCTACATATGAAAAGAAATATGAAAATAAATGTCAATAATGATAAAAACTAAAATTATCAGTGTTTACTATCAAAATCTGCCTACAGCGAGTAACGGGTTGCAATTTTTGCAACCTGCACATAGCGTTGCGCATGTGTGTGTAACTTTTGACTGGATATCCAGCGGCCGGATAGTGGATATTCGGCCGGCTGCACGGCCAGATATTTGGTATCCAGTATCCAGCCAAACCACTATCCGCTGCATCTCTAATCCTAGTTTAAGTCTTCTCCTCTGGATCGGAAGGTCAGATGGTAATTATGACTAGAGATGCAACGGATAGTGGTTTGGCCGGATACCGGATACCGAATATCCGGCGCAATAATTAGTGGAAGATAATAGTGATAAAACCGATTGATATTGCTTCATTGGCTTGTGTGATTAAGCAGAACCCGATTAATGGTACCTAACTAATAGAAATAATAGATAAATAACAGTGTCAAATAATTTATCTTTTTCTTTTCATTGAAGATTAACTCACTAAACTGACTTTAATAATTGATTGATTTGTAGTTTGTTATTTATTCAGCCTTCTTTTACCTACTCTGGTTCTATTTTTACCTATGTTCTTCTGTGTTAGTGTCTAAAAATACTATCCGGTATCCGGCCGGATACTACACCACTATTCGGTATTCGGCCGGATAGTAAAAATGTGGCCGGATAGGCCGGATACCGGATAGTGGCCGGATATCCGTTGCATCTCTAATTATGACTCAACAACATATTTACCATAGATATGCATCTGCACACTGGTCTGCGGATTCCCCATGTTCTTTAGCCAGGAGTTCGCAGGCTGTGGCTAGGGCTTCGGTGGCTGCGTGGTAGTCACGCACGGCAAGGTTGCGTCTCCCGCTAGCCAGGAGCTCTGTGGGAGTCTGAGTTGCTTCTTCAATGTCCGTCATCTGAAAATGGTATCATAAAAATAAAAAGAGTTTTACTTACATAAAATGTTTGCAAACGTATATTTTAATTGCAAGTAAGTAAAAACACGTTGGACGTTTCGAAATGGCAAGTTTGTGTATTAAATTATATTTACATACAAATTTTAAGTTGGAATATTCGTAACGGTCGTATTGAACAAAGGCTTTCTGAGCAACACGTGTCAAGTGCTTTTCAATATTTGTAGTTCTGATCCCTCTCAATATAAAAGTCTTATCAAACGAACCTGGGATTACACATCAGAGGGCCTACCGCGAAACGATATTCGTTTTCGTTCGTGTATCTCCGTCTCTGTCGCACTTGCTAGTTCGAGCGACAAAGAGGGAGATACACGAACGAAAACGAATATCGTTTCGCGGTAGGCCCTCAGAAAAGAAAATAAAACATTTTCACAAAGTAAAACATACGTTTATAGTATAATACGCCAGCTTGATGGTAGAAAGTTAAGTACTTGCCTTAAAGCCTTGGAATAACGATAGATTTAAAATAGATCACCCACAGGACACAATAGGCGATTAACACAGACTTCAATTACTGCAATTTTGTATTAAATACTAATTAAGTTCAGGCTCAAATTCAGTTACTTATTCTACTTTCGCCGATTGCCGACCCGACATGCGTAGCACAGATAAGAAATTAGTAATTGACAATTGAATGACATGTCACATGCCGGACAAAATGATATTAAGGGAACCGATGCCAACATAACCCATTATATTCCACCCAATTTTTTTTTGTAAATCATGCAATAAGACCTACGATTAAAATATTTGTTGCTTTATTTACAGTAAATAAATTAACAAAACTTAAGAGCAAATCTTTGTTGGCTCTTATGTTCAAATATTTAAAAAAACTTAATAAATAATTAGGTTGTCTGCTTGTGTTTAGTCACAAACGCAACTATTTTGTACATAGGAGAATTAGGAGAATACGCCGTGATTCTTATTTAGGGTCTGTGCTCGTTGCATCGCCCGGTGATCGCCCGCCAAAATGTAATAAATTCGCGCCAAGTCAGAATAGGGCAGTTGCATCATGTTAAAATTGATAACATAGTGTTGCTAATAGTAAACCATTTTAAATTATTTTAATAAGTAGAAATTACAAAATATAATTAAAATCATAAAAAGATATGGTCCTTAAAAGTTTCAAAAACAGATGCATTTTTTACTGTCCAAGATTTTAGAATTTTTTACCTATAGCTGCCAATAGAATCCTTGCGCTTTTATAGAACCTAAACGCAGTACATATTTCTTTAAAAATAAAAATCGTCAAGAAAATAAAAGCCCATCTACCTTCAAGCTTTTAAATAAGGGTCAAATTCGTTTACATCACTATGGTGTGGCGGTGTTAACCCATTCAGTGCCACGCTAGGCCCACTTGCACCACGCCGGGTCATCATTATTAACTCAGAGTTAGATTTTAACTCCTGTCAGGTCAGATTCATACCAGAACTGTCAGATTAACTCTAGGTTAAGTCTAAACTCTAGGTTAAAATTTTGGTGAAAGCCCGCCTTAGGTACCTATATAAAGCGCTAGGACGTAGTCCGTATCAGCTTTTAATGTGCATTATTATACAGGGTGTATCATTTTTGTTGTCATACACAAGCAATATGTAAACAAAAACAAATACTTTAATGAAAACATTACCTAACAAAAATTTCAATGTACAAACAAAAACAAAAGAAAAGTTAAGAAAATAAACAAATGCATTTTTGGAATCGCAATACGCTATCGAACCAGCAGGGCTGGTATTCGCTACTCGCTCATGCGCCTCACCCCACGCGTCACGCCTAACGAAACTAGACCTCTACCTACGCTTAGTTACTACGAATCGCGGCGTCATGCATGATATATTTGTGGGTGAGCGTTGAGGTGAGCTTAAAACAAGTTACAGAATAGGGGGGGCTGGCCTTGATAATGGGTTCACACCGCATTTTCGTTACACCCTGTATTATTTATATTATAGAGCCTGATATGTGCCCCACTGCTGGGCAACGGCCTCCCCCTCTTCTTCCACTGCTCGCTTTGAGCTTGGTCTGGCCAGTCCTTTAAAATCTCGCCATCTCCGATGAGGTCTGCCGCTTCTCCTTTCGAGTTCGTTAAATGTTCATATTATGTAACGGGCTATGCGCACAATGCCGTGCGGCGAGTTGCGGTGTGTTTTTAAAATCGCAAATTCTTTTATTATTTTATTTTCCGCAGTGCGCGCACTTCAGAAGTTCCATACTTCACAATTTTTGTGGAAAAAAAACGCACGGCAGAAATCCGCAGTGCACGCATAACTGATTACTACTTAAATTGATTGTTTGTCACTTAACATTAAGTTAAAATTTAGTTACTTACTTAATACGTGTAAATCGAGCATAAGGGCGGGTTGCGCCAACTTACGATTACAGACGGATCACCGGCTGCTGTCATCCCTCAGAAACTTGTCAAACTTTCCACATTCAGATTTTAACGAACGCCGCTTACTATTACAGACGGTTTGGTACAAGCCAATCCTAGTCGGCAGTATTTTTTTTTTAATTTTGTACTAGTATAGGTAGGTATATAATACTGGTGCATCGTGCATCGCGTAACCACGAGGTAGCTATCGACCTTTCCCCGCCCAGTCGTAGCTGCCCGCCCAGCGCCGCTATAGTGAATTAGTGCGGTGACGACTGACGAGTTTCTATCGACATCCATGTTAAACTATCCTTTTTTGCGAATTATATTAGCTTTTTCCATTTATTTATAATGATTATTGTGCACCTTCTTAGATTATTTCTACATAAGTATCTATCTCTGCCTACAATAGAATTGCTCAAACTTTTTACGTATTTATTGTGTATTGTATTTATATATTAGGTATAGGTTAGCTTACATTTTTCATAAAAAACCCTAGGAGTTGGTTTTTTTTTCGTGTACCTACTTTTCTAACAGTCATTTCGATTTTGAAAGACAGGAATATGAAATTGGGAATATGCCTATGACACGCCGAGTAGGTACGTCACATTTCTCCAATTTGTTCTAATTCGTTTGCCTTTATCTGTCACTTCGACATTTGCGTTCGTAAGAATGGGACAAAAGACATTTTATTTAGCAAAGGCATTTTAAGTTTTATGAATAAGGGGACAGGCGTATAACGGCCTGTATCAGTTGTGCCATGTTGTACCCTGTTATGATGTGAGATGGCTGTACTTAATAGATTGGACATTGGTTAATTAACCAGTCGATGTCACAAGAGTCACAACCACGTTATGAAACTGTTAAAACTTACAAAGAATTCCAAACTCACCCTTCATAAATTGCGCAATTACCTACAGTAAGAGTTTCCAAACCAAATCCATCGACTGTCGAGACTTTTCCTCGCTCGTCCCTAGGAATCGCTTCATTTTCTTCAGTTCAATTTGAGCGTGGGGAGGGACGCTCGCCGCGCAAAAGCCTTCCCAGTCGCGAGGGAATTACAATTTTCCTTACACTAGTCACGCGACAAAAATCCTTTCGAACCATTCTTTACTAAAAAAGAATCATGTGATGACTGTGTCGGGTCAAGTTTTTTGATACCGGCTCGAATGCCAATGTAAAAGTAAGTATTTTGCGATTATTGGCGTAAGTTAGCGCGGCAAGTTGTTAGACTCATTTCGGTAATTTATTGACGACCAATGGATTTGTTGTTATGATATGCTTATTACAGCGTCTTTCGTCGAAAATCTTAATAAAATGTGCCTTCTTTAGAAATCACTCGGGTATTATTTAGGCTACTTGCGAGTTCACTGATTATTAACCTACTAGCTTCCGCCTGCAACTTCACTTGCGTTAAAAAAAACTATCCTATATCTGAATCCAGACTATAAACTATCTTCGTGCAAAATTTCATGCAAATCAGTTCAGCCGTTTAAGCGTGATTGAGTAAGAAACATCCAAACATCTAAACATCCAAACTTTCGCATTTATGACTGCAATGCATTTAAATAGGCTAGCATGTCTTGGATGGAACTGTTTCCCCCCTGGGTGGTCCGTGGTATCCCTTAACATATATGTTACTGGCCGCACTGCAAAAGAGGAAAATAAATTAGGGTAGTTCTAGGATAAAACCGGGATAAAGCGAATGTAGAGGGATAATAAAGAAATTTATAGGTATAAAGGGACAATCTTACAAAAACCGAACTAACCCCAACCCAAGTAAGCTCAATAAGGCTTTTGTTATGGGTTATCAAAGACAGTGTCCCAGAAGTCAACGTCAAGCCGAAAACAAAGAAAAATCCAAGTCGAGTAATAAAAATATTACAGTTATTAAAAAAAAAAACACCACATCCACCACTATACATTTTTACTTTTATTCAGTCTTTTTATTGATATGAAACCGGGAATAACCCTATTGTAAATGAAATACCTACTAGAGGGAATTAAAACACACTTCAAGTGCCTGCGCTGTGTTTTGAATAAAATTACACTTTTTCCCAAGCATATAAATTACTTTAAATTACTTTGACTGATAGTACTTACTGAAAAACCGGACAAGTGCGAGCCCGTAAAATATTGAGAATTTTCCCGTTACTTTGAATACTCAAACTTCTTATAGGTTTTCCTGTAATCTTTAGGCAAGGAACTATTTTCCATATTTTTTTTGAATTTTAAGCCTAGTAGTTTCGCAGATACCTAATGGTCAATT
Source organism: Epinotia nisella (assembly GCA_932294315.1). Lineage (NCBI taxonomy): Eukaryota > Metazoa > Arthropoda > Insecta > Lepidoptera > Tortricidae > Epinotia > Epinotia nisella. Next base: position 14,615,020 of record OW028682.1, on the reverse strand, counting down.
TTCGTCTTTTTTTCTAAATTACTGCAAATCTGTTTTTGATAAAATTATAAAAAAAAATATCTGAGTTGCTTACAATAACCCCCTTTCATTTGATATGTCACACAATACAGTTTGCGAAACTTTTTTTTTTAATTTTCCAGTTTATCCCCAAAAGTGGCCCCCTTGTTCAGAATTCATTAATTTACTTTTCACCTCACTAGCTCGGAAAGACCTTTTTTAGGGTTCCGTAGCCAAAATGGCAAAAACGGAACCCTTATAGTTTCGTCATGTCCGTCTGTCCGTCTGTCCGTCTGTCCGTATGTCACAGGCATTTTACTCGAAAACTATAAGATGTATTTGAATAAAATTTTGAGGATAGGTGTATTTTGTTAGCCGCTACATAGTTTTGTAATTAAAATGACAAAAAAAAATTTTTTTAGGGGTGCACTCCATACATAAAACTAAAAGTCAAAAAAAATTTTTTCATTGTGACCCCCCGTGTGGCACATCAATCGATAGGCCTTTTAAAATAAATATAAGGTTTCTTAGCATTTTTTTGATTAAGTGAATAGGGTCGGAGATAATCGCCCCGAAAGTCACTAAAATTCTGTCCCCCCCCCTCTAATTTTTGAACGGTGTATTTTAAAAATATGGAAAAATTCATGGACATAGGGCTTATTAATTTCATTCACCGAAAATTGTTTTGAACAAGATCGGTTCAGAGGTTTTCGAGATGTTGCTGAAAAACTGACTTCCTCAAAGAAAAGGACGTAAGTGCCGTAAAATTTCGGTGATGATACGACCTTTTTAATAGGCACGGAACCCTTCGTTTTGCGTGGTCCGACACGCACTTGGCCGGTTTTTATTCTTTAAAAACAGATAGCAAAACTGCATTTTATCCACATGTGTGCAAACAATATTTGAAATCCGAACGTGTTATTAGTTACTTTTGTTGTCCGTCTTTCACGGCAAAACGGGGCGACGAATTGACGTGATTTTTTAAGTGGAGATAGTTGAAGGGATGAAGAGTGACATAGGCTACTTTTTATCTCTTTCTAACCCCCCACTTCCCTAAAATGGCGGGTGGAAGTTTGTATGGAGCATTCCGCAATTTTCAAGGTAGAAAGCTAAAAATTGGTATGTGGACTATTTATGACTAACAAAAAAAATCGTGCACCATTTTTTTTTGGAAGACCCCTTAAAAGAGGGGGTGAAGTTTTATATGGGGGTCCAGATAGGTAGAGTCAATATGTAGAATCGATATGTAGAGTCCATATGTAGAGTCGATATGTAGAGTCAATATGTATAGTCGATATGTAGAGTCGATATGTAGAGTCGATATGTAGAGTCTATGTAGAGTCGATATGTAGAGTCTATGTAGAGTCGATATGTAGAGTCGATGTGTAGAGTCGATATGTAGAGTCCATTTGTAGAGTCGATATGTAGAGTCGATATGTAGAGTCAATATGTAGAGTCGATACGATATGTATAAGTCGATATGTAGAGTCGATATGTAGAGTCTATGTAATATTTACTAGTTAAAATAAAGGCTGATTATACATATTTCAGTTGTTTTTCTTATGTAGTACCTTCCTCAGTTTAGTGAGGTGAAAAGATTTGTGTTACACACGGGTGCAAGTTATTTTGACGTCTCGTGTGTTGCAACACTCGCTTTGCTCAGGATTCTATTTTTGAACCACTCGCTACGCTCAGGATTCTATTTTCGAACCACTCGCTTCGCTCGTGGTTCAACCATAGAATCCATTCGCTAGCTCGTGGTTCAACCCTAGAATCCATTCGCTGGCTCGTGTTTCAATTCCACACTCGCGGTTAAAATATAACTTTGCACCCTTGTATAACAAATAACTATTACGCGTCCATCTTTGGGTCACCAATTTACATATTTTACCAAATTTCAACACAATCGGTCCAGTAGTTTCGGAGCAAATCGGCTGTGACAGACGGACAGACAGGCACACGACACGAGTGATTCTATAAGGGTTCCGTTTTTAGGGTTCCGTAGCCAAAATGGCAAAAACTGAACCCTTATAGTTTCGTCGTGTCCGTCTGTCCGTCTGTCCGTCTGTCCGTCTGTCCGTATGTCACAGGCATTTTACTCGAAAACTATAAGGTGTATTTGAATAAAATTTTGAGGATAGGTGTATTTTGTTAGCCGCTACATAGTTTTGTAATTAAAATGACAAAAAAAATTTTTAGGGGTGCACTCCAAAACTAAAAGTCAAAAAAAAAATTTCATTGTGACCCCCCGTGTGGCACATCAATCGATAGGCCTTTCAAAATAAATATAAGGTTTCTTAGTTTTTTTTTTGATTAAGTGAATAGAGTCGGAGATAATCGCCCCAAAAGTCACTAAAATTCTGCCCCCCCCCCCCTCTAATTTTTGAACGGTGTATTTTAAAAATATGGAAAAATTCATGGGTATAGGGCTTATTAATTTCATTCACCGAAAATTGTTTTGAACAAGATCGGTTCACAGGTTTTCGAGATATTGCTGAAAAACTGCCTTCCTCAAAGAAAAGGACGTAATTGCCGTAAAATTTCTGTGACGATACGACCTTTTTAATAGGCACGGAACCCTTCGTTTTGCGTGGTCCGACACGCACTCGGCCGGTTTTTTTTTTTCGATTCGATTGCAGCTCCAAACTGCAACCATGTACCACCCCGAGTAGTTTTAGTACTTACTACAGGCAGGGGATACCGTAGCCGTATTCTAATGCCCGGGCTACAGCTAGGGCGCTCTGTAACATACTTAAGACTACAATAAATAATATGATCAATTATTGAAGTCGCGGTAGTCACAATAAGACTAAAATTGTACCTAATTAGAATTATGTTTCATTAAAGTACCATATCCACACCATAGGCCGTCCTACATGTCGGTGGAGGTGCGAGGTACTTTAATAGCCCAGGTAGGTAATACTTACATGATATAATCGTGATCAATCAAAGGCGCCTCAAATCAATATTCGCGGTAGTTATAGTGTCATGTACTAGGTATATTAATCGGGAGACAAATAACACAGCACGCGAGTATAAATATTCAAGACTGTTTATTTCACCTTGGTCGATAGTTGCGTAAATCTTAATCTACCCACATTCAATACATCTCAGTTAGATGATTTGGTTGACGTTGATTGAATAAAACATGTGAATTGTTTTGAGAGTAACCAAATTTCGAATATTATGTGTACGGAAAGCGACACTAACTGTTCGCCCTTATTAGACTATAGGTATTTTAATTTGTTTGTCGCAGGTGAGGAGTAAGGTCCTCGGCGACCAGATGCTCAGTTCACCCGGTAGCTCAGCAAGGCCACGAAAATTGCTCCCCACGGCAGTCCGGCGCGCGCGTACATCGCCTACCACAAGCTCGGCGGCGCCGCTATGGACACACAGACGGCGGCGCAGGTACAGACAAACGCGTCAATTTTGTATAACATGCAGTAAGGGTCTATCACAAGCTCGGCGGCGCCGCAATGGACACACAGACCACGCCGCAGGTACCTACCTACAGATGGACAAACGGGTACACTATGTATAATATGCCCCCACAAGCTTGGCGGCGCCGTGTACACGCAGACCACACTGCAGATATACCTACAGTCAATTGGGTACACGTTGTATATCATGCCCCGACGTCTGTCGAGAGCCCCTCTTAGCATAAGCTGGATGCCGTCTACGAAGACAAACTTAACACTTCAGGCTCGGTGTTAAGTTTGTGTACACAGTCAATCAAAAGGGTATACGCTTTGTATAACATTATATATGTACATAGTATTTCTATTCTATATTCTATTCTATTCAAACTCTGATTGAGAATAAGTATACAAAAGAAAAGATAATTTTTTGCCAAGTAACACAAAAAAAGGTAAAAGATGAAAAATCTACTTGATACTTGGCTTCATAATGTTTAGATAGTCGGGTTGGAACTCTGTGTTGTGTGTCATTGGAATATGATAGATGATAACGATCGTACAGTAGCATGGTTGGCCTTATCACGCGATAGGTGATAGGATAGAGCGTGCGTCACTGGCTGACACCGTTCGATAGAACGAGACGAGACGCTCTTATTTTGTCACTTGTCGCGTGATAAGGCCAACCATGCTACGGCTCTGAGGGCCTACCGCGAAACGATATTCGTTTTCGTTCGTGTATCTCCCTCTTTGTCACTCGAACTAGCAAGTGCGACAGAGATGGAGATACACGAACGAAAACGAAAATCGTTTCCCGGTAGGCCCTCTGGACTCTATTCGAAAAACTTGGTATTTAAAATAAAATCTATTTCAGGAGTGCGAGTGCGGCGTGCATCCATCCGTCTTCTATTTGCTCGCTACGCTGCTTCTCACAAGGTAGGCGACAACACTTGCATGGCACTTTTCTATATAGGTTCAGTAATGTCTGAACGAACCACGTCTTTCTTCTTATTTTTTTATGATCCAAGAGTTTTTTGGGAAACTCAAACATGCCTAAGTTGTCTTTTGTCATTTTCTGAAAGAATTCATTTGTTTCGATTTATGATTTTGATTAGTACTGAAACTGACTCAACTGTACAAATACATCATACTTACCTAAATAATTGAATTAGTATAGCATCTTCAGACACTGTAAAGTAATTTCTGTTTTAAATAAAAGTAGTTTACGTCTACTTACAAGTACGTACGCCAAGTACAAGTAGGTACCTAACTATTTTATTTTATTTCTAAATTAAATACAAGATGATGATTAACATTAACTAAATTAAATTAAAACTAAGTTAAATCTAAGAAAGGCCCTCGAGGAATTGTACCGAGGATGCTGGCGGCATTTCCTCGCTGAATTGCAATGCTGATGCGTTGTACCTAACTTAAATTATCAATCTAGATATAATCTGCAAAATATATAAACGCGTATGGTAAAAGAACGTGGGATGGGAATATATGGGATGTTTAGATGTTTGTTACTCAATCACACTTAAAAAACCGCTCAACCGATTTGGATTAAATTTTGTACGATGATAGTGTATAGCCTGGATTAAAACATAGGATAGTTTTTATCCCGGTCCACGCACACGCCAGTTGTTGCCCGTCGACCGTGGGACCCCGGCTTAAGTATAACCTAAAACAGGTTTCCGTAACGCCTAAACTAGTGAAATATTATGTACCTACCTACCTAGTTTTTTTGTAATATGACAAGAAAAAAAAATCCTACTACTATTATAAATGCGAAAGTTTAGATGTTTGGATATTTGGATGTTTAGATGTTTGGATGTTTGTTACTCAATCACGCTTAAACGGCTCAACCGATTTCGATGAAATTTTGCACGAAGATAGTTTATAGCCTGGATTAAAATATAGGATAGTTTTTATCCCGGGTCCACGCAGACGAAGTCGCGAGCGGAAGCTAGTAAAGCTCAAATAAATAAAGTAGGTATTCATCTCAGACAGGTTTGGTTGAATATCATGATTTGTACGTATCTTTATTAAACGAGGGACCGAAGCAAACGAATAGTCCAGGCAATGAACTGACAAAATGTCAAATTTGGAAATAATTTATAATAGCGAATTTTTTTAATGTAACGGATATTTATTATCAATTAAATAGTTTCCTAGAGGCAAAATCCAACAAAAAATCAGGCATCAAAAAAATCAATATTTAATTAGCTCCTAAAAAGTCCGGATAAATATTAATATTTTTTTTGTCTTTATTTAGGTTCATTTACATTTGCTTTAAAATATTCAATATAAATAAAATAAAAAAGACAATGAATGTTTAATATAAATCTATATAATTACTTCCGGGTGGAAAGTTTGTTGGATTCTTGAATATAGCATCTTAGAATAACGTTTTAGAATGAAATAAACAAAAAAAAACGCTAGTATAAATTAATGTTTTTCGAAACCGTATTTTGCCTGGAGTAGAAGTTCTCCGTAGGCAGCCGTATTATGATCCAAACAAGCGCTACGACTTTTTAAAAATCCGTTTTTCTACGTCGCCTTAATTACTTAGCTTGTAAAATTATGTTTATTTTGAAATAAAGATCATTTGAAAACAAACAAAACAAACTGCCCCGCTATTCTGTAACTTGTTATAAGCTCACCTAAACTCTCCCACAAGAATTATAACAGCCCAGTTTATGAGTCAGTTCTACCTGCGCTGCGCTGCAGTCAGTAAAACTAATAATAATAAACTTAGACCCGACGCCGGGTGGCCGGGTCGGGTGCCCGAGTTTAGTTCATTTAGTTGCAAGCCATATCTGGTTCAGTTCAGTAAGGACCTCGCGCACATAGCTAAAAGTGATACGCGATTTGAACTTAATTTCACAATACTACGATAGTCGACGAAGCCGGAGAAGAACTTAGAAGAATCTCGGTTGCCCGAGGTCTGAAGAACTAAATAATTATGGAACCTAAAGCGTCATGGAACCTTTCAGTCGGTGATCGCTCGCTGGGCTTCCCCGAACGGGGTCCCACCCGGCGGGCTCGATCAGATCAGCAGCGGCGAATACCGAAAATCTCTTGAAGAACATGAAATAATATTGTGAGTGACCTTTAGTGCCGCAGAATGACGTGGTCGCTGCCATGGCACCGAAAAAGAAACAACAATAGTTTTGAAGAAACCGTTATGACGTCACGAAGTTACATAGTAAATAATATTGTGAGCCGCTGATCGAAACAGAATAAAATTGTGAGATGCTGCGAGTATAATTGCTAATTATGGTACCACAGCAAATATACGTGACTTAGTTTTGTGTGCAAGAAGTTCTCTCTTCGCCTCTTAACGAATCCTGCGTTGTTTTACATATTTGCTGGTTCTTGTCAAATATATAACTAGGCTAGGCTTAGCCGATTTGTTTTTTTCAAATCGCAGAAATAATGCATTCTGTTGCTATCCTAAAAAAATAGAAAAAAGTGTTTCATGCACATTTGTTGGTATTCAGATACTTCTGTTTCTTGGAAAAAACTTACACATTTGTTGGTATTATATTGCTATTCAGATACTTCTATTTCTTGGAAAAAAAGTGTTTCATACACATTTGTTGGTATTACATTGCTATTCAGATACTTATATTTCTTGAAAAAAAGTGTTTCATACACATTTGTTGGTAAAATTGCCGATTCGAAAAGTTCTTGCTTGCAAAAAGATGTTGTTTTAAAATTGCTTCTTAGCAAGTCTAATATTAGTGTCCCAAAAACGGCTGGGATGGTTATCCAATTTATTTAAATCTTTCTTGATTCGGATGAAAAGAAATGTCCCTATATTGTGGCCGACTAGTTTTTTGATTCGTGTAGAAAAAAATATCAATGGTTTCAAACGATTGATCGATGAGCTGTATAATTGTTTTCAAATTGCTAAGAGCAAATTGTTAATTTGGCCCTCATGTTGTCGAATTTAAAATTATTTATTGCTTAATAATACACCAATTCTAGTCTTACCAGTGACGACAGGGCTAGGTAGAAAATCGAATTGTCTGTCTGAATCTGACCTTTAAATGATTTACGTTGCACAATCAATGAATGCATGTTTCTACTCAGAGATGTAACGAAAAAATGTATAAAGAAAATTTACTAAAATACCTTATTGGGAATATTCTATGGTTCGTTGTTCACTTTATGGTTCTTCGCTTTAGTGGTATGCTAGCTATCGAGTAAGTTACGCTCGAAAAAAAATTACCCTATATTTTGGCTGACTAGTGCCTCAAGGCAGAATATATTAAGGGTCAATAATATAGCTATACCTACTTATAACATCTGCTGTACCATATGTTCTCGTGAATAAACTTTCATTCATTCATTCATTCATTCATTCATTCATTCATTCATTTCTCTCGAAGAAACCAATAGTTACAAATGAATGAACAAAAAAATTATATAATGTAATTTATATTTTTTTGTCATATAAATACTGCAAAAGAAATTTGGTAGTAATGTCAGACAAATTCAATAAAAAATTGCCTGTCTCAGGTAAAAGCTATGATGATAAATATTTATTTTGGCATTTACACTCAATTTTCGTCGGCTGCTGATTTGTCACATACTCTGAAAAAAGAATTGAAACATTTATTTGACCTTCTCATGTCGAGTTTAAAATTATTTTATTGCTTAATAATACAACAATTCTAAAGTTGTCTTACAGTGCGACAGGGCTAGAAAGAAAATCGAATTGTCGGTCTGAATCTGACCTTTAAATAATTTACGTTGCACAATCAATTATTGCATGTTTCTACTCAGAGATGTAACGAAAAAAATGTCTAAAGAAAATTTACTAAAATACCTTATTGGGAATATTCTCTTGTTCGTTGTTCTCTTTATAGTTCTTCGCTTTAGCTGTATGCTAGCTATCGAGTGAGTAGAACTCTCCAAAAAAATACCTTATATTTTGGCCGACTAGTTTTGATTTCTCTCGAAAAAATCAATACTTGCAAATGAATGAACAAAGAAAAATGAAATTTATATTCTTTTGTCATATAAATACTGCATAAGAAATTTGGTACGGATATCAGAGAAATTAAATAAAAATAGCCTCAGGAAAAAGCTATGATGAATATTTATTTTGGCATTTTACACTCAATTTTTGTCGGCTGCTAATTTGTCGCATCGTCTGAAAAAAGAATTGAAACATTTATTTGGCCTTCTCATGTTGTCGAATTTTAAATTATTTAGTGTTTAATAATACACTAATTCTAAATTTGTCTTACAGTTTACAGTGACGTCAGGGCTAGGTAGAAAATCGAATTGTCTGTCTGAATCTGACCTTTAAATGATTTACGTTGCACAATCAATGAATGCATGTTTCTACTCAGAGATGTAACGAAAAAAATGTCTAAAGAAAATTTACTAAAATACCTTATTGGAAATATTCTATTGTTCGTTGTTCACTTTATGGTTCTTCGCTTTAGTGGTATGCTAGCTATCGAGTAAGTTACTCTCGAAAAAAAATTACCCTATATTTTGGCTGACTAGTTTTTTCATTTCTCTCGAAGAAACCAATAGTTACAAATGAATGAACAAAAAAATAATATAATGTAATATATATTTTTTGTCATATAAATACTGCAAAAGAAATTTGGTAGTAATGTCAGACAAATTCAATAAAAAATAGACTGTCAGGTAAAAGCTATGATGATAAATATTTATTTTCGCATTTTACACTCAATTCTCGTCGGCTGCTGATTTGTCACATACTCTGAAACAAGAATTGAAACATTTGTTTGGCCTTCTCATGTGGAGTTTAAAATTATTCTATTGCTTAATAATACAACAATTCTAAAGTTGTCTTACAGTGCGACAGGGCTAGAAATAAAATCGAATTGTCTGTCTGAATCTGATCTTTAAATAAATTACGTTGCACAATCAATTATTGCATGTTTCTACTCAGAGATGTAACGAAAAAAATGTCTAAAGAAAATTTACTAAACTACCTAATTGGGAATATTCTATTGTCCGTTGTTCACTTTATGGTTCTTCGCTTTAGTGATATGCTAGCTATCGAGTAAGTTACTCTAGAAAAAAAATTACCCTATATTTTGGCCGACTAGTTTTTTGATTTCTCTCGAAGAAATCAATAGTTACAAATGAATGAACATAAAAATAATAAAATGTAATTTATATGTTTTTGTCATATAAATACTGCAAAAGAAATTTGGTAGTAATGTCGGAGAAATTAAATAAAAAAAAAGCTATGATGAATATTTATATATGCATTTTACACTCAATTTTTGTCGGCTGCTAATTTGTCGCATCGTCTGAAAAAAGAATTGAAACATTTATTTGGCCTTCTCATGTTGTCGAATTTTAAATTATTTAGTGTTTAATAATGCACTAATTCTAAATTTGTCTTACAGTTTACAGTGACGTCAGGGCTAGGTAGAAAATCGAATTGTCTGTCTGAATCTGACCTTTAAATGATTTACGTTGCACAATCAATGAATGCATGTTTCTACTCAGAGATGTAACGAAAAAAATGTCTAAAGAAAATTTACTAAAATACCTTATTGGGAATATTCTATTGTTCGTTGTTCACTTTATGGTTCTTCGCTTTAGTGGTATGCTAGCTATCGAGTAAGTTACTCTAGAAAAAAAATTACCCTATATTTTGGCCGACTAGTTTTTTGATTTCTCTCGAAGAAATCAATAGTTACAAATGAATGAACATAAAAATAATAAAATGTAATTTATATGTTTTTGTCATATAAATACTGCAAAAGAAATTTGGTAGTAATGTCAGAGAAATTAAATAAAAAAAAAGCTATGATGAATATTTATATTGGCATTTTACACTAAATTTTTGTCGGCTGCTAATTTGTCGCATCGTCTGAAAAAAAGAATTGAAACATTTATTTGGCCTTCTCATGTTGTCGAATTTTAAATTATTTAGTATTTAATGATACACCAATTCTAAATTTGTCTTACTGTTTACAGTGACGACAGGGCTAGGTAGAAAATCGAATTGTCTGTCTGAATCTGACCTTTAAATGATTTACGTTGCACAATCAATGAATGCATGTTTCTACTCAGAGATGTAATGAAAAAAATGTCTAAAGAAAGTTTACTAAAATACCTTATTGGGAATATTCTATGGTTCGTTGTTCACTTTATGGTTCTTCGCTTTAGTGGTATGCTAGCTATCGAGTAAGTTACTCTCGAAAAAAAATTACCCTATATTTTGGCTGACTAGTTTTTTCATTTCTCTCGAAGAAACCAATAGTTACAAATGAATGAACAAAAAAATAATATAATGTAATTTATATTTTTTTGTCATATAAATACTGCAAAAGAAATTTGGTAGTAATGTCAGACAAATTCAATAAAAAATAGACTGTCAGGTAAAAGCTATGATGATAAATATTTATTTTCGCATTTTACACTCAATTCTCGTCGGCTGCTGATTTGTCACATACTCTGAAACAAGAATTGAAACATTTATTTGGCCTTCTCATGTGGAGTTTAAAATTATTCTATTGCTTAATAATACAACAATTCTAAAGTTGTCTTACAGTGCGACAGGGCTAGAAATAAAATCGAATTGTCTGTCTGAATCTGATCTTTAAATAAATTACGTTGCACAATCAATTATTCCATGTTTCTACTCAGAGATGTAACGAAAAAAATGTCTAAAGAAAATTTACTAAACTACCTAATTGGGAATATTCTATTGTCCGTTGTTCACTTTATGGTTCTTCGCTTTAGTGATATGCTAGCTATCGAGTAAGTTACTCTAGAAAAAAAATTACCCTATATTTTGGCCGACTAGTTTTTTGATTTCTCCCGAAGAAATCAATAAACATAACAACACATAACACAACAAATGAATGAACATAAAAATAATAAAATGTAATTTATATGTTTTTGTCATTGTTTGAGCCAATGCGATAATCGCCCGCAGAACTAAGCATGACAGCGCCCTCTAGGGGTCAACAGGGAACCCGACGTTGAGAACGGCGGCCATGTTAAAAATCAGTTTTTCGCTTGAAACTCCTACGGTCAGGAGCAAAATATTGCATCTAAAGCCGCAGCACCGCCCTTACATTTTATATGTGTTTTTCTGAGATATATTTCGCCCCGGGGTTGTTAGTTTCGTGGACAACACCAGATTTGTGATCACGACAAGGATTTGAAGTGTTTGCGCCATCGAGTGGACCACGAGGTGCTCCCGATCAACAAGACCAGCTGTCCAGAGTCCAGCCTGACGAAGGTCGAGGATCCACCAAGTAAGCCCCTAGATTACGGCAATGTCAAGTCTTACGTTTTGATCGGCGAACGTATCGCATTCCCGCCCCGCCTTCCATTACATTTAATTTGAGTACCTAAACGTACCTACTTACCTACTTAAATTCATAAAATTTATTTGAGACCAAGATCGGCAGTAGATTTACGAGCCAGTGGCTCAATCATTTAATGGTCCTTCACCCCTGGATTATCAGTTCAGTGTTTAAAATACACATATTTTCTTACCAAACTACCCTATAAAAGGGTACCTACTTGTCTCGTTACAGTTTGTACCAATCCAAATTAATTCAACATCGAACGCTTGATACGTACCTAGTGCCCATACGATATAGATTAAGTACCTACCTACCACAAATCGTGCATCTTTTAGTTCACGTAGTAGGTATATACCTACCCACGCGCTTGCTCAAAAGTAGGCTCCGGAATTCGTGTTCCATTTTTTTACCTACACTGTTTTATAAGTACGCGCGAACTTAGTACAATACAATTAGAAGTAGTAAATCGTATAGTCGCTTATAACTTTACGAGGAATAGGTATAAGATATTAGGTCATTCATAAAATTGACAATTATTAGTAAGGCATAGAATCGTCTGCACTCGCTTACCTGCTGATCGCGCCGTCAGCTGTTTCTTGTGTTATTTATAGTAAAATACACCTACCTACCTAGCGACTTACGTATTTGAATAAACTTAATTAGTTGGTACTCTTGTGATTAAAGCGGGTATTCTTTTGCAATAACTATTTGTATCATACATTTATATACCTAACGTGTTTGCATGCGGATAATAAAATGCCACCGAAGGTAGACCTAGACGTCGGGCCTAATATTAAGTTATTAGAATCTCGAGTACAAGCGTATTTTGGTAGAATTCAAGCCATTTATGACTTGTCGTTGCACCTTGAAACGACCAAGACACAACAACGTTTTTTGTCGCAATCGGCCACAGTAGATACATTACGTTCCGAATTTAATAAGCTGGTAGAACAACTAAATTCTGCTCGTATGCAGGCAGATGAAGAGTACGTGCCTTCGTTTCGAACCTGGGAAGCCTTTGAGGAAATGTTTTCACACATTCAACATGTCATAAAGCAATTAACACCGGGCAAGTCCGATGATGCGGCGGCGATCGTGCGTGCACCTCTGAAACCAAATTTAAAGCTTCCTCCTATTGTTCTCCAAACGTTTGAAGGCGATCAAAAGAAGTTTGCCTCGTTTATCGAATGTTTCAATAGTACAGTGCACTATAATGAGTCGCTTTCGAATGCGGAGAAGGTATTTTACCTATGCGGCCAACTATCAGGCAAGGCGTTAGCCACGATAGCAGGAATTGTTGCTTGTGGTGAAAACTACAATTTAATTTACGATACGCTGGTAGATAAATATGAAGATGTTAGGTTGTTAGGTACGTCATATTTGGACGAACTGTTCAACTTTAGACAGTTGGAATCGCCGACCGCGAAAGGGTTAAACGACTTTGTTGATTGTTTCGTAACCTCTGCCGCGGCCTTTGATAAACTTGAAATATCAGACAAGAAAGAGTTTATTTTCTTGTATTTAGCCCTAAAGAAAATCGACCCCGAAACCGGGCGTATGTTTGAGAATTCGGTACGTTCAGAGAAACTGCCTAAATATGCTAGTTTTCTTACATTTGTCAAGGAACAAGCAAAAATATTGGAACGCCGCGGGGACCCAAGTTTTAATGCAGCAGGTTCTAATTCGAATCATACCGCGCGCTCGCTAAGACAATTGGGTAAACAGCCGAACGCGAAGCAAACTCAGTCGTTCGTAACGGCCACGGAAAATTCAGTTCCGTGCGACCTGTGCAGTCAAATCCACGATCATTTTTATCAATGCAAGGAGTTTAAAAGGTTGGGCCCGCGTGAGCGTTACAATGCAGTTAAAAGGCGCGGTGCGTGTGTAAAATGCCTTAGCCATAAACATAAAAGTGGGAATTGCCGCTCTATTCAAGTATGCGATAGCTGTAATGCCAATACGCACCATTCGTTATTACATTTCGTAGAAAATGTATCGACATCGCTAACCACGACTGAGATAGCCGTTCCTCCGTTGGTTGTGACACATGGCGAAGCAGCGACCGGCGGCGGCCGTACGGATTGTCATTGTAGCGCCGCACACGGTTCTCTCCCTGCGCCCGCGCCCTCCCCGCGCTCCTCGTTGGACTCGCCCGCGAGGTTAGACTCACCCGCGTACTTGGACTCGCCCGTCCCCGCGCCCGTAGCTACAAATAATGTGCAGGTGTCACATAATTATTTACAAGCGAATGCCTCGCGTGAATTCTCGACAGTATTGTTAGCTACCGCGAAAGTGACCGCTTTAGACAAATATGGAGAACTACACTATCTTCGTTGCTTGATTGATAATGGCTCACAGAATCATTTCATAACTACGGCTTGTTGTGATAGGCTATCATTAGATTATGCGACGGAGGAATTGCCAACAATAGTAAACGGTTTTGGAGGGACTTCTAATTCTACTAAAGGAAAGGCACAGATTACGATTCGATCAACGTATACGAGCGACGTAGCGTACGATATTCAGGCGCTTGTAGTGGATCACGTCACGGCTTGTTTACCTACCGCTCCGGTTGACCGCGCCGCGCTGACATACCTATCCGGAGTACCGCTCGCGGATGACTCTTTCCATGTCCCCGGGGATATTGATTTACTTATTGGAGCGGATTTATTTGGATCCTTGCTTATGACCGGTCGGGTTCAAGGCCCAAGCGGCTTACCTAACGCTGTGCAGTCTACGCTCGGGTTCTTGTTGATGGGAACGGCCCCCTTAGCAGTAGCACCGTCTGGGCCAAGATCCGTAGCATTGTGTGCATTTACGGGGGCTCCGCTAAATAAATTAGTAGAACAATTCTTTGAGTTAGAAGAAGTACCCACCTGTAGATCTAGTTTTATGAGCACCGATGAACAATATTGTGAAGAAAATTATAAGAATACTACCACACGGGATGACCTAGGACGATACTCGGTAGCTTTACCCTTTAAGAGTAACCCCGAGGTCCTCGGAAATTCACTAGCGAGCGCAGAAAAACGTTTTTTATCACTAGAAAGAAAATTTAGCGCCTCACCGCCTTTGCGAGCTGCATATAATGACATTGTGCGGGAGTACTTAGAAAAGGGTTATTTAAATCCCGTGACAGGGGATAAGAGAGAGGAAGGGTACGTGATAGCTCACCACGGTGTAGCGCGAAATGATAAAATTTCGACTAAATTGCGTTTGGTTCTGGACGCTAGCGCTCCTACTGATAAAAACGTATCGCTGAATTCAATATTGAATCCAGGCCCTAACCTACAGTCGGATTTATTTAAAGTACTCTTGAACTTCAGATTATTTCCCGTCGCCTTTTGTGCAGACGTTAAACAAATGTACCTCCAAATTCGGGTACACCCCGAGTTTAGGAAATTTCAACGAATATTGTATAGGTTTAGCCCGGGCGACCCATTACAATTATTCGAATTTGAGCGTGTCTGTTTTGGTTTATCGGTCAGCCCGTATTTAGCCTTGCGTACCATTCGGCAATTGGCGGCCGACGAAGGACCCCAGTATCCACGCGCGGCCGAACTTATTAAACGAGGCGACTACTATATGGATGATGTGGCGTCCAGTGCGCAGTCTGAAGCAACAGCTGCCGAGACGGTGGTACAGCTCATCGACATGTTCAAGGCTGGTGGCTTCGACTTGATGAAATGGTCGAGTAACTCGTCAGAGCTTCTCAATACCTTACCGGAAGAGTACTTACACCCGAGTTGGGTTAAGTTTGATGATGGGTCCTCTCAAAAGATTTTAGGTATAAAATGGGAGCCGCGGACCGATTCATTTTCATTTGAAGTGAACTCGAACCCGGAACGATGCACCAAACGTAACATTTTATCTGTGGTGGCAAGATTATGGGACATTTTAGGGTTTGCGGCTCCGGTTATCCTATATGCCAAACTCATGATAAAACAGCTGTGGATAGAAAAGGTTGATTGGGATCAGACCCCGCCTTCAGCTATCATTGAGGCGTGGACTAACTTTGTTCGAGAATTACCACTTTTAAGTCAAATGAGAATACCTCGTCACATAGGTGTAACATCTTCATGCACTATCTCACTTTTAGCGTTTGCAGACGCTAGCGAGAAGGCTTATGGAGCTGTGTTGTACCTACATGTAACCACTGAACAAAACATCTGTTCCGTGCGCTTATTGTGCGCGAAATCGAAGGTAGCGCCAGTAAAAAATGTATCTTTGGCCCGTTTGGAGCTTTGCGCGGCACATCTTATGTCGAAATTGGTCCGGGTAGTTATGGACCATTATGGCTCTCGCATTGTGCTTGGTCGTATATACGCCTTTTCGGATTCGACCGTGACGCTGCACTGGATTCACTCAAGCCCCCATAGATGGAAAATTTTCGTCGCGAATCGTGTGGCAAAGATCCAAAAGAATTTGACACCTGATTGTTTCTTTCACGTATCAGGAAAGGAGAATCCAAGCGATTGCCTTTCGCGCGGATTGACACCCTCCCAATTGTTGACACATCCTTTGTGGTTGCAAGGTCCATCTTGGGCGCGATTTGAACACTCCAAGTGGCCTATAAAACCTTTCGTTGCGAGCTCGGAGGCGGAAATGCCGGAACGAAAGGTAATAGCCCTACCAGCTACGACCCAGTTAGCTGAGGAGCCTGTATTGTATGTATTGTCGAAAAGAATTTCCTCTTGGCTAAGATATCTTCGCGTAATCGTTTACGTTTTACGCTTCGCGAAATTACTGCCCTCTAAAGGTTCTGTCACAGTAGATGACACGAGAGCGGCGGAGCTAGCCGCTATCAAAGCAATACAATCTGTGCATTTTCCTGAGTATGTGGAGGCCGGTCGGGTTGGCAAAGATAACGCCTCGAAGGCTATTCAAAAACTTAGGCCCTTTGTAACTGACGGCGTATTGAGAGTAGGTGGCAGGTTGGAGAATAGTAATCTTACTTTCGATCACAAACATCCATTTTTGCTACCGCGAAAAGATCACGTCGTTAACCTCATTATAGACTATACCCACCGCAAAAATTGCCATGCAGGTGAAAAGCATTTGCTCTCATTGTTAAGGCTCCGTTACTGGATATTATCCGCTAGGATTACTGTGCGTTCCAGAGTCCAATCATGTGTGCAATGTTTCAAGGCACGTCCGAAAGGAATAACTCCTCCTATAATGGCGAATCTGCCAGGGTGCAGGCTTGAAATTTCCAAGGTCTTTGCACATACGGGGGTTGACCTATGTGGACCACTCAACGTTACCATGGTTCGGAAACGCGGTGCTAAGAGTGTTAAAATGTACGTCTGTGTTTTTATTTGCCTGACTACGCGCGCCACTCATGTGGAAATATGCTCGGACTTAAGCTCGGAGACGTTTCTTAACGCGTTCAAACGTTTTATATCTCGCCGGGGCCCTGTAGATACGATTTACTCCGACAATGCGACAAATTTTGTCGGAACTGTCTCTCATTTGAAATCTCTCCTTAAGCAAGGCTTCTCTGAAACCTTTAAACGAGAGCTCTTAGAGAATAGAATAAACTGGAAATTTATTCCACCTAACGCCCCGCACTGGGGAGGCAGCTGGGAAGCTGCTGTAAAATCGTTTAAGACTCACCTGTTCAGAGTGATCGGGGCTCAAATATTATCTTACGATGAGTTGTATACATTGCTGTGTCAAATTGAAGCCGTTCTAAACTCGCGGCCTTTAGGCTTGTTAAGTGCCGATCCCTCAGAACCCGCGCCGCTCACGCCGGCACATTTTTTGAATACAGTACCCTTAAGGTCGTTACCTGCCGCGGAAATAACCGAAGAGCGCATCCATCGATTGTCTCGTTATAGCCTGCTCGAAAACCTAGTGCAATCGTATTGGCGTCGTTGGTCCATGGAATTTCTGCATACGTTGCAATCACGGGAGAAATGGAACACGGATTCGCGACCTATAACAGTTGGGACTGTAGTTCTTATTATCACTGATAACGCCCCGCCATTACACTGGCCACTGGGCATAGTTACTGAGATTTATCCGGGAAAAGATGGTGCGATTAGAGTGGTCTTAGTAAAAACAAAAAATGGTACTTATAAGCGTCCGGTCGTACGTTTGTGCCCACTTCCATTTAATATCCCTTAGGCTGCTATACCAAATGCTGTAGTTTTAAGTAGTTTAACTTATAATAATAATTTAACTTTAGTTTTTATCGGCTGTTTAAGTGGCCCTCTTATAATTAATGTACCTATAGTGTCAGTCAGTAAAAAAAAAAATCTTTTTCATTTTGAAAAGGGAACCTTTCAAGGTCGGGGCTATGTTTGAGCCAATGCGATAATCGCCCGCAGAACTAAGCATGACAGCGCCCTCTAGGGGTCAACAGGGAACCCGACGTTGAGAACGGCGGCCATGTTAAAAATCAGTTTTTCGCTTGAAACTCCTACGGTCAGGAGCAAAATATTGCATCTAAAGCCGCAGCACCGCCCTTACATTTTATATGTGTTTTTCTGAGATATATTTCGCCCCGGGGTTGTTAGTTTCGTGGACAACACCAGATTTGTGATCACGACAAGGATTTGAAGTGTTTGCGCCATCGAGTGGACCACGAGGTGCTCCCGATCAACAAGACCAGCTGTCCAGAGTCCAGCCTGACGAAGGTCGAGGATCCACCAAGTAAGCCCCTAGATTACGGCAATGTCAAGTCTTACGTTTTGATCGGCGAACGTATCGCATTCCCGCCCCGCCTTCCATTACATTTAATTTGAGTACCTAAACGTACCTACTTACCTACTTAAATTCATAAAATTTATTTGAGACCAAGATCGGCAGTAGATTTACGAGCCAGTGGCTCAATCAGTCATAAATTTATATATTTTGGCCGACTAGTTTTTTGATTTCTCTCGAAGAAATCAATAGTTACAAATGAATGAACATAAAAATAATAAAATGTAATTTATATGTTTTTGTCATATAAATACTGCAAAAGAAATTTGGTAGTAATGTCAGAGAAATTAAATAAAAAAAAAGCTATGATGAATATTTATATTGGCATTTTACACTCAATTTTTGTCGGCTGCTAATTTGTCGCATCGTCTGAAAAAAAGAATTGAAACATTTATTTGGCCTTCTCATGTTGTCGAATTTTAAATTATTTAGTATTTAATGATACACCAATTCTAAATTTGTCTTACTGTTTACAGTGACGACAGGGCTAGGTAGAAAATCGAATTGTCTGTCTGAATCTGACCTTTAAATGATTTACGTTGCACAATCAATGAATGCATGTTTCTACTCAGAGATGTAATCCTGCCTTTGAAACAATGCGTTCGCAGGGACTGACGTAGCCACAACGTATTTAACCTCTTGAACATATAATCGTAAAAGTGAGGGTATATAAAGCGACGCTCATGCCACCATACGAATGGGTCACTTGTCTGCTGAGTATTGGTTCTTGCATGCATTTATCAAATTCAACAATGCCCGCAGCTGTTTGGATTGGTCGGTGTCAAGTTTTTGACTTTAAGGTCGTATTCACCCCACAACCCGGAAAGCGACGTGGTTGTCTCCTGAGGGCGAAGCTGCTGCGTAGTCGACGTTGAAGGTTGATTTAAATCGATGTGTGGTCCCGTTGGGTGATGATGACCAATTTTCAGCTTGAGTTGCTTTACGGCCCTCTCGGCAATTGATCGGTCCCGGAACCCTTTGTCTTTAAACCGAGGATCTAGAAGGGACGCCTCTATGTGCAGTTCCGAATGCTTCGTGACACCGAATCTTCTCTCCATCTCCGTTTGTAGTGTCTGCACCATGGTTCTAACTTCAGGTGCTGGGTGCTCTTCGTTGACGAGCTTTCTGGCATTTGATATCAGTATCGCGTAGTGGGATTATTTTCGATATTGTGACATTTTTCTTTGCACTTGTTTCTACTGTCACCTCGAAGAAGGGCTTGTTCGCGCATCAAAATTCAAAACTCTAATGTTCTCACTTCTCTCCTTTCCTGCGGGATTTCTCGTATCATGAAGAAAAGTTCGTTGTTTCACGGCTAAAGAGCCGCTGGTAATAATAATCAAGGTCAAGAAACTCCTGCTAGTCTTGCATATCTGTTTCGGAGCTACCACACGCACCAACCACCAAAGGTGAGCGAGAGGTCACCTAATAGTGCATCAAGTGACACTTCATTAACTTTGAAGAGATGTTTGTCCTGTATCTCTTCACTTGTATCTAGGGGATGTAATATCGGACGGTTTTCAATTCCGGATTTTCGAGATTGGCCTTCAATTCCGGAACTGGTTCTGGAATTAAGGATTTTATTCCTTTATGTTGTTGTGATTGGATTTTGAGCAAAATGTAGAAAGACTAAACTAGCCTCCTTTAAATAAAATACTATTGAAAAAGTTAACTGAAATACTGGCCATAAATAAAATACTTGTGATCGTCTAGTTCAAGAAATACGAATAGGACCCTCTACATTGTGTTAAAAATCTCGTCGTCAAACTAATCGTAAGAATAATAATGTCAAATTATGTTTCAAATGAAACCACGATAAATGCAACAAATAATTGCAAGTAAATAACATTCGTAATAAATAAAACGAATGTAAATAAAGTTCGAAATTAAACAAACGTAAATGTAGTTGCATTGACGCATTAAATAATGCGTTAAAATAAAATAAACGTAAAAAATCATCCTTAATTTTATAATCAAAATCCGCAAAACCAAATTAAAACACGTGAAAGGTAATTTCAGTAATCGCAAATATTACTGTAAAATAAAATTATAATCAGTAAATAAAGTCAATGGGTAAAATAACCCGTAATAAATATCCGTAACAAAAATTGATCATCAAAAATTTTAATCAAAATAAAACAATAATAATTTACGTAAGTGAACATGCAACTTACCCCACCTCCTTCAGCTCGAACAACGATATTTGATTTAATTAGTTAATTACAATATTTTAATTAATATTTTCTAATATTTTACATACTTATGTTTCTACTTATGAACTAACTAAAATTAAACTATAATACGCTCCTTCCCGATGAAAGACAACGACGACCTGAAAAACCCGACTGCAAGGGACCTTAGAAATTAAGACCTTAGGTCTTGAAAATGGGGCATATACCTATTGTTATATTTGATTAATCCAGAGACTCCCAACCATACCTACATCTCTGGTCATCCAGGGAAGTCGTCAAGATTCAACCTATCAACCCTTGTTATTTATTTGGTTCAAACCATCCCACCTAATCATTCATCATCATACATGATTCTTAAGAGTACTTTTAAAATGTACTTTACGCAGATTGCCAATTCACTAGTTTATGAAATAAATTATAATAAATTACGCAAAGCTTAATCGCGCTGTTGATTTTACGCAGTCCCTAAAACGTTCATGCAGCCACGGTACTCGAGACAAAATAGTTATTGTTGTCGATTATGTACAAGGTGCTCTGAATGCCATTTATATTATAAAACATCCACTGTACTGTCTGTCCCTTAAATTGGCCTGCAGTGTCACTCTACTTCCACTAATCACAATCAACGCAGATGCCGATGGTCCGTATAATCGAATGAGTTACATCCCAGAACAAACAGAGCGAAATTTTGCAGACATATAAATAACTCGGGCCTTGCTTGAGTTACCTACGTGTAGTGTGAGAAGTTTCCAACTTCTAAGAAATTTACTCATCAGATTCCTTAGGTGAAAACTAGATTCGACTCCAGCGATCCAGGATCTAGTATCAGCCAAACTGCCTTGCATCGAGTGTACCTAGTGCATGTATTCAAATTCGACTAAACTCGTGGTGTGTTTATGAGCGATATGTTTGTGTGAGTGTGTGTGTAGTTAATTGTAGTCGGGCTAGGCCACATAATACAATGGGTGTGTGATAGAGTTTTTTATTGTGAGTTCGCTATCTTATCACAAATAATAAGATCAAAAAGCCCTTAAATGCGTAACACTACAATGTCTCGGGAATGTAGGATAGAGCCGGTTATAAAATTTAGGTGTATATGATATTAGCTCTTCTAAATTCCAGTTACATTGCAATGCCATTGTTTATTCAATTCATGCATTTTTAATGTAAAGTTGTATTTCAAAATAACATTTAGTATATTTTTAAATTCACTCTCATTCCAGAAATAGTACAAAATAATATTAACATGGAGAATAATACTGGTCCTAATGATCCCTAATTAATGTTTGACTGTACGTCTCACTCAGCAGACCAGTTGATTTGCATAAAAGAACAAACAACCTATAATTTATAACTCCTTGGAAAACACTACCACAACATAATCCGCAGAAAAATTTATTCAGCTATCTCCCGTTGTGATGCCCTACAAATGAAATCTAGACCAATATAAGTACAATACTATAACCTTTACAACTGATTCTACTTATAAATTACAGTTACACACTATTAATATTTATAAATCAAATCAAACACTAAATATTAACACTCACAGTATAGTCAATTGTCTTAAAATACGTTTTAGATTAAAAACCACTTATCTGTATTTAAAAACTGGTATTGTTCAAAACAAAACGGATCACTAGTAATCAAACACTTTTAAAATAAAACACTTTGAAACGCGCGCGCGAAATTTATATTTAAAAGTCAATTCATAATTCATTTTAAAAGAATTCGTATGCTTGCAAGGAGCACCTACCGATTGAGCTTAAAACTTCACTCACTGTCATCTTTCAGAATCTCTAATTACTATTGCACAATAATACTACTTACCTATTCAAAAGACGTAAACTTTGACCCATTCATATTAATTTACGACATTTTGACCTAAAAAAATGATAATCTCTCTATAGGTCTGGAAGAGACGTGCCTTAATACATTGTTATTAACATAAGTTCTTTAAAAAATACTTAATGCCCTTAAAATTTGAGAGCTCATGCAAAACATTGTAACACTTGAAGTGTCGATAATTCAGACAAAATACGGGCAAGCAGCTCTTCAAATAAAGAAAACTAATAAATCTTTTGGTTTATTAGTTTAGAATTGAATTTCGAGAAACTATGGCGTGAGAATGGTTTTTTCTAATTTAGGTACCTATTTTAAATATAATCATCGAGTATGTAACACTGTAGTTACAAAAATAAAACCAGAAATAGTAATCAATATTTATTTATTAATAATCAACAAACGTAAATTATTATTCTATCATGTTATCACACTACAGAGGTAATCGTTGTTAAAAAAAACTACAAAAGTAAGAATACTACACAATACGAAGTTACTAACAACAAACATTAAAAAAAGTCTACCCAGGTACTTACCTGGGTGGACTTTTTTTAATGTTCTGTTGATCTTTAAATGATTACTTAATCATTTTAAAGATCAAAAGAGTACTTAGTTATTCTTAACCTATCTTCCTAAAGATATGTATATAATAAATGATCAGTCCGGTGGCCACAAGGCACCACTTAAAAAAAAAACAGTATTAACCAGCTATCTATACGTGGCTTCAATGTACCCTCAGTTAACATAATAATAATTAATCATAATTGGTTAAATATGACATAATATACTAAAATAAATTGCTCTTTAATTACTTATTATTACAATTAGTTTAGTAACATATTGGTGTATGTTCAACAATTAACTTTGTAATCATCTACAAAAAACCGGCCAAGTGCGTGTCGGACCACGCAAAACGAAGGGTTCCGTGCCTATTAAAAAGGTCGTATCGTCACAGAAATTTTACGGCACTTACGTCCTTTTCTTTGAGGAAGGCAGTTTTTCAGCAATATCTCGGAAACCTCTGAACCGATCTTGTTCAAAACAATTTTCGGTGAATAAAATAAATAAGCCCTATGTCCATGAATTTTTCCATATTTTTAAAATACACCGTTCAAATATTAGAGGGGGGGGGACAGAATTTTAGTGACTTTCGGGGCGATTATCTCCGACCCTATTCACTTAATCAAAAAAAAAATGCTTTGAAACCTTATATTTATTTTGAAAGGCCTATCGATTGATGTGCCACACGGGGGGTCACAATGAAAATTTTTTTTTGACTTAGTTTTATGTATGGATGGAGTGCACCCCTAAAAATTTTTTTTTGTCAATTTAATTACAAAACTATGTAGCGGCTAACAAAATACACCTATCCTCAAAATTTTATTCAAATACACCTTATAGTTTTTGAGTAAAATGCCTGTGACATACGGACAGACGGACAGACGGACAGACGGACATGACGAAACTATAAGGGTTCCGTTTTTGCCATTTTGGCTACGGAACCCTAAAAACAAATAATGTTTCTTAATTATCTTGAAGTGAAAAAATCTATAGGATAGCGAACTTCGGATTTTATTGCAGAAGTAGCCCGCTGACGCTGACGAAAATATTCTCTCGCTTTCGACACTGGTGGGTAAAGTACAAAAGGTAATTGTAAGCCTCGGTTAAATACACTCCTCTTTCTCCTTGATTGACGTACATTGCCTTTTCTGCTAAAACAAAACCACGTAGGTCGAACTCACGTGCTACTGGAGTTCTATCTTTGCATTTTTTCAGTTCCTTTTCCAGTTTTTCTTGGGAAGTTAGCGGGGGTTCTTAAGTAGCAATAGCAAGGCTACGTCCAGGTAAATCATCCCGAACAGGAGAGCATGTCAGAGCTCTGTACTTTAGTTGTTGTAACAAATGCACGACTATATTGCAAATTTCATCGCTAATTGGCTTCCGAAATGTTTCGTCATCTGGTGATGCATAAAACTTTCTGCATCATGAAGATAGTGCAGCACACCCGCTACCAAGTCGTCTTTCTTTTATCCGTGTCCGCAAGTTTGCAGCCAGTCTCAAGCTTAATGAAGTGTTGTGCTCGTCTAGTTTATTGAGCATAAATCCTAAAGCTGTGTCTGCTGTGTATAATGTTGCTTAACTGCGGCAGAGTGTCAATACAGTCAGTTTCACGATCTCTCATGGCTCTGATGTATGTCTAGCAAACACAGAATTCTTCTTCCGTGAATGATTCCTGTGTAAGGTACTAAAGCAGTACAAAAAATAATATCAAATAATTGAATGTTGTTCTGTGAATGTACCATAAAAATTAGGGAGAACGATTATGTGTTGTATAATGACCCCACGGAAGAGTATCACTGCAATTGTCTAGCAAAAATCGTTTTGTATCATTACGAGACAGTGATATTGGTTAATTTACTGTGTGAAAATGAAATGTTTTATTGATTTAAATCGTAACATCAGTGTCACTTTGAATATTGGTCGAATAAGCATCTTTTAGGAATCAAGGGTAAGCTTTTTAGTTTACACATTTGTTAACTCCTTTGGCTATTGCTACCAAATTTTGATTTTCAACGTCACATACATTTTAGAACGAAGACCCAAAAATTCTTTAAAAATATTCCCTTTATTTTCATCTTTAAAAAAACCTAATTATTTTTATTTACACGCGTTAAACCATAAACGTTGTTGATAGAGTAATCTGATGTATCAAAATATGATTCAAGATCAGGTCCTCATAATAATTTTGACTAAAACAAATAAGTCTGAATACAAGTTTCAGATTTTATCTGGTATTTAGTTTTCATGAAATTATAGTGAAATCTATACATCAGTGTCTTAGATAAATCTAAAATACAAAAAAAGAGGTAAATTGGTTTGTTGTACTTTAGTTTTTTTCAGCTGAACCGCTACCAAATTCTCTGAAAATATTAATAGACTATGAAATTCGAGTTTTGCGATTAACGATTGAACTCCTTGAGATTTACCATTATTGTTCCAGTGATTGAATAATTTTACATTTACTCGTTTTAAAATATTCTCCATGGTCTTACTAAAAACTGAATTATTCATTAATTTGTAGAAATCCTTATAAAAATCAGAAGATGCTTGTGATCGTAGTAGTATTTAATTCTATGTAACTTTTTAACCACGGAGATTGCTCAAACTTCTAAATTCTATGGATTAGAATTTTGAATTCTGCAAGCATTGTTTGAGATTTATGTAATTGGAGTACGTAGTCGGTTTTGTTGTTTGAGTTAGATATCAGTTTTTTTTTTCTTTAGAATCACCGAAACATTCATTTTCGGGGCTAAATGGGAAATCAGAATGTAAGTCATGTAATAAAGCGTTAGGGTAATACTCTACATCAACTTCTAGAATAAACCCATGGTTTAATCCTGGGGCAGTATAGTAATGCGCGGGATCCAAACCATATGTTTTCAGACATACGTTCCGTAAATTTTCGAATACATCAGTCAATAATAGGACGTCTTTTTTTCAGATATAGATCTAAATATTCCCCCATGTTCTGACAACGAAAATCCCATACATCTTAAGCATATTTTATAATCATTTTCTGGTACGTTACTATCGGTTAAAGTACTATAGAATTTATCACGAGATTAATTTTAATGAATCAAACGATTTATATGCTCATAGGTAGACTTTCCTTACGTATTAAACGCTGGAAATCAGCTTCAAGTGGATAAATTAATTTTAATTCATGGAACTGTTCAGATTTTTAACTAGTTTATAAAGACTACTAGACATAAATTTAAGTGAGTCCACAAATCCTTCATAACATTTAACTCACTATTCTTATGTACTCTGTTGGCGTCCCGTATAAAATAAATAAATAACACGATTATTAACGTGCAAAACTTTGGTGGATGAGATGTGCAATTTTTTGTTCTCTGGGATAATGTCTATGTCACCGTCCTCAAAATGAAGTCCTTGTACTATAAATGACCATCATAATTGCTTAAGTTGTGAAGAAATCCCGGCACAAAGTTAGGTGATCTGTATTTGTTACAGCAAAGTTCATGTGCAAACCCCTTCGTAAACACCAGTATTCCAATTATGGGAAATAGAGATCTTCATTTAAATCTTTATCACAGATATAACAAACTCTGTGCAATGTTTTCTTTCTTTTCAGATGTCAAGGGTAAAGGACTCTTTACGATTGTATTGTTTTTACAAATATTCTGTAAATCTTTTTTAAGAAATTCCATGAAAGTTTTTCCACAATTTTCACCTCTATATGTTAGATATATCGATTATACAGGTACTTCATGTTTCTGGTTATTAGCTGTTGAGGATGTATTTGGATTATTAACGCACGATTGAATCGGATTTTAAAAACTCAAAATCAGCGTAGACAAAGAAGGGGTGGCGTAACTTACGATGATAATTATGAAAAGTAAGTTAATTGGAAGGATTTTTTTTACTAAACCAATTGTTCCTTTTGTCCCGTTCAGAATTTAAGTTAGTACACACACACATGAAAACAATCGTTCTGTTGATGGGTTACTAGATTATCACTTGACGTAAAACTTGTTAAGAAACCATCGCGTATATGAGCAGCACGTTGAGTGGGTGTCAGTTTGAGTAGATACTAATCTAGACAAATGATTAATAAGATAGTAATGTCCCTTCAGTGATATATAGCAAATTGAAATTAATTGTTTTTTTACATTTGCTCTTAAAATTATTTGTCAAATATCTCTTTGATATGAATACGTTACACACAGAACATTCAACTTTATCATTATCTTTTTTACTAACATGATTAGTCGGTTATTGCACTGATGATATTCCTGAGATGTCGACTGGTTGAAGGATGAATTCTCTTAGCAGATTATTCTGGAACCGGATCCCCGCTGACTGTTTCATTCCTCGTCCAACTTGTGAATACCTACAAAAATATTAATAATATAACAGATTATAAGTAATAATGCAATCAATACATGACCTATAAATAAGGTTTAAAATACTAACTTAAATCGTTTTTAAATTGCAAACAATATGCTTGCATTGGTAAAACCCCGTGACACCAGATAAACCCTCATTGTAGAAATTTGTATGATTATGCAAATGTTTAAGTGTGCCACTCGCCGCATCTGTCAGTCTTCGCTGTGCTATAGTTTCTTTGGGTGCATCGACCAAATTCGTTGACAGGAGGGTTTGTTTTTGGATAAGTTTTTGTATCATAAACTTCATGGCAATTTCAGCCGTTTAGCAAATTGACATCCCGTTGGCATATTGCCTGCCTCTACTGTGGTTTTTAGTGAGTCTACAATTTCCACCAGTTGTTGTAGCTCTGCTTCACTAAACGTGATCGGAGATTGGAGATCTATTAATGATTTAAGCCTTAAGCACAGCCTTTTTTAGTAAGATAAACCTTATAATCATATTCGAAACGAGGTCGTTTTACCATCCAAAATCAAATGGATATTCTTTTTATCTCCTGCGTTTTTATAAAGGATATCAGGTTTGGTCGCTGATTTTTTTAAAACTTGATTACAGATCTTACTTTGTTTACAAGATTTTTGTAATCATCGGCAAGTGGCAGCGGTGTCGGTCTTGACTGTGCAATGCATAGACCTTACTCTTCTGCAATATTTGCGTTATCTTCGTATTCTAAGTCGCTATCACTTTCTACGTCCAAACCGGACGCCGTTTCTGTAACTAGTTGTAGGCGCTTTTTTCTTATATATAACATCCAGAACAGCGAGTTGAATACTATGTGCAAAACACAATTGTTGGAAAGCTGTAGTGCGTCGTCCTAATGCACACATGATGCTGGCTGCATACGTTATATATAATACAAATAATCATTTCCTGCCGGACTAAATTCGTTTAACTTTTCTTCAAGCATCCTGTGAATGTTTTAAGCTGTCCCTTTATTTTCAATTTCGCCAATCCCAGGTTCTTGAAGCCGTTCGGCGTTAGTCTTAGAGAATGTATATTAATGTTAAATATCTTTGTACCACTGTAGCCAGCAGGATTAGAAATATCATAGTAAATCCTAATAATATCTTATAGGGTCTCCATCTCTGCCAATCTATTTTCTTCTTTGATAATTCAAGTTTTGTTGGAAATTGGTGTTGATTGTCCTCTTACTTAAATTGATGTTGATCTGGTGTTTTATATATTGGAGATTCCTGACCCTCATAGATCTGAAGACCATACATATTTTCAAGGTTAGTTGGGTCACCAATACAAGATGTAGGAACTCCAATATCTTTTAAAACTGACGCAAATTGTTTCCAGCCAATGGGTTTTGCACGTTTGAGGGGTCTTTGCACCCCTTTTGAGGCACGAAATACCACATCTGCCTCACCCCTCAGTGCTAGATGCCAGCGACGGAGGCGGTGGTGTTCCCAGCCACTACCGATCCGGTGAGGCCCACGGTAAAGCTGTTAACCCAGGCTGCCGGTTAATCCAGTCCGTGACTAAACCGCACTTGTGTATGCCACATTTGTCGTATACTAACTGGGTTTTTGGCATTTCTGCCGCCGGATAAAAAAAATTCACCGACGACAGCATTACATCCCGCAGCACATGGAGATAGGTCTCTCCGGCCGGTGGCCCTCTCAGGTAAAAATACCAGCTCACCAGGACCGTCAGCACTCATCCATGCCCACATGTTTACCGTCACTCTCCCCGACTCTGTATTGGACAGCACGTTTTCAGGTTCATGTCTGGTATTATCTATGCGCCATAAATGCCGACGACCGTGTTGGCTAGACTTAAAAGTGTTCTCGTCGGTAAAAATGACGCGCGAGAAATTATGATGTTGATGATCAGTTGCAAACCTGACAGGTGCTGTTTTTATTATTCTCAGTGAGGAATATTTTTTGACCGGAATACGATGGTGTATTCCGATTCTATGGAGAGCTTTCCTCACGATCTTCATGGTGCAATCAAATTCATTTGCGAAATGTCGCGTCGGTGTAAACGGGTTGTTATTGTAGGTAGCCCTCATTACCTCCAAACGGTCCGCATTGATGAGTTTAGTTTTGGGAGGGCGCCCTCTGGTCTTCACGTTTCCCTCTTGCTCGTACCGGCGAACCCACTTGATGACAGTGCGTCTCTACAAACAAAGATAAAGAAATGACATTAGGTCGAAATAAAAATATTGTTACAACGAAAATCCCATACATCTTAAGCATATTTTATAATCATTTTCTGGTACGTTACTATCGGTTAAAGTACTATAGAATTTATCACGAGATTAATTTTAATGAATCAAACGATTTATATGCTCATAGGTAGACTTTCCTTACGTATTAAACGCTGGAAATCAGCTTCAAGTGGATAAATTAATTTTAATTCATGGAACTGTTCAGATTTTTAACTAGTTTATAAAGACTACTAGACATAAATTTAAGTGAGTCCACAAATCCTTCATAACATGTAACTCACTATTCTTATGTACTCTGTTGGCGTCCCGTATAAAATAAATAAATAACACGATTATTAACGTGCAAAACTTTGGTGGATGAGATGTGCAATTTTTTGTTCTCTGGGATAATGTCTATGTCACCGTCCTCAAAATTAAGTCCTTGTACTATAAAATGACCATCATAATTGCTTAAGTTGTGAAGAAATCCCGGCACAAAGTTAGGTGATCTGTATTTGTTACAGCAAAGTTCATGTGCAAACCCCTTCGTAAACACCAGTATTCCAATTATGGGAAATAGAGATCTTCATTTAACCTGTCCTTTCCCACGACTCGCGCACTCATTACCCCCCTCGTTTCCCAGCGGCCCAGATTCGTGCCAAAAATTTCGAACCTCGCAGTTCCCAGGTCCTGCGCGACAGCTGGACTCCGTGTTTCCCACGAGTAATTTGACACCGAACGAGCGAACCACTTATGTCGTGTTTATAGCTTGTGGGACTGAGTGTTTATACTTGGATAAGACAAGTGTATGTTTTTATGAAGAGCATGAATTAAGCTTTATGATAATGTGTGTAAAATACTGTACCAGCGCCTATTTCACTCTAATAACCATACGTACTCCAGAGAAAAAAGAAAAATGGTGGATTGATGAACAAATAGGCTATTTGTAATCAGATGTTTGATCCCGATTACTAATACTGTGTGTAATATGAAAGTATATAAAATCAACTTTCTAATGATGTATATACTTACAAGCTTTGCATATAAAAATATTAAAAAAATCGCTTTCAAACTTCACTTATTGGTAAGCAGAATTTGACCGTTATGCTCGGGACTCAGCCATTTTATATTTAAAGTTGAAAAAGTAAATATGTTTGGTATATTATAAGAAAATATAAGTTCTACATGAAATCCGTAATAATATATAATCGATTTATATATGTTTTCTACCAGAAAACTCAAAATATCACTTGAAAACTTTGTAACGGACATGCTGACCTCTAACTTTGATTTTCGAATTTTACACACAAAATACATTATATTATACCATTGATTGTATTTAGTACTAATCTATAAAGAATGAAAATGATAAAAAACAATAATTACTTACTGTTTTATTCACAAAAACCACTTTTTTCAACAACACTTGGAGACGTATACCTAGGCTTACTGATACTTGGAAATCCGAACTTTGACTGGTCGTAACGCGTTTTATTTCTATAGTGAGTGAGTGGATGTCTGATATCAATCTTTAGGTCAGTTCATTGGCAATCGAATGAAAGTGAGCCCAATTGAATATAAATCGTGTACTTTTACTAATAAAGTTACAAATCGAGTAAAGAATTTGGACACATATTTGAGCCGTGGGAAACAACGGGGTACAAAATTGGTGGCACAAATTTGTGCCATTGGGAAATGACGGAGCGTAAAGCGCTCAAGGTCGTGGGAGCTTGCGAAATTTTATTTTTGGCACCAATTTGGGCCTGTGGGAGAGGACAGGTTAAATCTTTATCACAGATATAAAACAAACTCTGTGCAATGTTTTCTTTCTTTTCAGATGTCAAGGGTAAAGGACTCTTTACGATTGTATTGTTTTTACAAATATTCTGTAAATCTTTTTTAAGAAATTCCATGAAAGTTTTTCCACAATTTTCACCTCTATATGTTAGATATATCGATTATACAGGTACTTCATGTTTCTGGTTATTAGCTGTTGAGGATGCATTTGGATTATTAACGCACGATTGAATCGGATTTTAAAAACTCAAAATCAGCGTAGACAAAGAAGGGGTGGCGTAACTTACGATGAAAAGTAAGTTAATTGGAAGGATTTTTTTTACTAAACCAATTGTTCCTTTTGTCCCGTTCAGAATTTAAGTTAGTACACACACACATGAAAACAATCGTTCTGTTGATGGGTTACTAGATTATCACTTGACGTAAAACTTGTTAAGAAACCATCGCGTATATGCGCAGCACGTGTCTGTTGAGAAGATACTAATCTAGACTAGACAAATGATGAATGACCCTTCAGTGATATATAGAAAATTGAAATTGATTGTTTTCTTACATTTTGTGAAGTGTAATGGACCAACAACAGCATGTTACTTTGCAGCAGGATGCAGCAGTTTACTTTGGGAATTGTATTCTAAATCAAAAACGTTGACACTTAAATCATTAAGTTTCTCAATTGTATGAATGTCAGGAACGTGTTCCAGATCCCTTCGTAGCCTCAGAACTTCCGGATCAGTTACTGGAATGTCTTGTGGCGGGTGGTGGCAGTGTCTCTCCACAAGAGAATCAGCAAGTTGTTCGCGGAAGTCCCGATGCGTCATAACAGACCTGTTGCGACGTCTCAAAGAGTCGGATAACATGATGAAAGCATTGAGTACACTAGTATTCAGCAATCTTTTAAAAAATTTCATGTACCACTTCACACATCTCTTTCTTTCCACCAAGTACATTGAGAGTTTTTGATCTTTGAGATCAACACCTCCCATTGTAATCACGTACAGCAATAGGCTTTACGTGATCTCGACCTGCCTTTCGTCCCACAAAAGTTTCCGAACTATGGTAGGTAGATATCATGTTCACCACTTTGGAGTCCTTCCATGCGAGGCATGAAACGTCTTCACAATTGCGAGCGATGATATTCCCCTGCGGCATTTTCTTCGAAGCCTTTGCGATCTCCACCGGTACATGTTTGTGATTTGGACGCAATGTCCCCAAACAGTCAAAGCCCGATCTCTTCAGGTACCTTGCTAACGCAGGACAATTGTAAAAATTATCCATCGTGACAAGATGCCCTCGATTATCGAGCCCTTTCAACAAATCCAGTACGACTTGGGTACTCTTGCCAGCCAAGGCAATACTAGGTGCGACGACATTGTCGCGTACAGAATCCTTGCCCGTGTAAATATCAAGCTTACATAAGTACCCGGTCCTCGACTCACACAATTCGTAAGACTTGATACCAAAACGCGCAGCCTTCGATCTTATCGTCTGGACCCAGGACAGGCGGCCCTTAAACAAGGTCAATGACTCGTCTATTGCAATATCCTGATGCAAATTGTATAATTCAGAAAAAATTTCGTTTAAATATTTGAGGACGGGTGAGATTTTCGCTAATTTTGCCGAATAATTAATCCCTTCGTTATACGTTACACGGGAAACTCTGACTCTCATCAGAGTTGTCCGTAAAATTAACGAATTTGCTAAGCAAAATATAGCGATTATAAGACGTGAGCTGCCTGAACT
This sequence comes from Epinotia nisella, assembly GCA_932294315.1. Lineage (NCBI taxonomy): Eukaryota > Metazoa > Arthropoda > Insecta > Lepidoptera > Tortricidae > Epinotia > Epinotia nisella. The sequence goes on along the minus strand of OW028682.1, from coordinate 14,581,878 downwards.
TGGGCGTTTCTAGGTAGCCGGTCTTCTTCCAGTATTCATGGTGAGACGTTCGCGGCAGCAATCCCATGTATATATACATAGCAAAACACAAGTACATCTCGTCTACGTCAGTATCAGTCCACCGATGTAAGCGAGATGACTCTTTTATTGTTCCTGCTTCTATTCCCGCATTGATCTTCTGCCTTGCTTATTTGTTGGTTTCGCGCACGATATGCTCCATGATAACTGCACTCCAAGTGCTCGTGAAAACATCATAGGGTATATCATAATCGATGATAGGTCCTGGGGGAAAATTCTTCGGGAACTCCCCTGAACGTATCATAATTATCCTGCCAGTTAAAATCAGTCAAACCCGCAATCAGCTGATCAGCAGCCTCATCCATTGCATTCGATACCTTATTTACAATATCGACCTCACGCTCGTTCAGATCGTCGTCATGTGGAATATCCCGGCTTTTCCCAGTATTGGCCGCAATTTCGTTCATCTCATATTAATCGTCAAAGTCAGAATCGAATTCACTGCCAATACTATCAACACCCACAGGACGCTTGGACGTGTTGACTACCCCCGACGTAGACGGACGAACATCAACGTCTAGCGGTGCAACCTCTCTAACCTCTGAGGCAACATTAATGGCTGCCCCTGGTGGCGACGGCGTACTGCACTCACGGGCACGGACGAAGAACTCCTGCGACTGGTCGATCCATCGTCGAACATGCTCGGAATCATTTGCCATCGCCGCTTCCCCCTCCTCTTCATCCAACCCCATCTCCGCCACTCGCTCTGAAGGTGCGACACTGTAAAAAAAATGGCTATCATAGCCGCCCTAAAACCATGTACAGTTGAGTTCGAAAATATGTGCACGGGAAAGGTGATCAAATTAAGGTTGCTCAGATATTTTTGAACCTTTGGGAAAATACATATATTTATGAACTCGACTGTAGTCTCTGCTCCGTCGTATTATAACAATCAAAGTTACACTTACTGTATAGACTGTTGAAGTTTTTTTTTTTGGCCGGGATGCGGCAACGCAAGGAACCCGAACAAGGTCTGGAAAACGTCCACCTGGTCTAAAACCATCAGCGAGCCTCCAGGGGTTTTAGTAATTTCCAAGGCCGTAGACCTTAGACAAAATAAGATAAAATTATTCGAGTTTTGGGTACACTAACTACTTCTGAGGGTTATTTCATATGTGCTGCAGGTGTAAATTTACTAAGTACTTACAGTCGGGGTTTCCACGTCCTAGGCTCCTTTTCGTCCCTCGGTTGCCGGTAAGGCCCACTCATGGCCATGTCTAATAAAAGGCAATGGCGACTTTTAGATGCCCCAGACGGTCCAGGCGTAACCGATCGCGAGCGAGATCGCGACGATGCAGCCATGGCACTGGCTTTGCTAAAAAAAAAAACTTTTACAGTGTACTCTTTATAACGTTATTCTCTATAACGTAAAAGGGACCACAATTTGGTTGGGTTACTTTAAAACCCACACATTGATAAACTCTTTATAGCGCAACAGCCATTCTCTATTTCGAAGAAATGTGTTCATGTTTAAATTTATTAGACAGTAAATATTTACTATCGATATTTTTGTTTATGTTATCTTATCGGGTTACAAATACAAAAGACGCCGACAAAACCTTTGAGACCCGAAACTTCTGAGGTCGTAAATAGCCGTCTTGCTTTTATTATTGTTAATTGCCTTGAACACGTGCATCATTATGCTTGGTTTGCTTAGATATGATGGTCTCAAACTAAACACACCAGGTACCTATCGTATTATCAGCCGTAAACCAACTTTTAAACCATTAAATTATAAATTATTGTAAATACTCCATATAACGGTAACTCTGTATTTTCACCAATAAAAACTCGGATAAAATTTTGAAATATGAAAAAAATCATCAAATATTCGTCGATTGCATGTTTAACTATTTAACTCGAATAATGAAATTAATTTATTCAAATATACCAACGTTTCATGAGTAAGTACCTCACTAAAGAAAAAACGAAACACTAAAAACGTTACATAATAATAATAAAACGATTATAATGGCAACGATGACATTATTTTTTCACTATTATAACAATGTGTAGAAAAAAAATTATTTGAAAAACAATTTTTTTTTTATATTTTTGTCAACGGTACACCTCTTAGTACAAATTAGCACTTCTTGAACAAATTATTGAATTTTGACTAATTGGTAGGGTTTTAGACTAAACCAATAGTAAAAATAGATTCCTGATTACATTTGGAACAAAGTTATCTATTTCTCACAATGATTTGAAATAATTAATGCTTTCAATTTAGCAGAATTCGGTGACCGCTATTATAATTTCTTGCGTGATGTAAAAGTTACAACGTTGTTTTACTATACATTTTTGGTGTGCGGCTAAAATAAACAATTGAAATGGATTACATACTCAATTATCAGTAATTTGGTGTATAAAACATGGAATAATCACTTATCGTTTAAAAGATTTCGACATTTTTAGGGTTCCGATTCCGATACCTCAAAAGGAAAAAACGGAACCCTTATAGGATCACTCGGTTGTCTGTCTGTCCGTCTGTCACAGCAGTACTGGAACTATTGAGTTGAAATTTGGTACACATATGTAAATTGGTGACCCAAAGATGGACGCGTAAAGTAAATTAATGAATTCTAAACAATGGGGCTACTATTGGGGGTAAACTGGAAAATTAAAAAAAAAGTGTCGCAAACTGTATTGTGTGACATATCAAATGAAAGGGGTTGTAAATATATCTGACATGCTTACGTCAGATATATATTTTTTATAATTTTAGCAAAAACAGATTTGAAGTAATTTAGGAAAAAAGACGAAAATTGACCATCCACTCCCCTCCCCTTATCTCCGAAACTACTAGGATTAAAATTCTGAAAAAAATATGGAAAATAGTTCCTTGCCTAAAGATTACAGGAAAACCTATAAGAAGTTTGAGTATTCAAAAGGACTTATATAAATTTAGATTATATACGGAACCCTCACCACGCGAGTTGAACTCGCACTTGTCCGGTTTTTCACACTCGACACAACTTTCACCGCTTAGAAAAATTAAACAATGGCGGCGCTGTGACGTGCAGTCGGTGCACTATGATGATTTTCATTTGTTTACTTGAAGTTCTCAGTTCTCATTGGACTAAAACGATCAAATTCGAGTCAGTGAAGATCCGTGATTGGCTCACGTATTTTTCTAGATCAACCAATAATAAACAGACCATAGAAAAAAATACCAAAGACAACGGTCGCTCCAAGTCGCCAACGTGGTGACTGGGACGCTACCGGCCAAATTTTTCTAGTCACCAACGTGGCGACTGGGACGCTTGACGGGTTAAACTCTGGAAATCAGCTTCAAGTGGATAAATTAACTTTAATTCATGGAACTGTTCAGATTTTTAACTAGTTTATAAAGACTACTAGAAATAAATTTAAGTTAGTCCACAAATCTTATCTTGAAATTAAGTCCTTGTACTATAAAATGACCATCATAATTGGTTAAGTTGCGAAGAAATCCCGGCACAAAGTTCTTGTTACTTCATGTTTCTGGTTATTAGCTGTTGAGGATGTATTTGGATTATTAACGCACGATTGAATCGGATTTTAAAAACTCAATATCAGCGTAGACAAAAAAGGGGTACGATTGTTCCTTTTGTCCCGTTGACAAGGTAAGTTAGTACACACATGAAAACAATCGTTCTGTTTATGGGTTACTAGACTATTACTTGACGTAAAACTTGTTAAGAAACCATCGCATATATGAGCAGCACGTTGAGTGTGTGTCAGTTTGAGTAGATACTAATCTAGACAAATGATTAATAAGATAGTAATGTCCCTTCAGTGATATATAGCAAATTGAAATTAATTGTTTTTTTACATTTGCTCTTAAAATAATTTGTCAAATATCTCTTTGATATGAATACGTTACACACAGAACATTCAACTTTATCATTATCTTTTTTACTAACATGATTAGTCGGTTATTGCACTGATGATATTCCTGAGATGTCGACTGGTTGAAGGATGAATTCTCTTAGCAGATTATTCTGGAACCGGATCCCCGCTGACTGTTTCATTCCTCGTCCAACTTGTGAATACCTACAAAAATATTAATAATATAACAGATTATAAGTAATAATGCAATCAATACATGACCTATAAATAAGGTTTAAAATACTAACTTAAATCGTTTTTAAATTGCAAACAATATGCTTGCATTGGTAAAACCCCGTGACACCAGATAAACCCTCATTGTAGAAATTTGTATGATTATGCAAATGTTTAAGTGTGCCACTCGCCGCATCTGTCAGTCTTCGCTGTGCTATAGTTTCTTTGGGTGCATCGACCAAATTCGTTGACAGGAGGGTTTGTTTTTGGATAAGTTTTTGTATCATAAACTTCATGGCAATTTCAGTCGTTTAGCAAATTGACATCCCGTTGGCATATTGCCTGCCTCTACTGTGGTTTTTAGTGAGTCTACAATTTCCACCAGTTGTTGTAGCTCTGCTTCACTAAACGTGATCGGAGATTGGAGATCTATTAATGATTTAAGCCTTAAGCACAGCCTTTTTTAGTAAGATAAACCTTATAATCATATTCGAAACGAGGTCGTTTTACCATCCAAAATCAAATGGATATTCTTTTTATCTCCTGCGTTTTTATAAAGGATATCAGGTTTGGTCGCTGATTTTTTTTAAACTTGATTACAGATCTTACTTTGTTTACAAGATTTTTGTAATCATCGGCAAGTGGCAGCGGTGTCGGTCTTGACTGTGCAATGCATAGACCTTACTCTTCTGCAATATTTGCGTTATCTTCGTATTCTAAGTCGCTTCTACGTCCAAACCGGACGCCGTTTCTGTAACTAGTTGTAGGCGCTTTTTTCTTATATATAACATCCAGAACAGCGAGTTGAATACCATGTGCAAAACACAATTGTTGGAAAGCTGTAGTGCGTCGTCCTAATGCACACATGATGCTGGCTGCATACGTTATATATAATACAAATAATCATTTCCTGCCGGACTAAATTCGTTTAACTTTTCTTCAAGCATCCTGTGAATGTTTTAAGCTGTCCCTTTATTTTCAATTTCGCCAATCCCAGGTTCTTGAAGCCGTTCGGCGTTAGTCTTAGAGAATGTATATTAATGTTAAATATCTTTGTACCACTGTAGCCAGCAGGATTAGAAATATCATAGTAAATCCTAATAATATCTTATAGGGTCTCCATCTCTGCCAATCTATTTTCTTCTTTGATAATTCAAGTTTTGTTGGAAATTGGTGTTGATTGTCCTCTTACTTAAATTGATGTTGATCTGGTGTTTTATATATTGGAGATTCCTGACCCTCATAGATCTGAAGACCATACATATTTTCAAGGTTAGTTGGGTCACCAATACAAGATGTAGGAACTCCAATATCTTTTAAAACTGACGCAAATTGTTTCCAGCCAATGGGTTTTGCACGTTTGAGGGGTCTTTGCACCCCTTTTGAGGCACGAAATACCACATCTGCCTCACCCCTCAGTGCTAGATGCCAGCGACGGAGGCGGTGGTGTTCCCAGCCACCACCGATCCGGTGAGGCCCACGGTAAAGCTGTTAACCCAGGCTGCCGGTTAATCCAGTCCGTGACTAAACCGCACTTGTGTATGGAACATTTGTCGTATACTAACTGGGTTTTTGGCATTTCTGCCGCCGGATAAAAAAAATTCACCGACGACAGCATTACATCCCGCAGCACATGGAGATAGGTCTCTCCGGCCGGTGGCCCTCTCAGGTAAAAATACCAGCTCACCAGGACCGTCAGCACTCATCCATGCCCACATGTTTACCGTCACTCTCCCCGACTCTGTATTGGACAGCACGTTTTCAGGTTCGTGTCTGGTATTATCTATGCGCTATAAATGCCGACGACCGTGTTGGCTAGACTTAAAAGTGTTCTCGTCGGTAAAAATGACGCGCGAGAAATTATGATGTTGATGATCAGTTGCGAACCTGACAGGTGCTGTTTTTATTATTCTCAGTGTGGCATATTTTTTGACCGGAATACGATGGTGTATTCTGATTCTATGGAGAGCTTTCCTCACGATCTTCATGGAGCAATCAAATTCATTTGCGAAATGTCGCGTCGGGGTAAACGGGTTGTTATTGTAGGCAGCCCTCATTACCTCCAAACGGTCCGCATTGATGAGTTTAGTTTTGGGAGGGCGCCCTCTGGTCTTCACGTTTCCCTCTTGCTCGTACCGGCGAACCCACTTGATGACAGTGCGTCACTACAAACAAAGATAAAGAAATGACATTAGGTGGAAATAAAAATATTGTTAAATTTTATGAACGTTTGAATGAAGGAATCGGAATGAAGTGTCATGATTTTGTATTGACTTTGACTTACGATAATAAATGTCAAGATGTTTACACATTTAGCCTGCAGAAATTATAGAATGACAGGCTCATTACTAACTTACATTTTACACAACCGCTACAAAATTATAATAATATTAGTGTAAAAGGGTTATTGTTGCTAACGTCGATGGTCAACAGATGTTGGGATTGTTGGGTCTGGTCAGGTCAAACAAAAAAGGCCTATGTAACTTATTCTTCTTCTTTATCTGCCATGCCCTATCGGGCGTCGGTGACCAGCTTTGCAAAGTCCATCCTATTCTTGGCCAGTCTTGCGAGCGTGGCCGCGTTCTTGATGTCCGTCCATTTTGTGATATTATCGAGCCAGTTCATCTTCCTTCTTCCTCTACCCTGTTTTCCCTCAATTTTTCCTTTTATTATAAGATTTAAAAGTTTCAGAAGATCGTACCGTATGTAACTTATTGCACGATCCTAATTGGTTGTCATGAGAGAAGGCGTGAATGCATAAAATTGTGCCTGCAGAAGGCGTGAATACATAAAATTGTGCCTACAGATACTTTCGTTAAGACAGTATGAACCCGTATCGTTGGGCGAGAGTTAATGCCATCTAAAATGCGGTTTACAGCGACACTACCTCAGGGTCAAGTAGCGGCTTGTCGGCTATAACGACGCGCGTTCCCGGTGAAATGTAAAAGTTTAATTTCCATAGGAAGTTAATTTGGACAACATTAGATACCGTCGTCAAGTCTAGTCTTGTGCATCCGTGAAATACGCAAATATCTTCATTTTCAGGCGTTCTCACAATATATTGCTCAGGTCAACAGGAACTGACTATGTGATTTGGATTTCTCCATTCATTTCAAAGATGCTTTTTTTCTTGGTGATGTTTATTTCTTGGGTATAAATAATAACTGATTTCCGGACGCCTATTCAGGACGAAATGTGTACGCAAGATCAATGTTTAATTTAGGCAACTTTGTAAAGAAACAATGAAATGCGAAAGTCAGCGTATTTTGTAATCTTAATTATAACACGACATAATATGGTAACGCCCCGCATGTTATTATGGGCGCCGCATAGGTGTTAAAATTTATGAAATGGTAAAAGTATACAAGGAAGTCACATCGTTACCAATATAAATAGGAATCCAAATATGTACCAGAATAAATAGAAAATGAATATTAAAAAACAATTGCAATTTCAGAATAAATTATACTTATATCACTACGCTCACTGTCATATGATAAAGAAATACACGTCCGAAACTCCGAACATTACGTTAAACACGAGTAACACGACTAGAAAAGATGGACGTCGTAATGATGCACTCTCGGAAGACGTCAGAAAGGATATGGAGATTTAAATATATATATATATATATATATATATATATATGCATGTATGAGTAAGTATATAGACACCACAAAATTGCAAAACCAGTGCTTATAATGAAGGAAAAAATAAACGATTCTTTCAAAATGTATTTGTTTATAACATTAAAAGACTTATCGATAAAAAACGTATAAGTACTAAGTATATTTGAAAATGAAACCATTTAACAACGCAACGAATAAAACATAAAAACTAATTCACTTTTAATTCTAAACACAGTTTTAATATTAACTTTTTAAGAATAAAACTAAAACACCTATTTATTATACTACCTTATTAAAACCACTAATCCAATGCAACAATGAAAACAATATAATACTTTTCGTAATTTATTTTAAACACAGATTTAACGCCAATATTTTTATAAATAATACTTATATTCCTTTTTATTACACTTATATTAATATAAAATGACCCCAAGCAAGTGTCTCAAACGAATCTTTACAGAGATATATTTTTGTATCAGTAGGTATAAAAATGAGATTTGGTTCGTTTTTTTAGTAAAATTACATGTTTAATGGAACGAAATCGCGGTTTATGTAATAGTGGATCTGAAACTTTTTAGTATCACATTTGTTAACACCTTTAGCCTTAGCCACTATACTATCCTCAACATTAAAGGCGTACATTTTAGATCTTAACCCTACCAATTATTTTGAAATGTTTCCTTTATTTTCATTTTAAAAGTGACCTATTTTTTTAATATACACATGGAAAAACGTATATTAAACGCATAGTAGGAAGTGTCAAAATGTTTTTAATGTCTTGTTTATATCATGGTACAAATCCTCCGAACAATTTGGTAAATAAAACTATCCGTATCGGTATATAATAATTTAACGTTTTGTTGAAATTTCCGTTGCATTGCATTGCAACGAAAGTCGTACATTAAAGTTTTGGACAAGTCTAAAATGCAAAAGCCTAAGTAGACGGGTTTGTTGTAAACAAATTCAGTTTGTTTTAATTGCACCGCTGCCAAGCTTTCTGAAATGCTATGGAATTCAGGACGCGCTACATAACTTTCAATTCCTTTAATATGGTCATGATTTGACGAGTGCGTTAATATTTTAACGTCAACACTTTTTTCAATATTTTCCATAGTTTTTCCAATTATTCATTAATATGTAAGTCTTTTTCGAAATCTGTTTTTGAAGCTATTCTCAATGTAGTGTTTCAATCGATATATGTTTTAAGCCAGTTGGTTTGTTTAAACTTTAAGATTCTGTTTTTTTTTTTAATTTAGTCTATTCTCGAAACATTGTATGAGATTTCTATAGTGTGTATTTTATTTTATTTTTCGAATTCAGAATCATTTTTTTTGCTTACTTTCATCAGTTATATGCTCAGCACAAAATGGGCGATCTGAATGGGTATTGTGTAGTGAATCGGGGTACTCTAGGTCGACTTCTAAAATATATCCATTATCGGCATCATTTGAAATGTTTAAACCCGTAGCAGGGTCAACCCATTCAAACTCACGAACGGGAAGATGCTGTGACATCGCCCAACCATATAAGGTATTAGCGTCAAGGTAAATGAGATATGATGGGTAACGATTCATCGGGATCAAATTCTGGCATGTCGTAATTATTCGACTTTGCATATCGATTGCTGCATTGTGATATACCACCTCGAAGCCCTTTTTTTATAAACGCAACTATATCAAAATCTGTTAATAGTTCAAGTCATAGCCCATTATAATATAGCATCCCAACTGAGACCACGAGCAGTAAAATAATAAGCTGGATCCAGGTTATATCTTTCAAGGCATACGCAGCGAAAATTTTCGAAAATGTCCGTTAATAGAAGTGCATCTGTCTTTAAATACAAGTCAGAATAATCCGACATTGTTTTACAATTGAAATGGGTCCAAAAGTTTTGGACATGTCGATAGTCTACACATGTTATACAGGTATCTGTTAGGGAACTGTAAAAATCACTTGACACGATAACGCTTCAAGAGATTTGCTCGATTTCATAAACTCATAAGGAAATATTCCCTATTGTTTCAGAAGTTTAAAATATTCGTATCGAGGGTATTGCTTTCTTATTTCATGAAATTGATGTTCTTAATTAAAGGTTTGTGGCTAAATTATCTAAGCTACTCGACATGAATCTAAAAGAAACAACAAATCTCAGTGACAGATATCTCTTAATAAATTTCGGTTGTTTGCTAAGCGATAAGTATTTTTCTTTATTTTGAGGGATAATATCGATAGGTCCTTTACGGAAATTCAGAACTTGTACAATAAAATGCGCGTCGTAATTACTCAGATTGTGGAAAAATACTGGTACGTATGAAGGAGGTGTGAATTTTATGATCACATGATATATGTGCCACTCCTTGGAATTTTCCTGTGGCCCAATCATAGCTACAGACGCTTTGGGATTTTAGCTCGTTATCACATATAAAACACTTATTATTGGCTTCAATTCTATTTAAATCACTGACTTAATGAGATTGCTTTTTCCGAAAGTGAATAAATTTATTTAGTTGTGCTAAATCATTATAAAGGGTATCCATAAATGGGTGGCTCCGCCTTAGATTATAAACAAAGTGTATTTTACGAAAAAAAGAATTTTGAATCTGAATTTGAAATTGAATAAATACTTTTGTAGAATCTGGGCCCGTATATGAATAACAGCGTGAAAGACAGAGAACAATGAACACTTGATAAAATAACCAGAACTGTACATTTCATGTTGCTGAATGTTTTTCGTGTAAGATTTTGAGGCGTCTGGATCGGAAGATGATATTGGATTTAAAAATGCCTCGAAATCTGCATACACAACAAACGGTAGCTTAAGTTTTCGCTGATATTTATTAAAAATAATCTTATGACCTGAAATTTCATTACCAAGCCAATCTTTTTAGGGTTCCGTAGCCAAAATGGCAAAAACGGAACCCTTATAGTTTCGTCATGTCCGTCTGTCCGTCTGTCCGTCTGTCCGTATGTCACAGGCATTTTACTCGAAAACTATAAGGTGTATTTGAATAAAATTTTGAGGATAGGTGTATTTTGTTAGCCGCTACATAGTTTTGTAATTAAAATGACAAAAAAATGTTTTTTTTAGGGGTGCACTCCATACATAAAACTAAAATGCAAAAAAAAATTTTTCATTGTGGCACATCAATCGATAGGCCTTTCAAAATAAATATAAGGTTTCTTAGCATTTTTTTTGATTAAGTGAATAGGGTCGGAGATAATCGCCCCGAAAGTCACTAAAATTCTGTCCCCCCCCCTCTAATTTTTAAACGGTGTATTTTAAAAATATGGAAAAATTCATGGACATAGGGCTTATTAATTTCATTCACCGAAAATTGTTTTGAACAAGATCGGTTCAGAGGTTTTCGAGATATTGCTGAAAAACTGCCTTCCTCAAAGAAAAGGACGTAAGTGCCGTAAAATTTCTGTGACGATACGACCTTTTTAATAGGCACGGAACCCTTCGTTTTGCGTGGTCCGACACGCACTTGGCCGGTTTTTTGTCTTATCATGGTTTGGGAGTTCAACTACAATGTGACCACAAACGTTTTTGATGATTTGTTAACTGTCATTTAAATAGAAAGCCAGTAAACAACCATCGCAAATGTGCAAGCTATAATTGGTTGTTGATATTTGTCGGCTTAGTAATCGAGATATTTTTTATATGTTATGTTATGTCCAGTTATGTCCCTGATTACTCCTAGATATATTCTGTAAAGTAAATTTATGTGTGGTTTACAACATTTAGTAAAGTAGGGTGGACCGTCTACTACGTGTCTTAGAATTTTCATTATAATGTAACCCGAAAACTTTAATGCTTATTTCATTAAATTTTTCAACTCTATGGATATCCGTTACTTTTACGGGGAATGGTAGGTATATCTGAAAATTTAAATTTGTTCTGATGTTTAATATGGGACGATACTCTCTGTTAACTATCGTAAATAACTATTTTCAATTCATGGAACTGTTCAGATGTTAGTTTTTTGACTAGTTTCTCAACTACTACCTACTATTATACATGAACTTAAGGGAATCAACAAATCCTAAATTAATAACTCGATTATTAACCTGCAGCACAAAACTTTCGTGAATGATATATGTAGTTATGTTTTTTTCTTTGGGATCTTTGTTATGTCCTCAAAATTAAGTAAAGCTCAGGCACTATAAATTGATTTGATATCATAATTACTTAAGTTGTGAAGAAATACCGGTACAAAATTAGGACATCTGTATTTATTACAGCTAATTGCATGTGCAACCCGCGCATGAACACCAGTGTGCCTAACCTAATGTAATTATAGAAAATAGTGATATCTGTAAATCGGAGACAGATGACACAAATTATGTAATTTTTGAGTCTTTATAAATGTTTTGTTTTTTGGCAAATATTCCATGAATATAATTTTACAATTTTCACTTCTATAAATATGTTCGATAAATTGATAGCTTACCTATCAATATCATCAAACGAATGATATTGAATCCAAAACTATGAACTTCATGTGTTTGGACATTAGCGGTTGAAGATGATTAATAAAGCACGATTGAATCGGATTTAAGAAACTCTCAAAATCAGCGTTCACGACGAAGTGGTGAAACTTACGATCATAATTATCAAAAGTAAATTTAAGTAAATTAATTAACTTTTTTACTAAACCAATCGTTCTTTTTATCCCGTTCATTTGGTAATTTGGTAGCAAACATGGGAACAACAGTTTTGTTGTAAAAAAATTTACGTTACCATCTCACCTATTAAGAGCAGCGCGTTGGATGTTGGTCAATTGAGAAGGTACGTACGAATCCAGGCAAATTATTAATGTCCTTTAACGAACTTATTACACACAATGCAATAACAAAAATAAGGTTCATTCACTAAAATTAACACGTTATGTCCAAAACTTAGTTCACAGTAACAATATTTCCTCAAAACAAAATGCGTAAGGTCCCACGGCTAAATTAGTCCACTATCTAACATTAAAGTGAAGTCTTCTCTATCTAATATACGATCCCCGTCGATAAAACGTATTTTAAAAACCGGCCAAGTGCGTGTCGGACCACGCAAAACGAAGGGTTCCGTCCCTATTAAAAAGGTCGTATCATCACAGAAATTTTACGGCACTTACGTCCTTTTCTTTGAGGAAGGCAGTTTTTCAGCAATATCTCGAAAACCGCTGAACCGATCTTGTTCAAAACAATTTTCGGTGAATGAAATTAATAAGCCCCATGTTCATGATTTTTTTCCATATTTTTAAAATACACCGTTCAAAAATTAGAGGGGGGGACAGAATTTTAGTGACTTTCGGGGCGATTATCTCCGGCTCTATTCACTTAATCAAAAAAAATGCTAAGAAACCTTATATTTATTTTGAAAGGCCTATCGATTGATGTGCCACACGGGGGGTCACAACGAAAAATATTTTTTTGACTTTTAGTTTTATGTATAGAGTGCACCCCTAAAAATTTTTTTTTTGTCATTTTAATTACAAAACTATGTAGCGGCTAACAAAATACACCTTTCCTCAAAATTTTATTCAAATACACCTTATAGTTTTCGAGTAAAATGCCTGTGACATACGGACAGACGGACAGACGGACAGACGGACATGACGAAACTATAAGGGTTCCGTTTTTGCCATTTTGGCTACGGAACCCTAAAAAGACGCTCACCGAAGTGGCTTTGTACGCCGGGCGCGGGTTTAGGCGTCTAAGCCCCTGGCTCTGCGACGCCACAGGAGATGGCCACGGCGTCCAAGACGTCTGGCTCTGCGCCGGCGCCGGTGCGGTGGTGTCCGCGACTGCAGCCGACGGCGGTGGTGTTAGCAACGCGAGCCTGCACAAAAGCTTCGCGTTAATATATTAATGCGATAAATTAGTATGTGATATGAACACTTTTTACCCGACTGCCGAAGGAAAGGAGGGTTATGTTTTTCGAGCGTATGTTATGTATTTATGTATTGTATATATGTGTGTATGTCTTATTCTTTGGCACGCCCTGTAGACTAAACCGTTTGACGGATTTCGACTTATGAAGGTGTCTTTGAATTCCTCTTAATCGTAGGAGTATACACATATTGCTGATTTTTGACAGGAAGTACTAGGTACCTGGAAAATTTTGATATTTAGGCAAACGCTTGAATATATCCCAAAAATAAATAAGCGCGTTGTGTCGGAGATAACAACCGTTAATTAAGTTTAAGTGGATACTTCTTTGTTGGCTATGGAACCCTTGTACCCGTAAAATATATATCTGAAAATCTGTATAAGTACAATTAAATCGGTATATGTATATGGCAACATTGACTGACGTAGCTCATTTGGCGGTCATTTCAGCATTATTTTCATGTCCGCCACACAAACTAAATAACATTTTGTGATTAACAACTAATGGCAAATAAAGAAGGATTAAAACACATCAATTATTTGAAATCAGATTAGGCTTCTCTACAAAAAGTTATTTCGGAAGTCACGTGATACATTTTGAACTGTACCCCTATACAAGAACGCGAGCAAAGAAGTATCCACTTCAAAACACATTAGAAAAATAACTTTAAATTAAAAGTAAAAAAACTCTTTTAAAAACAAGCTTTTATTTAAATGCGCTAAAAAGAATAATATAAACTTTTCCTTTAATACTTTTACTATCAACTTATAACGTCATAACACATTTTATATGATATAAAAGCTTGTCGCGAGATTTAGCTGTGTATATACGAGTACCTAAATCTGGCGACAAGCTTTTATAAATATCATATAAAATGTGTTATGACGTTATAAGTTGATAGTAAAAGTTTTAAAGGAAAAGTTTATTTTATTCTTTTTAGCGCATTTAAATAAAAGCTTGTTTTTAAAAAAGTTTTTTTACTTTTAATTTATTTTTTACTTTTTAGTCATCGCTGGACAGGTTTATCAGTGTATTGTCCGTCATATTGGATTTAGAGTGACGTCACTTTATTTTTCGAGTTATTCTCTGCAAGCCCTTTCATTTGATACCCATATTGTAGGAGTGCATTAAAAATAACTAGCCCGCTATCTTGGGTGTTCCGCCATGTTGGATTTTTGCCGACTGTACTTTTGTTGCACACTCATCAACTGCTCATTGAGAGGATTGTAACGAGCCCAAACACGACGGGGTTTATCCTGTGTAATTAAGGAGTTCCTACGGTCACCTTCCGTCTCCATCATCAGACCAGGTTTATGGTACAGTCGAGTTCTCCAATATCTATACAGACAACCTTTCAAAAATATCAGGCTTTATTATTACTTACTGACATAAGACACATGTTTAGATATTTTTGAAAGGTTGGCTGCATAGATATTGGAGATCTCGACTGTACCATAGTATTGCTTTGTCATCCGACTTACATAATTGTATAAAATGTCAACTTGATTGGACTCTGGGAAGTTGGTCAAATTCAACCTGCAAGATTCCACCCGAACAAACATACATACATATATTACAAGTTAAATAAAAGCTTTTAAAAATCATAAGTCAAAAACTGACACAAGTAGGATGTTCATACTCAGCATAAATATTCTTCACTAATAAGCGGTACTCACAAAAAACAAAACCCGAGCCCATTTGATTTAAGGGCCAACGTACTATGGAAACCAGACTATGGCATTTTTATTACTTACCTGAATTTATATTTTTGAAATCGTGAAATGGTAGTATAATCCTAATAATCCGGATTGCAATCTCTATCTATGCCCTTTGTCCGTGAACGAAGGAGTCGTCGATGCTATGATTCGTGCTGTTACTTTCGTGAATTAAAATATTGACGTGAATGGAATTCTGATGTTCACAATTCTGCACTAAAAGTTTATAAGCAACTTGAAAGAATATCACACGAATTCAAAGGCTTGCGATCGTGTCAAGACTCAAACACCAACTGTAGGTTCTAATCGTAAATAAACACTCTTAAGCTCACGAATATTTTAAAAAAATCATCCCCGCCACTACTTCCCTACAAATCCCTATTGTCTATTGGCTTAAGCTTAAGGCGGCTTAGGTTTGTGTTCTAATAATAATAATACGTCAGAAAAAAATAAAATGCGCGCTAAATAACACTGGTAAAGCGATAAATGCTTGTTTTGTTCTTGAACAGGACACTTGCATTTTTGTTATTATATATATCTAAATCATTTTGGAGTCTTTTGTTTCTAGTTTCTCGTACTGGTCCCAAAAACAACACTATCTACCTGCTAATAAAATTGTGTATCCAATATGAATTTGCAGGTCGAGTAATACCTAAACCAAAAGGCTGTCCCGTACAGTGATAGTTGTCGCAACAATCTAACATCGGCGATGGATTCATTTGTAGTAATTAATTGATTCAGTTAGGATTCCATTCATTTATTATAAAACATTAAATATAAAATACATTTCACAAGAAATAGGATTACAGTTTTGACTAGGGCTGCCATCTCGAAATTCGCCAAACCCGGGCATAGATTCAAAGAAACCCGGAAATTTGGCGTAAATCGCATTTTTTCCCCGGACGAGTCCTAAAATAATATTATTAAAACACAATATCTTTATTTTTCATCCATTTATTTTTTTAATTTTACACATTGCGTAATATGCACTAACCAATATCAAAAACAAGCAAAAAAATTATTATTAATTGAAATTCTAGCAATTAGTTAATCAGTCAACTTCTATTAAATTGACGAGAAAAAGAGCATAAAAATCAATATTCAAACATAAAATCTAAAACAACTCGCAAACATACATATTATGACATTAGGAGATCTAATCAGGCAGTTTAAACAATATGTTTTAATTTAAGTAAGTAAACCAGTCTTCAGATTCCTTAGCTTAGTAATCGTTTTCAGTTTCTAATTAGCTAGACTGTGAGTGCATTCTTTGTTTTAAAAAAATTCAGCCAAAGCTGGTTAGTGCATAATTTTTTGTCTTCGTCTGAAAGATTTAAGCTGAATGCTTTCAAATTGACCCACTCGTCAATCAATTTCACGTCGTCTATTTCAATGTCTCTTTCTTTCAGAAATTGAACTGTTTTTTCGACTTCAGACCAAGATAAATCTTCTGTAATATTTCCCAACATCATCCAATCGAACTGGTTGAAGTCTTGCATTGGCTTTTCCCATATTGTAATATAAGACTTTATCTCCGTGAAAAAATCCATACAACATTTCTTAAACTGATTTTTTGTGTCTTCTCCTTGTCTGTTTAATATGCTGAGCACCTTAATAGGCACGAAATTTTCTTTTATTCTGTCTTCAAATGTTTTTTTCAAAGATGTCAAAATATCTCTGATTTCAAGGAGGGAATTGTCACTTCTCGACTCTTTTTGACTCAAAACTATTTCTGAATATGAATTGCATTTGGGAAAAACGAATGTTATTAATAATTACACAAACCTTGATTCATCGGTGAATAGCCTTATTGTTCTAGGTTGTAGGGCACTTCTATCTCTGCTTCAACGGCCAGCTCCACTTCTTGTGGCAAAACTATCTGATTTTCTTCACCAACTCCATCACCACCAAATGTCACCATGCATCCACCGCATGTTGAGCCAGGTAGACTAGTTACTTTATCTAGGGTGTCATCAGACAAGATGAACTCGGGTTCACCGCAACCAGTCTAAAATTAATATGAATTTTAAACTGAATATGTACCGGCAACATTTTTGATTTCAAGGATGATACTAATAGATGATACTAATGATACGTACCTTTATATAACCTTGGTGTTCCTCCTTATTTGTTGGGCGCTTTTTACAAGCTGCTTTTTTAAATTATTCTATTTTAGCTTTAACTGGGATACACTGCCCTCTTAAAGCAACAGGCGGTAACTCATTTTTAGACATTTCGAGTAAATTGAGAAAAATCTGAAAATTGATTTCGCGTTACCGGAGAGTTAGTTCTAACTATGAAGGTTGATTCATGTAATATTATGTCTATATTTATTATTTATATGGTTTAAGTATTCGTAATATTATTTTTGACGTTTATTTGAGATACCGCTATTAGGTACGCTACGCATAATAAGGTATTTTTTAGATGTCGCTGTCCCTTATTATTGTTGTATTAAGTCCCATACAAAAATAAATGTTTTTTTTTTTAGTTACAAATTAAAATAAATATGAAATAAAAATCATAGTTATATTCAGTTATAATATATTTATTAGTCATAGATAGTAATTGTAAATAAGTTTTTAACAAAATAGGTAAATCAATTTCTATGTTATTTGTTGCTTTGAAATTGAATCTGCGTCAGAAAATGGCATTCTAAGTATTAGAAGGTATTATGTTTTGAAGTGATTTTATTATATTGCGTTTGCGTGTTGGGGGGGGATTGTCAATTTTCGTCTTTTTTCCTAAAATACTTCAAATCTGTTTTTGCTAAAATTATAAAAAATATATATCTGACATGCTTACAACAACCCCTTTCATTTGATATGTCACACAATACAATTTGCAAAACTTTTTTTTTTTAATTTTCCAGTTTACCACCCAAAAGTGGCCCCCTTGTTCAGAATTTAATAATTTACTTTACGCGTCCATCTTTGGGTCATATGTAAATACATATGTATACCAAATTTCAACTCAATCGGTCCAGTACTTTCGGAGCAAATCGGCTGTGACAGACGGACAGACAGACTCACGAGTGATCCTATAAGGGTTCCGTTTTTTTCCTTTTGAGGTACGGAACCCTAAAAGTAGAATATCTACTGTGTTTTGAACGAATTATTGTGTGGGAGGGGATCACTCGGGCCGACTTTTTCAAAATTGCATTACGCTCCCTCCTCCCATATAGTATTAGTCCGCTTACTGTCCCGTGCGATTGTTTCTACTTGGAACACAAGATTCTAATTAACTCTTTTTGGAAAATTTTAAACCCTCATGCTCATCAGAAATGAAAAAAAATCTCAATAAGTACCTACCTGTAATAATTAATAATGCAGGGACTCACCTTTAATATCTAAGTTTTAGACTTGCAAATATATGCTTCTCCATGAATCCAGGCCAGCATAATATACGAGGGTCTGAGCACCAGAATTAAGTGCCTTTCCGTAGCTTATTGAGGGGCCAAGCACGTCTCGCCGACGTGGGTTTTTACAAGTTGGGTAATCCGTGTCTTTCTTCAAAGCAAGACTCATTCAGTTTAACGTAGGAGACGAGTTAATCGTAATACCTAACCTATTCTATAATTTCAGAAGTGTATATAATTAGCTTCAGAACATATCGACTGTCATCTGATGCTGCATGGCAAATGAAACGAATGAAGTAAGTATGTTATATCCCATAAAAATACAGACCTAGCCTGATACCCGTCAGATAAAGGACTTAACTCTTTCGTCATGATGTTACGAATGACTTTTCATAAAACGCAATATTTTCCCGAGTAGTTGGATTGGTAGATTCAAGATTTAACTGACAAGCAAGCTTTTATGTCACGTGACTAATGTTAGCATCTAAATTTTATAACGATAGCCAGAATATTTTATAATCCCGTTATGTTTTATTTTATCAATATTGTTGATGACGAATGAACAAGTCAATTTATTATGCGGATCATATCTGACATCAACCCAATTTTGCAGACGTATAGACGCGACGGCGCGCTGCGCCTGCCGCCTATCGCATCGATTGCGAGGACGGACGCTGTGTCAAAAATGAGATAAAATCTGCCGCTTTCATTATCGAGATGGGCCTGAATTTGGCTAAGATGCTAATTGTCCTGAGTGCTATTGTTGTAATTACTTTAGTACCCTTAGTTGTAATTAAGTTTGAAGAACTGACAAATTTCAAATCATCTCGATTATAAAATGGGTCCATTAATATGAATCCACATGTGATCGCATTTATTGTATTTTGGCAGTCTGTTATGTGGTGTTGAGTAAAACAGGGTGGACGTTTCGGAATAAATTGAATTAATTCAGCGATGACTTCCGTTGGTATATGTATACACTTGGTAAGAACCTCATTTACCTGCTTATGATAGATTACCTACACATTAGATGTATGTGATTTGTAAATCCATTAGGGTCTTGTGACCGCTTGGGATATAAGGTATAAATATTAATTTAATCAATATCCTAAACTAGGACCTGAGGAAAGGGCAACACAACAGTTTTAAGAATAATGATTATTATTATTATTAATAAGTACTTATATATTTAGGTACCTATTACACTAAATACCTTCATTTATATATTTATAGTGATCCCACGTTATTATGTCAAATGAATTTTTACAAATATACATACATATATTTTTGTGTCAGAATATGATAGCGAAGCTTTATTTATACAACTGCTTTAGCCTAGATAATAGTGCTTATTTTTGAGAATTACAATACTTACACCCTATTTTGACCTGCTTTTGTTTACTTTTCATGTAATTTTAGCCATTGTCCATTGTACCGAGCCCTTTGTGGATAATTACAATTTTCCTTATTCAGGTAAGGCGTAGCGTATACTTACCGGGAACTATGATTTTGGTCAATATGTATAACCAATATCTTGTACCTACCAAAAAGCATTTTGTTTACGGATGCCGTGGTCTTTATCCTTGGGAAAGACAAAGACATGAAAGTGGAGATATCCCTATGATATGTCGGGAATGTCACATTTTATCAACTCGAATAGGACCTCAAAGAAATCTAAATTCGTCGAACAGTCCTAAGTTTACCTACTTTCTTTTTTTATTATATTGTTATTTGTATTATTTTGACATTATTATTTTAAATGCAATGTATATTGTTTACTGAATAAATAACTATGGACTTAAGTAAGGTTAGTAATTATGATTACAAATACTAGGTAGTCTAAAGCTTTGGAATACGGTAGGTACTTGCCAATTGCCTCTGCAGTGCTCTGCTCGGAATTTCCGGACCTTACGTAAGACTAGCGAAATTTCATGTAATTCCCCGGAGATCTTGAAAACAGTTTTGAATACGATGTCATTGGATATAATATAAACAAAACTGCATAAATATAACTACACAGGATTGAAAAAGAAAGATAAATACACATAGTTTTCTTAACTTAAGGCATTTATTATAGCAAAGCTGTTTTATACAAAATTAATTTGATAATTTGCCATAGGTACCTATTAAACAAATTACACTACAGACAGGACGGTATTAAGGTATTATTTAGTAGGTAGTCCCCTTTTTAAACAATACTGTAAACATTGGCGGGCGAATCAAGAAAACAACACGCTAGTCGTATTATGTAAATAAATAAATATTTGCGGACAATCTTACACAAATCGACCTAGTCCCAAACTAAGCAAAGCTTGTACTATGGGTACTAGACGACGATAAACATACTAATATAGATAAATACATACTTAAATACATAGAAAACATCCATGACTCAGGAACAAATATTCGTGCTCATCACACAAATAAATGCTCTTACCGGGATTCGAACCCACAGGACCTCTTGCTTCGTGGCAGGGTACCAACTAGGCTAAAGCGGGCGCGGATGTAAAATTAGACGTGAAATTTGGGTGTACTATTTAACTATTATGAATTATGAAGTATAATAAAAAAGTTACCTATTGTCACTAGGTATCCCGGCTTATTGATAACAATTTTTAATACATTTTAGGGTTCCGTAGCCAAAATGGCAAAACCGGAACCCTTATAGTTTCGTCATGTCCGTCTGTCCCACAGTCACAGGCATTTTACTCGAAAACTATAAGGTGTATTTGAATAAAGTTTTAAGGATAGGTGTATTTTGTTAGCCGCTACATAGTTTTGTAATTAAATGACCAAAAAAATGTTTTTTAGTGGTGCAGTAATACTGCACCAGCAGTATACATACAAAAAACTGAAAGTCAATATTTTTTTTTTCATTGCAAGCCCACGTGTGGCACATCAATCGATAGGCTTTTCAAAAGAAATATAAGGTTTCTCAGCAATTTTTTTGATTAAGTGAATAGTCGGAGGTAATCGGTACAAGTCACTAAAATTGTGTCCCCCCCCCCCTCTCTAATTTTTGAACGGTGTATTATAAAGATATGAAAAAAATCATGGACATAGGGCTTATTAAATTCTTTCCGAGAAAATTATTTTGAACAAGATCGGTTCAAAGGTTTTCGAGATATTTCTAAAAAACTGCCTTCCTTAAAGATAAGCACGTAAGTGCCATAAGATTTCAGTAACTATACGACCTTTTTAATGGGCACGGAACCCTTTCTATTGTCTACCGTCGTATAACATAGGGTCCTCGTGTTATTTTTATTTTAATGGTGAACAAGGAATAATATTTTTATTGCATTGTATTTATTGTATCTTTAAAGCGACTGATATTTTATCAGTGGTAAAATCTCTTCCAAGAAACCTAATCGTTTAACACAGCGCAAATTAAAACCTTAACCGCTTATAAACGGTTTTCGGTTATTTTACACCATACCTAACCGAAGTCATAACCAGTTATGAAACATGACCGGTTATTGCATTCCATACATACGGCAGGGATCGGAACCGGTTTTTTCAAAAATCCCCGAAGTAGTCTAATATTTTGAATTATTTTAGGCTCTTAATGTAGGACTCTATCGTGTATTTAGGTAACATATTCGTATTATTAGATTAGATAGATATTATAATCAAAGAACGAAATAATACCGGTTTAATTTGTATATAGAAAATACCGGTATCCGATCCCTGCATACGGCCTCATCATCATCATCATATCAGCCCAAAGACGTCCACTGCTGAACATAGGCCTCCCCCAAAGTGTGCCACAATGACCGGTCCTGCGCCACCCGCATCCAGCGGACTCCTGCGACCTTTACCAGGTCATCAGTCCACCTTGTGGGGGGCCTACCCACGCTGCGCCTTCCGGTACGTGGTCGCCACTCAAGAACCTTTCCGCCCCAACGCCTACCTGCCTGCCTACCTGCCTGATGGCAACCAGAAGCACTCCAGGAGAGTCACAAGCGCGCTGCCGACCATCTATTCGAGAATTTGTTGTGTTGATAGCTATTTGAGAATTTGTTGTGTTGATAGCTATTTGAGAATTTGTTGTGTTGATAGCTATTTGAGAATTTGTTGTGTTGACAGCTAAAGACAGCTTAAGGTTCGTACGGCTATCACAGGACGGCATGCGAGCCGTGTCGCGGCGAGATAGACTATCCGTCTCTTTCTATTCTTGCTAATTAGAACGCTTAGAAAGAGACGGATCGTCCATGTCGCCGCGACACAGCTCGCGTGCCGTCCTGCGATTGCCGTGCTGGGGACCTTATCTACTCACCACTAGGAACAGTAGGAACACAACACCAAATACCCACAAAGCAAGTAGCGGTATTAGGTAGCACTAGATGCCATTACACCCAATGCTTATTCGACATAATTATTAACTATTTTAACCAAACGATGTAAATCTCAGAAATATACATTATACGTTCATCACGAGAAACCACGTCGAAATTGATTTAGCATAGCTCTCAATAACACATCGTGTCGTGACATAATGCGTCACAACTCACGCCCCCCTTTACCCCCTATGACGTGACTTACTAACTTAATTGGACAACCTCAGGACAAGGGGCGACGTAACAAATAGACGTTGCTGGGTTAAAACGACTCGGGTGGGGTTAGCACGAAAAATCACGAAAAAACTAGAACGAATTCAAGGTTTGGAAAACGGCCTATTTTAATGGGGTATAGCTAGGTAATTTATTAATCTCAATCCGGACCGTTTCATCAGAAGAACAACTAGGCTGTATTGATATTAAATGTGCTGGACGATCTCCGAGATTTATTATTATCGACTTGGACCAATCCTAGGCTTCAATTTCGAAGAGTTTTAAAGATTTCCATAATATCCAACATTTATATGTATGATGGCATTTGTGTTTTGAATATTTTATGTGTTAGTTAATAGATAATTTGATACAGAACTCGAGCCTGTTATCAGGGTCGAGTTCTGTATCAAATTATCTAGTATACCTATCAGCATACATACTACTTACTGGACACAATACGAAATAATAAAGTGAAGTTCCATTTCAAGGATAAAAATATATTAAAACATTCCAAAACTTTCCTATAGGAGCTTTCGCACCTGTTGGCATTGGCACCACATTCATCGATAAAAAGTTATTAACTAACACATATAAAATATTCAAAACACAAATGCCATCATCAGATAGATAACATCGTAATATTCATGATACCTAAACACACGGAGTAGAGTGGACAAGCAATTTATAAGAAACTAGCTTCTGCCCGCGACTCCGTCCGCGTAGAACTCGTTTATATCGCAGCTCCGTACAAATTTTCAACCCCAATTCCAGCCTTTAGGGCATGATTTCCGGGATTATCTACTCCCGGGAGTCAAAATATCTCTAATCTAATATTAAAAGCCGTGCCAGGATAAGCTAGGTGATTCTGCCCCTCTCGAGTTTGGGCTTGTAATATTTATGGATACTGGCTCTACATTAGTAATTAATGTGCAAAATTTGAGCACCCTAAACTTTATAGTTAAAAATATATATCATATATATTTCTTAAATATTTTTTTTCTAGCCAACCGATTTTAGCGTGCTTTGCATTTACTAAAGATGATTATATGACATAAATTATATTTTTATATTTTCATTATGTAATAGCACAAATAAAAAAAAACTGACTAAACTTTCAGTTTTTTTTTTATTTTCTTCCACATTAGAGACTGCTCCATTTTTTTCACCAATGCATCCCAACCAACGAACGAATAATATGGTTTTTTTTTCAAAATTATAGCTCTGGGAGAACATGGAGATATCTTTACATAAAATACTTTACATACATTTCCTAGATCCGCTATAATATAAAACGAACCTCTTTAGGCTAGGGTTGCCATACGTCCCGGTACGCCGGGACATGTCCCGGTTTGAAGCATGGTGTCCCGGCGTCCCGGCCGATAAGCAAATTGTCCCGGTTTGAGAATCATACTTATTTAATAGAGGGCTGGCCTTGGTAAACAGTAATATACCTACAATAAACGACTAAACCTTTAAAGTTACCTATTGTTGTAATAAGTTCCTTTTTTTCTACCTTTACTAGTTTTTAGGGTTCCGTACCTAAAAAGGAAAATAATGGAACCCTTATAGGATCACTCGTGCGTCTGTCTGTCCGTCTGTCACAGCCAATTTGCTCCGAAACTACTGGACCGATTGAGATGAAATTTGGTGAACATATGTAAATTGGTGATCCAAAGATGGATGCGTAAAGTAAATTAATGAATTCTGAACAAGGGGGCCACTTTTGGGCGGTGAACTGGAAAATTAAAAAAAAAAGTTTCGCAAACTGTATTGTGTGACATATTAAAATAATTTAGAAAAAAATACGAAAATTGACAATTCCTCCCTTATCTCCGGCTTAAAATTGTGAAAAAAATATGGAAAATAGTTCCTTGCCTAAAGATTACAGGAAAACCTATAAGAAATTTGAGTATTCAAAGTAACGGGAAAATCTCAATATTTTTGTGTATTTTGTATGGAGCGCCTGATACTTAGAACATAGCAATTTTACGGAACCCTCAACGAGTTGAACTCGCACTTGTCCGGTTTTTCTTGAAATGTCCCGGTCTGAGTCCTCACACTTATGGCAACCCTACTTTAGGCATACCTATTAAATACGGCCATATACATTTCCTTCCCTTTTATTTAAACAACAACGTTTCGCAGCTTAAAAACTCCTAATAAATTAATACTCCTAACTCTTAATATAATAATAAAATATTTTCCTAACGTATGATAATCGAAAGGAGAATTTTTATTATATTCTTTTATATACTTTATTACAATAATTTGATGGTTACATGTTACATACAGTCCATTTAGCAACACTACGTTATCAATTTTAACATGAGTCATCAACCCTATTATGTGAATCGTAAATACCTAAGACACAGCTATAGACCATGTAATCTATAATAATTAAGAAGGGGTGACATGATTCACCTCTCGGTCAATTGACTCAAATATTTCAACATCGTCTACATTGCCCTATCACATTTCAATATGTTTCACGAGCCTATAATATATACTGATGCACGCGCGCTCGCTTTGCTATACTTAGTGCTCGACACATTAATTGTGAAACAGACGAACCGGGTTTAGCCCTAATTGTTGAAAAGAATAACTGTATAAATTCAGTATGAGCAGAATCTTACAAAAGGACCACCTTGAGGAAAGTGAGACATTATTGGAAGCACTAAACTAAAGTGATTTAGGTACGAGTATTGTGTCCTTAGAAAAGGCCATGTCAGGGTTTTTTGTAAGAGGAATATCCTACTATAGATTCCTATGAACTATCTTTATGAATAGCCGAAATACCAGTCATGCTGTTGTTAATAATATTTCGTTACAATAGCATTTTTGGGACAGGGACCAGCAATAAAAAAGGGATACCTACCCAGATACGTCGAAGGATACCCGACAGCATTTACACCGCACCATTTTAAACTTACCTGCGTTTTACGTATCTTCAGCTTATTTGAGTTTGAGTTGGCCGAATTGCATCAAAGTAGTCTATACAAAAAGTAACTCTACCATTCAAGGTAGAAGATTCAAATTCCAATGACCGTTTATTAAAAGTCGGCACATAATAATCTCAACTTACTGCTTCCATTCATCCAAATCCACCGCTTTGTTAGAATTATCTAGATTATAAAGCTATTGTTTCATGCATAATGTATGAGGTAATAAGCTTGGCTACTACAAGGTTTATTATTAGGACCATACCGGGTTTGCAAAGTTGAAAAGGAGTAAGGTTTGGTCGGGGTCGTAGTTTATGCCCTTCATATGACGTGTAGTTTATGTGGATGACCGTGACCGTAGATTTATGAGGTTTTATTTGTTTATACGTGCTTTACTGAACTAAAAAGGCTTAAGCGAACTACATATTTATGCATACTTGCGTCAGTTTACGGCGTATATGTGGAAAAGTAATATATAACCTTAGAATAACGGTAAATGACCTTATTAGTTCTCGGCACTCAGCACGTCTCTTTGGTCGATACACCGATGAAT
This sequence comes from Epinotia nisella, assembly GCA_932294315.1. NCBI lineage: Eukaryota > Metazoa > Arthropoda > Insecta > Lepidoptera > Tortricidae > Epinotia > Epinotia nisella. The sequence continues at coordinate 14,555,125 of OW028682.1, read as the reverse complement.
CACGCACGAAATGATTTCGGAATGAAGGTAGAATGAAAACGTAACTTTGAAGGTCTGTTTTGGTCGATGAAAATAACTATGTAGGTAATAATTGGGTTTTGGCGTGATTGAAACAATGATAGCTACTTAAGTTTTCATTGAACGAGCGAGAGCGAAGCGCCTCAATGCCATCGCTGCACGCCTGCTTAGCTAATAAATCTAATAAAAATACGTGATGGGAATGGGACCCCTTATGATATGATATGATAACCTCAGACCAAGAAAAAAAGATACACGGAGCATGTCGAACTACCTAGTTCAGCCGGTTTTCAACCAAGCCAAATAAGTTTAGCACACGCTCACGCACACATAAACAAATTGAATTGCACAAAAATCGAAATAGGTGATCTTAATTGACAGCATTGCGACACGTGCAGTTCAAATTAATCAGTATCTGTCTGTACCTTGTTCTAGTTGTTCAACGGCGATGCTATGCGCGTCCATCATGACAGACCACTGGGAGCACGTGGTCTGGGAGCGCGCCGCCCTCGCCGCACTCGCCAACGCGTCCAGCACGACGCTGCAGTGGCTGCTGGACGAGAAGGTTGCTAAAGTGAGCCCCGTGTCATATTCTCTTTTGTCCTGACCCTGAGTTGGACGCGTGCCTTTCTAACCAGCGCGATCCGAGTACAAAGACTTAAACTTATAGTTATGGTGCCGAGTTCCAAGGAAGCGGTGTGGGATATGGACATAATTACTAATTGCACGGAGCTGCCTTAACATAAAGGATGGCAAAATATAAGGTAAAGAAGAAGGGATCGTAATGCAAGGCAAGATGCACTACGGCCCTTTTCCGAGAGATTGTGACGCATTAGATAGAAACATTCGCTGCAGTGCGTGGCGAGTAATGCGCTCAATATCAGAAAACTATCGTAGGTAACATATATGATTGGAGTCATGCCGCGAACTCTTGTTTCTGCATAATTTTATTCCGTTCTGTCTTTCACATATATTCATGTAGGTATTGTAGGTTTAGATTTAGAAGTAAAATATGTATGTATATGCCAGGTCAAAAGTACCCTAAACCCTAAACCGACGAGCATGTATGAGAAATGTTATGAAGGTGAGTGAAGCGAAAGTGGTTTGTCAGGATCGTAGCAAATGGAGATCCGTGATCTCTGCCTACCCCCCTGGGAAAGAGGCGTGATTATATGTATGTATGTATATATGTATGATATGTATCACATCAGATTAATCTAATCAGTTCTAACCACCACGTAGTTAAGTTATCAATGCATAATAGACGTATTACTTATTCTGTGATAATAGCCTAAGTTACTATTACTACTTAGCAAGCTACTGCTTGCATACCTACCCAATTACCACAAATAGTATAAAAGTTGTTCTAATTCCTTCTCATTTAAATTGCATGCAACGGCCTGCACTTTGAAGTGTAATCTAACTCTGCTACGGTGTAATCGAAACAAAGGGAATTCTTAACAAACGACCGATTATGTAACGGTAGGCCAGCAAAGTTCTGTACATACACAATCCATCATAACATAATACCCACCCACAAAAGTTGGAAAACTTTCCCGCCTACTTACTATATTATACTTCATGTTCTGTCGATGTGTGTATCGTAGCCAAGAAACTTGAAGACGGAGTTTGTTTGTCGGGTGATTTTATTATTCATTTTGCTGCTGGCAACTTTCTTTTCTCAAAAAATCGTTGATCGTGTTTGCGAGATTGCTTGCGCAGAGATGGATCAGTATCTTATCATTTGCGTTTATAAACCACCATCAGGTAACTTAATTTCGTTTATTGAAATTATGGAAGATGTACTTGGTAAAGCAACAAATAATAAAAAATCAGTAGTTGTTTGCGGCGACTTCAATATCGATATTTTGTCCCAGTCGGTCGAAAAAGATAAGTACATCACTCTATTTAAATCGTTTAATTTAGATTACTTGTTTGAAGTGCCTACCCGGGTGACTCCCACCTCTGCCACTTGTATAGATAATACGAGTATTTGGTTAAATTGTCCTCATCTATACAGAAACATAGTGAACGGAGTACGTTCGGATTATAAAGCTCAGTTGGTAGGGCTACCTTGCGAAACAAAACATCCAGATCGCGTTATAAAAATAAGACCGCTGAGCAAAAGTAGGCTAGCACTATTAAAGTCAAATCTACTAGTCGCCATGTCGAATACCCAGGCAGAATCAAATGATCCGAACGATCAATTCAAAATGCTTCTGAATACCGTCTGTAAAGAGTTTAATGGAACTTGTGGTAAAAAACGTATCAAGATTAATAGTAAAATGTCATTCAATGAGTGGGCAACTGCCGGAATCCGGAAAAGTAGAGATAACTTGTACCAACTTTATGAGAGGAGGTCTTATACCACTGACGAACGCTTCCATCAGTATGTTAGGGATTATTCCAAATTGTTTAAAATTGTGTGCACGAAATCTAAAGCAGTGCACCTAAATAATAAAATAAAGTCCTCCAATAACAAGGCCAAGACAGTCTGGAAAATAATAAACACAGAGACTGGGCAGAAAAATAAAAGCGATTCCACCATTTCTTTGAAGATAGAGAATGCATTAGTAACTGACGCAGGAAAAGTAGCCGATGAATTTAACAATTTCTTTTTCACCTCACCGGCTCGAAAAGGCTTGCTTTATCGCTCAAAATCTGCGCCCAAAAGCCCACTATATCCGCTAGCGTGGAAAGAGTTTTTGAATTTGGAACGTGACGTAGTATTACGACACCCCACTTTTTTCTATGGATGCGTTCAGTATCATGGGTCAGCCATGAAGTAAATATTTAAGCATGCGTGTTCCGGTATTTGATTTAATTTTAATTTTATTTTATTTCGGTATTGAATAATTTAAAATACAGTTAATTACATTATTTTAATATTTTGCAATATGAAAATACTAAAATAAGCAATATATTCAAAAGATAATTTTAGTTGAATTTTGCACGCACAGCAGTTCGCCTTCACAAAGGGTAGGTCAACTACTGATGCTGGTGCAAGTTTGATTAAATTCATTCTGCAGTCTTGGGAAGAGTCGCAGGACGCCATTGGAGTCTTCTGTGACCTTTCCAAGGCATTTGATTGTGTAGATCATAGTACCTTAATTTGTAAACTTAAATTTTATGGCATTAGAGGACATGTATTAGATCTCATTGAGTCATATTTAACACAAAGGAATCAAAAGGTAGCGATAAACGGGGCCATTTAGTCAGAGACAGTGGTGGAGATGGGAGTACCTCAAGGATCTATTTTAGGTCCATTCCTGTTCCTTGTTTATGTAAATGATCTACCATATATGGTAAGTCGAAGATCAGGCATTGTCATGTTCGCCGATGACACCTCGTTACTGTTCAAGGTTAATAGGAAAGATACTGAACTCATTGAACCAAATAACACCCTGTCCATGATATCTGACTGGTTTGCTGCCAATAACTTAGTGTTGAATACTCAAATGTAAACTTAGCCTCAAATATTAAACTTAATGGTGAAACCACAGAATTTGTAAAGTCAACTGTATTCTTAGGTATTACGTTAGACTCTAAACTGCAGTGGGGTTCCCACATAACTGCGATAGGAAGTAGGTTGAGCTCCGCTGCTTTTGCAGTCAGGAGAATAAGGCAGCTTACCAATGTAGCAACGGCACGGTTAGTTTACTTCGCTTACTTTAACAGTATAATTACTTATGGTCTTATTTTATGGGGATCAGCGGCAGATATTGAGACTGTATTTATTTTACAAAAAAGGGCTGTTAGAGCAATTTATAACCTCGGGTCGCGTGAGTCATTAAGAAAAATTTTCAAGGAAACAGATATTCTAACACTGCCGTCGCTATAAGTATTTGAAATAATAATGTATGTTAGGAAGAATTTATACAACTACCCAACAAACACTGATAGGCCCAAGGTTACCAGAAGCGCAGGGAAGCTCAAAACAACTTTTTCAGGCTAGTAAAAGCGAAAAAGTCGTTCTTGGGAAATTGTATAAAATTCTACAATAAAATTCCAAAACACAATACCGAACTTACTGACTCTAAATTCAAATCTGTCGTAAAACGGACACTTATTTCAAAAGCATATTATAAGATAAACGACTACATCATGGATAGGGATATTTGGCAGCGATAAAATCCTGCACTAGAAATCTGTCGTAAAATAAATAGGCTTTCTACTGTAGCAATGTAATTTTAAAATTTTATAATACTCTGATACTGAAATGATATATTGTATACTGTTTTGAAAAAATGACACCTCGCCGAGTTTTTTACGCCGGTTCTTCTCGAGGCAGAGGTTTACTTTCCGGTGCCGGTGGTAGTTTATCGACATTCATAGGTGCATGTAATATGCCTAAATTGAAGAATAAATCACTTTGACTTTGACTTTTTTGACTTTGAATGCTATGTAATGTTGCCATGTCGCTAAAAATACCGAATACTTATTAGAATGTGTCCAGTAAATTTGATAACTGGTTTTCGGCGTCTTGAATATGGTTACAGTTATTTTCGGTTATACTTTTTCTTACTTAAATTGTCAAATTACATTAAGTTTCTTACATTATTTCTGTGATTATGACAATTATGTACAGTTTAAGTGGTGAATTATTAGATAATTGCTTAAAAAAGGCGAAATCAGAGCGCTTATGTTGGTAGGTTGGTACAGTGAAACTCGAACTACTCTGCTTTTGCTTTTATTTATAAATGAGAGCATGTATATGGGTTGCCACATTATGTCAGTGGTTTAGTAGCAGAGATCGGATATTCGGATCGATATTTACCTATTCTTGGCAAAATCCCGGAAATTGTTGGGAAAATATGGAGTCGGCTTCTTTTTTATTATAAATTTAATAAATATGCTCTGGAACTCCGGGATCGCACGACATGACATAAGATGGTACAAATTTACCTACATGTTTAGTTTATGGCTATTTTTGACTATTTTTGTAAGGAAATATGTTGTTATATAGATCTAACAAGAACAGTGTATGTAGTGTAGCCGCAGCGTGAATTGGCAAAGTAATGTAAGTATTTTTCTATAGATATCTTACATAACTGGTTAGTCATATATTATAGTAGATTCAAGGGTTCTGTAATATAGGGGAATAATAAAGAATAATATAGGAGAAAAATTAATATTTCCCCATAGTAAATTACATTACGTAAATAATAATCATGTCATACGATTACGATTAAATAACAAGTGAAACCAAAACATTTTTCGAAAAACCCAAATGCTTGTTGCAAATATTAATGCCTATTTCACTCCTACGATTAAGAGGAATCCAACGACACCTCACATGTCAAAATCCGTCAAACGGTTTAGGCTGCAGTGCGTGTCAAAGAATAAGACATAGCCACATACATACTTACATACTTACATACATACATACATACGCTCGAAAAACATAACCCTCTCTTCTTCGGCAGTCGGGTAAATACAATGTTAGTTTGATGTTAACTAAAACTGTAAGTACTGTAAGTTAAATGAAACACACATGAATTAAATAATATTTTATAATTAGGAACCACTAAAATAGTTTATTTAAATACTTTAATACGAATGTGTTTATGTTATCCTAATTTTCGGTATTCCGGGAAATCCCGAGAAGTTTATTAGTATAATTATATTGAGTCCGCCTCCATGCTACGCAACAACAACGCGGTGTAGGTACTGAGGCCCAAGAATATAGGTAAATATCGATCCGAATATCCGATGTATGTTTAGTAGTTATTATTTGGTGTTTAGTTGATAAATTCCATGTTTTTATCATTAACAACCGAATAGCCTAGTGGTTAGTGAACCTGACTATGACAGATATTTGTAAATTTGTATGATGAATACGAATGTTTGTTCTCGAGTCTTGGATGTTTAATATCTATTTAAGTATGTATGTATTTATCTATATAAGTATGTTTATCCGTTGTCTAGTACCCATAGTACAGGCTTTGCCTAGTTTGGGACTAGATCAATTGGGAATGGATGAAAATTTTAGAAATGCCTGATAATTTTTTTGGTGATAGGAATAACCTTCCTTAGCACCAGAAAAAAAATTCAGAATTTTCAGCTGCGTCAATTTTTTTTTTAATAATATTAACAGTTTCCTCACTTACGTTTTGGGTCAGTTACGGCACCTTCCTCGATCGGTCTCATATTGCAAAAAATATATTAAATATGTGTGGTAAACTGACACTGGCAATGATATTGACACTTGCAGCAGCTATATTGGTCATTACAGTGTCAGTTTACCACAGATATTTAAGATATTTTTTTGTAATATGAGACGGATCAAGGAAAGTATCTATTTACCGTTGTTGACCCAAAACGTAAATGAGGAAACAGGAGCCGTAGCATGGTTGGCCTTATCACTCGACAAGTGACAAGATAGCAGCGTCGTCTCGTTCTATCGAACGGTGTCAGCCAGTGACGCACGCTCTATCCTATCACCTATCGCGTGACAAGGCCAACCATGCTACGGCTCCTGTTTATATTTTTCAAAAATAATTGTCGCAGCTGAAAAATCTGAAACTTTTTTTCACCAAAAAAATAATCAGGCATTTCTAAAATTTTCATTTCATTGGTGTGAATTGTCCCACGATATTTATTTATTTATTTATTAAATAACCATAGCCGGTTATAACCGGTTTTCGGTTATTTTCCCACCATAACCGAAATCATAACCGGGTATGAAATATGACCGGTTATTGCATTCCCTAGCAGCCATCCACTTCTCATCAAGAGAATCAGAAAATAATCCCGCAGCGGCCGTCCCCCTCTCGCCGAGACTATCCGACCTGATCATCCCTCAGCGGAACATGTCTTCCCATACACCCCCAAGAGCAACCGATCCCTCAACCAGTTAACTCGCCGCAGCCTTCTACCTCTTGCCAAAATTACCAAATGACTACGTCACAGACATTCACTTCCTCAGAGTCAAATTTCGGACAAACGAATATAAATGTCCCTGTCAAATCAATAAAAATATCCATTAGCAAATGCCCGAATGTGAATCTGATCTTATTTTCCGATTTCATTTTTGAGAAAAGCACTATTCTTGCTTCGACCAAAATAGCTATCCGTCGCATCCCAGAGCGCGTAGGCCTACACGGCTTGGTCCGTCTAATTCATACTCGGCCAAACGGCTTACTTATCGGTCTCTGCCGTAATGTACTATTACTGCCAGTATTTTTTAAACGAATACATTTGAATCTGTGTTCCATTCCAGCCAGACATAAATGTATTATTTATCCAAGGGCTTTAGAGAAGTAGTGTGAGGCACAAACAATTCGTGCTCTCTAAGCATGGAAAGTCACGCGCTGAAAGAAGATTAAACGTCTTAATTAAATCCAGTTTGTTTAACTTATGATATGGTTATGAGTTATATTATCGCCGTAATGGGAATATTCTGCGTATAATGAAGTTTATTTTGCGGGTCACCTTGGATGTTTTGCACGCAATTGTGGTCTTTGCATAGCACGGTAATAATTTGACTCAGCGTATTAGACGATTAAGACGACCTTCAACTATTTGGTTCTATAATGTCCTTTTGTCCTATGGTTTACATTCAAATGACATTGAGAACACACTCCAATAAATTAGGCTGTACCTAACCTACACGTACTTTATCCAGTGGTAAAATAAATTTTGGCCTATATATTTCTTCATCAGAAAAATAAAACAAACAATTAAACTGTTACTTTCAATCCAAGCTAAGTACTTATCTAGATTTTGGTGCTCGAAAGTCGAAATATCTCCCGGTGTTTACCTACTCGCTCGGGACAATTTGAGTCCCTTGTGTACATTCCTGGGAGATAGGGATTAAAATTAGCTCGTGCGCAAATTAAACCCATTACTCGCTCCTGTTTGTAAAAATTAAGGTTTTTAGGGACGGGGCGAGTGAGCAACTTATGTTATATTTATAGGTACTATCGCCAAAGGGTACGGGTTCTCACCTCTAGGATCATTTTCGAGCGTTCGCCATGCATGTGCAGACGATTTTGAACAGAAAGTTTGAACCCGGTGGGCGATAGTACATAGCCGTAATTGAGTTCCAATTTTATTTGCAGACCCTGGAAACAATTCGTGCCAGTTTTTTACCGTGCAGTTAGGTACCCATTAATTGGTGCTAAGAACCAGGTTACTCTGTTCGTAGACAGTCTTTGCTACATATGGGAAAAACCACGGTAGCGCTACGAAATTGTTGGCATGGATTAGAAATTATGCGTGGCATTTTTAATGATAATATAAACTTATTTATGTGAATATGTCAGTGATCACCTCACAAAATTCTATATTCCAATTGACGGAATTCAAATTGGCCAGTTTCCTACAAAATCAGGAATACATCATGACCTACACAGTTAATTACCTAGTTTGATATAACTTTCATCTAATTGATAACCAACTCCTAGTAGGTATCCTAGTGTGAGATAGAAACGGTTTCTAGTTTCTTGAACAGTAAACTAGTTACCCACGGATCAAACTTAGATCCATGTAATTTAAACAACGAACTAATTTAAATTCAAGCCCACCGACATCCTTGACCTTTGTAATACCTAATTCGTTTACTAATTTAGTAAGTGCTACCTACATGTAACGAACTGTCCAACTTGGCGAATACTTCGTGAAATTTGACTTTCATTATGGAATAATAATAGCTAGCTTAGTTGGAAACGGGGTGAACATAATATTCTTGCAAAGTCTAGGTATTCTCTGTGCTCTAGGTAGGCTCTGTATTTAATAGATGAATTAATCGTCACAATACCTACTATAGCTTTGCTTACTTTACGACTAAGTCGATTACTGTAAGACATCCCGCAATAAATATTATCATGAAAAATATTGGACAACATTTTCTGTGTCAAATTTTCTATAGTAAATTTCATCGGAATGCCATAGCCCGTAAAATATTGCTGTTTATACGTCGTCCCTAAAGGTTTTCGGAATGACGCACTTCTGACGAGTCAGGACGTAGACTACTACATGTTCCCTTGTGATTCCTGAGTCATTATCAGGGACTTTTACCTTAGGGCACACGTGATTGATGGACAAAAATCAAAGGCTTTGGGGTAAGTGCCCGTATTTAGGCACTTTACTTGCCGGGTATTTGATTGCAGGCGTAAAATATTCAGGCGAGGGACCGGGTCGGGTTAATGTGTCCTTAACCTTTTTATGTGCTCATTTACAGGCGAAGACGTTCTAGAGCTTTAGGGAAATTGTGTTAGGTTTTTTTTTATTTGTATTTTTGTATTACTAAGGAGATTGAGCGATTTCAAGTATATCTGAGTCAAGCTAACAATCTTATTGAAAAGTGGTTCTGGGCTTGCATTCTAAATTTTCTTATTCGATATGAGAAAATTATAGTCGGAATGGCGTCAGTTCTCGGGAACAATATTCCGAATGCTCCTTCAACTGAAGGTAAAATCTATACGACCATGAAATCTGTCCTCATGCATGGCTCAGAATGTGCTCAGAATATTGGGCTACTAACATGACAGAAGAAACGAGATTGCACGAGAATGTTGAGATAGGTGTGTGGCGTGACGACAATGGAACGGACCAAAAAGTCGGCGAAAGTTTGGATGTTTGTTACTAGATCACGCAAAAACGGCATGAATTTTAGTATACAAATAGAGTATAGCCTTGATTAACATATAGAGTACTTTTTATCCCAGTAAAATTCCAACAAAAGGAAGTCAACGCGAATGAAGTCGCGGGCAAAAGCTAGTGAGTATATTAGAGGAAGCCTGGTAACACCTATGGTCGAAGAAATTACGAGCCAATCGCTTAGCGTGGTACATGCATGAAAGGAGTAGAGATGAGTTACGCCGAGAAAAATGGGATGGATTGTGTGAAAGACCAGACCAAATAGGAAGAATATGAAAGACGTAATGAAGCGTGGAAGAGATGCATGGAAGAAAGAGACAAGTCTTCATATCGTATGATTCGACCTAATATCGTGTTTCTTGCACATTGGGTACGTGTGCGTAGGAGTAAAAGCATATACCAATTGATTTTATCTTCGAAAATAAAGCCTCTGGCAAAAAAAACGCTGAAAACTTCGCGCTTCAGTATATTGGGTCTTACCCTCCTAATGGCCTTTCACGAAGAGTAATGGTCGAAACAGCGGAATTTGCGCGCTTGAAGAAAAAGTTTGCTATAAAATGATACAATAAATCTTGAAGGCTTGAGAAATATACGTAGGTAGGGCTTTATGAACAATAATATGCCCTACCTATCGTCATTGGAATAAGGTTTAACAGTCGCTCAAGTCATCGGTACAGCAATGGTTGCGTGCAAAGGGGTGCAGTTCCGCATAGCGATTGCCCGAGCGAAGGCTGTTCCGGCCATTAGGTTGCTTAAACAATAGGTCACGTCTTACTAGCAATACCATGTCGGTTATGTCTTTGTATACTAGAACAGTATAAAGCAGGCCTTGACCTGAATGAGCCATCAGCGTAGAATTCTACAGCTGCTGATTTCACTAAAAAGAAAATAGTTATCAGAAAAGTACGTTGCAAATTATATGATGCCTTATCACAAATCGAGTTGAAGACGCAGCCCTGTGGTATGCTGTCATTCTAACCGAATGTCGATTCCGAAAATATTTACTTAGCCTTATGCCTATCTAAAGTTTACTACTTACTTATTGCTTTGTGCCGAAATTACAAAAGAAGACGTTTATCAAGTATCCCTTCATACAAAATACAAAAACAAAATTAAATACGTTTATTACGTCGTAAATGGAAGGCCTATGGGAAATGGAAGCATTACCAAAATGATCTTGACTAGACGAAAAGTAAATTTTATTCCATCAAAAACATAAATGTGAAAGGCTGCCAAGTTCGATACTATGGGAATGCTTCGCCTATAAAAGAAGTGAGATCTGAATAAGTACCAAGTTCCATAAAAATACCTCAAATCATAAATAGTTATAGGAATGCACACTTGATTTCCAGCAGTTTTTAAGGTACATTTTGAATAAGTATCACGTTACATAGAAATACCTAAAATTATAATAGTCAGAGAAACGCACACTGGTTTTTTTAGCAGTTTCCTGATAACATTTATTATTTTCAGTACTTTTCAATGATGTTACTTGGCATAATTAATCGTTTTCTTTGCATTAGCAATTCAATACACATTAGTGTATGAATTGACAATGAAGTCTACCTACGAAAACGTCTGTTTATATTTTATCAATGCGAGTATAACCCTATTTTGTCACAAAAGAAATGAAGAAAACCTGTACGGCCTTCATTGATTAATCGTTTACAAATTAACATGATAAAAGTGGTGGGTCGTAGAAAAACTTACCTCACTTATTATGATAACATGTTATGTAGGCGACCAACTTCCGCGCTGTGGTGTGGACTTCGGTAACGAAAACTATAACTTTCCAGGAAAGTTTACCTCGTATTGCTTTTGGTACGAGCGTTAGGTATTAAGTACTTACCTGTGAAACATGACCAGTGAGATACTTATTTGTAGGAGTTACGTAGATTTCTATAGTGTAAAAAAATATTTGGACCATGTTTGACATTATTTTTATTCAATGTTTTATTAATTTTATATTTGTTATTTTTGATTTCTTTTTATTATTACTATTGTAGGGACCGTGACATTTTTTCTCAAATTTTGTAATTATTTTTGACTTTAATATCGCTTCGCTCCTCATTAATGTTTGCACGCCTGCATGCAGGCTGAATGCACTGAACATGTTTTATTTCTAACATCTAAAACGCGGCCAAGTGCGTGTCAGACCATGCAAACGAAGGGTTCCGTGCCTATTAAAAAGGTCGTATCGTCACAGAAAATCTTACGGCACTTATGTCCTTTTCTTTAAGGAAGGCAGTTTTTCAGCAATATCTCGAAAACCTTTGAACCGATCTTGTTCAAGATAATTTTCGGTGAAAGATCTTATGAAGCCCTATGTCCATGTTTTTTTTCATATTTTTAAAATACACCGTTCAAAAATTAGAGGGGGGGGACAGAATTTTAGTGACTTTCGGGGTGATTATCACTAAAATTCTGTCCCCCCCCCCTCTAATTTTAGAACCGTGCATTGTAAAAATATGAAAAAAATCATGGACGGTAGGGCTTATTAAATTCTTTCAGCGAAATTGTTTTGAACAAGATCGGTTCAAAGGTTTTCAAGATATTGCTGAAAACTGGCTTCCTTAAAGAAAACGACGTAAGCGCCGTAAGATTTCTGTGACGATACGACCTTTTTAATAGGCACGGAACCCTTCGTTTTGCGTGGTCCGACACGCATTTGGCCGGTTTTTTTTTCTATTGAAGTCGGTTCTATAACACAGTGGTGGGTCCTATAACAGGATCAAATATTTATAAGAACACTTCCTTAGAGCATCTGCAGTAACTTTTTTTTTTTAATTCGGAGAGATTTTGACCTAAAATTATGAACTTATGACCTCCAAGTAATGTATCTTGGCACCACGAGATCATCGCACAGCAGTCAATGCAGATTTGGAGGTAACATCATGACTGTAATGAGTCATAATAGTTTTTGCATTTTTGTTTTCAAACTTTTAATTGTGATTTTTTTAATTTTTTTTCAATTGTTTTTAGTGTTTATAACATAAAAAGTTACTTATATCACCCGAGAAGAGTAAAAGAGTACACGTAAACTTATTTTGAAGAAAAAAAAACATATTTTTCAATTAAAACTACTTCAAAATAATTACTTACAAGCTTAATAATCTACCGTTAATTTTTTTTCCTTCTGTTACAGGGCCCACCCTGTATAGCAAGGTCACGGCCAACCCAAAGCCAGTTCAAGCAATAATAACTTCTAACTCAACGTGTTAAGTCATAAAGTATCTTGGTGTCATAAAGTCGACCAAACACGTGCGAATCGTGTTCTCCAGTCAAGTGATTTATACCACTTACGGTTAATCCGAAGCCCTGCACTGACCTGTGTCCATTAGACTGAGTTCACATTAAACCAAATATTTAATGTTGGCACTTGGTAATCCTGTAGTAATCTCCCTATCGCCATTGAAACAAGTTTCTGTCACAATCACAAAACTTTCGAAAAACCTTTTTTTTGTCAGTCATAAACTGGGTAAGTACGTACTCACTGAAATAATCCTAGCAAATACAAATTCGACTGAAACTTAGCGTCACGGACACGAGCTGCCAACAAGCAGAATGTCTCCTATTTATAGCTAGTCCACTTTATTTTGAATGTTTTGTTTGTCATTGCAAATAATCCTAGCAAACACACATTCGACTGAAACTTAACGTCGGCATGCTGCCCGTGAGCCGTGGCACCATGCTGTCTCCCATTTAGCACTTTAGTTTGAATGTCTTCATCTAATCTTATCTTATTTTGCAGATCGAGCACCCAGGCCATCGGAAAGGCGCTTCGACGTTCCTGGTTCCAATGAACGGCGGCATTTGGACCATGTGCGTGTCTCTGGAAGGTATTTACATGAATAGACTACAAAATAATCTAGAACTCACCTGCTATAAATTAATTCACTACCCGTGGTGTTTCAACATAGCACTCCTTTTTAACAGACTTCAAAAAAAATGTTTGTTACCTCAGAACTCCGTCATTTATGAACCGATTCGTACAATTTTTTTTTTATTTGTAAGCATATGCTTCCATGTTCGTCCCATTGTTATGACGGTCCCATTGGATGATCGAAACCATGAGGAAATGAGGGAACTCCTCAAATATAGAAGGCACGCATGTAGTAATTTTGGTATTTTCTATTATAACTAGTGTATTTACACCCGGTAATCACACATTTAGTGAAGTGGAACTGATGATGAAGATAAAACTGTAAAATTACGTTACTGATTCTGATATGATTCCGTTGAAATGGCAACTAATGAGGTCCTAAATGTCAAGTGTGCCAAATCGACGGAACTCCTCAAATATTATCGGCCCACATACAGTGATATGGTTTTCGTTTGTAATAATCAACGTATTTACTTTCGGAAAGCAGTCTATGTGGTTGGAAAGGAAATGTTCATTTGGCTTGGCGAAGTACTAAATTGAAGTCGGTTAGGTTAAAACTTTGTTTTTTACTATGACTATGACTATGACTATGACTACTTATTACTGTCGCGAATCAGGGACAATTTATTTATTTGTTTCATTAGAATTATTTTTCCTATTATGGAAAATAATATAATACTTTAAACTCACAACACAAAACTGATGAGAGAATATACGAAAAATATGTATGTATACTACCCGCATGTTATCCGTTTTTCTCGTATGGGGTATAAATGCCCACTTTGCCAAAAGCCCCCTGGTTTGAGTGCCATAGATAATGTAATCAAGAGCAATAAAAGAGGAGGTCATTTTATATCACATTTCCATAAAACGATCTTACAAATATTAATTATTTACTGTATATCATTGACGTAAATTCACTCCGCCTGATGTTTCCCGCAAAATGCGAATTTCTTAACCAAAGCACCTACTTATGTAATCCCCCAGCAGCTAATATTCTGTCTCGCAAGATTAATTTAGGTAATCCAATTTTCAATTCGGTGCCTGGGAATCTTGAGCCCCGACATTTAGACGTACTGGTGATATTTAAAACTGTGCTTTATTTCCAGAGGAAGAAGTGTCGATATTGTCTAGAGCCGGCTTCCCGACACAGCCGGTGTGCACGAACTATTTAGCCGACAGCGAGGACGACGAGCCTAGGGCAGATTGGCAGCACCGTGAGTATATTTATTATATTTAAAATTATTTCTTAGTTGGCGTCTGTAAATATACCTACCTACACTCAAAAGCACAAAGTCAACGCATTCAACCTACGCATGCCAGTTTACGAGAACTTACCTTATGTGCAATGCAAGTACTTGTGCAATAGGTACTTTAAATAAAACATTTCAGACGACATTATAAGTTGATTTTTCTGTATAGTATATTCTGGAAAAGCAATCCCATGACACTGCCGCGTCGATAATAAATTATTCACCGGCCGTTTATCAGCGTAGGGTTGCCAACTTCGTTAATCGAAAAACTTAGGGGCTACGTGGACACAGCTTCATTTACATTGTAAATGTTCTCGGTAGGTATAGTTGAGTTTTTTAAAACTGAGCTGATCTACAATACAACAATACAATACAAATACTCTTTATTGCACACCTCACACAAACAAAGCAGTTACATAGAGAAACAATACAATAACATGTAGGTAGAGGTAGACAACAGGCGGTCTTATCGCTGAAGAGCGATCTCTTCCAGACAACCTTTGGGTATCGGAGAAAGAGATAAACTAGATTATGCAGTAGGTGGTGCAGAGATTATTATCAATCAAAAATCAAGAAATTATAAAAATAAACGTACATAAATACCTCTATATATAAACATACACACACAATCATACATATATACAAATAACACAAACACAAATATAATGATACATAAACAGTCAGCCAAAAATACAATCAGGGTTAGGGGAGAGACAAATAATGTTCTTTAAGAAGGGATTTGAGGTTGCCGATAGATTTTGCTTGTCTGATGTCAAGAGGGAGAGAGTTCCACAGTCGGATAGAATTAATAGTGAACGAACTATTGTAAAATTTGGTAGATGATGAAGGCACAGTTAATAGCAAATTGTTAGAACATCTAACAGAATTTAAAAAACTAAAACGTTCTTTGAGATAGCGGGGAGTTGCAGGGTTAAAAAGGATATTATACAGAAGCGAAATAATGTGAGAGTTACGGCGATAACGGATAGGGAGCCACTTGAGTTTAGAACGGAAACTAGAAACATGGTCATATTTGCGTAACCCAAATATGAACCGAATGCAGACATTTTGGAGACGCTCTAGCTTATTAAGTTGTTCCTCAGAAAGGTCGAGATAGGATACATCAGCATAATCAAGAATAGGAAGAAGTAACGTTTGAGCGAGCGCAATTTTAGTTGCAGTAGGTAGAAAATTACGAAGCCGCCTGAGAGACCCCACTGCAGCAAATACCTTCCTGCTCACTTCACTCACTTGAGGCACCCAGGACAAGGATCGATCCATAATGATCCCGAGATTTTTCACTTGCATCGAGTAAGCAATCTGAATCCCATCAAAAAGTATTGGAGTAAATACCGGTATCCGATCCCTGGCTCTAAGTACTAGTTTTTCCCAGAAAGTGTTACCTTTTGAGGATTGCTTTAAAAAAAACTTAACCTTACGGGGCTCCATTCCATACAAAGTTTATTCACTCGTCCTGGGTTTCTGAGTCTTGGATGTTTTCTATGTATGTAAGTATTAATATCTATTATATATATCGTCGTCTAGTACCCATAACACAAGCCTTACTGAGCTTACTATGGGACTATAGTTCGATTTGTGTAAGATTGTCCCTTAATATTCATTTATTTATTATTATTACGTACTTATTATTCACTCGTGACCGATAACAGAGGGGTAAACACGTCACGTTTCGAACTAGCGTTAAAGGTCTGCTAGACGGTCGCCAACACGCCCCTCCGACCGAGCGACCTTGGTCGGCCCCGACCGTTGTAGTATGAAATTTTGTTGGAAACAACTGTCTACACGGTCGGTGCGGACCAAGGTCACTCGGTCGGAGGGGCGTGTTGGCGACCGTCTAGCACGGGCTTTAGGACAATCCAAATGTCATTTTCCTATACAGAAATTGACATTTAGACGCCTGACGCGCGTACCTGACGTTACGTGATCGACTAGCCGGTTTTGTAGAGGAAAGAGGAAATTTCCTACGAGCAGCGTGCCCAAATAGCGAGTTTCTGACATTGAAAGTGTTAAATTGTCCTGAAAAATGGCCTTACTGTTTTAAGGCTCCTGTACGCAATTGGCCATCATACTATGTGATAAAGGGAGAAAGACATACTTCCATCGCATTCTTACGCATATGCGCGTCCTTGTCCTGCGCCATGATAGCCCATTGTGTAGAGCCTTTGGAGTAAAAAAAAAATCACATCAAATGACGATTACGGCAAATTTAATTATGGATATCGAAGGTAATGCAAAAGACATTCAGTTTTTCTAGTGTGCCTACACCTATGAGTAAGTCAATTTCTTCGAATCTTGCAGCTAAGGGGCATTTTCGCGAGAAGAGATGCATCGTTAGTGATGTCACCGAGTAATAGTTAAAAATGTTCCATTCCACAACCTTCCTTGACATTACCAAATTAGCCAAATCATAGCATTTTTAAAACGCCCTTAAACGGGCCTATAGCGCTCCTATAGCATAGTTGTAAGTGTTTACGTGTAAATTGCGGCTTAATTATTTGCCTACCTAATAAAATAGAGTAATGAAATGAAACAAAGGCACAAATTAGAGCGTCAGGGCAAAGGCCTCTAATGTTTTCGCTCCCCAACGAACTTCATTAGCATTACAAATTATAAACACGTATATAAGTATGTAGGTAAGCCTTGACTTATTCGACTATAAAGCAGGCTAAGGGCCGAATCAAACCGGAATGGCAACGGGAGGCGGCGCGCGGCCTCCCTTCGCCGCCTTTATCTCAGGGATCGGATACCGGTATTTTCTCCATACAAATTAAACCGGTATTATTTCGTTCTTTGGTAATAATACCATTTTTGATCGGGCAGTCGAATAATACGAATATGTCTAAATACAGGATAGAATCCTACATTAAGAGCCTAAAATAATTCAAAATATTAGACTACTTCGGGGATTTTTGAAAAAACCGGTTCCGATCCCTGCTTTATCTACTTTATTTATTGTATTTATTTATATACGGGATGAGCTCCGCCATCTTGGAAATGTTTAAGTACCGTCCGATTTCGTTTAAAATCGATATCTAAGGGTCCGAGGGGCATTTTAATGCGAATCCGAGGTTGGATTTGAAAATCCAATTTTGGATTTGTATTAAGAGTCCCCTCAGATATCAATTTGGAACAAAATCGCCTATTTAAAAAAATTCAAGATGGCGATGGCGGCCTTTTTAGGGTTCCGTAGCCAAAATGGCAAAAACGGAACCCTTATAGTTTCGTCATGTCCGTCTGTCCGTCTGTCCGTCTGTCCGTCTGTCCGTCTGTCCGTCTGTCCGTATGTCACAGGCATTTTACTCGAAAACTATAAGGTGTATTTGAATAAAATTTTGAGGATAGGTGTATTTTGATAGCCGCTACATAGTTTTGTAATTAAAATGACAAAAAAATTTTTTTTAGGGGTGCACTCCATACATAAAACTAAAAGTCAAAAATGTTTTTTTCATTGTGACCCCCCGTGTGGCACATCAATCGATAGGCCTTTCAAAATAAATATAAGGTTTCTTCGCATTTTTTTTGATTAAGTGAATAGGGTCGGAGATAATCGCCCCGAAAGTCACTAAAATTCTGTCCCCCCCCCTCTAATTTTTGAACGGTGTATTTTAAAAATATGGAAAAATTCATGGACATAGGGCTTATTAATTTAATTCACCGAAAATTGTTTTGAACAAGATCGGTTCAGAGGTTTTCGAGATATTGCTGAAAAACTGCCTTCCTCAAAGAAAAGGACGTAAGTGCCGTAAAATTTCTGTGACGATACGACCTTTTTAATAGGCACGGAACCCTTCGTTTTGCGTGGTCCGACACGCACTTGGCCGGTTTTTTGTATTTACCCACGGATTCATATTAAAAGACCTCTCGAGCCCTCAGATATCGATTTTGGACACTTTGTGACATTATAAAAAAAAACACCCAAATCTAATTTTAACCTTATACCTTTTAGAAGTCGATTTTATAAAGTCAATCTTGACACCCCTTCAGAATTTCCTCGCCTCCCGCTTCCCCGCGTACCCCCCATCGTTGACCCAAACAGCCCCGAGCTTGCAGACTGTATGCAGTTAGACTGTGGTATAGCATTGCAAGCGATACTGTTTTGAAACTGGTCGACTCTGGCTTGGGCCCATAGTACCTACTGTCATATACAATACAACGTGCCAATATTCAACGTCAAGCCCAATCGGGTGATAAGTAGGCCATTTTTTTTATCACCCGCTTGCGGCTTGACGTTGACTTTTGGTACACCCTGATGATGATGACCAGCTACAGCGACCTTGAATTAAACAGTCAAAAAATACCCTGATTACCACCGAATATAATATATATAGTTACTGCCACCACTGTAGTTATAATATACCTGCCTACCACCAAGTATAGAAGAGTAAAAGGGACGAATGATTTTACTCGTATGTCGGACGTAATAAACGCGATCGAGGTTGCAGAATAATATATTGAATAGGCCAATACAAAGCCTGCAATCCTTCATAGTATATGTAGGATAATAAATAATAAAAGCGGCCTAGTGCGTGTCGGATCACGCACAACGAAGGGTTCCGTGCCTACTAATACTATGAGCACTACTACATTAAGACTAGTGGTTCACCTCAAACTGTGAACGTCTTGACTAGGTAATAAAATATTGTTGTCTTATTCATTCGTCTAACAAATTTCTTACCCGAATATCATCAGCATGTATGGAGTGCACCCCGAAAGATATATTTATTTAGTCATTTCATTGCACAACTAGGTAACACCCATACGAGTACTTCAAATGTCGTTCAAATACTTTATAGTTTTCGAGTAAAATACCAGTGATGCGTTTTTGCCATTTTGGCTACGGAACACTAAAACGACAATGCTTTCGACGATGAATAGAAGCAAACGTTTAAGTAGAATACAAAATTAATGTCTTTTGAATTCCGATCATAAAGAAAATTAAAAGGAGAATTCGTTCTATGTTTAAGTAGAGGTTTTTTGCTGATATTTTACCAAGATAAATTGACATTGGCGGCCGTATTATTCATAGGGGAATAAATTGGGTGCTCAACGTTTTTATAGATGACAATGGAGCCGTGAATTTGTCAGCAGTACCTTTTGAGATGTCTTTTATTTAGACTAAATAAAATTTATATAGCGTATTATTATGTTTTGATATCTATATAATATCCTTCATAGTGGCAACACCTATACAAACTCGTTTTATATATCGGTACTTTTGATCATGTGTGTCAACGTTCTGTTATATGAATTCTTATTAAGAATAAACTACTTCGATTATGTTCTCCATACAATGTGGTCGTTTTACTGAAATCATAATAGGTTATGGGCCCAGAAGTGTTCAGAAGCATGATGGGGATGAAAACCATTAGTTGTTGTAAAGGTGTAGAAATGAGGTATCACACTTTTCGGTTAACGTTTTGGATGTTTTTCAAGAACTTGACATAAAATGTTCTGACATTTAAGGCCTCTCACAGACTGGCGCGGAATGGCCACGGCGGTCAATAGTAAACTTGTCATTAGCTGTCAAATTTACTATTGACCGCCACCGCAGGCCGCGGTAGTGTGTTGCAGGCTTAATGCGAGTGCGAGAGTGACGGATGTCTAACTGACAACGATAATTGATAAAATGCAATAGCAACCGTGCTACGGCCAACGCCCAGCCGCAGCTGAAGTCCACGGGGCTTCATGATACAACATTCTTAACCTTCTCACAAGTTATGGCACGGGAGTAAGTGACTGACAAAAAAATGCACGTAGCTCGCGGTCTACAACCACTGTCCAAGTTTCACAATTTCATTATTTTCTATTCCGCTCTTCGCCGTTCGTTTTCCATTCAATGGCTAAAGGGCCATTTACATGGTGCAACAACATGCATGCGAGTTTTATTACATTGCATGTTTAATTTCATTCATCGTATTTCGCTAGCCCAGAGCCCCGCAATGTAATGAAAATCGCATACGACGTGTTGCACCATGTAAATGGTCCTTTAGGTTAAGATCCAATCGAACGAGCGTGTAGATTCACCCTACACCCCTTAACGTCCCATTCTAGCTACAGCGAAAGGTTCTAGTCTCTTTGGTTCACTAAGGTACTTAACTTCTTTTGTAAGTAAGATCCTGTGACCCACTTACATGTACGGAGAGATTTGAGCCAAGATGTTGACCTGAAACGTTGAATAGAAATCATAACATGCTGAACATGAGTATTCATTATTTTGGAACCATTTTACACCTTAAGGTTAATAGCATAAGGCACTTTTCAATTTAACTTTCAGTGTCTTTGGCCTCTGTTTGCAATTTGAAGGGTAGCCGATAATACGTAGTCGGGTAAAGGTGAAACCGAAACGGATTCGTTGAATTAAGTTGCATTTTAATGACTTACATTTTAATGCAGACTTTAGTCTGAAAACAGTACAGTAAATTACTACAAACTAGAATTACTAAAACTAGCAGTACAATACAGTACAGTAAGTTATTTTCCAAAAAAGTACCGATATCGAAACCGCTATTTTACAACCTATATGACGTCATATCGGTAACCAAATATAAAGGTTTTTTTCGGTTATACAGTCCCTGGGTCTAAGGACTCTATTGTCAATGTCATAACATAAAGATATGCCTTTATGACATTGACAATAGAGTTATTTATGTCCTTATTCATTTACGTATATTATTACCACAGGTACCTAGTTTCAGAGATTAGAGAAGAATGTTGTTGTTGCTTTAACTTTAATTAGGTTAGCGTAATCAATTCATAACAAATGCCTAACTAATGTTGTGATTTTCCTGAACTTGTACAGGAGTGTTATGTATTAATAAGTAGATATAGTTTCTAATATAAGCCCACGAATCACATGTGAGTACCTAGGTATGGTAG
The DNA here is from genome assembly GCA_932294315.1 of Epinotia nisella. NCBI lineage: Eukaryota > Metazoa > Arthropoda > Insecta > Lepidoptera > Tortricidae > Epinotia > Epinotia nisella. Next base: position 14,533,471 of record OW028682.1, on the reverse strand, counting down.
GGGTGTGGTGTGGTCTTACAAATTATGATATTACTCTTGCTCATTTTATCCTACTCGTATCCTACTCATATTATAAATGCGAAAGTTTAGATGTTTTTTACTCAATCACGCTTAAACGGTTCAACCGATGTCGATGAAATTTTGTACGAAGATAGTTTTTATCCCGGGTCCACGCTTACGAAGTCGCGGGCTAGTATTATAGCTTCCGCTAGTTATCGGCATTTATATTTGTGTCGTATTTTAATAGCCGATGGCATTGTTCCAAAATGCCGCCCTACTATTGTAGGTATACAGGCATGTATTTTGGGGCAGCAGTGCCAGCAGTTATAGTATGCATATACAATATGTACTTACAATAGCGTGTAGAACAGAGAATGACAATGCTCATTTTAGGGGAGTGGTGTTTATTGTAAGTTTCTGCTTAGCTTTGCGGCCATAAAAACTCGGCGAGGGACTATTATTTCCTCTGTTTTTTAAATTCTCTACTCTACGTGACCTACATACCAAATAATGATACACACGATATATTGGTCACGTGCCTAGTGTTTAGGTACACGATAAGGGGGTGATTAATCCTCTTCGATATACCTATGTACAAGTGTATAAGTAGGTACATGACCGAAAAAATAAATATTTATCGACACACGAGGTCGAGCTTGCTTATAATTAACAATAAATTATTACTTTACACTTTTTAATACAGATGAAAATTTTAGAAATGCCTGATTATTTTTTGGTGATAGGAACAACCTTCCTAGCTTATTCCTAGCTCCAGAAAAAAGTTTCAGGATTTCCGCTGCCTCAGTTATTTTTGAAAAATATAAACAGTAAAGTTTCCTCACGTACGTTTTGGGTCAAGGACTGTCAATAGACACTTTCCTTGATCCGTCTCATATTACAAAAAAAATATCTTAAATATATGTGGTAATCTGACACTGGTAATGATAAATATAGCTGCTGCAACTGTCAATATCATTGCCAGTGTCAGTTTACCACAGATATTTAAGATATTTTTTTGTAATATGAGATCGATCGAGGAAAGTGCTGTCGCTGACCCAAAACGTAAGCAACCATAGCCTGATAGCCCTCAAGAATCATACCTACTTAATTGATTAATTATTTGAAAATTGCCTGAACCAATTCCATGAACACCACTATGCTTCAACCGAAGAGCTACAAAATTAATGGTGTCTGGTCTGGTTACTAAGTCTTACTACCTAAAGATATATGTACTATCGGCCAAGCCAGAGTCGACCAGTTTCAAAACAGTATCGCTTGCAATGCTACGCTGCAACCAAAAGTAGTCGACTCTGGCTTGGGCCGATAGTACCTTACCTACTCAAGAGGGACAGTAATTTGGATGGGGTTTCTGTGCAAAGTTCACCCGTTCAATTTGCTTATATATATATTTAATTACTAGGTACCTAATTATTCCAGGTATGCAGAACCTGTCGATATCGTGCGCCCTAGTGTGCCTCATAGTGCTAGGGAGCGCAGCACTAGTGGGCGCCTTCGGGGTATGCAAGCATCAGATCAGCGCCGTACTAGTCACCGGGGTCATGTACCTACTAGCTGGTAAGAATAAAGATAATTTTACAGTGTGTAGTGTTCCTCATAGTGCTAGGGAGCGCTGCACTAGTGGGCGCCTTCGGGGTATGCAAGCATCAGATCAGCGCCGTACTAGTCACCGGGGTCATGTACCTACTAGCTGGTAAGAATAAAGATAATTTTACAGTGTGTAGTGTTCCTCATAGTGCTAGGGAGCGCAGCACTAGTGGGCGCCTTCGGGGTATGCAAGCATCAGATCAGCGCAGTACTAATCACCGGGGTCATATACTTACCTTTTGGATGGTAAGAATAAAAATATGATTCCGCACTGTGTGCCTCGTACAGAATAAAGATAATTTTACAGTGTGTAGTCTTCCTCATAGTGCTAAATAGCGCAGCACTAGTGGGCGCCTTCGGGGTCTGCAAGCACCAGATCAGCGCTGTACTCGTCGCCGGGGTCCTGTACCTACTACTTTGCCAGCCAGGTAAGAATAATGATCTGGTTCCGCAGTGTGTGCCTTTGCAGAGGAGCGATGGGCTATCGCAGAGCCACGAATAAGTAGGTCTCTCTCAAGCAATTCATAGTTATGCAGACGATGTTTTGTGATCAATACTCGTATTTATTTATCAATTAATGGGACACTGCCAGATTTAACAGTGATGTTGACTGATAGTAATAATGATAGGTAGGTAATGATGATAAGATGGAGCGAGCTTGGGAGTAGGCATAAAAAAAGGGCAAATGCACAAAAGATCTCATTGGGTCGAAGTGTATCCGAAAGGGCCCTCATCTAGATAAGTTAAGATAAGATAATGATGGTAAGGGATGATGATAATACCTTGGTTAGCTTCGTCATGAGAAGTTTATAGCACTGTTGAATCTCGCAAAGGGTTTTTGATCAAACCCCGAAAATCTGAAATAGACCACGGCGTAATAATATTTAAGCACTGGATTTCATAAGTGGGTATTAAATACATATATCTAAGTATAACAAACGCATTCAACAAATTCACAATGCATCCAGCTAATTTAAATTTAAAAATTGAATACGTGCTCGATAAAACGTCGGCGGTGTTCGGTCGGAAGCCGCGAGCGAGCTAAGTGGTTTCTCCTAAAAGCTCCATTTTATAACCGAAGTTGGTTTTATTGATCAGTTTTATAGCTGAAATCTAACTAACCGGAAAATATTTTTAACTTCTTTTGTCTGGGAACAAACATGTATGACACCTTAAATTATGATACGGAGTTGAAAATTTTAAGTAACTTATTTGATGTTCGATGGTTAAAAGGTTAAATTAGTTGTGACTTAATTGTATCTTACAATATAATTTAAAAAACAAGTCTTACTGTGTTTTATTCCTTATGTGATGATTGAGGTCCAATATGCCAAACCTAGTGGAGCTAGAGACTATTATTCTTTGGTCTGTACTATTACTAACGAATCGTTTTCAAATAATATACCTATTTCAAATAAAATCTTACACAATGTGCAAAAAATCATACAAAGACAATTTCACAATCGATTAATGGTCATTCACAAAATCACCTCGCAAGAGAACACTGATCATAAAAATGTCCGCATGTTGCTGTAAGCACTTGATATTATAAATGTTCAAGTTTTCAATATACAATTGAGTTTCAATATCCTATTACGAAGCTCCCCCCCGCACCAGCAAAATTCGGCAGACATTTTAGTACGCAAATACTTACGACATAATGCTACTCCAGTTATGTATGCTCTAAGCAAATTTTCTTTGACATTGGAACTCTCACTCTACTTAATATCTTTCAATTCCAGGTCTATTCGCAATGTTCACCCTAATGATAATCCACTTCAAGCGCGTGCAGCGGGTCTCGACGCGGGGCGTGCACGGCGACGGCACCGGGGACGGGGTGGTGGGCCCGCAGGCCGCCGCCTACCCCCTCCTGGCGGCTCGGGAGTTCTCCACGGCCTGGTCGCTGGATCTGGGTTGGGGAGGCGTGGTACTTGCTACAACTACGTCGTTGCTTTGGATTCTGCTGTCGAAGATTATGCGGTATAATCCTTTATCGGCCATGCTGCTGTAAGACGGTTTTGTGCGGAAGTATGTCTTTTTTGTAAGCCGCCGCTTGCTAAGAGCTCTCGATTAGAGAATGTATTTGGGTAAGTATGTCTATTTCTTTTGCACTCTCTGCAGCCTAAACGGCTTGGCGGATTTTGACTTTTGGGATGTTGTTAAAATGGTCTTAATTGTGCAAGTGTACCATTGTAAAGATATTAAAATTACTATCGGTCATTTTTGATTGCATTGCTACAATCGTGGTAAAAAATGTACCAGCCGTGCGTGTTCGATACCAACTGAAGTTTATTAAAGGACTGCGTTCCCTTGCGAAAATCATCAAAGAAGCAGCGTGGGGATATAGGAACCTATTTTGTAATCTGCACTTATCAGATTATTTTAGAAACGATTGTTTCTTATTACCTAATCCACCTTAGAATTGTTGGCTGAAGTTTAAGTGTGATAATATCTGGTTATCACGAGATGATTACCCATTAATTTGTATTTTATAACCTTGGCACAAATGTATAAGCGTTGTTTTAAAATATACAAAATACCTAATGTTATAAATATAGGTACTAATATAAAGTGGGTTACTGTTAGTCAATTAATCCTGAGGCGTTTCTACTTAGACAGGCAATTCAAGCTGCATTTCGCCCGCGGTTCTGCGGGTCTATTCTCGTAACCATTATGCTGGTGTAGATTTGGTCAATTGAATCATCAAATTCGGTCATTTGTCCATCAAATAAGTAGTGGCAGCATCAGTAGATAACAGTGTTCCTTGGCTATCAATGTATAAAAAATATATTAACGCGTTTTTTAAGCATTGGATTTACAATTTACTTAACTTATTATAAAGTCTTGTTTTATAGATAGATTTACTTTTTGTCCGTCTTTTTACTAGGTGTTAATATTCTATACTGTTTTTCTCTTTACATAAATAAAAGATAGCCATATTTGCTGCCGAAATGTAGTACCTTACACTTTTTACCAGCCCCTGTACTTTACCTAGCGACATAATAAAGTAACCTGCATTTTTAGTCTAACCTGACTAATTACTACTAGCTGTACTTAACTAGCTAGCATGATCGCGTTTTGTCTGACATAAAAAGCAATTCCACTCTTCCAAGCGAGTATGTAAATGAGAGAGAGAGAGAGAAATGTTGTATGTCGGAAATAAAAGAAATTCTGTGTAAAATAAGAAATAAAATAATTATGCTTTTAAATTTTACATTAGATAATCGCCGAGCTTGCTGCCGTCCATGTTATTGTTAAATTTCTTCCTAATCTTAATTCCTAATTATTTTAATCGTTAACCTTTTCACCTTATATGCGTAGGTACCTACTTAGAAAACGTTTAAGAATTTGATATTCTGCAGAGAATTTGATCTCAAAAAAAATATGTAGGTACTATCGCCCAAGGGTACGGGTTCACACTTTCTGTTCAAAATCGTCTGCACATGCATAGCGAACGATCGAAAATGATCCTAGAGGTGTGAACCCGTACCCTTGGGCGATATATAGTATAGTCGCGGAATGAAAAGGTTAGCCACTTTTCGACCTTATTTGAAAGCGTTAAGGTCGAAAAGTGGCTAACCTTTTCATTCCGCAACTGTACATGGTCCATGTAACATGGATAAGTAAGTAAGCTGGAATTGAGAATGGATGAAAGTTTTAGAAGTTCCTGATTTTTTTCTTGGTGATAAGAATAACCTTCCTTAGCACCAGAAAAAAGCTGCTGGAAAGAAACTGCGTCAATTATTTTTGAAAAATATAAACAGTTTCCTTACTTAGTACGTTTTGGGTCCAGGACGGCACTTTCCTCGATCCATCTCATATTACAAAAAAAATATCTTAAATATATGTGGTAAACTGAAACTGGTAATGATATTGACAATTGCAGCAGCTATATTTGTCATTACCAGTGTCAGATTACCACAGATATTTAAGATATTTTTTTGTAATATGAGACGGATCAAGGAAAGTGTCTATTGACAGTCCTTGACCCAAAACGTACGTGCGTGCTTATTTTTCAAAAATAATTGAGGCAGCTGAAAAATCTGAAACTTTTTCGGAGCTAAGGAAGGTTATTATTCCTATCACCAAAAAAATAATCAGGCATTTCTAAAAATGTCATCCATTCCCCATTATGGTTAACTACGTTGGTGAAAAAGTTAAATGTATTTCACCGAGAGCTTCAATGGATTTCGATCTGTACATTTATTTGAAATACTTAATACACTTTAAGCTTCGTGGACTTGCCTGTACCTGTCTATGTACTTTTTAGTAAGAGTTTACAAATCAAAGCGTTCACAATTCCTGTTACCTATAAGCACCGTTTATAAACAAATAATTATTTCTATAAGAGCGCTTGTAAAACACGATTTTTTTTTCATAAAAATCCACGGTCACGTTGATACGGTCGTCAGTGTTGTATGGAACAAGGTAGTTGTCGTGTAGTAATTGCAAACTCTCACGTTATTTTCGCCACACGGAGCAAAAACAATCTCCAAGCGGTCTTATACCTTGCTCAATTTCTCATGGGTTCTGAGTCAGGGATACAACTTCGGGTAGATTGCAAAAAAATGTACCTACCTACGTACCTACACATCTACCTTAGAACCCTGTCGCAATTGACAGGCCGCCGTCACTCAAACTCGAGTGATATGCCACCTTATTGTGACAGGGTTATACGGTGGTACGTGAATAGTTGAATACATTTCCCTTACTGTACCTAATTGTCGTTACACAACGGCAAAAAAAACCGTAAATTGAAGGCTTTTAAATGGTTTTTTTTTGCAATTCACCCATTCTACAGTGGTAGTTATATCCTTGTCATGACATCGCTGTCACTTTAACAGGACATGTTGCCCGTCGATATATGACAGTGACGTCATTAAAAGGTTATATCACTCTTGAATGCCTCTAGGCATCCCAGGTCCGGCCCATCGTTAACTGACCATGATAGAGGTCAATGAAATAATTGGAAATGGGACAATTTACTTTTTTAATTTTGATAAAATCGGTTTTTTTTTACTCAGAATCGAAAGCAATTTCGAACCTAATAGGAGAAAAAAGTGTCAAAAATGTTGCATACAATATTTGGTTTTTCGTTCCGTTACCGGTAACGGAATGGAATAAAACATCTTTAGACCCTTTTTATCCGATAACATTCGAAAGTGCTTTCGATTCTAAGTAGAAAAAACCCGATTTAATCAAAATTAAAAAAGTCGTGTACAACTCTCCGTAAAATGGCCCAAATACAATACCTATTTTAAGAACACACTAGCTATCTGGCACTGTTACTAGAAATGAAAATTGTTACAATACTTGCCCCCTATGTAGTCGGGTATGGAAATAAAATTAACTATAGTATGAAACGTTACATAGATAGAAATAGAATCAATTTGTCAGAAAGATATGATTGGATGGAATATGGTGCTGTGAATTATTTATTTATTAATATTCAATAGATTTACGAGTAATTAAGTAGCGTTGGGCCATATTGATTAGATAAGGATTTTATTTAATTGGTACTCTTTAATCTACCCTACTTAACTTTTTTCTATATGTTAAAATGTGACAAAAAGTAATATTTTATGAAATGTATTTATAGATCACCATGTCTGCAAGATATCTGAAACGTTTTAAGTTAGACACATTATGTAATGGTTTGACAGACTTGAAAAATAAGGAAGAAAAACGATAAAATCACATTTTTATCTAAAGTAATTGAAACTTACTGCGACACAGATAATTCATTCAAAAAATACGCCTGTATTTCCCATACAGTCTCTAGCAATTGATTGTTGAGTCTATTTGCGTTTCGTTTAAGGTTTAATTTTTTCAACGCTTCATCAAAGAGAAAAGTTGTCAACCATACGCCACGTCGTGACATTTAGTGCGAAGTTAAACCTTGTGTCAATGCATGAAGGTTGCTATCGCACTGTACTCCTTGACGGATTGCGACGGACTTGGCGTTGAACCAGGTGCGGATATATCCGTCTTTGGCTTCGAAAAGGTTAAAATTACCAGGACGTTATTATTATGTAGGTAGTGATGATCATTTTTCTTCCTGACTTCTTCAGTTGGATTACATACACTATAGACTATTTAGGACCTTAAAGATATGAGAATAAAGTTCATAATTAGAGCACAATTAAAACCTTAAAGGTGCGTGAATACTATCGATGTACAAGCTTTTGCGCTTTAAATTGTCATACAAATGAAGATAATTTATTGAACGGTTATTTATAATTTAGACCGTATCTGTTCGTAGATTTTGTTAATTATTTTATACTTTTAGAGCATAATAAAGCAATATTATTTTGTTTACCACAGTTGTTTTACTTGGAACATCATAGCTTATTTTTAATCAACATATGTATTCATCCTTACCCGTTGGATTTAACCTAACCTTGATGATGATATTGATGATTGTAAATAAATCTCTATGCTACAATGACTGTTGCTTTTATAACTATAGAAAGGTAGAGATTAGAATTACAATAAAACAATTTGGTACGGTAATAAATGTATTACTCGAATAGTCAACTTAAATATATTTACATAACACTTTCGACAGTGTGCATATAACAATTACATTTTTAACTAACAAATATCAGCTAAAGCAATATCAACACGACTTAGCTTTGTCCTTTTCTGATGTACCATAAATGAACGACCTGATGGCATACGGGTTAATTGCAAAAAAAATGTACATAGTTAAGGGCCTTAATCTAATATGTGCTTTAACTTTTTTCCATTGCCGATACACAATGGAAAAAAGTTAACACGTTCCCTGTCCGGGTGCCTCCAATGTGGGGCCATGAACCTTTTTTTCAGGAGTCCGTGTCCCCACTGTGGGTCCACGGGTTGTTCACGGCTACGAACTACAACTGTCACTTGGACTTGTGACATTGACGGACAATTTTGTATGGGGACAGGGAACGTGTTAAAGCGTAGATTAGATTACTTAAGGCTCTTCACTATGTAATTTTTTTTTTATTCCACCCATAAACGACCTCTCGAGTCTCGCTCGCACTTTAGTGACGCGTGTATTCTATCTAACGAGAGGCAGCGAGTGCGACCGATAAATCCGACAAAGGCACGATTATTTAGCCTTTAACACATTCAGTGTCAAAGATATTGCTCCTACCCTATAGGGTAGGGGGGATGTTATAGCGCCTATGAGAGCCCTAAAGGGTTCCCGGCACTTAAACTGTTAATAAATCGGGAAAGGGGTTAGTCGTCTCTCAACAACGCGTCTTCGAGGTCCATGTCTTCTGCTTTCCGTTTCTTGGGGCGCGGCCTCTTTCCCTGCATCATTTCGATCTTCATTTTCTTTGACTGCTTTTTCTTTTCTTTTAATTGGAGTTTCCTTTTAGCGGCCTTCTCTGGGTTATTAACTTTTTCTTGTAATAGTACCTGGATAAAAAAGTTAAATGCATTAAAAAAAACCAGCTATAAATGCGTACGTGTGTTATTGAGGTGACTTGGGATTCTGAAAGTTTAATCTTATCATACTAATCGAAGTATTATTTCTTGTTTAAAACATGGATTTGACGACCGCTTTAGCCTAGTTGGTAGTGACCCTGCCTACGAAGCAAGAGGTCCTGGGTTCGAATCCCGGTAAGGGCATTTATTTGTGTGATGAGCACGAATATTTGTTCCTGAGTCATGGATGTTTTCTATGTATTTATATATATAAATATTTTTATCGTCGTCTAGTACCCATAGTACAAGCTTTGCTTAGTTTGGGACTAGGTCGATTTGTGTAAGATTGTCCGCAAATATTTATTTATTATTTATGGATAGAAAACAACCTTAACATGAAATATAATAAAGTCAAAGTAAAAAACATTTATTGCAAGTCCCATTACAGTTAAAGAGATGGAATTAAGAATATGTATACATGTGACGCCCTTCAAGGGCACAGCAACATAGTAAAGAGAACTAATTTATAACATAATTTTTACTTAAGTATACTACTATCTATACAAACTACTATCTTTACTACTATCTATACATATAACTATCAATACACCGCTTAATTATTATTATAGAGGTCCTATAACAAGAATGGAATTAACATAATACATATTCCTAATGGAATAAGGTGCATAAGTGTGAAGATATTATTGACGTTGTAAGTACAAATGCCCAGAAGGCATGTCATTGACGTGATATTCAGCAAGCTCTTTATAAGACGAAACGGTCCTTCCTTTAAAGAGCTTGCTATACTCTACAGAGTAATTTAGGGGTCGTGGAGCAATAATGACCAAAAGCGAATAAGATGTTCATACTGAACAACTTTTCTCATGGGACCAACCACGAAATCACAAAAAAATAACAGCCAATTTAGAGTTAACCGAGAGTTAACTGTGAGTTAATTGTTGAAACGTGGTCGGTCCCTTGGGGAAAGTTGTTAAGTGTGACCATCTTATTCGCTTTTGGTCATTCTTGCTCCACGACCCCTAAATCACCCTGTATATCCCGGCGACATGGGGTCCTCGGTGGACATCTCGCAAACCAGTGGAGACAGCACGACTATCACAGCGGGGATGAAATGAAAAATGATTTGAAAAATGATTTATTGGGTAACATTAGGTCTATGTAACAGAAAAACAGGTCGGTATCTCTTTATAAGTACCGGGGTACCTGTGTCAAGAGACACCGCTGTTCACATGAAGGTAATTTTGAATAGCATAGGTAGTCCAGGCAATGAACTGACAACTTGTATGGAAAAAATGACATATTTGGAAATAATTTATAATAGCTAATTTTTTTAATGTAATGGATATATTATCAATTAAATTGTTACCTAGAGACAAAATCCAACAAAAAATCAGACATCAAAAAAATCAATATTTAATTAGCTCCTAAAAAGTCCGGATAAATATTAATATTTTTTTTGTCTTTATTTAGGTTCATTTACATTTGCTTTAAAATATTCAATATAAATAAAATAAAAAAGACAATGAATGTTTAATTTAAATCTATATAATTACTTCCGGGTGGAAAGTTTGTTGGATTCTTGAATAAAGCATTTTAGAATAATGTTTTAGAATGAAATAAACTTTATATATTAATGTTTTTCGAAACCGTATTTTGCCTCGACTAAGGCACTTGTCCCACCGCTGGCGAGTAAGCGATGAGCTATCGGCGATTTTCTCGCCCAAGAAACGAACAAAAGATAATCGCTCCCGTGTAAATAAAAGAGAGATATGTATTTATAGTTCATCGCTGGCTGTTCACACCGCGATGAACTATATCTCAATCGCCGATAGCTCATCGCTCATCGCCGGCGGTGGGACAAGTGCCTTAGGGGATATAACTAAGAAACCAACCTTTTTCCTCTCCGCTCTCCTGATGTTCAGCCTAGTCTGCGCCCCGGCCAGCAGCTTGCCATACTCTATATCCCCGATCCGCCGCCGCAGTTTCTTGCCGACCCTGGTGGCGAGCTGCCTCACGGCCGACACGGGCGCCGCGGGGTCCCCGGTGGACATCTCGCGGACCAGCGGAGGCAGCAGCACGTCTATGACGGCGGGGACGTCGGTGGTCTCCAGGTAGCTGATGAGGTGGATCCACATGGTGAAGATTGAGATGCGCTGGAAGGGATTTTTGTAAGTATTGTATTGTGAAATGAAATAACAAATACACTATAGTGTTTTATCTGCACACATACTATAAACCCGCTATAATGCGTTTAGAAACTGGCAGTAATGACCAGCATTATATCAATAAGATTTATAAAAATAATGAACTTGTTATAATAACTTACTATGTTGACATATTGAATAATTCTATAAAATAAATTAATTTTAATTATTGTTGAATGTAGACTCCTAACTAAATATATATAATTTATTAATTGTCCACTAATATTATGTTAGTATGCAGCATGTTTTTGTATGCCGAAAAGCAAAACATAGTGGAACGAGTTTTTTTTTACTATACACCTCAATTTGATGTACCTATGTTTACAAAATAAACACTATTGACTATATTGACTATTGTCTCTGGCCGTAGCTTATTTTGTACGTATTTTCATTAAGATATCAATATTGATAAAGTAATGACTTTCAAATTTCGAGGCGTGGCCCAGAGCCTTCGATACTGTTCGATGGCAATCTAGTTGGTCATGATTTGAAATCTAGTCGGCCATGGCGGTGCAATGGCGGTTATTCTAATGGTTCCCGAACACATCATTGAGGATTTATGATATGTGTGTAGATAAAGTAGTGAATACAACTGTACATAATTAGGCCTCAAAACACTCGTGAGATCCATTATGAAACTCGCGGACGCACAGCCTCTCATTATCTACAGTCACATAAACTACTATTATCTCACGTAGGTGAGCTGTCAAAATACTTATGTACAGTCGAGTGTGAAAATATGGGTGCAAACAACTTAGTCATAAATATTATGTCAGCGGATTAAGGTGTTATTACATATTTATGAAAGGATTAAATCGATACATATTTTTGCACTTGACTGTACCGCATGAGCACATCTTTGAACGCGTAAACGTTGAGTAGTAATGCTGTCACATGTATTGTACATAATCTATGTATGGTAAAGGGCAACACTAACAATTTTATCCTTAATTGTCATTGTGACGAGGGCGAAAAAGATATAGTGAAAAAACTTAAATTGTCTGTTGTTGTGGACGCAAAAATAATTTTATATTGAATTGTATTCAATTAAAAACATATTGTGCAAACAATTTTATTACGTGATTTTACCTTTTCATATTTCACTTGTTTTTCTTATTGTAGTATTTTCCTCGCTTTAGTGAGGTGAAAAGGTTTGTGTTACACATTAGTGCAGTTAGTTACGTTACGGGTGTAGTAGTTAGGTAGTTACAACACTCGCTACGCTCAGGATTCTATTTGCGAATAACTTGCTTCGCTCGTGGTTCAACCATAGAATCCATTCGCTAGCTCGTGTTTCAATTCCACACTCACGGTTAAAATACAACTTTGCACCCTTGTATAACAAATAACTATTATTTCTGAAGAGTTCAAGACTCACTTTATTAGCTTCAAGCCACTTACAGCCCGTGAGCATTTAGAATAGGATTCGGGTCTATATATCTCTCTCGCTTTTGATTTTACCCGAACCCCAATAATATTCTAAGAGTCAGTCTGTATTTAATAAACGATTTCCAATAATAATAATATAAACTTACGATATTACTAGAGCCGGGCGCCTTAGCCACTTCCACGTTCACAGCTTTCCTCAGCTTGAACAGTATCCACCGAATGTTCACCTTCCCGCCGCCCTCCATGTCCTCTGTGTCGTCTTTTATTTTAGAAGGCAGCTTGAAACTAGCCATGGAGTGGACTAGCTTCAATATTTGGAACAGTACTGCTGTGACCTGTAGCAGAATAAAAGCAAATATGTTAATATCATGCTAGGCTTCGCTCGCGAAGCAAACTGGAGATGTTTGTGCAAGGATTACATCGAAATCATCCTTGCGGCTAAAAACCCGTTTTTTGCGATTTTAAATACGAAGGTTTGATGTTGTATTGTCACTTAATGTTGTATTGCCATGTAATATAATAACAGAGATATTGTGATTTTATACTAGTGTATAGGTACCGAGAGTAATATTTTAATCATATAAATGCTGTGTTCTCGTTTGAGCCAGTTTCGTTTGGAAAAACAGAACGAAGCGAATGTAACTAGTGAGTTGATTCGAGCCCTATACGCCAGCAGAGGGTATAGGACGAAATAACTACAACTTAGAAAAGTTAAAAAAACTCCCGATTTTTTAATTTCAAAGTGTATATTAGTTTAATGTCACTGTATTTCCACTACATATCAATTAAGTGATTAATTAGTATTAGCTTTAGGATTTTTACTCCTTTTATAAACGAACCCTAGTTTCTTTTTTCTTTTTTATATTTGATAATGTTTCATGCATCTCTTAATAAGTCAAGCAACACTCTGTGGAAGAGCGGTGTCTCTTGACACAGGTATCTCGATACTTAAAAAGAGACACCAACCGGTTCTTAGTTAAGTATCTTATAAGTTACTCAATAAACTATTTTTAATTTTTTTCATATATCTCTAAAACTGATAGTTCTAACAGCCTTCTTCAGCTGATTTGGGACGGTCCTGCTTGCGCGGTATGGAGACACTGGAACGCCCTACATATTATGGGCTCAAGAGGTTCAGGGTATAATTTAATATAGGTAACTAACATAGTTTATAAGTTTTTTTTATTTTTTTATTGCTACTAACATGATATGGACATGAGTCTGAAATAAATAATTTGAATTTGAAAAACGGCTGAACCGATTTAGTTGAAACGTAGCTAAGAACCATCTCGATAACGTCAGCTTTTGGACAAAAAAAAACGCATTAAAATCGGTCCATTCGTTTAAGAGCTTCGATGCTACAGACAGACATAGAGACACGTCAAACTTATAACACACCTCTTTTTGCGTCGGGGGTTAAAAAATAGAACCGTTATAAAAGGCATCAAAAGGGAAAGAAATTCAAATGTGTATGAGAAGACTGCTGAATCAGCAAGAGGGCTAGCTCATTTTTTTTTATCATTGGAGGAGGCCTGTAATACAGTCCGAGCAGAGAGATACCTACATGTGAAATGATAAATAGTCATTAGTCGAAGAAATGAATTAATATAAATTTATTTACCTGTTCCGCCATTTCTTGCGAAACACCAGCGGTATATTGCGCACATAGATCCAAAATCAAACACCTCAACGCCTCTTCCGTATTATCAAAAATAAATCCTCTTTCGCTATCCGCCTTCTTTTTCGCCACCACATCTAACTCTTGAGCGTCTACAGACAACAAAATCTGTTGCAATACTTTCGCTGCCTTCAACCTAACCCAGGCATGAGGATAAGCTAACAACGCTTGACATTGCTGCGCTATGTCATCGTATTCGCTTATAAACTTCTTATTTTTCAAACTAGGCGCGCAATGGTCTGTGATTTTATCGATAAGATTGAGCATTTGTATTAGACTGTGGTCCTTCTCTCTCTGTTTTTCTTCGTCCGTTTTGCCGTCGGCTTGTTCGACTCGGATCTTGACGAATCGTCCCTCGCCGATGTCGTTGGTTAGTAGGAGAAGTTTCCCGCTCACTAGGGACAGTACTGTGCTGAGGCGGTTCTTGAACTCTTCGCCCTCGACGTTGACAAAGCGGATGCCCAGTTGGGCCGCGAGCTCGGCGTGCACTGGCTGCAAACAAATAGTAATAAATTTGGGTCAATCAACTTTTTTGTTGTTGTTATTCTGTCCCGTTAGCCAGGAGACAAAATTACAGGGTCTCTTAGAAAAAATGTTACAATATGGACTTCTAATATGCCTAGAAGAGACCATACCAAAAGGGGTCGAACATGACAAAAAAACCACATTTGGTGAACTTAGTACCCATAAAATCGCAGTTTTAAAAGGTCACCTAGGAGACGTAATCATGGCAACTAGTGACAGAAAAAAGTTGATTCACCCATTTATAAAAAAAAATGTTTGTAAGACTTGTGCAGTACAAAAAAGCGGTCTACCACTTTTAAGTTTTAAGAACTTTATTTTCTCTAAGAAATTATACATTTCACTTATAAGAACTTATTTTACGTTACAAAAAGTAGATGTCGGTAGGTAAGCTACTACTTTAAGCACAAGCACTTAAGTACATTAATAAATAAATAAATAAATAAATATTAGGGGACAATCTTACACAAATCGAACTAGCCCCATAGTAAGGTCAATAAGTCTTGTGTTATTAATACAAAACAACAAAATTTATAAAATCTAATAAAATATTCACTAAATCTTAATACGCCAGCCAGTTTTACACAGGTAATAGAGTCGAAAAGTGGTAGATCGCTTTTTTGGTTGACTGTACATAAACAATACAAAATATTTTGATTGACTAATCAATTAATCATTGCTGTGGAAATAGTCATTCGGCACTTTTGCTCGGACAGACGAGTACGAGATGCTGAAGAAAGTGTTATTGTCCCTGATATATATCATCCTATTTTTGACACATGTCAACACCCATATAACGTAAATGCGCATGGCCTATCGAAATAATAAATAAAATCAAATATCGGCCGCGCGGCACGCCGGGGCAAGGTCGTTCATCATGCTCGCCCCTAGCGCGAGGAGGTAGTCTGCGTGTATATTGTACTATACCTGCGTGTCCTCAAGGAACGTGGTGACCAGGCGGAACAGCCTGTTCCTCTCCAGCACCGGGAGCCGGCGCAGCATGGTCTCGATGCAGCCGGCGGCGGCCGCGCGGCACGCCGGGGCAAGGTCGTTCATCATGCTCGCCCCTAGCGCGAGGAGGTAGCCTGCGTGTATATTGTACTATACCTGCGTGTCCTCAAGGAACGTGGTGACCAGGCGGAACAGCCTGTTCCTCTCCAGCACCGGGAGCCGGCGCAGCATGGTCTCGATGCAGCCGGCGGCGGCCGCGCGGCACGCCGGGGCAAGGTCGTTCATCATGCTCGCCCCTAGCGCGAGGAGGTAGCCTGCGTGTATATTGTACTATACCTGCGTGTCCTCAAGGAACGTGGTGACCAGGCGGAACAGCCTGTTCCTCTCCAGCACCGGGAGCCGGCGCAGCATGGTCTCGATGCAGCCGGCGGCGGCCGCGCGGCACGCCGGGGCAAGGTCGTTCATCATGCTCGCCCCTAGCGCGAGGAGGTAGCCTGCGTGTATATTGTACTATACCTGCGTGTCCTCAAGGAACGTGGTGACCAGGCGGAACAGCCTGTTCCTCTCCAGCACCGGGAGCCGGCGCAGCATGGTCTCGATGCAGCCGGCGGCGGCCGCGCGGCACGCCGGGGCAAGGTCGTTCATCATGCTCGCCCCTAGCGCGAGGAGGTAGCCTGCGTGTATATTGTACTATACCTGCGTGTCCTCAAGGAACGTGGTGACCAGGCGGAACAGCCTGTTCCTCTCCAGCACCGGGAGCCGGCGCAGCATGGTCTCGATGCAGCCGGCGGCGGCCGCGCGGCACGCCGGGGCAAGGTCGTTCATCATGCTCGCCCCTAGCGCGAGGAGGTAGCCTGCGTGTATATTGTACTATACCTGCGTGTCCTCAAGGAACGTGGTGACCAGGCGGAACAGCCTGTTCCTCTCCAGCACCGGGAGCCGGCGCAGCATGGTCTCGATGCAGCCGGCGGCGGCCGCGCGGCACGCCGGGGCAAGGTCGTTCATCATGCTCGCCCCTAGCGCGAGGAGGTAGCCTGCGTGTATATTGTACTATACCTGCGTGTCCTCAAGGAACGTGGTGACCAGGCGGAACAGCCTGTTCCTCTCCAGCACCGGGAGCCGGCGCAGCATGGTCTCGATGCAGCCGGCGGCGGCCGCGCGGCACGCCGGGGCAAGGTCGTTCATCATGCTCGCCCCTAGCGCGAGGAGGTAGTCTGCGTGTATATTGTACTATACCTGCGTGTCCTCAAGGAACGTGGTGACCAGGCGGAACAGCCTGTTCCTCTCCAGCACCGGGAGCCGGCGCAGCATGGTCTCGATGCAGCCGGCGGCGGCCGCGCGGCACGCCGGGGCAAGGTCGTTCATCATGCTCGCCCCTAGCGCGAGGAGGTAGCCTGCGTGTATATTGTACTATACCTGCGTGTCCTCAAGGAACGTGGTGACCAGGCGGAACAGCCTGTTCCTCTCCAGCACCGGGAGCCGGCGCAGCATGGTCTCGATGCAGCCGGCGGCGGCCGCGCGGCACGCCGGGGCAAGGTCGTTCATCATGCTCGCCCCTAGCGCGAGGAGGTAGCCTGCGTGTATATTGTACTATACCTGCGTGTCCTCAAGGAACGTGGTGACCAGGCGGAACAGCCTGTTCCTCTCCAGCACCGGGAGCCGGCGCAGCATGGTCTCGATGCAGCCGGCGGCGGCCGCGCGGCACGCCGGGGCAAGGTCGTTCATCATGCTCGCCCCTAGCGCGAGGAGGTAGCCTGCGTGTATATTGTACTATACCTGCGTGTCCTCAAGGAACGTGGTGACCAGGCGGAACAGCCTGTTCCTCTCCAGCACCGGGAGCCGGCGCAGCATGGTCTCGATGCAGCCGGCGGCGGCCGCGCGGCACGCCGGGGCAAGGTCGTTCATCATGCTCGCCCCTAGCGCGAGGAGGTAGCCTGCGTGTATATTGTACTATACCTGCGTGTCCTCAAGGAACGTGGTGACCAGGCGGAACAGCCTGTTCCTCTCCAGCACCGGGAGCCGGCGCAGCATGGTCTCGATGCAGCCGGCGGCGGCCGCGCGGCACGCCGGGGCAAGGTCGTTCATCATGCTCGCCCCTAGCGCGAGGAGGTAGCCTGCGTGTATATTGTACTATACCTGCGTGTCCTCAAGGAACGTGGTGACCAGGCGGAACAGCCTGTTCCTCTCCAGCACCGGGAGCCGGCGCAGCATGGTCTCGATGCAGCCGGCGGCGGCCGCGCGGCACGCCGGGGCAAGGTCGTTCATCATGCTCGCCCCTAGCGCGAGGAGGTAGCCTGCGTGTATATTGTACTATACCTGCGTGTCCTCAAGGAACGTGGTGACCAGGCGGAACAGCCTGTTCCTCTCCAGCACCGGGAGCCGGCGCAGCATGGTCTCGATGCAGCCGGCGGCGGCCGCGCGGCACGCCGGGGCAAGGTCGTTCATCATGCTCGCCCCTAGCGCGAGGAGGTAGCCTGCGTGTATATTGTACTATACCTGCGTGTCCTCAAGGAACGTGGTGACCAGGCGGAACAGCCTGTTCCTCTCCAGCACCGGGAGCCGGCGCAGCATGGTCTCGATGCAGCCGGCGGCGGCCGCGCGGCACGCCGGGGCAAGGTCGTTCATCATGCTCGCCCCTAGCGCGAGGAGGTAGCCTGCGTGTATATTGTACTATACCTGCGTGTCCTCAAGGAACGTGGTGACCAGGCGGAACAGCCTGTTCCTCTCCAGCACCGGGAGCCGGCGCAGCATGGTCTCGATGCAGCCGGCGGCGGCCGCGCGGCACGCCGGGGCAAGGTCGTTCATCATGCTCGCCCCTAGCGCGAGGAGGTAGCCTGCGTGTATATTGTACTATACCTGCGTGTCCTCAAGGAACGTGGTGACCAGGCGGAACAGCCTGTTCCTCTCCAGCACCGGGAGCCGGCGCAGCATGGTCTCGATGCAGCCGGCGGCGGCCGCGCGGCACGCCGGGGCAAGGTCGTTCATCATGCTCGCCCCTAGCGCGAGGAGGTAGCCTGCGTGTATATTGTACTATACCTGCGTGTCCTCAAGGAACGTGGTGACCAGGCGGAACAGCCTGTTCCTCTCCAGCACCGGGAGCCGGCGCAGCATGGTCTCGATGCAGCCGGCGGCGGCCGCGCGGCACGCCGGGGCAAGGTCGTTCATCATGCTCGCCCCTAGCGCGAGCAGGAGATAATCGCTTTGCTTGGTAAGCTGTGCCTGAAATGTAGTTTAGGTTGGCATCACTCAGTATAATGTCTAACTAAACAGATGAGTAAGAAAAATTGCGTACCTGCTTAAGTGCTTGCAGTAACGATACTGTTAAAAAACTACTTTAGTACATTGTTGTAAAGGCTAAAAAGTAGGCAATAGATGGACGAGTGAGTTCGAGGTCCGAGCCGCAGGTGCGGCGCGGGCGCGCGGGGGGAGGGCCGTGATGGTTCGAATCGCTGCTTCAACTGGACTACAAAAACATTTTTGTATAGTTTGAATTCATACATGGCCTGTTCGTGCGACGTCCAACTTTGAAGCTTGAATTCTAACCATCTTTTGCCACATTTCCGATCTGCTCGGAAATGTGGCAAAAGATGGTCAGAATTCAGGCTTCAAAGCTGGGGTTAGTTGGACGTCGCACGAACAGGCCATCTATGACTTCAAACTGTCCAACAATGTTATTGTTGGACAGTCTGAACAGCAATCGACCAATCACAGGGCCCCGCGCGGTCGCGCCGGCGTGCACTGCCTGTGCTACTCCTCCCTCCGCCGGGCGCGAGGCAAGGGAGCCTGTTTAATATTATGATCTTTAATTTTGATTTAAAATTATAATTATTTGCAATTTCCTTGCAGTAGGCGTGAAAAGCACTATGTTAAGCCTCGGCCGAAAGTGCAATAGCTGGACTCGTACTTTCGAGGGCCTCCGCTACGCGTCGCCCCTCGAACTAACTCGTCCATCTATTGCTTACTTTCTAGCCTCTACAACAATGTACTATTTCATGCCACTACTCGGAAATGTGGCAAAAGATGGTCAGAATTCAGGCTTGAAAGCTGGGGTTAGTTGGACGTCGCACGAACAGGCCATCTATGACTTCAAACTGTCCAACAATGTTATTGTTGGACAGTTTGAACAGCGATTCGACCAATCACAGCGCCCCGCACGGTCGCGCGCCGCTTGTCTTTTTCTTCTCTTCGCGGCGCCGCGCTCTTTTGTTTAGTATTATGATCTTTAATTAGGTACTCAATTTTGATTTATATTTATAATTATTTGCAATTTCCTCGCAGTATCGTGAAAAGCACTGTGTTAAGCCTCGGCCGAAAGTGCAATAACTGGACTCGTACTTTCGAGGGCCTCCGCTACTCGTACTATATAACTCGTCCATCTATTGCTTATTCTCTAGCCTCTACAACAATCTACTATTTTTTATTTGCGTTTGTTTGGTAGAATTAACGGACACACTATCAGAATGTTTATTTAATTTAATAGCCGGGATACACATTAAGCGATTAATTACTACGCGAGGCGCCTCAGCGAGCCCGAGGCGGCTTCGTACCGAGCCGAGCGTTGAAAGTTTTTTGGCCATACTCAAAGGCGCATTGGAATTTTTATACGGAGAATATAGATATTATTATAAATGCTGTCGACATCATCATGAAAGAACGTTTGGGTTTCCTAAATGTTTATTTTTGTGTATAAATAGTAAAAATTGTATTAGATATGAATACTCAAACTTCTTAAGGTTTTCCTGTAATCTTTAGGCAAGGAACTATTTACCATATTTTTTTCAGAAATTTACTCCTAGTAGTTTTGGAGATAAGGGGGGGAATGGTCAATTTTCGTCTTTTTCCTAAATTACTTCAAATCTGTTTTTGCTAAAATTATAAAAACCCCTTTCATTTGATATGTCACACAATACAGTTTGCGAAACTATTTTTTTAAATTTTCCAGTTCACACCCCAAAAGTGGCCCCCTTGTTCAGAATTCATTAATTTACTTTACGCGTCCATCTTTGGGTCACCAATTTACATATGTGTACCAAATTTCAACTCAATCGGTCCAGTAGTTTCGGAGCAAATCGGCTGTGACAGACGGACAGACAGACAACCGAGTGATCCTATAAGGGTTCCGTTTTTTCCTTTTGAGGTAATGGAGCCCTAAAAAAAACCCATGTTTGCATGACAAGCATGCCCGCGAGCGTGTGAATAGCTTGCTTGGCCCGCAAAAGTGCACGATCTGGCCCCGTAGCATGGTTGGCCTTGTCACGCGATAGGTGATAGGATAGAGCTTGCGTCACTGGCTGACACCGTTCGATAGAACGAGACGACGCCCCTATCTTGTCACTTGTCGCGTGATAAGGCCAACCATGCTACGGCTCCTGTTTGCCGGGCTGCATGCCAGGCTGCTTGCCACTACTACTTGTTACTACTGTCCCTAATACACTCACCACTTGTAACTTGGTGATGATCATCTCCAGGAACTTGAGTGAGGACTCTCTCCCGTGCTGCAGCTCGTAGTTGAGCTGCGACACGAAGAACTGTATGTAGCGCTCCAGCCGCTTGCCGGGCGAGTAGTTGGTCAGGTACATCACGAATATCGTGCGAGCTTCGTCCCTGCGAACGAAAAAATACCTTATTAAAACAGTGATAAGGCACATTTCATCTTGCGGATGCATTTACGTCGAATACTCTGTGAATAGGTAAGGTCAGCAGACGAAACTGACACCAGCACGGCTATCACAAGACGGCGCGCGAGCTCTCTCGATTTTTCTCGCACAATACCTCTCTTTCTAAGTTTTCTAATAAGAGAGAGACGGATAGTACGAGAAAAATCGAGAGAGATCGCGCGCCGTCTTGTGATAGCCGTGCTGAGGTCAATGTATATCTTTTTCGCGCTCGCACGGTCTTTATGGTTTCAGTCGTCAGTTTCGTAGCTTAAATAGAAACAAATTTGTCACTTACACAAATCCATAGTTTCTAGAAAGAATATGCTATACGCCACTGAATTTTCCCTGTCCTTATTGAGTTTAGATGATATAGGTAAAAAACTTACGGGACCCTCTTGTATGTAGTTGTCTTGTTCGAATAGACATTACATATTGAAAAATTGTAACACAAACAAAACAAATATCTATTCGGACAAACTACAGGAGCCTAACATACTATTGTTGTGATGCCTCTGGCACCATAAACCATTAAATCAGGCTTCTTCTTCTCGCCCTCTCTTGCTCACACTCTAGTCACCGGAACTATGATTTTGGCCCTCCAATATTAATTCATCATATCAGCCGAAAGACGTCCACTACTGTACATAGGCCTCCCCCAAAGAGTGCCACAGTGACCGGTCCTGCGCCACCCGCATCCAGCGGACTCCCGCGACCTTTACCAAGTCATCAGTCCACCTTGTGGGGGGGCCTACCCAAGCCGCGCCTTCCGGTACGTGGTCGCCACTCGAGAACCTTTCCGCCCCAACGGCCATCGGATCTACGTAGGCCCCGACAGCTGCCACTTAAGTTTAGCGATTCGGAGGGCTATATCGGTTACCATGGTCCACCGATATTAATTACCTTGATCTATTCGATTCACTCAGGATACATATCTTGGAGACTTTCTCCATAACTTCATGAAGCTCTGTAGAAACGAGTTTGGCCTCCAATATGGCCTTTAGTAGGGAGAAAGAGCTGGTTTGTTTTTCGTCGTTCTGGCAATCTTCCTCAGCGTAAAGCAGCAGCGTTTTCAACTGGTCTGCTTCCATGGTGTAGTATTTTACGTTACGGATTAACACTGTAATTGCCTAAAAAAATGCAATATTAAGTATAATGCGTAGTCATGTCATGGTACATTTTATGGTTAAAGAGCTCGAATAGAGTTTATTCATAGATAGTAAATAAGATATTCAATAAATTAAATACATTTTTCACATCTCATGCTCGAAAAGTGTGTCATATTAGGCTTAATAAGCGGGGCTAAAGTAGTATATTTAGCCCCTAGGGAAAATATGTATACATATTTATGATTTTTAACACATTTAATTTGACCAATCGAAACACTTCACCATATTAAATCCACCAATCAACATTTATCTTTGCTATCAACCAACCAGAATACCTACAGCTACATATTAAAATCGACCAATCAAACATCAGGTGTTTTTAGTCCCTAATTCCAAATCATTTAAATCCACCAATCACAACTCTTTCAAAAAACATTTCTCCTTGCTATCAACCAACCAGAATACAGCTACATATTAAAATCGACCAATCAAACATGAGGTGTTTTTTAGTCCCTAATTGCAAATCATTAAAAAAGAAAACGACTCACGCTAAATTGAACAATCTCTTCGCAGTGAAATTTGTTATTGATTGTGGATGGATAATCTTTGTTTTACTATTTTCCCGCAGTCGAAGTGAAAAGTAGAGTGTATAACTCGGGTCTAAAAGCCATATTACCCCTCGAATTATTTATTAATATCTCGTGGTGATATGGCTTATTTTAGCACCTTGTCATACAATCTACTATTAATTCCTTCCAAGTATACCTAATTTACATAATATAACATGCTGAGCTGGGCCCATTTCGTGACATAACCTGTGTTATTTTTTAATTTTATTTCTTCTTTTATACGTAGGTATATCTTTTTTTCTCATATAATACATACTTTTCGTTATTTATTTTTTATTTCCTTGTGCAACTAACCTAGCTCGTAAGATTTCAAATGTACTAACAAAAAACTATGGATCAGTATTAAGGTCTGAAATAAATGATTTTTATTTTTATTTTATTTTTATTTATTTTTTTATTTTATACTGTTATCTCAGACGAGATAACAGTATGTATTTCGTCAGGACGCAAGTGAGAAGATTTAAGAGCGAAAAGATATTGATTACCGAGAGAGTAGTTGGCTCTAAATAATAACTACAACACGGTGAATAAATGCTGAACGAGTAGGTATAACTATAATTTAGTTAATCTTCATCGATTGGACTTACCTTGAATGCGTTCCTAACTAAATGATAATTATCATTCTGTTTGCTGATCTCAAACGTTGCATATTTATGCAATATCAGGAACAAAGTCTTCACAATGTCTTTCACATTCTCTTCCAGAGTCGGCGTGCTGACCCTAATAGTCCACAGCGTCGCGATACATTTCAAAGCGCCAGTTGTTACTTTGACATGGTCACTTCTTATAGCATCTACTAGTAACGGTATCAAAGGGTCCACAAACGCTCTGCACTCCGCTCTTGTGACCTTCTCTCTTTTAAGAATCACATAAAGGATATTCAAACTGAATTCGACTAAGACATGTGCGTTGGCTTTAGCCGATACTTTAACATGCTTCGCTTGGACTTCTTTGTTTCTTTTAGGTGTTTCCGGTATTATGAAGCAGTCTGGTTTGGCTATGAGCATTTTCTCTCTCTGTTTCTCTGTTATTTCTCTCTTAGGCGCACCTAGTACAAATTCAGGTATACTCTCTGACGCAATTCCGTGTAAGAATATAAATAGAGATTCTATATCTATAAATTTATTGGTAACTAAGCCGCTAGTAATATGTGTTAGGGCTTCTTGCACTTTCATCACGATTTTTTTCGATTGGTGCTTTTGCAGAATTTCTTTAAATGGCAGGAGAAGGTTGATAAGACACGATTCTGTTATGTTTTGGGCCACTATCGTAAGTGTCACGTAGCTTTTCTTACTAGGTTTAGCTTCAGGCGTTTTATAATGTAGCTTGTCTACTTCTTTTTCTTCAGACAAAGCCCCAAAGAGGTCATTAGCACAAACGTCGAGGATGTAGTCTAAGTTCCCATTCAGTTCTCCCGGTTTGAAGTCTGCTTTCAAAGCGTCTAATACTGAATGTATGGTAGCTACTAGAACATGTACTTGGAAGCCTCTTGTGAGGAGTAAAGTCAGGTGTTCCAGTAAGACGCCTATGTAGGCGGTACCGATAGTAACCATTATTTTCTTGACGATGTCTCGAGCTTGGATTCGAACTTGTTTCAGCGGCGATTTCAAGAATGAACAGAGTTTTATGATGATGCTGTAATTAATGAAACAATAATATTCGTTAGTAATACAGTAAGGATACATACTACCAGGAATCGGATACCGGTATTTTCACCATACAAAAATACCGGTTTTATTACGTTCAATTTCGTTCTTTGGTTTATAATATCATTTTTGATCAGGCTGTCTAATAATACGAAAATGTTACCTAAATACATGATAGAGTCCTACATTAAGAGCCTAAAATAATTCAAAATATTAGACTACTTCGGGGACTTTTGAAAAAACTGGTTCCGATCCCTGCATACTACCCGGTTACAATATCTGTGCGACGCCGCTGCAGGTTCCGTCACTCGCTAAGTGCGCTTCACACCGTGCCCAGAGCGCCGATATGACGTCACACGGCGAGGTGCACATATAATGTGACCGGGTATGTAGTAGTATAGGTAAGCATAAACATCTGCAAAAGCACTCAAAACAGACTTTATTGTCACAAAAATAAAGTTCACCTTGCGCCCTTGCCGGTGCCTATGCAGGAGCAGGACAAGTCGCGACGCGTGTCCATCTATATGTCAGATACGAAGGGCTGCCTCTGTCACTGTTCCCGGCCTCCGGTTTCTTGTCCTCGGCCTGCCACTCGAGACCATGTCGCCGCCGGTTCACCTTGTGGACTCGGACATGTCCAGTGACTCACCCGGGCAGGTGGTGTGGCAGCACGTTTCCCGGCAGCCGCTGGAGTAGCTTCACCAGCGCCAGGGCGATGGGCACGCGCAGCATGTCCTCGGCCTGCCGCTCGAGACCATGTCGCCGCCGGTTCACCTTGTGGACTCGGACATGTTCCGTGACTCACCCGGGCAGGTGGTGTGGCAGCACGTTTCCCGGCAGCCGCTGGAGTAGCTTCACCAGCGCCAGGGCGATGGGCACGCGCAGCATGTCCTCGGCCTGCCGCTCGAGACCATGTCGCCGCCGGTTCACCTTGTGGACTCGGACATGTTCCGTGACTCACCCGGGCAGGTGGTGTGGCAGCACGTTTCCCGGCAGCCGCTGGAGTAGCTTCACCAGCGCCAGGGCGATGGGCACGCGCAGCATGTCCTCGGCCTGCCGCTCGAGACCATGTCGCCGCCGGTTCACCTTGTGGACTCGGACATGTTCCGTGACTCACCCGGGCAGGTGGTGTGGCAGCACGTTTCCCGGCAGCCGCTGGAGTAGCTTCACCAGCGCCAGGGCGATGGGCACGCGCAGCATGTCCTCGGCCTGCCGCTCGAGACCATGTCGCCGCCGGTTCACCTTGTGGACTCGGACATGTTCCGTGACTCACCCGGGCAGGTGGTGTGGCAGCACGTTTCCCGGCAGCCGCTGGAGTAGCTTCACCAGCGCCAGGGCGATGGGCACGCGCAGCATGTCCTCGGCCTGCCGCTCGAGACCATGTCGCCGCCGGTTCACCTTGTGGACTCGGACATGTTCCGTGACTCACCCGGGCAGGTGGTGTGGCAGCACGTTTCCCGGCAGCCGCTGGAGTAGCTTCACCAGCGCCAGGGCGATGGGCACGCGCAGCATGTCCTCGGCCTGCCGCTCGAGACCATGTCGCCGCCGGTTCACCTTGTGGACTCGGACATGTTCCGTGACTCACCCGGGCAGGTGGTGTGGCAGCACGTTTCCCGGCAGCCGCTGGAGTAGCTTCACCAGCGCCAGGGCGATGGGCACGCGCAGCATGTCCTCGGCCTGCCGCTCGAGACCATGTCGCCGCCGGTTCACCTTGTGAGACTCCTCGTGGTCCGTCAACTTTCCAATAGCGCTGGATAATATTAAGTTAATTTAATTAGTAGGTTATTATTGTATTAACAGATATATGGTTCTGCGCAGGGATATTGCAGACATTCGCATCCGCATCCGCAAACGCGGGTGTTACGCATCATGGTTGGGCCATAGATTTTGTATGGAGCATTAGAAAGTAATACCTATAGATTCAGTCGATAATTCAGCCTGTACCTATGTGGCGAGCGGCATATTTGACAAATACTTATTTGTGTTCCTAATAATAAGATATTGTGCCTGTTACGAACCTTTCCAATGTTTCATGTTTTTTGGAAGGCATATAACTTACAATGACAGGTCCTGCGCCACCCGCATCCAGCGGTCATTGTCTCATATCTGGGCTAAATAATTCATGTAATGTAATTTAAGAATTGTAAGAGTAATATTTAATTATTTATTTTGTTACTAACACTTAATTTAAGTTTATAATTTTATTGTAACTAACACATATGGGTCCAAAAGCCTGAAATAAATGACATTGAATTGTGGCACTCTTTTGGGGAGTCCTATGTCCTGCAGTGGACGTCTTTCGGCTGATATGATGATGATATAACTTAACAAACCTTTGTTAACTAAAATGCCTTTTGTCTCTTTCTCACAAATACAAAAAGAGTCTTACCAGGGAAAGATGAACTCTTTTTTTTATATGGCAACAGTAATATCATTGTCAAATGTGTCAAATTAGTCCGTCTTAAATTAGTATGATAATGTAATCTTGATACTTGATATGGTAACTAAGAAAGTAACTGTTCCATAATAAATTGGACTGTTTTTACTTTATAAGAGAATTAAAGGGTAAGCTTACTGCTAATTTTATTCACATTGAAAAATATCATAAAACGTTCAATTATTATATCTCGTCAAAATTGAAATTATGGAGAGTGGTTTTGATTATTCTTCTTAAATATCAAGTAGAATTAAGTTAAAGAGTTTTATTTCATATAACTTTACTTCCTTCTGCTTGATTAATTGCCTTGTGTGAATTAAAGAAAAAAAAATGTATAAGTTTCATTATTATTTTATCGCGTTATACACAGTGTTGCAACACGCTGTTTTTTTTTAATTTGCCGCTCTTTTCTAGGCTCATCTTTCCCTGGCCAGACCCTATGAAACATGACCATTGATTGTATGAATTCCGCATGTATGTGTACCTTCGGAATTCAGTCGCAAAATTCACCCTGTATGTGGCGAGCCTAAAAGACATACCCCTATTGACGTTGTTAAAATCACCTTGTCAAAGATGTATAAGACCAATGACACAAGATAATATACAGAAAAACCGGCCAAGTGCGTGTCGGACCACGCAAAACTAAGGGTTCCGTGCCTAATAAAAAGGTCGTATCGTCACAGAAATCTTACGGCACTTACGTCCTTTTCTATAAAGAAGGCATTTTTTCAGCAATATTTCGAAAAGTACCGATCTTGTTCAAAACAATTTTCGGTGAAAGAATTTAATAAGCCCTCTGTCCATGTTTTTTTCATATTTTTAAAATATACCGTTGAAGAATTAGATGGGGTGAACAGAATTTTAGTGACTTTCGGGGCGATTATCTCCGATTCTATTGACTTAATCAAAAAAAATGCTGAGAAACCTTATATTTATTTTGAAAGGCCTATCTATTGATGTGCCACACGTGTGCTTGCAATGAAACTTTTTTTTTGACTTTCAGTTTTATGTATGGAGTGCACCCCTAATTTTTTTGTCATTTTAATTACAAAACTATGTAGCGGCTAACAAAATACATCTATACTCAAAAAAAAATTCAAATACGCCTAATAGTTTTGGAGTAAAATGCCTGTGACATACGGACAGACGGACGTTTTTGCCATGTTGCCTACGGAACCCTAAAAAGGTGTTATCTGCTTACCGATTCAGTTGCGGAAGCAATCCTGCCGATAAAGACTTGATAATTCTCTTCGCCAAAGACGGCGGGACTTGTGTGACCCTTTCGAACGCCGGGACATTAGGAATTTCTTTATTCACTGGTTCTTCATTGGCCGCTTCTTCGTCGGCCGCTTGTAATTCTGAATCTAAATCTATTTGCGTTTCTTCTAAATTATCTACTGTTTTCTCTCCAGTCTCAGCCTCGTCAATTTCTTTTTCGTTTCTTTCAGTTTCGATATCTTGTGCCATTGGTTCGTCTTCTCCATTTACAATGCTTTTGACGGTCTCTAAATCTCCATTTTCAGTCTTATCTCCACGTTTTGCTTTTTTATTCTTTGGCACTCTAGTATCCACGTTGGTTAATAAAGCTTTAGGCAACTCAATGTTCTTGGCTTTTGAGAAATCAAAGTGGAAAGCATCTAAAATGCTGACCACAAGTCGCGTCAACTGTTTCTGATGATCTGAAGCATGGCGCATTTTGTTCAGATACAACTTCAGTATGACCTCATAGTGGTACCAGGGAAGTAGTCTACAGCAAGTAGAAACTGTTTCTATACAAGCATCTATCAAGGTATTCTTGTCTGTGTAGGTGTCGTCGCAAATGTAAATCGTAGCCAATGGCAGGATAAAATTGGTAAGTGTTCGTGGTGAAGGACATTTGACCATTTTCTTGGCGACTTTGCAGAATTTCATTAACGCTCTAACTCGTCTATGCATTTGCAAGTGGCACATATTGTCGAAGAAGTCTACTTCTCTATCTTCGTTGTTCGTCAAATGGGCCAAGTCTGAGAGGACTACGTCAGTACTTGGGCATTCTCTGGCCAATTCTCCAAGAAGGTTTATACACTCATTCCTTAGTATTTCATTTTTTGAGTCTCTTATGCCGCTTGATATTAAAGACAATACGGTATCGCGAACTAGGAATTGGCCATCAGTCGCCGACCAATACTTTAGAAGCAGTTTCGGAAGTATCTTCTTTAGACATAAAGCAGCGCTGTCGCGCAAACCTATGTCTTTTTCGGTCCGGATGAAATAGAAACAGTTGTTGACAATAAGTATCGCGAGATCCAAGTCGATTTGGTTATCGTCTAGTAACTGGTAAATTGTTTTATACGCATCAAGTCTTCTATCGAAATCTGGCTGTTCAATCCATCTTTTATGGAAAGCATTCATTTCGGAAATAACGTTGCTAATACGAATGAGAACATCTTTGTTCTTGGGAGCTGACTCTGCTATTGAAGACAGCAGTTTCAGTAGAAGTTTCCTGACATCAACTGGAGTAATTTTATTAAATAGTACAGCAATTTTCTTGATATACGTTTGAGGTTTACTACTGTGGCCTAATAAATTGATAATAGTATTTACTGCATGTTCCATATTTTCTTCTGCCATATTCATGCAAACTTTCTTAACAAGTATTGGTAATAAAAGGTTTAGAAGTTCGTCACATAATTCTGGCGAAGCCACAAGTTCAGTCACGCGCGACAGAATCAGCAGGTCTCTTTTGTTCATGGTATTTGACTTCGCTGAGTTTGCGATACGTCTCTTCATAACTTCCAATACGCTTGGAATGTGTGGTATCAAGATTTTGCTTCCAAAATTTATCTCAACAGCCAATTCTGTTTTCGATTGTATTTGCGACGTATTTAACGGCACTATAGCGGGCAATTCTTTGTCCTCTTCATCTTCTGTCAAGGTCAATAGTTTTTCAACCATATCCAGTATCATATTTACAACTACAGGATTAGTTCGAGGTGCCAGTAGAAGTTTGAATATCTCTGATATTGCGTTCTGTGAAGGATCCTGTTCTGAACATGTCACGAGCAAAACATAGTACCTTGGATTTTGGCACCAAGTGTTAAAAAGTTTCAAGAGCGCAGTGGGGCTGTGGATGCCTTCAACATGTAATTTAGGCATTAGAGGCCAAATCAGTGTTTCAAATACAACGTACAACTCGTCTGAACTCCATGCATACTTATCAAATTGATCAAACAGCTTTGTCAGTATGCCAATAGCCAGCGTTCGGAGATTTTTCATTACTTTAGAATAGCCTACATGAACTTTATCCCCGTGAGCAAGTATGCCTCCAACAGTTGAACACACTGATATAAATATCTTCAGTAAGTCCGATAGTAATTCGTCCTTCAGATATCCCCCAAAATATTCACGTACTACTTCGAGCAAATTAAGAACGCTGTGCAGCTTCCCTGGGATAATCACAGATTTTAAGTCCAAAGTGGAGACAATGCTTTCATATATTTCTTTAGGCTGCATTGTGATGTAATTCTTTACGTGAGAGAAAGCCATTTCGACAAACATTTTCAGTTCTTTCTCATTGCAACCAGCAACATATCTCATTATTAGTGACCTTCTTGTTTGACCACCTCCTTTCTTATCTGTTGCCATTTTGGATGTCATCTTGCCGTAAAGAATTCTTAGTACTATCGGAATAACATGTTCTCTATCATCTGTATGAATATTTTGAGCGTCTTCTGTTATTTTGAATAGGGTTAGTTCGTCTTTAAACTTTTTGTCGTCTACTAAATTATACAAATTGCTTTTATACGCAACAACACTTTTGTTCTTATAGTTTATGATGCAATCTAAAGCAAACTTCTGTAGTCCTGCATTCTTATGTTTCAAAAATTCCATGTAAAGTTCCCAGAACACTGGCTCTTTATGAAGAGCTCTAGGATTTTTGAATTGTGCCAAGACTTGCATTACATTTATAAGAGTTTTGAATGTTACTTTTCCAGATATAGTTTCTTTAGGATCTTCTATTGTATCCGTAATTTCTTCTATATTGGCTTCATTCATATTCTCTTCTTCTGCTTTATCATCGTCAACATCTGATACGTTATTTCGACTTTCCACATCAATTTTCAGCGCATTCGCTTTGTCAGTTCTCTTATATTCTTCTTCAATAAAGTTTAAAAACAATACTACAACATCTCTGTTCCTCGCTTCACACACTGGAATACAATTTGTCATCACTTTCAGCAACAAGTCTCTGTAGTTATACACATCTGGTCTTTCGTTGATATTATTATGTTCTGCATAGAGTTGTTTCAATAAATCAAAGTTAGTTTCAAGTTCATCGTCAAACTTAAATTGCTTAAAGTCTTTTTTGGCATTGTCAAAAGAAGTTTGAAGAACTTTGTGTAATGTCGGCCAAAATTCGTCAGTTGCAAGAGAATTGCCGTAGCTGGCAATGAATTCGATCACTGGTTCCCATAGCAATTTAAAATTCATGTACAGCACCCCAAACAAATAGTTTAAAGGGTACATGTGGAAATCAGTGTCCTTTATTAGTGCATACTGTGTAGTATTGAACACAATCTTCTGTAATGTGCTCTGTTGCGCTCTATATTCTTGGATGGAAGGAACAGTGGACTCCACAGAGTAACACATGCTGAATACTGATAGTTTTTCAGTGGTACCTCCAACTTGAGCAGTTTTGTTCAGTGGCTCTGTGTTTTCGAACAGTTTATAAATGTGTGTTGTTAACAGGCGAACCTAAAAAAATATATGCAGTAGAAATATAATAGGTTAAAAGAGCCTTAACTTATAATAGTGAGGTAGAAAGAACTGTACTTATTAAGAATGTAAAACTACTGTGAAGGGCTGTAAAAGAGTCAGTACAAGGGTAAAGTGAACTGTCTGAGAGACAATATGAACAGGATAAAAGTGAATGAGGCCACATTGAACAAACCAGCATACTCCAATCGGCGTACGAATAGCGCATCATACATGCACACCCATCGCGTTTCTGCTAGGCCTGATCAGTGCAGAATAATTCAGAATGGATCCAGCTATAAGAGGCATTTGGAAGTAAAAGATTGCGCTGCAACAAGCTCTAGTAACTAGGACAAGGCCAAGCACTGCACTGTGACATAAAATAAATTAAAAAAGTAATACTCACCACATGGAATGGAGAAGACACATTGGTATTCAGATAAGAATCAATGAGTGCCAGTATTGGAGAAGAAAGGATGTTATCTTGCTCACATGCAGTCAAATACAAGTCTGTCAGATGCAATGCTGCCAAGTAATTAGGATCTGCAGCATACGGCAATATCACAGGCAACAGGGTGTCTATGTCACAAATTGCCTTCAAGTTTTTACAGCTGGATATGTGTATGGCACTCTCCATTGCATTTGCAAGTATGAATATGACTTTTCTTGCACATTTTGACAGTTCTGTAGTGTTGCAGTGAAATTTATTCCCATCTGGCTGGTTCTCAAGATTGTAGCTGATCAATATTTGAACCAGTTTTGATATAAGTTGGCTCAATGCAGCCACACAACTATCAATGTCAACTTTGTCTATGTGCGGCAGACAAAACAGCACATTCATGAGTTTCACTGGGTTTTCAATGATATTATTAATATCATCATTAATTATCTTGGCGAAATGCTCCATAAACATAGGCAGGCTTGGTCCAAAATCAAGAGGATACTTAACCCACTCAAAAAGCTTTATACCATTCATGGACAATGGTGACTTCTTGAGGCATATCCTACTTACTGTTCTCATTGAATCCTCGTCAAAATCTGATTGAATGACATACTTTAAGAATGGTGGCAAAATATGCATGTCAAATTGTGTATAGTCAATAACATTCTGCACAAAATTTATTAGAATGTTTGGGTATGGCAATGGTAATAGTACTTTTACTATGATCCCAGCATGTTCTTGAGAAAGAGACACATTTGGGGATAGAAGCAGCAAAGCTCCTATTTGGGCACAAACTTCTAGGACATTCTCAGATGTCTGTTCACAGATAACTTTGATCAGAAGTAGAACAAACTGTGGAGGGTTGATCAAATATCTCCCCTTTTGATGTTCTATCACTTGACCAGCCAGTCTCAGTATATATTCAAGGCCTTTGTTGTCTTCATCTTCTTTGAGTATTTCTTCTGTGTATTTAAGAATACTTGTCCAGAATACAGAGAATTCTTTGTAGTTAATAGTCTGTAAGCTGTCCTCAAATGTTTGTGTGAGAACTTTGAAGAGTATTTCCTGGTGTGGTCTGTGTTCCTTCAGGTGTTGTAAGAGCAGTGGCAGGAAGGTCTCAATACAGCTGTGGAATTTGCCGGGTACACCCTTTACAATTTCAAATATGAGGTGTCCACACCCTGAAATAGCCTGTAAAATGAAGGGAAGTATTAATTGTATTTCATGTTTCAAAATAAAATTAAGTTAATAAACTAAATTAAGGTATAGTACAAATATATTTTTATTCAAACATAGAAATAAAAAAACATATAACATACATATTATTTATATTTATAGACTTTCAACTAAAAACAAGTAAGTACAGATTGTAATTTTTAATTCTATTCAAATTAATTTATGCCATTCATCAAATGTTTCCAAAATTACTTACATCACTATTAGTCTGCAGATAATTCAATACAAGTTCTAAAAACTTCTTCTTGTCTTTTATATCCCGGGCCACAAAAGCAAAGCTTTCTGCTGCGAAATTGTTTATATACTGTGGTTGCGTCTCACTCAGCAACGGGATTATCCTCTTTAGCACAACAGCAATATCTTTCTTAAGGTATGGTTTCAAGATCTTGAATATAAAAGCCAGGCAGACTAAAGTCCATTCAAGCCTTTCTGCATCCTTTGTTTTTAGCAGTCTTATCAAGATGTCTAAAAATCTTGGGAAATACGGATAGAAGTCGTCTCGCAGGTCTTTAGCCAGGGACACCAGGATTCTGAAAGAAAAGGCATGCTATTCAACATGGCATTCACCGGATGCCTTTAAAAACAAGATTTTGGCAGTAATAGAAAATTGAGTAGTTTTATTAGCTTAGGGAGGGTTGCTCCTCACGATTACAGACCGCTCAGCTCAACGTTTAATATGGCAATATTATGGTGCCGGCCAGGGATCGGATACCGGTATTTTCTCCATACAAATTTAGTATTATTTAGTTCTTTGGTTATAATATCATTTTTGATCGGGCAGTCTATTAATATGAATATGTTACCTAAATACATGATAGAGTCCTACAATTAGAGCCTAAAATAATTCTAAATATTAGACTACTTCGGAGATTTTTGAAAAAACCGGTTCCGATCCCTGGTGCCGGCAGCTGTCAATCCATAGAAACTTGTCAAACTTTCTTTACATTCAGATATTAACAAACACCGGTTACTATTACCGGCCGGTTGGTGCAACCCGCCCTTAGTACTCAATTTATCAATAGTAGATAATAATCTAATTAGAATTTAATTCTGCAGCATATATAACCATAAACTCTTTTACGAAGACAATCTCAAAAGGACTTAATTAACAAAAACTATGTAAAACTGACTATTTAGTTTTACAGTCAATTTTTGTAGGTTTGATATGTCGCACCCTTAGAATGAAACTGACCGAACTCGAAAAAAAAATCAAAATTACATATTGCATCAAAATGTGTTGCTAACTCATTTTGAATTTTATTTGAGTTCGGTCAGTTTCATTCTAAGGGTGCGATGTATATAATAATAAGTTATTTTTACTTACTCCAATAACGGCTGCAAGCACAGTTGGTCTTCTAAATTTAAATATCTCTCTAATATTTCTACTACATCATCCTTCCTGTGGACCAATTGTGGGACTGTTATAATCCCAAAGAGTTCTTTCTTGAACTTCTTGAAGTTTAACGTTAAGTTTAGCCCGTGCCATTTCTTTATGGCGAGATGGAAGTGTGTTTCATTTTCTACTGGTTGCTCGGCATATGCGTGCTCAATGTGATAAAGGGCTGCATGTCTGATGTCTATGGAGTTGATTCGTTCAGCGAAGGGAACAAACTGTGAACGTAAGCAAACATTTTCAATAGGAAAAGGTTTCGCTACTTAAAAATAAATAAATTTGCGCTTTGCCTATACGTACCCGAAAGGTGTTGGTTGTTTTATGCTTTACAGGTTTAATCTTCATATTGATTACTTTCCTATTACTTATGAATTGACTAAATAATAATTTACTTTTTCACGTAAATATAACCACATGTCTGCGGCACGCACATTAGTCTGACGTTGTGGTCTGACGTTCGTTTGACGTTCGTTTGACGACTTTGACGTTACGTTTCACGTTTCACAAAAATAAATAACAGGCGTCTTATGGTGGCACCACACTTGGCGGTATTTGCCTAAATATTCGTGCTGCATCTTTTTCCTTCCTACGGCAAATGCAAGAGAGGCAACGATGCTACGCGAACACGCATTCCCAAGTGCGGTGCCACCATTATAAAATAAATCAACGGCATCAACGGGTTCAAATTGAAGATTTATATAGGCGGCCCATGCCCTTACACGGTGAGTAAATACTGATGATCCACTATAGCTGTCCCACTCTATAAAGCGTCTGCTAGACGGTCGCCAACACGCCCCTCCGACCGAACGACCTTGGTCGGCACCGACCGTGTAGACAGTTGTTTGCAGCAAAATGTCATACTACAACCACAGATCAAAGAATACAACGGTCGGGGCCGACGAAGGTCGCTCGGTCGGATGGGCGTGTTGGCGACCGTCTAGCAGACCTTTAACATGCGATAGAGTGAGACAGCTATGGTGGATCATCAATATTTACTCATCGTGTATGGGTGAAATTGAAGTAAATGTAGGTCTATTTAGAATATTTATATTCTTCCTTATTCTTTATCTATATCTATCAACAAAATCGTCTTCATGTATCCCACAGATTACTAATATGTATGTATCCCCTTTAATCATAGGTTTTTTTTACGTCTCCCTTACTCTAGTAAAAAAAAAATGAAGTAAACAAATGTCAAGATAACAAGAAAAAACGAAATATACATAATCTTAAAGATAAAAATAATTACTTAGACTTACTCATATTCCAGCAATTTGTGAATGTTTTTAGCGACTGGTATATCGCAGTTTTAATTATCTTTTTTTATTATTGTCATTCATGCTCTCACGGTTAGTAAACTCTTTGCCGAACGGCTTATCTCAACAAATTACTAAACTTTATTTTCAAGGTAAGTTCAGTAACATGAAAGATAGATCTATACTGAACAGTACAGTAGGTAATTTAGTTTTGCCTCCATCATACTAGGCATTTCATCAAATGGTAAAAAAAATGGAGAAATCTTGTGTAAACTGAGAGACTATCGGCTCTTCAGAGAATTATTCTGATACAGCATTTGTTTTGCGAGTCACCCTTATCAGTCGTACAAAAAAATGGCCTGGGGCCATAATGCCGACTACGCGACCAGCTTCAGTTCAGTCAAGTCAGCACACTAAATTAGGTAGTCGCTAACCGTATTGATTATAATATTGTCTTTCCCGTAGAGTTCACTGGGGATCATATTTCTCTAGCATTGTATTTATACACCAAATATCTCAAGTTGCCCTAAGCTTTCAAAATTCTTAAGAAGCATAAATTTACAGCACTGGTACGAAACCAGAAAGGACATCACAGCCAACCAGAACATTACCAATTCAAAGCCATGGACGTGAAGATCTTGCCAGCGCTTCAGGACAACTACATGTACCTGATCATAGACAAGGCTACGAAAGAAGCAGCCATCGTGGACCCAGTTGACCCGAACACAGTTGTGATGGCAGTGCAGGAACACGGCGCTAATCTAACAACTGTGTTGACTACTCATCACCATTGGTAATATTGCTGTCCTGGAATAAAAAAATTTCAACAGTAATTTTTAGTAGCTAAGCATATGTAACTAATAAAATGGTATACCTCTAGTAAAATGAGGTATATCCAGTTACTGCTGATAAAATGGGATATATGTACATGTTATCACTAATACAATGATGTATACTATACAGATGTAGTGCATAATTGTTTTCCATCGTATTTTCTCGGAAACATTCGTATTTGTCATGCTACTTCAGTCAACCTCAGTACTTTTTGTACTGTGACCAACTGAAATAGCAAGACATGGTCATACGTTTCCGTGAAAATACGATGGAAAACAATTATGCACTGCATCTGTACCCACTTGTTACCCAATAATATTCAATATTCCCATCTGTTACCACCACTGGTAACTGTATCTTTTTCTCCTGCAATTGCTATCAACTAGGGAAATATATTCTGTATTATATCACAGCCTGGAATGTCACAAAAGGTGGTATCTATCTTACAGAAATTGTAACTGGTGGTATACCAATAAAACAAACTCCGTAAATGTAAGTAGTACAAAGATGATTAAATTTGGCTTTTTAAGGGATCATGCCGGGGGTAACGAGAACTTGGTCAAAATGATCCCTGGCCTTGAAGTATATGGTGGGGATGACCGCATCGGAGCCTTGACTAAGAAGGTTCACCATCAGAGCAAGTTCAATCTTGGCAATTTGAATGTGCTGTGTCTCTTCACTCCTTGCCACACGGCCGGACATGTCTGTTACTTTGTCAGCGCTTCTGAGGAAGGGAGTGATCCTGCTGTGTTTACTGGTAATTATTTATTTTCCTACTTAATGAGTAAAATGTTGTTTCTTCACTAAATAAGTTCCAAGATTCTTAACTACATCAATGTGTTCAAATAGAATTTTAATAGATTAAGATCCAAGAAGTAGGTAGAAATTTGAATGACTGTCTTCACTAGTTCACTTCTTTTTAAATAATTTATTATAAGTAGATAAATTATGTAAAATGTTGGTTTTATATAGTACAGCCACTGCCACAGTATAGATATTGCTTGCACACGGCTTTATTGCTTTAACATTAAGGTCGTGTATAGATATTTTTGTAATAGTGGCCCTATCAATATCTGAGTAGTCAACTGTACATAGGGAATATTCAACAAAAATTAATAGATAAAACGTCGGGTGACAAGCAAAACTCACCAAATGCAGGAAATTAAATTATGAAATATCAACTGCGTTGTAGTATTAATAAGGTTGAGTTTCCCTTTACTTATTACTTGTAATTAGTTAGTTTTGCTTGTCACCCGACGAAAGGATAGATGTGTCATTGTCATTAAAGATGATAGTAATAATATTATTATTTTTCTTGCAGGAGACACTCTGTTTCTGGGAGGCTGCGGAAGATTTTTTGAAGGCACCGCTGACCAGATGTACCAAGCCCTGGTGGGAGTTCTCTCCCAGCTACCTGATCAAACCAAAGTGTTCTGTGGCCATGAATACAGTCTCCAGAACTTGAAGTTTGCATCTTTTGTGGAGCCAGAGAATGAAGAAGTGGCAAAGAAGATTAGCTGGACTGAACTAAGAAGGAAGGAAGGATTACCAACTGTGAGCACCTTTTTTTTAATACCACGTCGCTCTGTGGCAAACAAGCCTGATGGTAACCATAGCCTATGAACGCTTGCAACTCTAGGAGACACGCGTGCGCGTCGCGAACCCTTTAAAAACCTGTACACTCCTTTTTTGAAAACAGGAAGATCATAAAGTGCCGAAGTTAAAGAAATAATGGCCATTACCATAGTGTTTCACTAAATAGCATTGTCATATTTACCACTCAATCCAAATGTAACAACATGCTCCTGCCACAACTAAATATACGAGACATAATTCAGAATTATTGAGGTCGCTTTGCTCTGGAAAACGCATCTTTAGTTAGTCAAAGTAATTTAGGCTCTTGAATTGTGCAAATAATGTTCATTTTTGCATGCAAGGAACGAAGTACTAGTGCAGCGTATCAAGTTATCTGTAATTGTGTACTTAGTCTACACTTTACACAACGCACTTTTTAAGGACGCATGCCGTGGCTCGCCGAGGCACGTCGACACTGAGCGCGCACGCTCGGGCGCAGGCATGCGTCCGGTGTAGACACGGCCACGGCTATTCAATAATAGTACATTGTTTAACGAGGGGCGTAAGTGGAATATTGCTAACGAGAGTCTATCAGAAGCCCGACGCCGAAGGCGGAGGGCTTTTGATGACTCGAGTTTGCAATATTCTTACGCCCGTGTTATACACAATGTTTTTCATCACATTTGCGAGGAAATAAATAACAACAAAAGACAGAAAAATGTAAGTTTCATACAGCAGCACCAATCAAAAATTGACAACTTCACTTCCAGATCAGTGCTAGTAGAGCGCGCAGTTCAATATTTCAACCAATCACAGAGCATTATTCTTGCGGGGCGGGGCGTCTTGACCAACTAGATTTTTTTATTCAACCAATCACACAGCAACCAGATTTGCTTAAGCCAATCAGAGGGTTCTATTATTTTAAAACTAAACTTAACAGCCCGTGGGAGGTAAAACGGCTATAACTGCTCTGCACGCTCGCAAGTAATAACGCCATTGACGAGCAAGTGTGATGAAAAATATTGAACATATCCCAAAATTACGGTTAATTAGGCCTTAGAAGTATGAATGATAATGAAAAATGTTTACGCTTTCTAGTGAAATGCAACTGCTCACTGCTGTTTTTCCCATGTGATTTTTTCTTTGACATTGACTAAGTACACTATTGACACTTGGTCAAACTATTATAATTTTTCATAATTACAGGTGCCATCAACAATAGGCGAAGAAAAGCTGTACAATCCATTCATGAGAGTGATGGTGCCCTCGGTAATGCAGCACGCCAAGCAGAATGACGTCATCGAGACCATGAAGGCCATCAGATTGGAGAAGGACAATTTCAAATAAAGCAAATGGCCTTAGACCTCTTTTGTGGTGTTGCACTGCGAACTTTACAAACGCACATAATGTACAGTCACCAAAAGTAATATAACAAAGCAAACAAAAATATCTGACTCATCCTAATGTCCATGGCCCTAGAAATAGAGTCGTGTGAGTAGTATTGATGTAGATATTAATGCTAGTGACTGCACAAGTTTAATTTTTAGTTGGGTCTGCATTGTGCAATGCGAGGCGCATCGCTATCATGTTTCCATGATGAAGATCATTCTGATCATGAATTTTAATAAATTGCATTTATGAGTTTTATATAAACATAACACCACGTCTTCATATATAAAATATAATTCATTATTTTTTCTGTAGAACACCAATTACAGAATAATTGCCTGTAATCAAATGCTTTTAACATCCAACATTACAAATAAGCTTCACTTTCTTGCAACAGATTGTTTGGTGTTTTAAAGTTTAAATTACACTGTAAATTGTTATACTTTGTTAATTTATAAGGGATATGGGGTACTGCAATAAACTTGTTATTTTGTATGAACATGCTTTTATATTGATATTTTTAGAATACTATCATTAAGACTATTCTCAGTTCCTCAACACTTATTTATGTATCTGTAAGCCTGTATGTGTTACTAGATAGTAGATACTAAAGATTTTGAAAAGTCAATACAGACTTGCACCAAGTCAACTCCTCGCGTACGGCTACTGCTAACTTCTAGGATGTGTGGCTCAGAAGTTTGAAATGAAACAAAAAAAATCATAAATAATATATAATTAATTTTAACCTAACCTTAAAGCTGAGAATCACGAGATCTAAGAACTAAGAGTAGCTGTGGGTCACTGTTCTTTTTTTATGTATGCTGACATTTCTTCTGCATACTTTTCTTTTGATCTCTCGAACATCGCCACATAAACCTGTGAAAAAGAGAATTTCACAAACATAAGTTTCTTCATTTTCTTAGCGTTATTCCCGGTTGCGCCCTAAAGGAGCCCAGGGTCTGGTGGCACCTAATCCCAAGATTCAGCATAGGCACTAGTTTTATGAAAGCGACTGCTAGCTGACCTTCCAACCCAGAGGAAAAACTAGGCCTTATTGGGGTTAGACAAACATAAGTTTATTAAATTCAATACATGATACATACATAAAAGTTTATCTAACCCTATCCATTCATACTATTCAGCAATCAACTTGGTGACTCACATTTTTGTAAGTGATAATTGGGTTAGTAGTTGAAAATAAGGCACTAGACAGCTTGGCGGCGCGTGAAAATTTTCAATGTGCAACCCAAACGAAAGAGTTATGGAAGAGTTTAAAGGCTTGCCTAAAAAAAAATTTTAGGCAAGCCGGTCGGAATCGGCTTGTATGGGCTCTCCGCCACTGCTAGACAGTTCCTTTCCAAAAAGCAAAAGAAATTTCAATAAATTTCTCCTAAAACAGGTAACATCCTTCCTTAACAATTCAAAAATTTTTGTGGGCCAAAAGTTATACAATGAAAGAGAAAAAAAAAATACTATAAATGTACTAACTGAAATACTCCTTTTAACTCAAATGTATGCTCCAATTCAATGTGTTTTTTTTACTTTAGTTAACACAGTAACATACCCTTTTGTCTTCTGTAGATAGTGCCCTCCACCTTGAAGCTAGCTGCCTTGTGACCTCCTGCTTAGTGGGCTCCCCACCCATCTCCGAGCTGGTCTCTGCAACCACCACAGGTCGCTGCTCTTGGCAAAATTGGAAGAATGCATTGCAAGGTTTCTTGGGTGCATTGGGATCTCTCTCAGGCTGTGAAAAGGAAAATTATAATTTTAGCACTAACTGCAGAATGAAAAGGAGAGCTTTCTGAGCTTTGCCACTAGTTGTTTTTCATTTAGAGAACAAGACACAACGGAAATTATGCATTATGGTTTGATGCATTGACAACAAACAGTTCTATCTGTGAATTCATTTTTCAAAACATCAAAGCATTCTGAAATGATTTTCATTCAAGGTAAGGAAATGTGGCTTGGCACTGGACTGTCTCCTCCTTTGAGCACTAACAAAGAGACACTTACACATAAAGAACTTAGAATATTACACAATTTAGTTACCTTGTCAGCTTTGCTTTTCCTTTTGGGTCCAGGCTTCTTGGTTGCTCCAGCAGTTTGTTTCTCCACCTGCTTCGATGCTGGTGGCGCTTTGGAGGCCACCCGCGCCGTCTTGACCATGACTTCAGGCTTCACCTCAACCTCCACAGATGCTGTTCTGAAGCCATCTCCATGCTTGTCCAATCGCTCAACTAGGAGCTTAATGTCTTTACGATAGCGTTTTGTTATTGTCTTGGCCTCGTGTATCCTGCAAGGACATCAATTATTTACACATTTGCACACTCAAATTCATGAGATAAAATGCGGTAAAACACAAACCTATTCACTATTCGTTCGTTATCCTGCTGTAACACTTCACATCGCTCCAGTAACAGTTGATATTTACGCCTGTAAATTTCTTCTTCCGATGGTAAACTAACCATGTCATCAGAGTCGTCAGAAATATTAGAGCTCAGTTGTTGTACTGTCATTTTAATTTATTTCACTCACTGCATCAAAGTTCAACGCGATCAAGTTTCTTTTTATTCAAACTGTCAGACATGACATTCGGCCATTTATATTTGGATGTTGGTATGAACAAAATTGTATTTTTCTAAGTAAAACATTCGTTGAAGACGAGAGGCATTGGCGGCCCATACACGGTGATTAAATACTGTGATCCACCATAGCTGTCTCTATCTCATTGGCCGCCAATACACGGTGAGTAAATACTGTGATCCACCTATAGCTGTCTCAGTCTATCGTATGTAATAGAGTGAGACAGATATAAGTGGATGAAGTATTTACTCACCGTGTATAGGCCACGTGAGCGCTACCTACAAGTTTTTTTTTATTTATATTACTAGCTTTCGCCTCTAACTTCGTCCGCGTGGAACTTGTTTATATTGTACCCCCATACAAAGTATTGCCCCACATTTCTTCCCCTTAGGGATTAATTACCGGGATACAAAGTCCGGGGTTTTCCATAGGCTAATTTTAGAAGTTGTTTTTAAAACCCCATCCATGATGGTAACCTTATGATAAGGTAACCTTACTGATAGGGTACGAATACCGCGAAACGAAGTTCGTTTTCGTTTCCTGGTAGGCCCTCAGGTTAACGTAAAATTTTTCATAAATCAATAAATAAATCAGGAAGCGATGTAGCTCACTATTTAGACGGTGGCATCCTGAGGGCCTACCGCGAAACGATATTCGTTTTCGTTCGTGTATCTCCCTCTTTGTCGCTCGAATTAGCAAGTGCAACAGAGACGGAGATACGCGAACGAAAACGAATATCGTTTCGCGGTAGGCCCTCTGTGCACACTAGTCGATCGGTGAGTCCATATGTAGAAACCTATATTAATATAATACTAACCCTAGAACTAAGTAATATGTTACTAACACTTTGTTCGAAATAAAATGATTTGAATTGAATAAAAAATAATATGACTTTTTCTTAACTTTGCTGGAAGACGCTGCTATGTAATGGTACTACTGGTTCTACACGCAAAATACATAGCAGCATTTCGGGAGATTTAAAAGATGGCGCTGTCAAACAGGTTTCCAAAACGCTTCAAGTGTGCAAGCAAGCAAGAGTGCCCTCTTTACCTATACGTATACTTACTTAACTCTTTGGGTAGTATTCCTCTAGTATTCCACTATCATGTCATGTCATGTTGGCTTAAAGGACTCGTATCCCGGCCATATAAAAAAAAGCATGTCATGTGTGTTGTCAATTGTTTTGTC
Organism: Epinotia nisella; assembly: GCA_932294315.1. Classification (NCBI taxonomy): domain Eukaryota; kingdom Metazoa; phylum Arthropoda; class Insecta; order Lepidoptera; family Tortricidae; genus Epinotia; species Epinotia nisella. Next base: position 14,489,577 of record OW028682.1, on the reverse strand, counting down.
ATACCATTTTTTGACAATTGACATTAACTGGGATTTGTTTTGACTTGGCGAGGTCCTTCCCAAGTTACAAAAAGAAGATTTTTCTGAAATGAGTTTGATTACACTTTTTGTATTATAATTTAATAGCCAATCAGTTTTCAGTATTTTACTTGTATAACATAAAGATGGGTGGCTTATTTGGCAAACATAAAAAACCCGTGAGCAGGGTTACGGAGCAAGATAAAGCCGTTTTACAACTGAAACAACAGAGAGATAAGTTGAAACAATATCAGAAGAAGATAGAAATTAATTTGGAGAAGGACCGTCAGATAGCTAAACGACTGCTTGGTGAAGGAAAACGAGAGAAAGCGAAGTCACTCCTTAAAAAGAAACGATATCAAGAACAACTTTTGAAGAACACTGATACGCAGTTAGAACAATTAGAGCAGCTCACTCACGATCTCGAATTTGCGCAAATTGAAACTCAGGTATATATTATTATGTTTTTTCAATATTGGTGTTTGTAGAACTTTTACACCTCTAAAACTTGCCATGATCAAACATTAGGCACCACTGGGTAGGTACTCAATAAGACCTATTGGCTATGTATTGGCATGTATACGTTACATGTCTGTATGCTGAACTAAAATTTATTGAAATAAAAATACAAGATTATAATTAACATTAACTAAGATAAATTAAAACTAAGTTAAATCTAAAAAAGCTGTATGCTTTGTTTCGAATCCATTCAGTTCAGGGGGCCTACCGCGAAACGAAATTCGTTTTCGTTCGTGTATCTCCGTCTCTGTCGCACTTGCTAGTTCGAGCGACAGAGACGGAGATAAACGAACGAAAAAGTATTTGGTTTCGCGGTAGGCCCCCTGATTCATTGAAACTGCAGGGTCTTTTTTTAACTACCATATTTTAATTCCAAAGATCACAATTCATATTTATTGTCAATGAAAAAGGCGGTACTTTTTGCCCATGAACATGCTTAGTTGTTAGTTTGACTATGCAGGCCATTATGTCTCCAATCTTCATGTTTTGATGGTGGTGGTAATCATTATAATTAAAGTGCTTGTAGTTTAAGAGTTATATAAAAGCATTGTTGACTTTTGCAGGTTCTGGCTGGTTTGAAGACTGGAAATGTAGCACTAAAAAGTATTCATGATGTTCTTAACATTGATGAAATAGAGAAAATTATGGACGAAACAAAGGAAGGTATTGAGAAGCAGAGAGAGATAGATGAACTTATATCTGGTCAACTGACTGAAGAAGATGATGAGGCAGTAGAGGCTGAGCTAGAGGCCATTTTGGATGTCAGTGATCAACTGCCCGATGTACCTAAAGAGAAGTTGCCCGATATTAAAGAGGAGGAGGCAGAGAAACCTCGTAAAGCTAAAGAAACACCAAAAAAAATAGCTATGGAGGCCTAAATGTTTATATATCTGTTGATATGAGGTTCATATGATTGTATATTATTATTGCCATAAGTAAATATTTTTCTGTACAATAAATATTGTTTTAAATACATTTTTACTATTTTATGTTATTTCCTTCGTATGGTGCCCGTTAATTTACGGCCTTGAACTTGAAGGATGTATATATGTATAGACAATATGAGGAAAGGAATAAAGTATTTACAGCAGAACTATATGCCTAGCATTTTATTATAACTCATATCTTGATAATACATCTCTTTTGATCAGGATAAACTTTACATAAGTAAGTCACATATGATTTATTTGCTCAAGATAGGGCTTGCAGTCAGATGTTACAGTATTCATTAGCAGCCTTGCTATCTTGTCACACAGTGACATGCAAATGTTAAGTGCTTAATAAAATATTAATTACACCTAAGTGCATATACGCATTATGTACGGTCATTCATTTTTATGGGCACTAGAGTTACACCTTTTGTATGCTACGTCAAATACAAAAGTTCTCATTTATACGCCACGTGGATGGCAGCTTGCACACTTTGAAGGAACATTTGGCAACACCAAAACGTGGGGTTTTCACCACAGATACGTGAAATCCTGTAATATTTAGCGAATATGAGTGTTGTGTTTACCGCAGGATGTTATTTGCATGTAGATAACAATCTCAAGAATGAACGAAATGTACTTCCAGTTCGAATCACTATAGCGGTCTCCATTTCGGTACTCAACGTCCAACGGCATATTGACAAGTTTAAAGTATGTTCTACACAACTTTGAATCTTACTACGCGGTCATATGTTACAAAATATATTCGAGACAAAGAATATTCTTGGAATCACCTTAGAGGTTCCGATTACATTTTGTTTATATCCGCTCGCTAACATATCGAGCTCACAACTAGCAGTCGTGTTTTGTCCCGATATCAAGATGGGTGGTTTGTTAGGAAAAACTAAAAAACGAGTGACCAGGGCCCCAGTCCAACAGGAGGTAATGACAAGGCTAAATAAAGAAAAAGAGAGGCTTTGCGTTCAGCGGCAGAAAACCGAACTTAATTTGGAAATTCATCGTATTCAAGCAAAACAAAAACTTCGCGAAGGAAATCGCGAGGAAGCGAAGAATTTGATAAAGAAGAAAATTTATCATCAGAGACAATTACAGCTTTCCAACGCCCGATTGGATCAAATAGATCAGATAACTAACGAGATTGAGTTAGCGCGTAAAGCACTTGAGGTAAATAAAGACCCTATTTATTAGGTTTAACCCTTTGAGAGCTAAAGACGGCTGTGGACGCAGATGAAAACTCGTGCCACTGAAGCGACGGACGGCCACATGATAATATTGATAAATATTGTCATTTTGACATGCCAATATTTATCAGAAGTTTCATTTTATTCATATTTTGTCTGGCTATTGCTTTGTTTTGGCCACAGTTGGGTACCGTTTTGTTTTGCACCCTCGCTGTCAAAAGGTTAAAGATCTATCTTCTCTAAGAATATTTTATATTTTTAGGGTTCCGTACCCAACGGGTAAAAACGGGACCCTATTACTAAGTTATGATTTTTAAAGCTCATTTTGAGAGGACGATCGTACAATCAAGAGTGATGAGTGCCAGCCGAGGGTCCTGTGAGCCGTCTCAGGGGTGGTACCGCGGGAGACCAGGAAGTCTCAAAGATCCAAACTAATGATAAAGTACCTATATATGTAGTATTTTACCTATATATATTTATTATTGCATGAAAACATAATTATACCTATTACAAAAACAGTTTTATTACACAACAACAGGCGGTCTTACTTACTTCGTATATCGTCCTCTTCATTTGTGGAATACACAAGTGCGATAGAGGAGCGTTTTTCAAAAAAGTGTAAGTACATGAATTTACTCAGAATCTTTGATACTTATCGGTCCTTATACAAGAAAAAAAGTGTCCCAATTATTAAATTCCAGATCGTCACATTTTTGTGTGTAGCCTTTTTAGGGTTCCGGACCAAAAAGATAAAAACGGAACCCTTATCGACTCCGTCCGTCTGTCTGTCTGTCACCAAGTTAAATATCTCAGGAACTGCTAATTCTATCAATTAGAAATTTGGATTAGTTATAAACAAAGCCAATCCACGTGTATGGAAAATGAAATTTTTTAATATATATTTTTAATTTCTATAAAAAAGGACGGATAAGAGGGGGGCAAAAATGTAGTCTAGTAAGTAGGCCATGTGGGGTATCATATGAAAGGGCTTGGATTGCACATTCTAAAACAGTTTTTCGTTTTTTTTCTACAGTGGTAAAATTTTGATTTATAAAGGAAAATGTTGAAGCGAAAAATTTGAAAATAATGTATATGATTCATATTAACGTAAATATTACCGGAAAAGTACACCATACTAAATATATGTTGTACCGAACTATTTGACTACTTTGGTTGCTACAAAGTATTTGACGCTGACTGTACAATGAACTACACTATGCGTTGTTATGATTTTTTCCGAAATTAATGGGCGGAGCAAGACAGGTATGTTGTATGAAATTTTGTACGGAATCCTCGGTGCGCGAGTCAGACTCGCACTTGACCGGTTTTTATTTATATGATCGTGACGCACTGGAAGAGAAAACTTACATAGTAAAATCAGGGACAAACTTTTTCTTGTATAAGGATCGATAGGTAGGTAAGTAGTATCAACGATTCTGAGTAGGAAAAACCCAAAAAAATCGAATTCTGAAAAAAAAGTCCATGTACACTTTTTTTGAAAAATGCTTAGAGACACGAGATTAAATCAAGGCCTGCTATTTTCGTGGTAGCGCCCCTGATACCGCTGGCTGGAGTGATGACGTCTACGTCTTCAAAGGGCCTGATCACCCTCTGGGTAACTAATTAGCGTAAAGTCGCACAGAAAAGGCAAGAGTAGCGTTTTTTTTTGTGTTTGATCCTAGTACCTGCCGGTGTCCGGTGTCCGATGTCCCGCTGTTCTCTACAGGCCGAATTTCTCAACCGATTCTCATGAAATTTTGGGAGCAGGTTGAATAATTTTAAAGAATTGTTTTTTCAATACACTTTTTCGAAATTAAAAAAAAATCTTTTGAAAATAAGAGAGGCTGCCGTGTTCTACAGCTCACAGAGCCACTTGTTCAATATGTATACCTACATAAGCGACTTAATGTAAATCAAGAAAGTGGTTTACCGATTTGGGACTCTATTATTTGTGTACTTAAGTTCATAACTGGTAGATCACTTTATTGGCTTACTGAACAACGGTGACTAGGAAAAATTACCTCTTTGATGATGTAATACTATACCTACAGTACATTTAGATTGCCTTGTAATTGTTGTAGTTGGCCAACTTCGGGAAGCGCAGCAAAGTTAAACGTAGAAGGTGGAAATCGATCCAGAGGAAAATTACGCGTCAAAAAAATCACGAATCCCGAAAGAAATTGGGAAAGTCCGATCAGGTAACTGAGTCGCACCTAATAGTACAGTTAGACTAGTTAGAGTTTGTTGTTAGGGTTCCGTACCAAAAAAGTAAAGAGGGGCCCTTAAAAGTAAAGACGGACTCTGTCCGTCTGTCTGTCACAACGTTAATCTTTAACATATAATTTAATTTCGTATGAAAAATGAAGGATATGAGGGGGTCAAAAATTCGAAGTTTAGTAATTATAAGGTCGAGTGGGATATCAAATGAAAGGGTATAGCCCATTATGACACAATTTGTTTTGTTTTTTTTTACGGTGATTAATATTCGATTAATGAACGAAAATGTTGAAAAACATACCATTCTCCCTTCCCCCCTTATCTCCTAAGTTTACCAAGCAATTTTTTTTAAATTATAACATTAGATTATCATTATATTTATTACATTTCTGAATAATCTTTGTAATTTAATCATCTTTGTATGTATTTTTTTTCTTCAATTACCTATTAGGGGGTGGTATTCCACTTGTCCAAGATCTTTGTCCAATGTATATATCCAATATTTAATCAAATTTCTTTGACGGAGGCCCATTCCACTTATCTAATACCTATTGGTTCAAGTTTTTATTACAAGCTTTATATTAACTTGACCTATTTGTATGTAAGAAGTAAGTTGTACGTCAAAGTTTGCAATAAATTTTTCAGTCACTTGTCTTTATCCGATAGAGCTGAAATGTTGGGCACTTATTAGTATAAGTAGTTTGGATGACAATTCAGTATTTAACCGACGTAACCCCGTTGAGTTTGGGCTCGTTAGAATCGTCTCAATGTGTCTCAATGAGTAGATGATGATGGTATTCAGAAAAGATTTGCGTAGCCATTTTGAATCAAATGTCATTCGCGTATTCGTAATATTTAATCAAATGTCGGTGTTTCTAGTACTTAGTTGATGGAGTCATCCAATTTCTTTGATCAAATGCACATTGGACAAAGATCTTGGACAAGTGAAATACCACCCGATTATTCTGAAAGTACATTTATCAACAAAAAAAAAATATTGAAATCGGTTCACCTGATACAAGAATTATCGCTGAAATATCAACATATACAATTATACATACAAAGTTCCTCGGTCGCGCAAGTTACTAACAAAATGCAACGATAAATGGCGCTTAAAACATTGACGCAAATACGACATAAGGCTACTCCAGTTACGTACAGTCGACGCCAAAAATACGTTTACACTTTTGCACCTTATTCCATTGCAATAAGGCGAATAGTGTAAACGTATTTTACAGTACACATGGTGTTACTTTCCCGCACTAGTGCGGAATTGAGCACTTTCCCTGCATATGTTGAAACTTTAAAGAGCCATATGTACTACCTACTGTAAAACGTTGTACGATACACGTGCGAATAGGTAATTCGCAACTCGTGTCGATTTAAAACACTCTCTTCGGTCGTGTTTTAATTTATCGCCACTCGGTGCGAATTTCCTATTTTCTGCACTTGTATCGTAAATAACTATTTGGCGTTGACCGTACATGCTCTAAGCATATTGTACATGAAGAGAAACAAAACAAACCTATTCTTTTAAAATGCGTAACAATCTACTGAGCTGTTCTTTTTTTATTTGGACCCTGGGATTACGAAGGATACAATAAATAGTTTCATATTTACAGGTCCTAGGTGTCTTCAATCAAAACGATAGAGATAAAAGGAATAATATATTAAAGGAAACAAGAAAATGCATAAAGCAGAATACAATAATAGCCGAACTCATTTCTGGGCAGCTGAGAAAGGGAGACGAGACAGCCGTGGAAATAGAGCTTGAAGCCATCATGAATGGCAGTTACCAACTGCCTGATATGGAGCAGGAAAAACACACTTATAAGGAAGGACTTCAGAAACCTCACGGATCTGAAGATGTGACCGCTATTAGTGCTTGATCGTTAGGAGAATCCTGACCCTGTGTTAGCGCAGTGCAAAGGAATTAAAATTTTGTCGATGTATTTTTGCGCTATGGTATGATCATTGGCATAAGGTTTGGTTATCACCGTTTTCAATGTTCATTATGGTGCACCTAGATCATTTTAATTTCAACCTTATTTCTATTGATCATACATTATTCATAGACAAACTTCATCTGGAACAGTAGTACTACTAAGTAGTTCAACTGGTAGTACAAATGATACAACTTACGGTCACTGGAACTACCAGTAGTACAGTCACGGACTATAATCCATGAGCCATTTAGGTGTCAACTAATTTTGGTTATTAATAGTTAAGCTATGAATATCCAGTAAAAGGTGAGCTCTAAATGGTTCAATGGTCCGTGACTGTACTAGTCACCTCACCTTAACTGATGCAAAAGCAGCAGTTAAGGTTCCCCAGTGCTCGCAACTGACCCATTCCTTCCTACCTTCAATAGAAATGAGAAACAGTGCGTCACTTATTGGAGCGTGCCAAAACGTTTACCTTAGGTAGATCAAGATGTATTCAATGAATAGGGCGTTCCCTCTGAAGTGACTAGGATGTTGCCAGACCAATTTCAACCTATCAATGAATCTTGTAAGGTCCTCATCGATTCAACGCGGTCTAAGTTTGATCCATTGGCATGGCAATACCCTGGTTCACCTGTTATGAATAGTTTCAAAGAAAACAACTGCATTTATTTGTTTTTTTAATCTCATTCATATCAAATTACTGAACATAATTTAGTACTTACTATCGTGTCTAGGGATTTAGTTTTCCTATAAATATAAATTAGCGTGGCACCATTGAAGATAAGTTACCATTCTGTTTGGCTCTGATATAATTTATCCCAATGATTCTTCGCGTCTTAAAACGAGAATTCATTAACTAAATACGATTTTAAATCGTTTCGTCATATGTTCAATATTTATTTCCAGCCAGTGTTAACATAATATTTAAAATAAATCTTATAGCTAAAGGGTACGCCTTTTAATTTACACCTAGACTATGTACAATTAAATAAGCTGTTTTCTGTTTACAAGCCGGTAGTTATGACAGAAGTGATTACAACACCACTTCACGAGTCGTGGCTTATATAGCTATACAATATTCTCGCAATAATAAAAAAAACGTCGATTTTATCACACTTGTACTGTACATTCATGGCAAAATATTATAATATCTATAAGCTTTATAATAAAAAAGACAATGAGTCTGGCAAAAATAGCTTAAAATTTGTAAAAGTAACACATTTTACCCACTTAAATGAATGTTATCTTCGGGATGCGGCGAGCCTTCGAGCTTCATTCTCGCTCATCTGTGGTCCCTGTTTACATTATTTATAGTATTACGACATGCATTCAATCGTTCATCGCATTTTATGACGTTATATATCGTTGCTTAAATACAAAAGCGACACAACTCAAAAAAAAATGTCCACCAGGTGTCTTTGTGCTACTCAATAAAAGTTGTGTTTATAATACCGTGTCTGCAATAAAAGTGATTTCCATTTTTTTTTGAGTTGTGTCGCTTTTGTATTTAAGCAACGATATGTATAATTGAAAAAAAAAGTACAACAATTTCCGAATGCCCTTTGAATTTTTACTAAAACAGGTATAACTTTATAAAATCCGTTTTTTACAAGGAATGTAAAACGTTCTGTATCTAGCATCCTCGCGTTAAAAATATTACTTAAAACTCCACCGTAAAATAATAAATATAAGCTACTATTTACAGAGTAATGTAAAATAAACCTGGTAACCGCTATTTCCATCATAATTATAACAATTATTCCGTGATAACCAAGTAATAACGGACATGAAGTTAGTTAATAATTTATATTAGGAGAACAGGTAAGATACCGACGTCACAGACTAGCAACTTACAATATGGCTGATAAAATTGAATACCGATTTATTTACACAAGTCTATCACCACCTCTAAAGAAACTATAATAAGATTTTTTAAACAGCCGATATTTGACAGCCGTAATCCCCGTACAATAAACGTCAATGATGACATATGATGGCATACATTGTACTGGGATGACATTGTCAAATATTGGATGTAAGGGTATTTTCAGTATGTATATCTGGGTACACGCAACAGAAAATATATTAATTTGAGATGCTGAAACATGAAATTAACCAAATGTGTTATAATTATTTGAAAAACCGCATTAACTGTGAAAGATAGTGTGAAAATGAATACCGTTTGAAAGAAGTCGTAGAAAGAATGCTTTCAGCTAGATCAAACTACAAGTATCACCGTGTGATTAGGTATGTCACAATATGTTTTTTGTAATGTATTTGTATTATTTCCTCACATGTTTGAGAAAAGCACTATATTTACCTTGGCGGTAACCGGGATTGCCTGACTCGTCTCTTGGTCGGCTCGTCAGGCAACCCCTTTCTTTCCACGCCTCGGCAATAATGTACTATTTGAAATGGAATTCATTATAGATTCAGCGGAGAATCTGTAAGGCAATAAGCAGAAAATTGACAGATGGGTCAATCAATTTTTTATTGTTGTTATTCTGTCCCGGTAAGCCAAGAGACAACAGTGACAGAGTTTCTTAGAAAAAATACTATAAATTGGGCTCCTATCATGGTAAGGAGTTGCCCCACCATTGAATGGGTTTATCAATATAACAAAAACACGTGTTTAGTGGATTTATGTCCCATAAAAATCATAGTTTTGAAGAGTGACCCAGGGGACGTAACCATGGCAACGAGCAACAAGAAATAGTTGATTGGTCCAGATAACATATCAAGCCTACTTAAGAATACCCAAGTAATCTCATTTTATGATATATTTAGGTTGGGAACCCGGATATACATTAGAATGATATTTTAAAATAAATAGCATATAAACCGGCTATAGGCGTAGGATTTCGTCCTCAAAGGGGATACCATTCGATAGGGCAAAAATTATACAGGAACTAGTCTAGGATTCCACGAAATCACATTTTCGGCTGCCGGCCGTATTTATCAAATAACTCACGCCAGCCTCTATCTGCTCCAACGAATGTCAACGTATGGTTATAATGTGAGATGTGTGGTAGTATTTCTTGGGCAGGCTAGTACTCGTATTGGTTGGCAGGGCCAGCAGTCTTCGGGCTATAGACCGGGCTCTCAGTGAAGTTCCGTTCGCAAAAATTGCGGACCGCATTCTGACTTCTGATATCTTTTAAGAGGATGATAGTCAGAGTATTTTTGAGCAACTTTTGATATGGGAGCAACCCTGAAATCGCAAAAAAAACGGGTGTCCCATACTAAAGTTCAGTTCCTATTCGACCAAATTGTATGGAGCTGATTTTTATTTTTACGATTGCGGTTGCTCCCATTTAAAAGTTGCTCAAAAATACCTCGACTATCACCCCCTTAAAGCTTTGCACCTAGCTACCAAACACCCTGTATATTGTATAGATCTCAGGCGTCCAATCAACAGGTGTCGCTAACCAGTTTTCTCCCCGTCCCTCTTCATAGTGCAGCAATCATCATCATCATATCAGCCGAAAGACGTCCACTGCTGGACATAGGCCTCCCCCAAAGAGTGCCATAATGACTGGTCCTGCGCCACCCGCATCCAGCGGACTCTAGCGACCTTTACCAGGTCATCAGTCCACCTTGTGGGGGGCCTCCCCACGCTGCGCCTTTCGGTAGTGCAGCTATAGCACACTTTTATTTTGATGAAAAATTACGAAAATTACAAAAAATTGCTTACACACGCAAGAAACAGTTTGATTTTGTTACAAGTTTTCGCAATCATTGTTTACACATTTACACAAGGATATACGATACGAGTAGCGAGACTAGAGCAGCGGTAAAGGTGGAGGGGACGACGACACTGAATGACAAAGGACCGCGAGTTTTTATAAAGTCAAAAGTGTCAGGTAGACAAATGACACAGCATTTGGTGGTCCGCAATGTTGGCAGACGAAGTGGTCGGGGCGGGCCGGCGCGCGGCTAGTAGTTGACGGACACGGGGTGCGCGAAGGCGGCGCCGGGCTCCAGCGCGCCGGCCGCGCGCACCGCCTGCAACACGGGAACACTACTATTACCTATCAGGAACACGGCGTTACACTCATGTTCAAACAGGCTCGTGTCCTATAGTACATTGTTTAACGAGGGGCGTAAGTGGAATATTGCTAACGAGAGGCTATCAGAAGCCCGACGCCGAAGGCGGAGGGCTTTTGATGACTCGAGTTTGCAATATTCTTACGCCCGTGTTATACACAATGTTTTTCATCACATTTGCGAGGAAATAAATAACAACAAAAGGCAGAAAAATGTAAGTTTCATACAGCAGCACCAATCAAAAATTGACAACTTCACTTCCAGATCAGTGCTAGTAGAGCGCGCAGTCCAATATTTCAACTAATCACAGAGCAGTATTCTTGCGGGGCGGGGCGTCTTTACCAACTAGATTTTCTATATTTGAAAACTAAACTTAACAGCCCGTGGGAGGTAAAACGGCTATAACTGCTCTGTACGCTCGCAAGTAATAACGCCATTGACGAGCAAGTGTGATGAAAAATCTTTTTACGATGCCATTCAAACCAGTTTTTGGAGAGGAACAAATGATTATATGGGAGCAACTACGAACAAACGAATAAAAACGAACAACAACAAAACTAACAACACAAAAATATTTGCATTATGGACTTACTTGGCTGGTAATTTGCATCACAGTTGCATTAGCTTGGGGGTTTTGTGCTACAGCGCTTTCAACCAGCCTCGCGTCCGCAGCCGGTCTAAAAAAAAGATACATTACAATTGAAGATAACTACTTGTACGGGGAACAAATTAATTACGAAAAAAACCAAATGTCCAGAGGCCAGCAATACGGGCTTTAGCCCCTACTGCTAGTTTAACCGTGTACGGTAGAACTGAAATTGATCTTGACAAGATCTGTTTTTCTATTTTTTACCCGAAATACAATCGAAGGCCACAAATGTTGGTGGCAAACCAGTGAGCCAACCGTTCAAGGCTGATCATCGGCTTGCCAACGGATCATCCACTGCATTCTCTTGGCAACCCAGACTTAGTGTGAGGGTTAGGGTGTTTGGATATCTTCAAATAGCGTGGCTATATTAATGACGACAATTAAGTATTCAGTTTGCATTGAAGTTAACTAATTCCTTAAGTTAAACACGTTAACTTACTTAATTTTTGTTTAACTACTCACACTAATTAGGTACGCAATAGGGTATTTTCATTTATCAACATTAAATTATCAAAGTATTGTTTTTATATAGTTTTTACCATAAGAAATACGAATATAACACTATTTTGTTACAAAAAATATAAGATTTATTTCGTACTTGAAAATTAAAATGGTAGTTTTATTATCTGTATGTTTCGTGAGCGAAAACGCCGACCGCCATTTTACCTTCTGTGACGTCAGAATACCAATTGCAAAAATCAGAAGGTGTAGATAAGAATTAGGATACGCAACGCACATTTGACGTTTCTATGTTTCTGCACATAGTATCTTCTTAGTAGTCTGTGGTTTGGTGTTAGAGTTATGACGTCACGGTAGCCAGAAGACTGCATTTTTGGCGCGAATATATAACGTTCAAATTTCAACTATTTTTTATACGCATAAAGCTATATTATTTTGAGGAAATAAAAATACCAGTCGACTATCGCATCTATACGAACATTTTAAAATATATATAAAAATCGTAGAATAGCCAGCGAACGAAAAAACCACAGAAGGCGAGCTCCCTACAAATTTCTACCCAACCGCGTGCCCTAAACCCGGTATGCGCACGTTCGAACTAAACGGCTGCTTGGCATCCTTCTGCAACCCCGCCCCCGCAAGCTACGGTAGCCTAGTGGTTCAGGCATGCGGCTGTCAAGCGGCGGTCGTGGGTTCGAATCCCGGCTCGTACCAATGAGTTTTTCGGAACTTATGTACGAAATATTTACCGTTAGCTTTTCGGTGAAGGAAAACATCGTGAGGAAACCGGTCTAATCCTTTCGCGCAAAATAGGCACGTTGGATGTCGATTTGCGGAAAATGCCCAGTAAAAACTAACTAACTAACCCCGCCCCCGCGTCCGCATAATAGCAATGTGCATCCTTTTTGTGGGGCCACTTTTCGGCGCTAGTTAGACTTGTATGGTTTTTTCGTTGGCCGAGAATAGGCTATTATTTGAAAATGCCTGTGTACCTGAGTGCGTGTTTCCGCTCGGGCTCGGGCGCGTCCTTCTCGCACTTGACGCAGTCGCCGCAGTCCTCGGGCTCCGCGCCCCCCGCGCCCTCCGCGAGCGCGCCCGCCCCCGCCTCCGCGTCCTCCGCCCCCGCGCCCGCCTCCGCGCCCGCGCCCGCGCCCGCCGCGTGCGTGCGCCGGTGCGACGCCAGGTGACCTGCCAAGGGCACAATGACAACACGTCATGATCCACTCTAAACAATACGGTTAATAGACACTAAATAAAATAACCAATAATGTTGTATTTTCTCGAAAATGGATTAAAAATGTAGTCAAATGGAGAAAAAAGCAACGCAAGAGGTTAAATAATCACAAAGTAATGAGTGTCCAAAGTTTTAAGAGGGGGTATGTTCTGTCCCTTTTCCGCAAAACACACTTTCATATGAAACGATTGTCATTTAATATGACGCTCGATGGTCGTGAAATCACGATCTACGAGCGTTTTCTCTCTCTAACAAGCAATATTAAAACGGTTGTATCTTCGTAATTTTTTGAGATATCTAAATGGGATTTCCGTCATCAGGCATATTTTTTGGCCTTCTTTCTTTTGAAATTCTCCGGATCGGATCCGTTTCTCGGCCCTAAAAAAAGGAACAAACCGACCACGTAACAACAATATCATCGCAACGACAACCGAAAAACGAGGAACTTACACATTGGACTCGATAATGAGCGCACTCTACTTGTAATTTGATTAATTAATTGAAAATTATTATTCCTGAACTCCACGTGGATGGAGTTCTAGTGCCTCCACAGTGAGCTGTTGATGTTTTCCGAAAAGGCTCCAAGGAGGCCGTTGGGGCTGGAACCGGTTACCCTGATCAAGATTTTCCATAGGCTAATTTTTCGGGTCTACTTGATCCATAAGGCTGCAGGTATAAAATGTTTGACGAAAGGTCAAACAACGATATTACATTGTACTGATATTGGCGATAATTTTGATTGAGCTAGTCGGCAGACTGTACCTTTGCACATGAAGTCCTTGGAGCAGACCTCGCAGCGGAAGGGGCGGGCGCCTTGCGCGTTCTTGTTGTGCGAGCGCTCGTGGAACAGCAGGTTACCTTTCAGTGGGAACGACTTGCCGCACTCGCCGCAGCTGAACGGCCGCTCGCCGCAACTGTGCGATCTGCGAACACGACACCACTTCTGAGTGCATTGCATCGACAGTATTCAACGGACCGGTTAACGGCAAATATGGCATATATCCTCTTACAGAGAACCGTCAAATTCGGTTTAAAATTAAATTGAGAAGAAATAAATAAAGAGGTGATTTGATGCCTTGCCGATGGCATGGGCGATAAATATGCTACCAGACTTCTTTTATTACCGCACGTCGTAAGTACAAAATTTTACTTCTATCTCTGGGCAGGAGTTTTTACCTCATGTGCGCGACGAGGTGCTCCTTGCGAGTGAAGGCCTTGGAGCAGACCTTGCAGGAGTGCGGCGTGTCGCCGGTGTGCTGCTTGAGGTGGTTGGTGAGGTGCTCCTTGCGCGTGAACGTTTTGTGGCAGAACTCGCAGCGGTGAGGCGACTCGCCCGTGTGTATCCTGGAGGTAATATTGCATCATCAATTACAATTTATTAATATCTACACGACACGTTTGAGTCATCGATATAAGGTTTACTTTAGACTGACCAGTGGTAACCGCTCGACAGTTGTTTTCTAATTAATTTCCTTCAAAGCGAATGATTATGTTTGCAATACCTTTAATCAGGTTTGTTTCTCGGAGTATGCAGAGATCGAGGCTTTCTATTTTCCATGATCCTTACATTTCGTTCACTTTATCCACTCTGACTAATCCTGTAACTTGCAGTAGGTGCACTTGATACTGACCTGACGTGGTTAGTCAGGTGCTCCTTGCGCGAGAAGGTCTTGGTGCAGAAGGGACACTTGTGCGGCGTCTCGCCCGTGTGTAGGTGCACGTGGTTCGTGAGGTGCTCCTTGCGGGAGAACGACTTCGAGCAATAGGTGCACTTGAACGGCGTCTCGCCCGTGTGTTGCCTGTTCAGAAACATTATATCATTTAGTAATCATGAATTATTTTATTATGTAGGAGAAAAAATGAAACTCATCGTTATAGAGATGATTTTGTTTACAACACATATCTTCCCAACATTTTAATATTGTTTTGTTTCAATGTTTCCACCTTGTCCAGGATCAAAAATAGTTTCAATATGATTTGCGAATATTTAAAGCTGGCTCTGTTCACCAAACCCTCGTTGTCAACACGCGGCGATTGGCTAGTACGCAAAACTTGCGCTTCTACCGTTTCCTTCGTAAGCCATCCAACATGTATGTAGATACGCACCGAATGTGACGAGATACCTCGACTTCTTCCTCGAGCTTCGCAAGAGCGTGGCGCGTCATCCGTGTGCAGCCAAATATAGTTGTATAGTTGCTCCTTGCACGACTACTGAGCCTCGATTACGATGACGCGGCGCGTTTCTTGTACGCCTCGGGACGAAACGCGCCGTCTGCCATCCAACATGCACCGAACCTTCCTCGAGAAGCTCTTGTTGCAGTAGGTGCACGAGTGCGGCGCGTCGCCCGTGTGTATGCTGTCGGATGTGGTTGTCCAGGTGCTCCTTGGACGTGTTATGCGGCGTTTCTATGTTAGAGCGCCCGCTCATTACAGCCACGTGTGGCTGCCACTAAACGCGACCACTCTGCCGCACATTAAACCACTAATAGCGAGCGCGAGCCGCTCCCGCAGCTTTTCTCGAATGATGAATTAAGTAAACTTAGTTTAACTTTTAAGGCCGTGTCGGACAGCAGGGAACGTGGCCCACAAATGGACTCGCCGAAAGAACAGCGCTGGCTCTCGCGAGCCAGCATTATGCTGAGGCGAGACCATTTCGTGAAAAACTGCTTAGTATATAGTTTATATAGTATTTTAAGTTGTAATTGCATTGTTAAGCTTTGTCAGGAATAAATGATTTCATTTGATTGTGGCTCGGACACGGTGTGCGCCGATGCTACACAAAGTGTACGAAGACCTCGTCGGCAGCTCGCAGCGGCCACCGGTAACAACGCACCGGACATGGTTGACGAGATGCTCCTTCCTGGAGAAGCTCTTGTTGCAGTAGGTGCAGGAGTGCGGCGCGTCGCCCGTGTGCTGGCGGATGTGGTTGGTGAGGTGCTCCTTGCGCGAGTACGCCTTCGGGCAGAACGTGCACTTGTGCGGCGTCTCCCCCGTATGCTGTCTGCAACAGCAAGTACATTCCGATTCACACACATATATAAATGGGAGGGGAGGGGACCGAGCTCGGAATGTACAATGCTGTGCTACTAGCTTATGGGGGAACGGCACAAATGACGCCTGATTTCGTATGTATTTAAGAATTTGCTTACCTTGTTGGGAACAGAGTTTATGCATACTTTGGATCTATGATTGTGTTAGAATTAATGGAAGTTCTGCAGAGTAGTGGGTAGCACAGCATTGTTATTGATATTAGGCAGTGAGTCTAAAGAACCCTGTGGATAGAACATTACCCGAACCCTCAAAATAATAAATAAATATCTGTATGCTTAATTGCACTCGCGTCCACCTGGTGTCCTTAAAAATGTATGAATTCGCTCTGTACTTACGCTTTTACTATTTTATACAGGTCTTCAGCATTTTTTGATGAAACCCTTTCGAGGTAACAAAATTATGAAGGCCACGTGGTTGGTGAGGTGCTCCTTGCGCGTGAAGGAATTGGTGCAGAACGAGCATTTGTGCGGCGACGCGCAGTTCGCTGTTGCACGTGATTCACTGTTGACAACAGTATGCTCACCTGACGTGGTTGTTGAGATGCTCCTTCCTAGTGAAGGACTTGGCGCAGTAGGTGCACCTGTGCGGCGACTCGCCCGTGTGCTGCCGCACGTGGTTGGTAAGGTGCTCCTTGCGCGTGAAGGACTTTGTGCAGAACGAGCATTTGTGCGGCGACTCGCCAGTGTGCTGTCGCACGTGATTCACTGTTGACAAATAAAAAGTATTAGAAGAAAGAATCCACTTCTATATCTATACAACACACAATTAAACCAGAAATAACGCTCAGAAGTAAGAAGCGACTTGGAGCAGTAGTTGCAGCGTGACTATGGATGTGACGTTACCTAGGTGGTCCTTGCGGGTGAAGGCCTTGGGACAGTAGCCGCACTGGAAGGGCGTCTCGCCGGTGTGCTGCCGCACGTGGTTGACGAGGTGCTCGCGGCGCGTGAACGACTTGGAGCAGTAGTTGCAGCGTGACTATGGATGTGATGTTACCTAGGTGGTCCTTGCGGGTGAAGGCCTTGGGACAGTAGCCGCACTGGAAGGGCGTCTCGCCGGTGTGCTGCCGCACGTGGTTGACGAGGTGCTCGCGGCGCGTGAACGACTTGGAGCAGTAGTTGCAGCGTGACTATGGATGTGATGTTACCTAGGTGGTCCTTGCGGGTGAAGGCCTTGGGACAGTAGCCGCACTGGAAGGGCGTCTCGCCGGTGTGCTGCCGCACGTGGTTGACGAGGTGCTCGCGGCGCGTGAACGACTTGGAGCAGTAGTTGCAGCGTGACTATGGATGTGATGTTACCTAGGTGGTCCTTGCGGGTGAAGGCCTTGGGACAGTAGCCGCACTGGAAGGGCGTCTCGCCGGTGTGCTGCCGCACGTGGTTGACGAGGTGCTCGCGGCGCGTGAACGACTTGGAGCAGTAGTTGCAGCGTGACTATGGATGTGATGTTACCTAGGTGGTCCTTGCGGGTGAAGGCCTTGGGACAGTAGCCGCACTGGAAGGGCGTCTCGCCGGTGTGCTGCCGCACGTGGTTGACGAGGTGCTCGCGGCGCGTGAACGACTTGGAGCAGTAGTTGCAGCGTGACTATGGATGTGATGTTACCTAGGTGGTCCTTGCGGGTGAAGGCCTTGGGACAGTAGCCGCACTGGAAGGGCGTCTCGCCGGTGTGCTGCCGCACGTGGTTGACGAGGTGCTCGCGGCGCGTGAACGACTTGGAGCAGTAGTTGCAGCGTGACTATGGATGTGATGTTACCTAGGTGGTCCTTGCGGGTGAAGGCCTTGGGACAGTAGCCGCACTGGAAGGGCGTCTCGCCGGTGTGCTGCCGCACGTGGTTGACGAGGTGCTCGCGGCGCGTGAACGACTTGGAGCAGTAGTTGCAGCGTGACTATGGATGTGATGTTACCTAGGTGGTCCTTGCGGGTGAAGGCCTTGGGACAGTAGCCGCACTGGAAGGGCGTCTCGCCGGTGTGCTGCCGCACGTGGTTGACGAGGTGCTCGCGGCGCGTGAACGACTTGGAGCAGTAGTTGCAGCGTGACTATGGATGTGATGTTACCTAGGTGGTCCTTGCGGGTGAAGGCCTTGGGACAGTAGCCGCACTGGAAGGGCGTCTCGCCGGTGTGCTGCCGCACGTGGTTGACGAGGTGCTCGCGGCGCGTGAACGACTTGGAGCAGTAGTTGCAGCGTGACTATGGATGTGATGTTACCTAGGTGGTCCTTGCGGGTGAAGGCCTTGGGACAGTAGCCGCACTGGAAGGGCGTCTCGCCGGTGTGCTGCCGCACGTGGTTGACGAGGTGCTCGCGGCGCGTGAACGACTTGGAGCAGTAGTTGCAGCGTGACTATGGATGTGATGTTACCTAGGTGGTCCTTGCGGGTGAAGGCCTTGGGACAGTAGCCGCACTGGAAGGGCGTCTCGCCGGTGTGCTGCCGCACGTGGTTGACGAGGTGCTCGCGGCGCGTGAACGACTTGGAGCAGTAGTTGCAGCGTGACTATGGATGTGATGTTACCTAGGTGGTCCTTGCGGGTGAAGGCCTTGGGACAGTAGCCGCACTGGAAGGGCGTCTCGCCGGTGTGCTGCCGCACGTGGTTGACGAGGTGCTCGCGGCGCGTGAACGACTTGGAGCAGTAGTTGCAGCGTGACTATGGATGTGATGTTACCTAGGTGGTCCTTGCGGGTGAAGGCCTTGGGACAGTAGCCGCACTGGAAGGGCGTCTCGCCGGTGTGCTGCCGCACGTGGTTGACGAGGTGCTCGCGGCGCGTGAACGACTTGGAGCAGTAGTTGCAGCGTGACTATGGATGTGATGTTACCTAGGTGGTCCTTGCGGGTGAAGGCCTTGGGACAGTAGCCGCACTGGAAGGGCGTCTCGCCGGTGTGCTGCCGCACGTGGTTGACGAGGTGCTCGCGGCGCGTGAACGACTTGGAGCAGTAGTTGCAGCGTGACTATGGATGTGATGTTACCTAGGTGGTCCTTGCGGGTGAAGGCCTTGGGACAGTAGCCGCACTGGAAGGGCGTCTCGCCGGTGTGCTGCCGCACGTGGTTGACGAGGTGCTCGCGGCGCGTGAACGACTTGGAGCAGTAGTTGCAGCGTGACTATGGATGTGATGTTACCTAGGTGGTCCTTGCGGGTGAAGGCCTTGGGACAGTAGCCGCACTGGAAGGGCGTCTCGCCGGTGTGCTGCCGCACGTGGTTGACGAGGTGCTCGCGGCGCGTGAACGACTTGGAGCAGTAGTTGCAGCGTGACTATGGATGTGATGTTACCTAGGTGGTCCTTGCGGGTGAAGGCCTTGGGACAGTAGCCGCACTGGAAGGGCGTCTCGCCGGTGTGCTGCCGCACGTGGTTGACGAGGTGCTCGCGGCGCGTGAACGACTTGGAGCAGTAGTTGCAGCGTGACTATGGATGTGATGTTACCTAGGTGGTCCTTGCGGGTGAAGGCCTTGGGACAGTAGCCGCACTGGAAGGGCGTCTCGCCGGTGTGCTGCCGCACGTGGTTGACGAGGTGCTCGCGGCGCGTGAACGACTTGGAGCAGTAGTTGCAGCGTGACTATGGATGTGATGTTACCTAGGTGGTCCTTGCGGGTGAAGGCCTTGGGACAGTAGCCGCACTGGAAGGGCGTCTCGCCGGTGTGCTGCCGCACGTGGTTGACGAGGTGCTCGCGGCGCGTGAACGACTTGGAGCAGTAGTTGCAGCGTGACTATGGATGTGATGTTACCTAGGTGGTCCTTGCGGGTGAAGGCCTTGGGACAGTAGCCGCACTGGAAGGGCGTCTCGCCGGTGTGCTGCCGCACGTGGTTGACGAGGTGCTCGCGGCGCGTGAACGACTTGGAGCAGTAGTTGCAGCGTGACTATGGATGTGATGTTACCTAGGTGGTCCTTGCGGGTGAAGGCCTTGGGACAGTAGCCGCACTGGAAGGGCGTCTCGCCGGTGTGCTGCCGCACGTGGTTGACGAGGTGCTCGCGGCGCGTGAACGACTTGGAGCAGTAGTTGCAGCGTGACTATGGATGTGATGTTACCTAGGTGGTCCTTGCGGGTGAAGGCCTTGGGACAGTAGCCGCACTGGAAGGGCGTCTCGCCGGTGTGCTGCCGCACGTGGTTGACGAGGTGCTCGCGGCGCGTGAACGACTTGGAGCAGTAGTTGCAGCGTGACTATGGATGTGATGTTACCTAGGTGGTCCTTGCGGGTGAAGGCCTTGGGACAGTAGCCGCACTGGAAGGGCGTCTCGCCGGTGTGCTGCCGCACGTGGTTGACGAGGTGCTCGCGGCGCGTGAACGACTTGGAGCAGTAGTTGCAGCGTGACTATGGATGTGATGTTACCTAGGTGGTCCTTGCGGGTGAAGGCCTTGGGACAGTAGCCGCACTGGAAGGGCGTCTCGCCGGTGTGCTGCCGCACGTGGTTGACGAGGTGCTCGCGGCGCGTGAACGACTTGGAGCAGTAGTTGCAGCGTGACTATGGATGTGATGTTACCTAGGTGGTCCTTGCGGGTGAAGGCCTTGGGACAGTAGCCGCACTGGAAGGGCGTCTCGCCGGTGTGCTGCCGCACGTGGTTGACGAGGTGCTCGCGGCGCGTGAACGACTTGGAGCAGTAGTTGCAGCGTGACTATGGATGTGATGTTACCTAGGTGGTCCTTGCGGGTGAAGGCCTTGGGACAGTAGCCGCACTGGAAGGGCGTCTCGCCGGTGTGCTGCCGCACGTGGTTGACGAGGTGCTCGCGGCGCGTGAACGACTTGGAGCAGTAGTTGCAGCGTGACTATGGATGTGATGTTACCTAGGTGGTCCTTGCGGGTGAAGGCCTTGGGACAGTAGCCGCACTGGAAGGGCGTCTCGCCGGTGTGCTGCCGCACGTGGTTGACGAGGTGCTCGCGGCGCGTGAACGACTTGGAGCAGTAGTTGCATCTGTGCGGCGACTCGCCCGTGTGCTGTCGCACGTGGTTCAGGAGGTGCTCTTTGCGCGTGAACGTTTTCGAGCAAAAGTCGCAGCGGTGGGGGGTTTCTCCTGAAAGTTTAACGTCGGTTATTTTGTTGTTCGTGAAGATGGAACAAAAAAAGCGCACGGCCAGATACTTCCAGTTTCGACGTCTAACACTTTCAGCGTCAGGAGCTGAGCCCCCATCTAGCCTCCTGAGACCACAGAGTATGCTTTTGTGTTTTTGAATTAAGGACTTTATGACATTCTATGACAGTTCAACGGTCTTAGGAGGCTAGATGGGCGCTCAGCTCGTAGATGCTTTCCTCTACATACGGTTTTCGCACGTTATCGGTTCGGTTAGAGTAGTGCTACAAAATCGTTGGCAGTGAAGTTAAAGAACTGTAGTAGAACACTAAGCGTAGTGAAGGATTCTACAACACAATCTTGAATATAAGTGACAGAGCCCAAAACATGGTGACGATGAGTTTAGAGTTTTTGGATCCTCAGTCTAGTCAAAACAGCACTGTACTCTGCAGATATCCCAAAAGTGTATATAACGCATTTAAGAATAAGAATTCACTTATTTAGCACACTAAGTAAGGAAAAATACATATGATCAGAAAAAAGTTACAAGCATAATATAAAATGTGCTAAATAGGACGTTGTCCCGGATCACGAACAAGGATGGACCATGGATTTACGAACATTATACTAGCACAATTAATATTAAACAGAAAAACCAAGCCTGCCACCGAATTGAGTTCAAAATATTAAATTTGAAGAAGCATATACTGACCGGTATGCCACAATATGTGATTGGTGAAGTGTTCCTTTCTCGTGAAAGACTTCCCACAGAGTTCGCAGCGGAATGGGGTATCATTCGTATGTGATCTCATATGGTTCGCTAAGTGCTCCTTCCTAGTATACTTCTTTCCGCATATTTGACAATGGTGTGGAGTTTCACCTATGGGGGTGGAGCAGAAAATAAAATGTTATTCAATGATGCAACTATGTCACTCCCATTTATTATTCTCTTCGACAAACTTGTCTCCGATTGATGGAAAATAAATGTAAAAGGTTGTGCGTTTTACGAAGAGAACTATAAGTTTGGGAGACCATAATGTTAATCTCACTTACATTTATGTGTTAGATTTTCAATAACTCACATTGAACGTGTGTCAATAGTTGAATCATTCAATTATTCTAATTTCTGCACCACCGTGAACCGCGATCGGTGCAGGCTTGGAAGATCCCGAGGGTAAAATTACTTGACTATATTCTGATTTTGCAAACTAGAGTAACACATCCACTAATCGGCACCCAAAGAAGATATTGAGCACTAGTTTTTGTAGCGGGCGTAGCATGATTGCCATTTTATCACTGTCGATAAGACATCCATCACGTTCTGACAAGTATGCGAGTGCGAGAGTGACGGTCGTCTTATCCACAACGATAAGTGATAAAATGTCAACCATGCTACGCCCGCTGGATTCTTCAAAGCATTGTAATTAGGTTGAACGTGCTGATAATTATAGGAGGGTGCCAACAGTAGGTATGTTTACCCTACTTATTAAAACCATATATATATTCTACAGCTCTTAAGAATTCTATGAAAAACTTAACTATAGGGATTAATCACGAGCATGCACGCGGAATAGAGATCAAAGGCATGAAAAAAAAAAACTGTCTACACTTTCACTTCCGGCAACCAGTTGATAGGCTATGCTTTACATGAAAGTGTCATGTTAATTTTCTACTGGCTAAGCAAGGCGCTAGTGGAGCGTCGGGTCTTCAAAATGTCAAATGCCATAGTTTGTGAGTGGATTTTGCGGGTTTATTCTTAATATTGAATTATCTTCCGAATATTTTGCACAACTGACATCAATTAAGGCAAATATGAGTTACAGGTCACTGAATGTCAGTGCTTTAAAAGCTTATCTAAGAAAAAGATATGCAAAACTAGATCGGAGGTAATAATAATAAGTATTACTATTATAAATAATTGATTTACTCTTTTAACAGCTATACTTCTGGACCCGACACGCCAGTGAGCTCAAAAACGGTAGCCCTAATGGATAGGTAAATGACCATTATATAATTTTTAGGGTTCCGTACCCAACCCCTATTACTAAGACTTTGCTGTCCGTCCGTCTGTCACCAGGCTATATCTCATGAACCGTGATAGTTATGATGTACATATTTCTGTTGCCGCTATAATAACAAATACTATAAAACAGCATAAAATAAATATTTAAGAGGGCTTCCATACAACACACGTGATTTTTTGCAGGTTTTTTTTTACATGATGGTACGGAACCGTTCGTGCGCGAGTCCGACTCGCACTTGGCCGGTTTGTGTTTTTAAATAAGGGGGTTATTTAGTACCTGTATGCCACATGACGTGATTCATGAAGTGCTCCTTCCTTGTGAAGCTCTTCTTGCAGATGTCGCAGCGGTGCGGCGTCTCGCCCGTGTGCTTGCGGACGTGGTTCACCATGTGCTCTTTCCGAGTGAAGGTCTTCGCGCAGAATTGACATCTGTTGGGGGTCAAGTATTTGTTACTGCAGTTTAGAGGATACCTTATCAGTACCAATATTATACAAGGTCTGTGAGATTGTAGCGTTGTAAAAACTAAGTTTGTATGTAAAGGGTAATTCTGGAACCAGTCATAAAAATCTTTCATCTGTGTATATAATGAATATTCTGGATCGGCTTTGCCTGTGTTCTTTGCAAAGCCGCGCGGGCAGCTAGTTTTTATTTAAGTCCTTGTCAGTGGGTCCTTCACTGTATTTTCACCCAACAAGAACCCTCCAAGGATCTTACATAATAAATAATAAAGAGGGAAAAGCTTGTCAGATTGTAATTTTGTATGTCGGGGTAATCTTTTGAACTACTCATCCGATTTTAACCTAGTATAGAAAGGACTTTCTGGATGGACATTGGCTATGTTTTATACCGCGGGTTTGCCTGCACTCTTTAAGCTGCCCTGTCCGCTGAGTCGCCGGCTGTAACACAAATGTAACAAACCTGTAGGGCGTCTCCCCGGTGTGGCTGCGCACGTGGTTGTCGAGGTGCTCCTTGCGCGCGAACGTTTTATGGCAGGTCGTGCACGCGTACGGCTTGTCCTGCGTCAACCGCTTGGCGGTCCTGTCCGCTGAGTCGCCGGCTGTAGCACAAATGTAACAAACCTGTAGGGCGTCTCCCCGGTGTGGCTGCGCACGTGGTTGTCGAGGTGCTCCTTGCGCGCGAACGTTTTATGGCAGGTCGTGCACGCGTACGGCTTGTCCTGCGTCAACCGCTTGGCGGTCCTGTCCGCTGAGTCGCCGGCTGTAACACAAATGACAGACTGTAACCAGTGGAGAAGTTACGCGTTTGCAATATATTTACAAAAAATCTAACAGTATGTTGGTTTTATCCAAAAACATCAAATGCAGTAAAACTATTTAAATAACCAATAATACTTAAGATTATTGAAATCATTGGTTATGTTAATTTTTGGTTTTAATTTCACCACATGTTATGTTACGTGCCCATCTTCTAATCATGTTGTAACAACTTTTCTAAGAAAATAAACACCGTAATTTTTCTCGTGGCTAAAGGGACAGAATAACAACAACTTTTTATCCAAATGTGGAATAATTATTTTGCTAAATAATTCACAGGAATACATATAATGGTAGTGTCCGGAGGACCCCAAACTAGGCTGAGCGTGTATCTTGGGGCCCCGAGTGCTACAAATTAATTCATTCGGAAAGTTTTACCTCTTATATAGGGAATTACTAACCAAGATGGCATTTCCCGTGTCTCGACAGTTCTACGGGATTGGCGAAGGCGGAGCCGCATACTTGACACGTAAAAGGTTTCCTTTCACCGTGGTACCGTCTGCAAAAAGTAATAAAGATTAATATGGTCCGTCTATAAGAAACATTTAAGGAACCGTAATTTTTAAGAAACATTTTGTACGCCGCAAGGTAGAACATAGCTGAACTTTAAGAATGCATGTATAACGAACACCTATCATACCTATGGTTTACAAATAAAGTATTCTGATTCTGATTCTAAAACACTATTTAAACTTAAGATTTGTGGAACCAGACAAGCCAAACATGGCAGAATCCAAACCAGCCAAATGAGGCGGAATCAAGAAGTACGTGAATGACTGTGATTGGCTTACAAAAACACCGAAATTGCTAGTTAATTTTACTACGAGTGCTGACCATTTTTTTTAAGAACTTATTTTGGGTAAAATAAAAACTGTGAGTTCGAAAATCTAATCTATCAACCTACATACATTAACTCTACTACAAGAAGTGTATTTATTAGTCGTTATTATTAGTCCGTTGGCCCATTTGGCTGGCCAGACTATGGCAGAACATCATTCAATCTCACCTATGGACGATGAGTTGGTATCGAAATTGAAAGATTTTCCCACAAATATCACAGGCATGGTGTCCGGGCGAGTTCTCCTCGGCGGACATGGCGGCGCTAGTTCCTGCTTCTACCTCCACCTCTCCTATCACCTATAATAATGCAACAAAGATTAAAACAAGTTACAGTCAAACATTTCTCAACTGTAGACTAAACTCAGAATAAAAACTACTACACTAAATAAACTAATCAATATATTGTATTTTCTGGAAAAAGGATTAAAAATGTAGTCAAATGGATAAAAAATCAACGCAAGAGGTTAAATAATCACAAAAGTTATAAGTGTCCAAAATTTTAAGAGGGGGTATGTTCTGTCCCTTTTCCGCAAAACGCACCTGCATATGAAACGATTGTCATTTACTATGACGCTCGATGGTCGTGACGTCACGATCCACGAGCGTTTTCTTCTTCTAACAATCAACATTAAAACGGTTGTAGCTCGTAATTTTTGAGATATATGAATGGGATTTTCTTTTTTCGGCATTTTTTTTGAAGTAATAATAAATTTTGAGTCTACACCCGTACTGGGGTCGTTCTTCTTTTCGACCGACAATAGCCTGTCCTTCGTCTTATTACGGCATCTCATTTGAGTAATGATGTTTACGGTTTTATAATGTTCGAATGAACGTCCATATTATTTTATTAATTAGTGATATTTAATACTTCACTTTCTCTAACTAGCATTTTTTTAAATGTTTTTTTTTCGTAGAATGCCGTGACAGAGTGGTAAACCAAAATGTTGTCCCCACTGAAAGAGTCCACTTTGTCACATGTTTTTTTTAGAAACCAACCGTAAATAAATATTTATATTGGCCAGAAAGGAAACTTTAATTAGTTCTAATGAAGAAACCTATGCATTTTTTAAAAAATCGCACTTCAAAACCACAATTTTCGATAGTTCAAAAACCAAAAAAGAAGAACGACCCACTGACACTTCTTCAAACACAAATTCAACTTGAAACCTTTGATTATAGACACTCACAAGTCACAATACACACAGGTAAACATTTACTCCCTTATTCATACATAATGGGCCATCTCTATCCATATTAATATTATAAATACGAATGAGTGTCCGTCTGTCTGTCTGTTACCTCTTCACGTTTGAACCGCTGAACCGGTTTAGATGAATTTTGGTATGGAGATAGTTTGAATCTTGGGGAACGACATAGGGTAGTTTTAATCCCGGAAATTATCCCCTGAGGGGGGAAATAGGGGGCGAAAGTTCGTATACGAATAACGACTTGGCAAAAGCTAGTAGTAAAGTTAGAATTTCCTTACTTTGGTTTGGGGCTGGCCGTCAGCATTGAGTTTGCCGAAGACTTCGTGGTAGGCCAGCAGCTGCGACAGATCTTCCACGTTGACTTTGTACATGGCGTGCATGTCGTGGTCTGAGGCTCCCGCTGATATCTTCACTACGGCTCCTTCCATCCCCATCGCTCCCACACTCTGTGGCAAACAAAAGTAGAACATTAACAATGTCCTCATCTTAGGATTATCCAGGTGGCATCATAAAGGATCCCAGGAAACGCTTGCGATACCTATAGTCTCAAGAGATGGCGCAGGGACAAGTTTTATACGGAAGCGACTACCACCGTACCACCCCATACTACATTCCAATCACACACATACTGAGACATACATATACTTAGACTCTATTTACATTTATTTACTATGGTGCTCGCTTTTAACTTATACATTTATAAGTACTTAATTAACATTATTTATTAAAAAAAAAAAAATTGCTCCTATTATTGCATTGTGCCGAGGTGTCTGTCTGACACCTCGGCACAATGCTGAGACAGCGACCGTTTCACTGCCGCGAAGACACAGAATATGTGTTAATTGTATTGTATGTCTACTCCTCTTTGTCTCTGTGTGTCTTTTGTGTAGTGAATAAATGTCTTCTTTTCTTTTCTTTTTATTAATGTGTCCATCTCGTGAGCTTAGACCTCGGAGGAATCACTGACTACCAAGTCACAGGCTCAAACTTAGTTCGGGAAACAAAGGGGCACCCCCAGTAAACTTGTCGCAAACCTAAACACATGTTTCTTATTACTAATAATATTGAAAATGTACTGTTAGGTTTAAAGCAATAAAGATTATTATTATTGTTAATAACTGCTGTCATAGATAACAACCCGGATGATCGACTTACGATACGAATCAGTATAGTGGGAAACTCAAAGCTGAGGGGCAGTAACGTAACGTTCCGAACGCGCGTTAGGACAATTATATAACAAATATTGACATTTAGATCTACCTATCGTTAGTACAATGCGTTACGTGATTGACCTGTAGATCATGGAGGCGTTCAAAACTCACTTTTAAGTCGATGCTCTTAAGGTTCTTGATCTCGGCGGGCAGCGCGAAGTCTCTATCTTGAAGGCGTTCTTCTCGTCTTTGACGACGTCGAGCGAGTCCGCGGCGCTGGCTTTTTATGGACGTCGTTATGAGTCACGCATGCTTAAGTGAAACTCACCTTCAAGTCGATGCTCTTAAGGTCCTTGGTCTTGGCTGGCAGCGCGAAGTACGCAGTTTCTATCTTGAAGGTGCTCAAAAATCACCTTTAAGTTAACAGTTTTAAGGGCTTTGCCTTACAGCCCGTTCACACAGTCTCCGTATTTACGGTACCCGTTTTAACGGATACAACAACAACAATTTACTGTATACTGAATACTGTGTCATATGTGAAGTCGCTCATACAACTCCATACGCCATCAATGAAAAAAAAAAACGTATACGATAAAACGGAGACCCTGTGTGAACGGGCTCTCACCGGACAGCGTGAGATGTGCGCGTCTTTAAGTCGCTCAAAACTCACCTTTAAATCAATGCTCTTAAGGTCCTTGATCTCTGCGGGCAGCGCGAAGTGCGCGGTCTCTATCTTGGAGCCGCTCTTCTCGTCCTTAACGACCGCTAGCGGGTCCGCGGCGCTGGCCTCTATGGAGGTGGTTCCATCGGGGTTCTGCGTTACTAGAATGTTCGCCGGCTCGCCGGTGGCTTGCTCGATGCGGACTACGTTTTCTAGCACCTGGAAATGAGTTTAGGTATATATTGTCATCTTTTTAACCCTCTTTCAGGCATTAAGTATATTGACAACATACAGAATGTCAAACATAAGGCTGACATTTAATTGTCACTTTTCAACTGCCAGCTTGGAGAAGGGTTAAATCATCTACCTGTCATCTAAACTTACTGCTATAGCTTTGTTTTAAAAATAATTAAACGGAATTCAAGCAATATTACAAACTCGAATCTGAATGACACGATTCTAGTAGATTCAACCAATATTGGATCATGGTATCTAAATTTTATATAACAAAATCTTGTGAATATAGTATAATGGTTATATTTATCACCATGGATAAAACATCTTTTTTCTGAAAAGTATGTATACAAAAAATGTTTATTCGTAACAATTGTTACGTCATACAGAAATTAGGTACCTAACTAACATGTATGTAGTTATGTAGGCTATTATAATTACAATTATATCATTTTGGCAGGACGAGTGTGTAAACACGAACTTCTCACGCCACTGCCATTGCCACTCGCGCTGCCCGGCGCTCCCCAAAAAGGCGGTTTGTTGTGCGGAAGTCAAAGGACCGCAGCGCGAGCAGTAGTGCGTGTTTACATTCTGCTGCGGCGCTCAGTACTCGCCGAGCGCCTGGAGGAGAAAGACGTCTGCCATTGCCGAAACTTGAAAGCGAAGTGAGTGGTAGGGCAGTATGTAAACACACTCCTCTCGATCCTGCTGGAGCAGTACTTAGGGAATGATTGCCGGCAGCGCGAGGGGCAGCTGCAGGGGCTGAATGTAAATGAGGTAATAGACCCACCTGTTGCCCCACGATCTGTTGCAGCTGGTGCACAGTGAGAGTGTGGTCCGCTGGCATCTTGATGGCCTCATGCAGCTCGTCTTTATCCACAAGTTTGCCCCCGCCCGGGTCTACCACGGTGACAATCCCGTCTTCACTCACTGTTAACTGGATCTAGTAACATCAAAGTTAGTGTCAAGCCACTTGTAACCACGTCTAGATTGAGAGATGTGCACTCTATGCGTAATGCTTGCAAGGATTGTACAAGTCAAATTAAAAGTGTTAAGAGTTCATGTTATTCCAGCACGCCGTTTTAGAATGAGAATCAATCTACGTTCGTACGGAGAGTAGCGCGTTCTGGGGACTCTTTAATTGTATTATAATCCTCAGCGAACGAACAAACCATAGAAGGCGAACTCCCGAAAAAATTCTACCAAAACACGTACCCGAAACGGTATGCGCATGTGTGCACATGTTCGGACTAAACGGTTGCTTGGCATCCTTTTGACACCCCGCCCCCACCCCATCCACATACTTCCGCATAATGGCAATATGCGTCCGTTTTGTGGGGCCACCTTTCGGCGCTAGATTTCTATCATTTTTTCGTTCACTGATAATTCGATTTGCCACTAGCTTCCGCCCGCGACTTCGTCTGCGTGGACCCGGAACACAAACTGTCCTATATCTTAATCCAGGCTATAACTATCTTCGTGCAAAATTTCATCCAAATCGGCTGAGCCTTTTAAGCGTGATTGAGTAACAAACATCCAAAGTTTCGCATTTATCATATTAGTAGGATGATATTCATCACCAAGCTTTTGACAACTACAAGAGGTCTAATGAATAAAACTTGCTTGAAATGGTGATGGTAACTTAGACAACATATACTATGAAAACCTTTCAGTGCTGTGGAGAGGAGAACTAACGACGACTTTAGGCTTCCTTGGCGTTCAAAGGGTAAAAAGTGTATATTCTTTTTCTGTATTTTCTGGTCCTGTAAGTACTATTGAATAATTTGATTTCATGATACTTCCAAAAAAAAAAAAAATACTTCAATGGAATATAAAGCATAATTGGAAACATAATAAAGTTCAAAATAACATATCCATATTAAAAAGAAACAGAAGTATTTTACTGTGAATTGTGAAGTGCGTTTTAAGCTTTACAATAAAACCCAAAATACTAGTTAATTGTCTTATATATATTTATATAAAGCAGTTCAGTAAAGCCCTCATTGACACGAGCGGTTTTCTTAAGACCGATACGGACGCAACTATCTTTTAAAAAAAAGAATAATTTATGGAAAAACTTATTTTACAGACATTATGACTATATGCTAAAATGTAATATTAAGGGGTTGTTAAGCCTAATTCCCTGTGTTTCAGGTGAAAAGTGGTAAAAATTTAACAATTTTTAAACATAAACTTGCAAACTACCATTATGCACATTAAGATCTAATCTTGTCAACTACCTACACATAATATTCACTAAAGAAACAAATAATAAAACTATAAAATCCTCCCATATCTATGTATAAATACAACAACATTGATACCTAAACTAGGTATTTACCTGTGTTTACGGTATTTTTGTGTTAGTAGTTCAGTAGGTTATAACAACAATTCAACAATAACGCGAGAAAGTGCGTACATATACATAATATCAGTCTATGAAATTAATAACGACAGGAATGAAATAAGTAGTGCCAAAACACTTCTTCAAAGCAGTTTAGAATTCGTATATGTAAAAATATTGAGTAATTATATATAATTGAAATGTCTAATTTCCGCGCTTTTTTTCGCTGGGCACTGCTCATCACCGGTGATAATAAGATAATAACGTCCGCATCACTCTTTATAACGCACGTAAAAAAAAAACGCTCGTGTCAACGAAAGGTATAATTAAGCAGGATCACTTACACAACTTACCTCGCTGACCTGCCATTTGTGGATAGAAAGCAGCGTGAATATAGGATTTTTTGTTTATAATGTGCAAAACGAGATACAGGTTAACAGTCGAACTCATAAGTATCGGAACGTCTCAGTACCTTGTCACTTTCGCCTGTTTCACAACTTCGTAGGGCAGTTAAAGGTGACGTTGTACAGTCAGCATCATAAACATGTATACACTTTTCGACCTTACGTCTAAGTAATAAGCAGAGCCCGGATTTTTCACGGTAAAACAAAACACTATCGTAATCTAGCCAGTTGTAGAAACATTATTTTATCGATATCGATAATTGTGTAGTAGAAGAAAAAACGTCACCAAATAAAATAAATATTTAATAAAAAAATTACGTATATCAAACACGTCGGTTTCAAAGCGTTATAAGAAATACATAATATCTATACGCAATTTATGTTTTATACGTAATGAAATGACATTTAAGTCTTATGGAGTAATAAGTGTCTATTATTGTCTGTATTGTCTATTATTTTCAATGAGGTGGTATAGTCATTATCGCGACTTTTTAGTTAGCTCAAATACCTTATGGCGTTTTCGGAAGAAAAATACACTTTTCGTTTTTTATTAATAATATAAAAAGGTTGTTTTGCACACTGTAAATTGTGAATAATGTAAAAATATATCGGCATGTTATTTTTATACCTATATACCTAATAATACTCGATATCGATAAAATAATGTTTCTATCACTGGCTAGATTACGATAGTGTTTTGTTTTGCCGTGAAAACTCCGGGCTCTGGTAATAAGGTCATAGAATGTATACATGTTTATGATGCTGACTGTACCAAAGGTGTTCAGCATCTTGTACACAATGTTTTTATTCATTTTATAGCATAATACCTGCTGGTTGGAGTGTTCAGGGCGCGTCGTCGCCATTAGCTGCTGCTGCATTATGTGTTGTTGCGAGTGGTGACCCTGGTAGAAAAAAAAATTGTCTATAGTCAAATTAGAAACAAAAGCGTGCCAAGGTGAGAATCAATCAACTTTTTTTTGTTCACTTGTTTTCGTTTCCTCTTATGGATGAGATCCTGGATGAGAGAGATATTCTTGTAGGAGATATGGTTATAATATAAACATTGGCTCTTTGACATGCTTAGGAGATAACCCATAAAATTACACCAGCACGGTTAACACAAGACTGCGCGAAAGATAAACTACCAGTCTCTTTCGAAGTGTTCTAGTTAGAGAGAAACAGAAATGTATGTCTGGTAGATTTAAAACCTTTAATTTGTGTTAAAGAGAAAGAGGAGAAATGAGCAACAAGAAAAAGTTGATTGGCCCATCTCTAAGCGCCAGAACTTCTTGCAGATAAAAATGTAAATTCATGCGAACAAAACCCATGAGTTTATAACGTCGCGCGATCGCGTATAGCAGTAAGTTCTTTTCAGTAACATGATAGCACATAATATACTATCAATAATAACTAGAAAAAGGAATACCTAAACACAAAATGATATATCTGCAAATTATATGACTAGATTTCGATAAACAGGAAATTAAAAAGTTAAATTACATTAGAAGGTCAGACTTTAAAATCAAGACACATGCAAAAACAACTCTATTTAAATTAGATTCAGACTACATGCTTCAGTTCAAATTAGGAAATACTTATTTTATGAAGGACATTAAAAGAGAACTAATGTAAAATGGATGAGACTCCCTCTTTGATGGCAAAGATGCTGCCGCAATCAATCATTAATTTCAACATGCTATGAGGGCTGCTGGACTAATATTCTGTGCTGCCACCTAGAGAAGTTATCTCTATTTCAAAATTGATAGAGATGGAGTTATTATAATTTTAACATTCTAACTTGTTAGCTGACTCATCATTGTTGTCACTAGAGCCTATTTACAGACTCTATTTTTGTTCCAAAGTCAAAGAACAGTTTAGTACTTTTAGTAGCCCTTTAGATTCATGTATTGAATTGATATGTGAATCATTTCGGTTCGCACATACCAAATGTATGTCAGTAACACATCGTGCTATTCAAATGGCGTTGGAAATAAAATTGAATTGCTACTTGCAAAATGGAGGCTCTCATTCTGTCAAAAAAACATGCAAAAAGCTACCTCATACTCAGAGCACACAATTGAATTGTTTCTTCAATGTCATTACAGAAATCCCTCATTCTAATTTCATACACAAGCTTACATTAATCCAACTATCTACACAGCCATGAACAGTTAACATTCCCGCTAATAAACGGAGTGGGTTACCACATGATTTACCATATCAATGTTATGGTGTACAAACTCGACCCGGTTATTGGCTACCTGCTGATGGGTTGTTTGACCCGTGTTAGTCGTCACCTGTCCGGAGCTGCCCGTGCCCTGCTGGGATAGCTCTTGTTGCTGGACATGAGCTAGGACATCTATAAACAGACAATTTGTTATCATACATACTATTCTGCAGTTTCAGTCATATACATTATAGCCATACTGTTTGGAAGTAACTAGGATTATGCTAGGGGTTGGAGGCAATCTATCAATACAGCTTTTTAATTAACCTGACAAATACTATTTACAGAAAAGAGGGGAGTTGAGCATCTTGCTCTCACATATTGCTGCATCCTCTGACAAAATTGGAAAGGCGTAATAGGGGTGTAGACTCAAAATGTATTATTACTCCAAAAGAAAGCAGGCAAAAAATTCCATTCAGATATCTCAAAAAATTATGAAGGTGCGTTTTGCGGAAAAGGGACAGCCCCTCTTAAAACTTTGTGATTACTTAATCCCCTGCTTTACTTTTTCTCCATTTGACAATATTTTTAATCCTTTTCCGAGAAAATTCATCATATATTGGTTATTTTATTTGGTGTCTACACCCCTATTAGAATTTAACTCTTGTTTTTAGACCAATAGTAAAGCAACCTGGTTGGCATCAGGGAGGAAGTACTTATATTGTTCATTCAAAAAAAATTCGTTTAGACAGCCTCATAATGATTATGATTAGGTACCATGCGGAACTCAAATCAAGTTTGTAGAATGAGATTAAACAATAATCATAATAATTACCATGTGTTTGTGTCTGTGTGGCGATAATCTGTGGTAACTGTTGCGCTGCCGAGACAGTAACTTGGGTCTGTCCCGGATGTCCAAGTATAATGTTGGGATCACCGTTGAGTATGCTCGCATGGGCTTGACCAAGGTCCTGAAGTAAGATGTTAGACAGTAAAAATAAGATTGAGTCACTGGTCATGAATTAAGAATTGTTACTACCTAAATTGATTTCAATTTTTGCAGATTCCCACATTATCATCCTATTGTATGCTGAATATTTATTAACATACAATTCTGTAGCATAGAATCATGTTACAGCATACAATTAGAGTAAAACTTGACAAAATCAAAAAAAAAAACTATCTATGGTATATCTCAGTAAGGTTATTAAAATAATTGTAACTAGTGGCTCTGTGAGCTGTAGAACTTGCGAGCTTGTCTTTTACAAAAAAGTAATAATTTTTTTGCCGAAAAACTGAATTGACAGAAAATCTATATAATAATTAATGAACCTGCTCACAAAATGTAACCAGAATCGGTTGAGAAATGCGACATATAGAGGAGAACAGGACGACAGATACCGGACAAACGATTTTCGGCCCAAGCTGAAGCATAGAACTTTGTTCGCTTTGCTCGCTTGTTTGATGCCATCATCTAATACTGAATTTACATACCTATAATATTATAGTCGGGGCATGGTAGTAGTGAGTATTTGCAAGTCCAATTAATTAATTTGCCATTCCAGCAAAGAAACAAAACAACTAGATTTATTTGTTGAGTGTGAATATATTAAGGCATTGTCACCTTTTTTAAAACAGAATCACAAATATATTGATCCATTAAAAATTTCAAGCAATTCATACACTTACCTAAGTTGTAATAACAAATAACAAAAAATTATGCATTGCACATAAAACAATGCTGCATATTTCAGCCGCTATGATTCACTGAACTGACTATAGTATGTGAAATACTGTTACGAATGTTCATTACCTGCACTGGTTTCCCATTTTCTATTCTCGTCCCAGTGGGCAGCCCATATACCGACACTTGCGGTATAGGCCCCGGGAAAAGATTTGTAAACACCCAGTACTTTGCGACGCTAGACAAAGCGACGTTTACGGCCGCCGAATTGACTCGCAGGTCCGTGGCAGACGTCGTCGGGGTCAGATTCGCCGTCTGCTGCTGCTGCTGTTAACCAGATTGAACTCCCTTATATTTCGAACCCAATAACTAATTATAATTAACATTCAAACACGAAAAAAACGACGGTGACCAAGCACTCGAAAACTGCGAACCTCTGAATTTCCTGGGGGCTGGCCGCCACCCGTGTTGATATTGTGATGCTCCGAATTCATTTTTAGTCCATATAAACTATAAAACTAGTAACTTTCACTAAAATATTTACAAAAACACAACATTTCTAAACTTTACGTATCGGCATTGTCATAATTTGACTGTCATCGAAATGGAGGCGCGGGGGACGCGACGGGCCGCCATTATGAAACTTAGCACACAATAACATTTTCTTCTAATAACGTTGTACACTATTTAGTACGTGTACACCTGAAAATTTGCTTATCACTGATGATAAAGGTAGTGATTATTCACGAAATCACACTGAAAATGCTGCTAGCAAACCGTGTAAGCAACGTTTATCCAAATACACATTTCTGATCCTACGTTTCATGAATTCATCACACAACCACCCACGACGAAAGTTACACAGTGACAGTGCTGCCATCTTAGCAGAACCAACAATAGAACAAATCGTAGAGAGGGTTATCTCCGCGTAGTTTTTGGCCGTAAGTTTGTTAATTTGTATTATTTATGTATGTAACTTTTATTTTCACAGCGTATTAGTTAAATCCATCTTAACATACCCTTCTCAATTTTCGTGACTATATCTCCATCCATTCATGTAGAGAGGATGGATGAAAGAAGATTAACGAAGAGAGTGTATGTAAAAAGAGTGGAAGGGCAAGTTGGAAGGGGAAGACCTAGGCGAACTTTCTCCGATCAAATTGGAGAAATCTTACAAAAAGGCCAGGTCAAAAGTACCCTAAACCGACGAGCATGTATGAGAAATGTTATGAAGGTGAGTGAAGCGAAAGTGGTTTGTCAGGATCGTAGCAAATGGAGATCCGTGATCTCTGCCTACCCCTCTGGGAAAGAGGCGTGATTATATGTATGTATGTATGTATGTTAGTTAAATCCGGAACGTAATAGAGATATATATGGAACCTGTCGATGTTTATTTGAAGTATTATTTTTTAAACAACTGTTTTTTAATTGGTCAATGTCAGTCAACGTAAGTATAGATGGCGCTGATATCTATATTATCTATAATGAAGTACAATGTCAACAACATCAAGATAATAAAGAATGCGTTCTAAAATAAGATTATAAAAAGGCGTTCATAATTTGTTTTACTGTTATTGTTTGATTTCAGATTCGGTTTCCAAGTTTTGAAAACATTTTGAAAATTATGTTCTACCTTTTGAGGCAGATCATTCACCTTTATGTACATCAAGATGGTGTATTAGACAAAGTAAGTACCTACCTAGTAATTATCTTAAGTAAAGTATCCACGAAGAAAGAGAATCTAAATATTTATTTATGTATACATATCACTTACCTTACAGCATATCCAACGCGTGATACATATTACAATAAGAAATATTTACAAGATTCTAAATACAATATTATATACTAGTTTTACGAACAGATACTCAAATCTGAATAAAAAAGCGCATACCTACCGCCTCTTTTCATGCCTACTAAATTTAACAATAGAGCGACCTAGAACGCGCGGGTCGTTGCCCGCACGAGTCGACTAACCGATGCTAGGGTTGACACCGCTGATTTTATAATTAATAGTTTAGTGAAATAATAAAGGGTTTATTGTATTAAACTACTAAAGGGAATCACTCTGTGAAAAAATTTAGCAATTGGGCTACCGTGGGTATACACAAAAGTAGGAATAAGATGTACGAACTTTACATGATGAGGGAATTGAATAAAGATAAAAGCTTTATTGAATATGTTAAAAACTACTCAAAGACTTTCAAAAAAGTATGCACAGCAGCGAAGTCAAATTATATAAAAACTAAGCTTTTAAAATCTGACAATAGAACCAAAACTACATGGGAAATTATTAACCATGAGAGCGGCAAATGTAAAACTAAAAGCCGAGCGATTTCTAACATATTACACTATGGAAAAGCGATTAAGTCAGAATCCGAAATGCAGCAGCTTTTGAAGAGTATTTCTCAAACATAGCTTGTACTACCACTGAGGATCTTAAATCATCCCCGGAGCAAGCGGAATCTTTGATGCTCTCGAGTTTAGGTACACGCAAAAGTGAGTTCGAATTTAGCTTAATTGACCCAGAAACTCTTATAAGAACCTTTAAAACTATAAGTAAAAAGAGAACTGAGGATTTATGGGGGACATCTGTAAATATTATCATACATGTTATTGACATTATTGCACCTTACTTAACTGATGTTTTTAATTGCTGCGTTAAAGGGGGAGTGTTTCCTGACCTTATGAAACTAAGCAAAGTTGTACCTTTACATAAATCAGGTGACAAAAATGATATCACGAATTTTCGTCCTATTTCTATTTTACCAGTTTTAAGTAAAGTTTTTGAAAAAATTATGTTAGATCAGTTACAGACATATTTTATAAAAAATAACCTTCTCCACTGCCAACAATATGGGTTTAGAAAAGGACGTTCCACAACTGATGCCGCTTCAGAATTAATAAAATGTATATATGAGATATGGGAAGACTCTTGTGACGCAATAGGCATTTTCTGTGACCTTTCGAAAGGGTTCGACTGCGTTGAACATAAAATTTTTTACGAAAACTTAAACACTATGGACTATCTACAAATGCCTTAAATCAACTATCATCTTATCTTAGTAACAGAATACAGTCAATTTTCATAAATAGAAAACAATCAAATGGAGCGTCTGTCAAACTAGGAGTGCCGCAAGGTTCTATTTTGGGGCCTTTTCTTTTTTTAGTATATGTAAACGATCTGCCTTTCCTCATGCAAGATCATTGTAAAATTATATTATTTGCAGATGATACCTCTTTAATATTCAAAACTACTCGAAATACAAAGGACTATGATAGCATAAATAACACCCTTGCCAAAGTGTTAAACTGGTTCACGGTCAATAATTTATTACTGAACTCTGCTAAAACCAAATGTCTAAGATTTACTTTACCTAATGTAAAAGCTAACAATGTCAATATATATTTAAATGAAGAATGCTTGGAACTAATAGACAAAACCACTTTTTTAGGTCTCACCTTGGACAAAAACTTACAGTGGAGTCCTCACATATCTAAGTTAGCTAGTAGGTTAAGTTCAGCTGCTTACGCTGTCAGAAAAATAAGGTCTTTAACTGACATAGAGACGGCGCGATTGGTTTATTTTGGCCACTTTCATAGTATAATGACATATGGAATTTTACTGTGGGGAAAGGCAGCAGATATGCATACAATTTTTGTCTTACAAAAAAGGGCTATTCGTTCAATTTATAAGATGGGCTCGCGAGAGTCACTAAGAGACTTGTTTAAAGAGATAAATATACTGACAGAAGCCTCTCAGTATATTTACGAATGCATTATTTATGCGCTTAAAAATATAGGTTCCTTTAAAAAAATGAACAGTTGCAGATATAAACATAAAATTGCAATTACTAAATTCCGTGTGCGTAAAGTATATAAGTCATTTATAGGTCAATGCATACTATTTTACAATAAATTACCCATTGAACACTTGAGTTGTCTTTACCTGCTCTGAAGAAATATCTAAAGTCGTCTTTACTAAAAAAGGGATACTATACTGTCGAGGACTATTTAAATGATAAAAATGCTTGGCCTAGTTTAGTAAAAAAAATATGAACATTTGCTAAAGGTTTACAACTGACCTTGACATTACTTATGCTATATATACCTAAACTATAATTATATTTTACTTAATGTATTCATTTTTTGTGTAGGCTTTATACTGTAGCAATGTAATTTTAAAATTTTATAATACTCTGATACTGATATGATATATTGTATACTGTTTTGAAAAAATGACACCTCGCCTAGTTTTTTACGCCGGTTCTTCTCGAGGCAGAGGTTTACTTTCCGAACCGGTGCCGGTGGTAGTTTATCGACATTCATAGGTGCATGTAATATGCCTAAATTGAAGAATAAATCACTTTGACTTTGACTTTGACTTGAATAATTTTAATAAATCATTTTATTACGATGTGTCTACAATTTGCACCTTAATGTAGAGTTGAATGATTTTTCTCCTTCTTTAAATTTATAAGTAAATATGTATATAAATAACATAATAATAGTTTAAAAGTAGCATTACAAACTTGGAATTAGTCACTAGGTAGGTATAAGTTGTTTTAAAATATTCGGATTACGTGTTTCATCCTCGCGAGTGCATTTCAGCCCTTCCAAAAGGTCATAAGTCCCTATAGCAACGACAATGTTTACGCCCTTTCTTAGGCCTTACTATAGGTACTTTACCCCGCAAATCTTAGTAAACTATTATACTAATTGCTGCTAGACAGGGATAAACACCTAAATAATTTGGACATAATGGCAGTGGCAGATTAAACTTGCCGGAGGCTCGGGGTGGGTATCTATACAAAATTACCGAAACTTAGGCAGGCATTAAAAATTTATCACCTATTTGAAATAGGTATTAAAGGTTCAATGTGCCGTAAAAATCATTTTCATCACACTTGCTCGTCAATGGCGTTATTACTTGCGAGCGTACAGAGCAGTTATAGCCGTTTTACCTCCCACGGGCTGTTAAGTTTAGTTTTAAAATAATAGAACCCTCTGATTGGCTTAAGCAAATCTGGTTGCTCTGTGATTGGTTGAAAAAAAATCTAGTTGGTCAAGCCGGCCCCGCCCCGCAAGAATACTGCTCTGTGATTGGTTGAAATATTGAACTCCACTAGCACTGATCTGGAAGTAGTTGTAAATTTATGATTGGTGCGGCTGTATGAAACTTAGATTTTTCTGTCTTTTGTAGTTATATATTTCCTCGCAAATGTGATGAAAAACATTGTGTATAACACGGGCGTAAGAATATTGCAAACTCGAGTCATCAAAAGCCCTCCGCCTTCGGCGTCGGGCTTCTGATAGACTCTCGTTAGCAATATTCCACTTACGCCCCTCGTTAAACAATGTACTATTTCATCACACTTGCTCGTCAATGGCGTTATTACTTGCGACCGTACAGAGCAGTTATAGCCGTTTTACCTCCCACGGGCTGTTAAGTTTAGTTTTAAAATATAGAACCCTCCGATTGGCTTAAGCAAATCTGGTTGCTCTGTGATTGGTTGAAAAAAAAATCTAGTTGGCCAAGCCGCCCCGCAATAATACTGCACTGTGATTGGTTGAAATATTGAAGCTGCGCGCTCCACTAGCACTGATCTGGAAGTGAAGTTGTCAATTTTTGATTGGTGCGGCTGTATGAAACTTAGATTTTTCTGTCTTTTGTAGTTATTTATTTCCTCGCAAATGTGATGAAAAACATTGTGTATAACACGGGCGTAAGAATATTGCAAACTCGAGTCATCAAAAGCTCTCCGCCTTCGGCGTCGGGCTTCTGATAGACTCTCGTTAGCAATATTCCACTTACGCCCCTCGTTAAACAACGTACTATTACGTCTTTGTTCAAACTCCCTAGTACCTACAAGGTACCTGTCATGGAAATAATTAGTACTTAGGTATATAAAGTAGGTATTTTATTATTAATACACC
The DNA here is from genome assembly GCA_932294315.1 of Epinotia nisella. Lineage (NCBI taxonomy): Eukaryota > Metazoa > Arthropoda > Insecta > Lepidoptera > Tortricidae > Epinotia > Epinotia nisella. The sequence goes on along the minus strand of OW028682.1, from coordinate 14,448,385 downwards.
CCACAACACTGCAGTGCCTCGAATATTTCCGTGACGAAGTAATTTTTAGGGTTCCGTAGTCAACAAGGAACCCTTATTGTTTCGCCATGTCCGTCCGTCTGCCTGTCTGTCTGTCTGTCCGTCTTCGGCTTCGCTCAGTAACCCTTACAACTAGAAAACTGCAATTCGGCGTGGGTATATAAACCAATCACGCTGACAAAACAGTAGAATAAAATCCTGGAAAAAAATTTTTTTAGGGTAAAAAAATCCCTGGTAACAAATTGGTGGTAACAGGTGGGAATAACCCAATAGATTTTGTAAAAAAATATTGGAAATAGTAATGACACAATTTTACTATTGAATTGAAATAGCGATAGAGTATAATGTAGAGATGTAGAGTCGTTTTTTAGGGTTCCGTAGCCAAAATGGCAAAAACTGAACCCTTATAGTTTCGTCATGTCCGTCTGTCCGTCTGTCCGTCTGTCCGTCTGTCCGTATGTCACAGGCATTTTACTCGAAAACTATAAGGTGTATTTGAATAAAATTTTGAGGATAGGTGTATTTTGTTAGCCGCTACAAAGTTTTGTAATTAAAATTACTAAAAAAAAATTTTTTAGGGGTGTACTCCATACATAAAACTAAAAATCAAAAAATTTTTTTTCATCGTGAGCCCACGTGTGGCACATGAATCGATAGGCCTTTCAAAATAAATATAAGGTTTCTCGTGATTTTTTTTGATTAAGTGAATACAGTCAGAGATAATCGCCCCGAAAGTCACTAAAATTCTGTCCCCCCTCCTCTAATTTTTGAACGGTGTATTTTAAAAATATGAAAAAATTCATGGACATGCTTATTAAGTTCATTCACCGAAAATTGTTTTGAACAAGATCGGATGAAAGGTTTCCGAGATATTGCTGAAAAACTGCCTTCCTCAAAGAAAAGGACGTAAGTGCCGTAAGATTTCTATGACGATACGACCTTTTTAATAGGCACGGAACCCTTCGTTTTGCGTGGTCCGACACGCACTTGGCCGGTTTTTTTTTATTAAGCTCACTTCGATGTCGCACCCAATGCGTTATATACCTACAATATACAGGATATTATATATATATATATATATATATATATATATATATATATAGCTGAGATATATAGAACCTCGGAACACCGGCGTCACTACTTTCGGCAACATGACAACAAAAGGGTCTGCTATGCTATGGCAACATTGGCAACACAAGGGCTTCCTGGTGGAACTGGGTTCGCATGAGTAATAGTAGTGCCAATAACCCATACGCAAAATATATCTATGACGTCGAATTGCGGAAACCCAGCCCGTACACCTATAACCTATATAACCTATAACCTATAGGATATAAACGGAACAAGGGAAAACAATGAAAGCTATTTTGTAAGTGCCTCTTACTTTTTTTTATGAAAATGCGTTACGCATGCCACCCGGGTGACCCGAGTGGCTATGAGGGATTCCCGTATGGGCTAACGAGACCCACGGTGTACCCACTAAAAACCCTCCAATTGCCATCTCGCCGCCTTGTGGCGAGGTTACGGGTTACGGGAACGCTTGCACACAATTCCGCGACCCCGCCGGCCCACAAGCGGCTCCTTCGCGGATGCCCGGGGGCTCTCCACGTGAGGCACGCCTGCCTCCTCTATTATCTCCACCTGTTCAGCAGTGGACCCCTCTGAGTCCGCTACGAGGAGATCATAGTTGCGGCACCCGGTGGTGGATCAGATCTGTGGTTCCGCCACTGACCACATCTCGGCCGCAGAGGATAGGGAAAGTGGTGCACCGTAATACCGGCATTCCTCTTCCTCTGCGGTCCCACCAATGCCGTTTCAGCGGAACAGCCCCACCAAGTTCGCAGGTATTAGGGAGAGTGTCACACCGTTAACCATCACGCCTCTCTCTCTGCGATCCCACCTCGGTCGCAGAAGATAGGGCGCACGACGAACCGCAATACCGGCACTCCTCTTCTTCTGCGGTCTCACGACGCATCCTGAGCGAGCTTAGCCAAGCTTACGCTAAGCTCACACTACGTATCTCTACGTTCTGTGCTCTACGTTGTGTGAGAAAGCCTTTAATAATATCGATATCAACAGCACTGGCCAAACTATGGCCACGTATGTGCATTTTTAGGGTTCCGTAGCCAAAATGGCAAAAACGGAACCCTTATAGTTTCGTCATGTCCGTCTGTTCGTCTGTCCGTCTGTCCGTCTGTCCGTCTGTCCGTATGTCACAGGCATTTTACTCGAAAACTATAAGGTGTATTTGAATAAAATTTTGAGGATAGGTGTATTTTGTTAGCCGCTACATAGTTTTGTAATTAAAATATCAAAAAAAAAATTTTTTAGGGGTGCACTCAATACATAAAACTAAAAGTCCAATTTTTTTTTGATTGTGAGCCCACGTGTGGCACCACATAAATCGATAAGCCTTTCAAAATAAATATAAGGTTTCTCGGCAATTTTTTTGATTAAGTGAATACAGTCAGAGATAATCGCCCCGAAATTCACTAAAATTCTGTCCCCCCCCTCTAATTTTTGAACGGTGTATTTTGAAAATATGAAAAAATTAATGGAAGGTTTCCGAGATATTGCTGAAAAATTGCCTTCCTCAAAGAAAAGGACGTAAGTGCCGTAAGATTTCTATGACGATACGACCTTTTTAATAGGCACGGAACCCTTCGTTTTGCGTGGTCTGACACGCACTTGGCCGGTTTTTATTACCTGTCAGTTTAGTTCGCCTAATTGTGGATTCTACTTGTATGTAGTTCGTACGTCAGTTAACAATCCTATACACACATATAGTTATGTATACCGTCCCGAAGTTTTTAGCCCTTTGCAGGACTTGAGGTCGCAGACAAGGGACAAGGGGTGTATTTCTGACAATCATTCCAATATGCCATTCTTTACCATAATTACCTCAGTGAAATTTTCATACCTACCAAGTTTGCCTGTCGGTCGACAAGCTATCGCTTGCCCAATAATAATCTACGCGACAAGGGCTATCTCGTTCACCTGCAAAAGTTGGTCTGCATCTACGTTAACATTACGGGCGGAACTCAGAGTTAAACGTCAAACTTTGTTAACTACGTCCGTCAGCCGTCAGTAACAACTCCGAGCCAGGTTGGACCGCACGCGCGTCGGTCCTCCGTTCGCGTAAACATTTACGTACAAAACAATAACTTTTAGTTCAATATTCAATACATATTCCTGTTATAATACACGATACCTGCGCTCGGGTACGCTTTATCGCGAGTTAACCATAAAATTGCTTAGATTATAATTGAAAAATTGGACATTGCAGTTCGCGTTACCGTCATTTGTTTTGATTAGGAAACATCGCGTTTCGCCGGTCATCTATCACAGGTATGCTCTTTCAAATTTGCTAAGTTATATCATTACAAGGTGCTTCTTTTGTTCTATAATGGGTTTATATTACGCGTTGAAGCAACACCAGAAGGAAATTTTTGCGGTTTGTCACCGCGGGTTTCACGTAAATTAAGTTGGGATTGTAAAAGAAACTTAATTAAATTTTGAAATAATACGTCAGCTGCTAACTAGAAATGTTCAAGAGATGTGTTTTTCTAGCAATAAGGTTTCAATGATACGTAATGTAGTTAAGTCAAGCTATGTTATGAAACCTTTAAACGGAGTTGTTTTATAAGGTGTCATAATCTGCATGAACTGGTTGATGGGCCACGAACCACGCCACGGATTTAATTATATTTGCTCTTGAAGAATCGAAATTTAAACATTTTTCAAATCAAATCACAAAGTTGAAAAAAAAATTGCCTCGAGTGGGATTATTGAGGTTGTAATTTCAATTTCTACCCCTCCCTCTAATCCCTCTAAGGATTAAGGTAAGTAGTGCCTGCCCTTGCGCTTCGCTTGGCTCGTCTTGGCGGGGGCACTACCGTGCCACCAGATTTTGAATCGAAGTTTGCCAACACGAAGTTAAATAGTAGTAGGTAAGTAGATGAAATTATGCTCTGGGTGTTATTAAAGTTTTCATCGAATAGGTACCTATTCCATGATTAATTTGTTGAGGGTGCCTTCTTCGTTTTGAAATATTAACTTTTATAAGTGGACATTTTTTTGTGAAAAGTTTCTGAATGAGATTCAAAAACTATCTAACATCGGGTAACGACGGGTAAACAAAAGCCATCTGAAATCCATTAACCTCTACCTAATATATTCGAGTACCTACTCTATGGGTTTTATTTTAAGTGAAAACTTGTAAAGCAGCAGTTCCCATTTACCTAAAATCGCGAAATTAGGCAAGAAGTAAGCTTACATTACAAGTATAGGAATAATTCCAAAACCTGTATGTGTAAAAAACACCGGATCTCTTGAACGTTTTTGTCAGAGCTCCAAGGAAATGCAGACCTAAGTATTTGATATTCATTTCAACTTGATACCTCTCTACGCGTTCTCGACATAAAGGATCTTGATAGACAGATGGACAACGAAGTGATCCTATTTTAAGGGTACCTTTTTTCCTTCTGAGGTAGAGAACCCTGAAATAGATTGGTTCTAGTTTCTTAAACCTTCGAAAACATGACCTCTCTTTTCCTGATCCTCAACTCAAACGGGTTATTACGTTCCATGTGTGGTCTTTAAACTATATACAGTCCCAGTATGAACCCTGCGAGGGTATACCAACGTTGCGTTGTTAATACCAAGTTACCAGTTCTTCGCAGTTAGCAGCAGATAAATAAAATACTCTGGAGAAGACTAGCTCAGGACCGGGACGAGGTATATTCTCAGCAGTGGGCGATCACAGGCTGCAGTAATTGGTGATGATGGGCACTTTAATGTATTGGGAGGTCAGAATAAGAACGATTTACCTTCTCCTTTTTTGGAAGTCGCTTGAAAAAAGATTCCAGGTTGAATGCTTCGGTCGCTTCCTATGCAATAGGCATTAAAGTATTTGACAACATCGATAGAACAAGGCCGTAATAAACAAAATGCATGTAATATAATTTACTTCAAAAACAAAGTTTAAACCGACTTCAATTCAGTACTTCGCCAAGCCCCACATACCTACGTGAACTTTTCCGCGTTTCCTTTCCACTTTACCACGTGAACTGTTTTCGGAGAGCAATTATGCTTTGATTATTACAGAAAAAAGCCCTGAATGTGGGCCGATAATATTTGAAGAGTTTGTCGATTCCTCGAGGATCTCCGAATCACCTTTGACACTTCATTAGTTGCTACTTCAACGGGATCATATCAGAACCTTTGACGTACTTTACATCTTTGAGGCGTTTCATAAGGCATCTGTGGTCTTCATATCAGTTCCACTTGACCAAACTTGCGATTTTCGAGGGTAAATAGGTATACGAGTTATAATAGAAACCACCGAAATCACTACACGCGTGCCTAATAAATTGGGGTTGCCATCAATTTCCCTGGGATCCCATCATCAGATCCTGACTTGGTGACAACGGGACTACCTCAGGAGTATACTCTTAAGAATAAAAAAAAATTGACAATCGTTTCACGATTGACAGATAAATCGAACAAGAAGTTAGATGATCGGAGGCGAAGCTACCAATCTCTTTCTAACTGTTCTAATTTGAAAGAGACGGATAGTCCATCTCACGCGCGGTCTTGTGCTAATCATGCTAATATTATTGCGGGTGACTGTACTTGCAGTGTCATTAGGGTAATTAACTTCATCTATCGTATTTTTTTAAATTCATCAATCGTCGTACGTCCGACTAGATAAAATCGTTGCACGCTATATTAACTGCGCGTTAAATTACTTTTTCGTCACAAACTACTGGATCTCCGATGTGTGCTTATCATAAAGTAATCTAACGGTTTTACTTTAATAAACTTCCAGGTGGTTATTAATTAACCGACTTAAAAAAGGAGGAGGTTCTCAATTCGTCGAAATCTCTTATTTTTTATGCATGTATGTTCCCCGATTAAGCACTCAAAGACGCCTTTAGATAATTCTTTTTTTGTTTGCAAGGGTATCCTTTCCAGGTAGTCCCGTGGTCAGGATCTGATGATGAAATCCTGGAGAAATCGAGGTAGTAATGTTATCATTAGACATTAAGTAATTAATCATTTTTCTGTCAAAATACGAGCGGTAGAGTTGTATCAGCAACTAAGGGAATGTAACAGCGATGAGTGAGTACCGCTCCATATAATATAACTAGGTGCGTAAAATTGTCGGGTTTAAAAAAACACACTTGCACACTTTAATAATATTACTTGTAGTAAAATAATTTTGTCAAAATGATATTTTACTTATACGACTACCGTATTTATCTGTAACTTTGTCAACTAGGTGCAACATTGCCTATTAAAAAAAAAACCACAATTATCTCCCAAACCACCATTTATTTCTTAGTTGCAATAATGGTAGCTAAAGCTCCATTTAACTGGCAATCCATTTCAATATACTTTTTTGCGGCAACACTGACCATTTTCCAACCAGTCTCGAACAAACCGTGTAAGGTATGAGTATTTTTGTGATGTCGTCAAAACTTTTGATTTTACAGAGATAATATTCGAAGCTCTGTGTTAGTGTTTGTATGGCAAGTAAATATAGTTGTTTCATTGTTTTAAGTGAGTTTTCTTCAAAACATGCTAAACAAGCTAGAATGACGCAAAACAGAGTTGCAAAGGTTTTTCCAAACATTTCTGTTACAACATTGTAGGGTTAGGATTGTCACTACTTACTCGATTACGATATAAAAACAGGTTTCAGATGATTTTAGTAATTAAACATTATTTTTCTTCCTATCTAATAATTAATTAAAATGTTATAAGTAATTTGCGGTTTTTATTTCGTCCGTAGTCTTCCTAAATAGGTAATCAGATGGAAACAAATATACTGCTATAGAAAGAAATATATATTATTGGTTTTCTTTTTGGCAAAACCCTGACTATGCTCAAAAAGTTGTATAGAAAAAATTGAATTGCTATATAACCCTACACAACTTGGCCTACCTGCGAGAAAAACACATAGGTGGCTTATTACCTTCCGTCCGGCTACGTAACTGAGTTTTGTAACCAGCTACGAAATGGGAATATTTTTTATCGCTTGGAACCCAGTTATGAAGGAAGAATTGTTTGTCTTTATTTGTAACTCATTTGTAACTGGCTACATAGTAGGAATTATTTTTCCTAGTTGGAAATCCAGATACGTATAGAGAATTCTGTGTCTCAACTTGTAACTGATTTGTAACTGGCTACAAAGTAGGAATGATTTTTCCCTGTTGAAAATCCAGATACGTGCACCCCAGGCCAAAAGTATGGAAACAAGCTTACATGGCCATACAAATCCGAGATTTTCAAACACAAAAAGCTAAATTAAGTAAAAAATATTATCGAACATTTTTATTATTTCTGTTACAGTGGTAACAAAAATACAGCCTCTGTAAAAATGTTAACTGTTTAGCTATGACGGGTTATGAGGTACAGTCCGGTAATTAACTTTATTTTACAGCGTTTATTAAGTAACAATCAAAAAGCTACGTTAGACTAGAATCCGAGGTGCACTATTGACCATGGTCCAAGATTTGACAAGTCTGAATTACCTATTTCAGTAGAGTGACTGCCATCTGACCTCCTCTCTATATGTAACATATAGCACAGTCCTGCTACCACCGTTTTTTTATGACTTTTAACTAGTTTACAATAAAGTATTTAGTTACAAACTGAGATAGTTCATTCTCAATGCGTAACTGGGTGTCAAAGTGATAAAAAATATTCCCAGTTCGTAACTGGTTATAAACAGGGAAAAAGTAGTTAAAAACTAAGATAATAAATTCTCAATACGTAACTGGGTTTCAAAGCGATAAAAAATATTCCCAGTTCGTAACTGGTTATAAACAGGGAAAAGGTAGTTACAAACTAAGATAATTAATTCTCAATACGTAACTGGGTTTCAAAGCGATAAAAAATATTCCCATTTCGTAGCTGGTTACAAAACTCAGTTACGTAGCCGGACGGAAGGGCTTATTACTGTCTTATATTGACATATCGGTACCGTAGTAGATTTAAAATGCAGATTCGTTTTCAAATAGCTTAAAGGACTTGCCTTAAAATCGTCTAGGCAATGTTGCAGTTTTTGGCCTCAACTTTGCCTACATCTTTGACGGCTTCTAGAAGCCAAATAAAGAGCTTTTAAGACATTATACACCGTTAATCTTATGGAGTTTAGCTCAAATTAGGGTATCGATACATAGAACAGCATAGATAACGTATACTTTCTGAGATATTCTTAATAAACCTTAATTTCCGAGCAAAGTTGCAGCAAAATACGGTATTATGGTTTGTTATGGTTACCATCAAAGGTCACCCTTAGTGGCTGAATATTTGTCATTGAAAAACATAGGTTATGTAGATAGTTATTCATTTAAATCATATAATTAACTACATTATGGACCTTCTGTGTTTTAATGAAACTTTTATATTTTTTTAATAACATCAATTATTTTATATGGCCACCATTTTGGCAATTATGAAAAATTCAATATTTATAGACAGCTTATCAAGGTCATGTTAGAAATCTCTGTATAGTATTAGCGTATATTTTGTTAATAGGCAGGTACAACTTATCGCGTATTAACAAGCATATCAGTGCGAGAGCGGGAGGAACGAATGATATACAGGGTGTAACAGAAATGGGATGTGAAACCATTAAGACCTGATTCGGTAACGTGTTGTGCTATTCCAAATATGCATTTTTTTTGTTTTTTTTTTGCATTATAGTCTTTGTTTTTGTTGACATTGCTTGTGTATGACAACATTCCCCCGCGAGGGTGAAGAGTGAGAGAGTTTATAACAAAAAAAACATTTTTGGAATTGCAATACGCTACCGAAGCTAGCCTTAATGGGTTCACACCCCAAATTTGTTACCTACACCGTGTATGTCCGACATAAACGCGATCATGTTAACTAAGCAGGCACTAAATATTTATTGTCAATACTGTGTACATAAGATCTCATGTCATACATTGAAAGGTATCAACAAAAATGTCTCTTAAGGCTTCCCTATTTTTAAGATTGAATATTATTCGTAGGCTTTTCTTTTGAAGAATAAATACTGACTGAACATTTACTGAATTACCCCAAAAAATTATGCCGTATTTAAGTATGGGATAGACATTTCCATAATATACCTACCTTTTTGGAAACTTCTATTGACGTTATTTTGGTCAATATAGATAAGGCATAACAACTTTTAGCTAGTCTATTGTTTATTTTATTTGTGTGAGATTTCCAGTTCAGATTGCTGTCTATTGTGACTCCTAAGAAGTTTGTGTTTGTAACTTGTCCAATTTGTTTATCATCAATATGAGTGAGCGAGTTAAACGGAGAACATATATGTATAATGAAAAAAAAAACATCATCGTCTGGAGCCCAAGACAGGACTCGAACCTGTGTCCTCTGTATTGCCGGTACAATCCACGTTAAATTAATACGCAACAAAAATATTTAATAAATAATTTGTTTCGTTGCGAGGTTTTGTGATTGTGTTCACTAATCTGCTGTGTCTACAATACTGCGGTAGACTGAATTTCTGGTCATATTTGTGTTTGGTTCTTCTGTCACCTATTTACGCCCGAAAGTGTAAATTAGTGAACCATACCATACGTAAGTTTCGTGACAAAAAGCCGCTAATATTTACTTTAAATTATTACATGCAACACTTTACGTAAAGAATCGCCCACACGTAAACGTAAAGCAGTGACGCGTCTTACGCGTCGCGACTTTAACCCTGTTTAGACAGATTAGTTTTTAGTATTAGTACAAGTCTATACAATAGCTACTCGCAAAAGAATAAAATGTGCTCCTATTGGTCCGTACACACTTTATGATTAGTGTTCGTCTTGTGAGAGTTCATAATAGAATAGACTAGCAAAAAACACAAATAAAACAAACAAAAAAATGTTAGGTAGGTATCTATCTATAAAGTCGGTTTACGGACGATAATTTTACGTGATACGTCATAAGAAAACATTGATGAAAAATGACTTAATACGTATTTACTCATTTATCGTTAGGAATATTCCTGTGAACTTTCGAATAAAATAGTCGATCTAATCTTGTTTCCCCATATAAACTTTCGACCCTCATTTCACCCTCTTATAGTGTGAATTTTGAAAAATCCTTTTTTAGTGCACGCCTAGACCTTATAAGTCTGGAATCTAGAACCAGCGGTTTGGGCTGTTCTTTGATATGTCAGTCAACGGAACGGAACAATGAGTACCTCGTACTCGTAGACTCGTACTAAACACTAATCAAAGTACGCCTCTCGACGACGGTCCATCGGTCCTGCGTTGCGGACTGTAATCATCGAACAATATAATAAGTGACACGACAAGAATATACGAAAGTCAAGGTCATTTTACAATCTCATTCTCTCTTGTGGTTAGCAGGAAAATTGTAATAGATAGGCGCCATGCAGAACCGTGTGGATGTGCCTTTAATTAAACTGAGTCAAACTCGCAAATTATATGATGTGTGACCGTCAGCGTATTTTATAGCGGGATTCAAGGTAGAGCCAATCATCATCATCATCATATCAGCCGAAAGACGTCCACTGCTGGACATAGGCCTCCCCTAGAGAGTGCCAAATTGACCGGTCCTGCGCCACCCGCATCCAGCGGACTCCCGCGCCATTAAAACAATATTAAAAGAGAATATGTAAACTATGGTTGTTTCGTTAGCTGTTAGACTTGGATCGATTTGTATTACTTCACTATGTAATTAAAAACCGGTTATTCATACCTTATATTTATCCGCGAGAAAAACTTAACCCCTTCCAGCTGCTACTTTTTGCTTCGCCACAGTCGGATGACTTCCAACCGCATTGCATTTTCAATAATTAATCGCCTACGAAGTGATCGGTTGGTGCATAATGCCCTGTCAGACGTCTTCTGAGAGTCTATTTGACTAAACGTATTGAATTAAATTTGGTTTGATATTTGTTGCGTGTGCTCGCTTCTATTTTATGTGCGTCAATTGAGTTCAAAATTAGGATTTTCACCGGCAAAGTGACGCGTAGCTGCGCCGAATTAATAAAAGGCTATCATCCCTAGAATACCGCTTTTATTTCAAGTCATTCTGATATTGAAAGACAGTGGACCTGCAGTGGTAGGTAACTATGTCCCGGACACGTCACATTTTATAATAAGAATTCATACCGATACTAACTATAGGCGATAAAATGGAGATAGAACGAAATTTTAATTCAATTGCACATGCTTCGGCGGTTGATATGAACCCTAACATATTAAGATTTAAACATTCTTTCTCTCTCCATGTATGCGCCCACTGTTGTGCATACGCCTCTCCAGTCTTCTTCCATTCAGCCCGATCGTTTTTATGTCGCCCGATCATCTGGCCTCTGAAATTTGTGAATAACATTCACGCAAATCACTACCATTAATAGAATAATCGTGTTTGTAGAATCGGTATACAGGTACCTAGTACCTGATGTCCACCTAAAATTGATTTAAACGCGAGCACCGCGTACACGAAGTTTTTTTTACAATAATCTTGGTGCTATCGCTTTTGATATGGCTTGATTGATTAATTCATTATTTATCCGTTGTTTGAATTAAAACGCTGCAACTGGGCTCAGCACATGTCGTTACATAATCAAAAGCAATATAAGTTACAAGAGTTTTTGGCCGGTTGGAGCAGGTTTTGGTCAAACTGTTGAAAGTCAGCGCAACACAGAAGTTATTAGCAGGTATGGCTTATAATTATGTACTAATCTATGAATAATGTAGTAGACGAAGACATCAGAAACTAATTTCAGCCGTTTTTTCATATTTCATTTCCTGAAGGAGTTAAATAGGCTCTGAAAGAAGTGAAACAAAAAAAACGCGTGTCTGGTCGCGGTACAATATAGTACGATTTCCATCTCGAAGGTCCATTCCATAATGCTGGTGACAGATTTTTCTGATGAGTAGTTCTAGTACCCGAAAACCGGATTTTGTTGTGTACGAAATAAATTTAAAAAAGAAACATCAACGATAAAACAAGACTTAATAACTACAAACGATTTATAGTAATAATAAATTCTTCACAAGCCAAGTTATATGGAAGGATACTTATTGGCAATTATATACTTATGTTTACATAAGTACAGACTTTTTCTGTGCCTGGCAAGGCCAAGTCTTCTTTACAGCCTCATCTCACATCTTGAGACGTTATATTCACAAGCTGCTTACAATGGCTCCCCGCAGCACCAGCAGTCCTACTTTAAACACGGTGGTGTTTACAAATTGTTGCATTACAAGCAATTTCGCAATTGTTCAAACCGATTTGTTTGTTCTAATTATTCGGATTTTTCCTTTGTTTCTCGTTTCTGTTATCGCATTGCCTTGCGTGAACTTTTCTCAATTTTGAATTTTTGTTGTATTAATTTTAGTGTTATGAACGAAAAATTAAGAATTTAATTTAGAAATAGAATCTAAACCATTTGCTTATTTATTCCTTTTGGCGTAGAATGTCACTTTGACACAGATATTTTCCAGACGAACGTACTTAACAATTTTTTCTTAGGCTGTAAAGCGTCCCACTGCTGGGCAAAGGCCTCCCCCTTGACCACTACTAAACTAAGCTAAAACTGTACTTATATTTATTAGAAAAATAGGACAGATTAAAAAAAATATGTTCACACCCTAGCACCCACTCGATAATTCGATATCGTGTTTTAGTTGATTCGAACACGTAACTTCTTTCATTTTCTAAATTGTGAAAATGCGTTAAGTTAATTTAGTGCCGATAAAGGGTCGTTGTCGTATTAGTTTTGTCCATTACGTTAGGGTGTTTTAGATTATCTGACGTGGTTGTTAAAATATATATCGAACTATCCACTTTCCGAAATTGATTTTTGATAATAAAAAAAAACATAAAACTGCCTTCTGCTGTAGTACGGTTGGAGGGGGTTAACACCCTTGTACTGTGTCGCATTAAACGTCATGTTAAACTGCCATATGAAGTTGTCAAACGAGTGAAAATGACAAGGTACTTAAGCGTACAGCTACATATGACTGTACCTAAATCTACCTTCTGTAGGTATTTGAAACTTATTATTTATGTCCTTCTATTCCGATGCATATTCGTTAAATGTTTAATCGACTGCTGATTCAAAATTTCAACTAAGAGTCTATGTAATAAAGCAAATATAAATTACTGATCTAATGAAAATTATGCTTGGTAACTCCTAATTACAGAATGATACCTTCAATCAGTTATATTCATTAAATTTCAACAGCAAATGTGTCTGTAACAAATAGTTACAATATAAAATACTATGTGAAACCTCTAAACACACCGCCTATAAAGTTTATAATTTTAGAGGAGTTCGTTTAATTACTCATGGGTCTCAGTGTTGGGCGTAATGCAGTACATTTGTAATTGAATTACATTTAATGCAATTACGAGTAATGTGTGTGTATGTACACGTGTAATCGCATTACATGTAATTTGAATTACTTCGTAATGTGTAATTACATTAATTCGTAATTAAAATTACATTCATTGGCAATTAATCTGCTGATTCAAAATTTCAACTATGAGTCTATGTAATAAAGCAAATATAAATTACTGATCTAATGAAAATTATGCTTGGTAACTCCTAATTACAGAATGGTACCTTCAACCAGTTAAATTTATTAAATTTCGACAGCAAACGTATCTGTAACAAATAGTTACAATATAAAATACTATGTGAAACCTCTAAACACACCGTCTATAAAGTTTATAATTTTAGAGGAGTTCCTAAAATTATTCATGGGTCTCAGTGTTGGGCGTAATGCAGTACATTTGTAATTGAAATACAAATTGAATTACATTTAATGCAATTACGAGTAGGTAATGTGTGTGTATGTACACGTGTAACCGCATTACATGTAATTTGAATTACTTCGTAATTTGTAATTTAAATTACATTAATTCGTAATTGAAGTTACATTCATTGGCAATTAAATAATTAAACAACTTGTACATACAACTATGTAAACTTTTTTTAGTAAACTAAAAAGGTGCAAATTTGTAGTGATTATAAAGAAAAATTGACTCGACAATCATATTTTATATAATTAACGAACCTGCTCCACAAAATTTTACGAAAATTGATTGAGAAATACGACCTTAAGTCGGAAATCTGGACAAACGGACATACGAAAGCATTTTTCCCCGAGCTGAAACGGAGACGCTTCACTCACTCGGTCAATAATGAAAAATGTAATTTGACGAAGTAATGCATTACAAATTATAATTACCTACAAAATGTAATATGTAATTTGCATTACAAATTACATGTTGTACAAAATATAATGTGTAACTGCATTACAAATTACATTTTGTAAATTTAATTTATAATTGAAATTACATTTTGTAATTGTAATTTTTAATTTGCACAATGAGTCTCAACTCAATCTCATCAATAGAACCATCCTCTACCATTTGTATTATGCATTAAGATGATGCATTCCAACGTAATAAGGCGAAAAATTTAAACATCTTTGACGTCGACTGTGCCTTCATTCGACGACGTTATCGTAGAATTCGATTTTCAAATTAGTCATCGCGGTAAAACTATCGCCACACATCAAAAACTTGATGACGAATTGAGAAGGCATTTTTCAACCATTATTAAGCATTATTTTCGTTGCTCCGTAAGTACGGACCTACGAAATTGTTGTGCCCGTTAGCCTCAATTTGCAGGTCTACTAAATTTCGGGGCGCCTACCTAACTTGGTGGAGTAAACTTACGTAGATAGATGTACCTACAATTGTGCAAAAACGTGTTTCACGGCGTAGTAATTTAAAAAACAAATGTTGTCGGGTTACAATGCGGTTTGTGGTCAGGTATTGGTTGTCATATGTGTTAGGCATCATCGCTTCCAAGTACATATGCACCTCTACTTACTTAGTTATGGGTTTGTATGCGGAAGTAGGTACATGACAATTCTGCCGCTGCATGTTGATCTGACCACATTTTCTCACGCGCAGATATAGCTGAAATAATTTGAGTTACTTTGAATTTGAAAAAACAAGGCTGACATTCTAAATACCATTAAGTATTTCAATCTAAAAGAAACAAGAAAATTGGTTATGAATATCAAGACATTAGACCCTTACCCACCCACTAAGTTAGTCTCACAATCACAACCTTCAAAGTCTTCAAACTAGTCCGGTTTGCTTCACTTCCGCGACGGATTTATGCATATATTTATATATTGTAACACGATGCCACCGAAATTCAAATATTTATACATGTAAATGATATTGACATTAGTGTTCTATAGAAGATCTTGTCTGAAAATCTAATCTGACCTTGAGTAGATGTGCGAATGAGTTTACCGAATTAATAAATATAAGATGAAGGAATGTAGTAGGTATTTAAATGCAACAAAGTCAATCTAATTTGCGATACCGCTAGACACTGTACACCCACCCGTACAATAAAAGTCATGAATAACCTAAACGTCCCAGTGCTCGATGCTGTACTAGTATATGGCATGGGTACTCTATATCAAAGTGACTATGGCTTAAATTCGAATGGAGAAAAATCCTCTTAGTTCGAATTTAACCCATATAGCTTTGATATAGAGTGCCCATGCCATATACTAGTACAGCGTCGAGCACTCGGACGTTTACCTTACTAATATCGCGATGCAAAATTAAGACGTCTAGAGAAAGTGATGGATTGATTCGTGCTAGCTTATTTTAATGACGTGTTTAACCAAAGTACGGTATTCGACTGATAGTCAGTCAACTTTTTACGAATAACGCTTTATTTGTATGTAGTTTGAATGGAAATACTGTTAAAAACATTGAGTTGACTAGTAATAGCGTAGATAGAGGATTTAATAGATATCGTCCTATTACATCGACCAGACGTTACGCGACTTCTGCAATAACTTGTGCACTGGGACCCTACGGACCGAGGGTCTCGACGCCAAAGGGTACAAAGTCGTACTCTCTGCCGAGGCCTCTATATTTATTATATTTCAGATTTTCGGCGTTTTCCGCCGCTGCACCCGCTTTAGAAGTAGTCCGTTGGAGGTGAGACGGTGCCAGTGTGTCTACACATGTAGCGTCCCACATAATGTAAAAATAGTTTTTATTGATATCTAAAAAACGCCGATTTCGTCACTGACTCTCGTTGATGATCAAAACTCTTAGGGTACTTCCTGAAGTCCTAGAAAGCTGAAATTTGTTATGTAAACTGAACTTTTACCTAGCCCCTTAAACGTAGGGATGGAATTTTGTATGAGACTTCCGCAAATTTTGACGCTAGAGAGCTGAAAATTGATATAGGAATAGGGGCTACTTGAAATAAATAATAAAATACATATATTTCAGGATATTTAGTAAATAACCCTCCCTTTAAATTAAAGGATGGAAGTTTGTATGGGTTTTCCCATGCACTTCTTTAGAGTTTACCTTTCAAAAAGCGATGAAATCCCACTAAATTAGGTCATATAGCTTTAAATATTTCAGATCGTAAGTAGCGGCACCAAGGTTCCTACTCCACACGGCTTAACTCTACCAGCCACGCTCTACAAATTCTATATCTTGGCTTAAAAGTATTATGAAACTGAAAGCTATATGAGCTAGGGAGTCTTGGCAATCACTTTACATGTAATATTTTTAGTGGTTAACTTTACATATTTTTCTCCAAAATGGCCCGCAAAGTGTACATTAGTCGCTACATATTGGAAGGTAAAGTGTATAGTTTCAAGTCAGATCAAAATTAAAAATTAAAAAAAAAACATTGCAGGTCGCCTGGAATGTTGCATATAATTTCATATAAATTCCTTTTCACTTCTCATGCTCGAAAAGTGTGTCATATTAGGCTTAATAAGCGGGGCTAAAGTAGTACATTTAGCCCCTGGGGAAAATATGTATACATATTTATGATTTATACACATTTAATTTGACCAATCAAAACACTTCACCATATTAAATCCACCAATCACAACTCTTTCAAAAAACATTTATCTTTGCTATCAACCAACCAGAATACAGCTACATATTAAAATCGCCCAATCAAACATCAGGTGTTTTTAGTCCCTAATTCCAAATCATTTAAATCCACCAATCGCAACCCTTTCAAAAACATTTCTCTTTGCTATCAACCAACCAGAATACAGCTACATATTAAAATCGACCAATGAAACACCATGTATTTTTTAGTCACTAATTCCAAATCATTAAAAAAAGAAAACGCCTCTGACCGAGCGTCCAAACGTTCAAGCGTGGTTGACTGCATGGCGGCATAAGCTATGAGATTGTTATCTTGTGCCCGTACGCTGTCCGCCGCGCGGCCGTTTGGATGCGCCTGTAGAACTGTAGATGCGTTTATTCATGGAGTCTATATTTTGTATCTGTGTCATAGCAGTTTAGTAAAAAAAAACACGCCGCTAAATTGAACAATCTCTTCGCCGTGAAATTTGTTATTGATTGTGGATGGATAATCTTTGTTTTACTATTTTCTCGCAGTCGAAGTGAAAAGTAGAGTGTATAACTCGGGTCTAAAAGCCATATTCGCCTCGAAATATTTTCCCTCACTTCGCTCGGGGTATTATATCCATCTCGTGGTAATATGGCTTATTTTAGCCCCTTGTCATACAATCTACTATTATTTGTCGAGTACCAAACTTTAAAAAAAGTTGAAACCGGCATATAATAAAAGACGGCACAGGTCGTATCAGCCAATTCAAGTCGTATTTTTCTGTTGCAAACGCGACGTTTTTCTATGTGTCTCAAATAGTTTGCGTTTTTTGGTGGAAAAATACACTTGCGATTCGGTTTAAAAAGAAAAACGGCGGGAAATCATTAATATTTTCACGTTGTGCAACGATATTTAAAGTTTATTATTCCCCCATTTTTGAGAAAAGCACTATATTAGCCTTAGCCGGAATGGCAATTGCAGGTTTCGTATTATAATTAAACGGACTCGCAAGCTCGTCCGTTTAAACAAATACTCAGCGTGCAATTGCCTCCTTCCCGGCCACGGCAATAATGTACCTACTATTAGTGAGGTCAGGGTTCTATAACAATACAATTACGCTAAAAGAACAGAATCACTTTTACTTCAAATGCTAAAGGTTATTTTAATACAGACAAAGCGTCGGGTTTTGATCTTCCGCTATGTATGTAAACATTGAAGAGAAGAGAGAGAGAGAGAGAGAAAGAGAGAGAGGGAGAGAGCGAGAGAAAGAAAAGGCATTGTTTTTTCAGTGAATTTAATTTTATCACATTATTGAGGCAGCTTAGGTTGTAATAAACCTAGTAAATCTAGATAGAAAGCTACATAACTAAGTCACTGTAAATGCAGGATGAAGGAAGACAAAGTATTTCGTAGGTCAATTTAACTTGCATTTCACCGGACATTTAAACGAATTGGTTACAGTTAGTTATCAAATAATAACTTTAGGTTATTTATAATCATCAAATAACCAAACCAATTCGTTAGTCTTTCGTAGTTAAGTAGTCATTGAATATTGATGAAGTAACCTATGCGACTATGACTGTTCAATGTTTATTTGTGACATAGCGACCTCTATAAGTGCCCAACATTAATTAACTATACATTATTACTTTTATATTCACGTTCACTCGGCACAATGTCGCCCGGACGAGTAAAGAGTCATTACCATTGAGAATTAAACTCAAGGATTGTATTAATATTTTAGGAGATCGTCTAGGAAAAGTCATGGTGAATGTTTATCTTATATAATTTTAGGTTAAACAATGTCTGTGTTGAAAGTAAATGGGATATCTTCCGATTATCTCCGTAAGTAAGTGCCAATCTAAAATTTCTTGATTGCCGCGAAGCTCCGCTATTTACGTTCGTAAGTCGGCTGCCATTACGTTCGATGTCGTAATTAACATCCATGTTGCTATTTAATAAAACTATGTACAAGTGAAATCAAAAGATTTTTCAAAACTACGTCACATACGCGATTATGAGGAATCCAACGACACACATCATATATCAAAATCCATTAAGCCGTTTGGACTGTAGCCCGTGAAATAAAAATTCCTTGTCCACATACATACGCTCGAAAAACATAACCCTCCTTCTAAGGCAGTCGGGTGTCGGGTAAAAATGTTTCGAAGGGATGTCAATATCTAAATATTGACATCCCTTCGAAACGTTTTTAACCTAGAGTCTGGCAAACGAAAGTTGAACCCACTAGACTAAATTAAGCGGCAATGCTAAACGTCACATGCATACAAACATTTTGACCAAAAGTGTTGCCACGTGATTCGATCTAGATAGATAGATAAATCGTTTATCTGGCATTTTGCAACAACAATAAAATAAACAAAAATAAAATAAAAAAGTACACAAAATATAAGTAGAAAGAAAAAGGTAAAAGAACAAGTAAAAACAATTGTGTTACGAAAAAGATTTAAATAATTCATAATAATTCATAATTCATTTATTGCGTAGTATCATGTGGTACAAAATAGGTCTTACATAATGGTTAAATTCACACATGAGCCCCGTTAGGGCACAGCAAGTATTTCTTAAAATTAAAGCTATAACTAAGAGGTACAGTCACACACATAAAAATAAATTAACCGCATTCTGACACTTATTTGCTTATAGGACTAATAAATAAAAGTAGAAGAGTTCAAGTTATTTGATTACATTATTATTATTTTATTATTGACTTGACCAGAAATTTTAATGAGCCAAATTTGTTTACATAAAAAAACACCTAATGTCTCCTTGGACACTTTTCCTCTATCTCCTTTAGATTCGGATTTCCCCATACTGTCCCATTTAAAAAAACACTCTGTATATATATTATGAAAAAGTGAGGTGAAATCTGTGATGTGTGCTGATGTCCCTTCGAAGCTCGCCTATATTACAAAATCTGCAAGCAAATAGCCATGACGAATTCCTGCCACTTGTTTGTCCAAGAGAAATCTTTTAAATTGTCGAAGTGGCGGAGGAATGGTATTCCAGCATTTGGTTGCAAGATAACGAAAACTGCCAGCCCCCCTATTCTGTAACTTGTTTTAAGCTCAACTCAACGCTCACCCACAAATATAACTTGACGCCGCGATTCGTAGTAACTAAGCGTAGGTAGAGTAGAGGTCTAGTTTCGTTAGGCGTGAAAAGTGGAGAGGCGCATATTTGGGCGCGCAAAGAATAATTTGATCAAAGCTTAATGCGTGTGACAATCTGACAAGTGTCTCAGTATTCTGAGTAAGTACCTATATGTAGTGCCTTTTGTTCAATCACTTCAAAAGTGATATAGATGTTTGACTGTAGACTTTCTACAGTCGAGTTCTCCAATATGTGCACGGACAAATGATCAAAAATATGTGAAAACGACTTTATTCTTAAAGGCCTCAGGTTGCTCAGATATTTTTGAACCTTTGGGAACGTACATATATTTATGAACTCGACTCTACATATTTTACAAAAGAACAAACTATTTACATTTCTGAATCGGTAGCCAGCGTATTTGTCACGTGTCGATGCCTACATCCCAATGAATGGGTTACATTCAAATTGTTATTCTCTATTTATAATCTCTTGTAGTTCGCATTAGATTCACTCGTGCGCAACGCGTCGCCGGTAGTCATAGTTCAGAGAGATTCGGCTATCGTTTCCTACTTAAGTTTAATTTACTGTACGCATGTCGGTACATATTGGTACTCTCTCTTTAATGCCAAGTGGTATTGAAGAAAAGGGGGCATAAATTGATTTCGAAATATTGCAGATGCATAGTAAAGTAATTTAATAAACACTTCCCATTGCGCAACGAAAATTAATCATATTAATTAAATGTGTAACTTTATTTATTAAATTTAATGACACATTTAATTTATAGAAGAATGTTAATTGTAGGCTACATATTATGGTACATAAATCTCAACATTAATTTTTAAAATCTATTCTTCAGATTTTTCTTTTTTAATACCTACTATAGGTACCTTATTCAGATTATCGATCTATCTGGTTGTCTGCAATTACTCAAAAAAGACTTTATACGCCGTAAGAAATATACGTAATTACGTATGAATAAACACAATTTACAACAAATTGCTTTCAATACCAATACGATTATCTCGATCAATAACTTTGTAATAGCAGCCGCAGCCTACCAATAACTATCACAATTTCCCTGTTATCACGCTGTGGCTATTACCGATTACCCAATGGCGTAAAATAGATAAAACGAAAGTGAACATTACGTTGTCTGTGGTCAGATTTGGCACAATTTTTGTGGTCACGGTCAAATGGGCTTTGGCACTGCAATCTTTAAATAAAAGCAGATGGTGCGTTCTCTAGTCCATAGACAGGTGACAATAGCTATGTTTATTTTATGCGCGGGATCGCGTGCGCATAGCTATTGCTATTTTATTACTCGTTGTCAGTGCGCTTATGTAACGTCTGCTGTCTTCCGTTAATCAATTTGTCACGGTGGCTTCGGATACTCTCTTAACTGATAAACATAATGATAGTTTGAAACATAAGAGCTGCATTCAACGATAAATGATGATTAGAAATGCAATATAGTCTCCCTGGATGAAACGAGGAGCTTTCATAGTTTGTCATGGTATATGTTTCTTGGGTTTTAAATTATTTAAACCGTAACCCAGATAATATATGTAGATATATTTATTTTTTCTATTCTAAATTTCTATTAGAAAAATCTCTAAGTATGTTATAAATGTTTATGTCAGTAAAATTTTGCTGAACTGTATAACCTACAACTTAACCTAACTTGTAGAGATACCTTTTATTTGATATCAATAAACTGATATTTTTATTTTAAATTTGGACGATATTTATTAATTGAATGTATAAAAATAAGTTGCATGTGATTTCTATTACGTATAGATTACGCATTCAACACAGAAAATATATACCTATGTTTCAAGTTGCAGAAATTTCACTGAATACAGGACATCTTCAAAGTTTTAACCAATCTGCAGATAATGTCATTATTGCAATAACGAATTGTTTTACCCAGACGACTAGTTGCTATTAAACCATTTAGCAGAACATCCGTTAATTGCACTAATTGCAATACGAATTACCTAATTATTTCCTAATGTGCAGTCAATTTACTAGAAATCCTTTTTATATGGCACCGTAAGATTATGAACACCGTCAGTTTACATATTTACTTCCTCGCGATATTATAAACAGTCGAAAAATTGTAAACTCCCAAAACTGTTTACAATTTAACGCATTCTTTTTCGTTAGTTTATAATCTATCAATGTCAAATCGTCAAATTGTGAACTGAGGACAAATTCGATTGCTTATAGCAAGCAAGATTATAAACTGTCGGGTGTTCACAATCTTAACGGTAACATATAGGTACCTACATACCTACATCGAAACTCATTAAAAAATATGATTGCGTTATAACAGCTTACTGCTGCTTACGCTTCACAGTTTACACTAATTCGCCTGGTTTAAGGGAAGTGTCTGAAACAGTTGCAGAAAAAACAAAATAGAGCTATCTGCGAAACAATCGACTGCGGTCGCAGTTACTGTCAATTTATGACGTCAGTTATTGGAGACAACCGCGCTATGACCGCAAGGTTGAAATACATGTCCTACATACTATATATATAGGCACGGCCGCCGTACATACGTGCACTTTCCGTTTAACCATCATGGTCATTGATTTAACAATACATGAAACACGACAAAAATATTCCATTGACTACTGACCTATCTATGGTCAAGGACAACAAATCTATTTTTAGATGATCATTACTTTCTGATGTTGTTATGTGGCCAATGAAGTAATTTTGTTTTAAGGCTCTTTGCAACGCTAAAATGGGATTAGGGATACATAATAGAAGAGGCGTATTTACAGTAATGGCTCCGCCCACTGGGACGCGCACGCGTAGGCATATTTATAAGTTTACAAGACAGTTTGCTGTAACGATATTTGAAGCAGAGCAACAAAACATTCTTATAACATAATGGAACTTCTCCAAAAATCCTCCGCGCTACATGAAATCGCTTACGTTGCGTGGTTTAAAAACTGGTTTTCCTTTTTACTACGGATAACACTTGTTTATTTATCTTAAAAAATGCATTCGTTTTTGGTCACCAACATGTAAAAGCATAGGTTTGAAAAAGAAAAAGTTTAAATGCTCTGTTTAGAAATGTATTTACCCTGTTAATGAGTAAATCAAAAATCTATGACAGAAATCTTTCCATAATCTAAACTTACGCTATTACAAGAGTTACCTTATTACTAATCGCGTGCCTACCAAGTTAATTTCTCACGAGTCTGTTGAAACCGATAGCGATCGTGAAATAAGATGCGAAACTTTTTATCAGCAAGGTTTTGTCTCGTTCAGCCGAGGCGCGAACAATGTTAAAATGCGTCTCTTTCGTCATAAGAATACTATGTTGCTGGGTTCCGACACGTGCTAAAAATGTTGTAAGCTGCGGATTTTGGGTCAATTGTAGCATGTTTTGACGTGACCCTTGTCTCTGTTTTACCATCCATCCGTTGGCATGACTTTACATTCTAAATTAATACACTTCGCAGGTATTGTAATGGAAGTTTATGTCTTTACGTAGGTATCTCGGAATTGTATATCGATAGGTAGGTATTTCCTCTCCACTATACATCCTCTATAGTATAGTTCATTATTCAATGAACATTTCA
Organism: Epinotia nisella; assembly: GCA_932294315.1. Taxonomy (NCBI): domain Eukaryota; kingdom Metazoa; phylum Arthropoda; class Insecta; order Lepidoptera; family Tortricidae; genus Epinotia; species Epinotia nisella. The sequence continues at coordinate 14,424,724 of OW028682.1, read as the reverse complement.
TGTGGCAGTAATTTTTTTTCGAAAAATAAGGCACGCGCTGACCACATAATGGTAGTTTGACTTGATTTGGCTATAAGAGGAAGAGCTCAGTTACAAAAATAACTATACACATACATTAATTAGATTTAAATAGAGAGGAAAACTATCTAAACAATATAAGATTGCGACCACGTACCGGAAGGCGCGGCGTGGGTAGGCCCCCCACAAGGTGGACTGATGACCTGGTAAAGGTCGCGGGAGTCCGCTGGATGCGGGTGGCGCAGGACCGGTCAATTTGGAACTCTCTGGGGGAGGCCTATGTCCAGCAGTGGACGTCTTTCGGCTGATATGATGATGATGATGATGAATATAAGATTAAAATATTCTCAAAAAACGTGCATTGTTAATATTTTACGCATGATCTTACGACATAACTGATAAGGTTATTATGTTACATTGTTATTGTAAGGCTAATGTGGAAAACTTCTTATGAATAATTTTGTAGATACCACGGTGGATGTACCTACCTACAGCAACAACTAAGCTCGCCTTGGCCTTGCTATACTATCATTTTAGTCAGAACAGAACCTTGTCAATAATAGTGGAAATTTATTTTATTAACACAGTTGATTTTCAGAATTTGTTATTAAAATGCCACGATTGTGTAAGGCCTCATTCCCAAACGGGTGATCGTCGCGACACGGGGTCATCAAGAGACAATTGATTAATCGAGACGTGCTAAATGTCGCCGGTTGTTTGTCGAACGAAAACTTTTTGCATTTATGAATAGATCATTAATTTAGTATTCCAAATCCAAAGATAAAGGTACGAAATAAAATGGTGATAGTGAGAGTTGGACATTGTCGAAAAAAGTTCGTTTACCTGCAATTGTTCGATCCGATACAGAGCAAGTGCAGAACCTATAAAACTAGAAATGTTGAGTGATGTAATTTAACCATAGTGTTCACTAATTGTTATTTTTGATTAATTGCATGATCTCATATTGAAAGATAAGACTCAAAGGAACACAATCTCGTTTGGAGAAGTAAGAATTGGACCTGAGTAGAGTCAGGGGCGGCTCACTCCGCGGTTTCGTCGTGCCCATGTCGCGCCGCCATAAGTATCTTAGTTGGTAGACCTTATATAGTGGATGCCACGCGCTGCTTTTTTGTTTATTGGTATGTACCTAACCGTGAAATTAAATACTGCAATTAAGACACAAGTGACACTTTTGTTCCCAAACATGTATACTTAAAATCGTTAGACCACATAACTTTAACTGACAGTATTAGAAAAAATACTACCTACGCTAATTTGGCAAGTAGCTTCCTAGTTATACTCGTACTAATAGGCAGGGAAGAGTTTTAAATTTTTAAATTTGAGCTGATATTAATTAGGCACCTTGCGTGTTCGTTTTTCAAACAAAATGGGACGCTTTCCTAGCATGTATGATATTTTTTAGGGTTGCGTACCTCAAAAGGAAAAAAAACTGAACCCTTATAGGATCACTCGTGTTATGTCTGTCCGTCTGTTACAGCCGATTTGCTCCGAAACCACTGGACCAATTGAGTTGAAATTTGGTAAACATATGTAAATTGGTACCCGAAGATGGTCGCGTAAAATAAATTAATGAATTCTGAACAAGGGGGCCACTTTTGGGAGGTGAACTAGAAAATTAAAAATAAAAGTTTCGCAAACACGTATTGTGCGACATATCAAATGAAAGGGATTGTTGTAAGCATCTCAGATATTTTTTTTAATAATTTTAGCAAAAACAGATTTGAAGTAATTTAGGAAAAAAGACGAAAATTGACCATTCCCCTCTTATCTCCGAAACTACTAGGCTTAAAATTCTGAAAACAAATATGGAAAATAGTTCCTTGCCTAAAGATTATAGGAAAACCTATAAGAAGTCTGAGTATTCATAGTAACGGGAATATTCTCAATATTTTTGTGTATTTTGTATGAAGCGCCTGATGCTTAGAGCATAGCAATTTTACGGAACCCTCACCACGCAAGATGAACTCGCACTTGCAAGCAATTTTTAGGGTTCCGTAGCCAAAATGGCAAAAACGGAACCCTTATAGTTTCGTCATGTCCGTCTGTCCGTCTGTCCGTCTGTCCGTCTGTCCGTCTGTCCGTATGTCACAGGCATTTTACTCGAAAACTATAAGGTGTATTTGAATAAAATTTTGAGGAAAGGTGTATTTTGTTAGCCGCTACATAGTTTTGTAATTAAAATGACAAAAAAAAAAATTTTTTAGGGGTGCACTCCATACATAAAACTAAAAGTCAAAAAATTTTTTTTCATTGTGACCCCCCGTGTGTCATCAATCGATAGGCCTTTCAAAATAAATATAAGGTTTTTTAGCATTTTTTTTGATTAAGTGAATAGGGTCGGAGATAATCGCCCCGAAAGTCACTAAAATTCTGTCCCCCCCCCTCTAATTTTTGAACGGTGTATTTTAAAAATATGGAAAAAATCATGGACATAGGGCTTATTAATTTCATTCACCGAAAATTGTTTTGAACAAGATCGGTTGAGAGGTTCTCGAGATATTGCTGAAAAACTGCCTTCCTCAAAGAAAAGGACGTAAGTGCCGTAAAATTTCTGTGACGATACGACCTTTTTAATAGGCACGGAACCCTTCGTTTTGCGTGGTCCGACACGCACTTGGCCGGTTTTTTTACATTCAGGTGGATCACGTGCAGTCCACAACAGTAAGAAGTTAATCCTAAATCCTCCTGTCATTTATTTACTTCACAACGATAATCAGCAAGTGCGACACAGTGGTAGCTACGGACGTTGTAAATTGAATCTTATAGCTTCAATCATAAATTCGCTATTTGAGAAGATTGATTAGTTAGAATTCAGCCAGGAAAATGGTATCAAATTTACAGCGAACGAAATTACCCAAACAAATACGAGTAAGTAGAAAATGCAAACAATTTTTGTTTTAAAAAAAAACTGTAGAATATAAACATTTTGTATGTGACGTCACGAAATTTGGAACTCCTCCCTCCTCCTTGTCACAACATGTCACACATTGTAGACCCGCTCCCTCGCCCTATACGTGTGATGTGATTAATGGATGAGACGAAATATTAATTCACTTATCAACGCAACTTTTAACAGGGGCTTTGTCAACAGTGAACCTTCTGTACGTAATACTATTATACTCCAGGCAAAATACGGTTTCGAAAAACATTAATTTATAATAGCGTTTTTTTATTTATTTTATTTTGAAACGTTATTCTAAGATGCTTTATTCAAGAATCCAACAAACTTTCCATCCGGAAGTAGTTATATAGATTTTAATTAAGCATTCATTGTCTTTTTGTTTGATTTATATTTAATATTGTAAAGTAAATGTAAATGAACCAAAATAAAGATTAAAACATTTATTAATATTTATTCCGACTTTTCAGGAGCTAATTAAATTATTATTTTTTTGATGTCTGATTTTTTGTTGGATTTTGCCTCTAGGTAACTGAAGCGCGGTGGACTGTAGATTGGAGTTGGATGGGCTGGATATCCGTGGATAACAAATAAAATTCGGAGTCGTGTTATTGCGTGTATTGTTGCCGGGATCGCCGGTATGAGAGAGAGAGAGATACAAAACATTACTATAACTAAAAACTTTATGTTGGTGTTGCCAACATGCTGCCAGCCGCAGCAAACGAATGTCTACAGACACAATCTTAAGACATTATTATCTTGTTTGCAAAATGAACGTTAAAACTAAATTGCCTCCTTATTACGAATCTTGAACTTTATTAAACCTAAACTTAACAATGCTAGTAGTAAACTGCATCTAAAATTATTACACAATAAATCTTAACATTATTATTAAACATAGCCCTCTACATAGACAGTGGTGCCATCTGTCGGCAATTAGCGAAATGAAACTTTACAAAGAAAGTGGTGCCGTCTATTAGTGACTTAGCTGCTACTTAAAATATACAATAGTTTTAATTATTATTATCTTCTATGGGCAATATACATATTTTATGAATACCACGTATATGTGTTTTGTTATTAGGGGTCTTAACCTCTACCGCCCTAACCTTTCCGTCATGACCAGGGAACAATTTGACGACCCTAGCCATTGGCCAATCTAATTGATATCTAATTGATATTATATCCGTTACAATAAAAAAATCTGCTATTATAAATTATTTACAAATTTGAAATTTTTTCCATACAAGTTGTCAGTTCATTGCCTGGACTATTACTTATTCTGTGGTAGAGTGAGAGTGACAATAATATTAGCTGTCGGCTGTATAGCTGTATTGAGCCGACAGTCAGAATATATATCGAGCCACTGACGTATCTATCTGCGCGGTCGTCTGAATAGGTTTAGTAATTCAACAGCACAATAGAGATATTTCCCACATGGAAATAAACAACTAACTTCACTCCATTCACATAAATTAGTACAAATTACGTGCACCATATTGAATCTTATTCCACAGCACTAAGTGCCACAGTGTATACTTATTAAAATACGTGGTTAGGCGGCAGATTGCGCGCGCGCCGATGCATACTGAGGCTGTCACACTGTTATGCTGCATGCATATGACGTGTTGCGTTTCATGATGTATGACTGACTGAGCATCATTAGGGCCTACAAAACAGAGATGTTGCGGATGGGTTTTTTTTGACATTCGTGGATGCGGATATTTCGAGGCTCACATCCGCGGATGCGGATTTTGGGGTCAAACAATCAGAGCCATAAATAAACAACGTCCATAATGGTCACGCGACGGATTTACAATCGTTGCAAATAAATTATTACTTACTTACTTACCAATTATTACTTACTTACTTACTACTTCGTGACTTCACATACAAAATATTTATAAAATCTACAGTTGTTTTTTTACTGCCGTTTGACAGTCGCATGCCTGAACCACTAGATATTCCTATTTTCATATAACTATATGTGTTTTAATATGAGAAAGACAGAAACATGAAATAAGTTTTTTTTAATACAGTTGCTCAAAAAGTGCTACTTTACGTAGCTGTTTAGCGTGCGGAAAGTTGGTTTTCGTGCACTAGTGCTTTTCACTTTTCCTTGTACAAATTGTACCATTAATTATTATGTCAATAAAAAATAAATAAGATGGAACTGTATTAAACTTCATTTTTTTCAACTATATTACAATGAAGTTACAGAATGAATAATATAAAAGTTTCGAATTCCTTACTTGTTGTTTTTCTTATTTTTTCGCAACTGTATTAAAAACGTCGTTCGACACACGTGCGGAAATGTCATTCTTCACTCGTCCCGATTCTTATCTCGGTACTCGTGACGTATTGACATACTTTCCGCACTAGCATTGAAATTTACTATTATCGACTTAACAACTTTTAAGTAAGTACCTAGGTTCTATGGAAACAACCACAACTTTTTTCGATTTCGTATTTGGTTATTAGATAGAAGTAGTTCAGGAGATCCACATATTCAGCCCCAAATTTGTTCAATTATTAAAAACCCACCCTAACTAGGGTGGGTATTTAAGAGTAACTACTCTGAAATGTAATCGGATTTCAAATTCGTGTCTTCATACGCAATAAAAAACAATTGACAGAAAATCCAATCAAAAGCGGAAATTTCATCGCTCACAAGCAAATAACTTATCTGCCAATTATGTGAATGCAGTTAACAGTATATTTTATAGGAAGTTTATATGGACGCTTGTACAACGCAGAAATACTCGTAGTATTAATTAAATGTGCCGATGATTGTACATTGGGTTGTCCACAACAATTTCGTGGAACGAACACGCATTCTGCAAAATTGTGATGATATTCGCCTGCTAAATATGTATGTTATTTAGCGATTGTATGTATGTGATCGAGCAAAACGAGGGGACGTTTATTTAGTTTAAACAGTAACAAAGTTATTAAATTAACATTAGGTGTTCATGAATATTGATGTATGATGTTGGCTCAATCACTGTTACTTATTGAGAGTATTGAATCCCACCAAAAACATAAATGTAAAAATGAAGAGCCAAGTTCAATACAAAAATTATGCTTGGCTGTGGGCTTCGCCGCAAAAAGAATGGAGAACTAGCTTTTGCCCGCATTTCATCCAAATTAGCTGTCTTAACAATATTAGTAGATATTGTAGCTACTGGCTACATGCTGATTCAGCAAAACAGTTTACAAGCCAGAGCGACCGGGACGGTTAGTCAGTCTGCCGCGGAATAGCGTAGCACTCACATCGCTCTCCCACCAAATAGTTTGTGTTAGCTTAACTCCATATACAATAACCTAATAAGCTCAGTATACATCTTACATTCAGAATGCTACCTTGATACATATACAGGGTGAGCAATCCAAATGGGTCAGTATGGCGGTTTTGGAAACCATAACAGATAGCGAAATCTTGGCTTAGGAACCATGACGTTGATTTTAGTAAAAAGAAAAACTGCATTCATATACTTACAAAAATACGTGTAGGTACTCGGCCCAGGAATCGAACCTGGACTTTTTGAAAAATTAAATTTCGTTATTTTCCTTTGAATATCGGTTATGTAGCTCTTAAATAGTAAATGTTACTAAGAAACATGATATCTAAAACTAATAAAATGCATTGTTTTTAAATAACGAAATTAAATTTTTCAAAAAGTCCAGGTTCGATTCCTGGGCCGAGTACACGTATTTTTGTAAGTATATGAATGCAGTTTTTCTTTTTACTAAAATCAACGTCATGGTTCCTAAGCCAAGATTTCGCTATCTGTTATGGTTTCCAAAACCGCCATACTGACCCATTTGGATTGCTCACCTTGTATATGACTAAGAAATCCTTGACGTGTAGCATACCTACAAGTTGTAGAAAATATATGGTTACTTTGCTGCATGTCCCCTTAACTAATTAAGAGCATCCATTCATCCAGTTTAACTCAATGGTCATTGGTAGGAGGGGAGCCGCCGCTCTTCCTGTGCCACTACAAAACAGGATAAACTTTAGGTACAGTCACGAACTTTAATTTGGGACCCACCTAAGGTTGGGTGGAATATCGTATAGCGAACAGCGTCATAAACGGCCGTATCTTTTTTTACGTTAACTTTGAAGTTTGATTTTTTCACAGCGTATGACAGCGTCTAGGGACTGAGTACATGGTTTTAATTTCAACTCGATACCTCCATGCGTTCCCGAGATAAAGGCTCTTGACAGACAGACAGACGGACAACAAAGTGATACCTACTATAAGAGTTCCGTTTTTTCCCTTTGAGGTACGGAACCTTAAAAAATGTTATTGTCGATGCCGACTGTATTTTTTTGCACTGTAAATTAAACTTCTCCTAAAAGTAATTCAAACAAAAATTAAAAACCGGCCAAGTGCGTGTCGGACCACGCAAAACGAAGGGTTCCGTGCCTATTAAAAAGGTCGTATCGTCACAGAAATTTTATGGCACTTACGTCCTTTTCTTTGAGGAAGGCAGTTTTTCAGCAATATCTCGAAAACCTCTGAACCGATCTTGTTCAAAACAATTTTCGGTGAATGAAATTAATAAGCCCTATGTCCATGAATTTTTTCATATTTTTAAAATACACCGTTCAAAAATTAGAGGGGGGGGGGACAGAATTTTAGTGACTTTCGGGGCGATTATCTCCGACCCTATTCACTAAATCAAAAAAAATGCTAAGAAACCTTATATTTATTTTGAAAGGCCTATCGATTGATGTGCCACACGGGGGGTCACAATGAAAAAAAACATTTTTGACTTTTAGTTTTATGTATGGAGTGCACCCCTAAAAAAATTTTTTTTTGTCATTTTAATTACAAAACTATGTAGCGGCTATCAAAATACACCTATCCTCAAAATTTTATTCAAAAACACCTTATAGTTTTCGAGTAAAATGCCTGTGACATACGGACAGACGGACAGACGGACAGACGGACATGACGAAACTATAAGGGTTCCGTTTTTGCCATTTTGGCTACGGAACCCTAAAAACAAATCGGTCCAGACGTCATCCAGTAATCGCGCAAAATTCATAAAACCAGATGAATTGAGAACCTCCTCCTTTTTTGAAGTCGATTAAAAATAATAAAAAGATTAGACACAGATTATAGATATCCCTGTACGAGGTAAGGCACTTTATTTTTAATTAAAACAAGAAACCAAAATAAAAAAAATAGCAAGAATATTAGTGGCTTTTATTATTATTTTCATGAATAACCACGTCAAAGATGCAGGTCCGCTCGATCGGTTAGACAGGGTTAGACTTGATTGGCGTCGCGTGTAGATCCACAGTAAGTCATCTAACAAATGACTTATTGAATGAACAAGCTTTCATTGATTGTTAACAACATCTCTTGAATTCTCATAGTCTATTATTAATCTCAATACTAATGTGTCAATTTACTATGAAATCAAAGTTTAAACCGACTTCCATTCAGTACTTTGCCAAGCCACACACATGAACATTTCCACATTTCCTTTCCACTTTACCACATGAACTGCTTTTCGAGAGTAAATGCGTTGATTATTACAGAAAAAAAAACCAAGTCGCTATATGCGGACCGATCATTTATTTGAGGAGTTCCATCCATCGATTCCTCAAGGATCTCAGAATCACCTTTGACACTTCATTAGTTGCTACTTCAACGGAATAATATCAGAATCTTTGACTTACTTTACATCGTTGAAGAGTTCCATAAGTCATCTGTTAGTCTTCATGCATTCACGCGTGTCTATAAAATTTGAGTGTTGCCCTCAATTTCCCTGGGATCCCATCATCAGATCCCGACTTGGTGACAGTGGGTCCAGTTGGTGTACTCTTTCGAATAAAAATAATTTTGGAAATCGGTTCACACTTGACAGAGCAATCGGTATACATACATAAAAATACACGCAGTGGATTGTAGCTACTTCTCCGGAACTACACATCCGATTTCAAAAATTCTTTTACCAGTGAAATGAAATGAAATATTTATTTGCGGAATACGGGTCACATTATGTTGGTACAAATAAACGTTACAGTCCGCCGTAATCCACCGCCGCCGCCGTCGCTGTAGTATATAGAATGGACCTTCACAATGGACATAAGCTATATCTTTTCCCGCGGCTCGGCTTGTATTCTCTGTAGGTACTACACGGGCGCAGCCACGCAGGCAGCTAGACTTTAACACTTTCATGGCAGGAACCCGCCAGGTGCTTTCCTCCACATACGGAGTTCCCCTTGCCTTCGACTACAAGCGCAGCGCTACGAAGTCTTTGGCACTGAATCCATATTAATATTATCTAATGCGAAAGTCTGTCTTATTCACTCAATATATTAATATCAATATGTCTTGTTCAATGTGTAAGTGTCTGTTCACTCTTCACGCTTTCACGACTGAAACGATTGAGATGCAATTTGGTATGGAGATAGTTTCAATCCCGGGGAAGGATATATAGGATACGGTAAATCATCCCGGGTCAAATGGGGGATGAAAGTTTGTATGGACCTACGATATAAACGACTTCCACGCGGCCGGAGTCGCGGACAGAAGCTAGTGTGTTAATAAAAGTAAACAACGTAGTAACAGAGTCGTTAAATCATTCGGCATCCGCGACACGTGCTTTGTTGATCCAATATTTTATACGGCCCACACTGAGCCCCAAAATAGTCGCCATTGAACTGAAATGATTTATGCACACACTGGTTTACAGCCAAAACTTTATAACTGGTGTTAAACCAAAACTTTATAACTGGTGTTAAACCAAATTGTTCCGTCATCAGGTCAAGTCCAGGAGCAGTTTAGCCTTGAAACAAATGCTTAGGTCAGAACAAATTATGACACGGACAATACGGAAATGAGAGTTTCCATTAGTTGGTGCTAGAGTCTGTCTAATGAAAGGTGAACCCAACTAGATTCAATCACACGGCAACACTTTTGGTCAAAATGTATGCGTATGACGTTTAGTGTTGCCGCGTGATTGAATCTAGTGGGTTCAGCTTTCATTAGACAGACTCTAACTAGAATCATGTTTCAACATAAGTAATGAGCAGCAGCACGAATTATCTCCATGATGCTTAACATTAAAATTTATGTATATTAATTATGATGACACTGATGGGTACGTACATACACAGGGTTAGGCTGTCTATGTACGTACAGGCGACCTTGTCGTCTATGCATATGCAAGTCCAAAATGTTTACTCGTATGTGTGTAACGGTTAATATTTTAATTACGATGTTCTTTTGTTGCGTTAATTAAGTGCGTCAGTAGCTGCTTTGAAAAAAAATGTGAAGATCCTCTAGCTTACCGGTGTTACAATACAAAATTGCTCCTATTTAATACAATTACGTTCAGTTACTTACTATTTGGTAAGCGCAGTTAGTAAGCGGTTCGCATCAATTGTTCCATCTCACCCGCGTCGTAATTAAACGACTGATATACCTGCAAGTCAGCACTAATTAACCAGAGTGCCGGTTTACTAATAGCTAATAAACGTCAATTGCTGGCAACGGTCTCGTCGGACGGGTTGCTGTTAATGGCAGAAACCATAGAACACATTGACTTAATAAGATTTCAACTCGAGCGCAATGTTTATATGACAATAAGCGCTTATTGGATTACTTCAATAATGGTATGTTTATTTTGTACCGTATGTTTAGGAGAACTCGAGCACTCTTGCGTCATTTTCTGGTCGAAATACAATTAAATGTTAAGTATGTCGCCGTAATTGGGCGAATCTCCTATATAGCGTTTGAACCGCTCTGTTGTAACGTCATTGTCGGCTCAAGATTATTTCAGCAGAGGTAAAACATACCGCGGAAACATTAATCAAACGAGTCTCAGTACCGGTATTGGCTTACGTCTTCATCAAAAGTGGACTATATATATATATTAGTATCTTTTAATAGTATTTGCTGTCGACGACAATGACGAAAAATAAACGCCTTAAAAACGCTGAATATTCACCCAATTACTATAAAAGCATCGTTTAATAATGCTATTTATTACATAGTTCCGTTTCTAGTTACGTCTTTGATTATGATTTACGACAATTGGGTAAGTACTTAATCATGAAATTAAGTTTATTACCTGTAATACTCGTTTCTGTATTAAACTTAAATGCGTACCTAATGGATTTAGAGCTACGGTAGTATAATCGCGTTAACATATAAAACTCAAGTACCTGTGTATCAGAATTTATATCTGCGGAATAAGACTCAAAATCGTATACATATTTTTAAGCTAACCGTACTTGTAAAATACCGATTAGTACGCAGATATCTTATTGCTTACCAATAATACCTAAAACTGTGTCAAAAATGTGGCGTTCAAGTATTTTTTTACCTTCAGCAAGAAACGCACTTGACGTAAGCATGAATTTTTAAACAAAAGACGACCTTTGAACTCTGACTAGTCCTATCGACTGACACAGCAGAGAACGCGTGCTTGCACATAGCCCGAACTAGGTAAGTAGAGTGCAACTTGCGATTGAAACTTAACAATAAGGTTAAGTGGGGAACGATTGAAAGAGTCACGATTCGCGGCCCGGCGCCTCTGGGCGTTTCTGCGAGTGATGCAACACGCCGAGTTGACAGCAAAGGTTAAACCCGTACCAACTTAAACTGCAATAATGCCATTCATTATACTTGAATCACTTACTCTTTTCTGAATTAATTATTATTCTGATTTTTGGATTATTATATGTTAAGTTTAGATTTCGTATTAATATCGGGGACACAAAAGGAGCATATAATGGATGTGTATTTTATTCACTACTTTCTTACATTTAAGCTATGATATGATATGCCAAATGTGTTACTTATATTGATTTAAACTTTCACGATTTTCACACATTATTGTTACTAAAGGACTTACTCCCGTCGCGCGACTGCCGTTGTGAAACATCCGAAACGTCGGGAAACCTCAGAGGTAAATAAATAAGTAAATTTTACGCGTTTAAGTCCCGTTTAGTAAACATATTTGTTCAGTAGGTATAATACACGTAGGTATAATATAATATTCGTTCGTCAGTATCGTGGTCGTAAGTCTTCTTCAGTCTCTTATCTCAGCTAAATATTCTGATTCCGTTATTAGTTAAATACACATGCAATTTTCTAGTCTGATTTTGAGTCTCTTGGTTACAATGCCATGATAATCTATGTATTTTCGTAAGAAGGTAAAAAGGTTCTAATTGTATATAGCTTCAGTAGGTAGGTACCATGTATGGCCGCGCGCCGTCGCGTTGTTGACCCTAATGATGACATAGCCAACAACTTCATGCGTGCGAGTTCGTAATAAGTAAATTTATTTTAATTATACTTTTATATTTAGCTAAAGCTCGCAGCTATAAAAATCACACAGTCTAGTTATTGAATATGTTTGGCACTTAGTTCATTAGAGTTTCTAGCCAAATTAAAAGCAATTAATACCTCGTGTGTTCATAAGTTTTGAGACGAATTTAAGAATGTTGAATTTGAAATAAGAACATGCCCGAAGCTTGCTTAGAGTGTTTCGAATTTTAAATTTGGAATTGGAACCTTGTTATTTAAAAACAAATTATTATTCGATTATTTGTTATTTGTCATTCTTTATCGAGATGGCGGGAAAGAAACAATTACGGTCAACGGTGATTTCGTTGTACGAAGCTGGTGCAAAACCTGTGGAGATTTTCAATCAGATTAAAAGTATTGGAGCTAGTCGCAATTTTGTATATTATACTTTGAAGAGGTACAGGGAGATCCAATCAATTAATGATCAACCAAGAACCGGCCGTTCGCGATCGGTAAGGACTCCAGCGAACATTAAATTGATCAGGGAACGACTCCGTCAAAATCCGTGCCGCAGCAAAATGCGGCTTGATCGATGTCGGATGCTGCTAAGGACACACGATCCTAGAAAAGACAGGCAGGAGCTTTTGCTAAATCCTAATGGAGATCCCCAAATAGACATAAGTATTTGTACGTAATCTAAACTAATAAGTAATATTTTAGTGAGAAAAAGTTTGTAAGTTTGTATGTTTTGGGAAATCTCCGGAACCATTTATCCGATTTCAATATTTTTTTCACCTGCGTGTTCAATATGCTTTGCAATAATTGGCAACTTTTCTAAAAATATATATTTAGTCCGTCAGTTAAGATTATCAAAAAATATTGGACACGTATTTTTGTTTGTCAATTAAACAAAAAATTACGAAGATATAGCCCGTTAAAGTTCTGCGTGACGTCACATTATGGTACACTTTTTATCATAATGTGACGTCACGCGGAACTTTTTTGTTTACTAATTGACAACCAGGGTTGGGCAAAATACCGACTTCAGTGTATTTCAAATACCAAATACTAAATACATTCGAAAAGGTATTTGAAATACAAAATACTAAATACATTGGTGACAGGTATTTCAAATACAAAATACAAAATACTGTGTTTTAAACAATGTATTTAAAATACAAAATACAAAATACTTTTGGACATAGATATTATAAACATTTTTGGGTATTAAAAATTCCCTATGAATTAGGCCCTATGGAATGGAAGCCTTAGTTTTTATGAATGAAATGTCGAATTTCCTTTCATAAAAACCAAATTTCTGAAAGTACTATCAGACATATTCCGTCTTGTTGGCGAATGGATGTAACCAGCCAAAGAAAAAAGCCTCTCGACAGGGCCAGAAGAGCATAACTTATGCTCTTCTGGCCCATCATACTCGTATAAGTAATTGTCGATAATCATAAACTTTTTTATCTAAGATTCCACTCCACTAAACACTTTAACGTAAATACCGCGAAAGCGAATTGACCAGATATGACACTAATGACACTTGACGTTAACGTTTGACGTTGACACTCAGTCAGTGTTGCTATTGTTACGTTACGATCACAGTGACGTAACTAAAGAGGCTATCACATGACAGGACATGATTCAAAATCATCAAATAAAATGTATTTTGAACAGATGTATTTTGAAATCTTAAGTATTTCAAATACAAAATACTAAATACATGTGAGTGTGGTATTTGAAATATCAAATACAAAATACTTGTCCATGCAGTATTTGAAATACAAATACAAAATACGTATTTGTATTTCAAATACGTATTTCAAATACATGTAATTGAAATACTGCCCAACCCTGTTGACAACCAAAAAAATACGTGTCCAATATTTTTTGATAATCTAACTGACGGACTAAATATAATTATATTTTTTTTACCCAGGAAAGTACCCAATTGCACTAGTTGTCGTAGATAATCGCAACTTCGCAACCGTGCAAAAGGTTTTGTGGGACTCTGTAATAGTATCAGAAACAGTGTGATAATGATAAGAGATAAGTGTGGAATGGATGGAGATATAGTCACGAAAATTGAGAAGGGTATGTTAAGGTGGTTTGGGCATGTAGAGAGAATGGATGAGAGAAGATTAACGAAGAGAGTGTATATAAAAGGAGTGGAAGGGCAAGTTGGAAGGGGAAGACCTAGGCGAACTTTCTCTGATCAAATTGGAGAAATGTTACAAAAAGGCCAGGTCAAAAGTACCCTAAACCGACGAGCATGTATGAGAAATGTTATGAAGGTGAGTGAAGCGAAAGTAGTTTGTCAGGATCGTAGCAAATGGAGATCCGTGATCTCTGCCTACCCCTCTGGGAAAGAGGCGTGATTATATGTATGTAATAGTATATGCTGTATTATTATTTCTTAATAAATAAATAAAAATAAAAAAATAACATGAAAAAATGTGTAGATAATCATATAATAATGCTAACTTATCCAGTTTCTCCACTTACAAGTGTTTGTTTACTTATGTAAAATGTGAAAAAAATGCAGTGAAATAGTATTACGAAACTATGTTTATATGTTATAACCGTAAACAGGATATTGACAAACTGTAATACGTGGCACGACAATGGCTTAGAAATCGCGTTAAAAAAACTACGGCCAATCCAAATCCAATTATCCAATGTATTTCTCAGCTCCATTATGTTTATAATGGACATAATTGATTAATTGCGTTATGGAAACCAGTTACGATGACAATCAATGTCAAATCCTTGCCGTGCACAATATCAAGATCTTGAAATATGAACTTTAAATACGAGTTTTAAAGTTACTTTTGCAACTTAAGATAAAAGTGAAATACGAGGTTGTGTTGGTAATAGATATGTCTGGTTTGATGCTTGATTGTCTGATAACTGATGGTTAGGATGAAGTATGAACAATGGAATTCTATTCCAATTTCTAGGAAGAAAAATCGTTAGTACCTAAACTTTGTCGGCATCATGTTGATGATTCTCGGTCAACTCGGCTTGCTCCCATGACACAGTGGCCAATCAGGAGTCACTTGAAGTACGCTGATTGTGCAGGGCTGTCACTTGTTACTATTGCATTTTTATTTTTGTAACTGTGATTCGTTCCTATTTTAAATTGCGCGTATAGACGCGAAGAGCATCCTAGAGTGACTCAATACGTATAGACAGACGTATTGAGTCGCTCTAGGATGCTTTTTTAGCAGTGGTTCTTAAACGTATCCCCTTGTTAACCCGGTGACGGTGATGATTTACGAGAAAAAACGTCATATTTATGTAATAATTTTAGTATTTATTGTTTTTTGGTTTTATGTATATGGTCGTCATTATCTACACCTAATAGTTATTTAACCGTAATAACCTAGTATATATAGGTAATAGGTCATTACCAACAAATCTTGAACCGGGTTCGCTGCGCCAATGCTTTCGTGTTTTTTAAACATGTTATCCGTCAATCTCGTCAAATAAATATATCATTACAAAAACATGTTTGATGTTTAAATCCACGAAAACATGGCGCAGTGGACTTGCTTTTATAATTTCTACTCTAGGTTCTTAAATAGTTTCGAATGCATATAATAATAAATTGCGAGATTACTTATTTACCTATAAATGCCATTTTTCATTAACAAAACTTATGCCATAAGTTGTCAAGCTAGATTGCATTACCGGAATCATAAAACCGTTTACAGACTTGTCCACCTTATTTTACGGGTCGTTTAACGCGGTGACAACCCTACCAAGTGCAACCAGTCGGCCCAACCGGCTCGACCACTTTCGAGGCTCGTCTTCGGAACAAGACATTACATCACAACCTTTGCCAACTATGCGATTTGCCAGCGTGCCAATGCAACTGACTTAACGGCTACTTTTATAGTGAAGTGTTTACATGGGCGTATTTAACTTTTTGCAAGACTTTAACCTCGCCTGCCTAGCTAATATCATCGCATTTATATCGGGCTTATAGCATTCGTAACGATTGTACAAAATATGTAAGCGAGTTGTCAAATTTGACGCATGAGATATCGTTAGATTTGTTTAAATATTACATCTTTTAACTTATTTAAATACAGACCTGTGTAAACATCAGCATTCTAAAGACTTTGTTTTTTTAAACGTAGAAATCGAACTGTAGCATCGTAATACCATTATCGCTGACTAAAATAAACCAGCTATTTGCAAAGGAAAATAGAATAATCATAGAAGTTGGTTTATGCTCATTTGCCGCGTGACGAGCACGGCATGCAAATTCTGTCAAGATGTGTCACTTTAGCCGAGGCAAAATACGGTTTCAAAAACATCCATACTAATATTATAAATGGGAAAGTGTATGTGTTTGTGTGTTTGTTTGTTTGTTTGTTTGTTTGTTTGTCCGTCTTTCACGGCAAAACGGGGCGTCGAATGGACGTGATTTTTTAAGTGGAGATAGTTGAAGGGATGGAGAGTGACATAGGCTACTTTTTGTCTCTTTCTAACCTCCTACTTACACAAAATGGGGGGTGGAAGTTTGTATGGAGCATTCCGAAATTTTCAAGGTAGAAAACTAAAAATTGGTATGCGGACTATTTGTGACTAACAAAAAATCGTGCATCATTTTTTTTTTGGAAATCTGCACCCAATCCCTTAAAAGAGGGGGTGAAATTTTATATGGGGGTCCAGATATGTAGTCGATATGTAGAGCCGATATGTATAGTCGATATGTAGAGTAGATATGTAGAGTCGATATGTAGAGTCGATATGTAGAGTCAATATGTAGAGTTGATATGTAGTCGATATGTAGAGTTGATATGTAGATTCGAAATTTATAGTCGATATGTAAAGTCGATATATAGAGTCGATATGTAGATTCGATATGTAGAGTCGACACCTATCTAAGTACACACTGGACATCTATATAAATATGTAGAGTCGATATGTAGTCGATATGTAGAGTTGATATGTAGATTCGATATTTATAGTCGATATGTAAAGTCGATATGTAGAGTCGATATGTAGATTCGATATGTAGAGTCTATGTTCGATATGCAGAGTCTATGTAGAGTCGATCTAAATATATAAGAGACTGAAACTGAGATGCACCTTTTTTGTAGACGGTTAACATTACTCTTAGTACGCGGGCGAAGCCGCGGGCAAAAGCTAGTTAATTTATAATAGCGTTTTTTTTGTTTATTTCATTCTAAAACATTATTCTAAGATGCTTTATTCAAGAATCCACCAAACTTTCCACCCGGAAGTAATTATATAGATTTAAATTAAACATTCATTGTCTTTTTTATTTTATTTATATTGAATATTTTAAAGTAAATGTAAATGAACCTAAATAAAGATAAAAAAAAATATTAATATTTGTCCGGACTTTTTAGGAGCTAAATATTCATTTTTTTGATGTCTGATTTTTTGTTGGATTTTGCCTCTAGGTAACTATTTAATTGATAATATATCCGTTACATTAAAAAAAATAGCTATTATAAATTATTTCCAAATATGTCATTTTTTCCATACAAGTTGTCAGTTCATTGCCTGGACTACTTAGATTTCTTGCTACCCCGGCTTCTCACAGTGAGGTCCTTTTTTTTTTTTGTCGTAGTCGTTTCTATATCGATGCAGTTGCATTACATATGCATGCCCATATCAGCGTCGAAGCGATATCAGAGCGTAGGTAAACATTTTCAAACACAACTGTTTATACGATTAGCTTTATGCGATGGTTACGAAAGTGGAAATAGCTGAAAAGCAATAAAACCACTCCTAGTAGGTTTATGTGCAAATAAATATTGCCGGCAATGTGCGACGATCGGATAGGTCCTGTTGTGTTTTTACAAGCTTTTATTTAGTTTCACCTGTGCCGGTGTCTGTAATGACATCTTGACCTACTTACCCGTTTCAGATTTAGCTGAAATTTTGCATGCATATATATATCGCATGACAATGCAATATTATGATGTCATGGAGCTGATCAGACCAGGTGCTGGAAGGTGGCCATAGGAACTCCGCAATAAAACGACACAACACCATCGAGTTTGGGCTCGTTAGAATCGTCTCAATGAGTAGTTGATGACGTTATAAGGAAAAGTATAATCGGCAATAAAAGCTTGTACCAAAAATGAAATATTTGACAGAAACTTATTTACGAGTCTTCTTATCCTTACATAAAGTTAGGGAAGAATTATGTGAAGGTAAATAAATAAATATTAGAGGACAATCTAACACAAATCGACCTAATCCCAAGCCTTATGGCTTGTGTTATGGGTACTGGACGACGATACATTTAATAGATACAAATACTTAAATACATAGAAAACATCCAAGACTCAGAAATATTTTTTTATATAGTTTTTTTATCACACATATATTTGCCCTTACCAGGATTCGAACCCAGGACCTTCAGCTTCGTAGGCAGCGTCACTACCCACTGGGTTAACCCGTCGTAAGATATGTTGTTTATTAACAAACAGCGGTTTTATCAGCATTTCTAGAATTCATATTCAAATTATGAATTGTTGATTATTGACAGTAGATCAGGATTCTTAGATTGAAGATGGGAAATCCTTGGTAAGAATTGGTATACGTATGCAGAATTGACTTAAATCATATCATAAAACTGCCCACTCCTCCGCCGCGCCGGCTGCGTCTGGTCTCGAGATAGAGTCCAAAAATCCTAAGCTACAAAGCTGCGTGAAAGCTAGTAATGAATTCCATATGTGATCGTTCAGCGTAGCAGCGCACCAGACGGTGAGTAAGTTCAGCGTAGCAATGAGCCAATGACGCTAGCTTTTTAAGAAACGTGAAGATTTTTATCTATATCTTCTTAAAGGTAGAAAAGAACCTAAATACGATGTTGTCGTGTTATGTCGTGTAATTTTATTAAATACGACGCATTTAGATTCACTTCTTAGATCCAATTTTATCATCGGTTTTCAAGCTGACATCTAAAAGTGTCATTGCCGCTGGCGGATAATTTTAGCACCAATAGTGATCAAAATAAGATCAAGACCTGCATGATTTGTTTATATTATACACACTAACATATCAAATAGCTACAATAATAACATATTTATAATCTATTTGGACACTACGCTAATTATAGTTACACATATTCAGTTGACCGTGACAATAACATAATACAGGAATTTTAAGACCTATTGTTGTTGCGCTAAGACCTATAAGTGGGGCAAATCGTGGTATTCCAGGCAACCTTGCCAGAGGGCCGAGAAGCTCTAGTAATAGCCGCGAGTTGCGTGGGCGCATCTTTCTTTACTACGCGAATTGCTCAAAACATTCGGCGCCGCGCGTGCGCCAGATCGGTTTACATCCTATTTTCCCCCCCGTTTTTCTGTCAATATTTTTCGTAATGGACAGTGTGTGATGCAATATTGTTTGAAACCAGTGGTCAAAGTTGAAGTGTGCGTGATGAGATATTTTCAGTTTTTTTTAGTGTTATTATGCAGGTAGAGTACTTATTGTTTGTCTTTTCAATTGTAGTGCTTTAGAGTTATATTGTTTTTGCTCATGTTTATTATGAATGTGTTTTACTTTACGTAGGTAGGTACGTAATCTTTTTAACGTTTCTGTAATTTACTGTCTAAAAGCGAACAAAACTTGATAGTTTCCCATAAGATGCGATTGCTTTGTAATACATTTGCAGAAATAATTATTTGGTTATTGTTCAGTTGGTTGTATTTCATTTTATTTTCTATGCTCTGTGTGAGTTTTGCTAACCGGTAAATCATAAGACTATAAGATACTGGGTACATGTAGGGGCCTACTATTATTTGTTATTATCTCCAATGATACCTTGACGTATTGGAATGTAAGAGTCGGAACTATGATTTTGATACAAATTTAGATGTTTTCTACAGTTTATTCCTTTCGACTTTTCGCAATTTTCTCTCAAGATAATAAATAAATGATGAGAGTAGTGTTGCGATGAGAGAAAATGAATTGAAAATCGTGATTGTAAACTCTAGAGCAACTTCCTAACAAATTATACCTATACCGATTCTCGAATATGTAGGTACCTATTAAAATATATATATTGAAACGGATCACACTGATTAGTCTTTAACCTTTTGACAGCCGGGGTACAAAACAAAACAACGAATGAAATGAAACTTCTGATATATATATTTATAAATATTGTCATGTCAAAATTAATGTACGTATCATGAACTATTACGTAAAATTAACGAAAATGCGCAAAACGCACGCGTGGCTGTGGCCGTCTTTAGCTGTCAAAGGGTTAAGGTCAGATACCAGACGACATGTTTCGAACTAATACGCGGTAGGTATATATATATATGTTTAATTCACCGAAGTGTCTTGAGCCTCATGGTCAATCTTTCCCCGCTTTTCTGTAACTTGTTTTAACCTCACCTCACCGTTCAACTCTGATTTCGCTTAGTTACTACCTACGAATCGCGGCTTCAAGATAATTTGTAGGTGAGGTGAACGGTGAGGCAAGGTTAAAACAAGTTACAGAATAGCGGCGCTGTACCCAAGAGCCAAAATGACAAGTCACCGAAGTCCGATTCATTTTATATACGTAATTGTTATTACACTGGTAGTACAGTTAGCATCAAAAGTAGCTACGCAAACGAAGACGTCAAAAGTCTTTATTAAAAGGGAATATGAACTTTTGACGTCTTCGATTGCGTAGTTACTTTTGATGCTGACCGTAGCATGTAGTATGTCATAAAATTGTGTAAATATTTACGTGAACTTAGGCTCTTTGGCCCCCGAGTACATGTCGCAATAAGTCTACTGCCTCTTATTCTGAAAGTAGGTCGTTGTTTAACTTTATTGGGTTGAAAGAGCTGCGTTTCACACCTAGAGCTTAAAAGTTATCAAAAAAGGTTGCAATGGTAGAAACCTTAACATTGTTGATAACTATTATAGGTTCAATTATTGTTAGTAGATTAAACAATAATTATGAACTGTATTTGATGATGACTAAATTTTGAGCATACTTCTCAATATATGTACCTTGTCCGCATCAGAACCACACAGACATAGTCCACACCACAGACAGACAAACTACATTAAAGTCAGCCAATAAGTATTTGGCTTTTTTCGTGTAGTTAGCTACACTCACAACCGGATTTTCACTTCATTGATTTTATTACCTACCTACTTACAATTACAATTCTATACTAAATGAATGCAACATGAAATGCAAAATAGATAAGAGTAGTGTTCTATTTAAAAGTATCTAGTCGCATTTAATTAGTGATTTTATTTCCACGAATATTGCCTTAACTAGTTGATGACGATTTATCACAAGATGCACTTCGTCAACGTGCCATGTGTGAGACTCAGCGCTTGCTTTGCATAATTTGAACATCAAATGAAAAATCTATTTTGACCAATTGATTTGGAAAAATCGATGTTACATTACATAGCGAGGTCAATCTTATTGAAGTACAAAATACAAATGACTTAATTTAATTCAATAAAGAACTAATCAAAACTGAAGACTTAGTACTTCAGCTAGCTGATAAGTGATAATAAATATTTGTAAATACTTAATTAATATTGTTACGCGCATTTGGCAAAAATGTATGCATAAAATGTACTGTGTACCAAGTAGTATACGTTGACTGCTCAAGAGAACTGACTATTTGAGATAATTTCGCGCTTCTTACTTACCAAGTAAATACCAATCAACGATCATTACACTTTTCATCAGATTCATCAAGCAATCAGCCTTATTTGCGGGTAGCGCTACATCAGAAGATAATGCAACTGGGGCTAGCATTTTATTGTATTTAATTTGTAATTGTTGTGATACTGGACTGGATTGTCCAATTGTCTATAAATTGCACGCAAAAATCACTATTACTAAGATCCGTAAAACGCAATTCTAAGGCAACATAATTATTACGGCAACGGAGATTTTGCCCACAAGTAACCGAGTCATGACAGATCGCACGAAACCTGTCTCCGACCTTGTCTCCGTCAAACCGGTAACAGATACTGTTATCTATATTTATAGTCGTTGTATGATAACGTTGCAAGAAAAGCGAAAGTTTTTGAGAACTTTTGACGCTGAATGAAAACAAAAAAGGGTTTGCTCGAGTATGAGGGTAGTTAGGTAGTACACTGTACATTTTATGCATACATTCTCGCAAAATGCGCGTAACAATATTAATTAAGTATTTATAAATATTTATTATCAGCCTGCTGAAGTACTAAGTCTTCAGTTTTGATTAGTTCTTTATTGAATTAAATTAAGTCATTTGTATTTTGTACTTCAATAAGATTGACCTCGCTATGTAATGTAACATCAATTTTTCCAAATCAATTAGTCAAAATAGATTTTTCATTTGATGTTATAATTATGTAAAGCAAGCGCCGAGTCTCACACATGTCACGTTGACGAAGTGCATCTTGTGATAAATCGTCATCAACTAGTTAAGGCAATAATCGTGGAAATAAAATCACTAATTAAATGCGACTGATATTTTCCGTAACTTCGTAAGAGTATGAATTCGTGGTTTATATTAAATCGCCTTCCTGTGATATCCTGGTATTTTTGCGATCATGTGAGTAAATGTACCTTTTTTGAAATGAATAATCCCTAGTAACCTATGTTATTGTATCTATAGGCACTTGAAAGTTCAGTGTAAATGTTAAACTACTAAAGCCAACAAAAGGCAAACTAGAACGTGACTGTAAGTGACATTTCAGAGAACTTTTCGCTATATATGTATTGTACGATTCTATGTAAGTAGTTTGTACTGCAATGTGAACCCAGGTTCACGGAACCGTTATTTTCGACAAGAATCAAAACGAAATCGAAAATTGTCCAAAGAAGTGGCGAAAACGGATGCATCCAATACTTGCATTAGATACAACACGTTCCAGTAGTTGAATCTTGTGTTAATTAGTATACTTGGTCAAGTTATATTGCGCAAGTAAAACATATATTTGATTTAAATCAACTATATATGAATTACTAACCAGCTTTTGGAGCTGGTTTAGAAATATGTACCTACAAGATAGTCAAATCGACAGCAATTTTAGCGCTTATCAGCCCAAAATCACAGTAGCAATCTGCGAGCAACCATGACGAATGAACTAATTAAAACTAAATTAAATTCATACCAGTTTGCTTGATTATATATTAAAAAGCCGGCACTCGGTCCATTAGTAACTAGGCCATTGTCAGTGCCATATGACTGGAATGGAATTTTAATTTCGGTCTGCATTTTGATTCAAAAGTTCTCTTTATAAAAACAGCTTCACAACAACTGCTGAATGGTGTTCACATTGAACATTTTTTAAGTTACATAACCGTTGTTGTTTTAAATCCCGTTTCATAAGGCGGGGGTCGATTATTGAGAGGTCATCTCGATTGCTACAGGAGATTGCAAGCTTCGATGTCATATGGCAATATAATATGTATGAAGAAGTTGATGCAATGTTGCAATCTGCATTCATCCTTTATCATAAGCATAGTACGCAGCATAGTTATAATTAATTAAGTAAAGTGAAACTGTAAAAAGTTTTCTAATTGTTTTCAGGTAATAGATTTCCAAATTCAAAGTAACTTTGGCTAATATCACTCCTCCTATATACATAGTTAATAAAATTGAACGACCGAAAGAAGTTGGCCGAACGGCTGTTTTCCTCTACAAGATTCTCTTGAAATTTTGTGATCAGGTTCAATAATATATATTTTATTTTGGTAAAGATTAAATTTTTCGAAATTTTAATATTTAAAAAAAGGGGGGCTCGCGCGAGTTCGACAGCTTACAGAGGCACTAGTAATTATATTATGATTATTATGAACCTACTTAGAGATTACTATTTTGTGCCTAAATTAGTGGGTGGTTTCATTATATTTATTAGATTCTTCATTCCTATTTGAGTGGACGACATAAGGTCGAAAAGTGTATACATGTTTGTGATGCTGACTGTCATTAGTCATTTATTCACATAACAATAAACATTGTGTTTGAATATAATAATATAAAATAATAATGTCAAATTTATAAAAACTAAACAATAATAATAAATACCGTTAAATTAATAGCACAATAATCACAATCAATAACATAACATAGCATAATTCATTTAACCCGTCGTATGCTTAGACACGGATCCGTGCAAAGCATTTGAACCCATTGTTTTACGTATCAAAGTCAGAATTTGATTGCACAATTTTGACATCCGCATCCGAGGGGTTAAAATACATTACCGCCTACCTAATTACAGCAGGGATCAGATACCGGTATTATTTCGTTCAATTTCATTCTTTGGTTTATAATATTTTTTTGATCGGGCAGTCTAATAATACGAAACTGTTACCTAAATACATGATAGAGCCCTACATTAAGAGCCTAAAAAAATTCAAAATATTAGACTATATCGCAGATTTTTGAAAAAACCGGTTCTGATCCCTGAATTACAGTCGATCCCTATATTCTACCTGACGACCGGTTAGTCTAGCTAGTGGGTAGTGACGCTGCCTACGAAGCTGAAGGTCCTGGGTCTGAATCCCGGTAAGGGCAAATATTTGTGTAATGAGCATGTTTCTGAGTCTTGGATGTTTTCTATGTACGTATATGTCGGTACAGGAGGTCGAGCTTGGTCTTGGTCATCCACTTTATATCACATATTTTAATACAATATATAATTATACACGGTGATTTTTAATTCGTGATCAGGAGTCGAAAATAGTATATTGTTTAACGAGGGGCGTAAGTGGAACATTGCTAACGAGAGTCTATCTGAAGCCCGACGCCGAAGGCGGAGGGCTTTTGATGACTCGAGTTTGCAATATTCTTACGCCCGTATAATACACAATGTTTTGCATCACATTTGCGAGGAAATACATAACTACAAAAGACAGAAAAATCTAAGTTTCATACAGCCGCACCAATCAAAAATTGACAACTTCACTTCCATATCAGTGCTAGTGGAGCGCGCAGCTTCAATATTTCAACCAATCACAGATCAGTATTCTTGCGGCGCTTGGCCAACTAGATTTTGTTTTCAACCAATCACAGAGCAACTAGATTTGCTTAAGCCAATCAGATGTGACACATTACTCCCTAGGGAATACAAACTCGCCATAACTCCCGCGGGAACAATTTAGGCCATTGTCCTTCTGTGTAAAGGCATGGAATAACACCATTTACGAGCAAATGTGATGAAAATATTAATAACCAGCCAAAACAGATTCCAATGAATGAGGTTTCACGCAATTACACCGCTGTTTAGTTCATTAAATTTAATGATAATGTTAAATTTTGTAAAGTTAATACATACATACGTCAAATTTCAGCGCTTTGGGGGACATTTGATGTTGGGTATATTATTCAGCAGTAGATTAACGCAGATAAAACAGGATAAAGTGTATAAGGAATTTATTAGACTGCTCACATATGAGATGTTCTAGACCGACTGACAATACAAAAAGTAAACAAATCAACCATGGAACGGTTGCTAGCTAGAATACGAATTTGACACACTTCTATCTATGCCAGTATGCAAGCCACTACCTGTAAGTAGGTCTCGATAAAATGAACAGATATCACATTAAATATATTCAATACGCCCCCTTAATGTGCATATTCAAAATAAATGGCAATACAATAAAACGCATACAAAGCAAAGTAATATCAAAGAACAACTATAACAAAATAAACGATTAACAAGCTATGCCTAAACCACGCATGCACGTGTAGTGCTTCACTCTGGGCAAAGCTTTCGTTAGTATGTCGGCAAGCATTGAGCCGGTCGGTATATAATTTAACTCAATACTTTTATTGTTCTTTAATACACTTCTTATAAAGTGGTACCTTATGTCGATGTGTTTACTCCGAGAATGGAACATTGGATCACCGGCAAGGCAAATCGCTCCCTGGTTATCTACATGTAAAGATAACGGTGCAAACTTACATAGCCCAATTTCAGTAAGCAAACTGTTCAAGTAGATCGCCTCCTTCATTGATGACGCCAAGCTTACGTATTCTGACTCGCAGCTAGAAGTGGCGACGCACTTTTGCTTTTGCGATTTCCAGGACACGCATCCACCTCCTAGCATGTAAACATATCCAGAATAAGATCGCCTATCAATCAAACATCCACCCCAATCAGCATCTGAGTAACCCTGTAATGATTTACCTGTTTTCGTAAATATAAGTCCATAGTTTCTCGTATGTTTAAGGTAACGTAGTACACGTTTAGCACCATCCCAACACTGTTTATTAGGACAATCCAAAAATTGACTTAGAATAGCCACGGTATTCGTTATGTCAGGTCTTGTTCCGGTCGATAAATACATCAACGAACCGATAATTTCACGATACGGATACTGCTCACTCTCACTGCATTTTTCGGTGGGTTTAACTATCTTATTCTTCAAGTCCATGGGCGTAGATATAGGATTACATTTGTCCATGCGATATTTTATTAATAAATCGTCAATGTATTTCTGTTGTGACAATTTTATGCCAATGTCACATTTGTCAAACTCTATGCCCAACATAAACTTCGCAACGCCATAATCTTTCAATTCAAACTTTGTGGCCAGTTCCTTTTTGAAACTTTCTATACATTCACCTCTTTGCGACGCAACAAGGATGTCATCGACATAAACTAGTACAAAGAGTTTAGTTTGCGAATCGATGTCCTTATAATAAAGGCACGGCTCATTTAATGAGGCTTGCAAACCCATGCATTTTAACTGTTCATCCAACCTGATGTTCCACTGACGACCCGCTTGTTTGAGCCCGTACAACGACCTCTTCAGTCGGCACACATCGCCCCCACTCTTCAAATCAGATAACATCTTGTTAGCTCTTTCATATATAGTTGAACTTGGCTGTTCCAATTGTTTGAGGTCTTGAAGGCATTCTTCCAGGAGATCTGGCACCTTCATATATATTTCCTCTTCTAATAAACCGTTCAGGTATGCCGTATTAATGTCCAACTGATGGATTTCAAGATCGAGTTCTGCTGCAAGTGCAACTAGTAATCTCACAGTATCAAGTCTGGCAACAGGCGCAAAGGTGTTCTGATAGTCAATGCCATGACGTTGACTGAAACCTTTTGCAACCAGTCTGGCTTTCTTCTTCTCAGTTTTATCTACATTTAGCTTTGTTGTCAGTATATAACGGCAACCTACAACATTTCGACCATTAGGTTTATTAACTACGTCGAAGGTATCGTTCTTAATTAAACTTTTTACTTCTGAAAGTATTGCATCTTTCCATCCTTTTCTTTCATTTCCAGATAAGGCCTGTTTCAGAGTTATTTCCGCTACTCCAACAAAATCTAGACAGTCTGCGTACTCCTCCGTAGACTCGTCGTCTTCTTCCAAGGGAACTTCTGACTCGACGTCAACCATGTGGTATATTTTCCGTGGACGCCCGACGTGACCTCGCTCTAATCGTGGCCGGCCTGGGCCTCTCTTTATCACCCTCCCCCCATCAACATGAACGTCATCCTGATGATGATCATGTTGAGATGGCTCTGCGACAACGTCTGAATCATCCGTCAGTTGCCGGGCATCAACGGGTACTTCTTGGCCTACATCCGCTGCCTCAGGTTCAGCAATGCGGTCTGTGCGTTCACTCTCGTGATCGAAGTTTTGTACAACTGGATTTCCGTTGACTTGGGTAGGATGAAATTCTATTTCCACAGTCACAGGTTGATTCGAAACATTTATCGAGCCTCGATGCTTATCAATCACGAAGGGATCCATCTCCATGTTTACATTTTCATTGTTTTGACTCTGACCTTCGTGGAATTTTACATCTCTTGATATGATAATTTGTCGTTGTTTTGGTATCCATACTCTATAACCCTTTCGATCTCTAGGATAACCAACAAACGTTCCTTCCAGGCTTCGTGGCGCGAACTTATCTTTCCCGGCTGTCTTGTCCAACACGTGTACTTTTGACCCAAACTTATGTAAGTAGTTTAATTTGACAGGTCGTTCAAACCACCTCTCAAGGGGTATTTCACCTTTAAGACTTCTTGTCGGACAGCGGTTTCTTACATGACACGCGGTTGCTACAGCTTCTGCCCAGAAACCCGGGGAAAGTCCTGACGAAATAAGCATACATCTCGCCATTTCTACCAACGTTCGATTTTTTCTCTCTGCTACCGAGTTTTGTTGGGGTACACCAGGAACTGTCAATCTTCTTGCTATTCCTTCTTTTTCCAAGAACTCGTCGAAATCTCGATTACAGTATTCACCTCCGTTATCCGTATGTAGGTACGTGATTTTTCGTCCAAATAGGTTCTCGACGTGGTTTTTGTATACCTTGAATGTATTGAAAACTTCACTTTTCTTGCTAAGAAAATATACTTCACACCATCGTGTACTATCGTCAATATATGTGACAAAATATTTGGCTCCATTTATTGACGTATATTGCATGGGTCCGACAACGTCAGAATGCACTATTCTCAACTTTTCATTGCAAGGCCCATTCGAACTAGAAAAAGGTAACATACTCATTTTTCCTTTCATACAAATATCACAATCATACAACTCGGTGACATCTGCCATCCTTACGTTCATGCCAGATTTATTTAAAACTCGGACGAGATCCTTCGCATTCAGGTGTCCTAAACGTTCATGCCACAACCATACGTCAACCTTTGGCTCACAAATCGCTGACACTCTATCGCAATGTTCCTCAATGTAATATAAATTACCTTTACGATTCGCGACAAGTTTAGTGTTACCATAGCTATCTTTAACACTAGCTATGTTCTTCTTGAACGTAACACTGAACCCCTGATCAGTAATTTTTGCTACTGAAATTAGGCTACATCGTAAATCCGGAACAAATAGAGTATTGGGCAGTTGCACTACAGTTTTAGAACCATTATCACATGTAAGTAACCTCACCGTCCCCTTACCTTGTACGTCTGTGTTTGTATTCGTCGCTAAATTTAGCTTACCGGACGAAGGTAATAGTGTATTGCCGAATTTGCCCGCGTCATTGCACAGATGTGATGTGCACCCACTATCGATAATCCAACCTCCATTCTCGTTGCAAGCAGCTTTAACATCTGAAATACAATTAAATGTTACAAAATTGGAATCAATATCTGGTAATTCACTATCATTCGACACATACTTTACAGTATCACTACACTGTTCCTTGTTCTTCTTCGTGCACTCAGAGGCTTTATGACCGAACTGGTGACATTTAAAACATTTAAATCTGAATTTGTTATTTCCTGGTTCTGTACCGCTCTTTGGCTTAAAAGATCTTTTTCCTTTTACAAGAAGTGCCTTATCTACACTTTCTTTTCGGTTCCTGGAATGTTCCTCTTCTAATATCTTAATCTTGAGCGTCTCTGGATCCGGCAATGAATCTCTAGATTCTATGGCACATCTAAAGTTATCAAAGCTGGAAGGCAAACTGTACAGAAGCATTATCGATGTCAGATCGTCATGCATCTCGATGTCCATGTCAGCTAATTGGCTTTTCACATCGAAGAATCTCATGACATGTTCCCTAATGTCTCCACCTTCCTCCAATTTGTGAAGCAAGAGCTCTTTTAATAATGTAGCCTTCTTCGCAGGTCCCTTCGATGCGTGGATGTTATGTAACTTCATCCATACTTCTCGCGACGTGCTACAACCTCGCAGATGTCGTAATTCGCTCGGACTAATCGCTAAAATGAGATCAGACTTAGCTTTAGAGTCTCCTATGTCCCATTTAGCTGCTTCAGCTGGTTCTGCTGGTTTTGCGATACTTCCGTTGACGTATCCCCAGGCGTCGTTTTTTACTAAAATTGCTTCCACTTGGATTTTCCATGTCTCATAGTTCCTCTGATCGAGTTGGTCAATTTTCACACTACTCATAACTTCAACAGATTTCTTCCTTTTACGTTCAAATTTCTCCTGAATTAGGCGTAAGGCCCATAACCACTGTTGGGTATATTATTCAGCAGTAGATTAACGCAGATAAAACAGGATAAAGTGTATAAGGAATTTATTAGACTGCTCACATATGAGATGTTCTAGACCGACTGACAATACAAAAAGTAAACAAATCAACCATGGAACGGTTGCTAGCTAGAATACGAATTTGACACACTTCTATCTATGCCAGTATGCAAGCCACTACCTGTAAGTAGGTCTCGATAAAATGAACAGATATCACATTAAATATATTCAATATTTGATAGGTCTTACGTCAATAAACTCTACATGTACTTGTCATGCATGTGACAATTGTCAGTTTATTTACTCTTAAATTTAATAATTGGACACTATTTATTGCTTCGTAGGTTGGTTTATGAGACAAATTTTTCAAGGAGGTTTTAGGTTCATAGATTTAAACTACCATTAGGGTGACAATGATTTTTCATTAAAAAGTAATACCTAATTAAATTTTATTCAGAAAAAAAAACGTTTGTTTTAGCTAACTACGAGTTAATCGTGTTCGGAATTAATTACTGAATTAGAAAAAATTGGTTCCTGATCACGAATAAAAAATCATCGTGTATAATTATTCAAAATAGTACAATGTCTACTACAGTTAAATGTCTTGAACGTCTTAGTCACTTAATCACTATTTAGTTCGCACTTGAATCACTCCTTGATTTAATTAAACCAACACAAGGACACAACAAAACGTGAGACAGTTCCAAGATACACCTGCTAGGCTTCTATTAGCTTGCACTCGTCCATATGTGCATTCTTGCTTTGGTGCAATCAGGAACTAATTTCACGCAGTAGGGACAAGCTGATTCTATCAAGTGCCACACCCATACTTGACACCCACAGTTGAACCTTGAATACGCCTACAGCCGACACACATAAGTATTTATATATCTATTAAATACATCGTCGTCTAGTTACTAGACGACGATGTATAGAAGAAATAAGGCTTGTGTTATGGGTACTGTACCCATAACACAAGCCTTATTTCTTACTATGGGGCTAGTTCGATTTGTGTAAGATTGTCCCCTAATATGTATTTTTAATTATCGTTAGTTCTCTACACTGACGACAGAAAGAGTCATTCATGTGTCATTTTAAACTATAAAATACAGTAGATAGGTAGCTACAGACATTTTTATTTTTTTTAGATTAGGTTAGGATATTATATTGTATAGACGGCTGTTAGTTTGGTACCGTTAGTTTGGCAGTAAGTTATATTATCTATTAATTATATCGTCGTCTAGTACTCTTAACACAAGCGTCATTGGTTACTATGGGGCTAGTTCGATTTCTATAAGTTTGCCCCCCATTAAAAAAAAATATGGATAGTTCTCTGTACTGACGACTGAAATAGTAATCTGTCATTTTGAAACTACAGTCTTTCTGCGGTTTTATTAGATTCGATTAGGATAGATTGTATAGACGGCTATTAGTTAGGTGTTAGTAGGGTCTGCTAGGCTTCCTGGTGGAACTGGGTTGGCACGAATAATAGTAGTGCCAACCCACACGCAAAATAGGCGCAATTATGACGTCGAGTTGCGGAAACCCAGCCCGCGTACACCTATAACCTATAACCTATAGGTGTTAGTACCTTCCTGTGTTCAAATCCGCAATTCGCGCGGTGGCCGTATACATCTAGTTTAATTGCATAATACCTACCTAACATTTTTTGTTAGTACGAAGTCATTATAACAGTTTACTTAATGAAGTTTTTATTTCTGTTTAAGGAGTAAGTAAGTGCGGCAATTAGAGCAACTTTCCCGCTGTGTCAGCGTACCAAGTTGGGTTTGATTTTGAAATGTTCCCTCTAATGACCGATGCTCCCTCCTTATTGGGGGTTGATGGCTATTTATTGACATTACGGACGGTTATTAATATTTATTACTCGAACGATCAAATACTCCGCTTCGGTGGCATTGAGAATATGGTTTTAGGTTTTATGTGGTTTCTGCACTTTTGTACTGTTTTCATAGTACGTAAATAATATAAATGTAATATAAATGGGTGTAACAAAAATAGTAACAATCCGCATAAGCCGTTGATTGATTTTGTGACTAGGAATGTCGGTAAAAATATTTTTCGAACACCAAGAAAAACAAAGTTTCGTTAAAATTTACTAAGACCCCATGATAAAACATATTTTTATTCAGTATTCTATTCAGTATTTAGGACCTGTTAGTACAAGTTCTCTTGCATGTGCGTGTAGAAATTGCATGGCCTTTATCTTTCCACCAGTTTCATTTCAAAGTTCTATGTCTAGATAGTATTCCATTCTTGTGTTATACACATTTAACACTTCCTTAAAGTATGACTTAAGACGGAAAACTTGGGTATTTTGTTATGTTAGCACATAATCAAAATGATGATGGTTATAAAGAGAAATTTCAAATTACTTAACCTACCCAGCCACCCACCAAACTACTCCAGGCAAAATACTGTTTCGAAAAACATTAATTTATAATAGCGTTTTTTTTGTTTATTTCATTCTAAAACGTTATTCTAAGATGCTTTATTCAAGAATCCAACAAACTTTCCACCCGGAAGTAATTATATAGATTTAAATTAAACATTCATTGTCTTTTTTATTTTATTTATATTGAATATATTAAAGAAAATGTAAATGAACCTAAATAAAGTTAAAAAAAACATTAATATTTATCCGGACTTTTTAGGAGCTAATTAAATATTGATTTTTTTGATATCTGATTTTTTGTTGGATTTTGCCTCTAGGTAACTATTTAATTGATAATATATCCGTTACATTAAAAAAATTAGCTATTATAAATTATTTCCAAATCTGTCATTGTTTCCATACAAGTTGTCAGTTCATTGCCTGGACTAAACGTGCACCAAACACATACGTCAAACATTTTTATTATTATTAAGTAGGTATCCTGCGGATGGCGAGCGATAGTTTCCCGTACTGCAGGAAGGACATTCCTAGCCCCAAGCCAGTTGCAGACGAAATTAACTAATCAACTCAGTTTATCTCTGCGTAGGAGTGGTTTCCTTAGCTAAACTAACTTTAAGCCTAGTTTAAACTGCTTGTACTTATATATATTTAATGTTTGCAAAGAATACAGATTGTGACTTGAATATGAGGCCGCTTCAAAACGTGGCGTCCCGGGTATGGTATGTCACCGGGATATTCTCACTTTCATGTCTTTGAGAATGACAGTGATATACTAGGAACGTCCCCTTCAACCATTAAGATAATCGCAGCTCTACCTTTACTTTGTTTGATTTCGGTTTTTTTTTTCAGAAATCTCGAAGCTGTCTTCTATTTTCTTTCTGGGTAAGTTTAAACATAATTGACATAGCTTGTACATATAATGGGTGACATCAAAAGTAGGTACTCTAAATTAGTAAATGCTAACTGCAAATTGTACTTAGGAAAACTACATGTCCAACAAAAACATCTTCGATATCGGATGCCGTTTGATATAAAAGCAAAGAAACGCATTACCCTCTTTCCAACTCTACTTACACTCGTGTGAACATATTTATAATAATGTGATATCCCTTTGATCGTATCTAACTGTTGCATTATTTATAACATCATTAAACTCGGCTGACGCTGACGAGACAAGATGATAAATTGTCGGAAATAAAAAAGAGTTTCTAGTATTGCCGAATCAGAGAACAAGGTAAACGTCACGTCTTTTTTTGCTAAGCTACTTATTCTACACCTATATTTAAAAATCTTTCTCTCAGATTTCTGGAGCTTTAATATTTACATTATTACGCGTGTATACACATTATGGATCTTATGCCTGCGACATAAGAATGAAAGAGGCGCGATGCACCTAGGAGTACCGTTAAGCGTATTGCGTACTATAAGCAGTCGATCACGTCCTCAGTAAAGAAGAGCGACCCGTTAACAACACCCCGGTGACAATCGACGATCGCGACTCGATCGGGTACCGATCTCATGCGAGTACGCTCGCATGCTAGATTTATGGGCTTCGCTTTACATTGTCTTACCTCATTTATTATATACTTTATTATAGGATTTTACCGTTTTCGGTCAACCACGCAACTTTAAAAAATCGGCCAAGTGCGTGTCGTCGGGTCACGCGCAGTGTAGGGTTCCGAAGTGAGGTAACTCAGACAAGCGTCTGCCTTTGTTACATCGACACGCGCGCGCCAACGGTGTGGTTGCGTCGGCCGAATTTGTACGAAAGTTGGGGGGGAGGGGGGCACACTTGACTCGGACAAAAATTAGGGCTTTAAAGCCCAATATCACGCAAACGGATTACGGAGTTGAAAAATGGCTTATAGATACCTATAATATTTTTGAACCATTGTGTTTAAAGAGAAAAAAAATACATCCCCATTCCCCACATTACGTGTATAGGGGAGATACCATAAAAAAAACACTTCTCATGCTAGAAAAGTGTGTCAGATTAAGCTTAGCTTAGGGAAAATATGTATACATATTTATGATTTTTAAAACATTTAATTTGATCCACCAATCACAACACTCTTTCAAAAAACATTTTTACCTATTTGCTATCAGCTAACCAGATTACAGCTAATATTAAAATCGACCAATCAGAAAACAGAATTCAGTTCAAACATCAGGTGTTTATTTAGTCCCTAATTCACAATCATTAATATTTAGTACATTACTGCAGACGCCGGAAAAGAAGGGCTTGCCGGATGAGTAGGTATAGACGGCCGACCGTAGGGAGGGCGGATAGTGATACGAAGCCGGCAAGCCAAAAGTAATTCAAGAGAAACTGTTCCTAGGAAATTACTACAACCCTTATCATCATCATCATCATATTAGCCCAAAGATGTCCACTGCTGAACAAAGGCCTCCCCCAAAGAGCGCCAACCCAAGCAAGCAAGAGTGCGAGTATTACTACAACCCTCTCAGTAATAAGTAAACCGATGCCATTAACAAAATTTTAGTTAGGTACAGTTAGGTAGGTTAGGTAGAAAAAACTTCAATATACATGATTTACATTGCAAGACTTTGCATGTTTATTTGTTACGTCAATTTCGTACGAGTGTAACGTTTTCTTCCAGTAAACTTATGAAAACCTTGTGCATACATATCAGGGATCGGATACCGGTATTTTCTCCATACAAATTAAACCGGTATTATTTCGTTGTTTGGTTATAATATAATTTTTGATCGGGCTGTCTAATAATACGATTATGTTACCTAAGTAAACGATAGAGTCCTACATTAAGAGCCTAAAATAATTTAAAATATTAGAGTACTTCGGGGATTTTCGAAAAAACCGGTTCCGATCCCTGATACATATAAACGATATCCGCGTGTGTGGTTTACTAAAAATGTGTGGTGTTGTTATCCGTGTTGGCGGCTAGCAGTTAACTTCATGTTTTTTCCTTAAACGTAAAACTTGTACCTTCTTTCTATCTTAGATGAGTCATGGCTTAGGTAAGCGGTAAGCCTGCTTTGACTTACTCGTAATGAATTGATTAGTGTCGGACATGAATACGATACGATTGATTAATAAACAAACAGTCATCGTATATTTTGTAGCAACACTACGCTGCACCGAAAATGCTACAAATTCTACGATGTCTGTTAATAATGTAAGTAGTCTAGAAATCGGGAAAATTCTTGATGTTTTATTTCGAATTGCCTTTTTCAATTGTGTTTTATGATATTAAAACCCCCTTACTGAAATCCCTGCATGTAAGAGTGTATTTTTAATGCAATAAAACCTTAATCTTTCAACAGTGCCTTCCTGTTAACTGGCCGCCGGCCCCTAAACCTTTTTGCAATCATCACAAGGTACTAAAAGTCAAATCAGTGAACGCTTCCTTGACGTCAGTGAGCAGCCATTTGTAATTTTCTGGAAAGTTGACTCCGACATGTATGAGTGCACCGGGAACACTGCTACTTTCTATACGCGGCGCCGGTCAATTTGAGCTACTTGTATTCCTAAAGTGTAGGAATCGTTTTATTTGTTCCATGCTTTGATTACGATGGAAAACGATATTGTAGTGTCACGATAAGTGAGTAGACATAATAACACTTTTATCTATGACAAGATAAACCAATAAGTATCATCAGGAAACATTAATAACACTTCAAAGTAGTTGGTAACCTGTTCGCTATCGTGAGAATGCTCATGTGTTTCAGAATCGTTTATCATAGTAGCTTTCCGTCGTTTGCCTATCATGTCAAGGTTAAGGTTAAAGGTATTTGCTTATATATTTCATGAAGGCATTTGGCAGATCGATCTGATTTGAGTTACGTCTCATAAATGTAAAAAAAATGCATCACCTTAAAAAGTCACACTCAGTGTTAATACTACTTGTTCCAAATTGCCATGGTTGCTAGTCCCCCTTACAGTTACTTATTGAACATGGTTTCCCAGTGACCAACCATATCCTATGATAAGAATACAACCGTTGCGAATTTCTCCTCGTCTATAGCCGCAGCGGGTGGCAGACATCGATTCAGACTAATTCTCTTATTTTAGATTTCATAACGTTCATCAGTCATAATCCATTAGACAAATAGGCCCGGGTTGCGAAAGGCGACGGGCGGCAAAATGGCGCGGGCGGGACTATCGGTTATTAAGCGGCGCGACGGTTGCTTGATTGCTAACTGCTGTCCCGCGGTGACTGACGCATGAAGCCTCCGAAACTACAAGGTACGAGGATTTTTGTAACGGCTCTCTTGTATGCCTTATGCCCTTAGAGACGGGCTGCATTTCGGCTGCTTTCTGGCTGTAACGGCGACCACTTAGGGTTTGGGTTTTGGTTTTAAATTGTCTTTTTTAATGTTATCTGAATGTTTGCTTCTCTTTGTATTTTAATCGGATGTATTTCAATTCAACTTGATTTTCTATTTCTCAAATTTGTTCTATGAATCCATCCATGTTGTTTGGAAATAAATTAGCGGCGGAGGGTAAATTAAAAAAGTTAGCCCCCGCCGCGCTTCACTTTAAGCCATATTTCTCTAAACCCAATGCAAACTAGGGCATGTCATGTATCATTCTTGGATAAAATAAGGATGACAAATGTATTTATGGAACAATAATAATGCACTTTAGAACAAAAGGCAAAAGTAGGAAATCGATGAATCCACTCAAGACCACCTAAGGATCAACTGTGCCAAGTTTCAGCGCATAGCATATTAGTCAAAACCAAACCAACTAAAAGGTCCGGGATGCGTTGGTAAAGTCGGCGTCAAAGATTTGCTAAATTTTTCGCCTTATTGCTATGGAACTACGCGTAATAGTGTAAACTTATCTGTGACGTCATTTGTAGGCAGGGATATTTATCTCTACCCATTAACATATCATAAGTACAATATGAAAACAACATCCTTTATTGAACAGTTAGCGAATGGGTAGCGAGATCAATTAAAGTTAAATGTACAAGCGGGCAAATTTAATGCAGTGCATTTGACAACAATAAAATTACAAGATGAATGACCGATCATGCCGAGTTTTCATCAATGCAACCAGAGCATGTGCATAAATTGGCTTGAATGTAGAATTAGGATCATATCATATACCTACACACTGAAAAACAGAACAATTCCTTTGGTGAAGTACCTACCTACACTGCAGGAGTACCTGTACCACTCTTTGCTATATATGTAGCAGCCCTGTCCTGAAGTACTCGTAATTTGGCTTGTTTGAAAATTATGACTTATAATTACCTACGCCAGAGTCCTTGGCCAGTATTCTATCAGCGATATTTGACAGAAAGGGACATGTCCTCACTTTGGTGTCTCTGTCATTATAATATTGAGAAGCAGAGAAATGAACTGTCGCCTTCTTAAAAAATCGCCAATAGAATAGGGGCTCAAAATTACAGAGACATCAAAGGACTCTTGTATGTCCATTTCCGTCAAATATTGAGGATGGAATTCCTTCCCTGACGTAGTTTACGCTTTATTAAAATTATGACTTATGCTTCGAAGTTAACTATCAGCCACAGGAAAGGTAAATTAAAACTTAAGCCTTGATCCCTTTACAAGCTTATTCTCTTATTTAGTACCATCGTTTGTCATCCTTTAGTTTAGTTGATAAATATTTGAGGATGCGGCTAACCAAGCAAGAGCAAATATTTGTGTCATGGTCATGAGGACGAATATTTGTTCCTGAGTCTTGGATGTCTGTTTGTGTATTCATTTATTTACTTGTTTGTGTATTCAAGTAGTAACTACTTACCACTGTACTCCTAAGGAATAGGTATAGGTACCTTTATTTGAGTTAGTAAGTAGAAATCTTACATCGCAAAATGACCACATTCTTGGGATCACACTTTAAAGGGATGTGGTCTTTTGGGGTATTTCAACTTTCTGCAACAACACTTAGCTAAGTGTTCTATTTACGATCTAGTCATATTGAGATTCTTTCAGCGATTTCAGCATAATACGAAGGGACCCATTTGCGTTGTAGCCGTTATGCGAATTTGCGATGTAGGATTTCTACTCTAACCCCTTTATTTAGTACTAGCAGCCCGCGCGGCTTCGCCCCCGTGTTGAAAAGAACGCATGCAAACTTGCGGTATAAAATATAGCCTATAACCATCCAGAAAGTCCATTCTAGACGCAGGTGAAAGAATTTTTAAAATCGGTTAAGCGTTTCCGGAGATTACCCATTACATACAAACTTACAAAGCTACAATCTCACAGACATTTCCTTTTTAAAATATTTGTATAGATAGAACTAGGTCGATATGTGTTAGATTATCCTTTAATATAGCTATGTAGGTAATACGAAATTAAAATGATATAACCTGAGGGGTAATTGAACGTGCGTTAGGACAATTTAACTGTCATTTTTTCATATAAAAAGTGACATTTAGATCTACCTGACGCGCGTACGCTGACATTATGTGATCGACCTGCTGAAACAAAAGTGGTATGGCTAACGGTAAATACCTGGTCAGGTAGAGTCAGCAAAGTAGTTAGCTACGCGCCCCTGTGGGTCCCTTATAGAAACTATACAAGTTTCTATAAGGGACCCACAGGGGCGCGTAGCTAACTAGCAAAATAGTTAGCTGGTTATGCAAACCAGCTAACTATTTTGCTGACTGTACGTACATACGGTTAAAATGAGAATCTCCTCCTATTTGACGACCACTTTGGCGTCGTTGGTAGTGACCCTGCCCTCGGAACTAGAGGTCCTGGGTTCGAATCCCGGGGTATGAGCACGAATATTTGTTCCTGAGTCATGTTTTTTTCCATCTATCTATTTAAGTACCTAAGTATTTATTTATCTATATAAGTATGTATATCATTTAGTACGCATAGTACAATATGTGCTTAAGTTTGGGACTATTGGCGTCTGACTCAATTTGCGTAAGTCTGTCCGCAATTTTTTTTCTTTTTTTTAAGTTGACAATGTAAATGAGAACTTGTCAAACCGGCGATGTTATGGTGGTTAATTGACAAAAAGCATTGCATTCGCCATAAATGCCATAATACAGCAATCATCGGATATGAGCCAGCGGTCACTGTACTCCAGTACGCTTACCATGAGAGCCTATAGAATACTTACAATAGTAAACTTCTCTCGATATCGAGCTAACGCGCTTCGACTAGATTTCGATTCTCGCAAGTTCGAGCTGTCAAATGCGCCGTACTCATGGTGCCGATATACTACGAAAACAACTACAAAACGTTACTCGCTAGCGTCTAGTTTTCGATGCGTAATCTAAACTTTCGAATCGTATTACCAAACGGTAGCGTGAGTCACAAATTTGACATTTCGAATCGAAAAATACCGTAGTATCTGTAGTTTACTATTTCACTTCCAAAATGGTGCGTGATAACGTATTATTTCGTCAAGATTTACCGTAGATCCGATCGATACCTATCTCAAATTAAAGAACTTATAAAAATAAGGGTTTTGAATCGACAACTTATATCCGCAAAATTCGGATTGTCGCGTATTTTGTATTTAAAAATGCAAATAATTGGCACACGTTCCGCCATATTGGGTCGACAGACTTAGATGAGGATCATCGCACACTGTTAAAATTATACTTAATGTCGTTAAGCTTAAGGTATAGATTCCTTTAAAGTCTTTAAACTTTGGCGTTGGGGAATTTTTCGACGTTGGCCATGCGCGTATTCTGTAATGTCATAACCGACAAACGCTAGCATTTAAATTGAAACGATAAATGCTTGTAATTTAAGGCTGAATATTGAAAAATCTATTAAACTATACGAACAATCGAGTTAACTATTGCGAGAAAAGTATACTTATATGGGACTCGGGGTACCGATTAGATTTTTAGTTCTGTGAGTGACCGCCAGGGGCGGTGTATAGAGTTTTCATACAAATCTTTAACTGTTGTCGATAGTCGCTAGCGTATTCCGACTTACTGTAAACTCACACTAAAGCTACAGCTAATTAAAAATCCAACGGTAGTGGTTTGTGGTTTTATTACTCTTAAATACTAAAGTTGCCTCGATAAAGTACTTGTCCTATACGTGTTTTTGAACGAATTTCGCTGTTCAGGAATGGAGTGTTAATTACATTTTTAATTCGACATCCGTTAATTTGGTTTCGGTCCCGCGTCGAATGCTAAACACGGTTGAACTCATTAGAGTTTTCATTAAGCGATATATGTGATAAGCTATCGTGTGAAGGGGAGCCGATAAAATTTCCGAGGGAACGCGTAAAACAAACGTGGACAAATTAGTGCAGTTGTATATGCCGCCCGCGATAAGAGTTCTGCATTTTGCGAATTACCGGTTAGTAGACGTTTGTTTGAATGTGGTTTGCTTATACTACGTGTCTGGGAAGATAGGTACATATCGTATCTGTGTGGTCCAGTTGGTCGATTACTTAACGTATCGTACAGTCGAGTTCGAAAATATGTGCACGGACAAAGTGATCAAACATATGTGAACACGACTATATAAATAAATATCGTGGGACACAATTCACACCAATTGATCTAGTCCCAAACTAGGCAAAGCCTGTACTATAGGTACTAGACAACGGATAAACATACTTATATAGATAAATACATACTTAAATAGATATTAAACATCCAAGACTCGAGAACAAACATTCGTATTCATCATAAAAATATCTGCCCCGATCGGGAATCGAACCCGGAACCTCAAGCTTCATAGTCAGGTGCTCTAACCACTAGGCTATTCGGTCGTTTTTGTTAAGGGCATGGGCAAGGGTTGCATAGATATTTTGGATTCTTTGGGAACGTACATATATTTTTCTACTCCTGTACTTTTATCTGTCATTTACATAGTCACGAACACTAATATAAAGACATACAAAATAAGTTTGCAGAAAAGTCTATACTCTATTCCCCATAACAGTACGGCACAACCGTGCTGTTATGTCGCCAAAACGATACGCTTAGCAGCCATACGCTTCTAAACCTATACATTAGGTACTACCAACTTAACAAACCACTGAATGTTTTTACTTTTTAGAAATTTTTTAACTAAAGGCATTGCTGCTAACTTAGGAAAAACCTTTATTCTTAATATGGCAGTACTGGCAAGTTGACATCAATTAAAAACAAAGTTAACCATAGACATCCATTTGTCTCATTTTCATGTTTCCCGGATTCCCGGTTATTTTATAAATTGTTGTTTAACTTTGCGGCCGTTGTGTTTGCTACAAAATAGTTGGTGTTTGCTACAAAATAGTTGGTGTTTCTCAAAAGTAATAATGGATGACGATGAAAATATTGCTTCTACACCAGAAATACACCGGGGCAGCCCACAAGCAGTGACCGAACATTTGTTGCCTACTAAATCTCGGGACCTATACGACAAAGTTTAAGAAAAGTTTATTCTTTGTTTAATTTTGCATTTTATTTCATAGTAGCTAGTCGTAGAAAAAGTATTGTATGCAAAGTTGTATAACTAAGTCAAAAAACGCTCGTGGCGTCTTTCTTTACAATGTTCGCCTTCGGCTCACATTGTAACCCACGCCACTTGCCTTTTTTGACCTCTCTTATACAACTGTTGCATAAAATACTATTATAGACTCGACTGTAACTACCTACGTGCGCCAGGTAGATCTAAATGACACTCTTTGTATGAGAAAATGACAGTTGAATTGTCATAACGGTCGCTCAAAAAGTTACGTGTTTGTACCCCTCTGAGCGCTCTCTAGCTGACGCACATAATACTCAAAATTTTATATGCAGTGCATGTTTTTCTCACTAGAATGGTAATTACTGATTACGTAACCATTCGAACGTACGTTAGGTAAGGACAGCCCAACTGTCTTTTTCCCATACAAAAAGTGACATTTAGGTAGATCTAACCTGACGACGTAGACGTCATTATTTTTGAAACAGGAGTCAGATTTGCGAAAGAGCACTTAGTACTTGTACTAGTTCGCAGGGTTAATCCGGTTCCGGTATTTGACTCGTAGTTCAATCAGAAACTTTTTATGAAACGTCAATGACGACGCTATGTTCAATGTTAATAGCATGAAGTTTGTAGAAATATACAGACTAAGTGACGTGATCCTTTTCTGTGATCACACAGCCTTCTTTTATAGTCTTTATGTCTTTTATAGTCTTTATTAGATAGATCTATAGATTATTTATTTCATGATAAAAAGACAGTACAAACTTTCATACATGTCTAAATTATAAGCATTTATATCACCGATCAGTGAATATATAGCAAATATTGATATTTTTCGAGTATTTTGTTATGTTATTTTTATTTTGTCGCTAATGTTAAAATAATTTATGTTCGAATTTAGCATTGTTTATGTTAAATGAGTTAGTAAAATTCCTCTCTTCACGGTCAAACGTGATCTACGTGTAGAAGAAAATGAATGATCCTTTCAGAATAATACTTTACCGACATAATATCAGGTAGAGAAATCGCGACGCAGGATATTCCTGGTTATGTTCTTTCTTATCCCTAATTTGACCTAGCTTACAAAAGCATACGGTTAGCTAAGCTAGGTGCTACGAACCGGCTACACGATTCACAGTCTTTCTCGACTCATCTCACACAAGTCTCTACTATTACTTGACTTAGAAATTCGCTACAACTATGAGTAATCAGAGCTCAGACCGGACTGGTTCGAATGAGCCGAGTTCTTCTTTCTTCTTTATGAAAACCAACCCTGCCTACACACCTGTATTGATTCTA
The DNA here is from genome assembly GCA_932294315.1 of Epinotia nisella. NCBI lineage: Eukaryota > Metazoa > Arthropoda > Insecta > Lepidoptera > Tortricidae > Epinotia > Epinotia nisella. The sequence goes on along the minus strand of OW028682.1, from coordinate 14,381,450 downwards.
CGGGTATTGGTATTCCATAAATCCACACTGTACGTCAATTAAGTCACCCCTTAGCGAGGTTTTCGGCCTCTCCTTTGTTTTGACAATAGTCATTAGAGTCATTACTTTCGAGGACGTGTACCTTTTACGAGATTGTTTTGTAGTGACGGAAAAAAACGTCGTCGTTGTATCTAGGTTACCTACTTGGTTAGCCATTTCTAGTATGGCATAGTACAATCATATTGTAATCCTAGGCATACGAGTATAATACGCATACGTTGTTTGTGTTGATAAAACATGTTTAATAGTTATTAAGATTATTTTAAAACTATACGAAGATACTGCCAAAAGCATTTCGGGGTATGATGTCAATAGTGGACTTATTAAACATATATAAAAGGAGAAACTGACTGACTGACTGATCTATCAACGCACAGCCCAAACCGCTGGTCCTAGAGATTCCAAATTTGGCACGTAGGTTCCTTAGGTATAAGGTCTAGGGGTGCAGTAAGAAAGGATTTCTCAAAATTCAACCCCTAAAGGGGTGAGATGGGGATCCAAAGTTTATATGGGGAAACATGATTCACTATCATTCGAAACTTCACAGCAGTATTCCTAACGATAAATGAGTAAACACGTGTTTCAGGTTTTTTGAGATGGATTCTCAAAAAACCTAAAACACGTGTTTACTGGTGACAAAGTCTAAAAATCAACGTGGGTATAGTTTCTATGGTTTATTTTTGGTTTAGTTTCTATGCCATGATGGGGTTAGCTGGGGTTGAAATGTCTAAATATCAATGTGGATTTCATTTTTATTGTTTTTTGGGACATTATTACGAAAATGGAATTGATTTCGAAATTTAATATTGTGGACATTTATCTAAATATGTACAGTCGATATGTAGAGTCGATATGTAGTCGATATTTAGTCGATATGTAGAGTCGATATGTAGAGTCTATATAGAGTCGATAATTATATAAAAAAAAAACTGGCTGACTGATTGACATAACACCGCACAGCCCAAACCGCTGTATTTAGAGATTCCAAATTTGGCACGTAGGTTCCTTATCAAGTTTAGGGGTGCATTAAGAAAGGATTTTTCTAAATTCACCCCTGAGCGGGTGAAATGAGGTCCAAAGTTTGTATGGTGAAACAAAATAAGTAAGACTACGAGTATTTCATTCGAAACTTCACAGGAGTATTCCTAGTGATAAATGAGTAAACACGTGTTTCAGGTTTTTGGAGAATTAAAGCCCTAAAAGGGGGAAATGTGGTGACAATGTCTGAAAATCAACATGTGTATTATCCCCCCACCCCTAAAACTAGGGGATGGAATTTTGTATGAGACTTCCGCAAATTTTGTTGTTAGAGCTCTGGAAATTGATAGGGACTCCTTGTTACTAAATAATAAAATACGTTTCAGGATTTTTAGTAAATCACCCTTTAAATTAGGGGATGGAAGTTTGTATGGGTTTTCCCATACAAACTTAATTTCATGCTAGAGATCTGAATATGATACAAGTACACCACAGACATCTTATTACAAATAATAATATTATATGTAGCTTTCGTCAGGTTTTAGAATATTACTACATTATTACTTATGTACTTCGTTAAAAATTGCTTCGTTAAACTTGACATGTAAAATTTTATTATTTATTAATAAATACTTGAATTGAATTGAATTAAACTGTGGTGACAAGTATTTACAAAAAAACTTCTATGGGGATGGGAGATCACAACGGTGTAAGCCCCGGTTGTAAGATAAAATCGTAATAAGCTGTATCAGAGGTCGGACTTAATAAAGGCTAAAAAGTATAGACCCGTCGCTTATTTATATAAACATATATTCATACCGTAAGTACGCACGCGGGAGAATCCAACGATGTGCCCAACCAAGCTATACTTTTTAGACAAGATGTAGAATTTGTAGAGCGTGGCTGGTAGAGTTGGAGTAGGATATCTTTTTAACGCTGAAAGCTATATGAGCTAGTGAGTCTTGGCAAGGCATGTAATATTTTTTGTGGGTCATTATTACGTGAGACGCTGCGAAGAAAGTGATTTATAGTCATCAATTAGAATCATCATGGCATGTTGTTATAAATTAGCGTTGCGCTAAAATGCCGTTTGTGTTGTAAGTACCTAGCTCTAGAAATAAAGAAAAGAACTCGTTTTCGTACTTGAAGTACAGTTAGCTACTATAAGATATTACGAGTATATCCAGTTTTCAACTCATTGCAATGTAATGTAATACAATAGACTGCAACGTACCTACAACGATAGCTGACACTGATAGAACTCATCTCACCGCTCTTTATATTTTTTACGTTACTTACCTAATATGTATATTTGTCTACGTTTCATAATACTTAGCTGGCAAAGTGTCAGTGACTCAATTAGTTTAAAAAACACACTAGACATAGACATAGACATAGAAAATCTTTATTTAACATCACATGTCGTTAGTTTGAAATCTCGCCATTGATTTGTTGGAGCATGAAGACTAGGTATTTGATGCGCATATAATAGGCATACTAAGTAAAGAGGAATCCTAGAATGACTAAACGATGTTAGTTTTCACTTTCTATGCGTTTTACTATTTGCCGATTGCGCAAACTGCAACGAGGATGTGATCGCGTGCGCACACTCGTTCCGCTTCCGAAGCGCAAGAGTTGTGAACGGCGTGTGAAAAAACATGGCGGCTGGTTACTCAGCCACTGTGTCAGTCACATCACGCTATAAAACTCAATTAACTTACTCACAATTAGCGCTAGATTGCGGATAATTGGTAACTACAACAGAATTAACGATACTGATCGAATCTTAATCTATTCATGATGTTTAATTGATTTAAGCGGTGAACTGTACATGATTAACTGATTGCATTATAAATCATCTCCGAATTTGCAGGTCTTGGAAAGACGCTCGTTCTATGCAAACTCTTGGCTTTGGATGTTTGTTACTCAATCACGCAAAAATGGCTAAACGGTTTAAGATGAATTTTGGTATACATATAGTGGATTAACATTTAGAATACTTTTCATCTCGGGAATCATCCCCTAAGGGGGCGAAATGGGGGGCGAAAGTTTGTATGGAGCTACGATATAAACTAGTTCCACGCGGACGAAGTAGCGGGCAGAAGCTAGTCCTAAAATGTATAGAGGGTCTGCAATGCAACGCGCTTGTGATTATTCTGAAGTCGTATGCGTCCATTGGCACAGTGTCAACTTAATACCTACCATCAGGCAGGCCGTATGCTTGTTTCCAGCATCGAGTATATAAAAAAAATATCAAGGGCAACAAACAACAAAACAACTTGATCTATCGAGTTATCTATTTAACGGTCTATTACTTAACGAACTACGAATACATTTGACACGTCACCGGTGACATCAGCGGCAATCAAAAGAGCGATTTTATTCTTGTATGTAGGTACCATATCACGAACGGTAATTAGATCAACGTAAATACGGCCCGTGCCTGTCATTAAACCAACGAACCGATAGAAATACAGATATTACATTATGTAAACAACAAGTATTTATTGGATGCGTAAAGTTTTACCTTACTAGGAAAACCATGTCACATACATCCTTTTGGACGCGGGGTGCAGAGTATCATCCCGAACATTTACGCACGTCAATGAGGATTAGTTCCCGACGGGGCGACGACACGACACCACCACCTGTTGGCTGGCACCTCGAACCAATCTCCCGTCGTCACAGCAACGCTCTACAACATTTGTCTCGCTCAAATCTAGCAAATCAGCCAGGGATGACAGATATCGACAACGTCCAAGTCGATTTGATACGCAATGATAACATTACGCAATGATCACGCGTCTTGATTGTAAGCGAATTTCGGTGGGCTTCCTGAAATTGGCGTCTTGTTTTCTACGATTTTCATGCTGGATAATCAAAGGGCTGAAGGAACAGGTGGGCTGTCGAGCGCTTGTCACGTTAATTCAGCCCCCAATCAAAAGGGCTTAGTAATGGAACCGATTGTTTGACTGTGCTTTATTACGGCATCGGATTGCGTGTAAAATTGTTTACTAGATACATAGAAGTACTTCACTGAAACTCTTCGCATTCCTTGGGACATCCCTGTCTAATTTACAAATGTATTAGACGAGGATACATATCGTGTTGATCTAGTGTCGAAGTAGGTAATTCTATCATCCGTTACTAACTATGACAAATACGTTAGTGACGTTGCCAAGATTCTGTCAGGGATAATTAAGGAAAAGTAATTAGTTATGTCGGCACGATACATTTCATACGTAGGTGCTTTTGTAGATTACAGTAGTTCCAATTATAATTTTACTGAAACTAAGCCTTCGGAAAGATGCAAATGCATTGATTATTATAGAAAAATCAAAGTCAGCGATAGTATTTGAGGTTGATAATATTTGAGGAGTTCTGTCGATTACTCAAGGATCTCAGAATTGACACGTCATTAGTTGCTACTTCCACGGAATCATGTCAGAATCTTTGACGTACTTTACATCCTTGAGCAGTTCCATAAGTCATCTGTGGTCTCCCTCATCAGTTCCACTTCACCAAAATTGCGATTTCCGAGTCATTTTTTGACCACCGGTTACGACGTCGCTCATTTCGTGATACCTACTAATTACGAAATTGACCATAATATGTCTACTTTACCTGTAGGCCTAATAGGCCTTATAAAACCTTATTTTGTTGCCGACCCATACAAGTATGTACATAAACCGTGTTTTGGGTTTTGTCTACCGATTTTTGACCCATAAAAACAAGTGAAATTTCGCTCCTGCTGGACGCGTAACGCATTGTATGCGCGTGAGGTACTTAGATCTAAACGTCAATTTTTATATGAAAAAACCGGCCAAGTGCGTGTCGGACCACGCAAAACGAAGGGTTCCGTGCCTATTAAAAAGGTCGTATCATCACAGGAATTTTACGGCACTTACGTCCTTTTCTTTGAGGAAGGTAGTTTTTCAGCAATATCTCGAAAACCTCTGAACCGATCTTGTTCAAAACAATTTTCGGTGAATGAAATTAATAAGGCCTATGTCCATGAATTTTTCCATATTTTTAAAATACACGGTTCAAAAATTAGAGGGGGGGGACAGAATTTTAGTGACTTTCGGGGCGATTATCTCCGACCCTATTCACTTAATCAAAAAAAATGCTAAGAAACCTTATATTAATTTTGAAAGGCCTATCGATTGATGTGCCACACGGGGGGTCACAACGAAAAAAAAATTTTTGACTTTTAGTTTTATGTATGGAGTGCACGCCTAAAAAAATTTTTTTTTGTCATTTTAATTACAAAACTATGTAGCGGCTAACAAAATACACCTATCCTCAAAATTTTATTCAAATACACCCTTTAGTTTTCGAGTAAAATGCCTGTGACATACGGACAGACGGACAGACGGACAGACGGACAGACGGACAGACGGACATGACGAAACTATAAGGGTTCCGTTTTTGCCATTTTGGCTACGGAACCCTTTTATATAGAGTCAAATCTTATAAAATGTAATGCGCTTCGCAGAAATGTCCTTAACCACGGATACCCATTGTTCTAGCTGGGTTTCTAGTGTCTGCGTAAAGGGCGCAGATTTCTCTGTTTATAAATGTAACTCTAGGTCAAGAGCTCTCCGCGATCGCGCGGGGGTTATTCTGAGACATACATTTGAAAATTCAATTCAATTTCAATTAGATCACGCTTGCGTTCCGATATTATTACCCCGGCGCACGCGGAAGCGAGCGCGGAACACTTTGAAATCAGATTGAAACACGAAATGTATGGGCTCAAATTGACCCACTGGCTTCCTTCCAATCGAGAGGTTACCGTCTCTTATCTGATGCAGAATGAGAAAATCTTTCTCTTGCATTTTACTGCGGACTGAACGCAGCGTACCTAACAAGTTTATCCAATGTAGGAATATATTATTCTCGTAGATGTTTATCAAATTTGTCGTATTTTTGTTTCTAGAATTGTATTGATACTTAGAAATAAGTTTTATTTGTCTACAATATTTCATGTTATTTTTGTCGACCACTTTAATCTGATTGTTGATAGTATATACTCGTACCCGCCTCAAACTTAGGTTTCTTCGCGGTAAGGGCATTTATTTTAGAATTTTTGCTGTCGTTTAGTATCTACCCGTAATACAAGCTTGGCTCATTAGGGGTCTTGGTATATAGATTTGTGTAAGCTTGTCCATAAACATAAACATAATTATTATTTTATTATTTATTTATTCCATTAACTAATCACACATCACCACAGTGACGGCGGTAGGTACCATGGAGTACATGAAGTACTTGCAATAACATTTGTACCTAATTCTTATCTTTCCCAGACAGTGCAAATTAAAAGCGGAAGGTGGCCGCTTATTCTTTAAAACATGTACGATCATTTGGTACAAAATTCGTATCTCTTACGCACACACTGTATACCTTTAGGATACATTTGCATATAAATCGCATCGCTTTGATACTAAATAATATGTATATAGTTAAGTAACCTTGGGGAATGATTAGAGTTAAATATAACACAACCTAATATTGGCTTGTTTATCCTTATCAATAACTTGATTTTGCTGTAGCCGTGTGATTATTTGATTCTTCCATTGTTACGATGACGCTCGCTGCGATATGTTTAGTGGTTGCTAATAAGAGTAAACATGTGTGGGACGTGCGTAAACGTCCCGTACTCGGTGAGGTATCCTAATCTATTAGCAAATAGGCAGCGAGTACAGTGTAAAGTGCAGTCGTTATATACCACTATAACCTCAGCCGAAAAGCCGATTGTTACGTTGTCTTTCTACGCAACGGTTTTGGTTAAGAATGAAACTCAATGCCCGAAATAGTAGGTTCTAAGTACTCATATTCCTATACTATTAAACGATCAACGTTTATATATTTATTTGTTTGTAAATGGTTGATGAAAAACGGCTCTAACAATTTTAATCAGATTTACGTAATTGTTTACGGGGGCGAGAAATGGACCTAGCCTAGGTCTCATTTCGGAAAAAAACTTTTTTTTAGGGAATAGACAAAGGCATCTAATCAAAGATTTGATCTCCCAGATATTTTAATATTACACATACAACGAGTCAATTGTATTAAATACGTCCTTTTTGCACACTGTGAGCCATCATTTTCATATGTATTTAGGTACTGTCAGTCATACTAATTAATATCTTAGGTTCTAATTATTCAAGTTCTCATAATATAATATGTATATGTTAAGATATATCTCTTATACTTACATATCTCCAAGACATTTCTACTAATGCAATAAGGTAACTTGTTGCATTTGTTACGGGCATGAACGGATCAGTAATTGGGACTTATAGGACTTAAGTATCTACTTTTAAATACAAGCTAAAAATAAATAAATGCGTGTAGCTGATAAGCAGACATCGTTAATTTTGTAACATTTTCGGTGCATCGTAGTGTTATTAACGGAATTGGTATAAACAATTTCAATTATAATGTTTAATTAGCGTTAATAATGTTAATGTTAATCTTAATTAACAATTTTGATTGATATTGTCTTAAGACGTTTACCAACATCGTTAACACAACCATGCTGCACCGATAATGCTACAAAATGTACAATGTCTGCTGATAAGTCATACGGTAATTCTAATCATTTGGATTTGCAATAATGTTTCATTTTATCTGCAATATAATTATGGAAGTGGAACTATCGCTTTGATAGTTAATACCGCAAGTGAGGATAATAATACAAGTCTTCTGAAACTTGAGCCTATTATTTAATTGCAAACTAGCTGCCCGCGCGGCTTCGCCCGTCTATTGCAAAGAACGCAGGGAAACACGCGGGATAAAATATAACCTATAACCATCCAGAAAGTCCATTCTACAGGCAGATTAAATCATTTTTGAATTCGGATAAGCCGTTCCGGAGATTACCCAAAACATACAAACTTAAACCGATAAAGAGGCTGCTAACGGGCCTTGGCATGTCGAGGTTGCCGCCCAGGATCAAGCCAGATGGGAAACCGATCTAAGAGCCTTGTGTCAAGTTGTGTCCTTGATGAATAATTGGCATCCACTTATTCCTTATCAGAGACATAGGGCTCTTAGAAGGGTTTTCATCGACATCAATATAATAATTAGCTTTAACTATCAAGTTTATTTTGTTGCTTGAACAACCCTAGTCATCTGTCTTGTCATATTTTAACCAAAGTTTTAATAAATTAGGAATCATGATTTAGTTCATGTGTAATTATAGTAGTTTATGCAAATATTATATTGTAAAGTTCCTTAAATATTCGGTTAGATCGGTTCCCAAACTCGTTAATTCCGCGTAGCTAAATTTCCGTTCCCGTTTTTCCCCACTATAATTTTCTGCTATTACCTATCTATTACCTATATGGCTTCATTCATAAAGTCGTCCAGTATCAGATTTCCCTTTCGCTATTTCATCCTATTGCATATTTTTTCACTTAATGCGCCCTCTTATCTCCTCCTGTTATGCTATTCCATAGAAGTCATTCGGTGATTGAATAAAAACGTTGAATCTCTGTTTAATTAATGCAGTAATATGAAGTAAACGGCCTCAAGTAGGTAGATAGGTTTAGGTTATGTCAGCTTTGCAGTAGCCTGAAGGGACAGAGAAGACAGCCACACAGAAGCAATAGCTCCGTTAAAATTGTTTAGATATATACGAGTATGCTGCTTTGTTTGTGTGAGGTGTGCAATAAAGAGTATTTGTATTGTATTTGTATGCTGAGGTTGAGGAAAAATGCGATAAGAAAATGCACTTTGGGGAATAAATTGTTTATTTATTTCACAAGCACGATTAATACCCATGTTACACTAGTGCAAAAATGGTGTTGCGTGAAACAAAGCGATAGACACAGGTCCCAACACGAGTGGGGAAAAACGGGAATGGAAATTTTGCTACGCATAATTAACGCGTTTGGGGAATAGATCTTTAAACGCTCCTAATTATTTACAGTTGCATACATTACTTTATCTATAAACCCTATAAAATGGTCTGGAAACTGTATGCAACGATCTGCATGGTACCTAACCATATCCAATAATTTAATGGAAACAGAGAAATACTTCTTTGTCACTTTTTAAACAACTTTATTGGTCATTACCGCCAGTTTATGAACGCATTTTAGCGAATTTATGGCGTGTACGTATTATAGGTATTTAAATTCAGGCGACTCAAAAGTCCACCGCGTCGTTTAGGGTGGCCTAATTTACTCTTACCTAGGGACACGGCACCCTCTAGCTATCACTCCATCAAGTTGAAAGACAATAATATAGGTACTTGTTGACGGTTACGTATTAAGTGAAGTGATTAGGCACGCAAATGTCACGCACGATCACCCTTTACAGGTCAATTGCTCAACGTCGAGAATACTATAGTAGGTATCTGTGGGTGTAAATATTTAAAGGAGTCAATGATTTGTGGTTGATCGCCTTTATCGGGCAGGGGGAAAATAGCTTTATTTTTTACAGTAAACAAGAGGATTACAGATATACCCATGGTATGTAGGTAAAGCAAGGCAGGAGATGACGGCTGCGTTGAAAAGTTTTAGATAAATTAGGTATTTTTGTGTGAAAGAGAAGTTTTTATTCTTTACTAAACGCTGCCATGAATACTACACTTCCTAAAGGTTATCTTGGCTATCGTTTTAGGATAAATCCTCCTCCTTGTGTCGATTCGATACCGCAATTGTAGGAGTCACTCATGACATCAATTTCTCTGACAATGTTCCGCCATTGGTTCCCGTCTTCGGCAACTCGGATGTTGAGTGAAAGTTGAGAGGTTTTGGTCTGTCGTCTGTCCAACGCATTCGGTTCGGATCCTTCTTGTCGGGCTTCCATCTATTTTACGGGTGATATTTAGATTTTGGAGGTTTTCGCCGGGCTCACGGGCTATGCAGTAGGTAACTACCTATACATCTATAAAATACTCAATAATCCTGTGAATGTAGAATAGGTATCTAGTTACTAGGTAAGTCCACGCACGTCCATAAATACCGCGATACTATCTAGGTACCTATCTATTCAATTTTGTAACTTTGGAGCAAACTTAATTAAGCCACTCAACTCTGTCGATTTTGATTAGTCGACTCGGCTAATGAAAAATATAGGTATGTACGACTATCGCTTACTATAGCTTCTCGGTATTTGTTACATCATACATAACAATCTCGGCAGTAAAAAAAGTAATAAACTCTCTGTTGTTCTTCCCTATAGGTAAGCGATAAAATTATGTTTGTTGAACGCAAACGAATCGGTTTGTTTCACGTGAATATGAGCTAGAGGCATGTAAATTTTAAATAATAGCGTAGTATTAAGCGTGCTACGATTTTTATGGATTTTTAAACTAATTGCTAGCGTAGAATATACGGTAATGTCCATGAAAAGATTAAATTATTTTTGAATGAGTATATTTATTTAACAAACAAAACGATTTAGAAAATGTGAGAGAGACTTTGTATGAGTATATGTTATATATTTTATCCTTACCAAAGTATTAGTTATCGTATATTTGTAAATCATGAGATAACGTACTTACTCAAACCTTATTACGAAAAGTTATGCATATAAACAAGAAACTCACGATCTAACCGTAACACTAACATGTAAATGAGGCCATCATCTACTGAGACCAACATTAAAATTGCAATCGTGTTACTTCAAAACACTCTATTTCGGATGTTTTCACTAAACCAAAGCGTGACATTGATAGAGATCGGCCGCTTACAAAACCCATGTCCGTGAAACTAGAAGAGACAGTGTTTTGTTTTAGCATGCAGAGTGAGTCCCGGCAACCGCGCGCCTTATTAACCACCTGACACACTTACCCGAAGAAACAAACAGTGATACACTGCTTACCTTTCCATAGGCACACCTGACTTCACGATGCCATTTGAAATGCAACCGTGCTGCATTCAAAATAAAGTTCACACTTTTAAAACAACTCAATAAATATAGGAGGTTGTGAAGTTTTACAGTCGATATGGGCAATTAAATCTGATAGCAGCTTAATGGAATTGATACTCCCGGAGTAAATGATATATAATTGTCGGGCGAAGTTGTGTCGAACAACGTCTATTTAGATTTCGAAACAATTTTCGGCTTTCGAAAGCAATTAATGTGCACTAGTATTGAGGCGTGTTATTGTATAGGTTCACCTGTAATTTATTAAGATTAATGTCTTTGTTACGGTTAACATCGTTAATACATACCAATACTCTTAGTATATTGGGAGAGTGCATATTTAGTGTGTTTGTATATGTAGTTTTAGATAATAATGCACTTAGTTGCGGTTACAGTGGATTAAAATATAATCGGTACGGATGCACCGATACCTACATAGCAGCACACTGCTTTCTTATATTTCGATGTTATCATGACTGCAATTTTCGATATAAGCAAGCTATGCATTGTAATCATTGGCAGTGTAAATTGTGTCAATTTGGAGCAAAATCTCGCACGCATGGTAACCATACTTTTGGCCAGTTTTGTTGTGACGATTTTGTCAACTACCAGGCATGCATTTATTGTATTTACTAAAGCGCCACATACATAGGTACTTACGTAAACTCACGCGTATATTCCCGAAAGGGCAGCCAGAAAACATGAAATTAAATTTTAACAGGACCTAGCCCTTTAAAATCAAATTCTGCCCCTTTGAGGTCTCAAGTCTATTACTCATCTCGTGACTCAGATGATACAAGGATATCTTGTGAAACAATTTATCGCGTCAACCCACACCAGTGAATTACACAATTGTGAAGAATTTTAATACAAATGTGAAGGATTCTGGGGTCAATCTCACTCGATATTTCGCGTTCCAATATGTCAATGTGTTATGCTACTTTATTAGTGCATGATAAACAACATAAACTACCCGCTTCTTTAGTGAAGAAGCGGGTAAAGAGCTGTATAGTCTATCTCATTGTGCGAAATAGTTCACGCGTGCCGTGTAGTGCGATAGCGCTCAGTTCATTACTGTCATACGAGTATACGAAATATTGAGTAAGATTGACCTCCCGCTGTGCTAACAAACCTGACTTTGATATGATGTTGCCGTGAATCGCTCCCATTGTCAATCTGTTACTGTTACCTGAACGTTTAGGTACGTCTATTGTGACCGAACCAATGTCAACTATTCAGAAATATCAATAGAAATGAATGTCATTCACGATTATGATTGTGTTTTCGTGACAAATCAATTTAAAAGGTCAAAAGTTTACTAGCGTAACTAATTAGGTAACATAAACAGACATGACAATATAATTTCGAAGGATATATTGTTCTTTTATTGAATAATTTTTGGAGTGTTGAGTTACTTTCTCGCATGCCCAAAAATAGTATTTATGTATCCGCCATGGTATTTCCCTAAAAGTCTGAGTTTAAATAGCGCATCAAAAGCGGAGATCACTATCGCGATATAAAATACTACTTTCTAAGTACCTATGCTAAAATCATTTAAGGTGAATAGATAGATATCTTCCATCATCTCCGTATAAAGAAGTCTAAGAGGAACTTTACGATTATAAATAAATATGTGGGGACAATCTTACACAAATCGAATATTTGTGCTCATTATACAATTGAATGCCCTTACCGGGCTTCGAACCCAGGACCTCCAGCTTCGTAGGCAGGGTCACTACCGACTAGGCTAAACTGGTCGTATACGTCAATGCTTAAAATCTTTCAGCCTCGTTCGTCAGTTTCAGTTCTAAATTGTCGAGTTCCCCGAAAAGGACACACGGTGATAATTAAATAAATAAATATTTGGGGAGAATGTTACACAAATTGAATTAGCGCCATAGTAAGCTCAATAAGGCTAAAACATCTATGGGTACATTAGGTATACAGCCTGTAAATATCATACGTGCGTATATTTTAACCAGCCATAGTTTTCGACCATACAAATGATATCAGAAAGCAGTTTTGTTAAATTAATATTTTATTAAGTACGTCCTAACAGCAACGTACGTCCAAACGTTTTGACATTTATGGGTGTCGAGTGTCCTAAACAAATGACATGACGTGTAGTGAATTCATACATTGCGTAATCAATTATTTTGTATGAAAAAATGAAACAGTTAGTTAACGAAATTTATGACTGTGTTGTACAGGACCGACACTAATCGACATCAAAATATTCGCCCATATGAAATTTACACACTGTACATACATTATTGTCATTACACAGAGCCATATTACAAAGACAACCGCTTAAAAAATCAGAAACTGCTTTGATATTTTTAGTACTCCTCAACTGTTCTTTTATTCTATGCATAACACAAACTAAACTTTAATTTAGTGAGCGTTAGCTTTGTTGCCAGTTCTCTAAATAAATTTTAGAAAGCATATTATAGTATCAGTCAATATTTTATTTGTAAATGTAGTATTGTTTATTTCGTATTTATTTTATTTTATGCTTAGTTTAGTAGGTCTACTATTTGATTGTGTACAGTTATAATGTTTAAGTTAGTAACTTAATATTATTTTGTAATTTCTTATATTGTGATATATTAATACTCCCTTATTTATATACCTATAATATACTACATCAAGCGACAAATGAGTCGTACACAGGTTTTGGTTCTAATTTGTATTTTCTTTGGGTTGTAGTTATGGTCTTAGGGGTGTAGAATACCAGGCCAAAACTGTCTCGGATATGTTTGAATGTTTTAAAGACCAAACGTAGGCTCCATTGTTCAAAACATCGGGATTTTTTCAATCTGTGTGACACAGTCACAACAAAAACGAATGCGCAATGAAATAAGAAAAGTCTTTGTGTGAATAAGCAAAGTAGGAACATTAAACATTTGCTTAAATTTTATAGTGAAGCGCAAATCTAGTTTTAAATTCATCGGATTTAGTTTATAAATATAATTAAACCACCATAAATCACTGGACAGCTAAATAAACTCGAAATAGCAGCGTTGGTCTTCAAGTCTCACTGAAGAACGAATAGCGTTGAAAGAAACTCATTTCCTCAGCGTTTTCTCAATACATTTCATTTAAATACAGTCTTTAAGTCATCTGAATACAGAGTGAGGGGTTTAATTCAGACGCAAACTCACACGGGACAAGGGAATGCTTTCATCCAGCCACCGGGAGCTTCTCGGTCTCTGATTTGTTCATGATTACAATGACAATCAAATTTTAAAGGGGAGGATTCGGGTCACTTTCCATATAAACGATTTTCAGACTTAGCGTAACCAGAAAACAATTTCATGCTATCATACATCGCTTTGTGCGTGTGATATGTTATCTTCTTACATTTGCTTAGGTTGGTACTAAGGTTATTTACTAGCACTTCACGCGTAAATAGGTAACCTTTTTTTTAATGGGGGAAAATCCGTTTTGGATACATCCGCGCCACGGGGATAGCGCGGAGGTTATGTCGGACTCGCACCGACTAAAAATCCCCCAATGGTCCTTCTCCTCCTCGACGCATTTTGGACGGCTCTGGGATCTGCGCTTAAACAACCTAGTACCTATGTAAATAATGTTAAATCTTACGCATGAAGCGTCGATGAGAAAATTGTCTTCAGTTTTATAAAGATGCGTTTAATTTCAGGAGCCGTAGCATGGTTGGCCTTGTCACGCGATAGGTGATAGGATAGAGCGTGCGTCACTGGCTGACACCGTTCGATAGAACGAGACGACGCTGCTATCTTGTCACTTGTCGCGTGATAAGGCCAACCATGCTACGGCTCCTGATCTAATTTTAGTAACTGAGTACAGTTTTTGACATTACTTACCGACATAAGTTCTAACGGATCCTTATAAAACCGAGGGTTAACCCCTCGTATGCTTGGGTACGGACCCGTGCCGAACATTTGAACCTATTTTTTTACATCTCAAAAGTGCTCTATTGATTGGAGAATTTTGACATCCGCAAACTTCGGAATTAAATTAATTGATATATAAAATGCCAAGTAAAAGTCTGCATAAAATCTACATCTTTGTCTTCTTCAAGCTGTAGTTAGTTACTAAGTAACTAGGTAGGTAATTTAGCTGACCATTTACGATTTATTTTATTAAGCAATAAATCCAACTGACACACAAAATTACTTGAATAGATCAACTAATTCATCATAATTAAATATATTGTCATGCATATTTTGGAGCCATTTGGAAAATGCACCGGTCGCTGATTGCGAGCTAGGTTTGTGATTATGTTCCTACTGACACGCTCATTTGCAAGGCAAATGAAACTAGTTTCTTGTCATATCTGGTACAAAGGTACGAGTATTTTAAAGTAGGTGCCTTATTATCAATTCCTTGTTACCTTTGCTAGAAAATTTTGCTTGTACGTATCCTATAGTTTGTTTTTTTTTTACTTAATCGTAACGTAACGTTACGTTTAAGTAAAAAAAAATTGGTCTAAGTAAACATGATTCCTTCGTAAAGGGGGATGAATATCAAAATATTGTAAATAGTTACGGTTAATTTCCATAGTTAGGTAGTTACAGCTCGCGCCCTGCATACGGACGGGGGGCTCGTGTTATCCTGTTTGCATCCAGGATGCGGGCTCTAATAAACGCAATGCAATGAGAGGGCTTACCCTCACGTCTTTACCTTGTTACCTAGTTGATAAGTAGGTATAAGCGTGGAGCATAGATGTATAATACATTTAGCTCTATAAAATAACTATTCTGTAAAATACATTTAGTTCAATTGCTCGTTATGTATCGTTAGGTACAGTCAGCCGGGGACAACGCGACCCCCTTCATACAAAATCTATACAAAGAGGGTCACGATGTCTCTGCTGCTGACTGTACATGGATTATTAATAACTTGGACAGGTTTCGCTATGTTGTCTGATTTAGTGATGACTTTAATAATATGAGCAGGCACAGCCGTGTCATATGACTGATTCAAGTGAAACAGCATTAGAGCGTCGGGTGGTGCATTATTATGGCGGCGCCATTCCCATTAAGGACGTAGCTCGCAAGTCAATCACGTCACGCGGGTGGCCTGTGTATTTTGCAATTAACAATCTCAATATCAGTGCTTCCCACTCACACATATTTGTCTGGTCGCTTACTCAAAAGGAAGCGCATGGTCGCTGACGATTCACGTATTATAAAAATTCTAAATGCATTTACGCCTATAAAAAATTGGTGCCTGGTATAATCGTATGATATTATTATGATTAGCAATGCACCGAAGATAAGTTCTCAAAGTTGCGAAACATTCTATATGAGAACTTTTCGGTAACTTCTGAGAATGTTCTCGAGAACGAGAACTTATCCGAATACTTAATATATATTTGTAATTTATATCATCGAAACTAATGGTAGCTTAATTGTAGTCAATCTTCAGTTCTATTATCTACACTGCACTTTACTAAATGAGTTCAAAGGTTTCATACTTACTCGTAGTTGTCAATAGGAACTGATAGGAAGTAAGTATGCGTATAACAGTCATTACTCATTTCATTACTCATCCTATACTATTAAACGAGCAATATTTGTATATGCAATCACGTTCTTGGAAACGGCTCTAACGATTTCGACGAAATTTGGAATATAGGGGTTTACGAGGGCGAGAAAACGATCTAGCTAGATCTCAAGTCTGGGAAAATTCGTTTTCTCCGTATTTTCTCTACTTTCACCCGAGCAGAGCTCGGTCGCCCAGTGACTTATGATAAATTTACATAGTTATATATATAAGGTAGGTTTATTTGCAACTTTTTCTGAAATGTTCTCGGAAATTGAATGAGAATATGAAACTTATTAGCAACTTTCCGCGTTTTAGAAATGTTCTGCAACTTGTACATTGCTATATATGACATGATAATGTCTTTATTTGTATTAATCATACATTGTCAATTACATTAATAATGAACTTAAATAAATAATAAAAAATAAACTCAAATGAGGCATCATTTGAGGTACTAAATTTCCTATGTACCTAATGTAATGTTAGGGTTAGGAAAATCCTCTTTCATTACATAATTTCTTTGGACAAATCTCATTTTAGAAATTAGTGTACAGTCGAGTTCCAAAACATGTGCACGGCCAAAGTGATCCAAAATATGTGAACATTATTTTATTGTTAAGGGCATAATTTGCTCAGATATTTTTGAACCTTTGCAAACGTATATAGGTATATTTATGAACTCAACTGTAGCTACACAAGACTATTCAGTACAATAATACCAAAAAAACAATTGCTTAAAATTTTAATATTTTATTGACGGAAAAACAGGAAATTCAATAAGTCCGAAAATCAACGCATATAGGTGCCTACCTAAAATTAATTTAATATTCGTTGAAAAAATAATTTACTTTTTCGCCAATATGTAGCAGCTCAATCACGTTACCGACAAATTGACTGGACGCTATCTTATTAGTATAATGTTTTAGTTCCGCAGAAAACTGGGATGCTAAATACATTTCAAAAGCTCATATGTGGTGCGTTATCAGAACGTATGGCTCTATATTCTCAAACAAGTTTATACATATTTCCCGGCTTATGAGAAAAGCATAATAAGCGTTCTTACTGCGAAATCTCTGGAAAGTGACGGGATATGTTCGCTGCGTCGTAGTTAGCACCCCAAACTGTGAAGAGTGTGAAGTACATAGATGTACTTATTAAACAAGAACGAAACTATTTTATTTTAATTTTAATGAGACGGACTTTGACGAAAAAATATTTCTTCGACTAACGTTTCAACGACCATTAGTGTCTTACTTATTGCAGGGATTCGATAAAATATAACTGGCAGAAATACAATTGACTGATAGTAAAACGCAGCACGGCTTACAGAACGCAAACACCTCCACAGAAAGCAGAAACAGATTTTCTTTTACCATACAGACCTATATTTGGGTCATTGTCAGAATTAGGTTCGGGTCTCTTCTGTGGATATATACAAAATTAAGGGCTATAGAGCCTATTTTTTGGTTTTACAAATACAAATCGTTTATTTGCTGAATACAGTTAATAGATCGTGTACAGTCGACTACAAAGAGATGTATCCACTTTTAGACCTTATTATAAAGCAATAAGGTGAAAATGTGGATACATCTCTTTGTAGTCGACTGTACATATTTTAAAGTTCAGTGTATCTAGTCTGCATGCAGGCGTGCAAATGAATGTTTTTTGAATAGAAAATTACAATAAAGAATATGAAATACAGTAAAATGTCAATAAATTAGTAAATGGTACAGTTAGAAAAAAAATAATATATATATATATATTATTAATCAAGAAAGGTAGGAATAGAATATGTCATAATTCATAATGTCATAATCAGTTCCTAAATTTATATGTCAATTTCGTTAAAAAACTCATTTACACTATAATAGCATTTCCTTATTAACAATGTCTGCAGTAAATATTTAAATCGATTAGTGGTTTCCAATTTAAACGTCTCGGGAAGGTTATTAAATATTTTTGGCGCCATACCTATTAGGCTCTTGTCCATTAGCGATGTATTGCTAAAATCCCGCTAACTGTAAGCTTGCGAGGGCGTAGGTTAAACGTAATGAGTTACCTTTTTGAATGGGAATAATTCAGGGGTACACTTTACAAGTACACAACATTCAAAAATATATAGACAAGGAAACGTTAGTATCTTTAAATTCTCAAAAAATGGTTGGCAACTTTCAGTTGGTTTCAATTTGCAAATGGCTCTTATATGATGAATTACCCCAGAATATAATGCCATAGCGCATGGTAGAGCTTACAAATCCATGGTACGCAGCCAGAAAAGTTTTCTGGTCGTTAGTTTTTGCTAACTTCCATAATGCAAATGAAAATTTGTAAAGTTTTTTACAAACGGCTTGGGAATGTGTTTCCCATGGCATGTTGCTGTCAATGTGAAGTCCTAAAAACTTAGCAGTCTGCGTTACGTGAATTCTAGTACCATTATAGGAGATGTTTAAATTGGGAACCACAATGCTTAGTTTGAATTGCTTCACATTGGTCTTTTCTAGGTTTATTTTTAAATTTATTTCAACCATGTTACAATATTCGTAATAGCTAGTTTGATTTCATTCTCATAGTGATTACCATCGGATTTTACAAGAATAGTACAATCATCAGCGAAAAGTAGCATTGGATGCTGAGTCCTACCTCAGGTCGTAAGGGTCCCAGCACACTCCCCTGTGGCACTGGTTTGCCCTCCTATCTGATCTGTAAGTTTTTTTCTGTTTTAGACGTAATGCAGTTTTGAGTCAATTCTGTGTACTGTTCTCTTTTGTAAAGATAGGACTCTACGACTGGTTGAACTCTGTATCCGCGTAAACGGCATCACCTCTTTTATAATTCTATCCGATAGAAACATATTAATGTATATAAACATAAGCTCTTAACTATTGACCACAGAAAAGACGATTTTTGTTTTTTTGACTGACAATGACCCATTTGGGTACTCCACAGATTTAGGTCTTTCCTGTGGACATTGTCATAGTAACATTTTTGACATGATAACGTCTTATAAATCGATGAACACCGGCAGCACGCACGAAAAAGTGTTACTCCTTGTCCCGTTCCGTTCGTTGACTGACTGACATATAAACGCACAGCCCAAACAGCTGGTTCTAGAGATTCCAAATTTGCAACGTAGGTTCCTTATAAGATCTAGGGATGCACTAAGAAAGGATTTTTCAAAATTCACCCTCTAAGGGGGTGAAATGGAGGTCCAAAGTTTGTATGGAGAAACAAGATTAGATGCGCAAACAAATGCAGCACAATGTTTTCCTATGACATTATCAGGCAAAATTATCTTCCGTAAACCGACTTTATAGACAACCAATTTTTGGTAGGACTCTTAATCCGCGTAAACGGCGTCTCTAAAAAACATTATTTTGCACGTTAAGTTCTTAACTATTAATAGTTACAAAATTCAACTTTTCTGTGGTCAATTGACCACAGAAAAGTTGAATTTTGTTTTAATCACTGTGAATGACCCATTTCATACATACATAAATCGGGTCTGTATTTCCAAATTCAGTGCTATTTAGTAGGTTTAAAGATGGATAAACGTGATATTTCACTGATAGGTGCTGGCCCATCGCCTCAATACACTTCAACCGTATTCCCATACTCTTACCTATGACACCCGCGAGCAGAGAGCGGGTTGTGCTAGTCTAACATACGTCCCGACATATGGGGATAAATTCGAGAGAATATAGATAAAGTGAGAAAAGTTTTCCCTGTCAAAGTCTTTGTGACATTGACATAAAATTTAATACCACTGCCCGTGGAAAACGTTTCTCACTATACAAGTGCATATTGATGTAGACTGTTTTCAACTTTAACATAACCGCTGTTTTCTAGCGTATCTATATTTGACCTAATTTTCTTTCACACATTCTACCCCGACCGCCTTAGAGACGAAAACATTTATGTACAAAGGCAAGGCCGCATGGTGTGAACGCATGTACACAAAAGAAAATATCTAGTGTAATATGTATAAACATGTTTTGCAGGATTTCTTTACTTTCCAGTTAGTCTGGACTTTAGTTCGCGTGTTTCTTTTTGACAAGAAAATAAGTTGACGTTTAAAACGAGTTGTGGGAGTTGTATTAAGATAATTTCAGATCTAGGTATATAATGAGTCACGATTCAAGATTGTATACTGAATTGAAATATGTTGCAGCATTTTCTATTCGTTTTTAGGGTTCCGTGCCTCAAAAGGATAAAAATGGAACCCTTATAGGATCACTTAGTTGTCTGTCTGTCTGTCAAGACCCTTTATCGCGGGAATGCGTGGGAGCTAGTTAAAATCATATACTTCAGGTCTACGATCCCTTGAAGCTGTGAAAAAAATCAAACTTCTATGTTAACGCAAAAAAAAGAAACGGCTGTTTATGCCGCAAAAAAAACGTATATTTCGACACTCTCAAGGAATCAAATTTTATAGGGTACTTCCCGTTCACTTAGAACTATGAAATTTGGCAAGTAATATCGTCTTATACTACATACAAGTACAGGGAAAAATCTTAAAACTATACATTTGTAATTTTGTACGGAACCCTCGGTGGGCGAGTCCGACTCGCACTTGTCCGGTTTTTTTAAGTAATTACATTCATTACTTGAGAAAAGTATGTAAATTATCTTTTCTCCAAAATGGCCCGTAAAGTGTACATTAGTCGCTACATATTGGAAGGTAAAGTGTGTAGTTTCAGGTCAGATTAAAATTAAGAAAAGCACTATATTGGCCTTAGCCGGAATGGTAATTGCAGGCTTCCCGGCCACGGCAATAATGTACTATTAAAATATATATCATTCGTATTTTTTAAATTGTGGGATAGATAAATATAATAATTATGTATAAGAACAGGAAGCCACCTTATCCTAAAGTTGTTTACACCTAATCCTAAATAACAGGTTGTAATAAATATTCGTGTCTATGCACTCAACTGCCGAGGTCGATAACCATCACAATAGATTAATCTGATCACATAAATCCTATTAATTGACTCTACGATACATGCAAGATACATAACCTTTTTTTCACAACACGTCGATATCCACAATAATGCGGTGAGAAAAACCGCCCCACTTCCCATGGAAGATTTTTCCGTCTCATTGTCTGAAACATGTGATGCACATGCTATGCATTGTTGTGTCTGGTCTAGTACATAACTACAACTACACTAAACCAGCCCGTGTTACGTAAAGTAAAACAAGAAACTGGTATATGTGGCATTTCTTTACATATCACCAATCTCCAATTTATGCAAAAAATATTTATTTCAACTGGTTCATTATTATAATTATAAATTTTCTTTATTGTCCGTATTTAGGAAGAAATATATAAACTTTCATTGGCAATTGTCAATGAAAACCTCGGTTTTTTTTTATATGAAACGGTGCAGAGACGGCAATATATGTTGACGAAGAAGCGATGAATATGTGGAACAATACATATATCTGGGCCAACTTATCTCTTTCGAAGACCAGACAGAGAATGAAGTAATTCGCAGAATCGCCCTTTCTTGGAAAAAGTACTGGTGCTTACTTACTAAAAGGGATGAAATTTGACATAAATTATAGCCTATGTCCTATTCTGATATAGAAGGTACATAACTGGAAAGTTTCATATAAATTTGTCCAGTAGTTCTTGAGATTAAGTGGAACGTACATCCATCCATCCATCCATCTATCCAAACTTTCACGTTTATAATATTAGTAGGATAGGATAAATGTTATATAAAGTTACAAATAAAAAATATTAAACACAAGTTTTTCTATCCTAAAGATGACTTAACTTACAAAAAAAAAAACCTACGAAAAATTTAATCATTAGTTTGGTGTATTTACATAGGTCCTTAAAATGTTTTTGGGCGCGTAGATCGTATACGTAGCCTTTATTTATTTATTAAACACATATTATATCCGAGAAATACCAACGTTATTATAGCGAATAAGGCTCATTAACCACATGATATCAGCCGAATAGGTGCTTTTCAGCTATTGTTTATCATCCCATAAAGTACCTACTAAAGATATCATTGCGTGCTACTATCGCTTACTCCTTTTGAGCCTTTACTGTTGTTTGTGTTACTTAACTAGAAAAAAATACGGCCAGGCTTGTGGCGAACATCGTCTCCCGCTTTGAGGGCTAGTATACTTGAAATTATTTAAGTTGTCCGAGATGTACCAAAATAAATTGCGACTTTACTGTCCACGATAGAAGATTCAAAGTTCAATAACAATTTTATGAATGATTGGATGGTTTAAATAATTTCGCAACTGGTTTTTTTTATCGGGCTAAATTATTATTTTTGGCCCATCTTTATTTAAGAGATCAAATTATCATATATTAAAAAATAATCATTCAGATACAAATAAAAAAGTCTCCTTTTGGGATTGAACTCAAAAAAAATTTTTTTTAAAACCAGCTTTTTTTAAAATGCGCTACAAAGAATAAAATAAACGTTTCCTTTAAAACTTATAACGTCACTTATAATTATATACATTTTAGATGGTATAATATTAAAAGCTTGTCGCGAGATGTACTCGTATATAGTTACAGGTAAATCTCGCGACATGCTTTTATATCATCTAAAATGTGTTATGACGTTATAAGTTGATAGTAAAAGTTTTAAAGGAAAAGTTTATTTATTATTTTTAGAGCATTTAAATAAAAGCTTGTTTTTACTTTAATTTTTACTTTTTAGTTATCGCTGGGCAGGTTTCTCAGTATATTGTCCGCCATATTGGATTTAGAGTGACGTCACTTTATTTTTCGAGTTATTCTCAGCAAGCCCTTTCATTTGATAACTTCCGTCTCTATTATCAGACCAGGTTTATGGTACCATAGTATTGCATTGTCATCCGACTTAGGTACATAATTGTACGAAATTTCAACTTTTTTGATTGGACTCCGGAAAGTCGGTCAAATTTAACCTGCAAGATTCCACCCGAACAAACATAGTTACATACATTACAAGTTAAATAAATGCTTGTAAAAAAAAAAATAAGAGTTTTCAACTATTTCACATTAATATCGTAGGTAATTAAATTACCCAGTCATGAGAACTATATATATGCATTTACTATAGAGTAATTTAAATTTTCAACTATTTAACTACAAGGCAATTATTTGTGTCTAATAGTAATTGCTCTCATTAGTCCCAATCGAACCCAAAGTTTAAGCATCAATTATTCAGCCGCTGTACGAGTATAAAGTTGTGCCGTGGAACAAAACCCCTTTATCACTCAATCAAAAGACCACTTACAAAGACAATCCAGGAACCTTTGTGCGATGTCTTAACCAATATGCACGTGTAGAATGTGAGAACTAAATTCAGGGTGGGTATAGAATTTAACTCATGTGACAGGTCCAGATATCCTAACTCCTATACAGAGGTAACTTTTATTACACACTGGCTTTTGCCCGCAACGTCGTCTGCATGAACTTCCGTATCAACTTCCACTCATATTTTATCTCTTTGTCACTGGTTGTATCCTCTTGTCTCAAGACAGTGTGTGTTGCCAGTTTGGCATGGAAACGTGGTCGCTTACTATGGGCCTCATAAATGCTCAAAGTCACCCAAAGGGCAATGGAGAGGGCTATGTTGGGAGTATCTCTGCGTGATCGCATCAGAAATGAGGCTATCCGCAGCCGAACCAAGGTAAACGTATAGCCCTCCGAATCGCTAAACTTAGGTGGCAGTGGGCGGGGCACATTGCACGTAGAACCGATGGCCGTTGGGGCGGAAAGGTTGTCGAGTGGCGACCACGTACCAGAAGGCGTAGCGTAGGTACCTTGTGGTAGACTCATGACCTGGTAAAGATCGCGGGAGTCCGCTGGATGCGGGTGGCGCAGGACCGGTCATTGTGTCACTCTTTTGGAGAGGCCTATGTCCAGCAGTGGACGCCTTTCGGCTGAAATGCTATGATGGTATGGTAAGATGATGATGATAATGGTTTAATGGTATACCTACACACTACTAAGTTGTAATGCTCCAGTCCAGCTGGCAGGTACCCATATGATCTCTCAATGGCCTTGTTCATGTTCGGCCTTCTAAAGAACACTCGTCAACCGGTTCATACCCTTCTTACTACGTCTACGCTACGCGTGCGTGATGCAAGTAACTTACTTTTTCGTAGTTTATAAACTATCAATGCCGAATCGTCAAATTGTGGACCGAGATCAAATCGGCATGCTACGGAACGCATACACAAAGACTAGGTAGGTTAGATTAGTTAGGTAGCTTCAGTTGTCCGAAGGGCAAACCGCCCAGAAATAGGAGCCCCGCTTCGCGGGCTTCGCGGGGCTCGTTCGACACTGCCAGGCGACGAAATAGATGGAATAAAAAGTTCAGTAAAAAAAAAAAACAATCATGTCCTGACGTAAGTGCATGCTCATCTTAGATGCTCATATAACACATGACAACATGACGTTCGCACGTTTATTTATGTATACAACTTTTCACTCGTAGAAGATGACTGCTTAATTGTGACAAATATTTGTTTACATGCCAAGTTACAGAATGATGTTGAGCCTGGTGAGATATAGAAAGTGGTAACGGTGTACCATCACCGTTGCTTTAAATTCGTCCATAAAGCCTCAACAAAGCAATTGACAGTAGTTCATCGGCATGCGCGTGTCGAAACGACAGCATTCAATGGGGACAGTAATGACAGTATTAATATACGGGTGGTGCGCACACGGCGGGTAATGAGCGGTAATCACTGCTTTGTGCAAAGCGCTTCTCAAGCTACTTTCCTATCAAATAAGCCTGAACGTTTCACTACTGGGCTTCTGTTTTGCAATTAAAAATATCAGTGCAGTCCCGTGTGTTTATAACTGCATTGCACTCGACAAACATTTGCTGTACCTGTACCTGTGGTACGCAAGAACTCATGAACCTAGACGCATTATTTCAGTATGTCCGAAATCGTGTCAGAAATACCCAAATATGTAAATATAGAGAACAGAAAAATATTTACTCACCATTATAAACAATCATTTATATTTATTTTCTTTCTTTCTTGAGTTGTTTAGCATTAAATATTTTAAAGTGTAATCTTTCTTAGTTATTATCATACCTAACTGAAAATTAAATACGTTTCTGTATTTTTTTTTCGAAAAGCTGCTATTTCGAATTGTATTTTGCATAGTTAGCCTGTATTCTTGACTATTGATACTGTTGCATAAGATTGAGTTAATTTTTAGTCCTCGATCATCAGGCCTTCCTGGTGACACCATAACAATATACGAAGCGCGCTTACAGTGCTCTGCATGTCCAGTTCAATAACGGCTTCACTGAAGCGTGGTACCT
This sequence comes from Epinotia nisella, assembly GCA_932294315.1. Classification (NCBI taxonomy): domain Eukaryota; kingdom Metazoa; phylum Arthropoda; class Insecta; order Lepidoptera; family Tortricidae; genus Epinotia; species Epinotia nisella. The sequence goes on along the minus strand of OW028682.1, from coordinate 14,355,705 downwards.
AGCCCAACAGCATCCTGAAGCCGCTTCAGGATGCTGTTGGGCTACCACGCTTTTGTACTGCGTCAGGCATGTTTGCTCAAGCACGAATGGACGATTTTCATGCCATAATGAGGAAAAGAACCGCCTCTCAAATGTATCGCCTGCGGGGTAGCACCAACAGCTTTCTGATAGATATAGCAGAGAGATGGGACTGTCAGTTCCTTAGGCACTGGGCGTCTGCTCATCTTTCTGTGTACCAAGACCCCAAATAAAGTTTAAAAAAAACTGCGAGACGTAGGTTAAGATGTACTGACACTAGTATTGTAAGTCTGTACATTACTAACAATCTATGGGCAAACTGGCATGAAATAAAGGATTTATTATATATATATATATAGCATTGCAATATCATACTTACAGTAAAGAATTTTCAACTTAATTGGACCCCGGAAAGTTATTCAAATTTACATGTTAAATAAAAGTTTGTAAAAGTTATACAGACAGATGCGCAACCGACAAGTTCTCCACTCGGCAATGCAGCTGACACAAATATACCTAGTGGAATCGTTCGGGTACAGCTGAGTTTTGGCTAAGAATAGAGATGAGTTTCGCTTACTGACCGTGACCTCCCCGAATTCAAGTTGAAAGTGTAGCTAGGTGAAGTATTTCGTGTGCACACGAGACCCGAGAAGTGATAAATCCAAATCGTATTTCTGTTTCTGCTGCTGGATGCGTGTGGCGCCGGGCCGGTCATTGTGGCTCTCTTTGGGGGTGTCCTATGTCCTTCGGCTAATACGATGATCATGATGATTTCTGTAAGGCAAGGAACACACGGAGCGGTGCAGCGCTGCGGCTCCTAGCGGTCGAGCGGATTGAAATTTTGTATCATGATGTATGTAGGTATGTAGGTAATCCGCCGGGACCGGACACAATATGATACCGTGCGACCGCGAGGAGATGCGGAGACATCGTGATACACAATTTCAATCCGCTCGATCGCGCGTGGGGCCGCGGTAGTGCACCGCTTCGTGTGTTCCTCGCCTAAAAGTCGTAGAGATTTAGGCCCGTGTCTTTCCTGTGGCCATTACAAATACAAATCGATTATCCGCAGTAATATGGTTACAAAGGTCTTAAATCTACATACACATATTAGGATACACAGGTTATTAGGGTGGATATTAGGCACACCATTTCCTAGCGTGCGAATAAAAAAGGTAACGGCGTCTCCTCTTATATACATCCATGCAGATTGTAGGGTAATAAAAACATAACTAACTATATAAACTTCTAGTGTTGCTTCCCCAGCCTTCTTGTCATCCACCCATAGCACGTCACATCTCATAGGAAATATCTTAAGGGATCTACCCACAAACTATGGGACTGCGGGCATGGAGGATGCCAAGAATGCTTTTAAAATTGCTTGCCCGGGTAAAGATTTTCCAGATAACCCAAAATCTCAAAGGAGCTGGGACGATAATTATTGCGATTTAACCTACAAATCGATTCTGAGCCGCAGTTCAGGTCCAGATCGCGCAAGACTTTTGGCGGTTGGAGCCAGAGAGGCCGGTCATTGGCTACATGCCCATCCCTCTCCAAATACCGGTACCTTCCCGGATCCGACCTCCCTTCGTCTGGCGACTGGTCTGCGGCTTGGGGCCGCGGTATGCACTCCACACATATGCCCTTGTGGCACGGACGTGGACCGACTGGGTCACCACGGACTTTGTTGTCAAAAAAGTGCAGGCCGCTTTTCAAGACATGCGTCACTTAATGACATAATCCGCCGGTCTCTTGCCAGCATCAATGTGCCTGCTCTTCTTGAGCCGCCTGGCATTGTCAGAGATGATGGCAAAAGACCTGATGGTGTGTCTCTGGTTCCATGGAGGTTGGGACGGATGCTTGTGTGGGACGCTACATGTGTAGACACACTGGCACCGTCTCACCTCCAACGGGCTACTTCTAAAGCGGGTGCAGCGGCGGAAAACGCCGAAAATCTGAAATGTAATAAATATAGAGGCCTCGGCAGAGAGTACGACTTTGTACCCTTTGGCGTCGAGACCCTCGGTCCGTGGGGTCCCAGTGCGCATAAGTTATTTGCAGAAATCGCGAAACGTCTGGTCGATGTAACTCGTGACCGAAGAGCTGGCGGCTTTCTCGCGCAACGCATCAGCATTGCAATTCAGCGAGGAAATGCCGCCAGCATCCTCGGTACAGTGCCTCGAGGGCCTTTTTTAGATTTAACTTAGTTTTAATTTATCTTAGTTAATGTTAATTATAATCTTGTATTCACTTTTAATAAATATTAGTTATAATATTTATATCGCATAATAATATATATTAAGAGGAAACCCCGTTTATGCGGCGTAAGAGACCAACCAAAAATTAAGCTTTGTAACCCTTCCCTTTGACAATGTCCACTTCTTGTGGACAAAAGTTACACAGACAGACATACTGATTTTCGCGTCTTTCTTAGACGCGGACCTAAATCTGTGCAAGTATGACCCAAAAACTAAGCAAGGTTGGTCGTACCTACTTTGGACTGTCCCATATAGTAGGCGCGGTCCCGTACCTACTGATAAGGGAAAGGAACTAACTGTGGAATCAAAAGTCTGATTCTAAAATAACTATATAAATTAAGGGTTATAACCATCACGATATACAAGACTTTCGATAAAAAAATCCGCACTCAAAACGGTATATCAGATTGGGAGGTACAATGCCACAGACAGACGCACAGATACACATGTTAAACATATAACACCCCGCATTTGCGTCGAGTGTTTCAAAAAATACTAATAGTATTCATATGTTACGTATGTATTCATAAGATATCCATTTGTACTACATTGAGGATAACCGTGGGATAACCCATTAACACGGAGATAAGTTACCGCTTTACGGAAAACTCTTTATATTTTTTCCATTAATTAAAGTGCATATCTTTCATAATGGTGTCGCTATTAATAACCCAACGGAAATCCATAGTTAGTCAATTAACAATGGTTTGAATAAGCCTTTTCACGTCTTGGCTAATTGGGCCTCAGTTCATTAATATTGTTCGCCAACTTGTCATGTTGCCCACTTATAGTTTCAACAATGTATTCTTGTTGCAGGATCGTGTTTGTACTCCAAATATTTCAGTGACAAAAGTAACAATACCATGGTAAATTGGACTGGATTGTTTTGATACTATTCACTGGAACGTTAAGATAACTATTGATTGATGAATACCACAGAATACTTATTGAACGAGCGAGCGAAGCGAACGATTTACCGTTTCAGTTTGAAAAAAAAACGCTTTCGTATTTCTTCCCGGATGTCTGGCTGTCTAGCTGTTCTCCTCTACAGGTTGCATTGTTCAAAAGATACTCGTATTTTTTTTTTGGTTGTTTAGAACACAAACAGTCACATACAAATATATATGGGGTTCACATAGAGTACCAACATACATAAAGCATAAAGACCTGGAGGTTCATCAATATATGATAATTATCTTAACAAAATAACCTAATCATGTGACATAAAAGACATAAAAGCTTAAAAGAAAAATATTTATACCGGTCCACGACGCAGTACCAGCGTATGAATATTTTGTGAGCAGGTTCGATTTATATGGATTTTATCTGACTCAATGTTTAAAATTTTGTCAATTTTTGACTCGCGAGCTCTACAGCTTACAGATCCATTAGTTAGTATTTGAAAGTATAAATCGCCCTTAAAGTATATATATAGGTATGAAATAAATAAACTCATGCCACTATTGCCAAATTAAGGGATAGGCAGAGCACATGGCATTTAATTTCAGTACCGCTTCTACCAATGACAGATTGAGAAAATTACGAGTATAGTACATGATTAAATATACGCAGTGATAAATTAATCTTTTATTTATTTGTTAGGTGTAAAGTGACCTTTTATTTACAAAATACTATACGCTTTTACTTGCTTATGAGCTTGCTTTGGAGTCCGCTGGATGCAGGTTGGCGCAGGACCGGTCATTGTGGCACTCTTTGGGGGAGGCCTGTGTCCAGCAGTGGACGTCTTTCGGCTGATATGGTGATGATACGCTGTTATTATTATGTATTTGAATGATTAAATACATTATGAACGTTGTTCTTAGGTGTCCCTAATAAGTTACCTATCTAATCGGATTAAACCAGAGCAAACAGATTTTAATGAAAGTCCGAGTTTATTTGTCAAATACCAAAATGGCTAATATTGCCGCAATAATGTACTGCTTCGTAATTACGTTAAATTAAGATATTGATTTGAAACTAATTACCATTAGTTAAACTAATGACGTCCATACGGCTGGGATACATAATAATTACCGAGATCATAACGACTATTACCATGTCGACTGTCAAGCGACAGCTTTAATAGGTTAATCAACCCTGTCTACAATGTAATACTACATAAGTATCTTGATTAATATTATGTATAAGCAAGTAACACGTGTAGATTAAGATAGGTAAAGGTTATCAGAAATAAGTTATATGTCCTTAGATAAATAAGTGACGCGATTTGCTACGTTGGTATAATTGGGTGTTCCAATCCTAAAAACCATTTATAACGTTATTGGGCACAAAACAACCTAACATCTTTAAATGCGTTCGCTAAGCCGTGGTCTCCAGTTAACGCACGCCATGTCCAGCATCTTGTTGTGTAGGAAATGTAGGTGCACTTTCGTACAGACGCTGTACGCGTGGTCAACCGGAGAACATAAGCGTAAGCGGAAGGAGGAGGAATAGGTGTAAGACCTCACCTATTATATAATACAAAGGCACGACACGTAATTTTCAGTCAGCCCGATCATACAAATACACGCAAATAATAGGCCAAAACATGATACTTTACCTATTTACTTTACATTACTTTACCTATTGAGCGTCATCATTCGCTTCTCTTTATCCCATTTACTTAATTTTTTTTCTCCCATACCTCTGTGTCACCCGTCACCGCGTCTCTCACTTACCTATTGAAAGTGCTTATTAGAATTATCTTAACGGATCTTTCCAAAACACAAAGACGGATTGAAAAAATCCTAATTACTTGAATACTTTATAGGCTTAACCGCATGTATTATTGCGTCATTCAATATATAAGGAGGAATTATAGGTAAAGGATAACCTATAAACTTATATTTAATCAAGAAGTGAGGACGTGCACTTTACCAAATTCCACGCAAGTTGTCAATACTTTCCAAAATCACAAATCTTTAGAACACAATTATTTGTCTTTGTGATTCGAGTTTGTATTTCAAAACTTTATAAAAAGGATTACGATCTGGAATCCATTTTGTGATTAAGTTTTGAAGACGATAAATTATTTCTGAAGTGTTTGGCGAATAGGTATCGGATTCAAACTTCTTTCATACTGAATGTTACTTCAGGAGTAGAAATGCTATTCTTAATACCTATAGATACTAGGAGAGCCTATTTAAAGAAATGAAGGATATTTTATTTAAACTGCCATCGCTCACGATTTTAACATGTCTCGAAAACTAGTGATAAAACATTTATAAAAAAACTTTATTATAAGGTTTAAAATTAAAGTCATTTTTTATAGTTTTGGAATGGTTAACTTTGCATTGCGCAGACAAGTAAAGTGATTTAATCCCAGGTAACTTTGTAATACCCAGTAACAATGTAAAATAACCGTAAGTTGTTCGCCCCTAATAAACATTTTGTATCAATCTATATACCTATGCTTTGGTTGTTTCCAGGGTACAATACGCTAATCTGCGGCGCCTACGCTTGTATGCATAATAAGCGGCTTGCTAGATACATGGCTAAATATTTATTTAAAAACCTATTGATTTAAGAGTAGCGTTTGCAATCCGGATCCGACTTGTATGTAAATATCCGGATCTGGATCCGCGGATCCGGATATTTCCATACAAGTCGGATCCGGATTGCAAACCCTATTTAAGAGCAACTGAAAGTCTATATGAATTTCCGCAACTGGCGCGAAAAATGACATTCTTGTTTTTTGTCTTCCTAAAGGAGTCGAGTTAACGATATAAGCAAAGCGTATTGAGCTCACCCGGCACGGAATGGCTATTGAACTTTGACCAAGCGTCGTATTTCTCATAGGTATTCCGTTTTACATTCGTACCATATGACACCGCTGCAGTTGTGCAATGGAATATTGTTTTGTTACAGAAAATTGTAACGCGAGCACATTTTACAGGCGTCGTTAAGATTTTATGCAGGATGTTGCGAGCTGAATAGGTTTTCGATGATGTATTATCAAGCGCAGGCAGATTTTAATATACTCATATTTTATACTACTTATGGTTTAAAAAAATATTCATTGGCACCTTTGAAAAAAAAACTATAAATTAACCCCAGGCTTCGAAGCCTATAAATAAAAATACTATAATATTTTTGCATATAGTTATGACCCGACGATAGCGTAAATGTCCTAACGGTTCATATACACGTACGTATAGCTTGTTGTGTATATTGTGTGCCTGAAATTTGTATTTGTACATAATTCGAACTGCCCGCGCGGCTTCGCCCGCGTATTGCAAAGAACGCTGCTGAACGGGATAAATAATATGCCTATGCACATCCGGAAAGTCCATTCTATATACAGGTGAAAGGATTTTGGAAATTGGATCAAATGTTCCGTAGATGCCCCATTACATACAAACTTACAAAGCTACAATCTCACAGAATTTTCCTCTTTATAATATTAGTAGGTATAGGTATAGATAAAGGACTACTAATGCATAAATCGGTTGTAATTAAAGTTTTCGTATAGGTTTTCCTGCGTGCGTGCGGCTGAAACTGTCCGGCCCTAGTCCGCATCCCTTCGGGAAACAGCAGCTGACCAGTTGTCATTGTTGCAGTGTAAGCTGGTGGGCGCGCGGCCGCTGGCGGCGTCGCGTCGGCGCGCGCGACTGCAAGCGGTCGCCTCCGCCCGACCATGCGCGCGCGCGCACCGCGCGCAGTCCGAGCCCGCCGCGCCGCCAGACCGCGCGCATCATGCTCAACATGAAGCTCAAGGAGCGCCTCGCGCTCGCCATCAGCGCCTTCCTCGTCCTCTTCACCCTCATGCTGGTCGTCGACCTCCAGATGGACTATGGCATCTCCGGGCACAGGGTCCCGCTGCACGGCCGCGTCAAGATCGGCGACGACACCGACAAGGGGAAGTCGGCCTATATCGAGTTTCGGAAACGGTTCCTTCAGAAAAGGTGAGGTGCTGTGATTTTTAAAGTGACAGTGATTTAGTGTTTGTTTCACGTCTAACGCAAAATTGGTAAGTTTTATAAACTAGCTTTAGACAGAATGTTTGTTTTGTTTACTGGATCATTCCGATCATATAGCATTGCACATTTCTAGTAAAAATTCTAATATTATTCATGTTTAGTTATCCTTGTTTATGTAAAAATGTTTAACATAGGTATTATTATGTCTTATCAAAATTCATACGAAGACCTTTACGATATAGGTATAAAGGCTGGCTGCAAGTTGCGGAGGATAACACTTTTGAATTAAGTGCGGCTTACATTTATATTACCTATCCTTCATTACTGCTGGACTTTATCCTGCTAATTAATGTTTAATTTGGTTTCTAATCATCATTATAAATATTCAAAATTAATTGACTAAATTAGACACATCCTTTGACGTCAGTCACGGAAAAAGAATTTTAAAATATCCACCACTTCCTTTCAAATACTTTAATATAAGGTTACTTAATACCAAAACAAATGAATTTGATATTGCTCCTAGAATACTGTGTGTTTGTTCACTGTACCTTCAGAAACTGATATCTTCCATAAATGGCCTGTTATCACTTGTTTACCAATTTGACAGCGTCTCGGCTGATAACGTCCTCTCGAAAACGAGTTAAATCCTATTGTATTAGGCACATTATTCCGATCAACGTTATTAATAGGAAAAACGTAATAAGTTAATTTAGAGGTTATTTTATAACATATATACTGGACATCAGTGCTATTTAAACGCGCATGCATAGAACACAGCGCACATAATATACCTACTTATAATTCATTATTATCAGCGCAAGCGAACTAGGTCATTACTTTATAAAGTTGGATATTCCAGACTAAAGGCATGTAGATTTGTCTGATCGAGCTTAAGCTGTAATTCTTAAGAATTACATACACATGCTTCTAGAAGTTATTCGATCTGATTAGAGAATGTTACGAATCCGATCTTAATTAAATCACATTACACTTTGTAACGCACCTATATTTTTATATTAAAAAGTTAGGATAGTATCACAATTTAAGTACCTGAGGCATTAGGTCACCGCGTCACTGAAAGACGACCTGGAGCCGTAGCATGGTTGGCCTTATCACGCGACAAGAGACAATATAAGAGCGTCGTCTCGTTCTATCGACCGGTGTCAGCCAGTGACGCACGCTCTATCCTATCACCTATCGCGTGACAAGGCCAACCATGCTACGGGGCCTGGAATTGGAAATGAAGCGCAGGGCGCTGTCAGTGAGAAGCAACATGTTGATCCGCAGGTTTGCAAAATGCACAGCAAGTGTTAACCTTGTTTAGAGGCCTTCTGCCAGTCGTTTTACACCTGCAGCCTGTGGATTAACTACACGAAGAGTGCTTATAGCGCCCTGAGTGACCACTATAACAACGCATTCAGGATGCTGATGAGGTTGTCGCGCTACTGTAGTACATCGGGGATGTTCGCGGAGGCGCACGATAGCTTCCACGCTATTATGCGTAAGCGAGTCGCGTCCCTAATGCGACGTGTTCGCGGCAGCTCCATCTCCAAAGGACTCCTGCCGGAGTACAGTTGCCGAAACGAATGAGTCGCATGACAGTCCAATATTCTGCCACTGGCCAAAGTCTCATAGCTCACCAGTGAACTATAAGAAATAAGTAACATTTCTAACATAGCCCGAAGTAAAAAAATGTTTCTAACATATATGAATGTACCCTTTAGTCCGAAATAAACATTATTATTATTATTATATATAGGTACAGTCAGCAGCAGAAGTAGCTAAGCGGGCCTAGTGCTCAAATTTATCTGCACACGGACTCTAATGTCAAGAGAATAAGGTTCTGTGCAGATCATTCTGAGCATGTTAAAGTGCTTAGCTACTTCTGCTGCTGACTGTACGTAGCACGTAGCTTCCCAATGGTAGGTAATTGTCGATTGTCGTGCACGCTGCATAACAATTCTTAAAGTCTCTTTGTATAAATATAAAATAAACAACCACACTTTACAAAAAATAGGCTATTCGTACTATTAACTTTCAATATTCCAAATGTGTAAATATCTCCGCTTCCCTCCCAAAATATAAGCAACATTTTAAATAACACTGACGGGAAATTCCTCTGTAAACTCCTAGTATGTATATCTATAGATAACACAATTTTGGTTCTGTTATAAGATAATATTGGTGATAGCGACCATAATCAATACCCTTATCTAAGTGACACCAGTGAAAAGTTGATATAAATATTGAGAGTACATAAGCCGAGGTTTTCTTTTTGTAATAGGTACCTAAATAATTGTATTGTTTAAAAATAGGTAATACCAGCAATGGAGTGGACGAATTCAATTTCAATTGAAAATGCATTGATATCCACGTTAAAGATCGAATTACGGTCTAGTTAAACGTGCGAGGAAACGTTTACAAGCGAGCCAAAATGAATCTAATTCAAATGTTCTTACGAAGTATGTGAGATTATATCATAACGTTTTAAAAAAAAAACTTGCAAACCCATCCAACATCGCAGTAACGACGAAAAAGCAATTTGGTAGAGTGATAGATACACTAAGGAAATAATTAAAACTGTTAAATTTGCAAATCGGAGAAAATTCTGCATTGAGTGCCTGGGAATTTGCGCAAAAACTAAAAACTAATTCAATTAAATTCGGAATGAGAGCACGATCGTGCAATGTTCAGGCGGAGCTGCAAACGCCAACACCCAATATCCATATCCAGTATCTACATAGTTCAATAGTTTGCATAGCGACACTCTCCAATGTATACATACATATGCCCGCGACTTCATCCGCATGGATCTCGTTAATCGCCTTAGAGGTTAATTGCTATTAAAGTATTTCAGGCGTAGGCTTAAACATCGCTCCCGCAAACAAACTTCTCCCACCTTTTCATCCTTAAGGGATTATTTCAGTGATAAGAGCTATCCTATGTCCTTCCTAGGGTTTAAGACTATATCCATGCAAAATTGTATCAAAATCGGTTCAGTGGTTTATGCGTGCAAAGGTAACGTACAGACAGATAGACAGGCGGAGCGGATAGAGTTACTTTCGCATTTACTGAAACATTACTAAATTCTGGATTCGCTACATTACTGGATTTATTTCTCAAAATCCGCTGAGTAGTTTTACTTACGTTGGTTTGGGTTACCCGTTATCTTCCTCTATTCCATCTCAATTTAACGGTATTAGAGAATACAATATTTTGACTGAACGATTGATTGATGAACTGGTAAAAAACTTCTGATCACAAAACTTTTCATAAATGGTCAGCAGTTCTAATCTAACCTAGCCTACTTTTCTGCTAGTAGTTGGATTCCGCGTATACATATTGACTAAATAATAGCTTACTTTTAGTCGGAATCTATTTTACTAACGGCTAATCAAAAATGTTATTTGAGTTTAATGAAATTTTGCTGTTTAGTCATTTAATTTACCTTTTTACATACAATTTATAAAGCGGACTAATGTTGGTGACATAGTTGATCCTTTGGAACATTCTTTGCAAATCAAGAGTTGCAGTCTGATTGTATTTGTACTAATGTACTAATGTTAAAATTATAAACTTTTAGTGTTAAATAGCTCGAAAATATGAGTGAAATATGAGAATATGAGTGACAGTATCTTACGGTCATTCTCCAGATTTGTGTCTGCGCTTGGGTCTAATTAACGCGACGTTTTACGAGCATTTTATATGGGGGCGCGTCAATTAGACGCAGTCACAAATCTGGAGGATGACCGCTTTTAGACGGTTAGCTTTTAGTGTTGTGTCAGTGCCACGCGAGACTCGTATAGATTATGTATTAGAATGTGCTTTAGTCTGTAGCGTCGCGCCTTGTCTCGCCCCGCGCTCTCGCGTGTTTCTAGTACCTAAGTACTAGCTGAACTGAGGAGTTAAAACAAGCAGTAACCAGGTTTCAATCAAGATTTCTTCCTGAATAATCACACAAAGCCTATGGGTACTTATAGTTTTTATTGTGAATATGTTCTCACTGCTGAGGTAAAACGTTGTATGTGTTACCCGAGAGCAAAGAATTTGCGTCTCGTGCTTTTGAATCCCTCGCTGCGCTCAAGATTCAAACTTTGAATCACTCTCTACCCTCGAGATTCAATTTTAGAATCTTTCGCTTTCTCGGGGCTCAAAATCAGCACTCGCAGCAAAAACAAACTATGCTCTCTTGTTGCACAAATAACTATTCTGAAAGGACATGGTTCCCGCGGGTTTGCCGGCTGGTTATTTGCAATCGTGGGCGAAGCCGCGCGGGCAACTAGTTTATAATTAATACAATCTTGTATGCTGGTCAAATAATTTGACGAAAAGCTTATTGTTGTTGCGAACCAATTATATCTAAGCAATAACGGCAAACCATCCTCAACCAACAGTTTGAACAGAGATACAATTTTCTCACTTAACAGGTTCACGGACAGTATGGCCACAGGCATAAATTGTGACCCACGTGATACGGCACTATGGCTGTGGCCGGTGATCTTCACCGCGACAAATCTGCCACTCCGTCCACGGGCGACAAATTTTCATAGGATTATAATGAAGGCAGACATGTTGTGCCGCTTTAGCTACATTACAATTTTTCCTAGTGCCGCAGCAAATGCTTAAAGGGCCACCTCAATTTTACTTGAGGGAAATGACGCGTGCTGTGACACAATACGTCTGTAGACGTTACGGCTGTGGCCGTGCTGCCACAAGAGGAGAGTTTGAGTTTCTAACAAATTACATACATACCTGCCCTGCTAGCATAACTTGACTCTCGACTCTACTCGCGCGCGAGATAGACTGTCCGTCACTTTCTGATTAATGCTGTTAAAAAGTGACAGATAGTCTATCACGCGCGTGAGTAGAGTAGTGGGTCAAGTTATGCTAGCAGGCCTGCACGGCTATCACAAGACGGCGCGCGAGCTTTCTCGATTTTTCTCGCACTATACCTCTCTTTCTAAGTTTTCTAATAAGAGAGAGACGGATAGCGCGACAAAAATCGAGAAAGCTCGCGCGCCGTCTTGTGATAGCCGTGCTGGACGAAACAGCGGCTGCACAATATTTGCCTAAACAGTGATGTGGCAGTACGTCCATGGCCGGACAAAAAAATGTATGATTTTTTTATGTGTCACATCACACAATTTTAAGAAGGGTGCTGTGTCCGTGAACGTGTTAATAAATGATTCCTTATAAAGTTTTAGCCCCCATTTTAAGCCGTCAGTTAGTAATTCGCCAGGCCACATATATGCATCTTTCCATGTCACCACATAAACTATTATCCGTACTTGACTTGTTTTTTAAAACCCTTTCTTATTGCTTAACTGCCTTGAATAAGTAACCTACCTTCCACATTTCAAGACTCAAGACTCTTGGTTCAGTAGTTTTAGCTGAATGTTGATGAGAAAACTAGAAATGACGTCGTAGCATTATCCTCTGATTTCATCATGCCGAGGGTTGGTTTACTCAAGATGCTTGATGAATGAAGAATAAATGTCATTATAACTTTGTAATCAAAATCATGGACAGCTTCCAAGTCCAAAAATAACTAAACTGTCGTATAAACTATCACCCCCTATTTCACCCTTTTAAAGTACGAATATCCAATAATGCTTTTTTTTTTCATTTGTGCCCGAAAAGATAAATCTCGTATCTACCTTCAAAAATAATGGATTTCCATACAATGTTTCATCCCCAATACCCCTATATACCCTACCTGGAGGTATATATTTAGGTAGGTACATATTCAGACTGAGTACGTTTTGCTCAATTACATTCATTCACCAAAGTCGTCCTAACTTAAGTTTGTGTTTAAAGCGAAGCTTGCAAATGTATAATGAATTATATTTGTAACCCTATTTAAGAGTGGAAATGATTACGATGTATTGTATAGCATAGCATATCTGCTTATTTCAAAATAGAACGCTGCTACTCGTATGTTATCGACTATCGTGCATTGAAAATAGATAGGTATTAGGTACCTATGCATGAAGGTTTCTAAAAAATGCATTGTCAATATGCAATGCGGGAACTCACAATTCAAATGAGACTTGTACCTACCTAAAGATAATAAATGCGTGTGAAAATACGTTATTATTTCACGCTTTTTCATGAATATGGATCTAGAACATTTTTTATTCCTTTAAACTGAGGGTCTAACTGACTTACACGTATTGGCATTGGTATTATATTGGCATACACGTTGTGATTCCTTAGGCTGGCGCTCGCGATTTAAATGCAGGTATCTTTAATTTCGAACCGTAACGGCACCGGTCCGGTACCTATGTAAATCAGCATCATCCTATTCCGGTAGTGCTTTTAAGGAGAGCACATTCTTCAGACAGAAATGGTTATTGATGATTTAAAGAAAAACACCTAGATAGAGATTCCGTTATACTTCTCCTGTAATATTTATAAAAAACCGGCCAAGTGCGTGTCGGACCACGCAAAACGAAGGGTTCCGTGCCTATTAAAAAGGTCGGATCGTCACAGAAATTTTACGGCACTTACGTCCTTTTCTTTGAGGAAGGCAGTTTTTCAGCAATATCTCGAAAACCTCTGAACCGATCTTGTTCAAAACAATTTTCGGTGAATGAAATTAATAAGCCCTATGTTCATGAATTTTTCCATATTTTTAAAATACACCGTTCAAAAATTAGAGGGGGGGGGACAGAATTTTAGTGACTTTCGGGGCGATTATCTCCGACCCTATTCACTTAATCAAAAAAAATGCAAAGAAACCTTATATTTATTTTGAAAGGCCTATCGATTGATGTGCCACACGGGGGGTCACAATGAAAAAAAATATTTTGACTTTTAGTTTTATGTATGGAGTGCACCCCTAAAAAATTTTTTTTTTGTCATTTTAATTACAAAACTATGTAGCGGCTAACCAAATACACCTATCCTCAAAATTTTATTCAAATACACCTTATAGTTTTCGAGTAAAATGCCTGTGACATACGGATAGACGGACAGACGGACAGACGGACAGACGGACAGACGGACAGACGGACATGACGAAACTATAAGGGTTCCGTTTTTGCCATTTTGGCTACGGAACCCTAAAAACGTTAATATAAGGGTCCTTTTTTACATTTTTGGTACGGAACCCTAAAAAGACCCAGTGAGTGGTACGAGCCGGAGTTCGAACCCACGCCCTTAAGCTTGAAAGCCACGCGTGTATAAATATTTTCCTCAATTCGCGAAAACATCTTCGATATTTCAAAATTATTTTAACCGGGACGAGTGGCGTCAATATTGCCGCTGAATGTTTAGTCCTTGTTTCAAACCAATACCCACTTTTCGGATCTATAGACTTCCTATGATGATCCAGGTATTTCTACTTAGCTTAGAGCGGTTACTCAGGGCGGCTTTTTGCAGCGCTACAAACGCCATAGAGGTTATTTTTAACAGATAATCTATGGCAATGTGTCGCGCGACAGTCGCACGTTCATGAAACTCGTGTTTGTATCGCTGCAAAAATCACCGTGTCACCAAACCGTCTGTAATTGTAAGCGGTGTTCGTTAACATCTGAATGTATGGAAAGTTACAAGTTTCTATGGAATGACAATGACAAATACCAGCGCCATATTTAGCGTTGATCGGTCTACTTGAGCGTTTTTTTTAAAAAGTGTACATGAACTTTTTTTTTCAGAATTTGTTTTTTTTGGGTTTTTCTTACTCAGTATCGTTGATACTATCGATCCTTATACAAGAAAAAAAGTGTGCAGATTTTACTATGTAAGTTTTTTCCTTCAGTGCGTCACGACCAAATAAATAAAACTGCATACAAAAATGTGACGATCTGGAATGAAATATTTGGGATACTTTTTTTCTTGTATGAGGATCGATAGTATCAATGATTCTGAGTAAAAAAAACCCAAAAAAAAACAAATTCTGAAAAAAAAGGTAATGTACACTTTTTTTGAAAAACGCTCCTGTACGAGTAACAGTAAGTTGGTGCAAACCGCCCTTAGCCACTCGATAACAAAACACAACAACAAGGAGCAATACGTCTTTTATGAAATAAGTGGTACGTTTTATCAAGTTTAATTTGGAACACTAAAATCTATGTTAATGATAATTAAGATTAGTAGAGTAATTAGTTTCAATAGGCTTGTGACCTTTGATATTTTACGATGCCATTCGAACCAGTTTTGTATGAGAGCTATTACTAAAAATTTGAGTCAAACACGGACCTCGCTGGCGGCAGCCGAAACGGTTCATACTAATTGACATAAAAGTATGACATCAAAGTTTGCTATTTGTACTAATCGTATATTTAATTATTGTTATTACTAAATTTCATTTCCCAATTGTAACGTTCGTCCGAATATTCAGTTCGGCATAAAGCCGTTTTTCTCAGAAACCATGAAATTTTCAGGATTATTATAAAACAAACCTAACCTAACCTGCGGGTTCTAAGCGATAAGTATTTAAACAAAAGTATGGGGTCTTCGCGAAAACTGGCTTCTTGCCGATATGAAAAATTGGACAAACGATACAGTTGAGAAATGAAGTTTAGTGATTGCGATAGGAACTCTCGAGTTCAAACCTCGTTTGTGCTTTTTAGAGCAGAAACAAAAATTTCAAAACATGTGTATCTTTTAAGATACAATGTCAAGAAAAGGTATATCTATTAAACACTGTTTGAATGTAAAATCACTGTTTGTGTATAAAGGGACACCCAGACGGTAAACACTTCGTGAGGGATGGTCACGTTGTTACACCAGACATGCTCCAAATAAAGTTTAATTTGCTACAAATCATGAGAGTACGGTGCGGAACCCTCGTGCGGGAGTCCGACTCGCCCTTGGTCGCCGGTTTTATTTTCTTTAGAATATGTAGAGGCAGTCATAAAAGTCGTATTGTTTCTATAAGATTTCTAAACACATGTATAACCATAAATTCTTACTGCTATACATTTTTGGACAAGAAAACTTGCGTATATATGTAAATGTAACACTGTACTTAATAAGAAATAATGATATTTTTATTGGTAAAAGTATCTCCCGTGTGGTGATGATAATTTTACAAGCTCTTATTTAGTTTCACCTGTCCCGATTTTGTCATCAAATTTTGCAAGTTAAATTTTGGGTATAAGTATAGTTGGATGACAATTCAATATTATGGTGCTATCGATCTGATCTGATGATGGAGACAGAAGGTGGCCATGGGAATTTAGTACTTAACCGACGTAACCCCGTTGAGTTTGGGCTCGTTAGAATCGTCTCATTGAGTAGTTGATGACGACATACAGAAAAGTACAGTCGGCAATAAAAGCTCGTACCAAAAATGACATTTTTGGCAGAAACTTATTTATTGGTAAAAATACTTCCCGTGTGGTGTCCCGTGTCGTGTGGCTTAGACCTTTTTGCAAGTTTTTATTTAGTTTCACTTGTCCCGATGTTTGTCATCAAATCTTGCAAATTAAATTTGATCCACTTCCCGGTTTCAGATTGCTGAAATGTTGCATGCATATGTATATCGCATGAAAATGCACTTTTATGATGAAATGGTGCTGATCTGATGCTGGAGCTGGAAGGTGGCCATAGGAACTCGGTACTTAACTGACGTAACCCCGTTGAGTTTGGGCTCGTTAGAATCGTCTCAATGAGTAGTTGGGTCGTTCTTCTTTTCGACCGACAATAGCCTGTCCCTCGTCTTATTACGGCATCTCATTTGAGTAATGATGTTTACGGTTTTATAATGTTCGAATGAACGTCCATATTATTTTATTAATTAGTGATGTTTAATATTTCACTTTCTCTAACTAGCATTTTTTTTAATGTTTTTTTTTTTCGTAGAATGCCGTGACAGAGTGGTAAACCAAAATGTTGTCCCCAGTGAAAGAGTCCACTTTGTCACATGTTTTTTTTTAGAAACCAACCGTAAATAAATATTTATATTGGCCAGAAAGGAAACTTTAATTAGTTCTAATGAAGAAACCTATGCATTTTTTTTTAAATCGCACTTCAAAACCACAATTTTCGATAGTTCAAAAACCAAAAAAATAGAAAAACCTCGGATCATTGTCGGTAAAAAAGAAGAACGACCCAGTTGATGATGGTATACAGAAAAGTACAGTCGGCAATAAAAGCTTGTACCAAAAATGAAATATTTGACAGAAACTTATTTACAAGTTTTTATTAATTTCACCTGTCCCGATGTTTGTCATCAAATCTTGCAAATTAAATTTGATCCACTTCCCGGTTACCGATTGAGCTGAAATTTAGCATACCTACATGTGTGTAAGCGTGACAATTCAATATTATGATGACATGGTGCTGATTTGACGATGGAGCTGGAAGGTGGCCATAGGAACTTCGCAATGAAACGACACAACCCCATTGAGTTTGGGCTCGTTAGAATCGTCTCAATAAGTAGTTGATGACCGTATACAGAAAATTACAGTCGGCAATAAAAGCCTGTCCCAAAAATGAAATTTTTGACAGAAACTTATTTTTCCTACACATCCTTCTAAGTTGGGCCCTCAACTAATTGCCAAGTTGGGTTAGACCTCTGTGTGGTGTCGGGTTAGACCTCCATGTGGAGTTGGGTTAGACCTCCGTGTGGTATCGGGTTTGAATAGCACCACCCCCTTTCTTGCCATGGGTGTCGTAAGAGGCGACTAGTGGTTAGGGTGTACCTGTCACTGTAATATCACATTTTACCCGTTTTTAGGGTTACGTAGTCAACAAGGAACTCGATAGCAATAGCCCTAGTGCAATTGTATGTTGTGAAATAAATAAATCTAAATCTATAGTTTCGCCATGTCCGTCTGCAGCTTAGCTCAGTGACCCTTATTTACTACTAGCAAGCTGAAATTCAGCATGGCTATATAAATCAATCACGCCGACAAAATGTTAGAAAATTTCAGGTACCTCCCCTACACGTAAAGTGGGGATGTATTTTTTTCTCGTTATACCGTTGGTCGTTGAATAGCTTGTTCAAAAATATTATGGATTTCCAAACCAAAACCATTTTAAATAATTTATTGAATCAGGCGTTACTTTGCGGAAATTCATGATATATTACTAGAACAATATTCCTTTGCTATTCCGCTGCTTTTTTTAGCGGAATAGCAAAGGAATATTGTTCTCGCAAAACCATTTTATAATTTTTGTTCGAGTCTTCCCCCCCCTGCCGGCTAAATGGCTACTATGGGAATGTGAAATTCGTGGCAGTAGTATACAGGGTGAGCAATCCAAATGAGTCAGTATGGCGGTTTTGGAAACCATAACAGATAGCGAAATCTTGGCTTAGGAACCATGACGTTGATTTTAGTAAAAAGAAAAACTGCATTCATATACTTACAAAAATACGTGTACCTACTCGGCCCAGGAATCGAACCTGGACTTTTTGAAAAATTAAATTTCGTTATTTTCCTTTGAATATCGGTTATGTAGCTCTTAAATAGTAAATGTTACTAAGAAACATGATATCTAAAACTAATAAAATGCATTGTTTTTAAACAACGAAATTTAATTTTTCAAAAAGTCCAGGTTCGATTCCTGGGCCGAGTACACGTATTTTTGTAAGTATATGAATGCAGTTTTTCTTTTTACTAAAATCAACGTCATGGTTCCTAAGCCAAGATTTCGCTATCTGTTATGGTTTCCAAAACCGCCATACTGACCCATTTGGATTGCTCACCTGGTATAATGCATTTAAAAGTAAAACTATCTTAGTAGACATTACTAGTTACCGAGTAATAGTCGACCAACTTGAAAATGAGCTTCTAAAGGCCAACTTTACAACAACGTACAAATTCGGCCGACGCACCCGCACCTTATTTACTTGGCGTGTGCGTGTCGATGTAACAAAAGACAGACAGGCAACTACGGAATCCTAGACTGCGCGTGGCCCAACACGCACTTGGCCAGTTTTATTAAACCTGCAATTGATAGAAGTGGCATTAAAAATATAACTTCGTATTCTCTGCCTACATAGGCATATGTGTGTAAAAATACCTTAACCATGGCTTGGCGTCAAACATATTATTATCCTTAAGTAGATAACCCGAATATAAAATTATCTTACGAAATAAATAAGAAATGAAAAGTAACTTGCTCAAATCTTGTAATCGTAAAATGGCTAATCGAAGGCTTAAGCTTAGAGATTATACATCCTCCTTGCATTGCTATGATATTGTTAAATATCTGTAGGTAGAGTCTCTTAGTCTTTAGGCACATAGTGAATGTTAGTAATTGTCCAGCATTCATGACTAAACAATGATTATTGAAGTATTATCTTAGGTTTCGTTTGTTCCTACCCCATTGTCGACCAGTCTTGATTGCGCGCACATTGTTCACAAAAACGCCATTGAGTGGCGGAGTCATATTTCGTTTGTTCAACATATTTACGCAGCCGAAACGACAAATTAATTAATGCATTGTTTTTTGACAAAAGCTGCCAGTGACAGTTTTATAATGAGAAGTATTTGTAAGTTCTATTTTCATGGGATCGTATTACGCATACGCTTATGTCTATTTACGTAAGTTGAGCGAAATAAAACTTTCGAACAATATAGAGTCATTAATAGTTTTCAGGCAGTTTCTTCTTGTGTATTATGCATCGTAGGTATTTTTATCGTACCTAAGCAATTCGGGCAGTCCATAAGATACAAATGAACTACGTAATTGTACAATATAATAGTTTAACCCTGATAGTACCCTAGTTCTATTTTGCCTACGGTTGGGCGCAGTACGAAACACTAATATTATTATTAAACCAGCATCTATTCTTATATCCCAACTGTAGGTACGCACATAGATGAACTGCCTTATAACACATTGTTGGTCTACGCACTGTTTAGCAAAATCTATTCTCATAACAAACATATATACACACACACACACACACACACACACACACACACACACACACACACACACACACACACACACACACACACACACACACACACACAACACACTACTATACTCGCTCTTTACTACCGTCTCTCTCTAGAAACTTATGCAATAATTATAAAAAACCTAAATGCCTTAAAATAAGTATTATATAGTAATGATATTTGTAGATAAATACTTATATATATACACTGTAAACTATTATAACTGCTATCATGTACAACGATCTATAACTACACGGCTGATCATGGGGAGAAGGAGGCTACCTTGCCGTAATACAGTTTTAACTAGTACGGAAGGTGGCTTACTTTAACTTAATGTAATACCTACATTTATCGTACAACAACAAAACTTAAAGAAACAAAAAATGTTTAGTTTAAGTAAGCTGATAAATAAATAAATAAATAAAATAAATGAAACGTCATCATCATCATATCAGCCGAAAGACGTCTCGGACCTCCCCCAATGAGTGCCTCAATGACCGGTCCTGCGCCTCCCGCATCCAGCGGACTGCCACGTCCTTTACCAGGTCATCAGTCCCACCTTGTGCAATAAAAAGAAAGTGAAGTGTGCAATGAAAAGTACATAACTTAATAGTAATTTAGAACATAACACCATGATATAAGTTCTAAAGAATCTTGTTATCTGTCACTAACAATTGAATTTCAAAATAAATCTTAATCTTTCTAAATGTTGGTCTTACTCATTACCTAATTAGTTTACTGATATGAGTTTTCGTGTACCATGATAAAAGTTATATGCTTGCCTATCATATGACTAATAACTTTAAAGA
Organism: Epinotia nisella; assembly: GCA_932294315.1. Taxonomy (NCBI): domain Eukaryota; kingdom Metazoa; phylum Arthropoda; class Insecta; order Lepidoptera; family Tortricidae; genus Epinotia; species Epinotia nisella. Next base: position 14,334,838 of record OW028682.1, on the reverse strand, counting down.
CTTATCCTTAGTTACAATTACAACTTGTTTACATCCAGTCACCGCAAGAAACGTGTAGAACACGTCTTTGACATAAGATGGGTAATTAGATAAAGTTGTTTTGTCCACGATAACAGATTTGTCATGTTTTAAAAGTATACGTTTATCTCATTCGGTTCTTTTCTAGTCATATTGACACAAAGGTACTTATTAGGTACATACTTATTCAACTTCACATGGATGACTCTGACTAGTGAACGGCTATGTTTAGAGGTTCAAATGAATGAGTAAATCCAGAGAATTGTCTATATTGTAGTATTGTGTTACAGGAATTACAAAAGTTTCACGTTTCTTAGTACTATTGGCATATATAAATTCACTGAGCGAAAGATCTTCCAGGGTGATAGTTCGAGTCCTTTGTGGTTCTGCCTAGCACTGAAGCCGCTGAGTACCCCATTGAAGGATTCAGGGCTTGGTTGCCGTGCCCAGCAGTGGGGATATATAGGATGATGATGATAAGCAGATAACTAACTATCATCGTAATTCGTATAACAATAATTATTCGATGCTATTTTAATGCCAACCGTACTGCTCGTGTGTACAGCGCCAAACTCTATATTTTACTAAATTTTCTCAAAATTCATGTTTTATTGCCCTTTTCACACTAGCTCTATTTCCTGCCCTCATTGGCTTATCAGCTTGTTTGGAAATATATACATGTTATCCATTGTACGCATATACTGCACTACTTATTTCGGTTGCAGTTTGCAGTCTAAGCTACGATTTTACTACAAACTTTTAATAATTTTTCATTTCAACTGCATACCTATGTATAAAAGTGGAATGCAAATGAAAAAGAACAAGTTAAATAAAGCGGTGGAACTTGTTTCCTATACCGTAGGTACTACTATGCTCGATAACAGGAAAATTATGTTAAATATGTAGTATATTGGCATGAAATAATTAAAGAAGTGTGAAATAATGCGGGGGTTATTATTTCCCATTATTTATTTTTATCTTAGTTTAGATAGATAGGTACAGTCGAGTTCTCCAATATCTATACGGACAACCTTTCAAAAATATCTGTACACATTCTCTATTGTTACTAACATAAGACGCATGTGTAGATATTTTTGAAAGGATGTCTGTATAGATATTGAAGAACTCGACTGTACTTTTCACCTATACTTATTTGTCATTCTGCGACATGAAAATGCGATTTTGCTCATCCGTGAGACTTAATAATAATAAATAAATAAATATCAGGGGACATTCTTACACAAATCGAACTAGCCCCATAGTAAGCTCAATGAGGCTTGTGTTAGCTATGGGTACTAGAAGACGTATATTTAATAGGTATAAATACTTAAATACATAGTAAACATCCAAGGCTCAGACACAAATAATCATCCATCACAAAAATGTTTGCCCTTAACGGGATCCGGAACCCCCTTCAGCTTCGTAAGCAGCGTCACTAGACCCACTAGGCTAGGCTAACCCGTCGTCCTAAAGAGAGAGACAAAGTAGCTTTTTCGTCAAGTTAAATAAACTGGACCTGATCGTTTGTGAGTGAGGGACAAATCTTGCAAGTTTTTGACACACTTCCCGGTGACCGATTAAGTTTAAATTTTGGGTATATTTGGTTTGGATGACAATTCAATATTATGGTACCATCGAGCTGATCTGATGATGGAGAAGGAAGGTGGCCATGGGAATTCAGTACTTAACCGACGTAACCCCGTTGAATTTGAGCTCGTTAGAATTAGTTGATGACGGCATACATAAAAGTCGGCAATAAACACTTGTACCAAAAATTAACATTTTGGCAGAAACGTTCAGTGTGGGATCAATTAAAATTCAAAATATTTGAAAATGATAGGAATAGTTCGATTTGTTGGGGCGGAAAGGTTCTTGAGTGGCGACCACGTACCGGAAGGCGCAGCGTGGGTAGGCCCCCCACAAGGTGGACTGATGACCTGGTAAAGGTCGCTGGAGTCCGCTGGATGCGGGTGGCGCAGGACCGGTCATTGTGGCACTCTTTGGGGGAGGCCTATGTTCAGCAGTGGACGTCTTTGGGCTGATATGATGATGATGAGTTCGATTTCTAGTTCGTTTGACATTCCAAAGTAGACTTGCAGAGTGGATTTGCAGAAAAAGAACATGTATTTTTGCACGTTGATTAATTATTTTACCAATCTTAATTTATGTGATCGGACATACCACAGATGAATTACCGAACACTCGCCCCTTTAAAAAATTAACAAGTTTTTAATTGTTTTAAATTTAATTATATTATTAATTTTTGTGCTGCAAATATAAGTGTTAAATATAAAAACCGGACAAGTGCGAGTTCAACTTGCGTGGTGAGGGTTCCGTAAAATATTGAGATTTTTCCCGTTACTTCGAATACTCAAACTTCTTATAGGTTTTCCTGTAATCTTTAGGCAAGGTACTATTTTTCATATTTTTTTCAGAATTTTAAGCCTAGTAGTTTCGGAGATAATTTTTGTCGTTTTTCCTAAATTACTTTTTTAAATTTTCCAGTTTACCCCCATAAGTGGCCCCCTTGTCCAGAATTCATTAATTTACTTTACGCGTCCATCTTTGGGTCACCAATTTACATATGTTTACCAAATTTCAACTCAATCGGTCCAGTAGTTTCGGAACAAATCGGCTGTGACAGACGGACAGACAGACGCACGAGTGATCCTATAAGGGTTCCGTTTTTTTTCCTTTTGAGTTACGGAACCCTAACAACTAAAACATATAGGTAGTGAAATCAGTGACGAAGGCAGTATTTTACTAACTGTAGGTAAGTAGATGCCTAGGGCTAGTTTTTAATGTGCACGCGAAACAAGTACTTATAGATATACTAAAGTGTGCTCGCTCTGTCGCGCCTTATCTCACGACGCACGCATCGAGCGATACTGATAACCGCGCTGCTGACGATTTAAAACAAGTAGTACTGCTTAGGTGAAAAGTTCATGTGTCACTTGAGAGCAAAGTTTTTCGCATTTCGTGCTTTTGAGTCCCGCGCTATGCTCAAGATTCTAACTTTGAACAACATAGTAGCAAATATTACGTCCACAATCTACTGCAATATGTTGACGTGTAAATTGGTTTGAACAAACACTTTTCTACCCACCCGACCAGGATAATGTTGTTATTGAAAACGAGAGCACCCCCGCCATTTCACCTATTCATTCCGACACTCCAGGGAGTATCGGCTATTACAAAACCACTTCAACAACTTGTTATTGTTGTTGAAGACATAACGAAAGTGAACAAAGTTAATTAAAACAATAGATAATCGCATTAAAATATTAAAGCAAAGATCCTTGGGTTCCTTTTATAATTCATTAAATATAATTTTCATTGTTATTAAAATATGTACCCCTGTTTATAATGTTCCTTCTACGAGGGGTGTTCAATAAGTAGTGCTCGAAATCGGCATGATTACTTCTCATGATCATTAATACACTAAATAAGTATGAGGACGCATACCTATGATCGCTGTGTGCACTTTATCCGAAGATTTCATACCGGTGGGTAGTCGGGCGAGGAGACCAGGTTTTGTAGAAAATAAAGGTGTCCGGGATAGCTTGGTTATGGTTTAATCAGACCACAGGTAAATCAGGCATAAATCGACACACGTGAGGTGCGAGTGCAATATCGGTCACTTCACCTCACATTCTCCTGATGCGCCGTGAAGTATAAAAAGCGGTTAAGTGCGAGTCTGACTCGCGGACCGAGGGTTCCGTACAAACGTTAATGGGTCGTTCTTCTTTTTTACCGACAATGAACCGAGGTTTTTCTGTTTTTTTGGTTTTTGAACTATCGAAAATTGTGGTTTTGAAGTGCGATTTAAAAAAAATGCATAGGTTTCTTCATTAGAACTAATTAAAGTTTCCTTTCTGGCCAATATAAATATTTATTAACGGTTGGTTTCTAAAAAAAAACATGTGACAAAGTGGACTCTTACAGTGGGGACAACATTTTATTTTACCACTCTGTCACGGCATTCTACGAAAAACAAAACATTAAAAAAAATGCTAGATAGAGAAAATGAAATATTAAATATCACTAATTAATAAAATAATATGGACGTTCATTCGAACATTATAAAACCGTAAACATCATTACTCAAATGAGATGCCGTAATAAGACGAAGGACAGGCTATTGTCGGTCGAAAAGAAGAACGACCCTAATACACTATACCCGTCACGTCACGACCGCATTCATTCTTGAACAATCTTAACAGCTCATAGTAGAAGTTACCGTTGTACAGCGCCATATGTATTTTGGTACTAATAAGTTGCAACCTAGTATGTTTATTTATCAGCGATATTTTTATCACGAATACCGATTTCAATAATATTTTTTTTTATTTGAAAGAAGGTACTTAAACAATAATCTCATAGGAATTTGAGGATATAAAATTACATTCAAAAGTAATTAAATTACTAACTTAGTTATGAAATGATTTATGACAAATAAAAAATTACGCTAGATAGATATCGTTTTATTTTTCCTGTATTATTAATATTACTCTAAATCATTTATAATAATTTCAAAACTTGATAAACTTCGGAGATAAGGGGAGGGGAATGTTATCTTTTTCAACAATTTACTTCATAAATCAAAATTTAACCACTACAGAAAAATAATAAAAATAGTTTTAGAAAGTGCAACTAAAGTCCTTTCATACGATACCCCACTTGATCCATTAACTAGTACCCCCCTCATAGTCATCATTTTCACCAAACATAAAAATGTATAAAAAAAAAATTATACACGTTTGCTTTACAATTATTCCAAATTTCAAATTGATAGCATAAGCAGTTCCTGAGATATTTAATGTTGCGACAGACGGACAGAGTCGCAAGGGTTCCTTTTTTACATTTGTTATGATAGGGAACCCTAAAAAGGATAGTATCCATTTCTTGTTCTTTAATAGCTAAACACAGATGATGGTAATACAAAGTTTCTCATAAAATTTAACCAACTTATTGACTATCTACATATATACTGACAGGAATAAATAATTTATTACTGGATCTGATTTTTGCGTAGTTACAGCAATTAGTGAATTTATAAACAAAATAGATAGTTCATTTTCGAAGCTCTGAAAACTAGGCAACATAATGACTTAATTTTCGGATATAATGCACCGACGAAAAAATTAAAAAGTTGCGAAGCTTTTCAATGTGAAAAGTTCTCGGTAATTTTACAGCATCAAATGTCATCTTCGGGGAACTTCCTAAACGTAAACTTATCTTAAGTTATTTGTGCCGCTGTCCCAAGATCACTTTGGGGACTCCAATGTGAGATAGCGGGTCTAGTTGGAGTTAGATGATCGTCCTTGGGACAGCGAAAGGCGAGTAGACGTTAACACATTCACTGCCAAGAATCGCTACGCGCTACGTTCGTAGCCGATCCTGTGGTTTTCCCGCTAAGTAGCGGAAAGCGCCTGGCAGTGAATGTGTCTTATTGTGTTCAGTGCGACGATCAGTAGAAGACCAACTGGGGTGGCTGTGTTGCCTAGTCTGTTCCCAGTCCTATCTGTGTCCCTACAAAAAATATTGTGAAAATGTGAGTTAAAATGTGGTTGCTAGTCATACAAACAACACCTTCAACCATATTCTCATAGTCGACTCTTCCGCAACCCAGGTAAACAAGGGGTTATGTACCTCTATGGGTAGAGCTTTCATTTTATGCAAACAATGCAACGAAATATAATTTGAGAAAGTAATCCTTGCCAAAAAGGCACTTTTAACAGGGGAAGGCTAGGCCGCTGCTGTTGTTGTAACGCGGATTTTAACAGGTGTTAAATAATTAGATAACTCGCCAAACCGCCCACGCTTTTATCAGGTTTCGTTGCAAAATACCAGTAGTGCGTGTAAGATTTATTGTACTTGTTCGCATTTTCATTAAAATTTAAATATCAGTCGGCAATTATGACGAGCGTTGTTGAAGATTTACATTAAATTCGTATGTTTACTGATTCTAGAGTCAGTCTAGTTGTTAAATAGTTATTTATTGATTACCTGAGCTAAATCTAATTTTTTGAACTCTATATATAGTTATACGGACAACGGTACCTATGATGAGTAGCACATGCTTTCCTTAATTTAACTCATAGATTAAGTTATCAGTTAATTTATCTCGAAAAATACGCAGGTACTCGAATAAATACGAGCTCAATGTTTTCAATTGTGCCAGTCAACTTTTTCTTACCGTTAGTCACCTGTGTGGGACGCATATTTAGGTACCTATTCATTTGCCTTTTTTTGTTCCCGTCAAATAAGGACATGGGATGCATAAGTACTAATAATCTATTTGTTTCACAGTAGCGGCAGCAATGGCTCCCGGGAATACGAGCCAAGCGAAACCAGCGGCAGCGGTGCCGACACCGAGCCGCGCACGCCGGCGCCGCCCGCAGACAAATACGAGGACTTGCAGCGGATAATCGACACCCAGCGGCTCAGCGGCGGCACCCACGCGGTCGTCGTCTCGCCCCACAAGGACCTCAATGTGCTGCGGCCGGAGAACCCGACGATAGGGGAGATGGAAGACTTGGAACCCAGGTGAGAGAGATACTCGTACATGCTTGTTTTTTGTTCGTAGCTTTGTGTGTGCCCCTCGGCTCTCGCTGACAAATACGAAGCCCTGCAGCGGATAGTCGACCCCGAGCGGTTCAGCGACACACACGTGGTCGTTGTGCCACTCTACAAGGACCTCAATGTGCTGCGGCCAGAGAACCCGAAGATAGGGGAGATAGAAGACTTGGAACCAAGGTGAGAGAAATACACGCTAGTGTTTTGTACGTACAGCTCAGTGTGTGCGCGGGCGACAAATATGAAGATACAAATACGGATCGTCGACTCGCAGTGGGTCGGCGGTGCAAGCCACATGGTCGTCATCCCGCCTCATAAGGACCTCAATGTGCTGCGACCAGAGAACCCAACGATAGGGGGGATAGATGACTTTAACCTGAGGTGAGGATTGTTAGATTTTTGTTGACTTGGAAAGTTGGCTTTAATAAAGATGTAAGTACCTATTATTTTTGGACTTTACATAAAAAAAAGTTTTTCTATCTCAAGGATAGTACCTACTACTTTCGCCAGGATCAATAGAACTTGTAATGTAATCTATTAAGATTCCATGCATTCGCATCTTAGACCAGTTAACTTTTTTTATTAAATGGAGGATTTTATCAACGCCAGAACCCAATATTTTGTGAGACAACATTCGGTAATCAACTGTTGGTTTGAGTTGCTTTGCAATGGAGACAAAAATTATTGCAAAGTAAATACATAAAATCGATATTTCAAAATAAATACATCAGATCAATTAATATTTTTGGCGGATAAGACGAAATATCTTCCAAGAAATTTATATCACTTGCCTCGGCTAAGCTGAAATAAAATTGATGCTCTGAAACAATGCCTTAATGTCGCCAGTACATTTCAAAGAATGTTAACGCATAATGTAAATACGTAATAACAGGAACGCTCAGCTTAATATTCAGTCCGTTAAGAAATATTAATTAAAATTGTTCCGCGTAAAAACGACGCTAAAAGGACATTACAAGGAAAATTTCTCCAAGTTCCCGACAGCTGACATCCACAAGTACAATTTATGTGGTGCTGTGCAAGTCTCCAAATTAAATTGTTAGTTAGTTCGCTATTGCTGCAATTAAAGTTTAATAACACGAATATCGCGCGGGCCGTTCCTGGGGCGGTGAACGGGGTGAACTGCTTCGGAAACGACGCTGATGCCCCATTTGCGTGTTCCGACCGGCGAAACATGCGCGTACGTACACAGTCTACACCTACGCTTACTATGATTTATGTTCTATCGGCTATAACCACTGTTATTTTCAGATGTGTGACTTATAAAGTCCACCATCGTGTGGTCATGTTCACATTACATGCCGAAAAGCTTCTAAATCATAAATAAATTATGGAGGCTGTCGAAAAATGTTGGCGAACGCAGCTCTAAAACGAGTGCTTTATTCATTGGCAATACCTGCGCTAAGCGCTGAAGTATGCATTAAAATCAAACAAGTTGGTCGCGGCCGGCCTCTGGCGGCCCACGTAGGTAATTCCACTAAAGTAAATATTAGACCAAATCTCATAGGAATATTGTAAAAAGAATGAAAAGAATATTACATGTCGTGCTCAGAAACGTTCTCCGACATCCCTTCCTATACATGTGTGGTTATATGTAAAGCTGGGATCATATCATACTTCAGTGACATGTCGATTCTTTAAGGATCAGACAAAGCGACCTTTCTTTATCTCGCTAGGCAAATTTCGCAACCTCTGGAAGAAATCTTATTTAAAATCCAGTTACAGGGCGGGCCGCGATAGGCGCGGGTCTCGGACAATAAAACTAAATGGAATGAATGCATGATGGCTGGCTGAAACGCTCCTCGTGATATGAGGGGCCCTCTTATGCCCAAAATTTCATGTCTCATATAAGAAAGGGTCGGCTTGATACTGATTAATTTCGTATACTCGTTTCGAAATTGCTAGCTTATCTTGTGTAACGATGTCGCATACAACTACTGAAACTGTACCGGACGCCTTTATTTCCGTAAATCGTGGACGTAGAACGGTCGCACGTTATTCTGACGGAGCGGGCCGTGTTGGTCATTTAGTATTCCTTACGTCAATTTGTCCGCTAGTGGGACAATCGAGCTTTTAGAATTCCCACCTGATGCCGGTACAATTCGCACCAAAAAGAGAGTTAATAAATTTTAGAGTAGGTGGCGGCTTGATTTCTAAATGCAGGTTATCGGAGCATGCCACAAATCGAGAACGCTACACGTAGGCTCCTTAGTATTCAGCGGCGGCCGCTCCGCGTCGCCTGGAGTCTCGCACCTTCCGCTCGCAGGCGAATCACGTTTACTTATGTGTTCCACGCAGCCAAAACCAACGCCGGCATCGGAAAATCTTCCATGTAAATCTCGACATTAACGGCCAGGTTTACTAATATGCGCCAATACTGCAAAGTAGCCGAGAGCCTGTGATGTTTTCTCAACAATCCACTTTGCATTTTGCTCCATTTTTCGTGATCTATCGAATATTCGATGAGAGAACGACGCGTTATTTACGAAGTATTTATGCGTCACCGGCATCGGTTCTTGTGTTTATGCAGGTAAATGTTGTTCGTACTTTAGTGACAGATTATGTGAGCAAGTTGTACCTTTTGAAAACAATACTCGTTATTAGTTTGTTTCAATACTTACTCATTTGTATAACTCCCTTAATATTGTAGGTATCACTCGTATCCTGCCATTCGGGCCTTTAGTCGTTGTTTGGATATTTAGATGTTTGGAAAGTCAATGTCAACTCAATGACGCCCAAACGGCCCAAACGATCCGGATGAAATTTTGCACGAAGATAGTTCATAGCCCGCACCAAAATATAGGAGTTTTCATCCCGGATCCACGAAGATGAAGTCGCGGGCAGGAGCTAGTAATGAATAATGTAAATGTCGCTGGTTTCTCAGCGTGTGTATTTAGAGTTAGAGGTGTCGGTTTGGTATTTTCATAAGTTTAATATCACTCTGTTTCTGTTGTTGCAGCGTGAATGCCTCTAACCTAGAGAAGTTCCAACTCAAGATCGCGCAGCATGAGCTTTACGAAGAAGAGGAACCACTCGTGGACGCCGTCGTTAAGGACATGGTCTCCCTACCCGTATTACATGCCGGTATGTATTCTTTACCGTGTTTCTCATCTGCAGTTCTATATAGGTGACAGCGCAGTAGCCACTCGTAAATACGTCGTTAAGGCTATACTCACCCTACCCGTGTTACACGCTGCAATGCACATACTCTTTACTGTTATTTCTCACTTGCAGTTTCAACTAAATCCAGTATCAGCATTGCGAAGGATAGCTGTGGACACTGTCGTTAAAAACACAGTCGCATGGTTACCCTACGTGTGTAATATACAGTTTTTTTTATTGCAAGTGTTTTCATCCAGCCGTCAACCAAGAATGGGTGACTCATGGATTGTGTATTGTCCACAAAGACATGATCATTCTGCCTGTGTTACACGGCGGTCGTAAATGCGTCTCATCTGCAGTTGCAGATATGACTGTCCACTACGATATCCTTATTTTGTTTCTGTACTATTTTGTTTCCGTGTCATGGTAGCAAACAAATAAATCTATCTATCTACGAGACATACGGCGGCGTAACTCTAAAAAAATATTACTTTATATAGGTACGATTATGATGGCAAACAATCATAGGGTTCCCACCTGTTGGTAAATAGTCACCGTAGTCTATGAATAAATAATCCTTGTAATTATTTACCAAGCCAAGTTAGCGAGTTTGAAATTTTGTCATTAATTAGCCTTCAGAATAATTATAGCCAGCAGAATCTGTAAAGCCTATTTAGATTAACGTCTAGACATTAGGTACCCATTTATATCGTCGCATTAGAAAGTAAAAGTATCAAGTAAGTAGTTTTATCTTGCGATTGGATTTAACGAAACATTAATTTTGGACAGAGTTTAGCGGCGTTAAACGTTTAGATGCCCACGCCGCCGTTCAGTTGGCCTCTTTTATTATTCATTACTAAATTCGTTTCTCTTTATTCCTGATTTTAAAGCTATAATTGAAATATGCTTTAATTTGTTGCTTCTATGAAGTAGATACGTATTTTGTTAAGATTAATGAATCTCAACAGAATGCGGATTGAGCGAGTTCAATTGATTACAAGATGTAATAATTGATGTTTGTACGTACCTACTCGCTCATGTAAGAACAATGGCCGAACTCCTTGTGGTGGGCGGGTCCATGCTGGGAGCCGTATGTATATTAAATGAAGTCGGATTTGCAATCAGTTGTGGGGTTAGCGGTCCGGCGGACAATACTACCACAACAATCTCGCCCTTTACTTCAAATTGGACTTAAATATTTAAACCATTTAATTGGATTTCATTGTTTGAGAGACTTTATTTCATAGTTTGCCATTTATTTTCAGTTTCAGGTAGAAACCCTTTAAATATCCGTTTACAAAGCGAATAAGATTATTATCGTTTAAATACCTGCTTACGTTTTCAATAATTAATTTTATCTTCGACAGAGCAAAAAGAGGGAGGGACTCAGCTGAAGCTCATTATTGACTACCCCAACGGTATTCAAGCGCTCTTCAAACCAATGAGGTGAGTACATTGATTTCTACTTATCATTTTGAGAAACGTTTCAGGCCACCCCAAGCGGCTTTAGGCGCGTTGTTCGGTAAACAAGTTTTGCTCGAGAGCTGTAGTTCCGAGTACTCGCGTGGTCCGGGCGTGAGTGGAGCGACTTGTGGAAACTTTTCCACCAAGTTCTTTCGGATCCGAGAAGGTGACACAGCCGTGTTCGAGTGTGTTGTGCGTCGGTTCCATTCACAAAACTTCCAGACACTTCTGTTCACGCGACCGGCTTACCGGCTTGTCCGACAACTTCGCCACTACAACTACAACTACTATTAAACTAAGGCATGCTCGAGTACGTACCAGTTCGCTCACAGCTCTGTTGTTTACCTATATCATTGTTCGGTTCACAAAGGACTTTCAGCGAGATTTCTTTTTCATGAGTTCGTAGAAAATTTGGAACTGAATTGGTAAACGTAATCCAATACTATGTCGTATATAATAGATGATGTTAAGAAAGGCTGCAGAAAACAATTTTCGCTTCTACAAACAAAACAAAAGGAAGATCCAAAAATCCACTCCGGGGGATTGCGTGAAATTCCTGAAGGAGCTGCATATCGCGTGTCAGACGTTTCAGCACTTTACTTTGTTACTATATTCCTCTTTGCAAAATTGAGAAAGGGAACGAAATCGGGAGGGACGTCCGAAAAAATAAGTGGTCGAGAAATGTTAGGTAGATGTCGATGGATAAGATACGTCCGAACGAAACTCTCGGGTTACTTTTCTGAGGGTCCCGTGGCTTTACTAGGTAAATTATGGACTCGGGGGGATGCCCCGGCGACATATCAAGAGGCCTTAGAGGCCGTCGTACAATTCACTCGGGGACGATAGATTACGCGACAGTCGATAGTTAACCCTACCGTTCGGTATTTTTAGCTTTCTACAAGATTAAAATGCTAATCTTTAGCTTCGTTTTATGCAAGGTTTTCTCAACGACAGATTTGTTTTTTTAATCTAAAATACAAATCAGGAGTAGTTATTGAAAAATATTAACGCGTTAAATATATCAGAATGTCAATATCATTAAATTATGGATTTACTTAAGGTAACTGGAAAACACTTTTATCTTTTTAGTTTCTCCCGAATTGGTTAAGTGCCGCATTGAACTCGCGTCGGGACCGACAAAGGGGATCCAAGTAACTTTTCCGCCATTAGTTCACATGAATTATGTTCGTTATCTTACCTTTACATTTTTCCAACAATAATCTCATTTAGCCGGACAGGATCCTTGGGGGCGTAGTTATTCGATATTTTACTCTATGAATTTATTTTATTCTTTTTCAATTTTAGTCACTGCTTTGAGTTTGATATAAAGTGAAAGGTTTACTTAACCTGAGGGTGGGAATCGAGTTTCATTTCGTATTAGCAAAAAACGTGGAGTTAGTCCGTGTTTGGATAGGTAGTGAGAAGCACGCGGACGAGACGCGTGCTGTGAGGCGAGCATGAAAACCGTCACGCCTGTAAAAACATTTAACTAACCATAGTTATGTGTTGCAAGCAGTTTTGTCAAAAAATATAACCAGAACTGTAATAATTCTGTTTTAATTTGTTATTAATTATTTTTTAAAGTTCTCGAGCAGCCAGTGTAAAGCAATACACGTAACATTAAAATACTACTTAGAAAACCACGTTTAAACTCACGTCGCTTGAAGCGCCATGGCCGCGAAAACACTCACCCGTAGTGACATTTAATACGTGAGTTTAACCGTGGTTTTATTAGTAGTTTTTTTTGACATCTCATGAAAGTTTAAATTCGATTACACGTAACATTCATTTGTTACTTCTGGAGCCGTAGCATGGTTAGCCTTGTCACGCGATAGGTGATAGGATAGAGCGTGCGTCACTGGCTGACACCGTTCGATAGAACGAGACGACGCTCTTATCTTGTCACTTGTCGCGTGATAAGGCGAACCATGCTACGGCTCCAGGGAGAAAATAAAATGTCAGTGATACCTATGAGTTGTTAATTGCTAGCTGATAAAAATTAATGATGTTTATTAGGGCTTATACTTTCAGCCCTTGATTTTTTTTGTTAGTCATAAATAGTCCGCATACCAATTTTTAGCTTTCTACCTTGAAAATTGTGGAATGCTCCATACAAACTTCCACCCCCCATTTTAGGAAAATGGGGGGTTAGAAATATACAAAAAGTAGCCTATGTCACTCTTCATCTCTTCAACTATCTCCGCTTAAAAAAATCACGTCAATTCGTCGCCCCGTTTTGCCGTGAAAGACGGACAAACAAACAAACAAACAAACACACACACACATACACTTTCCCATTTATAATATTAGTATAATATAATAGTATAATATAATTAGTATAAAGTATATGGATTATGTTTAAAAAAGTAACTAATAACACGTTCGGATTTCAAATATTCTTTGCACACATGTGGATAAAATGCAGTTTTGCTATCTGTTTTTAAAGAATAAAAAAGGTCCTTCCGAGCTAGTGAGGTGAAAAATATATGTTCGTAACATACACTGTAGACACTTCTATTAAGCAAAGCAACTCCAGTTTTTGTTTGGACGACTACCAACGCGGGAACCGCGCCGCCAAACGCTCCACTTGTCCATAACCACGGCCTAAAAAAATGAATAGTCTTCGGTTCTTTCATTCATAACTGACATTAAATCTAACCAAATATTGAATTGTTACGTATACTTTAAATAGGGTTGTCAGAATAAATACATTAATGTTAGGCGACAATCTTACACAAAACGAACTAGCCCCATAGTAGCTCAATAAGGTTTGTGTCGGGTACTAGACGACGATATATTTAATAGATAAATGCTTATATACATAGAGAACATCCATGACTCATCACACAAATATTTGCCCTTACCGGGATTCGAACCCAGAACCTTCAGCTTCGTAGGCAACATCCCTATCAACTAAGCTAACCGGTCGTCGGAACATTATGTAACCGATTACTGCACTAGAGCTCGGTGGTGAGACAAAAGCCGAGTCCGTGCGCTATCGCTCCATCACTTTATCATTTCCTTCTCAGCTCCGAACCGAGGAGTAGCTACTCGAATATCTGCAAGATAATTTAATACTTAAGTAATCGATTCTCAAGTTTTTGTCTGGCTGTGAAAACTACTCATAAAAACAACTTGATTCTATGTAAATATTGCGTAACCAAGAAATTCATTAGCAAGCTCTGTTAAATTATAACAGGTGGCACAATGATCGGTCCTGGTCATTGTGGCATACTTTAGAGGAGGCTTGTCATTCGGATGATATGATGATGATGATGATGATGATATTAATTTATCTCGAATGAAACGAAATAATTCTTAAATTTTCTTAATTAAGTATTACGCCCGTAATTAAGGCATGATAATTAACTGTATTCTCAATAAGTGAAATGTATATTTCTTTGAGAATAATAAATACAATCTTTAACCGCAAATTTTCTCTTGGTTTGAGATAATCATCTTAATTCAAGATGATTTCTATTTCATTCAAGATACCTAATGGTGGTCTCTTTAATGAATTTCTTGATCTAAGTTTTTCTTTGTGTACACAGAAAGAAAAACTTAGATTAAGAAATTCATTAAGAACTGAACTACAGTTGAGCTCTTAACTTTATCAAGCATTGATTAAAAAATTGCAATCGTTGTTTCGCAGGTTCGCGAGAGACGTCCAAACGCTGCCCAATCACTTTTATTTTTCCGACTATGAAAGGCACAACGCGGAAATCGCTGCCTTCCATCTTGACAGGTAAGATATTTCTTCATTGTTGGACAGATCATCAAATTATGCTCTATGAAAGCCCCACGGATTATTTAAATATCCATAAGCTCGCACGAATGTGACGAACAAAACGAAGGGCATTCATCACTGTTTTACAGCGTGTGACTTTCATAAGAACATTTATTTTAAGGGCTGAAAGTATAAGCCCTAATGAACGTAAATTGGTATCTCTAGTTTAAAAAAAAAACGGTTATTTTTTTTCATACAAATTAATTCGGCCCGCAATGTATTGGTAACAAAGCTAACAACTGACAGTAACTAGCTCTGCCTCTCTGAAACGTCAAGTGAATGTTAGCAGTACATTGCTGCTCGAGAAAATTAAAAAAAATAATAACTCTCCATTAGAAAAGGTAATTGTTATATTTTTTCGATAAAACGGTTCACAGCACTGAAAGCTATCGTTCCTGAAAATAAATGTTCTTATGAAAGTCACACGCTGTATATATGTAACCACTTTAAAATACATACATATTTATACTGCGTATACTTACTTACTTTCAATGCTTTCGCACAATTTTTCGATCCTTTTTTCTTCCACCCATCCTTCATTATTTTATAAATAATAAATACAATAAATATTAGAGGACAATCTTACATAAATCGACCTAGTCCCACAGTAAGCTCAATAAGGCTTGTGTTATGGTTACAAGACGACGATATATTTAATAGTACCTATACTTTCATTCACTTCTTCAATCCACCCGCGGTAATTTTGGTAAATTTGCCTGTACCTTTTACACATTCATCAAGGGCTTACAAAAATTAAATTCCGGGTAATTAATAATTATTCATCAAACACGATCAATTTAATTTAGTTTTGCATTTCGCAAAAGCGAAAAACTTGTGTTTGGCGGCGTTGACCGATAATGACGCTATCAAGTGTCGCACTTACATAAATGCAGTAGTAATATCTCGCCGAGTCGATTAATTGATTAGAACTGGACAGATAACAACGCAGGTTGCTAGCCTTGACTGTAATTTACTGAACTATCTTAATCCTAGACCCGATACAAGTTTAAGTAATAAGAAATACCTGAGGCTCGGATCTACGCAGTTGAAATCGGTATCAAAACTGACAACTCAGTTTAAGCATCATGAGTACCTAATGGAAAGAAATACCATTGCTAGTAGTTTTTTTTTAATAACTCTACCCTAAGTACCCTCACCCATTACTTGCTTTTGAATAACTAATCAAATAGTGCTGTAATAAAGACAGTAGGCATTCTAGAACTAGATCCTTGCGTACTTAGCTTTTGAAGCATTATTAGAGCTGATGCTGATGTGTCTTCACATAACTAAACATTTATTTGAAAACGAATATTGTCAGATTTGTTTGATCAGCCTTCATATTTTTAACCGACTTCAAAAAAATGGTCCTCCTTTTTTTTGAAATGAATAAAAATACAACCGAATTGAGAACCTCCTGGTTCTCAATTCGGTTGTATTTTTATTTTTAATGTTTGTTAACTCAGACCTCCGCCATTTATGAACCGATTCGTACAATTTTTTTTTATTTGAAAGTATATGCTTCCAGATTGGTCCCATTTTTATCAAAAGTTCAGTTTGATGGAACAGGGAACAGTCAGGGAACCATGAGGAATTTAGGGAACTTCTCAAATATTGAAGGCACGCATGTAGTAATTGCGGTATTTTCTATTATAACTAGTGTATTTACACCCGTAAATCACAAATTTGATGAAGTGGTACTGATGATGAAGACCACAGATGACTTATGGAACTCGTGCTTAAAACTGTAAAAGTTCTGATATGGTTCCGTTGAAATAGCAACTAATGAAGTCCTAAATGTCAAGTGTGCCAAATCGAACGAACTCCTCAAATATTATCGGCCCACATACAGTGATATGGTTGTCGTCTGTAATAATCAACGTATTTACTCTCGGAAAGCAGATGCAGTCCATGTGGTAAAGTGGAAAGGAAATGTTCATGTGGCTTGGCGGAGTAGGTACTAAATTGAAGTTGGTTAAAACTTTGTTTTTAAATTAAATTGTATGCATGAAGATATCTCAAAGAATAAAAAATAATATTGTCTATTCTTCTTTGCCTACGCTAAATCTTGGGATTAGGTGCCAAATGAAATGAAAATAATTTATTCCAGAAACAAACTAGTCCATATAAAGTATCATTATTGTTGCAAATAAATTAAATTAAATTTAATAATACAAAATTTAATTTAATAAAATAAATTAAATTACAACCAAAGCGAACCCTGGCATCCTTTAGACGCTAGTTGGATGATGGTTTTCTAATCTTCTGTAGAGGAATTCAGATGCTCATAGTTTATATTGAATTGAAGTTTGTTGCGTGGTATTCTTGAAACCATCGAAAAAACGATTTTCCCCAGCTGGATATATATGTATTTACCTTGCATTTGATGTCCATTTTGATATATCCAGAGCGATTTCAATATCCAAGATGATGTACCGGACAAGATGAAAGCATATATACCAAGTATTGATATCATATTGGTATATAATTATCTTTCGCTTGCGATTGTATCCACGCGCGTCAAGTCACAGGCCATGTCTATGGACAAGCGAGCTGATATGGACTTGCGGAACCAGCGTCGGAACACACGCAAAAACAAACATGACATTGCCTATAGTAGTGTTCATGTACAGGCGTGAGCGTTTCCATACTCCCCTGAAAGCACACGTCGCTTTTCCATTCTTTTTATTTTTCCAACATGGCCCAAAGTATCTTAAAGAAAGTGCATGATAAGTGGCCATATCCAAGCAAAGAGTTAAACAATGTTTTTCACACAGGATACTAGGGTTCCGCCGCGCCATGCCAGTCGTCGGGCGCGTGCTGAACATGACAACCGAGATCTACGACGTGACGGAGGGCGACATCCTGAAGACGTTCTTCGTGTCGCCGGCGAACAACTTCTGCTTCCACGGGAAGTGCTCGTACTACTGCGACACGGGACACGCCATCTGCGGGAACCCGGACATGCTGGAGGGGAGCTTCGCTGCGTTCCTTCCTTCGTCGGAGCTGGCTGAACGGAAGGTACTTATCGTCATTTTACTGAATTAAATAAGTAGGTGGGTTCGGATATACAGTGTGCCTTCCATACGAACCTAATTATTAAGGGCTAGAAGCAGAATACACTCGCGGATAAAGAATACGGGTCGGTAAAATACCGTCGTATTTCCTAAAATAGTGCAAGGTTGTACAGTTTTTTTTAATCCTGTCATGATCTTTATTAAATTTTACATCTAAACTGCAAAAATAATAGTTAAAAAATAACATTACCAGGTTTAAATCGGACTCGTAAAAACCCATGAAAAAAGCAACGTTAACGGAGCGAGCTATCGCAAAAATCGTAATTTATGGATAGTGCTATTTTTATTACAGGATCCCGGAAATTGCTACTTCATTTGGGTATTACAAAGAGTATTATTATATTATGTAAATAAAACTAGAGTAAAATATAAAAAACCTATTGCGGTTATTTAATTTAGGGTGACTCGAAATGTAATAAACTGCGAGTGTAATAATAATCCATTTGTATCAGGCTTCTAAGGCCAATATTATGCTTTAACATTTTTATACAATAATAGGTATTTTTCTAAAAATTAAAACACTTAGGCACTGGTCCCACCGCGAGCGAGTAAGCTATGAGCTATCGGCTATTTTCTAGCTCAAGAAACGAACAAAAGATAATCGCTGTTGTGTAAATAAAAGAGAGAGTTATATATTTATAGTTTATAGCTGGCTGTTCACACCGCCGGCGATGAACTATAAATTTATTTACACTTGAGCTATTATCTTTTGTTCGTTTCTTGGGCGAGTAATCGCGGATAGCTTATAGTCTGTAGCCGGCGGTGGGACCAGTGCCTTAACACACGAACATAATTTTTTTATATTGTTATTAAACAATATTTCACTTTATTCCATAAGAATTAATTCGGCACTCTGCACGCAATGTATGTGTCAAGTTTTTAATAACTGATATCACTGCCATTTGATTGTAGGTATTAAAATTTCGCCTTTAGCGAAACGATGGCATTAGCAGTGGTAAATAAACGTTTGCATTACTGTTCGAGATAGTTTAACAAAAGAATAATGCTCTATTATTATCAAGGAGAAAAAAGGGTATACGTTATATATTTTATTGATAAAACTGTTTACAGAACTTAAAGCTATCGTTGGTTTAAATTTAGGTTCGTATGGAAGCCGTAAGTACTTACAGTCAAGTCAAGTGTCAAAATATGCGTGCATACAACTTACTCATAAATATGTCCCATCGCTCGGCGGATTAAGGTTTCGGTACTAGAGGATTAAATCGATACATATTTTTGCACTTGACTGTACACACATTGCGATCTGATAACTTTTTAATGCTGAAAGCTATATGACCTAGGGTGTCTTAGCAATCACATTACATGAAATGATTTTAGTGGTATACCTACTTATGCGACAGATACGCATTTGTGACATTGAAATAATATCAATTTTTTTCTGGCCTGTGTTATTAATGTCTTTTTCCACTTCGCCTTAGCAACGTGTAATTTTGAAGCTGAATTCGTGATTACAGGCTGTTAAAGGAGTCATAATTTAGGTTATAGACGGCCGCCGCACGTAATAAGCGTGCATCGAGTAGGAAATAATTAGGTACCTTCATAATGCGCAAGAACACTGTAACACTGACATAACTAAACTAGGCTACTTTTGAAATAGTTAAAATAAAAATTGTAGTTTAAATGCGTGATAACTCGATTATGGTGCGCAGAAAAAAAATGTGCTTAGATTACGTTGCAGAATTCAGCTAGGGAACAAGGAATAAAGAGTGATTAGATCTCTTCCCAGAAATCGTTAATTCCGCGTAGCAAACTTTCCATTCGCATTTTTCCCCACTCTAACTTTTACCAATTCTCCTTTTTTATCATTCATAAATAATGACAGTGTCATAATTTCCTATTAGCGTACTTATCTGGTCCTTTTGTTTATCATTCGCGAATATTACCAGAATCATAATTTCCTAATAGCGTACTTATCCGATCCTTTTGTTTATAATTCACTTCGGGACGACCCCTTCGGGCCTTTTCGGAGCCAGCATTCGGAGCCAGTAACGAACCTAACCTACTAAGAAGTCAAATATGAACAGTGAAAAAGAAGCGACTGGGAAACTTTTCCTATAAAAAAAATATCGTTTAAGAATTAGAAATATTGTGATAAATATCGTTTGGCCATATTTGAGAATGAGGAAGCAAGCAAATGAGAAAAAAGTGGCGGGTAGAAGTTAGAGTGGGGAAAAATGCGAATGGAAAGTTTGCTACGCGGAATTAACGATTTCGGGAAAGAGATCTAATCACTCGGAATAAAGGCTACAACGTTAATGGTAATAGGAAGTAGGTAAGTATAGGTACTAACTCAATTTTGGTCCACTGGAAACCTATACGTCTATCTTTGAGCGTGAAGTTTTCAGTCATCTCAATTCTTTACTGTGGTAAGGGGTGGGGAATTTTCTAACATATAGGTAGACATCGTAAACTTTAGATCGAGTTGTCTGAATTTAACTAGTGATTGAAATGCGTATGTATTTTAACTCTTACAAAATATACCAAAACGATACAAAATGTACAGTTGACGTCAAAAATATGTATATATATATATATTATATACATAGGAATAGAATTCAAAAGTGTAAAGGTATCATACGTCCACTGTACGTATACCTAGTCTGCATATATTATATTATAATGCATTTCTTTGGTACGCTGTGCAGCTTAAACGGCTCGACGGATTATGACATATGCCATGTAGGTATATTACAAAACGAATGAATCTAATATACATTAGCGGCATTATAATTTTCCTCCTAAATGAGGCCATGCTGCAATCATTTACCATTCAACCATTTGTAATCGCTACGCTTTGGTTCTTGGGTGATTCTAGTGTTATTTGATTTACTGTTCAGCAAAGTATCGAGTAATCTATGTAAGAGTAATAAACTGTACTTATATATTTTTTCATAAGTTATGGTAGGTTTTTCCTAACTCTATCCATCTAAGCTCTGTGTTTGTATTTAGAACAAAATACCTGGAAAACCGGCTTAACTCGGCATCTTTATTTTAAAATTAAAATATACTAAAAGAACATAAATAAGAACAATCTACTTGCAGGTTACGATATCAACAGCGCCTTGTGATTTTACGTGATGAAACGAGTCCCTGGCATTTCTAAGGATAAATCAATTAATGACAATCAAAGTGATGTGCAAATTGCGGAAAGTTTCCAAAAAGTTGGAAAAGTTCTCGGAAATTTCTAGAAAGTTTCACAAGGAATTAAGGAAATTTCCATGTTGAAAATGAGGGAAATATATGAAATTTTCCTGTGTTAAATTGCAGAAATAGAGAGAATTTTCGCAATAGAGGAAACTTTCCGTCGGCACATCAGTACAGCAGAATTCAGATCCATGGTTTGCTTTGATCAAAGGAATATTCAATGATAGGTAGGTTTATGTCTTATTTCTGGGCTTTGTTTCAATCAATGGAATGGATTCGTGCTCCGAGGTTGTAAAGCATTGGTCATTCAGTATGTCATGTTAGAACATAACGAGTAACGACTTACTTGCATATTATTAGTGCTTTGGAGCAGTCGATTGGGCTAGGTCTGACCATACCGATACTTGATGCCGCGTGCAGCGTATAGCCGGAGAGGAGAGCCGTCTTAGGGCTCATTTTCACTAGTCGTTGGAGCCTGCAACCCGCATGCGGGAAACTCGTTACAACTCCAACATAAAGTACATTACAAGCTTTAAATCGGTTGATTCTTTAATGCAAACTTGATAATAGTGTTGTAATTTGAGAATCCGTTTGCAAAATACCTACAAACCTGGTTTTCTGGTGCAATCAGTCAACGTAAGGCAGCTTGTGGCGGGCTGTTAGGGAGTAGCAACCCTATGTACCTGAGAGCTCCTTGGGGTGTCCTCTTGTCAGTTTGAGCCGACCTGTTCGATGGTTGGACAGGAATAATAAAAATCTATATGCCCACTTTGTTACCCTTGCCGTTACCGTGTATGGCACCACTCACCAACCAATTATAATGTTATTGAACGTTAATTTTGTCGTATTTTCTCAGGTGTGGCGGCATCCCTGGAGACGCTCATATCACAAACGACGAAAAGCCCAGTGGGAGCTGCAGTCGGACTACTGTGAAACGGTATGTACCAATAATACGATCTAAGAATTCATCTATGAAATTCTTGTTCTACCATCATGACCTTCATTAATCTTAAAGTGGATCCCACTACTTGATATTGTTGATACAAATAAATGTTTCATACATCATACAAAGATCATTAATCCAAGACGTATGAAAAAGTTAAGTGAACCTATAGCATTTGATTGGATTTAAAGACCCCTCTCGCTTCGGCAGGACAACAGGTGCAGGTGCAAGACCTGTTAACTCTAAGGTTTTGTTTTTCATTTATTTCGAGCGATACAAGCCTCGAAGGGACAAATATTTTATACGGCAAGAACCTGTTTACTGATTTCGCACTGTGTGTGTGTTAGGCAATGCTCTTTTACTCTTTTTTCACCCTCGGCTTGAAAAAGTTCAAGTTATTATGTTTGGGTTAGAGGTCGGCTGCAATTGTGGATAAACTCAGAGATAATCTAAGAAGAGGTTTATCATGACATGATACTCGTATAAGGTTGGGGATATATTTTTTAATCGAAAATCTTATCATATCGCTCTTATCTATGTTTTATTGTTCGGGTTTTTTTTAATTTTATTTACGATTGTTTGAGCTATGCGATGGTAGAATGCCTCTTCGACAGAAGGACAAAATATACAAGACCATAGTGAGACCTGTCGTCATGTATGGATTTTAATTTTTTTTATAAATTTATGTGTGAATATATGAGCTATGCGATGGCAGAATGCCTCTTCGGTGGAAGGGCAAAATCTATAAGACCATTGTGAGACCTGTCGTCATGTATGGATTTGAACGTTGGGCCTTAAAGGTGACAGATGAAAAGAGACTGCATGTTACGGAGATCTGAATGTTGAGATGGATGTGTGGTGTGACGAAGTTAGATAGAATAAGAGGAAGCCTGAAAGTAGCACCGCACCAGTCATCGACAAATCGTCGGGGATAGTGCAGTACCGCGTAACTAGCACTGGTAAATACTGCGCATCTACACAACACCAATAGGGCAAATCCGCGTAACTGACATTGGTTAATACCGCGCCAATTGGTTAATAGCCAAATTAAGATTTCCCGCCAACGAACGTAAAATCCTGATTAGAAACGTTTTAAGCTTCTCCTTCACAGGAAAAGCGTACTACACACTACACCCAACTTTACAGTTGAGTGTTGTGTAGATACGCAGTATTTACCAGTGCTAGTTACGCTATTTACCAGTGCTAGTTACACGGTATTGCACTATCCCCGACGAAATTGAGATCCCATCGCCTTGCGTGGTATGGGCATGTTGTGCGGAGGGATGACAGTCATGTGACCAAAATAGTGTTAGGTGTGGACGGAGGGATGGAAGACACGAGGTAGGCCAAGGAAAGGGATGGACTGTGTGAGACGATATGAGGAGGAAGGAAGTAAGTGACGAGATGACAAGTGACAGGGAGGTATGGAAGATAAGGACATGCTGCGCCGACCCCAAGTAAATGGGATAAGGGCAAGAAAATTATGTGTGTATGAGCTATATGTGTAAAAAAAAAACGGGCAAGTGCGAGTCGGACTCGCCCACCGAGGGATCCGTACAAAATGACAAATGTATCGTTTCAGAATTTTCCTTGTACTTGTAGTATACGACGATGTTACTTGCCAAATTTCATAGTTCTGGGTAAACGGAAAGTACCCTATAAATTTTAATTTCCTTGAGAACGTCGAAATGTACGTTTTTTGCGGCATAAACGGCCGTATCTTTTTTACTTTAACTTGGACTTTTGATTTTTTCACAGATTCAAGGGACTGTAGACTTGAGTATATGGTTTTAATTTCAACTCGATACCTCCCCTGCACGCGTTCCCGAGATAAAGGGTCTTGACAGACAGACAGACAGACATACAGACGGATGGACAACAAAGTGATTGTTCCGTTTTTTCCTTTTGGGGTACGGAACCCTAAAAAATGTACAAGTGTATGTTGTGTGCAGGTGAAGACGACGGCGCCGTACGACTCGGGGCGGCGGCTGCTGGACCTCATGGACATGGCCATCTTCGACTTCCTCACCGGCAACATGGATCGCCATCACTATGAAACATTCAAGTTCGTACTCTTTGCACCTTCATATAAACTTTAATCAAACGACTGAGCGAAGCGAACGAAGATCTATGCTTCAGCTTGGGCCGGAAAATGTCAGTCTGTCCAGCTGTTCTCCTCTACAGGTCGCATTTCTCAACCGATTCTCGGGAAATTTTGTGAGCAGGTTCGTTAATTACATAGATTTTTTTTGTTGAGTAATTTATTCGTTTTTTTTTATCAGTCTCACAGAGCCACTAGTTTTAATGCATGTACTTGACTTGTTCATATTGGGGTTACGAGTTTGTTTTATTCCTTCTAAATTAATTTTACAAATTATAAATTGGGGGCATTCGACGATGATTCCTTACGTAACAGGTTTTAGTTCTAGTTGAACACCTCTGAAAACACGTTTAACACGTTCGCCCTAACCACCTGCACAGCAGCAGCAGACAACGTGTCGTGGCACGACTTGTTTGTACTGACTGGTGCGACGCCCGGCAACATGTCGCTTAGCTACGAAAGGTATTTCATAGAAATACATGGAAACCAGTCGTGTCGCCGCGACACGTCGTCTGCAGTCGGGTTTCAACTAGTACCTTAACAAGTACGTAACGAATACGCTGTTATTGCAGAATGTTCGGGAACGAGACGTTTCCACTGCACCTGGACCAGGGGCGTGCGTTCGGCAAGGCCTTCCACGACGAGCTCAGCATCCTGGCGCCGCTGCTGCAGTGCTGCCTCGTGCGCCACACCACGCTCGCCACCCTGCTCAAGTAAACACTTTTATAACCTGTTTTTTTTTTCGTAAAGGTCTGGTTTCCTAGGACAGCAGTGCCGTCATATGCCGGTGAGATAGACTAAATATCCGTCTCTTTCTAATTAGAACACTTAGAAAGAGACGGATAGTCTATCTCGCCGGCATATGAAGGCACCGCTATCCTAGGAAACCAGACCTTAACTGAAATGCCTAAGTAAGACTGGACCGGCGTTTTTACCATTTCGGGGCAGCGTGCCTTACCTAGATGACTCGAAACGTTACTCATCAGGGCTTTAGCTTGCGCCACTGGCGACTTCTGTTTTTTTCTCCGGAAGGCTGCTTTCAGAATTCTGCTACCCTGGTGAATTATTGGTTAAGATGCACATACCTCTTATTCATGTTACAGCTATCAAAAATATTTAATAACTAGTAAATATATTTATATATCTTTTCACTCGTCAATGTAGTCAATATTGTACAACTCTATGCTACGTAGGCTAGGGTAGGCGCCTCGTCTTATTTTTCGATTCCACCTCTTGTCCTTTACTTTTCGAAACAGAGTATTGTTCATCTGTGTACTGCGTATGCCCCAGTATGTAGTAAAAGTACAAGAATACATTATGCTGACCATGTGTGTCAGGTTCCACAACGGCAAGCCGCTGTCAGCCGCCTTGCGCGACACCATGCAGGCGGACCCGGTGACGCCGGTGCTGTGGGAGCCGCACCTGGCGGCGCTGGACCGGCGCGCCGCCGTGGTCCTGGATGCCGTGCGCAAGTGCGCCCAGAAAGCAGATACCGTCGACCTCAACGACGTCAATGACATCGTATGACCGAGGCATGTGATGGAACTTGGAACTAAGTGAATGTGTGATAAAGCTAAAAGGTCTCAGTTTACCGACGAACCACACTTAGACTTAAGTAATAGTGCCAAAGAGTATCCAAATGACATTGGGTGAAATTCGTTTTGAAGTCATTCCACTGACTCTGTTAAGCCATTGTACAAGCCAAAAATGCCGATTTTTAAGCGAAGACCAATATAGGTTTATAATTGGAATCAGTATTGATGGAAGGTGTTTGTAGAAAGTTTTCTGTATATATTTAATTGAAACTACATAAATTATTGTTAGGCACGCTGATGGCTTTATCAGGTCAGGGGTCTCTGAATTGTTTAGAGTTAAAGACCACGTTTAACCCACGGGCACCGTGATTACGACTTGGTGCTTGGGTAAAATGATTGTTTGGAGAACCCCGGCCCAGACTATTTATTGTGGTAATACAATGCGCTATACATAATAATAGTGAAATGCAATAGTTTTAAGTTTAGTTTTTTGTTATAGATTATTTGCTATATTTAGCTGCCGTAATCTCTAAGCTTAAAGCTCAAGAAGACATATCATGGTAGCGGAGTTAGCTTCGTGTGATAACTTTGCGGATTTTGTTTAAAACATTTTGACAAGATTGACTTTAGTGTTTAAGAAGCTAGATACAAATTGTAAACAAGAATTGTTGCCTTTTCAACCAACTTTCAAAACAAGAGATTTTCAATTCGACTGTATTATTTATTTTTATTTATTACCTACCTATTGCTTGTTTTAATCAGTACTCTGTCACTTGCTGTTAAAGTTTGTTTTTTTTTAAAGATTTAAACACCTGCGATCCGATGATGTGATTATCGGATCGCAGGATTATTATAAAAACGCGTATAGCATTTTCGATTTTTTTTCAAGGAATTCAACTACATATTTGCCCATTATAAACGTTATCTTTGTATGGGGCCAGCTCTACGGATATCGGTTGCCATATTTTTTTGATTTAGTACTTATTATTATCGGTTTATTTTTTAATTGTCTCTGTGCATTTTATGATTTATTCCTTATTTCTGCGTGATCAGAAATAAAAAGGTCTTTGGTTATTCTTCGTGCTGCTGCTTAGTAAGTATTTTTGAATAAGTGTATAAGAATTATGCAATTAGAAAAGCTAAGAAATATCAGTATCTAGATCTCGAAGCGTCGTAGAAATTGTACGCCGCATTGTACCTATAGTTAGGTTCGAATTATGCAAAATGTTGTTCTTTGTTTTGTATATTCGTTGTGACCGGCAGCTATTGTCTTAAGAATTTGAAATACCATTCCTAGATAAATAAGGATATTTAAAAGACAAAACAAATTAAATTGTACTTCATTTTGACTTGCACAGTGTTCTTTCAAGTTTACTTCATTCCGTCAGCTTCAACACAATGCATGAAATAATATATGAAAAGTAAAGTGGAATATGCGATGCATTTTGGAATTCCAATCAAAACGTCTTCTTTCGTGGAGATTCCCCCTGTCCCTACAATTTTGCATAATGATAATATATCTAGTAAATAACCAGAGGGGTAGTTGCGTGACGTTTTGAACGAGCGTTAGGACAACTGATCTGTCATTTTCGCATACAAAAATGGCATTCAGTGTTACTTAACGTACCTACGTACAAAACGTTGCGAAATCGACCGGAAGGAAAGTTATTTTTTTCGTTCTGCATAATTTCAAATATATTGATTGGCAAGGTGAAAGAAAACTGAATAGTTATGAGTCAAAACTAAAATTTAGTATAAAATACTAAAATCAATTGTTGGTATTTAAATGCTATTCAGCTTGTTTTGTACGTGTCTGAAGCGGGCAGTCGTTAAAGATGTATTTGTATTTATTAAATAATTACCTACGTGCTGCTGTGTTAGAATAAGTGCTACTTATTGTTGTATAGATGCTGGGATGTATGTCATAAGAGAAGTCGACTTGCCAAAGATGTAGGTACCTACAGTGTTGTAAGATGTAAAATGTAAGTAGGTATGGAAACATGATAAAATGTTTTTCGAAGCGTGTATCTGTTGATCGTTTATAAATTAAAATTGAAATGATTTCACTTGTTTGTTTCCTTTCCTGAATTATCCTTTGTTTTGAAATAAGGAAGGTCGGTGAGATGATGATATTCTTGCGTACTTCGTGTATCATACATTTATTATATACAGCACGGGGCATTGCTAAGGATTGGGCCAAGCTAGATAAAGAGGAGAATTTAATTGCATGTTTAGTGGTTTTCATTTCATGTATCATCATCAAAATAAATCCATCAAAATGGTATACGCTTGATGAAAAAGTGTGCGTGTTTTGAATAATATAGAGTTAATTAATGGGTTCATTAACACATACCTATAAGTAACTCTCAAAATGTATGGCGGGTTGGAATTGGAACACTATTGGACTTTTAACAGAGGTAATAATATAACCTTCTTATGACGTGGCAGTGGCTGTCACATCAACTGGTTAATTAACCAATTAAGGCCTCTCACAGACTGGCGCGGCCTGGCCGCGGCGGTCAATAGTAAACTTGTCATTAGCTGTCTTTACTATGAACCACCACCGCAGGCCGCGCCAGTGAGATGCAGGCTTAATGTTTCAACCGATATGACAGCCACATACAATGATGTAATATAAAAATTTAGTGTGCCATTTTGGAGCACTTATAACCTATCTACCCCTTTTTAGGGTTCCGTAGTCAACAAGGAACCCCTAATAGTTTCACCATGTACGTCCGTCTGTCTGTCTGTCTGTCTGTCTGTCCGTCTTCGGCTTAGCTCAGTAACCCTTACAACTAGAAAACTGCAATTCGGCGTGGATATATAAACCAATCACGCCGACAAAACAGTAGAATAAAATCCTGAAAAAAATTTTTTTTTAGGATATCTCCCTACATGTAAATTGGTGATGTATTTTTTTTCTCGTTAAACCTATAGTGTGGGATATCGTTGGATAGCTTGTTCAAAAATATTATGGTTTTAAAAAAATTATTTTTCTACTTAGTTATGCGTTTGCGAGATAATGGGATTTAAAGCCCTAATTTTTGTTCGAATCATGTGTTCCCACCCCCTGCCGGCTAAATGGCTACTACTGGGGACGTGAAAAAATTCGTGGCAGTAGTACATATAATGAATTTAAAAGGAAAACTATCACAATTAAGTAGACATAACTAGTTAACCAGTAGTAGACATAACTAGTTAACTGGTAAGAAATGCACTTAATTGCGGGTGCATATACATTGTCATTGGAATTTGAACCTTTTACCGTGGACGGTAGAGTTGTTTTTTCACGGCACGGTGCTTCTTGCCCGCGGCGAGCGCGCAAAAGACCTGCCCTGCGACAAGCCCCCCCCCACCCGTGGCAATGCTAAAACTTAGGCGGACTTACGGCGGTGCTTCTTGCGCGCGCGGCTAGTTGTGATGTGCGGCTTGATGCTGTTCGGAGATATTCGTAATTATTTTACGTAAATAACCTGTTGCTGCTAAAAGTTTGCGATCTGCGGTTCGATTAGTTTATGTAGTATCTAATATTTACGAGGGTAAGCTATAATAAAAACCCCAAAAGCCCCTTTTAAGTCCGCATTCTGTGACAGACGGGCAACTACGGAACCCTACCCTGCGCGTGGCCCGACACGCACTTGGGCGCTTTTTTATATTACATCATTACAGGGTTAATACGTTATTCCACTGCGCACTGTCAAATCTCGCTAAGTATCCCTGACCACAATCTAATACAAATAGTAGGTACAAGTTATAATTCAAGTGAAGAATGCAAACCTTTAGTCAAATATCAAGCAAGTATAGAATATAAGAAGGCGTATAGTGAGCAATTTTAAAAGCATATCACAAACTGAATATCTGATAATAGTAAACTGCATCTGCTTCTTTTGTAATAAACAAAAAGAGAGATATAAAACTGGGGACTAAACGAATTTTGCGGGTCACTGTACTTCACGGTCCCGTAAAGGTCACATAAAGTCGAGAAACACAAAGATATGTCGGTCCCCCATAAAAACAGGAATATGAATAGTACGGGAATATTAGGATACCTATTTGCCATAACATTTTATGGCTGAAAGCCTGTTTTGTTGTTTATTAAACATTTCAGCGTGTCGTAAATTTATAGTTGGTATTATGTGTGGATTTTTCAAATCGAATAAGAACAGTGTAGACTCTACACGTACGGTACAAGTAAGTTTAATTTTTTTTTAATCGTGATATTGTTCTAGCCGTCTTTATTTATAACATGCTTTTGCAGATAGAGACAGAGCGTGGATCGCACACACACACACACATAGTGTATTTGACCGCCAAAGAGTGAAAGCCAAATATCCATATAGGTCTAAAGCCTGAAGGACGTTATTTTCCACGCCATTTTTTGAAGTGGATACTTCTTTGCTCGCGTTCTTGTATAGGGGTACAGTTCAAAATGTATCACGTGACTTCCGGAATAACTTTTTGTGGAGAAGCCTAAGCTGATTTCAAATAATTGTTTGTTACATGTTTTAATCCTTCTTTATTTGCCATTAGTTGTTAATCACAAAGTGTGATTTAGTTTATATGGCGGACATGAAAATAATACTGAAATGACCGCCATTTTATCGCGAGTCAAATGACCTACGTCAGTCAATGTTGCCATATATACCGATTTATCTGAATTTCTGTAATTTCTGTGATTTTTAAAGTACAGTTTGCTCAGTACGAAACCCTTGGTACGCGAGTCAGACTCGCACTTTTTTTATTAGGGTTCCATAGCCAACAAAGAAAAGAAGTATCCACTTAAACTTAATTCACGGTTGTATCTCCGACACAACCCGCTTCTTTTTACCTAAGTATGGTGTTTTAGTACTTTATCTGCATAAAAAAATATGCAGATATTTCTAACATCCTAATATCCATTCTCATTCTCACGCCACGCCCAATTAAGGGCCTTAAATATATGTCTTGACGCACTTTCTTAAATGCACATACTATGTCTCTGCATTATCCGCAACGGGAATAAGGAAGCGAACTGCACATTCAATATAGTAACAGTGTTATAAAGCGGCATACAGGACGTGATATAGTTGCTACCTACGGCCGGATATTGTCATTCCCGGCGCGCCCGCCGCAATCTTCCAAATTGTATATTCACATAAAGAGTTTCCGCGGCCGCCTACAACATACGCGGAATAATAAAATGTCGAACCATTGGATCTAATTACAGCGTTTATTTAATGGGTGTAACTGAATTTTGGGCTGATACTAGAATTAAGGCGATGCATTGGAAAATATCGCGTTCTTTGAAATGACGCACTGTGGGCTGAGAATCGGCTCTTCATGGAAATCGACAATTTAAAATTTAAGGATATTTTTTTTTTCAGGAAATGGTTTATACTAGTTATTATTACCACGACATGATTTTGGAATAATTTGCCCCCTAAAAAAAGACTTAGAATTATTATTTTTAAAATCAGATTTTCTTTGAAAGTGAGATGTATCTGAGTCTAATATATAATAGGGAATATGCATATTTATTTTTTATTGCGAAAATCAAAAGTATAATCCAGAGGAATATCATATCTAGCATTAAAACTTTCTTACGATTTTTTTTTCTGATGTTGTAGGCATTTGAAATCTGCACGCGCCGGCACCCACCGATAACGCTCTATATTAAAGGGGCATAGACTATGACGTCACAATCCATATTCTGGGCGCGTTTAGTATGGAGTTAATCATAATCATAATAATTCTAATTCAATATTCTGTCTTACTGTTATGTAATTTTATAGAAAATTTATTTAAAAAAATTGATTGATTTTAACGTAAGATACAATACAATAGTTTTTTTTTTTCAATATATATTTATGTTGTATGATATTTCTACGTATATCTGCATCGATTGAATGCAATTTATTCAAAATTGAAGTCCCATGCATATTCCCTATTACTAAAAACAAACAATAAAACAACAACTTAACCTACAAAGAGAAAGTTAAAAGAAAACGGTTATAATACTAATTATTTCAGAGTTTTTGATGTACAATTTTTTTAAATAATGGTGGCTTTTTTATTAATGTTCTTGTAAGTATTTTTTATATATTTTTTTGTTTGATTTACCTTTTGCTCGTCGTTTTGAATATAGAAAATTATTTTGAGTCTGTTCGGAGTAAAGACTAATGAGAAATTATTCTTTTTCCACAAAAATGTACAGAGCCGTTATTTAAAACATGCTTCTCCTAAATTACCAAGAACACCGTTAAATCCTCGCAGATACTTATACAACTAATTACTTCTGATTTTTGACGTACTAAATTTTTTAACACTGTGTGCACTTAAAAAAAACAATGATGTTTCAAGTATTTTTTTTATAATTTGAGAAACACCATTTGGTAAAGTAGAACTGATTTAGTGAAGTAGAATTGTCAACTGGTCAGGACCTGATGATGGAGCCCTGAAGGAATCGCGGGAACTCTTTAAATATTAGATGTGAAAATGGGAGTCAAGTTCAATATTAAGAATATGCGTGGTTGTCAATTTCACCGACAAAAGAATTGAGATCTAAATGGGTGCCAAAGTATCTAATCCTAAAATAAAATATATTCTTAAGAACACGATTTCTTATTTGTTCTACTACAACTATAAAAGTATTAACTTCTTTGTGAGCAGTTTCGATAACTATATGGATTTTATATCGATTCAGATTTAAAAAAACCGGTCAAGTGCGAGTCTGACTCGCTCACCGAGGGTTCCGTACGAAATATCATACAACACACCCGTCTTGCCCCAGCCATTAATTTTGGACAACAACGCATAGTGACTACCTACATAGATCGAGTACAGTCAGCATCATAAACATGTATACACTTTTCAACCTTATGTCTAGGTAATAAGGTCATAGAATGTATACATGTTTATGATGCTGACTGTACCTACAGCGCCATTTATCGGTGCATTTTGTTACTAAATTGCGCGACCAAGGAACTCGGTATGTACAGTAAGGGAAATGCACGTACCACTGTAGAACCCTGTCGCAATTGACAAGCCGCCGTCACTCAAACTCGAGTGGTATGTTACCTTATTGCGATAGGGTTCTACGGTGGTACGTTAATACATTTCCCTTACCTACTGTATGTTGGTTTTTCAGCGATAATTCTTTATCAAGTGAATTAATTTCGATAATTCTTTTTCTATTTGCTAAAAGGTACTTTCAGAACACTTTCATACGAATTTGAAGGCAAAAAATTAAACACAGAAGTATTAAATTACAAACAAAATTAACATATGATTTTTGAAGAATAAAAAAAAACTACGCTAGATAGAGGTACCGTTATGCTTTTCCGGTAATATTCACGTTAATATTAATAATATGTATTATTTTCAAATTTTTCGCTTGGTTAACTTCGGAGATAAGGGGGGGAATGGTATTTTTTTCAACATTTTTCTTTATAAATCAAAATTTTACCATTGTAGAAAAAAAAGAAAAACTGTTTTAGAATGCACAATTCAAGCCCTTTCATATGATACCCCACTTGGCCTACTAACTAGACTTTGAATTTTTGCCCCCCCTCTTATCCGCCCTTTTTTATACAAATTAAAAACACGAGGATTAGCTTTATTTACAACTATTCCAAATTTCAAATCGATAGCATTAGTAGTGCCTGAGATATTTGACTTTGTGACAGACAGACAGACGGACGGAGTCGCACCATAAGGGTTCCGCTTTTACCTTTTTGGTCCGGAACCCTAAAAAAGACAAATAATAACTAAATAATTAAAAAAATATCTAATTATCAAAAATATCAGTCCACATAATGGAAGTGCTAATGGAATTAGGCCACTGACTTAGCATTAATATGCAAGTATCTAGATTATCTCATCCACTTTTAAACTCACGAGAACAAACGAGAAATAATGGTGGGGCAGCACTTAAGCATCTTATATTAAATATTCTCTTGCCTTTTAATAAACTCTCTTCAGGAAACAAATCCGATTTCAAATAACAAACATTACTTCAGAAATGTTTAGCGACGAAAGGGCTAAATTAAAAGGAATATTCCGATAATTACAGACGCCGGGAGATAAGAGGGGAGGGAATTATCGTGGGCGTTGACAGATCCAAAATCATTTACAATCGACAACTTTGACTCTTTCGCTGATTACAACTTCTGACGGCCTATCTTATTTTACAGATAAATGAGTCTTGAGTTGGGGACATAGTTTATTGTCAAGATCATACGTAAACATATTCTTGTCTTTCTGCGGTTCTAATCGGTTTGTTATATTTGCAACGAAACGGAGAATTCTAACAAATTGTACACATTGTCGAATCGCAAAGATTATTATATTATATTTTGAATGGAATACTCTATAAACTCTTAGGTATATGTATCTGTACGGTAAATACAAGATGATAATTTATATCAACCAAATTAAATTAAAACTCCGTGGAGGTTGGGACGGTTGCTTGTGTGGGACGCTACCTGTGTAGACACACTGGCACCGTCTCACCTCCAACGGACTACTTCTAAAGCGGGTGCAGCGGTGGAAAACGCCGAAAATCTAAAAGGTAATAAATATGGAGGCCTCGGCAGAGAGTACAACTTTGTACCCTTTGGCGTCGAGACCTTCGATCCGTGGGGTACCAGTGCGCATAAGTTATTTGCAGAAATCGTGAAACAGCTTTCTCGCGCAATGCATCAGCATGCAATTCAGCGAGGAAATGCCGCCAGCATCCTCGGTACAATGCTTCGAGGGCCTTTTTTATTTAGAATTAACTTAGTTTTAATTTAATTTAGTAAATGTTAATCATCATCTTGTATTTACTTAAGAAAATAAATGTATAATTAAAACTAAGTTAAATCTAAATAATACTTTTACGGTAAACGTGGTGCGGTTTTTAGTAGGTACCTACTCTAACTAGTTAGTTGAAGGAGGTATGCACTTAGTTCCTCTCATGAGAGCCGCCAACTTCTTGCACTCTTCCTGTGGAAAGAGAATACTTTCAAATACTTATATCCTCCCAGCGTAGTGAAAACCTCGTTTTAATCGTCTAGTTTCATTAGTTCAATTAACACTAACTCGTATTACATGTACCGGCTCTGACAGCAACTCTTTTCAAGTTGCCGATAGTTAACAAACAGGCCCGCGGGCCACAGTTCGAACACATGTGCTAACTACTGGCACAGGATGCAACTCTAGCCGGAAACTGCGAGTAAATTGTAGTTAAAAGTATGTATATTTATGTAGAGCTCCATCACTAAATTATTTATGTTTGGTAAGTACAACCCTATATGTTAGACCTTAGGGATAGTCACGTAACGTTTCAAACGCGCGTTAGGTAGATCCAACTGTCATTTTTTCATAGAAAAATTTACATTTAGATCTGCCTAACGTACGTTACGTGATTGACCTGCTTTGGGTTAAGTTAGTTTCAATTTCGACATTATTTGCGACAAAGATCGCTGTCATGTTTTTAGAATTTAATAAAGCAATTTGGGTTAAATACGAACAAAAAGGATTTTTCTTCATTAGAATTTAAGCCATATCACTTTGACATAGAGTGTCCATGCCATACACTAGTACAGCGTCGAGCACTCGGACGGTTACCTTACCTATTACCTACCGCTTGTTTTGTTTTTAAAGAACTGAAATTGATTCGTGAATGTAGGTTGCAGCAGTTAGGTATGTATTCGTACATTTAATTCTCCCAGAAATCCTGTAATGATTTCGCAGGTCAGCGTAAGCGCTGAATTATATACGTCGAGCCAGCGCACAAAACATATTAATAATAATAATATTTGTGGACAATTTTACACAAACCAACCTAGTCCCAAACTAAGCAAAGCTTGTACTATGGGTACTAGACGACGATAAACATACTTATATAGATAAATAAATATTTAAATACATAAAAAACATCCATGACCCAGGAACATTATTCGTGCTCATCACACAAATAAATGCCCTTACCGGGATTCGACCTCAGGACCTCTAACTTCGTAGGCAGCGTCACTACCAACTAGCCTAAAGCGGTCGTCAAATACATATTGATATAACATAGAAATGTGAAACGTAAGTATCTGGTCGATCCCCTTATTTTTATTACAAAGCAGGCAATCTGTGCTACGAGTGCTACGGCGTAGCACTCGTAGCAAGTATGCGCGGCTAATGATATGGGAGGTATCGATAGGACTTATGGTGAAGCTTTTCCATTTTATACCGATGACGAAGAGCACGAACCAACTTGCAACTTTACAACTTCTGGTCACATGTCACGTCGACAAGACGCCTTGCAAGCTGTTTAAATGTGCTAAGAGCACCTGGTCCTCTCAGTGTTTCCACCCCAAACTGCTCAAACATGTAGCTAGAGTCTATGACTGCAAATTTGAGATGATCAGCCGCGTCAGCGGCAGACCCGGCCCTGATCGAGGACCTTGAGAGATAAATGGGCTTGTGTCCTAATTTTTTTTAAATTCAAATCGAACCAGTTTTTGGACAGGAACAAAATGTCTGTATGGCATTAGCAACTACAATTAAAGAACACGAATACCCAAAAAAATTAGTTAAAGACGGACCTCGCTGGCGGCAGCCGAAAACGTTTCATACTAATTGACATTGAAGTATGACGTCACAGTTTGATATTTGTACTAATCTTTGTATGGAAAATCAAGTAAATTGTTGTTTTGGACGCAAAATACTGCGTTTAGGTGCATAGATGTCATACAATTTTGTTTCTATAAAAGCGTAAGGATTCTATTCGTTTTGGACAATAACAAGCTTTAAATTTACTTTTGGACAATAAAAAATGCATATTTTTTCTAAACTTTCAAGGTCCATAATCTTTTTATGATTTTAATTATATTTCGTAATGTAAATTTGATGGTTTACTATCCATTTAGCAACACTACGTTATCAATTTTAACATGAGGAAACTACCCAATTGGTTACGAATCTTTTTTTTTGAAAGAGCCGTAAAAATACTACTTGTAGTTTGAAATTAATTAAACATCGAATGATTTTATTATTTATTATTTCTCATTTAAGGAGCCTTAAGCGTTTCAAAAGAGATCATCTGGCGTAGCTAATCCTTTTAAGGTAAACGTCTTAATGTTTAAGACCTAATTTCAATTACTGTTTCATCTGTATTGAAAAGTAAGGCCACCCGTGTTTCATCTGTATTGAAAAGTAAGGCATTTGTACTCGAGCAGTAAATAAAGGCAATGTCACACCAGCTTACCAGCAAGGAATGCAGTAAAACTACGTATCGGCTGCCTATCTCTGATTTATGCTTGTCCGATCTCGCGTTAGCGTCGGACCTGCTGCGCTATTGTTTAGTGCGATTTATCACCTACGTCGGTGTTGGAGTCGTAGGCATAACAATTCACTTGGACACAGCGCCCATTGATGGCGTTACACAGCGGAGACACTAACAGAAGGGAAATTACCTATGTAACAACGTTTGTAAATACCCGTCTTTTCCTTCATTACGCCGATAACTCGTAGCGTGTGTAGATACGGTCGTCTGAAGCGAACAGTGGTCTAGAACAGCATTTTCGGCCGTGCCGCATACATACCGTACGTACGGATACATCGGATCATGTAACCAAGATAGAAAGATGGTAACCGAGATTTACGTGAGTGGAAGACAAACGTCACTCCTCCATTATACAGGGTGAATTTTTTATTAGTATCCAAATTGAAGTATGTTAATCCTTATACAAAATTATAGTTTACGTGTTTTTTCTTTTAGTACTAAAATACTGAGTTAGGGCACCTCAAAGTTGTCTCAAAAAAGACCAAGTTTGTTGTCAATGTTCGTAGTGCACCGGCATTCCCGCGCCCCTCCCCTCCAGTCCCCAACCGTGAGTCACGCGCCCTCCCCCGCCCCGGCACCCCGCCGCCACGTCAAATTGATACTAGTAAGTTACTAGTATCTACATCAGGCTGGCCGCCCGAACAGCAACTTGTGTTAGTGTGTTACTAGTAGTTACACAAGTTGCTGTTCGGGCGGCCCCTGATGTAAATGTGAACTACAATCACTACAACACATTTTTGTGTTGTTATTTTTTTAAATAAAAATACAGTCATTATTATTTTTTTAAATAAAAATAAAATAAAAAATACTTTGTTTTTGTTCATAAATGAAATCTATAAATGTGCTAATGCCTGGAAAAAATTTGGATACTGATAAAAAATACCCTGTAGTGATTATTACCAATACAGAGTGTTTTTTCGCCGTCATAATAGCTTTTCTTTGTTCCTGCTTTTAGTTTAAAAGGTGTAGGTGTACCTATTGTAAACGTTTCGGTCATTATTATTTATTACTACATAGTATTATAAGATTTTTCTGAAGGAATGATATACTGTAAGATACATATATACATATTTGGTATATCTTTCATCCAGAAACGATAATGTTACTCTTGTTCTTGAAAGCTAAATATTTCAGGAGCACTTAATATAGAAAATGTTGGTTGGTTGGTAATATACAGAATGTACTTCGACGCAGAAAATTAGGTGCCGGCTAATTTTCGCGAATATGAGGGACAAATTCTTATACGCCTACTGTATTCCCGAACTAATCGTACAATGCATTGTCTGCTTATGCTTTATATACGCGGATAACAAATGAGGTATGCCCTGGAAATGACTTTGTATAGTCGCCCGTATATCACCATTGTACGACGTGTGGGGAAAAATCGACTCTCCTAATTACTTTACTAATAACCATTTCACCGGATAAGCGAGACACATGTTTAGTGGAAGATAAAAAACTATTTCCAAATAAATACTGTAGTAAAATAGGGGGATCAAGAGCATACTCTAGAACTAGAGTGTAATTAACTTTGTAATACGATATAAAAAGTCGTAAATTTTCATTATTGCTTTATTTGAATAAATATTACGGATAGGCTAAGTACCTATCGATTGGTGGATCCGAACGTAAAATATAATTAAACGCCTTTTCTTTTTCTAATTAACAAAATGTATCATATTGCGAACAATTACAATAAAACGCTGCTTCAGAACATCCGAAGCTTAATTTACACAAAATCGCGCAGAAATTCCGTTATGCCGACAATTATTATCATATTTCACAAAGTTATCCCTCCGCGCAGACCAATTAGTCATTTAAACAATTAATGTGTGCAATTAGACCCAGATAATGTGTACCGATATCGGCGAGGGCCGCCGTCTCGCGGGGCCGCGCCGCTTAATTGTCGATCTGTCGCTGGGACAGACCGGGAATGGCACGGCTTACACGAATTCAACTTTTTCATTCGAAGGGGTAAGACAAAAGGCTAAGTGGTAAATGGCGATAGAGGGGCGATCACATAATAATCTTAATTTTTTCCTCATCATAAGTGCTTTATCCGAAGACTATTGATATAACTAATTCCCCAACGTGCGCTGCCGCAGACGTGGACATTACAAAAAACAAACAAAACGTTAGTTTCTTTATGCCACGTCGCCGGATAGTAAGCGGATACCGTAGCCTATGGAGGTATGGATGCCTGCATCACTAGGGGACTAGCGCGCGCATTCCCAACTAATATTTTGGTGTCAGCTAAGGGTATTATTATAACCTTAACCTTTATAAGTGGGTTATAATGATCTCAGTTGGAACTAATAGTGTTATAAAGGAGTTAAAAACAAACCTAAAGTGTTACTAGAGCTTTAATGAACGCTGCTAAACAGGTATTAGAGTTGTAAGAGTGTTACTCAAAGCAAGTAGGTATACTTAAGATGTTAAAGCTTTAACCTGTTTGTAACACTTAAACCTTTACAAGAGTGCTCGCTGACACTCGTTAACTCTTATTGCTTTTTAGTTGTTGCCGTGGAGTGTCTTATAAAGCTTAAGGTGTTATATCTGGCAGAGACTTTATAACAGAGTTAACTCACTTGTAAGTATTGACACTTTTTCTAACGCTTAAGGTGTTAGGCAGATACACTTTAAAGACACTGTAAGAGTAATGGTGTTTGACTAAAGGTGTTGTAACTCAATAAGCGTTATAGTTGAGTTAACTGACGCCTAAAGCTTTAAGGTATTTTCGCCATTGTTTTGGTGAACTCTAACCTACAAATTGATTAGGTTATTCAATATTTGACATCATAATACTTCATTATTTATGTTACTCTTGCCATTCTATGGATGCCACTTAATTTAACATGCCACTGGCCAAGAAAAAAGAATAGAAAATGATAAAAATTTTAGATGTCTATTTTATTCTTCATAAGTTTTATTAGAAATCTTTAATAAACCCTGGGCGAATGATATAAGGGTTATTTTAACGCTAGAGTGCTAGTTGGGTTGCCATCCCTAAAAGTAATGTTGTACACACATTGTTGTTGCATTGTTACTTCACACTGCTGCTACAAACGCGAAAAATCATGACCCAGTTTTGTTGTAAGCTTGTAACAAACACCAATGACGGCAAGTAATTGGGGCACTGGTCTATGCGCTTCTGCAGACTGATGTCGCTCGTTTTGTTTACTTCATCCTATTTGTCTGGATACCTTCGATTTCGCTAGCTAACTTTAATTAAGAAAAAGAAACTTGCTTTTACAGCTATTACTTTCCTCTTTTTTTCTAGGAAGGGGTGCCGAATACGTTGTAATGTAATCCTAGATTGGATGATGTTAATGATAATATTTGTATATATGTATGATTGTGTGTGTATGTTTATATAAAGAGGTATTTATGTACGTTTATTTTTATAATTTCTTGATTTTTGATTAATAATAATCGCTGCACCACCTACTGCATAATCTAGTTTTATCTCTTTCTCCGATACCCAAAGTTTGTCTGGAAGAGATCGCTCTTCAGCGATAAGACCGCCTGTTGTCTACCTCTACCTACATGTTATTGTATTGTTTCTCTCTGTAACTGCTTTTTTTGTGTGAGGTGTGCAATAAAGAGTATTTGTATTGTATTGTATTGATTATACCTAACACATAACAGACAGATTAAGGCGTACTATACGTACGTATACAAACCAATTACGAACTAGTACACAAAGTACCTACATATGTGACTAATTATCCATAACTGAATATTGAATCATTTTCCCTGTCAATTGGTATGGGAGCCTAATTTTTTCTAGGCCATAAATAATAAATAGATCGAACCGATTCGCAGATTTATGGTTATTAAAGATGGCTGTTGAGATACGAACAACCACGCACCGCCACACGATTCATTTGCATGGAAATGTGCCTCTATGATGTCCTAGTCCTTAATGTCGGCAATTTGTAAATATTTTTGAAAATAAGCGTCGCTCCGTGGGCAAGCATTTTCCATGTGAAATTGGTGAACCGTGTAATGTTGCAAAGTGCTCAAAACATGCAAAAATCATAACTTAACTTGCCAAAGCGACATTTTCTGAATAAAACATGCTTGCCAAACAGTATACACTCGGCGGCAAAAAAAATCGAACATCTTCAAAAGTTCGTTTCAAGCGAATATAGCTCTTAACTAATTTATTTACCCTCTCAAGATTAGTATCATCAAAATTCATTTTTATTTCAAATGTTGATGATACTAATGAGGGGCTACCGCGAGTGAATTCGCCGCTAGAGGCGCTAGTGGCGTGTCGGGGCTTCAAAATGTCAAATGTCATAGTTTGTAAGTCGATTTTGCGGGTTTTTTCATAATTCCTAATAATGTTGTGAATATTTTGCATAGCTGAGATTACTTAATTATGGCAAATATGTGTTACGGGTTTATGAATCTCAGTGCTTTAAAAGCGAATCTAAGAAAAACTCGTGCAAAAATAAGTAATAATAAGTATTAATTATTTTAAATGTACTCTTTCGATCATTATTTAAATGTAAATTTTGTTTTACGCCAGTAATAAGGTAGAAGTACTAGTGCCCGACATGTCAACAGAAAATGCTTATTTGAATCACGATATTATGCTCATTTAAGATGTTTTAAACAGTTTCATACGGTTTGGGAGACGAGGTATTTACTCAAGTTACTGATATGGAATTCGTTTCATATGGTGATCTTATAAAAAAATCCTGATAATATAAGGATTAGGTAATCAATCCGAATGTACGAGTAAATGGCAGGCGGTTATGCTGGCAGTCCCAATTGGTCCCAATAGATGTCATTTCAGTACAAATGTCATGAATGACAGACTGACATTTATTGGGACTTGAAGGTTTAACTCATTGTCCCAATTGATGGCAGCTGGTTTTAACAAATATGTTCATAACTTATAAATAAGTTATTTGTCTTGAAATTGTGATAAGAAATATTGAAGTCACTAACATTTAGTAACTTAAAAATGATGTCGTGATCAATCTTAGTTTATTATTCGCTAGTTAAATTATATTCGTCGAGTACTAGTACCGCGTCGGGCACTTCTACCTTAATACATTTTAATAGCTATATGTCTGGACCCGACACGCCAGTGGCGCCAACGGTGAACGCAAAAACGGTAACCCTCATTGATACGCCGAGTGAATAAGAAGCCGACCGTAATTCCATCCAGTTGTCTTAATGACAGTAGGGAACTTCCCTAGAACATCGCATTTCGTTAATTTCTTCTTCATTCTCACTGAAAAACAGTGACATGAAAGTGAGGATATCCTTATGACATGCTCGGGATGTCACATTTTTCGGGGAGTCAGAAAATAAGTATGTCCAAAAACTAGCATATACCTCCTAACTCCTTAAATCTGAAGTACGTAACTATTTCTTGTTCCTGGCGATGTTTCACCTGCAGCGAATCGCATCGGATTGAGGTGCCATGAGGCGGTGTGAGAATTTACGGTTATTGAAAGCTATCCCAATACTTCGAGACAAGGAATATGAACCAAACTGTCATGCAAGCAGCTTACAGAAAATATTATTTCAAATCAGGTAGGTACGTTAAATTCGACGACCGGTATCTGTTTAGCCGGATTATTCGATGTTCATGCCAGTATCGATGTACACAAATAATGACTGTACACAATGGCGAATGTAGTGAAATACTATTGTGTGGAATTCAGATTGTGCAGAATTGCGAACAGGTAGAATTGATATTGGCATGAACATCGAATAATCCGTCTAGTGGGTAGTACGCCTACGGATTGACGTTTTTTTTCTATTTCATTTTTTTAATGCCATTAAGTAAGACAACGGACAGATTCGCCTTTATATCGACTTTAGTACAAACTTTAATGTACTAAATTCGACATAAAATACTTTTCATCCATTAAACTGCAGATGGGTGCAAATTGTGCCTCTACTTGTATCTCCTACTAGTTAGTAGGTTTCGCGAGTTGGTGAAATATGCAGGCCGACATGTGGGCGGCGGCAGACGACCATCATGCATTCTAACAACTCCAGCATTCTACATAGCCCAACATGTTTAAAAACCGGACAAGTGCGAGTTCAACTCGCATGGTGAGGGTTCCGTATAAAATTAAGAATTTTCCCGTTACTTTGAATACTCAAACTTGTTATAGGTTTTCCTGTAATCTTTAGGCAAGGAACTTTCCATATTTTTTTCAGAATTTTAAGCATAGAAGTTTCGGAGATAAAGGGGGGGATGGTCAATTTTCGTCTTTTTTCCTAAATTACTTCAACTCTGTTTCTGCTAAAATTATAATTGGTTTTATCTGAGATGCTTACAACAACCCCTTGCATTTGATATGTTATACAATACAGATTACGAAACTTAAAAAAAAAATCAGTTTTCCCCCCAAAAGTGGCTCCCTTGTTCAGAATTCATTAATTTACTTAACGCGTCCATCTTTGGGTCACCAAATTACATAATGTTTACCAAATTTCAACTCAATCGGTTCAGTAGTTTCGGAGCAAATCGGCTGTGACAGACGGACAGACAGACGCACGAGTGATCCTATAAGGGTTCCGTTTTTTTTTCCTTTGTACGGAACCCTAAAAACGACATATATGTCGCACACCAGTCACACCACTACACAACACTATAGTGTTGGTTGGATTTGTTTCATCCATACTAATATTGTGTCTGTCTGTTACCTCTTCATGCTTAAACAGCTTAATTAAATTTAGTATAGAGATAGTTTGACTTCCGGGGAAGGACATAGGATAGTTTTTATATTATAATAAGCCTTTTCTTCCGAGAGTCACATAACAGAAACCATAACAGATGTGTTTAAAGTAAGTATCTTATCTCGGTGTGCCTCTTGGCATAGGCCTCCTCTAGCGAATTCCACTGTTGTCTGTCCTGTGCTACACAAGGCACCGGCTGTCATTTTGATGTCCTCCATCTATCTCATCCGCACCTCCATTTTTACTGATCTATTCGGCTTAGAATGTCAGTAAGGTTGGTTTTCCATTTGAGGTCGGAGTTTCTAACTCTGTCTTGTTGCTTGCACCCAGTTATGCTTCGCTCAATTCCTTGTTAACATTTGGACAGCATCTTTCTTAGCTAATACAACTACATCATTATATACATAAAGGTCCAGTCACACCGGTGCTCAAAAAACGGTGACGGCACGGATACGGCCTACCTAGTATGAAGTTCCATGTTAATAACGTCATATGTCACTGCGATTCCGTACCGTAACCGTATTTTGAGCACCGGTATGGCCGGACCTTAATGATGTAGTTGTGTTTTTAGTAACACACGGGTACGCCACTATTATTTCGCATGTTGCATTGCCGGG
This sequence comes from Epinotia nisella, assembly GCA_932294315.1. NCBI lineage: Eukaryota > Metazoa > Arthropoda > Insecta > Lepidoptera > Tortricidae > Epinotia > Epinotia nisella. The sequence continues at coordinate 14,290,425 of OW028682.1, read as the reverse complement.
CCAATGCGATTTTAAAAAATCCTATCTTGTTACATTATTTCCTTTGTGACATTCGTAGAACCACCATAGAGCACATGCGAATAACCCAAGTGCCAAAAGCATTTACAAACTGGGAAAAAATGCGAGGGTTGAAACTATTGAGCCCATCGCCCCTCTAACCAGTAGACAGAGAGACCGTAAACTGCTGGTCGATCACGTAACGCATTATACGCGCGTCAGGTAGATTTAAATGTCAATTTTTGTATGGGAAAATGACAGTTAAACTGTCCTAACGCGCGTTCGAACCGTTACGTAATTACCCATTTGGGCTCTGGCCACAGTAAAGCAAACTTGTAGAAACTGATTGAATATATTACACGTGGGAGCCCTCAAGTCCGGAGCGAAGACGATCGGAGCTATCTTAATTATGCACCGAACACAACTCCGCCTTTCGCGGCTACCTCACCTGTTTGCTTTTCATTGGTAAATGGAGTCTGTTCTGTTTGCCAGCTCTCCGACTGACAATTTACCTGATTGTGTTCAATGTGCATGGCTCACGGGCAAATTTGATTCCCGTATTAATTTCAAGATAGTTTAACATATTAAACATGATTGTTGAGTTGATTCAATTACCTACAAAATTGGTGATTCTTAATCCATCCCCGGCCCGTGACGACACGTATGCGTCCCTACGCCGTAGTCGCTTTCCGCTACATACGAGGAAAACCATGGGATCGGCTACGAGCGTAGCGCATATCGATTCTAGGCACTGAATGTGTTAAAACACTTTCACTGCCTACGCCGTAGTCGCTTTCCGCTACTCTGCGGGAAAATCACGGGATCAGCTACGAGCGTAGCGCGTAGCGATTCTTGTAGTGAACGTGTTGAGTCAGCTGAGTGACAATAGGCAATGGTCACTGTCGCAGCGGCTAAGACGCAGAATGGCTTCCGAGCAGCGCGACTTCGGCGTCAGTCACACTTATTACAGTTGGCGTTTTTTTTTAGCATTAAAAAGAAGGATAAAGCACGAAGCACGAGGTCTTTTATATAAGACACTTTATGCCACACAACTGTCAAAGTATCTCAAACAGCCATTAAAAAAGACTTACATTATTGTTGTCGACCCTAAAATGATAGAAGTGTTTTCATTATTTATATCTACATAATACGTACACCAATATATTTATTTTGAACGTATTTATTTTTTCTATCTGTTATGTTAAAGTTCGGTATTCAGTACTGCAAAGGTTGCATAATAAAAAACCTAAAGAAGAAGAGGTTTCAAACGATCGGTTCGTTTTTTTTCCTGTCGACATTGTCAAAATTGTCAATCTTATCTATCACGTTCTTTATCTTGATTTCTTGGTAATCAACAAATTGTTGAATTCAGATTACGAGGTTATTATACGAGTATCTATTTGTTAATTAATATTAAGATTTTATTTTTCGCTGTGTGAGGTGGCGTGCGGACTGCGATGGACCAACCAGAGGCAGGCCCAAGTGGCTTGCAAAAAAGACCGACTCGAACGTTTTGCCTTCACCAAAAGCAAACAGACAGATACAGAGTCCATTAACAACAAATAAGAAACGTATGGTGGTCAACATTTACAAGTTGGTGTAAGAACTTTGCAGCAAGGATGAATTTATTACATAGAAAAAAAAAACTAATATAGGCCTAACTAATGTAGTAATTAAGTTCTCGTTCTGTCAAGTACTTCGTAACATCTAATATTTGTCCTAAGCAGAAAAGGTTGACGACGACTGCTTCTTTGTTTACCATATTTCTAATCCTAAAAAAAACGGACTATAGTCCATACCTGACGGTCGTCGTTATCGTCCATTTTAGGGTTCCGTACCCAACGGGTAAAAACGGGACCCTATTACTAAGACTTCGCTGTCCGTCCGTCCGTCCGTCACCAGGCTGTATTTCAAGAACCGTGATAGCTAGAGAGTTGAAATTTTTACAGATTATGTATTTAAGTTGCCACTATAACAAAAAATTCTAAAAAATTGGCCAAGTGCGAGTCGGACTGGGGCTCCCATACATCAGACATGATTTTTTTGCCGTTTTTATAGATAATGGTACGGAACCCTTCGTGCGCGAGTCCGACTCGCACTTGGCCGGTTTTTTATTTAGATATTCTACTCAAAAATAACCGAACATTACACCCACCTTTATCTGAACACATACTTGTATGTTATAAATACGTACATACGTTTATAAATTTCGCTAGCACTTATGTTTTTTTGGGTAAAAATAACTTGTTTAAAATTTGGAGCTGGTAGAAGAAAAAAAATACCTATAATACATTTTCTGGGAACAAATACGGGCCCATTAATTATTTCCCGAATACTTAGAATAGTAATTTCGGTGACCAACGCGGTCACCGAAATAACTTGTTTAGTGCAGTGACAGACGGACCGACATCGGCAATTACGCGACGTGTAGCCGGCAATGATGGCTGCCGGTTATTTATTCAGGAAGACGGTAAATAGAGGCGCATACTCTAAACCCTGGATAAATTATAAATTGTGGCCATTAAAGTTTTAAGAATATCTAAAGTTGCGAGCAGGAAAATTGATATTAGCGTTTCTTTGCTTTTCCTGGGGCCGGATTCGAGATTCAAGCTATGCCATCTCCGGCATGTCATTCAAAATGAGTCTGACCATGTGACACTGATCCGTGATGCATTGAATTACTGAATTAATTGCAGGATTAAATATTAAACATTAGCCTATATAATTTTAAGCAACGAGTTAAGCAGTAACTGACTGATCACACAGTATGGAATACCCCCATTCTAAACGAAAGTGATTTACTTACATCTGAAAATGTATACCAATTTGGGCTTTTTTAACTTATTTGATTAGTATTTTATATTCAACTAGCTTCTGCCCGCAACTTCGTACGCGTATAAATTATGGATGACATGATATTCTTATGTTTCACCATACGATACCTACTACACTGATAAATTAGATTATTACGATTTCATTTCTATAAATTATGCGTGTAACAGTTCAAATCCTCATAAACTTTGTCGTCAATAATATTTAGTTATATTGATTGACTTAATCTTTATTGCAAACGAAGTACCTAAGTTTACCAAAATCGGAATTTAAATATAAGATTTCATAATTGAAACAAATGGACCGAGCGAGGGCGAGACCCCAAAGATACTCTATATCTCCGGGTGTCTTGTCAAACTACTCCTGAGAGCCAAAGTCCTGAAGGTAAACGGGGAGGCAAGCGAGGCCGAAGGCTGAGCTTTTCGTAGGAATGAAAGGCCCAACGTACCCTTATAGATAGCGCTCCATATGCGAGCCAGAGCATCGAAGGCCCGAGGGCGAGACTCCATGGATACTTACTATCCACAGGTGTCTTGCAAGCGAAACATGAGCCTTAAGTCCCAAAGTTGAGGGGTGAGGCAAGCGAGCCCGAGGGCCGAAGGCCCGAGAGCGAGCTTTTCGTGGGAATGAAAGGCCCAAACCAACCCTTAAGAGAGCGCTCTCAATGCGAGCCCGAGGGCCGAAGGCCCGAGGGCGAGCCTTCACGGACACTAACTAAACCCAGGTGTCTTGCAAGCGAAACCGGAGACCAAAGTGCCGAGCGAGAGAAGTCAGAAGAAGAGCGGCGAGGCAAGCGAGACCAAAGGCCGAGCTTTTCGTTGGAATGATAGGCCCAAAGAATCGTTTTAGAGAGCGCTTCCTATGCGAGCCCGAGGACTGACGCACACTATCTCCAAGTGTCTTGAAAGCGAAATCTGAGTTCCAAAGTCCCGAAGATGAATGGCGAGGCAAGCGAGCCCGAAGGCCGAGCTTTTCGTATGAATGAAAGGCCCAATACATCGCTTCAGAGAGCGCTCTCTTATGCGAGCCCGAGGGCCGAAGGCCCGAGAGCTAGCTCATGCGGACGCTGACTATACCCGAGTATTCATAATAATATTTCTGAATGTCACAAACGCTGAAGTTTTATACATAAAAAATGGTACCTACTTAATTCTCCGCGGAATTCCGTTGTGTCCAAATTTTATACCCACATCTCTTGACGTTGGTGAACTATGCTAATTCGACGTAAGTATTAAACTCAACCTATCATACATCTTTAGATGACCTCTGAATTCATAGCAATTATATAGGAAGACGAAGATCAAGGTTGCTGGATTTCAATATTAACAGCGACGTTGTCAGCGACTGAGTTTCCAAAATAATTAGGTTTCTTATGTCTAACAGCTACTATCGGTTGAGATATCAAACATTTTTGGTTATTATAGATAGTCTTTAGCCATCTAGCACTCTTTTTCATCGCGTGGTTTTTCACGTTTTATCTATTTTTTTTTATAATGTTTGAATGGAGTTCTTTTTACTTTCCAGTCAAGTGTATGTTTATCAATTTTCAAGTCTAAAGCTCATGGATTTGAGGAGTTCCCATACAAAGTATTGCCCCATTTTTTACTCCCTTTGAACTAATTTTTATCATTTTTACAGCCTATGACCTGGCCAGGGATTTTCTCGACCGATTAAGTAAAAGTTGCATCAAAATCCTCTATTCACTAAGCTTCTCTGCGTTTTTGAAAATATACATTTTCAAAAACTACAAAAAGTGCATGCTGCTGGGTTTGAACTCGGGGACACCGACTCCGTAAGCTATGGGTCAAACCACTGGACTAACTATCAGTTGTAAGAACACGATGAATTTTCGAATATCTTGACGACATGTTACCATGGTAATGATACTGTTATAACCCCGCTCTTGCAACATTATATAGTTTCTAGTCGCCTCAGAACCTATTTTCATCCCATATTTTTCACGTTTTATCTGTACATTGCTAAAAGTTTGAATGGGGTCGTTTTTACTTTCCAGTCAAGTTTATGGTTACCAATTTTCAAGTCTGTAGCTCGTACATTCAAGGAGTTCCCATACAAAGTTCAACCCCATTTTCTACCCCCTTTAAACCCTAATCTTTAAGATTTTTATAGCTTAAAACCTATCCGGGGATTCTCTCGACAGATTAGTAAAGTTTGCATCAAAATCCGTTCAGCCGTTTTCACGTGATGCTCTGCCAAATTAACAGACAAACAGACAAAAATTCTAAAAACTGTTGGAACGTGTTCTGTTATCAATTCTAAGTATCCCCAGCCAAGGATAGATAGATAGATAACACACAAATAATAAGCGTCGAACACAAATAGTGCGGCTGACGATGACGCATAATAGTACATTTTCACCTCTTTTAGGGATGAATCCCGGTGAGGGCAAATATTTGTGTGACGAGCATGAATACTTTTTTCTAAGTCTTGGATGTTTTCTATGTATTTAAGTATTTATATCTTATATCTATTATATATATCGTCGTCTAATACCTATAACACAAGCCTTATTGAGCGTACTATAAGCCTAGTTCGATTTGTGTAATACTGTAAAAAAAAGGTATGGGATATTTAAAAAAGTTTTCAGCAGCAATAACTAAATTAATACTGCCGTTAAATTAATCCCAGCAACCCGATTGTCGATCGTTGACGATAATTTCCCAAGACCGCGTGGTAATATGGTTCGTGTCTTGAGATAATTTTGTGCATCATGATCGCGTTGCTTTTCGGGAGTAATCTCCGAACTACTTATCCGATTTCAAAATACTTCATTGGTATATAGAATGGCCCTTTGGGCTCCGTCTGCATTAATACCGACTGCTGTAAATGCTGTAATATGCGACCCGCGCGGGGTAGTTAGTTCAAATTTTAAAAAAAACAAACAATAATGTAATAGGCATTTAATAAAAAGTAGTTCAAATTGATACACATTGTATAAAATTGCACTTAAGTGATGGACCGTATAAAAGTGATATAAAAATATTGTTTAAATGCCATTGTGACTCTTGTAAATGGATAAAGCTCTGAAAACTCTTAAAATAATTATTAAATCGGTCAAAAATAAGTTATTATAGTCTATCTTACATTTAAGGGTATAATCTTAGACATTCGTAGACTGTATCAATGTATTTCGATCTCAAAGGGTATATTCATAAGAATAGTAAGTGTATATGGTCGTGAAACTTCAGTACCTTCAATCATAAATAATTTATTTCTATCACGTTTCGTTCTATGTATTTTCTCTGTACTGAATATTTTGTACGGCAATTCATTTTACGAAGACGTTATGCATGGTATTATTGCCTAATACGATTTGACCAAATCAAAGATTATTATGAGAGAATCAAAAATACTTATGTCTACCGATACGAACCTACCCTATGAGATGTCTGATGTAACTTATATAAAAAACAGGTAATCATGATTCACTGTAATCTTGTTCGTCGCTGGAAATTGTCACCTGACACTTAACTAAGTACCGTCATCGTTAATACATCACATTATTATTCCTTATCTACCTCCTTTAGTGATCGGTCCAGATCGCAAGTCTTATTAAGTCTTTGAATAGAAAGTATTTGTACCGACAAGTCGTATTGTTAAAGTGCTTAGCATTAAATTGTTCATTGCTGGCTTAGGGCGGAAAGTATGAGTTTAACCGCCTCGCTGCGTGAGAATGGCATCCAAGAGCAGGACGGCACCGTTGATGAGGGCTAGAGAGCCTTTCGCCAAGTTCTTATTGACGAATTCGGTCCTGGAGGCGTTATGGAATCTGAAATCATATTTTTTAGGTATGAGTAACTAAAATAGTTTATTAGAATAGATTATAAAATCAATGAAATTAATTCTCAGACAGCAATATTTCGCGATGAAAAGATACAATATGATTAAAGTTATGAAATAATGGGGTATTAGTAGGGCACAGCGAAATGTCATCTCGCTCATATTTGGAGCAGCCCGACTGCGGAAGTCTCGCAGCCGTGATAACGCCGCTTGCCCTGTGAGTATGTGGTGTTGTATTCCCGGTGGCGAGTAAGTCCTCTCATAGAATACTTATCATATAAACTTGTCATTAGCTGTCAAATTTACTATGGACCGCCACCGCAGGCCGCGCCAGTGTAATGCAGGCTTAAAGCCGCCAGAGCTGCCAACGTTCGTTGTGGTGAGTGAAGGACCTGTATTTGTCTCTAGCTACCAACACAACGAATCTTCAAATCAATTAAGGGTCGATAACAAGCTCTTGATGCTTCTGGAGTCACAAGCATCGAGATACGGTATCTGCTGGCTGACTGTACGCTTTGCCACCTTCACCGTATAAAAAAATAGGCTTAGTAATTAAATTACTTGGAATGAATAAAGAGGACTAACCTTTCAACGATCATTGCACCGCTGGCAATAAAGAGGCCGACTCCGATCAGCGTGTAGAAGATGTCGATGCGCTTGTGGGATGGGGTCTGGAGAACGTATCCTGAAAATTAACAGTCGATTGTTTCAGGCCTTGATTCCGTTCACATTGTGACTAAGGGTGGATTGGACCAACTGACCGATTAACGTTAAACATGGCGCCGGCAGCTACCATTCCATAGAATCTTGTCAAACTTTCAATTCAGATTTTAACGAACACTGATTTCAATTACAAACGGTTTGGTGCAACCCACTCAAGGTCAATAAAAAATAAGACAATTTCACGAAGGAGTTCATTCGGAAAACCCAGGAGTAATTAGGTACCTATTATGGTGTGACATGAAAGGGATACATGCGCAGTTCTGTCTACTAAAATGCTATAAACGTAGATTAATTTAGCGCAAGGTCTGCGCATTAGGGTCAAGCATGGTCACTTGTTAATAAGTTAATTGTTGTGTAGGCGTACTTCAGAACTAGATGCTACATAAAATGGAACGTTTCTGTTCCCAAGCAATTGGTTAAAATTAGGCGCTGTGACATCACTTTACAATGTATCTTTAGCAAATCTAGGTATTCTAGACTGATAGCAACATTTTTTTGGAAACCGTCACCATAGCAGCTATGTAAGTAAAGGGTTTATCAGCGGCAGCGCCAGCAAACACCTGCGCCACCTGCACCAAACGGCAGTTGAAGCCACCTGGAACGGCCACCAAGGGCCCGGCTAAGTAAGTAAAAGGTTTACCAGCTGCAGCGCCGGCGAACACGATGAGGTAGCCGACGAAGGTGCCGGTGACCAGCATGCCCAGCTCGACCTCGCCGTTGAAGCTCACGGCGTGCAGCGCCACGCATGAGCATGTCAGAGCCTGGAACGAGGAGGGTGCCATTCAATCTCATGGGAACTTGTTATGCACAGTTTATTTCAAGTATTAACTGTTAGCGGTGTTTCTGAACGCACCTTATGCTTGAGTGTGTTTTGGCAACACTGCGGGTGTCTACGATCATTTGGATTTACAGTCATTCGGCACAAATGGAAATACGTCCACTTGAAATGCTCATTCTGAAGTTGGATCAAAAGTAATAGTATTCAAAGTGAATTTAGTAAAAATGCAATTGTGCTGTAAAATATTTATATCCAAATTTCTATTCGTTGTAAATTAATTAAGCCGAAATGGAATTTTGTATGTTATAAATTATGAGCTAAATTAAATACGCACAAAATGAATTTAGTCAAAATGTAATTGTGCTGAAAATATTTATAACCAAATTTCTTCTCGGTGTAAATTAATTGAGCCCGAATAGAATTTTGTCCATTATAAATTATGAGCAAAATTAAATACCTACGCGGTAATATATAGGTATAAATTATAGGATGTCAGATGGGACATATTTACAATTAGTCATATATTTGAGTGTATGTAAATACAAATGGACATATATTTTTAGACCTATATTATACTTGTCAATTTTACTAAGGGATATACTTAATTATCTTTCAACATTATTCTGGTTGGACAATGTTCCTTGTTGATGTGTTTCATATTGTCATTTTTCTAATTTGACGTATAATTTCGAGTAGACGAATTTCCATTTGTGCCGACAGTAAATCCTTTTATTGCCAAAATCTTAAAGTCCGGTACTTAGGACCGATTTTATATCATAAAATACAGGTAGGTACTTAATTATGACGCAAATGCGAAATGTGAAATGCGTTAAAAAAAATAATAATAATAATAATGGACTTGGTATAACAGGACGTTGGTTACCATGTGCCTACCATGAAATGTATTTAAGCTACCCATTAAAGTACCCACCTAGTTATGTGTACACCTTCTACAAACATTCCGCTAATTAACCTTGCCCTGAAACGCAGACATATGCTTTTAGCACAGATTGTTAAAAGCATTTGTGACGTTCAAATCTGCATAGTAAACATAGGATATTTATTGCACATATGTTATTTTTGACGTGGGTGGAGGAAATCTTTATTGAAAAATGGCCCGGACAGCCTAGAGCCTACGGAAGTGTCACCTGCTATGCGATTTACAATATTACAATCTATCACGACACAAATCACCACATGACGCAGTATTAAACCTATATATACCTGTATATTTGTACCTAATACCCGCCTATGAGTAACCAAAGGTCAGATTTATACTGGCTGTCAGAGGTGAATTGTTGGTTGGTAAGTGTTGTGGATGCCAGACTGTAATCGGTCACGTTGGTTTAAAATAAATAAAGGTTGCGGAGGCCTGTTCATCACGTAAAGCCACAAAAAATGACAATGGCATAACAAAATGTGGTCAGTTAGACCATAATAGAATCCTCAAGAAGGCCGTATGCGTCATATCAGTGGTTCCTTTTCCGGCGGAGCGTCATTCACTAAAATAAATGGAACAAAATGATCTCACGTTTATATACCACGGACCTGTTATGAGTAGGTGTATATATACCTATAAGTTACTCGTACGATAACTTGTTTACTACGAAATGCGAGAGTCGTCCATATGCGATACGGTGATTAATTATTATTTATGCAAAATCCAGCCAAATCATTAAACAATATTTTATACTAAGTAATGAATACAACGTGGTTTAATGTTTTGTTTAAAAGCAAGGAATCAGGACAAATTAATTGCTCACATATCACGTTCACGCCCAATGATGTAATATAAAAAGAAGCGGGTTTGTGTCGGAGATCAGGAGTCAGAGAGAACAACCGTTAATTAAGTTTAAGTGGATACTTCTTTGTTGGCACCTTTGTACCCGTAAAATATATATCTGAATTAATTCACTACAATCTGTATAAGTACAGATAAATCGGTATATATGGCAACATTGACTGACGTAGTTCATTTGAGTCGCGATACATTGAAAATAGCGGTCATTTCAGCATTATTTTCATGTCCGCCACATAAACTAAATAACATTTTGTGGTTAACAACTAATAACAAATAGGTAAAGAAGGATTAAAACATGTAACAAACAATTATTTGAAATCCGATTAGGCTTCTCTACAAAAAGTTATTCCCGAAGTCACTCGATACATTTTGAACTGTACCGCTCTACAAGAACGCGAGCAAGGAAGTATCCACTTCAAAAAAGAGGTAGATAGGTTATAAGCGCTCCAAAATTGGCACACTAAAATTGAGTCAATTGCACTTGCCTCAGTTTTGAGTCGTCAATGGACACGTTAGCTGTCAGATTTGGTGGCCATTTTTAAACACGGAATTTCGCATAGACAATATATCTACCTCTTTTTAGGGTTCCGTAGCCAAAATGGCAAAAACGGAACCCTTATAGTTTCGTCATGTCCGTCTGTCCGTCTGTCCGTCTGTCCGTCTGTCCGTCTGTCCGTCTGTCCGTATGTCACAGGCATTTTACTCGAAAACTATAAGGTGTATTTGAATGAAATTTTGAGGATAGGTGTATTTTGTTGGCCGCTACAAAGTTTTGTAATTAAAATTACTAAAAAAAATTTTTTTAGGGGTGTACTCCATACATAAAACTAAAAGTCAAAAAAATTTTTTTCATCGTGAGCCCACGTGTGGCACATGAATCGATAGGCCTTTCAAAATAAATATAAGGTTTCTCGGGATTTTTTTTGATTAAGTGAATACAGTCAGAGATAATCGCCCCGAAAGTCACTAAAATTCTGTCCCCCCCCTCTAATTTTTGAACGGTGTATTTAAAAAATATGAAAAAATTCATGGACACAGCGCTTATTAAGTTCATTCACCGAAAATTGTTTTGAACAAGATCGGATGAAAGGTTTCCGAGATATTGCTGAAAAACTGCCTTCCTCAAAGAAAAGGACGTAAGTGCCGTAGGATTTCTATGACGATACGACCTTTTTAATAGGCACGGAACCCTTCGTTTTGCGTGGTCCGACACGCACTTGGCCGGTTTTTTATATTACATCATTGTTCACTTCAGTATTCCATTAATGAAGTCACTCCTCTTTAGAAACAACTGGTATAATATGCGTCGTTCCCTGACTCAGGGATACGAGTTTATGTGGGTAGGTGATATCAAGAGCGCTGGCGCAAATAGTTGGCATTGGTTTGGTTTGGTTTAAAATGCCATTGTATGTACCTATATCAAATTAATTATATATAATATGTATCTACAAACGGAACACACACATTGATATGTCATTCGATTCATTCAATCCATTCGTGCCAGTTTTTGTTATTTTTCCTGTGTTTTCCCTGATATACTCGTAATATCTTTTGAGTATTTACCAGTTAAATTAAAGCTAATAGATTCGAAAAAATACCTAACAGTACCTATTAACAACGTAAAAATAATGAATATATCCATTAAAGTTTGGTCTATTTCAACAAATTCACTTGGTTGATGTTATAAATGTAGAACTTACCTAATAGGTAAACTAACCAACACAAAGAACGTTGAAATCTTGAACTAAAAATACCGCTAACAAAAGAAACAATTGAGGAAGTTAGCACTAACTTAAAAGTTAATTATGGTCAGGTTGTTAAGTACTTGAGAATTTCGGTCAAGAATTCGAGATACAACGCCTCTTTATCTCACTAATTATGAAAATATATACCTACCTATGTAAATATAGGTACGTAAAGGAAGACTGTTTTTTTTGTAATTTTTGATTTGTAATGCCGATTCTAACGTAGGTAATATTTAATGTTCGTTTGGCTCGACAAAAAAAAACCTATATTATTAACGAACTTGCTCACAAAATTTTACGAGAATCGGTTCAAATTTCGGCACAAGTTGAAGCATAGAACTTTACTTCGCTCCCTCGTTCGATTAAAACGATCAGGGCAACCGTAGCTTCCACCGATCAGACCCAAAGGCATTGTAGTCTCAACGAAATTAACACAGAAATGAATATAATGGCAATCGCGGTAATGTAAGTAATGATGTAATGATGGTCAAATTAAGAACCTTCTCCTTGTTACCCGACTGCCTGAGAAGGAGTTTTATGTTTTTCGAGCGTAGGTATACGTATGTGGACAAGAAAATTATATTTCAGCTTGATGGATTTCAGCTTGGATTCCCTATCGTCGGATGTGGACATAGGCTATAATATAATATTTGAAAAAAGCAGTTGGGTTTTTTGAAAAATCTATTGTTTTTACTTGTTGCTGGTAGATTCAATTGAAGATATAGTCGGAAAATGAAAAGTTTTGCTTACTTTTCGACTTCATTTATTGAAATACATAATGGCATTGGCCGCGAAATATTAAAACCTTTTCATTTCGCGACTGTACTTACCTACATTAACTACATATAATAATAATCAATTAACTTACTAAATATGAGTAGGTGTGCCTTGTTGGGTGTGCGTGGTTAATCGGTCCCATATCAAGCAGTAAATAAATAAGTGATGTCATTATTGTGCCACAGTAATACATTCAAGTCGCGAGCGCGACGATGCCTCGAGGTCGACTTTCAATGGATCTCACAGGAATGCTTCCCCTATGAGGATAATTGTTCGGCAAAACCATTAAGACTTGATACTATAAGTCGTGATACTATTACATTTCTATTTCTAACCATTTTTTGTTTACGCTGATACTGATAGGTATCCCGTTAAAAAGTGTAGTGAACTAAAAAAAATCTATAAAACACCCCTGACGCAACAAACATAGCTAACAGGCAGATGGACAAAATGTATAAGATTAAAAGCAATCGCGCTCAACCTACGAGCCCACAAAAACGTCTACACAGATACACATGTTAAAGTTTAAACACTTATAACATCGCGGGTTAAAAATAAACACGTTTATCTGCTACACACAACGAGCAACATAATGTTGGTTATAGGTGATCTTTCTCTTAAATTGAGCCTCCTTGATTTTTTTACCAAATTTTGCGCAACATGTTAAAAGCAACGAATTACAATTTTTTGCAATGAAATTAGCTACTGTCTAGCAGATTATCTCTAGGAAAGGCCAAACCGCGGCAATAGCAATAAGATAAACCAAAAGTGAGGTTAAAGCATAAGTTAGGCACTTAAACTCATAAAAAGAATACGTCTGGGTTTACTCGAGTTATTTTACTTATTTGTTGTCCGAGTCATCCAAGGTCACATAGGCCACGTTAAAGGCCAATCCCCGTGGATAACACTGCTCAGCAGGAGATTTTTGAAAACACTAATTAGACTTACGGTTATGTTATGAAGTTACCAAAACATTCCCTGACATCCCGTGTCGTCAAGTAGGCGTCGACCCCATATGGAAAGCCCAACTTTTGTCCTTAGCCCTATCCACATGGCAGGTTGATAGGAAGTAGGTAGGTAGCTTATGTTACGATTAGGTCACTAAATAATAAAAAAATCCTGTCCAAAAATAACTTCTATACGCTTCCGTGTTTTTCATGATGCGTATCCAAACAGCCATTAAAAATGGTTTTATTGTTTGGATTATAGGCAAAATTAAACACCGACCTTGGACAAAGAGATCGTGTCAAATTGTCATCGTAACTAATCGTAAGTAGTAGATTTATTACGATTTAATTCATAATGTTACTTTGACACACTTAGCTGCATGGTTAGTCAGGGTTTCATTTTGCCGATTAGTACCTGACTAATTACTCATTTTTGTAAACCGATTGGGTCTGATGATGATGTTATGTAACTATAATGTATGCTTGGTTTTTATTTAAAACTAGCTGCCCGCGCGCCTTAGCCTGCGATTGCAAAGAACGCAGAAATATGAAATATAAGCCTATGACCATCCAGAAAGTCTATTTTATACACAGGTGAAAAAAAATCGTAAGAGTCGTTCCTGAGATTACCCCCGACATGACATACAAACTTACAAAGCTACAACACAACCTCACCAACATTTACCTCTTTATAATATCCGTATAGAGTTATATGTAGAGTATGGAAATTACAGCGTTGATAGTAGTAATTGAATGAACGTAAGTTAATGGGTGTTTGTGCTATATATTCTTAGCCGTGACCTCATACAGGTACTCGGACGACTAAGTCCAAGGCGGACGCCAAGGCGCGGTCGGTGCGAATGCTTTGGTTTTCTAGTTATCCTTACAATGTTATGGACTGTTATTTTTTTTGTACCACGTCGGTGGAAAACAAGCGTACGGCCCGCCTGGCTGTTGCCGTAGCCTATGGACGCTTGCAACTCCAGGGCGTTACAGGCGCATTGCCGACCATTTAAAAACCTATACACTCCTTTCTTGAAGAACCACATACGAGTCCCTCAATATATGTTGTGGACTCGTGACAATAAATGTCTTGTTATTTAAAGTTTGTTTTTTATATATCTAAATACACAGTCAACTAGTACTAAGTAAAGGATCATTTACATCAGTAGGTACACCGCACTGTACCGAGCTCGAACCGTGCCTGGGCCGACGGCGGAACATGTAATCCGACTAAATAAAATGTTCGTCATAGTTTTCTGTTACTTATGAGATTCTGTTTTCTACGCGATTTGGACGCATGTCACCGTACTGTGTGCCCGCCGGCGCACGATTGTGGCACGGCCGAATGTATGAAAACCTCATTGACCAAGCTCGCGTTGTACTGTGATTGCAGTGAATAATCCTAAGTGGGCGCACTTGTGAGTAGACCACTTATACAATGCCCGAAACGGAGGCTAAAAATGTATCCTTCGAAAATAGCATCAAGGGTCACTAAGACCAGCAGGGCTGTATTCACTACGCGCTCATGCGCCTCACGCCACGCGTCATGCCTAACGAAACTAGACCTCTTTCAAAAGCAATAAAAATACAAACGTTTTTTAAACTGAAAGTTGGTCAACTGTCCCCGGTCTCCCCTACCTAATTTTAGTTTTAAACAATAGGCAACGGCGATAAACGGCATGCGTTTGTTTTAGCATTGAATATGACTATAAAATTATTCATAGACCTGATTTTATGGTCCTATGCATGACTACAAGATAATGAACGAACTACGTAAATAGCATGAGTGAGCTGGCAGCCTATACCATTGTTGGGTAGGATGCGAACATTGATCATACCTACATCATTTTACGAACGTTCGTAGAACAACATTTCTCTTTCAACATCTCCACTAATTAAACAACCGTCTCGGTTCATCTCTTTCACATCCTAATCGAATTTCAATATGGTTAGCGCGCTCCTTAATTATTATTCTGTCACATTAGCACGGCGCGCGTGTGAGCGAGCGTGCGAAACAGATTTAAACGAGATCGATGTATTCTATACTGCTAGTAGGGCCATAAAACCTATAGTTGAAGGGAAAGTGCACGTACGCTTATAGATCCAGTTGAGGAGAAAGTTAATGCACGTATTCATATCCATATCCATAATGCCGTATCAGCCACTGAAGCGCGCGTGCTGTTTGGCATTAATCGTACGTTCTACATATGTATCATCATCATCATATCAGCCGAAAGACGTCCACTGCTGGACATATTCCTCCCCCAAAGAGTGCCACAATGACCGGTCCTGCGCCACCCGCATCCAGCGGACTCCAGCGACCTTTACCAGGTCATCAGTCCACCTTGTGGGGTGCCTACCCACGCTGCGCCTTCCGGTACGTGGTCGCCACTCGAGAACCTTTCCGCCCCAACGGCCATCGGTTCTACGTGAAATGTGCCCCGCCCACTGCCACTTAAGTTTAGCGATTTGGAGGGCTATACCGGTTACTTAGTTCTGCTGCGGATAGCATCATTTCTGATGCGATCACGCAGAGATCCCAGCATAGCCCTCTCCATTGCCCTTTTGGTGACTTTGAGCCCATAGTAAGCGACCACGTTTCCGTGCCATACGTCATCACTGGCAACACACACTGGTCAAAGACTCTCGTCTTGAGACACTACGGAATATTGTACGAAAAGATGTGCCGTTTGCCGTAGCTTCCCGAATGCTGAGTCGGATTCGACGATTGACCTCTTTCTCGAAGTTGGACCTACCTAACTGGACAGTCTGTCTACATATGTATGTATATAAGTAAAAACAAATGGTTTAAAGTATGTTGTACATAGTTCACACAACTTTGCACAGCCGCATACAGATATAATGTTCATACATCTTGCTTCATTGTTCTTATTGTTGCTTCATTGTCGTTTTGTTCAACTTCATCTTGTATGAAAGTAATTTCACGAAAAACGTATTTTTGACTAGTAATATGACCCATTTTATTTAATTCAATGAGTAATTAACAACATCTGTAGGAAGTAATTATTCATGTTTGAGAGGATGAGTCAGAAGAATACCACTTCGCACTTTAAATATTGATAACAAGTAGGTACACCTTTTTTTGTAATATCCGGGTAGGTAATATTAGTATTAAGCATTTCTGAGCATAAAGGTAAAATGTTAAAAATTAATCTGTAATTAATTGTTACTAGAATCGTGTTGGAATTTCGTATTTCTCAAAAAATATCATCGACGACGCTGATAAGGTTATCCTCGTTTTTCTGTTATCAATATTGTCAGTTAATCCAGCCAGACTAGAGGTGTGCCGCCGCCGGCCGCCGCCGATAAGTTTGACCGGCGTGAAATCCGTGTGGCGTAATTTCGTTCTTGTTAGAACAGTGTTAATTATTCTATGCAGTTTATTCAACTAAATTGTGCAGCGGGACACTCTACACACGAAAAGAATACGCTTGTTGTTCACTTTCCAGCTGTTATACACATTCATAATTATAAAATTCATGCGAACGTACAAGCGATGGCAGATATCGTCAGATCGTCACACACAAACCTCTTAATTCCATTATTCAAATCATGCTTTTTTAGCACTTTTATACATGTCCCAAAAGTCAACGTAATAAAAAAAAAATAACAAAAACAAGACATGTAAGTATTAAAAGAAATAAAAACATTTAAAAAATTGATATCTTGTGATGACATGGGTATGCAAGCCACATGAGAGCGCACCAGAGAGTGGAACAACAACACTCTAGTCATAGTGCAAATCGGTAACACCAAATCCAGAACACACAGTCGCTGTGGCCGAAATCGGTCATAACATTCTTTGACATGAATCTAATTATGTGTTGTGACATTGCCATGCCCTACCGGGGCCCATATGAGACTCAATGTACCTAGTTATTAAGATCTGTACAAAACTATGGTTGCAATAAATGATAATGATAATGATCATCATAGACCCTGACCTCTAACAGGAGCAATTGGAGTATTAATTAGGTTACAACAAAAATATTCAAAATGCCCTTGGCGTTTGGTATAGTAATAATATACAGCACATTTAACACCATGTGAAATAGTGCGGGTGCGCATAGCGTGGTAAATTTAAGGTTCAGGTAGTCAATAAGACAGAGAAAGATATAAGAAAGAATGAGAATACCTCTAGCCAATGTCAAATAGGCACACTTGGGGTTGCGTGTTCGCGTTGCATCGTTGCCTCTTTCATTTGCCATAAGAAGGAAAAAGAACGAATATTTGGGCAAATACCGCCAAGTGTGGTACCACCATTACAGTGTATTACTAGTTAGTTGATTGGAAATATTGCTAAATAAATAACGTTTTGAGATGTATCCCTAAATTTGCTCATAATCTGCGCACTCGACTATAAAAAGGATCCCTACATTATTCGTTCAAGACATTATTCCAGGAAAGCATTACTTATTTTATTATTATTTTATATTGTTATTAATTGATTGAAATGTAATTTTGAGCTGGATTTTATTTTTGATTTAATGATTGACTTACCTATTATATTTTTTTATTAATTCATTGAAATACAAAAAAAAATATGTACCTACTATAATAATAGTTTTATGTTCTTGTAACAATTACTAACACTTCTATGGGCAAAGCCTGAAATAAAATAAAATATTTGTATTACGAATGACTCGAATGAAGAAGTTATTCACGAATAAATATTGGCGAATAATTATTCGAAATTATTATTCGTTATTCGCGAATAATTCTATTTATTCTTATTCGTAATCGATTACATTTTGCCCATCTCTGGTTATAGGCTATATTTAATCCCGCGGGTTTGCCTGCGTTCTTTGCTTCTTTGCAATACGCGGGCGAAACCGCAGGGGCAGCTACTACGTGAATAAGAATAAACTCGTATCGAAAGGCTTGGATTGGATTCACTTCAGGGGATGACTAGAAGCTGAGAAATAGGAATATCTAAGTAATGCCTTTTGTAGCATTTTCATATGTTAGTTAAGTAGGTATGCTTAATTTAAAATTACACTGTTTTAACATCACCTTCAAAATTAGTACATACATAGGTTGTAATTCCATTTAGGTGCAAATCATTATGTTCCATTTAATTTACCTATACATAAATGCTTTTCATATTTTCCGTCGTTTAAAAACTTGTACTGTAAAAATCATCATTATCATAAGTATCAGCCGAAAAAAGTCGTCCCCTGCTGGACCGATAAAAATAATACAACTTAATTTCTGTAACATCTTAAACATGGTACAAAATACAAAAACTTTCTCCTGAAAATGTAACCTGCCGCAAGTCCATGACACCTTGTAATGGTGCACACTTGGCGGTATTTGCCCAAATATTTGTGTTGCATCTTTTTCCTCCCTACGGCAAATGAAAGAGAGGCAACGATGCAACGCGATCACGCAACCCCAAGTGTGATGGTATTAAGGGCACAACACAACAACGACGTGCGGTCATTGTGCACTCGTAAGTAAAAATAGTGTTGGAAATTCATTCTGATAGCCCCGCCCCACACTTGGGGTTGCATGTTCGCGTTGCATCATTGCCTCTCTTTCATTTGCCGTAGGAAGAAAAAAGATGCACCACGAATATTTAGGCAAATACCGCCATGTGTGGTGCCACCATAACATGCATAAAAATAGAGTCGTTTTAGATTCTCGTGTCTATTTAGTTATAATCTCAGCGACCGTTTATATATAGACATATTTACGAAGCAGCCACTACATATACAAGTTGGTTGTTTTGATTGAAGAAACTAAAAATCCTGCACATAATTTTCACCCCAGTTTGTATTGCCTGCATGCAAGAGCCACAAAGGTCGGTGATTTTATAATTACGCTATTAAATGAAATATCAACTCACCAGCTCCAAGAACTTGAGGATGGACAATCTGCTGATGGCCATTTTGGGGACTTTTAAATTCGATCGGTGGACACTTAAGGTTTGTTTACACTCGTAAGCGGTCGGCACGGGTACTCGAAGCGAGAATGCAAGAAGGACTGACTGACGCCACGCCACTGACGGTGACGCGACGCGAGCCGAGCCGCGAGCGCTTGCTTGGCTCTGTTACTCCGTATATAGATGAGATCACGTTTAATGTGTCCATGGCTTTACTAAACCGGAAACTCGTAACACGTCCCTATAAATAATTGTACTCCGTCAGGCACGCATGAGCATTAAAACGGCATGTGATTAGTATAAAATGCAGTTAGCATATAACTAGGACCCTTTTCTGAACGCGTTTTGACAACAAATATCTTTGAATTATTTTATATCCTATAAATGTTTTGTAATCATTACAATAAAAACCGGACAAGTGCGAGTTCAACTCGCGTGGTGAGGGTTCCGTAAAATATTGAGAATTTTCCCGTTAGGTACTTTGAATACTCAGACTTCTTAAAGGTTTTCCTGTAATCATTGAGCAAGGAACTATTTTCCATATTTTTTTCAGAAATTTAAGCCTACTTAGTAGTTTCGGAGATAAGGGGGAATGGTCAATTTTCGACTTTTTTCCTAAATTATTTCAAATCTGTTTGTGCTAAAATTATAAAAAAAATATATCTGAGATGCTTACAACAACCCCTTTTCATTTGATATGTCACACAATATAGTTTGCGAAACTTTTTTTTTTTAATTTTCTAGTTTACCTCCCAAAAGTTGTCCCCTTGTTCAGAATTCATTAATTTACTTTACGAGTCCATCTTTGGGTCACCAATTTACATATGATTATCAAATTTCAACTCAATCGGTCTAGTAGTTTCGGAGCAAATCGGCTGTGACAGACGGACAGACAGACGCACGAGTAATCCTATAAAGGTTCCGTTCTTTTCCTTTTGAGGTACGGAACCCTAAAAAATGGTTTAAGTGGACACTCATAATTCTTCTACGACCAACTCAAAAAAATAGTGCATTAGGTAGTACCTACTGCAGAGGCCAGGAACATAGGGATTGCCGGTCTAGTAAGAGATAATACTTAGACGGACAAGTGTAACAAGACCGGATGGGGATACAAGGCTGGTAATCTGGCACTATCGATAGAATTAAATACAAGTGGTCAATGCCACTCATTTTCCAATTTCCTATCGCTATTTCAAAATAGCATATCAACGTTTTTGACAGTTTTCGAGTGAAAGAGTCGAGCGCTAGAAAGTCAAAAATCACCCCCCGCACTGATTCCAAATAGACTCAAGTTTAAAAAAAAAAAGGTAGGTACTAGTAAATGCACGTTTCTTGAAAATATTAATTCCTTAGTACATTTCATATATTAAATCAGATAACAAGATCCATTATTTGTTAGTATTATCCTTAGAAACACTATGTAAGTAAAGACTGACTCTATTTGTTTTACAATCGTGCTCTAAAAACGAACATAGGTATTACGGATTTTACTGCTAACTTCCAGTCTCGTAAAACTGTGAGCCACCACCAAAATCGAATATAGATCTTCCAATAATTCGTTCTCTATCGCACGATATTTGAGCGATAGCGATGGAGATATACCTAAGTACGAACTTCGATCTCTACGTGGTAGCTGAACAACTGGTCATTTTGTTTTGGCTGTAGGTCGGGAATATCCATGAAATCCGGGATGTTGTTTGTGGTAAACGCATAGTCCATGAGAAGCGCTGTCTTGGAGCAGAGTGACGACATAAACGACTCAATCGATGAGGTAGTCTCGCCATTCTTGGGCGACGGAGGTTACAAATACGCGTTTGTCCCTAGGTAGGTAATGGTAATGGGTAAATAAATGATGGAAGTACAGTAAGTAGTAAGTGTATTGCTATTACGCAATTTAAATAAGTGGAGCGCGTCATGGATGGAACGATCTATAGTTACGAGACTTACGAGGACAAAATTCCTTTGCTATCCCGCTAAAAAATGTGCAGGTCTATTAGCGATGATGAGGATTTTTAACGATAACTAACCGCAAGCAAAAAAAACGCACCTATTTGAGTTATTACTTATTAGGGTTCCGGACCTCAAACGGAAATAACGGAACTAAGATCAATGTTGCCCGTCTGTCTGTCTGTCAAAACCCTTTATCTCGGGAACGCGTAGAGATATGGAGTTGAAATTAAAACAATATACTCAAGTCTACAGTCCCTTGATGCTGTGAAAAAATCAAACTTCTAAATTAACGTAAAAAGATGTGGCCTTTTGTGCCGCAAAAAACATATTTCGACACTCTCAAGGGAATCAAAATTTATAGGGTACCTACTTCCCGTTGACCTAGTGCTATGAAATTTGGCAAGTAATATTGTCTTATATACAAGTACAGGGAAAAATCTAAAAACTATACATTTGTACTTTTGTACGGAACCATCGGTGGGCGAGTCGGACTCGCAATTGTCCGGTTTTTTTTGCATGCGGTAAATGCGCTTCCTCCGCGCTAATTACAATAAATCACCCTTAGCGGAATATCAAAGGAATAATGTATTGTCCTCATGGACTTTCACAGAGTATCTAACGCCTGATTCAATCAATTACTTAATCTAATATTAGTGCTTTTTTTTTGGTAGGAACCTATTGATTCTTAGGAGTAATCTCGAGTTGCTAAACAACAAGGGCGCAATCAGAGTAGCTTCCAATGACGCCGTTAAACTATAATTTAATCAATTAACATTTCATATTACTCGACATTTTAAAGAATTGATTCACTTCAAGTGGTTAACCTCAATCCACAGATCGACGCATAGAGTTAAACATGAACAGGCATGCATCATAACTATCATAAGTGAGCACTCGTAGTAAACATAACTCATATTACTCATCATAATGTTTTGAACCATACATGATACTAACATCATAGTGTTTTAACAGATTTATACTTGAGTTATTGCTTTCTTACAAGGTCATAATTTAGTAGACATAGCTGCTACTCTAATGATCTAGTGAAATTATACACTGAATGCATCTATTCGAAAATCGTATTGGATTGAAAATTAAATAATATCCAGATTCCAATTCATTACTTTTCCCGAATAGACCCCCATAAGCATTATCGTCGGATAAAAATTAATGAGTAATGAATGCACGACAACAGTTAAAAATGCATATCCAACAAAAAAAGTCTATTGAACGTTAATTGTATTGTATGTCTACTCCTTTGTCTCTGTGTGTCTTTTGTGTAGTGAATAAATGTCTTCTTTTCTTTTTTTCTTTTTTTTTAAACAATTAGATTCTATAAATAACTGTTCCAAGTTTCTTAAGTTTAAAATGTTCAAATAGGAAGTAGCAAGCTCGGCATAATAATGAGATCCAATATTACCTCATTTACGATGTTTGTTTTTGGTAACGTCGCTTATCACGAGTACGAGAATATGCATGACAAATAGATTGTAAAATAGTAATGACATCATGTTTCTCGACCCTCGGCATATTGTTTCATCAATCGATTACTCGAAAATAATTAAGATAATTGTCCTCGTCGTTTTAGCATTATCACGGTTGCACTTAGGAGACCGGGGTTTAGACGGCTACCTTCCGTCTGTCTGTATTCCTAAAATTTGGCAAAGGCACTATGTACCTACAACTTTTCGAGTTATTTAAGGGTCGCCATGGCGCTCGACTCTCCATTAAACGTAGTTGGTTGTACATGAAACTTTGTATACTCAATGGGATGCGCCATATCTGGTATTATACGTCGGTGTAACGGAGATATAACCTGTCATAATGAGGCTCATATTGATTGACATACTTACCCCCGGTTGCATAAAGATCCGTTTGGCAAATAATATCAAAAAAATTATTTTAGAGTTACTATGATCTGAAATTTGGTTTAACGCATCTTAATAAAACCGGGAGGTTAATTTACCAGTCAATGTGACAGACCCGTTATGACAAGGTTATACTCGTATCACTGCTAAATCTTCCCAAGTGTTTCAAACCCATAAACCATCATAAATACTGCAAGTCAGGCCGTGGTCTACGGCGCTACCACGAAAATCGAAGCTCGAAGTTCGCATATCTGCATCCCTGTCACTCGAGTACTGTAAGGTAGGTCTGTAAGGGCGATAGAGATGGAGATACCCGAACTTCGAATTTCGAAGTGTGTGGTTATATAGACGCCAGCGGGCGGACGTTCATAAATACTGTTCATACATTGAACTCGATCCAATGTATGAACATGAACTGCTGCTTTTCAAAGTTGTCAAGTAGAGGACAACTGCAGCTCAACATCGAACTAGGGTAGCTAGAGTGCCCAAGCAACTTCACTGTTCAAAAGTAATAAACTGTGGAAGGATGGAATACAGGTAATTATGGGTGACTTACGTACGCCTATGTTGCTGTTAGTGGTTGATAAGCTTGGTTCACATTCACACTAATTTATTCATACTGTTTTTCAAATCAATTTTTCGCTTGGTCATCACAGGATCCTCTAAACTTTGAACGTCGTCGTCATCCAACAACATTGTCATTCGTTCCGGTGAGGTAGGTATACTTTTGTTCATTGTTATAAATTATTATCGTGATACACTTAGTTAATTAATTGCCGTTATATTGGTACAACTTCTCTTACCAATCCAAACATCACAAAATCACAATTCTACCTATGTATTTAACCCTTAAATCGACACTGGGAAAAATTCTGGACATCTTAAAAACAAAAATCCACAGCAGAAACTAAAACATTAGAACATTTTTTAATCTGTGTAAATGAATGGTAAATATAAAATATCTGTATTAATTTATTTATAAACAATATTTTACAATAGGAACTTATTGAAAGATAAAAGAAGAAGAAACTTAAATGCTAATATAAATTAGTCAAGAACTCCCCATCGGCAAACAAACCTACTAAAGGTTTTGCCAAGATGGGCATTGTATTGAATTGTAATCATGTATTTTCTTTTTGTGTTAATCAATAAATAAATAAATTAAAAAAAATTGACTAAAGTAACCTAAAATTAAGAAAATAAAAACCGGAAAAGTGGGAGTTCAACTCGCGTGGTGAGGGTTCCGTAAAATATTGAGAATTTTCCCGTTACTTTGAATACTCAGACTTCTTATAGGTTTTCCTGTAATCTTTAGGCAAGGAACTATTTTCCATATTTTTTTCAGAACTTTAAGCCTAGTAGTTTTTGAGATAAGGGGGGGGGGGGGGGGAATGGTCAATTTTCGTCTTATTTCCTAAATTACTTCAAATCTATTTTTGCTAAAATTATAAAAAAAAATATCTGAGATGCTTACAACAACCCCTTTCATTTGATATGTCATACAATATAGTTTGCAAAACTTTTTTTTTAATTTTCCAGTTTACCCCCCCAAAAGTGGCCCCCTTGTTCAGAATTCATTAATTTACTTTACGCGTCCATCTTTGCGTCACCAATTTACCTATGTGTAGGTACCAAATTTCAAGTCAATCGGTCCAGTAGTTTCGGAGCAAATCGGCTGTGACAGACGGACAGACAGACGCACGAGTGATCCTATAAGGGTTCCTTGTTTTGTGAACCTGCTCAAAAATTTCACGTGAATCGGTTAAGAAATGTGACCTGGAGCCGTAGCATGATTGGCCTTATCACGCGACAAGTGACAAGATAGGAGCGTCGCGTCGTCTCGTTCTATCGAACGGTGTCAGCCAGTGACGCACGCTCTATCCTATCACCTATCGCGTGACAAGGCCAACCATGCTACGGGGCCTGGACAGCTGGACAGAATGAATGAACGAACGCGTCTCTGGAATAGCAGCTAACAACAAAAATCGTCTATGGGGACAGTTTTATCATTATCGCATTCCCACGCGCGGACCTCAATCGTGCTATAATCACACCAAATAGCTCAAGGTTTAAGTAGGTACGTAATATCTAATCAATATGACCTTCGGAGTTCGATTATGATGTTCGTTGTCTAATTAAGTGTACCGGTTAACCTTTTCGACGCCAACGACTGATATATTCGTCAAGGAGAACAGCGCGATAGCAACCTTCTTACATTGATATAAGGTTTAACTCCGCACTCAATGTCTTGTTGATTTGCATGGCGTGTGGTTGACAACAATACTCAGAATAATAACTAAAGCATAGAAGCCGCGTTTAAATAGGTAGCAGAGACGTATACCTGTCCTTAACTTTCTTACGACGTACTAACGCGTTAGAAAGAGATGTATATGCATTTGTTATTCCTCAATTGTGTAGGTTGTCACAAGTTTGTTCCTATGCTAGGGATGTATTGTGTCGACTTTTTTATCGATAAATTATACAACCAAACTATATTGTACTTATTTATTTATAGTTTAATAAATAATATTGACACTGTGCGAAAAAAGGGTGCCTTTCAGTCGTCGTAAAAACAAAATGCATGATTTTAAGTAGCATACGTCTGGAAATCATATCAAACTATTATCATTATAATTATATTTGACGACCGGTTAAGCCTAGTTGGTAGTAAAAACAAAATGATCAGTGCCAACTTGGCTAACCGAACGTCAAATAAATATAAAATAATAGATAAATGACAAATGTTTGAATCCTGCCAATGAGTCTGTATCAGATAAATATAATGTGCGAAAAGCATCTGCTTTGAGTCGTCTCCATTTGAATTTTTCATAAGCAGTGATCGAAATAGGCAGAGTATAAATACCTAAACTTGGACTTAGAACAGAGTCGTGGAGTGGAGACTCCCTTGCGAAATATTTTTGCCGGGACTTCCCGGAGTGACAAATATAGTATTATAAAAAAATATAGTATTATAAAAAATATACCACAATTTTTCAAATGTATTTTTGATAATAATAAATAATATTGACTCTGTATAGTTATAGTAGTATGATTGTGAATATGAATTAAAATAATGATAATAATAAAGAATAATGCTGACCCTGTATAGTTTTGTACTTTTAGACTAAGTTGTGAGATTATTTGTATGTATGCATAGTATTGCATACTATAAAGAATGTTACAAAAAATAAATACTTATAAAAGATTCCGTTTATATTATTGGTTGTTTTATTATGTGTTGAAGTGGAATGCATTGTTTTTTTATACTATTTCAACCATATTAATTACTTAGTACATTCCCGGGATTATTTAGTCACGAAAAAATTTAGTCGTAAGGAAGTCTCCGCTTTTTTGTCTCTGTTCTACAATGTTTAGGTATTTATACTCTGCCTATTTCGATCACTGTTCATAAGCTATAAAATAATCTGGAGTGAAGTGTCTTGAACAGAATAGGTGCAACTATGGATTTTCTATGTCCAATTTCTTTTTTTACATGTCGTAAACATTTTTTTTTATCTTCATTCTTTGGAAAACTAGAATTAAAAAGTCAAGTTTTATTAGAAAAATACACAAATGCAACAGTAAATTGTAAATCTTCAATAGGTACATGGGACAACCAGAAAGCCACGTTGTTGTCATTCTTCAGCAACTTCTAATTCCTATGTTCCAACACATATTTTTCCATATACTAATAAATACATCCATGACAATGTCGATAAGTTATTGTTCCGAAATCGATAAAAAATACACATCACTATGCAAATAAACATAACCTCTTGTAATCCACAGAATAAGTCTTATTTACATGCCGATTTTGCATGAATAATTGAACATGATGATATTTACATAAACTTCTAATAGTGATTATTAATTTTAGCTTAGATCGTTACACTAATAACATCAAAATCTATGGAAACTTACCGGTGAAAGGTACAGGGTTCCTGGACATTTTCTTTTCGTCCTGTATCGGACGTGCAACCTTCAATGGCACAAGGAATTTGCTTATTTACAACAATGAACTATCAAAAACATGAATTTAACTGTATTTAAATCATTCACGGTGAAATAATACAAAAAATAATTAATTTTCTCCGAGAGGGGCCGTATGTTTACACCAAATTTGAAAGGTACTATAATGCGACCAAGTTACGTTGTGACGTTATGACACTTACTACCAAACAAAGATGACATATTTAATTTTGCTGGGTTCAAGTGTATCCAAAAGAGGTCCATTTGACATTTCCCGAGTTCATTTTAGTGACAACCTACGAAAATGTGAAACAGAATACGGATTGTGGTTTCATTCACTCTTAGCTCGACTATAGATTTACGCAAGTGAGTAAGATAGCTGTTGCCAAGCTCTTACTTTAACGTGGCTTCTATGCTTTAGTTATTATTCTGAGCAACAATACAATACAATACAAATACTCTTTATTGCACACCTCACACAAAAAAAGCAGCAACTTTTCTCTTTGAGCGTTGAAAAGGTTAAATATTCAATTAAGTCGTTAACTTCAAAGGGTAAAGCATGCAACACACTGGCGCGGACTGCGGTGTCGGTCAATTTGACATATAATGACAAGTTTATTATTGACCGCCGCGGCCAGGCCGCGCCAGTCTGCGAGAGGCCTTAGGCTTGAATCACCCTGGCGCGGCCTGCGGTGGCGGTAAATAGTAAATTAGACAGCTAGTGACAAGTTTATTATTGACCGCCGCGGCCTGGAAACGCATGGAAAAGCTATTGGAGACTTAAGGAAGTAGTGAAAAACACGGGAACCAAATTGTTCCTCAATAAGAAAATTTACAATACCTGTGTGTTACCTGTCTTCGCCTATTGGCTGCCAAACTTGGGTCCTCACCAAAGTGCAATGAATCTAAGTATCACATATCTATTTAAACATTAAAATAACAAATCATTTATTTGTATTCCACGAACGCAACAAAACCTTTTTACATACGATCTGAAACAACACTATTTTAAGGTAGCGTCATATTGATAATTTTCCCGCCATCTACACATAATTTCTGTTATGCCGCATAACAGAAATTATGTGTATTAGATGGCGGATGGGAAATATACACGCATAACTTATGCGTGTATATTTCCAAGTCGTAGTTGGCTATAGTTTTTGAAATAGAGCTGAGGAAAGCACTCTTTGAAAATGTCTTACTTTGGTCGTGTTTTAAACTAGAAAGGATTATCGTAAAACGAACTCAAAATTTGTAGAAATTTCATAAGCTTTCGAAAAATGCTTAACCTCTTATTATTCTCAAAACTGGCCCCTAAATTGGTGGGTTTACTTCCCGTAAGTTCCTGTATCTGTCTGTACCAAATTTCAGCTTCCTATGTCCATACGACCTTAGAGAAAACTGGCTGTGATAGACGGACAGACTCCGAGTGATCGTATAAGTGTTCCGTTGGACCATTTTGGTACGGAACACTAAAAATATGAAAAAGAGTGGCCACCGAATGTTTGTTGTTGAGTTTTGGGATTCACGCCATCTATGGACAGACGACAGTACTACACAGTCCAGCCAGAAGTGCCAGAACCACGACACTATCCAGTTAGCTCCTTTCTATGCACTCACAGTAGTAGGTTTAAAGTTTCAGCTAATTTCAATAGATGGCAGTGTTCCTGGCCCACAAATAACAAATACATACTTTGTTTGGAAACCGTTTATTCGAGAAAAGCAGTGAATTGCAATCGGTATTGTATTTGTTGCGCACGATAGGCCTGACGCGTTAGGTTTGGCGCGTGGGAAAATTAAAACCCAATTTAAAACCAATCAAATACATACACCCTTACATGTTTATTGTGTTTTTAGGGTTCCGGACCAAAAAGATAAAAACGGAACCCTTATGGTGCGACTTCGTCCGTCTGTCTGTCTGTCACAAAGTCAAATATCTCAGAAACTACTAATGCTATTGATTTGAAATTTGGAATAGTTGTAAACAAAGTTAATCCTCGTGTATGGAAAATGAAAAATTTTAATATGTACTTTTAATTTGTATACAAAAGGGCGGATAAAAGGGGGGGGCAAAAATTCAAAGTCTAGTTAGTAGGCCAAGTGGGGTATCATTTGAAAGGCCTTGAATTGTACATTCTAAAACAGTTTTTCTTTTTTTTTCTACGATGGTAATATTTTGATTTATAAAGAAAAATGTTGAAAAAAATACCATTCCCCCCCCCTTATCTCCGAAGTTGACCAAGCGAAAAATTTGAAAATAATATATATTATTACTATTAACGTGAATATTACCGGAAAAGTATAACGAGACCTCTATCTAGCGTAATTTTTTTTTATTCTTCAAAAATCATATGTTAATTTTGTTTGTAATTTAATACTTCGGTGTTTAATTTTTTTCCTTGAAATTCGTATGAAAGTGTTCTGAAAGTACCTTCTAGCAAATAAAAAAAGAATTATCGAAATGAATTCATTTGATAAAGAATTATCGCAAAAAAACCAACATACCGTAAGGGAAATGTATTAACGTACCACCGTAGAACCCTATCGCAATAAGGTGATATACCACTCGAGTTTGAGTGACGGCGGCCTGTCAATTGCGACAGGGTTCTACGGTGGTACGTGAATACATTTCCCTTACTGTACATACCGATATCCTTGGTCGCGCGAGTTAGTAACAAAATGCACCGATAAATGGCGCTGTAGGTACTCATGAGGTGGGGCAGGACGGGTGTGTTGTATGATATTTCGTACGGAACCCTCGGTGCGCGAGTCAGACTCGCACTTGACCGGTTTTTTTTCTAGACATTATACCTACGTAACGTATTTATGTTTTTTTACGAAAAACCTATTTTTAGTTTTATCCAAACGCATGTCTATTGCACAAATGTTACCCTGTCACATTTGGTTGTCATGTAAAATTAATAGATGACATTGATCAATTCACTTGCATTCAATATTTATACATTTAGATTAAATAAAAATCCAAACAATGTTAATACCCACTTGCCTAATCAAATTAACGGAACTTGTAAGTAATTCAGATTACTTCAGTACCTAATTAGGTAGTCAGTTGAACTAGCTATTACCTATCTCTAGTGTAATTCTGACTCCAGCAACTGTCCATGTCCTGACTAACTACATAATCAAAATACCTACTTGGAGTGTCTTCTATCTGTACCATGTTTTCTGTATTTACGGTGTTGGTACTTGTTTTTAGTACCTACTTATTTGTGGTTTCTGTCTCACCATTTTCCTTCGATTGATGTTCGAGTCCTTGATACAAAGGGCGATTGTTTCTTGGCACCGTTTTTGAATCTATGCGTAATCAGACAACAGCCCGTTATAACTTGATGTAAGTGACGAAAAGCAGTCAAACTGAGTATTCCAGAACTGAAATGAAATGAAATAATAGAACTAAATGTTAATATAATAGTTATTTACGATACAAGTGCAGAAAATAGGAAATTCGCAACGAGTGGTGATAAATTAAAACACGACCGAAGGGAGTGTTTTAAATCGACATGAGTTGCGTTTTACAGTACATATGGCTCTTTAAAGTTTCATCATATGCACGAAAAGTGCTCATTTCCGCACTCGTGCGGAAAAGTAACACCATGTGTACTGTAAAAATTTATTATGCTATCATGAATAATGTGAAAGGTTACTATGTATCAAATGTCGTTAAAGTTTTAATATTAAATGTGAAAGGTTACTCGCTTGATTTTGATGAAATCTATTTCACTATAATAATTCGAAATAAATTCAAATAGAAATTGGGAGAGCAATTAACGAGCTTTACCCGGTCGAAGCCTACGTCCGGTTCTGCCCGGTTGCCCCCTAGGGCAAAAGCTGTAATTCATAAGTTCCTAACGTTGTTACAGCTACTAACAATAGCCTGCTTAGTGCTACACCACTACAGTTATGACCTGACAGACGTGCCCACTTTGATCCTTTGTTCTGGAACGTACGTCGGATTCATAATAGTCCTTTCGGGAGAAATTGTCGGTAAGAATTTAAAACATCATGTCGCTACATATTTTGTAATTTATAAGTTTTAGTGTTTGATTTTCACTTGTCGCTAAAATCTTGATACTTAAAATAGGTATAAAAATACTACATCAGCGGTTTACCTTCTACTTATAAAACCTTATTAACAACGGGTACAGGTTGCCTAGTTGTATATATGTATAACAACGGAATACCATATCCTTCAGCTTTTACAGGCAAAGCCGACACATATGTTAGACTCCACGTCATAATCATAATCATATTTATTCGTTGCAACCATGGTAT
The DNA here is from genome assembly GCA_932294315.1 of Epinotia nisella. Classification (NCBI taxonomy): domain Eukaryota; kingdom Metazoa; phylum Arthropoda; class Insecta; order Lepidoptera; family Tortricidae; genus Epinotia; species Epinotia nisella. The sequence goes on along the minus strand of OW028682.1, from coordinate 14,259,036 downwards.
TTACAGGGTGTTCTTAAAATCTAACCAGTACGAACATGGACCTGGGTGTAGCAACATTTTTAAACTAAACCTAAGCGTAAAAATAAAATATATCTGCACATTAGATAACAACATATTTTTCACCTCACTAGCTCGGAAAGACCTTTTTTATTCTTTAAATACAGATAGCAAAACTGCATTTTATCCACATGTGTGCAAAGAATATTTGAAATCCGAACGTGTTATTAGTTACTTTTGTTGTCCGTCTTTCACGGCAAAACGGGCCGACGAATTGACGTGATTTTTTAAGTGGAGATAGTTGAAGGGATGAAGAGTGACATGGCTACTTTTTATCTCTTTCTAACCCCCCACTTCCCTAAAATGGCGGGTGGAAGTTTGTATGGAGCATTCCGCAATTTTCAAGGTAGAAAGCTAAAAATTGGTATGTGGACTATTTATGACTAACAAAAAAAATCGTGCATCATTTTTTTTTGGAAGACTGCACCTAACCCCTTAAAAGAGGGGGTGAAGTTTTATATGGGGGTCCAGATAGGTAGAGTCAATATGTAGAATCGATATGTAGAGTCCATATGTAGAGTCGATATGTAGAGTCGATATGTAGAGTAGATATGTAGAGTCGATATGTAGAGTCCATTTCTAGAGTCAATATGTAGAGTCGATATGTAGAGTCAATATGTAGAGTCGATATGTATAGTCGATATGTAGAGTCGATATGTAGAGTCGATATGTAGAGACTATGTACAGTCGATAAGTAGAGTCTATGTAGAGTCGATATGTAGAGTCGATGTGTAGAGTCGATATGTAGAGTCGATATGTAGAGTCCATTTGTAGAGTCGATATGTAGAGTCAATATGTAGAGTCGATATGTAGAGTCTATGTAATATTTACTAGTTAAAAAAAATAAAGGCTGATTATACATATTTCAGTTGTTTTTCTTATGTAGTACTTTCCTCAGTTTAGTGAGGTGAAAAGATTTGTGTTACACACGGGTGCAAGTTATTTTGACGTCTCGTGTGTTGCAACACTCGCTTTGCTCAGGATTCTATTTTTGAACCACTCGCTACGCTCAGGATTCTATTTTCGAACCACTCGCTTCGCTCGTGGTTCAACCATAGAATCCATTCGCTGGCTCGTGGTTCAACCCTAGAATCAATTCGCTGGCTCGTGTTTCAATTCCACACTCGCGGTTAAAATATAACTTTGCACCCTTGTATAACAAATAACTATTTTATCCAACAGATATCTATTTTAATACTTACAACGATACATATAGGACTAATAACCCATGAACTCTTGTAGAGAATATTATGGGCATTCCGTTACAAGATAAGCCTTAAGTTTATTAACAAAGATATTGTATTTTGCTTCATTTCGAATATATTGTGGAATATTGTTATAGATTTTTATAGACCTTATAGAGCGTAAGGGCCTTTGTTAAACATTGTTAGTTTGGCGGTTTGGCGGGAACCGCTTGAACGATTTTATTGCGCTTGATTGCATTCCCTAGACACTTTGAATGTTATATAGTTTTACCTAATGTTACAAGAATTATCGATAATTTGCGAGTTTGTAATAACCTCATTAGGGCCTCCCTTTCTGTGATTATATTGATTAATGAAGATAAAAGAAGTCGCATTTATACAAATATTATATTCTATTAAGTATGTTCTAACAAAAAGATCCACTCTATATCGGTCGTTTTTATCGTCATAGGTACCTACATATTTTGCCTAGATGTCGCTATTTTTAGCTGACGACATTTTATTCACAGCGATAAACGCCTCCACCATAGTTGGGGCTTGGCTAGCACAACTGTCCAAGTGTCCATGCCGCAAATTTAATACCCAACATTATACAAACGAGGATGATTTTTACGCGAGACATACATATTGTCCCTTGTACGGTTGTGCTAATCTCCTAACCCTTTAAATAGCTTATTTCAGTGGCGAGGCGTCCCGATTGCCATTGCCACTAAAACATTACAGGCTTCGTCTAGCACTCCGTATAACAGTTACGAGTATAACAAAAACCTTTATGCCAAAGCAGCTCCGGTTTTCCCCAGGACGCCACGCCACTGCTGTCCAATATATCTTGGTAAGTAATAAGCATGATTTTTTTTAGGGGAGATGATATTCGCGCCACTGGACCTACTCCAAGACATGTACTTTGGAATAGTCGGCATGATAATGTTTTCCGTTTGCGGCGGCATGGTGCTCTCCGCGAGGCTGAAGCCGTCAGATATCCCTCGCACGGGCGACCCCACGACGGGAACTATTGGTGCCATCTTGGCTCTGCTGAACGCCTTACTCATGTTCTTGGATTTTAGTATGGGCTATTTGGACTCCGAGGAATTTAACGAGGAAACCAGCGTGTGACAGTAAGCTTGATGAATTGAGGAGTGCAATTTTCGGTTCGGCAGGTCTGCGATTTCAATGTAAACGATTTTTTTTGAAAAATTACTAATTCGATACACTCCTTGTGGAGTTTTATTATACTTGTTTTTTAGCGTTTTGAGTAGGAATTAATTTAGTATTTGTCGCGCACGGTCGCTCTGCACACATTACGCTTGGCGCACTAAGTAACGAGTCTGAGTTAAAAATAGAAAACCTAGTTGAATTCTGTACTTGAAGTTGAATAGAGCCCCTAAACTATCATGGTCATATCATAGCTTTGACTTATGCGATTGAACAGTGCCCGGCACCAGTGCTTATCCGGCTGCTTTTCCTGTCCTACATTGTTAGAAATGAAAAGTGCACTTCTCGCCTCGCATTCTCTTAGTTTTGCTCCTTTGTTGTATAAATGCGACTTTGACAAACGTTTTTTCACATTTGTAATGGGATGTCCAAATATTACCCCAACAAATGTTTGAATGCTATTCATCATTTCGTTTCAAGGCCCAAATCTTATCCATATGCTATACTTACCATATTTTATTCGTTGCCAAAGTGTGAAGACAAACCGTAATATTTTAGGTAAAACCTAATATGTACTCATCATAACATAAGTTGGTATTTTATACCTGTATTGTTGGCTGCCAACCAATTCCCGAACGTCAGCTTTTATGAGGATATTAAAATTATTTTGCCAGATGTAGCGGTGATATATTATGTATTAGGCCATTAGGCGTAGATGAGAGCGCGCGAAGTTCACATTGTCAAGATGTGATTATTTAAGTACATAATTGCAATGATTGTCCGAAAGCATATTTCTTGCGAAATTTTTAATTCCGTAAACCATGTTCCACTGAAGGAATTTTTGCTTTTTCGGGATAAAACAGTAACCTAACCTAACATCCTACTAATATTATAAATGCGAAAGTTTAAATAAATGGATGTTTAGAAGTTTGGATGTTAAGATGTTTGTTACTCAATCACGCTTAAACGGCTCAACCGATTTGGATGACATTTTGCACGAAGATAGTTTATATAGCCTGGATTAATATAGGATAGTTTTTATCCCGAGTCCACGCAGACGAAGTCGCGGGCGGAAGCTAGTAATTATATATTCCGTTGAATCGTATGCGTCCACATTTCCATTTAGCGGAAAAGCGCCTTCGGAATTTAGTAATTTCGGAATAATGATGCTTTCGGACAAATTACTCTTCGGATTTTTTCTGTGTGTATTTGTGATCGAAAGCCACGGACAAAAATAGACATATTGTTGCAGGGGAGGCGGTGTCGGCGACGTCGGACGCGTTCGTGGACGCGTGGTGGTCGTGCCTGGGCGCGGCGCTGTACGGCGCGTGCGGCGCACTCACGCTGATCGGCTGGCGCGACGTGCCCGACTGCCCGCGCCGCACGCACGCGCGCGCCTCCGCCATGTGCGCCATCGCCGCCACTGTGTTACTCGTCGCCGACGCTCTATTGGCACTGTGTGCCGTGGACAAGGATGACCTTAGCTCCCGAAGCAGGGCTAAATAAGATACGTTTTTGATAAACTGTTGTATTATAATTCGGTCTATTACCCACACGTGGTATTTTATTCGTTTTTTTAACGACATGTGCAACATCACCGCATTAATTTAAGTGTGGCTACGTGTTCAATCGCCGCCATCTACTCATCGCCGATGCGCTACTTGCGCCTTGCGCTTTGCACCATCGCCATAGACAAAGATGATTTTGGCTTCCGAAGTAGGGCTTAATACCTACTTATGACACGCTTTTGGACACCGTAGTAGCCTTTTTTAGCATTTTAGTAAGCTTTCTTTTAACTTGCCGTGTTAAGTTAGTATGTAATGTATGTATGTTATGTATCGCGGCGAATCTCGATCCATATGTCAGCTGTCATCTCCGACTAATTTATAACATTAAAACTTAAAATTGAATCAAGATTCGCCGCGATACGTATAGTTTTGGTCAAATCTTGGGAGGTAAATTAGAACCGCTTCCTGACGTTCAATTGGTATGGGCTCAAATTTGGTATACTTGCGTTATTTTCGTATACAATGCTACAATATGGTACTTTAGATCTGGTCTGATGATGGAGACTGAAGGTGACCATAGGAAATCCTAAAATTCGCAAGATTAAACCTTCATATTCGGAGTCATTGGAACACTCTCAACGAGAAGTTAATGACTATACAAAAAATTACAGTCGGCAATAAAAGCTTGTACTTACCAAAAAAATATTTTAAATAGGCCTAATACTAACTAGATAATACGGTTACGGACTTCAATTACATTGTTGAGCCATTTAAGCTCATTTTATACCGGACACTTCAAAGTTTGACTATTCAAAACCAAAATTAGTTGACACCTAAATGGCTCAACAATTAAAGTCCGTGACCGTACCGTTAAAACAAGTAATTGTTCGTATAAGAAACACACGCTGTATACTTTGTGATCAAAAAATGAATAAATCGTACACTTGTATTTTTATTACAGTTGTTTTATTATTGTACCTATTATTGGCATCTGGGCTGCATGCTTCTAATCCAATAAAATTACTAGAAGTGGTTAAAAATCAACTCGTTCGTTAGTAATGATACAAAAAGCTAACGACCAACTACAAAAAACTGGCCTAACAGCTAACAAGTGAATAAATTCAAGATTATAACAAAATAATATCCAGTTCCAAGTTCCAACATAATAAAAAATAAAAGATTACCAGAATGTTCGCATTGTTTTTGGAGTCATTCTTAGGGGAGTAGGTAATTTGCTGAGAGTTACTTTCTGAGGGGACATTTTAGGAGTACCGCCAGCCATGGGCGCATTTTTTAGATGGGAGTTAATGATAGATGGGAATGTGTCTTTGAATGGTAAACTAGCTGGGATTAATCTGATAGGAGACAGTTTACTTGAGCACATGGGTGCTGAGTTGTTGTAAGCGCCGGTGAGGTTTAGGCCGAACTTGGGGGCGTGTGCTTTGGTTAGTTTGTGGTGGGAGCTGGCGATGGAGGAGCCATCGTCTTCGCAGAGGACGCGGATGGCGTCGATGATGAGGACGGAGGTGGCTGCTAGGGCGCAGATGGCGGCAGCGCGCCCGTGGCCGCGGCGCGGGCAGTCGGGCACGTAGCGCCAGCCCTGCAGCGTGCGCGCAGCGCAGGCGCCGAACAGCATGGCGCCCACAGTCGACCACCACGCCTCGATGAACGGGTCTTGCTTGCCTTCGATTATTTCACCTGTGCAACCAATCATAGTTACTCTATGGATCATTTTCACTGGTTGTTACACCCCGCATCCTTCGTTACAGCACGTGTCGTGTTTTGTTTTCCCCTTTGACAAAAACAAGGCTAGCATGATCTCTGAACCGTGGAAATGAGCCGAGCTAACGACCAGGAAAAATTAACCCGTAGTCATGGATTGAATTTTACAGGGAGCTTTCAAGCGTTTCATGGTGGTTTCATGCCATGCACGATCATGATATTTGGGTTGTGATATAATATGATGTTTCTGTAACATATACATTGTAGGAATTCTGTGAGCTGCATATTTCAATTACAAGAAACAAAGAAAATGTTCTGTGTAGGGAATAACTAGGTAAATCGTCAGTTATTGCCTGAGAGGTACGACAGAAATAATACAACTGTGAGAAAACAACAAGCAAATTTAATCGGTAAGAGATAGTGGTTAATACTATCGACCTTACTAATAACATTTGTAACATTAAACTTCACAACATGTGTTGCCAAAGTCACATTTATGCTAACAGTGCATCTTGAATATTTACTGGTGTCGATACCATCAAATATTAGGAAAAAAAAATGGATAAAAATCCTTTTGTTTTGTATCCACGTAGATTTGCCATACGTAGAATGCTACTTGTCTTAACATGGCCATTTCAATAACCACTCTTCATCTTAGAACTGCAAGTATCCACAAATCAAAATCTGTCATCCCAGCAAATTCACTTCATTTTTTGCGGCCACGTGGCGATCGAAGGCTTTACTGGCACGTGCGACAAGGCGCGTCCGACGTAATGCTCGACACTCTCAAGTCCAACAGCATAACGACGACATTGACGGCAGCCAGGCCCACTGCGTACGCCGCATACGTGTCGTCGGTGCGCGGGCTGCGCTCCGGGTCCGAGCGTGCAGTGTACAGGATCCAGCCGCACGTGCCGAACATTGCCATCCCCAGTACGCTAAAGTACACGTCCTGGATGATGTCCAGCGGCGCGAATACCATTTCCCCTAAAACATTTAACGCTTTGTAGGCTCAACGACATCAGGTCCCGGATCAGGTTATATGACACAGTTTTGGAATCAGGGTACCTGAAAACAGTACCTAGCACTTATTGTCGCATTCAAGCGTTGACAGCGCTTGCACATGCTAGGCGCCGCTTTCACCACATCAAAACCGTGAGACAGACTGATCCGGGAACGTACCTGTGTTGCAGGTTGCTAATTCGCTGTATGAACAACGAGGTTAGGTTAGGTTAAAAGCATCTCATAATACCTTACAACGAAGTCAAGTAGTAGTACAATAGCAGTGACCCAAGGTTGGCCCAGCAATTCAGTGTTTGACTAAGATGCCAGAGGCTACGGGTTCGATTCCCAATTAAGACTCGCAACAAAATCGCTTCTATCTTAAAACTAAATGTTGGTGTTTGTGTATTGAGGTATTGAACGTAATGTTATTCACATAATATAACCATACTAATGTACATTTTAAATTGATTTGACTGTTTGCATGAATGCGACTTTACTATTTTTGAGTTGAAGTGAGATCAGACTTTAGCTAGCTTATGTAGTATTAGCAATCAACCAGCTTGCTTTTTGATCCGGTTTAATATAAATTAAGTGGCAAATATTGAACATCAAATAATTGACTCACCAATAATTTCTCCTGTAAGCACTAATATGAAGCCGACGTATGTCCCGGAGCAAAGGATCAGAGTTGGCACGTCTGTTAGGTCATAACTGTACTGTTGTAGTACCAGACAGGCGGTTGCTATTCCCTGTTGGAGAAACAGAGTTAAACATACCGATACTAACTTCACACTACGGACGGAATGTTTCTTTTCACCTCACTAGCTCGGAAAGACCTTTTTTATTCTTTAAAAACAGATAGCAAAACTGCATTTTATCCACATGTGTGCAAAGAATATTTGAAATCCGAACGTGTTATTAGTTACTTTTGCTGTCCGTCTTTCACGGCAAAACGGGGCGACGAATTGACGTGATTTTTTAAGTGGAGATAGTTGAAGGGATGAAGAGTGACATATGCTACTTTTTATCTCTTTCTAACCCCCCACTTCCCTAAGTACATTCAAGTACTATTTATGACTAACAAAAAAAATCGTGCATCATTTTTTTTGGAAGACTGCACCTAACCCCTTAAAAGAGGCGGTGAAGTTTTATATGGGGGTCCAGATAGGTAGAGTCAATATGTAGAATCGATATGTAGAGTCCATATGTAGAGTCCATATGTAGAGTCGATATGTAGAGTCGATATGTAGAGTCGATATGTAGAGTCGATATGTAGAGTCTATGTAGAGTCGATATGTAGAGTCGATTTGTAGAGTCGATATATAGAGTCCATTTGTAGAGTCAATATGTAGAGTCGATATGTAGAGTCAATATGTAGAGCCGATATGTATAGTCGATATGTAGAGTCGATATGTAGAGTCGATATGTAGAGTCCATTTGTAGAGTCGATATGTAGAGTCGATATGTAGAGTCGATATGTAGAGTCTATGTAGAGTCGATATGTTTGTAGTCGATATGTAGAGTCCATTTATAGAGTCGATATGTAGAGTCAATATGTAGAGTCGATATGTATAGTCGATATGTAGAGTCGATATGTAGAGTCGATATGTAGAGTCTATGTAGAGTCGATATGTAGAATCTATGTAGAGTCGATATGTATAGTCGATATGTAGAGTCGATATGTAGAGTCTATGTAATATTTACTAGTTAAAATAAAGGCTGATTATAGATATTTCAGTTGTTTTTCTTATGTAGTACTTTCCTCAGTTTAGTGAGGTGAAAAGATTTGTGTTACACACGGGTGCAAGTTATTTTGACGTCTCGTGTGTTGCAACACTCGCTTTGCTCAGGATTCTATTTTTGAACCACTCGCTACGCTCAGGATTCTATTTTCGAACCACTCGCTTCGCTCGTGGTTCAACCATAGAATCCATTCGCTAGCTCGTGGTTCAATCCTAGAATCCATTCGCTGGCTCATGTTTCAATTCCACACTCGCGGTTAAAATATAACTTTGCACCCTTGTATAACAAATAACTATTAACACTTTCACTGCCAGAAACCTGCCTAGCGGGCGCCTAGGCCGTAGTCGCTCTCCGCTACATACGGGGAAAGATTGGCAGTGTATTTGTTAAAGCGGAAATCTAATTGTTTATTGTATTAAAAAGTACATCTGCAACTTATAGCTAACCGCCAAAGCGTCACATATCTTAAGCTAAAACATTTTATAAATTAAAACATTAAGCATGCCGGAGTAGTTACTTACAGATTAATCTGATAAGGATCGTTCAATAAAATCTAGCATTCCTGCAACAAGCAGGCTAGCCTGGTTGTGAACAGATCACAGGATGGTGCTGCTTCCATCAGCACGGAGCTGAGGATAGTGATGCGTATATTCCTTTTTGTGAAGACTCAAAAACTTCTTTTGCACCTGTTCTATTATTGAGGTATAGTTAGCCAGGTCAGCCTCGTGCGGAATCCAGACCGTGGCATTCGACTCGAGCACGCTCCTTACTAAGCCAGCGTACAGAGCTCGAAAGGCCGTTAGCCAGGGAGTTTTGCAGAACAAAGCCCAACTTTGTAACCGACTTCAAAAAAGGAGGAGGTTATAAATGTTCCACTGTATAATATATATTTTTTAACTATGTTCGCTGATTTCTCCGTCAATTGTGGACCAACTTTAAAAATTCTTTTTTTATTCGAAAATGTATACTCCTGAGATGGTCCCATTGTCACAAAGTTAGGATCTGATGATGGGATCCAAGGGAAATCAACGGCAACTCTCAAATTTTACAGGCACGTATTATGTGTTTCATGTATTTTCTAAAGCTATTCATGTATTTGCGTCTGGTAGTCATCACTTCATGTTGGTGGGCTGATGATGGAAGGTACAACTCCTCAACGGTTAGGAGTTGGAGGATTTTTTGAAATTTTATAGGTATGTGGTCTGTAACCTATAAAATTTCAAAAATATTCTTAATCGTATTCTTTCAAGTTATTCAGGTGAGATTCAGGATCTGATGATGGCATCCCAGGGAAATCGAGGACAACCATAAAATTTTATGGGCACGCGTAGTGATTTCGGTATTTTCTATTATAAATCGTGTGTTTACCCTCGGAAATCACTATTTTGGTGAAGTGGAACTGATAATAAAGACCACAGAAAACTTATGGAACTCCTCAAGGATGTAAAGTACGTCAAAGATTCTGACATGATTCCGTTGAAGTAGCAACTAATGAAGTGTCAATTCTGAGATCCTTGAGGAATCAACGGAACTCCTCCTTAGGCTACATAAAACAACTTGGTTTTTGTTCTGTCGTAGGTAATCAACGCATTTGCTCTCGGAAATTGTTCATGTGGTAAATTGGAAAGAAAATGTGGAAAATTTTATGTAAATATGTGGCTTGGCAAAGTGCTGAATTGAAGTCGGTTTAAACTTTTTTAAAGTAAATTATGTGCTGCTCTTTTGGCAACGCTTAGCGCGTGCTCCCGGAATGTTAGGTGCTGGTTGAACATCACGCCTAATATAAATATGACACAGTATATTTGTGAATAAAGCCTATTTTGTTGCTTACCAGCTCAATTAATTTGATAACAAAACTTGGCATAAACATTGTTAGGTTTTAAATCGAAACTTGGCACCTTGGCGAATATGGGTAAATATTGGAAAATAATTTATTGATACCATTGATAATTTACATAACATCCAAATACATCATCTTACTAGTGACAAGTGGTGACAAGTGTGACAACCGAGTGACATAGAGTATAGTTACCATAGAATTAATAATAAATTGTTAATAAATAGGTATCGTCACACCCAAAGATTTCTAGCGTGATACACCGAACGAGTGTATTAGTTTGTATAATATTAAAAACTGTGCCTACAAGTCAAAGTCACCTTAACGAGTTATTTTATTTTCCTACTTTCGAGTTCATTTCTCTTAAGATTTTTATAACTACGCACAATAAAAGTTTACGGTTCAACTACGTGCTACCTTATATCTCTAAATTATGAAGGCATTTATCTATCTAGTAGTCGAATTAGGGCAGGGCACGGATTGCTATTATTAAGTGAGAGCCATCGACCTAAAACTGCTCGGAAATTCCGAGATACGCGAAAGTTCAAGGCGTTGTGCGGTGAATAAGGATGCTGCTCTTATTTCTTTTTCAATAGATTTCGTAACTGCCCAATCGATTGGTGATATTGGAGCCATTTGTTCAAGAATTCGGAAGAACGTTTGTCTTTGAATAGATTATTTAGTCCAGGCAATGAACTGAAAACTTGTATGGAAAAAATGACAGATTTGGAAATAATTTATAATAGCAAATTTTTTTAATGTAACGGATACACATTATCAATTAAATAGTTACCTAGAGGCAAAATCCAACAAAAAATCAGACATCAAAAAAATCAATATTTAATTAGCTCCTAAAAAGTCCGGATAAATATTAATGTATTTTTTTATCTTTATTTAGGTTCATTTACATTTGCTTTAAAATATTCAATATAAATAAAATATAAAAGACAATGAATGTTTAATTTAAATCTATATAATTACTTGCGGGTGGAAAGTTTGTTGGATTCTTAAATAAAGCATCTTAGAATAATGTTTTAGAATGAAATAAATAAAAAAACGCTATTATAAATTAATGTTTTTCGAAACAGTATTTTGCCTGGAGTAATTTCAGTTATAGTCAATTTGATCGCCAAGAAATGCCATCGATGAAGCAAAATAGCCTTTGTGTTAATCTGCCTCACAGAAGCATATATCTAAGTGAGATTTCCTTTCAGATAATATAATCTACGAAATTGGTAAAAACTGCGACTGTGTACCTACACTTAATGTATAGTTAAAAATCCACACGGATTATATTTCTACTATCATACAGAATAAATAGTAATGCCGAAAATTTAATAACGTGTATTTACGACGGGAGTACTTTATTATTATTACAGAAACAAATAGGTACTGGTAACAAAAGCTCGTTTTGTTTTTTTAAACGATTTCAACTGAACTCACCGAGATGAGATATTACATTTTTAATTTCTCATTCAACCCGCAGATTCATTTTTAGGCAACGACACCAAGAGGATTTCGCGACAATGAAATTTGTTGACGAGATGATGTTTTACCATTTTTTGCTGAAGTTACTTTAGACATTTAGATGAGGAGCTATATAAAGAAATTAGAAATGTGTCATAGCGAAGAAAAATTAGGTGCTTAAGTATAATGTTGTGGCTGAATAAAGTGAACGATAATTTAAGTATGTAAGTGAACACACTAGGAATCTAGTATAACACTTGTGGCAACCTTGTTGCACAACAGGCTGGTTAGGCTGGTTCGAAATATGAATCATATGTCTAGATTTTTATCTGTCATATGGCATTAAGTACTAGATTGGTAAAAAGCTTGTGAACACGTATTTTATATTAAATCTTATTTTGTCTCCATAGTGCAATCATAAGTTAACCATTACACCAATCTCCAATCACCAAGATCCGAGGAAGACAATCTGAACACGCAACCAACCAGATAGGACAGGGAGGCTCGTACCTGCCCAATTGTGGGTGCCTTTCCCATACTGGCACCCACCTTATACCCTACACACTCAATCAATTGAAATCTTAATGTAATCTTAACAACATGTATATGTTGTTAAGATTACATGGTGTTACACTAAGCTTATGTATCAAACATGTTAAGGGTTATATCTACATATATGTAGGTCTTAATGCAAAGATTCGGCTGTTGAAATAATTTAAAAACTTGGAAACATTGATTGGCTCACTCCCAGCTAAAAATAGAAAGGTCCCAGGAGTTCAAGTGATCATGCAAATCTGGTAAACTGGAAAGGGCTATTCCCTTGGCCTGTCCTACGACAAGGCAACGGCAAGGGACCTCCCGACACAATTAAATTTACACACAAATTTTATGAGCTTCGCTAAGGAAAACCTATTTCCATGGCCTCTTTATTTCTTGAATAAAGAATCTTCCAAAAAAAACCTTATTATGATTTTTGTAATCATTACTTTATTTTAAAACTCTTACGTGTATTCGTATTATGTTACTATAATAGTAGTTGGTGTAATCTTACTAAAGTGATATGTTCATTTTGAAAATACATACAGATTATATTTATTTCACAGCTCCAATCTTACAATCTTACACAAATCGAACTACATTCATAGTAAGCTCAATAGGGCTTGTGTTATGGATACTAGACGATATATTTAGTAGATATAAATACTTAAATACACAACATCCAAGACTTTAGAAACAAATATTCATGCTCATCACACAAATATTTGCCCTTACCGGGATTCGAACCCAGGACCTTCAGCTTTGTAGGCAGCGTCACTACCCACTAGGCTAACTGGTCGTCATATCATGATTGATTACGTAACGAAAGACTTGATCACGAATACAGTGTTACTAAAAGCTTTATTACTAATGTGGTGTACATCATTGCTGCATCCAAATACGTACATAACAATCGCATCGCCTGCCTCATTCCGGATCGAACTAGTTTGTTGGAAATGATTGCTTGCGATTCAATTCCAAGACCTAACGTTGATTGCATTGTGAGTACAGCAGAAGCTGAGGTATCGAATTGTCTTTCTATTTCTATTAAGTACCTACAGCTTCTTATATTCCGTGATTTAGGATTAGGTATCGGGATTATTATAGGGGACCTATATACTATAGTATTTTATGCAACAGTTATATAATATGGGTTCTTAAAATTCGAGAGTCGCTGTAACAAAACGAGCTTTAGCGAGTTTTGTTAATAAAGACTCGAGAATTTTAAGACCTAATTATATAACGTTGCATACAGTACTTTTTCTACGACAGCTAGATCCAACTTATACTTTTAGTTATAAATAAATAAAAATAGAGACATGTAAAAACAAACATTTTATTTATGGTAATGAATATGAAGGCTTTGAATGGTGTTTTTTGTTATGATTATTGGCGCGTTGTTTTGTTTTAAGATCTGGGACATATTTATTTCATTTTGTAGAAAGTCCGGAGCGGTTGGCATTGGAGATGGATCAAATTCAGTTACAACCTCAAAAGTTAAATAAATTGCGTTACCAATGAACCTAACTGACAATTGAAAATAATTAAATTCCCGCGCTTTATGTTTTTTTATTACCATAGACAACAATACTGTTTAAGTAGATGTATTTTTCAAACATAAAAATCTTTTGGAAAAATAGTATTCTTATTTCATATCTGTAATTTACGTAATAATAAACGAGTCTTTATTGTAAATATGGCAGTTACAGTAATAATAAGTTCATGTACATAAACTTTTGTCATGGATGCGGTCATGGAAACATAAATTTAAATAAAACACTTTCGCGCTGGCACATGGTCTGTAGGCGCTGGCCACTTTAACGCAAATTAAAAAAAATACCAGTTGGCTTATAATTTATTATAATATCCGTCGGAGCATTATAATGTAATTCATAGATCATAGATTTAAGTGGAATCACGAAAAGTGTATATTTTTAATATTGATGTTAGCCTTTTAATTGTCAAATTACAGTGCTGGAGTAGAAAAATTATTATAGAGTATATTTCAGATACAACACATTATCTATACTTCTATACCTACTAATATTATAAGAAGAAAATTCTGTGAGATCTTGTACCTATGTAAAAAAAATCTTGTAAGTATGTATGTTTTTCCCGCGGGTTTGCCTGTTTTCTTTGCAAAGTATCCTACGCGTATGTCCGCTCCTGGGATATAAACTGTAACCATAATACATATGTATGTCAAATTTCATCTAACACAGACTACTTTTGCGTTTATGATAGATAAGTAGCTATTAATTAGTCTTATTGAGCTTACTTTAGGCACAGAATAAGTAATATGCTATAGGCCTAGTTCGATTTGTGTAAGAATATCGCCTAATATTTATTTATTTATTAGCATAAAACTACTAGCATTATTTTCATACAAAACGCCGCAAATGTAAACCACTGAATAATTGCAGTGGGCGTAGGTATCTTGAACTTGTTCGGTGAGAGTGCGAATGCAGATGTAACTTGTAATACTGGTACCTAGATCGTAATACTCGTAAAATATGTATCAGTGAGTTCAAGGGATCGAGGTCAATCTTATTACGGTGTCAGGCGGATGGCAATGTGAATGGAGTCCGCAAATAATCTCCACCTGTCGCCCCAAACAAGAGAGCACGTAGTGTGTATACAACTGATCAAACTATACTTCGTTTAGCTTCTGAACGACAATTTTGCTTCCTTTACCTTGTACCGCGTAAGTTTGAAGAGGGTCAATTGGTTGGTTTTGATAAAGGTAAAGAAAATGCATACAAGAATTAACACCTTAAAGTGCTTTTCATTGTGTAAATGGCGATTTTAACAAACATTAATAAAGTTAAATTCAAAATGGACACCTACTTATGTTGTACTTAAAGCTTTTGCACGCGACTTCGTCCTCGCGGAAATCATTTATATCGTAGCTCCATACAAACTTTTCGCCCCCCCCCCCCCCCCCTTTTCAGCCCCTTAGGTGATGAATTTTGGGATAAAAACTATCCTCTGTCCTTCCCCGGAATTCAAAGTATCTCTGCATCAAATTTCATCTCAATCGGTTCAGCGGTTTAAGCGTGAAGTGGTAACAGACAGGCAGTCCAGGCCGAGTTACTTTCGCATTCATAGTGTTTGTATGGATTGTTTGAAACGAAAAGGGCTTCCTTATGGATGAGTTACATGATTTTATAGATAAGCTTACTCCAAACGCCTTGTTTTACAAACATAGACTCCGCCGCCAACTTGGTACCTATTTCTGTGGCCCACCTCACCATAATTCATGTAGGCTTTTTTCAGTATTATTTTGCCTATTTTCTTAAGAAGTACTGTACAATATCTGGCATTGCCAAAAATTCCAATATTTTTTTTGTGAGTAGATTAGAGTGTCTATAGTGTATTTTTGAAATCAGGAAAATGCGGAAATGCATAGGAAAAAGTTATATTTTTTTTACACTTGTAGGGCAAGAGGGTAGTTTTATTTTAGTATCTAGTCAAGCTGCATTAATTTAGGGGAGACATGCAAGTTGGTTCGCTCGCTCGGCTCGCGCGCTGTAGGGTCGCAGTTCTTCCTAACACTTCTCCTCGCTTACACCTTATTAAGAAAATCTCAATAATCTTTGCTTACACCGACCTGCGTTAGAGTAGAATGAGTAGGTATTTAATCCGATATCCAGATAGTCATATGCGTTTATATTCGTTTAATATACCTATAATAATAATTAACTGTTTAATGCACTTTATGTGCATTGTAATAGGGTTCAATATACATACAGGACGGTCAGTTAAACGTGTTGGCGTTTGTACCCAAACAATTTTGAAAGAACCATACGTGCTATAAAACAAAAATATATTGACACAGTTCAATATTCCGAAACCAAAAGCATGTTTTCACGCAACAAATACATAATTTTGGCAGTTTGTTGTAACAAAATATGTCTCATCGATGCTCTATAGTTCAATATTTTATCGAACTTTAGTTCGCTTTTGCGAATCTCCCCGTAAATGGGAAGCCTTGATAATAAGAATCAATTTTGTAAACAATAAAAGTATTTTGCAATCGCGCGAGTGCGAACATTCGGAACAGCCTATTATTGAGATTAAATTACACCAGAAGGTTTTCCCTTGTCTCCGCTTGCGTTACTGCTTTAGTGTACATTTGCCAATTACCTTTAGTTGCCAACAGAATAAAGAAATGTTACTCATGGGGTAGACTGGGTACGGTTGTAACAATTTTGCTTTTATCGCTCATATCAACGCCATTATAGCTCTAAGAATTAAATAAAACATTACAAATTGAAGAATACTCTTTTGGGTTAACGTTTAATTTTAAATAAATAACATATATGCAATATTTTGTCGTCAGCGAGGCATTGTTCAATTTGTGTGCCACTGTTACAACCGTCCCCATACCGAGGTCGGTTGTAACAGTGATGGGGGACGGTTGTAACATACCTAAATAAAATCAAAACAAATTATTTCAATTAGTTTTATTACAAAAAACAATCATATTCAACAAAGTTAATACCGTACACCTTTATCATTTAGAATACGGTACATTTTTAAGACTGTAATACTTATTATTTTAAGCAGTCTTAGAAAGTGTCACTAATAATTTGTCTTTAGTTTTTAATATGAAATAAAATCAAGATGAATAAACTAAACAGTAAAAAAAATCAAAGGAGAATTACAAATACAAACATAAAATACTTATTTAACTTTAGTTTTAATAAATCTACATTTTTTTTTGTATTTTTGCGGCAGCAGAAGCTGCTTGCCGCAAAGAGTTTCCACCGTTCACTTCATTATAAACGTGTTTAAAGCGTTGTTGGTCGCTTTCACCTCTAGATGTCTTTCTGACACGTTTCCTTGGCATCTACAATAAAAAAAAAACATTACTCTTGTTACAACCGTACCCACAAAAATTGTTACAACCGTACCCAACCCCCTTCTGTGCCAGTAAAACTCAACCACGTTTAAAACAAAATAGCCTACACTCAAACTAATAATAGATTACACACCGAGAAAGTTTAAGAAATACGAAGAAAAATCGATGAATCGTAATATGCTTAATTAATAAAGATATTTTGAAAAGAAATCGACCAAAAATACTTACTTTTGATGCACAAAACACAATGTACCCTTCTGCACGCGTATTTACCACGCGGATGGCGCAGCGACACTGGTAATCATGTTTATGCCTGCCTACCGCGTCCCTTTCCCCTCAAACCCCTCACACTCCTGTGGATAGTTTAGGAAATATTCGAGCTGTTACAACCGTACCCTGTTACAACCGTACCCAGTCTACCTATGTCCAACCAAGGAGTTTGGTTTGATTGATACAATTTAATCATCGAACGAGCGAGCGAAACGAGCGAAGCGAACGAAGTTCTATGCTTCAGCTTGGGCCGAAAATGGTTGGTCCGGTGTACGATGTCCCGCTGTCCCGCTGTTCTCCTCTACAGGTCGCATTTCTCAACCAATTCTCGTGAAATTTTGTAAGCAGGTTCGTTAATTATATAGAATTTATTTGTAGAGTTAATTTTTCGATATTAAAAAAAACGCGAATTCTACGGCTCACAGAGCCACTGGTTGTATCAAGGAACAGCATATAATTGCGATTCAATTACTTATGCAGAAGATGTGACTCCTCTTGCGTTAGTGTACATTTGCCAATTATTACCTTTAGTTGCCAACAGAATAAATAAATGTTTAAAAAGGAGGGGGCTGCGAGCCGAGCCTTGGTGCACTCCCTACTGTACATGTACCATTTGGACATATTTTTCCGGAACTTTCTGAGCTCTTAGCGCCTGCCATATGAGATTTCTAGGGACACGTTCGAAAGCCTTCTCTTGATCTATGAAAACCATGTGTAGGGTAGGTCACTTTTCCGCTCTCAATTCCATTCATTCCATCCATGCATTAGGATTCTTATTGAGTGTATGACGTTCGTGGTGGACTTTAGTATTATGGAAAACGTTTTTATAAAAACAACATTTGAAGGGTACACGGGAAGAACATGTCTTAGTCACATTTAAGATTAAAAACTGTGTATGTTTCGCAGACACATAGTATAGTCCGCCGTTTTACATTAGAACATCTAGCTATTTTAAAAACAGCGCTGTTTTGTAATACGGCGGTTTGAAGATAAGGCGGATTGAATACCGCTGAATGAAAATCCGCTGGATTGTCAAAGGCCTCCGTTAGTACGACGACGAGCGAAGCAAGGAGGAGTGTTAAGCAGAACTGCGACCCTACGAAGCGAGCGTACGGCGGTAGCAGCCGGCGAAGAACATGTTGTAGGGTCGCAGTTCTGCACACTCCTCGCTTCGCTCGTCGTCGTACCTAACGGAGGCCTGTGTCATTCCCGCTAATCGTCGACGGCCCAGTTTTGTAAAATAGCTAAATGTTGTAATACGGCGGATTACCCCTGTATGTATTTTAGAACGTATCGTAATAACAATTCCGCTAATCGTTTTTTACATAAAACAGACCCCTCCCTTTAAAACAGCTCAATGTAATGTAATTTACAAAACAGCGGTATTTTGTAAAACGGCGGATTATATACTATTCCACTGCGACATATGTAGACATGTTTTTCCCTGTACCCTTCATTTTACAATTCTGGGAAACAAAAACGGCCGCCTATATGGCCTATTTTATTTATTTATCTTGGCGCGCTACTACTTTCAATTAAGTAAACCACTACTGTAATAGTTTTCAATATCATCCCACAAATATTTAAACTCATAAATAGGTACACACCCGATATTTTTGTACGCGCTTTAATTCTACGGCAGTAGGTATCTATACTGGTAATCTTACAAGATCATAATGTGCTGTATCAAATCGCAATCCACCGCAATACACCCAGAGCGTTAATTTAGAAATGTTTTTTCCGAAAAAGGATATTCATATCCTTAACGGGGTTCCAGAAATCTGTCTAAAAACAGAAAAGCTTGAGGCGTTTGGATGAAGCGGCCGATATCCGCAGAGCACGCACCAAGGTGAAGCAACCGAGAAAGGGCAAAAGCGAGCAATATAAAACCAGGCACATCTCTGCAGTAGTATTCAGTAAACAACTGAACATCGGGGAACTGACTTAACACATAATTGCACTGCTCCAATTATGACCACTGCTCTGGTGAGTTCCTTTGTTGTCCCGGTAGTTTCATCGAAATTAGAACTGGATATTCGAGGCAAAAAAGTATTGGCAGCTTTTCTTGAGCTGGATCCACTTAAATTGACTACATTAATAGTTAGTTCTCTCTATCATCATCATCATCATATCAGCCGAAAGACGTTCACTGCTGGATAAGGCCTCCCCCAAAGAGTGCCACAAAGACCGGTCCTGCGCCACCCGCATCCAGCGCATCTATGGATATGCCTAATTTCAATATTTCTGCAAAAAATAGCTAGGTACCCAATTATTGGCATTTTGGATAATATGAAGGTATTTCTTCCTCTTGCTCAAAATATGGGAATGCATACGCCTATTGTGTTTCCAAATGTAATTCCCCAGTATTTCGATGTATACTATATATAAAATTAACTTATTTCTAGTGTTTATTTTTATTACCTTTATGTAAATAGTTAATTTTTTTTTATACTGCAGTTCACAATATCCTGCGCGGCGCTGCTGGCCGCCGCTAGCTGTGGGCGGTTGGAGCAACAATACCTCCCCCCGCACCTTAGCGGCTCTCATGGGGGTAGCGGCGGCGGCGGGTCTTTCGGGGGTTCGGGCGGCGGTTCGTTTGGGGGCTCGAGCGGCGGCTCATTCGGGGGATCCCATGGCGGCGCCAACATACCGATCACCAAGTTCGAGAACGTGAACAATGGTGACGGCAGCTACCATTTCAAGTAAGTGCATCTGAGATTTCTCGAATAGTGAAATGGAATTGTCATTTAAGTACGAAAGACGAATGACCTTACTCGTAATTTGATAATTCGATGACAAGCACGGTGTTCGCCAAAATTACAGTAAATAATAAAACATTAAACTTTTAAAACTATAGCAATCTGCAAATATCTATTGTTAGGTACCTATACATAATTTCTCGCTCACTGTAGACCCACCTTTGCGGAGCAGCGGTACCTAACTTGCACACACCTCCAAACTTGGTTTGATATGTCTATGTATTGTACCTTAATTATATTGGCCAGCAACAATACCCCTAAATAATAAACAGCTATAGTTTGGAAGTATATAGGCTGACAATGAAGATGAATAATTTTTTTCAACAGCTATGAGACCGGTAACGGCATCAAAGCGCACGAGAGTGGAGCCCCGCGCGCCCCCGGGCCAGAGGGCCCCGCGGTGACGGCGGAGGGTGGGTTCTCGTACACCGCCCCCGACGGCCAGCAGATCTCCATCTCGTACACCGCCGACCAGAACGGTTTTCATCCCGTTGGGGCCCACATCCCCACCCCGCCCCCCATTCCGGAGGCGATCTTGAAGTCCATTGAGTTCAACAGGCGTAATCCTTCTTCGTAAGTTAATAGAAGATTTAGAAATTTTATAATTTATGAAACTGTTTTGTTATTGGTAATCAATAATTATTAATGTAAGTATTCTCGGTAGATTATATTAAACTTAAATAAGAGCAGATCTGAAATTAAATTTCAACAGTTTTCAGTATACACATTTCTCAGTATATACATAATATATTGTTTAACTCTTCGATGTCGTTGTCGTTTATCATACCGCGCAAGTGAAAAAAAAACTTTGCCTCTCACATCACCACTGACCGCGCGTCTCCCTGTTACCCAACTAATACCTATACTCGAACCAACCCCTTTATAGTAACGAGCAAAGAAGATGTGATGGTTGCCACGCAGTACACTATAATAATATCCCCTTTTGTGCAAGTCACAGACACGTATCTTTTTTCACTTGAACTATTATGTTAAACTAGTGTTTCTATAGAATTATTCATAAAACTCACTTTTTAAACTTCAGCGAGGGCCAGTACAACCCCAGCGGCTCAGGCGGTCACGGCGGCGCGGGCGGCTACCACTACTGAAGATCTCGCGCTACTCCCGACGCCGACTCACCTCACCGACTGTGATACCACGACCTAGCACTAATTCGTTAATATATTAGTTAGCTGTAATGTAAATACGCAATGAAGAATAAATTATGATTCAGTGTAAAAAAATGTTTTTTTACCCGTAAACTAAAATAATACAAGATGCATTTTTTACTTAAATGTAAACAATTAAGGTTCAATAGCCTTTTAGGAATAGGAAGTTCATTACATTGACCTGCTCAGAGAAAGCAAAATACAGGGTGGATTTTTTATAAGTATCCAAATTGAAGTATGTTAATCCTTATACAAAATTGTAATTTACGTGTTTTTTCTTTTGGTATCCCTCGGTACTAAAATATTGAGTTACCGCAACTCAAAGTTGTCTAAAAAAAGACCAAGTTTGTTGTCAATGTTCGCTGTGCACCGGCAGCCCCGCGCCCCACCCCACCAGCCATTCATAACAACCGTAAGTCACGCAAGGGCGGCCCTACCCCGCCCTGGCACCCCGCCGCCGCGTCAAGTTGATACGAGTAACACAAGTTGATGATCGGGCGGGCAGTCTGATGTAAATGTGAACTACCCTCACTACAACACATTTTGTGTCTCTAGTTTGTTTACATTCGACTCGGTGACCACACTACAGTCATTAATATTTTTGAAAAAGAAAATAAAATACAAAAATACTTTGCTTTTTTTTCATAAATGAATTCTATAAATGATGCCTAATGCCTGGAAAAAATTTGGATACTCATAAAAAAACACACTGTCTGTTGCACTGTACACTGCTCTATTAAACTCTAATTACGGGTTGAAAATTATTATGATGGTGATACACTACACTCAACGTTCAGAATAATATTTACCTAAAGGAGTCCAGGATCCGTTTGCAACCTAACCCTAAATATTGGTCTAGGCATTAACTTTTGCGGAAGCGACTATCGTTTGACCTTCTATTCTAACCCAAAGGGGAAACTTCAAAAAAAATGTATGCGAATTTAATGTATGCTTAGAAATATGGAATCCATAAGAGACGTTTTCAAAGAATGCATAATGGAATACTAACACTGACATGTATCGTGTTTATTTGTTAAAGAGCGAAATGACATTTTCATAAAAAAGTGACTAGAAATAATTTCCGTTCACAGTATAAATATGACGTATGTCGCCCACATGGCCGAAGAACCAGTGTCAGTGGCTAAGCGCATCTTTTACTCAGAACTGCAGGAAGGCAAGCAAAAAGAGGGCGGCCAGCTTCTGCATTATAAATGTGTTGTACCTATGTGCTGAAGTGCCACATGCGGAGATGTGATACTGACCCATCGCGCTGGGAGATTTTGGCTCAAGATCGGTCAAAGTGGAGACATACAGTGAAGGTTAATTAATGTGCAAGCCTTCGCAGAACGAAGACGTAACGAACTCGACACTAAGCGCGATGAGTTGAAGGCTCGACCATCTGCGGCCATCCACTACAATTTTGTCGGAGGGGTGATGACCTGTAGGGAATGTGGTCGCACATTCTCTGCAAAGATAGGCAGCCACCTAAGAGCTCACGAACAGCGCTCCAGTTAGCCAGAATTCTTTTCTTTTTCCAGTCGCCGTGGTCGAAATCGGCCAGGATGATGATGATGATGATGATGATGACGTATGTACGTTAGGCCTCCTAGCTTTATACATCGCAAGATCTCATAATTATGCCAATGGAATTCAAACTTTTAATCATTTACCAGATAATGTTAAGTCGCAAGATAGAATTAAATTTAAAAAACCGGCCAAGTGCGTGTCGGACCACGCAAAACAAAGGGTTCCGTGCCTATTAAAAAGGTCGTATCGTCACAGAAATTTTACGGCACTTACGTCCTTTTCTTTGAGGAAGGCAGTTTTTCAGCAATATCTCGAAAACCTCTGAACCGATCTTGTTCAAAACAATTTTCGGAGAATGAAATTAATAAGCCCTATGTCCATGAATTTTTCCATATTTTTAAAATACACCGTTCAAAAATTAGAGGGGGGGGGACAGAATTTTAGTGACTTTCGGGGCGATTATCTCCGACTCTATTCACTTAATCAAAAAAAATGCTAAGAAACCTTATATTTATTTTGAAAGACCTATCGATTGATGTGTCACACGGGGGGTCACAATGAAAAATTTTTTTTTGACTTTTAGTTTTATGTATGGAGTGCACCCCTAAATAATTTTTTTTTTGTCATTTTAATTACAAAACTATGTAGCGGCTAACAAAATACACCTATCCTCAAAAATTTATTCAAATACACCTTATACTTTTCGAGTAAAATGCCTGTGACATACGGACAGACGGACAGACGGACAGACGGACAGACGGACAGACGGACATGACGAAACTATAAGGGTTCCGTTTTTGCCATTTTGGCTACGGAACCCTAAAAACCGGCCAAGTGCGTGTCGGACCACGCAAAACGAAGGGTTCCGTGTCTATTAAAAAGGTCGTATCGTCACAGACATTTTACGGCACTTACGTCCTTTTCTTTGAGGAAGGCAGTTTTTCAGCAATATCTCGAAAGCCTCTGAACCGATCTTGTTCAAAACAATTTTCGGTGAATGAAATTAATAAGCCCTATGTCCATGAATTTTTCCATATTTTTAAAATACACCGTTCAAAAATTAGAGGGGGGGGGACAGAATTTTAGTGACTTTCGGGGCGATTATCTCCGACCCTATTCACTTAATCAAAAAAAATGCTAAGAAACCTTATATTTATTTTGAAAGGCCTATCGATTGATGTGCCACACGGGGGGTCACAATGATTTTTTTTTTTTGACTTTTAGTTTTATGTATGGAGTGCACCCCTAAAAAAATTTTTTTGTCATTTTAATTACAAAACTATGTAGCGGCTAACAAAATACACCTATCCTCAAAATTTTATTCAAATACACCATATAGTTTTCGAGTAAAATGCCTGTGTCATACGGACAGACGGACAGACGGACAGACGGACAGACGGACATGACGAAACTATAAGGGTTCCGTTTTTGCCATTTTGGCTACGGAACCCTAAAAAGCTCAAGGAATGGCTATTAATGAAATCTTTTTATAATTTAAATGAATATTTTAGATGTTTAGACTGAATAAGAATGTTGTAATGTGATAATTTACTATTGTATTGTGCCGGAAATGGGCAAACTGTTGAACTTTATATTTAAGATGTGATCTATTTGTAAACAGTTAAAATATTGACAATAAATGAATCTTATCTTATCTTATCTTGACCTTGTTGGATTAGATTTTGTGAATTAATTTTGTATGGACCCTGTTCCAAGAACGAATTGTTAATTTCAATGTCCCACCCCGCTGAGCATACTACTCGTAATATCGATGTTAAATGTTGATTCTATCTGGTTAACAACAATATTTGCGCAAAACTTACTGACCGCTAACCCCTTAGGTAACTAATAACTCAAAGCCTACAAGAACATAATGTACCCTAAAACTATTGGGGATGTTTGTAATGGAAAACCGAACATAAGTAGGTAACAACTTAGAACTCTCTAGCTAGGCCTACCAAATGTGACATGTGCAGAAACGAATAGAATTGACTTAATAAAATTTTCATCACACTTGCTCGTAAAGGGCTTCATAACGCGCAGGCTTATGAAGCCCTTTACGGAGCTGTAATAGCCTTTATTACGCCCATCGGCGTAATGGTTTTTAACACTTTAGTTAAAAATGTATTGGTTTCCTCGCAAATGTGATGAAAAATATTGTATGCGACACGTACGGTAAGATTGTTACAAACTCGAGTCATCAAAGCCTAGCCTTCTAATAAACTCTCGTTCGTAATTCATATCTTACCGTACTTGTAACACAATTTACTATTAAATGGGTTATTGAAAACCTTGGGTACAATGGACGCTATCAAAACAAATGTGATATCTTTGGTTCATAAGAGGTATCCTCATCATCACTTAAGAGCCCATATCTTTTGATTGTGTTAACTTAGTAGATAGATTTTTCCACAGCTCCAAGGAACTTAGACATGTAGACTTTATTATTTGATTTTAATTTCAACTTGATACCTCCCTCGTTCCTGCGAAAAAGGGTCTTGACAGACAGACAACGAATTAAGCGATCCTATTTCTGAGTTTCTATTTTCCTTTTGAGGTACAGAATCCTAATTCATAACCAACAACTATACAACTGATATAAAGGGCAAACTGTTGACTATTGTCACATTGGTTGCCAGCAACTGAATGACACCTCATGAAGTGGTCACAATTTAAGTATTACAGGTACATAATGTCTGCATATTTTCCTATAGGTATTCCATGTTTTTCACGAGAAACCACAAAGAACATTACAATGCTAACCTTTCTTGGCTTTTTTATATCGACGTCCCTTTTATTTTACCGTAGGACATGTTTTATGGCTACTAAATTTGTTATCCACACCTCACACCAGACGGCACCGCGTGCGATGGAATTTATATTGTACCCAAAAGGTAATATCTTAGGAAACATATGTCAGGCGACTCAGGCGTAGGTACCCATAGAATTTAAAATAGTTTAGGTATACATTTAGCGTTTATGTCCTACAGCACAATTCAAATACGAACTGAGTTAAAGTTTCGTGGCTTGCATGCGTATACAGCCGCTCTTTAGAAATCAGAAGACGGCGAAGTGTTTTCAAATCGAACTCATTGAGCCCCTGCTGAAGAGTTCTCATAAGGCTGACTTTTTTCTTCCTTTAATTCACTTGCTCAACAAGACAAATCTTAACTGGATATATTAGCAAACTTTTTCGATCAGTCACCAAAAATAGCACCTTTTGCCTCAAAAACATTTACACCACAAGTAACTATTACGGGGCAAACGTGACAGCGTTAATATGAAATAAGTTAAGTTCAGGGTTTCACTAATCGTGAACAACTTATCATAGCAGAACAATCGACGCAGAAATCAACAGCAGCGGGGGGCATAGGCGGCGCTATTCACAGCAATGCAAGGTGACTCTTTCGAAAAACCCGATGAGCATCCATATAAAAAGTTGCGGAGCTTCGGAGTCATCATTCTGTCATCACATTTCTATCGGGAATCAATATCGAGCAATAGCGTAGAAACATGTGCTCTCTAAAGGTTCGTACTTTAGTTTGGATCTCCAAGAGTTGAAATATTATTAAATTAAAGGGAACAATTGAAATAACTATTTTAAGTTCAATTTGTCTGTCTTGCCTCACATTTGCGATAAGTAAAATAAAGACTGCAGCAGTTTTCCTAGATGGTGTTGTAGACGCGATGCTTTCGCGCCGTACAAAATGTACGGAACTATACCCTCGTTTAATACAGATACATTTTGAGAAACGGCCAACTAATGGCAGTATTTCTAATTTACACATGACTATGCTTCAAATGAACATGCATGAGACGCAAGGGAAGAACATTTCGTTCACCCGTAGCAATGGATCCAGCTAGAAAGCAGCTCCTCCTAAATATAACTTAGCAATGTGTGGATAACATTCGCCTGAAGTTTAACGTTAAATAATATCAGTAAGGTAATATTCGGAATAAAACAATTGAACCTATACCATTGACTCTGTTAGAAATGGGAAAAGGTCGTTTACGTGTAATGTTTCTAATACCACAATTTCTACCATATTTCTTACAGACAGTAGTTGCTCTCGCCCTCCTAGCTGTGGCTTCCGCCGAGTACTTTCGGCCCCATCACTTCGGCGGTGGAGGCTACAGCGGCGGTGGAGGCTACAACGGCGGAGGCTACAGCCGCGGCTCCCAAATACCCGTCCTGAGTTACGAAAACGTGAACAATGGGGATGGAAACTACAGATACAGGTAAGCTAAGTACTTAATTAGTGCGAGTCTTTATCAGAGAAACGCTCTGTGTTTTATATTAGACAGATTATCAGATTGTTTTATATCTCACAGTATGCTTCACAGCTATTAGGTGTCACTTGTATGCAGACCCAGTGTAGCACATCTTTAGTGGATGTGTACTGTATCGACCATTAACTTTTCAAGTTATTATAGTACAGTACCGTGATGCCGTGTTAACGTTACATTACCAAACCATTTGAAAAGTATAACTTGTATTTCCAGCAAAATCAATATATATTATAATTATAAACATATTCCCTACTTGTTCATCAACTATAACCTTTAAAGAGCTGCTTACTGCAACTTCTACAACTTATATTAAGCACTTACTCGTACTTAACTCGTAAATAGCCAAGAATTTCCAGCGGCACGAGCCACTTTGGTAACCGTATTATTGGACTAGCTCACTCACTTACATTAAAGAATGTCTGTGTTTGAGCAAAGTACTTTGAAGTTTTGAACATAAGTGAAAGAGGTAACTTTACTCCGTTACCTATAACATGCTTCTACAGCGATGAAACGTGGGTGGACAGAATGAGAGAGTCGCATATCTACTAGTGATTCTCCATTCTCGATCATGGGGCGAGACTACCCCGCAGGATATCTTCAGGTTTATTGACAGTTAGTTCGAGTTCTTTTCCCTGTATTGCATTGGTTACAATGATTTAACAACTCGAAAACCTAGTAAGGCGTTTACTTCTTACATTGTCGGCCATTTTAGTGTGCAACCTGCAGCAAAATAAATCCAACTAGTTTTCTATGAAATTATATCTTTATAAATTAAACGAACTACTGGGACAAAAACCAAGGTATCTAGTTCTGTCAATGCAAGTGATAAAACAACTGTAGGTCACATGATAATTTATGATGATGACATGTGACATGTATGTCTTCAACAGCTATGAGACCGGCAACGGCATCAGGGCGCACGAGAGTGGATCCCCTCGCGCCCCCGGGCCAGAGGGCCCCGCGGTGACGGCGGAGGGCGCGTACTCGTACACAGCCCCCGACGGCCAGCAGGTCTCGCTCACCTACACCGCCGACGAGAACGGCTTCCACCCCGTCGGCTCGCACCTCCCCACCCCACCGCCCATCCCGGAGGCGATCCTCAGGTCGCTGCAGTTCAACAGGCAAAATCCTTCCTCGTGAGTACTAACTAGGTGTCTCAATTCGACGCTCGTTAATGTTCCGCTATATTGATCGCATGCATCTTATACAATACACACTATTTACTTACCTTTGAGAGAAGCGCAGTATATGAAAAGTTGTTTACGACTAGCTCTCCCAAAAGGACTCAGTATGAAATCCTTAAACTCTGTATGATTCGCGTTTAATTTTAGAATGCTTTAAGGCATTTAATCCGCCATTGATGCTATAAGTTCTTCTTGTGTGCAATAAAATAAAATAAATTAACTAAATAAATGTCGAAATTTAGAATTTAAATATCGAAATGATTTAAATATTACGTCTAATTTGGAGTCAATATGAAATTCCAAATAAGTACCTACAGAAAATAATCATTATTTCTTTTTCAGGGAGGGATCTTACAACAGTGGACGCTATAACAACAACGGCGGTTATCACTACTAAATTGTATACGAAATGAATACTTAGGTACTGTTACTATTTATTACTAACAATGCCTTTAAAATTATTCATGTTCTCAAATTGAGTTCTTTTTTTGGTTGGATAATAAATTTTTGTTTCATATCACCATATATTGAATTTATAATTTTTACCCGCCAGTTACGCAATATTTTAGTATAAGTTTAATAAGCAATAATTTACTTTAAAAACAAAGTTTTATCCGACTTCAATTTAGTACTCCACCAAGCCAAATTAATATTTCCTTTCCACTTTCCCACATGGAATGGACTGATTTCCGAGATTAAATACGATGATTATTACAGACGAAAACCATATCACTGTATGTGGGCCGATAATATTTGAGGAGTTCCGTCGATTTGGCACACTTGACATTTAGGGCATCATTAGTTACTATTTCAACGGAATCATATCAGAATCAGTATCGTACTTTTACAGTTTTAAGTACAATAAGTCATCTGTGGTCTTCATCATCAGTTTCACTTCAAAAATTACTACATGCGTGCCGTCTATATTTGAGGAGTTCCCTCAATTCCTCATGGTTCCCATCATCCTACCTGGAAGCATATACTTTAAATAAAAAATAATTGTACGAATAGGTGATGATAAAATGAATGACGCGGGGTGGGCTATTTGAGTAGTTTTTATATATCAGTTTTTTTATTCTGCCTTTATTTCTAAACTATTCTATTACATTTGATTATATACTTTAAATCTAGTCAGTATTATAATAGGGTTGAAATTTTAATATATAGTTATAGGTTCATAAATAACGGGGTTCTGAGGTAACAAACATTAAAAATAAAAAAATACAACCTGCTCCTTTTTTTGAAGTCGGTTAATAAATAGAATGGAATAGGAATGGTACATTTTTTATTCTGTAGGTCCATAGCGTATAGGAGTTGTCTTCTCCATGACTTTGTGATTTGAATCCATCCTTGATACTCGTAAAACTATATACTTAATACCCCTTCATACAATTGTAAACTGTTTTTTTTTCTTTAATTGAAATAAAAATACTATCAAGAGAAGACTTTTCGTCGTATAAATAGATATAGATATATTTTTTAGGAAACTTGCTCATATTCTTATGTGTGATACAGCGTTGAAAAGTAAAATGCATGCTATACAATAAGGCTTGTTCAGGAAACAAAGTAGCCACTGTTGTTTAGCTTTAAGCCTTAACTGGCATTATGTAGGATTCACAACTTTTAGGGATACATTTTAGATTCTTACACATAAAAAAGAATACTCAGTTGGCTATCTAAATGCGGTTTGAACTACCTAGACCTAACGTGACAGAGAAAACTTAGTTTTCGATGGCTACTTTTTTTCGTGAACTTCATTGTTTGTTTGGTTGTTATTTTTGCCACCCCAAATAATTTACTGTATATATAGATAAATATATAGTGGAACGTGAAAGCTTTTAAAATAGTTGCTTTAGCCGCGTACCTGGGTAGAACTAAGTTATTATTCAATGCACCAGCAGACACGGTAGCGAGCATGATAGGGCTAAACTTCTATAATAGTTTGCTGCAACTTTCATGTTGCGCGGTATTCCTTCTTGGAATTCTCAATAAGCTACTACCTACGTACCTACTACGGAAACCAATTGCGCTGTATTTGCGAAGATGAGTTGTAGTTGTAGGACTAGGTGTAGACCAAGAATATAATTTATTCCAACCACACAATTTTTCAGTTAATCTCACAGATGTAATCGTTATTACACTTAATTGCAAGTCAAAAAAAATATTATTGTCAGTTCACGTGTGCCATCAATTGATAGGCCTTTCAAAAAAAAAAAATATATTTTTATTTTATTAAATGAACATTCAACATGCGTCGGTTTACCTATTTAAAAAAAAACTCTTTCACCCAAAATTATTTTGAACAAGATCGGTTCAAAGGTTTTGAGATATTGCTGAAAAACTGCCTTCCCTATTTGAAAAGGACGTACCTAAGTGCCGTAAGATTTCTGTGACGATAATACTTTTTTAATAGGCACGGAATCCTTCGTTGTGCGTGGTCGACACGCACTTGGCGGGTTTTTTAAGATTATTACCGTACCTATTTTGTTACGAATGACCAATTTACCTTGCTCCTGAACCCAAATCAACTTTCAGACTCCAATCAACTTTATGTAACCTCAAAAAAAAGTGTCTATTATCTACTTCAGCGCAGAAGTAAATAAGTAATATGTCTTTTAGCATTTTTGAAGGAGCAAAAGTGCAACAACAACGCTCAAAGGCGGATTTATCTCTGTTAGTGACCTTTAAAATAGCACGCAATATTGAAAGCAATATAGTAGTCTAAATAAAAGCTATTTTGTAAAGACAAATTGTCAGTTCTGAAACTCCTTCGGATAAGAAACACTTTTTTAATAAGAGTTGTAACTCTTAAGTACCTAAGTCAAGCACTAGTTCAAAACGAACTTTTCTAATCAGAGCAGATTCTAGAGAGAACAGTGAGAATGGTCAAGATTAAAAGCTGGCCACGTGTAACAAATTAAAATGTGCCTTAAGTAATTCTTTGTTTTTATCAGTAAGCTAAAAAACACATGTAACTGACAAAATCATTAAGTACCTATAGGTAGATACACTGACTAGCGAGTATATTATGTAACCCGTTAACATAAGAAAAGAAAAAAAAATATGGCATGTACCTTGGTAATTTTTGATTTACACTTCAAACTTTCTGTTGACGGTGCTTATATCTGTTAATCTCATTGTACACTATTCAATATTCCTATAAAATATCACGAGTTAATATGGAGTGCCACGAGTAAACTGCTGCAATTATTATGAGCTGCTGTTTTGCGGCAGAAAAATATTAGGAACCGTAAACTCAGGCTGCTACGACGCGACGGTCTCCTTTTTAAGGGAAATATTATTTACACAAATTATTACATTTAAGCAAGTACCTACATGAATATACAATGAATAAATGAATATGAATATGAATATACTAAGTGTTTCAGTAATTAGGTACTAGTGGCTCTGTGAGATGTAGACGTTCGCGAGTCTGTCTTTTGTTAAAAATAGTTATTTACGATACAAGTGCAGAAAATAGGAAAT
The DNA here is from genome assembly GCA_932294315.1 of Epinotia nisella. Taxonomy (NCBI): domain Eukaryota; kingdom Metazoa; phylum Arthropoda; class Insecta; order Lepidoptera; family Tortricidae; genus Epinotia; species Epinotia nisella. The sequence goes on along the minus strand of OW028682.1, from coordinate 14,227,257 downwards.
TCGCAACGTTGCGAAACTTGCGAATTACCTATTCGCACGTGTATAGTACAACGCACGCGTATTGTATACTATTAAAATAAAAACCGGTCAAGTGCGAGTCTGACTCGCGCACCGAGGGTTCCGTACGAAATATCATACAACACACCCGTCTTGCCCTACCCATTAATTTTGGAAAAATCTTAACAACGCATAGTGTTGTTAAGTCATGAGTACCTACAACGCCTTTATCGGTGTATTTTGTTACTAACTTGCGCGACCAAGGAACTCGGTATGTACAGTAAGGGAAATGTATTCACGTACCACCGTAAAACGCTGTCGCAATTGACAGGCCGCCGTCACTCAAACTCGAATGGTATGGCACCTTATTGCGATAGGGTTCTACGGTGGTACGTTAATACATTTCCCTGTATGTTGGTTTTTCAGCGATAATTCTTTATCAAGTGAATTAATTTCGTTAATTCTTTTATTATTTGCTAGAAGGTACTTTCAGAACACTTCCATAGGAATTTGAAGGAAAAAAATTAAACACAGAAGTATTAAATTACAAACAAAATTAACATATGATTTTTGAAGAATAAAAAAAAATTACGCTAGATAGAGGTCTCGTTATACTTTTCCGGTAATATTCACGTTAATATTAATCATATATATTATTTTAAAATTTTTCTCTTGGTTAACTTCGGAGATAAGGGGGGGAATGGTATTTTTTTCAACATTTTTCTTTATAAATCAGAATTTTACCATTGTAGAAAAAAAAAGAAAAACTGTTTTAGAATCTACAATTCAAGCCCTTTCATATGATACCCCACTTGGCCTACTAACTAGATTTTGAATTTTTGCCCCCCCTCTTATCTGCCCTTTTTTATACAAATTAAAAGTATATATTAAAAATTTTCATTTTCCATACACGAGGATTAGCTTTGTTTACAACTATTCCAAATTTCAAATCGATAGCATTCGTAGTTCCTGAGATATTTGACTTTGTGACAGACAGACAGACGGACGGAGTCGCACCATAAGGGTTCCGTTTTTACCTTTTTGGTCCGGAACCCTAAAAATGTTACTATACTGTAAAAAGTTTATGAATGTTATCTCAATTTAATCCTATATGCATGTTTTTAATTTAAAGAATTTGACATTTCCTATTTACTTAAATTAATAATTATTATAAATATTACGAAATAATCTTAGATAAATTTGCTATGCCCTACCGGGGTCCACGTGACACTGTATAAATTTTTAAGACCATATGTAACTACCATGGATGGAATAAAGATAATATGAAATAAGAAATAATTTTTACAGTACACATGGTGTTACTTTTCCGCACTAGTGCGGAAATGAGCACTTTCCGTGCATATGTTGAAACTTTAAAGAGCCATATGTACTGTAAAACGTTGTACGATACACGTGCGAATAGGTAATTCGCAACTCGTGTCGATTTAAAACACTCCCTTCGGTCGTGTTTTAATTTATCACCACTCGTTGCGAATTTCCTATTTTCTGCACTTGTATCGTAAATAACTTTTGCCTAATCTGAACTTCGTTGGCTCGTTCAACTAAATACATTTAAAAAGGGCTAGGTACTCATTAGCTCGTAACTTATATAGCATAACCTACCTATACGATTATCGAAAATACAAGAGATACACACTTTAGATTTTTAGAAATTTCGTAAGTTCAGATATTTTCTAAGCGGTGCGGAACTTTATGCATGGAATAATGCTATTTTAGATACCATCCCACATTCCTAATAAAATAACCGATCACTGACTTTACAAAATGTAAAGTCAGTGATCGGTTATTAGTAAGTGTAATTTTGATATTAAATTAACAACTTACTTATACCTAGGTATTATACTTGGGTTATTTTAGAGCGTTTACAATTTTCACAGAATTTGTAGGTAAATGTTGTTTTTTAAAATACTTAATATAGAACAAAGTGTTTGGGAACACATGGGGGAAAGTAATACATGGGGTAAACAAGCGTAGGTATTGTATCTGTTATTCCGTTTCTGACAACACCGAATTTGAATGTTCCAGATCAGTAACTTACCTGCAAGTTCTTGTTACCAACGACGTCTCCAGAGGTATCGAGACATTTGAATGAGCACTATCTCTCATTGTTGTTTCGCCCGCTCAATGCTTTGTATTGTATCCACATTATACAAAAACATTATTGTACCTTCGTGGCAGTCTAGGAAACGCAGGTTATTTATACTGAAGCGATAAAATATGATCGTAAACATTGTCGGCATAAAATTTAAATGGGTGCTATCAGTATTACTATAGAAAATATAAAAGTTAAAGGATGGTTTGAATAAGGAAACTACGATTCGAAGAAACTAGAAACATAAATTATAAGTATTACGGAAATTAATAATTATCTACCAGGGATGTGCGAAGATGTGTTTTATACAACGTGTCACAAAAATCAACGTCAGTTATCAACAAAAAAAAACAATAAGAAAACCAAGTAACTAGTGTATTAAAAAAACTACAGGAATAAAAAAATGAGCATCCTGTAATAAAGTTTAGAGTAACTATTTCGGGTACAAAATTTTACAATTCTTAAATATATAATTGGTATCATCATAACCGTGACTAATCCCTTCTGTAAATTAAAAGACCTAAAGTTGAAATGCGAGTGCCTCCGATTTAAATAAAGCGACACTTTTTTGCCAAACATGTACTTATAATCGTTAGACCAACTAATTTAACTGACTGTACTTACAAAATAAAAATCGTCTAAGTGCGTGTCGGGCCTTGCGCAATGTATGGTTCCGTAGTTGCCAGTCTGTCTTTGTTACATCGACACGATCGCGCAAAGTAAATGGTGCGGTTGCTTCGGCCGAATTTGTACGAAAGTAAATTTTTATGTAAGTCGACTATTACTCGGTAACTAGTAATGTCTACTTAGCCGTGATAGTTTTCCTTTTAAATTCATTATATATGTATTACTGCCACGATTTTTTTCACATTCCCACATTCCCAGTACCATTTAGCCGGCAGAAGGGGGGGGGGGGGGGGCTCGACTCGAATAAAAATTAGGGCTTTAAAGCCCAATATCACGCAAATGGACCACTGAGTTAAAAAAAGGCTTGTAGAAACCCATAATATTTTTGAACAAGCTATCCAACGATGGGCACATGATGTGGGGACTATCACTAAATTATAAAAAAAGACCAAAGTAATGTATATTAAGCATTGATTACGGGCCACAATGTGTGCACACACTAGCCCCAACATTGTGGCCCGTAATCAAGTTTTTTTATAACATCCTTGGTTTTTTTTAATTGTTATGTTTTTATTTTGGTTATCAGCACCCGTTTGCGGCTTGACGTGAACTTTTTGGACATCCTGTATATTTGACTTTGACACTTCGCATGCTTGACTAGAATATGAGTATGAAAAATAAGCTTCGCATATCTGGTGGTGGTGGTTTGTATTCACCCTAATAGATAGTTCTTTAATTTGATATCATCTCGATCATGAAACACATCATTAACGTCGTCATGTAAGCCCAATAAGCAGAAGCTAATCGAAAGTTGGTCACATAGTCATCATTATAACTGTAACACTTAAAAATATTTATAAAAAAACAAGAAAAATCACGTCAGAAATGCGTTTAATTCATTGAAATTGCATTAAATTACTTACAAAACTATATAAATATATTTCGTTATCACAGTCCATGCATATTATGAGGTCACGCTGCACACATTACGGCTGAAGATCCAATTCCATTGTTTAAAAACGGTAGGCGCTCCGGCCGCCATTGTACGAACCGTCATCTCTGAAATTGAGAAAATAATGTCTTAGGTCTACTCTACTAACTACTTAACTCTTGATCCTTACTGCAACAAATAAAAAAAAATTGTGTTCCTACTATTCATATTCACGACAGAAAATAAAAACGATAGGCGTAGCTACAACATACAACGTGTGAGAATGCTAGGAGTGATTTTATAGAACCACGTTTCTTTAATTAGCGTCTTATTTTTATAATGTCGGTCTAAATAGCTAAAGCACATACAGTAATATGTAGTTTATGTACCTACCTATTTCATCAGTGAGTGCAGGTATATTTTATACTGATACACAATCTGCGATACACGGGCAAAACCCACCCACGAAAATAAATGGTTATTTAAAGGAATACTATCTACTCCCGCATATTACAGACCCAGGCGGAGCCGCGGCATAAAATATACAATTCGTCCATTCTGAAGGTCTATTTTATATAATGCTGAATTACGTAAATTCTGAAAGACCTATGGACCAATGAAACAATTTTTGAAAAGTGATAGGTATTTCCGGAGATTACCCCCTACATACATATCTACAAACTTACAACCTCGAACACAGAAAATAAATTACTTGAATCAAGAAATAAATTAGGAAGACCGTCAATATCTTCAATGAAACAGATATTATCTTGAATTGAGATGATTCTCTCGAACTAAGAGAAAAAAATCTTGGCTTAAGATAATTTCGCTTTGGAATTCGTTATTAAATTCTTGGTTCAAGAATATTTACCGCGCATCATGTATGTATTTTTTCTGTGCAGACTTTTCCTCTTTACAATATTAGTATAGTTGACTACAGAGACGAAGAGCTTACGAAGAGGGATTCTGCCTGTTGAACTCCAATGCTTTGAGGATCGCCTCGGGGATCGGCGGCGGGGTGGGGAGGTGCGAGCCGACGGGGTGGAAGCCGTTCTCGTCGGCGGTGTAGGTGAGCGAGACCTGCTGGCCGTCAGGCGCGCGGTACGAGAACGCGCCCTCAGCCGTCACGGCAGGGCCCTCGGAGCCCGCCGCGCGCGGCGCCCCGCTCTCGCGAGCGCTGATGCCATTTGGAGTCTCGTAGCTGGAACAAGCTCACCTTTACTTGGGGGTTCAAAAGGTTATCGCGTTCAAGGAAATGGTATCAAGGCAGAATGTCAGGATCGTGGCAGGATCGTCAATTTCCATTAACGCGATAGGAAACCTAGATGGGTAGGCAGGGCTCGTAGAAGATTATATTAGCGATAACGTTTAACAGAATTTGTAAATATCAAATCATAACAAGCTCTACATTTGTCATTTATCTACCCATTTAACACAGACACGGAAATAAAAGTTGTCTCTCCAGCACGGCTATCACAGAATGGCCCATCTAAGTTAGAACGCTTAGAAAAAGACGGATAGGCTATGTTTGAGTCAATGCGATAATCGCCCACAGAACTAAGCATGACCGGCGGCCATGTTAAAAATCAGCTTTCGCTTGAAACTCCGACGGTCATGAGCAAAATATTGCATCTAAAGCCGCAGCACCGCCCTTATTAATTATATGTGTTTTTTGGAGATATATTTCGCCGCGGGGTTGTTAGTTTTGTGGACAACATCGGATTTTGTGATCACGACAAGGATTTGATGTGTTTTCGCCATCGAGTGGACCACGAGATGCTCCCGATCAGCAAGGCGAAAAAAAAGGCCAGTTCTCCAGAGTACAGCTTGACGAAGACCGCGCGAGGATTTAGCAAGTAAGCCTCTAGATTACGGCAAAGTCAAATCTTACGTTTTGATCGGCGAACGTATCGCACTCCCTCACCGTCTTCCGTTACATTTATTTTTGAGTACCTTATACTTACCTATTTAAATTCGTAAATATTATTTGATACCAAGATTGGCAGCCTAGATTTACGAGCCAGTGGCTCAATCAGTCTACGTCGCCGCGACACAGCTCGCGGGCCGTCCTGTGATACTATCACATGTGATAGCCGTGCTGTTCCCGAAACTCATGGATCATGGACACCGGAGGGGAGAATTGTGGAGGTAAGGAAGGCATCTTCCGTCGTAGTTTTATCCTGTTTCTAATTTTTGTGTACGTAATGTTCTATCGGGAACAGAAAAGAGTGATATCGCTATTTTCAGCGAGGCTAATTCGTTTTAGTCAACACAACATACCTAACAGAGCAAGTAAGTGGTGTTCCTGGTAGTGAGTATGTACGCCAGAGCTCCCAAGGAGTGTAGTGAAACTAGTGAGGGACTCGCGTTGGCCTCTAGCTATCAACACAACGAATCCTCAAATCAATAAAGGGTCGGCAACGCGCTTGAGATTCTCCTGGAATCGCGAGCGTCCATAGGCTACGGTGCCAGCTTGCCATCAGCTAGACCGTATACTTGTTTGCCACCGCCGTTGTATTAATAAACCGGCCAAGTGCGTGTCGGACCACGCACAACGAAGGGTGCGAAGTGCCTATTAAAAAGGTCGTATCGTCACAGAAATCTTACGGCACTTACGAGTAGCTACGTCCTTTTCTATAGGAAAGGCAGTTTTTCAGCAATATCCCGAAAACCTTTGAACCAATCTTCTTCAAAATTATTTTGTCTATGATTTTTTTTTTTAAATACACCGTTCAAAAATTAGAGACACAATTTTTGAGACTTTCGGGGCGACTATCTCCGAATCTATTCTCTTATTAAAAAAAAAATGCTGAAAAACCTTATATTTATTTTGAAAGGCCTATCGATTGACGTGACGTGGACTTACAATGATATATTTTTTTGACTTGAGTTTTCAAGTAAAATGCCTGTTAACATACGGACTGACGGACAGACGGACATGACGAAACTATAAGGGTTGCGTTTTTGCCATCTTGGCTACGGAACCCTAAAAAGATGAGATATCTACACGCCAAGCCTCGAAGAAAATGGATTAGCACCTCTGTAAGGTCCTTAAACACAACGTGCGGTGTAATGTGGCGTACTGTATTGTTGTTGTTGCGTTGTATGTTGTATTGTACTGTTGTATTGTGGCGTACCTACCTGAAGTGGTAGTTGCCGGCGCCATCATTGACGTTCTCGAAGCGCGTGGCTTCCCCGAACGCGGCGCCCGAGCCGCCCGTCAGGTGGTCGAGACGCCCCGCTGATGCGGAAGCCACGGCAGCCATTATCAGTAGCTGAAGAAATTTCACAGATTGGTATGCAAAGGTAGTAGAGACCACAGGATTCCAATTCAAGTAAATATGTTATATCTTCGGGATTTTATACGTGTTTGTTTTCTTTTTTCGTTGCATTTTAAGGTTTAGTTTTGAATGTTTTTTTTTTCCGAAAACGTCATAAACTGCGTAAAGTACATAAAATACTAAGTAAACTACAGCAATTATGGGTAAGTCGGTAAAATACTTACGTGCACGTCTCTCAATATTGTCAAAGGGTATAGAGAAATTTTCTTATTGAGAACTAAAACAGATGCGAAACTCTTACCAAAAATAATATTAAATCACGACTAACGCAAGTAAAGCTCATAAAGATACCGAAAAAGTCAAATTGTGGGCCTTACCAGTTTCATGTTGCTGGTGGGTACGTGATGCTATTGTGTTCCAAGTCGGAATACAATCTCTGGGGATGTTCGACATTTTATATCGGTCGGATTTGCCCTTTTGGCAAGTTGCTTCACCTTGCTCGGTATTGTCGATATGCTTAGACGAGTGCGGTACAAGTCACAAGAGGACATCGGGAATCTGACACGATCGCGAAGAATACCGGATTTACTAGACTGGAAAAAAATTGAAGTTGGTCTCCTGTCTGCACCTGTTCTTCCAACCGGAACGAAACGACGCAAGCTTTACAAATGTAAATTTTGTATGGGTTGCATTGGCCACTATACTCGCTTATAATTACAAGACTTCAAGTACTATGTACAAGTACCTGAAACGGACCTACATAGTGTCCCTAAAATCAGCGGCACGCGCAAACAGGTATACATCTGCCACGGACTGGCATGGCCGATATCCAGAACCCGAATACTGTTCTGTTCACGGACTGTACAGTTACCAGCATTAATATCTGTCACAGCAAAACGCATTTAAATATCTGACTTGACTCTATTCCTAGGGCCGTTAGGCCGTGTCAGATGTGTTCGCCCGCTTTGTTATGGCTGATATAAATGCTGTGCGGCTATCACTGGACGGCCCGCGAGTTGTGTCGCGACGAGATAGACTATCCGTCTCTTTCTAATTAGAACAGTTAGAAAGAGACTGAGTCTATCTCGTCGAGACGCAGCTCGCCGTGTTGGTGACTGTCGGTTGTACCTATCTCTTCTGACTCAGACACACGCATATCTCCTGCGCAGGATGGTCGGCGCGGGCCCCGCCCCTCGCCGAGGTGACGGTACGTGCGCCGGTAAACTATCTCACTTTACATACCTTTGTAAACCCATTCATCAACTAAATAATTCATACATAATACCGACTTGTATAAGCGGTCCACCACGACCACCACTTTGGCATACATCTATAAATTTAACTTATAGGTACCTACTCGAGCTCTGCCCTTACCATTAGCAATTGCCTTTAAATTTTTTTTGAACTTGATTAAAATCCCAGAGAAATTACACTCGTTTCGGAGGCCAAGATTAGTTTTGGGTCGCTGAGCCAAGCCAACGGAGTAGGTAAAGTATCAATTTTAATGTATAGTGGACTGTAAAAAAAGTTACAATACAAATACAAACATTCTTTATTAGTGGTAGTAAACTGGCGGTCTTATCGTTTAAAATATATCTTCACAACCATCTTGGGGTAACTACTGTAAGTACAGACAATTATATATTCTTTCAATGTACTAAACTAAACACGTTTATAGTATAAATTGCACGGTTTAAAACAAATGATACCTAGTTACTAAATTTAAAGCATAGGCATACAATATCACTAGAACCATAGAACCTAGCTAGAGTATCCCTAGATACCGGTGTATTTATAATAAACGTTGTAAAACGAGCATCGCAATTAGAACAAATCTCGTGGGCGTGTTAGTTGTGCAGCTAAAGGTCAAATTGAAATTAGTATTCGGTATTAGTATTCATAGGTCACCATCTTTAACTACAAGCTTTTGCTGACTCGCGCCTCTGCTTTGAAACTGTTAGGATTGTAGCGAGAATACCTTCCTCCGTCGGTAGGTGAATATCCTATCATGACGTATTAACTGATATTATGTATTTCAATTCATTTATACAAAAACAATTTTAATTGTGTGTGAAGTACATGTAAATTAAAGCTGTTAATTACAAAGTTAAAGTTAAATAATAGCAACCAGTACACTAGACTATTTTAACATATCAAAAATTAATTTTGTGGGATACAGGTATGGATAATATCCATACTTTTTTTTATATAGAAATCGAACAGACAGTGAGCTCCGTTCTCTTTCGATCTCTTCATCGTCTTTCAGGTCAGAGGTTACCATATGTGGTAGATACTTAAATCGATGAACCCTGTTTAGCGGTGTTCCGTACAACCTAATAGGAGGTACAGGTGGATTTACCGCACTTCGGGCTTTACAGTAACATGTACATAGAAATGCGAGCAGTTTATGCCGCAAATTTTCGAAACTCGTAAGGGAAAAACCTACAGCGTACTTCCCGTGAACTCAGAATCTTGAAACAAGAGTACCTAATAATAAAAAGTATTTTCTCTAAATTATAAACAGCAAACCTAGCTACTGCTACGAGTATAATATTCAAACTGACAATGGCTTTATGACTCTATTCGAAACATGCTACATGACATATTTGGACATCCATCGCTAATAAAATCTCTTTGGTAAGATGAACTAGAGTATCACGGCGATGTCGCGCGTTTTACGTCTTTATACGATAGTCAAATAGATGCCCAGTTTACATTTGTAAACATACGATATGTAGCTAGTCCATCAATCAGTAAATCCTGCTGCCGAATATGAGTGTGTATGAGTCGGCTGGCCGGCAGACTGCCAAAGTTTTCTGTTAGGCAATAAAACATAATGCTGATTCGCACATTGGCAGTAATGGAAGTTTTCGCACGGCCACGCGCCTTATTGTCTGACGCACGGTACGAGCGTGTCCACTGATAACATTCACAAGCACCTATATTACCCGAAATCTGCTGGTGATAATCAACATTGGTTTACAGGAAATAGAGTTTAAAATTCAACAAAGCGATAAAGAGTAATACGAGCATGCCAAAGTCGTTTCAATGTGTGGATTCATTTGAAAGAGCCATTTCAAAACAAACAGTGCCCGATCCGATGTCTGTACTATTGTGCTAATTTTAAAAGGCTTATGTACTTTATACTCCCAGCTTTGATGCCTCCTTTTAGTTACGGACCACGGGATCGTGGATTGGCAAGTGACTGCTCATGGTGCGGCTAGAGATGGGACGATTATTTGTCGATGAAACAGTTCAGCAGTATAGTTATCGTTAATTTGGCTCAACAACCGACAATTAGGTCATTTTCATCATTTGTTTCAGTATTAAAGTATTAAAGTAGTAGTAAGAAATCTCGTAATAATTGACAAATTCGATTCAATAAATCATCTAATTAAATCGATTCTTGAGGAGCTACGATAGTGTAGAGACAGAGGACAAAAATTTGAAACTTGCACGGCTAACACAGGATGGCCCGCGAGCTGTGTCGCGGCGAGATAGACTATTCGTCTCTTTCTAATTAGAACGCTTAGAAACAGACAGATAGTCGATGTCGACGCGACACAGCTCGCGGGCCGTTCTGTGATAGCCATGCTGTATTAAGTTGCGGTTTAGGCACGGGCGTAAATGTTGCGCGAGATGGCACGCGCACTTGTCAGGCGTGTATGGCGTTTCCATAGTCGGCGTGTCGCTAATGTGTCGTTAACGTGGCCCAAAACTTAACGCCCAGCTGTGGAATGGCCGAAAGATAAAATAAATAAATATAAATATAAGGGGACAATCTCACACAAATCAAGCTAGCCCCATTTGATAGCTCTTAATTTTTTTTCTTTTTTTTCTCTGTGCCATTCTAGTTTTAGGACCTCTATAATAATAATAAAGCTGTGTATTGATAGTTATATGTATAGATAGTAGTATACTTAAGTAAGAATTATGTTATAAATTAGTCCTCTTCACTATGTTGATTTGCCCTTGCCTTGCAGGGCGTCACATGTATACCTATTCTTAATTCCATCTCTTTAACTGTAATGTGACTTGCAATAAATGTTTTTGACTTTGACTTTGACTAAGCTCAATATGACTTTTAATATGGGTACCTACTAGACGAAGACATATTTAATAGATACAAATACATAAATAATACATAGAAAACAGACAAGACTCGAAAACAAATATTCATGCTCATCGCACAAATATTTGCCCTTACCAGGATTTGAGCTCGGGACCGTCAGCTTCGAAGATCCATACTAATATTATAAATGGGAAAGTGTATGTGTTTGTTTGTTTGTTTGTTTGTTTGTTTGTTTGTCCGTCTTTCACGCCAAAACGGGGCGTCGAATTGACGTGATTTTTTAAGTGGAGATAGTTGAAGGGATGGAGAGTGACATAGGCTACTTTTTGTCTCTTTCTAAACCCCCCACTTCCCCAAAATGGGGGGTGGAAGTTTGTATGGAGCATAGGTACGCAATTTTCAAGGTAGAAAGCTAAACATTGGTATGCGTACTATTTGTGACTAACAAAAAAATCGTGCATCATTTTTTTTGGAAAGCTGCACCCAACCCCTTAAAAGAGGGGGTGAAATTTTATATGGGGGTCCAGATATGTAGAGTCGATATGTAGAGCCGATAAGTAGAGTCGATATGTAGAGTCGATATGTAGAGTCGATATGCAGAGTCTATGTAGAGTCGATCTAAATATATAAAAGACTGAAACTGAGATGCACCTTTTTTGTAGACGGTTAACATTACTCTTAGTACGCGGGCGAAGCCGCGGGCAAAAGCTAGTATTTTAATATTTCGATATTTATCAGTCCTGTTTTCCTTATTATTTCATTTCTTAAGTATATACAAGTAGAGAATCAATTAATCGGCGAGTAAATCTTGCGTAGCCAGTTAGTAGCCCCATCTCTATTTGCAATGTTGTAAACAAATGAAGGGCGCGCCCTGAGGAGCTACTATTATCATACTGTAAAACTATGGGATAAGGGTCTAGCCGCATTCCTATAGTGAAACTGCCCCTGGCTGAAATGTATACCTTTCTTAGAAGCGTTAATTGGTCTTATTATAAGATATCATTTTACAATATTTCAAGCCTGGAATCCCCTTGGTTTGGATAAAAATAAAAAAAAATAAAAAATCTTTTTTAATTTTTCTAAGCTAAACTAATGGTTAGATTTCTTTGAAATTCGGATTATACATGGCACTAATAGCAATACATTTTCAAAAAAAAAATCAAGGTTCTAACTTATTTACAAAGGCCTAAAAAAAGTTTTTTCTGTACGTAAACAACTACTACCTAAACATTACTATTATGAAATACGCAATACTGCATTAAAAAAAAAACTTAGTGTACACAATTTTTCTGCTCAACTAGCTGCTGCTCGTTTATACCTACTAAATGGTTGTAAAGGCGGAAGTACTCAATGAGCCAAGTACGTTGGCCCAATGTGTATATGTGTAACCTACAAACGCCTTAAGACGAAAGGCCTGCATTAGTAAGACATTTTTACCTTGTTGCCACAAATGGATTTTTATGAAAAAAATATATTTCATACAATATTATATTGTGCATTTAATACCAAAAAATTGAGGTTGTCGCCCCCTTGTAAATAAAAAAAAAAAAAAATTTAAAACAAAAAAAACTTTTTTTAGGCCTTTGTAAATAAGTTAGAACCTTGATTTTTTTTTTGAAAATGTATTGCTATTAGTGCCATGTATAATCCGAATTTCAAAGAAATCTAACCATTAGTTTAGCTTAGAAAAATTAAAAAAGATTTTTTATTTTTTTTTATTTTTATCCAAACCAAGGGGATTCCAGGCTTGAAATATTGTAAAATGATATCTTATAATAAGACCAATTAACGCTTCTAAGAAAGGTATACATTTCAGCCAGGGGCAGTTTCACTATAGGAATGCGGCTAGACCCTTTGGGATAGACTTACATTTTAGATTTAGACTTTTTATTTGATATTTCCGTACTTTGTTAACCTCATACCGTGTGTTGCCGACACGCGGGCATTTATTAAAATTGATAATAATTTATGTTCCATTAGCAATTGTTTTCATGTAAGTAAATCATAATTATGTAAATTAACTGCACAATTTAATTTCCATAATCCGAACTAAACAAACATCTATCTTGATGACATCGTAATAAACAAAGGATGAACAGCTGTCATTCAGACTTACTTGTCAATTTACTTTGCATGCTGAACATTGGCTGGCAATTAAAACTTTGTTATTTTTTATGGCGTTGGTATTTTAATTAATTAATTGAATTAAGGTCGTTACTTAAAAAAAGGTCACTTGCCGGTAACGACTGTATGCATAAGATACTCGTAGTAGTCGTAGTAATTAAAAAAAACCGGCCAAGTGCGTGTCGGACCACGCAAAACGAAGGGTTCCGTGCCTATTAAAAAGGTCGTATCGTCACAGAAATTTTACGGCACTTACGTCCTTTTCTTTGAGGAAGGCAGTTTTTCAGCAATATCTCGAAAACCTCTGAACCGATCTTGTTCAAAACAATTTTCGGTGAATGAAATTAATAAGCCCTATGTCCATGAATTTTTTCATATTTTTAAAATACACCGTTCAAAAATTAGAGGGGGGGGACAGAATTTTAGTGACTTTCGGGGCGATTATCTCCGGCTCTATTCACTTAATCAAAAAAAATGCTAAGAAACCTTATATTTATTTTGAAAGGCCTATCGATTGATGTGCCACAAGGGGGGTCACAATGAAAAAAAAATTTTTGACATTTAGTTTTATGTATGGAGTGCACCCCTAAAAAAAACTTTTTTTGTCATTTTAATTACGAAACTATGTAGCGGCTAACAAAATACACCTATCCTCAATATTTTATTCAAATACACCTTATAGTTTTCGAGTAAAATGCCTGTGACATACGGACAGACGGACAGACGGACAGACGGACAGACGGACAGACGGACAGACGGACATGACGAAACTATAAGGGTTCCGTTTTTGCCATTTTGGCTACGGAACCCTAAAAACCAATTTTACGAATAATAAGTCTACAACTAAAACTGAAATTAAGGATGTGCAAATTGCGGAAAGTTTCCAAAAAGACGGAAAAGTTCTCGAAAATTTCTGGAAAGTTTCACAAGAAATAAAGGAAATTTCCAATTTGGAAATGGAAAGTTTCCATTCACATACGAAAATGAGGAAAATTTCCGAAAATTTCCTATGTAGCAGAAAAATTTCGCAATTTAGGAAACTTTCCGTCGGCACATCAGTAACTGAAATTCTACAAAATTTGCTTGTTACGATTTCATTTGTTTATTAAAATTTTATTTAAATGTGGATAAAACAAAATTAAATCACTTACAGGGTGCCCCACGGCTTATAAGTAGATTGTAAATACAACCTACAACAATCATTAAATTAAATGTAATCTACTATAACCCAACGAGGAATAGAATCGACGTCACGGAATCACAGTAATCAATTTAATTTTTTGCAGTGTATAGATAAATCCGAATCGTAAGTACCTACGCACTTTTCTATACGATTATTTCTATTTTACCCCTAGATTAGAAGTTGTCACCCGATATTGCAGTAAGTACACATAATACTGAGCACGTGAGAGTAACAATGGCAGTGTCACGTGATTAATTGATATCTAAGAATGCCTTCGATTAATACCAACTATTGAAAACCACGAGGCAAACTTGGTTGGTAACCACTAGTTATTCGATGGTCCCTGCCTACTTGTAATGTGTAAGAAGCAGTCTAAAATTAAGTCCTAATAAATAAATTTACAACTTGTATGGAATATTGAATCTCTTCTAGATTTCAACGTAAAAATGTATTACTCATAGAATATGGGACACATTATATTTCGGAAACTTAAGTAAAGTTATACTTCTCCACGTCCACGATGTCTATCCTAATCCTACTAAGTACAACACATGGCTTTTTTTCGTACTAAATGCATGCCTTCCTATCCCATCCCTTCCCTCTCATCCTTGAGAGGAGGCCTGTGCATAGCGCCCAGGTGCAGGTGCAAGTGTGTGTGTGTATGTGTGTATGTGAAGAGCATCATCCATTCCACATTCATTTGTAACCCTAAACTTGGCATAAAATCGTGGGTTCAAACCTCGGTCGCGCTGCTTGCCTAGAGCAATAGTAGATTGTGTGACAAGGGTCTGAAAAAGGGAATATTACCACGAGATGGTTACGAGCGTTTTAAAAAAAAGTGTACATATGAACTATTTTTCAGAAGTCAAATTTTTTGGGTATTTCTTACTCAGAATCTTTGATACTATCGATCCTCATACGAGAAAAAAAGTGTCCCAAATATTCCATTCCAGATCGTCACATTTTTGTATGCATCTTTTTAGGGTTCCGTAGCCAAAATGGCAAAAACGGAACCCTTATAGTTTCGTCATGTCCGTCTGTCCGTCTGTCCGTCTGTCCGTATGTCACAGGCATTTTACTCGAAAACTATAAGGTGTATTTGAATAAAATTTTGAGGATAGGTGTATTTTGTTAGCCGCTACAAAGTTTTGTAATTAAAATTACTAAAAAAATTTTTTTAGGGGTGTACTCCATACATAAAACTAAAAGTAAATTTTTTTTTCATCGTGAGCCCACTTGTGGCACATGAATCGATAGGCCTTTCAAAATAAATATAAGGTTTCTCGGGAATTTTTTTTGATTAAGTGAATACAGTCAGAGATAATCGACCCGAAAGTCACTAAAATTCTGTCCCCCCCCCTCTAATTTTTGAACGGTGTATTTTAAAAATATGAAAAAATTCATGGACACAGCGCTTATTAAGTTCATTCACCGAAAATTGTTTTGAACAAGATCGGATGAAAGGTTTCCGAGATATTGCTGAAAAACTGGCTTCCTCAAAGAAAAGGACGTAAGTGCCGTAAGATTTCTATGACGATACGACCTTTTTAATAGGCACGGAACCCTTCGTTTTGCGTGGTCCGACACGCACTTGGCCGGTTTTTTTATTTATACGGTCGTGACGCACTACCTACGTAGTGAAATCTGGGGCAATTTTTTTCTTGTACCTATAATGATCGATAGTATCAACGATTCTGAGTAAGAAAAACAAAAAAAAACTAATTCTGAAATAAAAAAGGTTATCGCAGTTTGGAGAGTAATATAACATTGGTAATTGTTTTGTACTTTAGATAAATAAATAAAAAAAAAAAGACAACCTTTCAAAAATATCTGTACACAGGCTTTATTATTACTGACATAAGACACATGTGTAGATATTTTTGACAGGTTGTCTGTATAGATATTGGAGAACTCGACTGTAGTACGCAAACGGAGCCGCAGGCAGCTAGCAGTAAAATACATATGTAGTGAATTTCTACAAAACCTTGCGTTAAAAATATGTTAAGTAGATAAGTGCCCGCAATCGCGGACTGTATTTTGATTTAAACGATGCGTGCAAGGAGCTTCATTGTTCAAAACACGATACAATAGGTAAACTTTTTTTGAAAAACGCTCTTATTTTCCCGAACAATGTGAGGGAAAATTGTTCAAGCGTTATATGTATTTCTCAAACTAGAAAAGTGTGTCATATTAGGCTTAGCAAAGGAAAATAAAAAGTATATTTTAATTACTAGATATAGTTCTATGCGCACTCTTATTTCATGTTATCATTTAGATATGTTATTGCAGATGTACTATTAGTACCTACACGTAACACGTAGAATAGCAACGTCCATGAGTACAAGCAAGGTTGTTTGCTTGCTAACGGCACCGCTCCAAGAAAAACAAACTTCCCCAGAGTGCTGCGCGAGCGCAGACACGCTGTCCAGGCCAGACGTCCCGATTTACACCAATCAATGATCGGCGAAACTTCTAACAATCTGACTCACTCGAACTAGTACCGATGGTTAAGGACGGAGATACCGTGTACAATGAGTTTTTGAAGTGGAATCTGACAGATTTCCCGAACGGCGACCTTCGTTCCATTTACCACCGAAGCCACTCGTTGATTCCAAGAACTCATCTTTGGTTCGTGTGTACTGAAAACATGGCTGACTAATCGTTACAACTGTAAACCCGGGGGTATATTGGTCCATTGAATATTAATGCTAGTAAACAAAATAATAGAATTGAATGGAAGTTTCCGCGGCGACTTTCGACTTCAGTCACGTTCTAAGATTACGTTATCAATAAAATGATGAAGAATTGATTGATTGACGCCTTTATAAGAGAAAGAAAACTAAAGATTTCTTGGAATGTTAGCGGTAGTGCCTAAGTTATTTACAAGGGTTATTATACTTATTATTATTAGATAAGAGAGTTTTAGTATAGTTTTACGTACGAGTAAATACTATCATACAACGAATACAGAAACCAGCCAAGTGCGTGTCGGACCACGCACAACGAAGGGTTCCGTGCCTTTTAAAAAGGTCCTATCGTCACAGAAATCTTACAGCACTTAAGTCCTTTTCTATGGGGAAGGCAGTTTTTCAGCAATATCTCGAAAACCTTTGAACCGATCTTGTTCCTAAATAATTTTCTGTGAAAGAATTTAATAAGCCCTATGTCCATTCTTTTTTTATATTTTTTAATATACCATTCAAAAATTATAGGGGGAATATCTCCGACTCTATTCACTTAATCAAAAAAATTGCTAAGAAACCTTATACATATTATGTACCTACGGAGTGCACCCCTAAAAAAATATTTTTAGTCATTACAGAAATATCACTACATATTTCTGTAATGACTAAAAAATACACCTATCCTCAAAATTTTATTCATATACACCTTATAGTTTTCGAATAAAATGCCTGTGACATAAGTACAGACGGACATGACGAAACTACATATAAGGGTTCCGTTTTAGCTATTTTGGCTACAGAACCCTAAAAAGCATTGATGTCGTATACGTATTAGGGTGGAGCTTATTTTATAATTTTTGGAATTTTGTTACAGAACTGTAACGAAAAGTTGCGTGATTTTATGTACGTTTAGGAAAAATTAATATATGAGGCTACATACCTCGAAAAGCGCGAAATACTAGTTTTGATCATGTGTAGCCTCATATTTTAGGCCATATTTTTGCTTGTGGCTATAATTATTATCGTTCTTAGTATAGTCGTAGTCCACGACATCTGTGACAAATGCTTTTAACACCAAATTGAGTACATTTAATAGGTAACAACACGATTTTTAGAAATACCTCATTTACGTGATGTAATTGAGTCATAAAAAATATGTTCTGATAATAAATCAAAACTAAAATTAAGCATACTGGGTACCAAAAGGTGTTTTTTAACAAATAAAATGTTTTTCAAATATATTGGGATTTTTAAACACATACAGCCTTGGCCAAAAGTATTGAGCACCCCACGTTTTCCGTTGTAACTTATGCATAAAGTATTATTTTTCAATTTCATAAATACACGAAGACGTAAAATATAATAAGTGTTTGAACATGTGCAAATCATTAATATATATCATTTTGAAATTGCTATTTGCGTGTGAAAACTGAAGCTAGAAAAAGTCGGGTTACACAATAAAGGTTTAATTGTATATTTTTTTCACGGATTTTCCCTTAACGTCAATAAATATGACGATTTTTTCCGATAGATACCTACACAACTTTCTATTATAAAACATATAAATGCACCTTTTAAAGTTTGACTTTTGTATGAAAAACTCATGAGTGCTCAACACTTTTGATTAAGCTTAAGGATGTGCAATTTGCGGAAAGTTTCCATAAAGACGGAAAAGTTCTCGGAAATTTCTGGAAAGTTTCACAAGAAATAAAGGAAATTTCCAAATTGGAAATGGAAAGTTTCAATTCACATACAAAAATGAGGAAATTTTCCGAAAATTTCCTATGTTAAATTGCAGTAAAAATTCGCAATTTAGTAAACTTTCCGTCGGCACATCAATACTTTTGACCAAGGCTGTAACCGCCGGGTAGAGGGCTAAAAGTATACACCAAGATATTTTTATAAATTTTTCCTAAACGTACATAAAATCACGCAACTTTTCGTTACAGTTCCGTAACAAAATTCCAAAAATTATACAATACGCTCCACCCTAATACGTATACGTTAATCATAACGAGTAAGACAGACACTGAGGGAAGAAAAACATAAGTTGGTAGGTATCAAAGTTTAAAACAGTGATACAGGAGGCCAGAGGGTCGCCAAGTTAGGTGTTTATTCGTTTTTTTTTTTTAAGTCATGGGGCAATTCTAAAGCGAGCTAAAAAGTAGGTACGACAGGAGCGTAAACTACATACTGGTAACATAACTCAATTCATCATCTAAAATAGAATCCACAATTAGGCGAACTAAACTGACAGGTGAAAATGCACAAACGTGGCCATAGTTTGGTTGGCCAGTGCTGTTGATATCGATATCATATCGATATGAACAGCACTGGCCAAACTATGGCCATGTTTGTGCTTTTTCACCTGTCAGTTTAGTTCGCCTAATTGTGGATTCTACTTTAAGCTTCAGTGTCCCTAACTTTCGAAAACCGGAAAGACAACACACTTACTTTTCACCGGGTGTACTTAACCTATATTTAAATCTACACTAGTGTCTGTGAGCTTTAATACTCGCGCTCTTTTTTTTAACTATGTAGAATCGGTTGAGAAATGTATGCGACCTGTAGAGGAGAATAGCTGGACAGCCGGACAGCGCGACATCCGGACATACAAAAGAATGTCGACTCATGCTGAAACAGAGAACTTCGTTTACTTCACTCACTCGTTCAATAACTAATATTTCAGAAATCCAAATTCCAGTAAAGCAATAGTATTCCAATAAATTATGATAGTAAGCGTAAGACACAAGACAGATCCAACAAAACATTATGGCACATATTTCTGATTTTGGTGTTAATTTATCGGTTCAACAGGAAATCGCGTCAGAATCAACAGTTATCTGCACATAACCTAACGCTCTTTGGCGGGTCTCCAACAAAACAATCAGCCACACATACAAACACAATAAGATTTATGGGCTCGGTTTTTTACGATTGATCTTGTTTCATTTTATGTGTAGGTATCTTGTAAGCCATTATCCGTTCGTTGGTTTGTTTCGATTGCACTCGCATTGAAAGGGTCGAGTCGGGTTTCCTTATTGCAGTCGCATGGCAACATTGAGGGTGCTAATGCTCAGACAATAAGCCTTCAGTACAACACGCCAACACACATCTAGTGAAAGTAAAACAATATGAGTCATATCAATTACCCGTTCAGATTGAAAGGTTTAAATAATTTCTCTAAGATTAAAAAGCGGTACGAAGCATACGTACAATAACATAAGTCAAATGCCTGTTGTAGGTACTGAATATTTCTGTTTAGCCCAATGGTTGACTAGTACCTATTGAATGCATTATGTCGTTAATTCCGCCATTTGTACTTTTCTTTGTAATACTGTGCAATAAAGTTTAAATAAATTAATAAGACAGGCGAAATCGAAAATTATTGTCGTTACCTTAACTTATTATCGAAAATTATTGTCTTTACCTTAACTTATTTTCTTTCAAGTTCAAGTCAAGTTTCTTTATTTGGCCAAGTAACAAAATAACGTTACATCTAGCAAGTCATGATACATAATAATTTTCTCTTATTTTAATCATGCACTTATGAAATACGATTACTTACTGTACGATATTGGGCTTGAGAACAAATCTCTCTTAAAAATGTGCGTTCAATATTCGCGCGCATAGACAACTTCCACAAACTTATTCGTGACCGAACTTCCTATACGAATGTTCTCTGTCACCTACGAGCGGCCATTGTCTTTGGGTTCGACTGAAAACCGCCGGCCGGCTCGGATCGCTGTCAAAAACTATAAAACTGTTGTAAAATGTGAAAATGATTTGCAAGTGGTGCAAGTTATCTGATGGAGCCGGAAACCTATGGAAAAGTGAGTGAGACACTATTTCTTTCGCCCAATAATTGTCGTAGTTCAAACATTTTGGTCACTTCGAGCCGAATTTCTCAGTTTGTGAACCACCAGATACTCATTCATTCATATTATAATTACACAATAACACAGTTTTAAAACAGTTTTTCACACACAAAGCTTTATTTCGAGTCTAAAGATTGTGTAGGAACCTAATTTACGAATTTCAATTCATTTTGCATATACGCGTTGTTACCGTTTTATTTCAAGTCAACATGGCCGACGCGGAATTATTGAATCAACTTTTGAATAAAAAGGAGATGTGTTTTTTACGTGTTCAAACACTATTCGAATTATCCAAAGTTGTTGTGACTGATTCAAGTCGTTTAACGGAATTCAATTTACGTATCAAGGACATTCACTCAATCCGAGAACTTTTCGAGAAAACTGTTTTCGATATTCATAGTTTACGAAAGAAAGAAACGCCTAGGATTGAACCTAATTATCAAGAAATTCAATCATTTGATGATTTGTATTATCGAATCTTGAGTGTCGCGGCAAATTCAAATGAATCTTGGCAGTCGTGCGAGAGCGGCAGCTTGCCCCCGACCGACGGTAGCTTTTGTGGGCCCGGTCATACCAACAATGATTCGCGTTCAGTCCGAGCGCGTTTACCTAAACTCGAGTTATTCCACTTCGACAGTAAACTAGAAAACTGGCAAACTTTTCATGACACGTTTACTAGTCTGATACATAAGAATGACGGCATCAGTAATGTGGAGAAGTTTTATTACCTACTCTCCGCCGTCAGCGGTTCTGCGCTCACTGTCGTCAAGGGCATGCCAGTTACATCCGATAACTACCCGATAGTCTGGGCGTTGCTAGTCAAAAAGTTCGAAAACAAACGCGCCCTAGCAACTAGTTATTTGGATAGGCTATTTCAATTCAAACCATTGTTGGTAGAATCGGCCTCGGGCTTAAATACCTTCTTACAAACGTATCAAGAATGTGTCAAAGCGTTGAAACATTTAAATATCGACAATTTGACTAGTTTCATATTGTTTTATATGGGACTTCGTAATTTAGACGCGGTTACCAGGCGGGAGTTCGAACAATCCGTCGAACAAACGCAAATACCTACTTACGAACAGCTGATTGCCTTCGTTGAGAAACAAGCGCGCGTTTTGGAAATGTCGGAAGTAAAAATCAGTGCTCAAAAGAATCAGTTTGCACCGCGAGCTGTTTCTAATTCTAACGTAGTAACAAAACCGAATGTGTGGCGACCGAATAATAATAACTATTACACCGGCGCAAATAAACAGTCACCGAAGCCGTGTCTGTCAGCTGTTAGTAAGGCGGTTCATGAGCGGTCTAATCAGTGCTTATTTTGCGATAAACCGCATTCGACTTACCGATGTTACGAATTTTTGGATCTTACGCCCTCACAGCGTCTTGACAAAGTGAAACAACTTCAACTATGCGAAAATTGCTTGCGTCAGCATCCGCTGTCAGAGTGTACTTCAAAGATTCGTTGTGTTTTGTGCAAACAACTGCACCATCATAGCTTACACTTAGATGCGATTTCTAGTGTTCAAGCAAGCGCTAGTGATCAAAATTCTAGCAGTCAAGGTCAGGTTAAAGGTCAAGGTCAATCTACCAATGTCGGTTTGACTTGTTCATCAAATTCAACTGTATTGTTAGGCACTGCAATGGTGCACGTCGCAGATCGTTGGGGAACTTACCACGCCGTGCGTGCAGTCGTTGACAGTGGGGCGATGTCTGGGTATATCACTAATGAGTGTGCTCAGCGCCTAGGTCTGTCGCGACGCAAGTGTCCGTTTGAGCCCACGGGTCTGGGAGGTGCGCCAGTGCAAGATTTCGGTTTGGTTACATGTTCAATTAAACCACGAAATTCATCTGGTCCAGTCCTGACTACCGAGACCGTAATAGTAGGTAATATAACCGGCAATTTACCTACAATGACACTTTCCAAGAAAATTGTCGATAATTTCAAAGATCTCGAGTTAGCAGACCCGAGTTATTTCTCGGCTGCTCCTATTGAATTGTTATTGGCGGGTGATTTATTTCCGTATATATACAACGGACAAAACATACTACCGCGTGAACCGGGTTTGCCCGTCGCGATGAATTCGATATTTGGGTATGTCATAGCTGGCCAGACAGTGCTGGATAGCGATAGCGAATCGAACAAACCTTCGTTTGGCTTGTTCTCGGCTACCAGTAGCATCGATAAAATTATGAACTCGTTTTGGGAGATTGAAAACGTACCGTGTGACGTGCCTAAGAATCCAGAGGACTTGTATGTCGAACAGCTGTTTCAAAAAGAACATAGTCGCGATAGCACGGGTCGTTATACGGTGACGTACCCATTCAAACCTAACTTTGAGTTGGGCGATTCAAGTCAACAAGCGTTACGACGTTTTAATAATTTAGAAACGAAGTTGAACCGTATGCCGGAACTTAAGGCTGAGTACGGCAAATTTATGTCTGAATATGAGGACTTAGGTCATATGACTTGTTTAGGCGACTTAGGGTCTGTCGATTCGAAGTATGTCATCCCACATTTTTGTATATTGCGACCTTCAAGTACAACGACAAAATTACGTGTCGTTTTCGACTCATCTTGCCAGACGTCAAACGGCAACTCTCTAAATTCTGTGCTATACGCCGGCCCTAAGTTGCAAACGGATATAAATGAAATTTTGACCAACTTTCGTCTACATGAAATTTGCATGTCAAGTGACATTTGCAAAATGTTTCGACAAACCTTGATTGCTGAAGCTCAACGCCAATATCAACACATTTTGTGACGGTTCTCTCAAGATCAACCGATAAAAGTCTACGCGCTAAATACGATCACGTACGGAGTAGCCACTAGTCCTTATTTAGCGATAAGAGTCCTGCACCAGCTGGCAGACGACGACGCTGAGAAGTATCCTTTAGCGAGCAAGGTTCTAAAAAAGGGATTCTTCGTCGACGATCTTCTGTGGTCTGTGGGTACTTTCAAAGAGGCAGCTCAGCTTCAAGACGAGTTGTTGGCATTACTGGAAGGAGGAGGTTTCATTTTGCGCAAATGGGCAAGCAACTGTCCCCAGCTACTGGAACGTGTGCCTGCCGATTACCGCGAGACGCCGGTAGCATTCGAGGAAGAAAAGGACCTGTCGTTGAAAGTTCTAGGTCTTCAGTGGCGACCGGCGGAGGACTCGTTCTCATTTGCGACCAATGTTCTCCCACCTTCACAGGCGATCACTAAGCGCAATGTCTTGTCTCAGCTAGGTCGTCAGTTCGATCCTCTAGGTTTCGTAGCCCCTTGCATCTTCTACGCGAAATGCTTCATGCAGAGGCTGTGGCTCCATCAGCTCGGTTGGGACGAGAGGCTTCCCCAAGAGCTGGAGAAGGACTGGCTCGACTACGTGTCTGAAATTCCATTGTTGTCAAACTTTAGGCATGATCGACAGGTTACTGTCAAACATCACAACTACTATCAGCTCTTATGCTTCTGTGATGCTTCTACAAAAGGAATAGCTGCAGTAATTTACTTGCGTACTTTCAACGGTCAAGGTCAAATTAAGGTCAGCCTTGTTATTGCCAAGTCCAAGGTAGCACCCTTAAAGACTGTGTCCGTACCTCGTCTCGAGTTAATGTCAGCTCATTTATTAGCTAAGCTTGTCAAGTACGCCAAGTCTGTGTTACTTCAGCGCATATCTATTAATGATATTTTCTTGTTCACGGACTCTTCAGTGGTGCTAAACTGGCTGAACACACCCAGCTACACCTTAAAAACATTTGTAGCTACGCGTGTTTCTAAAATCTTAGAAACCGTGTCTAGCGAAAATTGGTTTCATGTGAGTGGGGCCTTCAATCCTGCGGACGTGTGCTCTCGAGGGGCGCTGCCCTCCGTGCTGCTGGCTATGCCAGAGTGGCTAGCAGGCCCGAATTGGCTTTACACGCCACAAGAGAACTGGCCTATACGATCAATCAATCAATTTAAAGCGGATAGTGTTCCAGAATTGAAGGTTAATGGCAGTTTATCATCTCAGACTGTTCCGACACTCGTGTCTAACAATGACAATATTGAATCAAATTTCCTTTCCGAATTGACTGAGAGGTTTTCAAGTTTTGTCAGGCTACAAAACGTTGTAGCACGATGCTTTCAGTTTATCAATAATTGCAAATCGATTAAACCAAAACGTAACACGGGTCCGCCGCGTCTATCTGAACTAAAAAAGGCGCACGATGTTATTGTCAAATCAGTTCAAGAACAAAAACTTCTCGTCTGACATCGATGCACTTGCCAAGGGTAAAGTTTGTAGCTTATCGTTCAAAAAACTGACACCCTTTCTGGACCCCCTCGGTTTCCTCAGGGTGGGGGGTAGGCTGTCGCTGTCGGATCTGCCATATCAAGTTAAGCACCCATTGTTGCTTCCTAAAAACGGGAATTTCACTAAAATTCTAATAGACTATTATCATAAAATATATCTACATCAGTCCGCTTCCAATGGATGCCGATTAGTTTAAAAGTTGAGTTTATAATGTTAACCAATTTGTTACATAAATTTGACGCAAGAAGGTGTCAAGTTTATGAATATTAGTATGTAAGTAATGAAGGTTACACACGTTACACATTATGTTTTAATTTCAATATGTTTTTCTTCAAGTATTCACGTATATACAGTCCACTGTTCTTATATATTTCACTATCAACCATCCCTGGTTCATAAACTGGGGAATCTGGGGTAGATTCCCGGTGGGGGGTTTATGTACGATATTGGGCTTGAGAACAAATCTCTCTTAAAAATGTGCGTTCAATATTCGCGCGCATAGACAACTTCCACAAACTTATTCGTGACCGAACTTCCTATACGAATGTTCTCTGTCACCTACGAGCGGCCATTGTCTTTGGGTTCGACTGAAAACCGCCGGCCGGCTCGGATCGCTGTCAAAAACTATAAAACTGTTGTAAAATGTGAAAATGATTTGCAAGTGGTGCAAGTTATCTGATGGAGCCGGAAACCTATGGAAAAGTGAGTGAGACACTATTTCTTTCGCCCAATAATTGTCGTAGTTCAAACACTTACAATAATGAAAGTTAACATGTCAAAACTTCAAGTATGTTTACATACTATATAACAATTTATAAAAGTGATCTCTCTCTTGTTTAAATTTTTCTGTAAATTCGTTGATTGTGTAGAATGGGTTACATTGAAAGAAGCGTTTAAGCCTGCTTTTAAATTCTATAAATGGCATATTTGTTATGTGAGAGGGTAGAAAATTATATAGAGTAATTTTGAGAGGGAGACCTTGTTTGAATGATTTTACTAGTTTTCTTGGAGGTACGCACAGTTTATCTTTATTGCGTGTATTATGTGTATGTATGTCTTTTCTTCTTTTAAAGCTTTCCCTCTCAATGTGGATTTCCAACAGACTATTAAATATAAATAACGATATTACAGTCATAATTCGACCTTTTATAAAGTATTCTCTAATCTTTTAGTTTTACAACTTGCACTTTCGGTAAGTACTCCACCAAATAGATTATGGTAGATTTTTTTGGACATTTTACTACTAAAAATATCAAAATATTTACTTTTGCACACACGAAACGATTGACGGCATGTGACACTGACAACGAAACAAAATGATAGATGACATTAGCCTGAGCGGTGTTGCCAGTTACTAAGCTAAACTACCACAGTATACAAAAATAAGTATCTTCTACACGATTCGACTTACAAAGTGGTGCTTGAACCTCCCGACTGCTCAATGCTCCCCTACCTCCCCTTCATGGCGATGACTTATTATGTTTGAGTTTAATTGTATTACGTAGTAGAGTTTACTCTATATGTATCGCGGCGAATCTTGATCCCTAACACAGCTGTCATCTTCGTACAATTTATAACCTTATAAAACGTAAAATTGTACAGAGATGATAGCTGTCATAGAGATCAAGATTCGCCGCGATACGTATCTATAGTTAGATACCTACGTGTAATCTAAAACAAGTTAGTCGTAAAGTCATAATGTCTGTGTCAATTACATCCAATAATTGAAACAAACATAACTGATGTTACATCCAATAACGAATGACTTGGTAATGCCGAACTACCAACGTGATAACATAGTGTTGTTTTCATTTCATTTTATACCCGGCAACGACGAGTGCCCGACTGCCCGACACAGCCCCATCAAAAATAGCACCAACTTTATTTAGTTTCAATTCACCTGCCAGTCCCGGTGTCCGTCAGTGCATCTGAAATCGAATTTCATGTTTGACCTATTTCCCGGTGGCAATTCAAATTTGCATAGGTATTAGTAACCACGAAGCCAGAAGACATCCATAGGTGCTTTTTACTAGTATACGAATATAAATTCAAAGTCAAAGTTAAAGTGATTTATTCTTCAATTTAGGCATATTACATGCACCTATGAATGTCGATAAAGAAAACCAATGCCTCGAGAAGAACCGGCGTAAAAAACTCGGCGAGGTATCATTTTTTCAAAATAGTATACAATATATCATTTCAGTGTCAGAGTATTATAAAATTACATTGCTACAGTAAAATGCCTATTTATTTTGCGATAGATTTCTAGTTTATATTTATAGTCTAGTTTTACGACAGATTTGAATTTAGAGTATATTTATTGAATGAAATGAAAACACGAAAACCGAAAAGTATCTATAGTTCCTTACAAAGGGGAAAAAACGGTAATACGCAATAACATTTCTTTCCCCATTCAATCCCAGCGTTTCAATAAATCCTGCGTAGGTTTATTGGAAGGGTTATGAGTGTATCGGCGTATCGTAGACATCCGCGATGAAGGACAACGCCATCCTATTCTGTAACTTGTTTTAAGCTCACCTCAACGCTCACCCACAAATATATCTTGACGCCGCGATTCGTAGTAACTAAGCGTGGGTCGAGTTCTAGTTTCGTTAGGCGTGATGCGTGGGGCGAGGCGCATGAGCGCGTAGCGAATAACAGCCCGGGTCACGAGGAGAATCACGCATGCTGTCGGCCCGTGGCCGCGGAACGGACACGTTTCGTGCACTATAACTATTGTAGACGGGGAGCTAGTTATGAGAAACTAGCGTCATTAGCTGTAGATAGGTCAAAGACAAAGACAAAATATTTATTTGTAAACATAGGTTCATAGATCTTCATCATATCAGCCGAAAGACGTCCACTGCTGGACATAGGCCGCCCCCAAAGAGTGCCACAATGACCGGTCCTGCGCCACCCGCATCCAGCGGACTCCAGCGACCTTTACCAGGTCATCAGTCGACCTTGATACCATACCATAGATCTTACAATTATTTATATTAGTGTATCTCTATGTTTTGTCATAAAGCATACAAATATTTTAAGTCAAGATGGAGTATGCGTAAACAGTTACAATTCTTCATCTGTCAAGTATTCAATTAGTAAATACCTAGTAGGCTTTTTTTAACTAGGAATGCAAACAAGCTTTTTTTTACCCAACTACCGAAGGAGAGGAGGGTTATGTCCTGTTCTAATAGGCGACTAAATGTGATGTTAATGTGTTTCGTGCGTTGCTTCTGATACCAACGCTGGGCGCGGCGAATGCGAACGATATCACATTCATATCAGTATCATTGATAATTATTATTTTGGCAAATACCTAATGAGAATTAAGACAACATTTAAACTAATTATGAGTAGGTATAACGCCTCTAAAATATGAATTTTAAGTAATAAGAAGCCTGTAATACCATTATTGCTACGATACGAACGATATTTTGCCCACGTATTCAGTGACAACCGTTTCGTGCAACTGTGCCTTAGGCTAAGTTCTTACTTATGTTCAGTACAAATACTGCTCACGAAAGTCGCTGTAAGCAACATTTGTATTGAACTTACGTAAGTAACTTACAGGTGTAAAGGCGGCCTTATGCTTAAAGTTCACTTTACGAATACACAGCTTACCGATAGGAACCTTATGTCACAAGTGTAGGGGTTATTTTAGTTTGGCAGTGATAGTGATATTATTTGTCAAGTTTCCGTCACGTTGAGTGTCATGTGTTGATGCTACGGCGTAGCGCTTTCGTAGCTATTGACATTTGAGTGTGACAGTCGTTATAGCCCCCTTTTACACGACTGCCCAACGAAAATGCGTGTAATGTTTTATCCATTTTAACTTTTAAAAAGTCATTTATTTTTAATTATTTTTACACTGACCGCTGGCCATATAGTCGCCTGACAGCGTGTCGCGCGACATTACGCCTGTGCGTAAACGCCCCAAGTTCATTTATTTTCAAAGTAGCTATTTACATGAAAACAAAAGTCAAGAAAAATACGGTTTTCTAAAAAAATAAGGAAAATGCCAAAAAATTACACGATCAGAAAAATTATAATGAGCGCAATGTTTTTTTTTTAATGTTTTTTTTTTGATTAGTGTTACATTTCAACTTACACACTTACACTTACAGTAGTTAATGGAAATATAATGCGTTTGAAAGTCAACTATCTATACAGTCATATCATGATCACACTGTTAATGTTACATATTTTATTGAATCACGGCGACCCGTCTAGCTGTCGGGTCTATGTACTTTATTTCCTATAAAATTAAAAGTTAGTTCTTTTTTATTTATTTGCAAAAACACTCTTGAGGTAGGATAGACAAGACCAGGTGGAACTGATTCGGTTCTTTAATTTTATAGACTTTTTCTTAATATTAAATTCGAGATTTTGTTGATTATAAAGAATAACACTTATACCATCTAAACTTATGACAAATTAACATTAGAGCAAGATAATGTTATAGAATCTGATTTTTATAGCCAATTCGTTTAGGCCATTTAAAATGTATAGAAAATGAACATAACGAGTAACTGTTATAGAATTTGAGTCTATAGCTAGTGAATGATTGTAGCAAATGAATTTAGAGAAAGTGAATTTAGAGCCATATTGATTTTATAACAAATGAGGGGATACCCTAGCGGGTCATGTTACTAAGTGTTAGGAACTTTATTAGCGGACATTCTAAAATCGTTTATGATATGTCACTCAAACCTTGAAACAGTTCAAGGCTGCTACATGGTGACGCACGCATAGCATAGTTTATTTATATATGGGCAAAAAGGCTAACTGTATAAAAATCAAAAGGTATGAAATTTTCCTCTAAAATTCAGGCTTATAACCTTGACAAAGTTGGTCTAGGAACTTAGTTCTTCAGAATTCAGAGAAAGTAGGTGGTGTGTCAAATCAAGCACATTTCGTTCTATGAAAAAACGAATAACTAAATGGTGTCCCACAATCAAACAACTTTACTTTAGTACAGTTTCATCGCGGTACGATTTTCTAAAGAATGTAACAACTCTTTACTCTCAGCTGTTATTGAAAGCAGTCTTATCAGAAGTGCAGTGCCCGCCCACGCAACGTGTGCGGCACGTGCTGAGACGAGGCACGTGAAAAAGTTATTCTCCTTCTTACAAGAGCTATAAATAGATCGCTGTTGGTACCAGACAATGCAACAACGTTACTTGGAGCCTTGGGAAAGAGCGGAGGCATTTACCGTGGATTGTCGTACATTTTATACATACAGGCAATGATGTCAAGTATTTATCCCCCCAACAAGGACTCGCGCACTAGCCTCTTCCCCTCTGCATCTAGTACTAAAGATATTAAATGACATACTGGACAGTGACAGCCAACTGGACATATTTTTTAAACCGAAACCAAAGTTTTTGACTGCTGCCCATCAATATTTAGAAAAAATTATCACTCCTAGCTCTATACGTGCATAACCTGTATTATTAAATAACCTAGACCTATTAATATTATATAATTTTAGTTTTTATATTTTTTATTGATTTATATTTATTTGTAAGAATCTCAATCAGATTCCACTTAAATAATTGATTTTTAACAATAATTACTATTCATTGACATGATACATTCTAAACGCGCATGATAAATATTAATTTACCAATTAGCATGTAAGCTGTTAGTGCTAATATTAATGGTAATAAATAAATTCTTCTTGTAAATATTTCACAACTTCAGATTATTGTTCTTTAATTCACTAGTGTCCCTTTTATGCAGAATGTACAACATAGCATCGAATGGCAACCATTCAGCATACTCCGTAAGT
Source organism: Epinotia nisella (assembly GCA_932294315.1). Classification (NCBI taxonomy): domain Eukaryota; kingdom Metazoa; phylum Arthropoda; class Insecta; order Lepidoptera; family Tortricidae; genus Epinotia; species Epinotia nisella. The sequence continues at coordinate 14,196,296 of OW028682.1, read as the reverse complement.
CTCGTACCTAATTAAATACGTTATGCGCGTTAGGCCGATAATCCATTTTAACTGGTGTCAACGTGAGCTTGTGCTGCTGGATGCTTTAGTACCTATCCCTAGATTTTGAATTGGTGGTATAATATGTATGTGTATTAACATGGAGTCAATGACCGGAAACAGGAAACAATCACAATAAAGCTAAACGAATTCTTATAATCAAGATACGAGTCTGAACAATGCGCGTTATAAACTATGCGAATATTTTCGTGACTCATTCATAATATCGAAAGGTGAGTATTACGAAACGTAGAGATGACATTATAATTATACGGCCCTACATTTTATTATTAAGGAGGAACGCTTCAGGTCAGTTTCCGTATAAATATATGGGATTTTTTATTTATTTGCTATGCAACACAATTTCCTCATTTTTTTTATGCAATCACTTAACTTAATTAGTTTAATTACCGTTATGTAATGGCGGTACAATGCCTCGAGGGCCTTTTTAGGGTTCCGTAGCCAAAATGGCAAAAACGGAACCCTTATAGTTTCGTCATGTCCGTCTGTCCGTCTGTCCGTCTGTCCGTCTGTCCGTCTGTCCGTCTGTCCGTATGTCACAGGCATTTTACTCGAAAACTATAAGGTGTATTTGAATAAAATTTTGAGGATAGGTGTATTTTGTTAGCCGCTACATAGTTTTGTAATTAAAATGACAAAAAAAAATTTTTTTAGGGGTGCACTCCATACATAAAACTAAAAGTCAAAAAAGTTTTTTTCATTGTGACCCCCCGTGTGGCACATCAATCGATAGGCCTTTCAAAATAAATATAGGTTTCTTAGCATTTTTTTTGATTAAGTGAGTAGGGTCGGAGATAATCGCCCCGAAAGTCACTAAAATTCTGTCCCCCCCCTCTAATTTTTGAACGGTGTATTTTAAAAATATGGAAAAATTCATGGACATAGGGCTTATTAATTTCATTCACCGAAAATTGTTTTGAACAAGATCGGTTCAGAGGTTTTCGAGATATTGCTGAAAAACTGCCTTCCTCAAAGAAAAGGACGTAAGTGCCGTAAAATTTCTGTGACGATACGACCTTTTTAATAGGCACGGAACCCTTCGTTTTGCGTGGTCCGACACGCACTTGGCCGGTTTTTAGATTTAACTTAGTTTTAATTTATCTCAGTTAATGTTAATTATAATCTTGTATTCACTTTTAATAAAACCTCCTTATAAATTATTACCGTTAAGTTACCAAGTTGATAAAAACAACCATAGATAATACTTTATCTTTGTGCTTTTAAATTATCATAAAAACCCGTAATGTGTTCACACATATTTTGATACGTACTACGTACGGGATAAGAGACCTTCCACCTTAACTGCCACATGAATAAGTTTCCCACTTTTTACGAGTTTAGTTAAATTAACAGGGAATCGTAGCTCAGCAGGACCCAATGACTAACCATTGGTCAATGTGAGCATGGAATTTTGAGTTCAATCCCAAGAATTCAACGTTAAATTCAGTCAGTACTAAAACTTGACCGTAGTACGGAGCACCGGATTTAGGAAATAGGCCTTGGTGTATTTATATGGATAGCTGCAGCACACGATCCGCGCTGGAGTTTGCATCCACACTGGAGCGGCCATTAAAAGTTTAAACGCAAATCAACTGGTCGAAATGTCAGACAGGAGTCAGTCTGAATGGATGGAAGAACATTTAATATGGATACGGATAAGTAGATCGTCGGTGGCGGTATACTTATATCCGGGATTGGTAAGATGTTATACTGGCAATTTTTTTGCTGGATGGTAATGTTACGAACCTCGGTCTATTATTAGCATTGCCTATGAGCGCACTGGCAGTTGAAAGAGTTAAGTTGCATTTTTGAACCTTGCCTAAATTGTCCGTTGTGATAAAATGAGGTAATTGTGGCTTAGTTCCAAATCTTAAAAAAAAAAACCGGACAAGTGCGAGCCGGACTCGCAAACCGAGGTTTCCGAACAAAATTACAGATGTATAGTTTTCAGATAAGATGTTACTTGCCAAATTTCATAGTTCTAGGTCAACGGAGAATACCCTATAAATTTTGATTCCCTTGAGTGTCGAAATATACGTTTTTTGCGGCATAAACGGCTGTATATACTTTTCACGTAAGCTAAGAAGTTTGAATTTTTCACAGCTTCAAGGTACTGTAGACTTGAGTATATGGTTTTAATTTCAACTCGATACCTCCACGCGTTCTCGAGATAAAGGGTCTTGACAGACAGACAGACAGACAGACAACAAAGTGATCCTATAAGGGTTCCGTTTTTTCCTTTTGAGGTACGGAACCCTAAAAAGCGCTAACTACTGGCTAACTGAGCTGAACTATAATTAAAAATAAAATAGGAGAGAAAAGTAGAGTCACTTCATTCGTGGTCTCAGTTCATTCATTTTCAGCAGTCGTCGCGCTGTTTCCGTGCGGCGAGAAACAAATAGAGGTGGCTTCGGAACTCCTGCGACTCGTAGATTCACTCCGGATTCGTAAATAAAGACTGATTGTGTAGCGTCGAAGTAGCTGGGTTCGAAGCCATCAGTTACAATTTTAAAAATCTAATTTGGCCAGTCTTGGACCCTTAACCCACGGTTGAAGCCAAGTTTTAATATCGGAGGGGGTTCAAAGTCAAAATCATTTTTCGAGAAACTGAAACAACAAAAATGTTCATAAAATGACACTAATATTCGGGTTAATGTAATATTTTCAACATTGGGGGGTTGGGGTTTTTGGAGGTTTGAACCACCAAAAGCCGCCCTAACTAAGCCCGTGCCTTGACCAATAACGACTGGTCAGTCAGTCAATTGACTTATAAAAGTGCCACTTGTAGTTTATGAAACGGGCCACTGGTAGCTACACACCCTGAACCTAAATTGTTATCCTAAGGGAATAGGTACAGGATGTAGGTATTCAAAAGAAGAGTGTAGGTACTAATCGGGTACAGAACAGTCGTAACACATAATTATGTGATTCCCCTGGACTGGAGTAGCAATCGTTCATAGGTAAGGGTGTTTGCCACCGGTGTGGTATTAAAAAACCGGACAAGTGCGAGTTCAACTCGCGTGGTGAGGGTTCCGTAAAATATTGAGAATTTTCCCGTTTCTTAGAATACTCAAACTTCTTATAGGTTTTCCTGTAATCTTTAGGCAAGGAACTATTTTCCATATTTTTTTCAGAATTTTAAGCCATGTAGTTTCGGAGATAAGGGGGGGGTGGTCAATTTTCGTCTTTTTTCCTAAATTACTTAAAATCTGTGTTTGCTAAAATTATATAAAAAAAACTGAGATGCTTAAAACAATCCCTTTCATTTGATATGTCACACAATACAGTTTGCGAAACTTTTTTTTTTAATTTTCGAGTTTACCCCCCAAAAGTTGCCCCCTTGTTCAGAATTCATTAATTTACTTTACGCGTCCATCTTTGGGTCACCAATTTACATACGTTTACCAAATTTCAACTCAATCGGTCCAGTAGTTTCGGAAAAAATAGTCTGTGACAGACGGACAGACAGACGCACGAGTGATCCTATAAGGGTTCCTTTTTTTCCTTTTGAAGAACGGAACCCTAAAAAACTGCTGCGCGCATCACTATGACTGATAGTAATACCTGAAATTAAAACGATAATACGTTATCTAGTGATATAACAGTGGCAGCAGCTTTCATGGAAATTGATGTTTGCTAATAACTTCGCTATTGATTTGAATACTCGTTAAAACGCAGAATTAATCGGATAGAGTAGCTGAATGTGTTATGTTGAGTTGCCACAGGGGTTTGGCTGTTCATCTAGTCAACCGCAAAATTACAGTTTTATATTACTCTTATTATGAGAGTTTCATGCAATGACCCTAATTAAGTTGAGCACGGTTTTGTTGAGATATGACGTATTATTTTGTTAGCTTTTCCAGAAGAATTCACTATAGGATAAAATGTATGAATGCTGCCAAAAGAGAACTACATAAGTGTACATGCCTGTAATGAGAAGGGCAGGGGTATGTAATGGCAAGTGATTTACGCTAAATGTACTCACAAATTTGTATGAAAGTGATATTACAAAGCACCGGGAAAAGTGCTAGACTTTGTAAGGTGCATTCGGCTAACTCCGATAGTCGGGTAATTCCGATAATTTCTAATTTCTATCAAACCAAGCAATATTTTTTTATTTTGTCAACTTTTACCACGCCGCCGTGTTATCCACGTGCTAAAAGTTGACATAGTAAAATAAATATTGCTTGGTTTGATAGAAATGACTAATCATCGGAATTACCTACCCGACTTTCAAATACACCTTCGGAGTTAGCCGAATGCACCAGAAACAGAAATTTGTCCGCTTAGAACTTTTCATTGCGTAGTGAATTCAGAATGGTCCCCTTTTTAAAATAAAAGTAATCAGGGGAAAAGAAACGATAAATTTTAGTGATTGATGACCTAGTATTCATATAATAATTCACTTTAAAAACAAAGTTTTAACCGACTTCAATTTAGTACTGCGCCAAGCCAAATTAATATTTCGACGTTTCCTTTCCACTTTACCACATGGACTGCTTTCCGAGAGTAAATACATTGCTTATTTATTACAAAAGAAAACCATATCAGTGTATGTGGGCCGATAATATTTGAGGAGTTCCGTCGATTTGGCACACATGACATTTAGGACTTCATTAGTTGCTATTTCAACGAAATCATATCGGAATCAGTAACGTACGTTTTTTTTTTGTGTGAGGTGTGCAATAAAGAGTATTTGTATTGTATTGTATTGTATTGTACTTTTACAGTTTTAAGTACGAGTTACATAAGTCATCTGTGGTCTTCATCATCAGTTCCACTTCACCAAATTTGTGATTTCCGGGTGTAAATACAATAGTTATAATTGAAAATACCGAAATTACTACATGCGTGCCTTCTATATTTGAGGAGTTCCCTCACTTCCTTATGGTTCCCATCATCAACTCCTTTTTATAACAATGGTACCAACCTGGAAGCATATAATTTCAAATAAAAAAAGAATACTCGGTTCGGTTAATACATGACGGAGTTCTGAGGTAACAACTATTTAAAAAAAATACAACCGAATTGAGAACCTCATCCGTTTTTTAAGTCAGTTAAAAAGTAGGAACCATATGTACGAACTATATGGTTTGAGAAGTACAAGTATGGTTTTCTTTGTAAATAAGGATCCTCAGTTTTTAGATTGTGTTCGCAACTACCTACTCAAAAACATTTAAACAAGTTTGTAAAATTGCAAAGTCTATATTTATTTCTAAGAAAATAAATGGCTCTGTTGGTAAGATAAAAGCTGTACGGAAGAATAAAAAAGAGAGAGCCTCGTGAAACCCTTCAAAGCGGGGACAACATCATAAACACTGACCTAGAAATAGCACAGGAACTTGAAACATCCTTCACAAATATTCCCTTAAAAACAACGAGATCCTTAAATTCGTCTCCTGATCCTGACTTCTCCGAATAACTTTTAAGAAGCTGTTTAAATGAAAGTCATAATATATTTAAATTTACTCATGTTACTCCAAATCAAATAATTGAGACGTTTAATTTACTTAATGTAAAAACAACTGAAGATCTTGGGGGTCTTTCGTTAAGGTTCTGAAATCAGTGACTGTCAAAATTGCACCATATCTACCTGTGATATTTAACGCCTGCGTTGATGATGGAATATTCCCAGACTGGATGAAACTCAGCCAAATTATACCATTATTCAAATCGGGGTCAAGAACAGATCCCACTAATTTTAGATCGATCTCTCTATACTTCCCGCACTAAGTAAATTAAAAATATATATATATTTTTGGAACAAATATTGTCCCATTTTTAACTTATATAAACTTCTTCGTGAAAATCAATTTGGGTTCACTAACGGCCGATCTACAACAGATGCTGGAGTAGGTAACACTATTACGAGCCATCTTTAATGGCTAAAAAACTACCAAAGGCAGGTATTTTTTGTGATCTCTCAAAGGCATTTGATTGTGTACACCGTGGTATATTAATCCGAAATCTTATTAGTTTTAGTAGCAGTGTAGTATAAACTATACGGGGTAAAGAACAATGCTCTATCTCTTATCACATCTTACTTATCTAATAGAAAGCAACAAGTGGAGGTAAACGGAGTACACTCTCTCACAGGGTCTAACGTCACGATATGAGTCCCTCAAGGCTCGATTCTCGGCCCGTTCCTATTCCTAGTCTATACTAATGATTTGCCCTATCATATAAGCAAAAAGACATGACATTAGGTATACTATTTGTTTTTTTGTTTGATCATAATTTTTTAAAGGGAGCAGGTAACAAAACAATTTAGATGAGGTGAATGCAGTATTGAGCTCAGTTGCTAACTGGTTCACAGCTAATTTACCAGTTAGAAAAGAAAAGTTCAAGCACATTCATATTCTTACAGTTGCATCCTAGTACATTCTTGAAAATATCATGTATGTCAAAAGAAATCAGCAGTTTTTTTAATTAAATCAGGAAGTGCGCTCTTTTAATACTAGAGGTAAGGACAAACTTGCTGTGCCTCGGTTCCGTTTTCATAAAGTGAATTCGTCTTATATGGGGAATTGTGTACGCGTTTACAATAAAATCCCTAAAGATAATATCTTTATCTTATCAAAATATTATTTTGATTCTATCGCTTACTACATTTAAAAAAATTGTAAAATACCGCTTAGTATGTAAGGCCTTACTATAGTGTTAAGGAATTTGTAGAAGACATGAATTTCTTTTGAGCCAATAAGTCATTGCTCAGTGAGATTCTATTATTATTTCTTCTTTTTCATTTTTATTATTTTCAAGTGACATTTTATTTATTTGGCCTTACTTGCACATTTTAATGTGAACTGTTTGTGGTTCTATAATTTTGTGTGTATTTTTAATTTGGTACGATTGATATGTTCTGTATTCTGTATTCTTTTCCGTGTTTAAATTTTAACTTTCTTTGGTTGAGTTGCGTATATATATTTTTTGTAACGTTTCTCTCTTTGAGTACCTATATTTGAAATAAAATTATTTTAAGTTAGAGTTTTTGGCCAGTGTTGTCGGTTGAGACTAGAGAAATTGTAAATGTTGCTTTATTACCTACATGGGTCTTTGTAGATATGCCGCACAGTATTCAACTTGGATCGTCGAGTCCAAAAGCCGAATGTAGATTATGAATGTGTAACGCGGTCAGATCGTTTCCGTGTTAGTCAACTAATCCCCGCACTAGAGCCCATTAGTTACAAGCATTTATTGAACGTACACAACATGCGACAGATAGGTTCTGAGCTACCTGATAACCAAATTGAAGCGTTTTAGATTACGGTGTCCTAGCAACTTGGTAATGCTTTTTAAATGACATGGGTATGTTGTGCTTAGTTCTTAGGAAGTGTGAGTCACGTGCAACACACAGGTTAATAACTTGTTATAGGCGTAGATAGAGCAATAAGAAGATGTATCACTCAGATTTTTGTATTTTATTGGTTTTAATAGGCGACACATTTTTGGGAAGGTGTAGGTATGCTCCTGCTGTGCTCTAGCGCATGAACCAATACGATTCTAATCTAATCTCAATACGTCAGTAGCATTACAGAATTGGCTTCTACCCAAATACCTCCTTCATCTAATCATTGAAAGTTATAGGAGGATATGCGTATAAGTATAGGGCTACACACAATGACTTTGAAAGATTATAGACGCGTTAAGTGGTTTACCTTGTCATTATTAATCTGCGACAGTTTCTTAAGGAAAAGGATTTTTTTTTTATCTCCCAGTGAATCATCGAGGAGGCTGACCGCAAATTAGTTGGTACCACTCGTTTCACCGGGGTATTTATTGAACCCACCACTACGGTGGCACAGCCTGACTCATAGCTATGAGTCGTCTCAATGCGTGAAGTGATATTCCAATGATAACGAAACCCACCATACATTTATTTATAATGATATCACAGAATTAGGTCACACAATATGGAGACCTGCTGCAGAAACCGGGCACTTAGGTAGGCTATATATTCAGCAGGCCAAAGTTATAATGGCGATGTCACAGTGCTTTATATACATATCCGTATGTGCATCCAATATTCCAATATGATTCGCGTTAGTAACATATGTGCCTTATACATTTCTGGGTTCATGTGTGAATTAGGATGCATTTTACACGGGATGAAAAGCTACAAGGAAGATATATTATTCGACATAAAAAAACCGGAAGTGCGAATCGGACTCGCCCACCGAGGGTTCCGTACAAAATAACAAATGTACAGTTTTTAGATTTTTTTCCTTGTACTTGTAGTATAAATTATATAGCCAAATTTCAAGTAACCTATAAATTTTGATTACCTTGAGAGTGTCGAAATATACGTTTTTTGCGGCATAAACGGCCGTATCTTTTTTTACGTTAACTTACAAGTTTTAATTTTTTCACAGCTTCAAGGGACTGTAGACTTGAGTATATGGTTTTAATTTTAACTCGATACCTCCACGCGTTCCCGAGATAAAGGGTCTTGACTATAAGGGTTCCGTTCTTTCCTTTTGAGGTACGGAACCCTAAAAAATTACATGTCCTGTGCATTTTTCCTTCGTTCTCATTTTGAAAGACAGAAGCATGGAGATGGTTTAAAATGCTGAGTGAAGATACTCGTATGAAAGTCAAATCGCGCCCCAGTTATCGAGTTTTTTTTTTTACTTATTTATTCAAAGTATAAACGTATGCTACGAGTACTACATTCATTGTTTTATTCGTGTTGAATTGATGTTGATTTGGAAGCTTTATGTATGTTAATATGTAGAAAGATCCACACCCATCCACATTTACTGACTTGTACAGAAAAGTAGATACTCGTACAGTCCAGTCCTAAGACCAAATAAACAAATAATATGTAAAGTTCTTATCTGTTCTGCATCTTTGCAGAATCAGGTTGTGATAACGAAACGCGACTCGCTGCATGCTCATGATTCTTAAAAGTATTTTCATGTCGTAAAGTATACTGTCTGTGTACGAAGATACCAACATCATGTCCAGCTACAAAAAATTAAGTAACTCCCATTGCTTCAAAGTGATCTTGAAGCAAAAATTAATGCCGTGCGAGAGTAATAAAAAACCGGCCAAGTGCGTGTCGGACCACGCAAAACGAAGGGTTCCGTGCCTATTAAAAAGGTCGTATCATCACAGAAATCTTACGGCACTTACGTCCTTTTCTTTAAGAAAGGCAATTCTTCAGCAATATCTCGAAAACCTTTGAACCGATCTTGTTCAAAATAATTTTCGGTGAAAGAATTTAATGATGCCCATGATTTTTTTCATATGTTTAAAATACACTGTTCAAAAATTAGAGGGGGGGGACAGAATTTTAGTGACTTTCGGGGCGATTATCTCCGACTCTATTCACTTAATCAAAAAAAATTGTTGAGAAACCTTATATTTATCTTAAAAGGCCTGCCACATGTGGACTTACAATGAAATATATTTTTTGACTTTCAGTTTTATGTGTGGATTGCACCCCTAAAAGTTTTTTTTCAGTGTTTTTAATTACAAAACTATGTAGCGGCTAACAAAATACACCTATCTTCAAAATTTGATTCAAATACACCTTATAGATTTCGAGTAAAATGCCTGTGACATACGGACAGACGGACAGACGGACATGACGAAACTATAAGGGTTCCGTTTTTGCCATTTTGGCTACGGAACCCTAAAAATGGAGAATGTAAATAAAATCTTATACTTACTGTAAATAAATAACACAAAAACCCATGGCACTCCTCATATGGCTGAATTCATATGTTTTGGCGCTGGTTTTCAGAGCAAACAAGACGAAACTGAAACAACATTAAATTAAACATTATAGTAACGGTATCAAGGATTAAATACGCAAAGGTATTAAGATATTTATTAAAAGTGAATACAAGATTACAAATTATCATTAACTAAGATAAATTAAAAATAAGTTAAATCTAAAAAAGGCCCTCGAGGCATTGTACCGAGGATGCTGGCGGCATTTCCTCGCTGAATTGCAATGCTGATGCGTTGCGCGAGAAAGCTCTTCGGTCACCAATTACATCGACCAGACGTTCGCAAAGGTATTATATTAGGTTAAGGACGCAATATTGAATAATAAATACGCGTAATTTAAATAAGGGCCAAAACTATGTCGTTAAGCTATACCTGTATAAAATCAGCTAACTAAGCTTGGGACTTTTGAATGCTCGCCGTGGTTCTATAGAATCCACGGATATTTTAAAATAAGATTTTTTTCGAATATTTTTACTACTATAGGAATCACTGGACAATTGCACTAAGAATAAGCCTTTTGTCTGGTAGAATAGTGACACTATGGCGTATGTAGGTATCAATTCGTACGGGGCGTTTTTGACATTTGGACTTTGGAGTTCATTTCTGATTTTCGTAATGATATGAATACCTAAATGATTTAATTTCTTTCTCAAAAATACCAATGTAAAGACATCCTGATCCCTATATCTGAGATATAGACTTAACCATTGTTTAACACGATTTAGATATGTTTAGGTACACTATGAATTTGGAGTTAAGATTCAGCATAGGCATCGCGCGGCCAGCCTCCGCGGATATTCCCACTTCCACCGGCCGCGCGCCCGAGGCCTCAATTATCCCGTATATACATATACACCAGTCAATGGCGTTGGCTTTTAATACTTTAAAAGTGTCATAATCTTATAGAAAGAAAGAAAGAAAGAAGACATTTATTCACTACACAAAAGACACACAGAGATAAAGGGAGTAGACATACAATACAATTGACACATTGTGTGTGTCTTCGCGGCAGTACTGTTCCGGTCGCGCGCGGAGGGCGTCAGATTGATTCTCGCATATTCTCGCATGCGATCACTGTTAATTTTTTCATTATATTTGTTATCTGTATCAAATGATTTAAATTTGATCGTGGTAACTTCCAGTTAAATTATAACGAATCAAGAAATATTTCAAAAAATAATTTGATTTATTTAAACTGTAGGTAATATCCATTTTATAAATAAATAAATAAATATTGAGGACAATCTTACACAAATCGACCTAGTCCCAATACCAAGGCTTGTGTTGTGATTTAAGTAAGTACTTAAACAATTGTAAAACAATGTAAAGTAAAAATGGCGGACTTTATGCTTCAAGGCATTTAGTCCCAACCCAATTATCGATCACTTATTATAAGTTATCATTTATGCCCAATCATTTATGAAATATTTTTACTCAAGTCTCAGTACCTACCCTTAAGCACAAGTAAAGTAGCAATTGGTTTTTTAGTAGTAAACAAAAGAATCAAAGTTAAACAAACAGCCATATAATATATAAAAAGTGGTGGTGCAATCCTGAAAAATATGTACTTATGTATTGTTGATTTTGTTTCCCAAGTGAAGTGTAACCTATAATGTACAGTCGCCGTCAATGACATGTTTACACTTTTACACCTTATTACAAAGCAATAAGGTGCAACAGTCTAAACAAGTCATTGACCCCCAGGTTTTTTTTAAAGTTTAAAGGGATCATTGCTAAAATAAAATAACTCCAATAATGACGTATCTATTGGGCTAATGCCCACACAAACCACAAAGCAACTTTATCATTAATTAAACTGACAAACTCCTGTGTCGTAATCTTGGCATTTGACTTTTTAATTTGGGTAACTTAAAACTGTTTTCAAGTGTAGTCTAACTAAGCGAAAAATAATTTAGTTTGCATTTGATAAGCAATACTTTGCCTGTCTTCAAAGGTCAGACGTAATAACAACGATATTTTTATATTTATCAAGACAAAGAGTGAAAAACAATATTGAAAAGTTGCCAAGAAAGAGTGCCCATTGTTTTGTTTTTGCGTTTCTACGAGAAATACATCGAAATGATTCAGATAAGAACTTTATACTTTTTTTAGGGTTCCGTAGCCAAAATGGCAAAAACGGAACCCTTATAGTTTCGTCATGTCCGTCTGTCCGTCTGTCCGTCTGTCCGTCTGTCCGTCTGTCCGTCTGTCCGTCTGTCCGTATGTCACAGGCATTTTACTCGAAAACTATAAGGTGTATTTGAATAAAATTTTGAGGATAGGTGTAGTTTGTTAGCCGCTACAAAGTTTTGTAATTAAAATGACAAAAAAAATTTTTTTTAGGGGTGCACTCCATACATAAAACTAAAAGTCAATTTTTTTTTTTTCATTGTGACCCCCCGTGTGGCACATCAATCGATAGGCCTTTCAAAATTAATAAAAAGTTTCTTAGCATTTTTTTTGATTAAGTGAATAGAGTCGGAGATAATCGCCCCGAAAGTCACTAAAATTCTGTCCCCCCCCTCTAATTTTTGAACGGTGTATTTTAAAAATATGGAAAAATTCATGGACATAGGGCTTATTAATTTCATTCTCCGAAAATTGTTTTGAACAAGATCGGTTCAGAGGTTTTCGAGATATTGCTGAAAAACTGCCTTCCTCAAAGAAAAGGACGTAAGTGCCGTAAAATTTCTGTGACGATACGACCTTTTTAATAGGCACGGAACCCTTCGTTTTGCGTGGTCCGACACGCACTTGGCCGGTTTTTATTCCTCATTTAGTGCCCAGCGAGACAAGAGCAAGGTTGGTTGGCTTGTTCGCATTAGAACATCCTTTCTTACACTATGACGATTTTCACTTACCTATTTAATAAGTCCGGGTATTAAACTACTCAATACATACATATAATATAACCAACCATATACAAGAACGTAGTTTAACTTTGGATAGTTATCATACATGATTTACGTTACTTATCCTTGATTGACATGATCCATTCGTATGCAACATCCGTCTTCATATCTGTATGTTCCTAAGGGTGGTAGATACATTTTTCTCCTGCAAGACGTTTAAGACTGACTTAGTATGTTCTTAATATCCTAAGGCTGTTTAAATGAGGACACGTCTTTAGAGATCGACGAGTTCTATCTTAAAGCCATGCGAACCTACTCAACGGGCCTGTCCTAATACCAGTTTAGGGCTGGCGCCAAAAAGACGACATGCATCGCATACCAGACCATTGCCGCACAATTCTATAAAGTGCCATGTACCAAAGATAATAGTAGATTCAAGTCGCCTTTTCAATGTTCAGTAAAACAGTGTAAATGTTTATGTCTTGACGCCTATGATACATTCCTACTTCAAATTGATTTGAAAGCTTTACAAGGTCGTTGAGTGAAATACATTACGAGTTTAATTAATTTGAAAGACAAATATTCAAGTTGCTGCTTGCATTTGTTTGTTTATCATTCTTGGCACGACCACTAGTCATAGAAATCAATGGAAGTCAATACATGGATACCTACTAATAAAATATCTATGCCGTACTTATATCGTAAAATCTGTGGGATCTTAGGCATATTGCCTATATGTACATTGAGCCAACTATTGTATTTAATTCACTCAGTGCGAGCCGCAACCTCTGGCTTCGTACTCAAACAGTGTGGCTACGGGGTTCTATTTCTCATGATTTAGGGACAACTCCGGGATTTGGCTACCATAAGTGCTGCCAGTCTTGCGCGACCTCTAGTCCAAATACTATACGACTATGAGAGGCGTCGGTCGATTTCGGCCGTTTGAACCAAAGCCTTGTACTATTATCTATTCTGTGCCAAAGCTAAAATGTCGACCATGTCGTTGGGTTCGTTTCAAAATTACATTTGAAACCAACCGACACCACTGTCTCTGTTTCGCAATAGGCTTGTGACCTAAGATTTTTTTTACGATGCCGTTCGAATCAGTTTTTGGAGAGGAACAAATGTGTGTATGGGAGCAATTACAATTAACGAACATAAATACCCAAAAATTGGAGTCAAAGACGGACGCTGGCGGTAGCCGAAACGCTTCATATCATACTGATTGACTCAAAAGTACGACGTCACACTTTGCTATTTATACTAATCATTGTATGGAAAATCAAGTAAATTGCTGTTTCGGTCGCGAAATACTGCGTTTAGATCCATAGTTGTGCTACAATTTTGTTTCTATAAAAGCGTAAGGATTTTACTTAAATTTACTATTGCGCTATAAAAAAATGCATATCTTTTTTAAACTTTCAAGGTCCATATCCTTTTATGATTTTAATTATACATTGTAATTTACACTTTATTACAATTATATTATGGTTTACTATCCATTTAGCAACACTACGTTATCAATTTTAACATGAGGTCACAAGCCTATTACCTGATACTTCAGTCAAAGTCATCTGCGGCGCTAACTGCATAATTCACACCTACGAGAGCAAAAAGCTGACTTCAAGCATTCGCGTGTCTCAGGATCTACTTTCCATATGAAATCGTCTAAATCCGGAGAAGTAACTCACACAGGAAGCTCGTGATCGACGAATTCGGAATTATGATAATCCGACACCTCTCAACAACACAGTGGAACTTCCGACGATTAGCGGATACATTAGGATACCTACACATACTTACTCGTATTCTGTAGCTGCTGAAGTGAGAAATAATATAGACGTTCTTGGGATTTCTATTAATTACATTTCAAAATCAATCAAAATAAAGTATTGCAGTCAGTTTCATATACTTAAGAACTTATATTAAATTTACATCAAAACGTTTTGCTTGATTTTTTTAAGGAGCTGGATGATTTCCAGTATTTATACATTGTACAGTCAGCAAGGAAAATGTTTTTTTAACCTTAATATAAAAATAATAGAGTCGAAAACTTGTAGACCATTCTTAATTTAATGTACCAACTACAGACTACCTACAGAGTAAAAAATAAACAAATAAGTACCTATAATTCACCGTCTGGTCGGTCCCTATTACGAAGGATCAAATGAGATTAGGGCGCTACTAATACAGCTAACCCAGTAAAAGATGCGAGTAGTGTCAACTTATTGTTTATTAATATTGGAAGTATTTGCATTGATAGTTTTTACAGCATTTGGGATGGTGGTGACTGTAGGTACCACATGCTGTAGCAAGGCACCGACTAGAAATTTCCAAAGATGCGAAACTTTCTGTGTTGAAAGTGCTCGGTAATTTTAATTATCCTTACAAAATTTAATGTTGCCCTCGGGGAACTTCCTAAAAGGAAACTTGCATCAAAGTTTCCAGGCTCAGATTATTCCTACATTTTTTGAGAATTATGAGGCGCATGAGCGCGTAGCGAATAACAGCCCAGAAACGCAAACGTATGTGTTGCGTAGTGCTGCGTACTGGTATCTATAGGCGGGAGCGGGTCCAAAGTCTCTTGACCGTCCTGTCTCACGCCGCCGTCCATAAAATGTGGCCTTATGTTAATATCCTTTACTAGATCTAACTTAATTGATTGTATTATGGAGAATTTATTGCGGTATGGAGAAGGATGTACTGCTTCAAAATAATTGAATGAAAGCGATGCATTAGTGTGTATTAGGAAGTTGCGTTATCGGGTGAAGATCTAGAGCAAATGAATATGGGCCGTATAATCGATGTATGAGTTTAACGCAGGGCTGTCACGCACGAGTTTAAGGATGATAGTTATTTCATTTTTGGTAGATAGATAATAGTATATTTTCTACTCCTGTACTTTTATCTGTCATTTACATAGTCACGAACACTAATATAAAGACTTACAAAATAAGTTTGCAGAAAAGTCTATACTCTATTCCCCATTTATTCTTATACAACTGTTGCATAAAATACTATTATGCAACAGTTGTATAAGAGAGGACAAAAAAGGCGAGTGGCGTGGGTTACAATGTGAGCCGAAGGCGAACATTGTAAAGAAAGACGCCACGAGCGTTTTTTGACTTAGTTATACAACATTGCATACAATACTTTTTTTACGACTAGCTACTATGGAATAAAATGCAAAATTAAACAAAGAATAAATTTTTCTTAAACTTTGTCGTATAGGTGCCGAGATTTAGTAGGCAACAAATTTTCGGTCACTGCTTGTGGGCTGCCGGTGTATTTCTTCTGGTGTAGAAGCAATATTTTCATCGTCATCCATTTTTATTACTTTTGAGAAACACCAACTATTTTGTAGCAAACACAACGGCCGCAAACTCAAACAACAATTTATAAAATAACCGGGAATTAGGGAAACATGAAAATGAGACAAATGGGTGTCTATGGTTAACTTTGTTTTTAATTGATGTCAACTTGCCAGTACTGCCATATTAAGAATAAAGGTTTTTCCTAAGTTAGAAGCAATGCCTTTAGTTCAAAAATTTCTAAAAAGTAAAAACATTCAGTGGTTTGTTAAGTTGGTAGTACCTAATCACAGATAACCTCCAATAGATAGAGCCTATAGGGCAACGTGCGGTCACCACGCGTAAGTCTTGTAGCACTAATAACCACCCCCCAACCCCGCGCCATATTGTCAGTTTCGACCAAGTGCGCGATCTATACGTGCTTCAAACAACGAACAAATTAAATTTCATTTTGCGTTATAAAAATGACTTATTGCTGTGTGAAGTGGTGTGGAAAAACTCCCGAACGTCTAATTACAAAACCGACGGAATAACATTTCACAGGTAAGTTAAATTTATCATATAAATGTAAATTTCATTCTGTCACGCGGAGTTCATTTTACGCTGGTCCATAAAAAGTAGTGAAGTATGCATGTCCCTTTTCATCAAATGGAAATGCCAATATACTGTTCCTTTCTGACGAAAGCACGTGACGCTCTAGTGATGGGCTAGTGACGCATTCGAATTTTACCGATTCAGATTCATTTAAGGAAACAATACATTAATTCATCCGCGCTTTCGTTTACTATTTTAATACGAAAATTCACTAAAGATTATATTTATATGCTTGTCATTTTATTGTCAAAATTCTTTTGTTAAAAAGTCTCATAAAATAGATAGTATTATATACGATGTAAGATTTAAACTGAGGGGCTACCCCTCCCTCCCTGTCGCTCGAACTAGCAAGTGCGACAGAGACGGAGATACACGAACGAAGTTCGTTTTCGTTTCGCGGTAGGCCCTCTGCATCAAATCAAGAAGGCGGCGTGGCGGACTGCAACCGTCTTACAAACTATGAGGTAGAGGGAGACGTAGTAAATTACTATCTCGCTCTATTTTATAGCTTCCAGAGCTTGTGAACAGAATATTATTGTTGTAGTAGTACCTACTGGAAGTTTTTTGTTTGGTTTAAGAGTAGGTATTATGTAGTTTTATTTTATTTATATTGGGTAATTTAGAGTATATATAATATGTAGTGTCGAAGTTAGCTGTTGCTATTTAGTATAAATATAATGTAGAATGAAATAAAAAAGAATAATGAATACATAGTTAGTTACCATATTATTGAATCGTATGAAATAATACTTTGATATTATTTTTGCTTTCACATAAGACGGCGTCAGGTGAGCGAGATCTGCCGCCTGATTTCGGCCCGCGTAGATAGAAGCCGGAGGCAAAGCAGGTCGCTATGCCTCCGGCGTCAAACCCTATCTCGCATTTTCTTATAAATTTGTACCGCTCATGTTGTCCGCCGCGCTCGGACGTCTGGACGCGGCAATATACTACTATTAGTGCCACGAGCAGGCAAATGCCTAGAAAGAACCATTTCATATAAATACTCGATGTGATTTACATACATTTTTATGTTACGTGGTGAGCGAAATAGTCAATGAACGAAACATGATAATAATATAACAGTGACGGCTGTTCAAAAAATTAAAGGATACCTACGCCATGTAAAATAGTTTACTAACAATTAATTGCGGCAACGCTAAAAACCGTTAACGACCAACGCGTCCCATCACTACGCTTCTGGCGCCATGATGTGACAAAGCGCGCTAATTTCAAAACAGCCAATCGCAGCGCTGTTACCGGACTCCCCGCAACCCGCAGATGTGGTGACCTTTGAATCGAACTAAATCACTCATAGGCTCTATCTATTGGAGGTTATCTGTGTACCTAATGTATAGGTTTAGAAGCGTATGGCTGCTAAGCGTATCGTTTTGGCGACATAACAGCACGGCTGTGCCGTACTGTTATGGGGAATAGAGTATAGACTTTTCTGCAAACTTATTTTGTATGTCTTTATATTAGTGTTCGTGACTATGTAAATGACAGATACAGGAGTAGAAAAAGGATAAAAAGGGATCATAATTATATCTCAGTCTCAGCAGTGGGACAAGAGGGAGAGGCCTTTGCACAGGAGGGGAACACATCAGGCTCTATATAATAATGTATAAGTGACGGATGTGACTTATATAGGTACCTACCTGCGACTTACATAAATATAACATTATAGCCCTCTGAATATAATAATAGAAAATATTGCGTTTCTAACTCCTATACTTATTGCGTTGCCAATAATTTGAAGCATTAAAAAAAAGCCGGACCAAGTGCGGGTCGCACTCGCCCACCGAGGGTTCCGTACAAAATTACAAATGTATAGTTTTCAGATTTTTCCCCGTACTTGTAAAGTACAAGACGATATTACTTGCCAAATTTCGTAGTTCTAGATCAACGGAAAGTACCCTATAAATAAATTGTGATTCCCTTGAATGTCGAAATAAGTTAACTTAGAAGTTTGATATTTTCACAGCTTCAAGTGACTGTAGACCTCAGTGTATGGTTTTAATTTCAACTCGATAGCTTAACGCGCTCCCGAGATTAAAGGGTCTTGACAGACAGACAGACGGTCCTATAAGGGTTCCGTTTTTTTCCTGTTGATGTCCGGACCCCAAAAATGGGTTTTTTTACCTTAATGAATGTACAAGGGAGTAATAAATGACAACGCCAACCCTAATTTATTGCTAATTAAATGAGACAACCCTAGCGAAGACGCCTTCCTGGCGGTGAGGTTAGTTTACAAGCCGCGCTTATTCCGGACCTATAATGACTTTAGTATCTCACTGAAAGGTTGATGCGAGGTGTGGTTAGTCAACTGGGCTATTATTTACAACACCACATCCCACGTCTCAGGCCAACCAGTGTAAGTCAGTCCTCCCATTACGCTGTTTTGTTACGAATCCCGGCGCCAAGATATACTTAGGGTGGCGGTGAGGTGGCGTGAATCAAATTGTGAATAACAAAGCAGCTATTCGATTCATAACCTGGCTCGGTTCACCTCATCACTCGTCCCTAGGACAACTTGATCGAGATGGTTATCTTATATGTGTACGGAGGTT
Organism: Epinotia nisella; assembly: GCA_932294315.1. NCBI lineage: Eukaryota > Metazoa > Arthropoda > Insecta > Lepidoptera > Tortricidae > Epinotia > Epinotia nisella. The sequence continues at coordinate 14,177,174 of OW028682.1, read as the reverse complement.
GGTCTTACAGTGTATCGTCTAAGGTGAGTTGTCGGCCCTGCGGTCGGCCACTGTCGATAAGACATACATCACTCTCGCACTCGCATACTTGTCGGAACGTGCGTGTCGGATGTCTTATCCACAGCGATAAGTGATAACATGGCAACCATGCTACGCCCGCTTCATAGCTTTTGTATGTTTCTTTGAAAAGCCTGATAAAGTGTTTCTTTTCTTTTAACGAGCCTTATTGGAAAAGTCGAGTTACCCTCACTCGACGGAGCTTCTACCCCAACAAGGTATTATAGTCATAGTTTCCCCTCTGGGTTCGAAGGTCAAACGGCAGTCGCTTCCACAAAAACAAGTGCCTGCACCAACAATTGGGATTTGGTGGCGGGCGCAGGGGTCCTCTCCTTTAGGTTTTTGGAATTCTGGGATAACGCTAAGACGACGGATATTGGTAAAATAAACTGATCCTTGATGGTTCAGTTCAGCATAATATCTCTGACTGTCCAAACCACCCGTTAATTTAGTAACAAACACAAACAGAAATTGAAGTGAAGTCTTGCTAAAATTCTTATAAAGTTTGGAGACCTGTTGCCTTCAAGGCAACACCTTCAAGGTGTAGGTAAAATGGATGGCATTTGATTAGACAATGTTGGTTTCTCACATTAACACTAATAAACTATATTTTATATTTGTTAATATAAGTAAAATCCTTTCTCAGAAATATTTCGCAGTTTATAGGTGTTCTGAGTCACCATTTTTTGAGGTTTGATCTTGACCGTTGTGAAACCATGAATCACGCGTGGTATTTCAAATGTGTTGAAAGAACTAAAAAAGTTTTCAACGAACCTGCTCACAAAATTTCAAGAGAGTCGGTTGAAATAAGCGACCTGTAGAGGAGAACAGACGGATAGCCGGACAGCTTGACAGACACCGGAAATATGAACGATATTCGGCCCAAGCTGAAGCTTAACTTCGTTCGTTTCGATCCCTCGTTAGAAAGTACAATAAATATACTTAAATACATACACACATATCATTCCAGACACAGAAAAACAATGTTCCAAGATTTAAAACCAGGAATTCATAACATAAAAAACCGGACAAGTGCGAGTGGGACTCGCCCACCGAGGGTTCCGTACAAATTTGTAGGTACTTATTATAAATAGTTCAGGAATCGAGTCTCGCAGCTTATTACGAGCTTTTCCCGAAATTCAGTAAATATAATTACTTATATTATAGGTATTTTATAAAGCAAATTGTGGTTACACTGACTAACAGTTCATACCTAAATTAGTTCGTTCGTTCGTATATCAAAGTTGGAAAAAAATTGTCTATAATAGTGTTCGTTTTTGTAGTGGTAGTGCTTATTAATATCATACAAAGTAATTGAATCTAGGGCTGTATTAACGTTTGTTGTCTGTTTTCTACATTAACTGTATCATCATCATCATATCAGCCGAAAGACGTCCACTGACATAGGCCTCCCCCAAAGAGTGCCACAACGACCGGTCCTGCGCCAGTGGCGCAGTGGCGCCGGTAGCGCAGTGGCGCCAGTAGCGCAGTGGCGCCGGTGGCGCAGGACCGGTCATGAAATTCTGTAAAAAGTTTAAAAAATCTACAAAAAAATTGTGGTCACCCATACAATTATGACCGCGCTTACCGTTACTTCACCTCGATGATTGATTACGTACTTTAAATAAAGACTATATTTTTATGATTTAATTACAAATGTATAGTTTTCAGATTTTTCCCTGTACTTTATTGTAAGACGATATTAATGGCCAAATTTCATAGTTGTAGGTCAACGGAAAGTACCCTATAAATTTTGATTCCCTCCGAGTATCGAAATATACGTTTTTTGCGGCATAAACGGCCGTATCAATTTTTTACGTTAACTTAGAAGTTTGATTTTTTTCACAGCTTCAAGGGACTGTTGACTTGAGTGTGTGGTTTTAATTTCAACTCGATACCTCCAAGCGTTCCCGAGATAAGGGGTCTTGACAGAGAGACAGACAGACGGACAACAAAGTGATCCTATAATAAGGGTTCCGTTTTTTTTCCTTTTGAGGTACGGAATCCTAAAAAGTGTAATTACAAACAGTCAGGGGCAAAAGTAGCTGCGCATATGCTCAGATTACTAATAAAACAAGAAGAGCTTGTGCCATCTTCAGCATTTTCTCCCGCGTAGTGTCTTCTGTTGACTGTTGTAAGTGTAACCGAAAATCTCACGGTATTGACACAGAGACGGCGACGAATCGATGTTTTTTGAGTTCTAATAATAACTGAACTTGAGTGCCGTGACGGACAATGAGTAATTGGAATATTATGCCGACTCAAGATTCTATTAACGGTACTCGCCACGGCACGGCGATCTCGTAACTTATTACAATTTATGGCCACGGCGGATATTTACATACGAATCCGTAATTTTGTGTGCGAAGAGCAATACCATGTTATTTGCAAAAAAGGGTGTTTGAATGTTTAATTATCACAAGAGTTAAGCAGGCTACATGTAGTAGGATATTAGGTATTACACTAAAAGGCGGGCAAAGATAACTGACACGCCTTAAAGACTAGGCCTGCCTCGGTCAGAAATGTGTGCAGGTGACTGTATTCTACCTGACAAAATCATGGAATAATTGAGTTATAACACTTATCACTAGTATCATAACCACCTTAAAGAGCAAATTGCATCCGCCTAATATGTTGGTTCAAAGTCAAAGTAGGTACCCAACTAGCACACTAGCGTTAAAATAACCCTTATATCATTCTTATATCGGTTCCAGCCAAGTGTTAAGGTGTTAAGAATGCCTGTAAAAAAGGTGTTATAGCGTGCTCTAACACCCTTATAACCACGAAAGAGGCCCACGAATTACAGGTTAAAGTGTTAGCTGAGAGTCTTATAACACTCTAGCTCTCACCCAGTTTCAAGTGAGCATCTTACTCTTTTCTTTACCATAAAATTATGAGACAAATATAGTCTACCGACAAAATGGCGCAGATAGTTAGTATAGGTATTAATATTTGACAGTTATGGAGTCGTACTAATTGAAACTGAATTTAATTGGAAGTGTGTGTGACATTAAGTGAAAACAACCTGCCCTTGTGATTTTACGGTAAGTGTATACCATGTTTCCCATCTCAATTTTAACGCGTCCAGGATTTATTAAAGATTTCTAACAAAACTTATGAAGAATAAAAAAGACATCTAAAGTTTTTATCATTTTCTATTCTTGTTTCTTGGCCAGTGGCATGTTAAATTAAGTGGCATCCATAGAATGGCAAGAGTAACATAAATAATGAAGTATTTTGATGTCAAATACTGAATAACCTAATCAATTTGTAGGTTAGAGTTAACCAAAACAATGGCGAACTTACCTTAAAGCTTTAGGCGTCAGTTAACTCAACTATAACGCTTATTGAGTTACAACACCTTTAGTCAAATACCATTACTCTTACAGTGTCTTTAAAGTGTATCTGCCTAACACCTTAGCGTTAGAAAAAGTTTCAATACTTACAAGAGAGTTAATTCTGTTATAAAGTCTCTGCCTGTACCTTATAGTAGATATAACACCTTAAGAGTTAACGAGCGTCAGCTAGCACTCTTGTAAGTGTTTAAGTGTTAAAAACAGGTTAAAGCTTTAACATCTTAAGTGTAATTGCTTTGAGTAACACTCTTATAACACTTTAGGAGTTCATTATTTTTCTTAATTCCTTTATAACACTATTAGTTCCAACTGAGAACATTATAACTCACTTATAAAGGTTAAGGTTATAATAATACTCTTAGCTGACACCCAAATGTTAGTTGGGTAGTTACCCTGTGGCGCTCGATGCATTAAATAAATAATTTACCACTGACTATTACAGATTGTGCTATTATCTAAAGGCGCTATGAGTGCTATTATTGCAAGTGTTAAGAAATATGTTCACTGCCTTGAATCTAAATGCCACATAATAGATTTCTGCAATAGGTATTCGATTAAAAATATTCTAGGATTTATAACAGCGTGGCATGTGTGTCAAGTCGCCGTGGATTGATAAGCCATAAATAGTTACTAGTACCTACGAATATATCAACCTTTAACAACGAAGTAAATAATTGTGGAATGCATTATTTTACTCTGTGCTCCAAAATGAGAATAAATGTAGATAACAGTTAGTTTCGACTTTGAGCCAAATCAGAAAATTGCTTAGTTAAATAAAGTTAGTAAATATCCAAGCATTATTGAGCTTACTATAAGCCTAGTTCGATTTGTGTAGTAATATTTATTTATATATTTAAAAATACCCTAATTATAAATCGATGAAGTCCCCAAAGTAAGCTAGGCTTTTACTTAATAGACAATTACTCATCATGTTAAAAAAACAACATAAAAAAAAATCGTCTCAATACATAATTTTTACTTATATTTCTAAAATAAAACGCAGATAGGTTGTCAAGCTGTAATTAAAACTACGACTGTCCAAGACAGAACTGTCTAGAATACCTTATCTAAATAGGTATTCTAATATATACCGAGGAAAGGAAAGTCTGTGATATTGTAGCTTTGTAAGTTTGTATGTTAGTCATATTGGACCAGAAAAATCGCTAAAATCACAAGGTTTTTTAATATGTTGTTAGGACCAGTACCAGTATCGTGTATCTACAACTGTTTTTTAATGTTGTTTGTTAGAGAAAGAAAACGCTCGGGGACCGTGACGTCACGATCCTCGAGCGTCATAGTAAATGACAATCGTTTCATATGAAGGTGCGTTTTGCGGAAAAGGGACAGAACATACCTCTTCCTAAAACTTTGGACACTTATAACTAGAGTTGGGATGTTTTGTGGCATTGGGATGAACAAAGAGCAATGAAGTCGTTGTTATATATTTTTTGATTGAATGAATGAATTAATAAATTATTGATAAACCAATAATTTATAATTACAAGTAAATTGATTCATAAGAATGCAATAAAAACATAATATATAAAATATTGCTATAACATTATACCAGAATCAATAAAACAATTAGAGTGTACACATATTCCAATCCATGAATCATTCCTAATATAATAACTGATATTGTGAGGAGTACACTGGCCTCGCATGGAACTGAAACTGTACGAAATAAGTTAGAATTTGTATTAAATAGAAGTTGTTTACTAAATAGTTTACTCTATACACGTTCATACAATAAAATGCAAAGGTGATATATTATTGGCCGGTACTGTAATATAGATTTATCGTTCAGTTATTTATTTATTCAAATAAAAAATATACAATGGCGCCTCCACTGCCTCCATGCATTACTTGTGCTAAACTGCCACCAGAATCCTAACCCCACTTATAACTTTGTCATTATTTAACCTCTTGCGTTGCTTTTTTCCCCATTTGACTACATTTTTAATCCTTTTTCGAGAAAATACAACATTATTGATTATTTTATTTGGTGTCTACACCCCTATTGGATGTTAAACAGATTAAACACCAAATTTCACTAAACGTACTGACAAAATTTGCGTTATTTTTTTTCAATTTGGGATGATATGTAAATGTTGGAAAATAATAAAACGTGCAATATTTTAACACGACACAGCAAACGGTGTTTTTTACCCGACTGCCGAAGGAAAGGAGGGTTATGTTTTTCGAGCGTATGTATGTATGTATCTATGTGTGTATGTCTTATTCTTTGGCACGCCCTACAGCCTAAACCGTTTGACGGATTTCGACATACGAGGTGTCGTTGGATTCCCCTTAATTGTGGGAGTGACATAAGCTACAATATTTGTAAAAAAGCAGTTGAGTTTTTCGAAAATTCTTTTGATTTCACTTGTTTACAAAATGGCAGCAAGCTTGATTAAAAGCTAAAATGCACGTTTGTTTTTGACCATAAACGCATCCACGAAATCTGAAGTAGTTTAGAAAACCATAACTGCGAGTTTTTAAAGGTTCTTAGGAGCCGGGCCTTCCTTGGTGCACCTACTATTATAAATGCGTTAGTAACTTAGTCTGTCTTCTTGTTACCTCTTCACGGCTGTTACTGAACCAATTTTATATTTTGAAATCCATCCCCAGAGTCGAGGAAGGGGAATTGACACGGACCAAATTCCTCGCGGACGGAACGGCGGGCATAGCTCATATAAAGTTAACTACAATCATCAAAAACCGGCCAAGTGCGTGTCGGACCACGCAGAACGTAGGGTTCCGTGCCTATTAAAAAGGTCGTATCGTCATTGAAATCTTACGGCACTTACGTCCTTTTCTTTGAGGAAGGCAGTTTTTCAGCAATATCTCGAAAACCTTTGAACCGATCTTCTTCAAAACAATTTTCGCTGAAAGAATTTAATAAGCCCTACGTCCATGATTTTTTTCATATTTTTACAATGCACGGTTCAAAAATTAGAGGGGGGGGGACAGAATTTTAGTGACTTTCGGGACGATTATCTCCGACTCTATTCACTTAATCAAAAAAGTTGCTGACAAACCTTATATTTATTTTGAAAGGCCTATCGATTGATGTGCCACACGGGGGGTCACAATGAAAAAAAAAATTTGACTTTTAGTTTTATGTATGGAGAGCACCCCTAAAAAAATTTTTTTTTGTCATTTTAATCACAAAACTATGTAGCGGCTAACAAAATACACCTACCCTCAAAATTTTATTCAAATACACCTCATAGTTTTCGAGTAAAATGCCTGTGACATACGGACAGACGGACAGACGGACAGACGGACATGACGAAACTATAAGGGTTCCGTTTTTGCCATTTTGGCTACGGAACCCTAAAAAAACGTGACATTATAAACCTAATTAAGGTGTCTGTTTATCGCGGTGCGTGTGACCTAAGCGACACCTTCGGGCGATATTTCGGAGCGGAAGCGAGGAGTCATTAGCGAAAGTGTTGCATGACGTGCTTGCCTGACGTAGGCGAGCCATTGACGCTTTCTGGCTACTTATTACGCGTAAAAAATTGTCGTATCCTTAGCGACTAACTACTAAAATTAGTGGCAACATTCTTCTTACGTTGCATAGGTGGGCATTTCTCCGGAGTGGCATTTTTTCGCGTTTGGGGCTAAAACTTCTTCAAATATTTTTGAATAATATTACACATATACTTCAGTATTTTTGATACCTGGACAGCTATTCTGTACATATTCATATGATTGAAGAAAAAATAGGTAGGGCCCGAATTGATGTTCAGTGGGAGCGTCCGTTACCCGAGTTGGTTTAAACAAAAAATCATATATCGCCATTGGAATTTTAGTTCATATTTTTATACCGGTTCACGTTATATATAATTTATCAAATAAAGTCACTGAATAAAAACGTTTTTTCGACGAGTCTGAGGGTAACACGTGATCTCAGTGGCATTTAGTAAACGCGTTGGAATTATCACAAAGAATAAGCTTGTGACTCATGTTAAAATTGATAACGTAGTGTTCGTAAATGTATAGCAAACCATCAAATTATTGTAATAAAGTATTCATTACAAAATATAATGAAAATCATAAAAAGATACAGAGCTTGAGCATTTAGAAAAAATATGCATTTTTTTTTACTGTCCAAGAATAAATTTAAAGCTACTAATAGAATCCTTACGCTTTTATAGAAACAAAATTGTAGCACAACTATATACCTAAACGCAGTATTTCGCGACCGAAACATCAATTTACTTGATTTCCCTACAATGATTAGTTCAATTAGCAAGATATGACGTCATACTTTTGAGTCAATCAGTATGAAACGTTTCGGCTGCCGCCAGCGAGGTCCGTCTATAACTCAATTTTTGGGTATTTATGTACTTTAATTTGTAGTTGCTCCCATATAAACATTTGTTCCTCTCCAAAAACTGGTTCGAATGGCATCGTAATAAAATCTTAGGCCACAAACCTATTCCGCCACAAACCCCGCGCCGCACGCGTATATAACTTCAGTCTCACCGCGTTTACCAACGAGAGCGGACGTCGGCTAGCGACCTTTAGGCAGATTGTATAAATGTTTCTTCGTCTCGTTCGGTGGCTTTGGTTACATGAATTTTTGAATTCAGTGAAGCAGTTAAATTGTTTAGGTTTGTGTTCTGGTTGTAATAATAGTCAGTAAACTGTCCCCATAGGTATGTGATTCCGTATTGAAATTATCTTTCCTGCACTATTTATACTTTTTCTGTAATTAGCAAATATCGTTTAATTTTTAATTCAGTGAGATTTATTACCGTTACCGTTGATTCGGTGTATTTTTAGATCAATCTTTATGTATAATGATATGTTTTTATAAGTTTTAAAACGTAAAAACAATTCATCCTTCATTGTTGAAACATAAATAAGTGTTTTTGTAACACTAATTACTTATTTCATTTCAATTTTATCGAAGCATTTTTGAATTCGGTGATACTGTTTCATTAATTTCGATACAAGTCACTATGTTGATTTCGGTGTAAGTAAAAGCTCAATTATCTCGTGAACTACAAGGTTCATATGAAGGCCTTTACCACCGATGTTTTTTTTTTATAATTAGGCCTGTTTTTGAACATGTAGGTATCAAATATATTTGAATATGTAGGTATATAATAATATGAAAATACTGAAAAAAAATGTTCACCGAAGTCACGCAAAACGGCTCGGCTCGGAGAATCGCCCGACACTAGTGGTATTGTTCTTGGCAAGGAAACCTTTACCGTGCCTATTTTTGATTTATCTCGCAGCAGAAAATTGTGTGAACTATAAGCGAGAAGTCACGCACCTTTGCACGAAGTAGGCGAGTCAGTTTATGATGGAGAAAAGATTGCTGTGGAGCGGAATTCAACCAGACCCGCCTTATTTCAAATGTCTTTAATGAATGACATTTGAAATAGGTCTGGTTCCTAGAGTGTCCAACTATTACGGAGATCGGACACTAAGAAAACGCCTACCCTACCTACTGAACACTCTGCCTGCGGACATTGTCCGTGAATCTAAAAAAAAACTAGGTTTAAATATCGCCTAAGAGAGTATGCCTCATGGATGCTCTATAAAGGGTGCATCCACCCTTTATGACATCCATGATTTAATCTGTATGTTGAGTTATACTATGATAATTTATTAGTACCTACCTAAGCATTATTTTGAGACTGAAACCAGACTCAAACGAAATAATGTTTTTTGTGGAGCGGTGTAATTTGGTTTTTTATGTAATCACAGTTGTAATAAAAATAAAAATTGTGGTAAAGGTACCACCTACCTCTTGCACTCCCACAAAAATGAAAAATCCCACTCAGATGTGCTCACGCTCAACTGCACTCACGGACTCCAAAATACAGGCTGAGCCTACTTTGGAGCCCACTAGATACATGATAACGTTAACTTAAAATTTTTGGTCAATAAACAATTTTTATTTTTATATTGTTTTTATTATTTATGTGGAGCATGTATTTCTAGCTCAATTTTAAAATGTTAGTATGCGCTTTGATGTACATATTCGTAGTTATACTAGCGTAATTGCTAATGTTGAACCAAATTGTGACCGACTATTTGCCCAGTGTGCAGTAAATATAGGGTGTTTTGCATGCAAGGTACGCTTTGAAGCCGCTAATGAGCTTACTATGTGTTTACATCGGCTCCGAGTTATGCAGGGCAGTTAATTTTAAGCTTAGTACGCAAATTCCGACGCAGGATACATATATATTTATAATACAGTGTCGATATTGAATGACCATTTGTAAATTTGTTCGCTGAATTAGGTACCTAATTATGTAGGTATTACCGTAGGTTCCCTAGGATGCAACTAGAATTATGCTAAAATGAAGATAATAATTAGACAGTATTACAACATATACAAAGAAAATATTGGGTGCCCCTCTAGTCGCACTACAACTATTGTCATAATATCGATTGTCGTCAACATTAAATGCCGCAGCCTAGACTTTTAATGGGTCCCGACTGTTGAAGTTGCTGTTTCGTATAAGAATGTATAGTTTGTTTTATCTGTGTTATAACGATTCGTATGCCTCGTTCCGGATCCGTCACAAGCGATTTGGACATTATTTTTAAACTCCAAGGTCCAAATTGACATACGAAATGTTAATCATGAAACTGATTCAATGTTCTCGACTACTGAACTTGTTTTTTTCTTTTCAGTTCTTTTTTCTTTTTTTCTAAAGATAGCTTTCTTGCAGTTGGGTTTTTTTATTTTCTACATTATTTTTTTTTTATTTAACACTTTAGTTAGTATTAAAAGACGGCAAATTTCGCAATCTTGTTATTTCATTGAGGGAGTTAACTTTTTATACTTGCATACATACATACTTAAATAAATACGTACCTACATACCTATAGGCTTCATTATAATATTTTTATTTATATTATAGGATAGTCATTAGTCACATAGGTACATTGGCCTCCTTTGCGTCGCGCAGTGCAGTATTAATACTGAACAGAATTACTATAACTTTATAACGTTACAGATTTTAAATGGTCACTCTAAATGAAAAAGTGTAAAAAAAACCTATAACTTGTTTTTTTTTAAATACCTATTCAGTGATACCCCACTCGACATATTTCGTTAACTTTTTTTTTTTTCAATTTTGGCGTCTGGTTGTCGCCATATTGAATTTTGATTACTGTCATGTCTTTAGTGACACACGCAAGAGTAAGACAGCTAACGTTTCCATTGACGACTCGAAACTGAGGTAAGTTGTGCCAATTGACTCAATTTTAGTGTGCCATTTTTCGAGCGCGTATATAACCTATCTACCTCTTTTTAGGGTTCCGGTACCTCAAAAGGGAAAAAACGGAACCCTTATAGGATCATTCGGTTGTCTGTCTGTCCGTCTGTCACAGCCGATTTGCTCCGAAACTGCTGGACCGATTGAGTTGGAATTTGGTACACATATGTAAATTGGTGACCCAAAGATGGACGCGTAAAGTAAATTAATTAATTCTGAACAAGGGGGCCACTTTTGGGGGGTAAACTGGAAAATTTAAAAAAAAGTTTCGCAAACTGTATTGTGTAACATATCAAATGAAAGGGGTTGTTGTAAGCATCTCAGATATTTTTTTTATATAATTTTAGCGCCCCCTCCCCCCTTATCTCCGAAACTACTAAGCTTAAAATTCTGAAATAAATATGGAAAATAGTTCCTTGCCTAAAGATTACAGGAAAACCTATAAGAAGTTTGAGTATTCAAAGTAACGGGAAAATTATCAATATTTTTGTGTATTTTGTATAGAGCGCCTAATGCTTAGAGAATAGGAATTTTACGGAACCCTCACCACGCGAGTTGAACTCGCACTTATCCGGTTTTTTTATATTACACCATTGATGCATATAGTATAAAAACGAATCAACAGTTAAATGTTTTATAAATGCTGTTTAACTTCTAAACAAATAAATCAAACAATCAATTAATCAAATCAGCTTAAACATTATCACGTTCGTTAATAGTCATACTGATTCTATACATGTTAAATTTTAATTGATACAATTTGTGTTTCAATTATCTAGTAAACTAATTAGTGGGCTATAATTATTGCCATTACCCGTCGTTGGCACTCAACAGATGGAGACCCTGAGTGATTCAATCACCTACTTACCTAATTATACATTACATTGTGTATGTAGGCTTATTGTAGGTATTTGTCAGTCAAGGCCGACAAAGTTCGCTGATATTTATTATTTATACAGGGCGGCACTTTACTATGATCTTTGCTGAAAGTATAGTGTTACCTAATTAATTTTCAATATTTTTTTTTTTAAAGCTAGGTTAAGTAAAACAAAAAGACATTAAAAATTAAACCTTTTATTATAGGTGACAACCCTGCCACTATAAAGTTACTATTTAGTATTTACATTTGCATTTGCACATGACACATGTCATTCACTATCAACTTGCTAGGGTTGCAACAGGCGGATTTTTGCACTAAAGTTTAACAAGCTTTATCTCGTAAACGGTAAATAATATTAACCTACTTTATTGGGAAAAAATAAAGCTCTTAGGGTGAACAATTCCCCGTTTTTGTAAACTCTTCATTCTGTCCCACGCTGTATAATTAACGCTATTAGAATTAAGAAATGTAATTTGTTGTAGACATCAATAAATTGTATGCTACAAATAGCAACATAGTTTTTTCTTAATGGCACACGTTGCTGGACCCATGTGCACACTTATGTGTGCCTGGACTTAAACTTCAACATATGCTTTTAATTTTTTTATCCTGTTGTGTGTATTTCTTTTAAATATAGTTTTTAATTTTGTACCATTATCTATAAAAACGGCAAAAAAATCACGTTTGTTGTATGGCAGCCCCCTTAAATATTTATTTTATTCTGTTTTTTAGTATTTGTTCTTATAGCGGCATCAGAAGTACATCATCTGTGAAAATTTCAACTGTCTAACTATCACGGTTCATGAGATACAGCCTGGTGACAGACGGACAGACAGAAGGACGGGTAGCGAAGTCTTAGTAATAGGGTCACGTTTTTATTAGGTACCCTTTGGGTACGGAACCCTAAAAATGGAACTCCAAAATTACAGATGATAAAACCGACGTGTTAGAGCTCGTTAGAATCGTCTTGACGAGTAGTTGTAGTTTATGACTGATAAAAATAGTTTGTCCATTTTACCACATTTATATGACCTCATAAGTAATGACATGTTAACATTTGTTTACACTTGATATCAAATCAACGCGCGTTTACCATATACTGACTCTTCAAGAAGTAAGCTTCGTTACCAAAGCACCTAGCAGACAACGCTGTTAGTGCTTGGTCACGGGGAATTCCCGTTCCGATTCTGACAAGCGAAAGACATTGATCCAATTTGATTTAATCTTCGAAAGGTCCTAGCAGTTCGGAGTGCAACAGAGCCCTATTAACTAAAATTACACCCTATTCGGTTCAGAAACAACAATGATCCCATCAATGCAAGTTCGTGAACGAATGTGTAGCGATGAGGCAACACGCGGCGCGGCGCGGCGCCGCGGCAAATCGGCGGCATTCCTTGTTGTCCGCACCGTTACGATACCCGGACACGGTTGGTGGCTTGCGCAACATTCGCTTGTTGTTGTTATGTAACGATGCACTGCGCATCCACACCACGCCGGATTATAACCGGGATGATCCACTAGCTAAATTGAAAATAAGACTTACGTTTAGAGTGGGGAAACCGTTAAAAGGTTTTTAAGTATGGCGTCATTTAAAATGAACGTATTCTTCGGTTGATTTTATGCGATTACTTAGGCTGTGCTTTGGGCTTGTCCATAATATTGCGTCATTTCAAAATCGGAGGGGTCTGATTCAATTATGACGCTAGGATTATGTTAGGGGGGTTGTGTCAAAAATCGACAAAAAACGATACAATAATATATGGACAAGCCCTTTCAATATGGTTAATAGTCAATATAAAAAGTGTAATAATTACATATGAATAATCTTAATATAATACATCCAGATTTGTATACAAAATAGCTCAAGCATATCATTATAGGTACTTAATGTACTTTAAATAATAGAAGTTAGTTTTAAAACATGTAAAATAATAGTTGATCATCCGTAACAATGCAATTACGGTTTGTATGTAAGTCGCACTTATTTGCTTTCACTAGCTCGAAATGGCGACATCTGAATGCAACAAAAGAAAATCGTGTAGTGTGTAATGGGCGTAGATGCGTTCGTGCGGCCTCGAACGGCCTTGACAATGTCATCGCCGCCCGCGCAGCCTTCGCGCCTTTCTTTCGATTCCATTTTTTACTGCCAGTTGTAAAAGTATGATTAGTATCTCGACAAAAAAGATGTGCGAGAAGCGAGAGATTCCATACCAATGATGGACAATTGGACACTGAAGTCCGCTTAGGGAATAATGTATTGGAATTTTATAGGAATGCATGTATGAATTTTGCGTTTGTATTTTTGCGGTATACGATGTTTTCTACAAATTGCCTTGATTCTGATCTATAGGGTAGTTCCTGACGAGTTAGAACTTTGGCATCGAAGTAACTTTGACTTTATAAATAGAAAAGGGGCCAAGTGCGTGCCGGGCCACGCGCAGTGTAGGGTAGGTTCCCGTAGTTGCCTGTCTGTCTTTGTTACATCGACACGCGCGCGCCAACTTAACGTTGCGGTTGCGTCGCCCGAATTTGTACGAAAGTTGGCCTTTCCAAGAACAGTTTTAAATTGGTCGACTATTAATCATTAACTACTGTCCCTGGGCGACCGAGCTCTGATCGGATGAAAATACGGAGAAAACTAATTTTCCCAGACATAAGTCCCAGCTAGGTCGATTTTCCGACCCCTATATTTCAAATCTCATTAAAATCGTTAGAGCCGTTTTCGAGAACGTGATTACAAATATACATATATACAAATATTGCTCGTTTAATAGTATAGGATAGTTATGTCTACTTATCCGCGATAGTTTCCCTTTTCAATTCATTATATGTAGTACTGCTATGTTTTTTTTTCATATACCCCGTATACCTATGCGTCCAAAGTTAAAACGGCCGTTTTTCTTTTGAGTTCATAGATCGACGAATCCAGCTACATAAAAACTAGTTTTATGTAAATATTCACAAGGTACTTAAATACAAAATACAGGGTGAAGTGGCCTCCTTTTTTTAATATCTATTGTTAAATTTAAATAATCACAATTATTTACCAATGGCGCTAGTGAGCACTGTATCGTCCCGCCCTCTTCAACAGTCATCAAAGCTCAAGCATGAATGAGTGAGAATTGATTTCCTAAAACGCTAGCTGTAGGTAAGATTTTTTTGGTATTTTAAATGCAAAATTATCACCATCCTCCTGGCGTTATTCCCGGTTGTGCCCTAAAGGAGTCCGGGGTCCGCTTTGTGACACCTAAACTCAATATTTGGCATAGGCACTAGTTTTACGAAAGCGACTGCCATCTGACCTTCCAACCCAGAGGGAAAACTAAACCTTACTGGGATTAGACCGGTTTCCTCACGATGTTTTCCTTCACCGAAAAGCTAACGGTAAACATTCCGTACATAAGTTCCGAAAAACTCATTGGTACGAGCCGGGTTTCGAACCCACGACCGCCGCTTGACAGCCGCATGCTTGAACCACTAGGCTACCGTAGGTTCTTAAAATCTCACTTAAAATGAAAAATTATATCGATTGCAAATAACTATATTAGTAAACAAAATTGTCCTAAACCTGTACACATTTACATTGCGTCCTATAAAGTACGAGTATAAAGCGCCTATTACAGTTGATAACCACTGAGATAACTCAGGATTACATGTGGCCAAACACCTGAAGTTATAAATCAGTGAAGTGGGTCACGGTCCACGGGCCCAGTAGGCAGAAGCCTTGCCACATGTCATTGTAGAACGTATGTGAAGGAGATAAGGTTTTAAATCATATAGGTACATATTACATAATCGTACCTGTTGCCAAACGCTGGGACGTTTCCGCCAGCCATTATAATTCTATTGCTCAAGTTAGCATCCACTCAATAATTCATTTTCTCTACTCCTTAAGTCCTTTCTGGGTCATGAACATTATGCGGTAGGCTTGGGAAGCAATATCGCACAACATACGTTTAGTATATGTTAAGACACAATTTAGTGTTCTACCTACTTTAACAGTCTATGCATCATGTCATAAGATACCAGCAGGGTACTAGTTTAATTACGTAACCTTTCTAAAGATCGTTAGAACTAATAACTGTCTTTTCCACCTTCATAAAATGACAGGTTGACATGCAATTAATCTACGCAGGTCAAAAAGTACAGAATCTTGGTTATGTTAGGGAAGTCGATAGGGATTTATCATAGAAGCAGGCTTTTATAAATTAATATTGTTCAATATTTTGTTCAGAGGCGGAAAGAAAGAATCATCAGCAGAGTTCGGAAAGGGTGAGTGAGCTATCCTTTGTTATGTCATTAATGTCTTTGTTATGTGGATACACCCTAAAAATAGATATTAGAAAAAACATTACACATATACATTACACTCTACATATAACTCTGCTTACAACAACATTTAACTTTGTGTGTTCTCCAAATAAAATAAATTAATAATAAATTAATTATTATGTCCATTATTTTCACCCAATAACAAGTTTTATTTAGATTCCATCAACCAGTAATAGTCCCTATATACTCCAGCGGGTGCTGTCTCTGTGTGCGTCCCATGACACGGGCAGGGACAGCATCCGCTCCGTGTACTCCTTGCATCCCATTAAATTGTCAAAAGGGACTCTACGTGTTGCCTCAGTTGGTACTTTGTAGGTACCTAGCCCCACGCACGCGTCCCAAAGGTCCGGGACATAATGTCCCGTGAGCGGGAAAGACAAATAAATTAAATAAAACTTTATTAATTATGATTAACTATAATAGGAAGTGATAACGCATTGCAAAAAGAGTACTGAGGGCCTACCGCGAAACGATATTCGTTTTCGTTCGTGTATCTCCGTCTCTGTTGCACTTGCTAGTTCGAGCGACAAAGAGACACAAACGAAAACGAATATCGTTTCGCAGTAGGCCCTCTGACTAAGTTTTATTTATTTATTCTAAAGTTTATGTGTAATTTTAATCACATTACATAGATTCTAATTCACTTGTGTTCGTTTTAACGGCGACGTAACGCTCGCTCGAAGCAAAAAGGCAGCATACTTAAACAAAATCATTTCATAAGTATGTAATTAAATTACACATTGGACAAATACCATTAAATGACAGGTATGTCCGTGTTATGCAAACTCTCAAAACAGGTCACCCTTTCCGAGATCTGATCATCAGGCTCATAAACGAAAGTGAATGCCAAAACATGTATGTGCATCGTACTCGAGATTATTTCATGTTATGAAAATCTTTATTGCCATTTTCCGGTCATATTATAGTCCACGGAGCAGTGAGTCGCAATTGTTTTGGTTAGTTTTTTTCTTGTTCTCATAACAAGTAGTTTATTGGAGTAAGCACAGAAGGCTGAATAGAATATTACCAATCAATCGTAAGACAGCAAGAGTACAACTATAGTTACTTTGTCAGAAAATATTGTTACTAGTCACTATCACTATATAGTTTAGATGACATCTTGACAGTTACATGACTAATTCAACTAGCAAATTACTGATAGACTTGTCAAAATATATTTTCACAAGTTACATAGTTTAATTCAGGCCCACATGAATTTGTCTTTAATGGCGATATTTGAGAACATAGCATGTAAGATGTACCTCAGGGTACCAACTTCAGAACGGAACACATTTTTGTTTCACGTTGGTATGGGATTTAAATAATAATGAAAATAAACTCAGTTATGATAGTAAGCATACAGGCATCATCGTCTCACGTGTGCGGATGGCGGCTGGCCGAGCTAGTGTGCCGATAAGTGGTTAGTTACGCTGTTACACCCGAGCCTATCAACGCAAACAACACAACGACATTGACAAATTGGCAGGTTCGCGCCCTTGGCGGGACGGCGGGCAGTCCTTCACACCGTTTAAAATGTCATAGGATGGCCACACAATTCCTCTATGAGCCAGCTCGGGAAGAACCGTGTCGCAAAATCCGCATTGTATCAAACAATACACTCAAATACTTATGAACTTCCATGCGCATACAGACAAGTTGTTGTTGTATGACACAAGCACAACAGCATTTTCCACTATTTTCACCTACCTACTGCCAAGGAGCATAATAATACACCGGCATAATGCTTGAATATGGTACCACAACGACGACGACCAATATTTGCCCTTACCGGGATTCGAAACCAGGACCGTCAGCTTCGTAGGCAGGGAGGGTCACAATGGTCACAACCCGCTAGCACCAGCTAGGCTAAACCGGTCGACTGAAGCATTGCTACTATCGAACTGCTAAGCATTAATATTTACTTCTGTGTCTTGAATATTTTCTATTTTATATCTATTAAATATAACGTCGTCTTATACCTACTACCCATAAAACCAGCCTTATTGAGCGTTTCACGGGGCTTATACTTCGATTTGTGTAAGATTGTCTAATAATGTTCATAATTATTGAACAAGCGAGAGAAGCGAACGATGTTCTCCTATTCAGCTTGGTCAAAAATGGTTTCGCATGTCCGGCGCCTGTCCGGCTGTTAATTATCCTCTATAGGTTGCATTACTCAACCGATTCTTGTAAAATTTTGTAAGCAGGTTCAATTATAATAGATTTTTTCTCGGTTCAGTCTCGTTTTTTTTTAAACCACGATATCCGCAGCTCACTGAGCCACTAGTTAATTTAATCGAAGGAATTGGCCTCTTTTAAGCAATCCAAATATGTAAGTAACAAAGTTGCCCAAGTGCATTGTGCTCGCAGCGAACAGTATTTCACACGAAGTTTTGCAAACCTGACCCGACACCAAGGATAATAATACAATTAATAAGGTAGTTCTTAATCTGATTCTTGTATATGGACAAAGTACGTGTAGTATTTACCACGGGTAATCATTGGACCATTTTTGAAATCTCTTTTATTTACATTCGAACCATCGTCGACCTGACTTATAATCGAATCAAAGAAAACAATAAGGTATTCGCTTTTCAATGATCTAAGCGAAATTGATAAGTAAAAAAGAAGCTTTATACAATCCGAAATGTAACGTAGGTAATCCTTGATTTGAAATATTCGTGCCACAAAATGCGCGATTATGTGAATATTTATCTATTTTTAGACAAACTTTTTTTTATGGTGGTCTGTAATTCACAATAACAAAAGTCATAATTGCATAAATCAGTCAGGCCAATAGGAACCGGGATAATTGGAAATGCATTGGGAGAAGTATTTCCTAGGCAACTCTTATAGACAAAGTGAGGGTAAGTAGATTAGAATTAGAATAGCCATTTATTGATTATTAATACATTGTTACATAAGAATTTTAATTTGCTACGACATTATGTTTACTTATTTTTAAATTAAATTTTACATAAAATTTTAAATGGCCTCTCCTTCGGTCAAGAAGGTAGATTAGGTACGAAAAATACAAATACTCATTTTAAGTTGTCAACCCCTTCCAGATCCCTAAAATTAAATCGTACGGTTGTTGGTGCAGGAATTACAAATCTATGCTATTGCCAATAGCTAAAAATAGGTACCGACGTAGTGTGCCTTATTTTTTTTTCTCACAATATGGAAAGTTTGGGTTTTTCTTACTCCAAATCATAAGCACTCTGAATATTGATAAAGATAAAAAGTATTGCCAATTTTTTTACTCCACTATGTGTCGTTTTCATACATTTTTCTACTCCTGTACTTTTATCTGTCATTTACATAGTCACGAACACTAATATAAAGACATACAAAATAAGTTTGCAGAAAAGTCTATACTCTATTCCCCATAACAGTACGGCACAACCGTGCTGTTATGTCGCCAAAACGATACGTTTAGCAGCCATACGCTTCTAAACCTATACATTAGGTACTACCAACTTAACAAACCACTGAACGTTTTTACTTTTTAGAAATTTTTGAACTAAAGGCATTGCTGCTAACTTAGGAAAAACCTTTATTCTTAATATGGCAGTACTGGCAAGTTGACATCAATTAAAAACAAAGTTAACCATAGACACCCATTTGTCTCATTTTCATGTTTCCCGAATTCCCGGTTATTTTATAAATTGTTGTTTGAGTTTGCGGCCGTTGTGTTTGCTACAAAATAGTTGGTGTTTCTCAAAAGTAATAAAAATGGATGACGATGAAAATATTGCTTCTACACCAGAAGAAATACACCGGCAGCCCACAAGCAGTGACCGAAAATTTGTTGCCTTCTAAATCTCGGCACCTATACGACAAAGTTTAAGAAAAAAATATTCTTTGTTTAATTTTGCATTTTATTCCATAGTAGCTAGTCGTAGAAAAAGTATTGTATGCAACGTTGTATAACTAAGTCAAAAAACGCTCGTGGCGTCTTTCTTTACAATGTTCGCCTTCGGCTCACATTGTAACCCACGCCACTCGCCTTTTTTGACCTCTCTTATACAACTGTTGCATAAAATACTATTGTAGGTATGGACCGTCACATTGTAAGGTGCAAACATGTATTAATTGTAAAACGAAACGTAATTGTGTGAGAGAGAGACAGTATGAGAGCGTGACCTGAGAAAGAAAGGGATAGAGGAATGAAAGGGATAGGAGATAGGTTTAAACTATAGAAAAAGAGAGAATAAAGATCAATTATGGCCGATCCGTTGTTTCCTTTACTTACATGGCGCTGCGGCAAAACAAAAAAATATTTATAATCGCGTATAATCCTATCCAAAAGTAGTAAAAATAAGTTTGTTTCGAGTATACGTTAAATATTCGAGACAAGAAAGCTGAAATACGTTATATTTCAATACAATGGAAAGCACACGTTTGGAGGAACTCGGAGTTTTCACAGTAAATCAACTCAAAGGTGAGTTGAAATCAAGATATATATGCCAACAACAGGCAATAAAGAGGAATTAATTGAAAGATTGCACCAGGACAACCTGTCCAAGGAGGAAAATGGAATTTTGGAGGAATACAAAGTTGAAAGGACAAAGAGGTTATCCCAAGCGTTTGAAATTAAAAATTTACAAAATGCAACTTAACGAGTTAAAACAGGATGAGGTAAATAAACCCACAGCAAGTACGTCAACGGCCGATAACACTTTATTGCAAATATTACAAACGCAATCCATGATTTTACAGCAAATCACTAGCCCACCACAACCAAAACTACAGGTATTTTCATCATCAGATACCAGCCAAGCTATCCCTTTGTTTGGTGGTAATAGAACAGACAATGCTAGTGAATGGGTGAAACAAGTAGAGAGAATAGCAAACTTAGCTAACTGGTCAGACAATCTCACTCTGGTAAATGCTGCAATGCTGTAATACAAACCTAAAAAGATACCTACATTTTTAAGTGACGACACCCAAATCTGGGGCACGGCAGCCAAGCTCCAAATTTTAAACATATTTAGTTTTTAGCCTATCAAGTCATAAAAACCTAAAAATATTACAATTTCAGTCACGTTTCAGAGATATACAAACTACACAAGTAAGTTTGTAATCCTACACAAATAAGTACATGCGATTACAAAGTTACTTTTGTAGTTCCTGCAAATAGTAATAACAAGGAAGGTACAATGCACTATACGATGTATTAGCATGCGGTTATAGTGTTAGGTGTACAATGCACTAGAAAAGTATACAAACATTATTTGCGGTTGGTAAAATAATATATCGATACAAAGCTATAGGTACACAAATATTATTCCCAGGTGTATTCATAATTCTGTATGTAATACAATAACCTATAAAAAGAAGTGAGATACCATAAAAAAAAAATGTAAAAAATGAACCAAGTCTCGAAACTCTTCCACAGTAAAAAGTTGTGAGATATTTCGTAGAGGCAAGACAAGCGAGCATAAGAAAATTTGTGCTTGCATGTAAGTAGACTCACGGCTTTACACGCTCGCAAACGTGTAACGCGATCCCAGTGTATAATACTAAATTCGTGCCCGCAGGTAAGTAGACTCACGGCTTTACACGCTCGCAACAGTGTAACTCGATCCCAGTACTTAATACTAAATTCGTGCTCGCAGGTAAATAGACTCACGGCTTTCCACGCTCGCAACAGTGTAACCCGATGCCAGTGCTTAATACTAAATTTGTGCTCGCAGGTAAGTAGACTCACGGCTTCACACGCTCGCAACAGTGTAACTCGATCCCAGTGCTTAATACTAAATTAATACTAAATTTGTGCTCGCAGGTAAGTAGACTCACGGCTTTACACGCTCGCAACAGTGTAACTCGATCCCAGTGCTTAATACTAAAAGCTTCGAGATATGTTAACCCACTGGCGTTTTTGTGAAAAATTGCAGAAAATAAACATTCATATGATACTTAAACGAATTACAAGAGGCCGACCGTGTATAATCCCCTTATATGTGACTTAATTTATTGCTGTATTTCACTCATTTGTTTCTGAGTTTGATATTTGGGTACATGGCCGACATTAATGGCTATAATAGTTCTTACATAGTAACGACATTGAGACAATAATGCCGCAATGTAAATCCAATAAGGTTAAATACTTTCCATTGCGCTTGAACAACGCAAAACTGCTGTGCAACGGTCATTTTATTATCTTTTTGCAATATTTTATTTTGAAATCTGGTTCCAGTGAAAATGTAAATTTCTTCACTCACATACTATCTTACCGGCTCGGCTAACAATACTTTTTGTAATAATTTTACGTTTGTAAAACCCCAGTATCTTAAGTTAAACATAACCTTAGATATTTCGGAAGTAAGTAGTTACAGATTTGATTTTTAAAGGCAAATTATTTTCAGTTGATGTTTGGCACATTGTTTTTCCATTTCATTTCCTACCGTAACAACAAGCAAATAAAGTCCTTAATATGAACACGCTTCCCAAAAATATAATGATTGTTACAGTCGGGTGGCGTTAAACATATCGGAAGAAAAACCGTAACTCACTTAGCTAACTTTTCTTTAGGAGTTGTACGTTTGCTCAATTGGGAATGGATGAAAATTTTAGAAGTGCCTGATTATTTTTTGGTGATAGGAATAATCTTCCTTAGCACCAGAAAAAAGTTTCAGATTTTTCAGCTGCGTCAATTATTTTTAAATCCTTGTGGACCGTTATTAAATTAGTGTTAAGATGTACAAATATGGATTTGGATAGATTCAAAGCCGTCAAGCGTCAACTGAAACTAATTTTTCACCTCAGCATCAGCAGCTTGAACAAGCATATTTTGCTGCGTGAAAACAGTGAGCAAAATCCGATTTTGCTCACTCCGTGAGTCAAACTAGTTTTTTTTTTTAATTTTGATGTCGAGTACTGACATTTCATAGTGTAGGGTATATTACAAATTCAGAATACTTGAACTTGATGAGCTCTGTCCCTTTTATTTCATTACGAAAAAGGAATATGACAGGAATAGGTCGATTCATACTTCGACATTCGAATTTCAAAGTAGACCCCAAGAACAGCGCGAAGCAAAGCAAGTACCACGTTCAAAACCACACTTTATAAGTTTAAATTACCAAAAAATTGATATGATGAAATGTTTTAAATTGAAGAAAAGAACATGAAACATCACAGAATAAAGTCCGTTTTGCTTTAATAGGTAAACATGAATACGCTGACCAATTAATGATTCGAATTTTAATAATCTTAATTTTTAAGAACGTATACCACAGATGAGGTTTATGAACTCACGCCCGGCGCCCCGCGCCCCTTTAAAAAAATCGCGCGCTGATAAATTGTTTTAGATTTTATTGGGTATATATATAATATTTTTCACCTCAGCGGGTCGAACATGGCAGTTTTGCTGCTTGAAACCAGTGAGGAAAATGCAATTTTGCTGCGAGCGTGAAGAAAACTAACTTTTTAATTTTTCATATCGCAGGTCATCTTTTCATACTGCGGGGTGTAATACAAACTTGGAACATTTAAACTTCATTATCTCTGTCACTTTCACTCCGTTACAAAAAAAGAGAGAGATAAAATTTGTCGATTCGTCATTCGACTTCGAAACTTTCTTAGTAGACCCCCAAAAAGCGGGAACGAAAAACTCGTTCCGAAACAAAATAAAATTCGACTCGTGTTAAACTCGTATAAAAATATGAAACCTATATTAAATCTAATATTATTTTAATCATATTAGTATTACATTATTCTTAAAATATAATGAAGAAATGCGATATTTATCGCGAACATTTAATATTATAAGTCTTTAGTAGTTATATAAGTCTTTAGTTTTTTTATATGGTGAATGAATATAAATTTATATACAGTTTCAGAACGCACATTATATTCTTTAAAAAGTTAGCGCGTTTGAACTTTATTACGTTTTCTTGGAGATAAAACATAACTTAAACAAACATTAAAAACTGTACTAAATATGAGTGAATCAAGTGACGAAGCCGATGTTTTAACTACTCAAGAGTTAAGAGATACTGTCAAAGAGGGCTGAACTGTGTTTTCTAAGTAAGTTCATCTTGGACATTGGATAAGTATCAGCAAAATGCATAAACAAACGGAAACGGACTTAGTTTTTTCTTAATGTCATGTAAAGTTAATGTTATGGGAGAGAGTGATTGTAGTTAATGTTTGTTATTTCATATTATTTGTTGTTTGTTTATAGGGTTCCGTACCTCGAAAGGAAAAAACGGAACCCTTATAGGATCACTTTGTTGTCCGTCCGTCTGTCAAGACTCTTTTTTTCAGAAATGCGTGGAGGTATCAAGCTAAAATGTATATCAAATAGTCAGGTCAACTGTCCCTTGGAGCTGTGATAAAATCAAACTTCTAAGCCAACGCAATCAAAAGATACAGCCGTTTATTCCGCAAATTTCCGCAAATTTTCGAAACTCGCAAGGGAATCAGAACCTACAGGGTCCTTCCCGTGAATTCAGAATCTTGAAATTTGGTAAGAAGCAACGTCTTATATTAGCACAGATAAAGGAAAAATTGCGAAAACCGTAAATGTTTAGTTACATCATAAAATAAAAATATTTTTAATAATTTATATACCTACAGGTTTATACGGAACCCTCGGTGCGCGAGTCCGACTCGCACTTGGCCGGTTTTTTTACATAAAAATGATTTAATTGCTTCTATGTGGCGTTTTATTCCTTTGCGTTATATGTTCTCGCCGCTGAGGTGAAAAGTTGTATGTATCACATGAGAGCAAAGATTTTTGCATCTCGTGTCTTTGAGTCCCTCGCTACGCTCAAGATTCTAATTTTTAATCACTCGCTACGCTCGTGATTCAACTATAGAATCTTTCGCTTGCTCGGGACTCAACATCAACACTCGCAGCAAAAATCTACTTTGCTCTCTTGTTGAACAAATAACTATTGAGCGCCATATATTAGTTTTAAATGTAAAGCGACTAGGATATAGTTATTTGTGTCACAAGGGAGCAAAATAGTATATTTACGGCGAGGGCGGTGTATTGAATCCTGAATGTAGCGAGGGATCCTACAATAGAATCCTGAGCGTAGCGAGGGATTCTAACGTAGGATCCTGAGCGTAGTGAGGGATTCAAGTGTTAACGCCCAAGACGAAAATAATTTTGCTCCTGAGTGACACATGTAACTTTTCACACCGATTATGAGGAAAATTGATATAAAATGCTTTAAAAATAATTAAATAACTTTTATTTAAGTTTTATTGAAGAATGACGTTTATTGTGACAATTTTTTCAAATATTACGAAAAATTCTCAAGTTTTAATATGTAAATGTACCTATAACGTTGCTAAAGTTAAAACTTGAAATATGTTCGTTTTTAATCGATTACGATGAAATTACAATCGATTATTTTCTTAAGATCTGTGTTCAATTGGCACATTGCGTAAATGCTACATGCCAATGAATAAATTAAAAAGTAGCTTGAACAGAAAAGTGGCATTTTGCTCCCTCTCGTCGGGGACCAAAACTTACTTGTCTGAATGAGAGGTGTGAAAAATAAATTTTCTATCTAACTAGGAAATATAGTGCAGTTAGTGAAGAAGGCAGTATTAAAATAACAATAAATCACGCGAGCCTCGTATACATTATGTATTAGAATGTGCTTTGGTCTGTCGTGCCTTGTCTCGCCCCGAGCTCTCGAGCGCGCTTCTAGTACCTACCTACTAACTGCGCTGAGGAGTTAAAACAAGCAGTAACGAACACCGAATCAAGTTTTCTTCCTAAACAATCACAAGACTACTTCTACTTATAGTTTTTATTGTGAATATGTTCTCACTGCTGAGGTGAAAAGTTGTATACACATACAATTTTTACTTACTCGAGAGTTAAGTCCCTCACTGCGCTCAAGATTCTAAATTTTAGAATCTTCACTTCCTCGGGACTCAACATCAGCACTCGCAGCAAAAAGAAACTTTGCTCTCTTGTTGTACAAATAACTATAGGTACCTGCACCAATCCAACAGCGACAATGGGGAATGGATGAAAATTTTAGAAATGCCTGATTATTTTTTTGGTGATAGGAATAACCTTCCTTAGCACCCGAAAAAAGTTTCAGATTTTTGAGCTGCGACAATTATTTTTGAAAAATATAAACAGTTTCCTCATTTACGTTTTGGGTCAAGAACGGTAAATAGACACTTTCCTTGATCCGTCTCATATTACAAAAAACTATCTTAAATATCTGTGGTAAACTAACACTTGTAATGACCAATATAGCTGCTGCATGTGTCAATATCATTGCCAGTGTCAGTTTACGACACATATTTAATATATTTTTTTATAATATGAGACCGATCGAGGAAGGTGCCGTAACTGACCCAAAACGTAAGTGAGGAACTATTTATATTTTTCAAAAAATATGACGCAGCTGAAAAATCTGAAACTTTTTTCTGGTGCTAAGGAAGGTTATTCCTATCACCAAAAAAAAATCAGGCATTTCTAAAATTTTCATCCATTCCCAATTGCAGATAGTTACTAAAATCTCCAAGTCACTAAGTGTAACAACGCCGTCATTTCTACACTAGTAATGCAGCTTCATAAAGTATATAAAATTATGCGTGATGGAAAGCGGAATCGTGACATCTGGGCTGTTATTCGGAACGCGCTAATGCGCCTCACCTCACCCGTCACGCCTAACGAAACTAAACCTCTACCTACGCTTAGTTACTACGCATCGCGGCATCAAGATATGTTTGTGGGTCAACTGTCAGGTGACGCTAAAACAAGTTATAGAATAGCGGGGCTGTCGCCAGTCGCCACTCGCGGGGATTACGGGAGAAACCGCCTTTCTTTCTACCGCCCGAATTATTGTATTGGCGGATACGCTGCGGTTGTTTTGCTTAATACTACTGGGTGTATTTATCTTGTAAATGTATAAACACGCAATTTCTGAGAGAAACTTCTGTATGAGCGCCTTGAACGTGTGCGACTTGCTTATCAACGTGATGTGTGTTGTTTTCAGTGTTGTGATGTGTTTGCGTAACGGATGGTTGTTATTTTATTTATGACTATGTTAATTATTATCAAAGACGATAAAAATCAATTGCAGTAACACAACGCAAAATCTTGAGCATGCAAGTGGCTGGTAGAACTAAAATTGGACAATTAAGTTTAGGGCATAGGTTTGAACGGCTTCTTTGTGAGTTGATCAGATCACTAACATAAGTTATCTGTCAAAAATTTCATTTTTGTTACAAGCTTTTATTGCCAACTGTACTTTTCTGTATAGGTACCGTCATCAACTACTCATTGAGACGATTCTAACGAGCCAAACTTAACGGGGTTAAGTCGGCTAAGTACTGAATTCCCATAGCCACCTTCTGTATCCATCATCAGATCAGCTCGATGGTACCATAATATTGAATTGTCATCCAAACTATACTTATACCCAAACTCAATTAACAATCAGTTGAGGTTAACTGGTTCAAAATTCAGTTCCAAGATTTGTCCCTTACTAACAAACTAACAAACAATAGAACAGGTCAAGTTAAATAAAAGCTTGTAAAACAAGCCGTTCAAACCATTTCAATTAATGACAAGGATTGGATCCTTAAATGTTTAAACCGCTCGATTAGTATATTTCAGCTACTTCCATACTTATAGCATTATGTCATATGGTATTTTTCTCAAACATGCAATGAAATGTCGTCCTTACGTGCGTTATAACAGGCTTCAAAGTATCACGTTTCGGGCGGAACAACTCGAGAGAACTGTAAAGGAATTTCATACAAAATTGAAGGCCTAAGCCGGGAAGTATTTTTTTTTTAATTTTAATGTTAACATGGCGTCTGTGGTCTTCAACAGGCTAAACAGCTGATTTATATATTTTTTATTTTTTCTAGTGGCTGAATGGTTATCGGACCAAAAATATCCGCGTTACACACGAACCTTTATTAAGAAAACAAATCTGTATGATTCAATGTGTTGATGAATAAATTAAAATGTTATCAATACGTAAGTTACCAGAGACCATAGACAATATTGAAAATCCTCTGCATTTATTTTATTCATTATGGAAATTAAGATTCTTATTATCAGGTTATGTATAATGGCCCTAATAGGGTCTATTCAAACACTACACACGCGAAATACGGACGACTTTCGTAAAAAAAAACATTAAGTATGGAGGGATTGGAGGGAAAATTAATGTAGTATTGTGAGTGGTGTATTGTTTTATTTCATTGCATATGTTTGAGAAAAGCACTATACATGCCTCGCCGTGAAAAGGCTTGGCGGCTTCGTATCACTATCCGGCCTCCCTACGGTCGGCCGTCTATACCTACTCACCCGGCAAGCCCTTCTTTCCCGGCGTCTGCAGTAATGTACTATTATTGTGGGGCAGTGCTTCAGAGATTCATTCGATTTTTGTTTTGCAGAAACGGGCTATTCGGGCGATATATAAATTGAACCATAGAGACTCACTTAGAGATAAGTTAAAAAAGGGTGCGTAACGATGGCTATAAATATTTTTGATATAATATTACTCGCAATAACGCTCATCTGATATAATTCTCGAGTTGTATAACAACACTTAATATATTTGCATATGGTATAATTATCATTTTATATAACGATCATTTGATATAATAATATTTTGTATAACATACATTAAGTATAATGCATATTTGCTATATTGAACATTGGATATAATGCTCATTCCGTCTAATGTACAGTTGATATAATCAAGCCATGGTAGCCAGAAAGGGGGGGGCGAAGCCCCCCACAAGGGGGGCTCGGGGGGCAAAGCCCCCGCAGTAAAAAAACCACTCGCAACAATTGTACTATTGGGTGGGTTAGGTTAGGGTTCACTTATGTCCCTTAGAGCGGAAATAGGCACCCCGCGAAGCGGGGTGACGTCGACACGCTGGCGGTTGGGTTTGGTTTACGTTAGGTTAGAACGAAAAAAAAGTAGTTTCAGGCGTTATAGTTTTAATACAATTATACCGCTTGATCATTATACAATATGAGATGTATATCAAATAAGAATTATACTCTATGATGGTTATAAGAAATAAGCGTTATACCGAATGATAGTTATAGGTACTAAATAACAATATATATTTTGATATTATACCAAACGTTTATTATGTACAATGAATGATTCTACCCTTTGAAATTATATCAAAAATGGTTATATCCAATGAAATTATATTATTTGTTTTTATACCGATCATTACACACCCGTTAAAAAATATTAATATAATGACATTACATTGTCCATATATCTATGAAAACCTTTTGTATGTACATAAAAACATTGTCAATTTTAGGAAAAACTGTGACATACATAATATTAATACTAGAAATAAGCATAAGCTCGCGGTGCCTACCACTCGGCTCCAAAAAATAAAAAAAATCATTCATTGTGTAAAGTTTTATAACAAACTTCCAGGACACTTAACTGAGTTATCTATTAATAAATTCAAGAACTATGTGAATCGTAAACTTATCTCGAAAGCTTATTATAGCACACAAGACTACATGAATGATATTGATAAAACTCCATGGAATTTCTTTTGACTGAATTTTTAATCTATTATTTTGGTAATATTTTGTTTTTTGACAATAGATTGTTTTTCTAGAAACATTCTACTAGTATTTTTTATAAAAAATTTATATCATATATATTTTATTCTTTATGTTTAAAAAATAATCTAAAAAATTAACTGACGATTTGAAAGTGCTTGTTACTAGGCCTACTTGAATAAAGATCATTTTGAGTTTGAGTTTAAATTACGTCTAATTATAATAATTTAATAATCAATGTATACTTGACAATACATGAGATGTGAAAATGATGATTTTGTTTCATGGATTGTTTATCATCCGGTTATGGCGCTGTTAACTGTCAATAGTAGGTAAATTGGTAAGGTGTGTTGTTGTGTGTTGTTGAAAGCCACCCATTGCCGACGAGATATTTTGGCGCTCGAACGAAGTGAGAGCGACAATAGTTCGAGGCTGAAATGGGCGTCTTTCCCCGAATTAAACACTACGTTTAATTTCGAATAGGTACGAGGAAACCAAATGAAAGCCATAAATGCGTCAGATCCGTAGAACCCAAAAATGTTTGTGTGTGGACCAATTGGGAATGGATGAAAATTTTAGAAATGCTTGATTATTTTTTTGGTGATAGGAATAACCTTCCTTAGCACCAGAAAAAAGTTTCAGATTTTTCAGCTGCGTCAATTTTTTTTGAAAAATATAAACAGTTTCATCACTTACGTTTTGGGTCAGTTACGGCACCTTCCTCGATCGGTCTCATATTACAAAAAAAATATAGTAAATATGTGTGGTAAACTGACACTGGCAATGATATTGACACTTGCAGCAGCTATATTGGTCATTACCAGTGTCAGTTTACCACAGATATTTAACAGAGTTTTTTGTAATATGAGACAGATCAAGGAAAGTGTCTATTTACCGTTATTGACCCAAAACGTAAATGAGGAAACTGTTTATATTTTTCAAAAATAATTGTCGCAGCTGAAAAATCTGAAACTTTTTTCTGGTGCTAAGGAAGGTTATTCCTATCACCAAAAAAATAATCAGGCATTTCTAAAATTTTCATCCATTCCCCATTGGGCGGGAACTCTTGACTGATTTTAAAATTGTTTGTGTGTGGGTGGACCATTTCCTGGATATGTTTTTGAAGCGGTTTTTAAAAATACAATATTAAATGTATTTTATAGGTACCATATTATACTATTAATACAAAAAATATATGTAGGTACCTAATATAATTATCAATAAGCTCTAAAACCAACACAAATTTATGACAGTGTGGGATAGGGAACGCTTAAAATGCATTCAAAAGTCTTCAAAGAGCAATAATATGTATTCATCAAATAATTAATTTAGTAACATTAATTGAAAAAATAACGCTTAATAATTATGAGCAAGTTTCAAAAATCCATAGAATGTTATGATACTGGCTGTACAGGTTTCTGCCATTGCTTAATATATTTTACGCCACCCTAGGCCGTAAGTGGGATTTTCTGCCCGCTACGCGAGGAGAAAATCTCACTTCCTGGCCAACGCAAGACGTAAAACTTTAGACAAACCACGGGCGGTAATTCGTAAAGCCCCAGATCGCATATTTATGGCCCTCACCTTCGATTCGAGCCACAAACACCTGCGATCTGGGGCATTCACGAATTCACCGCCCTAGGCATGTAAGTAATGTACTATTTTATACTCAATGAGTTCCCAGATCAAATATAATAAATTATTATACAACTGTTTAGACAACTAAAATGAATTTGATCAACACGCATCACTTTCAACCCGCTTTTAGATAAACAATGACCTAGGTACTTTCAGAGTATGAGAGATGAAAAATCTACTGTCTAATTAAAGTATATCCTTCATGTTCCTGTTAGAGTTATTTTTTTTTGTTAGGCACCGATTATTTCCCACTCTATGTAGGTACCTAATTACTGAAGTTACTACTGCTACTGGAGGTAGGACTTGCGATACCGCCGGATTAAACGGTCAAAACTTCTTCAGCCCTTAATTGATTATTGCGTTGCACGTATCAAATGTAACCATTTTGTTATATAACTAAATGGTCGCATAACGTTCACAGTATTTTATATTATTCCACGTATAAGCCTCTTTTAATTGGGTTCATATGTACGTTTATTCGTATAGACCTGTTACCTGTGTTGTTAGTGTTGTTACTCACATAACAATGTAAATCCTAAGTTATGAACTTTAAAATTATTGTGTAGGTACTTCATTAGAACAAAAATAAAATTAGTATGTAGTACCTATTAATTATTATTTCGGCCGTGTCGAATGGTTCAGTCGTTTTTGGCCGAAACCAAAACTACGGATGAAACATGATTTTTGAAACCGAAACCGAATCTTCGGATGGACATTAAAAAAGGCGGCCAAGTGCGTGTCGGGCCACGCGCAGGGTAGGGTTCCGTAGTTGCCCGTCTGTCACAGAATGCGGATTTAAAAGGGGCCTTTGGGGTTTTTATTATAGCTTACCCTCATTTGCGCGCTCGCCACGGGCAAGAAGCACCGTGCCGTGAAAAAGCAACTCTACCGTCCAAGGTAAAAGGTTCAAATTCCAATGACAATGTATATGCACCCGAAATTAAGTGCATTTCTTACCAGTTAACTAGTTACGTCTACTACTCGTTAACTAGTTATGTCTACTTAACTGTGATAGTTTTCCTTTTAAATTCATCATATGTACTACTGCCATGAATTTTTTCACGTCCCCAATAGTAGCCATTTAGCCGTCAGGGGGGGGAGACACATGACTCGAACAAAAATAGTTTTAGTAAACCCATAATATTTTTGAACAAGCTATCCAACGATACCCCACACTATATGTTTAACGAGAAAAAAAAATACATCACCAATTTACATGTAGGGGAGGTACTCAGGATTTTATTCTACTGTTTTGTCGGCGTGATTGGTTTATATACCCACGCCGAATTGCAGTTTTCTAGTTGTAAGGGTTATTGAGCTAAGCCGAAGACGGACAGACAGACCGACGGACGGACATGGCGAAACTATTAGGGTTCCTTGTTGACTACGGAACCCTAAAAATGTGTATGTAGTACCTATTAATTAAATACAATGGTTTAAAAAATTTGTACCTATACGCCTGGGCTTACATTATGCTGCGATCAACATTAGGTATAGTCTGTTCTAGACAAAATGACGAAAAGTACTTAAAACCAACCCTTTCATTGTTATCTTCAAGTAGGGTTGTAAAACAATTACGCATAAACAATAGAACAAACAGTAGTGACTCCAGCCCAGCTAGCACAATACGTTTTATCGTTATGTTTTACGTCTCAGTACATTTTCGCTGTAAAACGTGACGATAAAACCTATCGTGCTAGGGCCTCAGTACTAGTAGGTAGTACACGTGCCACACTTCGGTCAGTTTTATGACATATCTGTGTTATATTTAGCAACAAAAAGAAGTTGTAAAATCCCACGTTAATTGCATTTTCGTGATTTTAACCTGAACAACGTATGGATATACGGTAGAATATACGTATACGCTTACAATAATCTAGCTTGCGTCTGCCCCTCTTTCAGACATAGGTAAGTAGATATGTGAATTAAAATGCAGAAAATCGGGTGCGTAGCAACGACATAAAAATGCGTATTTATTGTGTCTGTTACTAACTAGACCTTCGTGCCAAAAAATTCGTTTGGCCAGCATGTTTTACGAAACGATGTAACAATAACAGTACAGTGGCAATAAGGTTTTTTCAATAAATTTATTCTTATTAGGTGGAGAGCACCGATTTTTTTGTAACAATAGCATACTTTTGCACACAACCGACACAATATGTTATTTTGGTGGAGGTAGGTACATACATTTAGTCGTACAAATCTAGCTTTAGGTATTACCAAACTAGAACAACGTTACATGCTTACGATGTTGAACAAAAATATAGAAAATGCGCCATTGTATAGAAGGAAGCAATCACGAGGAGAAATCTACATAAACAATAAGCTGTTTACAGCTTGTTGAAGTGGTAACGCCATAATTTTATTGAGTGTAATAATTCGACCAATAAGAGAGCCGTTAAAATATAACGAGCAAACGTCTCGGACTTTCTTCTGGTTTAATGTGCATCGCAAATGCTATTGCAGCAATTGTTATACCTACGCTTGCAACACACTGTTGCATTCCACTTTACTGTAATGTGGTTTCACACTGCCGTAAAAAAAAACCTCTCCCACTATCGCCTTTCCTTGTTAAACATTGTATTAGCCAAGGCGCTCACCGTCTACATTTAGCAGATAAAATAAACTGTTAGCCGTTGGTCAAATCGGTTATTTCAGATCTTATATGAAAAAAACATTTGTATAGTTTATCCATAGATTTATGGTTTAGCCTTATACTTAATTATTTTTTAATTATTTGTTTTCTTTCCAAATCATAGGCATTTTAAGTCACACATATCCTAAGAGGGGCCTATTCTGTTTTGATTTAGCGAACTGTGAATGGATAAATCCTTATAGAGAAATTCAATGATGTAATATAAAAAACCGGCCAAGTGCGTGTCGGACCACGCAAAACGAAGGGTTCCGTGCCTATTAAAAAGGTCGTATCGTCACAGAAATTTTACGGCACTTACGTCTTTTCCTTTGAGGAAGGCAGTTTTTCAGCAATATCTCGAAAACCTCTGAACCGATATTGTTCAAAACAATTTTCGGTGAATGAAATTAATAAGCCCTATGTCCATGAATTTTTCCATATTTTTAAAATATACCGTTCAAAAATTAGAGGGGGGGGGACAGAATTTTAGTGACTTTCGGGGCGATTATCTCTGACCCTATTCACTTAATCAAAAAAAATGCTAAGAAACCTTATATTTATTTTGAAAGGCCTATCGATTGATGTGCCACACGGGGGGTCACAATGAAAAAAAAATTTTTGACTTTTAGTTTTATGTATGGAGTGCACCCCTAAAAAAATTTTTTTTTGTCATTTTAATTACAAAACTATGTAGCGGCTAACAAAATACACCTATCCTCAAAATTTTATTCAAATACACCTTATAGTTTTCGAGTAAAATGCCTGTGACATACGGACAGACGGACAGACGGACAGACGGACAGACGGACAGACGGACATGACGAAACTATAAGGGTTCCGTTTTTGCCATTTTGGCTACGGAACCCTAAAAAGAGGTAGACAGGTTATACGCGTTCGAAAAATGGCACACTCAAATTGAGTCAATTGGCACAACTTGCCTCAGTTTCGAGTCATCAATGGAAACGTCAGCTGTCAGATTTGGTGGCCCATTTTAAACACGGAATTTCGTATAGACAACATATCTACCTCTTTTTTATATTACATCATTGGACAAATTGCACAAATGTAAACGACATATTATAAACGATAATATTATAATAATCGAAAATGGCGATATGGACAAACAATTGGACGTCCTGTACAGGAGCCCAATTAGCGGGCCGATCGAGATGATGTCTTATAGAGATGGTCTATATTAACGTAATGAATGTCTATTGAAAAACTCACCAAAATGCAAGCACACAAAGACAGCAAAATTTCTTATTCAGGGCATTATACAGATCATATTGAATGATGATCTCAATGTCTATTACAACATAGCAACATGCATTTCGTTTTTCTGGATTGTGTTTGTTTACCATCGATTGTAAAATAATGAAATATGTTTCAATTATTTGTACTGAATTAAATATCAAGCACACAAGTGTTACGAAAGTTTAAATACATAATTATGGTGATTTAACACATATTTAACGGTTTGCTCGATTAAGTCATCATCATCATTATCATGTCAGCCGAAAGACGTCCACTGCTGGACATAGGCCTCCCCCAAAGAGTACCACAATGACTAGTTCTGCGCCACCTGCATCGGACTCCAGCGGCCTTTACCAGGTCATCAGTCCACCTACCCATACACTGCGCCTTCCGGTACGTGGTCGCCACTCAAGAACCTTTCCGCCCCAACGGCCATCGGTTCTACGTGAATTGTACCCCGCCCACTGCCACTTAAGTTTAGCTATTCGGAGGGCTATATCGGTTACCTTGGTTCGGCTGCGGATAGCCTCATTTCTGATGCGATTACGCAGAGATACTCCCAGCATAGCCCTCTCCATTGCCCTTTGGATGACTTTGAGCCTTCTTATGTTATGAGGCCCATAGTAAGCGAGCACGTTTCCGTGCCACGTCATCACGTCATACGGCAACACGCACTGGTCAAAGACTCTCGTCTTGAGACACTAATTACAGAACAGCTAACAAATAAAAAAGCAAATGTTTTAATTTATGGTAAACAAGGGCTAGATTTTTCAAGTAACTTTAAGAACTTTCAGGAAATACAAGTACTTTCAAATAACTTTCAATGAGCACAAGTATTGTACCAACAACAACTGGCAAAGTCAAAATGTTGTAAGTTCGCTAATTGAAGAATTTAATAACCCAGCAAGTTTGATTCTTTTCATACTCGGTCGATTAGCCGTTTTATTTACAAACATCCCAAACCTTATCCTCATTTTGCCATTGTAAGTGAATTTCGACCACATTTCAAAGAGTTTAGAGTCAAATATCAATTGTTCGAGTATGTACCGTTCAACGCCAGTCCACATGCGTAAGTACATTGACTCCTAACGAATGTCATAATACCTAATATTAATTCATTAACACATTGTATGGCGACGTTATGCGTTCTCCTTGTGTCACTCTCACTTTCAAACAGCCTATACGTATTAGTGTTGCAATATTATGAAAGTCACTTCAGCTTTGTACGATTAATTCATGAATATTTAATAACGATAAATACTCGCGGATAATAAATTACCTGGCCATTTATTACCAGTACTTGCGTTGCTTCAGCATATAAAGCGCATTAACAATGCAGCAAAAATCAGAAATTTCAATAAACTTGGATTTTGCAAACCTAACTACTTTTTCACAATTGAGATGAATCAATCGACACGTCATTATGTTAAAACATGGTTAAAACCCGCCAGGCAATTATCCTGCAGGGCATGTCAAAGCTTTCTTTATCTCTTTAGATTTAGATACCCATGCAAACAGCACCGGCCCTAGCCCTCAATCAGGGTGGAGCGAGATGGTCTTTGGGCGCACTTTTCCCTTTTACGCTTTCACTTCACATGACAATTTTTTTCTCGCTAGTTTTTTTCTCTTGTATCATTCTGGCACCCTTTTACAAACACACACACCAAAAATCACCCTTCCTCCTCTGCACCTTTTAGAACAAACACAACACAGTAAACAAAACACAGAGTTTTTTTAATTTTTGTAAACATAGGTAGACTTTCTACTTGGATAAGGTCACGGCCGCCATAAAGTAACTCTTCATGTTCACAGATGACTCAATAAAAATAAAATGATGCGTATATTCATCAAACTTTCATTGCTTATTAAAATTACAATGTAATCTCATCAATATCGATTACTGCTTTACGACTGTTAGCAATTGTATAAATAGCCTTTTAAATATATAAGATATTAACGCCACAAAATAGTAATTTAAATCCTTTCTTATGATTTGTTAATATCACGACCAAATATGAACTTCCGGTTGCCGCCATTTCTGTTCACTATAAATAATGATCATGGCGCCAACAAAGGCAGTTCGTCGTTGATCGTGAAGCAGTGCAAAAGAGGAAATACTTAGCAAGTACTCTGTGTAAGTTTAAAGAGAGGTTTGAAACAATATACGAGTAAGTACTTATTTTACTTTGTTTCCTTGATTAACTAAATATTCTACCCCTTGCTAAACTGATGTGAGTGAGCACCGCCAACAATCTAACGGCTATGTTCTAGTAACTGTCTAACCATGTAATCCTATTTGGCGAGGCACCACTCCCATGAGTTTAAACCTTATGATACTACCCTAATTACAATATTGATGGCTGTCCCATTTCAATTGAACCTTGTAAGATTATTCCCCAAATAGATAAATATATCGTTTAAACCTGTAAAGTAAGTAGGATCAATTGGAAAGGTCATAGCCTTCAACAATTCAGAAGTGGGGATGAGTCCTTTTGGGCCGTTTGTGTTTTATTTTTATATGCAAAAAAAAAACGGGTAGACATATACATAAATCTTTTATAAAGAAAAGTTTTACATTAGGGAAATAAAATCTTTATTTATTCACTTTTTACACTTTAAAAACGTGCTGAAATAAAAGATTGAAATGATTAACTAGATTAAACAATCCAATAAGTTTGTTTTTGATTTAAATGTGAACACTTTTAATTGCAAGTCATCCTTTTTTTTTTCTTTCTACGTCCTAAGTCTGTTTGTAGTGTACTAACACTATAATACTAACTAAGTACAATTTGATTTATGTAATGACGATCTTTGTTTACAAACTGATGGAGTTCGGGCGCTTACAACATTATGGGGGTTATGTACCTACACTTTGCTTAAACCTTAAACTGGTGCACTCTGTTTTGTAGGACTGTTGCTTACAATAAAATACCATTAACGAATACTGTATTTTATGATCAGTAAACTGTTCGACAATATTTGCTAAATTTCAGTGGATGCTGTAACCGTCCAACCGGAGTTGTACACGCCTTCGTGTCCCACCGGGAACGGCGGTCGCGAAGCCGTGAGAAGCAGGCAGCAACACGCAGAGCATCGTACCAGCACACCCCTTCGAGCAGCCGAGCTAGCCGCCGCCCTTCGCGCAGCCGAGCCAGCCGCCGCCCTTCGAGCAGCCGAGCCAGCCGCCGCCCTTCGAGCAGCCGAGCCAGCCGCCGCCCTTCGAGCAGCCGAGCCAGCCGCCGCCCTTCGAGCAGCCGAGCCAGCCGCCGCCCTTCGAGCAGCCGAGCCAGCCGCCGCCCTTCGAGCAGCCGAGCCAGCCGCCGCCCTTCGAGCAGCCGAGCCAGCCGCCGCCCTTCGCGCAGCCGAGCCAGCCGCCGCCCTTCGAGCAGCCGAGCCAGCCGCCGCCCTTCGCGCAGCCGAGCCAGCCGCCGCCGTTCGCGCAGCCGAGCCTGCCACCGCCCTTCGCGCGACCGAGCCAGCCCCCGCCGTTCGCGCAGCCCGGCAAGCCACCACTCGCGCAGCCAGGTGGACCAGCCGGTGGGTGGCAATGCGGATAAATGTGAGTCGACTTGTAATACCTCTGATAATAACAACTTTAACCTTTTGCTTAATGCATTGAAGTCATTAGGACGAAACGATTCTTTAGATAAAATAGGAAATATGCACAATACTATCCCTGAGTTCGATCCAGCTAAAAAAAAAAAAAAAAAAAACAGACAATAACAATGTGGCTCCATAAGGTTAATGAGTGCGCATCCATTTACGGTTGGACTGAAAAGCAGTTGGTATATTATGCTTTACCAAAATTACGGGGGTTAGCGCAGAGATGGTATGAAGGGGTTGTCATCGGTTCTATTTTCTTGGATGGAGTGGCAATCAAAACTAATGGCAGCCTTTCCCTCCAAGCAAAATTATGGACAGATGCTTGCCAAGCGAGCTCGTTTTGGAGATTCACTAGAGGAGTACTTTTATGATAAAGTAGCACTAGTTAATTGTTAATTACCGAAGAAATAACGGGCAAGCTAGCCGTCGAATGTATATTGCACGGCATAGACGACCGTTCTATTCGATTAGGGGCTGAAGCGGCTCAGTTTGATGACCCTGATAAACTATTAGCATACACCTTCGTAACACGCGTAATATAAAACCGAATTCTGATCGTAAAATAGTGAAAAATACAATCGGTGCAAAGTCTAATGACGTTATAATTCGACCAAATAAGCCCCGATGTTACAATTGTAAAGAAGATGGTCACGTTTCCTCTCAGTGTACTTTACCCATAAAAAAATGCACCAAATGTCTGAAGTTAGGCCACGACACTGATCAATGCTATTCCAAAGTGTCAACCAACCACCCTACCAAAATGAGAAATCAGTTCGATGCTGTGTCGCTGATACTAATGATTCAGGAAATAAATAAATAATAATAAATAAACAAAGTCAAAGTCAAAGTGATTTATTCTTCAATTTAGGCACAATAATAATAATAATTTTACATGCACCTATGAATGTCGATACACTACCACCGGTTCGGAAAGTAAACCTCTGCCTCGAGAAGAACCGGCGTAAAAAAAAAAAAAAAAAAAACTCGACGAGGTGTCATTTTTTAAAAAAAACAGTATACAATATATCATTTCAGTATCAGAGTATTATAAAATTTTAAAATTACATTGCTACAGTAGAAAGCCTATTTATTTTACAATAGATTTCTAGTGCAGGATTTTATCGCTGCCAAATATCCCTATCCATGATGTAGTCGTTTATCTTATAATATGCTTTTGAAATAAGTGTCCGTTTTACGACAGATTTGAATTTAGAGTCAGTAAGTTCGGTAATGTGTTTTGGAATTATATTGTAGAATTTTATACAATTCCAAGAACGACTTTTTCGCTTTTACTAGCCTGTAAAAAGTTGTTTTGAGCTTCCCTGCGCTTCTGGTAACCTTGGGCCTATCAGTGTTTGTTGGGTGGTTGTATAAATTCTTCCTAACATACATTATTATTTAAAATACGTATAGCGACGGCAGTGTTAGAATATCTGTTTCCTTGAAAAATTATCTTAATGACTCACGCGACCCGAGGTTATAAATTGCTCTAACAGCCCTTTTTTGTAAAATAAATACAGTCTCAATATCTGCCGCTGACAGACAGACAAACATTAGGGAACAATCTTACACAAATCGAACTAACCCTATAGTAAGCTCAATAAGGCTTGTGTTATAGGTACTAGACGACGATATAGGTATATAATAGATATAAATACTTGAATACATGGAAAACATCCAAGACTCAGTAACAAATATTCATGCTCATCACACAAATATTTGTCTTTACCGGGATTCGACCCCAAAACCTTCAGCTTCGTAGGCAGCGTCACTACCCACTAGGTTAAGCGGTCGTCAAATAAATAAGTATGGTCAAGAAAGTAGTTATTTACGATACAAGTGCAGAAAATAGGAGATTCACGGCGAGTGGTGATAAATTGAAACACGACCGAAGGGAGTGTTTTAAATCGACACAAGTTGCGGATTGCCTGTTCTCACGTGTATCGTACAACGTTTTACAGTACATATGGCTCTTTAAAGTTTCAACATATGCACGGAAAGTGCTCATTTCCGCACTCGTGCGGGAAAGTAACACCATGTGTACTGTAATAAATATTTAAAGACCTTTGTTGTAGACAGTATGCCGTTTAAGAAATTTACTGATTTCGAAAGCGAGTGATGTATGATGAGGATGACTGATTCGGTTCTGTCGTTCATGCGCTAGGTATTAGGTGTAGGGTTAGTATTACAGTTGATCAGGTAGCAGCGGATGTAGATTTGTATATAGTTCCTGACTGTGCGATTCATGTACCTCTTATGATAGGGCAGTCTTTCACAGAACAACCACATGTGTTGGTTTACTTATGTTGAATGAAATAAATGATAATATAAATAGTCACAGAGTAAAGTTGTTCTGTAAAGACGATGTTAATGTTACTGGACTGTCGATTGTTGATATCTATACAGACCCTTCATTTGCTGGAGATGTTTATATTGACGTTGGCCTCAGACTAAACTCTAATAATGTGAGCTTATCAGTGTATTCAGGGTTCTTTCATGTTGACCAAAAAGGGTTAGGGAACTTGTAGTTAACGTATCCAATAACCAGACTATCTCATTGCGCAAAGTTTCACTGTTGGCACGTGGCCGAATAGCTAGTGAATTCTGAAGTCCCTTCCTCTCGTATGATGCGAGTGTCAACTGTAAAAGAGCAGCATACGCCACCTGCTATTGACGCTAAAATGTCCGCGCGGGCGAACAAGATACAGTCTCAAAAGGAAGAACTATTTGCACTATTGAATAAATATAGGTGTACCGCTTTCAACTTTTCCAAGCTAGGCACTGCATCGGTCGGTGAAATGTCCATATCTTTAAATGATAACGAGCCAGCGGCTTACAGGCCTTACAGGCTAGCGATTCATGAAAAGAGGGTAGTTCGTGACATGGTCACGGAGTTGTTAGACAATCGAATATTACGTCCTTTCACGTCGTCTTACGCAAGTCCTGTGGTTCTATTAAATATAATAATTAAAATATATATATATATATATATATATATATATATATATATGCATACACAATTGTTACAAATTTCAAAATAACAGTTAATGTCTCTTTTTAAGTAAATTATAACTGTGTTAAGAGGCACCGCACTTCTTTAATCAGTAGATACAATACAATCGAAATAATAATAATTGAGAAAACAAGACAAAATCCAGAGATTATTAACAGCTCAATTAGTACAACAATCTTTGACGTTTTCTGTTTCAATTTCACATGTAATTCCATTTAATATGTGGTTCTTGTCTTGATTACTTAGGCTTTGAAGTATCTAGCGACGGTATGCGCCCTGGTTCGCGGAAAATATAAGCTATTGAGGAATTTCCGGTCGAGTCGGTCCAGTCAGCCTTACAAAAATTAGGGTTTATCTAGTCGGTATTCCCTTAAAAGTTATAGCTGACTGCAATTCCTTAATCCATTCCTGGCCCATGACGACACGTATGCGTCCCTGCACCGAAGTTGCTTTCCGCTATATACGAGGAGAACCACTGGATCGGCTGCGAGCGTAGCGCGTAGCGATTATGGGCACTGAATGTGTTAAGAGCCACTTTCCAGAAAATAAAGATATGATCTCACGAGTTGCACGGTGGTGGTGGAAACTAATTCAAGAATTTAATTTCAGCATTGACTAAAGACCGACCTATGGCACATGTTGACACCCTAAGTAGCAACCCAATACACAACTACCCTCATAAAGTTTGTGATGTATTGTCAGTTTCGGGATCTGAATCAGACTGGCTATTAGATGTTCAAAATGCGGATTCCGAAATTCAACGGATTGTCGGCATTCTCAAAACCCCAGACTTGGCCAATGTGGTCTATGTCAAGAAAAATTGCAAGTTAAAAGGTATCACGTATAGTTGTTTAGAGTAACACCATAAGGAGATGTAAGCAGCCAGGATTTATCATTCTATAAAAAAAGGGTTAGTTTTACGGTTTCAGGGACCGTAAAAAAAAAAATTACAGCTATTCTGGCCAATGATTGCTTCCAAATGGAAGATACTC
Organism: Epinotia nisella; assembly: GCA_932294315.1. Lineage (NCBI taxonomy): Eukaryota > Metazoa > Arthropoda > Insecta > Lepidoptera > Tortricidae > Epinotia > Epinotia nisella. Next base: position 14,134,612 of record OW028682.1, on the reverse strand, counting down.
CATTGACGAGGAAATGCGGTCAACATACCACAGTTGTGCCCGGTAGATAGAATTGACCCTCGGCTTAGTTTTAAAAGGCCTCATATAGAGGATATCTCCTCATCCAGTGAAATGAATTATATTGATGAAATTAATGAATAATTTAATATTGTTTTGATCCACAGAAACTTAATCAACCCTTCGCTGGGCAAGTCATGTTATCACCAAATATGGTGGATGTCAATTGTCTTTTCTTCAACTAATTAGATCCCTAGTAAATTTATTGCTAAAACATGACATATGCTACGCGAAGGGTTATTGACATTCAGGACGTAGTGGGGCCTGTTGTCATTTAATTGATTATAGCATATGGCATTCAGGACGTAGTGGGGCCTGTTGTCATTTAATTGATAAAAGCATATGGCATTCAGGACGTAGTGGGGCCTGTTGTCATTTAATTAATAAAAGCATATGGCATTCAGGACGTAGTGGGGCCTGTTGTCAACTAATTGATTACAGCATATGGCATTCAGGACGTAGTGGGGCCTGTTGTCATTTAATTGATAAAAGCATATGGCATTCAGGACGTAGTGGGGCCTGTTGTCAACTAAATATTGTAAGACATTCAGGACGTAGCGGGGCCTGTTGTCAATTGTATGATCTGTATGAAAGTTTGAACTATCTTCATGTATTATTTGATCCACTATACTAGATTGTACGATTTGGCTTAGTTATGATCTTGGTTTGTGTTCATCTTAAATATGTATTTTGTGTGTCATGCTACTGTTTATTACTGTAATGTAACTTCTTTAGTACGAGGTCGTACTCCTTAAATTTGGATGGCCGACTGTTAGCAATTGTATAAATAGCCTTTTAAATATATAAGATATTAACGCCACAAAATAGTAATTTAAATCCTTTCTTATGATTTGTTAATATCACGACCAAATATGAACTTCCGGTTGCCGCCATTTCTGTTCACTATAAATAATGATCATGGCGCCAACAAAGGCAGTTCGTCGTTGATCGTGAAGCAGTGCAAAAGAGGAAATACTTAGCAAGTACTCTGTGTAAGTTTAAAGAGAGGTTTGAAACAATATACGAGTAAGTACTTATTTTACTTTGTTTCCTTGATTAACTAAATATTCTACCCCTTGCTAAACTGATGTGAGTGAGCACCGCCAACAATCTAACGGCTATGTTCTAGTAACTGTCTAACCATGTAATCCTATTTGGCGAGGCACCACTCCCATGAGTTTAAACCTTATGATACTACCCTAATTACAATATTGATGGCTGTCCCATTTCAATTGAACCTTGTAAGATTATTCCCCAAATAGATAAATATATCGTTTAAACCTGTAAAGTAAGTAGGATCAATTGGAAAGGTCATAGCCTTCAACACGATATTCCTCATAAAAATGATGCTCAGCTCACCCATCACCCTGGGCTGTTCACAACTTAGCCAACACACATCGTGACATGTCTGTAATATAATTTGACCCCAAAATTCGTAACAACTGTAAGTAATCGGAGATCAGATTTATACTGGTATCCCTGTTACAAATTGTCGGTTAGCGTTATACATAAACAATCCCGCAATTGGCCTTCGCCCGGAGGTGACATGATTTTTTATAGCCTCTTAATTACATAAGTTCTCAAGAGCCCGTTTATTGTGAAAAGTTAAATATCTGAACTGAACATAGAGGAGAAAATTGCACTTAAGGGAACTTTTCTTTATGAATTATGTTGTCCCTCTTAAACGTGAAAGCCATCCTGGAGCTTAAAGTATTATATAGCCGATGTCGTAAAACACAAGAATAGCACTTGCGATTCAAGGCCAATTAGGTTTTCAGGGGTATATTCAGGAATAATTCAGTGTACATTAGGGCCTAGTTTTTTTATGAAGCAATTTTTGTTGTGACCCTAAATAACTTAGGTTTTCTCGAGAGTAGTGAGAAGGGTACTCACAGACCCTTTCAGTAATTCACATCAGAGGGCTTACCGCGAAACGAAATTCGTTTTCGTTCGTGTATCTCCGTCTCTGTCGCACTTGCTAGTTCAAGCGACAAAGAGGGAGATACACGAACGAAAACGAATATCGTTTCGCGGTAGGCCCTCTGTTGAATTCAAAAATAACACACTTGAGACACAAAATTAGGGCCGACATTATTATATTATTTGATAACAAAAAAAACAATATATTTGATTATTTATTTGGTGTCAACATCTCCATCGATTCGATTGTGTAATGAAAACTAGTTATGCAATTGTCATATATACAGATGAATGTGGGTAGACTCGCTTACTTTTTATCATAAAAAGTGATTGTAGTAGGTAGCACTTATATTTGTATGTAAGTCGTGTTAACATGTGCTCCCTAGCATATTAAACGTATTCGGAATAGAAAGAGTGTTTTACTGGACATAATAGTGGCGACGTACGTAAAGTGGATACAGTGTTATCAAAATGTCAAAACAATCGGTGAAATTTCACGAGTTTAACCCTCAGACGGACAGTTGGGACAATTACTTGGACAGGTTAAAGTATTGTTTTGAGGCTAATGGCATTGAATCAGACCAGGCAAAAAAGGCTAATTTCTTTACTGTGTGTGGTGCACAAGTGTTTGAGACATGTTTAGCTTTGATTACACCCAAAAAATCAAGTGATGTGAAGTTTAGTGACATAGAAAGTATTCTAACCAAACATTACAGCCCCAAGCCTAATGAAATATCAATGTCGTATAAATTTTACAAGCGCGATCAACGACAAGGTGAAAAAGCGTCGGATTATATCACCGAATTGCGGAAGATTAGTTCTTGTTGTAATTTCAATGACTTGGAACGAATGCTACGCGACCGTCTCGTGTGCGGTATGAACGATCATAAATTGCAATATGAACTGCTGAAAAGAAATAAACTCGGTTACAAAGAAGTTGTTGATGCGATGCTTTCATCAGAGAGTGCAGACAAAGACGTTCGTATGATAGTAACAGGGAGTCCCAGCGGGGCTTGTGCGAGCGTCACGCCCGAAGCGCTCGACCCGGCGCCGGCGACCTCCGCGCCGGAGCCTATGGACGTCAACGCCGTGCACTCCAAACGCGTTCCTGGCGGCACCACCACACGGTTGTGTTACAGATGTGGAGACCACCACGGAGGAGAGTGTCGTTTTGTTAACGCAGTATGCCGGTTCTGTAAGAAGAGAGGACATCTGGAAAAGATATGTATAGCCAAGAAAAAAGGCGGAAACAGGACCGTGAACTACACAGACACAGAGAAGGAGCAGGACGAGTATATAGGCGGCATCTACAACGTGGACGCGGACAGCCGCGTGCCGCCGTACGAGGTGCAGGTGGCGCTGAATGGCGCGTCGTTTCGCATGCAGGTGGACACGGGCGCTAGCTTCTCGCTGGTGAACGAACGAACGTGGCGCGCACTGGCGCGGCCGCCGCTGCAGCCGCCGCCGCTCACGCTGCGCACCTGGACCGACGCTCCCGTAGAACTGCTCGGCCGGACAACCCTACATGTGCAGTATAATGACATTGCTTGTGATTTAAATGTTTTTGTCGCGAAGGGTAAAGGACCTAACCTTTTAGGCCGTGATTGGTTTGCTCCGCTTAATTTTACTCTGAACATTAATTTTGTATCGAACTTAGACGTCGATCATAATACGCATACGACGATTGCGAGGCATAGTGAGGTTTTTAAAGAGGGACTAGGTACTTACCGAGGGCAGCCTGTTACTATACACGTGAAACCGGGCGCTACACCAAAATACATAAAAGCGCGACCGGTACCGTATGCTATTAAAGATCGAGTTGAGAAGGAAATTGACAGACTGGTTCAGGAGGAGGTACTGCGACCTGTGTCTTTTTCTGAGTGGGCGACACCGGTCGTTCCCATAGTTAAAAAGTCAGGGGACATACGACTGTGCGGCGACTATCGGAGTACGGTGAATCAAGCTACAGAATCGGATACCTATCCGATGCCGACTGCTAATGAAGTATTCGCGACCATCGCGGGAGGTAAGTATTTTTCAACTCTAGATCTGGACCGAGCCTACACACAGGTCACGGTGGACGAAACAACGGCTAAATTGCTCACACTGAATACATGCAAAGGTCTATACTCGGTTCATCGCTTAGCATTCGGAGTGAAGGCGAGTCCGGGTATCTTTCAGCGGCTGATGACTGCACTGTTAGCAGGAATCCAAGGGGTGGCGGTTCTAATCGATGACATCATCATAGCTGGCCGCACCTTGCCTGAAATGTGGAAACGACTAGACGAAGTACTTACTCGCATTGGTAAAGCAGGTCTCCGGCTCAACAGCAAGAAGTGTAAGTTGGCCAAACAACGAGTCGAATTCCTTGGGTATGTTATTGATGATGTTGGTATTCACCCGGCCCCTAGTAAAGTAGAGGCTATTATAAATACGCCGGAACCACAAAACGTGCAGGAGTTGCAAGCATTTCTTGGTCTATACAATTTCTACGAGAGGTTTATACCACGTAAAGCTACTATGTTGGAACCTCTTCACCGGCTACTCGATAAAACTCAGACTTGGCAATGGACCGAGATCGAACAAAATGCTTTTCATAAAGCGAAACATCTGTTGTCATTTGATATGACGTTGGTTCATTACGATTTGAACAAACCGTTGACACTGACTTGTGACAGTTCGGAGTACGGTGTGGGAGCGGTTCTCGCGCACGTGATGGAGGACGGCCAGGAGCGTCCTATAGCCATGAGTTCACGAACGCTGCACATTCACGAACGACGTTACTCACAACTCGACAAAGAAGCAGCATCAATCATGTTTGGCATTCAAAAGTTTCACAATTATTTAATCGGACGCTCTTTCACAATAGTGACAGATCATAAGCCGCTCCTTGGCATTTTTGATCCCAAGAAGCCAATGCCGGGCATGATATCACCCCGGCTAACGAGAATAGCTCTAGCATTGACTGCACATAGTTATGAAATAATTTACAAGCCAGGATCTCAGATCGGAAATGCTGATGGATTAAGTCGATGGCCACAGCCAGTGCCGGATCAACCGGAACAAGAACTTGGAGAAATTTTACTAATGGCGGAAACACCACAAGCCTTCCCTTTTGATGCGGGCCAGATCGCAAAAGACACCAGAAAAGACAACACTCTGGCGGCAGTCATGAACCACATATACCGGGGCTGGCCTGCAAAGGTGACCGACAGTGAGTTACGACCATACTGGCTTCATCGCACTGAATTGTCTGTTCAGGAAGACTGCATACTCTTAGGATGTCGAGTGGTAATTCCTCCTGCTTTGCGTAAAGCAACTCTACAAGTACTTCATAGTACTCATAATGGTATTGTCCAAACAAAGGCTCTGGCAAGGAGTTACGTTTGGTGGCCACAACTCAACGAAGAGATTGAGATGCTGGTTGGGAACTGTTCCATTTGCTTGGAACATCGACACATGCCCCCGAAGACCAGTCATGAGTGGATTACACCGACAAGACCGTGGTCAAGGATACACATGGATTTTGCGGGACCTTTCCAAGGAAAAAGTTTCCTTATCGTGGTTGACTCTTATTCCAGATGGCCCGAAGTGTTCATGGTCCCTAATACGAACTCGGCTACTGTCATAAAGCACTTACGATCGTTATTTGCCACCCATGGTTTATGTGAAACGATTGTTTCCGATAATGGCACATCATTCACATCACTAGAAATGGAGCGATTTATGGAGGCTAACAAAATAAAACATGCTAGAACCGCACCTTACCATCCGGCTACAAATGGTCTAGCAGAGAGGATGGTTCAAACGGTGAAGACCAAATTACGAAAAATGAATAATCTACCGTGGGATGTCTTAATCCCTAATATGCTCCTAGGGCTGCGAGCTACGCCTTGCTCGGCAACGAACAAAAGCCCAGCAGAACTACTGATGAATAGGAAGCTGCGCACTTTGCTAGATACGATTCACCCGGATAACTTAGTTCACAAAAGAGTAGAGCAGCAAATAGATCGGAATGCACAAACAAAACGAAGAGAAAGTAACATCGGCCAGAAAGTCATGTACAGAAATTATGGAAAAGGAGCAAAATGGTTACCTGGAACAGTAGTTAGCAAAGGTGGCCCATCTAGTTACCAAGTTCAAGCTACAGATGGAGCCGTGGTCAATAGACACATTGATCAATTGATTAAAACCTCGGCAGAAGGCCCAACTGTACATGATCAGCCCGAAACCGAAGAAAATGGGGAAGAAGGTATAAGGCAAGAAGTTGTTAATGAAGAACGCACAGGAATGGAGAGCGCCTGTGATGATGATTATCAGGATGACAGAATTATAGAAATACCGAGCTCAGATCAGTGGGCTTCGATGCTGGGCATACCTCCACCTGACCCAAGTCAGTCTGTAGGGAAAGTTACTAAGAAAGCTAGACCACATTCTAGGGTTCCTTATGATAGACCAAGGCAGAACAATTAGTAACTAAGTAAAATTACCAAGTTACATTATTCCGGTGGAGTGTTGATTAATAGTCTTAGTCAGTTTCATTTTTGTTGATTTGTGAATTGAGTAGTCAGTTACTTAGGGGGGAGATATGTCATATATACAGATGAATGTGGGTAGACTCGCTTACTTTTTATCATAAAAAGTGATTGTAGTAGGTAGCACTTATATTTGTATGTAAGTCGTGTTAACATGTGCTCCCTAGCATATTAAACGTATTCGGAATAGAAAGAGTGTTTTACTGGACATAATAGCAATGTATTCGGGTAACCTTCGTTACATTATGGAACTAATTTAATTGTAAACGAATTCATTTTTTAACTTTTTATATCCATCCCCAAAAGACATTTTAAAAATCTTGTCAAACTCAAACTCAAACTCAAAATGATCTTTATTCAAGTAGGCCTAGTAACAAGTACTTTCAAATCGTCAGTTAATTTTTTAGAGTAATTTTTAAACATAAAGAATAAAATAGATATGATATAAAAATTGTATACAAAATACTAGTAGAATATTTCTAGAAAAACAATCTAATGTCAAAAAACAAAATATTACGAAAATAATAGATTAAAAATTCAGTCAAAATTAGTTCCATGGAATTGTGTCAATTGTGGAAGTGTGCTTCGTTCGTAAAGTTGAGGTTTCATTCAATTGGCCACATTAGTAACATACATCTACAATCATGTACATACGTCTTCTTATATGCTGTCCAACAAGTTCCTCTTGTTTTTAGACCTTACAAGTCTTACAATTTCTAATTAGCAACAGATGCGCTAATCCGGAACCCTAAAAATGACACGAAGTGCCATGAAATTTATGAATTATGGGAGTTATGAGGTTTATTTTTGATTAAATTAAATAATATAGTCATCCTCCTTAGGGCATAGGTATATCACGTCATCTCAAAATCGGAGGGGGTCTGACCATTGGATGACGGTAGCATGACGCAACAGGGGGCCGTTCTATGTCGTAGGTGATATCACTCGCATTTCAAAGAGTGCGTAAAAATAATTAATTTCGTGATTTCTAACAATTACTATCATAAAAATGAAAGTCGTCTTGAATAATTTTAATATGTCAAATAAAAGAGAGATAAATTATTAAATTGGTTTTAATTGTTTAATGAAGCTAAATCGTATTTTTTATGGAAATGTCGTAATTTTCTTAGGTCGGGGGTTCATTCAATTATGACGCTAGGATGATGTTAGGGGGGGGGGGGGGGACGATGACGTAATAAATGGACAGGCCCCTAGCGTTTTTCCCGGTGGTTCTCAATCAATTTGGCACCTAATCCCAAGATTTGGCGTAGGCACTAGTTTTACGAAAGCGACTGCTATTGAAACAATAACTGAAATTTGGTAAGAATTTAATATGTAGACTACAATACGATCATGTGTTAGGTTATACAAATATATTTTTCATCACACTTGCTCGTAAAGGGCTTCATAACGCGCAGGTATACAGAGCTACAATGGCTTAAATTACGCCCATGGGCGTATTGTTTTTTTCTTAAATTGTAACTGTCACTCTTGCGTCAGCAAGGAGGTTTATAAAGCAAGGAGGTTTTAACACCAACACGATGTTTGACAACGTATTTATAACTCAATTTAAACGTAAAAACACTAATATGAATAACAGAATTATTTGAAGATATAAAAATTAAAATGTAGCAATTTAGTGTCCCTGAAATTTTTATTTTATTGTGATTTTAAATCCTGACTGTATGCTGTTGGTCGATCACGTAACGCATTGTACGCGCGTCGGGTAGATCTAAATGTCAATTTTTATATGGAAAATGACAGTTGGATCTACCCGACGCGCGTTCGGAACGTTACGTGATTACCCCTCTGAAGGGTCTGCTTTACGCGCCTCACGTCAATAAATTCAAGAAAATGGACGACTGTCATTTTGTAGTTTTTATTGCGATTAGTAACAATTTCGTTTAAAATGTATTTGTTTCCTTGCAAATGTAATGAAAAACATTGTAAGTACGTGATCGTATGGTAAGAATGTTATAAACTCGAGTCATCAAAGCCTTCGGCGTCGGGCTTCTAATAGATTCTCGTTCGTAAATCATATCTATCTTACCGTACTTGTGGCACAATGTAAGTACTATTGAACACAAGCCTTTTTAGGGTTCCGTAGCCAAAATGGCAAAAACGGAACCCTTATAGTTTCGTCATGTCCGTCTGTCCGTCTGTCCGTCTGTCCGTCTGTCCGTCTGTCCGTCTGTCCGTCTGTCCGTATGTCACAGGCATTTTACTCGAAAACTATAAGGTTTATTTGAATAAAATTTTGAGGATAGGTGTATTTTGTTAGCCGCTACATAGTTTTGTAATTAAAATTACTAAAATAATTTTTTTTAGGGGTGCACTCCATACATAAAACTGAAAGTCAAAAAAAAATTTTTCATTGTAAGCCCATGTGTGGCACATCAATCGATAGGCCTTTCAAAATAAATATAAGGTTTCTCAGCAATTTTTTTGATTAAGTGAATAGAGTCGGAGATAATCGTCCCGAAAGTCACTAAAATTCTGTCCCCCCCCCCCCTCTAATTTTTGAACCGTGCATTGTAAAAATATGAAAAAAATCATGGACGTAGGGCTTATTAAATTCTTTCAGCGAAAATTGTTTTGAACAAGATCGGTTCAAAGGTTTTCGAGATATTGCTGAAAAACTGGCTTCCTTAAAGAAAAGGACGTAAGCGCCGTAAGATTTCTGTGACGATACGACCTTTTTAATAGGCACGGAACCCTTCGTTTTGCGTGGTCCGACACGCACTTGGCCGGTTTTTATTATAAAGTATAAACCAAATGAATAATAAAATATGTAATAATAATTACACAAAGATCATAATACATATAAAGACTGTTAAAATGAGACGCAACGAAGTGAAACAAGTCACCGGTCAGTTCCACAAATGGTTTATGTCATAATATAAACAACTGAAAATTACGCATTAACATAAACAAAAGAAGCGTAGGTAGGATATGTCGATCATTCTAAATTGCAAATCTAGGGCCGCGGGCCGCGGGGTATCGAGACTCACTTTCAAGTCCGGATGTGTCAGGAGTGTCAGATTATGCACATCACATTGGTGCATAATGCAGTCAATTTTCTTATTTGATTCGTGCGGAAGAGGCCGGCAAAACGAGGAGTCGACTGAATCGAGTCGGTTCGGTCCGCAGCCGCAGCGCTCGTCCGCTTCATTCGACTCGAGTCACCCGAGCGCGCCGCGTGTGTCCCGCGCTCCGACCCCGAAACTTTACTCGCACCGACGTTCGTGAATGAAGTGCACTTTACGAACAAACAGTTCACTGCTATTGACACTAGTGACAGTTTTTTGTGTTGTTTGATTTTGTTTTGTGACTGCACATTGGAGGTGTTTAATATTTCGGTACCGGCTGTTGGTGAGTATTGAGTTGGATTTTAATGTAATGGTGATTTACTGGGCCGCTGATAATTCGCGATTTTCTTATTTTACCCGAGGTCGGTGGCTCGGTGCATTGCCTCGGTTTCCATGTCTCACTCACTGTGCTCACAGAATTGTTATCGACCCATTGTTATTGTCCCACTTGCTTCTAATTAACTTGCTAATTAATACATTTCTAGCCATTAATTAAATTACCTAAAGCGTAATATTCTTGTTAGACGAAATTCAAACAATGATAGATTAAAATGCAATCAGTTTAATGTTACAGTAGCTGACTAGCCGGTTAGCCACGGAGTGACCACAACCACAATACGTTGCAATAAAATGTTAAATAGGTAGCCGTGTCTTTTACACATAACAATCAATCAATTACCTGTCGAAAGCCTCATTTCATAGAATACAGCAAAACCAGTTACAAGTACATCTGTTAATGACCTTAAGTACCAATGTTTTGTTATTATTTTATCAACATTTAGAAATCATGGACTTTTTGTGTTTTGACTAGCACTTAACGCCGACGCGCGTTGAAGTCTTTCATACATAACTCGCCGAAAACCCCAAAATGAGTTCACGTAATAACATTTTAATGTTCAAACAATGAAGATAATTCTAAGGATTATACAAAGGTGTTTATTCTGATGAAGAGTTAATTGTTATCGCCGTGTAAATATTTTGACTAGTGTTGCTGTTTACACAGTGCAGTTGTTGTGATAATTCTCACAATCGATGGACTTCGGTCCATCATTTTAGGGCATGATTAACCTTATTACTTTTATAGGTAATGTTTAATCATTCGTATGATAAATATCTCAATCTGTAGAACCAGTGTTAACGGAAAGGCAACTAGGATTAAATCCTTCGATATTTCCAGCATCATATGGATTTCAAAATTGTTGTAAATTGCGCGCAATTATAGCGGATTTCATCATAACTCTTGGTCTTGACCACATATCCGATAATCGGTTTGTTGATAACGTTAACGATAACTAAAACAGACGGACAGATGTGATTGTGATATGATGCGTCGCCCACATGTCCCACCCGCGATTAAGGACACGGACAAAAACAACTGATGTAGGCCACTATTGGTTATTTCTATTGTTCTACGCAGCGCAAGGAACTTACTATATAAAGTGAAGTTAATCTATAATAGGGTTATTGCAATACTATTTGTCGTTACTTAAGTAATATTGTCATGCCTTTCTACTACTTGTTTGTCTTTCCCGCTCACGGGACATGATGTCCCGGACCTTTGGGAGGCCTACAAAGTACCAACTGATCCAACACGTAGAGTCCCTTTTGACAATTTAATGGAATGCAAGGAGTACACCCAGCGGATGCTGTCCCTGCCCGTATCATGGGATGCACACAGAGACAGCACCCACTGGGGTGTAGGTATAGGGACTATTACTGGTTGATGGAATCTAAATAAAACGGGTTATTGGGTAAAAATGATGGACTAGTGGCTGGGCTATTGGATGAAACATCGGACGCCTGCCTAATAAAACTGTTTCACTATTTATCTCTGGCAGACGGTAACTCGCCAACTGCTAGATGGGCTAGATTTTTAATAGCGACATTAAAAAATGGCCTAAGGGCAACACCGGTCAGAGAGCTGGGGAGCTAGAGAGGTGGCACTGGACTTTAAACATATAGCCAACTCGCCACTTAGGAGTCCACATCTAGCCTCGAGCAACAGCTCTTGCGACTCCACTCTGGACGGCCGGTTAAGGCAAGCCAGAGTTGGGGGGCCGATCGGCTCAACCTGACCACAGGACACCCCAGGAGCACTCAGGTAGGTACGTAGGGTCGCTACTCCCTAACAGCCCGCCACAAGCTGCCTTACGTTGACTGATTGCACCAGAAATCTGGTGGGCGATGGAGCCGTCACATCCCCTACGCCTTATTATTGTTATTTTTAAGATTCTCAATTAGGGGGTTTGACAATAGATCGACTTTTCTGACGCAAGCGCTTGGGTTGAAATTGAATATGAGTAACAGATGTGCGAAGAAGATGTGTTTTCATATATTTGACACATCGTATGCTGGACAGCTAGGTGTCAAATAATTGCACCCTTTGGCGGATGTTCACCCGTATTCTTTCCTCCCCTTGCGACTTATTATTTGCGCTTGCTAATCGCCCCCCTGGCGACTGACATATCCTGCAGGTAGACAAAAACATCGCAACAATAGTCGTTAGTGTCTCATATTAGCATACAAATAAATGTGTTTAATTTCCAAATTCAACACGTTTCTTCCGTATGAGTATTTTTCGTATTTCATTGTATTATCTCTTATCGCAGAACTACTACCTACTTTGTTATTATTTAGAGAGGTACAGTCACGTACTTTAATTGTTGAGCTATTCAGAGCTAACTTTATACTGGACACTTAGAAAACCAATATTAGTTGACACCTAAATGGCTTAACAATTAAAGTTCTTGACCGTACCAAATAGATATAAATAAAAATACCGTCAAAATTACCACACAATATTAGGGCAGATTTGTAATTATACTATCTGCAAAACCAAGTGGCGAGTCAGGTCGTAAAATATTAGAATCGTGCTATTTTACCCACAAAAAGGTTTCATTGTTACTTTTATTGCCCGACTCGCCACACTTAGTTTTGCAGGTAGTATAGGATCGAAAGCGACGAATAAAAAAAATCATTATGATCTGGGACATAATCATCGATGAGATTTAATACCAAATACAGCTTTATGTGATTTTACAATCACAATATCATCAATGGATCTCAAAGCAGGTTAAAATTTAATCTGGTTCGCTCGCTATGCTGTGCCCTTCGCCCGCGCACGGAAACTCGCGAAAATCGGTCTTGAAATAAGGTTTCTGTCAAAACGGATCTTTATATCAAAAAATTGGCTGTTTAGATTAATGTGTTTTCATTACTTTTGAGAACTGTATTTTAAGTTTTATGAATTTAAAGCTTTTAACTTTTAGCCTCATTCCTTTCTGACATTGTATTTATAAATCGATAAAAAATTCAGACAATGAAATTCATAATTAAACACACACTTTTTTCATTGGTTCCTCTCAGAGCTTTTGCACTTTAAAATCGGGCATTTCGGCCGACCGACCCCAACGTGACAATCGTGACATACGCCTTAAGGCATTAGTCATCCTGGCTCGAATCCGCGTCCGAGGCACTAATCAGACATGTGTGACACGATCGCCTTTGCCTCGATCACCGTTACAGCACAAGTGTCACAACACATGTATTCCTCCGTATTCCATTGATTTTACTATTCGTAAGGCTTGATATAACCACAATGTGATAATTACTTAATCTGAGGTTAATTGTCAAACCTGTATGGACTAGTCTATTAAATTTACTATTCTTGTTAAATCAATTTGACTGTCACTTTCCAATACTAATAAATTGTACGAGACGAGAGTAGCTTGACTCACACAATGACGAGGCATTAATTATAAATACATCCCAGCAATCTGTACAAGGTTTTCAAATAAAAACGATCAAAAGACTCGCTCTATTTCTTAATACGCTATAATAACATACTAAATACAACTATGAGTCCATAGATAACAATTACACAATAATTACTAATAAATAACTAAATTGAATTTGTAATAGAAATCCTAAAATAGCCAGATAATAAACCGAAGATTAAAGCCACGGCCACGTCACTTTATTGTCCGTCTCACTAAACTCTCCCGGGGGAATGTTAATCCTTTGTACGGTGATTTAAACATGGGCTTTATCACCGCAATTACGTAAAATAGACTACCTGAGTTCTATCACAGTGTAGGAAACGGACTTTCATAAAAGCTGTGTGTCATTAAAATATTGGGGAAACCACCATCAACTTAAACATTAACCACACATTTCAACCGCATAAGAATACCTACATACATATTCTCTTATGCGTCTGAAATTATTTTCGTTAGACATTTTTGAGATCTCCCATATTTTAGCACTTTACATATACATTTTTCGCATAACAATGTGTCATCGTCATCAATCAATCGCCTTTAGGGCCTGGCCACATGTCTGCGGTGCTAAACGGTTGGCGGTTTCTCGGTACTAAACGCGGGTTTCTGCGGCGCCGCGCCGCAAAAAATTACGTTGCGGCGCCGCCCCGCAGACATGTGGCCAGGCCCTTAAAAGAACACAACAAAATTCTTCACAGTTCGCTTTAGGTACTTTGTTTTAAAAATTTGCTAATTAGTCTTAATCGTTGTATAATAGGTTTGAAGAGGTAGACAACCGTTAAGATTACTAAATTGCATCGCAGAAGGGTTATTGTATGCATTTACGAGTCGAGACAATGGTGTCCACGATCCGCGATGCTTAGAGTACGCGAGCGTGCCGCGGCCGCATAACACGGGCTTACATTACAGAATTGGAATACAATCGGAACGCATTCAAAACAACTCAACTTACAACTGATGCATAGTCACTTCAGTTCTTTTAAAATAACATATTTAAGGGGATTATTTGTTTACAAGAATTTAATGGTATTTGAGCTATTCGTTGTTTAGTTGTACTCGTGATTTAATCCGTTGTTTATTGGGTATTAAATTTCGGGGTATAAAAAATATAATATCGGGATAATTCAATGCGGACCCCGAGCTCCTTTAGGTACAACCGGAAAAACGCTAGAGGGGGATAAGTATATTATAGCTATAGTATAATTTCTAATGGACTGAATTTATTAGTTACCGCTGGTAGGTAACTTAATTTTTTTTTTTACACATATTGTTATACATTGACATGTAATATTAAGAATATTATCAATAAATGAATATGAATATGAATATGAATAATTAAATTTCAATGTCATCATCATCATCATCATCATATCAGCCGAAAGATGTCCACTGCTAAACATAGGCCTCCCGTAAAGAGTGCCAAATTGACCGGTCCTGCGCCACCCACATCCAGCGGACTCCCGCGACCTTTACCAGGTCATCAGTCCACCTTGTGGCGGCCAATTTCAATGTACTAGAAAATAATTCATGACTTCATGATTGATATAATCTTACATTAGAAAAAATAGTAACCTGAATAATAAATAACAGGAAATAAATAAAATAGAGTTCAGTTAAGTTTCTAAAGGCGTGTACAAAAACCAAACCTATTTGATTTTTGTACACGCCTTTAGAAACTTAAGTCGATTTTATGAAATCTATCATCGACCTATATTGAAATTTAAATTACACCAAAAAATCGTACGAGCAACCTGTCGCGAAATCAGCGCCCGCGGCCGACCCGACCCGAGCCGATATTCACAACCATTACTTGACTGCGGCGGGAGAACGAGTGCAAATCAAACCTCCAATTATGCATGATTATTACGGATCTCGGAGCCAAGTAATACTAGAGGATGGTGTTGTGAGTCGAGACGGGTCATGTCATGAATCGCATAGCTGATTAATGGACTCGCATTTCGATTACTATGTAGGTATTATTAAACCGATCAAGTTTTACGGTGGTTTTACTTTAAAGCTAATACAGGCGTTACGAGTCTTAGATATTTATGTACCAAATTAGTGGAATACTATGTAGGGCAGCAATTAGCAACAGCCACGCCCCGTTTGTAAAAATTGTGTTAAATCTACGTTTATTATGCTAATTACTTGGTTATAAATAGCTGAAACTTAGTGCTTTTACGTAAATGCAATATTATTTATCCCACCTATAATTAAATCATCATTATCTGCCACTGCTGGACATAGGCCTCCCCCAAAGAATGCCAAAGTGACCGGTTCTGCGCCACCCGCATCCAGCGGACTCCCGAGACCTTTACTAAGTCATCAGTCTACCTTGTGGGGCCTACCCACCCCGCCTTCCGGTACGTGGTCGCCACTTGAGAAACTTTCCGCCCCAACAGCCATCGGTTCTACGTGCAATGTGCCCCGCCCACTGCCACTTAAGTTTAACGATTCGGAGGGCTATATCGGTTACCTTGGTCCTGGTGCGGATAGCCTCATTTCTGATGCGATCACGCAGAGAAACTCCCAACATAGCCCTTTTCATTGCCATTTGGGAGACTTTGAGCCTTTTTATGAAACCCATAGGAAGCGACCACGTTTCAGTGCCATATGTCAACACTGGCAACAAACACTGGTCAACGACTTCGTCTTGAGGCACTACAGAATATTGGACGAAAATATGTGCCGTAGCTTCCCGAGCCGAGTTGGATTCGACGATTGACCTCTGTCTCGAAGTTGGACCTACCTAACGGATAGTCTGTCCTAGGTATACATAATCGTCTACAACTTCAAGCGTAAAGTGTCCGATTGCAATGAGAGTTGGTACTACATGGCCATTTGACATGATCTTCGTCTTATCCATGTTCATTCTTAGACGAAAGCTCGGAAATGGAAGGTGATTGCCTGACTCCCTGCTGCAATGAAATATGTACAATAAATACGAAATAAGAATTGTATACGAAGACATAAAATATGTTATTACTAGGCTGGTTATTAGTAGGTATTCAATATAAATTTAGAAATCGCAAGAAAATAAGGCGAACTTCTTTGTTAACTTTATGTGTTGTCATGTCATAATTACATTGTTTCAGATTTGAACATTGTTAAGTATTAAGTTAGAACCTATAAATAGGCGAGACGTTAAAAGCAGAAGTTTCAAGAGCGTGTTAATTACCTAGAGAAAATTTGATAAAATTTCGTCAGATATTCGTGATGTACACAAATATACACGTGTTAATTATTCTCCGGTTACAAGATTAATGAAGTTTCGAAAGGCCTCGTAAACGGATATAACATCAAAGGCTAGACTTCGGAAGTGTTCGGTGCGCTGCGCCTGCGTTCCTCGTCGAATTATGCGCTGGTTTCATTGCGCCACTAACAGTATATATCCCATGCCACCATAAAACAAGCTAATTCTTATTTTATTCAGTTCCGCGTTTCAGCCTCGATTGTTGCACTACGACTGCTTTTATTCGGAATGCGCGGGAAAAGTCGATGCGATTTTTATGTGAGTTAACATTGGACGATGTGAACTCGCGATGCGCCGCGATTTCCCGCGCCGGAGCAGGTCGCTCCCGCGCTCGCTCCCACGTCTTCCGACTTCTCCTCATGGATACACAATGGCTTCACGTTACTGCAATGCTTATTTTTTCTCCATCTTTGTGTTTATATTAATCGTTAGCTTTGATCGAGAATTCCTGGAAGAGAAACTTGCCTTTTTCTGAAGCTTTATAGAATCCACCTTGGCTTCCGCGTACAGATTTTTTGCCGATAACGATATCAGTCCTTCGGGGCAGACGACGACCTGATTCAGTTCCGAACTGGAACGCGTTTTATTCATTAACAAACTTGGTTGAGCAAACAACGTGGACTTGATAAATTGTAGTGAGATACTTTCTTTTCGTGCAGCTTCCTCATTATGCTTTTATTGTGAATGGACAGTCCACGTGAAGATGTCACGTCGGCATAGCGTCGTCGGCAACTCGGCAGTAACTATTGGTGGCCCGGCGCAGGCGCAGCCCCGCCTCGCGCTTCTGATCGCAATGTGTAGAAGCCAAAACTGTTTTCACTGGGAACTGTGCCATCTGGGTGACAAGCGACCGACACCGGTTTATTTATTGCACATTTATAATCACGAAGCTCCACACGACAATCACGAGATGTCTATATTGTGATGCCGTCAACTTGATATATGAACGCAGTTCCATACACAGACTGTTAGTTAAAGCCCATTAAAACAACGTAATGTTAAAAAGTAGCGTTAGTTGAAGCCGTTTACAAATGGATAATGGCGTTAAAAACAGCGTTCCGGCATGGCGTAGCTTTTAATTACGGACCAATTGTGACTGATAAAATCTTACGACTGCAATTGTGGCGGTGGCGTACTGTGAAGGCACTTCGACCTTATGTAGCGAACAAAGATTACCGTTGCTCGCTGTCATTTTTTCTTTATTTAATTCCGCGAAGCGCTGTAAGCTGTAACGGTGTCGCGTCCATTTGTTTTGGTTACTGCCGCGCGGCTGCATTACATAGTCTTTATATTGTTATGTCATTACGAGCTGTATTTAACATACTGCCTAATTAATTATGTCGTGAGACTATGCCGCTGAAATGCTGATGATATAAGTGTAAACAATGTTGCATCGTTCCGTGGGACACAATCTGACCGATGCGTAAGGAATTCGCCGGCACGGCTGAAATTTGATTATGATTGCCTTTACGCAGTGCAAAATATGAACATTTGTTTGAGTTACCTAAGTAGGTATGGCTGCAATTATCTCATGATCATAATTGTGATTTCTTTACCATTTTTTGCGCGTAGTTTTCATCATCTATTCTTAGTTATAATAACTTACGCTGATTCCGTTGTTGCAATCGAGCGTTAGATAAATACACGCGGAATGATCAACAGCATCATGATGATTAAGTCACAATAATCAACTTATTATTTCACGCATGAAGGCTGGTGCTCGATGATGAATAATTTCATAGATGCAATGCAAACACAAAGGTAATCAGCAAATGAAATACCACAATTGGGCTGGAAACAAATTTAATTAACTCTTGTCATTGGTTAATGAATATCAATCGTGCTCAAACCGATTATCCGCTCATGAATTTAATGCGTATTAGTATTAGCCTTACGGGTGCTAATGAGTGAAATCCGGATAGTATTATTTAGTTTACATCTGAAGAATTCCTATCTATGTCATTTAAGTTAATTTCATTATTTGTATTCTATTGTCAACATGCGATGTTAAGCTCTCTCTGTTTCCTCACACCATTAACTATAACTTTTGCCTAGACAAAACCACGACATGCATATTAAATTGAAATACCGCACAATGACAGTCTTTTTCTTCATTCACTACTACTTATGGAAGTACTCGTACGCAGTTAAACCCCTGCAGCTGCTTAATCAATGCATTGGTAACTATTTTAATGAGGTCAAGGTAAACACATCTTTAAAATCATAAATAATTTGTATTTAATTCAAAACAATTATTTAAACACGAATGCGTTAGCACGAAATATTAATTAAATATTAAGTTAGATCTGCACCGATGGATCCCTTTTGGGATTAACATAATACATGCCTATAGACAAAGAAGTTCGGATAAAATACAGCATTCAAAGGTTGCAAACGACGTTAAACGAACCCTCCATTGGTTCCTATCCAAGTTCTGTTTCGTAAATGCATTATACTCATAAACTTCGTGTTTCATACAATGTCAATGTCCTTGTACCCAACAGTAGATATCTATACGAGTAGATACCTACTAAGTATAGATAAAATTAGAAAACGGACTAGTTTTATATTATTTGGAATACGGACCTGTCACCGTGTTCCATGTTTTGTTGCATTGCCCCATTGCTCATCCCTGCTCGGTGACAGTTCAACAATTGTCTTGTCCTTCAAAATGCATCTTGAATTTCTTCTTCGTGTGGTAGTTTCTGGGTGTGCTGCCTCAAAGAATTCTAATTCAAATATAAACCGATGTAACTTAATCTTTCTTTATTTCTTTTTTTTAAAGATGTTCGGAGTTGATTCATTGTTTCATTTTGTAACAAAAATTTTGTTGCATTTTTGGAGTTGGTAGTGTGACGGAGTTCACGGACTAAGTTTCAGAGTGAAATTGTCACGGTTAAGGTGCAAAGGCGACGAGACTCGCGCAGTCACCCGTGTAACTCTTCAAATCCTTGCTAATCATACTTTTCATAACTTCAATGTTAAGTAAAACAGAATTCGTTTAAAAAGTGTTTAGTAGATGCAATTACTTGCCTGTGTAATATACAAGACATGCTATGTCTGTGTTAATTGCAAAATAAATCTAACATGGCTTTTTTAGACTTGCGGTTTTCTAATGATCAGAACCGGATATGCCTGATCGTAAAGACATTGTAACACATAATTGTCATGTTTGGCCACAATCCCCAGAACTAGCTATAGGTATCGATCGTCGATCTCAGTTTTTGCGTTACAGTAATATGTACAGACATGGTAAGATGCCGGAAGGTGAGGTATAAACGGCAGGACAGGGCGAGGCGGCGGCGCGCATCGAAAGTGACAAGCGTAGTCGAAAGTGCTCGCTAGATTTATTTACACTTGATCGAAATAGACGCAGCACTCCTAAACTGGTGTCCACTTTACATGAGCGGCCGGCTGTGGCTGCCGCGCTATTAATAACGCTGCGCCCGCAGATTTGCCTTCTACGGCAAACTAGAATGCGCTCCTCACGACATATGCAATTAACTGTGTTTTGTGCATTAAGACATTTTTATCTCCTTTTAATGAATTACTTATAATCTTGTTTCACTTTTTATCACTTGTTTATTACTGTAGTGTTGAATGCACACACTTTTTTTGGCGGGTCTGTACAAACTCCCCCCATTTAAAAGCTCTTTGTTTGTTGGTAAACAATATTTGAGTGCGTCAGCGTGTGGACAGTTTTATCTTAGTTCGATATGTATGTTGTTCGTTTACACGGCTTTTCTACAGCGTCGCCGGCGCCGTAGAAACAGGAAATCGAATTTCGCCTGCGTGACCCGCACGGTCCAATTCAACAAACCGGGATGTTTGGCTGCACCAAGTTAGCCTCAAAACGATAAGCTCGTAAATGGAGCAGCGAGTAATATTCCGATGATTGGTCGTGGGTGACTACCACCAATTGGATAATACCAGTCGGATGTCGCACTCACTGCTCGCTTAGGGCGTCGGATCTATCGAAAAAACGAAAGTTCCGAGCAAGGAAGATATAAAAATGTGGGAGCGATTCCAGATATGTGAAGAATGTGGCTTTTTCAATATGGCTCGTTAAAAGTAAAACCATACGAGGGTCAAACATCGGAACTGCCGAGAGAGAAATGGAATGCTTCATGCAGAGAGATAATTTCGATTTCCTTTTATAGAAAGTAAGTTTATTCCGATAGTTAGATATCGTAGGCATGTTAACGAGCCCCCGCGTAGCCGGGAACCTGCTGGCCAATAATAGACGTAAGACCGGGTTACCAATACCTAACACGCCGCAGGAACTTTGATACAACCATTAGGGCTTTGTTTATGGCCAATACCGATTTGTTACACACGCAGCATTTGGTACTTAATGCTATTGAATATTTTGATTTTACCATAAACGATGTTAAGACTATGTTAGTTATTCATATAAGGCTAACGTTTAATGCGATGATTAACTATCTATTTAATTGTTTTGTAATGAATAAGGTATGTGTTGTTTTGTGCATTAATAGTCCAGTAAGTATAATTATAACGAGCAACCTAATAAGGCATAATTAAGTTATATCATCACGTGCAAACCATATTTTCTTACCTAAACTGTAATAAGACTATGTCTAAACTTTATTGCGTCTAGAACGAGCGCATAAAAGCTAAGTTTAAGGGAAGTAAAATAAAAGTTTACTATCTGACCTAAACCTCTATTTCCGCATTAAAATTTCACTCGTATTGCACACACTGCTGAATTTTTAATGGGCTCTTTTTACCGGTTACATTCTAAGAGGGCGGGAGAGTGCCAATTCTGAGACGACATAAGTGTCTAGACTGTCTAATAGTAACATGGATACGGTTGCCGCGAATCTTCCGCGACTTGTTAGAATGAAACAGAAACGTCTTAAATTGTCGAATAAGGCAGAATACGGCCGCGGGTATGGAAGGTTGGACATCTAACGTAACATTACGGCAAGACCACCCTCCCCGTCAGCCATGTACAAACCCAGACACACACAGATATCTACAGATGTGTGTGCAAGCGACGCCGCCACTCAGTCAGGTGTTTCCTTTACGAACTACAAATTTGTCTCTTGAACTTAATGTGGAAAATAAGTAAAAAGTTAGAGTACTAAGAGTGAAGTTATTTATCCTCCCGCGACTCGCCATATAAATTCCATAGCTTTCCTAAATAGCATTAGTGTTTACCTGGGGACGGTGATCTGCCGCGGTCGTTTCTGATTATCTGGCTTGACAAAGGCTATTCGAAATAAAACATGCATTTTTTGTGTCGTTTAAATTACACAAAATGGAGCCTTATAAATCGCAAAAAAGCGCCAGCGCTCAGCGCCATAGAACAAACTAAATTTCTGTAGTAGCAGGCCAAATGGGCCGCCGGTCGCCCACAAGAATTGTGCAGCAAGCCGCTGACAAATTGTTGCATATTTACTGGCGGGCCACATGGGCTGCCGGCGGGACACGGACAAACTTTACCAGTGGTCTAGGTGTCATTTTGAGTGTATTTTGTAGCAGGCCTCGTGGGCAGTCAGCATACCAAAAGTAACCATCCATGTTCGTGATTAATTTTAGTATTTAAAAAGTAATTACTTCTTTTTCTACTGAAGTATAAATATATTTTTACTATAGCAGAGACGTATTATCGCCCAAAGGTACTTACGTGTTTACAATTTCTGTTCAAAATCGTCTGCACATGCATAGCGAACGCTTGAAAATGATCCTAACTAGAGGTGTGAACCTGTACCCTTGGTTTAACCTCTATGACAAATTCTGGATGATTGGTTGTAATCCTAGGGAAAAATTAAATAGTCTTCAATTTCATGGTTTAATTTAAAAATGTATCGCCCCTAACTCAGGCTTCGCGGCCCGTCGCTCTTGGCGAACTGAGCTAGGTACCTACAATCTTGCTCGGTCGACAAATCTTTCAAACCGTTCCCTCTTACAACGACTACCTAGAAGACTCGGGCTTCTTTTTTCTCTTTAACTGGAAAGTTACAATGATCGCTAAATAAAACTAGCTGTTTTTTACTGGCTTCTATACAATTAAGTAGGTTCTTAGGTTGTCTTCATGTTTTTTTTAACCTATCCCAATAGAAAGGAGGATTTTCTCAATTAGTCTCTATCTTTGTTTTATGTATGTTCTGCGATAATTCTTTACTATATTGTCCGATTTTGAAAGTTCTTTTTTTATTCGAAAGCTGGTACTATCTACAAACATTTGGTGAAGGTCTGATAATGTGATCTAGGAGAAAACGAGGGGACTACTCAATTGTGATTTGACGCGTATGGCGATTTCGGTAATTTCTGTAGTTAACCATGCATTTGCTTTCGGAAACCACAAATTTGGTAAAGTGGAACTGATGATGATGACCACAGATGACATATAGAACTTCTCAATGATGTAGGTATTTCACAGATTCTGACGAAATTTCGTAAACGTGGTAACTATTGCACGTAAAAATACATTTTGTCAAGTTACAATCGGTCCATTCGTTTAGGAGCTAGTGGAGCTACGATTCCACAGACAGACACACTGTACGGTCTGCACAATGGTGTGCATCCCGCCCGTCAGCATTTTACTTCACGTAGCATGTATTTCATTACTTTAAGCGAGTGCACGTCCGACCGCCGCGGAGTGTATTCACAATATTGTATCATTTTATTACATTTTGAATAAATTATTTACTCGAAATCGAGCGTGGCGTGCATTTAAAACTCTTTGGTGCCAAAAACATTAAATTCATGCACGGCGTACAGCACTGCAAAATAAATAATGTGGTCCGCCGGCCGTCCACTTGGCCTGCTGGTAAACACCTCAAAATTTACAGTGCCCTGCTTCATTCCAATTTTTGGGGGCGGCCGGCGGCCCAAGTGGCGCTGAGAGTGTTGCGTTCAGTCGGTGTATAGGTACTTTATACCCGTCTGTCACAGGATGTTTAAAAAAATAAACGACCGTTTTAATTAAAGTGAAATGCCCTAGAGCACTACCTACTCTTAATTGATCCTGTAAAGCCTGCAACCAACCCAGCACGTAAAAAAACGTTGGCACAAAGCCATTTCCAAAGTCGACTGGGCTTACTTCCCTCGAAAGTCTCGAAACCCTAAAAACAAAGACTCATTTCGCGTCCCCATAAAGTGCACCTATCGTTACAAATTGCAGCATCCCTGTCCCCGGGGGCACTTCCCCTGTTTCGTGTCGTGTTGAACCCGACAAGAAACAACTGAGGTGAACACACGGTAATTGAGATTTGCTGCTAAGGCACCAAACTGATAATTACGTAACACTATTTAGCATCTGGGTATTCAGTGCGATGTTGTATTGAAAAACTTGTATTTGAGGACAAATGATTAGATATTCTACTTTTTATGTGCCGATTACCAGATTTTGATTACATCAAAACATGTTTTGTTCACAAACATTAAAATAGATTTTAATATTGTTATTTCACTAGTTACTTTGGCATCAATCAGCTCATATAAATGTCAGGCTGATTTTCGCGTAGCATTTTTAAATGCTCAGCGGTTGTCTTTACCATCTTTGTAATATTTTGATAATTAATTGAAATTAAAATCACAAAAAAATATATGCTGTTAGGTGTCGTGGATAGATTCTGATTTTGTAAGATTAAACTCGGTTAGCTGAACACCACAGATAATATGAGGGATGGTAAGGACAGCGTTAGAAACGCCCGTTACATTTTTTTGAGAATCACCCTATAGTTAGTAATCATTGTAATCAAATACCAATCAAGATAATCTTCATACGTATTTATCGTTAGATCTTAGTAGTCAACGGCTATTTTATGCATAAAAGGTAGACGTCCTAGTGCCTGACTTTGGCCTAATACGACTTTCAATCTTTTGTCAAAGCGATAGAGGTGAACAATAGGTGTTTTTTTAGGCATTAAGGTGTCAACCATTGGGACGTTTACTTTAGTCGATCGAGTAGATATGTGTATCAATATCACGCTTCTGTACCACGCTATCGCTGTATAGCTTTACAATTCAATTTCCCAACATGCCTAGCACTAACTTTGTAACCAGTATAGAATTCCCTCGCAACGGGTTGCTCATGGTTGGTGCTTTAAATCATGATTGACAAGGGACCCTCGTCACGTCAAACAATCAATATTCCACAGTGCAAGACGACTTCCGCGAGGATTTGTCAATTGTCACGTCATATGGAAGCTATTCGCTCACGTCCACTCACATTTGTCTTATCACTTTAGATTAAAATTAAATATATGTCCACGAAATGCCCAAGAGAACAGCATGTTAAAAGTTTTTAATTATTCATTACAAGTTTTCGGAATCACACGCAAATAGAAAAGGGTAAATATGTACGCATACGTCGTTGGATAGGCATAGTAGTAGTGTGATGTCAAATAATTTTATTCAATAAGTTTTTTTCGTCATAACAATCACCTGGGAATTGTACTGCTATCCTATCAGTCGATTCCGGAAATTCCAATATGGGCCTCGTATTTTATCAATATTCGTCATTTAGGCGGGTATTTCGCAATGGCACTATAATATCGTGATCTGCTTCTGACTAATTGTTCGAAAGGTATGGAAGTAAACAATCGCATTCATTGTCCGACAATACAAGAGATCAGCAGAGCCAGACGGCAATAATGGCGTGGCAGACGTGTTTCACGCAGTAAAAGTTAAAACGAACAATGGGCAATGGCCATTCGATTCCGTGCTTTCCCATTCTGCCGGCTTGCCCACCCGTCAAAAGGGTGGCTAATATTTTTGATGAAACCTAGCCAAACTGTTTTCGTATTGTCATGAGAAATACTCAGTCACTGCCAAAGCCAATATCCCCCAGTACCTACAACAGAGGTACCACCTACAAGGGTAAACCTTTCAAAGGACAGACAGTAATAGTGTTCTAGTAGTCTGTAGCTAGTCTTATTAAGTAAATGCACATTTCTAGTTTTCATTGCGTATGCGTACACCAAATACAAATGTTTAGACTAGCTACGTAGCTACACAATCTACACATATCATGAAACCAAACCGTATCAAGTTTACAATCGTGCAGCAAGCGAGAAACAGAATACGTTTCTATTTGGATTTGTTAGTTAGCATATCATTCAACTTCTGTAATGATTACTATTAATATCGGATTAAGAAACATACAAGTGATTGCCTCCTTACCTTACCTTACCTTACTAAGCCTTCGTGTAACAGCAGGAACTCAAAAATGCTTGCTATACTATCACATCATTACAACGGCTATGCATGCATGTTGAGGCGTTAAGCGTGTTTTTTTAATATTTAAATGGTTCCTCTTTTATTTTGACAATCCTAAACAAACAAGTGTCTAAACGATTTCACGCTTCATTTTAACGGCAGCTGCAATTTGTTAACCGGTGCATAACACGTTGCAGGTATTATCTCAATCGTTATGTCCATTCCCAAACTAAACACTTTTAAGTGGTGGGCAATAATAGAAAACTATTAAAAAAAAAGTTATAATCATAGCAAAGAGATCACGATCAGTATAGCATCGTAGGTAATATTTTGTGGTCAAATAGTCCATCATATTTATCTCAATTAAGAACAGTTTTGGTCAAATATATCATTATAATACAAGTCACCAATGACCAGACAGATCAACATTTTACACGCGGTTTGGCTAAGGTGCAAGTCGATAAAAAATCGATTGTAGGTAGGTACGAGTACGTAGGAGTAGGTGCAATATTAATGTGGCCATCCGAGACTCTTGGGTTACAATAATAGCTTCGTGTTAACATTTATTAATACACTTTTTAGGGTTCCGTAGCCAAAATGTCAAAAAAGGAACCCTTATAGTCTAGTCATGACCGTCTGTCTGTCTGCCCGTATGTCACAAGCATTTTACTCGAAACCTATAAGGTGTATTTGAATAAAATTTAGAGGGTAGATGTATTTTGTTAGCGGCTACATAGTTTTGTAATTAAAATGTAAAAAAAAAATTTTTAGGGATGCACTCCATACATAAAACTGAACGTAAAAAAAAAATTGTATGGGTTTTTCAGTATGTTTTTTGATTAAGTGAATAGGGTTGGAGATAATCGCCCCTAATTTTTGAACGGTTTATTTTACTGCACTGCACTAAAATTCTGTCCCCCCCTCTAATTTTTGAACGGTTTATTTTAAAAATATGAATAAAATCACGGACAAAGGGCTTATTAGTGACTTTCGGGGCGATTATCTCCGACTCTATTCACTTAATCAAAAAAATTGCTGAGAAACCTTATATTTATTTTAAAAGGCCTATCGATTGATGTGGGCTTACAATTTAAAAAAAATTGACTTAGTTTAATGTACGAAGTGCACCCCTAAAAAAATTTTTTTTTAGTTTTTTTAATTACAAAACTATGTAGCAACTAACAAAATACACATATTCTCAAAATTTTATATAGTTTTTGAGTAAAATGCCTGTGACATACGGACAGACGGTTCGGGACGTGACGAAACTATAAGGGTTCCGTTTTTGCCATTTTGGCTACGGGACCCTAAAAATTGCGTTTGTAAACAAAGTTGTACACAACTACATTCAAGAGGAGACTTACTTAAGTTTTTTTATACCTACTGTTTTTTTTTTGTTACTAAGGTATAAGTTGTTTGTTTCGTTTCTTAAATCTGTAAACCATTATTTTTAATTACATGGTCGTTAGGTAGGAGTCCCTCTTAGTCACCTTAACCTTCGGTTCAAATCTTCATTTAGATGGAAAGGTATAGAGGTACTTCGTGCGTCGTTGACATCGTTGAGTTTCGAGAAACGGCCATTTCCTCCTAATGACAATCATTCCACTAACATTGGCCCTTCATTAGTAATACGTCCGATGACCTACATGTATCGCTTCATTAGAAAACTCTTATAAGTCGTGTTTTATTGGCGCTAGTATGCAATAGGTACGTGCCTATAGGTCAAGACTTAATTGAGCCCTTCTAGTGTCTAATTGTGACCAGTACGAATATACATCACATCATCGACATACTCCGTAGGCGACCGAGCTCTGTTCGGGTGAAAATAGAGAATATACGGAGAAAACCAATATTCCCAGATATAAGACCTAAAAAATTAAAATGTATACAATAAGGACTTTACCTAAGTTTTTTACAAACAATCTGTTCTGCTTTTCTTATTTAATGCGATAGTGCCCCGAGTCTGCGCTTAGGTAAATCTCTAAACCAATTTTGGTAAAATTCGGAATAGAGAGTTCTGAAAAAGAACGTAGGATACCTACTACACCAAACCCGCGTGCAAAAAGCTAGTGGTACTAAAATACTTCTAAAACTAAACGCATTTGGCATAAAATATTAGAGGCACATCTAAGGTTTAAAAATGTTATTGAAACTTAAACTAAGAATTATCATTATCTCATAGTGACTCATAGAGATATATGAAATCAATCAATAAGGTCATTGGCTATTAGGTAAAGGCAACTGCTTCAGAACGTTGATCGATTGCATAAAATAAAATCATAGAATATCGATAGATACGAAAAGCTTTCATCGCATCAGATTAGATAGTCAAATTAAAACCTTCCTCAGTTAGCTTAAAGTTCAATTCTGTAATACACGTAATAGCTATTACGAGGTCACCAAAGTTACACGGAACGTTTTTTCGCTTCATTGTCAAGTGTCAAGGAGACAGCTGTCAACACTTTTCCGCGCATCATTGCTGATAATGATAATATATGACTTAATTTAACAAACATGACATTAAATTAATAAAGCGCATCTTGTGAAGGTTAAGGCATTTTTGTAGAATCATGGTAAAATCCTTTGAGTAATTATAAATATTATAATTATGTATACTAGGTAGGTACTAGAGAGGACATCTCAACTAGATTTTTTGTAACACCAGTTAGAGCCAATTGGCCCTAACGCGACGCGTTCAGTCTGTGCCGGACGGTGAAGTAACACTTTTCACTTTTTTTTGCGTCGAGCTGTCGCGGCCGTCCGGCACAGACTGAACGCGTTAGGGCTAATTGGCTCTAATTGGTATTACAAAAAATCTAGTTGAGATATCCTCTCTAGTAGTAATTATATTAATTATGTATACTATTTGTGTGTGTTGAGTAATTACTCAAAGGTAAAATCTGACAGAGCTAGTGTCACATCGTAAGTCAATGTCAATATATGTCATATGTAATATGTCTTAGCGAATTACCATATATTTCTTTTGTTGTAACAACAGTCAAACAACAAATCTCACTAACATTCCTTGATTTTCAGTAATAACTTTAACAACGTTTGTTTCAAATTTTACACAGATCGCAAATGCGAACGAACGGTTCAAAATCGCAGTTATACTCGACATTATTTGAGTTGGTCGAGTTGCATCAAATTAGTCCATTCCAAAAGCAACTCTACCGTCTCAGGTAGAAGATTACAATTCCAATGACAGTTTTATAAAAAGTCGGCCACATTAAATAATCTCAACTATACTGATACAGAATCTGAACACTGAAGAGTACAGTCGCCATCAGATATATTGGAGCGGCCAAAGTGCTCAAAAATATCTGAACACGTCTCTAATGCCTCTACAATAGAGACGTGTTCAGATATTTGTGAGCACTTTATATATCTGATGGCGACTTTAGGAAGAGCAGCATCTGGGAATCATAGCTAACGTTCAATAAGTAGTTTTTCTTTCTTTTTTATGGCATCGCTCTCTTTTTCAGCCAAAAAGCGAGGAAACGTTCAATAGTTGAGTGTAAACACTGAAATGGGCATCAATTTGGTTATCTCTTTCACGTCACAATCACAGTTTAATGTTTCGCGCTCCCTCTAGCACATTACGAGCTAACTAGTGGCTCCGTGATCTGTAGAAAAAGCAAGCCTGTCTTTAAAAAAAACCGGACAAGTGCGAGTTCAACTCGCGTGGTGAGGGTTCCGTAAAATATTGAGAATTTTCCCGTTACTTTGAATACTCAAACTTCTTATAGGTTTTCCTGTAATCTTTAGGCAAGGAACTATTTTTCATATTTTTTTCAGAATTTTAAGCCTAGTAGTTTCGGAGATAAGGGGGAATGGTCAATTTTCGTCTTTTTTTTTCCTAAATTACTTCAAATCTGTTTTTGCAAAAATTAAAAAAAAAATATCTGAGATGCTTACAACAACCCTCGGTCCAGTAGTTTCGGAGCGGACAGACAGACGCACGAGTGATCCTATAAGGGTTCCGTTTTATTCCTTTTGAGAAAGAGTGATTAATCTTAATTATTGAACCTGCATGTCCATCACGTAACGCATTGCACGCGCGTCAGATAGATTTAAATGTCATTTTTATATGGAAAAATGACAGTTGCATTGTCCCAACTCCTAACGGGCGTTCGAAACGTTACGTGATTACCCCTCTGCTCTCAAAATTTCATGAGAATCAGTTGAGAAATACGACTTATATAGGACAGTTGGACAAACGGACATACCAAAGAATGTTGGCCCAAGCTGAAGCAGAGAACTTCGTTCGCTTCGCTCCCTCGATCAATTATGTTTAGCGATGGATAGGAATTAATCACGTTCAATAATGGAATTGCCGATTTTAGTTTAAAAAACGTATGGAGTAGGTAGGTAAGGTATGCTTGCATAAAGTGGGCAAACATTTAATGGCATACCCATAAAATACTTATATTTTAAGCGTATGTATGATATATAGGTTATAGGTGTACGCGGGCTGGGTTTCCGCAATTCGACGTCATAAGTGCGCCTATTTTGCGTATGACTATTCTTAGACTATTTTAAAGTTATGCTATGCTAAATTATTGTTAATACACGGGTCTAACGCAATATTTGTTAAACATAACAAAGACGAAATGGGTAACTGCAGTCAAACTTAAATTTATGCGTGTGTTCACATAATATAATTGATATAAATAAGTGGCATTATTTGTACTTCACACACGTAATTTTATTGATTACACAAAGGATAGAAAGTAAAGGTGAGTTGAGTACACATCGGTCGTCAAGGGACGCGAATGGTAATGCGGAAGCTGCGTGTCACGCCGTCCTGCTACATTCACAACGCAACGTCAACGCCTCAGGCCAACTAATACCTCTTAGCTGACCTCTGTTTACGCATAGTTGTTATGAATCTCAGGATAAAGATATGTTAGGGTCGAGTGGTCGTGCGTGAGTCGAAACCAGTTTTGAATCGCGTTGCCGCGGGCGGAATGGATAATGCTCTCGTTTGCCATCGCAGAAAGTGAAAACGGCTTTGTAAGGAAGGAATCCATTGTTATGCCACTTTATTTATTAACAATGCATTTTCTATAGTTGGCCACAATTTTATTTATTTGAACGGCGCCGCGTCTTGAATTTTGTTAAAATAGCTGCAGGCAGTTTTTTTGTAATAGTATACAAACACCATGGTGCTTTACCATTCAAACAAAAATAACCTAGAGTCCTAGAATTTATAATAATGGATTTTAATTAGGTCGAAAAGCGTTTTAATTACATTATACCTAAGACATACTAGTGGCTGTGAGCTGAAGAACTCGTACGCCTGTCTTTAAAAAAAAACTGTGCGAGTGCGAGTTCAACTCGCGTGGTGAGGGTTCCGTAAAGAGAAATGCGACCTGTAGCCGCACAGCCGGACAGACGCCGGTCATACAAAAGAATTTTGGCCGATGCTGAAACGGAGAACTTTGTTCGCTTGGCTCGCTCGTTCAATAAAGAGTATTTGTATTGTATTGTTCAACAACTCTTTGGTAGTGTAAGTTGCCATCTCATGACATCGTGGTATGAAGGAATTCTGAAATAACTATGTATATCTGAACACGCTTTAACACCTAAACTATAAGATCTTATTGACGTTTGTAGAATACAATTGTTGGTTATGATATTATGTGATAGAGACTGAGCACAACGTACATTTAAAAAGGAATCGGTTGACTCGGCGCATACAAATTGAGTTCAGAATTTAACAACCCAACAAAAGCTTATGTAATATTGCACAGACTGGTACAATGATTGTTACCGTGTTGCAATATGGCTGGAGTAAAAGCAAAGTGGATCTTCTGTCCTATTCAAAAGAGGTTTGTACTCTTCTGTGACCTTGTCCCTCGTATAATCCAACCGTTAGATTTATACTACTTGGTAAGCGTTGAAAATAACTAACCGATAAATTCGTAAGTAATACAATTTTAAAATGCACTGAGAAAACTTTAGGTGAAATTGACGTTGCGGGGAAAATAACACCGACAAACAAACGTTCATAAACTTTTGTGGTCGACTGTACATGTGTTCAATACTGACAAGAAAATACTTAGAAATAATATCAATAATCCTCGGTCCAAACTATTAAGTACATTGCACAGATTCGTAAAGTCATGTTTCCCCTACTTAACGTTGGCAAAGTGCCTAAGTACCAAGAAGCCATCAACCACAAAAAAATATCGAGAAAAAACGATTGTTTACCTATTTAAAACTAGCTGCTTTGTGAGATGTAAAACTCGACTTTTTTTTAATATTTAAACTTCATAAAACTGAATCGACAAAAAAACTATATAATTATTGAAACTGGTCACAAAATTTCACGAGAATCGGTTGAGAAATGCGACCTGTAGAGGAGAAAAGCTATACGAAGGACATTTTTGCACAAACTGAAACGGAGAAATTCGTTCGCTTCGCTCGCTCGTTCAATGATTCGAGAGCAATAGTATCGATTTTATAAAACATCCAGTAATTTGAATACAATTTGTGTGAACCCAAACTTTAATAACTCAGGAATAACTCTCAACTATGTTACATTTAATGTTGTAAATTATACTGAAATGATAGTGTCAACTTGTCATACGCACCGAGATTCAAGGTAAATAGTGTAGGTAGGTACCTACATCACTGAACAACCGCTAAACCACGACATTTTATTGGCCTAATTGGGCAACCTACAAATGGGTCAATCAACTTTTTCTTGTTGTTATTCTGTCCCGGTATGCCAAAAGACAACAGTGACTTCTTAGAAAAAATACTATAAACTGAACTCCTATCATGCTAAGGAGATGCCCCACCATGGAATGGGTTTACCAATACAACAAAAACACATGTTTAGTGGATTTAAACCCCATAAAATCATAGTTTTAAAGAGTGACCCAGGAGACGTAACCATGGCAACAAGCAACAAAAAATAGTTGATTGGCCCAAATACTAAACCTAGTAGCTCTGTGAGCTGTAGAACTCCTCGACACTGACATTTAAAAAAAAACAATTACGCAAAAGTGACTCGACAAAAAAATCTACATAATTAACGAACCTGGTCAATATTTTTTTAATACCTCAGAACTTCGTCATTTATGAACCGATTCGTACAATTATTTTTTATTTGAAAGTATATGCTTCCAGGTTAGTCCCATTGTTATCAAAACTTCAGTCGGATGATGGGAACCATGAGGAATGAGGGGACTCCTCAAATATAGAAGGCACGCATGTAGTCATTTCGGTATTAGGTAGTTAGGTTATAATAATAACTAGTGTATTTACACCCGGAAATCACAAATTTGGTGAAGTGGATCTGATGAAGTAGACCACAGATGACTAATGGAACTCTTACTTAACCCATTCTCGGCCCGTGACGCCACGTATGCGTCCCTACGCCGTAGTCGCTTACCGCTACATACGAGGAAAACCACGGGATCGGCTACGAGCGTAGCCGAACTGTAAAAGTACGTTACTGATTCTGATATGATTCCGTTGAAATACTCGTAGCTACTAATGAAATCCTAAATGTCAAGTGTGCCAAATCGACGGAACTCCTCAAATATTATGGCCCACATTTTCGTCTGTAATAAAATAATCAACTTATTTATTACGCTCGAAAAGCAGTCCATGTGGTAAAGTGGAAAGGAAATGTGGAAATGTTCATTTGGCTTGGCGGAGTACTAAATTGAAGTCGGTTAAAACTTTGTTTTAAAGTAAATTATTGTATGTATTTATCGCATGTATAAGTAGGTACAGCACCCATGGAAAAGTCAAACTTTAAAAGATGCATTTATATATTTTATACTAGAAAGTTGTATATTTGTCGGAAAAAAATTACATATTTATTCACGTTAAATCCTTTATTGTAAAACCCGACTTTTTCTAGTTTTAGTTTTCACATGCAAATTGCTATTTCAAAAAACATCTATTAATGATCAATGTTCAAACACTTATTATATTTTTCACATCTCATGCTCGAAAAGTGTGTCATATTAGGCTTAATAAGCGGGGCTAAAGTAGTACATTTAGCCCCTAGGGAAAATATGTATACACATTTATGATTTTTAACACATTTAATTTGACCAATCAAAACACTTCACCATATTAAATCCACCAATCACAACTCTTTCAAAAAACATTTATCTTTGCTATCAACCAACCAGAATACCTACAGCTACATATTAAAATCGACCAATCAAACATCAGGTGTTTTTTAGTCCCTAATTCCAAATCATTTAAATCCACCAATCACAACTCTTTCAAAAAACATTTCTCTTTGCTATCAACCAACCAGAATACAGCTACATATTAAAATCGACCAATCAAACATCAGGTGTTTTTTAGTCCCTAATTCCAAATCATTAAAAAAGAAAACGCCTCACGCTAAATTGAACAATCTCTTCGCAGTGAAATTTGTTATTAATTGTGGATGGATAATCTTTGTTTTACTATTTTCTCGCAGTCGAAGTGAAAAGTAGAGTGTATAACTCGGGTCTAAAAGCCATATTACCCCTCGAATTATTTTCCCTCGCTTCGCTCAGGAAAATATCCATCTCGTGGTAATATGGCTTATTTTAGCCCCTTGTCATACAATCTACTATTACGTCTTCGTGTATTTTTGAAATTGAATGAAGGAAAACTGAGGTGCTCAATACTTTTAGCCAAGGCTGTATGTATACCTAAAAATGAGCTAAACTCTACTTTTCACTTCGACTGCGAGAAAATAGTAAAATAAAGATTATCCATCCACAATCAATAACAAATTTCACTGCGAAGAGATTGTTCAATTTAGCGTGAGGCGTTTTCTTTTTTAATGATTTGGAATTAGGGACTAAAAAACACCTGATGTTTGATTGGTCGATTTTAATATGTAGCTGTATTCTGGTTGGTTGATAGCAAAGAGAAATATTTTTTGAAAGAGTTGTGATTGGTGGATTTAAATGATTTGGAATTAGGGACTAAAAAACACCTGATGTTTGATTGGTCGATTTTAATATGTAGCTGTAGGTATTCTTGGTTGGTTGATAGCAAAGATAAATGTTTTTTGAAAGAGTTGTGATTGGTGGATTTAATATGGTGAAGTGTTTTGATTGGTCAAATTAAATGTGTTAAAAATCATAAATATGTATACATATTTTTCCTAGGTGCTAAATGTACTACTTTAGCCCCGCTTATTAAGCCTAATATGACACACTTTTCGAGCATGAGATGTGAAAAAATCTTTTTACAATAGGTAAATTAAATACCTAATCTTTCGAGTCGTTATCAGCACATAAGGTTATTCTCCTAACGATTACAGACACCCGTTTCAAGAAGATACAAGTACAATTTTACAAGTCTAAACCGGCAACGCTGTTCAAATGGCCAGTCGTTATTGGTCGAGCAGCTCAGTGTTGCCAGTTCATATTAGCCCTGGCAGATTGTTCAAAATAGCTATCAGACATTTTACCTTGGGTGACAACCTATGTCTGATGATGCCATGAAAATCTATATATTCTATCATAAATACCTAAAATTAAGTCCTAACTGAAAGGTATCGAAAGCGTGTTCTCCTATGAGGCTGGCATTGTCACCACGAGTGTACAAAAGCCTCTTAAAATACAAGACAAAAAAATACTTAGCTGCATTCGTAATGAATATAGATTATTTAATAATCGACGTATTGATTGAGATTTACCTACTAACAAATTGTGTCGCTAAAAACGAATTAACGATGAAATCATTTATAGATACAATTTTTCCATGTATCTATGTAGCTAGAGCAATGGGTAACACCAAGGATTGACCTGTGTACTGCGCTATAAATTTCTGAAACAAGATAAAGTAAACCTATATGTATTCACCGGTTTAGCCTGAGTTTTGCTCTTTCGTCACGTGTTGGCTACAATCTGTTTGTTTTCATATATACGAACAATATTTACTTTGAAATTACATAACTTGATCACGGGCCCTTTCGTAGGTAAGGTAAGATCTTCTTCAAGCAATCAAGGCTTGTGGATGGAACACTTAGGTACTTTATTATGTTATCGCTGTCCCTTGAACTTGTTTGCTTTAAAATATATACGCATTTCCATTACGTAAATGTTATCTTTTTTACGTGTTTTATTTAGATAAATAAAACTGCTATAGGGCTACAATACTTTGCTTTTAAAATTACTAATTAGTGTAGATAAATTCGTTATTCCCGCAATTTTAATAACAATCTGGAGATAAGTAAGTTCTGAATAATAATACCTGCATTTATAAAACTTTATGAAAAACCTTAATATTAAATGTCTACATAAATCCTCCTCAATCAATTAATTGCTACACAACTCAACAACCAACTCTAATAATAACATTATTTATTTGCTTGCGCTTGCTTATAGTCTCGGGAAGAATTGCCAATACAACAAAAACCGTCGGGCCACATATTCCAAGAATAGGCTAGGTTCTAAGATCGTCGGATAGCTCAAAAACAGTGTACAACAACGTACAGACGACGCGAGTAGGCAGTAAATTGCACCGACACGGCGCGGCGCCAGTTGACATTCCTGCCGCAGGAGCAACTTTCATGAATAGTTAACTGACTAGTTTTAGTTTAAGCTAGGACCACGCTCGTCACGCTGTGTAAGGTAAACACGAGGTTCGATCAACTTTACATTTTGCGAGCGGCCCGCGACAATGTTGCATGCGCCCGGGATGGCCAATCTCGATACCGTCGGTGCGCTATAGCCTACTACTTCTTAAAGAAAACATTCATCTCACCTTTCAGTTAATTTATTCGTATCGTTGGTTTTAGATCTGCTTCGGAATAAGCTGGGAAGTGATGCTCATGCTAATGATGAAGTGTGCCTAAAATTGTAACAATCTAATTATTACTGTAACTGTTTAAGGTACCTACCTGAGCCGATGCGCTGGAGACAGTGGGGACTCAACATGGTTTTCGTTAAACATCATGCTCTTGGAACACAATCACCAATGTGTTCACATATTGCGACCACTGCATGTTCTTGATATAATGACATTTTCAAGCACAAACACAACATGACGAACAGAGAAAAAAGGCACGGGCATATTTAAATTACGAGTTGAATATTTTCATTATGTATCTAATGAAATAAAAAAAGAACATTTTGCACAAAACCAAAACGAGTTGTTTTTTGACAGTTAATTGACACCAAGTTGAAAGGAAGAAGATTATTGAGGGTTATTTCATAAATGTAGTATCTAATACAATCTCTTTGCTGCAGGTATTTAGGAAAGAGTAGGCCCTGAACAGTATGAATGTACATACAGTGTATTTATAATTCCGTAAATAAACCTAGAAAAAACACGTATATTTTCAAGCTGCGTCCGCTGCGCCAATGTTTTCGCTGTTTTTAAACCTCAAACCTCGTCAGTTTCAGCAAACAAATAGGGTATTGGCAAAACATTTTTGACGTTTAAAAACCACGAAAAGATGGCGCAGCGGACGAGGCTTCGGTTTTATTGCATAGAATGTTGAAACAATTTAATATAATATTGCCTTATTAGGAAAAATTAACTTGGTACTTGGTAAGAAACCTTCCTGCTAGGGCGAGTCATAAGTACCTAGTAGTTTTTTTTATTAATCATCGAAATTCGATGCCGATAGATAAGTATGCATCAATCATTCAAAGAATTCATATTATACGTAAATTGATTAGTAACACTGCTGTAGTCACACTACTAGTCACCTGTTGCGTTATCGTCCTATATACTTACTTAACTCTTTGGTTATCGTAGTCAAATACTTCAAGTAAGATATACTTTGATGTCATTTTGTACGAAGAGCGCGTCATTCTTTCGAGGATTTCAGTAAACTCAAACGTGTATTATGACTATTATGAGCCATTTTCGATTATTCGATATTTATTGGGTCGTGAGTTATGATTTGTGCTAGTGCAGTTATCGGGCCTACATCGGTCATGTGCAGCCGGATATCGAATCCATTGGCCAAGCCTATAGTAGGTAGGTTTTATTAATGTCGCTTGTTTCCCTCCGCTTCCCAAAACATCTTAGTTTCAAAAATATAACCGACTTCAATCTTGCGCCTATTTTAATTTAAACTTGTAAGTACCTTTCAATTAAGTAAAATATTTTTTTACACTATTGACCCGCAGTTTAGTTTAGTTAGGGATTTGTTCATTGCGCCTTGCTAGACTAAACCTGCGTAACGTTATATTTATCTTCTTTGTTTGTCTATAAAGAAGGTACCTAAGGTAGGTGCGCGTTGGCAAGTTAAGTACGTCAGTCGTAAGACCTGCTCACACGTCACGCGTATCCCTTTTAGGTTACTGCGTTACAGATAACCGCATAAAAAACGTAATTCATGACCCGATCGCGTGATCAAATGAGGAAATTTAAACAATAACGTTAATAACCCATTCATAACTATAAATGGATCGTTGGTAAAAAACTGTAACAGACACGCAAAACCGCCTTTGTTTATCTCCTCAAATTAATTTGGTATGTCAATGCTAATATTTATCTACGGAAAATCGATCAACTAACAAACACGTCTAATAATTAGGAAAATAACCAAGTTCAGGTCAAATACCAAGTATCGACCGACTGGGCTGACCGATATAAACGTACAACTGTACAACTATTAAGTATCTTCTTTACTAGAACTGATGAAAGTAGGCAGTTGCAATTAGGTAGAATCTTTGTAAACGCGGTTAGTGATACTAATGTTTCGAGGGCAGTATAGTATAGGCGGTAGATATCAACTTCACTAGAACTCAAGTTAATTACGATGGAACATAATTGTGGCACTTATTACCAATTTGATTGCAGTTTTATTCCAATCTTTCGTTTATCTGTATCGTTATCTAGAGTAATAAATAATAACGATCTGCAATGTTTGTAAAGCTTCAGAGTAGGTATTGAAGTGACTAATACTTATCACATCCTCAATACTTAGGTCTAAGGAAGAAAGTACTTAGACGAGGACTGTCATCAGTCATCACTATCAGTATCACAATCAAGAACGAATGTGAAGTGCGGCCCAATGCGAATTGCGTTTATCGCGTGATAATGAAAAGATACATATATCTAGAGATTGTTTTACCTATCACATAATAAATATTTTCCTTATGGAATCCCCAGTGATACGTAAAAATCATACGTACGGACATGAAATAACCCAATTATACTAAGAAGGACTTTAATTGTTGAGCCATTTAGGTGTCAACTAATTTTGATTATTTAGTACTTAAGCTATGAAGTGTCCAGTATAAAGTGAGCTCTAAATGGCTCAACAATTAAAATCCGCGACTGTACTACTTATAACAGAGAGGTACTTATATGTATATGATTATGATGCCAGCATGTACGATATTGGTCACGCGTCGATGTATTAAAACTGTTAACCTTATGCCCTCGAAGCAATAACATTGGACTACCTAATTGTTTTTATGATAAAATGTTATCACTGCCTAATAAAAACTTCAGCAGTTGCCGTAGCAGATATAATAGAACGAAAAAAATTATAAGAGACGGAACCATACTGGAAACTGAGACAGTTTTCTTTTGATTGCTGCCAGATTCGTGATATATATATAGGTAGGTAACTAAGGACACTTCTATTTCATCTTTAAAACCTGAAAGTGACACACGTGCTAGTTTCCATATAATAAAATGTAAATATAATCGTTCTTCACGTAATTATGAACGTACGTGACTAAATTGCGAACATTCACTTACGCTGCTTGGACCATAACTTTTAACTACTATTTCTTCTCATTCATAATATTGGGTGTGAAAAGTCGTACTAAAACTTACCTACTTCCGCAGGACTTCTACTTTCAATAACCTGATGAAATACGTATACTTAATTGTTTATAAAATAATGTAATGTTTATATCTTGAACGTGTTTAATCGCCACGAAATGTAGGTTATACCTTGTACTGTTCCTAGGTACAGTAGGTACCCCTATACTATAATATTTATTTAGGGGACACCCGGACGTTAAACAAGCCTCGAGATATTTCTATATTAAGTTGAATGAACACTAATAATGTTTTGATTTTACGATGTAAGTAGGTACCAGACATTACGAAAGTCGTGTACGGATTACAATTTGGTAATGTGTGCTCCATTTTATCAGTTGTACATTCGATGGACTCTGCCATCATCAAGTATTATCTTAAAATAACTGCTGCTACACACTTGACAATATCCCGAAAAGCCGCGATGAAGTACCTTAGGTGCATGCCTTCCCATACGAGTACATATCGATGGCAAAAAGCGAGAACGTAGTAACCGCCAAAATGCAAACTTTACACCAGAGCCAAAAAACTTTTCGATTTCGAGAAAAAAAATCATAACTCTTTCATTTATGAACGAAAATGCTTGATATTTGGATCGAATTCATAACTTATGGTTTTCTTTCAACTGGCATATTTAATATTTAACAAAAAAGACTGGTTTACGACTTAGTGGCGGTTACGACAATTGAACTCTTTTTTTCGTTACGCGAAAACGCTGTAAACGCCAGAAGTAAATGTACTAAAAAGGTGAAACGAGTATTATTTCCATAAAGCATAAATGCTGTAACCAGATGCATATTTATTTTAAGATTCAATAATTTTGACGTAAATGTCATTACGTTCTTTATAGGACTAACTGAAATGTGGTAAGTGTCCACCGGCAAAAAGAAACTGTGAAAATAAAACGACTTAAGTATCAATCAACTTTTATCAACATACTTTTTTAAAATGTTTCCAAATTTTAAAAGCAGGTTTCTTACAAATTAAAAGCTCAGAAGCAACAATTACCGTCTTAACATATCAAATACTATCTAGTCTCTATTTCTCTGTATAAAAACATTACGAAAGTTACTTAAAACCTCCGTTGCTTATAACATTTCAAAAGGCTAATAAAATCTCTCATATTATAAAATCACAACCTTGTACTTATCGTGCTAAAAACAAACATAAATATTCTTAGGATTAATCAGACTATAATATTGTTATCCGCTAAAACTAAATATTATAGGTAATGAGGTTTAATATTCCCGTGAAAACTTTTAAACTCTCTACATTTTATCTTCAGTTTTGGCATTAAATTGTCTTTTAAGTAACTTTTATCGATATAAAACTCACTACCTATTAAACCCACTAACTATAAAAGATGTTTTGAATGTAAGTATTACTTATTATATAAGTTTTCAACATAATTCTTAAACAATTGTTTGAACACAACTATCACCTCAGTTATAAAAATATTTCTTTGAACTAATCTCACTGAACCATTAATATTTAACTTAAATAACTAGACGTTATATTACTATGGTACCGTACAAATTAAAATTGTTATTATTTATTTAAATAAAAACTCGGGAGTCATTTTTCTTAGGCAGAATATCAATTGACATTAACACTTCTTCACGGACACACAGAGTACACAGACTACGCACACCGACTCGCTCCGGCGATCGCCGATAGACTAAATCACAGGTCGTATTCACGAGCCACATCGCCGCGAGCGCACATTTTTATTGCTGTATCTTCAAGCACTACCCACTTCACGTTGTGTTTCAAATGTCGTTACTGTAGCTTGCTGTTAATTCATTTTCAAATGAAATGTAGTAAGCGTCAATCATAGATAATTTATTTTAGGATAATTGCAGTAAGCTTGGTTCGTAATTTTTTCACTACATGCATAAATGCTGTAACCGCCACGGAACAAAATTTCGGCAACGCTGTAACCGGCACACCCTTTGATTTATGAAAAAACAAAATTAGCGTAAATGTACTCGTTTAGAAAATTGCTACTATTTGGGTGTTTACAGCAATTAGATGTGGGCATCGTCAAAAAAATACATTCGTTTTGCAACGTAGTCCAGTTTTTTCTAAGCGTCGTAGAGCCATGGGACCCAGACCAGTCGACGCAGAAAAATTCGCTGATTCCGAATATGCAAAAAAAAATTTTTTGACCAAGTGGCGGTTACTACGTTCTCGCTTTTTGCCATCGATATAGGTCATTGTCTCTTTCCGCAAGATTATTACGATAAGAACCTAACTATAGCCTGCATAACAGGTACTATGACACATTAAAGACCTTATTGAAGAGTTCAAAAATGCGTAAACGGTTTATAAATCGCATAACCAACAAGGCGGCCGCGGATGTGTACGCGTATTTGCTTTTATATCGACAGAAATTTGCACACAATGTTTAGAAACAAAGAGGCACGATGTTTTGCTTTCACGGCTCATAGCATAGCTGGGAATTAT
Organism: Epinotia nisella; assembly: GCA_932294315.1. Lineage (NCBI taxonomy): Eukaryota > Metazoa > Arthropoda > Insecta > Lepidoptera > Tortricidae > Epinotia > Epinotia nisella. Next base: position 14,092,551 of record OW028682.1, on the reverse strand, counting down.
TGTACTGTTATTGCAAACGCGAACAATTTGCGTTTTTAGGGTTCCGTACCTCAAAAGGAAAAAAAAACGGAACCCTTATAGGATCACTCGTGTGTCTGTCTGTCCGTCTGTCACAGCCGATTTGCTCCGAAACTACTGGACCGATAAACATAATGTAAATTGGGGACTCAAAGATGGACGCGAAAACTAAATTAATGAATTCTGAACAAGGGGGCCACTTTTGGGGGGTAAACTGGGAAATTTAAAAAAAAAGTTTCGAAAACTATATTGTGTGACATATCAAATGAAAGGGGTTGTTGTAAGAACCTCAAATATTTTTTTTTATAATTTTAGCAAAAACAGATTTGAAGTAATTTAGGAAAAAAGACGAAAATTGACCTCCCCCCTTATCTCCGACACTACTAGGCTTAACGGGAATTAACGGGAAAATTCTCAATATTTTACGGAACCCTTACCACGCGAGTTGAACTCGCACTTGTCCGGTGTTATTTTTATTATGACAGCTACCGCTACTCTAAGCCTTGCGATGTGGAACTGAAAGAGGGTTACTAATTAAAAACAAAATTATTCACTTTAAAAACAAAGTCTAAACCGACTTCAATTCAGTACTTCGCCAAGCCACATATGTAGGTACATAAAAATGTCCACATTTCCTTTCCAATTTACCACATGAACTGCTTTCCGAGTTCCGAGAGAAAATGCGTTAATTATTACAAAAAAAAATCCAATGTGGGCTGTAATATTTGAGGAGTTCCGTCGATTCCTCAAGGATCTCAGAATTGACTCTTCATTAGTTGGGTCAATCAACTGTTTCTTGTTGTTATTCTGTCCCGGTAAGCCAAAAGACAACAGTGACAGAGTTTCTTAGAAAAAATACCACAAATTGGGCTCCTATCATGGTTAGAATGGATTGGATTTACCAATATAACAAAAGCAGCAGGTGTTTAGTGGATTTAAGCCCCATAAAATCATAGTTTTAAAGAGTGACCCAGGGGACGTAACCGTGGCAACGACCAAAAAATTGTTGATTGGCCCAGTAGCTACTTCAACGGAATCATGTCAGAATTTTAACGTACTTTCACATCCTTGAGGAGTTCCATAAGACATCTGTGGTCTTCATCATCAGTTCCTCTTAACCAAAATTGCGATTTCCGAGGGTAACACGAGTTATAATAGAAAATACAGAAATCACTGCACGCGTGCCTATAAAATTTGAGGGTTGCCCTCTATTTCCCCAGGATCCCATCATCAGATCCTGACTTGTGCTTACCTGAATAACTTGAAAGAATGCGATTAAAGGTACCTGTAAAATTTCAAAAAATATCCTCCAACTATGGTTGAGGATTGTACCAAACAAATATGGACAAGTATCCGAAATAAATGATTATGATTATGATTATGATTATGTACCTTCCCTCATCAGCCCACGAAAAATACTAACCTGAATGACTTTAGAAAATACATGAAACACGTAATACGTGCCTGTAAATTTTTCCCTCGATTTCACTAGAATCCCATCATCAGATCCTGACTTGGTGACAATGGGACCATCGCAGTAGTAGTACCTATGCATTTTCGAATAAAAAACTAATTTTTAAAATCGGTCTACAATTTACGCAGAAATCGGCGACCATACATTAAAAAAAATACAGTGGAACATATAACCTCCTTTTTTAAAGTCGGTTAAAAACATAAGACGTCCCAATGTTTAAATTGTTTGCAAACTTCTTGACACAAACACAACGAAAGACCGAGGTTGTGATTTTTTGATGAGAACATTTTTCTTTAATATGTAGGTAATTTATATCAAATCCGTTTTTATAAAAATAACAGCAACAAGTATTATACCACTACGTACATTTCAAACATTCCAATTCAATGAAACGTTAAAGTTGCTCATGGTTGTTGGGTATACGAATGCTATTGTAAGTACCTAATACGTACTACGTACCTCGTCTAGTCGCGGTACACAGGAAATTTCAACTAAATACGTAATCTCCTGTATTATACGTTCCCTTTGACTCGGACAATATGCACATGGTTCTGTCCGGCTCTACCCAGAATTCATTAAAATGACCAACGAACAGTAATTAAAATCCATAAGACCTGATCACGTTGCGGTGGTGTTATTTTGAGGTATACCTACTGCATGGCTTTAGCTATACTATCCTCAAAACTAAGTGGCGAGTCGGGCCATAAAAGTAACAATGAAAATTATGCGTGATTCTAATACTCGCCACTTGATTTTGCGGCTAGTATAGTCATTCGATTTTTTTCTCATAAAGTAGGTGTTCATTGCCAAGGATGTTGTTAAACAATAGATACTCGTACTTACTGCTTTTATTTCCTCCTTGCATGGCATGCGTACCAATTTAAAACAAAACGTTCGATCTAATAGCAAACGGACGAACTTCAAAACTGTTATTATTTCACTTATTTGATATTTGTAGGTAAATAGTTGTTAAATTCCTTTCTGATCATGGAGTATACTTATAAAATAAGTTTCTAACAAAAATTTAATTTTTTGGTACAAGCTTTTATTGCCGACTGTACTTTTTTGTATACCGTCATCAACTACTCATTGAGACGATTCTAACGAGCGCAAACTCAACGGGGTTACGTCGGTTAAATGCTGAGTTCCTATGTCCACCTTCCAGCTCCAGCATCAGATCAGCTCCTGTCATCGTAATATTGTATTGTCATGCGATATACATATGCATGCGAAATTGCAGCTTAATCGGAAACCGGAAGTAGGTCAAATTTAACTTGCAATATTTCATTACAGACACCGGGACAGGTGAAACTTGTAATACTTAAACCAGACTGACGTACCTAATGTAGCCTATATACTATAGCACCCAAATCTTTGTATGACACCTAGCTATTTATGTAGTACTAAGACAGCCACATAAGATAATATAAACAATATGTATTTTTATTATAAGCGCAGTTACGGATCCCTAACCACGGCTTTGTTCCTGTAACAATCAAGCCTGCACCGGCTTCAGTATCGAATGGATATAGTCGGATTCTCGGGAGCCGGTCGCCCGAGACGCGCCGTGTTTACCGGCCATACAAACCAATATTGACATTGGCTTTGTCTACTAAATGACAGTTAATCTTTTTGTACGGGATATTCTTTGTGCCTTTCATCATGATGTGTTTATTTGAAATGTATGCTGTAAAAAAAGCTATATTTGGTTTAATCAAAAGTAACAAGATAATATTTTGGTAATAGTTAGGTACCTACCTAAAGCGAAATATTTGTAAAGCGACTTCCTGAAATATGGTTCATAATTTTACGTATTAAGACCTTTCTACGACATAATTTTGGCTCAAACTCACGACCTCGGTAATATATCAATTTCCTAATAGAATATGCATCATAAACAAATCTCAATAAAGTAAAAGCTCGTAAAGGGCTCGCTGGTGCGGAGCTGGGCTCGGCCGGTCCACTTTCGTCCAGTTAGTGTGCCAGCGCGTCCACTGCCCCGCCGACTCGTTACATCACATCATGGACGCTAGAAAGCGTCCCAGACAAATCATGTCTCTAGGACGTTCAAAGGGAACACCAGCCGCCGGAATCAACAAAGCGCACGAGTTCAAAGAACGCTTAGACGGTGATTGATGGAATATAAATTGATTTGATTAGGTTGTAGGAAACAAATGTGCTACCCTAAATGGGTCATGTAACATGATGGAGTACGGACTGGTACTGAAAGCGGTGCGCCAGGGTATTAACGTCGTTATCTTCGAGACAGGCGGGAGAAAGTTACACAAATATATTAAATATGTTTATTTCTTTTCGGCGGAAAACTTGCGACTTAATTAACACCGCTGTCACCGATACACTTGCGAGTTAAGTAGTCGGAATAATTACTTCGGCTCGCTCTTTGATTTAGTATATCTGTATGTTAAGAAGTTCCCAAAACGTGTTGCGGACGTGTATGATATCATTTTAATGAAGATTTATTTGACGCAGGGCTGCGCCAGCGCCGGGCCACCACGGACGCCTGTTATGATGTGAGCGGCGCACGGCACCGCGCGTCTCCCAAGGTAAGCCTCCTTCACTCACCTGTTTTCCTCGCCGGTTCTTTTTAGGGCCTTTGCATATTGCTGAGGCAATAGGCGTAGTGGATAATTGCATTCGTGTCGCTGATACCTAAATATGAAGAAACGAACGGGACTGGCAGGGCAGGTAGGTAGTTATTAGGTACTCTAGGCGCCTCTTACCTAGAGGTTAGAACGATTGCAGAACATTTTCAGTATAAGGTTCGTTACATGACTGTTATTAGTCGATGACTGGATGTGAGCCTCAGACAATTTACATGCCCAGTAAGATCTACCAGTGAACCTTTGATCTGTTGGCAACTTAATACAAATCTCAGTAAATGTCAAAGAGGACATAAACGAGTTCTATGGTAGGTAACGCATTCAGGTAACCTTTAAAGGTCTCGCGATGCGTCGGTACGCACTGTAGGTATACTTAACAAGTGAGTGCATCCGCGGCCGTGAGACTCAGCTTAAATCTTGATACGAGTTATTTGTTATGCACCGAGGAAAGCAGCCGCGCTTCCGTCAAAGCAGACTTCCCTTCCAAAAATACGAAGATTATATTCTGAACGCATCCGTCTCTGTGCGATGCGTGGGACTTCGTATTCGCACACTCATTAACAACGACCACCCGTCCGTGAAGAAACGCTTTTAAATATTTAGACCGTAAAATAAACGCCCTTAGGAGTGCAGTGGTCTCTCGGCAATTTCCTGCTTTGTAATCTTACGGGGCCAAATTGGATACTAAGTTAGGTAACTATCAAATTTTTAATGAACTATTAGCTTTGCTCGCCCAAGAAAAATGTTCAAATCTATGATGGACGGCGGCTTGAAAATAATAAAAGGGTTGTTTTATAAATAAACGACAGTCGCCGGCCGTCTCCACTCTCCGCGCGTGTCGGAGGTCGGGCACACTCGCACGCACGCACCGATTAGCTCCATTTGCTTTAAATTGTTTTTGGACATTGACGGGCATCTGCTCTTAACACAAACGAGAACTGATTACTGCGTATTACGCCGCACTCCAATGATTTACTAAAGCATATACACGTCGATTACTATCTTGAATGTTCGAAATGGACAGTTGAAATTTATAACCATGAGGCTGCACATTAGGATAGACACCTTGAACTCTACAAAGGCCGAGATTGTGTTTGGGATAGTATAATTTATGCACCTTACAATACATGTCGATGCGATTATCAGCTGATACGATCTAAAGTACCGAAAATGAAGATGTAGTAAATGTCACGACGACACATGTTCAGTCAGTCAGTAGGTCGTGTGCGCTCTCGGCGGCCGTCGGCCGACACACTTGCCTACGAGAGTGACAAAACGTCGCGTCCCACAGCTGCAAAAACCAAATTGCAATCACTATTAATGATTAAGAGGCCGAAGCGTAACTTTCAAGCACGCCCGCGTTCTTTATTCTGCCGTGAGAACGTATTGTAACCTACCTGCGATGCAGTAAAGCAAAGCATTCAATTTAATTGCACACGGCGAGTAGAGACAGTTTTAATATTAATAGTAGCTTCAAGCCAAAGTTATGATAAAGCGCAAGGAGTCAGTACTCCGTCAGTAATTTCCAGATTTCCGTGCACACATCCATGCTGTACGTCAGAAGAAAGGAAATTAATTTTTAGCATGTAATCGCTGATTACTGAGCATAACAAGAGCTTAAGGATACGTATTCATATTTTGTAGGTAATTTTCTAAGTCTAGCCTAGCTTCTCTTAGTTCTCTTACAATATTTCTAAAACTACTAGCCTACCTATAAAATCTATGAAACCTAATCGTTTTACCTACCTACATTGTATCTACTTGCAGCAGGTACCTAAAACACAAATCTCGAAGTTTTAAGTAAAGTTTTTTTTATTACACCTAAGAAAGGAACTCTAAAGCAATACAAAATCACATGGTGCTTTCAAGATACGAATACACCAAGGATTTATCGTAAATATTGTATAGACTGATTCGTCCTTTCAACAACACTGGACGGGTGTATAGAATATTTACGATTTTCCTTCGACTTCACTAGGCTTCTACGATTCTTTGTGACGCAAATTCCGTTTCAAAGCTTGCACACGTACGTACCTATGTCAAATCAAAACCCTTAAAGGACTTTCATTTCAGAAAGTGATTTATCTGGTTAACCGTGATGTACTATAAAGAAGTTTTAGATTTAATGAGACTTAGGTACCTACGTCATTCCAAAGCTCGTGAATTATTACTATATGAAAAGACAAGCATATTAAACTTAATGGAAATGGAGACAGTATACTCATTAGTGCTGGTTCGCGAGGGGCCGTGACAATAAGCAGCCAGCAAATTATCGCCGACGGTACAGTTTAACGGTAGAACACTGAGAATGCTCCATCCTAACTAATTGCAGTGAAGGAAGATGATTTATACGTAAGGTTAACTAGGATAAAGTCCGGTTTTGCGGGTTCAAGTTCACTCAGGTAAAAAAAGCTGAATGACCTCCGAGAACCGAGACAAGTTTTTTGAGACAAAATCATGTGATTTGTTGTTAAATCAATAGATATTGTAGTAATTATGTTAACGTTACTTGAATTAGGCAGTCTACCCTGAAAAAGTTGGATCTTAGATATTGCGGAAATGTTTTTATTGGGAATCAGATTTCACAGACACCGCCTGTTATGAAACTTAAGATCTTAATCCCCAACAGAACTAAAGATCGTGATCTCGTGATCGTGACACAACGGAAATCATTCTCATCAAACTGACCTCCGTGGCATCAGTGACGTGAATAATAAGCCGTTTCTGGGAAAATCAATACTTCTGAACAATCCGGAACCTAAATGATCTACGTGTCAATCGATATCCTGAGCAGGTGACAAGTCAGTTACCTAATATGCAAATTTGGCCGACATCGTGTCCAACCAGTTAGCGGATACTTTCTCGACGCCACCGATTATTACCATACAATGGAAATTAATGGTTGGCAACCCGCGTTCGATGGCCTAACCTGGAATATAAACTTATCAACTTATCATTGAACGGGCCAAGAAGTGGTCAAACCGTAAGGTACGAAACGATACTACACTTGCAATGTCATACCTAAATAGCTATTTGCGAATCTTATTGTAGGGGTCATCGTGAACATCGCATTTAATTCGATTTAACAACACATGTAGGTACACATAATTAAATAGCGTGTTCAGCATGTCACATATCCTAATCCGTTATTTATGGTCAGGACATAACAAGGATGTCCCAATTCTAACCAAAACGCTAATTAAAAAGGGCCCGACTCCCGCAGTCATAAATCGTCACGTCGTGGATATATCCTTAATAAATTCGTTATTTTCGTGTGCACCTGCGAGTCCTTGGCGGAGGGGTGGCGTCGCCGTAGTAGACCAAGCGTGACTGTAGAAAGTTAGGAACGCACGATCCCCTAGTTGCTCCGTTTAAACGATGTTAATTCACGCATCCATATTAATTAAACGAACATGTCCAAACAATAGCTGCGCAACTCGATGCCTATATTTTTTAATGGCCGCCGGGATATGTCAGTCAGCCGTGCGTTATTAACTATGGCCTTATCTCCAGCGGTTTAAAGCTTAAGTAGTACATACATACCGGCATCGAGTAAGTATTCTGAGAAGCACTCGAGTCGAGTTCTTGTGACTGGAAAGCTATTTGTGAGCAACCCTGTGTCGGCGTACCTCGGTTCTGCGCGCGGCCGGCGCCGCGCTCGCATGCATGTCAAGGTAGGGTTCAACATTCGAGGATTCGGCGCGCGGCAAATATCCGAGTGGAATACCCGACGCCTGCTCAGTGTAAACACAATACACTCATTAGGTCAGACGCGGTCTACTAAAAAGATCATCAATGTTCGCGCATTTATTTGCTGCTCTATATTCGCCGAGAAATAGACAAGTGTTGGACACACAGATACTTTGTCTTACATTTACGATTCTTGCAATGTACCTACGCGAGCGTGCATAGTATCGTATAATTCGTACCTACAAACTCCACGAATGGTCAAGAACTAGCGTTAAATGCAAAAACCGTTGTATTCACGACGCGTAACCGCATTGGAAACAGAGATACGCAAAGATACAAACGCGGGATTATGGCATCGTATTTCACGGCGCGGCGGGGTGTTATAATGTGAACTAAGCTTGGACCAAGGACTCCTTGAAACGCGGTCAGCTCCCCGCTTCCGCGTTCGCGATCTGATGCGCGATCATTGCCAGATGCCCATAGACGGGGTCAACAGCCACTGCCCTTGTTTTGCGCACCAAATTCATGAGCCGATTGTACAAACGCCATAAGGTGTTCATAACGGAGGTCAAGGGGATTCGATGTTTCCATTATCGTTGGCGACGAGTGACACGTGTAGGTAGTCGCATTAGCATGTTACACGTACCGGTAATTAGTTAGGTACTCAATAGTTACATAATAGTGATAGCAGCATAGGTTTTGTGCAGCAATGTGGTTTTTTTTTTTGACTACTTTTTCAAAGGAGTTATCTAGTAGTGAAGTTGACACGTAGGTATCTGTTCAAAGATGCTAAATGACAAATGATTTCGATTTTGCACAAATATCTGCTTAGAATCCCAGCCTCAATAATTGTCTAAGTACTTTAAATCTTAAAATCCGATACCTCATACGCTTACCTACTACTTAAGTTTCAATTTAAGATTAAATCCTTATTCCCTTTTGGTCGAATCCGGTCTAATTGAAGAACAGAGATATCTACGCGTAAATGGTGTCGAGACGATGACTAACCACAGATCAATAAATATTTACAACGTAAATCGTTTAGGGTTAGGTACTGTACAGAAGAGGCCACTTCACATCGGAACAAAAATAAAATCACAATCTACTGAAGAGCACTTGCAGTTTTGTCAAGAGGCATAATAGGTAAGAGCGGTTTTTAGATATTTTTGATCCAGTGTTAGCCTGTTAGCGCGATGTTAATTATCCCAACTGTGAATCTAAGACAACAAACAACTTTTGCTGCCTTACCTACTCATAATAATAATTCCAAGTTCAAACAACTTTCCACCGACATCAACCCACCTAACTTTGTAGGTAGGGCTACCTTTTCGTAACTGAAACTTTTAGGTTCGTAACTGAAGTTTTTAACTTTCCCACTATTTTCAACAATTGCAATACAAAGTTAACTATCGATGTACCTACTTCAAATGTCCCTATTTATTTTAGACCTACGAAACATAGTACAGTCAGCATCAAAAGTAACTACGCAATCGAAGACGTCAAAAGTTCTTATTCCCTTTTAATAAAGACTTTTGACTTCTTCGTTTGCGTAGCTACTTTTGATGCTGACTGTACCTAGTTGAACATTTTAGTGACTTCTTTGTAATACATGTCGCCGGCGGTATTAAAAATCGTAAAAGTTTTTGCAAATAGAAACATGCGCCGTCAACCATGCTACGCCGGCTAGGATGTCATTACGTTGGTCTTCCAAATGTAACTTGTAATTTCACTTTCTCTTGCTCATTACCCATACCTACGTACTAAGTTACATTTTAAAAAGTAGCAAGCATGCCATCTGCAAGTAACATTCCGATTCCGCCATAATATAAATGAATTAGTGTTTTGTTTTCCTTTTATCTCTTTTTCTCGTTTGATTGCGTAGAACGAGACAGGTGCGGCACCGTACTTTTGTGGTCGTGATCGGATCGGCCATGATGTATGAAATACCGGCATAATTTGACATCCATTACCATTTAACATCTTAATAATGGTATCGAACTATAAGTGCATAATGCAAAGTGTTTTAAAAGTGAAGGCGAAGCTTAGGGTATTAACTTTCACTTGGTCGAATGACAAAGGGCCCCAAGGTCGATGATAGGTATGTAGTATCTGGAACACGTTCGCTGCTTTTATTTAATTGCGCAAAAAGCTCCGGCTCCGATAAATCGGTAGTCAAATTTGCGTCGTTGTTTTCATTTCTCATTCGCCAATTTAAAATGTTTATTATTTTATCAATTTCTAAGCCAAATGCATACTAATAATCACTTTTACGACATTAAATAACACATAAAGACCTAACGCATAGAAATCGAAAGTGACTTAATGACAGAATCGACTGCTGACGGCAATGGAAGTAGGCCCAGTGAATGCGCAATTCATTCGTGCTCGAGCTATTGAACCGGCTAAGGCCGGTCCTTGGTCCAGTTGACATCACACGCCTCTGGATCCGCACACAATCGATCATCTCCTTGAATATTCAATACAACTGTATCTATCGCAATCGTAACCCGCTCGTTCTCTTTAATTGTTTTACTGGTACTGCAATTTTTGTATAATGTTGGTATTAATTACGATAACGACCGGCAGTTGAACCCTAATGTGTTCATAACATACCTACCTATCAAGAGACGGTGGCTAAGGTCTCCGTGTCTATTAAGTAACATTACCATCTACTCGGTGTAAGTGCTCTTCACTTTAATGGGCAATCCGGTTCCGATAGCCACGTGACATTTCAAGTGGTTATTAGCCACAGATATAATTCCTCAAGTAGCGTACAAATCTACTAAGAAAGCGGACAAACTACAAAATGGCTGAGTGAAGAGGATTGTGAAGTGCCGATACGCGGCGCGAGTAGGTATTTAAAAAAATGCTATCTGTTTCACACCGCTCTGCCTCGTGTCTGTATCGTGCGATCGCAAGTCCTGGAGGCATTTGCCTACATTTCCTTGTTGAAATATTGTTTCGGGTTATAACGTTTTTACCCCCCTAAACTTTTATGAAATGAAACAATATTGGTATTATTGGATTTAGTACATTTTAATCTATGTTTGTACGTTTTCCTTTTTTAGTAAATCAGTTTAGATTAATAATAAAAAAATTAAGTCAAAAATATAGATTTTTAGATGCTAATTAACTTTTAACGTAAGCAATATTTCCTAAAAATCAAAACGTACAGACCTAGTTTTGTTGTATCTAAATACAACATCCAAAAATTATAAAAATCGAACTATGTTTACGGGGTGAAAAACGTTATCGCTTTTTGTATGAAAATTTACAGGTTCACAATCCTCTTAAAATCCTACTGAACTGAATATGAAATACGACAGTCGCGTCGTAGTAGTTGTTATGATGACGTCTGCAAACACCTATATCAATAGTGGTCCTTACTAAAGCATTAAACATTTCCATTCAACTTTCAGGTGTCTGCGATGTGGTACGTGTGGTGCACGTTATTGTTGTCGTCCTGTGCGCTCGGGGCGGCAGAGGAGGCCGAGGTGACGACTGAGACTACCGCGCCGGTGGCCACCACATCCGAGCCACCGCGCACGCTCGACCGGCAGGCCTCCGAGCTGGCCTGGCGCTCCTGGCTCAAGAGTCCGGAGAGCGGCAACCCCAGCGCTCCACCAAGAAGGATCATCACTAAGTCGCTCTTCATCACGCCCTATGTATGCCCGAAAGGACAACGGCTAGACCGAAACGGATGCATTCAGGTAAACTTCATTTTCCGAATAAGTCCTTATATTCTATACATAGCAAAATAATTAATTAAAACCTTTCAATTACAAGACAATCTCAAAGAACTGGGACTCCCATCGATCGAAGATCGAAACGATCACCCAAGCGAGACGCAATAACAACGTGAAACTTGTAATTTCAGATGGTTACCGTGAACAAAGATGAGCACGAGCGGATCCTCCTCGAGCAACTGAACGCGTTGTTCACGTCGCCGCCGAGCGACGTGATGTACGACTACGGAGACGAGGAGACCGGGCCGCTGCAGCTCTCCATCCCCATCGGGCTGGACCCGCAAGCCGCCCCGCTGCAGTCGCATGAGCCAGCCGCAGAGGTACATAATTTGTTACGGAAAGTTGCGCAATTGGGTTCTTGAATAAAGTCATTATTGTTAATGCTTTTTTATTTCAATACTAAGCACATCTTAGTACAGCGATAAGAAATTGGCCATGACTATGCCACAGTATCTACATAGTCACAAGCAAATAAGTAAATTATATATACCTATGAAAAAAAAGGTTTTCAACACAAACGCATTCATATGAAATTTCTTTAACAACCTAACTGCAGACTTCAACTTAATTAGCTCCCTTCAAAACGAAACTTATGAACACCATTATTTGTTATTTGTCTAACGATATTTTGATGTATGTTTTAATCTTATTTGGTATTTTCTCATTTCAGGCTCAAGAACAGCAACCAAACATTGTCAAAAAGGACGAGAATAAACCTAACAATGACGCTAGCATAGAAGCTGAATTAGAACTGCTGAAACTTCAACATCCGAAACCCGACAACGATACTGCCTCTCCCGAAGGAGCCGGGATCGTGAACCACAACGTTTTGAACAACTTCCTAACTTACGCAGACAAACCCAAACGAGACAGTCCCGTAGTCAATGAAACTGAGTCATCGCAAACTAACACTACTGACCTAGGACAGAAGGAACAAGTTTATGGGCACGTTAATGTCGACCCAGTTGTTTACGGTACGGAATACCAAAACCCACAGTATGACGACTTACCTAAAGAAACAGAGGTTACAACTGAACAAACAACGGAGTCAGCGCCTTTACAAGTTAATGCGACAACTGTTAACTATACTGATGTAGACAAGAACAATAATGTTAGTTTAACGCCTGTTCAGAATCAAACAAACAATGACGTCTCTACTGAAAAGCACAATTTAAAATCAAACTTAGACGAACACTCGACAAAGGATACAACTAAATTACGTCCCGAAACTGAGTATTCCGATATCGGAGAAGCAATAAAACTGATTAGTCGCTACGCCGAGGTTACAACTGATGACAATTTTGCCAAAGACCAAAAAAAATACGCTGTAAAAGACGATAGCGTACTCGGCACACGAACCAAACCACTTCAACATCGCCGCAATAAGCCGCTCGAAATGGCTAATCCTCCTTTCCCAATTCCACATGTTTTCCCAGAAAATCCCAAGGAGAATCCGCTATCTTCAAGTTTCATTCCCAACCAGGGCTATTACCGTTACCCCTGGACGAACCAACATCCTGTCACACCACCACCGAATTATCCGTTCCGTCATTTACAAGATTACTGGCCTGATAGACGGCAAGTGGGCGGGGTCTACGCTGGCGTAGCTCACGAAAATCCCAGAAGACATCACCATACGTACCCGCATGCCAACTACCGACCGCACGGGTTGCCGGACGCGAACCAGGCAGACATGTACGCGAGGTCGCAGGACTACGCCAACCAGGCGTACGGGGCCGCCGCCCCGCCGAGCCCGGTGCGATCCCACAACCAGGACCTCTACACCCTGCTCGGCTTGAGGCACTGGTTCAGCAGCGAAAGTACATCAAAAAGATAGCTCACTTCACCCAATACTAGACAATTCGATGTTACCCGACGACTTATAATGGAAGCTATGGAAGAAATGTATTTAATGAAAGTAATATTACTATTACAATCTAAATTATTACCGCTCCAAACGTGAAAAATAGCAACTTTAATAGCAAATGTACTTATATAATTACAATCTTAGTCCTATCCTTTTGAGTCATTTCTGTCAATAGCTTTCAATATATTAGCCTATTTATTTTAAAGCCAAATATTACAGTCATACATAGTTAAGTTTTTATTAGCTGTTTAAGTTTTTGTAAATACGCCTACTTATACAATTAAGTGTTTCATCCAGGGACCGGAACCGGTTACCCTTATCAGGGTTTTCCATAGGCTAATTTTAGAAGTTGTTTTTAAAACCCTATCCATAATGGTAACCTTATGATAAGGTAACCTTACTGATAGGGTAACCCTATTGTTATTATATTAAGCATATCGGATGTGGTAACCATAAGTTAACCCTAAAAAAACCCTATCTCAATAGGGTTCTCAATCGATAGGGTTACCATATCGATAGGCTTATGCCTGAAAATGGGTTTTCCGGTCCTTGGTTTCATCATGCTGAGTATTATCGTTGTTTAATTTAAATGTAAATTGTTTATGAATTATCAATCACTAATTTAAATTATATTTATTCAATGTAATTATTTTGATGTTATTTTCGTTGTGAAATGTGGTAGTGTGTGTGTAGGTAGTAGATGTGTTTGGTGTTTAGTAACGTTGTCTTAATTTACTATGAACCGTACCGGCGCTGGCTTGCCCAACCCCCTTTCAAGGATCATAGCATTGAATCATAATTCGACAATATAAAATCGATTCAAAAATACCACCAATCGTCCTAGGCATACCTCACCTTAATAGAAAATGTAGATAATAGGTTTAGATTAAAGGTTCTTCGGACAATAACTTTCTGGTTTTCCTCTCCAACCCACCTCCATTGGAAATATTGGTCGTTATCCTTGAAAGGGCCGTAAGTTAAACGTTTAAATTGATTGGTTCATTGTGCCCCACGCAGACTTGCCTAGTAATTTATAGCAATTAAATGAGATTGAAGGACGCCTGTTCCTGTATAATTTTAAGTTCTTGAATGTATATTATGTATATGTTTAGTGTGTCAGTCAAAATGTCTTTATAATATTGAAAATGTATTAGTTTCGTTTAATTTTTAATGTATTGTATTACTAACTACTCATAACTTTACCGAACTATTACAAATACATATAACGATCCCACCAAAGCTTAGATTAAGTATTAGAGTACCTATCTAATAGTGACGCATTGGTGCATTTTAACTCACTTATAAAAATTATCTATATTGATGATCGAATTAATATTGACTTAGGAAAGTGGGTGTATTTTTCAGATATAATAAATTACTATTTACTTAAATGTCTATGAAACAATATATTTTTATAAGAGTCCGTATAATATGCCAATCACTTTTAATCATGAAGTTGTCGTACCTCAGGTCCGGTACTCGATTTCATTTTACATTCAAATTAATATTTTAAACCATTTGTCTGTTTTAAATAGATCCGAATTCCTTAATTCAATTATTTCGCATATATTTTTTTATATACACAAAGAATATTATATCATTCCATTCCACCGAAATGACATTTCCATAGAAATTTTAAAAACAGACGAATAAACCGTGCGTGATTGACCGGTGCAGAAAACAAATACAAAGCTCGTCTTCCGCCGTTACTCTCATTTTAAGTTTCATTATATTTTAATCGTTCAGTTCATGTCTGTATCTCTTTTAATCTATTCTTTGTTAATCGGATTGGCGTAGTAAGATTTTATACTAGGTTCTTCGCCGTTCAATTTACAACCAGTGGATTCACTTTTGAAAGTACTAAAGCATCTATGTGCGGCCGTATTATTTATTTGAGAAACTTACCTTTAAGCTTTATACTGTATTGCGTTGGTTCTCATTCCATTCCATATTTCTAAACATGTCGCGTCTTTATATAAAGTTCACGTCACGACTGCAAGGCGGACGGCGCGGGGAGAGTTGGCAGCTCTTCAATTCCCGATTGCGACTGTTTTTGCGCTACAAACGGCTTGCGTAGGCTTAGTCCGAGGATGCATCAGTCACATCTTGCACAAATATCAACTGTTTACTGTACAAATAGATTAAGAATATATTAAAGAATTAAGAATTAATAAGTAGCGAACTATTAATATAATAATGACTTGAAACGGAACTAACAAGAAGCTGGAATAAGTCGACATGCAATTTCTTATAGGAGAAAGTTCATAATAATTGGCCAGTGGATCTCCTCCTGCAGTTTGGTTATGTTAACATCTCTCTCATATTTAGCTAAACAAATTGGAACCCACACAACAAATTGGACATGTGTCAGATATTTCGGAACACCTGTTTCTATAAGATGTAATTAGCAACTGGCATTGACTGTACTTGATGGCAGAGTGGCGTTGTGCGCCAGAGTAGATTAGAAGGCTGGTTACTGTTAGTTCTGTTTCTACTGTTGTCTTAAAATATATCTCTAAATTTGCATAACTATACAGCATTTCGGTGAACTACATGACTATGATTATCTGCCAGTATTTTATTATTGTAAATATTAAATGTGTTATATTAAAACTGAATCAAAGGGAAGTTACGTTTTATTTATAATGTAAACATTTGTCGTAAAATAAAAAAAACTCAAAATTGCTGTAAAGACATTTTATTGAAAATATTCAAATATTTAAGATCAAGTCAAAATATCAACTTGTTCGAAACAAGGTTCCCTGCACTTGCACATACTTCGCCAGATTGATTTGTAGTGGCTAACTATCTACTATAATGTAATGACATGTAATGACAATTAGATGATTGCATTGACATGATGACTTACACACAAGTGATTTGTACAAAATATCACAATAATAAAAAACTTACTATTATTGAGAAAGATACATTAACTACTATACCATAGTTTTTGGCCAATTATGTTCCAAATTTTCATTGTTACACAATATACATACATAGTAGTATCAGTATACTATTACTACACATTTACTAATTTCTTTATCCCCAACTACAAAAGTCCTGTGTAATATTAGGATATTACACATATTAGTCACTGGCAGTCACTATGCTGAAGTATGTGCAAGAACAGACAGCTGCTGTCATGATCCACACACGGATTCAAATCAAATTACTACAACATTACAGTTTACTGAATAATATTTTGTTCTGATGAATTTTTTGTCATTGGCCCTGCATCTTTCACTTACATTTACTTTACTGAAGACATAAACTGGTATATTTATCTTTTCCAAAGATATCAAGTGGAGATATACTTAAGGAACATGTAAGTACTAGCGGACACGAATAACCATCCAAACTTGGAAGTTTGACATCTCATCTGAACTCATAAATTTGGATGCTGTGTTCCGGAACATGACTTAGAGTCAAAGATTGGAACCTGGAAATAACAGAAAAATATGATATTGGAGATATTCTTACAAAATGCACACAAACAAAAGTAGCACATTTTGTTCTTTATAACATCACAATAGTATTTGGCCTCATTGTCTATATTAATAATCTGTAATTCTTAATCTACTAAATAAAGAGGACAATAACTCACCATACAGACAATTATTTTATACACAATCAAGCCTATACCATTTACTTTCAAAATTTTATATTTATAAAGAGTTTAAGAGGCTCACCACTCGGAACTTCGATGATAGTAGTAACCTTCTATTGTAGCTGCTGACTTATGGAAGCATATGTAATAAAAGCCAGCGAATGAAGCACCATTTATGTCCTTAATTGTATGGTCTGGCACTAGGAAGTGTTCTTTCCACCTCATAAATACATAATCAGCCTTTTCAAGTGAGTCATAATCAAATGAATCCGAGTTAAATGTCTTGAGATATGGAACAAATAAGTCAAATTTACTCTGAAAACAAACAACAGAAATATTAATATAAACAAAGAAAGAAAGTTATAAAATAATACGCGTTTGAAACATTTCACTGGAAAATATTAGGGCCAGAGCTGTGTACTGTACAGTAAGGGAAATGTATACACATACCACCGTAGAACCCTGTCGCAATTGACAGGCCGCCGTCACTCAAACTCGAGTGATATGTCACCTTATTGCGACAGGGTTCTACGGTGGTACGTGAATACATTTCCCTTACTGTACATGGGTCATTAACATTTTAATTACTTTAGGGTTCAATGACCCACTAGATAACAGTGTCTGATATGAGAAAAAGTCTAATTGATTTCAATACAATAATAACTTTAAAATTGAATAAATTTATTCCAGTCAATCTGTGATTCTGAGCTAACTTTATCAAAAATTAAAAAAAAACCGGCCAAGTGCGTGTCGGACCACGCAGAACGTAGGGTTCCGTGCCTATTAAAAAGGTTGTATTGTCACAGAAATCTTACGGCACTTACGTCCTTTTCTTTTGGAAAGGCAGTTTTTCAGCAATATCTCGAAAATCATTGAACCTATCTTGTTCAAAATAATGTTCGGTGAAAGAATTTAATAAGTCCTATGTCCATGATTTTATTCATATTTTTAAAATACAACGTTCAAAAATTAGAGGGGGGGGACAGAATTTTAGTGACTTTCGGGGCGATTATCGCCGACTCTATTCACTTAATCAAAAAAAATGCTGAGAAACCTTATATTTATTTTAAAAGGCCTATCGATTGATGTGCCACAAGTGGGCTTACAAAGAAAAAAAATTTTGTGACTTAGTTTTATGTATGGAGTGCAGCCTTAAAAAAATTTTTTAGTCATTATAATTACAAAACTATGTAGTGGCTAACAAAATACATCTATCCTCAAAATTTTATAGGAATACACATAGTTTTCGAGTAAAATGCCTGTGACATACGTACAGACAGACAGACGGACAGAAGGACATGACGAAACTATAAGGGTTCCGTTTTTGCCATTTTGGCTACGGAACTCTAAAAATACATCTGAAGCAGGGCTTCCAATCCCGGGATTTATTACTACCACAATACCGGGTATTGCAGTAGTATTGTAATAAATCCCGGGATTGGAAGCCCTAATCTGATCTAATTTCATACTCACCCAATGTTTCCGATCAACATCCTCATCAGCATCCCATTTTCGAGTCAGGAATGGATATTTTGCTGATATAATTTCACCATCAAAAAAAGTTGTAAGTGTTGGAAATTCTTCTGTTAAACCTTTTATTTTTAAGTAACCACAAAGGTATGAATTCTCTTCATCAACATGCTAGAAAAAATACAAACGAATATTTATAAATATCACAAATGAAAGCCACACATTATTGGTAACATGTAGAAAATGCACAATCATTAAGTTCGACTTTCAATGCTAACAATAAGGTTATGTGATAGAACTAGGTGGTTCTATGCAATATTAGTATGTATTCATAAACAAACCTGCAAAACCACCTCGACTTCATATGAGTTTCCCTTAGATTTCTGATGCCCCTGGAATTTTGAGCCGTTGTACAGCAGGGACTTAGTCACGCCAGGCTGTTTGGAGTTGGCTGGCGGCGGTGGAGTAATGTCAACCTTCACTGGCATTGTCTTTCCATCAAATGGGAACTAGATTATGATCTAATGTCACTAGCGGCAGCAGCCGAAGAACCAGATTTGCGACGCAAAGTTACAGCTCCAAGAACATTTTACGCAGCAGCAGAAGGCATCCAAGGTACAGCACCTGACACCTGACAGTTTGCTCTTTGCTTGTTTTTTCCAGTAGATTCTACAGTAACAAACACAATTTTCTGCTTCAAATTAGGATGGCACGTTTTATTTTCGTTGCTTACTTAATCTTAATTTTGCAATAAAGAAGTTTGTAGATCAGCTTTTTACTTTGCCAAAAAAATACTGAGAAGAAAGGAGGAAGTGAAAGTTACAGTTAGTATATTCTCTTTGCGCGGTATGATGACCACAGACTAATAAGAGATACACAGACTAATAAGAGATACTACGATGATGACCGAAATACGAAACACGGAAACAGGGGGCCTACCGCCAACGGCATTCGAAGTTTTTTCTCTCTGTTGCTCTTAAGTACGAACTCGCAAGTCTGACAGAGAGGGAAAACTTCGAATGCCTTTCGCGATAGGCCCTCAGATTTTCATTTTATGAATGCACTTATACACCATTTACTAAAATATTTATTTAAATTAAAAAAAAACTATTATTGAAATGAACTTTAACTAGTTTATTAAATAAACTAAACAAAATATAACATTATTCAGAGGAATCTTTATTCGATTGATAATCGATTCTAACGAATTCAATTCAAAGAATGATTTGAAACCATGGCAACACAGTCAAACATATACCACTCATTCATTCACGCTAGTCTTGTCTATGCTATATTTATCATTCATTCAATCAGAGGATTTCGTTTCGTAGTTCGCCGTAGATGTGTTTCGTTTTGTGATTTTGCATTTTTAGCTAATATTTATGTATTTAACGCTTTGACACAATGATTTCTCATTTCATGCATAAAAGTATCCGTATGAGCAAAAGTAATAAGTTCTCGAATACTTTGTGATCTACAAGCAATAGTAGTGATATTTTCCCACATAATTATGGTTAACTGACGTTAGTCTGTGCATCCTCAATTATGGCAGACCCAGGTTATTACAACAGTGATTATATTCGGCACCCCGTTCTCTACGAATTGGGCGTCAAGTATGGAATTAAGACGGAATGTATTCCAGAAATAGCTTTGCCCTCTAAACTGGAAGAACTCAAGGATGTGATACGTAGAGAGATACGTAAAGAACTCAAAATAAAAGAAGGCGCCGAGAAGCTACGTGAAGTCGCCACGGACCGCAGATCGCTTTCTGACGTCGCAAACATCGTGAAGAAAGCGAATTTGAAGCTCCATGAACTCAAGGCGGATCTACAGGAGCTCGAGTCGCAGCTCCTGCTGTCGCGCGGTCAGTCGACGCCGACGTCACCCCAAGACCTGTCCTACGACGAGGAAATCATCCTGGCGTCCGAGGCGGCGCAACAGCAGCGGCAGCTCGGCGAGGCCACCACCGACCGCAAGCTCGCCTCCCTCGAAAAGCAGCTCAACATCGAACTTAAGGTTAAACAGGGCGCGGAGAACATGATACAAAGCATTACCAGCAGTAACCAGTCGCGCGACAAGAAACTCCTGGCTGAAGCTCATCAGATGCTCGCAGACTCCAAGGACAAAATTGAGTACCTCAAATTACGCATTTCTAAATTAAGCAAACAACAAAAAGGAGACCACCCTGGTGCCAATGGTGATGGAAGAAATTTAGATATGAGTGGAGTAGACCAACTACTGGATGAAAGAATTGCAGAATTAAGGAACAGACTCCGAATCGAGGCAGCTGTAGTAGAGGGGTCTAAGAATGCCATAAGGCTCTTACAGAGTGACAAAAAAGTAACAGACAAGAAAGCATTACATGAGGCACAGACTAGTCTGCTTGAATCTTCTCAAAAACTAGACCTGTTGCGTAGGTCTCTAGACATGCGCAGGCAAGAGCTTCCGGCTGAAAGTGCTGCATTTATAGAATTAGGTCATGAGTTGCGCAGTACAGGATCTAGCCCGGGGTACGTGAGCCTGTCCTCCGGCAGTGGCTCACGAGCTCAGTTCCTGTCCCCTGCACCTATGATTAGCCCGTGTGTTCAAGTAACTGGTACTCTGGAAGTCCGTCTGATGGGTTGCCAGGACCTTTTAGATGATGTGCCGGGACGCAGCCGACGTGACCCACTAGCCAGCCCCTCAGACTTGAAGTCTTTTGTGAAAGGCGTGACGATACGAAACTCAATGAAATACACGTACAGCATTAAAGAGGACACAAGCAATGAAATAATGGCTGTGATGAAGCTGGACAACCACACAGTGGCGCAGACGAGCTGGAGACCGTGTTCTCAGCAGGCCTGGGATCAAAGGTAGTCTTCAAATCGCTTAATAGTGAGAATGAACGGGTTTGCCACTTTTCAACTTTATTTCAAAGCTGTTATGACAAACCTTTTCATTCTGCGACTGTACAGTACTTTTAATGTATAAAAGTTATGTATTATAAGCAATAATAAAAAGTTTTTAAGGATCCATTATTACAAGTATAACAAGAAGGCAATTTTGTGCCATATTTTTGTTACATAATAATTCTATTCTATAGGATGCTTATAATCCCTTTGCAAATTCGTCATAAATAACTATAAAGAGTAACTAGCCCTTAAACAAATATCATATGCATTTATCTTAAGCGTGAAGAGGTAACAGACAGACAGACACACTTTCGCATTTATAATAATAGTATGGATTTTTAAAGTTGGTTAATTCATCAGAAGTTGTATAAATGTAACCTCATTAAAGCTTGTACCTACACTTCCTAGAATTATTATCTTTATGATTCTTTTCATATTAGTCACACATATCTTATCAGGTACACATAATACGTTATTGCTTAGGATAGTACAGGTAAATTACTTTTGAGACGTTTTTGCATTTGTACTTGTGATCTCTGTAGCCAGCCTCACGCACACACATACATGTGTCTGTGTAAATATACAAATACTACTACAAATGCAAAAACTTCTCGAAAGTAATTTACCTGTATGTAGTATGACTAATTTTGCTCAGCACAGCTTAGAACGAATAATGTTATAGATGAATGATTTTGATGTTTTATTTTACAGATTTACTATAAAGTTGGATAAGTCAAGAGAACTTGAGATTGGCGTTCACTGGAAAGATTGGCGCGGGCTGTGTGCAGTGAAATTCTTAAGATTAGAGGAGTTTATTGACGACATCAGACATGGCATGGCCCTAGAGCTGGAACCTCAAGGCCTGCTGTTTGCAGAAATCAGGTTCCTAAACCCCATCATATCCAGAAGACCAAAACTTCAACGTCAAAGAAAAATATTTAAACAACAGGGCAAGAACATCCCAAGACCTTCATATGGGGATATGCACATTCCCGCTGTTGTACTCGGAAGGCTCTTGAAGAGGTCCTCACCCTCAATACAAAACAACATTCAAACCGCTCATATCACCCCTCAGCAGCAGCTCAACTTCCAATTTGGATCAGCAGACAACAAAGATGTGGAAAACCCGAATACTACACTTGGTGGTATGGCCGGTGTCCGGCCCCTGGGTCTGCCTACTGCCGCTTCAGCCCCAACAACACCAGCAACTCCTCCACCCAAGCCATCATTCCCACCTCCGCATGTCTCCACCTTAAGAATGGAAAAGGAACTCCAGGAAGCATTTGCATTTTTAGAAGATTCTTATGCGCGGGATAATTTTGGACCAAAGGAACTGCAAACACCCTCATGCGACAATCCACTAGTGGAATATCCACCTTCTCCATCACCAAAACTGGTTTTGGAGTTTCCAAGCAATGAAGATCAGATTGTAGAGGTGACAAGTAACATGAGGATATCATCGTCTCGTTCCTCATCTGTTATAGAATCTGTAAAGGAGCTGGACTCCCGCCGACAGTCATCAGGAGAGATGTCAATGGACTGCTTCAGATTTTTGAGTGTTCTTGGAAGAGGTCACTTTGGAAAAGTTATATTAGCTCAATATCGACCTACAAATGAATATTTCGCAATAAAAGCTTTAAAGAAAGGTGATATTATAGCAAGAGATGAAGTGGACTCACTGTTGTCTGAGAAAAGAATCTTCGAGGTAGCTAATGCAATCAGGCACCCATTTTTGGTGAACCTGTTCGCATGTTTCCAGACTGACCAGCACGTGTGTTTCGTGATGGAGTATGCAGCTGGCGGTGATCTTATGATGCACATTCACGCAGATGTGTTCACCGAACCAAGGGCAGTATTTTATGCAGCTTGTGTAGTATTGGGCCTACAGTATTTACATGAGAATAACATTATTTATAGAGATTTAAAGTTAGATAACCTTCTTCTGGATACTGATGGTTTCGTAAAGATCGCAGACTTCGGTCTCTGTAAAGAGGGGATGGGATGGGGTGACCGCACGGGCACTTTTTGCGGGACTCCCGAATTTCTCGCTCCAGAAGTGCTGACCGAGACTTCCTATACGCGGGCCGTCGACTGGTGGGGCCTCGGAGTCTTGATTTTTGAAATGTTAGTGGGAGAGTCGCCCTTCCCGGGCGAGGACGAAGGCGAAGTGTTCGACTCGATTGTGAACGACGAAGTGCGGTACCCTAGGACTTTATCGCTGGAAGCGATAGCATTGATGCGTCGTCTGTTGAGGAAGAACCCCGAGCGGCGTTTGGGGTCGTCGGAGAGAGACGCCGAGGATGTGAAGAGACAGGCCTTCTTCCGGAACGTGAACTGGGAACAACTACTTCTTCGTAAAGTGAAGCCACCATTTGTGCCAACTATTAGTAATCTAGAGGACGTGAGCAACTTCGACAGCGAGTTCACGTCGGAGGCGGCGGTGCTCACGCCGCCCAAGGAGCCGCGCGCGCTCAGCGCCACCGACCACAAGCTCTTCCACGACTTCACCTACATGGCGGACTGGTGCTAACGCGCGCCACTCCCGTCCCCCCCTACATACAGCTACAAATAACATTACTTGTAATTTCAAACAATAAACCCCCATTGCCTTACAAAAGTGTGTAACATTTCTGTATTTTGATAATAACCCTGTTGTCTCTACAGTTGAGTGTGTAGATTGTCTTGTTAACTTGTATTTAGTGCGGTTAAAATGCAATATTTTATAATAAAATATGTAATTTAATATGATAAGTTAAAAAATGCGATAATGTTTATTTTTTTAAAACATTGTGTAATAGATTTATTATATATAAAATGTAGTTATGAATTTGAATAACTTAGCATTAACAATAATGTAAGGGAAGGCGTGTCAAATCATTATTACGTTCTCAGTCACTTGTTTACTTACATCAGTGAAATAAAGGCATCATCAATAAGAAGGCACGACTTTTATTTTCCATTACATTAGTAACGACATTAATCACTTGTAAGGCCTCTGCGTAAGTATAGTTTAGCAAGTATTTTATGTTCCTTACTTGCCTTATATGAAAGCAAATCCAATTAATTGATTCATCGCATTCATGGAAATGGGTCAACTTCTATGTGTAGTTAGTCATTACGGCGCTCTCGGGTTACCGCACACCAGTAAAGTTTAGAGACTGTATTATAATATAACATTTATAATTAATACACAATGACCTAAGTTCAAAAGTAAATAAAGGCGTGACATGGCGCTGGGGCATCTATTTACCAAAATTATATTTCTATCTTCGGGCCACATCTAAGAATAGTACCTAGGGTTGATTGGCATGGCATAGGTCGACCGCTTAACCGAGACGGCGCGAGAGGGTAGCGGACGTTACCGCTACACATTGACGTCTCCCTTCGTTGGCGCCGTCTCAGTTCAACGGTAAGCTTACGAATACGAGATATATTGTTCCCACTAATTCAATTTGGCATATTGATTAGCCGTGTCTACACCGGACGCACGCCTCGTCCGAGGCATGCGGATGCATGGCCGCATGCCTCGGGAGAGGCGAGGCACGTCTACATTGAGCACGCACGCTATGGCGAAGCGTGCTCGGCCGACGCACGCGAATGCTCGGCGGCTCGCCGAGGCACGAGGCTACAGTTACACTGAGCGCGCACGCTCGGACGAGGCATGCGTTCGGTGTAAGTAGACACGGCTATATAGGCTATCATGCGACCCTATTACTCGTTACAACGTTACCGAAGCCTAATAGTGGCAGTTAATACTTAGGTATCTAGACTCTAGTAAATCCTCGTGATGATAGGTACTAAATACAATATTAGGTGCACTCAATACAAACGCAGTATCATTATTTAAATTAAACGTGGTTTTAATCATTCGGACAATTTTCATGGCTCAGGCACGGCTATCAGAAGACGGCGCGCGAGCTCTCTCGATTTTTCTCGCACTATAACTCTCTTTCTAAGTTTTCTGATAAGAGAGACGGATAGTGCGAGAAAAATCGAGAGAGCTCGCGCGCTGTCTTGTGATAGCCGTGGGTCTCAAGAAGACTTCTCTTAAATCTTTAACCATATAAACTTCAATACACCAGCCAACAATGATGTAATATAAAATATCCACTTATATTACATCATTGCCTGCCAAGTTTAATAACGTGTTTATGTTGGAAATATAGCATTCATCCCTCTCACATTTACATACTTGCTGTTGCTAGTAAGCAAATGCTTTGTCCAACAAGTGCGATCATGTTGAGGTGATACTTTGACAAAGTTGTTTAATAGAATAGAATAGAATACAAAGTCATGGGCCTTTTGCACAATGACTAATTTCTGATTAAAGGTGTTGAAGTGTTTCCACTTGCACTAGTAAATCCTTACCACATGCAATGGCCCCATATCTTAGGAATAAAATAAAATGCAGTTATGAAAACATAAAATTTATATTTTGAAAATGAGCATATCTGGAAAACTGGTTACTGATCATGGGTTAATGTTTTATTTACAAAATGTATTGTATGAATAATAAAGGCCTCACACTGTTTGTACAATACAAAAATCAACTATAATATTCATTACACTACCGACAACCAAAATCCATGTACTTGTTTATTAGTATTACCAAATACCTGTATTTTAACATACCAGCATGTGCTCTATCAGAATGTAGGATCCTGTAAACCTTGTCCTAGCGCTTATTACACCTTGATGAATTCAGCATCTCACTCTAATATACTGTAGCATCCCACTCATAAGCATTCAAAAATCAGGAAGGTGCAATAACCACTTTATTTTGTTGAAAAACATAAAATTAGGTAAAATTTAAAAAGCATTGAGTAAATCATTTTTTAATCTGCTTATGGAATGTCGGCAGTAACACTCATCCAGTGTATAATTAATAGTCTTACACGACAGTATTCTGAATCACACAACTTTAACTTAATGACTACAATTAACTAGATTTTAAAAAGATTTTAAAACAAAATCACAATAATATTATTAGTAATTATATTTCAGATTTTTGCTTCATATCAAACTGAGTATTCATCTAGTTTTCAGTTGCCATCTAATTGACATGTTCATGCAATTAACATTCCGTAAACTGAGATTTAATTTTGATTAGAAATACAAATCATGTTTTCTGAAATAACTGACTGTCACTCTACAAATATTTATGTACACACTTCACACAGAGCTATCACTGTTATCCTATCAGTCCCCAACTTGTAGAGCTCACATCCGCGACCCCTTTTGCTGGAGCACCTTGGCGCGGTCCGTGGGCTCCACGTCGTTACTGTTGAGGGAGCTGCCGCACTCCCGACTAACCACGCACAGGAACTCTGCGTGCTCATCGTTGCCGTAATTGTACTGAGAACCAATATTTATAAGCTGTTCGAACTTCCACCCGTCCGACATCGTCGACACCATCTGAGTCAACTCCTCTTCGTGAAACTGCAACACCCTGTACACATGCTTCTTCGAGTCCTTCAGTGGCCTTCGTTCTCTTAAACATATTCTTTCTTTAACTAATCTTATGAGCTCTGTAATATTGTAAAACTCTGCTTCCTCAAGCACTCCCTCCTCGGCAATGTCATTGTTGATAACCAGTTTACCGTGTCGGAGATAATTCAATACTGGAGAAAAATACGTCGGATCTCTGTCTATCAGATAGGCGCCGGTTGCGTCCTGAAATAGACAGATTCTTTACTTAGTTTGGCCATATGAGACAAGAAATAAATAGGAATAATAAAATACTACATACCCTGTCTGAAATCAAGTCACTGTCCTCTTGAACTAATCGATACAAAAATGAGTTAGGATCCCGGGATAAAGTCGTTTTAGTAGTTAGAAAATAAGTTCCTCCAACGTTCAATTTAACCCACTGCTTACTACTCCGCCTTTCATTGCTAAAATTTTGTATATTTTCTTTATTACTTTCTTTAGAAAAATCACCATCACCAACTTCGTCCGCCATGGCGTACCACATACCATAGACAGAAATTTGATATTTTTCTGAATAGACTTGACATGACATCAATTATTGTGCTTGTCACATTTATAACGGCATTCTCAGAAGACCGAACATGGTCCGAACCAATAAAGTTTTAACAGACAATCAAATATGTCCACTCTGTATTACTCAACCGCGATGAGTTTAGTCTTGGAATCGCTGTCAGTTCATATAAACTTTGACATTTTTATATGGCAAAACTGTCACCTCAAGACTATTCTAATCGCGGTTTGATAAATACCTTGATACGGTTCGTGACCTTGGTACGGTACGTGCCATATTCGATCGTCTGGAAAACAGTCCGCCGTAAATTATCATCTATTCATTTATATTATACTAGCTTCCGCCCTCGACTTTATGTCCACTCTGTATTACTCAACCGCGATGAGTTTAGTCTTGGAATCGCTGTCAGTTCATATAAACTTTGACATTTTTATATGGCAAAACTGTCACCTCAAGACTATTCTAATCGCGGTTTGATAAATACCTTGATACGGTTCGTGACCTTGGTACGGTACGTGCCATATTCGATCGTCTGGAAAACAGTCCGCCGTAAATTATCATCTATTCATTTATATTATACTAGCTTCCGCCCTCGACTTTTTCTGCGTGGACCCGGGTTAAATCTATAATATATTTTAAAGCCTATCTTCGTGCAAAATTTCATCAAAATCGGTTAAGCCGTTTAAGCGTGATTGAGTAACAAACATCTAACCTTTCATATTTATAATATTATAATTAAATTATTTTAACAGCCGATATTTGACAGCCGTCATCCCGGTACAATAAACGTCAATGACGACATAAATTGTACTGGGATGACAACTGTCAAATATTAGATATAAGGGCATTTTCACCATAGTTGGATTACATTAGTATGTGTATCGTGGTCTAGTACCCATCGTACAATATTTATTTCTTAATTAATACTAGCTTGTCCAGCACATCGATGTGTTTTTAGTGGTATATAGGTTGCCAATACTATGATAATGTACTGTCTGTACGGTGCGCTTGGCGCAACAGGGTAGTTAGCATGGTAAGACTTTATGGTCAAGTTTTATATGGTCCATTTAGGTCAGAATACTTGATCATACATAAAATTCCTTGTGCTCAGTGCCCAGCTAGCACCATACGTTTTACCGTTATGTTTTACGCGACGTCTCGGTAAATTCTCGCCGTAAAACGTGACGCTAAAACCTAGCGTGCTAGGGCCTCTGGGGTTGGGAGTTTACATGTTCGATCGTCGTCCGATCGTGAATACCCCGTTTAAACACATAAACACTGTCTATGACAAAAGAAAAGTCACTTGTTTGACTTGACGTTTATATTGGCGTTCTTTTCGTCTCCGTTTACGTTTTTTGAGTAAAAGTTGCAATATTTGTGAATTAAATAACTCGGGAAACTTTGTTTTTATGATGAGTTCATCGATACCATGGTAAATTGATAGAACAAAGATAGTGGTCTACCATGAGTAACAATTTAGAGAATGAAAGAACAATCACTGCTGGCAAAATGTATCCAATTGATTTGGCACCACAGAAAATCACTATAATGAAAAGTGTATCCAACACGGAAGTGAAAATGACTCATTTAATCACTAGCCAGCCGAAGACAACAGGTGCAGGTCAAATAATCACTCACGCCGGGACTATGGGCCTAATCAGGCCTGCCACTCAAATTCTTGCTCCAGGTGTCGGTTCGCAAGTAAGCCCATGTTTTGTACCTTTACAAGTAGTGGAATAGTTACCTCACCTGCCCCTGTCTATATTTAGCTTTTAAATAAAATATAAAAGCCTTTTTTCCACCAGAATCTAAGTTAATCATATAGAACTTAGTTCTGATTTTAATTATACAATTTAACTACATACTTAAGCAATAATGTGTTATTCTCTCAGCAACAGATGATTGTCAGTGGATCCCCAATCCTGCAAGGGACCTCAATTGTCGGCCAGGGCTCCCAGCTGTTGGGACAAAGTTCCCAAATCATCACTCCGCAGTTGCTGAGTGGGCAGATATTGCAGCCGGCAACACAGATTATCAGCCAGGGTACCCAGCTGTCTGTGCAAGTGTCCAGTTCCAGCCCTAGCGTGCAAGTCAGTGTAGCATCACCTGTCAGTGGAACACAGGTATGTGGCTAATTTTTTGTGCTCTATCTATCATCTATCCCAAACACTTCATGTTGACCACACCCCATCCACAAATCTAGAGGATGTATTTTTATAATTTTTTGACTTCATGGATACTATCCTTACTCATCATTATGTGAACAGAAAGCTAACCAATAGCAGGTACAGACAGGCAAGTGGCTGAAAAATGGGGTGCATATTTTGAGGACTACACATGAACGGAGGCCCTAGCACTATAGGTTTTATTGTCACATTTTACGGCAAAAATGTACTGAGATGTCACTAAAACAATGATTAAACCTATCATGGTAGCTGGGCAGGGCAAGTTAAAGCTTGTTTTAATGGATGGATGAAGTTACAGTTACCTACACTTTCAATTTGGGCAGGTATTGAATGTGGGCGGACTTGGTGGACAGCTGGTCACTGGGACCGGTAACCTGGTGGTGAGCTCCTCGGTGCGCACTCTGCCTCCGAGTGTGCGTGTGCTGCCTCCGCTGCCTCATCACAACACCAGACCAGGTCAGTTACTTCATTACTAATTGGACAATTTAGAAGTGAATGGTTGTGATTAGAAGGAAAAGTAAAAATAAAGTGTAATATAATGTTTTATTCCATTTACATTACTACCCGGTCATAATATGTGTATCCGCTTGCCCTTTTTACCTCCACGCACGCTATATGCGCTTCACACCGTACCCAGAGCACCGATATGACGTCACGCGGCGAGTTGCACACATATTTTGAATATTTAACGGTGACACTAAATGCGGTCAGTGGTTTATCGCAAACGCAAGACGCGTTGCCACAATCAGTGACGTAGCGTGGTGTTTGGTGGGCCGAACGGAAATTCACCGCCACCTCTATTTGATTTCTGATTTAAAAAAATCGTGGCATCCTTTTTATGTGTGCTGCGCAGGGCCGTGGGCCCCTCTTTTACATGGAAATGTTTGTATTCACCAGTGTTATCGAGCACCGGGCACGGCAGCGTCTTAGTGAGTAAAACGGCGCACGCGCCGGGCAACAAGCCGGCCAGCCACGTGCCGCGCGGGCTCGCCGCCGGCGCCTCGCTCGCGCTCCGCGTCGCGCAGCCCGCGCAGCACCCGCCAGGTAACTACGACTTTTTTATACTGGACTAATTGTTATGTCAGTGCGCTTGGAATCTTACACTTTACTCAGGTTTTAAATATAATTTTGATCCCTTGACACCCAATATAGTATTTCCGTTCGCAGGCTGGTCCGGCGGGCGCGCGCGCGGCGCGCTGGTGTACGGGGCGCCGCGGGCCGCGCCGCCGGGCCCGGCGCCGCAGCACTCCGTCGCCGCGCTGCCCAACACTACCGTGCTCGCCTGTGAGTTAATCATCTAGTTAGAGGATTGAATAGATGGTACATTAACCTTACTAAATTGAGAAGTACCAGGAAGACTAATACATTCTCCAATCGTTTATAATTTAGTCGTGTTATATCGATGACGTCAGTTTCAGTACAATATTTTGTCTGTTGGAAATCTCGTCTTGTATAGGAAATTGCGGACGCCTCGCTGCCCCGCGGCCGCGCCAGTGTTCGTCCGCGGCACGATGCAGCTTTATTACAGTTTTTTTTTTTACTTTTCTCTATTTTTTCATACCTCGCCCGGAACTAGGGATTCCCTGCCTCCGTATAACTAGACACACTCGGTAGGCAATCCCTTCCTTCCCGGCCTTCACGTAATGACCTATTTGTCGCATTGAAGTGAATGTATGTGTGTTGTTGTCGTGTAGCGAGCCTCGCTAGCGGCGTGATCGCTGGAGCGGCGCGCGCGCCGGCCGCAGCGCGGCCCCTTCCCCTATTGCAGAGGAACTACCAGCCCACTAAGGTAACCCTACTTACTAGCTATAACTAAGGGCGAGTTGCACCAACCAACGCTAGGGTATTTTGCATCTTTTTTATTAGTGGGTATGCTCCTCGGATGGCGGCGGGAGGAGAGAGTCCCACATAACCCCCAAATGGACCTTCCCGGGTCGGGGGTATGCGTAAAGAATTTTCACATCGTCAAAAAAAAGGGTATTTTGCATCTATCAAAATTAAATTGTCAGTATTTTTTTTACATACTTTTTACCATAAGAAATACGAATATAACACTATTTTGTTATAAAAGCATAAGATTAATTTTTAATTAGAAAATTAAAATCGTAGTTTTATTGAGAAGACTTTATAGTGCACACTAGCGCCACAGGTAAATATTTCTGAGAGTTCATAGATCGACGAATTCAACAACTAGTTTGATGTATTCACACGATATAGTGGCCTCCTTTTTGAAATATATATCGTTAAATTTAAATAATTAGAAATATTTACCAATGTCGCTAGTGAGCACTGTAACGCTCTGTTAATAATACATTGTGCCACAAGTATGGTAAGATATGCTTTACGAACGAGAGTCAATTAGAACTCGAGTGAGTCTCGAAGATTTGTGAGGAAACCAATACATTTTAAACGAAATTGTTACTAGTCGCAATAAAAATCTACAAAATGTCAGGCGTCTATTTTGTTGAATTTGACGTGAGGTGCGTGAAGCAGACTCTTCGGCATACAGACATGATTTAAAATCACTGTTAGAATTTTTTACACAAAAAATAAATTGCTACATTTTAATCTTTAAATAAATCTTAAACATTTTTATTTTATTTAATATTTGTTTAAGTTTATTTATACATACGTTTTTAAACACCGTATTTCAGTAATAATCTCCTACAATAGCCTTTATTACGCCCATGGACGTAATGGTTTTTTTCTTGTATCTGTCACTCATGCGTCAGTTATAAAGCAAGGAGATTTTAACTCAAATAAAATGTATGAAAACGTATTTATAAATAAATCTAAACATTAAAATATAAATAAAACATGTTTAACTAAATTATTTTAAGATAAAATTTTTCAAATAAAGTAATTTAGTGTCTGTGTAAAATGTTTTTACAGTACACATGTGTTACTTTTCCGCACGAGTGCGGAAATGAGCACTTTCCGTGCATATGTTGAAACTTTAAAGAGCCATATGTACTGTAAAACGTTGTACGATACACGTGCGAATAGGTAATTCGCAACTCGTATCGATTTAAAACACTCCCTTCGGTCGTGTTTTAATTTATCACCACTCGTTGCGAATTTCCTATTTTCTGCACTTGTATCGTAAATCGTAATAACTATTAACAGTGATTTTTAATTGTGGCTGCATGCCGAAGGGTCTTTACCTCATGGTGGCACTCCACTTCGAGTTATTTGCCCAAATATTCGTGTCGTGTCGTATTCCTACGGTAAATGAAATTTTTAATGTTGTGAAAAACATTGTGTGTGACACGGATGGTAAGATGGTAAGCAGAACGTGGACCACAAATGGTAGGCAAGGAACTATTTTCCATATTTTTTTCAGAATTTAAATCCTAGTAGTTTTGGAGATAAGGGGGGGTGAATGGTCAATTTTCGTCTTTTTACAAGCTTTTATTAGGGTTCCGTAGACAAAATGGCAAAAACGGAAGCCTTATAACCCTTTCGTCATGTCCGTCTGTCCGTCTGTCCGTATGTCACAGGCATTTTACTCGAAAACTATAAGGTGTATTTGGATAAAATTTTGAGGATAGTTTTTTCTTCATTGTGAGCCCACGTGTGGCACATGAATCGATAGGCCTTTCAAAATAAATATAAGGTTTCTCGGCAATTTTTTTGATTAAGTGAATACAGTCAGAGATAATCGCCCTGAAAGTCACTAAAATTCTGTCCCCCCCCCCTCTAATTTTTGAAACAAGATCGGATGAAAGGTTTCCGAGATATTGCTGAAAAACAGCCTTCCTCAAAGAAAAGGACGTAAGTGCTGTAAGATTTCTATGACGATACGACCTTTTTAATAGGCACGGAACCCTACGTTTTGCGTGGTCTGACACGCACTTGGCCGGTTTTTTAACTTGCAATGTATGTATGTAACTATGATTGTTCGGGTGGAATCTTGCTACTCAATTTTGAAGCAGATTTCTTTAACCGATTGAGTTGAAATTTTGGGTGAAGGTATAGTTTTGATGACAATTCAATATTATGGTACCATCCAGCTGATCTGGTGATGGAGACAGAAGGTGGCCATGGGAATTCAGTATTTAACCGAAGTAACCCCGTTGAGTTTGGGCTCGTTAGAATCGTCTCAATGAGTAGTTGATGACGGTATACAGAAAAGTACAGTCAGTAATAAAATTTTGACAGAAACTTATTTCCTAAATTACTTAAAATTTGTTTTTGCTAAAATTATAAAAAAATATATACACACACACAATACAGTTTGCGAAACTTAAAAAAAAAAACCTAAATGTAGCCCCCTTGTTCAGAATTCATTAATTTACTTTACGCGTTCATCTTTGGGTCACCAATTTACATATGTTTACCAAATTTCAACTCAATCGGTACAGTAGTTTCGGAGCAAATCGGCTGTGACAGACGAACAGACAGACGCACCAGTGATCCTATAAGGGTTCCGTTTTCCTTTTGAGGGAACCCTAAAAATGACCAACCTCGTGGCACAATGTACTAAAATGTCACAATATTAGGTGGTTGGTGTAGGCGTGGGCAACAGTGCCCCGCCGCAGCTGTACTACGAGGTGCCGCGCGCGCCGCAGCCGCGCCCGCAGCCGCTCGCGCCGCCGCACTCACAGCCGCACTCGCAGCCGCACTCGCAGCCGCACTCGCAGCCGCACGCGCAGCCGCCTTCGCAGCCGCACTCGCAGCCGCAGCCCCAACCGCTCACGCAGCCGCAGTTGCAGGCCCAGTCGCAACCGCAGCCCCAGTCTCTAGCACAGCCTTTAGGTAACCCTGTTACTAATCGCTTATTTACTTGTACATTTATTCCGATTTTTGTCGTGATAAAAGATCCATTTTAAGTATTTCCGGGCTGTCGATTTTACATTTTAGATTAATTGGTATGATTTGTAATTCCGAAATTAATGAAAACAATCAGTCCAGTAACTGAAATGTTAAAACTGGCGATCACTTGTTCTAATTTTGACAAAAGAGTTATAGCAGAAAATTACTCGGGGCGCCAGGTACTACTGTTGAATGCAATCAGTTCATCATCAAAAGAGACCTAAAGAGATCAACATGGCGGCCGCTTTTATACTCTGACAATGTATTCGTAGACAAATACAGATACATAAACTCATCGTATCTTCTGTTAGCCAGGAGACACCATGACAGAGTTTCTTAGAGAACGTTTGAACTTTACAAGGCCGTCCACAGGTTAAAATTTACTAAAAACATTTGGAGGATAAAATCACAATTGTAAAAAGTGACAGAAAACTCTTGTTTTACCGACAAACGTTTCGTCTAAAGTATGTTTCGCAGAATTTTCATTTCATCGAAAACCATTTCAGGATTGTTTTAACCTCCTCCTCCTAAGACCTCGCGTTTCAAAATTGACTTTGAATTTTAACTGAATGTCAATAAGTTCCTAATTCAAAAGCACTAAAGCGTACTCTGGTTGTCAGGAGCATAAAACAAACCTAACCTTGCCTGACGGGTTCTACAGAATGACCTTTTAGCTGTCCCTAAAAGGTTAACCGTTTCTGAGTAAACATTTTGTCGATGAAATGAAAATTCGGCGAAACAATGCATCTGGTGAAACGTTTGTCACCATTCACCCCAGCAAATGAAAAAAACCACATTGCCATTATACGGACGTAAGCGGACGTGGGGGCGGGGTGTCAAAAGGATGCTAAGCAGCCGTTTAATTTGAACATGCGCACGAATGTGCATACCGGGTTTTGGGCACGGGTTTGGGTAGAAATGTGTAGGGAGTTCGCCTTCTATGATTTTTTTCGTTCGCTGATTCACCCACATGCTTTTGTTAGTTGAAATTGAGCGCTGTTTCACAAATTGAGTTATTTTAGTGAGCACAGTGAGCGTGGCCCACGCGGTGCAGGCGCTGACGGAGATCCGCGGCGCGGCGCCGGCGCCGGGCGCCAGGCCCTCGATACTCAGGAAAAGAGACGCTGAAGGGTATGTCTATACCACAGAACACTAAATACTATAGAACGGCGATGTGAAAGCTTTCGCGCCAACCTCACCTGATCGCCGTGCAGTCGCTCACAAAGTTGTAGGCGACGTGGAGCGGATGAGGTGGCGACACCGGTCCCGATAGAAACCGCGCTTGATACCACTTCTATATCATTTAGTGTTCTGTGGTCTATACTAATCTATACTAACTAGCTTCTGCCCAAGAGTTCGTCTGCGTGCCACTAGTTTATAATCGTACCTATACAAACTTTCATCCCCCATTAATATAATAACTATCCTGTATCCTTCCCCGGGTAGAAACTACCTCCATATATCATCTTAATTTGTTCAGTGGCTTAAGCGTGAAAAGGTAACAGACAGTGGGGCGTTTCTTTCGCATTAGCGCTTAGTATGATGATGATGACAGGCTTCAAGGAATTTTCTAGAGCAGATTAAACCCTTTTACTAATTTGCCGTTTAAGGAAGCCGTACTTTTGGCCACTTCAAAAAAGGAGACTTAACTCGACATTGCGAGTTTGAAGTTTGGCCGAGCCTTAAGGACTCGAGCCGTCAGCAGTGTTACCAAATTGAAGCGTGGGAACTCAGAATTATACCTACGCTTTGCGCGCCGCTGGCGGGGATTCAGCCAGTTGGTTGGCACACGCGCTCACGGCCGGACGCTGATTACGCGCACACTAAAAATTGTGACCAATTATTACAAAATTACTTCGTCGCGAAAAAAATCAACACATTGCAGTGTAGTTACTGAAATTATTCATCAGATTCAGAATTTTCACCACTCTATTATAAAATCATTTCTAAGCGATGTCAACCCTAGCGTCGATCGGCCATTGTTAAATTTAGTAGGCATGCAAAGCGGCAGGTATGCGCTTTTTTATTCAGACTTGAGTATCTGTTCGTAGAACTATTATATAATCTGTGCCGTCAAGGCTAACGCGAATCTTTTCAGTACTGCATAACGCTAGTCTTAGCTTGAACGGCTCGAGGCATCATGGCTCGGCCGAGCGCTAACTACACTGATGCGACACATATATTACGTACTTATGTTATGTATGTTCTAGGAACACCGCCTTTGTACTTTAACGTTACTAAAAGCGTTACAAATCGCAGGTCCCCCACGAAGGCCGCCCTGTACGGGCACACGGGCTGGGAGGACGTGCCCGCGGGCTCGGGCTCCGGGGGCTCCACCACCATGTCGGCCAGCTCCTCGCCGGCGCCCGACACCGAGCCGGAGCCGCAGCCCGACCTCTCGCCGAGGAAGAAGCCGCGCAAGCAGATGTGAGACACTACACATGCAGCACATGCACAGTCATTGCCGGTCGCCGCATAAGGCCGCAAACGCGCCGGTAGGGCGATTAGCGACGCGACGGCGATCTCAGTACATAAAGTCGCCCAAGTTGTATAGAAATCGCCGATCGCTCAACCAGTGCGGCTATATAAGCTAACAAAAGCTTGTACCAAAAGTGAATCTTTACCCGACTGCCAAAGGAGGAGGGTAATGTTTTTCGAGTGTATGTAAGTATGTATGTATGCCCGTTTCTTTGTGGCCTCCTATAGCCTAAACGGCTTGATGGATTTTAATGAATGAGGTGTCGTCGGATTCCTCTTAATCGTGGGAGTGACATAGGCTATAATATTTCTCAAAAAGCAGTCGGGTTTTTCGAAAATTCTTTTGATTTCACTTGTTTGATAGAAAATGGACCCACGTAAGAGCAAATTAACTCTTACGTGGGTCCATACTAGGGATGTTACGAATATTCGCATTCGCATACGCATATGCGAATGGTTCGCATCATTTTAAACATTCGCATCGATATTCGCATTCGCATCAAACGATGCGAATTTTTTGCGAATGCGAATGTGTGCATATTGGCCACACGTCACCGTCGAGTCGCACATGCGTCATGCGCAATGCGCGCAGACCGGTAGATACGTGATTCATTTTGACCAAAATGAAGCATTCGTAGATTTGTACCCCGCTGGTTGTTTGTGATTATTTGATTAATTCGCCTTGTGTTTTTGGAGTTTTTGTCAAGTTCAATTTTTTTTCCTTTTCCTTGACATTCGCATTCGCACATTCGCATCCTAAATATTCGCATTCGCGAATGTGACAAATCTGACATTCGTGACATCCCTAGTCCATACACTGATTTCAGTGCGAGCGCGGCCTATACCTTACGAGAAATGCGACTGGTATTTTGACAGTTCCAATATGACGTAAAGGGTGATGTGTAATCGGATTACGATTGCTGGTGGGTTCGGTCGGTCGTGAACCGTAGTGCGTGGTGTTGCAGGCTGAGCAGCGCGGCG
This sequence comes from Epinotia nisella, assembly GCA_932294315.1. Taxonomy (NCBI): domain Eukaryota; kingdom Metazoa; phylum Arthropoda; class Insecta; order Lepidoptera; family Tortricidae; genus Epinotia; species Epinotia nisella. The sequence goes on along the minus strand of OW028682.1, from coordinate 14,054,703 downwards.
CGCGCGCGCGAGCCGGCGGCCGCGGCGCCGCCCACGCCGCCGCCCGTGCCCGCCAACCCGCCTCCCAAACGTAACTATGCTTCCTATTGGGTACTTTCCTGGGTAATAGTACATTATTGCCGTGGCCGGGAAGGAGGCAATTGCAGACTGAGTATTTGTTTAAACGGACGAGCTTGCGAGTCCGTTTAATTATAATACGAAGCCTGCAATTGCCATTCCGGCTGAGGCTAATATAGTGCTTTTCTCAAAAATGGGGGATTAATAAACTTTAAATATCATTGCACAACTTGAAAATATTACTGATTTCCCGCCGTTTTTCTTTTTAAATCGAATCGCAAGTGTATTTTTCCACAGAAAAACGCGAACTATTTGAGACACATAGAAAAACGGCGCGTTTGGAACAGAAAAATACGAGTTGAATTGGCTGAATACGACCTGTGCCGTTTTTTATATGCCGGTTTCAACTTTTTAAAAAGTTTGGTACTCGACAAATAAAGGAATTTATATGTAACATTCCAGGCGGCCTGCAAGGTTTTTTATTTTTTAATTTTGATCTGACCTGAAACTATACACTTTACCTTCCAATATGTAGCGACTAATGTACACTTTGCGGGCCATTTTGGAGAAAAATACATATAATTCTATTTAGTCACAAAAATTTCCGCGTGACGTCACATTATGGTACACTTTTTTAGGGCTCCGTACCCAACAGGTAAAAACGGGACCCTATTACTAAGACTTCGCTGTCCGTCCATCCGTCCGTCTATCTCTTACCAGGCTGTATCTCAAGAACTGTGATAGCCAGAGAGTTGAAATTTTCACAGATTATGTATTTCTGTTGCTGCTATAACAACAAATACTAAAAAACCGGCCAAGTGCGAGTCGGACTGGGGCTCCCACACAACAGACATGATTATTTTTCGCCGTTTTTATAGATAATGGTACGGAACCCTTCGTGCGCGAGTCTGACTCGCACTGGGCCGGTTTTTTTAGCATAATGTGACGTCATGCGAAATTTTAACGGGTTACATCTTCATAATTTTATGTTAAATTGACAAACAAAAAAATACGTGTCCAATATTTTTTGATAATCTAACCGACGGACTAAATGTATTTTTTTAAGAAAGTAACCAATTGTTGAGACTGCTCCACACAATGGGCCGTCACAGTATAAACACAGTATAAAGAATTACAACCAGGGAGCAAGCTTCATTCATCTCTACAATTTACGCAGCCGCTTAGCATAACCGCTCAAAAGTCAGGGTTGACAAAATATGTTTGGAGAGATATTAATATTCTTATAATTACTTGTTTCATTTTCCAGCATTTTCATTAGTACGACTATGTTGTTATTTTATAAACATTCTCTCACTCACTCGGATCTTTAAATAGAATTAAGTCTAGAAATTACGGCCAAAAACAAAAGTTTAGCTTTCGATATCGTTCAAAGTCGATATCTGAGGGTCCAAAAGGCTTCTTAATATTAATCCGAGCTTGGATTCTTAAAAAGTTGCCGCCATTTACAAATTATTTAATTACGTTATGATTTCGTTCATAATCGATATCTGAGGGTCCGACGGGCTTCTTAATACAAATCCGAGTTTGGATTGTAAAAAAGTTGCCGCCATATTGTATTCCATTTTTTAATACGAATCCGAGCTTCAATTTTGAACCTTGGACCCACAGATATCGATTTTGAACGAAATCGGACCGTATTTACAGAATTTCAAGATGGCGGCCACTTTTTTTCAATCCAAGCTCGGGTTCATATTATAAGACCTCTCGAGCCCTCAGAGATCGAAGTCGGTTTTAAAAGCGGGAGGCGAGGAAGTTGCTGGAGGGGTGTCAAGTTTGTGACACCCCTCCAGCAACTTCCTCGCCTCCCGCTTCCCCGCGTACCCCCCTCCTTGGCCCGCGCAGCGCCGAGCTTGCAGACTGAATGTAGTTAGACTGTGGGGCCGTCATGGCTCATCATAGTCATCATACAGGACGCAACTGTGCGTGAAAAAAAGACCTTCTTTCATCTCATTCCATAAGGGTCCATTGAGTAGAGCCTTAAGATGTCCTACATTCTGTACAACTGTCGTTGGATTTTGACTCTTCCAGGTTGGGAAGTAAAGTCGCTTTTCGAATGGATTGCTTTGATACAACTCGGCCAATTGGGATAATTTTAAATAAACAGGCTCGTGCTTGTAGCTTCAGTATTTTATTTAAAGTGCAGTTTCAGAATCATGTAGTCGTGATTTATTTATATTAGCCCCAAGCTCTCTAGTGGTGGCCACTAGCTTAATGTGCAGCAGAGTGGTCGTGCTTGGTGACGGCCACTACCGGGTGTAGTGTGCAGCGCTCTAAGCGCCGGTGTGTCGTGCAGGCCCGCTGCTGAGCTCCAGCTACGTGTGCGGCTGGCGCGCCACCGCGCTGCACTTCACGCGGCCGGCCGACGTGCGCCGCCGCGAGCCGCGCGCGCGCGACATCCTCGCCATCGCCGCGCAGAGACACGTGCTGGGCACCGCCGAGGGCTGGAAGGTGCACCACCTCACCGCGCAGATGGACGACCTGGTCAGTAGTGGTAGTGCGACGAATACATAAAAAAATATAATTAATATCATAAAAAGATATGAAACTTGAAAGTTTAGTAAACTTCCATTTGTTTTTATTGCCCAAGTGTAATTTTAAAGCTACCAATATAATCCTGACGCTTTTATAGAAACAAAATTGTTTGACAACTATTTCGCGACCAAAACACAATGATTAAATTAGTTCAAATAGAAAAATGTGACGTGTGACTTTTGAGTCAATCAGTATGAAGCGTTTGGGATACCGCCAGCGGGGTCAATCTTTGGCACATTTTTTTGGGTATTTATGTTCTTTAATTGTAGTTGCTCCCATACAAACATTTTTTCCTCTCCAAAAACTGGTCTGAATGGCATCGTGAAAAAAATCTTAGTCATCATGCCTATTATAAAGGAAGGTGCCATTTAGCGAAACATCAGCGGTATTAGTAACAAGAAGTGTGTATTAGTGACGTGCTTCTTTTGTTTTACAAACTAATTTTAAAAGCTAATTCTAGACTCTGAAGCAATAACCCCGAGAACATTTGGTGTCTACAAATAGTTCACTAGAAACGTAATGTAAACATGTCATTTCACTTCGGATTTCTAGAATCGTGATTCTTTTACAGATTGTTAGGTAGTTTTGAATTTTTTTCACGAATTGTTAGGTAGTTTTGAGTAACGTATGCGGTCTCTCTGGCGCAGGACCAGTCAATTTGGCACTCTTTTGGGAGAGGCATATGTCCAGCAGTGGACGTTTTTCGGCTGATATGATGATGATTATGATGACCTCTCGAAAGGTTTATGTGGTGTGGTGAAGTACTAATGGAGATCGTTTGAACAGGTTGCATTGGAAGCTGACGTGGGCTCGCAGCTAGCGGGCGTGCTGCGCGCTCTGGAGGTGCTGCCGAGCCGCGCCGCCGCCGCGCTGCAGCCGCACTCGCACACGCTGCTCGAGCTGCTCAAGGTAACCTCACGTTTGAACAGGTTGCATTGGAAGCTGACGTGGGCTCGCAGCTAGCGGGCGTGCTGCGCGCTCTGGAGGTGCTGCCGAGCCGCGCCGCCGCCGCGCTGCAGCCGCACTCGCACACGCTGCTCGAGCTGCTCAAGGTAACCTCACGTTTGAACAGGTTGCATTGGAAGCTGACGTGGGCTCGCAGCTAGCGGGCGTGCTGCGCGCTCTGGAGGTGCTGCCGAGCCGCGCCGCCGCCGCGCTGCAGCCGCACTCGCACACGCTGCTCGAGCTGCTCAAGGTAACCTCACGTTTGAACAGGTTGCATTGGAAGCTGACGTGGGCTCGCAGCTAGCGGGCGTGCTGCGCGCTCTGGAGGTGCTGCCGAGCCGCGCCGCCGCCGCGCTGCAGCCGCACTCGCACACGCTGCTCGAGCTGCTCAAGGTAACCTCACGTTTGAACAGGTTGCATTGGAAGCTGACGTGGGCTCGCAGCTAGCGGGCGTGCTGCGCGCTCTGGAGGTGCTGCCGAGCCGCGCCGCCGCCGCGCTGCAGCCGCACTCGCACACGCTGCTCGAGCTGCTCAAGGTAACCTCACGTTTGAACAGGTTGCATTGGAAGCTGACGTGGGCTCGCAGCTAGCGGGCGTGCTGCGCGCTCTGGAGGTGCTGCCGAGCCGCGCCGCCGCCGCGCTGCAGCCGCACTCGCACACGCTGCTCGAGCTGCTCAAGGTAACCTCACGTTTGAACAGGTTGCATTGGAAGCTGACGTGGGCTCGCAGCTAGCGGGCGTGCTGCGCGCTCTGGAGGTGCTGCCGAGCCGCGCCGCCGCCGCGCTGCAGCCGCACTCGCACACGCTGCTCGAGCTGCTCAAGGTAACCTCACGTTTGAACAGGTTGCATTGGAAGCTGACGTGGGCTCGCAGCTAGCGGGCGTGCTGCGCGCTCTGGAGGTGCTGCCGAGCCGCGCCGCCGCCGCGCTGCAGCCGCACTCGCACACGCTGCTCGAGCTGCTCAAGGTAACCTCACGTTTGAACAGGTTGCATTGGAAGCTGACGTGGGCTCGCAGCTAGCGGGCGTGCTGCGCGCTCTGGAGGTGCTGCCGAGCCGCGCCGCCGCCGCGCTGCAGCCGCACTCGCACACGCTGCTCGAGCTGCTCAAGGTAACCTCACGTTTGAACAGGTTGCATTGGAAGCTGACGTGGGCTCGCAGCTAGCGGGCGTGCTGCGCGCTCTGGAGGTGCTGCCGAGCCGCGCCGCCGCCGCGCTGCAGCCGCACTCGCACACGCTGCTCGAGCTGCTCAAGGTAACCTCACGTTTGAACAGGTTGCATTGGAAGCTGACGTGGGCTCGCAGCTAGCGGGCGTGCTGCGCGCTCTGGAGGTGCTGCCGAGCCGCGCCGCCGCCGCGCTGCAGCCGCACTCGCACACGCTGCTCGAGCTGCTCAAGGTAACCTCACGTTTGAACAGGTTGCATTGGAAGCTGACGTGGGCTCGCAGCTAGCGGGCGTGCTGCGCGCTCTGGAGGTGCTGCCGAGCCGCGCCGCCGCCGCGCTGCAGCCGCACTCGCACACGCTGCTCGAGCTGCTCAAGGTAACCTCACTTTTACGCTACTCTGACTGCTCAATGTAACATCAGTCTCACACTACACAACCTGCTCAAGGTAACAATACTTTCACACTACTCTAACTGCTCAAAGTAACATCACTTTCAGACTACTCGACCTGCTCAATGTAACATCACTTTCACACTACTCTAATTGCCCAGTGTAATGTCACCCGCATTACAGGAACTGGTCAAGGTAACATCACTTTCACGCTACTCGAATTGGTCAATGTAACATAACTTTCACACTACTTGAATTGTGCAAAGTTACATCACTTTCACACTACACAAATTTTTCAAGGTAACGACACTTTCACATTACTCGAACTGCTCAAAGTAAAGTCATACCACAGTCTAACTACATAGAGTCTGCAAGCTCGGGGCTGTTTGGGCCAACGATGGGGGGTACGCGGGGAAGCGGGAGACGAGGCTGACTATTCTGAAGGGGTGTCAAGATTGACTTTATAAAACCGACTTCTGAAAGGTAAGGTTAAATTTAGGTTTGTCACTTCAATTGTGTTCAAAATCGATATCTGAGGGCTTAAGAGGGCTTTTAATATGAACCCGTGGGTAAATACAAAAAAGGCCGCCATCTTGAAATTCTTTAAATACGATCCGATTTCGTTCAAAATCGATATCTGAGTGTCCGAGGGGCCTGTTGATACGAATCCGAGGTTGGATTTTCAAAAAGTGGCCGCCATCTTGAAAATCTTTAAATATGCTCTGATTTCGTTCAAAATTGATATCTGAGGATCCGAGGGGCCTCTTAATACGAATCTGAGGTTGAATTTTCAAATTCTACCTCGGATTCGCATTAAAAAGCCACTCGGACCCATAGATATCGATTTTGAACGAAATCGGGCGGTATTTAAAGGTTTTCAAGAAGGTGGCTACTTTTTGAAAATCCAACCTCGGATTCGTATTAAGACGCCCCTCGGACCCTCAGATATCAATATCGAACAAAATCGGACCGTATTTAAAGATTTTCAAGATGGCGGCCACTTTTTGAAAATCCAACCTCGGATTCGTATTAAAAAGCCCCTCGGAACCTTAGATAACGAATTTGGAAACGAAAAATGATGGTCGCAGTTTCTAAACTTATATTTCTATATATATAAGATCGGAGTGAGTGAGTGTTTATAAAATAACTACATATCTACTTATGAAATGCATGAAAATTAAACAAGTAAATAAATTAATATCAAAGTAACATACTTGCACTTGCACACTGCTCGACGATCATAGCCCTGTTACATGGACCTATAATACTCAGGACAAGCCATACGTGTTGCCACAATGAGGGAGGAATAGGATCCTATGCAGCTAAATTAAGAACTGGTCTTAAAATGGCTGATGGCTTACCATAAACGGTTGTTTACTTAAGGGGCTCCCGTCAAAAATCAACGAAATTTAGTAGTTTTCATTTCGACACTCGCCCTCGGTTTATTGAAGCTAGCTTGCCAGGTACAGGTATGGGAAAATTTGATTCCTGTTTAACATTTTTGATATTGAATAACTTGAAAAATGTTAACACAGAATTAATTATCCATTTTTAAAGAAAGGTCTGTAAAATTACATAACCCGACCCTTCATCCTCTTTAAAACATTTATACACCCGAAACTCATAACTACTCATACATACTGAACTTACCTATATTATAATCTTTTTTGTATTTCACAAAAGCTACGTCCAAAAAACTGGTTTTTTGGCCTAAATATTGTTATGGTCAAGCCTAGTGTTTACGACATTCGCGCGCTCTGCTCATGCACTGATGGCTCCGCGGTATGGAGATTGGTCTAACGATCCGGAGAGCGAGAGTTCGAATCCCGGCAGGGACTTACTTTTTCTATATTTTAAAAGTATTCTTGTTTATTTAAAGTAATGACATAGGTTCGCCGAGTCATTCCAGCTCATGTTTTTAAGACGACAGTACGTAGTGGTGGAAATAATTTATACCCGTCAAATTAGAAATTGTGACAACAATACTTGCTTGCCGATGGGCAAATGAAATTACATTTGTGATAATGTAGTTAGTTACGGACATTTGTTTTGCTTAAATTGTGTGTGGCATAACCAGCGAAGGGGTAAGTTTTAGTATGTAAAAGAAAAGATTGTAATCAGACAGTAATTGTGTACCGGCAGCCGTATCTAAGCTTACTCCTTTGTTCTAGCCTTCGGACATGCCCTTCGAGATTTAGTTAAAAACTGAATTTTATAATTACTGCGCTAGCCGGCGCATCGGATAAGCAGGGATCCCGAACTCAGTGTTCAAACCCCTCTTGGCGCTCAACACTTTTAGATATAGGTTTTAATTAAGGGTTTTGGTTTTAAATTTACTTTTCTGTTCATTTAATATAACTAGGTTCGTTATAGACGTCGTTTAATTTGCTACCCCCAGTCCAACACATAACAAATAGCGCCCAACGTTAAAATATTGTGTGTTTGTCTGGGTAACGGTATAGCGGGCTGCTCATAGTGTTTTCTTTTTACGTTTTTTTTTAACATTTTAATTCTTGTCTCATGTTAATTTATGATTTGTTTCAATGTCATACTAGTTTACAGATAATAAAGGGATAATAAGTGTTTTACGAAGCTGATTTTGACATAGCATTATATTATTGTTGGTATGTGGTCTGAATTCAGTGGTTATAGTATATATTTTTTGGTACAGACTAAACATACTGTCAGTTATATTCTTTTTGTGGACATAAAGGTGTATTCTGTTGATAAAAAAAAAAAAAAAGGGTCACTAAGAACTTTGTAAGTTGAATTGTAATTCAGGTACATATTATATTTAAGTAGGTATCTGTTATATAACGGTTTGAGACGCTTTATTAAATATGGATCCACAGTATTTATTAAAGGATGAGCTGGAGTACGAACTTGAGTGTCGCGGGGTTTGCATTCAAAGTACAGTACCAGTGTTAAAAAAGTTGTTGAAGGAGTTATTGCTTGCGGAGCAATCAGGGGAGCGGGCGCGCGATTTCAAAGCACCGGTTCGTAAGGCAGAGGACAGAAAATCAGAATTAGACACATGTACGAATAAAATAAGCGTTCTTTCTAATTATATCGCCGAAATAGTAGGTAAGCCAGATAAAACGTTGTTTAGGCGTCTGGTGTCACGGCTGTACCATGTGCAGAACAGAGTAAGTTTGGTGATTGATGTGTTGGAAGATGACGGCATCCGAAAAGATGCACTTCAGCAACAGTGTCAGATTTTACTAGAGAAGTTAGAGGGACTGGATGATGACGTTGAAGATCATAATTTGACTGTTAAGGATAAAGAGATACTACAGCAGTCATTAGGTGAATTGGGTGTCAGAATTGCAGAAAAACTAGACAGATCTACGCATTCCCCCCGGGAATCGGAGAAAACGCCCGTGGGTAAAAAAAATGGTAGTGATAGATTGACGGAAGTTAATGAAATGGCGAACAAGAGTGTAAATTTTGCCGCAGGGCAGTGGGAAGGCCACAATCCTGGGGGGCAATTGAGATTAGTACGCTCTTCGACCCTGGAAGAAGAGTCTCCTAAACGTAAACTGGTGCCAATATACCAATGGGGTCTTAAGTTTACGGGATCAAATATGAGTATCAATGCGTTTTTGGAACGGGTTTCAGAGCTCAGGGATGCTAGAAATGCGACAGATTTTGATTTATGGCTGTATGCAATTGACTTTTTTGAGGCAGACGCATTGATTTGGTATAGGGCAAATAGAGAATATGCTGGCAATTGGGAAGATCTGGTAATTTTACTGAAGCGTTCGTTTCAGAAACCGTTTTACCAGGAAGAATTGTTAGCAGAAATAAGAACGAACACAGGGTCGTGATGAAACAGTGTTGATCTATGTTTCTATTATGCAAAACATGTTTAATAGACTGCCCAGCAAACTGTCGGAGAGGGAAAAAATTTGTATACTGTTGAGAAATATTCAGCCATATTATCAGCGAGCAGTTTGTAGGGATGATTTCAATTCTGTGTCAGATTTGATTAATGTATTGAGAATAGTAGAGCGCACGAAGATTAACTGCGACAGGTTTGAAGAACCCAAGGCAATGAGAAACCCATTGGAACCGGACTTAGCCCACAAAACGAACAACAACTCGGGGAATCCTAGAGAGGCTATGGCAATGGAAGAGGTGGCTCAGTTGCAAAACGAACCAACCGTTATTAGTAAACGTTGCTGGAACTGTAGGGAAGGTGGTCACTTGTTCCGAGACTGCAAGATGCCGAAACAAAGATTATTTTGTTACAGGTGCGGTCGCTTTGGTACCACTGCTAAGGACTGCTCGTGTAAGGGAAACGCTTCAGGGGAAAGTTCAAATCAGGCCCCGTAGACTTTCCCCAGTGTAATAAAGATACGGAGTGGCAAGAGTGGTTAGGGGTTATTAAGAGCCATTTTGCGCGAACAGATGGGGAGTTATGCCCCGTAGTTATAAAAAAGGAAAATGACAATAGGTCGTATGTAACGATAGATATATTACAACGGAAGTGCATAGGCTTATTAGATTCAGGGGCTAATCGGACAGTTATGAATTCTGTATTTGCGGACGTTTTGTTGTCACTAGGTCTAAAGAGCTATAAAATTACGTCTAATCGCGTAGCAACAGCTGATGGTTCCATGCACGAAATATCAGAGGTGTATGACATTCCGATAATGTTTGATGATCAATTTAAGGTTATATCGGCCATGGTCATGCCAAAATTAAACCAACCTTTAGTATTGGGTAAAGATTTCTTTGACGAGTTTGGCATATCCTTACAATTCAAGGGCAAGGGAATTGAAGTGTTGAGTTTAGATAATGCTACTACAGCTAGTCCCGTTATTATATCTGGTGAAGATTTGAGTTTAGAACAAAAAGAGGATTTGGAACGAGTGATACAAAACATGAGGAAGGAAATTGGCAATGATTTGGGCCGAACATCCATTTTAAAGCACACCATAGATACTGGGGATAACAAACCAGTTCATCAGAAACAATACAACTTTTCTCCGGCGGTAAAAGCGGAGATTGAGAAAGAGGTAGATAAAATGTTAGCAGATGACGTTATAGAACCTTCTTATAGTCCATGGTGTTCACCGGTTTTGATTGTCAAGAAACCAAATGGTGAAAATAGATTATGTCTTGATAGTAGGCAGTTGAATCGGGTGACAAAACGGGACACTTACCCACTGCCTCGCGTAACCAACATCATTGACAACTTACGCAATGCTAGATTGTTAAGCAAGATTGATTTGAAGTCAGCTTTTTGGCAAATACCGCTAGACGACACCAGTAAAGAGAAAACGGCGTTCGCATTGCCAGGAAAAGGGCTTTTTCATTTCAAAGTAACACCATTTGGACTTGTCAATGCCTCGCAAACACAGCAAAGATTAATGGACATCTTATTCCACTCCAATGAAGACAAAATTTGGGCGTACCTGGACGATATAGTCATTTGTTCAACGACGTTTGATGAACATATATTGCTCCTTAATAAGGTTATAGAAACTCTTAAGAAGGCTAATTTGACAGTGAATGTAGATAAGTGCAAGTTTGCTCGATCTAGTATGCGGTACTTAGGTTATATTATCGATAAAGATGGGATTAGAACAGACCCAGATAAGGTGGCGGCAATAATTAACTTTCCTAGACCTCGAAATTACACTGAATTAAAAAGATTCATTGGTTTAGCAAGTTGGTACAGGAGATTTGTAAAGGACTTTTCGATAGTTGCGGCTCCTCTCCACGACCTAACAAAAAAAAAGAAAAACAAACGCATTTCCTGGACTAAGGAAGCAGAAGGAGCGTTTGTAAAATTGAAAACCTTACTTACGTCGGCTCCGGTGGTCACATGTCCAGATTACTCGAAACCATTTATGATTCAGTGTGATGCATCAAATAGCGGCATAGGGGCGGTTTTGTGTCAAAAAAGTGAACATGAGGAACGGCCAATAGCGTACTTGAGTAGAAAACTTAATGATCGAGAAAAGAAGTACTCCACATCAGAAAGAGAACTGTTGAGTATTGTGTATGCAATAGAAAAATTTAGACCATATGTTGATGGGGTACAATTCACGGTGGTAACTGATCACAGTGCTTTACAGTGGTTACACAAAATGAAGGACCCCCACGGAAGACTAGCAAGGTGGGCTATGAAACTACAACAATTCAGCTACGACATAGTTCATAGGCCCGGTAGAAGCCACGTAGTACCAGACGCGTTGTCAAGGGGCTCTCATGTAATCACGGAAATTAATAATTTAGAGATCTTAGAAAAACATAAAAATAGCTGGTACAAGTCTAAGATGAGAGAAGTGCAAGATAATACACCTGAAGATTGGATGATCTTGAATGGTTGCTTGTACAAAAAGATAAAATTGAAATCATTCCCAAACGCTGAGGACGTCTGGAAATTATATGTACCGGAAGATTTAAGAAATAAGGTCCTGAGGGAATGTCATGATGATGTAACGGCGGGTCACTTGGGGATCCGCAAAACGTATTTTAAGGTTAAACAGAGATATTTTTGGCCCAATCTATTGGATGATGTGAAGCAATATGTCCAAAAATGTGGAAGTTGTGCCAAACATAAAGTATCGCAGCAGGGTCCACTGGGATACATGGGAAGACACAGAGAAGTGACACGTCCTTGGCAAATCATTTCGTTGGATCTGATGGGGCCATTTCCAAAAAGTAATGCTTGTAACACCATGTTGCTAGTGATAACATGCTGGTTCAGCAAATTTGTGCTCCTATTTCCGCTGAGAACCGGAAAGGCAGACAAGATATGTGATATTGTAGAAAGACAATTCTTGCTGTATGGTGCCCCTAAGGCTATCATATGCGATAACGGCCGCCAATTTTGTTCACAACTGTTTAAAGATCTGGCTGTCAAGTACGGTAGCCAATTGTGGTTCACTCCAAACTACCACGCGCAAGGAAATCCCACAGAACGGGTCAACAAGGTTATAGGCACGATGATCTCCACCTACGTCAAACCAGGGAAACATAATGCGTGGGATGTCAATCTACCCCAAATTGGACATGCGATAAGAACAGCAGTGCATGAGACAACAGGCTATACGCCTTCATACCTGTTCTTTGGTAGAGAGACATCGGTACCAAACGTGGATCGCCCACATTCAGGACAATTGTTGCAAGACCCGGACAATTCGTATCTTGTAAACGTTACTGACTATATCGATTGTGTAGGATACAGAAATGCTTTGTATGAAAGAGTTCAACAAAGATTACGATTAGCACATGAGCACAGCCGGAACGTCTATGATAACAAACGTAAACATTGCAACTTTAAGGTGGGAGACATGGTATGGAAAAGAACAAAATTTTTATCTAGCGCACCAAATAAATTTATGGCTAAACTGGCTCCGAAATTTGAAAAGGCGTTGGTTGTAGATAAACTATCACTACGGAGAGGGAATATGTTATGGTCAAGCCTAGTGTTTACGACATTCGCGCGCTCTGCTCATGCACTGATGGCTCCGCGGTATGGAGATTGGTCTAACGATCCGGAGAGCGAGAGTTCGAATCCCGGCAGGGACTTACTTTTTCTATATTTTAAAAGTATTCTTGTTTATTTAAAGTAATGACATAGGTTCGCCGAGTCATTCCAGCTCATGTCTTTAAGACGACAGTACGTAGTGGTGGAAATAATTTATACCCGTCAAATTAGAAATTGTGACAACAATACTTGCTTGCCGATGGGCAAATGAAATTACATTTGTGATAATGTAGTTAGTTACGGACATTTGTTTTGCTTAAATTGTGTGTGGCATAACCAGCGAAGGGGTAAGTTTTAGTATGTAAAAGAAAAGATTGTAATCAGACAGTAATTGTGTACCGGCAGCCGTATCTAAGCTTACTCCTTTGTTCTAGCCTTCGGACATGCCCTTCGAGATTTAGTTAAAAACTGAATTTTATAATTACTGCGCTAGCCGGCGCATCGGATAAGCAGGGATCCCGAACTCAGTGTTCAAACCCCTCTTGGCGCTCAACACTTTTAGATATAGGTTTTAATTAAGGGTTTTGGTTTTAAATTTACTTTTCTGTTCATTTAATATAACTAGGTTCGTTATAGACGTCGTTTAATTTGCTACCCCCAGTCCAACACATAACAATATGCCAAGGTTTGGTGCCATATATATAGAAAACTGTGAGTTTTAAAGTAAATATGCGATACTATTTCGGTAAACCTGGTTGTTGTTAATGCGATAAGCCATAAAAAACATGAAAAAACGGACAGTTATAGATCGAAGGTCATTGGGAGCTGGGAGCCCCTTAATTTATTTGCCACAACTTCATACTAAATCAGCTGTAGCAAATAACAAAAGTGGTACTATGACAAGGACAACGAATGATATTATCCCTTTCTGTCACACTTATCGAGAGTTGTATGCTACCATCTCGCTCGGACGTGGTATTATTATTACCATTCGCTTAGCCTGTAGGTAGCCTGTATAGGTCTATACCCTGTTACGATATGTAAACAATTTTTTTTTTCACCAGGGTAACATCCAAAGGAGCAAAATAGTGTGCGAGGGCATTCAGGAAGCCCGCGAAGACATCCTCCGAGTGTTCACACACCGAAACTTCGTGTCCGACATACTGACGCGGCAGGCCGACAAACGGAGTTTCCGGAAACATAGATCACAGTCATAATTATGTGGCAACACCACGAAAATGCGGCGAGTGTCAAATATGTAATGGTGCTTACACACCGGACCACCGAATTCTAACCAAGGACGCAGCCAGCAGTATAGGCCACACACCAGAATTTGTCACAACAACATGCTATAGTTGGTATGAGACTGCAATATATACCTTTCATTCTAACTAGAGCAAGTTGCCGTGACAAATTGCATAGTCTGTAGTGTGCTTTAGAATGAGAGATGAATTATTACATCTCCCTGCATGGATATTGGTTGGACTTCGTTGGCTTAAGGCTAAGGTTACACATTCATTGGTATTTGTATTTATCGTGAATTTAATTGATCATGCAATTTAGTATGTGTATTTTTATATTTTTCAATTCCAATATGACTGATAAATACTGAAATCCGTCAATATATCAGATTGCATAATCAGAAATGCTGATAGATCTCACATTACACTTTATAACGTCAACACTATCATAACATCAACCGACTTGTGACGCGAAGCGACTAAAGCCAAAGCCAGTTAAAGAGTTGAGCGCATTTTCACGCGTCGTGGTTACTTGTACTTGTGCTAAATGTTCTAATATGAAGACTGAATGTTCTAGACTAGTCTTGTCATGGAATCTGATCTACCCGTATTTGTCACCCTGATGGACTGAATGTCTAACTTTCGCCTTATAACATTGACTGAAAGTCTATTTTCGCTTGATACACGCTTTATTTTTGTGGTTATACAATACTTTAACTTAAGTACTCCTTAGTGCTATTACTTCTGTGCAGTTGGCCTCGCGAACATTAGGCATCTCTTTCGCACTTGTGCAATATGAACCTACTGGAATGTGAGGTGCTTAGTGTGGGTTACCAAGGTGTGCTAGCTTGGTGGTATTCATAAAGCGGTTTACAAAAGTATTGTTTGTAGGTACAACCGATAAATACAGCTATAGTTAAAATGAGACAGCAATACATGCCTTTCATTCTAACAGGCCGCTGAGTCTCTTATCGGCCAAGAGATATCATCATCATCATATCAGCCGCCGAAAGACGTCCACTGCTGGACATAGGCCTCCCCCAAAGAGTGCCACAATGACCGGTCCTGCGCCACCCGCATCCAGCGGACTCCAGCGACCTTTACCATGTCATCAGTCCACCTTGTGGGGGGCCTACCCACGCCGCGCCTTCCGGTACGTGGTCGCCACTTCCTCACCACCTTTCCGCCCCAATGGCCATCGATTCTAACGTGCAATGTGCAAGAGATATGAAAAATATAATTATGCAAAATTGGAAAAGAAGATTTCATAACTTCAATATTCAAATGTCATCTTTGCACATGGTTTCAGCAAACCTTTCTGGGGATAAAAACGTGGCATTTATATAAAAGGTGGCATTTATTTAATATTTATATTAAGGCAAAAATATCACCTTTAGACAATTCGACGGAATTTTAGTTATTTTAATAATATGTAAATATTGGTTGTCAAGGGTTTTGGTTTTAGTTCTATTTTGTTCGCAGCCTAGGACGTAGCATTCGTCCATTACTAGCGAGTAAGCATAAGTGCGAGAGGGTGTGTAAATGTAAATTTATGTGACCGACATAAACGCGATCATGCTAACTAACTAGAGGTATCGATAAAGACCGCCAGTCAGTCCTGCATGATCATGTTTATACCTAAAATAGATGTGGTCTATAATACAGTGGTGTCAAAAAATTGTGTAAACGTCATATTTTTGCCGCTGAAATGTAGACTTCAAAATGAATATCACAAGCGTGATCTATTGAGACGTGAGGTCTGACAATGTCTAGAAGCAGCTAATGTTGACGATGGTTGTATTTATTGAAGAATAAATTGTGTGTATGTACGCCCCATACAATGCGTGCTAAACCTACAACAGCACAATGTAGTAGCAATAGTGTAAATATTGTATAGAATGTGTATGTACATTGAAGCAATTCTATATGAGTATTAATTTTATGAGAATGCCTTGAGAAATGAGTTTTACTTGTGATTTTGATTAAATAGATGATAATAATAAAGAGGATTTCTTATAAAGCTTATTTTCCTTACTATATATAATTATGATTATCAGATTGAAGAAGCCACTGTAGGCAAGCGGTAAGGCGCGCGACTTTCAATTTGGAGGTATAGTCAACAGCAAAAGTAGGTTATCATTTTTTCACCTTATCGCAATGGAATAAGGTATAAAAGTGATAACTTACTTTTGCTCTTGACTGTACCTATGTACGAAATATCATTAGATATTTAACAGTGATTTTTGGGGAAGGAAAACATCGTGAGGAAACCTGGTCTAAGCCCAATAAGGTCTAGTTCTCCCTCTGGGTTAAAGAAAAGAAGAAAAGAAAAGAAAAGAAGACATTTATTCACTACACAAAAGACACACAGAGACAAAGGAGTAGACATGGGTCGTTCTTAGAAGGTCAGATGGCCGTTGCTTTCGTCAAACTAGTGCCTACGCCATATCTTGGGTTTGGGAGCCAAAGCAGACCCCGGGCCCGTATAGGGCACTACCGAGAAAACGCTAGGTGGATGAAGGTATGATTATCAGACTAGCTACCACGATGGTACTAATTTGTATCTGACAGAGAGCATTTGTTCCTGTCGCACTTGCGCACGAACTGGTCTTGCTACTAAGGGGCAAATGCTTGTCTACCTAGCTCGCATTTATTAGTACCTAAGCTACTAGAAAGTATGTAAATGCGTTAGGGACTAGCTAGGCTGGTACATAGAAAAAAATATATGAAAATGAAAAATGATTTATTTGAATAGCGATACTTCAGTACGTACAAAATTGTCCATTCGTTTCAGTTTACCGCGAATCAAATAGTATTTTATACAACCGTTACACAATGAGGGCTCATAAAGTCGAGTACCGTGTTTAGGCCACGAGAATTTAAGAGCAAATTGTGTAACTATTGTATACAATACCTTTTGTACGAGTCGACTGAAAAAAATATTTCACATCTGTTTAGACAACTAAAATAAATTCGACCAATCGATGTTTGATATGTAAAAACCACCAAAATATAAGTAGCACAGCAGACTGGATTTACAGGGCAGATCTCTAGTTACTCATACATACCTAAACTAAATCTTGTAAATAATTATGTAGTCTTCTAACTCGCAAAGAGCTGACTAGCTATGGTGATAAAATAGCTAAGAGATAGAATGAATTCTATCTCTTTCTTACGCTCTCTGTCCATCGAATAAGCAAGTGCAACAGAGAGGGAGACACACGGACGAACTTTGTTTTCGCTACGCGGTAGGGCCTCAGTTACAGATACGCCTACTAATCCTAGTATGAGGAAAATCAAATAGTGATTCTGATTCTGCTTCCGTGCCACTCGTTTGGATAGTGGCCAGACCATAAATCTGAATTTTCCACGTGTTTGTATTCAAGGCATTCAAGCTCGACTAGATTCGATAGATGGACGTTAACGAATATTTGTAGTCTGGTAATAATGCCAACACACAGGCACATACACGATTTTTACAGATAGCTGTTGTCATTGTCAAAGTCAGTCAGATCAAGATCAGTAGCGTACCTATTTATTTATGTATGTTGAATATTAACCTAAAATATTCTTATAATATTTAATTAAAATAGTGATACTAAACTAAAATAATGGCAAGTAGCAGACTGGAAAGAATAGGCACAATTTTTACAAGGTATTTATATCACTATTCTGCTATTGACCTTATTTAATTTGGTTCTGTTCCTATTTTGTTTTTTTCCAATTTAAAATTCGAATGCAAGCTTAAAAAAAACCGGTTGGATCTGAAGCCTCAAGGTACTAGCTACAAGGTACTGCCTATGGATAGATACCATAATGGCCGATGGGCTAAAATATTAGCCCAACAATAAAGTTGAAAGATAAGTAGTTATGTGGAAAGAAAAGTATCAAATAAAATTAACAAGCTGAATTTTATTACCTTATATATTGTTATATACACACAACAATAAAAAGTATTAAATCTACAAATTTAAATCACACTTCATTCTTCTAACATAAAATCTACTAAGTATGTCTCTAATATATAAAAAGCAATCATTGTGAAAATAGTAACTTTACAAATCATTTTGCATAGCATGAAAAAACGTTTGGCGTAAATTTTCCCAGTTATTGCATTTGGTTTGCGCTATAAGTTTCTGCTCAAGATTTTTGAGGGCTTCCTCAATTTCTTCAGTTAACTTTTCATTTTGTTGTTTCTGTAGTGCTTTCATATCCTCACACCTGAAATATACAACAAATGTTAATGTAAAAGTTGATCAATATGGAACACTGAATGAAAATATCTGCAAATGTATGGTCAAGAAATAATTACCCTTTTATGAAACTGGCATGCATCTCCCATAACAACTTAAGCTTTTGTGTCTGAGCAGCATTAGACTGTTGAATGCACTTCAATAGGGCTCCTGTGAGTTGCTCAAATTTCTCTTGATTTTCCTTCATCAATTTGTAATCAGCGTCAAGTTGTGTAAGAATTTCAGACAACTGGTTTAGCATGAGATCACTATATTCTTGCCTACAAAAATATACAAATGTATGACAAAAAAGAAACTTAAAAAGTAAATTCCCAAAGCTCAAAATAAAATGTGTTTACCTTGAGTCTATTTGTTTGGCTATTGTGTCCTGGACCTTCTGAAGTATAACCCGTTCGCTGGGTGTATCATCCATTGACTGATTCTGTGACATCTTCCTTTTTTTCACGCCTGCTTGGTAATCTACCATCAACTTAGAGCTTTCTTGCTTTGTAGGTATTGCCGGTGGTCTATTGCGCTTTTGCGGTTTTATATTCGTCGGAGATTCTGGTTCGCATTTTTATTTATAAAATCATTTAGATCTTCAGCTAAGAACTTAGATATCCCAGACTTCTTTGCATTCGACATATTTAAATCAAATAAACTCGCCGACACGAATTGAAATGTTGCAACTCACAAATCTTTCTTATAACTTATATTATAATATATTCCCGCTTAACCTCCTAAGTCCCAAACACAAAGTAATTGAAATATAAATTTCAACCTTATTGCGTTTGAGTTTTTTTTCATTCACGAGGTTACAATATCCTTTCTCGGCGGATATCGTGGCCTACAGATGGTAGACCGTGTATGGTTGATGAGTATATTTTTTGCGGCGTTCTCGTCCCTGTCAAACTCGCTGTGGCACACGGGGCACGTTCCCCAGCGCAGTCGACGGTCCATGCCGATTTTTACAAATTCACCCGTTCTCTCGTTGCACGTGGAACACGCCTGCGAAGTATAAGACTCTTCCACAATCTCCACATGTATGTTGGCTTTTGCTCGCAGTCTCTTCAATAGCGAGTCGTGCTTGAATTTACGGCCCGAAAACGAGGCCCTGTTCATGAATTTACTGCCGGCTCCGTACAACACCAACACCTTTTCAATCCCGCCACCATCAAACACATCCTTTACTATTCGTTCCTGACACTGGACCGAGCGCATATATTTATCCAGGCCGAAACGAGTCAATTTTGAATATTGTTCGTACGGAATCTGCATTGCCTCGAACCACTTTATGCGAAAGGCGGTATATTCGATGACGTGGTCCGTGTTTTTCGACGACACCGGGAAAGAAAACGATGACCGCTCCTGCTGCATTGCGTCCAGAATAGGGTTCAATATCTTGTTTCGTACGCGTTCGCGTTTCCACTCTAGCGTGTGCGACCGTACATATTTTTTGGTTATTCTCTTGTATGCCAACATTTTCGATTCAACGGAGGCAATGGGGACTCTTGACCCTGGATCTACGGCCACTATTCTATCATACTGGAATCTGGTTCGTTTGTTGGGTGGTGGTTTCTCTCGAACTATACGATTCATGGACACGCTCACGCTGACGCCATCCGTTTGGAGGCAACATCCAAACTTTGAGGGTAGATCTAGCCATGGAGCCCACAATTGGCGGATATGGTCTGTAATGTTGGGCCACTCGCTAGGTACAGTCTCGGGAGCCACCCTCCGCAGCAGCTCGTGCCACCCGCTCGAAGTGTACGTGACGTGTTTCAGTCCGTGCGACGGTTGGGGAAACAGTCTAAAGCTGTGCACTTTCATGGCGTCCTGTATGCGCATCCATTCAGAGATTGTGCTCCACCATCGAGTCCCCTTGACCGTGTCCACGTTGATGATGGCACACACGCGAGCAATTTCTGCATTGTCTTCGGGCATGACTTTTTTGAAAAAGGCATTATAGAGCCGTTCGTCGTTGCGTTCTTTTGTTGGTAAATATTTATTTTAACTTATTAGACTTTTTAAACAATATATACCTTTTTATTTAACCTTGAATCTACGTGTTGACAGAGTGGAGGGCCTGATCACCCGCGGAGCTATGAAGCCGGACGACAGGCCGCTGTGGTTCGACGTCTACAAGGCGTTCCCGCCCCTTACGGAACCCAAGTTTGCGAAGCCTTTGCCGGAAACCAAGCCCATTCGACCCATACTTTACGAAGAAGATGTCGTAAGAGCGTAAGTGTAATTAATTGAAGTGGTCAGAATAATGGGCCATTGTTTTCCTGATCCCTTTTTTTTGCTCGTTCCTTTGACTCTCAATTGACCAGATAGGCACCAAATATACCTAGCTATAGTATGTAGTATAAGTACACGTTACTACTTACATCGGACTATGAAATTCCACTATACCTACTACCCTAGGAACTGAATTATTTTTGACCAGCAGTTTCCGTGTCTCCATTCACGATTTACATCCCAGGGGACTGATTTTTAGGATTTCGTAGTCAACAAGGAACCCTTATAGTTTCGCCATGTCCGTCCGTCCGTCTATCTGTCCGTCTTCGGCTTAGCTCAGTAACCCTTACAACTAGAAAACTGCAATTCGGCGTGGGTATAACCAATCACGCCGACAAACCACAGTAGAAGAAAATGCTGAAAATTTTTTTTTACAGTACACATGGTGTTACTTTTCCGCACGAGTGCGGAAACGAGCACTTTCCGTGCATATGTTGAAACTTTAAAGAGCCGTATGTACTGTAAAACGTTGTACAATACACGTGCGAATAGGTAATTCACAACTCATGTCGATTTAAAACACTCCCTTCGGTCGTGTTTTAATTTATCGCCACTCGTTGCGAATTTCCTATTTTCTGCACTTGTATCGTATGTAAATTGGTGATGTATTTTTTTTCTCGTTAAGCCTATAGTGTGGGGTATCGTAGGATAGCTTGTTCAAAAATATTATGGGTTTACTAAAACTATTTTTCAACTTAGTTATGCGTTTGCGAGATAATGGGATTTAAAGCCCTAATTTTTGTTCGAGTCATGTGTCCCCCCCCTGCCGGCTAAATGGGACTGTGAAAAAATTCGTGGCAGTAGTACATATAATGAATTTAAAAGGAAAACTATCACAGTTAAGTAGACATAACTAGTTAACGAGTAGTAGACATAACTAGTCAACTGGTAAGAAATGCTCTTAATTTCGGAGAAACACTCTGTCAAAGATAAAAGTTGTCAACCACACGCCAAATCAACAAGAAATTTAGTGCGGAGTTAAACTTTATGACAATGCAAGAAGGTTGCTATCGCGCTGGGCTCCTTGACGAATAAATCAGTCGTTGGCGTTGAACCTGCGGTGCGGATATATGCGTTGTTGGCGTCGAAAAGGTTAAAGATCATGTAATACTATTTTGAAATAGCGATAGAAAATTGAAAAACGAGTGGCACTGACCACTCGTATTCAATTCTATCGGTGGAAAGTAAGTGCGTGCAATTTTGACACTACAATCGTAATTACTTTACTATTATTTAATTTTCGAGCGCTTGAAGGTCAAAATCGGCCCCTTGTTATATTTCATGAATAGGTATCAATTTCAATTATCTCTTACAGGAAATTCCACTCTTCGGGACATGGTTTCGGCGTAATAAACATGCTCAGTCCAACAGGCGATACTCCCATAAAGAAGTTAGTGAAACAATATGAGAAGTTGAAGTCTGAAGGCGTCCCAGAAAGCGAGCTGGTTGAGAAGGCATCGGCGGCCGTAGATAGCCAGCGACATCATGATTCCACGCCAAAAACGATCGTCACAAATCCAGATTCTGTAACCGCGCAGGTTTTGGCAGAAGCAGACTTGAAAAATATTTTCAAAGAGATATAAATTTTACTGTGTACGTAGTATTAGTTATATTATAATTGTTACGAGTTTTAGAAATATATAATAGATGATCGATTGCCTGACTTTTATTTCCAAACAGACCTGTATCTACAGTCATCATCATCACTGATGACTCATCAGCAATTAGGTTTTTTACAGGAGAGAAGGCGCTCAAAGACATCTTCGCAACTCTATCTAAAGAACCGTTAGTTAAAGATAGAAGGTAATTTTGAGCGCTTTGTCTTGTCAGATGTTATTGCAGCTAATAAACAATACATTAGATATGGGTAAGCAGGGTTTATAGGTAGGTAACGGTTCTTGGAATGTCTCAATATATAGAATAGTATGCGTATGCATGCACGTTAGGGTACGCAACGCACGAGTAGTGGTTCGATTGACTTGGATCGGCTCCAGTACGGCTGCGTCCTAGGCTAATTAATGGATTAATTGGGTAAACTGAGTCACGTGGATTGAATATGATCTCAAGATGCATTCATTGCCCTCTGGTACAGTAGTACTACCAGGTAGTTCTACTGGTAGTACAGATGATACACCTTAGGGACACTAGTACTACTTCTAAAAATACAAGAATATCCCTCGGGTTTTGTCATAGACCACTGTATTAAAAGTTCAACTGGTAGTACATATGATACACATTCCAGATGTAAACAAAATATACATACATGTTTTCTAGCTCACTGAAAACCTTGAACGGAAAAAACTTTGACTTTTACTATGCAGCCAACCAAAAAAAATTTATGCTTTTTCATACAAAATGTCTACTATTTATGAAGTGTTCGTGTTCTCTTCGTATTCTGCACCAAAGTTTTTTATTCTCTGTTTGGCCTGTAGGTTGACTGGTAGAGAATGCCTATGGCATTGAGTCCGCCCTTTGTAACTGTAAGTGGCCAGTACAGGATCTACAGAAAAGAGTATCGCTATGAACGCAACAAACTACAGGACAGTTGTACTACCAGTCTGCCGTTATGGTCACTAGTACTACTGGTAGTACTAGTGACCTTAGGGTGTATCATTTGTACTACCAGTAGAACTACCTGGTAGTACTACTGTACCAGAGGGATTCATTGCTCTATTCAGGGATCGGATATCGGTATTTTCACCATACAAAATTACCGGTTCTTTGGTTTATAATATCATTTTTGATCAGGCAGTCTAATAAAACGAAAATGTAACATAAATACATGATAGAGTCCTACATTAAGAGCCAAAAATAATTCAAAATATTAGACTACTTCGAGGATTTTTGAAACAACCGGTTCCGATCCCTGGCTCTATTGAGTTGAGAGGTAAGATGAAATAATATTATGTTCATTTCAATCTCGGCTTTAGTTCCACTCCACACAACAGTTCAAGTAGGTTGGTTTTTTTTAAATACCACGATGGTAAGCGAAGACCATAGCCTATGGGGGCTCATAATTCTAGAGAGTTACATATGCTCACCATGTGCCTAGTTACTTGTTAGTAACTCGAAGATTCGCTGAAAAACGCCAATGTTCCGATTCGGCGCTTTCGATATTAAAATAGAACAATTGTAATCTCTTGGTATCTATTAAATCTACTTCCAGTTCCGGAACCGAACTGCCAACGGGCATACTTCTCTGAATAGATAAACAATTGACTCATCTGACCAATCCAAACCTCGGCTACGCTTACACCACACCACACTGCAAATAGGCTGTTAGTAATCATGCCTCTTATCAGAATGATAAGATTACCGTACCTCGCCAAGAACACACCTTGTACTGCGTTCCAGATTGCTGGCTGTTTTTGTGCTAATTTATTAAGCTTTATTTTTCATAATAAAGTGAAAAACTGTGAAAGTGATCCAAAATGTCACAGAGGAAATCGATGTTGTTTTACTTGGCGGTTATCTTGGGTATGTACATGTACAATGAGGTCCTCTTGTAATTCATGGAACTCGTTATCTTTAGGTACTTTATAATGGTCGTGTAGCTTTGTTCAGCGTGCTAAATTAGGTAGGTACTTAACCAAATTACTTAGTTTGACCCACTTTGTGTTCATTAGCGCGCGTTGTTTTACATACTTAAAGCCTATGATAATTATATGTATTATGTCTTACCGTGATTTGTAGTTAGTAACTTATATGACTGCGAAATAATGATGATTTGACTCAAGTTTTTGGACACCTTATTGAGTAGGTATTTTTCACATTTTCAGTCCCTCGTCACATTTATTATTGTTTTCCTTTTATCATTGCAAAATTATCTTATCTCCTATTCTTCCAAATTTCCAGTGGTCATCAGCACACTGACACAGGAAGTTGAGGCCAGAAGAAAAATTCTGCGTGGGAGACGTGTTATGACACGGACTTACTACCGTAAGTAAACAGAGAATGCCCTATATTATAACTATTATAAGTAGATATTTAGGTAATCAATTATCATGACCTGAAACTCATTAAAACCAGATTTGAACTACAAACAGAAAAAATAGCCACACCCAACTACTTACTGTCTTCTGTGGTTTACTATATCCAAGTGACAAATAAGTAGCTTCAAAACATACTTTTTTATAAGATCTGTTGGAAATGCTGCCAAGCAAAAATAAATAAAGGGAAATTTAAAAAAAGAAATTGCTTCAAGATGGCTTTGAACAAGCGACCTGGCCCCTGCGTTCAGTCGCTCTCGGAACTGATGCTCGGTTCAACGAAAATTTCAACCAGTTCCCTCTTATTACGCTTTAGGGAGAATGTCGTATTAGACTCGGGCTTCTTATCTGCCAAGAAATGTTTCATAAGTATTGAAGAAGTCGACAATTGAATTCCAGGTGGCAACGCGATACCAGCCTGGGCAATAAGTCTGATCGCGGGCATCGGCATGCTTATGATCGGCGGCGTCCTGTACGTAGTCATGAGGAAACTAGTGCTCTCCTCCGAGACCGGCACCATGAATACCTACCAGCCTGCGTTGCAAAACGAAGACGTCTGAAAAATCTACGTACTTTTAGGTTCTAGTCGCTAGGAAATCTATAATGTAATGATTGTCTCTCCTTTTCATATAGGACCAACCGTTTTAACGCATTTCACACTACATACTCAAACTCAAAATGTATTCAAGTAGGCCTAGTAACAAGCACTTTCAAATCGTCAGTTAATTTTTTAGAGTAATTTTTAAACATATGCAGTGAAGCATTTCATGCATCATTGCGTATTCAAATTTAAATAATTTAATGCAACAAAAATAGCACTATTGAATGTGTTCATACGATAAGAGTGATAGCCATTTGGATTTCCTAGACTTAAGTTTAACCACCATTATTATTTTACTTTACATATTTAAGCGATATGCGATTAAGGTATTATTTTTTCATCACACTTGCTCGTAAAGGGCTTCATAACGCGCAGGCATACAGAGCTGTAATAGTTTTTATTACGCCCATGGGCGTAATAGTTTTTTCTTAAATTGTATATGTCACTCTTACGTCAGTTATAAAGCAAGGAGGTTTTTACTCAAACACGATGTTTGAAAACGTATTTAGAAATAAATTTAAACGTAAAAACATGAATTAAATATGATTAACAGAATGATTTAAAGATTAAAAAACTTAAATGTAGCAATTTAGTGTCCGTTTAAAATATTTTTAACTGTGATTTTAAATCGTGGCTGTATGCAGAAGGGTCTTTGCTCTAAGCGCCTCACGTCAAATTCAACAAAATGGACGACTGACATTTTGTAGTTTATATTACGATTAGTAACAATTTAGTTAAAAATGTATTGGTTTCCTCGCAAATGTGATGAAAAACATTGTATGCAACACGTACGGTAAGATTGTTACAAACTCGAGTCATCAAAGCATTTCTAATAGACTCGTTCGTAATTCATATCTTACCGTACTTGTATGTGTATTACAACTCTACTTATAAGCTGAATCATTATGCGCAACTAGTGAATGGTTTTGATATAGTGTAATATATTTTAAGGTGTAATCTATTTATATTTTGTCGAATAAAACTATCGCCTTGATAAAGTCAATTTATATTAGTTTAATACATATAATAATTATGGTAAGTATATGAAAATCTTAAGCCGAGCACAGACCTCGGAAAAACGTCACTTAAAGAGATTGTACTAATGAACGAATGAGAATAATGATTTCATTTCGAAGTGATTTAGAGTTAGAACTCTCTGCGGTGGTACTTGTCCGGGTCGAAGTAAGAGGTGACCACGACGCGGTTGCTGAACTTGCGGCCTGTGAGGGTCTGCTGTGCTTTCTGGCAGTCTGCGATGCTGTTGAACTCTACAAACACCTGTGGAACAAAAGCATATATGTGAAAGCGTAAACTACTTAGGGCTTGTGCACAAAACACGCTTGGTTCGATAGGGGGATCAGGAAAAAATCACGACAGATCACGTTGGGGGAGGAGACCTCACGTGTATTTTTGTACAGTGAACGAAGCTAAGAAAAAATATCTACCACACAAGTAAAAATAAACAAGGTTTACTATGTACAACACTATTTATCTTACAATTAGCTCGAATGAAAAAGAATATACGTGATGTTATGTGGGGGAGGGTTAGCCAAGAACTTCACCAAATATCACCAAGGGGGGGAGGTCAAAAAGTGGCAGAAAAAACCTCGCGTGATTTGTGCACAAGCCCTTAGGGAAATCATGTGAAACTTATTGTTGTGTGAAAACAGTACCTAGATTTTTATTCAAACATTGATACGAAGGACAACGAAAAATTGAATTCAGTTCTAGCAACCCAGATTAACAAAAATAATTTTGAAGCAAATTTGGTTCTTATTTCAGAAAGGCATTGCACAGTACTATTTCATTTCGTAACATTTATTAATTCAAACTTTCAAAGTCATCTATTTAACCGTTATTAAGTATTTAAATGTATCTTACCTTTCCACAACCTGGCACTTCAACGCCTTCAATGGGTCGGGGGATTTCTATACTGCGCACGCAGCCGTATTTATTACATTCCTCCCTGTAACAAGATAAGCATATTAGAATGCATATAAATAAACAATCCTACTACTAGCGGCTATGTGAACTGTACAGTCACCATCAGATATATCGGAGCGGCCAAAGAGCTCACAAATTTCTGAATACGTCTCTAATGCCTTGACAATAGAGACATGTTCAGATATTTCAGATATTTGTGAGATCTTTGGCCGCTCCAATATATCTGATGGCGACTGTACAACTCGCGAGCCTGTCTTTTAATAACTACAACTTAGAAAAGTAGAGAAAACTCCGATTTTTTCATTTCAAAGTTTAATATCTCAAAAACGGCTGAACCGATTTTGTTGAAACGTAGCTAAGAACTATGTCGATCACGTCAGCTTTCGGACAAAAAACAGCATTTTAAAATCGCCAGCGTCAGCCCCGCCAACTGCAGCTGCACCGGCGCCGCGCCCGTCATCGCTGCCGACAATACAACGTGCACTCACTTGATG
Source organism: Epinotia nisella (assembly GCA_932294315.1). NCBI lineage: Eukaryota > Metazoa > Arthropoda > Insecta > Lepidoptera > Tortricidae > Epinotia > Epinotia nisella. Next base: position 14,027,352 of record OW028682.1, on the reverse strand, counting down.
TCCTCGAGTATGTCCTCATACTCCTCCTCGTCGCGCAGCTCGTCGGGCGTGACCATGTTGAGCAGGCACAGCACCTCCGTGGCCGGGCCCGCGCCCGCCAGCGTCAGCCCCGCCACCTGCAGCTGCACCGGCGCCGCGCCCGTCATCGCTGCCGACAATACAACGTGCACTCACTTGATGTCCTCGAGTATGTCCTCATACTCCTCCTCGTCGCGCAGCTCGTCGGGCGTGACCATGTTGAGCAGGCACAGCACCTCCGTGGCCGGGCCCGCGCCCGCCAGCGTCAGCCCCGCCACCTGCAGCTGCACCGGCGCCGCGCCCGTCATCGCTGCCGACAATACAACGTGCACTCACTTGATGTCCTCGAGTATGTCCTCATACTCCTCCTCGTCGCGCAGCTCGTCGGGCGTGACCATGTTGAGCAGGCACAGCACCTCCGTGGCCGGGCCCGCGCCCGCCAGCGTCAGCCCCGCCACCTGCAGCTGCACCGGCGCCGCGCCCGTCATCGCTGCCGACAATACAACGTGCACTCACTTGATGTCCTCGAGTATGTCCTCATACTCCTCCTCGTCGCGCAGCTCGTCGGGCGTGACCATGTTGAGCAGGCACAGCACCTCCGTGGCCGGGCCCGCGCCTGCCAGCGTCAGCCCCGCCACCTGCAGCTGCACCGGCGCCGCGCCCGTCATCGCTGCCGACAATACAACGTGCACTCACTTGATGTCCTCGAGTATGTCCTCATACTCCTCCTCGTCGCGCAGCTCGTCGGGCGTGACCATGTTGAGCAGGCACAGCACCTCCGTGGCCGGGCCCGCGCCCGCCAGCGTCAGCCCCGCCACCTGCAGCTGCACCGGCGCCGCGCCCGTCATCGCTGCCGACAATACAACGTGCACTCACTTGATGTCCTCGAGTATGTCCTCATACTCCTCCTCGTCGCGCAGCTCGTCGGGCGTGACCATGTTGAGCAGGCACAGCACCTCCGTGGCCGGGCCCGCGCCCGCCAGCGTCAGCCCCGCCACCTGCAGCTGCACCGGCGCCGCGCCCGTCATCGCTGCCGACAATACAACGTGCACTCACTTGATGTCCTCGAGTATGTCCTCATACTCCTCCTCGTCGCGCAGCTCGTCGGGCGTGACCATGTTGAGCAGGCACAGCACCTCCGTGGCCGGGCCCGCGCCCGCCAGCGTCAGCCCCGCCACCTGCAGCTGCACCGGCGCCGCGCCCGTCATCGCTGCCGACAATACAACGTGCACTCACTTGATGTCCTCGAGTATGTCCTCATACTCCTCCTCGTCGCGCAGCTCGTCGGGCGTGACCATGTTGAGCAGGCACAGCACCTCCGTGGCCGGGCCCGCGCCCGCCAGCGTCAGCCCCGCCACCTGCAGCTGCACCGGCGCCGCGCCCGTCATCGCTGCCGACAATACAACGTGCACTCACTTGATGTCCTCGAGTATGTCCTCATACTCCTCCTCGTCGCGCAGCTCGTCGGGCGTGACCATGTTGAGCAGGCACAGCACCTCCGTGGCCGGGCCCGCGCCCGCCAGCGTCAGCCCCGCCACCTGCAGCTGCACCGGCGCCGCGCCCGTCATCGCTGCCGACAATACAACGTGCACTCACTTGATGTCCTCGAGTATGTCCTCATACTCCTCCTCGTCGCGCAGCTCGTCGGGCGTGACCATGTTGAGCAGGCACAGCACCTCCGTGGCCGGGCCCGCGCCCGCCAGCGTCAGCCCCGCCACCTGCAGCTGCACCGGCGCCGCGCCCGTCATCGCTGCCGACAATACAACGTGCACTCACTTGATGTCCTCGAGTATGTCCTCATACTCCTCCTCGTCGCGCAGCTCGTCGGGCGTGACCATGTTGAGCAGGCACAGCACCTCCGTGGCCGGGCCCGCGCCCGCCAGCGTCAGCCCCGCCACCTGCAGCTGCACCGGCGCCGCGCCCGTCATCGCTGCCGACAATACAACCGTTAGGCTCTTGGAGCATACCTGACTGGAGTAGCCTTTCACTAACTTAGCTCTCTGTAGAAAACTGCACAATGTACAAAAAATCATACAATCACAAGTGCGTTGTGTGGGGGGGGGGGTGAGTGGGTTGTGTGGGGGGTTGTGGGTGTGAGGGGGGGGGGGGGGGGGGATTGGCTTGCAGCCGAACCGTCGCAATTACCGCAGCAAACGCCGACAACGCTCGGCTCGGGTGAGCTGCGCGGCCGAGCAGACGGACGCTCGGCCGCGTGCCTCAGGCGAGCCATGTTCACACCTAGCGAGCATCTAGGGCGAGCCGCGTTTAGGGTGAGCGTGCGTCTGGTGTGGACACGGCTATTCACAAAATCGCGTCGCAAGAGAACACTGATCATAAAAATGCCCGCATATAAGCACTTGATACTCATACTCATACTGTATTGATAATAAAAATTACAAGTCATTAACAATTTAACATAGCTATTAATTATATTATTGACGATATTATAAACGTTAAATCACTTCAAGCTTTCAAAATACAATTAAGTTTCAATATCCTATTAACTAACTAAAATACATTTTTGTACGTAAATACGACATAAAGCTACTCCAGTTATGTATAAAAATAGTTAAGGTTAGGGTACATTCAATCAGGTAGGAGCGCGCATTTGCTACCGGTGCTCCATTGATTGTGCGTCGACTAATGTTAGTGTCCGATTAGAGCGCACTTTAGTGCTAAAACGTGCAATCCGAGCGATGGCTTGAAAAGCCGAAACTCCTTCAGATGATTATTTAAAACTATTGGGATTTTATGACCGTGCCAAGTCAGTATATATATGAAAATATTATGTATGTTAGGATGAATCAAGATTTAATTCCTAAAGTATGTGACATTCATAAGATAAATACTAGAAATCAATTTAAATTGACATCAATTAGTATTAGGTTAAGAAGAGTTTAAATTATTTGAATTTGACGATATAAATTATTTTAATTTGAAAAAAAAAAAAAAGTCATTTGTGGGGCTCTGTACACGCTACGACAACAAGTTACCAGATCATGATTTAGACGTCTGAAAATAAATTTAAGTCCTTTATAAGGTCAACTTTGAAAAATAGAACTTATTTCAGATTGGACGAATATTTAACAGATGCTCTTGTATAAAAGTATGTATGTAAAAAAACTTAACATTCAAAAAGTGTTTGCCATGAATTAATTTTGACTTTTAAGCGGGTATTACATTGTCCTGAATGAGTTAAGAAGCTGATTCGGGAAGGTGTAATCGCAAGACGTGAGGTTGATTCCGGCCGAACTGAATCAATTAGCATCCTAGTTAGAACGCTGTTTAGGACAGTGTAAAAATATTTAGCTAAATCAGTCGGATCGCGCCTGCTATAGCTAGCACTTTTTTAACATTTTATTTTTGAGTGTTCTATACCAAAATTGGTTTAACGGAAGACTTACGCCCGAACCTATGCCATACATATATTATACCCGTCAGCCAACCCAACTTCAGGTTACTGAAAGTGTTAATAATGTCTATGCTATGTTGAGTGATTCATCAAATTGAAAGGAAAAGTCAAATGCGTTACCTAATGTTGAATTCTTTGCCCCAATACTGGCTCGTTGCACTATAAGTTTCTTGTCACCCAGCTGCATACCATTTAGACCGGCAATGGCCTGAAAAAGTAAACGAAATGAGTACAGTTAGACCTAGAAGAACCCTAATATTGTGTAGGGAAAAACTTAATCAGCAAAGGATCAGATTTAGACAAAAAAAAACACTATTTCTACTCAATTGAAAAATTGCATGGCTAGGGACTGATTCAAATTGTTATGCTTACCTGATCTGTCATTGAAATGTCCACATACTCAGCAAAAGCATATCCTTTGCTGAGACCCGTTGAGGAATCTTTCACTAAATTGAAAGCCCGAAGTTGACCAAATGACATCAGAAGTTCTTTCACCTGTTTCATAACACATTGCATAAGTGCAAATCAAGTCACACATTTACACAAATGCAAAATATTTTAAGAATATATAGTTTTATCTAATAACATAGAAAGGATGCTAAAAGTTTGAATGTTCCCGTGAACATAGTGGCAATATGCAGCAAACATATAAATGAATGTTATCTGACCTGTGTCTAGCCGCATTTTAGAATTAAGTGTGAATGGAGGAGACTTGCCTTGGAGTGCCGATGTCTCGTTCAAGTACAAGACGTATAGGTGAGAATGAGAGACAACAGTGACACGCGGGCCGCGAATGTGCCAAATCTAAGCTAGGGAGGGGCAGAAAGCAGACTATCAGTGAGTTGTCAAAGACATCGTCGAGCGTGAAGCGGGCACGCTCGTCCACTAGGGTACCTGAAATACCTGAAATGGACCAAAACATATCGCGGCTCACTGCTGGCGCCACCGTAGCCCTGTCAACTGTTGAATCTCGCCCTGAAATGTCGCGGCTGCCTAATCGGGATTGCTTTTACGGATACTCATTCATAATCAAATTTGCACAATTGTTGTGTTTTGTGTGGTGCAAATATTGAAATAATGAGGAATGTTTTTGAACCCTAAATTTGCTGTTAAAAATGTGATAGAAAAAATACATAATATATTGTGAAAGATATATAAAAAATGTAGCAATAATGCTGAGAGTGACCTGCAAATAGAATTCGGGAAAATAAATTGTCAGTAGAATAAGAAAGTGTTTGCAGGATAACCTGATTAGCATGAGGAGATTGGTTGGAAAGGGCAAGGCCTGAAATGAGCATGCACTGCATGGCTTCGCATCTCTCACGTAAACGGCCGCATTAGGAACTGTTTACCTAGAAACCTAAAAGCTGGCTATGAAATTTTGACACAGATTATTACGAAAAACAAAGCATTTTCTGTAAAACTGTAAATAAAATACCACTTCATATGTAATTAATTAAGTATTGTAAAAACAAAGTAAGTGCAAGTCTGAATATTATGTAAATCATGGATATTGGAAATATTATTTTTTAATAAATGAAACATTAACTTGTTCTTGCCAGTAAAACTGATTGAATTGAGTTCATAGGAGCAATTTCATCAATTAGCTCGACTTGATAAGTTAATGTTCCATGATATTCTATTTGCATTCTTAAACTAGGAGAAAAGAAAACAATTACCTGATCCTCATTAAGATAGTTAGGCAAACCACCTATGAATATTTTGTGAGGAGAATCTGGAACCACTGTGCTGATAACTCCAGCTGGAAAGACCATCAAACATATTAATATCATTAAAATAAAAACACATAGGGCATACTGTTTTAGCCCCTCCACTGATTGGTAGATGCAAACATATTTTATTTAAGCCAAATATTGGTGATAATTTGATTAATATGCAAAAACTACGTGCCAAAGACTTGTTGGGTGCCTGCATTATTGTATTTATATTACCCAGCTGCAGCAGAAGTAGGGTTATGCTTTTCAAGCATATGTAGGGATAAAAAACTTTACTGACAACTAGAACTAAATTAAGTTTCAAAGATTATTACCACAAAAAGTTACATTAGTATTAATTGTCACAGGTGCATTCCATACAAAGTATGTTTACATGATAATGTGCCAATAGTATCATATTCAATGTAATCCTTTTACAATTTAATACAAAATAACACATGCCTGTCTGTGGTAAAGAAAGTGTTACTGGCATTTATGGTAGATAGTTTGCAATTACTGTTTTAAGTCATGAAGGCTAAATATCAAAGATTTCACTAACCTGGAACATTAATGGATGGGTTCTCTGTGCCCGGCATGGGCTGGTAGTCATGTGGCCGTCTAATCTTTAAACTCTGCCCTTTGAAGTTGATACCGTCAAAAGCCATGGCCTGAGTGGTCTCATCTATAGATCTGAACTCGAGGAATGCAAAGTTTTTGTCCAAGTTGATCTGGCAGGCGAGCACTGGGTTGCCGGCAGCTTGGGCCAATCCTGAAAGATGCATCTGCTGGTTGAAGAACTCCATTGTCTCCTCTTCAGTGACACCAAAAGGTATGTTGCCCACGTACAATCTTCGCGCTTGCCGAGTGATGGTGGATCCGACCACGGGTACTGCCGCTTGGGGCGTGTCAGCTACGATGTTCGCGGGGATCTGGCCGGCCGCCTGCATAGCCTTATACTGCAGCGGAGTAATATGCTCAAAACCCGGTGGCGGCACATCCCAGTACAGAGAGGGTTTGCGGCGACGCGACCGCTTCGTCGCCGTCGGGGACTTCGATTTACTTCTTGGGCGCTTTTCTCTCTCACGGCGCTCCCTTGACCGAGATCTGGAGCGCCTTCTCTCTCTTGATCGGGATCTGCGTCGGCGATCTGCTGAACATCGAATACAGCAAAAAATCAGTAGGACCCAATTGTAATTTGTTATATGAACTATATAAGCTTGTAAAAACTTACCTTTATCCTCGCCCATGTTTTTTGATTTTAGAGGAACAAGAGTCACAAATTCAGCACAGAATAAAAGTCAATTTCGCAGGCAAAATGGCGTCGCATCGCATCACATTCGTTCGGAAGCGATGGTGTGGCCGGCGCTGTGGGTGAGGTTGAGGTGAGAAGGAGGGAGGGGAAAACATGGCCATCGTACGTTCAGAAATTACTCTTTGCACATTGTTATTTTATTGTTATTGTATTTTCTTCTGTCGAGTTTTTTCATCGTTATTTATGTAAAGTATAGTCGAATTTCTAAAAGCAATTAAAAGTAAGAGTGGCACCACATTTGGGAATGCGTGTTCGCGTTGCATCGTTGCCTCTCTTTCATTTGCCGTAGGAAGGAAAAAGATGCAACACGAATATTTGGGCACATACTGCCAAGTGTGGTGTTACCATGATAATTTTATGCAATAGTAACCCAACGGCCTTTACACTGTGAATCATGGACTTGTTAGTAATAATAAGTCCATGCTGTGAATAAATACTGATGATCCACCATAGCTGTCTCACTCTATCGCATGTTATAGAGCTATGGTGGATCATCAGTATTTACCTTCCGTGTATTGGCCGCCATTAGGCAGACTAAACACCATGCAATGAAAGTGATGAACTTGTTGCGTGCTTATAACTTCATACCACTCGTGCCGTCCGCTGCGCTCGGACGTGTAGTGTCAGCTATTTCAACTAGAGTGTTGTGACTTGTGACAAATTGCTAGGTGTGTAATGATGGCCTTTAACTGTCAATGTCATTTGCTTGTATGTCATTTCGTTTCAATTGTCAATGTCAATTCAATCAGTCAGTCAGTTCTTCATGGTTCTTCATTAGTTGTAGGTGGTGGTGTTATGCTTTGTCGGCAAAAAGTGAAAGTTCGAATCTTCTTAAGTTTATATAAATTGTTGACTCCTACAATCGATGGCTCCAACGTCGCTAATCAATCAAGAAGCCATACTACCAGTGCCGCGTATACAATTTAAATAATGGTGCGGTATTTTTTTTACCGAGTTAGTGTGATATTTTAGGTCTCATTAATCTGCTATGCTATCTTTACTTTTAGGGAGACCTTAAAACTAATGGTGAATTGAGGAATAGAGAAGTGATAGCGAAGAAACCTGGAGAACAATTAATAAATGAAAATGAAGAGAAAAAACATGAAAAATCGTCGGGAAACTCGAAGACCATTGGTCTAGTTTTTATTTCACTACTGCTTGACCTTTTGGCATTTACAATGATCCTACCACTGCTACCTTCTTTGCTGGAGTATTATGATAAAGAGGAAAGCAAAGGCACAAGTTTGTATGCCTCTTTATTGGGTGCAGTTCAAAAGTTTCAAAAACTTACAGGGGCCCCAGACAAGTTTGCCTCAGTATTGTTTGGTGGTGCATTAGGCTCTATGTACAGTTTTCTGCAGTTCCTGACTAGTCCCATAATTGGAAGTCTCTCTGATGCTTATGGAAGGAAACCCATGCTTCTACTGTGTTTAGTAAGTATACTGGCATTTGTATTTGCTAACACTTAATTATCTACTTCAAAAAGGGAGGACCCCCGCTCGGAGTCATTTCTGGTGCAAAGGCTTTCCATGGTTATCCAACGTGGAAATGCCGCCAGTATTATGGGCATATTTTGCACCAGGAACGGCTAAGGGTGATTTAAGTTAGAGTTAGGTAATTTTGTGTTGTAATATGTATTATTGTAGTATTTTTTAAATGTATGTCTAACCGCTAATTGATACTCTAATTAAATAAATTATTTACATTATTGTCAGTCTAGAAAGTCCTTTCTATACACAAGTTAATTAATTTCAGAAATGGAATAAGTGCTACATGAGATTATGTAGAAACATACAAAGCTCACAGACTTCCTCTTATAATATTAGTATAGAAAAATACTGATTAGATAAACTGTAAATGGTTTAGGTATCTAAATGATCTCAAGTAGCATCTGTTATCATAGATTCTTAACAATTCATCACACTTTGGAATTCAAGACACTTGAAACTTTGCTATTGAATTAATGTTAACACAGAATCACTTCTGGTTATGTTACATTTAAAATGTTAATTATCTAGACTATAGATACATTCTAGAGAGGGTGATCATTATACTCATATTCTTTTACACATGGTTTGAAACAATTGTGAGGGTTATTATATTGAAATGTAATATTTTTAACAAATTTCATTAGAAATCAGGATTTCTCAGTTGTAACATGGTTAAGCCAAAACATGTTGTAACGAATTAAATAGCATATATCTGCATGTGCACAAATAAAGCGCCAAAAACATTTAATTAGAATGAAGCTTAAGTAAGGGCTTATCCATTAATTACGTCACGCGAATTTCATGACGTTTTGAACCCTCCCCCACCCTCCTTGCCACACGTGGTGTCATTTGGCTACCACCTTGCCCCTGGTGTGACGTCACATATTAAGCAATTTTCAATTTAGAAAAGTAAAACCCTAAAAATCAGACCAGAAGTATGTAGCGAGTAGCGACTAACAAAATACACCTATCCTAAAAAAATATTCAAAATACACCTTACACTTTTCGAGTAAAATGCCTGTGACATACGGACCGATGGACAGACGCACATGACGAAACCAGGGATCGGAACCGGTTTTTTCAAAAATCCCCGAAGTAGTCTAATATTTTGAATTGTTTTAGGCTCTGCATAGGCATGTAGGACTCTATCGTGTATTTAGGTAACATATTCGTTATTAGACTGCCCGATCAAAAATGATATTATTACCAAAGAACGAAAAAATACCGGGTTAATTTGTATGGAGAAAATACCGGTATCCGATCCCTAGACGAAACTATAAGAGTTCCGTTTTTATCATTTTGGCTACGGAATCCTAAAAAGTAATCAACAGTCATCATGAGTCCATGGAGTCTGGGCCCCCTACTACTACTTAGGAAAAGTTTATTTTTCTTAAATATTTTTATTGGTATGTAACATGTAACCGTCAAATTAAGACACAAGTGACACTTTTTTTCCTAAACATGTACTAAAAATCTGCAGACCAACTAACTTTAAATGACTGTACTAAAAAAAATACTACCTACGCTAATTTGGCAAGTAGCTTCAAAAGATGGCCTATTTAATATTTTCGACGCCAAAGCCAATTTATTATTTAATTCACAACACTAACAATTTCCATAGGTTGGGATAGCGTCATCACATGTACTATGGGGTTATGCAAGCACATTCAGTGTGTTTGTGCTGGCGCGGTTCATAGGCGGTCTCAGCAAGGCCAACGTCAGCTTGAGCATGGCCGTTGTGGCAGATGCCTCCAACGAGAAGACCAGGGCTAGAGGAATGGTAAGGACATTTGACCATGTGTATGGTTGACATTATTTAATGTGGCCGACTTTTTATAAAGCTGTCATCGGAATTGGAATCTTCTACCTTGGACGGTAGAGTTGCTTTTTGAATGGATTACTTTGATGCAATTCGGCCAACTCAAATAATCTTAACTATATGTTGCATCAGCACAATGTAATGAACTAGATAATGTTGATTATGGCATGAATATTTGTATGGTGGCGTTCTTTAATTTAGGACCCTTTGCGCAAAAATATTTTTTTGTATTCCTATACAATTTAACAGGATTGTCAACCTTAAGTGGGTCCCAAGTAAAAGTTCGTGACTGTACGTACATCCCAAGAACTAGCACAGTACACATAGAGTGAAATATTGACACATAATTTGTCTTTGAAACTACCAGTCCTATTAATGTATGAAATGTAGCCATTAAAAGCCGTTATAACAAATTTAAACTTATTAGAATCATGTCTGTTTGTATTACTTATTGTATCAACAGTGCAATTTTACAGAAAACAACACGTGTCAGGTAAATTTTATGTTTACTTTGCGGGCTTCTCGGTTCTCTGGTGATATATTTAAAATTAAATTAATTTGTTTGAACAGTTGTAACATTGAAAATTATTTAATTTTTATTGCCACGACTGGATGTTTTTGTGTCTATAATAGCAATCTTGCTAGTTAGTCTATAATTTGAGGAATTTGTAATTCTATTCAGATCTGTGAACTAGAGACAGCCATGAACTCACACAGAATAAAATAATCACTTCTTGTTAGTAAGGTATATAATATAAAATAAGATAAATATTGCAAAGAACATCAATGTAAAATAATATGTAAAGAAAAGAAAAGTTGTAGAAAATAAATTGTACAAAGAATGGGTTCTACATATTATACACAAAATACCGACCCACTCTGGTAATATGTCAAATTGAAATCATAATTATGGTTATCTTTAATCTAACAGCGAGATACTTCTCACATTGGTCATTTCCAATTCCACCAATACCGTTCGTTTTTACCAATTTAGTAAATTTTGACCCCCCACTCCAGAGTGGGGGTCAAAATTCCCAGGTCACCCAGGTCATTTCTGGTGCGAAGCTTATTAGCTATAGTGATTCAGCACGGCAATGCGGCCAGTGTGATAGCACCTTTGTACTGGAGTGATACGGTGCGGAATGTTCGATACCTGTTTAATTTTAGCGTAGTTTGCGATATTGTATTACATATTTGTATTCTGTATAAAAATTTACCTAATCATCAATAAAGAAATGTTAATGTTTGTTCACAGGCGCTGGTCGGTTTGGCGTTTTCAATAGGCTTCATCATTGGCCCCCTGGCCGGAGCTTGGTTCGCGATGAATCGCGACAACTCCTTCGGCCTCTGGGGAGAGCGGCCCGCGTTCTACGCACTCTCATTGTCACTGGCGAACATTGCTCTAGTCACATTCTGTTTGCCCGAGTCTTTGCCAAAGGTAATTTCATTCGTATAGTATATTTCTCAAAATTTATGTAAATAGGTACGGTGGAACGGGGTTATTTTGATCCGGGGGGTGAATGCGACGTCATCAATTTTTTTTCTCAACTTCTGTGCTAATAACATACTGGTTTTAATTTTAAGTCGACCAAAGTAGAAATTTTCCTAAAGTCACCTTATCGACGGTACTATTTCAATTTGTACTCTGCTTTGCGAAATAGTAAGTCATTTCGTAAAATAAAGAGTTCGGCTGTCAGTAGCTCTTTCAAAGTAAAAATTCTTGTAGCACTTTTTTCAGATATGGGATATAATTGTAATATTTTTTGCAGGAAAAAAGGGCCCCACTTTCATTCACTTTATCCAAATCCCTGGACTACATATCGCCATGGCATTTGCTGAAATTCACAGCAGTTAAAAATCTATCTAAACATCAAAATAAAGTGCTGTCGAAGCTGGGACTGATATATTACCTGTATTTATTCATATACTCGGGACTCGAGTTCACTATTACGTTCCTGACGCATCACACGTTTAACTACACGGCCATGCAGCAAGGGAAAATGTTCCTGGTCATTGGTAAGTATACTTTATACCTATGCAGGATGTGTCGTTGATCACATGCAATAGAAACGTTTACCCCGGTTGTATTCCAAAGGAGCCCAGGGTCCGCTTTGGCACCTAAAGTGGAATCCACAATTAGGCGAACTAAACTGACAGGTGAAAATGCACAAATATAGCCATAGTTTGGCCAGTGCTGTTCATATCGATATTATTATAAAGGCTTTCTCACAATACGTACCTCTACCCGGGCGGGCGGGTGCGCGGAGCGCTGTGATTGGTCGAATCGCTGTTCCAACTGGCCTTCAAGAACATTGTTGGACAGTTTGAATTCATAGATGGCCTGTTCGTGCGACGCCCAACTAACCCCAGCTTTGAAGCCTGAGTTCTGAGCAGTGGCGTGAAAAGTCAAGAAATACATAAATATTAAGGGACAATATTACGCAAATCTAACTAAATAAAGCCCCATAAAGCCCGCGAGCCAGCAACAGATTTTCATGACCAAGTCCCGGAGCCGCTGCTAACGTTCACGGAGCTACGACTCTGAAGCATCTTACAAGTTATCGCCCGGAAGGAAATGACTTGCTAAATATGATCCTGGTTCGGGGGCTAATAGTATGTATAGTTAACAAGGCTTGTGTTATCAACTAGACGACGATATATTGAATAGATATAAATAGTTCAATTCATATAAAACACCCGAGACTGGTAAACAAAAAATCATGCTGATCGCACAAATATTTGCCCTTACCTAACCGGTATCTGACCCCAGGACCATCAGGTTGGGTAGAAGGACAAACCGGTCGCAACTAATGGTTTATGGAATTTTGCTTTTTGCATGATGACGTGATGGCTTCTTGTCTCATTGTCTTGTTGGAACACTTGGAACAAGTACTTGCGGTTCTTATCCCATTGTTGCCGCGATTCCCACGGTCTATTTTTCATTAGGTAGATCTATGATAAATCGTTTAACGTCATTAATACCTGATTGAATTTTGTTTACGTACTTTCCTATATATTATTGAAGTCAAAGTTGTTTTTCGACGATTGAACTTTATGGGATTTATTATATTATAGGTAGGTATTGCTCACCGTTCACTGATTTTAACGCTCTAGTATACTTGTTTGTAGGAATAAACACAAAGAAACGAATAGGTAACATAAACGCCTTAACGGTCCTAATCCTAATATGGACTTCATTATTTTTTTATTTATTTTTATTTATTTATTTTTATTTATTTATTTACCACACTTACAACTATCTTTACAGGAGCTAATCCCAAGACAATAGTGTAACTATTTGCACAATTACGTTAAAACTAAACTATATCTCTACGCATATAACATAATATAAACAATGTAGACCTTGTGAATTCATTCAGAGAACACGAAAACAAGTCAATATCCTCTGCTATTAGGTTAAGGGTCCGCACAGCTCGCGTCAGAGGCGCCATGTTGAGTAGGTTGGTCCGCCCGCGCGGCTCGGCGAGCAGCCGCGGCCGACGGCGGCGCCACACGTACCTATCAGGGACGTATATACTTATATCCCTCAACACCTGACTGTTGTATATTTGACCCCTAATCAACTGAAAAATATATTTGACGAGGCACAGTTCTCTGCGCACCCGCAGCTCATTGTACCCCACCATGCCCAGCACAAATAAATTTGGGTACATTTGCGGGTAAAATGGGTACACCCCATATTTCCTCCAATACAAAGATCGAATGAATTTATTCTGTATGCGCTCGACCATTAGATGGTATTTGGTTTCATAAGGAGCCCAGATAACTGCATTACATTCTAAGTTACTGCGGACAAGCGCGTTGTACAAAGCGACAATCGCGCCTATATTTGTAAAACAATGGGAACGTATTAATTAGTAAGTAAGAAATATATCTTAGGATTAATTTTAACGGCATTTTGGTGCACAGGATTAATAATGGCAGTGCTGCAAGGAGGCGCAGCGCGTCGGCTCGGCGCGGCCGGCGCGGAGCGAGCGGCGCGAGGGGCTCTAGCGCTCACCCCGGGGTCGTTTATATGCGTCGCGCTGGCGGCGGTGCCGCGGCCGCCACTGGTGTCTGCGCTGGTCTGGTTGTGGCTGGGGCTCGTTCTGTTTGCATTATGTAAGTATACACGATTACGTAGGTATAGTAATGATGTCAGCGGAGCGAGCGGCGCGAGGGGCTCTAGCGCTCACCCCGGGGTCGTTTATATGCGTCGCGCTGGCGGCGGTGCCGCGGCCGCCACTGGTGTCTGCGCTGGTCTGGTTGTGGCTGGGGCTCGTTCTGTTTGCATTATGTAAGTATACACGATTACGTAGGTATAGTAATGATGTCAGCGGAGCGAGCGGCGCGAGGGGCTCTAGCGCTCACCCCGGGGTCGTTTATATGCGTCGCGCTGGCGGCGGTGCCGCGGCCGCCACTGGTGTCTGCGCTGGTCTGGTTGTGGCTGGGGCTCGTTCTGTTTGCATTATGTAAGTATACACGATTACGTAGGTATAGTAATGATGTCAGCGGAGCGAGCGGCGCGAGGGGCTCTAGCGCTCACCCCGGGGTCGTTTATATGCTTCGCGCTGGCGGCGGTGCCGCGGCCGCCACTGGTGTCTGCGCTGGTCTGGTTGTGGCTGGGGCTCGTTCTGTTTGCATTATGTAAGTATACACGATTACGTAGGTATAGTAATGATGTCAGCGGAGCGAGCGGCGCGAGGGGCTCTAGCGCTCACCCCGGGGTCGTTTATATGCGTCGCGCTGGCGGCGGTGCCGCGGCCGCCACTGGTGTCTGCGCTGGTCTGGTTGTGGCTGGGGCTCGTTCTGTTTGCATTATGTAAGTATACACGATTACGTAGGTATAGTAATGATGTCAGCGGAGCGAGCGGCGCGAGGGGCTCTAGCGCTCACCCCGGGGTCGTTTATATGCGTCGCGCTGGCGGCGGTGCCGCGGCCGCCACTGGTGTCTGCGCTGGTCTGGTTGTGGCTGGGGCTCGTTCTGTTTGCATTATGTAAGTATACACGATTACGTAGGTATAGTAATGATGTCAGCGGAGCGAGCTGCGCGAGGGGCTCTAGCGCTCACCCCGGGGTCGTTTATATGCGTCGCGCTGGCGGCGGTGCCGCGGCCGCCACTGGTGTCTGCGCTGGTCTGGTTGTGGCTGGGGCTCGTTCTGTTTGCATTATGTAAGTATACACGATTACGTAGGTATAGTAATGATGTCAGCGGAGCGAGCTGCGCGAGGGGCTCTAGCGCTCACCCCGGGGTCGTTTATATGCGTCGCGCTGGCGGCGGTGCCGCGGCCGCCACTGGTGTCTGCGCTGGTCTGGTTGTGGCTGGGGCTCGTTCTGTTTGCATTATGTAAGTATACACGATTACGTAGGTATAGTAATGATGTCAGCGGAGCGAGCGGCGCGAGGGGCTCTAGCGCTCACCCCGGGGTCGTTTATATGCGTCGCGCTGGCGGCGGTGCCGCGGCCGCCACTGGTGTCTGCGCTGGTCTGGTTGTGGCTGGGGCTCGTTCTGTTTGCATTATGTAAGTATACACGATTACGTAGGTATAGTAATGATGTCAGCGGAGCGAGCGGCGCGAGGGGCTCTAGCGCTCACCCCGGGGTCGTTTATATGCGTCGCGCTGGCGGCGGTGCCGCGGCCGCCACTGGTGTCTACGCTGGTCTGGTTGTGGCTGGGGCTTATTCTGTTCGCCTTATATAGGTATATACCTATATAGGTATTGGCAAATCTGCATATTGTTTATTTAAAGGGAAGTTTGTAGCTGACAGTTTCAGGTAAGCAAAATGTACGTTTAACCATTGCTTAGTTTCAGTAATTGAGTTCTGAAAATCAAATCAAAAGTTCCACAAATCAGCCTGGGCTATTTTAACCCAATGAACTAAAACTTGGAAAAACGATAATTAACGGTAACCGGTGTCGGTCATTAAATGCAATTAATTTGAAAGCGAATATAATTATTAAATCATGTATTCCTACGCGAGGATGGTGATAACCGGTTTTAATTAAGACTTTTGCCGATTTCAAAATCGTACCTGTTTTACACAATTTAATTTTAAGTGGTTTTGTTTGTGTAGCAACGGCGTTCGCGGTGTCGTGCATGACGTCGATGGCGGCCGGGCAGGCGCCGGCGGCGGCGCGCGGCGCGGTGCTCGGCGCGCTGCGCTCGCTCGGCGCACTAGCTCGAGCCATGGGGCCGCTCGTCGCTGCCTCAGGTACTGTTGGCCATGTTCGCGGTGTCGTGCATGACGTCGATGGCGGCCGGGCAGGCGCCGGCGGCGGCGCGCGGCGCGGTGCTCGGCGCGCTGCGCTCGCTCGGCGCACTAGCTCGAGCCATGGGGCCGCTCGTCGCTGCCTCAGGTACTGTTGGCCATGTTCGCGGTGTCGTGCATGACGTCGATGGCGGCCGGGCAGGCGCCGGCGGCGGCGCGCGGCGCGGTGCTCGGCGCGCTGCGCTCGCTCGGCGCACTAGCTCGAGCCATGGGGCCGCTCGTCGCTGCCTCAGGTACTGTTGGCCATGTTCGCGGTGTCGTGCATGACGTCGATGGCGGCCGGGCAGGCGCCGGCGGCGGCGCGCGGCGCGGTGCTCGGCGCGCTGCGCTCGCTCGGCGCACTAGCTCGAGCCATGGGGCCGCTCGTCGCTGCCTCAGGTACTGTTGGCCATGTTCGCGGTGTCGTGCATGACGTCGATGGCGGCCGGGCAGGCGCCGGCGGCGGCGCGCGGCGCGGTGCTCGGCGCGCTGCGCTCGCTCGGCGCACTAGCTCGAGCCATGGGGCCGCTCGTCGCTGCCTCAGGTACTGTTGGCCATGTTCGCGGTGTCGTGCATGACGTCGATGGCGGCCGGGCAGGCGCCGGCGGCGGCGCGCGGCGCGGTGCTCGGCGCGCTGCGCTCGCTCGGCGCACTAGCTCGAGCCATGGGGCCGCTCGTCGCTGCCTCAGGTACTGTTGGCCATGTTCGCGGTGTCGTGCATGACGTCGATGGCGGCCGGGCAGGCGCCGGCGGCGGCGCGCGGCGCGGTGCTCGGCGCGCTGCGCTCGCTCGGCGCACTAGCTCGAGCCATGGGGCCGCTCGTCGCTGCCTCAGGTACTGTTGGCCATGTTCGCGGTGTCGTGCATGACGTCGATGGCGGCCGGGCAGGCGCCGGCGGCGGCGCGCGGCGCGGTGCTCGGCGCGCTGCGCTCGCTCGGCGCACTAGCTCGAGCCATGGGGCCGCTCGTCGCTGCCTCAGGTACTGTTGGCCATGTTCGCGGTGTCGTGCATGACGTCGATGGCGGCCGGGCAGGCGCCGGCGGCGGCGCGCGGCGCGGTGCTCGGCGCGCTGCGCTCGCTCGGCGCACTAGCTCGAGCCATGGGGCCGCTCGTCGCTGCCTCAGGTACTGTTGGCCATGTTCGCGGTGTCGTGCATGACGTCGATGGCGGCCGGGCAGGCGCCGGCGGCGGCGCGCGGCGCGGTGCTCGGCGCGCTGCGCTCGCTCGGCGCACTAGCTCGAGCCATGGGGCCGCTCGTCGCTGCCTCAGGTACTGTTGGCCATGTTCGCGGTGTCGTGCATGACGTCGATGGCGGCCGGGCAGGCGCCGGCGGCGGCGCGCGGCGCGGTGCTCGGCGCGCTGCGCTCGCTCGGCGCACTAGCTCGAGCCATGGGGCCGCTCGTCGCTGCCTCAGGTACTGTTGGCCATGTTCGCGGTGTCGTGCATGACGTCGATGGCGGCCGGGCAGGCGCCGGCGGCGGCGCGCGGCGCGGTGCTCGGCGCGCTGCGCTCGCTCGGCGCACTAGCTCGAGCCATGGGGCCGCTCGTCGCTGCCTCAGGTACTGTTGGCCATGTTCGCGGTGTCGTGCATGACGTCGATGGCGGCCGGGCAGGCGCCGGCGGCGGCGCGCGGCGCGGTGCTCGGCGCGCTGCGCTCGCTCGGCGCACTAGCTCGAGCCATGGGGCCGCTCGTCGCTGCCTCAGGTACTGTTGGCCATGTTCGCGGTGTCGTGCATGACGTCGATGGCGGCCGGGCAGGCGCCGGCGGCGGCGCGCGGCGCGGTGCTCGGCGCGCTGCGCTCGCTCGGCGCACTAGCTCGAGCCATGGGGCCGCTCGTCGCTGCCTCAGGTACTGTTGGCCATGTTCGCGGTGTCGTGCATGACGTCGATGGCGGCCGGGCAGGCGCCGGCGGCGGCGCGCGGCGCGGTGCTCGGCGCGCTGCGCTCGCTCGGCGCACTAGCTCGAGCCATGGGGCCGCTCGTCGCTGCCTCAGGTACTGTTGGCCATGTTCGCGGTGTCGTGCATGACGTCGATGGCGGCCGGGCAGGCGCCGGCGGCGGCGCGCGGCGCGGTGCTCGGCGCGCTGCGCTCGCTCGGCGCACTAGCTCGAGCCATGGGGCCGCTCGTCGCTGCCTCAGGTACTGTTGGCCATGTTCGCGGTGTCGTGCATGACGTCGATGGCGGCCGGGCAGGCGCCGGCGGCGGCGCGCGGCGCGGTGCTCGGCGCGCTGCGCTCGCTCGGCGCACTAGCTCGAGCCATGGGGCCGCTCGTCGCTGCCTCAGGTACTGTTGGCCATGTTCGCGGTGTCGTGCATGACGTCGATGGCGGCCGGGCAGGCGCCGGCGGCGGCGCGCGGCGCGGTGCTCGGCGCGCTGCGCTCGCTCGGCGCACTAGCTCGAGCCATGGGGCCGCTCGTCGCTGCCTCAGGTACTGTTGGCCATGTTCGCGGTGTCGTGCATGACGTCGATGGCGGCCGGGCAGGCGCCGGCGGCGGCGCGCGGCGCGGTGCTCGGCGCGCTGCGCTCGCTCGGCGCACTAGCTCGAGCCATGGGGCCGCTCGTCGCTGCCTCAGGTACTGTTGGCCATGTTCGCGGTGTCGTGCATGACGTCGATGGCGGCCGGGCAGGCGCCGGCGGCGGCGCGCGGCGCGGTGCTCGGCGCGCTGCGCTCGCTCGGCGCACTAGCTCGAGCCATGGGGCCGCTCGTCGCTGCCTCAGGTACTGTTGGCCCGCACATTACAGCCTCAAGCGGACGCCACTAAACGCGACCATTCTGTCGAACATTAAGCCACAAGTTGCCGCCTCTAAACGCGACCATTCTGCCGTACATTAAGCCAGCAATGGCCGCCACTAAACGCGACCACTCTGCCGCACATTAAGCCACCAGTGCCCGCCACTAAACGTGACCACTCTGCCGCATATTAAGCCACCAGTGGCCACCACTAAACGCGACCACTCTGCGGCACATTAAAGGTGGTTTTCCACCGGAGGGGCGAGACGAGACGAGGAGAGAATTGAAATTTGTATGGCGGATTTTCAATCCTCTCCCAGCGCATCTTCGGTGGAAATAGTAGGGATTGACGAGGATGTGCGGGACGTGAATTGAAATATTTGTGGTGTAAGAATGAACCGTATTGATGTCGATATAGAGTATAAATTGACTGTGCAAAAGAAACACGCTTCTTGACCGGCGAGGCGCGACGAGACGCGAAGCGGGAATTGAAATGTGTATGGCGAATTTTCAATCCTCTTTCAGCGCATCTTCGGTGGAAATAGTAAGGATTGTCGAGGATGTGCGAGACGTGAATTGAAATAAGTGTTGGTGTAAAAATGAACCGAATTGCTGTCGATATTAGAGTATAGTTAATTCCAATCGCGAACCCGCGCGAACTCGCGATAGATATCAATGCCGATTGTTGTTGGACAAGGTCCAGTGCGATTTCAATTCTCTCCTCGTCTCGTCTCGTCTCGCCCCTCCAGTGGAAAATCACCTTAAGCAACTAGTGGTCGCCACTAAACGCGACCACTCTGCCGCACATTAAAGCCACCAGTGGCCGCGTTTAGTGGCGGCCGCGGCGAGCGCGACACACTCCTGCAGCTTGTGGCTCCGGCCACTAAACGCTGGGTGTGCGCCGCGTACACTATACAAAATGTAGGAAGGAACTTCTCGGCAGCATGTGACGGCCACTTGTGACTCAATGTGCGGTGACTTTAAATGCTCGCAACAATATGTCCGGTATGCAGGTCATGTATATGGAAATGATCTAACCTATTCAGTGTCAGCCAGGTAGCTAGTCTATTAGGGGGCAACCTCCCCCCGGGTCACATACAGGAACTGTTCTTGTTTTTAATAAGATTGTAAATACATAAATATATTTTGTATTTTCAGTGTATTGGTGTTCAGGGGCAGCCGTCACATACGCCATTGGATCAGTAATATTAATAATTCCAGCTGTGATGCTGTTTAGACTGAAATCATAATAATTCCGCAGCCTTTACACTGCCACTTAAGCAATAATAATAACCTAGATTCACCCTAGATTATAAGTTTTTTGTATTTCCATTGTTTATTTATTGTTGCCTACTTTACACCTTTAATATGGTTGTATTATACTATAAAGTATTATGTTTAAGAACACCAATCTTTCTCGAATAATAACAGTATTATATTGTATGATTCTTGATGTTGTGTTTTATTTAATGTGCAGATATGTAGAGGGTCGGCAACGAGCATGTATGTGGCCCTTCGAGTTGCAAGCGACTTTACGTTGCGGTAACGGCTGACCATCAAGTCACTAGCACAATATAATTTAGCTTTTCCGCTTAAATAAGTGCAAATGGTAACATATAACCTATCGCTATATTGAGAGATATTTTGCATACAGTAAATTTTGCTACCCTCATGAAAAATACACACATATATACAACAAAAAAACACAAATAAATACAAAACATCGACACTTAGGCCGTTAGCTGCGGTAGATGCGTTTGTTTGCCACCAGCGTGAGATTAAAAAGTAGCCTTAAGATCTGGCTAAATACAGTGCACTAACTGCACTCACACTCACTGATTAGAGCGAGATGGTTTATCTCCCCTCCCCCAGTTAGTGGCACTGCATTTAGCCCGGTCTAAATGCCGCTTTACCCAATTCATACCAACTATTTTATGTGACTGACAAAACTTGCGCGCTCTTATTTCTGAACGCATGTCACCAGTCCGTTGCGTTGCCATGGTAACCGTTTGTTATGACGCTAATCCCTGTCATTCCGCGCGTAGTAAACTAAACAAAATGCCTTTATTTAGTAATAAGTTTAGTCCCAAAACGATTCCCGTGAGAAGAACAGATACGTCAGTGATTAAGAAGGAATTCGGTAGCGACTACGCCTCTAAAGAACTTTCCTTGGAGTTGAGCGCTCCGAAAATAAAACTTGGGGACTTCGAAGTAACTTTTGAAGATGGACAATGGATACCAGGTAAAATACAAAAAATACTTTATGGGAAATTATTGTTGGGCCTATCAAGCATATATAGTAAGTTTCTGTCAAAAATTTAATTTTTGGTAGGTACAAGCTTTTATTGCCAACTGTATTTTTCTGTATACCGTCATCAACTACGCATTGAGACGATCCTAACGAGCCCAAACTCAACGGTGTTACATTGGTTAAGTACTGAATTCTCATGGCAACCTTCTGTCTCCAATTTATGATCAGCTCGATGGTACCATAATGTTGAATTGTCATCCAAACTTTACTTATATCCAAAATTTCAGCTCAATCAGTTGAGGTTAATTAATAACAGGTTCAAACTTCAAACTGAAGTTCCAAGATTTGTCACTTATTCGAAACATGTTTAGGAAGTTTTGGATGCTGATTTCATTAGATTATTATTAATCATATTCCACCCTTATGTGTATAGCCCATTCGGTTTATTTTACCGGAGTGAGCAGGAAGAACGGCGCAAATATATCCGTACATGGCGGGAATACGTTGAAAACTAGAGATGTAAAGATGAAATTATGAACTTAGAATAGATTACATAAGGTCCAAATTCCTTCAATTTTTAATTTCGACTTGGCAACTATTCCAGCTGTGTACGGATATAATCGTGGCGCCCTCTACAACAAACCTTTTTTTTTAACCTCGCTGCTCGTTGCAGCCTCGGGAAAAGCGGGAGCGGCTCACAAAGAAATAATAAAACTTAAGAACGAACTAGAGCAGTTAGAGGAGGAGAACAACATGTTGCGTCTCAAGTTCGAGATACTGCTCGACATGATGACCGACAAGACTGTGGAGGCGGAGCAGGATTTGCAGCGAGCGCAGAGCTTAGGCAGTTTAAAACAGAAGAGTAAAAAGCAGAAATGGTAGCATGGGTTCTGCTTTTCTATACATAGCTAACAGTCGTTGGAATGCGTGGCAGTGTTTATTTTCATTGAAGGGTGGATTGCAAAAAAATATATATAGCTAAGAGCCTTAATCTAATCTCCGATTTAACTTCATTCGATTTCGTAACGGCAATATTACCCGTAGGTACATTTTATATGAGTAACATTCGTTAAGCAATGGAAAAAAGTTAAAGCATAGATTAGATTAAGGCTATGGTCTCTCCTATAAATCAAGCCGTAGGTGCGTCGCAATGCTTACTATGGATATGTACTGTTGTGATCGTCGGCCACAACAGTACAACTCCATAGTAAGCGTTGTGACGCAGCGTACGGCGTGATTTATAGGAGACCATGGCCTAACCTTTGGACGCCAAGACGCCTATAGGGGTTATGGCGTACGCTCTCAGTTACCTTCATGTTGTTATGTAAGGTTTATTATCTCGCTCATATTTGCAGCAGCCCAACTGGGGAAATACGGTCAAGGACTTTAATTGTTGAGCCATTTAGGTGTCAACTAATTTTGGTTTTCTATGAAGCTATGAAGTGTCCAGTATAAAGTGAGCTCTAAATGGCTCAACAATAGCTAGGCGCCACTTTCAGGCGCCCTGGTCCAAAAACCGTGTTAGGGAATCTGATCCGGAAACCTGACACGTGCGAGCCTAAATTATTTTATGCGCACTGTGTTTCAGTCGCATAGTGTTCTCACGTTTGTAGATAATCTAAAGAGAGCTGCAACGCTGCAACATCAGCTTTAAATTACTTTTTTTTTGCCCTGCAGAGCGGAACAGAAATGGTTGGGGATAACCTTATGGACCACCACCCAGAGGGAAAGTTTAAATGACAGACTGGTGGGGAGTTTTAGATGAATAAAACAAAACAGTTAAATAAACAACTTTACTTAAGTAACATGTTTTTAAATAATAATGTCTATACATAAAACCCTTGATGTGATTCCATTCCTTTTAAAATGAATAATTTTATTTAAGTTGGAATTGTTTTAGGGCTGGTTAAATTTAGAAACTAACAAGTTTCAGGCACATAATGACGCAAGTACTTTGTTTCGTCCGCCGTAGGTAACTGAGTTAACTTGTGCGCTATCAGTCTGTTAACGTAACGGCAATATCAGTCGGCTACTTCGGCTCTTTCGTTACAGCTACGATAGCTTTATTAGGCGAAGGACGTAGTGTCTGTCGGACGCACGAGGTCACGACAACCGACTGAGTAATCTTGTGCAGCCAACGCCCAAATTATAAACGTTCGTTTTGCGACTCCTTATCAGTTTATCAGTGACTATTAATCGAATGGTGACAAGTTCGCCGAAGTCTGGAACTAGAGCGGCACACGCATTAGGCGCACTAATGCAATATAATTGTTCCATCACATGTACATATAACATGGTGATTCACAAAAACAGTTTCGTCGATACAACTGAAGTTACTATTTCTCAATTTGATATATTCCTAACCAGTCGCAAACGTCGCTTGGAGTGTGTTATGTTCACCCGGGACGAGCACTCATAAAGGCAATTTTGGAGAGGTCGACCGGCGAGTACTTTCCAATCAGTTGTTATCATTATTGGGGCAGCGCGCTCTCGTGTGTCCCTCCTGGCGACACAGGCCGCAGCGCCGGCCGCCGCCGCGCGGCTCGTCGCTGCGCGCGGAGCCCCCGCGGGCGCCGCCCCGCGCGCGTCCGCGGCCCCGGCCTCGGCTACTTGGCACGCTTGTGCTCGGTACTCCCCAGTCTCCTATTAACAAATATGGTAGGGAATTAATTGGCTGTTATAATTATAACAGGCTTCAAGGTATCACGTTTCGGGCGGAACAACTAGAATGAACTGTAAAGGAATTTCATACAAAATTGAAGCCCTAGGCCGGGTAATATTTTTTTAAACTTTGATGTAAACATGGCGTCTGTTTCATGAACAGGCTAAACAGCAGATTTTTTTCTTTTTCTAGTGGCTGAATGGTTATCGGACCAAAAATATCCGCGTGAATGTCTATTACAATACGAACTGATATTAAGAATACGAATCTGTATGATTCAATGTGTTGATGAATAAATTTAAAATATCGTCTATGCGTAAGTTATCAGAGACCATAGACAATATTTAAAATCCTCTGCATTTATTTTATTTATTATAGAAATTAAGAGTGTTATTATCAGGTTGTGTATAACGGCCTTAATAAGATCTATTCGAACACTAATACACACGCGAAATACGGACGACTTCCGTAAAAAAACACCATGGAGGGATTTTGAGTGGTGTATTTTTTATTTCACTGCATACAGAGTGTTTTTTTTAAATGGGACAGTATGGGGAAATCCGAATCTAAAGGAGATAGAGGAAAATGGTCCAAGGAGACATTAGGTGTTTTTTTATGTAAACAAATTTGACTCATTAAAATTTTTGGTCAAGCGTGAGTTGTTCTTAAAAAATGATAAAGTTGGTCATTTTTTTTTGACGCGGGTCGACTCTGTTGCATGTAAGGATTATTTCATTGTATGGAAAGAAAAAAATCTGAACAGCAGAAGTTGGTCAAATTTAATGGAAACTAATCTTCATACAATTGCAGTATTCGCCTTTTAATATTGCTACAAGTGCCTAGGCGTGTAAAAAATATTTACAATTATTCCATTTTTAAATTTCGATAATCCATAAGAGCTCCAGATGATTCAAGAGAAGAAAATTTTTTTTAATCTTCGTAAACATCATGGCACGCGATAGTCTTGAAATTATAAAAAAAAGAATTCAAATTTGGAACGAGTGGCCCCCACGATCGCCCGACTTAACGCCATTAGATTTTTTCTTATGGGGTTACCTTAAGGGTCGAATTTATGAATCCCGATACAACTCCGTACAAGAATTAAAAGATGCTGTTTACAACACTTTAAACACAATTCACCATAAGTCTCTGTTAAATGCAACTAGAAGTGTCTTGAAGCGTGCTCGTACCTGCATAAGACAAGACGGCGGCCACATCGAACATTTACTCAAGTAATAAACCAACTGTATATGAAGATTAGTTTTCATTAAATTTGACCAACTTCTGCTGTTCAGATTTTTTTCTTTCCATACAATGAAATAATCCTTACATGAAACAGAGTCGACCCGCGTCAAAAAAAAAATTGACCAACTTTATCATTTTTTAAGAACAACTCACGCTTGACCAAAAATTTTAATGAGCCAAATTTGTTTACATAAAAAAACACCTAATGTCTCCTTGGACACTTTTCCTCTATCTCCTTTAGATTCGGATTTCCCCATACTGTCCCATTTAAAAAAAACACTCTGTATATTTGAGACAGGGATCGGAACCGGTTTTTTCAAAAGTCCCCGAAGTAGTCTAACATTTTGAATTATTTTAGGCTCATTAATCTAGGACTCTATCATGTATTTAGGTAACATTTTCGTATTATTAGACAGCCCGATCAAAAATGATATTATAAACCAAAGAACAAAATTGAACGAAATAAAACCGGTATTTTTGTATGGTGAAAATACCGGTATCCGATCCCTGGTTTGAGAAAAGCACTGACTATACGCCTACATAATACTGGCTTGCCGGCTTCGTATCACTATCCTACTCACCCGGCAAGCCCTTCTTTCCCGGCGTCTGCAGTAATGTACTATGAATATTCACTTACCGCCTGCGCCGGCTGCGTCGTCCGCCCACTGGAAGAAGTTGCAGCGCGAGTTGAAGTCTTTAGGACACCCGTAGAAGGGCCGGCCCTTGTTCGGCCCTTCCTTATGAACTGTTATCCTGTAACAAATGGTTACACAGTTTTTAGCTGCACTACCCA
This sequence comes from Epinotia nisella, assembly GCA_932294315.1. NCBI lineage: Eukaryota > Metazoa > Arthropoda > Insecta > Lepidoptera > Tortricidae > Epinotia > Epinotia nisella. Next base: position 14,001,654 of record OW028682.1, on the reverse strand, counting down.
AAGATACCTTTTTCTACTCCAGCACTGTAATTTGACAATTAAAAGGCTAACATCAATATTAAAAATATACACTTTTCGTGATTCCACTTAAATCTATGATCTATGAATTACATTATAATGCTCCGACGGAAATTATAATAAATTATAAGCCAACTGGTATTTTTTTTAATTTGCGTTAAAGTGGCCAGCGCCTACAGACCATGTGCCAGCGCGAAAGTGTTTTATTTAAATTTATGTTTCCATGACCGCATCCATGACAAAAGTTTATGTAAATGAACTTATTATTACTGTAACTGCCATATTTACAATAAAGACTCGTTTATTATTACGTTAATTACAGATATGAAATAAGAATATTATTTTTCCAAAAGATTTTTATGTTTGAAAAATACATCTACTTAAACAGTATTGTTGTCTATGGTAATAAAAAAACATAAAGCGCGGGAATTTAATTATTTTCAATTGTCAGTTAGGTTCATTGGTAACGCAATTTATTTAACTTTTGAGGTTGTAACTGAATTTGATCCATCTCCAATGCCAACCGCTCCGGACTTTCTACAAAATGAAATAAATATGTCCCAGATCTTAAAACAAAACAACGCGCCAATAATCATAACAAAAAACACCATTCAAAGCCTTCATATTCATTACCATAAATAAAATGTTTGTTTTTACATGTCTCTATTTTTATTTATTTATAACTAAAAGTATAAGTTGGTTCTAGCTGTCGTAGAAAAAGTACTGTATGCAACGTTATATAATTAGGTCTTAAAATTCTCGAGTCTTTATTAACAAAACTCGCTAAAGCTCGTTTTGTTACAGCGACTCTCGAATTTTAAGAACCCATATTATATAACTGTTGCATAAAATACTATTAATGGTAAAGCAATACGTTTTTTCATAGAATTTGAACCCTATCAGATAATATATAAAGTCCAAAATCATGGTGAGAATATACATTCCAATCTGCCTTAGGGTGAATATCCACCAGAGATGTTTTTTTTATATATTTGACACCTTGCACGCTGGGCAGTTATAATATTTATACAGGGTTAATAATAATAAAATCGTTTAATTCGGACATAAAATCCATAGCTTGTTAGTAAGTAAGCCTTAGTAACTAGGTTAGTAGAGTTCAAATTGGGCCACAATTTTTATTTGCCTTACCCAAAACTGAATTATAGGGCATTCCGATCCGAGCTTTCTGCAATCGCAATCAGGTTCAAAAAATCGATCTCAAGTTATTACTTGAGCTTTGGCAAGATGAAGTTTACATTTAGTCCTACTAACTCAAGGTCCGTAATCAATACTTTTTTCTTAATAAACGTAAGTAATAAAGTAAAGGAACACACTTTTTACAAGGCAACCCGCACTCGCAGCTCACACCATCGTCGTTCCCCGGGAAGTTGTCCCTCGAGAAGCTGGGCGTGATGCCCCAGCCTCGCGCGCCGGAGTCGGAGCCCCGCGGCGCGGGCGCGGCGTCCGCAGGCTGCGGCTGCGAGTCGGGCGCCCACAGGAAGAAGTCGCAGCCGCCGTTCTCCTTGCCGACCGCGCATTTGTAGAATTGTTTACCTAAAAAAACCAATAGCGATACATTTACGTTTAAATATGCAATAAGATCAAATACAATAATAGATTAAACTAAAAATACAAATATAGAACCTATATATTGAAAACCTAACTATAAAAAAACCTATTGCCATGTAAAAACAATTGCCACTCTTAAATAATGTGAGAAGGGAAATTTATAGTGAAAATGCCCTTACAACCAATATTTGACAGATGGGTCGTTCTTCTTTTTTACCGACAATGAACCGAGGTTTTTCTGTTTTTTTGGTTTTTGAACTATCCAAAATTGTGGTTTTGAAGTGCGATTTAAAAAAAATGCATAGGTTTCTTCATTAGAACTAATTAAAGTTTCCTTTCTGGCCAATATAAATATTTATTTACGGTTGGTTTCTAAAAAAAAACATGTGACAAAGTGGACTCTTTCAGTGGGGACAACATTTTGGTTTACCACTCTGTCACGGCATTCTACGAAAGAAAAAAAACATTTTAAAAAATGCTAGTTAGAGAAAGTGAAATATTAAATATCACTAATTAATAAAATAATATGGACGTTCATTCGAACATTATAAAACCGTAAACATCATTACTCAAATGAGATGCCGTAATAAGACGAAGGACAGGCTATTGTCGGTCGAAAAGAAGAACGACCCAGATGTCATCCCAGTTCAATTTATGTCATCATTGACGTTTATTGTACCGGGATGACGACTGTCAAATAAAAGCTGTTAAAAAAATCTAATTATAATCCTCACGCCACCTCAGCCTCATCTTGAATGTTTTAGGAACGGCTGTTTTTTTTCCACTATGCCGAAGTAAGTCATTGGAAACCACAGTACACACACTAAAAAGGGCTTTAACGAAAAAAGGTTAGAGGACGAATGATTTTACGACACCAGTATTCAGCATCAACTTATTCCATGAAATTAGTGAAAATCAAGAAAACGTCTACTTACCAAAATTTGCAGTTTGTTTCCTAACAGTCAACATAATAGCTGCCTTATTGCACCCGCACTGGACATCGTTGTTGTCCCCATTCGAGCCGTCCCCACTTCCCCACGGGGTCGGCATTCTGGCGCCGGCGTTCGGTCCATTTTGACCTCTATTCGCAGGAGGTGGGGGTAGAAATTGCCTTGGCTGATTCGGAGTTGGTCCACGAGTTTGATTCTGAGGTGCTGTGTTTTGGTTCCAATTATGCCTCTGCTGATTGGGATTTGCACCACCGATTTGATTTTGAGGTGCTGTGTTTTGATTCCAATTTTGCCTCTGCTGATTGGGATTTGGACCTCGAATTTGATTCGGCGGTACAGTGTTTTGATTCCAATTTTGCCTCGATGGCATTACTTCGACCGTTGTCCTGGGTACATTGTTACTATTGGAACTCATCGTATTTTGCGTTCTGCTTTCAGGCACAGCTTTTACACAAGAAAGGTTAATTTTCAGGAGTTCGAGGAATGTGGTATCGCAGCCTCCTATGCAGCATGTGTATGGAGGAGGGTACAAATGGCTTATGGAATTATTGCGCCACTCGAATTTGAGCTTTTTGTAGTTTGGACCACACTGAAAGGTGAAATAAAAGCAGAGATTTAGCGATATCAATATCACTATGATATTAGGATAACAAAAAACTAGGTTCATATACAATTTTAGGTCTCGGCCCGTGTTAACACAGGTCAGACCGACAGGCCGTGGGAACCATCGCATTCGATGCGGCCTGCGGTGGCCTGTCGTCGCCCGTTAGGAGCGGGAGTCGTAAGTCCAAAGGCGCGGCGCGGCGCGACGGCGCCTGTCGCGGCCGGGGTCCCACAGCCCGCTTTCTCACAGGTCAGTTCGCGCCAGGCCAGACGCGACGGTTCCCATGGCCTGTCGATCTGACCTGTGAGAAAGCAGGCCGTGGGACCCCGGCGTAAGCACAGGCGTGGCACGATCCGGCCTTAACACTAATATACTCGAACCATCCTTGGCAATTAAATCACCATAAAATGATTTAATGTTTTTAGACTATTTCTTCACGCTTTCGAAATTCTCGTAATACGGATAATCTTACCAGAATACTAAATTGCGTGTAGCTTTGACGGGTCCCCCTCATTTGCTCAGTAGATTTCGTGGAAATAATAGAATCTAGTCAAGAACATGAATTTGAATGCTGCAGGCGCAAATTAAATATGTTATACGTAATAGAAACAAAGTTACTATACAATGGATCAAGGGGCACAGTGGCTCAAGAGGAAACGATGGAGCGGATGAACTGGCCAGGAAAGGGTCAGAGACAACGGCATACGGACCGGAGCCAATCTTGCCCCTGCCACAAAGCTACATATATAACGAACTAGACCAATACACCAAAGACCTACACCAAAGATACTGGGAGGAGATAGACACATGCAGACAGACCAAAGAGATTCTGTCGAAGCGCGACTACAAACTCACAACTGCACTAATGAAGACGCACATAAACCAACTACGCAAGATAGTAGGAATGATAACCGGACACAACACTTTGAACAGACACCTCTATAATTTAGGTATCACAGACAGCCCCATGTGCAGAGCGTGCATGGAGGCAGAAGAAACGACTAAACACATTCTACTGGACTGTAAGCAGGTAGAAGTATACAGGAAAAAGCACCTAGGGTCTCCGGACACACTATGGAACGCAGTCAGTAATACCAAGGCACTCTTAAACTTTTTAGAGGAGCTGGGGTGGTTAGAGTAGCGCCACCCTGCCGTTTCACGCAAAATAGGCACATTTGGATGTCGACTTGCGGAAAATGTCCAGTAAAACTAACTAACTAAACGTAACAGAATAAATGGAAATGATTCCTCCAGAAATTGAGGAATAAAAGTAGTTGAAAAGAACTCACGGTAGAGCAGGAATCGTTCAGCACTTGTATGGTCTTGACGACGGTGGGGAACCAGACGGCGTTCTTGCAGGTCGGGAACGACAGGCAGCCGATGTACAACTCGTCGGCGTTGTTCTTCTTCTGGCGCACTACCATGTCTGCGCCGCACTTAGGGCATTTTAGAGCTGGAGGGAGAAATACATTATGTTGATAATATAGAAAAGTTTATTAATTAACGAGGGGCGTAAGGGGAATATTGCAAACAAGAGTCTATCAGAAGCCCAATGCCGAAGGCGCAGGGCTTTTATTTATTTATTTATTTATTAGGACCTTCAACAATAAGCATACCATTACATAATATTACTCTTATATGCGCAAATTAAAACTAAGTACCTTATTAATTACAGAAAGACACAGCATGCATCAATTAACAGTGAAATTTAACTAAAAAAGAAGATTACAATATGTTTACTCTTAACTAATAATTACTAAGTCATGTCAGCAATCGTGGCTTTTATGAATGGGATAGTTGACGAGTTTAGATCAATACAATCTTGATGTTTGTTATAAGCCGTAAACATCCGTGACAGTGGACAGTGTAGCTTGAGGTTAGTACGACGAGTAGCTAAACTGAACAGCTTAATATTACATGCTCTAGGAATTGTAGAGGGTACGTGGAATTTTTTTTTTTGCAGTATAGTAATTTATTTTAATGACTCCAATGTGTATTGCGTCTCACATTTTTTCCATCTTGGACAAGTGGAATACACCCCTCAGTCGTGTTATATCCGTGACTTCAGTATCAGTAAAAAAATTGACAGGTGGTGACACACAAAAAAGCCTATACACGCTGAGGGACAAGAGATTTGACATTGTATCTCGTTCCCACTTGTGGTATTGTCTATGCTTATATCTTTGTAACACATGTGTGTATGTGTGCGAGTCCCTCTATTCTATCCTTTCTCTATGGGTCTAGGTGTCAAAATGATTGGTGAATTTAAAGCTGCTGTCAAAAAGACCTCTCGCCAGCTGGTGATATAATGCATTCTGAAAAGCCCTCGTTGTATACCCTTTAATATAATACCTGAGGGCATATCCAGGGCGGGCGCCGAGGCGGGGTGGTAGGGCGCGGGCCGCTCGCTGAATCGCTCGGCGAGGGCGGCGTCTATCTTATCGGCCTCGCCCGTCACTGTTACATACACCTCTTTATACTTTGCTATCTAAACAAAGATAACATAACATCCAGTCAGTTGCAGTATTCTTTGGTCGGTTAAGGTAATAACAAGTGATTCCCATCTTCCAACCTAACTATCCAACCCAGGTTGGATATTGGGAAATCATAGTGCCATCTTCCAACCTACCTCGGGTCGGACAGTGGGAATATAATTGATTGTTCATTTTCTTCCCATCTTCCCACCTGCACTGAATAGGAGTCACAGGTAATTCTATGTTAATATTTTTTCATCACACTTGCTCGTCAATGGCGTTATTACTTGCGAGCGTACAGAGCAGTTATAGCCGTTTTACCTCCCATGGGCAGTTAAGTTTAGTTTTAAAATAATAGAACCCTCTGATTGGCTTAAGCAAATCTGGTTGCTCTGTGATTGGTTGAAAAAAAATCTAGTTGGTCAAGCCGGCCCCGCCCCGCAAGAATACTGCTCTGTGATTGGTTGAAATATTGAACTCCACTAGCACTGATCTGGAAGTGAAGTTGTCAATTTTTGATTGGTGCGGCTGTATGAAACTTAGATTTTTCTGTCTTTTGTAGTTCCTTATTTATTTCCTCGCAAATGTGATGAAAAACATTGTGTATAACACGGGCGTAAGAATATTGCAAACTCGAGTCATCAAAAGCCCTCCGCCTTCGGCGTCGGGCTTCTGATAGACTCTCGTTAGCAATATTCCACTTACGCCCCTCGTTAAACAATGTACTATAAATATCTTTAGTATTTTTATTGGTTACCATTTAGTATTCATATTGATGTATAGTATTTTGCAGGCCTTTACTAATAGTGGTAGCTCAAAAAGTAATACCCTTTCACACCACTTCTTCTTGAGGAATGAACATTGTTAATGGCCAGGAAAGTTATAGTCGAATTGTAAAAAATATGGATATGATTTCAAGTGTCATTATTAGTTAATTTTATTAATGTGATGTGTGTGACGGGGCTGATGTTTTTCTAGTGTAGATGTAGAACTGATGTTTAAATTTGATATATATATATATATATATATATATCTAATTTAAAAAAAACCTTTCTTACTTTGAAGGGAATAAATAGTATATGTAAGCAATCTGAACACTTTTTTGTTTTTTTTTTGTCAGTGCCTGTACATAAGTACAGGTTGGAAGATGGGAAAAAAATTGGTAATCAATTATATTCCCACTATCCAACCTCAGGCAGGTTGTAAATGGCACTATGATTTCCCAATATCCAACCTGGGTTGGATAGCTAGGTTGGAACATGGGAATCACTCCTTATTACAGCTTCCTAATTTAGCAGCAGTTTGGAGGGATAGAGCATAAAAATCTCACTTCGAGTTTCAAGGCATCGGGTATGTTCCTCTTGTCAGTGCGTTAGGAAGGTGTAACAATCCTTAAAGTTATCCATTCTGCGATAATGGGGAGGCATTTTGTCTATGCTTTTAAAATTAGGAAAAGCTGTATTAAAACCAGTGTCTACGCCAAATCTTGGGACTGGGTGCCAAGGCGGAAGCGGAAAGCGCTAGGAGGATGACATGACACTTGGTACCGAGACTGCACATGGGGCCATAGCCATCGGGCCTCGAGATTTTTATTTTTATTTTATAAATACGTATATAGGTATTTTAAAGGGGAGATGGGACAGTGCCCTAATCAGGCACTGGACCACCCAACACTTAACTTTTAGGTACTAACATAGTTATTTAAGTTAATTGGTAATTCTAACACTTATGCGCTACAAATGTCTGAAATAATATTTTTTATTTATTTTTTTATTTAAGAAAGCGAATGCCATCTGACCTTCCAACCCAGAGGGAAAACCAAACGTATCCTACTAATATTATAAATGCGAAAATTAAGATGTTTGAATGTTTGTTACTCAATCACTCTTAAACGGCTCAACCCATTTGGATGAAATATTGCACGAAGATAGTTTATAGCCTGGATTCAAATATAGGATAGTTTTAATCCCGGGTCCACGTAGACGAAGTCGCGGGCGGAAGCTAGTGTCTAAATAAAACGTTACAAGATACCTGTTCAGCTAGCACGACTTGTGGCTGCTTCCTCCCCTCGCTGATGGCCTTCAGGTCGGCCTCGAGCCCCGCACGAAGATGCGGCTTGGAGATGGCCAGCCCCATGGCGTCGTAGCCCTCGACCAGCCCCATGCCGAGCAGGCCTGGCACGAAGTGTATCGCGTCCGCTAGCGCCACGTAGGACCGGTTCTTTATCGTTTCTATGTGTTCGGCGTGAGTAGCGTCCGTGCCTAGAGCAAATTAGGTATAAAGTATCTGACAGCCGCAGATGAGAAGGTAAGGTTTTTCGAGTGTATGTGTGTTGGTTATTGTGGCACTCTTTGGGGAGGCCTATGTCCAGCAGTGGACGTCTTGCGGCTTATATGATGATGTGTATTGGTATTTTTTTGGCACGCTCTATAGCTTAACGGTTAACAGAAAGTGTTGTTAGATGGGTCAAATTTTTCTTGTTGTTATTCTGCCCGGTATGCCGAAGACAATAGTGACAGAGCTTCATAGCAAAAATATTATAAATTGGACTCGTAACATGCTCAAGAGATACCATCATCAAGAGATGCCCCACCATAGAATAAAAAAAAACGTGTTTAGTGGATTTTAATCCTATACAATCTTAGTTTTAAAGAGTTTTCCAGGAGACTTAATTATGGCTATGAGCAACAAAAAAGCGTTAGCCCAGATTTGTTACAGAATAATACCTATTCCATGTTTTTCCATAAGCGCAATGAGATCAGCTTCGGTCAGCAAATGCGGTGGTTGCGTGCTGCCCTCCGCCATGTCTATGCTCGTCGGACTAAATGTTTGACCCACCTGAAATAAGTTAATCAAATAAAATTCTCCTCCAAACTTATATTTCTCATTGAAAATTGAACCTTAACACGCACCTCATAGACGTGAATGGGTCGTTCTTCTTTTTTACCGACAATGAACCGAGGTTTTTCTGTTTTTTTGGTTTTTGAACTATCGAAAATTGTGGTTTTGAAGTGCGATTTTAAAAAAAATGCATAGGTTTCTTCATTAGAACTAATTAAAGTTTCCTTTCTGGCCAATATAAATATTGATTTACGGTTCGTTTCTAAAAAAAACATGTGACAAAGTGGACTCTTTCAGTGGGGACAACATTTTTGTTTACCACTCTGTCACGGCATTCTACGAAAAAAAAAACATTTAAAAAAATGCTAGTTAGAGAAAGTGAAATATTAGATATCACTAATTAATAAAATAATATGGACGTTCATTCGAACATTATAAAACCGTAAACATCATTACTCAAAAGGGTTGCCGTAATAAGACGAAGGACAGGCTATTGTCGGTCGAAAAGAAGAACGACCCGAATCTCCTTCGGCGATCACTTGTCGTAAGGGTACAGTGGTACACATACCAAACTAATAATTCTCATTGAAATTTGAACCTTAACACGAACCTCATAGACGTGTATCTCCTTCGACGACCACTTGTCGTACGGGTAGACATCGAGGTAGTTGCGCGCCGTGATCATGAGTCCGTTGGCCGTGAACCGTTCGCCGGCTATGTCGATGGCGACGGTGGTCTCCTGGCCCTGGGCGTCCTTCGAGCAGCACGCCAGGAACGAGCGCACTATGAACTCGTATAGGCGCTGCTCGTTGCCGGATAGAGCTATGGAAACAGTACGTTGTTATTTTTACTAACGGGACCTTAGAGCATACATAACTGGAGTAGCCTTATCTCCTATTTGCGTACAAAAAAGTCTGCCGAATTTTGCGGGAGCCAGGGGGAGCATCTAATAGGATATTGAAACTCCATTATATATTAAAAGCTTGAAGTGGTTGAACGTTTATAATATCAAGTGCTTACAGCAACATGCGGGCATTTTTATGATCAGAGTTCTCTTGCGAGGCGATTTTGTGGTCGATTGTGAAATTGTCTTTGTATGATTTTTTGAACATTGTGCAAGGTTTTTTACACAGGGGTAAGTTACTCTAAGAACGGGACTTAATCGCGTAATTATATTTATTTATTTACCTCATTGAAAATAATGTGTGAAAATCGTGAGAATATACAGGGTGGCACATTTAGATCGGTCACTATAGAAAAGTCTGAAACTATAAGACTTCTTAGGAACCATGTCATTGATTTTAGTAACAAGAAAAACCGCAATCATGTATTTAAAAAAAAACTTGTACTCAGCTCGGGATCGGGAATCGAACCCGGACATTTTGAAAAATAAAACTAACACTATTTCTATTTAAATATTAATTGTATAGGTCTTAAGCAGTAAATGTTACTATGAAACATGATATCTAAAATGAATAACATGCATTGTTTTCATATCCTATTTATTTTAGTAAGTTTTCTAAATTACCATCATGTTTCATAGTAGTATGTACTTTAATTAGTAGAATTTAAGAGCTAATTGTATAACTATTGTATACAATACTTTTTATACGAGTCAACAGAAATAATTAAACAGCCTTGGTATCTAATGAAAATCCAAGCCCTGCTGAAACGAAGTGCAAGTCACGGGTGCGCCGGTACAACGTCGTTTATGTGTTTTGTATTGGAATCAACGCGACGTCCTATTGGTCAAATTTATTATAGTTCAGTAAAGGCGCCACGTGATTGGTCGAATTTATTTTAGTTGTCTAAACGTACGAAGTCTTAATTCAAACAATAAAGTCGACGGTATAAAAAATATAAAGCGCAACTCCGTACTTATTAGTTAATGAAAAACCAACATTGTAATGCATCAGCTATATTGTTTTCAATTTATTTATTTATTAATAAATGCATTGTGCAGTTCCAAAATCTAAGGGTTAAAGTTGTCACAGGCTATCGTGGCCATGGCGGTGCCAAGTAGGTGTGTTAACCAGGGACATTGGCAATTATACTATTTCTAAACACTCGCTGTACACGAGACAATAAAAAGACGGGATGTGACACATTTACGAGTATCGCGCTCTCTGTCGCTCCAATCATGGCAGCTAAGTGGAACAGAGGTGTCTTGTTTCCACAATTATATTGCACAACGCGCAGTTAGTTTTTAAGAACATTTACCTGCCACATTCGACACATCACAACTGAACTTACTATTTGTATACTTAGTAGGATGTATGGGAGGATGGGCCTTATCACTCTTGTTCCCCTGCCGCGGCGTCGGCCCCCCGCTATCCAGGATGCCCTGCGCGAACCCGCCCCAGTTCGGGTCCCCCGTCTGTTGCCCCACGAGCTGCCCTAGGTCCATCTCTTTAGGGTACTCATTCGTCTCCGTACGGGGGTAGCTGATGAAACCTTGGGTGTACAGTTTTTCGGCCAGTTTCATCGTCTCTTTGGCGCTGATTCTCAGTTTTCTTGACGCGGATTTTTCCAGTTCCTAGATATTAATGGGTAGTTAGAATAGGAAACGGAGTAGTCAATACAGAGGGTACTTTTCAATTGAAATCTTTCCTTTTAAAATACAGGGTTTCTGAGCTACGTGAAGCAATAGTCCTCACAATACAATTACAACTTTTGCATTTAATTTCACTCAATCTCCCCATGGGTGACGTAAGAGGTAACTAGATGAGTTCTGACCAGGGAGAAATGGTGATATATCTTGAGAGATATTCCTCTTGATCAAACTATCATGCACTCTTCTGCCTACCCCTTTCGGAACACAGGCGTCAGTTTACATAGCTTACCACAGTGTCCAAAGGCAACGGCCTCCATTTTGACTTGGGCTTGGTCTTCACCTCGCAGACCTTGGCGGTGGGGTTCTCGAGGCAGATATCCTGGAGCACCTGGCACGCCTCCTGGTCGAATAAGCGTATGCGCTCCCAGTTGAAGTCCACACTGAGATCGTTCATCGTGTGATTCACTGAATATGCGTCAAAATATGGATTATGGTTTTTGTGCTGTATTCACAAAAAAAAACTATTTATTCTATTTCGTTACTTCTACTTATAAGCAAGTGGTTATGATCATCTGAAGTGATGTGACAAATATTACAAGTCATCATTGATCTGCCTCATGTACAATCCAATTCAATATCCCAGGATACAATCCTAACATCATTATGTTGATGATGAGTTGAAAGTTAGTGATTGCAATCGGGCATATTCATTATATTTATGTCCCTTAAACGGATAGTTACGGATAGTAACAAAACCGACAGGTTAGACGTGACTTTAGTTACCCTTAACCTCACTATAGACATCACTTTAGTTAACATTTACCTGTCATTGTTTTCGAACCCCCAATTACCTTTTATCTTCCAGAATGGTTCTGGAACAAAGCTCTCCACAGCCCTGTAGCGCTCTACCACGAAGCCTAGTGTAGGGAATTGGCATGAGCCATAGCTCACCAGGCTATCTGCCAACTTGCTCGGGAATACTTTCTGCAAACGCAGTGTTTGGAACCTGGTGAATGCAGCACCTGAAAATATATATATTCAACAGTTACAACGTCTTTGTAACAATATACATACCATTTATTACAAACATAGAGCATTCTTCTCTAGGTAGTTGAAATACATTTAAAAAATACCTTTGTGGCTTATGATTTTGTCTTATTATGACTTAAATAAATATAAAATCCGGCAATTCTTCGAGTTCGCAGGACTTGACCAAGAATTGTAGTAAGTAGCGATCACAATAGATCAGCAATGGTCGCAGTGCTAATAGCCACTACCAGAATAATAATAATGACTTCTATCAATACATGATATCATGCTGTTGGACCTAGCAATATGCCAACATAATAACAAATGTTGACTATTTCTTATTAAAGAGAAAAAAAAGTGAAAGTAATAAATCATATTTTAATAGAGGTTCAAATCATAAATTAATTTAGACTAGTTTTAAGATTTCTTGTTTTAAAGACACAAATAAAGGCTTATTTATTTTATTGCAATAATAGGTTGTAAGTAAAAAATAAATTCCAGTATAAATCTATGCAACAGTATAATAAAAATACAAACCAATCCTCAAATCCAACTCTTGCCTCACATCAACAGCATCACTAATGTTCTTATTGGGTTGCTCCAAATTGTTCAGTGCCCGTTTCACAGACACCGCTGTGATCTCTGAGAACTTGGCTCGGTAAATCTGGAGATTGGGCTTGATTGCTGTGCACACTTGGATTATTTCGAACCCTATGTTTTCTCCTTCTCTGTCACAATCAGTCCATATTATTAGTCCTTGGCAACTACGGACTTCTCTTTCTAGAGTTTTCTGAAAATGTATAGCAAATTGTTTACTATTGTTCTGAATAATTTCTTCCCTCAAGCAATACCGAATATCTATTCTATTTTATGTTTACAGTATGCATACACAGTAAGAGACGGATGACATTTTAAGTGACGATTTCAAGGACTTTAGTCCACCACTGGACTGCTGAGGATGTCATGCAAGGCTGTTTAAAATGCTACCTACTCCCTATTGTAAAAAATCTTTCTTGTAATAGTGAGACTGCTGCCAAGGTTTATGAACAAAGATTTTAGACATTACCTTAATTTTCTCATAGTTTTCAGGACAATACTTGAACACAGGAGCATCAAAAAGAACTAAAGGATTGCAAGACTGCCAGTGCTTGTAGCTTCCTACAAATTCTAATCCCAGAAGATGGCCTGATACAGATGTCATGGCCATGGTTGCTTTCTGATGGTTTACTTCAGCCTCAAATTCATAGATCTTGTTGTACTGTGACAATCCTTCTCGCTGAAATATTAACAAAATAACCAAGAATTATAATAATACCTAATCTTAGATAAATTTAGGTTAGGTACTATATACGGAGCATATTTCTATTAAATATCAACACAGCAGTTGTGGACATAATCTTGTGTTAGAGGAAAATCATTTTATTTACCCTCCTAGAGGTCCCTCGAGACAAGTGCATAGCAATATTTTTGGCAGCATCGTTCTTCTCAGCTACGTTAAGAAACTTCATTTTTTCTGTTGTTTTGGTGGATAGTAAAAAGCATTGATTGTTTGTATACAAGCTTATACCGAGTCGCCGCTTTAGGTTATACCCGTTCCGGAGTAAAAGTTTCATACTTGACTCAATTCATAGTGAAACACGTAACAATGTCAACATTTCAACACAAAGGGCAATACATAGCTTATGAATATAAACTATATTCTTATTTTATTGTGTAATGTAATGCAAACAACACGAAAAAACAGTATATTTAGCATGCCGTTGTTATCACGACCGCGCGCCGTTTATTTAATTTGATATGACTTGCTTGACATTTTTGACAACGAATTGTCAATACTGTCATTCATGACAGTTCGTTTTTTGCATATTGGCAAGACTGGTAGTAGTGACGTTCGCTAGAACTACGATCAATTATTCCGGTTTTTAAAGGCCTATTACGACTACCTTTTTGAAAGTTCAGAGCGTTTTAAACCATGTCTGAAGCAGTAAATTTGACAGTTCAGTTTTGACATTTATGTGTGATATTGATACTACTATCAGTTTATTTTTGTTGTTCTTTCAATTTATATATAAATTTAAGGAAAAAATACCGTCTATTTTAAACAATGTGGACATCGCGCTCAATTGTGCAGACTTCTTTAAGCTATACCAGAATGTGTTTTTTAGTAAATTGTCTCAAGCGATTCAAGAGTTCGCAACAGTGGTTAAGTCGTCAACGAGTGGATCCTTATGTTGAAAAGGCAAAGATATATAACTACAGGTAAGTTTCTACTGAAATGATAAGAAAGTATAGTACATGCCATGACAAACAATAATTCAGTTAGGGTGTAGCAAAGGGTACGCAGGACAAGAAATTTTTCATCGGTGGGACATCATTATGACACATTTTATATGGTTCTATCGTTTAGAAAACGCTAAAAGAAGCATGTTTTTTTTTTTTTAAATCTCTAAAATCAAGAATGACTGAGATATTGTACTTATCGCATTAGCGAAACCTAGATAGGTTTGTTAAGTAGCTTCAGATGCCCAAAGGGCAAATTACCTAGAAATAGGAGACCTGCCTTGCGAGCTCTGTCTAAACTCATAAGTTACGAAAAAGATGTTATGATATTTATCCTTTTGATTACATTTTTACTGTCCTTTTTGTGTACCCTTTGATACACCCAATTATGTTTATGTATTATACAGATGTCGCAGTGCATTCAAACTCTTGGAGATGAATGATAAGACAAATATACTAACACCAGGACTAACGGTTATTGACCTAGGCGCCTCTCCTGGCTCATGGACTCAAGTAGCAGTCCAAAAAACAAATGCAGATGGAGCTGATCAGAAAAAACCTAAAGGGACAGTGTTGGCTATTGACAAATTACAAATATTTCCTATTGAGGTATGTAACTAATAATTATGAGACTTAATGACCTGCCATTAACATACCAACTGATTTCTAATTTTGTTCGTTTTAGGGTGCGACAATATTGAATAACATGGATTTTTCCACAATTGAGGCACATGATAAAGTAGTAAAGGCTTTAGGGGATAGGAAAGTAGACTTGGTACTGTCAGACATGGCGCCCAGCGCCACGGGTGTGCGGGAGCTGGACAAGGACCGCATCATAGGGCTCTGCTACATGGCCATAAGATTTGCAGCACTAGTCACCAAAATTGATGGCAACTTATTGTTCAAAGTATGGGATGGTAAAGAAGTGCCAATCTTAGAAATGGACTTGGAAAGATTCTATAAAAGCATCAAGATTTTAAAGCCAAATGCGAGCAGATCAGAGTCATCAGAGAAGTTCATTTTGGCTAGAGGTTTCAAGGGCATCCAAAGACCTTTGGAGAAAGGCCGTTGGGGATAGAGTGTACATGATTTAGC
The DNA here is from genome assembly GCA_932294315.1 of Epinotia nisella. NCBI lineage: Eukaryota > Metazoa > Arthropoda > Insecta > Lepidoptera > Tortricidae > Epinotia > Epinotia nisella. The sequence continues at coordinate 13,986,240 of OW028682.1, read as the reverse complement.
AACTGTAGGTAATTGTAAAATGTCTTCCACATCATGTACCCCTGAATTGCCGACAGACATTTCATGGAATATTATTTCAACACAACATTTCAAGTATTTTTATTTCATCAACAAGTCATTTGATTTACCCTTGAATTGCACAGACATTCCATCAAATATTATTTCATTGACAACGTACGGACGATGTCTGTAGTTGAAATTAAAATACGTGAAACATTGTCGATGAAATAATATTGAATGAAATATCTGTCATAGTAGTATAGATTCTTCGACGCAATAACTTGTCCATGAAATGAAAATACTTGAAACATTGTTGATGAAATAAGAAATAATATTCGATGAAATATCTGTCGGCAATTCAAGGGTTAAAGGGTAAGGGTAAATCCTTCCACATTCAATTCGGGACAATGTTATATTACACTAAGATTTCATGAAAGAATTTGTATTGAAAGAGACTGGGTTACTGGTAATACACTTTCTAGACTTGTCCATTTGCTAAGGAGCATCCTACTCATTGTCATTGAATACTGATTTGTCAAATTAGAATATTGGTAAAACTCTTGAGTGTAAGACTCTTCTTGCATATAGTTGTAAACTGTTTGAATAGCATTTGTTTTGCTTGTGTTACAAATGTTGTACAGGGTGTTTGGTAGCTAGGTGCAAAGCTTTAAAGGGGTGATAGTAGGGGTATTTTTGAGCAACTTTTAATATGGGAGCAACCCTGAAATCACAGAAAAAAAGGGGTCCAATACTAAAGTTCAGTTCCTATTCAACCAAATTGTATGGAGAGCTGATATTTATTTTTGCGAATTCGGGGCTGCTCCGATATTAAAGGTTGTTCAAAAATACCTCGACTATCACCCCCTTAAAGCTTTGCACCTAGCTACCAAACAGCCTATATATGTAATAAAATAACTATTCAAATGGGTCACAACAACATTCAAGAGGGCTTTTCTTATGTTTTTTACCTATAGTTTGGGTTATAATTTGAGTGTGTTAACATTTCTTGTAAGCTACTAGCATTGTCCTCAAATGTATAATATAAGTATTATATTTTGTAGTAAGCACAAACAGACCCAAAGAGTATATAATCACTACATAGACCTTTATAGGACAATCATATAGATAAAGTAATTGAAATATACTCATAGAACTTACCCATAAATACTATGTTACCACATAAATATAGTTTATTTAAAGTGGAATAAAACACTTGGTTGTAAAAAGATTTTTCTTTACTTTCATATAGCATAATTTCTGAAGCATAATTTATAATTTTGCTAATCAAGTAAGTACTAAAAAAATTTATAATCTGTATTGTAAGCGTTTAACGTCGTATTTGCTAAAGAACACTTTAGATCTTATAATAAAATAATATATTATTTGCCATATTTTAGTTTTTTTCTTATTGGTTATTGTTTTTTGTACCATTGCAATTAAATATAACTTATTCTTTATTAATTGCTCTCTATAATTAAAATATCACAATAAATAATGATAGTAGTATCATTGTCTCTAAGCATTACTTGGACGTAAACTTAGGTATGGCTTGTTTATACCCAATAAATGTTGGTTTTGTAGCTAAAGCTGAACCTTGCATGCTTTTTACTGCCATAGGTAAATCATTATTTTTTGCTCCGTAAGCAAAACTAACTAGCCTCCTACTAAAGAAGTGCTGACGCAACAATTTCCTATAAGTATGATATATAATTAATTGTATACTGATACATGATTATGGTATTAGGGGATGCGTTTAGAGCCAGATGAGATTAGGCATGTCTTAGTTCGTAATGGTTCTAAAATAGTTGCATCAGTTAGTGAGCTAGCAAATTCTAATCATAGGCAAAGAAAACAAGTATTTAGTGAGACCAGAGAAATCACGAAGATGCGGTCTTCGACTGGCATTGTTCTTATTCATATTGACTGGATTATCAGTAGAGTCGTTTACTTATAATATCATCTCACTGGCAATTAAAGACTTATCTGGAATGCACACCTTGAAGAGTGAAATGTTGTGAGCCTAAACAAAATAATAGGCACATATTTATATCATAAAACAGCCTACAGCTCATAATGTGTACTCAGTTTAACGCACATAATATATGCCTATTCTTTCTTTCAATTTAATTTAAATCTTAATGAAATAGACGCAAATTGACACGACTATGGAAACGAGTCTTAACTTATTGAGCGTCACGTCAAATAAAATAGTTGCTGATACGCCACACTATCGCCATGTTATTATCCAACTGCGAGCAACACATTGTATAAACTCGTACGGTGCTGTCTGAAAACCAGCGCTGTAGGTGTCTGACACCTCGGCATAATGCAGAGACAGCGACCGATTCACTGCCGCGAAGACACACACAACATGTGTCAATTGTATTGTATGTTTACTCCCTTTGTCTCTGTGTGCCTTTTTTGTATTGAATATTGTCTTCATTCTTTCTTTCTATAAACCGTATGACGAGCACGCTCTGAAGAATTGATGTGTCGCTGGTACCTTGGGATGTGTGGTGGTTGAACGGATGTTGCAGGTATATCGGCCATTGGCATAAAGCTGCAAGGTGGGCGTCAATAGATGAGTGAGATATCCAACTGCGAGCAACATATTGTATAAACCATATGACGTGCACACTGAAGAATTGACGTGTCGTTGGTACCTATTGAACGGACGTTGCAGGTATATCGGCCATTGGCATAAAGCTGCAAGGTGGGTGTCAATAGATGAGTGAGATATCAAGTTCGTCTTCAAGTATTTCCAACGAGTCGGTCCTTTAAGCCAAGTATCGGCTATCGGTTTAGACGAAGTGCGTGGTGGTGGCGGTGAGCTTGGCGAGCTGCTTGTGCGACAGCAGGCTGGAGTGCGCGGCGTGGTCGAGCAGCAGCAGGCGCTCGCCGCGCTCGTCGGCGGCGCGCGCGCGGCAGCGCCCGCCCGTCTCCAGCGCGAAGCTCGACACCGCGCAGATCGCGTACATGAACGTTAGCACGAACAGGGCGCAACCGAAATCTGAAACAGACAGTGTATGTAACGGCGGCCAATGATGTAATATAAAAGAGAGGTAGATACGTTGTCTATACGAAATTCCGCGTCTAAAAATGGCTGTGTGCCACTGTTGGAGCGCTTATAGCCTATCTACCTCTTTTTTCGAGCGTATGTATGTATTTTATATTACATCATTGACGGTGGCGCCAAAGTTATTGAGTCGTTTCTCTAATGAATGAAGAAAACTGTATGAATAAAATGACGACCGCTTAAGCCTAGTTGGTAGTGACCCTGCCTACGAAGCGAGAGGTCCTGGGTTCGAATCCCGGTATCCCGAATATTTGTTCCCGAGTCATGGATGTTTTCTATGTATGTATTTATTTATCTATATAAGTATGTTTATCGTTGTCTAGTACCCATAGTACAAGCTTTGCTTAGTTTGGGACTAGGTCGATTTGTGTAAGATTGTCCGCAAAAAAAATAAAAAAATAAGGGCTGCCGCGAGTGAATTCGCCGCTAGAGGCGCTAGTGGCGCGTCGGGACTTCAAAATGTCAAATGCCATAGTTTGTAAGTGGATTTTGCAGGTTTATTCATAATTCCTAATAATGTTCTGAATATTTTGCATAGCTGAGATTAATTATGGCAAATATGTATTACGGGTCAATGAATCTCAGTGCTTTAAATGCGAATCTAAGAAAAACTCGTGCAAAAATAAATCGGAGTTAATAATAATAAGTATTATTATTTTAAATTTAAGCATGATTGAGATTTACTCTTTTAAGCATGATTTAAATGTTAATTTTGTTTTATGCTAGTAATAACAAACTTTAATAGCTATATTTCTGGACCTGACCCGCCAATATGGCGCCAACTGGTGAGCGCAAAAACGGTAGCCCTTATTCTGCTTGTGCATACACTACGATATGATTATTACGATGGAATAAGGTGACATCGACCGTACTACCGATAGTTTGACACTGCAGTGGTAGCCGTCACCCAAGATAGTGGTCGACAGCAGCAGTACCACTCCCACGGTGGCTTTAGATCCTCGGTAGCACGTGGGTACTCGCTTGTATGTGCTGTATTACTTATACGGTAGAGATTGTGTCCCCCGAACAGGTTGACAACGCAGGGGTAGCTGTCGCCCAACACGATCGTCGACCGACAGCAGCAGTACAGCTAAGATCCGGCCAGGTTCGAAAGTAGTACATAGGTACTCGTTTGTATGGACTAGGTTAAAGGATACTTACTCACCACAATGGCCGCCAGCAGTAGCATCACCCTCACGGACGCGGCCAGGATCCAAGGCAGCACTTAGGTACTCGCTTGTTAGGGCTATATTACTTACGGTAGAGATTGTGTCCGCCGAACAGGTTGACGACGCAGGGATACCCGTCGCCCACCACAATGGCCGCCAGCAGTAGCACCACCCCCACGGACGCGGCCAGGATCCAAGGCAGCACTTAGGTACTCGCTTGTTAGGGCTATATTACTTACGGTAGAGATTGTGTCCGCCGAACAGGTTGACGACGCAGGGATACCCGTCGCCCACCACAATGGCCGCCAGCAGTAGCACCACCCCCACGGACGCGGCCAGGATCCAAGGCAGCACTTAGGTACTCGCTTGTTAGGGCTATATTACTTACGGTAGAGATTGTGTCCGCCGAAGAGGTTGACGACGCAGGGATACCCGTCGCCCACCACAATGGCCGCCAGCAGTAGCACCACCCCCACGCACGCGGCCAGGATCCACGGCAGCACGTACTCGCGCCGGTACTTCACCGCGCCGTGCAGCAGCGATATGCAGCACATGAGGTATATGGATGTCAGGATCGTGCTCGTGTATAGGAATATTACTGTCACTGGAACATGGACAGTTGCAATGTTAAGATCAAGTGGGTTAAGAAGGACATTATTCCTTACTTATTTTGAATTGACTTTTCACAAATCTGCCCTCAAGATTTGCCGGAGAGCCCTGGAATGCAGTATTTTGGGCGTGAAATTAACGGATCGCAGTAAAAATACAATACTGCGTTCCAAAACTCAGATAACTGACGTAGCTCACACAGCCGCCAAACTTAAATGGGACTGGGCCGAGCACGTCTGCCGCATGCCAGAAGCGTTATGGGCTACAATTACCACCAAGTGGGTCATACAGAACCGAATACAGCGTCGCGGTAGGCCACCTAGGAGAGGGAGAGACGAGCTTGACGTCTGTGATCAAGACTGGAGGGAGAGGCTGCCCAGGACTGGGATATGTGGAAGAAAAATAGGGAGGCCTTTGCCCAGCAGTGGGACACTTAAAGGCTCTTAATAATAATATTTTGAATAAGGTACCTATCTGGACAGAATTCACAAATATCAATATAAAAGGGTAAAAAAACAACAATATATGATAGTTACTTTAGTGAGATACCTATACAGATGCACCCTCTAAATCTGATATCCACAATTTTAATTTAAGCCTACTGTGATGTTTAAAGGAAGGGACAATTTGGGTACAGTTTGTTTAGCTCAACGTCAGAAAACAGTATAAACTAAAAGTTTACTGCTAGTCACCCTTTTACCCACCGCGACTACAGCAAAATTAAAATTTCTTTCTCGTAACATATAATCATCATACTTATAGAGCGTTGCCTTGCTCACCTGAAGCTAGATGCTGTGCTTTAGCGAACCTCCGCTGGTTGTTAGTGCTCATGACCTCCCCCTCGTGGAAGGTCAGCTGCTGATCATAGGCCACCTCGAAGAACCCCCGCCTTTCCGCGTCGTCTTCCATGTCGTTGTGAAGCATCGACAACATCTCGCCGACATGAGAAATGCCAACTAGTAAAATTATTAATACGAAAGATGAAAGCGCCTGAAAGAAATAAATAGCAATCACGAGTCTGTAAAGTTTGATATATGTATAATAAAAATAATTGTAGGTATTGTTATGTACTCACGATTTGATGGACGGCAATAAGAATTGTGCCTTGACGCAAATTAAAAACATACAAAAAATTGTTTAAGCGAATCATCATTTTGTGCGACAGTTTACATTGCTTGGTTCTATCAAACATTTGTGATTTTTAGACTAACGCATTTCCTCTACGAATTAGGTATTAACATTGTTTAGCTACTCCTACTGTCAGTTACGTCGGCTAGGCTACAGGGCGCATGTAGTATTCTATTGATTATTTTTTGTCAGCCGTGCGTAAGTTCACGCAGGTCCTGTGCAGTAATGAGGGAGCGATCGTGACGTTCTGATGTTTTTTGTATAAATTAATTTGTTTTGTACCTATTACCGAAGTTATATTAGCTGCAACCTGCAATGCCTATTACGAAAGCACTTTCGAAATAGCTTACTTAAAAGTATCTATCACGCTCAGATAGTTTACAGTGCCTTAGCCTATCCTATTTTTAGGGTTCCGTAGCCAAAATGGCAAAAACGGAACCCTTATAGTTTCGTCATGTCCGTCTGTCCGTCTGTCCGTCTGTCCGTATGTCACAGGCATTTTACTCGAAAACTGTAAGGTGTATTTGAATAAAATTTTGAGGATAGGTGTATTTTGTTAGCCGCTACATAGTTTTGTAATTAAAATGACAAAAAAAATTTTTTTAGGGGTGCACTCCATACATAAAACTAAAAGTCAAAAATTTTTTTTTCATTTTGACCCCCCGTGTGGCACATCAATCGATAGGCCTTTCAAAATAAATATAAGGTTTTTTAGCATTTTTTTTGATTAAGTGAATAGGGTCGGAGATAATCGCCCCGAAAGTCACTAAAATTCTGTCCCCCCCCCTCTAATTTTTGAACGGTGTATTTTAAAAATATGGAAAAATTCATGGACATAGGGCTTATCAATTTCATTCACCGAAAATTGTTTTGAACAAGATCGGTTCAGAGGTTTTCGAGATATTGCTGAAAAACTGCCTTCCTCAAAGAAAATGACGTAAGTGCCGTAAAATTTCTGTGACGATACAACCTTTTTAATAGGCACGGAACGTTTTGCGTGGTCCGACACGCACTTGGCCGGTTTTTTGTTTATAAATGAATTCTCGAAAACGGCACTAACGATACGATCCTTGCAATACTGGGGGGTACGAGGGCTAAAAATGTATCTAGCTAGGTCGCACACGAGAAACGCCGAGCAAATCTCTGTCTCCCAGGTACACAGATATTATTGCAGGTGATTGACGATTAGGAGATATTAAATTTCTACCGGTCGCAATTTGTACTTAATTTCAACTCAATCGCTCATGGAAAAGGTTAAGGTTAGATGTTTAGGATGTAATACAGCCCAAGTTAAGTAGGATGCTGTAGGAAAACTATTGGATGATATTGTTATCGTCGCGACTATCGACATATTATATATATGAACTTCACATTAGTTGCCTGAAAAACCCGAAGAATCAAGATAATTGTTCTTTGAAATAAGAACTCTAACATTCGTTACGCATGGTTTTATTTTCAAAAAGCCTTTTACCCGATTTATCGGGTTTCACCAGGCAACCCTCGAATGAGTGTTTTGACTTGTCTTAAAAATAAGTACATGTTTGGGCATTTCAATGAGTACACAAAGTAATTATTATAAATTAAATTTATTTCACAACTTACAATAGTAGTGATAATGACTGCATCGATCTAACCCAAACTTTTAGCTGGCATTAGTGTGTGTATTTGGATTATGTTTATCAACTAATTCAATCACAAGTGCAAAATGAAAATAACTCATATTAAGTCGAAAAAATATTTACAAAAGTTAGTTATTTTCGTCCACATTTTATAATTTATTCAAATAATTTACAAATTCGCCGCAGTGGACGTGTTACAAGTGTAGATATTGAAAGTTGAACAAAGTAGACCCGATTTTGTTTCATCACAGTTATAAATTACGCATAAGTCATAAAAGTCACTACGTAAAAATAATGACTGTATGATTTAGCCACAAGTTTCCAATAACAAAAAAAACTTACATTTAATATTTTGGGGTACTTTTAGCCGAACTACATCCAACTGAATCTATTTTGTTCAACATTCAGAAACAGGATCATGCAATAAGTAGGTAGTTACTATAAATACTTCAAATTTCGAGACGGATCTTCAACTAGCGAAACTTGTCCAACGACATATGTCTCTCTTGTAATTGTAGTTAGTGAGACATGGGTGTCAATTTTCGCGTGACAAGTCGGTATCTCTTAAAGTAGTTAGGTAGACTAATCTAAGAGGAAAGTGATCCCAAGAATAATTTTCCCATCTCAAAATTTGCAATGACGAAACTGAGCAATCAATAAGTGCTACGAATTATTCCACGAGTTTAGTTTACTTACGGATTACATGTAATTTTACCTTTCTTCACTAATACTTGGGATATCGGTAAAAAAAAATCCTTGTTGGATAAGAGTCAATAATCCAAGGGAAACATATTATTTAGGTTACTTTACACTAAATAATTAACGCGACTGCATCTTCAGTGGTTCGGTTTACTAGGGACGGAGAACCAAACTAGTATCGATTGATACACTTCCAATCTCGAAGTAGATTAGTGGCTACGTGCTATGCTGAATCGATTAAACGAACATTTTTAAATGCAAAAAACTACATGTCACATCATGCTAAAACATACACAACCATATTTTACGCTCATTTCCAAAACACTGAATCCCAAATACCAGGTTTAGCTCTGATTCACAAAGTACATTATTTCTAATACGATACTGCAAATTTTCCGCCTCTTTAAATTGATTAAAATAGGATGTATATATGTGTGCTAAAGCGCACATTTTTAATGGCTGATTCATGCATTACGGTAATGTTGTAAATTGCGAATAATTTTAGATATACGGCGCACGTTTAATTGAGACACCGTTGTTTTATAGGGATGACGATGTTTTGGAGACAAGGTTAGAAGCTAATGAACAGCAAAATGAAAAACATTTTCATTATGCGACAATGGATTAAACACCTAAACAATAAGAATATGACCTAACAAGGTAAATAAGTTGTCTGAAAATAGCCGATATATGTTGGAATCTAGATTGAACTTTTGGTATATTATGAATTCCTCGAAATTGTTAAATATTTACAAGTGTTATTACATATCATGTGACCTTACGCTACTTATTAATAGTGGACAACAAGTGACTTTAATTCAAAGAGTAGCCCACGATGATACGCAAAACGGTTATAAAAATAAGAACATTGTACTATCCGAGTTACATAGTTTTGGAAATATCGCTTTACACAAACGTATTTTGGGCATGATTTTGATTGATGACATCAGTGCAACCCAGTAATCGCATGTCTTTTAATTTAAGGAGCCACCTTTTCAAGTAAATAAAATACTATCGTTTTACGATTTTTTTCTGAATCGATACACTACTTACGTTAATCATGGGTGCGAATCTATAATATTTTTTAATCACAATAGTCTGCACCAGCTATTAGTGTCAATACAGTAATTGAGAAAACTGACAAATAAATGCGTGTGTAAAGTACTGTTGTGTCGCACCGGGTCACTAATGTTCTACTAGTATACACGAGTTTTGCTAAGCATGAGCAAATACTTGGGGGCTGGATAGCATTTATTAATCCTAACTACATACAAAGGGAAAAATATAAGGTACTAGCCCACTCACTACAGTTGCGATAGGATGACAACACTGCTTATGTAATTTCTACATGACACGAAGGTCAGGCTTAGAAAACATCAGAGAAATTGTGGAAGATCTAATTTGGATGGAAATTACTTGACTTCTCTCAGAGTGAGCTTTAGACATGCCAATAATATCGGTTCTGATTATACGTTAATTGAGGGCGACAGTTTAAAATTATTTTAGTCGTTTCATAGGTGATAACTGAAAAGGAGCTTGAAATGGACAGTTGATGGCACTGGATCCAATTCAACTTCGGTTATCTTCTGAACTAACATTAAGTCTAAGATACCAGAACAGTTGCCGTACAATATATTCACATAAAGCTATGTATAATTACGTTACCTATATTCACATTATGACCTTTTAAGTAACAATACCTTAATCTAGACTTAAACCTAGTCACAAATCCGTTGTCAGTAACAGCCTGTATTTTGTGTTAGGATCAATCGACTATTCTACTGAGGGACGTTAATACTATCAAAATACGACCGAAAGGATAATTACTGTGATGTTTACATTTACGTTATTTATAATAAACATTTAATAATAAATTGTTGGCAGTAAGGAAAATTTCCTTTAAAAATGTGATGTCTTTGATGGGCAATATGATATTTTGTGTATGACACGGGAGAAGTGTCATAATCGTGGGTTTCCGCTGAGATTACTAATACGAAACTTGTCAAAAATTTCAATACAGCTAAAACCCCGACCGTTTGGAATCATCAATGTATTAATTACGTCACACAGGTGGAAAAGATCTGTCCAACAAGATAAAATGGCTTCCAAAGCTGAATGGAAAAATATTCTCTTCTCTGGATGAGCTGGGGATCAGACAACTAAGTATGGTGTCTGGGTTTCAAAGAGAGTTGTTCCTCTTATCGGAAAACAAATGCTTTGCAATCTAATATTGAATCCAGGACGATTGAATTGATAATATCATGAACAATCATTAAAGTTATATATATATTTTTATAGATCTTGATGCGGTTTCTAATTTAAACGGCGGAAAATGTTATCGTGTAACAAAACTATTGTACCTATTACGTCGAATGGATAAGCTCAGTTAAACCGAGGACTTCGCCACGACTAATCAGGATAGTATTCCTCGAATCGGGCGCCATTGTATCCTAAAATTGAGTTTTTCGCCGCGGCCGGGGCGAACGAAGCCGCCCTACCGTAAAGTCCAGTCGTCACCCTCAAGCGATAGTGCACGAGTTCCGCCCGGCGCAGTTGAGCCGCTGGTGGTTGTGCTTGGAGGCGCGCGCGCGCAGCCGGCTGGGCGCGGCCGAGATGGCGTACGACTTGAGGTGCGACTTCAGGGCGGTGGGCAGCGGCAGGCGCTCCAGCCCGTACACCGACGTGCGCGCCACGATGGCCCGGCAGCACAGCTCCTGCAGGCTCAGCACTGTGGGCAAGCGGGTTGCTGGAGGTCATTCCAAATAATGCGGGAACTTGTGGTTGGCAGGGTACTTCCCATTTGTTACATACAATACAACTGTAACTTTTGTGAATACAGTTGAAATTATTATTATTCCTTCCTATAGAATTAATGGGAATTGGTTACTTTCCTAAAAAAAAAAATTAGTTCGTAAGTTAGATTATCAACAATTATTGGACATGTGGCAGTGGGCGGGGCACATTGCACGTAGAACCGATGACCGTTGGGGCGGAAAGGTTCTCGAGTGGCGACCACGTACCGGAAGGCGCGGCGTGGGTAGGCCCCCCACAAGGTGGACTGATGACCTGGTAAAGGTCGCGGGAGTCCGCTGGATGCGGGTGGCGCAGGACCGGTCAATTTGGCACTCTCTGGGGGAGGCCTATGTCCAGCAGTGGACGTCTTTCGGCTGATACGATGATGATGATGATGATAATTGGACATGTATCTTTTATTTTGTCAATCAAACAAAAAATCATGAAGATATATATAGCCCGTTAAAGTTCCATGAGACGTCACATTATGGTACACTTCTTAGCATAATGTGACGACAGTAAATATTTTTTTTTGGAATTATTTTTTTTTACACAGAGATTTTTCAGACTTTCACAATACGAGTTGGACCTCGAAATACCCAGGTAAGTCGAGTTTTAAATAAACTAAAGAACTTCGCAACGATTTCTATGATAAGAAAATCCATGCGGCTAAGTTTTCTCAGTTCTGCGCCGACACACACCGCCGACGTCGCAGTCTCGCAGAATTTTGAAGTCGCATAACAAGCTGACCCTGATTTTTGAAAGCCTTTTTATTTTCCTGCAATGCACACAACTACAGTTCATTTCTGTGTATAAGAACTGTCCTGTTTTCTTTTTCATGTGTTGTTTTTAAGTATTGTGTTTCTGACTTCAAAGAACATTATGCAAATTATGCCGTTAATTAGAGAAAGTTCAATACCTTTATTGCTCCTCCAGAGTCGCTCCATGCCGTTCCTATGGAGAGCCATCCGCGACAGCTCACAGAAACTCTCGCGTATGTTGAAGTCACACAGCGGGCTGACCTCGAAGAATGCCATGTGGTTCTTCGCGGCGTACATCTCGGCGTCTCGCTCTTGCACTTGGCGTTTGAACGCGAGGTGCAGCCGGTTGCCAACTAGCACTTTGGGCACGCCGGGCGCGTGCTGAAAGGAGACTCCTGGTTACTAACAAACAAGCGACAGGTTCGTGAACCATTTGTTCATAGTGTGAAACGTTCATAGTCACATCGCTGAGTTGTTCTCCAGCTAGATGTTACATAACATACGAGGTGCGGTCCAAAAGTTTTCCGTGTTAGCTTGGGCCAAAATTCTTTCGCATGTCCGGATGGATGCCCAGATGTCCGGCTGTTCTCCTCTACAAGTCGCCTTTCACAACCGAGTCTCGTGAAATTTTGTGAACAGGTTCAATAATTATATGTAGAATATTTTTGTAGCTTCAGTTTTTCAAAAAAAAAAGACAGCTTGCGAGTTCTACGGCTCACAGAGCCACTACTACCATTTAGGCGAATGCAGTGAAACGAAGCGTTGCAAATAAAAACACCTTGATAAAAAAGATAAAGACAAAACAAACGCATCTTTAAAAAAAAACTACAATTTGAAATTCAAGGCAAACAAAACAGTCTGAATTTTTTAAAGAATATTCTTATTTAACTAGGATACTTGACTATTGGCTTGCTTTTAATAAATAAAACTTTACCACAATCATTATAAGTACCTGACGTAAGGAACTTTTTTTAGCATTTTAGTCATATATACTACAAACTGATAAAAAAACTCAAACATAATCGAGGAGTTTGTATACGACATTGAAAAACACCGATTGAATACAGAATTTGGCCACACATATTGCTGATTATTGACAGGAAGTACCACCTGGAAAATTTTGATATTTAGGCAAGTAGTAGGCCACTGTATGGTCTATTTTTGAGAGATAAATCTAGAGGTCTTTTTTATTTTATATGATAACTAGTTTAAGTTTTTTGGGCGGTGACGCAATTCTATATAAAGAACATCATTTGAAAATTTGAAGCAAATCGCTTGAATACATCCCGAAAAACAACACATTAAAAAAATACTTAAAAAAATCATAAGTCAAAAACTGTCACAAGTAGGATGTAGAGTGACCCAGGGGACGTAACCATGGCAACGAGCAACAAAAAATAGTTGATTGGCCTTATAAATATATTTCCATTAAAATTATTGACTTGATTTAAAACTTTAACTACTGTAGAGACATTGAAAGTATATTTCAAGTAAATGTTTAGCTTAGTCATTTACAGCACTCATGGTCGCGAGGAGTTTTATGGTTTAAATTACATGTTATACCTATACGTTAAAGTGATAGTTATAATTAAATGAGTAATAAAATAATCACGAAAACCCCAAAGAATATTTTAGTTGATAATTAACCACAAACTGAATGAATAATATGAAACAATATATATTTGCCAAATAAAACGATTTAAACGGACCATATCGCGTATAAAATGCAATAATTACATCCCGAATTTCGAGACCAGAAGCTCTGTAAATCGTTTTAAATGAGTACCTAGTAATCGCAGTAACAAGAAAAACTAGATATTTACCCTTTCAACTTCTTCGAGCCACCTGTCAATACTGTCAAAGGACCACTTGTTAGTGATATCATAGACGAGCAGTATGCCCTGCGCGCCTCGGGAGTAAGACCGGATGATAGTGCAGAACCGGCCCTGCCCCGACGTGTCCCATAGCTGGAGCTTCACTCGCTTGCCATCCAGCAGGATGGTTGTTGTCTTGTAAGCTGAAACGTAAACAATGGTGATGAGACTGTCACGGATTAGTCACGGCCTTATTAGCCAAACAATGCTTTGTGACTCTTTTGTTACGATATTACGATTTTAATTGATTACCTTGGTTATGTCAAGTTGGGAATTTCAATGGACGTAAAGTAAACCTTATTGAATTAGGCAGACATATTACTATTTTTTTAGCAGGTGCTCTATGCACTGCTTCTGCGTGTGCAAATTGCGGAGTTTCCAAAAAGTTGGAAAAGTTCTCGGAAATTTCTAGAAAGTTTCACAAAAAATAAAGAAAATTTCTGTTTTGGAAATGGAAAGTTTCAATTTGCAGAAAAATTTCGCAATTTAGGAAATTTTCTGTCGGCACATCGGTATTCTGATCTATTGTAATTGCCATTTCCCACAATTCTTGGTTAAGTACTGCACTGCTTATTTCATGGTGTCGACTGATCATCTCTTCCTCCCTCAGCACACTTGACTCATTAAGTACTTAAAAAAAACCGGCCAAGTGCGTGTAGGACCACGCAAAACGAAGGGTTCCGTGCCTATTAAAAAGGTCGTATCGTCACAGAAATTTTACGGCACTTACGTCCTTTTCTTTGAGGAAGGCAGTTTTTCAGCAATATCTCGAAAACCTCTGAACCGATCTTGTTCAAAACAATTTTCGGTGAATGAAATTAATAAGCCCTATGTCCATGAATTTTCCCATATTTTTAAAATACACAGTTCAAAAATTAGAGGGGGGGGGACAGAATTTTAGTGACTTTCGGGGCGATTATCTCCGACCCTATTCACTTAATCAAAAAAAATGCAAAGAAACCTTATATTTATTTTGAAAGGCCTATCGATTGATGTGCCACACGGGGGGTCACAATGAAAAATTTTTTTTTGACTTTTAGTTTTATGTATGGAGTGCACCCCTAAAAAATTTTTTTTTTGTCATTTTAATTACAAAACTATGTAGCGGCTAACAAAATACACCTATCCTCAAAATTTTATTCAAATACACCTTACAGTTTTCGAGTAAAATGCCTGTGACATACGGACAGACGGACAGACGGACAGACGGACAGACGGACATGACGAAACTATAAGGGTTCCGTTTTTGCCATTTTGGCTACGGAATCATCCCATTCCCCATCATGCTTTGATTTCCTTTGGTTCTTGGTAACCATTGCCAAGATCATTTTGTTCTCTGTCTTCTTCTTGCATTCACACAAGAAGTGTTCCATTGTCTCATCATCTGTGCCACATATTCTACAGCCTAGCTAGGTTGTCTGATAGTATCATCTTAGCCAATAGTCACTAATGTCATCATCGTCCATACTATCTGGTATAAAAATGATATACAAATTAAACATCTTACCACTCCCACTGCAAAAAGGTGAATCGGCAGATCCATCCTCCAGGTCCTGAAGTATCTCCTGCTTGCCGACATCTGAGTCACCCACCAGCAGCACTTTTAGGAGGTAGTCGTAGGACTTGGGAGCTGCTGGCGGCCTTCCTGTATCATGAAAAAATATACTTAAGCAGAATAATCCAGGGACCATATTATTCAGATCAACATAATCCAAAACTAATCTAGCTTGTACATTTACATGAAACATTAACACTTAGGGGCCATCAGTGGCCGCCCTATAGTAAAATATAAATAAATTAGCTAAGGCTGGATTCAACAAACAGGAATAAAGACTTAATCAGAGCTTAAACATCAAATTATTTTTCTTCTTGAGCATAATTGTGTCCACTGCTGGACAATATGCCTCTCCCATTATCAAATTAGTTAGGACTAATCTTGGAATAAACTCATTTTATTGTTTTATTGACTTATATATTATATTATAAATGAGAAATGATATTAGAAAGGTCTGCTTGGATCAAGGTTGGATTTTTAACATACATACTGTAATGGCTATCCCTTATAGTATGTATGTCATCATCGAATACTTAAACATACATAGAACCAAGACTCAGGAAAAAACTCTTATTTATGGTCACTATGCAAATCTTTGCCCTCTTTGGGATTCAAACTCAAGATGGTCAAACACAAAACCATCCAATATTGTAATCAAACATTGCACTCCTTAACAAAGTGGTTAATTTATGGTAAATTTAACCATGTTATGTAGGAACTCTACATACCTATGACATTATTTTCATTGTTCTATTGCTGTTAAGCTTCAATTGTAACAATAAAAGTAGTAAACTAGTGAACTAGTTTTAAAATGACAACAAGTAATTAGTTTATCATTATCAGTATCCATACTTTACAACTGATATCTGGATTCTGACTAGAATCATATTTTCTGCAATTTTTGGCAAACACATCAATTGCAAGCAGGTAAAACATGAGTGTTTGAGATGCTCTGCTATTTCGAAACATATACAAATACCAGATCATTTACAAACAACAACACATTAACGGGTGGACTTCAAAAAAAATTACATAGCTAAGAGCCTTAATCTAATCTACGCTTTAACTTTTTTTCCATTGTGTAATGACTATTACCCATACTTTTTATATGGGTAATTGTTGTTACACAATGGAAAAAAGTTAAAGCATAGATTAGATTAAGGCCCTTAACTATGTACACCTTTTTTGCAATCCACCCTAACAGTTTTGAATGACCTGAGGACCTATTTCAGTGAAACAGAAAGTGCAGTATGCACCAATTCGAAATAGCATTGCCTAGTTACCTGTCCTTTGGTGGTGCGAGCGAGGCAACGTCGTGCTCCCGTTCTGCGCCACCTGCCCCGTGGCTTGCTGCGGTGCTGCTACCATCCCTGTCGTCGTGAACATACTTCTGACACTAGCCTGATCTCCAGGTGGTCTTTACCACACGCAAATGTATACATAATACTGACGAAATTAGTCCTTCGCGATATCCATCAAGGTCTATAACTACTCAATTCTGTCACTAATAGTTCATAGCACTCTGAGTTCTCGATAAACACAAGAATTCACTTTTTGTTTCACATGCCAACCAAAATACGTATGTTCGTGTACACAAGGTCGACCTTATAAAGTTTACGTTTTCACATAACTATGTACAGTTGTTTCCAGTGAATTCACTAACTGTAGCTAGACTAGGACATAATTACTACTCCAATTACGTTTAATTGAGATTAGCGACACAAAAACAACCCAATATACATGAACACGATGCAATTAGTCACACCAACTTGCTTTGGTAAAGGCCATTACATACCTAAACAATTCTCACAGTAACCTAGACACGCAGCTATGGAAGATGGACAGAGACCACAAACATTCACGTTGAAGGCGGTTGTTGTGACAAATTAATAAATGTATAGAGCGCTTTAGAAAAAACATATATATTGCTATTTTATTGATGGACCTATGATACTCAGGACAGGCTATACGTGATGCCACAATGAGGGACGAAAAGGCTTCTATGCAGCTAAATTAAGAGCTGGTCTTGAAATGGCTGAACGCTTACCATAAATGATCTACTTAATTTGGGTGGGTAGTTGTTTATTGGTCACAACTTCATAGATTAGATTCATCATCATCATAATATCAGCCGGAAAAACGTCCACTGCTGGACATAGGCCTCTCCTAGAGAGTGCCAAATTGACCGGTCCTGCGCCACCCGCATTCAGCAGACTCCCGCGACCTTTACCAGGTCATCAGTCTACCTTGTGGGGGGCCTACCCACGCCGCGCCGCGCGTAGATTAGATTAGATTATTTATTTCATGATAAAAAATTACATTACAAATTTGCATACATGTCAAAAAAATAAGATTTTTTATCACGATCGTCAAATTAATGAAAAATTAATATACAATAATAGGACGATGTCAATAAATGTGTACATAATAATGAGGAAATAGAAAAGTAAACCAAAACCACAAAGCAAATACATACTAAATCAGTTGTGGCAAACAGAAAAAAAGTGGAACTATGACAAGGACGACGAATGTTATTTTCCTTTCTGTCACACTTATCGAGATTTGTATGCTAGCATCTCGCTCGGACGTGGTATTATTATTACCATAGCTTGTCCTGAGTATCTTAGGTCCATGGGCCACTAATAAATAATAATACGTTCGTTTTAATTTGAGTAACAGTTTATTTTATGAAATCACTTCATACAATTAAACGAAAAAGAGATTCTGTGTAATACAAATTTAGGGTACACAGTACAGATTATGTCAAGGCACTTATTCTTACAACTAGATATTTTATAAATTCCTAGGAAATGCAAGCTTAAATATAATACAAGTAAAAACTGTACTATTTACCATCCACTCAATTATAACAGAAGCTCTAAAATCATGAATAACAAAGAAAAAAGGAACTTTAATGGAATGGCGTCTTATTAATTAAACTAGGCTTCATTAAGGTCATAGACAAATGATTTAGATACGCGGCAGCGTGTCAGGCCAAGAAGAAGGAACTGGCGAGGCAGCGGCCGTATATTATATAAATACATGCAATTTGGTTAATCTTATTACAGCCCCTTCGATTAACTAGAACCCCTAATTTCATAAATACGTTGGCAATGGTGACAAATCTATTTAGGTATATAGAGAATAATTTACTTTTCACATAACCTAATTTGGCAATACATAATAACGGCTAGTCAAAAAATGAGTTTTTTTTTATACAAACTTTATTAGTCTAGAAGAGGCATGTGTTTTTTGTCACTCAGCATTTTTTACGACCTAGTAATATTTATTTATTAGCTATTGAACTGATAATAACAGCTGTTATTTAAAAAAATCAGCTTTTATGGGACGGACTCATGTCATCCAATTTAATTGATTATTTTATTCTGATGTCATAGGTGATTTTACTAAGACTAAGTGGTTATATAAATCTTGTGTTTAAATTTATCCTAAGTGATCTTTGTGCAAATCATTCGAAGAATCAAATTTAAGGTATTCTTATAAATAATTTTCAGGATTATCTACAGAACTTGGCACCCATTTACAACTCATTTCTTTTGTCGGTTTTCACATTTGTTTTTTATGGGATTTATATAATACATCATAATTGCGTGCTGTTTTTGAAAGCTGAACTAGATGGCACTGCACGGCGCTATACATCACAGTACAATCAAGTCAAACTGTATGGTGCGAAACGGCTATTATAATTTGTCTATGGCAATATTCAGCCTTATTGTATTATCATATTTGCAAGACAATAAATGCTCTTAACCGACACATTAAATCAATCAATATGTCTCATAGCCAGGTAAGGGGAACGTTCTGCTGAAGCTCTCTATTTCCGCTTTGAGGTTGCTGATTTTGGTTTGAATGTCTTTGTTTTCCTGGATGACCTTGTTAAAGTCCACGAGCTTGGGTCCGGAGATCTTTGTTATCTCCTGCGCCAACTTGAGAGCTTGGTCGATGTAGTCGACGACACGGTCGATGTCTTCTTCCTTGTAGCCTCTCGTCGTCAGGGCGGGGGTTCCTGGGGAGAAAAAAAAAATAGTTGAACAACTGTATAGGCATACAATCATGTGACTTTGTTTATTTGAAATTATTTATTTGGACAATAGAAGAACCTAGATTACCTCAACGTAGTTAATTCTATGTTATCTTGCACTGGCTACTGCCTTAACTGCCCAATCGTTTCCGTCCGCATATTACTGAGAATCCAGGTGAAGCTGCGGGATAATTCTATATCACATCGGTACCGCCGGTCGCGATGTCGTAGCCACGGGACACCAGCCCCGAGCACAGGCGCTGAGCGTTCTTTATGTTAGAGTGTTGTGGCCTCACCGAAGCGGATCCCGCTGGGGTTGAACGCGCTCTTGTCCCCCGGCACGGTGTTCTTGTTGCAGACGATGTGGCACAGCTCGAGGATGCGCTCGGCGCGCGCGCCGCTCAGCCCGACGCCGCGCATGTCGACCAGCACGAGGTGCACGTCGGTGCCGCCGGTCGCGATGTCGTAGCCACGGGACACCAGCCCCGAGCACAGGCGCTGAGCGTTCTTTATGTTAGAGTGTTGTGGCCTCACCGAAGCGGATCCCGCTGGGGTTGAACGCGCTCTTGTCCCCCGGCACGGTGTTCTTGTTGCAGACGATGTGGCACAGCTCGAGGATGCGCTCGGCGCGCGCGCCGCTCAGCCCGACGCCGCGCATGTCGACCAGCACGAGGTGCACGTCGGTGCCGCCGGTCGCGATGTCGTAGCCACGGGACACCAGCCCCGAGCACAGGCGCTGAGCGTTCTTTATGTTAGAGTGTTGTGGCCTCACCGAAGCGGATCCCGCTGGGGTTGAACGCGCTCTTGTCCCCCGGCACGGTGTTCTTGTTGCAGACGATGTGGCACAGCTCGAGGATGCGCTCGGCGCGCGCGCCGCTCAGCCCGACGCCGCGCATGTCGACCAGCACGAGGTGCACGTCGGTGCCGCCGGTCGCGATGTCGTAGCCACGGGACACCAGCCCCGAGCACAGGCGCTGAGCGTTCTTTATGTTAGAGTGTTGTGGCCTCACCGAAGCGGATCCCGCTGGGGTTGAACGCGCTCTTGTCCCCCGGCACGGTGTTCTTGTTGCAGACGATGTGGCACAGCTCGAGGATGCGCTCGGCGCGCGCGCCGCTCAGCCCGACGCCGCGCATGTCGACCAGCACGAGGTGCACGTCGGTGCCGCCGGTCGCGATGTCGTAGCCACGGGACACCAGCCCCGAGCACAGGCGCTGAGCGTTCTTTATCGTCTGAAACAATCAAATTAAATGCAATCACTTGCTGAAGCGGTACAAAGAAAATCATAGTTCGTTTAGACTGCGTACTGTAAGGCCTCTTACAGACTGGCGCGACCTGGCCGCGGCGGTCAATAGTAAACTTGTCATTAGCTGTCAAATTTACTACTGACCGTCACTGCAGGCCGCGCCAGTGTGATGCAGGCTTTATGCGTATCTTTGTTATCTCTTCCTTTCATATTTAGCAACAAAAGAAATTGTAAAATCCCACGTCAATAGTACATTGTTGTAGAGGTCAGAAAGTAAGCAATTGACAGTCGAGTTAGTTCGAAGGTCGACGCGTAGCGGAGGCGCGTAGCTGGGTCTCATGTCTGAGAAAATTCGATTTCTCCGTATTTTCACCCAAGCAGAGCTCGGTCGCCCAGGGACTCAAAATCATAATACTAAACAGGCGAGTGTTTTAGGTTCACAGTTGGTCCTGTTCATGAGTTCGGCTACTATTGACAATTTTGACGCCCCAATTCTCGCCATCTATTGCCATATTTCCGAACAGTGGCGTGAAAATGCATTTTCGTAATTTGAAGTAAACAAACTATACACGCGTGAGTTTTCATGTTCGCCCGATCTCAATCTCAAGGGATTTTTCGTCCTACCGACTTTGGTAAAGGTGCATTATAGTGAAAATTTATCAAATATCGGCTGTTATTTTTTTTAAATATTTAGTTACTATTGGGCTTCGCCAGTCGACGTCTATTTTGCGTGAAAAGGGGGTAGCGCTCAAGGTGCGTTCTCATGGACCTCCACAGCACTTTTGCATTATCATTTATTAGCATTACTCGAAAAAAATTGATGAAGTAACTTTTAAAATACTATGTTACTTAAGAAGAATTATTATTTTTTGTCCATTCTTTCGATTGGCATCATAAAAATAGGGGTGATTTTTTTCACATTTAGGTAAGTCGTTCGATTCCCAGACGAAGCAAGTAATTCTTAGAAAATCTTTGAATGCAGAATTCCTAACTTTTAAAAATAACATAAAGACTTCTTTCAGCAAATATACTATCTACGATATTTAAGGTCGGTACTTTCCCTTGATGTCCCATAGTCTTCGGATGCCCTGATATATTGTTTCGTGCCGAACTGCAAAAAGGATTCGTCGAAGACACAGGACAAACATTTCTTCCATGTATCGTCAGTGTTTATAGTCATCCGACGAATTCTTATGAAAGCTAGGAGTCGTATTTATGTACAATCCAGTACTTATCATATCCGTTATTATATAACACTTTAAACTCTCGCCCTTTGTACACATATTTAAATTATTGTTTTACACGGGTCTAACGCGATATTTATCTTCCTTTCTTTCCGACAAATCATTTCCATTACTATAGCCAAAATTTTCGTAGAAATCTTATATTTGAACAAAATTATTTAAATAAACCACAAAACAAAGTTAGTTGATAGTGAAGTGGCAGCCACAAGTGGCAGCCTCAAGGGCCTCGAATCATGGTTTAAAACATTGACAATGACAATGTCAGATAATTAAGTCATCACTTTTTTTCGATCGAGATAAGACTAAATTAAGGGAACTATTCGGTTGTCGAACTGAAGTTACGCCATTTTAGAATAAGTACATATTCATTAATTAATAATAAATTAAATGCAAGTCCTAGTGAAAAAAAATAAACTATTAGTGTCTTCCTCTTTTGAAACCAAATACAGAGAACCAATAAAATTATAGGCTCAGAAATGTGAAATGTTGTCAATTGTACCTCATTCCATACCACATTAGAATTTTAATCGACAAACTCGTCGACGTTTCTTCGCTTTCCTAGGATATCAAAAGGAAATATTGTACTAGCACAGTATAAAGAACTACAACCATATTAGTGTTAAGAGTCCCCTCGGATCTTCAGATATTAATTTTTAACGAAATCGGACTGTATTTGAAGATTTTCAAGATGGCGGCCACTTTTTGAAAATCCAACCTTGGATTCGTATTGAGAGGCCCTACGGACCCCCAGATATCAATTTTGAACACAATTGAAGTGACATTATTTAAAAAAAAAACACCCAAACCTAATTTTAACCTTACCTTTTCGAAGTCGGTTTTATAAAGTCAATCTTGACACCCCTTCAGAATAGTAAGCGCAAACTCAACGAGTTTGCGCTGAATTTCCTCGTCTCCCGCTTCCCCGCGTACCCCCCATCGTTGGCCCACGCAGCCCCGAGCTTGCAGGTTGTATGTAATTAGACTGTGGTACTAGTTTTATTTATATCGATCATTAAGTGCTTTTCAAACATAACAATACCAAAGTTTTTGCGTTTCAAACGATTTTTCTAATCTTATATGGTTGGGTATATGATCAAATGAATGATAATTACAATAAACATTGAATTACCTGCTTTTGATACTGCACGAACTCGGATGATTGCGCCTGTTTCATAGCCGTGGCGATGGCGGCGATGGCGTTGTTATGGGGTCCACCCTGTAGACCTAAAAGAAAATGTCACTTTTATCATTAATTACAATATTTTTTTTGTTAAGTAAGTTTACTTAATGTCTATTAACTTAATAAAAAAAATGCTGAGTAACCTTATATTTATTTTGAAAGGCCTATCGATTGATGTGCACGTGGACTTACAGTGATATATTAATTTGACTTGCAGTGATATGTATGGAGTGCACCCTTAAAAAATATAAAACGGGTGGCGCAGGACCGGTCATTGTGGCACTACTAGAGGAAACTGGGAAGAGGTATAGCAAAGAAATAAGTCAGTACAATCCAAGTTACCTGGGAACACAGCCTGGTTGATCTTCGTCTCCAACTCGTACATGAGCTGGTCCCCGTTGGGCTTGACGGAGCGCACGCCCTTGCGGTAGAAGATGACGCCGGCGCGCGGGCCGCGCAGCGTCTTGTGGGTCGTCGTCGTCACTATGTCGCAGTACTCGAACGGGCTGGGGATCACACCTGCAAATACAACGTGTAGGTATGTAGGGGAGATAAGCCTAAAACAGGTAAGCTAAGGGAGATGTAAAATAAAACACACTTAAAAACGTAAATGTACCAAATCGTCGGGTATAGTGCAATACCGCGTAACTAGCACTAGTAACTACTGCGTATCTACACAACACCCAACTTTACAGAAGCTTAAAACGTTTCTAATCAGGATTTTACGTTCGTTGGCGAGAAATCTTAATTTAGATACGCGGTATTAACCAATGCCAGTTACGCGGATTTGCCCTATGGGTGTTGTGTAAATACGCAGTATTTACCAGTACTAGTAACGCGGTATTGCACTATCCCCGGCGAAATATTTTTTTTACAAAAAAATAAGTTGTAAGAGCACAGTGATATGCAGATTACGAGGTAGGGCTTCCTATTAAGTATGCAATACCTGTATCAGGAAGCCCCGCTCCAACAACACGCACACACAACCAACACGCAACAAGAAACGTTCATCTAATAAAGTATCACAAAATAAAAACAAACATAATCATTATCTTCAGTAATCTTAGAAAAACGCAAAATAGAACACCCTTCCAAATATCAGGTTCTGACACTATCAAGCAATATTTTCATCTCAATCTAGTCAAATACAATAGATCACCTGCAGCCACTAATCCGGAAATATGCGCCATATCCCCCATGAGATAAGCGCCGTTTTCGTCTGCGATCTCCCGGAAGCGTTTGTAGTCGAGGCAGCGCGCGTAGCAGCTCATGCCGGCGATGATGAGGCGCGGCTTGAACAGCCGAGCGGTCTCCGCGAGCTTGTCGTAGTCTATCAGGCCGGTTTTGGGGTTCACCTGAACAAAATTGACAATGTAGAACCTAAAAAATAGTACATTGTTCAACGAGGGCGTAAGTGCAATATTCTTACGCCCGTGTTATACACAATGTTTTTCATCACATTTGCAAGGAAATAAATAACTACAAAAGACAGAAAAATCTAAGTTTCATACAACCGCACCAATCAAAAATTGACAACTTCACCAACTTCACTTCCAGATCAGTGCTAGTGGAGCGCGCAGCTTCAATATTTCAACCAATCACAGAGCAGTATTCTTGCGGGGCGGGGCGGCTTTTTTTTTTGAAACCAATCACAGAGCAACTAGATTTGCTTAAGCCAATCACATGTGGCTCATTACTCCCTAGGGAAGACAAACTCGCCATTACTCCCGCGGGAACAATTTAGGCCATTGTCCTTCTGTATACAGGCACATGCCATTTACATGTAAGTGTGATGAAAAATATGACTAGCCTCATAGGCATAGGTCCCTCATGTAGTTTCAATTTATAAACATATCCATTTAGTCCAGGCAATGAACTGACAACTTATATGGAAAAAATGTCACATTTGGAAATAATTTATAATAGCTAATTTTTTTAATGTAACGGATATATTATCAATTAAATATCAAGTAATAGGCCTCGGCAGAGAGTACGACTTTGTACCCTTTGGCGTCGAGACCCTCGGTCCGTGGGGTCCCAGTGCGCATAAGTTATTTGCAGAAATCTCGAAACGTCTGGTCGATGTAACTGGTGACCGAAGAGCTGGCGGCTTTCTCGCGCAACGCATCAGCATTGCAATTCAGCGAGGAAATGCCGCCAGCATCCTCGGAACAATGCCTCGAGGGCCTTTTTTAGATTTAACTTAGTTTTAATTTATCTTAGTTAATGTTAATTATACTCTTGTATTCACTTTTAATAAATATTTATAAGTATTAAATAGTTACCTAGAGGCACAATAAAACAAAAAATCAGACATCAAAAAAAAAAATTTGCACCTAAAAAGTCCGGATAAAAATTAATATATTTTTTTATCTTTATTTAGGTGCATTTACATTTGGTTTAAAATATTCAATATAAATAAAATAAAAAATACACTGAATGTTTAATTTAAATCTATATAATTACTTCCGGGTGGAAAGTTTGTTGGATTCTTGAATAAAGCATCTTAGAATAACGTTTTAGAATGAAAGAAACAAAAAAAAACGCTATTATAAATTAATGTTTTTCGAAATCGTATTTTGCCTGGAGTAATTTCCTAAGAGCGAAATGGGGTTCATCAAGAGTTGAAAGTTGGTATGGGTCACCCGATATTTTTATAATCCACTTCAAACTTGTTTTGTAGATTTTTAGTCGAAACAAGAATTGCCTCCTTTTATTATTCACCGAAAAAAGGTTGAGGTTCTCAATTCGACGGAATCTTTTTATGTATGTTCCCGGATTACTCGTAAACGCGTGGACCAATTAGGACAATTATTTTTTTGTTAGAAAGAGTATCCTTCCCGGGTGGTCTTATGGTCATCAGGTCAGGATCTGATGATGGGATCCTGGAGAAATCGAGGGAACTCTTCAAATTTTATAGGCACACTTGAAGCGATTTGGGTACTGATTCGAAGTAGGTTTTGTTTTTAAAGTAAATTATTTTACTCTATTAGTACTTGTACATCCTCTGCATAAAAGACTAATCGGCAATTATTACAATCATCTTATCACTTTCTCACCATTACTAAAGAATAAGTAATTAAACTATTACATCAGGTTTTACTTCGGATTGATTATCATAAAATGGGTCATAGTCTACACAAACAAATGGGGTCAGATAAATACTATGTCATTTATTACATCAGACTACGACTGCGAGGGTGTGTGAATAATATTGATAACAGCCCGAAGTTTAACCAAGTTTAACCGTTGATAAGGTAAGCCGTGTACATCTTACAATGCCAAATTATTAACGAAGGTCAAACTATCATCTTATTAAAGTGAGTCTAGCAGATTCTGATGGTAAAGGTTCAAAATTCTCATCAGTACAAACAACTCCGACATTGATTGAAGCGCGTTATCTTATTCCCACGCTGTACTTCTCATATTAAACAATCTTCACAAAATAGATAATAATAACTCTTAGTATACCATGTGAACGAGCAAAGTTTAGAAACGATAGGAATGATGTGCCAAGTCCCCACTAGCATGGGGTCTATAGCCTATAGATATATATCTGTGCACGTCATTGGCAAGCCATCTATGGAATTTGGTTCCTATTGGCTTGCCTTACTTATTAAGACCTCATTTGATGAAAATAAGCTCCAGAATATTAAGATGTTCCAAATTTCGGAATCCCAAAAACAACCTGGGCCTTACAATGACATAGATGGACATCAAAATGAACATAAATTGCCTTTTTGTTGGGATTTGATGGAATAATTAATAATACTAAGAAGAAAAGTTTTCTGAAAAGTTAATGTTGCCTTATCTTTCTCTTCTTCTTCATCTTAAAATTCGGAATAGTGTTGAGCAAATGTCTTACCTTGTACGGCATACTTTCAAAGAAGATGGAGGTAGCCGAAATCTTCTTAGCAGCCGAGAAGAAGCCATGTGTAAGATGTCCACCGTCCGGCAGGTCCAGACCCATGATGCGACCGTGCGGCTCAACCACCCCCGTGTACACCGCGAAGTTCGCCGGAGACCCTGTAGAGACAAAAATTTGTACTCCTGAGAAAAGTGACAATAATTTGGTGGGCAATACAAATCCGAAGTCATTCGACCCATCTTTATTCCGAAATTTGGAACATGGTCGGTCCGAAAATGTATGTTTTGAGACAAATTACTTTTCAGAATTATGCAGTGTATGCAATTTGATGAATAAAAGTATTTGCAATCATACATAAGTCATAACGGTGGCGGATTTAGGTTTGTAGAAGGCTTCAATCTTATTCAATTTGATTTAAGCTGAATGTAAGATATTTTCCGGTAGGACTCACATGGTTTTGCAGGGGGCTTAAGCGCCCTAGCCTTCCCCCCCCCCTAGCTCCGCCATCGAGTCATACATAAGCTGTTAATGGGGCTAGCAGCAGTAAACTCGTATGCTGCCATTGTGTTCTAAAAAATCTATTTGAGTTAATTTTCTTTTATAAATGTAATGAAAGATTTTGTAGCTATTCTCTTCTTTTAAGCCTGGGTCACCAGTTGAGATCACACTGTAGGTTATAAAACTTGACACTGGGGGACTTGAGGGACCCAGTCCTTAGTGTGAATCAGTACCCACAGCTATTGTGACTGCTTCCAATAGCTACGAGTATGACATTCAACA
This sequence comes from Epinotia nisella, assembly GCA_932294315.1. NCBI lineage: Eukaryota > Metazoa > Arthropoda > Insecta > Lepidoptera > Tortricidae > Epinotia > Epinotia nisella. Next base: position 13,958,599 of record OW028682.1, on the reverse strand, counting down.
TTTTAAATATAATAATTTGGTTACGCACCTGAGTAGGGCTGTACATTGACACCCCATTCTTCTGCTTTGAGTCTGAAAGTCTCTAGAGAGCGCTTTTGTGCTAATATTTCAATTTCATCAATGAATTCATTGCCTCCATAATATCTGAAATAGTAACACAAAATTTTAAGTAGGTATTACCTCTGTAATAATTTTGCAGAGGAACCTCTGTAAGTTGAACTTGACCCTGTAAAAACCTCCTTACTAGAAACATTTTTGCATTTTACTTGAGATTTGTGTTACCGAGGTTCTACTGTATTACACATTGTGGCCTGCTTATAAAGTTGATGAAAATTCAGAAAATTTTGAATAAACTGCATAAAGGTCAGCTTAATTTTTTAACAATTAAATGAACTTATTGGTAAAATTCAGAGGTTTTATCAAGGAACATTAACATACCTTTGGTTTGGCAAGCCTTCGGAATATTTGTTGTGGAGGCATGAGCTGAGGCACTGCAGCACTGGGACAGATGTGAAGTTCTCAGATGCGATCATCTCCAGCCCAGCTTCCTGCCGTTTCTTCTCCTTCCCAATGATCTCAAACAGCTCTGGATCTGTGTCCCACAAGTTCCCATTTAACATCTTCTTGTCCATGGCTAGTGCTGTACTTTTACTTCTCAATGGAAAAGCTTTCTGAAACAGCAAGGAATATTTTTACGTCCTAACGATTTGACTGCTCAATAAAGACTGAACTATAAGTAAAAGCATTGACCTGAAATTGATATAGATAACGCAATCACAAACAAAAGTTGTTTGTTTCATCAGACACTATATTTATAGCTCCTTCTGGTATATTTCCGTTATTATTATTAAGAACCCATTACAAACCAGAAAGCACTCACGTGTAAATTCAATGCAACCTAACCAGCTCAATAGCACACGTGCAAAGTTTGACTGGAAGTACTAACAACAATTACTGAAGGACAAGTTGTTTAAACCGGCAATTTACGTTTACTTAGAAAGAGACATGAGTTAACTTACTTGAAGGCTGATTTTCGTCTGCACGGTCAGTGAAGAGCTCTGTAAAGTTTGCAGTGAAAACCTTTGAAATTTCCTACCCACGTCGTAAAAACATGTTTTTAACAATTGGTTGTTCATATTGATGAAATATCGGTGGTACTGATTAGAATAGTTAAGCAAAGTTCCCTTTTTCTTTGCACAAACACAAGTATTATTTTATCACTAGCGATAACCCATTGTGAACTTTATGATCACGTAACATTGATTTGACGTTTCTGACGTTTCAACTTTTTTTCTGCATTGAGAGATGTTTTACGAACACAAGTTATTCAGCCACATCAAGCCGATGCTTGAAAATGAATAATGATATTTCGTGTACATGAGATTGTAATGTAAAACGATTTAAGTAACGATTTGTTTATACGCTTCCTTATCAATGTCATCATACATTCGATTTGTGGTATCAACATACTGTTCAATCAACTTGCTTGTATTGCTTTATTAAATACATAACAAAGTACGGTATGAGTAATAATAATCGATGGCGATGGCACTTATTTGTCGATCTTATGGTGACACCAAACTTGACGCTAAATTTACCCAAATATTCGTGTTGCATCTTTTTCCTTCCTACGGCAAATGAAAGAGAGGCAACGATGTAACGCGAACACGCAACTCCAAGTGTGGTGCCAGTATCATGTAGCTTTTTTACCCAACTGTCTAGGAAAAAGGGTTATGTTTTTCGACCGTATGTATGTGGCCAATACGAAGGGAGAGTGAATCAAGATAATTCTATAGCAATTAAACAAGGTCGTCTAAGAACAAAACAGGGTAATAAAATACTAATTCTGAGTTTTTTTTTTGCCAAGCTTGCCGATTACTAGGGCTGCTGTTCAGTAATTTGTCATTTATTTGTTTAAACATGGTACCAATAGGTGCTTTAAAAAGAAATACAATAGAACTACATGTTTGGTCACAAGGACATGCAAATATAATATAAAAATGTCAGGCTTGTGAATTCTATAGGTACTTCTCATTTATTATTCTAACTCCCCAATGAAATCGGTGCAATTGCGTCGATATAAAAAGTAAACCTCATAACATAACAGTCATAACGACGACCACAAGTTTTTTTTGAAGGAAAGTAATAATATTTTCAACATAATAAATATGCACGGAAAATAAGAAAGAGCGTATTTTATAATGAAAAATTATAGGATACCTTGATTACTTTTGTTTTTTATACCTTTTCTCAGATCTTATTGAACACCCCTATAGTGAAATAAGGCCTTTACATCCAATATTTGACAGCTGTCATCCCAATACAATTTATGTCATCCATCATATGTCATCATTGACGTTTATTGTAGCGGGAGGACGGCTGTCAAATTTCAGCTGATAAAAAATCTATTTATAGTATGCTTTGTACCACCTTTTGTACATACATCACACTACTGGCCTATTTAAATAATAAATAAATAAATATTAGAGGACCATCTTACACAAATCGACCTAGTCCCATAGTAAGCTCAATAAAGCTTGTGTTATGGATACTAGACGACGATATATTTATTAATACAAAATACAAATACCTACATAGAAAACATCCAAAACCCATGAACAAATGTTCATGCTCATTAATAACCATGGACTGGTCACCCACGGCGAAGCTAAGAGGCTGCCGGCTGGCCCGAGGAGGGTGCTAAGCCCGCTTAGCATACGTTGGGGAGGGACCGCAGGCGGCAAGTGGGGGGTTTTAGTGGGTACACTGTGAGTCTCATTAGCCAGTCCGGGAGTCCCACAAACCACTCGGGTCACCCCCTGCGCCCGGGTGATATGCGTACATAGTAACATGTGTATATTTTAAAATTTTATATACCTACCTATAGCTTGTATATTAAGTAGACACAGTAGCCTATGGACGCTTCTGACACCAGAGGAGTCACAAGCTCGTTGCCCACCTTTTATTCATTCGAGGATTCGTTGGGTTTTAGGTATGAAGACTATGAAGTGCAGGTCCCTCTCATTTTTCATCACCAGGAACTCAAGATCACATAGGTACCTACAGAGCAAGTAGGTATTAGGTACCTATAGTGGTATTTTAAGGTTGCGGGTGCGGTCTTTTGTACGGTGAAGGAAGGTACTTTCCCAGTCGGGCTACTCCAAATATGAGCGAGATGGTATTAAGCTGTGCCTTTCATCTCATAAATACCTATTTATGCTGTCTATAGATCATACTATCTATAGAGTTTGGCTAGCAGAGATAAGGTCTATCAGAATGAGATCTATCAGAGTCTTTGTCATTGTCGTACCTATATATGTATACCTATCTACCTACTAGTGACGGCGCGTGAAAATTTTTGATGGGCAAAAAAGTTATGAAAGAGTTTAGAGTATACAACTATAGGCTTGCCTAAAAATAACTTTAGCTAAGTCGGTGGGAATCGGCTTGTGTGGGCGCTTCGCCACTGCTACCTTATTATCTATCTCAGCGGCGTCGCTCTCAGTTGATGTCTGCCTGCGATTTAAATTTTATTTGCGTTTCAATAGGCTCGGTTACTAGATTTGATGAAGTTAGAAAGGCAGTCGCCAGAGGTTTGAGTGACTAAATATTTGACCCATTATCTAATTAGAATCAAAAGATATTTCGAAAAACCCAACTCCTTTTTTGCAAATATTATGGCCTATGTCAATCCCACGATTAAGAGGAATCCAACAACACCTCATCCAAAATCCGTCAAACGGTTTAGGCTGCAGGGCGTGCCAAAGAATAAGACATACACACATACATACATTTATACATACATACATACGCTCGGAAAACATAACCCTCCTCTCCTTCGGCAGTCGGGTGATAAGAATCCCCTCATCCGAAAAATAAATCTATTTAAGAAAGAAAGAAAGAAAAACCGGACAAGTGCGAGTACAACTCGCGTGGTGAGGGTTCCGTATATAATCTAAATTTCATAAGTGTTTTTAAATACTCAAACTTCTTAGGTTTTCCTGTAATCTTTAGGCAAGGAACTATTTCCCATTTTTTTTTCAGAATTTTAATCCTAGTAGTTTCGGAGATAAGGGGGGGAATGGTCAATCTTGTCTTTTTTCCTAAATTATTTCAAATCTGTTTTTGCTAAAATTATAAAAAAATATATCTGAAATGCTTATAACAACCCCTTTCTATTGATATGTCACACAATACAGTTTGCGACACTTTTTTTTTAATTTTCCAGTTTACCCCCCGAAAGTGGCCCCATGCATTGTTTAGAATTCATTAATTTACTTTACGCGTCCATCTTTGGGTCACCAATTTACATATGTGTACCAAATTTCCACTCAATCGGTCCAGTAGTTTCGGAGCAAATCGGCTGTGACACAGACAGACAACCGAGTGATCCTATAAGGGTTCCGTTTTTTCCTTTTGAGGTATCGGAACCCTAAAAACATTTATTCGTGACAGATAAAAAAGTAAAATTAAAAAAAAAAAAAACAATATTAACACAAATGTCACGGAAAGGTCTCGCCGCAGCATAATGCCGACTCAAGTATACCTAAGAGCCATTAGCCATATAGCCATTAGTAGTGCCATTTAAGTTTGTTATGTACATAGCTTGAGCAAATTAAGTTGCTGACACTACTTTATATTTATCGGGTAACGTCGAGTAAGTTAGTAAACACCAGACGATCATTCAGCCTGAGGCCCCGACACGAACTACTCCAATATTTGCCGCATGCTAGAGGATTACTGGCGGTTTTGAGCAAAATATCACATTCTTCCTGAATTTGTGCTCGAAAATTATGTTGGAAAGTGGAAATAACCTGACTCGGCCTTATGTTTTGGGTACCGTTTTGTGAGGTTAGAGAGCGGAGAGGATTGGATAAAGAGCTATTTTTTTTAGATTTTTTCAGTAGGTAGATGATTTACGGCTTATGTTCGGTTATTGAAAAAGATTTCCGCAAAAGCTAGTGCTCAGCTCCGCCAATTATTTGGAATTGGTGGTACCTAAGTGGACCTCGGGCTGCTTGATACCGTTTTGGAAATAGTTATTTACGATACAAGTGCAGAAAATAGGAAATTTGCAACGAGTGGCGATAAATTAAAACACGACCGAAGGGAGTCTTTTAAATCGACACGAGTTGTGAATTACCTATTCGCACGTGTATCGTACAACGTTTTACAGTACATATGGCTCTTTAAAGTTTCGACATATGCACGGAAAGTGCTCATTTCCGCACTAGTGCGGGAAAGTAACACCATGTGTACTGTAAAATTTAAAATCCCTTCGGTCGTGTTTTAATTTATCGCCACTCGTTGCGAATTTCCTATTTTCTGCACTTGTATCGTAAATAACTATTTTAGTTGTTGATAACTAGGTACTTATGCGTTGTTTCTTACATACCTAATGCATGATGGGTGGTTTGAGTTATTTTAAGTTTACCAGCGTCTTGGCACATGCTCTTCCTAAAGCTGTTAATTTCCATCTCTAAATAAAATAAATAATAATTCCTCCAGTAATAAAATGTGTAGCGATATTTTTGGATAATTTGGCTGCTACTATACGAGCCGATTTTATACAGGACCGAAATAAAATCTTCAAGAAAAATCAGCCTGTCTATACTATATATAACATACAGTTGCGAAAAAATAAGAAAAACAACAATTGTAAGGGATTTGTAACTTTTATTTTATTAATTCTGTAACATCATTGTAATACAGTTGAAAAGTAATGAAGTTTAATACAGTTCTATCTTATTTATTTTTCAATGACATAATAATTAATGGTATAATTTTTACAAGGAAAAGTAAAAAGCACTAGTTCGCGAAAACCAACTTTCCGCACGCTAAACGTAAACGTAACGTAACGCTAGTACGTAAATTAGCACTTTTTGAGCAACTATATTAAATAGATAGATTTACTTAGTTTCATCCTTTAGTTTCCTGCTTCTTTTCTGTTTCTAACAAAAACCTTGAGTTTTGAGCACAACCGAGCATTTATGTATATATGTAGCACTTTATTGTACACAATAAGGTCAAAACATAAACATTGACATTTAATAATAGACTTGCCATGTCTTCCCTGTTATCCCTGTCCCTCATTGAATATTTTCACTTAAAACGCCAAACCGGGTTCGAAACTGGGGCAATGTGATTCAATGGGTAAAGTAAATCTAAAGCTGAAGTGGAAAATGGTACGAGTATAAGAAAAAACTGCAATTCTAATTTATTACGTAGCTCGTCCTAGGAGTATTTGCGTTCGCTCGCTCGTCCATCATTCCTGGAATATCGGAGACCAAGTAGAACATTTAAATTCCACCGCCGTATTACATAGTTTATAAATAGCAATTCATAAATTGACAGATATTTTTATAACGTCAGAGAAGAGTTAGGCATGACTTTTAAATAAAAGAAAGCAACCTCAAACAAAAATGTCTGGAGCGCTCATAGCCTAGCGGGCCTAGCGGCGCTTGTTTGTAGGTTTGAAACAACGTGAGTTGAGGAGCTTTGGCTGCTGTCAGTTATAAGTATAATAATGTAGTAATGTTGCTGATGCTGTATCAACGGGGTAAGGGGACGCACATGATTATAAATGTGTCTAGAGATTTTTTGTGTCCCGTAGCAAAATTGGCCCTACGACGGCTTTACTTCACAGGCATTTTATTAATAGGATAAGACATAAAGTGATACAAATCCATCTTGAATCATAATTATTAACACTTACCTAATTGTTAAACATTCGAAAGAAACACGCGATGGCGAGTTCGATGTCTCTATAGTGACAATTAATACGTGTCAAGATTCTTACGTAGATATGAAAGGTAATCCTGATATGTACCTATCTAAGTTCTGTCTGAATAATTGGCGTAAATGCGGTTCCTAATAAATAACTCGCACTGTGGAAAGTTCACCCAGAGACGACGTGACGCCAGGATTTCAGAACCAGAATCGTGCCAAGTACGGAAATTGTGTCATTCTTGTTTGAAAATAACTGTTCTTTTTACCTAACCTATTGACATAACGTTTGCTATCCAGTGAACTCGTAGTTTTATACCAGTCTAGTGACACTGGTATAGCTAATCTTATCTATCACGGACATTCGTAACAAATACACAAATTCGGAGGTAGGAAGATGAGTTTTCCGGTTTGTGTGGTATTGCGCTCGGTTTTAAGCGTTATGATTATGAATCGGACAACCGTTGTGTCACTATTTACTGCATACATTATCTGTGACCTCTTTCGCAGGACTTTTTCTTTTGTTAACCTAAGTATCACTAGCACTTAGTACTTAAGTAACTGATAGCTTTGGCGCGTGTCCAGAATAGCAAACTAGTATTTTACACCCATTTTTATGACACGCATGTACATGTTATATGTATATATATATACATGTAGAAATAAAGTCGTTTCCCTATATTTGGCAACGTATTTTCAAATGGATTATTCGATGTTCATGCCAATATCGATTCTTCCTATTCGCAATTCTGCACAATCTGAATTCCACACAACAGTATTTCACCACATTCGCCATTGTGCACAGTCGTTATTTGTGTACAGTAGCGATTACTCAAGTCTACAGTCCCTTGAAGCTGTGAAAAAATCAAACTTCAAATAAGGAAACAGCCGTTTATGCCGTAAAAAACGTAAATTTCGACACTCTCAAGGGAATCAAAATGTATAGGGTACTTCTCGTTGACCTATAACTTATGTATTAAACTTGCTTATGTATTAAAACTTACTGTATGAATGAGTTATAGATAAAAAAACAGCTTTCATTTACTACGCCCACACGTGTATGTACGTTGCATGGTGTGGATGTCATGTACACTTTTCCAAACGTGGCCGTGGCGATTTTGATGACGTCATTACAGGGGAGACCGGCTCCTTAGAGATTGTCTCCCGGCAGTTTTGGGGTCCAGGAGACATGCCTAACTGACAAGATGACGTTGGTATCTGAAAGTGAAGTATTTGTTCAACGAAATCCCGTAACAACACGCACTATTAGGTGGTACCTATGTATTCATTAGTTTTACGACTTGCGGGAGCCCGGAGCAGTAAACAGAAAGTGTGGCAATTAATCTCTTGTCTGCTGATAGAGGTCACCCACCATGTACAGCCTTGTGTTGTGGTTGAGACTATGTTTGTTTTGTATCTGAAATCTTTGATTTAGTTTTCTCACCGATCTGAGTTCTCATACTTACATTTGTAACACACGATACACGTATGTATCAAGAATCACGATAAATTTTAGCTCTCGAGTCAGTCATGACAACGAATCATGCTAGGATAAAACACAAAATGTTTTGTCTGCAAATAAAATATTATCCTTCACAGTCCTTATTTTTTAATGAATGTTTCTTCCTATCCGCAATTATATACCTACAACAGCAGTTACCATATTGCGAATACGAAGAAGCGCATTTGTGTGGGCATTTCTCCGAGCGTTTCGACCGCTGTGATTTCGGTGGTCGCATTATTGACAATGTCCTTAGGTTTTGTGGTTTATTTAGAAAACAATGATAGCACTTCCCGCGCCTTCTGCACAAAAGCTCAAAAAATCGTCTTCAATAATAAAATCGTCTTCAATAATGCGACCACCGAAGTCACAGCGGTTGAAACGCTCGTAGAAATACTCGTGTAATGTTTAGTAGAATCGAAAAACTAAAGAGCACACAATATGTAGGTTCGCATTCGTATTTTAGGTACCGAAGTAATAAACGTTCTTTCAGAGGAGACTGTATCTCGAAGTGCCTTGAAGACAACAAAAGTATATTTTTATTAGGTTTATTGAACCTTTATTGCATTGGCTCTACACTTATAGGAATCGTACTAGGTAGTGTAGTGGGTAATAACGTGCTATCTGCCGTTGATATTAAACGTCTTCGTCTCGAACGTTAATCATTGGTGTGCTGTAGAAATTTTATGTGATAGGTACGATTCTTCTGAATTTTTAATTGTCTATTCGTTTTCCAGAACTGATCATGAATAACTTTTAAGCTAGACTAGTTACTGATCCAGGATTTGGCTTGAGGGGGCTTGATACCGTTTGGGGGAGACTTAATCTTGCTGAAGTTAGGGGGCTTCAGCCCCCTAGTAAAAACGCTAGGAGCCTGATGATGATATTTGCGTAGCAGACGTTACGACTACGTCTTGCAATAACAATTGCCCAGTCAACGGGGGATTTGCCTTTGGTGGAGAGGACCATGTTTTATATTGATCGAGTATGAGATCACGAAATAAATCCAAGTTTTCGACCTCGGGTCACGTGCAGGACCTTGAAGGGGCCATTTTTGGTACACCTATATGTAAAAATATACACCGTGGGCGTTAATAACCCGAAAGATTTAAACCACGTATTTTTGACGACAGTACGAGTAAATAATGCTATATCAACATGGGTCCAATTATGTGTCTTAATTAAATTACTTTTTCAGTACAAATTAAATCATATTAATTGACCGCTTCTTTGTGAACAAACCTTTACTCCAGAGAGTGAGCGAGTTTAATCAATCTCAAGTTGAGAAACAGAGAGCGAGCATGACACTTCACGAATCACTCCGATATCATACGATCCACGGCGAATGCAGTAACTTGTGTTCCATGACAAGAAGTGTCATGTCTAGCATGATATTTACGTTGAAATTATTTCAATTTATTGGCACCACAAAATACCACAAATTGTAGGTATATCCAAACTTTAGTAGTTACCACAACATTACAGTGCAGTTATTATTGTTGATACTTTGCGTTGATATCTTTTCCTTTGACTGACGTAACCAAAACCATTAACCATGATTATATCCGAAAGAAATCATACCTATTATTGTTTTACCTCATACTGTAGCTGGAAAGAGATGGTTACTTTGTTATAATATCGATCATGCCAATCAGTACGTATTTTAAATTCTCGATGTGTTGATTTATACTAAGTAAAATAAAGTAAACAACTATGTTAAGCAATTACGCATTTTTATTAATTTAATGTAGGTATTAGGTTTTCAAAGTGTGTACCACCGTTTTCAGCACAAAGATTTAATCTTAAACGGATTTCATTATTTAGGTTCACAAAAGTGTTCTTTATCTCTTCTGATGCCAATTCTTCATAATAATTCTTCTCTAGAGTTCACTGGTGTTGAGTATACCTTATCTTTCAGAGTTCCCCATAGAAAAAAATCCAATGGAGTTAAGTCGGGTGACCGGGCGGGCTAGGATTGACATAATTACACACATTAACATTGACTAGTCATGCTACAGCTCTTGACGATAACGTTGGATCTTCTGTAATCAAATTCATTATTCGATTCTCTGTTCGTACATCTAGATTTATCGCGCTTTCCCTTGGAGTCTTTCTAAGCCCTTTTTCCCGAAACTGTCGGTGGATATCCACAAAAGTAGAATGATGAGGTAGACGACGATCTGGGCATCTTCTTCGGTATTCGGCGACTGCCTGGAGCGAGTTGCCATCCGCTAAATAAGCCGAAGGATAACGCAGCATGGCGAATTTATTTATTACAGTCAATCAAATTTTCAACGTGATTTTATCTTGCGTGACAATCAGTAATCATTTAAAATATGTCATTTTAGTGACATCAATTTCAAACTATCAGTGAAAGTAAATAGTTTGCACTCTCGCGATTGAGGACAGAACAAAAGTAGACAAGACTAGATTTTTAGTCTTAGCGATAAGAGAAAAGAGGAAAGCTACTTGTGTGATATCATAATAATTATTATTTAAAGCACTACGCTGTATTTTAGTTGCAAGTCACATCCTTTTATCACGACGAAAATTTTTTTGCTAATGAAACCTTTTTGTAGGACAGATACCAAACTTAATTAAGTAAAACTGGCTAACAACCATGCAGTTCGTGCGTCTGCGTGTAAAAGTAGTAGGTGGCTACCTCACGCCCTTAGGGTGTGTTACAATTGAGATTTTGTAACTTGTGATTTGTTTTAAATAATTAATATCTCTTAAATTATGGGTTTTTGGACTATATGTTATATAACTTTATATACTCTAATTAGGCTCTAAAATCGTTGGTTTAAATCTTTCGGGTTGTTAACGCCCACGGTGTATAATATATATTGTAAATCAATAGGTAGTTTTTAACAATTGTTTATATGACATAAGTATCTATGGCATGTTTAAAGATAAAAAAAAAACACTTAAGAATCGCACGGACACTGGACTCTCCATAGAAACGTACATTGATTCTCATTTTAAAACGAAACGCTAAAATAACATGAAACTCTTGTTTCAATAGAAACTAGTTTCCGACCTAGACATGGCGGATATGTATTGTATAAAAAGTTTCATGTAATTCCAGCATCCCGTTTTGAAATAAGAATTAAACTACTTACTCGTATGTTAGATATTTCTGCAGGCACTGTAGGTAGGTACGGAGCTAGCTGTAGGAATACGACAAAACAACCAAGGGCGTAGCTAGATTTTGTCAAGGGGGGGCAGGCGTATTGGACAAACCAAGAATATACCTACATATCTAAGGTAAATGCGCAATGGGACTGCATCTTCTAGGGGGGGGGGGGGCGTACCTCGCTACGCCCTTGATAACAACGGATTCTCAGTGAGCAGTCGGGACAAAAGGCCTACTTTGTAGGTATTATGATAATAGCGTTGTACAGTCAGCATCATAAACATGTATACATTCTATGGCCTTGTTACTTAGATATAAGGTCGAAAAGTGAATACATGTTTATGATGCTGACTGTACTCCAACGTGACTTACTTAGTTTGATGCAAATTGTGATTCATGCGCGAGTTGGTTGCTGGTTTGAGAATAATGTAGGTAATGTACATAGGTTTGTTTGTGTGAGGTGTGCAATAAAGAGTATTTGTATTGTATTGTATTGTAATAGCACAATTTCAGCTCATTCGGTTGAGGTTCAAAATTCAGTTCCAAGATTTGTCCCACACTAACAACCGAACAGGTCAAGTTAAATAAAAACTTGTAATAAAAAAAATTACAGGCCCGCGAGTTCTAAAGCTCACAGTGCTACTATGTATGTATTTCCCGCATCCCGGGACAACACCACCAAGCCCTTTAGTAGACATTTTAATGATATGTACCTACCAGAGATAGCACAGCTACCAGTGTGTAAGGCACTATTGTCAACTGTGGGTTGATGGGTTCCAAAATGCGTGCCGCTATTGGTGTATAGATCATTTACAATAGAAATAATTATGCGTATTAGATTTCTAGTTAATTTGAATTGAAACCTACACTTATCGTAACCTGTACCTCTTACAACTAGATCCATGTAATAAATTAAACAAGCCAGGAGAATTCAATGTAATACCTATTACTTAAGAAAAGTATGTAGTAAGTAATTTATATTCTTATGCCTACCTATGTTTAGAAACATCATTTCCCAAATTAAAACTAATTAGTAGTAATTTAAATTTTGCTACAGATTTCTTTCCTCCCGGTTTTTCTTTTTGAATATTTATGTGAAATATCAGCGTCTTATCCGCCTCAAGGTAAGACTGATTTAATTAGAATCGCGTAGGCCTCTACCGACAAAGGCCTTACTTAGTATGAAAGATGTAATGAATGCTAGGATAATTTATGATACCAATAAAGTAGATCCAAATTATTTTTGATTTTCAGAAATTGAGTTATGACCTAACTAAAGGAAAGTTACTTTCGTAAATTAACTCGACTGTATCGGACATGATAAATGACGGCATACAATAAATAAATATTAAATATTAGGGGACATTCTTACACAAATCGAACTAGCCCTATAGTAAGCTAAATAAAGCTTGGTTATAGGTACTAGAAGACGATATATATAATAGATATTTTAAATACTTAAATACATAGGAAACATCCACCACTCAGACATAAATAATAGTAGTACTATCGGCCCAAGCCAGAGAGTCGACTACCATACATTCAGTGCCCAGAATTGCTACGCGCTACGCTCGTAGCCGATCCCGTGGTCTTCCTCGTATGTAGCGGAAAGCGACTACGGCGTAGGGACGCCGCAAAATTGAACAATATTTTCGGCGTGGAATTTATTATTGATTGTGGATGGATATCTTTGTTTTTACCATTTTCTCGCAGTCGGAGTGAAAAGAAGTGTGTAACTCTGGTCTAAAATAACAATATTCCCTCACTTAGTTCGGGAAAATAACCATCTCGTGGTAATATGGTTTATTTTAGATCCTTGTCATACAATCTACTATTCTAGAGAGAAACGTAATAACATATTTTCTTACAAAACATGACAATATCTAAATTGAACCGCACAAGTTACATTTCTCCGAGTCCCCAGACACACGTCGGCGTATCTCTAGGCCTATTCGATACACGCCAGACCAAACCCACACAGATACGGAAAAATAAAAGTTTGTACTCACTTCCTGAAAATTAAGGGCGTTGTAGCTTATTTCAGGTTAAAGAGTATAAAATATGTATATTAGATACGAGTCTAAATTGTTCCTGCCTGAACAAGTTGTGATCTGAATCAAAATTGAGGGTATTTTATTTTAATGTTCCAATGTTGGAAAAGCAAAACCAAATGAGCATTTGAACAACTGTAACCAACTATGTTGTTGTCAGACTGTGAAACTGTGGCCCTTATTAAATAAACGTCCAAAAAACTTATTTTAGTTAAATCCAGTTTTTTTCCGTAGTTAATATTAATTTATCCTTATCTGTCATCATCATCCTCCTAGCGTTATTCCCGGTTGGCGCCTAAAGGCGCCCGGGGTCCGCTTTGGCACCTAATTCCAAGATTTGGCGTAGGCACTAAATTTAACGAAAGCCATTGCCATCCACCTTCCAACCCAGAGGTTAAGGTCACGATGTTTCCCTTCACCGAAAGGCCACTGTTAGGTATATCAAAACCCAGTGGTTTTGAACCCGCGACCTCCAGATTGTAATTCGCGTGCCTTACCGCTCAGCCACATTGGCTTTGTTCCTTTCTCACAAACATATGTATAATTTTGATATGTTTGTCAGAAAGGAAAAACATATTTCAGTTAACAGAGGTAGGTATTTTAAGTTTTACGAATAAAGGGTTTGTCTTAAAATCGTTCATAGTTTGCAATGTTTTGATTTAACTTAGTCGTAGTCATAAGCGAATGTATCATAAGACGAGGAGAAGCCTTAGTGATTACAGACACGTGTCTTGATTTAGGGCTCTCGGTAGTGTCGCGGGTGTTCCGAGTGTTGATGGATGCGGCCCCACGCCAGCTACGACGTAAAACACGTCATTTTGCCGCCACATTACGAAAATTGATGACAACCCCTGCCGCTATAATGTATTTTCCACATTAATTTTATTGCTGGCATTGCTCATTTTAACATTTTATTCACTATAGGTAGTATACATTGCGATTTATTATGACACTGGAATAAGGTTTCTTTTTGGTAGTTGTATGCTATGGCAGCAGGAGGGCGGGCTTTTAATTGGTCGCGTTTATAATCAAGGTCAACTTTGCGCAGATCCTCGAACTCGCTGGATGTTCACCATCCTGCGCCATTCTGACCGCTGTGCTGCCAAACACTCCCATTGAGAGGGCTCAATGTTGCATCTCTTCATATGTCGCTTACGTGCCCGCAATGTGCACGGAATTTTGCCGTAAAGATAGGCTACAAGAGCGCACGAGCGCCAAGACTCCTATCTAGGAGTCGGAGTGATCGCCATGGCCGAAAACGGTCGGACAGATCATCATCATCAAGGTTTCTTTTTACGCTACTTTTTCTATGTATGTTTGTTTGATAGAGAAAAATTGCTACGTATGTATGTATGCATGTGTGCGTGGTTACGCCCCCGAACCATTATTAGGGTTCCGTACCTCAAAAGGAAAAAAAAACGGAACCCTTATAGGATCACTCGTACTTCTGTCTATCCGTCTGTCACAGCCGATTTGCTCCGAAACTACTGGACCGATTGAGTTGAAATTTGGTAAACATATGTAATTGGGTTGTGTCCTAAATTTTTTTACGATGCCATTCGAACCAGTTGTTGGAGAGGAATAAATGTTTGTATGGGAGCAACTACAATTAAAAACTTAAATACCCAAAAAATTGAGTAAAAGACGGACCTCGCTGTCGGCAGCCGAAAACGTTTCATAGGTACTAAATCGTGACGTCAGTGTAATATTTGTAGGTACTAATCGTTGTATTGAAAATCAAGTAAATTGCTGTTTCAGTCGTGAAATACTGCGTTTAGGACCATAGTTGTTATACAATTTTGTTTCTATACAAGCGAAAGGATATTGGTAGCTTTAAATTTACTTTTGGACAGTAAAAAAATTCATATTTTTTCTAAACTTTCAAGGTCCATACCTATCTTTTTTTGATTATAATTATATTTCTTAATTTATACCTACTTAATTACATTTATTTGATGGTTTACTATCAATTTACAAATGGGTATTGTAATGTATCAAACCGATATGACTTAATACTGGAAAACATAAACCATTAAACTATTTAGCGGTAGAAATAGTCAAATGCAACTATAACCGGTAAAATATTATTTTAAACCATTAACGGTCCCCGATACAGTATTCTTTGATCTGTGCCGATACTAATAATAAACAGGTGAAATGTAAGTTTGTTTGTATGTTGGGGGTAGTCTCAGAAACTATACCCATCCTATTCTAAAAACCCTTTCTTCAGTAGGTACTTATGTTATATATATAGAAATATCTCTATATATAACATAATATAATCTACGGGATACAAGATTATAATTAACATTAACTAAGATAAATTAAAACTAAGTTAAATCTAAAAAAGGCCCTCGAGGCATTGTACCGAGGATGCTGGCGGCATTTCCTCGCTGAATTGCAATGCTGATGCGGGATTATGTGCAATATTTTATCCCGTTGCTCCGCCTAGGTCCTTTGTATACGCAGCGGAGCCGAGCGGAGCGGAGCGCTTAAACATTAAAAAGAAAAGCATGCGACAAGACTCTTAAGATAAGAAAGACACATTCTCACTTCGAAGCAATATTGCCGCCAACATTGACAGCCGTTACCAGCAAAGTTCCGATATTCAAAGGAACGGTCCATCACTAAACCTAATAAATTCAACATATACACTACATATATGGCTTTCTCATTGATGTTTACGTGACATTTTTGCTAATATGTGCATGTGTTAGGCAGTCGATCAATCATCCAGTAAAGTAGCCGAAGCCGCCCACTAGGCGCCGCAGCTCGCAGGTGCCTCGGTTCCAGGGGATTAAAATGGTGTAAACACGCAAATAGCGCCTTTACAACTTAATCACAATAATAGGCCATTCAATTTTAAACAGTGACACGTTGGCATAAAGTGTAATATAAAATAACTGTTTGCCTAAACCGAACGTGACGTACCTATATAGAGAACATTTTGCAATGTAATAATCGTGCTAACAACATAAACAGGCCATAAACGCGCTCAATATACTCCGTTGTGAGTGAATCGCTTAACAAATGGGTTTTGTAAAGTATGATCCACATTTTCGCAAAAAACAGTCTATTTGTCCCGGTCGTCAAACGAGAATTGTATAATATAACACAGGGCACACATAATTCAAGTATTTTAGGATAGGTGAGCGAATCTAATCGGACAAAGGGTCTTGACAGACAGACGGACGGACAACAATGTGATCCTTTAAGGTTTCCGTTTTTTCCTTTTGAGGTACGGGATCATAAAAAACTATTTATCTGTTACGAAATCATATAATATTAAATTATTTCATTAATTACAACTAACTTCGTAATCTCTAATTTCTCAGCCCAATATATATTTGCTATTCCATTATCAAGTGCATAAGGGACCGCCGCAAGCCCCCGGGAAATCCGCTCGTTTGCTGGCCTCTTGACGCGCTACGCGCTGGGATTTACTGGATTATCGGCTTTCCATTAGCGCCAATTTATTTTTTATTTATGCATATTTTTTTATCTATATAATTACCGTGAAGATTTATTAACTGAATTGGGCCTTTAGAGAATTGCCTGAATAATGCCTAACAGCATGAGCGGTTAAAGTCCAGAGTTCAGGTGCCCCTGATTTTACGAGTATAATCGGTTAAATATTTAGTATCAATTTATACTAACGCTATTTCATATACTTTAATTTGGTATACATATAATAGCACACATTTGCATGTATTTAAGTCACAAAATAAACACATTCCATTAGCGCCAATAGATTTTTTATTTATCCATATGATTACAATCATGGGAATTTATTTGCTGAACTGGGCCTTTAGAGAAGTTTCTCTAATGCCTAACCGCAGAGCAGTCAAGGTCCAGAGTTCAGGTACTATCTACTAACGCTATTGCGATTTCATATAAGTAGGTACTCATCAGCATTGCAATTCTGCGAGGAAATGCCGCCAGCATCCTCGGTACAATGCCTTTCAAAGGCCCTTTTTAGGGTTCCGTAGCCAAAATGGCAAAAACGGAACCCTTATAGTTTCGTCATGTCCGTCTGTCCGTCTGTCCGTCTGTCCGTCTGTCCGTATGTCACAGGCATTTTACTCGAAAACTATAAGGTGTATATGAATAAAATTTTGAGAATAGGTGTATTTTGTTAGCCGCTACATAGTTTTGTAATTAAAATGACAAAAAAAAATTTTTTTAGGGGTGCACTCCATACATAAAACTGAAAGTCAAAAATTTTTTTTTCATTGTGCCCCCCGTGTGGCACATCAATCGATAGGCCTTTCAAAATAAATATAAGGTTTCTTAGCATTTTTTTAGGGTTCCGTAGCCAAAATGGCAAAAACGGAACCCTTATAGTTTCGTCATGTCCGTCTGTCCGTCTGTCCGTCTGTCCGTCTGTCCGTCTGTCCGTCTGTCCGTATGTCACAGGCATTTTACTCGAAAACTATAAGGTGTATTTGAATAAAATTTTGAGGATAGGTGTATTTCGTTAGCCGCTACATAGTTTTGTAATTAAAATGACAAAAAAAAATTTTTTTAGGGGTGCACTTCATACATAAAACTAAAAGTCAAAATTTTTTTTTTCATTGTGACCCCCCGTGTGGCACATCAATCGATAGGCCTTTCAAAATAAATGTAAGGTTTCTCAGCATTTTTTTTGATTAAGTGAATAGGGTCGGAGATAATCGCCCCGAAAGTCACTAAAATTCTGTCCCCCCCCCTCTAATTTTTGAACGGTGTATTTTAAAAATATGGAAAAATTCATGGATATAGGGCTTATTAATTTCATTCACCGAAAATTGTTTTGAACAAGATCGATTCAGAGGTTTTCGAGATATTGCTGAAAAACTGCCTTCCTCAAAGAAAAGGACGTAAGTGCCGTAAAATTTCTGTGACGATACGACCTTTTTATTAATAGGCACGGAACCCTTCGTTTTGCGTGGTCCGACACGCACTTGGCCGGTTTTTTTATTAAGTGAATAGGGTCGGAGATAATCACCCCGAAAGTCACTAAAATTCTGTCCCCCCCCCTCTAATTTTTCAACGGTGTATTTTAAAAATATGGAAAAATTCATGGACATAGGGCTTATTAATTTCATTCACCGAAAATTGTTTTGAACAAGATCGGTTCAGAGGTTTTCGAGATATTGCTGAAAAACTGCCTTCCTCAAAGAAACGGACGTAAGTGCCGTAAAATTATGGTGACGATACGACCTTTTTAATAGGCACGGAACCCTTCGTTTTGCGTGGTCCGACACGCACTTGGCCGGTTTTTATATATCCATATGATTACAATCATGGGAATTTATTTGCTGAACTGGGCCTTTAGAGAAGTTCCTCTAATGCCTAACCGCAGAGCAGTCAAGGTCCAGAGTTCCGGTGCTATCTACTAACGCTATTGCGATTTCATATAAGTATTAGGTACTCATCAGCATTGCAATTCTGCGACGAAATGCCGCCAGCATCCTCGGTACAATGCCTTTCAAGGGCCTTTATTAGATTTAACTTAGTTTTAATTTAATTTAGTTAATGTTAATCATCATCTTGTATTTACTTTAGAAAATAAATAAATTATACAGTAGGTACTGTAATTTGGTATAGAATAACACACATTTACTTAGGTACGTAAGTCACAATTTATACAAGAATATTACACAAGAATCGCTACGTCCTACTACGCTTGCCTTATGCGTGCTTAAAAGCGACTACGGCGTAGGCGCCCGCTAGGCGAGTTCCAGGAAGTGAAAGTGTCATGAGATTGAATTTCGCCTGACCTGTGGAAAAGATTATCTACCTATACATAATGTACCTACATAAAAGTCAATTTCAGTATTTTTTAAAGTTTAGACAATAAAAAAAAAACCGGTCAAGTGCGAGTCTGACTCGCGCACCGAGGGTTCCGTACGACCAAGGAACTCGGTATGTACAGTAAGGGAAATGTATTAACGTACCACCGTAGAACCCTGTCGCAATTGACAGGCCGCCGTGACTCAAACTCGAGTGGTATGTCACTTTATTGCGATAGAGTTCTACGGTGGTACGTTAATACATTTCCCTTACAGTATGTTGGTTTTTCAGCAATCATTCTTTATCAAGTGAATTAATTTCGATAATTCTTTTTTTATTTGCTAGAAGGTACTTTCAGAACACTTTCATACGAATTTGAAGGCAAAAAATTAAACACAGAAGTATTAAATTACAAACAAAATTAACATATGATTTTTGAAGAATAAAAAAAAACTACGCTAGATAGAGGTATCGTTATACTTTTCCGGTAATATTCACGTTAATATTAATCATATATATTATTTTCAAATTTTTCGCTTGGTTAACTTCGGAGATAAGGGGGGGGAATGGTATTTTTTTCAACATTTTTCTTTATAAATCAAAATTTTACAATTGTAGAAAAAAAAAGAAAAACTGTTTTAGAATGTACAATTCAAGCCCTTTCATATGAGACCCCACTTGGCCTACTAACTATACTTTGAATTTTTGCCCCCCCTCTTATCCGCCCTTTTTTATACAAATTAAAAGTATATATTAAAATTTTTCATTTTCCATACACGAGGATTAGCTTTATTTACAACTATTCCAAATTTCAAATCGATAGCATTAGTAGTTCCTGAGATATTTGACTTTGTGACAGACAGACAGACGGACGGAGTCGCACCATAAGGGTTCCGTTTTTACCTTTTTGGTCCGGAACCCTAAAAACAGCTATGTGAGATAGATCTAAAGACTAAATGTAGATGTTTTCCCACTAAATCAGCTTTCCTTATGTTCCATTTCCCACATAAATTTATCGGATACATGGCGCAAATCACGCTTCCGGATCAAAGTTTTCTATTGGGTCGGATTACATTCATATAGTATTTCATAGCAGCGAACTTTGTCGGACAAGTCCGCTGGGCTGTTGTTCTTTACGCGTTCATGCGCCTCACCCCACCCATCACGCCTAGCAAAAGTAGACCTCTAGTTACTACTAATCGCGGCGTCAAGATATATTTGTGGGTGAGGGTTGAGGTGAGCTTAAAATAAGTTACAGAATGGCGGGGCTGATGCGTCAGATAAAGCTTATCCCTGGCGGAATGGAAACTTACACGTGTAATCAACACACCCTCTAACTTTATTATAAAAGCCCTGTAGATCATACTCGTATTTGGACAATTACCAACTACTATAAAGTCGGCAAAGCAAGCACGTCCACATTAAAATAATGGTTTTAACATAAAAAATCAAAACGTGGTGTGTGCTTGAAATGGCAAGTTGGGATACGTATTACCTTTTGTCGAGGATATTTAATACCGGGTCCTTTAGCTTTGCTTATTCGATAGGCAATAAGGTAATAAATAACATATTAAAACACTCGACTGATGGGGCTCATAATTTTAGTTTATTAATCTGTACCTATTCCTATTCACAACTTGTTTCACCTCACTAACATATCTTGACACCGTGATTCATAATATGAGGTCTGACTTACACTTGTTCATTGATTAGGTACTGTACAACAAATATAAAATAGACATAGGATTTATTATCCTACTAGAAATTCAAACCTTCAGATTAATACTGAAATATTGAAAAATAAGATATTTTCTTTCAGGGGGTCAATCACGTAACGCATTGTACGCGCGTCAGGTAGATCTAAATGTCACTTTGTATCCCTTCGGCCGTGTACGTAACCGACCTTTCATAACTGGTATAGAAGGATGAAAAAATAATCTTTGTACGATACTGGTTTCGAATAAAGAATTTTTTTTCTTCTATATGGAAAAATGACACTTAAATCTACCTAACGCGCATAAGAAATGTTACGTGATTGACCCACAGGTTAGGCGGCTCATTTGGAATATTGTTCTCGTAATACCACAGGTTAACCTCAAAATACAACAATCTGCATATTTACTCGCCCTAACTGAATGTTTTCGCCGTGACATGCCTCAAAGAAATATCAGTCATTTATCTTTGACGTATCAAATTACCGTATCAAGTTTCGAGGTTTGCAACAATGAGCGGTCGAAGAACTTCACTCGTTACGATAAGTGATTTTCAAGTTTTCTCTTAGCATTTGGCCATTTGACAAAGTACTGTTTCAATGTTGGTGTGTAACTTAACTTGATTATTTGCGCGTAGCTTAACGAAGAAAGAGAATTTTATTGGCTATCCAAATATTCAACCACCACTTTTGTCAACTTAGGGTTACTCTTCGGAATTATGTGGTGTACCCATATGTACACGATCGTGCGATATAAATACTTATGAATATGTATACGAATTAAAATGAATGCCGTTTGAATGAAAAAAAACGTTTGGGCGACTCGTTAAGGTAATTGAATGGTATAAAACGTAGCAGCAATAACAAATTCGACAATTCCTGTTCCATTTGGGCGGCTATTCAGATAACTGAACTGGGAGATTGAATGTAGAGTTATTAGAAAATAAATCGAAAACAATTTGTTACTGAAAATACGATGCCCATTGGGATGTTGGGATAATGACCACGACCTTGCACGAAGATGTACCAACTGGCGCTGAAAGGTAAAAAGTGACCCTCCAGTTCCAGCAAATTAAGGACTTTGAAGGGAATGCTTTATTTTGTATAAGTAGAGCCATTGCGCCGGTTACGCGACATGCTTCAGTTTGCGTCCAAGCGAAGGACAAGGTTTCTTAAGTTTAGGATAAAAACATGAAAACAAACACAACAAACAGACACTTAAAGAAAACAGTGAGCCGTATGTTTTTTTTTGTAGTTATTGACTAAGAATGTACATATGTACTAGAAAAATAAGAAAAATATCCTTTCAGTTCACCCACTCGTCTAAGTGGTCGTAATCCGGCTCACTTACCTAACTACTTTATGTGGTCGCTTACCAGCTCAGTGACCCTATGGTGGCTCAACATGTGAGCCTCAGGTTGAACATGGTGCAGACGAAAACATCCTTATAAGACCTCAGTACTGGTTGGACATACCGTTCTCAAGGCAGTCGACGAATATACAATACGTAACTTACCTACTCGTATTTAGTCCAGGCTCAGAAAGAGAAGTGTATAATCCACTGGGTACCTGCGTATCTGTGTTTAACTACCTACTCGAAGATAGGCGTTAGGTACCTACCTATATAGGCGGCAAATGACGATGATGTTGAGGTAAGGTTCTAATTTTACCCTTGTTACCTAATTCCAGCAGAGAAGAGAGATAATACGAGCAGTATTTTAATAAATGTCGCCAGACATGCCTTACAATTGCCATGAAGTGTATCTATTATTTTAATAGAGCAAGATCGTACTATCATCATCATCATCATCATATCAGCCGAAAGACGTCCACTGCTGGACATATTTCGACTTCCTTAGATCCATAAATTATTATGATTTATATTGTCTAAGAAATATATTTATTCCGGGGGAAATATCCAATAAATTGCATAAAACATCTCATTGATCATTCAAAATTTTACGTTGGGATCTTAGACTATCAGTTATTTTTATATTTTAAATTGGACAGCTTTCGCAGAAAGATTCATTTCAATTCTCGTGCGGAAACAAGAAATGAAAACTCGAGAAAAATACAGAGACAGACAATGGATATTTTGTGTTCACTGCCACTGTCTCAAATTCCTATCCGATACAACCGCGTTATAGCAACCTTTTCGTGGGTTAAAATAAAGTCCACAATGCCAAGTTGAGATGCGAGGCTGTGAAAGTAAACAGTCGATACTGAGAATATTTTAAGTAGGTAGGTACGAGTGCACTGTTGTATAGTAACGGTGTTACTTTTCAATTGTAAGGTTTGACACAATATTGTGACGACGGGAATAGGACGGGGACCTACACGAAAAAATATGAAATTAAAATATAATAACTGGTTTTTACCGCTGACCAAATAAAAAAATATATGGACTTGTAGTTGCTTCAGAAACATATAAAAACAACCCGATGAAAGTTATATTGAAACCACAACTTTTATTAATGAGAATCTAAAGTAAACCCATTAAAAAGTTTATAAAAATTAAAACTTAAATCGGTTAATTACTTTTTAACCTTTTTAGTGGTTTGGGGTTTTTGGTAGGTAGGTACTTTAATACAAGAATAACACATTTTATAAACTTTTTAAGAGATTTATTGAACGTATATATAAATTTTAATAAAGTAATAGACTTCAAAGGTTTTTAATAGCTTTCAATCACAAAATAAAGATAGATATTTTAGCGACCAAAGCCAATGTTGCCAAAAAAAAACCGGTCAAGTGCGAGTCTAACTCGCGCACCGAGGGTTCCGTACGAAATATCATACAAGATACCCGTCTTGCCCCGCCCATTAATTTTGGAAAAATCTTAACAACGCATAGTGTAGTTAAGTCACGAGTACCTACAGCGCCATTTATCGGTGCATTTTGTTACTAACTTGAAGATAAGATAAGATAAGATAAGATATAATTTATTGTCAAAACTACGCGACTAAGGAACTCGGTATGTATGTATGTTGGTTTTTTAGCGGTAATTCTTTATCAAGTGAATTAATTTCGACAATTCTTTTTTTATTTGCTAGAAGGCACTTTCAGAACACTTTCATACGAATTTCAAGGAAAAAAATTAAACACAAATATTAAATTAGGTACAAACAAAATTACACTAGATAGAGGTCTCGTTATACTTTTCTGGTAATATTCACGTTAATATTAATCATATATATTATTTTCAGATTTTTCGCTTGGTTAACTTCGGAGAGAAGGGGGGGATTGGTATTTTTTTTCTGACCTGCACACGACTTTATTCTTAAGAAATTAAGAGCGTGTGTAGGTTATTTTGAACACCCGGCCCGCTTAGCTACTTCTGCTGCTGACTGTACCTAATCATTATCGTTTTTAGAAGCGGCACGCCATGGGTATGACACGCATATATGTATATTTCTCTAGTCATTGAACGAGAGAGCGAAGCGAACCAAGTTTTCTGCTTCAAATTCATGCGTATGTCCGGATTTCCAGCTGTTCTGGTTGCATGTCTCAACCGATTCTCGTGAAATTTTGTGAGCAGGTTCGATAATTATGTAGATTTTTTTATCGATTCAGTTTTTGATTTTTTTTCTAAATATATATTAAAAAACCGGCCAAGTGCGTGTCGGACCACGCACAACGTAGGGTTTCGTGCCTATTAAAAAGGTCGTATCGTCATAGAAATATTAGGGCACTTACGTCCTTTTCTTTTCAAAACAATTTTCGGGGAAAGTATTTAATAATCCCTATGTCCTTGATTTTTTTCATATTTTTAAAATACACCGTTCAATAATTAGAGGGGGGGACGACGACAGAATTTTAGTGACGAAAGTTGGCGACTGTCTCCGACTCTATTCACTTAATCAAAAAAAATACTGAGAAACCTTATATTTATTCTAAAAGCTCTATTGATTGATGTGCCACACGTGGGCTTACAATGAAAAAAAAGACGTGTGGCACTCGGGGACTGCCGCGGTAAAGCTATTGCATAGCATTTTGTATCAACTTATGCAATTATAATTTTTTATTTATTTTATTCATGCAGTATTTCTTTTTCTTTGATATTAATTCAAGTTACACATTTTGAGCGTGGTGACCGATAAGAAAACAAATTTTTCTATTATTAAATAAATAAAACAAGTACAGCTATTCACTGTTGTACATAAATAAATAAAAATAAATAAATAAATAAATATTTGCGGACAATCTTACACAAATCGACCTAGTCCCAAACTAAGCAAAGCTTGTACTATGGGTACTAGACGACGATAAACATACTTATATAGATAAATACATACTTAAATACATAAGAAAACATCCATGACTCGGGAACAAATATTCGTGCTCATCACACAAATAAATGCCCTTACTGGGATTCGAACCCAGGACCTCTTGCTTCGTAGGCAGGGTCACTACCAACTAGGCTAAAGCGGTCGTCAAATACCTATACACCTATATACTTTCTCATAAACAGCTGCTTATGTATTCGTCCGATTTCGGAGCAGCTCGTCTCGATTCGTGCGAGTTTCGTAGAGTCGTACAATACGTCTAATCGCACACAACGCCGTGTCGAAGACTGCCGAACTGAAACGACGTTAGACGATGCACGGCCTTCAAGCCACACCTCCTTGCCCGTCGGAGTGGGGAGCGTGAGGTTTTTTCGTTACGGAATTTCTGGATTCGGTCCCCGCGCTCAAGGCCCGCGATAGAAGCTATGCAATAGCTTAAAAATTTAGACTTTCAGTTTTATGTATGGAGTGCACCCCTAAAAAAATGTTTTTTAGTCATTTAATTACAAAACTATGTAGCGGCTAACAAAATACACCTATCCTCAAAAATGTATTCAAATACACCTTATAGTTTTGGGAGTAAAACGCCTGCGACATACGGACAGACGCACAGACGGCCAGACGGACAGACGGACAGACAGACATGACGAAACTATAAGGGTTCCGTTTTTGCCATTTTGGCTACGGAACCCTAAAAACACAGAGTCGCGATTTTTACAGCTCACAGAGCCACTGTAATATCTTGAAATAACACAGTCAGATATATTCACACATTAGTGCTGTTTATGAATGTTACAAATTAAAATTTCCAACAATTTATCTTAAGTGAAGTTTTAATGGTCTAGCTCAGACGTACATGTAGGTAAAATGAGCCCCAGAGCCTGCGACTAAGTGGGCGAGTCCTAACGACCCGACCTGGGTGGTCCCACCCAACTGCGCACAAATTTACCAACTTGTGATGGCCTAATCTTAAATATTACTCAAGTTCAAAGGGTTGTTATTGCTACGCCTCAGAAATTATTATTTCAACGCTTTTGAAATGACTCGAAAAACGGAAAATTTAACATGATGAACAAGGTTCTTTGATTAATATTAATTAAACGACCGAGCGAAGCGAACGAACCCTACACTGCTCGTGGCCTTACACACACTTGGCCGGTTTTATTTTCCTGTAGGTGAATTTACCATTGTAGTAATGTGCCCTAAATTATCTAAAAAGGCAATCTAACGTCACGTCGTGACGATAAAGTTGTGTTTAGATATTTGTGAGCACGTTCTCCGTTGGAATATATATACATAGCTGCACGGCTATCACAAGACGGCGCGCGAGCTATCTCGATTTTTCTCGCACTATCCGTCTCTCTCTTATTAGAAAACTTAGAAAGAGAGGTATATTGCGAGAAAAATCGAGAGAGCTCGCGAGCCGTCTTGTGATAGCCGTGCTGACGGCTACTGTCCACGAAAATCTATTTTTATTGACGTACTTATCATAAAGCATAGTCCGATAGTTAATTCCCAAGCAGGTTTCATCTAAGAAATCTAGTTCTTTAGTTATAAATGTTGGTGTGTTAGCGATGGTACAGAAGTAATAAAATGATTTAGTGCCACGACGTGACCGAGGGCACTTTGTAATCGTTTATTAAACACGCCTGCGGTTATACCTCAGGTCGCCGTGTAACAAGAAAAATGCTATGAAATTTTTAGCAGGACTCCGACAGAAGTAAGTGGTATATTTTTTCCTCCAATATGCTCGGAAATGTGCGCTTTACTGTTGCAAAAATACTACGTGAAGTTCCTCTTTACTGACGAGCGCAAATTTAAAAAGTTCAAAGTCATTATTGTACAGTTTTAGCACCCAGGAAATTTATGAAATTCCATTACTGTATACTTTTTTACCTTTTAACCATATGTTTTGACTAAGACAAATTACTACAATCAGCCAAATGCTCGTACAAGTCGTACGTTTAAAGGCCTAGCAATTTGTCACAACAACTCTAGTTAGACTGGTTAGTAATCTATGGCTGTCTTTTTCCAACTATTGCAAGTTGCTGTGACAATGCTCGCTGTTTTAAGATGATTGAAAATATTATTTGATTTTCTCACACTTTTGGAGAAAAGCACTATATCTGCCTCGGCGGGAATGGCAATTCGTGGATTCGTCTCTATTGTCGGATTCAGCTTCGCTTCATCCGACAAAATCAACTCATCCACGAGTTGCTATTTCCCGGCCTCTGCAATAATGTACTATTAATTACAACTCTTAACTACTAAGTAGGCAGAAAATTCATAGATTTGTATAATTTCTTCCTGCCAAATAATGCCGAACTATGGAATTGATTCAGGTTTAAAGATCATTTTATTTTCATTAAGAATTTTAAAATTCACTTATTATGAGAACTTAAAATTAAACATATATGTTAGAAAGTATAAAAAGAGGGGTCTGAATGGTCTGATTGATGGGTTTTCGTAGAAAACGTTAGCGACATTTTCTTAATGAAATAAGTTGTTTAAGGAAATGACAATATTGTGCATTTACGTTCTAGGAACGGAAATTATATGTCAAAAATGTCGTACCTAGTACTGTGCTCGTTATTGGGAACAGCTACGAAATGGAACATATGTATTTAAATGATGGCGTTAACGTGCTCACGAGCGCCACTGGTAAATAATTGTGCTCCTAAAAAGGAAGCCACTACACACTGTATTTTGTATTTAAGTACCTTGTGAATACATCAAACTAGTTTTTAGGATTCCGTAGCCAAAATGGCAACAAAGGAACCCTTATAGTTTCGTCATGTCCGTCTGTCCGTATGTCACAGGCATTTTCCTCGAAAACTATAAGATATATTTGAATAAAATTTTGAGGATAGGTGTATTTTGTTAGCCGCTACATAATTCTGTAATGAAATGACTAAAAATATTTTTTTAGGGGCGCACACCATACATAAAACTGCAGGTCAATTAAAAAATCATTGTAAGGCCACGTGGCATAGGCCTTTCAAAATAAATATAAGGTTTGTCAGCTTTTTTTTTTTTATTAAATGAATAGAGTCGGAGATAATCGCCCCGAAAATCACAAAAATGGTTTCCTCCCTTCCTCCTCTAATTTTGAACGGTGTATTTAAAAAATTATGGACAGAGGGCTTATTAAATTCTTTTACCGAAAATTGTTTTCAACAAGATCGGTTCAAAGGTTTTCGAGATATTGCTGAAAAACTGCCTTCCCTATAGAAAAGTATGTAAGTGCCGTAAGATTTCTGTGACGATACGACCTTTTTAATAGGCACGGAACCCTTCGTTTTGCGTGGTCCGACACGCACTTGGCCGGTTTTTATTTTGCTGGATTCGTCGATCTATGAACTCAAAGCCGTTTTAACTTTGGAAGAGAACAAAGTTCTTTGCTTCAGCTTAGAGGTTTTAGGTCTATAATTTGCCTAGTTAACCTCTATGGACAACACAACACAGAGATGCACACTTAAGGAAAACTCGATTTTTTACAAGAACTTTTAGGTCTATAAATTGGCCTAGTTAACCTCTATCGACAAGACAACACAATAGAGGCACACTTAGGGAAAATTTGCATTTTTGCAAGAACTTTTAGGTCTATAAATTGGCCTAGTTAACGTCTATGGATCCCAAACAGAAGAAAGAACATTTTATGGTGAACCTCCCTTCTTTAAAACAACCTAGACCAAAAGTTTTGGTGTGGAAAGTTTTCATACCCAGCTTCATTCCCTGCGCTTAGTGATCAATTGTTGTTAAAACATGACTACAAACGAGGAGAGAATTGAATTCATTTAACTGATTCAAAACAAAATTCGCCGACCTAAACTCAAAAGCCCTTGTGACTTACGGCGCCGCAACTGAAGGACGAAGATGAATGGCCGGTCGTGATTCACATTTGCCCGAGCCAAGCGAACTCTCAATTTGTCACTGTCCTAATGAAAGTCTCTGGATATCTTTGTCTCATTGTCAGATATTCAAACCACTGAAGCAAATCTTCGACCCAGTGAATTTGGGTTCGCTCCAAGCTTTGTTTTCGCCCAGTGACCATTCAATTACTCTAAGCCTAAGTGTTGTAGGCAGGGAACAGGCAATCGACTGTACAAACGGAACGCTTTGTTCAAAATCTACGGTACCTATGTGTTCCACACGAACCTAATTTTTAACAATCTAAAGATAGTTAAAATAAAAATTAACCTAATACTAGAGAGTTTTTTTTTCTCGGGCAGCAATGTAAATGCAATAGTTTATTTGACATTAGGTACTAGGTAATAACGTCGCGTCGCGCTGCTAAAGGCGAGATTTGGTTACAAACAAATATCAGTTATTAACTTGTTACATTATGTATGCTACTTAAATTCATCCCAATTTAATAGTTTTAACATAATAATATATTAGTCAACGTATTTAATCGCTAACACTGGCCGGAATATAAGTCTGTCACACGGACCAAAGAGTACTATATATATAATATACTATACTAACGTTTGAGTGGCATCATGGATATTTATATCAGCTGCTATCCATTTTTGGGCTAACTTTCGAAATCTCTGGATTGTAGTCTTAGATTTTGTAATTTTCACGTTTGGGTCATAGAGGTTATTTTTTTTCCTTTACTCTAATAGATTATCAATGCTATAATGTTCCGCAAATATCTTTTCAGACTCTTAATTACCGTACGCAAATTGTTTTAAACCATGCCAGCACAGCTATCACAAGACGGCGCTCGAGCTCTCTCGATTTTTCTCGCACTATACCTCTCCTTCTAAGTTTTCTAATAAGAGAGAGACAGATAGTGCGAGAAAAATCGAGAGTGCTCGCGCGCCGTCTTGTGATAGCCGTGCTGAAGTAGACACATTTCTATGCAATAATTTTAGCTTTAAGCCTTAACTGGCATTATGTAGGATTTCACAACTATTAAGGAAAAATGGATGGATTTTAGATTCTTACACATAAAAAATAATATATAGTCAGTTGGCTATCTAAGTAATTGCGGTTTGGGCTACCTAGACCTAGGTTGACAGCGGAGACTTAGTTTTAGTATCTCTTATTAGTCTGTGCTGACAGCTAGATTGTGAACGAACAGTTACGTGCAGATTTGTAGTGTTAAATTTGGAGGAAAACCAGGGTGAGCTCTTTCCATAATCACTTTCGATGCATCCTATGATATTATTACGATTTGGTATCATTTACACAGATCGGACGATGACTGTTTATGATGTGATGTATTTATGTGCGGCTACATGTCTTATTCTCTTTGAGAGGCGTGACCGTTTATCATGTATATGAATAAAGTTTTCCTACAGATCACGTACATGCGATAACACGGTTCTTAGTGTGGAGTTCTTTAGTGTGAGAGGATTAGTAACAAGTGTAACAACAGCGTCTCAGGTTCGGTAGTCTCAGCCTCAGTCCATATCAGTATCAATCAGGAGTGCTCCCGGGTAAATATAACTGGATCAGTAGCGTGTGGATTGGAATAGTATCAGTTGTGTGGTTAGGGATGTCTATAAGGGGAGGTTGGAGGACATTCTCGGGGACAAAGGTCCCCACACCTCATATGGAGCTGGTACGCACGAGGCGGCAGCCCATATGTCAGATATATAAAGGATTCCGCAAGTTGTTAGAGTATGTTTATATATGCATATGTGCTAATACATTACCTAAGCTAGAGTGCTATAGGTACTCATTGGCGGCCATGAGAGTGATCAGAAGTGGCTTCGCGACACAAGCCTTAGGCTTATATTTTAGTCCTTAAAATTCAGGTTCGCATTAACATACTGTAGCCTTATTGTACCTATTACTAGCTTTTGCTGTCTTTTTAACCGGAATTTTTAACCGTCTACAAAAAAGGAGGTTCTCAGTTTGATCCGGTATGTTCCGATTGAATTGCGATTTGGCACAAATACTTTCAAGAATTTTCATCCCCACAATATTAAATTTCAAAATCGATGCAGTTTTCGTAGAAAAACCAAAAAAACCACTCCCATATTGATATTTAGACATATCAACCCCATCGCACCCCAACAGGGAGATGGTATTTCACGTCCGCCATGTTGGATTTTAAAATCGTTGTTGTTTTTGTAATCAGCGACCTGATAAACTATAGAAACCATAGCCATGTGATTTTCAGACTTTGTCTCCACATTTCCCCCTTTTAAGGGTTGAATTCTCAAAAAAACCTGAAACACGCGTTTACTCGTTTATCGTTAGGAATACTGCTGTGAAGTTTCGAATGAAATAGTCTAACTTATCTTGTTTCCCCATACAAACTTTGGACCCCTATTTCACCCCCTTAGGGGATGAGTTTTGAATAATCCTTTCTTAATGCGCCAATTATAAGGTCTAGTATAAGGAACCTACGTGCCAAATTTGGAATCTCTAGAACCAGCGGCTTGGGCTGTGCGTTGATATGTCAGTCAGTCAATCAGTCAGTCAGTAAGTTTTTTCTTAAATTTAGATCTAGGTACCTCTGCATAATTATCCAGGTACTACTGCATCAATTTGCTTCATTTTACGTCTGATTTAATTTTCGGTTAGAAATCAAGCGACGCGGTACCGTTTCGCCTAAATTGGACAATTTCGTCTGATGTCAGTAATTTGGCCAAATGCAGGGAATCTGTTATATCAATAAAAGTATGTAGAAGAAAGCTGCGAATTCATAAATGGGGTACTGAATTATTACGGAAGTAAGAAGATTTATAGTTTTCAGATTTTTCCCTGTAGTATAAGACGATATTTTCAATTCAATTCATTTTATTCATGGACCAACATGGATCATTATTGTTAGCAAAACTTAGCTTAATCTTACAACTTGCCAAATTTCATAGTTCTAGGTAAACGGAAAGTACCCTATAAATTTTGATTACTTTGAGAGTGTCGAAATATACGTTTTTTGCGGCATAAACGGCCGTATCTTTTATTTACGTCAACTTATAAGTTTGATTTTTTCACAGCTTCAAGGGACTGTAGACTTAAGTATATGGTTTTAATACCAACTCGATACCTCCACGCGTTCCCGAGATAAAGGGTCTTGACTGACAGACAGACAGATAAACAGACGGACTACAAAGTGATCCTATAAGGGTCGCGTTTTTTCCTTTTGAGGTATGGAACCCTAAAAACTTAGAATATTTCTAATCCGGTTTGATCAAATACATAACTCTCGAATCAAAGTAGGTACCTGCCTAGCCTTGGTTATCGGTACGGTAAGTAGCGAAGATGTTTTGGGCTGCCAATCGTCCTTATTTTTGTGCCCCGAAATTAGGTCTGTGCATAAAATAAATAAAAGCTTGTGATTAACACTTTCAAAGGAAAATATACCTACTATGAATGAACAAAGGCAACACAAAATAACATCACCATTAACATTTTCATACATTAATAAATGTATGAAAATGTTCCCCACAGGAGGAACAAACAGAAACCACGGCAACATTTCCAGGCATGCGGGCACATTGCATCGCAACAATCGCCAAGTATGCAGCGTCCGCGCTCCGTCGCCAAGCACCTGTGGAGATCTACTTTAGTTTGTTGCTTCCGATCCTAATCACATTTTAAGGAGAGTATTACATTCTGTCGCTACTGTAAGTTCGATTATGGTGAACGAGTACTCTTCGTCCGCGCACGCTGGAATTTGAATAAAAACTCGAGCATCAAAAGACATATACATGTATGAACTAACTTTTTTTTCGAAAGTAGGTAATCGTATTTCGTAATCGTACCTTTCGAGGAAGTAGCAAAATTTAAGTCCAAAACAGCCTTTATTTTTGATTAAAAAAAACGAGCCAATGAGCGTTAAAAATATATTGAAATGTGATTGAGACGCGAAATATATATAAACCAAATTGAGATGCGAAATATATATAAACCGAATTGAGTTCGTGGTACCGGAGCGGAGTGAAGTGACCCAGTTCCGCTCGCCTTCCTGCGGGTTGCCGAAATGGGCTAGTTGTCGGAACGCGAGGTACCTAATATTATTTCACACTATTAATCTATAGCCGACACTGCCAGCTGCAAATTATACGTACGTTAGGAATGCTGCGTTAGAAACCACACATAGTGATCACATCTTATATCTTGTACGAATCGGTTCATAAATGACGGAGTTCTGAGGTAACATACATTAAAAATAAAATACAATCGAACTGAAAACCTCCTCCTTTTTTTGAAGTCGGTTAAAAATGGAATGAGGTCCAACTAAAAACATTACATGTAAAGTGATTGCCAAGACTCCCTAGCTCATATATAGCTTTCAGCGTTAAAAACATATCAGATCGCAAGTAGCGCCAAGCTTCCTAATTGACACGGCTTAACTCTACCAGCCAGGCTCTACAAATTCTAGTTACATCTTGGCTGATTTGGAATGATTGTCCCTAAATTGCGCTAATTTACGACGTTGAATCATTGAATCTAGTCGTTTGCACACGAAGGGTTACGTGTAACGAAAGTAAAAATAGGCATCAACGCCTTTTTTTTCAAATTGTAGGTACTCTTTTGCAGCAAATAACCTAAGTATTGCACATTCTATGGATATTAACTATGATAAAATATTCAACCCAGCGGAAACGAATAGGATCATGTTTACGAAACCCTAAAAATTAGCAATGTGCCAGTGACAGGTAGAACAATAAAAACAAACCGATTTATGTACAGCATATTTTCAAATATTTATTTCTTTCTAGAAAACAATACACGATAATACATTGGTCATTATATACCTTACTTTGGTTTACCTTGTTGTATTTTACATTCGCTTTACTTACGTCTATAAAAATGTATTTCAAGAAGTACATTACTTATTTAAGGTATTATTGGCACAGTACAAATTAATGAGTCTAGCAACCTTTATGCTAATAAACATAAATAAGTATAAAGGTTTACTACAATTTAAATCACTCATCCTAATAAGTATGAAGACACGTTTTGTAAGTGTAAGTCCCGATAAGGGATCTTTTTTCCTGTTAACTAATAATCGTGCGAATATTTTTTTAAATGAATTAGGTACCTTTATTTTATGAAGCAGATGTGATTCTGACTTTGGTTGGATTACAAACTTTAATAGTAACTAAAACCACTATTATAAATTGAATATCATCTAATCTAAGCGTCACTTAGGGTGGGTTGCACCAAACCGTATGTAGGTAATCGTATCTAAGCGGTGTTCGTTAAAATCTGAATATATGGAAAATTTGACAAGTTTCTGTTTCTATGGAATGATAGCTACCGGCGCCATATTTAACGTTGATGGGACTATTATAGTAATCGTAAGTTGGTACATCCCGTCCTTATAATATAACTCCGTATACTGGACTTACCACTCATTTTTATTTATTAAGTATTAAAAATCCAACACTCAGACTAGCCTGATGGCTATAACGGTATATAGTTAAAATCAGTACTGTATCGTTAATGTCGGATTTTGAGTAAAAATAAATAATTTTACTCTGTACGACACGGCTAAGCGATGTAGGTATTATTGAGATGCATAAAATGGACAATAAGGAAATGCTCTTTTGTGACTTTTCTCCCTGCAGATAAAATACACATTGGATTCGAAACAAAGGTGCATTACTAGTTATAAGAGAAGACCCTTTTCGAGTATTATTGTTGGCCGACTATTACATGCCATACGAAAATCCCATCAAGAGCCCTGTGTGCTAGCCGCTAAGACCGCAAATAGGTTGCGGCCCTCGTAACTTTTATGCCACGTTTTATACTCTTTGCAACAGCATTCACTCTGGTACCTACATACTAATTCAAATAAAATATCGTTCCGGCAGTCTCTATCACAGTACAATCCACTCTTTAAAATCTTTTTTCTAATCACGTCTAGAACATTCACTAACTCAATAATCTTATTTAGGTACACATCGTTCGATGTCCAACAATTCGAATAGTCATGTTTTTCATTCGTCTAAGTCTACACGGTAGGTACATAGACACACCATCAAAAATATATCATATACGACTCACTGCATACACGTAACTATTACGCCTCAGCATCACGCATTGATGTATACTTCGTCGTTATCTTTGACGGGGTAATCCTTAGGCGGTAGTTTAAAGCTGTCTCTGAGATAGGAGAAGCGGTGGAAGTTGTAGAAGTATTCCTTCCCGTCGGGGGAGTACTGGGGGTAGAGTGTGTAGGGGGGGAATTGGAAGTCTGTTAGGGAGTCCGAGAGCGCGTAGCGCGTGAACTCCTGCTTGTACCGTCATGACTGCTCGCGGTTGGCGCGCAGCTTCATGCACTTCTCGTACAGAATGTATATGAGCGCGGCGACTATGAGGCAGGCTATCGCTATCGCCATTCCTATGCTGATCCAGATGATTTCCTCGTTGATGCCACTTGTTGATTTACCTGAACAAACATATGCATATATTTTATTACTGAGCCAATCTCTCGTATTTATTCAACCAACAAGTATCTCCTGTATACCGTTCCAAGTACTTAGTCCCACTAATCAAAAATGGATTTTATATAGTTATAAGAACCCTGAAACTAGACATTAATTGAGCTGCAAATGCACAGATATAACGCGGCGCTCTGCTTTGCGCCGGTGCCTAATACGCGTTGTCTGCGCGATTACGAGTTAAAATCTACTTCAATATATTTGGCTTTTATTCGAAAATAATCGACATAATTTACTTTAAAAACAAAGTTAACCGACTTCAATTCAGTACTTCGCCAAGCCACATAGGTACATAAAAATGTCCACATTTCCTTTCCAATTTACCACATGATGAACTGCTTTCCTAGAGCAAATGCGTTGATTATTATAGAAAAAAAATCAAGTCGCTATATGTGGGCTAATATTTGAGGAGTTCCGTTGATTCCTCAAGGATTTCAGAATTGACACGTCATTAGTTGCTACTTCAACGGAATCATGTCAGAATTTTTGACGTACTTTACATCCTTGAGGAGTTCCATAAGTCATCTGTGGTCTCCCTCATCAGTTCCACTTCACCAAAATTGCGATTTCAAAGGATTATAATAAAAATACCGAAATCACTTCACGCGTAAACTAAAATTTGAGGGTTGCCCTCGATTTGCCTGGGATCCCATCATCAGATCCTGATTTGTGCTTGAAAGAATACGATTAAAGGTCTTTACGTAGGTAGGTACATTTAGAATTTCAAAAAATATCTTTTAACTCTTAATCGTTGAGGAGTTGTACCTTCCATCATCAGCCCACTAACATGAAGTGATGACTACCAGACGCAAATACCTGAATAGCTTTAGAAAAAGATACATGAAATACGTAATACGTGCCTGAAAATTAGAGGGTTGCCCTCGATTTCCCAGGGATCCCATCATAAGATTCTGACTTGGTAACAATTGGGACCATCTCAGAACTATATACATTTTCGAATAAAAAAAATATATTTTTAAGATCGGTCCACAATAAAATTGACGGAGAAATCGGCGAACATACATTAAAAATAGTACATTGTTGAAGAGGCTAGAAAGTAAGCAATTAGATGGACGAGTTAGTTCGAGGGCCGACGCGTAGCGGGGTCCCTTGAAAGTACGAGTCCAGCTATTGCACCTTCGGCCGAGGCTTAACACAGTGCTTTTCAAGCCGACTGCGAGGAAATTGCAAATAATAATAATTTTAAATCAAAATTAAGTATCTAATTGAAGATCATAATACTAAACAGGCTCGCATGCCTCGCGCCCCGGCGGAGGAGCAAGGAGCACACGCACGCCGGCGCGACCGCGCGCGGGGCCCTGTGATTGGTTGATCGCTGTTCAAACTGAACTTTGAAGTCATAGATCATAGTTCGTGCGACGCCAACTAGGTACTTTGAAGCCTGAATTCTGACCATCTTTTGCCACATTTCCGAACAGTGGCGTGAAAAATGCGTGAGTAATTTGACCTTGGAGCGTGTTTAAGTAGCTTTTGACAGATAACAAAACGTAAAACGCTCATTATACAAAATGTTCACAGATGATGTATTTCTGTTGCGACTATAACAAATAATAAAAACAGAATAATATAAATATTTAAGGATAATAAGGATTGCTTGTTGCCAATTGCTTTTTGCTTTCATCAGGCGCTGGGTCTCAAAATGTATGGGAAAACTAAAATCCGACTCGCACTTGACCAAAATTCCACTTGATATTTATTACTTAAGGTTATTATTACTGTTAAAAAATTAAAATTAAATAAATATATATACTAATATATTATTATTTAAATTAAACAAAGTTGTTTTGCATGTTGCACTTTCCTCGCTACAGTGAGGTGAAAAGTTTTGTGTTACACACGACACGGGTGCAAATGTATTTTACTTCTCGTGTGTTGAAAGACTCGCTACGCTCAGGATTCTATTTTAGAACCAAAAACTATAGAAACCTTTCGCTTGCTCGTGTTTCAATTCCACACTCGCGGGTAAAATACAACTTTGCACCCTTGTATAACAAATAACTATTAAACAGTGGAACATATAACCTCTTCCTTTTTTGAAGTCAATTAAAAACTAGTTAAAATACCGTTATAATTTTGACATAAGTACTTTATCTCGTTAAATATTCTTCTTTCTTTTTTATACTGTAATTTTTGCTCGGTAAATGCCGCCGTAAAAATTGTAAACGTGCGGTAAAGTCCTTTTAATATCCGGAATTACAGCGAAATTTTTACTCCGGTGGGCAGATATAAGTTACATGCCCTCGCAAATGATTTATTCAGTCGGACTCAGTTTATTTAAGCTACAACAGTAGCTCCGTTTCTATAGATATAAGTATTATGTAGATACAGTATCTATAGGTACCAGAAATAAATTAAAGATCCTGATACGGCTGCATGATAAAGGTAAAGCCAATTTAAATGACAATGGAGCATTTGGGAATCTTTCTCAAGGAAAAGGTTTCCAATGAAGTCCTGCACCTTTCTGAAGCAAATAGAGCTTAAATGGAAACCGCGTTCATTATTTGGTGCCAATTGAAATACAAAGGAGGTTTGATGGTTCACCGAAAGGAAAAATGCTTTGTTATCTATTTTACGTTTACATCCTCAAATTTGCTTGTTGTATAACATAACAAATAGAGAGTATTTCGAGTTGACATCTTTTTCATAATACTTAACTTTTATAATTTATGCAATGAAACACGTAGGTACGTTCTATCTAATACATAAAATTACGCGCAAAGTAAGAATTAAAACTCACGGGAGACTGACGGGTGTCTGAGACTCACGAGAGATTTCTATACAGGGTGTTCCATAAGTATCACGTCACAGTAACACCGGAGGTAGGTCAGCTCAAGAGGAACCTAACCAGCCTAACATGACCCCAGTAAAAGT
Organism: Epinotia nisella; assembly: GCA_932294315.1. Lineage (NCBI taxonomy): Eukaryota > Metazoa > Arthropoda > Insecta > Lepidoptera > Tortricidae > Epinotia > Epinotia nisella. Next base: position 13,920,106 of record OW028682.1, on the reverse strand, counting down.
TGCACGGTTTTCGAGTTATTACTTCTGTCCGGGAGTCCCACACACCGCGTCCGGTCGGAAGGTGCGTGAAAGCATTCCCCCAACGTAAAATAAAAACCGGCCAAGTGCGTGTCGGACCACGCAAAACGTCATAGAAATTTTACGGCACTTACGTCCTTTTCTTTGAGGAAGGCAGTTTTTCAGCAATATCTCGAAAACCTCTGAACCGATCTTGTTCAAAACAATTTTCGGTGAATGAAATTAATAAGCCCTATGTCCATGAATTTTTCCATATTTTTAAAATACACGGTTCAAAAATTAGAGGGGGGGGACAGAATTTTAGTGACTTTCGGGGCGATTATCTCCGACCCTAATTTTTGACTTTTAGTTTTATGTATGGAGTGCACCCCTAAAAAAATTTTTTTTTGTCATTTTAATTACAAAACTATGTATCGGCTAACAAAATACACCTATCCTCAAAATTTTATTCAAATACACCCTATAGTTTTCGAGTAAAATGCCTGTGACATACGGACAGACGGACAGACGGACAGACGGACAGACGGACAGACGGACAGACGGACATGACGAAACTATAAGGGTTCCGTTTTTGCCATTTTGGCTACGGAACCCTAAAAAGGCTGCTTAGGATCCTCTTGAGCTGACCTACCTTTGGTGTCACTGTGACGTAGTACTTCTGGGAAACTCTGTATGAAGTTAGAAGAAGAAGAGTTTCGTTGCGGTTTCTATTTAAAAGTTTAAAAAAATGTGTAACTTTTGGATTATATTATAAACTGAAAACCCTAATTTGGCACAGTTTGTCCGCCTGTCTGTTACAAAAATCTCGGATCAAAAATGGCCTCGTTTTAAACTCGTTAGCATTTCGGTCTTGTTCGAAGTTAATTTGATTTTAAACTAAGCTGTATTTTAATTTTTACCTGATATTTACAGACAGAGCCGTTTATAGCGAAATCATGATTAGTTCACATAGGTATACATTATATTTTCTATTTAGACCTAAATCTAAAGTATTAATAAAATATCTCTATTATTCGTCCATAATTCTTACAGTCACGAAAGTGCGGCAACACTGTAAAAAGAAACTCAAATGAGACCTGAGGTGTCAGGGTTGTACCATAGTGAAACAAATCAAAGTAACAGTGATACGAACTAGAAGCAAGATAATTAACTGACGCCAGACAGCCTTTAATCGAAACAAAATTCAGGCGATATAAAGCAAAGGAACCTTGTCTACTAGCGAGAAACCTCTTTGTCAAGCCACTATATTAGCTTTGAAATCAGACACTTGACGCGATCATTCTTTATTACTTCGGTGTCACGAGACTCTCCGTTTGACACTCAATTAATGGATGGTGTCTTATAGAATTAGCAGTAACTCTAACTAGATGGCTACCTACTTAGGTTCGGTAGCTATATGTATCTTCTACGATTAGTGATTTAAAGCAGCTACTAAATTATAATTTAAGTAAAGCGACGAAAAATGCCGAGGCCGAGGTACATACATTTTCATCACATACAGAGAAATAATCAAAATGTTGCCAAGATGGAAAAATGCTTTGCGAATGGATTTAATAAAATATTGTTATTCCTAAGGATGTACAGAGAATAAGGTACATAAAGCTACAGCTCCACTTCCTTAACTGCTATATTTAGTTTGTTGACGACTCTAATTGAATAATTTGCATATTACTACTATCAATTACTATGATACATTAAATTTGCTTAGAAGCAGTCGCACCCAAGTCAATGTATGGGAAACCCAACCGAGCCAGGAATGTTTTCTTGGATTTCCTTCGCTTATCTTTCGCTATTCGCTATATTAACAGGAGGGTTACAACTAGCAATAAAACAGTTATTCATATCTATACTCAACAGCTGTTATTACTTGGTTAAATTTCGTGAATGGTGAAATAAGGCCCGCTTAAGTAGAAACATGTAGATTATGCAAGAATTTGTATCTTTAATATAGTAGGTAAGTGTATAGGCAAAATGCCTTTAGGATTATCCTTTAAGGGAAACGTTTCATATCTCTTTCCACACAAACGCTTCATGTCGCTTTCCATAAAATGATAGGTTTCTTTCTTAATTAGTTAGATTCACAGTAGGCCAGTTTCTTATTTTGTCATATTCGTTCCTAGGTACCAGGTAGGTAGGTAGGACCTAGGTCAGTTCCTTTTATGACGATTTCGTAATACTTCACATTCTTACTTTGCCGGTGGATTGTTATTTAATCATATTCTATACTTAGGTTAGCTTAGGTAGGTTTCTAGTTTTAACGGTTTCTGAGTAAGCCGGATTCTTATTTTGTCAGATTTTTAGGTTCAGATGACAGGTTTTTTTATCTATCCTCTAATTCTAGACAAGAAGCGTTCATAGAACTCGATTCCTGGAAGCTTGCCTATTTTTAACCAATTGACTTACAACTTATACCACAACTCTTGTAGACAAACTAATAACTCCTTTGCCTTTGGATAGGTATGACACCACGCCCCTGAACACCATGCTAAGTTGAGGATAATTGTATTAAGGGAATGTGGTCAGGTACTGCAACGCTGAATGTCGTAAGATGTGGAGGTGCATCGCCAGGGCTGCTTTATCCACAGTAAATACGCCATCAGTTACACAGACGACAAAGTGAACGACTGAAGAGAGAGAGATAAAGGTCAAGTGCTGAGCTCACCGCTGCTCTTGTTGGAGTAGCCCCCGACCTTGCCGGCCACGCGTGCGGAGACGCGGGCGCTGCTCGCCACCACCAGCACCACCACTCCTGTCCGCGCGCTCGCACCGCCTGCAAACAAGCAAACAATCCTTTCATTTCAAAATTACCCACCCTTCATTTTGCACCGGGAGGCGCAATGTGGGTAGACCAAGACAAGGTGAACTGATGAACTGGAAAAGGTCGCGGGAGTCCGCTGGATGCGGGTGGCACAAGACCCGTCATTGTGGCACTATTTGGGGAAGACGATGTCCAGCAGTGGACGTCTTTCGGCTGATATGATGATAAATTTATTGATACTGCTTCGAGGACTGGTATAAATATTAGGTTGTTTTGTTAACATATGCTTTATATCTGTTGGTACTCTATGTGTATATATTTGTTTATGCGACTGTTTGTGTTCTAAATATACTAAAAAAAAGCACCTAACCGTCTGTAGTCGTAAGTGGTGTTCGTTGAAATTTTGATGGATTGATGAATGATTGGAAAGTTTGTCAAGTTTCTATGAAATGCCAGCTTCCGACAACATATCCAACATTGATCGGTCTGTAATCGTAAGTTGGTGCAACCCGCCCTAAATGAAGAATGCCTTTAGCGGGAATTGGGTACTTTCCTGCGTAAAATATATGTAATTCTATTTAGTCCGTCAGTTAGATTATAAAAAATATTGGAAAAGTATTTTTTGTTTGTCACTTAAACAAAAAAAATATGAAGATATAGCCCGAAGTTTCTCGTGACGTCACATTATGCTAAAAAGTGTACCATAATGTGACGTCACTTTAACTTTAAAATATCTTCATCTTTTTTTGTTTAATTGACAAACAAAAAAATACGTGTCCAATATTTTTTTATAATCTAACTGATGGACTAAATATTATTTTCAGGAAAGTAGCCAATTGACCGGAGCACTCGCTTGGCAGTGACTGCTCCCGTCAATCCCCGGCTTGCACATAGAACGCGCAGTTCACTATTTCAACAGGGTTTATAACTTCTTAGTACATTATGGAAGCGAGCATGCGAAATATATTTAAATTTAAATGCGAAATGTATATCTCAGATTGATCCCAAGTATATCTAATGTACTAATACTTACCTAAACTACTTATCTATCTACACACCACGGATCAATTTGCGTTTGCGTTGCGAGACCTCTTTGATTATGATATGAAACTTGTATTAGATTTACAAACTCATCTAAAGCGTAATATTCGATAATCCAATCACAAATCGAATCTCAGCAGCTACGATGTAAATGTAACGTCATTAATCAGATTTGTAATGTAGGGCGCCTAAAGTGGGGATGCGGTACTTATAGCCCTGTAGCCGGACCGGAATTTTGCCCTACAAGTTTCGATAATTCTAAAGTCGGAAAAGTTATGCTTATATGGTATGGGACATATTTTTAAGCATATTTGTAAAATATGACGAAAAGTTAGAACGAGAGTTAGGTATAAATTAGGTATTTATGTTTTTTTATTGGTGATTTGTGAATATTGAATTAGAGTGCAAAGTTTAAGCTTCATCGTTTATAATATGTATGATGCTTTATGCTGTTAAGTTTTTAGAAAAAAAAATAACGAGCGACTGGGTCAAACCAGAATTCGGTTATTATTTTGTCAATATTGAATTAAAGTTTCAAAAATTCACAACAATATATTTAAATCCTTAAGTTAATAGACAAAGCCAAAAATTTGGAGGAATTAGAGATAAGATTTCATTAATAAGAATTTTTATATGCGTTTTTTGTCCTGTAAGGTCTAATATTGAATTAGAGTCTGTAAAGATTAGTCTTATACTATAAAATAATATATGCAGCCATATAATGGAAAGTAAGAAATTTCTGTGTATAGCTTGCCTTGTAATAGTATAATCTATTAAAATAGGCGCGAAATAAATAACCACGCCGCGGTACCACGTACCGGCGGCGCGCGGGAACCTAGAGCGAGCCCCTAGAGTGATACCTCGTCCCGCCCCCCGCTCCGCCGCGCAAGCGCTGCGTTTGTATTTCAAATCATATCATTTGTTTGTTTACGTGCACGGTAAATTACATGCGGTTATTATTATGTGAATTTGAAAAGTTATTGACTTCAAAATGAGTAAAAAAAATTTGATATATGGACTGACTATTTGTAGTAACTTAGTAACAGTAAAAAACCGGCCAAGTGCGAGTCGGACTCCGTACCATCCTACTAATATTATAAACGTAAAAGTTTGGATGTATGAATGGATGTACGTTCCACGTAATATCAAAATATACCGATGAGTGTACATGAAACTTTCCAGATATGTTCCTTATATATTAGATTATGTCAAATGTTATCCCTTTTAGGGACGAAAAAGGGGATGAAACTTTGTATGGAGACGAAATATTTTTGCTCGTTGCCTTCATCAGGAGTTGGGTCACAAAATGTATGGGAAAACTAAAATCCGACTCGCACTTGACCAAAATTCTAATTGATATTATTTAATAGGGTATAATTTATGTCGTCCCTTTTAGGACGAATCATAATCATGAAATCCATAATTTAAACGCGTACGAAGTCGCAGGCAGAAGCTAGTTATCTATAGAAACCGGCCAAGTGCGTGTCGGATTACGCAAAACGAAGGGATCCTTGCGTATTAAAAAGGTCGTATCGTCACAGAAATCTTACGGCACTTACGTGCTTTTCTATAGGGAAGGCAGTTTTTCAGCAATATCTCGAAAACCTATGAATCGATCTTGTTCAAAATAATTTATGGTGAAAAAATTTAATAAGCCCTAATAGCCCTATAGGTTTATGATTTTTTTTTATATTTTTTAAAAACACCGTTCAAAAATTAGAGGAGGGGGCACAGGGATCGGATACTGGTATTTTCACCATACAAAAATACCGGTTTTATTTCGTTCAATTTCGTTCTTTGGTTTATAATATCATTTTTGATCAGGCTGTCTAAAAATACGAAAATGTTACCTAAAGAGTCCTACATTAAGAGCCTAAAATAATTCAAAATATTAGACTACTTCGGGGACTTTTGAGAAAACCGGTTCCGATCCCTGGGGGGCCACAATTTTAGTGACTTTTGGGGCGATTTATCTCCGCCTCTATTCATTTAATCAAAAACATTGAGAAACCTTATATTTATTTTGAAAAGACCTATCGATTAAATTGCTACACGTGGGCTTACGATGAAAAAATTCAACCCCTAAAAGGGGAACATTTGGTGACAGTCTGAAAATCAATATGGGTATTGTTTCTATGGTTTATCGGGTCACTGATTGCGAAAATAACAACGATTTTAAAATCCAACATGGCGGACGTGAAATACCATCTCCCCTGTTGGGGTGCGATGGGGTTGAAATATCTAAATATCAATATGGGTGTCGTTTTTATTGTTTTTTTGAACGTTCATTACGAAATTTGAGTTTGAAAATGGCATCGATTTTGAAATTAAATATTGTGGACATGAAAATTATTGAAAATATTTGTGCTACATTGCAATTCAATCGGAACATACGGGTCAACATGAGAACCTCCTTTTTTGTAGACGGTTAAAAATTTCGCTTAGTACGCGGGCGAAGCCGCGGGCAAAAACTAGCTGTTGCCCGCGACTTCGTCCGCGTAGACGTTTATATCGTCTTAGAAAAATGATTGCTCCCTATTCAAACTTTGCACCCTTTTTTTACCCCATATTATATATATATTTTTTATTAGTTATTCAGTAACAATACAAATATTGTGTTTGAAATATCTACATTAAAATTAAAATTACTTAAATATTTTACATAAAAAGATTGCTTAACTAATTATAATTTGTACATTTTATTTAACTTAATACATGTCATGTCTTTAATTCTTATAACTAGATATCACGCACAAAAATCTCGTCAATACTGTAGAAGCACCCTCTCAATAAAAATGCTTTTAATTGTCTATGAAATACCTTATAAATTGTGATATTTTTTAAGTCAGGGGGCAGTTTGTTAAAAAAAATTACAGCCTGATGTTTTGTGCTGTGCTGCGCCACTTTGAGCTTCGGGAAAAAACTTTGTGTAATGTTTTTTGTTCGTGTTTGTAGGCGCAAATCTTGTTCTTCGATAGATTCATATTTTAAGATATTTTTGACAAAATAGTAAGCAGCACGAGTATATACAAGCAAGGAACTGTTAGAATGCCCAATTCCAGGAAGTGTTCTCTACAAGATATCCATTGAGGAATGCGTACAATAGTGCGGATGGCTCTTTTTTGAACAACCAAAGCTTTGTTAAGGTTATACTTAAAGCTATTTCCCCAGAGCCTGATATTGTACCTAAGCTTAGATTCTACTAACGCATAGTATATGACTTTAAGTTGTTGTCTAGTGAGTTCCTCCCTCAGGCTTCTCAGAGCATAACAGGCTGAAGAAATGGAATGCTCAACGGCATCCAGCTCCTCTTTCCATTTCAGGCCTGCATCAATATAAAAAACAATGAAATTCCTTTTCTAGTTTTTAAACAAACGGTCTAAAACCAAAGTTACAAATCTCATACTTTATAAATGTGTTGCTCTCTACACAAACTTTAAACCCCTTTTAACACTTAGGGACGAATTTGAAAAAAAACTCTGAAATTAGTTTTGAAGTCTTAACATAACTACATGATAAGACCGAAATTTTACTTTAAAAATTTCTTGCTCTCCATATAAACTTTGAACCTTCTTTTAACCCCCTTAGGGGTTGAATTTTTCTAAACGCTGAAAGTACTTTTTTATTTTAATAAGTAATCATTCTACTAACTTTTAAGTCTCTAGCTCAAACAAAGTGTTGCCCATACATACAAAGCTTACTGCCCTTTTTAACCTCCATAGGAGTGTAATTTTTTTAAACGCTAATAGGACTTTATTTGTATTCTAATAAGTAATCTTTCTACAAAGTTTTAACAAAAAGTTTACTCCATACAAACTTTGCACCCCTTTTTAACCCCTTAGGGGTTGAATTTTTCTAAACGCTGAATCCACTTTTTTATTTTAATAAGTAATCATTCTATTAACTTTTAAGTCTGTAGCTCAAACAAATCGTTGCCCATACAAAGCTTACCCCCCTATTTAACCCCCTTAGGAGTGGAATTTTCTAAAACGCTAATAGGACTTTATTTGTATTCTAATAAGTAATCTTTCTACAAAGCTTAAAGTCTCTGGCTCAAAACAAAACGTTTCCTCCATACAAACTTTGCACCCCTTTTTAACCTCTTAGGGGCGGAATTTTCCAAAACACTGAAAGGACTTTATTTATATTCTAATAAGTAATCTTTTTACAAAGTTTTAAGTCTCTGGCTCAAAACAAAAAGTTTCCTCCATACAAACTTTGCACCCCTTTTTAACCCCTTAGGGGAAGAATTTTCCAAAACACTGAAAGGACTATTTGTATTCTAATAAGTAATCTTTTTACAAAGTTTTAAGTCTCTGGCTCTAAACATAAAGTTTCCTCCATACAAACTTTGCACCCCTTTTTAACCCCTTAGAGGCGGAATTTTCCAAAACGCTGAAAGGACTATTTGCATTCTAATTAGTAATCTTTCTACAAAGTTTTAAGTCTCTGGCTCAAAACTAAGTTTCCTCCATACAAATTTTGCACCCCTTTTTTAACCCTTTAAGGGCGGAATTTTCCAAAACACTGAAAGGACTTTATTTGTATTCTAATAAGTAATCTTTTTACAAAGTTTTAAGTCTCTGGCTCTAAACACAAAGTTTCCTCCATACAAACTTTGCACCCCTTTTTAACCCCTTAGGGGCGGAATTTTCCAAAACACTGAAAGGACTATTTGCATTCTAATTAGTAATTTTTCTACAAAGTTTTAAGTCTCTGGCTCAAAACGAAGTTTCCTCCATACAAATTTTGCACCCCTTTTTTAACCCCTTAAGGGCGGAATTTTCCAAAACACTGAAAGGACTTTATTTGTATTCTAATAAGTAATCTTTTTACAAAGTTTTAAGTCTGGCTCAAAACAAAAAGTTTCCTCCATACAAACTTTGCACCCCTTTTTAACCCCTTAAAGGCAGAATTTTCCAAAACGCTGAAAGTGCTTTATTTTTATTTTAATAAGTAATCTTTCTACAACATTTTAAGTATATAGCTCAAAAAAGAAAAGTTCCCCCATACAAACGTTGCGCCCCTTTTTAACTAAGGGGGTTAAAAAGGGGCGCAACGTTTGTATGGGGGAACTTTTCTTTTAGGGTAGAATTTTCCTAAACGCTGAAAGCACTTTATTAGTATTCTAATAAGTAATCTTTCTACAAAATTTTAAGTCTATAGCTTAAAAAAATGTTTCTCCTATACAAATCTTGCACCCCTTTATGACCCCTTTTGGGGATAGAATTTTCCAAAACGCTGAAAGTACTTTTTTGTATTTTAATAAGTTATCTTTCTACAAAACTTTAAGTCTCTAGCTCAAAAAAAAGTGTCCCTCATACAAACGTTGCACCCCTTTTTAACCCCCTTTAGGGGTGGAATTTATTAAAATCCCTTCTTATCCGTTGTTCCAAAAAAACTTTATAAAAGGTAGTTTGGGTGTAAATTTCATGTTTCTAGTCCGAGTAGTTTCGGCTGTGCGTGTATGAATTAGTCACAATCTTCTTTTATATAGGTAGGTATATAGATTTGAACAGGCTCTAAGTAGTTAATGTAGTTATTAGGCAGGAATCTACTGAAAAAACTAGAAAATATCCTCTCGGTTCACCAATTTACCTGAGTGGTCGCAAACTGGCACACTAAATTAGGTGGTCGATAACCGGCGAACCGACCCTACATCCTGAATATACAAAAACAATTTCATGTGGTAGGTAAATTGCGGTTTACTACCCATCTATTCCATAGCTTACTGTTACTAGCCACTTCGCAAAAAAAATACATTGTATGTCATTTGTTAGTAGGTATTTCTGCAGAGAATGGTCATTTTTATGATAATTTTCATATCAATTATTTCTATAACACGATAACGAGTTCTACGCGAACGAAACCGTGGGCAATCTCAATAGTAATAAATAAGGGTAAGTTTAACTATTTTCGGTTGATATTAGTTTAAAACACGCTTTGAGGATTTTTTTATGGAATCTGGACGCAGGTTGACGTGGAGTCAAGGGCACGCCACTACCCCGCCCCCACTGATCGCTGCCGTTATTTGCTACGCGCTCATGCGCCTCACCCCATGCGTCACCTAACGAAACTAGACCTCTACCTACGCTTAGTTACTACGCACCGCAGTGTCAAGATATATTTGTGGGTTAGCGTTGAGGTGAACTTAAAACAGCGTCACCTAACGAAACTGGACCTCTACCTACGCTTAGCTACTATGCACCGCAGTGTCAAGATATATTTGTTGGTGAGCGTTGAGGTGAACTTAAAACCAGTTACGGAATAGGGGTCTGGTGGCACAGTGCGCAGCGCGGCGCGCGCATACAGCGAGTTTGAAATGTATTAATATAGGCCCGGAATGCTTACGTATCAGTATTTAGTGTCGCCGTGATTTTATATTTATAAACTTTTGTTTGGTAACAGAGATCATTATCATGACCTGCTTATTATTAACTCTACAAACTCTAATTCAATATTGGTTATACTGCTTAGCCAGAAATCAATATCTAGACAAGCCGATTGTCTACACCTCCAACTTTTTTCAAGTATATGAAGTGGATCGATAATATCATAATTTTGCAATATCAGCGACTCTAATTCTTTATTTTCGGAATTATAAGCATTTTTTCGTTCACCAGAACGCAGATGTTCCAGACTTCTAAAAACAGAATATAGTAAAGAAATTAAAATGTTATTGGATATGTTACAGTTTTTTGTGACTCTAATTCTATATTTGCATAGTTCTTGGCAAAAAACTTAAATATTTCAATATAGCCGAAATCTAAACCTAAAAATTTCTACATTTTTACATAAGTATTATTTAACATGCCTCCAACGACATATCAAAAAAGAAAAAACTTTAATGCTATCGAAACCCAGTTTTGTTCAGCCGCAGGTCTATTAATGAAAATGGTTGATCACTTCTACTCCAATATTTATTTTTATAAGTCTAAAAATTAACAGCGTCCAGTCGTGACGACCGCGATTTCAATAGGTAATGAATTATACCAGACATTTTTTCAACTTTGACTCCACTGGCTCTGTTCCAATGTTCAGTTAGAATCAGTGGGAAATCGGCGCACACTAAGTTATACTTAATATCTTTAAAATTAAGTTGTACAAAATACTGCATACAATTAGATTAAATTATAGTGGACTGGATAATATGGATCTTATTTAGTATTTGCATTGCAGTCTGCGACAAAAAATATGCTTAAGTGTAGAGGTACATTCGGTTGCGCTCAGCGCTGATTGATACCAACAGAGTTTCCAAATGTTTATTTAATTTAAAAGTTACGAGAGTTGTCCCCCAGTGGGTTTTTAGACTCGTTGATTTTGAGGTGTAAAGAACCTTTACAGTACACATGGTGTTACTTTTCCGCACGAGTGCGGAAATGAGCACTTTCCGTGCATATGTCAAAACTTTAAATAGCCATATGTACAGTAAAACGTTGTACGATACACGTGCGAATAGGTAATTCGCAACTCGTGTCGATTTAAAACACTCCCTTCGGTCGTGTTTTAATTTATCGCCACTCGTTGCGAATTTCCTATTTTCTGCACTCGTATCGTAAATAACTATTTACTGTCTACGAAATCCATTACGCAGTTATTAAATTGTTAGCCAAAGCTACAACGCCTCAAGAAACAATATTCAACTGGCAGATCATGCCTTGAATGTGATTGTCGTTATCGTCGGCAGCGAACATCATTACATCGGCCTCGAGCGCCGCGGGTGAGCCTAACTATTATCGTTATGTCTCTGTCTTAAACGGCTTAGTCCTTTTGGTAAGCGACCGTGCAGGCTAAGTAAATATCATTGCAGTTAGAATACCTTTATGAAATTGAACCAAAATCAATTGAAGATTTTCGATTGTCCTAACACTACATTCCTAAAATACCAAATTCTCAAAAAATATCAAATATACTTTCTCATGACCTCTTTCACTACATCAGCATAAAAAGTTAAGTTCATAGATGCTTCAGGAACTAGATATTTTTTTAGGTTACTGCTATACAACAAACAGTACACAGATTTTTTTTTAACAGATCTTGAATTAAGATTATTCTTTGGAACCAAGTTAATTTTGCTTCATTCAAGATAATTTAACATCTTCCTCATAAATTTCTTGGTTCAAGAATATTTACCTCGAATCAAGTAGTATGTATTTTTTTCTGTCTGCGTCGGTAATTATTGGTCAAAAAAAATGTAGGTAACGCACCATTCACAAATGTAAACAAACTGAAAATATACTCGTAATACACACGTGTGGAAACGCAATAAAAGCTGTTGTTACCTATTCAATCGGCACATTTTTAAACTGAATGCGGATTGCAAAATTGCAAGGTCGACGTAAAAAAAACGCTATTATTAATTTCCAGCAAACTACGTATTGGTACAAATGAAACAAAAGAGGTATTGTTTTATCTCCGGCAACTGAGAATTTCATCCAAAATCGGGTAGTCGCTAAATTCGGCCATCAAGTTGGAAAATAGAGCAACAAACCAAACTTCTGGAGTTCTTGGGAAAAGGAGCTTCACCGAACTGTTTAGTTACACGGAAGGTCAGCCTTGTACGGTTTTGTTCCAATTGTCGGTTGAACGTGTTGTTAAATGGGTAAAACATTAGTTAATATACAAGTGGAATAGGTAGACAATGTAAATGTAATAATATTACACTCGGCGCTGGCTAGCCAGTTCTTTTGCTTGAACTTGGCTTGACACGCTGCCGCGTGTCTAGATAATATACTAGTAGAATGAGTAATCTGTTTTATTTTTTATTTTTAGAGGATAATCTTACACAAATCGACCTAGTCCCATAGTAAGCTCCGTAAGGCTTGTGTTATGGGCCTTTAGGCGGAGTACGTCATTTTCTTTACCAGTCACTTTCTGGTTAGGTCACGTTCTGAAGACGCCACTTTCTGTGGACGTCACGTTCTAAGGAGGCCACTTTCTGAGAGCGTCACGTTCCGAGAATGTCACTTTCTTAGATTGCCACTTTCTGAGTTTTCCACTTTCGGATTTCGCCACTTTCTGACTTTGTCACGTTTTGGGTTCGTCACCTTATGAGTTTGCCTCTTTCTGACTTCGCCACTTTCTAACTTTGTCACTTTCTGATTTCGTCACTTTCTGACTTTGTCACGTTGTGCATAGAAAGAGAAAATCGAGTGGTCAGCGTTCAGGTCAAATATTTGAATAATAAAAAAATATATATTTTAATTCAAAAATATTTTTAAACCAATCTAAAAAGTATTAACTACACATAAAAAAAAACATTTCGTAATACGTTGTAGTAATTTCATTACATTTGGAAACATTGGGACCGATTCTGAAACCTACGAGCCTGAGATCCTGACTGAGATAACAAATATTAAAAAAACACACGAATTGAAAAAAACCTCTTCTTTCACATATTTTGAAGTCGGTTAAAAATAATTAGGTTGTAATAATAGTAATAATTGCACATAAATTCAACCTACAATGTGAAGATAATAAAATAATGCGTAATATTTTTAGTTAGTAACATTTAGGAAGCGATCGCACGACGTACTCGTAGTAGTGTGCGTGTCTATTACGCATACATACAGCGAACCAAGCCACGGCGCTCTAAATATCTAATCTGTACAAGCTAAAAGGTTGACGCAGCCTTAAGAGAAATAAAATAAACTTCTTGTAGTTACCTAAAAGTGACGAAATCAGAAAGTGACAAAGTCAGAAAGTGGCGAAGTCAGAAAGTGGCAAACTCATAAAGTGACGAACCCAGAACGTGACAAAGTCAGAAAGTGGCGAACTCAGAAAGTGGCAATCTAGGAAAGTGACTTTCTCAGAACGTGACGCTCTAAGAAAGTGGCCTCCTTAGAACGTGACGTCCACAGAAAGTGGCGTCTTCAGAACGTGACCTAACCAGAAAGTGACTGGTAAAGAAAATGACGTACTCCGCCTAAAGGGTTATGGGTACTATATAGACAAAGATATACGGGGTGGGCCCTGTAACAGGAGCAAATATTTGAAAGGAGGGTTCCTTAGAGCATCTGTAGTAACCTCTTGTGTCCATTTCTTTTCAATTTTCTTTTTAACTCGGAGAAATTTTGATCTAAAGTTATGACCTCCGAGTAATGTATCTTGGCACCACGAGATCATAGCACAGTAGTCAATGCAGATTTTGAGGCAACATCATGTAGTGAGTCATAATAGTTTTTGCATTTTTGTGTTCAAAAGATATTTTTGTGATTTTTTAAATTTTTTAAAAATGTATTTAGTGTTTTTAAAATAAAAAGTTACTTTATCACTCCAGAAGAGTAAAAAAGTACACGTAAACTTATGAAGAAGAATTTTTTTTTTTAATTAAAACCACTTGGAAACAATTGCACACTAGCTTGATAATCTACCTTTACTTTTTTGCTCCTGTTACAGGGCCCACCCTGTATTTAATAGATACAAATACTTAAATACATAGAAAACATCCAAAACTCATCACACGAATATTTGCCCTTACCGAGATTCAAACCCAGGACCTTCAGCTTCGTAGGCAGCGTCACTACTCACTAGGCTAACCGGTCTTCTTCAAACTCAAACTCAAACTCAAACTCAAAATGATCTTTATTCAAGTAGGCCTAGTAACAAGCACTTTTAAATCGTCAGTTAATTTTTTAGAGTAATTTTTAAACATAAAGAATAAAATATATATGATAAAAAAATTGTATAAAAAATACTAGTAGAATATTTCTAGAAAAACAATCTAATGTCAAAAAACAAAATATTACGAAAATAATAGATTAAAAATTCAGTCAAAATTAGTTCCTTCTGCATTTTTTATATTAATTTGAGTTACACTTACCTATTACGATCCTCATCTTGGATATGATGCCTCTCCTTTTCTTCAATTTATCTCGAAAAGCAGTTAATTAAACACTGCTAAGTATATTTTCTTTTTTTCAGAAGGTCCATTTCGTCAGTCCCCATCTGTTAAAAAAACAATCCGTTATTCGTAGAATCGACTGTTACTGAACAAAATTCACAACACAATCAAATTGTGTTCGCGGATTAATCTTTCTGCAAATTCAGAGATGAAATTGAAAACCCGGAAAAGTACACATTTCCGGGAGCGTATTTTCAACGACCCGGTTCGTGATATACACATAATAAGGGGAAAGTACCGCCGCTGCCCTAAATTACGCAGTTACAGTGAAATTCTCATAATTTGCCGGCTGAAAGAGAAAGTTTACCCGACTCACGCTTTACCAGTTTTTTTACTCAACGTGGGACATGTTGCGAATATGCTATCTATAAATTTTAGGTTCTCGCCAAATGCCTTTAGGCTCTATCCTAGATTAAAGTATGTTCTATAAAATGGAGATGCATGAAATATTTATATGAATAAAGCAGGTATTTTTTTAAAGAGTTCGTTTTCATGAAATTTCTATTAGTAGTTTTAAGTACTTATACTAGAGAAAAGAAAGTAATTAACCTCATACAGCAATATCATATGGACTATAAAAACTACGTTTGCAATAAAAACAGCCCTATTAATCATTCACTCTAAAACTTTTTTTCTGAAACCACAAAGTAAGAAGTTTAATTATACGTATATAGGAAGTAATTACATAAGGTTTCAGTGATAAATATTCTATAAGAGTTACGGTATGTCTCACGCTCGTCGTATATTTTTAGAAGCAATTTCATCAGTGAAGTTCTTAGCACTGTGAGGAACAGAAAAACAGAATTAAAGTATACTTAGTACACATTATTGTGTAAAAGCGAGCGACAATACAAGTACAAAGTTTGAGTTTGTAATGTTCAAATGCGCTTTGTTCATTTTTGCGAGTGTTTTATAACTGTCTCGTACGAAATATATTTACTCGTTGGACACCAAAGCGTGATTCTTTTGCTTTGTTTATGGGTTTCGCTGTTTGTAGCAACCTGGCCCTTTCATTACGCGTTCCATGAGGAAGAGAATTATGGTGTTGTTTGTATACGAGTATAACCCCATATTCGGCTGATGATAACCCCATATTATTTCACTGTTATCCGCGTATTGTCCGTTGTTTGTGTTGTGTAACGTAAACCCAATGTACAAGAATCCGAACCAGTGAACCGGAAACAGCGACGTTTTTCACTTGAAACTGAATGTAGCGAGTAATCAAACCTTGTAGCATTTGTTTTGTAACAGGAAATACGAGCGAACAAAATGATCTCTGCGCCATAAAAAGGAAGGCAGGAAGAGATTGCGATTTCGTTGTGAAGGTCAATCATTATGTAGTATGGGGATGGAATATCTTCGGAAACGCATCCCTTAGTGGTTTTCCTGAAGCTGTTAAAGTGAGAGTAGCTACCTACCTAAAGTGTTGATAATTTACTTTTAAAACGGTTCTAACCGATTTCAATTTAGTACTCCGCCATGCCAAATGAACATTGCCACATTTCCTTTCCACTTTACCACATGGACTGCTTTCCAAGAGTAAATACGTTGATTATTACAGACGAAAACCATATCACTGTATGTGCGCCGATAATATTTGAGAAGTTCCGTCGATTTGGCACACTTGACATTTAGGACTTCATTAGATGCTATTTCAACGAAATCATATCAGAATCAGTAACGTACTTTTATAGTTTTAATACGAGTTCCATAAGTCATATGTGGTCTTCATCATCAGTTCCGTTTCACCAAATTTGTGATTTCCGGGTGTAAATACACTAGTTCTAATAGAAAATACCGAAATTACTACATGCGTTCCTTCTATATTTGAGGAGTTCCCTCAATTCCTCATGGCTCCCATCATCCAACTGAAGTTTTGACAACAATGGGGTCAATCTGGAAGCATATACTTTCAAATAAAAAAAGAATTGTACGAATCGGTTCATAAATGACGGAGTTCTGAGGTCACAGACATTAAAAAAAAATACAACCGAATTGAGAATCTCCTTCTTTTTTTTGAAGTCGGTTAAAAAGTTTTTATTATAAAATAACATAAATTCATACATTCACATCTGTAGTTTCAACTAGAGTAGGCAGAGCACATGAAATTATATTTTCAGTGCTACTTCTAGCATTGTATGATAAGAGAAGATGTGATACTGCAGGTTGCTAGCCCATCAGCAACAACACTCTTTAACCGTATCCCGTAGTCACCGCTTATGACACCCACGGAAAAACTTAACTCAGACAAAAAGGTTTTTGTTATGTTCGTTTCTCTGCTAGTTTTATTCACTCGGAAATTGGTTCGGATATCTTGTACGTTGGTCAATAAGCGCTGGTCTGTTTTCGCCATTGGTATTCAGTCAGTGAACTCAAAGAAGACAAATAAGGATACTAATTGGATGTTTCTTAGGGCTCTGTAGCCAAAATGACGATAACGAAACCCTTACATTTTGATAACATGGTAGATTAGTTTGTAGTGTGATCTTTCAGCTGCAAAAATGACAAATTTTACCCTTTTGTTTATTGCTTTAATTAATAACAAACAGATGTTTAATTTTTTTTCAAGAGGAATATTCCAAAAGGTTTTAATTTTTTTCTGAATATTTCAGCTGCAATGAAATCCATAGTGCAATGCCCACGGTTCGGTGAGAGCGAGTAACTGGCGCAGATAATCAGCTACTACCCTCGGTTAAACTTGTCACGTACGCCAATCATAGCTTCACTGCTGTTTTATTCACAATGTTTACAGAACACTCCTTGCTCGTAGTATCAGTCTGACCTCCAACTTTGCATAGTTGCAATGAATTTCCGAGTCAAATTATACAAGGACGAGTGGTGAGATGAGTTTAGTCAGGTTGTGAATCGCACAGAAGCGGGTTAATTTAATGGGAACCTTTTGTTTATATGGTTCCGTCTATGTTTCTAGTAAGCGGATCCTTAACTTTTAGGGACGCGGAGCACTTAGGTTAACCACATTTTATGGAACCCCCACGGCAAAGGCGAAGAAAAAGGGTACTAAAACTTTATATTACTGAGGACACATTAAACTAGTCAGTAGAATTAACAATTTGTATTCAAAGAAAAAGGTACCTAGAGTCGGTGAGTCTCTTAGAGCAGCCAACCTTTTAATTTAAAACTTTAAATCGCAAATCAGTTTGTCTTTCTAATACCAACAGTTTGTGGATGGTACTGAATTCTAATTTAAATGTAGTAAATCGAACTTGACTACACTGGGCGAGACACTTGGACACTTGGCGAGGAAGAATGATGGGATGGATGAAACGGATTCAACGGTCAGATGATATAAGTTGATAGTGAGTGTGAAGAATTAACACTTGTTGTTGCTTGCTGCTACTAGTGCACTCTTCGATGGTTCTCGTCAGAATGCCCGTTTGACCGAAGACTGCTTTCTGCCCGCCATGTCAAATTGGCGGGAAGTTGTCTGTTGCTGATTGGCTGGAGCGAACTGTCAAAACTCAGCACCAATCAGAACTGAGCAACACTGCTATTGGCTAATTCAAGACAAGGAAAGTCTAGTGTTGCTAGAATAAAATTGATTATTGTCATCCTAACTTGTTTCGATAAAAATATGGCAATAGTAGACTAATGTTGCCATTTTACTGATATTATTAACAGCTTACCGCTGCATTCACGAAGTATTTGATGATATATCAGCTTTAATCTTACTTCGAAACACAGAAATCATGACATTCGGCCATCGGACAACGTGCAGACTCCGACGCACGTATAAAATAAAAATAGGAACACATTATGTAGTCATGTGACAATAAAATAAAATGTTATGTGATTAATTTGATTTATTATTTTTTTCTTTATTCATATACATATTTATTAATATTATGTTAACTATTTATTTAATAATCAATTATTAATCATGACATAGGCCATTATTCTTATAGTTTATTTTTAACAAAACTGCTTCTAAATCATTATTAGTTATCCAATCCTTAGTAACAGTAATTTCACACTTCTGTACGTAAGTCTACCTATTTCTTACAGGAATATAAGATAAATATATGACAAGTGTTTGTAATGTGCATACTATGTAATACTAATAGCATATGCAATGACATTATGATTATAATTAAAAAGAGTAGACATCAATCACGTTAACATCATACCTACTTCTGGCTAGAATCCGAGTCAGAACTATTATCGTCACTCATAATATTGAGAGCCTTTATATGAATCCATGGCCTCATCCGATCAGCTGATACCACAGAACAATATTTCTTTGACTTTTTGAAACCTGGAACATTGGTGATTTCGTACCTATCATTACCTAGTATTTTAGTCACTTTGTAAGGACCTATGAATTTTGGTAAGAGTTTCTTGCTCTGCCCTGGGTTCTCTGTAAAGGATACTTTAGTAATTTTAACCAAATCACTCACTTTATATTGGTTCGCCGGCTTTGTTTTAGAATTATATAGTCTTCTCATTTCGTTTTGTTTCTTGTCGATCGTATTCTTGACTTCTTTTCTCATATCGTTTATATCCGTAAGTTCATTGTTTTCCTCGATATGTTCTCTAAACATGCTATCCTGGATTCCTTTTAATCTTACACCAAAAAGTACCTCTGAAGGTGTTTTTCCTGTTGTGGCATTGACAGTGCTGTTAATACCAAATTGCACTTTTGGGACAGCTAAATCCCAGTCTTTTTCATTTTTAAGCGAGTTTTGAGTTGCCAAGGCTTTCAGGATGATTTGGTTAAAGCGTTCTGCTTGACCATTGGCACGTGGGCAAGCAACAGCGTTAAGAACATGTTTGATATTCTTTTCGGCACAAAATTGCTTGAACTGTCCAGATGTAAACGCTGTTCCTCTGTCAGATATAATTCTTTCAGGCGTACCAAAGTCTTGGAATATGTTTTCCAAAACTTTAATTGTCGAGCTACTTTTAGTATTCTTGACTGGTCTCACGAAAACATATTTAGAGAAGCCGTCTACTATAGTTAAGATATAAACATTTTGTCGTTTACTCTTAACAAAAGGACCTAGATGGTCGATGTGAATCGTTTGAAAAGGAACGCTCATCTTTTCAATGGGATAAATGTGACCTTGTTTACCTGAATTACGGTTGTCCTTATTGTACGCACATTCTAGGCAGGCACTAACATATTTTTTTACAAAACGGGCCATTTTGGGGAACCAGTATTGACTCTGTATACGCTCAAGAGTCTTATTCACACCAAAATGTCCCATTTCATCGTGGTTGAGACGACATATCTGCCACCTAGCCCCTTTTGGTATTACAAGCTTCAAGTTATTGCTTTCATTACCTTCAACTTTTCGGTAAAGTACATTATTCTTGAGTACATAATGTCTTTTTATGTCCTTGTACTCTTCATCAATGTCAGGTTTTAATGTTTTAACGATTCGACTAAGTTCTGGGTCGCCCAATTGTAGTGTAACTAACCAATCACTTTGTTCGATACGTAGGACCGAAATAACATTTTCAGGAGCACAATCATCATTGGGGCTTTCAACAGGATTTCGGCTCAACGCATCGACGTGAGCCATGCGGTCGCCTGGACGGTATTCTATCTCATAATCATATTCTCCCATTTGTAAAAGCCATCTCGCTATCCTGGGTATGAGGTCTTTCTTGCTTAAAGTAAGGCGTAAGGCCTGACAGTCTGTGAAAATTTTAAAAGGCATGCCTAATAAATATGTCCTGAACTTCCTGAGTGAGCAAACTACCGCCAATGTTTCCAGTTCGTATGAATGGTAAACTTTTTCTTCGGGTGAAGTTTGTCGGCTAAAATATGCCACAGGTTTCAGTACATTGGTATCCTCTTGCCACTGCATAAGAATTCCTCCGATCCCAAGCGAACTTGCATCCGCGTGTAGCTCCGTCTTAAATTTAGGGTTATAAAGAGCTAATACCGGTCTACTGCATAATACATTTTTTAAGGTACAGAAAGCTTTCGCTTCCATGTCAGTCCATTTCCAATCTGCACCTTTCTTTAAAAGTGATGTCAGAGGGCGTGCAATCTCACCGAACCCTTTTACAAATTTCCTGAAATAGCTTGCTAGACCCAAAAACTGCCTCGTTTCGTGAATATTTTTAGGGGTCGGAAATTGTTCAATGGCAAGAGTTTTGTGCCGACTTGGTTTGATACCTTCTTCCGAAACTTCATATCCAAGATACTCAATTGACGTGGAAAAGAAACAACACTTTGAAAGTTTCAAGGTTAAACCATATTCCTTTACCAATTGTAAGACCTGCTCGAGCTTTTCAAAGCCCTCGTCTAAGGACAAAGTCGGAATAAGCAAGTCGTCCATGTATGCAAGCACGGACTCAAATCGACTTGGCCCTAACATCTTATTTATCAGCTTCTGAAACACAGCAGGTGCATTAGCTAGCCCGAACGGCATGCGATTAAATTCGTAGTGACCGTCCGGGGTAACAAAAGCTGTTAGGTGTTTGCTCTCTTCCGAAAGTGGAACCTGGTAATAGCCTGATGCCATATCCAATGTGGTGAAAAATTTGTTTCCACTAAGGTTTGCTACTTGATCTTCAATGATTGGAAGTGGATACCGGTTCTTAATAGTCTTTGCATTTAATGCCCTGTAATCTACGCATAATCTCTGGTCTCCAGTTTTCTTCCTAACCATCAATATTGGACTGGCATAGTCAGAGCTTAACTCCCTGATTATGTCATTACTAAGAAGGTCTGAGATCGTCTCTCTGACCTTTGTCCTCTCGGAATGAGAAAGCCTATATGGTCGATAAACAATCGGTTTATCATCTTTCAATTCTATCTTCATCTCAAATTCTTTAGGAGCACAACCTAGTTCATCTAATGAACTCGCAAAACATTCACGATATTTTTGCAGCAAGTTATGTAATTTTGCCAATGTCTCATTATCTACATTAGGGCCTACTCGTATCTCATTTATATTTATCGGGGATAAGGTTGTATCTAGTTCCTCATCCTCACTAATCCGTCTAACATTGACCGTATCGACCTCCTTAAACGGAAAAGCTCGACTCAGCAGGGTACCCTTTTTCAACGCCACAGGTTTATTTGTAAGACTAGCCACCAATATATCTCCCTTACCATCTCTGAATTTATATGCGCCTTGGAGTACTCGATACTCCTTGCCAGGAACTAGTCGCAATTGTCCCTCAACATACACATCTCCATTATATGGTTCGCTACTGTATACCGATACGAGGTGAATTCCAGTCAAAGTAATTTTATCGATGTTCATCAGTTTGACAGTATTTGAACTCATTCCCAACTCGGATTCTGTCGCAGGATTGTTAAAGAAAAACAATTTCTTGCTGTCTTTAACAACTGTTACGTTACTCAACTCCGTGAAATTTTGCCCTATCAGTATAGGTACATGTAAATACTTGTCGGGTATAACATGAACTACAACGTCAGCATGTACTTCATCAATTTGAATAACCACTTTACATTTATACAAAGGTGTGACATGAGAATTACCAAATCCTCTGATCACTGGTAGATCATTAAATAATTTATCTAAGTTCAATTTTTCAGCTTCACTTAGCTTAATGAGGGAACAGTCACTACCAAAGTCAATATAAGCTTGTAATGATTTATTATTAATATCAATTTCTTTCATAAATTTTTGATTAGTATTAGAACTAACAATACTTAACACTTTCTCGTTTCTCATTGTGTTTTTACCGTTCGAAGAGGGAAATCGACAGTTTTGATCATCATGACCGATCTTTTTGCAAATTTTACATCTTATTACTATCTTTGGACAATCACTAAATCGATGTCCCTCTTCTCTACAATTAAAGCAAATCGGCGTCTTCACATTTGTATTTTCTTTCTTCTGAGGACATTTGTTTGACGTGTGTCCATCCACACCGCAGCTAAAGCAACGTATCTTGCGAAACATTCGTCGTTCCATTCCTTCAGCGTATCCTCGCTTCTTTTGTGTAAAAGAAAATGCTTTAGTCTCTGGCTGTTGAATTACAAAGTATTGCAACAAATCTTCAGGCTCTATGCATTTAAGCGCCTGAGCACTGTTTCTCATTGACACATCTGATATGCCGTGAATAAGGCAGTCTACAGCCTTTTTACCAGTAATTCCGCATCTGTTCAATAGCATTAGCTTGTCATAGAAATAAGTGCGCAAGCTTTCGTCAGCTCTAGTCCTTCGAGCAAACATTTCTTCCAACATAAGAGCAAAGTTGTCATCAATAGGAAAAGCACGACGTAGTTTAACTTGCCAGTCTGACCACGTAAAATCTAAAGATGGTAAAGAATAAAACCATTTTTTTGCAGTACCAATCAATTTCTGCGTCGCGTAATGAGATGTTTGAACGTCGTCCCATTTGTATATGCGCGCGTACTCATTTACTTTGTGCAGCCACATGTCAATATTTTGGCTTTTGTTGTCGGGATCAAACTCCGGTAAAGCGTTCAACATCTGGTGCGAACTAATGGGAGGTTTATTCTTATTGTTAAGTGCTTCGATCAAATCTTCAACGTTAACATTGCTACTAGACCCTCTTGATCGACGACGCTTTGACTCTCGGTGTCCCCTGCTACTTGAAACATCTCGTTGGCGTTTTCTGCCGTCCCGCGTGCTATTACTCTGGCCATCATTATCAGTATCTTCGTAACGGGGACGTTTTCTTGAAATAACCGGAGGTATATCGTCATCGGAGCTCTCACTTGACATACTTATTACTCGGTTTTTTCTCAGAGCCAACCGAAGTCGCCCGACACCAGAGTGGGTTGAATCTGACATGATCTAAAACAATTAACAACATTTTAGTTTTCTTATTCATATTCAAATGCATAAGGTACGGGCAGGTACATCAATCTTGTACAATACCATTAGATATATATTAGTTATCGCAAGTCATTGGTCTATAAACAAAAATATAAAATCCAATAGTCGATCTCGTATCCCAACAGTACTTATCAGTCTATACATCATTAACTAATTGAATCAAAAATATATAACGCGTCTACATCTATAATTTCCTTTAAGTTTAAAGTGTTTCTTCTGTTGATAACACTTAACGCCATCAAATTGAGTCTTTGCAAAACTAATTAGCATCTCTTTTTTTTTTTTTTTCTTTTTTTTTTTACAAGCTAACTGTATCATATTCAAATTTTCTTCTTAAACCATTAGATGTGTTACTCAGCTCACAACTATTTCTACCGGAATTAATTTCATTTCATTTTCTATATTTCAGACATTATACCAATATTTGAGACGTACAATCCAAACATACCGAACAAAAGTAGTTTCACTCGCACGTCCTCAACAAAGGACCGATATACGCTCTCGTCTTTATACAATATACGACAGGCATGCTCACGCGTTCTCGTACAAAAGTCTAGACATACTTCAACGTTTTCATACAACCGGTCAGACGTACGATCACGTCCCTTTACAAAAAGTCCTGACGTTCTCTGACGTCCTGATACAACAGTTTAGACGCACGTTCACGTCGTCATACAAAAGCCTAGACATTTTCTGACGTCTCCATATAACAGCCCAGGCGCACATGCGCCCTTATAAAATAGCCCAGACACACGATCACGTCCTCATACAAACGCCCAGACGTACTCTGACGTCTTCATAAAACAGCCCAGCCCAGACGCATGATCACGTCCTCATACAAACGCCCAGACGTACTCTGACGTCTTCATAAAACAGCCCAGGCGCACATGCGCCCTTATAAAATAGCCCAGACGCACGCTCACGTCCTCATACAAAGGCCCAGACGTACTCTGACGTCTTCATAAAATAGCCCAGACGCACGCTCACGTCCTCATACAAAGGCCCAGACGTACTCTGACGTCTTCATAAAATAGCCCAGACGCACGCTCACGTCCTCATACAAAGGCCCAGACGTACTCTGACGTCTTCATAAAACAGCCCAGGCGCACATGCGCCCTTATAAAATAGCCCAGACGCACGCTCACGTCCTCATACAAAGGCTCAGATGTATTCTGACGTCTTTATAAAACAGCCCAGGCGCACCCGCACCCTCATACAATGCTATGCCCAGACTATGCTACTCACAACCCTTCTTGGTTCACCTCACTTCTCACGCCTGGTATATCCTGACCCCTACATGTGTATATAACAATAACATGTAACAGAGGTCAGGCTTGCGCCAGTTCAGGTCAGTCGTCGGTTGAAGCGTTATGAATAGCATCACGCAATTTTCTAATAGTATTTTAATAATTACAGACAACCATCGTACAACACTACAGATAATTCCGTGAAATTTTAATCGCATAAACGAATAAAATATTGAATTCCTTGACTTTTATAATCTTAGTTAAAGTAATCGAATTGCAATACAACTATTTCCGTGATTCAATTTTAATTCTACTATACTAGGTTTCACGGAAACTATAGATTATTGCACCGTAAAGGAGCAAACTACCTTTTTATGATTTTGTTACAACTAATTTGTGCCAGCCTCCTTACGTGGTTTATATTATTTTACTTACTACCTCTAATATACTTCATGTACAAACACGAACAATGTTATACTTAAATTCAGTAAATTTACTAGCTTCGAACAGAATCGTTGTTACTATTTTTATCAGCAGGTACTTAGAAAACAGAAGAACAAAGGGTTTGTGGCCAGCTTCACCATTTACTGTCAATATTTTTAATTCTCGTTAATGAACTTGAACTGTAAATTCCGATGATTTTTACAAGATTTTCTTATATCGAAATTTGCTCAAACATATATCTTAGTTCGTTAATATGAAGAATCGTTAAGGAATTTCAAAAGAGCATGGAATTCTATGTACTACAATTATATTAAAAAATATATATATATATATTACTTACGTCTACTGTTCAGTACGTCCACCATGTAGGGCGGTTTTCTTTTTGGACACTTCTGAATTGTGAAGATTTAACACTTGTTGTTGCTTGCTGCTACTAGTGCACTCTTCGATGGTTCTCGTCAGAATGCCCGTTTGACCGAAGACTGCTTTCTGCCCGCCATGTCAAATTGGCGGGAAGTTGTCTGTTGCTGATTGGCTGGAGCGAACTGTCAAAACTCAGCACCAATCAGAACTGAGCAACACTGCTATTGGCTAATTCAAGACAAGGAAAGTCTAGTGTTGCTAGAATAAAATTGATTATTGTCATCCTAACTTGTTTCGATAAAAATATGGCAATAGTAGACTAATGTTGCCATTTTACTGATATTATTAACAGCTTACCGCTGCATTCACGAAGTATTTGATGATATATCAGCTTTAATCTTACTTCGAAACACAGAAATCATGACATGAGTAAGCAGTGGAATAGATTGAGGACCGAGGAACGCAGCGTTATATAAAGAAGAGGCTTATACTCAGCAGTATGTGAAATGTGTAATGTGAATAGATAAGTAGAAAAGAAATAAACAACATCCCAAGTTTTAATAACATATGTATATGTATACGAGTATTAATACCTGATAGTAAACTGACCCTGACTACACCACACAATTATTAAACTTGTGGATTGTGTCTATTTCTGATTCCTTAAGGCCATGTTTATGGGAAAGTACTCGTAGTGGGGCGTTCGGGAGCGCGGGACCCGCGTCATGAAACGCGCGAACACACACATATGGCATTGCCTAGGAGGTGTAGGTAAATGCGTGAGCGTTTCTTAAACCTTCAAAGGACGGTGTCTCAGGCCTATATGCCTTTGATCTAAGCATTTAATGAAATAACTAATATTCAACCAGTTTCATGGGCCCAAAAAGTTAATCAATTGAGAATTTCCGTTTTCCGCTTCGATAATAAAAACACACAAACAAATTAACATAATTATATCGCAGATGATAGATTGATAAATAGATTTTTATCTTTGTTGAGATAGATATACGTTATACGTATAGGTACACAATACTTACGAAGTCCTCAAAACCAGCATTATTATATTTTTGTATACACAACTTGAAAGTAGATATTCTCTTTGTCCTTCGCGCGCGAGTAATCAATTTCTAATCATAACAAAATAAGTGCGGTATACGAGTACAAAGGCACGTTAAAAAACTTATACCTACTGCTTCTTAGTTTTTTGAGGTCAAAACAAATAAAAATGAAGGTACTTCCATTAATAATTGATTTTTTTTGAACAACACTATACTGTAACAAAAAGTTATGTTAATCCGTAAAAAAGAAACCCAATTCATTTTCGGATCATGTGAAGTAAGTAGGTATAAAATACTTAGCCTACTCACAGAAGTAATAGTCAAGTATTGTTCACGAAGTTTTAAAGGCCCAGCGGGATCGTTAGTGCGAGCGACACGCGGCCCCGGCCGTGCGGCAGATAGCGCAAAAACAACAGTACATTACACGAGTCTACAGTACTCGTATGTTAACAGATTTATTCCACCGTTTTTACATATGTGTCCAGTAGCCAGTTTCCCAAAGCTACAAGTTACAATTTTTCAAGCCTAAACTGGCAACACAAGTCCAATGACGTCGTTATTGATCAAGCGTGTAAAATTGTAACGTGTAGTTTCGTCACAGATGAAATACTAGTTCCTTACAGTAACAGATACTGCACTCGCCTAGGGCAGGGGCGTGTCTGCGCAGTGATTATGTGTGTCTCGCTTTATCTATGAGAAGGCCGGCGTCATTTGACATCATCTCTATTGCTCTCAGGATTCCAAAGCACTCACCACTACATACGGATAACTCTGGGGACAACTTTACTTTGTGATACATATTGGATTGAACATGTAGTATTCCAATTCCAACACAACCATTAACTGATATCTTAGAAGCATCTGTGTAGATATGATGAGCACCCAGGCCCTCAGTTCCAATGAAACTCAGTGACTGTTTATTTTGTTGCACATCATTCTTTGAGATGCCAATATTTAAGAGGACTGATGGTAAAAGTGTAAGGGATTCATAATCATGCTGGAAGATGGGTAGTGTAGAAGCGCTAATAGTGGGGGCAAATATAGATTTAATTTTTTCAAAACTTTTAAGAAAACTTTAAAAACACAAGAGTACCCCACTCTTGTGTTTCCAATATTTAGAAGAGGTTATTTGAAAAGAGAGATTAAATAAAATCGGCCAAAGTTGGTGATTGGAAAATTGAGAGCAACGGAAGAGATACCTATCGGCGACAATTTCTTTCTAATAGTTATCTTTTTTGTTTTTAGGGTTCCGAACCTCTAAAGGAAAAAAATGGAACCCTTATAGGATCACTCGTGCGTCTGTCTGTCCGTCTGTCACAGCCGATTTGCTCCGAAACTACTGGACCGATTGAGTTGAAATTTGGTAAACATATGTAAATCGGTGACCCAAAGATGAACGCGTAAAATAATTAATGAATTCTGAACAAGGGGGGCACTTTTGGGGGTTAAACTGGAAAATAAAAAAAAAGTTTCGCAAATTGTATTGTGTGACATACCTATCAAATGAAAGGGGTTGTTGTAAGCATCTCAGATATATATATTTTTTATAATTTCAGCAAAAACAGATTTGAACTAATTTAGGAAAAAAGGCGAAAATTGACCATTTCTCCCCCCCCCCCCCGTAACTCCGAAATAGGCTGAATATTCTGAAAAAAATATGGAAAACTAGCTTTTGCCCGCGGCTTCGCCCGCGTACTAAGAGTAATGTTAACCGTCTACAAAAAAGGTGCATCTCAGTTTCAGTCTCTTATATATTTAGATCGACTCTACATAGACTCTGCATATCGAACATAGACTCTACATATCGAATCTACATATCGACTCTACATATCGACTTTACATATCGACTATAAATATTGAATCTACATATCAACTCTACATATCGACTACATATCGACTCTACATATTTATATAGATGTCCACTGTGTACTTAGATAGGTGTCGACTCTACATATCGAATCTACATATCGACTCTACATATCGACTTTACATATCGACTATAAATATCGAATCTACATATGAACTCTACATATCGACTACATATCAACTCTACATATTGACTCTACATATCGACTCTACATGTCGACTCTACATATCTACTCTACATATCGACTATACATATCGGCTCTACATATCGACTACATATCTGGACCCCCATATAAAATTTCACCCCCTCTTTTAAAGGGTTGGGTGCAGATTTCCAAAAAAAAAATGATGCACGATTTTTTGTTAGTCACAAATAGTCCGCATACCAATTTTTAGCTTTCTACCTTGAAAATTTCGGAATGCTCCATACAAACTTCCACCCCCCATTTTGTAGAAGTAGGAGGTTAGAAAGAGACAAAAAGTAGCCTATGTCACTCTCCATCCCTTCAACTATCTCCACTTAAAAAATCACGTCAATTCGACGCCCCGTTTTGCCGTGAAAGACGGACAAACAAACAAACAAACAAACAAACAAACACACAAACACATACACTTTCCCATTTATAATATTAGTATGGATATGGATAGTTCCTTGCCTAAAGATTACAGGAACATCTATAAGAAGTTTGAGTATTCAAAGTAATGGGAAAATTTTCAATATTTTTGTGTATTTTGTATGGAGCTCCTGATAGCGTAGCAATTTTACGGAACCCTTACCACGTGAGTTGAACTGGCACTGGTTTTTCTTTAATAAAGATCTCTTTATTTAATAAAGTCGTGGTTCACAATACTCAACCTGACCAACTAGATTTGTTTGAGTTGTTCTAGCGTGCGTTCAAAAAGTTACTTGATTACCCCTCAGCAGATTACTCAATAATTTCTATTTAGACCTGTTCGTACAATAGGGATCATAAAAACGTACACAGTTTCCATGGTCCAAATCTGCGGATCAGAATAGAATGATTCATTTTTTAACACTAGTCACCTTATTCATAAAAATTAAAATGCCTTTGCTAAATAAAATGTGCTTTATCCCTTTCTTACGAACACAAATGTGCTGCTACGTAAGGGTGTAAAAATGCTACGACGTCAGAGTTTACGTGTACCAAAAACGATAAAGATTTTTATTGAATTCCACTGGCAGGCGCATTATTACTAAATGTTTGACAAAAAAGTTATTCCATGTAAAAAATAGGCCAAGTCTCGAAACTCTTCCACCATAAAAAATTGTGAGATATTTCGTACATCCAAGTCACGCATTCTTATGAATATTTATTTGCTTGCTAAATTCTGCAACTAAAATCACTCAACTTTAATGAATTTATTAATTTTTGCATACCTAAAACTATGTAAAGTTCAAATTTTATGTTATTGAGAATATATCTAAAAAGCTATAATTCAGGGTTATAGCTTTAGCCAGCACAAAATTACATGATGTTGAAAATGGCTTGAATAGCTTCGAGAAAAGCATGGTACGGCCGTGCCTCTTTGCTTTGCTCGATTTGGCGGGGGCACTCCCGTACCCCCAGATTTTCTGCAGATTTCCTCATTACAAACTGCCGCGGAATATGAGCGCACGAATATATAACAGTTCGCGTACCAAAATGCAGAATGTAATCACACTGACAGCTGAAAACTTTCCACTTCAATTTACTGAATTCAAATTCTTGCGAACAAACTCGTATTTTTACATTTTCATATAATTTTCAAATTCATATTTCAGATGCATCCGTGCTAGACCATTTTAGATGTTCTTTGTGTTCCTTTGTGGTTTTATTGATGGGATTCTATTCATCTTTGAACAATGCTTTTGAGCTGGGAGTGGTCGCAAACAGACTCTCAAGTAGGTACCTACGTAAATTGCTTCAGCGAGGGCCACTGAAGCTCGGTGAAGAAGTTGAGCGGTAAATAAAATATTAGTTGGGAATAGAGTAGAACCGACAGCGAGAAGCATTTCTCTTTTGCCAGCGGTTACAGGTTAGGTAATCAAGCGGATTATTGCGCTACGCTGTTTTAAACTGAATTTCTTACTCTAAATACCTGATCGTACAATATGAGATTTTATTTTATACGTACGAACTATGTAGCGTTTACTTATTAAGGTAAACGTCCCAAAGTTTGACTTAATACCCAACTAACATTTTGGTGTCAGCTAAGGGTATTATTATAACCTTAACCTTTATAAGGGTGCTTGCTGACGCTCGTTAACTCTTATTGATTTTTAGTTGTTGCCGTGGAGTGTCTTATAAAGCTTAAGGTTTATATCTACTATAAGGTGCAGGCAGAGACTTTATAACAGAGTTAACTCACTTGTAAGTATTGAAACTTTTTCTAACCCTTAAGGTGTTATTTGAGTGTATTCTAACACCGTTATGAAGGCAAAGCCTGTACAATATTCTTGACTAAAGGTGTTGTAACTCAATAAGCGTTATATTTGTTGAGTTAACTGACGCCTAAAGCTTTAATGTAAGTTCGCCATTGTTATGGTGAGCTCTAACCTACAAATTGATTAGGTTATTCAATATTTGACATCAAAATACTTCATTATTTATGTTACTCTTGTCATTCTATGGATGCCACTTAACTTAACATGCCACTGGTCAAGAAACAAGAATAGAAAATGATAAAAACTTTAGATGTCTATTTTATTCTTCATATGTTTTATTGGAAATCTTTAATAAATCCTCGGCGCGTTAAAATTGAGATGGAAAACATGGTATACATTTACCGTAAAATGACAAGGGCAGATTGTTTTCACTTAATGTCACAAACACTTCCAATTGAATTCATTTTTATTAGTACGACTCCATAGCTGTCAAATATTAAATAATACCTACTAACTATCTACGCCATTTTGTCGGTAGACTATATTTGTCTCATAATTTTATTGTAAAGAAAAGAGTAAGATGCTCACTTGAAACTGGGTGAGCTCAAGAGTGTTATAAGACTCTCAGCTAACACCTTAACCGTTACTACGGTGTTTGTAGAGCGTTGGTCAACACTATAGGTGTCAGATAACACTGCTCTACAGGCTTTCTAACACCTTTACTTGTAATACATGGGCCTCTTTCGTGGTTATAAGGGTGTTAGAGCATGCTATAACACCTTTTTTACAGGCATTCTGAACACCGTAACACTTGGCTGGAACCGATATAAGAATGATATAAGGATTATTTTAACGCTAGTGTGCTAGTTGGGTACTTAACAGTTGACACTTATATCAAACCAATATTTAATCCCCCTTCTATTCTCCTACCGAAATTCTACTCTCGAGTCATCGATCGACTTACGTACCAATTAATCGCTCGTAAATTGCCACAGGATCTCAATTATCATACATTGTCCCGTCCTCTCTAGAGGATAAAATATTATGAGATAACAACGAAGCCTAAGTGTACATAAGTAATGGAAGATAACGCCATTCAACCCTTGTTATTGTCGTTTCAGGTCCACGGGTCCAATTTTTTGTGTCGAATGCTGCTTATTCACGCGTAATTTGTTATGCGAAAGGTCTACACTACGTCGTTGTTTGCCAATTAAAGGCGCTTTCGGAAACAGTAAACTAAATCTTAAGTAGATGTATGTGATAATAGTTAACACATTCACTGCCAATGATTTCGTAACACCACGCTCTAAAATATATATTGTTTTACCTCACCAGCTCGGAAAGATTTAGTTTACGTCTGCAACACACTGGCGCGCAATGCCTAATAGTAGGCCTGTTTTTTTAATATTGAGGTCAAATATCAAAATACTGAGAAAAAATCATTCACCGAAGTCACGCAAAACGGCTCAGCTAGGAGAATAGCCCTATTCTATTCTATTCTTGGACTTACGTGGTGCAAAAATAGCGGGTAGCTTTTTGCATTTATAAATAAAAATAGTGCGGTTCACTTTGATCTAGGGGCTTACCATCGGCTACGGCGGTGCCGCGCACGCATGCCTCACTGGATTTTACTCACTTAGAGCCACCTCAATGATTTCGTTTTTAGGGTTCCATACCAAACAGGTAAAAAAGGAACGCTTATGGTGCGACTCTGTCCGTCTGTCCGTCTGTCACAAAAGTAAATATCTCAGGAACTACTTATGCTATCAATTTGAAATTTGGAACAGTTGTATAAAAGGCGTTTATCGAAAATGAAATTTTCTAATATATTTTTTTTTTTCTGTGAAAATGATGAATATGAGGGGGGGTTAAAAATTCAAAGTCTAGTTAATAGATCATGTGGTCCAATATCATATGAAAGAGCTTGAGTTGCACTTTCTAAAATCTTTTTTTTTCTAATGTGGTTAAATTTGGATTAAAGAAAATATTGAAAAAATACCATCTCCCCCGGCTTATCTCCGAAGTTTACCAAGCGAAATTTTTGAAATTATTACATATTAGCTTCCGCCTGCGATTTCATCTGCGAGGACCCGGGATAAAAACTATCCTATATTTTAATCCAGGCTATAAACTATCTTCGTGCAATATTTCATCCAAATCAGTTGAATCGTTTAAGAGTGATTGAGTAACAAACATCCAAACATCTAAACATCCAAACTTTCGCATTTATAATATTAGTAGGATTAGGAAGATGATTAAAGTAACATAAATAATACAGGATTAATAAAACAATACCACTATCTAGCGTATTTTTATTTATTCATCAAAAATCATTTCTGAACTAAGTTTGTAATTTAATTACGTTTGTATGTAATTTTTATATTTTAATATATTACATTACATTTTTAATACATACATTAAATAAGTACTTTTCGAGTACTGGTGTGGCGTTTATTTTGGTTCAACGCTTGTTAATCAGAGAATTAAAATTTAGGTTTCAACATCAATTTATGTATTTAGTATACCTAAGTACTAAACTGAATATTAATCCAAAAAGTGTTAACACTATCGCGACTTCTTTGCAAAGACAATCCATTAAAAACCTACCACCAACTATTTCAATCACGCTCTAAAAACTTTACGGCAAAAGTATGAGAGCGGCTAGTCGTCCGAGTAAATTAGCCTAACTTGAGTAGAAGAACTCCAAAAGAAACGTCCGAGCTGCATTCGCTAGTTTTTAAAATTACCATAAAGACTTTTTACACGGAATACTTTGTTCTTGAACGTTATGGTGACGTATTTAACTAGCATGTACAGTCACCAGCATTAATATGTGCTGTGAGTGTGAGAGGGACGCGCTGATGTTGAAATGGTGTTTATTGGTATCAAAATGTAAACAGGATGTTTATTTGCAAAATTTAAACCTGCGTAGGTGTGAACGAGTACACAGGCTGCGAGGCATTTATTTCGTTCTCCTCGGTTTTTCTGAACACAGTCCGTTGTTTTTGAAATATAATTTAATTAGCACGCCATTGAATGTTGGTTATGAAAACCGTCGCGTCATGTTTGTTTTTGAAGTGAGTGGGTACAATGCTTGCCAGTAATTAACTGTAATGGGCGTGTAACTGAAAATAACATAGGACAATTAAGAGTTGAAAGCGAATAAATTGAAGTTACAAGTATAATATTTAGGTGTTTATTGTTAATTGAATACGTTATTTTTATGAACAAAACGCAATGGAATCGCAATATAGTTAGATTATCATTTATAATTTATAATCGGTAAATTAAGTTTTTCACTGATGATTAGTTTATTCTAATATTGCGTGGATAGTTACATTTCTTTAATTCACTAAATTGTATTAAATTTTCAGATGACGGGGATGGGGAATGAGGAGAGGATCACATAAATGTGTTACGACAGACCCATACAGCTATCGGCTACGCCGTAGTGCGCAGCAAACGAATCTCAAGTAAAAATAGGGCTACGCGCGCGAGCGTAGCATGTTAGTTACGCGTACTGAAGATCCATTTGGCCCGACGTTTCACACAGAAATACGATCGTAGATAAACAAAACAATCGAAAACAAAGCGGCTTAAACAAACCAAAACATATGCGATAATCCCTGTTGTTGTTCTATAATTCAGCCTTTGTTCAGTACAGCTCGGGATCAATTCAAAGCGACATGAACAATACAAGGTGGCTCCACGACAGCAAAAAAACCCCCAGTATTGTATACGGATTGGACGTGTCAGCCGCACGGTCGCGATTTCATAAGTTTCATTACATAATTTGTAAGTGCAATGTATCGTAGTTATTTTTTGTTGCATTTGCTATTCAATGTCTAATTTTATTCGTGTGCTTTTTTTGTTCAATGAACTTATTCAGCCTGATTCACAACACACGCAACGGGTGCTTTTTGCTACATAATATAGCTGCTACGGATTACGGCGTAGCCCCTACAGAGTAGCGTGGCGCTGAATGAAAATACATTCACTGACAAGAATCGCTACGCGCTACGCTCGTAGTCAATCCCGTGGTTTTCCCCGTATGTAGCGAAAAGCGACTACGGCGTAGGCGGCCGCTAGGCGGGTTCCTGGTAGAGAAAGTTTATTATAACGGCCTCAATTATAAATAAATAAATATTAGTCGACAATCTTACACAAATCGAACTAGCCCGGTAAGCTCAATAAGGGTTGTGTTATACATAGAAAACAAAATACGGGTTTGTATGTTGATATATTTCATTACGTATTTTAGGTATTGGTCTCGTTCCCACACATTTGGATAGAGCACCAATCGGGCCACGTGGTGAGCCTATACGAATCTAATCTGAAGTGACCTCTTAAGTAAACGTGAGTGCTTGAGAGCGAACGAGGCACTTAGGAAGTACCGAATCGTGCAGAACTCCTAATGTGTGTGAGTGAAATGTAAAATGGAGTTATATAAATAAATAAATATAGTGGGACAATTCACACCAATTGATCTAGTCCCAAACTAGGCAAAGCCTGTACTATGGGTACTAGACAACGGGTATTTATTTTAAGAATTAAAGTCGGAACACATTTTCAACTGACAAATACAGTCCAGTATTTTTTTGTGTCACTTATAATACAGTGCTCTCTAACGTTTAGACGAGCGATTGAAACATATTGAAATACGAAAGCGACGAACAGTGATGATATCTACATATTTTTCACTCGAGTTCCACTTAAATGTAAATGCTTTCAACTGTACCAGGCTGTGTCAATAATGAAACGGAAGGTAAGCACGTGAAGCATTAATTTCCGAAGGAAACTGACGCGACGGAAATGAATGACGGCTTTTTTATTTAAGAATATGGATGATGATTAAGTGGGATTGGTAACACTTACTAAGTAAATGTGTAAAATATTACATCAAAATTGTTAATTTAATTGGTTTACTGATTTTAAATCATTGTGACGTATGTAATTATCACTTCTCATTGATATAGTCTTATATGGAAGTTAATTTGAACGGTGGTAAAGTATTTTTTTTCTTTTTACTTTATTTTAAAAAACCCACTTAACGGTAAGTATACATTTTCTGTTTCGGCAAACTGAGGGCAGTTTGTCGGCAAATGTGCGCTCCTTTCTAACATTAACATCATTGTGTTATACCTACTTACTTACTAAATGGCTTATTCTAATAAAACTGTACGAAAACATAGATCAAGAAAACACAGCTATATGTAGTCATCTAATCGGTCGGTAGATACGAATACATGCATAAACGGTCTCAGTTCAGTGAGAAGTTGAGAACTCCGTCCGCACTGAAATCTTTTATCCTTATATCCCATTCCGATTTATATAAAAATAATTAATTTAATCAACTTGCAATTTGATCCAATTCAAAGTATTAATTCCATAATCCTCTCGCCGGCATAATCCAGGGCGTAAAACACTGGCAGGTTACAATCCTTCCTTTGTAAAGTCGTTGACACAAGCACTTCGATAGAACCCGACTCAAGTGGCGATTAGGTTCGTTCCCATTGTGCACAATTCGTGATAAGTTGGTCGTAGATCGCGGGCGGGCGCGCCGGCGGCGGTAAGGGAGCGGCCGGGTTGGCAGCCGGGAGAGCACTGAGGCAATGTGGAGTGGACCCGGGCTTGCCGCGCCTACCACAATTTTGGAAAACACTTTTGACGTTCTGAAAGGAGATGTGAATCCTCTTTGTTCATGCGCTCCCTTTTGTGTACACGCAAAGCAAAGCCTGCGTGAGTGCGACGCGTTGATGTTGAGATTATTGGAATAAAATTGAAATTATTTTTCTCATTCCAAAATGGAGACCCAACGCTACCTCCCGCCTGTACGATGACAACATAGAAAGATCCTTGTTAGGTAAGTTGCGAGACGAGAGAACAGGATATTATTCTACAAAAAGTATAATCTAATTTAGCAGCAAAAAACAAGTGCTCTCTTTTTTTACAGAGCTGTTAAGATTCTACGTTCACAATTCTCCGGCTTTAAAATTTCGCTGCGATTCTTTTATACGTTGTCGGAGCCGGCCGTAGCACTTTCAGTTCTTACTTCACAGCGTTTTGTGACATGATTTAGCGTGTTTAAAACTGTTTTCAACGCGCTAAATAAGATATTCAGCATTACAAAGGCGATCCATTTAAGTTCTGAAATGCGAAAGGCTTTTTAGCCCTGTAGCCGGACCGGAATTTTGCCCTACAAGTTTCGATAATTCTAAAGTCGGAAAAGTTATGCTTATATGGTATGGGACATATTTTTAAGCATATTTGTAAAATATGACGAAAAGTTAGAACGAGAGTTAGGTATAAATTAGGTATTTATGTTTTTTTATTGGTGATTTGTGAATATTGAATTAGAGTGCAAAGTTTAAGCTTCATCGTTTATAATATGTATGATGCTTTATGCTGTTAAGTTTTTAGAAAAAAAAATAACGAGCGACTGGGTCAAACCAGAATTCGGTTATTATTTTGTCAATATTGAATTAAAGTTTCAAAAATTCACAACAATATATTTAAATCCTTAAGTTAATAGACAAAGCCAAAAATTTGGAGGAATTAGAGATAAGATTTCATTAATAAGAATTTTTATATGCGTTTTTTGTCCTGTAAGGTCTAATATTGAATTAGAGTCTGTAAAGATTAGTCTTATACTATAAAATAATATATGCAGCCATATAATGGAAAGTAAGAAATTTCTGTGTATAGCTTGCCTTGTAATAGTATAATCTATTAAAATAGGCGCGAAATAAATAACCACGCCGCGGTACCACGTACCGGCGGCGCGCGGGAACCTAGAGCGAGCCCCTAGAGTGATACCTCGTCCCGCCCCCCGCTCCGCCGCGCAAGCGCTGCGTTTGTATTTCAAATCATATCATTTGTTTGTTTACGTGCACGGTAAATTACATGCGGTTATTATTATGTGAATTTGAAAAGTTATTGACTTCAAAATGAGTAAAAAAAATTTGATATATGGACTGACTATTTGTAGTAACTTAGTAACAGTAAAAAACCGGCCAAGTGCGAGTCGGACTCCGTACCATCCTACTAATATTATAAACGTAAAAGTTTGGATGTATGAATGGATGTACGTTCCACGTAATATCAAAATATACCGATGAGTGTACATGAAACTTTCCAGATATGTTCCTTATATATTAGATTATGTCAAATGTTATCCCTTTTAGGGACGAAAAAGGGGATGAAACTTTGTATGGAGACGAAATATTTTTGCTCGTTGCCTTCATCAGGAGTTGGGTCACAAAATGTATGGGAAAACTAAAATCCGACTCGCACTTGACCAAAATTCTAATTGATATTATTTAATAGGGTATAATTTATGTCGTCCCTTTTAGGACGAATCATAATCATGAAATCCATAATTTAAACGCGTACGAAGTCGCAGGCAGAAGCTAGTTATCTATAGAAACCGGCCAAGTGCGTGTCGGATTACGCAAAACGAAGGGATCCTTGCGTATTAAAAAGGTCGTATCGTCACAGAAATCTTACGGCACTTACGTGCTTTTCTATAGGGAAGGCAGTTTTTCAGCAATATCTCGAAAACCTATGAATCGATCTTGTTCAAAATAATTTATGGTGAAAAAATTTAATAAGCCCTAATAGCCCTATAGGTTTATGATTTTTTTTTATATTTTTTAAAAACACCGTTCAAAAATTAGAGGAGGGGGCACAGGGATCGGATACTGGTATTTTCACCATACAAAAATACCGGTTTTATTTCGTTCAATTTCGTTCTTTGGTTTATAATATCATTTTTGATCAGGCTGTCTAAAAATACGAAAATGTTACCTAAAGAGTCCTACATTAAGAGCCTAAAATAATTCAAAATATTAGACTACTTCGGGGACTTTTGAGAAAACCGGTTCCGATCCCTGGGGGGCCACAATTTTAGTGACTTTTGGGGCGATTTATCTCCGCCTCTATTCATTTAATCAAAAACATTGAGAAACCTTATATTTATTTTGAAAAGACCTATCGATTAAATTGCTACACGTGGGCTTACGATGAAAAAATTCAACCCCTAAAAGGGGAACATTTGGTGACAGTCTGAAAATCAATATGGGTATTGTTTCTATGGTTTATCGGGTCACTGATTGCGAAAATAACAACGATTTTAAAATCCAACATGGCGGACGTGAAATACCATCTCCCCTGTTGGGGTGCGATGGGGTTGAAATATCTAAATATCAATATGGGTGTCGTTTTTATTGTTTTTTTGAACGTTCATTACGAAATTTGAGTTTGAAAATGGCATCGATTTTGAAATTAAATATTGTGGACATGAAAATTATTGAAAATATTTGTGCTACATTGCAATTCAATCGGAACATACGGGTCAACATGAGAACCTCCTTTTTTGTAGACGGTTAAAAATTTCGCTTAGTACGCGGGCGAAGCCGCGGGCAAAAACTAGCTGTTGCCCGCGACTTCGTCCGCGTAGACGTTTATATCGTCTTAGAAAAATGATTGCTCCCTATTCAAACTTTGCACCCTTTTTTTACCCCATATTATATATATATTTTTTATTAGTTATTCAGTAACAATACAAATATTGTGTTTGAAATATCTACATTAAAATTAAAATTACTTAAATATTTTACATAAAAAGATTGCTTAACTAATTATAATTTGTACATTTTATTTAACTTAATACATGTCATGTCTTTAATTCTTATAACTAGATATCACGCACAAAAATCTCGTCAATACTGTAGAAGCACCCTCTCAATAAAAATGCTTTTAATTGTCTATGAAATACCTTATAAATTGTGATATTTTTTAAGTCAGGGGGCAGTTTGTTAAAAAAAATTACAGCCTGATGTTTTGTGCTGTGCTGCGCCACTTTGAGCTTCGGGAAAAAACTTTGTGTAATGTTTTTTGTTCGTGTTTGTAGGCGCAAATCTTGTTCTTCGATAGATTCATATTTTAAGATATTTTTGACAAAATAGTAAGCAGCACGAGTATATACAAGCAAGGAACTGTTAGAATGCCCAATTCCAGGAAGTGTTCTCTACAAGATATCCATTGAGGAATGCGTACAATAGTGCGGATGGCTCTTTTTTGAACAACCAAAGCTTTGTTAAGGTTATACTTAAAGCTATTTCCCCAGAGCCTGATATTGTACCTAAGCTTAGATTCTACTAACGCATAGTATATGACTTTAAGTTGTTGTCTAGTGAGTTCCTCCCTCAGGCTTCTCAGAGCATAACAGGCTGAAGAAATGGAATGCTCAACGGCATCCAGCTCCTCTTTCCATTTCAGGCCTGCATCAATATAAAAAACAATGAAATTCCTTTTCTAGTTTTTAAACAAACGGTCTAAAACCAAAGTTACAAATCTCATACTTTATAAATGTGTTGCTCTCTACACAAACTTTAAACCCCTTTTAACACTTAGGGACGAATTTGAAAAAAAACTCTGAAATTAGTTTTGAAGTCTTAACATAACTACATGATAAGACCGAAATTTTACTTTAAAAATTTCTTGCTCTCCATATAAACTTTGAACCTTCTTTTAACCCCCTTAGGGGTTGAATTTTTCTAAACGCTGAAAGTACTTTTTTATTTTAATAAGTAATCATTCTACTAACTTTTAAGTCTCTAGCTCAAACAAAGTGTTGCCCATACATACAAAGCTTACTGCCCTTTTTAACCTCCATAGGAGTGTAATTTTTTTAAACGCTAATAGGACTTTATTTGTATTCTAATAAGTAATCTTTCTACAAAGTTTTAACAAAAAGTTTACTCCATACAAACTTTGCACCCCTTTTTAACCCCTTAGGGGTTGAATTTTTCTAAACGCTGAATCCACTTTTTTATTTTAATAAGTAATCATTCTATTAACTTTTAAGTCTGTAGCTCAAACAAATCGTTGCCCATACAAAGCTTACCCCCCTATTTAACCCCCTTAGGAGTGGAATTTTCTAAAACGCTAATAGGACTTTATTTGTATTCTAATAAGTAATCTTTCTACAAAGCTTAAAGTCTCTGGCTCAAAACAAAACGTTTCCTCCATACAAACTTTGCACCCCTTTTTAACCTCTTAGGGGCGGAATTTTCCAAAACACTGAAAGGACTTTATTTATATTCTAATAAGTAATCTTTTTACAAAGTTTTAAGTCTCTGGCTCAAAACAAAAAGTTTCCTCCATACAAACTTTGCACCCCTTTTTAACCCCTTAGGGGAAGAATTTTCCAAAACACTGAAAGGACTATTTGTATTCTAATAAGTAATCTTTTTACAAAGTTTTAAGTCTCTGGCTCTAAACATAAAGTTTCCTCCATACAAACTTTGCACCCCTTTTTAACCCCTTAGAGGCGGAATTTTCCAAAACGCTGAAAGGACTATTTGCATTCTAATTAGTAATCTTTCTACAAAGTTTTAAGTCTCTGGCTCAAAACTAAGTTTCCTCCATACAAATTTTGCACCCCTTTTTTAACCCTTTAAGGGCGGAATTTTCCAAAACACTGAAAGGACTTTATTTGTATTCTAATAAGTAATCTTTTTACAAAGTTTTAAGTCTCTGGCTCTAAACACAAAGTTTCCTCCATACAAACTTTGCACCCCTTTTTAACCCCTTAGGGGCGGAATTTTCCAAAACACTGAAAGGACTATTTGCATTCTAATTAGTAATTTTTCTACAAAGTTTTAAGTCTCTGGCTCAAAACGAAGTTTCCTCCATACAAATTTTGCACCCCTTTTTTAACCCCTTAAGGGCGGAATTTTCCAAAACACTGAAAGGACTTTATTTGTATTCTAATAAGTAATCTTTTTACAAAGTTTTAAGTCTGGCTCAAAACAAAAAGTTTCCTCCATACAAACTTTGCACCCCTTTTTAACCCCTTAAAGGCAGAATTTTCCAAAACGCTGAAAGTGCTTTATTTTTATTTTAATAAGTAATCTTTCTACAACATTTTAAGTATATAGCTCAAAAAAGAAAAGTTCCCCCATACAAACGTTGCGCCCCTTTTTAACTAAGGGGGTTAAAAAGGGGCGCAACGTTTGTATGGGGGAACTTTTCTTTTAGGGTAGAATTTTCCTAAACGCTGAAAGCACTTTATTAGTATTCTAATAAGTAATCTTTCTACAAAATTTTAAGTCTATAGCTTAAAAAAATGTTTCTCCTATACAAATCTTGCACCCCTTTATGACCCCTTTTGGGGATAGAATTTTCCAAAACGCTGAAAGTACTTTTTTGTATTTTAATAAGTTATCTTTCTACAAAACTTTAAGTCTCTAGCTCAAAAAAAAGTGTCCCTCATACAAACGTTGCACCCCTTTTTAACCCCCTTTAGGGGTGGAATTTATTAAAATCCCTTCTTATCCGTTGTTCCAAAAAAACTTTATAAAAGGTAGTTTGGGTGTAAATTTCATGTTTCTAGTCCGAGTAGTTTCGGCTGTGCGTGTATGAATTAGTCACAATCTTCTTTTATATAGGTAGGTATATAGATTTGAACAGGCTCTAAGTAGTTAATGTAGTTATTAGGCAGGAATCTACTGAAAAAACTAGAAAATATCCTCTCGGTTCACCAATTTACCTGAGTGGTCGCAAACTGGCACACTAAATTAGGTGGTCGATAACCGGCGAACCGACCCTACATCCTGAATATACAAAAACAATTTCATGTGGTAGGTAAATTGCGGTTTACTACCCATCTATTCCATAGCTTACTGTTACTAGCCACTTCGCAAAAAAAATACATTGTATGTCATTTGTTAGTAGGTATTTCTGCAGAGAATGGTCATTTTTATGATAATTTTCATATCAATTATTTCTATAACACGATAACGAGTTCTACGCGAACGAAACCGTGGGCAATCTCAATAGTAATAAATAAGGGTAAGTTTAACTATTTTCGGTTGATATTAGTTTAAAACACGCTTTGAGGATTTTTTTATGGAATCTGGACGCAGGTTGACGTGGAGTCAAGGGCACGCCACTACCCCGCCCCCACTGATCGCTGCCGTTATTTGCTACGCGCTCATGCGCCTCACCCCATGCGTCACCTAACGAAACTAGACCTCTACCTACGCTTAGTTACTACGCACCGCAGTGTCAAGATATATTTGTGGGTTAGCGTTGAGGTGAACTTAAAACAGCGTCACCTAACGAAACTGGACCTCTACCTACGCTTAGCTACTATGCACCGCAGTGTCAAGATATATTTGTTGGTGAGCGTTGAGGTGAACTTAAAACCAGTTACGGAATAGGGGTCTGGTGGCACAGTGCGCAGCGCGGCGCGCGCATACAGCGAGTTTGAAATGTATTAATATAGGCCCGGAATGCTTACGTATCAGTATTTAGTGTCGCCGTGATTTTATATTTATAAACTTTTGTTTGGTAACAGAGATCATTATCATGACCTGCTTATTATTAACTCTACAAACTCTAATTCAATATTGGTTATACTGCTTAGCCAGAAATCAATATCTAGACAAGCCGATTGTCTACACCTCCAACTTTTTTCAAGTATATGAAGTGGATCGATAATATCATAATTTTGCAATATCAGCGACTCTAATTCTTTATTTTCGGAATTATAAGCATTTTTTCGTTCACCAGAACGCAGATGTTCCAGACTTCTAAAAACAGAATATAGTAAAGAAATTAAAATGTTATTGGATATGTTACAGTTTTTTGTGACTCTAATTCTATATTTGCATAGTTCTTGGCAAAAAACTTAAATATTTCAATATAGCCGAAATCTAAACCTAAAAATTTCTACATTTTTACATAAGTATTATTTAACATGCCTCCAACGACATATCAAAAAAGAAAAAACTTTAATGCTATCGAAACCCAGTTTTGTTCAGCCGCAGGTCTATTTCACAGAGCTAAGAAAGAGGGTAGTGCTCGTTAGGAAAAAAACAATGAAGCACTGAGGTGTATTAAGTTTGTAGTGATGTATTACATGTTTACACGATTTTGGTGAGGCTGAATTGAAATGTTAAGCTGGATAAATCATTAAACTTAATTGTACTAACCACTTGACATGACAGTGCGCCCCGCGTGACCGATCCCTTGAACCTTTCTGGTTTGTAGGGTCGCCAGGAGAGCGGAGCAGACAAGGCGCTTAAAATATCTGAACGCGACTCATTTGTCAAGGCGTTAAGTGCATGTTCGGATATTTATGAGCACCCTGAAGTATTATTTTTTGATTCTGACTCATATATAAAAGGCGCATTTGTCAGTACGACATTATCAAAAGATGTCTCTTTGTATTTTCCCAGTTGATAGATTTAACTGAGTGAAATACATCAATAACTTTTTACCCGACTGCGCGACGCAAAGGAGGGACCCGACTGCACGACGCAACGGAGGGTAATGTGTTTATCAGCCTATATATGTATGTATGTATGTTTGTTCCTATGTGGCACTCCAGAGACCAAACGCGTGAACCGATTTTGATAATTCTTACGTCAATCGAACCGTCTTACTCTTGCGTGTGTCACTAAAGACATGACAGTAATCAAAATTCAATATGGCGACAACCAAATGACAAAATTGAAAAAAAAAAGTTAACGAAATATGTCGAGTGGGGTATCACTGAATAGGTATTTAAAAATCAGTTATATAATGTCCAAATCGCTTGTGACGGATCCGGAACGAGGCATACGAATCGTTATGACACAGATAAAACAAACTATACATTCTTATACTAAACAGCAACTTCAACAGTCGGGACCCATTAAAAGTCTAGGCTGC
The DNA here is from genome assembly GCA_932294315.1 of Epinotia nisella. Classification (NCBI taxonomy): domain Eukaryota; kingdom Metazoa; phylum Arthropoda; class Insecta; order Lepidoptera; family Tortricidae; genus Epinotia; species Epinotia nisella. Next base: position 13,875,490 of record OW028682.1, on the reverse strand, counting down.
GCTGCGGCACTAATGTTGACGACAATAATGGGTACTGACTGTTGAAGATGCTGTTTCGTATAAGAATGTATAGTTTGTTTTATCTGCGTCATAACGATTCGTATGCCTCGTTCCGGATCCGTCACAAGCGATTTGGACATTATTTTAAAACTCCAAGGTCCAAATTGACATACGAAATGTTAATCATGAAACTGATTCAATGTTCTCGACTACTGAACTTGTTTTTTTCTTTACAGTTTATTATTTTATTTTTTCAAAAGATAGCTTTTTGCAGTCGGGTTTTTTTAGTGCATTCGACCACTGTGATTCGTTCGTATGTGGCAAAAAGTACTACGTGCGCTATAAACCCACAAACCGTATCAGAGAATCTTGTCCTGGTACTCGACGTGTACAGCTAGTTAAGAAGTTCTACCAATTTTCGATTCTATACTCGTATTATCTGTATGTTAAGGTTCAAATGTGGTAGAACACTTTCTTGGCTTATTGTACAGTCAACATCATAAAAACACACCCTCGACCTTATCTCTTGAGTGCTATAAGTGCTAGAATGTAACCATGTTTGTGTTGCTGATATGGGCGTTGAGCCTTAACTGTCCACGGACACTTAGCTCTCGCCGTTAATCTACTGGTTCCTGCTGTTATGTTTTTCAACTTTGATTTGCAAGCACAGTCCAAGCTCAGCTAGTACAGTACCTACCTATAGACGTATAGGTAAATGTCGATGTTCGCTTTAACCAAAAGGCTTGGTTTGGTTAGTTAAGTAGTAAACAATGGCACATCAAAGGCGCCCTTAGTCAGCTCTCGATGTGTGCTCGTCATGCCTCTCAGGGACTGATGGCGTTTGATGTGCCTCACGTCAGCTCGATAATACAATTACATATTGTCTAGCCAGCAATCACATCGAATTCAAATCAGTAGCATATTATTGTCTCTCCGGGCTCACTTGAACCAAGTGAGCCCGGAGAGACAATCCATACATATTGTGTGAAAAATGTATGGAACGTCTTTCCGGGCTCACCGTGAGTCGGGAAAGACGTTTCCATACATTTTGTTAAAAAGTATGGAACGTCTATCCCGACTCACGGTGAGCCCGTAAAGACGTTCTATGCATTTTGGTCCAATATGTATGGAACGTCTTTCCGGGCTCACTTGTGTAGGAAGTGGTTCTGGATTGTAAATGTAGGTATGTAAGTCTGTCCTGAATGACTAGCGTGTGTGTAGGTATGTTCTCGGAGAGCATCATCAAAGGCTGTGACCTCAGCGTGTTCACATGCGTGTGTGTGTGTGTGTGTGTGAGGGTGTCGGGGTGATGGCCGTGGACGGTGCCGTGAACGTGTATGTAGTCGCGGCCGTTGTCGCGATCGTTGTCGCGTTCGTTGTCGCGATCGATGTCGTTGTCGTCGACGGCGCCGTTGGCGCGCTTGTTGGATTGGAATGAAGGTGTGATGATGATGAGATTGAATAAAAATCGGAATGTATTAATAAACATTTATTTATGTTCGTTTAAATTTAACATGTAATGACCCCAAGGTAGTGTAGTAATGCGGTCTTTGTTGATAAACCTTTTATCGTCTAAACCGCAGAGCGTTTTTTTCCTCCTGATTTGTGTGTACAGTTTGTGTTTATCGCTGGCTATGGTATGCGTGTTATCATAAAATGCGTTCGTTAGATTTAAACATTTCCGATAGTTGTCAAAATGAATCCTTCTAACAGCGGCTGCGGTGACTCCTTTACTTTTTTTAACACACGTGACTTTGTTGTTTTCGTCTTCATCCAGTGTGTATGCATACATTTTTGATCTTAACCCGATAAATTCAGTAATGATTCGCCCTTGAGTTTCGTCTTTCATGACTCCTACGATTTTCTTGTTAACCAATGGGAAACCGTGAATGTTGTCTGTGGGAAAATCAGATGTATCATATTTCGTCTCCAAATCAGGTTTGATGTCCTCAAAGAAGTTGTCTGTTTTGATTTCGTAGATGAAGGAGTCTGTGTCAGTGTACAGTAAGCGGCTTTTATCACCATACTTTGGCTGCATATAATTATAATGAAAGTCATACATTAAAGTTTTTGAGAGCTCCAAAATGGTAAATCCTACATATGTAGGTTTGTTATAAGTGACTTTGGTAGGATTCAATTGTACAGCAACCAAGTCTTCTGAGAAGATAATGCAGCTGTGAAAGTTCGGTTTAGAAATGTATCGTTCTAGTCCATAATGAGGTTTAGTTAAAGTTTCAATGTCCTCCCAATGTTTACAGAAATGAATAATTGTCCGCTTTTCAATGTTTTCAATGCTCTTTCCGAAAATGCTGTTGACAAATAACTTGTATAGATTTTTCTCAAAGGTGCTGGTTGCTTGAGCTCTTTTTGTAGAGTTTAAATCTACATATGGTTTAAGCCAAGGTTTCTGGTGAAAAGTTAGAATTCTGTGAATTTTCACGCAAACGAGTCCATTTTCAACACATTGTCTAAGGTTTACACCATGAATGATGTAATTTGATTTATTTTCCAGTGATAATAACAACTTCTTGGTCTTTGTCCCTGGTGGTGATTTGGTTTCTGCACAGAATGGATAGTCGTTGTGAGAATCGTGCAGGTGCTTGGGATACTTCAAGTCGACTTCTAATATGTAGCCGTATGAAGAGTCTTGTTGTATTGTGTTAATGTTAAACTGATCAATTTCCTCTTGCGTTAACCATTTAAAATCACTTATCGGAAGGTATTGCATCATCGCCCATCCGTAAAGGTTATTGACGTCAAGATATGTGATGAATGTGCTTTCCTCTTCACGATTATATTTCTTCATAAACTTGTTATTTGCTACAGATTGACGCTTCATAACTTGGCTTACACCGCCTCTTATTCCTCCTTTTACGAATTGAATCATTTCGAAATCAGTCAAGAGATCGAGTTGTACGCGGGTGAACTTTAGCATAGCACTCCAGGAAAGACCGGGAGCAGTGTAATAATGGCACGGGTCCAATTTGTATGTGTCTAAACAAACTTTTCGGAAATTTTCAAACACCTCGGCTAAGAGCAACACATCGGTTTTGAGGTATAAATCGCTGTACTCACCGAGGGTCTTGATATTAAACTTTTTCCACACCTGTTGTGCGTGTTGATAGTCGATATCATCAATGTGTGAATCGCTTAGTTGACTGAAAAAATCGCTCTTTGCAGGTAAAGAGTTTTCTTCAAGTCTTTCCCAACTGTTTACATACTCGTAAGGAAATACACCTTTGCGTGATAACAGTTTAATAGCGAGCGCTTTGTCGTCGTTGGAGCAGTCTGTAATATGTTTCGGCAGGATCTGATATTGGTCTTGAGAAAGGTTGTTCACGAGCTTGTCGAGACTACTTGCCATGAATTTGAAGGAGTCAATGAATCTAAGCGTTAATTCACTGGTTAATTCTTTTTGAAACGATATGTATTTCTCCTTGTTGTGGGGAATACATTCAATCTTGCCTTTAGATTTCGCCAGTTCATTGATGAACAAATGTCCGTCGTACCCGCTCAAGTTGTGAAATATTACAGGTAAAAATTTTGGAATAGTATAGTTTAGGTTGCAGGCGTTGTGAGCTTTACCACGTACTTTTCCAGTGAGATGACAGTGATCAATGACACAATCATCCTCCAACGGTTCTTCGCAAATGTGACATGTTTCAGAGTCAATTTCCATTAAGTTATTCAAATCCTTCGGAAGGTGAGTGGTTGCAAGAATGTGACTGATTTTTCTACCGTCAGCGTATAAATTTTCAACAAACTTCTGTACACAATCCTTTCCGCGATACGTGACAAATTTGGATAGGGCCTCGTCATAATCGCAATGGATATAGTAGGCGAAACTGCACGGTATATGTTCATTAATATTAAAAGTGTTTTTCGTTTCATTATCTTTTCTGCTGATGGGTGACAAGATCGATTCAAAATCAGCATAAACTGTGTAGGGTACTTTCATTTTATGGTGAAAATTTTCGAATTTAATGGTTTTTTCGTCTTCAGGAGGAAGCAGGACGACTTTCTTGCCACATCCTATTTTCATATGCAGCAGCAATTTTTCATTGGATGTAAAATATTGTAGACAACCATCACAATAGTGTTTTTTTCTACTGTGTCCATTTTTTGTTCTCAACAGACGCGATAAGCTCCTTATCGTAGAGAAGTGTGATCCATGACGATTTTCATGGAATAGCAAGTTGACACGTCGAGTTTTAGTATAGAGTCTCGAAATGTATAGAGGTACAATCAGTCTCGACTCCTTTTCATCAATGCCGTAAACATTAACTCGCACATCATTGTTCCTCTCGAACCGTTTAATTTCTTTTATTTTTGTGGGAAAAGAAATTCCCTCCCAGTTTAATTGATCTTTAAACTGTAAATATTTGCTCATTCGCGAACCATTTTTATTCTGTGGAAATAGGCCGGCAAGTACAGCCCACATGAAGCAAGCGTCGTCATTATTTTTCACATTTACACAAGCATATTTTTGTACAATCCAGTCGGGTAGAGGAATGTATGAGGAACCTTTCAGCGAGCAGTGTTTGTTTATATTCAAATCGAAGAAGACAATTTTTTCTAACGTCCATCCACTATCGCGCTCTTGAAATTCTTCCATCTTGCTGCAGATTGATGACACCAACTGATCGAAGACGAAATCAAAGTCGAAACCAATGTCTAGCGACATGTTTTTCGTAGCAAATGTTTTAAGGTCACGTATGATTTCATCACCATTTTCACCAACAGTAATTTTCATATACATGCACATTAGTTCACCAATCACTTTTATCTGTTTATGGTTTTTCACTTCAAGTTTTAAAATCCGTTTTATTCTATTTTTGATTGAAGATAGAAATCCTTCAGGGTTCAGGAAGTTGTCAGCACCAGCGTTGATTCTATACGTGATAATTCGACATTTAAACGCCGAACTAACAACGTAAGCACCTCCATCAGCTTTTTCCTGCACACACAGCAACTTGTGACGTTTAGTCTTTGAATGCTGAATGAGACGGTTGTTGGGGACGTCTTCATCACAGTATTGACAGTAGTATGACATGGTGAACAATAAATTAATTTTTCCCGTCATCAGCTTGTTATATAAGCGACTTTAGGGGAGTGGGAGTTATTTGATAAGACGAGCTGTTGAGGAAAAATCATGACGGTTGCTCATTAGGGAATAATCAATTAAACAACAATTATTTCCTCAATCATGAAAACATTTATTCACATCAACAGAGAGGTATTGAAAAGGATTTCAATTGCTAAACACCTGAGTTCACAATCCACTACTGAATTTCTATCACACACACAGTCGATGAAGAATAAAGCCTGTGACATTGTCGTCGGCTGCTTTAATTTTAAATGTTTCCTGAAGAAATTGAAGCGGTTCTCGTAGGTGACTATATTCCTGTTTAAATGTTTTAACTGTGCGTTCACACATCCGATAACTCGTTCCATGTACCACCAATCGGAGCGTCTGATGAGTACGGAATGTCCATCTTTATCGTAGAGTATCAGCTGAGCGCCCGGTGGATAGCCTGTTCCAACTGATGAAGAGGGTGGAACAACTGGTAGCAGTCTCTTGTTATCAGAGAGCTGTTCAGCGTTCGCTTTCGTCGGTTGAGAGAGGAAACTTCTTATGGCTTCAACTTGAGCTATATTGCCAAAGCTCTTGAACCAGTCATCGTCGCTGATCGTGACCTTGTTATCAAAGCTCACACATGTCTTGAAAGCAACTAGAGATCCTAAAACTTCTAGCTTCACGTAAACATGAATATTGGTGACGGATGAAGACTCGTTCTCATCGATGCGGGGAACGGTGTATAAGCTATGTGCTAAGCTGCAGCTGTTGTGAACTATGGAGGCGGTATAGCTTGGATAGTAACAGGAAAAGTCCATCTCGAGTGTTGAAAGAAAGTATTCACGTGCGATCTCGTCAAGTGTTGTAACGAAACTGATCAATTTGTTTTCTTTACTCTTCCTGTGAGAGCGCTGTATTCAAACAGTGAATCATTTATGATAAGACAATAGGCAACCGTGTTGACGGGTAGAGGCTTTTTAAATTCCATCTCGAGACGTATGTCCACAGCGCCGGAATTGAAGGTGTCCGACTGGCGTGAGGTGTCAATGACAAACAGAGGAGTTTTCGTTTTGAAATGAGGAAAAGCTACAATCGGACTAACACTATCCTTTCCATAATAGGCTTGTTGAAAGTTTGTAAACGCGTCAAATAGTAAAGAGTAAGACCCCTTTTCAAAATCTACTGTATATGAGTCATATGGGTAGCATTGAGAGTTTAGATATACCTTGCAATTCTGCAAATTACAATGATCAAACTGACTCATGTCTTTAAGCTCATCATTTTTACGCGCAGTCTGCAGTCCCACGATGACGAAACGCGGTTTCTCCAACTGACTGCTAGTTTTGATCGGCCACACATGTTTTACCGCACCGGCCGGTAGCGATGGATATTCATAAAGATCCCAGGTGCGGAAAGGTATGGGTAGAGGTACATCATTCTCCACGTATTCCATTAATCGGAGTTTTTCTCTATCAGACACTTTTACAATGGGCATACGCCAAACGATGCGTGTCAACTCGATGGTAATATGTTTACCAGTGGCCGCCACCATACCGCAGTTCGCATTAGTGTTTGCAAGATTCAAAATCAGCTCGTGCTTCGCGTTAATTATCACTTTTTTATAATCCTCAGCAAAGCCCAACAAGTGTGATAGCGGAATCGTGAAGCTAAAGTCTCCATCGCTGATTTCTTTATACGTTCCCATGTTCCAAGAGCTGCTCTCCAACGCATGTTCGCTTTCCTTGCCATAAGAAAGCAGCCCTTTCATCGTTGTGGTGATGCCACAGTTTTTAGTCCTATCGATTTCTACCCCGTTCAACTCGTAACGAATGTCTTGAAACAAAAATGTCATGGCATTGTTTACTAATGTACATTCTTTATTGATTTTTCCTTCAATCATCAAACAGCTTCGATGCGGGAGCACAATCAGATCTTGTCTGTTGATGGCAATTCTCACTTCATCGTTGTTTTTAAATGAGTCATTGTATGGGTTGTATGGGTGAATTTCTATACTTTCAATACTATCGTCCATCACCACCTTTTCACCCACATTCAAGATTGTATCTGACGAGGACATATTTTATAACCTAGTTGTTGTAGAAAAGCAGCGTTAGATCTGGTTAATTTTATTTTATTTGTCTCCACTTGATGTGTAAGTGTTGTCTCGTCAGAGAAATGACTGCGACTAATGGTGTTAAATCGAGCGTCTCGGTTTTTATAGATAATCATTTCGTAATTACTTTTCTGATATGTAATCTAAGCGAAATATTTTCGTCTCTGAAATTTACTAGATCACCGCGCTCGTTGACTATTCGCACTTCGATTTGTTGTATTCTATTCTCTCGCTTCAGTGGCAGATAAATAATATTAGTTGGACACTCTATAATTTGAAATCCTGGCGGAACGTTGGGTGAGAATTCATGAAGCACATGCGACGGTCTATTGTTAACGAATGATCCTTCAATCAAGTTGCACTCTATTCTTATAGAATTGGTGATGAGTATATCTATCGGTTTATCGGACGCATACACCACCCCCGTTCCTCCTTTAAGAACTTTTTTTGAAAATCCGAAAAGAGAGCCGATGCTTCGAGGTTGGTCTAATAGCACATCAAGTTTTTGCGAAGTGATTAAACATTGTGACGTGTTGGTGTTAGTTTCAATGTCGACAATATTCATAGGGTCATCACGGCTCTCATATCTAATATGTTTTCTTAAAAACTTTATTATGTCAGTCAACTCGTAAGCGCCCGCGGGTATCTTAATAATTTTATCACCATAGTGAAACAAGTTGTTTGTTTCATCAACATTCGGTATCGAATTGAACGTTTTGAAATAGATTAAAGCGCATTCATAAACAGAATCATCATCGAGCTCAATTGCAGGTAAAAAGTTTGCAAAAAGCTGCGCTTTGGAAGCACTCATGCTAATTGTGTACGAGGACATTGTTATCGCTACAGAGTTGCAATCAGTATGCTTAATGAAGCGTAAAACTGTTTATTTTATAGTTCAATGATTAACCTCAGACGAGGAAAAAAAACTGCAAACAATAATATATATGTATAAGGAAAATAAAATAGCAAATTATGTTTATCAACATACGCTGTGTGATTTTATTCATTGGAGATAATAATAATATGATCAAAACATGGTTTTAACAGCATCATAGAGAAAGTTCAGACACAAATGACCACAATTCTTCGCATTATATTTCTGCAATCTAGTGTAATTGTATTCGATGCGCACCGGTCTCGCTGACGGGTCGCCGATTACGTTAACAGGGCCGCCGGCTGGACCGTTGACGCGGCCGTTGGCGGGGCCGTTGACGCGGCCGTTGGCGGGGCCGTTGACGTGGCCGTTGACGTGGCCGTTGGCGGGGCCGTTGACGCGGACGTTGACGTCCTTAACAGAGCCGTTGGCGGAGACATTGGCGGACCCGTTGTTTGAACGGTGTGCAACGACTTTATTCATGTAATGAACAAACTCTTTAGGCGGTCTCAAATCACCATAGCTGTCAAAGTATAGACAATTTTCACCCTTTTTTACATATGCAGTCCAATGAGTTCCATCACCGATGTCTAAATTCAAAATCCCCGTTTCATTGTGATGTGGTCCCATAGTCGGCAGAGTGTTTCTCATGAAGATGCCTCTAAAGTGCGGTATTTTTTTTCTTTCTACACATTTCATGATGTCAATATCCGTCAGAGGGCGCTTCGGAAGGCTTAGTTTTTTTTTTGATACGGTGATAGATATAGCCCCATCCCAGACTTGTACGGTTTCAAGTACATACCATTTCCTACTACTGCACTTTCACCGCGATTTCTCTTCACCATCTCATAAATGTTCTTTGCAGCCGTAGTTACACCTCCAGCAAGCGTTCCGGTCGCAGCCAATGCTCCCAACAAAGGTATGAGAGGTAGAAAACCACCCGTCTTCGGTATGGGAATCACGCGTGGCGTTTTTACAATTTTACCCTTGACAAATTTTTTAGCAGCCTTGACTGCTGCGCTAATCAAAGTCTTGTTTGTCGGTCTCTTACCATTTTTTGTTCTAGACTTTCTATGTTTTTTTACAACATCACGACTCGTTTTAATAACTTTAGAAAGGGGCACACCCATACCGCGTTTGACCTTATATTTCATTATTTTGTTGACTGCAAAAGCTGCCAATCGTTCAGGAATATTTTTTGATTCGCGAACACGCTTCTCAGCTGCATCCGCCAAAAGCAAATCCGCTTTGTGACGCGAATGTAAGGTACCGTTTTGTTTGTATGCAATGTCGTGAAGTTTGCAAGCTTCATCCAATCCGTTGACTCCCGTATCACCTCGAGCTAACCGCTTATCTAGTTTAGTACCAGGACCGCAATAATTGTATCCGGGCAAGTGTAGTTCAAAGGGTAATTTGTTAATTAAATTGTTGATTAATCCTCGACCAGTTGCTTTCGCGACTTTCCGTGACATACTGACGTCATTTATCCATCTCATCTTTTTTAAATAGGTATTAGAATAATAATGTTTGTGTTGTAATTAATTTATTCCGCAATCGCATTCACAATTGAATTTACTACATTCCTCATCTGCATCAATTTCTTCTTCCTCCTCCTCTTCCTCTTCTTGATACACAGCAGGATTCATTTGACCAGTCTTACAGTATGGACACTGGTTGCGAATGAAACCGCTCATGTCGAGTTGTGATTGATCAGGGTGCTGATTGATCGGATGTTGCTTACAATAAAAATACTCTTGTATCTCGGGATCGTTCTTTAAATGTTCAGGTAATTGTTCTTCCCAGTGGCGTATATATTGTTTTAAGTAATTTAAGAGGATATTTTTTGATATAGCGTGTAAATCTTCAGAAGAAGGTTCGATGATTGATGAGAAACTAACATTAGAGCGATTCATGATAATGTTATTGTTCTCATTAATGTCAACAAATATATATAAAAAAAGCGTCCTTTTCTATATACGGTGCACAACATAATGAAACTTAGAAAGCAGAGCACGTCTTTAAAAATAGCCTCATGGGACTTCCATGACAGTGCAGCTATGGCGAATCATTGTAAACATGGTGATTTACTTCCCAACAGTATTCGATGTCTTATAAGCGGACCGTCCGGTTGTGGTAAAACAAACGTCTTGCTTTCACTACTGCTTGAGCCAAACGGATTAAAATTTATGAATGTATATCTATACTCAAAATCTCTTCAACAACCGAAATACCTCTTTTTGAATGAAATACTGAACAAGGTTGAGGACTTGACATTTTACACATTTAATGATAAGAGTGATGTCATATCACCGGAAGAGGCTAAGGAGAATAGTGTGGTTATATTTGACGATGTGGCTTTACAAGATCAGGATACAATACGACAATACTTTGCAATGGGGCGCCATAGAGGGCTGGATTGTTTTTATCTGTGTCAAACATACAGTAAGATACCTAAACAGCTGGTGAGAGATAATGCAAATCTAATACTTCTGTTCAAGCAGGATGATTTAAATTTACGTCATGCTTTCAATGATCACGTCAACACTGATATGAGTTGGGAACAATTTAAAAAAATGTGTGAGACGTGTTGGATAGATAAACATTCGTTTCTTACCATCGATAAGGAAAAGGACTCGAACAGGGGGCGTTATCGCAAATGTTTTGATTATATAATTACAGTCTGAAGTAATGAGTATATATGATGCGAATAGCGTGCTCGATGTATCATTTCTAAAATGGAGTCTGCCGACATCAATCCTATCTTTGGAGACAAACAGTTGAAAAGAAAACTGATAAAATCGATCGCATCTGTGAAAAAGAAATTCAAGTCTCTTCAATCTAACAAAGATCTATTGACCAATTCTCTCGAGGAAACCTTTGAACCGATTACAAAGCCTCTAAATGTTTTGATATCAGAAACAAAAAAATCAAAGAATATTGCTGGAAATTCAATTAAAACTGAAGCAGCACCTCTTCAAGTACCATCACCATCAGTCAAACATGAAACAGTATTAAGCCTAAAGAAACCGATAAAACAAAAGGATGCCAACTCTGATGAAGAGGAGTTCCATGATATTGATGATGATGATGATGATGTCGATGATGATGGTGATGGAGGAGGGTACGAGAGTAGTGATGATACTCATTTAAATGTTGATTCACCACGGAAATATGTATCTCGTCTATTCAAAAAAGTAAAAATACCCTTCGGCGCCTATCTATCGAATGATAAGACGATATTTGTGGGGGATAGTCGAATGCGGATTGACAATAACAAAAAAAATATAAATGTGAAAGATACGAACTATACTATGACACCAGGATTGATGGAGCTATTATTTAAAAAAACACCTAATCATGAACTGATCCATGATAGTGACATTGCACACTACATGGACATCATTAAAAAAACAAACGCCCATCGTCGAGGCTTCATATCTAACGGTCAAATACAAGGAGATAAGAGCGATAAGTATAACAAGTATATAAAACCCTTTGTCTTAAAACAAAAACTGCCAAAAACGGGAGGCAGCCTGTTAAAAACAAACAGTGTTCTAGATATTAAGAGATATTATCCTGATACAGATATTGTTTATTGGAATGATCCTAATGAACTAGTTGATCGGTTGCGATTACTGATTGCGTCACAGAATGCTGGTAATACGAATCATTCAAATGAAATAAACTCTATTATAGAAGAGCTAAGGGAAGCGAGAATCCTCATTGAATAAAACTTGAATACTCACACAGCTATCAATCATTCTCATCATGCCCATCAACAAGTTTGGACAATATTTGAATGAGAACAATAACTCTGTTTCTTTCAACAATAAGCTTGAAGGTGACGTCATCGATTGTGATGGAAAAAGACTGCAGAACGTGCAAAACGGTTTTTATAAGAACGATTCAGTCAACAAACACCAATTAGACGATGTGTCTATTCAATGTCTTAAGAAGATAAAAGTTAATACGAAGAATCTTAACGGTGTGCTTATAAGACTTCAGGCTTTAGAGCAACGTTTTATAAAACCGATTGCGATTTCATCACCCGCAGCGCCTCTGCCATCAACACCTTTATCTAAGCCCACCAATGATAAAAAAAAATACATACCGTTAATACCTGCTGCACCAATCCATCCTGAGAGTGAAGACCAAAAAAAAAAACATAGTACATTACCAGCATCTGAACCAACAATCATAAAAAAGAAACGTGGTGCCGATCCTCCATCAACATCAACCGTGAAAAAGCAAGGCGCTAATCCTTAACATGAGCAAAGAGGATGTTGTCAAAGAAATTCATAGATATGCTAGAAGAAGATTCCCTAGAAGGCGTTTCATACAGAGAGGATTAGATGATACTTGGCAAATTGATCTCATCGATTTACAGAAATACTCTCGAGATAATGCAGGATATAAATATATCTTAGTGTGCATTGATACGTTCTCAAAGTATTTATGGATGCAGCCATTAAAGTCTAAAAATAAATCTGATGTGAGTAATGCAATGATGCAAATACTACGAGGTAGGAGACATCCGAAAAATGTACAGTCAGACTCTGGGAAAGAGTTTTATAATAAGGACTTTCATAGCCTAATGAATAGATATAACATTAATCATTACTCTACATATACCGTTATGAAAGCTTCTATTGCAGAACGGGTGATGAAAACTATAAAACATTGGATTTGGCAGATGTTTAGTTTGAATGGTTCATATAATTGGACAAAACAAATGGATAGTCTTGTTAAACGTTATAATATGAAAGTGCACTCCACCATCGGTATGGCTCCTTCAAAAGTTGATAAAAACAACTCTATTGACTTGTTATATAAGGTTTACAATCATAAAAAACTGAAGTGTCCCTCAAAATATAAAGTGGGTGATTATGTGAGAATAAGCAAGTATAAATCGACCTTTGCGAAAGGATACACAGCGAATTGGACTGCTGAAATATTTCAAATCATGAAGGTGAACACTACTCAACCAACCACTTATTTATTGCATGATGCAAATGGAGAACCTATATCAGGATGTTTTTATGAGCAGGAACTACAAAAAGTTAGACATCCTGACATTTACCTTGTTGAAAAGGTCTTAAAACGAAAAGGTAATAAAATTTATGTAAAGTGGTTAGGTTTAAATGAAAAATCATGGATTGATAAGAACAATGTTATCCTGTGAATATTTTATTTTACTTTAACTATATAAATATATGAAATAAAATATTTTTAAAAACCCTTTTATACCTTTTATTTTCAAACCTATCAAGGAAATTCCTATATTGATATGAATAAAAAAAAAGCAGAATCGATTGGTAACTGTCAACACTGAGCTCGGATTCCTTGTAATACGCTTTATTAGTTTTATCAGCTTATTAGTGAACACCGGGTATGAAATCGTCTTATCATATATTAATTAGTAGAAGCACTTCCTGTTGATCCATATTGTTGGACGTTAATTAACCATGTTATCGTTTTACAGCTTTTTTACCTTATTATTATGAATATAAATTGAACTTATTAATGTAACACGTTTTCACAAAACGATACCTGACCTTTAGCTAATTTTTTCAATTCTGCAAGCGTCCAAACTAACATAATATTTTCCAATGTACTTTTATAACTTAAACAGTCTTCTGACAACGCAACAGCTTTTCTGTCTTCTTCAACCACATTATTACGTATGGGCGCCGTCGACGACAACGACATCGATCGCGACAACGAACGCGACAACGATCGCGACAACGGCCGCGACTACATACACGTTCACGGCACCGTCCACGGCCATCACCCCGACACCCTCACACACACACACACGCATGTGAACACGCTGAGGTCACAGCCTTTGATGATGCTCTCCGAGAACATACCTACACACACGCTAGTCATTCAGGACAGACTTACATACCTACATTTACAATCCAGAACCACTTCCTACACAAGTGAGCCCGGAAAGACGTTCCATACATATTGGACCAAAATGCATAGAACGTCTTTACGGGCTCACCGTGAGTCGGGATAGACGTTCCATACTTTTTAACAAAATGTATGGAAACGTCTTTCCCGACTCACGGTGAGCCCGGAAAGACGTTCCATACATTTTTCACACAATATGTATGGATTGTCTCTCCGGGCTCACTTGGTTCAAGTGAGCCCGGAGAGACAATAATATGCTAAAAAAATCCATTAAGATATTCCGCGAGGGGCTGGAGTAAAATTTTTGTTCGTCATTTCGCATCATACTATATTTCTAAGAATATGTTTCGCACGCTTATTTCCACTTGCACCGAACTAACATGTCAGGACGAGCGCGCGAAATACATTGAAATGGAAAACGATGGAAAACCAAGCTAAACCTTTTAACTTCTATATTACTTAGTCCAGTAATTTTATTGACAACTAGTTAGTATGGAAAAATTTACAAATTTAGAAATAATTTATAATAGCTAATTTTTCTGTGTAACGGATCTTTCATCATTTAAATAATAGAGACAAAATCCAACAAAATATCACACATCATAAAAATTATAACATAATTAGCACCTGAGAAGACGGAAAATATACAGGGTTGTAATCGTTAAGTGTAACCAGGCGATTATTCCGTAAATATAAAAGATATCAGAAAACTTTGAACTGATATCGAAAGTACGTTACCCAATGTGTACAATCACATCAATAACTTTTTGAAAACACAACTAGAAATATCCAAAATATCCTCCACTCCATGTGATTTTTTCCTTAGGCCATTCATAAAAGATAACGTGTACAATGAGCGAATACACAACCTAGAAGAGCTAAAGAATCGTGTACGCTATGCCATTGCTTTAATTACGCCGTAAATTGTAAGAAAAGTGCATTTAGAAACAATGAAGAGGGCCCGTCAATGTATCGCACTACAAAGGCGTCACTTCGAGCACCAGCAGTAAAAAAAAAAACTTCCTTAAAAATGTTATTTTTTTATATTTAGTTTTAAATCTAAATAAAGTGAAATTTATGGCGTATCAACCTTTTCCTGTCACTAGTTGCCATGGTTACGTCTCCGGGGTCACTTTTTAAAACTGTAATTTTGCGGGTTAAAATCCACCAAATGTGGGGTTTCTTGTCATTTCGACCCCTTTTTTAAGAGCCATCTTCTAAGTTGTTAGATGTGCATGTTGTAATTTGTTTTCTAAGAAACTCTGTCATTCATTACTGTCTCTTGACTAATGGGACAGAATAACAACAAGAAATAGTTGATTGGCCCAAATATGTACCTATTATATTCGATTGCTCGTTTAAACTAATAAGAGTATTTACATATCTAAATCAGGGATTTATAGCGGTATTCATACAACATGAATTCGCGGTATTTTTTAGGTATTCCAAAATTATACTTAGGTGGTGACGCGGAAATATGGTTAAATACTAAAATATGAAGAACGTAATAAACGAGATACCGAAATTAAATCCAGTATTTTTGTATGAAAAGTATACCGGTATACAGTCCCTGGTCTAAATACAAATAAGTTTTTTTTTATATATGATCCAGTGGCCTAAATACCATACGATAAATACATAGTTTAGTAATGGGAAGGGTAAAGCACAGCACAGTTATCCTTAGTCGTACATAAAGCAGTAGAACAATAACTCGGGAAGGCATCTACCTAGTGAAACATGTTGTCCATAAAAATTTGGTACATCAATAGGGATCGGATACCGGTATTATCACCATGCAAAAATACCGGTTTTATTTCGTTCAATTTCGTTTTTTGGTTTATAATATCATTTTTGATCAGGCTGTCTAATAATACGAAAATGTTACCTAAATGCATGATAGACTCCGACATTAAGAGCCTAAAATAATTCAAAACATTAGACTACTTCGGGGACTTTTGAAAAAACCGGTTCCGATCCCTGTATCAAAGCACACCCCAACCTCCCCTAACATTCCAACATTATAGGTAGGTAGATATGAAAACTTCAGGGCGTCTGTTTGGCTCAACGTATATAGGCAAAATCATCATCATCGTAATCAGGAGCTCTGTTCGATGGCATTGAAATCAGTTTGGTATTTGTCGTTCGTTTTTACTCATAAGGATTGGGGCACATGGAAGCGAGTGCAACGACTATAACAAATCGATTCCAATGCGTTACAATTAGCTGAATATACAGCTCCTTTATCATATTGCCGCAAGTTTTACTTTGTCATTCTATTCTTTCTTGCCTTCTACATCTACTCTTATATGTAGTTCGTATGTCTTAGTTAGATCGACTATCTTAAAATGCTTGCTTGCATATTCATGATATTCATGAATATGCATATTTTTCAAGTAGTTCGTCTAGGGAAAGATATAATCTATGTGTGATATATGTTAATCTTTTAGTCCCATACTTAGTAAGTATGGGACTAATCGAACTAGTCCCATACTTACTAAGTATGGGACTAGTTCGATTTGTGTAAGATTGTCCACTAATATTTATTTATTTTATTTATTTATTTATATGGTTGAGTAAACACGCGTTTTCCTAATGCGCCTATCTTTAAGTCTTCCTGGTCTAGGACTTATCAACTGGCGACGAGATTAAACGATTTTCACGCGAGCGTGCACGCGATACGAAAAAACGAATACGGGCCTTTGTTAGAAAAAAAATAAAGAAACAAAAATTACAAAAGTTACAAAATGGCAGTCGGTCATGTTGAACCATTTGACATCCACAAGGACAATTGGGGAGGCATAGAAAGATCGCCTGGAGCAGTACTTTGTGGTGAAAGATTTTAAGTATGAGAGGAAAGTGCCGCTGTTGATTACGCTGATTGGGTTGGAAGCCTAAGAGTTGCTGGTGATTTTGTGCGCTCCGAATAAACCGACGAGTTTGATATATGTTCAAATTGTGAAAAAGTTGACTACGCACCTGAACTGAAACCAAGTGTTGTAGCCGAAAGATTCAAGTTTCGCCAACGGAAGCAAGCGAGAAATTAATCAGCGGCAGAATATGTACATAGCAGAACTAAAAAAAAATAGTAAATTTTGTGAATTTGGAACATGGCTGGACGAAAGTATTTGCGATCAATTTGTTAAATAAATAAAAAATTTACTGCAGCTGCGAGTACGACCGTATTGTTTGAAACGATCGCCAAACATTATAAATCATGTCCCATACATCGGCCCCATTCCTACCTTACGCTATGGACAAAACACAGATTAGTACTCGGGGGCAGCCTTAACCATCTAGCCCATTCAACACCAATCACGACTCGATTTGATGACACGCCTCGGGCTCGTCATGCATTAGACACCCTTTTATATTTCATAGCGCCCCATCACCTCTTAGGGCTCTTAGCGAGCTGATGTACACCCGCGCTTGGCCGCTCCACCTTAAATCTACTACCAATAGTATAGTCAACAGCAAAAGTAGGTTTTTTTCACCTTATCGCAATGGAATAAGGTACAAAAGTGATAACTTACTTTTGCTCTTGACTGTACTGATGTACTACCTACCCGATAAGAAGTGGGGCGCATCTTCGTAAATTGGGCGATCTACATATCTAAAGCAGTCTAAGTGGAACGGAGCTCCGGATCGAGTTGCTGCCCAGTCGAGAATTGATGCGATAAATCATCCTTTACTCAATCGCATTCCAAATTGCCCCAGCATACACCTGCTGCGATTCGATATTGAAATATACTCTAACATTTCGAATCCGAGTGGTAAAATTGGTGGAGATTGTTGAATAAAGTTTTTAGACAGTATCTTCAATACATGTGATCAATTGTTACAGCCGTTCTCAATATCCAATCTACGGTTAGAAATATGAATATAAAATCGATCTGTCTATCTGTCTACTATTTTTTTGTATTGTCAATACGTTTATAGAAATCTCAAAAATTATAGAGAGATTTTTCTATCGTCAGGATCACTAAATTGAAAATACCTACATAGAATGAAGACAGCCGTTAGTAGGTTAATTAGGTACTTTAAGTCTTAGGGTTTATTATTGCCGCAAGTTTTTCTTTGTCATCTGTAAAATCCTCGCTGATGGTACTAACGCTCAAAAAGCTCTGATAATGAAATTTTGTCGTCATCCCGCACCGAGGCAGGCGGGACTTTGTTCTCATGCTTCTTACTAAGTATCGGCTTTTCGCTTTCCTGTTCTATTACGATCTTTTTTACAATCTCTTTTAAATCCAGTAATTCTAATTGTAGACTGTAGGATATCTTATTGAGCAAGAAATGTATGATGGAAATATTTATTATCTAATCTAGTTACGGAAGGAACATTATTTGAAAAGCTCAAGAGCATTAAATCTCTTTGATGTCGGCAACATCATACAATTATGTACTCGTTTTCTGGTCCTCTTTTTCCCATTTGACCGTTTATAACCGAATTAAGTAAGTTAACTACAACGTTCCTAGATTTACCTTATTGATAACTTTACCCGAGCGAGACATACATGATACGCGGAAGATTATTAACACGTTCAATGTTCAATCTTATTCCAACATAGTAGTGATGGCAATTTGTGAAGACTAGGGGCCCATAAGAAATCGTAACATTTCAGATTCTAACATAAATATGTATAGATATGTTTTTCCACACATCACGCCTCCTACTGACAGTTATAAGCAACTGTAATTTAGTAACACAACAAGCGTTTAACACTCCAACATGTATATTTGCAGGTTCGCATCAGTCAGCGGGGCGGACGCTGCAAACCTCATATACGGGGAATGAGGTCGCAAGATTAACCCGCAGTAATGTGCCTCACGATGTCCAACTAAAAGCCTATTCCGCTATCCCACATGCGAGACGTGACAGAAAACCTCTTCCGACTAAGGCTCTATTAAACTAGGCCAGGCCTCTGCGTTCTCGTACGAGTCCATTTAAAAAGCCATTGAGTTATATTACTAGAGCAGACATTTAAGCATAAGTTTGCGCATGTCACCTACTCTCATGATGAGAGTACCTTGGTTTAGTCTGGCGGGCACTGATGGCGGTCGTTTCGAGTGTAGGTACTCGTATATAGTTGGTCTTAAAACTTTAAAAAATGCCTTCTAGAGCACCCTATTGCACCAACAACACACACAACAATAGTAAAAGTACGGGAATCACTTTTCATCGGTAAATTCACGGATTTATTAAATAACATTCATTTTTCTGTAATTTATAAGATACGCGCCAACACGGCGGCCATTATTTCAAACATAAAAAATGTGGAAGTGACAATTTCTCAATACTATTTTGCCTTATTAGCTAAGTACCGGCATAAACTTGACCAACTGACTATTGAATCTTTAAAGATCTTAATTTTTGTGCCAAAAAAGCCACCAATAGCTTTTTTTTATTTAATAGTTTTTATGAATTGACAACGTTTAGTTGATAAGCATCATTCAGAAGAAGTTTAATTTAAGAGACGCCCTGTCGTCGCATAGGCAAAGTTTCAACTTGAGGTAGAACATGCCTTTAAACTATGCCTACTACGTAGTTTCCTGACTACCCACCGATAATATGCTCGGTTCAGCCGTTAACAAGCTTCTATTAGCGCAACGGAATTTCTTAACTCCGATGATTAAGTTAACTCGATCCTGTCTGTTGAGAGCGACGCTTTGGAACAGAGTTCAGTGCGGCTTCATTGGATTGGATTTCTTACAATGGAGTTATTATAATCCTTCAAGGCAATCTCTTGTTGAGTCGATATTGAAAACGCAGAAAAATCTATTGGGTCGAGCGCGACGGCGCTGTTATAGATGCCGTTGACCGCGAGGAAGCGGAATGCGCTCGGCTCGGGAATGACCGAGCTCGTACTGCATAAATCAAACATTTACAGAAGGTCAACTCTATACAAGTGCCCTCTTTTAACCCTACTTGCATGTTATGAATGAGAACTTCTGTACGTTGTATTTTGTACTCACCGCAATTAAGCTGGGCATGAAAATAAAACTATGTGATGTCGTTATAATTTACGTCGGATAAATTTATGATCTGTCTTAAGGAAAAATAAGTTGGATTACAACTAATGAGTTTGTTAATCGCACAACATTTTGAATTTAAAAAAAAAGGTTTTCGTTTGTGATGGAATTTGACTACTTGACTAGGCAAGTTTGATCGATATAAATGTTAATGCTAATTTTCTGGCGAGTTTAGACATAGTGAATGAACTGAGTTCGCAATCATTTATAAATGATTTTACTATAATAGCTATCATACGCACTGAGCTTAGATGACCATCGGTTTAATAATGTTATGTTTTAGTAATCCTACTAATTCTATCCTACTAATATTATAAATGTTAAAGTTTGGATCTTTAGAGGTTTAGACGTTTGGATGTTTGGATGTTTAGATGTGTAGACGTTTAGATGTTTGTTACTCAATCACGCTTAAACGGCTCAACCAATTTGGATGACATTTTGGAGGAAGATAGTTTATAGCCTAGATTAAAATATAGAATAGTTTTTATCCCAGGTCCAAGGTCCAGGACGAAGTCGCGGGCGGAAGCTAGTAGACTATATAATATATTTCTGGTTTAAAAACTCACGCGACGAGATAAATCGTGTTAAAAGTTAATATGTCAAAGTACCTTACATCTATAGAGCGGTAACCCTAAGCGTTCATAAACCTTTCATGCACCGCCCCGTAGAAACCGAAATAAAACGGCCGGGTCAACACCTTAATAGCAGTATTTACGAGTACTCAAACGGAAAGCATTCCGCAATGAATGCTACATGAATTATAAAGGTTTGAATCAAGCGGCGTGATGAAAATGTTTGAATTTTGACCCGGCGTGCGGCTAAATGCCAGCACAAGAGAATGAAAAGAACTCGGGAAAGATTAACAAGTCGAGAGTTTATTTAGCTCAAGTTTATTACAATCTAAATCAAGTAAAGTGTTGAAGAAATATCAATAACTGACCCAATCGTTTCCAGTGCCTCGTAATGCCGAATATAACAAAAACCATCACGCTACGGTAGACTTGTTGTTGGTTATATGGCGAAATCAATTCCGTTGTTGCCTGGGAACAAAGTCGCACATGAGCACAATTTCGAGTTGCTTACGGGTACTATTATTACATTCCCAGTGGCACGCCTTGTGCACTGGCTCGCAGCCAAACTCAGGTTAAACGAGTCAATCTCGGGAAGATTTACAGGTGGTAGATTGATTCCTAAACTCGAGCCCTTTTTATCCCAAATAAGAAAATAATAAAGTAAAAGTTCTACTCAGAATTCAAATTTATTAAAAGTGAATACAAGATTATAATTAACATTAACTAAGATAAATGAAAACTAAGTTAAATCTAAAAAAGGCCCTCAGAATTTATGTTCAGATTTACTGATTAACTCGTCGAGAAAAGACTTAATCTGTAGACATATTGAAGAAAAATCTACACAATGTCATCAATTCGATCTAACAAGAATTTAGTTTGTTCCCGGAATAGTCAATACAATTATGTATGACGTTTAATTAATCTCAGATAAGATCTATTATTTTATTCCTGTTTTGTCAAATGCAGCCTTAATACGTGTAATAGTTACTACTGTATAGGTATAGGGTTAGACTAAGCACCGCGTCTGATTTTACCCTTTCGATTAGACACACGAACTCAAAACTGTAATTCGACAACTCTCCGGTGGCAACTATTCAGGGCAGGGCATTACTTATAATGAATTAGTGTGGGTATAGTAACAACAATACCTACTCACACTATTTTGCTGCTAGCTATACTTTAAACCACCGTCTCGTACTAGTTGCTCTTATAAGGTTATTAATTCAAAACGTGTTCTCGACGAGCCTCAACGCTGTTGACAAGGGTTCGACATTACATAAGGCCCTTAACGTGGACGTATAGCACGTGTATTTACGTAAGCGTAACGAGATAGTCCCCGTGTCGTGCCCCATTTATTTACGTGAAATAATAAACCGGAAAATGTATTAACTCTGGTATAGGAAACTCAGTTTCAAGTGTAATTGAACGCAACATCACAGCGGATTACAACGGTTATTTTCAGTTATCAGAGAACGGAAGATGTGATTAGTTCTCACATAAACCCACCGATCCCAACACACTAACTATTTAATCAAATTAATATTATAACACTTTTGTCGCAACGCCCTCCTCCTATACAAATATTACACATTAATGATATGTGATAGTAATAAACTCTTGTATAATTATTTGACTGCGTTAAGACTGAGGACGTCACGATGGGTTTAAACATGATATAAGGAGATAACTTGAACCCTACCTTAAATCATCCAACGCAGTCCACGGATACCTGCTTCACTCTCCTACACAACGAGGCTCGGATGCCCCACCTGTGGTTTGAGTTATTTATGACAACACCATCACTTAGGCCTAAGAACTTAGTACATACAAGTTATAACTACTAAACGACGGGAGAGTTATATAGTTATATTAGGTATATGTACGAGTATAGTATAATCTTAAGTAAAAATATGGGTTTCTGCTTGAATTAAATCAATGTTATTTATTTATTTTATTTATAGTACGATCTCGCTACCTGGACCAGGCTTTACCTAGGAGTATACTCGCAGTCACACACCAATCTGAACCCCCATCCGACACACGGACAGGCGGCTCTTTAGCTCGTATAGAGATAGGAAACAAAGTCGACACATAGGTACCACGTGTCGAAGTTCATCTACATATATAGAAATAAAGGTACATAAATATCGCGTTAGCCTCCGTGTAAAACAATAATCTAAATACATATAAATTAATAATAATTATAAATAATTTTGCTCACTGACATAGGTATAAAAACCAAACTGTATATAAGCTGCTGTAATTAGTGCGGGGCCGTGCAACTACATACAGATGTAGTGCATAATATTTACCCAAACCAGAGGTTTTTAATTTTAAAACTTAATATATAATATTAAGGGTATAAATAATATACATTAAACTAATTTAAATAACATTGAAAATAAATAAGACTTATTTATTTTTGACCTATTGGGCAGTTATTGCAATTGTCCTAAATATATCTTGGGCCTTACGCATGCCTTACGAGGTTAATTCATGCCAAAACGTTGTTGTACCAACTCGAGTGAAAAAGGTACAAGATTTATTAAAGTGGGAGCAAAACATCGGTGTACTATCTGCATACTAATAACATCGGTTTACTGCCTTTTCACTTCAGACACGCGTGGTTTAATCATTCTGCCCTGCCGAGTCAAATGCCTACCTTAAATTCCCAAGACGGCAGCTATGCGTTAAATGAGTTAGCTTTGAAATAGGATGGAGCAAAATTTTGCGTGTAAAATTTGACACGTGATTAAAATTCAATTGAATAGCTATTTTGTTCGTTATTTAATTTAAGTAGGGTATTTTAGTAAAAGGGGTGTGTTCATAATAAAATAACATTCATTTGGCACGAATCGAAACGCATCCATATTATTAATGGCACACGGTTTACACCTTAATTGGGTTTCACTCCATAGACTGTTCAATTAGAGTTAGCTTGTCTCTCTAAATAAGTGCCTGCAAATGATTATATCTCGAAAGGTCCGGTGTAAATAGATCGAAGACATCCCAATTTCCTGACAACCCTTAATCTACCAGTGGCCGCTGAGTTTTGCGTTTGCGGATGAATTTGTCTCGACACTTCGCAATGCAGTCTTTCCAATATGTTTACCTCAGAATAATAGTACATTACTGCAGACGCCGGGAAAGAAGGGCTTGCCGGGTGAGTAGGTATAGACGGCCGACCGTAGGGAGGCCGGATAGTGATACGAAGCCGGCAAGCCTTTTCACGGCCAGGCATGTATAGTGCTTTTCTCAAACATATGCAATGAAATAAAACATTACACCATTCACAATAGTACATTAATTTTCCGTCCAATCCCTCCATACTTAATGTTTTTTTTTACGAAAGTCGTCCGTATTTCGCGTGTGTAAACTCAAACTCAAACTCAAAATGATCTTTATTCAAGTAGGCCTAGTAACAAGCACTTTCAAATCGTCAGTTAATTTTTTAGAGTAATTTTTAAACATAAAGAATAAAATATATATGATATAAAAATTGTATAAAAAATACTAGTAGAATATTTCTAGAAAAACAATCTAATGTCAAAAAACAAAATATTACGAAAATAATAGATTAAAAATTCAGTCAAAATTAGTTCCATGGAGTTTTATCATTCATGTAGTCTTGTGTGCTATAATAAGCTTTCGAGATAAGTTTACGCTTCACATAGTTCTTGAATTTATTAATAGATAACTCAGTTAAGTTTCCTGGAAGTTTGTTATAAAACCTTACACAATTACCCTAGTAGTAGTAGTGTTTGAATAGACCCTATTAGGGCCATTATACATAACCTGATAATAAGAATCTTAATTTCTATAATAAAATAAATGCAGAGGATTTTAAATATTGTCTATGGTCTCTGGTGACTTACGTATAGATAGCATTTTAATTTATTCGTCAACACATTGAATCATACAGATTTGTTTTCTTAATAAAGGTTCGTGTGTAATAGGCATTAACACGGATATTTTTGGTCCGATAACCATTCAGCCACTAGAAAAAATAAAAAAATATAAATCAGCTGTTTAGCCTGTTGATGAACACAGACGCCATGTTAACATTAAAATTTAAAAAAATTACTTCCCGGCCTAGACCTTAAATTTTGTATGAAATTCCTTTATAGTTCTCTCGAGTTGTTCCGCCCGAAACGTGATACTTTGAAGCCTGTTATAACGCACGTAAGGACGACATTTCATTGCATGTTTGAGAAAATATTGTTCCTACGAACGAAAGGAACACAAGTCTAACGAAATCGTTGTTTGACGACTAGAAAACTGAAATTATAGCACGTCCAGCTCTTAAGTCTATAGGTAGACCGCTTAACTCAGGCCGGGCTTAGCCTCCCGCATGTCGCCCGCGCCCTGTTATGGTCGTACCCCCGCACCCGCGCTCCGCGCAGGCGAGGACTGAGTTAAGCGGTCTACCTATAGTCAAGGCCGTCACGTTTGCGCTTCACCGTCAGCACTAGGTGCGCCGGCCGCGCGACGATGTGTATCACTGTGAACCGCGATAGGATGAGTTTAGTCGAAGCGGCAAGCGGGACAACCTTATTTCTGCCAACAACTTGGTCCACGTAAAAGCGAGCCCACGAAACACGTTGCAATGACAAGTGTCGTCACTTGAGTAATTGAGAAATTGACCTCCAGAATCCTTAGCCCGCTTAGCTTGCCCCGAAATATCAAACTATTGTTAATCCTTTGAAGGCAAATAAAGCCGTTGAGGGTGAAACGTGAAGCAAATTAATGTTTAATCTTAAGGGGTTAATTTGACGATTTTGGACGAGGCCCGAGGAGATCGAGATATTACTTAGCCGCTTAGTTGTTAGGAATAGCTTTACGTTAAATTGTTAAGAGGATGAAGTATTTAGGTAGCTTCCAAGTTTCAGGGTTCATTAGGGATCGTTGCATGGTGATAAATTACTGATAATTTAATGTCGGAATAGAAAATGGTTGTACAACGGAACCAATTCGTGATAATATACTCCTAGGTATTATTATTAATATTCGTCTGTCTTTATCCCTCACTTTGAAATTTGTATTTGTGAAGAAGGTAATAAAACACATTTTAGTCAATAGAGGTTTGTTAAGTTTTACAAATTAGGGGTTCAATGTATAAATACTTGCATACCTATGCATACCACACTTTAAACATAACACAAAGCATGAATATGCGGTTATAAATTATTATTTTAAGTATCGATTGTAGACAACCTTATTTTTAAATCGTCTAGCGTCTAAAAAGGTCTCTTTCTTCAACAAAGCCGAAAAAGGTTCAATATTATTATTATTAGCAAATAGTCTCACATTACAATTTTTTCAGCAAAAAATAAATGCGCCAAATACGTTTAAGTATTTCATTTAAAAACATATTTGATGAACGATCTCTGTAATGTGACGTTAATGAGAAATTTCGTTGAAGCGTAATGGGATATTTATAAAGGTACTTAAATAACTTTTTTATTTTATTTAATAATCATAAAATTTAATTTAAAATTTTACTAATAATAGATTTTGAAAGCACTTAAGCATTCACCATTTTCTTAATTCATGCACGAATATGTCTTGGCAGTTTGCACCACCACACACCTTATTGAAAATGCATTTGCATCCAATATTTGACATCATATGTCATCATTGACGTTTATTGTACCGGGATGATGGCTGTCAAATATCATCTGTTATAAAAATCTAATTAAAAGTACTTCACAACAAGGCCTCTTACAGACTGGCGCGGCCTGGCCGTGGCGGTCAATAGTAAACTTGTCATTAGCTGTCAAATCCGAAGGCCGCGCCAGTATGCTATTTCAAAATAGCATTTCATCATTTTTGACAGTTTTCTAGTGAATGAGTGGAGCGCTCGAAAGTCAAAAATGCATTCGTACCGTCTTATATAAAAGACCTCGTGCTTCGTGCTTTATCCTTCTTTCTAATGCTAAAAAAACGCACTATAGAACAGGATAACTTACCTACAGAATTTCTCGGATTTAACGGTTACTAGAGTAAATAATAAACGTTAATTTTAAAGGTTCTTCTCATCATCGCTAATAGACCAGGACGTTTTTTAGCAATATAGCAAAGGAATATTGTTCTTGTAACTTATCATGGACTTCCGCAATGTAACGCCTGATTCAATCACTTAATTTCATCAAGGCACGAAATGGAAATACAAATAATTTTGTGACTGGCGCACGGACACTAATTCCGTTTCCTCCAACTAACTATGTAGAACTATTGTTAAACCGCTAGCCCGCACCTCCCTAAGAGGATCTATTCAATAAACGTATATAAATTAAGAATCAGTTTGCTATTAGTCGTGTGAGCTCGCTTTCATACCCGCCAACAGTAACTTGTCAGAAAGTTCGCGCAACAAATGTCAAACTAATACCAATTCAGTACGTTTAGCCAAATAGCTAGTTGCGATTGTAAAATGCAAACAAGTTTTAAATGAAACATGAGTTGTGTAACACAACTTGTGTTCATTATTTGATTGCAGTCGAGCGAAATGAAATGAGTCAAAGTGGGCCGCATTTATAATAAACAGCCACCATGAACAGACAGACTCAGAACATAGGTACTTGTATCTCTCTAGGTGTCTAAGGCGTAATAAGTAAGTAGTTAAGTATGATTATGCTTCAAGATTATTCGTGACCTTCTCTACTCTTTGAATATTTATTCATCCCTATTAAATAGGCATTAGGGAGGAATTAAAAAAAAGATAAACCCAGTGTATATTTCATATTATGGCATAATAATGATGATGATATTTTTTGGGCTTATTGGAATGGAAGCGGTGCAAAAGTGTGAATAAATGTATATTTGACGTTGACTGATCTTTGATGGAAAATTATTCTTCGATGTAAAAATGATCGGCTCCATTAGTCAATTTAAAAAATGAAATAAATAAAAACGCCGTAATAAATTATCCTTAAAGGCGTTCACACACTGGTGCGACCTGCGGTGGCGGCCTATAGTAAATTTGACAGCTAATGTGTATCACAAATAAATATTTACTTACTTACTTACTTAAAAATGACAAGTTTACTATTGACAGCCGCGGCCAGGCCGCGCCAGTCTGTGAGAGGCTTTATTCGTTACTACGAGTCGTTCATTAAATTACCTATATGACATTTCTAGTCACGCACTCCAAACAACAATAGCATATCAATACCTCTAGAAACCGAATTGATAGTGCATCGGTCTTATTACTACACGGAGGGAATAGATTTCCAGTAGGTAAACTAGTCATGCAAACTAACATGCATTCAATTTGTCATTGCATTTCTCCGATTCCAAACGCGCCAGCTATACAGGTTACGATGTTCCATATTTATATTTTGTAGGTACAAGCAACATCAAAGCCTTGCTGGAGCTTTTCTAGAAAAGTTTGTTCCTACACACGTAGTTACGTTACGTACCACGTAATTAAATCAAGCTTTTAATTGTCCTCTTTCGTTACAAAATCTTTAAGTAATATTATAATGAAATGTAAGATAGGTAAACCAAGGATGGCTGCTAATAGGCCATTTTTAAAAACTGGCAGTTACGGTTGTCCAAACTACTTTAAATTTCATGAGCACATGCGGTTACGGTCACAAGCAAAAATACATTTCTTTCAGTCTTTACCCCAACGCACTACCATTTAAAAAAAAACCGGCCAAGTGCGTGTCGGACCACGCAAAACGAAGGGTTCCGTGCCTATTAAAAAGGTCGTATCGTCACAGAAATTTTACGGCACTTACGTCCTTTCTTTGAGGAAGGCAGTTTTTCAGCAATATCTCGAAAACCTCTGAACCGATCGTGTTCAAAACAATTTTCGGTGAATGAAATTAATAACCCCTATGTCCATGAATTTTTCCATATTTTTAAAATACACCGTTCAAAAATTAGAGGGGGGGGACAGAATTTTAGTGACTTTCGGGGCGATTATCTCCGACCCTATTCACTTAATCAAAATAAATGCTAAAAACCTTTTATTTATTTTCAAAGACCTATCGATTGATGTGCCACACGGGGGGTCACAATGAATTTTTTTTTTTAACTTTTAGTTTTATGTATGGAGTGCACCCCTAAAAAATTTTTTTTTTGTCATTTTAATTACAAAACTATGTAGCGGCTAACAAAATACACCTATCCTCAAAATTTTATTCAAATACACCTTATAGTTTTCGAGTAAAATGCCTGTGACATACGGACAGACGGACAGACGGACAGACGGACAGACGGACAGACGGACAGACGGACATGACGAAACTATAAGGGTTCCGTTTTTGCCATTTTGGCTACGGAACCCTAAAAACGACAGTTGCTGTGCTTAGAGCAAACATATGTATGAACTTGCTGTGTCGTGTAAAATATCGCACATTTTTAAAATTTTAACATTTACATATCATATTTTATTGAATAGATTCAATTAAAAAAAACCGGCCAAGTGCGTGTCGGACCACGCAAAACGAAGGGTTCCGTGCCTATTAAAAAGGTCGTATCGTCACAGAAATTTTACGGCACTTACGTCCTTTTCTTTGAGGAAGGCAGTTTTTCAGCAATATCTCGAAAACCTCTGAACCGATCTTGTTCAAAACAATTTTCGGTGAATGAAATTAATAAGCCCTATGTCCATGAATTTTTCCATATTTTTTAAATACACCGTTCAAAAATTAGAGGGGGGGGGACAGAATTTTAGTGACTTTCGGGGCGATTATCTCCGACCCTATTCACTTAATCAAAAAAAATGCTAAGAAACCTTATATTTATTTTGAAAGGCCTATCGATTGATGTGCCACACGGGGGGTCACAATGAAAAAAAAAATTTGACTTTTAGTTTTATGTATGGAGTGCACCCCTAAAAAAATTTTTTTTTGTCATTTTAATTACAAAACTTTGTAGCGGCTAACAAACTACACCTATCCTCAAAATTTTATTCAAATACACCTTATAGTTTTCGAGTAAAATGCCTGTGACATACGGACAGACGGACAGACGGACAGACGGACAGACGGACAGACGGACAGACGGACAGACGGACATGACGAAACTATAAGGATTCCGTTTTTGCCATTTTGGCTACGGTACCCTAAAAAGTGTATATACGACAATTCGAGACGATAGTAATGTATAAACATTGATTAAACGGGTCTCATTAATCGACCGAATGCCTATGAGGCCCACTAGCAAATTTTTTTAAATAGGATTTTTTCTTCTGTAGCGCAAAGAACATTGGGATGTTTTCAATATTTTGTTTGTTATATAAATTATTAGCAATCCTATGAATGGCTTTTCTTTATTAATTATACTGTATTGTTTTATAAGGCTTTCAAATTAAGGTGGCCTTATTAGGCGACGGTAAAGTCGAGTTTTCCAATATCTATGCAGACTACCTTTCAAAAATATCTACACATGCGTCTTATATGTCAGTAACAATAAAGACTGTGTATAGATATTTTTGAAAGGTTAACTGTATAGAATATTGGAGAACTCGACTGTACCTATTTAATTTTTTTGATGATTAAGGTTTTGTTATATGTATACTTGTTATGCTAAAGTACTTAAAAACATTGTATTCGAAATTACAAAAAGTAACCGGAAAAAAAATTAAAACTTGATTTAATGACGTGCGATGTACACCCTTTTCGAAAAATTCTCGTTTACAGTCTTCGACTAGTTAAAATGGAGTAAGATACAAAAGTATAAACATACCTTTGATATCGACTGTACTCTCTGTCGGCTGTACTTACAAAAGACAACTCGTTAGCGATGTCGCAGCCTTGTCAACGCGTGTCGAACGAACTCCGCAGTCTGATTGTGATTGCAAAATGTAAATAAGTTTTAATTAAAACTGCCTCAGCTTTGTCTGAACGCGCTGGGAATAAAACGGTGGGCCAATTAGGTACATCTCATTTGTTTTTTAAAGATTTTGAAACGCAATTTCGTAGGTATCTATTTTCTTTTATTTATCGTCCATGAAATTAAAACTGGTGAGCTTCAATGTAACAGCTGTGGAAGTTGAAATATTATATTACCTATGGGATGGTAATGGTAAGTCATTTTAATACGTCCCACTGGGACTTCGTTTGACTTTAATGATACATCGTTTTAATGCGAGTTCTAAATTGGGTTTTAAACACATGGGAATAACACGTAGTTGCAAGGATTTTTAAAACCTATAAACGTGTTAAAAACTATTTGCCCGCGCGGGTCTTCTCGCGTATTACCTACAAAGAACCCGGCGGAGACAATGGGATTGAAATTTACCTTTGTCCATTGCAAAGGAACATTTTATATACTGATGAACGATTTATTAAATCGGATGTTCCGGAAATTACCCGCTACAAACTTACAGGCCACAAACATTACGTCTTTATTATTATACACCGTGGGCGTTAACAACCCGAAAGATTTAAACCAACGATTTTAGAGCCTAATTAGAGTATATAAAGTTATATAACATATAGTCCAAAAACCCATAATTTAAGAGATATTAATTATTTAAAACAAATCACAAGTTACAAAATCTCAATTCTAACACACCCTAAGGGCGTGAGGTAGCCACCTACTACTTTTACACGCAGACGCGCGAACTGCATGGTTATTAGCCAGTTTTACTTAATTAAGTTTGGTATCTGTCCTACAAAAAGGTTTCATTAGCGAAAAATTTTCGTCGTGATAAAAGGATGTGACTTGCAACTAAAATACAGCGTAGTGCTTTAAATAATAATTATTATGATATCACACAAGTAGCTTTCCTCTTTTCTCTTATCGCTAAGACTAGAAATCTAGTCTTGTCTACTTTTGT
This sequence comes from Epinotia nisella, assembly GCA_932294315.1. NCBI lineage: Eukaryota > Metazoa > Arthropoda > Insecta > Lepidoptera > Tortricidae > Epinotia > Epinotia nisella. The sequence continues at coordinate 13,844,116 of OW028682.1, read as the reverse complement.
TCTGTCCTCAATCGCGAGAGTGCAAATTGACCAACCTTCACTGATAGTTTGAAATTGATGTCACTAAAATGACATATTTTAAATGATTACTGATTGTCACGCAAGATAAAATCACGTTGAAAATTTGATTGACTGTAATAAATAAATTCGCCATGCCGCATTATCCTTCGGCTTATTTAGCGGATGGCAACTCGCTCCAGGCCGTCACCGAATACCGAAGAAGATGCCCAGATCGTCGTCTACCTCATCATTCTACTTTTGTGGATATCCACCGACAGTTTCGGGAAAAAGGGCTTAGAAAGACTCCAAGGGAAAGCGCGATAAATCTAGATGTACAAACAGATAATCGAATAATGAATTTGATTACAAAAGATCCAACGTTATCGTCAAGAGCTGTAGCACGACTAGTCAATGTTAATATGTGTAATTATGTCAATCCTAGCCCGCCCGGTCACCCGACTTAACTCCATTAGATTTTTTTCTATGGGGAACTCTGAAAGATAAGGTATACTCAACACCAGTGAACTCTAGAGAAGAATTATTATGAAGAATTGGAACGGCATCAGAAGAGATAAAGAACACTTTTGTGAACCTAAATAATGAAATCCGTTTAAGATTAAATCTTTGTGCTGAAAACGGTGGTACACACTTTGAATACATTAAATTAATAAAAATGCGTAATTGTTTAACATAGTTGTTTACTTTATTTTACTTAGTATAAATCAACACATCGAGAATTTAAAATACGTACTGATTAGCATGATCGATATTATAACAAAGTAGGTAATCATCTCTTTCCACCTATAGTATGAGGTAAAACAATAATCGGTATGATTTCTTTCGGATATAATCATGGTTAATGGTTTTGGTTACGTCAGTCAAAGGAAAAGATATCAACGCAAAGTATCAACAATAATAACTGCACTGTAATGTTGTGGTAACTACTAAAGTTTGGATACCTACAATTTGTGGTATTTTGTGGTGCCAATAAATTGAAATAATTTCAACGTAAACATCATGCTAGACATGACACTTCTTGTCATGGAACACAAGTCACTGCATTCGCCGTGGATCGTATGATATCGGAGTGATTCGTGAAGGGTCATGCTCGCTCTCTGTTTCTCAACTTGAGATTAATAAAACTCGCTCACTCTCTGGAGTAAAGGTTTGTTCACAAAGAAGCGGTCAATTAATATGATTTAATTTGTACTGAAAAAGTAATTTAATTAAGACACATAATTCGACCCATGTTGATATAGCATTATTTACTCGTACTGTCGTCAAAAATACGTGGTTTAAATCTTTCGGGTTATTAACGCCCACGGTGTATATATTTTACAACTCCGTTAGTTAGAATCAGAATAGTGCCACAAAATCATTAGGTACGTGAAATATTCATATAGCTACATCTTCAGCTTATATTAGCTTCAAGTATATATTACTAGATAAAGGTTTGCGAGAGATAGGAGCAGTCCCTTTGGGTTTTGGAATAGAAAATAATTTGCTTCAGTTGCGTGTATATAAAGATAAAGGTCAAATCTCAGATAAAGGTTAAAAGAAAAGATCGGAGGCAGGTTATCCCCAGTGACAAAAGAAGAGGGTTGTACCCTAATCAACGAAATTGGCTCGCCAATGTTGCCGAGGAAAGGCGTGATTTCGCCAAAATTCGCCAGAAACATAAGATTACCGGTGTTTTCTATGAGTTAAAAGTTTCTGCGAATCCTGATTCGTCTGTTGTTTACAGCATTTAATTAATGCCATATAGAGGTGCTACGAATAATTCAGTTTGGCAACTGAGTTCAAGCTGTCTTTGATACATTTATAAAACTCACAATCAATTGATGTGGAGCGACCACGTTTTTAGGGTTCCGTAGCCAAAATGGCAAAAACGGAACCCTTATAGTTTCGTCATGTCCGTCTGTCCGTCTGTCCGTCTGTCCGTCTGTCCGTCTGTCCGTATGTCACAGGCATTTTACTCAAAAACTATAAGGTGTATTTGAATAAAATTTTGAGGAAAGGTGTATTTTGTTAGCCGCTACATAGTTTTGTAATTAAAATGACAAAAAAAATTTTTTTTAGGGGTGCACTCCATACATAAAACTAAAAGTCAAAAATTTTTTTTTCATTGTGACCCCCCGTGTGGCACATCAATCGATAGGCCTTTCAAAATAAATATAAGGTTTCTTAGCATTTTTTTTGATTAAGTGAATAGGGTCGGAGATAATCGCCCCGAAAGTCACTAAAATTCTGTCCCCCCCCCTCTAATTTTTGAACGGTGTATTTTAAAAATATGGAAAAATTCATGGACATAGGGCATATTAATTTCATTCACCGAAAATTATTTTGAACAAGATCGGTTCAGAGGTTTTCGAGATATTGCTGAAAAACTGCCTTCCTCAAAGAAAAGGACGTAAGTGCCGTAAGATTTCTATGACGATACGACCTTTTTAATAGGCACGGAACCCTTCGTTTTGCGTGGTCCGACACGCACTTGGCCGGTTTTTTATGTTAGCTCTACCAAAGGAACGGAAAGTTGTTTGACACTTCCACTGCCACGAACCCGCCTAGCGGGTGCCTACGTAGTAAGTCACTCTACATGGGGGGGGGGGGGGGGGGGAACCACGGGATTGGCTAGGAGCGTAGCGTGTAGCGATTCTTGGCAGTGAATGTGTTAACAAAGTGAAAATTATGTGGGGAGCCTTGTATCTACGCTACGCTGTTACGAGCCGGGCGTAAATGCGCTACGGCGTAGTTTCGTTGTTGTCTACGACTAAAGGGTAATCTCCCGACTCCACATCGAGCATTGCAAATGAGTGCTCCTGCACATGAGACTGCCCTGTTGAGAAAATTGGTTTAATTAAATATTAATCTGTTCAGGTAGAATACCGACGAATTCGTAGCATTAAACTCTCGTAAACGATGACACGCGATGAATGCAATTTTGATACGACACCAATACGGGGAGTCGAATAAACCTCCAGCTCATTCTGCAAAGTGTGCCAACTGCTTCAAAGGCCTCTGTGAAGTTCCACGTTGAATCATGTCGAATAAGTAGCTAGTTGCAGTTTTTGCAGTAATCGGCAGAACACATTTTTTTATAAAGCCACCATCAAATCGAAATATATAAAAGAAGGAACTGACTGACTGACTGACTGACTGATCTATCAACGCACAGCCCAAACCGCTGGTTCTAGAGATTTCAAATTTGGCACGTAGGTTCCTTATAAGGTCTAGGGGTGCACTAAGAAAGGATTTTTCAAAATTCACCCCCTGAGCGGGTGAAATAGGGGTCCAAAGTTTGTAGACTTTTTCATTCGAAACTTCACAGGAGAGGAGAAACACGTTGTGCAGGTTTTTTGAGAACTCAACCCTCAAAAGGGGGAAATGTGGTGTCAATGTCTGAAAATCAACATGCGTATTATTTCTATGGTTTATCGGGTCGCTGGTCGCTGATTACTAAAACTACAACCATTTTAAAATCTAACGTGGCGGATGTGAAATACCATCTCCGTGTTAGGGTGCGATGGGGTTCAAATGTCTAAATATCAATATGGGTGTCGTTTTTATGGTATTTTGGGACGTGAATTAAGAAAATGGCAAGCTAGTATGTATATATTCAGGGCACTAAAGATATATGAACTCTAACGCCTTAACAATAAAGACTATTAATAATAATAAAGTAGTGGAGTGTCGGTAGTTGAGAAATGCACATCAACCCTCATGAGAATGGATTACTGAATAAACAGTCTTGAAGTACATCTCGAGTATCATTGACGCTTACCCTGACATGGCGCAGCCGGTATTTAATTAAATAGTTAAATTATAGTGTGAAAGTTAAAGAACAGTATTTAGCGTGGAATGTGTTTAAAAAAAAAACAACATATCAAAAATAAATAATAAATATGGAATCAGTGCTGAGGCCACCGTCACCTTTTTGCTACGATCAAAGTCCATTAAAATACATATGAACATCATAATGGTAAAATATAAGATTTTCATTGTTAAAATCAATAAAGTGATGCTCAGGTATTTGTAAAGACCTTATCCTTATTCGCTTCATTATCTCATGGTAACTGTACAAATACTAAGTATTATTGCTAACTGGCACCTGTTTAGTCACCTGGAATAATGTATAAAAATATTATGAGTTGCAGAAAAGAACATACTCGTATTTAAAATACTTGTTATTGTTAACTCAGAAATAACCTATTAGGTAGAAAATTGTATAGAAGTTATACGTGGATGAATGCACGGGCAAAAGCTAGTTAAATACACACACCTTTCTAAATTAGTTACTCAACAAATAAATTGACCAAACCGTGGCTTAAAATACGCTGACGCTGCGTAAGATATAAAACTTGCAAAGCCACGTTTACGCACAGGCGACTATGGTCGGCAGCGGTGGAGGCGTGAAACGCCATGGTCGCCTGTCGATTCAAATTATTGCTACACCCTTCCGGATCCTTGTATCTTAGTTTTAAGTTACATGGTTGCAAATAAAAAATAATATGTTAGGATGTTTGGATGTCTAGATGGTTGTCACTCAACCACCCTTAAACGGCTCAAATTTTTCACGAAGATAGTTGCCTGGATTAAAATAAAAGATAGTTTTTATCCCGGGTCCACGCGGACGAAGTTAATTCAAGCTATAAACTATCTTCATGCAAAATTTAATCCAAATCGGTTGAGCCGTTTAAGCGTGATTGAGTAGGTAACAATCATCTAAACACCTAAAATTTCAAAGATCCAACATCCCAACATCCAAACTTTCGTATTTATAATATTAGTAGGATCTGATCCTTGACCCAGCCATCTTGCGACCTTGCGAGAGTCTCTTGAGATGTTGGACGAGACTCTTCTCTTCGGTATTAGACCGTTTGCAGAAACGACTATCGATGGCTGGTTCAAGCGCCTGAAGCAGAGGAAGCATCCAGCCAGACACGTTACGCGGATAGGTTAGTTCCTTCCTCTGTCGCCCCAAAGTACACGCGCATGCAGTTCTCATCCAAGAAACATTATTATTAAAGTGCATAAAGAAGTTAAATACCTAATGTGAAAATGTCTTTAGTATTTTTTGCCAACATTTCCGTAAGCCAGATACGAAGAGGTGACTTTGCAGACAACTTTGCAACTACGGAGCTTTAGTCGAGTTTTAAAAGTTTCCTTAAATAGTCTACCAAGCGCCCCGCCGTATAATTAAAGTTAGTAATGAGTTGATCCGATATTCTTTAACTATGCTTGTTTATGCACCTACCGCGCGGCCTGCTAACTGAGATTCATTAAACCATGAGGTAGCAAACAAGTGTACAGCCTGCCTGATTGGAAGCACGCACCTTAGCTTATTGAACTGGTCAAATAACCAGTTGTCAACAATCGCTCTACAAATCCTTTATTGATTTGCGAATTTGTTGAGTTGACAACGAGAAAAGTAGGTCCCTCACTCTGGACTGGACTTCCTTGGTACCTTTAGGCCGTGCGGGATCGTTGTTGTATCAGTCAAGTCAGTAATAGTACATTACTGTAGAGACCGGGAAAATAGTGATTGCCGGCCAAGTACCTAGATATTGACGAGCGTGGCGAGGCCGGATAGCACCTTTTCACGCCTAGGTATGTACATAGTAGTGCTTTTCTCAAACTGGTAATTACAAACAAAACCTTAAGATTTTGTTTAATGGCCGAACGCCATGATGTTGAATTGACGATGAAACAAAATAATTAAGAATTATTAGTCAAAAGTTTCCTCGACTCAGGGATAAGATATCTCGACTACGAAACAGCTGTTTCTCAGGCCTGAATCCGGTAATAGCATGGATTAAGATCTCAGAAACTTTTTAAGTACATGTTTGTTTGACTTTGTAGTCGGAAAGTTAAAGTCTCACCTCTCTTCGAAAATTTCAACTTGGGGTGCAAATGTAACAACTTCATAAACTTTTAAAAGGCTGTTACGGGAAAAGCCTAAAGCGATTTTATAATTCCTCACCATCATATTTTTAACGAAGCTCAAGGGACCCGGTATCAGATGTTTCAGACGTTTGGGCCTTCATTTTTCAACTGAAAATTTTATTCAATTTTACCGAATTATCATGCGGCTCACTTTCAAACATTTTGTAATGTTCTAACGCAAGCGAGAACACAGCAGCTAATCTTAATACTACATCGTGTTTCTGAATTGATGATGGCCTCCTCGCAAGTGGCAACTTGTCACATTCAAAATAATATTTACGAAGCGAATCCTCCCAAAGACAAAGTTCTTTCGATCATGTTTATCTAATTTAAAGTACATATTTCATTAAAAACCATAATGAACATTAAATACATATCAATTAAGACCTCTTCTGGCTGTTTTATCTAACTACATTTCTAATTAGGCAGCGTTTATAATAAGGTCCCTTGCAGACTTGTCTAAACACGGTAATATAATTTCAACTCTCACCTGCCATAATTGGTACTCGCAGTAAAAGTGTTGCCTGTGCTAATTTATATTATTAATGTGTCGGTGGGGCACAATTTTCCGGGCCAGTTTGCCCCGTAATTGCTCTCGCTGAGACGAGCCAGAGCCAGATCTATTTGACTGGACTTATTGGATTGAAATCAAATTTATATCTGTCACACGCGCTCGCTTCCACGCGGGCCAAGATCAGCACGTCCAAACGAGTGCATGCATTAATTGTTTTGATATCAAACTTATTTAGTTAGTCAGATAGCCCCCCAAGCCCAAAACTTCATTGGCGCTCTGCCAACGCCGCAATCCACAGGTGACGGAATGAATTCATTCCTAGAGTGGCATAAATTGAAGAATTGAAAGAAACTTGTACGAAATATGCTAACAGTCAATTTACAATTCAATTTCATCTTCGAGGTTTAGTTTGAAAAGTTCCTACTTGTACTCGTAGGTACTCATTCATTATTATCCAAAGTCCTAACTATAAAAATTACACGGTGCACAAATCATCATCATTTGGTGGGCTGGTGGTATAATAGAAAAGGCATTTATTCGTGGCAATAACATAACATTACGAGTTATCTCATTTACTTTGGGTCAGAGCAGTATGTATTTTCATTCTATACTCACCTTCCTATTCATATTATCGTCCCTCACATAGCCTAAGCGGCGCGGTGCACATGATTTAATGTTACCTTAAAATTATTCATGTTCATGGTCACTACTTACAGATGAATGAATCTTTATTTTCAAGTCAGCAAGTAGTAGTTTCAGTCAGTTTAGTTGCTAGTCACAGGCGTCAGTACCTATGGTTAATAAAGATACAACATTTGCGTTCCGAATGGATTTAAAGAAAGAATGAGTTACATTCACGTCACCGTTCCTTTCTGAATTTACCTACTGTTTATCTCCAACATAAAGCAATAGAAACAATGAACAGTGCGTTCGCCTCCTCCATTCCGATGTTAGTATAACACTCGAATGGTGTTAAATCTAATTCGGGGACCATGCGGCCTTTATTACCCCGCGCATTAATCACCCGGGTTGACTCATCAGAAACAGCCTGAAAGGGACCAGATTAATACTTGGAATGGGAGGCGCGGTCCGCTAATGATCATTCATTAGGTAGGTACCTATCCTTAATTAATATGCGTGTCAGGAATTGTACAGTCTCGTCTATATGCGTTTTGCAACTTAAGTCTGGAGAATAAGATTGAAAATTATACACATATTTGTAGAGCTCAATGAAATGCGCTCTTTTATAATTCTGACGTGTTCGTAAATGGAATTCTAATGACTAAACCTACACTCCAGAGAGCAAAGACAATGGGTACAATTTTACATAGTAATGTGAAACGGAGCAATATTCTAACATTGAAACGAGGACATTGAGTTAGCAAAGTTTGAACTTACGCCTGGGGTGCCATGTTGTGTCAGCGAATGGTAGTAAAACATTAGCATTTTGTAAAAAAGACTATTTTATTCGGAACTAACATATAGTAATGTGTGCTTTTGCATCGGGTGCTACCGTCAGCGACAATCCCATTGGAATTGAAATGTATCCTGAGTTCCTGATCGTCAAATTATAATGATTAATTTTGAAGCAAGACGCCCACCGGAGCAGAGGCAGACCAAAAAGGGGACAGCGGGACGATTTGGACGCGTTCTGCTTGGGTTGGCGGGAGCATGCCAGCAATAGGGTAGAGTGGAGGAAAAGGGGTGAAGCCTTTGCTTAGACGACACCTAAACAGGTTAAAAAAAAGATTTTTTTAATAGATAATCCGATACCCAAAGGTTGTCTGGAAGAGATCACTCTTCAGCCGTAAGACCGCCTGTTGTCTACCTCTACCTACATGTTATTGTATTGATTCTCTCTGTAACTGCTTTGTATGTTCGTGTGCAATAATGAGTATTAGTATTGTATTGTATTGTATAATCCATCTAGATCAAAGTCGGTATGTTGACTCGTAATCTCGAAAATGACGCTTTCGTCGAGGACCATAAAAATACCAGATACAGCATGATATAATACTAATATATTCACTGCCACAGTTCACCCACAAGTAAAAACAATGATTTCGGAGAAACACCTATTTGATCAAAGTCACCCCTCGAATCAAAGTAACTCCATTCCACCGTACCTATTCATTAAACGCTGCAGTTCCCTCGTAGATTTCCGTCTTGTGAGCAGCAGCACCAGTAATCTTTAAAATCTTACAAGTTTACTGCCAATATATTTTCCTCTGCAAGTTGTTTGTTTCTTAACTTGGCTCGCCGCCAGTGAACCCCAGCACACTTAAAGAAATTCAACACCAGTGCTACAAAGTTAATTTAATATCGCGTCTTCCTGAGCGATGCCCCTCGAGATTCCAACCAACTTTTACGTAAGTAACTGGTAAATTCCTTGTATGCGATTTATTATTTTATTTGAACTGTAAAGCTTGAATTAGATATTAGGGTACCTAAGTACACCTAGAATTGTATTAGTTACGTCGTTTTAATATAAGTAGGTATGTTAAGTCCCTGAGGTGATACAATGAAGGTGTCTTCCCTTATCCGTAAAATATAATTTGTTGAATTGTTACGTGGATATGTAGAAAGCTATGAAAGCAAAAGATAACGTCGGCCTTTGAAATAAAATTATTGCTTAGATGAAAACACAAAAAAGGACGTTCCATTTTGTATGGCAATATGAAGATCACGGGGTCAGTGAGTAAAAATTTAAAAAATGCTCAGTGTTGTATCTCTAAACGAGATATGAAAGGAAATAGGTCGTTTTTAAAAGTTCTGGTCACACTACATAATTTTGCTTTGACAGTCAGCTCAAAGGCTGAGCCTCAACCGGATGTATCCACATCCGATTGAACAGCCTGCCGTCAGCGACTAACGCAGTGAAAATAACGACTGCCACCATATTTTGTATTTAGATACATAACTCGGTTGCTTGGCCGCGGCGTGTACGAGCATCTAAGTACTAATCGTGTTGTTTTATTAGTGTGTCCATGATATACAACGTTGTATAATTTGTATATGAATGCCAAAATGCATGGGGCAACATACACGGGAAAACAAAAGTTGCCGCTTCTGTACCCGAAACTTAAGCTACACTGGAAATTAATTCCTGGTTGAGGTATTGGCATAAACTGCACCCGGGCTAGGTAATGTTCCTAAGTATGGGTTCCTAGATAAAACGTATGGGATCGGAAAAGACAGGGAAGAGAAAACCTAATTTTCTGTATCCGATACAGAGGAGGCGCCAATTACTTAGAATCCCTAATTTTAAGGTGGAAGGGAATGGAATTCTAACAAAGAGCAAAAATACGTTTAGGAAATTGGAGATGCTGGACTGACATCAATAGAATACATGAGATTCGGTGGGCTAGGGCAACTAACGAACCGAAAGCGTCGCCACCATTGAACGTTAGTAAACATAACACGGCGAGGAACAATCGATACAGATATTGGTTACAGCTTATTGTTTTAAGGCGTTAACATTGCTCATAACACGATGTCTGACCCTGCCGGCATGCCCTGTATCTTCATCATTACATCGTTTAAGATTTATTTTTCATAATTCTTACTGTTATATTTACATACTAAAGTACGGCTGTGATGTTATCATTATGCCAGTGTTATCTGCAATGCCTGTGCTTCCCCAAGGCAAAAATCAACGGACCTACAATAGCTAATGTGTCTCAGTTATCTGATAGTTACGCTTCGTCTGTTTGAAGAAGAAAAAACAGGACAGAAATCAATTATGATAACACATTAATGGCTGTATTCGTAAACGTTCATCAAACTATTTTTTAATTACTAAATTGCCGTTAAAATTCGTTTCTTTATCTATCACTTTGACATTATTTAGTGTTTTAAAAGGGACAAAACACATTTCATTTAACTGAGACATTTTAAGTAGGGCCAAACTGCAAGAACAAGGTTAACATTTATGTTTTATCTTAGGATAATATTGACTTGCTTGACTCAAATTGACACTATACAGAATAGCTTATACACAACAGTGTTACGAGTTCCTGTTGTTATGACATTATGACGTGAAGTTACCTGCAGTGGTTTGTTATCCTTGTAACTAGTTAGTTGAGCCCGACCGCACCCGTGGCAAAGCTCGATTATATCCCCGACCACAAACCAGGCACAAACCACGTCCACAATTGCGAACTTAATCTGATAACGTGCGACGTGTCCTGTGAACATTATAACTAAGTTTTCACTCTACGTACCTAACTATACTCGTACTTGTGATAAGACAGTAAGAGGTATTATTTATTTACAGGCTTAAAGAGTCCCCGGCAAGCTCGGCCGAATTTCACCTTCCCATACAAACGGAGTTTCGTTCTCATTTTAAAACTACGTGTTGGATTGTAAAGAAATTTTGCATATATAATATGAGGTATATCTAGGTTTGTAATTAGTTTATATGGCTCCAGTTTATAAAACAAACGAAATACAACAAAAACAAGTTTTGTATGAAAAAATTAAATTCGCTGTATTTTTTTTTACTATGGTATCCGAAGCTACATAAACTAATTACAGACCTGGATATACCTTAACTTATTCTAAGTACAAAGATTCAGAGCAAACTAGCCAGTCGTTTTAAAATACGAGCGTAACTACGTTTGTATGGACAATCGAGCTTACTGCGGACTCTAAAAGCGAAAAGTCAAGATTTTCTTCTTAACTCTCTAAATTAAGAAACTCTTTTGGGAATGGTTCTCAACTCATCGTTGAACGATAAAGGCTTGAAAATTGTACTATTAAGGGACTATATATTTATACTTCCTTACATTAGCGACGTAAAACGGTTCCATAGCTCATTTTCCCAACGCAATAAATAAGTTTTATCGAAAAAGTTCTGTTGATGTCTGTCGAATAGGGCTAAGTTTGTTCAAATTATTATTTCTTTTGATTTTATTGCTCCGAGCCGTGTCAGTTTAACGTACGGTCGTGGTTATAGGGACTGTTGTGGGTTAGGCGTCACGTAACATCACTAGTCAACCAGTCGAGTGGAATGGAGAGAGGGAAAAGACGCCGCATCTCGGCTGAAGTGCCTGCCCTTTTCAGTTTTCCTCTGTTATAGCTTTTGGTGATGGTTGCGCTTTTTCGCGAGATTTGTTTGACCTACAAAACGTACAAATTCTATGTTGCCACATTATTATATTTGTTCGTTGCTAGTTTCCAATGACAATTGAAACTAAAAATAAATACCACGTACCGTATACTAAACCGGGTAAATTCGTGTAGAAATTGTATACAAAGTTACAATATAAAATAGAAAAATAAATCGCCTGAGGAATATTTACAGGTTTTTTTAATAATGCAATGTGTAGAATGGTGCAAGTAATACTTAATTGATTACAAGAAAGCAAATACCTAGTCGTATCTAAGTTAAGTGTAGGTTAAATTCTGAGATAAACTTAATACTTTAGAATAGAATAGAATAGAATCGTTTATCGTATATCACATTACAGACGTGGATGTGGATTTACAAATAAGTAGGTATACATGTGACACCCTGCAAGGGCACAGCAATATCACTTGCTTTATGTGTGCTAGCATTAGTAGCATTTATAAGACCAACTCTCAAAATGTTTAACATACCTACCTACTTATCATCCACATATTCGTCTGACAAATGGATATAAAAGCTGACCTTGCCTCTGAGGGAGCATTAATATGTATACCTTACCTATGCTACTCACGTTCGAGAGAACATTGCGAAGCGCCTAAGATCTAACTCCGTACAAAATCGCCTGCGGCCTGCAGTTGTGGTATGAATATAAAATTCCAGAGCAACTCTTGAGATCTTTTTGTTTTACCCGTAAATGGCTGGAAATAGAATGTAAAGGAATATCAACTCAAAACTGTGTATTCCTAGTAGATACAGGTTTTTTTTAAAACAAAAATACCGTGCTGTTTTCCAGCATTCCATTGCTTTTGTCGTTGCAGAAACCGCGTTGTAATATGTAAAGTTTGTAAATAAAAGATGACTTGCATCGGAATATGTATACCCAACCAGACCAGACAGCTCCTTTATAAATTAACTTTTTAAAACATATCATATCATTTATTGCATAATCATGTTGTTTCACAAGGTGTTAAGACCTGAACCCTGCAAAGGCACAGTAATCTTATAATTCTTATAATTAGCTAAATGAAAATTGAAATGATTTAAATTAAAGTTATCCACGTAATGATAAAATAACATTCTCGCAAATAATAAGTAACAACATTCATGCAGTACATAACAAAACTAATTTAACATTACGAGTCTAATTTGGTATATATATATACGTCTAGCAAATATTGTATTGTAGTGATAAATATGATGAAATTTGTGTTTACTCTTTCTTTTTCTACTGCTTCATTTTTACACTTGACTGTACAAATTTCCCATTTTTCTCTGAGCTTTCATTTACTACGGGTAGTACGGATTTGCTTGCCAAACGATAATTTCGTCGGTTTGTGTCCGGTCTCACTCGCAATTAATTGGTAGATTGGTCGTATGCATTGCTGAGGGGGCAGCAAGCAATGCTTTCAGACTGCACTGAAGTTGTAGAACAAGTTGGATCACGAACTTTACATCAAAGTGAAACTACTCCCTTATGACTTATTGGCAGAATTGAAATTATGTTGTTTATTTATCACATTTTATGCATTTATCAACTTAATTATTTATAATGAATGCAAGACTCTACACTACACTCGTTATACTGTATCTACTTATATATGTAACGGGTAACATTGTATGTACGTAAGTTCTCAATATCAAAAACGTATTTTCTATATCTACTAGGCACTTTAGTAATAAAATCGAGTTCAAAGGACCATTATCACCGTACATACAAAAGGCTAACCTTTCGCTGTTGCTATATCGTAAATATGTAACATATTCCAGCGTCATAACTCAAACCAAACATTATGTTAAAATGTTAAAGTAAGCTCATATTCGTTTTGAAATTTTATACAATTAGACTACTGAAGCTGTACTCGTATTCTCAAAAACTGGCTTACATCTGCATTCAAAATTATGAGGGGAAAATCCATTACACCCAAAGCAAACATCCAGACCCTCTCGAAACGCCTAGAGGCGCACAATTTTCCGTTTTACGTACTTACACGTATTCGCTTACTTTTTTCCTTCCGGGTCCACTTTATATTCATTTGTATAGCGGATTCAAGTCACGAATTAATTTCATTTTAGGTTTTGTTGACTTTCCAAAGAATGTTTGGCTACTAAAAGTTTAGGGATTATGTTTTAGGTACGTTCAATAATTTACTTTCAAAATAAAGTTTTAACCGACTTCAATTTAGTACTCCGCTAAGCCACATGAACATTTCCTTTCCACTTTACTACATGGACTGCTTTCCGAGAGTAAATACGTTGATTATTACAGACGAAAACCATATCACTGTTTATGGGCCGATAATATTTGACGAGTTCCGTCGTTTGGCACACTTGACATTAAGGACTTTCATTCGTTGCTATTGCAACGGAATTATATCAGAATCAGTAACGTACTTTTACAGTTTTAAGTACGAGTTCCATAAGTCATCTGTGGTCTTCATCATCAGTTCAACTTAACCAAATTTGTGATTTTCAGGTGTAAATACACTAGTTATAATAGAAAATACCGAAATGACTACATGCGTGCCTTCTATATTTGAGAAGTTCCCTCAATTCCTCATGGCTCCCATCATCCAACTGAGGTTTTGATGACAATGGGACCAATCTAGAAGCATATACTTTGAAATAAGAAAATAATTGTACGAATCGGTTCATAAATGACGGAGTTCTGAGGTAACAAATATAAAAAAACCGGTCAAGTGCGAGTCTGACTCGCGCACCGAGGGTTCCGTACGAAATATCATACAACACACCCGTCTTGCCCCACCCATTAATTATGGAAAAATTTTAACAACGCATAGTGTAGTTAAGTCATGAGCATGAGTACCTACAGCGCCATTTAACGGTGCATTTTGTTACTAACTTGCGCGAACAAGGAACTCGGTATGTACAGTAAGGGAAATGTATTCACGTACGACCGTAGAACCCTGTCACAATTGACAGGCCGCCGTCACTCAAACTCGAGTTGTATGTCACCTTATTGCGAAAGGGTTCTACGGTGGTACGTTAATACATTTCCCTTACTGTATGTTGGTTTTTCAACGATAATTCTTTATCAAGTGAATTAATTTCGATAATTCTTTTTTTATTGGCTAGAAGGTACTTTCAGAACACTATCATACGAATTTGAAGGAAAAAATTAAACACAGAAGCATTAAATTACAAACAAAATTAACATATGATTTTTGAGGAATAAAAAAAATTGCGCTAGATAGAGGTTTCGTTATACTTTTCCGGTAATATTCACGTTAATATTAATCATATATATTATTTTCAAAATTTTCGCTTGGTTAACATCGGAGATAAGGGGGGGAATGGCATTTTTTCAACATTTTTCTTTATAAATCAAAATTTTACCATTGTAGAAAAAAAAACTGTTTTAGAATGTACAATTCAAGCCCTTTCATATGATACCCCACTTGGCCTACTAACTAGACTTTGAATTTTTGGCCCCCTCTTATCCGTCCTTTTTTATACAAATTAAAAGTATATATTAAAAAATTTCATTTTCCATACACGAGGATTAGCTTTGTTTACAACTATTCCAAATTTCAATTAGTAGTTCCTGAGATATTTGACTTTATGACAGACGGACGGAGTCGCACCATAAGGGTTCCGTTTTTACCTTTTTGGTCCGGAAACCTAAAAAGAAACAACCTAATCTCAATTAGAGAACCTCCTCCTTTTTTTTGAATTCGGTTAGTAAAAGTATACGCTCATCGACACACGAATTCTAAACACGACTGATTTATAAAACGAATACGGGCTATATTGCATTAACAATAACACAGAGCAACGTTATTAAGTAAATTATCCATGCGCAGCAGCAAGTAATGAAAATAGCATTATCTACTTACTTTGTTGCAAGGAAAGTACTTGCACCTAACTGTAATTAGGTTGTACCCATTTGGCGTTTTTGTTACAATAAGTATTATGGGTATTTTCTAATAATTAATATATCATTTGCAAATTGAAACGACAAAAATAATTTTTATACAAATTGGATACTTAAGTAAATTATCGTCACAAAACTGACACTGATTTAATTTTTGTTTTACGACTCACACTAATTAGGTACCTAATTAGTGTGAGCCGTAAAACATCATTATTTGAAAATGCCCATATTAACCCCCGACCCAAAAAAGGGGTGTTATAATTTTGACATAGTGTCTGTGTGTCTGTCTGGGGCATCGTAGCTCCCAAACTAACGGACTGATTTGAATCGGGTTTTTTTCAACAAAATTGGTTCACCCGAATTTGAGATATTGAACTTTGAAATGAAAATATCGGGGGTTTTTCAACTTTTCTAAGTTGTTAATTATTCGGAAAATCTATGTCTAACCTCGTCATACCATAACGCAGCTATCACATAGACCTTTTATTCTGAGTCAAAATATAGTACAATACAGTTTAAATACAATTTAATACAGTCAATCGAACGTTCACATAGACTGGTTAATTAACTAGATAGATACTGTGTCCAATTAAGGTTACATCATATCACTGTTGAATCATCGAGCCGACCCATCATAAATTGGGAAAGTTATAAATCCGAGTATAATCTTAACCAACTTAGAGCCGGATTTGGTAAACAGAAATAAAGGCTTAATAAAAGGCTTAAAGGTTAAATGTCAAAATTGTATAGACTAATCTTGGAATAAAATAAAAAATAAAACTATAATAAACTTCAATTAGGTACTACATTACCACTCCAGGCTCTTTGTATCCGTGTAGGTACAGTCAGGGGTATTGATATACAGCCTTGGTCAAAAGTGTTGAGCACCCATGCGTTTTTCATACAAAAGTCAAACTTTAAAAGGTGCATTTATTTATTTTATAATAGAAAGTTGTGTAGATACACAACTTTTCCGATAGATATCGGAAAAATTCATCATATTTATTGACGTTAAGGGAAATTCCGTGAAAAAAATATGCAAGTAAACTTTTATTGTAAAACCCGACTTTTTCTAGCTTCAGTTTTCACACGCAAATAGCAATTTCAAAATGATTAATATTAATGATTTGCACATGTTCAAACACTTATTATATTTTACGTCTTCGTGTATTTATGAAATTGAAAAATAATACAATAAGTATACTTAATGTTAAATGCATGTTTAATATCTCCTATAAGTGAATATGTATTATTCTTATAGAAACAAAAATCATTAAAAAATGAATGAATATATACCATTATATATACTTTGTTAGTTACTACTGTTTAAACTAAACCGAATTCATTCATCAGTTTTCGAGATAGTTAAATAAATAGTTGAAGTTGTGCACTAATTTCGCAAGAAGGTTCTGGACTTTATGTTCTTTGTGTTGGAACTGTTGGAAGTAGGAGAGACACATAAAACCTCGTTGCACTATTGAGAAATTGCTGAGCTCCATTTTGACTGCGTTAGGGCTCAATCTGAAGGTTTCGTTTTGTGTAGCACGTTTTATTTTAATGCATTTCGCGCTAGTTAATCATTTTAAACGAATAAGTGTCGAAGCCGCGCAAACTACGTTCAAATCAAATAGGAGTTCAAAACGTATGTGTCAGATTAGCCCCTGATGCGATTATTATTTTCTTCAACAGAACTCAATATTCTGTAAAAGTAGGGTATGTGGTTCTTTATTTGTAAGCTTTTAGAGCTGCCCAAACGGGGAAATACACTCGCGGTCAAAAATTTCGGGTCACCCTAAATTAACTAATCATCATAAAAAATCTATATCAAAAAATTATGATTTTTGTGATATCTCGCTCCGTTAACGTTGTTTTTTTCATGGGCTTTTACGAGTCTGATTGAAACCGTTTAGATGTATAATTAAATTAAGATCATGACAGGATTAAAAAAAATGTACAACCTACCACTACTATACTATTACTACTACTATTACTACTACTTCTACTACTTCACTATTTTAGGAAATACGACGGCATTTTACCGACCCGTATTCTTTGTCCGCGAGTCTATATTTATTTTTCCTAACTTTTCAATAGAACAGCGACAAATATATTTATTTGCATATGTCCTAGCCGTGGCATTATCGTAATGGAAGGCTAGATCAAGTTTCGCAAATGGGAGTGCGCGCCAGCACAACCCTCGACCCCACTTATACGGACCGTATCTACACTATCTACATATAGGTATTACGTTTTCCCAAACGATCCTGGCATTTTGAAGGAACTTGCAAGATAATGAATGTCGAATGCGAGGAATAAAAAATATAACAGGTATAGATTTTTTGTAACCCGTGTCGTTCCTTGAGACCGATTTAGACAAATCATTAGGGCTGCGAAATCGAACAGTGATCCGAACGAGAGAACGACGAAGAGAGACAGTCGTTCGTTGATAATTAGTTGAAATTTCATGATCATTTCGTGACTCAAATTACCTCCATAAAAAAATAGATCTAAATTGTTTCAGCGTTTACACGTTGTTTTACGCTTACGTAAAAGGGTTCAAAAACTGTTTTTCGTTTATATTAGGTGGGTAAGGCCGCGAATTCAGGTAATGAATGAATTATTTGTTAACATTTTCACTGCCAGGAAACCGCCTAGGTGCTATTAAGCGGGAAAATCATGGGATTCTTGGCAGTGAATGCATTATAACCTTTATGAGGAGTTTGTAGTCCAAAAACCAATAAAATAACACTTTCATTTTTAAACTCCGGTAAGAATACCAGTTATACCTCATCCGATGTAGCTAAATGTTTAACGATTGATTATAGTCTCAAGTTGCTCTGATTGCCAAGCTCTTAACTTCGGGGCATGATTTGTTCAGCTGCGGTGTGCGGTTACTCGTACTTGCTGACTCCTAGCAGAGAATAGATCATTCTGAGGCAACTCTGTTTCGGAGAATGTTCATTAATTCACACTTGGAAGTCGGGAGTTGGAAGATTTTAATATTTTATACGCTGGGTTGAAGTTCGTCTGTGAAGTCAATTTCAGAATACCTATACCATCTACAAATCAATCTAGATATAGGTATAGATATTATACAAATTATAAGAAAATTTACTAGTTGAGTTGTTCTTAATTTATTAAAATCTGGCCATATACATACTTGTACTTGTGGCATTAGTGAAAAAGGGACGATCTGAAAACCGGTGTTGCCGAAAGGCTGTTCAGCACATGCTGAGATCGTTTCTTTCGTCACATAGACAAAGTAGTTTTTTTTTATAATCCATATACTTTTTGCATCTATTGTATGATAATAAACATTATTTTATTACTGTCCTTACTTTATCCTATACTTATTAAATTTCGCATAAAGTGTGTGTAAATGTTTCTACTTAATTGTGTATTTGGTAGCGAAACTAGGTACAGTAAGGGAAATGTATTCACGTACCTACCTTTTTATGCCTTATTGTCATAGTAATTAAGAAGAGCGAAAAAGGTGCGTGAATACATTTCCCTTACTGTACCACGTAATAATAATTTAAAATATTAGACTACTTCGAGGACTTATGAAAAAACCGGTTCCGATCCCAGGATTGTGTAACTAAAAACACAGATTAACCAAAAATAACACTGCATAAAAATTACGAAAAACTATCAAGACTTACCATAGTATTTCGTTATGGGCTTTACGAATCCTTTTCTCGAGATGGATCTGTGGAATAATTCATTATGACATTAATGGTGTTGTTGGTTCAACAATTATTCGATGGGATTGTTACAAACATTTTGTTTGCGTTATATCGTATTTATTTTATTTCAGGGCATCGGAAGGAATACTCGTTTATATCATAGTTCCATACAAACTTTCGTCCCCTATTTCGCCCCCTTAGGGGATGATTCCCGGAATAAAAAGTATGATATATGTTAATTAATTCAGGCTATACACTATATGTATACCAAAATTCATCTTAATCCGTTCAGCCGTTTTTGCGTGATTGAGTAACAAACATCTAAACATCCAAACTTTTGCATTTATAATATTAGTAGGATAAAACCATTTTGTCTTTTTGGAATTTTTAAGGGATATTCCCTTTGGTTGCTTATCTGAAATTTTGCTATGCTATGTATGCACACACATCCTGGAACTATTATCGATATCTGGAGTAGACTACCCTTCTCAAAGCTTCCACCCGCTGCTTCATGGGGGTCTATCAAACTAAACGTATACTCGTAGTATTTCATTGAAATAAATTTTACAATTGGTGCGTGCGCTCGTTCGCTCGTTTCCACACATAATGGGACTTTATTTTTCTTCTAAATAAACTATTAGTCATATAAATAACAAGCTTCCGCCCGTGACTTCATCTGCGTGGACCCGGGATAAAAACTATTTTATATTTTAATCCAGGTTATAAACTATCTGTGCAAAATTTCATCCAAATCGGTTGAGCCGTTTAAGGGTGATTGAGTAACAAACATCCAAACTTTCGCATTTATAATATTAAGTAGTCCTATCCTACTTAGGATTATTTGTGAATTATTGTCTATACATATATATAAATAGGAATTACCATCTCAGTTCAATTTCCGGCGCCTAAATAGGTATAATTACATTAATATAAATTAACAGTACATGCACTAGAAAATGGAATAATAGGCAGGCTAATGATTAATAAATGCAGGTACATAATTTCTATATTGATGAACGTTTTATTTCAGTGCGGAAAATCTTTTCAACTGAAAATGAATTTCATTTTCTTTCACTCCGTGCAAAATTAAATTCTCCGCGAAAAAGCAATGACTTTAAATATACATCGCAGCGCTGATGAGGTAATAGTTTACAACAGGCAATTTTATATTGATTATCGCACAATAGGTACTCATGAAGAATCGAGTGTAAACTTAACTTTTTATGAGATTCTCATTCCTACATCTAACATATGAATACACATTTGGCATTATATATGTGCCTAAAAGTCAGTTTTTATTAGGGTTCCGTAGCCAAAATGGCAAAAACGGAACCCTTATAGTTTCGTCATGTCCGTCTGTCCGTCTGTCCGTCTGTCCGTCTGTCCGTCTGTCCGTCTGTCCGTCTGTCCGTATGTCACAGGCATTTTACTCGAAAACTATAAGGAGTATTTGAATAAAATTTTGAGGATAGGTGTATTTTGTTAGCCGCTACAAAGTTTTGTAATTAAAATGACAAAAAAAAATTTTTTTAGGGGTGCACTCCATACATAAAACTAAAAGTCAAATTTTTTTTTTTCATTGTGACCCCCCGTGTGGCACATCAATCGATAGGCCTTTCAAAATAAATATAAGGTTTCTTAGCATTTTTTTTGATTAAGTGAATAGGGTCGGAGATAATCGCCCCGAAAATCACTAAAATTCTGTCCCCCCCCTCTAATTTTTGAACGGTGTATTTTAAAAATATGGAAAAATTCATGGACATAGGGCTTATTAATTTCATTCACCGAAAATTGTTTTGAACAAGATCGGCTCAGAGGTTTTCGAGATATTGCTGAAAAACTGCCTTCCTCAAAGAAAAGGACGTAAGTGCCGTAAAATTTCTGTGACGATACGACCTTTTTAATAGGCACGGAACCCTTCGTTTTGCGTGGTCCGACACGCACTTGGCCGGTTTTTAAAACTAGAAGGTGCCTCAGTCTCACCATGAACTATTAGTAACCGTTGAATCTACAAGGATTAAGCAGTACCTAATGGAAATAGTGTTATCCGTAGTGCGTGTAGTAAATTTAAATATGCTAATAAGTAGACTGTAATTAGGGGCCTTCGTTTGCGTGTTTGGAATACATTTGTACCTGGTTTGTATCCATCACTGTGAGCCTCGTTTGCAAGATAAATTAAACATTTCAATCTTGAAAAATCCTATCGTAATTGATTGGTTTCTAATAATAGAACGGGATTGAATGGCGATACAAATGGTAAAAATGTGTGCTACATCTGTGAGTATAATGAATATTCCTTTGTTAATGAAATATCGTATTTAAAACATCATAGGCAGTTAAAGTTCACTAACCTAATATAGGTTGTCAAGTCAAGTCATTTTTGGGTGGAGTTAAAAAAATTGCACGTAACGTAAAGGAATATTTACAAAAATGTTACACAAAGTAAACAATTGGAAAAAATGTGTAACACCTAAACGTCACACAAATGACACAAAAACATCACACAAACGAAGCAAAATTGGAGTTGGGAAACAAATAAAAAAACATCGAAAGGAATTTTAATCTATCTATCTATACATCTATACATATAATAAAGCTGAAGAGGGTCGAAAGTCTGTACATGGAAGATAAACGAAAAAAAATTGGCTGGGGATACTTAGAATTGATAACAGAACACGTTCCAACAGTTTTTAGAATTTCTGTCTGTTTATCTGTTTATCTGTTTGTCTGTTTATTTGTCCGAGCATCACGTGAAAACGGCTGAACGAATTTTGATGCAAACTTTACTAATCTGTCGAGAGAATCGCCGGATAGGTTTTAAGCTATAAAAATCTTAAAGATTAGGGTTCAAAGGGGGTAGAAAATGGGGTTGAACTTTGTATGGGAACTCCTTCAATGTACGAGCTACAGACTTGAAAATTGGTAACCATAAACTTGACTGGAAAGTAAAAACGACCCCATTCAAACTTTTAGCAATGTATAGATAAAACGTGAAAAATATGGGATGAAAATAGGTTCTGAGGCGACTAGAATCTATATAATGTTGCAAGAGCGGGGTTATAACAGTATCATTACCATGGTAACATGTCGTCAAGATATTCAAAAATTCATCGTGTTCTTACAACTGACAGTTAGTCCAGTGGTTTCAGCCATGGCTTACGGAGTCGGTGTCCCCGAGTTCAAACCCAGCAGCATGCACTTTTTTTAGTTTTAATTTTTTTGTGTAAAAACAGCAGTAAAAAAAAGAAATTACCTAATGAATACATAACATAATATTGTTTTTTATTTATAATTCTCGTACGACAGCATAAAATCGACACATGCGCTTGTGTCTGTTGTAGACTAATTGTTGCCCGACATAGTTAAACATGTTACGGATGCAGACTTATCTGCAATAAAACGCAAAATGTAGCGTTACACAGCTGACGTAACACAAAGGAACGAAATCTTTCCCCGAACTTTGATAAGATATTGATATAAAGTATTTGTTCTAGAAATCTGAAAAACAATTTCCGGAGTGCTTGCTTACTAAGTGTAAATTCCATCAAACAAGAAGAGAGTATACTCCATGCTTAGTCCACCCGATTTTGACATTTAACCTCTTAGTATAACATTCTAGTACATACATACCTTAGGTACATTGTTCATGTATCCTTGTTAAATCCTCATTCTTACAAGTAAAGTAACTGTCAAATGAACAAGCATATTAAATAAATTATTAAAAAAATACAGTGGAACATATAACCTCCTCCTTTTTTGAAGTCGGTTAAAAATGTGTAGAGGTTAATTAAATAAAAATACCTCTCTAAAGAATTGAGGTTTAATCTCAGATTAAGTACTAATCTCAAATTGGTTAAAACAGACAGTCAGGCATGTCATCTGCTCCGGTATCCGGTATCTCGAACACACGTAACACAACGCAAACACGGTGGCAACCTGCCAACCCGCAACAACAACCAAAATGACGACGACGACTCTAGGTAATTTGAAACATCTCGGTGCATTTCGGTAACAGAATTCGGAAACAGTTCAATGTCGTATCAACGTACAAAAATCATACAAGTTGCCATCTAGTAATGTTTTACTAATACGCAGGAGTACCTAAAATGTAGGCCCTACATTGACGTAATGTAGAAACGTTAAAAGTTAGATTTCTTCATTTTAACCTGTGGCATAATAAAATAGAGACAATGTATCTTTCCTTTACTCCGCGAAAACCAGTCTCAGACTTTTCGCTGGAATATTTCCACAAGCTCAGCATAAATATATAACCCTCTTAATTAACCGTTTCAAAAAGTTAGGTTCCTTCCATTTCTTTTCCCTACATTCTTTTTAGTCTTTCATAAGTATTTACATCTTGCCAGCGACATGGGAAAATGAAAATTGCAGCACGTCTCGACTCTCGTTGTTTCTTTACATTCGTGCTCAGACGTCCTTAATGAAAGTACAAAGACGCATGAGACGGGACTTTCAAACAATTAGTGCCAAGTGTCTGACTTAAGTGGACACGGTAACATAATGAATTGCCTGATCATTGAACTCCTTTAGTGTACTCTTTTTGACCCGACTGCAGAAGAGGGAGGGTTATATTTTCGACTGAAGAAAGAAATTTACTAGGAAGACCGTATCTTGAATGAAATAGACACCATGAATTAAGATGATTCTTAATTTAAATAAAAAAATTGGCTTGAGATAATTTTGCTTCATTGTAATTAATCAGAGCTCGGACTAATCATCGCAAATAATTACAACTCGAAAATGGAAAAGGGGTGTAATGGAGACGTTTTATGTAGGTACAATATTCTTAATAATATTTTTTCAATTATAAGACAGCACAGAATAGTTCTTGATTCACTTCTTGACAGTTTTTAATTTCACCATAGTTAAAATATTTAGAATTAACGAATAAATAATTTTATTAATTTTGTCCTAAAATGCCGCAGAAACGTCACTGTAACAAAGCTATGATAGAAATGCAATTAAAATAGGGCAAATGATAATTGCGAAAATGAGTTAATTGCAAAAAAATTGTACATAGTTAAGAGCCTTAATCTAATTTACGATTTAACTTTTTACAGTTTCGTGACGGCAATTACCCATATAAAATATATGGGTAATTGCCGTTATGAAACTGTAAAAAATTAAATCATAGATTAGATTAAAGCTCTTAACTATGTACATTTTTTTTGCAATCCACTCAAATATCCTCTTTAAGATAATAATAATCATACACATATGACGACTCTATTGTATCTTGTTCTACTTCCGTATGTGTTTTGCAATGATTAGTCCGAGCTCTGGTAATTATGGTTGTTACTATTAAGTAACTATGTTGATTGAGGTGGAAAGTCCACAGAACATTTTTTTAATTCTGTTAGTGCGTCCTACCTCCTAAACATATTTAAATGACCATCACCATAATTGATAAATCTACTGTATTAAGGCTCGTTAGAATCGTCTTGCAAGTTTGTAAGAAGTCGGTGACTGTGCAAAAAAATACAATCGGCAACAACAGCTAGTCTCGTAAATGAAAATATTTACGTTAAATATGTTTCTTATTTTAGTTTGTTATTCTATGTTTTCACTTCAGCAACAGGATATAAAAAAGCGATGACACAAATCGAAGGAAAACTTCGCCGCCTTTTACGATCCATACCGTTCTTATTTCAAGAAATAACTTTTAGTAAATAAGTGCCCGACCCAAAAAAAACCCTTAGAGATTACCATATTTAAGTGATAAATTTGACTACGATATCGTTTACTTCACAAAATAGGAATACTTCGTGAATTTATATAAACTTAAGCTCATTTTAAGGGGCAATGAATTGATTTTACCGCTTACAAGAGCGTAAATCACTTCATTTTACGGATTTTGGGTTGCCTTATTTTATCAACAACACGGCCAATATCATTATCTTAACATTTTAAAAGCCTCGACTAAAAAGATTATATATAAGAGCTGTATATTAGGTACATTATGTTCTCCCAAAGGACCATGTAATTAAAATATATATATATTATGTTGAATAACTTTATAAAATGACTGATGTAATGAAAACTGGTCAAGTCAAATCTAACCTACTTTAAGATCTCACATTTTTAAATAACAGCAATTGTTATAGGTATCCAATAAAGCAAAGAAATAGAGTTTAATACTTGTTCATAATGTTATTTTGTTCCTATACATATTTGGATTTTGCATAACTTGGCACTCATTTAGATCTCCATTCTTTTTGCGGCGAAGCCCACAACCATGCATAATTTTTGTATTGAACTTGGCTCTCCTTTAACATTAACTTTATTTTACTATCAATTTGTTACACTTTTAATTATTTAACTGATAAATTGTTCGAAATGAGCCCTCTCGTTCCGGCTACACATTCAGCAAAGTGTTGTGGTGTATGCCCCTAATAACATTTTCTACCGCAACCCTTAGCTCTTGAAGGGTTTCATAGCAAGTTTCATAAATAACATCTTTTACATGACCCCATAAAAAGAAGTCCATGGGCGTCAGGTCTGGACTTCTTGCAGGCCATCTAATCGTCCCGTTTGTACCTATCCAGTCATTAAAATTTTATCTTGAATAATACTAGCGATTAGTATAATAAAATAGGGAGTGTTTGTTTTTTTAATAATTACCTACTATACTTTATTGGATTAAAATACTTTCATCCTATTGAACATCGATATTAGGTTAGATAGAACGTAAAAAGCGCCCACATAGAATGTAGGCGCTTTTTAATATTGCTGCTTTGAATACATTTACGCATGCGACTACGGAAAACGAACTGAGAAAAATTTTTGTTTTCATACAAAAGGTAGCATATGTCACCCGGAGCTTCATTTCAAATCGATTGATACCTCATTCATCAAAATCGGTTCAGTGGAACACACGTAAATACAAACAGACTGCTAAAATTGTATCCCTTGCTTTCGGGTCTGCCGTAGTCAGGCAAAAAGATAATTTTATTACAGATTTTCATATTACGCCAACTGGTATTTAAGTAAAGCATACATGATAATAGACGAGCACCTACATAATATATAAAAAGGATAAAATTTGAAGGTTCTAATTAAATATATAAAAACCCGTAAAACACTCATAAAGAAATATTTACACCCATTAATTTCCCGCACGAGTGGAATGTCTCATTTTTGGGAGACATAAATTGGACGATTAATTCGTGGCGCGATAAATTACGTTATGGCCTCGGTTCGTCTCTCCTTCACGTCCCAATTTTAATATTTTTCGCACGTTCGTTTTGACAGGCTAACATACTCAGACCGCGTTGAAGCAAACGCGCGAAACAGATTGAAATGTTATAGGGATCGGAAGCAAACCACAAAAATAGACCTCCTACAAATGGAAAGGAAATAGTTATCTACCAAATTGATCACAATGCTTACTAAAACCATCACCTTTGGTGAACTAGGGCATATGAGTAACTTCCGTTTGCGTATAGTTGTAACGCGGGGTAAAGTTACTAGAGACGAGTGGTGAGGTGAGTCAATACGCTGTGAATTAGCCTTGCGTCCTACCGGCGGCGGCCTTGGCCTCCACGTTTCAAATGCCGGTCATTTCGGCTCGTACACAATACACATCCGTGGGGTAAACGTAATTGAAATCGTTAGTGCCGTTTTCAAGAACCCATTTACAAACAAATAAATATGCAAATGTTTCTGATTAGAGCAAAGATAAAGTAAAGATATAATGTATTTCGAGAAGTTTTCTCTATATTTTGCTTTATCACGAATTTGTATGCGTATTAATTGCGTGAGACGCTTAAACCTTCAAATAATTCTTCAGCAAAATGTTTACCAAGTCTTGGTTAACTATGCTACCAAGCGTGAGTGGGTATACATTTTTGCTGGAGTATTGGGTAGATAAATAAATATACGTGCTCACAAGTTAATTTACTTGCAAGTCACGTAGGCGAATTAGGAGATGCTCAAAGATGTATCTCCGAAATTGTCAGTTGTTGGTTGTATGTCAATATAAATTCGATCTCAAACAATATGCAATTTTCCTCCTTATTACAAGTCTTTCTGACGTCCACATGCCTTATAGATCTACTTAGTTTCCCTGAATAAGGAATAAGGGTTCGCGTTGATCCATTCTGACGAACCTCTTGGTTGATAAGTTTAATAAAATACGCATGTAAGTCATGAAAATATTTTCGGTCACTCAAAATGTAGGTGAGTGGATTGCAAAAAAAATTGTACATAGTTAAGAGCCTTAATCTAATTTACGATTTAACTTTTTACAGTTTCGTGATGGCAATTACCCATATAAAACATATGGGTAATTGCCGTCACGAAACTGTAAAAAATTAAATCATAGATTAGATTAAAGCTCTTAACTATGTACAATTTTTTTGCAATCCACTCAGGTACGGTTGGCGTCACAGATATGTTTACACTTTTGGATTTTATTCATTTATACAACAATTTATATCTTTGACGTCGACTAGGTCAGCAACATATAGTAAGTAGCAGCCAAAGTAGCCAAATATATTGTAACACATCCTTACTCTCACAGTAATAAAGACTTGTACCGATATATTGGCTACTTTGGCTGCCACTAACTATATCATGCTGACTGTATCTATGAATGTCAATAATATATTCTAAACCCGTGTGCGGCAAAACATAGCTGCGCTATCGGTTTACTCAGTAGATTGGCATAAAATATGCAGGGGTACTTTCACATGTTCGCCTGAAGTCCTAGACAAACATTTACTCAAGTCTTGCCCTCGTATATTGTCAAACGTAACATTAACAATAATATAAGACTACATACATAAAATACCTTATTAACGACATAAACAGATTCAGGTTCTAATTTTATTTTCCTGTGGCTGATAGTTATGAGCTTGAGCGTATTCATCTTCAATTTAAGAGCTGGGCTTTTGTCATTGCAGCTTGATATAGTACAGTTGTTCTTTCTTTTTTTTAACTTGTTTTTAACAAAGACAAAGAATCAATTTCATATATGCTTATACAACTATGTATATGTAAGTGTCCCGTCACCGTCAGCTAGAGATAAAAAGTGAAACAGTTTTATTAGGCAGGCGTCCGATGTTTCATCCAATAGCCCTGCCACTAGTCCATCATTTTCACCCAATAACCCGTTTTATTTAGATTCCATCAACCAGTAATAGTACCTATACACCCCAGCGGGTGCTGTCTCTGTGCGCGTCCCATGACACGGGCAGGGACAGCATCCGCTCGGTGTACTCCTTGCATTCCATTAAATTGTCAAAAGGGCCTCTACGTGTTGCCTCAGTTGGTACTTTGTAGGTACATAGCCCCACGCACGCCTCCCAAAGGTCCGGGACACCATGTCCCGTGAGCGGGAAAGAAATAATAATAAAATAATAAAAATATGGATTCATCCACAATTGTTACACTTTTCAAATAACAGTTTGATGCCTCTTTTTAAGTAAATTATACCTGTGTTAAGAGGCACCGCTCTTCATTAATCAGCAGGTACCTACAATACATTTGTAAATAATAATGATTGAATGATGAAGACTTAGTCCATTAGGTTAAAATCTATAATACCTAAGCTTATTGTTGGAAGAGCGGGTCCTCCTGATTCCTGATACAGGTATACTTTACTTACTAGGATGTCCCAACCTTATATGATACAAAACTTGTACGGTTGAACCTAATAAACATTTTTAATTTTTTTTCATTTTCATTTTTTTATTGAGAGAATAAGACATTAAGTTAACATACAATCAAGAGAAATAAATGAACAGCTCAATAGTTTAACAATATTTGACATTATCTGTGTCATTAGCCTGACTACCTAACGACGTCTAGGTACAGTAAGCCAGGAAAGTGGTCTTAGTAGTCATTGTACTGACAACTTGTATGGAAAAATTGCTTTTCATCTTTATTTTGGTTCATTTCTATTTGATTATTCAAAATAAATCATACAAAAAAAGACCATGAATGCTGAATTTAAATCTATATTAATTACTTCCGAGTTTGTTGGATTGTTGAATAAAGCATCTTAGAATAACGTTTTTAAATGAAATACACAAAAAAATGCTATTATAAATTAATGCTTTTCAAAACCGTATTTTTCCTGGAATAGGTGGTAGACCACTTTATTGGCTGACTGTAGACCTATTCATAATAAATTTATATATCGAATTAACTTGATTCTAATATAAACTATAGCTACAGAAGATTGACTCCATTAGACACCTGATAACACTTTTATTATTTGCGTAATTGCGTAATACGAGTAGGTACTATGCATTACCTAGAATCCTAGTTGATTGAGTTAGTAGATATGCCTCGTCGGCTTATGCGAAGTTGTGTGAAGTGAATTTTCTGTCGCTATTAATGTCTGTTGGTATTTGTCAATGTCAATATCAATTTATATTGTCTCAACGATAGGCCACCGAGCTTTGCTCTACCTTCGTCAATACTCTAGAGGTCTACCGAGAAAACCGATAAGTTTCCTGCCTCTAAAATATTTATTTACCATGTATTTATAGGTTTTTCACGTTCTGACATGTTTCATCTAGTAAAAATCGTGACTCGCAAAAAAAAAACAAACTATTTACTATAATATAAACATTCATTACATTGTAACGCGTCCCTTCGTCTCAGTCGGACACTTTCGCAGAGTAACTATTTTATTTATTTCTACAAAGTGGGAAATAAATAAAACTCGTACATCCTCAAAGATTAATGCGCGAAAGTGCGCAACATGCTTTTAAACATTATTTCCCTTTGAGGTTACCTGATATTGAGGGGAATACAGAGAGGCGTATAGCTTAATGGGTGGAGAATTAGACAGGAACCCGGTGCCTTGGGGTGGGAGGAATAACGAGCTTAAAGGCAAAGACACCTTGCAATTTGTCACAACAACTTCCTATAATTATTTAGAATAGTATGTATTCTTTCTCAATCCAACTATAGCCGGTTGCATGCAGTTCGCCGCGTGACTTCGGCCCGTCTGGATAAGTGCCGGAAGCAAGGCTTAGGTTACTCCGTACTAGATTTTCTTTGACCTTCCTGTACGGTGGAACAGGGTTACTTTGATTAAGGGGGCGACTTTGATCATATAGGTTTTTCTCCGAAATCATTGTTTTTACTTGTGGGTGAACTGTGGCAGTGGATATATTAGTATAGTTTATCTTGCTGTATACTCGATTAAATCTTCTTAATTTCAAATAGTCCTGTGTTTATACTACATTCTAAATTATCAAAGTATTTTTTCCTAAAGTAACCCCGGTTTACGGTACCTACAGTACTTACGCCGATTTCTCAACTGGTGGAGTCTTATCTCTGGAATTAATTTAAAGTGAGCATAAACATCAAATTTTTATGGATAAATATAATGAAATAAAAATATATTTATTTGCAGACAATTCTAACTTAATGGTCCATAATTTGTTAGTAAACAAAAAACCTACCTGACTTAAGATAGTGATAAAAACGAAGGACTGAATATTGTTTAATTTAAATTTAAATACCATCCTCTGCTACTCCACCGCTTTATAAATACGTGATAAGATAAGCCTCGTTTAGATAATAAAAATAATGTAAGAGAATCGTGGAATTAATTACCTATATTCTTGTTTGGTCGAATTGACACCACGAACACTCAAATCTGTTCTCCCCACACACCACCAATTCAAACAACTACAGTATAAAAGCCAAACTGTTTGTGCACGGTACTTTCAAACAACATTGAGCGAGGTCTAATGTTGAGAAAACTTAGATCGTTTTGCTTCAGAAATTTTACTTACCTAAGTGCTTTTGTTTGACGAGAGATGAGTCTCAAAAAGGTTTTTACCTACCTACCTATTTCATGTGTCAATATTTTCATCATTTCGCTTCGTCGCTCTGAGTTGAAGTAAAGCGGTGTAAAGTGTTTTTTCATCACACTTGCTCGTAAAGGGCTTCATAACGCGCAGGCACACATTGGTTTTTTTTCTTAAATTGTATCTGTCACTCTTACGTCAGTTATAAAGCAAGGAGGTTTTAACTCAAACACGATGTTTGAAAACGTATTTATAAATATAAACGTAATAAAAACTTAAAAGTAACAATTTAGGTAGTGTCCGTGTAAAATACAGAAGGGTCTCTGCTCTAAGCGCCTCACGTCAAATTCAATGGACGACTGACATTGTGTAGTTTTTATTACGATTAGTAACAATTTAGTTAAAAATGTATTGGTTTCCTCGCAAATGTAATAAAAAACATTGTATGTGACAAGTACGGTAAGATTGTTACAAACTCGAGTCATCAAAGCCCTCCGCCTTCGGCGTCGGGCATCTAATAGACTCGCGTTCGTAATTCATATCTGGGGGCACGGCAGTGCCCCCGCCAAAGTCGAGCACGAAGCAAACACTGCCGTACTATCCTTTACTGGAACCATTTCGCCGCATTTTCAGGCCCCTATTTGAGAACCTCTGAATAAGACCAGAACGCAGAAATTTCCGTCATCCAGTAAGCTATAATCACATGCTTAAAATCCAAAATTTCAAGTCTGTAGGTCATTTAGTTCCGAAGTTAAGCGAAAGCAAAGTTTCGCATTTATGACACTCAGCCACTCACTCACTCATGATCATCAGAATAGAACTAGTACTTCTCATAAACTCAGAGAGCTGAAATTTGGTACAGAGTTAGAGTTTAATGGCCACATAAAGGGAAAACTATAAAAACTAGGATAATCGAAGATCTGGAGTACCTGGTGACCTTGATTAGAAAACACAAGAGCCCAACCAAACTATTAGAGATCGACATACCGCCTTTACAAAAAATATTCAACTTGGTGGGCCGCTTCATTTGATGTCAAAAATCGAAGGTCTGAAGTATCTGATGAAGAACCCTCAGCTGGTCTCAGCTGTATTAGAGATATGGTAATGCCCCCTTCTACTATTGGTACATAAAAAAATCGACTGTCATTGCAAAAATCCTGCGTAGTGGGACACATCTTCAAATTTAATCTAGCCTATAGCGTCCCGTTTCTACAAAAAGAAGTGAAATCCCACCAAAAACATTCTGTAAAAAACTAGCCAAGTCTCGATGGAGCTGCTTGTTCATCTCTAAAAAGTAATGAAATCTAGATAAAGTCGTGCCAAGTCTAAGGTTCCTTACTGCGATTTCTTTATTATTATAGTTAATGTTGTGTGACTTGGCCGTTGAAGGGTACACAAGGGTACAAAACCAGGTGCTCCATGACACCATTGCACCAATCTGTCGCCAGAACCCCCAGAGACCTTAGACTTGGCTAGTTTTTTACAGAATGCTTTTGGTGGGTCTTACTGTACTTGTAACACAATGTACTATTATTCGTAATCATGAAGTACCTAATAGGCTGTTTTATTGGGTATTTGTATTTACGTGATAGGTACCCTTACAATAATAACGTATGCTTCGCAACTTCATAACAAAAACATGATTGGAAGGTTTTAACTGGTCAAATAAAAGAAAACGAATACAAATTAAAGATTATTCTTCTATGTAGATACGGTAAGGGAAATGTATTCTCGTACCACCGTAGAACCCTGTCGCAATTGACAGGCCGCCGTCACTCAAACACGAGTGATATATCACATTATTGCGATAGGGTTCTCCGGTGGTACGTGAATTACTGTATGTCGAGTTCGAAATTATATGCACGGACTAAGTGATCAAAAATAAGTGAACAAGACTTTGTTTTTAAGGGCATAAGGTTGCTCAGATAATTTTGAACCACTGGGAACATACATATATTTCTGAACTCGACTATACGTTGAAGATCGAGCGTGATGAATAATAATATTAAACGATTCGATAATTGATTGTCACGTTCATAATTTGATATTAATATTAATACGGTTCTTGACGTTGTTGAGGTTATTAGGTTACCTGTCAGATAAAAAGTCAAATTTTAATAATAATATTGTCTTCGTAAATGCAATAACTATATACCTACTTATTTGTAAAACGATTTCAACGAATCCGTTGAAACTATGTTATTACTTATTACAGCTAGTACACAGGTGGTTAAATTTAGGAGCACAAGAACCTA
The DNA here is from genome assembly GCA_932294315.1 of Epinotia nisella. Lineage (NCBI taxonomy): Eukaryota > Metazoa > Arthropoda > Insecta > Lepidoptera > Tortricidae > Epinotia > Epinotia nisella. The sequence goes on along the minus strand of OW028682.1, from coordinate 13,810,906 downwards.
GTTATTTTTAACCGGTCGGGTTGGGGCGTTAGCAAAACTTTCTTAATGATGCCGCACAAGTACCCGCAATGAAAATTAAAGTTTTTAAAATTTAATTAACGTCACGCCGTAACGTAACGAACCACAATTCAGCTTAGTTAACAAAGTTCCCAACCCGAGGCAAATCTGACTTGCCACATAGTATACCAATATGATAATATTGTGTTGCCCGCGCTGGCTTCCACGTGCGCCGAACAAAAGTGTCAAAGCGAGTACGCGCAAACGCTATATTTGTGTGGGATATGTTGAGTCAGATTGACCTAAGTTTTGTTAGTTCAGTAACAGAGTTCATTCATAAAGACTGGAAACTATGACTTCATCAACATAATAATTAAAATGTCATACGTCCCATGTTGTGCCCTAAGAAGCAAGAATTATGTGCATAAAGAAAAAAAAACCGGACAAGTGCGAGTCGGACTCGCCCACCGAGGGTTCCTACAAAATTACAAATGTATAATTTTCAGATTTGTCATTGGACCTCTACATCCAAACTCACAAACCTTACCTTTTTAGGGTTCCGTAGCCAAAATGGCAAAAACGGAACCCTTATAGTTTCGTCATGTCCGTCTGTCCGTCTGTCCGTCTGTCCGTCTGTCCGTCTGTCCGTCTGTCCGTCTGTCCGTCTGTCCGTATGTCACAGGCATTTTACTCGAAAACTGTAAGGTGTATTTGAATAAAATTTTGAGGATAGGTGTATTTTGTTAGCCGCTACATAGTTTTGTAATTAAAATGACAAAGAAAATTTTTTTTAGGGGTGCACTCCATACATAAAACTAAAAGTCAAAATTTTTTTTTCATTGTTACCCCCCGTGTGGCACATCAATCGATAGGCCTTTCAAAATAAATATAAGGTTTCTTAGCACTTTTTTTGATTAAGTGAATAGGGTCGGAGATAATCGCCCCGAAAGTCACTAAAATTCTGTCCCCCCCCCTCTAATTTTTGAACGGTGTATTTTAAAAATATGAAAAAATTCATGGACATAGGACTTATTAATTTCATTCACCGAAAATTGTTTTGAACAAGATCGGTTCAGAGGTTTTCAAGATATTGCTGAAAAACTGACTTCCTCAAAGAAAAGGACGTAAGTGCCGTAAAATTTCTGTGACGATACGACCTTTTTAATAGGCACGGAACCCTTCCTTTTGCGTGGTCCGACACGCACTTGGCCGGTTTTTATAATATTAGCATAGATAAGAAACTATACCTACTGACTAAAGAAAGATCTTCTGGAAAAATTGGACGGAAATTCATTATTTCCGAGTTTTTTTGGTTAGAAATAAGATTATTTCACGGACTCTGATCAACTAGAAAACTATTTCAAGCGATCATATTTATAAATCAGCATTGAAATGCTCTAACGAACTGACGCGAACAGGTACAATGGGGAAACTTTTCCAATTTTCCAGAACCAAATTAGATCATCAAGGAAACCGCATCGAGTATGCTTTAATGTAATTGTAAGGTTAGAAACAGACGCTAAGGCCACCTTTTATTTCTCTAATTGCGATTTTTTGGAAACGACACGCTATAGGTACTAATGAAAAAAAAACGAACGAATTTATGGCGTGTCAAAAGAATCAGTGACATCATTTAATTTTGTTGTGTATATTTTCACTGTTTCGTATGAAAAGGAATTGACTATTCGACTTTTTAGTTATTTAATATCAGAAGGATAATCATTCCCGTATGAACGATATGGGTGCATTTATTTATTAAATACTAGCTTCCGCCCGCAACTTTGTCTCGGTTGAGCCGTTTAAGCGTGATTGAGTAACAAACATCGAAACATCCAAACTTTCGCATTTATAATATTAGTAGGATCCTCAATTATCAAACTTGTCGATAGGTAAACTTACCTATACTTTCATAATCAGACACTAGGCTCCAGTGTGCTTAATTTTCGAGAACAAAAGCGACACATTTTGATAGTCAACACAAACAAAGCTCAGTTACTTAGTTATTTCTGTTCTGCTGACATGAAACGCTGCGTTGTACAAAGACCGCACGCAAGAAGCTACACAATAGGTACACACTCACAAACCTTCAAGGATTTGCCACACTGGATGTATTCTGCGGTCTGCGGTCAGGTCAAGCCCGCATTGTGTATGAACAAAATGACCTGACCGACCGACCTGACCGCAGACCGCATCCAGTGTGGCAAAGGCCTCATCCTCACAGTTCACTCTAAAACTTTACCTATTTTATTATTAGTATAGGTAGTATAGGAAGATGACTTACCGGTCTACGGATCAGTACGCTTACCATGAGAGCCTATAGAATACTTACAATAGTAAACTTCTCTCGATATCGAGCTAACGCGCTTCGACTAGATTTCGATTCTCGCAAGTTCGAGCTGTCAAATGCGCCGTACTCATGGTGCCGATATACTACGAAAACAACTACAAAACGTTACTTGCTAGCGTCTAGTTTTCGATGCGTAATCTAAACTTTCGAATCGTATTACCAAACGGTAGCGTGAGTCACAAATTTGACATTTCGAATCGAAAAATACCGTACTATCTGTAGTTTACTATTTCACTTCCAAAATGGTGCGTGATAACGTATTATTTCGTCAAGATTTACCGTAGATCCGATCGATACCTATCTCAAATTAAAGAACTTATAAAAATAAGGGTTTTGAATCGACAACTTATATCCGCAAAATTCGGATTGTCGCGTATTTTGTATTTAAAAATGCAAATAATTGGCACACGTTCCGCCATATTGGGTCGACAGACTTAGATGAGGATCATCGCACACTGTTAAAATTATACTTAATGTCGTTAAGCTTAAGGTATAGATTCCTTTAAAGTCTTTAAACTTTGGCGTTGGGAAATTTTTCGACGTTGGCCATGCGCGTATTCTGTAATGTCATAACCGACAAACGCTAGCATTTAAATTGAAACGATAAATGCTTGTAATTTAAGGCTGAATATTGAAAAATCTATTAAACTATACGAACAATCGAGTTAACTGTTGCGAGAAAAGTATACTTATATGGGACTCGGGGTACCGATTAGATTTTTAGTTCTGTGAGTGACCGCCAGGGGCGGTGTATAGAGTTTTCATACAAATCTTTAACTGTTGTCGATAGTCGCTAGCGTATTCCGACTTACTGTAAACTCACACTAAAGCTACAGGCATCGTTTTTACATATGTAGGTACTTATACTCTTAGAATTAAATTCGAAATTTGGAAATGTGTGTTGGTAAATCGTCCATCGTGTTTTGTGTACAAACGCCAACACAGTTAACTGACTATCCTGTATTTATATTGAACCTTATTACAATACACATAAAGTGCATGGATGGTCAGTTAACTGTGTTGGCGATGGTACCTACCTATTTTTTTTGTATTATGCCGGTATGTCTCGGTAATCCGCACAACTGGAGACCTTTCACCTCAGTAAATTGAATGTACTGAAGAGGGTTCACTCTTTCTTACGTCAAGCATTGTTCGGGATAACTTGAGTTGATTTGGATCGATGCAAACTTGAGACATAGGTAATTAAATTACAATTTCAGATTTGATCCGGTAAAAGTAAGTGTCGTCAGAATTAGACGAAACTATCTACGATCTAACTTCAAACTTCATATAAAATAATTTAGAAAACATCCATTACTTTGAGTTATTTAGAAAAATCAATTTTGAACACATACTTAAGTACATATAAATTTTGTCCGTTATATTCTTCTATTTATGACCAGGAACTCTCATGAATTCTGTATCGCAATACCTACTACGGGAAAATTGAGCAAGTAACCTTCACAATATTACCTATATAATATTACCTATTATTATTAGATAAACCGACTGCCAGCGCTTCCTTGCTTTACTTTACTTGCACTTTGACAACTCTAAATTGTGATTTTCCGGAGCAAAATATTTGCAGAAAGCGTCGAACGTAACGATCGTACGAGGAAATGAAATTTGCTTGCCTTGCTGAAGTGCTCTATCGCCGGAAAAATAATATTTCGATTGAAATGTGTACCAGATAATTTACTTTAAAAACATAGTTTAAACCGACTTAAATTCAGTACTTCTCCAAGCCACATATGTACATGAAAATTTCCACATGTTCTTTCTAATTTACCACATGAACTGCTTTTAGCTAGAGCAAATCCAAGTTGCTATATGTGGGCTGATAATATTTGAGGAGTTCCGTCGATTCCTCAAGGATCTCAGAATTGACATTTCATTAGTTGGTATTTCAACGGAATCATGTCAGAATCTTTGACGTACTTTACAACCTTAAGGAGTTTTCATCATCAGTTCCACTTCACCAAAATTGCGATTTCCGAGGATACACGAGTTAATGTTATAATAGAAAATACCGAAATCACTCCACGCGTGCCTATAAAATTTGTGGGTTGCCCTCAATTTCCCTGAGATCCCATCATGAGATCCTGACTTGGTGACAATGGGACCACCTCAGGAGTATACTCTTTCGAATAAAAAAGAATATTGAAAATCGGGCCACAATTGACACAGAAATCGGTGAAGATACAAAAAACATACAGTGGAACATAGAACCTCCTCCATTTTTGAAGTTAGTTTAAAATATGAGTCTTTATGTCTTTTTATACACAGCATACTCGTATCTGGTCTAACAACGTTTTAAATCCACTTGTGCTCAGTGTCCGTTGTCAATAGCTCGAGTTCACATCCAAAAAATGTTGCTTTGTGTATTTATCGCCTTTCATCTACAACAATAGTCCGTGGCAGAACTAACGTAGACCGAACAATCATTCCAAAAAGGTCAAATAAGTACATATTGTTCGACAAATGATACAACATTTTTCAGGAGCTCTCCGATGTGTCGAGATGCTCGAGATGGCAGTATTCTTTTGTCCAATTCCAGCTATTTTACGATTCTTTGGGGGAATAAATACATGTGTGTATATATTAACGGGTATAGGCAGTTGTTGGGGAGGTTATATGCCGCTGTTTTTATTACAATCACGTGTTGTAGACGTCTACGACTGCGTGCAATAGGGGTGTAGACACTAAACAAAATAATCAATAAAGTTGTATTTTCCCGAAAAAGGATTAAAAATGTAGTCAAATGGAGAAAAAAATCAACGCAAGAGGTTAAATAAACACAAACTTATAAGTGTCCAAAGTTTTAAGGGAGGGTATATTCTGTCCCTTTTCCCTAAAACGCACCTTCATATCAAACGATCGTCATTTACAATGTCGCTCGATGGTCGTGACGTCACGACCCCCGAGCGTTTTCTCCCTCTAACAAGCAACATTAAAACGGTTGTAGCTCCGTAATTTTGTGAGATATTTGAATGGGATTTTCGTCATTAGGCATATTGTTTGCCTTCTTTCTTTTGAAGTAATAATAAATTTTGAGTCTACACCCGTATTAATTGTTGTTACCTCGCCATTTTGATGGAAAGGTTTTATCTTTTGTTTTTAATTCGGCTCGTGACGCTCGTGTTAATTGAAAGTTGGTATTACTCGTAATTGAAAGCGGATTTTAAGGAAAATATATTTTTATAAAGATTAATTTTTACAAGCTTGGTTCTATTTAACTTCCACTGTTCGTACCTATGTAAGTAAATATGTAGGTAAATATGTTGCCCTTTGTAATTTGCAAAACATTGTTCAGCAATTTGCCGATAAGTTCGGTGAGAGTGCAATATTTCGGATCTATAAAACCTTGTACTAAAATGCAATTATTGACTAAATTTATTTCTACATCACATAGCTTTCTCATTTTACTTCTTGAAGATACTATTGCTTATTCAAGATGTCGCACTCCCTTAAATAAGGCCAGGTAGGTATGCACTTGCCAATAAATAAGACCGGGTATATAGGTATGCACTTGCCAATAAATAAGACCGGGTAGGTATGCACTTGCCAATAAATAAGACCGGGTATATAGGTATGCACTTGCCAATAAATAAGACCGGGTATATAGGTATGCACTTGCCAATAAATAAGACCGGGTAGGTATGCACTTGCCAATAAATAAGACCGGGTATATAGGTATGCACTTGCCAATAAATAAGACCGGGTAGGTATGCACTTGCCAATAAATAAGACCGGGTATATAGGTATGCACTTGCCAATAAATAAGACCGGGTAGGTATGCACTTGCCAATAAATAAGCGCAGTAGCTTTCATACCAAAGAATAGCTTGAGCCAGTAACTGCCATAAGCACTGAAGTAGGTACCAACCCATAATATCTCCGTGATAAGTTTGTGATATGCGGGGTGCTTTGCACGTATTTAACTCACTACGAATATTGAAATTTGTCAGAAAATTATGTGAATAGCATATATCTATCGCTCGTCATTCAACTCGAGATACTCATTAAATGTAGACGAACCTTATACATATAAATAAATTCAGGTATTGCTCGCTTAAATATCTCCGGACACTTGTATTGTATCTCATAAGAAACAAAATAAATTCAAGTTTTTCCGCGAAATCCTGGCGCTCGTCTGAAAGGTCCAATTTACCTTCATTTATATCAAGCGATAACAGAAGCGCCCCTTTATTGCATACGTTTTTCACGCGCTAGGTCGGTTTGATTGGTAATTTTCAGCCTAAAGGAGGATTCAAAAACATAATAGCTACAAGGAGTGTCGTGAATTGGTTCTTCGAGCCAGAAATAGCGTCGTAAAGTTTTGTGATAAAAGAAAGGGTACGTTGTAAAATATTCAGTAGGATAAAGGCGACATGCCATCAAATAGGACTCACTTCAATTGGGTCTGAAAACGATGATTGTGACCTTCTGACTGACATTACGAATGGTCAGAGTCAAATCGGGTTCTTTCTTGTTAGACCGGAGCAGTAATTGCGTAACATTTTGAATGAGCTGTACGACAAATCAACTGTCATTTGTTCTTACAAAAAGTTACAATTAGACTAGAGCGGTTCCGACTTTAACGATTTGAGCATTCCACCTCTTAGCGAAACAAATTATTTTATAAAATATTTTTGTTTCGTGTAAATTTTTCGTGCAAGTTACCACGATCAAATTTTAAGCGATTGGTCTTGTCTAGGCGGCTTAAGACGAAGATGGTTTATTTTGCCTTTGTATTTGTTCTCTGTTCAAATCGTTTAATATTTAAGCATTGTTTCAAGTTCCTATCTCAATGAAAGGAATTGTTATGTATGACTTCCATAACAATGAACTTGTACACTTCCTAATCTCTTGCTAAAAAGCTAATCCACCGGGTGGTCAAAGTTATTTTGTCAAAAATGTTTTTTTTATACAATGGACGTAGGAGAATCACAAGCGCGTTGCCGATCCTTCATGGATTTGACGATGCATTGTGTTCTCTCAACATCTCTGTTGTATACTAACCGTATTATTTTCGAATAATACTAAATAGAATCGAAATAATTGAATAAATAGAATCGAATTATTAGGTATTTTACCAGAATAAATCGCCAGCTATTCATTTGAGATTCAGAAGGTCTACTTACTACGAGGTCTTATTCCTAGTCAGTTTACGTAACTTGCCGAATTCGGGAGTTTTAATGTGGCCATTGTAGGACGATTTCTAGACATATGTATAAGTAAGTGTTATCACAAGGTATCTGTTAACACATTCAGTGCCCAGAATCGCTACGCGCTACGCTCGTAGCCGATTCCGTGGCGTTTTCCTCGTATGTAGCGGAAAGCGACTATAGCGTAGGGACGCTTATGTGTCGTCAGGTCTTCACAGGCCGGGAATGGGTTAACACATTCACTGTCAAGAATCGCTACGCGCTACGCTCGTAACCGATCCCGTGGTTTTCACCGTATGCAGCTGAAAGCGACTACGGCGTAAGCACCCGCTAGGTAGATAGATGACAGAGAAAGTGGTAATTTCGCGTTCTCTCTCCTTAGATATTCAGCGTTTTAAGGCTTTTTCTTCGTCATTATCGTCGTGAGCAAATACTTTTAAAAGAGATGAATATCAGAGTCCACTTTTAATGAAGACGTAAGCCAATACCGGTACTGAGTCTTTTTTGATTAAAGTTTCCGCGGTGTGTTTTACCTCTGCTGAAATAATCTTGAGCTGACAATCCCTACTAGAGCCAGTATTCACGGAACTCTGTCATGGAATGTCCAAGACTAAGATAATAGTTGTCCTGTCTAGTCAGCGGCGAACAATGCTCTCCGCAACGTCACAACTCCCGCGGGAATGCTACTAACCTATTTCGCTCACTGTTCCATTATTACCCCGATAACGGTTGGACGAGGAAACTGAAGGGAAACTTACTTGGAAGTGTGTTTGAAATAGAATTGTGAACAGTGTGATTATATACCTACGTATACCTTTAGGCCATGGGTCAAGGACACTGCAAGATTCATCAATGGACACATTTTTTTTTTGAACATGGGAAACAAACAGCTACAAATAGCACACATGTATACTTAAATTTAGACAATACAAAAGCCAAAACAGTTTCCACTTATAAATTAATATCATTATGATTGCTCAGACAAGACTCTCATATATTATAATATATAAAAAGCATAATATATATTTATATATATATATATATATATATATATATATATATATATATATATAAAGTGAAATCTACTATTGTACACGATATTGGTTTAAAGAAGACATCATATTTAGAACTGGAGTGTTTTTTATAAACTATCTAACATGCCTACATGCATGAACTTAACTAGAAGTAAATTTAATTAAACAATTAAAATAGTTTTAGTTTTATTAAAATAGTTTACATTTATTGGATTCAGTGGCAAGCCTGCCAGGCCAACTCCGTGTGTAGTGGAAAGCGCCTAGGAACAAGAGTGCCCACTTCCTGGCACTAAAACTGTTAACTCATTCACTGACACGATACGCTCGTAGCGCTACGCCGTAGTCGCAGCTTAACCCATTCAAGACCAGTGACTCAACATATGAGTCGAGCCTCTACGTGCGATTTCCGCGACAGAGCGTGGCCTCGAATGAGTTAAACTTCAATTGTAGTGAAAAGTGCCCCTAGCGCACTGACGCATGTGTGTTGTCATTGGCGATGAATGGGTTAACCCAATTGCAGAAGTGTCGCAACAAAGCGCTACGACGCAATTTCACTACGTAGGCACGTAGCACGGACTACGGCGTAGCAATCGCTACATGTGCATGGTGTAGAGTAAATAAGTCGGTACAGCGGGGCTAGCGCAACTGACGCCGCACCGCGACGCGAGTCGAGAAAGCTCAACCCCCTTTTTCTAATTTGTACGGTGCGAGTGAGATAGGGGACGCTTAGTCGCGCGAGAAGCGACTGAGCAGCAAGTTGTGCTAGACGTGCAGGTAAATTACTTTCGAGACGTTTTTGCATTTGTAGTTGTGACCTATGTAGCCAGCCTCACTCACACACATACGTGTGTCTGTGTACGTCAACGTGTACTGTGTCTCTGTAAATATACAAATAATACTACAAATGCAAAAACGTCTCGAAAGTAATTTCCTGTAAGCAGGTTTTATTTTTCTAAAAATCGTGTTACTAAGGGACGCTATAGCGGAAACCGTTTTGACGTATTGACGTGATATGAATTGCGTTATCGTATAGCCGAGGGTACGTGAGCGCGATGCTCGGATATGTTCAAACATTTGTAGCTCAATTTTACAACTGCTTCAGCGCGCAAAATGCACAATATGCAAATTTGCGTTCTGTAGGCCTGCAAATTTTTCAATATTGTGCTTTTTATCATTTGCCGCGTATCGAGTAGTTAATGTAGAGTCAAGGGCACCAATATGTATTCACAGAAAGTTTCATAAATATGTATACTTCAACCTTATTGTTGCAGAAATAAGGTCTGTATTTTTGAGACTTTGTGGTGTAAAATATTGGTGCCCTTGACTGTACCTACATTTTGCCGTTCCCGAGCTGAATCCTCGAAGCTAACATAGGCTTGTGTCCTAATTTTTCTTACGATGCCTTTCGAACCAGTTTTTGGAGAGGAACTGTATAGGAGCAACTACAATTAAAAAACATAAATACCCAAAAAATTGAGTTAAAGATGGACCTCGCTGGCGGCAGCCGAAAACGTTTGTACTAATCGTTGTATGGAAAATCAAGTAAATTGCTGTTTCGGACGCGAAATACTTCGTTTAGGTCCATAGTTGTCGTACAATTTTGGTTCTATAAAAGCGTAAGGATTTTTTTGGTACCTAACTTTAAATTTACTTTTGGACAATTAAAAAATGCATATTTTTCCTAAACTTTTAAGGTCCATATCTTTTTATGAGTTTAATTATATTTCGTAATTTGTACTTTATTACATTTATTTGATGGTTTACCATCCATTTAGCAACTAGGTACGTTATCGATTTTAACATGAGGAAACTACCTAATTTAGAAAGCGTCTAACAAGTAGGAATAGAACGCCCGTTTCGCTCGATCCACGGGTAAGTTCTAAAAAGTTTTTTTTTTAATTCTCCGGCACGTTCATGAAGAAACACACAAAGACGGGGGCAAATACGGGTGTAGACTCAAAATTTATTATTACTTCAAAACAAAGAAGGGAAAAAATATGCCTAATGACGAAAATCCCATTCATATAGGTATCTCAAAAAAATACGAAGCTACAACCGTTTTAATGTTGCTTGTTAGAGGGAGAAAACGCTCGTAGATCGTGACGTCACGACCATCGTGCGTCATAGTAAATGACAATCGTTTCATATGAAGGTGCGTTTTGCGGAAAAGGGACACAATATACCCCCTCTTAAAACTTTAGACACTTATAACTTTGTGATTATTAAACCTCTTCTCGCGTTGATTTTTAATCCTTTTCGAGAAAATACAACTACACCCCTATTAAGGTTTCAATCCGATAACGATACAAACCAATCTGATAATTTAACCATCTATACTAATATTATAAAGAGGAAAGTCTGTGCAGTTGTAGCTTGGCTTGGTAAGTGTGTATGTTGTGGGTATCTCCGGAGCAACTTATCAGAATTCAAGAATTCTTCACCTGTGTACCTATATAATGGATGGACGTAGGTTATATTTTTCCCACAAGTGCGATATTTGGGGAATTTAAAAAAAATGGCAGACTAAGGTTAATTAAAGTGATGTTTAAGTCACGTCGAACCTGTTGGTTTTGTTACTAAACGTATGCGATTGACATTGACTGTCGGTTTTATTACTATACGTAAATGTCCGTTTAAGGGGACAAAAATAATGAAAATGCCCATTTACGATACACGGGCAGCTTTTACTCCATAAGTTACGAATAGCTAGGTGCTAGGTGAATGCTGTCGAAATTGTAAGATGTATAATAGTTACAACGTTAACCTTAAATGGGGCTAATTACAGTAAAATATGCGAACAAACGGAGTTTTTTAATTAACCCGGGGCGGAGCGGACTCGCGAGCCCGCATTACGTCATATCTCAAGCAACAGTCGCCGAATGGTAAATGGGGAAAAACGCATCCATCTTCAGTGATAAATTGCCCTTTTTCTGAATATTTACTTGAATTAAAAAGCTTCATTGTGTGCTCAGATAAGCACTCTTGTTTTTTCCACGACTTCAGTACCTACTAAATACCTAGTCCGCAGACATTAGACACAAGATACGAGCTTTTTTAAATGTAAGCCAAATAAGCTTACATTTAAAAAAGCGTAGAAAAAATACTTACCTACTCCAAACACTTGAGTGACAATTAATTGCTTACAAGCAATGAATGTCGAGCACGATGCTCTATCTGCGTAGGTACTTATGCAATAATATTACGCAATACAAATTAGTTAAAATATGTAATACTAGTTTCCACTACTCGCGACTTCGTCTGCGTGGACCCGGGATAAAAACTATCCTATATTTCCATTTTGTAACCATATAAAGCAATAAACGATATGATTATGATTACTCCAGGCTATAAACTATCTTCGTGCAAAATTTCATCCAAATCGGTTGAGCCGTTTAATCGTGAGTAACAAACATCCAAACATCCAAACGCTTTTATAATATTAGTAGGATTGTGATAGATAGATAGTTTTCTACAGAGACTACCTGCAGACAAACTGTTAAAATAGTTTTACAGGGAAATGTAACAAATAGATTAAGTTTTCTGTACCATTGTTAATAAATAAATCAAATAAAAAATAGACACTGATCACTATAACTTACACAATTTAGGTATGGTGGGTCGTGGGTCGTAGATAAGGTACCTAAACGTAGCCATCGTACGTTAAACGTTGTGGTACTAAATTTGCTTTCAAATTAGAAAATTATTCGGATACAATACTTTGTTTCGTTCTATGTAAATGAATAATAAATTGCAGCTTCCATCTAGCTAAGTTCAGTTGTAACAAATAAAAATCGACTCTTTGAGCGTAACGATAGAGATTAAAATCAAATATTAAGACCTTTTTCAATTCAGGGCTTCAATTTATGACATGAATTTACGATTGGGGGTTTCAATGAAAGCATAAAGCACGGCCAACGAGACGACATAAAAAAGTACACGAGGGAAATGGAGCAAGCAACTAAATTGCTGTTGTTATCCTCGTCGTTGGTCCAGCTATAATACTAAATAAAATGACCAATAATGTTGTATTTTTTCGAAAAAGGATTAAAAATGTAGTCAAATGCAGAAAAAAGCAACGCAAGAGGAGATAATCATAATTCATAATTTATTGCAGCCATGGTACAAATATTGGCATAGGGCATTGATTCTCATGGACCCTGGTAGGGCACAGCAATTTCAAATAAGAATAATAATAATGAAATCGAACTTAATATAATAACAATTTACCACTTCGACAATTCAATTTCAATTCCGTTATAGTATGTCGTAGAAAATAATATTAGATTACAATGATTACACAATACAAAAATAATAATTATTACATTTTATCGTCAAAAAAATCTTTAAGCGTAGGTATAATAGCATTTCTTCCCTAGAAAATTCTTCAACTGTGGTTTGAACTGCTTTTCTTCTGGTATAGCTTGATGTCGTCACTGATTTGGTTGTAAATTTTTATTGCCATCGCATTTGGACTTGTTTTATGCAGTTTGAGTTTTCACAAAGAATCACAAAGTTAGAAGTGTCCAAAGTTTTAAGAGGGGGTATGTTCTGTACGTTTTCATTTCATATGAATCGATTGTCATTTACTATGACGCTCGAGTGTCGTGACGTCACGATCCCCGAGGTTTTCTCTCTCTAACAAGCAATATTAAAACTGTTGTAGCTTCGTAGTTTTTTGAGATATTTGAATGGGATTTTCGTCATTAGGCATATTCTTTGCCTTCTTTCTTTTGAAGTTATAATAAATTTTGAGTCCCTATTAGGTACCTACCTACAGTACCATACGTAGTTTTTTCATCGAAAATGCACTTAATGTGGGATTTTTTACAACTTCTTTTGTTGTTAGGAAAAGACAACAAAGAGACGTCATAAAACTGACCGAAGTATTATAATATAGCCGCGTACTGGAGTTGCTACTGTTTGTTTTATTGTTTATGCGTAATTGTTTTACAACCCTACTTGAATGGCAATGGTTGTAATGGTTGGTTTTAACCCTTAAATTTGCAGCGTGGCGTGTCTAATAATGCACACATTTTTTAGTTGCCGTTTTGCATTTTGACGTGATAACGTCTTATAAATCGATGAACGCCGGCTGCGCGCTCGATAAAGTGTGACTCATTGTCCCGTTCCGTTGACTGACATATCAACGCACAGCCCAAACCGCTGGTTCTAGAGATTCCAACTTTGGCACGTAGGTTCCTCATAAGGTCTAGGGGTGCACTAAGAAAGGATTTTTCAAAATTCACCTTCTAAGGGGGTGAAATGGAGGTCCAAAGTTTGTATGGGGAAACAAGATTAGATCGACTGTTTTATTCGAAACTTCACAGGAGTATTCCTAACGATAAATGAGTAAATAAATGCGTGTTATGTAATTTAGCAGCAATGTTTTCTTATGACGCACATAGGGGCAGAATGCCGATTTAGGCGGCCATAAATCGATTTCTAAAAATGTAGCCTAGATAAGAAATAATCACTTCCCGATAAGGTTGAATAACCATAGAATGATAAACTACCCCCTCCCTAACCCTTACAGCAGTGCCTGAACTGCCATGCCAGTCGAAAGTTGATCGTCGCTCCCAGTGCACGCACATCTTATCGGCATTCGTAAAAACACGTTACATTTAAAAAATCGTGGTGTTTTTTTAGTGTCTATTTTGAAGAAAGTTGTGATGGATTCTAGTTCTACAGGTAAGAGAGTATTATAAAACATTAAATTTATGTGAATATTTTGAATATCTATTATTATTTCCCGAGGTAGAAATAAGTCTTCTAAAATTGTTGTAAAAAACCACGTTTTTGATTTATAAAAAGGTTTTTGTTATACATCATGGCACGTCCGGGCCATAATACGAGTAATTTCATAAAGTAGAGTAACTGTACTAGATAATTACATTAACTTTGGCTGCGATTTTTTGCGAATATGCGTTTTAGAGGCCATTAAATACCACGATGCAAAACCACTTGTTTTTTTTTTTTTTTTACTTTTGTGTTTAAAATAGTTTTGATTTCTTTTAGGATCGGAAGGAGTTGCAGAGGCAAGATTAGTGACCCGTAGGTTCCTATTTGAGAAAATGCAGCCACAAAATCTTGCAAATTTTGAATTGAAACTAAAATATCTTGAGACGTATATTTTATCGCAAGAAAACTATTGTGACGAACACAACAAGGATATAAAGCATAAATTGTCTTTTTTAAAGTCAGACTTTAAGAAGAAGTGGGTAGAGTCAAATAGGAAGAGCGATATTATCTTAAAAAAACACGATGCATGGTTACAAGGAACCTTCGAAATACCAAGGATAAAACGAGGATCATCAGGCCGACCAGCAAAGATATTCGATGAATCCAGTGAAAGGAGCAAACGAAAGAAAAACAGAAGTGTTAATAATGAGACCGCCAAAATTTATGTAGGACTATATTCCTGGCATCCGATGACGCCTAACAATGCACAAAATCCTATAACATGGGGCAACTGTAATGGAAGAAGCTCTCTTGCCTATTGGGTTATTACCGGAAGAAGCAGCCGAAGCGCGCAATAAGCACTTTAGGAAATATAGACAAGATTTTTATAATCTATGAATACACAATCTCACAAGTTTAATACGACATTCATAGGTCACTTACTTTCATATTTGCTTATATTAAAAAATTTCATAATTGTCTCGTAACGTAACTATAATTTTGTTTTCTTTGTCAGTTATAAAAATGACGAAAATATGTCGTATTTACACTTAACGATCATTAATATACCGTTAAACTATTGAAAATAAAAAAATAAAACACAACTAAGAACAGTGTTGTTTTTACTGACTTTTGACTGGATTATAGAAAAAAGCGGGCACCTACCGAGATAAGCTGTTTACTATTTTCAACTGTTTTAAGTAGGAGAATAATATTCTAAAGGTTAGAAAGCAGGATCGGTAACGGTTTTCTTATAATAAGATACTTATTCTTCAGTTTCATACAAAAAACACTGATATTATTTTTTTCTGCTTTAAATAAGCCTTATTTTGAAAAAATATATATAACATTTTTTATTCCTTACAACATTTTCAACCGAAAAGTATTTTTTAAATAGGTTTTTAAAAAAAAAGTGGATGTCCATTTTTTTGTCATTTCGATCCACTGTGCTACTGCCCTCTTGGAATTATAATTACAAACAAATCACGAGTTTGAGTACATAAATGCGATAAAATAATTTTGGCCGCCTAAATCGGCATTTTGCCCCTATGTGTGACGTCGTCACGTAAAATTATCGTCCGTAAACCGACTTCACAGACAACCATTTTTTGTTAAAACGATTTTTGCGCTATATACAGCGCAAAGGAGACTTGAATTCACGACTTTTTTCTTACTTTGCATAGTTTAGGGTAAAGTAATTTTCGTAATTTTATCTGGAACAAACTAAACAGTAGATAACACATTCACTGCCAAGAACCGCTATGCGCTATGCTCGTAGCCCATCCCGAGGTTTTCCCGCTAACTAGTGGAAAGCACCTACGGCGTAGGCGCCCGCTAGGTGGGTTCCTAGTATCGGCTCTGGAAATAGAGTAATGTCAGATATTTATGCGCGCTTTCATGTGGCATCTTAATGCTGGTGTACCTACACTATGTTGACATTGTTGACTGAGGCCCGGTTTTATATAGATATTTATTTATTTAAACTTTATTGCACAAAATACAAAAAAATATGTACAAATGGCGAGCTTAATGCCAGATGGCATTCTCTACCAGCTAACTAGATATGCGTGAGACCAAATATAAGATTAACTTTAATAAAACCGGGAATGATAGTCGTATAAGTATTTTTATGGAACGTCTACGTACCTATTTAAAATAAGTCTAAGCGAGATGTTTTGCGAGTAACCCTACTTATTTTCGTGAGATTTGGTTTATGTACTTAAGTATATTTTAATTAAGTATACTTAAGAATATTTTTGCAGTTGTATACTACCCGTATTATTTTCATAGTTGATTGCATAGCATAAGCCTAGCCTAGCCGCTTTAGCCTAGTTGGTAGTGACCTTACCTACGAAGCAAGAGGTCCTGGGTTCGAATCCCGGTAAGGGCATTTATTTGTGTGATGAGCACGAATATTTGTTCCTGAGTCATGGATGTTTTCTATGTATTTAAGTATGTATTTATCTATATAAGTATGTTTATCGTCGTCTAGTACCCATAGTACAAGCTTTGCTTAGTTTGGGACTAGGTCGATTTGTGTAAGATTGTCCGCAAATATTTATTATTATTATTAAGTAGCATAACCTTAAACCTAGATGTAACATCGGATTATTATTTAACGAGTAAATCGCCAGCTATTCATTTGAGATTCAGGGGGTCTACTGCGAGGTCGTATTCCTAGTCAGTTTACGTAACGTGCCGAATTCGGGAGTTTTTAATGTGATCGTGACATGGCTATCGATCGCAGGCCGATTTCTAGACATATAAGTAAGTGTTATGACGAGGTATCTTTTAAAGTTTGCTATTCGAAGCGCATTATACGCCCATATAATTTCGTGTAATATCATGGAGATATCTAAAAAAGTGACATTCTTTTAAATGAATAGTTGGGACTAATTCAGAAGGTGCAAATTCCAATAAAAGTTTTGGCAAGTTTACGTTAATTTCAACTACATTCAACCACAATATAAATAGTTATTTGTTATACAAGGGTGCAAAGTTATATTTTAACCGCGAGTGTGGAATTGAAACACGAGCCAGCGAATGGATTCTAGGGTTGAACCACGAGCTAGCGAATGGATTCTATGGTTGAACCACGAGCGAAGCGAGTGGTTCGAAACTTAGAATCCTGAGCGTAGCGAGTAGTTCAAAAATAGAATCCTGAGCAAAGCGAGTGTTGCAACACACGAGACGTCAAAATAACTTGCACCCGTGTGTAACACAAATCTTTTCACCTCACTAAACCGAGGAAAATACTACATAAGAAAAACAACTGAAATATGTATAATCAGCCTTTATCTTAACTAGTAATTACACAAATAACACAATTATTATGCAGCGTTAAATCAGATATTGTGGTTTCACATTTTTGTACGGTTTTTTTTACAGTTTTAAGTGTTTTAAGGTACAATCATTTAATAAAATTGTTTGCACTATATGTTTTTAATTGAATGCAATTCAATATAAAACTATTTTTGCGTCCACACCTCCTGTTTTGATTAGACAATTTAATCAGATGGCCGAAAATTGTCCTGTCTGGACTGGCCTTTACGTGTTTATTATGTTTAAAAAAGTAACTAATAACACGTTCGGATTTCAAATATTCTTTGCACACATGTGGATAAAATGCAGTTTTGCTATCTGTTTTTAAAGAATAAAAAAGGTCTTTCCGAGCTAGTGCCATTTTTATTTGGTACTTTACCCATAAACCATTAGAATCGGAAATGCGCTCATAAACGTCAATTTACTGTAGCTGATTAGTGATTACAATCAACTATTACTTTAAATAGGCTTTGTCATAAAACCGTTGGATTTACTTAAGACTCATAAAACACGATCGATTGATAGAGTACGACGGGCTTTAGCGGAATCGCTCGGGTGTAACAAACACAGAATATTAAAAGAAGTGCTCAGCCGCGAAAATGGCCATGAGAATTTTAATATCTGGGGCTGTAGCAGGACTTACTTTGTCTTTCTTGATAATGTTTGTCGGGAGTCGTCTTTTGTATAGAGGAACATTTCAGATACTTAACTCGTTCACTGCTAAGCTACGCTCATACCGCTACGCTGTATTCCGAAGCAACTTAACTCCTTTACTCCTAAGCTACGCTCATACCGCTACGCTGCATTCCGTGACAGCTTCACACATTCACTGCTACGCCGTAGCGTGTAACAGCATTTTCTCGAATTGTAGTGAAGTCGCTCGTAGAGGTATGACTTATATGTCGCTCATGGGCCTTGAATGGGTTAATCTAATCTCCATATGTAGCTGAATACGCTGTCGCGATTAGCGCTGAATAATCTTATACATTTACTTAGGTATGTCGAGCGTGGTTCTAATACAGTATCTAATAATTCATTAATCAAATAGTAATTTATGAAGAAGACTACGAAAGTTCTGTACTTAAATAAAACAATCTATAATAAATTCTAAATTTATTCGCTACATAATACTCGTATTACATAATCAATGAGTGTAATCAATACAAAAGTAAATAAAATGGCAATTGATGGGTTAAATATGAAAAATGTCACTTAAACTACTCCTAATTCTAATATCTAATATTTCATTGCTTACATAAATATGGTTACGTACTAATAGTAACCGATTCCTTGTGTCTCGTATAATTTCACTTCGTCCTTTTTCATATCCAATTCAGGCCTGTAACGAAATAGTAAAATAATAAGTTACACGTTTTGTTTCGGGTTTTGTCTCAAGTCATAACATCGGGTTTAGTATTAATGTAATACTTACAAGGTCAGTTGCACGGTTTGTTGTTGGACTGAAACAAATAAACTAAATAAGTAGGTAAACAGTTCCATCACATTAGAGAGGGCACAGCGGTGCAGCCCGACTGGGGAAGTACATCCACCATACAGAAGACCGCAGCCACTAGTTGCTCCGCAGGTTTGAGGTGTTGTGTTCCTAGAGATCGCCAGCACTCCCGAAGGTGCGCTTGTGTTTAGAGTAAGGAGCCTGCATTTGTCTCTAGCTGACAACACAACAAATACTCGAAACAATAGAGGATCGGCAACACGCTTGTGATTCTGGGCTGGGCTACTGTAGTCTCGGGCCACCACTGAGCCATGTCGTGGGCACATTACTCATACTCATATATATTTATTGCAAAACCAATGGTTACATAAGGCGGTAGAAATATTAAATGCTAAGTACATGGGAACCCTGTAAGGGCGTAGCAATTTCTTATGACTAAAGTTAAACTATACATTCACTTACCCATAGTAGGCTGCTGTTGTATCATGCCAGTGACATCAGCGAAGTATAGCTGGTGGTTGTTCTGCAGTTCTGTCGTGGGGTCGATGTACGTGGGCTGCACTAAAGCCGTGGGCTGGGCTACTATAGTCTCGGGGCGCCACTGGGCCATGTCGTCGGTCCCCTCTTGTATCTTCTGCATGCGTTCCACTTGCTTGTAGGAGGGCTCGCCCCCGATGTAGTCGCGTTTGGTGCGGTTGTGATTGCGTATCTCATGTTTGCGAAGATCCGATCTAGACAATTGTAAGAGTTCTTTAGCTGAAATATTTATGGCGTAGATATAGCCAAAAAAATTAAACGCATTTGTGATCATTTGAATATGGGATAAAGAGGTACGTTTCAGTTTGCTTTAAGGTGGTTACAATTTTCAATACTTGGCCACTAATCAATTTATTGAAGACGTTTTCAACTTTGAGTCATAATCATAAGTCATAACACCATAGTCAAAAGCACCATCCCCATCAAAAGGTTTTCTTCTGAAACTGTAAGAGTAAATCATCTCAAATAATGCAAGTAAAAGACTACCTCATAATCACAGCACAAATTCTTGTTTTGCTTGTGTTTGTTTTCCAAAATTAACTTTTAAAGTTTCCGATAGACAGTCACACAGAGCCAATAACTACAGAGTTAATTTGTACTATTGTATTACGACACACTTGGCATAGTCCCAAAATACATTCCAATCTAAGTATTTACACTTAGGGATCGACAACCCTAATCAGGGCCAAATGATGTAGAAATGTATTAGGCATACTTGTAGCAGAAGTCCCGCCCGCAGTAGTTGCAGGTGTGCTTGATGTTCATGTGCGCCGCCTCGTGGTGCTCGCGGAGCGCCGCGTTTGTGCGGAAGGCCTTCTCGCACAGCATACACTAAGGACAATAGTGACTTTATAATATGGGGTTACAGTAGGTAACAAGATCTGCTGCACTGTATTTTCATAAGAGCTAACGTTTGCACAGCGCGTTAACATTTTTTTTGGCATATGGACGAGGAAAGTCGCGACTTACCTTGCGATCGTTGCCGGCGGACGCACTGTTACAGACGAAAACACAAAGAAATTAAAAGCTCCTCATCTACGAAAAGTATTTATATCTCCATCAATATTGCACTTGTTTAGTCAAGCGATAACGAATACGAGTACCTATATATGAACTTTGACTTCAGAACTTTGTGGTGCGCTGTACTAGGACTAAGTCGTCATATTTAGTCTAAGCATAATAAATAGAAATAGAAATGTGTATTTGCAAGAATACGTAAGTACAAAGGTGTTACAATATTTTAAACATAGTTCCAGTATTCAGCCATAGCAGCATGCAAATGTTTAAGAAAACAATCAATTATATTCATTTTAAGACTAAGTACCTACATAATATTTATTTGTTACAGTCTTGCTTCCATATATTCCTTTACAGAGTAAAAACAGTGTTCTTGAAGCCATTTTGATAGTTTCCTCCTAAATTCAAGATCATGCAACAACTTAATGCAATCAGGAAGTTTATTAAAAATTTCTATACAACTGTTGCAGGCGTTCCGTTTATAAATATCGGTACGGCAAGGAGGTTGGTATAGAAGATTGATGTACTGTGCTCTTTGTTTCCCTTTATACACTTCTGACCGCAATTTAAAATATTCCCTATGAGTCCTAACAAATACGCAAACCTTTTTAATGCACATGACAATGTACAAAAATGGATGTGGTAGCACCATAGCTTTGAACTGCTTCTCCTGATATGATGTTTGTGCTTGTTCAGAGCTGACGAATGCCTGCGAGCACTTATACGACTTTAAGTAGTAGGTACTGTAGCTGGCCTAAGCGGCCAGTCTCAATATCAATCTCACCTTGAACTGTTTCTCCTGGTGCGTGAGTTTGTGCTTGTTCAGGTTGGACGGGTTGACGAAGGTAGCGGGGCATTGCGTGCACTTATACGGTTTCTCTCCGGTATGTGTGCGCATGTGCATTACCAGGTAGTACTTGTGTTTGCACTTGTATGGGCAGAGGTCGCAGAAGAAGTGGAAAGTGTCTGTGTGGACCATCCTGGAACAAAGGGATAGTTGGAATTTCAAATGTTTATCCTAGAAATAAATAGGCTACAGTTTGAGTTAGTTAAGATGTAGGTACAAAGTTAAAGTTAGATAGCGATAGCACTCGTGAAGAGCGGACATGTGGATCTTGAGGCGCGCGATGTTGGGGAACTTCTTGCCGCACATGGTGCACTTGTGCGGCACGGTCTGCTAGTGGATGTACCGCATGTGTTGCGTGATGCTCAGTATGAGTCAGCCACAGTTCGCCGCATGCGATGTGCTAGTGCGAGTGACTCACATGTGGTTCTTGAGGCGCGCGATGATGGCGAACTTCTTGCCGCACGTGGTGCACTTGTGCGGCACGGTCTGCTAGTGCAGGGGTCGGCAAACCGCGGCTCGCGAGCCACATGCGGCTCTTTGAAGGGTCATTTGCGGCTCTTCGAGGACCCCTCATAAAGATAGGTTCAAGGAAATGTGAGATCGAACATTGTGTAAATGGCTCTTTATGGTTCTTAAAATATATTTTTTTACTGAAATTGGCTCTTTGGTTAGAAAGTTTGCCGATCCCTGCTAGTGGATGTGCTGCATATTGTTGCGTGATGCTCAGCACGATTCAGCCACAGTTCGCCCCATGCGCTGTGCTAGTGCGATTGACTCACATGTAGTTCTTGAGGCACGCGATAATGGGGAACTTCCTGCCGCACGTGCTGCAGTTGTGCGGCACGGTCTGCTAGTGCAGGGGTCGGCAAACCGCGGCTCGCGAGCCGCATGCGGCTCTTCGAGGACCCCTCATAAAGATAGGTTCAAGGAAATGTGAGATCGAACATTGTGTAAATAGCTCTTTATGGTTCTTAACATATATTTTTTTTACTGAAATTGGCTCTTTGGATAGAAAGTTTGCCGATCCCTGCTAGTGGACGTGCAGCATATGTTGCGTAATGCTCAGCACGAGTCAGCCATATTTCGCCGCATGTGCTGTGCTAGTGCGAGTGACTCACATGTGGTTCTTGAGGCGCGCGATGATGGGGAACTCCTTGCCGCACGTGGTGCACTTGTGCGGCACGGTCTGCTTGTGGATGTACCGCATGTGTTGCGTGATGCTCAGCACTAGTTGGCCGCACAGTTCGCCGCATGCGCTGTGCTAGTGCGAGTGACTCACATGTGGTTCTTGAGGCGCGCGATGATGGGGAACTCCTTGCCGCACGTGGTGCACTTGTGCGGCACGGTCTGCTTGTGGATGTGCCGCATGTGTTGCGTGATGCTCAGGACTAGTTGGCCGCACAGTTCGCCGCATGCGCTGTGCTAGTGCGAGTGACTCACATGTGGTTCTTGAGGCGCGCGATGATGGGGAACTCCTTGCCGCACGTGGTGCACTTGTGCGGCACGGTCTGCTTGTGGATGTGCCGCATGTGTTGCGTGATGCTCAGCACTAGTTGGCCGCACAGTTCGCACGCACGGCGCATGCATTGCCGCTCGCGACGGTGTTCCATTAGTTTTTCCTTCAATCAAATGATGGACCATTAACTACTCTGTACAATTTTTAGACCTATTGACCACATAACATATTATGCCATCCTTACTAGCATGAGGTGTTTGCCCTTCACTAGCTAATATGTAACTTGCTTTGTGACTCTTGCTGTTAAGTGGCCATCCAGTGCAGTAAATGAGACAAAAAATACAGGTATTAAATAATTAAGAAACATAGAAAGTATAAATATATCAATCAGCTGCACTTTTATTACCAACTCCGACCAACTTTTCTTAACACAGAACACTCAACAAGAAGATTCCAACAAAGATTCATCACTGCATTAAGGCTATTATCAAACCCGATCTGCATCGATGTGCCAAGACATTTATTTTATGCATAACAAATGAAAACACACCTTGTCAGGAAAAGACGTGTCACACGGTGAACATCTAAACTGTTTGATTCGTGGAGACTTCTTTATGGAAATCTTCTCTCTTTTCTTCAATTCCCTGTTTTTTGCTTCTTCAATCTTCATCCTCTTCTTTTTCATGTCATGGAGTATAAGTTGGAAGTCATGTTTAGAATATGGATAGGAGTGGAATGTGGGGTCACCCATGGGGTGCAAAATCTTCCTGAACTTCCTATCGGAAGTCTCACAGTTCTTCTTAAAAGTCAATGCTGTCTTCAAATTGTATAGGCACACTGAGCAAATATATTTAGGAAGGGCATCATCTGCAGAAACCTGTAAAGAAAAATATATACTTGATAGATTCATAGTAGGATAGGCATTTTGTTCAGGCCAACGCTAGCGTCATGCATCACTCATCTACTGGAGACATTATGAAATGGATTATAATATAAATCTATGTATACTAATCTATAAAGAAGAAAAGTCAGTGACTGTATCTTTGTAAAATGTAAGTTTGTATGTAATGGGCAATCTCAGGAACTGCTTATCCGATTTCATAATATTTTTCATCTGCATGTTGAATGGACTTTCTGGGTGGTTATATTATAGGCTATATTAATCCCACTGATTTGCCTGCGTTTTTTGCAATATGCAACTATAAAATAATGAGTACATCACACAGTCAACCTGGTCAAGTTAAGCCTGGATCTGGGACTCATTGAAATGTATAGTGCAGCAAGTGCAGTTAACTCGACTGTGCTATGGCAGGATATGAATTGGAAACAAGATACTTACTGAGACATTTGTTATACTTCTTATGGCACTCATGATGTCGTAATCAAACACTTTTTCGGTCAATGGAGTACAGCCGCCTTTAGCACAAATTCGACATATCATATCTTTTTCCAGGCGCACACTTTTCTTACTGAAATAAATAAAATATACTCCAGTTTTGTATACGTCCACAAGCACTTCAAAGTGCTTCAGTGCAAGCGAGAACTTCGAAGAGCTACGGGATGCTAAAGAGAATTTATATTCTCTGTGATTATTCACTACGTTTTACTGGATTCATTGAGAAAGCTAACTCGATAAATGCGTAAATAAATGTTTGATTACCAGTCAGCTATGAGTTTCTGCCAGTGATCGCTGTTATTACTGCCCTCATCTTCATTATTGAAAGTTGAGGTATATTTGCCTTTATTGAACTTAGAAAGCATTGATTTTGTTATGTATACCGCCATTGCATAAGGCAAAAACAAAATTTTATTAGGATAAAAAATTATATGACTCCAACTCCAACCAAAAAGTCTAAACTAAAATAAAAAGACACAGATTGTACAGATATTGCAGCGAGTAGAGTAACTTTTGTTTTGTTTATTTTATTTGACGAGCGGGAACGAGATGCAATTGCAACTGTGCACATTGTTGCCAATATAAAGTTTCTGGACAAAACGAACCGATGGCTACACTCATAATTGGAATCATTCGAATTCGAATGAAACCATAATCGTGTTAATCTGTGGTATGAATTGTAGTGTCAAAATATTCAATTGATTACATTATTTATATTTACAAAATACGGCTTTATTTCCAATATAATATTTACACTTCTGATACTAAAAGTTCCGTAAGAATATTTAGATATCATATAAACAATGGCATCGCTACTTCTACTTAGGTCTATGTTATATGCCAATGCTTTGCACAAATCCAAGAAGAAAAAACAAAAAAAACGAAAGAAATCCAAATCGTAAGTATACATACTGATTTGCTACACAGAAGTTCCTAATTTACCGACAAATTTACTGTATATTATTACTGACCTTTTTCCAGTTATAGCGGTTTATCGAGTATTAAAATAACCGTAGGCATGTGCAGGATATGTGTCTCTGAAAATGGGGATATTCCCATATTCAACAACTTCGTGCAACCCAATTTAGCGGAAGAAATAAAACACTTTTCAGGTGTCACAGTAAGTTTTTTAAGATATAAGTACATTCTTGTGAAATAAAATTTGAAATGATTTAATTATTTTTTACCCGATCTTTCTCAGAACTAGTGTTCACAAGAGAAAACTAATTCTGTAAAATTATACATGACTAACTACCAACACGGTTTCACCCGCGTATAGCCGTGTCTACACCGAACGCATGTCTACACTGAGCATGCATGCTAGGGCGAGGCGTGCTCGACCGAGGCATGGGTCTGGTGTAGAATGGCTATTCACAAATAATACAAATGGAGCCATGGCATAAAATATATGTCCATCCCATAGGTGAAAAAAACTTACATTTTACAAACTCTATCTCATTATAGGTAGGTAATCTCATTTAGTAAGAATAATATTCAAGGATCACTTAATATGAATTTCCAGATCAACAAGTCAGATACCATGACACAGATGTGTCAAAACTGCCTTGATCTTCTCAATGGGTGTATCATGTTCAGAGATATGTGCCAGAAGAATAACAATCAGATGATGGAGGTAGAACAATCTGTGAAGGAAGGTAAATTTTGTCATGAAATGTCCAATTTATCTATGCCCATCACACCAATGTACATTATCTATAATCCATTATACCTATTGATGATTTTATTAAAAGTGTAAAACCCAATATATTACTAGAACATTTTCAAATCAAACTTGTATTCTGAAAAATTCAATTTATATCTTTCTAATTTTGATTATATATTTTCCAGAATATGTTAAATGTGAAAGTGGTAAAGATCAAAATGATGATGACCAGGAGCTCAACAACTTGCCAGAGCACAACGAAGATAGCAATGACTCCTACAACATTCCCTCACCAACATTCTCTGACGACACCGCTATTTGGGGGTGCAATACATGTGGCAAAGATTTTTTTGACATGGTGAATCCAAATAGAAGTACTAATAATGTTGCATGAAAAACTATGTCAGTATTCTAAATTATTAGCAGAAGCTTGATCTTAGTTCAGTCTGCAAGATATCGTTATGCTGGTTGCAATGCTTTCAAGTGTCTGCTGCAATTCGTGGAAGCTCTATGTGTCCTCAAGCACAACTATGTTAGAATCATAAATGAGAAGTCTTTTGGAATTGGCTTATTAGGGTTCCATACCAAAAAGGTAAAAAAGGAACCCTTATGGTGCAACTCTGTCTGTCTGTCTCTCACAACGTTAAATATCTCAAGAACTACTTATGCTATCAATTTGAAATTTAGAACAATAGTAAAGAAAGCTAAAACAAGCGTATGGAAAATGAAGAATTTAAATATACATTTTTATTTACTGTGAAAATTAATTTGAGGGGGGTTTAAAATTCAAAGTCTAGTTAATAAATCACATAGTTCATATGAAATAATCATGGGGTATATATGAAAGGGCTTGAGTTGCGCTTTCCAAAACTGTTTTTACTGTTTTTCTATAATAACGATACCTCTATAATTAAATTTTACAAAAAACCCCCATCATTCCTGGATGAAACTACCACGGGGCCTAGATGAGTAGCATACTCGGTGAGGCTCGCTCAGCAGTGGGCAATATGATGGCAGGGTATGGTGTCTGTCTACTAACTAACCATCAGGTAACCCGTATGCCTTTAAAAATACAATGATATTTATTGCCAGGATTCATACAGTGACCACCTCTCCCGGTGTCCTGGAGACAGTGTGCCGAAACCGCCCGAAGAACTCACTAAGAGGAAATTTCTGTGTGATATCTGTGGAAAAACCTGTTCTTCCAATGCAAGTCTACTAGTACACATGTAAGTGTTACTTTAATGTTTATAATATAAAGATGTAATCTTTATAATTTATGGAAAAGGACTTTCTGGCCTAAACAAGACTAACAAGACAAAAAAAAACCGGTCAAGTGCGAGTCGGACTCGCTCACCGAGGGTTCCGTACCAACCTGTAGGTATATAAGTAAATTATTAAAAATATTTTTATTACAACTAAAAATTTACGGTTTTCGCAATTTTTCCTTTATCTTAGAAAACCACTTTAGCCTAGTTGGTAGTGACCCTGCCTACGAAGCAAGAGGTCCTGGGTTCGAATCCCGGTAAGGGCACTTATTTGTGTGATGAGCACGAATATTTGTTGTATAAGTTGTACCTTTCTTCCCTGATCCTGCTATTCAGAAAAAAACTGGCCAAGTGCGTGTCGGACTCGCGCACGAAGGAAAAAATCATGTCTGTATGGGAACCCCAGTCCGACTCGCACTTGGCCGGTTTTTTAGTATTTGTTGTTATAGCGGCAACAGAAATACATAATCTGTGAAAATGTCAACTCTCTAGCTATCACGGTTCTTGAGATACAGCCTGGTGACAGACAGACGGACGGACGGACGGACGGACAGCGAAGTCTTAGTAATAGGGTCCCGTTTTTACCCGTTGGGTACGGAACCCTAAAATAATCCCTCAAACAAGTGATTTAATTTTTCCTCATAGAAGGTGTGAAAAACTGCAGATATCTGCAAATATATAGTTTTGCTTCCTTGAGAGTCTTGAGACAAAATGTAGTAATATCTTTCTAAATAATGGATTAACGCATCCACTGCAATAATGCATTGGATATTGGGCATTGATGTTCAATCCTGTCCTCTTGTTACACATAAATGAATCCCTGCATTATGTTCCGTGCAGGGGCATCCACGAGAACGTGTTCCCTTACAAATGCGACGTGTGCCCGTACCAGGGCCGCACCATGGACCTGCTGAAGGTTCACAAGCGGTCGCACATGGCCGACAAGCCGTTCAAGTGCTCGCAGTGCCCCAAGGCCACCACCACCTCCAGCAACCTCGCCAAACACATGCGCCACGTGCACAGCACCACCAGGCCTTTCAAGGTAGTCAACTCGGAGTTCCCGTGCCCACCTTCCAGCTCCATCATCTCACTCTGAAAATCATCCAGCACCAGATTGTTTGCCAAGACCAAACATATAAGCCCAAACTCGATGGCTTTACCTTGTTTAGTTTAGGAGTTTCTATGGCCACCTTCCAACTCCATCATCAGACCAGCTTTATGATACTATGTTATTGCATGGTCTCCGAAGATACGCAAGTGCACTTAATTTTAAGAATTGGTTCAAACTAATATACATAGGTACATAAATACTAACTAATCATGATGGCCGTTGGGGCGGAATGGTTCTCGAGAGGCGACCACTTACCGGAAGGGCCTGGGGAGCTTAATGGGTATTTAAATTTAGTCTGTGACCTCTAACCTATAAACTAGCAAAAGGCACCGTTTTGTCGTGGGTCAATAAAGACGATTTTTAACGGGAGCGCTACGCCGTGACCTGAGCGAGTACGAATAAAAAGTGAGAATCCAATAAAACTTAGGTGCTAATTACTGGTTTTAGGTTGCCGATTATTAGTTTACACAACACAAGTTAAACGTAAATAAAAATCCATGTACATTTCAGTGCACATACTGCGACAAGGCGTTCTCGTACCAACACGACATGAAGCGGCACATCAAGGACATCCACCTGCGACAGGGCACCGTCGAGTGCGACGTCTGCTACAAAAAATTTAACACCAAGTAAGATACTGTACTAATTACTACGATACTTCACCCCGAAACCTTGTTACAAGTCCTTCTCCACCTGGAGTGCCTGTCATCTATGGGGGGAGCACCTGGATACCAGGTTGGGCCTTTGTACTCGCTTCAAAAACGTACTTTGCGAATCGTCGACGATCTCAACCTGACAAGCGATTGAGCCTTTAAGCCTAAGGGGAGACCTTGCCTCCGTATGTGTGTTCTTCCGATTGTATAAAGGTCTGTGCTCCGAAGACCCGTTTGACATGATGCCCACGGCCACATTCTACCATCGCCACTGCTCGTCGACAGCAGGGCGTTCATCCTCACACCTTGGAACCTACACTTGTTTACCACTAATGTGGTATAAAAAAAGATAAAGCCCGACATTGGAAATAACCCGCCGTACAAACGCCGACACAGTTAACTGACCATTCGTGACCCTTATTACAATGCACATAAAGTGCACGGATGGTCAGTTAACTGTGTTGGCCATAGTACCATTAAAATCTGCAACATGGTGACAAACTATTTGCGAACATAGCGAGCGTAAAACAAACTGTTTGAGCTTATATACTATAAGTTGAAATTCAAATTTATTTAAAAGAACAAAGATAATAAAAAACAAACAATAAAACAACAACTTAACCTACAAAGACAAAAAAAGACTATAAATTAAAACTTAAAGATAAAAAAATTGGCCCAAATCGCTGTCAGAGGGTAGTGTGCCCAGAAGGCTGGCAGCATTGCCACGGTGGATGGCAATGCTCACTCTTTGAGCGAAATTTAGGCCAGCCCTCTGGTCACCGCTGGCGTCTATTAGGCGCGCCGACAAATCCTTATAAAGTCGGCGCGCGCTTGGACCCCATGGTCCCAGTGTTTCGACCCCAAACGCCTCAAATAAGTAACTGTAATTCAAATTCGTTTCAAATTACTTTGAGGTCCAAGTTTTCGTGAATATTATTTTTAAGAGTTCTATCGTAAAAAGCGCTCGGTCAGGATAGGATATCGAAACTCAATTGTATATTGAAAGCTTGAAGTTGTTGAACGTGTATAATATCAAGTGCTTACAGCAACATGCGGGCATTTTTATGATCAGTGTTCTCTTGCGAGGCGATTTTGTATATGATCGATTAATCGATTGTGAAATTGTCTTTGTATGATTTTTAGCACATTGTGCAAGGTTTTCTACAGAGGGGTAAGTTACTGAAATGCTACTCCAGTTATGTAGATATGCTCTAAGCGTGGTGCCCTAATTTTAACAAAGTAAGTAAGTATTTGCTTTTTGTGCAGCTATTTTCTATTTATATTAAAATACTATAACAAAGTATATTTAGTTTCGTATTTTTTAAACATAATATCAATTAACGAGTCTTCAAAAGTACCTACGTAAATTTAGCGGACATAATATATTGTGTCGCGGACTCACGAATATATATTGTTTGCATATTATCTGAGTCAATATATAAAAGGTGATTTTTTATTCAGTAATCGATGCCTAGTTACTCTAAAGGGCAAATAACCTCCTATAGATTCCGCCTATGAACGATTTGGTACAGTTATAGTCGCCCGCCGCTAAGAAGTCAATCCTGACACATGTCTCTAGTGATTGACACGATGTGACATTATGTCGATAAAAGTTGTGTCAAGAGTGAGTTGGGTGCAGTTTGCTCAGATCGAACTACATTGAAATATTTTGTACCTATTGATGTACAAATGTGTAGTTATTTTACTAATTGAAAATTTTTTAAAACCACTATGAAACCAAGAGTCAATTTGTACTTCAGAAAATTGCTAAATAAAATCTCATTAATGGGTACGTCATTAAGTATAAAATTGATTGTTTTTTTTTTAAGATTTATCATGGAGCAAAAGGTTAATTATATCATTATAGACTGAATGCATGAAAACACAATGCAATTAACAATGTCGCGCCGCCATTAACGAACACGATTAAAATGGCAATTGAAATTAAATGTTCATTCACTTTTATTTTATTGTCTAATAAATGGAGGGGCGTTATACATTTACAAAAACCAACAATAAATGAGCAGAACAATATAGGTACATATGTACTTTTTATTATCACCAGCTTAAGATCCAATCATATGAGGAGCCTAATTGGATTAAAATTTTAAACAATTAAGTAAATCAGATAACAATGCAATATGCTATTGGTACCTGGAGCTGGTCTGATAATGGAGACAGAAGGGAAAGCGGCCATAAGAATAACAGTTCCTAATTAAACCCCTCTTTCGTACGGTTCGTTTAGTTTATTAGAATTTTCTCAATGAAGAGTTAGTAGCTCATTTTTAGGGGTCCTGACCAAAAAGGTAAAAACGGAACCCTTATGGTGCGACTCCGTCCGTCCGTCTGTCTGTCACAAAGTCAAATATCTCAGGAACTACTAATGCTATCAATTTGAAAAAGTTGTAAACAAAGCTAATCCACGTAAGGAAAATGAAAAATTTGAATATATATTTTTAATTTCTCTAAAATCGACTAGAATACATTACATAAACATTGCATCAAAACCGTATTTATTACAGAAAAATACTACAAGGACACCGATGGAAGATCCACAAGATCAAAGGCGAGAGACAGGGTCGGTTGCCGTCGTACCTTCAGCACCAGATGGAGGAGCATCACCAGCCGCACGAGCTCCCGATGACACACATGGAGCCCGGCTACTGATATTCGCAGTACACCTGTTAGCCGTGAGATTACATACCTACCTACTTAATCTTGGATTGTCTCGTGGAATGGCCTCATGTAATAGGTCCAAAAGAGACATTGTCACGCCAACATCAGTGTTACAAGAGAGCAAATACAAACCTTATATAAAAGACTGAATAACACCTATAGTCGTTCTTGGCACTGCAGGCACGTTCGAGCAAGTTCGCTCCGAACCGCGACCATTTAACCCTTGGTATGCCAATGTCAAAAAATTGTTAGTTAAATCATGACCTTGAAGGTTTATGTAAGTTTCAACGCCTTCTGGACGAATACGGAACAAAGCATACCGATAAAGGTTAAGGGTCTCGCGCTCGGGCATGCCCGGTGTCCATTCATTAAGTGAAGATAGCTATCATCTTTCATAGAGAACTGTCCCAACTGATTTTATGGATGTAGGTAACTTTGAAACAATGAACTCTTATTGTTACTAGTTCCCGGCCTAAATTACATTACATACGTCGTATAAAGCTAGTTTTTTTACATGATTTTATTTAGTTTCACCTGTTCCTGTGTCTGGGTGGGTTTACTACTACTCAATACGTCTTACTAGTTTAGTTTGAACCATTTTCCGATGTTCGATTGATGTGAAACAATGTAAGTTACTTTATAAATGTAACTTAAATATTATTATGTTAAAGTGCAATATTATTGTTGTTGAGCTAGTCGGGTGATGGAGATGGAAGATCGGCGTTAATACATCGGCAATAAACTAATAAAAAATAGTACGGTCGGCAATAAAAGCCTGTAGGTATGTTATGTTACACCTCTTAACGACACAAATTATTTTATTAAATATTTTTGTTTCGTGTAAAATTAACGTGGAAATTACCACGAACAAATTTTAAATGATTTATACATTGAACAAATGCAACGGAAACCAACTTTTGACTTACGAGCGCTCGAAAACTAAATAAAACTGGAGTACCTAAATTTAAAACCGGCCAAGTGCGAGTCGGACTCGCGCACGAAGGGTTCCGTACCATTATCTATAAAAACGGCAAATTCTGTTGTATGGGAGCCCCAGTCCGACTCGCACTTGGCCGGTTTTTTAGTATTTGTTGTTATAGCGGCAACAGAAATACATAATCTGTGAAAGTTTCAACTCTCTAGCTATCACGGTTCTTGAGATACAGCCTGGTGACAGACAGATGGACAGCGAAGTCTTAGTAATAGGGTCCCGTTTGTACCCGTTGGGTACGGAACCCTAAAAACGAATGGTCAATA
The DNA here is from genome assembly GCA_932294315.1 of Epinotia nisella. Taxonomy (NCBI): domain Eukaryota; kingdom Metazoa; phylum Arthropoda; class Insecta; order Lepidoptera; family Tortricidae; genus Epinotia; species Epinotia nisella. Next base: position 13,778,027 of record OW028682.1, on the reverse strand, counting down.
TCACTCGTTTTTAAATTTTCTATCGCTATTTCAAAATAGCTAGGTATTCATCATTTTTGAAAGTCAAAAATCTTTCAGGAACACACAACAAGAACACAGGGAGGGAGGGGGGAAAACAGGGTTCTTGGGCTGAAAACGATAACGGTTTATTTTTACCGTTGCATTTGTTCTCTGTATCAAATAATTTAAAGCTTGTATGGTTGAGTGAGTTTATTTAATGTGGCCGGCTTTTTATAAAACTGTCATTGGAATTGGAATCTTTTACCTTGAATGGTAGAGTTGTTTTTTTGAACGGATTACTTTGATGCCATTCGGCCAACTCAAATAATCTCAAGTATTCCTAGATTATGATTTAATGTTAGAAATATGTTATTATTACCACGCAAGTAAATATTGTCTCTTCATAAGAACCAGGTTGAGTCTGAAATAAATAACAGCTACTGTTATTTTATAAACACTAACATTAGAATAAAATTGTAAACTATTTAAATTCAAGTTTTTTTTCTTATAATGATAATTCATTGTTTATTATCACTTTATGTTCAGTAACTAGTAGTAGTGATAGGTCAGCGTAATAGAAGACAATTTTAAACAGTCAATAAGTTTTTGTAAGAATTGTTTATACTAGTACCCAATAAAAAGAACTAGGTAGCAAAACCAACTACTTATTCTACGAATTAAAAGACTCTTTGTGCAAGTTGAAGTCATGTCTAGTGATTAGGTAGCCTTTTTAATAATTATTATTTGTACAATGAGTAAACCTTTTAAGGTGTGTTAGACATACGTATCGCTATTTATTCATCAAAATTTTAAAAAAAATGTGGAATGGGCAACACTCGTTGAATTTCTCCTCAACATATGTAATGCTTACGGTGCTTGCTAAATATATAGTTTTATATTTAAATGACTTATCTTTTGGTAATTATTAGTGAGTGACTATACCTACAGTCTCTTGCAATCACACAGATTCCAATGATTGACTCTATTTTATTATTTATTGAAATTTTATTTATACTTTAACGTCTCGAGAAATTATTATGATTATTTTATGCGCCATTATAGGTGATTTATTTATTAGATAAGTTTTAAATACTCCATAAACAATAACGAGCTGCTATATCAGTGGAAATAAAGTCTCCGAGAGTTAAACGCGTTTCTTTTGTTTTAATCATGAAATTTCTTCTATTTATACTGATATTGAGGAGTTGTGCTGCATTTGACTTGCCTCGGTGCAAGCCAGATGTGAATATCGGCAAGGACCAGTATCGTGTGTCTGACACATACCCAGTGGGTGACGCGGTGCCCACGGATGCCCACTATGACGTGTATGGGAACTTGTTTTATGTCAAATCTGGGAGCAACAGCGTTGGATATTACTACGACATCTATGTTGTCAAGTTTAAGACAACGACTGCTCAGAAAATCACGGGTAAGAAACGCGTTTTAATCCTTAAGGTGAGTAGGTATCCACCAGCGTGCTAGGTTGCGAGGCGGTGAGCGAGCACAAAATCTACCAATAGCGTGGCTGGCCCCGCTCACGCATCGCCTCCTGTTGGTCCATTAATTCCTCGCTCACCGCCTCGCAACCTCGCACAGCCCTGGAAATTACTCGACCTTAATATCATTCATCATAATTATGTATGTGCAAAGTCGAAGCTAGCACACATTAGGTACCTACGACATAAGAAACAGAAAATCTTCAAAGGCTGTCGCACCGCTGCGGCTGTCGCGGCTTGAAGTCGTAAGACTCGTAACTCTATCTCGTGACTGGCGCTCTAAATCGTACGCACCTCTATAATCTCGCTACGCGCGTGCAATTCATGCTTCACTCGTCTCCGCGTTGTCTGGAGTAGACCGTAGGCCTTTGTGCAACACTAATGGTTTTTGAGTTGAAGAATAGTCTCATTATCATCTCTATATTGTATATTACGATTAGAGGCTACAGACATCTGAGGGTTGGAAACCTGCACGGATATCACAAGACGGCGCGCGAGCTCTTCGATTTTTCTCGCACTATCCGTCTCTCATATTAGATCACATAGAAAGAGAGGTATAGTGCGAGAAAAATCGAGAGAGCTCGCGCGCCGTCTTGTGATAGTCATGCTGGTGAGCTGGCATACAGATTTCCCCTAGTTCACACACCAGTCTACAGTCGTGTTTACGAATGTTTATAAGTAGACTTACTTACATACTGTGTATTTGTAACTTTGTGGTGAAGATAAATTTATTATTCGTCATCATACCAGCCGAAAGACGTCCACTGCTGGACATAGGCCTCCCCCAAAGAGTGCCCAAGTGACCGGTCCTGCGCCACCCGCATCCAGCGGACTCCCGCGACCTTTACCAGGTCATCAAGTCCATATTGTGGGAGTCCTACCCACGCCGCGCCTCACTCGTTTAAATTGATTATTATTAGATTCCTAATAAATAAGACCAAAGTTGTCCTGTTTAGGGTTCCGTACCCAAAGGGTAAAAACGGGACTCTATTACTAAGACTTCGCTGTCCGTCCGTCTGTCACCAGGCTGTATCTCATGAACCGTGATAGTTAGACAGTTGAAATTTTCACAGATGATGTATTTCTGTTGCCGCTATAACAAACAAATACTAAAAACAGAATAAAATAAATATTTAAAGGGGCTCCCATACAGCAAACGTGATTTTTTTGCTCGTTTTTATAATGGTACGGATCCCTTCGTGCGCGAGTCCGACTCGCACTTCACGCACTTGGCCGGTTTTTTATTATAGAATTAAGTATGTAATTTACCTATAGGTATAGCAGCATAGGTATTAGGTATATTGTATTTATTACGTTTAGAACACAAATAATGAATACTGACGTTTTTGTTTGTTTGTTAGGATTACCGGAGGGAGTTAGTTACTCGGTGGCAGTGGACAAAAAAGATGCTAAGGTATACTTCGGCACCGAGAAAGGAATGTTCAGCTACAACTATGAAACTCACAACGCCACTCAAGTATCGGACTCTTTACTGAAAATTAACATGATTTTCGTCGATAAAAACGGAAATAAATACATAACTAACAGCAACAATGGGGTAGAAGAGCTATATTTACTTTATGGAGACAAGAAAATTCGGTTTAATACTTTAGAAGCATTGAACGAGTTGGCAATTGACGATAAGAATAACTTCTACTTCATTAAACACAAACAGTTGTTTGTTTTGAAATCGGCACAGTCGATACCCGTGCATATTGGCAACGTTACCTACAACGGCGTGGGACAGATCTCGTTCCACAAGGATAACGTATTCGTCGCCAGTGACCATTTGGCGTATTTCCATGAGAATGAGACTGGCAAGATGAAATTAGTCTCTAATGTTCCGGATAAGGTGACGGCCATAGCTTTTGATAGGACTGGCGATTTTGTGGTCGGCACTCGTGGTAAATTGTTGAAGTTTAAGAAACACGACTGCTATTATAGGAACAATTAATAATAGTTCTGTATATACGCATGTACTTACTTGCAAAAGAAAACTGTATAATCTATACGAATAAGTTATTTTAAAACGAAATTGGGAGGTTTGATTGGTAGTTATTGTTAATTCTTATTTTAATTGATATTTTAAGTGCACTAACACAAAAATGGGGAGGTACCTAATAATAGTTATCGTTATAGAAAGTCCTATCAGAGTACAGTCAGCAGCTGAAGTAGTAGCATGCAGGCGAAGAGCTCTAAGATCTAAACAAGTTCTTATACAGAAGTCGGTAGATTATTTGGTTTTGACCTCTGTTACGTATAGCTACTTCGGCAGCCGAGCCTTTAGGCGGAGTACGTCATTTTCTTTACCAGTCACTTTCTGGTTAGGTCACGTTCTGAAGACGCCACTTTCTGTGGACGTCACGTTCTAAGGAGGCCACTTTCTTAGAGCGTCACGTTCTGAGAATGTCACTTTCTTAGATTGCCACTTTCTGAGTTCGCCACTTTCTGACTTTGTCACGTTCTGGGTTCGTCACTTTATGAGTTTGCCTCTTTCTGACTTTGTCACTTTCTGATTTCGTCACTTTTGGGTACCTACAAGTTTTTTTTATTTTACTTAACACTTCTAACGTGACAAAGTCAGAAAGTGACGAAATCAGAAAGTGGCAAACTCAGAAAGTGGCAATCTAAGAAAGTGACATTCTCGGAACGTGACGCTCTCAGAAAGTGGCCTCCTTAGAACGTGACGTCCACAGAAAGTGGCGTCTGCAGAACGTGACCTAACCAGAAAGTGACTGGTAAAGAGAATGACGTACTCCGCCTAAAGGCATCCGAGTGTACCTACGAGTAAGAATGCTCCACACACGTAATACTACCTACACACTAAGACAACAAATAAAACAATGTGTATGGAACAAGTAGTTTCATTTTAATTACTTATTCAATTAATTACCTATGATTACCTACAGCCAATAGCTTAGCTTAAAATAGCTCAATATCACTGATTTACGTCATGTAGGTAGAATCCCTAACATATCATTTAGAACTTAGGCAAAGGAGTGCAAATCTATTTCGTTTGCAGTTCATCAAACTAGTCACAGTACAGGTAATATTTGGGGCATCCACACACGGGCACAATAGTGTACTTTTTTGTTTGCACTTTTGTTCACTTCACAGAGTTCAGAATATAAAATAACAACTAAGCTTAAAAGAATTGAACTGGCAAACTGGCAGGCACCCTTGTAAATAAATTAATTAAAAAAATCATTTGTACCTACGTTTACGGCTATTTACAGATGAATAGCTAATGATTATTAATATTCTTATACACAATCGTATACCTACCTACAATACGGCAATAGTACACATAATTTGCATGCAGTTATATTTTCATAGCAGACTTTGTATTGGTATTATAAGAACAGCATAATAAGTGCTAAAATTACTATGCAAAATGATACCTATGTGGTAATGTATTATATTATATTACAGGAAATGCTGTGTATCATATTCTATTTGATTTACAACAGTATTAATAACATTTGATAACCCCCAAACCCCAAACATGATAAAGGAATAGTGAACATGAATACTTTAAAAACAAAGTTTAAACCAACTTCAATTCATTACTTCGCCAAGCCACATAGATCCATGAATATTTTGACATTTCCTTTCCAATTTACCACATGAGCTGCTTTCCGAGCGCAAATGCGTTGATTATTACAGAAAAAACCCTAGTCGCTATGTAGGTATGTGGGCTAATAATATTTGAGGAGTTCCGTTGATTCCGCAAGGATCTCAGAATTGACACTTCATAAGTTGCTACTTCAACGGAATCATGTCAATCTTTGACGTACTTTACTTCTTTAAGGAGAGGAGATCCATAAGTCATCTGTGGTCTTCATCATCAGTTCCACTTCACCAACATTGCGATTTCCGAGGGTAAATTCACGATTATAATAGAAAATACCGAAATCATTACACTGTAATAAATAAAATATGCAAACCATATGCATATAATATGGGTACCTATGCTATGTTTAACAAATAAAATATTCTGTATTTGTATTTTGTAATATTTGAGGGTTGCCCTCAATTTCCCCGGGATCCCATCATCGAATCGGATTGAATCGGTCCACAACTGCCATGTATATAAGCTGTGTAATTATATGGGTTAAGTAAATAACAAATAAATTGACATATAAATCGGTCAGCATACGTAAATATATATATATGTATGTATATATACAGTGGAACATAAAACTTTTTTTGAAGCCGGTTAAAAAGTAATATTTCGTTAACCATCGGTATTTTATTTATTAACCCGACGCAAAAAGAGGGGTCTACAAGTTTGACGTGTCTGTGTGTGTTTGTGACATCGTAACTCCGAAACGAATGGACCGATTTTAAAACGGTTTTTGGAAATGGTTCTTAGCTTCGTTTCAACATAATTGGTTCAGCCGTTTTTGAGATATTGAACTTTGAAATGAAAACGATACGGTTTTTCAACTTTTCTAAGTTGTAGTTATGATTGTTGAATCAATAAACACCTACGTAATACTGCATAATAAGTATAATAATATTAATAACACATTTCTAAAACGATAAAAACATCACTCTATCCAGAAAACCATAAAGAAATCATATTATATTTTTTGACTAAAAGTTAGTTGAACATTATTCTTGTTACACATGATCACAAGCAAGTGCCATTAAGCACCTAATAAACATCAAAACATCAATGGGGCAATATGCTTTGTGATATAATTGGAAATGTCAAGGGTTGGTTTTGTGAATTAGGGAGGGCCATGGGCTGGCTAGTGCTGGAGATGGTGATCTGCTGTGTGGAGGTCTGGTGCACCAGCTGCTGAGCCGACGGGACTTGCTGCGCGGCCAGCTGTTGGGCAGACTGCTGGGCAAGCTGCTGGGACTGCTGCGCGGCCAAGTGTTGCACAGATTGTTGCGCTGCAAGGTGTTGGGCAGTCTGTTGTGCCACCAGGTGTTGAGCTGACTGCTGCGCGGCTAGGTGCTGCACGGACTGCTGTGCTGTGAACTGCTGCTGCTGCGCCAGCTGTTGCGGCAGCGCCGACTGTTGCACCAGCTGTTGCACTGTCGTCTGTGACGCGTTCCCCATCAGCTGCTGTGGAGGTGGCGCCAGCGTTAACTGCGCTGGTGTAACTGCAACTACTGTCTGCCCACCTCCCATCAGCGTCCCTGAATCACTGACATGCATCAACTGTTGAGCACCAGCACTGGTCACTATGAGAGCTCCTGAGTTTCCCATCAACTGCTGTGTTGTGCTTACAGTCAGCAATTGTGGAGCTGGAGTCAACAGCTGAGCCCGGGATGCTGCAGGTGCCAATGCCAAATTTGGAGTAGCTGCAGCAGGCACTAAAGTAGGCAATGCACCGGAGAGACTCACTACAGGTGTCATGCTTACTGTAGCTAGTGATACAGGAGCTGACGTTCCATGGCGTGATGTGATAATACATGACTGTTCATTTCTATTTGCAGATGCTTGCTGCAGTAAAAACTCATTCATGGTGGACAGTTGAACATTTTTCTCTGTCAAGTCTGCTACTTTCTTCAACAAAACGCTGATATTGTCATGTAGCAATTTAACTTTATGATCTAATGATTCACAGTTTTGGCATATATTTGGTGCAGATAACACTTGATTCTCTAATGCCACATCTTCATATGTGTAGCGTCTTACTTTGCATTCAGGGGGTGAGTCTTCATCTCTTAGCATAGGAGGTGGTCGATTGAAGAGTGGTGGTGGTACAAGCACAGGATCATGGACTTTATCAACTGGGTGAATCATCTTGCACTCAGGGTTGGAGCAGGAGCCATGCAGGTACATCTGGCATACTGGAATGTTCCCCCGTTCCCGAAATTCCCCTTGAGGAAACGAGCCTGTCATGTAAAAATGTGCTTCCTCTTCTGCTGTGCTATGGAGAAATTTGCAATTGTGTCTAAAACATCCCTTATTCTGATAGTCGTGGCAAAAGCGGAACAGTTCTTTTAAACAGCTTACAGGTGGCGTTTCATGAGCGTACCGACAATTTTCGCGAACGCAACAACCTCGGATGTAGTCGCGGCAGTAGTTGGCCGCAGCCGCTTTCTCGTCGTCGGAGATCATTGTTCCATCCATAAGCACCATTACGCCTCTTATCGAAATTAAAGGATCTGTTTTGTTGCGTGCTTCTACCTTTCTCTTTAAGTGAATACAGAAAAAAAATACTTCGATAGATACCTTAAACGTACAGCGCTAGTTCGAATTAATTTCCTCGACGACCACCACTGTTATCATTGAAAAATGTCACTCACATTTGAGCAAAAACAATCCCGAGAAAACTGCTTAACCATTTTTTTCTTATTATTATTATGAAAGAGAAATGACAGGTTCAAGGGTTCGAGGGACTTGAGTTAGTAAGTGTGTAAATTAACTACGAAATAACAAACCATTTATAAAAACATATTGGTTTCAAATTTTCAATTCAATATCTTGGCTACTTGGCTTTAATAACACAGACATGCACAGACACAGAATAAATGTAATGAATGAATGAATATGGAATGAATGAAATCCATTGAATTGATTTATACTTGCCGTTAAGGGCATTACACTCCTGGCAATTTGTCACAAAAACTTGATATAGTTAGAAAGAGACAGCAATACATAATTTTCATTCTAACTATGGCAAATTGTTGTGATGACGTATAGAAAGCATTATAGCAAACAATTAATCTATTGATTTGTATTTTGATTATAATTTAATGATTTTCATAGTATGCTGTAGGTAAGGCACGGCGAATTCCCCTTCAAGGGGCTACTGCGAAACGAAAACGAACTTCGTTCGAACTAGCAAGTGCGACAGATATACACGAACGAAGTTCGTTCTCGTTTCGCGGTAGGCCCTCACCTCAGCGTGCTCCCATTCAATATTCTCTTTGGTGCTCCCAGCCAAACAAACCCCACCATCTTTCAAAAATAAACATGGCGGCGTGGTAGCTAATGGCTATATGATTGATTGATTGATAGTTATATTATTGATGGTTTAAATGAAATTATATACACAGACTTAGTAGTTAATTAAAATAAGTTTAGCATAATATATAATACATCAAACAACATGTGCATAGTGTATCGTAAATTGCAATGACCAAAATGAGGTAAGTCAGATTTTTATGATCAATAAGTTTCATATGTTTTTATTCGGTTTGATTATAGTTTTGTATTTTCAGGTAACATTATAGTGAAATGTTTAAACAACAAGTGTCGCCTCGGAGCGTCCATCCGTACCAGACGACAATGGTGCCGCGAAGCGAGCAGCAGTTTGTTTCTGCAGCTCAACAAAGGGCCAAGTTTCCTTGGGCGGAGGATATTAACCCGCCCGTGTACCAAGTCGCGGGAACGGATAGCTCAACGTCTGACAATGCTTACCATGCAAGTAGATTTTTGTATCATCACATTATCACTATCAGTAAACCATTCTGAACCTGATATGTAATATTGCTCATTACCTACTAACTTAAACGGGCAAATAAACACTCTAGTAAGAAGGATAAGCCTGCGAAAGCCTACACCTATAAAAGTTCAGTTAAAACCTTTTTTAAACTATCACTTGGGCAGGCAAATTATGGAAAGTTTGGTTTCATTCATCCTGATCCACTTTTTGTGTGTAAAATAAATGCCTTAAATTACTTATCAATTTTAAATTCGCAAGAACTGCAGTAACAGTAGAGTTGTCCTTTCTTGCAAACTATACACATACTTTAAATTTATCATAATACAAGACAATGTAAATTTAACAATTTCAGGTCCCTCACTATTACAATGAAGATATAAGAGAGTATGGTCCACCATCACCAGTCTACCAGTCACCATACAGTGCTGGGACATGGAGAAGCTACAAGAAAGGAGAAAAGTACCCAATGCACACAGCAGCCTCACATGCATATACTTTTCCTGAGTGTGCATCTGCATTTTCACTGCCAATATGTGATATGGAAGGCCGTGTAAAGCCCCCAGAGCAGTCACCAGTGCCTCATATACCTTCAGTGAGCCCGGAACCCATGATTGGTGCCTGCGGTGGCCACTGCCCTGGCTTTGAATATGTGTGCTATTACATTTTACAGGTTTGTAGACTTTAAATTGATTTTAAGTTGTGTAAAACTCCAAAATACCTTAACAACTGTTGGTGATTTGTAAATCCAGGGCAGTCATAAATAGTATTTTGTGAAATATTATTTGATTCCAACTATTTCATAATGGCTAATCCTACAAAACCATGTTTACTCTTGCATCCAGATTGTAATTTCCTAGCTGTGTTTTAGCCAAGAAAAAATATTTTGAGAAAGTATTAATTTTGACTTTTTTGTTTCAGGTTATATTTGTCGTAGGCATATTAACTGGGATCTCATTATGTATTGCGGGAATTGTATTAAGGCGAACCAACAGGAATGGTGATTTAGGAGTCCTAGTCTATATAGGTGAGATATTTCAGTAAAACAGTAATAACACTTATCAAGTCTCAACTGGTGGGAATTATCAAATGGAAATGATTCATTCTTCAGTAGGGACAAATTAACATTGGTTTGCAAAAAATTATCTAAAGCAGATATAGGATATCAATGTAATAATGAGCAATATAGAAAGGTTTCAACTTTCAACATATTCCTATCCAATTTCTAATACTAGTGGCTCCATGAGCTGAAACACGCGGGCCTGTCTTTTTTTAGAGGAGAACAGCACCAAGCACAAAATCTCAACTTATCAAAATTTGCTCGCCAGGCTGCCTCTCGTCGTGTGTGTGCTGCGTGCTCCTGGGCGTGCAGTGCTGCGTGCGCCGCGAGATCCGGCAGCGCAAGCAGCGGACCAACCTGCACATCCCACTGCAGCCCTTACAGGTTAATACTTCTTCAGGGACGCAAAAGTCAACATCAAGCCGAAAATGGGTGGCCAGTCATAAGTTATCAAAAAAATTATAACTTATTGCTATGACAACTCCCTGTTGCCAGTATGGTTCCTGGTCCAGAGTTCACACTTTCATTACCAGGAACCTGCTAGCGGGGCACCCTGCTCGTGAGCACTTTTCTCTAATTGCAGAGTTCCCTATTAATTGGCCACGAGTGTAGCACTACTACTGATGTGCTAACGAAAAGTTTCCTATATTGCGAAATTTTTGTGCAATTTAACTGGAAAATTTCGAAAATTTCTCATTTTTGAATGGGATTTGAAACTTTCCATTTCCAACATGGAAATTCCGTACTTAAAAAGCATAAAACTGTAACTCTTATACACTATGTATAAGAGTTACAGTTTTATGCTTCTCAGGTACGTAAATTTCCTTAATTCCTTGTGAAACTTTCTAGAAATTTCCGACTTGGAAACTTTAAGCAACTTGCACATCACTAAGCACTACTAAATCTTCGGCTCTGGATGTGTAAGGGCATCCACTATAAATTATAGCTGATGCTAATGGGTTATTCCCACCTGTTACTACCAATTTGTAAGGAGTGATAACAGCTGGGATTTCTTTTTCTCATTTTTACCAGTGGAAACGAATGGAAACGAATGGGACCATTGATGGTATGGTAACTACTAGGTTTTATTTTCCCAGTAGTTACCACCGAGTACTTATGTGGTAAAAGATGGAGAAAAAAATCCCAGCTGTTATCACTGGTTTCAAATTGGTGGTAACAGGTGGGAATAATATATGCTTAATACCCTCCGGCGAGTGGACTGGATGCCTATTGACAAATTGGGCTGGCGTATACCCTTAAGCACTCAGGGTAAACGTTTAATGTGGCTTGCCACCAGTGGCGGAGCGCCCATGCAAGCCGATAACTACCGGCTAGCCTAAAATAAGTATATTATAGTTGTATGTATACTCTGAACTTTTTCATAACATTTTTGTTCTGGGTTGCCCATCAAAAATATTCACGCGCCGCCACTGCCCCGAATAAAAACTATATATGCATTATTATTGAAATTTGTACGATAATTATTACTTTTCATGATTTTATCGATGTCGCGGTAATAAGGTTGTGTAATTGACTAAATAAAACTGCAGAAAAGTATAAAAAGACAGGCAGTCTGTGATCCATCATTTCTCACAATTTATAACGAATTGACACTTATTTATTTATTTAGTAACTAACTCTACCTCTTTATGATATTAATATATAGATCAGGGCTTACTCAGGTATTCCTTATTAAAAATGAATTATGTTTCTCAATTCGTGATATTTTTTCGTTATTTCAAAGTAGTACTTAGATAATGAAATATTAGATGAGTTAATCATTAAATGTTAATTACATCATGTTGATAAACACATAGCTAATATAGCTATGAAATAATAAGCGAAATATCGAAATTGTGTACCTACCGGTATTTTCTATTAAGTTGTTCCGGTATACAGAGTGTTTTTTTTAAATGGGACAGTATGGGGAAATCCGAATCTAAAGGAGATAGAGGAAAAGTGTCCAAGGAGACATTAGGTGTTTTTTTATGTAAACAAATTTGGCTCATTAAAATTTTTGGTCAAGCGTGAGTTGTTCTTAAAAAATGATAAAGTTGGTCATTTTTTTTTTTGACGCGGGTCGACTCTGTTTCATGTAAGGATTATTTCATTGTATGGAAAGAAAAAAATCTGAACAGCAGAAGTTGGTCAAATTTAATGAAAACTAATCTTCATACAGTTGGTTTATTACTTGAGTAAATGTTCGATGTGGCCGCTGTCTTGTCTTATGCAGGTACGAGCACGCTTCAAGACACTTCTAGTTGCATTTAACAGAGACTTATGGTGAATTGTGTTTAAAGTGTTGTAAACAGCATCTTTTAATTCTTGTACGGAGTTGTATCGGGATTCATAAATTCGACCCTTAAGGTAATCCCACCCCATAAGAAAAAATCTAATGGCGTTAAGTCGGGCGATCGTGGGGGCCACTCGTTCCAAATTTGAATTCTTTTTTTTATAATTTCAAGACTATCGCGTGCCATGATGTTTACGAAGATTAAAAAAAATGTTCTTCTCTTGAATCATCTGGAGCTCTTATGGATTATCGAAATTTAAAAATGGAATAATTTTAAATAATTGTATGAAGATTAGTTTTCATTAAATTTGACCAACTTCTGCTGTTCAGATTTTTTTCTTTCCATACAATGAAATAATCCTTACATGAAACAGAGTCGACCCGCGTCAAAAAAAAAATGACCAACTTTATCATTTTTTAAGAACAACTCACGCTTGACCAAAAATTTTAATGAGCCAAATTTGTTTACATAAAAAAACACCTAATGTCTCCTTGGACACTTTTCCTCTATCTCCTTTAGATTCGGATTTCCCCATACTGTCCCATTTAAAAAAAACACTCTGTATACGTTCCCTGGTATGGATCGCTACAAGCTTGAATGAGAAATAACTTGATTACAGGAAACGCCCGCGCCAGCTTACCCATTGTTGTCATCCACACTACCTCATCATAGCCAAGTATATAGGTTCGTATTACGAGTATTTCACCTTATTTTACGTCCACCGGACATATAGTACTGCACGCTTCCTGGCCAGGGAGAGACGTAAAATTCATTTTTGTTTTACCGCCCTAGGTAAGTAATGTACTATTATGTCTACTCTCTAAAAATGAACAATTAATTGGTTGTATGGTTACAAAACTAAAGCCATTCAAGGCCAAGCAACGCTACCGGTGCGTCGTAACGTGCAGCAGCACTTTTCCGCCTTTTAGCGGAAATCGCTCGTAGAGGCAACTCACATGTGTGTCATGGGCCTTGAATGGGTCTGGCCTCTTGCATGTAGTGGACTGTTGGAATAGGCATTTGTTTAGTTTGTGGCACAAATTTTAAATGTAATTGTATAATGTCTATTCGAACAGGTAAATACAAGAGGGGCCTTTTCTTCGGGTCTTAAACCAATCTTGCTTTTCTTGATAAACGAATTAATTCGTTTTAATTTTCATTATATCAGTAGTATTTCGCTTTCATTGTACAGTCTACAGCTGAAGTAGCTACGCGTATGAATAGGGTAAAATCATTTACACACATCTTTAGTATAAGGCAATATAAGAGCTTGTGTACATAATTCTAGCCCTTCACTGTGTTAGCTACTTTGCTGCCGATTACATGATGCGATATCGCGACAATGAGATACGCCAAGTTTTCTCTGCGTGTCTGATTAAACAAGAGACGCACAGTGAACGTTACAATTTAGTGATCTAATCAAGTGTGAGGAAAATGTACTTAAGTGGTAATTTTATTTCAGACCAACTGCCATTCTTTGCCATGAAGAAGACGTGACCGGGATACCGTGGTGGCGCAGAACTACAAGAGACTGAATAGCTTTAAGTTTTTATTTACCCAAGTGTATATGAAATTATATTTTGTGTAACATCTAAGCTGAACTAAATGTTTGTATAATAAAATTGAAATGACATCTGCTTCATATGTTTTCTTTTATTTGTTGTAATAAAACAGCATCTTGGGAATATGACTTATATTCAATGTTATCATCGGTGTAATGTCGATAAAATCATCAATAATTTTAAGTACATTCTAAAAGGAATAACATAATTTATGTACTTTAAATACATATTTTTCTGTAAATAAAAAACATCCAATATTTCGAAAATAATTAACTGCAGTTTTAAGAGCATATATTACTTAAGAGAATTACATAGATTTAAATGTGAACTTACATTACATATGTAATCTTTCTATAATTATTTCTCCACAAATATTTACACGATTTATAAAAATTGCAACTGTTTCTCATGAAGTTATAGGTACTTGTACATTATGTTTCTTCTCTATGTCTAAATATTCAAAAAACGAACGAATTTTAAAGAGAGCTTTACATTATATCAGTTTTAAGTATATATTAAACAATAATTCCTATACAACACAAGGACAACCTCGAGACACGACCACGTAATACCAGCATGTTTTGCGCTTACAGCTACACAGGACGGCCCTAACCTAACAGAATCATTCAATTTTCGAGCTGAAAATACAAAAAAAAACAATAAATAATACTTGACAATTTACCTCGAAAGGCGGTCTTGCTACACTTGTGTAATTTATTTCGTATATGAAATAGAAAATTATATTTTATTAGTTGACTAATACTTTGAGATATATATTAATTCGATTAGCTACACTTCAAAATAACCAGATCATTTCAAGACAATGTATTTCTAAAATACAATAAATAGGTAGTAAATATAAATGTTATATCTATTAATTACTCTGGACGTTAATTTGGCCACTTGTCTTTCACTAATTACTTGTATTAATTAAGACAATCCTTACCAAAACGTGAAACGACGATAATCGTCGCTCTCAATATTTACTTAGAACTTGATTTATTAAATGCATAGAAGTATTCTGAAGGCGAATTAATCAATCGTTCACTGCCTTCGTCACAACCACGTGTCTGGCTGACTTTAGTAATCATTATGATTTTGCCAAAAATATAACGGTTCTACAACCTAGTTAACTGATTTCTAGTGTCTCTATATAGTGGGAAGAGAAAACGAAAGTGCTTACAATAATACTATCACACAAACAAGCACACATTTTATCTCCTTCAGTAAATTCAATCAACACTTTGTACCGCGAAATGCAACATACCACAATGGACACAATTTTACGAGTGGCATTACTTGAGACACTATTCTACTAAGTCCTTATTCGTCATCTCTTGTAAAATATTCATCTCATAACTCTATGCATACTGTAACCTACAATCGTATGTCTAAACGTAAAGTATCAATAATACCACTCGATCGATCTTATATTAGGGGGACAAATTGTATGACTCCTAGAAGTTTGCAGGCCAATATCGGTGGTGGCTTGCGCGCCTTTACGCGAGTGATTGTCGTCCATCCAGCATTTTGTCGCTCTCCTCCGCACTGCTTAAGCTGAAAAAAGTTAAATGTTATCAGTTTATAACCAAGAAGAGAAAATACTCCGCGTGCGTCATTTGACTACAACACATGCAACGGATATGTACTGCAGTGATTCAGTCGTGATTATGAATAAGAAAGGAACTATAAACTGCCTAGCCAATTGATTCACCATGCACGTGGCACGGCACATGTATCCTGAGAGAATCCTATATTCAATTCAGCTATAGCAGCGGTCATGAAGAACATGAACGAATTTTGTTATTCAGATGAAAATTTATGAAATGTTGTGTCAGTATTATATTAGTAGTCATTTAACAGAATCGCTTGTTAGGTCCTTCGAATTAACTACGGCCAGCAATATAATTATGAACTGTACAGTGAATTTCAGGCAAACAAGAACAATCTGTAGTACCTAAATTGGTGTTGTTGAAGTGTACCCAGTGGGCACACCCTACAAACCAGTAGAGATTAACAGTATTATGTCCTTCTTCGAGACTTGTACTCTCTATACAAAATTTCATCAAATTCGGTTTACCGGTTTAAGTGGCGGTCTTCATTTGTTTTGTTAGCATGGATACAACTGTAGAAGCGCGGATCGCTTGAACTTTAACACTTCACACCAACCGCGTCTAACAATAGGCGTAATGTACCTTTGTTGCAAACTTCAGTAAACAACGCTGAAGCGCGCGACGATTATTATCCATTCACATGTTTTAACAAAACGTTTAATATATCATTCCAGCGAGGCACCACGCTTTTATTTAATAAAATTCCGGCACCTGACCACATGTATTATTTGCATGAATACGAAAACAAATACGTATATCGTAACGCAACCATCGAGGTCACCAAGGCTGGTAATATACGTCAGAACTATAAAAAGTTTATACGTTCTACAAAGTTTATTCGAATCTAGATGAGAAGTTGCGATCGCTCGTACCTAACACCCTTATTAACCATGTAAGCCTACGCAAACGTTCCGTTCTCGAGCCAGGCGTATTGTCACATTCAAATTATGTGATTGAAATTCTTGGTAGGTAGGGAATGCAACAATAAGTCGTATAAGTCACTCACCAGTCCTTGTTGTCCATGAGGTTGCGCATCTCAACTGTCGCGGGGGACATGTGCTGCTCAGCGACCAGTGGGTCGGTGAAAGGATGAGCGCGGTCAGCCAACACAACACTCACCAGTTCTTGTTGTCCATGAGGTTGTGCATCTGGACTGTCGCGGGGGACATGTGCTGTTCAGCCACCAGTGGGTCGGTTGAAGGATGAGCGCGGTCAGCCAACACAACACTCACCAGTCCTTGTTGACCATGAGGTTGCGCATCTGGACTGTCGCGGGGGACAAGTGCTGCTCAGCCACCAGTGGGTCGGTTGAAGGATGAGCGCGGTCAGCCAACACAACACTCACCAGTCCTGGTTGTCCATGACGTTGCGCATCTGGACTGTCGCGGGGGGCACGTGCTTCTCAGCTACCAGTGGGTCGGTGGAAGGATGAGCGCGGTCAGCCAACACAACACTCACCAGTCCTTGTTGTCCATGAGGTTGCGCATCTGGACTGTCGCGGGGGGCACGTGCTTCTCAGCTACCAGTGGGTCGGTGGAAGGATGAGCGCGGTCAGCCAACACAACACTCACCAGTCCTTGTTGTCCATGAGGTTGCGCATCTGGACTGTCGCGGGGGGCACGTGCTTCTCAGCTACCAGTGGGTCGGTGGAAGGATGAGCGCGGTCAGCCAACACAACACTCACCAGTCCTTGTTGTCCATGAGGTTGCGCATCTCGTCGACGGCGGCGGGCGGCGCGTCGCGCACGGGCGCGTACTGCTCGGCCACCAGTGGGTCGGTGGAGGGGTTGAGCGCGGTCAGCCCTGCTGCGCCACTCGACGGCATCTCCTTGCCGCCTCCCCATCGCGCCGACCAGGCCCAACCGCCGACACCTGCAAATACAGCACTTCATGTCAAGGATATTTTCTAAAACATGTTTGGCCGCCAGTACCTAGTAGTGTCAATGAAGTTAGCGTAGGCAGAAGCAGCAATTACGAGTCTATCCGTTTCACTGATTCGTGTATGAGTGACAAATTGACAATTAGGTAATAAATATATTATATTTACTTATTTGACCGGTTAGGTTAACGTAGGGCTCAAGCGATTAATCGATTCTAATATGGCATTTCAGTGCTGCGTTTGTCTAACTCGATCTCCATATATGAAGTATTATCCGTCAAGAAAATAAATGCGGAAGAGAGCACAGACCATGTTTTTACAAATCTCATGACTTATGAGGTTTGTAAGTACGTTTATGGCTAGCCTCGTCTAGGTATCTGTCCGGATAAAATAAATATCGACCTTGAATTTAATGATAAGGAAATACATTATTTATTACATAATTGCAATAATCGTCCTTCTAACCACAAGCGCCTCTTGCGTTGCGTGCCAATGCCAAGGGTATTTCGGTATATACTAGTTAAGATTTTCACAGTACTGTTCACTACTTTCACAGACGTAGACCAACGTCTAGCAACCACATTGTAAAGGCAGGTTGGATAGTTCCTATATATTGTATTGTATCCTATAGATTGGCTACGTAACCGTGGTCGTCAACGTATAGCTACGATAGACACTCACCAGCCAGTTCAATAGTCGTGGTCAAAATCAGCTCTGATTCGATATATGATTAGGTATTTTATTTTATTTTTATTAACAGTTGATATATTATTTGATATTAAACTTCATATCTGTGGATAGACTCAGGTCCTAAACCCAACGTTACGAATACCAATCATATAATATGATATGATGATCCAGAAGTTACGTAACATTATATAGAATCTGAATCATGTTCCATGGACAAAGTACAAAGTGCTACAATACATGTATATTCACGCGCATTGTCACCATTTGTTACGAAATGACAGGGCCGTCTATTGTGATTCTCCTTAGAATTGTACTTGAAAGGCAAATGAGGATCCTATGGCTGGCTATAAGTAGTAAATTAAAGCAACCACGTAAACTGAACGGGGAAACGATAATGGCCGGCGCTATCGGCGCACACTCTTCGGGGTTAAGGTCATGGATGCATTAGGTTGCCGCTTAACCTTTATATCCCTTCGTTTACTTTAAATAACCTCTTTCTTCAAGATTTTATTTATTTTCACCTGACCTTTGTCTGTTTGTCCACGGTTTTAAGTCTTACAAGTTATCTAAATGCGATCCATTTCCCGTTGCTCGATTGTGGTCTAATTTTGCTTCGGTAAGTCGGTTAACAATGCAATAAATATCATCATATCATAGGTCTCTGGAATTAAACAACGCAACCCCATTGAGTTGTTGACGACTAGGGAAAGAGAAGTAGGTAACAGTAACACACGGTGATAGGTTAGGTACGATAAAAGCTAGTCCCAAGTGTCCCAACGACACTTGAGTACTCACCGGCGAAGAGCAGCCCAAGGCATAGGATGACGCCGCCCGCAATGAGCGTGCCGACGCCGCTGTCCGCGTCAGGAGCCGCTGTTGACGGCGTGTTGGAGTACTGGACGCCGCCCGCTATCACCAGCGCTAGGCCTGCGAAAGAAACACGGCTTTAGCCTAAAATTCTGAATGATTAAACTAATAATTTTCTTTCATTAGAGAAAATAATCCTCATCAAAAGTTTCGAACGAAAACAAAGCGAGGTGGGGCCTGAGGAATTCGCCCGAGAGGCCCATCGACTAGTCTGTATCTGGACAGGGGTCATGTTCCATGGAATATGGGAGAGGTATCTTATTTTGGGCACCAATATTTCTGTTCGTTTGGGTTATTATTCTCATCTCTTTTCTACTATTTAAGATTGATGATCTTCGTGATATCTTTGTACGGATACATACATAATAATTGTAATTACATGAATATATAATTGATTTGTAGTGTTTCCACTCGAGTCTTAGTACCTATTTAGGATCCAGCACCACTAAAGTTTCTGTTTAGCCTAATGGTTGACTGGTAGAGAATGCCTGATGACATTAAGTCCGTCAATTGTACTTTTATTTGTATATTTGTGCAATGAAGTTTAAATAAATAAATATTCGTTTTACTGAAATAAGTAATGTATTACATAAAATAGACAAGACATCGTGTTTATGTCTGTCTGTAAAATTGTCTCGTTTAGCCTGCTTATAGGCTAGACGATACTACAGACAGTGTTACGGAGTTTTACATGAGTCGCGTGCTCGTAACACCTATAGTACTCCCCACGTAACATAAATCATCTGTAAACTGACAACACGAGTTGACATCAGTTTTACGCCCGTGTTTACGACGGTCGTCACGCCTAACGCGCCCGTCGGCGTCCCGTAGCCGTCGGTACGATCCCAAAATATCACATTGTTTGTTACCGAGCTTGTGAAACTGCCGTGCTTTTGTGTAGATACAATTAATACAAACGCAAGGTATAGTTATTTACGATACAAGTGCAGAAAATAGGAAATTCGTAACGAGTGGCGATAAATTAAAACACGACCGAAAGGAGTGTTTTAAATCGACACGAGTTGCGAATTACCTATTCGCACGTGTATCGTACAACGTTTTACAGTACATATGGCTCTTTAAAGTTTCAACATATGCACGGAAAGTGCTACTTTCCGCACTAGTGCGGGAAAGTAACACCATGTGTACTGTAAAAATTTAATCAAATCAAACTAGTTTTTATGTTGCTGGATTCGTCAATCTACGCGTCCTAAGTTAAAACGGACGTTTTTATTTCGAGTTCATAGATCGACGAATCCAGCAACATAAAAACCGGCCAAGTGCGTGTCGGACCACGCATAACGTAGAGTTCCGTGCCTATTAAAAAGGTCGTATCGGCACAGAAATCTTACGGCACTTACGTCCTTTTCATTAAGAAAGGCAGTTTTTCAGCAATATCTCGAAAACCTTTGAACCGATCTTGTTCAAAATAATTTTCGGTGTAAGAATGTAATAAGTCCTATGTCCATGATTATTTCCTATTTTTAAAATACACCGTTCAAAAATTAGAGGGGGGGGGGGGGCAGAATTGTAGTGACTTTCGGGGCGATTATCTCCGATTCTATTCACTTAATCAAAAAAATTGCTGAGAAACGATGTGCCACACGTGGGCTAACAATGAAAAAAAAATTTGACTTTCAATTGTAAAAAAAATTAATTTTAGTCATTTAATTACAAAACTAGCGGCTAACAAAATTGTATTGATACTAATTAATTTTAAGTTTATGTCTTATCTCTCCTATCTCTTTTTTGTAATGTGTAGATTAAGTATGTGGCAATAAAATATATTTTAATTAAATTTTTAAATAAATACACCTATCCTCAACATTTTATGCAAATACACCTGATAGTTTTCGAGTAAAATGCCTGTGACATACGGACAGACGAACAGACGGACATGACGAATCCATAAGGGTTCCGTTTTTTGCCATTTGGCTACGGAACCCTAAAAACTAGTTTGATGTATTCACAACGTACTTAAATAGAAAATAAAGTGTGTAATGGCCTCCTTTTTTATTAAATATCTATTGTTAAATTTAAAAAATTACAATTATCTACCAGTGGCGCTAGTGAGCACTGCAACGCCCTCTTAATACCTCCGAACGTGACAATGATCATGACCATGAATTCCTTCGATTCATGATGCAAATTGACCTAGTATTTGAACGCTTCAGATGCTAACTGAAGGAAAATGTCGTAATAGGTATCTACATTTTAACTATGAAATGTTATGAATTAAACTATAACGCGCGCGCTCAAAATAATCTGCACAAGCTTGGGAGAATATTTATTTATTCTGTGTTGTCATAGTATATTTGACTAATCGGATGCTCGACTCCTAGATCAAAACAGCTTCGTACATATCTGGTGGATATTCACCATTCTTCTCTCGTCAACTGCGTCGTGTGCAGACCATTTTAAGCACATCGTTCGCGTTATCGCGTAGCTAACTTCTACTTCTGACAGTCTTAGTGACTGTACCCACGTAACGCACGCACAGCATCCGTGACGTCGTGTGTTGCTGACGCAAGGCCTCTCACAGACTGGCGCGGCCTGTGAGAGGCCTTACATAATCAATAGTAAACTTGTCATTAGCTGTCAAATTTACTATTGACCGCCACCGCAGGCCGCGCCTGTGTGTTGCAGGCTTTACGGTAGACCAAGGCCCACCGCATGAAAATATGTATGTATACTATTTACGTCAAGTAGGTATCTAGTATATAACACCTTCCCAACAATATGCGATCTTGGCATCGAAATGAAAAGTCATTAATTCGCACAGAACCAAACGATGTTTGCCTTGGCTAATTTAGACGGTCATTATTATTGAGCAGAACAAAACGCTCGACGACCCAACGTTCCACGTTTCTGATTGGGATTATATATAGAGGTCAGTTTCACACTTAGAGTAGGTATAGATATCTATATCTACAGAATAGCTAAACGCGTGCCCGAAAGGCTCATTATTCGGACGGTGTGTAATCTGAAAAAGGACGGTTTTCAATATAATGGGACGGAAACAAAAATGGACTATATTGTTAGTTGCCAAAAATGACAAATGTATCTACGGTTAACTCAAAAACCAGTCTTGTGAATTACGTAATAGAGTTAAATTTTATTTGTCAACGCGAATAATACACATATATTTTCTATGTTTTAATTTATTTGAAACGTCATTGTGATTGACACAACGACTTGACGCAAATGCCCTTTGTTAAACAGGGCAGGGCTGTTATTCGCTACGCGCAAATGCGGCTCACCCCGCCGGTCACCCGTTACGAAACTAGACCTCTACCTACGCTTAGTTACTACGCATCGCGGTGTCAAGGTATAACTGTGGGTGAGCGTTGAGGTGAGCTTAAAACAACTTACAGAATAGGGGGGCTGCAGTATTGTTGCCGCTGTTTTTAGGGTTCCGTAGCCAAAATGGCAAAAACGGAACCCTTATAGTTTCGTCATGTCCGTCTGTCCGTCTGTCCGTATGTCACAGGCATTTTACTCGAAAACTATAAGGTGTATTTGAATGAAATTTTGAGGATAGGTGTATTTTGTTAGCCGCTACATAGTTTTGTAATTAAAATGACAAAAAAAAAATTTTTTAGGGGTGCACTCCATACATAAAACTAAAAGTCAAATTTTTTTTTTTTATTGTGACCCCCCGTGTGGCACATCAATCGATAGGTCTTTCAAAATAAATATAAGGTTTCTTAGCATTTTTTTTGATTAAGTGAATAGGGTCGGAGATAATCGCCCCGAAAGTCACTAAAATTCTGTCCCCCCCCCCCTCTAATTTTTGAACGGTGTATTTAAAAAATATGGAAAAATTCATGGCCATAGGGCTTATTAATTTCATTCACCGAAAATTGTTTTGAACAAGATCGGTTCAGAAGTTTTCGAGATATTGCTGAAAAACTGCCTTCCTCAAAGAAAAGGACGTAAGTGCCGTAAAATTTCTGTGACGATACGACCTTTTTAATAGGCACGGAACCCTTCGTTTTGCGTGGTCCGACACGCACTTGGCCGGTTTTTATATTTACGGTTGTGATAAGATTATTTTTGGACATGTTCCAAAAGGGACGGCACCTAGGAAAGGACGGTATGGCATTAAAACTATTAAAAGGGGCAGAAAACCGTCCTTTTTGGGACGATCTGGCAACACTGTTCATTATGCAGCAAAATTAAGAACTGGTCTTAAAATGGCTGACGGCTTACCATAAACAACCTGCTCAAATTGGGCGGATAATGGTTTATTTGCCGCCACCTCATACTAATTCAGTTACAGCAAAAAAAGTGGAACTATGACAAGGACAACGAATGATATTATCCGTTTCTGTCTATTCGTACACTCGGTCGTGGTATTATTATTACCATAGCTTGTTGTGAGTAATTATACGTCCATCGTTTCACATAATATTAAAGTCTATTCTTAAATTTCTTAATTTACGAGACTTAGCCAAGGAAAGCAAAGACGCGTCATTTTTCGACCATGAAAGTGACAGCCTTTGCTTTCAGTGACTGGATAGCTAACTAGCAGTTGGTAATAATGTTATAATAAGTTTTATTGTAACCTCCTAACCGGGTAACAACAACAACGTATACATGAGAGAGAGACTTGCGGCCACTAACTAATGCAAGCAGGTTTTACAAAATTAGCACTACTCGGCAAATTGATCCCAATTTTAAAACCGGATTTTATTCTTCCTTGAACGGTGAAGTTTGAACAAATTTGAGCAATTTAACATCAAGCTCGGGAGTTTTACTTATTGCTATGTTTTATGCTTATATTATTATGCGGTTTGTTTGATACAAAAATGTCATATTAATTGATGTCATGTCCCAATAAAACAGGTAATAAAAATATCACCTCAAATGCTTCTAATGAAAACTAATGAGCATGAGCGAGGCTTAACACTTCTCTAACTACTTAAACTTATATTAGATTCTTACAAGGAAAACACGCGGTTATTATTATGTAACCTACACTAATCTTTAGGGAAATCGCTACGTTATTGCATCTGACATTAGGTCTAGGTGTGACGCGGGCATCGCTAGCGAATGACTAAACGCCATTAAAATGTTAATTGCTTCAGATTTGTAAAGAATCTGGGCCAGTACATTCGTAGTTATTTCTTTCGTTACACAGCAACGCTTTAACATTTGTTCTTATTTTAAATAACACAAGTGCCTGTAGTCCTGTATTCATTTGCTTTTAATAGGAACAGTCATATGGGCACAAGTACTTGGGGCCCATTTCATAACAACGTCCTAGTCACTTGCATAGGGTAATTGAATTACAATTGGAAGTCTTGTGTAAAAGGAGTCGAAAGAGAATTCCAATTGTAATACAAATTGTTATGAAATGGGCCCCTCGTCCTGGTAGCACTGTATTTATAACCGAATTCAAAAAAGAAGGAGGTTCTCAATTCGTCGTCATCTTTTTTATTTTTTATGTATGTTACTCGAAGTCGCCTGCACCGATTTGTACAAAACTCTTCAAATTTTATAGCACACTTGAAACAATTTGAAGTCGGTTAAATAAAACTTTGTTTTCTAAAGTAAATACAAGATGATTAATGTTAATCACAATACAAATACTCTTTATTGCACACCTCACACAAGCAAAGCAGTTACAGAGAGAAACAATACAATAACATGTAGGTAGAGGTAGACAACAGGCGGTCTTATCGCTGAAGAGCGATCTCTTCCAGACAATATTTGGGTATCGGAGAAAGAGATAAAACTAGATTATGCAGTAGGTGGTGCAGAGATTATTATTAATCAAAAATCAAAATAATTATAACAATAAACGTACATAAATACCTCTATATATAAACATACATACACAATCATACATATATACAAATAACACAAATACAAATATATGATACATAAACAGTCAGCCAAAAAATACAATCAGGGTTAGGGGAGAGACAAATAATGTTCTTTAAGAAGGGATTTGAGGTTGCCGATAGATTTTGCTTGTCTGATGTCAAGAACTATTGTAAAATCACATCAACTAAATTAAATTAAAACTAAGTTAAATATAAAAAAGGCCCTCGAGGCATTGTACCGAGGATGCTGGCGGCATTTCCTCGCTGAATTGCAATGCTGATGCGTTGCGCGAGAAAGCCGCCAGCTCTTCGGTCACCGTTACATCGACCAGACGTTTCGCGATTTCTGCAAATAACTTATGCGCACTGGGACCCCACGGACCGAGGGTCTCGACACCAAAGGGTACAAAGTCGTACTCTCTGCCGAGGCCTCTATATTTGTTTTTCAAGTAAATTATACAAGATTGGTGCGATAGTGCTCCAAAAGTGTTAAATTTATCTAAGCACAGTCTACCGCCTTATCACAAGAATCAAGTACCTACATAGATACGTTTGCTAATAGCATGGTGTAGTGGGAAGGAACCATAAAATATTGCGCAATCTTTAAAGAAGAAACTCAGACCGCGAAATTGATCCTCAAGATATCGACAGGGAAATTGACGGCGTTCATAAATAACGTCAGGTTCGACAGGTTATGGATGGATGCCTGACAAGACAGCGATTGAAAATCGCTATAAACACATATCTACAAAAGTTGTCTGCTGATTAAAAGCATGGATGTACACAGTGCCAGATACCAAACAGGCTGTTTCCAAATAAGGTTCTAGTCAAGTTGTGAAAACCTTTTATCCCGACGGTGGGAACAAAGTATAATTGTGCGTTAAATATGGCATCTTGTGGTTACTTGCGCAAAACCTGAAATACGACTCCTTGCGGTGGGAAGCCAAGCTAGTTGTAGTCTAGATTAATTTTAGCTCAAGTGTCAACGTTAACGAACTAATTCACCTTGAAGGTATACAACGTAGGCTGTCGATTTTTCTCCGGCGCGTAAAATATGCACTGGCCACGAGAAACATATTGGTATGCAGCCTCCAATGACATCATCGCATCGGAGACACAAACCAAACACCGACCACTTTTTGCATATTTTATTTCGCCACGAGAGCAGAAATAAATAATACGAGAATCCTTCTTTTTTCAGAATGGACTCAAGTTAACATTGACCCAGTTACAACAGTGCATGTTTCGTTAATGTAAATCGATTTAAGACCGTTCTCATAGTGGGCGAGGGTTAAAAAATGCCTTGTACAGCGAACAATGGCACCGCTTGGGCCCAGGGTTGCCTAGGCTTTACGTCAGGATTTGTCCTGACATGTCAGGATTTTTGACCCTTTGCCAGGATTGCGGCCGGACTTGGCAAGTGTCAGGATTTTTACAAATGATCTCATTCAATAAATAAAAAAAATAATGAATGAAATGATACAACTCTGTTACAACTGTTACAAGAAATGTCAGAACTTTAGGGTGATGTCAGCATTTTTTATCAGGACAATTCATTTTTCCATATTCCAAACCTACTTAGGGCAATGATGCAGTATCTATATTCACAACCATTTTATGTGAACCTGGTCGAAGTAAGAAAAACTAGATCATCAAGGATTTAATATAAATTACGTGCAATCGATGTCAAAATTATATATAACCTCATTATAAAAGAATAAGGAGCAAAAGTGTAAACATATTTTTGACGTCGACCGTACATCGTTAAATTGCTGTGGCATGTTCCGTAGTGCTTTATACTCTTTATAGTACATATCTAATGAATGTAGTGATTGACAGTTATATACTCGTATCACTTCATTGACTTAATTGTCTGAAACACGCAATATAACTAGAGTTGTATTCAGAATTTCAGATAACAGATAAGATTGAGAAGATATTTAAATATATATCACGCCTAGGGAACTAGATGACACAGTTCCTGCAAGAAAGCATATCCAACGATGTAGTCGCATTTCAATTCATTTCATTTTTTTTTAAATCTCGCTGTCGTGTACCTATTCTGTAACACAGTTTCGGACATGTTTTCTTGTAGAACAACGCATTAAATGTCTTTTGTATTCGCAGGTTTACTTATTTTAAGTAGATTAATTGTATAAATAAGCTTTTTTCGGCATAAAATGACTGACTGTAGAGTTTGTTTCGGCGTTTCTTCTTGACAGTGGTCTTCTTTTTCAGAAACGGTGGTAGAATTTGCCTTATAACAGTGCCATTGCGGCCTACTTGCAGAATAAAATTAATTTATTTCATTCATATGAACGCGACTGTACCTCGAACAATTAAAACATGGTCGTGCATTCCGAGTGTCCGCAGATATATCTCGGTTAGTAACATGCACAAAAACTGGACGCCTGACTCATCCACGAGTCGTTCAACCTATGTACTCTCGGAAACTGGAATATCAAGAAAGCGAACGTACGAGTACCTACGCCGCCTACTTAACAATACTAACTATAATTATGCTATTGCTATTATTTGTCTAGTACCCATAGTACAGGCTTAGCCTAGTTTGGGACTAGATCAATTGGTGTGAATTGTCCCACGATATTTATTTATTACATAAGGTAGACAGACTCTGTATCTGTACACAAACACATGTTGTTTCATGTAACCCTTCATAATGAATAACCTATTATGCGCAGGAAGAACTTAAGCCCTTGCTTAAAAACTGCTCTCAAGAGTCTCAAGTGTGTATTCAGTATTTACTCGTCTTATTTTTTGAACGGGCGAGAGCGAAGCGAACGAGGTTTTCCGTTTCAGCATGTGCCCAAATTCTTATGTATGTCCGGATTCCGGATGTCCAGATGTGCAGCTGTTCTAATCTACAGGTCGCATTTCTCAACCGATTCTCGTGAAATGTTGTGAGCAGGTTCAATTATTATAGATTTTTTTTTCAGTTTTCCGAAACTTAATTTTTTTTAAAGGCAGGATTTTGGGTTTTACAGCTCACAGAGTCACTAGTTTAGTAAGTAGGTAAGTCAGATTTGTGATTACGGTAAGTGAACTTTTTTTCAATTTGGTATCTAGCAGCATTTTATTTTACTCAGATACATTCTACGTATACCGTATACCTACCATGTCATGTACCCATGTATCATGTTGATGATTTATATTGGAATGGAATAGTTTCTTGGCCTCACGTGAACTCTATTAAAGATTCCTTTAATTTATCGCGACTGATACGAGTAATACAAAACAGGACCTCAAGGGTGACGACGACGACGACCCAGGAAGCTCAACATTCCGATCACGACAATTAATGTAATACATAACCAATATAGTATAAACTGTATAAAGTATACCCACAATTCCCACAAAGCATGGGAGTCGTTTATTAGTAAATAGGTCACACGTATCAATAGAACCCGTGTGATAAAATCATGATAATATTTATGAATGAGGCCGCCGGTAGTAGGTATAATTACGTTAATTGACCGTAATTTTCCTATTTCCCGTTTTACTATTGTTAGGGCTTTGCTGACGCCATTTCAAATGTAGGGAGATATGGACGGGAGAGCTTTGTTGGAACATAATACCAACAGTAGCCAAAGTAAGAGATTGTTATGCAATTGAATATACAGGAAACAATTTTGTTTAAAATATTTTGCTTCAACGCTTAATTATTTATATGTAAAAACTTCAGATTCAGAACCGTATTCATTTTTTTTTCATAGACAATAATGTCAGACAGGACGGATATTGAGAAGACGATTTACAATAACAACACGACAACTGCTTAAGCACATTTCTCAGATAATTTACACTATATTATAACGATTACGCATCTACAGAATCTAATCCCAATATTGACTATCTCGTAGAAGCCGATGAGGTAGTAGCATTTCTAGAATTATAATCCATACTAATATTATTAATGCGAAAGTGTGTTTGTCTATTACCTCTTCACGCTAAAACCCTCTGAAATTTGGTGTAGAGATAGTTTGAGTCCCGGGAAAGGACATAGGATAGTTTTTATCCCGGAAATCTTCCCCTAAGGCGATGAAATGGGGGGTGTAAATTTATGTATCCCGGAAATCTTCCCCTAAGGGGATGAAATGGGGGGTGTATATTTGTATGGAGCTATGATATAAAAGAGTTCTACGCGGACGGAGTCGCGGACAGAAGCTAGTTGTTTATAAAAGTATGTATTTTTTAAATGCCAGTAGGTACGTGACCGTCGAAATAACGAAGAAGGAAACGATACTAAAACTAAACAACCCTCTTCTCTAACAGTTTGTTTACCTACCAGTAGAAGGCGGAACAAGTGTTAGTACTAAAGATTGTGCGTTGCCCCGCAACGATGTGTTGATCAACAAACCTCTCGGCTAATCCATGAATAAACAAGCATTACTCATTGCAGCCCGGCGCGGAGACGGAATGCGCCTTATTTTAGACTGCTCCCAACCACTGCGAGCTTCCACACAAAACGCAAGACAACAGTTCATTGTACTCTAAAGTAACCGACTCATTTATTGAGCTTTGACTTTTATTTAGTATTTAAACTACAATTATAAACCTGCAGGAAATAGAAACGTAGTTAAGGCAGCGAGCACGTTTGCAGTTAAAATTTAAAGAGCCTAGTCCTTTGAGACTTGAAGAGCCGTCGGCCGGCCCTGGAGTATTGCGAAAATAGGCCACTGCAGCGGAAACGCTAGGTTAAGGCAGTGGGCAGAACGCATTAGTGATTCATTAGTCCGCTTTCACTGCCGGGGCAACTGGAACAATAACCACCCACACAAAAGCCGGTGCCACATGCCCATTGAGGCCGCTTAAGTCATAGGTAACTCAGACGCAAAAAAACTAGCAAATGCTAATCAGAAAGTTTTGAGGCATATATATTTAGGACTCTCCTCTTGAGTCACGTAGAATTTTAAGTATGGTCATGAAAATGTGTCATCGTGATTTTATGAAATTTAAAGGTTTATTGATACTCAAAATCGTTGTATGAACTAGATCTGGTAAGAAGAAGAAAAAGAAAACAAGGACAATCAGACTACAAATTGTTCTGGACTTTTGGCATTATGAGCTAGCTTCTGCCCGCGACTCCGTCTGCGTGGAACTCGTTTATATCGTAGCTCCATACAATCTTTGATCCCCAACTACACCCCCTCATGGGATGATTTCCGGGGTAAAAACCCCCCGATTTAAACTATCTCCATACCAAATGTCATCTCAATCACACTTTCGCATTTATAACATTAGAATGTATATATAGTATAGAATTGATTCAAACAAGTTAAAAGATATGCACTGATTAAGTTATATGACGCTCAGCGTTCTACGTTGCACGTTGCATGCAAATTTGCATCTGCAATATGACAAAGCGCCTCAAAATAATATCGATATACTTTCGGATATCGAGGCAAACGGAATAGTCGAACAGTATTGCAGAAAGAACGAGTCGACCCACACAACCGAAACCGGTGTATATTAGTCCCTATTTCAAACTACAATGCGACTTCACAATATCCATGACCACGCGTATCGGTAAATGCACATGCAATGTACATGCAATGTACATATTAATCGGCATCAAAACGTCATGTCTTGTAACCGAAGTTAACCAATGTAACTTAAGAATTGAGGATTAACTCAGCTTACGATGTGGGGTCACGTGTTTGTTGTGGGTTTAGATTTCCTTTCGTGGATTGATCCTTGACGTGCACAAGGGGTGTGGCGCAACTCAGCGCATCCATTGCAACGCATTTTTATTGTAAACATAATTGACTGGTTTCGTTTGAGGGTTTAAGAAGTATAATAAATGCGAAACGTCTTTAGTGGACTTAAAGTAAAGTTTCGAGGCGCGAAGTAGTCTTCCGTCAGGCACGAATCTTTAGATGGCCAGTGACGTCGTTAAAGGACATTCGATTGCAAGTCGTGTCGTGAGTCAGAGGAAATAATGGAAGTGATCGGTAGTACGGAAGCGTTGGCGGTGGTGGGGCGGGTGAGTTTGACGACCTTCGCTCGCCTGCTCCATTACTTGACCCATGAATCTTTTAGAACTGCCACACGGAGTTTGGCTGTGTTATAAACTTTTTTACTTTGCTCCGTGAGTTGAGTTCTTTCGGCCAATCCGGTAACATGTTTATGTTATTGATGGTTCTTTCGTTGGAACTGGAAAGCAAGACTTTTTTAAGTATGTATGTAGGTACAGTCGCTAAATGAAGAGGTTTGTCATGTTTGGACCTTCATCATATCAGCCGAAAGACGTCCACAGCTGGACATAGGCCTCCCCCAAAGAGTGCCACAATAACCGATCCTGCGCTACCCGCATCCAGCGGACTCCCGCTTTACCAGGTTATCAGTCTACCTTGTGGGGAGGCCTACCAACGCTGCGCCTTCCGGTAACGTGGTCGCCTGGTCGCCTCGCCACGCGAGAACTACGGTTCTACGTACAATGTACCCACTGGCACTTAAGTTTATAGCGATTCGGAGGGCTATATCGGTTACCTTAGTTCTGCTGCGGATAGCCTCATTTCTCATGCGATCACGCAGAGATACTCCCAGCATAGCCCTCTCAACCTTGACTTCATACCTTCTAGACATGTTTCTAGTAAATACTGTAAATAGACAAGATGCAATGAACCGAACTAAAAAAGAACTACTGGCTACGCCAGACGTGTCTACTGGAAAATTGCCAACCGTCGCAGACTGCACTTATCTTAATCTCAACTACATCTATAAATACTAAAATTATATCGGTACGCTATGTATGTATGTGCTCAGTTATAGAAGAGGTATTAAGCTTCCATTTCTTTAAAAAAAATGATCTTATTAGATGAACGAACTTAACAAAAGAAAATATTTATTGTTTATTCGTCAGCCTCAACCTAAGATAAATAATAATAATGCCACTGAATAGATAAAGTTGAAATCGCCGCAAAATTATATCATGTAAGCTTTGATACAGGAAGCGATCTAAGGTTTCGTCGGTCTGTGGTGTCGCAGATCACGCAGCCCGCCGATGAGTCACCTCACCGCTCACCGGCGCGCGCGCCGCCACCCGACACCATTTACGACCACAACCGAGCATTGTATGCGATACGCACAATCGAAGCTTATCTCTGCTACCGAACGGCACCCAAGTAGCCATATGGATTGGTTTAACCAAATGGACGTCAAACCCACTTTAACCTAACTGGATTTTTTATCAAGCCAATTGACACAAAATTTTAAACACAAACTATTTTTTATTTTTATCGCTTACCAAAAAAATACTGACTTAGTACCTACATCAAAAGCTGTGCAAATCAGTATTTTAAGGTTGTTATGTTTTTTTGATGTACAAACTAGAGTCTTTTTTATCTAAGATGACAAACAAGTGCCAATCTACCATTGGTGAGTACAAACGCCAACACAGTTTAACTGACCATCATCATTCGCTTGCCCTTATCTCATTTACTTGGGGTCGGCGCAGCATGTTTTTTTTTGAGAAAAGTTTAACTGACCATCCTGTATTTAGGTGTATATAGAAACTTTTTACAATGCGCATAAAGTTCACGAATGGTCAGCTAACTGTGTTGGCGATGGTACATTGAAGCCCAAGGAAGAAGTAAGTATTGCTGAAAAAGCTGCCTCAGGCAGATAGAGACCGGGTGCGGGCTGCGGGCATACAGGTGACATGTTTTCCGTTTCGCCAACACAAAGCAAGGAACAATATCAAGAAATCATTATGTATAGCATCGCACAAACATGTCGCCATTCAATTCATTCAAGCTCTTTTCATTGATCTTGTAAAGTACTTTGCAGTTGGATCGTTACTTAGCTACATTACTTCGAGCTAAGTACAACTTTGAGCTACGTATACCATTACCATTGGCGTAACCATATCTGTACCAATCAATGCCTTAAGCTTGCATGCTCGAATAGGCTCCCTTTAAGGCTATACCGGCTATAATAGTAAACGGAAGATTGACTGCGCAATTCGTCGTACTTAAATCGTTATTGCGTCTATACAATTGAAGATAGACGTGCCTCCCTACTCCCAATTCGGTGCAGATGCTCTCCGTTCAGAGGTAACCGAAACGGAGCGGAACAAATTATGCAACGCGAACATGGATTCGTCATTTCGACGCAGAACATTTTGTACCTACATTTCAAAGCGAGGAGGTAATACTAGCATTATTAGCGCGTAATTATGGCGGAAGTTATTTAAAAAATCTGTCGACAATAAGCAAATGAATATTCTAATTAGCATAAATTACTATAGAAACGTGTTGTCGGTACCAGCGCTGCGACGAATTATCAAGGCACAACACGTCGCTTGAAGGAGACTTACAATAACCGCCTGCCTTCGATATGATACGGTAGATGTATCGGCAGTACCTTAACTGCTTATGGCAAAACTGCAGCCCAGGCGCATACCCATCCGGTCAAATCTGGTAACGCAGCAGCAACGTGCGCCTTCAGATAAGCGCTGCCTTGGCAGCTACTGCAGTTTATCGCCGTTGCAAAGTCAAGATTTATTGCATAGGTATACTACCACGATGGATGACTAACAAGGTTACGTACGGCCCGTCTGATGGTAAGCGGACACCAATGGTCGCTTGTAACTTCACGTGCACGTCAATCTCTAGACAGAACACACGCAGGAAACACTGGGATTTTGATTGCGCCTAAATTGAGAATTGTGTTGTGCATCACTGTACGCGATATCAAGCCGTTAAATTGTACAACTGTCTGCCTAACGAGCTAAAATTATAAAATAATGTTAATATCTTTAAGCGCCAACTAAGGAACCATAAAATTTTTTAAATGTTATAATGGTATTAACGAATTTATTTGTAATTAAGCAACAAGTTAACGTGTATTACAATCGATTTGATATATAGATTTTATGTAATTGTTAATTAATTGAATGATATAGTTAATGCATGTGAAATTTGAATTATTAGCTTGTAAGTTATATAATATTATATTTCCGACAAGATTGTAAAATTGTTATGGAATAAATAAAATGAACTGACACATGCGCATTGCCAACCCTTTAACGATAAATGGCTCGTTAATTAAATTGATTGCTTAGAGCCTCCTCAAGAGTTCTGAGTCTGGCGACCTTACTCAACACCAGCCCGGGTAGTAGGTACGATAGGTTTTATGGTCACGTTTTACGGCCTAAACGTACTGAAACGTCACATAAAACGTAACATGCTACTAGGCCAGGAACACAACACCACTTACAGTGTGAGAAGCGTAACCTACTGCTTACATTAACTGTGACTTCAAAGTAGTAGCCTGACGCCATTTATGTTTTATGTCCGGAAATAGTCCGTCATTCACAATCCCCGCGAGTACAAGGCAGGATACAAGAGCCGTTGTTGTACTACGTTGTTAATAATTTTTCATCACACTTGCTCGTCAATGGCGTTATTACTTGCGAGCGTGCAGAGCAGTTATAGCCGTTTTACCTCCCACGGGCTGTTAAGTTTAGTTTTAAAATAATAGAACCCTCTGATTGGCTTAAGCAAATCTGGTTGCTGTGTGATTGGTTGAATAAAAAAATCTAGTTGGTCACGACGCCCCGCCCCGCAAGAATACTGCTCTGTGATTGGTTGAAATATTGAACTGCGCGCTCTACTAGCACTGATCTGGAAGTGAAGTTGTCAATTTTTTATTGGTGCTGCTGTATGAAACTTACATTTTTCTGTCTTTTGTTGTTATTTATTTCCTCGCAAATGTGATGAAAAACATTGTGTATAACACGGGCGTAAGAATATTGCAAACTCGAGTCATCAAAAGCCCTCCGCCTTCGGCGTCGGGCTTCTGATAGACTCTCGTTAGCAATGTTCCACTTACGCCCCTCGTTGAACAATGTACTATAACACCATCGCGTTATCACACGACTTCGTAAGAGATTAAATTACGACCTAAGGCGATTTGGGATGTCGAGTTATGTTCCGTGGAGAAAATGATCGTATCGAACCGGTATATTACGTGACTAATATCCTATAGTAACTTTTTAGTTAATCTATGTATCAATAATATCATTATGTAATTACATTACGATTACATTCTTCGAATGGAATGATAATTTGACCATTAGAGTTTACGGATAATTTTTTTAAATTTTATATCATGTTGCTCATCCATGAAAGGAGGCTTTTGCCCAGCAATATGTCGCATATAGGTTGATGATGATGATGTTTTCCACTTTTTTACAAAAATTGACTACTAACAAAGAACCCCCTAGCAGGCAGTGAACGTGTTAAGAAAAAAAAACCGGACAAGTGCGAGTTCAACTCACGTGGTGAGGGTTCCGTATATAATACACAAATGTAATTGTGTCGATGTAACTGGTGACCGAAGAGCTGGCGGCTTTCTCGCGCAACGCATCAGCATTGCAATTCAGCGAGGAAATGCCGCCAGCATCCTCGGTACAATGCCTCGAGGGCCTTTTTTAGATTTAACTTAGTTTTAATTTATCTTAGTTAATGTTAATTATAATCTTGTATTTTTATTTCAATAAATGTTTCAGATTAGAATTAAAAAAATACACAAAAATATTGAGAATTTTCGCGTTACTTTGAATAACTTCCTATAGGTTTCCTGTAATCTTTAGGCAAGGAACTATTTTCCATATTTTTTTCAGAATTTTAAGCCTAGTAGTTTCGAAGATAAGGGAGGGAATGGTCAATTTTTTCCTAAATAACTTCAAATCAGTTTTTGCTAAAATTATTAAAAAAAAATATCTGAGATGATTACAACAACCCCTTTCATTTAATACAGTATGCGAAACTTTTTTTTTAAATTTTCCAGTATACCCCCAGTTGGCCCCCTTGTTCAGAATTCATTAATGTACTATACGCGTCCATCTTTGGGTCTCCAGTTTACATAATGTTTACCAAATTTCAACTCAATCGGTCAAGAAGTTTCGGAGCAAATCGGCTGTGACAGACGGACAGACAGACGCGCGAGTGATCCTATAAGGGTTCCGTTTTTTCCTTTTGAGGTACGGAACCCTAAAAACAGTCTATGTATGCTGTTTTTTAGAGTTCCGTACCTCAAAAGGAGAAAAACAGAACCCTTATAGGATCACTTTGTTGTCCGTCTGTCTGACAAGACCATTTATCTCGGGCACGCATGGAGTTATCGAGTTGAAATTAAAACCATATACTCAGGTCTACAGTCCCTTGAAGCTGTGAAAAAAATCAAAGGTCAAAGTTAACGTAATAAAAATACGGCATTTATGCCGCAAAAAACGTATA
Source organism: Epinotia nisella (assembly GCA_932294315.1). Taxonomy (NCBI): domain Eukaryota; kingdom Metazoa; phylum Arthropoda; class Insecta; order Lepidoptera; family Tortricidae; genus Epinotia; species Epinotia nisella. Next base: position 13,742,063 of record OW028682.1, on the reverse strand, counting down.
TTTCGACATTCTCAAGGGAATCAAAATTTAATCGGTACTTTCCGTTCACCTAGAACTATAAAATTTGGCAAGTAATATCGTCTTACTTGTAGAAATACAGGAAAAAACCTGAAAACTATACATTTGTAATTTTTATTAAGTAACTTTGTTCTTCGGTCCTTATTCAGGTGATAAAAACAGTTTTACGAGTGTTTTGTGGCACTCTATTGTGCAACACCAATTAAGTTTTTACCAGAAAGTTCTGGCTGGAAAAAAATGTTACAAAAAGTTGAATGAATGCCTTTCACAGTACTCCACCACAGTTACAAAACATGAGTCTCAAGCATAAAGTGACCTTTCATCTGGTTGTATAATGTATACTTACTTGAGGAAATTAAAAACCACTCACACATATCTTAAATATAATCGTAGTTATATACCTATAGGTACCATCTATACTATAGATTATATAGGTATAAGTATGATTATACTTAAGTTTAGTTATGTAGCATGTACTTACAACTCTTTGATAATTTATGTTAGATAATGATTTTACATAATAGATTTAAATTTGACAAAGACAATTAACAACAGAAAAAGCCCCGATATTTTCATTTCAAATTTCAATATCTGAAAACCGGCTGAACCGATTTTGTTGAAACATAGCTAAGAAACAACTCGATCACGTCAGCTTTCGAACAACGAAAACCGCATTAAAATCAGTCCATTCGTTTAAGAGCTTCGATGCCACAGACAGACACACAGACACGTCAAACTTATAACGCGGCTCAAACAAAGAAAGAAAATAGCTACCGGCGCGCGGCGGACCAAAGGAACGTCAAACTTGTATGAAAAAAATGTTGTTTTATAGGGTTCCGTACCAAAAAGGTAAAAAAGTAACCCTTATGTGGTGGTGGTGGTGCGACTCTGTCCATCTATCGGTCTGTCCGTGTGTCTGCCACAACATTATTTTTTTGCAGCAGCCAAGGATGTTTTTTTTATAATCGGTTAGAGGATTCCTTCTCATTTATCGATTTTAATATATAGGTATCGATTGTGATATACATACGTAATTTCAAAATAGATATTGAGCAACTTATTGTGCTATGTGTGCTATGCAGGCAATAAACCTTCCATTACATATAATTGAGGAATCATACATAATCTTCCTAAAACGGTTGCGTCCTAAATGGGCCCGGGGTCCGCTTTGGTACAGTACCAATGGTACCCGGCGACCTGGCAATCTGAAGAATGACTATTTACACATGAAAATTCGTAAAGATATTAAGATTTTATTCAGTGAATATGGATATTACGAAGTCGATGAATAAGAAGTCACAATGACAGCTCAAAAATGCCACGAAAATTCCGGTCTCTGCAAATAATACTAGGGGCAGGTTGCACTTACATACAATTGCAGAACGATCAATGAAATGTGAAGACGGCGGCTGTCTTCGCAGAACATTGAACTTTTACTACAAACTTTCATACATTAAAATTTTAAGTAAAACTGCTTACAGATGGGTTGGTGCAACCCACCCTTACTCCCATTCCCACTACCCATATCTTGAATGCATAAAATAGTCTGTACCCTGATTATTTGTAGTATTTACTGATCTGTCTATTACTCTTACTCCTTTTTAGGGTTCCGTACCTCAAAAGGAAAAAACGGAACCCTTATAGGATCACTTGTGCGTCTGTCACAGCCGATTTGCTCCGAAACTACTGGACCAATTAAGTTGAAATTTATAAAAAAAATAAAAAATGCGGGCAATCTTACACAAATCGACCTAGTCCCAAACTAAGCAAAGCTTGTACTATGGGTACTAGACGACGATAAACATACTTATATAGATAAATAATACTTATATATATAATAATTTGGTAAACCCCCCCAATTTAGTTGGGTCAAGAAAAAAGGGTTGAAGCCCCCCAAACCAAAATCCTGAAGATGTGTTATTTCCTCTCAATGCTCAAGGACTTCTAAGTCAAGTCTTTTGTATTTGAACACACTAAAAAAAGCTCTAAAATCCCTTCAATAGCTAGATCTTTGCATTGGAACGTCCTGAGGAATACTCGAATAACAGTTCTTTTAAAAATTTGTGCCAAAATCAATATTTCGGGGATAAGCTTTGGAGATAGAAATTTGTGCAAGACTGCAATTAATGACGTCGCAGGATAAAGCTATGAATACAGTAAACACAGATACTCACCAATAATGAACAGTGTGCTTCCGAGTAAACACAATCCAAGGCGCACACAAACTGCCCTGTTCAGGCTACTCGTCACCCGACGTGAGAAGTAGCTGATGGGGCAGTTCCATCGCTGGTCGTTCGGCTGCTGCTCGTAAGTCACAGTAGTAGGCTGGTACACCGCACTCGTCGGCATTGTAATCAACAAGACTACTTCACAAAGAAAACAACACTACGACAATGTAGAACCACTTCACCACCCCACGCAATGTTATTAAATTCTGATTTCACGCAGATTCAAACACATATGATAATAGATTACAAATAAAACTGAATTTAAGAAGCGGAGACAGCGTGTTTTCGTTTGTGCTTAGAACAAAATTAATTATATCGAGCGCGTACCAACGCGCACAAAGAGAATATAACCACTACGTTTAAGAGACGGAACTTCATAGTACAGCGCTTATTTGGTCGTGCGTAGACTGCACCAACATAAGAAAAATCTAATGTTGCTATTCTCATAAAGGCTATTATACACCTATAAGATGGAAAGAGACAGAAAACATTCAATTCATTCACTTTTAGGCGGTTGGCTGTGACAAGCGGATGGTGTATAGAATGCTTAATTTAGTGCTGTAAAAACCGATAATAGTGATTTCAGGAACCGATAAATAGTGATTTTAAGAACCGATAATAGTGATTTCAAGAACCGATAATAGTGATTTCAAGAATCAATAGTAATGGATATAAGCATTTTTATTTTTTGATTTGCCTCGTATTTGTCCCTTATAAATGAAACAATATTCAGTTAAGTTGCAACCATTTTTTATTCTTTCATATTAAGTACATTTTGATTGCCAATAAGGTACAGCATAATTTTAAACTGCCTGACGACACTGAAATGTAAAGTAAATTTAGTAGGTAATTGCGCCGGTTGGCAATCACCGTTTAGTATATTGGTTTACGAACACTTCGGTATGGACGACCTCAATTGAAAGGATAATTTATAGTTTTCATAGTAGGTAGTTAGAGATTTAAAAAATAGCATGTGACTAAATGTTTGATTTGGGTCTGCAAAATTGTGAATATATTTAATTAAAAAAACCTTGTCCTGTGTCAGGCGTTCGCTGAGGCTGGGCTCACACAGTCTGAGACCATACATACAGAATCTAGACCCCTCAAGAACAAAAAAAAAAGGAGGTTTGGTAGAAATTGTGGTTTGGTAGAACTTGATTATTCAGATTATGATTCCCTGACACAATCCCGTTCTGTGTGAGGCCGGCCTGAAGCTGATTGCATAACCGGCATAATCACCTCAATTTACATTTTCACAGACTTCTTAACAAATCGGATCTTAAATAAAATAAATGTGAAGCGTCTGGTCAGCATGAAGCATGAGGCATATTAAACTATCTGTCAGATAAATTTTAATCTGGTTATTTTTACAAGCTTTATATTAACTCGCCTTGTTAGTTCGTTCGATCGTTAGTAGGTATGTGCCGGTCAAATCTTCCAAGTTAAATTTGACCAACTTCCTGTAGTTGACTTCAAATTTAGTATAAGTCGGATGGCAATGCCATCCTATGGTACCATAAAACTGTTTTTATGATAAAGATGAAAGGTGGCCATAGCACCTCCATGATTACAACAAGATTAATTAAAAAACTGCGTAAAAAAACTGCGGTTGGCAATAAAAGCTTGTACCAATATTTGTTTTTTACAGAAACTTTTTTATTATTTAAATATAATTTATCATTATATTTCCTAATACAATTACTACATAATAGATACATTACACTGTAATTATGATATTATAATACCATAATCAACCGCTGCAACTAGGTGATCATATACGTATACCAACTTTCACTTTTTGAACATGAAATGAATGTACGTACCCCTTAACCTTTTGAGCGCCGAGAGCCACTAAAGTGGTCGAGTGCTGTCGTGCCCACCACGCCAACAACCACTAAAAAGGTCGGAGTGAAGGTGTACTTTGATCATGAATAAAATCTGTTATGAATTGTTTTTATTTGGTTTTATTGGTTTTTAACGATACATCAAGTTACAGTGCTTGGCGTGTGAGTGATCACTTCATTCAAATATGAAAGCGTTCAAAAGGTTAAATAATTGTAACATTAATAATAGGTAGTTACGAGCATCTGAATTTGATAGAAATTTATTCAATAGCAATGAAGCAGTTTCTCCTCATGTTCGTTTTATCACGATTTCATCCGGAGTGAGCCTGGGGTCAACTGCTCTCGTAGCCGATCCCGTGGATTTCCCCGTATGTAGCGGAAAGCGACTAGGGCGTAGGCGCCCGCTAGGCGGGTTTCTGGCAGTGAAAATGCTAGGCTACCTAATCTAGAATCAGCTTAGGTACTATTTTTATGGAAGTGACTGCTGTCACCTGACTATTATGTTTAATAACATAAACTTTTGTCATTATTATAGGAATGCCAAAGAATGTGAAAAATACTCGAGAAAGACAATCAATTATTAAGTTTAGTGTGAAAAAGATACAATTTGGCCGATGTAGACATATTCGTTAACATATATGCCGTTAGTCATTATGCATGTCTTGTTCGCATTCATTTCCAGCCCATGCACATTGCTCAAATACTGATGAAGATCCGTAATTACATTAATATTCAATATTTAGTGTTATTACTCCAATAAAATTATAAGTCGAGTGTCCGGCGGGAGACCCTCCACATTTGAAACGAAATGTACCTTATATAAAATTCCTATTAAGTATTCCCGGGTAGGTTGCTTTGTCACCTCGTGTCCCTCAGAGCGAAAAGTAGGAGCCGCGCTAAGCGGGGCTACGTCGACTTGATGGCGGGTCGTAGATGCTTATCTCTCAATGCAGGATATGTTTAGGGATTAAATATTATAGTCATATAACTCAATTTCTATGAAGGCTACCATAACATATTATGGATTAGGCCAAAGTTTGATACTTACTATCGAGTCCGTTTGCTAAGGGGAATCCTTGTATGGAGAGATATACAATGTTGAGTACAGCAAGGGGTGTCAAAGTGCAGAGCTCCCGGCGCTCAGATTTTTTCTGGCGGATTAGTTTGGACCTTTGAGTCAAGTTTGGTGCCGTTATCAGGTAACTAGTTGATGCCTAATTCATTCCCCATACCAGTTTTTTAGAGTTCCGTAGCAAAATATGACGCAATACTTAAAAATATAAACTTTTAGTAGTAACGAAATGCAAACAAACCCTCATCCATACTAATATTATAAATGGGAAAGTGTATGTGTTTGTGTGTTTGTTTGTTTGTTTGTTTGTTTGTTTGTCCGTCTTTCACGGCAAAACGGGGCGTCGAATTGACGTGATTTTTTAAGTGGAGATAGTTGAAGGGATGGAGAGTGACATAGGCTACTTTTTGTCTCTTTCTAACCTCCTACTTCCACAAAATGGGGGGTGGAAGTTTGTATGGAGCATTCCGAAATTTTCAAGGTAGAAAGCTAAAAATTGGTATGCGGACTATTTGTGACTAACAAAAAATCGTGCATCATTTTTTTTTTGGAAATCTGCACCCAACCCCTTAAAAGAGGGGGTGAAATTTTATATGGGGGTCTAGATATGTAGTCGATATGTAGAGCCGATATGTATAGTCGATATGTAGAGTAGATATGTAGAGTCGATATGTAGAGTCGATATGTAGAGTCAATATGTAGAGTTGATATGTAGTCGATATGTAGAGTTGATATGTAGATTCGATATTTATAGTCGATATGTAAAGTCGATATGTAGAGTCGATATGTAGATTCGATATGTAGAGTCGACACCTATCTAAGTACACAGTGGACATCTATATAAATATGTAGAGTCGATATGTAGTCGATATGTAGAGTTGATATGTAGATTCGATATTTTATAGTCGATATGTAAAGTCGATATGTAGAGTCGATATGTAGATTCGATATGTAGAGTCTATGTTCGATATGCAGAGTCTATGTAGAGTCGATCTAAATATATAAGAGACTGAAACTGAGATGCACCTTTTTTGTAGACGGTTAACATTACTCTTAGTACGCGGGCGAAGCCGCGGGCAAAAGCTAGTATTCTCATATTTTTGTATAAACTTGGTTTATTTGACTTTTTCAATGTAAAATAAAATATTGAAAGTACTGCGACGTTCGTCAGCACAGCATAGAAGACGGCAAAAAGTGACGAAAAACAAGTATTACTAACAAAAAAAACCAGCCAAGTGCGAGTCTGACTCGCTCACCGAGCGTTCCGTATAAATTGTTCCTTATCCCATCCCATCTTAACTGGTAGGGCCCGGTTATTTATTTATTTTATTTATTTATTAAAAAACATGTTAACACGACATTACAGTAAAACCAATGCGTCATGGTGTTGTATATGTAGGGTAAGCAAACAATAACTATAGAATATTGTATGACGGTAGCTCGTTTCTGTCTTGGATTAAATGGTGAATGTTAAGTACGTGTTTAATTGTCCAGTGGCGAACGAGGATTAAAAAATATCTTATAGATATCAGTGTAGTGCTACAAGATCATGTCGGTGGGACAATTACGTGATTTTGATATAAAAAATGGCAATTGGACGGCGTATTGTGAGCGGCTCGAAATGTACTTCGTCGCGAACAAAGTGGAAGCGACTGTTAAGTTAGCCACGTTGATATCAGTCATGGGAGAGGAGGCTTATGAATTGTTATCAACTTTGTCAAGTCCTAAGAAACCCTCGCAGTTGACCTACGACGGTGCAGTTGACCTACTAAAAAAACATCTGCAACCGAAACCGTCAGTTTTAGCCGAGCGGTATAGGTTTCGACAGCGACGGCAAATGGAGGGTGAGTTGATAGCGGACTACGTGGCTGAATTAAAAAAATTGTCCATGTATTGTGAGTTTGGAACTACGCTGGAAGATAATTTACGTGACCAGTTAGTGTGTGGCATAAAAAGTGAAATGATACGACAGAGGTTATTCGCCGAAGACACGTTAACCTACAACAGGGCTGTTACATTATCATGCACACTGGAGGCAGCCGGGAGGGACGCCAGTGCGGTAGATCGCAACCCGAGTGCCTCCATGGAAGTAAACAAGGTACACATTATGACGAAATGCATGGCATGCGGCGATAACCAGCATAAGACGGAAAACTGCAAGTATCGGAACTACGACTGTAGTTTTTGCAAAAGGGTTGGTCATTTACGTAGAATGTGCCCGGAAAATCATGGCGAGAGCCATAATCCAAGACGAGGGTATGGAACGGCGGATGAGGCCGGGCGGGCATCACGCGGGTCGAGCGTAAGCGGCGGGCGGCGCGGGCGCGGCGGGCGCGGGCGGCGCGGCCGCAGGCACGCCAGCGCCTACTGGATGCGGGAGCCCGGCGGCGCCGGGGAAAACACCACTTCGGGACAGTCGGACGGGGCTGACGATGAGGGTGATAATGATTGCAACGAGGAAGAACCGATGTATCAGATGTCTTTGACAAACTATAGACCGGTGTGTATGTCTCTTTTTGTACATAATAGGCCCCTAGTTATGGAGGTGGACACTGGGTCAGCGTTATCTTGTGTGAGTGGCGATACATATCGGCGGTGTTTTAATGACCTAGTGTTAAAGCCTTGTCGTTTGAATCTTAAGTTTTACGACGGGTCAGTGGTACAGCCTTTAGGATATTTGGAAGTAAATGTCAGTCGCAATAATATTACGAAGAAATTAGATTTATATGTATTAGACAGAGCGACTACTAACTTATTGGGTCGACAATGGTTGTGTGAGTTAGATATTAAAGTTCCTAAAATTGATTCATCCAACGTATTGTATAACAAAGAATTAGACAGAAATGTAATTATTAACGACCTTATTTCCAGACATAAGTCACTGTTTGACGGCACACTGGGTCGCTTCACCGGGCCACCGGTGAAGTTATGCGTGCGCGAGGGCGCCGTGCCTATTTACTGCCGCGCGCGACCTTTGCCTTATGCGATGCGGGCGCGCGTCGACGCCGAGCTCGACGCCATGCTGCGCGCCGGCGTCATCGAGCCCGTCGACCGCTCCGACTGGGCCACTCCTCTGGTAATAGCGAGCAAAGCGGATGGCGGTATACGTATATGCGCGGACTACAAGGTAACACTGAACAGAGTCTTACAAGTTGACAGATATCCGGTTCCAAAATTAGATGACTTATTTAGTGGTATGAGTAATAATAAATATTTCACTAAGCTAGATTTATCTCTAGCGTATAACCAGTTAGTGCTGGATGAAGATTCTCGGGCTTATACGGTCATTAATACTCATCGGGGGCTTTTCAAATATAATCGGTTAGTCTTTGGGCTCAGCTCTAGCCCTGGAGTCTTTCAACGGTTTATGGTTAATTTATTAAGGGATATACCAGATGTTGTGTTTTTTTTAGACGATATTTTAATAAAAAGTAAAGATATAGATAGTCATGTCAAAGCTATTGAACAAGTATTTTCGGTCTTGCAAAGCAGTGGGTTGAAGCTCAAAAAGAATAAATGTGATTTCTTATCAAACCAGGTGCAGTATTTGGGTTTCATTGTGGACGAGACGGGTGTGAGAGTTAACCCTGACAAAATTAAGCCGATAGTCGACATGCCACACCCAACGAATACCACGGAACTGAAATCATTTTTAGGTATGGTTAACTTTTATGGGAAATTCGTTAAAAATTTGTCGGATCATCTTAACCCATTTTATGACTTACTAAAAAAGGGAAGACAATTTATATGGGGTAGGAGACATAACGACGCCTTTATGCACGTTAAGAAGTTACTGGTTAGTACAGAAGTGCTAACGCACTACGACATGGCGCGTCCCACGGTGGTGACGTGTGACGCGTCTGCGCGAGGGCTGGGCGCCCTTTTGGCTCAGCGTTTGCCCGACGGGGGCGAACGCGTCGTTGCGTACGCCTCGCGCGCACTTACCGAACATGAAAAACACTATAGTCAAATTCACAAAGAGGCACTCGCGATAATTTTCGCTATAGATAAATTTCATCAGTACTTATATGGAAGGGAATTTATTTTGCGTACTGATCATAAGCCTCTGGTGAGCATTTTCGGACCTAATATTGGAATACCCGTGACAGCGGCTAGCAGGCTGCAAAGGTGGGCGATTAAATTGTCAGCGTACGACTTCGCAATCGAGTACATCCGTACTGATAAGAATACGGCTGATGTTCTTTCTCGCTTAATTAAAACACATAGGGAGGACGTGGCCGCCGGAGAGGAGGAGCTGCCCGAGCAAACCTACTTACATTTTGCGACAGAGGCTTTACTGTTAGATTATAAGGTACTCAAACGCGAGACCGGTAACGACCCCATATTGAGTCGGGTCATAGGGTACTTGGCCGATGGCTGGCCATCGGATATTGAAATTAAGGAACTTAAACCGTATTTCAATAGACGTAACGAACTATACTGTGAGCTTGGTTGTATTCTTTGGGGACATCGCGTGGTTATTCCGGCTTCGTGCAGGAAACGAGTGATAAGCGAATTACATGAAGCGCATATGGGAATAGTAAAAACAAAAGCATTAGCTAGAAGTTATGTATGGTGGCCGGGAGTCGACGAGGCAGTAGAAGCGAGATGCCGCGCTTGCGGGGTATGCGCTAGTGTGGCCGACGCGCCGGTGGCGCACGTGCCATGCGCGTGGCCGTGGCCAGACCGCCCTTGGGCTAGACTTCATATTGACTTTTTGTCAATTTCGGGTCTCACGTATTTAATAACCGTAGATGCATGTTCAAAGTGGATAGAGGCTGTAAAAATGAGGACTACGACCGCGGGGGCGGTAATAGCGGTACTGCGCGAAATGTGGGCACGATTTGGACTCCCTAAACAGCTGGTTAGCGACAATGGTCCTCCTTTTACAAGTTCTCAATTTGAATTGTTTCTTAAACATAATGGAATAGAGCACATTTTTTCATCTCCTTACCACCCGGCGTCCAACGGAGCCGCGGAAAATTCCGTAAAAATTTGTAAACGGGCCATGAAAAAGGCGCAAAAACAAAAATTAGACATCGATGTAGCTTTGAACAGGTTTCTGCTAACTTACAGGAATACGGAACATTACACGACCGGTGAAAGCCCAGCGAAAATTTTGCAAGGTCGCAATTTGCGTATGCGTCTAGATCAATTGAAACCGGAGCGCAGCGCGCGAGTGAGCGAGCACCAGACGCAGACGGCGGCGCGGGCGCGCGGCACACAGCGCGAGCTGCGCCCGGGGGACGCGGTGTGGTACCGCGATTATCGCGCCAGGGACAAATGGCTCGCGGGCCAGGTCACTAGGAAGCTAGGTAGTACTGATTATACAATAGACTCTAATATTGGAACCGGAATACACAGGCACATAGACCAGTTGAGACGTAGGGTGTCCGACACGACTATAGATATACGTACACAGCCAGTGATCACACGACATCGATCTAGTAGCTCGTTTGTGTTGCCGGAGGAGGGACCTCGACCGGATGGTGGTGGAGGCCTGATGGCGCCGGAGCCGGTGGCGCCGGGGGCGGCGGAGCCGATCCGGCCCGGGGTGCCGGACGGGAGTGATCATGTTAGTGGGGCGGTAAGGGAAATGGGTGACGTAAACGTACCGACACCTAGGATATCACAAGTCGATCCACCTAGGAGAGTAGTTAAGCCGCCAGTGAGGTTCGGTTTCGATGAATATTTCTAATATGTACTGTGTACCTAAATATATACCTTAGGCTTACGTAAGGTTTAGGATTATTAACGGTATAACAATCAATTACTTACTTAACTGTTAAGAAAATGGGAAAAATGGATTATATACTGTATAATAATGTATTACCTGTTGTTATACCTAACTTATTATTATATGAGATAAATAAGTTATCAATTTAGAATCTTAAAGATGTTTACTCTGACCAGTAACAGTCTGACCTCTTATTACGCCTAGCGGTTAGGAATGTAGGGGTCAAATTTTACTGGGTAGGTACTAGTTATTAGTTAGAAAGATGTATTTAGGTAATAAGGGTGGAGGTGTTGTATATGTAGGGTAAGCAAACAATAACTATAGAATATTGTATGACGGTAGCTCGTTTCTGTCTTGGATTAAATGGTGAATGTTAAGTACGTGTTTAATTGTCCACATGGAACGAAACTAAACAAGATAAAACACATATAAGAAATAATACTATTTAGGCGACGAAACGGCGTGGCCCCGTTGCATCGTCATCTCAGGTGTAGGATTCGGCAGATTGCCCCGGAACTGTCGAAACACGACACCCTTCGGCCAGAAGTCAGCACATGCGATGGTCTCCTGCAGCGGCCGCGGCACGCGCACCACAAACGAGCTGAAGTGCACATAGTGGCGCGAACGCAGCTGGAACACCCTCAGCGAGAAGCCGGTCTTCTGATGAACGTACTCCACCACATCATCAGCCGTGGCGGTGTAATGCAGGCGCGATACATATAGCGCCTTGCTCGGTGTGGCAACCCGCAGACCGGAACCAACCGGTTCTGCAGTACCACACTGACTCTTGCGCGGCTTGCGCTTCCTCGACACCGTTGTAAATCCCTCCTTATCCACATCGGTGCGCGGGGGCTTCTCCTTTGGAGGAACCCGAATTTCACGCGCTCTTGAAGGCGCGTCTCTCCAGTCGGCTGCGACAGGCCGATATAAATTAAATAGTGTTTTCAATAATTATATGAGGACAACCCGTTTACGTTAAGTTTAGACCTCATTTGTATGCTGCGCCATACGTACTAGGTGCAAACTTAACTTAACCGGGCCCTACCGGTTAAGATGGGATGGGATAAGGAAAAATTTCTACGGAACCGCTCGGTGAGCGAGTCAGACTCGCACTTGGCTGGTTTTTTTGTTAGTAATACTTGTTTTTCGGGGCTTTTTGCCGTCTCGTACGCTGTGCTGACGAACGTCGCAGTACTTTCAATATTTTATTTTACATTGAAAGTAGTCAAATTTATGTTTACTGTTAATGTTTTTCATATCTGCATTAAATAGGCTTTCGGACAGTATTTTTTTTAAACCACGTTCAATACAAAAAATATGAAAATATGAGGGTTTGTTTGCATTTCTTTACTACTAAAAGTTTATTATTTTAAGTCTTGTGTCATATTTATGTTATGCGGAGGGATGATAGTAATGTTGCTAGAAAGGCATTAAGTATGAATGTGGAGGGTTGCAAGAGAAGAGGTAGACCAAGGAAAAGGTGGATGGACTGCGTGAAAGACGATATGAATAGGAAGGAAGTGTGTGATGAGCTGACGGGCGATAGAGAGGTATGGAAGAAAAAAACATGCTGAGCCGACCCCAAGTAAATGGGATAAGGACAAGCGAATGATGATGAAGTCTTGTGTCATATTTTGCTAGGGAACCCTAAAAAACAGGTATGGGGAATGAATTGGGCATCATCTAGTTACCTTATGATTATGACGATACCAAACTTGACACAAAGGTCCAATCCGCCAGAAAAAAAAATCTGAGCGCCGGGAGTTCTTTACTTTGACCCCCCCTACCCCCGAATTGTCGAGGAGTTCAAACTGGCTACCAGGCGTTTTGGGCTCAGATTGACGTGTACAACATTCGTAGCAAATGGCATTGCTGTACTCCAAAATGTCATACTTTTTCCCCTTAGCAAACGGACTATAACGCTTACTCGGTATGTAGTGATTTTCACAATGAACTTTTACAAAGTTTAAGTGGAAGTTGTGTTGTTGTTCATAGAGAGCTAGACGAATAGGCCCGCCGCCGCGCGCCGCGCGCCGTGCTCCTGACCCGGCCCGCTTCGGATCTGCACCCATCCGCCGTGTGTTTTGCGCATTCGATTTATTCACCTAACCGTGTTGTATTATTTAGACTTTTAGCACTTGTCTGCCAAACCTTCTTTTTAAACAGAAGAAGTTGAAGTTCACCTTTTTTCATATCGCAATCTGTGAAAATCAAAAAATTAACTCGTTAGTTTTGAGAAGCATGGAGAACATAGATACAGCAGCTTTAGTAAATTTATATTCCTTCACCTCTATTCTGAAACTTGTTTTAAGTTCACCTCAAGGCTCGCAAATAAACCGTAGCAATTCCCCACTATATACCACTTAAACTATTATACTAATGTAATTATAGCAGTTATTGGCACTGTAAAAAATTCAACTGTCCCTATTGTAAAAAGTCCAAATGATTACAGCATATAGAGAGGTACGCAAAAGGCATCTAAATTTACTACAGAGGCCGTATACTTTCTGAATTAAAGCCCTGTGACATCCAGACAGACACAACTGGCCTGACAGGACGAAACTATAAGTTTCGTTTTTGCTATTTTTGCTACCGAAAGTTTCCAGGGTTTTTTCCTTTAAGGTTACCTATGTTAATACATATAACTTTAGATTTTCTATCGCGGCGATTTATGACACATCACTAGGTAGGTACTAAGACTATTTTCGTTTACGGAAACCAGCGTACTTGAACTACTTACTTATCAGCTTTTTGATGTGCTTGTTCTGTTTTCTGGGGCCCGGGAACTGGACCACCGCTAGAACTAAGTTCATTTTCAAGACGAGGGCGTTTTTCTGGTACTGATTCTGAAATATAATTACGTATATACACATGAGTGATCATTTCAGATCTGATACATATATTTAGGTACCTACACTTTGGCAGCGGCTTTATTCATCATTCATCATTTAACGACCGATTTGGCTTAGAGGTTAGTCTTTAGGTCTACATATAGCACTTCCAAAGTAAGTAGGTACCTACATGTCTAGTCTAACAGTGATTCTCATTCCCAATTTATACCAAAAAGACTTCATGGATCCAATTAGTTCGAAATATCAAATGAATCGCACATTCCGAAGAACTCATTGATCAGGTTTGGAACCCGCATGACTCGCATGAGGTTTGAGAATCACACGCATGAACAATTCTGCTACCGCCGCTTACAGCGCTTTTAAAAGGTATTTGGATGAGATAGGTAATATATCCGAATTGCTAAACTTAAGTGGCAGTGGGCGGGGCACATTGCACGTAGAACCGATGGCCGTTGGGGCGGAAAGGTTCTCGAGTGGCGACCACGTACCGGAACGCGCGGCGTGGGTAGGCCCCCCCACAAGGTGGACTGATGACCTGGTAAAGGTCACGGGAGTCCGCTGGATGCGGGTGGCGCAGGACCGGTAAATTTGGAACTCTCTGGGGAAGACCTATGTCCATCACTGGACGTCTTTCGGCTCATATGATGACGTAATATATACTCGACCACAGAACTATGAGTACTGCATACCTACCTACTGAAACAAATACTATCAAGGTAAATAAAAATAAACTCAAAGGCTGCAGTTTCTTTTTGAAGGCACTTAATTAGTAGTACAGTCGGCCTCATAAGTAGCTGAACACCTAAGAACATTGTCGTTTGCACACGTTTTGACTCGGCACAACTTCATATGGGGGTCGTTCTTCTTTTCGACCGACAATAGCCTGTCCTTCGTCTTATTACGGCATCTCATTTGAGTAATGATGTTTACGGTTTTATAATGTTCGAATGAACGTCCATATTATTTTATTAATTAGGGATATTTAATATTTCACTTTCTCTAACTAGCATTTTTTTTAATGTTTTTTTTTTTCGTAGAATGCCGTGACAGAGTGGTAAACCAAAATGTTGTCCCCACTGAAAGAGTCCACTTTGTCACATGTTTTTTTTTAGAAACCAACCGTAAATAAATATTTATATTGGCCAGAAAGGAAACTTTAATTAGTTCTAATGAAGAAACCTATGCATTTTTTTTTAAATCGCACTTCAAAACCACAATTTTCGATAGTTCAAAAACCAAAAAAACAGGAAAACCTCGGTTCATTGTCGGTAAAAAAGAAGAACGACCCATGGGAGTTTAACATAATAAATATTCGTTGCAGTATAGAGTTTAATACAAAGAATACAACAAAACAGCTCGGGTTGAAACGGATTAATACAAAATTGCAAGACACAGGAAAATAAAAAATGTACACACCTGAATCGTGATCAAGTTTTCGTTTGTTCCGCATAGACCCATCTGAAAATGTCTTTATTATTATCAGCTAGATAAATTTATATTTTAGATTCTCATGGTACATAGAACTCAATACATAGCTTGTGTCCATTCCAGAGGTGTACTCTATAATACTGGCGAAAGAATCTTTAAAATCGGCTGAGTAGTTCCGGAGATTACCCGCTTACATACAAACTTGCAAAGCAACACACATTACCCCTTTGTAGTAATATTAGTATAGAACTATAGACTAGCTGTCTGCACGGATCAGCTCGGGTATTACAAAAAACCGGTCAAGTGCGAGTCTGACTCGCGCACCGAGGGTTCCGTACGACCAAGGAACTCGGTATTTACAGTAAGGGAAATGTATGCACGTACCATCGTAGAACCCTGTCGCAATTGACAGGCCGCCGTCACTCAAACTCGAGTTCTACGGTACTTATTGCGATAGAGTTCTACGGTGGTACGTTAATACATTTCCTTTACTGTATGTTGGTTTTTCAGCGATAATTCTTTATCAAGTGAATTAATTTCGATAATTCTTTTTTTATTTGCTAGAAGGTACTTTCAGAACACTTTCATATGAATTTGAAGGAAAAACATTAAACACAGAAGTATTAAATTACAAACAAAATTAACATATGATTTTTGATGAATAAAAAAAATTACGCTATATAGAGGTCTCGTTATACTTTTCCGGTAATATTCACGTTAATATTAAATGTAGGTATTTATGTCCACCCAGAGAGCGCAATCTATTCTCTGGTAAAATAGTTTTTTTAAACCGGGATAGTTGTTTGTTGCAGTTTACCCCCTACATACAATCTCACAAACATTACCTCTACTTACGTATATATTTACATACGAACAGGTCAAGTTAATATGTAGCTTATAAAAATTGATAAACCAGCAATGGTAGCAGACAAAACCGGCCAAGTGCGTGTCGGACCACGCGCAGTGTAGGATTCCGTAGTTGCCTGTCTGTCTACACGCGCGCGCCAACTACTCGGGGCGGTCGCGTCGGCCGAATTTGTAGCAAATTTGGCCTTTCCAAGTTCATTTTAAGTAGTTATTTTACATTACTTGTTAACTAGTTGTGCCTACATTGGCGTGATAGTTTTCCTTTGCAATTCATTATATGTACTACTGCCATGATTTTTTTCACATACTCAGTAGTAACCATTTAGCCGATGGGTGGGCACTTGACTAAAATAAATTACCGCAGCCGTGAAATCGCCACTACTTGCTCTGTAGGTATGTGGTGTGTGTTCCTGGTGGTGAGTAGGTCGCCAGCGCTCCCGAGCATGTGTCGAGTGAGGGAGCGGCGTTTGTCTCTATCTATCAACACACCGAATCCTCAGATCAATAAAGGGTCGGCAATGCTTTTTTAAGATTCTTCTGGTGTCGCCAGCGTCCATAGGCGACGGTGTCTGCTTACCATCACGCAGACAGTAAGCTTGTTTATCACCGTGAAAGTTAAAAAAAACCTCAAATCAATAAAGGGTCGGCAATGCATTTAAGATTCTTCTGGTGTCGCCAGCGTCCATAGGCGACGGTGTCTGTCTACCATTACGCAGACAGTAAGCTTGTTTATCACCGTCAAAGTTTAAAAAAACCTCAAATCAATAAAGGGTCGGCAATGCATTTAAGATTCTTCTGGTGTCGCCAGCGTCCATAGGCGACGGTGTCTGTCTACCATTACGCAGACAGTAAGCTTGTTTATCACCGTCAAAGTTTAAAAAAACCTCAAATCAATAAAGGGTCGGCAATGCATTTAAGATTCTTCTGGTGTCGCCAGCGTCCATAGGCGACGGTGTCTGCTTACCATCACGCAGACAGTAAGCTCGTTTATCACCGTCAAAGTTTAAAAAAACCTCAAATCGATAAAGGGTCGGCAATGCATTTAAGATTCTTCTGATGTCGCCAGCGTCCATAGGCGACGGTGTCTGTTTACCATCACGCAGACAGTAAGCTTGTTTATCACGGTCAAAGTTTAAAAAAACCTCAAATCAATAAAGGGTCGGCAATGCATTTAAGATTCTTCTGGTGGCGCCAGCGTCCATAGGCGACGGTGCCTGCTTACCATCACGCAGACAGTATGCTTGTTTGTCACCGTAAAAAGTTTAAAAAAAACCTCAAATCAATAAAGGGTCGGCAATGCATTTAAGATTCTTCTGGAATCGCAAGCGTCCATAGGCGACGGTATCTGTTTACGGACGGTTCATGCTTACTACTAAGCTGCCCGCGCGGTTTCACTCGCGTATTGCAGAAAACGCAGGCAAACCCGTGGAATGAAAAATTGCCGATATCCATCCAGAAAGTCCATTGTAGACACCAATGAAATAAAAATTGAAAGCTCTCCAGTGGTTCCGGAGACTACCCATTATGTAGGTACAATACAAACTTACAATCTCACAGCCCATTTCCTCTTTATAATATTACTAGCTTCCACCCGTGACTTCGTCTGCATGAACCCGGGATAAAAAAAACTGTTCTATATTTTAAACTTCTTCATGCAAAATTTCATTCAAATCGGTTGAGCCGTTTGAGTGTGATTGAGTAATAAACATCTAAACACCCTAACATCTCAACATCAAAACTTAAATCCAAAATATACAGGACACAGATGTACAGACATAGAGACAGGCGATCATAGACAGACGGACGGACGAATATGATGACGAACAGTTGACATCTGAGAACAGGCACATATCGGCACACTAAACCACGAATGATGTTCCTTTGATGGTGATGATTTCCGGGATAAAAACTATCCTATCTCTTTGCCTGGGATTCAAACTTACCTCTTTACAAAATATCGCAGTCATTTGGTGGTAGGATAAAGGTGGTGCGGAGAGATGCAACTTTGGATAAGCTCTCTTCTTTAATCTTTATCCTGTCTTGCTAAAATCTCTTCGATCGAAATGGTCGCCGCAAAATTGGCTTTCCTCATTCAGCTTTTCAATAGGTACATGCACTAGATCTTCATTACCGACTTGTTTAATTCAACATTTTACACCTGCAAGTAGTTTATAAAAGTAATGAAGATTAAGATTATATTGCTCATGTGACATGGGAAAAAATAATTATTGTGTATTCGATCCATAAACCAAAGTATGATGATATAAGTTTCTGTCAAAAAAAACATTTTTGGCACAAGCTTTTATAGTACGACTGTACTTTTCTGTATACCATCATCAACTCATTGAGACGATTCTAACGAGCCCAAACACAATGGGGTTACGTCGGTTAAATACTTAACTCCCAAGGCCACCTTCTGTCTCCATCATCAGATCAGCTCGATGGTATCATAATATTAAATTGTCATCCAAACTATACCACTACCCAAAATTTCTGCTCAATCGGATAACGGCAAGTAACTGAAAAATGGATTGCAAATTTTGACGGACAACTTACATACTTACATATTTACATACGAACAGGCCAAGTTAATATAGTTCATTTTAAGTAGTTATTTTACATTACTTGTTAACTAGTTAACAAGTAGTTACTTAACTATCTTAATCAATTCATGATATGTACTACTGCCATGATTTTATTCTACTATTTTGTCGGCGTTTGATTTATAAAGCCATGCCGAATTACAGCTTTCTAGTAACAAGGGTCAATGAGATAAGCTGCAGACGGACTGACGGACAGATAGACATGGCGAAACTACAAAGGTTCCTTGTTGGCTACGGAACCCTAAAACGTCCACTAAGAAAAAACTACCGGTAAAGGTGTACATGTAGCTAGATTATGTTTTTGACTTACCGGAGCTCATCCTTGGGAAAACTGGCAAAGAATCCTCCCTAAGCCTTTCTCTGACGCCACACACTTCACACCTTCGGGTTTTACCCACCATTATGAGTTACTTTAAACATTATTACATTATATACGCAAGCGGAACGGTTGTCGCCACGAAAGTTTCTAATTCGGTAATAAATAATTCATTATTTTCAGCAAAATATGGAGAAAATACGATGACAATTAGAATGACGTTAGAATTTGAATTTGAAAATTTAAAAATATTGTCAATTTGACAACGCCTGAGTGTTGCCACCATATATTTGTCTCGTAGGTTGGCAAAATCGTCTTTGGGCCACCTTACATTTTGGTCTCAGTATTGGAGTTTCTGAGGACTGAACGCGCATATAGAGTTCCTTGACAGAACAGACAGAAGTGAAGGAAGAGGAAGAATGTGAAGTGAATGAATGAACTGAATGGAACGTCAAGTTAAAGCCCAACTGAGCCCAACATGCCCACTGATGCCAAAGAGTATAATAATATAATCATTACGTACTGACTGATGCCACAACCACAACATGCTTGATTGAATGAGTTCAGCAATCTACAGACAGTGATTTCGCTCACCACAATTTGTTGAACTTTAAGCGATTACAAAACTTGCAATTTGTTTTGATTTTTCTCGCACCATACCTCTCTTTCTAAGTTTTCTAATAAGAGAGAGACGGATAGTGCGAGAAAAGTCGAGAGAGCTCGCGCGCCGTCTTGTGATAGCCGTGCATGTCTGTGAGAGGCCATAAGGCTGGCGTCTACTAGGCTCACCGAGCCGAGTCGAATCAAATCGAAAAAATTCGCCTTCATACATTACTTTGAATGTGCGTCAATCGACGCACTTTCATATTTAATGTATGAAGGCGAATTATTTTCGATTCGATTCGACACGCCTCGGCGAGCCTTTATAGCCTCGGCGAGACGTCAAAGATGACATAAAATGTACGGAGATGACAGCTGTCACCGGACTCTTCCAATCTGAGGCCCTACCGCGAAACGATATTCGTTTTCGTTCGTGTATCTCCGTCTCTGTCGCACTTGCTAGTTCGAGTGACAAAGAGGGAGATACACGAACGAAAACGAATATCGTTTCGCGGTAGGCCCTCTGAAATATATTATAGTGGACGCCAGCCATGGATCGAATACCGGTATTACTTCGTTCTTTGGTTATGGTATAATTTTTGATTGGGCAGTCTAATAATACGAATATGTCTACCTAAATGCACGATATATCCTAAATTAAAAGCCTAAAATAATTCAAAATATTAGACTACTTCGGGGATTTTTGAATAAACCGGTTCCGATCCCTGACGCCAGCCTTTATACAGGTAGCTGTCACTGTCACTGTCAACGTCAGATCAGTAGCGTACCTATTTATTTACGTCTGTTGAATATGAACCGAAATATTACACGATACTAAAATAATGGCGAGTAGCGGACTGGAAATAGGCACAATTTTTACAAGGTATTTATATCTCAATTCTGCTATTGACCTTATTTTATTTTCTAATTTAAAATTCGAATGTAAGCTTTAAAAAACCGGAAAAACATTTTGGCGGGAAAATATTTTCTTTTTCGACTTTTCATTCAGTCTTCTTACTTTTATTAGTTTTATTATAAGATTTGATTGAAATATGTCGAATGCAAAGAAGTCTGTGAAATCTAAGTTCTTAGCTGAAGATCTAAATGATTTTATACATAAAAGCCAATACGTACAAGAATCTTCGACGAATATAATGTTGTTGTATTAGGTTTCAGACTTCGCTTGAGGTCCACATAAACGCATTATATATTAGAAAGCTTTATTATAAGGGAAAAAATGTATAACGAGGCATTTTGTTTTTCAGGTGACAAACCACAGATAATAATATAGAACCACCCTTGGGTAACTGTCATAGATTACAACACCCCTCCTCGATTAAAAGCTAAATAAAGTGAATCAAACGATAATTGCCTACTTTGCAAACAGTTAAATTAATCTAACAAAACAAAACTAATAAGTACAGACAGTAATCATTAAACAATATTTAAATTCTTTTTCATCAAACGAAGCTTTTCATAAGATAAGCTTTTAGTTAACAAATCGGATACATTATCATTAGTAGAAATGTACTCGACAATTATCTCTTTCTTAACGATTAGATCTTTTAAGAAATGGTTCTTTATATCAATGTGCTTAGCACGCTTACTATTCTCGAAAGATTTAGATAATTGTATAGCACCTTTATTGTCCATGTAAAGTACGTACTGCATATCACTGCTGAATTCACTCAAATCACTGAATAGTCCTTTTATATATAATAAGTCGCAAGCACTGGCAGCTGCTGCAACATATTCCGCTTCGACAGTCGAAAGCGCCACACATGTCTGTTTTCTAGAAAACCATGATACGAGACATCCATTGTAGAGGGTAACAGACCCGGATACACTTTTTCTATCTGTATGATTTCCGGCCCAGTCTGCATCTGAATAAGTTTCCAAAGAGTTATTCTCTGATCGTTCATATATCAGTCCTGTGTTGTCTGTGCCTTTTAAATATCTTAGTACTCGCTTGGCTTGAGTCCATAGACTTCTGGTTGGTTTATCCAAATATTGGCTGAGATATGAGACTGCATATGCGATATCTGGTCGGGTAACAGTCGCCATGAACATGAGTCCGCCAATCAGTTGTCTATATGGGACATCTTGAACTACATCTTCTATCACATCATATTGATAGTCTTTCTGCATTGGTGTAGTTGTACTCTTACAGTCAGTCATTTTGAATTTTTCAAGCATTTTATGTATCTGCTTCTTCTGTGTAATTTTCAAATGATCTCTGTTTCTATCTATTTCCATTCCTAAGAATGTCTTTGGAGAGCCAAAGTCTTTCACTCGAAATTCTTCTTTTAAATCCTGTATCACTTTGTTCATATTTTCATCATCTCCTGTTAGAATAATGTCATCTACATATATTACCATCCATACTTTGTGTTCTCCACTGGTGTATAAACAAAAATCATGTTGTGATCTTTTAAATCCTCGAGTTTCAATATAATCATTGAATCTTTGATTCCAGCATTTTGGACTTTCTTTTAAGCCATATAATGCTCTAATTAGTTTTAACACTTTTCCTTCTTCTATTTGTACTCCTTGTGGTGCTTTTATGTAAACTTCCGAGTCCAACATCCCATTAAGGAAAGCTGTGGGAACATCCAGCTGTCTCATATTATAATTATTTTGGACTGCATACGCTAATAGTGTCCGTACAGTTGAAGTCCTTGCAACTGGAGCATAGTTTTTACCAAAGTCTTCTGGTTCTCTTATCTGGAAACCTCTTGCTACTAATCGAGCCTTTTTCAAGCCATTATCTTTTGTCTTAAATATCCATTTTGTATCAATAGCTTTTTTATCATTTGGTAAATTTGTCACTGTCCAGGTATTCATTTTCTGTAATGCTTCTAGTTCTGTGTTGACCGCATCTATCCATCCATCACTGATAGCTTCTTCATAGCTCTTTGGTTCCTCCTCATCATTCAATAAACAGTATGCTTCATTTAATTCGTATTCTTGTAGATGTTGTGGTGTCTTTATCATTCTTCCTTTTGTTGTTCTCCTTTCTTCTCTGTTATCGTTTTCTTCTCTCGCGTTATCATTTTCTTCTCTCGCTTTATAATCTTCACTATCGTCTTTTTCGATCCTTCCATCATGTTCATGTTTTTCTTTTGATTTTTCATTTTTCTTCTCTCTAAGTTGCTCCTTTTGTTCTATCTCGATTTCCACTTCTTCTGGTTCATTTATTTTATTCTTATATTTTATATTATTCTCATTGAATCTTACATCTCTTGTAACTAGAACATCATCTGTCTTAGGGTCCCATACTTTATAACCAGTTCTCCCATATCCTATCATTCTTACTTCTTTTGCTCTTGAATCGAACTTGTCTCCTTTAGGTATTACCATCATCCAGGCTTGACATCCAAACGTTTTCAGCTTATTTAACTTAAATTCTCTTCCAAACATTACAGCAGGGATCTTAAAATGAATTGCTTTTGACGGGCACCGATTAAGTAAATACGTTGCTGTCAGCACTGCATGGCCCCATAAGTATCTTGGTAAGTTTGACTCGTCAAGTATAGTTCTGGCCTTGTCATATATTGAGCGATTCATACGCTCGCTTTTTCCGTTCATAGCTGGGCTGTATGGTAAAGTGTACTCAATTTTGATGCCTTTATCTTGACAATAGTATTTAAATGAGTTTGATGAGTACTCTCCGCCATTGTCGCAGCGTATCCTCTTGATTTTTACTTCTTTTTCCAGTTCTATCTCTTTTATATACTTCACTAAGTTATCTGCTGCTTCAGATTTATTTTTCATTAAATAAGTCTGGGTAAAATGCGAGAAATCATCTATTATTGTCTGAAAGTACCTGTAGCCTTCTTTTGTCGGTGTTCTTGTAGGTCCTGACACGTCAGAATGTATCAACTCTCCTATTTTATGAGCTTGTGCATGTTGTACAGATTGAAAAGGTAATCTTGTACTCTTATTTTTCATACATGTGTCACACATGTCATTGTTATACGGTAATTTCATTATAGCTAAACCTTTTCTGTTGAGATGACCTAATCTTACGTGCCATGCTTTGTCATCATTATTTGTGTACTCACAATTCTCCATTCTCTGTTTTCTTGACAATTTAAGAACATGTAGTTTTCCAATCCGTTCTCCATAGTAGGTCTTCGTATTAGTGTGTATTTTTAACTGTCCATTTTTAAATACCACAGTGTGTCCTCTCTCCTGCAGCTTACTCACAGAAAGCAAGTTGTGTGTGAGTCGTTCAACAATTAATCCTTCAATCTTTACTGGGTTATTTTGACATTCTAGCTTCAAAATCCCTTCCTTTTTAGCTACTAATTTTTCTCCATTTGCAACTTTAATGTATATGGGCACCTTTAAAGTTTTAACATCCTCCATTATTTCCTCAAACTCTGATTTTATAAAATTATGAGTTGCGCCCGAGTCTACGACAAATATAATTGAACTGTCTCTTTGCTGTGTATCATTTTGCGCAGATAGTGCAATAAATGCAGACTCTTGATCCTGAATTTGTTCTGCATAGCTTACTGTTGTCCCTCTCATACTTCTGCCTCTAAAATACCGGCCTCTGGACCTGCTTCTGCCACGACTTCTACCTCGGCTTTGCATGTTATTCTGTCTCTCATTGAATTTACACTCATAAGATATATGTCCCTGTTGTCCGCATTTGTAACAGGATATAAAACTAGATTCCATTTTTTGTGCTTTATTTTCTTCTCCCTTTAATTTTAATTCTGCATCTAATAACCTTGACTTGATAAACTCTATGTCCAATTCCTTGTTGTCACTCATAGTTTCCAACGTTGTTATTACTGTTTCGTATTCACAGGGTAGAGTTAGTAATAGGTGACATATCTTGTCACTTTCGTCAATTTTTGTCCCGGTAGCTTCTAGTTCAGCGATCATGGTGTCAAATTTTAGGAAATGATCCTGCAATTTGTCGGTTGTCAAACATTTTAATGCTAGTAATCTTTTTCTAAGATATAGCTTGTTGAACACGCTTTTTCTTTCAAATATTTTGTCGAGTTGTTCGATCATCTCGGCCGCAGTCGAGCATTTCTTTACGTATTCTAAATATCTATCCGACAAACACTGAACTATTACTGACCGCGCTTTTGCGTCATCTTCCTTCTTGCACTTCTTTTCTGGTGCTAACGTATCGTCCAAACCTTTTTCTTCAAGTAAAATCTTTACTCTAAATTTCCAATTTGAGAAGCCGACTCCGTCAGACAATTTTGGGAACATACACGTATTACTCGCCATCTTTCGAGTTGAACTGATCAACCACGCTCTGCTGTTGTTGTATTAGGTTTCAGACTTCGCTTGAGGTCCACATAAACGCATTATATATTAGAAAGCTTTATTATAAGGGAAAAAATGTATAACGAGGCATTTTGTTTTTCAGGTGACAAACCACAGATAATAATATAGAACCACCCTTGGGTAACTGTCATAGATTACAACATATAAAACCCCAAAAGCGCAATAGACCACAGGCAATACCTGCAAAGCAAGGAGTCTCGAAGTTGATGGTAGGAGTGAAAAAAAGGAAGATGTCACAGAGTCAGTCAGTCCTCAGAAACTCCAATACTGAGACCAAAATGTAAGGTGGCCCAAAGACGATTTTGCCAACCTACGAGACAAATATATGGTGGCAACACTCAGGCGTTGTCAAATTGACAATATTTTTAAATTTTCAAATTCAAATTCTAACGTCATTCTAATTGTCATCGTATTTTCTCCATATTTTGCTGAAAATAATGAATTATTTATTACCGAATTAGAAACTTTCGTGGCGACAACCGTTCCGCTTGCGTATATAATGTAATAATGTTTAAAGTAACTCATAATGGTGGGTAAAACCCGAAGGTGTGAAGTGTGTGGCGTCAGAGAAAGCCTTAGGGAGGATTCTTTGCCAGTTTTCCCAAGGATGAGCTCCGGTAAGTCAAAAACATAATCTAGCTACATGTACACCTTTACCGGTAGTTTTTTCTTAGTGGACGTTTTAGGGTACCGTAGCCAACAAGGAACCTTTGTAGTTTCGCCATGTCTATCTGTCCGTCAGTCCGTCTGCAGCTTATTTCATTGACCCTTGTTACTAGAAAGCTGTAATTCGGCATGGCTTTATAAATCAAACGCCGACAAAATGGTAGAATAAAATCATGGCAGTAGTACATATCATGAATTGATTAAGATAGTTAAGTAACTACTTGTTAACTAGTTAACAAGTAATGTAAAATAACTACTTAAAATGAACTATATTAACTTGGCCTGTTCGTATGTAAATATGTAAGTATGTAAGTTGTCCGTCAAAATTTGCAATCCATTTTTCAGTTACTTGCCGTTATCCGATTGAGCAGAAATTTTGGGTAGTGGTATAGTTTGGATGACAATTTAATATTATGATACCATCGAGCTGATCTGATGATGGAGACAGAAGGTGGCCTTGGGAGTTAAGTATTTAACCGACGTAACCCCGTTGTGTTTGGGCTCGTTAGAATCGTCTCAATGAGTTGATGATGGTATACAGAAAAGTACAGTCGTACTATAAAAGCTTGTGCCAAAAATGTTTTTTTTTGACAGAAACTTATATCATCATACTTTGGTTTATGGATCGAATACACAATAATTATTTTTTCCCATGTCACATGAGCAATATAATCTTAATCTTCATTACTTTTATAAACTACTTGCAGGTGTAAAATGTTGAATTAAACAAGTCGGTAATGAAGATCTAGTGCATGTACCTATTGAAAAGCTGAATGAGGAAAGCCAAGTTTGCGGCGACCATTTCGATCGAAGAGATTTTAGCAAGACAGGATAAAGATTAAAGAAGAGAGCTTATCCAAAGTTGCATCTCTCCGCACCACCTTTATCCTACCACCAAATGACTGCGATATTTTGTAAAGAGGTAAGTTTGAATCCCAGGCAAAGAGATAGGATAGTTTTTATCCCGGAAATCATCACCATCAAAGGAACATCATTCGTGGTTTAGTATGCCGATATGTGCCTGTTCTCAGATGTCAACTGTTCGTCATCATATTCGTCCGTCCGTCTGTCTATGATCGCCTGTCTCTATGTCTGTACATCTGTGTCCTGTATATTTTGGATTTAAGTTTTGATGTTGAGATGTTAGGGTGTTTAGATGTTTATTACTCAATCACACTCAAACGGCTCAACCGATTTGAATGAAATTTTGCATGAAGAAGTTTAAAATATAGAACAGTTTTTTTTATCCCGGGTT
The DNA here is from genome assembly GCA_932294315.1 of Epinotia nisella. Taxonomy (NCBI): domain Eukaryota; kingdom Metazoa; phylum Arthropoda; class Insecta; order Lepidoptera; family Tortricidae; genus Epinotia; species Epinotia nisella. The sequence goes on along the minus strand of OW028682.1, from coordinate 13,715,261 downwards.
CATGCAGACGAAGTCACGGGTGGAAGCTAGTAATATTATAAAGAGGAAATGGGCTGTGAGATTGTAAGTTTGTATTGTACCTACATAATGGGTAGTCTCCGGAACCACTGGAGAGCTTTCAATTTTTATTTCATTGGTGTCTACAATGGACTTTCTGGATGGATATCGGCAATTTTTCATTCCACGGGTTTGCCTGCGTTTTATGCAATACGCGAGTGAAACCGCGCGGGCAGCTTAGTAGTAAGCATGAACCGTCCGTAAACAGATACCGTCGCCTATGGACGCTTGCGAGTCCAGAAGAATCTTAAATGCATTGCCGACCCTTTATTGATTTGAGGTTTTTTTTAAACTTTTTACGGTGACAAACAAGCATACTGTCTGCGTGATGGTAAGCAGGCACCGTCGCCTATGGACGCTGGCGCCACCAGAAGAATCTTAAATGCATTGCCGACCCTTTATTGATTTGAGGTTTTTTTAAACTTTGACCGTGATAAACAAGCTTACTGTCTGCGTGATGGTAAACAGACACCGTCGCCTATGGACGCTGGCGACATCAGAAGAATCTTAAATGCATTGCCGACCCTTTATCGATTTGAGGTTTTTTTAAACTTTGACGGTGATAAACGAGCTTACTGTCTGCGTGATGGTAAGCAGACACCGTCGCCTATGGACGCTGGCGACACCAGAAGAATCTTAAATGCATTGCCGACCCTTTATTGATTTGAGGTTTTTTTAAACTTTGACGGTGATAAACAAGCTTACTGTCTGCGTAATGGTAGACAGACACCGTCGCCTATGGACGCTGGCGACACCAGAAGAATCTTAAATGCATTGCCGACCCTTTATTGATTTGAGGTTTTTTTTAACTTTGACGGTGATAAACAAGCTTACTGTCTGCGTAATGGTAGACAGACACCGTCGCCTATGGACGCTGGCGACACCAGAAGAATCTTAAATGCATTGCCGACCCTTTATTGATTTGAGGTTTTTTTTAACTTTGACGGTGATAAACAAGCTTACTGTCTGCGTGATGGTAAGCAGACACCGTCGCCTATGGACGCTGGCGACACCAGAAGAATCTTAAAAAAGCATTGCCGACCCTTTATTGATCTGAGGATTCGGTGTGTTGATAGATAGAGACAAACGCCGCTCCCTCACTCGACACATGCTCGGGAGCGCTGGCGACCTACTCACCACCAGGAACACACACCACATACCTACAGAGCAAGTAGTGGCGATTTTACGGCTGCGGTAATTTATTTTAGTCAAGTGCCCACCCATCGGCTAAATGGTTACTACTGAGTATGTGAAAAAAATCATGGCAGTAGTACATATAATGAATTGCAAAGGAAAACTATCACGCCAATGTAGGCACAACTAGTTAACAAGTAATGTAAAATAACTACTTAAAATGAACTTGGAAAGGCCAAATTTGCTACAAATTCGGCCGACGCGACCGCCCCGAGTAGTTGGCGCGCGCGTGTAGACAGACAGGCAACTACGGAATCCTACACTGCGCGTGGTCCGACACGCACTTGGCCGGTTTTGTCTGCTACCATTGCTGGTTTATCAATTTTTATAAGCTACATATTAACTTGACCTGTTCGTATGTAAATATATACGTAAGTAGAGGTAATGTTTGTGAGATTGTATGTAGGGGGTAAACTGCAACAAACAACTATCCCGGTTTAAAAAAACTATTTTACCAGAGAATAGATTGCGCTCTCTGGGTGGACATAAATACCTACATTTAATATTAACGTGAATATTACCGGAAAAGTATAACGAGACCTCTATATAGCGTAATTTTTTTTATTCATCAAAAATCATAATGTTAATTTTGTTTGTAATTTAATACTTCAGTGTTTAATGTTTTTCCTTCAAATTCATATGAAAGTGTTCTGAAAGTACCTTCTAGCAAATAAAAAAAGAATTATCGAAATTAATTCACTTGATAAAGAATTATCGCTGAAAAACCAACATACAGTAAAGGAAATGTATTAACGTACCACCGTAGAACTCTATCGCAATAAGTACCGTAGAACTCGAGTTTGAGTGACGGCGGCCTGTCAATTGCGACAGGGTTCTACGATGGTACGTGCATACATTTCCCTAACTGTAAATACCGAGTTCCTTGGTCGTACGGAACCCTCGGTGCGCGAGTCAGACTCGCACTTGACCGGTTTTTTGTAATACCCGAGCTGATCCGTGCAGACAGCTAGTCTATAGTTCTATACTAATATTACTACAAAGGGGTAATGTGTGTTGCTTTGCAAGTTTGTATGTAAGCGGGTAATCTCCGGAACTACTCAGCCGATTTTAAAGATTCTTTCGCCAGTATTATAGAGTACACCTCTGGAATGGACACAAGCTATGTATTGAGTTCTATGTACCATGAGAATCTAAAATATAAATTTATCTAGCTGATAATAATAAAGACATTTTCAGATGGGTCTATGCGGAACAAACGAAAACTTGATCACGATTCAGGTGTGTACATTTTTTATTTTCCTGTGTCTTGCAATTTTGTATTAATCCGTTTCAACCCGAGCTGTTTTGTTGTATTCTTTGTATGAAACTCTATACTGCAACGAATATTTATTATGTTAAACTCCCATGGGTCGTTCTTCTTTTTTACCGACAATGAACCGAGGTTTTCCTGTTTTTTTGGTTTTTGAACTATCGAAAATTGTGGTTTTGAAGTGCGATTTAAAAAAAATGCATAGGTTTCTTCATTAGAACTAATTAAAGTTTCCTTTCTGGCCAATATAAATATTTATTTACGGTTGGTTTCTAAAAAAAAACATGTGACAAAGTGGACTCTTTCAGTGGGGACAACATTTTGGTTTACCACTCTGTCACGGCATTCTACGGAAAAAAAAAACATTAAAAAAAAACCGGCCAAGTGCGTGTCGGACCACGCAAAACGAAGGGTTCCGTGCCTATTAAAAAGGTCGTATCGTCATAGAAATCTTACGGCACTTACGTCCTTTTCTTTGAGGAAGGCAGTTTTTCAGCAATATCTCGGAAACCTTTCATCCGATCTTATTCAAAACAATTTTCGGTGAATGAACTTAATAAGCGATGTGTCCATGAATTTTTTCATATTTTTAAAATACACCGTTCAAAAATTAGAGGGGGGGGACAGAATTTTAGTGACTTTCGGGGCGATTATCTCTGACTGTATTCACTTAATCAAAAAAATTCCCGAGAAACCTTATATTTATTTTGAAAGGCTTATCGATTCATGTGCCACACGTGGGCTCACGATGAAAAATTTTTTTTTGATTTTTAGTTTTATGTATGGAGTACACCCCTAAAAAATTTTTTTTTAGTAATTTTAATTACAAAACTTTGTAGCGGCTAACAAAATACACCTATCCTCAAAATTTTATTCAAATACACCTTATAGTTTTCGAGTAAAATGCCTGTGACATACGGACAGACGGACAGACGGACAGACGGACAGACGGACATGACGAAACTATGAGGGTTCCGTTTTTGCCATTTTGGCTACGGAACCCTAAAAATGCTAGTTAGAGAAAGTGAAATATTAAATATCCCTAATTAATAAAATAATATGGACGTTCATTCGAACATTATAAAACCGTAAACATCATTACTCAAATGAGATGCCGTAATAAGACGAAGGACAGGCTATTGTCGGTCGAAAAGAAGAACGACCCCCATATGAAGTTGTGCCGAGTCAAAACGAGTGCAAACGACAATGTTCTTAGGTGTTCAGCTACTTATGAGGCCGACTGTACTACTAATTAAGTGCCTTCAAAAAGAAACTGCAGCCTTTGAGTTTATTTTTATTTACCTTGATAGTATTTGTTTCAGTAGGTAGGTATGCAGTACTCATAGTTCTGTGGTCGAGTATATATTACGTCATCATATGAGCCGAAAGACGTCCACTGATGGACATAGGTCTTCCCCAGAGAGTTCCAAATTTACCGGTCCTGCGCCACCCGCATCCAGCGGACTCCCGTGACCTTTACCAGGTCATCAGTCCACCTTGTGGGGGGGCCTACCCACGCCGCGCGTTCCGGTACGTGGTCGCCACTCGAGAACCTTTCCGCCCCAACGGCCATCGGTTCTACGTGCAATGTGCCCCGCCCACTGCCACTTAAGTTTAGCAATTCGGATATATTACCTATCTCATCCAAATACCTTTTAAAAGCGCTGTAAGCGGCGGTAGCAGAATTGTTCATGCGTGTGATTCTCAATCCTCATGCGAGTCATGCGGGTTCCAAACCTGATCAATGAGTTCTTCGGAATGTGCGATTCATTTGATATTTCGAACTAATTGGATCCATGAAGTCTTTTTGGTATAAATTGGGAATGAGAATCACTGTTAGACTAGACATGTAGGTACCTACTTACTTTGGAAGTGCTATATGTAGACCTAAAGACTAACCTCTAAGCCAAATCGGTCGTTAAATGATGAATGATGGATTAATCCGCTGAATAAAGCCGCTGCCAAAGTGTAGGTACCTAAATATATGTATCAGATCTGAAATGATCACTCATGTGTATATACGTAATTATATTTCAGAATCAGTACCAGAAAAACGCCCTCGTCTTGAAAATGAACTTAGTTCTAGCGGTGGTCCAGTTCCCGGGCCCCAGAAAACAGAACAAGCACATCAAAAAGCTGATAAGTAAGTAGTTCAAGTACGCTGGTTTCCGTAAACGAAAATAGTCTTAGTACCTACCTAGTGATGTGTCATAAATCGCCGCGATAGAAAATCTAAAGTTATATGTATTAACATAGGTAACCTTAAAGGAAAAAACCCTGGAAACTTTCGGTAGCAAAAATAGCAAAAACGAAACTTATAGTTTCGTCCTGTCAGGCCAGTTGTGTCTGTCTGGATGTCACAGGGCTTTAATTCAGAAAGTATACGGCCTCTGTAGTAAATTTAGATGCCTTTTGCGTACCTCTCTATATGCTGTAATCATTTGGACTTTTTACAATAGGGACAGTTGAATTTTTTACAGTGCCAATAACTGCTATAATTACATTAGTATAATAGTTTAAGTGGTATATAGTGGGGAATTGCTACGGTTTATTTGCGAGCCTTGAGGTGAACTTAAAACAAGTTTCAGAATAGAGGTGAAGGAATATAAATTTACTAAAGCTGCTGTATCTATGTTCTCCATGCTTCTCAAAACTAACGAGTTAATTTTTTGATTTTCACAGATTGCGATATGAAAAAAGGTGAACTTCAACTTCTTCTGTTTAAAAAGAAGGTTTGGCAGACAAGTGCTAAAAGTCTAAATAATACAACACGGTTAGGTGAATAAATCGAATGCGCAAAACACACGGCGGATGGGTGCAGATCCGAAGCGGGCCGGGTCAGGAGCACGGCGCGCGGCGCGCGGCGGCGGGCCTATTCGTCTAGCTCTCTATGAACAACAACACAACTTCCACTTAAACTTTGTAAAAGTTCATTGTGAAAATCACTACATACCGAGTAAGCGTTATAGTCCGTTTGCTAAGGGGAAAAAGTATGACATTTTGGAGTACAGCAATGCCATTTGCTACGAATGTTGTACACGTCAATCTGAGCCCAAAACGCCTGGTAGCCAGTTTGAACTCCTCGACAATTCGGGGGTAGGGGGGGTCAAAGTAAAGAACTCCCGGCGCTCAGATTTTTTTTTCTGGCGGATTGGACCTTTGTGTCAAGTTTGGTATCGTCATAATCATAAGGCAACTAGATGATGCCCAATTCATTCCCCATACCTGTTTTTTAGGGTTCCCTAGCAAAATATGACACAAGACTTCATCATCATTCGCTTGTCCTTATCCCATTTACTTGGGGTCGGCGCAGCATGTTTTTTTCTTCCATACCTCTCTATCGCCCGTCAGCTCATCACACACTTCCTTCCTATTCATATCGTCTTTCACGCAGTCCATCCACCTTTTCCTTGGTCTACCTCTTCTCTTGCAACCCTCCACATTCATACTTAATGCCTTTCTAGCAACATTACTATCATCCCTCCGCATAACATAAATATGACACAAGACTTAAAATAATAAACTTTTAGTAGTAAAGAAATGCAAACTAACCCTCATATTTTCATATTTTTTGTATTGAACGTGGTTTAAAAAAAATACTGTCCGAAAGCCTATTTAATGCAGATATGAAAAACATTAACAGTAAACATAAATTTGACTACTTTCAATGTAAAATAAAATATTGAAAGTACTGCGACGTTCGTCAGCACAGCGTACGAGACGGCAAAAAGCCCCGAAAAACAAGTATTACTAACAAAAAAACCAGTATAAATTTTTCCTTATCCCATCCCATCTTAACCGGTAGGGCCCGGTTAAGTTAAGTTTGCACCTAGTACGTATGGCGCAGCATACAAATGAGGTCTAAACTTAACGTAAACGGGTTGTCCTCATATAATTATTGAAAACACTATTTAATTTATATCGGCCTGTCGCAGCCGACTGGAGAGACGCGCCTTCAAGAGCGCGTGAAATTCGGGTTCCTCCAAAGGAGAAGCCCCCGCGCACCGATGTGGATAAGGAGGGATTTACAACGGTGTCGAGGAAGCGCAAGCCGCGCAAGAGTCAGTGTGGTACTGCAGAACCGGTTGGTTCCGGTCTGCGGGTTGCCACACCGAGCAAGGCGCTATATGTATCGCGCCTGCATTACACCGCCACGGCTGATGATGTGGTGGAGTACGTTCATCAGAAGACCGGCTTCTCGCTGAGGGTGTTCCAGCTGCGTTCGCGCCACTATGTGCACTTCAGCTCGTTTGTGGTGCGCGTACCGCGGCCGCAGCAGGAGACCATCGCATGTGCTGACTTCTGGCCGAAGGGTGTCGTGTTTCGACAGTTCCGGGGCAATCTGCCGAATCCTACACCTGAGATGACGATGCAACGGGGCCACGCCGTTTCGTCGCCTAAATAGTATTATTTCTTATATGTGTTTTATCTTGTTTAGTTTCGTTCCATGACGCATTGGTTTTACTGTAATGTCGTGTTAACATGTTTTTTAATAAATAAATAAAATAAATAAATAACCGGGCCCTACCAGTTAAGATGGAATAGGATAAGGAACAATTTATACGGAACGCTCGGTGAGCGAGTCAGACTCGCACTTGGCTGGTTTTTTTTGTTAGTAATACTTGTTTTTCGTCACTTTTTGCCGTCTTCTATGCTGTGCTGACGAACGTCGCAGTACTTTCAATATTTTATTTTACATTGAAAAAGTCAAATAAACCAAGTTTATACAAAAATATGAGAATATGAGGGTTTGTTTGCATTTCGTTACTACTAAAAGTTTATATTTTTAAGTATTGCGTCATATTTTGCTACGAAACTCTAAAAAACTGGTATGGGGAATGAATTAGGCATCAACTAGTTACCTGATAACGGCACCAAACTTGACTCAAAGGTCCAAACTAATCCGCCAGAAAAAATCTGAGCGCCGGGAGCTCTGCACTTTGACACCCCTTGCTGTACTCAACATTGTATATCTCTCCATACAAGGATTCCCCTTAGCAAACGGACTCGATAGTAAGTATCAAACTTTGGCCTAATCCATAATATGTTATGGTAGCCTTCATAGAAATTGAGTTATATGACTATATATTTAATCCCTAAACATATCCTGCATTGAGAGATAAGCATCTACGACCCGCCATCAAGTCGACGTAGCCCCGCTTAGCGCGGCTCCTACTTTTCGCTCTGAGGGACACGAGGTGACAAAGCAACCTACCCGGGAATACTTAATAGGAATTTTATATTAGGTACATTTCGTTTCAAATGTGGAGGGTCTCCCGCCGGACACTCGACTTATAATTTTATTGGAGTAATAACACTAAATATTGAATATTAATGTAATTACGGATCTTCATCAGTATTTGAGCAATGTGCATGGGCTGGAAATGAATGCGAACAAGACATGCATAATGACTAACGGCATATATGTTAACGAATATGTCTACATCGGCCAAATTGTATCTTTTTCACACTAAACTTAATAATTGATTGTCTTTCTCGAGTATTTTTCACATTCTTTGGCATTCCTATAATAATGACAAAAGTTTATGTTATTAAACATAATAGTCAGGTGACAGCAGTCACTTCCATAAAAATAGTACCTAAGCTGATTCTAGATTAGGTAGCCTAGCATTTTCACTGCCAGAAACCCGCCTAGCGGGCGCCTACGCCCTAGTCGCTTTCCGCTACATACGGGGAAATCCACGGGATCGGCTACGAGAGCAGTTGACCCCAGGCTCACTCCGGATGAAATCGTGATAAAACGAACATGAGGAGAAACTGCTTCATTGCTATTGAATAAATTTCTATCAAATTCAGATGCTCGTAACTAACTATTATTAATGTTACAATTATTTAACCTTTTGAACGCTTTCATATTTGAATGAAGTGATCACTCACACGCCAAGCACTGTAACTTGATGTATCGTTAAAAACCAATAAAACCAAATAAAAACAATTCATAACAGATTTTTCATCACACTTGCTCGAAAATGGTGTTATTATACGCAAGCGTACTGAGCTGTAATGGGCTATATTACGCCCATGGGCGTTATGGTTTTTTTTTTAAATAATAGAACCCTCTGATTGGCTTAAGCAAATCTGGTTGCTGTGTGATTGGTTGAATAAAAAAATCTAGTTGGTCACGACGCCCCGCCCCGCAAGAATACTGCTCTGTGATTGGTTGAAATATTGAACTGCGCGCTCTACTAGCACTGATCTGGAAGTGAAGTTGTCAATTTTTGATTGGTGCTGCTGTATGAAACTTACATTTTTCTGTCTTTTGTTGTTATTTATTTCCTCGCAAATGTGATGAAACACATTGTGTATAACACGGGCGTAAGAATATTGCAAACTCGAGTCATCAAAAGCCCTCCGCCTTCGGCGTCGGGCTTCTGATACACTCTCGTTAGCAATATTCCACTTACGGCCCTCGTTAAACAATGTACTATTATTCATGATCAAAGTACACCTTCACTCCGACCTTTTTAGTGGTTGTTGGCGTGGTGGGCACGACAGCACTCGACCACTTTAGTGGCTCTCGGCGCTCAAAAGGTTAAGGGGTACGTACATTCATTTCATGTTCAAAAAGTGAAAGTTGGTATACGTATATGATCACCTAGTTGCAGCGGTTGATTATGGTATTATAATATCATAATTACAGTGTAATGTATCTATTATGTAGTAATTGTATTAGGAAATATAATGATAAATTATATTTAAATAATAAAAAAGTTTCTGTAAAAAACAAATATTGGTACAAGCTTTTATTGCCAACCGCAGTTTTTTTACGCAGTTTTTTAATGTAATGTTTCTTGTTGTAATCATGGAGGTGCTATGGCCACCTTTCATCTTTATCATAAAAACAGTTTTATGGTACCATAGGATGGCATTGCCATCCGACTTATACTAAATTTGAAGTCAACTACAGGAAGTTGGTCAAATTTAACTTGGAAGATTTGACCGGCACATACCTACTAACGATCGAACGAACTAACAAGGCGAGTTAATATAAAGCTTGTAAAAATAACCAGATTAAAATTTATCTGACAGATAGTTTAATATGCCTCATGCTTCATGCTGACCAGACGCTTCACATTTATTTTATTTAAGATCCGATTTGTTAAGAAGTCTGTGAAAATGTAAATTGAGGTGATTATGCCGGTTATGCAATCAGCTTCAGGCCGGCCTCACACAGAACGGGATTGTGTCAGGGAATCATAATCTGAATAATCAAGTTCTACCAAACCACAATTTCTACCAAACCTCCTTTTTTTTTTGTTCTTGAGGGGTCTAGATTCTGTATGTATGGTCTCAGACTGTGTGAGCCCAGCCTCAGCGAACGCCTGACACAGGACAAGGTTTTTTTAATTAAATATATTCACAATTTTGCAGACCCAAATCAAACATTTAGTCACATGCTATTTTTTAAATCTCTCTAACTACCTACTATGAAAACTATAAATTATCCTTTCAATTGAGGTCGTCCATACCGAAGTGTTCGTAAACCAATATACTAAACGGTGATTGCCAACCGGCGCAATTACCTACTAAATTTACTTTACATTTCAGTGTCGTCAGGCAGTTTAAAATTATGCTGTACCTTATTGGCAATCAAAATGTACTTAATATGAAAGAATAAAAAATGGTTGCAACTTAACTGAATATTGTTTCATTTATAAGGGACAAATACGAGGCAAATCAAAAAATAAAAATGCTTATATCCATTACTATTGATTCTTGAAATCACTATTATCGGTTCTTGAAATCACTATTATCGGTTCTTAAAATCACTATTTATCGGTTCCTGAAATCACTATTATCGGTTTTTACAGCACTAAATTAAGCATTCTATACACCATCCACTTGTCACAGCCAACCGCCTAAAAGTGAATGAATTGAATGTTTTCTGTCTCTTTCCATCTTATAGGTGTATAATAGCCTTTATGAGAATAGCAACATTAGATTTTTCTTATGTTGGTGCAGTCTACGCACGACCAAATAAGCGCTGTACTATGAAGTTCCGTCTCTTAAACGTAGTGGTTATATTCTCTTTGGAGTCAGTCAATGGATATAATATCCAGCGAACGGGTTATACAACAGAAAGTTCAGGACACCATAGCGAAACAAATAGACTCAAGGTAAACACATTTTATTTTGATCTTTGGGTCCGGGTGAATCAAAGGGGGTCCCATATACTAACATGGACAGGACTCCACCTTACCTCCGGCGCTGAGGGGAGAGCAGCCTTTTCGCCCTCACGTGACAAAAAACTGCTCCCCTCCGGCTTTTTATATACACTCTAGGGGTAGGACAGACAAGACCATGTGGATAGTGGGGTACTCCGATTCGGATTTTGGACTAACAAATCATCGAACTTACACCTGTTATTATCCAGTTTAGAGAAAAGTTGCCCATACAAAACATGCTTATTTTAGTGTCCTCTATACGGTACAATCATAAGAAATTGGTGTCATAATGAGACCACACCCGTTGAAAAAGTCCAAAAATCCTCGTCGATTTAGGAGTCTATATCTCGATAATTATCAAGTTTAGAAAAAAGTTGTCCACACAAAACACGCTTATTTCAGCGTATTCTATACGATACAATCATAAAAAAGTGTCCCCCTTTGCTACACTCCAACCGAGCTTTGGGTGTCTAATTTACTTTTTAAGTGGGTGTTACAGTGCTCACTAGCGCCACTGGTAAATAATTGTTGATATTTAAGTTTAATAATAGATATTTAAATAAGTTTCTGTCAAAAATGTCTATTTTGGTACACACTTTTATTGCTAACTATTCTTTTCTGTATACCGTCATCAAGTACTCATTCAGACGATTCAAACGAGCCCAAACTCAACGGGGTTACGTCAGTTAAGGCCCTACCCGCCGTTTTCATCGATTTTTGACTAGTTTTGAATCGCATCTCCTACTTTTGCACTACAAATAGAATTATAAGGAAAACGGCTTTTGATTCTTCAATCTTTATTCTCCATTTTTGTATACCATATTTTGAAAGAAATCAACAGTTATTTTTTTATGATTTTTTAAACATTTGTCTAAAAAAACACCTTTTTCGCATCTAGATTGCTGTGAAAGATCTATCATATACGAAATCTACATATTTGGGTTTGTCTCTGATGTCTCTATAAACGTGTCTAGGGTTTTGATTTTAAACTAATTAACACAAAAGTTATGGCCAGAAAACCTGTTTTTTGGTCTAAAATTGTTCAACTTTGATGCCAAATATCTCGAAGACAGTGATGTTTGAAGTAAATATGGGATACGATATTGCTTAAAGCTGTTGTTGTTAATATGATAGGCCACAAAAAACATTAAAAAACTAAGGGATTCAAATCGAAGGTCATTGGCGTATGGGATCCCCTTAAGCACTGAATTCCCATGGCCACCTCTATCATCAGATAAGCTCGATGGTACCATAATATTGAATTGTCATCCAAACTATACAGTAACCCAAAATTTCAGCTCAATCGGATAATGGCAAAATGGATTGCAAATTTTGATGGACAACTTACATCAAACGAACAGAGGGCCTACCGCGAAAGGCATTCGAAGTTTTCCCTCTCTGTCAGACTTGCGAGTTCGTACTTAAGTGCAATAGAGAGGGAAAACTTCGAATGCCGTTGGCGGTAGGCCCCCAGCACGGCTATCACAAGACGGCGCGCGAGCTCTCTCGATTTTTCTCGCACTATACCTCTCTTTCTAAGTTTTCTAATAAGAGAGAGACAGATAGTGCGAGAAAAATCGAGAGAGCTCGCGCGCCGTCTTGTGATAGCTGTGCAGGTCAAGTAGGGTCAAGTTAATATAAAGCGTGTAATAAAAAGGAGGCCACTACACACTGTATTTTGTATTTAAGTACCTTCTGAATACATCACTAGTTTTTATGTAGCTGGATTCGTCGATCTATGAACTCAAAAGAAAAACGGCCGTTTTAACTTTGGACGCATAGATTGACGAATCCAGCAACATGAAAAGTAGTTTGATGTATTCACAGGGTACTTAAATACAAAATACAACCGAAAAATTAACGAAATTGACAACTTCACTTCCAGATCAGTGCTAGTGGAGCGCGCAGCTTCAACATTTCAATTTTTTAATTTCACAGAGCAGTATTCTTGGCTATCTAGTTCTTTTTTTTTCAACCAATAAAAGAATCAAAAAGAACTACATTTTCTTAAGCCAATCAGAGGGCCTACCGCGAAATGAAATTCGTTTTCGTTCGTGTATCTCCGTCTCTGTCGCACTTGCTAGTTCGAGCGACAGAGACGGAGATACACGAACGAAAACGAATTTCGTTTCGCGGTAGGCCCCCAGATCACACACAAGCTCATTACTCCCTACGTAATACAAACTCGCCATAAGTCCCGCGGGAACAATTTACGCCATTCCCCTTCTGTATACAGGCTCCGAACAATCTAATGCTGCTCAGAAACAAAATTTTAAGTCGTTACGGGAGATGCATGCCACTTTCATAAAAAGGTAATTAAATAGCCTGGATTAAAATATAGGGTAGTTTTTATCCCGGGTCCACGCAGACGAAGTCGCGGGCGGAAGCTAGTACTTCGTAAATTTGATAACATAACGACGGAACTTATACCCTATTAGGACTGTTCAACTATAGACAAGTGAACTGAATTGGAATTGATTTGATATTTAGATCGTTCGTACTTTAGAATACAATAAATTTAATTTGGAACAACAACAGGAATATACATCACATAAGGCTTAACCTAAAAAACTTTTCCTTTAAAACTTTTACTATCAACTTATACCGTCATAATCATAACACATTTTATATGATATAAAAGGTTGACGCGAGTTTTAGGTACTCGTATATACTCAGGTAAATCTCACGACAAGCTTTTATATCATCTAAAATGTGTTATGACGTTATAAGTTGATAGTAAAAGTTTATTTTATTATTTTTAGCGCATTTAAATAAAAGCTTGTTTTTAAAAAAGTTTTTTACTTTTTATTCATCGCTAGACTGGTTTCTCAGTATATTGTCCGCCATATTGGATTCAGAGTGACGTCATTTTATTTTTCGAGTTATTCTCAGCAAGCCCTTTCATCTGATACCCATATTGTAGGAGTTCATTGAGAATAACTAGCCCGCCATCTTGTTGTTCCGCCATGTTTGATTTTTTTGCCGACTGTACTTTTTTTTGCACACTCATCAACTGCCCACTGAGAGGCTTTGTAACGAGCCCAAACACGACGTGTTGATCCTGTGTAATTAAGGAGTTCCTACGGCCACCTTTCGTCTCCATCATCAGACCAGGTTTATGGTAGCATAGTATTGCATTGTCATCCGACATACATAATGGTACAAAATTTCAACTTGAGTAGACGGACTAACCTATCTGGTTTTTCGCGATTGCAATGGTTTTCCTACAGGGAAGAAAAATTGAGACGTAATAAAATACGATACGGGAGCAACACGAATGAGAAAGTAAGCTGCAGTGGAAAAAAGCGACTAGAATAATCGCAATCGGGAAAAAATAGCGACAAAGAAAAATTGCATTAGGGGTAAGCGATCTAACGAATCATTCCAGCAAGATGGGTACTCACATCATATTTATAAAATAAAATCAATTTTATTGTGCAAAAATATTTTAATTATATGATTTTAAATACTACTTAATAAATCATTTCATATCAGTTTAAAATTAAAAACGAAATTTCCTTAAGCAATTAAAAGGCACTGATCCTTGTTTATATGTCACCTCTAAATATTTACAAATATGCGAATCAATTTGATATAAATGTATAATTCAAATATAGTCGAATAATCATTGTTAAATATAATTGACAAAAAATCTTTGCATCAGCATTTGCTACTTGAGAGCTTATTACACCTTCCCTTTTTGTATTGCACCTGCAATATGTTGGAGTGAGATGCATAACTCCCCTCTCACTCCAACTTATTGCTGCGTCCCTCTCCTCAGTGATCGAATAAGGAAGATTTAATAAACTATTTATTCCCACGGAGTTGTGTTCTCGGGTAAGGCACCAGCAGTCAGTATAAATGCCTGGCAAATGATTAAACACAATGAATTGAAAACTACGCAACTTGGGCCCACTTTATAGATGCATTGTTACATTTGTACTGACTTGTAAATATATAATACAGTTTACAAAAATACATAGGTACTTAGTAATTCACACGTCTTTGTACATATCGCTTGCAGCCCTGCAACTCCTACTTAGTCAATAGAATTGTAAAAATAATGCAGTAAACATAAATAAATAAATGATATACTACTACAATAATATTACGTTGTGCTGTTATTTATACTACATTATTTAATGGAAAGTCAATAAAAGCATGTGGAAGCCCACTCGCTGGAAAAACGCAATGTTTCTCGTTCACATATGGCAATACAACTGACGGTAATATACACTGATTTGAGCATAATCAATTACAAAGATGAAAGTGACCTCGTCAGTTCAAATACTCAAGGTTTATACTTTGTGCATCCGACACCTACTGGGTATAAAATTTAGACTAAAAATAATCTAAACAAAATCGTAACTGATATTCGTACCTAAGGAAAATAATATCGAGTACCTATAGTAGTAAATCTAGGAAATTAAAGCACTAACTCAGTTGTCTTGAATATGTTTTTTTCTTTCACGTCACGCGTTAACGAGACTCGTTAAGAAAAGGCAAAAAGAGTTAATCGCATACACCCTTTTTGCCTCGAAATGGTGTTATAAAATATACAAATACCAAAGCGCAGACTATCACGAGGCCGCAATGCAAAGTATGCGATAAAAACGCAAGTCATTTGTAGCCAAAGTTGCTCCAAATCCTTCTCCGATACTCAAAGCGACCATACTTTAGTTTCGACCCCAGATATTTACATGGATTAATTGGGGAATATAAAAAAATGGCAGATTAAGGTTAACTAAAGTGAAGTCACGTCTAATCTGTTCTGTTACTAGCCGTAACTGTCCGCAATGAATATGCCCAATTTAAGGGAATAT
Source organism: Epinotia nisella (assembly GCA_932294315.1). Lineage (NCBI taxonomy): Eukaryota > Metazoa > Arthropoda > Insecta > Lepidoptera > Tortricidae > Epinotia > Epinotia nisella. The sequence continues at coordinate 13,699,731 of OW028682.1, read as the reverse complement.
CATGCATGTCTGTCATGTTACTAATTTAGAATATTTCAGTCAGTCTCATCCTCTATTCAATGTTAGAGCATACATAACCATGTTATGTACGGTCTAAGTATTGAACACAACTCAGACTAGGCGCGCAGGCTCGGGATCCGGTGACGCATTGCCTGGGGCGTCACTCGACCGCGAAGCCGGCCGTCTCGAGCACGGCCTGCTTGAGCTTGTCGTGCAGGCGCTCGCGCGAGGGGTAGGGCGGCAGGTCGAGCCGGTTGAAGCAGGTGTGCGCCTTGGGCAGCGAGTCGGGCGCCGCGTCCGCCACCACGTGCAGCGTGAAGAGGCGCGGCGCCGCGGCGCCCGTGGAGCCCTGCAGCGCGCGGAACCCGGCCAGCGGCACGCGCCGCGACCCCGTCACGAACTGCAGCAGCCGCGCGCGCATCTCCGCGTCCCACGCCCCCACCACCTGACGGGACACGAACACGCACTTTAACGACGGCCGTAACTGGAATATTGCGAACGAGACTATCAGAAGCCCGACGCCGAATGCGAATGACTCGCGTTTGCAATATTCTTACGCCCGTGTTCACACAATGTTTTTCGTCACATTTGCGAGGAAATAAATAACTGCAACAAAAGACAGAAAAATCGAAGTTTCATACAACCGCACTAATCAAAAATTAACGAAATTGACAACTTCACTTCCAGATCAGTGCTAGTGGAGCGCGCAGCTTCAACATTTCAATTTTTTAATTTCACAGAGCAGTATTCTTGGCTATCTAGTTCTTTTTTTTTCAACCAATAAAAGAATCAAAAAGAACTACATTTTCTTAAGCCAATCAGAGGGCCTACCGCGAAATGAAATTCGTTTTCGTTCGTGTATCTCCGTCTCTGTCGCACTTGCTAGTTCGAGCGACAGAGACGGAGATACACGAACGAAAACGAATTTCGTTTCGCGGTAGGCCCCCAGATCACACACAAGCTCATTACTCCCTACGTAATACAAACTCGCCATAAGTCCCGCGGGAACAATTTACGCCATTCCCCTTCTGTATACAGGCTCCGAATTGCTAAACTTAAGTGGCAGTGGGCGGCACATTGCACGTAGAACCGATGGCCGTTGGGGCGGAAAGGTTCTCGAGTGGCGACCACGTACCGGAAGGCGCGGCGATGCGGGTGGCGAAGGACCGGTCAATTTGGCACCCTTTAGGGGAGGCCTATGTCCAGCAGTGGACGTCTTTCGGCTGATATGATGATGATACAGAAAAGTACAGTCGGCAATAAAAGGAGAGAATGTTATTTCGTGTAGTAACCTCCCAGAACCAGCCGACGAGGGCCGCGTCGGCGGCCACGTGCTTGAGCCTCGTGTGGCGCCGCCAGTCCGCCACGTCCAGGTCGGCGCGGCCCGCCAGCAGCGGCTGCAGCTCGCGCGCCGACAGCGGCCGCAGCAGCTGCGGCGGCACCTATTCCAACAAATATACGGGTTTGAATAACCATAAACTGTTCCAAAAAAACCGGTCAAGTGCGAGTCTAACTCGCGCACCGAGGGTTCCGTACAAAATTTCATACAAGGATTGCCTGACTCGTCTCTTGGCAGCTACCTCGTCAGGCAACCCCTTTCTTTCCGCGCCTCGGAAATAGTGTACTATTTTTACAAAAGGTAGCCTCTGTCAGCCTAATTTCGATTTGATTGACACCTTTAATCAAAATCGGTTCAGAATCTTAAACGCTACAGTGGAACACACGTAAATTAAAAACATATCCCTTCCGCAGTATCTCCGCCGTAGTCGAGCCAAAACATTAATTTATAACAGCGAAAAACATATCCCTGCCGTAGTAGCTCTGCCGTATTCGAGTCAAAATATTAATTTACAATAGCGAAAAACATATCCATTCCATAGTAGTTCTGTCGTAGTCGAGCCAAAATATTAATTTATAATAGCGAAAAACATATCCCTTCCGTAGTAGCTCTGCCGTAGTCGAGCCAAAACATTAATTTATAATAGCGAAAAACATATCTCTTCCGTAGTAGCTCTGCCGTATTCGAGCCAAAACATTAATGTATAATAGTAAAAGTAAAACATACCATCAAAAACATCCTGTAAAAAAACCCAAGTCTCGCAGCTCAGTCTTTCTACCGTAAAAAGTTGTGAGATCCATGTAATACCAAGTCGGTTAATCTATTTAGTCTCTATGATTTCTCGCATGATTTGATTATTAGTATGTATCACACTACATAGCACGACGGGCCAGCAACCAACAGCAACGAGAGTTTCAATCGAGTGAGGCGCGATAGACTAAAGAATCTATCTAATATAATTGTAATATTCATTGTGTTTTCATGCGATGTCCAAGTCGATCTATTTGTTTAAAACGTAAAATATTTTTAATATTGGCATGATAATAACTTATGCAATAACTTAAGACAGAAGGTCCTTTAAGTAGAGACTAAATAGATTAACCGACTTGGTATTACATGGATCTCACAACTTTTTACGGTAGAAAGACTGAGCTGCGAGACTTGGGTTTTTTTACAGGATGTTTTTGATGGCATCTCACTTCTTTTTGTAGAGTCCTACTTTTTGGTACCATCTACTTCTAACGAATTTTGTTAAAGGCTTTGTCTTATGATATTTTTTTTATTTTGACTTGGCGGGGGCACTGCCGTGCCCCCAGATAGGTTTTCCCATGATTAAGACATTAAACTCTATTTGTATTCTAAATTTGAAGCTTCTATGTCTGCTAGAAGTGCCTTGGACTTTTGATGATCGGTGAGTCAGTGAGTGACAAAATTTAGAAACTTTAACAAGTTGTCATTCTTAAACTACTGGTTCAAATTGACTGAAATTATAAATATACCGTGTTTATATAATGCCTGATTAGTTACTGAAAATTCAGGTTTCTTGTTTTATCCACAACGAAATTATAGGGGGGTCGAAAATGGCCGGAATTGCTTCGAGAAAAGGATGGTACGGCCGTGTCGCTTTTTTTTGCTCGACTTGGCAGATCCCTTCCGTAGTAGCTCTGCCGTAGTCGAGCCAAGACATAAAACGGTGCGCGACGTACAGGCGCACGTACTCGCGCTTGTTGGCGTCCGTGACCGCCTCGGCCGCGCCGCCCGGCCGCAGCTCCACGCTGCGCACGGCGCCGAACGACGAACACTCCACGGAGAATGTCGTGTCTATCACGCCCGCGATGCTGTTCTCCCTGGACTCACCACGTCGGCGAGCCCGCGCTGCAGCGCGAGCCACTGCCGCTCGGCGCCGCGCGTGAAGCGGTGCGCGACGTACAGGCGCACGTACTCGCGCTTGTTGGCGTCCGTGACCGCCTCGGCCGCGCCGCCCGGCCGCAGCTCCACGCTGCGCACGGCGCCGAACGACGAACACTCCACGGAGAATGTCGTGTCTATCACGCCCGCGATGCTGTTCTCCCTGGACTCACCACGTCGGCGAGCCCGCGCTGCAGCGCGAGCCACTGCCGCTCGGCGCCGCGCGTGAAGCGGTGCGCGACGTACAGGCGCACGTACTCGCGCTTGTTGGCGTCCGTGACCGCCTCGGCCGCGCCGCCCGGCCGCAGCTCCACGCTGCGCACGGCGCCGAACGACGAACACTCCACGGAGAATGTCGTGTCTATCACGCCCGCGATGCTGTTCTCCCTGGACTCACCACGTCGGCGAGCCCGCGCTGCAGCGCGAGCCACTGCCGCTCGGCGCCGCGCGTGAAGCGGTGCGCGACGTACAGGCGCACGTACTCGCGCTTGTTGGCGTCCGTGACCGCCTCGGCCGCGCCGCCCGGCCGCAGCTCCACGCTGCGCACGGCGCCGAACGACGAACACTCCACGGAGAATGTCGTGTCTATCACGCCCGCGATGCTGTTCTCCCTGGACTCACCACGTCGGCGAGCCCGCGCTGCAGCGCGAGCCACTGCCGCTCGGCGCCGCGCGTGAAGCGGTGCGCGACGTACAGGCGCACGTACTCGCGCTTGTTGGCGTCCGTGACCGCCTCGGCCGCGCCGCCCGGCCGCAGCTCCACGCTGCGCACGGCGCCGAACGACGAACACTCCACGGAGAATGTCGTGTCTATCACGCCCGCGATGCTGTTCTCCCTGGACTCACCACGTCGGCGAGCCCGCGCTGCAGCGCGAGCCACTGCCGCTCGGCGCCGCGCGTGAAGCGGTGCGCGACGTACAGGCGCACGTACTCGCGCTTGTTGGCGTCCGTGACCGCCTCGGCCGCGCCGCCCGGCCGCAGCTCCACGCTGAGCACGGCGCCGAACGACGAACACTCCACGGAGAATGTCGTGTCTATCACGCCCGCGATGCTGTTCTCCCTGGACTCACCACGTCGGCGAGCCCGCGCTGCAGCGCGAGCCACTGCCGCTCGGCGCCGCGCGTGAAGCGGTGCGCGACGTACAGGCGCACGTACTCGCGCTTGTTGGCGTCCGTGACCGCCTCGGCCGCGCCGCCCGGCCGCAGCTCCACGCTGCGCACGGCGCCGAACGACGAACACTCCACGGAGAATGTCGTGTCTATCACGCCCGCGATGCTGTTCTCCCTGGACTCACCACGTCGGCGAGCCCGCGCTGCAGCGCGAGCCACTGCCGCTCGGCGCCGCGCGTGAAGCGGTGCGCGACGTACAGGCGCACGTACTCGCGCTTGTTGGCGTCCGTGACCGCCTCGGCCGCGCCGCCCGGCCGCAGCTCCACGCTGCGCACGGCGCCGAACGACGAACACTCCACGGAGAATGTCGTGTCTATCACGCCCGCGATGCTGTTCTCCCTGGACTCACCACGTCGGCGAGCCCGCGCTGCAGCGCGAGCCACTGCCGCTCGGCGCCGCGCGTGAAGCGGTGCGCGACGTACAGGCGCACGTACTCGCGCTTGTTGGCGTCCGTGACCGCCTCGGCCGCGCCGCCCGGCCGCAGCTCCACGCTGCGCACGGCGCCGAACGACGAACACTCCACGGAGAATGTCGTGTCTATCACGCCCGCGATGCTGTTCTCCCTGGACTCACCACGTCGGCGAGCCCGCGCTGCAGCGCGAGCCACTGCCGCTCGGCGCCGCGCGTGAAGCGGTGCGCGACGTACAGGCGCACGTACTCGCGCTTGTTGGCGTCCGTGACCGCCTCGGCCGCGCCGCCCGGCCGCAGCTCCACGCTGCGCACGGCGCCGAACGACGAACACTCCACGGAGAATGTCGTGTCTATCACGCCCGCGATGCTGTTCTCCCTGGACTCACCACGTCGGCGAGCCCGCGCTGCAGCGCGAGCCACTGCCGCTCGGCGCCGCGCGTGAAGCGGTGCGCGACGTACAGGCGCACGTACTCGCGCTTGTTGGCGTCCGTGACCGCCTCGGCCGCGCCGCCCGGCCGCAGCTCCACGCTGCGCACGGCGCCGAACGACGAACACTCCACGGAGAATGTCGTGTCTATCACGCCCGCGATGCTGTTCTCCCTGGAAAATCACAAGCTCTCAGTGAAGTTACGTTTGCGAAAATTGCGGACCACATTCTGACTTATGATATATATTGCATAGATCCCAGACATTCAATCAATCGAAACTGCCATCCAGTTTTGTGTCCCGCCCTTCAGATCTTCTATATCATCTTTATAGAAAACTTTTATTTTGATGAAAAATTACGTCACGGATGTCCCGCAGCGTGATGGGGCGCCCGAGCAGCTACTTGTAGAAGGGCGCCGAGAAGGCCGCGTCTAGCTGGTGCCCGTGGAACAGTACAGTATGAGGACTCACAGCATCCAGGACAGCGAGCGGTGCAGCTCGGGGTCCACGTCGCGGATGTCCCGCAGCGTGATGGGGCGCCCGAGCAGCTGCTTGTAGAAGGGCGCCGTGAAGGCCGCGTCCAGCTGGTGCCCGTGGAATAGCGCCACGCCGAGGATGCGGCCGGCGAAGTGGAAGTATGATAAGTGCTCGGGATTCACCTGGAACAATAACACAATGTTTATTTTTGTCATGTTTACGTCTTGTGAGTAACTTTATTTTCTTTTGACCCACTCATAAGAATCACTCGGAATCGTCGGCGTATCGATCAACGCTCGCGTTCGCATATTGGAACAGGCCGTAATGCAGATTGAACAGTTCCTCTCCTAACAGATGGAGCCACACATTCTACAACACCATTGACTACTGTTCCCGTAGTTGATATAAGCTGTAGTCGAAATCGGCTAGGAAGAAGGTAGCAACGCGTATCGATCGTCACCCGCGTTCGCGTAAGAAACAGCGGCGCTACCACGTAATTCGAAACTCGAAGTTCGTATATCTGCATCCCTGTCACTCGAGTATTGTAAGTGCGATACCCGAACTTCGAATTTCGAAGTTCGTGGTTATAGCTCAGGCCGTAGTGCGGATTGAACAATTCCGCTCCCAACAGATGAAGCCGCTTTCTGACAACCATATTCTGAGCCATCTCGGAATAGTTGTCTCGGAGGTTGTCATACACTTTTACAATGAGCGGATGTGGAAATTGAAGCTTGGGCCACTTTGCCACAAACTTTTCCACATATTCGTAAATAGTACCTTACCCCTGAGTCGGCGTTGATCTGCAACGCGTGTCAGTCAGTCATCGCCCGCATTCGCGTACTGGAACAGGCCGTAGTGCGGATCGAACAGCTCTCCTCCCAACAGATGGAGCCACTCCCTCGCCACGCCGCCGTAGTCAAGACCCTCGTCTCTGAACCTCAACAGTAGCCTTCGAAGTGGCAAAGTGTGGACTTTGCTCAAACTTTTTCACATATATAGCATGTTAAACAACACTTACCCCGGAATCAGCGTTGATCTGCAACGCGTATCGGTCGTCACCCGCGTTCGCGTACTGGAACAGGCCGTAGTGCGGATTGAACAGCTCCCCTCCCAATAGATGGAGCCACTCCCTCGCCACGCCGCCGTAGTCAAGACCCTCCTCGTCTCTGAACTTCACTAGGAGTCGCTTGCGGAGCTCCTTGCCACGCAGCTTCATCACCAACCGATAGGACTCTTCGAGGACTTGGGTGCGTGATACCTGAATATAAATAATAGTTGTAGATTCGGTTTGTTGATACTGTTAAAATGACGCAACTTATCACAGGAACCGATTCAGTTAAACGTTATGACTCACATAACACTAAATACTATAGAAATGCGATGTGGGCGCGGCACGCGCGCCACTACTTTGAGCGTGCGCTCACAGCTCACAAAGTTGTAGGCGACCTGGAGGGGATGAGGTGGCGACACCGGTCCCGATAGAAACCGCGCTTGATACCCCTTCTATAGTATTCAGTGCTCTATGGTATGACTATAGGTGTGTTTTGTCCATAGTCTAGGTAAGAATGGGACGCGGCTTAGTGGACTAAGCAATTTATAGTAGAGTGGGAGTTAGGTCTTGCAATATCGGATAGTTTTCAATACCAAAGTTCAGAAAACATTCCTACGGTTTTTATATAGGAAAGTTTTTAGGTACTTCCTGTATCCTAACAAATACCTGTTAGGTACCTTAGGTTATAATTCGTTGGAGGTAAGGCGTAATTACAATTTGTTGGAGACTGCGTGTTGTATCATATGCGGTGAGACAGATTGTCCTGAGCTAGTGAGTCGCCTCGTGCGACTGTATACTCCGGATATCCCCAGGATAATGCTCAGGGCACGGCGACGCGATTTATTGGCGTGTCACACAGGAACTCGCCGCTGATCCGCGCTCTCTCACAACTCATGCACTCTTGGCATCGGCACCGGAGTGTGACTTACTTGCGTGGCGATGGATGTATGTGTGCGATGAATCTCTGAGCTTCTGTGAGGAGATGGATAACAATCAACTGTACCAATGTAATTATATGTGTTTTAGTCTTGTTTAGTCTCGATCCATGACGCATTGGTTTTACTGTAATGTCATGTTAACATATTTTAATAAATAAATAAATATCGAACCTGATTTTCGAGATTGGCTCTCAATTCCGGAATTCCGGAACTGGTTCCGGAATTGGGATTTACCTTTTTGTAATTCAACTTAAGTTAGTCACAATTTACCAAAACATATAATTATCGTTTTATCCTACTAATATTATAAATGCGAAAGTTTGGATGTTTGTTATTCAATCACGCTTAATCGAATTAACAGATTTGGATGAAATTTTGCACGAAGATAGTATATAGCCAGGAATAAAATATAGGATAGTTTTTGTCCCTGAGTTTTTGAAGTATTATTTTATAAAGACACAAATAAAAACCTCTCGATTTATCGATACCATCGATAATCATTGGTGTTCTCTCCCTAAGACTTGTCAAAAGCCGCACGCAAAATTCCGGGCCCTATTGATGATAGTAGAATAAAACAATAATTGAAACTTTGTTCTCATCATTTTATGAGTCAGCTGATTTTCGGGCAGAATTCATGCTTAAAAATACAAACTGATACAGACCTGAGCTGAGCCTGACGGGTGCGCCAAAGTTCATATAAAATTGCAACTTCAATTATTGGATTTCCGAAAAATTATCTCATACAATTTTATCTCATAATGATCACTATTCATAATTATTTGTGGTTTAACTATAGTAACTCCGTATTGTCCATATTCATAATGTCATTCAACATAAGTATCTCTGTTATTACTATCTATGTTTATATACCTTTATATCATAACGACTTTTAGCAACATAGTATATCATATTTATTTCTATACATACTAGTACTTATTGCTAAATTTTGTATTAATATCGGTGATGACATTATGAGTCGAAATTTTACGGAAAATTCATTATTATTAATAACGATGGTAGTGATACAAATCAATTCAAACAAAAATGAAAAACAAAAAATATGAAGTGTGATGATTACGATCACAAAGCGGTATTACTATATAAATTCGACACATCAAGTTTATATGAGCCAATATGGACCCGAGCCTGACGTATGATAATTTCCATTTGAATATCTAGTATCTAGTGGTAAACTATAAAAAGAAACCGTCATAAAACTCTGGAACTACACTCAAGAGCAGAAGTTTCGGGTCACCCTAAATTAAATAACATCAATAGGTATTTTTTAATATTTCACACTAGTTTTATTTACATAATATACTATTCTTCGTAATACCCAAATGTATTAGCAATTTTCGGGATCCTATCATAAAAATATTAACATCCAAAAATGTAGATTTTTGCGATATCTCGCTCCGTTAACGCTGTTTTTTTCATGGGTTTTTACGAGTCATATTTAGACCTGGTAATGTTATTTTTAGGGTTCCGTAGCCAAAATGGCAAAAACGGAACCCATATAGTTTGTATTTCAATAAAATTTTTAGGATTGGTGTATTTTGTTAGCCGCTACATAGTTTTGTAATAAAATGACTAAAAAAATTTTTAAGGTTTTCGAGATATTGCTTGCCGGAATTCATGGCCTAGTGGGAGTTGTTTACCCCCGCTGGCCAACACGGGCCCAGGTTCGAATTTTACTTACTTACTTTGTTGGCTCAGCTACCCAAAATGAAATTTTGGCCTCCCACACGAGTGCGCTATTTTTCTGGGTTCTGCGATAACTCTTGCCAAGTGCAGATTTGGAGCTCGCGCAGATCCGCCTGGACCATGTCGCTCCAGCGGTATCTTGGACGTCCAACAGGACAGGCCTTCCGGACGGGCTCCGTATGCTCTCTTGACTTCGCGATCTTCCTCCATTCTCTCCAGGTGACCAAGCCAACGGAGACGGTGAGCTTTGATCTCTCCTAACATGTTAGGTTCAGCCACCAGATCTTCTATTTCCATGTTCTTTAGGATTCTCCAGCTCCGTCCGGTCGTCGCTTCGGGCCGTGAATCTTACGAAGGATTTTTCTTTCGGCGACTAGTAACATATTCTCTTCTTTAAATGTCAGTGTCCACGCTCCGCATACGTACATGAGGACCGGTCGTATTACGGTCTTATAAATACTTATTTAGAAGTTTGGACACGAACACTTTGTGAAGGTTCGAATTTATTTTTCGAGATGAGTACCTATGAAGAACACAACACCACCTACTTAGACCTCGGTAGGTAGGACCTAGAGCTAGGAAGACAAACGAAGAGGTTTTGACGATGGTAGGAGAGAGCCGACGCTTGTTAAAAACAATGCAAAACAGAAGTTTGTACGGAATAGTGGGTACCTCTATCCGGCAGTGTCCGGTCTGGGGCTGCAGCGCCTGCAGCTCGGCCCGCAGCACGCGCGCCTTGGCCGCCAGGTCGCGCTTGTAGCGCGGCAGCTCGTCGCCCGCCTCGCCCGGCGCCGGCGCCGGCGTCGCCGCGGGCTCCAATAGTGGGTACCTCTATCCGGCAGTGTCCGGTCTGGGGCTGCAGCGCCTGCAGCTCGGCCCGCAGCACGCGCGCCTTGGCCGCCAGGTCGCGCTTGTAGCGCGGCAGCTCGTCGCCCGCCTCGCCCGGCGCCGGCGCCGGCGTCGCCGCGGGCTCCAATAGTGGGTACCTCTATCCGGCAGTGTCCGGTCTGGGGCTGCAGCGCCTGCAGCTCGGCCCGCAGCACGCGCGCCTTGGCCGCCAGGTCGCGCTTGTAGCGCGGCAGCTCGTCGCCCGCCTCGCCCGGCGCCGGCGCCGGCGTCGCCGCGGGCTCCAATAGTGGGTACCTCTATCCGGCAGTGTCCGGTCTGGGGCTGCAGCGCCTGCAGCTCGGCCCGCAGCACGCGCGCCTTGGCCGCCAGGTCGCGCTTGTAGCGCGGCAGCTCGTCGCCCGCCTCGCCCGGCGCCGGCGCCGGCGTCGCCGCGGGCTCCAATAGTGGGTACCTCTATCCGGCAGTGTCCGGTCTGGGGCTGCAGCGCCTGCAGCTCGGCCCGCAGCACGCGCGCCTTGGCCGCCAGGTCGCGCTTGTAGCGCGGCAGCTCGTCGCCCGCCTCGCCCGGCGCCGGCGCCGGCGTCGCCGCGGGCTCCAATAGTGGGTACCTCTATCCGGCAGTGTCCGGTCTGGGGCTGCAGCGCCTGCAGCTCGGCCCGCAGCACGCGCGCCTTGGCCGCCAGGTCGCGCTTGTAGCGCGGCAGCTCGTCGCCCGCCTCGCCCGGCGCCGGCGCCGGCGTCGCCGCGGGCTCCAATAGTGGGTACCTCTATCCGGCAGTGTCCGGTCTGGGGCTGCAGCGCCTGCAGCTCGGCCCGCAGCACGCGCGCCTTGGCCGCCAGGTCGCGCTTGTAGCGCGGCAGCTCGTCGCCCGCCTCGCCCGGCGCCGGCGCCGGCGTCGCCGCGGGCTCCAATAGTGGGTACCTCTATCCGGCAGTGTCCGGTCTGGGGCTGCAGCGCCTGCAGCTCGGCCCGCAGCACGCGCGCCTTGGCCGCCAGGTCGCGCTTGTAGCGCGGCAGCTCGTCGCCCGCCTCGCCCGGCGCCGGCGCCGGCGTCGCCGCGGGCTCCAATAGTGGGTACCTCTATCCGGCAGTGTCCGGTCTGGGGCTGCAGCGCCTGCAGCTCGGCCCGCAGCACGCGCGCCTTGGCCGCCAGGTCGCGCTTGTAGCGCGGCAGCTCGTCGCCCGCCTCGCCCGGCGCCGGCGCCGGCGTCGCCGCGGGCTCCAATAGTGGGTACCTCTATCCGGCAGTGTCCGGTCTGGGGCTGCAGCGCCTGCAGCTCGGCCCGCAGCACGCGCGCCTTGGCCGCCAGGTCGCGCTTGTAGCGCGGCAGCTCGTCGCCCGCCTCGCCCGGCGCCGGCGCCGGCGTCGCCGCGGGCTCCAATAGTGGGTACCTCTATCCGGCAGTGTCCGGTCTGGGGCTGCAGCGCCTGCAGCTCGGCCCGCAGCACGCGCGCCTTGGCCGCCAGGTCGCGCTTGTAGCGCGGCAGCTCGTCGCCCGCCTCGCCCGGCGCCGGCGTCGCCGCGGGCTCCAATAGTGGGTACCTCTATCCGGCAGTGTCCGGTCTGGGGCTGCAGCGCCTGCAGCTCGGCCCGCAGCACGCGCGCCTTGGCCGCCAGGTCGCGCTTGTAGCGCGGCAGCTCGTCGCCCGCCTCGCCCGGCGCCGGCGCCGGCGTCGCCGCGGGCTCCAATAGTGGGTACCTCTATCCGGCAGTGTCCGGTCTGGGGCTGCAGCGCCTGCAGCTCGGCCCGCAGCACGCGCGCCTTGGCCGCCAGGTCGCGCTTGTAGCGCGGCAGCTCGTCGCCCGCCTCGCCCGGCGCCGGCGCCGGCGTCGCCGCGGGCTCCAATAGTGGGTACCTCTATCCGGCAGTGTCCGGTCTGGGGCTGCAGCGCCTGCAGCTCGGCCCGCAGCACGCGCGCCTTGGCCGCCAGGTCGCGCTTGTAGCGCGGCAGCTCGTCGCCCGCCTCGCCCGGCGCCGGCGTCGCCGCGGGCTCCAATAGTGGGTACCTCTATCCGGCAGTGTCCGGTCTGGGGCTGCAGCGCCTGCAGCTCGGCCCGCAGCACGCGCGCCTTGGCCGCCAGGTCGCGCTTGTAGCGCGGCAGCTCGTCGCCCGCCTCGCCCGGCGCCGGCGTCGCCGCGGGCTCCAATAGTGGGTACCTCTATCCGGCAGTGTCCGGTCTGGGGCTGCAGCGCCTGCAGCTCGGCCCGCAGCACGCGCGCCTTGGCCGCCAGGTCGCGCTTGTAGCGCGGCAGCTCGTCGCCCGCCTCGCCCGGCGCCGGCGTCGCCGCGGGCTCCAATAGTGGGTACCTCTATCCGGCAGTGTCCGGTCTGGGGCTGCAGCGCCTGCAGCTCGGCCCGCAGCACGCGCGCCTTGGCCGCCAGGTCGCGCTTGTAGCGCGGCAGCTCGTCGCCCGCCTCGCCCGGCGCCGGCGCCGGCGTCGCCGCGGGCTCCAATAGTGGGTACCTCTATCCGGCAGTGTCCGGTCTGGGGCTGCAGCGCCTGCAGCTCGGCCCGCAGCACGCGCGCCTTGGCCGCCAGGTCGCGCTTGTAGCGCGGCAGCTCGTCGCCCGCCTCGCCCGGCGCCGGCGCCGGCGTCGCCGCGGGCTCCAATAGTGGGTACCTCTATCCGGCAGTGTCCGGTCTGGGGCTGCAGCGCCTGCAGCTCGGCCCGCAGCACGCGCGCCTTGGCCGCCAGGTCGCGCTTGTAGCGCGGCAGCTCGTCGCCCGCCTCGCCCGGCGCCGGCGCCGGCGTCGCCGCGGGCTCCAATAGTGGGTACCTCTATCCGGCAGTGTCCGGTCTGGGGCTGCAGCGCCTGCAGCTCGGCCCGCAGCACGCGCGCCTTGGCCGCCAGGTCGCGCTTGTAGCGCGGCAGCTCGTCGCCCGCCTCGCCCGGCGCCGGCGCCGGCGTCGCCGCGGGCTCCAATAGTGGGTACCTCTATCCGGCAGTGTCCGGTCTGGGGCTGCAGCGCCTGCAGCTCGGCCCGCAGCACGCGCGCCTTGGCCGCCAGGTCGCGCTTGTAGCGCGGCAGCTCGTCGCCCGCCTCGCCCGGCGCCGGCGCCGGCGTCGCCGCGGGCTCCAATAGTGGGTACCTCTATCCGGCAGTGTCCGGTCTGGGGCTGCAGCGCCTGCAGCTCGGCCCGCAGCACGCGCGCCTTGGCCGCCAGGTCGCGCTTGTAGCGCGGCAGCTCGTCGCCCGCCTCGCCCGGCGCCGGCGCCGGCGTCGCCGCGGGCTCCAATAGTGGGTATCTCTATCCGGCAGTGTCCGGTCTGGGGCTGCAGCGCCTGCAGCTCGGCCCGCAGCACGCGCGCCTTGGCCGCCAGGTCGCGCTTGTAGCGCGGCAGCTCGTCGCCCGCCTCGCCCGGCGCCGGCGCCGGCGTCGCCGCGGGCTCCAATAGTGGGTACCTCTATCCGGCAGTGTCCGGTCTGGGGCTGCAGCGCCTGCAGCTCGGCCCGCAGCACGCGCGCCTTGGCCGCCAGGTCGCGCTTGTAGCGCGGCAGCTCGTCGCCCGCCTCGCCCGGCGCCGGCGCCGGCGTCGCCGCGGGCTCCAATAGTGGGTACCTCTATCCGGCAGTGTCCGGTCTGGGGCTGCAGCGCCTGCAGCTCGGCCCGCAGCACGCGCGCCTTGGCCGCCAGGTCGCGCTTGTAGCGCGGCAGCTCGTCGCCCGCCTCGCCCGGCGCCGGCGTCGCCGCGGGCTCCAATAGTGGGTACCTCTATCCGGCAGTGTCCGGTCTGGGGCTGCAGCGCCTGCAGCTCGGCCCGCAGCACGCGCGCCTTGGCCGCCAGGTCGCGCTTGTAGCGCGGCAGCTCGTCGCCCGCCTCGCCCGGCGCCGGCGCCGGCGTCGCCGCGGGCTCCAATAGTGGGTACCTCTATCCGGCAGTGTCCGGTCTGGGGCTGCAGCGCCTGCAGCTCGGCCCGCAGCACGCGCGCCTTGGCCGCCAGGTCGCGCTTGTAGCGCGGCAGCTCGTCGCCCGCCTCGCCCGGCGCCGGCGCCGGCGTCGCCGCGGGCTCCAATAGTGGGTACCTCTATCCGGCAGTGTCCGGTCTGGGGCTGCAGCGCCTGCAGCTCGGCCCGCAGCACGCGCGCCTTGGCCGCCAGGTCGCGCTTGTAGCGCGGCAGCTCGTCGCCCGCCTCGCCCGGCGCCGGCGCCGGCGTCGCCGCGGGCTCCAATAGTGGGTACCTCTATCCGGCAGTGTCCGGTCTGGGGCTGCAGCGCCTGCAGCTCGGCCCGCAGCACGCGCGCCTTGGCCGCCAGGTCGCGCTTGTAGCGCGGCAGCTCGTCGCCCGCCTCGCCCGGCGCCGGCGCCGGCGTCGCCGCGGGCTCCAATAGTGGGTACCTCTATCCGGCAGTGTCCGGTCTGGGGCTGCAGCGCCTGCAGCTCGGCCCGCAGCACGCGCGCCTTGGCCGCCAGGTCGCGCTTGTAGCGCGGCAGCTCGTCGCCCGCCTCGCCCGGCGCCGGCGCCGGCGTCGCCGCGGGCTCCAATAGTGGGTACCTCTATCCGGCAGTGTCCGGTCTGGGGCTGCAGCGCCTGCAGCTCGGCCCGCAGCACGCGCGCCTTGGCCGCCAGGTCGCGCTTGTAGCGCGGCAGCTCGTCGCCCGCCTCGCCCGGCGCCGGCGCCGGCGTCGCCGCGGGCTCCAATAGTGGGTACCTCTATCCGGCAGTGTCCGGTCTGGGGCTGCAGCGCCTGCAGCTCGGCCCGCAGCACGCGCGCCTTGGCCGCCAGGTCGCGCTTGTAGCGCGGCAGCTCGTCGCCCGCCTCGCCCGGCGCCGGCGCCGGCGTCGCCGCGGGCTCCAATAGTGGGTACCTCTATCCGGCAGTGTCCGGTCTGGGGCTGCAGCGCCTGCAGCTCGGCCCGCAGCACGCGCGCCTTGGCCGCCAGGTCGCGCTTGTAGCGCGGCAGCTCGTCGCCCGCCTCGCCCGGCGCCGGCGCCGGCGTCGCCGCGGGCTCCAATAGTGGGTACCTCTATCCGGCAGTGTCCGGTCTGGGGCTGCAGCGCCTGCAGCTCGGCCCGCAGCACGCGCGCCTTGGCCGCCAGGTCGCGCTTGTAGCGCGGCAGCTCGTCGCCCGCCTCGCCCGGCGCCGGCGCCGGCGTCGCCGCGGGCTCCAATAGTGGGTACCTCTATCCGGCAGTGTCCGGTCTGGGGCTGCAGCGCCTGCAGCTCGGCCCGCAGCACGCGCGCCTTGGCCGCCAGGTCGCGCTTGTAGCGCGGCAGCTCGTCGCCCGCCTCGCCCGGCGCCGGCGCCGGCGTCGCCGCGGGCTCCAATAGTGGGTACCTCTATCCGGCAGTGTCCGGTCTGGGGCTGCAGCGCCTGCAGCTCGGCCCGCAGCACGCGCGCCTTGGCCGCCAGGTCGCGCTTGTAGCGCGGCAGCTCGTCGCCCGCCTCGCCCGGCGCCGGCGCCGGCGTCGCCGCGGGCTCCAATAGTGGGTACCTCTATCCGGCAGTGTCCGGTCTGGGGCTGCAGCGCCTGCAGCTCGGCCCGCAGCACGCGCGCCTTGGCCGCCAGGTCGCGCTTGTAGCGCGGCAGCTCGTCGCCCGCCTCGCCCGGCGCCGGCGCCGGCGTCGCCGCGGGCTCCAATAGTGGGTACCTCTATCCGGCAGTGTCCGGTCTGGGGCTGCAGCGCCTGCAGCTCGGCCCGCAGCACGCGCGCCTTGGCCGCCAGGTCGCGCTTGTAGCGCGGCAGCTCGTCGCCCGCCTCGCCCGGCGCCGGCGCCGGCGTCGCCGCGGGCTCCAATAGTGGGTACCTCTATCCGGCAGTGTCCGGTCTGGGGCTGCAGCGCCTGCAGCTCGGCCCGCAGCACGCGCGCCTTGGCCGCCAGGTCGCGCTTGTAGCGCGGCAGCTCGTCGCCCGCCTCGCCCGGCGCCGGCGCCGGCGTCGCCGCGGGCTCCAATAGTGGGTACCTCTATCCGGCAGTGTCCGGTCTGGGGCTGCAGCGCCTGCAGCTCGGCCCGCAGCACGCGCGCCTTGGCCGCCAGGTCGCGCTTGTAGCGCGGCAGCTCGTCGCCCGCCTCGCCCGGCGCCGGCGCCGGCGTCGCCGCGGGCTCCAATAGTGGGTACCTCTATCCGGCAGTGTCCGGTCTGGGGCTGCAGCGCCTGCAGCTCGGCCCGCAGCACGCGCGCCTTGGCCGCCAGGTCGCGCTTGTAGCGCGGCAGCTCGTCGCCCGCCTCGCCCGGCGCCGGCGCCGGCGTCGCCGCGGGCTCCAATAGTGGGTACCTCTATCCGGCAGTGTCCGGTCTGGGGCTGCAGCGCCTGCAGCTCGGCCCGCAGCACGCGCGCCTTGGCCGCCAGGTCGCGCTTGTAGCGCGGCAGCTCGTCGCCCGCCTCGCCCGGCGCCGGCGCCGGCGTCGCCGCGGGCTCCAATAGTGGGTACCTCTATCCGGCAGTGTCCGGTCTGGGGCTGCAGCGCCTGCAGCTCGGCCCGCAGCACGCGCGCCTTGGCCGCCAGGTCGCGCTTGTAGCGCGGCAGCTCGTCGCCCGCCTCGCCCGGCGCCGGCGCCGGCGTCGCCGCGGGCTCCAATAGTGGGTACCTCTATCCGGCAGTGTCCGGTCTGGGGCTGCAGCGCCTGCAGCTCGGCCCGCAGCACGCGCGCCTTGGCCGCCAGGTCGCGCTTGTAGCGCGGCAGCTCGTCGCCCGCCTCGCCCGGCGCCGGCGCCGGCGTCGCCGCGGGCTCCAATAGTGGGTACCTCTATCCGGCAGTGTCCGGTCTGGGGCTGCAGCGCCTGCAGCTCGGCCCGCAGCACGCGCGCCTTGGCCGCCAGGTCGCGCTTGTAGCGCGGCAGCTCGTCGCCCGCCTCGCCCGGCGCCGGCGCCGGCGTCGCCGCGGGCTCCAATAGTGGGTACCTCTATCCGGCAGTGTCCGGTCTGGGGCTGCAGCGCCTGCAGCTCGGCCCGCAGCACGCGCGCCTTGGCCGCCAGGTCGCGCTTGTAGCGCGGCAGCTCGTCGCCCGCCTCGCCCGGCGCCGGCGCCGGCGTCGCCGCGGGCTCCAATAGTGGGTACCTCTATCCGGCAGTGTCCGGTCTGGGGCTGCAGCGCCTGCAGCTCGGCCCGCAGCACGCGCGCCTTGGCCGCCAGGTCGCGCTTGTAGCGCGGCAGCTCGTCGCCCGCCTCGCCCGGCGCCGGCGCCGGCGTCGCCGCGGGCTCCAATAGTGGGTACCTCTATCCGGCAGTGTCCGGTCTGGGGCTGCAGCGCCTGCAGCTCGGCCCGCAGCACGCGCGCCTTGGCCGCCAGGTCGCGCTTGTAGCGCGGCAGCTCGTCGCCCGCCTCGCCCGGCGCCGGCGCCGGCGTCGCCGCGGGCTCCAATAGTGGGTACCTCTATCCGGCAGTGTCCGGTCTGGGGCTGCAGCGCCTGCAGCTCGGCCCGCAGCACGCGCGCCTTGGCCGCCAGGTCGCGCTTGTAGCGCGGCAGCTCGTCGCCCGCCTCGCCCGGCGCCGGCGCCGGCGTCGCCGCGGGCTCCAATAGTGGGTACCTCTATCCGGCAGTGTCCGGTCTGGGGCTGCAGCGCCTGCAGCTCGGCCCGCAGCACGCGCGCCTTGGCCGCCAGGTCGCGCTTGTAGCGCGGCAGCTCGTCGCCCGCCTCGCCCGGCGCCGGCGCCGGCGTCGCCGCGGGCTCCAATAGTGGGTACCTCTATCCGGCAGTGTCCGGTCTGGGGCTGCAGCGCCTGCAGCTCGGCCCGCAGCACGCGCGCCTTGGCCGCCAGGTCGCGCTTGTAGCGCGGCAGCTCGTCGCCCGCCTCGCCCGGCGCCGGCGCCGGCGTCGCCGCGGGCTCCAATAGTGGGTACCTCTATCCGGCAGTGTCCGGTCTGGGGCTGCAGCGCCTGCAGCTCGGCCCGCAGCACGCGCGCCTTGGCCGCCAGGTCGCGCTTGTAGCGCGGCAGCTCGTCGCCCGCCTCGCCCGGCGCCGGCGCCGGCGTCGCCGCGGGCTCCAATAGTGGGTACCTCTATCCGGCAGTGTCCGGTCTGGGGCTGCAGCGCCTGCAGCTCGGCCCGCAGCACGCGCGCCTTGGCCGCCAGGTCGCGCTTGTAGCGCGGCAGCTCGTCGCCCGCCTCGCCCGGCGCCGGCGCCGGCGTCGCCGCGGGCTCCAATAGTGGGTACCTCTATCCGGCAGTGTCCGGTCTGGGGCTGCAGCGCCTGCAGCTCGGCCCGCAGCACGCGCGCCTTGGCCGCCAGGTCGCGCTTGTAGCGCGGCAGCTCGTCGCCCGCCTCGCCCGGCGCCGGCGCCGGCGTCGCCGCGGGCTCCAATAGTGGGTACCTCTATCCGGCAGTGTCCGGTCTGGGGCTGCAGCGCCTGCAGCTCGGCCCGCAGCACGCGCGCCTTGGCCGCCAGGTCGCGCTTGTAGCGCGGCAGCTCGTCGCCCGCCTCGCCCGGCGCCGGCGCCGGCGTCGCCGCGGGCTCCGGTGCCGGCTGCAAGAGAAAACTTGCTATACTGCATTCTTGTAATAAAACCACCAGATTGCAAGCTAAATGAAGAGATATTATATTCGACATTACTGACAAGTCATACAAAACACTGCATTTATAGTACATTGTTTAACGAGGGGCGTAAGTGGAATATTGCGAACGAGAGTCTATCAGGCCGAAGGCGGAGGGCTTTTGATGACTCGAGTTTGCAATATTCTTACGCCCGTGTTATACACAATGTTTCTCATCACATGTGCGAGAAAATAAATAACTACAAAAGACAGGAAAATCTAAGTTCCATACAACCGCACCAATCAAAAATTGACTGTATACAGGCATGGAATAACACCATTTACGAGCAACTGTGATGAAATATCTAGAACGTCTAGAAAAAGCAGCCTGGCGGCGAGGGATGGCACAGTAGTAGTCACTCACCAGCCTGGCGCAGAGCGCGAGCCTCGGGTCAGTGAACTGCGTGGTCTTGTTGTTGTGGTCGACGAAGTACGGGCGGCCCGAGGGCGCGTGTCGCATCTCCCAGCCGGGAGGCAGCGGGCCCGCCGCCACGGAGCAGTGCCGCAGGTGTGTGGGCACGCGCGGGTCGTGCCACGTCGAGGAACCGGTGCCGCTGTTGTAGAAGTACACCTGGCCTTGGGCTGTCGTGCGCATTTCTGAGGACAAACAATACATCTTAACCTACAATTTAGAAAAGTGGAAAAACCCCCGACATTTTCATTTCAAAGTTCAATATATCAAAAACAGCTGAATCGATTTTGTTGAAACGTAGCTAAGAACCATCTCGATCACGTCAGCGTTCGGACAAAAAAACCGCATTAAAATCGGTCCATTCGTTTCGGAGCTACGATGCCACAGACAGTCACACATACACGTCAAACTTATAACACCCCTCTTTTTTTGCGTCGGGGGTTAATAATAATTACAGTAAAATCAGTCTGCAAGCTCGGGGCTGTTTGGGCCAATGATGGGGGGTACGCAGGGAACGGGCGAGGAAAGAGGTCCGAGGGGCCTCTTAATACGAATCTGAGGTTGAGATTTTCAAAATGGCGGCTACTTTTTGAAAATCCAACCTCTGATTCGTATTAAAAAGCCCCTTGGAACCCTAAGGTTCGTTTTCAAAATTGTAATCTAAATAACGATTTTGAAAACGAATAACAATGGTCACAGTTTCTAACCTTATATTTCTACTAGCTTCCGCCCGCGAATTCGTCTGCGTGGACCCGGGATAAAAACTAGCCTATATTTTAATCCAGGCTTTAACTACACCCAAATCGGTAGAGCCATTTAAGCGTGATTGAGTAACAAACATCTAAACATCCAAACTTTCGCATTTATAATATGAGTGTATATAAAATAACTACTTATGAAATGCATGGAAATTAAACAAGTAATAATAATGTTTTGCGAAGCGCACACGGATGGTTTTCACGCCATCATGCGTAAGCGGGTCGCGTCCCTGCTGCAGCGCCCGCGCGGCCCCGAACAGCCTCCTGCAGACGGTGGCGGCGCGCCTGGATGGTCCCTTCCTGTTCCACTGGGACAGGTTGCATGGACCATCCAACTGATAAATTTGTAAAATAATACCTACTAACATAGTTTTTTTAAGACCATTGTTACTAACCGATTATGGAAATACCTACTTCCGAAATAAATGATTTGATTTGAAAAATAAAAATATCTCTCCAAACATATTTTTGACAACCCTGACTCTTGAGCGGTTACGCTGAGCGCGTGCGTAAATTCGAAATATGAATGAAGCTTGCCTACTGGTTGTAGGTTTATTTATACTATGCTAAATTGTATAACTTGATGGGTATATGACATTAACAAGAGAGAGACTAGTACAGGACCAGGATGAGTGGCGTACTCGAGAGGCTAATGCTCAACAGTGGGGGATTACAGGCTGATAATGAATGAAGTCAGATAGATGGCAGTTGCTTTTGTTAAACTAGTGTCTACGCCTAATCTTGGGAGGACATTGCAAATTGATTCGATAGTCAACTAGTATTTTTATTTCCTCAAAATAATATCGCTGTATGCAAATATATAATGGTTGAAATTGGAACGTTATATTTTCGCGCCAAAAAGGCAGCCGCCATTATCGTGACGTCATAACTGCAACCCCAAACCACAGACTACTAAGAAGATATGTGCAGAAACCAGTGTTGGGCAAAACGTAATTGAATTACTAATTAATAATTACAATTACAAAAAGTAATTGCAATTACAAATTACAATTACAGGGTAAATGAAATTGTAATTATAAGTTTCAAATACAATTACAAAATGTAATTATTAATTACTTATTAAATTACAAATTACTTTTGTTTTTTAGAATATTTTGATCACTTATTTTTTGAATAAAATAAACGATCGGTGAAACGAAAACCGGATAGGTATGGGCCCTTGTATACCCCTCGAGTTTGGTCTCTTTTGTTTTGTTTTGACGAGTTCTATCTATTACACTTGGTGACGATGGTCTGATGATGGAGTCAGGAGGTGGATAGTGGAACTCCTCAATGGCTACTTGTATACCCCTCGAGTTTGGTCTCTTTTGTTTTGTTTTGACGAGTTCTATCTATTACACTTGGTGACGATGGTCTGATGATGGAGTCAGGAGGTGGATAGTGGAACTCCTCAATGGCTACTTGTATACCCCTCGAGTTTGGTCTCTTTTGTTTTGTTTTGACGAGTTCTATCTATTACACTTGGTGACGATGGTCTGATGATGGAGTCAGGAGGTGGATAGTGGAACTCCTCAATGGCTACTTGTATACCCCTCGAGTTTGGTCTCTTTTGTTTTGTTTTGACGAGTTCTATCTATTACACTTGGTGACGATGGTCTGATGATGGAGTCAGGAGGTGGATAGTGGAACTCCTCAATGGCTACTTGTATACCCCTCGAGTTTGGTCTCTTTTGTTTTGTTTTGACGAGTTCTATCTATAACACTTGGTGACGATGGTCTGATGATGGAGTCAGGAGGTGGATAGTGGAACTCCTCAATGGCTTCCACTATCCACCTCCTGACTCCATCATCAGACCATCGTCACCAAGTGTAATAGATAGAACTCGTCAAAACAAAACAAAAGAGACCAAACTCGAGCCTTATACAAGTAGCCATTGAGGAGTTCCACTATCCACCTCCTGACTCCATCATCAGACCAGCGTCACCAAGTATAATGTATAGAACTCTTCAAAACAAAACAAAAGAGACCAAACTCGAGGGGTATACAAGTAGCCATTGAGGAGTTCCACTATCCACCTCCTGACTCCATCATCAGACCATCGTCACCAAGTGTAATAGATAGAACTCGTCAAAACAAAACAAAAGAGACCAAACTCGAGGGGTATACAAGTAGCCATTGAGGAGTTCCACTATCCACCTCCTGACTCCATCATCAGACCATCGTCACCAAGTGTAATAGATAGAACTCGTCAAAACAAAACAAAAGAGACCAAACTCGAGGGGTATACAAGTAGCCATTGAGGAGTTCCACTATCCACCTCCTGACTCCATCATCAGACCATCGTCACCAAGTGTAATAGATAGAACTCGTCAAAACAAAACAAAAGAGACCAAACTCGAGGGGTATACAAGTAGCCATTGAGGAGTTCCACTATCCACCTCCTGACTCCATCATCAGACCATCGTCACCAAGTGTAATAGATAGAACTCGTCAAAACAAAACAAAAGAGACCAAACTCGAGGGGTATACAAGTAGCCATTGAGGAGTTCCACTATCCACCTCCTGACTCCATCATCAGACCATCGTCACCAAGTGTAATAGATAGAACTCGTCAAAACAAAACAAAAGAGACCAAACTCGAGGGGTATACAAGGGCCCATACCTATCCGGTTTTCGTTTCACCGATCGTTTATTTTATTCAAAAAATAAGTGATCAAAATATTCTAAAAAACAAAAGTAATTTGTAATTTAATAAGTAATTAATAATTACATTTTGTAATTGTATTTGAAACTTATAATTACAATTTCATTTACCCTGTAATTGTAATTTGTAATTGCAATTACTTTTTGTAATTGTAATTATTAATTAGTAATTCAATTACGTTTTGCCCAACACTGGTTTCTGCACATATCTTCTTAGTAGTCTGTGGTTTGGGGTTGCAGTTATGACGTCACGATAATGGCGGCTGCCTTTTTGGCGCGAAAATATAACGTTCCAATTTCAACCATTATATATTTGCATACAGCGATATTATTTTGAGGAAATAAAAATACTAGTTGACTATCGAATCAATTTGCAATGTCCTCCCAAGATTAGGCGTAGACACTAGTTTAACAAAAGCAACTGCCATCTATCTGACTTCATTCATTATCAGCCTGTAATCCCCCACTGTTGAGCATTAGCCTCTCGAGTACGCCACTCATCCTGGTCCTGTACTAGTCTCTCTCTTGTTAATGTCATATACCCATCAAGTTATACAATTTAGCATAGTATAAATAAACCTACAACCAGTAGGCAAGCTTCATTCATATTTCGAATTTACGCACGCGCTCAGCGTAACCGCTCAAGAGTCAGGGTTGTCAAAAATATGTTTGGAGAGATATTTTTATTTTTCAAATCAAATCATTTATTTCGGAAGTAGGTATTTCCATAATCGGTTAGTAACAATGGTCTTAAAAAAACTATGTTAGTAGGTATTATTTTACAAATTTATCAGTTGGATGGTCCATGCAACCTGTCCCAGTGGAACAGGAAGGGACCATCCAGGCGCGCTGTCACCGTCTGCAGGAGGCTGTTCGGGGCCGCGCGGGCGCCGCAGCAGGGACGCGACCTGCTTACGCATGATGGCGTGAAAACCATCCGTGTGCGCTTCGCAAAACATTATTATTACTTGTTTACCAAGTGTAATAGATAGAACTCGTCAAAACAAAACAAAAGAGACCAAACTCGAGGGGTATACAAGTAGCCATTGAGGAGTTCCACTATCCACCTCCTGACTCTATCATCAGACCATCGTCACCAAGTTTAATAGATAGAACTCGTCAAAACAAAACAAAAGAGACCAAACTCGAGGGGTATACAAGTAGCCATTGAGGAGTTCTACTATCCACCTCCTGACTCCATCATCAGACCATCGTCACCAAGTGTAATAGATAGAACTCTTCAAAACAAAACAAAAGAGACCAAACTCGAGGGGTATACAAGTAGCCATTGAGGAGTTCCACTATCCACCTCCTGACTCCATCATCAGACCATCGTCACCAAGTTTAATGTATAGAACTCGTCAAAACAAAACAAAAGAGACCAAACTCGAGGGGTATACAAGTAGCCATTGAGGAGTTCCACTATCCACCTCCTGACTCCATCATCAGCAAGTGTAATGTATGGAACTCGTCCATACAAACCAAATTATACCAAACTCGAGGGGTATACAAGTAGCTATAGTATGTATCCGATCCGAACTACATTCGTATTCATGGAACTTTATTTAAAATAAAACCGGCCAAGTGCGTGTCGGACCACGCAAAACGAAGGGTTCCGTGCCTATTAAAAAGGTCGTATCGTCATAGAAATCTTACGGCACTTACGTCCTTTTCTTTGAGGAAGGCAGTTTTTCAGCAATATCTCGGAAACCTTTCATCCGATCTTGTTCAAAACAATTTTCGGTGAATGAACTTAATAAGCGCTGTGTCCTTGAATTTTTTCATATTTTTAAAATACACCGTTCAAAAATTAGAGGGGGGGGGACAGAATTTTAGCGACTTTCGGGGCGATTATCTCTGACTGTATTCACTTAATCAAAAAAATTCCCGAGAAACCTTATATTTATTTTGAAAGGCCTATCGATTCATGTGCCACACGTGGGCTCAC
The DNA here is from genome assembly GCA_932294315.1 of Epinotia nisella. Lineage (NCBI taxonomy): Eukaryota > Metazoa > Arthropoda > Insecta > Lepidoptera > Tortricidae > Epinotia > Epinotia nisella. The sequence goes on along the minus strand of OW028682.1, from coordinate 13,675,185 downwards.
GATGAAAAATTTTTTTTTGACTTTTAGTTTTATGTATGGAGTACACCCCTAAAAAAATGTTTTTTAGTAGTTTTAATTACAAAACTTTGTAGCGGCTAACAAAATACACCTATCCTCAAAATTTTATTCAAATAGACCTTATAGTTTTCGAGTAAAATGCCTGTGACATACGGACAGACGGACAGACGGACAGACGGACAGACGGACATGACGAAACTATAAGGGTTCCGTTTTTGCCATTTTGGCTACGGAACCCTAATAAAAAATCAGGATTAGATTTACTTGAATAAGAATAACGCAAGAATAATTCACGTGTGAATTATTCACGGCGAAATGATTTGAATAAGAATAACATGTGAATAATTCACTATTCTTATTCTATTCATGATTTTATTCGTGAATGCCCAACACTGGTATGGGGCATGGCACTACTACTACTTTATCCCAAACCCCCCCCCCCCTGCCCTCTTCTGCTGTTTTTCAGGTATTTTCCTTCTTTTATCTGAGAGCATTCCTTCATACTTAATATCCGGGTATTCGCTCGCAACTTCTTAGTATTCCGGGATAAAAAATATGCTTAGGTACTTTATATTCTGGAAATATACTATCTGCGTGCCAAATTTCAGTCAATTCAAATAAATATAAATATAGGTACACACATTTATTGTTTTGATTATTACATCATTGCAATCAGACCAAGTAAACACGTATGCTTTTCATTGTTTATAAAAAAAGTTGACTTAAAGTAATTTAGTAATTTAAATTACAAATTAATGTAATTACAATTACAAATTACAAAGTAATTTCAATTACATGAAATTTTAATTACATTCAATTTAATTAACGTAATTGAATTAATAATTGTGTAATTTGTACTTAAATTACAAAAGTAATTAATTACGCCCAACACTGGCAGAAACATAGAAACGTCAAATGTGCATGTCCTTTATAACGAAAACTTGTTTTTGCATTTGTTGTTCTGATGTTACTCACAGGAGACAAAATGGCGGTCGGCGTTTTCGGTCACTATGATTTTAAATTTTAAAATTAAAAATGAATCTTATGGTTTTGTAACAAACTAGTGTTATATTTGTATTTGTTATAGTAAAAACTTGACTTTTGATAGATGAAAATACCCTATTGAATAATAAGCGTGAATATTGTCCCGCAGCGCGAGACTGCTAGATGCGCTATTAATTTGGGCCGGCAGCAGCGGGAATTTGCCACATTAGTAGAATAGTAGAAATGTGCAAATTTTGATTTTGCAAAATGGCGGCTGGCACGAGAAGCCGCTTACTGCGAATAAGAGCGTTAATTATTAAGTTACCGTAACCAGCGGGCAGGTCAGTGGGCACCGGGGTCCCTGGCGTGGTGGGAGTGGTGGGGGAGCCGGGGGCGCCGGGGGGGGCGGCGGGCGGCGCGGGCGCGGGCGGCGCGCGCCGCACTGCCGTCTGCGGCTGCGGCTCCGGCCTGCGGACACATTGTACTTTACTACATGATTAAAACTACTAAATAGTACATTACTCATCTAGGGTTGTTAAACAAATAAGTCTGTGACAAAAATTTAATTTTTGGTACAAAATTTCATTGCCGACTGTACTTTTCTGTATGCTGTAATCAACTACTCATTGAGACGATTCTAACGAGCCCAAACTCAACGGGGTTACGTCGTTTAAGTACTGAATTCCCATGGCCACCTTCTGTCTCCATCATCAGATCAGCTCGATGGTACCAGAATATGGAATATATATATATCCATCAAAAACAGGTCAAGTTAAAACAGGATAAAAACGTTGCATAAATGTCTATAGAAACCACTACACAATGGGCCATCATAGCCGCAAAACCACCTGGGCACCTACTTTTCGACAAATAAATTAATAATTATTATTATTATTAAAACAGGATGCAATTATACGGTGAAATGAGGTGGAAAGTCATTCTCCTACATAGTTGCGTCCCATATGATGGGCCATGGTGGCCTTAAGATTACAGGTTTTTGACGCTCAACACGAAGGCAAGAGATTTCTTTATTACGCCAGTGGTGTATACAAAATTTTACATCTCGTCCTGGCCAGGAAGTGGAAATTTCCGCAAGCGAAAATCGATAATTGGCACTTTACGGCCAGGTGTGACGTAAAAACTAGTCACACGAACTCTCATGAACAAATACGACTAAGACTGATATCGCCTTACACTAAAAATCAACCCCGAAAATGAATGGTCCAGTATCATTTCTCGTCAAAATAGCAGTTCCAACACAAAGCACTCGGCTCACCTCATAGATATGGACGTGGCGTTGTTGACATCGGTGTCAGACGTAGGCGAGGTCGCGGGCGAGGCGGCGGGCGTGAGCGGCGAGGCGAGCGGCGACGCGGGGGACGCGGGGGCCGCCGGGGTCGCGGGCGACGAGGGGGTCGAGGGGGTCACGGGGGACTCCGGCGCCGGCCGCTGCCACTGCGTGAGCCGCAACGCGTGGTTCACGTAGTACGCTCTGAAAATAGTCCAATTTATTTCCGTACAAGTTGTCAATAAACTGACAACTTGTACGGAAAAAAATACATTTTGGAAATAATTTATTATACTTAGCTGATTTTTTCGATGTAACGGATATATTATCAATTAAATAGTTCCCTAGCAACAAAATCCAACAAAATTTCAGACATCAAAAAAATTATAACCAGCTTCTGAAAAGTCAGAAAAAATATTAATAAATATTGTTATCATTATTTTGGCTGATTTACATTTGCTTCGTGAGCTTCTTTGAATCGAACTCGCCCACCGAGGGTCCCGTACAAAATTACAAATGTATATTATTCAGATTTTGCCAAATTTCTAAGTATTTCCAGGTCAACGGAAAATAGCTTATAAATTTTGATTCCCTTGAGCGTCTCGAAATATACGTTTTTTGCGGCATAAACGGCCGTATCTTTTTTTAAGAAGTTTGATCTTTTCACAGCTTCAAGCGTTCCCGAGATAAAGGGTCTTGACAGACAGACAGTCGGACGACAAAGTGATCTTATAAGGGTTCCGTTTTTTTCCTTTTGAGGTACGGAACCCTAAAAACAATGTACTTTTTTGCATAATTACTGCAAAAGCGTGACCAAACGCAGCTACAATGTCCGCAATCATCACTACACATCTTTATAGATAGTTTACAAACGTGATATGCTAATGAGTGCGCCAGACAGCATGCTAATTGTAATTACCTGCCGCTAGCCGTGAATCTCTCTTCCCAGTGTTGCGGCAAAGGCAACGGGGTGGCATTGTGCGCAGGTTCCCTGGGGGCTCTGACGTCTCCTGCCGGCCCGACGACGGCCAGCGGAGACCCCTCGCCCGCCGCGGAGGCCGGCTCACCGCGCATCCCATCCCGGGACATCAGGGAGACGATCACTTGGCCCCTGACTCCGCATGTCTCTCCAGAACCGTCCTCGCATAATTCAAGACATTGATCTTGAAAAAAAAATTAAATATAAATTTTGCAACTCAGTAATAAGGGAAGGAAATTGTTTAGTTTATTAACAAACTAGTTGCCCGGCCGACTCCGACCGCGTACTACACAGAACGCAAGCAAAGGTTCCCGATAACATATAACTATGTCCATCCTGGACTTTCCCCTACTACTGGAGTTTACCCCCTACATACAAAGCCACAATCACACAAGAGTTTTCCTCTTTATAGTATTATAGTGGATAATAACCCATTATTGTTCCCTATAATTCATAAAAATCATAAAACATGCCCTTCACGTAACGTAAAAGAACTAAAATAGGCATGTTATTTGAAATATATATATACAATGTATTCGCTTCTGCCCGCGACTTAGTACGCGTATGGTTATAGCCTATATGGTATTCTGATGTATTATGCTTATATGCTATATTACTGGAATGTTCCATCAACATCTATAGTTTTGCAAACTTTGACATTTATAATATGATTCATACATAACATAATGTAAGCATTTCGTAGTTGAATATTTGAAGCAATATTAGTTAGCAAATCTTTGTAAAATGTAACAACTAATGTAAAATGAAAATAAGTGATATACATAATAATAAGCATTTGGTTGGTGACTGGCACATGCCAGACCATGACTAATAAGTACAACAATATGCTAAGAAACTTAGCATTCTATGTAAGTATACACCATCAACAATACCAAAACAATATTAATAATAAGCCGCAAGCATAAAGTATGACTCACAGCCCGTGTCCTTTAGTTTGTGCACCGTTGACGGCTGAATGCGAACACAGCCGAGGAACCCAGATCCCTGTCTTTTCTGCACTTTCCTCTGGTTCCATACACTGAAAAAATAACAAAAGAGAATAAGAATTAGGGGTGTAGACTCAAAATTTATTATTACTCTAAACCAAAGAAGGCAAAAAAATATGCCTAGTGACGAAAATCCCATTCTGATATCTCAAAAAATTACGAAGCTACAACCGTTTTAATATTACTTGTTCGAGAGAAAACGCATTGTAGCCCCCACCAAATGACAATTGTTTCATATGAAGGTGCATTTTGCAGAAAAGGGACAGAAACCCCGTCTTAAAACTTTGGACACTCATTACTTTGTTGGTTATTTAAAGTCCTACTTTACTTTTTTCTCCATTTGGTAATTTTTTTTAATATCCTTTTTTCATCATTCATCATTATTGGTTATTTTATTTGGTGGCTACACCCTTATTAGGATGTGAAATAAATTTTTCTGTAACAAGATGACCAGGTTTACAGGACATAATGAAATATAAAAGAGTGCAGTCATGATTCACCTGGAAGGGTAAAGTTGGTCAGAATTTAAACTTTCGTGAGACATGTTGAAATAATACTAATAATTAAACGGTTGAACTTATGCATTAAATGTCACTAAGGGCGACATGTTCCAAACTCTTCGAGCGCGCGACGTGTTTCGGAGAGTTCGAAACACGTCGCCCGTAGTGTCATTTAATGCGTGAGTTCAACCGTTTAATTATTAGTATTAATGTCAGGTTAAGGAGAGTCGCTTGACTTACTAATTTTTGCCCTAATGTTTCACTAGTCTAGACCTAAAGCATTTTTCTTCGAAACAGTAAACTTTTCGGTTTTTCTTTGAATATCATCAAATAGAACTCATTGGGTTAGGTTAGGTTTGTTTTGCAATAATCCTATATAAGAAAAAAATGAATTAGATCGAATAAAACATAAAAGTAATTAGGTCTAACAAGGGGGAACCCCATTAAAGGAATAATAATATGTAAGTGTGGATAGTCACAATAATAAATAAAATAAAAATCTAATAAAATAGCCTTTATTTCAGACTTAAGTACTCTACATTGTTACATCTCATCTCACAGACTTTTCCTTTTTATAATGTTAGTATAGATAAACACGATGTAAGTGTAAAACTGTTCCATACACATTCCGACTATTAAAAATGTCATTAATAATTTACTAAGTGTGCTGATGCGATGCAGATATCAGCAGTAAGTATATTTATTACCTAACATTTGCTTCCCAAAAGGAGAATACTTTATAAAAATATGAGCCTTGTCTTAAGTTACAAAACCAATTCATTAAACCATCTTTTAATGATCTTAAAATAATGGCACTGTAAGTAAAGAAACACCAAAAACAACATAACATTGGATATTCAGTGTACAGTCAGCTGCACATAAATTTTACCCACCCAGCATACATAATTCTATGCTGGCAGGGTCATGTGTACTAATTGCACCATAAATATCTTAGGTTACTAAGAGTTAATAAAACAAACTCATACCTGATTGTGATTCCATCTGCCTTTGTAAGATATAAATCATAATGTGTATTCCATTTTGGATCCAGGGTTGCTTTCACTGCATTTGTTGAATATACCTGGGCACTTCCATTAACTGATATCTTGGCAAAAGGATCTGGCATTCCTGCAACACAAACATAATCATGATGAACAACAACAACAACACATTAAGTATCAATATTTAGTTGTATGAGTATACATCGTGAAGAGTTTACAACCGAACGCCGAAATTATCTTGGGAACAAATATGTTCGCACGTCAATTCGCGTTAATATGAGCCAAACAGCACACAGCCACCTATTTCTCAGACCTTGAGGAAGACCTCCATTTGCATACTGATAACAATAGAAGGAATATAAATGTTCACTTACGAAAAAGATCTCTCCTCGCCAAATTCCTTGCACAGACGACTGAAAACGAAAAAAGATTCGTAGGTGAATTGTAACGAAAAGTAAAATATTCACACCGTTCCGAGGTGCGGAAGTAATTCGAATATTTAAATATGTTCTTACTTGTGAGACGTATTTTTTGAGCTCCATATTTTCGTTCCGATGCAGGAGTCGACATTTTACCATAATTTCAACTAATAATTACACTTAAAACATTTTAATTTTGCGTTTCGAATGCTTTAGCATTAGTGTTTCACAAACCATCAGCCACCATTTTTCTTTCAGTTCTGAGCACAGAGTACTTTTCTATATATTGTTCTGAGATTTTAGCCATTCTTTTATGTCAAACCAACATTCATTCGTTTACGTTCGTTTCATTCATTCACATAATGTTAAGACGCTTGCACTCTTTTAAAAACCGGCATTTGATGCCGGTAAAACATCACTACGAGAGATCAAGACAATCGATATATCGATATTCTGTGATGTCACGTTGTTGTTATTAGAAAATAGAAAGTTCATTCAGTCAGTTGAACTCAGTTGTCAACTTCATTATTCTTTTATTAAAGTTTTGCGGCAGTGGGACTATATAGTGTCGCATTAATATATTATTGATTCAAACGCATTCATATTAATCTTATCATTTGTTAACTTAGTAATAATACGGACGTGTAATCAATTATTTACCCAACAATAACTTGTATCTTGTACAAATAATACCTATCTATACCTTTGATAACGATACGGGCGTTGTATATTGTATATATGTTTTCACTTCATATTTTATCTGACTCGGGTTGTATTGTGTGCTAAACAGAAATGAAGCCAATAATTATTGTGCATGGTGGAGCAGGAGACATTCCACAAAACCGGGTGCAAGGTAAATTGGATGGAATGAAAGTAGCTGTGACTGCCGGTCATAGAGTTCTCGAAAATGGTGGTACCGCTTTGGAGGCAGTAGAGGCTGCTGTCGTTTCAATGGAGTTGGACGAAAATTTCAATGCAGGTATGTTGATAATGACTGATATTTTTTCCGTTTTTAGGGTTCCGTAGCCAAAATAGCAAAAACGGAACCCTTATAGTTTCGTCATTTCCGTCTGTCCGTATGTCACTGGCATTTTACTCGAAAACTATAAGGTGTACTTTAATAAAATTATGAGGATTCATTAATTTAATTACATAGTTTTGTAATTAAATTACTAAGATTTTTTTTACTATTTACCATACATAAAACTGAAAGTCAATTTTTTTTTTCATTGCAATCTAATTTTTTTGATTAAGAGAATAGAGTCGGAGATAATCGCCCCGAAAGTCACTAAAATTGTGTCCCCCCCCCCTCTAATTTTTGAACCGTGTATTTTAAAAATATGAAAAAAATCATGGACATAGGGCTTATTAAATTCGTTCAGCGAAAATTGTTTTGAACGAGACCGGTTTAAAAGTTTTCGAGATATTTCTAAAAAACTGCCTTCCTTAAAGGAAAGGATGTAAGTGCCATAAGATTTCAGTAACGATACGACCTGTTTAATAGGCACGGAACCCTTCGTTGTGCGTGGTGCGACACGCACTTGGCCGGTTTTTTTTATTTAATACTCTAGGTCAGTCCTACTATAATTGGACTGCCTTGCCTTTTTCCAAAACTATGGCAAATAAAAAGCGACAAGAGATTTTTAATCAATAGTTAAGCTTAGATACCTTAGTGTGTCCTTCTCTCACATAATTATTGCCTTGCCAGTAGGGTGACTACGAGCAAAGAATTTCGCATTGGTGTAGAAGTTACCTAATGGCGAATTTAGATAAAAAGAACGAACAAGTAATAAACATAGCTTATTATTTTACTTTTTTTTTTAATGAGATTGTTGGCTTATAAAATTAGTTATTTGGTATATATAGAAAATGAAAACATCAGTCCTGTGAAGTCTGCTCAATATGGTCTCTCTTCTTAGAACTGGTCATACTAGCCTTGAGTTCATCTCTTTCCGCCTTTATCCTACCTCAACGAGCAGCACATCCGTCAAGTGTGCAGCCGACAATCCTTCACGGATCATGGACAATGACCCTGATGACGATCCTTAAGCTGACGCCAAACGTCCGAGCGCGACGGACGGCACGAGCGGTATGAAGTTATAATGTTATAATGGAGTGAGATAAGGATTCTATCCTTTCGCAGGACGCCGTGCTTCCAGCGCGTATCCAATCCACACGTACGAAACGTTTGGCGGAACCTTTACGAATACGTCACTAAATTTACTTAAGTAAATTTCGTTTGCAGGTTACGGGTCCGTTTTAAATCTCCGTGGGGAGGTCGAAATGGAAGCAAGTATAATGTGTGGCAAAAACCTGGACGTTGGTGCTGTTACTTTGGTCAAAGATTTTTTGCACCCAATAAGCATTGCACACAAGGTTTTAACTGACTCACCTCATAGTTTACTAGGCGCAGAAGGTGCTAAATTATTCGCCTTGGACAAGGTATATTTACAATATTCATATGTTATTTGCACTTAGAGAGCAACACTTAACAAATATACAGGCTGCTTGGTGGTAAGTAGATACCGTAGCCTATGGACACTGGCGACTCAAGATGCCGCTTTAAAACCAGCAGCACTTTTTGAGACATAATACTTGACTGACGTGAGCGCAGAGTAGTTATCTTTCAATGACAGTGACCACCAATATAGCTTCTTAGGACTGCCCATTTTGGGCTCGTCAAATACGATATCAGTCGCGTGAGTGTGGTTGACAGCAAAATAAATCAAGAACTAAACAAATTCGCTCATTGCGGCAGACTTAGTCTAACTATATTAAAAATTAAAACCTAGTCAAGGTGTTCGAATAGGTACATTCGATGACCGGTTTAGCCTAGTCCCTGCCTACGAAGCTGATGGTCCTGGGTTTGAATCCCGATAAGGGCAAATATTTGTATGATAAGCATGAATATTTGTTTCTGAGACTTGGACGTTTTCTTTATTAAATATATCGTCATTTCCCATAACGCAAGCCTTATAGTCCAGGCAATGAACTGACAACTTGTATGGAAAAAATGACAAATTTGGAAATAATTTATAATAGCTATTTTTTTAATGTAACGGATATATATTATCAATTAAATAGTTACCTATAGGCAAAATCCAACAAAAACTCAGAACGGGAAGACCGAGAGCATGAAATTTAATTTTCAGTGCCATGTCTGGCTCTGGTAATTGTTAGTATAAAGATGAAGACAATGCGATATTGCTGTGATAGATTGCCAGCCCATCACCCACAGTACACTACAACTCTCCATACTTCTTACGATACCCGCCGAAAAAATGGGGATGGTGACCCGGCACCACACGGGATGATAGAATTAATTTCTGTAAATTCTACATAAGCATATAATTTCAGGGCTTTAAACCAGTACCACCTGAATCTCTGATTTCTGAAAACGCCAAAGCTGCTCTTCAGATAATATTAAAAGACGGTGATTATACCAGGACTGAAATCGGAGTCGCAGATGAGGTAAATATAATTGAAAACAACCTAACAAATCAGGACAAACTTTAAAAATGTATATATTTCAGTGCGGATTTATTAACTCTACCCACAGTATTTTATTTTTGTAGGGTGGGGTAGGCACAGTTGGAGCAGTGGCAATTGATGCTGAAGGCCATGTAGCTGTGGCCACCAGCACTGGAGGCATGAGTGGAAAAGCTGTTGGTCGAATTGGTGATACGCCGCAAATTGGCAGTGGAACCTATGCTGACGACAATGTGGGCGGCGTATCAACCACAGGCAATAAATTTATTTTATTAGTCTCTTTTTGTTGAAACCTTTTTATTTCGCTTATACCAAGTTGAAAATTTCAGGTCATGGAGAGACAATCCTTAAATTCTGTCTAGCTCACAGTATAATAAATCGTATGAGAGATGGAACTCATCCTGATATAGCAACACGGAACGCTGTTAACGGTAAAGTTAAATAGTACTGGTATATGGTTGTTTTAGGTATTATAATTAAGTTTAGTTAATAATTCTATTTGTTTCAGAAATGACCGCTCGTTTACACAATACTGCCGGCGCAATAACATTGTCGGAGAATGGGGATGTTGGAGTTCATTTTTCATCAAAACGAATGTCATGGGCGTACATTAAAGAGAATACTATGTACTATGGCATTGAACATGGACAAGTGCTTGAGCAAAAATATTGTCCTAATTCAAAATAAATGTACCTATATGCTATGGAAACCATTATATAATACAGGGTTTAACATATTTTAACCAATTTTAAAAAAAGGAGGAGGTTCTAATTTCGGCTGCATTTTCTTTTTTTATTAATTATTATTGTGTGGTAAGTACTTTTATTACGGAGTTCTGCGTAATTTATGAACCGATTTGTATATTTTTTATTATTATTTGAAAGTATATGATTCCAGGTTGATCTCATTACTATCAAAACTCCAGTTTGATGATGGAAACCATGAGGAATTGAGGGAACTTTTCAAATATATTAGGCACGCGTGTACGAATTTCGGTATTTTCTATTATACTCGTGTATTTACAACCGCAAAATAAAATTTTGTGTAGTGGAACGGATGACTTATGGGACTTCTCAATGGTGTACATAAAACTATAAAAGTACAATACAATACAATACAATTGGTTTATTTCTGTAATAATCAACGCATTTGCTCTCGGAAATCAGTTCAAGTGGTAAAATGGAAAATAAATGTGGAAATCTATCGGTTAAAAGGTTCGGTTTTTTAAGTAAATTATTATATGAATATATTGTTTTTGCATTTAGCATGTATTTTATTGTTATTTACCATATAATTTATTTAAATTTAAATTAATTCGCCTCGCTCGAGGCATAGGAGTTAGTGCCTACCTTACGGGAGCACTTTACAGATGAACGGGCTAATATCGGGCAGATAGATCATAGAGGTCATCGTCTGGCCCGATGGATGCTCGAATTGCCTGACTTACCATGCCCTGTTAAGCATGTTGAGATGAAACAGCAATACATACATTTCATTCTAACTATACTAGCAGCGTCTTAGTCAATTGTTGCGTTGCGACTAATAGGCTATTCCACGATTTTTTTTAAATATATTTTTTAATGTTCGTATGGATACGATTGCCAACTGGTATTTTTATTTCCTCAAAATAATATCGCTTTATGCATATAACGTAACATACAGATAGTTCACGTAACATACAGATAGGTAATAAAACTACGATTTTAATTTTCAAATTAAAAATAAATTTTATCTTTTTATCACATAATCATGTTATGTTCCTATTTCTTATGGTAAAAAAATACATTGATAATTTAATTTTGATAGATGAAAATACCCGATTGCATCGTGTGTAAGGTACTCGTCCTTTGCTCCTGCATCGTTGGGAGTTGGAGTCGAAAAAAAAGTGATAGGTAACAAAATAATACGACCAGTTTGATAAATCACACGACGAAAGTGAGAAGTGTGTTGCTTCTTGGTGAGTTTCTTTTTTATTTATTTTTTATTTATTTATTATTAATAAGCAATGGGATACAAAAACTTATCTATTACATTTCCCTGCAAAACTGTTTTAACAGTTTTTCTGGAGGTAGGAGTCTCATTATAGTACATAAACTATTTTGTATACATGTATTATATACTTATTGCGTAATATTATTTCGTAAGTACGCACATAAAGCGTCGTGCTAAAACTTGGATGACATTTGCTTGTAGGCAATTGTCACTCAATAGCCGAGGCAAAATACGGTTTCGAAAAACATTAATTTATAATAGCGTTTTTTTTGTTTATTTCATTCTAAAACATTATTCTAAGATGCTTTATTCAAGAATCCAACAAACTTTCCACCCGGAAGTAATTATATAGATTTAAATTAAACATTCATTGTCTTTTTTATTTTATTTATATTGAATATTTTAAATCAAATGTAAATGAACCTAAATAAAGATAAAAAAATATTAATATTTATCCGGACTTTTTAGGAGCTAATTAAATATTGATTTTTTTAAATGTCTGATTTTTGTTGGATTTTGCCTCTAGGTAACAATTTAATTGATAATATATTCGTTACATTAAAAAAATTAGCCATTATAAATTATTTCCAAATATGTAATTTTTTACATACAAGTTGTCAGTTCATTGCCTGGACTACAAGTGTTTGGAGTAAATACTTTTTCAAACCTTTTTTAAATATATTTTTATTTGGCTCGTGTCGAATGTCTTCGGGCAAGGTATTTAGCAGGTATGGAAGTGGTTTAGCTAACGTTCTATCTCCAAAGTAGTTACTTATGCGAGGTACTTCATACTTACCCGCAGACACCGACCTAGTGCCATGCTTGTGATCTATCGGTATTGGACTGTGCACTTGACTGCCATGGTTGTTTACTGCTTGTAGATATTTATGTTTTAAACTAATTGGAAGGATTTTACAAATTTTAAATAATCTTGAATAATCTCCCTTGCAACTATTTTTTGTTTTCCTATTTACTAGTAGTTTTAAAAATCTAATTTGTAATGCCTCCAGTTTATCTATGTAAGATTTAAATGTGAATCCGTAACAGTCAAGGGCATAGCTCAGTACAGAATCTACTATTGCAAAGTAAAGACATTTCAGTATGTTACTAGGAACTTTAAAACTTAGATGGTAAAATTTTCCTAAAGGGATTCTTAATTTACTTGATATATAACTAATATGTTGAAGCCAGGAAAATGAAGCATCAACCTTGACTCCAAGATATGTTACACAGTCTGACTTTTCAATTGGTTTGCATTGACAATTATTTAGACTATTATGAAAACATGTAACTCTTGTATATGTTGTCTGAGGCTAGCACCAAGAAAATCAAAGTCCAAATTTTTGCAAAATTTAAAGCGATAAAAATGATACGTTAAAAAAGAATGGTATTCGAACGGCGTAGGGCGTATTCTATTCTGGTACAGCAGTGATGATATCGATATTAAATTACGATAGTTACCGGTTTTTGGTCTATATCATATCTGTCAAAGACTGGTGACAGTCATATGATTTTGACAAGCAGTGCTCTGAATTATTTTTCATTCATGGCTAAGCATTTCATACGCGTGTTGTACAGTAATTTCAATGAAATTACATACTCTTTGGAATGATTATAAAATACAAATTTAACAAATATGTTGATTAACGGTAACTTAACATTAAGATTTAAAGCAGCTGAATTACAGTACTTCAACTGGTTATACAGTGTAGCGCCATGCTTCGCAGTAAATGCATCTAAAATTAATATAATAACTGATCCGCGGAAGTTTTACGATTCCTTGTATGAAAGATTTAAATCAGCTAATCGCCGAATATCCGTCGCCAGTTTATATATAGGAACAGGTGCTCTGGAAAAAGATCTTTTAAATGTGACAAAGGCGAATATGCTGGGGAATAAAGAGTTAAAGTTTTGTGTTCTGTTGGACTATCAGCGAGGCACGCGAGGGGAGGTGAACTCACGGAGCTTGTTACAAGAAATCCTGAATAGAGTTCCGGAACAATGCAATATTTCTTTGTATCAGACACCTCGGCTTCATGGCTCTTGGTCCAAAGCTCTGCCCAGTAGATATAATGAGATTGTGGGTCTTCAGCATATGAAACTGTATATAACTGATGACTCAGTACTGCTGAGTGGGGCCAACTGTTCAAATGATTACTTCCAGAGAAGACAGGACCGGTATATTGAAATCCAGGATGCAGACTTGGCTGATTTTTATTGTGAACTCATAGGTATGGTTATGTAAGTTACTAATTAATTTGTTTATTTTTTTGGTTACAAGATACAAACATTCAGTTTGCTTTCAAAAATGCTTTATACTAATAAAGCATTTTACTAACTATCATTGTTATTTTTTTAATGGATTATTATATTTGTCATCATAAAATTTTGATAAAAACTCGTGCTGATTTTGCGTGACATTCGGTTCTATTTTCTATGGAATAAATTTGTATAATTGTAATTAAGATTACAATAGGTCGTTTAATAAGTTTAAGTAATGTAGTCAAGTAATATTATTGGCCTGCAAGATTATCTGAACATGTTATGAGACAGCTTTACGCAAAATTTGCCTTTTTACAGATGAAATGAGTAAATACAGCAAAAAATGCGTGAAGGAAGGTTATATTGAAAACAAGTATGCTTCAAGAGAGGCCGTGACCCAGGAAGTAAATGAGAAGATAATTAATTTCATCCAGAGATGGAAGGACAAACAAGACTTGTCTACTTTGTCTAGTGGTAATAACAACTTTATAATAAAACAAATACGAAATTCAGTCAGTTCCACTCTTCCACGTGAAAGAAAGAAAAAATAAATTTATTTGGTGAAGAACCTATTATGAATGCCACTCAGCATCTGCCAATAACATTATATTATATACTAGCTTCCACCCGCGACTTTGTCTGCGTGGACCCGGGATAAAACTATCCTATATTTTAATCCAGGCTATAAACTATCTTTGTGCAAAATTTCATCCAAATTGGTTGAGCCGTTTAAGCATGATTGAGTAACGAACATCCAAACATCTAAACATCCAAACTTTCGCATTTATATTATTAGTAGGATTACCAAGGCATCACATGGAAAAAAAAACACGCAGAAGAATTGAAAACGTCCACTGTTATTGTATTTAAATTACACAATTCTGCAATAAACTACTAACATCTGTTTTAATATGTAAAGTTGCAGATCCTCATAAAGATACATGGGTATTTCCACTAATACAAATGGGTGAGTTTGATGTGCGGCAAGATGAGAGAGTGACACAAAGACTGCTGGGGTCGGCTCCCCCAAACTCCCACATCCGACTTGCGACTGGCTATTTCAACTTGACTGGAGAATATGCTGACACTCTGCTAAAGGATTGCAAAGCAAACATTAGTTTGTTGATGGCCCATCCCAATGTGAGTTTTGTTCAAATAAATAGATTTCGGGGCAACAATCTTACAAAAATCAACCTACTCCCAAACTAAGCAAAGCCTGTACTAGGCGACGACTATACATAGAAAACATTCAAGACTTAGGAACAAAATATTCGTACTCATCACACAAATAACTGCCTTTACGGGGATTCCAACCCAAGATCTCCAGCTTTATAGGATCACTACTGTGTAAGGCTAAAGTGGTCGTCAATTTTGCGTTTTTTGTCATTGTTGCTCTGGCCAAGTTCATGATGAATTGTAATGTTCTGTTGTTGTTCATGTTCAGGGAAACAATGTCTTTGCAATATCATATCACCTAAGATATTCAAAATGATTGGGTGCGTATATGTCTTGTTCAAAGGCAAAATTTACCATATTATTTGCACAAAAGGTGTAGGTAAGTTGAGACATAAAGTGCCCATGTCATACACTAGTGCACCCTCGAGGACAGGGAAGTTTACTTTATATTTGCTAGTAACACATTTTTTCACGGAACATTATTGTCATCAATTATTGTCAAGTCTCACGGTCGAAACCAGACTGAACGCAAAAAGAACCGCTCGGGCGGTTCATTTGGACAGACATTTTTTTCGGCTGATTGTCTATCTAGTTTAAATAACTAGATACACAATCAATGACTGACCATACTTATTAGTTTTTCTCTGAATTTTGACATTTCATGATTTCTTGTCCCTCTCACCGAGACTTCTACTCATGAGTAGAAACACAGAAACGTGACCCCATATTAGCTAAGCCTACCCATCTATTGTGCTGTAAGGGAGTCCCTCTGCCAACAAACTGTCCTGCAGTTTGGCAGAAGAAAATAATGTAAAGCAAGGGTTGTTTAACTGAATAAACTTTTTTCATTTCATTTCATCTTTTGCTATCAATAATTCTTATGCTTAATTTTCATAAAAGTATCTTTGTATTTTTCAGGCAAATGGCTTTATGGGTGCTTCGGGGCCCGCCGGTGGCATCCCTCATGCGTATTCTTTGATAGCGAGAAAGTGAGTATTTTTAGTGGCATATTTATAGCAAACATGTTCAAAGCTGCAATATATATGTATTGTTCGTGCATGCAAAAGTGAAAATAATCGAAAATACTTGAATATGAGTTGGAAAAACCACAGCAATTTCTTAAAAGATTTTTTAAATATGTAACAGGTTCTGGAACAGAGTGGAGGCATCTAATCAAACAAATAGAGTTCAAATGTTGGAGTATGAACGACCAGACTGGACATTCCATGCTAAGGGTTTATGGTAATTCTTTATTACACTAATACCAGTATACTACAGTCCCCGAGTAAAAAATCCCTATTAATCTGACTACTCCAGAGGTTCTCATCCAGGACCACTGGTTAGGAGTTGTTGAGCGTGCCTTCGTAGCAGTGCGCGAAAATGCGTTTGCGTTATCGAAAAAAAATGTTATTATGTTAGGCTCGACGCAAAAAGGTTTGGAACCTTATTTGGTTATAGTTGTATTGCATTGGCCAAGTTTAGAAAGGGCAGCAAAACCGCACAGTCAACTTCTTAAATTAGGATACTCTATCTGAGCCTAATCAGGCTAAATGATTTGCAGGTACTACCCGCCGGGCAGCGGTGTACCGTGGGGCACTCTGGTGGGCTCGGCGAACCTCGGCGAGCGCTCCGTGAAGCGTGACCTTGAGGCGCAGGCTGCCATATTCACCGTCTCCCCAAAATTACAGGTACTGTGTCAGTCTACTGTGATAAAGGTACTACCCTCAGTGCCGGAACATACTGTGAGGTCGGCCAACCTCGGCGAGCGCTCCGTGAAGCGCGACCTTGAGGCGCAGGCCGCCATATTCACCGTGTCGCCACAACTGCAGGTACTGTCAGTCTACTGTGATAAAGGTACTATACCCTCAGTGCCGGAGCATACTGTGAGGTCGGCCAACCTCGGCGACCGCTCCGTGAAGCGCGACCTTGAGGCGCAGACCGCCATATTCACAGTCTCTTCGCAACTATAGGTACTAAATTGGCGGACTGCTAGGTTCCTTCTTTTTTTTGATTTCGTCTTGACACGACCCAGTTGTAGGACATGTTCACATGAATTCGGCGACAGTCAGTTTCCTGTTATAGATCCAAGTGCTCTTTTCAGAAGTCCGCTGCCCTTGAGATCCTACCGTTCTAAGCTATAACCTTCTTGCTTCTTGCGACCTCCACCATGCAAAGACACTGAATAAGAAGGGTCTTAAAACGCGAGTGTCGTGGGTTGCGCAAATTTGGGAAACATACGTAAATTGGTGATTCAAAGATGGACGCACAAAGCAAATTAATGAATTCTGAAAAAGGGGCCCACTTATGGGGAGTAAAATGGAAAATTAAAAAAAAAGTTTCGCAAACTGTATTGTGTGACATATCAAATGAAAGGGAATGTTGTAAGCATTTCAGATATATATATTTTTATAATTTTAGCAAAAACAAGGTTGACGTAATTTAGGAAAAAAGACGAAAATTGACCATTCCTCCCCCTTATCTCCGAAACTACTAGGCTTAAAATTCTGAAAAAAATATGGAATATAGTTCCTTGCCTAAAGATTACAGGAAAACTTATAAGAAGTTTGAGTATTCAAAGTAACCGGAAAATTCTCAATATTTTTGTGTATTATATAGGGAACCCTCACCACGCGAGTTGAACTCGCACTTGTCGGGTTTTTAGTATTTGTTGTTATAGCGGCAACAGAAATATATCATATGTATGTGAAATTTTCAACTATATACTTAACTATCTCGGTTCATGAGATACAGCCTGGTGACAGACGGACAGACAGACAGACGGACGGACAGCGAAGTCTTAGTAATAGGGTCACTTTTTACCCTTTGGGTATGGAACCCTAAAAATGCCATTCTAAATTCAAACTTGTTAACTGCCAGTCTCTGTATCGGAATGATATCTGTAAGTGTATGTCAATGTGACAGTATTAAGAAACATAATCGCACATCAACATTTGTTCGCAGGAGGCGCTCCACTCGGAAGTGGCCCTCCTCCACTCGTACTCGGCGGAGTGCAGCCGCGAGCTGCAGGAGCGCTCGGCGCCGCTGTGGGTGCGCGCCACCGTCGGCTTGTTCCGGACTTACTTCTGAAGTAGGGGGGGCTCGGCCGCCTAGGTACCTAACCTACAGTAGTCATTACTTAGTGAAGTGGCCCTCCTCCACTCGTACTCGGCGGAGTGCAGCCGCGAGCTGCACGAGCGCTCGGCGCCGCTGTGGGTGCGCGCCACCGTCGGCTTGTTCCGGACTTACTTCTGAAGTAGGGGGGGCTCGGCCGCCTAGGTACCTAACCTACAGTAGTCATTACTTAGTGAAGTGGCCCTCCTCCACTCGTACTCGGCGGAGTGCAGCCGCGAGCTGCACGAGCGCTCGGCGCCGCTGTGGGTGCGCGCCACCGTGGGCTTGTTCCGGACTTACTTCTAGAGTAGGGGGGCTCGGCCGCCTAGGTACCTAACCTACAGTTGTCATTACTTAGTGAAGTGGCCCTCCTCCACTCGTACTCGGCGGAGTGCAGCCGCGAGCTGCACGAGCGCTCGGCGCCGCTGTGGGTGCGCGCCACCGTGGGCTTGTTCCGGACTTACTTCTAGAGTAGGGGGGCTCGGCCGCCTAGGTACCTAACCTACAGTTGTCATTACTTAGTGAAGTGGCCCTCCTCCACTCGTACTCGGCGGAGTGCAGCCGCGAGCTGCAGGAGCGCTCGGCGCCGCTGTGGGTGCGCGCCACCGTCGGCCTGTTCCGGACTTACTTCTAGAGTAGGGGGGCTCGGCCGCCTAGGTACCTAACCTACAGTTGTCATTACTTAGTGAAGTGGCCCTCCTCCACTCGTACTCGGCGGAGTGCAGCCGCGAGCTGCAGGAGCGCTCGGCGCCGCTGTGGGTGCGCGCCACCGTGGGCTTGTTCCGGACTTACTTCTAGAGTAGGGGGGCTCGGCCGCCTAGGTACCTAACCTACAGTTGTCATTACTTAGTGAAGTGGCCCTCCTCCACTCGTACTCGGCGGAGTGCAGCCTCGAGCTGCAGGAGCGCTCGGCGCCGCTGTGGGTGCGCGCCACCGTGGGCTTGTTCCGGACTTACTTCTAGAGTAGGGGGGCTCGGCCGCCTAGGTACCTAACCTACAGTAGTCATTACTTAGTGAAGTGGCCCTCCTCCACTCGTACTCGGCGGAGTGCAGCCGCGAGCTGCAGGAGCGCTCGGCGCCGCTGTGGGTGCGCGCCACCGTGGGCTTGTTCCGGACTTACTTCTAGAGTAGGGGGGCTCGGCCGCCTAGGTACCTAACCTACAGTTGTCATTACTTAGTGAAGTGGCCCTCCTCCACTCGTACTCGGCGGAGTGCAGCCGCGAGCTGCAGGAGCGCTCGGCGCCGCTGTGGGTGCGCGCCACCGTGGGCTTGTTCCGGACTTACTTCTAGAGTAGGGGGGCTCGGCCGCCTAGGTACCTAACCTACAGTAGTCATTACTTAGTGAAGTGGCCCTCCTCCACTCGTACTCGGCGGAGTGCAGCCGCGAGCTGCAGGAGCGCTCGGCGCCGCTGTGGGTGCGCGCCACCGTGGGCTTGTTCCGGACTTACTTCTAGAGTAGGGGGGCTCGGCCGCCTAGGTACCTAACCTACAGTAGTCATTACTTAGTGAAGTGGCCCTCCTCCACTCGTACTCGGCGGAGTGCAGCCGCGAGCTGCAGGAGCGCTCGGCGCCGCTGTGGGTGCGCGCCACCGTGGGCTTGTTCCGGACTTACTTCTAGAGTAGGGGGGGCTCGGCCGCCTAGGTACCTAACCTACAGTAGTCATTACTTAGTGAAGTGGCCCTCCTCCACTCGTACTCGGCGGAGTGCAGCCGCGAGCTGCAGGAGCGCTCGGCGCCGCTGTGGGTGCGCGCCACCGTGGGCTTGTTCCGGACTTACTTCTAGAGTAGGGGGGCTCGGCCGCCTAGGTACCTAACCTACAGTAGTCATTACTTAGTGAAGTGGCCCTCCTCCACTCGTACTCGGCGGAGTGCAGCCGCGAGCTGCAGGAGCGCTCGGCGCCGCTGTGGGTGCGCGCCACCGTGGGCTTGTTCCGGACTTACTTCTAGAGTAGGGGGGCTCGGCCGCCTAGGTACCTAACCTACAGTAGTCATTACTTAGTGAAGTGGCCCTCCTCCACTCGTACTCGGCGGAGTGCAGCCGCGAGCTGCAGGAGCGCTCGGCGCCGCTGTGGGTGCGCGCCACCGTGGGCTTGTTCCGGACTTACTTCTAGAGTAGGGGGGGCTCGGCCGCCTAGGTACCTAACCTACAGTAGTCATTACTTAGTGAAGTGGCCCTCCTCCACTCGTACTCGGCGGAGTGCAGCCGCGAGCTGCAGGAGCGCTCGGCGCCGCTGTGAGTGCGCGCCACCGTGGGCTTGTTCCGGACTTACTTCTAGAGTAGGGGGGGCTCGGCCGCCTAGGTACCTAACCTACAGTAGTCATTACTTAGTGAAGTGGCCCTCCTCCACTCGTACTCGGCGGAGTGCAGCCGCGAGCTGCAGGAGCGCTCGGCGCCGCTGTGGGTGCGCGCCACCGTGGGCTTGTTCCGGACTTACTTCTAGAGTAGGGGGGGCTCGGCCGCCTAGGTACCTAACCTACAGTAGTCATTACTTAGTGAAGTGGCCCTCCTCCACTCGTACTCGGCGGAGTGCAGCCGCGAGCTGCAGAAGCGCTCGGCGCCGCTGTGGGTGCGCGCCACCGTGGGCTTGTTCCGGACTTACTTCTAGAGTAGGGGGGCTCGGCCGCCTAGGTACCTAACCTACAGTTGTCATTACTTAGTGAAGTGGCCCTCCTCCACTCGTACTCGGCGGAGTGCAGCCGCGAGCTGCAGGAGCGCTCGGCGCCGCTGTGGGTGCGCGCCACCGTGGGCTTGTTCCGGACTTACTTCTAGAGTAGGGGGGCTCGGCCGCCTAGGTACCTAACCTACAGTAGTCATTACTTAGTGAAGTGGCCCTCCTCCACTCGTACTCGGCGGAGTGCAGCCGGGAGCTGCAGGAGCGCTCGGCGCCGCTGTGGGTGCGCGCCACCGTGGGCTTGTTCCGGACTTACTTCTAGAGTAGGGGGGCTCGGCCGCCTAGGTACCCAACCTATAGTAGTCCTTACATACAAGGAAAGGTACCCAACTGTCCGGCTGTTGATTTATTTTTATATACGTTATAGAGTAGTCTAAAATAACAGACACGTATTTTTTTTTAGCTGCCCAAACTTAACCTGTTGGGAGAAGTACTGAAAAGTGACCAAACCCTTTAACTTCTGTAGAGAGATTTGTTCAAGCAAATTTAAAATTAATTACTGGTTTCATTATATGTTGGAGATCATGAAACTTGAAAAGGGTTATTCCGATATAACTAGGCAAAACTAGGTCTCTAGTAATAGACATTGTAATTTTTCGAATTTAGACTAGTCAATGCGCGTAGATATATGCCCCGCATAGTTAAGTCCCACTATTAAGTTTTTTTTTTAATTTTTATTTATTGATTAACACGAAAAGAAAATACATATTACAATTAATTACAATGCCCATCTTGGCAAAACCTTTAGTAGGTTTGTTTGCCGATGGGGAGTTCTTGACTACTGATCTGTAATATTAGCTAATTTAAAGGTAGTTATACAACTTATTTTACAGTTTACAGAATTTGAGCTATACATATATTATAGTGATTATTTGAGATATTTAAAAAAAAAGTGTACATGAACTTTTTTTCAGAATTTGACTTTTTTGGGTTTTTCTTACTCAGAATCGTTGATACTATCGATCCTCATACAAGAAAAAAAGTATCCAAAATATTCCATTCCAGATCGTCACATTTTTGTATGCTGAGGGCCTACCGCGAAAGGCATTCTAAGTTTTCCCTCTCTGTCAGACTTGCGAGTTCGTACGTAAGTGCAACAGAGAGGGAAAACTTCGAATGCCGTTGGCGGTAGGCCCCCAGTCTTTTTTATTTATATCGTCGTGATCGTGAATCACTGGAAAAAAAACTTACATAGTAAAATCTGGGTCAATTTTTTTCTTGTATAAGGATCGATAGTATCAACGATTCTGAATAAGAAAAACCCAAAAAAATCCAATTCTGAAAAAAAAAGGTCACGTATACTTTTTTTGAAAAACGCCCATTTTGGCCAACTTCCTTGTTTTAAAACGGGTTGTGGGGAATATAAAGTATTTACACCGAATATGACTAATATTAGGACGTCATCATCATATGAGCCGAAAGACTTCCACTGCTGGACATAAGCCTCCCTCAAAGAATGCTTATCCAATAGGACATCGCTTAGTCACAATTCATAATTGTTGTATGAATATTGTATGATTCAGTGAGAATCGTTTTTGTTACGTTTTAAGATTGTTTTGTATTAAGTTTTAGCTTTAATATGTTTGTATTTGTTGAGAAAATGAATGACTTCGTTATAATGGTTGTTTTAATGTAGATAATCGGTTTTCCCATGCCATTGGCGCTTATGGACGGCCGACGCGAAATGTGAAGTGAGTATGAAAACGTACGTAAACGCTTCCATAAGCAATGTTTATGTTCGTGCGTCCCCGCGCCGCGCAACGCGTCGCCCATCCGTACCTAAACGATGCCTTAGACGATTTTAGTTTTGTAATATTTGCCTCGGCGGGGATGGCAATTCGTGGATTCGTATATACCTATTGTCAGATTCGCTTTATCCGACACAATCAACTCATTCACGAATTGCTATTTGTTAATAATGTAATTAAATGAGAGTGTCGTCCGTTGCCGGTGACCGGTGAGGGTCGTCAAGCCGCGTGTGGCTGCGCTGTCCGCGGCGATGACGTAGTGCTGTGCGCGCCACCCGCGCGTCTCCTCCCGAGCGCACGTTCATCCAGAGGGGCTACTGGGAAACGAAAACGAACTTCGATCGTGTATCTCCCTCTCTGTCACTCGAACTAGCAAGTGCGACAGAGACGGAGATACACGAACGAAGTTCGTTTTCGTTTCGCGGTAGGCCCTCAGCACGGCTATCACAAGACGGTGCGCGAGCTATTTCGATTTTTCTCGCACTATCCGTCTTTCTCTTATTAGAAAACTTAGAAAGAGAGGTATAGTGTGTGAAAAATCGATAGAGCTTGCGCACCGTCTTGTGATAGCCGTGCTGTTCTCAACAATGACCGACAATAGAACCCTTTGAATGCCATTAATTACGCACAAAATGACCCTTACCTACACGTCAACATCTTTGTTCCAAAAGAGAGAATAATGAGCTAATCTTGGACGCAACACACGACAGCGTCCGCCATAACTGTCATCGTTATTGTCGCCGACACTTTCACGTGTTCCACTAGGATCCCCTATTTCAATCCCCCAGCGGATCGAAAAGCACTTGCTATTTCACTACGATCCCCCAGGAGATTCTTATACACTCGTTATTCCTTTAAAATCCCCTACGGCAATAATAACCTTTTTATAAATAAAGGTCCCTTTACATGAAACTTACCCTTCCGGACTGTTGGTTCCACTGCTAGGTTCCACTAGTGGGTCCAGCAGGATTTTCAATTACTCGTGGACCAACAGCGTAAGTTGAAGTTGTTTGAAATACCTACCGATTTGTTTAGTTCAATCAATATAATTAGTGTCATGATGAAAGGGCCTGTTATTTATTTCACTAAAAGGAGATCCATGTGGAAATAATAATTTTAGTATTGTTTGATACCCTTGTTTAGGCGATCGTAGTGGCATAGCAAGTGCTTTTTGATCCCCTGGGGGATTGAAATAAGGGATCCTAGTGGAACACGTGACAACTTTGTGTTCTTGGCGTTCAAAGGGTAGTACGATTCATTTAACGATAAGAAGATTAGGTTAACTTTTAAAGAATACACAACATAAAGCTTTCAATCACTTTTAATCATTATTCATTCTTATTTTCATTCGTATAATCACATAATAATTATTATCTCGATTCACACTTAAAATCATTTTAAAATAAATTAAATGAAAAAACACTGCAATAATTTATACAAAATTCAGTCGTTTTGTGACATTTGATTAGATTACAAGTATACAATTAAAATTACAATAATAGGAATCAGGCACGTTAATAATTAAAATGTGTCGTTGTCTGGGAAAAGGAACCTTGGCGCATCTTACGATAAAGTGGAAAATAGGTCCTTATCGTAAGTTGTTAAGGTCTCTTTTCGCAATTTGTCGTAAGATGCACCAATATCTTTTGGGCCAGAGACCGACACAAATATCAACTAGTGAGCGGCCGCATGGCGGCGCGCGCTCACGGAATACAAAGAATTATTCGTAAATAATTGATCCCACAAAATAAAATAAAAACTCGCTTTTGAGCATAATCATTGAGATTATAATCGCAATCATATAAATTGAGCAAGTAATTGTTGCTGATTATTTAACAAAGTTTAGTAATACTGTTAAAATCAATAGCGGTATTAGCCGACAAATCAACATATTTTTACATATTCAGATTAAAACAAATACTACGGAAAGTTAATAGAATTCACCATTTCAGCTTGGACGCCATTTTACTCTAGTCTTTGGTGCGATGGGTATAACTATGCCGACCCTCTCGACTAAATGCAATGTAAATGTTTAATCAACTTATTCGATGGAAATGAGAACGATTCGTTGTTACAATAGATGGAATCAAAATCTGGACAGTTTGTTTACGATTGCAGAGTAATTAACGCTCTAAATTTGTTTATAATTCTAAAGTTAAGAACACGAAACAATTCAATAATAAATATATTCGATTGCAATAGATACTTGTATCCCATTGTAATTATTCGGTAATCATCTTATTTTATATTATTATAATCGACATCACTCGATTTTAATTAATAGTACAATACTATAGAGGTCGGGAAACGAAGGGTTGCAGGCCAAGTAGATATAGATACGGGTAGGGATACGCGGCCGGCAACCCCGTTTCACGCCGAGATTCGTATAGTGCTTTTCTCAAATTTGCAATGAAATAAAAATAAAAAGTAGCAATTTTTTGATGGTTGAATGCCAAGACGTTGTGTCACAATTTGACGTTTAGAAATAAAATAAGGTTGCTTTACAGGCCTAGGTGTGTTAGGGGATGTATGAAATTTATTGACATATTATCTTGACTCATCGCATCGGATACGTAGTATTTCCGGACCTAATTTGAAGTAAGTCATGTCAACAATTCATTGCAAGTTTGAGAAAAAACAATATTCTACAATACAGTGCATTTAGTCGAAGCGGCAGTCCACACGGAAACATTGTGTTGTGTCGCGGTAACGCCTCTCATAAACACTACGGATGCAGAAAGTACAAAAATAGTTCACCTATACAATACAATTAACACTACTTAACAATTAAGTATGCGAGGAGGCAACTAACTGACTTAACTCCCTAACAACCAATAAACGGACAAGATCCGCAGAGGACCAATACAAAAACAAAGATTCATAAATCTTACTGGAATAGACAACATACACGGTCGTGTAAGACTAACGAAACTAACCTCCTCAAAATAATGCTACTTATCGCGAATCACACTAAGGTAAATTGACTAGGCGTTGTGAGTGGGTCGCACTGGTTAAATGCTTCGACTTAAATGAATTCGACTTACAACTTAGGCGGAAAATAATCTCGAAACGCCTGCAGAACTATCCGCGCCGTTTGACAAATGATTTCACTGCAAACAAGATGACAGTGCAATCTTTTACCAAACGGCAAAGCTTCCGAGAATGGACTCGACATAATCAAACTAGTTTCATCGACTCGAACTTACAACTGGCCGCGACTCCGGCATACAACGAGGTCCGTACTCCGTGCGGCCGGCAGCGTTCCAAGGTCGCCTAAGTGAGGTGGCCAGGTCAGAAGCCCGCGTCGGGCGGCGGGTCGGGCGGCATGTAGTGCAGCTCGTCGATGGGCGCGCTGAACACGTTGTAGAGTACTGCGAACAGCGTGCAGGCCGCGTAGGCGCCGAGCGCCGCCCACCACAGCAGCCGCTCCCAGAGCCGCTGCTGCGCGTGCTTCAGCACGAGGAGGCCGATCGTGAGCCCCGCCAGCGCGCCCGCCACGTGCGCCGCGTACGACACTGGGGGCGCTTCCTGCAACAAACATGGATACGTCTTATAAAATTAACTAAACTAGTGGCCTGTGAGCTGTAGAATTTCCGAGCCTGATTTTTTTCAATATTTTTTTTACATATCGAAGTAGTTACTCGAAAAAAAATTATTTAACTAACGAAATTTCACGAGAATCGGTTGAGATATGCAACCTTTAGAGGAGAACAGAGGGACAGCGTGACATCGTGACAGACACCGCACATACGACCGATTTTCGGCCCAAGCTGAAGCATAGCACTTCGTTCGCCTCGCTCGCTCGTTCGATAATGTAAGGATTTTTTACGTAACGAGTCCTGGTCCTATAATCGTACTATTGTTAGGTAGTACAACACGAAGGATTTTTTTCCTCAGTTGAGGCGCAGCAAGGCGTAACGAAAAATTTCCTACTACCTACAGGCGACGAAAGTAGTTTGTTTTATTGCCGATTGTGCGCAGCTTCAATTTGATCCTCGCCTCGCCGGCGGAAATTCGTCTTTTTCACGTTTAAATATTACAATATTTAGATGCAAATAATGTAGGTAAACCTCAAGTATTATAGGGTAATGAAAACGTAGCTAGAAGTGACGCACATTTTAGAACATTAACAGTACAAACGAGACTCACCTTAGTATACCTAGCGTGGACCGCAAAGCCCACGTCACACGACGCCACCGCGAGCGCGGCGACCAGCCGCACCGCGCCGTACCGCATCGCGTGGAAGTTCAGCAGCGCGTTGGCCAGGTGCGCGGCCAACAGCGCGTACACGCCGCCCGACGCGCCCGCCAGGCACACGTCCGGGTCCAGCACGGACGCGGCCAGCGAGCCCGCCAGCACGCCCGCCAGGTACACGGCGCCGCAGCGGAGTGCTCCGTGGACCATCTCGAGCGGTAGGCCGACCTGCAATGAAGATACATTCAATTAACTACCTACACCATTGATAAAAAATAACTCAAAAACCGGCCAAGTGCGTGTCGGACCACGCAAAACGAAGGGTTCCGTGCCTATTAAAAAGGTCGTATCGTCACAGAAATTTTACGGCACTTACGTCCTTTTCTTTGAGGAAGGCAGTTTTTCAGCAATATCTCGAAAACCTCTGAACCGATCTTGTTCAAAACAATTTTCGGTGAATGAAATTAATAAGCCCTATGTCCATGAATTTTTCCATATTTTTAAAATAGGTACACCGTTCAAAAATTAGAGGGGGGGGGGACAGAATTTTAGTGACTTTCGGGGCGATTATCTCCGACCCTATTCACTTAATCAAAAAAAATGCAAAAAAACCTTATATTTATTTTGAAAGGCCTATCGATTGATGTGCCACACGGGGGGTCACAATAAAAAAATTTTTTTTGACTTTTAGTTTTATGTATGGAGTGCACCCCTAAAAAAATTTTTTTTTGTCATTTTAATTACAAAACTATGTAGCGGCTAACAAAATACACCTATCCTCAAAATTTTATTCAAATACACTTTATAGTTTTCGAGTAAAATGCCTGTGACATACGGACAGACGGACAGACGGACAGACGGACAGACGGACAGACGGACATGACGAAACTATAAGGGTTCCGTTTTTGCCATTTTGGCTACGGAACCCTAAAAAGGAGTCTATTAGGGTCCAACTTGTTTATGATTAATGGAAAGGTAAGACATTCGCGAATACAATTGATTCGTAAGTTCCGCATTCGTTAGATCTACCCGACTCACACAGAAGGACCTAAAAGTTGTAAGTAAAACTTGACACCTCTGCCCTGCTAGCATAACTTGACCCTCGACTCTACTCGCGCGCGACATAGACTGTCCGTCACTTTCTTATTAATGAAGTCAAAAAGTGACAGATAGTCTATCACGCGCGCGAGTAGAATAGAGAGTCAAGTTATGCTAGGGTTGATACGCCTTTTTGTTTAAGCACCACAAATACATAAGTTTGAAAGGACTTCACGGGCCTTTTCAGTGTGCTACACATGTAGGTATAGGTACTTACTCGTATACTCACATGGATTATGATTATGAGCGTGGCACCGAAGTAGCTACCTGAGCCGTAGCATGGTTGGCCTTATCACGCGACAAGTGACAAAATAAGAGCGTCGTCTCGTTCTATCGAACGGTGTCAGCCAGTGACGCACGCTCTATCCTATCACCTATCGCGTGACAAGGCCAGCCATGCTACGGGGCCAGGTATCGTAATGTATACCACAGAACGTGATAGATGTGATATGTACGTATTTCTGGCGTTACAAGTGATCGACCACAGGTGAGCCATTTATTGAGTCAATCAGCCGTACGTAAAGAAGAGCGGCGTTAGTCACTAGTCAAAGTGTTTTTAAGAAAATGAGTCAATGAATTTTCCTAATATTATGACTAGATCGTGCCGAGTGAAGTAATCAAGTATCACATTGTACGACTTAGTGCTATTTGGCACTAAACTATAAAAATATTGCAAGGTGCGACAATAAGTAGTGGCTCTGTCAGTGCCTGTAGAACTCAAAGGCCCGCGCGTCTTATTAAAAAAAAAACTAAAAACTGAATCGACAAAAAAAACCGGACAAGTGCGAGTTCAACTCGCGTGGTGAGGGTTCCGTAAAATATCGAGAATTTTCCCGTTACTTTGAATACTCAAACTTCTTATAGGTTTTCCTGTAATCTGTGGGGGGGGGGGGGGGATTGGTCAAAATTCGTCTTTTTTCCTA
Source organism: Epinotia nisella (assembly GCA_932294315.1). NCBI lineage: Eukaryota > Metazoa > Arthropoda > Insecta > Lepidoptera > Tortricidae > Epinotia > Epinotia nisella. The sequence continues at coordinate 13,646,324 of OW028682.1, read as the reverse complement.
AATTACTTCAAATCTGTTTTTGTTATATGGTTATATATATAATTATAAAAAAATACACCTGAGATGCTTGCTTATATGTCACACACAATACAGTTTTCGAAACTTTTTTTTAATTTTCCAGTTTGCCCCCCAAAAGTGGCCCCCTTGTTCAGAATTCATTAATTTACTTTACGCGTTCATCTTTGGGTCACCAATTTACATATGTATACCAAATTTCAACTCAATCGGTCCAGTAGTTTCGGAGAAAATCGGCTGTGACAGACGGACAGACAAGCGCTCGAGTGATCCTATAAGGGTTCCTTTTTTTCCTTTTGAGGAACGGAACCCTTAAAACACTGAACTGAACCTGCTCACGAAATATCACGAGTATATATCGGTTGAGAAATTTATGCGACCTGCAGCGGAGAACAGCCGGAACTACGAAAGAGTGTTCACCAAAGATGAAAAGGAGAACTCTGTTCGCTCGTTCCATTGATGGCTGTATTTTGTTATTTGCTATACTGTTTACGGATCAAGGACCGAAGTTTTTATTAATTTAGCACATTTAAAGCGTCAAATGACTAATACAATTAGCAGCTACTATGGGTTTCCTATTAAAGACTGGATTGGCGTCCGTCGGACCACTTTGTATCACTTAACCCTTGGTCTGTGAACGAATGTAATCGGTACTTTCCTGTAGACGCGTTGATTTGTTTCGAAGCAGTCATCAAATCTAGTTACTCGGGAAAATCTGATTGGTATTTTACTTGTACTTTTTTAGAGGAACAATAAGTCTTCTCAGAGAGATGACTTGACCTGTGGAAAACTATGAGAGATTTGACTTTTGCCTGCGCTACAAACACGATAAAGTATCCGATACAGGTGATTTTGGCAGTGTCGCGCGATAGTCGTGCGTTTGTATGGCTGCAAACGCTCGCCGTGTGTAACCACTTGATGGAGCCTACTCCCATTGTTGTATTTTATGCTGGAGGCTCGGGGGTCGGGTTACGTAATGACCACGGTGAAAGGTGATCCAGAAATTTGTTAGCCTGTTAGGTACTTACCGCCAATTGAACGAGCAGGTTGAAGGCGAGGTGCAGCCAGCCGGCGTGCACGACGCTGTAGGTGAGGAACCGCCACAGCTCGTGCCGGCGGTCCGGCCGGTACACCAGCGGCGAGTCTACCGGCACCGGGCCCGCCGCCGCCGCCACGCCGCCCGCGCCCCATGCGTACCAGGCGAACACGCCCAGCTGTCAACAATACAACACATAAACAAATGACTCACAACAGCACATTACTGTTTTGAAACATTTTACAGTCCCAAAAATTGGAACTGAACCCCTATGAACTGAAGGGAAATGGCGCAACATCGGGACAAGAGGCGGCAACTCGTCCCAATCTCTCTTTGGATCGGTGAGCCTTTGTAGTTAGTTCACAGAAAATCACATACGTCCCACTATTGGTTGCCATGTGATTTGTGTTTACTCCTTTAAACTCTCTTTTGCAGAGGCCTCATGTATATAACCTCAAGCTTCAGGGGAGCACACTTTGGAGTAATATGGGAATTCTATTCCATCATGTAATTAAGGGCGCAGTCGGTCTCTGATTTTATGGATTATTATAATTTCGTGAAATCGACAAAGTACAACTTGCGATTTGGAAAGTAAATCGATCTGTTTGTTAAGTATATCTATTGAGAATGCTGCTTGATTACCTTTGCCCCTTGTACATACATATCGGTTATCGATACGACAAAATTCAGGCTTCTCGGATGTTCAGATGTCAGGTTCCGGCGTATGAGGGACACTTCCGAACGTCGACTTACGAATAAAGAATTTTCCTTATTTTTATCAGCAGGAATATAAAGCGTATGTTGCTGAATGTCCTTTTGACCGCGCTCTACCAGAAATAGCGACATTGCGACGTGAAATGTAAAAAAAGAATTCACATCCATTACGGTATCTTTAGATTTCAATAGCGACAATAAGCCTTTTAGTGTAAAAGCATTTTCATGTGGCAACTTTAGGGTTCAAGACAAAGCCAGTTTGTAAACGTCTTGTTCAAATAGTGTGTGCTCCGTCGTCTTTTCGGCGCCAAACGTTATTAAGACTGTTAGACTTGTACAAGTTCTACTGATAAACACTAAGATAGCCTGTTATATGGTGCGCCTAATATGAATTTATTTACGGTACCTGCGTGTCACAGATTTACCAAGCGGCAGTTACATGTAGTTAGTAAGATTTTCCTATAAAATGATTATCAGAACCGACAGTTATATGACTCGGATCGTAGTTGCGTAGTTTCAATATACGAGCTCAATTGTTTAACGTAGGCACGCGTAGCAGGAAGACCGTTAGCAGAAAGCATGCGATTTATCTATAGCGGAGCACCTTTTAGCGTGAATCAATGTGTGACGGCGCGGACGCAACGATTGTTGTGATTCACGTAAACCGCTGCCGCGGATGTGAAATCCGCAATTACACTTTTTAATTAAGCAGTAACTGGAGCGGGGATTGTGTAGCTGTGCTTAGTAGAAAGTGACCTGCACGATTTTACTTTATCTATGCACGGTATTGATTGCTATAAGTTTTCGTATTGAATTGGACTTCTAGCGGGTCCGGCGCACTGCTTAGATGCAAAATGATAAGAACTTTGGCAACCTACATTGTGAGTTGGTCTATTAACAAGAGGTAGCCGCGCCTGCACTAAACATTTTCATTATAATTTAATGACCCCAGCGAACTTGAAACAACATATATTTTGCGACCGAGAGAAACGTCAGGTTTGGGTATATTTTCGTATTAAGCATCGGGTTTTTCTGCAACGTGATTTACGTACGTAGGAAAGTGTGTCGTATAGGTATTGAACGATGATATCTTACCTCTAAGAGTGTGACACAGATGATAAAGAGAGGCGGCGGGCAGCAGGTGTACCGCTCTTGGTAATATTTCCGCTCCCTCTCCTCAGGGAGTACTTCCATTGCGACTAAGTGCACCATCCTGTAAAATAGAACATCAATTACCCAATGTATTGTGTAAGATAAGACACAAAGTTTTCACTCCTTTCTTACAGTAAAATGTGTGCAAGACTTAGCTTACTTTCACGTATGTTCGTTTCGATTGGCCTCCACAAAGCAATCTATTAACGATTTATGAATCGGAACTGTTCCGAACATGTCAATGTGACACGAACGACAGTTGGAAATATTTTTAGCGACGATAATCAATACACGTACACCATAATGGGTGAAACGTCGGATATTACACATAACAATTTTGATTTAAGGAAATTAAAAAAATCGTGTTTTTGCAGTTACATTTTACTTTAAATTTTGCGGTCAGACATTGATACTGTTGTTTATATTGCGCGGTAGGCTTGTCAATTGCACGGCATATCCGATGTCGGTATTTCTATTGTGTAGAGGTTTCTACCCATTTAGATGTTTTAACCTTTTTGATACAGTGACGTCTAAAAACGTGTGAGAGAACATTCAGCGTTTTTACGGCGTTTTTTTTTTCGACAAATATATTTCAGCCTTTATTGTCAAAATAAATGATGAACAGAATGAACTTTTGTTAAAAACGCATAACAATACCGGCATTGAGTTATATTTGATCAAAACTCTGCCGTTTTGTCACACCTTTACGGCGATAATCGTGAGACTAACTACTAAATGATGTCGTCAAAAGTGAGGCACCGTGAAGTGTGAAGTACAGACCTGGCGAAGAAGGTGGGGTCTTCGAGGAGCAGTCGGAAGTCGTTCTCGGAGCTGACCTCGCGGTCTCGCTGGTGCACGGCGCATCTATAGCTGCGTGTGCGCTTGCCGCTCATCTGTAACAAGAAATCATCTGGTAAGCGCACTGAATACACGCTTATTATACCTATTTAAACGTAGGTACTTAGATCTTGTAGTTCTTTGTGTAATGGATATTAGTCATGAAAACATCTAAATTGAACAGTAAGTAGGTCTATATGAAGATCCATTTTTAAACTAATTAGGTGATGGGCCAGGTCGACAATGGGTGGTGGAGTTTCCTGGTAACTAGTTAACAGGTATTGCCGCGGTTCACGGGTAAAGGTAATTGATATGCGTCGTCGACAAACGCGACTCTGTCTCCTAAGGTGCTTGCTACTAGATGGTTTTCGGTTTCGGAATTCCGGTACCTCAAAAGGAAAAACCGGCCAAGTGCGTGTCGGACCACGCAAAACGAAGGGTTCCGTGCCTATTCAAAAGGTCGTATCGTCACAGAAATTTTACGGCACTTACGTCCTTTTCTTTGAGGAAGGCAGTTTTTCAGCAATATCTCGAAAACCTCTGAACCGATCTTGTTCAAAACAATTTTCGGAGAATGAAATTAATGAGCCCTATGTCCATGAATTTTTCCATATTTTTAAAATACACCGTTCAAAAATTAGAGGGGGGGGGACAGAATTTTAGTGACTTTCGGGGCGATTATCTCCGTCCCTATTCATTTAATCAAAAAAAATGCTAAGAAACCTTATATTTATTTTGAAAGGCCTATCGATTGATGTGCCACACGGGGGGTCGCAATGAAAAAAATTGTTTTGACTTTTAGTTTTATGTATGGAGTGCACCCCTAAAAAAATTTTTTTTTGTCATTTTAATTACAAAACTATGTAGCGGCTAACAAAATACACCTATCCTCAAAATTTTATTCAAATACACCTTATAGTTTTCGAGTAAAATGCCTGTGACATACGGACAGACGGACAGACGGACAGACGGACAGACGGACAGACGGACATGACGAAACTATAAGGGTTCCGTTTTTGCCATTTTGGCTACGGAACCCTAAAAACGGAACCCTTATAGGATCACTCGGTTGTCTGTCTGTCCGTCTGTCATAGCCGATTTTCTCCGAAACTACTGGACCGATTGAGTTGAAATTTGGTACACATATATAAATTAGTGACCCAAAGATGGACGCGTAAAGTAAATTAATGAATTCTGAACAAGGGGGGAACTTTTGGGGGGTAAACTGGAAAAAAAAAAGTTTCGCAAACTGTATTGTGTGATATATCAAATGAAAGGGGTATAGCATCTCAGATTTTTAGGGTTCCGTAGCCAAAATGGCAAAAACGGAACCCTTATAGTTTCGTCATGTCCGTCTGTCCGTCTGTCCGTCTGTCCGTCTGTCCGTATGTCACAGGCATTTTACTCGAAAACTACAAGGTGTATTTGAATAAAATTTTCAGGATAGGTGTATTTTGTTAGCCGCTACATAGTTTTGTAACTAAAATGACAAAAAAAAAATTTTTAGGGGTGCACTCCATACATAAAACTAAAAGTCGAAAACTTTTTTTTCATTGTGTACCCTTGTGTGGCACATCAATCGATAGGCCTTTCAAAATAAATATAAGGTTTCTTAGCATTTTTTTTTGATTAAATGAATAGGGTCGGAGATAATCGCCCCGAAAGTCACTAAAATTCTGTCCCCCCCCCCTCTAATTTTTGAACGGTGTATTTTAAAAATATGGAAAAATTCATGGACATAGGGCTTATTAATTTCATTCACCGAAAATTGTTTTGAACAAGATCGGTTCAGAGGTTTTCGAGATATCGCTGAAAAACTGCCTTCCTCAAAGAAAAGGACGTAAGTGCCGTAAAATTTCTATGACGATACGACTTTTTTAATAGGCACGGAACCCTTCGTTTTGCGTGGTCCGACACGCACTTGGCCGGTTTTTTAAAAAATAATTTTAGCATGAATAGATTTAAAGTAATTAAGGAAATAAGACGAAAATTGACCATGATATAAGGGGGGGGGGGGGGCTTATCTCCGAAACTACTAGGCTTAAAATTCTGAACAAAATATGGAAAATAGTTCCTTGCCTAAAGATTACAGGAAAACATGTAAGAAGTTTGAGTGTTTAAAGTAACGGGAAAATTCTCAATATTTTTGTGTATTTTGTATGGAGCGCCTAATGCTTAGAGAATAGGAATTTTACGGAACCCTCACCCCGCGAGTTGAACTCGCACTTGTCCGGTTTTTTTAAATATAGAATATAATACTTTTTTGCTCTCATGTTGACATACATCAGGTCTTAATTATCACAGTTTATGGTGCAACATGACACCCTGTAAGGGTATTGCAATTCCTTGTCTCAAACGTAGACCAGGTACACATTAAGAAATTATAGTAGGTACTTAACCTAAATTACACGTAGGTGTTAATATATAGAATAACCTACTTTAAGAATATTTATGTTATCTATTTACACTTGAGAAGTAATTCAGTGAATAAGAGCAGTTTTCTATTAAATATTAGCTGTGCCCGCGGCTCCACTTGCATGGAATACGGTATCTGTCGAATCCTCTTCCTCCCCAGAAGGGTGGATTTTATAAAACAAAGCCATCTTACATCTACATGCCCATTAGTTTAACCGTGAAAAGGTAACAGACAAAGTATGGATTAAAACTGGCACAGTTTATTATATACACAACAGATTTTAATGATGACGTATTACATATTATAGTATGGTTCCCAGGTTACGTTTTACATTCTCGTGTTCCGTCACACACGGTTAATCCCTAGCCTAATGTTCTGTAAGTGCGTGTGTTCTCGTTATGCATATGTGTATCATGCATAGCAATTAACTACATTTACATGAAGTATATTTAATAAAAAGCCATGCATATAATAAAATCGTAGATAGTCTATTATAAAAACGTAGGTCATAGTCATAACATAACAGATCGATGTAGTTTTTTGCATTTAGTTTATGGACAAGAGAATAACGTTAACATAGGCTATATTAATTAATTATGCTGGATCTAAACGGTACCGTACCGAAGTCTTGAAGCGTGATAGCTGCATGATAGCGTGGTTTTCGTAAGGCGAATAAACATTTACGCCAACTTCAGAATTAAACAAAATTGATGCAATAGAGTAGGCAAAATTTCGAACAAAAAGCTCATAAAAAAGTAATATGTCATCAGCAATCTCACGAGAAACTCATAAACGCCGCTAACTCGAAATTGACAATAAAACTGGACGTTCGTTCTATCGGTCGGGTATTTATGCGCATAAACACCAATCCACTGCCATCGAGGTTTAGTGTGAGAACTGCCACTTTAGCATCGCGAGGGTGGATTTACGAGTTTCTATGCGATTCATAAATTGACTCTCCTACACTCGTCGCTACTGTAACTTGATCTCAAGATTCCTAATAGATATGCTTAATCGAAGTTCAGACTTATACTAGTTTTGAGAGTGGTCGGAAGGTATTGTGAATGCTTTGGCCGTCGGCTGGCTCGCGGCCAGCGCTTATCGACCCCGCTACAGAACAAATATCTGCAGTTTTCGTTGGTTTTTGACCTGTCAGTTAAAATACTCGTTCATTTGTGATTTAAACACAATTCCCACTTGATTTTTTCTATGAATAAATGCACTACGTGTAACAATTAACGGATCGCCCGTGACATCGCCACTTATCGCGAAAATGCAATACCTAGTTATGCAACAAGTCAAATTGAGTTCACGATGATCGGGTTCATTCATATCACATGTTCTATTCGGTTCTCTCACAATCGAAAACAGTTTAAGATCACCGAGATACCTCAAATTTCATCCACTGTTGTCTAATCTGCACTTTTACAATCAAGGTAGGTAAGTATACCCCGAGGTTTTATATGATTACTTTTCAAGTCAATGTCCTGGTATTTATACTTGTGCTGTGGCTGGCCGCCGCCCTTGACTCAGCAAAGCCGACGGCCGACATATCGCACCCTCGATAAAACAATGTCGCACGCGATATATTGCCCACGGGCACATGTGACCTTAGGGTTACAAGGTTGTCTGTAAATCGGATTTTAGGCTCGAGTTATCAACTCACCCCTAGACAAGATATTTTGTATCACTTTAATCCATAGATGTTACGTGTTATGTTAAACTTATGTATCAATTAGGTATGTGGCGTTTAATCATGATTTAAAAATGGTAGGACGTTTCAACATCCAAATTAGGCATTAAGTACTAATTTGATGATGAATCAGGTACGACGTGCTTAAATAAATGGGACGAAAATTCCATTCTTATTAGACTGCAGTCATTCTTACTACTGGACAACCCAATTTGAGGAATTTAGTTGCAAAATGCGGATGCAGTTTAGCTTCACTATTTGTCATGGCAACATGACACGTCATGGCAGTGTTATATCTTGTTAAATCTGATAATGTATCCCAGACCCACGATGCATCTCAAATTGTGCAAGTTACACATACATATATAAGTACGTGTAGTAACACTCGGCATATACGAGTATGCAACGCTAGGCTGGTGAGTTGGTGGCGGCGGCGGGTGGGCGGCGCGGTGAACGACTGCCCGCGATGCCGACCAGCATTGTCTCCGCAGTCGTTCAACTCCGTTTCCCACGAGACTGCGAAATGCCCATTGCCAAAGCCCAAATACAAATAACCTAGACGCGCCGCAGACGCCGCTAAATCCGTCCCGTTTAAAATAAGACGGTGTCGCTATCGCGGAATCTGTATTGATCATTGTTACTACATCTTTCTATTGATCTGCAACTTTCTAGGTTAACTGCTCGGATAGATACTCAAATAGTGATTATTGATTTATATCCCGAAATACTGTTACAAGAAGCGTGTATAAAAAAATGGGTAACAAATAATCAATACTACAATCGGCATGTTTTGATACTTGAATTTGAAATATGAATGACACAGACCCATCTTTCTGTATCTAAATAATTCATCAATGGTTTCGATTGTGCGATTATAAAATCCAATGGTAAACAGTCCTATAAAAGACGGGTAGTAGTCCATATTGGGCTTAATTGTATTGTTATGTCCGTACCGCTTTACGGACCAATGTTAGAGTAGGTACATATTAAGACAGCACTGTCTGGATTTGAAATAGTATGACGGGACGGGGTGGGATCTATTGAAGTTTAAGCTTATAGTGTCGGGACGTGTGGAGTTGGTGTAATAGTTGGTTGGTAGTGCGCGGGCGCCGTGGGCGAGGCGTGGGCGCCGCGTGAGTCACGCCGACATCCGACACGTCCGATACGTATCCGGAACCACTAACTAGCCGCTATTGCCATCGCCCATCAAACGGGCACGCGAGCCTATGCGACACAATACACATTCTAATAACCTCTTATCATTCGGACACGTTGGATTAAATCACTTATACGTGTTTCAATTAAATTAAAAACTTCACATTGGTATTTTTAAAATGAAACAATGCCAAATAAATAAATAACTCAAACAACTTCTCTTTTAAATTGCTTGAATCTAAACTAAAGATTGCCTGTCTTGTTTCATTATTTCATGTTCAAATATGGGTGCTGATTTATTGGTCGGTGACTTATGGACACCTACGCTCGCGAATAGACCCAATGCGACTTTTATGAATGGAACTATAATTGATTTTCTTGCGCAGTTCACTGTATTATTCATATATCATTGAATGAATATTTATAATACCGATATTTGAATAACAATATTTTAATTAACGATGCCTAACAAGGAGACAAGTACTGTGTACATTTCATAGGCTTATATTATTCATTTAAGCAATAACAATGAGCTTTTTCCGGGAGAAATGTCGCTGCTGGCAAGACACAATGAGTGAATCTCCGCTTTGCGGGGTTTTATCTAAATCTAGCATATTAATGTTAGATTTAGTGTGGTAAAGTGGTGTGCCGGGCACATGAACGCTGAGAGTTTCCCACGCGCCCACCTCCGCATTATTATGTTCAAATCTCTTCTAGTCTCTTTCCATTATTACAATGCCGAGAAAGTACGCCATGCGTTTTGCAAGTGGGAAGAATAGATAGGCAACGTTTGTTCAAAGTACTAATTAAATAAACAGATTTATTTACGACTTAAAGTAACTCTATTAACAATATTTCCGAAATATAATTACAAACCTAGAGGTATGGGTTTGTTTGGTAAATGGGGACTGTAACTAGCCGTTGTGACCAAACGAGAGGGCGTGGGATTGATTGGGCCGGCGCGGCGGCGGCCGGCGCGTGGAACTCGTGGCAAGGTGTGCTTTGCGTTTTCCTGCCGATGCTTCCGGTTCCGACCACCGCTTGTTGTTGTGGTGGTTTAGAGGGAGCCCACCCGTCCCGTTAGCTTGATTGTCGCATTGCATATATGGTGAATAAATGTATCTTTCTTTCTTTCTTTCTATATGGCGTAGGAGCATAGTTAGTATAACCCTATTGTCAGGTATATCACGGTGCGATTTATATGACATTTATTTTAATATCTGTTTTTATATTACACATAATATTAAGTAAATTATCTTGTTACCATACAAAGGAATTACAAAAGGTGCAAATTGATACATGCATAAAATAATGGTAATAAAATAAATAAATCCGCAGACCAGTAATGACTTGGCCGATTTCTCATTCACCATTGGGTTTATGAATGAAATTGACATACATACTTTGGAGTGTTCGGCACAAGTCGCGACCTGTTCTCGCTAGTAGTTACTTCGCCACCGGATAAGTGTTATAATTGTTATAAGTTACGGCGTATAAAAGTATTATCATTATTGCATCATTATCAGAAATACATTCAAACAGGAAAAATCTATTTTCTCTTTCTAAGGGTGACTTTTCTTTCTTTCTTTTGCGGACAATCTTACACAAATCGACCTAGTCCCAAACTAAGCAAAGCTTGTACTATGGGTACTAGACGACGATAAACATACTTATATAGATAAATACATACTTAAATACATAGAAAACATCCATGACTCAGGAACAAACTTAAAATAATCTGATATCAAAAATATTTAGAGCAACGTGTAATACTGGAATTGATTATAAGCAATTAAGTACATAGGTACCTATGTATTTATACATGTTTTTTTTTTGATACAGAATGTGGTGTGGAAATGGTTTTTGGATTGGGGAATTAATGCGAAACGAATGAATAAAAATAAATAAATATAAGGCTTTTAGCGAAACATTGAACATAATTGTGCAAGGTTGCCCAAGTTCGTTAATATAATTACTAGGTCTATATGCGAAGTAAAATCGCGTGTGAGAATTAAACTAACCATTCCTATTGCTCGTTGCACAACTTCGTTACCCGTGTTCTATTGATTCGGTGCTGTTAATTTTTAAGGTCATGGGAAAGGATGCAAATATAACTTGACCTGGCTAACTCGCGAACACGAGTATTTTTTAAGTTTTTCAGTACAACCGTATAGTTGTTACGGTTTTGTGAGCTGGAGAGCCAGGCACAAATCTCAATCCGTGAGCCAAACAAATCGTTCCTGACCAATTTTTATCTTAAATCGTTAGACGAACCACGATCAGCGTAGCGGATTGTCTCGTTTCGGTTCATTTTATTTCGATGGCTAGTGAGATTCATGTCAATACGATGTCGTACCGTGAAGCCAGTAGCGGTCGATCTATATAAAAAACGCAGCATAAATCACGGCGTAAGTTCCCAGGCGATTACTCACGCTCGTGAGCTTTTTGCAGGTGAAAATAATCAGTTTGTTTCGATATGACATCGGAAAAGGTTGACCAACGGTCAAAGTAAAGTCCGTCACAAACTTAGCTATAATATATATTAATATACCAAATATATATTTATAGCGAGGCATCTTACGACATATATCGATATATTTTGCGTACTAGTTAACAGAGTCCACACACTCAGCTATAATATATTTTAGTCAATTATAGCTGAGTGTGTGGTAGCAGGTTAGGGTGGTATTCCACTTGTCCAAAATCTTTGTCCAATGTGCATTTGATCAAAGAAATTGGATGACTTCATCAAATTTACTAGAAATACCTACCGTGATCAAATTTTACGAATTGTTCAATATAGGGTATAGGAGCACTAGGAACTTATAAATATGTCGGAAGTTCAATTAAGAACAATGTATAAGTGTGATGTATATACCTACATCCTACGTAGCTAGATTAGACGATAATACAATATTGGTATATATGACATATAAATAAAAGACAGCTAGTAAATACGGATTGAAACAAAATTACATACGAAATAAAAAAAGTTAATGTCACATAGTTGTCCTACATACTGGAAGGATCAAAACCCTTCCGTCGGCGTATATTTTAAAATGATTAGGAATACCTAGGTAGTAGGTACATATTTACAAAGCTTTATACATTTTATAATAAACAAATTTATAACAAATACATGGATTAATATTGTTAATGTGCAATTTATGCTATTTATTTACCTACTGAACGGTTTTTAGGCAAAATGTCATGTATTTCGTTTGATTGTTTATTTATGTATCATAGGCATTACATATAACATCATATTATAAGTCAACACATGACGTAGTAATAAAGAATTAGAAAATATCGTAACATATTGTACTTCATCAATCGAAATCGGGATGCATAAAATCAATTTTTGAGGGTTTGTTGACAATCAAAATCATCTTGTATCGGCTAGAAACTAACATAATCTACGAGCTTTTATAATATTAGTAAGATTAAGATCTAAATAAATATATCAAAACGAAAATACACAACACATTTTGATATAACGATATTATGTTGCAAGAAATTTTTAGGTTATTACAAAACAAAATCCCAAACTTACCCATCATTTTCAAGAATTATTAAAACTGTCACTAACAATGTTCGTACAATAAATAATGAGCACTGCACTTTCTAGTCTCAATTAAAAATGGTATATCTGTTTTTGTGAAACTTTTTATTAATATTATTTGCGTGGTTAGTTTGAGAAGACGCGAGTGCGGAACAGCTGAGTTGTAGGGAAAGACGGCACACGCTCTCCGCTCGAGCGCTGCGCACAGACTGACGGATGGAATGGATCATGGTTGGAATGGAACGAAACGAACGCATGTAGACGTATCCATTTGCATCGTTCTTTTCTTTTTGTCTGGCGGCTGCCGGAATCGCACTCTTCGCACCCCAAACGCAGGGGATATTTTTTATCGCTGGCGCGGGAGGGGTAGTTATGAAAAAAAATTTTGTTTGTGAACAGTGAAAGAACTTCGTGCCTAATGTTACGGTTAATCCTTTGAGTTGAGACTTCATAAAGGATAAACAAACAACAATATCATTTTGCTCCTTTTGATTTTAGTTTCAGGATACTTATACCTACCTACTAAAATTGAATACTAAAAATGCCTGATAAGTGTTTTGTCTCCTTCTTAAGAGCAGTGGCGGATTTACATTTACAATTTTACACATTTGCTGCTAGCGGCTATTCAAATTTTTCCGCCCGTTCTGCAATTCGATATTCTAGTTCACAATCATATATTTTTATTGTCTAATTATAAGTTAGGGTAAGGTATGCCTTACAACCACTCTCACGATATGAATACGGCTTAGGTAAACAAAATAATACTTTGTACCTATTCGGTGAAAGTTGTTAATTTTTCTATTGCACTTTATGCTCGACTTACACGTATTAAGTTGTTTAGTAATTAACTTCATGTTAACTTAATATTTAGTGACTAAATGCGTGTAAACAATAAATTTAGTTGTAACTTATTACTAAAATGATTGTTTACTTAGGTACACGCATTTGGTCACTAAATATTACGTTAAATTTAGTTAATTACTTAACAACTTAATACTTGTAAATCGAGCATTACAGTTTAAAACAAATGCGAACAATATCCCTAATAAATGATCTATTAGATTAGAGCCCGACAACTTAGTTTTTAATCCTCGCCAATTTACAGATTTTTAGTGGAGCTAATTTATTTTTCACACTCGCTACTCAGAAAAGAGTTATTGTTGCCCTCGAATGAGGGATCACAGTTGTACTTTTCTTCCCTGATCCTGCTATTCAGAAAAGAGTCATTGTTGCCTCCAAATGAGGGATTTTTATCTTACTCATAGAAAATGTGAAAAGCAGTATGTGTCACTCGGTATAGGAAAATTATTTCCGTCTAAAACACTGGGAGTCCGCTTCATGCGGGTGGCGCAGGACCGGTCAATTTGGCACTCTCTAGGGGAAGCCTATGTCCAACAGTGGACGTCTTTCGGCTGATTTGATGATGATGAAAACACTTGAATCCCTCATTACGCTCAAGATTCTAATTTAGAATCCTTCGCTATGCTCAGAATTCTATTGTAGGATCTTTCGCTTCATTTAGGATTCAATATACCGCCCTCGCCGTGAATTTCAAAACATATTAGCACCAGTAATAACAAAAACATTACCCTCCTCCTTTGGCAGTCGGGTAAAAATAGTTCACACCGATACGAGAAAATATATTGCTCAAATATAGGGTGACTGGTAATTCGACCTATTTCTTAAAAGTTAAAAGGGATTATACTAGATCGAATTTGTAACAATTTTAGTCTAATTAACCGAGGGTATAATAAACGGTTTTTAAAATATAAAATTTTTGAGATTTAGATAAAAAAAAAAACCGCCTCACTATCTTCAATTGATATAGTGGTGGAAACAATATGTGGGTAGGTGGGCACTAAAATAGCTATTTCCTAAAGGCTGATAAACCGAACATTACTTTTCAAAAATCTCCAAACATCCGACATAAAATAGACTGCGTGACAGAAGGAAGTTTTCATTGTAATCTTTTTTCTCTCTATTTTCTTTCTAATTTTCTAACACAAAAACTAGTTTCCGACCCACATATGGGAGAGACGAGGGAGCGAAGCGAACGAAGTTCTATGCTTCAGGTTGGGCCGAAAACTCAAAATTTTGTGACTTGGCAATCACACAATTCTACATAGTTTTAGGTATGCAAAAATAAATAAATGCAGTAAATTTGTGTGATTCCCAAGTTGCAGAATTTTATTTAGCAAGCAATTAAAGATTGAGAAAGCCTTCAATAATATCTCCAAAATATGGCCATATTTGTGCATTTTCATCTTTGAGTTTAGTTCGCCTAGTTATGGATTCTATTTTAATAGCATTTAGGTATATAATAATGTTTTTTTTTCTAGAATACCAAAAAATTGGGCCACATTTGCCGCCCTCTAAAATCTGCCGCCCTAGAGTCTGGCCAACGAAACGTGATATTGAAAATGACTGCGAAATTTAAAATTGTAGCTATGGTATGCCTGTATGAGCTAGAGTTAGAATATATTAATGGTTTTGTCATTAATTATGTAGTTATTAGTTAATGACAAAAGTATTAAAATTGTTTAACCCTACTTCATTCAGACATACCATAGCTACATTTTTAAATTTAAGCGGTCATTTTCAATATCACGTTTCGTTGGCCAGACTTTAGGCTCCAGCCTACTCGGCTTGCTGGTGAATCCGCCAGTACAAACGAATTTTAACGCCATTTTAGTTAAAATAGGTTTGTTTTCTTTGTTCAACGTTTATAAATACGGCTATTTACAATCTACCTAACCATTTTGACTAAATGTATAAATCGTAAGTACCCTGACTTACCTAAGGTAAAATATTTTTTGTACGGAAAATTAATTTAGTGACGCATTTTATACGGATGATTGATGATACAAAATTAATTATATAAATAATCATATGAATTTTTGTTTGTATATTGTATTAACTGTTTACATAAATTAATATATTTAAATAATTAATAAAAAAAATTACGCCAATGAATGATTGCAATTGACGTAAAATTTATACAGAGTGTAGAACGGAAACTGGATGAAAAGGAAATGTCGACCCCTTTAGCCTAGTTGGTAGTGACCCTGTCATCCTGTCTACGAACTGGAGGTCCTGGGTTCAAATCCCGGTAAGGGCATTTATTTGTGTGATGAGCATGAATATTTGTAACTGAGTGATCGGTCGACGTTGACTATGTATATAGATTTACCTATTAATTTAGCTATCTAAGCATGTAGGTACATATATCGTCTCCTAGTACACAATATAAGCTTTGCTTAGTTTGAGACTAGGTTGATTTGTGTAAGGTTGTCCACACACGTACGCTTTGTCGTATTTCTTTTTTTCTAATCGGTTGGAAGGAACTAGGGAGGAAGTCTTTAAAGCTACATCTATATTTTTAACAAATTATTTTATAATATATTAAATATTTGTATTTATACATGATACTTATTCAGATATAAAATTTCACATATTGAGCATCCAGCTTTTAATCGCCCTGCTCAGTCGTCATCGTCAATCACATATTCAGTGATCTGGGTTTCATTTACACACCTTAAATCATTTTATTGACACGAAATAGATAGGTAAAATCTATACCTATATTATCAAGGCAACTGAGTAATGGCATGGCCAACTAGGCGCCTAGGTAGGCGAGGCAAGCACGTGGGCAGATCGCCTAGCGCGATTATCAAGCCCCAGGATTCAGGTAGTGCCAGATGTGCAATGCCTACAGGTAGCTCAATCTAGGAACAAACGAACCTTTTATTTAATAATTTCAAAGAAACATTGGTTCTAAATAGTCATTTGGTGCACAAGTGTGGAACATCTGTTGGTTGCTGATTTTAAGCCATTAACTAAACTAAAAGTACGGTAAGTAGGTACCTTTATCCTTTTCAGGTGTGCTGTGCCTTTCATGGTAATATTTTCTGTGTTTATGGAATAGTTATTAACTTTTTAGGGTTCCGTACCTCAACAGGAAAAAAACAGAACCCTTATAGGATCACTCGTGCGTCTGTCTGTCCGTCTGTCACAGCCGATTTGCTCCGAAACTGTTCGACCGATTGAGTTGAAATTTGATAAACTTATGTAAATTGTGACCCAAAGATGGACGCGTAAAGTAAATTAATGAATTCTGAACAAGGAGGCCACTTCTGGGGGGTAAACTGGAAAATTAAAAAATAAAGTTTCGCTAACTGTAATATGTTACATATCAAATGTTGTTGTAAGCATCTCAGATATATATTTTTAATAATTTTAGCAAAAACAGATTTGAAGTAATTTAGGAAAAAAAACTAAAATTTACCATTTCCCCCCCCCTTATTTCCGAAACGACTAAGCTTAAAATTCTGAAAAAAATGTGGAAAATAGTTCCTTGCCTGAAGATTACAGGAAAACCTATAAGAAGTTTGAGTATTCAAAGTAACGGGAAAATTTTCAATATTTTTGTATACGGAACCCTCACCACGCGAGTTGAACTCGCACTTGTCCGGTTTTTTCTATTGAGCCGGCGTTTTAAAAACGGACTGTTGTAGTTATTAGTCACTTAAATGTGTTTTTGGACATATTTTTTAAGACAAAACGGAAAAGGTTTACCGAGTTTCATAACGTCAAGGAAATTTCATGGTTGCATAATTATAATACATCAAACTCAAAAAAAATTACAAAATGAGTTAGCAACACGTATCGACTCAGAATTACATACTGAATCAAGATTGTTGCTAACTCATTTTGAATTTTTTTTTGAGTTCAGTCGGTTTCATTCTAAGGGTGCGACATATACCTACTTGTAGAAGTTGCATGCATGCCTCTACAAAAGTTATTATTAGAAAAATATCAGATCTCTTTTTGTCGGCACTACAACTGGGTAGTACCTACTACAATTCAATAATTATTTTTCATATTCTAGTGAGATATTTTATTCGTCGTATTATATACTTATGAAGTTATTTGCCGTAAATATTGGATTAATTATTCTGTGATATTGAGTTGTTGTTCCTTAATATAATTGGTAGTTTTATTGATTTTACGGCCTAAAATATGCCTTTAGGCTAGGGTTGCCATAAGTGTGAGGACTCAGACCGGGACATTTCAAGAAAAACCGGACAAGTGCGAGTTCAACTCAGTGAGGGTTCCGTAAAATTGCTATGTTCTAAGTATCAGGCGCTCCATACAAAATAAACAAAAATATTGAGATTTTCCCGTTACTTTGAATACTCAAATTTCTTATAGGTTTTCCTGTAATCTTTAGGCAAGGAATTATTTTCCATATTTTTTTCAGAATTTTAAGCCGAGTAGTTTCGGAGATAAGGGGGGAATTGTCAATTTTCGTATTTTTTCTAAATTATTTCAAATCTGTTTTTGCTAAAATTATATAAAAAACATATTTGAGATGCTTACAACGAACCCTCTCATTTAATATGTCACGCAATACAGTTTGCGAAACTTTTTTTTTTAATTTTCCACTTTACCGCCCAAAAGTGGCCCCCTTGTTCAGAATTCATTAATTTACTTTACGCATCCATCTTTGGATCACCAATTTACATATGTTCACCAAATTTCATCTCAATGGGTCCAGTAGTTTCGGAGCAAATCGGCTGTGACAGACGGACAGACAGACGCACGAGTGATCCTATAAGGGTTCCGTTATTTTCCTTTTGAGGTACGGAACCCTAAAAACTAGTAAAGGTAGAAAAAAAGGAACTTTTATTACAACAATAGGTAACTTTAAAGGTTTAGTCGTTTATTGTAGGTATATTACTGTTTACCAAGGCCAGCCCTCTATTAAATAAGTATGATTCTCAAACCGGGACAATTTGCTTATCGGCCGCGACGCCGGGACACCATGCTTCAAACCGGGACATGTCCCGGCGTACCGGGACGTATGGCAACCCTACTTTAGGCATGCCGGAGTGAATTCGACTAGGTAACCTATTTTTTTGTACCTAGTTACGATGAAACAAAACTGAAGTTTCAATTACGTTACGAAAAGGTAGTTAATCACTAGTTATTCGTCCTTTTTATCGGGATAATGGAAGTTCGTTGAACTATGACAGCTGGTCAGCGCAGCGGCTTCGTTTAAAAGGTCGCAAGCGCACAGGTTTCTCATGTTCATAAGCCCTATATATACGCAGGTGGCGCGTGCGCCGTCCGTCATCGGAGCGCGCTAAAGCTAATGATATTTTACGCCTTATTGGCACGATCACCGCTGCCGACACGGGATTAGCGTTAGGTTGCTCCCACACAGGCCTATGTTAGGAATTTCGTTATTTGCTATGTACTTACCTAAAAAAAATACAGTTTCTACATATAAAAAAAACTTAGGTATTAAATCTTATGACAACATTTTATTCTTAATAACATACTTTGTTGGACAAGTGAAAATATTTGCCATGTGTCGTGTTTACATACTGAAAAATTTCGAGAGGACTGCATCCAGAGCTCTCGGTGGGAAACCTACTCATCAACTATTTATGGATGTTATCAAATATGCATTATATTTCAAGTGTGACAGCTAGGTATTTAATTAAAACCTGTGAATAAGTACCTAGGTCATTGAAAAAATTATGTTCAGAAATCATTTGACACTACAAATGAATTTTAATAAAAATCTTACAGGTGGTTAATTATTTAATTGAACATCAAATCATCTATGAAAAACATTGCACGTAAAATCCCGCCGAATCTATAAACTTCTGCTTTAAATTAAAGGTAGTCGGATCGTAAGATGACTTATTGATTTTATGTAAAAAATCATTAAGTTTGCCAATAGGTATGTACAGTCAGCATCAAAAGTAGCTACGCAAACGAAGACGTCAAAAGTCTTTATTAAAAGGGAATAAGAGCTTTTGACGTCTTGGATTGCGTAGTTACTTTTAATGCTGACTGTACACTTCGCATTTAGAAAACAGAACAGTATTTTACGACTCCACTAATTGACCAACACACATAGGGGCAGAATGCCGATTTAGGCGGCCATAAATCGATTTCCAAAAATGTAGCCTAGATAAGAAATAATCACTTCCCGATAAGGTTGAATAACCATAGAATGATAAACTACCCCCTCCCTAACCCTTACAGCAGTGCCTGCACTGCCATGCCAGTCGAAAGTTGATCGTCGCTCCCAGTGCACGCTCATCTTATCGGCATTCGTAAAAACAGGTTACATTTATAAAATCGTGGTGTTTTTTTAGTGTCTATTTTGAAGAAAGTTGTGATGGATCCTAGTTCTACAGGTAAGAGAGTATTATAAAACATTAAATTTATGTGAATATTTTGAATATCTATTATTATTTCCCGAGGTAGAAATAAGTCTTCTAAAATTGTTGTAAAAAACCACGTTTTTGATTTATAAAAAGGTTTTTGTTATACATCATGGCACGTCCGGGCCATAATACGAGTAATTTCATAAAATAGAGTAACTGTACTAGATAATTACATTAACTTTTACTGCGATTTTTTGCGAAAATGCGTTTTAGAGGCCATTAAATACCACGATGCAAAACCACGTGTTATTTTGTTTTTTTTTTACTTTTGTGTTTAAAATAGTTTTGATTTGTTTTAGGATCGGAAGGAGTTGCAGAGGCAAAATTAGTGACCCGTAGGTTCCTATTTGATAAAATGCAGACACAAAATCTTGCAAAGTTTGAATTGAAACTAAAATATCTTGAGACGTATATTTTATCGCAAGAAAACTATTGTGAGGAACAGAACAAGGATATAAAGCATAAATTGTCTTTTTTAAAGTCAGAGTTTAAGAAAAGTGGGTAGAGTCAAATAGGAAGAGCGATATTTTCTTAAAAAAACACGATGCATGGTTACAAGGAACCTTCGAAATACCAAGAATAAAACGAGGATCATCAGGCCGACCAGCAAAGATATTCGAAGAATCCAGTGAAAGGAGCAAGCGAAGAAAAACAGAAGAACTCCGTACTTCTGTGGATACAGAAGTGTTAATAAGTGCTACCCGTATCCGCATCCGGGTTATTATCGGAAGAAGCAGCCAAAGCGCGCAATAAGCACTTTAGGAAATATAGACAAGATTTTTATAATCTATGAATACACAATCTCACAAGTTTAATACGACATTCATAAGTCACTTACTTTCATATTTGCTTATATTAAAAGTTTTCATAATTGTCTCGTAACTATAATTTTTTTTTCTTCGTCAGTTATAAAAATGTCAAAAATATGTCGTATTTACACTTAACGATCATTAATATACCGTTAAACTATTGAAAAATAAAACACAACTAAGAACAATGTTGTTTTTACTGACTTTTGACTGGACTATAGAAAAAAACGGGCACCTACCGAGATAAGCTGTTTACTATTTTCAACTGTTTTTAAGTAGGAGAATAATATTCTACAGGTTAGAAAGCGGGATCGGTAACAGTTTTCTTATAATAAGATACCTATTCTTCAGTTTCATACAGAAAAAACAGATATTATTTTTTTCTGCTTTAAATAAGCCTTATTTTGAAAATATGTATATAACATTTTTTATTCCTTACAACATTTGCAACCGAAAAGTATTTTTTAAATAGGTTTTTAAAAAAAATGTGTATATCCATTTTTTTGTCATTTCGATCCACTGTGCTACTGCCCCCTTGGAATTATAATTACAAACAAATCACGAGTTTGAGTACATAAATGCGATAAAATAATTTTGGCCGCCTAAATCGGCATTTTGCCCCTATGTGCAACATAACGAAAAAATAAGATAAAGGGGCTGAAAAGAGGCCCCAGTTTCTGGAAGCTGCGTGACATTGCCTTTTCGACTTGGTGAGACACTGGCCGTCAACCCAGATGGTCGGGTGTGCTAAAGATCACATGTGCGGCCCCGGCAGTTAGCAGGCAGGTGTCCGCCAGGGGGTCCGTTAATTTGGCCAATATTTATCGCATGATGGCGTTGGCACAAATCGTGGGTCATTATGCCGTCATTTGGCGCGGCGGCTCGCGTAATGCGCTTTGCCCATCTATTCCATCATAGTCACTTTTTTAAAATATGTATCCATATTTGGATAGGCACGGGAACTCAATTACAGTCAGCCAGCAAGGTTATTGCGATTTTAAGGAAGTCGGTGGCTTTTGGGATCATGGATAGGTAGTCATTTGGAAACTCTTTCATATACTCGTAGGTACTACTTTATACTCCGTGTTTACGAGACGACGAACTCTGAAACATTATAGGACATTATACTGCAAAACTTCGTTGTTACTTAGCATGAATCTATAAATTGTTAAGTAAAATATTACGTTGTAAATATATTTGACTTGTCTATAGACAAGTTTATTACTATTTAGTATTTACCTACCTCCATTATTGTATTAGAGTATCGTGTTATCGTTAGGATTATAGCAATACTCCTAGAGCTCATCTTAGATACTGTAAAATACGATGTTACATAAGATAAGAAATACCTAAGTACTTACAATTAGCTACTTCTATGCGACTGTAACGAACGAACGTTTATGTTTAGGTTAGGTTTAGGTTCAGGAAATAACCTAATATGATATTTTAGGGAAATCCCTAGTCGACAGTGGGTTAAGCAATCGTTTGCCAGGCACTATAATATTAAGTAGTTTTATTTTGTCATAGGTGTACCTATACCTATTAGTAATTAGTAGCTATATCGGGTGTCCGGTAATTAATGGTCAACCTTCTACCAGAAAATCCAGAAAATCGACTTATTTCACTGTAATGATCGTACACATGCAAAGGTTTTTATGATCCGTTTTTTTTTATTCTCAAATAGTGCGACTAACTGATTGACATTAAAATGTCTTCGTAGTGACGGTGTTTTTATTTGTATTAAGCCTTAATTTAAAAAAAAACATTGTAGACTAATATTTTCTAAAAGTTTAATCGCCTGTGGTGAAAAAAAAATGTTAGGAAATAAAAGAGGCCAATTTTCTGAAAAATAGGTTACTTAGTGGTGTTTCATAAATGGTATAACACATGATATCTATTATTTCATGAAAACAGATTTTGCCGTTAACAATAATTAAGAGCGACAATTCGATTCCAGTAATAGCACTGTCATTACCGTATTTGTTCAGAGATAACATTATAATAATATCTCGAAAACCAGGGGACTTTTACTAAACCTTAAAGTCGATTTTCTGGACCAGTCTAAGGTGCTCTATTCGTGGTTAGAAGGTTTGACCATTACTTACCGGACACCCTGTATAGGGAGCCTCTACTAACTGCAAACATATTCGCAATACGTTTTCTACTCTAACGTTACAGGCACCTTGTCCATACTGTATTCAGTCCCGAAGATTACTAGATTACGAGTATGTGTACTAGTGTACATACATTTGAGGTCAGACGTGCCTATATACCTACTCGTAAGCGTGGCGGTTAGCGAGCGTTGTGTACCCTTTATTAATTTGCCCCAAATCCGCGGCCCGGAGCCTCCATTCTTCAGGTCCATAGTTTCATTTCAATCCTAACACAATATCAGTGCGTCTTGCTCACACATTGGCTATGCGCTTAAGTAAAAGGGAGCCACCAGCAAAATTCACATATCATTTAAATAAGTCAAAACCGCGTTCCCTTATTGGGTTCCAGTAACTTAATGGCAAGTATCTTCACGTTAACGACTCCAACATATGGTGCGGCGGCTGTCGCGCTATCAAAAATTTATTAATCTACTCAAAACAGCCAGTCATCCCGGCTGTTCCCCGTATTACTGTTATTTGAGGGTACCATTCGTATCATTACAACACCATTACTATGATTAAGTTATTGGGCTTGTTTCTACGTATAATACCACGATGTTGGCAAACAAGAACATATATTAAGAAGGGAACCAGACACCGTAGCCTTTGTACGCTTTTGACTCCTCTGAAGTTTGCCTATCGTTGCCGACCTTTTATTGATTTGATGATTCGCTGTGCCGAGAGCAAGAAACAAAAGTAGGCCTCTCGCTCTCAACACAGTGCATCCTCGACAAACAACACTAGAATACCACATGCTTACGTAGCAAGGACCTAGTTGAGTTGTTATGGCTGTGGTGTTCTGTAAGGATCTTGTCACTGGTTAGTACACCTTTGAAGATTCAAGTTCAGAAGATGTGTTATGGTCGTGTTTCTAGCATGATATAAGGTAATAATTACTTTAAAAACAAGTTTAAACCGACTTCAAGTCAGTAGGTACTGCGCCAAGCGACATAGGTACATGAAAATTTCCACATTTCCTTACCAATTTACCACATGAACTGTTATCCGAGAGGAAATGCGTTGATTATTACAACCCAAGTCGCTATATTTAGACTGATAATATTTGAAGAGTTCCGTCGATTCCTCAAGGATTGACATTTTATTAGTTGCTACTTCAAAGGAATCTTTTGAGCTCCGCGCGTATAATCGCGCCAGTTTTTGGAAGCAATAGTTTTAGAGAGAGAGTTGTAATCTATTATTTTCGTAATATTTTGTTTTTTGACATTAGATTGTTTTTCTAGAAACATTCTACTAGTATTTTTTATACAATTTTTATATCATATATATTTTATTCTTTATGTTTAAGAATTACTCTAAAAAATTAACTGACGTTTTGAAAGTGCTTGTTACTAGGCCTACTTGAATAAAGATCATTTTGAGTTGAGTTGAGTTAAAAAAAGAGCTTTTTAGTTCGACAAGTGCCTTGAAGAAAGCAGAAGGACACCTCATCAGCCGGGTAGACTCAGGTGCCAGGTAACCTTGGGATCGGGTGAGTCTGTTCAGTACAATCCAGGTCTCAGGGTCCTACACCTGACGGAAGAGCGTCCCAGCAGCTCCTGGCAACGGTGAGCAGCTGCTGGGACGCTCCTCCGTCATGTTTACCAATAGTGTGATAAACGTGGTCATAATACGTATAATGGACTAGCACAGACACTTTTGGCAGTCAAAAAACTTTAACTTGTCTTTAGGTGCAAGAGGGGTTTATGTTTTGGTGCAAGAGGGGTTAAGACTTTTAAAGTCTTCGCATTGATCTACATACGTAAAAACGTAATTACATACACGTTTCACACTTTTATCGCGTTCTATATGTCATACCTCAATACACTGTCTTAAATTACGTCACAATGCTAGTTTCGAATTAGACATAGTGCACACACGCTCTAACATACATAGATTGAAGATTACGCTTACGTCTGACTTTGATAAATGTACGCTCCGGAAAGGTAACCATTACCACACGCCGATATTATTTTACGCCGTGTGTGCAATAATCTCGTAACAATACGTTTTTCTAAATAAACGCGTGTTGCGTTTCCCTTCCGTTGTTTGAAAAGTGCCGAGCACGCTTCAGTTGTTTCAGTCGCGTAAGTTCGCTGTGATAAAAATATTTATAGCGTTAACACCAGCAAGCAGAGTAATTGCGTAAATATATAATATTGACATGACTCGCGTTGGAAAATGATTATGTTGTTGTTCCGATTAAAATTACCTACCTAACAATTTACGCGACTAATCTGGAATTCTGCGACCATGACTGCAACCCGTGTCGAAACGTCAGAAATAAAGGTAAATAAATATCGGGTTAGACCCGTGTAAAACAATAATTTAAATATGTGTACAAAGCATTTAACTCTAGATTGAGCCCTTTTAGAGTTTAATCTAAGTGCATTAAATTCGTGGATTACATGATTACCAACAAAATTCATTGACCTATAATAGCAGCCATTGTTGATACTCAGTCTTTAGCACTGTCACCACTAATGCCTTGAAATAAGGTCGATATGCTGCAGACTGTATGTAAGTTTATCCAATATAAGAGCGGGTTGCATCGGCAACATTTGACGGACCGGTTAATGTTAAATATGGCGGCGGCTATATAGCTATAGCAGAGCTGTCATCCAATAGAGAACTGTCAAACATCTCAAATGATCAGATTTTAACGGCCGTAACTTAAGATTACCAAACGGCTTGAGGTAACCGGCCCTAAGCCTGCTGAAATTATGCGGCAAATCGGCAGATGTTTTTGAGGGCGGTCAATATTTAAAGAGGCAGCGGCTAGCCACGGCTTACCCACTCGGGCGCATAATTTGGACAAATCGATTTAGATCGAGCGGCGCTTTTGTCCGATGATTTAGTAGCACCGACAAATTGGGCCCGTCGTGATCGATACAGTCCACGTAATCTGGATGTTCGAGCGGCCAGCAATTACAAGGAGTTGGAAGTAAACGGCCGGCAATTTCGTTCAGTTAGTCTGCCCGTCATTACATGATTTCCAAAATATTCGTCTTCACGTGTAGATAAACGTTTTATGTAGAACGGGCTAACTATCACAGATAAGTACTTAGGCCCTAGGGGTATCAGTAAGTTGTCAGAGTCAACTGTCAGTAGAATCAATACAGACGGTTATCTATCACAAGACAGCACGCGAGCTGTGTCGCGGCGAGATAGATTATCCGTCTCTTTCTAATTAGAACACTAAGAAATTAAGTGCTTCCTGACTGTCGCGGGATGAATCGGAGCGGTCTGAATGCGGTATGTATACTGCATTGCTCGCATCTAGTGTTTGCTGGTTTCGTCTCAAAGTCAAAGTCAAAGTGATTTATTCTTCAATTTAGGCATATTACATGCACCTATGAATGTCGATAAACTACCACCGGTTCGGAAAGAAAACCTCTGCCTCGAGAAGAACTGGCGTAAAAAACTCGGCGAGGTGTAATTTTTTCAAAACAGTATACAATATATCATTTCAGTATCAGAGTATTATAAAATTTTAAAATTACATAACGTCTAAAGCTAATAGCTTTACTAGCTGCAGTAGCTGCCCGCGTATTACAAAAATACAGACAGAGTCACGGGATAGGATATAGCCTATGTTCATCCTGCAGATCCATTCTATAAACTGGAGAAATATTCGTTTCGTCGATTACGCCCTATAAACAAACTTACAAAGCTACAAACTTACATTTCAGAGACATCTCGTATTATTAGGTAGTCATAAAAAAAATGATATTGTCGTAGAAATAGAGCCGTGATTTCGTTTTTCATAATTGAAAGAAGGGGACATCCCTAAGATATTCCTTTGGTATAATGTCTCTCTCATTCTGATTTTGAAAGAAAAAGAGATGAATGTGCCGATATGTAAAAGCGTTGTTATAAATGTAAGCCACGTAAGTTCCTAAATACTATTACGTTTACGTAGGTCCACAAATCGTAGGTCGGAGTCAGTATAGGTACTCGTTTATTTATGTAATTGGATAATGCATAAGTCACCCACCGCTAATTATGTCTTCACTCGTTGCAATAGATCATTCTATCTGTTTAGGATGTAGTGATTCACATCGTGTACGAGATGAGTCACTATTACACCAGATTATGCGCTAAGAGTGAGTGACCGGCCTTGTAGGTAAATATTAGTGAAAACTGTGCTACGGCCTGGCGCGTCATTGCGTATTTCTAACATCGACTATTTATGAGTTCAGAACGCGTATTTCTTTATTATGGTCGCGATTTTCACGTGATATAGATAGTTCCTGTTTCTTTCTAGCATATTTTGTCAGAAAGAGATGAACGTCGTCTTTACGGGAATCGGTACCTGTACTAGGAAATGGTGGTTGAAATTGTTTTGCTGTATATAACGATGTTGACTGTTTTACCTTCTTATCAGAGTGTTAACGACATATACATGGACAGCATTAGGTGTGGTATATTTAGGTTTATGAGATCACCTGTATAATATCTATAGATATAGTCACCGTGACAGAATCCGTATTTAATTGTTGTCGTGCTCATTATTCATCTCGCGTCTAAAACTAGGCCAGGTAGGATGTATCAAGCAATCAATATGGCTGCTTTATTGAATTTTACATAGATTTGAGTTTGACAAAAAATCGTGTGGGTTGATTTACTAAATAACTTCGTCACCCTTTCTAGTTCTACACTTTATTTTTCTCAACTGGTGGAACAGAGTGGTGAATGAATACACACTAGACATAGGTATGTTTATCTACAACTTGTAGATATACATACCCTGCTTGTAGACTACAAGCAGTAAAACAAATCCGTACATTACAACGGCGTAGCACACACAGACACGCGCCAAGAGGTTTCGGCGGTACATTACTATTAGTCCTTTTTAGGGTTCCGTAGCCAAAATGGCAAAAACGGAACCCTTATAGTTTCGTCATGTCCGTCTGTCCGTCTGTCCGTCTGTCCGTCTGTCCGTCTGTCCGTCTGTCCGTATGTCACAGGCATTTTACTCGAAAACTATAAGGTGTATTTGAATAAAGTTTTGAGGATAGGTGTATTTTGTTAGCCGCTACAAAGTTTTGTAATTAAAATTACTAAAAAAAATTTTTTTAGGGGTGCACTCCATACATAAAACTAAAAGTCAAATTTTTTTTTTTCATTGTGACCCCCCGTGTGGCACATCAATCGATAGGCCTTTCAAAATAAATATAAGGTTTCTTAACATTTTTTTTGATTAAGTGAATAGGGTCGAAGATAATCGCCCCGAAAGTCACTAAAATTCTGTCCCCCCCCCTCTAATTTTTGAACGGTGTATTTTAAAAATATGAAAAAATTCATGGACACAGCGCTTATTAAGTTCATTCACCGAAAATTGTTTTGAACAAGATCGGATGAAAGGTTTCCGAGATATTGCTGAAAAACTGCCTTCCTCAAAGAAAAGGACGTAAGTGCCGTAAGATTTCTATGACGATACGACCTTTTTAATAGGCACGGAACCCTTCGTTTTGCGTGGTCCGACACGCACTTGGCCGGTTTTTCTCTAAATAGGCTTGTGTCCTAATTTTTTTTACGATGCCATTCGAAC
The DNA here is from genome assembly GCA_932294315.1 of Epinotia nisella. NCBI lineage: Eukaryota > Metazoa > Arthropoda > Insecta > Lepidoptera > Tortricidae > Epinotia > Epinotia nisella. The sequence continues at coordinate 13,617,987 of OW028682.1, read as the reverse complement.
CAGTTTTTGGTGTGGAACAAATGTTTGTATGGGAGTAAGTACAATTAAAGAACATAAATACCCAAAAAATTGAGTTAAAGACGGACCTCGCTGGCGGTAGCCGAAAACGTTCCATACTGATTAACATTGAATCATGACGTCACAGGGTAATATTTGTACTAGTCGTTATATGGAAAATCAAGTAAATTGCTGTTTCGGTTGCGAAATACTGCGTTTAGGACCATAGTTGTCATACAATATTGTTTCTATAAAAGCGTAAGGATTCTATTGGTAGCTTTAAATTTACTTTTGGACAATAAAAAAAATGCATATTTTTTGTAAACTTTCAAGGGCCATATCTTTTTATGATTTTAATTATATTTCGTAATTTATACTTAATTGCATTTATTTGAAGGTTTACTATCAATTTAGCAACACTGCGCTATCAAGTTTAACATGAGGACACAACCCAATTCTGTCTGTGATTCGTCCGCGTGCCGTGCATGTGTGCGTAAAATCTGTTTGTAATGGAGCGCAGGAGCAAAATGGTCTTAAGCGACTCTAGTTGAGATACTGCTTTAGGACAACATTCATATTTACTGTGATGAAAGTCTACCAATAATTACCTACCAGTAAACCAGTGAATTCCACAGACCCGTGTAAATCGTGCAGAAGCGGCCCATTCTGTATTTCTATCATTAGGCTGTACAACGCACCATAACAAATCTTGAATTGATTGCAAAACGCAATGTGTGTGGTTTATAGTTTTCCAGCTTAATAATGCTTTCGTTACGTCACTTCACTGTTTACATTTCGCTACGCAATGGTTATTTATTTGTATTCAATCAACAATCCCATTGAGAAGGTAAATTAGTCTTAAGGTGGTGCCTCGATACTCGTAAACCACGTGTAAGAGACACGGTTACCTCTTGGGCGCTCGAGGCAACGAGAGGCAACCCCCTTCGGGAGTGGCTTTTTTGGACAAATGTCTGTTGACAGTCCTAATGCTCAATAGATCGCAATTACCCTGCAAAACTGCTAAACACCTACCATTACCACCACCATTTAATAGATTTGCAAGGAATAGTTAGAATCCTGATTCCTGACGTTATCCCGAATAGCATAAGTAGGCTGGTGTAAGTTTTTTCGCGGCAGGAATTTTAAAATTTTTCGTTATACGTTTTAAAGAATCGCGAGCTAATAAAACAAAATTGCTTCATTCGTACCTATTTGACTATTGAACCATGAGAGTGAGATAAAGATTAGATGACGGGTACTTTAATGGAATTTTCTTTTTGCTCGTTTATCAACTCTAATGAGGGTTATAAAGCCTTGTTTCAAGTTGTGACAAATTTCTGGGAAAAGCAATTGGGGTTAGGCGACTCACGCCATTGACCGGGGGCTGCCAGGGTGGTGCGTGACCTCTCGGAACGTTATTTATCGTCCAAATGTGTTTTATTCCGTGGTAATAACCAGGTAATGGAGGACATTACCCTATTTTGATTGACGATCCCGATCTGGACGGCCGAAAGGGGTTGATATGGACATTTTTCGCGGTTGTACGACTTGTAGTTGTACGTAGTGTTATGACAATACTTATGTGTTATAATATGATTGTGATTCTTATACTGTAATGTGAGTACCGACGTTTTGTTTTAGGAAACAGATACTTTTAGACCCTCAAAAGGTGTTGGAATTATTGAATTACCTACTCAGTGCTCATTTATTTTATGAGGTAGTAGTAGTTAATTACGTTAAAAAATCATACGATAAGTATGTCTCGACGTTTTAGAACGTACCTATGATTGGAGGTATTTTTGAATCAAAAGGTTCGCAAGTGTGCGTCAAAGTGATGATATTTTTGTTATACTTTAATACTTATTACTTACATTCAAATAAGATTTATGTATTGTAGCGATTGTTCTTTTTGGCAATTTTTTCTTTAAAAGGGAGTTCGATAAATAATAACCCGAGGGTATCGCTAAAGTGCAACGTTCCCTACACGCAAGCGGTCAAAATCCTGGCATGATATCGTCCCCTTCGGCGAAATAAAGTTGCATGACTCTGACGACTTTAAAGTTACATAAGTCATTGTAGTCCTGAGGATAGGATGAATATGAACGGTCATAACGTAGCCCTCGTTCTGTTTTCAACGAAAATTTGCATTCAAAATTGGAACGCGAATGGCACGAGCGCCCGGGGCGGCGCTACCGATTGCACATTGTATGAGCCGACGTTCATTTTGTTTGCAATTTTCGTAATTTGGCGTAAACTTTATTTAAGACGGCGATGTAACGTTAATTTTGCATTGAAATGAAATAGAGCTACACGCGATATTTAAATCAGAGGAAATAAGCGTTTAGCTTCCAATTGATATCGGAATCGGTAATGGCCCTAATTCAAAGGCTAGAGGAGGAAGGTATTAAGACTTAAATCGTTGAAATTGATGCGATACGTAAGATGGCTAATTTTCCTGTTAGTTAATTTTTTTTTCAGTATTCAATTTGAATGAAATGTGTTTGGCCTCGAGGGCAGAGGCAAGATAAAGACTATATCTGACCCTCATATAAAGTCGAGTGTCATCAATCAATAGAAGCAAATTAGACCAGCGCAAGTCTGATTCTCAAAAACAGTCTTTAAATCATTTGAGAAATTTAGTCCGAGGGCTTCACCAATGACAATGGATCGTTTGGCGTCGTTGACGCCTCGTCGCTTCGAGCGACACGACTTGACGGTCTCGTTTAAGCCCAGCGTCGAACGCGACCTACCCTCAGGCCTGCTATTCTGATTGATTACTCTTCTTTCTCGACACAAAACGACGTATTCTTATATGAAAAGTATACGTGTTATGTTCTTCCAAGTTTCTGGAGCTGAACTGTCGTTATCGTTACACACGGTTTGCAGAACGTGCAGCGTGTCGCTCGCAGCTACCGACGATGGGACGATTGATTGTAATGTTTTAAACTTCATTTTCTCGCCATTAGCGGAATTGAGTTTGACTTTAATGTGTTAACTTGGTGGATTTGCCATTTGACTACAAAGAGGCCCGTTTCGTATAAAATTACGACTTTTGTATGGAATAGAGAATACAATTTTTTGTGAACTGGGTCCCGGCGGAGAACACATACTTATGTAGTTTAATTTTTCTGCGATATTCATGGAGTTATTTATTATACATGATAATTAAAAACATAGGTGGTACGAGTATATCATGACTTTGGGTTTAGTTTATTGGTAGATGAGTTACTATGTAAGTTTTTTCCATAGCGTTATTAGGATATATCAGGAATATCAGTATCTCACAAAGGCGGGATCAAACCAAGTGAGCGAACCAGCATTCTGGCATGCTCATTGGTCAACCCGTAAGTGCAACAATGGTCGAATACCTGATACTCGTCGTAACGTGTGATGTTCTTCATAGGTACCTAAGTTTTGTTTTTATAGAGCTCCATATCTTTAGAAGGCGTCTGCGTACCCACATCATACTAAGATCTGATCAATGGGACCGCACGATTTTTCTCGCTAATGCCAAGTGCGCATAACAAGCCAATTTGTATCAATGGGTTGATCAGGAGTCGTCAACGAACTCAAAGCAACCGCCGCACCTGCTTACGACTAGGCTTCACGTAGAATATCTCTAGTTTAATCCAGGTTATTGGAATAAAGATATTGGGCCGTGGACGCTAGGTATATTTTTGCAGTCGTGTCTGAGGTTCACATAGGTTATTACGAAGTGAAGGTCGCAATTTTCAGCCGCAAACCGCGGAATGGTAGGCGCGCGGCGGTTAAGAACGCTTAAGAAAACTATTTTTATGCAAGCCTGTGACGTTGCGTGATGATGGAAGATTAAATATGCATCGTAGCGTCGATAATTATTTTACTGATCGACCGATTTTCATGAAATTATGCAGTTAAATGAGTTTGTATAGAAAACGTTCAATGTGTATAAATAAAAACTGGTATAAACTGTAACAAATTATGTTTTATGGACACATCGGGCTTTTAAATTAAAGACTGATCGCGATCATACTATTTAATAGCGGCTCGCCATCTTAATAAGCTAATAAGACAGTATTATCTCCTTGTTTACATGTCTGTCTTACTACATGAAAAACTGTTTTTCTCTCAAATATATATCCTGTTTTCTGTCTTCGCAGGCATAGTGGCATAGTATACGACGGAAGTTATATCTGTGTACTGCAACATTAGGTAGACGTTGAACTAGTCTGGTTCCGTTGAGTTAGTCAATCCGGGTGCGCGTGTGGAATCCAAAACACGGATTGTTCTGGCAGGTGACAATAGTATGAGATGCGTGTCACATTTGTGTACCCTAACTAGACATAGACAATATCGGTGTGTCACACCTAATGAGCAAATATCAACACTCTTTGTTGAGGATTTTCTATTGTTTTAATGAAACCAGTCATGCTTGCTGCCCGGTGGTCAAGTGTTTTCCTTACCATGCCATGGATTCTTTGCTAATTTTATCCGTTAAGAGCCTCTTCAGTAAGTAAATTAAATATTGTGTAAAGAATTAAGGTACTTTGTAGACGGTATAATAACAAAAATCTCTATTTTGAAACCCATCTGATTATCAGAAACTTATACACTTTGCTACGCTTTTACGCAGGATGAGTACGCATTTGACCAAGACACGCATAATTATGATTTCAATATATCAAAGACTCATACCGAAATTGGTCTCCTGATATTGTTTACAGTGACTGTAAGTTAGATGATATGCAGGCACTTTAAATTCAAGAGAACTAGGAGACAACAATCGCCATATGACAATGTTAAAATTAAATTCATAAAGGTGCGTGCGACTGATCGTTGATAAGGCATTGTTAGTCTCGTCTTCCTATTGGAAAGGTTTCTATGCAAATGTGTATCTCGTGCCGGCGACAGGTGACGCGGCACCCTTAATTGTTTTTTGTATAATATTTAAATATTATGACGTTTTTTTCTTACGTTTTTTTTCTAGGTTTTTGTGGCGTGGCGCGGGTGGCGTACCAGGTGGTTTAGTCGAAAAAAACTCTCGTCGCAACAGCTTGCGGGGTATAGATTTAGGATGGGGAACAAAGAGACTAATTTTACCTAAATATGGTGTTTTGATATGAATGATATGACGTGACGTGACTGAACACGGTTTTTGTTCAAAGTATCGCCGGGGCCGATGGCTCTAATCTGGGATATTAAACCACGTTTTTATTTTTCTGCTTTACGGTTTTTCTTTTAAGAAGTAACTATACCTATATATGAACTAGCCTTCGTGGCTTCTTCCTTTTTGAAATCGGATTAATTACTTACCCCCAAGCCCCAAAATACCTATGATGTTCTATTACAAAGCTACAAACTTACGTTTGACGAACTTTAAATCTTTATAATATTAGTATCATCGTCATCATCACCATCATAGTCAGAATATAAACGCCCCACTGCTGGGCACAGGTCTCCTCTCATGGGTGAGAGGGAATGGATAGCAGTCCCCACGTTGGCCTAATGCGAACTGGCACACGATTAGATAACCATTAAAACCATTATAGATAATTCATTACCTGGTCTACGTAACATATTAGTTCAATGCGTTCGCAAAAAACATAACGATGACTTAAACGTAAACTTATTAAATAAGTCTACTGTAAAAACTTATTTAATAACCGTTCGTACCGAGTACCTATGTTTTTAGTTATTTAACGTAAAAAGCTTAAGTGCACCAACACTTTTTAACCAGTCCAAAAAATGTATGACTGAATATTAAAAAAAAGTATTTGCAAAAAGCTGACAGCCACCGCTGGCGCTGCTATAACTATTTAAAAAGTGCTCTTGGATCAGTCCAAAAACTGAGTTCAATCTTAGAAATGGAGACTCCAACGACTTGAGTCTTTACCAACACTACTTACAACTCTATTCATCCGTTTTTACAAGTGAACTTATTAAATAAGTCTACTGTAAAGACTTATTTAATAATCGTACGTACCGAGTACCTATGTTTTTAGTTATCCAACGTAAAAAGCGTAAGTGCACTAACACTTTAACCAGTCCAAAAAATGTATGACTGAATATAAAAAAGTATTTGTAAAAAGCTGACGGCCACCGCGAGGCGCCTTGCAGCTGACGTTGCTACGAGTATACCCTTTAGAAAGTGCTCTTGGATCAGGGCTCTTGTCACGGTCTGCCTTCATTATCACTTTATTTGCATATTAAAACCTTTTTAATCTCATATTATTATACGGGTTAACGAATTATTTTTGGAAATGTTCATTTCATTTCATTAGATCATCTTTGTGATAGAGCTACTATGAAAATATCATTTCAGTGCGTAATTGGGTGGAGGACGAGGAGGACTTTTTTTGTCTTAGTTTCGAGTTCTTTTTTAAACTTTATGTAATGTGGTTTTTTATCATCATCCTCCTAGCGTTATTTCCCGGTTGTGCCCGAAAGGAATCCAGAGTCCGATTTGACACCTAATCCCAAGATTTGGCATATAGGCACTAGTTTTATGAAAGCGACTGCCATCTGACCTTCAATCCAGAGGGAAAACTAGACCTTATTGGGATTAGATAGGTTTCCTCACGATGTTTTCCTTCACCGAAAAGCTAAAGGTAAATATTCCGTAGGTTGTGAAAAACTCATTGGTACGAGCCGGGATTCGAACATTTTGAACCCACGACCGTCGCTTGATAGCCGCAGTCTGTACCACTAGGCTATGAGTTTTGTATGTTCTCTAGTAAATATATTAATTACCGTTCGAGTCGAATACAGTAGTACTAGCTTTTGCTCGCGACTTTGTCCGCGCGGAACTCGTTTATATCGTAACTCGATACAAACTTTCGCCCCCCTTTTCACCCCATTGGTGATGGGAAAAAACTATCCGTTGTCCTTCCCCGGTATTCAAAGTATCTCTGCACCAAATTTCGGTTAAGCGGTTTAAGCGTGAAAAAAGGTAACAGACAGACAGGGTTAACTTTCACATTTATAATATTAGTATGGATTGTTTGAAACGAAAAGGGCTACCTTTTACGAAACATTAAATATCTCCGAAACCACTGCCATAGGGTACCTTGACGTCACATATGTTCCCATAAATATATTATACTCTTTGCTGTTAATCGGTACAGTTCCATTTCATGTATCTATTCCTTCAATCCTGTATATTAAGACTCATCCTTGTATAGGAATATTTAAAGCCTTATATATTTTTTGTCTTTAAATAATATCATACTTTAATATATATTAACAGTACGTAGTTATGTCGCTCTCGCTATCCACGCGAGTAATTAAGTTTTTAGACCTTAATTGTTGAGGCAGGATCCTTGAAGTAAAAGTATTTATCTATTCAAAACTGCCTGATGTAGTTTGTTTTAATACGCTTGCAGTGGGCAAAAGTGGGAACTTTGCAAAATAAATTCTATTAATTACCACGGCAGTTCATTAAGCTTTTGCTCGCGGCTTCGCCCGCGTACTAAAAGTAATTTTAACCGTCTACAAAAAGGGTGCATCTCAGTTTGACCCGTATGTTTCAATTAAATTGCAATTTGGCAAAAATACTTTCAAGAATTTTCATGTCCACAATATTAAATTTAAAAACCAATGCCATTTTCGACCCAAAAACACCATAAAATACGACACCCATATTGATATTTAGACATTTCAACCCCATCAGGGGAGATGGTATTTCACGTCCGCCACGTTAGATTTTACAATCATTGTTGTTTTCGTAATAAGCGATTCGATAAACCATAGAAACATCACCCATGTTGATTTTCAGACATTGTCACCACGTTTCCTCCTTTTAGGGGTTGAATTCTCAAAAAACCTGAAACACGTGTTTACTCATTTATTGTTAGAAATACTCCTGTGAAGTTTCGAATGAAATAGTCTTACTTATTTTGTTTCCCCGTACACACTTTGGACCCCCATTTCAATCACTTAGGGGGTGAATTTTGAAAAATCCTTTATTAGTGCACCCTCTTATAAGAAACCTACGTGCCAAATTTGGAATCTCTATATCCAGCGCGGTTTGGGCTGTGCGGTGATATATCAGTCAGTCAGTTAGACAATTTCTCCTTTTATATAATTATCGACTCTACATAGACTACATATCGACTCTACATATCGACTACATATCGACTCTACATATCGACTCTACAAATCGACTCTACATGTCAACTACATATTTAGATAGATGTCCACAATATTCAATTTCAAAATCGATGCCATTTTTGTAATAACGTCCCAAAAAACCATAAAATATTGATATTTAGACATTTCAACCCCAGCTCACCCAAACAAGGGAGATGGTATTTTACGTCCGCCACGTTGGATTAGAAAAAATAAACCATAGAATCGATTTTTAAATCGTTGTTGTTTTCGTAATCAGCGACCTGATAAACCATAGAAACGATACCCATGTTGATTTTCAGTCTTTGTCACCGCATACCCCCTTTTTAGGGGTTGAATTTGATGTTGAAAAATCTGAGACACAGGTTTACTCATTCATCGTTAGGAATACTGCTGTGAAGTTTCGAAAGAAACTAATCTTGTTTCCCCATACAAACTTTGGACCCTCATTTCACCCCCTTAGGGGTTGAATTAAAAACATCCTTTCTTAGTGCACCTCTAGACCTTATAAAGATCCTACGTGCCAAATTTGAAATCTCTAGAACCAGCGGTTTGGGCTGTGCGTTGATAGATCGGTCAGTCAGTCAGTCAGTCAGTTTCTTCTTTTATATATTTAAAGAAGATATCAGCATTGTACTATGAATCTGATCGACAGTAACATATACAAATATAAATCGTATTAGGATATTTTAGATGAATCTATAAAAAAATTTAAAAGTTTTAGATTTTGTATTTCTAGTTGTCCCTACGATATATGCAGGTGTAACCTATCAGATTTCTTGAAATTTTAGTATGCATCTTGTGTTCAAGATAAGTATAACGATTCACTTATGTCTAAACTCTCTCATCGAGAACCTCTAGCTTGTTATTTGTACTAAACCAGGCATGATCTTAAATTTTACTACGTAAAAAATGACCATACGTCTCACCAAACATTCCAAAAGTCGGTACAGCGCCAATCGTCCGTATTGAAAGCATTTTTATGAACGTTGCACGAAGTCTACAATTTGACTACCGGCCGATATGATTAAATGGTTAAAGGCTTTAGTTATTGGCGTGTGCTGCGTGCGGCGTGCGCGCACCTGCCGGCCGATTATATGGTCATTAGGCGGCACGGAACCCGCCGAAATTATCGTGTGCGCAACCCTAATCGCGCTCCGCGAATTCGTAAAAGCGTTTGGCGGGTAAACAAGAATTTTCGGTAATTTTCACGGTATATAAAAGGAGTGATCAGTTGTGGTACGGTCAAGTACGAGAAATGCAGAGGAGCTCGTCTAACAGTATGACACAACGATCACATTTCTTTTCTTTTAATATTCATAGTGGTAAGTATTGCTTGTGTAGATCAAACGATTGAGTACCTAAGTAATGGGGCCAATAATAGTAACGTTTAATGTAGTTTATCTTGATTGTTTTTATATAAATTCTATGAGACTGAAAATTTAATTAAATTGTTGAAAGAAAAGGGCTTTCCAAAAACATTGTTATTTGTATTGTTGTGTGTGTTAAATAGTAGATTGACCAAGGGCTGAAAGGCACCCATTTCTGACGATATATTTTGGCGGTCGAACGAATTGACAGCGCCAATGGTTCGAGTCAGAAATGGGTGACTTTCACCCGAGTTGAACACTCTACTTTTCATATCGAATACGAGCAAAGTATAAAAAAAACAAAGACTGAAAAATTTTTTTCATTTCACTAGCTCGGAAAGACCCGTTTTATTCTTTAAAAACAAATAGCAAAACTGCATTTTAACCACATGTGTGCAAAGAATATTTGAAATCCGAACGTGTTATTAGTTACTTTTTTAAACATAATAAACACGTAAAGGCCAGTCCAGATAGGACAATTTTCGGCCATCTGATTAAATTGTCTGATCAAAACAGGAGGTGTGAAAAAATATAGTGCAAACAATTTTATTAAATGATTTTACCTTAAAACACTTAAAACTGTAAAAAAACCGTATAAAAATGTGAAACCACAATATCTGATTTAACGTTGCATAATAATTGTGTTATTTGTGTAATTACTAGTTAAAATAAAGGCTGATTATACATATTTCAGTTGTAGTAGTAGTATTTTCCTCGGTTTAGTGAGGTGAAAAGATTTGTGTTACACACACGTGCAAGTTATTTTGACGTCTCATGTGTCGCAACACTCGCTTTGCTCAGGATTCTATTTTTGAACCACTCGCTACGCTCAGGATTCTATTTTCGAACCATAGAATCCATTCGCTAGTTCGTGGTTCAACCCTAGAATCCATTCGCTGGCTCGTGTTTCAATTCCACACTCGCGGTTAAAATATAACTTTGCACCCTTGTATAACAAATAACTATTGTTATGTTTTTATAACAAAGTAGTATCATATTCGTTTTTCTCAAGTCAAAACTATATAAATAACATACTTTCATAATTTAATTGTGATATACGAAAATAGTCTATTCGAATATTTTAAATTTTTCATATTATTTGTATTTGATTAGTATTAGTTGAAAAGTTCACATGCACAAGTTTAAGTTAAAAAAGGTTTGTGGGTGTATTCTATTTGTCACCACCTCATAGAGCCTATTGAATAATTTAGCTAAAATAAAAGTAATGAATTTACAACATAAACTTATTTTATATTTAATAAAATAAATTTCATGAACTAGTAAGAATAAATTTATTTTCCTTTGTCAGTGGCGGGGTAATTGATATTTATTAGATTTAGTTCCCACATAATGCTTATAAAGCGAGTACTAATTGGAATATATTACTTTTCTGCACTAGAGCAGAAACGTATCACTTTCTGCACACTTTTTAGAACAACAACGACCCACTTTCAGAGCATGAGATATGAAATAGTACCTACATTTCGATGCTAGTGTGGAAAGCAGGGCAAACCTTGGCTAATCGGTGATATGAAGTAATTCGGTGATAGTTACTTATGGCCTAATAGCGGAATTACTCGGTATGTGATACGGCTTGTAATAATCTCCAGTAGGTGGCGACACTGTCATTAATACAGTTGCGAAAAAATAAGAAAAACCACAAGTAAGGAATTCAAAACTTTTATAGTATTAATTCTGTAACATTAATTCTGTAATACAGTTGAAAAATAATGAAGTTGTTAATTTTTTTTTATTATTACAGTTCTATCTTATTTATTTTTTATTGACATAATAATTAATGGTACAATTTGTACAAGGAAAAGTGAAAAGAGCTATTTCGCAAAAACCAACTTCCCGCACGCTAAACAGCTACGTAAAGTAGCACTATTTGAGCAACTGTATTAAACGAACGAGCTCCTGATCTTAAAATACCAGTGTATCATTCTCCTGTCAATTTATCATTCCCCTGTAGTTTTTCAATCATCCCCTGACATTTTTATCATTCCCTTGTACTTTTTATCATTCCCCTGACATTTTTTTTGATTTCCTTGTAGTTTGTATGATTCCCCTGACATTTTTTCTGATTCTATGGGTAGTTTATATGATTTCCCTGACATTTTTTCTGATTCCCTTGTAGTTTTTTATGATTCCCCTGTCATTTTTCTCATTCCCTTGTACTTTTTATGATTCCCCTGACTTTTTTCTGATTCCCTCGACATTTTTCTGATTCCCCCGACATTTTTCTGATTCCCCCGACATTTTTTCTGATTCCCCCGACAGCTAAACTTGAATTGGTATATTTCCGTACCTAATTGACCCAAAGTGATGCCTATTCGATAAATATCTTTATTATTATATATATAATTTGATTTTATTGTAACTTAGTAGAAATTTCTTAAAATAAAAAACGCCGAGGGAATCAGATGAATAATGCAATTCTCAAGAATGACCCTTTACTCCTTTTAGTTAATATAATATAAATAAAAATTAAAAAAAAAATCTTCTTATCATAAGAGTAATATGATTTAATGTTGTTAGTCTGAAACATTTTCATGCAAAATGGAACTATTATAACACCAGTAAACGGTTTCAAACGGTGTTGAGTTTTTAGGTAAAACAATAATTCCGTAAACATGGGAGAACCTAAGAAATGAAGGGGACTCGTAGGTAATATTTGGGGCACTTTGTATCAATATGTCTCTATGTTCTCGATTACTTCGACTTTTCTCATCACACAATACGGATTAAAAGGATTTTGAACACGATACAATCTGTTTCAATCGTTATTTTTATTGAATAAGGAACTGAGAGAGAGAGAGAGAGAGAGGAGTCAATTAAAACAAGTCGAATTTCACCCTTGAACACTGGGTGGCCTGCAATGTATCATTACAGGTTGAATACACATATCGGCAAACAGTTTCACCGTTTCATTTCGTACCAGCCAGTATTTTGAAGTAATAAAAACTACAGAGAAATCCCATGCGGCCAGCACTGCTAAATTGGTACGGAATGGCGTAATGAAAATAAAGTACTACACACACCAATTCAATAATTTGTATAATTTTTCATCAATTCGGAATTGTTGACTGTTACAGTCTACTTTTAATTATGTTCACACAGTCTCAGGTTATCCGACTTAACTAGTTAAATAACAGCTGACCGTTATGACCTTATTTGTAAAAAAAAATGTAATATCACGAGCCAATCGAAAAAGTGATGCTGAATTCACCCGAGTTTATCATTATCGACATCACAGAGGAAGTATCAAAGGGAAACCCTTACTATGCAAGTGTTTATATTTTCTCACTGGCAATGCGGGGGGTCAAATTATTTACTTTAACCCAATCCCAAAGAATAATAAGCCTCCGACTTATGGCCGAACGTGGACCGATTTTTATCTCATAATTGCGGGTCTCGCGTTGAATCCTTCATTAGGGGCGGGGGTAGGGGGTAGGGGGAGGGGCCGGGGTATAGTGTGAGGACACAATGGCGCCCCCCGCGGTATTGTGCGCTAATGTATGCGCGCGCGCTGGAGACAGCGACGCCACAACACAAACATTTCAACGCATCTAATTTATTGTCGTGTAGCACAGCGAGATGCGGCGCGCAAAAAATATACTGTTAAGGGGCAGTTGCTGTACATTAAAATAATTATGGGCGTAGATTAAATCATAAATACTTTTGGACCTGATAATCGATTTGCACTGGTGCGTCGCAGCGTATAATGTGGTATGTCAACTCATTCCAATTGTTTTTTTTTAGCATATTTGAAAAGAAGAAACAGAATCATTTATGTCATCTCATTAGAAAGAAAGAAAGAGACATTTATTCGTGACATATTACAATTTAAAAAAAAAGAGTGAAAGAGAGCAATTTTAGCTATTTCCCGAAAAATTTAACGCCCGACTAAAACTTGTAACGTTATACATACATACATATTATGAAATATTTTTACCACAATTTTATTAAGGCAAGAGCTCTTTCGATAGGCGTTTAAATTATACGTCAATGTAGTCACTTGCGATCGCGATTTTATACATATTAGCAATATAGGGAGACCCCCTCACGTGTCGCACAAAGAGCAGGAGCCGAGCCTCTAAATGATTTTGGTACTTGTCAAATGGAGTTAAGTTGAGGATTCAACATGCACAAAAGTTGCAACGAGTTTAAGTTTAGTACTTACCTACCTACATCTTGCATGTCTTATTCTAAAAATATATTCGAACAATCTTCATGTTGTTGTACTTCTAACAATAAGTTAGTATGCTACTGAGAATGTTTCTCTACAAACTGGCGCCAACTGTTTCATATATCGTGTTTATGACTAAACTTATGAGTTTCCAGCCAGACAGCGGAACACCTTAAATAAAATTGAATATAAGTCCCGCCTGACGAAGGATGACTCAGTCGCTGAGAGCAATTTTGAATATATGTAAACTAGTTGGTTTGTTTGCCGCGTCCATGTTTTTGTGGCTGTACACAATTAGTGACATTTATTAGAACAACGATTGTATGAATGACAGTCTCATATGCATATTATTTGGGGCCATGTTCGCTTAACGCATGGGTGGCTAAGACTGCTTCTTTAATGTGGTTAAGGTTCTTTCTTTCTCTTAAAGTTTGGGATACATTTAAGAGAAATAATTGAATATACGAGCAATTGAAAGCCTTTTGTAATTATACTAGCTGGGTAGATTTTCATGTTTCGTATTGCGGCGTGCTGGGTGATTTTGGAATTTTACATTACTGATGCCTTTTTTGTAAGGTCATAAACCTAAGTTTATGACCCGAAGGTCTGCTAATTAGTAGATAATATACACCGTGGGCGTTAATAACCCGAAAGATTTAAACAAACGGTTTTAGAGCCTAATTAGAGTAGATAAAGTTTGGACATACAGTACCAGTCAAAAGTTTAAGTTCACTCTTTGTTTTAGGTACAAATGAGTACTTTTGGACAATAAATTTTTGCAGTTAGGATGCCGAAAGGACCATGGGCAACTTTGTATGGAGCCTGGTTCTGAAACCAACAGAGCTGAAACTTAAGTCATTAAATAGGTCTTTAAATCTACTTTATTTCATTATATGGGCACAAAGCCGAATTCCATTGCAGAACTGAGATATTTATATTTAAGTCAGAGTAAATAAGATCTATTAAAAAACAGGTTCTCTTTGAGAATACAAATTCAGAATTATTAGGGTAGGGTTAGTGTGTGAAATAAACATACGTTTTGTAGCAATTGATGGTTTTATTAATAAAAAATATATATACAGCAAGTTGTTACCTCATTACATCAATAATTAAGTCATTTAAATGACCTGCAGGATGATTAAATGGTATGTGCCTGCCTAACCCTATAAATACCATATAATAGAAATTGTGTGTGCACAAGATCCTATCGTTCGTCTGCCAGTCAAACATGAACAGTAATAGTGTGGGATGGCATCGGTGCCAGTTTGATTTTTATCTACCAGAATGTAGACGTAGTACTTACGTGCTCGAACATGTCTAGATTGCACACGACCTCTAATCAACCAAACATTTTCAGCCTGGATACCCCGTACTGCTAAGTCATGTATATCATTTTCACGGAACAATTCTATTCTGTATAACCCATCCCGTAAATGCTCGCTACAATATGATTTTGCGAGATCGATTTGATATGACCCAAGTGATATCATAAAAATGTCATGATATGTTAATCGTGGAAAATCTTCCACCTTCATTTTTTAAATTGGGTTTGCTCAATACCTACCCTCCAGAATATGAATATTCTCCGAATGCATTTATCGTAGCTCGTACTTACCGTGACTAAAATACAAATATCTTAGTTCTGCAATGGAATTTGACTTTGTGCCCATATAATGAAATAAAGTAGATTTTAAGACCTATTTATTGACATAACTCTCAATGCTGTTGGTTTCAGGCCCATTTTGACGCATGGTCCTTTGTACTTTTGTGCGATAATGTTCAGATGTCGAAAATTGTTTCCAACTGATTCGTTATTGTTTACGTACGATTTACGTAGATTATTAAACAACTGATTCCCTAAAAACCAACATTGTATCTGATCATTGTACGTTTTAAATGGCAAGCCCATATATGGCCCAGCCTTTGCCGTCATTCCTATAAGATTTTAGGGAATGCGTTGTTTAGAAATGTACGTGAATTGTGTCTGACTAATTAAACAAATCTCTGGAAACAATAACAGATCAGTTGGAAACAAAGTACCAAAAACAAAGGGTGAACTTAAACTTTTGACCGGTACTGTATAGTCCAAAAAAAACCCATAATTGAAGAGATATTGATTATTTAAAACAAATCACAACTCATAAGTTAAAAAATCTCAATTCTAACACACCCTAAAGGCGTGACGTATAGCCACCTACTACTTTTACTCGCAGACGCACTAACTGCATGGTTGTTAGCCAGTTTCACTTAATTAAATTTGGTGTCTATCCTACAAAAGGTTTCATTACCGAAAAATTTAGTATGTACTTAGCTATGTAGATGGACAAATATTGGCGTTTAAACTTTGACCAAGATATTTAATTCCTACACAGACTTTGAAAACGTTACATTAGTCGATAATTAAGAAGTCAGGATGGAGGTGACGAATTTCAATGATAAGTAGATCATCATCATCATTATCATCATATCAGCCGAAAAACGTCCACTGCTAGTCCTCCCCCAAAGAGTGCGACAAATATAGCAAGATTTTAAACACAGAAAATATTTATCAACACACGTCGTACATGTCACAAAAAAAGGATCTGACTACCTTTAGACCCAATGTTTACCAGAGTTCAAGTACCTACCTAAGTAA
Source organism: Epinotia nisella (assembly GCA_932294315.1). Lineage (NCBI taxonomy): Eukaryota > Metazoa > Arthropoda > Insecta > Lepidoptera > Tortricidae > Epinotia > Epinotia nisella. Next base: position 13,601,690 of record OW028682.1, on the reverse strand, counting down.
AATAAAGTCATTTACTTATATTATTATTTTTATGCACATGCAAATGTCAACCACCAAAGGTACTTCAAGAGATAAACTGCACGATTTAGTGTTCCAACATCAAAACAAACTCGTAACGCCGATTTGAGCGTTTGAGGTTATTCGTTCGGATTCACATACACGGCCACCCACTGGCGCATTCGGTTCTACTCAATTGGTAGCTGCAAAAACTGCATTTGCATAGGCGATGCGCCGATAGCGGCCACCGCGAGAGGTCGCTGCCACTCCATCTACAAATGCTCGGATGAGTTTTCTTATTGAAATAATCTATCGAAGCTTATACGCGCACCTACAGTTCTATTGAGATAAAGACTGTACGCGATAAAATCTGAGCATACCTGATCTACTTAGTATATTTTTCTACCAACTGATTATTAAGAAACAGCACTTTCTTTAAATAATCCTTCGTAATTGTAGTAGAAAGTGAATGACCATGATCAGAATTTGCTGTACAAAAAATAATAACTTTGTTAACACAAAAACTCATACATGCTCATACATTTTAATATGATTGTATTTTTATTTTATAGTATTATATCTATAAATTATTTAAAAAAAGTGCTGTTTCTTAATAAGCAGTTGGGTGAAAATATACTAGATCAGGTATGCCCAGATTTTATCGCGTACAGTCTTTATGACGACATTGACGACGATGTACTCTTTTAGACGTATCCGTAACGGCAACGATATGCTGACAAATTGGTTCTTCGAGATCTTTACCCGTTATTCATAAAACTTAACACACCTCTCCTCTAAAAGCTACCTATCAAGATATGACCCACAATGCAACAATAAGATATCCAGAAGTAACATTAGTAGAGTACGGTGTAAACTGCAATATTAGGTTACGATAAAGACGAACTTCTAGTCAAAGGTGATAAGCAACGTAGGGCGTTTTGTTGGCTTCTAGCCCTCGGGAAGCCTTGGTTAAAATAGCCATTGCAATAATGACCGCTAACTTCCTGATAGACATGACACCTAAATAAAAATAATAATTAGACAAAAAAAGTTCTGTTATTTTACACAATTACAGTTTATTATCTATTAGATCTACTGTAGTCCAATGTACGGTAGGTTTTTAAGCAATTCCGTATTACCCTACCCTAATAGTTCCACGTTCTGTGTACATTACAAATAGCACTTTACAACCGAGAAACCGAGTACCTCTGTGCAAAATAAAAATGAACAGTAATGACTTTTTTTATTAACAGTTAATGTAATAAACTTGCACGATCGTATAGAGTCAGGTTGTAAAGGGATAGGACTATGTATATTACACGTGAAAGCATTCAAGATCTAAAAGTTTTCCATCCACAGTTTAAATACCGTTCGTTTAAATTTTGAACAGTTATGTTGTATAAGAACCAACAGGTTAATAATAGTTTTTATATGACTACGGTGTAAAAAAGCATGTAATTTTCGCACCCAACTGTGTATAAGGTCGAAGTTTGCTCAGTGGTTGCAGTGAGCGCACCCGCAGCGTGTTCCCCGGTGACAAATGCCGATGCCACCCACAGCACGCACGACCTCGGGACGATCAAATAAATACCTCCTATTTATTTATACCTCCATGTTTTTATTCACAAGTAATCTCCGCTCCGACTCGAAACGTCTTACTTTTGATAATAACTTCATTTTGAGGGCCACGTTTGAAAGAATGAAATGTCGGTCGGTTTTATATTCATATTTACATTTATTTACAATTTTGTTTTGAAATTCATTTAAATAGACATATATATGAATTTAATAAAATATGAACTTGATTTAGTTGTGTGTCAATTTGACGACAACAGTGACGAACCTGCAAAATATAGTTCCCAATTTTCGGGCTACTGCTGTCTATCTATATACAGTGTGTTACCGGCACGCAGGCATTTATTAAAACTTATAAATCTTATAATGATATGTTCCATTAGCAATTGTTTGCATGTATTAGCAAATCATAATTATGTAAATTAACTGCGCAATTAAATTCCCAAAATCTGAATCTGCAATGCAGTGGGTGTAAGACGTCGTAATAAACAAAGTATTAAGAGCGGCCATTTACACTTACTTGTCAATTTACTTTGCTGTACATTACTGACAATTTAAATTTTGTTAGAATATTTATGAAGTCGGAATTTTAGTTAATTAATCGAATTAAGGTGACGGTTAAGCTAAAGAACTACGTTAGTTTACCCGTTTTTACCGGTTTTTTCGTTTATTTACGTTCTTTTACTTAAAAAAAACCCGCTTGCCATTAACGCACTGTATACTTATTTTGTATTTTTTAATTAACTGACTGTTGATTAGTATAGCCGATAGCGATTATAATTTCATGTGTTCTGTCTACCCCTTTGGGAAAACAAGAGTTAATGTGTATGATGTGTGTGTATGTATGTGAGTTTTAATACACGTTAGTAATATGCTAATTCTGTTTAGTATGTTATTGTAAGTTTAGGCCAAGACTATGCACGTGTGATTTTGTTTCAGCACATTTGTAGAAACAACAGAAATAAGTGTTATCTACTTGTGTAGTTGCCGTCTTACCAATGCGACCATATATAACAGGAAGTAGGTATAGGTATTTTTTATTGTCGTCTCCATACATTTTATTTCAAATAAAGTGATCATTGGCGAGGTTTTACTATGGAATACATTATTTCAGTGCGTCAAAAAAGTCTGTTTATGATTCGAGGATTTCCTTTTTTTTCATAGAAAAACCGATTTTTCACAGACGTTTTTTAGAAAAAAAATATAATATGTGTATTTTTCCCGCCATATCATTCTATTAGTCATTTGGTAATATAAACTTGACTATTAAAAGCCAATTCACGAAAAATAAATATCCTATAACCATGACAGTCGATTGTCAGCCCACCTTGCGACGCGCGCATTTGTCAATGGATTCCCATAGCGCCTGAGAAGCTCGCGCGTAGAGTCGCCTAGCCCAATAAAAATAATACCCACAATCCGAGTAATAGTTTTTAAGAAATGAGTGGGCAAACATTTTGTATCAGTATTTCTTTGGGAGCCCTTATGTACATTATCTATATGTATACGTCTATACGAATAGTATAAATAAAAATAGAGGAAAAGTCTGTAAGATTGTAGCTTTGTAAGTTTGTATGTTTTGGGTAATCTCAGGAACAACTTATCCGATTTCAAAAATTCTTTCACCTGCGTGTAGAATGGACTTTCTGGATGGTTATAGGCTATATTTTATCCCGCGGGTTTGCCTGAGTTCTTTGCAATACGCGGGCAGTTAGTCGTATATGTATAAATAATAACATTAATAACGTAAACATATTGCTGTTCCAATTGTATTACATGCAAATACTAAGACTGTGGCAAACAAACACACGCCTTTTAGTGTACGTACGTAGTTGATTATTATTATTGTTTTGTTCCTGTAAATTGATGTTTCGTTTCACAGTATTAGAGTTAAGTAAATCTGTAATGCTGTGTACATATAATTAAGTAAATAAATAAATGGTAAGCAGAAACCATATCCGTAGAAGAATTACTAGCGCGTTGTCGACTTTTTATTAATTTGAGGATTTGTTGTTTTCATAGCTAGAGCCCCTCACTCTCAACACAACACGAGACATTCTCGGGAGCTCTACATAGACTTGTCCTCCTTTTTTTGAAGCACTTCATTTAAAAGAAAATACGTAATTGCTCCTGCAATCCCGCTTGTTTTCGAGTAAATATTCTCATCCTTTCTTCGCGGAATGCAAATGGACAACAAAATGAACGTCGGCGCGCGGCAAAGGCCGAGTGGCGCCTGCGCTGGCAGCAGTGTTGGACGGCAGTTAACTCAGTCAAGTGGGGTAAACTAGCATGCCAAACTAAAAAGCCTTATGCGCATTCAAGTACCGAATATTTTCACGTCCTTCTGGATTTAGGCGGGTGTAAAGGTGATTAAAACCGCCCGAGCGCGTGCCCGCGGGCGGCGGCGTATATCACATTCCGATATAAATTAGTTTTGGACCAGTTTATGCCGAAATAAGTCCGAGATAGCCCACGTAATTAGCCCGCGTTTAGAACATCAGATTATGGTTGTGTGGCAGGTATGCCAAGGGTTCATATAGCTTGTAGATGTAAAATCTAAAATTTTCAAAATTCCAGCCAACTTTATTGTGAATTTACATATTTCTCACATTATCTGTCCTGTCAGCGAGCCCTCTTTCGTTGTATGTTTTAGTTTATTCGTTAATTTGTCCTGGTTGGCTAGGACAGTTAGCACGGCTATCGCAAGCTGTCTCGCGAGCAGCTTGCGATAGCCGTGCTGAAAGTCAGCGTCATATTGTTCATGAGAATATACTGAGTTCCGCTTTGTGGTATTAAATACTTGGTCTGGACATATTTTCATGAACACGTGCTTCTGATTGATAGCAAATACATTTTTCTTTCTTTTTTTAATTTCTGTTTATAGCTGCGTATTGTATACATAATATTAGGTACTAACGTTCCTAAGCTAAAGCTAAAGATTAGAAATGTATACTTATGTGAAATTAAACATTCAGACTCGTTTGAGAAACTTTTTTAATACTTGTGTGCCTTTTAACATTAATCTAAGCAGATTATTCTTGAGCTCACGTAGTCTCTCTAGTTCTAACAATTAGTTATATGAGTAATTATACTCATATAACTAATTGTTAGAACTAGAGTTGCTTAATGTTAGTGCCTAATTGCCTATGCTGTATTATTACCCGTTACATGTCCAAATTTCTACTAACAATATCGCTACATCAACATTATGAAAAACTTGACAACATTCGACTTCAACTTACCAAAATGACTAAGGTTTACTGAAGCACGCCGAACTTAAGATACCTAATAGCCAGAAGCCTCTGTAGACATTGATAGTGATATTGATATTTATTTATCTCATAATATTACATTATTTACATTACAGCAATATTGTAAAAGTAAGCTTCATGACGTATAAATACATATGTAGAAATTTACGATTGGCGAAATTAAAGAGTACATCACAGGGCGCGGTTGCGGTCGGCAGCCGTGCATTTCACAACCTCTCTCCACTCTCCTCACCACTAACCCCTAGTATATCCGGACCTCGAGATCCGTTACAAACATTCGCAATTGAAAGTTACTCTGATATTGGTTGGAATGAGTAGAGTTGTCGATAAGCTAAGTGAATACCAGCCCAGTTGACGTGGACGCACGCGATGTGAGCGTTTTGAAGTAGACTCGCAATTTCTCCCGCCCGCGGCCATCGCCGAAACTGTTCTTTAAAGTCAAAGCCCTTTAAATACTCGTTAATGTTCACGCCAATCTGAAATGTAAGCTATAAGTAAGTGGGAGCGAAATCGCGTGATATTTGTATGGAGTTTGGTCCCTTTGGCTCTAAGATGTAGAAATTACAGTGGACCCACGGCGCAATTACCAGCGTTCGGCGCGTGTGGGAACCGATTTATTAAGATCTAATCGCGCGCAATTAAAATACGCATCGCGAAATTACGAGGTTATGCAAATTGTTCAGGAACGCGCGATCGGGCTACGACGCTGCTACGGACGTAGCGCGTAGCCTTCTACGCTCGTGCGGTGAACGAGATTGGTCATTATATTGAGACCAGCAGAATATGTATGTACTTAGCATAGATACTTTAGATCAACGGTCGGCAACAGGCGGACCGCGGTCCGCTTGCGGACCGCGAAAGGTCGAACCTCGGACCTCGGAAAATGTAATAATGCATTGTAATGTACAGTATCTATACAGGTACCAACTATCAATTTTAAAGCTAATATTATTAATATTCATTATTATATCTTGTTTTTTTCTGGACCTCGTTAAAATTTTCTCACAGTATCCGGACCCCATCTGAAAATTCTTGCCGACCCCTGCTTTAGATGCTAGATTGTAACTCTAGCTTGTATGTCACGCAGAGTTGGTTGTTTTGAAGTGGATACTTCTTTGCTCGCGTTCAATAGCTTCGCGTTGTATAGGGGTACAGTTCAAAATGTATCACGTGACTTCCGGAGTAACTTTTTGTAGAGAAGCCTAATCTGATTTCAAATAATTGTTTGTTACATGTCTTAATCCTTCTTGATTTGCCATTAGTTGTTAATCACAAAATGTTATTTAGTTTATGTGGCGGACATGAAAATAATGCTGAAATGACCGCCATTTTCAATGTATCGCGAGTCAAATGAGCTACGTCAGTCAATGTTGCCATATAGTTATACCGATTTATTTGTACTTATACAGATTTAATGAATTAATTCAGATATATATTTTACGGATACACCATAATAGCAGATTCCTTTAAATAATCAAAACACTTTGAATTTAACAATTCATTGAAAATGCTTTTCTAAGTAGACTTTCCCTTTAGATTTAAATCAATCACAAATCCATGGAATACAATTTAGGACAGGGACAGTTATTATTATGTATATTATTAGCATTTGGTCGGTTTTTTTTATTAGGGTTCCATAGCCAACAATGTTTTGTATCTCCGGCACAACCCGTTTCTTTTTTGTATGTTCTATATATTTCGTCCTGTTTTCTCTGACGGTAAATAATCTCCATTACTATGATACATGTACAGTTACATGCTACACCATCGCTAACTACGAGTTTGTAATGTCTTTAGTCTGTATTATAATTATATACATTGTTTGATACTTTGAAAGTAGATATTAATAATTAAATTAGTTAATAGCGCACGATAAAAGTTCATACATTTTTACTCGTGTCGGTTTGATGGAATGATACAATACAAAACACAGACGTGAGTGCCGTGTGTGCAAACAACCGCATACGAACGATTGGTCAAGACGTGCGGATTTTACTTATTATGTGTAGTAACCTCAGTTTTCTAAATCCATGAAACCAGCTAAGATGAAGCGTTCTTTCTCTATAACATGAAATTAATTTAATAATGAGTAAGCGTGACAATAGCGCCTTCCCACGGCCACGGGGTGGACCTCCCGGGCGCGCATACATTACTTAGAGCATCGCCCGTGCCCACACGCGCCGGGACTTTACGCACACGCTGTATCAGAGGTATTACAATATTTTTAGGTATAAATAGTAGATTGTATGTAACACTAAATCTTTTCACCTCACTAAAGCTAGGAAAATACTACATAAGAAAAACAACTGAAATATTTAAAATCAGCCTTTATTTTAACTAGTACACAAATTGGCAGGGCATCTTATCTATACAGTCAGCAAAACTATTACCTAACTATTAACAAATATGAATGCAAGGGTGCTAAACTAATAGATTTGCTGACTGAAGCCAAGTACATAATATAATATTTGTTATACTTATATACCAACATGTAAGTAAAATCTGTTCAAATATTCTTTGCACTCCTGTAGATAAAATGCAGTTTTAAGGTCTTTCCGAGCTAGTGAGGTGAAATAGTACATTAGTGCCGTGGCCGGGAAGGAGGCAATTGCAGGCTGAGTATTTGTTACGTAATACGAAGCCTGCAGTTGCCATTCCGGCTAAGGCTAATATAGTGCTTTTCTCAAAAATGGGGGAATAATAAACTTTAAATATCGTTGCACAACGTAAAAATATTAATGATTTCCCGCCGTTTTTCTTTTTAAACCGAATCGCAAGTGGGTCGTTCTTCTTTTTTACCGACAATGAATCGAGGTTTTTCTGTTTTTTTGGTTTTTGAACTATCGAAAATTGTGGTTTTGAAGTGCGATTTTTAAAAAAATGCATAGGTTTCTTCATTAGAACTAATTAAAGTTTACTTTCTGGCCAATATAAATATTTATTTACGGTTGGTTTCTAAAAAAAACATGTGACAAAGTGGACTATTTCAGTGGGGACAACATTTTGGTTTACCACTCTGTCACGGCATTCTACGAAAAAAACAAACATTTAAAAAAATGCTAGTTAGAGAAAGTGAAATATTATATATCACTAATTAATAAAATAATATGGACGTTCATTCGAACATTATAAAACCATAAACATCATTACTCAAATGAGATGCCGTAATAAGACGAAGGACAGGCTATTGTCGGTCGAAAAGAAGAACGACCCACGTGTATTTTCCACCGAAAAACGCAAACTATTTGAGACACATAGAAAAACGTCGCGTTTGCAACAGAAAAATACGACTTGAATTGGCTGATACGATCTGTGCCGTCTTTTATTATATGCCGGTTTCAACCTTTTTTTAAAGTTTGGTACTCGACAAATAAAGGAATTTATATGTAACATTCTAGGCGGCCTGCAATGTTTTTAATTTTTTTGGTTTGATTTGACCTGAAACTATACACTTTACCTTCCAATATGTAGCGACTGATGTACATTTTGCGGGCCATTTTTGAGAAAAATATTTTTCTTTCTTTATATAAATACCTTATACCGACAACCTTACATTAGACGCACAACAACAAACACATATTTGGTGAGCAAGCTCGCCCATATCGCGGTATTAGCATGTTAATGAAGAGGCGTGGCGGGACTCCCTCACAAATCATGCGTCCACGCCGTGATATATGCGCCCTTTAATAACCTATCACATTGTCGGCCTATTGTAGTTTCGGGGCTCGAAGTTTGACATACAACGTGGTTCATACATATGTATATTGAAATAACATTGCCTTTGAACAGAACAGCGCATACACATCACTTTTTTCACCGAAAAGCTAACGGTAAATATCAAATGATATTCCGTACATAAGTTCAGAAAAATTCATTGGTACGAGCCGGGTTTCGTCCACGACTGCCGTTTGACAGCCTAATGCCTGAACCACTACGCCACCGTAGCTTCAATAATATACCTAAGGTATATGTATATGTTGCACGAGCAATGGGTCAGCTTCTTCTTCTGGGAAGGGGTGGGGGGCACCTGCCCTACCCTGCCCGTACCTCGCTAGCTCGCTACGCCCTTAGGACTTGGTCTGGAAGACCTCTAGACCGTTTGCCTCCAATCTTGCAAGTAATCATCGAACAACTGGTTCGAGATTGTGTCCGTTCGTCATCTATCTTATATTTGCAAGTAGGTAATGTACTTAGTTTAGATTTTAATTTAAATTGATATTTGTTTTAAAACAACGCCATTATTTGACTTTTATTATAAAAATAATTACTCAGCTGTTCTCAAAAGAAAATATCAATGGAGCATATATTTTGGCTTTGAAGTGTATCCACAATCGGCATAATTATGAGTATACTTTTGCTGACTTAGTTTTGGCATGATCTTGTTGCTTACAACTCCATAACCCTCTGGCAAAAAATAGTGCGGATATCCGGTCAGAACGAAGTATATTCGTTGTGTCGTACCACCACGGCACTCGCTGATGACTATAAGAATTATAGCTCTCATTCGATAAGTATTTGGAGTGTATCTAACATCTTAACGGGATAAGGAACTTCGTTAGTGCGACTCGCGTCATTGTTTATTTTAACATACCAATCGTAATTGTACCTACTCTCTGAAAAAATATTAGACAACCGATTAATCAACAAAACGGTAACAAACACTTCTAACTAAAGAACCCTGTCAATTAGCTACTTAATTCCAAATATTCCTACGCATCCCACAGGTTCCTTAGGTAGCTGAATTACCATAGTAACGAAGGGGCGTGGCGCGGTAACTCACGCCCCGTACAAAATAAATAATTGACGCCAGGAATGTGGCTCCACGCAAAGAAGGACGCAAGTAATCTAACTTTCTGGTCTGGTAAGACATTTTGTGTAAACAGGGCAATGCAGCCGATAGATAAATGGACCACCGCTCTGAGGGTTTAGGAATTTTGATTTTGTTAGCTCACTCGGTGAAGGGTAATTGTTATCTGTTTAAGAATGGATTTTAGAACGGGTTACGTTTATTTTGAGGTCAAATGGCAATACGTTGATATACATATAAGTTAGCTTCGGAGGTTTTTATTCAAATTCGAATATCATATATTAGAGCAGCAACAAAGTTACCTGTGCAATTTCAAATGTAATAAAATAAAGATTAAGGTGAATTCAGAACCTCCTTCCTTCTATTGAAGTAGATTAAAAATATGTATGGTAATTATATTCCCTTTTTCCCGTACTTTGGTAGGCACTAATTTCGAATATTAAAGCTTTTGTTTTTTTTAAATTTTGTAATATAATATTATAAAGAGGTCTGTGAGATTGTAGCTTTGGAAGTTTATAAGTTTGTAAATATGTATGTACCTAATGGGTAACCTCCGGAACCAGTTATCCGATTTCAAAAAATCATTCACGTGCGTGTAGAATGGACTTTCTGGATGGTTATAGGCTATATTTTATCCCGCGGGTTTGCCTGCTTTCTTTGCAATACGCGGGCGAAGCCACGCGGGCAGCTAGTACTAGTATATATATAAAATCAATCACAATTAGTACACGCAGCGCGATTTACAGACTCCATCAGCGAGCTCCAAGCAAAAGCTAGGATTTTAGTCAAATGTTCTGAGTCACAACATAATGGGTAAAATAAAACGATGTAAAAACGAACCGTTTAGTGTCCTTGAGACGGAACAGCAGGTTTACCTACGACTACTTAGCGACCTTAATCAAGCGTCGAACTTGAGACGCCCTCTGCGCTGTTTACTGGTTTACGGGATCTCTAGTTTAGGCTAAGCAATTCAGATTTGGGTCAATATAATCCACTATTTTTGGGTCACATTATGTTGCTGTGATGTTAGTTAGTTAGTTAGTTTTACTGGGCATTTTCCGCAAGTCGACATCCAGTGTGCCTATTTTGCGTGAAACGGCAGGGTGGCGCTACTCTAACCACCCCAGCTCCTCCAAAAAGTTTAAGAGTGCCTTGGTATTACTGACTGCGTTCCTTAGTGTGTCCGGAGACCCTAGGTGCTTTTTCCTGTATACTTCTACCTGCTTACAATCCAGTAGAATATGTTTAGTCGTTTCTTCTGCCTCCATGCACGCTCTGCACATGGGGCTGTCTGTGATACCTAAATTATAGAGGTGTCTGTTCAAGGTGTTGTGTCCGGTTATCATCCCTACTATCTTGCGTAGTTGGTTTCTGTGTGTCTTCATTAGTGCGGTTGTGAGTTTGTGGTCGCGCTTCGACAGAATCTCTTTGGTCTGTCTGCATGTGTCTATTTCCTCCCAGTATCTTTGGTGTAGGTCTTTGGTGTATTGGTCTAGTTTGTTATATATGTAGCTTTGTGGCAGGGGTAAGATTGGCTCCGGTCCGTATGCCGTTGTTTCTGAGCCTTTCCTGGCCAGTTCATCCGCTGCATCGTTTCCTCTTGAGCCACTGTGCCCCTTGATCCATGTTGCTGTGATGTGGCTTCATCCATTTATAGTAGGTAGGTTCTTCATTTTTCCCGTGGGTGTCGTAAGAGTTAACCACGAGAATAGGGTCGATTGAAATGAATGTAAAAAATAGGCTAAGTCTCGAAACTCTTCCACCGTAAAAAGTTGTGAGATATTTCGTAGAGCCAAGTCAGGCATTCTTATTAATCTTTATTTACTTGCTAAATAAAATTCTGCAACTTGAAAATCACGCAGCTTTACTGCATTTATTAATTTTTGCATCGGTACCTAAAACTAAGTAGTATTGTGTGATTGGCAAGTCACCCTTGCTTCTTTGTTTTGCAATTTAAAGTCAAAAGAAGGGATGAGATATCTCATTTCCATTTAAATTTTATTCTATATACCTAAGTATATCTTGATGTCAATGCGTCTCGGAAATGAAAAACTTAATTTATACAATCCGGTTTCTATTTTTAAGTTTAATAATTGTAATATTACAATGTCTTAATTCATTGGACTATATGACATAGTATATGTACAAAAGTGCCTATTAAGTAAGTACCGAAACCTAATGGTATTAAATTGCATCAATTTTCGGCCAAGAATTTAAAGTGTATACCGCAATTATACACAAATAAGATAAAAACTCTATCAAAATACCGTATCAAATTAGTATAACATTTCAACAAATGGATTTGAACAGTATTAATTAAATAAGTGTTTTTTATTTATTTATATGTGTTTTCGAATATCAATTTAAACTGTTAATATGTATTCATTTAGTATACCTACTGTCAGATTTTGTTATCTTTAACTTAATGATAAGACAGTGCCATGTTAATAACTTTTAGATTTAATTCCATTAGTGTTTTACTGATTCTGCTAAAACAGCTAAGTACTTAATGTGTGCAAAGAAGGAACCACAGAGACTGCCGAAACCAATTCACGGCATTAAGTCGAATTCAATCACCCGTCATTAGGCGGTAGGTAAGTAGATATCGAAAGAACTCTAGGTGATAATCTGTATCCCGTACAACCCGGCCGCGGTTAGCATATTATAATCAGTAAATTAACTGCAACCAATATATAACTATAAACTAACGAACATAATGCAAACAGCGTGAAAATATTGTTGGGAGATAATTGAGAGGATGATTTTATAGGAAAGGCTATTTAAGGGATAGTGCGTTTTATGCAAGATGTAAAGGATAAGACATTACCTAATCTCGGAGTTTACTATGCTTAAATTTGCAGTATAACTGGAAATAATTCGGGTATTAGCTGCTTTTACGAAAAATTCATAGATGTCATGATGTTTATAAAAAGTGTTCATATATGTATATACTTTTTTTGATATTTAACTTAGTACAACTGCTTGATTTGTAAGTTTGTTATATACAAGTATGACGCCATAAAGTCCATTTTTGCGACCCACCTTGGCCGCCCTGTACGCGTAGAGTCGATCCTAAAACAAAAAAATACTTGATCCAAGGCAAATATTTTGACCGCGGTCAGACCGGCGCAAGCGGCTCGGTTCGGAGGCGGAATGCAACAATCGCCGGCACAGGTGCACACGCACCTGCCGCGGTGACAATCCGTGCACTTAGAACCAAAACAACCTTAAGACAACAAGCATTTACAACGAATATCAACTCTTTGTTAAGCCTAATACGATTCAAATTAGAACTGTTCTAAAATGGCGCTCGGAACTTTTTAGGTTAAAGGTTTTAATCGCGATGGATCGACACATCGCCGAGCTGCATCGATACATCGGCGCTGGATCATCGATAGCTCCGTTTCTTCGTGTACTTGGGCTTAAATTGAGCGTTAAGAATGTTTTCTGTGCGACTAGGGCTCTAATTAAGGGTAATGAGCTTATGTCAATGGCGGTGCACGCATATTATTTATACGTAATTTTCTCAATATGTCTGTTACTGAAAGGTCAACTGCAGAGAGACTTAAATAACAATGGCGTGTTGTCGAAACTGCTGATTCTACAGTATTGTCGAATGTCTATCTTATCTAGCCATTATCTTTATCCTATGAGACGACACAGCCACTATTTTTATCCTAAGAGACGACACATATGTGGCCCAAGATGTACCGCTGCCGTTCCCGGTATCTTTTTGCCATAGGAAAATTGCCTGCAATACTTAGTTCAACACCGCCAGCAACTTTGGGACAGCCTGTCAGCAGTTTGTAATTTTGATACATTTTAAAACTTCTAATAAATGAAATTAGTAGTTTCCGAGTTTGGGACGAATTCACATTAGGCGCACGCAAAATGCTCATGCTTTCTATACTATACTAGGCATATTTTGTGATTAAAAGTAGTAAGAAAATGTTTACCTTTTTTATTGCACTCGGTCGCACTTACTTGCAAGTAAGGGACGAATTATATGTTTGATATATTTAAATGGGTTCATGCTAGCTCGGCTCGCCCAGTGGCAGAGGGTACATGCAGTTAGCAAATCAGACAACCGCGTGCCTTGGGTTGGGAATGCTTATGATTGCTGGGAATGAGGAAAATCAGGTAACCGTGTGCCTTAGAAAGACCTGAGATTTAGTTAGATAGAAACAACATGTTTGACAAATTATTGACTGGATGACGCTCATCTCGGACATGACACGGTGAAGTGTGATTCATTATTTACGCTCCTGTCTTGGTAATCGCAGTTGTCGCGGCGCCGCCGGCGCTTGGCCCATCCGACTGTGACCAAACAACACAGGAGAATTATATGTATATCACATTTCAATTTGATATCAATGTAATTTGCGCGCTCGCTCTTGTAGAAACACTCCGAGGTATCGTGTAAGATCGACCGCAAAACATCATCATCATCATCATATCAGCCCAAAGACGTCCACTGCTGGACATAGGCCTCCCCCAAAGAGTGCCACAATGACCGGTCCTGCGCCACCCGCATCCAGTATCCGCATCCGCAAAACATATTGAAATTAAATTACTATACGAAACGTTCGTGTCTCATTGGCCCCAAGGTGGAAAAAACACTGATCTAAAACAAGGTCCAGACAGAGTAGTGCGCAAAATAAACGACATTATTCGAGTCACAATTAAATTGTATTAAAGTTGAATTTAGAATGGCGGATTAGAAAAAGGAAAATGAAGGTTTGGCATATGTCAACTCTATTTGAATGACGTTAAGGTCCAAAAGTGCTATATTCAATTACCTCGACCGTACATTTAATTCGAAATTAGAATAGAGCCGTAGCAAATGCTTGTTCGAAATTCGAACGGAAAAACACTTTGAGTATTAAGCCACTGGAGATGCCATGACGTAAACTCTTCGAACAAATTTTTTCGCCACTTTTGGCGGGGGGCGAGGTAAAACACGTATAGCACACCACCAAAAGAGGAATAACTCAACAGACACAAGTTTTGCTGTTGCGATAAACGCACACTACAAAAAAATTCAACACATCAAAAATTACACGCACACAGACAGAGTTTTCACGTAACTGATGCAGCATACATGCGAACAAGTTAGTGATGGGATACATCGAAGACATCTGAAGAATGAGTCAAATTAGTTTGATGAATGAACTGAATTATCTTATACTATTTATTATTAAATTGTAAAAGTGAAAATTCTGTCCATTGAAGATACTACCCAAAAAAATGTTTGTTTGTATATATGTCTGTCTGTAATTATGTGCCCTAGTGTCCTTAGCCCTCTCGCACAGTAAAACTGTGGAATGAACTCTCGCCCGCGGTTTTCCGGGCTGATACTTATTGATTGGTATTTGCAAGAACCTATGTATATGCAATTATATTTTAATAAGGCTCAGCTTTCACCACATTTATAAAGTTACTTCAAAACATAAATGAGCAAAGGGAAAGCAATAAAATAAATTGTTAATTTTATTAGAATTACCACATATTTATTAATTTAAATTCTCTGGTAGGGATTTTTAAGACCCGCTTAAGACTTTTATTAATTAGTATTTTTATTGATTTTTAAAATGAATAAGTTTATTGTACACGTAATCATTTTTGTAGCTTTCCGGAGTAAAGTGCTCCGAACAGATAACACTTGTACGTGTAGGTTTCCAAGAATAATTTTCGTAATTACAAATTGTTCTCCATTTCTCCTTTATATAGGGATCTTTTGGAAATCTAAAAGGACATACAATTATATTAAATAAAGTATAACACTATAAATAATAGTATATGAATAACACATACACTCATAGTCCCGCACTAAATGTATTCCTTTTACCTAGATTTTTTTTGCCAATAATTCATTTCTTTTTAAGACTAAATTTCAACATCGTAAGTCCAGAGAAAAGTAATTTTTCTGATTCACCTTACAAGATTTAAATGTAACATACATCTATACCTACTATTTAATTCAATATCTAATATACAAAACTGACTATTAAACAAACTGCAGTGATTGAATGAATGAATGATTCATTCAAATGTTGAGTCGCCTTTCTTACTTTATCACATCCCTAAAGACCGATTCGAACCCTTACCACTATAATCATGTTTACGTTCTGTCGTTTACGTATCGCTAACGGTATTTTCTTTAAATGGAGATTGTACTTCAATACACATTTAATAGTTAGTAAAAATACTTACCTATGATAGGAAACGTGAACTTGTTGCGAATTTGAGCTGTCAGATCACCTTTTACATAATAATATTGCACAAGTCACCATTTTTCGAGAGAAACGTCACGCGACACGGAACGATACAAAATGACGGTGAAGCGACTTTAAGTAGTTTTATATAACGTGGTTGAACAGTTGACCAATGTACTTTGCCGGAGGGGGTCGCCTGTCTATGACATCTCCAGTGGCTTAATACTCAAAGGGAAAAACAAGACGGAATTCCCTGGAAGCATTCCCGTAGAGTCGAAATGACAAATCAATAGATAGTTCAACATATTTTAATCGATTTGGTTTGATTTTTGAAATTGGGCAGTGTCATGATGACGATTATAAAGTAGCTTAGCAATTAAAAAGTTTTTATCCACTATAGTCAATGAAATAAAAAGTATATCACTGGAGCGTACTCGTCACATTGATTTATGATGTTACACATTTCGTTGAATCCATTTGAGGTGAACCTTTCGTAAATCTACCTACTTACTTACTTGAAGAATCTAAATTAAAATAGCTGTTGGGAGTTTTATGACCGTTTAAATGCTAAGATATATCAAGTGCTCAATCGGAAACACGAATCAATTACAAAATTTTGGCGAGGTGTACCTACATATTATGTACTTGTCACACACATTGACATGCTTACAAACATTCTGTATCTCCTGTAAAAAAATCGAATGGCAAGTCAGGTACGTTACGAAATTACTATTAATGTAATAACCTGAGATTCTGTTCACGTTTGCAATGGGAATGATTCTGTATGCACGATACATTATAAACAGTCAAGATAGGAGCCACGAAGAACTATCATTAACCCACAACCCCAAGTAATTAACGCTATGCAAATTACACATAAACTCACATACATAAACCCAACAGCGAAGTGTACTCGTGGTGGAAGGAACTTGCAATGTCTTCCTTCGTTAACTCCCAGCTATTCAGTATAATAAATGGCAACAAAGTTACTCCAAGTTTAAGCACTGGTAATTAATAAGCAGTGGTTTTCCTTTTGACGAGTGATTCTTATTTAGATAGGAATGTTATGTGCAAGGCAGGATATTGAGTTATTAAAATAGTTAATGCATATTCTGGATTGCATGTTAAATAACTTCATTATCTGGTAGTTTGCCTATCGCGGTATTCAAAGGTGCATCAAATGTTATGCGAAGTTAGCAGTTTCATTAATTTTTTATGATTGCACTATTAACAATTCAATATGTACCTACTCTAAACGGACGTGGATAAACCTATGTCTCAGATTGTCGCAATTATAAACTGGTTCCGTAAAAATTTGCTATCACTGATTGGTAATTTGGGAACCAATAAGTGGTTGTTTTATGCTATTTCATTACATTCTAAGAACATGGCTACAATCATAAATCTGCAGGGTTTCGACTCACTCAAGTAATTTCTTTAATCTTTATTTAGCAGTTACGCGTCTTCGGCTTCAATCAATCAATCAATTTTACTGGGTGCCCTGAAAACCAGCGCCTTTAGCATATATTGCTGCTGGCATATACTGAGTGGCATCCATTTTGGTGCATTTCAGATGTAACTATACACTTGTGTAATTTCTTTGTCGCACCAAATAAATATATTTCTATTCTTCTTCTTCTTCTATTTGGAAAGCCTCTCTTGTAGACTGTAGACTAGCCACTTGATGTAATCCACTATTTGCTGCTCAATTCTGAATCGCAATTTTGGAAGAAAAAGGTCATCCGCGCGTCCATAGTCCACACCGTAATCCCTCATCTTTCTTCTTCTATCACGGTAATATTCAAAGGTTCGGAATTTCCCTTGCCTTGTATTCACAACGCATTACGCAACGCAAGTCGCCTTTGGATGTCCAGTATAAATCAAACCTATACAATTAGAAAATGTTCTTATAGTTTGTTATATATAGTTCAAATGACAAGATGCACTTAACTTAACGTGGGATTTAAAACATCATTTGTTGCTAAATATGAAAGGAATAGATAACAAACAGACGTCGTAAAACTGACCGAAGTGTGGGCACGTGTAGGAGTTACTACTGTTTGTTGTATTGTTTTACAACCCTAGTTGAAGATAACTTTTTTAAGTTTTAAGTACTTTTCGTCATCTAAACTAAATCTCGGAGTCAAGCTATACTAGGGACAAGTAAGGTGAGCCGAGACAGTTGTGAATCGCAGCTCGTCAAGCGATTCCTTACGCAAGCGGGCGGTGGCCGCGTCGCGCTGTTTAACGTTCTCAGGCGATAGCAGCTATCTCCAGCAAACACCTGATTGTTTGAACCACCGCCATCCATGCAACAAGTACAATAATACATCCAAAGCAAATATCGACCTTATTACAAAGATATAAGAGCCAGTAGACGTGTTTGCGATGTTTTAGTCGGCGCCGCGCGCTAGTCCTTGTTTTACAGACACGCGACGACTTATCTATCGATACTTTCAAGTGAAGTCGCGCGTCACACTATTTGTGTTTGTTTATCGACGTGACACTTAAAAGTGTAGGTTTTTAGAAATATTCACCAAAATTATAATACACAAATGTATTATAATTTTGGTGAAGCTTAAAATTGGCCGAACTGTATAATTACACAATCACATTAAATGTCACTACAGGTAAGAAGAACTCCCGACGAGTTCGAAACATGTCTAACGTAGTGACATTTAATACGTGAGTTTAATCATGTAATTATTAGTATTATTTTAAACATGTCTCACTAAAGTTTAAATTCGATTCGTCGAACTGCCTTTTATTAATTCAATTAACTTCAGAAATAAAGCATTAACTCTGTCCACAGCCGCCTCTTAATCGAGCATTGTGTAAAGTATAAAAGGCAGTAATATATCAACTTTTCATAAATATAAACCCTTTTCTTTTCGGCCGCGGGTACACAACAGCTACACATGTAACAACAGCAAAAACATTAGCAGCCGCTTAGCGCACTAGTGCATTACTCGTTAATGATTGCACCTGCGCGGTGCATCTGCAAGGCCGCAGCATTTACTAGACATGTCCGACATAACTTAAAATTATTTGAGTTGGCCGAGTTGTCTAAAACTAAACCTTTCAAAAAGCGACTTTACTATCTAATCAAGAAGGTTCAAAAACCAAAGACGATCTTGTAAAATGTTGGTCAGAAAAAAGAATTTCAACTGTCTTTATAGTCCAGCGAGTATGAATAGGTCACAAGGCCGGCCCGCTAGTGCACCCGTCGGTTCAAGGACCAAAGCTTCAGCTGTGTACTTGGTAAAGTCTATTTTTATTTTTTACTAGTTTGTCATACCAGCAGAGGCATAAACCATTGCTTTATGGTTACTTTACGTTGTTAATACAACTACATTATGTCAGAAGTTCATTAAATTTGGTTTTCACTACTCATGCTCGAAAAGTGTGTCATATTAGGCTTAGCAAGCGGGCCTAAAGTAGTACATTTAGCCCCTAGGGAAAATATGTATACATATTTATGATTTTCAAAACATTTAAGCTGACCAATCAAAACACTTCACCGTATTAAATCCACAAGTATCACAACTCTTTAAAAAAACATTTGTATTTGCTATCAACTAACTGGAATACAGCTAGAATAAGAATCGACTAATCGGAAAACAGAATTAATTTCAAAAATCAGGTGTCATTTAGGCCCTAAATTCACAATCAATAGCCGCGTCCAAACGTTCAAGCGTGGTTGACTGCATACATGGCATAATGAGATTGAGCGAGATAGAATACTGTCTATCTCACTTTATCTTATGCCCCGTATGCTGTCCGCCGCGCTCGGCCGTTTGGACGCGCCTGTAGACGGTCAGAGGCGTTTATTCATGGTGTCAATATTTTGTATCTGTGTCAAAGCAGTTTAATATTACAAAAAGCATTGATTGTGGATGAATAATCTTTCTTTTTACTATTTTCTCGCAGTCAAAGTGAAGAGTAGAGTGTATAACACTGGTCTAAAAGCCATATATTACCCCTCGAATTTTGTTCAATGTTGTTTGTAGAGTCCGGTCTGTTCATGCTTGCAAGGGCATAATAACTATCTAAATAGAGTCTGGCCAACGAAAGCTGAACCAAGGAAAACGCGACAATTTCAAAAAATCATGACAGGGTAACACAGGGTCACTCACACAGCCGCAATTTTCTCACCTCAGATAGACACACATAGAGACAAAGTGTTGCCAATCAAATAACTACGAGGTTCAGCTTTCGTTTGCCAGACTCTACTAGTGTTATTATTATTATTTTCATATTGACGTGAGATACCATCCTGTTCTTGACAGGTTTTATTGTTATTGACCCTGTAAGTCGACTACAAAGAGAAAGATACAACCAAAGTTACAAAAATATGTATACACGACCTTAATGTTAAGGCAATAAAGTCGTGTATACATATTTTTGTAACTTTGGTTGTATCTTTCTCTTTGTAGTCGACTGTACATCCCTGACAATTTTACATTAATGGTCTTTTTTAACCGACTTCAAAAAAGAGGAGGTTGAGGAATTGAGGTAACTCCTCAAATATAGAAGGCACGCATGTAGTAATTTCGGTATTTTCGGTGAAGTGGAACTGATGATGAAGACCACAGATGACTTATGGAACTCGTACTTAAAACTGTAAAAGTACGTTACTGATTCTGATATGATTCCGTTGAAATAGCAACTAATGAAATCCTAAATTTCATGTGTCAAATCGACGGAACTCCTCAAATATTATCGGCCCACATACAGTGATATGGTTTTCGTCTGTAATAATCAACGTATTTACTCTCGGAAAGCAGTCCATGAGGTAAAAGTGGAAAGGAAATGTGGAAATGTTCATTTGGCTTGGCGGAGTACTAAATTGAAGTCGGTTTTTTAAAGTAAATTATTTATTATACTGTCTATTATGTAACCTGTGTGTCACAAATAAAAAAAAACCGGCCAAGTGCGTGTCGGACCACGCAAAACGAAGGGCACGGAGCCTATTAAAAAGGTCGTATCGTCACAAACAAACCTTATATTTATTTTGAAAGGCCTATCGATTGATGTGCCACACATGGGCTTACAATGATTTTTTTTTTAACTTTCAGTTTTATGTATGGAGTGCACCCCTAAAAAAAATATTTTAGTAATTTTAATTACAAAACTATGTAGCGGCTAACAAAATACACCTATCCTTAAAATTTTATTCAAATAAACCTTATAGTTTTCGAGTAAAATGCCTGTGACATACGGACAGACGGACAGACGGACAGACGGACATGACGAAACTATAAGGGTTCCGTTTTTGCCATTTTGGCTACGGAACCCTAAAAACTTACTACACGGACCGAAAACACATCGTGACTCTTCGGTATGACTTTTACACGAACGATTTAAACTCTGAACTGCTATACTTAGCTCTGGAAATAAAGCTAAGCACTAAAGCACTGACGACAGCATTAGTTCAAACATCGCCAGCCCGTCGCGAATCCTTTGCCGAGTTTGTGCTAAATATGGACGTCGGACGAGTACGTTTATTCAGCAGGTCCTGAATAACAGTTTAAAACTAACCTAATGGACTTAGTACGACTGAGAACCAGAAAAATCCAATTCTATATTTGTTAGGGGTTTTGTGCTTCACATAATCAAAATCAAAATTATTCCAAGCTACTTGAGATCGCGAATCAATTTCCAACAAGTAAAACGGTCCATACATGTTGGATTTTTTGGCAGGATTGAAAACTTTAAATAATGATTCTGCTAGGTTAACGCGCATACATTAGCATCAACGCATTCCCTTTGCGTTGCGATGTCTCGACGTACCCGCCTCACTGTTGATGCGACGCAATGTGTTGCTTCTCATCTTAGGCCGGTTTAAACTTGCTATTTCAGTTCAATTTCAAGTAAATGACATTTATGTAGAGTTTAAAGTTGTAGCAAAACGTGTCAACAGAATAATAACAGGGAAGTTACTATACCTAATGTTTTCATACGAAATTATCTTCTCCCAAAAACGTTGCAAGAGCTTTTACATTTTAGTCAGATCAGGATCTTTCTGCGGATTTTGAAATTGAAAACATAATTATTAAGCTATTGTATAATTGAGGTATTTGTAACGAACTTCATTTACTTCACATAAATGACCGTTTTGACACTTTCGACCTTTCGACACACATAGGTAGGTATGAAAGTATGCACAGCAGTGTCCGCATTTAATCAAGTTACGATGTTGTTAGATTGTTCTTATAAAACTAAAGAAACATTTGAATCACTTTTCGAATATCATCATCATCATCATATCACCCGAAAAACGTCTACTGCTGGACTTAGGCCTCCCTCAAAGAGTGCCACAATAACCGGTCCTGCGCCACCCGCATCCAGCGGACTCCCGCGACCTTTACCAGGTCATCAGTCCACCTTGTGGGTGGCCTTCCCCCGCTGCGCCTTCCGCTACGTGGTCGCCACTCGAGAACCTTTCCGCCCCAACGGCCATCGGTTCTACGTGCAATGTGCCCCACCCACTGCCACTTAAGTTTAGCGATTCGGAGGGCTATATCGGTTTTCTTAGTTCTGCTGCGGATAGGCTCATTTCTGATGTGATCACGCAGAGATACTCCCAGTAATACCACAATAAGAAACAATTTATAAATTAAAAATGAATCTCACAGAATCTTTTAAAAATAGGGAGAAGTTTATTCCACTCGCAGGTAAACAAATCGCAATCCCGTACAGAATTACTTTGTTAAGTAGCGCCTGCGCGCTGACAACGGGTGAGTGCTCGTGCGCCGCCGTGCGAGCCGCCTCTTCCGCCAGGAGGCGGTGGCTGCGGCCAGGGCTGTACTTGTCAGGAACGAACAGAGACCATATTCTTACGATCAAGTCGGAGCAATTTGACTCGCCTCTCAAAATACGACAAACAGTTGTCAAAAAATCGATATTGCGCCTGACCTCTAGGGAGTTGAAACCTATATATAACATTCCGAGTAAGTACTTGGGACTTTGGTACACTTTTATTCACTAGCGATTGGATGTGCTCGTTAAAAGTGAGTTTATCATCATAATTACGCCAAGATCTTTAATAGAGTTCACGCCAGCGATTGGCCTATTGTATGAGTGAGTATTGTCCAGAAGAGAGTGAGCACGGGAAGAGGTCATAGTGGTCATATTGCATTTTGATGAATTGTAAAGTAATTTACAGTACACATGGTGTTACTTTTCCGCACGAGTGCGGAAACGAGCACTTTCCGTGCATATGTTGAAACTTTAAAGAGCCATATGTACTGTAAAACGTACGATACACGTGCGAATAGGTAATTCGCAACTCGTGTCGATTTAAAACACTCCCTTCGGTCGTGTTTTAATTTATCACCACTCGTTGCGAATTTCCTATTTTCTGCACTTGTATCGTAAATAACTATTATTATTCTTACTCCAATTGAGCACTGAATCTATATCCTCCTGTAATAGGCTACAGGCCGCATACCTATTTATACGATGTACCAGTTTAAGATCGTCTGTGTAAAGTAAACAATTAGAGTGATGCACGTTATAGTTTCAAGCTTTGACTGGGCGGGCGGTTTGCCATTGACTTTGTTCCGGCGATGTTACAGCGCCTGTAGGCCACGGGCTATAAACGATGGCATTGAAAATAACCTGTATTTGTGTATTTGTTACTGTATCCGTCGACTTGCGTATCGGCAAGACACGACTTTGACTTGTTATTGCGATTAAAAGCTTAATCAGTGAACAGTGGAAATAATTGAGCTTTATGGTGTATCGTTATTGGATTTATGTTGTAAACATACTTTTGCTCTATACTTAATAGTACAGGATATTGTATTTCCGAGCTAGTGAAGAATGTTTATTGTTTTTTAAGAAAAGTAATTATTTAAACGGAGTTTAAAGTTACAACAAATGCATCAAATAAAATTATATTTAATAATATTAAATTATAAATGTACAAAATGATACACAAGTGAATAAAAATAATGCTATCCAAAACTATTTTAATTTATTTTTTTTACTTCGGTATTTTTTCTATTCTTTATTTAATGCAAAAATAAGTACCTAAAAACTTACGTGACGGATCATAGACGAAATCAGTTTTAAATCGCAGCAATCATAATGCTTTTACTGCGTTTTTATTGGGGCTGTAAGGCACGGTACGGGCATAGAAACATGTCGTTTGCATTTAAGCAGCGAGCGGTAGCAGAGCTGGTATTCATGACGCTTGCCAACTACTTCTCAGGTTAACTAGTATAAATGCGACCTCCGTTTACCTACAGCTATTACCATCCCAAGCTCAAGTTAACAATGTAAGTGTGAGTGGTATGAAGATTTTAGACAGCTTGTGAATAGTAGTACCTAGTGGCGTGTGACACGCCACAATGCGGCAGACATTGTCAAATTAGGGCGAGAACATCGAGCAGTGGACATCGACTCGTGAAGATATCGATAAATTAAATTTTATCGGTTGCGTTCAGGGGAAGCATTAGTGACACGCGAGTAAAATATCTCGCTAACCAACTGGAAAATACAGTGAAAACAGTGACGAAGGCAATATTTTAATAAACGGTTAGGTGAGTAGGAGGTAGGTGCACGTAAGGGTCGTAAGACGACATATATATGCCAATGTGTGCCTTTATCTCTTTTTAGTGCTATATAGACACAATCAAGTGTTGAATATTTCAAAAATAACTAGAAAAGAATATGAGTGAAATCAGTGACGCAGGCAATATTTTTAACAATAATACGGTTAGTCTTCAATGTTCACGCGAGACACGTAGTATAGTATACACGTAGATAGATATACTCGTACTAAAGTGTCGCTCTTTCTGTCGCGCCTTATCATGAGTCGCGCGCGCTGAGGAGTTAAAATGCTACTTAGTAATGAAAACCGAATTAAGTTTTCTTTCTGAATAATCACGAGACTTATAGGTACGTAAAAGCCTATAATTTTTTATAATGTGAATGTGTTCTTACTGCTGAGGTGAAAAGTCGTATGTGGCACTCGAGAGCAAAGTCATTTGCATCTCGTGTTTTTGAGTCCCTCGCTACGCTCAAGATTCTAATTTGAATCACTGGCTACGCTCGTGATTCAATTTTTAGAATCTTTCGCTTCCTCGGGACTCTAAATAAACACTTGCAGCAAAAACAACTGTGCTCTCTTGTTGCACAAATAACTACGAGTATAGCACGAACTAAAATAGTTTTCATTAATTATTCTAAATAACACGAGTTAGCAGCAGTTAGTGGGTACGTGGGCAGTTTTTTTTTACTGCGACTCTTATTATTATTATTATATTCTTTATTTAAATTTTATCTTAGGTTAGTTTTTTATAATATTAATATAAAAAGTAAAATATAAAACTATACATACAAAATATAAAATCATTATAAAAACCTAACCTAGGGTGCCGCCGGCAGCGAGGCGGGGCCTAAACTACCGGTGGTCAGGGCGACAGAGAGAGGAACCTCCTGACTATCCGCGCCGTGTCCAGAAGTACCGCCTTCTGTATCTGACCCTTGACCCAGCCATCTAGCGAGAGTCTCTTAAGGTGGCGGTCGAGACTCTTCGCTATTAAGCCGTTCGCCGAAACGACTATCGGGACGATGATCGTCGAATCAACATGCCACATGGCGGTTACCTCGTGAGCCAGGTCTAGGTACTTGCTGGCTTTGTCCTTTTCGGCCTTCACGAGGTTCTCGTCATGGGGGATGGTGATGTCGACGAGCACTGCCTGGCGTTTCGATCGATCTGTCAGCACGATTATTATTATTATTATTATTATTTGATGTTTGTGGGCCTTTAATGTGCCGCTTCGACCAGTGAATGATCTATTGTGGCAGCCCTTTCTTGTTTATAGTTCACCGTTAAGACCCGTTGCCTCCAAGAAATTCCAGATTCTTTGGGCGGTGATATGTTGTACCTCTTCTGGGTGCATGATGTGCCGCCCTAGGTAGGTACTTCTTTTTTGCATGAGTGGTCCGCAGGAGCAGAGAATGTGCATTGCTGTCTCCTCTGTCTCCTGGCAGAACCTGCAAGTTGCGTCTTGTTTCATACCCATTTGAAACAGGTGTTTGTTCAATTTGCAATGTCCTGTCAGGATTCTCGTCACTGCACAGGTTTTGTGCCTTTTGAGTTGTAATAGCTCTTTAGACAGTTTACTATTGAACCCTTTAATTAAGGCTTTAGCCTGTTTTTGTCCTTTGGCGGACATCCACTGCGACTCTTTGTAAAGTAGCGTGCTATGAGGCCACAATACACATGTGTTAATCTAATTTAAGTTTAATCATAATAACTAAACAGGGTTAATTAATTAATTCAGAATAATGGTGTTGGTCCGAAATCATTGCAGGTTTAAATGCAAACATTTGATGCCAACCTGCCAGTCAACACATAAAATTTTCAAAGTATGTATAACACGACATTAAAAAACGAAATCAAAGCTATTTTGGAAAGGTACCTATGGGCAGTTACTTTACATTAGAGTGGTGTATTTATAACCAACTTTAAAAAAGGAGGAGTTTTTTTTGTAGGTATGTTTTTTTATTATATACGATTTCTCCGTCTTTATTTTTTTATTCGAAAATGTATACCTACTCCTGAGATCGTCCCATTGTCACCAAGTCAGGATCTGATGATGGAATCCCAGGGAAATCGAGGACAACCCTCAAATTTTACAGGCACGTATTACACGTTTCATGTATTTTCTAAAGCTATTTAGGTATTTACGTCTGGTAGTCATCACTTCATGTTGGTGGGCTGATGATGGAAGGTAGATACAACTCCTCAACGGTTAGGAGTTGGAGGATATTTTTTAAAATTTTATAGGTTCATAATCGTATTCTTTCAAGTTATTCAGGTGAGCACAAGTCAGGATCTGATGATGGGATACCAGGGAAATTGAGGGCAACCCTCAAATTTTATAGGCACGCGTGTAGTGACTTACGGTATTTTCTATTATAACTCGTGTATTTACCCTAGGAAATCGCAATTTTGGTGAAGTGGAACTGGTGATGAAGACCACAGATGACTTATGGAACTGCTCAACGATGTAAAGTACGTCAAAGGTTCTGACATAATTCCGTTGAATGACATGTTAATTATGAGATCCTTGAGGAATCTACGGAACTCCTTAAATATTATCAGCCCACATATCGTTGCTTGAATGCAAAAGCGACGTAAATCAAAATGACACTTTTTTACAGGAGAGCGAAAAAAAGTTTTTTTTCTTGTTTTTAAATTCTTTTCAAGTAAATACTTGTTTTTAAATTCTTTTCAAGTAAATACTTGAAAAGAATTTAAAAACAAGAAAAAAAACTTTTTTTCGCTCTCCTGTAAAAAAGTGTCATTTTGATTTACGTCGCTTTTGCATTCAAGCAACGATATGTGGGCTGATAATATTTAAGGAGTTCCGTAGATTCCTCAAGGATCTCATAATTAACATGTCATTCAACGGAATTATGTCAGAACCTTTGACGTACTTTACATCGTTGAGCAGTTCCATAAGTCATCTGTGGTCTTCATCACCAGTTCCACTTCACCAAAATTGCGATTACACTTATATATTTAACAAATAAAATTATTTGTTAAATATATAAGTGTTATACATCAAACTGTTCGTATTTTTGTCTGTTTTGTAACTGTTTAGTAAACCTTATAAAATGTTACTCCTAGAACCTTATATTACCAGAAAAGTCTGTTTTGCATTAAAAAAATAGTCAAACTCAGTTTATTTTATTCAAAACTGCAGCATCGGCAAATGTGGCACTTTTGCACATATTTTTCTTAATGAATGTGGGAATGTTTTCGTTTTGTGGCACCTTTCAACAAAACTGACGTGCGATCGAGCCGAATCTCGCGTCGCAACTGACAAAATGGCCGTATTGCACTGAAGTTCGTGACAAAAGAGGAGTACTGCAAAACGGGCACTTGCGTATTTTGATCATTTCTAACGATAAATCAAGAGGTGTCTTTGTGCCACGCTATAAAATGGGTGTCTATAGTTTCATTTTTGCAATAAAAGTCATTTTGAATTTTTTTGACTTGTGTCGCTTTTGTATTTAATCAACGATATGTATAGCGACTTGGATTTTTCTATAATAATCAACGCATTTGTTCTCGGAAAGTAGTTCATGTGGTAAATTAGAAAGGAAATGCGGAAATTTTCATGTATGTGGCTTGGCGAAGTACGAATTGAAGTCGGTTTAAACTTTATTTTTAAAGTAAATTATTAAAAAATCGAATCGTAAATTGACGACACAACTCTATTCTCGCGCATTTAACCTAAAGCCCCGAATGAACGCGCACGACTAATTCCATATCGATGCCTAGTTTTGAGTTTAATTATTGTACAATTTTTCGCTGGTTCTGCGCGGCGACACCGCATTGCAGTTATATATGCACTAAGTATGTGTTGCTCTAAGAATGGGAATATAAATAAAAGCGTATGTAAAACACGGTTGAGAGAACATATTAAAAGAGCACAATTATGAAAGTACAATAGCTAATGTCTCCAATTATAATGTGGTTCAATTTTATTCTATAGTTAGTACTTAGTGCCGTCCAATCATTCCTTTTGGAAACATCGGTCCGTGGGAGCATTTTAGTGAGTGTGTGAGAACCAGCGACAATGGCCACAGCATACATGATGCACCGAGCTCTGATTTAGAAGACGCATTACGTCGAACAATGCCGTATTCGAGTGGCGCAATACGATAATTACGTATTGCGTGGGTTGCATGGGAAAGTGTGTCCCCGGCCTAGGCTAGGTCACTAATAAATTGGAGCTGCCGTAATGACATGCAATTACTTATATCTAAACGATCTTGTACCGGTGGGGTTGCCCAAAAAGGACAATGATTATAGTGTGTGAAAGAAGCTGTTGTACAGAAGCACATAGTTACGGCATGAGTCCTTGTTCTAATACCTTAAAATAACAACAAGTAATAAATACCTATAACAGCATACTTTTTTCACGTTATTCATATTTTTTTACAAATCCTTGTTAGCTCAAATGTGTTTTGGAGCTAGTGTCAAAGTGACAGATAGAGATTAACGAATTTTAACTAAAATGGGTTTAAATACCAGTGAAAGTAGGTACATAGAAGTGAAGACCAACTCACCCCCGCTTGCTCGGCGAACTGATGAGTCAGTACAGACTGTCCACACTTCAAACGGTAGAGAGCTGTGATGATGCACTGGTATGCGAAGGTTTGTGACGTATTTGCGATTGTTTGGGCGCGACGAAAAGCTAGGGTTTGCGCGTGGAGCCGCGAGCAGCCATCAAACGATATACCTACCCTCAACTGGTTTTTTACGAATGTCAAAGAAAACGAGAAACTACCCTACCTAACTGTCGCTTATAAAAGCGTTCCTTTTCACGATATATGGTTATAACGCATTAAAAAATAACAAACAATTAAAACTAAGTGATGATGTCCGGAACCAACATTCCGCCCACCAAAATACATCGTATTTTACGAGCTAAACTAATCGATGGGCAAAGGACACAGCTTCACCAGAGGTCTTTGCATGAGACCCGACTGTGTTTTGACTATGGCTACGCGAGATATACCGTCCTTACCGGGATGCAAGGTGCTTTAAGTTGTTCGTCTTTAAAATTCACTGGTGTTATCTCGAATTGAATGAAATCTATGAAATTTATTAATTGTTATTAGTGTTAACATTAATATTGGAATAATATATACAAACAAGGTTAAATATTTTTTCGTTTTCCAGGCTGCAGTAAATTTCTAGTAGGTACCTACCTCTATTTTTAACCCCCTACGCAAAAAGAGGGGTGTTATAAGTTTGACGTGTGTGTGTGTATGTGTGTATGTGTGTCTGTGTGCCTGTGTCTGTGAGTCGGTCTGTGGCATCATAGCTTCTAAAGGAATAAACCGATTTTAATGCGGTTTTTTGTCCAAAAGCTGACGTGATCGAGATGGTTCCTAGCTACGTTTGAAAAAAATCGGTTCAGCCGTTTTTGAGATATTGAACTTTGAAATTAAAAAATCGGGGGTTTTTCGACTTTTCTAAGTTGTAGTTATTATAGGGAACTACCTGTCCTGTCCACACTAACTTACAAACTTTTCCTATATTTAAGGTAAAGTTGTCCTAGTGCCCGACACTATCCCAATAGTTGACACCTTAAATCTTAAGTCACATCACTGCAATAAAGATGAAAAGCAGGGTGTTAATTATTGGAATTAAGGTTTCCAACATTAGTCATTTTTTATTTTATAAAAGACGACAGAGCCTATAAGATGAAACTGACTGGTTCAGTAATAGCCTATTCACTCTTGTTTTGAAGGCATCTAGATAGCACTAGCACCTAGAGGCACTTACCTTAATTTAGTTAATATCAACATATAATTACATAAAAATAATGATCAGTTTACATACATTTTAATGCTGTACAAGACATCCGAACATCGATGGCCTATGTTTCACATTTGTATTGAAAAGCAGAGCACTATTGACAAGACAGTACGAAAAACTTGGTAATTCCTGTTTATGAGCAATGAAAGAAGGTTTAGACAAAAACTTCGCTACAGCTGAATAACGGGATGCGAGCCATTATTACATACTATCTGTTGCGTCGAAAAAAACTTAACATGATTACTGGATGCCAGGACGAAATCTGCGGAGGGTTCCGCGAAAATGTGCTCGTGGACCTACCTGGTGTTGTGCGCCTATGTTAATCCGTAGCAGCGGGACATAAGATGCTCTAATAATAATAACGAGTAACGTTATAGCCGTATAACGCCGCCGTATAGGCGTATTAGCCGTTTTCGAGAACGTGATAACAAACAGCTTCCGCCCGCGACTACGTCTGCGTAGACCCAAGATAAAAACTAGGTATCCTATATTTGAATCCAGGCTATAAACTATCATCGTGCAAAATTTCATCCATATCGGATGAGCCGTTTAAGCGTGATCGAGTAACAAAACAAACTCTAAATATCCAAACATTCAAACATCCAAACTTTCGCATTTATAATGTTAGTAGGATTTATAATCAAGTTCTCCAAAACGGCTCTAACGATTTCTATGAAATTTGCAACATAGTAAGGGTTTATGTGGGCGAAAAATCGATCTTGCTAATAGGTCTCACTCACATCTGGGAAAAAGCGTTTTCT
The DNA here is from genome assembly GCA_932294315.1 of Epinotia nisella. NCBI lineage: Eukaryota > Metazoa > Arthropoda > Insecta > Lepidoptera > Tortricidae > Epinotia > Epinotia nisella. The sequence continues at coordinate 13,570,707 of OW028682.1, read as the reverse complement.
CCGTATTTTGTAAGCCGTGGGTCGGTTACGTAACTTTTCTTACGAACGTCTGTAAGATTTAAACGTCAATTTTATATGGAAAAATGACAGTTAGATTGAGATTTAACTGTCAGACGCGCGTTCGGAACGTTACGTGATTACCCCCCAGAGCTCGGTCGCATAGGGACTAAAACCAAGTATGCTATTAGTGTTTGATCAGTCTACAACTAGGTCCCTATACATAAAAATCGCAAGTTTGTAACACGAAATGCATAGTGACGTGATTACGTAAGTATTTCTTTAAAAAAAACATACCTACTCTAAGTATAAATCAGAGCCATAGGATTAACCTGTTACAGACAAAGTTCCATTGATGCAGATTCTGAATGTGTTTCCTTATAAAGGTTTCCATTCATGAAAGAACCTTAAAATTATCGTATTGGTTAATGCAGGAATCCGGTACGCTCTGCCTAAGGCTGGGGCTTGACAACAAGCGATACCTCATACTCAAATACTCGTGACAGACCGACTAGGATTTGTATTATTATTTAACCCTTTAACCGCTTAGAATTTTGCATCGGGCATGTTTGTGTCGCCGCAGATACGAATGTACAATCCAGTGTAGGGTTTGCATATGCGTGCCGCTATTAAAATACATATGATTGTGAGCATCGACGTGTCCAACTCTGCTTTGTCTCAATATATGACACACTTGTGCCAGAAGAGATAGGATTATGAAGGAAGTTCTCTAACGTCTGTTTACAGGATAGATAGATAATTTTGGAAGTCGATCCAGTACCGTATTTAGCAGATCGCTCCTCACCGGCACAGCCTTTACAAAATCAAGTCCTGCGAGCACTTTTTACCGATCTTTTTGACGCATATAAGCTGTGTAAGTATGTATAAATAATGGAACGGGCCAGGATACCTGCACATTTCATTCACGGCGTTTCCGCGCACGCGCTCCGCGGCGGCAGGTGGACGTCGCTATTAACATTCAATACGTCCTGTACTTTTTACTCCTACCATTATAATTAAAAAGAGAATCCAGAGAAATTCCTACACGTAAGTGTATATACTTTTTTGATAATGACCATCATGAAACGAGCGGTACTTTGCTGGACGCGTGCCGAAATAATAATTTAATTTCGCTGCCGATTTTGGAAATGGGCACACAATGGACAAAATAACGAAATACATACATCGTTGAAACTCGGCTTTTTTCTGATCTGTTGGCCTACATTTTTCCTCATTGTTAGAAACTTATTTATTTATGCACCCTTCATTTACAGCATGAATGGCTGAAGCTTAGCTTTTCTATTGTGAGGGGATTCCAGTAAAAACGATTTTCTTATAGCATCTTTTCGCGTCATTTCTAACAGAATAGAATGACGTCAAATCGGTATGCCACCGAGATCTGAGAATCGTGATCAAGTGGGATCGCAGTATTGTCGACGTTTTATACTATTACGTCTATTACTTTCTTTGGTGTATACACAAATTCCCACGTTTTCCTTTATCGAAGGCTTTCTCTAAGATAAGAATGAAGTGACAACAATGGCGTATAATCGAAGAAAGTTTAGCGTCTCAGTATTTTAATACACCAGGCATTACCGCTCTTATAGCCGTGATAATTCCGCAGACAATCGCTTTAATAAAACTTTACTATCGATTAGATCTTCGAAATCAGATAGGCAGTGCGAACTACCGTACGACTGTGTCATTCTTGTAAATTGAATAGAACTTTGATCGACTGTATCTAGTTTTATAATATGTTTTAAATTCAAACTCAGAAATCGGAATTTGAGAATTTTGAATTTTTTCGGAATGCCATTAAGCTCGCCATTTGTACATATTTTTTTGTATTTTGTGCAATAAAGTTTAAATAAATAAATAAATAATAAAAAAACACATTGATATGCAGCTTTTTTTTGCTGCACTAAGTATTCGCCAGTCTCTAAGAAACGCTGCTCTTCGTAGTATTATTGAACCACGATGCGTATGGGAATGGAGGTGACTGCTGACTGGGTTTGCCATATAATTAAGTACGTCAAAGTGTAGATAACGAAATCTTATTTTAAATACTGCGTTTGTCATGTTTGTCAGTTAATCGCCGTAGCCGTAACTCAAAAAATCTGTAAGTACTCTCATTTCTTGCAAGCCCCCATACTGTGGTCCCTCGGGAAAACCTCAACAAGGAAACCTGAAATTTATCTAGTATGGTTTCGTTTACGACTATTTAGATTCCAATGTGTGAGCACGTGTGTGGATGAGCGCGACGTCAACGGTACGGTAGAAGAACGAACTAGGATAACTATCTACAGCTATATTTCTGCACTTCAAATAATAGGTAAAAAAACTTAAGTAAAGCCCTTCCTGGATGTAGTGGTAATGTATTTGAATACATAGACATTACATATTTAAATTTTCTAAGTAACACAAACACAACACACATGCCCATTCGAACACGTCACCCCTACATGTATACAAGGAATACTTCCCGCAGCAGGTCGATCACGTAACGCATTGTACGCGCGTTAGGTAGATGTCACTTTTTATATGAAAAAATGACAGTTAAATTGTCCTAACGCGCGTTCGAAACGTTACGTGATTACCCATCTGAGCTCGCTAGTTATTCTATTTTTATCCTTATTAAGGATAAGAATAGACTTACGATTCGACGTCGTATCTCTAACTATTTTAGCATTCAATAGTTTAATCTAATCGTGGTATTAAATAGCAGGATGAATCATTTGTTCGCGAGGGTGATATATCGAGAAGCCCGCATGCCTTAATCAGACTTCCTATGGGCCTTGGGCTTATCCGGGATTTATGAGCTTACCATGGTAATTATACACCTGCGTTTGGCTTTCTTTAGGACTGCTTTAAATAACATAATTTACTTTTAAAAAGTTTCCACTGACTTCAATTCAGTACTCCACCAAGCCACATATACATGAACCTTTCCACATTTCCTCAAAAAAACCAATCGCTATGTAATTTGAAGAGTTCCCTCGATTTCTCCAGAATCCCATCATCAGATCTTGACCTGACCCATGGGAGCAACTGGGAAGGATACCCTTTCAAACAAAGGTCCAAGCGTCTTCGAGTAATCGGGGAACATACAAAAAAATAAAAGATTCAGACGAATTGAGAACGATTGCTGCGTGATATATGTGACCCCGCCAAGCCGTAATATAAAGTTGACACGCTACTTACACTTACGTGCCTACTATAATAAAATATATTCTGAACAGTATAAAGACCTCAAAAATCAAGAACACTTTAATATTAAGTTTCTGTCAAAACTTTCATTTTTGGTACAAGCTTTTACTGCCGACGGTACTTTTCTGTATACCATGCTGCGTTTAGGCGCGGGCTAGGTAAATTAAAACAAAAGGTTAATTATTAATTAGCATTTATTGCCGCTTAGCGCCGCGAGCACACGATTAAAGTCGTAGGGTCTGGGTATTAAGCCGCCTGATTTAACTCCCGGTACTAAAGGGGTATTGCCGCCACCACGCTAGTACTCTCCTGGTTCTTGGAGCTGCCGCTGCAGGAGGATGAGCCGAGGGACGTCGGCTAGGGTCAGCGTGCGATGGTGGAACTTGGCCTTAATCCGTTACCCTGGAATTTACGTCCGACGTGTGAGGAAATTTGTAATAACTTCTCCGATGACTGTGACGGCACGGCAGCATTAAGCAGAAGCAAAGGAAGCAGTACTGCGTGATGGTGAAGATGATGGCTTGGTGCTGTGCGGGTGTCACAGTCAGAGCGGAGTTTACATGGTAAAATGGTACGACAAAATTATTGACTTGTTTTTTTTTTTAATCAGAAAATAATATAACTAAATGCACTGTGAAATGGCTGCGATACATACTTAGGCGTGGATCTAAGCGGCAAGCAACAAAAGAACAAGAAACACTTAAAATAAAAACCGTTAGAAAAACCGTTAGACACACCATATGAAATTATCAGCCTTTAAAAGCGTAATAAACGTTAAACACTTACCCAATGGGTTTTAAATCACTGGCACAAAACTTAGGTATGGACTAAATGAAGTTTCCACGGGCGAAAAGAAACCCGATAAAAAAAACTGCGAATATAATTCTCGCCGGCTACGTGCGAAGTCGCTGCGCTTAGGCAAACGAACGTGCGCCGGCGACGAAAGCAAATTATCTGTGCGAGGGCCCAGCCACGCTAAGGCGAACGCGGCTGCGGGCGCGCGGCGGGAGGGTGCCGCTCGGCTCGACCGACCGACCCGACCGGTTATTTGCGAACAAAGGCGATGACCTCGTAGTACAGTCCTCATAGGAAAAATGCAACAAGACTACAATATGATTAATAAATACTATCAATCTATGTAGTAGCAACTTGTCATCGTATTTAAGTTGTTGTAAGTGTTAGGTAAGTGTAATAATGAAAATATTTGTGTTCATGTAAAAATAATAATATATATATAATGTAACCTAGGTTACGTAACGCTTTAACGTTACAATACCCCGGCGCGTCGTGTAAGGATTTTAATTCACTTGACTGAATTGGAATCCGCGTAGTTCAGTACCTGTTGATACACTGTCATAAATCTTCTTTCATACCTCGCGCTTACACAAATACATCGGCAACTGTTAGTAAAAGTTGCTGACGCTAAATTACAGAAAAATAAAATTGGGTGACCCGTTACATGAACTAGATACCCTACAAGTACTGTTTATTGAAGATGTTGTGACGCGCAATTGGCATTATACATATTATCCAATATCCGAAAGGTGTGACTAACAGGAAAATAAAATAAAAAAATAAATCTACTTATTGAGACCAACCAATTTGAGATCCTTTATATGCCAGGTACCTAAATCTTTCCCAGATAAGTCCTGTAGCACGTAAACTAAAGAGGACTTCTTGTCTACAATCCTAGCTTTAATGAATTTAGGTGCCAGCTTTTTGGTGAATTGTTTACCTTTGTCACTTAAAAAGTAAGCGCGCTTCATAACTATGTCACCAATATTGAACTCAGCTGGTTTACGTCTAAGATTATAGTGAGACGTGTTCTTTTCATGAGCAATCCACAATCTCCGTTGTACGTCATCAAAAATCGCCGACAAACAACCTAAGTTCTCAGCGTAGATGTCGCGTGGTAGGAACAACACTTCCTTTCCAAACTCGGTATCCGTATAGTGCGTTCCACATGGCACCAGCTCCCTACCGTAAACCAAGAACGCAGGTGTAAAACCCGTGGCCTCACTGACCGAGCTATTTATAGCGAATTGCACTCGCGGAATGAACATGTCCCATGATCTATGGTCATCGTCTACAAAGGTGGAAATACATGATATAATAACGCGGTTAAATCTTTCTACTAAATTTACCTGTGGAGTGTACTTAGGAGTATAATAAACGTTCGGTACGTTAAAAGATTTAAATAAGTCACTCAAGACTTTGCCTGTAAATTGAGTACCGTTGTCCATCGAGACTGTTTGTGGTACCCCATGTACCAGGAAAACCGATTCTGACAAAATCTGCGCTATAACCTCTGCAGTAGCTTTTTTAATTGGAAAGATCAAGCAATATTTGGAAAAGCAACATGTGACGACGAAAATGTAGTTGTTCCTTTTCCTTGTAGTTGGCAAAGGGCCCATCAAATCGATAGAAATCATTTGGAACGGACGTGAGCATTGTTTCGGTCTCCCCATTTCCCCTAAGGTTTGGTGGTTTTGAGCCTTATACGATAAACACTTGTCGCACGTTCCGATGAACTCAATGACGTCCTGGTACATTCCTGGCCAGTAAAAACGTAAAGCAAGTCTACGGTATGTTTTAAAAATGCCTAAGTGCCCTGCAGTAGGTTCTGAATGATTTTCATATAGTGCCTTTTCACGTAACTCGGCGGGAACAACCAATTTCCACGAAAATTCTGATGTAAGCTCATGTTTATTTTTGGATAATCGGTACAGGCAGTCATTTTTAATTGTGAAGTTTGGAAAATTAATTGAGTTATGGAGACAACCATTATAAATGTTGGTGTACCATGTGTCCTTAGAGCTAAGGTGTGAATTAGTGGTACTAATGGCACTAACTGGTATTCGCGACAAGGCGTCCGGGATGACATTATCAACGCCTCGGCGGTGCTTAATGGTGAAGGTAAACCCAGACAAGCGTACGCCCCAACGAGCCAGTCTACCGGTTGGGTTGCTAATAGACAAAAACCACTTAAGTGCACTATGATCTGTGTACACTGTAAAGGGCTGTCCGTTCTCAATGTAGCAACGCCAATACTCTAAAGCGGTAACCACAGCTAGGGCTTCGCGTTCCGTAATGCTGTAGTTTTTCTCTGCTGGCGACAAGCTTTTCGACATATACGCAATAGGATGCTCCTTATCGTTAATTATCTGCGTAAGCATAGCACCTACCCCATAATTGCTGGCATCAGTGTGTACCTGGAATGGTTTTGTGTAATCAGGACAACAGAGAACAGGAGCGGAAACTAAACGCTCTTTGAGCTCCTGGAACGCAGACTCGGCTTCAGGGTTCCACTTAAATGGTGGTGTACCTTTCTTAGAAGAAGTCAGTTTATTTAAAGGACCAGCGATGGTACTGAAATTAGGGACAAAACGTCTGTACCAGGTCGCAGTTCCTAGGAATCGTTTGACGTCCTTGCGGCTAGTAGGCGTGGGGTAATTTAAGATTGCCTCGACTTTAGCGGGATCAGTGCGCAAACCGGAACCGTCGACTATATAACCGAGGTACTTTAGCTGATTACTGAAAAAACGGCATTTATCTAAATTTACAGTTAGATTCGCACGCTTTAGCTTCTCTAAAACGCGTAGAAGTAAAGATACGTGGCTATTAAAATCCTTCGAGACGATGATAATGTCATCTAGGTACGCGAACACTTTAAGATCGAACTCTGAGAACAACTGGTCCACTAATCTTTGCTGAGTAGCAGGAGCGTTGGTCAGACCGAATGCTGTTCGCTTAAAATGATAGGTACCCCTAGAGCCCACGTAAAACGAAGTCTTCTGCCTATCCTCTGGAGCAATCTTTATTTGCCAGAAGGCTTTGGACAAGTCGATGCTGGAGAGATAGCGAGCATCTCTGAGGTTGTCCAAAATCTCCGAAATATTTGGCAGGTTGTAAGCGTCGCGTTTGGTGACGGAGTTTAACTTACGGCTGTCTAAACAAAAGCGAGGCTGTCCATTTTTCTTGGTGACGAGCAACACAGGTGAGGACCAAGCGCTTTCAGAAGGCTCAATCACGTCGAGTGCAAGCATCTCGTCCACCTGTTCGACCAAGATGCGCTGTTTCTCGGGAGACAAACGGTAGTAGCGTTGGCGAATTGGAGGCGAATCTCCGGTATCGATGCGATGCGTAATTAAATCAGTTACACCTAAGCCTTTACGTTGGTAAGAAATATCCTCAAACTGTTTAACCACGTTATCGGCCACTTGTTTTTCGCTATCATTCAAATTGTCGTAACCCTGTATGAACAGTGTCTGATCAGGCATACTAACGTTATTGACAGCTGTCTCCTTGTCGCTCAAAATAATGCTATTGAGGTACTTCGGACAGATATGGAAAACTCGCCAGAAGTCGACGCCTAGTATTAAATTATTCTGAATCCCTGGCACAACAAAAGCTCTCAAAATGTGGAATTTACCATCAAATTGCAATGGAAGCTCAATATAACCTTCACTAAGCAGCGTTTGACCTCCAGCTGCAGTTACAGAGATGAAGTCTCCTTTAATTACTTTCAAACCTCTATCAACAAGTACTGAATGAGCGCCATTGCCAATAATTGTCACTGCCGATCCCGAGTCCAATAACCCTGACATTTTAAGCCCATTTATTTCTACGGCTACATAAGGCCTGTTATCGTGATCATATGTTTCCTTCAGAATTGTGTCAATTTTATAAGATTTAAAAAATAAAGTTATTGTACGTAGCCAGTCTTGCCACTCCTCATTAACAAATTTTACTACACTACTACTATTGACACAATTCTGAGTAATCAGTTTTTTGAACCCTGTATCTTGCTCTTGTTGCAATCAGGACAATCCGGTGTTTTCACATTTTGACGGCCACAAACAAAACAAACAATCACATCTTTGTTTGCCGTGCACTGTCTCAAGTTATGTGTGTCCACCCGACATCTTGGACAAAAACGTGTCTTTGATGCAGAAGAACCGATAGCATGTACATAATTAGGCTTAGAACTATTATTGGGAGAACTGTTATTATAGCCATGTGAGTGTGCCTTGTTATAGTTATTGTGTTGTGTATATTTGTTGTAATTAAATTTATTACCATTATTGTTGTAATTTGTGTTATGATTCAAGTTAGGTAAATTGGGTCGTTGCTTGGAAGAGCCACTAGCATATGCAAACTCTGGTGCTAAAGTATCTGTAGTCGGTCGTGGAGGTTCTTTAAACTGAGAAAGACGCGACTGTATATTTTCGTAATTCCGGCATAAGGTTTTTAATTGATCAATGCTGTTCACCTCAGAAACAGAAGACAAAGTACTCGCGTAGCAAGGTCGGATGTTATGCATAAGGATCTCTAGCTTATCATCTTCCGACAAAGGCCTAGACAAACGAGAAAATAGACCTGACATTACCGACACATATATTACAATGTTTTCTGTTTCTCCTTGCGTGCGAGACCTGATTTCAGAGAGCAGCCTGTAGTCAAAATCTGCTTGTCCGAAATCTTGCCTCAGAAGCACTACGAGATCATCCCAAGTTGCTACTCTTTCCCTGACACTTCGGAACCAATGAATGGCATCGCCTGTGAACACTTCAGTGGCATTATGGAGTATCTTACTGCTCGAAATATTCTTTGCCGCACAAAACTCTGAAACGCGTTGTATGAACGCTCGCACGCAGGTTTTGCCATCATACCTCAGCTTAGATAAGCTGTTTGCGGTGCCGCCTTCGCACGTAACCGTGATATTAAGAGGTGTTGAAGATGTGCTAGGGAAAGCTTGAGGATCAGTACTAGTAGATGCTAACGGGTCAACAACGTTAGTCTCCCTAAGTGCTCCAACACGGTCAGCGCAATCTTTAAATGAAGAGACACACTGGTCGTAAGCCTCCTTCTGCTCGTCATCCTCGCTGGTGATGCGTTGAAGTCGATGGTAAATGTGGTTTATTAAATTTTGTGCTCGGAGCAAGGTGTTTTTATCCAAAGATTTGCATTTTAAAGATGTATTAACCTTCTCGAGCACATCCTCAACGCCGTCAATGTCGTCCTGCGCATCGAAAGGACTAAGGAGAATGTCCTCAGAAGGGTATAAAGGACCACACTTCGCAATTTGTTTGCGTAGTTCCTGGACTGTAGAAGCCGGGGTTTCGCCTCGAATAGCTACTTCATACTCTAACTCTGTCTTCTGCAGAGACATAAATTTAATTGGCCGAGACATGGCAATTAAAACCAAAACAGTTGGGTAAGTGTTAAACCGTTCAAAGAAAAACAATAAAAATACTCCGTCTGTTACAAGGTGAATTAAATCTTCGAACGTTTTTGGTTGTTTTTCTCAAAGGAAAAAAAAAATATTTTGCAAATAAAATCAAAAAGCAAAAATAAAAACAATCACAAAAAATAAAACCAAAAAAAAGCGAATTCTTTTTTTTTTTTTTTTTTTTTTTTTTAATGCAACTAAAGCGTACGGATTCCCAACACTACTAATAAACAGCACTAATAAAATTACAATTTTTTTTTTTTTTTTTTTTTTTCGAATAAAAAAAAAATAAAACTTATTTAATGCGGCCAACTGTACCAGTGAACAAGGGAACAGTAACAAACTACACAGTCTTCTTATGAACACAATTTAAATAAAATAAAAAAAAACAGTATTTAAAATAAAATAATGTGTCCAACTGTACACTACACAAAGCAACTCGACTCACTATGGAACAATAACAAAAAAAAAATCCGTACACTCAAGTTACTGGCAACCAAAACAAAACTGAAAAAAACGTTTCACAAAAATAATAAAACTCAAAAAAAAAAAACCCAACACAAACACACAAACACAGATACCCACCCGGGAGCAAAATCAGACCTTATAAAAAAAACACGTTAAGGGCGCCAGTGCTGCGTTTAGGCGCGGGCTAGGTAAATTAAAACAAAAGGTTAATTATTAATTAGCATTTATTGCCGCTTAGCGCCGCGAGCACACGATTAAAGTCGTAGGGTCTGGGTATTAAGCCGCCTGATTTAACTCCCGGTACTAAAGGGGTATTGCCGCCACCACGCTAGTACTCTCCTGGTTCTTGGAGCTGCCGCTGCAGGAGGATGAGCCGAGGGACGTCGGCTAGGGTCAGCGTGCGATGGTGGAACTTGGCCTTAATCCGTTACCCTGGAATTTACGTCCGACGTGTGAGGAAATTTGTAATAACTTCTCCGATGACTGTGACGGCACGGCAGCATTAAGCAGAAGCAAAGGAAGCAGTACTGCGTGATGGTGAAGATGATGGCTTGGTGCTGTGCGGGTGTCACAGTCAGAGCGGAGTTTACATGGTAAAATGGTACGACAAAATTATTGACTTGTTTTTTTTTTTAATCAGAAAATAATATAACTAAATGCACTGTGAAATGGCTGCGATACATACTTAGGCGTGGATCTAAGCGGCAAGCAACAAAAGAACAAGAAACACTTAAAATAAAAACCGTTAGAAAAACCGTTAGACACACCATATGAAATTATCAGCCTTTAAAAGCGTAATAAACGTTAAACACTTACCCAATGGGTTTTAAATCACTGGCACAAAACTTAGGTATGGACTAAATGAAGTTTCCACGGGCGAAAAGAAACCCGATAAAAAAAACTGCGAATATAATTCTCGCCGGCTACGTGCGAAGTCGCTGCGCTTAGGCAAACGAACGTGCGCCGGCGACGAAAGCAAATTATCTGTGCGAGGGCCCAGCCACGCTAAGGCGAACGCGGCTGCGGGCGCGCGGCGGGAGGGTGCCGCTCGGCTCGACCGACCGACCCGACCGGTTATTTGCGAACAAAGGCGATGACCTCGTAGTACAGTCCTCATAGAAAAAATGCAACAAGACTACAATATGATTAATAAATACTATCAATCTATGTAGTAGCAACTTGTCATCGTATTTAAGTTGTTGTAAGTGTTAGGTAAGTGTAATAATGAAAATATTTGTGTTCATGTAAAAATAATAATATATATATAATGTAACCTAGGTTACGTAACGCTTTAACGTTACAACCATCATCAACTACTCATTGAGACGATTCTAACGAGCTCAAACACAACGTGGTTACGTCGGTTAAGTACTGAATTCCCATGGCTACCTTTTGTGTCCATCATCAGATCAGCTCAATGATACCATCATATTATATTGTCATTCAGACTATACTACTACCCAAAATTTCAGCTCAATCGGATAACGGCAAGTGACTGAAACATATGGATTGCAAATTTTGACGGACAACTTACATATGTATACTTACTTACATACGAACACGTCAAGTTAATATAAAGCTTGTAAAAATTGGTTAGCCTTCGTGCTTGCCTAACTTAAGTTTATATCGTCTCGTAGGTAGGTACATTCAATTATTCTGAACTAGAATTTGCTAGCGACTGCGTCCGCGTAAATTCCCGTTTCAACTTCCATCCCCAATTTCATCTTTGGGTGATGATTTTACAATCGCCACTTATGCGAGTATATAATCTTAATCTTTTGTCTAGATATAAAGATCCAGGTAGGTACCCTAAAAAAATGGTTGTATGTAAAGTCGGTTTACGGGCGATAATTTTACGTGATAAGAAAACATTGATGAAATAGTACATTGTTTAACGAGGGGCGTAAGTGCAATATTCTTACGCCCGGGTACACATTTTTCATCACATTTGCGAGGAAATAAATAACTACAAAAGACAGAAAAATCTAAGTTTCATACAGCCGCACCAATCAAAAATTGACAACTTCACTCCCAGGCCCCTATTTCACCAAATTCACAATTGCCACCTGACACTGACAATTCGCCATACATTGCTTGTTCTAGAAGATAAGGTGGTCGCTAGGTTACCTGTAGAACCAGCAATGTACGGATAATTGTCGTTGTCAGGTGACAATTGTCAAGTTGGTGAAATAGGGGCCTGATCAGTGCTAGTGGAGCGCGCAGCTTCAATATTTCAACCAATCACAGAGCAGTATTCTTGCGGGGCGGGGCGGCTTGGCCAACTAGTTTTTTTTTAACCAATCACAGAACAACCAGATTTGCTTAAGCCAATCAGAGGGTTCTATATTTTAAAACTAAACTTAACAGCCCGTGGGAGGTAAAACGGCTATAACTGCTCTGTACGCTCGCAAGTACCTAATAACGCCATTGACGAGCAAGTGTGATGAAAAAATACATAACACGTATTACCTTACATACCTACTCATTTATCGTTAGGAATACTCCTGAGAAGTTTCGAATAAAATAGTCGATCTAATCTTGTTTCCCCATACACACTTTGGACCCCCACTCCCACTTAGAGGGTGAATTTTGAAAAATCCTTTCTTAGTGCAGACCTTATAAGGAACCTACGTGCCAAATTTGGAATCTATAGAACCAGCAGTTTGGGCTGTGCGTTGATATGTCAGTCAACGGAACAGGACAATGAGTCACACTTTTTCGTGCGTGCAGCCGGCGTTCATCGATTTATAAGACGTTATCACGTCAAAAACATACGAGTCCATACTTTCGTCTCTTTGGGGACATATGATATTATTCCATTATAAAGCGGTCTAAGTAGGTATATCTCAAAGCGGGGGGATCCGCAGGGCAGTTAGTAGGTACATAATATTTTTCCGGAGTCTAATACCAAGCTCAATACGAGCCATTGACCGCGATCGCGGCATTTAACTTTTCCGTGCTAGCCCTGGAAATATGAACTGTAGGCAATAAAACAATCGTATCGGGACATGCAAGCCATTAATTCACTGCACAGCTATGTAGAAAAATGTTTCGTAAACAAATGGAGTTTTGTAAACGATTTATTTGTGAGCAAACAAGTCCCAATTCACTTTTGTTCACGATGAAGGTTTTTTTTTCAATTCAATGTGTTTGCAGGAACATATTTCGTACTGTAATACCTACCTACATAACTAATTGAACGAGCGAGCAAAGCGAACTAAGTTCTCCGTTTCAGCTTGGCAAAAAATATTCCGTAAAATTGTCCGGCTGTTCTCCTCTACAAGTCGCATTTCTCAACCGACTCTCGTGAAATTTTGTGAGCAGGTTTAATAATTAGTAATTAATTAAGTACCTACATATAATTTCTCATCGACTCAGTTTTTGATTTTTAAGACAGGCTCGCGAGTTCTACAGCTCACAGAGCCGCAAGTAGAGGTACTAAGCGTAATTGGATTAATACATTTTCATCACACTTGCTCGTCAATGGCGTTATTACTTGCGAGCGTGCAGAGCAGTTATAGCTGTTTTACCTCCCACGGGCTGTTAAGTTTAGTTTTAAAATAATAGAACCCTCTGATTGGCTTAAGCAAATCTGGTTGCTGTGTGATTGGTTGAATAAAAAAATCTAGTTGGTCACGACGCCCCGCCCCGCAAGAATACTGCTCTGTGATTGGTTGAAATATTGAACTGCGCGCTCTACTAGCACTGATCTGGAAGTGAAGTTGTCAATTTTTGATTGGTGCTGCTGTATGAAACTTACATTTTTCTGTCTTTTGTTGTTATTTATTTCCTCGCAAATGTGATGAAAAACATTGTGTATAACACGGGCGTAAGAATATTGCAAACTCGAGTCATCAAAAGCCCTCCGCCTTCGGCGTCGGGCTTCTGATAGACTCTCGTTAGCAATATTCCACTTACGCCCCTCGTTAAACAATGTACTATTCCCTTCTCTCTTAAAAATATTAAGTACATAAATACATAGAACTTTTCCTAGATATAGACGCATATTTTTTTCAGCTTCATCGAAAATAGTCTGCCACGTATCGACGTTTCTCTAATGCGTTATGAAATCAACCCTTATAGATAAACTGGCAGGAAAATGTAGGGTCGTTTTCCCCTTGCCGGCAGATCCTGTATCGGATTGCGATAAATTCGCCGAAGGGAGCGTGGGGTGGATCGGAGCTCCTTATTTTATTAGCTGTCTTGAACTTTCTATGTTGTCGCTGTAGCTGGACTGGACTGAACTGGAAGAGAATAATAATATATCGTCACGGAATTTTTACATTATACCTATTTGTCGTTTCTGTTAGTAAGAGTAACGTCAATGTTCCAGTGCTCGACACTGACCCAATATTTGACACATTCAATCTTAACTCAAATCAATAGAGGGCACAGTCGGGGGGTTTAACATTGGGACTTTTCTTTTAATTTGTAATTGTTACGCATCGTTAGTATGACGCTTAACGATGGAAAACGGACGTTTAAGGACAAATGGTTTAAAAACACACGTCATATAAGTATTGACTAATGAAATCACAAATAAGTAGTAGGAATAAGACACTAGATAAGTCCCAAAGGAAAAAACAGTGTTACAATAAACGATACGTCTGTTATTTTTGCAGTAATACTGCATATTGTAGTTATAATTGCCTGAGTGGCGTCCGTCGCGCGACAAACGGGGCAGCCGCCAAGAATAACGCGTAACCAACTTAGAATCACTGAATCACTAAATTATTCCTAGACGCGGCGCCACCGAGTCTGAGCAATGCACGTTATCGTAGACGGCGATGTTATAATTTTTTTCTTCGTTAATACAAAGTCAGCGGAGCCGTCGTCGGAATATTTTTGCCGTTTATCTCGACTCATGCATTAAACATGCGGGGAAAGTGATTGAGATAGTCAACGGCCAGCAAATTAGCGGCTGTAAAGGTTTCGGAGTTTGTTACTGCAATATCTCATATAACAAGCTATGCGGGCGTATCACATACATACACATCGCGCTTTGCACACATATACAATTATTTTCGGGGGTCTAACACGATACTTATTTACCTTTATTTCACCGTAACCGTTGACAACTTGCTGGGACGACAGTCATCTGCGACCATGATCGGTGCAACCCGTGTCGAAACGTCATAAATAAAGGTAAATTAAGTATGGCGTTAGACCCGAGTAAAATAATAATTTAAATACCTATCGAGACATTCGAGACGAGACATACCATTTTGATTTCAATGTGTTTGTGCATAACAGACCTCAAATCGGTATATGAGGAGAATTGATCCTCTGAGCTCTTAATGCATGAAATCTAACACGACATAGGAACAGAAAGACGACAAACACAACACTCGCAATAATCTATTTTTATTCTCCATTATGGTGCTATCTAGACGTCCTCGAAGTCACCAGGCTCGCCGGCGCCCACTCGAGTGCCTAATACGTCAATATTCTGCCACAAAAATATCTAGCTTTTATAATGTCGCAGCCAGATCGCCCACTTTATTTACTGGAAGCCTATAGAAATGAAATTCCATACGGCTGTCAGCTCATTATTATGTCGCCCTTTTGTCCAGTTATTGTGCAGTACTTGGATAATAGTTAAAAAGGAAAATGTCCAGTCCTGTAGTGTCACCAATTAAATATAATTACGATTGTTAGTATTTCTTTTGTGTTTCAAGGTTTTGTCCAATTTAGAAGTAGGTATGTAGTTAAATACCGTGTAATCATCGCGAGCAATGAACAGCGATTATTTGAATCGGAATTACATTTCCGCCGCATGGACTTTTATTATTTCACGATTGTGAATTGTGAAAAGGTGGCGTGCTTCCATCGACCGGTTGTGTTGTTGTTACCTAATACCACAACACGTACAATTGGAATGTATTTTTTCTCTTTATTTTATACTTAAGTAAAAAAACTTATCACTTAGGTTACTTATCTTTACATGAGTTTTAACTACTTGTAATCAACGATTACAAACATGTTGATATCTACTCACCCCTTGAATGGACCTGACTAGAAATCTGCGGAATTGACTAGAAATTTGGTAGGTAAGCATGTTGATCTCGTGGCACAGTAGGTAATAATAAAGTAACCTACGTACCTACGCTTTGCATAAAACTCTGTGTTTAAAATGAAATTCGAATCCCACTAAAAACATTACATGTAAAGTGATTGCCAAGACTCCTTTCAGCGTCAAAAAGATATCAGATCGCAAGTAGCGCCAAGCTTCCTACTCCACACGACTTTACAAACAGTTCAAAGGAAGCTTTATAAAGTTCTCCCCTGCCCACCAATGTAGGTATTATGCAGGTAAGTATAGTGAATACCAGAAAAGCGGAACAAACTATAGTGAATCCCCTTTTCTGTTATTCGACCAATTTACTGTATATGATATGACCCCTCTGCGTTGCGGGTTTTCCCCATTTGACCCCATATTAAGCAAATGTGGAAACTTAAATTAGTTTACCCTCTATCACGCAAAAACCAAGTTCCGTTGAAAGTACATTCAAGCTAATTGAATATTAAAGTTTAATTTAGGATGGAAATAATGTCTGTACTTAGTGCTCGTAGTTTTGCGATTTATCTGTTAATATCTACCTCAGCATACCGGATGCATCGCAATGCCCTTGGTGTACAAAAAAAGGTGTAAGGTAAACGTCCCTGTGCTTGACACTGGCCCAATATTTGACACTTTCTTAATTCATAACAATAAGCGTCAATTGGAACACTATTACACTTATTTATACTTTCAATATTTTTTTGTGGTGTCAATATTATAACATAACTTAATGGGCTGTAAATAGCATTTTACAAGAGTTGCTTAGTCTGGAGTCTGGATTCGACAAAACGGGAAGAAGGATTTAATCTGAGTTAAATCTTAAAAATCTTGGTTTAAACGTTATTCTTATTTGGTCAAATTGATACTTAAAGAAGGAAGGATGAATAATAACTAATCACTATCATCATCAAAAGCACCCGGTCTGTCTTATCGCTCACTAGCCCTAGTCTGGGGCATCCTGTATGCTCCTAATCTTACACCACCTATAGGTATCATGGTTTAGGTACCGATGCGTATATTTAAGAGCACCTTCACCCCAATTTCTCTTACACATTCAACTTACTACCTAAGCAAACCTAATATTACCTACCTCTGTAGATTAAATATACCTATTCATTCGGCTTTCTAAATTATACATGTTGGCCATATGCACTGCTAATAGATCAACCTCACGTGTCGGCGAACACCTTTCTGTCAAATTGGCAGTAGCACATGTCTGTGAAAAAACGCATTAGCACCCGGTGGCCCAGATTGAACAGCCCTTAATGCATCGAACTTTGGGGCAGAAGTAACATTGTTAAGTAATAGATCTACATTGTTGCTACTTGGTTTTTCACGGTTAGCTTAGTATTTTTGTGCTTTGCGAGAATTGCGAGGTTTTACGAGTGTTACGACGCTATATTTAAAATGATGAATGAGAAAGTGTCTGTCTGTTACCTTTTCATGTTTAAATCGCTGAACCGATTTAGATGAAATTTGGTATGGATATAGTTTTAATCCCGGGAAGTACATAGGGGCATTTCTCCGAGCACGCAACCCAAACACTTAAAAGCCTTCTTACACATATACAAACATATTTGTGTTCAAGTTATTTCCAAAATTGTATGGCCATTATCTGTATAAAAATAAATCCAAAGTATTCAGATGGCTTATTTAAGGTAGCCTCTAAACGTATTTTTGGGAAAAAGTATAAAAGTTTTAGAGTTATACTTAAATATGTTATATTTTCTGATTACCGTGTATCTGACTTCCAAGTATTTCCATGGACTTTATGGCACGGAAGTCTAAAATATGCATGGAAGTCAGAAAAATGGGCATGGTAGTCATGTTTCGTCACAGATATGTAAGAGTGTTATTATTTTTACAAGCCTTTTACCTTGCTATTTGAATGTACGTACGTACGCTTGTTTAGGTCAAATCTTTCAATTGAATCTATTTTTATATAATTTTAAACTACTTAGTTATCCCCAACAAATTAAGCTTTTTCCGATTGCCGTAGCACCTAACTTTTATGGATCATATATTTTTCTTTCTGCTGGATACGCAGGTACCTACGATCAATCAATTTGCATAACTTTGAAGGTATTTTATGAAATTATCGATAAACTATCCAATTAGCGTCATTAAAAAAATCGGCCATGAAAGTCAGGCAAATGAGCCTGTCTCGGAAAATTGCCCATAGGATACTTTTTATCCCGGATGTCCTCCCCTTAGGGGTTGAAATAGGGGGCGAAGGTTTGAATGGAGGTACGTTTTATACGAGTTCCACGCGGACGAAGTTACGGGCAAATCTAGTAATATATCCGATTAAATAAAGAGTTCGTCACAGTCACATATTTCACCCATTAATTGTTGGTAGTATCTATAGGTATACAAGTAGATATCAAACTTTATAATATACTCTACTCTTATGCTATTGTTGAGTAATGCAAGTCTTTGTTTAGGTACGAGCAAACGTAACATATTGTAATCGTCCCATTATCGCAGCCTCCCTATTCGGCACACGTGTTGCAAAAACTGTAATAGTTTCGTAGACACCTTGCCGACCAGATGTTATCGAATTGGGATAATGTAGGATGGGATTTGGTCCATACAAATCTGCGGATTACGAGTATGGTGGGGAATAACTTGATTATAGACTGTGATGACACATATTGCATTACGATATACGATCTACCATAGTATGTCGCAATTAGTTTACTTATATAATATTAATATTTGGTATATCGAGTTTATAACTTGCCTGCATCTAAATCTATTCTAAAATAAAATTGCAAAAAGGCTGAAATAAAAAAAAAAAACAAAGAACAAAGCACAAGCAACTAATTTAACGCGATATTGCATAGGTATACATTTTAAAGACAATACATAAAGTCGATCAACATTCAGTTTTTAGGGTCCCTTAGTCAACAAGGAACCCTTATAGTTTCGCCATGTCCGTCCGTCTGTCCGTCTGCGGCTTAGCTCAATGACCCTTACTACTAGAAAGCTGTAATTCGGCATGGGTATATAAATTAATCACGCCGACAAAATGGTAGAATAAAGTCTTGGTTTTTTTTACCCCTACACCTAAGGTGGGGATGTAATTTTTGTTCTTATTAAACCCATGGTGTGGGTATCATTGGATAGCTTATTTATGGGTTTCTAAAAACCATTTTTCAATTCAGTTATCCGTTTGCGTGATATTGGGCTTTAAAGCCCTAATTTTGAAAATCGCGGCAGTTGTACATATAATTAATTTAAAAGGACAACTATCACGGCTAAGTAGGCAAGGCATAAATAGTTACCGAGTAATGATCGACCAACTTAAAAGTGTACTTGTAAAGGCCAACTTTCATACAAATTCGGCCGAAACAGTGCGGTTGTTTGGCGCGTGCGTGTCGATGGAACGAAGACAGACAGGCAACTATACGGAACCCTACACTGCGCGTGGCCCGACACGCACTTGGCCGGTTTTCAAACAATAAAATAACATCACTAAACGGTAAACTAAAAATAAAATGAAACAAAACGTAGCAATGAAACAACAACAAAGCAATTACCTATTTAACAATTAACTAATCAAATTAAACCAAACAATAACACTAACAAAACGATCAAGATTAGCGACATAATAGAGATACAATCATAAATAGCCCAGATCTCGTATCGAATTACCTAATCTGTTCCGAGACTTGCTTCGTAAGATAAGTCCGAAGATAACACGGTTTCGCCAGGGCGTTAGATCGTACATGGACAATGGGATTACAGGCCAGATACAATGTTATATCTTAAGACCACATTGTCCTATGTGTAAGTTAAATGTATTGGACATGCGTCCATTCGGTTTTGGGGTTCGACGGATCACGGTGAGGAAGCTAAAGAGCTTAATATTGTATTAAAGGTTCGAACAAATGGTGTAACAAGATTACACGGCGCCTGTGACACTACGTACTGTTTGTCTATTATGTAGATCGTTATCTGTAGTCCAGTAATCAGAGACGCTTACCTGTAACAACAAATAAGGCGAATTAGGAAAGGTGTCAGTTTTAAATTAGCTAGGTATCTATATTCCGCAGTGATCATCGACCGAGAGGCAAACTCTAATCAGTTAAAGATCTTTCTTTAGCGTTCAATTCAACTGAATTTGGAACCATTTTTAATATTGAAATTTATCATTTCACTAATAGTCTATAAAATAAAGGTCAATATTAACATCTGTTTTGAGGTAAAACAAATTTAAAAAAAATAGAATCGTTATTCTGGGCTCACACAGTCTGAATTCATGCACAGAATCATAATCTGAATCAGTCAAGAGCAAAAAAAAGGTATATACCCTCAGCAATTCTGCACAAAGTGTACCGTTATATTTGCTTGTGAGTGTTTCAGATTACATATATGATTCAGTGCATGAATTCAGACTGTGTGAGCCCAGCCTTAAAGGTACTGCTACTACAAGTACCTAATGCTTACAGTTATTTTAGTTCATATTCCTGAGTAGGTAATCCGAGTACGATTTAATTATACCGCCACTGTTATTGTGTATCACGCACCTTTAACATAAAACCTATGAAACGCAGCACAATATCAGGCCCAATTGATTAAGTACCTACTATAATAAAGGCTTAATGTAGTCGATATAATGGTCCCATTTGTGCGTACACAGCGGAAGCAGGTTGGCGGAAAGAGGCACGAGCGCGTGGCTTTTTGTGGCTTTATACCGTTGGGGGGTTTCGGGCAGATGGGCCCTCGTAATCGAATTACTAGAGTACATGTGCCGAGCCGAGTACCTACCTGGGTAACGAGGTAAGTAATCGATATCAGGTTTAAAACTAGGAGGCTGGGCTCTTCAGTACCTATTAGACAACAGCAGGTATTCAGCAATGTAACATAGTTAGTGGCGTCCAAATAATATTGTTCATATTGCTGGCTAGACGCCATTCAATGAATCGTGAAGTGAGCTTATGCTTGCTTCAAGTCATTTCCCTGATTGAACCCTTTGTGAATCGTGGCTGGTATATTGTATAGTTTTCACCTTACCTATGTCCTCCAGTATACTTTCTACAACTGAAAAATAAGGTAAATTTAATAACATGTAGGGTTACTATGGATCTCATAGACCCATTCCCATGATTAAACTTGTCAGTTATTATAATACACTGATATGAGCAGTCGTAAAATTTTGCAGCATTTTAAAGAAAGAAAGAAAGAAGACATTTATTCACTACACAAAAGACACACAGATATAAAGACACAGATATTTACAGATATTTATAGATACAGATATTTTCGGTGCAGCGTAGTGTTGTTAATGCTTAGCGTTGATAATAATTACAAACAACCTTACTTAATTAATTAACTAACAACTACTAACAATTTTTATTGATAGTGTCTATACCAACTCCGATAACCATGCTGCACCGAAAATGCTACAAAACTTACAATATCTGCGTGATGTGTTTCCATATTTTAACGTTACACATTTAGGTTATCATGGCACTATGAATAAGCTAAGCGGCGCCGAAAGACTATTTTAACAAGAAGAGCACTAAAAGTCGTCTTAGGTGAGGTTTCCTGCGGACGCGACTTCATAAATCCTTTCGTTATTAGATCTCCGTTACAGAAGACATGAAAATTAATAACCGTGAAGCAAGGAAATTTTCACTTACTTCCTAAAACTCTTATCGTCCTGGAAGCGAGCTACTAAAAGCAACCATCTGCCAAAATGAATAAAGTAGACATTTAAAAGTAACTGAAAAAAGTTACGAAGCTGTGAAAGTAAGCATGATATGTGAAGTATTTGTCAACACTGACAGATAAAAAGTTCACGTGCTCTTGATCTCTCCTGTAGATCTATTTTGGAAGTATGAAAAAAGAAACATCTGTACGAATGGCTTCCGTTCGGTTGGGAACAATCATGCTGAAATTAAAGACGCACGCTTCAGATATAATTAGTTTTAATTGATATCCAATTTTACAATGCCTTTTTTGTGCCTACAAAAAAGTGTTATATTTTGAGAGTTTACTTAAGAGTGGCTGCAACTTAGTTACTTAAATCAAATGTTACCTACCTCTAATGTATTTGCTTACACTTGCATAAAAATGTGATCCTACCTTAGAATTGATTGACCTTCCGGGAGGTACAGTCAGCAACAGAAGTAGCTACGCAAAATAACACGCTCAAAATTATCTAGACAGTCCTTATTCTCTTGACATTAGAGTCGTGTGTAACTGATTTTGAACACTTGACCCGCTTAGCTACTTTTGCTGCTGACTGTACAGGGTAGGAACCCTCTACTAAATAAAATGTACCTATCTACAATTCAATACAAATATTAGTTGTGTTACATTTGGTTCGTTTTTGTATTCGTCCTCGTAGGTACTTCACTAGTTAATCATCAAAAGTTTACCTCAAAATACATTGGATTGGAATACTTATAGAAGACTTACAGAAGCAGAAAAGATCATCAAATTAAAAACACACCCTCTAATTATTTTCATACATACGGTATGTTATTTTAGAATATGTTCAAGGTTTTCATTTAGCAATAGACCCCCTTGCGACTGTCTCAGGAGATCATTTTTTCTAATCCAGGTGATAAATCGGCGGAAGCTTTCCGTCCCCCAGGGTTATCTTAAAATAAATGTTATGTTTTTATATTTTTTGTGCCATAACTGTTATGTTATGTGGTCTATTTACGGTAAGAGCCACACGTGACGCAAATTCTTGGAGACAAAAAGGTTAATTTGAGATTTCTTTCCTAAGTATATTTAAACAATCTGGCGTAAGATAGAAATCGTGCTAGGTAGGAGTTGTGTACCTAACCTAATACACTCAAGAGCAAAAGTTTCGGGTAGAGTTTGTACTGAAATTCTATACAAAGTGTACCCGGAACTTTTGCTCTTGAGTGTATTATACATGCGAAAGTGTCTCTGCCTGTATGTCTATTACCTCTTCACGCTTAAACCGCTGAACCGATTGAGATGGGTAGGTAGATAGGTTGAATCCCGGGAAGGGACATAGGACAGTTTTTATCCCGGAATTCATCCGCTAAGGGGGTGAAATGCAAAGTGAAAGTTTGTATGGAGCTACGATATAAACGAGTTACAGGCGGACGGAGTCGCGGGCAGAAGGTGGTTTTTCTATAAAACAAAATTGATTGTATGGGGGTGAAATGCAAAGTGAAAGTTTGTATGGAGCTACGATATAAACGAGTTCCAGGCGGACGGAGTCGCGGGCAGAAGGTAGTTTTTCTATAAAACAAAATTGATTGTATGGGGGTGAAATGCAAAGTGAAAGTTTGTATGGAGCTACGATATAAACGAGTTACAGGCGGACGGAGTCGCGGGCAGAAGGTAGTTTTTCTATAAAACAAAATTGATTGTATGGGGGTGAAATGCAAAGTGAAAGTTTGTATGGAGCTACGATATAAACGAGTTCCAGGCGGACGGAGTCGCGGGCAGAAGGTAGTTTTTCTATAAAACCAAATTGATTGTATCTATATATTAATAACGGTATTCTTAAATCCTTTCAAGCCTCTCCAAAAAATACGTGTCGGTAAATAATATAATTGTTATAGATAAACGAAAAACATGATTGTACACTTATAGATATAGTATTATTAAAGTAAAATACGACTATTGTATATAGGTATAATAAATTCAGCACTTGAACTCATTCATGTTTTTGAATCACCATTACAAATAATATCGTTGGCGAATTATTGTTTTCATCGTTCAATTACTAAATCACAGCATTCTTTTGTTTATTTTGACCCCAATCTTAACGTTGGCTGCACGTTAAAGCCATTCAAACAATCACTCCCTGGTTACGACTCGGGAGGGTAATGTCTTTAGATTTGTAGTGGTTTTACAGAGCTCTACGACATGCAAAACGGAAATGAGCTATTAGAGGGCAGCTGCTGGCCGCGGCGTGAAACGGAGAAATACTTACAGAAGGTCCGCTTCACGCTGCGGGGGATTAATGGCTGTTTACTTGTAGTCTAACCAGCAATGCACCAAAGAAAAAAATCTAAAATTGGGGAAATTTATATGTGGAAATTTCTCGGAAATTTTATAACATTCAAAGCCAAAAGGAACTGGCGATTATCCTTACAAAATTAAATGTTCCCTTCAGGGAAGTTTTTAAAGTGAGTGAGTGAATTATCTATTATTAAATTCAAGAACTATGTGAAGCGTAAACTTATTTCGAAAGCTTATTATGCCATCAAAAACATCCTGTAAAAAAACCCAAGTCTCAGACTCTACAAAAAGAAGTGAGATGCCATCAAAAACATCCTGTAAAAAACCCAAGTCTCGCAGCTCAGTCTTTCTACCGTAAAAAGTTGTGAGATCCATGTAATACCAAGTCGGTTAATCTATTTATTCTCTACTTAAAGGACCTTCTGTCTTATTACATAAGTTATTATCATGCCAATATTAAAAATATTTTACGTTTTAAACAAATAGATCGACTTGGACATCGCATGAAAACACAATGAATATTACAATTATATTAGATTAGATTCTTTAGTCTATCGCGCCTCACGCGATTGAAACTCTCGTTGCTGTTGGTTGCTGGCCCGTCGTGCTGTGTAGTGTGATACATACTAATAATCAAATCATGCGATGTCCAAGTCGATCTATTTGTTTAAAACGTTAAATATTTTTAATACTGGCATGATAATAACTTATGTAATAAGACAGAAGGTCCTTTAAGTAGAGAATAAATAGATTAACCGACTTGGTATTACATGGATCTCACAACTTTTTACGGTAGAAAGACTGAGCTGCGAGACTTGGGTTTTTTACAGGATGTTTTTGATGGCATCTCACTTCTTTTTGTAGAGTCTGAATTGCTTTGAGAAAAGGATGGTACGGCCGTGCCGCTTTTATTTGCTCGACTTGGCGGGGGCACTGCCGTGCCCCCAGACTTAGGTTTTCCCATGATTAAGACATTAAACTCTATTTGTATTCTAAATTTGAAGCTTCTATGTCTGCTAGAAGTGCCTTGGACTTTTGATGATCGGTGAGTCAGTGAGTAACAAAATTTAGAAACTTTAACAAGTTGTCATTCTTAAACTACTGGTTCAAATTGACTGAAATTTTAAATATACCGTGTTTATATAATGCCTGATTAGTTGCTGAAAATTCAGGTTTCTTGTTTTATCCACAACGAAATTATAGGGGGGTCGAAAATGGCCTGAATTGCTTCGAGAAAAGGATGGTACGGCCGTGCCGCTTTTTTTTGCTCGACTTGGCGGGGGTACCGCCGTGCCCCCAGATAGCACACAAGAATACATACATTAATGATAAAACTCCATGGAACTAATTGTGACTGAATTTTTAATCTATTATTTTCGTTATATTTTGTTTTTGACATTAGATTGTTTTTCTAGAAACATTCTACTAGTATTTTTATACAGTTTTTATTTCATATATTTTTTATTCTTTATGTTTAATAAATTACTCTAAAAATTAACTGACGATTTGAAAGTGCTTGTTAATAGGCCTACTTGAATAAAGATCATTTTGAGTTTGAGTTGAGTTTAAACAGAAACTTGTCTTAAGTTCTCGTGAAAATTGCCAAAAATTTCTCAGAATATTCCTACCTTTTTGAGAATGTTCTGCAACTTGTACAGTCCTAAGTCTAACAAGCCAATAGGATCATGAAAATGAATACGTCCATTTAGAGTATTAAGACAACGGAAAAGTTATCATTATCTACAAGTTTCTGAAACCTGTGAAAGAAGATCTCTTTCTCTCAGTTTACAAATGTTTTCAAAATAAACTAAAATTTTGAAGGTAGCTGATAATATTCACTAATTTCTACCTTTTTCTGAGCAATGAACGTCGAATTGTCATGGTCAGGTGACAATAATCAAGTTGGCGAGATAGGGGTCAGCCAGCCATGCTATTCTGTTAGGTTGTTTTTACCACACCTCACCCGTCACCCGCGTTCAGAATAACAGCTCCGGTCATCGGGGAATGATATACAACGAGGACCTGCTGTTGCTATGTGCGGTGTGGTGCAGATCGGCGCGAGCGCAGCTGCCGCCGAATTTCGGCGAGATCGCGAAACGCGCCTTCCGTTTCCGCCCGATTGTTCTGCCTTCACTTCATTCCGCCAGAGGGTGGACATTTCGACGTGGATTGACGTCGGATGTCACTTAATCCAACGATACCGACGTTTTTACATAGCCTTCTCTCTATTATGATAAACGGACCTTTCTTGTTTGCACGTTGTAAGATTTTATGTTTAGGTCAAACAAAGCGATGTTTACTCCAAATATCGTAGCAAAAAACCAGGGCTTTCAATTTGCGACAAAAAATACAAATCCCAGAGATACCTCAAGGGCGCCGTACGTATAAACCCTTGGCTATGCCGAAAGGAGTGCATGAACCTTTACGATTCCTATATATTGCATATTGAAATACGCTAAAAATGCTCGGGACTTGATAAGTTTGCGGAATAAAACCAAACTTATTTTCAACTTATTTTATACTTTAAATGAAAAGCTAATTGACCACCTATAGCTGTTTCTCACAGAATCTCAGCGCCATTAAAATAATAAGTGGTCATTCATTTGCCAGTAGAAAGTGTGTTCTCAGCGTTGCATTATAGTAGCTCATTTATTTAAGTATAATGAAGCTGATACCAGTAACGGGTCTGGAGCGGGTGTCAAGTGATAGAGTGACAACAACCAGCTCGGTGGAGGAGTCATTGTGACAGGTATTGTTCAGTAGCGGACTTGTTCAGCCAGTTGTGAACGGAGCAACTTGTTATGAGTATGGAGACATTTTAATATGTAAACAAGTATATTGAAACAACTTAACGTTAGCACGTTTTTGTAGAAGCATTTTATAGCACACTCCTAAATAAAATAAGGAAATGTGGCTATATGTTCCATTTCGATATAGTTAAGTGTAGTTTATGTTCCATCGACAGAAAGAAACTTCTTGCTTAGTGAGTACTAAACATAATCAGCTACCACAGCACCAATATACTTACGACTACGAGTCTTGGTCATCGCGCCCCAACAGGGGAGAGGAGATGGTATTTCACGTCCGCCACAATGGATTTTAAAATCGTAAACCATAGAAACAATACCCATGTTGATTTTCAGACTTTGTCACCACATTTCCAAGGGAGAAATGTGGTGACATTATTTGTGGTCATTAGGGTTGAATTTTCAAAAAAATCTGAAACACGTGTTTACTCATTCCTGGAATATTCCTTTGAAGTTTCAAATGAAATAGTCTAACTAATCTTGTTTCCCCATACAAACTTTGGACCCCATTTCACCCCCTTAGGGGATGAATTTTGAAAAATCCTTTCTTAGTGCACCGCTAGACCTTATAAGGAACCTACGTGCCCAATTTGGAATCTCTAGAACGGTTTGGGCTGTGCGTTGATGTGTCAGTCAGTCAATCAGTTTCATCTTTTATATATTTAGACTAGCTTTTGCCCGCGACTTCATCCACGTAGAATTTGTTATCGTCTCAGAGAAATGATTGTTAATAAATTATATTAGACACAATGCTTAATTATCGCTGTCCCATACAAACTTTTACCATTATATGGGATGACTTCCGAGATAAAAACTATCCTATGTTCTTCCAAGGGTCTCAAATTATCTCTTTGCCAAATTTCATACAAATCCGTTCATGGTTTAAGCTTATACCTACTCGTATTACTGGAAATGTTTGCATAAATCCGTTCAGTAGTTTTACTAACGTGAGTAATGTCTGGGATATCTGCATAATTTGAAAACAAAATTATCTTATGCTAAAGCCATTACCAGTCCCCATTTAACGGTGTTAGAAAATAAATTATTATAATGAGCCTAAATAAACTCTTTAAATAAAAAAAATAAAAAAATGTGTACGAACTTTGCACCCCTTTTAACCCCGTTAAGGATGGAATTTTCCAAAAGTACTTTATTTGTATTCTAATAAGTATTCTTTCTACAAAGTTCTAAGTCTCTAGCTCTAAAAAAAAGTTATCCCTATACAAACTGCACTACTTTTCAATCCCCTTAGGGGTGGAATTTTCGATAACGCTAAAAGTACTTTTTTGTATACTAATAGGTAATCTTTAAAAAAAAGGTTCCCTTGTACATACTTTGCACCCCTTTTTAACCCCGTTAGGGATGAAATTTTCCAAAATGCCAAAGGTGCTTTATTTGTATTCTAATAAATAATCTTTCTACGAGGTTTTAAGTTTCTAGCTCAAAAAAAAGTTTCCCCGTATAAACTTTGCACCCCTTGTTAATCCCCTTAGGGGTGGAATTTTCCAAAATGCTGAAAGCACTTTGTTTGTATTCTAATATGTAATCTTTCTACAAAGTTATTTAACCCGCTTAAGGGTGGGTTTTCCAAAACCCTAAAATTAATTCTCTTGTAACTATTGTAATGAGGAGTTCATACACAAAATTTCAAAAATAAAAGATGTCTTCAATTCCACTGTGGCTTTGTCACTTTGTTGTACTGTAATTTTAATAATGCAGTAAAATATAAATATCTTTGACGTCGACTGTACTGTACGGTAGGAGGAGTACTCGTAGGACCAACTCGTTTGCTTAATGTGACAATGTTTTCAATGTAAACTAATTTCTCCATAACAATCGTCGGCTCCACATATTGAAAGCCCGCCTCGTCGCAGTCACCGGCTACAAATGAATTTAATATCATTTTAGTTATGTTTCGGCGGCGAAGCGTATCGCTACGCTAAGCAGGTGCAGAGTTGATTGCGGCCGCGGTAATGATTCCATTCTTGATTGACTGACGGAAATGTTACGGATTACGCACTTTCTAAATTCCTTGTTTTTTGAGTTAAAAAGAATTAGTTACTCAATTACGTTCACGTGTGAAGAATTTAAAAGAGAAGAATTTACTTAAATACCTTCTTTACATATTTTATTTTAAGTAGAGTGTAATAAATCGATACCATCTATTGCATTACATTACGCACCATAATATGGTTGTACTATACAAAAGAGGTGCCCCAAAATATTGAATTAGTCGACTGTCTGTAAATGCAAAAAACTATAGTATAGTTATAGAATGTATAGAAACAAATGCACGGTCAATAAAAATTAAGAATGGTCAAAATCATCCAAAATGACATCGGCCATCCCACCCCTGAAAGTCCTCTTTCACGATCCAAACAACCAGTACATGTTGTATCGACATAGATAAAATCATATAATAAAAAGAAAATAGGCGATCAATCCATCTTGAGCCGCCTACGAGAAACTTTTGCTGATTCAGTCTTAATTAAATTGGATCAGCTATTAATTATTTTTTGTGCGTACTCTTGTGTTTAGGTGCGGAAAGCTGCACCGCACGTGCGTCCGCGCACCTGCCGCCCTCGAGCCCTTAGAAGCACTTCACCACAAAAACAATGCATTTAACAAAATATTTATGACACCGAAATAAAGTCTACTCTTGCCTGATTCAATACCTTATTGAAATTGTAGTTCTATACTCAGGGCGGCGCGCGCGGCGCTACCCGCTGATAATACTTACATACTCAGAAGAACAATGTCACAAGTGATTTTGAAGCCTGTAGCAACTTGTTATGTTGTTAGGCTTGTTGTGAAAGGAAATATTTTCTCAGTGATTAGCGGCTGTTATAGCAGACAATGTGTGTAAATACGCGATAACAGATCGGAAGGAACCTGTGAATAAAACGACAACGACAATGGTTCCGCTTGTCTGTTTCTTAGACGCTCATTTGTTTTAAGTGCTTGTCGACTTTGTCTCGTGTAGGACAGCCGTGTCTGTTAGCAATTCGTGCTACATGACACAATGTTAGTAGTAGTACCTTTGATAAGGGCACATTTACATACAAAACATATAAAAATGAAATGTAAAGATAACAGTGGGTTTTCGTGATAATATCTAGAAATATATTCCAAACGATGTTACCTAATAGCATTATTTTGCCCCGAGAGCTGTCTTTGTTTTAATAAGTGCAATGTTGTTATCTGTTACAGTTTCGTATTGTAGAGTCTAGTAAAGAACATTGCTACCTACAAAAATGCATAGGTAGCTTAATTAAACACCTACTTACTTAAATTATTAATTATAAAAATATAGGTTAGGTATATAAGTGCCATATAGGTTAGTAAAAGTGTTAGCTTGTTCAGCATATTCTGCCAGAACCAGCGTAAAAATCTTTCGGTTGGTATTAGTGGTTAGTAACATCTTATTAACATACTTATTAAATTCATAGTATGATTAAATTATCAATTAAATATTATTTACTAAATAATATGAACATCTTTCAAATCCAATTTCTTAAATGCAATTGGCAAAACACTCCGCAACACTGCGCGTTTGAGAACAGTTGCCCGTCGCATGGCACTTGCAGAAAAGAAAAAACCGGTCAAGTGCGAGTCTGACTCGCGCACCGAGGGTTCCGTACGAAATATCATACAACACACCCGTCTTGCCCCACCTCATGAGTACCTACAGCGCCAGTTATCGGTGCATTTTGTTACTAACTTGCGCGACCAAGGAACTCGGTATGTACAGTAAGGGAAATGTACCACCGTAGAACTCTGTCGCAATTGACAGGCCGCCGTCACTCAAACTCGAGTGGTATGTCACCTTATTGCGATAGGGTTCTACGGTGGTACGTTAATACATTTCCCTTACGGTATGTTGGTTTTTTTGCGATAATTCTTTATCAAGTGAATTAATTTCGATAATTCTTTTTTTTATTTGCTAGAAGGTAATTTCAGAACACTTTGATACGAATTTGAAGGAAAAAAATTAAACACATAGGTAAGTATTAAATTACTAACAAAATTAACATATGAGTTTTGAAGAATAAAAAAAAATACGCTAGATAGAGGTCTCGTTATACTTTTCCGGTAATATTCACGTTAATACAATACAATACAATACAAATACTCTTTATTGCACACCTCACACAAACAAAGCAGTTACATAGAGAAACAATACAATAACATGTAGGTAGAGGTAGACAACAGGCGGTCTTATCGCTGAAGAGCGATCTCTTCCAGACAACCTAATATTAATCATATATATTATTTTCAAATTTTTCGCTTGGTTAACTTCGGAGATAAGGGGGGGAATGGTATTTTTTTCAACATTTTTCTTTATAAATTAAAATTTTACCATTGTAGAAAAAAAAAAAAAACTGTTTTAGAATGTACAATTCAAGCCCTTTCATATGATACCCCACTTGGCCTACTAACTAGACTTTGAATTTTTTCCCCCCCTTTTATCCGCCCTTTTTTATACAAATTAAAAGTATATATTAAAATTTTTCATTTTCCATACACGAGGATTAACTTTGTTTACAACTGTTCCAAATTTCAAATCGATAGCATTAGTAGTTCCTGAGATATTTGACTTTGTGACAGACAGACAGACGGACGGAGTCGCACCATAAGAATCCGTTTTTACCTTTTTGGTCCGGAACCCTAAAAAGAACCCGCGTGTCATTGGGCCTACCTATCACGAGCGACTGCCCGCTGATCTTAGACTGGTACCATCTGACGAAGCATTTAGACGCCGCCTGAACAGCCTTTTATTGGTAAATACATTATACTCAGTTAAAGAGTATATGAATCTGGATTTAACATGTTAAACTATTATTATTATTATTTAAACTTGTATTGATATGATTGACGAGACCTAGTGGTTGATATATTTGCTTTGTGGTTTTGTTTCACTTTTCTATTCTACCTTCCTGATTATTGTGTACACATTTGTTGAAATCGTCCTATTATTGTATATTTATTTTTCATTAATTTTGACGATCGTGATAAAAAAATCTTATTTTTTTGACATGTATGCAAATTTGTAATGTAATTTTTTATCATAAAATAAATAATCTAATCTAATCTAAACTACTCATTATTCATAAATTCAGCAACAGAATAATAACATTTACCAGACAACCACTTTAACATTTTATTAAGCCAGTTTATAATTTGCAGTAGACTTGTGGATTTCATAAGTTCATAACTGCATTGCGGTAGGTAACAGTACGGCTCTATAAAACGAAGATATGAACACCAAAGATGCAATCCCATTAAAGTTAGAGACTAATAATATTATCCTTTTCAGATTTCCTCTTTCAATTTCTGTAGGAAGGGAAATTAATAAATTAGGACTGAAACTGAAAAATGTGTATTTCCTTCGTTTCTTAAGGTTTTCATTTTCTATTAAAAACTTTTTTGTACGACTACCTAGCAACTTGAATTATCCGAGAAATACAAAGTTTGGACAGTTTACAATTTGTAAAATCGACTGGGAGGCTATTAAGTTGTTTTTACGATCGTTTAAAGCAGCTGTTAAGGACCCATTAGCATTTATCGGCGTCTCTTTCGCGGCATTAAACTATACTTAAGGGATTTGCATTTTCAATTAAGTAGTTTCACGAAAACCGTTTGATAATAGTAAAATAACTTAAATAAAATTGGAAATATAATTTTATTATTAGCTTTTACACCGAGAAAGGCTCTTTCCGAAGATTCTATGAAGTTTTAGATTGGTTTGGAATTTCCTCATACAGATTGAAAATCAAAAGTCGTCTTTCCTGTGGTCAATAATAACAGCTTTTGTACGGTAAGGGAAATGTATTCACGTATCTTTTAATGCCTTATTGTCATAGTAAGAAGAGCGAAAAAGGTACGTAAATACATTTCCCTTAGGTACTGTACATGTAAGTTATGATTTAATCATACAGATTTATATAAGAGAACACTTATTTTATATAGATTATGTGTTCAGTCAAATATTAGCTGTAATAGTCCTATATATTAGATTGTCTATTAATATTCTCTATATTAAACTATGGGAGCCCAACAAATACGTTAATTACACAATTTTCTAGTGTTCTGCCCTGCATGGGATGCGAATAAGCTTGTCGTCGAGGGCTCATTGATTTCGGATGTTAATAAGTAGTTAATGACGAGGGGAAGACAATGCAGGGGAGGAAGCCCGCGAGTGTCCGCCGGATGCCACCCACCATCGATCATAATTCATACGCCGACGCTGTGTGGTCACGTACTTAAATCATTGCCTACTTATAATAGAAACATTACGCTTAGCCGTCTACCATTCCTATAACAATACAAACATTCATATCACAGGAAACAGGATAAAAAAACACGTTCCCACGGCTGACAATAATTGCATTTTCTAACCCAAAAGTCATTACGTGATTGTATGCAAGTTGGGCAGCTTATAGTCTCAGAGATGCTTTATGACACCTTTGCATTAGCCGCCGCCACAATACCATTTGGGCTGTTGTACGGTCACGCAGGGCAGGGACCATCGGGAGGTAAGGTAGGTTGGTTTAAAACAACATTCTCACGTTCCCTATCCATTGTAAACACTAAACGCGGGGACGCCCGTTACGTTTCGTTTACTGCTCTCATTGTTCTATTCTATGAGCTTGTGAAATGCAAACAGGCCCGTGAAAACTTAGACGGGTGGGTGAATGAAACGTTTTTTGTGTTTACGATTTGTGAATCCTTTAAGTAAGTTGATTCCGGCATCCGCAATGCCGTCACGTAGTAACGAGGCAACGGCTCTGCGGCTCAATGGCGATCCTTATTATTAGTTTGACGACAAATAAGGTTGTGCTGGCACTATAAACTATAAAATTGATAAACATTATAGTAACGGATACGATATATCCTACAGATATTTTGTGATAGTTTCCTACGCGCCTCGATGACAATACACTAAGCACTAGCTTAATTCTAGATTTATGCTTAGTTATAAGTTTTTTAAACACATTTACTTTATCATAATACGGTATGAATTCTCTACCAGTCAACCATTGGGCATTCCGTTCAGGAAAAATTTGGTGCAGGCATTTAACTTAGTAGGAAAACCAAACTCAACATTTATATATTTTACATATTGAATGACACCAAATCAAAATACCCGAGTCATACCTATACCTACGTAGTGAAGATTTAAATTCGCGTCTTTCGTCTAAGTAATACCATACATGTATAGAAGCTGTTAACTTAACACTTGACCACAGGAAAGTCGACTTTTGTTTTTCCGCTCTTAATGAACCAGCCTGTCAAATATCTCCTAAGTTCACACCATACACCATATGAATAATGACGCCGGTGCATTGCGGTATCGCTGCACACATGTGTGTACATTGAACACACACTTCCACGAGCATAGGTAACAGTGCAGTGCATACGTCACGGTTTCACCAGGTTCGCCCGCGAACGTAGGTAAAAAATACTCTTCAGTTGCGTTTCATACTTTCTGGTTGGGAATGTCATACGTCCTCTGTGACTCAGTTGTCCCGGAAATACAAAGTTACAAAGCTCATTAGGTAGTTCTGTTCAGCCTCAAAAATTTAGTCATACCGAAACTACGACGTCTTTTACTTAGAATATTACTCTTCATAAAATTTCATCCGAAATTTGGGAATAAAGG
Source organism: Epinotia nisella (assembly GCA_932294315.1). NCBI lineage: Eukaryota > Metazoa > Arthropoda > Insecta > Lepidoptera > Tortricidae > Epinotia > Epinotia nisella. Next base: position 13,536,310 of record OW028682.1, on the reverse strand, counting down.
TATACTAAATTCCATTATAATCGAGAGACCGACACCCTATACTTAATATTGGTGCACACAGGTACAGTCCACCGCATACGTCACGTCGCGCCCTCGCGGACATCCGTCCGGGTGCGTTTCCACCGTGACTAACGAGTAGTCCGAGAGCTGGGTAAGACACTACAAAAGTCGTTAATAATTGTTAATGATACCCGTGTAGCCGACGTCAATGATTTGTTCGCCTTATTACCATTGTTTTGTATTTATTTGCCAGAATACGTTGGTGGTCTTAAAATTATTACAGAATCAGTATTCAGTCAACTTAAAGTCAACATGCAAAATATAGTTACAGATATTAATTTATGCTCAGAATTATTATAAAATAGAATGGAAGTAATAACATGTCAAATTCAATTTACTGTGCATTAAAATCTAAGTAGTCCTTAACATTATAGAAACAATGATCTTGTAGCCATTTGGTTAATTTTGTCTTCAAAATTTTCGCATGCAAGGTCCTCAACTCATTTGGGAGTTTGTTAAATAGGACTATACACATGTTGTATGCGTTTTTTTTTTTGATATCAGATCTACAAATTGGCGTTACAAAAATACCCGTAAAGTCGAAAGGGGTTAAAAGGTCCTTTGTAACTAAAGAGTCTATTGGCAATATTAAAAAGCCGTAGTACGACCCAAAAAAACAGAACTTGGATAAAACATAAAATAATATAATTAAAACGCAACCCTGAAAACTTAAAACTAAAGAGTAGACTACCCAGAAATTAATTTACATTCTTACCTAATTTCATCATCATCATTTGTTACTAACATCATATGGATCAACCGGTCTAAAATAAAGATATTTTTTTTTTTTTATTTTTTTTTTTTCTCTGAGAGGTTAATGACAACAACCATAAAAGATTATTAACAGTACTTAATAATAAAAATAAGATTCGTTTTAAACTTTTAGAATACCTGAATAAAGTTATAATTTTCTAGTCTGCTCAACTAATTTATGTTTCTTATTTTTATTTTTTTATTAGCCTATTTTGTGTCCCACTGCTGGGCAAAGGCCTCCCCTTTTTTCCGCCACTCGTCTCAGTCCTGTGCTAACGTTCGCCAATCTGTAAAACATATCAATGTCATCCCGCCATCTCCTTTTCGGTCTGCCTCTACCTCGGAAGCCATCTTGTGGGGTCCAATCGGTGGCTAATTTGGCCCATCGCTCTACGTGCGTCCGACAGACATGTCCAGCTCCAGCCCAGTCCCACTTTAGCTTCGCGGACTTGGCACCCACATCTACGTTGCTTGGTACGCAGCTCCGTGTTCCGGTTGGCATTCCCAGTAGGGATTAACAAACTGAAATTGTTTTTAATATATAGGTATTATTTCCATTCTATCTTGTAACTTGTAAGTATCTAAGGATTTCTGTTTGTTAGCCTTTCTCTTGCACTCACCTTAAGAGTCTCTGTTTGGCGTTATATGGTTGACTGCTAGATAATGCCTTGAGGCATTAAGTCTGCCTTTTGTGTTAATTATATCATTGATTTTATTTATGATTTAAGCTTTCATGATTCTCACACATTATTTTTACGGAACTTAATCTCACACATTATAATTAACTTAACTTCTGAAACGTCGTCGAGAAACCTCAGAGGTAAATAAATAAGTTAATTACATTACATTAGTTTATACGCGATTAAGTCTAGTGATTTATTCGTATTGTATTTATTGCATTGGAATATTATAAAGTCAAATAGGGGCCAGCTCTCGGACTAGCCATTGATCAATTGACGCCGCAGAGCCTCCGGCGAGTCGTCCCGGAACGGAACGGAGCTGCGCGTGCTCATTCAATCGGGTGATTCATTTCCTATTCACGCGGACCGGGGTTCCGACAAAATGTGACACCGGCCTTGTCCAAAGTCCAAATAGAGTATGAGTACGTAATTTCTTATTTACACTCAAATTTGGGGCAGCCCAAAAAATGATCGCGAATGATGATGATGATGATGATGAGGTGGGCCGTAAACGTGTTTGCCACCGACGTGGTATAAAAAAAATGTATCCACGTTTCAGAAGAACTCAACCAAATAGTTAACATACATACCTACACAATGGGTTAGGGTAAGGTAAGGTAGAAGTACTAGTGCCCGACATGTCAACAGAAAATACTTATTTGAATCACGGTATTATGCTCATTTAAGATGTATTAAACAGTTTCATACGGTTTGGGAGACGAGGTATTTACTCAAGTTACTGATATGGAAATCGTTTCATATGGTGATCTTATAAAAAAATCCTGATAATATAAGAATTAGGCAATCAATCCGAATGTACGAGTAAATGGCAGGCGGTTATGCTGGCAGTCCCAATAGATGTCATTTCAGTACAAATGTCTGACATTTATTGGGACTTGAAGGTTTAACTCATTATCCCAATTGATGGCAGCTGGTTTTAACAAATATGTTCATAACTTATAAATAAGTTATTTGTCTTGAAATTGTGATAAGAAATATTGAAGTCACTAACATTTTGTAACTTAAAAATGATGTCGTGATCAATCTTAGTTTATTATTCGCTAGTTAAATTATATTCGTCGAGTACTAGTACCGCGTCGGGCACTAGTACTTCTACCTTAGCTCATTTATTTAAAGTAAATATAAATATGTAAGATGATCATTAACAATACAATACAATACAAATACTCTTTATTGCACACCTCACACAAACAAAGCAGTTACATAGAGAAACAATACAATAACATGTAGGTAGAGGTAGACAACAGGCGGTCTTATCGCTGAAGAGCGATCTCTTCCAGACAACCTTTGGGTATCGGAGAAAGAGATAAAACTAGATTATGCAGTAGGTGGTGCAGAGATTATTATCAATCAAAAATCAAGAAATTATAAAAATAAACGTACATAAATACCTCTATATATAAACATACACACACAATCATACATATATACAAATAACACAAACACAAATATAATGATACATAAACAGTCAGCCAAAAATACAATCAGGGTTAGGGGAGAGACAAATAATGTTCTTTAAGAAGGGATTTGAGGTTGCCGATAGATTTTGCTTGTCTGATGTCAAGAGGGAGAGAGTTCCACAGTCGGATAGAATTAATAGTGAACGAACTATTGTAAAATTTGGTAGATGATGAAGGCACAGTTAATAGCAAATTGTTAGAACATCTAACAGAATTTAAAAAACTAAAACGTTCTTTGAGATAGCGGGGAGTTGCAGGGTTAAAAAGGATATTATACAGAAGCGAAATAATGTGAGAGTTACGGCGATAACGGATAGGGAGCCACTTGAGTTTAGAACGGAAACTAGAAACATGGTCATATTTGCGTAACCCAAATATGAACCGAATGCAGACATTTTGGAGACGCTCTAGCTTATTAAGTTGTTCCTCAGAAAGGTCGAGATAGGATACATCAGCATAATCAAGAATAGGAAGAAGTAACGTTTGAGCGAGCGCAATTTACATAACATTAACTAAATTAAAATAAAACTAAGTACCGAGGATGCTGGCGGCATTTCCTCGCTGAATTGCAATGCTGATGCGTTGTGCGAGAAAGCAGCCAGCTCGTCGGTCACCAGCAGTTACACCGACCACCTACATAATTATATTTGAAGGTGTGATATATAGGTATACGGGATAGCTTAGGTTTCGTTTCCTACTTGCATAAGATGTGTATATTTTTAAATAGTTGCAGGATATTATATTACTTAATTATATATGTTAAATTTAGTGAGTGGCGACCACGTACACAAGGTGGACTGATGACCTGGTAAAGGTCGCGGAAGTCCACTGGATGCGGGTGGCGCAGGACCGGTCACTTTGGCACTCTTTGGGGGAGGCCTATGTCCAGCAGTGGACGTCTTTCGGCTGATATTATGATATGTTAAATACCTCGTCATTAAACTATTCAGCAATATTTGAATACAATGGAACGCCTAGGATTATGTAGAGCTGTTCCCTTCTTCCTTGTTCACTGAAGTAAAAAACATACTTAATTAACTGTCATATCTCTCTATGCGAGATATTAAACGAATCGACCTGCTGATTATGTTGGAATATACCTCGATTTATTGAATAGCTTTGATTGAAAAATACATAGGTAGGTATGTAATTTCAGTTTACAATATTAATAAATAATTGAGAAATTAAATTGAATAATTTGTTTACAATATTCTGATGAAAATAAAACGGAGAATGTGATTAACGTTATCAGTATACATAGAGTAAAAAAATTGACGCCCTTGCATACAAACTTCCATTCTCTCTTTAGGGGTGCATACCGAACAACTTTACCGACTACGTATTTATGTAAACAATGGGTGTCCTAAAATAAACAGCGCATTTTTCGACTTCCTCTGCTATCATACCTGTCCGTACCTGCCCGTCATTACGCGCGTGAAGCAATTTGGTACAACGGACTTTTGACTGGTCATTCTGAACTTTATAGCATTGTAATAAGGTTTACAATTAATCAGTTTCTGTCTCCGTTACACTTGCGCAGGCGACGCACGCGTAGCGGCGCTGTCATTGTTTTGATGCGCTTTGTCGCTCCATTCATAGATTTTTTTAAAGCCTATTATGAACGTGCGACGGGTTGTGAAGTTGTAATGTGTAGGAATAGTGTCTAGTTTCTACGTTTCTAGGATTACTGAAGTACAATGTAAAGTCTTCCTTAGACCACAGTAGCTAATCCAATCAATATATGGATAGTGATTGTTGGTTTTGGTTAGCGTGTACTGTAAAACGTTATACGATACACGTGCGAATAGGTAATTCGCAACTCGTGTCGATTTAAAACACTCCCTTCGGTCGTGTTTTAATTTATCACCACTCGGTGCGTATTTCCTATTTTCTGCACTTGTATCGTAAATAACTATTTCAATTGGGTTCAATGTCCATTCATAGGCGAAAACAGCGATGCTCATAACACCTACAACTTGGATATTTGGTGTACCTATAGATGTATGTTGGTTAATAAATAAATAACAACAATAACTAACACAACAACAACAATAACTATAAATTTACAACATAACTACTCTTCCTGTAATCCAGTGTTTTTCAACCTTTGGATCTTGCTTCTTGAAGGGGGCGCAGCTGCTTGGATTGTGTAAGCTTCGATCATTTTAAATCGATGTGTGTAAGCTAAAAATATATTAGGAATGCATATTTCTTAAATAACAAATATAATGTATGAACTGCGCAGCCTCGCGATGCGTCGTTCTTACATTATATTTACGCGTTTTTTTTTGCTATAGTAAGGGGGGTCATGCTATAGTAAGCGTCATGAAAAAGGTTGAATAACACTGGTGTAATCAACCATCTAAATTATTACACGCAATGCAAATTAAATCAAACCCACGTCTGCACTCTGTCTTCCTATTGTATTCAACTACCGAGCCTACAGTGAAGGACAGCTGACATTAACATTCCGGCTACTACGGAAGCCGTGCTTACTAATGTTCCTGGCACCCCGTGTAAAATTATTTAGTAATTTTCCGCGTTATTACTTACAACTTCACTAGAAAATGTTAAATGAATGGGACAGCCGGAAAAGTTGTTAAGTTGATATTTAAGTACAGGACTTGTCAGTTGGTAAGTACCTAGTTACTTAGCTGTTACACCTACTCGTTTATGTAAAGTACAGAGCGAGAAACCCAGGCATTGCCTAGGCACTAGCCTATAGTTAACGGTAGGTTCTTATATATTTCAGGAGCAACCAAGAGCATATGTGATGAGGTTCCTGCTCATACTAAGAAAGTAAGAAACGGTGTTCCTAACCATAACCCACACTGTGTTCGTCTGTCTGCGTGATTTGCGTTCCTCAGAAGGGTAATTTTATTTCCCGGAAATCATTTCGTAAGGGGGTGAAAGGTGGGTGGGTGGGTATTCGTATGGAAGTGCAGTTAAAGAATTCTACGTGGAAGGAGCCACGGACCAAACTAGTATTATCATTATTATTATTATATCGAGCCCGTTATGTCCCACTGCTGAGCAAAAGCCTCCCTCCTCTGTTTCCATTCATCGCAGTCTTGAGCAATATCTAGTCAGTCTTTTAAAAAGGAGTCAAGTAATCCTGCCATCGCCGACGAGGTCTACCGCATCTCCGTTTTGAGTTTTGGGGCTTCCACTCCGTGGTCCCTTTGGCCTACAGCTCATTCGGCATGCGGTAGACGTGACGTGACCAGCCCAGTCCCACTTTAACTCGGTCGCCTTCCGAGCTACATCTTCTATTTGGGTCTTGGAGCGCAGCGTGGTGTTCCGGATGCGATCCATTAACTTTACACCTAATATGCTGCGCTCCATAGCTCGCTGGCAAATCCTGTCGCGAAGCCACTTCTGATCACTCTCATGGCCGCGAATGAGTACCTATACTGTGTACTCTAGCTTAGGTGCATGTATTAGCACATTATGCATCTATAAACATACTCTAACAACTTGTGGAATCCTTTATATATCTGACATATAAGCTGTCGTCTCGTGTGTACCAGCTCCATATGAGGTGTGGGGCCCTTTGTCCCCGAGAATGTCCTCCAACCTCCCCTTATAGACATCCCTAACCACACAACTGATACTGTTCCAATCCACACGCTACTGATCCAGTTATAATTACCCGGGTGCACCCCTACTGATATGGACTGAGGCTGAGACTACCGAACCTGAGACGCTGTTGTTACACTTGTTACTAATCCTCTCACATTAAAGAACTCCACACTAAGAACTGTGTTATCGCATGTACGTGATCTGTAGGAAAACCTTATTCATATACATGATAAACCGTCACGTCTCTCAAAGAGAATAAGACATGTAGCCGCACATAAATACATCACATCATAAACAGTCATCGTCCGATCTGTGTAAATGATATCAAATCGTAACAATATCATAGGATGCATCGAAAGTGACTATGGAAAGAGCTCACCCTGGTTTTCCTCCAAATTGAACACTTCTTCTTCTTCTTTTTTTTTTTTTGGCGTTCTGGCCAACTGTGTCGGCTCAAATTTGCCAGTATCAAGTATCAAGAGAGCTGCTCATGATCTGTGAACAAACGGACAACACAAACACATAACGACTACCAACCACCACTGTTAAAAATCTAATAGTCTAAAATATTATTGTAAGACTAGCATCACAAACGAGGTGTTATGGGGATTAAATAGGTTAAAGTCTAATGTTATTCTTTTCTACAAACTTGGCAAGTAAACGAAACACTTTTTTGTTTTCGGTAAGACAGATTAAAGAAGCTACATTCATAGGGAGGGGAATCTTTAGTTTTGGCAACATAGAATAGAGATTAAAGGAAGGGGTATTACGAGGGCAGTTGAAAAATATATGATCAATAAAACCGATCTCTTCACCACACTCACACAAAGGGGAATCTCTCAGCTTAAATTTAAAAAGAAGCTCAGGCGAGCAAACCCGTCCCAGACGAAGTCGGATGATGATACTAGTATGTCTTTTGGAGAGAGAACGATTCTTAAAAAACCAAGGACGAGAGGGGATTTTGGGTTGCACGAGTGAATAGAAACATTTTTTGGATGAGTTCCATCGTGACGACCATTTCTTGAACATAATTTTGGCAGGAATGTTCACTAAATCAGGAGGTTGAATTTTATAAAAAGAATCGTGGCCACGGAGAACTGCCTCTTTGGCGGCCTGATCAGCAAGTTCATTACCTAAAATACCGCTATGACTGGGGATCCAGACGAAAGAAATGTCAAGATTTGCTAATTGACATAAAAGGATGGCTTTTTTAATTTGGCAGATAATAAAATTACGGGCACAGTTTTTAAACGGGTGAGTAGAGATAGCTTGGAGAACACTTAAACAGTCAGTAAAAATAACCGTTTTGGAAATTTTCTTTTGAAGAATAAAGTTAACGGTGATCCAGATAGCTAGACTTTCGCCCGAAAAAACTGAGGACTCAGGAGGAAGCTTGTATTTAAGAGAGAGATTAATGTTAGGGCTGACCACAGCACAGCCCACACACCCAAGTTCGGCAAGCTTAGAAGCGTCCGTGTAAAAATAAAGATGATTTGGAAAGTTGGAGCAAACAAATTCATTAAAGACAGAATTACAATTAACTGTTTTTTTGGTCACACCAGTGTTAAAGAAAACATTAGGAAAAAGAGGAATGGCGTCATAGGGAATTGAATATAAAGGTAAGGTAAGGGATCTCTGCACCGGAGCTCTAAGTGAAGAAACTTTTTCCAGACTGAGGACAAGGTTAGGTTTAGCTTTATTTCGCCAATAAGGCTTAGAAGAACAAAAGCTCTGCAACAGTTTCAACTTAGGAATCAAAGGGTGGGACGTTAAGCTGACAGCGCGGAATAGGAATCTATCTGCCAAGAATTTACGTCTAAGGTCGAGAGGAGGATCACCACATTCCACCTGTATAGCTCTATTGGGGGAGGACTTCATACCACCAGAAACAATTCTAAGGGCTTTCATTTGGATCAATTCCAACACTTTAAGCGCTCCTTTATTACACGGCTCAAAGATAAAAGTACCGAAATCCAGATGACATCTAACCAAAGCGTTATACAGGAGTTTTTGGGAGTAGGGGTGGGCGCCCCACCACGCACCGGAAAGAGCTCTTAACAAATTAATATTTTTTTCGCACTTTTTAACCACATGAGAAAGGTGGGGGACGCCTTGCAGACGTCTGTCAAAAATAACACCCAAAAATTTTATGGAGTCTTTAACGGGGATAACCTCATTGCCGAGACGAATACTGCACAGAGGTGATTGTCTGCACCTAGAAAAAACAATGGCAGAACTTTTGGTTGGAGAGAGAGAAAGGCCGTGAGAGGAAAGCCAAGATTGAAGAGACTCAAGAGCGGAATTAATTTTCTCAGAGGCTTTTGAAGGGGACCTGTCATTACAGTATATAGCAATATCATCGGCATATTGCAAGATTTTGCAATGCGAGTTGACTGACTTGTCTAGATCCATGGTGTATAGGTTATAGAGGAGCGGGCTAAGTACTGACCCCTGTGGGAGTCCTTTCCATAAACATCTTTCGCCAACAATTCTGCCCTGCCATCTCACCTTGATCCTCCTAGCCATAAGAAGATTGGAGATAAAGTCAATGACCTTCGAAGGAATACTCAGCATTGACATTTTAGTCCTGAGCACTGAAAGAATGACATTATCATACGCTGAGGAAATATCCAAGAACGCCGCAGCGACAGACTCATTCCTAGAGAAGGCTAGACGGATATCCGTTGAAAGGATGCAATGACTGTCCGAAACGCTTCTGCCCTTGCGAAAGCCAAACTGAAAACGAGACAGATAATTATTGTTCTCCAGGAACCAATCCAGGCGATTTTTAAGGAGATGTTCTGTTACTTTACAAAGAGTAGAAGAAAGGGCGATGGGACGATAAGAGGACGCTACGTCCGGATCCTTGCCAGGCTTTAAAATAGGGATGATGAATTGCTCCTTCCAAGAATCCGGAATTAAACCCGAGTTGAAAAAGTTGTTCACTATCTGTAGGAAGAACGCCAAAGTCTTAGACCCGGCTTTAGTTAAAAAAGAGTAAATTAAACCGTCAGGACCTGGAGCAGAATCTGATAGGCATTCCAAGACGCAACGAAGTTCAGACATTAAAAAAGGAGAAGACAGAAAGTTGTCTGTGTTGTGAGAGGAAGACGAGCAAGCTGCAGGTAACTCTGATAAATCAGGTACATACGGAGGGGCTAATTTGTCAGAAAAGTCTTCTATCCACTTGGGGCTAGTAGAGAACGACGAAGGAGTCGGGGAAGCCACGCTGGAACATCGAAAGATTTTAATTTTTCTCCACACCAATGAAGGGGGAGTAGAGGGGGAGACAGATTCACAGAATTTAACCCAACCATTTTTTTTCTTAGAGGCTAGACCTCGCTTACACTTGGCCTGCGTTTTTTTATATGCAATAAAATTTTCAGTTGTCATTTCAGTACAATAATTTTTTTCAGACTCCTTTCGATTCTTGACCAGGGCAGAACACTCTGGGTCCCACCAAGGCAAGGAGGGTCGTCTGTTAACAACAGCATTCTTAAGTGGAATGGATTCTTCAGCACAAGACATAATGCAAACCTCAAATTGAGAATATAAATCAAGACAGTTGTCCACAGAAACGGGAGGCAGGTCGTCAATTTTTTCGTCTAGAGAAAAGATAAACTTGGGCCAGTCAGCTTTTATAAGATTAAATTTTTGTAAAGGGGGGCAAGGAGATGGCAGGGCAGAACCAGTCGAGAGGGTTATTGTAATAGGAAAATGATCACTACCTAACGCAGACGAAGATATATCCCAGGAGCAAACGGAGGCAAGAGAGGGAGCACAGACTGAAAGATCAACAGCTGAGGGGTTTTGTAAGTGCGAGACACGTCGAGTTGGGCGTCCGTCATTTAAAATACAAAGATTTTGTGAATCAAGAAATTCCACCATTTTGCGGCCCGAAGGGTCATCAGAAACAGAGCCCCATAAGGGACTGTGCGAGTTGAAATCACCCACAATTAATAAAGGAGGAGGGATATTAGCTAAGAGGGACCAGAAAGAGGACACAATGCTAGGGGAGGGGTGAGGGATGTAGACTGAAACCACACTTATATCTATGACTCGAGCAGCTGTAATAAAAATTGACTGGGTGTGAGGGAAAACTATACGAGAAAAGTCGAGACCATTTTTAATAAACAAACCACAACCCGCATATCCGTCCGGGCTATCGTGACGGATACATGAGTACCCGGAAAGCCTAAAAACCGAATCTGGTCTTAACCAAGTCTCAGAGAGAGCAAGAATTGAAGGGGAGTGTTTACCACATAAATAGAGGAGATCGGATTTATTACTATTTATACTTCTAATGTTCCATTGCAGGATCGTGTGAGCCATGATGGGGGCTGAGCCCTGGGCGAGGACCCTTCCCTAAGAAGGAGGAGAGAATTTTCAAAATATCGGCAACGTTGGACGGTAGACAAGATGGATTGTTGATAAGAAAATCAATTAGCGATGATGCCATTGACGAAAGTAAAGATGGGAGGTCAGGCGAGGGGGCAGAAGGGGAGGCAGTTTGATTTTCCTGAGGAATATATCTCGGATGAGGGGGATCTTTGGGATAAGCCGTCCCATTACCTGGGAAAGGGACGTTAAACCCAGCAATGACGTCATTATGGGCCCTACGGTCGTAGCTAGGAGAGAGCGGCACTCTTTCTTTTCTTTGGATAAGAACAGTTTTTTTATGTGAGGATTGGGCAGCTTCACTGTATGGACGCCTCGAAGGAGCATGGCGTTTTTCAGCCTCGGAGTACGATACACCTTCATCTGACATAGTCACTTTTATTAGTTTTTGTCTGCTATATTCCGGACACTTTTTATCAGTGGCTCTGTGACTACCAGAGCAATGAAGACAAGACACAGAATTCTCTTCCACAGAACATTCCGTGGACTCATGGGGTTGCGCACACTTAGCACACCTAGGACGGGATCGGCAGTGAGCCTTGACGTGGCCAAATCTACAGCACTTGAAGCATTGTATTGTGGGGAAATTGTAGGGCTCTACCTCCACTGAACAATTAAATAAGAATACCCTATGCGGCAGCGCCTGACCATCGAAGGTGATCACCACTTTTTCTGAAGGGATCCAATGAACGGCCCCATCACTTGAATCTCTTTGTTTATAATTGATGCGACGAGCCTTTATAACTTTGCCAAATCCATGGGGAGACAAGAAGAGAGAAGGAAGCTCTTCATTTGAGAAATCTTTGGGAATGTCTTTAACAAAGCCCGTCCGAGTGATGTGGAATGATGGTATAAAAACCTTGAGATCCCCCGAGGGAGGGGTAGAGAGGAAGTTGTTTGCCAACTGCGCGGTTTTAAATTCTACTGAAAGTCTGTTCCGACCCACTTTCTTAACACCACCTTCCTTAATCCCCACAGTACCTTTGTTATGAAGAAACTGACCAAACTTTATTTGGTTGAGGTAAGACTCCTGAGATTCTTTAGTCACATGGACCACAAAAGGGCCCAAATCTGTGGACAAGTATTCATTTCTGTGGGGAGCGGGGGTTAATACATTTGCAGATGGTTGAGATAGCGAAGGCTCTTGTGTCAGAGGGACAGACTCTTGGGTCCCAGGTAGCTCCTGAGACACTTGGGAGGGGGCTTGAGTCAAATGTGAGGGCTTTTGGGACTTAGGGTCATCCTTTGCCATAAGGGCAGAATCTATGGACATAGGGTCGGTGTCTGGGGTTACTCTAGGGTAACACTGATCTTCGAAGACATCCTGGGACGCATCAGGGGAGAGATTCGAGACAGCTCGGGGGATTTTACTCGGAGCAGCCAGGCTCGTGGGACTAGGACTGTCGTCTTGACAATCTAGATCTTTGTGATCTCTCTTAAGGCCAGAAGATTCCGAAACAATCTTGACTTCTACATGTAATCCGGGAGATGGCGGATTATCAACTATCTGGAGGCTCCCCGGGTCCGTCCCAGGGTCAAAAATGTCGTTGGACGACATAATTCGTCCAGGACAAGGTGGCAAGTACCTCACATGAGAGTAATTGCCACCTCCTCCGCGTTCGTTCACTTACCAAGGGTTAATGGGACAAACACTGGCACAACTACAACAACACAAAACAAATTAACACTAATTGAGACAAATTTCACGGAAAAAACACTGAAATTAATAATATTTGCGCTCGACAACGTGCTCGCACAGCGTCCGGAAGCGGAAAAAAAAAAAAAAAAAAACAAATTGAACACTACAAATCTGCACGTAACTGTTCGTTCACAATCTAGCTGTCAGGAACTCAGACTACTCGCCTACCCGTCCACATTATAAACATTATTTCTTGTAGGTGTTGCTACATGAAATAAATCGGCTGTTTGAGACATCATTATTAACATCGTCATAAATGTAAATATACTATCGTGAATCATGACTATTCACGACAAATCCCGAGTTTGGACTTCTGCGCTTCCGTCAAAGATCAAGTCTCGAGCACCGTAGGTGAGAACTGGAAGTATGCACATGTCCATGAGCCTACGTTTAAGTGACAGAGGTAGGTCGCCCTTCATTAGGTGTTTCATGGACCAACCTCCAGGCGTTTTCGGTCCGTTTATTGACCTCTTTCTCTTGTCGCGCTCATGGACATATGCTATATGTTCTCTGTTTATCTCTACCCTACGTTCTGTGCTATTGGTCATGACCTTAGTCTTTGACATGTTCACTTTTAGTCCAACCTCGAGGCTTGCGGTGCTGAGATCGTCAAGCATATGACAAAGCTCGGAAGCGGTTGTATTATCATAACAGGCACAATTTTTTTGGCATTTTCGGTGCAGCCTAGTGTTGGTATCGGAATTGGTATGGACAATATCAACTGAAATAGTTAATTAAGGTTAATATTAACGTTATTAAAGCTAATTAAGCACGACTATTGAAATTGCTTACACCAAATTCCATTAACAACACTACGTGGCACCGAAATTACTGCAAAGTTTACAATGTCTGAGCACTTATCGTTTGTAGGTGAAGTAAAAAATACTGAGTGACACTGACAGCAGTGACGTGACAGCTTACCTACTGATACTGCACCGATTCCGCACCGGCATATAGTCCAGGCAATGAACTGACAACTTGTATGGAAAAAATGTCAAATTAGGAAATAATTTATAATAGCAATTTTTTTTTATATAACGGATATATTATCAATTAAATAGTTACCTAGAGGCAAAATCTAACAAAAAATCAGACATCGAAAAAATTATTAATTAGCTCCAAAAAAGTCCGGATAAATATTAATATATTTTTTAATCTTTATTTAGGTTCGTTTACATTTGCTTTAGAATATTCAATATAAATAAAATAAAAAAGACAATGAATGTTTAATTTAAATCTATATAATTACTTCCGGGTGGAAAGTTTGTTGGATTCTTAAATAAAGCATCTTAGAATAACGTTTTAGAATGAAATAAACAAAAAAACGCTATTATAAATTAATGTTTTTCTAAACCGTATTTTGCCTGGAGTAATATGTGCGGATGTGGTGTAAAATATGTTTCAGAAAGTCGCATATAGTAACGAAAATATATTATATAGATCATGCGATTTTTTAGCACAGTCAAACACCGAAAAATATAAATAAACCACGTCCTTATATGATATTGCGCTAGGGACGCGCCCCGTTCTTATCCCGCCTGGCACTACACCCGCATCCGCAAAAAATCCGCATCGATTCTGCAGCTACATATACACTTACGAGTAGGTACCTGAGTAAGTGACCAAAGTGACCATACACTAATATGGTATCTTCGTTTGTACAAATCGGTTCCCACAAGGATCCGCGTAAACAGTGAATCGTAGCCAATGTTTGTCTTGACGGTCGGCGCGGGCGCCGCGAGTTCACAGTTCACACCCCGCGCTTCGGCGAACCGCCCTGTTGGCCGATTCTATTTTCAACTTTTAAGCGACCGTGTGAAAATAATCAACAGTGTATTCTTTCTTAGCTGTTAAGTATTTTCACACGAATTTTATGGTATTTTTATATGTTATTATAATGACTGGTTCATTATTTTATATTAAAGTTTTAAGACTGGATTAAAAAGCCAATTTAATGATAATTGGTGCTACTACCTACTTGTAAAATACTGAATAGTATGTTAATATAAACATTTTATTACCTTTCTCAACAAATTTTTGCCGCTTCAATTCTGATGCACATATTTATCTGTAATTTTTATCCGGAATTTCAAAATGATACGAATGTATCATAAATGAAAAATTACCTAGTTATTATACCTAGCTCGGGAAAAGTACTGTAAGTAGTTTTCCACCTTAGCGACATTGCTGTGTGACCAATGTTTATGTCCTGGAACCCACATTCCCCACAATTATCGGACAACAGTCAGCACTCAGCAGTAATCTCTGCGTAGCCCCACCTTTGTTTTCCGTTAGTTTGCCAAACACTTTGTCTTACGTCAGGTCTTGATTATCTTTTGTTAGCGTTTCGTATTGTTAATTTATCCATTGACCGACTTTTTGCTACATATAAGGAACTTCTTTATTGTATTAACTCCAAATACAATGAAACAAAACGTTTTCTTATCGCGAAACTCGTGAGAATTATGTGTGTGGGTCAATGTCCATATTCAAGACTTAACTGTTAAAATCATGAATTGCTTAAGCAAAAGCGTGAATATTTCATACATTCTTAGTGGATTTATTAACGGAACGTAAAAGCATTTGGCTCAACTAAGAAACCAACGGTAGTTTAGAGTTAAATTGTAATTCAACATGGTTATTTGATTTGAAGTTCATCAGTCACTTTCCCCACTCAACCAAGTTCACCCCCGGCGCGATCTGTAACCGAGCCGTCTCCATTACCTCCCGTGGGAACCCACACACTCCAAATTATTAACAAAAATATTGACCGGCTGCCTACTTAAGATTTGACCACAACTGTTTGCCCTGACAGTTTGCCGCACACTACAAATATGGACGGCTGTTTTTCGAAGTTTATGGGAAAACTGTGAGTGACGACAACTGAACTCGACTCGGTCAATACTCGAGATCCCATGTAGATTTAACGATGGATATGGTAAAGGTTAATTAACAGAGTACATACATAAAAAAAATTGAACTGTTTATTTTCAGATAATGATAAATTACATGGTGGGTTACGTTTAATATTTAAGATTAAAACTTTTTAAACTTAATAATAATAACTAATTAAAATCATGTCCTCCGCAATGTACGAAGATTTAAACATATGATTTATTGCTGCCTAGTAATAAACAGAGCAGGCAGGAATATTAATTAAGTGTAATTACTAATTACACAATTCAGTGGCCACATATGCATAGCGGAGAACGGGGGCGTGAAAGCGTAGTGCAACGAACACGTCTACCGTGACGAATCCCTACATTCTACAGAGAAATAAGACCACTAGATGATTTGCATACTCTTGCAATAGCGGGCCGCTTAGTCACTTGGTAACAAAGCAAAAATATTTCATTATCCTTTTGCAAATAGCACATATTCTGTTTCGGACGATGAAAACTTTAGAGCCACGGTCGTCGCGTCGATCGGAATAGATTTCGTGGCAGTATAGTCTGTTTGTGGTTTGTGGATGACTTCTACCTCCCAAAAAGGATTATAATATAGGTTAGATGAGGTTCAAGCACTTCGAAAAGGCGCCAGCTTATACGGTTACCTCAATTACGCGGTCCAGTTAGACAACAAATGTCATCTAAGGCGTTTCCCAGACGCTAAGTACGTGTAGGAGCACCTCAGTCGGCTCGCTAATCCATTAATTAACAACACAGAGCAATTAATTGGCCGAGTTCACGTGGATCCAACGACCGTGCAGGCGGTAGACGCCGGAACGTAGCTGTTTTTTGTATCAAAAAAAATGCGGAAAAACGGTCTCAACTTCGTTATCTCTAATTTGATGGGAATTGCATTTGCGCGTCTCTCCACGGTTGACTTTCGTGATTATCTTTTCTGCTATTTAAATTCCGCGATGATGACTTGAGCATTGTCTTAGCGTGCGCTAGTTTTTAATATCAGAAAGTTGCTAATGGCTGGTTAAAAAGTGTGATTGAACGCGGAGAATTATTCCGTTTCGCCTTTTTAAATGTTTTAATTTGTTGGTTTGGTTATATTTGACCGACAGGTCGCATGGGAAGTTATCGTAAATCGCATGGTATGAGGTTATTGAGATTGTTTTAATTAAACGCTACGGGGCACGGACACGTCACTAACACACGAACCTCGCTAAGGCTAAATGAAATACCTTATAGCTCATAATATATTAGCGCTATTACACCTTAGCTTTACAAGGTTGTCCTCAAATAATGTGGGTCGCTCAAAATAGCCACTTGACACTAATCTTATTCCGATATAGCCCAGTACGAAACAGTAAAATGTTTCTTTTAAACTTTTTTACAATATCTACCTATAGAAACTTAATACAAATTAACTATATCCTATTTACGGCATGTATTCGTTAAACTTCTGAACAACATTGAATGTTTTGAATAGAATTGATTACAAGAAATATATAATGCCGTATACAAGGTAAGCGCGTAACGTAGCTATGACGACGGAGCAATCATTCAATCATCCAATTGATCGAGAGTGGCTCATTATCTAATCACACGGCGCCCGCGCTGACTGCATCAAATTATTCATTCTGCGCACATATGTAGAACAGCGAAAACAATGTGGTGTACAGTCAACATCAACAGTAACTACGCAATCGAAGACGTCAAAAGACAAAAGTTCTTATTCCCCTTTAATAATGACTTTTGACGTCTTCATTTGCGTAGCTACTTTTGATGCTGACTGAAGGATTTGCATTTGTCTCTAGCTGTCAACACGACGTGTTGAGTGAAGGATTTGCATTTGTCTCTAGCTGTCAGCACGACGGATCCTCAAATCAATAAAGGGTCGGCAACGCGCTTGTGATTCTATTCTACAAGTTACAGTTTTACGACTCTAAACAGGCACAGATCAAATGGCCAATCGTTACTAATGTTATTATCAAGATCAAGGAATTACCTACAATCGCATCGTAGTATAAAAAAGTGGTTCGTCCTTCAAAACCTTAGCTCTTGTTGTTTCTAAAATAAAAACATTTTTGTGCTTTTCCAGGTCCATCAGCGAATTTTGTGAAGTTCTATATGTATACTGTATAGCGGTTCCTTGTTAGATTGTGATATATAGGTATATAGTTATCCATCGGTAGCATTTTATCATACACATATAATAATTACTAGACCGAAGCTGCGCAGTGTTACGATTTTCTTTATTCAACTATTCGTGTCAAAACGTTCAACTATACTGGGCGCGTTCATCTTCTGGGCAAAAGTTCATCTTTTGGTTCCACGACCTTAAGATTTTATACCTCAGCTCAGATGGCGAAAATTACCGTCGTTAAAACCTAACCCCAAAGTAGGTATAACATGTGCCTATTCTGCTAGTCAGCCGCCACACTTCATGTCTGGCTAAATAATAAGGTAAGGACGGTCTAACCTTTGACGTCAAATGAGCTAGACAAGGCCAGGTAGGCGCCGATAAAGAAATAAGGCACAAATTTGTACCTACTTCTCATGGTTTTTTATTAGGTTTCCCCAACTAGGCACACTCGATTGGGCATTATGGGCTTGTAGTCAAATATAAATACTTGTGTGAACCCCAACCCAATTAGTTATTAACAGTAGAGTTTTCGTTAACGTAGCGATGGGTTAATATTGAACGTGCGAGCGAAGCGAACAAAAAATATTATTTCGTATGTCTGACCTCTGTCCGGCGGTTTTCCTCTACAGGTCGTATTTCTCAACCGATTGTCGGGAAATTTTGGAAGCAGGTTCAATAATTATAATATGTGACGGTTTTTGGGAAAAGGTCCCACTTTGTCGATATGGAGTTAAGAGTAGTTCCTAATACTACAGATCATACGCTATCTTTTGGTGAAAGATTCATGTCTCTAGGTGCTATAGTTATTTTTTTTAAATTCTGCAAAGTTGCAGAAGTGAAAAAGCGACAATTGAGAAAACGTTGGTTAAAGTTTGGGATGGCAGAAAACACACTTCTACTTTGAAGTTATGGAGTGGTTGGTATTTATAAATGGTTTCCCATGCTAAAAAAGACAGAAATAATTCTGTGGATCCTTTTATTTAGTTATTATGTCAAAAAGTTAATAACAAATGATTTGAAGAGTGCCATGCATAAACATTAAAATACATGTGTCTCTTAATATATAACATGAGATTACTTAAAAAACATACTTATCAAGCATTGAAAGTATGTAAAATATCAAATTATAAGTACTTTTTGTGTGTATAAAGTTTAGTGATTTTATATAGGGAGGGTCCCACTTTGTCGGTTTACTAAACTTTAGTGCTTCTTCATTGAAAGTGTTTGTGTTTGGTATATTTTTCAGTTTTATGTATGAGATAATGGTTTGTTATTGTTAATCTAAGAGTCTTTGATACTAACGTCGTTTGTTTAAAATTTTTTAACGTAATTGAACGAAATTTCTTTTCGACTCAAGTTTAGTGACCCACTTTGACGGTTTGGTGGATCATACGCTAAAAAATTACTACAAGTATAAAATCATAATTTATAAACATAGGTGTAATTTGCTGAACCAAAAACAGTATACAGTATACAGCCCATTCATTTAATACCAACCACTCCATAACTTCAAAGTAGAAGTGTGTTTTCTGCCATCCCAAACTTTAACCAACGTTTTCTCAATTGTCGCTTTTTCACTTCTGCAACTTTGCAGAATTTAAAAAAAATAACTATAGCACCTAGAGACATGAATCTTTGACCAAAAGATAGCGTATGATCTGTAGTATTAGGAACTACTCTTAACTCCATATCGACGAAGTGGGACGTTTTCCCAAAAACCGTCACAAATATGATGTCGACGATTTTTTCTGTATGCGACAAAGTGGGTCGCTGGGCACTAAACTTTGAGGCCCTAAAAAGTTGTTAAAAATGGAGATTTATGCGTCGTCATCAAAATCATAGGTTTATTACAGTATGTATCAGTTTTCATTGAAAGTTGATTTTCGGTAAGTTTTGCCATATTTCACTAAACTGCCCGTACCTAACTCCGTAACTAGAATCGACAAAGTGGGACCTTTTACTAAAAACCGTCACATATAGATCTTTTTTGATCGATTTAGTTTTTCGGAATTAAAAAAATATATATTTGAAAAAAAAGACAGGCTTGCAAGTTCTACAGCCCACAGAGCCTCTATTTTAATTAGTTTTACGCGCTTCTGTAGTAGATGTAACAACTTTATCAATTACGGTTAACGTTAAACGTAAAAAAAACACCGAGACATTTCAATACATACATACGTCAAAACTGCTTTCCAGTGTCGTAAGAACTATTACTTAATAAAGGGCTTCAAGATCACGAAATAATTCATAAATCCTGACACGCCACTTCACAATATTGAGTTGCTATCGTGGCGCCGCGGCGCCGTCATGGAAGGAAACGCCCAATTTTCCCATCAACGAGCACAGGATCCTGTCTCATGAACAGATTGGTACTTCACACCTGACTCAGCCGGGTCACGCAGTTGATACATTATCATTATACAATTTTTTCTACTCCTGTACTTTTATCTGTCATTTACATAGTCACGAACACTAATATAAAGACATACAAAATAAGTTTGCAGAAAAGTCTATACTCTATTCCCCATAACAGTACGGCACAACCGTGCTGTTATGTCGCCAAAACGATACGCTTAGCAGCCATACGCTTCTAAACCTATACATTAGGTACTACCAACTTAACAAACAACTGAATGTTTTTACTTTTTAGAAATTTTTGAACTAAAGGCATTGCTGCTAACTTAGGAAAAACCTTTATTCTTAATATGGCAGTACTGGCAAGTTGACATCAATTAAAAACAAAGTTAACCATAGACACCCATTTGTGTCATTTTCATGTTTCCCGAATTCCCGGTTATTTTATAAATTGTTGTTTGACTTTGCGGCCGTTGTGTTTGCTACAAAATAGTTGGTGTTTCTCAAAAGTAATAATGGATGACGATGAAAATATTGCTTCTACACCAGAAATACACCGGCAGCCCACAAGCAGTGACCGAACATTTGTTGCCTACTAAATCTCGGGACCTACACGACAAAGTTTAAGTAAAGTTTATTCTTTGTTTAATTTTGCATTTTATTTCATAGTAGCTCGTCGTAGAAAAAGTATTGTATGCAACGTTGTATAACTAAGTCAAAAAACGCTCGTGGCGTCTTTCTTTACAATGTTCGCCTTCGGCTCACATTGTAACCCACGCCACTCGCCTTTTTTGACCTCTCTTATACAACTGTTGCATAAAATACTATAATAGTTCACGCTGACGTTAATAGAATTCCGAGTACTACTTACATTTTTAACCATATTGCATTGTAACAAGGCGAATTTATACATCTTTTTATAGTGTTCTATAATAGTACATTGTTTAACGAGGGCCGTAAGTGGAATATTGCTAACGAGAGTGTATCAGAAGCCCGACGCCGAAGGCGGAGGGCTTTTGATGACTCGAGTTTGCAATATTCTTACGCCCGTGTTATACACAATGTTTTTCATCACATTTGCGAGGAAATAAATAACAACAAAAGACAGAAAAATGTATGTTTCATACAGCAGCACCAATCAAAAATTGACAACTTCACTTCCAGATCAGTGCTAGTAGAGCGCGCAGTTCAATATTTCAACCAATCACAGAGCAGTATTCTTGCGGGGCGGGGCGTCGTGACCAACTAGATTTTTTTATTCAACCAATCACACAGCAACCAGATTTGCATAAGCCAATCAGAGGGTTCTATTATTTAAAAAAAAAAACCATAACGCCCATGGGCGTAATATAGCCCATTACAGCTCAGTACGCTTGCGTATAATAACACCATTTTCGAGCAAGTGTGATGAAAAATAATACAAAGTGACGGAAACTGCACATCTCTGTACTTCATTTGTGCATGTTCGACACGCCCCAATAATGCGGTGATTAGTATTGCTAACGACGTTCTAATCTAAGAATAACGCCCTCACGCGTAACCGACGATATCTAAGGTGGTCTAAGCGCGAGAAGAGAGTTATAAAACGTAGTGTCACATTCTAGAGCACGTGCTTGCTTTAAATAATATTTTTATTAAGATTTGAGATTCAAAAGTAGCACGTCAGTAGGTACGTCAAGGCGTTTCAGAACGGGCACGTCCCGTCCTTCAGTAATGAAAACAATGAAAAACACGACTAAGAAGAGAATATTCGTAAAATTAAGTTGCATTGTGCGTGTGCTTATGTGCGTGTATATGCGAATGCGACTATAAAATTGTGATGATTCGTTAGTTCATAGTCTCACGCGTAAGATTATAAAATTTATAAACTAACCTACCTTAGCCGTCCATCTATAATCTTACGCATAAAATTACGAACTAAAGGTTCGTAAAATTGTACATTGGTATACGTATACCAACTAGCTGCCCGTGCGGCTTCGCCCGCGTATTGCAAAGAACGCAGGTACACCTGCGAGATAAAATATAGCCTATATCCATTCAAAAGTCCATTCTATACGCAGGTCAAAGAATTTTTAAATCGGATAAGCGGTTCCGGAGATTCCCCAAAACATACAAACTTACAATCTCACAGACTTGTCCTCTTTATAGTATTAGTATAGATAACTATCATAGACCATTAGTATTATCAAGTGCCCCTCACAAAAAGATCCGCCACAACATGTGACACGGCATTGTTTATGTCGCTCGTGTCCGCGCGGACATCCTCGGCATTTCCTCATCGCCGCACGCGTCAATCTTCTTTTTGCCGGCGCAAGCGTCGCTTTTTATTAACAGTTATCGTTGATATGTCGTCATTGCACACATTAGTGCTCTGGCATTTGTCTCGTTAACTTTATTACGACTGAGGGGTTACTTGTCGACCAGCTCATTTAATTTATGTGTGCTTACCTATTTACATTATACAAATAGGTACCGTTGTTTTATCAAGGAAAGAAAAGACTACAGATGATTTTTTCCGACGTAGTTAGCCCGTATTAAAATTGCGAATATGCCGCAGTGCCAGAAGTTTGAAGCAAAATCTGCGTACTATTCGATTTTACTGCATAGTTACGCGATACTATACTAATATAGTTATTTACGATACAAGTGCAGAAAATAGGAAATTCGCAACGAGTGGCGATAAATTAAAACACGACAGAAGGGAGTGTTTTAAATCGACACGAGTTGCGAATTACCTATTCGCACGTGTATCGTACAACGTTTTACAGTACATATGGCTCTTTAAAGTTTCAACATACGCACGGAAAGTGCTCCTTTCCACACTAGTGCGGGAAAGTAACACCATGTGTACTGTAAAGAATATTTCATGATTCCAACAGCATCTATGCTTAACAAAAATTCATAGAATAGGAACTCACATTATTTATATAAGTAATATCCCTACATCATTTTTCATTATATCAGTCATTTTATAAAGTTATTCAACATTATAAAATTACTATATATATATATATATATATATATTAATTTTGATAAAAACTGGCCAAGTCAAATCTAACCTACTTTAAGATCTCACATTTTTAAATAACAGCAATTGTTATAGGTATCCAATAAAGCAAAGAAATAGAGTTTAATACTTGTTCATAATGTTATTTTGTTCCTATAAATACATATTTGGATTTTGCATAACTTGGCACTCATTTAGATCTCCATTCTTTTTGTGGCGAAGCCCACAGCCAAGCTTAATTTTTGTATTGAACTTGGCTCTCCTTTTTACATTTATGTTTTTGGTGGGATATCATTACTTTTTTCTGTTATATAGCAAATATAATAATACATATATTGGGATGGTTGCAACGCTACAATTATAAAAAAAAAAATTGTATGGCGACCCCCCCTAGTAATAAATTAATATCTATTTAAGTATGTATTTATCTATATAAGTATGTTTATCCGTTGTCTAGTACCCATAGTACAGGCTTTGCCTAGTCTGGGATTAGATCAATTGGTGTGAATGGTCCCACGATTTTTTTTTTAATGTGTCTGACAAAGTATTATAGAAGCAACAGTAATTTAACTACATGCGTCACAGCGGCATCAGTTAGTTCATCCCGTCAGGACACCACTCATTACCTCCATCCTGCCTCCGTGAACTAAGAGACTAACACTGACCCATATTCCTACAACGCCAATAATCAGGTCGATAGTCAATCAAAAGGTATTCGGGCTAGACGAGAGCATTGTTAAGCAAACATACTGAAGAATTGTGAACTATGAATGCGCGCATTTTCATCCCCAATTGCTTGCAACAGTGGCAGCGCCTTACCGATTATCCAATTTTTTTCCAAACGATATAACCTTATTTGTCGATTCGTATCGGCATCTTTAAATATAGGGGACACAATATAATACTTTTTGTGCCGTCCCATTGAATCAATTTTGCATTTTTTGCGCCGATTCGGAAGCCGCAGGTAGAGGCTAGATCCGGGTCTCATTGTGTTGCGCTATTCTTGTGATTTACTAATGTTTACAAATTCCTAATTTTAAAGCAATAACTGTCAGGACGCATCAGCTGCTTGCGGCCAATTGGGTTACACGCTAGACGTGCCTCTATTGTTAAGTACATACATGTTAACAACTTATTTAAATAGGTTGAAAGGGACTTGAGAACAATCATATAAACATGTTCTTATTTTGTTGACTATTCCTATTTAAACTTTAAAGTTGATATTGTTAATTTTATAACAGTTTTGTTGATATGTAGTTGTAGCATACATCACTTTTTTTATCAGTGACAGTAGGTATATCACACATGTATACATATGTTACACATACCTCTTATATGTAATACCTACCTATCTATACCCTATTTGGATAGGTATTTAACTAAACAAAAATAAACCACGTGACTGGTCATTCAACCAATCATAGCCAGCTTTTGTATCTATGGTATTACCTTATTGACTGAATGACCAAGTCACGTGGTTTTTTTTGTTTACATTTAGTTAAATACCTATCCAAATAGAGTATAGCTTAGCCGGTAGGAATTGGGTTGATAGACACCTCGCCATATACTTACATGATCAAAAGACAACAAATAGAACTACAGCGGGCGTAACATGGTTGCCATTGTATCACTTATCGTTGTGAATTGTGGATAAGACATCCGTCACCCTCGCACTCGCATTATTGTCAGAACGTGACGGATGTCTTATCGACAGCGATAGTGATAAAATGTCAACCATGCTCCCCCGAAGATGTCGAATGTCGAATAGGTATCATTCTTAAAACTCTTAAAAGCCCAAGGTTACTCGCTGCGATTTCAGAATTCGGCAAGAGACTCAGGTAGTGCAATTTATGTTTTTATTCCGGTGTACGCTTAGCCTCACTTCTTTATCTCATTTTCAACACGTCATTGAATAATTCGTAATAGCTCCGCGACAAATGAAGAATAAATGACGACTGCACTTTATATTCTACCCGTGAAATAGAATTTATTGCGATATCTTTATCTAAGTATTATGATAGGATTGAATAGGTTTCACAATGCTCACTCGGTTAAGTACATTTCACTGAATAGTTAATTCGAAACTTTAAAGAGATGTCATAAGCTATTGTTAATGGTAAGTGTAGCGAAGTAAATATTTTGTATTCCGAATTGAGCTCAAAAGCAACCGTTAGCCTACGCCTACTTACTTAATTTAAAATGCTCTAGAACTATTATTAGACTATTACTAAGGCGCTGCTTCGATTCTCGTGAACCACGTTGTAAGAGACACGTTTATGCGTTCCATGCACGAGAGAAAAAATTGCACAAGCACAACTCTTGAGGATGGCTTTTTAGTTTCGCCATGTCCGTCCGTACGTCTGTCCGTCTGCGGCTTAGCTCAGTAACCTTGAGTACTACAAAACTGAAATTTAGATCAACTTAAAATTGTAGGTACTTGGAAAGGCCAACTTTCGTACAAATTCGGCCGACGCAACGCAACCGCACCATTTACTTAGCGTGCGTGTGTTGATGTAGATGTAACAAGGCGACAGACAATTACGGAACCCTACACTGCGCGTGGCCCAACACGCACTTGGCTGGTTATTGGACTCAAGGTGACACCGGCGTGGATTGACGAGGCGCGGCGCGGCGTGAATTGAAATTTGTATGGCAAATTTTCAATTCACTCCCGGCGCATCTTCGGTGGAAATAGTACGGATTGACGAGAATTTGCGCGACGTGAATTGAAATATTTGTTTGTATAAAAATAAACCATATTGTTTCTGAAATAGAGATTAAATTAACTCTGCAACAGAAACAATTTTCAATTCACTCCCGGCGCATCTTCGGTGGAAATAGTACGGATTGACGAGAATTTGCGCGACGTGAATTGAAATATTTGTTTGTATAAAAATAAACCGTATTGTTTCTGAAATAGAGATTAAATTAACTCTGCAACAGAAACAAACATCTCGCTACAGGTGTTTAGTTGTTAATTCGTCGAGACTGCCGTAGGTGATTTTCCACCGGCGTGGATTGACGAGGCGCGGCGCGGCGTGAATTGAAATATTTTTTGTGGAAAAGGGTCAGCGCGATTTCAATTCACGCCACGCCTCGTCTCGTCAATCCACGCCGGTGGAAAATCACCTTAATGTCAATAAATGTCTCTTGCCCTGCTGAGCCTATTGTGTTAATAGACATCGAGCTACGTGCATTTTTGTGTCAGTCATTACTCCCGTGCCATAACTTGTGAGAAGGTTAAGAATGTTGTATCATGAAGCCCCGTGGACGTCAGCTGCGGCTCCGTTGGTGGGTTGACCAGCAGCAACCTCTCAAAGATGTAAAAAAAAGTGTTGCCTATTCCTCCCGAATCATTTTATCATCAAATGATAATTAATCCAATATTATGACGAAAAACAATCATCAGCTGACTGTACAGTGGTGGAAAGTCCGTCAGCTGGCCATACGAACATGTAAAAAAAAACAGTCATTTCCTCCCAACTGAAATTTTGTCAGATGACAGTTTATATGCTAGTATAAATATATCAACGCGTCAGCTGGTTCTATCGCGGTGGAAAACTCGTCAGCGGATGCCCTGAAGTTTGTAACGGATTTAAATACGCGATAGATGCTCCACTCCATTCTGGCTCCTGCGTTATAAACTTTAGGGCATCAGCTGACGAGTTTTCGACCGCGATAGAACCAGCTGACGCGTTGATATATTTATAGTAGCATATAAACTGTCATCTGACCAAATTTCAGTTGGGAGGAAATGACCGATTTTTTTGTTTACATGTTCTTATGACCAGCTGACGGACTTTCCACCACTGTACAGTCAGCTGACAATTGTTTTTCGTCATAATATTGGATTAACTATCATTTGATGATAAAATGAATCGGGAGGAATAGGCATTTTTTTTACATCTTTGGGAGGCTGCTGCTGGTCAACCCACCAACGGAGCCGCAGCTGACGTCAACGGGGCTTCATGATACAACATTCTTAACCTTCTCACAAGTTATGGCACGGGAGTTGATTGGTCACGAAAATCTGTTGCTAGCTCGCGGATCAATAATATAATACCTATTTTTATTTACAATATATTGTTACTTTCGTTAGGCGCGACCGGTGACTGAGGAGAGAGGCGCAATAGCGCGTCCCGAATACCAACCCGGAAGACCATGTTTCACCTCATGCGACTGCTTGTCACAGTTGTCACACGCACCGCATTACGTAAACTAGTGACATAAAAAAAACTTCCCAACATTATCGCGTACAGTACTAAATTCGCATAACTGCATTAAACGCGACATTAAAATAACGACGACAAAAAGGGCAACAAACAGATGTAGTAGTGTCGCCGACCGTGACTGTTACATGAAACGGAGCGGCGGGTCCGGCATGTGGCGGAACTAACAAGTTGCATTATCATTTACCGTATTGCCGTGCAACTGTACAGTATAGTGCATTCAATATTAGTTGGCGTGATTCCACTTGAACGCAAACAATCATCATCATCATCATCATATCAGCCGAAAGACGTCCACTGCTGGACATAGGCCTCCCCCAGAGAGTGCCAAATTGACCGGTCCTGCGCCACCCGCATCCAGCGGACTCCCGCGACCTTTACCAGGTCATTAGTCCACCTTGTGGGGGGCCTACCCACAAACGCAAACAATACCGGCAATAAACCGAAGACTCGTAGAAGCCATAAACATTTTAAAGGAGCCGGTTTGGCTTTACCTGTTTTGGTGCAAACCAACAAGTCTTGATACTTTTCAATAATCTTAATAGAATAATTGAAAAACAAGTTATATTAATTATTTATTTCAAAAGTAAGAAATTAAAATACGTGGTTGTTGTTGTGGAAAAGTTATGATGACATTTCGTATGTTTCCGCATTATCTCCAGTACTTTCAGTGTTAGAGTCAATTCCGACATTTTTTATCCATTATGATGTATTTAAACATTCTTCTTCAAATTTCAATCATTAAAAAACAACTGAGTTAAGTTAAATTTGCTAATATTGTTAGACGGAAAGATAACATAGGAAAAGTATCAAGATCGTTTGAAGCACCGCCGGCCGCACGTGTTTAGCAAGTCTTTACAAAAAATACACTTGCCGCGACTTTAAGCCTATTGTTATTGCTAATGATGGTCTCAAGTGGAATCACGCCAACTAATATAGAATGCAGTATACTCTAACTCTTACGCACTACACTACGCAATCCTCGGTGTCGCACGCCGGAATAAATAAATAAATAAATGTTAGGTGGACAATCTTGCACAAATCGAACTAGCTCCATATAGAAAGCTTAATAAGGCTTTGTGTTACGGGTACTAGGTTACTATAACGACCAGAAACGACACCGACTATGCTAAACCGGTCGTTAGATGTATTTATCCAACGATCACAATAATCTAAGTTTAGGAGGTATTACTAACTTAGATTAATTTACCTACCCCTATAAAATATAGATTATATGTGTACCTACACCTGTTCATATTCCCGTTGTTGTTGTTGTTTGTTGTTGTTGTTGATGTGGTTGTCCATGGTCTATATTCTACTGAACGTATTGAAATGGAAAAGGTTTGGTATTAGTCGTGCAACAACATGTTTGTCAACATGTGTATACATGTGTGACAAATAGGTACCAAACCAAACCAATAAAGTTAATAGAAAGACCTTGAACTGGAAATCGGAAAAGGTCCCTCCTTTTCTACAAGGTCACGCTGGAGTGATTTTGGAAACGGATGTCTGCCATGCTGGAATTTTGATCGTACTCGTATTGGCTCCTAAAGATTCCTGATCTGATGGTCGGAATCATAAATCCTTAGCTACTAATTAGGATATGCAACGCGCCGCTCGACGTGTAAATTGCACACCAGCCTTGTCTGCATTTGCGTTCGGCAAAAACTAAAGGTGGTTAATTATGTGAGCGCTCGACATGTCGAGGTGCGACGCATCGTCATTTGTCGATCGCCCGCCAGCCGGCAGCGGTGGTAATGTTTACTTTGTCTCGGCCGCGGCACACTCCCTATAATCCGAAATAACAAATTATGAAATGGATGAAAAACCCCGGTTAAGCTGTCGGCGATCCCTAAACATAATGTTTGATTGTGGCCTAATGACAAGGCGCGGACTCGAAGCCACCTTTTGTGTTGCCGACTGAGATTATCGAAGCAACAATATAATAAAAGCATTTATTTTCACTGTCGTAAAGTTGAAAATATCGTCAAATTCGAGATTGCTGTTAATGTTTCTACTAAGGAGGTCCTGGTAATTGAGCAATCATCTACTCTAGTCGGTTGCGGTAAGCAACGCATCGAAAATAAATTAAATTTACTATTTGTTTTATTTCTTTTTAGGACCCACGTGTTGTTTGAGCATAATAGTTAAATGAGTTTAGAAGCTTTGTGCTTTATTTTGGTGCTGTTTCCATTAATTTAGGCACGACTATGATGAATGACAATGATAATGCCTTGAGTTGGTTTTTATTTGTTCAATGCAGATAAATATTTACATGGAAGATAAAATAATCATTTCATAAATAAACCTTGGGTTCGAAACTCAGCATTGATCACACACCTCATCTAATTAAGCCAATATGCGCATACAATAAATTGCACAAGCAACAAGAAGGCTCTAAGGCTATTTTGAGTCAAGTCTTTCCTTACCGATACTTCATAATTATGACTCAATTCCCACCAATCTCTCGACTATAACAATGGAAGTCACAATAAAATGTAAACAGTGAAGGTTCATCCATAAATGTGTACTAACACGCGTACACATTGATTCAGATAATTGCCAAACGGGCCCCCAACGACGTCGCACTCGACACTGAACGGACGGGACAGCGTGAATTATCGAAGGCTTACGCAATATGCCTTTAATGTCTAGTGTAGTATATTAGATATTTGAATCCGAATACTGGGAAATATAGCTCGGATTTTTCATGAATATGAGTCTATGAAACTCAGAATTTAGTCAATCAACATAAGTAGAAACGGGAAACAATCGTAGACAAGTTAAAGAGAGCTTACATAATACTGACGACATTCAAGTTTTGGTCGAAACTTTCATGAAAATTGCGACTCCTAAACAAAAGTTATATGTTTGTTTTGGTATATGTACTCGTACCCTTGCCTTGTAACATTGTTTTTTTTATTTAAACTTTATGGTACAAAGCAAATAAGTACAAAAGGCGGACTTAATGATATGCCTCTCTACATTGCGTTTATATCTACTACTTACCCAAAGAGAAGTGTTAAAAGTTAAGGATAGCAAACGACCGAAGGAAGGTGCGCAATGCACTCGCTCACATATTTGTTAAATACAAGTAGGTACCTACTGTATACGCGCGTATATCACAGACATCGCTCAAGTGCCAATAACGTAACCCCAATATCGGAAGCACGTGGGTAGTGAATGGGCGATGATCGTGATTGCGCGCGCGCCGGTGCAAGTGGCGGCGCCGCACGCGTCGCGCATTGCGCATAGACGCCTGTCATTAAGTTTCCGTGCCATATATATCAATAATGTCTAGTCAGTTGCCCGTGCGGCGTCACCCGCGTATTGTAAAAAAAACAGGCAAACCCGCGGGATAAAACTTATCGATCCAGGAAAGGATCCATCCAGGATTGTTCTCGCGAGCCCGCTCCGCAGCCTTCTTCTGAGACATTACGTCGTCATAGATGGAGGCCATCGCTCTCCACGCCTCTCCTCGCTGTAGACTATGGCATTGACGACACTTGACAGCGAGAGGTTTGCCTCTATTACCGCCTGACGCTCCAACTCCCCTACTTACACGGCTACAAAGCCACAATCTCAGACTTTTCCTCAATAATATTAGTATAGATACGAAGAGGTAACGTTTGTATGTATACTCTACTATACCATATATGTATACTATGGATACTCTCCGGAACTGCTCATCTGATTTCAAAAAATCTTTCACCTGTGTACAGAATGGACCTTCGGGATGAAAGAGTGGCTATATTTTATCACGCGGTTAACGCTGCTTTATTTGTAAAATTGTGAAACGATCACGTAACGCATTGTACGCGCGTCAGGTAGATCTAAATGTCAATTTTAGTATGGGAAAATGACAGTTGCATTGTCATAACGCTCGTTCAAAACGTTACGTTTTAACCCGTCTGTCAATGTGACTACGTACAAGAATACCCCATCATAAAATGGTCACGACAATGATGTAATATAAAAAAGAGGTAGATATGTTGTCTATACGAAATTCCGTGTTTAAAATTGGCCACCAAATCTGACAGCTAACGTTTCCATTGACGACTCGAAACTAAGGCAAGTTGTGCCAATTGACTCAATTTTAGTGTGCCATTTTTCGAGCGCGTATAACCTATCTACCTCTTTTTTATATTACATCATTGGGTCAAGATATGAAGTTACGAATATATACCTATTTGTTTTGTTTGTAGGCGGACTGTGGATGTATTTTGCGTGAAAAGTTTAAACACGTATGCAATCGGTTTATATGTGCATCTCGATATAACATAATTGATTGCTGGGGTGATTGGGAGTGGAAAGTACCGATTACGCACTAATCAGCTTATTTATATTTGTTGTAATTGTAACCAATATGATTTACACGAAGCTAGAGTTTTGCCAATAATCACTGTTAAGTATTACTTACCTTCGGCTATTTATATCTTTAATACTCTTTTT
Source organism: Epinotia nisella (assembly GCA_932294315.1). NCBI lineage: Eukaryota > Metazoa > Arthropoda > Insecta > Lepidoptera > Tortricidae > Epinotia > Epinotia nisella. The sequence continues at coordinate 13,504,574 of OW028682.1, read as the reverse complement.
TATAATAAATACGCATAAATAATCGTTGCATTATGATTTCTAATACGATTTATACAGCGTCCACTGATTCCAACACCGAAGTATATAAATACCCAAACGGAGACGCAAAAGATACAAACAAACGATCGAAACAGAGTATCGATATAAATCTTGAAAATACCCCGTTCAAAACACATTGAATCACTAAAAACATCAAAGAATGAGTCGAGACGCACGTGACTAATTTAAACACACGATACACCAGATTAACGCCAGGAAATCGGACAACAGGATACGTCAATTTAAACTAGACGAAACTGAGAATGAGGATGGCGAAGCACACCTTAAAGCTATTGTTTTCAAGGTGACAACATTAGATAGCTTGCATTTCATTGCTGCGTTCCTTGATTGTTCCCGCTTGTTTGCTAAAGGAAAGAATCGTTGAATGCTGCGTGTGTTCGTACGAGCTCATTAAAAGATTGAGCATTGAAGTGGCAGGACGTGAGGAGCGAGTAACAAAGGAGTCCGTCTAAACAGGCCATTAATAAGAAGGCGGCTCGCGGGGCTGCCGGGACTTCCGCTGCATTCCCAGAAGCGCTCCCGGGACAAGACGGGAATAGCACTGCACGGTGATACTCCGCTAACATCTAAATGGGAATCAACTATACATGTACCTAAATACATACTGCTACTATAAGGCATACTGTAATTACTTGACGACTAAGCCGCCGCTGTTTGCATCATGTACGGAACAAAGCAATGCGAAAATCTCAACATTCTCAACTATATGTAGTACCTAATAGGGTTCACGTCCCAATGTTTGATACCCTCGTTCTAATAGTTGACACCCAGTTTGTGAACTTCTAATTTAGTTTAAATTGAAGGTGCCAAATAAAGTCTGCAAAAGTCGTAAGTGTGTATTTTCTTAACAGAGTTAGGTACACAACTTTAACACAAGATATGTATTTAGTTAACATGTACTAACTAATTTCTATTTAGATAACGATAGCCTCTGATTGACAAACAACGCCAAACTAGTAAAGGATAGAAGTAAGAAATGTTGCACAGGAATTTCATACATACCTAACCTTTAAAAGTATCCCTTCAAAGTTTTCGCGGACCAAAGTTCGTAAGGGTTATAGTCATTTTTGAAGCTAGGAAATGACTAGTGAATATGTTCTAGATATTTTGAAATGATCTTACTTAAGACATAATTGATATTTATAGGGCTATACATGTCTGATATACTTGAGAGGACACAACATGCAATATGTATGCGGCGGATCAAAAACGCGAAAAACAACAGCTAAAATGCGGTCCATTGTTAAGTAAAGAAAAGGTGGCGATCTCAGTGACCTTACAACGTATCATTAAAACGCGAGATCAAGATGAGGACGCCGCCGGACCACCTTGTTAGCCGTAATCGGTTTAACCTGTCAAAAATTAACTTATTAAATTATAAATGGGGCTTATTATAACACGACTGGGGACACTGCGGTGTGTCGATTGACGTTTTCGTTACTTAGTCGTTGGCGCAAACGAAGATGTCGCATGGTTCGAAATGAGTTTCTGCCAAAAATATAATTTTTTGATAAATGCTTTTATTGCTGATTGTATTTTTTTCAATTGTCAAACTCGTTAAGATGGCTCCAATAAGTCCAAACAAGACGCGTTTATCTTACGTAGTTTAGGAGTTGCTAAGGTTTCCATCAGCACGGTCGTTCGGTTGTGTTCTGGTGACTCATCCAGCCAGCAGTTCTGCTGCAAGGACTCAGATGTGCTGACTACATCAGGGAGGTGTTACCTAGAGCAAAATGATGAAGAAGGCTCGCTTATCCTATTCTAGTGATGGATCGATTCCATCAGCTCGGTGGTGCCAGAAAATTGCATTTTCACCGAAATTACACAGTGATATAACGGAACTCAAAAATGGTTTGCAAATTTTAAAAAGACAGCTTACTTACATGTTTAGTTACATTACAACATACCAACAGCGCATGTTAAGTAAAAGTTTGTAAAAATAGTAGGTAAGTTTCATAAGTGTAGGTATTACGAGAATATTTGTATTGAATACAGAAATTTACGCAAACACTTATAAGGTGACTTCACAATGGCCGTTGAAAAATTAACGAAGATGAATGTATGAAATGACGATATTATTTTCCGAGGCTTGAACCTAAAAAAGTACGATTTCAGGGTCCTTGATCTCGAATCTATTTTCAAATATAATCTTAAGCATGTGCTTCGTAAAAAAACTTTAATTCAGAAAAAATAAACCTATCTCATGTACAAAAAATTAATCAAAATATCTATACCTAAGTTATTGATATCGATAATAGTGAAAAAAACTTTCTCTTCACTATTTAGTGCTACCTGTCTGTGTGACAGTGATTTGTGATTTATAAGCCGGCGAAAGCTTTCGCGTCGCATGCTGATGTACCGTGAATAAGTTAGGTAAACTTATTTTATTTACTCTTTCCGTCTGGCTTAATTTATTCTTACCATGCTATTTGTAAATAACACATAGAATATCTAGTTACCTATATTATTATTGTTACCTACCATTTTATTCAAATGTACAAATTGAAAGTTTAGATTAACCTTCCGTACTGTAGGAAGGTAACTAATTCTGAGAAAAACGATTAAAATGTAAGAAAACAAATCTGTTGAAAAGAGGTTTTGTTCATTTGGTGACAAATACAGCTCACTACATTCGGGCGGCAAAATTTCTCGTCAAATGCGTGGCTCTATTAGTGAGCTGTGTGTCAGTAGTCAAAACGTAAGAGAGAGATGCAATGCAGCATCGGCTATGAAGACGCTAACACACCCTTAGCACGTCTCGCCGACAAGGTCTGTCGCATTCCCCATTCACACGTAGCGACGCTGGCCGCTGGTTCCCAGACTATATGGTCACATCATCTATTTATACTTGCTCGTATCAAATCCCTTTCCGCACGATTTTACTTTTTTAACGGCGACGTGACGGCCACGGTCAGCGCTTGGCGTCTCTTGTGTATAATCGATGGATCGCTACCGATCGAGAGCGTGTCGACTATCGAGTATCGACTCGGCACCTGTCACTCACGACGGTAGATCACAATCGTTGATCGGTGACGAATTGATTCCGACACATCGACGGCTTCATTAGAATCGTGTCGTCTATTTTAGAGTTCGGCTTAAGTCATGTCTTGCTACCGAAGCTTCAACGGAGTTTTAGAAGTATTTAGATTTAAAATTTTCTCACGATATATAGACAACGTAAATATAGAAGGTAAAATGATACACAAAAATGTCAATAATAGCAAAACCCTATTAATTTTTTTGAAATAAGAGGATTGGGAAAGCAATTCATTTCCACCTCCTAAAATATGTAGGTAGAGGTGCTTGACTTGGCTTTGCCACTCTGCTTTGAGATTAACCAAATTCTTATATTAAAAATCATATTCATTTCATTTCTTTATATTAGAAAAGTGAACGAATCTCAATCACACGTGGACAAATAAAACTTATAACACCCAAATACGCCTCTAAATTCTTGTATTCTATTACAAATTAGTTGCGCATTCAGACCTAAGGAGGCAATTAAGGGTAGAAAATTACCGTGTGGCCGTAATTTGGGGAACTAGGGCCCCTTTATTTGTCCAAGGGCTGTGATAAATCACCCACGGCTACCGCAGAGCTTGGTATTCTCATCGTTTACCAGCTACTCGCCCGACGCGATCCAATCTAATCTGACCCCTTGACTACGCGCAATTTTTACGTATTTCGGGGTCATATTATACTAGGGATGAGTCAAAGACAGGCTGTGAATAAGCATGGCCGCCCTGCGCCGCCGGTCCCTTTATTGAGACGTGAATCTCGACACTTGGCTCAGTTTACGACTTTTATTTGTTTTTCATGTAAACGAGTAAAAGTCAGACTGCATTGTAAATTCCGTAGAAATGTATATACACACAAACAAGTGCATCCAATTAGGAATTTGTACAGACCGACAAATTAGATTATGGACTCGTATTTCTTAATTATTAATGCAGCTACAGACGTTCAAAGGGACTATCATACACAATTTATTAATGTGACTGTCTGTGTCTGCACGTCATTTTACTTTTACTATGGTAGGGTAAATAGGTAGTAAGGTAAATATTTTCTTTTTTTTTGGGATCGTTTTTAAATTGTTATACAAAAATAGACGTTTAATAGGCCCGATTATATATTAACCAACTTTTAGAAAGCTGTAACTGTCTATTGAACAAATTCAAAGATACGTAGTAGTGCAGTAGACGTCAGGCACTTTCTTCTAAAGCTTCTGTATAAATAAAAGCAGATAGGTAGGTACGAGTAATAGGTAATTCCAAAAAAAGATGTTTACATTTTTTTATTACCTAGCTTTGTTGTGTTCGGTAAAGCCTTCCCAACTAACATTTGGGTAATAGCTAAGGGTATTATTATAACCTTAACCTTTATAAGTGAGTTATAATGTTCTCAGTTATAACTAATAGTCTTATAAAGGAGTTAAGAAAAATTATTAAGTCCTAAAGCATTATAAGAGTGTTACTCAAAGCAATTACACTTAAGATGTTAAAGCTTTAACCTGTTTTTAACACTTAAACACTTACAAGAGTCTTAGCTACAGGCAGAGACTTTATAACAGAATTAAGTCTCTTGTAAGTATTGAAACTTTTTCTAACGCTTAAGGTGTTAGGCAGATACACTTTAAAGACACTGTAAGAGTGTTGTAAGTCAATAAGCGTTATAGTTGAGTTAACTAACGCCTAAAGCTTTAAGGTAATTCGCCATTGTTTTGGTGGACTCTAACCTACAAATTGATTAGGTTATTCAATATTTGACATCAAGATTCTTCATTATTTATGTTACTCTTGCCATTATATGGATGCCACTTAATTTATCATGCCACTGGCCAAGAAACAAGAATAGAAAATGATAAAAACTTTAGATGTATATTTTAATGTTCATAAGTTTTATGAGAAATCTTTAATAAATCCTGGGAGTGTTAAAATTGAGATGGGAAACATGGTATACACTTACCGTAAAATCACAAGGGCAGACTGTTTTCACTTCATGTCACACACACTTCCAATTTAATTCACTTTCAATTAATACGACTCCATAGCTGTCAAATATTAATACCTATACTAACTACCTGCGCCATTTTGTCGGAAGACTATATTTGTCTCATAATAGTCATAATTTTATGGGTAAAGAAAAGAGCAAGATGCTCACTTTATACTGCGTAAGAGCTAGACTCTTATAAGACTCTCAGCTAACACCTTAACCTGTAATTCGTGGGCCTCTTTCGTAGTTATAAGGGTGTTAGAGCACGCTATAAGACCTTTTTTACAGGCATTCTTAACACCTTAACACTTGGCTGGAACCGATATAAGAATGATATAAGGGTTGTTTTAACGCTAGTGTGCTAGTTGGGAATTGCAAGTCAAATTAGACCAACTTCCTGAAATTCAATCGATTTGAAATTTTCTACTCTTATAAATGTCGGATGACAGATGCCATATTATGCTATCATAGAGCTTGTCTGATGGTGGAGATGGAAGGCGGCCTCAGGAACTCTACAATTACACAAGATAAACCCGTATTTTGGGCTCATTAGGGTCCTCTCAATTAGTAGTTTATGATGACTGTGCAAAGAAGTACAGTTGGCAATAAAAGCTTGTACCAAAATATTTTATTTTTGGTAGTGTCTTACATGTTGTGCGGAGGGATGATAGTCATGTTGCTAGAAGGGTATTAAGTATGAATGTGGAGGATTGCAAGAGAAGAGGTAGACCAAGAAAAAGGTGGATGGACTGCTTGAGAGACGATACGAATGGGAAGGAAATGTGTGATAAAGTTGACGGGCGATAGAGAGGTATGGAAGAAAAAACATGCTGCGCCGACCCCAAGTAAATGGGATAAGGACAAGCCGAATGATGATGAGTGACTTATTCTTTGGATACATTTAACTTAATCAGCTCGTTTAATTAGGTTGACAACCCGCTTTTTACTTATACAACTCGTGTCATAAATATTTTTTATTATTAATAGGAAGTTAATAAATGACGCTTGCGGGGCAACACGTGTAATAGTGGAAGTGTCAAATTATTCAAATAGCCGAGGCATTCTCGGTGGCCCCCCTAAGGCTTTGTCGGCGCCCCCCGCCGGCCTGTCGCGCTCGGCTGAAAATTAATACCACTATGCTTCCTACAATATACTTTACGATATTTCAAACGAAGTGTAAAGAGTTCCGACACATTTGGCTAAAAAAGAAAATAAGTTTGTAAACAAACCGAAGTATTTATTTATTTATTTAAGACACATATACGCTTACAGTATTGCACCAAAACGCTCTCACACGGTAACATTCAAATTAAAAATTGCTAGAGGTAACACAGTTGAGTATATTATTTAGTTCGAGTTTAAGGCGGTCAAAGTGGTATGCAAGAACTTGCTCAATCTGTCGGCAAAAACGTCGGCATCTGGGACCCGGACGGCGGATCAGCACATTATTCACGAGTGAGATGGCCCGGGAGGTGGGTGCGTGCACCGCGCGCCATCGGACTCGCCAGCAGGCGTCGGCATCGCCGCGCAGGCCACGCGCCGCCCAGGCTCGCACCCGGTGGACCGTAGGTTGGTGGCGGAACCGATAGGCACTCGGCTAAGAACACCTGGGTTATCAATGACTCCGTGGCGTAGGGAGTGGTAGTGGACTATAAGAAGTAGCTTACGCCTAAGCTCCAAGGTGTCCAGGCCTATACCATTCCTAAAACAAGGCTAGAAAGGTAGAGGTAAGGATAATATCCATACCTGCTTTTATACACAAATCCGGCAAATTTGCGTTGCACCCTCTCGAGCATTAACTTGTATTTTTCTTCGTGTGGATCCAACACGACATTATAGCTCCGTCGGCCAAGAGGCCCCACTCGGGTAACTTTGGCCCTATAGTGCACCAGCACGGCTATCACAGGACGGACCTTGAGCTGTGTCGCGGCGAGATAGGCTATCTGTCTCTTTCTAATTAGAACGCTTTGAAAGATCCGTCGCCGTCAGAGCCGTCCTATGATATGGCGAGAATTACCAAGATATCATACGGCATACAACATCTGCCTGAATAATTCTAGCAGTTGACCTAACTTTCAGAAAGGAGTTCAAAGACTGCAAAGGAGAAGAGAAAATATAGCAAGCTAAATATTGGATGTCTCAAGACGGGCGACGCAGACGGGGCAGGTCCACTCGAAGATGGTGGGATGACTTAGGCTTCTTCCTCGGGACACAGGCATCAAGGAAATCGAGGGGGAAAGAAGCAGCAGGACACTCACACGGGGTAACTGAAATTTCATCCCGATTACTCAAGATTAGCTTTTTGACAAGTTTTAAGGCGGTCAGATCGGTGGTGGGTCGCCCAAACGAACAGTGGCGGATCCAGTATTTTGGTTAGGGGGGGAGGGGGGCTTGCCACCCCTTGCTTTGCTTGACATTTGGGGGGGGGGGGCGTATACTCTAATGGTCGCATTTGTCAACCAATTCTCGTGAAATTAATTACATACATTTTAGTATATAATTTATTAGTAGTTATTGTAGTTTTATTTTTGTCGCGATTTCAGTTTTTGGTAATTAAAAAAAATTGAAGTCAGGCTTGCGAATTTTACAGCTCACAGAGCCACTAGTATTTATTTATTAGGAGCTTTCATTGAAGAAGTAAGGAAGTCGCCAGGCGTCTATGCACCTAAGCTCCACTCTTGCTTTAAAGGCATTAATGAGAATTACATTTAAATCTCCCAACGATAGTCCAAATTACCTATGGTCCAAATTAACTCAATATTACACGATTGTATGTCACTATTATTCTGAATGTTCTCAACAATGAGAGGCAATGTAACAACCTTACAAATAAAAACGAAGAAAATAGCTAAAGAAGTCCTCAGTTTTGGCAGGAATTTGTTACTTTACTTTGGACCATAGTTGTACTTCTGGACTATAGTTGGGAGGTTTTACCTTAAAAAGGCTAAATTTATATGGCAGTTCCGTACAGAACCCTTCATATATCAAACAATGCCGCATAACCGTCTCAAAAGTATTTTGTCTCATCTGATATTCATTCAGACTATTCAATTAATGCTAACAAAATAGGCGTCACCATATTGAGCGCGATCCCCGTATATGGCAGGTTGTCCTCTTAATAATACATCACGCTCATTAAGGAGATATGATACTAAAAGGCCAATTACTGGTTAAACTCCATATTAACACGCTGTGATTTGGATGTAGATAACATGAGATCAATGATATAGAAACATACTTCAATCAGTGGCCATGGACTTTGTTGGCTAATATCCAAGCTTCAACATGAATTATTTTAACCAACTATCAATTCTTCCTTTCTTGATCCTGTCAATCCGATATTGGCAGCCTGATGTTATTAGCTGTTCCGGTTTTTTTATAGCGTGCATATAAGTTTTAACATTCAATCAAGGGCTAAAACTACTAAGCACACTGTTTCAAGCGACATTGCCGCGAACACATTCATCTGGAAGAAGAACTCCCGACGAGCTCGAAACGTGTCGCCCGTGGTGACATTTAATACGTGAGTTTAACCGTGGATTTATTAGTAGTATTTTAGACATGTCTCACGAAAATTTAAATTCGCCAATCAAGTGCTGCAATAGTAAGGATCCATACAAATCCTAAGTAATTCATGACATGATAAATTGATAATATGTTTCCGCATTTATTAGTTAAAACGAAACATGATAAATAAATAAGTTACAAAAATGACGCGAAAACGCAGAAAGGTCAATTTAAAACGAGTAAGTAGATTTCTTTTGTTTTAGGAGTTGATACTTATGGCACATGGAGTCATTCGCGAAGTTGAAGTAGACATCATAGATACATTACATACTGCGTATACTCACGTCTGTATCCCGGATTTCTAATTTCTACTTGCTACGGTCTTCATCTTTACATACCTCTCTTGCTTCATTCACGTCACGACATTCTTCATACATGCTGTTCGCAGATATCGTTGAAGTTACCTACACACAGGTTTCTCTCATGATACGGCGGTCATATCACAAAGATTTGGGATGGCGCGGGTCGACCCTGGCTAATTAAATTCCAAGTACCTTGTTTGTTACTCGTTTTGACCAAATACCGCTTTTTGGACGTCTGGTTGAAAAAACTATGGCATAGTCTCGGGGTCAAGGCGGCGTGACCGCGTAGGCTTCAGTTTTGGCATCGACCCACGCGACCGTAACCTATTGTCTACCCACATCGACAAACGAGAGACGACGCGGAGACGTGATGTCACGTTATCGCGAGATATAATTAGGCGCTTACTGTCTGGACTGGATGCGCCATTTTAGACTAGCGGTTTGGTTGGATGCTTTCAGGCGAGCTCGACTTTTTTAAGGCCCTATGGATCCGCTAGTATGTGTCTACGTGTTTTTCCTGATGGACATATTCCACTCTTATCTTTCTTTTGTGTTAGGTCCCCCTGATCACATTTTCTTGTTACCTTTTTGATTTGAGACCGAATTTATTTGCTGTATACGGTGCAACCCACCACATACAAAAGGTTAATGTCTCACCACTAGACACCATTTTTCCTCACAAGTGTCCTTGTAGTACAAAGATTCACTACAAAATGACTTCCCCGACGATGCAGGTGTCCTTGCCGTAATAAAGTTGTCGATAAATTCCTTAGTCCCATTATGTTCACTACAATCCGAGCCGTTTACGCTTTCATGTTATCGGCTTAAGGTTTTCGACGGGAATTTAGCTGAATCCTTTACAAATGCCTTTGAAGACGAGGCATGTCACTATCAAATGCGTCATCATTGTATCCAAAGGGAGCGAAATCCATTTCGTATTTCATTTGCAAGTGCGACAAAGGACACCTATTTCTGTAGCGGCTAATGTAAGGTAAACAACGCATTCGTGGACTTGTGCTCACAATTAAGTATAATGTCCGGCCGTCTGTGTGTATTCCCGACGATTTCTCGGTAGTCCGGTAAAGAATGGGGCTTCTTGTGTGGCGAGGAAATGCGCTTAGTTCCGATTTAAGAAGGAAATAGGGGTAGTGTGAAGTATGCAAGCACCATAAAGTACGCGGTGTACGGGCGGACAATTTGACCCGGCAAACTATGAAACTTAAATTAAATAATGGCCCGTTATTTAGACATCTACAGTTAATTTAGAATCGGTGTTTTTTTATATTATTGTAATTTTGATGTACTTAATGTCTGATTACAATTTTGATGAAGATCATCACTCATTTTTACCTGACTGCCAAAGGAGGAGGGTAATGTTTTTTTTCAAGTTCCAGAGAGATAGAACTCATTTAAAATAAACGATCTGTCTGTTTCTCAGCTGTCTGGGAATTTGTATGGCTTATTAAGACCTGGCTCATCTTTGAATGATTCACGTTATTTAATATTTGGAACAAAGCAATAATATAAAATACAGTGAATAGTGAGCAATAAAGAAGAAAGGCAAGAAACGCTGTGGCGCTGTGGGCGTGAGAAAGCGAGGGCGGCGCGGGCGCAGCGCCGCTAACGCACTAGTCAAACACGCAAGCACCCCGACACGTACCTACAACTACATACCTACGTGTAGATTGTACAAGTACATGTGTACACCTCACTCATAAATAAAACAAATGCACCAAATTACCAGCTCGGGGCTACAAATTTAATTAATTCCCTAACGTTTCAATCCTCCACTAACTCCTCTGAACTTTGATATTATACTTATTTCAGTTCCCAGAATTGTCAATCCGGAAAATAAAATTTAAAAAATACGAGTACGTCAAGGGCCATAGATTTTTTTATAAATAAATATTAGTGGACAATCTTACACAAATCGAACTAGCCCCCATAGTAACCTCCAATGATGTAATAATAAAAAGAGGTATATAGGTTATAAGCGCTCCAAAAATGGCACACTAAAATTGTGTCAATTGGCACAACTTGCCTCAGTTTCGAGTCGTCAATGGAAACGTACCGGTCAAATTTGTTGGCCATTTTTAAAGACGGAATTTCGTATAGACAACATATTTACCTCTTTTTATATTACATCATTGGTATCCTCAATAAGGCGTGTATTATGGGTACTAGACGACGATATATTTAATATAAACATACTTAAATACATAGAAAACATCCAAGACTCAGAAACAAATACTCATGCTAAACACACAAATATTTGCCCTCGCCGGGATTTGAACCCAGGACTGTCAGCTTTATAGGCAGGGTCACTACCCAGACCCACTATAGACTAAACCGGTTGTCAAAATAGAATATTAAACCCTGAAATGCGTTTTTTAACGTGAATTGTTATACAAAAAATACTCCGTGTCAGTTTTGTGACGACAATCAATTAAGTGTTCAGTTTGTATAAAAAATAACGCTTCCTTTTCAATTCCATTTATAAATTACATGCCTACGTGTTGCTATACTTTATTTAAATGTGGAACTATTTAATTTTCATATAATTTAGGTATATATACGCTTAATTTTCGTCACAAAACTGACACCGAGTTCAAAAAAAATAACAACTCGCGCTAATTGGGTACACAAATTTTTGAAATTGTCCATATGTTACTGTAGGTACAATTAACTACCTCATAAATAAAACGAATGCGGACTACCAGTTCGGGATTGAGACTCCAATGCCGCCCTATCCATGGTGAGTGATTGACATGACACTAAGAATTTCATTAATTTCGTAAACCTCATTACGATAACAGTTCTGTTAAGGATGTGTACGAAATTAACGAAATTATTAATGGCACTGTCTCGCTATGCTATGACACTAATTGTTAACAATGTGGTAAATGTCGAGAAAACAGGACCATTTATTTGTAAGCAATATGGCAGGACAAAACAATAAATTAAACGTTTCAAATGGAGAAAAATAGTAACACCTATCGGTGTTATGTGTGTGCATACGCATCTCGACACCATTAGGGACCCATAACACAGTCTTCCAGGCAGAGTGTGTATGGGTATAATATAATAATGGCTGCTCACGCAATCGTCTCCAGGGAGGTAAGGGGATATCCCATCCGCATACTTTCCGACAGTCGATCTGTACTGCAAGCCCTACAAGGTCACGCAACGACTTCTGGGCTGATACACGAGTGCCACAACATCCTATCAGAGGTAGGTATGTAATAACGGCGACACAACCCTGCAATGGATCAAAGGGCATGGTCATGCAATATTAAACAAACATCTTTTCACCCTAGGTGTTACAGACAGTAGACTCTGCAGAGCCTGCATGGAAGAGGAGGAGACAGCCACCCTGCCATACTCTGGGGTGGCAGAATACCGGGAAAAGCACCTCGGAACACCGGGGTCACTATATACCGGAGGCCATCGGCAACACAAAGGGTCTGCTAGGCCTCCTGGTGAAACTGGGTTGGCACGAATAATAGTAGTAGCCAATAACCCCTACGCAAAATAGGAGCATCTTATGACGTCGAGTTGCAGAAACCCAGCCCGCGTACACCTATGACCTATAGCATACGATCTGTAAGCAGATATCTGACATCAAACCTGAAATCTGAATGCAAAAATAAAAATCAGAAATGGTCTGGGCCTAACAAACAAGCGTTCCAGCCTCCGGTCAGGTCTTCAGACGACGATTAAAATATCTACCTAACCAATACGCATCATATATAGGATCACCTGTTAGCATTTAGTAACCGTTATACATGCACTGCAGACTATAAATAATCAACACTAAGGACAACAATTGTCGGTCTAGATTGAACGTTTTTGAACGAGCGTGCTCCGTTACAGCTTGGGAAAAAATGCTTTCGTGTTGTCCGACTGTCCAGATGTCCGGCTGTTCTCCTCTACAGGTCGCATTTCTCAACCATTTTCGTGAAATTTTGTGAGCAGGTTCTATAATTACTTTTATGTAATTCAGTTTATTTAAATTTAAAAAAAAATATTTGTTTTAAAGGCTGTCTCGCAACTTCTACAGTTCACAGAGCCACTAGTAATATTCTTACGCTTACGTAATATCACAATAGCCCACGTACTTAATACAATTTGAACCAGTTACTTATGCTAGCGAATGCAAGTAGCGGTGTCGTGAGAAACGGTCGCGGTGGGTGCCCACGCTGCCCAGCTCCCAGCGCCCGCCCAGATCCTTATCACCCAAGAGAGAGGACGACCCGCACAAATAAAAAAGGCACTCACTATGTACAAACTCCCTAAATTCTCAGACCTTTCGAACCTGGACGATTCGGCGAGTGACTAATTGCTTCTGCTCATCCGCCATGAAATTATACCACTTTATTTTATAACAATAACATAAAACGCTGATTAATTTTAAAAGATTAACCACTTTCTCCTATATGGATTCTCTAATTAATAACTGCTAAGCCGGTGCATGTAATCTATTGATATAATTGAGCATTCGCCAGTGCTGCTATGCGTGAAATAACTGCCTTCCGCTTTCCTTATTGTCTATTTTTTTTTCATAATCTCGAGCTTTAGATGTAAGGGTCTTGAGTCTAGTGTTGAGAAACTAACCGACACACATTATTTGACCATAAACTTTACTCAATTTATACCCTCTCTCAGGTTTACTACAATAATTTCCCACCTCACTTCGCAATAAATGGAAAGAATGTGGTGTATGAAAGACGTACCTTCATCAATATGTGAACATATTTCAAATAGGTAGCAGGTTGCAGTCAACTCTATAGGACATCATTACCACCTCGTCTTATTTATAAGAACCTAAACCCTATGCCATCAGCACGCTAACTGTAAATGTCTGACAAAATTAAGTAGGTACCTGTACCTACTTACCTAATTGTCTAAAAAGATCAAAAACCAAGTCTAAGAAACGTGTTACTTCACGAGTTGAATTTATCACTCAACAGTCCCATCACTAACCCTGAAGGATCCGGGTTCGATCCCAGTGCGTCTATTAATTGGCTGCTCCCTGAGAACCACTTAATTGCCAAGTAGTGGACGACATGTGTTATTATCTGGACGCAAGCTCCGCATTACAGCCGTTTATCCTGCACTCCAGTGCATGCATATGGTAATTCGCGCTTGTGAGCATTCTCATTGTTACTTTCTCATTTTCTTGCAGTTAGTTATTATCCTGCCATATTGTATAAACTGTTAGAACTTTCTATTTAATGGCACCTATTTATTTCCACCACACTTCTTATTAATCCATAACTACTTCTAACCTGATAAAAAACCGGCCAAGTGCGTGTTTTTTTTTGTAATTTTAATTCCAAAACTATGTACCTAGCGGCTAACAAAATACACCTATCCTCAAAATTTTATTCAAATACACCTTATAGTTTTCGAGTAAAATGCCTGTGACATACGGACAGACGGACAGACGGACATACGGACATGACGAAACTATAAGGGTTCCGTTTTTGCCATTTTGGCTACGGAACCCTAAAAAAGAACATTGACACTTAAACCGCTGAACTGATTGATTAATGCAATTTTTATAGGGGTCACTGAAAACCTGAAAAGAACATAGGATACTTTTCATCCTAGAAGTCATCACCTAAAAGGGTGGAAGTTTGTATGAAACTGCAATTAATTGCAACAATAAGTCGATGTAAATACCTACTTTAAAAAATGTTGTTGTGTTAGTACACATTTTATGATTTATGAAGGAGCATAATTTTGGTGAGGATGGGATGGTCTACAAGGGTCGCCGAGAGACCGCCGGTGCTGGCGCCCATCGCTCCTCGCCCCGGGCTGCATGACGAATCCAATTAACACCGCTAACGAATACTGTCGGACGTACGCTATTTATGTTTCCTCGCAGTCGCACTGTAAATATTTAGTCCGAAAGGCGTCTGGCATCGCCCTTGTCTTATCTCTGAATCGGGTGCGTGAACGATTTCACGGGCTTAGGACACGTGTCGATGCGCTGACAACGTGCAGGATACAGTTTTGTAAATACTGATTAGAAAGCTTAACGAGCAGTCCTTGAAAACTCCCAGTTTATTTATTGTAGCGCCAATGGATAGACACGTGCTTTCAATATCAAAGCAGCGGATTGGGCAGTAAATCAGGCATCGTCGCGTGCGCGTGGGCACAGACAGGTGATGTCGGCCGATTATCTGCTAATTTATACCTACTCGCCGCGCCGCTACCTCTGTTCTCTCATATCCATTTTATTCATACCGCAAACAAGGTCTTCTATAGGCTGCATTCCTTGCGCCTTGTTCTGTTAACTGCTGGGTTTTATTGACCTTTTTCGTTGGTCGTTTTTTATTTTAAATGCCAGTTGCTTGGCTCCTATTTGGAGTAGTCGGGTGATGTCACCGAGTGGCATCACGAGGGGGCCCGTTTTGGAACGTTTACGATACACCTCCACAGATTCGCAGCGGTTCATTCACCGGCAACAATGCGAATGTCGTTATCATTGATTTATCTATTTGTGGAATGTTAGATCCATTTATTAAAACAGCGTTAAGTTCGACTAGCAATACCTAATTAATTACATTCCTAGAACTCAGTCATTACTCATTTTCATTACTATAAAATCTGAAATATCGAGCGTGTTCATACCTGACTTGAAACTTTCAATTTAACTACTTATCGCACAAGCAATTTTTATGCGAATATTTGTGTGTAATGTAAATACGCAATGCCATGCTCTAAAATGTTTGCAACGATTCTGATAAAATTTTATTTTAGTTCTACTCAAATGTAATATGTTTCTTTAATAAATATATTATTTTTATCTTTATTCAGGAAGGTCGTCATTTGTTCGTGGTTATTATAAGTAACTGCAGATGGAATTTAATACCTGTTACCTAACTCATTACATCTATAATATTACCGTAATACATTCTCATGTATTAGAGTAATAAGTATACCTAATACTTGCACCTAGAATGCAGACCGGGGTGTAAAATCAAGTAACACGCGCGATAAAAACCATTTTAATACTTTTATTAAATTTTAAACAAGCTGTTAAGGATTTTTCACTATTACCCCTTTCATCCAAAACGTAAACAAACGTGTCGAAAGGGCAGGTGCGTGTGAACTCGCCGTCCGTGAAATTGACGTAAATTTGCTCCGGTGTGGTCCTAGAAAAAGTGGCGATTACTTGCCTTACCCTGCCGATGATTCGCCACGCCGAGGACCTGCCCTTACAAACACCCTCACTGTCTCGGGCCTCTGAACTACTGTTCAGTTCACTCATACCATCCCTCAATACATACTATAAGTGTGAAGAAGACAGCTGGATGACGCACGTGTAAGTCGCCGCATTTTTTTACCGGTGGTAGTGGAAGTCGATCATCATTTGTCCTGTCCCTCCCGTACATTAGACAGAGGGATGCCGTTTTTGTGGCCTTATTGAGCTCTGAAATATTTGATGAGTGCAAAACAATTCTGTCGTACCTAATTTTGAAGAATTACCTACGTGGCATTCGAAACCAATACCATGTAGGTATAAGTACTACGTAATACCTGTATTGAAATTTATGCTTCGAAAAAAATTCTGTGTGTATTGACTGTTTCGTTTTTGTTGCCAATGCACAATGTTACGAGTTAGGATAAATCTAATTAAGACATTGACTTAGTTGCCATTGCGAATTGTTTTCGCTTTGTATGTTAATATAGGTATTTAGAATGGCAAACGACATTCCTTAAAGAAAGGGTAAAAATCAAAAACTCCTCGACTCCATAACATGCCTCGCATTGTACGTTCGAAACAATAGGCGATATAGAAATTAATGGTCTAATCAATGTTAACGAATCGTCGTTTAAATATCTCGGGGTCATACTCATTTTATATCCTATTTGTTTAATGGAAATTTCACTGCATTTAAAATTACTCGACCCTTTAATAATATTCCAATAAATGGAAAGTGCCCTGCTAGAGTTTTTTGTTTTAGTTGATTTCATCAAGGGCGGGATCAAAGAGGAAGCGGCAGTTTCTGGCGCCAAGATCGCAACGATATCGTCGCTAGAACAGTAATCGTCAATAAAATCTCAATTTAGATGGCACCGATACCGTGTGAGTTACGGACGGACAGTGAGACCGAACACGAAAACCTACTCGACGATGGAATGCGCCGGCCACAGGACCTGCTAACGAATACACCGCCCTGTGACGCTGGTGCTTAATTTAATTTCCGTTTATAATTTAGAACGATTAATAATGGATGGGTTATTGAAGTACGACTCGTGACAGTTTTGGAGATAAGACCTTAAACCTAATTATTGGGCCTGACAGGCTGATATTTCGCGCGCGTCCGCGGACGCCGGGGCTGCCTGGCGCTGGCGCGGGCTCGACGCCTCGGCCTCGCGGACAGCGTCACGCCTACGCCTATTTAGAACAAACCTTTTTGTTTTTTCCTGCCTCCCTACTGGCCAGTCACAGATAAGAAGGACGACGAAGAAGACACTTAAAAATAAATTTGTCGAAAGTGATAAATGATGGATATAACTTTTATTATTTCAAATTAAATTAACGATCCGACCCGAACGTCTACCTTTTCTCACATTAGAGGGATCTTATCTGGAATGATTGCTTCCATTACCTTGGAGAACGGACGGACACGTTGTTTTGTAGTCGAGGGAAGATAAAGAGATTAATGCGTAAAGCAATTAATTTTGATTGAGGTGTGTTTTATTAAGTAATTGTTTTTGTACGTGCATTTGAAACGCGCTGTAAAGTCAACACTACAATAGCCGTGCTGGGTGTCGCGGCCTTTGATGATGGATGGGAAAACTATTTCTATCGATTGTTGGAGGTTCGAATTAAAGATTGGTGTTCAAAATAACACATTAATATTAGTATAAGGCCGGAGTCGGTTCCCACAGCGCTTTAATACATTTTTCGTGTTCCAGTTAGCGCCCCATAAATTGATTAAGGGACTGCGGCGACGGTCAGAGGTTTTTTTTGTGATGCGGGACAGGTAATGACTCGGCTGCTGCCATTCCGGGGTCACCCGGCATTCCGCCGATACTCACATCACACAAGAAGCAATATTTACTATTGGAATTGTGTATGCATGACAATAACAGTATAGATAATATTTACCTTACCTATTAGGGTAGTAGTAAGTAGGAATTTTCTACATGCTGATAAAAAAAAATCGTGGCTGGTCTTTATAAGTAAGTATAACATTTCATGTCGTGATACGGCTAGCATTGACAAATCTGAATCTTCGATCTCGCTTTCATTTCAGGTTCAGCATGACACCAAAAAAATACGATCGACTATTAGACAACCACAAAAAATCTCAACCAACGCGTTCAACCACAAACTTTTATTAAATCGGAATTGCCAAATGAAGCATTTAAGCTAATAGCTTAAACGAAATACTTCGGGACCAAATCGGCATAATGTAGCGAGCCAATTTCCTGCGAGGAAATTGCTTTCCCGAGCAAATGTTTCGAAGTAGGTACGTAAAAGCTTCTGTTCTTTTCCAGTCACTTCGTGAACATCAATCATGTGGCTTCATGGCTAGAGTTCTTTGGGAAAACGTATTTTCATAACAAATGCAGGACAATGTTTTTCCTGACGGGGTGCACAATCGCTGCCCCACTTAGCGCGTGAGCAATGGTTTTGTAATGGTCGGCCAACAATGCTGTTTACGTATATCGAAACGTTCGGGAATAAATATCAATTAAAAGTAGCAAATTTTACTTTTTCACTATAAAGTACATTCAACTAATGTTGCAATGATGATTTAGTTTTGAAAGCCAAACGGAAGTGAAAAGGCAAGTTTGAGGTAACTTTGGTTAATTTGGCGGGTGGAAATACATAAATATTGAATGCAAAATAGACAATTACTTGTTAATATGTATCTAACCTCTTAGTCCTATATTATATTATTTTATAATATTATAATATTCACTAATGCCATTCTTCCTATCTTCCACTCAATTGCTCAAAAGTTAGCTGGAAGAGATAAGTGCGCATTCGTTTTTTGATATTATATGACTTGTATGTTATTGTACACAATAAAGTGCTAACATACGAACATACTTAGTATTTAGGTACCTACACAACGTACAACAATCTAAAATAATGCAAATATTTTTAGTGTCTATACAGTCATTATAGTCACCCAGGTTTTGGTCGTCCAATGAAGTCAGCCAGTACTTTAGTCGTATATAAAAAGGCGCGAGGTGACAATATAAATAACAATTTGGCCCACCCCGTTCGAATGTGGTGCGCTGGAGTGGATTAGCATAAGAATGCCGCATCACGAACGCCCACGACCACTGTCCCTTGTCTCTTATACATCGAATTTAATTTTGATTTACGACAATCCATACAATTGTACGCAAAACGTTTTTAGGTTGGGGATTAAATACCTATTGTGCGGTGGTGACGATGCGCCTATTGTACCAGGCTTTTAAGTAATAACTTTGTGTACGCTACCTGACGTCAACACATAATAGATGCAATAATTCATATTTTCCGCTTTCATTAAGCGCAAAACACTTTTTTCCCGAGAGATACCTATTTATTTGGTACAGAATGCGCTAATCGGCAACAATGAACGTGTTTTAAAAATCGCTGTAGTAGAAAATTTATAATTATAAAAAGCTTTTTTTTATAATCAAATAAACATAAAAATGCTCCCCCGACGCACACTGCCTAATGAAGATAGGGGGAACACGAACTGATATCCTCATACGAGTTGATAATAAACATTTTAAAACAGCAGGCCAATAAATGTAAGTTGACGCTTTAAGTAGACACTTAATAACTTAATTAATAAAAGTAAAGGACCGCACCATAACTCATGATCCACATTGGGCACACAGCAAAGTGCTTCTTAAGATTCTTTTATGCAAATGTTATAAAAATATACATCTGAGGAATTATTAATGAAGGGTCTGCCCGCATTTGACATGTTCGTACATTAAACTAATATATGAGGGTTAATGATCGTCTAATTATTTTAAACAGCTCATAAATTTTGATTAAGTTTATTTACTTTATATTTTTCTTATTTTGAACGCGACGAAGGTCGATAGGATGATAAAAATAAAGCAAGAGCAAATGAGCAATCGATTATTTATTTACACAGCATGAACATTATGAGTCACTTGATTAAAATTCGGTCTTCAAACTGGTATAAATAATAACTGGGATAAGGGTATCAGTTGCACGTTTAATTGAATTACCCAATCGTATCTTAATTACAATTAAGTACCTACCGACCATACGAATTTTACAAAAAACTTATCTTCCATCAATGTATACTTTAGCCTCAATTTGGGTCTTTATCAAATCCCAAAACGAAATAGACCTCATCGTTAATAATAAACGACAGTGCTCAGTGTTAATACGCATTTAAGATAATATATATTTTACGGTACAAAAATAAAATGTCCACCTAATAAATCGTGCCGGCCTTATCGTCTTTCGAGAGGCGACAATAAGAACCAGATAAGGGAAGGGTCTTCGGGACGTGAGTTACATTTCGGTTAACTTTTACGTTTGCGTTTAGGTCTCCTTGTCACGTGTGAGGTACGGGTATAACGAACATATTTCGTGTCGAAATGTTTTTAGGGACTCGTGGTGTGTTCGGACGCGCGCGAGCCGAGCGTAATCGGCGTTGCATCTTAATTTAGTTGTCTTGTAAGGTGGGAGGCGCAGTGGTACATAACCTAACCCACTGCGAAGGCAAAGGACGCCCGCGCGGCGCGCCACACATATAAATACGCCGTGATTCCATAATAAATGCCTATCTTTATTTATAGGATCACAATCTCCGCTTATTATTTGTCCTATAAAGTAGGTAGTTCCCCGAACAAGATGGGATGCGTATTTATATTCAGCGATTCCTTGATTGTGAATCATAGAAGGTAGGTACTTATCGAAATAAATTATTTTCGGAATAGGTACCTATCTACCTACCTGTCTACAAATTATTTTTCACATCTCATGCTCGAAAAGTGTGTCATATTAGGCTTAATAAGCGGGGCTAAAGTAGTACATTTAGCCCCTAGGGAAAATATGTATACATATTTATGGTTTTTAACACATTTAATTTGACCAATCAAAACACTTCACCATATTAAATCCACCAATCACAACTCTTTCAAAAAACATTTATCTTTGCTATCAACCAACCAGAATACCTACAGCTACATAATAAAATCGACCAATCAAACATCAGGTGTTTTTTAGTCCCTAATTCCAAATCATTCAAATCCACCAATCACAACTCTTTCAAAAATCATTTCTCTTTGCTATCAACCAACCAGAATACAGCTACATATTAAAATCGACCAATCAAACATCAGGTGTTTTTTAGTCCCTAATTCCAAATCATTAAAAAAGAAAACGCCTCACGCTAAATTAAACAATCTCTTCGCAGTGAAATTTGTTATTGATTGTGGATGGATAATCTTTGTTTTACTATTTTCTCGCAGTCGAAGTGAAAAGTAGAGTGTATAACTCGGGTCTAAAAGCCATATTACCCCTCGAATTATTTTCGGTAATATGGCTTATTTTAGCCCCTTGTCATACAATCTACTATTTCACACCTTTCATTCGGAAAAGTAAGTTTTGCTCCACGAAGAGAGGGGTCAAAATGCTACTTTTCTGTTCAAGCTACTTTTTAATTGATTCATTGGCATGTAGCATTTACGCAATGTGCCAATTGAACACAGATCTTAATAAAATAATCGATTGTAATTTAATCGTAATCAATTAAAAACAAACATATTTCAAGTTTTAACTTTAACAACGTTATATGAAAATTTATGAATTTTCGTATAATATTTAAAAAAAATTATCGCAATAAATTATACGTTTTACTAAAATCAAAACTATCGATGACTGTTATATTTTCCTCATAGTCGGTGTGAAAAATTGTATGTGTCACTCACGAGCAAAATTATTTTCGTCATGGGCGTTAACGCTTGAATCCTTCGTTACGCTCAGGATTCTATCGTAGAATCCTTCGCTTCACTCTGGATTCAATGTACCGCTCTCGCCGTAAATACATCATTTTGCCCCCTTGAGACACAAATAACTATTTATTTCCCCTAACTACACTCAAGAGCAAAAGTTTTGGGTACAGTTTGTACTGAAATTTACCGGCAACATCGTAATAGTACATCCATTAGAACTTGGTCAACAAGTGAAATCAAAAGAATTTTCGAAAAACCCAACTACTTTTTTATAAATATCCTAGGTATGTCACTGCCACGATTAAGAGGAATCCAACGGCACCTCATATGTCGAAATCCGTCAAACGGTTTAGGCTGTAGGGCGTGCCAAAGAATAAGACATACACATACATACCTACATACATACATACATACGCTCGAAAAACATAACCCTCCTTTTCTTCAGCAGTCGGGTAAAAAAGCACTGAAGTTTGCAATATCCTCAACGTTAGTATCGACACAGTTTCCTTTCCTTGTTTAGTTTTTATTTAGTAAAAAAAAACTAAAGGCATAATACGTGCGGTAAGTTTAGTACCTACTTACTTTTTTTTAATATATCCGTATTTTGTAGTTTCCGCATTGTTATTTCCGCATTTTTTTGTAGGTGTTTTAAAGAGGACGAGGGTTTGCTAATGTCGCTTAGGTGTTACTACTCGCAATGTCCTTCCTTACTTGTATAATGTTCTTTAAAATGTCTTATGTTACACTGTCAGTAAGAAAATAATGTTCATAGATCAGTAGAACCACTGAGCCTACTTTTGTACCTAAGTGGATTTAAAAAACTAAAGGTAAAAATCCTTAAATAAGTCGCCTTAATAGAAGGGCGGGAGGGGTAAGGAGGGAGGGCGGGGGGACGGACTACTAAGGTACTTACCACATTCACGAACTCCTGAAAGGTTATCGAATCGCTTGTTGCACTCTGAGCTTTGTCCAGAAGGATCTGAAAAAAATACACACCTTAGATTAATCGATTATTACGATGTAAAAGAATATACGGATGTAAGGATGAATGACCAGTGATGTGCGAAGCTAAGTTAAATCATCATCATCATCATCATATCAGCCAAAAGACGTCCACTGCTGGACATAGGCCTGCCCCAAAGAGTGCCAAAGTGACCGGTCCTGCGCCACCCGCATCCAGCGGACTCCCGCGACCATTACCAGGGCCCTATTTTATAAACATTACAATCCTACAATTTTGTAAAAAAGTGACATATTTGTTAAGTTTCACTAACTAAAACTTAACAAATATGTCACTTTTATACAAAATTGTAGGATTGTAATGTTTATAAAATAGGGCCCAGGTCCATCAGTCCACCTTGCCTACCCACGCCGCGCCTTCCGGTACGTGGACGCCACTCGAGAACCTTTCCGCCCCAACGGCCATCGGTCCTACGTGCAATGTGGCCCCGCCCACTGCCACTTAAGTTTAGCGATTCGGATCCGCTGCAGCGTGGAGTCAGGCAAGGAGATGTTATTTCTCCAAAACTGTTTATCGCTGCACTGGAGGATGTTTTCAAGACTTTGGAATGGAGAAGGCTGGCATCAACATCAACGGCGACTCGTACATCACTAAGTTAAATACTGGGTGAAATTAAATTCATGAATCAAAATATCAAAATGTGAATCTATCCATGTTTCTGAGCAAAGTTTACTAGGACCACTTTGCAAACAAGCATAAACAGTCCGAAAAACTGTAATCCGATTACGGAAAAGCAACTGAAAAAAAAAAACATACACTTATTCGCACATCACTTAGACGTAACTAGTAATATGAACGTCACTTGAACAGCTGGGCAATTCAATTCGTCTACGGCCGATCACAATGAATTTTCTAGATACGCTGTATACGACGTACAATACTAGATTGTGTTAATTCGGCTGTCGAGTAGCCCATGGCGCCTACTCACAAGCCAGTCCAGACTATAACAGCTAAAGCCTAACGCCTTAACGGCTGCTGCAATCGAACCACACAAAAAAAACTAGATGGTGTCTCAAGGGAACAAATTGATGCAATTACGGCGAGGGCGGTATATTGAATTCTGAGTGAAGGGAAAGATCCTACAATACTAATGTCAAAGGAATTCAAGTGTTTACCCCCAAGACGAAAATAATTTTGCTATCGAGTGAGACATAGATACTGCTTTTCACACCTTCTATAAGGAAAATTAAAATCCCTCATCTGAGGGCAACAATTACTTTTTTCTGAATAGCAGGATCAGGGAAGAAAAGTACCTACAACTATGAACCAGGGGTGAAAATTAAATTGTAACAACTTTGTCAATAAATGTATTTTCTTTCTTTCTTTCTTCGTAACTGTATACGAGTTTGACCTTTCTGTGACTGAATTAACTTAGAATAATAAAACATTTTGCCGTCACAATCCAAGTATTCATATTATCGCCAATAAGGATCATACACATGTTAAGTAGGTAAGTACTAATTCGTCTCTCGTTTAGTTGCTAATAAGGAATTAGGTTAGGCATACAAAAAAATAACACGGACCAATAATGTACTCACAGATATACCTACTTACAGAAATTAGGTTCTGTGTCCGAATCTTTTAGAAAGTGAAGGAACATTTTTTTTCACCTCAGCGGCTCGAACATGGCGGTTTTGCTGCTTGAAACCAGTGAGGAAAATGCAATTTTGCTGCGAGCGTGAAGAAAACTAACTTATTAATTTTTCATATCGCAGGTCATCTTTTCATACTGCGGGGTGTAATACAAACTTGGAACATTTAAACTTCGTTATCTCTGTCACTTTCACTCCGTTACAAAAAAGAGAGAGATGAAATATGTCGATTCGTCATTCGACTTCGAAACCTTCGTAGTAGGCCCCCAAAAAGCGGGAACGAAAAACTCGTTCCGAAACAAAATAAAATTCGACTCGTGTTAAACTCGTGTAAAAATATGAAACCTATATTAAATCTAATATTATTTTAATCATATTAGTATTACATTATTCTTAAAATACAATGCAGAAATGCGATATTTATCGCGAACATTTAATATTATAACTCTACTTTTTTATATGGTGAATGAATATAAATTTATGTACAGTTTCAGAACGCACTTTATATTCTTTAAAAAGTTAGCGCGATTAACTAAAACATAACTTAAACAAACACAAAAAACTGTACTAAATATGAGTGAATCAAGTGACGAAGCCGATGTTTTAACTCCTCAAGAGTTGACAGATACCGAACCGAACCGAGAAAGAGAACCGTCAAAGAGGGCTAAACTGTGTTTTCTAAGTAAGTGGACATTGGACAAGTATCAGCAAAATGCATAAACAAACGGAAACGGACTTAGCTTTTTCTTAATGTCATGTAAAGTTAATGTTATGGGAGAGAGTAATTGTAGTTAATGTTTGTTATTTCATATTATTTGTTGTTTGTTTTTAGGGTTCCGTACCTCGAAAGGAAAAAACGGAACCCTTATAGGATCACTTTGTTGTCCGTCCGTCTGTCAAGACTCTTTTTCTCAGGAATGCGTGGAGGTATCAAGCTAAAATGTATATCAAATACTCAAGTCTACTGTCCCTTGGAACTGTGAAAAAATAAAACTCCTAAGCCAACGCAATCAAAAGATTCAGCCATTTATGCCGCAAATTTTCGAAACTCGCAAGGGAATCAGAACCTACAGGGTCCTTCCCGTGAATTCAGAATCTTGAAATTTGGTATGAAGCAACGTCTTATATTAGCACAGATAAAGGAAAAATTGCGAAAACCGTAAATTTTTAGTTACATCATAAAATAAAAATATTTTTAATAATTTATATACCTACAGGTTTGTACGGAACCCTCGGTGCGCGAGTCCGACTCGCACTTGGCCGGTTTTTTTACATAAAAATGATTTAATTGCTTCTATGTGGCGTTTTATTCCTTTGCGTTATATGTTCTCGCCGCTGAGGTGAAAAGTTGTATGTATCACACGAGAGCAAAGATATTTGCATCTCGTGTCTTTGAGTCCCTCGCTACGCTCAAGATTCTAATTTTGAATCACTCGCTACGCTCGTGATTCAACTATAGAATCTTTCGCTTGCTCGGGACTCAACATCAACACTCGCAGCAAACATCTACTTTGCTCTCTTGTTGAACAAATAACTATTGTTTTATAGCCAGTGTACGATCCATTTTGCCACCAACCATGTTGAACTGCCCTACGTGATATTTGTTGACTGTACCTCTTGTTTGTGTGGCGGTACTTGTGCTTTGAAGTCGGGATTCTGTAGGGTCAGCAAGAAGTCTGGCCAGGGGATCTCGCCAAAGCCTTCAGGGTCAAACTGGAATTAAATATTATAATGTAGATAGTTAGGAAGATACAATACAGTCAGCAGAAGCATCAATACATTTCACAGTTTCTCTGTGGTCGAGACAATCGCAATCATCGCAATGTACAATCGCTCGCATTTAATCAGCTATAACTCCGCCTGGGTTTTCTTAGTAAGTACATTAATTATTTTATTTTTATTTTTTTATTAACCTATATTGTGTCCCATGCTGGGCAAAGGCCTCCCCTTCTTTCCGCCACTCGTCTCGGTCCTGTGCTAATGTTCGCCAATCTGTGTAAAAACGTATCAAGGTCGTCCCGCCATTTCCTTTTCGGTCTGTCTCTACCTCGGAAGCCATCTTGTGGGGTCCATTCGGTAGCTAATTCGGCCCATCGCTCCGCGTGCACCCGACAGACATGTCGAGCCCAGCCCCACTTTAGCTTCGCGGTCTTGGCACCCACATCTACGATGCCAGTTCGATGCGGATCGGATCAAAATTATACCTAAAATGCTTATTTAATTAAGGCCCGTGCTAACGTAATAGAGATTACCTAAACGACTAATTATGGCAACTACGATTGAACTGAATGAACAAAAAATATAATTTACTTACAGATATTATTTCGATAAACATCGAATAAATAAGGTCGTTTACATAGATCTTTTTGATCTCTTTATATGTGTACTGTCTGCTGAAATCTATTAATTCATATTATATGTATTTCATTCATCATGTATATTCTAAGACTAAAATTAGGCAAGTATGCATATGTAAGTATTTGAACGGAGGTGCGTCACTTGACCGTATTCGCTCAAATATTGCTGCAACTCTGCGTATCTTTTGTTTTCCATTATCGAATACGATACCAGAAAAACAGTGGAAGTAAGTGGGTACCTAAGCATAATTATTCCCATGTTATGGAGAGCGGTAGGACGCGCTACGCGACGCCAATCGTCACGTCCTACATCTTCCACTCAGAGCACGCACCTTCCCCTAACTTCCATAACTTCGCACATGATCACTCCACTGTTGTGACAGCATAATTTTAAAAAGACAAAACGTAAGCGCCCCTATCCAGCTCGTATTATCTGAAATGTCCCCTACGTGACCGCACCGCGTTTGATCCTCAGCGCTACGGCCCTTTATCTCCTTATAAAACTCGTTACTACCCGCTTCCGTACATTTTAATCAGCCAAAAAAAAACATTCCTCGAAATTTGTTACTGTATCATAAACGACAGTTTTTATGAATTATAACGCGTTAGCCGAAACTTTATGGCGAACGGGAGCTTAGAAGATACATATAAAATTCATGATTTTTATCTTTATTGGTATTGATATGCCTTAGTCGTCGTATAGGTCTTTTATACCTGCACAGCCTAACACATTAAATTTTAAACTCATGTGGTTATCAAATCGAATGTTAGATAAATACGCAACGAGAAGATTGTATTAATATACAATCTTCTCACTGAATGACACGGACATAAATGGACTAGATAAAACACCCCGATTTTAAACAGACCAGCATTAAGCTAAACAAAAAGTAATAGTAATGTAACAATTTTAAAATTATACCTAACCATCGCAATATTCGCAATAATTTATCGAAACGCCTTGTTTTAATTGCGTCTCTACTGGCGTACATATTTTAGTACTTGACTCTACATATTGTAGACTAAAAAAATATGATTGGCTACTAATGAAATAACAAAATTGTATCCAAAACTATATCTGCGCGGCACAAGACGGCGCGCGAGCTCTCTCGATTTTTCTCGCACTATCCGTCTCTCTCTTATTAGAAAATTTAGAAAGAGAGATTTAATGCGAGAAAAATCGAGACAGTTCGCGCGCCGTCTTGTGATAGTCATACTGGAGCTTTAAAAGGACTACTCGACTAGGCACTTGTCCCACCGCCGGCGATGAGCGATGAACTATCGGCGATTTTCTCGCCCAAGAAACGAACAAAAGATAATCGCTCCCGTGTAAATAAAAGAGAGAGATATAGTTCATCGCGGTGTGAACAGCCAGCGATGAACTATAAATATACAGGGTGAGCAATCCAAATGGGTCAGTATGGCGGTTTTGGAAACCATAACAGATAGCGAAATCTTGGCTTAGGAACCATGACGTTGATTTTAGTAAAAAGAAAAACTGCATTCATATACTTACAAAAATACGTGTACCTACTCGGCCCAGGAATCGAACCTGGACTTTTTGAAAAATTAAATTTCGTTATTTTCCTTTGAATATCGGTTATGTAGCTCTTAAATAGTAAATGTTACTAAGAAACATGATATCTAAAACTAATAAAATGCATTGTTTTTAAACAACGAAATTTAATTTTTCAAAAAGTCCAGGTTACACACGGCGTTAGTTTTACCGTCTCGTTAGATCAATCTTGTCAACGTTCCCAACGTTCTACTTTTCAGATTATGGGGTAAAAAGAGGTAGCAAAATAAAATAAGATAAAGATATCGCGATGATGAAGTGCGGAGCTGTCAACGGAACGTATCTCCCGGCCTCACGTGCGAACATGAATATAAATTGTGCCTTCCACCAGATAATCTATTTGGAAACAACTATCATAACAGCTTCGTTAATATGGAATGAGAAAAGATTTTAGGAAGTGAAGTTTCAAGACTTGTTTACAATCCTTTTTTTGCTGTAAATATTTAATAATATTCAAAACTAGTGTTTAAGTAATTTTTGCAATAATTGTTGTATTGTTACGCCGGCAACGGCCTACTACAACTTACTTCCCTTATGAATAATCCTTCGTCGTCATATGCGAACATTCAAATTTCTAAGTTTTTAAATGAACGTCTTCTCGGTACAACTTCTATTTCACCCCTTTAGGGGGAAAGTTAAAAAAAAATATCTGGATAGATCTACGTAGGTATTGTAAAAGAAACCTGCTGTCCTGCTTGCATATTTCTAGCCACAGTTTATCATTAAAAATCACACATTACTTATTTGAACTTTTAACCCCCATTTGAACCCCTTCAAGGATGAATTAAAAAAATGTTTTTGACTGTACATTAGGCGCTTGTGATCGAAGGTATAAACGTCTAACTTCAAAAACGACATGTTTCTAATACAAACTTTGAAATCTTTTTTAACCCCTTTAGGGGATGAATTTTTATACTTAAGTATTTTTTATAACTTTATTTATTTTATATAACTTTCCAAATGAACGATTTCCACACAACGGTTCAACCCCTACTTCACCTCCTTAACGGTTGAATTTTGAAAAATCCTTTCTTCCACGTATATGTAAAGAATATATGTTCCAAATTTCATGCCTATATCTTTAGCGGTTTAGGCTGTGCGCTGTCTGTCAATCGACCAGTAACGCAAGAGTTTTATATTATGTATATAGATAAGCTTTCCGACACCGCTATGGATTGCTTTCGGCATATTTATTGTGATTTATTTTACAGTACACATGGTGTTACTTTTCCGCACTAGTACGGAAATGAGCACTTTCCGTGCATATGTTGAAAATTTAAAGAGCCATATGTACTGTATTAGTTATTTTCGATACAAGTGCAGAAAATAGGAAATTCGCAACGAGTGGCGATAATAGATAAATTAAAACACGACCGAAGGGAGTGTTTTAAATCGACACGAGTTGCGAATTACCTATTCGCACGTGTATCGTACAACGTTTTACAGTACATATTTATCATTAAAAAAAATGTTTGGTAACGCAGTGGACATTATTTTTGAGGGGTCATGGGGACGTAGGTCGCGCCAGTGTAATTCAGGCCTAAAGTGTCGATTATAGGTGCCATCACGTTATGACGCTGTCTAATAAATTTATAATATCTAAGTAATGCCAATAATTCATGCCTTGCTACTTACCCTATCGAAGAGTAACCGCCATTTCTGAAAAAGGAAACCTGTTTTTAAAAACTTTACGTAGGTATTAAGTTTTTTTAATATGTACCTAAATACTATAGTATTACTTAAAATAATGCATTAATATATTCGTCAATGTCTGACGCCTTAAATTCAAAAATTGACACCATGTTGTTAACATTGAAATGCCTTGTATTGTGTTCGGATAGTGTCGAGCACTGGGACGTTAACCTTAAGCTGGGTACTGACCAACGTTACGAGGTGTAATGTAACATGTTACACAGCGAGCATTCATGCAGTCAGTACGTAGTGTTACGGTTAAAAACACGTACTGACTGCACGAATGCTCGCTGTGTAACATGTTACATTACACCTCGTAACGTCGGTCAGTACCCAGCTTTAGGTACCTACCTACCTAACAGTGACATGGCGACACTGGTGTCGATATCCTTGGGTAAGCAAGATCGGTAGTTAGAGGTGGTTAATAGTACATTATTGCCATGGCCGGGAAGGAGGCAATTGCAGGCTGAGTATTTGTTTAAACGGACGAGCTTGCGAGTCCGTTTAATTATAATACGAAACCTGCAATTGCCATTCCGGCTAAGGCTAATATAGTGCTTTTCTCAAAAATGGGGGAATAATAAACTTTAAATATCGTTGCACAACGTGAAAATATTAATGATTTCCCGCCATTTTTCTTTTTAAACCGAATCGCAAGTGTATTTTTCCACCGATAAACGTAAACTATTTGAGACACATAGAATAAAAACGTCGCGTTTGCAACAGAAAAATACGAGTTGACTTGACTGAATACGATCTGTGCCGTCTTTTATATTCCGACTCAACTTTTTTAAAAGTTTGGGACTAGACAAATAAAGGAATTTATTATGTAACATTCCAGGCGGCCTGCAATGTTATTTATTTTTTAATTTTGAATTAACCTGAAACTATACACTTTACCTTTGACTTAATATACACTTTGCGGGCCATTTTGGAGAAAAGTAGACAAGCAGTAGTAGGAAATCGAGTACATAGTACATACTATATGAACGCCTTCCCACTGAGTTACATTAAAATCAAAGTTGAACCTGGTTCAATAACGGCAGCCCTAGCTTATGGGCACGGGATATCCACATCATGCATCAACCAACACTCGTCAAACTCCGAGCCAAGATCCGTGTGGTCCGTAATAGTAAACTTGACAATAAAGCCTGAAGCACACTGGTGCGGCTTGCGGTGGCGGTCAATCGTAGGTGTGAATGTAAAACCTTCTTGATTGTTGGCGGTCAATAGTAAACTTGACAGTTAACAGTCAATTACTATCAAGTTTACTATTGGCCGCCACCGCAGGCCGCGCCAGTCTGTGAGAGGCTATTATGGTGCATACCATATAAGGTAGTGTTGCACAAAGGATACTCACATCATGCATCAACTCCCTTCGGATCTCCGCCTCATCCAACTCCGAGCCGAGATCCGTGTGGTCCGTATCGTAGAGCGGCTCGGCGGCCCTCGACAGTGAGCCCAGCGAGTCCCGCGCCGAGGCCAGGGAGCCCGTGACTGTGGGCAGGACCCCGGCCTCGATCCCGGACTCCATGGAGGTGTTGGTGGAGAGGGGCGCGGTGGTGACGGGCGGCGCGAGCCCGCCGCCCGCGCGGCCGCTTCCCACCCACACTGACATCCCCACATTCACACCGCACTGTAGTCGTTATGCGGCAAACTTAGTCAGTACCGATTTGAGGAGACCATGGTCCTAGCAGGTAAGCGGAGCAGATGAGGATATCACGCGGTGCAGTTTGCGAAGTTAACAAGCGTTTGGCACGATTGGAGTAAAACTACGTGTATAATAAAGGACTTTCATAAACTGGCCATAAATGTATATTCTCGCAGGCAGGATGGATTTTATTTATACTTGATCCCTACCTAATTTAGTTGTAAATTTTAAATCGCGATCATATAAAACTTTAATAAATTTCGATTTAATGGACAGAAGTTGTTTGGGACCACGAAATACGTATGCTTTGGATGGTATTGTCGTTGGACTTTTTTTTAGTTTGTCATATTAAATGAACAGGTAGGTATAGAAGATCTGATATTTTTGTAAGTTACTATGGGAGGAAGATTGTAAGGCACATTATTTCTCTAAAAATCTATAGTTGAAATGTGGCACATCTGAAACAAACAAAGGTTTGAATACAATAAGCAGGTTCAGAAAACGATCTAGTCTCACTCAATATACCTAGCTTAGGCTTGTCCTATGTATAGGTACTAGACTAGAAGGCAAGTATGTATAAATCCCATATATGGACCATTAGGGGCCTCATAATGGTCCATATACGGGATTTATACATACTCATACAGAGCAGTGAGGGAAAATCTGGAACTGTAGGAGATGACATCATGTATACAGAAATTTGTTATTTGGACTCTCGGGGCCGATTTGAGAAAAGATAAAAACTGCATTCAAAGATTTAAAAAAAACCTCATACTTACACGACCGGAAATCGAACCAGGTCAAATCTGTTTAAAAAAGTCGCAAGTCGTTTTATTGTGGACATTAATAGTGCTGGTTGTAAGGATCAACGCAATCTAGTTAGCACTGAACATTGCACCCTTCTTTCGAAAGATCGCTGCTTAGTAATTGTATTTACCTACTGTTTATTATTGTCTTACCTATTAGGTAGTAGAATTCGTTTAGCGAGCTAGCCGGTACCGTACACAATAAATAAGGGTAAGTTGGCCATTCATTAGGTACAACGACCTAAGCTAGGAGCGCCTCAATTATTCCAGGGTAAAGAATAATATAGTAGCCAGCAGGGCATTAAAGTGGAGGGATCGAACCCGCGTTTGTTGCGTAGAAGAATAATAAGAATTTGTTGGTGAACGGCATGTTTACAGACGTATAACACGCGTGTAGAGCCTTGTAATGTTCGTGTCTTCACTTCTTCAGTGACATGCTAGCCCTGCCCGGTATTACACAGAATAATTTATAGAACAGAAGATCCACTGCCTTAGTGTGATAACTTGAGCTGATAATATTTCCGTTAATCTTAACGTAACAGAGGGTTATCCACAGATCAAATCAACATTCAGTTATACAACTTATACGGCTTGCCACACGGAGGGAAAGTACCTTGAAAATTGTAGATGGAACGTTTTATTGAAAGAAGACATTATTTTAATTTGAAAAACAATTTAAACTGCATTCATAGATTTTTAATTAATTACATGGTTGAACCGTGAATCGAACCCGCTACACGAGAAAAAAAAATACCCTGTAGCTTTATCGTGCCGATAGAAAGGCTTCATCATAAGGATTATTTTTTACTAAATAATATACTGTCCGAAATAAAAGGAAGACCATGGAATTAACATTTCTATTATTTTTTTCTCATGTAGCGGGTTCGATTCCCGGTTCAACCATGTAATTAATTAAAAATCTATGAATGCAGTTTACAATTGTTTTTTAAATTAAGACAATGTCTTCTTTCAGTAAAATGTTCCATCTACAATATTTAAGGTACTTTCCCTCCGTGTGGCATAGCCGTGGGACGCCCTGTATAGTTTTGACGATACAGCTGCTCTGTATAAAAAACACTTAGAACTCATCTAAATCTCGAAAAGTAATAATTAAAGTAAAACAGTGAATCTTTTCCAATGAAGTTATTTCTTTCTCTTCTTTTTTTAATATATAATAAATTATGGTGTGCACTATTCTGTGTGGCAATGACGCCGACAACTGTGTAATTTCAAGAAAATAATAATAGGATCGGTCTGGTGATAGCTATTTTTTGAATTTTTTGCTGGTTCGATTCCCCGGTGAGACAAGCGAATTTTAGAAAATCTTTGATTGCAGTTTTGTTTCTTTTTAAATACAAAAGAATGTTTTCCTTAACTAAAACGATCTAACTTAAGGATTTAAGGTAGTTCCCCTCCAGGGTCCTTATTTTTTTCCACCCTGTATGTATATATTACATACTCCTCCTTGTCGTATCCGATGACGGCTCCCTTACAATTTTCTCTGTTGAACACGTATATGGCTCGCAAATCATACTACTTAGCTAAGGTAGAAGTACTAGTGCCCGACGCGGTACTAGTACTCGACGAATATAATTTAACTAGCGAATAATAAACTAAGATTGATCACGACATCATTTTTAAGTTACTTAATGTTAGTGACTTCAATATTTCTTATCACAATTTCAAGACAAATAACTTATTTATAAGTTATGAATATATTTGTTAAAACCAGCTGGCATCAATTGGGACAATGAGTTAAACCTTCAAGTCCCAATAAATGTCAGTCTGTCATTCATGACATTTGTACTGAAATGACATCTATTGGGACTGCCAGCATAACCGCCTGCCATTTACTCGTACATTAGGATTGATTACCTAATTCTTATATTGTGTATCTGTTGACATGTCGGGCACTAGTACTTCTACCTTACTACCTTACTAGTAAAATGCGAGCAATAAAGTTCTACCTGCGTCATTAATTAAAATTACCGAAAGACCGTCTTTTCATACAAACCTCTTGAACTGCGAAGGTCTTAATAATGATGTTGTGTAGTGTTCCTACAGAGTGCTTGACTTTTCTTTGAGGGGCGCAGTGTTTGTTAATTGAAAGGACCTTTTGATTCCCTACCTTTAGGTTTCGCCGTGAAGTAGGTAGTTTATGTATTATGAGGCGCTATTACGGGTGAACACATTCCTAACTACCTCTACAAGTATATGGATAGATACCAGTACAGCGTGGCATCCAAAGAATTGGGTTCCCACCGACTTGTCTAGTTTATGACCAACTAGCTTTTGCCCGCGGCTTCGCCCGCGTACTAAGAGTAATGTTAACCGTGTACAAAAAAGGTGCATCTCAGTTTCAGTCTTTTATATATTTAGATCGACTCTACATAGACTCTGCATATCGAACATAGACTCTGCATATCGAACATAGACTCTACATATCGACTCTACATATCGACTCTACATATCGACTCTACATATCGACTCTACATATCGGCTCTACATATCGGCTCTACATATCGACTCTACATATCTGGACCCCCATATAAAATTTCACCCCCTCTTTTAAGGGGTTGGGTGCAGATTTCCAAAAAAAAATGATGCACAATTTTTTTGTTAGTCACAAATAGTACGCATACCAATTTTTAGCTTTCTACCTTGAAAATTGCGGAATGCTCCATACAAACTTCCACCCCCCATTTTGGGGAAGTGGGGGGTTAGAAAGAGACAAAAAGTAGCCTATGTCACTCTCCATCCCTTCAACTATCTCCACTTAAAAAATCACGTCAATTCGACGCCCCGTTTTGGCGTGAAAGACGGACAAACAAACAAACAAACAAACACAGTATACACTTTCCCATTTATAATATTAGTATGGATAAGCCTTACCTATCCTTCGTCTTGAAGGAAATTTAAACCGAATTAACTTCGGCTTTTTTGTGGGTATGTTTGACATAAGACCACTGGTAGGTAGGTACGTAGGTACTTACGTAACTAAATGAGTATCTACTTTATCCTACTAGCGCAAAATTGCACTACTACGCCATTTCCAGATACTTCTATTGCATATTGTGAAAAAAGATAGGTAAAGTAGGTAAAGAAACAAGCTTTTGAAAATTGCTGAAATAAAAAACAGATACTGGATACATGTGTTAAATTACCAAAAATGTGTTGTAAGGCCTAACCTACCCTAGTCGAGTCGTTGGTCCCTGTATAATGGTAGGTAACTATTGGTAGCAAGTGTCGTAGCGTCCACAGAATTCTATTCCAGCTTTCCTATTTTATGTCAATTATTAACCACATTATTCTTCAGCTGTTGATTAAAACCACGTTAAAATAGCTCCGACTTGCCTACGGAATGTTGTTTGACACTAAACCTACCACACTGATAAGATAAGATCAAGTCTCTATCAACTGACTTTAAAAAAGCAAATTAGGTACAGTACAGCAATCAATTAAGCTGCCGGTCCGCTGTCATAAGTGTCATAATCATAACCTATAATTGCGTTAGAACATAGCTATATAGGTAAGCAAAATTTCCGAACAGCGAGATAGCCAATCAGCTGGGGGAGCAAAGCCCCCCGGACCTTCAACCCTCTTGCGTTGCCATAGCAATCGGCAGGTCCCTACCCCACTTAACGATAAACCATAAAACGACCAAAACAGAAAGGTGTAAGTCTGTATGGAGCTTATACACACTTACGACGTTCTTGTTTTTGGGCGGTTGTAGTACACGTGCATTTGCGCGGTGCGGTAGGTGAATTGCAAACGGTTGCGAAAAGGTGTTTTACCGGCGAAATAAGTAAAATAATGAGAGGTAATTTAATAAGCAAAACAACCATTTTAATACACATAAACAACTATTTAATTTTTGCAATATGATTTGCGTTGTAGTATTCGATATTCTAGAGTTTTTTTTGCTGTCTTAGGCATGATTTGGGTCTCGCTCTTTAAAAGTGCGTTAGGTAATATTTTCAAGCGGAGCAACTACACATACTATCACAGAGAGATCTTAAAGATGTGTTTACTTAAAAAGCCAACGGCCTCTACTCTAATACCAACATAACCAAAAAACAAAACACTTACTTACCTGTCTCAATTAATCTATTACACTTCACTATCATAAGGCTGAGTTCACACAGGGCTTCATTCCCGAATTATAACGTTTCGTGTCAAGAACACATTACGATCCAACTAGCCGGACTTACATACGTCAAAACATCTCACGTTGTGGTGCAGTGAAAGTGAGAATGGCGTCGTGGTTTCAGCGCATGCGTGAATCCTGAATGGGAAAAACTACTTATCCGTAAAGTAAAGAACTTCGGGCATCAACGGATGCGCTGATTGTGATCTATACTTTATCCGCATTGTACAAGGTTGATATTTTAATGACCATGTTGAGAAAAAGTGAGTTTTCGAAAGTTATCAATAGAAATGCAAGCATTGAATGGGGAAGCTGATTTTGAACGTGCTGACTGCATGCCTATTGCCTCAAAACGGTCCTATATTAGGGTGAGTGGGCAGCTAGTGTTAAGTGCCTTTATACACAGGGGTGCTAAGAATCTCCGGTGAAGATCCGGCTACCACCACCGACCACCCCTGGCCCTGGCAACGTATAACACGCGCACACTGTGGACCGACAAAAAGATAATGGAACTGGAGGAAGGATTGAGCAAGTTGCGTTGGGATGTCATAGGGTTATCTGAAATCCGAAGAGAGGGGGAAGAGACGATAACCCTCAAATCCGGCAACTTGGTATATTTCCGGAAGGGCAACCAACAGTTCCAGGCAGGTATCGGGTTCCTCGTCAAAAAGACCGTCGTGAATAACGTGGTGAAGATCGAGTGTGTCGACTAGGGTGGCGTACCTAATACTCAGAGTATCCAACAGGTACTCGTTTGTCGTTTGAAGGTCATACAGGTTTACGCGCCGACCTCGGCACACTCCGACGAAGAGGTGGAGGCTATGTATGAAAATATATCGAAGGCCATCATGCATAGTTCCAAAATCTACTTCACCGTTGTCATGGGGGACTTCAACGCAAAACTGGGCAAGAGAGATGGTGCAGAGCTGAGAGCGGGGCAATTTGCAGTTGGAAGTCGGAACCACCGGGGCGCCAACTAACTGGCTGCTGGCTTCTTGGAGAAGGAGGGACTCTACATGATGAATTTCTTCTTTAAGAAACGTGAGCACAGAAAGTAGACCTGGATGAGTCCCGACGGTACAACTAAAAACAAGATTGACTTCATCATGTCGACGAGGAAGCATATATTCAATGATGTCTCTGTGATCAATACGGTTAAAACCGGGAACGATCACCGTGTGGTAAGAGGCACGCAGGAGCTAGAGCGCTCTCGATTGATGAAGTCTACGCTCCGTCCAGCATCAATCCAAATTCAAAACCCCGAGAGCTTTCAGCTGGAACTCCAAAACCGTTTCGATTGCCTAGGCGGCGATGTGGACGACTTGAACGAACGGTTTGTGGAAGCCGTCCGTGCCCCTGGATCTAAGTTCTTTAAGGCCCAAGGGACCGACAGAACTAAATAGCTCTCTAGCTCCACTCAGAAGCTCATGAATGAAAGGAGTGAAATGATCCTACAGTCTTCAGCAGCTCAATAAACAGATCTCCAAGTCCCTTACCCGTGATCTGCCATCCAGCGTAATAAGGGCTCTAAAGTATTCTCGAGAGATCTGTCTATTGGGTAGAGCCAGCTCGCCAAGTTGAAAACTAAAGATGGTAGAATCGTTTCTTCTAAACCTGAGATTCTGGGTGAGATAGAGCGCTTTTACGGACAGCTTTTTATTTTATTTTTATTTATTTATTTATAGGTACACGTCAACTCGCAGACCCGAAGTTAGTCTGGCGGAAGACCCCAGAGCTAGACTAACCCAACACTATACCGATGACATCCCTGACATCAGCCTGTACGTGATTGTAATGGCTCTTAAACAGCTCAAGAACAAGGCACCCGGTGTCGACGGAATAACAGCCGAACTCCTGAAGGCGGGTGGAAAACCGGTCTTTAGGGCCCTTCAGAAGTTGTTCGATTCCGTCTTACTGGAAGGGAGAACGCCAAAGGCATGGAACAGAGGGGTGGTGGTGCTGTTCTTCAAAAAGGGTGACAACACCCTGCTGAAAAACTACCGACCCATCTTACTTCTGAGCCATGTCTATAGGTAAGCTGTTTTCGAAAGTCATTATAAATCGTCTCGTAAACGCTACGAGAAAGTCTTCGATTCGATCGAAACCTGGGCTGTACTACGGCCTCTCCAGCGGTGCCAAGTTGACTACCGCTATATCGAAGTACTGAAGTACGAGAACGAAATACGGCTTGTTCACGAAATAAAGTAACCATGAGAAAATGTAAATAAATCGTGTATTTCAGTCAACTAAGTATATCCGTAAACATTGTAAAAATAAAGTACAATGCAATTTTTGTAGAAACCCTGTCTGACTTTCTTTCGAATGCCTGCCATCAGCGTACGTATTGAACTGTTAGTGAACTGCCGAGAGGCTGCGTTCCATATTTTTTTGAAATCTGCTTCACTATCGGCCACTGCACTCTTCTTGAGCAGGTATCATTTGATATTTGCCCAATACCTTTCAATCGGTCGAAGTTCTGGGTAATTTGGTGGGTTAATGTTTTTCGCAACATAACTAATACTCGTATTCTATTTATCAAGCAAATTTAATTTAAGGTGGCTTTGAGCAGAAGCTAAATCAGGCTAAAATATTGGAGGACGTGTATGTTTCCGATATAAGGGCAGAATTCGCTACTTAATACACTCCTGTCGGTAGACATCCCCATTGATTGTACCGGTAGTAAAAAAGAAAGTACTTTTAACACGTTCACGGACAGTACGGCCACAGGCGTAAATTGAGACCCTCGTGATACGATACTACGACTGTGGCCGGTAATCATCACCGCGACATATCTGCTACTCCGTCCACGGGCGACAAATTTTCATAGGATTATAATGAAGGCAGACATGTTGTGCAGCTTTAGGTACATTACAATTTTTCCTAGTGTCACAACTGCAGCAAAAGCTTAAAGGGCCACCTCAATTTTACATGAGAGGAATGACGCGTGCTGTGACACAATACGTCTGTAGACGTTACGGCTGTGGCCGACCTGCCACAAGAGGAGATTTTGAGTTTGTAACAAATTACATACATACCTGGACGAAACAGCGGCGGCACAATATTTGCCTAAACACTGATTTGGCAGTACGTCCATGGCCGGACAAAAAAATGATTTTTTTTACGTGCCACATCACACAATTTTCAGAATGGTGCTGTGTCCGTGAACGTGTTAAGCCCGCATGAGCAAATAGCTCGCCATACAAGAATTTTTACATACAAAAGCCGCCACTTTTGCTTTTCTGAAACGTCCTCGCCAGCTGCACACGTGTAAAACTGGGGCCCCGGTAAGGTTTTCATGTCTTTTTTTACATTATGTTTCATCAACCATTAAAATGCATAGATCGTTATTTTGAATTAAAAACTTATTCAAAGTTAGCTCGAGATTTCGCTCTTTCAAGCTGGGCAGCATAGCAGTCCTTTTCGGCATTTTCTGTTTCGTCCTGGTCTGTAAATTATTTCTCTTTTTGGCGTTTTGCAGGATCCCAACCGAAGTTTTTAAGTTTTTAGCTACATCGCGAGTAGAAGCCGATGGATTTCGACGGAAAAACGCTACTATTTCCGCGTCCATTTTCGGCTTCAAGCAGGCTTTTCTGCGACCGCGACCTGGCAGATCACCTAGAGTATTAAATTCCCCTACTTTTCGTACACCATATGTAGATAATTGATACCGTTTTGCGTGTTGTCGCATCGGAATACCTACCCTTTTCTGTACAATTGGATACCTACGATAGTTAATTTATATATTTTTCTGCATCTTGATTTTATCTAGTCAATGACATATATTATAAATTGTTCTTAAACTTGACAATACTATACATGTGTCAGAATATTACGCATTATAGCATAACAAAAAGTTTGTATATAATTATGAAGGTCCAACTTTAGGTGGCTACTTTATTTCGTGAGCAAGCCTTATGTCAGCCCGACTCCAAGACCGAAACTCGAAGCCATTCCGCTGCAGCGAGGAGTCAGGCAAGGAGATGTTATTTCTCCAAAACTGTTCACTGCTGCTGGAGAATGTTTTCAAGACGCTGCACTGGAGAAGGCTAGACATCAATATCAACGGCGAGTACATCACTCACCTTCGGTTTGCTGACGTAGTCTTAGCTGAGACCATGGAGGACTTAATTACGATGCTCGATGACCTCAGTTAGGGTTCCAAACAAGTTGGTCTAAGAATGAACATGGATAAGACGAAGATCATGTCAAATGCCCATGTAGTAGATACCAACGCCCATTACAATCGGACATTTTACACCCGAAGTTGTAGACGATTATGTATACCTAGGACAGACAGTCCAGTTAGGTAGACCCAACTTCGAGGAAGAGGTCAATCGTCGAATCCAATTCGGCTGGGCAGCGTTCGGGAAGCTCAGCACATCTTTTCGTCCAAATATTCCGCAGTGTCTAAAGACGAGAGTCTTTGACCAGTGATGAGTTGATGACATATGGCACTGAAATGTGGTCGCTTACTATGGGTACAATATAAGTATGGGCCTCAAAAGTATTTTAATAATATAATAATAATTAATGATGTGAGTAATACAGGATGTTTCAAACCTGGGAGCAAACTTTCAGTAATGGTAGAGGAAGTCTTCATTATAGACACATTATTGTAGTTACAGTAAGCCAAGAAAGTAGTTTACCACTTTTGAAGCTTAATATCCAAACAATACCTAGAGTCGAAAAGTGCCATTATACAGGATGGATTTTTTTACTCTGATTTTTTTTCGATTTCATGGCTGTTTCCATAATAAAAATTATTTAGTGTGACAGATTTAGACCCTAATACCTATTTGAGCAATCCTCACTGTGTTTTGAGTTTTTGTAGGTAAGTAGGTAGGTAAGGTACGTTGTCTAATTGTAATACAATGCATGTGATGTCCAATTAATATGCGTCGCCAGTTCCTTTTGGCTTTGAACTTGGCTGGATACGCTGCAGTGTGTCTAGAAACATTTTTGTAGCCTCACCCTAAGCACAGCTCGCAAAAGCAATATTTTATAGGCAATAGGATTTTTCTTAGAGATCTCAATAAAACTGTAATAAAAATAAAAAATCCAATTTTATTGCAGGTTTCGTGACGTTTAGTAGTGGGTGGGTACTAGCTGAACATGGTACCTTGTCACTTTTACCCGTTCGATAACTTCGTATGGCAGCTTAAATATGACGTTAAAGCAACA
Source organism: Epinotia nisella (assembly GCA_932294315.1). Taxonomy (NCBI): domain Eukaryota; kingdom Metazoa; phylum Arthropoda; class Insecta; order Lepidoptera; family Tortricidae; genus Epinotia; species Epinotia nisella. Next base: position 13,462,664 of record OW028682.1, on the reverse strand, counting down.
CTGTACAAAGGTATTCAGCCCCCTGTAGCCGACCGGTCGAAGTAGTCGGTAGTAGCTGAACACCTTTGTACCGTGTCGCAATAAACGTCATGATAATCTGCCATATGAAGTTGTCGAAACGAATGAAAACGACAAGGTACTTAGGTGTTCAGCTACTTATATGTCTTCGACTGTACAATGCCCTGCCCATTTAATTGGGCCAATCCAATATTAGTTTCTTAATATGTTTACCTTTACTTACCTAAGATATCATGCAAAAATGTTTAGTTTAAGTAAGCTGATAAATAAATAAAAAAATAAAAAAAATCAGCGGCTCAACCTGCGAATCACACTAATATTATAAATGTGAAACAGTGTCTGCATGGAAATCCATGTGGTCAAAGATACATAATGAAGTAACATCGACGGAAATTGTATTTATACAACTAACGTTAAAAACTTCAATAGTGCGATGCAGAGCTTCACACATTTCCAGGCATATTCGAGCCGTAGTAGGTAATTCTTCCGATTTTTCTATGCGTTTAAACTCTGCCAAACCATATGAGAACGTATAAAAAAGAATTTGATGGAGTTTAGGTATCGTAGACAGAGTTCGAGAAAGAACGATTTAAGAACACATCACCAGCGCCATCTTTTGGTAATCAGTAGAAACATGGATTCTTCCCTGATGTGTTGTAGTGGCGTTGAGGACAGATTTAACAAAAATATGCGAACCGATTTTATTGAAACTTTCCAATATTGTTGTTTATACCTCAGAGTAGAACATAGCGTGCCGTTTTTTAGATATAATTACTTCAGAGGGTGGAATAAGGAACCAAAGATTGTATGGGACTTAATTTTTTTTTTGAAATAGAAACTTGAAACTTCGTAGATTGATTTTATATCAAAATATTAGAAAAATGATTTCTGCGTTTTTGAAAATTCATTCCCTAAGGGGGTCAAAAGGCGTTTGAGAATTTGTATGAAAAAAACGGTCACCCATCCAAATATTGACCTCACTCGACGTTGCTTAACTTTGGTGATTGTTGCGAAGTGTTCATCGCTATTAGACTACGTATTATAGGCAAGTAGTTTCTGAAGGTTACATTATCTTTTAATGATTTTTATAATTACAATATCAGTGTTTTTAAAATAAAACTGTACTGTTTACTAGAAGGTGACATATTTATATAAGTCAGCTACTGTCTCAAAGCATCACGCGTGTGGACCAAGATGGAAAAGTTCCATCTCACGACAAACATGCGAGTCCAGCTGTTTGATGATGTAGAGTCAGGTGCGTATGCTCAAAAATTGCTTGAGAAAGGCGACGGTCGATTAAAAACTGATGATGAAGGTATGATTCTATTCACCAACCAATTTTGTCATGTTGTGGATTCGGAAGACGAGCTTATTGCTCAAGTTTTTCCGAATCTGCAACAAAATATTCTGGATGAAAATTGGTTGTGTGAAAGAACCATACTGGCACCAAAAAATTAGATAGTATCAAAAATAAATAAAAAAATCTTGGAAAAAATATCAACCGAAACAACAGTTTACAACTCCATAGATACAGTATTGACATCCGACGACAGCACCAGTTACCCGGTTGAGTTCTTAAACTCTCTGGAGCTATCCGGGGTACCTTCCCACAAACTCGAATTAAAAGTAGGCGTACCCGTAATGTTAATGCGCAACTTAGATGCACCAAAATTGTGCAATGGAACAAGATTACGGGTAACTGAATTGGGAAAATATATAGTAAAGGGCACAGTCTTAACTGGTGAAGCGAAAGGAGAAGATATACTCATACCCCGTATTCCAATTATACCTAATAACTTGCCATTTAACTTTAAACGACTACAGTTCCCTTTAAAAGTGGCGTTTTCAATGACAATTAACAAATCGCATGGTCAAACCTTAAAAGTAGCGGGATTACATTTAGGCACGCCATGTTTTTCCCACGGGCAGTTGTATGTAGCTTGCTCACGTGTGTCTAAATCTAAAAATCTACATGTTTAGCAGAACGAAATAAATCATACAATATAGTTTATAGAAGTATATTGGAATAAGTAGCAGCGGCGAAGCGGCCAACTTATTTTTTTAGTTTCAGTATTTTTGTAAGCTTTTCGCTTAGGTGCTTTATTGTCTGACAATATACTAGACCGTAAGCAAAGTAATTTTTTTTAGTTTTAATTATAAATAGCGTGAAAAAGAAAATAATCTCTAGAGGGGGTAAAATAACAACAATTTGTGTAGTGAAACGAATTCTACGCGGACGAAGTCGTGGGCAAAAGCTAGTTTATCAATAAAATAGCGCGGATTCTGCTTGGGTGAAAGAGACCCTGGAGAAAATGAATTTCCCCGGGAATGAGTCCTATCTAGACATTTTTTTCGTCCCTTAACGCTCGCATTGTATGCAACCTCGTCAAAATCGTTAGAGCCGAGCCGTTTTCGAGAACTCGTTTATAAACAATGAAATATACAAATACGTTTACGTTTACTGCTCGTTTTATATTACCTATACCTACAGCTACTGATCGTGTTAGGTCAAATCGACACTGAAGTAGTTTGTTATACATACATTGTGGTATTTGTAATGAAACGCAATAATTAATTAATACTGGTTTATTTCTTACTGAGCCCAAACACGCGTTACAATGAGGATAATAGAAAGAGAGAGATGATACAGGTGGAACAGAGAGAAATGCTTAAATAGCTTAAGCTGCGTTCAGGATACCACACTCTCCCCCACCTATCTAACCGTTTAATATTTTAACATTTCAACCGCCTTTGTATTGCAATCAGGGTAAAACTGCAAGCTACTTAAAGCGGTTAAAAAATCAATGCTTTTCTTAAATTACAAATGGACATACAATTACACATTTAACTTGTTAATTCTAAAGACTGTGAACAAGGTAACATTTCACATGTCGTTTCCATTTCAACCCTTCTACCTCTATAACATAGCTTACCCCAGGTATAGAGTCGCCTATGATTAAACCCTGAACCCATGGCCTGCTACCCTTCCTATAATCCTTGACCATGACTTTTTGTCCCAATTCAAATGTTGTTTGTCTATTACCTTGATCTCTTTTCTCGACCTTCTCTCGCACCACATCAGATATTGGCGGTGGTCGCAATAAACTGAACCTATTCCTTATCTCCCTGCCTAACATTAACCGGGCGGGTGACACACCAGTGTTACGTTGTGGTGTGCTTCTATAGTCTAACAAAAACAAATGAACGGCTGCAACTATGCTATAGCCGTCCGTTGTCTAGTACCCATAGTACAGGCTTTGCCTAGTTTGGGACATGATCAATTGGTGTGAATTGTCTCACGATATTTATTTATTTATTTTATTTATTTATTTATATGGGTCTTTTTTTGTGGTTGCCTGAGAAGGAAATTTTTGGAATTTGTTTGTTTAATACTAGCGCCTTGATTATTGTCATAGCAAAACTGTGTTTTTAACTTTTTATCATTTGGCGCAGAACCCTCGGTAAGGCGCATTGAATAAGTAGATTTTTCTTAAACCTATTTTTCCCGTCCCTATTTTTTTTTGAAAATAGTATTGCATAATAAATAGTAAAAGTGCATTTTCCACGATAAGTTATTACTGCTCTATCCTAAACTAAGTGTTAGGTCAAAGGATCGTAAGCAAAAAACGACTTTGTGGGCTGGTTGTGAGGTTGTTTTTTGATTGCGTTTCTTTTTTAAAGGATTTACTCTTAATTTCGGACGTACAAACTTACTTATATAGTAGAATCTAATATAGCTCACTCACCTGGAAGATCTTTCTTTTTTCTTTTCTTTTTTTTTAGGGGAGTGTGAATTATCTGACAGAGGAGGAAGACAAGATTTGTTTTATTAGCCATTAATACTTTTTTTGGAAACATTGCGATGTGTCAGTCAGATTTATGTCACATAAATATGTCGATTCGATTAGCATGTTAGCAACACCAGCAACAAACGTCAACATTTTTGGTCGCGTTTCGCGTTTGCGTATTTACATTTACAAACTGGCGCAGCGCAGTGCAGAATCAAAACAAAATTATATAAGTAATCGAACTCGATGATATCTCTGTTGTTTCTGCTGTGATCGTTATTGTTTTGTTTATTATGCCTACTGGCAGGGCAGTGCTGTTGCTACGGCGGTTGTCTACCGGAGACAACAAATTGAAGTCTATAAATTTGAATCAAAACACAGCCAAGGATATTGCCAATCCGGTGTGCTCGCATCGTGATTTAAATTTATCGAAAAGGTACGTGAATGAGTGCTAAATATGTATTAATAGATATGCTGTACTTATAAATAATTATTTATGAAATCTGAGCCGACTATGAGCAAACTGCATTGACCTTGTTTTTGTTTACATGTTATGATACAGATTCTAGTCAGTTTCAGTTGAAAAAGAGAAAGGCACTTGCTTTATTATTATGTAATTAGGCCTTTTAGCATCATAAAAATGTTATGCAAGTATAACCTTGGGTTTATGTTTAGTCTTATTACCCATTGATTGGAATTATTATCATTACTACATTACTAGCGTGATCGCGTTTATGTCGTACGTACGGCTTCCTCCTTCACTTACAAATACGTAATTGCGAAAGGGACAAATGCTGTATATCCCACAAAAATGTGGTCATCCTGGCTAGGCAGGCATGAGTATCTGTACAGTCAGCATCATAAACATGTATACACTTTTCGACCTTATGTCTAAGTAATAAGGTCATAGAATGTATACATGTTTATGATGCTGACTGTACAACCAGCATTGCACTGCTAAGCTCCGAAAATAATTGTTGCCGCTCAGGCGCCAAGCAATAAACTAAATAGAGTATTTGACAACAGTGAAAATTTTTTTTTTCATTAGCAACACAAACATAATACTGGGAAAGTGTCAATCTTTCATTTATGTTTGCTATTCTAAGATTTTTAAATTCAGTAAAACGTCACAAGCCAGTATTCCCTACAAATGCCATACTAACGGACAATGATGTAATATAAAAAAAGAGCTAGATAGGTTATACGCGCTCGAAAAATGGCACACAAAAATTGAGTCAATTGGCACAACTTGCCTCAGTTTCGAGTTGTCAATGGAAACTTGAGCTGTTAGATTTGGTGGCCATTTTTAAACACGGAATTTCGTATAGACAACATATCTACCTCTTTTTAGGGTTCCATACCCAACGGGTAAAAACGGGACCCTATTACTAAGACTTCGCTGTCCGTCCGCCTGTTTGTCACCAGGCTGTATCTCAAGAACTGTGATAGCTAGAGAGTTGAAATTTTCACTGATTATGTATTTCTGTTGCCGCTATAACAACAAATACTAAAAAACCGGCCAAGTGCGAGTCGGACTGGGGCTCCCATACAACAGACATGATTTTCTTGCCGTTTTTATAGATAATGGTACGGAACCCTTCATGCGCGAGTCCGACTCGCACTTAGCCGGTTTTTTATATTGTATCATTGCTAATGGAGCATTTGTTTTTGATGTTTCATAAAACTTTAGTCAAATACTATATTATATTGGTTCTCAATAGCGACCTATGATCTCTTATCTTATCTTATGTTATAGAGTGAGACAGCTATGGTGTATTGTCACTATTTACGCACTCTGTATTGGCGGCCAATAGCAGCATCAGACAATTTGGTGTCAGGCTGTCAGTAGCTCATCTCTCTAATGTTGTGGTCTCAGACCAAGAAAAAAGATAGACAGAGATTACAAACAACCTGGTGAAGCCGGTTCTCAACCAAGCCAAATAAGTTTAGCACATGCTCACACACACATAAACAAACAAAGTTGCACAAAACTCTTCAGCGTGTGTCGCAATGCTGTCAAGATCACCTATTTCTAGTTTTGTGCAATTTAATTTGTTTATGTGTGCGCATGCTAAACTTATTTGGCTTGGTTGAAAACCGGCTTCACTAGGTTGTTTGTCATGCTATGCTCCTTCTATCTTTTTTTCTTGGTCTGAGGTTGTGGTATGCCAACTGTAGGTCAAAGGGTTAAAGATAATCATAACCAAATGTACACACATTGCAGGAATTACAGTAGTGTGTGGATTTATTTATAGAACAGATTCATCAAATCAATAACTTCTTATCAAACTGAAGCAGAATAATTTATTGTCCTTATCACAATAATAACATATCCAAACAAAGCATTTTCCTGTTACGTAACAAAATTGAACTTGATTTATTTGATGACCAGTTCGGCCTAGTGGGAAGGAAAGACGAAATGAGCCCCCTCACCATCTTAGATTTATTTGTGAGCATTCAGAAGCCCACTTGGACTATTGGAGGCCTCCCTTTTCGCCGCATTTGCTCATTTGCGCATTTGCACTGTTCAGGTTCAAATCCTGGACGAGCAAGGCTGTGAAACGAATATTAGACTCGGAAATAAATATTCAATCCAGAATATGAGTCTAATAATAATCTATACCTACTAATATTATAAAGTATTTTAATGTTTTGTTTTGGGTCATAATAAAACAAGCCTTATTAAGCTTAGTATGGGCAGGCCTATCTCACTGTCAATTTGGCGCGAAACGCAGGCCTGTACTACAGCGTATCGCACACAATGACATATTATATGTTCCGTTTTATGTAGTAATTACATAATTTCATTGATCACACACCATTTATACCAATTTCAATTTACAACATGGAAAAGAAGTAATCCTATTGCAAAATATGGACTGACTAGCTTTTGCCCGCGGCTTCGCCCGCGTACTAAAAGTAATTTTAACCGTCTACAAAAGCGCCACCCTGCCATTTCACGCAAAATAGGCACATTGGTTGTCGACTTGCGGAAAATGCCCAGTAAAACTAACCGTCTACAAAAAAGGTGCATCTCAGTTTGACCAATATATTCCAATTGAATTGCGATATGGCACAAATACTTTCAAGAATTTTCATGTCCACAATGTGAAATTTCAAAATCGATGCCATTTTCGTAATTAACGTCCCAAAATACCATAAAAACGACACCCATATTGGTATTTGGACATTTCAACCCCGTCGCACCCCAATAGGGGAGATGATATGTCACGTGTCACACGTGTGCCATGTTGGATTTTTAAATCTTTGTAGTTTTCATAAACAGCGACCCGCGATAAACCATAGAAACGATACCCATGTTGATTTTCAGACTTTTTCAACTCTTTCCCCCCTTTTAGGGGTTGAATTCTCAAAAAACCTGAAACACGTGTTTACTCATTTATCGTTAGGAATACGGCTGTGAAGTTTCGAAAGAAATGTTTCCCGATACAAACTTTGGACCCCCATTTCACCCTCTTAGAGGTTGAGTTTTGAAAAATCCTTTCCTTGTGCACCCCTAGACCTTATACAGAACCTACGTGCCAAATTTGGAATCACTAGAACCAGCGCTTTATATATTTAGATTTGTAAGAAGTTAACCTGTATTTAATTATTTTGTTACTTAATCCTGACTTCCCGGCTATTGTAGGTATTATTTTATTATCATATCATATTATTATTTCCATAATTTGATGATAATGTCGATAACAAACATAGGAACTAAAATAGTTATCATTTTGGATGTTCAGTTATGTGGTACGTTAAACACCTTATCTGACTCTGTGATTGACTATTGCAAAAAAATTACAGCTATTGTCATCGCTTAGGCAGTGGACCTTCTTTACCTCTAGGTACTATTAATTATTCTGTGATATGGGGGTGTCTTGGATTTTGTGTAAGATTGTTCCCTAATACTTACTAGTATTTACTATTCATTTATTTACAGAATCTCCACATTTGGCCAGAACAACCAACTTCCAGTGGTCTCCCCCCAACTTACAAGAAACTTCAGTGGCAATATTATAAAAATGACTACACCAACTGGTGAAGCAAATCCCATTGATGTGCCGAAACATACCAATGCTCTGGTAACTGAGAGGTCTCCTTACCTGCTTCAGCATGCTCACAACCCAGTGCAATGGTACCCATGGTCCCAAGAAGCTTTTGACAAGGCCAAAAAGGAGAACAAACTCATCTTCCTCTCTGTAGGCTACTCCACTTGCCACTGGTGCCATGTGATGGAGAAAGAGTCTTTTGAAAATGAAGAGGTTGCCAAAATTATGAATGAAAACTACATTAATATTAAAGTGGATCGTGAGGAGCGACCTGACATTGACCGAGTTTACATGCTGTTCATAACAGCCACCAGTGGCAGAGGTGGCTGGCCCATGTCTGTCTTTCTTACCCCCGACTTACTGCCGGTCACAGGAGGCACCTATTTCCCTCCTGAGGATAATTTCGGCCGCCCAGGATTCAAAACTATTCTTTTGTCTCTGGCCAAAAAATGGAAAGAGAACACTGAGCAATTTAAACTGGCAGGTGTCACTATAATGGATGCTCTCCAAAACTTATCAAAGATTGATGGTGAACTGTCTCCATCAGTACCTGGAGAAGCGACTTGGAACAAATGTGTGCAGGCGTACATTGCCAATTACGAACCTCATTTTGGTGGTTTTGGTCTGGCTCCTAAGTTTCCTAATTGCTCGATCTTCAACTTTCTCTTTCATTTCTACGCTCGCGACAAGTCTAATCGTGAAGGGAAGCAATGTTTAGAAATGTGCTTGCATACACTTACCAAGATTGCCAAGGGTGGTATCCATGACCACATTTCTAGTGGATTTGCGCGATATTCCGTGGATAATGACTGGCATGTGCCCCATTTTGAAAAGATGTTATATGATCAAGCGCAGCTGGCATGTGCTTATACGGATGCATATCTCGCGACTAAAGATGAATTTTACGCTGATGTAGTTCGTGATATTATTAAATATGTAAACAGAGATCTGAGGCATCTCACAGGAGGGTTTTACAGTGCTGAAGATGCTGATTCTTACCCGGTGCATGGGGCTACACACAAGAAGGAAGGAGCATTTTGTGTTTGGGATTATGAGGAAATTGAATCTCTTCTTGGCGGTAAAAGCATCAATGATATTCTCTACTTGGATATTTTCTGCCATTACTTCAGTGTTGAAGAGGATGGAAATATTTCACCAGACAGTGATCCTCATGGAGAGTTGACACGGAAGAATATGTTAATAGTCTATGGCAGCAAGGACGAAACTGCTAAAAAGTTTGGCTTGTCCATGGAGCAGTTCAATCAAGTGATTGCAGAATCTACTGAGATCTTATATGAAGCCCGTCTGGGGAGACCAAGGCCTCATCTTGACAGCAAGATGCTGTGCTCTTGGAACGGCTTGATGATCTCTGGCCTTGCGCAGGCTGGTCAAGGTTTAGGAGAGAAGGAATATGTCGAAGATGCTATTAAAACTGCGAATTTCATTAAAAAGTACTTATATGATCCGGAAAGCAAAAAATTGCTTCATTCTTGCTACAGAGCTGACGATGGAGGAGTTGCTCAGACGTAAGTTGTGAACATCAAGTCACGCTCTTAAGATTGGTGCCGCAGGCGATGGCAGACGTCTACTACACGTGATTACATTTGATTTACATCATCACTGCAGGCAAATAAAAGCCTTATCTTGGGAATCATAGCTTTAATGCAGTTGAGTTGAAATTTCATATCATTGGTGAAAAAGCAACTATTGGTACAGTTCTCCAATATTAATAATATAATACAGACAACCTTTCAAAAATATCTATACACAGTCTTTATTGTTACTGACAATAAGACGCATGTGTGGTTAATTATTTTCGAAAAGTTGGCTGCCTAGATACTGGAGAACTCGACTGCACGCCTTAACTTTTGTAGTCATCATCTTTTGTTTCCTCAATACTGAATATCGTGGCATCATGTACCATGTTCACGGACCATTTTCCTCCCGCGCTTCTATATCATTGTGCAAATGTATTAAAATTGCATAATGCTTTGTGTGTGCTTCTAATAGATTCAATGTGTTCGTTTTCAGAGAAAAGCCAATCGAAGGTTTCTTAGACGACTACGCGTTTCTGGTGAAAGGTCTATTGGACCTGTACGAAGCCTCGCTAGACCTCAGTTGGTTGAACTGGGCGCGCGAACTGCAAAAGAAACAGGACGAGCTGTTCTGGGACGAGGCAAATGGCGGATACTTTAGCACTTCGGAGAATGATGAGACTGTTGTACTTCGACTGAAAGAAGGTGAGCAGCGCAACTGCTTACAAAGTGGAAATAACAATAGAATTACGTTCGCATAGGCGGGTACTTTTTGTAAATGCATGAACTAATGCGTACAGTGCCTATTTACCTCTGCTGCATAAGCTGGTTGTGTCGGGAGTCGGGACAAAGTGCTTGATCGCACGCTACACTGCAGACACTTAGGAAATGTGATGAAAGTGATGTGAGTGGTGGAGAGGCTAAACCAAAGAAAAGTGTGAGTCTTCTACTGTGTAGTATTGTGATGAAACTTGATCTTCAGTGAGTGTCTAGGTGGGCCAACAATTTTACTTCGTTCCAACCTCTCGTTTTATACGCCGAAAATATTGTAATATAATGTATTTCAATTTCTTTTCCGGTTTATAGATCACGATGGTGCCGAGCCGTCTGGCAACAGCGTCTCCTGTCACAATCTCCAGCGCCTAGCCGCTTACGGCGATAAGAGCGCAGCCCCTGAAGGCGGCGACCAAGAGCACGACATGGCCAAGCGAACACTGATCTCATTCTCACACAAACTCACCAAGTCGCCCACTGCCTTACCGGAGATGATGTCCGCGCTCATGTTCTACAACGACTCGCCTACACAGGTAAGCAACGGAAGATGTAGGACGTAACCCCGTTGTGTTGGGGCTCGTTAGAATCGTCTCAATGAGTCGTTGATGACGGTATACAGAAAAGTAAAAATAATAAGTTTGTACCAAAAATTAAATTTATGATAGAATCTTATATTTATTCATTAAACTATACGAGATTGTGTTTAAACCTAAACATCACACTTAAGACTAAGACCAACAATACATTTTCTAATATATGACACAGCAAGGACAGTCAAATAAATTAGAATCCAATAAAAATAGGACACATCATAATAAAAATTTGCTACATTTTCAGTCTAAATATCACCACACTTATATTACAATTAAATATTTAAAATACAAATTAAATAAAAATTAAGTACTCTATCTATCACGTATCGCAGTCCCATTCAACAGTTAAGTAACATATTTAAAAAAAAATAACTTGGTCTGGCCTGGTCCCCTGCATAAAAGGATGTGTTATGACCACAGAACAGAACAGATACTATAGAAGGGGTATCAAGCGCGGTTTCTATCGGGACCGGTGTCGCCACCTCATCCCCTCCGCGTCGTCTACAACTTTGTAAGCGACTGCACGGCGATCGGGTGACGTTGCCACGAAAGCTTTGAGCGGACGCTCAAAGTAGTGGCGCGCGTGCCACGCCCACACCGCCTTTCTATAGTATTTAGTGTTCTGTGGTTACGACTTACGACCCTTTTCGTTGTGTGCAGGTGTTGATAGCGGGCGGGTGCTCGGACCCGCGCACGCTGGAGCTGGTGCGCGTGGTGCGCGCGCGCCTGCTGCCGGGCCGCGTGCTCGCCGTCGCCGACCCCGCCGCCGACTCCGCCGCTGGTATGTCCGACATACGTGAGTGTCATCCAGACCACCACGCACTCATTATTGCACCAACACTTTGGGCTTGTCCATAATTATTACGTTATCTCAAACATCGGGGGGGGGGGGGGGGGGGTCTGACCATTGGATGAAGGTAGCATGATGCAGCAGGGGGAGGGCTCTTGTCGAAGCTGATATCATCTTCAAAAATTGCGTAAAAGTAATTAATTTTGTTTTCAAACAAAAAAATTTAAGTTGCATTATATAATTTTTTGTCAAATAAATGAGAAATAAATTATTTCCTAGCAAAATTTAGCTAAATGGTATTTTTATGGAAATGACGTCATTTTATTTGCAGAGGCGGGTTCCATTCAATTATGACCTTAGGATGATCTTGGGGGAGGGTCAAATATCGACAAAAAACGATAATATATGGAATCCTGGAGGAATTTACAGCATCAATACAGACAGATAGGGCAGTAGATATCGACATTCAAATCGCACAGCATGATGTAGTTCTGGTTTCTTGGTATGTTGTATGGACCGGTTAGGGTAGTGTGGACACAAATTTGCAACTTTGAATGCGAAAAACTGCGACATTTTGGGTGGGTAATTTTTGTCTTTGTTTTTACTTTTAGCTATAAATAATACTACTTATAACAAACAACAAGTGTTGTTATGGAGGAGCGGCACTTCCTGACTTAATAGAAAGACCCAACCCTGTTGTCATTATGTTACCTGCAATTTATGACATAATGTTTAACCCCCGATGCAAAGAGAGGGGTGTTGTTATAATTTTGACGTGTCTGTGTCTGTCTGTGGCATCGTAGCTCCTAAACGAATGGACCGATTTGAATGCGGTTTTTTTTGTCCGTTTCAACAAAATCGGTTCGGCCGTTTTTGAGATATTGAACTTTGAAATAAAAAAATCGGGGGTTTTTCAACTTTTCTAATCAATTGCGATGCGATAGCAGCCGACCCGACCCAGCCCGGTTTTTGGTTATTATTATGTACTAAAATAGCAAAAATAACTTGAAGCTTGATATTTTCCAAGTACGGTCAAGGATTTTAATTGTTGAGCCATTTAGGTGTCAATTAATTTTGGAATTTTTGATAGTTACGCCATGATGTGTCCGGTATAAAGTGAGCTCTAAATGGCTCAACATTAAAGTCCGTGACTGTACCTAATGTTGCAAGTTTTGTTTGTTGGTAATGTAAGAATAATTATTTGTTTCAGTTGTAAAATACCCCATTGTCTAATTTCCGGTACAATTGAACGTGTGTGTTTTGTATTCCAGTGCTGACCCGCATCAGGTGTGTGGGCGACACGCCCACGGCCTACGTGTGCCGGCGCTACGCGTGCTCGCTGCCCGTCACGGACGTCAAGCAACTGGAGACGCTGCTGGACGAACCACAGACCGCCGCGACCTAACTCCGCCACTGCTTACGCCTTGATCACGCGACGAGTGCAGTCGAACTCTCAAGTAGCTGAACACCTTGATACCGCCGCTTTCATGGGTTATTCCCACCTGTTACCGGTGGTAACAGCTGGGATTTTTTCCCCCATCTTTTAACACTACAGTGCTCGGTGGTAACTACTGGGGAAAAAACCCTAGCAGTTACAGATAATTTACTTTCGAGATGTTTCGAAAAAATATCTTTTTTTTTATTGTCCAAGAGCAAATTTAAAGCTACCAATAGAATCCTTACGCTTTTATAGAAAGAAAATCATTCGGTAACTATGGACCTGAACGCAGTATTTCGCGACCGAAACAGCAATTTACTTGATTTTCCATACAATGATTAGTTCAAATAGCAAAGTGTGACGTCATACTTTTAAGTCAATCAGTATGAAGCGTTTCCGTCTTTGACTTATGTTCTTTTAATTGTAGTTGCTCCCATACAAATATTTGTTCCTCTCCAAAAACTGGCTCGATTGACATCGTAAAAAAATTCTTAGGTCACAAGCCTATTAGAGTGAGTACCGGCTGATCGCTGTACACGTTTCGCGTAACAAGGCTCACCGTGCACTGCGCTAACATGGACAAATGACTTATAATATAATAGACGTCCTGCCCTTCTAGCATAAATTGACTATCGACTCTACTCGCGCGCGAGATCCGTCCCACTGACTGTCCGTCACTTTCTGATTAATGCTGTCAAAAAGTGACAGATAGTCTATCCCGCGCGCGAGTAGAGTAGAGAGTCAAGTTATGCTAGCAGGGCAGAGGCATGGCTCCCGAGGAAACCACTGGTCGATACCGAAAACACTACCAATGTTTGAGAGAAGTAGGTCTCAAAACGTGCCGGCACCCTTTGGAGCCACGGGATTTGAAAGTTTAATGCTTGGGTGACAATCTAGTTACCGCAAAATGTATCTGGCCGCGTAGCGCCGTCTAATTCTGCTGTCAAAATCACTAGACGAAATATTATACAATACAATACAATACAAATACTCTTTATTGCACACCTCACACAAATAAAGCAGTTACAGAGAGAAACAATACAATAACATGTAGGTAGAGGTAGACAACAGGCGGCTTTGAAACGTCTATTTTAATTTCATTTGTCTATGCCACTATGACACATGTTAAACCAATATAATACCCAAGCCCTTATTAATTCGGTAGAAATTAGAACGAGCAATATAGCATTTTTATTAGAAATTAACGGACATTAACTTGTGACAATAAAATCTAATAATACAGTAGCTGTTGAAAAATATTTAAAAATAGCATAACTGTTGCTGTTGTTGGAATTAATAGGTTTGAAGGAATAGAAAAAAGACGTAGGTAAAAAATAGATTTCAAAAATATTTTTAATTTTTGAATTTTTGCCTCAAGTGCAGCTAAACCAAAACGGATATAACATTTTAAAGTTTTGTGCCAGAATTCAAAGCTTCAACGAAGATATAGCAAAATCAAAAGAAACTAACCAACTCCGTTTTGTTGCTTTCTTTTTGAAATATTTTTAGAATATGTGTACGTTGTGAAGGAAAGCATAATAATTAGAATATCGTATACGTCTAACTCGAATATTTATAATATTGTGCTAGTTGTTCTCTTTACGTGTCGAAATCTCTTTAGATTACATATCTTACATGTAGTCGAACAGATTTACTTGTATTGACTGTTCTTGAACGCAGGATCATATCTAAGTCAATTAAAGATGCGTCATAGGGCGCTAACAAGACAGTTTATTATTAAAAAGAGCTGATATTTTATTAGTAATGTATAGATTTAGGTGTTGAAGAAAGTGTAACTTTGAAAATTGTATACACATTAAACGAGAGCAGAATAACGCAAATACTACTTGCACAATTTATGATTGGTCGTGCTAAGAACACTGGGATTAAACGGTGGTATAACGTCGTCATAACTGTCGTAACATCGTCCGGTTTATTAACCAGCGGGCCCAAGATGGTTGCCATTTTATTGTTGTGGATAAGACATCTGTCACGTTCTGACGAGTATGCGAGAGTGACGGATGTGTTATCCAATGGCAATCATCTTAAGCCCACCGTAAGTTAAGGTTGGCAATCGATATGAAAGTATTATGTCACTGTTAACCCGTCGTATGCGTAAGTATGAATCCGATTAGCCTGTTTTGACATCCGCATATGAGGGGTTAAATCTCGCAAAGTATCCCAGACCAATGAGCCATCATAATTGTTATAAATGGTGTTTTATACCGACTGTTAACACATTCAATGACAACTTTTTCGTACTACTATGTGCATAACCGATAACATGGTATTCCGCTTTGTAGTGGAAACTTACTCGTTTTTAGGTGCTCTGCTTACGAGCACAGAAAGAAACGAGTTATTGGCACCGGAAACGTTAAACGTTAGTATTGACAGGTCGATGTGAGAACGCCATCTAGTAAAACCATGACGATTATACAATAACATGAAAAAAAAGATGATTCGATAAACTGGTTTGTTCACGCAAATATGGATCATCCGTAGTCTTGTCATGACGTCACTAATGAATTATGGAGGTTATTTATTACAATTTGTGATTGATATAAATCTAATATGAAATATTAGTCTTTGGTCGTTGTGATAACAAATTGTACGCTTGAAATTAATGTAAGCGAAAAAGTATGCAAACAACCTTTGATTGGCACCCAAAAACCAGTTACGAATGTTGCCTCTGTTGCCTTGAAATAAAATTGAACGTGTCAATATTTACTTGAAAGGGGTGCCGACAATTAGGTTTACGCACATAGATATTTTACCGAAATAATAGAAATAGTTATAATCATTTTAACAAGTGCACCGCGTTTATTTCGCTTTAGATTTAAGATAAAAAATATATATTTTATATCCCCAAATTTTTGTGAAAAGGTGTCATACAATCACAGTAAAATTATAATTTATTTATTAAAAACAAATTGGTTGACCTACACTTTATTCGTGTTATTTTGTGATAAATTTATTAAAATTAAATGTTTGGAAAAAAGTTGTTTATTTATTGCCGCGCAATTTCCTTCAACGTTTACGATACGTTAGACGACCGGTTAGGTTAGGCCCGGCGCCCACTATCAAGCGGTCCTTGGGCATACCTACGCGCAGGCGCACACTAACGGAAATTATTGCCGAGGCGTCTGTTCGGCCTCTCAAAATTCGGAATCTAATGTGATTGAAGTGTTGCACTCACTTTTATTGAAACATCGCCAATTTGTTGTGCCGGACTTGTTTTTCATGATAAAATTATATCGATGACCAGCATGAAGGAGTACTGGCTTACCTCTCTAAATTTCAAATGTTGACTGCTTGTCTTGCCAGCTAAATCCATTTTAATTTATTATATTGCACAGAAGATCAATCGTACATAATAAAATTGGCAATTCTGTAGCAATAACAGCCGTATTATTTTATCTGTCATTGATAAGAAGAGGTCATTATCGATGATAAACAAAAGAGGTCTCATGCACTTTCAGTTCAGTAAGTGGTGCATTATATACAATAACTAATAAAATGAATCTATATACTTAAACCCAGTCATTATTTGTCATTTTTTGGAACTATACTTCTGCCGTAAAACGATTCTGGCCAAAGCCGACTGTCCAATCAAGACTGCCGAAAACAGATTCTGCCGCTGGAGGGTTCCAGAAGTGTGCTTGGCATCCCTCAGACGTTCTCAGGCATACCAAGGCGTCATAGATATGCAGAGGCGTTCTTATAGCCATGCCTAGGCGTCATTGGGCATGCCAGGTCAAAGCCTGGCCCCTATAAGGCCCGCACATTATCGGCACAGCTCGGTAGCCTCGGCATGCCTAAGGACGAAGACTGCCGAAGTTTCCCGAAGACTGCCTCGGCTTCTTTAGGCAAGCCGAGGACGTGCCGATAATGTGCATAGGCGTATAATTATAAGAGGGGGCGTGCTCACCCCAGTATAGTCTAGTGCCCACCCCAAGATGTTGGGTTAGCGATTCGAAATTCTGCGATGGACAACCCCGGCATGGCACGTCAGGGTCCAGCCCCCAGAGTCACTTTCGAGCGTAAATATAGGCAGTAAGTATTGTGGTGGATATTAACGTCTCTGCCTGAAAAAAGGTGAAGTGGGCGAATTTGGCATTGTAATGGATAATGGATCTCATACACATAACATACATATTACCATTGGTAGTTACCTACTAGTAAGAAGCGGTGTCTAATTGTTTGGGTATATACTAAACGAATCGAATATAGAAACCAGAAGTCCTTTTCATAAGGGTGGATTGCAAAACATTTGTACATAGTTAAGTGCCTTGAATCTAATCTATGCTTTAACTTTTTTCCACTGTGTAACGAAAGTTACCCATATAAAATGTATGGGTAATTGCGTTACACAATGGAAAAAAGTTAAAGCGTAGATTAGATTAAGGCTCTTAACTATATAATTTTTTTTTGCAATCCACCCTTATGTGTTTATTTATTTCCATAATTACATTCGTCGGATGTATGACATTTAACAGCAGAAATGACTCGATTTGGATTATTTGAACATTCAACAACAATTGTAACGCACATTCAGATTTTAATCATTGGAATATATTATATTTTTT
Organism: Epinotia nisella; assembly: GCA_932294315.1. NCBI lineage: Eukaryota > Metazoa > Arthropoda > Insecta > Lepidoptera > Tortricidae > Epinotia > Epinotia nisella. Next base: position 13,445,087 of record OW028682.1, on the reverse strand, counting down.
AACATCAAAATCATTGTACATTAAGACATTCTGCTTATAATCTAGTTTTAGGAGAATTTTCAGCTAATATGGTACCTGTAATGTTTTATTTGTGGAAAGGAGTTAAGACTAGGGGATCCTACAGCTTATCTTAGCTGAAAGGACGCGCTCTCTACTTAAAGTGAGAGTGCATAATTACCATTCATTGGCACCCACTTTTTAGAGGATGATCAACACTTGCCTTCAAAAAAGTTGAACGAGCGAATAATTAGAAGGGTACTGGCAGTAAGTGCGTTGCATATTACAACGCTTGTTGCTCGCGCGTTGTAATTGATTTTACGGAAAATTAGTCTGAAAACCGCAAACATCTCTTCCAACTGGATAGCCGATGAGCATATCAGGTTTATGTAAGAAGAAGAGCACGAGATTTCAGCCTAAATGAGCTCTATATGTAATATATATCTAGCATACACCCAATACAGTGAACCCAAAATAATACTTAAGCCACGTGGAAATTATAGAATTAATTGTTACAAGAACTTCGTGAACGCATAGGCCTGATCTGGGTTATTTCCAGCTGTTGCCTGGTCTACACCTTCGAAGCTGTTACCACTAAAGAGTCGGTGGTAACTATTAAAGTAACTATTTACAACCAACTCTTTAGTGGTAACATTACGTAGAAAAATTGACATCCGTTATCAGTGGCAAAATATCGATAACGATGTCCAGTTTTGCCTCCGAGAAAATATGAAGACCGTAGCGTTCATACCACGTAATAAGCAGTGATCGGGGTTTTGGTTGCCACACCGTGGGATGTCAAGTAGAAATGGTATTATGGATACGCGGTTTGGCCCGCGATACCAATTAAACTGTTCGAAAAATAAACGCTATTTCCGTGTTGATAAAATAAACAACATTATATAAGCTGTGTTGGTTATAATAAAAATAAGAATCATTATACCAAAAAATATAATATAAAACCGGTCAAGTGCGAGTCTGACTCGCGCACCGAGGGTTCCGTACGAAATATCATACAACACACCCGTCTTGCCCCACCCATTAATTTTGGAAAAATCTAAACAACACATAGTATAGTAAAGTCATGAGCATGACATGAGTACCTACAGTGCCATTTATCGGTGCATTTTGTTACTAAATTGCGCGACCAAGGAACTCGGTATGTACAGTAAGGGAAATGTATTCACGTACCACTGTAGAACCCTGTCGCAATTGACAGGCCGCCGTCACTCAAACTCGAGCGGTATGTTACCTTATTGCGATAGGGTTCTACGGTGGTACGTTAATACATTTCCCTTACTGTATGTTGGTTTTTCAGCGATAATTCTTTATCAAGTGAATTAATTTCGATAATTCTTTTTTTATTTGCTAGAAGGTACTTTCAGAACACTTTCATACAAATTTGAAGGCAAAAAATTAAACACAGAAGTATTAAATTACAAACAAAATTAACATATGATTTTTGAAGAATAAAAAAAAACTACGCTAGATAGAGGTATCGTTATACTTTTCCGGTAATATTCACGTTAATATTAATAATATATATTATTTTCAAATTTTTCGCTTGGTTAACTTCGGAGATAAGGGGGGGGAATGGTATTTTTTTCAACAATTTTCTTTAAAATTCAAAATTTTACCATTGTAGAAAAAAAAAGAAAAACTGTTTTAGAATGTACAATTCAAGCCCTTTCATATGATACCCCACTTGGCCTACTAACTAGACTTTGAATTTTTGCCCCCCCTCTTATCCGCCCTTTTTTATACGAATTAAAAGTATAAATTAAAAATTTTCATTTTCCATACACGAGGATTAGCTTTATTTACAACTGTTCCAAATTTCAAATCGATAGCATTAGTAGTTCCTGAGATATTTGACTTTGTGACAGACAGACAGACGGACGGAGTCGCACCATAAGGGTTCCGTTTTTACCTTTTTGGTCCGGAACCCTAAAAAAGGTGAAAGTTCTATATGCAAATTCGCCCCGCGAACTGCAGTTGAAGTAGAAAGATCATTTTCGGCTTATAAATGGGTTTTAGATGTCAAACGAAATAGGGTAACATTAGAGAACATTGAAAAAATAATAGTTTGTTATTTTAATTTTATAGAGACCAAAAGTAATAAAAAATAATATGCTAAATATTCGAAAAAAATGATTTTATTAAAATCTACAATAATAATTAAAAAAATGTAAAAATGACTGTTATTTTATTTTTTATCATATACTTACCCATTATAAATATATAGGTACCCTTATTTATTCAAAACATTGACCCGTAATATCAATTGATTAATACACAATGTGTAATCTAATAATATGACAAAATAAACTGTCCTTTATCAAACCACACGAACTCCGAAATCCCGCGGCATATCCATACTAGCATAATGATTGAGCTCATTCACCCCGAGTGGCATCCAAAACCCCGATCACTGGTAATAAGGCGAATAATGGATACATATCTGTGACGTCGACTTTACATATCTATATTTGTTTCGTAAAATGTATGCATCGAGAACAGAGGGCCTACCGCGAAACGATATTCGTTTTCGATCGTGTATCTCCGTCTCTGTCGCACTTGCTAGTTCGAGCGACAAAGAGGGAGATACACGAACGAAAACGAATATCGTTTCGCGGTAGGCCCTCAGAGGGGCTACCGCGAAACGAAAACGAATTTTGGTTCGTGTATATCCCTCTGTTGCACTTGCCAGTTCGACCGACAGAGAGAGAGAGAGAGATACACGAAGTTTTAGATATCATGTGGATTGCGACATAAAGTACTACTTAATCCCATTTGAGTAACTCAAACCACAATTTTGGGACAAAACTTCTAAGTATTGGGCGCATGCTTAGCATATTATTGTCATAGATAAATAAAAACAGGCCATGTTTACGAGTCTAACATGTATTTAAAGACTTAATTAGGTATACTTAAGTGTTTTTTTTTTTAGTTTTGTTACTGAGCTTTTTCATACTTATATTATATTCTAATATGGCTTCCCATGATACATATTTCTATATAAGGCTCGGATCACCGCTAAATAATATAATTAAATGCAACAAAAATTAGTCTCTACGTACTTGTAAATCAATCGCAAATACAAAAAATAAGGTCGATGGGGTAAGAGGAACACCGGGAATAGTTATTTACGATACAAGTGCAGAAAATAGGAAATTCGCAACGAGTGGCGATAAATTAAAACACGACCGGAGGGAGTGTTTTAAATCGACACGAGCTGCGAATTACCTATTCGCACGTGTATCGTACAACGTTTTACAGTACATATGGCTCTTTAAAGTTTCAACATATTCACGGAAAGTGCTCATTTCCGCACTAGTGCGGGAAAGTAACACCATGTGTACTGTAAAAGGGATATATACATGCGAAGTAAATGACTATTTTGCTAAAGTTAAATCCCTTCCTTGAATTCCCATCTTAGGGGATGTCCACAGGGGATTTTTGACCCCCCCAACATCGTCCTAGCGTCATAATAATTGAAAGGAACTTGTCTCTTGCTAGTGGGCTAAAAACACCATTTATTGGCACCTAGAATACCATTAATTGCCACTCCATTTTGCAGGAGTTCGGTCCTTCATAACTTGTTTTAGGAATATGTGGCCCTTGCTAGCCAAAGGGTTTTCAACCGCTGATATAAATGAGGATATTGCGGTAGCCGATAAGATGCATTCAACAGTCAAATTTCTAGAAAAATAGCCCTAGGATATTCGGCTGCTTCCTACAGTCTGTTCGTTTTATAACCTTATGCCTAAAAATCATTCACCAAACATGATACATATGTATTTGAGGTAATTAGACAATACGCTGGAGACTTTAGGAAGTCTCTAAATAAAACTGGAAATGTCTCTCCTAGAAAAAATACCCTTCACCATTTACCAGTATGTCCAAGCGATAAAATATAGAACACAAAAGTCTACTTCTCGGAAATGTAAAATCCATAAGGCTAACTATCTTAATACAAGTCATAAATATTAAATATCACATTAAGCTAATGTCAGTTCAGTCACAGGTTTACTAACTACTTAAACCAAACCAATTATATGCTCAATACACACGAACGTAACAGAAAAGACCCATTAATTGGCACCCAAAATACCATTTTTTGGCACCCAGTTTTTACACCACGTGACAAGAGGGGTGCCAATCATCGGTAGGTTTACACTAATGTTACACACTTGGTTTTCTAGGCATAAGATGGCAATGCAATTACCTATCAAAGGATGTTAGAACAAGCAGTTCCTAACTGCCATGCTCATGTGTTTTCTGCATTATGTAAATAGGGTAAGTACTACGGACCTAGATAATACTACGGATATTCTCAAATAAGAACATTACAAGGATCGAGTGAAATGCAGACATGAACATCGAGGTAGATTAAAATTGTTGTTCAATACTAAAAATCAAATCAAGACGCCACATAGGTAAATTATTAAGTGTTATTATTAAAAACAAATAATTAAAATTTTGATAAGATTCTGCAATAGCTACTTATTATACATTTCATCAAATAATTAAAATGGATTAAAAATCATAATTTAAATTTGCGACAAACGAGACAAAGCAAGTTAATTAATTAAAATCTAATTTAAAAAATAAAATAAAATAAAGGTATAATGAAGATTTTTTTTTCTTGCCTTTGGCTCGGAACATAATAATAATTAGTTACATATCCTTCCACTTTCCAATATCTCTCGGTTTATTTTCATATAGCACATAGTCAGGAAATCTATGGGAATACATTAAAGCTTAACACTAACAAATTCGTGTAACCGTTCCGCAGAAAACATCAAACTAGAAGATCATTTTCAAACATCTACCCACTAATATCACGAGAGGAAACATGACTTTTTATAAAACATACTCGCGTCAATAAAATTTTCCATTACTCTCAGTTCTTTGAGATTAACGTGCAGAGTTTATGGTGGGTTGTCAGGGATGCTTTGAGAGATTCAACAGGTATATAAAACCACCCTGCCATATGGATTGGGCACATGAACTGGTTGATTAACCAGAAAGACAGAGATAACTGTCATCTGTTATAAACCGCGGCAATAAAGAATATAATCTAAAATCCACGCCATCTTGCTCACACCAGTGCTACTATACAGCGTGTGACTTTCATAAGAATATTTACTTTAAGGAACGATAGCTTTCAGTGCTGTGAACCGTTTTATCGAAAAAATATAACAATTACCTTTTCTAATGGAGAGTTATTAATTTTTTAAATTTTCTCGAGCAGCAATGTACTGCTAACATTCACTTGACGTTTCAGAGAGGCAGAGCTAGTTACTGTCAGTTGTTAGCTTTATTACCAATACATTGCGGGCCGAATTAATTTGTATGAAAAAAAGGAACCGTTTTTTTAAACTAGCGATACCAATTTACGTTCATTAGGGCTTATACTTTCAGCCCTTAAAATAAATGTTCTTATGAAAGTCACACGCTGTATTCACACACGTCTATTATAGTAAAAGCCGCCATTTTAGATTCTATTCGTTCCTGTCACGGCTGATAAATCTCCCAAACCCATCATAAATGCTGTAAGTTATAGACAAGCATGGAACTATGTTATTGTGTTTTCGGCTTTGTTATCTTTACTGGTAGCTTTTATACGCTCGTTAAATTATCAGAATGCAAGAAACTAAGTGACAAAATACTCCATTCAAATAGCGATTATACTGTCCTAGAAAATAAGCTAGGCAGGATAAAGAATCTCTCGCACGCGCCAAGATATAGCCGCCGCCCTTGTTGGAGAGTGAAGCCTGTACGTGTGAAGTCATTTGATTTAAAAAAACTAACCACAACTAAATTTTATGCTTGAGGCAGGAACCATAAAAATGAATCACAAATGAATCATATCTTATTGACACGAGTCGGTAATTTACAGATTACAACACACCTAAAAGTATACTTCTTGTATAATAGTTATATTCAAGAGCATATGCTAATACTTGGCAGATATGCCGTCATATACACACAATATCTACGTTAACTTATAAGTTTTCACATTCATACTCCAGTACAGTCTTGTGGTAGAAGAGGAGATATCTGTAGAATAAAAAAAATACAGAATTAAAAATAAAGCGATTGCATGATCCTCTAAAACGGCGTCTGTATGTGGGCAAAAATAAGTTGCATTGATTACATCTCTCTCAAATTCGAAGTGTATAGATATTATGTCGATAGTCAAATCAAATCTGTAGAATCCAAAGTATGTGCTATCGTATTCCGACGGGGTCCAAAGACCACAGTCAAATAACACCCACCACTGTGAGCAGTCGATATTTTGGCTCTGAATAAAGTCCCTAGACTTTTAGAGGCATACGGCTTCCAACATGTTGCTATAAAAAATTAATACGTACCCTTCACTATCTAAAACTTCGTGCAGAGAGGCCCGCGTGATCATGTGGTCATCGCACTTAAACCAGCTTCCCTTCATCTGCCGAACGTAGGCCGTATAGTGGCCAGCATCTAGAGACCCCAAGTGATTCACCACGGCGAACAGCGAGTAGCGGTTGTCTTCAAATATGCCCTCCGGCGCGTTGTTGTTGTCGGCCGCCCCGCTGTCCACTGTGCGGCGATGGGACGACATGAACGGAGTCATGTCTAACTCAGCGGGGAACGAAACGAATGTAGATATTTTTCTATCGATCTGCGACGAGTGCTCGAAGCGTTTTAGATGGAAGCTGGCAACTATCGGTAGTGTCTCCAGCGTCAGCTGTTTTGTTGATTCGCGGTACGCTCGGCAGTTGGAGCATTTTATCTTGGCGCCTGAGCCGAGGTGTTCGGCTCTCGTGAAGCGCTCTAGACAGGCCTGGAGCGAGCCGGGGCCGGCCACGTCGAGGCTGATGTCCCAGAAGGGATCGATAGTGGTGGACACTCCCGAGCAGGAAGTGCACACGACGTCGCTCTGCAGGCCGCCCGTGAATATCTGGTCGATGATGCAGTTGCAACGCCCGTTTTCCTTCTTCTCCGGGTGTTCCTCCACACCGTTCATGCAATGCCTGGAAATACCAAGGGACAGGTAAAGTTGGGCGTTCTAAAACAACTTATCTTATCTTATCTAGTTGAGGGCCCTTTCGGATACACTTCGACCCAGTGGGATCTTTTGTGCATTTGCCCTCCCCTTTATAACTACTCCCAAGCTCGCTCCATCATTTCCACAAAGCGGATGATGCAGCTCAGTGGGAGCACCCTGAATTCCTTTGGTTGCGGGTAGCCGTTACCAAAGAGATTCATTCTTTGTCTGGCAAGGGACAGGTAAAGTTGGGCGTTCTAAAACAACTACGAGATAAAATACCACAAACAGCATGCCAGGTATAAACCAGAAAAATGTTTAGGGTAAATCACCAGTAACTGACCACCGTTTAATAACTGGCCACCTCATACCAAAATTGAACTCTATTCGCCTATGATAGAATTCAATTTAGTATAACGAGGCCATTTATTCAAAAATAATTCAATTATAGGTGAATAGAGTGCATTTTTAGTATGAGGTAGCCAGTTATTGAACGTTGGCCGGTTATTGGCGATTTACCCTACTTCCTTCTTTGTTAGCTTATTTTGAATCTTTGGCTAGGGCGATAGAGTTCACTATTCAATGAACATTGTATGTGGTGGCAACACTCTTTTGCAAAAAATGGCACGCGCCGACCACAAACAAAGCCAATGAGCTCAGTTGAAATTAAATGAACCATACATTATTTTAGAGTTAGCCGTACTAATTCATGTGTGCTCCACTGTCCGCAGCCGCGATTTAGTTATGTGAATGAATGGGTAAGTAAATACTTCAATAGCCAAAGATGTAAACAAACTAATTTAGGCCCCGTTCCCAATACAAGCAAATAATTGACATTGCACAGTATGCCTGTCTCACCTCTTAGCAATAAGTGGACCAATCAACTTTGACACCGAGCCTAAACTGTTATGTTGTTACTCTTCTCTAACAGGATATCAAAAGTTTGGCCCAAGTACCTATGATAATATACGTGCTTGCCTATAGTCTATTATGTGAAAATATATTATGCGAAGTTTCGTTCTCTGTTGAATAACTTCTTGCTCACAGAGCACACATGAGCAGCCCATCTGGGACAGTACCTTACCGAAGAACGCAGCCAAATATACTTCACTTACGGTTTTCGCTTATCATCAAGCAAGCCATACGCTTATTTGCCACCATTCTAATACTATAACAAATATGTGTAAACCTACACGAAGAAGCCCAGCCGCCCTAGATATCGATTGGCTGATGTCGTGGATACTGATCTCCAGTTCCGCGAACTCCAAGATCCCTCTGAGCTGACTGGCGAGGAACTACACAAGACCGGGATCAGAGGCGGGCTAGAGTATTGGAGGGGTCGTCACGCTAGATGTAAGTTTTTATCACACTTGCTCGTAAATGGTCTTATTCCATGCCTGTATACAGAAGGACAATGGCGTAAATTGTTCCCGCGGGAGTTATGGCGAGTTTGTACTCCCTAGGGAGTAATGGGCTTGTGTGTGATCTGATTGGCTAAAGCAAATCTAGTTGCTCTGTGATTGGTTGATAAAAAAACTAGTTAGCCAAGCGCCGCAAGAATACTGCTCTGTGATTGGTTGAAATATTGAAGCTCCACTAGCACTGATCTGAAAGTGAAGTTGTCAATTTCGTCAATTTTTGATTGGTGCGGTTGTATGAAACTTAGATTTTTCTGTGATGTGATGAAAAACATTGTGTATAACACGGGCGTAAGAATATTGCAAACTCGTGTCATCAACAGCCCTCCGCCTTCGTCGTTGGGCTTCTGATAGACTCTTATTGGCAATGTTCATCCAGTTACGCCCCTCGTTAAACAATATACTATTGTGTGACCTGTGCAACACGTCGAGCGTGGCGATGAAGAACTCGTGCGCGTCCTGTTGCTCGTAGCCGGCCAGGTGGCGCGCGTGCGTCCAGATCAGGTGCAGCAGGCGGTGCAGCGTCAGCGGGCTCTTGGCACCGGAGTAGAACTCCTGCAATATACTATTGTGTGACCTGTGCAACACGTCGAGCGTGGCGATGAAGAACTCGTGCGCGTCCTGTTGCTCGTAGCCGGCCAGGTGGCGCGCGTGCGTCCAGATCAGGTGCAGCAGGCGGTGCAGCGTCAGCGGGCTCTTGGCACCGGAGTAGAACTCCTGCAATATACTATTGTGTGACCTGTGCAACACGTCGAGCGTGGCGATGAAGAACTCGTGCGCGTCCTGTTGCTCGTAGCCGGCCAGGTGGCGCGCGTGCGTCCAGATCAGGTGCAGCAGGCGGTGCAGCGTCAGCGGGCTCTTGGCACCGGAGTAGAACTCCTGCAATATACTATTGTGTGACCTGTGCAACACGTCGAGCGTGGCGATGAAGAACTCGTGCGCGTCCTGTTGCTCGTAGCCGGCCAGGTGGCGCGCGTGCGTCCAGATCAGGTGCAGCAGGCGGTGCAGCGTCAGCGGGCTCTTGGCACCGGAGTAGAACTCCTGCAATATACTATTGTGTGACCTGTGCAACACGTCGAGCGTGGCGATGAAGAACTCGTGCGCGTCCTGTTGCTCGTAGCCGGCCAGGTGGCGCGCGTGCGTCCAGATCAGGTGCAGCAGGCGGTGCAGCGTCAGCGGGCTCTTGGCACCGGAGTAGAACTCCTGCAATATACTATTGTGTGACCTGTGCAACACGTCGAGCGTGGCGATGAAGAACTCGTGCGCGTCCTGTTGCTCGTAGCCGGCCAGGTGGCGCGCGTGCGTCCAGATCAGGTGCAGCAGGCGGTGCAGCGTCAGCGGGCTCTTGGCACCGGAGTAGAACTCCTGCAATATACTATTGTGTGACCTGTGCAACACGTCGAGCGTGGCGATGAAGAACTCGTGCGCGTCCTGTTGCTCGTAGCCGGCCAGGTGGCGCGCGTGCGTCCAGATCAGGTGCAGCAGGCGGTGCAGCGTCAGCGGGCTCTTGGCACCGGAGTAGAACTCCTGCAATATACTATTGTGTGACCTGTGCAACACGTCGAGCGTGGCGATGAAGAACTCGTGCGCGTCCTGTTGCTCGTAGCCGGCCAGGTGGCGCGCGTGCGTCCAGATCAGGTGCAGCAGGCGGTGCAGCGTCAGCGGGCTCTTGGCACCGGAGTAGAACTCCTGCAATATACTATTGTGTGACCTGTGCAACACGTCGAGCGTGGCGATGAAGAACTCGTGCGCGTCCTGTTGCTCGTAGCCGGCCAGGTGGCGCGCGTGCGTCCAGATCAGGTGCAGCAGGCGGTGCAGCGTCAGCGGGCTCTTGGCACCGGAGTAGAACTCCTGCAATATACTATTGTGTGACCTGTGCAACACGTCGAGCGTGGCGATGAAGAACTCGTGCGCGTCCTGTTACTCGTAGCCGGCCAGGTGGCGCGCGTGCGTCCAGATCAGGTGCAGCAGGCGGTGCAGCGTCAGCGGGCTCTTGGCACCGGAGTAGAACTCCTGCAATATACTATTGTGTGACCTGTGCAACACGTCGAGCGTGGCGATGAAGAACTCGTGCGCGTCCTGTTGCTCGTAGCCGGCCAGGTGGCGCGCGTGCGTCCAGATCAGGTGCAGCAGGCGGTGCAGCGTCAGCGGGCTCTTGGCACCGGAGTAGAACTCCTGCAATATACTATTGTGTGACCTGTGCAACACGTCGAGCGTGGCGATGAAGAACTCGTGCGCGTCCTGTTGCTCGTAGCCGGCCAGGTGGCGCGCGTGCGTCCAGATCAGGTGCAGCAGGCGGTGCAGCGTCAGCGGGCTCTTGGCACCGGAGTAGAACTCCTGCAATATACTATTGTGTGACCTGTGCAACACGTCGAGCGTGGCGATGAAGAACTCGTGCGCGTCCTGTTGCTCGTAGCCGGCCAGGTGGCGCGCGTGCGTCCAGATCAGGTGCAGCAGGCGGTGCAGCGTCAGCGGGCTCTTGGCACCGGAGTAGAACTCCTGCAATATACTATTGTGTGACCTGTGCAACACGTCGAGCGTGGCGATGAAGAACTCGTGCGCGTCCTGTTGCTCGTAGCCGGCCAGGTGGCGCGCGTGCGTCCAGATCAGGTGCAGCAGGCGGTGCAGCGTCAGCGGGCTCTTGGCACCGGAGTAGAACTCCTGCAATATACTATTGTGTGACCTGTGCAACACGTCGAGCGTGGCGATGAAGAACTCGTGCGCGTCCTGTTGCTCGTAGCCGGCCAGGTGGCGCGCGTGCGTCCAGATCAGGTGCAGCAGGCGGTGCAGCGTCAGCGGGCTCTTGGCACCGGAGTAGAACTCCTGCAATATACTATTGTGTGACCTGTGCAACACGTCGAGCGTGGCGATGAAGAACTCGTGCGCGTCCTGTTGCTCGTAGCCGGCCAGGTGGCGCGCGTGCGTCCAGATCAGGTGCAGCAGGCGGTGCAGCGTCAGCGGGCTCTTGGCACCGGAGTAGAACTCCTGCAATATACTATTGTGTGACCTGTGCAACACGTCGAGCGTGGCGATGAAGAACTCGTGCGCGTCCTGTTGCTCGTAGCCGGCCAGGTGGCGCGCGTGCGTCCAGATCAGGTGCAGCAGGCGGTGCAGCGTCAGCGGGCTCTTGGCACCGGAGTAGAACTCCTGCAATATACTATTGTGTGACCTGTGCAACACGTCGAGCGTGGCGATGAAGAACTCGTGCGCGTCCTGTTGCTCGTAGCCGGCCAGGTGGCGCGCGTGCGTCCAGATCAGGTGCAGCAGGCGGTGCAGCGTCAGCGGGCTCTTGGCACCGGAGTAGAACTCCTGCAATATACTATTGTGTGACCTGTGCAACACGTCGAGCGTGGCGATGAAGAACTCGTGCGCGTCCTGTTGCTCGTAGCCGGCCAGGTGGCGCGCGTGCGTCCAGATCAGGTGCAGCAGGCGGTGCAGCGTCAGCGGGCTCTTGGCACCGGAGTAGAACTCCTGCAATATACTATTGTGTGACCTGTGCAACACGTCGAGCGTGGCGATGAAGAACTCGTGCGCGTCCTGTTGCTCGTAGCCGGCCAGGTGGCGCGCGTGCGTCCAGATCAGGTGCAGCAGGCGGTGCAGCGTCAGCGGGCTCTTGGCACCGGAGTAGAACTCCTGCAATATTATGATCAATCAGGTACAACCTACCTCCTGCCTAGCGACTCTGTAAGGCCCTTGTATGTTAGAGGTAACTCGTTTGAATAATCAATATAGATAAAAAAAACTTAAGTATGGGCCCCTCTTATATGTAATTGTGCCCCGTTCGGATATACATCACATATTTAAAATGTATAACACAAATATTTTGTAATTTTCTTATCCAGCCACACCTCGCTGTTTCACTTAGCTAATCCATAGGTCTCTGCCACCTGTCAGTGCATATATAGACTATTGGTATCAACCGCTTCCTTTTTAGGCGCTTTGTCGCTTGCGCCTCCTATTTAGCAGGCTCAATTTTGAACCACTTCATATGTAATACTATGAAATAAACAGCTAAAGTTGGTAACTGTATTGGCTAATCTGCGAAACTACCGGCCTAATTTCAAAAAATCTTTCACCAGTAGAATGGTCCCTCAAGGACATATAATATGGAGTTATGGACATTAAATTTCATGCAAAGAACACGAACAGTGCCGCAGGCAGCTAGTTAATACAAGCTGAAATTAAATTCGTGTTACAAAATAGCAAAATGTGAATCCATCCATGATTCTAAGCAACTTTTGCTATGGGACCAACTTTATGTTATGCAAAAAAACTTGTTGATGAGTGAGTGAGCAAGTATGAGATAGTTGGATTTTTTTGGCATAACACAATGTTGGTCCCATAGTAAAAGTTGCTCAGAATTAACGTTGAAAATTCCCGGAAAAATCCCGTTTCTTTCCAAACGGCTCATTTTTTTCGGATTCTTACGGAAAAAAACCATGAAATTTTCCCCTTAAATTTTTCCGAAAAAAAAACTATTTAAACAGGATTCAATCGGATATTTTCCTTAATACTGGTGGATAGGTGAATGATTATAGACTTACTTTGCCATTGGCATCGGTGTCAGTTCGATTCAGTTGTCACAGTTGTGTCATTACGCTTATTGATTTTTATCGTTAAAAATCCGAAAAAAAACAAAAATTTCATAAATTCCCGAAAAAAAATTTGATTTTTTCCGAAATTTTCAATGTGAAACAATCATGGATTGATTCACATTTTTCTATATTGTATCACGAATTGAATTTGAGCCTGTATATTAGATAAGATTGATATACAAATTTGTTTACCTGAAATAACTTCGAGACTTCACACACCAAACATTTGCCGGAGCCCTGCGACTTGCACTTATGTTTCTCACCAAGAAAGTAGTCTCGGAGCAACGGCGTGTGGATCAGAGCCTGAAACACATTGTTTAACAAACATATAACTTAAGTTATAAATAAATACTAACAAGATACAGTTTTCCTCTAAAGTCGGAGCTTGTTGACAATAGGTTTCCTGTAATTGATAGTTTCCTTCAACATAACAGGGAGGAATTTGCCTGCGATTTAGGGGTCCCTTTTGTTAGCATCGTCGGGTAAATACAAAAAGTGGTTCTAATCCCTTTAGCAGTTTTGGTTGTGATCAGGTAACAAATGTACTTATAAATAAATAAATAATAAAATAGCCTTTATTTCAGATTTAAGTACTTTACATTGCATTTTGTAGTTGTTAACATATTTAATTAATATCTGTATGCCTTTTGTAGGCAAAGGCCTCCCCTAACTCTTTCCATTTCTCCCTATCCTTTGCTATTGTAGTCCAGCAAGCTCCTGCTGCGCTCTTAATCTCATCGACCCATCTCCTTGTTGGCCTGCCACGCTTCCTCTTTTTGTGTCCATTTGTTACTGGAACAAATGTACTTACTTGTCCATTATTCATAAACTTTGTTTTTTTTTGTTATTTTAACCTGACTTTCTAGCGATTTCTTTTATTAAAATGGTGGTGGTGGAGCTGACGAGGCGGTGCTTCCTAAGGCAAACCCTGTAGACTCTGTGAAGACCGTCAGCTAAGGCATGAACAGGGCGTCATTCCTAGTGACCAATGCATGTGTACCTGCACAATGCAGTTCATGAAGCAGGTAGAGCCCAGGTTCTGCAGCCCCCGCAGCCCGATGGTGGTGGTGGAGCTGATGAGGCGGCGCTTCCTAAGGCGACGCAGTGCCGAAGCTTCGTTGGTGTTGGGCAGCCAGGGCATGAACGGCGCGCCGATTCCCAGTGACCTTTAAAATAAATTAGTAGCTTAGTTAACTAGCAAAAATGAAAATAAGTTTCTGTTGAAATCATTTTCTTTAATGGTCAACTTCTATTTGCATAGTCTGAACTGCTTAGAAACAAGATGGTTCAAATCAATCCAAACTAGTTTAGCTCTGTAATATCTCACTGTCTGACTGTGTATGCAAAATTTTAGCTTTTTTAAAAACAGACCCACACACGGACATGGAAGCTGTGAGCGCAATATAGATCCATAATTTATGATTATGAATTATTAGGCAATGTATTATTTGTTTTTTGTAAGTGTGTTGTAATTTCATGACATCTTCAAAACGTAAAAACCTAAATTCATGGTCCATATAATTAATTGCTTGATTTTTAATGGTATTCAGTCAAAATCTTCATGTAATCCATAGATAAGATAAATTTCTGTAAAAACATGTGCCAAATTTTACATCATCTTTGCTGATAATGATAATAAAGGTTAATGTAGTTATCTGATTAAAGATAATATTGCTTTGGTGGTAATAAAGTTCATATTTTTCTATTAAGATCATGATCACCTGGAGGTTTATGATTAGCAGAAAGAAGGAAATATGTACACATTACATATGTTACAGGATAGGGATAATTCATAAAAATCTTTAATTTGGCAATAAATCGAAAACTGTACAACTTTTACTGGGGTCATGTTAAGCTGGTTAGGTCCCTTCTACCTCCTGTGTCACTGTGGCGTGGTACTTCTGGGACACCCTGTATTTGGCTAACAAACAAATAAAACTTTGATATGACTCTGTACTTACTTTGCCTCCTTTAGCCTATGGTTCATTGCTATCTCAGCCAATTCTCTGTCATAAATGTAGTCCTGGCATTGGGCACAGAATATGTTTCCATAACTCAGGTCAACATAAAGGAAGTGCTTTTTAGTTCTAGAGTGGTCCTGAATGTGGCCATCATAGCATGCAAAAAATATGCAATGCAGACAAGAGTGCATGCGGGGTCCTGGCTTGCCACAAGTGAAACAAAGACATGATGTAGCCTGAAAAAAAAAGTCATGCTCAAACATAGTCTATGATGGGTCATATATTTTTCTTTTCTTTTGTTCTTTTGTTTCTAGAACTAGTGACGATCTGATGAATATAATAATGTCATTAAATGATTTATTAAGTTGGTTATTGATAGACTACATTTAATAATACTGATACAGTTATGAACATGAGTCACTGCATAACGCCGTATTGTGTGACAAAACACAATGTCTATCGTAATCAGCTGTTTTGGGGTCAAAGATTACCAATCAGCTGATAAGTATTTTTACAGCTGACTACTGCTAAATAACGAGTTAAAACCGCTGTATCTCAGAAATCCAGAACAGCGTATTGTTTTCTGTGCCTTGTCAATGGCTTGAAAACAAAATGCGTGTTCCTAGAGGAGTCAATGTACTTGCGAGATTTACAACGCCAATTACTTTTCAACGCTTACCTTATATCTCCTGGCCTCTAAAGAGGTGCAAGACACAAAAAATGCATGCACTATTTTATAAGGATTAGATCCCTTAGCAGCCTTAAAATTATTCAGATGAATGCATCCATTGTCATTCATATTCTTGCTTGTATAACACCGGCTAGGAAAAGTAAAATCTTCTACGCCGCAAGCTTTTAAAATGAAAACATAATATCACTGACTGGAATACTTGATTTTAATACAACACAACAGAAAATTTGTTTGGGTAATTAAATACGAGTACGAAGAAGAAACAAGGTGCGTTTGCGTTATTGCAGGGCTACGCAAACGTAAAGCGCGAGCTCCGAGCTCTCAAACGAACATGGGTTGGGCTCACAGCCTTTAGCTTTGCTTTGCTTGCTCCGGGCCGGGCACGGGCAGTCGTCTCGATTCGTCCGAGGATAGCGCAGGCGAACACGGACGGCGTGACAGACGACTTGACGAGTCAGAGTAAGGCCTACATCACACCACTGGCGCGGCGCGGCATGCGGTGGCGGTCGACAGTAAATTTGAGAGCTAATGACGAACTTTGTTTGTGTATTTCCCTCTCTGTCGCTCGAATTAGCAAGTGCGATGGAGACGGAGATACACGAACGAAAACGAATTTCGTTTCGTTTGTGTATCTCTGTCTCTGTCGCACTAGCTAATTCGAGCGACAGAGACGGATATACACAAATGAAGTTCGTTTTCGTTCGTGTATCTCTGTCTCTGTCGCACTTGCTAGTTCGAGCGACAGAGACGGAGATACACGAACGAAAAGGAATTTCGTTCCGCGGTAGGCCCTCTGTTGGCAAGCTCTTATTTTGACGTGGCTTCTATGCTTTAGTTATTGTTATGCTTTACTAAAATATCTTTGCAGGAAATAGCAGCTGCAATTAATAAACTTAAACCAAAAAGTGCTGCTGGTCCTGATAATGTGCCACCGTATATTATTAAAGCCGGCAAAGAATTTATAGTTCATCCTATCCATTACATATTCAACCTAATTCTGGTTACTAGTAAATATCCAACCCAGTGGAAAACGTCCCGCGTTAAGCCCATCCCTAAATCCAGAGAATGTTCAAAAGCCGAAAACTACCGTCCTATTGCAATTCTCTCTTGTTTACCCAAAGTCATAGAGTCTATTTTACATCGTAAAATCTCACTTCAAATAAGCCCATATCTTGCCGACTGCCAGCACGGTTTCCGTGCGCGGCGGTCAGTAAATACCAATTTATTATCCCTAACAGACACTATATCACGTTATTTAGACCAAGGCTCTCAAGTAGATGTTATATATTTTGATTTCCAAAAAGCCTTTGACCGTGTTGATAATGACATTCTCCTAGATAAACTTACAACTTTTGGCTTCACTCCGAAACTCCTCCAGTTGGTTGCTGACTATCTCAGAGATCGGCAACAATTCGTACGTCACGGTTGTTATATTTCTCCACCTTACCATACTCGTTCTGGGGTAAGTCAAGGTTCCATCCTGGGTCCTTTGTTTTTCGTTTTGATGATAAACGATCTGGAGAAAGTGGTTAAACACTCGCATTGTTTGCTCTATGCAGACGATCTTAAACTTATACGTCGCGTAAATGATGTTTCTGACTGTAAACTGTTACAGGAGGATGTAAACGCGGTTTTCTGTTGGGCCAAATCGAACAAATTACTCTTTAATTCGTCCAAATGTAATACAATGACCTTTACCCGTTCTCCTTCCCCTCTTCATAATTTATATTCCTTAGACAGCTGTCCCATAGCTCGCGTAAACTCTATAAAAGATCTTGGCGTTACTTTTGATCCCAAACTTACTTTTAACCAGCACATCATATCGCTCGCAAATGATTGTTACAAGAGGCTTGGTTTCATCGTCCGCAACGCGAAGGATTTTCGCGATCCCAAAGTAGTACAGTTGTTGTACACCGCATTAGTCAGAAGCAAGATCGAATCGGCATCAGTTATTTGGAACCCGCATGAAAATTTATACACCCTTCTTTTAGAAAAAGTGCAAAAAGCGTTTCTCCGCTTTTTTTACAAGAAAAAGTACGGATACTATCCCTTCCTCTACCCCACCAAATACCTACTAGGAATGTTGGGCTTCAACTCCTTACAGGTCAGACGTTATATCGAGCTTTTGTCCACTGCCTGTCAGACTTTGAGAGGTGAGTCAGACTGTTCTGACTTGGTCGCAAGAACATGTTGCCTCTTCGTTCCTGATAAGTACCTGCGCGGCCGCAGCCACCGACTCCTGGCAGAGGAGGCGACTCGCACGGCGGCACACGAGCACTCACCGGTTGTCCATGCCCAGGCGCTACTAAATAAATTTAATTCTTATGCACCGAATTGCGACCTGTTTGCCTGTAAATGGAGCAAACTTCGCCCGACTATTTTACAGTTTTTTGAAAACTATTTTTAATTGTTACTATTACCTTTATTATTTATCTTTATTCATTGTACGATGTGTATGTACTCACTTAGTTACTTTAAGTTTACCAACGCCATGGCGTAAGCTGTTATGTTGATAAATTATATTTACAAATAAATAAATAAATAAATAAATTGTTCTGAGGGTCCATGCTCTACAAAGATGTAACAGGCAATGAACTGACAACTTGTATGGAAAAAATGACATATTTGGAAATAATTAATAATAGCAATTTTTTTTAATGTAAGTGATATATTATCAATTAAATTGTTACCTAGAGGCAAAATCCAACAAAAAATCAGACATCAAAAAAATCAATCTTTAATTAGTTCCTAAAAAGTTCGGATAAATATTAATATATTTTTTTATCTTATTATCATATCATTGTTATTAATAGTAATAACTCTATTAATCAATAAGGAAAAGATACACTGATGAAGTAAAAACAAATTACGTAACTAAGAAAAAAAAAACAAATATAACTAAAACTAAAGGTAAAACATTTGCCCCCCCCCCCCCCCCCCCCCCCCCCATTTTTTTATCTTTATTTAGGTTCATTTACATTTGCTTTAAAATATTCAATATAAATAAAATAATAAAGACATTGAATCTTTAATTTAAATCTATATAATTACTTCCGGGTGGAAAGTTTGTTTTATTCTTGAATAAAGCATCTTAGAATAATGTTTTAGAATGAAATAAACAAAAAAAACCCTATTATAAATTAATGTTTTTCGAAACCGTATTTTGCCTCGGCTATAAATCAAAAAAAATATACCCGTGAAGTGAATGAGATTGAATGTTTCTTTTTATACTCTATGGTCCCCACCTCTCAGTCACCTCGCTTTGATTGAAGTAAATAATAAATATGGCCGCCCGCCAGTACTAACGATGTAAACTATTGTTGATTGTTTTTTCAAAAGTCGTTTAGTTAAGAAATGATAAGTGAATTTGAAAACTTGTCCCTTGGAGGAACTAATACAACGAGTAATCATGGAGATCATTTTTCTCATTCCGGTAATAAGAGTGTATTTTCTAGTGTATACGTATATCTTAGAACTCCATAGTTTAGTTGTTTTCCAATTAAAAACTTGACCTCAATGCTTAGCAGTTAGCTGATAGTTCATGTGGTATTTTCAGAGCTGACACCTGAGCAGCAGAAGACTTTAATAGACATCCGTCGTAGAAAAACTGAGTTGCTGCTAGAAATACAGGTAAGTGTTCATTGTAATTTTTACGTTGTGTTGTTGAGTGCCAAGTTGCCAACTGTGCGTCAGCAGAATAGTAATTTCAGACTAAGAAGCTATATAATAGCAGTTTTAGCGCACATAAATAACTTGAGGTATCATTGCACTTTCTATGGATGACTAAATTACTGGTACTAGTTAGTACCACTTATGTTATTGTTAGTTTTTATCAAAGTTTTGTGGACTCATATGAAGAGTTACGCGGCTATTTGATTATAAATAATTGACTTTAAGTATCAACTTGAATTGATAAATCCAATATTGTGGGTCTGAAACATATTGTCCGCCAAGTTTGGTTCTGTTTCAGATAGGTAAAGTAAGGACAGTGACATATCACTGATTTGTATTCCGTACAAATTGAATTGAGAATAATATATGTACACACTCACAAAATTAAGCTACTTCTTTTAATTTATCAGTGCTCGGTAATCTGGCACCCTAATTTTATAGCCGATATCAGATTGCTGGAACTGCCGGATTTTTGGATTTGTAAGGAATACATAAGGAAATAAATGATGTAAAAATATAGTAGATTGTCACCGTAAAACACTCCAAACTACGTACATAAAGTATTTTACTCACCGCGCTGCACTATAATCCTAGCAAACAACCCGCATTGCAATCTAGTCAAACTATTGGCGCTATAATCCGGCAGTCAGTAGTGCTAACTGCCAGATTACAGATCTGGTCAACTGAGTCGCTAAACGCCAGACTAGTGGATATGCTGGATTACCAAGCGTCTACTTTTATTACTCATGTGGTGTCGAGTTAGAAAAACACCACCTACACACCTCAGCCCAATCCCATACTCGACCTTTACAGCACCCATGGAATAGGTTCCATTTTGTTGAGGTGTGTGTGGATATTTATTTATTTATTTATTGCACTCATGATTACACAGTTATACAGTATAATGCACGAACCCTTAGGGGTGTTGCAAAAATTTACAAATTAAATTAGTGAAAATTACATATCAATTAATAACTTTACATTTACAATTACTAGCATGGAATATAGGTACAATAAGACTATATTTATAATTAAATTAATAAAGAACAACAAGTTATGTCAAGGGTACTTTTTAGTTTTGAAATATGTCCTCAATATTATAGTGATAGGTTAGCAACCTGTCACTGCAATCCAAGGGGGAAATGAAATCTATTCAATTGACTGTTTTACTTCACTATGTACTGGTACAGAGAGTTAAACAAGATGGTTGTAGGTCCTTGTTGGTATTTGATAATTATATTTATATACTAGTGGCTCTGTGAGCTGTAAAACTTGCAAGCGTGTCTTTAAAAACAATTTATTTCAAAAAACTGAATTTACAAAAACTCTATATAATTATTGAACCTCCTCACAAAATTTCACGATAGGTAATCGGTTGAGAAATGCGACCTGTAGATGAGAATAGCCGGACAGCCAGACATCCGGACATACGAAAGTATTTTGGCGCAAGTTGAAATGGAAAACTCACAACCATAAATGTTAAAGTGACAGGACGATTGTTGATTCTTGAATTCTTGGATATTAATTGACTAACTTTGTTCTTTAAGTCTTAGGTGTTAAGTTTTTTGAATGAAAAACGTTTGCTCACTTAAGAA
Organism: Epinotia nisella; assembly: GCA_932294315.1. Taxonomy (NCBI): domain Eukaryota; kingdom Metazoa; phylum Arthropoda; class Insecta; order Lepidoptera; family Tortricidae; genus Epinotia; species Epinotia nisella. The sequence goes on along the minus strand of OW028682.1, from coordinate 13,424,122 downwards.
TGTTATCCTTCCGTGTTTTTCCCATGATACAGAAAGGGACGGACTAAAATACAAATGTAATTGTAGGAAGACAATTCATTAATTCACTTTCCTCAAATAGGTTTTTTGTTATGATGGGTAGGTATCAGATATTCCAGATACAATCTACTTATTCTGAAATCTCCGTGTAAAAAGGTCTATAACTGAGTGACAAAACAAAAAAAAACCAGAAAGTGCCACCATTTTACCAGGGCCAGCAAAGACAACAAGGATAGAATAGTTTCACACTCTTCACCGTTTGTGAAAATGTCAACAACAGAATTTCCTAGATTGTGTTTCTTGAGAAATGACCGCTAAAACTGTGCTAAATTACAATTTAAATACCACATAGATCATTTATGTATTCATGTTTCTATGCGTACATTTGTCATTCCAGTCACGTAGCTCTTTTGTAGACACATTATACCTACCTGTTTCGACGTCATTCTAGACAGCTAGTTATTTTTTTGCTTACAAAAGTAAGATTGTTACGCCCACGTACATTTATAGCAAACTCGTAGAAAGGTTACCGAGCAAATACCTAGTACCGAACGGTCTAAAAATCCCGATATCCCTGCTAAGCCTCACTTTACTACCCCTGTGGTTCATTCAGTGCGGCCGCGCGAACTGGTCTGACGTAAGCCGTCAATGCACAGGCTTACTACAGAGGTAGTGGTAGTAAGTCAGTAACAGACGGTCCGCCCCGCTACGCGGACGCGTCGTGTGACGTCACGGAAAACCGCATTCGGCTGTCACCGGTTTACCGGGACCGCAGTGTCAAGGGACTGGAACTGATCTTGCCCCTAGTGTAGTGCCATTTTTGAGGGAGCTTCATACAAGTGTTTCGTGTTGTATTCGTAAGTGTCTTATAAGGTTTCGTGGAATTGTTATGTATGACTTTCGCCGTCCAGGTTTCCCAAAACATCTTTTGTTGCCTTAGGTATCATCATCAGCCTATATACGTCCCACTGTTGGGCACTGGCCTCCTCTCATGAATGAGAGGGCCTTAGGTATGACGTGATAATTCTTTTAAAGATTATTAATAAAATCTTTATGCGGCTATTGGTAGATTGTTGAGTCGTCAGTCTTTGTTGAGTCTATATGACAGTCATGTTTTCCTTAATGATTTCAATAATATTGTTCATCAACGCAATGTTTACCCGAGAACATTCCTAGACTCGTTAACCTTCATGAGAACTATAAGGTCTACACTACGGCAGTATAGTTGCTTACTTGTATACATATTGTACACACATTACGTGCTAAACTGCTTATGTTAGCATAAAATTGCCAAGAAATTGATGATTGATCGCTAAAGATTAGACGTTGGTGAGAATATTTCAGTTGTTCGCAGATGTTAACTACCTAGTTTGTGGCTAAGTATTGATTGTATTATGGAAGTAATGAGCCTCATTATGCAGATATTATGCGTAGTAAGTTCCATGCAGGGCAGCTACAACTGGCTCGAGGTTTTTCCATTCTCCATAAGATTTCTATTATAATTCTTTCTAAGGACTTGTTTTTTTACGCGGCTGACTCTTGCAAAAACATCCCCTTAGAGCTTCATGTAGTCTTCATTGTAACCAAGGATAATTACTACTGCTTTTTGTGACGGCCGTTAAGTTCACTGTGTTGTAATGGTTAATGTTTAACACTTCTGTCTCGACGAGTCGATAATTATCAACTTAATTTGTGCAAACAGTCATTAAATACCACAAACACTACTCAGTACTCATTAGTGATGTCATTTTATAAGGCCGCATTCACATAATTGCATTCTTCTGTCAGCATGAGGCTGGTTTGTTTGGAGTTTTATGATAACAGTAATGGCGCTCATAGCATTGACCTTATGTTGCCCCGAGTGTAGTTGGAAGTCATGATTATTTACATTTAATTAACTTCAGTCTTTAGCAATGTAACCACAATGTTATTCACACACAAGGATACAGAAGGTTAGGTAACTTAGCGTTATTGTGAAATTGGGAAACCAATGGAAATAATTTTAACGCTAGGGCTACTTTCTGGCACGACGGAATGTATTTGCATTCTATCATTCCGATACCTACCGGTTTGAACCGGGCAGCTCGGTGACTTGAGTCATCGCAGTTGTAGCTGCATTCCCTGCCCCTCAAACTGGACAATGTTCGCGATTCATCGGTTTTATCATACTTCCTCTGTCGCTTCCGCAGCCGCTTGCCAACTCTGATAACAGAACTGTCCATCTGCATTCGCTCCCATTCCTATGATGATAGAATACCAAGCGGGATTTTTATTGTTTCTCACTCGGTCATTGACTTACTTAAGATCTCGTGCCCTACAGGGGAAGAGGACGCCCACAGTGACTTCATGGCGATCAGTCTTGCGCTTTCTCGCTTCATGTAACTCCAAGACTCCGAACTTTTTCGTTTTGACCGTAACCTTGTCTTTATACGTGCTTATGGGTAAGCTTAGTATTCTGAATCATTCATTTGTTTTTACGTTGCTGATAAACGTCAGTTCTAAGGTGTAGCGGGGGCCTTGTCAGAAAGTGGAAAGATAAGCATTATACGCGTGTAGCGTACGATTGTCACAGTGCCAAACACCGTCCGCAACTATCTTCAGTCGAGTGCGCTCCTTACTGGGAAGTGTATGGCACGCGATGTGTTTACATGTTCGGTTGCTCTGCGACGCGCTGTGGTGGCCGCTGGTGACGCGGTGCGCCACCGCCAGGACCTGCGACGACGATTATGACCAGGTCTGTCAGCAGCAGCTTTCTGTACACATTCGCATACATGTTGTCTCACCCAGCTCACATTAGCGCTCTTCAAGTGTCATCCGCTCGGTTTCATGCTTGTTGTGCAATCTGTGGGTATAGGGATGTTTATATTCATGAGGATTCTTCGCAAGCGCTTCTTAATTCTTTTATTTTCTGGCTCTGAAGCGACTTTTGTTGTGCTTAATCTTCTCTTGTTTCTTTTTATCACGGAAAGATCCACTGGGGATTGTGTTGTGGTCGTGTTATTGACCACCTTTTCAATCTATACCTGGGTGGTGCGGTCATCAACTCTTCCACATTATTTCCTTTGTTGCGAACCAAACTTTGTTTTGTTTTTAACCATATGTGGCTTATAGGCGTTTAGAGATAGTTGCGTGTGATGCGCGTGCGCTCGTGAAGTGATGTTCATCAAAGCCGGGCCAGCGCCCGAGGAGGAGCGCCGCGGTTCTGTGTCCAACTGGTTCTCGTCGCTGCGGCGCGGCGGGCGGCGGCGCCGCGAGGAGCCCTCGCCCTCCAACTACGGATCACTGGGCAGGCGCAAGGACACGCAGCCCCGTGGCAAGACCAGGTCTGCCTGGGACCTGACCTCTGTCTCTAGACTGGTCTGTAATGCTTTGCTTTCTACTTTACTATATTGAATACCAGAATCATACGACTATGTAGGCATTAAATATACATTCAATTGGTGTTTTTGTAGCCATCTGAAAGAGGAATTATATATTTTTCAAGTTTAGGTTACGCAAATGACACATGAGACATATTATGTACCTACGTGGCGCCGCCGTAGACTTGGCGCGCATCCAAGCACGCTGCATCTATGACGCTCTTGCTGCGTTGTGTATCCCGCTAGGTAATTTCTTTTCAACACAACCCAGACTTTCTGTACGGGTTAAAACAAACTAAACCAGTCGGATTATCTTTTTATTGCACGATGATGGAGTAAAAAGAAGCATTTTTTGTTTTCACAAACTTTATACGTGTTATTTTGTCATTGAAGCTGATTGACGTAATGGCATTTAAAACATTTATGTGCGCAAACATAATATAGGTACGTTGTTTTCGAGTTATCATTAGCTCGCTCGGATCGCTCGGCGCCGATAGCAGCTGATACGCGGAACTGATCGAGTCTAGTGAGTTCAGCTGTGAAATCATTTAGTACTATTGACACGGTGTCTGTGAGTCATGCTAGTTAGTATTTGAAATAGACTTCTCCAACTGTTACTTGTTTGACTGAAAGCCGACGTTTAACAGTAATATACGAAGTATAGTTTTTATCGTTCACGTTAGATATTGCTTAATAGTCTTATCTGTAAAATCCGATGTGACTGTGGAATAATGAATGAATATTTTAGCAACCGGAACTAAACAGGAGAAATTTGGTCATTATAAGTATCAAAGAAAGTTATTGCTTTTAAATCTCGTTTATGCGGCATAACTTAACTTTTTTTACAATAAACCAGGTATTAACATAAACAATAACTCCTGAGGATAGTAGTAAACAAAACGTTCCAAAACAACATTAATGTCAACCATTCTAGTCAAGTATACCGTTGTTAACGTCCCTTTAAATAATTGCAGAACGCATACATACATATTTCGAGTAATATAATGAAGTTGCGTATTATTTTTTATCGATTCCCAACATTATTAACGTGTTAATAGTGTTAAAGCTATCCGAAGTATTCGAGGAAGGCTGCACCCGAGAACAAAGTGGATGCCGCATCCGCTAGTTATCAGACTAAGCTGGCTCATTGACGGTTATTACTTACATGAAACACTTATACCGTGCACCGAGGGGACGGAGTGGACAGAGTAACATAACAGCACCCACTTGTTGCCCTTTACCACTGTTTTACTGATCTCCTTGTTTGTAAAGAGATTAAATATCGCCGGGATATTCGAGCCAAGCTAAGAAAATATTGACTTTTCATTGCCCGCATGCCTTCTGTTGACTTTTTATTAGGTACTAGCTACTAGCTTCTGCCCGCGACTGCGTCCGCGTGGAACTCGTTTATATCGTAGCTCCATAAAAACTTTCACCCCCCATTCACCCCCTTAGAGTGATTTCCAGGATAATTTATCTATTAGGTTTGTAGGTGCATATTTATATGCGCGTGTTAAGTTTTAAGCATTATGCAATTTCACGACTAGCTATGTATTAAATGCGATGCGTATTCTGGCTTTTCATTTTTACGACTTGATAATTAGTAGTAGATAACAATGTTTTTTCCATTTACACATCAAAACACAGATACGAGGGAAGTTACATATGTAATTGTTTACCAAATAAGACAAATAAAGATGGATCGACTGCGAACGTCGTCTAGATAATGGATGGGAATGCGATCACTGTTGCAAGCCTTTTGCAACTGGATCGCATTCCGCCTATTACGTACGTACCAACCAAGCAAAGGGGCCTCGTAAAACAGTGCTAAACATCACAAAACAGGCAGCAGCTAAATCCCATAACCCTAGTCCACAAGGCGTGTTTCGACATACAGCATGGAAACATCTTCGCACATACTGGAATGTTTATGAACTGTGCCGCGACAAACGTGTCCTGTATGTACTAGGCTTAACAATGTTTGTACGACCCAATATTGCACATGCTGAGCCTATGAATGGCGCGCATGGCGTCAATATAGTTTCATGTCTCATTATCTATACGATATTGTTTGTTTGTAGTGTACTCTTTATACAAATTAGATACCATACTGACCGTACACGTCAGTATACACAGTGTAGAAGCCAAGTGCGATGACATTATTCAATTTAAAACTACATTGGACCTTTGTGATTGACTGATCGTTCAATGTCTCTATGTGTATGTTCTTATACTGTTATTCATGTAATTTACCTACAACATACCTATATTTAGTAATTTTTTTTATGTCCTGTTTCTTTTTAGAGAATTTTACATGTGCAGTAAACAATTACTTTGCATGTATTATTACCCGTTCTCTCGATTTTTACGACGATACTTATTTCCGCACAACCTTCCAGTTACTGAGATTTTTGTTCAAATCTGATGGTGGAGGTGGTTTACTTTACGATCAATTAACTTTACATTAATAAAGGCGTGGAATGTTTGAAAGAGTCGGCTCTTTGATGTCTGTATTCTAGGTTTTCCTAGGTCACAAAGCTGAAATCCAATGAACACATAAAGCTAGGTAGATGTAAAGCGATGAGGGGCTAGATATATCATGATATTGGTTTTCTGATTCAAAAGCCCTTTTCAACTGTCATTCTATTTGTTCAGGCAATAAATTCAGGGCATTTCTGTTTGGCGTTCAGAATAAGTTTCTTTTGGCCGTTTGGGTTTAAATAATATGCTACATAACTCGGCCAATTATCAATTAGGTATTTACCATTTTCTACTTTTAGTTCAGTTACTTAAGTTGTCTTTAAGAAGTCAGTATGTCGTTTAGCGCGTTATCTAATGTATTTTACAATATAGGTAGGTATTGATTTGGTGAAGTTTGCGTTGGCGTGTAAACATATCTCGATTTTCATGTTTGTGCTTGATATTTAATTTTCTCTAGCAAATGTTTGATATGCATCATGTTTACACAACGTTTAAATAAAGTACAAGGAACACCGAGGGCTCGGAAGTCCCTCTCGTGCCGGCTCTACTTCATTTAGGCGTTTACCTACCCTTGGGTTTAATAAGTAAACTCCGAGGTATAAGGGTCATATTTAATCCTAAATATAGGGTTTGTTTAATAAAGATTTGCAAACCCGTTTAAGGAATAATGATATAATTTTATAACGTTAGCAGACGTTACTGATAAAAAAGTAATTAATATATTAACCTATAATTAACAACCATCTTAAATGAGTATTTTGGTACATTGAATATGTTGAACAGTTTTTAAAAAGTTCTCTGGACTGCGAGTTGTCTAGACGACTACATCACATATCCAGTCACCCCGTATAGGCTGAATAGTTGTTATTACCGAGTTTCTACAAAGTTAAACCTCGTTATCGCGACCACATCTAGTTTTAAACAAACTGCTGTGTTGCAAATGCTATTGACTTTTCACGTCGTGCCCTCCAACAAGGCGGGATAAATAAAAGTTCACATAAAAGACTCGGTCATGCATGCATGACTCTGCGCCATTTCCTTTTGTGATGAGCACTGCTTTTGCTTTAGATTTGTTTGGTAAATACATGGATTTCTATCGTATTGACTCCGTTATATAGCATATGTCCGAAAATACAATTTGATGTTATTGTGCTCAACGGTGAAAGCTATGTGATAGTTATATTCTTTTCATCACACTTGCTCGAAAATGGTGTTATTATACGCAAGCGTACTGAGCTGTAATGGGCTATATTACGCCCATGGGCGTTATGGTTTTTTTTTTAAATAATAGAACCCTCTGATTGGCTTAAGCAAATCTGGTTGCTGTGTGATTGGTTGAATAAAAAAATCTAGTTGGTCACGACGCCCCGCCCCGCAAGAATACTGCTCTGTGATTGGTTGAAATATTGAACTGCGCGCTCTACTAGCACTGATCTGGAAGTGAAGTTGTCAATTTTTGATTGGTGCTGCTGTATGAAACATACATTTTTCTGTCTTTTGTTGTTATTTATTTCCTCGCAAATGTGATGAAAAACATTGTGTATAACACGGGCGTAAGAATATTGCAAACTCGAGTCATCAAAAGCCCTCCGCCTTCGGCGTCGGGCTTCTGATACACTCTCGTTAGCAATATTCCACTTACGGCCCTCGTTAAACAATGTACTATTAATAGCCTTCCTTCTGTAGCTAAAAACAAGTAAATTCAAACCTATAAATATGACAACAACGCTCACAATTGTCAAACCATGGAACAGCGCCACAATTGGGAATGGATGAAAATTTTAGAAATGCCTGATTATTTTTTTGGTGATAGGAATAACCTTCCTCAGCACCAGAAAAAAGTTACAGATTTTTCAGCTGCGTTAATTTTTTTTGAAAAATATAAACAGTTTCCTCACTTACGTTTTGGGTCAGTTACGGCACCTTCCTTGATCGGTCTCATATTACAAAAAATTTTTATTAAATATGTGTGGTAAACTGACACTGGCAATGATATTGACACTTGCAGAAGCTATATTGGTCATTACCAGTGTCAGTTTACCACAGATATTTAAGATAGTTTTTTGTAATATGAGACAGATCAAGGAAAGTGTCTATTTACCGTTCTTGACCCAAAACGTAAATGAGGAAACTGTTTATATTTTTCAAAAATAATTGTCGCAGCTGAAAAATTTGAAACTTTTTTCTGGTGCTAAGGAAGGTTATTCCTATCACCAAAAAAATAATCAGGCGTTTCTAAAATTTTCATCCATTCCCCATTATTCATGCTATCGAATTTTAACGTAAGTACAAATGTAACTTTCGATTATAGATTGTTCGAAACAAACCTCTCGTGTCTAATTTTATTTTGTATTTTTACTACACGATATGCCTATTTTTATGTCACGAAGCCGTCACCTAGTAGGTATATTGTTTCAAGAGTAAATAATTAAAATTAGCTCATTACCGACGGGACTTCTAAACTCGTTTTGTACTGGCCCAGTCGACATTGTGCCAGCCGACTAAATAAATACTGTTGACTGGCGCTCGGCTTGGCAAATGAGACTGCCCTCGCTGTAATCGTTTTGTGCACTGAAATTATTAATCTGCATTGCTCGTTTGACCTGATAATGATTTAGTAAGAGTTTTACTGCAATTAAAAAACGATTTATTACGAATTAAAAAACGAGCCGAACGATCGAGACTATTGGTTTATGCGAAGGAAGACAAAGTTAGTAAGCAGTAAGTAACAAAATGGCGTCGTGTAAGAAAACATAAATAAAAAAAATAACAAATATTTTTTCCGCAAGTGGGTGAACTTTTATTCTGCAAGTAGGCAAGGGGTACATTTACAATGGCATCACTAATGGACATGAAAATACATAGCAACTATGATACTCCAGCTAGTTTACCAAAAGATGTAGAGTTTTCGGCGTCAATATAAATAAATAAAGCGGCCAAGTGCGTTTCGGACCACGCACAACGAAGGGTCCGTGGCTATTAAAAAAGTCGTATCGTTACTGAAATCTTATGGCAGTTACGCCCTTTTCTGCAAAGAAAGGCATTTTTTTTAAATATCTCGAAAACCTTCCGATCTTGTTCAAAACAATTTTCGCTGAAAGAATTTAATAAGCCCCATGTCCATGATTTTTTAAATATTTTTAAAATACACGGTTCAAAAATTAGAGGGGGGAGGGGGGGACGACGACGACGACACAATTTTAGTGACTTTCGAGGCGATTATCTCCGACTCTATTCACTTAATCAAAAAAATTTATGTGAAAATTTACCTGATAAATGAATTGAATTGAATTGTGCAGTACTCCCTTGATGAGAGCCCAACTTTCCGTTCTGTAAGTAAGGGTGGACATGTAAAGAAAAAGTATCTATTGTCAAAGTCAAGTTATATAAGCTGGCAGGGTGTAGTAAAAGCATGGGTCGATCTCGTAGAATTTTTATGGCACATAAGTAATGTTACAATAGTAAAATTGTTTTATTATAGTATAGTTTATAATTGCTCCGAAATGTAATTGTGTTTATGAATAAAGATAGAATGCTAACCACGACAGTTACAGAAACCATGTTGAGGTAACGTGATGGTGATGGTTGCATAAATGTCAATCAGCTGAATTTGTCGTGCTTCTGAGCAATGCTACAGTTTAAACTAGCGTGATGGATCGAATCGAGGTGACCTTAGACATCTATCCTCATCTTGCGTCACTTGCCTGTGTCGAGTAGGTCTCAGACAACGTGTGCTAATGGGGTTTATTAGCTCAGCCATTGCGTGACACGACACAGGTGAGCATGCCGTACATATTGTCACACATTCGCGAATTTTCTCGTGATCGACATCTATACACGCGACTCTAAACGAGGTCAACTCGTAATTTGATGATGATAAAATATCCTCAATTTTAATTAGTGTGAGACAAAGTGCTGTAATCTTATTGGTAGTTCATTATGCTTCACATCGCACGCTGGCCTATGCGAAAAACCTTGACGTTTTTATTCAATTGTTTTAATTTTATTATTAAATTACTTAATTAACGTAATGTTAATATTATGCATTAACAACGCAATTAGGTTTATTTAAACCTAGTCGTAACAGCGAAACATACATATATACCATACTTACGTAAAAGTAGGTCAATCGCTTAGATCGAGAACTTCGGAAACTCCATAAAGATCTACCTTTTCCCTCCTTACCTACTCTCGACTGGGTACTTCACCGGGAAGGGGATAGAAACCAGCAGCCTTCGAACTATGCCGTTCGCGGTTTCAAGCACCGCTTAAATGTAACTACCGTTGTCTGATGTTTGAGGAACAATTGTTCTGCAGAAATACTCTCTTAAAAATCGAAATCGATCAATCATTTAAGGAGAACTCCTCAAACCCAGAACTGTAAATGTTACAGCTGTTAATAAACACTCCCTTGTTTATTTGTGTTAGTTAATATAAACCCATTTGAGGGAGTTTTTCAGAGTCATCATCGTTAAACTTTTCAAATAACCTCTTTGATGACACATAAAATGTCTATTAATGTTATATCGGAGTCATTTGTTATGGGTATATTACTCTTTTTACGTTCTGAAGCTGTTATACTTACATATTAATTTGTTGTATCTATTTAAGAGCGCAGCATTGGAACTACTGTTTCGCTTCTAACTATAGCCACATGCAATGGCAGATGGCATTAGGCTCCCGGAATAGAACTCATTAAGGAGGGGGGTGCTATGACCTTGCCGGGGGGACAGGTCTTGCGAGCTGGTGTGACTCACCAACTTGTTCAGCGACGAAGTTGTTTACGTCGTTACGACTTAAGTTAACAATTTTACTTATCTCTTTCCTTTAGATCTATCTATAGAATAACGAATCTCCATATGTAGTATAGGTCCTGTGCTCCGATTTGACAATCAGTCATTTTACTATCAGTTTTCTTCAGTTCTAATACCAATCGCGGTTTCTCAAAACTAGATTATCTCATTGCAGCCACGTAGTATACGTAAGAATACAATGTCTTCGACATCAACACGGTATAATTTCTAAGATAACATTATTATTAGATTAACGCAAGGCAACTTGCATGACCTACGTTTAGATATTAGGTAACGTATCCAAAAAAAGTCAAATTATCTACATCACTACGCTATTAAGGAATTCCTGTATTATTAAATCATTATAATGCTCATGTTACACGTAGCTTAACAACAGCGTTTAGTTGAAATGTCAAACTAATCGTTATCTGACGTAACGGTTATGTTACGTATCGCATTCCACAAAATCTCCGTATTGCACACCGACGCACAGTTTCCTATAATCAATGATGCCTGCGACTATGTGTAAACAACATATATTTTATCCCATAATCCTCTGATTGTTTTATATGTCCGACTGAATCTGCGCGTCTGCGGAGCACGCACGGTCACTGACTCCTGTGACTGGTTCCACTTGCATTTTAAAATGAAACGACAACAAAAAATCGCAAGGGATAGTTGTCCTCTTTCGCGCTTCGTGCATAAACAAACAAAATAAATGATGCTTTGATTCCTAATGGCGAGGTAAAGAAATGGATTGAATATTCGAACTTATTAGCATGAATTGATGATTCGCTTTTATGTGACTTTTATATAACAGGTAGGTATCTTTCGTTCGTTCTTGAAAGTTCGAAAATTATTTTTCTTCTTGGGCTTCTTTCGTTTCCCTTCACAACTTTGCTAAATTACGCCTTTGTTTATGAATTGCTTCAAGGTTTTTCTAAGTGATTTCTCTTGTATCCGGTTTGGAACTGGTCCAGTGAGTTGACACGAGCTGGTCATAAAGCTGGCCATTCTCTTTCCGAGAATTACTTGTACGTTCCCACTTCCCATTGCTCTAGTATTAACGCGGTATATAAATGATTTACAATATGGATACATGTAACATTATCATCAGATAGTTGTGTAAATTATCATCCTCCTAGCGTTATTCCCGGTTATGCCCTAAAAGAGGCCAGGGTCCGCTTTAGCACAACTAATCCCAAGATTTGGCATAGGCACTAGTTTTAAAAAACCGGCCAAGTGCGTGTCGGACCACGCAAAACGAAGGGTTCCGTGCCTATTAAAAAGGTCGTATCGTCACAGAAATTTTACGGCACTTACGTCCTTTTCTTTGAGGAAGGCAGTTTTTCAGCAATATCTCGAAAACCTCTGAACCGATCTTGTTCAAAACAATTTTCGGTGAATGAAATTAATAAGCCCTATGTCCATGAATTTTTCCATATTTTTAAAATACACCGTTCAAAAATTAGAGGGGGGGGGGACAGAATTTTAGTGACTTTCGGGGCGATTATCTCCGACCCTATTCACTTAATCAAAAAAAATGCTAAGAAACCTTATATTTATTTTGAAAGGCCTATCGATTGATGTGCCACACGGGGGGTCACAATGAAAAAAAAAATTTGACTTTTAGTTTTATGTATGGAGTGCACCCCTAAAAAAATTTTTTTTTGTCATTTTAATTACAAAACTATGTAGCGGCTAACAAAATACACCTGTCCTCAAAATTTTATTCAAATACACCTTATAGTTTTCGAGTAAAATGCCTGTGACATACGGACAGACGGACAGACGGACAGACGGACATGACGAAACTATAAGGGTTCCGTTTTTGCCATTTTGGCTACGGAACCCTAAAAAGCGGCTGCCGTCTAGTCTGACCTTCCTACCCAAAGTGAAAACTAGATATTGGGATTAGACCGGTTTCCTCACGATGTTTTGCTTCATCGAAAAGCCACAGTTAAATATCAAATGATATTTCGTACAAAAGTTTTTGAAATAACCCAGTGGTACGAGCCGGGGTTCGAACCCGCGTCCTCCAGATTGAAAGTCGCCTAACCGCTCGGCTACAGAGCTCTAAATAAAGTTACGTAATTAAATATTGTAAAAAAAAAAACAGTCAAACACAATATTGATAAGTTTAAAAACAGTTTCGCGTATCGGTGATTTTCTCGAAACATTTTAGATGTTCTCAGTCTACATTGACCGTCGAATGTCGCACGTGATCGGAATACTATAGCGGGGTTGGGAGATTCGGGAAAAAACGAGATAACAATCATTCTACGGATATTCACCGATTAGTTACCGGTGGCTCTTACAAACGGAAGCGAAAGCACGTGGCTTGCGTGATCAATGATCAATATGATCATGTATATTACGTAATTTTCTTTATTTATATTTCCTCTAAGTTAGGTTTGTACAATAATTATATAAAAAGTAAAATGTAAAACAATACATTTTACTTTTTATACAAAATATAAAATCATTATAAAAACCTAACCTAGGGTGCCGCCGGCAGCGAGGCGGGGCCTAAGCTACCGGTGGTCAGGGCGACAGACAGGAACCTCCTGACTACCCGCGCAGTATCCAGGAGTACCGCCTTCTGTATCTGACCCTTGATCCAGCCATCTAGCGAGAGTCTCTTGAGGTGATGGTCGAGACTCTTCGCTATTAAACCGTTCGCCGAAACGACGTAATTTATTTACGTAATTTTATTCTTACAGGAGCATTATTTGATATGAATCGCTTTTCCTATTGATGCTAAGGATACCAAAGAAAATTCGTAATCTTCTCGTAATATTTGTAACGTGTCTGACGTTGGCAATAAATTTCTTTTCTCAACTGTAAACTAGAACGAACGTCGAGATCCAGAGAGATGGGGCGGTGTTCTAGTAATATCAACAAATTGACTATAAGTCAAAAGCTGCGCTGTCACTGTCACCCCCCTCGTATAAAAGAAATTCTTTATGACCATATCAAAGGCTCATAAGTCTCATAAACACAACCATCTGTTTTGGTACAAGTATTATTATTTGTTGTTATTTTGACTCTTTATCTGTCACTTTGACATTTGTGTTCGTAAGAATGGGACAAAATTATTTATCAGAGGCTTTTTAAGTTTTATGAATAAGGGGCTAAGCTAAGACAATAATATGGCTCGTTTAGTTGTCAATGTAGCGTAACGAAGCGGGCCACTTGAGCGGTCTGCTCGTGAAGGAGCTACTGCCATGCTCCCATGGGGCGCACTAATTCCCTAAGAAGCGGGGCTAAATAAGTAATTGCCCTTTATCGTGAGACCGCCCGAGTCGTCAGCCACAGTCATTTAGCGACTATAATGTATTAAACGCTTTTGCGCAGAGATATTTTTTTGGGGTAAAATTATGATATGAAAATTGATGAAAAAAAAGAGCAGGCGGAACACTTCGAGAATGCATTGTTCGAATTTTAGGATACGAGTATAAGGGTATTAAACGTAATGTCATCAAAGTAAAAATATTTGATTACTATTGTGTGAAGAGCTGAGATTCACGGTCAGAGACGTTGCATAAACGAACGTTTGACAACACGTGTTCCGCCATATGGCTTCTTATCATACCACTTGAAAGTTAAGTGAAACTAACATTCCACTTGGCTCAGGCATGTATTAACCTTTTCCACATTCTTGCATTTTTTCTACTCAGTAAGAAGCTTTGCCGCGACAGCTGATTACCTATGATAATCCCGAAGCCAGCCAATGAAAGAGTAATGCGATTGAATAAATTCACATCTAGTTCAGCGAACCCTACTTATTATAGAAATTTTATCGTATCAAAATCTATGGAATTACATTTGGCAATTTTAAATTCGTATTTTGAAAGCAATCTGCTAGGTGCAGTTCAAAGCCACTTAAAATCTCATGCATTCGTAAACAATGGTTTCAGATGAGCTAATCTGGATATTTACATATCGCAATATGTAGTTCGACGAAATGGGTCATTATTCTTTCAATTTTGTTGAATTTGCTTACATTATGAGAATGTTTATTTACGTTCTCACAAAAAACGCACCGTTTACTTAGCTTAGCAAAAAAATCAAGTGTATGTAATTTGACTAACTTAAATTTGCTATCGACTTCCTTGTCAAATATTGTATAGTAACATATTCTATTCTTATATTTCCGTCTTATTCTCAGTATCGAATCAGACCCTGTAGCTGTCTTTCTATTTACAGTGTCAAACGCTTTCGTTCCGTCGGGAATTTAGATAGATTTTATGTATTGGCGTTTCGAATATCACTCACTTGGATTTGGACGCGTTGTTGAATTTGTGGGACGATGTCCGCGGGCTTTGCATGCGGCATCCCCGCTCCCATACAAACTGTCTCATTGGCTCGCTATAATAATAGAGATGGCTTTACATTGTATCCGGGAAAATACCCAGAATACGTCCACAAAGTTTATGCGTTCTATTTTGCAGGGATGAACCGATGATGTTTTAGGATGAGGATCTTTATTTTATACCCGAATATTGAATGAATTGTCGTATGTATTGTGGTTAAAAATTTAGCATCCGATTGTAGAGTAATTTTTTTTTGTATCAATTATTTCTTAATTCACCGAATGAATTGTCTTATGTGTTATTGTGGCTAAAGATTTAGCATCCGATTGTAGAGCTTAGATTTTTTTATATCAATTATTCCTTAATTAATTGAATTAACCCCTTTTAAAACACAATTATGTTCTCGCTACTACGCGATACTAGGTGTTACATAAGTTATAAAATTTCAGGATTTAATCTTATGTCTATCATATCAGATTAAAATTAATGATTATTTACCATCTAAATAAATATCAGTGTAATCAAGAGTCGATTAATTAACCGTAACTGGGTAGAAGTGAGATTCGCTAGTGTTTTTTGATATTCCCGATTTAATGATACCCGACCATGTTTTTGCTCTTACCGAATTTAACCCTCGTCCGTTATCGAAGCGTAGGTGGAGTTGACAGTCATTTGTTTTATTTGAAGAAAGTTATGCTCCGTTGCTTAATTGAAACGAATTAGCATTGCGTTTGGCACTTCCGTTACATGAAGTTTACTCGACTGGTAAGTGGCATTTAATTACGAACCCTATGTTCACATTTACTTCTTTTTACAAGTGTTTATTTTTGCAATATGGTATGTTAATAATGGTAAATTCGTAGGAATTACCCGTAATTGAGTCTCAGTACAATATCATATTATGTAGATTCGATGGAGCTGGTTGGATGATAAAAATTAAATCTGTAAAAAAATGCAATCCAATCGATTTAGGATCTTTGGAATATTTTCTGTACGGTAGCCGCGGGACACAAACCAAATAATTAGGTACTACAACTAGGTTTAATAAACGATTTGGTTTTATGAATAACTAATTAATTATAACTAACGAGACTGACGAAACCTTACTGAAGCCTAAGCGATGTATTCAGCACACCCATGTAGACTTATGATAATGAGCGAATTCGCTTATGGTGTAATAACTCGGCTGCGCAGCAATTAATATTCAATCAAAAAAAAGTGGTTCAACCACATTTGCGAATTGCTGAAATTGGGCCAACAAATGAGTCTTATTATTGTCTATCGACAGCGGCCGCTTGGCATGATATAAATTTCTTTAGTCTCCCTTTTGGCGGTTTGCCAGATTCAAAAATCGGCCTTAATTTGCACGCTGATTGTTGAAGTCTGCGGAGCGAGTCTCTGGAAGTTGTTCAGAGCCGCACCGGAAATATGAACCCATTGTGTGTTGTTTCGTCTTGTTGGCACTGTAGTCTGCTCAGCCTCACTTTTTGCTGTTATTATTTCTGCCGTTCATTTCTTTCTCCAAGACTGAATAATTTTTCAGCCACTGGAAAGGAAATTAAAACCCAGGATGAAGTGTTGCCTATGCTATTGAATACTTTAGACTAATATGTCGTTTTCTTCTTTACAGGTAAGACCAGAACAGGAGTTATGCTGTAAGATTACCACAAGCTTCGTTGACTAAACTTATCGTGCATATCTAACCCTTAGTTACAAACGTAGGTCTAATTAACAAACAAATATAAAGCACTAGCTTCTGCCCGCGACTCCGTCCGCGCGGAACTCGTTTATATCGTAGCTCCATACAAATTTTCACCCCCCATTTCACGCCCTGGGAGGATTATTTCCGGGATAAAAACTATCCTGTTTTTCAGCAATATCTCGAAAACCTTTGAACCGATCACAAGATAATCAGAATATCAAAATAATTTTCGGTGAAAGAATTTAATAAGCTCCAAATTTTTTCATATTGTTTAAATAAACAGTTACAAAATTGGGCTACTTTCCTAAAAATGAAATTTAGTCCTTCAGTTAAATTATCAAAAAATATTGGACACGTATTTTTTTGTTTGTCAATTAAACAAAAAATGATGAAGATATACACTGAGAAAACTGTTCACCGTAAATTAAGATGAATTCACTAAAAGTAGGGAGCATACTGACATCACCAAAAAGTACGATGAAAGTGACGATTTTTACTATGACAAGTATCGTAATATTTTATTATCTACCCAAACAATTCTATTACGTCCTAAAACATTTCAATTATAGCGTAATATTGACATGATATCTCCTTATTTTAAGACAACGCCCCTAATTTAGACGGACATCTCGATATTTTAAGATTACCCCAAAGTGACATTTTTTCAGTGTAGCCCGTTAAAGTTCCACGTGACGTCACATTATGGTACACTTTTTAGCATAATGTGACGTCACGCGGAACTTTAACAAGCTATATCTTCATATTTTTTTGTTTAATTGACTAATAAAAAAATACGTGTTGGATATTTTTTGATAATTTAACTGACGGACTAAATACAATTATATTATTTTTACCCAGGAAAGTACCCAACTCATACAATGCGTTTTATGGCCTCCAGTCACCCTCACACCGTCATCGTCATTCTTGCGTCGAACCGATGAAATCACTGCCACTGCCCGCTGACCGTTCTTGACCGTGTAAAACGAATAAATCTTCGTTTATCCTCAGATCCTGTTCACATGTTAACGTTCGTTTTGTCCCTGTAATTATATTAATTCAATCCTTTCCAACTTGCGAATGACTTGTTACTAAGCTTCTGCACCAACTTCATACACGTATAAAACAAAATTTGACATGTTTTACGTCTCCATAAGTTGATAATATTAGAAAGTTTCAACAAAATGTAATACGTAGTTTTTTATAGTAACAAAGATCCAAAAACTTTTCACGTTTATAACATTGAATGTTAGGAACGGGAAGAATTGGTACATGTATATAAATATTTACAGATATAATGAGCGAATTGTTATTCACAATATTCAATATGGAATACCTACCAGACACATTCGTTAATATTACGAGGAGCTTTCTTAGAAACAAGAAATCATGGCGCTATTCAATTGTATAGTGTCCCGACTGAGTCATCCATGTTCATTATTATTCTTTGATTGTAGCATACCTACACATTCTTATTACTCTTTGGTTGAATGTTTTATTTAAATTGTAATCATTACTCTCGACAGTTTGCCATAGTTATTAAATAACTCCCTTAAGATTGGTTGTTGATCGATATCAAAGATGGAAGTCCAAATAGTCCAATGTCCACCCATCACAGATTGTTTACCGTGTTGAAGGACGAAGGTACGTAATGAACTAAAAATATCTGCTTGTGTAAGTGTGATAGAATATGCAAATAAAGCCTGTAGTGTTACATGGTTCTAAGCTGCGCACAATGCGGTATTGCCAGCTACCAATGATTCAATAGGAAATTTAGGTGAATTATTTACAGTCTTATTTTTAGGGTTCCGTAGCCAAAATGGCAAAAACGGAACCCTTATAGTTTCGTCATGTCCGTCTGTCCGTCTGTCCGTCTGTCCGTCTGTCCGTCTGTCCGTATGTCACAGGCATTTTACTCGAAAACTATAAGGTATATTTGAATAAAATTTTGAGGATAGGTGTATTTTGTTAGCCGCTACATAGTTTTGTAATTAAAATGACAAAAAAAAATTTTTTAGGGGTGCACTCCATACATAAAACTAAAAGTCAAATTTTTTTTTTTCATTGTGACCCCCCGTGTGGCACATCAATCGATAGGCCTTTCAAAATAAATATAAGGTTTCCTAGAATTTTTTTTGATTAAGTGAATAGGGTCGGAGATAATCGCCCCGAAAGTCACTAAAATTCTGTCCCCCCCCCTCTAATTTTTGAACGGTGTATTTTAAAAATATGGAAAAATTCATGGACATAGGGCTTATTAATTTCATTCACCAAAAATTGTTTTGAACAAGATCGGTTCAGAGGTTTTCGAGATATTGCTGAAAAACTGCCTTCCTCAAAGAAAAGGACGTAAGTGCCGTAAAATTTCTGTGACGATACGACCTTTTTAATAGGCACGGAACCATTCGTTTTGCGTGGTCCGACACGCACTTGGCCGGTTTTTTAAAAACTGAAACTGCTGTGCTTGTCTCCGTCATTTCAAAACAGAAACCGACGATTTAAATGAATATCATAAACGAGGCACATAAGTTTTTCGTATTAAAATTTAAAAGTATTCATTTGCCGATTGAAAGGAGGTATAGTTTCGATTTAATGAATTGAGGACAGTTACTAAACTCTGAAACTTGAAAGGAAAACATTTCAGGAAATCGCGGTTTGCCACAAAAAGTAAATTCTTGTCCAATCGTAGTCATTTAAAGGAACAGAAATGACGTTAATTTTAAAATATGTTATGATTTGCTTAGGTATTTCATGTTATTTTGATATTAACAGATA
Source organism: Epinotia nisella (assembly GCA_932294315.1). Classification (NCBI taxonomy): domain Eukaryota; kingdom Metazoa; phylum Arthropoda; class Insecta; order Lepidoptera; family Tortricidae; genus Epinotia; species Epinotia nisella. The sequence goes on along the minus strand of OW028682.1, from coordinate 13,404,681 downwards.
AATCAGCATGCGTAACTGTCGCTATTTACTTTAGCTAATTACCAAGTAAACAGTATAGTGTTACCTAAATATCAAAACATGCACAAGTTTGTTTTCATCACACTTGCTCGAAAATGGTGTTATTATACGCAAGCGTACTGAGCTGTAATGGGCTATATTACGCCCATGGGCGTTATGGTTTTTTTTTTAATAATAGAACCCTCTGATTGGCTTAAGCAAATCTGGTTGCTGTGTGATTGGTTGAATAAAAAATCTAGGTGGTCACGACGCCCCGCCCCGCAAGAATACTGCTCTGTGATTGGTTGAAATATTGAACTGCGCGCTCTACTAGCACTGATCTGGAAGTGAAGTTGTCAATTTTTGATTGGTGCTGCTGTATGAAACATACATTTTTCTGTCTTTTGTTGTTATTTATTTCCTCGCAAATGTGATGAAAAACATTGTGTATAACACGGGCGTAAGAATATTGCAAACTCGAGTCATCAAAAGCCCTCCGCCTTCGGCGTCGGGCTTCTGATACACTCTCGTTAGCAATATTCCACTTACGGCCCTCGTTAAACAATGTACTATTCTAATCCCGGAAGAGATTGGAAAAGTTATTACGGGATAGAATCTTGTGCTGAGTCGTCTTGGAGCTAACTTCTTGATTAAGTTACGGTATCAGTTTTATGGACATTCCCGCGGCGAGCGTCCCCTGGAAACTATCCGCCCGCTGTTATTATTGTTCATATTGAGAGTAACGGTGGATGTCATTTATGCCTGCCAATTAACTGCCGTCTATGATTAATTAATCTTCGATATGAAGGGATATAAAGTATTTTGACGACATCGTATTTGGTTTATAATATACGAGTAGAGAGAAGGAATAACACTAGGAGGATGATGATATTGATGATGATGCGTAGAGTAGATGTTAATATGTGTCAATTGTCATGTATGTCTACTCCTTTGTCTCTGTGTGTCTTTTGTGTAGTGAATAAATGTCTTCTTTTCTTTTCTTCTTTCTTTATATTTATTATTCTTACCATTTTTTTATCAGTGAACACTGTTATTGTACAACTGTAACTTTGAATAGTATTTCATACTTGCCTACTCGTATAAATCCTTTATTTTCAGTTGTTTAATTTCGAATGATGTTGTGTTTCAGTGTTTCCAACATTCACTTTTAAGATTGCATGCGATTGTTCTTGGCCTCCTTTTCCAAGACTAAATCAGTTCTGTGGCACATTGTTAATAGAACGATTGTTTGTAATTATTTGTTGGTATGAATATGCATTGATATTGATACACAAGCAATTAAAGTTGACATCTTACTAAAATGTATGTGAACCGAAATATTAATAAAAATTCTTGCAAATATCATAGTTCATCCAAAAATGGCTCGTCCAATAATAACAACATTGGCAGACGGGCCGGTCTGCTACAGTCGCAAATATCACTAGGCCACAAGAAAGCACAAAAAAATATTCGGCCTTAGCCGAGTGAATTGTGAGGGCTCTTATCTTTATTGTCTTAATATCTGGGCCATGTACGAGACGATATTTATTGTTCGGAAGTCTTGTGCCTGCCCAATCCCGCCCGTCTAGCCCTTGGCCTTGATAAACATTCAGAGCACAAGCAACATTTGCCCTGTTTACTAGCTGTAAAGATGAACGAGTGATAGGTACTCTATTTTATTGACCTTTTCTTAAACGATTCATCGAACGAGCGAGCGAAGCGAACGAAGTTCTATGCTTCGGCTTGGCCCGAAGATCGTTTGTCCGGTGTCTGGTGTCTGTCCCGCTGTTGTCCTCTACAGGTCGCATTTCTCAACCGATCGTCGTGAAATTTTGTGAGCAGTTCGTTAATTACCTGTATAGTTTTTTTTGTTGTCGAGTCACTATTTCGAACAAATATATTTTATTTATATAGAAAACTCCCGTGAGAATCAGACATCGAAACATGACTTAGCTCTAGATAGATTTATTTATTTCACAACATACAATTGCACTTAAAATTACACATACCTAGTCAATTTTTAGGAATTTATATTGTGATCGTCAGATACAAAACAATATCATAATTATCATAATAATAAACAATACAAGCATTATGTCAACAAATGACAAAATGAGTTATGGACTAAGATCACCTTTCGGGTCGTCTATAAACTAAAAAAAACAAACACTATACAAAATAAAATAAAAATTTTGTAATGTCATATACTCATTTATTGAATATAGAGGATTTTCCAATAAAAAGTTTCTCAGTCTCTTTTTAAATTTTTCGTCAGATGTATCACTTCTTAAGTTTTATATCTTCTTAGGTGTTTTAGACGTTGTTTTTCTTTAGCCTAAGTAGTGCCCACCCCTAGACTTTAAATTCTCTCGATCCATTGCGATTCACACTTAACATTTGTAACACTGATACTCCTATATCATAATTATATCCTCCATTACGGCTCTCTAGTTTTACAATAACTGTGTGTAGTTGGATTAAATAACCTCTGCACGTCTAGCACAACTTGCTGCTCAGTCGCTTCTCGCGCGACTAAGCGTCCCCTATCTCACTCGCACCGTACAAATTAGAAAAAACCGGCCAAGTGCGAGTCGGACTCGCTCACGAAGGGTTCCGTACCATTATCTATAAAACCGGCTAAGTGCGTGTCGGACCACGCAAAACGAAGGGTTCCGTGCCTATTAAAAAGGTCGTATCGTCACAGAAATTTTACGGCACTTACGTCCTTTTCTTTGAGGAAGGCAGTTTTTCAGCAATATCTCGAAAACCTCTGAACCGATCTTGTTCAAAACAATTTTCGGTGAATGAAATTAATGAGTCCTATGTCCATGAATTTTTATTTTATTTTTATTTATTTAAATTTTATTGCACAAAATACATTTATTTTGAAAGGCCTATCGATTGATGTGCCACACGGGGGGTCACAATGCAAAAAACAATTTTGACTTTTAGTTTTATGTATGGAGTGCACCCCTAAAAAAATTTTTTTTGTCATTTTAATTACAAAACTATGTAGCGGCTAACAAAATACACCTATCCTCAAAATTTTATTCAAATAAACCTTATAGTTTTCGAGTAAAATGCCTGTGACATACGGACAGACGGACAGACGGACAGACGGACAGACGGACATGACGAAACTATAAGGGTTCCGTTTTTGCCATTTTGGCTACGGAACCCTAAAAAGGGGGTTGAGCTTTCTCGACTCGCGTCGCGGTGCGGCGTCAGTTGCGCTAGCCCCGCTGGGATCTGATTAGGATGTGTTCACTTGTGCAACGTTTAATTTAACGCCATAACGAGGTAGAGCGCTAATAATGGGTGTCATTTTGTAAATTGGCTACCACGACAGATTCATTATGAGATAAATTGTTTTGAATGATGAGATGTCACTTAAAACGTTTTGATTCCTGTATTTAAGTGGAATACTGTCACTCTTTTAAACATCAGTGTAATCTAGAAAAATACTTATCATATTATTACAAAGAATACCGTCTTGCCAGTTTGAACCAGCTATTAACGTCTTATTCATTGGCGTCATCAAACAAATTTGTACCCTTAATGAAACAATCTTCGCCAAGGCCACTGCGGCGTTCTGCTCACATTGACAACCATTTATGTCATGGTGTATGTAGTTAGGCACGTTGCCAATGTATATTCCTTGTGATCTATGTCGCTCTCCATAAAGGCTAAAGATTTGGCGATGTTCACATGCCAACATTTATATAATCATAGCTTTAAGATTTCTCTACGTACTCTCGACATATCATACTATCACCAACTGTGCCTGCGGCTCCACCCGCATGTGCTTCGGTCTGTGCCAATTCTCTTTCTCAAACATCTTTCTCCCCCCAGGGAGTGGATTTTAGAAAAATAGAGTATTGCATGACCATCACAATTGGGTTTAGTTAGGTTAAGCGGGAAAAGGTAACAGACCGACAGAGTTACTTGCGCATTTATTATAGAAGTATGGATATGATTTATGCTTACACATCATCGATATACGCAACTTGATGAGTAGTATATATTGACTATGTATGTACGCGACTCATTGGAAAACGTTCGACCCCATGTAACCCAATATTATTTATAACTTGGCATACACTAGCTAGCCCATTAGGCCGGTGGCCCGTCATTAATGCTTGAGTAATCACCTGGCACCTATTGTTAGACATACTTTATAAGCAATATGAATAACGAGTTAAAACAGCAGCCATTTTGCATAAAATTAAATTACAATTGTTTTCTGTAGATTTCGCAGGAAATCGAGTTGTCGGTTCGACAACAACTTTTTGCCTACTCAAAACATATGTATGCTAACATTCACGTTGCTATCAACGTGAATGTTAGCATACATATGTTATAACTAATCGGAATATTTTGTGTTTTCTCCATTGTGTAGATTTTAAATGAAGGAGCTGCTTGGTGAAGGGGAATAAGTTTGTAAACACTGGGGTACGAGGGACTGTTTGTTGGCTCACGTGAGCCTTCACTCGCTTTAGGGGCGTCGCTAACGGCTCTTATGTTTGTGTAACTTTATACCGTGACCTTTTCCTTCAGGATAACTTTATCAGATCCAATTAGCTAAAAGTTCATTCATAACATAAGTAAAAGGAGTGATGCCTAACGGCGCTGGGTCTGGTTACTACTTGTTACTACTAGTAAGTAAAAAGTTGTAACCTATATATTCATATTTCGTTAGTATTCCCAGGGTACGCTCAGAAAAAACAAGAATATACCTAGACATATTCTGCACGAGCAATGGGACAGCTAGAATTAAATCTATTAAACTTAAGGTTAAGGCATCCTTCTCGTACCAAGGTTTGTACCACAATGCTCATACAATTTGTTTTCCGAAAAGCCTAAAGGTGATTTTCCACCGGCGTGGATTGACGAGACGAGGCGTGGCGTGAATTGAAATCGCGCTGACCCTTTTCCACTAAAAATATTTCAATTCACGCCGCACCGCGCCTCGTCAATCCACGCCGGTGGAAAATCACCTACGGCAGTCTCGACGAATTAACAACTAAACACCTGTAGCGAGATGTTTGTTTCTGTTGCAGAGTTAATTTAATCTCTATTTCAGAAACAATACGGTTTATTTTTATACAAACAAATATTTCAATTCACGTCGCGCAAATTCTCGTCAATCCGTACTATTTCCACCGAAGATGCGCCGGGAGTGAATTGAAAATTTGCCATACAAATTTCAATTCACGCCGCGCCGCGCCTCGTCAATCCACGCCGGTGGAAAATCACCTTAATCCTACATACTTTAAATTGAAATATAGAGGCTGTTATTTGAATTGTATGTCGAAGCCAGACAGCTTAGCCTAAACATCCTCTACAGCACAATTATGCGTAGGATACTTGAACACTCATTCGTAAAAGCTAAGACTGCTGCAGCTGTACCGTAGCCGTTTAAATGGAACTAGGGTTGCATGTTTAAAATGTCAAAATGAATAATAGAAAGTTAAGTTTCGCAAACAATAGTCTAACCAATTTTATTTCGCTGGCATAGATAATACAGTAAGATTTCACGTGTTTTGTAAAGTGACTTTCTCTATGACATTCCCAGGCTGGCCTGTGGCCCAAAGGTTTGTGCCTAATGGGAAATTTCTTTCCTACGTTTGCTTCAATCGTGACACAATTCCTCACGGATCTGGCGATTGAACGTGAAGCTAAACACAAAGTACCTACTGCGAAAGTGAATTAATAGGGGAAAGTCTCCAAGGATTTGCGTGTTCGCTCTCTTTACGTGTATAGCACAGCACTTTAAAATATTACAGTGATTCGTTTATATCCTTATTTAGCAGCGCCAGACACAGTGAATGCAATTAAATAGTTTAGCCTAATGCAGCTAAGTCGATAAACGGTCAATAGTCAGCCGGTAGCGAAATTGCAAATGGAGGATTACAGTTTAAATTACATGATTGCTCTTGCATCTGCTCTTGATATGGATTTATGGTCTATCTCAATAAGTCCTGTGAAGATGATTGCATGAATAACAAGATTGGAAAATATGCCAGCCTCTTTAGGTTCTTATGATCAGAGGTTTTTTCAAGGATGGGTGGCATCGACCACAATTGACCGACCGATTGACTTCAGATATAGAATCATGGGCGCAGCGGTCTGTATGATTGTCGAACTTCCCATACAATCAGACTTTAATGGACGAAATATTCCGAGGATTTTGTACAATCCCTCCCCTACATTCACAATTTAATTCACAGCCAGAATGAATGACATGCATAGGTTGGAAAGAAATGTTACAAGCGATGATGTGGGTATATTGTCACCAGATATAATAGATACACAAGCTTACAGGTCATTGATTTCCCGAGTTAGTATTCGCCTTGTGCCTGTAGGCAATTTTAAACATTTTAACTATGTGGGTCACGTGCCGCGCCATTCCAACCCCTCCCATGTTCTATTTTGTCCACGCTACACGCATTTAACTGTTCTCGAATAGATGCATGTTTTTGTTCGAATGGCTTTTGAATTGATACGTGCTTTGAGTGCAAACGTTAATGTTAAAGAGCAATATGAAATAATTAGCCGAGTGCTCTGTTCAGTTTCCTCTAGCTAGGCCGCAATGGCGGTTCACTGTAAAAATAGAATGGTTGTGTTGTCAGGTATGGTTAAATTCATCACATCACGGTGTTGTTTATTATCACTATGGAGTCAAGTAACTAACGTATGGCGCCATGTGTATTCTAAAACTAATTATTTACATGTGGGCTCTGTAACAGAACTATTTTTAAAAAGATGATCTGTTTTTCGTCTAAAATGTCCCTACGTGTATGACTTGTATCTTGTAATTGTTGATTTCTCCTTTTGACCTTTCAATTTGGTTCGATGATGTGGGTCCTTTTATTGCGTTTGAAGTTTGAACGATCGCCTCGATTATTGATGACCGATGTTCGGCATGTTTGTTGAACTAGATGCTCGCATTTCGGACACAATTTGGTAGCGTCTCCGACCACATGTCGCAAATTGATTACGCAACGTATTGTCTTTGGGGTTATTGTTGCGCCCGTATCAGAAAATCGTTCTTAATTTAGCATGCTCTATAAACCCTGATTCTTGCTTTGTTAATATAAAGTTATTGCATAAACTGACTGATTTGGCATGCCATAGAAAGTGCAAGATGATGTAATTCCATCGGATCAATCTAATACTGAGTTTTATGTTAATTACAATATCGTTCGGTTAGAATTAGCAACGAATGATGTTAAGTTACGGGCTTTTGCGGCATTCAAAATAATAATAAGGTACTTATTTACTTATTAAGAGTAATGATAAAACATTTCATCGTGCGTGTTTCATGAACTCGGGGGCGGTTGGAACAATCATTAGGACCGGTCTTTCCATGTGTATACCGTTGAAGCAGAAACTCCGGTCGTTATTTTAGGACTGTTTTCACATACTAAGTTAGTTTAGCCGTGTTTGTTTTGAGTGAATTAATCCGTTATATTTTATCTGTGAACGGGTTTAGCGACGTTTTAAGGCGGACCACGTGTTCGGTATTTTCTTTACTGGGGCTCGCAACATTTCGTGTCGCCGGTTATTTATACGACGTGCGACTTAATCGGTGCCCATTAGGGTCTATTCATTTATTACGTAAGACTATTTGGGGGGGCTGGTCCGAACATGTCTTACGTTACAAGGAAAATGTTCATCAAAGTCATATAGTTTTTCTTACGCTAGGGGGAGAGGGGGTCAGAACGTGGTTAAATTTGTCTTACGTAATAAATGTATAGCCCTTTACCGGCTCGACTCTCGTCGCATGCAAATGAGCCGCGCGACACGACAAATTACATCCACGATGTACCTACTACCGAACAGATTTAGTAATTTCTATCGAGTCTCTTATCTACAGCGTGTAAGAGTTAGTCATGCGAGCGCCTGAACGAGAACATTTTATCTTTAGCCAATGATCTAGACGAGATAGTATAGACTTACTGCAATTAATCTTCAGGGATACCGCTGACTGTATTCCGCTTCGACGCAGTAACACTCCTCTTGATTTTTTTATCGTTGAATTACGACGCCGACCTCGACCCTCGATTGTCAAATATAGCTACAATCGCACTGCATCCGAGACTCGACCAAAATAGCTTCTTGAATGCTGTATCTTGGACTAGACTTGGCTACTGACTAGTGAAAGTACTACTGTTACATTATGTTCAGTGTAGGTCTGATGACACGGAGCATTGATGATGACTGCAGAACGTTCACTTTTGATAACATGATATTGTGGTGAAAGGTTCGTTACAAGTTTACAGCGAAAGTCTTAATATATAAATGCTACGTCTTACTTGACACATTTGTCTATTTGTAACTAATTTGATGAATAACATAAAAAAAAACTCCATTCGTTTTCAAGGATGTCTAAAATAAATCGTATGCTCTAAAACTAAAAGAAAGTACGTACCTAATACTGTAGTAGTTGAAGTAATGATGGTGATAAATAGTAATCGCGTGAGTTTGCGCTGCAGTTAACTACACATGCACCTACATATAGTGCTAGTGAGTGCATGTGTTGCGAATGCGGGTAAAGGGCAAACTATTAAATCAAACTTACAAGGCTGTTTTTGTTCGAAATGTTGTTTAATGAGTACATGATAAATCGTTTACTATATTTAGCTGATCGTACGACGTAATAATATGTGTAAGTAGGTACCTACTAGGGAATGCACGATCTAGGCGAGATCTCGAAGTACCACAAAGCCAGTCGTTTTTTACTGAATACGTATGCAAATGCTATTAATTCCAGTTATGATTATCAACATGTGAAATAAAAATAAAATCGGCTTGTAGTGGTTTATAATTGTGTTAACATGTTTTTAATAAATAAATAAATAATATCCGTTTTATCATTTGTGACAGAACTTATGACCTGACTAGGTATAATTAAACAATTTTGCAATACATAATACAATTTTCATCGAATAAAAGTGGGTAAGTTTTAATTTGTTAGTCAGACAAAACTTTTGTCATGTAGTGTTTTATATAGAAGGTTCAATCGCGCAATCTCGTACGAAAATTGTACGAGACCGTTTTGTAAAATATGGGCGATCGAGATTGCATTCCCTAGTAGGTGCCTATTGGACTTAGAATGAAAACCCGCATTATCTACTCTGCTTTATCCCGCCTTAACCAAAGGGCTTGGGGTAATTTCAGTATATCTTCTTTTATTACCTTCGGCTAAAGCTCGCAGCTTCGCACCCCGAGGCCTTTTCTCTCGATGAGGAATCCACGCACCTGCTGCACTGAAAAACTCGTCTAGACGGGGCATATTAAACGATGTAGGCGTCTAGGCTCAAACGTGTTGATAAATCCATAAAACGACATCCACTTCATTGTCAACCTTGTTGCTCTCTCCAAAATGGTCACGTTGCAACATTCGCCCGCAGGGCTTAGGAGCAGGTACTCGTTGGTATTGTTTTATTCAGCTGTTACACTGGATTGTTCTGCCAGGAATCAGAGCCTTCTCTGGAATGACATTGTTTGTGCCTTATCTGTTTGTTGCAAGTGAACAATCGATCTTCTCTTGTTTTCAAGTTGTTCATTTTCTTACTTGCCAATTTGGTTTACCTTGGTGAACGAATTTGTAAACGTGCAGGTTTATTTACACAAAATAATAAAATTGTTGCGAGATGGTTCGAGGAATTGTGCACCGATAATTTTAATATCTATGTACACAAGTTAGGTATCATATGTCATGTGTTTATTATATTTTTACAGGATACGATTATCAAGGGGTTTTTACCCGAGTTGACTGAGTTTAAAGGGCCAAATAAGTGGGCTTATCTAAGTGTGCGTAGTCAAAGTCAAAGTTAAAGTGATTTATTCTTCAATTTAGGCATATTACATGCACCTACAGTACCGGTCAAAAGGGTCATTCTCAAATTGTTAACGTCACTTGTCACCACCATGTGCAAAAGTTAAGAATTTCCCAGCAGTTAAATATTGTAATACTTATTTATATAATAGCTTATTTAGTCAACATTTTGATCCGTGTATAAAAAAAGAAAAATTAAGCATTAGTAGCGTTAACTTTTGCACATGGTTGTGACAAGTCAATCACATTATTTGAGAAATACCCAAAAGTTTAAGTTCACCCTTTGTTTTTGGTACAAATTTGTACTTTTGTGCGATAATGTTTTGCAGTTCAGGAGCCGTAGCATGGTTGGCCTTATCACGCGACAAGTGACAAGATAACAGCGTCGTCTCGTTCTATCGAACGGTGTCAGCCAGTGACGCACGCTCTATCCTATCACCTATCGCGTGACAAGGCCAACCATGCTACGGGGCCAGATGTCGAAAATTGTTTCCAACTGATTCGTTATTGTTTACGGAGATGTGTTTGATTTCTAAACAACTGATTCCCTAAAAACCAACATTGTATCTGATCATTGTACGTTTTAAGTGGCAAGCCCATATATGGCCCAGCCTTTGCCGTCATTCCTATAAGATTTTAGGGAATGCGTTGTTTAGAAATGTACGTGAATTGTGTCTGACTAATTAAACACATCTCCGTAAACAATAACGGATCAGTTGGAAACAAATTTCGGCTTCCGAACTGCAAAAAAATATTGTCCAAAAGTACTCATTTGTACCTAAAACAAAGAGTGAACTTAAACTTTTGACCGGTACTGTATGAATGTCGATAAACTACCACCGGTTCGGAAAGAAAACCTCTGCCTCGAGAAGAACCGGCGTAAAAAACTCGGCGAGGCCTAACCTCATTACATTAGTCACTTTGTATTTTGAATTGTTGATAGGGCCCAAGAACATACCTAATACACAAACTCTGTAACGCTTTTATTATGATATAAAGTTGAAATCTGCAGGCGTATCTGCGCTAGAATGTTTGCTATTACTTCATTGTCTAGACGAGAAGGGTCGGTATCATGTCTCAGGGGGAAAAGGTAGCGGGCCGCAAATTATGTTAGCGTAGCGTACTGGAAGCTAGCAGCTAGACCGTGGCGCGCATTGTTTACTCGTTCCTAGTTGGCTCTCGCTTACTCACTCGTAACAACAAAGTGCCCTGAGTTTGTCTTTCTCTTTCTATATAATGATCTGATTGTAAGATTGCTGCCATATTAGTCAGCTTGTACATGTTGTGACAATTGGGTACTTTCCTGGGTAAACAAAATATAATTATACTTAGTCCGTCAGTTAGATTATCAAAAAAAGAATGGACGCGTATTTTTTTGTTTGTCAATTAAACAAAAATGATGAAGATATAGCCTCTTAAAGTTTCGCGTGACGTCACATTATGCTAAAAAGTGTACCATAATGTGACATCACGCGGAACTTTAACGGGCTATATCTTCATCATTTTTTGTTTAATTGACAAACAAAAAAAATCGTGTCCAATCTTTTTTGATAATCTAACTGACGGACTAAATATTTTTTTTAGGAAAGTAGCTAATTATGTCATAAATGGCGATGGGTGTACAAAAGCAATAAAAGAAGAATTAGATGAAATACGTGGGTCCCGAAGGAAGTAGCTAATATTTTGACTAGTTAATTTAAGTTCAATTAATTATTTCCCACGCAGTTGTTTTTGATTCACTCTACACCCCAAGGAAACTGAATTAATCTGCGTTTTATCTTGTCACCAGGCCTTTCAGTTTTATTTATGAAAACCCGGGTACTACTTGAACTCGGTCCCCTAAATTTACCCCCCTCTCGACAGAACTTTAATTACTCGACGTCTTTTTGCGAGGGAAGTTTTTGCGTGTAACTCTGTAACTATTAATTCCATTGTAGCTCCCTCAGCAAATGAGAGGACGATTAACAAAATTAAAAGGCAACTATTTCACACTTAACCGCTTAGGTGGTCAAAGGAGCCTTCCCGTGAAACGTGGAATATTGGGTATTCCTTCATTTGCTATCATATTTACAGGCCATAATTTTGTTTACCATAATTTCATGTGCCATAACCGTTATTTACCATAATATTCATAAGACAGAATTGTTATTTTCCATAATATTATATGCCATAATATAATTTGCCAGAAACTTTATAATCCATAATATTCATATGCAATAAAATATCTCATCATCATGTTATTACCGCCTTCGGCCCAACTCAACTCTAAGGCAGGTCGGTGTAGGTACGACGACGAGCGAAGCGAGGGAGGAGTGTTAGGTATAACAGCGCGCGAGCCGTGCGAGCGAAGCGACCATGCCGCGATTGTCGCGGTGTAGCGGCCGGCGAAGCGCCAGAACAGAGGGCCTACCGCGAAACAATTTTCGTTTTCGTTCGTGTATCTCCGTCTCTGTCGCTCGAATTAGCAAGTGCGACAGAGACGGAGATACACGAACGAAAACGAATATCGTTTCGCGGTAGGCCCTCAGAACCGAACATTCGCAACATTCGAATGGCTCACAGAAATGTAGTTTTTTTATAGCAAATGAATATTCTGTCAAGTAAAATTACTGCATATAAAATTATGGCAAATAAAGTTTATGGCATATGAATGATTCGGGCATAGAACATTGTGGAATATAAAATTACGGCATATGAAATTATGGAAAATGAAATTCGGGCAAACGATAGACAACCGGGAATATTTAGTACCTATTGTTACGGCCGATGGCCATTTGAATGGCGGCGCGGAGGAGAGTACTAAGATTGTTGTGATTTTGACGTCACGTCGTTCGCCGGATTTTCCGAGACGAATAACGTTCGCTCTTAATCGAACGCTAGGTCGAAATTAACGGTTTACATATTTTACAGGAAATATGTTTGTAATAACATTTATTCCTTGTTCTAAAACAATCAAAATTATTGCTCATGTAAAAACCCCGCAAGGAATTTGACCTAAAGAAATAAGAGTGATAGTATGTTGTGATTATTTAAGTTGACCGAATTGCATCAAAGTAGTCCATTCAAAAAATAACTCTACTATCCAAGGTAAAAGATTCAAATTCCACACACACACAGTTTTATAAAAAGTCGGTCACATACAAATAATCTTAACTTTATATAAGCATGCCGATATTTTGTATGTGCGTATTACAATTTCCGTAATCAAATGCGCCACAGTTATCAGAGGGCCTACCGCGAAACGAAATTCGTTTTCGTTCGTGTATCTCCGTCTCTGTCGCTCGCGCTCGAACTAGCAAGTGCGACAGAGACGGAGATACACGAACGAAAACTAATTTTGTTTCGCGGTAGGCCCTCTGGTCATGTTTGTACTCGACCATAGGAGGAATAACACAAATATTTTGTACCTACAAGTTTAATATTATTAATAGTCTTCTAACCACCGTATTACTAATAAAGAAAATACAATAACATGAACGTGACTTATTAATCATTTTCATTATATATACGTGTGCAAAATTTCTAATAAATATTTAACGATTTCATGCATCGGATGCTCTAAACGCCTTGCATTGAGCATCGTGCACTGAGCTCCTCATTGTCCAGCCGTGGCGCCTGCTATATGAATTCCTGTATAATCATGCATTTCTAATGAGATATTTTCTGATAGCGTATTATAGTACTATGTGACATGTAATGTTAAAATTAATGTTTTGATCTCTTCTCGGAAATACCTACTACCTAATTAATGCAGGTGTATAAAAGCGAAACAAGCGAATGTTCTTTAATTGCCAGAGCAGATTTTGTTTTTAAAACTGGTATAAGTACAGAACTGGGTGTAAGAATTTTTTTTCGCTATTGTCGTCTCAGAAAATATTGTTTAATCACAGTTAACTATTTATGAAAACGTAAACCAAGTTTGGAAAAAGAAGATTAAGCACCCAATCTTTATTTTTTCTTCAAAGTTCTCTCTATTCTATTGGTCCTTCCTCAGCGGGGATATAATCATGAGCCTACTACAATGACGTTTGCACCGAGCGGGTCAAACGCTCTGTGATTCGCACACACAGGCATTTGAACAAATTAATTATTACTGACCAACTAGAAGAAGAAGAAGTTATTTATTTAGCACACAAAGAAAACACACAATGAGATATACAAGTAGGTACTTAAACATGTGCTAAATAGGACGCAGTCAGCGCTTCGTTCTCACGGAACTTCATATACTGTACATCTACATGCCTAGTTTGTATGACCATGAATGTATGTTTCTTATCTAGTTTTCTTTTGTTTCAGCAACTCAAAGATGAGCTCGGCGAGGTGGTCGCTGAGTTGGAGGCACTGGACGGCCAGGAGGAGTGCAAACAGAACAGCAAGGCCAAACAGATGAGCATAGGCAGAAAGAAATTCAACATGGATCCTAAAAAAGGTTGGTGCTAGAGTATAGATTTCTACAGAGGAGCTATACGTGTTGCCACAATAAGAGACGGAAAGGCGAAATGGTTGATGGCTTACCACAAACAACCTACTTAATTTGGACGGACAATGGTTTATTTGCCGCAATTTAATACCTACTAGTTGCGGCAAACAAAAAAAAATGTGGAACCATGACAAGGACAACGAATGAACAAGAACACTTATTGAAATTTGTATACTACCATCTCGCTCGGTCGTGGTATTATTATTACCATAGCTTGTAATGAGTATTTTAGGTCCGTGAGGTTGGTGATAAGCATCCAAACTATTTACTTACACCTATTAGAGAGAATTATATCGTCTCAGAAGAAGCCTCGTTAGGTTTTCCTTGAGTTCGATCATTATATTAAATTATTGACATTATGAATCACAAGAACTGTATGTCGACTTATGACACAAATACAGAAGCATAACAACAAAATAATTAGATAGATGCCGGACGCTTGATACCAAGAATAGATTAATCCAGGTAAACTCGTTCATACCTATTTAAGCTATGAAAGAATACTTATAACATTCGAATATACATAGGACTCTCCTGGTCTTATGATACTGTACTCTCGTAGATTAAATGGAAAATAATACCGTCATTGATCGCGTATTCAAAGAAATAATGTATTAGAGATAGTTGATAGCCATTGGAGTAATGGTGGAACACCGTATCAGTCCATCATTTTGATGGCTGTCCAGATCAGAAGGTCACCATATCATCTTCGAGTGTCATATCTTCAAATTTAGCGGGAAAACGGCTGATTTGAAGATTCTCTCGACGGATGCAGTTGCTTACCTTAAGTCTAACATCATAAAAATTTAAGTAGAGAATTGTAAGCCATGCGTACGATAAATAAATAAAATGGCATTCACGCGACAGAGGCAGGTGCGGCGTTCCCACGGCAGGGCCTAGCTTCCACGTGCACGGCAAATTGTCCTATCCTGCACTTACGTTGACCGACCAAGAATCCCGCCATGAATTACCTGCGACACAATCACCTGAACGCTTCTCATTACTAACACGAATTCATTCACAGGTGGAATCGTCTTGAATCAGACTTAATACCATTTGATTGCCGCCTTTCGCTTGACGTGCGTGCTTTAGCGTGGAAATGTTGTTAAAATACGCTGAGGAGAGAAAGCATACTTACTGTGTCACAGGAAGGATGACACATGTTTAACAAAAGCATGTAATTCTAAGAAATATTCATTGGTTTACATGCGACTTTTATGTTTAACAACCTATCAGAAAACTCGACTATTAACTCAAAATTCTATCTCATTATTGTCTCATAGCTTAACAAAAGAATCATGGACGCTTGCATGACGAACAAACGTGCGTTCATGTGTTAATACTTGAACTACGGGCCCTTCTATTCTCGTATTAGCTATGAACAATTATTAAATAACTTATGATAACAGTTACAACACCGCAAGGCCGTATTCCGTTATAGTAGCAAGAAATTATGAATCTTTGCGGTCCACGCTTAACCAACATGACCGATGGCTGCGTTACACGTTTAATGTATCGGTATCCGGTTATTAAGGTTGGACCGAGAGCTCATATTATAACCAGTTGACAGAGCTAAGTCGATCATTCCTAAGAGTCCTAATTAGTTAATTACTCTTGGATAAAAACTGCTACAAAATATCCATGACATGGATCCTTTTTTGTTCATTTGACATTTAAGAGTTTTAAGACAGTCATGCACGCCGTAGAGCTACCTTTTTTTGAAATGAAGTACTAGACCTAAACCCCTAGGATCTAACTGTATTTATAGATGAATGTATATCTTAATTTATACTCGAGCCTTACCGTGTAAAATCTTTTCATATGAGCTAATTAGGTCGCATGTACAGTAACGTGCGTCCTAACTCAAAGCTGGCAGCCGCCGCGAGAGCTGCAAGCAAGGCCCTGAGCCAACTTCCTTGAATACACACTCGGAGCCCGTCTCACGCTCAAGCATCTCTCGACTACATACACACAAGTTTCCATCTCTCCCTGGACAATTTCCTAATGACGTCGCGACGTGAAAGACTCGCTTTATTCATGTACTTTGAATTTTCTTATTGCATTCTACGGAACGCGTTTTAACGTTCTTGTTAGCGTAAGCACTCCGAAATGTTGAATCCTAGGTATGCAATGGAAAAAATATATATATAAAGAGTATAATTATACCACGGATGCATAAAGAGGGTTATTATACAAACGTTTCAGATTGTTTAATACCTATGCACTTTAGTGTTAATTCATTATTAATTTAGAACAGGTTTTAGTGAATTGTATTGTGCCAGCACTGCATTACAGCTGCGTAAACATCATGCATTAGCTAACCACGTTCTGATTTTGGCGCATCCCAACAATACGATTTATTGCTGGCACGTGCCGGTCGTATAAATACCAGGCATTTTAGGAGTTTGTTAAACAGATTAGTGAAAGTATTTTTTTAATTTTAGATAACTAACAATTTAGGGGAGTAACACGGGCCCTTTTTGTGTTTTGGGGGGGGGGGGGGGGAATGCGTTACGTCGCCGCCATGTGGCGAGGTCACGGGAACGCTTGCGCACACATCCGTGACCGGACACACAGCGGACCCCAGAAACTAAGCAACTCTTGGGCTAAACTAACCACGGAGTGGGCGCCGCACAATGGGCGGGGGACCACGTGGCAGGCCAGACGGAGACGACGGGACCACCTGGACGCATTTCGCTATGATTTGCCAGAGATTGCTCTGAATCGGGACGAATGGAAATCGAGAGGGGAGACCTTTGCCCAGCAGTACAAAACAATGCAACAGTTTGTACAATTGAAAAATTAAAAGATAATAATTAACGTACAAATTTTTTTGCACATTTTCTTATTCACTTCAGCCTATCATAAATATAACAGGCTTTATAAAAATATTTGAGCTTATCCTTTGAATATGCAATGAACATGCATAATTCATGTAATGCCCTGCATGGCACGTGACTTTGAGGGTTTCTTTCCCCCGGGAAATAATTTTACTGCCTTACCGATGGCACATAATGTGGTTTTCTGCGCAGACTAAATTACGTACCTGATGCGGTATTTTTCTGTTGATTGCCGTGATGAGGAAAACTGAAGTAGCGGAGTAAACGTAATTTCCTGCCGAGGCACTACCTAGCTGTAATTAATCATGTGCCACATCAAGGTTATTTGCGCTAGTACGTACCTACAGGTCTGATGTTACTGCACTAATTTATGCCAAAGTTCCGTCAGCTTGTTAAATGAAAAACTACACCGACGTTGGCAGAAATGACGGTCGCATTGCAACTCAAAAAGCTATCTTACCGCAAATACGCCATTGAAAATATTACCCAGTATTCTCAATACGGTAAAAGGTGCCCCTTTACTTCCATACCAAAGTGGGACGTTGCCGTTACTGGGGAATTTTATTTCCGCTGGGAAGCATAAAAATTGTGACTACCAATTCGATTTATCCATTATTGTTAAGTGGCGTCTCCGGTCAAGCTAGATCGGCGCTGTGGACGTCGCATGTCTTTTGCCGGCTTCGTTCCGCTGCGGAACGACGATCTGTCATGCTGCCATCTTCATTTTCCATGCTAATGTGCCAGGCATATACATAAATCCGGTTCTATTTCGCTCGCTCTCGGTGCTAATTGATGGCTCATCTCTAAGGATAATGACCTGGCAGAAAAATGTGTCTCCATCACAATAAAAGAGCGATTGGATCCTTGTTAGATTAATGCCCCGTATCGGCGAATGCGAAATTGCGCAAAACCAGCGAAGCGAGTCATATTTTCTCGAATAGTAACGACGTCGTTAAAGGACTGTAACCTTGCTGCTGCGGAGAAAGAATTTTCATGTCAAATGGACGGTGATGTTTGCCGTACTTATTTGTTTTATTTGTAGGCATCTGACATTTGGAAAGGGCGAAATGAAGTAAAATTTTCTGGCAAAGCTATCATAGGACGGCCCGCGAGCTGTGTTGCGGCGAGATAGACTATCCGTCTCTTTCTCATTAGAGCGCTTAGAAAGAGACGGATAGTCTATGTCGCCGCGAAGTAGTAGAATTTCATTGACTTAATCAATATTAAGCGTTTATTTCATTACGCCTGAAGATTTCCAGCCCACGTGTTTTAGTCCTCGTTTGGCAACGATGCCTGCTAGGATACGCCTGCGTCCCAGTATGCGGGGGCGTCCGTGACGTAACCAACCCGAGAGGCGCACTGCGTAGGAGTTAGACAACAAATTAAAATCGATAAGAGTTCCTAAATATTTAACCGGTTTAAGGGTGGCCGTTTTCTGTATCTTTTTGATGTACGTCAAAGCAGCGAGGAGACAAAACCGTACCTATTGTGAACAAAATCCATTTAGTTTTGGTTTTAGTTTGACATCATAATCTATCACCGATAACTTGGAACTGTAAAATAGTAATGCCTTTTATGGTTCTGTTAGACCAGGGGTCGGCAAACTTTCTAACCACAGAGCCAATTTCAGTAAAAATATATATTTTAAGAACCGTAAAGAGCCATTTACACAATGTTCGATCTCACATTTCCTTGAACCTACCTTTATGAGGGGTCCTCGAAGAGCCGCAAATGACCCTTCAAAGAGCCGCATGCGGCTCGCGAGCCGCGGTTTGCCGACCCCTGTGTTCACGATTGCAATAGCGGTGAGGCGACGAAGCACCTTCTTTATATGGCTATCCGGGAGTGACATTCCCCTACATATAGGTGCTAGGGATATACCTATGAATTAACGAAACATGTTGTATGTTGACAGAGGACATTCCAAAGTCGCTGTACTTATCTTAATATAAATAAAGTTTAATCTGTATGCGTAAAGCTTATCTCATAAAACTTATGTTGAAAATAAAGTTAACAAGTCATTTTGAATAAATTTACAGCATGCTTTGTTTGAATGGCACTCGCATTCCGGCGTGCAATTGCAACGGAAATGCATACGGTGGCGGTCACCGGCTGCTTTCACGCCGTATCGGGATCGGGCCTGAGTGCCACTCGTCTCCAGACCGAACGCTTTTATTCAGGATCGCATTTCAGCTTAATGTACTGCACTGGAACTTATAAAGGCCCGCTTTTAGCACCAAAAAACTAACGAACGCTTTCAATGTGGCTTTTATCGCAAAATATTTGCGTGGCAATTTTTTAGGCGGCGGTTTACATAGCGCCATATAGCAGTGTTTGAACATTTTCATTTTTCGCTGCGCCATTTGCTTTGGAATAGAAGATTTTAATGGCATTGTGCGGTAAGCTCGATATACAAGCAAAAGTTCGACTTGTGCTCGAAGCATTTTCAGTATTTAGGAACACTTCCCTTTACCGTTTATTTTATTAATTCCTTGATTATTGTTTCATACGCGATTCCCAGTTAGGAGCAAACTCGAGGAAAACAATTCGTCGTGTACGGAATACCGAATACACATAGGTACGAGTATATTATTTTTGCCTCAGATTTCAGAAACTGTTCGTCTAAGGTTTCACAGTCACTAGTATGTTTGTCACTCATGATTCGAATCGCGCCTTCTTATTGAATATTCAAGTGTTCGCGAGCACAAATGGGATCGTAAATCTCGTTTTTCTTTTCTGCGAAGGTTCATAAGTACACATAAATGGATATCACTTTCCAATATCCGAAAGGAAAGGCGGTAAATAAAAACACGTCAAAGCATTTATTGAAAATAAGTGAGCATTATAATATCATCTTGGGAATGGATGGGTTTTGGTGTCACCGTTAACGATCGTGACGTAATAGTTACATAAAAATGATCTTTATGAAGATTGTAATGACTTCGTCAGTTGTGATATTTTGTGCATACTCAAACATAAAGTAGGTACACTTCTTAATTTTATTTCACAATGAGGTGATGATTCATTTATGTTTTGTTATTGACTTTTGTATGACTTATGACAACCACGATGCGTAATTCAATTGTAAGTCGTTTCAAGCGCTTGAATTGCCTCAAAGAGCTAGCTTTCGATGTGATATTTGAGCGGAATTTCCTTAATTCGGCATGACGAAACTAATTAAATTCATTTTTGTTATACGCGTATAAACACGGGGAAAAACAACTTTAATATCATTTCCATTCTGTTATCGAAAATTAGTATTTTTTCCTGCCTTGCCTCGTGATTTGGTTTTCCTAATAGAACCACCAATGTTTTCTGTACAAACCTCCTACTATTATTGTTCGAAATACGTCTACATAACTTGAAATTAGTGATCGACGAAGTCACCCTTTGTGTTGTTTAATCTCGAAACAAGTCTAATGGTTTCGGCTTGCACCATCAATTAGACGCATTATTCATTGAAAATTATCATTCGTATTGTTGATAAACAGTCCAACGATTTAGACAGCGTAGGTACTTGTAGATGGAAGAATTGTAATTTGTACAATGGCATATTGATTACTCATAAACGGAGTTAGATTAGAAACTGGCTTTCCTGTTCCTGATATTTAGTTAAGAATATGCGAGCATAAAATATCCGCGATTTCGGTTGGCAAACTACGTCGGGAGGTTGATAGAAAAGTGGATATTTTTTGTTCAGTCCAAGCATGACTGACGAGAAACATTAAAGAACCAACATTGTGCTTATACTGCCAATGTTGATAAGAAATCATATATGTTTAATTTCGATACTGTGTAATAAATATTATTGGAACTGCACTGTATTCACACATGCTAATTTATTATTCCAGGTATCGAGTACCTGTACGAGAACGGACTCCTCCAACGGACAGCCGAGGACGTGGCGCAGTTCCTCCACAAAGGCGAGGGGCTGAGCAAGACCGCCATCGGGGACTACCTCGGCGAGCGGTCGGACTTCAACGAGGCCGTGCTGCGGGCTTTCGTCGAGCTGCACGACTTCACGGACCTCATACTCGTGCAGGCTCTTAGGTGAACAACGTATACTACTATTTCATTCATCATTTCATTTCTAGCTAGTACTGTCCCACTGCTGGGCAAAGGCTTCCCTTTCTGCTTGCACGTATCCTCAGTATTAATAGACTACCTCGGCGAGCGGTCGGACTTCAACGAGGCCGTGCTGCGGGCCTTCGTCGAGCTGCACGACTTCACGGACCTCATACTCGTGCAGGCCCTTAGGTGAACGACGTATACTACTATTTCATTCATCATTTCATTTCTAGCTAGTACTGTCCCACTGCTGGGCAAAGGCTTCCCTTATTACTATCCGCTACGTCCCAACGCATGGATTTCGACATATGAGGTGTCGATGGATTCCTCTTAATCGTGGGAGTGACATAGGCTATAGTGTTTGCACAAAAGCAGTTGGGTTTTTCGAAAAATCTTTTGATTTCACTTGTTACAGATATTGATGTATTCAGATGATCTGTAAGGAGTTTTCAGTTTAAACAAACTTTTTTCGGAGACACTCAATTCTGTCAATATATGTCTGATACTGCGGATTCCGAATTTGCGATGCGTACTCAAGTTTGCTTCTAACATAGCACAAAGAAGGACTTTTATAATTTTAGCTTGGATAAAATACAAGGAATTACGTATGATGAAACCTAATGCTTTGGTAGCACTAGATACAACATTAATAATATGGTCATCGATCATCGATTAACTATGGAGGCGCTCGCTAATTTCATCACTCAGACACATATTCGTACTGATCTAACATTATATTTATAACCCATGTTGACGTGTATCGCCAGTTACCAACCGGAGAATGATAATGTAACAGCATAATTACATTTATTTCCTAGAAAACTACATATAAATAACGAATTTCCTCCCTCTACGATCTGGACACATATCTCTCTTTAATTCCCTTACGTACTATTTATCATGCATGTGATAGTCGGTTTAGACCATTGACCTTTCTAAAATCCAAATTCAGTTACATATTTAAGGGCCTTTTTAACCGAATTTGGCATTTATTCCCGTTCTGACATGGTTATTTGAAACTGATACAATCGAAAGATTATAACAAACACATTACACATATTCTATGTCGTAGCGCAATAGAGTCGATTGACTATGTATGCGGTTTGTATTCTAATTCAAGGGCACGCGACTCTCGGGCTTTGAGTACAAATATTGATTTAAACATGCAACTTAAAACCTACGTCTAATGTCTACATAAACAGCATTATGCATGAATATGTATTATTTTCGAGAACCAATGTAACTCCCGAGTTATTTATGATGACGCAATTATTCAGTCCTCGTCATTGCGTTGACATCAGATATGTGGTAGGATAAATAAAGCATTGTAAGGTTTCGTATCACGTACAGTATTCTTATAGTACGTATGAAATTGTTAACCCATTCGCCGCCACAGAAAAAAAATGTGAGGTGGCACCCCAACGCCACGCAAGTTATAAGTGTATTGTTTTCGGACTTCGTATTACGTCGGTGGCTGGTGGGTTGCAACAGTGACAAACTTGAGTTCAAGTCAGTGGCCGCGAAATTTAAATACCAATAAATCTTTTGATTAATGCCATAAACATTAATACGGCTTAAATTATAGGATCTATAATGTTTACCATTTTGCGGGGGGTAACTATAAGCTGTTCTAACAAATTCAGTTACGTTAGTAACTTCCAGAAGTTACTTATGCGTGACAAGATAATCAAGACCCATCGAAATCAGGAATCTGTCAGTACTTGTATAATGCAGTAGCTATACTTAGGATCTAGATTGTCGAGGAGATATAAGACATGAGCTGAGTAAAAACTTGACGAAATTAGACAGAACATAGCATCTAGCATTGTATTAAGATCTATCTGTTTACGTCTCAGCAGTACTACTCGTAAATGTCGCCTCAAAGCCGGGAGCAAACGAGAGCAGGTGATCGTACAATGTAATTATTTTCGTTGGCTCGAAGCGGTTCGGTAAACAAGCCGGCGAATGTGCGAACTTCTTGGAAAAACCATTGCCATGTTCATTGTTATCGCAATCGACCAGAAATTTCGTCGATATATTAATAAATTGAACATTTCAATACCTTTTACCTTTGTACATTTTATTACGATTTATGGTTTCCATACAAGTCTTTTAAAATAGCGAACTGAATAAAATACATTTCTAAATAAAATACTACTATGTATACGGTAGCTGGTTGAGGAAAATTTGAGGGTCTGTGACAAAGTCATTTAGGGGAAATGCAATTTTTACGTTACTAATCTTTTTTCTACTTTAGCATTCTATACACAAATTATACTGTCTGAAAGGAATCTTCTCGTTAAATGTCAAAGCGCTAGTGGAAGTCAGACATGTAAAAAAAAACCTCCTGCTTCAATGTATTTTTAACACCACCGCCATCACCTAACTATTCGTCATCAAGGGCACATATTAATCCCCACAATCTCTGATTGCAGACAATTTCTCTGGAGCTTCCGTCTGCCGGGCGAGGCACAGAAGATCGACCGCATGATGGAGTGCTTCGCGCAGCGCTACTGCCAGCTCAACCCCGACATCTTCACGAACGCGGACACGTGCTACGTGCTCAGCTTCGCCATCATCATGCTCAACACGTCGCTACACAACCCCAGCGTGAAGGACAAGCCCGCGCCTGAGCAGTTTGTGGCCATGAACAGAGGGATCAA
Organism: Epinotia nisella; assembly: GCA_932294315.1. NCBI lineage: Eukaryota > Metazoa > Arthropoda > Insecta > Lepidoptera > Tortricidae > Epinotia > Epinotia nisella. Next base: position 13,380,789 of record OW028682.1, on the reverse strand, counting down.
CAACGGAGGCGATCTGCCACAGGAATTGCTCTTGGTAAGTTGGCACACTTATAATTATAGAGAGTTGTATAGTCAAGACGTCTTCGCCATTCTCAACACGTCGCTACACGATTGAATTGCAATTTGGCACAAATACTTTCAAGAATTTTCATGTCCACAATATTAAATTTCAAAATCAATGCCATTTTCGTAATTAAAGTCCCAAAAAACCATAAAAACTACACCCATATTGATATTTAGACATTTTAAAAATTGTTGTTGTTTTCGTAATCAGGGACGCGATAAACCATAGAAACAATACCAGACTTGATTTTCAGACCTTTGTCACCACATTTCCCCCGTTTAAGGGTTGGATTCTTAAAAAAACCTGGAACACTTGTTTACTCATTTATCGTTAGGAACACCCCGGTGAAGTTTCGAATGAAATAGTTTTAACTGATATTGTTTCCCCATACAAACTTTGGACCCCCATTTCACGCCCTTAGGGGGTGAATTTTGAAAAATCCGTTCTTAGTGCATTTCCCTAGACTTTATAAGGAACCTACGTGCCAAAATTTGGAATCTCTAGAACCAGCCAGTCAGTCAGTCAGTTTCTTCTTTGAGAGAAGATGATGGCTGACTTGAGATAGTATTCGATCATTGATGTCAAAGTCTGAAATCTTCTACACTGGCGTTATTTTTCAGTGATTCATTCCATATTTTAAAAGTAATTGAATAAAATTTGAATAGCAATTAAAATATGCAATGAATCACACATGGTGGGTCAGAGTTCCCCAGTAGGCATCTATTCTTTTTCCGGTAGTAGATCACGCAGCGCGTCAATGCGTTTAGTATCCTACTAATTCCTACTATTCCTATTCCTACTGATGTTTAGATGTTTGTTACTCAATCACGCTTAAACAATTTGGATGAAATTTTGCACGAAGATAGTTTATAGCCTGGATTGAAATATAGAATAGTTTTTATCCCGGGTCCACGCAGACGTAGTCGCGGGCGGAAGCTTTTCGAATTTTTTCCTAAATTACTTCAAATCTTTTTTTGCTAAAATTATAAAAATATATATAGATCTGAGATGCTTACAACAACCACTTTCATTTGATGTCGCAGAATATAGTTTGCGTATCTTTTTTTTTTATTTTCCTGTTTACCCCCCAAATGTGGGCCCCTTGTTCAGAATTCATTAATTTACTTCACGCGTCCATCTTTGGGTCACCAATTTACTAAATTTCAACTCAATCGGCCCATTAGTTTCGGAGCAAATCGGCTGTGACAGACGGACAGACTGTCGCACGAGTGATCCTATAAGGGTTCCGTTTTTTTTCTGTGGAGGTACAGTACCCTAAAGATTATGGAATCTATTGTGATTTGTCAATAACAATATGAATTGTAGTTAGACACAAACATTAGTTTATCTGACAATAGATGATTCACCAACAGATTAAACAATCTAAATTGGCTTGCTCATTAGGGAAATGTATCATAAATGAGCAATTCTAGAAAAGTTTGTATATTCCTTTTTTGTTACCAAGTTAATGAATGGAAAATTTTATATGAACTTGATTGGTTCTTTAATCCTTGTACTTTCTTAATTGTAAATAATCTCGTTATCTAGAAAATTATTAAAAACATGGTAATTAAAAAGGAATAATTAAAGCTAACTTAATTGACGTGGTAATTATATACAAAGTTTTCTAGAAATGCTCAGTTACTCACATCATAAAGATATTCGTTTACGATTTTCGTGTAAATCAATTAAATTCACCCCACGTTTGTGCGGTGCACGCCGCAGCATGTAATCGTTTAATGAGTAATGACGTAGGTGTAACATTGTCGGGCCTTATCTATAAAGCGGTTGTTTACGACAATATCGGACCCTAATGCGCTGCCTTTTATCAGTACTCTGCCGCTGCTCAGTAGCGCAGTAACTGCGAAGTTTTATATCAGGTTATTAAATTGCGCTTTAAGTGTCCATCACAGTTTAGTGCACTATTGAAATTTTATGGGTTAAATAGCAGTGATTTTATTACAAGCTTTTATTTAACTTTACCAGGGGCCCAATACATAACAATTTACAACTTATAATACAAGCAGAAGTCTTTTTCTAATGCGAGGAGTTGAAAAGAGGTTTACGCTTGTAATACAAGTTGTTATGCAATAAGCCCCTGTTGGTTTGTTAGTGTCGGATAAATCTTGGAATTGCATTTTGAACCACTTAACCTCAACCGATTGAGCTGAAATTTTGGGTATAAGTATAGTTTGAATGACAATTCAATATTATGGTACCATCGAGCTGATCTGATGATGGAGACGGTGGCCATGGGAATTCAGTACTTAACCGACGTAACCCCGTTGAGTTTGGGCTCGTTAGAATAGTCTCAATGAGTAGTTGATGAGTCCATACGTCGGGGTTTTCGGAGCGGGAATGATTTGAGAAAGAGTAGAGATAAACAGATATGTTAGTCTAAGAAAATATCTTATTATGCCTAATGAATAACTACCTCTCTGTGAGTTGTATACAATCTGTGACAAAGTTTTATTTTAATTTCCGTAAAAGTCTTATAACTTATAAGGTAACAATTAAAATAACTTTAATTAATTACCTGCTGTAAATTGAATAGTTGACACGATTTTCAGAATAAACTATTAATATTTTTTCTATATTTGGGACAGTTAATCTACGGCGTCTTGCTGTAAATATCCATTTCAAGGAGCTAAATGATCTTTCCACGTCGACAGTTGTAAATTTTTTGTAGGAATCAATTGATGCACGAGAAGTTTGAGATTGAAGTTCTATTTCTTTGCCTTGTACCAACTCATTTATAATTTTTAGTGTGCTATAGCCAGAATTCTTCTTTAACACCAACTTCAGTTTATCATAAATCTGTTTTCCTTTTACGCTCATGTTTAATTTGGAAACATCTCTATAGGTTTCATGAACTATTTTTAAACTATCGCTGATGGACAGCTTCGCATCCTCTAGTTTTTTAATGTCAATCTTGACGCTCGATATCTATGAAGCATTTTCTTATAAATGAATAGACTTAACTGAAGAGGTTGATAATGAATGCCAATATAAAATATGTACCTATATGTATGATTAATCTTTATTTATTTTTCAATCAATTATTCATTCGGTAGAAACCTACTAGGGTACGATCTGTTTTTAAGTAAATACCTACTCTTTGGCTAATGTCAAACGTTCCCGCTCCGAAAACCCCGATGTATGTAATGATGACGGTATACAGAAAACTAAATAGGCAATAAAAGCTTGTGTTTTGATTAATGCTGCATGTAGGTAGTGCCGAACAATACATCTCACTTCGTATTTATGTTTATTTCTCTCTCGCCTATCCTAATAATATATTAGTATGTAGTTTATATATTAAAATTGTATGACGTTTCCGTGAGTCACCAACGGTACTGGCTGAAAATCAGCGCTGTAGGTGTCTGACACCTCAGCATAATGCTGAGCCAGTGTCCGGTTCACTGCCGCAGAGACACACTTTGTTTCATGTTTTATATGTTTCTCTTGTTTACTTTATTGTATAATATGTGTGTCCTGTGTGTTTGTGAATAAATGTGTTTTCTTTCTTTCTTCTTTCTTTCTTTGTACCGAAAATGAAATTGTTGACAGAAACTTATTATCTTCCAGTCATTATACGAGTCTATAAAGACGGAGCCTTTCAAGATACCCGAGGACGACGGCAACGACCTCATGCACACTTTCTTCAACCCGGACAAGGAGGGCTGGCTGTGGAAGCAGGGCGGCAGGTACCTTACGAGCTACGTCCATTGTCTCACGAATACGCAATACGGGTGTAGACACTAAATAGAATAACCAATAATGTATTTTTTCGAAAAAGGATTAAAAATGTAGTCAAATGGAGAAAAAAGCAACGCAAGAGGTTAAATAATCACAAAGTTATTAGTGTCCAAAGTTTTAAGAGTATGTTCTGTCCCTTTTCCGCAAAACGTACCTTCATATGAAACGATTGTCATGTACTATGGCAATCGTTTCATATTAGGCATATTTTTTTGCCTTCTTTCTTTTAAAATTATAATAAATTTAGAGTCTACACCCCTATTGAGATGATAAATGGCTTTGTAGTTGGCTTTTATATTATTTGAATTAACACTGGTATTGCATTGTTTTAGGGGTTTGAGTAGTTGGCCTTTCTATTATTTCCTAACTCCAGTACTGCATTGTTTTAGGGATTTGTAGACCCGTAATAAAAAATAAAAATGTAGTTATAGTCTGCTCGTGTCAGTCGCCAAGATCGTCTTAGGGTCATCGAGCCAACGTTAGTTATCGCAAAAAATTGGTTGTAGCAAACAAATATAGCACAATAATAAAATAATATTGATCATTCTCTTTTCTTGTGTTTTGTAATTTCGTTTCTTATTTCTATGATATTACGAATCAAGCAATTGCTAATAGTAATATTGTTTCAATTACAGATATAAGTCGTGGAAGAGACGGTGGTTTATACTCAACGATAACTGCTTGTACTACTTCGAATACACGACGGACAAGGAACCTCGGGGGATCATTCCACTTGAAAATATTTCTGTAAGTATCCAAGTATCTGTTCATGTGTTGCCGCTACCTAATTTTATTATCATCACCTTTCGATATACTAGCGATAGAAAATGTGGCGATCATGTGAGCATTTCACTGGCGTAAAAGTAAAGGTTAAAGGCGTATGTTAACCAGCGTAGGAGGCCTAAAATCAAAATAGCGTATCACATAAGTAATAAAAATGGTGGTGCTGATGTTCTTCCTGTCACACACATTTGCGTCGTGATAGGCATAACATCAGCGTGCATCCCACCACTGGAACATAGGCCTCCTCAGGTGATGGGCAGATAGCATAACATATTATAATTTCAAAAATAAAACGTCAAAAGCCACCATTTTAATATTCTATAACTAAAAGATAATTTAAATACACTGATCGCTAAACACTTAAATACAACTTGATTGCAAATAAAAGATTGATGCTAGCAGTAATAAGGCGTTCGCAGAACCTGTCTACCCATGAAACCACCCACCGATCAAAAATAAGTATATTCATTTTAGAAAAAGGGAGCCTTATGTACTCCACAGATTTTTTACGTGACAGCGCTGGATGTCGATATATATATATTTATTTTATTTATTTTCTTCTTCTGAACAGGCATCTTTTGGGTGAGCGTGGTCTATCTTAGATATTGTCTTGTCTTTCTATCATGTTAGACGAGGGTCAAATCTGGGATTGCGTTTGACCTTCCTCTAACACGATAGAAACACGGACGTCACGATCGCACACACGGACAACAAAAAAATTTAAATAAAAGACGGCCGCTTAGCCTAGTGGTTAGTGACACTGCCTTCGAAGCTGAAGGTCCCGGGTTCGAACTCCGGTAAGGGCAAATATTTGTGTGATGAGCATGAATATTTGTTTCTGAGTCTTGGATGTTTTATATGTATTTATATCTATTATATATATCGTCGTCTAGTACCTATAACACAAGCCTTATTGAGCTTACTACCTCTTGTGGAGTCAAAACCAACATGCCGGCCGGGCAATAAAACGAGCTATAGAAAAGGCACGTGGCCGGCCCGGAGATTTATGGCCCGGCCGGCACGTTCGTTTTGACTCCACAATAGTTCGATTTTGTGTAACAATGTCCCCTAATATTTATTTAGTATTATTTATTTACAAGAAGTGTTCCCTCACACTGTTGTGCGCAGGTGCGGCCGGCGAGCGACCGGCAGCGGCCGCACTGCCTGGAGCTGTACGCCAGCGGCGGCGCCGACCTCATCAAAGCCTGCAAGACCGACTCCGAGGGGAAGGTCGTCGAGGGAAAACATACTGTTTATAGGTAACAGGCGTAGCATAATGCATACAAGGGTAGCGGCCCTGGTGCGTACAATCCCGAGCAGCCCAAACATACTTCTGAGTACCATTGTTGTCAGATTTGAAGGTCGTATCCACTCGCACTGGAACGATATTCAGTGTTTACTTTAATAATGTTTTAATGTTGATATCATAGGTCTAACACTAGGATAATTTTTTTCATAACAACTATGGACATGTTTCCGCAAGAAATCATTTGAATTGAATTGAATGGGTGAGACTTAACTCATCATTCGCTTGTCCCTATCTACTTGGGGTTGGCGCATTTTTTTCCATACCTCCCGCATCATCGCTTCGTTACGCTCAGGATTATATCGTAGAATCTCCACTTTGGATTCAATGTACCGCCCTCGCCGTAAATACATCCTTTTGCTCCCTTGAGACACAAAAGTTATTTGTGTCACAAGGGAGCAAAATAGTATATTTACGGCGAGGGCGGTGTATTGAATCCTGAGCGTAGTGAGGGATTCAAGTGTTAATGCCCAAGACGAAAATAATTTTGCTCCTGAGTGACACATGTAACTTTTCACACCGATTATGAGGAAAATTGAAATAAAATGCTCTAAAAATAATTAAATAACTTTTATTTAAGTTTTATTGAAGAATGACGTTTATTGTGACAATTTTTTCAAATATTACGAAAAATTCTCAAATTTTAATATGTAAATGTACCTATAACGTTGCTAAAGTTAAAACTTTAAATATGTTCGTTTTTAATCGATTACGATGAAATTACAATCGATTATTTTCTTAAGATCTGTGTTCAATTGGCACATTGCGTATGCTACATGCCAATGAATAAATTAAAAAAGTAGCTTGAACAGAAAAGTGGCATTTTGCTCCCTCTCGTCGGGGACCAAAACTTACTTTTCTGAATGAGAGCACAGTGTGTGATTTTGCCTCAATTTGAATCACAGCCGTTTTTCTTCGCATTGCATTCACTTTTTCAAATTACAGCCTTTAGTCAAACTCCTACTGTCCTATCTCGCATAATTTTCGAGTAATAAAATAAATCGAGAAACATCCATAGTAAGTCATAGAAACCATAAATACTTAATTTCTCAATATCCGTTGCTTATTTAATAATAATTTTAATATAGGGATATTAGACTAACTTTAACCTACTATTATAATTTAACAAAAATTAAAAATAACGTCTGTAAAGGACGTTACAGTTTGTTTTCTCAAAAATTTCTTATTTTTTTTGACAATCAGTCAAAAGGGGTGTTTGCTTTTTTTACTAAACGTTTTTGAATAATTAGAGCTACGAATAGTAAAAAAATGGAACCCATATCGTTAACGATATCGGAGATATGAATTTTTAAATATTTCTGTCAGGGTTGTCACCTTCTCACCACACAAATATCTAAAGATAATATTCGATAAATCCAGTATAGATTACAAAACGATAAAATAAAATTGCCTTGTCTTCGGTACATAATGTTCAATGTATCAATTGCGAGATGTTTTTTGTGTATCAAATAAAACATTTTCTCAGCATTTTTGTTTGTGTTGTATTCTCCGATGAAGGATATCATGTGGCATTGGGAAGGGGGCCGCCCTCGTTAAGCTGAAACCTCATGCCTACACATGATATCTCGAGGAGCGGGGGTGAGGCGTCATGGAGCCGGCAAAGACCCATGGCGCTGCTTTGCCTCAGCAGAAGCTGACCCATTCTGCTGGGGGATGTCCTTCCGGGCCTCGACCAAGGGACTTAATGCAAGAGGGGCAAGAGGGCGCTCCTCAACCTCCGGGAGCATCTTCATTAGTGCAAGGAGATGTTACTGGCGAATCCAGAAATAAATTCTGGCGATATGATCGAGAGCATCATACTAAAAAAATTGACAGAAAAATCACAATTCTTTTCCATCGGGCTCTCGAATCTTCAGATCCATTTATATCGCACTTATCGCTAAAAGACCACCAAAATAAACAAAAACGAACACAGATACCAAAAAAAAGTTCTATCACTTTTAAAACCTACCGAGCCATTTACCACATTACTTACTGACGATGATGACTATCTAAGTGTTAGCACAGACGAAAGGCTTATCTATTCTGATGAAGAATAAATAACTCATTTAATGTTACTTGACGTTTTCCTGGTTGCATTTCAAGCTCTTCTTCGAGTTCAAGTAATAGTTAAAGTTGCGCAAAATTGCAGCTTTATTTAACACTAAAAATTAGAGAATATAAGTAATTAACATGCCGATTTGATATCAACCCTCTGTTTTTTAAAATACCTTTAGGCATTTTAACTAAGTGGGGTATTTATGACAACCCTATTTCCATAGAAACGGCTCAAAAACTTAGAGATACAATAAGTCCGGTATCGTGTAAGATAAAAACTTGAAATTTTCAGGGCGTATAGGTATACTTATTCTTAATCCTATAGCATAAAAAATTAACCCCCCAATTGATAAACTATTAAGTAAAAAATAATAATGTGAATTTTTTTATGAAGGTCTTGCGCCCTATTTATTATTGTTACAATACACTGTATTTTTTACCAATAATAAAGTATACTTCCTAAAATGCAATGCAAGAGAAATTAAGTTATTATTGCTGTTAATTTTGGAAATAAAAATACAAACTGGTTATGAAGAGGTCAATGACCGTGCAATAAAAAAATTCTAATGTGAGACATAGTCATGATAGGCAACTGGGGGTTTCATCAGAGGATTAAGAAGGCATCAGAGTATTGATATAAATTATAAAACAGAGGTGCTCAAAACTGATCGGTAATCCCACACTGTGGAGAGGTGTGAAAAAATAATTGCGTCCTCGTTTCCAGAATGTCCGCGTCAGCGGCGGAGGAGCGCGACGAGTGGATCCAGTGCCTGCGCCGCTCCATCAGCCACAACCCCTTCTACGACATGCTCGCGCAGCGCAAGAAGAAGGCGCAGCACAGCGTGCACGCCGGCGCGCACTAGCCCGCCCCGCGTCTCACTACTACACAGGCCGCAGGACACCTTGCGCCGTCAAGCGAATTTACACCACGGTATCACATCTCAGTTACGCGACAGAGCTGGTTCACGTTGCGCCGTCAAGCGAATTGACAGCGCGGTATCGCATCTCAGTTACGCGACGGGGCTGGTTCACATTGCGCCGTCAAGCGAATTGACACCACGGTATCACATCTCAGTTACGCGACGGGGCTGGTTCACGTTGCGCCGTCAAGCGAATTGACATCACGGTATCACATCTCAGTTACGCGACGGGGCTGGTTCACATGGCGCCGTCAAGCGAATTGACACCACGGTATCACATCTCAGTTACGCGACGGGGCTGGTTCACATTGCGCCGTCAAGCGAATTGATATCACGGTATCACATCTCAGATACGCGACAGGGCTTTGAGACATTGGGCCGTCAAGCGAATTGGACAGTCGATAGTGCCTTACCATGGACATTTATACATTTCTTCTAAGAATGGTCTCGGACCCATGGGGGTACTAATCATTTTTCTTTTAAGCGTTAACGTTTTGTATGACTTAGCAGCCGGGATAAGTGGCGTACTCGAAGAGCTTATGCTCAGCAGTGGTCGATTACAGGCTGATAATGATGATGATGAATTAAACTGATCACTGCTATCGAAAATTTACACAGTGACACAGGTACTATCGCCCAAGGGTACTGGTTCACACCTCTAGGATCATTTTCGAGCGTTCGCTATGCATGTGCAGACGATTTTGAACAGAAAGTGTGAACCCTTGGGCATGCAATTTCAAACCCTTAGCACTGTCAGTCAAAGCATCCAAAAGGTAAAAACCCTTAGCATTATCCTCGGAAGGTGATCCTTCGGAGTCCTTGGGCCGCTAGTCTAGTACTACATAATATATAACAAAATGGATTGTTTTATGTCAATTGGCTCCTCGTTCGGCCTACCCAAGTGCAATTTTTTGACGTTCTCAACTGTGAAATTGGCCTGACGACCCAATGTAATCAAGCATTATGTATTCCGTATGTATCGACACGTGAAAATGTTGAGCTAGTCATTTTCAATCATTCATTTGAACATGATAAACTTTCTGTTTTTATTGTGTAAAATTGATTGTTATTTTCGGGTTTTACTGCCCTAGGCGATCGCTTCGAAGAAAAATGACTGAATGATTTGGTGACTCACTCCCGACGTTCGATTGGGCTGGTTATTTCTTTGTCTATGGATCGAGTCGATACCGGTTCCTTATACAGTCCTGGCCAGATAATTAAGAACACGATTTTTTTTCCCATACAGTTGCATACAGTTATGACTTTTCAAATTTGATGATAATTTATAATGTGTTTGATTAATTTTGTTTGTGATTATACGGATGTAACCGTGTTTAAACAGTATTTAAGCACAACTTTTACAGAAGGTTTATATAAACTAAATTAAATTTTATTTATACACAGATACCTCAATATAATCAGAAATAAAATTGGCCAAACATATTTTAAATCATCATTAAATATGAAAAGTCATATTTATGTGCAGTTGTATGGGAAAAAAAAATCTTGTTCGTAATTATCTAGCCAAGACTGTATATGCTCTTAACACCAAACCTTTTCCTCTCGGTTCTTAAAAAGAATTGTAAGAGTTACCCTCATACTGGCATGTACCTACTGAGTGTTCGAGTACTGAAATGCCGGACGTAAGACTTATCCGTAGCACAGCAACATATCAATTTCAATTTACTGATATGCCTAATTATAAAGTAACGTGCAGCTTTAATGCAGCTGAATAATAATACAATAAATCATAAATAATGTACGGAAATTCTTAATTGTGTTACCTAGACATTTTATACTCGAACACAAAGATTTACCAAACGGGTACTTCAAACGGATTTTTCGTTTATAGAATTACCTAACGGTATCCACCAAATAGTCATGCCAATGTTAGATGACAAATGAAATGTTTTACTCAGAATTGTATGGCCATAATAAGCCCATAAAGTTATGGATAGATAGACGTCCATCTAAAATGTATAAGACGAGGTTATAGTACTATATGATGATGTTAGGCAGTAGTCAAGACTTCAATCATTGTGATATTCGCCGCTAAAGGCAGCCGACGCACGCATATCAGACCCGTCGCTGCCCATCGTTGTCCATGTAAATAACGAAGGAAAGACTGAACACATGATAGTGTACATTTTACACGATTTATTTGATTGAAATTATTAAAACATGGTGCATTGTACAATGCGTACTGCCAAATTATAATTTAAGATAATTTGCGCCTGTATGAGAATTTTAATTAATCGGAATTTATTAATGTTTATATTTTAATGCGAGTGTTCTTGACAATAATTAAGTTTATCGAGATGGTTGCTATATTGTTGGCAGGTCATGATTAAATCCAGATATCGCCTCGCGTTTCCGTTATCGACACAGGAGGCCGTAACGTATTCAATGAAAGTATTACTTTAATGGTAAACCTACCATACGACAGAATAGTGTAAGTAAATTAATGTTTGTATAAATAGCTTAGTGTTAAATTTTCAGTTAGTGTAAAAAGTAGTATAGTTTGTATTCACTCTTCGAATATGTAAATATTGTAAGTTGAGAGTTGTGGATGCTTAGGAATATTGCTTGTTAGCAGGATAACCATACGTTTTAGTTCACATTCCTCTCTCAAAGAATTATTTGAGGCGCCTATTTTCATTAGTGTTAGACATCATGCATTATGTATTATGTTCTTTAGTCACTCAAAAATGTCATTTCCTTAGTGAATTAGTAAATAATTTCATCTTGTCCATGAATGTATTAGAAGAGACTTACTGTGAGTTGTATATTTTATTCAAAACAAACTATAATTAAAATGAGCGCCTAACCAAAACATTACAATTTTCGTCAGCCAGTGACATATCACCAATCAACATGGCAACACATTATATTACTGAAATTCTACAAGCAGCTCATTGTTTGGACAATTTCACGATCCTTTTCCATCTTCATTTAATTCTCCGCATAATGTTCTATCTTTGTTTGTCCACAAAGAATATGTAAATTATGGAGCATTGTCCTTCACCATGCCCGTTTATTGTTATTGTGATGTGTTGTATGTAACATACTTAATGACATCACCCGTACACCGTGACGAAATCGACCAATTATAAAATATAACGACGGTAATGTGTTCACTTTACGTCCATGGTTTGAGACTATGTTGAAATAGTAAGGCAAACATTTCTACGTATCCTTGGAAAAATAAAACAAGAGTGCAGTGTTTGATATACTTGGTACATTGCCTGATGTGAGACGGTTTCAAATGCCAGCGGACCTATAATGGTTGCGTTTATCGCGTAGCAATGACATGATAAAGCATTCCGCACCTGATACATAGAAATAATAAATGATATATGTTCTATCTTGTCGTTTACCACATGATAAACATGACCATAGTACGCGTGAAAGCTTTTTGTTTTTGAGTGACGTCTTAGGGTGTCGAGGCGCTCGCGAGGGGAGCAATGGCGATACAGATGAATTAGTCCCATACTCATGAACTCCATGACGTTGGTTCCCTCGCGCGTGTCTAGCTCCCGAACTAATCGATCTGTTAGCCTAGTTTAATAGTGGTAAGTTGTAAATGCGCCTCGTAAATGTTAATTTATCTCATTTGTATGATTTATAATGATTATTGAATATTTGCATAATAATGGTGTTGTAAATAATTTTGTAAGAAGATCTAAATACATAAATATCTTTATTTAAATTGTGTTTTCTTTGTATTAATATTAGTTAGAGCAAGTCGTCTAAGTTCCAATATAGATGTAAAGTACATTATTTCACAGTACCAAAATCAAAGGCAGATTTAACTCTACATATTCAACATATATTTAATTCGTCACATACACCAACATATTTTCGACGAGAGCAAATGTCTACTTGAAGTAGTTGAAGTATGAAGAATTGAAGATTACTTTGACAGCGTACTATGGCTACTATTGCTGTTCGTGGTTCTGTGCACGTCAGCATGCGTCGACTTTTCGCGTCATTGGTGTTAAATAATAAATAACAGTATTAATAGAAAAATAAAGTAATCAATCACGTTTGCAGTATGAATCCGCATTGTGGTCATGTTTTTCATTAGTCATGTATCACTTTGTATTCAACAAGGAATGGCGCAAGTAATTACGGAAATGAAGCAAAAAAAAATGTAGGTAACGTCAACGTCCAGTTAGTGTAAGTATAGTGAAGTGTACAGTCGGCAGCGCATGTTTAATGACGTGTAGCCGTCATAGCTCTTTTCTGATTCGCTAAGCAGAACAACAGGTGGCGCTAATAGTTACAGCATAGCTTCTTGCCGCTCATGCGAAGCACATTAAACCTTTCAACGCCAAAGATGGATATATCCGTACCACTAGTTCAATGCCATTGAGGGATTAATCCGTCAAGGAGTACAATGCGATAGCAATCTACATGCATTGACATAAGGTTTAACACTGCAATAAATTTTATGTTGACGGCGTGTGGTTGATAATTTTTCTCTTTGACAGAGCGTTGAATCCATTACTGTGTCTTTTGTGGCAATATGCCACCATCTGAAAGTCTGAAGACAGAGACCATTGGAGGAAGACCCTGGGCGAAGGCGTGGATGATGACAAAGCTTGGTTCGATCTTTTGTAAATAGCACCGACGATAACTGTGACATCCTACGATCACCGTGCACAACTTGTACATGTTTCTCCACCCAGACGCTGCTTTAATATTCTTTTTACCCTCAGAAGGAGGGTTGTTTTTAAAAGAAAAAAAGAAAAGAAGACATTTATTCACTACACAAAAGACACACAGAGACAAAGGAGTAGACATACAATACAATTGACACATAGTGTGTGTGTTTTTCAAGCGTATGTATTGTGTATACTATACAACGATCGTGCATCGAAAATATTTCATGTCGGTAGGTATCGCCGCTGCCTGTAGGTACCTACTAATGACTAATGAACAAAAGCAGCGCCGAACAAGCTAATTCAGACTTTAGAAGTAAAGCAATGTTAACAGAGCCAAAACACTCGGGATCTCAAAACGTTTTAATCAATATTTTGATTATGCTTCCTAGCATAGCACGAATGACAGAAGATTTTGTTAACAATGCTTATATGGAGACTTAACCACAAACCACTACGGTATTCCATCTATGCGTTGTAGATGCATGACTTTGCATTGGGAATATCAAATCGAGATACTGATGAAGTATTTATCGTCTCCAGCTACTTGTTATTAGATGGCGCTACTGTACACTGAAAAATAGTTTATTGGATTATTTGAAATGACTGAAGGATAGCCAAAAAGGTTTCGCGCTTTGGTGGCTAGTATAGGTTGTAATCGTATCATCAAAACCTTCATTTCAGTTCACTACATATATACCTACACTTGTGTGGGCTCTTTAAGCCTGCATCACACCGGCGCGGCCTGCGGTGACGGTAGGTACATAGTAAATTGGACAGATAATGACAAGTTTACTATTGACCGCCGCGGCCAGGCTGCGCCAGTGACAGGCTTTAAACCCATATTGTAGGAGTTTTATATTAGTTTTTTGGTCAAAAAAGGCTCGTATTGTACTAAATGTCATCATAGACAAAATAATCATATCAGACTGTCCTAATCTCATACTTCATGCTGTGATTATGACAGTTGAACTAGGTAGGGCCGTTTGGAATCATACATTTTGATTACATTTCGAGTTCACTTTGACAATCTTAAATTGTAAAATACAGGAGTCAACACGAGATATTCTCTAATACTATTCAGGTATAGAGCAAATACACATCGACACGACTTTACCTGTATAATTCTTTTGCCGATGATATTAATATATGTTCGACAGCTGACTGTACTATCAGCTGTACCACGCACCAGTAACACATTTTTCCTAACGGCGCTCCGCCGACCGTGAAGCAAGGCGGCTTCCTTTTCCGACGCGGGTGAAACGCTACTTGTGCAATGCATGCTATTATAATAACTATAACCTATCACGTATGAATCGGTCTTGTGATGTGAATGATTGGGATTGCCACAAATGAGTGTTGATAGGCTATTCCTTTTCTTAGATAGGTACCTAGTTATGCTTGCGAAAAGAACACAGATAGACAGGCGGATGGATTCAAACAGACGCTTTTTTAATTCGTCGCCATTTCCAAGTCGTTTTCATTCCCAATTTGCTAGAAGTAGAGGCTCACATATATATGCCAAGGGTTCTCTTGCAATTTCCGTGGACTCTCCAGCAACTTTGCCATTGCTTTGGACGCCTGTGCAATTGGTAGATATGTTTCTATAGCAGCACTAGTACGGACTACTCACCGTTTTCACTAGTTCGCCTATATAGCGCAGTGGCATTGAGAAGCTGTTGCGATATCGCTGTTATTGGCGCCCTCCGTTGCGATAATAGCGGTCACGAAAACTTTGAAATTAAAACTCAACTGGTACAGTCAGCATCAAAAGTATCTACGCAATCGTAGACGTCAATAGCCCTTATTCCCTTTTAATAAAGACTTTTGACGTCTTCGTATGCGTAGCTACTTTTGATGCTGACTGTACCTACACTATGCAGTGGACCTGTTGGCAATTCTATCCTATACCTACTTCAAATAATATATGACGCATACGAGAAGGAATACCTTCTAATCTATTTCGTTAGGTGATTCATTTTGCAAGGCAGATAGGGTGGTGGAACCAAAAGATGAACGCCACCCAATAGTAACGTTTTGCCGAAAGACTTAAATAGAAAAATTGCGACAAATTTTACGCACTCGGTATATTTCTATTCTAACATGGTATCCCTTTGCCGAGGCTGGTATATACATATATACTCGCAGTGCGTTACGCCACACACTCGGCGGTGAGCGGTCATCGCGTCCTTATACATATACTATAAACTATCTTCGTGTAAAATTTCATCCAAATCGAAATCGGTTGAGCCGTTTAAGCGATATTGAGTAACAAACGCCTAAACATCCAAACACCCAAACATCCAAACTTTCGCATTTATAATACTATACTTGCCCTCAACCAAAGTGACGACTGAGGCCTTAAAGAAAGACAATGAAAGACAATGCAAAAGAGATAAAGCGAGCCTATGGTTTTATGGCCTCAGTCGTCACTTTGGTTGAGGGCAAGTATAGTTTCCGACCGCGACTTCGTCTGCGTAGACCCGGGATAAAAACTATCCTATATTATCCGGGTTATAAACTATCTTCGTGCAAATTTTCATCCAAATCAGTTCAGCCGTTTAAGCGTGATTGAGTAACAAATATTTAAACATCCAAAGTTTGGATGGTTGGATTCCAAACATCTAAACAACCAAACTTTCGCATTTATAATATTAGTAGGATTAGTAGGATGCTACCGCTATTAATACCATGAAAGGTAAGTACATAAAAGGTTCATAACGTAACGACACTTGTCCGCTTAACTACTTAAATAAGAAATGTACATTAAAGTAAATAGCCGTTGCTATCCATCATATACAAACATTACATTGATTTGCCAAGTTATTTGCCTGTTTATAGGGGGCGTCTGTCGATTTAATGGTTCAATTACTTAGATACAACAAAGTAAGAAACATGTATAGTTGTATTCTTACCTAGAGTCTATGATTAGGCACATAGGTACTCAGTAAGTGTCTCAATTATTACTTAGTTATCTACTTAAAAACACATGTCATAAATGTTAGGTTAGGCATCTAAAGATTACGGACACAAAGCCGGTTTAGTGGTTTGTCGTCTTATCTTTAGTTGTTTGGAATCTTCGGATGAGTAGGTAGGTAGTAGCGTAGGAAGATAATTGGGAATGGATGAAAATTTTAGAAATGCCTGATTATTTTTTTGGTGATAGGAATAACCTTCCTCGGCACCAGAAAAAAGTTTCAGATTTTTCAGCTACGTCAATTTTTTTTGAAACATAAACAGTTTCCTCATTTACGTTTTGGGTCAAGAACGGTAAATAGACACTTTCCTTAATCTGTCTCATATTACAAAAAACTATCTTAAATATCTGTGGTAAACTGACACTGGTAATGATATTGACACATGCAGTAGCTATATTGGTCATTACCAGTATCAGTTTACTACAGATATTTAAGATAGTTTTTTGTAATATGAGACAGATCAAGGAAAGTGTCTATTTACCGTAACTGACCCAAAACGTAAATGAGGAAACTGTTTATATTTTTCAAAAATAATTGACGCAGCTGAAACACCTGAAACTTTTTTCTGGTGCTGAGGAAGGTTATTCCTATCACCAAAAAAATAATCGGGCATTTCTAAAATTTTCATCCATTCCCAATTGAGCCAGACCCTTCTCTAGAATTTCTATTTATTTTCATACCGAAAATCTGCTGCCTCACGGTTCCAGTGAGTCATCTTTGGGGTTTTCCGGACCATTCTAAGATGTGGGGAAAACCTTGGCTTTTCATTACCTGCTACTATGTGTCACGTCAATCTTTATGAGATTATGGTGTGAAACAAGCGTCAGGATTCAGGATATTAGAAGGGCCGCGTTTCCATTTGTCTTAATTAACAGAAGGGAACGTTCCTAGGATATCGCTTTTGTTTCATATCCATGTCATCATGATTTTGAAAGTAATGGTCCTTACTTCCAACCCTATGTCATGTCATAAGGTTATCCTTAACCTTATGACATATCAGGGACGAGCCACATTCTGAAATTTCAGAATCACTAATACGGTAATAGGCTTGTGTCCAATTTTTTTATGATGCCATTCGAACCAGTTTTTGGAGAGGAACAAATGTTTGTATGGGAGCAACTACAATAAAAAAAACATAAATACCAAATGAGTTAAAGACTGACCTCGCTGGCGACAGCCGAAAACGTTTCATACTGATTCACATTGAATCGTGACGTCACAGTGTAATTTGTACTAATCGTTTTATTGAAAATCAAGTAAATTGCTGTTTCGGGTGTGAAATACTGCGTTTAAATATGACGTTTCATAAAAAACTGCTGATTTGACTATCATGCAATTGTACTGTACCCCGATTTTATTTTATTTGGGATTATCTCGAGCACACAAATATCCTTCTGTGAATAAGATTGGATGTCATCAACACAAATATTATTTAAACCGATACCATTGAAATTGTAAAATTAACGATACTGTATTGTTTCCAACATCTGTTTTATTGAAATGAGTCATTCACTAAATCCAAGATAACATCACGAGAGGCATGTCAATTCAGAGCGTAGCGAGGGGTACAGAAGCATGTGCAAACGGAACGTAGGTATTGTCAGATGCAGAGAAAAGCAAGCATTGATATCATACGTGAATTATCTCTGTTCATTTTAAACTTCGCTTTGCGTAAGGCCATGTTTATGCAGGCGTTACTTTTAGCGACACGACGACGCGCTTTTTCAGGCGACTATTGTGTTTTGTGGACATAACAGAGCCTAAATAAATGCATGAAAACTAAACGATAGAAATATAAATGCGTATACAGAGGGCCCATATAAGAAAGGACCTAGGCGCCGTATACGCCCGTCATGAAGCCAACGGAGGGCGCCTAAGCTTCGGCGCCCTACTCACTGTACTATAAGCACGACTGTAGGCTGAAATACTTGACAATGTGTGAGCGAGTGCGATGTTGAGTCGGAGTGAAAGGCAGAATGTAACTATAGATATGTGTAGATATGTACAGAGATATTTTTTCATTGGAAAAATGGTTCCAGACCTATATACCAGTCTATTTACCAACACAATTGTCATCGGATAATTCGCTATACATTTCTGACTCGATAAGTAAGAATTTAGAATATACGCGCAAGGCGCGACACACCAAAGCACATTTTAGTAATCTATGCTAGTTTCGCGTGACACTAACACAACACACAAAACTAACCGTATTATTATTGTTAAAATACTGTCACTCATATTTTCACATTTCTCTCATAATTTCGAACATTTAGTGTTGATTTGAACAAAATCGCATATGCTCACTGTTTTCACGCAGCAAAATATACTTGTTCGAGCTGCTGAGGTGAAAAATACGTTGTAAATCCCACGTTAAGTCCATTTTCGTCATTGTAAGTGCATGTAGCCATATATAACATTTAATGTTGTAGAACAGCGGTATTCAGGAGAAAGCCAGGGAATATTTTCACAATATGTTTATAGAGCACTAGCACAAAGCGCAACCCGCCCACGTATTGCAAAGATCGCATGTGGATGAGCGGGATAAAATACAGTCTATGCCCATCTCGAAGGTAACGAAATTAGTACGTGTATATCTCTATCACAATAGGTGTGTAGACACCAAATAAAAAAACATTAATGATGAATTTTCTCGAAAAATATTGTCAAATGCAAAAAAAGTTAAATAATCACAAAGTTATAAGTGTCCAAAGTTTCAAGAGGGGGTATATTCTGTCCCTTTTCCGCAAAACGCACCTACATATGAAACGATTGTCATTTACTATGACGTTCGAGTGTCGTGACGTCACGATCCCCGAGTCATTTCTCTCTAACAAGTAATATTAAAACGAGGCCCATTCAAGCCCAGTGACTCAACATATGAGTCATGCCTCTACTTGCGATTTCCGCTATAGAGCGGAAAAACGCTGCTACGCGCTACGGCTTAGCACACGTAGCGATGCGTTGCCTCGAATGGGTTAAAACAGTTGTAGCTTCGTAATTTTTTGAGATATATGAATAGGATTTTCGTCTCTAGGCATATTTTTTTGCCTTCTTTTGGAGTGATAATACATTTTGAGTCTTCAACCCTATTGCTTATTCGAGCGATAGAGAGGGAGATTTTTTTTTTCCCGTTTTCCCCTGGTGAATTTTTGAAATCGGATCGCTCCCTCCCGTGTATGACGCGCCGCTGCCGCCGCCGCTCGAAGCTAAAACAGTCTCTAAATTCAAAAAACCTGAATGTTTGAAATTACTGAACGAATGCAAAGTTATCTAAACGGAAACCATTCATCTGTTCAGCAGCCATATTGCCACAGGCACAGTAAAACGCATCGACGAAATGATTCAAACTCATACAACTCTCTTTGCTGCGCATCAGGGCCGCAGGGGACCGATTTTTGACTTTCGAACACTGGACTCTTTTTTACTCGTAAACTGTCAAAAACGATGAAATATTACGAAACTCTTTTGAACGATGCTATTTTGAAATAGCGATACAAAATTTAAAAACAAGTGTTATTGAACGCTCGTATTGAATTCTATCGGTAGAAAGTAAGTGCTTACAATTTTGACACTATAATCGTATTTGCTCATAATTAACTTTCGAGCACTCGAAAGTCAAAAATCGGGCTATAAGCGTGTTTTAATTCCCAGGCCCGCAGGGTATATTCTCCAAACAAATTTTATTAGAATCGGTTATAGTAGAAGAAGATCCTAAACATCCATTTTAAATTAATATTTATTTCGCTAATGCGAAAGAACTTCTGAAATCGGTTAAAATGTTTCAGAGATTACCGCCGATAACCAAAGATCCAAACTCAAAAACTTTAACACTTCATAATGTCATATATCATCTTCAATAATTTACATTATAAACTAAGTTTTAACGGACTTCAATTCAGCAAAGCCAAGCCACATGAACATTTCCCCATTTCCTTTCCGCTTTACCATGAACTGCTTTCCGAGAGCAAATGCGTTGATTACTACAGAAAAAAACAAAATCGCTGAATGTGGGTCGATACCATTTGAGCAGTTCCGTCGATTTCTCAAGGATCTCAGAATCGCCCTTGGCACTTCATTAGTTGCTATTTCAACGGAATATATCAGTATCTGTGGCGTACTTTTATAGTTTGTGGTACATAATTGAGGAATTCCATAAGATGATGGAAACCATGCCATCATCCAACTAGACTTCTGATAACTATGAGATCAACCTGGAAGCATATACTTTCAAATAAAAAAAGAATTGTACGAATCGGTTCATAAATGACGGAGTGTTTGAAGTCGGAAATTATATGTTAGTAAAGAGTAAAATCTATAAATTTTTCTAAGTGTCGGCTAGGGACATGTGGCAACCCTGGAGTTGCAAGAGTCCGTAGGCTAGGGTAAACACTTGCCATCAGTCCCGCCTGATACACCTGACAAGTTGTACGCCGATTGCTAACGACGTGATATTTAAAAAAAAAAATGCTCGGTTGTCCGACAAAGAATGACGACCTATAAGCATAATTGTTTGCTACACTATATGAATCGATATAGCGGTCACGCTAATACTCACGTTAAACAGTTCTTGTTTTCTAAACGCAAAATATAGCGTTTAGAATGCTATTCATTCAATCTACTTAGGTAAACGTCTACCTACGTCAATATCATGTAACGTACGTCCATCATCCATACCTACTAATTGTCGTTTTAGCACCAGTATTACTGGTTTAGTGCATCGCAGTGGAGTTAATATGTGGTTGTATGTTTGCACCAGTCCTTCTCTGTCTAATTATAATGAAACGAGATGAACGACTATTGAGGTGTATTCAGTAGGTACATTTTACATTACAACTATCATAAAATGTCTGGTTTAACGGACCTGCAGGTCATCGTTGGATAGTGTTTATTGTTTTGACGCAATTGAATTCTGAATAATTTACCAATCTTGACCTTAAAATTATGATTGCAATTTTCTTTGATTTTCAGAATCAACGAAGGCAGTTGAAATGAAATGTGAGAAGGATTCCTGTGAGGGGATTTTAATTGAAATTGTATATGTAGGTAAGTATAAAACAAGTGGTTATTCATAGGTAGCATGAAATTTCTCGCCCCCTCTTGCCTCCATTCGTTTCGATTCCGTCAATGGAAAATATTAATATTTGATTGAACAAATGAGCGAAGCGAACGAAATTATCTGTTTCGGCTTGGGCCAAAATTTTTTCGTATGTCCGAATGTCCAGATCCAGATGTTCCGCTGTCCGTCTGTTCCCCTCTACAGGTCGCATTTCTAAACTGATTCCCGTGTAATTTTGTGAGCAGGCACAATAATTATATAGTTTTTTTTGCCAACTCAGTTTTTTGAAATTCAATTTAAAAAAAATCAAATCCTACAGCTCACAGACTAGTAATAAATATGCAAATAAGCGATTGATTTTTTCTTATATTTTCTTCTTCTAATAAATAAGAAATACAACAAAGTAATATTTGTTCGCCCATTGGCAACACATAGAATGATCACAAAATGTATTTATCAACTCTGTATCACAGCCTACCTATGTTCTACAATAAACATTTTTTCTGATTCTAAATGGTCGTTGAAAACAGGATAACGAATAATTTTAGTTGTGTGCTTAGTGTTTACAAATTCATCACAGGCTTATAGCAAGTTGATACGAGTACGTTAGGGGTGTTAATCAATCCTTTGAAACTACTGTTAATTATTCATCTTCAATTCACTGATTAACAACTTGACAATTAAACTTGGTAATCGTACCGCATATTTGGTGCCCAAGGTCCCCTATGTTTGGCTACACAGGTACCAACATAATTTATAGACACATAGTGAGTCTAAATTGAATGCAACGTAGTTAAGTACCTGCTTACTCATGCAATGCCTGCTGAACAATTGTGGTTTAAAAACGTATTGAATCATCGTTTCATTTCTCTCGTTGTGAGCAAAAGATACACATTTCAATGTCAGATGATATTATAGGTCGTTAGCGATTAAATAAATTACGGATTGAACAACAATTTACCATTAATGCAATACCTCATTATCATTACTTCTTACATTTAAGCAACGACACTACTATCTACATTCAAACTTGGTAAAAGATAGACTTATTATATAGATAGGCAATATTGAATTTTCTATGGTCATTTCGCAGCTTAAGGGTCTACTAAACTAAACGTATTTAATTGGAATCAAAGTATTATAGTTGACGTGCGCTCTCGTGACTATTATCATTATTAAGGTGTTTGTTCAACGGCGAAGAGAGGCAGGTCGATGCGAGAAATTTGGATTTTCTCGTATCGCCTCGCCTCTCTTCACCGGTGAAAAATCTGCATTTTAAACTTGCCGCCATTGAATGCGAGCACGATCGAAAAATACTGTATCGGCTCCAATTTCAAGAATTTCAGTTTAATAGAGCCTCGGTTTGCGCACTTGTACGTGTAAATTTCTGTCGAAGTACTGATTCGTAATACATATTCGCACAAATAATGAGTTGTCAGTGGCAAAACGAGAAGTATTTTGTTTATAAGTTATTGCATAGTGGTCTCCCCTGTCCCGCGCAGCTTTCGCGTTCACGGGTAACTGCGGGGGACCTGAATACATCCAAAAGTCCGTGAAAACCGGAAAATTTTCAACAACTGTGCTAATAAAGTTTTAAAGCGACTAATTTATGCAAGTCGCTGATGACTCACTGGTGACGACTTCTGGTATTTGGAAGGCTATACATGAATCTTAATAATATATAGTATTAATTTTATTTTTCAATAAAACAGGCTTTGAAGTACTCTATCTCCATCTTAGAGAAGATCTCAGCCATGGTAACACTGCTAACTTACTTGCTCTGTAGGTATGTGGTGTTCTGTTCCTGGTGGTGAGGAAGGCGGCCGGAGCTCCCGAGGGTATGTTGTGTTGAGAGTGAGGGATCTGTTTCTTGCTGTCAGCACAACGTATCATCAAATCAATAAAGGGTTGGCAACGTGCTTTGAAGTCGCATGCATCCATAGGTTACCCTGTCTGCTTACAATCATCAGACGGTATGCTTGTTTCCGCCTTAGTCGTATGAAAATGCTCAAAACTGCAGCCCTTCAACAGGAAAATGTTAAATTAAGCCGTGTGGAGTAGGAAGCTTGGCGCTACTTGCGATCTGATATCTTTTAAACGCTGAAAGCTATATGAGCTAGGGAGTCTTGGCAATCCCTTTACATGTAATGTTTTTAGTGGGATTCTCTTGAAACTATATAGACTAGAGTCGTGTGTAGACGATTTTGAGTACTAGGTCCGAACAACTACTTCTGCTGCTGAATGTACCTAAATATTTAGCGTGACTGCTGTAGGAGAATAATGTTTGTCAAATGTATGAAGGTATGTATGTAATTTATTGTCTATGTAAATGTATTGGATACAAACAAGGTATTTCATTACATTCGTCTCAATCGAGAGGGAGGTTCCATTGGAAGATTATTAGTATATAACGCGAGCATTATGCTGAGATGGAACCGTTTCGTGACAATAGATACTGGATACTTTCTTAGTTTATGCTATTTTTGTGTTTTTATTCAGTGAATGAACGATTATTACTTTTCTATTCTGACATTGGCACGAATATTTTTTTGCATTGCGTTTGTTAGATGTGTAAATGTGTATTGTGTTACAAGTTACAGCACAAGCTACATCGCCGTTGAATACGCCTTTCTTGCCTATGTCAAAATTGATTTGTGACGCAATATCGATTGTTATTTTACTCACCAACTGATATTTGGCGGTTACTAAACCCTATCCAATGTTTATTATGTCTATTGAAGTAACAACTTTTGTAAGTGCCTATTTCGGGCTGTGCTCTTTTGTCGAAATACTCGTTTACGCTTATAGTAGAGATTGTAGCAATGCAATAGTTTTGTTTACAGTCAACAGAGAAAGTGATCTTATTATCTGACCGCTATATCAACAACTTCACAATTGTCACCTTACAATGAACCTGCAGATTGCCAGATCCAGATTAAGATACACGATAACTGCCCTCCAAAACACAAATTATAGATGTGGGTGCCAAGACCACCAAACCTAAGTGGGACTGGCCTGGACATGTCTGCCGTATGCTCCGGAAAAATGGGCCAGGATAAGTATAAATAAGGAATGGACCCCGCACACGGCCACCGTAGCAGAGGCAGACCAAAAAGGATATACCGGGACGATTTGGACGCGTTCTGCTTGGGTTGGCGGGAGCTTGTCGGCAATAGGGCTGAGTGGAGGAAAAGGGGCAGTTCTTTGCCCACACTAGGACATTTATCACAGGCATATGAAGTATATAGCGTCTTCATAAATATCGAGAAAAACAGACCAAACAAATGTTCGACGGTTTGGGCGCGAGGTTGCGATTATTTAATACGCGCAGGCTGGGAACTTTCGCGAGCTCATTTAATTCTAATACATTCACAAAGAATTCAAACTTTACGTAGGTACACGGTTTATCGAGTTACGACAATGCGATAGCTATTCCTCGATATATAAATGTTGACTAATCTCGTAGAATCGTACAAGGCGGGCTGATGTTTTCTCGGACCGGCTTACCTTGCGGCCGGCCCTATGGCATCGCTGCTTACCTGACCAATGTTTGTTTTATATCATTGATTGATAAGGATTCAATCATAGGGAAAATAATGTTGACCTAAAATTAATGACGTTTCACCCCATAAGAAGGGGATGATTTCCAGAATAGGTTCGGTCGCGTTCATTAATTTAGGACCCTTTGCGCAAAAATATTATTTTTACTCCTATACAATTTGACAGAATTGTCAACCTTAAGTGGGTCCCAAATTAAAGTTCGTGACTGTACCTTGTACCTCAAATTATCTCAATATCTCTTAATCGTAAAATTGTTTAATAATAAAAAACCGAATTCAAACAAAAATGCACTAAAAAGCAAAAAAAAAATTGGGTATTTTTGTTCAACACTTTAAAAAAAACTTTTAAAAATCATAACCAAGTCAAAAACTGTTACAAATAGGATGTTTCTACTCAGCATAACTATTCTTTACTATAAGAGGCACTCACAAAAGAAAACCCGAGCCCATTTGATATAACTGCGGAACTTACTATGGAAACCCGACTATGGCCTTTTAGGCAAGCCGGTGGGAATCGGCTTATATGGGCGTTCCGCCACTGGTAGGTATACTTTACATACGTGTACGTAAATAAATAGCTTGATGATATGTAGTCTTAATTTTATTTACTTATTTAAGGCCATCGCGCTATTGGTAATGAAAGTAGATAGTAATATAGCACGCAATCCACGTTAATTACGTCTTTTTACGGTACTTACTTATAGTTTATTATGTCTACTCTTATCTGTTACGGAACTCTTGAAGGTGGTGGTTGTCTACGAGTTTCATTACAAAGTCGCGCCGAACAAATGGCGTCAGATCGTTGTCTGAATTGCATTCGTCGCTAAATTCAGCCACCGTGAAGCATGAAATGTCCAATCCCTGACAGCCATTTAACATCACATTTCTAAAGTGGATAATTGTTTGAAAAAGCGTGCCAATGTTTTTGGAATAATTTGCAGCGTATGAATATCAAATATTGTTTCTTCTGTGCTCTTTCCCAATTTGTTGATAAAAATGGTACCGTAAACCGGTTACTTTAGGAAAAAAAAAATTTAGAATGTAGTTTAAAAGCAGAAATTAATAAGATTTAACCGAGTATACAGCAAGATAGAATACTAATATATTCACTGCCATAGTCACCCACAAGTAAAAACGATGATTTCGGAGAAAAAAACCTATTTGATCAAAGTCGCCCCCCGAATCAAAGTATTCCCCATTCCACCGTACTACTTTATGTAAATAATCAGTCCGTTAGTAACATGCTTTACATACAAACCAATGATTAGATACTATTATTAACTGTATAAGGAAAAGTAACTAAGCACGAGCTCTTTATTATTTGATTGTTTATTTTATAAATATGTTGATACAGGAAAGAGTTGCAATCCGGAACACGAACGGAAACCGAAGTTATGAATTGATGCAAACCCCACGCGCCAGCTGAACTCCTCATGAAGGTACCTACTTCTAATTTTCTAAACCTTCCATGAACGAGAGAGAGAATTAAGTACTTATATAAATAAATAAATAATTAAATAATATATGATTAATAAATTAATCAGTTCAATACTCAATAGTTTATTGCACATAATGACATAAAGGTGTTAGGTACAGTGTGGAATGACGTAAACATTATGTACCCTGAGAGCGCGCTGCAATTATGGGAACGGAGCACTTACATACTAATACAAAAACTTCTTAGCCTAATATGGCTACTTATCTATTATTTTAATATTATTTGGTAACTGTCTATTCTAACTTATAGAACTAACTTATTCTTATTCTTACTTAGTTATTTCAGGCATGAATCCATGGAATCATCATCATTATAATTATCACTCATCAGCTATTCAGGATGCAATCACTCAAAATAATACGCGAAAAATATAACTAATTTAGGAAACTGCACAGTCTCCTAAGTCTCTCTATATGTAGATATATATCGTTTGAATTGTTGCAGACAGAAGCATTGATTTTCCAACAAAGCCTTGGCATATGTCTACCGGCAAGCGTGCCATAAGGCGGTTTAAAACTATATTTCGTTTCCGCAAAGAATTGCAAAAAATCTGTAACAACTCCATAATTGACGTCAAAAATGCACTCTGAGTGTTATTTAACTATTTCGCTTTCTTCAGTGCATTTAAAGAAAATACTATATATTATGCAATGGTATGTGGACATTTCATGCTTCAGGGTTTGTTGGTAATCCGACCTTTAATA
Organism: Epinotia nisella; assembly: GCA_932294315.1. Lineage (NCBI taxonomy): Eukaryota > Metazoa > Arthropoda > Insecta > Lepidoptera > Tortricidae > Epinotia > Epinotia nisella. Next base: position 13,353,436 of record OW028682.1, on the reverse strand, counting down.
TTACCACGTAAATCAAACGAATTACACTGAAACAACTACGACGTGATATAATTATTGAAGTAACTGAAAAAGATAACAGTTTCAGTGCTTTCTCTTTCAGATACGCTGTAATTCATTAATTAAGGCACATTACGACTCCATCAATGTAAGTATCTACATATTCTGTACAATAACGTCAATAACACTTCCCAAGTGCGGATAGTAATATCGTTCCACTCCGCTACCTATACGGCCAATACGTCTATTATGTTTTTCGACAGCTAAATATATACGAGTATTATACTTTCCTTAGACCGCGTTGCATTTGCACGAAAAGGGTCTTAATGGAACATAGTCATGCTCTAAAAATAAGCGGCTAGTAAAAGTGTAACGTAGTGAATAATATGAATCTAAAGTATGCGGTGGACGTGGTCACGCGATGGTGTATATATACCTAACCTACCAAGCTTGAGTGCTTGAAGTGACGTCACAACTTAGTTGAGGATGTTAAGATGGTTATAACACAACCCCGACAACTTGTAGATCTGTATTAGCTGAAAGACAATTTTTATCACGATGTGGTATATCGCTATAATAAATTAAATTATGCACTGTTATAGTTATAAAAAAAACACTCGTTAAACGTAACCCATGAATTTCAGGTGCTTATACCACACACACACACACACACACGCGCGCGAGCTCGCACGCACGCACGCACGCACGCACGCACGCAACACACACACACACACACACACACACACGCACGCACGCACGCACACACACACACACACACACACACACACACACACACACACACACACACACACACACACACACACACACACACACGCGCACGCACACACACAAATCGTAAATAACAATTACATGTGTAACGAAATCTAAAAAAAAGAAAAAAAAAAGAAAATAGGAAATTCGCACGTGTATCGTACAACGTTTTACAGTACATATGGCTCTTTAAAGTTTCAACATATGCACGGAAAGTGCGGGAAAGTAACACCATGTGTACTCTAAAATAACTTTTTTTTTATAACTCTAATTAGCCATAAAATAAAGAAGGCTCAAGTCAAATCTCGCTGGCTCACAGTATACCTACCTACTCCAAACTAACGACGATAAAGACGGTCAACGACTTTGTTCATACTGGTGAACATGTCAAAATAAGGAGATCCCATTTTATGAAACGCACCCGTAAAGTAGGTTATGTCCTAACTAATACAAACTAGCTGTAATTAGACGGTCTACGCAGGTAAGAGGTATTTCCAGAAATTTTTGTAGGTACCTCGGAAACCAATAACCAGCATAGATGAAGATCTCTCTCGACCTAATATGGGAAACTCGTCTATAGAAAACGAGCTGACCTTATTCCAAAGGAAGGTTAATGAATAATCATCTAACTTCCAAGTGCAAAATTATGTGTCCTTAATGAATGTCACGCCACGCATTTGTTAGTCTCTTTAGATACCTATAGGGATAAATTAACAGGTACAGAGATGCAAGCTGCATATTGATTTTATATACTTACTGACTAAAGTAAACAGTTATTTTATTATTGTGGGTACTCTTCAGAGAAACGTGACCCTCCCCTGCATACAAACTTCTGTGCATGGGGGTCATGTCAATTCATGTCTCGCTGCAGATGAATTTACCTACTCTACTACTCGTACATGAAAGTACAGTATAGGTAATGAGCTAGATATTAGGGCCAAAAATTTGGACATATAATATGTTCTTGTTACATACCATGTTCATGGTAAAATTAATATTTGGGGAACATCTTGCACGATCGACCTAGTCTCAAACTAAGTAAAGGTTTAGGTACTCACACGCACGACGACGATATATATTCTTATACAAGCAAATAGGTACTTAAAATATTCTTGCTCGTGCCTTTAACGGATCGAACCCGGGATCGCCAGCTTTGTAGGCAGGGTTACCACCAGCTAAGCTTAGATTGTCATCACTAGCCGATTTTATAACTTTTCGAATTTTCACCTTAAAAAATGTCAGTTTGTTAGGTTCTAACGCGAGTTCGTAAGGTTACGCGATTATCCTGCGGCTTACATCTACGAAATAACAGGCAAATAGGTACTTACGACAGTGTGCTTAGCTTGGCCCTGTCTAGCCCGTTCTAGGATAGAATTCAAGACCGACGCGACGTATAGAGACGGTTCGCAGGAATGCAGTCAGCCAGCCAATACTGCGATGGCATTTCTGTGAGGTCACGACCTTCGATGCGAACTATGATTCCCACCTATATTCAAAAGGTTGTAGGTATTTTAGAAAGAAATCCTGTTAACTTATGCTTATGACCTTGTCTGTAAAGTTATCGTCGTTATGTGCGGAAGCGTCCTTAAAATGATTTACTCACAGCTTAAAAACTTCTAGTTATTAAGTAGGAACAACTCTCATGAACATTAAATTATAGACTATTCGAATTAGAACAAGTGGAATTAAAAGATTTCTCAAAAACCCAACTGCTTTTTTGCAAATACTGTCACTCCCATGATTAAGAGGAATCCCAACGACACCTCATAGGTATGTCGAAATCCGTCAAACGATTTAGGCTGTAGAGCGTGCCAAAAGGATAAGACGTGACACACATACATACGGACATAGAGACATACATGGGTCGTTCTTCTTTTTTACCGACAATGATCCGAGGTTTTTCTGTTTTTTTGGTTTTTGAACTATAGAAAATTGTGGTTTTGGAGTGCGATTTAAAAAAAAATGCATAGGTTTCTTCATTAGAACTAATTAAAGTTAAAAAACATGTGACAAAGTGGACTCTTTCAGTGGGGACAACATTTTGGTTTACCACTCTGTCACGGACTTCTACGATAAAAATACGTTTAAAAAAAATGCTAGTTAGAGAAACTAAAATATTAAATTAATACTAATTAATAAAATAATATGGTCGTTCATTTTCGAACATTATAAAACCGTAAAATCATTACTCAAATGAGATGCCGTAGTAAGACGAAGGACAGGCTATTGTCGGTCGAAAAGAAGAACGACCCACATACCTACATACATACATATATATATATATATATACATACATACGCTCGAAAAACTAACCCTCCTTTCCTTCGGCAGTCGGGTAATACATTCGAAAATGGGTCACTTACGTAATGACGTGGCGTAAGGTCGAATAGGTATTACCCGACATATAACTAATTGAACCATGAAACATAAACATAGGTAGGCCTAAGTATTTTTATTGTAATAAATAGTTCTTTTTAATACTTTTGTTTTCACATTTCGGGACGATCTGTGATTATCAATTATGAACGCTCCCAGTGGTAGCTCGCTAGACACCAATGGGGGCACTACTTATACATATACACATTTTATATATTGGCCATTACATGATTATTTAATATCCATAAGAAGTGCGTAATATTTACATAAAATATGAAGTTTATAAAAAACCGGACAAGTGCGAGTACAACTCGCGTGGTGAGGGTTCCGTAAAATTGCTATGCTCTCTCTAAATGCATCAGGCGCTCCATACAAAATACACAAAAATATTGAGAATTTTCCCGTTACTTTGAATACTCAAACTTCGTATAGGTTTTCCTGTAATCTTTAGGCAAGGAATCTTTTTTCCATATTTTTTTCAGAATTTTAAGCCTAGTAGTTTCAGAGATAAGGGGGGAATGGTCAGTTTTCGTCTTTTTCCTAAATTACTTCAAATCTGTTTTTGGTAAAATTATAAAAAAAAAAATCTGAGATGCTTACATCAACCGCTTTCATTTGATATGTCACACAATACAGTTTGCGAAACTTTTTATTTTTATTTTCCAGTTTGCCCCCCAAAAGTGGCTCCTTGTTCCGAATTCATTAATTTACTTTACGCGTCCATCTTTGGGTCACCAATTTACATATGTTTACTAAATTTCAACCTAATCGGTCCAGTAGTTTCGGAGCAAATCGGCTGTGACAGACGGACAAACGGACAGACAGACGCACGTGTCATCCTATAAGGGTGCCGTTTTTTTCCTTTTGAGGTACGGAACCTTAAAAACTAACAAAGAAAATACTAAATACAAACAACTAATAAAGTATTTAAAAAGTTTATAAATAAGTACCCTTAATTGGCTACTTTCCTAAAAACCGGTTGTACACAAACAAAAAAAGGTACACTTTTTATCATAATATGACGTCACGCGGAACTTTAACGGGCTTTATCTTCGTAATTTTTTGTTTAATTGACAAACAAAAAAATACGTGTCCAATATTTTTTGATAATCTAACTGACGGACTAAATAGAATTATATTTTTTTACCCAGGAAAGTACCCAATTCATGCGGTATGGATGCAAGAGCGTCTCTATGCGACGGCTACGATACCGCCAAGCCTATTTTTACCCGACTGTCGAAGGAAAGGAGGGTTATGTTTTTTTTTAGGTAAGGTCTACTTAAAATTGGTGGAGTTAGGCCGTGTGGACTTCCGATAGTTCCGATATGATAACTTATTAAAACTGAAAATAAGTATTATGAGCTAGTGAGTTTCAGCAATAGATACTTTACATTAAAACTTTTTAGTGTGATCAACATTTAAAATGAAAAACTTGCTCAAATGGCTTATAGCTTTTTTTTACTATACCTGTAGATCGGATCTTCTGTTGCTTATTGCTACCATGAATCTATCAGCAGATAGGTTTCAGTATCATCGTCATTTAGCAATAGGTAATTATCTATAATTAGTCCGTGAGCTCTTGATTGCTTTAGACAGTGGTTGTGACACTATTAACCCAATGCCAATTCTTAGGAAGTTTCTTGTGGAAAGTTTTATTATTATAACAATAACTAGCTTTTTCCCGCGGCTTCGCCTGCGTACTAAGCGTAATTTTTAAGCATCTACAAAAAAGGAGGTTCTCAGTTTGACCCGGACCGATTGAATTGCAATCTGGCACAAATACTTTCAAGAATTTTCATGTCCACAATATTAAAGTTCAAAATTCATGCCATTTTCGTAATTAACGTCCCAAAAAAACATAAAAACGACTACGACGTCTAGACGTTATAAGGAACTTATATGCCAAATTTGGAATCTCTAGAACCAACGGTTTGGGCTGTGCGTTGATGCTGTTAATATGTCAGTCAGTCAGTCAGTTTCTTCTTTTATATTTACTTTTATATTTTTAGATTGATTTATTTACATCACTGCTTAGACGGTCTTTGTACGTTTTGTTTCAAAAACATCTCAAACATGAACGAAAAGCACTCTTCATTACATAACCTCGGCGGAAACATGGATTACGCAAATCGTATTCCTAAACTATTCGTAAGGCGATACCCTTTTGCCCGACCCTTGTTGTTATGTAGGTAGTACTATTAAACACCAGTTTTCTTTAATTTTTTCCAGACACAATTAAAGTAGTGTCATACAGGGTGAGATAAAGGTCGTGGAGCAAGAAGACCAAAAGCCACTTTAGTGGGGATCTTTAGCGACATAAAATGGCCAAACCTTACTTTTTTTGATAAAAGTATGAAACTTGGCACAGTTATTCCTTGTGCCAAAATAAGCCGATTAAGATCGGTAGCCCTCGGGAGCCCCCCCTCTGGGGCCGGAGAGGGGGGGTTAAAGTCCCGCTCCGCCCGGCTTCATCCTAAAAATTCTAACCGTCCATGGCTAGCTAATATGTCGTGTTTGGTATCAATCTCGGATAAGTCAATAACATAGAATTCATTTCTGGTATAAAAAAATGTTATTTGTCTTGAAATTAAAAAAGAAAACATAAAAATAAAGATTTTCAACTTCATTGTTTTTATTTTGAGCATTCGTAAATATTAAACGGTCAGCTATTTCTGTATATAAAAAATATATTTATAAAGCCAATTTATTGTAAATTTGAAAATATATAACTTTTAACTACCTTTGCTAACAATAAATAGTGTAAAAAAAAGATTAAGTGGCGAGCGGTAGAAAATACCGCTCCGCCCGGCTTCATCCTAAAAATTTCTAACCGTCTATGGCTAGCTAATAGGTCATGCTTGGTATCAATTACGGATGAATCAATAACATAGAATTTATTTTTAGGATAAAAAAATGTAATTTGTTAAGCAATTAAAAAATAATATATAAAAATTGTATTTTACAACTCCAATTTTTTATTTTGAACCTTCGTAAATATTAAACGGACAGCTATTTCTGTATACAAAAAATATATAAATAAAGCCAATTTATTGAAAATTTAAAAAAATATAACTTTTTAATACCATTGCTAATAATAAGCAATGTAAAAAAATAATTTTGTAGCGCGCTTTAGAAAATACCGCTCCGCCAGACTTCATTTAAAAATTCTAACTGTCCATGTTTAGCTAATAGTTGGTATTTAGTATCAATTTCGGATATATCAATAACGTAAAAATCATTTCTGGTACAAAAAATGTAATTTAACAAGCAATAAAAAATATTTTTGTAGAACATATTTTTATAATGAGCCTTCGTAAATGTTAAACGACTAGTTAGTTTAATGCAGATTTGAACAATATAACTTTTTGCTACCTTTGCTAATAATAAATAGGGTATTTTTTTTTAAGTCGCGTGCCAGTGCTCAATTTTTACCGCCTGTTCAACCTAAGTGCACGTTCTGGAGACCGACTGTGCTATATTCGTTCTTGTGATCATAAAAATGATGAAAGATTAACAAATATTTGTAATACAATTTTAATTTGCACAGTAGTGGCGTCCCCTTAGAGAAGGGACCTTAGAAGTGTCGCGAGGCCTCATGTTTGTTGTGGTGAGAGCGTCACTGTTAACGCCAATGTCACTAAGATCCGTTTTTCAAAGTCATATTGTACGAGTATACCTAAGCAGAAAAGGCACAATATTACGTATAATTAACTACACGTCTCGAGAGTCAACGCAGTTTCCTCCACTGATACGTAACTGGGTGCATTTCAAATCCCTCTTCATAATTTTTGCATCACGTTTCGCAACCAGCTTTGCATCTACACTACACCTTGTTTATTTTAAGCAGATGCTGGCCCCAGCAGTGTTGTCAGACCAGTGTGGAATCCATTGGCCAGCACCTTGCTTCCATGTCCAAGCAGAGCTCATCACACAAATATTTGTGTGATGAGCATGAATATTTGTTTCTGAGTCTTCTTGGATGTTCTTTATGTATTTAAGTATTTATATCTATTATATATATCGTCGTCTAGTACCTATAACACAAGCCTAATTGAACTTAGGTACTATAGGGCTAATTCGATTTGTGTAAGAATGTCCCCTAATATTTATTATTATTGCTATATTTTTAGTACTTAAATCTGAACATTTAGATATAATAACTTGTACCACAGAATAAGTAATAGTACTACGTCTTGTACTAGAGGTTGATGAAAATAAAGCGATGCGAAGAGTACGATAACCCGATAAACAACCAGCAATTAGAGGAAACTGCTCTATACCAGCACACATAACGGGCAGTTTACCAAGGGGTAGGTACCTACATGTTTCGGACTAGGCGTTTGTTCGTCATCAAAACTTACCCAGTCCCTCTGCTTAGACATGGAAGCAAAATGCTGGCTAATGGATTCCACACTGGTCTGACAACCCTGGTGTGGTCAGCATCTGTTTAAACTAAACAAGATGTAAATGCAAAGCTGGTTGCAAAACGCAATGCAACTGAAGAGGGATTTGAAATGTACCCAGTTATGTCTCAGTGGAGGAAACTGCGTTGACTCTCGAGACGTGTAGTAAATTATACGTAATAATGTGCCTTTTCCGCTTATACTCGTACAATATGACTTTGAAAAAGGGATCTTAGTGACATTGGCGTTAATAGGGACGCTCTCACCTAATACAAACATGAGGCCTCGCGACACTTCGAAGCTCCCTTCTCTAAAGGAACGCCACTACTGTGCAAATTAAAATTGTGTTACAAATATTTGTTAATCTTTCATCATTTTTATGATCACTGGCTTTGTTTAAGTATTTTTTGCATACGCAACTAACTAGTCGTTTAACATTTACGAAGGCTCATAATAAAAATATGTTCTAGTAAAATATTTTTTATTGCTTGTTAAATTACATTTATTATTATTACTAATCATTTATTTCGAACCATAATAAGTCCATATACATATACAATCATAAATACAAAATAAAATTAATAAATTCATTGAAAATAACAATTTAAAATTAAAGTTACATTAAAATAAGTCAAATAAAATAATTAAAACAATACAATATAATTACTAGAATGTATGGAGTTCCAGTGCTCCACCATCGGGCATTCCAACCTATCAACAATGGTGTTCAGGAGGCTGCTGTCACTGTCTCGCACGCGGCGCATCAGGGAGGCAACTCGTTTACGAATTATAGCCTGAAAACTATCAACTCTAGCCTCTGCAAACATACCTGATGCGCTGCAAAAGCGAGGCAGCCCCAACAACATCCTGAAACCATTATTGTATTGGACACGTAAGGCATTGAGAGCTCTCTGCGTGCACTTGGTCCACAGGCTACACGTGTAGAAAGTCTGACAAAATGCCTTAAAAAGGGTTATTTTGACATCCCTCGTACAACGTGCGAACCTGCGAACCAACATGTTGCTCCTCACTGCCAATGCCCTACGCTCCCGCTCCACATCGAGATCATCTGAGAGGTCCTCGGTGACCCAGTGCCCCAGATACTTGAACTTTGTGACTTTAGTCAACTCCGTTCCTCCAAGTTTAAGCGGTGGTACAGATTTCGGCTTTATGTTCCCTGCCTTGAAAACAAGTAGCTCGCTTTTCTTGGAGTTATATCTGAGACCGTGGGCCTCCACGTACCTCTCACAAATGCCAACTAAAATCTCCAGGGCCCCAATCGATGGGCCCAGCAGCGCCATATCGTCAGCGTAGCTAACGTTGTTCATTATTTGGCCACCAACTGAGCACCCCACCCTGGCACTGCTGAGCTCATCGATCAAGTTATTTATATACAGGTTGAAAAGCCGTGGAGACGTCAACCCCCCTTGTCTCACACCGCATTCCAACCTGTATTCCTCCGAGTAAGTGCCTGCCCATCTCACACTGTTCATTTGGTTATGGTACCAATATCTTAAAATAAAAACTAGCTCTTTGGGTGTGGCTGTCTCCCTCAAGAGCTTCTCCCACAGTATGTTGTAAGAAACAAGATCGAAGGCCTTCGATAGGTCCAAAAAACACGTGTATACCGGCGTGTTACGCGAAGTATAGTAATGAACCGTATGCTTGAGTCGTAAAATTGCTGTTTCGGTAGAAAGGCCTGGTCTGAAACCGAACTGCGCCTCATTGAGCAATATATGTTGAGAAAGATTACGATCAAGCAGACGGTCCAAAACTTTCGCCACCACGGTTGCCAATGATATGGGACGGTAATTATTTTTATCAGCAGTATCTCCGGTCTTGTTTTTTGGTATTGGTACAACGATGGTTTTCATAAACTCTTGAGGAAGATAAGAGTGACCAATACACAGGTTGAAAAACATCGCCAACACTCTAGGCAGGTGGAATCCAGCAAACCGTAAGTGCTCAACACTGAGGCTGTCATGGCCAGGTGATTTACCTTTGGTCATCTCTGCTATCGCCTCAGCAATCTGCTTGTCGGTATAACGCTCATACACACCCCCCACCACAACAGCCTCAGCGCTGGACGACGCTGGCACTGGTCCTAGTGGAGATTCAACCTTAAAATGTTCTTTAAAGAGCTCGGCAATATGCCTAGGCTCACACTGCCCTTCCACACTTCCGGGCATACACGACCCAGCCTCAAGTCCTTTGGTGTGGTTCCAGAAACCCTTAAAGTCTTTAGTAGTATGTCGAGACGCCAAAATATCCATTTTTATTTGCTCTTCGTGGTCCTGGCACCACTTCAACTTAGACTTAAAGAGTTTTCTGGATTCGACCATTGTATTATATACATGACCATTACGAGGTCTCCCGTGTAACACCCATAGCTGAAAGCCGAGTCGCGCCTGCCCATGAGCTTCCTTTACATGCCTATTCCATCCTATTATTTGTTTTCGTGCATGGCGACATTTCCTGGCATCATAGCTGATTTCAGCCGACCGCCGTAAGGCTTTAATAATAGAATAGTATAGCCTATCAATGACTAACCTGTGCTCAGTGTTGTCACACATAATATCTGCACATTGCGAACACTCAGTTGGAAAATCAATGACTCTGAGGTTATCCGCAGATTCCTTGCTATACCAGAAATGATTTTTACGTTATTGATTTATCCGAAATTGATACTAAATACCACCTATTAGCTAAACATGGACAGTTAGAATTTTTAAATGAAGTCGGGCGGAACGGTGTTTTCTAAAGCGCGCTACAAAAAAATATTTTTACAATACTTATTGTTAGCAATGGTATTAAAAAGTTATATTTTTTCAAATCTTCAATAAATTGTCTTTATTTATATATTTTTTGTATATAAAAATAGCTGTTCGTTTAATATTCACGAAGGCTCAAAATAAAAAATTGGAGTTGTATAATACAATTTTTATATATTATTTTTTAATTGCTTAACAAATTACATTTTTTATCCTAAAAATAAATTCTATGTTATTGATTCATCCGTAATTGATACCAAGCATGACCTATTAGCTAGCCGTAGACGGTTAGAAATTTTTAGGATGAAGCCGGGCGGAGCGGTATTTTCTACCGCTCGCCACTTAATCTTTTTTTTACACTATTTATTGTTAGCAAAGGTAGTTAAAAGTTATATATTTTCAAATCTACAATAAATTGGCGTTATAAATATATTTTTTATATACAGAAATAGCTGGCCGTTTAATATTTACGAATGCTCAAAATAAAAAAAATGAAGTTGAAAATCTTTATTTTTATGTTTTCTTTTTTAATTTCAAGACAAATAACATTTTTTTATACCAGAAATGACTTCTACGTTATTGATTTATCCGAAATTGATACCAAACACGACATATTAGCTAGCCATGGACGGTTAGAATTTTTAGAATGAAGCCGGGCGGAGCGGGACTTTAACCCCCCCTCCCCGGCCCCAGAGGGGGGGCTCCCGAGGGCTACCGATCTTAATCGGCTTATTTTGGCACAAGGAATAACTGTGCCAAGTTTCATACTTTTATCAAAAAAAGTAAGGTTTTTCACCAAACGCCCACACTACTTCCCATGGGACTAACCACGAAATCGCAAAAAAATTACCAGCTGTTCCATACATCATATCAGCCCAAAGACGTCCACTGCTGAAAATAGGCCTCCCCCAAAGAGTGCCACAATGACCGGTCCTGGGCCACCCGCATCCAGCGGACTCCAGCGACCTTTACCAGGTCATCAGTCCACCTTGTGGGGGGCCTACCCACGCTGCGCCTTCCGGTACGTGGTCGCCACTCAAGAACCTTTCCGCCCCAACGGCTATCGGTTCTACGTGCAATGTGCCCCGCCCACTGCCACTTAAGTTTAGCGATTCGGAGGGCTATATCGGTCACCTTGGTTCTGCTGCGGATAGCTTCATTTCTGATGCGATCACGCAGAGATACTCCCAGCATAGCCCTCTCCATTGCCCTTTGAGCATCTGTTCCATACATTAACTCTCAGTTAACTCGCAGTTAACTCACAGTTAACTCTTAATTGGCTCTTATTTTTTTACGATTTCGTAGTTGGTCCCATGGAATAAGTTGTTCAGTATGACCATCTTCGATTTTGGTCTTCTTGTTTAAACACAATGAACCAAAACTACTTACATCAGTCACGTAACAAAAGCATTGGTTAATGTGACAAACTAAAACAATGTGTCATATCAGTAAATCGTTTATATCTATCTATATGTACCAACATTATGAAGTAGCGATTATATCCTCATAGATAAGATTTGCTTTTTTATACGTAGGTAATCTAGAACTTGTTTCTGAGAAAATATCGCTTAACACAGATGCCAGTCTAGGATGGAATTTTAAAATACACCATGGTCATTAAGTATCACCATCCCGCTCTACAATAACAAGGCTATCGATGATAATTATTTGTTAGCACAAAAACAACAATAGTTCTCATAATAGTCCGCCATTGGAGCGAGACAATGGTGTTGGGCGACACGCCCGGGTTTTTGTATGGATCTCTCGTCTCGGTGCCTTCTCCGTGACAATCGGCGTGAAATTATTTATCTTTAGACCTTTTACAATTTGATACGGTACTACTACAAATAATCCATGAATTGAATCGCTTACCAATGTGGTAAGCTGTTCAATTCATAGAGTTTAGCATTTGCCCGTGACTTCGTCCGCTTGAGCTCCCGTATGAACTAGCATCCCAATTTCATCTCTTTGTTGGATGATTTTCGGAATAATATCTTGTTTTGATCGAGAAACTATCTCTACATATTTTTATATATTTACTATGACGATTATTTTTTACGCGTACGGCCTGCCTGAAGCTTGTGATATGATCCTTCAGAGAAGTCAGAAGCACGTTGCCGGCGCCTTATCTAATTGTATTGAGGATTATTTGTGTTGACATGCAGCTAGAGAGAAATATAGATAGATAGATGGATAAATCATTTATTTGTTTGCTACATACCTATACACAAGATACAATACAACAAGAAAACAAAAACCGGCCAAGTGCGTGTCGGACCACGCAAAACGAAGGGTTCCGTGCCTATTAAAAAGGTCGTATCGTCACAGAAATTTTACAGCACTTACGTCCTTTTCTTTGAGGAAGGCAGTTTTTCAGCAATATCTCGAAAACCTCTGAACCGATCTTGTTCAAAACAATGTTCGGTGAATGAAATTAATAAACCCTATGTCCATGAATTTTTCCATATTTTTTAAATACACCGTTCAAAAATTAGAGGGGGGGGGGGGGACAGAATTTTAGTGACTTTCGGGGCGATTATCTCCGACCCTATTCACTTAATCAAAAAAAATGCTAAGAAACCTTATATTTATTTTGAAAGGCCTATCGATTGATGTGCCACACGGGGGGTCACAATGAAAAAAAAAATTTTGACTTTTTGTTTTATGTATGGAGTGCACCCCTATAAAAAAAAAATTTGTCATTTTAATTACAAAACTATGTAGCGGCTAACAAAATACATCTATCCTCAAAATTGTATTCAAATACACCTTATAGTTTTCGAGTAAAATGCCTGTGACATACGGACAGACGGACAGACGGACAGACGGACAGACGGACATGACGAAACTATAAGGGTTCCGTTTTTGCCATTTTGGCTACGGAACCCTAAAAATACAACAAACACAAAACTTAAAAGAACCTAAAAAAGAAAAACCATAAAACAAACAGTTTTTATGCACAGAAACAAACTGTGTTATATAAAACAAACAAACCTACAAATATTTGACGTGTGACCATTAGGTATGATAATGTGTGCTGATCCGTGTAAAGAAGGAAGAGGAGCAAAAGAGGAAGAAAGGAGAGTTGACGTCGTTTTGAAAGCACAGTACAACAAAATCTGCAACCAAATAGCCGTGTGGAATTCTTACCACTTGTTTCTCCATGAGCATCTCCTTAAAGTGCGACTTAAATGAAAGTTTCGATGGTAAGCATCTAATTGGTGGAGGAATATTATTCCAGCATTTGGTTGCAAGATAACGGAAACTACCCGTAAAATAAACTGTACTTTTACTCTCAACACAGCGCATCCTTGAGAACTCTGGCGACCTTATTTTTATCTAAATCCACTCATCTGTTTTTGCGTGATCGAAAGCAAAAATTCAAAAATGTTTGTCTCGTATATATAGGATTATTTTCGTAATTATATACCTACTGACGCTAAATGTAACATTTTGTTATTTTAAGTATTTAACCTATTTAAATCACGTGATCTATGGATGCGCCCTGCCTGCTTGGAAATAGTGAGTTTATTTTATAGCACCACGCATATGTAGGTTTATAAAGTTAATTACAATAAAATTTTCAACTGTATATCTAAATTCTAAATAGGTTATGATTAAAATTCGAACGCATTTCGCGACCTTCTATTGTAGGTACTTATTTATTTTTAATCCTATTTGTACCCTGTTTTCGCAAATAAATTACTGATTCCCTAGTTTATTTGAGTTGGGTTGACACAGTTACGTGCGACAAGATAATTCAATTATTAGGTCAAAGGGGAGAGTTACAAAAGTATACATCTCGTAATAAAATTGCTTAAAGTTGCTTTATAATAAATAAAGCTACTTACGTTACGTAATAAACGAGTACTAACGTACTCTGGCGTGCAGAACCTAAAGTGCAGTACCGGGCTATTTTTGGATTTTTTGTTTTTTGATGATCTGTGATTGATCAGTATTTCAAACGCGTATCTAATCCGTATCTGATTTAGACTACTGGAACACGTAAAATCAAATCTCTTAAAGTACAGTAATGGACTCAAAGTCAAAGTGATTTATTCTTCAATTTAGGCATATTACATGCACCTATGAATGTCGATAAACTACCACCGGTTCGGAAAGAAAATCTCTGCCTCGAGAAGAACTGACGAAGAACTAGCGTAGAACACAACTACCTTGGAGTCAACAGCATTTTGGCAACCAACCGTGGATATTCCAGCAAGAGTCTGCTCCATCTCACAGGGCCCGTAGTTTGCAGCAGTGGTGTAGGTAAGGACAATTTTCCCGGATTCATAAGCTCGATAGAATAGCATCCATACTCGCCTGACCTAAATCCAATGGATTACAGTTAATGGTCAATCTTCGAGACAAGGGTATGTGCCACCAAGCACAAAAATATATATCTACGCTGTAAAAGCAACACTTACGAAGGAGTGGGAAAAAAATACCTTAGAGGAAGGATTCGTCGACAATTTTAACCAACGTTTGCGTCTGTGTATCAGAGGAAAAGGAGGATATTTTAAAGACAGTAAGGATATTTAGAAGACCTAATTATTTTATTTCAAGATAGTGCAATTTTAATGTTTAATGGCATTCTATGAATTTGGTGTAAGCAATAAAAAAATATTTGGATAATTATATGTCAACGTATTACAGGCCCCGTAGCATGGTTGGCCTTGTCACGCGATAAGTGATAGGATAGAGCGTGCGTCACTGGCTGACACCGTTCGATAGAACGAGACGACGCACTTATCTTGTCACTTGTCGCGTGATAAGGCGAACCTGGACCACCCTGAATGCCGTAGGCAACAGTCAGAAATGGACGGATCATGGTCGTTAAATTTGAACCAAGGCGCTAAGATAATGTGTCATTCTCAGGGAAAAGTTTATTATTATGCCGTAATTCCACGTACCTATTTGTATTAGAGCATTCGTTAATAAGTAATGGCGTAAAAGCAAACCTTCCCGTTCCCTACGCTCTGAGAACAACATGATCTTGGAAATAGGCAGTTTATTCTTATTGACTTTTATAGACGACTAGGTACGCCCATCCATTTTATTGCTATCAAAGACAACAGGAAATATCATACGCCCCCTATTATACTGATTACAAGTATGCATACTTTTAAGTTCATTATCGTAAAAATATGTTTATTGCTTAGAACAATTTAACTTATTGAATAAGTATAATTAGTTTTTTTAAATATTACAACGATGGCAAACAAGCATACGGCCGAAGAATGACCAGTACGTTGCTGACCTTTTATTGGTTTGAGGGTTTTATATTAATTGTTGTGTTGCAGTTAGAGACTTAGAGACATAGGCAGGTCCCTCTCAAAACAGCGCATTCTCTATTTACTCATCACCAGCAACACAACACCAAACCCACAAAGCAAGTACGACCTATACCCGGAACCATAATTGTCTACTGTGTATTCCATCTATAGTATATATTTTTTGAATGTCAAAAAAAAAAAACAACAACTAGACGTGTGTTACTTCATTTTCGGTATCTTATTACGTCCTTCTGGAGTGGACGAATGTTCTCTTTAGAATTATTTAGTTATTTTTTATACAAAATTTGATAAATAAATGAATTTCCCGCTGTTCTCTTCTACATGTCGCATTTCTCAAACAATTCTCATGAAATTTTGTGAGCTAGTTCCGTTAATTGTCGAGTCGATTTTTCGAAATTTATTTTATTTTCTGCAGGCTCGCGAGTTTTACAGCTCACAGAGCCACTAGTATTTATTTTATCTTGACTTAGTCATAAATGACTGAGTAATAACATAACATATTGTTTACCTAATTGTTTAAAGCCTAGTAGGTATAATCCTGCACTTACTTAAACGCCTTTTCCTTTGCAATTCTCCACAACAGCAGTTAACCGCATTAATTATTCTACAGAGTTCTCGTGTCCACTGTGTATAGGTATGATTTAAATGTTGTCTTCATTAAACAGGTGTTGTGGTACTTGTGGTTGCGTTGGGGAACTAACAATGTTATACTATGAAATTTGCACTTCGAACACGTTTTATGTTTGCGTCATGGTGTGATATCATCATAATAGCCCGCGAGCTAGCAACAGATTTTCGTGACCAATCAACCCCCGTGCGATAACTTGGGAGAAGTTTCAGAATGTGGTACCATGAAGCCCTCGGGGACGTCAGCTGCGGTTCCGTCGGTATGATGACCAGCAGCAGCCTCCCAAACACGTAAAAAAAAACCTGACGCTGACTGGCTGACGATTTCTTTTCGTCATGATATTGGATTAATTATCATTTGATGATAAAATGAATCGGGAGGAAATGACAACTTTTTTAATTTTTTTACGTGTTTGGGAGGCTACTGCTGGTGAACCCACCGTCGGAACCACAGCTGAGGTCCACACGGGGCTTCATGAGTTTCATGACACAACATTCTGAACCTTCTCACAAGTTATCGCCCGGGGGAAGTGACTGACGAAAAAATTCTACTAGCTCGCGGGCTATAAGCACTTCTCGTTGCTCTACGGTTTAGGATATGCATAAGTAATTATATGTTTGTGTCATACAACAGATCAGAACGTGGGCGAGTTGTTTAAGAATCCCGAACTTTGTAAGAGTCGTTCAATAAATCTAATACGGTAGCTAATGAAAATGTCTACATCTGCACCGCTAGGTTTATACAAGGATAGTTTATTTCTTTTATGAGCAACGTTGTTTAATATTGAGGTCTCTGCCAGTGCCAACTACTTCGAAAGTAAAGCAACGAGAATGACATATCCTACCGTAGGTATCTAGGTACCTACGGTAGTTTTGACCTATGATTCTTATTAAGATGAGCAGAGAATTTATACTTACATAGTAACCATTATTTCATCTGTATTTATACTAGGTAAGAAAGGCTACTTTATACAAGCTTTTTATTAACTTGCAATGTACCTATGTACATGTATGTAACTACTACCTAGTACCTAACTATGTATGTAACTATGTTTGTTCGGGTGGAATCTTGCAACTCAATTTTGAAGCATCTTCAACCGATTGAGTTGGAATTTTGGGTAAAGGTATAGTTTGGATGACAATTCAATACTATATGGTAACGTCGAGCTAATCTGATGATGGAGACAGAAGGTGGCCATGGGAATTCCCGTTGAATTTGGGCTCGTTACAATCGTCTCAATGAGTAGTTTATGATGGTATACAGAAAAGTACAGTCGGCAATAAAAGCTTGTACCAAAAATGAAATTTTTACAGAAACTTATTGTAGCTGACTGTGCATAAAGGAAAACTTTTATTACACATTGATGAGAGTACAGCGCCGACGAGTAGAGCGGCCGTCACTGAAAGTGTTAAGGGTCGCCAGGACACTCGACTCTCTATACAGGGCACTATGTAAGTATACGTAATGCTATTCTACGCTACGGTAGCCTAGTGGTTCAGGCATGCGGCTGTCAAGCTCGTACCAATGAGTTTTTCGGAACTTATGTAAGGAATCGTGAGGAAACCGGTCGTAATCCCAATAAGGTCTAGTAGTTGGAAGGTCAGATGGCAGTCGCTTTCGTAAAAAAACTAGTACCTATGCCAAATCTTGGGATTAGGTGTCAAAGCGGACCCCGGGCTCCTTTAGGGCACAACTGGGAATAACGCTAGGAGGATGATGATGTAAGTGTACGTAATGGAATCCGCCATATCTAGGTCGGAAACTAGCTGTAAATCATAATCCTGGCGATCCTTAACACTTTCGCAACCGGACTAAAAATGGAACAATACACGGTACCAGAAACCGACAGAAGTAACTTTCGTCTACGTGGATAAAATTAAATCTACTATCTGATCTATTTATGCCCCCCGTTTTATCACAATGCATGCTTTTCGAACATATAATAATCAGAAGTATTAAACCTTTCTATTAGTGTCAACCCTGTGGTTGCGAAGATGTGTGCTCGCCAGGCAGGCTCATTGGCGTGGCGTGTAGGTTTATAGCTACTGCCTGGATTCTTGGTTGCGAGCATTTCAAGTTAAAATTTATGAATGAAGTATTTCAGTAACCTAAGCGTAATGATTGTAAGCGGTTATTTTTCGCTAGGCAATATCCATGATTACGATCGAGGGTAAAAGCTATTTATATTGCAGCTGTAGAATATCATTGCCAAGTCTAGTGCACCGTACTTCCTTAAAAACCACATTATGGAGGTCGTGATTCACAACCATGACGGTAACAATTATCACAAAAAATTAAGAAGGATTTTAAAAGTGAGAATGATGATAATGTTCATCTGTTTATTTGTGTTTGTCTAATGAGTCGACATATTTAAATATTGAGAGCACGTTCTAGGAATGGCACATAGTATGTGCCACATACGAGTACATTAGTATATTAATTTATTACGTATAATCAGAGATCGGACAAATTTGCGTTATTGCTCGCAATAATGTGGACATAACTCCAAAATTAATCAAAATGTTAATCAATTAATTATTTCTTGAAGAATTTTTTTTTAATTTCCGGAGATAATAGTTTATACGTGCTTATGATTGTTAGCAAAATGTTATTTGAAGTGCTTATCGTTTTCGTAAATATTTTTATATAATATAGAAGTTACGATTTTAAACTGAAACGATTATTTACACTAGAAATAATACCCAACAACTACTACATGGTAAATATCCTGCTATGATTATTATTTCTGAAGAAGAAGTAGTTCTATAGATATAACTTTAACAAACTTTAATATTTATTGATTAGTAATCAAATTATATGTTAAGTAAGTAGTAAATAATTGATTAATATTTTGATTAATTTTGGAGTCATGTCCACATTACTGCGAGCAATGACGCAAATTTGTCCTATCTCTGCGTATAATAAACCGAAACAAATGAATCTGTAGAAACCTAAACAAATAGTAAAGATAAGTAAAACAAACGAAAACATAATACTACGTATTGTGTGCATTTGGAAAAGTAAAAGTTACACGCTTGCATTGTGTATGTTTTATGTTTTGTATGTATAACCTGAGAAAACACTTACGGCTCTCAAATGGCTCTCAATAACTCGGTAACAAAGCGTTTCTTATGTTGCGTATGTTCGCCGTGATGGTAACCATATCATATCCCATGAGCTTATATCTCATTCCATATAACATTAGAATTTTAAGAGGGAAGAACAGCTTTGCGATCCTAACGAAATAAGGTATAGAGCGTTGCAGCTCGCGACTAATAGATATATAGGTACCCTTTTTGATGAAATTTCCATTTCGGGAGAATTCAGTTTCCACTAACTAAATCTTAACAAATCACTTTGATTTTGATGTCGATCGTGTCAGCATAATATAATGTAGGTTTATAGTATATATACATAGATTGTATAAAAAAAACTGGACAAGTGCGAGTTCAACTCGCGTGGTGAGGGTTCCGTATATAATCTAAATTTCATAAGTGTTTTTGAATAAGTACTCAAACTTATTATAGGTTTTCCTGTAATCTTTAGGCAAGGAACTATTTTCTATATTTTTTTCAGAATTTTAGTCCTAATAGTTTCGGAGATAAGGGGGGGGGGGGGTCAATTTTCAACTTTTTTCCTAAATTACTTGAAATCTGTTCTTGCTAAAATTATAAAAAAATATATATCTGACATGCTTACAACAAGCCCTTTCATTTAATATGTCACAAAATACAGTTTGCGAAACTTTTTTTTTTTAATTTTCCAGGATACCTCCCAAAAGTGGCTACCTTGTTCAGAATTCATTAATTTACTTTACGCGTCCATCTTTGGGTCACCAATTTACATATGTGTACCAAATTTCAACTCAATCGGTCTTAGTAGTTTCGGAGCAAATCGGCTGTGACAGACGGACAGGCAGACAACCGAGTGATCCTATAAGGGTTCCGTTTTTTTTTCCTTTGGAGGTGGGTCGTTCTTCCTTTTTACCGACAATGAATCGAGATTTTTCTGTTTTTTTGGTTTTTGAACTATCGAAAATTGTGGTTTTGAAGTGCGATTTAAAAAAAAATGCATAGGTTTCTTCATTAGAACTAATTAAAGTTTACTTTCTAGCTAATATGAATATTTATTTACGGTTGGTTTCTAAAAAAAACATGTGACAAAGTGGACTATTTCAGTGGGGACAACATTTTGGTTTACCACTCTGTCACGGCATTCTACGAAAAAAACAAACATTTAAAAAAATGCTAGTTACAGAAAGTGAAATATTATATATCACTAATTAATCTATCTATACATATAATAAAGCTGAAGAGGGTCGAAAGTCTGTACATGGAAGATAAAAGAAAAAAAATTGGCTGGGGATACATAGAATTGATAACAGAACACGTTCCAACAGTTTTTAGAATTTTTGTCTGTTTATCTGTTTATCTGTTTATCTGTTTATCTGTTTATCTGTTTGTCTGTTTATTTGTCAGAGTATCACGTGAAAACGGCTGAACGGATTTTGATGCAAACTTTACTAATCTGTCGAGAGAATCCCCGGATAGGTTTTAAGCTATAAAAATCTTAAAGATTAGGGTTCAAAGGGGGTAGAAAATGGGGTTGAACTTTGTATGGGAACTACTTGAATGTACGAGCTACAGACTTGAAAATTGGTAACCATAAACTTGACTGGAAAGTAAAAACGACCCCATTCAAACTTTTAGCAATGTATAGATAAAACGTGAAAAATATGGGATGAAAATAGGTTCTGAGGCGACTAGAAACTATATAATGTTGCAAGAGCGGGGTTATAACAGTATCATTACCATGGTAACATGTCGTCAACATATTCGAAAATTCATCGTGTTCTTACAACTGATAGTTAGTCCAGTGGTTTGACCCATAGCTTACGGAGTCTGTGTCCCCGAGTTCAAACCCAGCGATTGGCATTGCACTTTTTGTAGTTTTAATTTTTTTTGTGTCTGCGTTTTTACAAATGTATATTTTCAAAAACGCAGAGAAGCTTAGTGAATAGAGGATTTTGATGCAACTTTTACTTAATCGGTCGAGAAAATCCCTGGCCAGGTCATAGGCTGCAACCCAGCATCCAGCAACCTTGATCTTCGTCTTCCTGTATAATTTCTATGAATTCAGAGGTCATCTAAAGATATATGATAGGTTGAGTTTAATACTCACGTCGAATTAGCATAGTTCACCAACGTCAAGAGATGTGGGTATAAAATTTGGACACAACGGCATTCCGCGGAGAATTAAGTAGGTACCATTTTTTTTAAGTATAAAACTTCAGCGTTTGTCACATTCAGAAATATTATTATGAATACTCGGGTATAGTGAGCGTCCGCATGAGCTAGCTCTCGGGCCTTCGGCCCTCGGGCTCGCATAGAGAGCGCTCTCTGAAGCGATGTATTGGGCCTTTCATTCATACGAAAAGCTCGGCCTTCGGGCTCGCTTGCCTCGCCACTCACCTTCGGGACTTTGGAACTCAGATTTCGCTTTCAAGACACTTGGAGATAGTGTGCGTCAGTCCTCGGGCTCGCATAGGAAGCGCTCTCTAAAACGGTTCTTTGGGCCTATCATTCCAACGAAAAGCTCGGCCTTTGGTCTCGCTTGCCTCGCCGCTCTTCTTCTGACTTCTCTCGCTCGGGACTTTGGTCTCAGGTTTCGCTTGCAAGACACCTGGGTTTAGTTAGTGTCCGTGAAGGCTCGCCCTCGGGCCTTCGGCCCTCGGGCTCGCATTGAGAGCGCTCTCTTAAGGGTTGGTTTAGGCCTTTCATTCCTACGAAAAGCTCGCTCTCGGGCCTTCGGCCCTCGGGCTCGCATAAAGAGCGCTCTCTGAAGGGTTGGTTTGGGCCTTTCATTCATACGAAAAGCTCGGCCTTCGGGCTCGCTTGCCTCACCCCTCAACTTTGGGACTTAAGGCTCATGTTTCGCTTGCAAGACACCTGTGGATAGTAAGTATCCATGGAGTCTCGCCCTCGGGCCTTCGATGCTCTGGCTCGCATATAGAGCGCTATCTATAAGGGTACGTTGGGCCTTTCATTCCTAAGAAAAGCTCAGCCTTCGGTCTCGCTTGCCTCCCCGTTTACCTTCAGGACTTTGGCTCTCAGGGGTAGTTTGACAGGACACCCGGAGATATAGAGTATCTTTGGAGTCTCGCCCTCGGTCCATTTGTTTCAATTATGAAATCTTATATTTAAATTCCGGTTTTGGTAATTTTTCTTCTACTATAAGTACTTACGTACTTCGTTTGCAATAAATATTAAGTAAATTAATATAACTAAATATTATTGACGACAAAGTTTAGGTATGAGGATTTGAACTGTTACACGCATAATTTATAGAAATGAAATCGTATTAATCTAATTTATCAGTGTAGTAGGTATCGTATGGTGAAACATAAGAATATCACGTCATCCATAATTTATACGCGTACGAAGTCGCGGGCAGAAGCTAGTAAAATAATATGGACGTTCATTCGAACATTATAAAACCATAAACATCATTACTCAAATGAGATGCCGTAATAAGACGAAGGACAGGCTATTGTCGGTCGAAAAGAAGAACGACCCAGGTATCGGAACCCTAAAAATTATGTTTTGAGGTGCCTATAAGTTTGAATCTATTGCACATTTTGAAAAAAGGAAAACTTGTAAACCCAGTCTTTCAATAAATTACTAAAAAATCATGGAGATTTAGATATCGAAGTGGAAAAACATTTTCTTTTTTTGTATGGACGAGTACGTAGTACCTACTCTTCCCTCTTAATGGACAAATTCGTCTAAGTTTCTTCGTTTATCTAGAATGGAAAAAAATGGTACTAGTTTTACCTATTTCGAATATTTCGATCATTAAGTGCTTTTCAAACATAACTGTAGCTACTACTGTTTTTGCGTTTCAAAATGGTTTTGCTTGAAATCGCATGACGATTAACGCACAATTTTTCAAATGACAACCTATATGGAATAGGTTTAGATAATTGCTAGTAATGGAGAAATGCTTTATGTCCGATATAAACGCAGTCATGCCAGCTAGGCAGGCCAAGCTTGTGCCAAGCCAACCATATAACTAAACCGATGGTCTCTCAGTTGAGGACTCAAAAGAATACAAGGACAATCTTACGTTTTTGTTTCAATGGTCTGTACCTCCGGGGGCTCCGTGAGCTGTAAACATCGCGACGTTGTGTCTAAAAATCGTTTTTTATTTTCGAAAATCTGAATCGAAAAAAAAATCTGTAAGTACAATTATTGAACCTGCTCACAAAACACGAGAATTGGTTGAGAAATTCGACCTGTAGATGAGAACAGCCGGCAAGCCGGACCTACTAAAGAATTTCAGCCCCAGCTGAAACGGAGAACTTCGTTCGCTTCGCTCGCTCGTTTAATAAAAATATTTGGCTACAATCTTACACAACTCAATCTAGACTCAAACTAAGTAAAGCTAAGCTAAGGTCCCGCAGAAGATGCGGTAGCAATAAGACAAAGATGTACCTACCTACCTACTTAAATAGGTAGGTACTAAATATTTCTTCAAGAATACTTGTCGACAATTGATAAACGTCAAACACTACAATAAACCTTTCAATACCACCAAATAGCTGCTATTTGCCTCATTGGAGTGAGCTAACAAAAACAAATGTCGATCATGAGACCGACCTTCACGCCCGATGGGACTCCGGTCCGATGACCGTAACCAGCGATGGCTAAAGAACCATAATGACAAATAATTAAGTAACTACACACCTAAAAGGATACAATATTACTATTAATTAACGTCCTAACTAGGTTTTCAATTCAAATATGATTACGTTTCAATCGAGCGATGACGTTAAAACCAGATTTAGTTTTTTAGACCGTGGAACTTAATGCAATATTTCTAGCATTCTAGGAAAAGAAACACATATTCCGCCAACTGGTATACTTATCATAAAATATGTTATGAATGGAATACATTTGTATTTCTGTTTGGGAATGTATCAGCCCACTTCAATTCTATGCCTTGCATAATTTACACACTAATAAGTAGCTATAAGTATGAAAAAAAAACATTCATACCTACTCTCATTATGCCAGATACAATCAGTTGAAAAAACCTAAGGCCATAAACACACATGCTTTGTTTCGTTACATGAACCGACAAGATACTTTCATACTTTTACTTTCTACGTGATCTTAGATCAGTGGACAAAAAATTGTTTGTCAAAATTCGACCAGTCAATGCCGGATTTCATCAGAGTCCATCAAAGCTTTCATTCCCGTCTCAAACTAGTTTGGCTTCGTTACTGTCACATTGAGGGCAATTATCAGCCACCTAATTGATCGCGGAGAAATTTAAGATGCCTGCTATTTTTTGGTGGCGCTAGTTCATGCTAGACTGCATCTCATTCTTTTAGATAGATATAAATACATATGTCTAAAAGGTGTAAAGGTACTACTTATACTTAAAAGTTTACTTTTTGCCCGACTACGGCAGAGCCAAAAGGAAGGGATATGTCCATGTTATGGCAGTCCATGTTTGTATTTACTTGTGTTCCACCGTAGCGTTTAAGATACTGAACCGATTTTGATGAATGAGGTATCAATCGATTGGAAATTAGCTCCAAGTGACATAACTTGACAGGGTTCCGTAGCCAAAATGGCAAAAACAAAACCCTTATAGTTTCGTCATGTCCGTCTGTTCGTCTGTCGGTCTGTCCGTATATCACATGCAGTTTACTCGAAAACTATAAGGTGTATTTGAATAAAATTTTGTAGATAGGTGTATTTTGTTAGCCACCACAGTTTTGTAATTAAATTACTAAAAAAAAAATTGTTAGGGGTGCCCTCATCTCCATACGTAAAACTGAAAGTCTCAAAAAAATTTTTTCGGTGCAAGCCCACGTGTGGCACATCAATCGATAGGCCTTTCAAAATAAATATAAGGTTTCTCAGTTTATTTTTGATTAAGTGAATAGAGTCGGAGATAATCGCCCCGAAAGTCACTAAAGTTGTGTCCCCCCTATAATTTTTGAACGGTGTATTTAAAAAATATGAAAAAGTCAATTAAATTCTTTCACCGAAAATTATTTTGAACAAGATCGATTCAAAGGTTTTCGAGATATTGCTGAAAAACATAGTTAAGAATGTTTGCAGTAATTGCAGTCGACTGTACTACCTACCTACCTATAATTTTTTTATAGACGATAAGCATTTGATCACTATCTAACCTGGTGGTAAGTGATGATAAGGTCGAGGATGTCACATACATGTATGTTACTCGTATGTATGGTATGCACCTAGACAAAACCTATTCACCTACGGGAGGTTCTCTGAAATTTGGTTAACTTTTTGACTAATTTTGACCAAGGTAGTTTTAAATGCTGGTTACCAAACATTACCTACTGTGATGTATCCTAAAGGGCACTTTAACGGATATTTTTAAAGTGAAGTTTATGATTTTTTGAATTTGTGTCCTAGGGACTTACGCCACCTATAGTTTTTTCAAAATAATCATCACATTTTTAATCCAAAACAACAAAAATAAAAGTTCGCGTATCCAAAAGGGCCAATCAAATAAGCGCGTCTACGTCTGTCGCAATATGTCATGCTATTTGCGCGAAGACCATCTATCCAACATCGATCTGTTGTTGTGAGTTCAAAGAAAAAAAAACACAAAGAGTACGCCATCTACACACTGTTAGGCCCTTATCGAATTAAAAAGGAACTTTAGTATTGACAAGTTGTTAGCAGTTTATATTACAGTTTATTTTATACTCGTAGTGATAGGTATACCGCAGACGAGTAATAAAAACAGCAAACACAATAATAAGATAAACACGTTTATTATTTTAAAATTAAACATACAAGTCACGTTCACTCGCCATCCGTACAATTTTAGTTATACAATAAATCTAGAAAAATGTTTCTATTGTTACTTTATACAATCGGGTATTATATATACCATGTAATTATACACTCCGAGAACTTTGAATTGAGCTAATATACATCATTTGAAATGGTAATATTTTATGTGTTATGGATGTGTTAATGAATAAATATTACGCATGCGAAGCGCCTAAACTAAATACAAAGAGCTGGAATGTTAATTGTGCGCGGGCGCAGCTTTGGCAACGCGTCCCCGACCTATCGTCGGGGAGCCTCTTCACGACTCTTATCCGCACAAAGGTCGCGAATGATGTACACTTAAATCTAATAAATAACATTAATTCGTCAAGATATGCACAGCTTTCATTCACATTATCACTGGGTGACCGTGCGGTCAAGGTAACCTTAATATTTGGTAATGATACGCATCAGTCAGAGCGCCGCACAAAACATTTGAGGGTCAGGGCCGGGGGCGGGCCGCGACCGAGAAAGCGCACTAGGCCAGCAGGTGCGCCAGCGCCGCCAGCATCAGCGCGGCGCCCAGCGCGCGCAGCGTCGGCGCGCCACCCGCCTGCCCCGGCGGCGTCACCTCCTCCCCGAACACGTAGCTCTTAGACCCCGTGTGCGACTTTAGGATCCTGTAGTTCACGTCGCCAACCGACACTTCGTTCTTCATGAAGTTAAATAGTCTATTGACCACTACGTAAACATTGCCGTGTTCGTCGAAGGTGAATCTGTCCACCCATTGGATGTAGTTGGCGTCGCGGGCGATCGTCCTCTGCCCGAATTGGAAAGGCAGGCTCGTGTTCCATTCCGCAATAGTGGAGTTGCCCACCAAGCCGAAGTAGAGAACACCGTTTGCATCCATTTTCATTCCATCGGTCTGAGAAGCTTTGATTCCGAGATCAACTACGAAGGGGCGTAGAGCGCCGTCCTGTGATCCGACAGTTTCATTACGCAAAACTGAGGCATTGACGGCATACAAGTGGAAACTTGACAACGGGCAGTAGTAGATGGTCCGGTCGACCATGTCCCCAGCGAGGAACTGGGGTCCGAGAGCGATACCGTCCACGTTGACGGGCAGGTCCACCGTGGTGCCGTTGATGCGGAAAGTGGACGCCTCGGGAACGGCGGTCATGGAATGAGAATCACGTACTTTCCACGATTTCTTGTCGCTACGGCGGAAAACTATAATACCTGGATCAGTGGCACTGTTATCCGTAATGTAAGCATAATCTCCATCGCGACGGTTATCGACGACGAGATCATTTAGGTAGGTGTTATTGTTATCCACTGATGTTAACGGGAAGCGCTGCATTTCATTTTTGCCGTTTTTCAGGTCGATAAGCACGATGGAAGGCGGGCACTTGGCGTCGGGTTTCTCGGTGAGCGTGCCGACGCGGCCGTTGTCCAGGACCCATAGGACGCCGTTGCGGTCCACCTGGATATTCTGCACGAACTGCAATGCCTCGCAGTCGCCGACCTTGTTGGCGCTCCAGCTAGGGAACGGGCGCAGCCTGGGCGCCGTGTCGCTCTGCACAACCGGAATGGTCGCGAGCGTCGCCGGCACCCCTCGCATCATCCTCGGCACCGTCACGTACAGGTTTTCGCCGTAGAAGCTTATTCCAGATATTAGGACGTTCTGGGGAATATATCTGCTTGTATTGAGGTAGGCCTCCCGATCGGCCGGGGAGGCCCAGTCGAAATCGAGTGCGTTCCATTCGTAGATGACACGGAACTGTTCGCGTCGTGGGGGCGGGGGTCGCGTTTCGTTCTGGGCGGCCACGGCGGCGACGGCGAGTGCGAGCACGGTGAGCAGCATGGTCGGTGGGCGCGGTACGTGTCGCGAGCGGCGCGGTCGGCGCGAGCGATGCGACTGAGCCGGCACCACCACCTGCCGCCGAGGCTGCGCCGCGCGTGACAACACCGCTACGTCACTGCAACCGACTCGCAAACAAAACAATCGGACCCCAAGCAACAGTCTCACTTCATTTCTGTCTCGGTTGACAAACTTTTGTTTTGCACGAATAATTATAATAAAGCAAACTTAGTTTTGCTTCTATTCGCCGTGGAAATCACCTTTTTGGAAAAATTTACTTGTCTTGTAGACTTATATTCCTTGCGATCCCAATTTCAACGCTTTTATGTTAAAATATTTAAAAGCAAATGTATCCCAGACACATTAATATGCCGTTTCCGGGTAGGGTTTAGCAAGGTCGCGAATCTCACCCCTGCCCTGCCAGACGAAGGGTCGGCGGCGGTCTGCCCGCGGAGAGGGTCTGACAATCGATTCAATTGGATTTACTCGCTTAGGGTACTTTAGGATTAGTTCCAGTATGAGTTCACTACAATACAATAGTAACATGTACATTTCAAATTCAAATGATGACGTCGTAATGGATAGATACTAATCAATATGTGGTGGTTCTCTTACTTAATAACACTACCGTAAATTCATAAATACTTTCTCACAAAGAATTTAACTATGAATTGCATAAAAATATTTCAAAAGAATGGTACCCTTGTACCTGCACGCACAAGTTGGCCCATAGTTGTGTAAATTTCGACCCCAAAAACAGGAGTTTACGATACCTATTGTAATATTTGTTCAGCGCTGACACAATCAAATATTTATCTTATGAGTCAATTAAAATAAACACTGGTTTATCCTCTATTCAATATAAACTCGAGCATTGTTTATCTTCTTTAGAACAACAGGTTTGTTTTTATTCTTCAAAGAGCTTACAAACAAGTGATATCACTGAGTCTACTAATAGGTAAGGTGATGTATTATTTTCGATATATTTATCATCACTTCATATATGCGATAATTTCCTTGACAACCTGCTGAACTCTATACCGTTTACCAATAATCTTTGCGTTTACCAAAAGCGCCCGGTACCTACTAAATCCAAAAATTCAAGTAAAACACAATGGATGTATCATTTTTTTTCAATGTTTCAAATTGTCGCGAACGCATTTGACACAATTATGTGTCAAACACACACACACACACAAACACACACACACAGACACAGATTGGAAAAGGATGTAGGTATTAACCTACATCCTTTTCCAATCTGTGTCGATCCAATTTTCTGTACCTACGTTTAATGAGCATTTAGAAACTTGTCATTTTGAGTAGGCTAAATATAGGCTAATATTTATAACCTCTAAGTTTGAGTACCTAGTTTTTTTTTAGCAGATAACTGCTTCGTAGCATATCAATGAATGCCTTAGGTTTGGCCACGACAAGCCACTGCACTCAACTTTATTAGGTACACTGTATGAATAAGATAAGTAACGGACGTATTGAAAACTATCTGCCAGTCACTCACTGGTGCAATATAGCTGTCAGCTGCAAAACAGCTCCACAATATTTCAATTACAATACTCGTAAAGTCAGTGCCATTTTTTTTTGTGCGATATAGCATGCCAATTCCCTCTCGCTGATGATGATGATGATATAGTGCATTTTTAGGGTTCCGATACCTCAAAAGGAAAAAACGGAACCCTTATAGGATCACTCGGTTGTCTGTCTGTCCGTCTGTCACAGCCGATTTGCTCCGAAACTACTGTACCGATTGAGTTGAAATTTGGTACACATATGTAAATTGGTGACCCAAAGATGGACGCGTAAAGTAAATTAATGAATTCTGAACAAGGGTGCCACTTTTGGGGGGTAAACTGGAAATAAAATAAAAAAGTTTCGCAAACTGTACCTATAATGAATTCTGAACAAGGGTGCCACTTTTGGGGGGTAAACTGGAAATAAAATAAAAAAGTTTCGCAAACTGTACCTATAATGAATTCTGAACAAGGGTGCCACTTTTGGGGGGTAAACTGGAAATAAAATAAAAAAGTTTCGCAAACTGTACCTATAATGAATTCTGAACAAGGGTGCCACTTTTGGGGGGTAAACTGGAAATTTAAAAAAAAGTTTCGCAAACTGTATTGTGTGACATATCAAATGAAAGGGGTTGTTGTAACTGTTGTAAGCATGTCAGATATATATTTTTTTAATAATTTTAGCAAAAACAGATTCGAAGTAATTTAGGAAAAAGACGACAATTGACCATTTCCCCCCCCCCCCCCCCCCTTATCTCCGAAAGTACTAGGATTAAAATTCTGAAAAAAATAAGGAATATAGTTCTTTGCCTAAAGATTACAGGAAAATCTAAGAAGTTTGAGTATTCAAAAACACTTATGAAATTTAGATTATATACGGAACCCTCACCACGCGAGTTGAACTCGCACTTGTCTGGTTTTTTTGTGAGTCACAATGCTTGATTCCATTCTAATGAACATAAATGATTGATATAATGTAAGTATTTGTGACAAATATCTAGTTTTATTGTTAACGGTATTTTCCTAGCTTAGGAAGCTAGCACTAGATAATGTGAATACATTTATTAGATACGTTACGTGTTTGCGGTTAGGTTGAGTACTAGGCTTATTATTTACAACACTTTCTCAGTTCGCTTCAGGAAACCTGTGTAAATCGGATCTCAGGGCTTTTATTCAGAACGCGCTAATGCGCCTCACCTCACCCGTCACGCCTAACAAAACTAGACCTCTACCTACGCTTAGTTACTACGAATCGCGACGTCAAGATGTATATAGGGTGATGGTGGTGAGGTTAAATGAAGCAATGTGTGAATAGCATAGCAGTTCTGTGACTCACAACCTGCTCCGCATCATCTCATCACTGATCCCTAGCATAACTTAACCCCAATATTCGTTTGAGGTAACTTGGTGCTTTGTGAGTGATGAGTCAGGGGTTCCAACTCAGGTTTCAAATTCCAAATCCTGTTTCCAGGCATGAGTCGTCAATTATAAATTATAATAAAACATGAGTCATTTGTGTACATGATCTAATGAAAACGTATAAAAATAAACACTTTATGTGGTGGTAGTTTATCGACATTCATAGGTGCATGTAATATGCCTAAATTGAAGAATAAATCACTTTGACTTTTTGACTTTGACTTTGACTTATAGGTCACGGATGAAGAATCATGGTATAAAAACCGGCCAAGTACGTATCGGACCACGCAAAACGATGGGTTCCGTGCCTATCAAAAAGGTCGTATCGTTACAGAAATCTTACGGCACTTACATCCTTTTCTTTAAGGAAGGCAGTTTTTCAGCAATATCGCAAAACCTTTGAAACGATCTTGTTCAAAATAATTTTCGGTGAAAGAATTTAATAAGCCTTATGTCCATGATTTTTTTCATATTTTTACAATGCACGGTTCAAAAATTAGAGGGGGGACGACGGAATTTTAGTGACTTTCGGGACGATTATCTCCGACTCTATTCACTTAATAAAAAAAAAATGCTGAGAAACCTTATATTTATTTTGAAAGGCCTATCGATTGATGTGCCACACATGGGCTTACAATGTTTTTTTTTTTTTGACATTTTAGTAATTTTGATTACAAAACTATGTAGCGGCTAACAAAATACACCTATCCTCAAAAATTTATTCAAATAAACCTTATAGTTTTCGAGTAAAATGCCTGTGATATACGGACAGACGGACAGACGGACAGACGGACATGACGAAACTATAAGGGTTCCGTTTTTGCCATTTTGGCTACGGAACCCTAAAAATAAACACTTATGAAGAATCATGGTACCTATAAGAAGCTAACCTTATTAATTAGATATCTTTTGTGATCTTGGGACTGAATTTTAATTATTTTAACCACACACCTACGTACTGTAATTTAAAATTAAAACATCTGTGCAGATAGAGATTAGGACTAAGTAAATTACGAGTATACTATAGTATACTCGTAGTTTATAAACTCAACTTTACTACTAGCACATACGAATGCATTATGTCCAACATAAACATGGTCATGTCGGTCATGCTAGGTACTAGTTAGGCTGATGTTGACTGTCTTATCATGTGTATGCAATGTACTTGAGAAGCCACAAAAATCGGCCGATTAGAGAAGAATCTGCATACCTTTATTAGAAACGCGATAGCAAAAATATTCTTATTAATCCAATTTTTAGCCACATATTTCCTCTCTATAAAAATTCTTGGTACCTAATTGATCTAAGCGCCACATGATCTCCGAAGTACGAGTAATGTGTGGAGTAAATATCGAAAATGTATATTGACTTCACATGTAATGTCAATACGATAATAGAGGTCACCGTACTAGGGCACTAACTATATACGCACGATTCTTGGAGTCATATGATATTTTTGACCGTGACATGAGAAAATGACGAAGGCCCAAACTCAAGTAGCTATACGTACAAAAGGTTTATTTTATTTTATGGTGATCCTTTATTGATTTCAGGATTCACTGTGTCGCCAGCAAGAGATTAATACGGGCTTGCCACTCACGTAACGCATTGTACGCGCGTGTAGATCTAAATGCCACTCTTTATGTGAAAAAAATGACAGTTAAATTGTCCTGACGCGCGTTCAAAACGTTACGTGATTAGTTGATTCCCCCTCAGGAACACAACACTAAATAGGTACTTAGCTTATTTATTCTGCGTATAGGCGTCTGCTGTTGTACTCAATATTCATTACTTAATTGATATGGTAAGTAGGCAGATATTATTATATAAGTAGGTTAGTTAACATAATATTCTTATCAAGAATTCGGTATAACCAATGTTCTCACAAAATAATTAGGTCAAGTCAAATTCAAATTCAAATTTTTATTGCATAAATCACATTACATTAGTCTTAATTATAATGTTTTTTTATATTGAATATACATGTAATAAGACAATTTAGGTTAAATGAAGCAGACCCACGCCATTTTTAGGGTTCCGGACCAAAAAGGTAAAAACGGAACCCTTATGCCGACTCCGTCCGTTTGTCTGTCACAAAGATAATATCTCAGGAACTACAAATGCTATCAATTTCAAATTGGAATAGTTGTAAACAAAGCTAATCCACGTGTCTGGATAATGTAAAATAATCTCCACTTATAATAAATCTCTAAATTAAAAAAAGAATCAGCCAGTATCATTTCAGACATTGTTCTGTCACGAATGTTCTCAGCTTCCCATGAACGGAAAAACATGAAACATTTTTTTCCTACATTATTATTCTGGCTTCCGCTTAGGATAGTTTTTATGCGACTGCGACAATTAATTAATTTTCCGAAATCATTGACCTCTTTCAATTTTTCATTTCTTTTTCTAATATATACCTACATCGCTGCCACATCTGTAAGCTGTCAGTAATGTCAAAATGGCGGAATTGCTTTGTCTTTTACGTATTAATAATTTAGATCCGGACTACGATAGACATTCACGAAACGCATACCAAACGATCAAGCATAAAAAATAAATATATTCTAATATGAGAACTTATATGCGCAAATTTCGTATTCAGGCATAATTTCAATAAATGTATCAACAAATTTGAACAATATAAGTAACACGAATTTGTTTTTTTTAATGGCATGACGGGCGCTCTTGGCGCGTTCAGCCAAAGTATGAGGAATGGGATTAAAAGAAAATACGGATAGATCGGAAATGTAGAATACAAGAGAAAGACCAGGAAAGAGTCGTATAATATATATTATATTAAAGTTTGATATTATTTAAAGACTAAAAATTATATAAGGCTTTAAAATAAACATTCCTATACAAGGATGAGTCATACTTTTTTTACCTTTGAACCATATGTTTTGACTAAGACAAATTACTACAAACAGCCAAGTGCTCACGTTTAAACGCCTAGCAATTTATCACAACAACTTACTATAGTTAGACTGGTTAGGAATGTATGGCTGTCTCTTTCCAACTATCGCAAGTTGGTGTGACAAATTGCGCCCGTTTGTAGTGTGCCACACAGGCGCGGCCTGCGGTGGCGGTCAATAGTAAATTTGACAGCTAATGACAAGTGAGAAGCTTAAGGCCTGGACCACACTGGCGCGGCCTGCGGTGGTGGTCAATAGTATAGTAAATTTACAGCTAAAGACAAGTTTACTATTGACCGCCGCGGCCAGGCCGCACCAGTCTGTGAGAGGCTTAATGCCTGCTACATACTGGCGAGGCGTTCGGTGGCGGTCAATAGTAAATTTGACAGCTAATGACAAGTTTACTATTGACCGCCGAGGCCAGGCCACAGTAGACCAAGTTGGCGGCGGAGTCTACGTTTGTAAAAAAAACCGGTCAAGTGCGAGTCTGATTCGCGCACCGAGGGTTCCGTCTTGCCCCACCCATTAATTTTGGAAAAATCTTAACGACGCATAGAGTAGTTAAGTCATGAGTACCTACAGCGCCATTTATCGGGCATTTTGTTACTAACTTGCGCGACCAAGGAACTCGGTATGTATGTTGGTTTTCAGCGATAAATCTTTATCAGGTGCTATTACTCTTTTTGTATTTGCTAGAAGGTACTTTCAGAATACTTTCATACGAATGTGAAGGTAAAATATTAAAGACCTAATTAACAAATGATTTTTGAAGAATAAAAAAAATACGCTAGATAGAAGTTTTGTGATACTGATTGTATTATGTATAACCTGATTGAGATGAAATTTGGTGCAGAGATACTTTGAATTCCGGGGAAGGAAGGATAGTTTTTATCCCGAAATTAATTACCTAAGGGAGTGAAAAGGGGGGCGAAAGTTTGTATGGAGCTACGATGTAAACGAGTTACGCGCGGACGAAGTCGCGGGCAAAAGCTAGTTCATCATCATCATCATCATCATATCAGCCGAAAGACGTCCACTGTTGGACATAGGCCTCCCCCATAGAGTTCCAAATTGACCGGTCCTGCGCCACCCGCATCCAGCGGACTCCCGCGACCTAAAAGCTAGTTATATATATATTTTTAATTTCTATAAAAAAGGACGGATAAGAGGGGGAGGCAAAAATTCAAAGTAAATCAAAGTAAGTAAAAGTAGACCAAATAGGGTATCATATGAAAGGGCTTGAATTTCACATTCTAAAAACAGTTTTTTTTTCTACAGTGCTAAAATTTTGATTTATAAAGGAAAAATTTTTCATGGGGGAATCTCCAAACTTAACCAAGCGAAAAATTTGAAAATAAAATATATGATTAATATTAACGTAAATATTACCAGAAAAGCGAGACCTACCTATCTAGCGTATTTTTTTCTTGCACTTGACCGGTTTTTTTTATCTTCAGTAAGTATTAAAAAACCCCACGTATTAGTTCATCTGAAATTATGAATTGCTGATTCCGGCCAAAATACAAAAAGTTTCGTTGTTAATCAATTACGAATTGCAACCAAACTGACACAGTATACAGCATACTTAATCGGAACCTATGGAACTGTCTAGTGAAGAACGCTTGCCAACTTTCAAACTAATCGGAAGTGTTTATGGCTTAGACTTTTATATTGGGTTACGATTGGAATAAAGATGACATATGCCAAACTTAGACGAGCATTATAGGCATAGTTTCATTCTGAACTGAAAATTTGTTAAATAAATATGAAACTGGAATTAAAGTTTAAGTTAGCAACAGGAAGAAGTTATCGACAGAAGATTTGCTACTCGTATACAAAAATACACCTAACTGATTCGTTTAAAGATGGTCGAATCACAACACAGATTTACACATTTTATTATTATTTGTTATATTTATGTTTCCAGTTTAGTTGCTAACCGAACTATAATAATTGCAGGCCCCAAACAATCATGCTAAACTACATGACACACACGTTAAAATAGACAAAGGATATACTTACCTATGTATGTATGGTTGGCGAAGTATAATTTGCACGGATTCCTCCAACAACTTGTAGCCCTTGTAGGTGTATGGCGAATCGGTGCAAATTATGTTTCGTCAACTATACCTACCGAAACTGAACTTTACAAATTATCATCAATTCTGTTTTTTTTTCGTTTAATATGTTGAACTAAATTATCGTTAAACTTTTGAGAGCTAAAGACGGCTGTGAACGCGGGCGAAAACTCGTGCCACTGAAGCCACGAACGGCCACAGCAGCGCGTGCGCTTTGCGCTTTTTCGTTTATTTTATGTAATTTATTAAGCTTTACACGTAACTTGATCCATTTTTTAAATAGTTTATGATACGTACAGTAATTTTGACATAACTATATTTATCAGAAGTTTCATTTTATTCACATTTTGTCTGGCTATTGTTTTTGTTCTGGCCTCAATTGGGCTCGCTGTCAAATAGTTAATAATTTGCATTTCACCTTTCGTATTAGACGAGTTGAACCTATTCAGTTTTTGAACAACTAAGTAATAATAGCCAAAGGAATGATACAATAAAAGAATAAAATAAAATTATATGTCAAACAAAAGGCACCTAAAACTAAAGATTTATTAGTAAGCTAAACTTAATAGTAGATTGTATGACAAGGGGCTAAAATAAGCCATATTACCACGAGATGGATATTTTCCCGAGTGAAGCGAGGGAAAATATTTCGAGGGGTAATATGGCTTTTAGACCCGAGTTATACACTCTACTTTTCACTTCGACTGCGAGAAAATAGTAAAACAAAGATTATCCATCCACAATCAATAATAAATTCCACGGCGCAAAGATTATTCGATTTGGCGGCATACGTTTTTTAATAAACATGCTTCGACACAGATACAAAATATTGGCACCACGAATAATCGCCTCTGAGGTGTCCAATACACGGTGAAGTATTATCTATCACTCGATCCACGCGCTGTCTCTTTCTCATTGCATGTTATAGAAAGACAACTATGGTGGATTATCAGTATTTAATTACCGTGTATTGGCCGGCTGACCGTCTACAGGCGCGTCGTTGACGGCCAGAGGCGTTTTTGTTTTAATAATTATTGAGAGTTAGGGACTAAAAAACACCTGATATTTAAATTAATTCTGGTTTCTGATTGGTTGTTTTTAATATTCGCTGTAATCTGGTTAGTTGATAGCAAATACAAATGCTTTTTAAAGAGTGGTGATTGGTGGATTTAATACAGCGATGTGTTTTGATTGGTCAAATTAAATGTTTTAGAAATCATATATATTTATACATATTTTCCCTAGGGGCTACATGTATGACTTTAGCCCCGCTTGCTAAGCCTAATATGACACACTTTTCGAGCATGAGAAGTGAAAAACTAAGTGTCGAACAACCCGCCCCGCGTCACACCAGCACGGTCAGCACAAGACGGCCCGCGAGCTGTCACCCAGCGAGATAGACTATCCGTCTCTTTCTAATTAGAACACTTGAAAGAGACGGACAGTCTATCACGCCGCGAGATAGCTCGCGCCCCGTCTTGTGCTAACCGTGCTGGTTGGTGCAAAGGTGCTAGCTGCATTGCCGCGCTGGACGGCTGTTATTCGCTACGCGCTCATGCTCCTCACCCCACGCGTCACGCCTAACGAAACTAGACCTCTACCTACGTTTAGTTACTACGAATCAAGATATATTCGTAGGTGAGCGTTGAGGTGAGCTTAAAACAAGTTACAGAATAGGGGCTATGGCTAAACCGTAGCGGGGATCCAGTCCTCTTTCCTGCAAGCGACGACCCACTTCCCTAAAAAAGGTTTTGGCCTCTGATCACCAACACCCATATTTCATATAATGTCATAGTAATGGTGATGATGATGATGATAGGTTTTTTTTGGCTTATTGGAATGGACACGGTGCAAAAGTGTGAACAAATGTATATTTGACGTCGACTGTACGATCTTTGATGGAAAATTATTCTTCTATGTAAAAATGATCGGCTCATTTGCGTTTTAAACAATAATGTTTTTGATATTTGGTGTACCTATTGTATTGCCACGTCGACTATTCAAAATGCTACTCGTACGGAACAAGAACGCATACGCATATTTATAAGATCAGCGCGGCAAACCTCCAACCCAACCTCTTCCGCGCGCGTGCGATGTATACAATCATAATCGTTTTAATATGTGGTTACAAACATGGTGTTGCATTAAGAGTCCCCTGCGCGCGGTAGACTCAAATTGACTCTCCATACAAATGTAGTTTTAGGTTCTCAATTTTAAACGGCACGCTGGAATACCATGAAACTTTAAACACAATGGGATCCGATATACCTAGGTCAGAAACTAGTTTCTGTTGCTATACCTACATTATAATAGAAAAAAAAAGCGATTAGAGACTGTATGAAAAACGTTCTACTCGCTCTATCTTTTTCAATTTTGTTTCTAGCGTATCCCATTGTATACCTACACAAAGTTTCATGGTATTCTAGCATGTCATTTTAAAATGAGAATCAAACTACGTTTGTATGGAGAGTCGAGCGTCCTGGCGACCCTTAATAGCATATTACTCTCCCAGGGCGGTAATATAACATGTCTCAGATCGCAGGTATATGACCTGAGGCTTCTTTATTACCGCCCGTGATAAGTTAAACATTTTACACCTCCCCTAACCAGGACCGGGGATTCTCCGCCAGCCACTTTATGGAAGGTGTGACGAAAAAAAACTTTAATAGGTACATTATTTATGGACAATTGGACATATACTACTCGCCTGACGTAATATTTCTATTGCGTCTAGTAAAGTGTCCGTCAATGTATTGAGTTACGAATGCCTTGATAATAACAGACATTAGAAAAAGCCTAACGCAAAAAGGTAAATATACTGCTACTTGTAATAATTTTTACAGTACACATGGTGTTACTTTCCCGCACTAGTGCGAAAATGAGCACTTTCCGTGCATATGTCGAAACTTTAAAGAGCCATATCTACTGTAGAACGTTGTACGATACACGTGCGAATAGGTAATTCGCAAAATCGTGTCGATTTAAAACACTCCCTTCGATCGTGTTTTAATTTATCACCACTCGTTGCGAATTTCCTATTTTCTGCACTTGTATCGTAAATAACTATTCTTTAATCGGTTCTCCCATGTTTACCTAAAAATTCGACTAAATTGATTAAGTAATGAATAATGAACGACTGCCGCTGACCCGACCCACTTTCTACAAATATAGAACACTATAATATTAGTCCCTGAGAGTGCACGAGAGCTTTAAATATTCAGCGAGGAGTGCTTTGTTTTCATTTTCATAAATTTCCCAACCTAAACAAATGTGTTGCTTTTTATATAACTAATTCTTTCGGTTTCCGAGGTAGAGTCCAGACGTCGACAAAAAGATACCATCGGTAACGTGGGGCGTTTCCATTGAGAAAGTCGAGTAATTGAATTGACATTTGAAAAGACTTCTGTTCGATGTTGAGATTACTAGAGTTGGCCGAATTGCATCAAGGTAGTTCAATCGGAAAGCAACTCTACCGTCCAACATAGAAGATTCCAATTTTAATGACATCTTAATAAAAAGTCGCCCACATTTAATAATCTCAACCGTACCTATATTATATTTACCTCCACTCCACAGTTATAAGTGGGTATGTAGTTTTGCAGATTAAATCCAGTCACACATTTTGGTTAATTTCTATGAAATATAATAGATGAATGTTTTTGACTACGTTTTTACCTATGTACACATTTTTTGCGTTTTTAGGCCGACAAGGCCCAAACGAGACTTTAACAAGCCAAGGAAAGGGTTAAGCCTCAAATAGGGCGAACCATTTTAACTACCACTTGATATCGATCGTTCGTGAATATGATTATTTTACGATGTTTAGTGACGTAATGTCTATACGAATCGTAATGGTTAAAGGAAGCGATTTCTTTCCAGTTTCCGTGGCGTGGGTACGTATGTTTTACACACGCAACATTCATTTGTTATAGGAGTATCAAAAGCAGCACGTTGACTTTATAGAAGTCTTAGAGGAGTAAGGATAGGTACCTACTCAAAGAAACGCTGTACGAGTGCACGTAAAGCCCGTGCTAGACGATCGCCAACACGCCCCTCCGACCGAGCGACCTTGGTCCGCACCGACCGTGTAGACAGTTGTTTCCAACAAAATTTCATACTAGAACGGTCGGGGCCGACCAAGGTTGCTCGGTCGGAGGGGCGTGTTGGCGACCGTCTAGCAGACCTTTAAAGGTAAGGCACGCAAAGGCTCCTACTCAGCTATGTTGAGAACTTGTTTTAAAATAGCTGATGGCTTACCATAAACAAACTCCATAATTTGGATGGGTAATTCATTGTTTGCCATTACCTCATATTACCCAATGGTGGCAAAGAAAAAAAGGTGGAACTATGAATAAATGTTTTTTTTATTTTTTATTTATTTATATAAAGTACAAAACAATTACCAATGTTATATTACTCGCCAAACTGCGATAACAGTTTGTTGGCGAGACCGCGCTCATTTTAACTAGTTTTAAGTACCTACGTTAAAACTATGTTATGTATGCTATGTGAACTACATATAATCTTAAACACTAACTTACACACTAAACATGACAATGCCTGAACACTTCACCCCTGCACTTAAAGTGCTATACTTTACAATTATTTATGTGTTTAATTTTTTTTTTTTTTTAACTGCAAGTATTTTTTACCTATAAGTTTTAATGTAATTTGTTATCACGTCTTATATCAAAACAACAGATTTATTTTATTATGTTTTTAATTTTAATTAGTAGATACCTAACAATATGCACCTCCTATATGTAATATGTACCATCATCTGTAACACTTTAGGTCCTATTTCTACAACATAATTTTCACAGCGACAAACCTATTTTATTTATAATACTACATACGTGGGATCTAGATACTGTCATGGGATTCAATACAAAAGTGGGCCACATAAAAAACAAGTGCGTGTCGGGCCACGCGCAGTGTGTAGTTTGTAATTTTGTATGGAGCTACGATATGAACGAGTTCCGCGCGGACGAAGTCGCGGGCAAAAGTGATCTTAGATGCCAGAATCCTTGTTTTTTTGGAAAAACGCTTTTCAAGCTGACTGTGCCTACTCTAGGTGGATATTTAACCTTATAACCAACATATACCTACTTATAAAGCTTTGACTTTGCCCTCGATACATTTCATAAGAACGTATTGGTACCTACGGTAAAATAAACAACTCCTTTTCAAATAATATTGTACTTGTACCTTATCAATCCGTATGTTTAAGTGACACTCGTTAAAAAAAACCGGCCAAGTGCGTGTCGGACCACGCAAAACGAAGGGTTCCGTGCCTATTAAAAAGGTCGTATCGTC
The DNA here is from genome assembly GCA_932294315.1 of Epinotia nisella. Taxonomy (NCBI): domain Eukaryota; kingdom Metazoa; phylum Arthropoda; class Insecta; order Lepidoptera; family Tortricidae; genus Epinotia; species Epinotia nisella. The sequence goes on along the minus strand of OW028682.1, from coordinate 13,312,248 downwards.
ACAGAAATCTTACGTCACTTACGTCCTTTTCTTTAAGGAAGGTAGTTTTTCAGCAATATCTCGAAAACGTTCGAACTGTCTTGTTCAAAATAATTTTCGGTGAAAGATCTTATTAAGCCCTATATTCATGATTTTTTTCATATTTTTAAAATACACCGTTCAAAAATTAGAGGGGGGGACAGAATTTTAGTGACTTTCGGGGCGATTATCTCCGACACTATTCACTTAATCAACCAAAAAATCCTGAGAGTCCTTATGTTTATTTTCAAAGTCCTATCGATTAATGTGCCACACGTGGGCTTACAATGAAAAAAAATTTTTTTGACTTTTAGTTCTATGTATGGAGTGCACCCCTAAAAAATTTTTTTTAGTCATTTTAATTACAAAACTATGTAGCGGCTAACAAAATACACCTATCCTCAAATTTTTATTCAAATACACCTTATAGTTTTCGAGTAAAATGGCTGTGATATACGGACAGACGGACAGACGGATCTGGTTCTGTTTTTGCCATTTTGGCTACGGAACCCTAAAAATGTACTCTCTCTTTTGCAATAGTCGGATAAAAATACACACACCACCACATACATTACCGATACAATTTAAGTCTAGCTATATGTGCGCCATCTCTCGTTGAGTAGATAAACTACGGTAACTGGCACTTATAAAGCGTCAACGTTTGTACCATTGGTATTACAAGATTCCGGTAGATGGCTCTTGGAAACAAGAAAATTAATGCGTATTTAAATAATAGATAATTAAGTTCCAGGTTTAATTATGTTAGATTACTAGAAAATGAAGTTACAGATAATAATCAACCTCATATTTACTTTAGACTATCATGCACACTTTTATACTTTAAATTCGACACGTTATATATCTCCCGTATGGTCTAGTGGCTAGGATACCTGGCTTTCACCCAGGAGGCTCGGGTTCGATTCCCGGTACGGGAATAACTTTTTGCTTCATTGTGTTTTCTTATTCGAGTTTGCGTTTGAACTTGGAATCTAGTTTTGCAATTGCAGCATTTCAATATATTTTTTGGAAGAATTCGATTGCCAATTGGGAACGCTTTTAGCTACAATGATATGTAAAAAATATAAATCTAGGAATCTAGCGCATTCATTAGTGCCACCTACATGAAAGCTTCCCGGAGACTCTTAGACTCATCAAAAGTTTAAATTGCTCTTCTAGAGGACACAAGCGGCAAAGGTCAGGTCAAGCTGTAAATGGGTTTCGCCTAACAACCTTGAAAATAACTAGTTATAAAATAAAAATAAATAAAGTTCTCAACACGGTCGTAGTTTGGTTCTCATTTTAAAACGGCATACTGGAATAACATGAAACTTGGTTTTGTACCTACATAATGAGATCCGCCATATCCAGGGTGGAAACTAGTTTTTGTTGCTATAGATTATAATAATCTATATACAACTTCGAGAAAGAGGTCAATCGTCGAATCCGACTCGGCTGGTCAGCGTTCGGGAAGCTCCGGACATCTTTTCGTCCAATATTCCGCAGTGTCTCAAGACGAGAGTCTTTGACCAGTGTGTGTTGCCAGTGATAACATATGGCACTGAAACGTGGTCGCTTTTGGGCCTCATAAGAAGGCTCAAAGTCATCCAAAGGGCAATGGAAAGGGCTATGTTGGGAGTTTCTCTGCGAGATCGCATCTGAAATGAGGCTATCCACAGCAGAACCAAGGTAACCGAATCGCTAAACTTAAGTGGCACTGTGCGGGGCACATTGCACGTATAACCGATGGCCGTTGGGGCGGAAAGGTTCTCGAGTGGCAACCACGCACCGGAAGGCGCGGCGTGGTGGACCGATGACCTGGTAAAGGTCGCGGGAGTCCGCTGGATGCGGGTGGCGCAGGACCGGTCACTTCGGCACTTTTTGGGGGAGGCCTATGTCCAGCAGTGGACGTCTTTCGGCTGATATGATAATGATGATGATGATATATATACCTAAAAGACTTTCTGACTAACGCACAGCCGAAAGTACCTACTGGGACTAGAAACTTGAAATTTACACCAGAAATACCTTTTATAACGTAGGCAACGGATAAAAAGGGATTTTTGGAAATCCACCCATAAGGGGGTTAAATAGGGGTGCAAAGTTTGTATGGGGGAAACATAATTTTTTGAGCTAGAGACTTAAAACTTTGTAGAAAGATTACTTAATAGAATACAAATAAAGCACTTTCAGAGTTTTGGAAAATTATGTCCCTAAGGGGGTTAAAAGTTAAAAGGGGTCCAAAATTTGTATGGGCAAAACTCTTTTTTTGAGAAACTTTGTAGAAAGATTAATTATTTAAGTAGGTACCTACAAAAAAAAACAGCATTTGGGAAAATTCTACCCCTAAGGGGGTTAAAAGGGGATTCAAAGTTTGTATGGAGAGCAAGAAAATTTAAAGTAATAAATTTGTAACTTTTTCTTAGCCTGTATGTTAAAAACCTACAAGAACCGAAAGGAAGGTAATGTTTGATATAAACTGCGGATCATTTTGTTAATTTAAGAAGTTTATTTTGGCTAATCAATATAGTTTATTTTCTAACAGTGTTAAATGGGGACTAGACTAGGGGTGGATATGGAAAATTCTACGTCTTTTGGCATAAGATAATTTTGCTTTCAAAACTATACAGGTAGCCCGGACTAAAGTGAGTAAAACTACTGAACGGATATAGGCAAAAAATTCCAGTAATGTAGCTTAATAGACATAAAAAAAATCTTTAATACATTATGAAAAAAAAACAATTTAAGTAGTCTGTTGATGATAGGTACTTAAAATATTCATATTGGTAAAAATGGACATTTAAGTTTAGACTTAGAAACCCAGAACGAATTTAGATGACCCTTTCTTACGAACACAAATGTCAAGGGTAAAGTGAGAGACAAACGAATTTTAACGGCACTTTATCTAAAATAGGCTTGTTGAACTTTTATGAATACTACCATTAGTAATTAACCAAGTATTGTAAGCACCTAGAATATTAATAAATGATAAAAATAAATTGGCATTAAAAAAAATATACATAATTTGAGACCTTTGGAAGGATACAGAATAGTTTTTATCTCGGAAAACATAGGTACCTTAAGATGGTAGAAGTTTGATTGGGACAGTGATAATTAAGCTTACGCCTAAAATAATTTAAATAGCAATCATTTTTCTAAGACGATAACAAGTTCTACGCGCATGAAGTTGCAGGCAACAGCTAATAGAAATATAATAAAAAAAAAGTGATTACTTGATCAGAGACTGTATGAAAAACGTTCTACGCCCTCTAATTGTTATTTTTCTATTTTAATTTCTAGCAACAGGAACTATTTTCCGGTCTACATATATGGTTATACAAAGTTTCATGTTGTTCTGGCATGTCGTTTTAAAATGATAACCAAATACAAAGGAGAGTTGACCGTCCTGGCTACCCTTTAGCTTTTATACCCGGGTGGCGCTGAAAGAACAGTTTCCTTTCTCATTTTGCGTAGCTACATACTGAACTCGTAATATTTACATTGGCTGGTTGCTCGGGCTGTTTTACAATTCCTGACGTTTCACTATAGCAATACGAGAATAGATTATTTTGTTGTCGTCGTAAAATATAACGGACAGTTTAAGAGATGTTAAAAAGTCATTTAAGTCGAAATTGATGGTTTTATCAAACACATTTCTGAACGGCATTTACTGAATATTTTCCGTTTACTATTTGCTCTGTAATCTCGCGTAAGAGATTTTATGTTTTACTGTAACACAACGAGGTTTGGATGGGACATTGTTACGAAGTCAACCATCTATCCAAATAAATCCCAACGACATCCTGAAAAAAGAAAACGAGTTCGCCCTCGCACCTCTTGGAAGCTGCATTTGTCTTAACTCTTGTTGTGTCGCAAGCGACCACGGGCTATGGTGTCTAGCTACTTACCTTCAAGCAGGTTGTATGCTTGGTTGTCACTTTGGTGGTATAAAACAAAATTGGAGGCGCACATCGATACAGAGCAGCCCCAACAGGCCCTAATAGGAAGGAGGTTAGGACGCTTAAGCACATCCTTGTACCTAAGGATTCGAGTTGTCCGCCATGCTTTTGCTTGCCCTCCTAAAGTTCTGAATAAAAAATGTGCTTTGTCAGACCCGCCGCCATCCTTGAAAATCTTAAAATAACACTATCTCTGATTGGGTACCTAGTTCGAGGGTTTCCTTCATGAATGTGTACCTGGGCATGTTATGATCTCTTCCAACAAATGCCAAATGTGAATAAAAATCGGCAATCACTCCCATCAGTTTTTCAAAAACGTTATTCGTTCTTAAGTCCAATGTCTATCTGTCTTCAATACCAATAACATATTTATTTGTCATGTTTTTGTTTGTGTAGCTACATAATCTTGATAAATGCACTTATAATAATATTATCAAGGTCATAAATAGTTCAGTACCTAACTAAACCTAGTGTTATTCCATTTTATTCGGCTTAATGCATATATGTATTTCTTGAGTACATTTGCTAAGCGGTTCATAATCTATGTAAGTAACTACAAACATAAACATTGAACTTATTTAGATTTTTTGATTTGAATTAATCAATACAGTATTTTAGCTAGCTCTATTTTCTTTATTTTGACCTAGAATGCTATACCTAACTCGTATGGACTTCTTCTTGATCGCATGTAACCTATGGTAATCAACCTATGCAACCATCAGGACAATAGGTTCAGTCATAATATATTAGCATGGGGTCAGTTTCGTTGAATTTTCTCATAAATATATTAAAAACTTAAAATATTTAATAAAGATCCTAAATATTACTCTGTGGGAAAACATATTATGTCAATTTTTACAACGCTTCTAGAGCGTAGGAAATATCTGGGGGCACGGCAGTGCCCCCGCCAAGACGAGCCAAGCGAAGCGCATTATAATAATATTCTGGCCCAGAGTGTCAAATATTTCATCAAATTTCCAGAATCTCAATCTAATAAGAACTATCATATCAAAATTATTTTTACGAGCTACCTACATACAGCGAAATGGTTCCCAAATGACGACGCATGTTCTAATGAGTTACTCATATCATATCGTACGTTCTGCATCGCCCTGCTCAACGCAAGTCAGCATCGTTTATACTCAGCACTACAGGATTATTATAGACTGCGGAGCTCGGAGTACTCTCAGCTGAATATTGATATTTCAGACCATTAAAATGATGTATTTGGAACTTCTACAAAAGGAGCTTAAAATTGGTCTTAATAAGAAAATTACGATACTGTCGTACTGTTCAATTTGGCGGGAGCATTTTAGTGCTCGTAAACCCACCGGATATGGAGATATGTCAACACAACACTTCGCCAACCTGTGTCAATATCGCCGCCATCCGCAGTTCAACACCGAGTAATTCAGTGACTTCTTGGAAATTCAATTTTTAAATACCAATTTTATTTAATAGTAACAGGTCGAATGCTTTAAATTGAATGATAATAGTACGGGATGAGAAATATTCCTTTTACACATTGAGACGAAACGAGAGACTTCATCATCATCATAAATTTAAGAGCCAGGCTCTTGTCGGTGGAGTAATCGCCATTCTGTTCTTCTCTCTGCCACTGTTTTGAGCTCCTGATACGACATTACATTAACTTTCTCTTTAGCTTTAAATATAAATAAGACCAAAACATTAATTGCATCTAAGACAAACCAAATCATAGATCCCATAAAAATTAGAGGTTCAGCCATTGAACAAGTCAAAAGCTTTAAATACTTAGGCAGCATTATAACCTGTGAACCTGTAACAGATGCACTTCGGATATCATCGCACGCATAGCCATGGCCAAAAAAGCTTTCAATGCCAAAAAGCAAATATTAAAGGCGAAAATATCTCGAAAGATCAGAAAACGTTTTATTAAGACCTACATCTGGAGCATAGCGTTGTACGGAAGTGAGCCGTGGACCCTAACCCAGCGTGACAGAGAGAGACTGAACGCATTTGAAATGTGGGCAAGGAGAAGGATGGAAGGTATTAGTTGGACAGAAAGAAGAACAAACGAAGAGGTTCTAAATTTGATAGGAGAAAAAAGATGTCTACTAAAAACTATTGAAAACAGAAGGGGAAATATGTTGGGGCACCTGATACGACATGACAATAACATAAAAAACTATAATTGAAGGAAAATTGAAGGAAGGAGAGGCAGAGGAAGGCCAAGACGTGCGTCTATGGAGCTAAAGAACATGCTGACTGACATTCAATGAAACTGTTGTTGAATTATGAATCTTGCAAGCTACGTGTAGCTTGTGGGTAAAATCGGTTTTTGAACGGATAACTTTGACACAGGATCTCAAGATCCTAAGAGAGAGATCTGTCATGAATTTGAAGGAATTGGATAAGGATATGCTCCTATATATATATATATATACATATATAATACCCCTCCAATATATCGCTGAAGTGGTGTCTTGCAAAGTGTGAGGCATGGGTCGCGTGGCAGTGACCGCGTGCAACAAATACAAAAACAGTCCCAATTCAAAAAGTATCCCGAATAGATCCCTCGTTATCTGTGCTACCTACCTACCTTCTTGTTGGTTTTGACGAAGTGTCATCTAAAATTACAACGGGTTTGTAGGTTATCGCGCTGCAGGATTTATCTTGCGAGGTTGTCATCCACAACGTATTTGTAAACAAGGCTCTTAGGAGTATCTAAACGTATTGGATTAAAATCATATTGATATTACTAAACCGCGATGAGTTGGGGAATGGAATAGCTGTCTGTTCATATAAACTTTGACGTGTTCATATGGTAAAACAGTCTCCTCCAATCCTAATGTAATCGCGGTTTGATAAAATCTATTATTGGGCGCACTAGTTCTGGTTTGGCGAGCGTGAAAGCAAGAGCGCGTGCAACAAATATAAATTTGATTTCAATTCAGTTTATTTAGTCAATCGGACTCCCAGATAAATTATGACTTGTTTATAATGAACTATTCGCTTTGATGACTATCTATTTTACTTACACATTATGTATTATTCCATTCGGCGCCAGAAGGTACCTAATTTGCAAACAAAACGGTTCAAATATAAATCATATTACAATCCCACGCTAGTTGATGATACTCTGTTCCATTAAAGATCTTAAAATACCGCGTTTTGCCGAAACGTCATGTGAATAATTAGATGCTCTTCCAGTTGAAATCTAATCGCGCACGCTCGCTATCACGACGAGCGAGGCCACAACTAGGGTTTGCAATCCGGATCCGACTTGTATGTAAATATCCGGATCTGGATCCGCGGATCCGATTATTTCCATACAAGTCGGATCCGGATTGCAAACCCTAGCCACAACTGACGCCAATTTAACGCGACGGAGAAAATCTACTCCCTTTTTCTAATTTAGGTATATACAGTAAGACGAGAATCGAGCACGATGCTCTAACAAACAAAATGAGTTTGAGTTACATTGGCTGTTGCTAAAGTTGTCCCCAAGTCCTGAAACCATCCATCCGCTGTCTTCTATGGCTAGCATAGCGTGTATTGGTAGATTCAATAAACTTTAGGACAGAAGTTTACGAAAAAAAAGGACTCGAGTAAGTTAAGGGTAAGAAAAATAGACGTTTATCAGATATTCTTTCCGCAACGATTGATAGTTGCAGGACATTATGTTTCCTCCGTGATTCGAATTCAAGTACGATCTGTTAACCGCACTCGCAGTAGGCCAAGATACAGGCTCAGCCTAGTTTGGTCACTGACGCAGCCTCGATTTAATGAACATTTGTTTTTGTCAAATAAACTATTTTGTATTGTTTTAATAATTATAGTCATAATTCGAGGCCCCTTGTATCGTCTAACCCTGAATCTAGAGAATGATGAACAAATTGTAATGTAAAAATCTGCACCTAACGACGACTCTACTGTAAGAACGCTCTCATTTACTTACTTAATTAATAAACCTACCACTGTCGTGAGTTATTTACGAATACCTGAAGATATGGCCATTTCTGATCGCTATTCCATGAATAAGTGGGTCAACCTAGCAAACTTTTCCGGTAGAGCAAGCAGCCTTTGTATTCAATTAAGTTCAACTGATGTCATTTGTGGTTCATGGTCTTGGCCTCTGTCGAACAGTTGCAGGCCAGTGGCCTAGTGCTGAGTGTTGCGAAAACCCAATTCATATCCCTGCACGAGCCAGATCTCTGCGATGATAGTCCAGTTTCCATCCATGGGCACAGTAAGTCACGATTAGTACAAGTAACTGGGTAGTTCAGGGAGCGCAGAATGCAACATTCAGCACTGAATAGCCGCTGCATGGCTGAAATGACGAGAAGTAACACGTGACAAGAGAATACAAAGGTTTGACTTAGAAGACTGTAAGGCCGGTTCTTACTTATGGCAACGAGGCGCGAAATGTTACTCAGAAGCATGTACCTACATACCGTCCAAGTTGCTAAAGATGCTGAGGTGGATGTGCGGCGTCACTAGGCTCGATAAAATTCGTAACGAATACGTGCAAGGTAGCCTGGGCGTATGCAACATCCCCGATAAAATGCAGGAGGTTTGGCTGCGATGGCATATATGTATGGCCTTGTAAAGAAGAGGCTACCTGACTATGACTACGTAGGAAATATACTAACACTTTCCATCCCCAGTCGAAGATCCAGGACCAGACCCAAAGCAAGATGGAAAGATGTAGTGCTAAAAGACAGGCAGTGTGGAGTGTCAGGTATCCGAGACGATGTCGAGGACAGAGCGAAGTGGAGAAGATTTACGCGATGTGAGATTTATAGCTAGGAAGAGAGAGAGAGAGAGAGAGAGGTCTTGGACTCTGCCGCTCGGTAAAAGAAAGATTTAATTAAAATTCCATACAAATTGCACCCATTTTTTGCTCTTGATTGTACTCGTAGTTTATTAAAGAATTCACTTAGACCTAAAATGGGCTGCGTAATGAGCACCCTGCTAAAGCGTCCATAAAATGGTTATTGATAAATATTAACATATATTATTTCAAGTGTTTTATCAATAAAAACAATAACATGGATATGAACCTTAATAGAGGCAACTTCCGCATACCGATTTGCGTCATCAGAATGCGTGATTGGGTTTCTGAGTGACGGGTTCACTCATGAGCATCCTGGGTAGGGTCCAATACTCAGAAATTTCCATAACCACAGGTTTCCAAAGCCGTGAAAGGAAGCAATTCGCGACGGCGCCGGTTAGCCCCGGGGCATTGGAAACGCACGTTAGATAACAGTTCCTCTGAAACGTTTCGCAGGCCTTCGATCATCACCTCTCGTCGTTTATTTTTTAACGGCCGCGAATATACAAGTGTAGGAGATCGCGGCCTACAGCCAGTCGCCGCTCAGCCGACACACGATTCGCGTCGCGCGCAAGCCAATTTTCCCGCGCGAATTTAAAAAGCGCGTGTTCTAAATTCGAATTGCAAGTTCCATTTTTTTTTGTTTTGCGGCACACAATATGCCTAAAAAGAAATAGCTGGAATATCATTTCGTCGCGTTTCAAATTATTTATTTGAGTAGTTGTTCCAAAACATGTGCTAAATTGTGTGATTTCGTGCTAATGACTTTGCGGATTGGATGCTTTTTTAAGTGGCGTTTTCGCTTGTAAAAATCTGTGATAGTATTTTGCTGTGAAACTTTTGTACCCAGTGCATAACTTTATTAACCTTTCGGTTGTATTCCAGTTTCGTGAAATTAAATTTCGCGGAGCGTTCGATAATATTTCTTTATGATAGGACCATATATGAAGGTGAGTTCAATTTGATTTTAAATATTTCTAGTACCTAATCTATGTTTAATTAAGGTTAAGTACGTCATACCTATTCACGTATTAAATAAGAGTCAATGTTTTTATTTTTACCAGATTTGTAACATACTTTGGCATAATATTGACCAGATCAAATCACACTTTGAATCAAAATTGAAATAATTTATCTCTTTCTTTAAATATGAATTCAATTCAGTATGAAACACTTCAAAATGTACACATATAACTATACTCTTTTTTTGTCTTTGTAGGTTAAGTTGTTGTTTTAATGTTTGTTTTTATTATCCTTGTTCTTTTAAATAACAACACTCAATATGCAGAAAATAATACAACATCACAAACATAACCTAATTGATAAACTATATTCCTAATCAATTTCTTATTTAATTTATTTATTAGGCACACAAAACAGATAACATTCATTACATAGATTGTAAAAAATAAATCAGGGGTTCTGGTCACACATTAGTGCGCTAGTTGAAAACAAATAAAGGAGTTTGGGTTTCTGACACAGGATAATCGCACGACCTTGTTTGTAACACATCGATGTTTCGTATTGAAGTTTTCCTCCAGTTTTCGTATTAAGTTTGATATATCGTGGTATATTACAATTGTTTCAAACTAACACGTTTCCTAACCGCTATACGTAAGGCAAAACCGTTCATATGTAAATATTTTGTATCGATACAATAACGCTTCTTTTTTGAGACCAAGGTACCCAAGGTACTTAACCATGTTCTGATATCCGATATGACACATAATGCGTTAAATATTACCTATGTTAGGTAAAGAGTGCTCATCAAAATATCGGTTTAACAGGTCACGTTTAATGCATTTAAAAAGTTACCTTTAGGTATACATAATACTTACTATGTTTGTGACGTATTTAGTTATCAGTTCATGTCTATTAATAATACGGTAACACTTAACAGTTAAAATGAACCCGTATATATTGGTCACGTTTTCGCATCACGCCGAGGAATAAAAAACGGTCCTACATCGGTGGGCGTTTCTTGAAATTTCGGACCTCTGACTCATCGTCTGGCGGACCACCGCATTTAGATTTAGGTACATGTATTGTATATGTGTGTCTCATAGTTAACATATTATAAATAAAATGATTCCCCTATTTCTCCTACTTATTTGACCTACCTACTTTAACGTAGTTTTTGTGATTCACAAAATTATCCAATCTCGCTCCGTATTAAGCAATCGTTCCAAAAACGTCACCGGTTCGATAAAATTGGTTAAAAGAATCTCGTGTCTTACCATGTTTTTAAAATAGCTGTGTAAATCGAATGTTTAACCTCAATAAGGTCAAATTGATTTAATCAGTTACTATTCGGGCGCTCTACCAAAACAAATGAACAACTTAGGAACATTGCTCGTACTCGTACAGTCAAGTGTAAAAATATGGGTGCAACGTTGTGTTGTGGTATATATTTATGAGCGGATAAAATAGAAACATATTTTTGCACTTGACTGTACGTACATTATGTTAACTTTTATAAAATTGACTGCCTTAAGGTATGTAAGGGGTGAAGGGGGGGGGGACTCTTACCAAAGTATAATGTATTTATCACTCCATAGCCAAATAGCTTGATGGATTTCAACAAGAGCTGTCTTTAGATAGGTTTTGTCTTAATTGTCGGTGTATAAACTTCCTGATTATAGATTTTTAGCGAGTAATATTTATTTCATATACCTAGTGCTTAATTTAATACGCCTAGTATTTTACCCCGAGTTGAAATAGTCGCATCGTATGTCTGTTATAATGTTGCCACCAATTCAGTCAGTTGTTTGTCTAGAGCTAGCTAGCTAGGTATATGTTGAGGTCTGCAATAAAGAGTATTTGTATTTGGTGTATTTATTTGTATACCCTTGCGTATAAAGCTTGACACAACTTATTAAATCCTTGAAGGGATAGTGCGGTATCATGTGATACTTATTTAATTTTAGCGTCAATACTATTTTGTCCACCACCATAATATGGTGACCGTAGTTCTTACATACACATATTAACGCCTGCGTTCCGAAAAGGGTCATAGGAAGAACACAAAGGTATCTATATTTTATAATTATAACAAGCATAAGGTTATATTACTAAAACAATATATTTTTCACAGAGTACTGTTCTACTATTAAAACGTGCTGAGGCAATTACAGTATCTAGATACGAGTATTACAATCGGTATGATATTTTAATGTATTAGTCATCGCACTAAGTAGTTCTATGATGTTAACTACCTACTTAAACGATTAGTGTCAAAAGGACGCTGAATAATTTACATGTCCGTTCACATTTGGCCGCATAGTGTACAGTCAAGGGCACCAAATATGTATTCACTCAAAGTTTCATAAATATGTATACGACAACCTTATTGTTGCAGAAATAAGGTCTGTGTACATATTTTTCAGTCTGGTGTATACATATTGGAGCCCTTGACTGTACAGTAAGGGAAATGTATTCGTGTACCTTTTTATGCCTTATTGTCATAGTAAGAAGAGCGAAAAAGGTACGTGAATACATTTCCCTTGCTGTACGTACTCTACCTACTTGAATGGTTAAGATTACTTAATATGGCCGACTTTTTAGGGTTCCGTACCCAACGGGTAAAAATGGGACCCTATTACTAAGACTTTGCTGTCCGTCTGTTTGTCACCAGGCTGTATCTCAAGAACCGTGATAGCTAGAGAGTTGAAATTTTCACAGATTCGGTCAACTCAAATACTCTCAAGTACGGTAGAAGTCAACAAATCTTATCTTATCTAGTTGACGGCCCTTTCGGATACACTTCGACCCAGTGGGATCTTTTGTGGATTTGCCCTCCCCTTTATAGCTACTCCCAAGATTTCCATAAAACGGATGATGCAGTTTAGTGGGAGCACTTAGTGAATTCCTTTGGTTGCGGGTAGCCGTTACCAATTCTTTGTCTGGCAAGGGCATGACATTAATACAGTAAGTGTTCCATAGTTTCATCCTCCTCGCCACACATTCTATAGTCTACACTGTCCGATAGTCCCATCTTGGCCAAGAGATCCTTGACCCCGAAGTGTCCCACAACAAATACTTTTATATTACCTAATGAAACTAATCATTTCATAATTTTAGTAGTTGTTATTTAATATCAATACAAATGTCTTAAATACGAATAAACACACCATTCTATGCAAAAATGTATTTTCAGACATTAAGAAAATTGTAGTTACATTAAAGTTTCAATGTATGAGAGAGAATAATCGGCACTCTACTTTTGCATCAGTAAACATATGATTCTAATAATTGATTTTTCGAGCACATCCAGAACTCGGAACAATGTGGAACTTGTAGAAGTCCATTTCCTAATTTGCCCGATGGATAACCACAATAGTGACCGTCAGCGGCATATTTCAATGCGTAATTATTATGGTAATTTGGAATCAAAAATACGCCATTGTACCTCCGCGTGAACATCCGCTGTATTTGTAGGGGGCTATTTTCATGCTTATAACACCAAATTCGTTACTTTTAGTGGCATTAAAATAGTAACAAACCCTGAATATCTGCAATATTTATTTATCGTATGGCGGTTACACACTGGTACATATATATAAACGTTTGTAATTAAAAATCAAAATTTACAATTCTGCAGATATTAGCTCACTTCCTTTGTCAGGCTTTTAAAGTCCTCAGCTGATCCGTTGTATCTGGTGTTGGGGCACTCGACTACTATATGGTGTATTGTTTGTTCCGGGTTTCCACAGTCGCACGCCGGTGACGCGCTCCATCCCCATTTGTGCTAGAGGTATGCGCAGTTTCCGATACCAGTCCTTAGGCGATTCAGTCCGCACCAAATTTGTCGGCTTTCATTAAACCCCTTGGGCCGCTCATCTATTTAAGTTTAAAGATGGTGTTGTTGACATTGTGCTGCTGGGCTTCCCATTGTTTCATCCACACTTCGCTACCCTTCCACGTTGTGTCATATGAATGAAAAGTTTTAGCTGGCCAGTTTCGGGATTTAAGGCGGGTGTTAAAGAGGCCACCCGGACATTTTGGTGAGATCCCGTGTTAGGATGTCTGCGGATGTCCGGTGGTCCAATTTTACTGAGGGCCGGTAACCAACGAGTAGGTGTCGGCATGATGCAGCCTGAGATAATCCACATCGTGTGGTTGAGCTCAATATCTACTCTGGCCACGTATGCACTGTTCATCTACACCAGGTGCACAATATTCTGCAATCGAGTAGACGAGGGCCATATCAGTGGTCTTTAGGTAGCCAGCACTGGCACTTCATAATGTGATTGTTAATTACTGGACTATGTTGTTGTCTTCAGTTTTCCAGACAATTTTCAAGACTAGATGGTGCTCGTACGACAAACTCCCGTCGAGGGTCACACCAAGATCTCTAGGTCTCTCTCTAAAACGGTTTCGGATGTTTCCATGATTTTGAACTGGGTTACTAGAGCCAGATCATCAGCGTAGCCGAACTTTCGCGAGCTCGTGATCGCTAGCGATCCAGGCGATCATGGTCATAACAGCCCTCCTAGCATAACTTGACTCTCTACTCTACTCGCGCGCGTGATAGACTATCTGTCACTTTTTGACAGCATTAATCAGAAAGTGACGGACAGTCTATCTCGCGCGCGAGTAGAGTCGAGAGTCAAGTTATGCTAGCAGGGCAGGAGATCTACACTTGGAGTACCTACCTGTATGATTTGCGTCTATATTAGACGAATTCTTGACACAATACCTGTGCTATCAACGGATTCTTTTATATTTTGTATCGGCCACATTATGATGGGGATAGTTCTTAACTATTCGCAATAAAAATAATAGCATTGCCGATTTGATAATAAATTATCGGTTAATGCAAGCCACACCCGACAAATCGTTACTACCCATACCAGACGGCCGCAATGCCGACAATTCTATGAATTGAATGACATATTAAATTGCATTATGTAACGTTTTTGAATTCATTATGCTAGGCTGTTGCACGCAACCACAGTATAGCCAGCAGCAGATAATTATTTACACAAACGATGTGCTTCGGAAGTTCTTCTGAAACTATGTTTTCTTAAAGTTCCCTATGGGTTTCTCAATTTAAGTAGAAAACCAAGCTTTAGCAAGGCTGCTCTGGAGCTATAGCACTAATACCCGTCTTGCTTTTGTCTGTGTTGTTCACTTCACCCCTTGTCCCTTATTAGGGACAAGGGGCAAGTGGTAAGTTATATTTCACTTGCCACTTCTGGATTCGTAACCGCTGTGCCCAATCATAGGTCAGGCTTTAGTCTGGGACGAGTTATCTGTAGGTAGGCCTTGTGATTACTGTGTACATGTATTAAAATATTTATTTAATGGTTTATGTTTGGAAATATTGCATAAAACAATCTATGTTTATCATTTCGTACTTGCACAAAATATAAATTACCCATTCATGTTTTTTATCATAATTATACCGTTACTATCTTTTCCCCACAGAAAATAAGAACATGATTTGCTTGATTAAATATTTATCAGAGTATACATAAATATCATATATTGTTGTCTTATTAAAATGCAATACGCAGACAGGAAAATGTTTGATGGTAATGAACTACGAGTAGCAAGTTGTACCTAGGTATGGCGTCAACGGCCAACTATGACTACGGCATCAAAAAAAGCTATCTCAATGCGAGCAACCACAGGGTGTTGGGGCCTAATTTTACCCGACCGACGAAGGAAAGGAGGGTTATGTTTTTTTATTAAGGGTTGTAATTAATCCAGCTTCTTTAAATTGTTTCGCCTTCAAATTTACTTAGTTGACTACTAAATTAATAGGTCAGCGATTAATTTTAAGCGTCTAATAAATACTGTTCAAGCGACCGTATATTGTGTAGTTCAAGCTACGTTATTATGATTATGACTCAGCATGGTGATTATTCTATAGAACTCTTGTAATGTCTACATATTTTAAGTTTCGTGTCCCTAAGGCATCTATAAATAAAATTCAACGGACTCTAATTTCATATTGTTACTTCTATTTTATACGTAGTAATTAATGACTGAATCTACTATAATTGAACATGAAATTTACTTAATATTGTCATTAAAAAACCCGTCAAGTACGTTTCGGACTCGCGCACGAAGGGTTCCGTACCATTATCTTTAAAACGAGCAAAAAATTCATAAAATATTTATTTTATTTTGTTTTTTAGTATTTGTTGTTATAGCTGCAACAGAAATACAACATCTGTGAAAATTTCAACTGTCTAACTATCACGGTTCATGAGACAGACGGACGGACAGCGGAGTCTTAGTAATAGGGTTCCGTTTTTATCCTTTGGGTACGGAACCTTAAAAATGGTTCAATATTTTTATACGTTACCACAGAATCGTTAATTGTCGACAGAGTCTATTTTAGTTGAACATGAAGTTTACTTATTATTGTCATAAAATAATGTTTAATGATAAATCTAATTTCAATAACTTATTTGCTCCTACTTTCCGCTCTGAAGGATACAAGGCTACGAACGAACCTATCACTGGCAAAAACATTTTTTCTTTCTTGTCTATCATACTAGGCAAAAATGGCCCGCCAGCAAGTCGAAGAAGCCTCCTGCTCTTTCTGCTCTGAGGGGAGGGACAAAAGATAACGAACAAACCTACCGGTTTTTATAGCCATAAGACATTAATCATGAAATGAGTGGGTTTGTGTAAGGGAAATTAAAATCAAACAATCATCTCGCGAGGTGTGTTGCTATGCAACTTTTCAGTTGCTATGCAAATTTTCATTAAAAAATAATACGATTTATTAATTTCGTTGTTAAATACTTATGTAAGATGCTCTTTATAGAGGCTAGATTTTGATTTAATTAGAAGACAGATGATGTTGAATCTCTAAATAAAGTAGCTGACGACATTAGTCGCCAATTAGAAGATAATATATTTTATCGGTAGCTGAGTTATTTGAATTGTTGATTGTAAATTGGCGCTGGATTTTGCATATTCTTTTGGGATAGTTAAGATGGCGTATTAGTTTAATAGAAACTGTTCTATTAACCCGTTGCATACACACAAAAAAAGACGGTGCTAATGAAAACTTTAGTCGCTGCACTTATAATTTTCCTTTTATAAAGCCTCAAGTTATTTTGTTATGAGTCTAAACCGGCAACATTAGTCAAAAAAGTCACTTGTTTTGTGATTTAAGCCTCTCACAGACTGGCGCGGCCAGCAGGTCGATCACGTTTAGCATTGTACGTACGTTAGGGAGTACGTTTATATGTAAAAATGACAGTTAACGAGTAAATTGTCCTAACGCGCGTTCGAAACGTAACATGATTACCCCTCTCAATAGTAAACTTGTCGTTAGCTGTCAAATTTACTATTGACCGCCACCGCAGGCCGCGCCAGTGTGTAGCAGGCTTTAGTCAAGCGCCTCAGTGTTGCCACTGTTGGCAGTTTAAACTTATATATTTGGCAGCAAATCGTGCTATCCCTTCGTGAAACAGCACAATAAGTCTGGCCTCCGATCATGCCTAGTGTCTCGGGACAAAATATGCTAGAAATGAGTGGCGCGGAAGTCGCAACAGAATGTGAATCGCATACTTAGATGGATGAACATTCATTTACTTGATGATATTCATCGCGATTTTAAAATAATATACCTACAAGCTAATTATATTAAACATAGTATTTGATTTGTTTCGTACCGATGTTGTGTATGAGTGCTCATAGAATAGTCTGAAAGCAGTTGTCTGTAGGCAGGTACCTAACCTACTATAACAAAGTACTTTGTGCCTACTATACTTATCCCCTTCCCCTGTACGATTTGGGGACTTATTTATCCAATGTAATGCATCTTTGACGTCAAATGTAGTATTTAACCTTACAACGACGCTATTGACATTAAATGATTGACAGAGGAAAATAGCTTAGGCACACAAGGAAACTTTGAGAGAATTGGTGCATATGTAGAATAAATAATGTAATCACATCAAGGTAATGCGTAACTACAGATTTAAATAATACGAGTTAAGTCCGTTTCAATGAGGTCATGCAATTATTTCGTCAGTGAAAATTAATACAGTACATACTTATGTACATACCTACATAAACATTATGTTGTTTGGGAAGATGGACTTCGAAAACTTTAATTGTACCTACGAAAAAAGGATCTGTGTACTCTATACATCAGAAATACGCACAGAGTCATTTGACAGAACGGTACCACACAATTATATATTAATATTATAGATATCATTCCTTTCATTCAATCTATTGACACCCTAGCTTTCTTGAAATTGCATATACTAACACTGATAAGATAACGTATTTACAATTAAATACTTACCTACATGTCAATAGGACATGTTTAAGTAAGGTATTGATAAAACAGATATTTATGAGCTTCACGGGCATTATGTATATGATTAATTTATTGTATAATAGTAAACACGAGCAGTAAATAGGAAAACGCACGGCTCATGAAAATATATAAATGATTTACCGTAGTTTATCCCCGTTCCTATATTTAATATCTTTCAACGGGACTTCCTATATTGCGGTTAGTTTGAATTATTTTAAATTGGATGTGTTCTATAGTTTTAATAGTTTTAAATGACTTCTATGTGTGTTTTATTAAAACTTGGACCATTAACTGTAGTCGATCGATTCAATTAATAGATTTAGCTAGCGACCTAATTACGTGTAATAAATACAAGTTTCTAAATATAAACTGAAAATTATGTTGGAATTAAAATGAATAGCTGATAAGTACTTAAGAATTGTCAATACAATGTCTCTCATCCTTCAGTGTTCGTTTTTTGCGCCAATACTTACTTATTATACCTACTGTCAGATGAATGCACCAAATGTAATATTACATCATTAAGCATGGATTGTTAAAAAAACTTCTGGTGTAGTGGTTAAAATGAAACAGTTTATCGTTAATGTATTTCGCGATTAGCTTTAGCAGTGAATGTCTGACTATGGGTGGGGCGTCCGCGGTTTGACGTAATCAACTGATATGAATAGGTAGGTACTAGGCACCTACTTATAGAACTGATGGTACACTTGTACCTTTTGAAAAGTTACATACTTTTACGCACTCCCTTTTTAGGGTTCCGTACCTCAAAAGGAAAAAAAATGGAACCCGTATAGGATCACTCGTGCGTCTGTCTGTCCGTCTGTCACAGCCTATTTGCTCCGAAACTACTAAACCGATTGATTTACAATTTAGTATGCATATGTAAATTAGTGACCCAAAGACGGACGCGTAAAGTAAATTCATGAATGCTTAACAATAATGAGTTCTTAACAAGGAGGCCACTTTTAGGGGGTAAACTGGAAAATTAAAAAAAAAGTAGTTTGCGTAACTTTTTTTTTAAAGTTTCCAGTTTACAGTATTGTGTGACATATCAAATGAAAGGGGTTGTTGTAAGCATCTCAGATAATTTTTATTATAATTTTAGCAAAAACCGATTTGTAGTAATTTAGGAAAAAGACGAAAATTGACCATCTTATCTCCGAAACTACTAGGCTTAAAATTCTGAAAAAAATATGGAAAATAGTTCCTTGCCTAAAGATTACAGGAAAAACTATAAAAAGTTTGAGTATTCAAAGTAACGGGAAAATTCTCAATATTTTACGGAACCCTCACCACGCGAGTTAAACTCGCACTTGTCCGGTTTTTTATTAATTCATGATGAATAGAGAAGTAACAAGTTTTTTTTAACTGACGCATTTCAAGTCAACCGTAAAAGTTCTTAGTTACATAGTTGTTATCAAGAATGAATATCGGATGACTAGACGCGCGAGACCAATGACTTGCAAACCAGAATCAAGACAAATAGACAAAAACTGTTGTTTTTCATGTAATTCTAGACGGTGTGTCGAATTGCTCATTGATTCATGGATTTTCCATCAAGTTATTGAGACGTCCGCTACCTCGAACAAAGTACATTCGTACGTCGTACGTCAGCATAAAAACTGCACAATACATGAAAATTACTAAGATAATCGAAAAGGTATTACTTACTGGACTATTCTGAGATCATTTGAAAGAACGTAATTGAAAATGAATACGTATTAGTCACACTGAGTAAATCAAGTACCTAATCATAAAATCACACAATCACACCTAATACTCAACTTGCAAAATATTTAAGTAAGTATGAGTATACCTACCGCTGAGCTTTACTCAAACATACAAGGTCGAGTTTGTTTTGAATGAGTAAACCCAACCAGTTGCAAGCATTCAGGATAATGCCCTCATCATCTACCACGTATTTTATTTACTACACATTATACTTGTATGAATGATAATGATTTTGTTGTTCGTAAGAATGAAAACACCACTCGTTCTTACTTAGTATTGGCTTGAATGTATTTTTTTCATTCAAGGAAACTTTAACGTTACTGGCAGAATATCAATTCTGCTCGTACCTGGAATACTGACGAGTTTTTGTGCAGTTTTTGGAACACACACAATTGTATATTTCTTTCAGATTACAAACACTTGAAACAAAAACGATATGACTTCAAAATGTGTTAGGTATATACTTAATAGAGGTTACAGGTAAAATAAACGATCGAAAACAGTTCACAGTTACCCATTACACAGAATACCTGTATAAAAAAGTAAATATTGGAACTCCCGATACTCCTTTCTGAAACAAGACATACACATACAATACATCTAGTGTAATAAATAAATAAATCTTCAAATTAACTAAATGTTTGGCATACTCTCTGGAATACCACTGTTAATCATATATTAATGGAATTAGCAATCATAAGGAAACAGTATATATCTGATGGTGACTGTTCGTCAGAACCAAGGTCGGTAGTTGCCATCATGTTCTATTGTTTCATCCAGATGGACCAAGGATGAAACATTTGTTTTCGTAAATCTGTCCGTGCACTCGTTGTGTATGGAATTAGGAGGTGCTCTCTCGCCGCCTGGCTTGCTTTTCATTCAAATGTTTACATTGAGATCCGACTAAGATATCTGTGCCAAAATCTAAATATTTTCCCCAAGCATTGACGTCCTTTTAACTTGTCCAGTTTCTGATTGTTTTGGCTGGCGGTACATGTCGTGCTACCTACTGTGTATTTTCATATATGTAAAGACAGGTTTATCGTGGAATGCATATACGTCTAGACTCCGGTAAATAATTAATTACACCGAGATAACAGTATACCTACCTAAAAATTAATTAAGAAACCAAACGTCATAAATCTTCTTCATGTACCTGCATTACCTTGGTAAACAGTGAAGTAATCAGTTTATTAAACAAATTGTTTAAAGTTCACTAATTATTTCGCAAAATGTAACAAGCTGAGACAGGTGACACCTTGGAAACACGAAATGTGCAAGCAAATTTTCTTGCAGACTTTGATATATATTGATCGTTTTACACCACGTTTACATTAGGTTACCAACAAATCATGTATTCGGCGTTTTACCAGTTCAGTAAGTTTTGTTACTAGGTACCTACAGTCGTGGAATTAGAATTCGTCATTTTTGGTCCTTAGATTTGAAATACTTCGAGTCGTAATGTTGCAATTTTTTTCATTCCTCGGCTATCTATACCCAGGTAGGTAAGTAACTCATGGAAATATTGGCAAAAAAACTGTTAATAATTTCAGAAAACTCCACTGAATTGAATAATTTAGAACAAGGCAATAATTTCTGAACTGAACTTTACATTGAAAGTAAAAGAAGCGTTATTTAAATCCTAGTGTTATTTTGTCAATAGGAACATGCGCTCTATTTTGTTCTTAATCCGCGTGTTTATTTCATCAGTTTCCCCTATGCTATAAACCCACGTTTGTAGCGTCAATATTCCGGGGTACTCTGCTTGAGATTAACCCCATTGCACCTATTTTATATCTAGCATGTAATTGGGTAACCGATTGGCGCTTACGTTAATAGTGCCCCATTTATTAAATTGTTAGTTTGACATTTTTGATAATCGACATATTAAGCTACAGACCTACTGAGATGTTATATTTTTGGCAACAGCAGGCACAATGGAGCGACAGGGTCACTAAAAAGTCCGTTTTATCTCCTCCGGTGAATGAACGCACGAAACGAAATAATTTCACAAATGTACGGAAATACTCTCAATCGGAGTACCTACATATTATATACGACGTGCACACTTTATCTTCCGCGTTGGTTCTAATTTTGAATTTGCCAGACAATGCATATTTAGGTAAGATAAACGTCCCGGTGCTCGACAGTGACCCAACATTTGGCACCTTCTCAGACTAATTCTCAACACATAGAATTAGAGGTGAACAACAGAGTGTCAATTATTGGACTTAAAGAATCCAATATTCGGACTGTTTTCTCAAAACATGATGACGATGACCAGTGAAAAAGAGCCCTTAAATTATTAGGACGCCCATAATTACACTTCCGTGATTTTTGTAATAACAATCCCACCAAAAACATTCTGTAAAAAACTAGCCAAGTCTCGATGCAGCTGCTTGTTTATCTCTAAAAAGTAATGAAATCTAGACAAAGTCGTGCCAAGTCTAATGTTGTGTGACTTGGCCGTTGAAGGGTACACAAGGGTACAAAACCAGGTGCTCCATGACACCATTGCACCAATCTGTCGCCAGAACCGCTACCCATTGACAATGAAAAATTGCCACTTGGAAAACGTTGATTCAATAACCAGTCACTTGGACCCACCCTTGTGTACCCTTCAACGGCCAAGTCACACAACATTAACTATAATAATAAAGAAATCGCAGTAAGGAACCTTAGACTTGGCACGACTTTGTCTAGATTTCATTACTTTTTAGAGATAAACAAGCAGCTCCATCGAGACTTGGCTAGTTTTTTACAGAATGTTTTTGGTGGGATTTCACTTTTTTTTGTAGAAACGTGGGCATACCTATTGATTTATTTTATTAGATTTTCTTATTTTCGATTTTTTGTATGATGTACCAATAGTAGAAGGGGGCATTATCATATCTCTAATACAGCTGAGACCAGCTGAGGGCTCTTCATCGGGTACTTCAGACCTTCGATTTTTGACATCAAATGAAGTGGCCCACCAAGTTTAATATTTTTTGTAAAGGCGGTATGTCGATCTCTAAGAGTTTGGTTGGGCTTTTGCGTTTTCTAATCAGGGTCACCAGGTACTCCAGATCTTCGATTATCCTAGTTTTTATAGTTTTCTCTTTATGTGGCTATTAAACACTAACTCTGTAGCAAATTTCAGCTCTATGAGTTTATGGGAAGTACTAGTTCTATTCTGATGATCATGAGTGAGTGAGTGAGTGTCAAAAATGCGAAACTTTGCTTTCGCTTAACATCGGAACTAAATGACCTACAGTACAGACTTGAAATTTTGGATTTTAAGTATGTGATTATAGCTTACTGGATGACGAAAATTTCTGCGTTCTGGTCTTATCCAGAGGTTCTCAAATAGGGGCCTGAAAATGCGGCGAAATGGTTCCAGTAAAGGATGGTACGGCAGTGTTTGCTTCAGTGCCCCCCGATTGTTTGAGAAAAACATAGGTATAACCTAGCTAAGAAATAAAAATGTACGTTCGCTTTACAACAAAAGAAAACATTTAAATTTAAACACTACATAAGGTACAATTTGATCTTGCATCTAAATCATTTGATGTTACGAAACCCTATATAAATTACCAAAGGAGTTTAAAAGGGCGACGGGCGGGTGTCAAGAGATAGCTATAAAAAATTTATTCGCTAGTAAAATAATCGCTCACGACTTTGAGTCAAAATCACGTCTGGCGTACTTCCCGCTATATAAGATACGTGATAATGTTTGTTTTATTGCTAGTAAAAATTTAAAGTGTTATTTTAGTAAAACTAATTTAACTTATAAAGCGTATGGTTGTCTTTTACAAAAACTACGGTGTGAGTATATAGAGTTTTTCTTAGATCATTATATTGGTAATTCATAAATCTGCACGAATTTTAGGTATGTATCCATTGTACGTTTGTATACGTCATCTAGGCCGTTTAACTTATCTACATCGGCTTTCTATTCAGATGTTTTTTAGACTTAAACGCTCGACGCTCGGCAAAAACTTAAGGGCCTTGCATATTAGAGAGATCGACTAAAGCGCAAGTAATTTCATGCCAGTTAAAAATATTTATTCAAATTTACATCTAAAGATATAAACTTGAATAAATCCAAAGATATATGTCAGTTTTTATGTCTTCATAGAGAAATAATGAAAATAAATAGGAATAGCTTGAAACGTGACCCTTCAGTCCATTGAACAAGTAAACACTGTGTGACACCTCACGTTTTCCTATACGTATGTTTCAGCTCCACGAGCCAGGCTCCATCTGATAGCTATGATAATCTGTATACTTAATTGCATCCTTTATGACTGACTGGTAATTCTTCGGTAAACAAACGATTTATCAATGCTCGATCTATCCCGATAGTTCATAATGATGGACGTGAATTTTCCTGTGCATGTATAAACAATCTTGTTATGATCTAGTTTATACAATATTGCTTTTCGAAATCGAATGGACTGCTTTGGTGCGGATCGGCCAACTCAAATAATCTCAAGTACCCACATTGTTGGCTATCTAATTTACCATAGAAAAATCTAATCCGCAGCCTAAAATATAATCTAAGAAAAGATGTAGCTTACCGAGTAATATTTAAATATATTACTTAATAATATCAGTTATACATTTGATGTTGGCTGACGAATCTTACTTCACCGTGATACAGTAATTAAGTAAAGAAAGGACTTCATTCTGCACCAATAAATTACAAATAGGTAACTGTGTGACTAGGTTCAATTACACTTTTGTTGTAAAAACAACTTCTGTTGGAATTAAATAAAGTTTTATTATTATTATTATTTAATCTTCCGCTAAACGGAGAACTTGTGGTATTGTCAACAGCAGAGAAATTTGCGTTTTTTTTATTTTTTCCGATGGAATAAGTGATAAAAGCGTTAACGTATATTATCTTTAACTGAACAAAATTATACATGTACTAGATTTATTATTTTGATAAGTGGAATAGATTACCTCTATTGAATTATTTCAACTTAAGCACATGCACATGCACTATTTAAAAAAGAGTTCAAAGTTTAATATTAATAGATGAATAGTATATACGTACTTGTATACGTCTGACCTAGAATTGAAAATTCATACACCCTTCTTTTAGAAAAAGTGCAAAAAGCGTTTCTCCGCTTTTTTTACAAGAAAAAGTACGGATACTATCCCTTCCTCTACCCCACCAAATACCTACTAGGAATGTTGGGCTTCAACTCCTTAAAGGTCAGACGTTATATCGAGCTTTTGTCCACTGCGTGTCAGACTTTGAGAGGTGAGTCAGACTGTTCTGACTTGGTCGCAAGAACATGTTGCCTCTTCGTTCCTGATAAGTACCTGCGCGGCCGCAGCCACCGACTCCTGGCAGAGGAGGCGACTCGCACGGCGGCACACGAGCACTCACCGGTTGTCCATGCCCAGGCGCTACTAAATAAATGTAATTCTTATGCACCGAATTGCGACCTGTTTGCCTGTAAATGGAGCAAACTTCGCCCGACTATTTTACAGTTTTTTGAAAACTATTTTTAATTGTTACTATTACCTTTACGATTTATCTTTATTCATTTTAAGTTGTGTATGCACTCACTAAGTTACTTTAAGTTTACCAACGCCATGGCGTAAGCTGTTATGTTGATAAATTGTATTTACAAATAAAATAAAAAAAAATAAAAAAAATAAACGTGACTTGAAATATCAGTATGTAAAGAACAATGAATAATTAAATAATAAGTCAAAAAAGTGATTATTGTCTTTGATACGATGCCTCAGGGGCCCTTTTTTAGAGATAAGTAGTAAAAAAAATAAGTTAGGTTTAGTTTAATATTTTTGTAATTGTACATAAATATTTTTATATTCGTTCTCTTTGTATTATATGTATATTTTATTTATAAATAAATCAACATAATAAGTGATTCTTCAAAGGCTTCGATTTATGAGTTTTCTCAGAACATAGTTAACTTAAGTAACTATGCTAAGATTTTCCTCTTGAATAACTTTACCAATAAATTACTAACGTTTTGCAAGGTGCTATATAATTTTCTAGTATTGCGTTTACGTCTGTGGTTTATATGGAACTATTTCATAATAATGATAGAGCTGCACATAGATATAAGCGTTGATAAAAAGATGGATAATTGCACAGATTAATGGTCAAAGTAAGCATTGTTCATAGGCTCCCACAGTTTACAAGAAATAAGTACGAGTGCCGTGTCTATCTCGGAGAGCTTTTTGCACTAGCCTAGGAATTTCTGTAGATATTTATCGGCGCTATTAAAGTGCGGATTGCGATAATTGTGGCTAGGTTATTAACTACTTATAGTATGTCAATCATCGGTACTTAATTATGTAAATTGATTTAATAATTAATTTCACAATAATCCCTCATAGATCGTGCGGGCAAAACAATATTAGGATTTAGGTACATAGTATAAAGTTCATATTTCAGTGACGTCTACATTTTAAAGACAGACAATTTTTTATTAGGATCTTAGTTCAAGGGGCTTTTCTTGTATCAGTCGTAAGACGTCCACTGCTGGACATAGCCTAGCATTATACAGCATAGCATTTACTTAACATGATAGTGTATTATCATGATCATAATTATAGGTATGTAGCATCGAACACACAAATACCACAACCTTACGTTGTACAATCTTTGAAGCTTGATAAATAACAAGCCTTCCAGCTTTTTTAGTCCATTTCGGAAGACTTGCTAACGGAAGTCACGGGTCAATGGGAGTAGTCACGGTAATCGGTGAAAGTTTCACATAGCTGCAATTTTCATAGTAGCAATGCACCGCGGAGAAATTTCCAAAGTTGCAAAAATTCTTATAAGGAAAGTTCTCAGAACTTAAATTTTATAAACACTGAAAACATGTCAAAAACTCGCTGGATACATACATTATCAGCTGTTTAATTTGCCTATCTAAAGAGGCATAGGTTATAATTAATTACCTATACATCCATGAAAAATCCCCATCAGAAACTTCCTAAATGAAACTTATTTTAAAATTCTCATGAAAGTTTCCGGAAATTTCGAAGAACTTTCCTGATATTTTGAGAATGTTCTGCAACTTGTACATTGCTAGAAATCACAATAGCCTGCTAGGTGAAATCACAATAGCCTTCCGGTAATAAGTCATGTAAGAGTTAGATTAGACACCTTTTTGCAAGTCCACGACCACGAGTCAGTGGTCTCTGGAGCATTGACCCAGATTTACCGCGCGGTACATTTGGCAGGCGCGACGGTCTAAAATACGACGAGCCAATGGGTCACCTAAAAGATATGCCAGTAGGTATAAAGCTACTCTAATTTGATGTTTTCCGGTCCACATTCATATTCCTTCATGCTTGCCGAAATACTCCATTCATTTGTGGTGCTGTTCGTTTTATTAATCCTGCATATGCATCTACCCATGAAAATTACATTTCGCTTGAATACATTTTTGAAGCATGCGCTGGCCGTTATTTGCCAATTGAATCATCTGTAATATGTTCCATCTCTTTCTTTATAATTATGTTTAGAACAAAAGAGATGCATATTGGGCAAATATAGAGCCAAGAGAAGAGCTGATCTAACAGAGAACAAAATGCAAATTTCGATGCGAGCACGAGAAGGTTACTTTTGTCTCGATGAATGACTTGTATTAGTCATAAACGAGTGAAATAGTTATTCCCACAATAAACTGTTTCGAAATAATTCGTTCCGCATATCGAGTCATGTGGAAATTTCTTGGAACGTAAAATTTTTCACAACTGCTATAGGTAACTATATGTAGACCGGTGCATATTATTATTTAGCTAAAACATTGTAACAAAATTTCCTTTACGTAAGAATTGAGCACACCGTTGGCGGTAGTTGTGATGTCTGTTTGTTTAGCCCGAATTAAATTTAAATACGCGCCTCTCGTTGATGATGAATGTGTTCATGCTTTCACTTTTCCCAAACCGTTTCCCTAAATGAGCGCTTGCGCAGTACCTACAGGTCTCGTCAGGAACACGCCGCACTTTCGCAAATATGGCGATGGCTATCAAACCAGCAATTAAACTGTAGTTAAGCCTTACCTAATAAAGACCCCATACATTTGCAGTGAAACTAGAAAATACTTTATAATGAAACAAGAAATAATACCCTTTCAATGACTTCGCATAAACTCACTCTTATGAAACAGCCGTTGCGAAATGGACTTTCACGGTATTCTTTAAAATGATTTCGAGTTTATATTCTGAACGCTATTCCTGACGAACGTTAAAATGTAATTAACTAGAAATTTGATTACTAGCCTCGTCTACACAATGTGCGTTACAAAACGCACCTCTTTGTATTCTTTTACAATTTCGGCAACATTTTGATATCTAAGTATTTACTGCCATAGTTATGTACTTAGTGACTAAGCCTAGCTGGAAAGCTTGCTTATTAGCGACGCTGCCTCTTGTCTTACCTTTCTCTTTAAACAATATAATTAGCGTGTTACACACGCAGACATTATTAGAAAGCCTCATTATATTTACCAAACACATTTCTTCAGCAGACGTTTCGTTTCAGGAATGTGACACAAATAAGTAGTCCGCATCTTTTTCAACAGTATTGTGTGCCTGCATGTACAAAACTTCAGTAAAAGTAAAAGTGGGAGTTTCACTCACGAAAGTAAATGCAATATAACTTTCGAGCGGAACGGTTTCTTATTAGGTACGTTTTAATACGTCATTCGCCAAAAACAACTGCAATTTATTTACTAACGGTTAGAAAAGTAAAATGTTAGGTATCGCATGCTGTTATTATGACGACATATCATCATCATCGTAAGTCCCATAATTTTATACCATTTCTGGTATGACTCATATTAGGTAACATACAAGCTTCGAGGTGTAATATTTTATCATGATCTCTTGTTTAACCAAACCTTTTCTTTTGTTTCAGTGTCAACATTTCTACCCCAAACATTATGATTTACAAATGGATATTATGATACGAGTGAAGTGTTGCCAAGAAACTAAAAACCCAAAGTGACGAAGTGCCATTTGGTGTCTGTAGTGCTACGTTCCGCTGCTATCCTTATTCCTGTTTAATAGTAACCATGTCGGACAAGACTACGTCGTCGGTCGGTCCGAGGAGTTTCGAGACTATTTCCGAGGAAGAGATCGCGTCTCCGTGGGACAAGTTGTTGGGGGATGAAAAGAGTGCTGTTCCTATTATAATTAAAACTGAAGCGTCGAGTACGACTTCTCGAAGCGGGGAGGAAGTGTCCCTGCACCCTCAAGCCATGGACTTGGAGTCGAGCAAGCTCACCCGCTCGAAGAGCCTGGTGCACCAGCGAAGAAACAGCAGCGGCCTCCTCGCCTCTATTCCTCGGCAACTGCGGAATTCCTTGCGAGGAGTCCATAGCGAACCATCCAGCGTCAAGGACGTGCCCACCACACGGAATGACAGCTCCCTTAACCTACTACTTAGGTGAGTCATTTGGGTCACTGCATAATAGTAGCGATAACGATATAATTATATCGTCGTGTAAACAATGGGAGCTAGGTAGGTACAAGTATAGGTCGCGCGTGTCTGGAAATTTCTGTGAGGAATTCTCATTGCAAGACATAAGTCAAGAGCAAACAGCGCCGGCGCCCATGCGGCAGGCTTCGCTGGAGGCCGCGGTTTATTGCTTCCATCGATCCAATGCAACTAATTAAAGTGCAGTTATCGTCCTTTAGATTTATTCGCTACTCCATCGTGATTGGTAGAACTTTTTATTGTTAAAAAAATTAGTTTCAAAATGTTAGCGTTTTTAAATCAACTTATTTTTGGGTAGGTAGGTACGATTCTTTTACAAAAAAGATCAATCTAACTTATATCGTATCAGCCTTTCTTCATTAAATTCTTGTGACATGAACAATCAAGCCTAAAAAAATTTAGGTTTTTAATGGCTCCTAACACCAAATTAAACAAGCGAGCGAAGCGAACGAAGTCCTCCTTTTCAGCTTAGGCAGAAATTCAATGGTCTGTCCGGCTGTTCTCCTCTAACAGGTCGCATTTCTCAACCCATTCTCGTCAAATTTTGTGAGCAGTTTCAATGACTATATATACTTGTAGATTTTTTTTGTTGATTCAGTTTTACCAATTTATTTTTATATGACACAAGTTCTACCGCTCACAGAGCCACTTATTTGTATCGACGCTTCTTAGATATTAAATAAAACGACAGGCCGCCAGGAAAGGTGAACAAATTGCTTTCACGCACCGTATTTGCATGCAGATTTTTGCAAAGGAAACGGACATCCTTGTATAAATAGCCGACCGATGCAGGAAACGTCGTCGCTAGTCTCGCCGAAAACAATGCTTCATTGGCAATATTGTAATTGGCATAGACCTCATGGCCAGGCTGACCACATGTCCTCTTTAACTTCAATTTTTGTACAGAACGCATTAAAGTTCTTATTTGAGCTGGCCGAATTGTATCAAAGTAGTCCAAAAAGTAACTCTACCGTCCAAGGTAGAAGATTCCAATTCCAATGTCAATTTTATAAAAAGTCGGTCTCATTAAATAATTTCAGCCATACTGTTAGAGCTCTACCTTGGCCAATTTATGATAGGTTAATTATGAGAGCTCTATTACCTTAGTCAGTTAGTTACCCACGTGTGGCAGTTTTGGCGATTTTTCGACCCCTTACCTCCCCTTAGTAAGATGTCGTGAAATTTGGTTCGACCCGAGATTGTTAAAAATACGTCTTTTAGTGTGTCTTTTTTATTAGGTACCTACGTTAGTCTGGGCTTGATTGCGTTGGATTATTAAAAAAAAACATTATTGTGCTGGTGATTATAAAACATCGAGGAGCTACTGTGCTACTTTTTGGCGTTGGCATAACCGCGATAAATAGTATTGTGTATAATCTAAATATAATTACGATCCAATAATAAAATTGTATATATTTAGCTTTTACGATTCCGTTTGATATAGTATTCTATGCGGCGCGCATTGCCACCTTCATAACCGTGCCCCAGTATTTACGGCAATTGTTTTATCCCGTTTGTTGAAACTTGAAACTATCATATAGTTAACCTTATTTTACAAGCAATAGGTATATATCAGCTATCAGCAGATCATAAGTACGTAAAGTGGAGCACCAGCCAATTTACATCTCCTAACTTATCTGTGTTACTGTGACGTGCATTTTGCATTATTGCATTTTTCGTCACTGGGTTTTGCATTTATGATTTTACATCAGAACTTGATGACGTTCAAAGATTGTCCGAATAGATTCATAATATATCAAGTCGACTCCGTGATGTCAGCGATATGATAATGAGACACGATTCTGCAATGATCTCATGACGTCAAGATGTGTTTAAGTAATTCTGCTTTGTGCACCCAGAAGGCTTGAAGAGCCACGTGACTGCGTCTGAGTGTTAAAAAGGCAAACTTTCAATGTGACTTATGATGATATCGTTTGTTTAGAAAACTCAAGTGGAAATCGCTATCCAACTGGGTGGGTATACGTTCCACTAGACAAAAGATGCTTATAACAAATCTATATAACTCAGGTGACATATCTCAATGTTTGACACCTTAATCGAACGAGGGAGCAAAGCGAACGAAGTTCAGCTTGGGCAGAAAATCATTCGTATGTCCGGTGCCTGTCACGATGTCCGGTGTCGGTCTGTCCGTCTGTTCTCCTCTACAGGCGCATTTCTCAACCGATTCTCGTGAAATTTTGTGAGTAGGTTCGTTAATTACATAGATTTTTTTCACATTCTCAAAATTCAATAAAAAAAAAATTTGGAAAAAAGTCAGGCACGCGAGTTCTACAGCTCACACCACTAGTACCTACCTAATAGTTGACACCTATTGTTCACCTCTACTGTCAAAAAATTCTCCCATTAAATACAATTCTTAAATAGGTAATGTAAAAATCAACAATGCTATCGACCTACTTGCATTTGTTTTTATAAATATTTTTTAACCAACGTCAACCACGAACAACGATTTCATAAAAAAACAGCTTAAGTACGATTACAGATGCGACTAACTACAAATTTAATAATAACTACATTCTATTTAAAATACTCAGTAGGTAATTTACACGCTGCATAATGGCTGCGAACTTTGGTCACTGACCTTGAGAACAAGTTTTTAGTGGCAGAGAGTAAGATCCTTAGGAAGATTCTAGGGCCTATAAATGAGAAGATGGTAGTCTGAGAGTGAGGAAGAATGAGGAAGTGGAAGCACTGGTTGCCGAGCCCAACATCATCGGGGACAGCAAATCTGATCACGCTCTGATCTGATCTGGCTTGGCCACGTCGAGAGAACGGAGAGGATCGTGCCGCCAATAGAGTGACCAGGGGCGCCCAAATGGTCGACGTCTAGTCGGCCGACCAAGGTATCGCTGGATAGAAGAAGTCCCGAAAGACCTGTGTCAGCTTCAAACTGCCAATCGTGATTGGCGACAAGCTACCCAGGACACACAGGGGCTACAGTGGTGTGTCTTAGTGTCTGAGGCCAAGATCCACTTCGGGTCGCTGAGCCAGCGTAGTAAGTAAGGTAATTTACACAATTGTGTGAACATGCCATGTCCTTTTTATACTGAACGTGATAAGCATCATTGATATTTGAGTAGTGTCACAAAGTATCAACGTCTTCGTAGGCTCATTCAAAAGTGCTCTACTCTACAGCCGCCGACTGACCTATACAACGCGTCTCCGCAGACATCTTCGCATTCCTACACTTATATTGCATCAGGGATCCACACACTCTTTTCTATTCTAATTAAACAATCAATTTACACCTTATTGTCCATTCGGAGTCCGGGCACGGACGCGGGGAGAACGAATCGAGGCCATTCACTCCCTTTGGCGAGCCCAGCGATAGCGATAAACCATGCTTGAGTAAGATTAAATCATATAGATAGCTACTCGGTTGCAACACTTGTAACTTTTAGGAGGTATATTCGACAACTTACCTATTGCTATTCGTACTTATTATGACGCAATAGGCTTAACGCGTTGTCAGAATGAATGTAAACCATATGACATAAACCCAAACCACCCAAAAGGAGTCATCCTCCTAGCGTTTTTCTCGGTTGTACCCTAAAGGAACCCGGGGTCCGCTTGGCACTTAGCCCAAAAAGAGTAGGCACTAGAAATATTTTTTTCACAAACATGCTCGGAAAGCGTCGCATTCTGTTTGAAAAACGAATTATTTGCATCCGCCAAAATTTAAAAAGTTAAATCTCTTCCCTGCCTAGGAGTATAATAAATAATCCATACTAAACCCAATTTCCCGCTGCGTTGAACTTTTTTAAATTCTGATAGCGCTATTCGAGACGACTAAGGAAAAATCACCTTAAGCCAAAGAAAACAACCCGCTTTTTTTCGGTCTGTAATGTTTATGGTCAGAAGAAAATTAAATTAAAAAGTATAAAAACCGTAAGTAAATTCATTTATTTCAGATAGTTGAAACATGAAATTAACTAAATGTGTTATAATTACTTGAAAAACCGTATTGAGTGTAAAAGATAATGTGAAAGTGAATATCGCCTTTGAAAGAAGTCGTAGAAAGAATTGCAGCTAAATCAATCAAAGTACAAGTTTCACCGCGTTATTAGGTATCTATATCAAAATATGTTTTTTGTAATGTTTTTGTATTATTTCCCCACGTGTCTTGAGAAATGCAATATATTTAACTTGGCGGAAACCGGGATTGCCTGACTCGTCTTTTGCCAACCACCTCATCAGGCAACCCCTTTCTTTCAGTGCCAGAACCATGTAACCAATATTAGCCCTCCGATCTCCGATTCCTCCGAATCGCTAAACATAAGTGGCAGTGAGCGGGGTACCTACATTGCATGTAGAACCGTTAGCCGTTGGGGCGGAAAGGTTCTCGAGTGGCGACCACGTACTGGAAGGTGCAGCGTGGGTAGGCAATACAAGGTGTGATGACCTGATAAAGGACCCGGTCATCGTGGCACTCCTTGAGGGAGGCCTATGTCCAGCAGTGGACGTCTTTCGTCTGGTATGATGATGATGAATTGAAGAATACGTGGGAAGAAAGGGGTGGAGTTATTCTAACCCGATATAATAATACGTCGAGTCAGATATACCTCCAAGACGAGGAACTCGCATGTGCTTACTTCTAGTGTAGTCAGTTCATTGCCATGGTTACTATGGTCCATTTGCTTTAATCAATGGACCTCGACAGCTAGCAAGGGCAAGCAATGGATTTAGCTTAAGTGCGGCATCATTTTTTTACGATTAACCTGATTTGACGTTTGTTTGTTTTTTTCCTTTATGTTAAAAAGAGCTTCGAGTTATTTGTATTTCCTGATGTCTCCTTAGCAAGGGCACACTGTCAAATTTCTTCTACAAAAATAAATAATCCTAACAAATCGTGAACCGTATATTTTTAATATCACGAAAGAATGGTGATGGTGACATTTCCCCGTAACTTGTACGTTTATAAACGAAACCGTTGTTATTATTACTCATCAATTTTCTTATGAGTTCTTACTCACTTGTAGCTATATTTAATATTTACCTTTACTCAATGTTACCATTTAAAGCCGTGAGTAATATTGTCGTTGTGGAGCGATTATGTAACAAGTGGAATTAAAAGATTTTTCAAAAAACCAACTGCTTTTTTGCAATTATTATATGTCACTCCCACGATTAAGAGGATTCCAATGACACCTCATATGTCGAAATCCATCAAACGGTTTAGGCTGCAGGGCGTGCCAAAGAATAAGACATGCACACATAGATACATACATACATAGATAGATACATACATACATACGCTCGAAAAACATAACCCTCCTTTCCTTCGGCAGTCGGGTAAAAACGAAACAGCTTCAAGATCTTGATAATAATAATTTAGATAGAACCACTGAAGTTTACGACTAGTTTTTAATATTGAAACCTTGATATTCATAACTATGGTGAATATGGTGATGCTCATCTGTTTGTGTTTGTTCTGTTCTGACACTAGGTAGTAGTATTTGTGCAAATGTGTGAAGGTACCTATCGCGTTTATGTGTGTAGGTTGCGTGCCACTATGTTTCAAGGAGGTTGTAAGGGGTATTGCTATTCTCATACAAATATGCTGTTTTTGAATTGTGAGTTGTACGTTTCCTGGCCCTGTGCGTTATCACCACATGGCGCCCCAAATTAACTTACCGTTTTCATGCTCGCGCAGTGTGGGTTTTAATCAGTAAATTGTGGTTACCATGCTCCATTTGCGTTAGAATTTAGTTGATTGCCTGCGTTATATTATATCACGGATACAAAATATGTGTTATAATAAATATTACAACACGTATTTTGTATCCGTATATAAGTTAATTTGAATGCACGTTTAAACATACGGAGATCACATGTTTCACTTTAATATTATACTTAACTATAATGGTATGATTTTTTTCTTACATGTGGTGTGACTTAGAGTCAAGAACAAGTATGAAAATTGTTTCTTAAACCTTTTTCAGATGCCACATCGATCTTTGTTTAACCCGTAAAATCTATAGAAATCGATATTACCTAAATAAATTCATTTAACCCCGTTTCCTTTTTTGTTGTGCACAAATAAAGCTCAAAGGAAGTTCTGACGTAATATAACACGGCACAGCGACGTAATATCATCTGAACAAATAAAGAATGTCATAGCAACATCGTCGGTATCATTATAAAATACGTTACAATACTCAAGAAACCAAGTATAATGACGTAAAATACCACTACTAAAGTAGGTATTGTACGCTAGTTCTCGAAAAATCAGGAACGGAAAAAGAGTTGTCATAATTTTGCATAAATATGTCTGTCTACTAAGTAAACGATGCTTGCGTAAGGAAACCACATAAAACTACAGTGCTAGGTACAAATTACACGCTGCGCTGTGGTTGTGTGAGTAACCAATATCCCACAATAGTGTGATATCTGAATCAAACGTAGTTACAATTTAACATAGTTAAATAGCGTACGTTAATCACACGTGCAGTTACTTATACCTAGGTCCTAGTTACACCGATGAACCCATCCAAAATATTCTTGGTTAAATCGCTGCATGATCCCTTATATTCAGCTGAAAAAGTACAGAATATATTTTAAATTCTAAAATAAGTACAATGGTACAATGATCCTAAGATTTCGGACCTGCAGAAACTCAGGTTTAATTACAATAGAATACTGTACCACTAGGTATTCAAATAAACATATTCTATTCAGAAACGCGGTAGCAACCGTCAAAATATTACTCGAAATAAAAACGAATGATCCCTTCGAAATAATCCATCATGAACATCAAAAGAAATTAGCGTTATATAGTGCGTCAATTAGAATAAAATACATGAATCACGTTGGAAATTGATCATTATTGAGAAATGATCGCTGTATATGAGCACAGTGACGTCAGGAGGAATATTATCGCTGATCAGAACAAATCGCAGGAGTCACATGGCTTAACCCGCAGTTCATTACTAGGTACTTATATTCAAGTCCTCACTTCCTTCATAACAACCGTTGTGAACTGTTAAGAACCGTATACATGAAAACTATGTATATGCTATGTCTCAGATTAATAACTATTAAGGCGACTGAATACCCGAAAATGGTGTCTCTCTCGCTCGATAAACTTAACTCGATAGGCTGTGCGTGTGCACTGTGCACGGCGCACGGGCCAATTCGCGAAATATGAAGAAAAAATCATATTGTCGAAACGAATGATAATTTCGGTATATCAAACGATGACATTTTAGATGTGTGAATTATATTAGGTTCATGAAACGGGCCTCTGATGATTTTTAAGGACAATTAGTTGGCTGTTAGGACTGAAACTGATGAATCCATATAAACAGTCAAAAATAAATGACGTAACAACAGTAATACGAAGTAAATTAACATCGGACTAGGTAAATCAAAGTCCTCTTTGATAAGCCAAGCCTTTATATCAACGACAGGTTCATTCCTTACGAGATGGGTGCGATACCAACAGACAACAATGAGACACTATAAGATACAAATAATAAGTGACTATTACTAATTGTTATGTAAGGCTTGAGTCACGGTCACGAGTTCTGAACTATTACATACAAGGTTTGAACGGTACAGTATAACACATGTAATTATTGCAATTATTAGGTATACGTATTACACGTGTTGTAAAAAGTTAGTAGGCGTTCAACTTTCATACACGGACTAAGATAGAGGGTCTTAGATTTATTTACCTATTTTATAACATAGTTATGGCACGACTAGATACTTGAACGTTGTAAATGGTTAATGACACCACAATAGAAGTAGGTACTCTTTACTTGTAAATGTAATAAATTATATTTTTTCTTCGCTTACTAAAACAAATCTCCCCGCGTCCATGGAAAAATAGTACTAAAATTTAAACAAATTTGCCATTTGAGCTCGCTTTCCCTCGCGCCGAACTTATAACTCGCTCAATCTGGAGTTCGTTGGTTTGAACACTTCGGGATTTAACAAAAAACAAAACTTATGTTTTTACACTTTGACGCACCGTTTACCCGATCGGGGGGGGGCAGACGGGTGTGTGGGACTCCCGGGCCCAGACTACCCACTAAACCACCAACGATTGTCCAACCTTGTCGCTGCCAAGGAGGGCCATTAGGTTCGCTTGACGCATTCTACTTTGACCCTCGCGACTGGCCCGTGTGTGTGGGCACGACCAGGGAGAGCGCCCCGGGAAAATTTCGGGGCGCTGCAATCCCGTGGGTTTATTGGACGGCTACGGTCCCCCGACCCTGCCACCCAGACCATTATACGGTGGGGGAGCAAATGCGCATAGCGACGGCGTCCGCGACCCGCTCTCCGTCTGCGGATATTAGGCGTGGCAGTAGGTAGGTACTATATCACGAAAAACTTTTTCACGAAAACTTTTTCACGAACGACTTTATCACGAAAAACTTTATCACGAATAAACTGTATCACGAAAACTAGCGCCCCAGCAATAAACGGACGAAACTGTAAATATTTAATTTTGTTTGAAACGTAAAATTAATAAGTTTGTATTTATTGATAAGGAAATTTAACAAATCAATAAAATGAAATAATGCCAACCGATATGTTTTTGTTATAGAAGTATAGCTTTTTATCGATATCGGTCTGCTGCGGTTACAACATTGATTGAATTAAATATAGGTAAATGTTAGCACATTTTAAACTGATAGAGCATTCATTGGGATAAGCTTCTCTGTACCACCACCAAACCACCAATAAACCACCTAAGAGTTGTGTGAAGATTATTTTGAATATTTTTTCCGTACACTGCTTCTGCTGCTGACTGTACACGGACTGCCTATACTTGTTATGTATACAGATTTCGTCTTGCTTTAATTGACATACATAAACTCACGCACGTATTCCGATTCGGGGTAGGCAAAGCACAAGATGGAGATAACGTGATATTGCAGTGATAGGTGACTAGCCAATCCCCCAAATCACTTCAACCCTATTCCCTCGTCATAGAAGCTCGGGTCAACAGAAGATAATAGGACTCTAATTTTATTATTAGGTACTCCAAAAGAAAGGAGGCAAGAAATATACCTAATGATGAAAATCCTATTCAAATATCTACATATAATCCTATACAACGGTTTTTCTCTTTCTATCAAGCAGTATTAAAGCTTGATAGAAAGAGAAAAAGCTCGAGACCCGTGACGTCGCGTCGCGGGTCTCGAGCGTCTTAGTAAATGACAATCGTTTCATGTGAAGGTGCGTTTTGCGCAAAAGTGCCAGAGTATACACCCTCTTAAAACTTTGGACACATAACTTTGTTGTCTTGTGTTACTCTTTTCTCCATGTGACTATATTTTTAATCCTCTTTCGAGAAAATTCAACATTATTGATTACCTATCTATTTTTTTTTTAATAAATAAATAAATATCGTGGGACAATTCACACCAATTGATCTAGTCCCAAACTAGGCAAAGCCTGTACTATGGGTACTAGACAACGGATAAACATACTTATATAGATAAATACATACTTAAATAGATATTAAACATCCAAGACTCGAGAACAAACATTCGTATTCATCATACAAATATCTGTCCCGACCGGGGATCGAACCCGGGACCTCAAGCTTCATAGTCAGGTTCTCTAACCACTAGGCTATTCGGTCGTTTATTTGGTGTCACCAACCCTATTAAATAACGTGCAAAACCGTACCTACCTACTCACAACTTTGATCTCCACTTTGTCTACACTGTACCTATAAAACGAATTGCCAAATTTATTGGTGCCATTAACACTGCTGTAATAATATAGACTCAGTCTCGCCGTTAGCGTCGTGACCATTTTTTGCCAATCTCCTCAATACCTGCCTCGTTTTAGATTCGCGATAACCCTGAGTCATCTAACCCCCTTCGGATACGTTGAACCGAACGAACTTTAGAACCAGGTGCTAAATCGAGGTTTTTTTTCTAATTCTTGCATCGTTTATCTCGTGTATATTTTTAGAACTTCACTCATCGATTGACTAATGACTTTCGTAACCGGTCAAACTAACACCTACGTACAGTAATACAAACTTTATAAAACTAATCTAACCAGTCAGAAATGTATCTATAACGCCTATCCTAAATTAGTTGTAAATGAACAACCAGTTCCCAATTAAAACAATTGTTACCAAGTGCAATTTCTACAAAAATAAATAATACCGCTGACTATGCCACCTAACGGGGAGTAGCTGTAACACTATAGCCCTCAATGCTAATTACCAACTTCACGTGTAAGAAACTTCAGACTGCACGCGTTCGAAAGACGATCCCTAGATTACGTACGGCTATTTCAAACCCACGTGTCACTAGACGGAGTTGGCAACAGCACTAGGTACCTACTCGTATCTATTTCATTATGTGCGAAGTTCGTTTAATAGTAACCGACAAACTTATACCAATATTCCAATTTCAAAATGTCTGCAAATCTAATTGCGTCACCAGTCACTTTTAATATAAGGCACTTCCTGGTATACAAAATACGGACGGTTTTAATCTTTCCCACCGCGTCTTTTATCTTTAAGATCTACATTGCAAATTATATTGTGCGATGTTCTTACGTATCCAACGGAAGCTAAAACAACTAGAGAATTATGAAAATCAGCTACGGATATAACGAGACTAATTAGAAGAAACTGAAAGTAGTTTCGTGGACTTAGTACTGATGACATTAAATTTTGGCAACACCATTCGGGAGATGACGCTGTATACCAACTTATCAATTTATCTAGACACTTGGCTAATAACCCACTCAAAGTTTTATTATAACCGGACCATCTGGATTTAGCCAACTTGCGTAAATGCTGAAATTAAATTCCTAGAAGGACGAATTCGTGTGCTATTAGCGATAAAAATACCGCGCGATTTCCTTGCCCATTCGACACATTGTCGTAATTAAGTGTACAGTAAGGGAAATGTATTAATGTACCACTGTAGAACCATATCGCAATAAAGTGACATATCACTCTAGTTTGAGTGACGGCGGCCTGTCAATTGAGACAGGGTTCTGCGGTGATATGTGGATACTGTAACTATTTATTAGTAGTATTTTAGACATGTCTCACTAAAGTTTAAATTCGATATTAGATACCTTCAGTTTCTGCATATTATCTGATCGAAAGTCCTCAAAAAATCACTAAATTACAATAAACATTTCGAAACGCCAAGACAGTTTTCTGTTTAGTGCCAAACACGCTGAAGTTAGATGCTCCAAAACCACACCTGCTTCATGTCATTGTCCAATTCTCGGGGTGACTGTCTGCGGAATAACGCTCCAAGCCAAGGTCGGGCAAATGAGCGATACTGCGATTCCATTATAATGGCAGCTATTTTATTTATACTATTGGAATGACCAACGACAAATTAGCCCGTATTTCCGAAGTTCAACGCCTGAAGAACGTCACTTGTGTAACAATTTTGTTTTTCAATCGTAAAAAAATAATTTAATATTATTTTCTACATATTATCTTGTCATTAGTTTCTGATTATGGGAACATCACGTGTCCTTTACTTCCATTCGTACCGCAGGCTGCACTGGTAGCATACAATCGCAAACCACTAGACCAACTGACACGTTTTTCCTTCACGTGCATAGGTACTATATCAATACGCATACTTGGCTTAGAGACATGCAACTACGTCACCAAAGCAACATGCCTATAATGCTCTCCCTGAAATAATAAATACGAGTAGGTAATAGGATCTGAACAATTTGAAATACCTGTCAAACTGTTAAAAACGCGGGTAGGTATATTCGCCGAAAGCATTGTCGTAGTAAAATCATCATGCCATGACGGCAGAAAATTCTTTACAGGAACACACACAAGTTTCCGTATCTATTTCGAAAATCACGTAGTTTACTACGCGTAGAAATGGCCCACGCTAAGACATGTTAATGTCGAAATCAATTTTCGACTTTTTTCGTCTGCACTCGTAAAATCGTTGCGGATAAATATTTTGTTCCACTTCAGAGCGTAAAGATCCAAATATTTACAATATACGAATAGTAAATCTCAAGAAGATACAAAAAGGAATAATCCAGATTAGTGAAAGAGTAGAGACGATATCTTACTTCTCAAAAAATAGATTCGGCGACGTCGCGACGCGCCGAGTCGCCGCGCCGCCGGTTGGCACGGGACGCGCTCCCTGTAGTGTTTGTTTGTGAACGTCTTCGCATCTGTTTCATTAAACATCCGTTCAGTATTGGACTAATTCCCTCACATTCAGTGAGAGTGGAAAGTCCATCGCACGTTTTCATGAGACGAATTTTCTACGTCGCCATTTCTTGATGATAGTGTCTCAAGGCATTATTCCACGGGGGACAATGGTGCGAAAATTTGTGGCACTATTGTTCGATATCAAGGAAGTGTTCAGTGAATCTTTAATAAATGTTCTTCTGAAAGACAG
This sequence comes from Epinotia nisella, assembly GCA_932294315.1. Lineage (NCBI taxonomy): Eukaryota > Metazoa > Arthropoda > Insecta > Lepidoptera > Tortricidae > Epinotia > Epinotia nisella. Next base: position 13,270,550 of record OW028682.1, on the reverse strand, counting down.
AGTGGAGACGATTCTTTCTTAGTGCAATCATAAGAGGCATATTTGCCGCTGATATTTACCTGTGTGATAAAACGTTGAATTAGGTTAATACGACATTACAAGGCGCTGGTTTCGCTACCGTATGTGATAAAATAGTTTAATATACAGTATTAACAAAGACTGCTTTAAGGAGTGTTTGAAACTTTCTGTGGATTAGTTACGTCTCTTGAAGGAGGGAAAGTGAATATTTGGATGCAAGAAAGAATGTCGGGATTAAAAAGATGTATAAGTCAAGTGTCTATGTTCATGACTGGAAAGCCAGTGAACTCATCAGAATCTGCTTGGAGGGAAGAATTAAATAAGTGAGTTTTATCAACATTACATAAATATGATCTTTATTGATATTCATAGGTGCAAGTAACATGTTTAAATTGAAGAATAAATTACTTTGACTTTGACATGTTCACCTGTCAGTGCCCGTATATGCTAATGTCCAAATCTCAGCAAAAGTATCTGACGAAAATTTAGCATCTTCGTACCTAATTATCCTTTAACATAGCAAAATAAATAGACTTTTACGTGGCGCGTGGTAACAAACACTGAGTAACTGAGTACCTAATCAGAAACAAACGCAATGAGTAAATTTTTTTGGCTTCTCCAGTGTTTGGCAACAGAATAGGCACTAAAAGGTTTCTCATGTTAGTTCGAAGAATCGAATGACATGTAAAGTCATGACTAATGTAAATTGAAAATCTTTTAAAAATGATCTTGAATAAGCAGAACGGTCTATCTAATCTGTGATATACGCGTATGATTACTGCTGTCTTAATTGTCGTATATACTGGTCATAAACAAGAGTTACCTATGTTTTAAAAATAAGGATTTTTAATGTTCTGCGTTTCCGATCTTCATTTGGTTGTTTTTGGCCAGTGCGTATGATAATTAATGAAGCAGCATTTAAACTTTCTTTTGCATATCCCTACATTTACCCATTGGCACAATCAATATGCTCACCAAATACGTAACAAGTAAAAGCACGAAATAAAATAACTACACTAAGCAGAAAGGTACTTTTGTGTCCATTGCGAGGTTATCAACAATCATCTGTAATCTATAGAACTACATTCACTAGTTAAATTAACACCGTAAATGCTGGCTAATACATATTAAGTAAATACCTGCTTCTTAATCGTTTGACACGCAATGTTCATGTCCTGCGGCTTTCCTTCACTTTATAGAACTTTGATTGCAGAATAAACATATTAAAGCGGCTTTACCTACTTACGAATTCCCTGAGTTAAACTAACTTTATAGTTAATTATTTTTTTAGTTCTTTACGTTTATGTTTAGTTTTTTCACAATTTCCAATCGCAATTATTTTTGTTTAAGAAGCAGAAACTGTATAGCTATGTAGGATATGTATTTAGGGAAAAGAAAGAAAAAGACAGAAAGAAGACATTTATTCACTACACAAAAGAAAAGACACACAGAGACAAAGGGAGTAAACATACCTGCTCAATAATAGACAAATACAAAGTGATACATGACTACATAGCATCTTGCTCAAGAATTCAAATCAGATAGTGCTCAGAGGAATTGGCGGCGACGAATTCCAACCAGGCCAGATTTATTGAATGTATCTATGGAATGTAAACAAATGTAAAACCGGACGGTCCCCACCCGTTCGTACTGAACGAGGCTGGCTGGTTGTCTTTGCAACTCGGTGACTCGGTGTCTTTGCAATTCAAGCAAATATACTTAGGTACCTTAGCATTGCCTTTGGGTTCTAGAAAACGAGAGATTTAGAGTTATCTATCCATATAACATCAATTTGAAATTAGTTGATCTGTCATGATGAGAGGTTAATAGACCAAGAAGCCCATAATAGACTCTTTTTACTTGGTGCATAAAATAACTTTTTTTTTAACGATATGATACAGAGAACAAATGGAATGGAAAAATAAACCACATCGTCTGAAGCCCAGGACAAGACTTGAACTTGAGATCTCTGTATTGCCGGTACAGTGCTCTCCCTCTGAGTTGCTCTGAGCTACCAAGACCATTACATTCGCTGCCACTACTAGTAGCGACCCCTCTGTATTTCCTTGAAAGGCTTACAATCTTTAGGCCACTCTAACCTCTACTTACTACTCTAACCTTTTTTTTTGTTGACGCAGAGGAAATTAATTTACGCTTCCCCCAAAGCATTAAATACCTAAAGTAACCTGACACAACAAATGTTTTGACACGAATATAAAACCAATTTCGGAAAAGGAACGATTCTTGCTTTGTTAGCTGGACCGCAGCATTCACTTTGTTCTATTGTATAGTCTTAAACCTAGACAAATAGCGCTTTACACATCCCATAAACTCATGCCTCTACAATCTTGACACAGTTATAATCTGTCCGTGGAACAGGAAAAGTCCATAAGACTTTATTAATATTCAGTATCAATATTTCGGTCGACAATGAAGACGATGTATCTGCCTTGCCTGCTGTTGTCGGTCAAATATATGAATTTAATGTGACGACTTTATTGTTGGTCCATCCATGGACATTCATGGAAAGCTATAAAGCTTTTACCTTTGTCGTGTTTGCAGAAAGCCTTTTTATCTAGAAAGCTTTTGTGCCCGACAAAATTGAAATATAGGCACTCAGCCTATATTGATTAGGTCTGGGTCTAATTGAATGCGATAAGGTAATCTCAATAAAGCACAGTTCGTGCTCTCAATGTATTGATGTAAAAAGTGGGACATATCGCTATATGAAACTTATTTACGTACCTACATAGGTACCTAGTATGGAAACAAGGTTCAGTAATGTTGATGTAAAAGGGTTTTTTTTCATTATTCGCTTCCTAATCAAATAATTGACCTTACAATTTTCAAAGTGGTTATGGTTGCAAGTCGTTCGAGCATTATCAGTTTTTTGGAGAATCTATGGTTAAATACATTTCGCTGTATGCAACTACTGCAAGCAAAAACTCGTAAGTTTTACTTAACGGAATTACTTACTATGGCCTCATCGTCATCATCATCATATCAGCCGAAATATGTCCTCTGCTGGATATAAACCTCCCCCAAAGAGCATCATTCTCCGATAGCTAAACCACATATCTAATCGTGATTTAGCCTAGGAAGAAGAGACTAGAACTATGTGCTATTAACTCACATTAGATTATTTTAAACAATTCCTGCCATATTATTGTACATGCACATTGTGGCCTCATGATTAACCTACTCGCATCACATCCGTGCCGATTACAGTTGGATCACTGTACTCGATCAATCAAAGCGAATTCCGTTGTTTCGATAATGATTAATGGATTGTACGCAACTGTTTACTCATCAATGGCTAATGCGAATCCAGAAACACGATTCCTAGTTTGCTGAAATGATTTAATGGGATTTATAGGCATTAAATTGGAGTCGATGACTGGAATAATTAGTGGGTTTCCAAAATTGAGTCCCTTTGTGCTATACGTAATTACGTGTATAATGTATGTTATGACGTTTGTTATAAACACTTCTTCCTAACGTTTGAAATGACGTGTGACGGTTAATAGCGATTTGCGGTAAACACACAAGATGTATACGGGTTACGGTGCTAATACTGTGACGTAATCTCATCTCTCTAGTTAGAGGTCCGTCTGAGCTAAACAAATAATAGAAATCTTGTGTGTTTTACAGATACCGTCAAGCCCGTTATGCAGCGAGGCGCGTGAGAAAGCGCGTCATCTTCAAACACGGCGACTGCAACGTCGTCCAATGGAACGTGGCCAAGCGCAGACGCCGGTACCTTCAGGACATCTTCACGACCCTCGTGGACGCTCAGTGGCGCTGGACGCTGCTCGTGTTCGCTCTCTCCTTCATCCTCTCCTGGCTCCTCTTCGCGCTCATCTGGTGGCTCATCATCTTCACACACGGGGACTTAAACCCGCCGCTCAACAACACCAACCCCGTCGTGCCCTGCCTCAACAACGTCAACACCTTTACCGGCTGCTTCCTGTTCTCCGTGGAAACCCAACACACTATCGGCTATGGCTCTAGAACTACGAACGAAGAGTGTCCGGAGGCCATCTTTGTTATGTGCCTCCAGAGTATTGTTGGAGTCTTCATTCAAGCATTTATGGTAAATTTATTTGCTTTTTCACTTTTTTGTCTATTTTTATCTATCTATACATATTTGCGTCTACCAAGACGTCTGAAGTCTGGAGTAAAGAAACTATTTTTATTTCAGATTTTATGACATTTCTGCCTAAACATTATTTTTCTTTGATTATCATTGTATATAATTGAACTACCTAATTGTTGAGCATTATATTATGAAGCTGAAGGTCCTGGGTTCGAATCCCGGTAAGGGCAAATAATTGTGTGATGAGCATGAACATTTATTTCTGAGTCTTGGATGATTTCTATGTATTTATGTACTTATTTGTATCTATTAAATATATCGACGTCTAGTACCCATAACGCAAGCCTTATTGAGCTTATTATTGGACTAGGACGATTTGTAAAATTGTCCTCTAATATTTATTTATTTATATTATCTAGTCCTAGAGAAAATGAAGTATCCGTTAGCGTACTTTAGTTGCGTAGTGTGATTTCCAAATCTACCTGATTTAAAGCCAATTTGATCATTTAAAATAAACTTGGCACAATGCCAGTTTTAGTACCGTATCAAAGTGACGCAGACGCTCATTTAAAAATTATTACCGATTTATAGATCCCATACCACGTGAAAGTAACGTAGTTAATAAAAGTGACGAGTTTTAAAGTAGCTTAAGTATTTAGATATTTCACTGTAGGTAATAGGCTAGAAATATTTATTAGTCAAGGTCGTAAGAGACTAATTTCAGTGCAACTGCCATTGGAAAATGAAAATTATGAACCATGACCCTCGCCGCTGAGCGACGTGGCAGTGACAACAAGGTCGTTCTAATTCTAGGTCGGAATCGTGTTCGCAAAGATGTCTAGACCCAAAAAGCGAACCCAGACCCTCCTTTACTCCCGAAACGCTGTCATTTGCTTGCGGGACGGGCAGTTGTGCCTGATGTTCCGCGTGGGCGACATGAGGAGATCACATATTGTCGAAGCCCATATAAGAGCCCAGATGATCCGCCGCAAGGTATATTATTTCAACAAAAACGGAGACTGGTTAGTGATTGGGGATTTCAATTCGCACGCTTAGAAGCATCTCCACACTGTCTCCACTCTTTAACGTCAGGTCGTTATTTGAGTATTCAAATTTCGACTCCTACAGTTTTCGATTGCCAAATCTCATTTAACTTGTTTCTTGTCTTTAGGTGGGTCTAATATTCGCTAAGCTGGCTCGAGCCAAAAAGCGTAACACCACGCTCCTGTTCTCAAGGAACGCGGTCATTTGTTTGAGAGACGGGGAATTCTGTCTTCTATTCCGAGTCGGTGACATTCGCAAGTCCCATATTCTCGAAGCTCACGTCCGTGCTCAGATTATATGGAAAAAGGTACATATAACTGTAAATTTATGTTAACGCAATTGTAAATGTGCATTCTAAATTCTAAGTCTAACTTGCGCGTGTAACTTTTTAACTTTCTTTATTTAAGTACTTGTTTTATGTTAGACCCATCTACAGATGAATTTGTTTGTCGCATGCTGCATGATCGCTTTTATTATTTTGCTTTTTAATCAGTTAACGGCACCTTGATACTGCTGTTTACGCCTCTGGAGTTATTAGCAACATAATGGTCAAATAAAAGCAAAAAGCCACATTTGGAGCCCGAAATTATATAATACCAACAATTTGCGTTGTTTGTGACGGTAACGCATCGGGTTCTGGAACTAATCAAACAATTTTAATATATGATTTGCAACAATTCAAATAATTCAAGTGGTTACGGTAGCTAACAAGCTCGCGTAAAATTTAAATGTAACCGCGAGTATTGTCTACTGTTGTAAAATACATCATCTCAAATTGGTACTCGTAATCTTTACCTTATCTAACTTTCGTGTAACATAAATACAAATATATTTGATTGTTTCACTGATTTAAAGGTACAAAGTAAATTATACTTACACATTTCTAAGAGGGTAGGTACTAGATTCGTAAGATTTCTCCTGCTTTTGAACGTTCTTGCTGCATTTTCATGTTTCACAATTTATACGCTCATCGGTGCTTTTAGGTATAGGTATCTTTCTAAAATTTTGGACCACTACTATAAGGTCATAGTTATCATGTGACGATTCTACACGCATAATAAAGACTCAGTAAATAGCTTCCGATTATATTCCATTGTACGTTTTGATACGAGCAACGTTTTCGAATTTCTGCGACGTGTGTAAATGGTGGGCAGACTTAATACAAATAACAATAGCAGATGTGGGCAAACAAGAACGGTAATTGACGTAAAACCATGTTTACTTAGACCTACGCGAACAATAGATTGGATGGCTTTTAACACGATTATGGATGGCGGTATAAATGGTACAATAGTTGTGGATTTTGCTTGCTATGCTTGATAATTTACGAATTTCAGCTTCAGAACGTGTATTGCATTGTACATGTACCTATTAATGCTGAAATTTGTAGAAAGCTTATGCTTGACTATATTTGTTACACTGACGAGTAAAGTAGGTACCTAATGCTAAGTTATAGAGGGATAGAATAATAAAGTCCACTTAGGTAACACTTTAATGTTTAAAAACATAGCTTTTTAAGATCTAGCTTAGAGAAATACTATATCCGTTGGTGTAACGGTACGATAAATCATGCTTTATTAAACGATTTTATTCATAGTATTTTTAAAATTATGGCCACCATTCACTGACTACACAATGTATGGTTGAGATTATTGAATGTGGCCGACTTCTTATAATGTCATTGGAATTGCAATCTTATACCTTGGACGGTAGAGTTGCTTTCGAATGGACTACTTTAATGCAATTCGGCCAATTCAAATAATCTGAAGTATAACTTCTGTTTGAAGAATTCAGCAACCTTTCATGGCGTACCTATTCGGTGAAGCGGCCGTTTTATAAAGAGCTGTTAGACTCTCAGAATTAGTGTACCGAGTTAAATTCGATCTTAAATAAGGTACCTACGCACAATACACATAAAAGATCCAACAGACTTTTATAAAACCGGGACTGAAGCAAAATAGTTTAAGGCCAGTACGCATTTGGCGGTGCGGAGGCTGTGCAGGACCTATCAGTATACCTAAGCTGTCAGTGTCAAATCAGTACAGATTATCTCTACTGCGTTCCTAAAGTCCCCGGGGATGTATGGAAACGGGAGAGGGCGGTACGCACGCAGTACCGCCCTCTCCCGCGCAATATAATACTGACAGCATACCAACACGCCTAATAGTGCATGTTGTTACGGGAAAACACTTCACTTTCGGATATACCAGCGCCATCTTTCAGTATGTTGTTAGGCATGTCTCCTGGACCCCAAAACTGCCAGGAGTCAATCTCTAAGGAGTAGGTCTCCCCAATGACGTCATCGAAATCACCGCGGCCACGTTTGGAAAAGTGTAAATTACATCCAAACTATGCAATTTACAGCCACGGACTTTAATTGTTGAGCCATTTAGAGCTCACTTTATACGACACTACTAAAAATTCAAAATTAAAATTGTTGACACCTAAATGGCTCAACAATGAAAGTCATTGACCGTACATACATATACAGATGTGCAAATTCCGGAAAGTTTCCAAAAACTTGGAAAAGTTCTCGGAAATTTCTAGAAAGTTTCGCAAGAAGTAAAGGAAATTTCCATTTTGGAAATGGAAAGTTTCATTTCCCATACAAAAATGAGAGAAATTTCCGAAATTTTCCTATGTTAAATTGCTGAAAAAATTCGCAATTTAGGAAACTTTCGTCGGCACATCAGTACATACATACATGTGTGGGGTATTAAATGAAAGTTTCTATGGTTCAACTATAGATTGTATTTGCATATATACGCATGTTTAATAACTATTAGCAAAAGTATAAAAAAGTAAATAAAAATCTATGGATTCTCAGTCTTTGCGGCAAAACTATATAAGATATATAATGTAATGTACCACATAAAAGGCAACTATTATTTCAGATTTACGTTCCAATTTATTATTTCAAGATAAGAGCAAAATTTTGCTCAAAAAACCAACAACGTACTATACAACATCAAAAATGATCGAAATTACTATTATCCATAAACCAGCGCCAACTTTTAGTATCATTTTAAATATGTTTAGTGCACCAGGACTCTACAAAGAGACAGTTTCTAAAGTGTCTAGGTCATCAGTAATTACGTGGGTAACCTTTATTGCCGCAGGGGCTTTTTGAAAAATTAAAATCTTACCCGAACCATGCAATATTTATTTATATATATTGCATGGTTCGTGTGTTATCAAAATATCCATAGATTTTTCCTTTTATTTTTTATAGTTCTTAAACCTGCGTATGTATTCAAATATAATGTATAATTGAACCATAGAACATTTTATTCATCTTTCATTTGATATGATTGATATGATGATTGATGGCAGTTTTAGGGTCGAGGAGACATTTCTAATAACATACTAACAGATGGTGCTGGAATCCGAAAGTGAAGTATTTGTTCAACGAATCCAGTAACAACATGCACTATAAGCACACAAGGAACAAAAATCGACGGATCGCTGGAGTACTTACATTTATACACCATTGTATTAACATTATGAATATGTGTAAATCCTCAGACCACCAGAGAAGGCGAGGTACTACCCTTCTACCAGCAAGAGCTGAGGGTCGGCGCTGATGGTGAAGAGGACCGGCTCATGTTCATCTGGCCCACGACCATCGTCCACAAGATCAACGAGAAGTCGCCGCTCTACAACCTCTCTGCTGCTGACATGCTTAGAGAGAAGTTTGAAATCGTGGTAATGCTAGGTGAGCATCACTGAAATCATCATGATCAAGGATCTTCGACCACGTATTACTGCCCGGAAACGTAAGATATGGCGTCGGCAGCAGTCATGTTATGACAAACATCCCATTGCCTTTAAGAATGGATTTCATTTTACTGGCCGGTAAACGATAATATACGGCAACTAAATAAGCTAGGTCGAAAAATTAAGCGATTTTGTATGAAAAACGTTCTACTCGTTTGTATGTTTTTTCTATTTTCATTTCTACCAACAGAAGCTAGTTTGTGACAGTCGTTGCGTGTGTAGATTATGTATACAAAGTTTCATGTTATTCTAGCATGTCGTTTTAAAATGAGAACCAAACTACATTTGTATGGAGAGTCAAGAGTCCTGGCAACGGATTTCATCGACCACATTGTACCTACTGCACGGCTATCACAAGACGGCGCGCGAGCTCTCTCGATTTTTCTCGCACTATCCGTCTCTCTCTTATTAGAACACTTAGAAAGAGAGTTATAGTGCGAGAAAAATCGAGAGAGCTCGCGCGCCGTGTTGTGATAGCCGTGCAGGTCGGTAAACGTTAATATGTGGCAACTGTTTATCTGAAATAGAAAACTGACAAACTTCCCAATCAAACAGATTTAAACCGACGTAACTTACGACGATAACAGACGATTTGAAACAACCGAGTCTTGGTACCTAGTATGCATGTGAGCACTTTATTGTACCTACACAATAACAGGGTAAAACACTTTAACACGTCCTGTTAAGTGAAACTATTAAACGAACAACATGTCAAACATTTTTCATTACCAGAATAGAATTATAACGTACGTTGTTCACATATGTTATATTTTTATATTTTATTGACACCCATCAATGTATAATTCCGATTACATAATTCCTACTGTACTAGCAAATTAATTAAAGCGGCACATCCAGAAATCAACCATGGCAATAAATTTCAAAGTGAACTATAGATAGCTCTAAATATAGCTGGTTTCACGTCACATCCACATATGCACATCTTAATGTACAACGGTCGTAAGAATCATATTATTGATGAAACTTTTAGTACGTTATATCTCGATACATGAGTCTTGGCACTTCCTTGTACGGTGTTGGTCGTTTGCCCTGAACTTTACTATAGTAATGTAAATACTCCTTTACGCAACGCTATAACAAACATGCCTTTGTGACATCTTTAGGATTATAGCTTCCAAAGATTTATAAAAATGATTTTAGCTTCATATCGTAATAAAAGTTTCGTAACGTGCATTCTTTCAGAGTGCTCTCTCCTGCAGCAGCACTAGATTATATAACTTGTATGAAGGTCATCACTAGCTAATTACAATGACTCATCGTCAAAAGCCAAAAATAATACCCAATTGAAGTGGGTTTAGTTAGTATCACTGTTCACGAGACAGTCAAGTGGCTTGTGGAACCACTCAATATTCGTACACCTACAAATATACGGGCAAAAAAAAATTAAACATATACCACTTTATATCTACTGATAATCTTATGATAATGGAAATAAGGTGCAAAATTATCTGGCTGTACATAAATAAAGCTTAAAGGAATAATTGACTGTTGAACGATTACAGAGGGTGTGATCGAGTCTACGGGGATGACCACGCAGGCACGGAGCAGCTTCTTGCCGTCAGAAATTTTGTGGGGACACCGCTTCGAAACTATGGTGAAATTCAGGAAGGATACCGGGGAATATGAGGTTGGTTTACTTTTAATATTATCCACCATATATAGGCTTTGTTTCTTTCGAATAAAAATCCAAGGCTTTGATTCTATTTCCTACACTAGTTGATTAAAATTAGGTACATTATCAATTTGTCTTATAGTCATATGCGTTTAGATTATGGATCACTATATTTACTGGTATTTTGTTATTTATATGAGGAAACCCACCTCGGATATTCTCAGTAAGCCATCGCCAATAGAGAATATTAGGTAGTTATTTTTATCGCATGTAAACATGTATTTCAAAACGTGACTTATCTGTAGTAATTTATTCCTTCTGAGGATTCGTGAATACAAACAATTCCGTAGAAGCGTCAACGGAGCGTAATAATAAATATAAACAATACATGTGATTCATGTTGAGAATGATGTTTTTCGCAGCCATAGTTTATCGTAGTAAGTAAGTGCGATAAGTCAAATTGTCCCTTAACCATTTACGGTGTAAATAATAAACTTCACGTGTGTTAGCTTAATTGGCTTCGCGCTTGCATGCATTTTCTGTGAGTGTCGGGAGTTGTCGCTTTAAATTGCATTTTATAATTGCTTACCAATTTCTGACTCCAGCTAGAAGTACCAGAAAAACATGATTTGGATAACTTGTGGATGTGGGTACCTAAAGGGAAGGGACAGTTATTGACCTCATCAATCACTATCAGGGGCACCTTACCAATTTTTGGCACAAGTTTTGCCTCATTTTTCCATTGAGTTGCGTGTTGCGTTAATGTACCGATGTTGGTAATTTTCCAGTAGATTTACCATAAATTACATACAAAGTTGCTTTCAGGTGGACTATAACAGTTTCAACAACACCTACGATGTGGATACGCCGCTGTGTTCGGCGAAGCAACTCGACGAGCTGAGAGCTACGGTGTCCACTTCTCAGAAATTAGGTAAGGATGTGAAACGCGAGAGAGGCTCCTCGTTTGAGATGCGGACGACTGACTGGAACAATAACTGTATGGGGAGCTTCAAGTCCAAAGGGAACAACAGGTCCTTTAGAGGCAAGTATTAATATTTCGCAGACCTCATTAAATACTTATTTATTCATCACGAGGAGCGAATGTAGAATTAAACATACAAATAACATTGGGCTTAATCGAAACAAATATAATAATTACAACGCATTAATAGGTCCAAGAACAGATTAGATAGGAGCAGGTTACTACCGACAAACCGATTAATTGATTATGCAACTTTACCACATTATTCCGGAGAATCGGTATAATCCTTTACATGGTAACTGCGTAGTCAACTTATAAAGAACTAAAGTTTATTAATAGTAGTCGTATAAAATTAGTTCTATCGAGGCATGTACCTACAAAATTCGTGGACTTTAAAGATTTTGTTTATTTCCAGATCGTATGCTCGGCACCATACCAAAGACCTTCTCCAACGATACCCTGGACCTCAGTTCCGTAGACTCAATATCACTAGACGAGCACATAGAGATTAAGATCCCCGACGCGAGAGCGAAGGAGAACCGGCTGCTCGCCCAAAACAACTTCGTCCACCACATCAACGAGAAATCGAGGAATGCGAGCCACTCCCACCTAGCCGTTGAAAACGGCCAAGAATTACCCAAAAATCATTACAGTGAGCATTCGAAGAACCAGGAAGATACCAGGAACGGTGAAGCGAAGGAAGGCCATATTCATAGGAGTCATAGTCACGCTAGTATGAAGAAAGTTCACGGTCTCATTCCCAACGGCGTGGGACACGCGGGATACGGGCACGAAAACAAAGTCGACGACAAAACCAGAATAAAGAAGTGAGTTTATTTCCATTATTGTTTTTAACGGTATTATTTGTAGTTGCGGCTTCAAGTTTTTTAATTGGTTTCGTATTGAGGTTAATTGGTATGCTATTTTCTGAATGTAGTTCAAGGAATGTCGTGTAATCAGCATGCGGTTTTACGTAACATTTTTCTTCTCATTTGCGTTATACTTGCTCTGCCTCGCGTTCAAATAGATTATGTAGGTACTCGTATATCTGTGGCCCGTTTCAAGAAGCTACAAGTTACATTTTTACAAGTCTAAACTGGCAACACTGGGTTGGCTGATGGCAAATGACCAGTCGTTAGTGGTCAAGAGCCTCTAAAGCGTTCTATACACTTATCAATTTGTCACAACAACCGCCTTCGAAGTGAATGAATTGAAGGTTTGCTGTTTCTTTCTATCTCATAACGTATAATGGTCTTAACTTGTAGCTTCTTGAAACAAGCCAGTTATCGAACTTGTGCTAAAATTTTAGGGATGTGAAATAATAATCAATTATTAAAAACCCAAAAAAAGTCGATTATTATTTTCAAAAAATCCCGTGAATATCAGACATATTAAAATATAATTAAAACGGCCCCGCAGTGCTAAACGGGCTGGCAATGCGTGTGCTCATGACTAAGAACCGCGAATCGGTTCGAAACATGTCGAGCGATATTCGACATTAAATACGTTAGTGACCCGTTTTCATTATATTTTAATAAATCAATTCAGATTTTGAAATAAATCGATTATATTAATCGACTTCGAATAGACGACGAATACCTAGTCTATTTTTAAGTTGGAAGTCGCATCCCTGTTAAATTGTGCATTTGCCGGGGATATCCCTGGAGTTCCATAATTCTTGTTCCATGTGGAACAATCGGTACATATGTTAATGTCAAATAAATGATCCCAATACGGAACTACATACTAGGCTTTACACCTGGTTTTGTTTTTATATGCTCGTGAAGTAAAGAGTTGTGATTGGTGGATTGAATACGGTGAAGTGTTTGAATGGTCAAATTAAATGTTTTAAAAATCATAAATATGTATACATATTTTCCCTAGGGGCTAAATGTACTACTTTAGCCCCGCTTGCTAAGCCTAATATACACTTTTCGAGCATGAGAAGTGAAAAAAATAATATAAATATATATATATATATATATATATATATATATATATATATATATATATATATACAAAGGTTGTACTTAGCAGAGGGAGACGTTTGATATGAATATGTACCAGTAGTTCTATATGGTACTTCTGGGACATTGCTATCAAAATGAATATCCCGGTAGATCCATATGGAACTAGAAAATATGGAACTTCGGGGATAGCCCCCATTTGCCGTGGTTAATTAACCGACCTTCATTGTAACTGATCCGCAGCGTTCTTCCGCAGATCGCCGAGCGCGAACCAGCTGACGGCGCCGCCGCCCATCCCCATCCTCGTGACGTGCGAGCCCGACCCCGCCTGACGCGCGCGCGGGCCGTCTCCCGGGGGTAGCGGCGCCAGGGTCGGTTCAGCAGCGAGAGCATCGAGAACACAAGCGCCGGGTACTGATGTGCCCACGGAAACTCTTCAAAATTGCGAAACTTTCCCAATGGACAGATCTTGGTAATTTTTCAGAATTTCCTATAATGGAATTTTTCTTTTCTGGAAAGTTTCCTGAAATTTTCCAGAAGTTTCTCATGTTTTTGGAAATTTTCCGCATCTGGAACACCTGTACCGATGGATGGTTTAAGTACTTAATTTATGTATAGCCGTAAGTCGTTACTGTTCTCTTACGTTCTTTCTGTATGCAGACGATCTGTCATACTTTCCTGTTAGCTTGTGTCTATCATGTGTCTTGTTTTAATACTAAGTACGTATACAGCGCGGCGTGTGGTAATAGTACTCGTACATTGTTTAACGAGGGGCGTAAGTGGAATATTGCTAACGAGAGTCAATCAGGAGCCCGACGCCGAAGGCGGAGGGCTTTTGATGACTCGAGTTTGCAATATTCTTACGCCCGTGTTCTACACAATGTTTTTCATCACATTTGCGAGGAAATAAATAACTACAATAGCATTAACCAATCGAAAATTGACAACTTCACTTCCAGATCAGTGCTAGTGGAGCGCGCAGCTTCAATATTTCAACCAATCACAGAGCAGTATTCTTGCGGGGCGGGGCGGCTTGGCCAACTAGATTTTTTTTCAACCAATCTCAGAACAACCAGATTTGCTTAAGCCAATCAGAGGGTTCCATATTTTAAAACTAAACTTAACAGCCCGTGGGAGGTAAAACGGCTATAACTGCTCTGTACGCTCGCAAGTAATAACGCCATTGACGAGCAAGTGTGATAAAAACATAATTAAATTTTGGTACCAAACTCAGGAGTCTTCCATTCTCTATTTTTAGACATTTCTTACAAATACTTACAGTCATTTGAATTACAGTAATTGAACTTAGACAGGCCTTCTATCCGAATTCGCTTAGTAAGTAAGTGTATTGTCTGTGCATGACCACGATAGGAACAATTTCCTTTTGTATGTAGAAAAGTCATTGTGTGAGTGAATTTATTTAAAACTCCTTAGACCAAGTATTTATTAGATAAATTGCAGCCGAAGATCGCGGAGTTTACAGTACAAGAGCTTTAATTTTTATTATCATTGCTATCAACTCTCGATGTACAGTAAGGGAAGTGTATTCACGTACCACCGTAGAGACCTATCGCAATAAGGTGACATATAACAAGACCTGTCAATTGCGACAGGGTTCTACGGTGGTACGTGAATACATTTCTCTTAACTACTTAGATTGTGAGCATCATAATCAGTAACTTGATTGCATGCTGTCTGTACCTACAGTATATATAAATCCCGCCGTGTTTGGGACTCTTGGCGAGATTGGACAGTGATATAAAATTGTCATTGTTACTCGTAATTAACCATTTAATGTGTCCAATCGATAAAACAGACACGACAAGACAAGGCTTTTATACCGGTGTTAAACCAAGCAGCGTCTCTGAACCACGACCCAAAAATTTACCACGTTATTAAACATTTCATCGTAACTTTGCAGGAAATCGAGATACTGATTTGATTACAATTTTATTGTCCTTGTTAACAATTAGAGTGACAGTTTGACTGTCTTTTATGCAATTTTATGCTCCGCAGCGTGTGTCAAATGTATTTGTAGGAATAAAGTAGGTATGTATTGATGCTGTCGGTAGTTAAACTAACGATAGATTAGTGTGTAGCTAATTACTGATTATTTCAGTTTGTAGAAAATATTAGAACTCTCTTTTTACACAGTCCAAGGAAAAAACCTTGAGTCGTTCATGTTTATTTTTTTCTTTTAGTTCGTAGTTTTACTCTTCTGTGGTTTCTCTTACACGCGTGACCTGATCGAATAATAATAATTACGTAGCACGGTGCAAATCGACAGGAAGTATTTCTCTCTAATCTGCAATAATATTTTTATGTGCAAACGCATACGAGCAGTCACGTTTTTTAGGCCGCGGTGTGGAAGCTAGCGGGCAGTAGGGGTAGACTCATGTAAAAATTGATAACGTGGATAGTAAATCACCAAATTATTGTAATAAAATAACAATTAAAAGTACCTATAATTAAAATCATAAAAACATATGGACCTTGAAAGTTTAGAAAATATTTGTTTTTGTTGTCCAAGTGTAAATTTAAAGCTATCAATAATAATCTTTACGCTTTTATAGAAACAAATTATATAACAACTATGGACCTAAACGCAGTATTTCGCGATCGAAATAGTGCAGCAATTTACTTGATTTTCCATACAATGATTAGTACTAAATAGCATACTGTGACGTCATACTTATATTTAGTATGAAGCGTTTTGGTGGCTGCCGCCACCAAAGTCCGTCTTGGACTCAATTTTTTGGGTAATTATGTTCTTTAATTGTAGTTGCGCCCATATAAACATTTGTTCCTCTCGAAAAAATGGGTCAAATGGCAACTCAAAAAAATCTTAGGTCACACCCCTGTTCATACCTTTAATCGCTTCGTCTCACTGCCCGCTGGAGCCACGCCGCGGACTTACGTTTCTCTTCATTTGTGACTAGCTCCTGGAAACTCAGACCGAAGTGTGAAATACACTCACGTGTGTTAATTGTGTTCCGATTGTCACGTGTGCGGTCGATTGCGGTGATAAAGTCGACTTTGCAATAAAATACCTACAAGTTGAAGTGGCCCGTATCGTTTCAATCAATTGTAAGTCAATTAGTTCTGTAAAAATAACAAATCGAATCGAATTCCATGTGACATTGTAGTCATGCTCTTCAAAAGCGAATAAGATGGTTATTGCTGTATTGTAAAACTTGAAAATTATACTGATAAAACCGAGTAAAGGTACATTATGTCTTGTGAATCTTTATAAAACCGGGTCTAAGTCTTATTATTAATCTATTAGGTTAGGACAGTGTGGAAGAGTTACTTTCAATGTCATCAGTGAAATCAGTGGCCCCTTCTTCATAACACAGTGAAATATTTAAAATAGCATGTTAGTTATATATTTATTCGATGTTTATTTTATTGTTTATTATTTGATCATATGATTTTTATGACAAACTCACATAGACAGTATGTAGAATTATATATCAGCCATTATATATATTGTTTAGGTAGATAGTTGGCAAAATGTATGCACTTCACACACGTGTAAAAAATTAACTAGGTGCCTATATAATTACTGGTAGGTACTGAAGAAACTATGTATACCTAGGTAACAATTGACCATGAAATGTGATAATCAACAATAGTGTGTCTTGTCGCACAAATGTATTTGATAAGTATGTATTTATACATTGTATACAACATAAGTGTCAGGAATGCTAATTAATGCCTTCATAGTTTACATTATAATTAGTAAAATATTGTACTATATTTTTACATCGATTGTTGTACTTAAGGCGATAGAATAATAATACGGCTTAAATACTATAATCATGTACCTACCTACGAAATTGCCAAAAATAATTCTAAAATTAATTTAAACTTATACTGACTGGTGACATTTGCTCACACGACAAAAAACCTAGTTCCTTGTAGGTATTTGGCATACATTTCATAGAATGTTGCCATTGTTGATGTCACAATCCAAAAAGGTAAGGTTACTTTTTAAAAAGTATTATTCTATTGCCGATGAGACTACAGGGGCCTCCACAGCGCGGGCGCTGTTGCTAGATGCTTCTTGAATATGTATTACCTAACTTGATACCTAATGTTTATCAGAATAGAAAGATATACATTATATACAAATATGACATATACTCGACTTTTATTCAATCCTTGATATTACTCCATATTATTGCGTAGGATGGGATCGGAGTAGATGGACGGCCTACTTTGAGCTACACCAACAAGAGCTCTTAAATAAGTGAAGAAGATATTACGAGCTGGACCAATAAGTAGTTCTTATAAACAAATATCTAGGTAATATTAATTTAATTCAGGAAAAAGCATATCAACCGTACCGTACGGTATCTTAGTTTGTCTACTCGACAACAGATGGCGCTTACTCACAAACAAGTTTAGCAAGCTGACTTTTGTTTTATTGTACGTCTTATCGATACTAGTTACAATATTACATGATAGTAAATAAATTACTTCAAAAAGATGTCCAAAAAATACGCAAATAATTACCAAAGTCTCCGTATTACACTTTTCTGTGGCTTCCGCGTGTCGTTAAGAGATGGCGCCACTTAATAATATCACAAACAATTTCTTGCACATCATGAAAGATGAACATGGATTCTCATATGTCAACTGTCCATAATCATTAATATAAAAAAAAATACGCGGTTCAAAACTTAATACTATGACAATCTAATTATTCCATTGTGTTAAGAAAATCACTCACCCATATAAAATGTAATACTAATTTTCTGTACAAAATGGAAACAATTAGTAGTATCCTTCCTTATAAAATACATTTCCTTACTTATAATATTTACAAGATAGGAGCTAAGCGTCGCTAATTTTCTTCGACTGTCGTTTTTTCTTTGTCTTCTCTTCCTCGCTGGACGACGAAGAAGGTTCAGCGGACCCGTTGAAGAAGTCCGGTGGGTATTTGACAATCGAGGGCCTTTTGGTAAGACTGGATCTTCGGATCGCTTCGGCTACCAATCTGTCGGCGATGCCGAGAGGAGCCGACGGGTTTCGGGAGTCGATCGAACTCCGATACATAACGTCGTCGGGAAGAGGAGAACAATATCCTGGAATGTGAAATGATACAGAATGTAACAGCCAGCTTTTTTTAATTTAATAACTGGGATAGATCATTGTTTTTCGCATTTCCCTGGAAGAAACAAATTTCTGTTGTTTTTTTACAGTTGTAAATAAATAAATATAGGTACTTAGATGTTTCGAGAACTGGTTTTGGAGTTTCTTTTCTATGGCATCCTTCAGTGTCCGCACCTACCTTACACCACAGAATAAGTAATAGACTGATAGACCGCCTAAAGGAGGCCGGTCGGCATGTTTATGTGCAGCGCGACGAAATCAAAGAGTGACACCCGCGCCCTTTACATTTATTTGTCATCTGACTTATATAAGTATACAAAATTTCAATCAAATTGAACTCCGTCCAATTGAAATGAAACATTTAAACTACCTACTTACAATTTACAAATGTTAACAAGAATACTAAGAGTATTAATAGTATACTTACCTATCAGAAGTAAAAGTGAGTACCTATTCTAAAACGTTGAATCAATAGGGTTAAAAGTCTTGTAAACCAACGCTACGCACTAACAACTAGGTATAGATTTCATTCACTTCGACTTTTGTATTAGCTATTAAAATTATTTTAAAGTGTTTTCTTTGTGTCAGTTCATATGTATAAAAATAAAACTTACCAAAAAGAAGAGGGACGGCACAGACACAACTTCGACATTAAGCTTAACTATTCCCTGGAAGAAAGTTATTGGACGAGTCCATTTCCAGAAACCTTACACCATTATGTTGCTATAATTAATAATCAATTAAACAATCAAATAAAAATCATATGATTACGTAGGTAATTGAGTGCAAGATCCCTTAGAAATAAATGGTAGGTATTGTAAATTTATGAATGACACCAACCAAACCGGTACTTTGCTGCTTTTAGACAGCGTGAAAACAAAATCGTAAATCTCACAATATATTATCAATTATATTATTTGTCTTCTTTCTTAAATGGTCCAAATATTAATATTTTTCAAAAAAGCAAGAGGAAATTAGTAAAATTTTTTTATTAAGTAAATTTGCTTCTTTGCTTATCTTTTCAAATGACATCATACAAACGTTTGACATTGCTCTAAGCACAAATAAGTAATTTATAAAAACTGAACACCATAAAATATTAGGTTCGGAAAAAGCATTTTCGTATGTTCATGCCACTGAAAACCAGCCCAAACCGATGTCACATTACTGGATCCGAAAATCCAAAGTATAATAAACAATTTGGATAGTTTGGGCGTCAATAGGCAGCAAAGTTAAAATTCAATCATAAAAACATAAGTAATTTTTTTGGATTTATTATAAGTAGGTACTAATGCTGGTATTAAATAGGTACCTAGGTGGTGTCTGGCTGGGGTCATTCATAAACAATTAAGACAGGGATAAAGCAAAAAAAACGAAAGCGAAATAAAACACACACAAAAACTTTACAACATACATTTTGAATGTTCATTCTCTTTAACAACATTTATTTACACATTACTTAAGATTCGTATACAAATCATCATTAACAGATAGTTTTCACAAAACTATAACGATTTGTTTGAACTACATATACACAAATTAAAATTTAATTACGTAGGTAATTGCACAAACATATAGACTGTTTTAATATTTATTTTATATTCTTACATAGGTATTCTTATGCAGCAATATGGAATGTTTGAAGTATTGAACAAGTGATGTACGATCATGTTATTTGAGATTCTTATTATTTCGATATTTTTTTCGGATTCCTCAGTAGACTTCGGGAATAATTCGACTTTGGTCAAAGTTCCATGTCTTAATCTTATTTAAACATCTTAAGCGTCTTTTTTTACGAAAATCATCGAGTTTATGTAAATTGCTTGACGCATTCATGTTACATGAATTTTGACTGACCGAATATTAATACTATTTACTAAGTAAATAGATAAAGTTTAGACCATTCCAAAAACCTATAATTGAGGAATAAATATCTTAATTACCTATACCAAAACGTCACGAAATAATTTTGTTATGAAACACGGATTAACTATGTAAACTATAGTTGACTAGTAGTAACCTATCATCGGAATATTATAGTAAATAAATAGATTTTTTCTTGTAACCGATGATGACTATTGTATTTCCCGAGTGTTTTATTTTTGGATTTTTGTGACAGAAATGTACGATCTGACTTTTAAAGTGTGACCGTGTAATCTCCATCGTTGTGTTCGGCTTTGGGTTCCGTCGGGGTTCGGTCGGGAATCTTCAGGACGAGAGGTTCCGCGTTTTCTGTGTGACATCACAAACACGTACACATACATGAGACAAACACAATATAGATAAAAATATAAGAACTCTGACATTAAGTAAGCAGAATAAGCACTAAGCACAATATCTCCGCCACCGAATGTAGACTAGACATAAATTATGGTGCAACTAATTAATGATACATTTTAGGTTCAAACAGCATACATATTCGCAACTACTAAACAAAACATCAAAAATTTTTATAACCTTACTAGTTGCCTAAAATTGTGTACCTACTTTTGCAAATCAGAGTAAAATCAAATCTAGTGGATTTTTACTATCATAAAGATCAATTCATACAGGACTATCTATTTATAGCTATTTACATCCACGTTCAGTTCTTGTGAAAATCACATACTTAACTAAATAAGTAAACACAAAACAGTAAAACACAATAGTATGTTATTACTTATTAGTTAGATTTAGTATGACGGCATGTTTGAAGTCGTCGCATTAATACTCGTACTCGTGCAATGGTGTGGGTGAATGAACAGGAAAGTAAAAGATAAGAAAAAGCATAATATGGTTCGATTAACGCTACACCTTTGTGACCTATTGGAGATATTAGTTTGTTTTCTTACGATTATATCGCAGAAAAGTAGTCAAGCGTTACAAAATAATAAACTAGACAATAACAATGACAGGAAAAATATATAAGTATCTATCTTCGATAAATAAACATACGATATTTAGGCACGAGTAATAGGTTAGGGTAATTATTAAATTTGATAACTACAGATCTATGGTTCCGTCTCCAATCAACTATATCATTCAGGCATCTCATGAAGATATCATAACGGCACTTTAAATTAGTGGTAAACATACAGATCAATAACCTTATATCGCTGTGATTACAGCATTTATATATTAGTTAATTTTGTTACAGCAATAAGTAAGAGATTATTTTACCTTTGTGGAAAGCGAGAGAACTGTATATTTTATTAAATAACCTATAGATGAATAATCGAGAACATGGAATTGCATTTGTAGTGGTTGTACGAGAAAATAGAAAATTCAAATATAGAATGCCTGTAAACAACACTACTACATATGCAATTCCATGCTCTCGTTAATTTATCTATACCTACCTGTCAAGTCTCATACGATTTTTTAACTTTATTATGACCGCTTTTTTAAACAAGTTGATGAAAAAAGTAATAGGCTAACTAATTTTGTGCCGTTACGCATAGGTACTTTATTAAATGTTTTTAAATCGTTCGTTTTTTTTTATCTTGGACTTAGGTCAAAAGAAAAGAAAAATATTTCAACGATTTCGATTTTTAATAATTTTGTAAAGCGGTCGAGCTGACATTTTTAAAGAAAACATGATTTTGAATTATCTCGAAAATATGATGATGAATTAAGGTAGAAGTACTAGTGCCCGACGCGGTACTAGTACTCGACGAATATAATTTAACTAGCGAATAATAAACTAAGATTGAACCCGACATCATTTTTAAGTTACTAAATGTTAGTGACTTCAATATTCCTTATCACAATTTCAAGACAAATAACTTATTTATAAGTTATGAACATATTTGTTAAAACCAGCTGCCATCAATTGGGACAATGAGTTAAACCTTCAAGTCACAATAAATGTCAGTCTGTCATTCATGACATTTGTACTGAAATGACATCTATTGGGACTGCCAGCATAACCGCCTGCCATTTACTCGTACATTCGGATTGATTACCTAATTCTTATATTATCAGGATTTTTTATAAGTTCACCATATGAAACGAATTCCATATCAGTAACTTGAGTAAATACCTCGTCTCCCAAACCGTATGAAACTGTTTAATACGTCTTAAAGTCTTAAATGAGTATAATATCGTGATTCAAATAAGTATTTTCTGTTGACATGTCGGGCACTAGTACTTCAACCTTATCTCGAAAATGGTTCACTTTTGCAAAATGCATTGTGGTCCGAAAAGTATCAATTCTAACTTAACCTACCCATGCGTTGAATTGCAAATTTTAATAACCCTGCCTGTATTTCTAAATACATACAACTATGAGTTCTGCAGAAATATACTCCCAGCTATGATTACTGCGGGACCATTTTTATTTTTAGCAGAATTTTATTCTCTATATTTTATCTCGTTCAGCAAGATACCTAAGTATAATGAAAAAGTAAGTAGGTATTTAGTTTTTTTTTGTTGTGACATATTGACCAATACTTAGCATTAGGTACATCTATTTTTGGATTCAAAAATAATAATAATTTCGATGAAATATAACCGAGGTCTCAAATCTGTAATTAATTAGTACATAGCTGTTTAAATAATTTATTTCGTATTTCCACATTTAATATAATTTTGTGTTCATCAATTATCTACAAAATAAAATATTACAACTAACAATCACTATGTATAAGTCATATTAAACTATCGGGGTCGGCAATGTAGATCTTCTTTAGGTAAACTACCAACAAAAGCAGAAGGTAACGCATAATGCAAATAATTTAACTACGTAATATAATGCTTCGACTGCTGTTGAATTATACTATTTGTATGTGTCAGAGCGTCAAAAAGAAAGAATATAAGATTATAATTGGTCAGCCATCAAATGTGAGTATGGTCGTTAAAGTAATGCTTAAACTCGGAATAGTTACAGTCCACAGTAAGCGGTGTTAAATTGCCTTTTATTGAAGTCAATATTCTTAAACGTCGTCGGAATCTGGCGAGCTTCCTGGCTCAAAATGGGGGATCCAGTTGTCTATATATCAAAATAAATTGGCAAAATGGCACATCCTATTCAAGTAACTGGACAGTCCGCAACCCAACTAAAGTCAGATTTAATGATACCCTCTTTTGTTTCATAAACATTTGTTAAAGCCGCACGACAATCATATCTGGCGTAGATAATATGATTTATTTCAAATAACGAAAGACGTTGACGAAGTTAAAAAATCGTATAAGATTATAGAGATAATTTCCAGGCAGACATTCTTTTATTTAGTAGACATTTAGATGTTGTTTACTTATTTACTGACGTCTAAGTACCTAAATGAGTCACGTGAAAATGACGACACTGTGCATATAGGTCCTAATTACGTAAAACACAAACTACTGAAGTGATTTAAATAAATTACGTTCAACATGTTAGCACCTTATTCACGCCTTAACAAGGAACAATATCATTTCAATTCAACATACGCTACGCGTATATAAAGTACAATACACTTCCGATAAAAAATGAGTGCAGGAAAACAAAAGACTACCAGCCACACTGAACAAGAGCCACTAATGTTTGTGACGGATTTCATTAAGACTTCAGAGTAACATTAATTTGCAATCAAAATAAACTAATAAGTTTACACTTATTATAACAGTAGATAATAAATCAGAATCAGTGGAGTATAGATAAATCTAGACAGTTACTTGGTATAGACAACAATGAACAAATCAAGATGCAGTATGCGGCGCTGAATACAGTAGCCCTACAGGTACTCATATACTGTCATATGTGACATGCACGTGAATACATATACTGCATGATCTAATGAATAATAACCAATAGTTCAGTGCTATGAGTAGGAAACTTTGTAGTGCTGGAAATTAGAACTTTTGTTACAACTAATTGACACTTATACAAAAATAAATGCGACAGGGTTAGCTATACTCTTCTAAAATTTCATGGATGTATTGGCCTTTACAGTCTTAATGATTATTTTTCTCAAGTTCATAAAATTATAAGTACAATTTCTATCTGTATACATGTCTACTGGCCGTTTCCCATAAATAATAAAAGCATTGATTGATGAAAAGGTTTAATTTCAACCTTCAGGTAAATTCACATAACTACAAAACATGTTCATGTCAATATTGTTGTATTTACGTTATTTGAGTAAAAAGCATTTTTATTTTTTGAAATACGAGTGGATTGCAAAAAAATTGTACATAGTTAAGAGCTTTAATCTAATCTATGCTTTAATTTTTTACAGTTTCGTGACGGCAATTACCCATATAATTTATATGGGTAATTGAAACTGTAAAAAATTAAAGCATAGATTAGATTAAAGCTCTTAACTATGTACAATTTTTTTGCAATCCACTCATATACCTATACTATATTTTCGCATTAGGTCGGTATTAGTCTTTTACGAGAATTTTAAAATACTAGAATGCAATGTCATGGCTATTTAACGAATGTTGCGGTTATAAGGTTATGTGATTGACTGTAAGTATAAAACAAAGTATAAAATATTAAGAAAATGTACCCTAAAACGAAGGATTGTACCCTTAAACAGAAAATTATGTATTCGCTCGTTTAGACCATCTAATGGCAACGAAGTATCAAGACCTCTAACCCGTTGACCCCAAATAAACAAAGATAACATCCGACATCTGCGGAAATGCAAACTAACGTTAAGTATGTCAAACAGTGACGAAGAAATGCGTGAGTTATCTTGATTAGGTAGGTACTAGATTATTTTAGACAAGATTGAGTTAACGACAGAGAGCACGAATGTTAAAGCTTTTGCTGATTAGTTTGTCGCATATAGAGCCAGCCACCGACACCACGGGATTTGACTTGGAAAATGAACTCACCGATAGATCGGCGCTCAGTCTGGCTGCCGTAGAACTCGTCCAGCTCTTTGGCGGAACACAGCGGGGTGTCCACCTGCATTGTCTCCTCGAACTTAGAGTAATCCACCTCGTAGCCCTGGCGTTCGCGATTGTACGTCACTAGTGGCGCAAACCTATGCCCCCACATAATTTCGCTGGTCGTATAGCTAGAACGAGCTTGCGTCGTCTGCCCAGTCGATTCTATGGTACCTTCTAATATTACTACTATTTCGAATCTCTCCTGAAGCACATCTGCTGCAGACACACCATAAAATGGACTCTCGGCGTTTATCCTGTGCACCATGGTGATGGGCCAGATGAAAAATAAATTACTGTCACATCCGTCTGCGTTCAACTCTAATTCTGTTTGGTAATGAGACAACACTTCACCCTCCTTGGTGGTTCTTGATCGAATAAGTTGCGCTCTCACACTTGCACCAATAATGTGTGACTTCCTGAGATCCCCTACTCTGAACATTAGGCATAACTCTCCATCTCTCTGGCACACGACCGCGTATTTAGAGAACAGAAGCGTCTGTGTCCTGTGCTTGGGTCGCGTCATTTTAGCAAACACAATACCGACCATGAAAGCTTGAATCATAACACCCACAATACTTTGAAAGCACATAATAAATATTGCTTCCGGACACTCTTCGGTGGTCGTACGCGAACCGTAGCCGATAGTGTGCTGGGTTTCGATACTGAACAGGAAGCATGATGTAAAATCATAAATGTTGAACACACACGGTTTCCAATTTGAAGTTTCTTGCATAGGCGGGAGGTGGTCAAGCTCTAAGTCTCCATGCGTGAAAGAAATCAGCCACCAAATCAGCGCGAATCCCAGCCAGGAAAGTATGAAGGAAAGTGTGAAAACGAGCAGAGTCCATCGCCATTGTGCGTCCACTAGGGTCGTGAACATATCTTGGAGGAATCGCATTCGCCGCTGCGAGATCCGTGATTTGAGAATATTGCATTCTCCATTTTTGAGAATAGCTCGCCGCCTCGTTCTCCGCGTAGCTCCATGCCTGTGCGAGCGGCTCCTGTAAAGAACAAACGACTCATTACAACTATCCGCATGAATGGCTGCTCGTTATGATCTATGCGTTTGTAAGTGAGAATGCCTACTTCACGCTTGCATCGTCAGTACGGTAGCGACTGGCGACCTTCGTCAATGTTAATGTCGATAATATGTACTAGTTAAACTTGGACAATATTCTATGTTAATTTATGTACATTAAACATATAACAAGTATGGGACCGTGCGGGACGATAAACAAAAAGCAAACAGTAGGTACGTTGGGCTCGGTGACGGCACAGGGTTGCGCGGATCGACGAACCTCTTGCTGGCAGTGGGGTAGTAGACCCCAGGGGAGAGGTTTCCGTTGGCGGGGACGGTTTTGACTTTGAGCCAGTCGTCGGGCAGGAGTTGTTGCTCCTCGCGACAGGCGGGGGACTCCGGGTCGACGTGCATGATGAGAGGTGCGCGCGCCTCACTGACAGCCGAGTGTCTGCTCCATCCCCCGGAGCGCTCGCTCCTGAAGCATCGCGCGCGATAATGCCGCGATCACGACTGCCGCTCCGCACAACGACGCGCTAAACACTGTATAATTGTATCGCGAGATTCTATAATCAAAATTATCAGTTAACTACGGAAAATCATTTTCAGCAAGTGCCTGTATTGACGTCGTAAGGGAAATACAGCCTGATTTTATTTTGTACGACCCATTTAAAATTTGAATACTTGTTAGAGTTGAAACTTAGATTTGTCTGATTTAACTCGAGCAAAGTTTGTAAACAACTTAATGCATGCTATAGTAGTAAGTGCATTATTATTCATTCATCATACGTAAAGTTGTTTTGTTTAGGCTCCAGCCATAAAATATCAATTTTGTGGCTTTCGTATAATTGGGCTTATTTTTATCGATCAATCTAAAAATCTTGCCCTTATCGATAATAATTTATATGGACTACCTATATTTTAGCCGATTTCAAAAAACTTTTCAAATCTTTTATTAACTCGGTCTCATATCATAGGGTACTGCAAATATTACTGTATGTAAACTGCGTTCCCAAAAAAATTATCAAAGCTCTTTTCTTTTTTTGCTAAATCTTTGTTCCTATCTCAATATCCGCATGGACTAAGATAATTCCGACATGATTTAAATACGTCTAAACTACTTTTCACAATAGGGATGTAGACTAAGATTTGTTACGATACCATTCGAACCAGTTTTTGGAGAGGAACAAATGTTTGTATGGGAGCAACTACAATTAAAGAAATACCCAAAATTTTGAGACAAAAATTGACCTCGCTGTAATAGCGTAAGGATTCTATTGGTAGCTTTATATAAATTTACCCTTGGACCATACAAAAATAACGCGGTGTGCCTATAAAATTTGAAGAGTTCCCTCGATTTCTCCAGGATCCCATCATCAGACAAGACATAATTATTTAAATGCGCTAAAAATAATAAAATAAACTTTTCCTTTAAAACTTTTACTATCAACTTATAACGTCATAACACATTTTAGATGATACAAAAGCTTGTCGCGCGCGAGATTTACCTGAGTATATATACGAGTACCTAAATCTCGCGACAAGCTTTTATATCATCTAAAATGTGTTATGACGTTATAAGTTGATAGTAAAAGTTTTAAAGGAAAAGTTTATTTTATTCTTTTTTGCGCATTTAATTAAAAGCTTGTTTTTAAAAGTTTTTTTTACTTTTAATTTTTTTTTTACTTTTTAGTCATCGCTGGACAGGTTTCTCAGTATATTGTCCGCCATATTGGATTTAGAGTGACGTCACTTTATTTTTCTAGTTATTCTCAGCAAGCCCTTTAATTTGATACCCATATTGTAGGAGTGCATTAAAAATAACTAGCCCGTCATCTTGGGTGATCCCTTTGTATTTGTACTTTTTTTTGCACACTCATCAACTGCTCATTGAGAGGATTGTAACGAGCTCAAACACGACATGTTTACCCTGTGTAATTAAGGAGTTCCTACGGCCACCTTCCGTCTCCATCATCAAACCAGGTTTATGGTACCATATTATTGCATTGTCATCCGACTTACATAATTGTACAAAATTTCAACTTGATTGGACTCCGGGAAGTTAGTCAAATTTAACCTGCAAGATTTCATTACATAGTTACATACGTCGACCTAATAAAAGCTTGTTAAAAATGTAACGTTTTATGATAACTTTAATTCTACTAATAGAATATTGGTAAACGAGGGGCATAAGTTTAAAATATTTTTTATCTACGCACATATCATTAGTGCTCTAAAATGCGTTCAGAAACCGTCGGTAATGACCAGCATTATTACAACCAATTTTACTATGACAACTTTCTTGTCTGTGGTAGTAGGTAAAATATGTACTGTAATGTTATTATAGTACAGATTATCGGTATCGTTATGAGTTTAAATTTGGAACAGCTGTCAAAACTCAAGTCGGTATCTATTCTAGTGTCTCTAGATATTTAGACAGTTATCGATACAAAACGTCAATTCAGTATGTTTTAATATAAACCGCATGACATTTGATCTCGAGTGACATGAGAATAGGGGCTTCATTCGTTTGTCTATGATTTAAAAAAATATTTGTCTTGTCAAACAAGATACTAAATTCAATTCAAAATAAAGAAATCATAAATATAAACATGCCATCAAGCTCTGCAACTTCAAACCAAGAACATCCCACTACAATACAACCAGGACCATTAAATATATCCCGTTGTATAATTCACATTTACATTGGAATGTAAATGTGAATTATAACTATTACAATAAATAATTTGTTTCTGTATTTGTTCAAATTTACTTTTATTGCATTATTTAAATATCTATAATCTATAGATATTGTACAGGTAGCACTATTAGCAATGCAGGTCATTTCCCTACGGCTTCTGAACCCATCATAGAGCGCTTATGATATGAGTTTAGATAAAGTAGTGTATGCAACTGTACATAATTAGGCCTTAAAACACTCGTGTGATCCTATTATGAAACTCGCTTACGCTCGTTTCATAAAACCACACTCGTATTTTAAGGCCTCTCATTATGTATCAGTAGCATAAACTACTATTGTAATATGAGACGGATCAAAGAAAGTTTCTTATTCGCCGTCCTAAACCCAAAATGTAAGTGAGGAAACTGTTTATATTTATCAAAAAAAAAGACTCAGCTGAAAAGTCTGCAACTTTTTTCTGGTGCTCAGGAAGGTTATTCCTATCACCAAAAAAATAATCAGGCATTTCCATTTCCATTTCCCATTATCTTGCTTTATTTGTAGGTACTCGTCATGTATTGGGTATTTAAAAATTCGATACACCCTATACCGAGATGGCGGCAGACCATTTCATTAAATAGGTAGCTAATTTGACATGTGCGAATTGGTCCGCTAATACTCCCCCTCTAATTTGTTACTCCTGATCATTTTCAGAAGGTCGATCATCAATGTAAATGCACAGTACACACCCACTTCCACTTACCTACACAATAATATTATGGTTTCTTAAGAATTATGGTTTCTTAAGAAAAAACGGAATTTGCGTCATTAGTCTTAAAATGGTACTTATTCGTTTTAGATTCTCCACTTTTAGGGTTGATCGTTATGTATCTAACTAAATGTTTAAAGTTACTACCTACTCTTGAGAGTTAAAGATGACATAGTTGTATCTTTACTAATGTTATAAAATCATAAAGTTAATGAGTTTGTTAGTTTGTCACTTCTGTGAATCATCTAATTTCAAAAATTATTTCAACAGGATATATACACTCCCTTCCTCACGTCGTTAGTACTATATCATCATCATCATCACATCAGCCGAAAAAGTCCACTGCTGGACATAAGCCTCCCCCAAAGAGTGCCAAAGTGACCGGTCCTGCGCCACCCGCATCCAGCGGACTCCCGCGACCTTTACCAGGTCATCAGTCCACCTTGGCTGCCCACGCCGCGCCCTCCGGTAAGTGGTCGCCACTCGAGAACCTTTCCGCCCCAACGACCATGCAATGTTGTGATGGGTTCTACGTGCAATGTGTCCCGCCCACTGCCACTTTAGTTTAGCTATTTGGAGGGCTATGACACGAGTATGGCACCAAAACGTGGTCGCTTACTATGGGCCTCATAAGAAGGGTCAAAGTCACCCAAAGGGCAATGCAGAGGGCTTTTATATTGAATAGCTTTTATATTATACCGCATTTATATTGAATAGCTGATTAGTTACCAATATTGATTTCAATGGCTTCAATTAAAATACATTATGTTGTTTAATTTTTCTTTAAGCTACAACATAAACAAACACAATTAAAGTTTATATTAAGTACTAAATTCACTTTTTAGGGTTCCGTAGCCAAAATGGCAAAAACGGAACCCTTATAGTTTCGTCATGTCCGTCTGTCCGTCTGTCCGTCTGTCCGTCTGTCCGTCTGTCCGTCTGTCCGTCTGTCCGTCTGTCCGTATGTCACAGGCATTTTACTCGAAAACTATAAGGTGTATTTGAATGAAATTTTGAGGATAGGTGTATTTTGTTGGCCGCTACAAAGTTTTGTAATTAAAATTACAAAAAAAAAATTTTTTAGGGGTGTACTCCATACATAAAACTAAAAGTCAAAAATTTTTTTTTCATCGTGAGCCCACGTGTGGCACATGAATCGATAGGCCTTTCAAAATAAATATAAGGTTTCTCGGGATTTTTTTTGATTAAGTGAATACAGTCAGAGATAATCGCCCCGAAAGTCACTAAAATTCTGTCCCCCCCCCTCTAATTTTTGAACGGTGTATTTAAAAAATATGAAAAAATTCATGGACACAGCGCTTATTAAGTTCATTCACCGAAAATTGTTTTGAACAAGATCGGATGAAAGGTTTCCGAGATATTGCTGAAAAACTGCCTTCCTCAAAGAAAAGGACGTAAGTGCCGTAGGATTTCTATGACGATACGATCTTTTTAATAGGCACGGAACCCTTCGTTTTGCGTGGTCCGACACGCACTTGGCCGGTTTTTTTCTGATATATCTATAGGTACCTAAAATTGTTCAAACCTTAGTAAATACAGTTAAGGGATGACTTTAATTATCTAATTAAAATTGGTTCTTCCTTAAAGATTACGCAATTGTAAAAGTGATGGGGGTATCAAATTATAGAGAAAACAATATTGATAAGAGATTTAACCAAGATAACCCTATAAACCAAGATAATTTATTTATCAACGATAAGTAGAACAGCTTCTTTAATGTGGACATTTTATTTCTGCACAGAAAAAAGTTACATTTTTTAACCCGCTTTTATTAGGTCGACCTGTATGTAACTAACTATGTAATGTAATGAATGTTCTGCAGCTTCCGCCAGGAAGTTAGGATTAGTATTTGTTAACAAGAAAGTCTTTCCTGTTCTAGCGCCCCACACGCTTTTACAATCAAATATTATACTTAAAAGCACATAGTTTACACTTCAGCCCAGAAATAGAGACAACTTGAACGATCCATAATTTATTTTTGGTTTTTACGTGCATTTATAAAAGCGTGTTTTTCTAGTGTTTCTTAAACTATTAATTTTATATATCTGATTATTTTATATCACACGCCAACTTACCTACATTCATATCACATCACAAGGTAGTTAGGTACTATTTCCGTTTTCTGTGGATAATTTACACCACACCTCCGCAAACAAATTTACTCACGATGTTATTGTATATCGAGCAAATAAGGTGACATTTTGAGTCGTGATATTAAAATAAGCACTTGGATGACATGATACGTACGTAATTTCTGGATAAATAAACAGGTAAGGTTGCAATTAATTTAGCTACCTATATACGAAGCGGAAGCGCCGTTATTCGATTTATTTAGATCCGATATTTTTAAATGTAAGTATTTAGGTACTAGTGCGCATTTCACTAGTATCAGTAAACAACGTAACATCGAATAGATAAAACTGTAAATCTTCCTAAAAAGGAGGAGGTGGACTCTACGACGAAGGCAGCATGCAATTCTAGAGAGGTATGCCGTCATAAGTAGTTTATATTCATTATTTTTCTGATAGAAAATAACCACGCTGAATCATACTAAGGCCGCGTTAATAGACAAACGGCCCGTTCAGCGGCGCGGCGCCCGTGTCGGAGGTCGTACAAACACATTTTGGTGCTCAGAAGTGTTTCTGACAGCACGCGTCGCCTGCCCATAAACACGACCTTATATCATATCCTGATTGTCGCAACGGCACAATCCTGTGATGTAACAACGTAAGATCACAAGTGCATTGGAGGCTCAAAAGCGCATATGTCATTCTTTAATAAGGCAGATCGCCCCCGTACTGGCGCTCATCAAGTCATCATGCACTTGCAGGGCGCGTGGCGAGTGCATCAAGTGGCAGGTGATGAAGAGTGATGGGCAACGCGTGCTGGTTCTTCGAGGAATTGTCCTCCGTACAAAATGAAAGCCCGTGCTACACAGTGAGCAACCAAGCTTCCCGCTAAGGTCACCTTTGATTTGTTGCTCGTGTCGTCGCGTTCCAGTCTACGCGGGCTTAATGGAATTAAGACAATTTGCACAATACAACATAATGTACAAATAGCTTTCTCTACCAGTCAACCATAGGGCCAAACACAGACGCTAAAAATTGGTGCAGAGTAAATGCTCAAAGTTTATAATATCGATATGATTTTTGATTAGGCTAAGAATATCAATATGGAATTTGTTTTTTTTTTATTTTTCAATAGCCAGTGGTTGTTTCGACCTAACTTTCACCAAACGACATAATTATTGTTTCGCAAACCTGAGGGATGATCACGTAACTTTTCGAACGTACGTAGGACAACTTGTTGCGAACGTAACACTTTTTATTAGGGTTCCGTAGCCAAAATGGCAAAAACGGAACTCTTATAGTTTCGTCATGTCCGTCTGTCCGTCTGTCCGTCTGTCCGTCTGTCCGTCTGTCCGTCTGTCCGTCTGTCCGTATGTCACAGGCATTTTACTCGAAAACTATAAGGTGTATTTGAATAAAATTTTGAGGATAGGTGTATTTTGTTAGCCGCTACATAGTTTTGTAATTAAAATGACAAAAAAAAATTTTTTTAGGGGTGCACTCCATACATAAAACTAAAAGTCAAAAAAAAAATTTTTCATTGTGTCCCCCCGTGTGGCACATCAATCGATAGGCCTTTCAAAATAAATATAAGGTTTCTTAACATTTTTTTTGATTAAGTGAATAGGGTCGGAGATAATCGCCCCGAAAGTCACTAAAATTCTGTCCCCCCCCCCTCTAATTTTTGAACTGTGTATTTTAAAAATATGGAAAAATTCATGGACATAGGGCTTATTGATTTCATTCACCGAAAATTGTTTTGAACAAGATCGGTTCAGAGGTTTTCGAGATATTGCTGAAAAACTGCCTTCCTCAAAGAAAAGGACGTAAGTGCCGTAAAATTTCTGTGACGATACGACCTTTTTAATAGGCACGGAACCCTTCGTTTTGCGTGGTCCGACACGCACTTGGCCGGTTTTATTTTGTATAAATGTCTTTACTTCATATATGCAGTAGCAAAATGCGTCCGTCGGGGAAGGTTAGCTAGAGAGAGGATTTTGAAAGAACCACTAATAGTGGACCCGTGTCCTCAAACTATCCATACCTTCGCACCGCACTAGTTTTATGACTCACTCCTTCACCGTACAGGCAAGCCGTCTCTGGAATTCACTCCCTCTCAACATCAGACAAGCCCCAAGCAAGTTTGCTTTCAAGCGGATGCTGCGTAAGCATCTGCTTAAACAAGAATTCGACTAAAATCCATCCACATAATGGTAGTATATATTGAATATGTAGTAGTATATCTTTTTGTATGTATCTTATATATTTTTATTTATGTATGTCTATATGTAGTGTATAATACATTTGTATTTTTTTTCCTCTCTCCTCAAGTATATTCGTAACAGAAATTATCATACTTTTTTCTTTGCACCTGTTATAAGTCTCTGTTTAGCCCAATGGTTAGCTGGTAGAGAATGCCATCTGGCATTAAGCTCGCCATTTGTACATATATTTTTTGTATTTTGTGCAATAAAGTTTAAATAAATAAATAATAGAAACGCTACACATACCTAAGTATTATCCGTACTTAAATTCGTTAACTAAAATAAGTCAAATCTTACTAGTTTTTTACTTTTGTACTGAATACAGTGTAAAAGGATAAATGCGTGTTTAATAATAATTTGGTACTACCTCTATTATCATGCATATGAGTAGGTACCTAGGTACGATAGAAAAACGTTATATGAGTAAACTTTTATTTAAAACATCCTGTCTCTGTGTAACCCCACCTTCTTCGCAGAATCCTACTCAATAAAACATCGTGCGAAACCCCCAATAAACCCAAAACTGTTTACTTTGACACAGAAATGTCGAATGGCTCAAGATAAAGATAATTTACCTGACATAAAAGCAAAGCTTTATTGCACTCAAATATGAATTATCTTTTTTTAAGAACGTAATTTTTGCACATAGCGACTTAGAGATAAAGCAAAGGTTAACATCACAGAGCACGTTAACATCGTATTAAGTAACGGAGAGAGATTAGATGAACGAAACAAAAGAGCGATGGGTAAAACAAATGACACCTTGTATTATTTCGCTTACAAAAATCGACGGGGTGCTTTTACCAGATGGTAATTAACTTTTAATCTTTTCGACGCCAACAACGCATATATCCGCACCACAGGTTCAACGCCAACGACTGATAGGTATATGCGTCAAGGAGCCAAGCGCGATAGCAATCTTCGTGCATTGGCATAAGGTTTAAAACTCCGCACTAAATGTTTTGTTGATTTGGCGTGTGGTTGACAACTTTTCTCTTTGACAGAGCGTTGAAAAGGTTAAAGGGGACGTCCATTGGTTTAGACGTTTGACCCATATGGTCGATAGACCGTTGTTGTCAATTTCATAACAATATACACAGGTTATAAGTATGTAGATTAACATTCCGAAGATCACATTGAATTTGCTGTCAGCCCTGCAGTAAGAGTAAGTAATAGCCATCATTTAATGGTTCATATAAGTAATACCTAAGATTAAGGTTAGGATCGCACACTAACTTTTTCTAAGTCATTTCGTCGCGTAGTGGAAATGTCTCGAGAAGCGATTAATCAAGATTAGCTAGACGCGTATCAGTGTTAGAGGATTTTTGTGGATTTGGAAGATTAAGGCGCATCCCGCCGTGTTTGCTTTTTTGTTTGTGAGCCTTGGAAAGTGACACTTCGGGCAATTAGCCTTCGGGTCAGCCAGTTCGTAAAAGATGTAAGAACTGCCGTCATGTTTTATTTACAGTTATATCAGGTTATATTTTAATATATAGGTGCCCAACGTGGGGCAAGAAAGGTGCCCGCGCTATTAGAAGATTAGAACACATCCAGGCTTTCGAGTGCATATTCAATTGTTGAGAATTTTTTGAGCACCCTGAAGAGTCCAGATATATTTGATGGAGACTGCAAAGTCGGACATAAATATATGAACATTTCCAAACAATCACAAATTTTACAATTTTCCAAAAAACAGGAGGACAGATAGATATAGCTATGCTACGGTGGCCTAAGTGGTTCAGGCGTGCGACTGTCAAACGGCAGTCGTGGGTTCGAATCCCGGCTCGAACCAATGAGTTTTTCGGAACTTATGTACCTACGGAATATCATTTGATGTTTACCGTTAGCTTTTCGGTGAAGGAAAACATCGTGAGGAAACCTGCATACATATAAGAAGAAATTCAAAGAGGTATGTGAAGTCCCCAATCCGCACTGGGCCAGCGTGGGGACTACTGCCCATTCCCTCTCATTCATGAGAGGAGGCCTGTGCCCAGCAGTGGGACGTACTTATTATAGGCTGATGATGATGATAGATATAGCTAACCAGTGTAAATAATTTTATAAAAATTTCGGCTCTTATAGGTAGGTATTCATCTGAGCAAGCCTTTTTTACAATATTAACCAGGTGGAACTTCATATCTGTACTATAATGAGTATAATGGAATCCTCAATTAGGCAAACTAAACTACGTGAACGTGAAAATGCACAACATATTTGTGCATTTTTACCTTTCAATTCTACTTTAAAATTCTCATAAATATCTGTACTCAAATTTTACGAGTATTTCTAAACAGGAGCACATACATTTTATATCTGCACAAACAATACCTACCTACCTATACTATATGTACCTAATCGTGTAAAATTCAGCAGTTTTTCCGAATACAGTCGAGAATATTTGTGATAGCTACCAATATAAAGTATTTACATGAACAATAATTGGCCAATACAGGTCACGCTGTTTCCACCTATTGCTTTCTTATAACTGTCCTAGGACAGTTATAAGAAACACTAGATACTAGTATAAAGAATTGGTTTTTTCAATATCTGACGTTATTTTGCCTGGCACTGAATTATCTAGTAAACACGACACTATAGATAGACTAGCCGAGACGTACCTGTCACTGGTGATTAATTCAAACAAAAGTGGAGCAAAGTTGGTCAACAACGATAATGTCAACCTTATCGTTCATTATTTGCGCCTGCGTCGCATCTTCTTACACTTTTCACGTGTTTTCAATACTGGCACATAAAACTGACCGTCACGGAATTCCAGAAAAAATTAAAACAGAACAAAACACTCGCGATCGATACCGGTTCGCGAATAAATATTTACCGAAACTATTTCGATGGGTACTGAAGTCATTTATCTAAGTTTCACTGATTAGATAGCGCTTTCAAGGATGTGATTCAGGGCTCGTACCCTTACTAATAACACCAATAGTTGTTTCAATTATGGGATTATAATATCAATAAATGGTAATGATAGGTGGGTGGCCTACATACCTATTACGCTATTAGACCATAACACCTAAATTGCAGATGTTTATCGCACGAACGGAAGACGAGTGTGATAATCATGAGTACTTGTGTGTACCTACGCAATTTCGCGATTATTACTGTCCAGTAATTGGTAAATTTTGTAAAGTAGTTACTTATTCCTGATATTTTTTATATAATGTGCATAAGGATCACGGTTCAAGAACTAACATGTTAAAAAAAACTCCTACTTCACTATTTTTAGTACGTCTGCCATTTCCTACGTGCACTAAAGTATCACATAATTCTCGAAGTAATGACGTGATATTTGTTTCTAACATATTATCTTTCTTAGAAAAAACTCGTTCGTACATTTAAACATTTGTTCAGTGACTTACATATAACGAAGGGGATTTTGCTCTAGCAACGAGTTCTCCCATATAACTTCGTATAGGTATATACCTAGTTCGTATACATTCAGAATATGAATATTGTCACATGTATACATTATTCAAATGCCTTTTTATTGAGATATCTAAGTGTCATTAGTTTTTTTCACATGTTAGACATATAGTATACAAATTGAAAGTAAATACAAGATAATATTCATACAATTAATTTCTTATTAACTAAACTAATTATTATTAAAAACGAAATTAAATATCTAAATATAAGAAAAAAAAAACATTAAGCTAGCCTAAAATAAATAAATATAATTTGTAATAAATGTATACATTAGTTTTTTTTTTGTTTTCTTTAAGTAAAGTTTTTGTGATAAATCGGTGTCTAATTTATATTGTAATTGTATTATTAGTATTTTGTTGTTTGAATAAATATGATATTTATGTCTATTTTGAAATATTAAAATAATAGTAAATGCTGTGATAATTTATAGAAGTTAAAAGGATTTAATTTTTACTCACATTAATTTCGCTCTTCCATTGCCACGAGGTCTCATTGAATTAAGTATTTAGTCTGTTGTATTGTATTTTATACGGAGTGTAGGCCTGTAGGTAACAGGTGCAAAAAGTTTAAAGATTGAATCCATAGAATATTCGCAGTTATCTAGCAATTGTCTCAGTCTTTCAAATGATTGAATTCGGAAAAAATATATTAAAGTTGTGTCCCCTAAGTAATGTGATATCATGATATCGTAGCATATCAGTCATTAAATCTCTTACCCACTGGGTACCTACTTATGTCATATATAGTAGGTATAGGTAGTGTTAGATTTTTTTATTATTTGCTCTTATTACAGGCCACACCCTGTATTTACTCTAAGCTATTGATGTTACCTGCACGTATCCTGTCTGTACACAGTGCTCTGTCCAATAGAACTGCTGTACGTCGGTATCCTATGGAGACTGCTCGACGCATGCAAAGTAATTGGCGGCCTCAGGAACCCGCTTCCCCTGAACCCAGCCAGCATCGGAGACTCCACCACCGAACTATCAAAAACACTGGTATCATCAGTTTCCTCCTCGATGACCCCAGGGTTATAGAAAATCTTCCCCGAGGCTGGTTTGGGTTTGTCCTTTGGGTTCTCCTCGGTTCGAACCTCCATCTCGTAGGAAGTTTCGACCGCGTTCATGGCTGATTGTCTGAGTTGCACGGTCACAATATCGTCCTTTCACTATTAGCTCTGTGAGCTGTATTGAACTTGCGATTCATCGTGCTGCTTTTTGGGTCTGGTTAATACAGGTGATCCTGGAAAGAAAAATATAATATTTTAAGTTTGACATGAATGATTGCATATTTTGATGACGGGATGCGAACTTGTATAGGTAATGTGCACGGGTGGAATGAGAGAAATTAGTCAAGGTATACGTCCCAATGCTTGACATTGACCTAACACTTGACCCGTTCAATCTTAATTCATAACAATAATTTCTCGTACCTACTTGTTTTCTACTAAACATTCCGTTTCAAATTATCAGCGCCATCTGTGGGCGAGTAGAAATAGTGAA
Organism: Epinotia nisella; assembly: GCA_932294315.1. Taxonomy (NCBI): domain Eukaryota; kingdom Metazoa; phylum Arthropoda; class Insecta; order Lepidoptera; family Tortricidae; genus Epinotia; species Epinotia nisella. The sequence continues at coordinate 13,231,287 of OW028682.1, read as the reverse complement.
AAACAGTTGTGTTTCATTATAAGCTTGTAGAGTTTGTCAACTCAACATGGAACTCTTAGCTACCAAGATCTAAAATACCTTACGATCAACTGCTTTTTAGGGTTCCGTACCTCAAAAGGAAAAAAACGGAACCCTTATAGGATCACTCGTGCGTCTGTCTATCCGTCTGTCACAGCCGATTTGCTCCGAAACTACTGGACCGATTTAGTTGAAATTTGGTACACATATGTAAATTGGTGACCCAAAGATGGACGCGTAAAGTAAATTAATGAATTCTGAACAAGGGGGCCACTTTTGGGGGGTAAACTAGAAAATTTAAAAAAAAAGTTACGCAAACTGTATTGTGTGACATATCAAATGAAAGTGGTTGTTGTAAGCATCTCAGATTTTTTTTTAAATAATTTTAGCAAAAACAGATTTGAAGTAATTTAGGATAAAATACGATTTTTGACCATTCCACCCTTATCTCCGAAACTACTAGGCTTAAAAGTCTGAAAAAAATATGGAAAATAGTTCCTTGCCTAAAGATTACAGGAAAACCCATAAGAAGTTTGAGTATTCAAAGTAACGGGAAAATTCTCAATATTTTACGGAACCCTCACCACGCGAGTTGAACTCGCACTTGTCCGGTTTTTTTATGCTATAGAAATAATACCTAATATTATTATTAGGTATTTTGCTTACTTTTTGAAAACCCTACCAAAATTAATCAGCTCTCTGACACAGCTCGCCAACTTTTCGGAAAATGTCCAAGGCTTAACAGTGGGTAATTTCCTTAAACTGCCAGAGCTGTTTTCACGACAGCATTACATTATTTAGGCAGATTGTTCCGTTGTGACACATCCATCCTCCACTTGTTACATGTAGGATGTGCGCTATCGCCATACTTCAACCTGTTAACGCCCCGACGGATGTCTTGATAGACACCTACGTATCTGCGATATTGCGGAAAACCTTGTAAAAATATGCCGTTTCAGTAAATGGTGTAAGGTTAAGGAAGATTTTATGTTAGGTCATATACTTGTGTTATGGTCATATAGATTGAGTCTTAAGTTACTTAAGCAATATTCTTTTGCTATTACGTGAAGAATGTTTAGGTCTATTAGTAATAATGCGATTTACGTAGGTAGGTACTTGCGTATTTTTGCATGCAGTTAATGTTCCCACCCTCCCTCCATTGCATTCAATCAATTAGATTTGGGATACATTTTTCTACCTGTCTCTATATTTTAAGGGTTGGAGAGGGTGCAATAAATGTCCTCATTTTGATACAAACCTTAAAAGTGTCTGGTTTTCAGAGGTTCGTTTGATTTTGTTAGAATCCATATTTTACTCATAAATAACTAAAATAGGTATAGATGCCAAAAGGAACCTGACCACTTTCAGCGTAACGTTTTGAACGCGCGTTAGGACGATTTAACTGTCATTTTTCCATATAAAAAGTGAAATTTAGATCTACCTGACGCGCGTACAATGCCTTACGTGATCGACCAGCTGGTTGCAGCCGGTAACAAACAACGGGATAAAACTCGGAAAAAAGTACGTAAGCAGTCTTGCTCAGCTTGGGAAGAAAAACAAGGTCATCAGCTGTCGCGTCACAATAAGTGAGATGATAGACAAACATTCATTAAGCCTCTCACAGACTAGTATAGTTTACTGCCCCGCCAGCGCAGGCCGCGCGATTTTGTGACAAGCTTTAAGTATAAACTTCAAAAACGAACGTCAAGTTATTAGTTGTTTTAGTAACACAAACATTTGTGAAAAAGGGCATTTACTCGTACTTATAACAATTTCGCGAAACGTCGAAATTAAAGTTTAATTAATTTCCCGTTGGAGGAGGCCTATGTCCAGCAGTGGACGTCTTTCGGCTGATATTATGATGATGATGTTGAAATTTCACGTTTCGGCTCAATCTTTTTTAACAATGTATACAAATCGCGACTGTTTCAAGACTTTCAAGTCTTAATACCTTACAATTTCATCCTCGCCAAACCCCAATCGTAACGCCATGACCGTTGGTCTTCTACAAAATCAGTGCAACCGATACACATACGTAGCTTTTAACTAGTGATTATGAACGTTCGCATGACATAGTGCAATTGCATAATTACGAAGGTGGCCAATGAAAAGTGTGACGTCACCGTACCTGTGCCGGAGTGCCGAAGGCCGGTCTCAATTACGAGTCCAATAATTAGTGGTGCGTGCGACCTTAGTTTTGAGCTATGTTCTGGTTCTGGTTCATCTTGATTAAGTGGGACAGGGTGATAGGCTGATGCGTCCTGTCTTCTCTTCTCATTATATTTCAGTCAGTTTGCGAGTAATGCAAGTGTACTTGGACCTTGCTTTATATTAAAGACCTGTGCCTTGGTTTTTAGAATTGTTTAAAAAATAATCATTTGGGTCGCCATTTTTCGACTTTATTTCAATGCTATTAAGATCTAAAAGTGAAAGATGCTATAAAACATCAACTCTTACTCTATTGTGTGTGTCTTTAAGTCATTGATATTAAGGATGGGCAATATGTAGGTACAGTCAGCATCATAAACATAGTATATATTCTATGACCGTATTACTTAGACGTAAGGTCGAAAAGTGTTCATGACGCTGATTGCTGACTGTACTTACTCAATTAATAAACTGGTGGTTAGGGTTTATTCATTTATTACGTAAGACGATTTGGAGGGAGGGGGTTCGAACATATCTTACGTTACAAGGAGAATGTTCATCAAAGTCATATAGTTTTTCTTACGCTAGGGGGTGGAGGTTTCAGAAAGTGGTCTTAAATGAATAGCCCCTTACGAGAGTAAGAAGAGTAAAAGAGAAGAGAGCGATCTTGGACACCATCAGTACTAGAAGGGGGAAAATCAATGCACATCAAAATAATGTAAAGAGCTCTGGCGGCCATACATTTTACACGGCGCCCGGAGTTCTTTTTACGTGCGTTGACTTATAACTACTAAGTATGTAAGTAGCGATGTATTTATAGTATTTGTACATTTAACAAAAGAGCGCGATATGTACCCTTGGCTGCCTTTGCATTAATATTCCTATGTTAAAAGGGTTTTTACTTGCCTCTGATTGTACTTGTACCTAATGACTATACACTCGTTATGTTGAGATCGAAGACGTTGGATGTAGACAAATAACACAAATATGTATATTAGCTATACACATAAAGCGGACCTACCTCTGCTCTATAAAAAAAACACTGCGATGAATTTGTTTTGAAACAATGTTTTTATCTCTCGATCGAAACGCCATGGTCATCCTATTATACAAATTAATAAACAGGAAACTATGGAAATCATAAAAAAGTGAAAGTTATGCAAAGCATACATAACTAATTGAATGTGATTAATTCACGCCATATGAGTCGTGCGTGTCTCGTGAACTTCATGTTTTTAGTTATGTTGTCAGCAGATTTGTATAGTTTTCACCCCGTGTTGTGAACACTTTCAACCAACCAGCGGCGCCATTTGACCCTTTTTTACAGCTTACTTAAATGTCGGTGACATTAAAAAATGTGCTACACATCCACTTGGACTTTCTACAGGGTGGACCAAAAGTCCGTTAACTTTTGAATCGGTAGCTGCGTCGGGGAGCGGTGGCGGGGTAAGTCGGCGGGGTTACGAAATGCAAGAGCGGCCAATGGGAATTTAGTGCCATGGCGTCCTTCACCGGAGTACAACGTGCGTTCTGCGTACGCGAGTATTATAAAAATAACGATTCTTTAACATTATCGCAACGAAAATATTGCAATCATTACAATATACGGCATAAAAGTGAAGCTCCATCGATTCAATTGATTAAAAGTTGGGTAAAGAAATTTGAAGAGACAGGTTCAACGTTAAAACAACCACGATTCGGCCGACCTAGGACATCAAGAGATCCCGAAAATATGGAACGTGTAAGAGCGTCTGTTCATGAACAACCCAGGCTCTCTACTCGAAAGCGGTCTAGCGTCTTAAATGTGCCCAGAACATCTTTAATCCGCATTCTTCATAAAGATTTACGTTTTCATCCGTACAAAATCCAAATGGTACAGGCATTAAAGCCTCAAGATCACGCTACCAGGCTGCAGTTTGCCAACGAAATGCTAGAGAGGTTTACCAGCTTTACCAACATTTTTTTCTCAGACGAGGCACACTTCCACCTAAACGGGAATGTCAACAGGCAAAATTGCAGGTATTGGAGTGAAACCAATCCGAAATTGAAGCATCAAAAACCCCTGCATTCACCTAAGGTACCGTAACTGTATGGGCAGCTATGTCAGCAAGAGGCATTATTGGACCCTACTTCATTGAAGATCAAAGAGGACGCAGTGTTACAGTGAATACAGAGCGGTATATTGTCATGTTACAAAACTTTTTTGCTCCTACGCTACAGGATTTTGATGGTTTTAATCAACAATCGTGGTTTCAGCAAGACGGGGCAACATGTCACACCTCCAATAACTCATTGAGTGCAGTTCGAGAAATTTTCGGCCAAAAAGTCATATCCAAAAGAGGTGACATTAACTGGCCTCCTCGCAGCCCGGACCTGTCCCCAATGGATTTTTTTCTTTGGGGATACCTTAAAAGTAAAGTTTTTGAGACTAACCCAGTGTCTGTTGAAGAATTGAAGCAACGTATTCGCGAGGAAATGCAAAACATTTCTCGGAACACTTGTCAGGCCGTCACTGAAAATTTTCGCTCCAGGTTACGGCAATGCCAAAATAATGAAGGATCACATATGAATGACGTAATTTAAAAAAAAAATCCCTATTCATGTGTTTTCATAATTAATAAACGGTTTTCATCTGATATAATTAGTTTTCATTTTATTTTAGTTTGAAATGTAAAAAGAGTTATGGTCCACCCTGTATGAGTTATTTATTACCAATTTACAGTTTTGATGGGTCGTCGCTCTGAGACACTGCGGTATTCATCAGTGATGACGTTTACTTAAGTCATATCCACTGCGCGAATTTAACTGATTAATTAAGAAGCCGATATGACAGCCATATCATGACGAGATTATATCACTGTCGAATCTCGTAGGTAGTATCCCAAACCCACGACTCATTGTAAATTGACCAGGATAGCACTAAAGGCGCATCTGGACGGTACTGTATGCTAAATATAGAACGAGACAGGGTGTATGGATTTTATCGTCATTCATATATCCCCATATATGTAGTTTTATCATGTACCTAGCTTGTTATCGGCCACGCGGGACCGTCTAATATGCGCTTCATGAATAGCAAAAAGTTTAGTTTTGCCGGTGGTATTGCCGCATTTCACATAAATAGCAATTCTTCACCAAGCTGAACTGAACCCTAGGCGTTATATAACCTACTTTGACTTACGTTTGTCTTGAGGTCATACGAGTTCGTATTTGCAAAGTAGAAACTTGTATTTCCAGTTCTTGCAGTTACATGTGTATAGGACTTATTATGTTAAATAATAAAGATATATGGGTAAGATATGTCTCACATATGTATCTACTTGAACGAGTGATTTTTGGAGTCAGAATAGCCAAGCTAAGCAGTATTTAGCATTGTCAACCGATAGATAGTACTGAAACGGAATACCTCTATTCCGTTTCAGTAGGTACTATACTTATATCTATCGGTTGACAATGCATTTGATACCCAAAATATATAATTGGATGCTGATTAATAAATTGCTACGTGGAATGGTGGAATTGAAGAAATAGTACATTACTGCAGACGCCGGGAAAGAAGGGCTTGCCGGGTGAGTAGGTATAGACGGCCGACCGTAGGTAGGCCGGATAGTGATATGCTGATACGAAGCCGGCAAGCCCTTTTCACGGCCAGGCATGTATAGTGCTTTTCTCAAACATATGCAATGAAATAAAACAATACACCACTCAAAATAGTAGGTACATTAATTTTCCCTCCAATCCTCCATACTTATTGTTTTTTTTTACGAAAGGCGTCCGTATTTTGCGTGTGTATAGAGTTCGAATAGACCCTATTAGGGCCATTATACATAACCTTCTATAATGAATAAAATAAAGAGGATTTTAAATATTGTATATGGTCTCTGTTGACTTACGTACATACATAATATTTTAAATTTATTCATCAAGACATTGAATCATACAGGTTTGTATTCTTAATAAAGGTTCGTGTGTAATAGGCATTAACGCGGATATTTTTGGTCCGATAACCATTCTGCCACTAGAAAAAATAAAAAATAATAATTCAGCTGTTTAGGCTGTAGACGAACACTCACAGACGCCATGTTAACATTAAAATTAAAAAAAAATTACTTCCCGGCCTAGGCCTTCAATTTTGTATGAAATTGCTTACCAGTTCTCTCGAGTAGTTCCGCCCGAAACGTGATACTTTGAAGCCTGTTATAACGCACGTAAGGACGACATTTCATTGCATGTTTGAAAAAAAATATTTGGACTTTTAATTTTGATAGACTTCTGACTCGGCAAAGGGCATTTTCGCGAGAACAGATGCATCGTTATAGTGACGTCATCGAGTAAAAGTTAAAAAATATTCCATGTTGTAACCACAATTAACAATAGATACTATTTGTAAGAGAAATAAAAGTTACAAATGGAACATTTTTGACTTTCTCTCGGCGACGTCACTAACGATGCGTCTTCCTCTCGCGAAAATGCCCCAAAATGAAACGGGTCAAGGTCAAACACGACTTCAAATACAGACGAAGTACACCGCTGCAGCGCTCGGCCACTTGGCTTACCTACGTTTTTTTCAAAACTATAAAAAATAAGTTTTACTGCCACCGCGGCACACACCACGCTACGCTACGCATGATTTTCGTGGGGTCCGCCCATGTCTCTCCTTTGAGTCTAATGCGAGCCGAAGGCCGTAGGTACTGGACTTCACCGATACCATGTAGATGGTAGGTACCTACAGTATCTTGCAAATTATCTTAACTTCCTACCTTTTAGACTTATCTACTACTACTTAGTACTATACCAATTTCACTTAATTTCTTATCATTAACACGTGCATAAATATCGAATTTCAGTGACAATAGAGCCCTATTGACATTAAAAACTAGTCGATGTTAAGCTGGATGAAACGTCGATGGAACGCGTTTATAGAGATGAAAAATCTAAAATGTTTTACGCCGACTCTTGTCATTGATTGTCATTGTTCTTTTGAGCGCATTACTTAGTGAAGATATATTTGCAGTTGACTGTACATCAGGGCATTGCCCTAACCAATTAGGGTATAAAGCATAATTTGCTTCACATTTCGCTGTCTTCGCAACGGGAATCAGAATTTATTGCAATGATTACTTACCTCCGCACAAACTATGAATGGGATGGCAGGAAGAGTCTATTTCGGACTTAGTAGGTACGTAGCACAATTGGCCAGTGATTTGATTGGAGGCAAAAGTAAGGCTCAATTCAGATCACAATACGTCGAAGAATATGGATGATAAATAATGAACTAAGTTGTTAATAATATAGTTTCCAACCGAGTTTCCAAAAAAAGGCGGTCCTCAATTTTATATTTTTTTGTTTGTCATCTCAAAACTGCGTCAACATTGAACCGATTATTTCTCCTTTCTTTTATTTGAAAGGTGAAACGGTCCCATCTGCCCAGAAGACGACGGAATCAATGAAGAATCAGTGGAACTCTTTAAATATCTAATATGCATTTCGAGTTTTTAGATTGTTATTAATGCATTTGCTTTCGGTTAGCTTCCAGAGGCGTATCTATAGTCTATAGGTAATCAAATCATGTTGATTTTTCTTCACCATTTATAGTTTGCTATTTTGTGGATATGATAAACGCTATCATATTCAGTATGACCACATAAATAAAACCTTTAAATATGAACCTTTCTCTCTAACTCAAGCAAAGTACAAACTGTACAAGACTTGCATAAAAAAGGCTAGTCAAATAATTTGGCTTACAGACTCATAATAACAATTCATAACCGGAGGTCAAGATACTGGTTTTCCAAAGTCGAACTTCCTGCGATTAACGTGCAATAGACCAATATAATATTTAATTAAAGTTTCAATGGTAATTGTACCTATGTATGGTATGGTATATAATAGTCACGGGGTATTCAACTGATTGAGCAAGATTTTGCGCATTTTTAGGGGTCATGACACGGACAAGGTTCGAATGATGGCCTAGCTAATGAAGATCAGTGAGTCAACTCTGAATTGGATGTGGCGTGAGACGTCGCACTCTGCACGGCTATCACAAGACGGCGCGCGAGCTCTCTCGATTTTTCTCGCACTATACCTCTCTTTCTAAGTTTTCTAATAAGAGAGAGACGGATAGTGCGAGAAAAATCGAGAGAGCTCGCGCGCTGTCTTGTGATAGCCGTGCTGGTGTTCTAATCCAATCATATAATTTTGTGCGGATATTACACAGGGAACATTTGAGTTGGAGTCGTATTTATTTAAGAATGACTCACGCTAGAACGGGCCGTGTCTGGCCCGGGCCGTTTTCTAAGAAAAACGACGGCGTTTTTGCCAATACCCAAACGGCCAAGCCATACCCAAACCCGGCCGAGCCACGGCCGGGCCGTGCCGATACCAAGCCGCTTCCGAGCCTCGGCCGTGGCTCGGCCGGGCTTAGGTATGGCTCGGCCGGGCCGCGCCGTTATTTTTCTTATAAAACTGCCCGTTCTAGCGTAAGTAGGTATATAATTCTTTGTATGTTGTGACTGAGCAAAAAATCTTTCCGTCCAAGCAAGCCTAACATATATATTTCTACAGCCTCCATTCACATCTTAAGGCGCTTGAAGCGCATGACTTACCTGACAAATATCGGTATTGATAAATATTTAGTGAAGGTTCATAACTTTTATTCATAGGTATTTGCTTATTTATGTTGTTGAAAAGTGGACCTATTTTTTGAGTTATCTAAGGTGAAAAGGAAAATTTACCTAACCTAACCCTACATTGTTTTTCTTTTTAGGGTTCCGGATCAAAAAGGTAAAAACGGAACCCTTAAAATGCGGCTCCGTTTGTCTGTCACAAAGTCAAATATCTCAGGAACTACTAATGCTATCAATTTTAAATTTGGAATAGGTGTAAACAAAACTAATCCAGGTATAGGTATGGAAGATGAAAAAATTAAACATATATTTTTAATTTCTATAAAAAAGGATGAATAAGAGGGGGAGGGGGGGGGGGGGGGGAATTTAAAATGTAGTTAGTATGCCAAGAAAGGACTTGAATTGCACATTGTAATAATATTTTGATTAGTAAAGAATATTTTGAAAAAATACTATTGCATCCCTTAGTAGACCATGGGGGAAGTGCATCCCCTTAACCAACGTTCTCGTTGTCCCGATGGCATTCTAAAAGAGCACGAGTACACTGCTCCCAATTTTTTTATTTATTTACGGAAACCACTAACATCTGAGCTATCCACGAGCATCTAACATTTATTAAGTAGCATCTACGTATTTGTTGGTAAAACTGAGGGTGCGACCACTGACCACTCCTTAAAAAGTCTCAATTTTGTCTGTATCAGGATCGGTCCCAATAAGTCCTTGTGATTGTGACCCACATTGATGGTCCGGAACTCCGGACCCTATTTCAACTGGTATCGAAGTCGATTATCAACACGGTTATTGTGGAACTACGTTTCACTTTTTTTTTAATGTATATTCCTCGTTTTAAGGATGTATTGAGGCATATAATAGCTAGCCATCGTATTACCTATAAGTATGTGTACCGATAGAAAAGATTACATACCTATACCGGGTAGTGACACTAAAAGTGTAATTACATATATGCAAAGCTTTAGAAGGTTATGAGGTACCTACACATAGTTACAGTAAGGGAAATGTATTCACGTACCGTACCGTACCACCGTAGAACCTTATCGCAATAAGGTGACATATCACTCGAGTTTGAGTGACGGCGGCCTGTCAATTGCGACAGAGTTTTACGGTTGTACGTGAATACATTTCCCTTGCTGTACTTGCTTGCCTAATGTAGGTACCTATGTAATAATATCATTTTATCCTGTTGCCTCTACTTAGTAGTTTATGACTACCCGAGCTACCTGACTAGCAAATTACCTAAGCAAGAATCCAGCTAACATCTAAATTCCTAGATACCATTCGATTTACGACTGCACTTTTCCACATAAATAACAAATGGCTAAACCTAATAACATGTTTTTATTTTAGAACTTAATGGCTGGCAGGTAAGATTCAAGATCGCTTGCACGTTTTAGAGTTGGTAGAACATAATCAGGTGCTTGTAAAGTCGTAAAGGCAGTTCGACAGACAAGTCGTCCATGTACCAAGCTGAGTAAATAGAACTTGAGGCCGTGCGCTCAATGAATATACTCGATACTCTTTGGCCTACCTACCTACCTACCTACCTATTATTTCTGAATCTTGTAGAATTTTTGCTTTACCAATAACTAGAAGCTGAACTATTGGCGTCATTAGTTAAAAATTCCTCGAATACGGTATTTGACCACGAACAAATAAAAGAAAGATAAATATTATATAAAGATTTAAATAACTTTTGCTATTTTTAAAGGATTTTAAATAACATGGAACACGGAAAGCGAGACTCAGACCTACCTACTACAGTACCTAAAGAAATTAAAAAAAAATCCGGACAAGTGCCAGTCGGACTTGCCCACCGAGGGTTCCGTACAAAATGACAAATGTATAGTTTTCAGATGTTGCCCTGTTCTTGTAAATATAAGACGATATTTACTTGCCAAATTTCATATTTCTAGGTCAACGGAAAGTACCCTAACAATTTTGATGATTCCCTTGAGTGTCGAAATACTCGAAATATACGTTTTTTTTTGCGGCATAAACGGTCGTATCTTTTTTTTACGTTAACTTAGAAGTTTGATATTTTTCACAGCTTCAAGGGACTGTAGACCTTAGTATTAAGGTTTTAATTTCAACTCGATTAATCCACGCATTCCCGAGATAAAGGCTCCAGACAGACAGACAGACAGACAGACAGACGGACAACAAACGGATCCTATAAGGATTCCGTTTTTTTCTTTTGAGGTACGGAAGTATACGAAAAAAATGTACCCAAAATGTACTATATAGTTCCACATTTAAAAAAATGTACCGTCCGTTTAAGTACGTTAAAGTTAAATTACAAAATTAAGGTACACCCGCCAACCAGACAGTCAGGATGGCGGGTGTAGATACTTCAGTGTGCTATGTTCCTAGTTGCTATTGCTACCAATTATTTAAAAATGTTAACACGCCGAAATTTTGTACCAAATTTGTACTTGAATATACAATTGACATTCGGGCAACATAATTCATGGTTTGCGAGTTATACTTACACATTTAACGTTTTTCTACTGCTTGGTACCTAGTAAAGCTCGTGTATAAAGGAGGTTTCCGGTTTGACTTTACTTTTTTAGGGTTCCGTAGCCAAATGGCAAAAAACGGAACCCTTATGGATTCGTCATGTCTGTCTGTCTGTCTGTCTGTCCGTCCGTATGTCACAGGCATTTTACTCGAAAACTATAAGGTGTATTTGAATAAAATTTTGAGGATAGGTGTATTTCGTTAGTCGCTACATAGTTTTGTAATTAAATTACTCGATAGGCCTTTCAAAATAAATATAAGGTTTCTCAGCAATTTTTTGATTAAGTGAATAGAGTCGGAGATAATCGCCCCGAAAATCACTAAAATTGTGTCCCCCCCTCTCTATTCTATTTCTATTCTTCCAGCAAAAATTGTTTTAAACAAGATCGGTTCAATGGTTTTCGAGATATTTCTAAAAAACCGCCTTAAAGAAAAGGACGTAAGTGAAGAAGAAAAAGAAGAAAATAATTTATTAGCGTAAAAAAAATATACAAATATAAGCAACATTAACTTTCTTAAATCTAAACAAAGTGGAAAAAAGAGCAGTGGGCTTATACAGTATAATTTCCATTACACTAAAGGGTCCTCACTCAGCTTGGTGTCACGGGCAAGTGCCATAAGACTTCAGTAACAGTTTTTATCAGAATTAAATATATATATATTCAAGTCAAATCTAACCTACTTTAAGATCTCACATTTTTAAATAACAGCAATTGTTATAGGTATCCAATAAAGCAAAGAAATAGAGTTTAATACTTGTTCATAATGTTATTTTGTTCCTATAAATACATATTTGGATTTTGCATAGAACTTGGCACTCATTTAGATCTCCATTCTTTTTGCGGCGAAGCCCACAGCCAAGCATAATTTTTGTATTGAACTTGGCTCTCCTTTTTTACATTTATGTTTTTGGTGGTTACTTATTCTAATAACACTGAACTTAGTGTACCATCGACAACACACCGACCATCTGTGAACCTTATTACAACGGCGTAAAGTCCACAGATAGTCAGTTAAGTGCCTTGCCGTTAGTACATGACAGGTGCAAGTACAAAATAATGTTTTAATATCTACGTCTAGAAATTGATTTGTCATCTTAAATGTAATAAATATTAGAGGCCTTGGCAGAGAGTACGACTTTGTACCCTTTGGCGTCGAGACCCTCGGTCCGTGGGGTCCCAGTGCGCATAAGTTATTTGCAGAAATCGCGAAACGTCTGGTCGATCTAACTGGTGACCGAAGAGCTGGCGGCTTTCTCGCGCAACGCATCAGCATTGCAATTCAGCGAGGAAATGCCGCCAGCATCCTCGGTACAATGCCTCGAGGGCCTTTTTAGGGTTCCGTAGCCATAATGGCAAAAACGGAACCCTTATATTTTCGTCATGTCCGTCTGTCCGTCTGTCCGTCTGTCCGTATGTCACAGGCATTTTACTCGAAAACTATAAGGTGTATTTGAATAAAATTTTGAGGATAGGTGTATTTTGTTAGCCGCTACAAAGTTTTGTAATTAAAATACTTAAAAAAAATTTTTTAGGGGTGTACTCCATACATAAAACTAAAAGTCAACATTTTTTTTTTCATCGGCAGCCCACGTGTGGCACATGAATCGATAGGCCTTTCAAAATAAATATAAGGTTTCTCGGGATTTTTTTTGATTAAGTGAATACAGTCAGAGATAATCGCCTCGAAAGTCACTAAAATTCTGTCCCCCCCCCCCCCCCCTCTAATTTTTGAACGGTGTATTTTAAAAATATGAAAAAATTCATGGACACAGCGCTTATTAAGTTCATTCACCGAAAATTGTTTTGAACAAGATCGGATGAAAGGTTTCCGAGATATTGCTGAAAAACTGCCTTCCTCAAAGAAAAGGACGTAAGTGCCGTAAGATTTCTATGGCGATACGACCTTTTTAATAGGCACGGAACCCTTCGTTTTGCGTGGTCCGACACGCACTTGGCCGGTTTTTTAGATTTAACTTAGTTTTAATTTATTTTAGTTAATGTTAATCATAATCTTGTATTTAATTCCTGAATAAATTGAATGTTAAAAAAAAATGATTTTATCTAAAAGTTTTCAACCTTTGTTTAAAATTTTAATAACTGTTTGCTAGTACTTTATGCGGCTCAATATTTCTATCAATTTCTTTGGATCAAAAACATTGGAATCTTTATCAAACTGAATCTTTATAATGTTTAGAAGCTTGTACGTCTTACTAAAGGCATGCACAGTCAGCAACATTGCGGCATGTACCATACCTGCCCCTAATATAGAAGTCTGTAAGCAGGAGAGTTTACTTTTCTGTGCAGCGGACAGTAAATACTGTACGTAACTACAGTAATATTTTTTTTCAGATATCTTTAGCCGTTGATTTTTACTTTATACTTCAGTTAAGTAGTCTAAGGCCCGGTTTTATAACGATGCGTTACCTAGACGAAATTTCAGATCAAATTTTATATATAATTATTATATACTAGCTTCTGCCCGCGACTTCGTACGCGTATAAATTATGGATGACATGATATTCTTATGTTTCACCATACGATACCTACTACACTGAGAAATTAGATTATTACGATTTCATTTCTATAAATTATGCGTGTAACAGTTCAAATCCTCATAAACTTTGTCGTCAATAATATTTAGTTACATTGATTTACTTAATCTTTATTGCAAACGAAGTACTGTAGAAGAAAAATTACCAAAACCGGAATTTAAATATAAGATTTCATAATTGAAACAAATGGACCGAGGGCGAGACCCCAAAGATACTCTATATCTCCGGGTGTCTTGTCAAACTACCCCTGAGAGCCAAAGTCCTGAAGGTAAACGGGGAGGCAAGCGAGGCCGAAGGCTGAGCTTTTCGTAGGAATGAAAGGCCCAACGTACCCTTATAGATAGCGCTCCATATGCGAGCCAGAGCATCGAAGGCCCGAGGGCGAGACTCCATGGATACTTACTATCCACAGGTGTCTTGCAAGCGAAACATGAGCCTTAAGTCCCAAAGTTGAGGGGTGAGGCAAGCGAGCCCGAAGGCCGAGCTTTTCGTATGAATGAAAGGCCCAAACCAACCCTTCAGAGAGCGCTCTCTATGCGAGCCCGAGGGCCGAAGGCCCGAGAGCGAGCGTTTCGTAGGAATGAAAGGCCCAAACCAACCCTCCAGAGAGCGCTCTCAATGCGAGCCCGAGGGCCGAAGGCCCGAGGGCGAGCCTATACGGACACTAACTAAACCCAGGTGTCTTGCAAGCGAAACTGGAGACCAAAGTCCCGAGCGAGAGAAGTCAGAAGAAGAGCGGCGAGGCAAGCGAGACCAAAGGCCGAGCTTTTCGTTGGAATGATAGGCCCAAAGAACCGTTTTAGAGAGCGCTTCCTATGCGAGCCCGAGGACTGACGCACACTATCTCCAAGTGTCTTGAAAGCGAAATCTGAGTTCCCAAGTCCCGAAGGTGAGTGGCGAGGCAAGCGAGCCCGAAGGCCGAGCTTTTCGTATGAATGAAAGAAATGTTTTATAATGTTTGAATGGAGTTCTTTTTACTTTCCAGTCAAGTGTATGTTTATCAATTTTCAAGTCTAAAGCTCATGGATTTGAGGAGTTCCCATACAAAGTTTTGCCCCATTTTTTACCCCCTTTGAACTAATTTTTATCATTTTTACAACCTATGACCTGGCCAGGGATTTTCTCGACCGATTAAGTAAAAGTTCCATCAAAATCCTCTATTCACTAAGCTTCTGTGCGTTTTTGAAAATATACCTTTTCAAAATATACATTTTCAAAAACGCAGACACAAAAAAATTAAAACTACAAAAAGTGCATGCTGGTGGGTTTGAACTCGGGGACACCGACTCCGTAAGCTATGGGTGAAACCACTGGACTAACTATCAGTTGTAAGAACACGATGAATTTTTGAATATCTTGACGACATGTTACCATGGTAATGATACTGTTATAACCCCGCTCTTGCAACATTATATAGTTTCTAGTCGCCTCAGAACCTATTTTCATCCCATATTTTTCACGTTTTATCTATACATTGCTAAAAGTTTGAATGGGGTCGTTTTTACTTTCCAGTCAAGTTTATGGTTACCAATTTTCAAGTCTGTAGCTCGTACATTCAAGGAGTTCCCATACAAAGTTCAACCCCATTTTCTACCCCCTTTGAACCCTAATCTTTAAGATTTTTATAGCTTAAAACCTATCCGGCGATTCTCTCGACAGATTAGTAAAGTTTGCATCAAAATCCGTTCAGCCGTTTTCACGTGATGCCCGGACAAATAAACAGACAAACAGATAAACAGATAAACAGACAAAAATTCTAAAAACTGTTGGAACGTGTTCTGTTATCAATTCTAAGTATCCCCAGCCAATTTTTTTTCGTTTATCTTCCATGTACAGACTTTCGACCCTCTTCAGCTTTATTATATGTATAGATAGATATAGATAATTATTTTAACTAAGTAATATTTTTGACAGGTCTAATGGACCTTCATAAAACCGGCGGTAAATGTAATAAGGACAAACACAGTACAAATTAATTTTTATGAACTGATATTGCATCTAAAGTTACAGACGCTATAGGTGTAAATCAGAGAACGTAACGTTACTTAAATCTCAAATATTCTACTTGTTTTAATAACACAAATGGTCATTCAATTCACAGCACTTGTGAGTAGATATCCACATGTTTTATTCATTTACATTACAAATAGGATACCCAGTTGAGTGTTTACAATACAATACATATGTTGATCTAATAGCGAGTGCGTGTAAATACCATCTAAGTTATATACATATATTATACCTTATCAAGCAGCTGACTTTGTCATATTGTCAAGAAACAATATTTGACGTTTGAATCAGCAGCAGTTTTCAGAAGATTATTATACTGTATAGAATCAGCAAACATAAAGGTGTGATTGATAACTTAATTTGTTTAAATAAATAATTAGTCAATTTGTAGCTTATCTTCTAAGTACGTACCAGCATCATCAGCAGTACAAAGGTATCCCGTAATTTCAAGAATTTCGTCAACAACGAACTATCCCCGCCATTGCTGATCGTTTTGAAAAAGGAACATTGGTTTGTTTTTTTTCTCCACAATGTTGGAGTTTCGCACACCGAGCTAGGGCTGTACCATCGTACCGGTTTCTGGCGAGCGCACCGAGTGCCAGGATTGTGTGGACTGGCAATGCGTGCGGAGCCACTCTTGCCCGCCCGGTACCTACTCCAATTGTGGACCGCGATTATTTGTTAACTAGCCACGCGCTCGGAAACAATTGACGGTGTTTGCTGTTGGCCTTTGCAGATAAGATTTTATGTCCATTTTGCTACAGGTTGCAGGGTCAGTATACGTTAGGTTAAAGATCGTAACATCAGATTTGGAACATCCACAAATAATCAGGCATCGGTTATAAATTTTCAAAGGACTTGTAGACATTACTTAATTACTATATTCGATAAACCTCCATATAACGCATTGACCGAATTATAAGTAAAAAAACAGGACCTATCATAAAACTTATTTAATTTAATTGGCTTACAGAAATAATCCTTGAATGTTAGAAAATGTTTGCCTGATTCTTAGAAAATTCAAGATATTCTTCCTACGTCATCGACCATCATCATTAGACCGTCGGGTCATACCTACTTTTTTCCCATTTTGACGCTCTCTTCAGACTTTTACTTCTATTCCGGAGACTTACAACTTAACGCATTCACTGCCACCGACGCATATGTGCGTTTGCCTCCATACAAGTTTGTTCCTAGGAGGCGTGGCTCGGCAGCGAATGCGAACGATGCGGCAGCGAATTGTCTATAATGTAAGACTGAAAAGTGCTTTCTGGATAAGTTTTCTCCATCTTAGACCTTATCTTAAATTTTCCTTTAGTATATTAGGTAGTTGAAAACCGTGCATATTTTGTATCGCCAGAAAGTTACCATTTCTACTCTTTAGCCAGTCACGGACTTTAATTGTTGAGCCATTTAGAGCTCACTTTATACTGGAAACTTCATAGCTTAACTACGAAAAAACAAAATTAGTTGACACCTAAATGGCTCAACAAGCCCTTGACCGTACAACCTTCATAATGAAATAGATACGACACCGACAGCAACTATTTGCTCTAAGTATAGCAGCACATTCTGCATAAATAGTTACCTACTAACCGAAATTAAGTACCTATATTAAGTCTTGCCTGTGGTCGATAGTTAAGATCTTACGTGCATGTAAATATTGTTTTTATCGGATAAACATCAAGAAGTGGAGATGCTGTTTAAATGCAGTTTAAGACTTAAGATCCATCCAAAAATTTGCCTTGGTAGCCCAGCTCTTAACTTTGACAATGTCCACAGTAAAGACGCGAACCTTATTCTCTATATGACCATAAAATCAATTTAATATACATTTATTACTGTACTAAATGCGTATTTCAGTTTGCTATCCCACGTAGAGCATTCCCGAACGCCTCCACGCGTTGCGCCAACTCTCAGCAGTTCGATTGTTCGACATCACCTTTTGTCAATGAGTCTCATTTGTCGCACGTCTTGTCAATCATTCAAACCTGCTACCAGACCATTTAGACGAGACCTCTGCTTTGTAACATAATGGACGAATACAACGTTCAAACTAGAGTGGCGATTATGCAACACATTTTCATACGCAAATGAAGTAGAGAAATGAGGTTTAAGTGACAAATGAGAGCCATTTCTTTCAATTGGACAGCGTTATATTATTTCCTAATTGTTTTCGTCTAAAATACCTACTTAATTACTTAGACTCACGAACTTGCAAAAAAGAAAAGTTCAATTTTTTTGGATTTTCTCAACAGTTGGATTTTTTTAGTACCTATCTATCTAAGTAAAAATAAAATGTACCCAGATATATAATAGACTCATTCACAATTCTTCCTAATCACCTTGAGCTAAATTGTATTACGTTTATGGCACACTTTTTCTTCAAGGGAAGTAACAAGAAGATGGTTAAGACACTGCGATAGTGGTTCATTCATGCGAGCACCTAATTGTTTCCCTATTCGTACAAGCCACCGACCTGTTGATTCTTATTCTGTGATAAACGATGAGAATACGGTAGTGCGCTACTATTTTGCTGACTGTAGATATGATCTGTACAACCAGGATTTATATCACCGCGCCTAGTAACCCTATTACAACCAGGTACGGGATGTACCAGCACATTAATCCCCCCACACCTCGACATTTCGGCACGACATGACAGATGGACTCCGCTGTTCAAGACCACACCGATTATCGAATTAGGTTCCCCGCTTGCTCTTTCGATTGCCAGGGCCGCTGCGCTTTCCGCCGGCCTTTGTTGCATCCCGATGGTGATGGCGAAGGGTAAGGACAGGTTATATCCTAAGTACTGTATAATGCGATTGCAATATCGTAGCTTTGAGGGATGCCGGTGGGTAGTATGTTACCAAATACCGCTCTTTTATGGTCCGCGAGCTAGCAACAGATTTTCGTGACCACTCAACTCCCGTGCCATAACTTGTGAGAAGGTTAAGAATGTTGTATCATGAAGCCCCGTGGACGTCAGCTGCGGCTCCATTGGTGGGTTGGCCAGCAGCAACCACCCAAAGATGTAAAAAAAAAACTGTAATTTCTTCCCGATTTATTTTATTATCAAATTATAGTTAATCCAATATTATGACGAAAAACAATCGTCAGCTGACTGTACAGTGGTGGAAAATCCGTCAGCTGGTCATACGAACATATAAAAAAAAAATCAGTCATTTCCTCCCAACTGAAAATCAGCTGACAAAATGCCGAGGGAAAACAGATCAGATGGATTTAAATACGCGATAGATGCTGACAAAATTTCAGTTGGGAGGAAATTACTGTTTTATATATGTATATATAATCCTATCCGTATATATCCTATTATATCCTATTCCGTATATATATATACGGAATAGGTCTCATGTCTGGGAAAATTCATTATCTCCGTATTTTCATCCGAGCAGAGCTCGGTCGCCCAGGGACTGCATACTTAAAGTATGCATATGGCGTCTCGCGGTGCCTCTTGTTATGTGAGGACGCAGCCTAAAATGATGTTGAAAGTTCGTAAAATATTGCAAAATACGAAATATCTGAAATTCCGTAGGTTCACCAATAATTTCCGTAGGTCTGGGCACAGGGCCTAAAATCCGTAGATCTGCGGCCTTCGCCGTATGTCTGGCAACGCTGGTCACTACCCTGCAAATTCCAGCAAGGGAAGCGCTGATGAATCTCTACTCTATACTATAATATTATAAAGAGGAAGTGTCTGTGAAATTGTAGCCTTGTAAGTTTGTATGTTTTTGTTTTGGGTTCAAAAATTCTTTCACGTGCGTATATAATGGACTTTCTGGACGGTTAAAAGCTATATTTTATCCTACGGGTATTCCTGCGTCCTATGCAATACGCGGGCGAAGCCGGGCGGGCAGCTAGTTTAGTAAATAAATAAAAACTACGAGAACCCCTATACACCTCTAAGATACCCCTTAGGTATATTTCCATACTCGGTACTAGGTACCTATAGCCTCTGTAAAAACCCTGAGCAAATGTACCGGTACAGGCACACATAATAAATAATAGTACTACGTGTACAGGGTAAATTATTACTATACCTACTAACACATAAATTTCGAGTAATTTACTTGACCCAATCTCTGGTTCTAAAGTATTACGATGACATACCTACAATTATGTTAAATCAATATAAGTATGTACCTACTTAGTTATAGGTACAGGAATTTATTGCACATCACATACTTACCTAGATTGGTATTTTAAATTGAGATTTGAGATTCATACAAGATCCTAATAGGTAGTAGGTAGTTCTTTACTAATTAAGTATAGATGTTTTACCGACTTCAAAAAAGGTGGAGTTCTTAATTCATCGGAATATTTTAATTTTTATGTATGTTCCCCGATTACCTACTGGAAGACGCCTCGAATAACAAAATTAACCAAGACTTTTACTTATACTACATTACCTAAACTTCTAACACCATTATAAGGAAAAAAGGAAATTCGTTGTATATTTATTTAACAAGAACAAGAGTAGTAGCATGATACGTCAAACGCTCAGAACTACTGGTGACATCTATGGTTGAGTAGACAAACCAATACTACAGTCAGCCTGCTACGGTCGATGTCAAAGATTACACTTTTGCACCTCACTGAATGGTATTAGGATGAAAAATGTTTAAGTAGGTAAGTACATATGTATCTTTTACATCGACTGTAGCAATACCTAGGCCTATTTCACATGGTTAAGTCTGAACATTATAATTTAATCCGACCCATATCTTCCACTAAAGTACACAATACATAATTAAACAAGTGAAATCAAAAGAATTTTCGAAAAACCCGACTGCTTTTTGACAAGTACCTATTATAGAGAACTATTATATAATCTGTGATTATGTGTTATATAATTTGTGATTGTGTAATTTGTGATTGTGTCCTGCAGTTTGGCAGAAGAAAATAATGTAAAGCAAGGGTTGTTTAACTGAATAAAACTTTTTTCATTTTTTTTTTTTTTATAGCCTATGTCACTCCTAAGATTAAGGGGAATCCAACTACACCTCATACATCAAAATCGATCAAGTCGTTTAGGCTACAGGAGGCCACAAAGAAACAGACATAGATACATACTTACATACACTCGAAAAACATTACCCTCCTCCTTTGGCAGTCGGGTAAACATATCCAATCACGTTGAATGTAGATAAACAATTAAACACAAATATCAAAAAAAGACCAA
Organism: Epinotia nisella; assembly: GCA_932294315.1. Taxonomy (NCBI): domain Eukaryota; kingdom Metazoa; phylum Arthropoda; class Insecta; order Lepidoptera; family Tortricidae; genus Epinotia; species Epinotia nisella. The sequence goes on along the minus strand of OW028682.1, from coordinate 13,210,193 downwards.
GCGCTCGCAAGTTTTTATTAGATTCCAAATTAATTTGGTGACTGGGCTTTTTCTTCGAGATTGGCCAACGAGTGACAGGCCGGCTCCGACTTGTAGTGAAACGCCTTCAGCATTCGACCGCGTCTGGCCAAACACACAGGTGATAACAATCACCAATTAATTATATTGATAGAAATCAAAGTTTTACTGTAACGAGATACTTTTCCCGTATCATTCTTCTTAGTTCCATTAAATAAAAGTAGGTAATCTGCATAATTTTATTTTGTGACTGTAGTGTTGTCATTTGTAACTTAACTGCACTTAACTGTATACTACACTGTTCCAACTCCGTAACAAATTTTACTAACATTCTTTTGTTCACTTCTAGCTCTTTCTTGAAGTAGGATGTAGCAAGGACTAATGTTTGATCACCCATTTGGAATAAACCTGCAAATATTTCCTTTTCAAGACCGTTTAACAATGTTTAATTTTTTTTTACAATTAATGAGGTCACGATTTGACTTATTTTAGAGAATACTTAAGAGTGAGTAATTTTATTAAAGTGCGTCCTGATAACAAAGCAAGTAAACATCTGCGATACGATAGCTCGATTAGAAAAAGCGGCCAAGTGCGTGTCGGGCCACGCGCAGAGTAGGGTTCCGTAGTTGCGCGTCTGTCACAGAATGCGGACTTAAAAGGGGCTTTTGGGGTTTTTATTATTTTTATTATACCCTCGTTTGCGCGCTCGCCGCGGGCAAGAAGCACCGTGCCGTGTAGTTTTCCTTTTAAATTCATTATATGTACTACTGCCACGAATTTTTTCTCGTCCCCAGTAGTAGCCATTTAGCCGGCAGGGGGGGGACACATGACTCGTACAAAAATTAGGGCTTTAAATCATATCATCTCGCAAACGCATAACTAAGTTGAAAAATAGTTTTAGTAAACCCATAATATTTTTGAACAATCTATCCAACGATACCCGACACTATAGGTTTAACGAGAAAAAAAAATACATCACCAATTTACATGTAGGGGAGGGGAGGTACCCTAAAAATTTTTTTTTTCAGGATTTTATTCTACTGTTTTGTCGACGTGATTGGTTTATATACCCACGCCAAATTGCAGTTTTCTAGTTGTAAGGTGTTGTTACTAAGCTAAGCCGAAGACGGACAGACAGACAGACAGACTGACGGCCATGGCGAAACTATAAGGGTTCCTTGTTGACTACGGAACCCTAAAAATGTCTTGAATCTAGTCCGAATTGACCCTGCTTATGCCGTGCAATCCGTGCATCCTGCATGCAGTCCGCCGCGCTCGCTCGTCTGAACGCGCCTTGTGATTCCACTCGGCGAGCCTATGGCGGCCAATACACGGTGAGTAAATACTGATGATCCACCTATAGCTGTCTCACTCTATCGCATTTTTTAGAGTGAGACAAATATCGGTGGATTGTCAGCATTACTCACCGTGTATCGGCCGCCATTACTTTGAATGAAACTGCACCCAGGCGGTCCTGCAATCTATAAGTGAAAATCAAGCCTTAGGGTAAATATTTGTGTGATGAGCGTGAATATTTGTTTCTGAGTCTTGTATGTTTTATCTATCTATCTATCGATAAATATTTGTGTCTATTAAATATATCCTCGTCTAGTACACATAAAGCTGCGTCCGCTGCGCCAATGTGTTTGATGTTTTTAAACATCTAACATGTTATCCGTCAGTTTCGGCAAACAAATAGGGTTTTGTTTTGATTGGCAAAACATTTTTGACGTTTTAAAACCACGAAAACATGGCGCAGCGGACGCGGCTTACACATGGTCCGCGAGCTAGCAACAGAGGGCCTACCGCGAAACGAAATTCGTTTTCGTTCGTGCATCTCCGTCTCTGTTGCTCGAACTAGCAAGTGCGACAGAGACGGAGATACACGAAAGAAAACGAATTTCGTTTCGCGGTAGGCCCTCAGATTTTCGTGACCAATCAACTCCCGTGCCATAACTTGTGAGGTTCAGAATTTTGTATCGTGAAGCCCCGTGTACGTCAGCTGCGGCTCCGTCGACGGGTTAACCAGCAGCAGACAAAATTTCAGTTGGGAGGTTTTTTTTTTTACATGTTTGGGAGGTTGCTGCTGGTCAACCCACCAACGGAGCCGCAGCTGACGCCCACGGGGCTTCATGATACAACATTCTTAACCTTCTCACAAGTTATGGCATGGGAGTAAGTGACTGACAAAAAAATGCACGTAGCTCGCGGTCTAACAGGCCTTATTGAGCTTACTGACGGACTAGGTCGATTTGTGTAAGATTTGCCTCTATTATTTATTCATTTATTTATTTTTTAAAGCCTTTTGTCTCCTTGTCTTTCTCTGTCTTATAGCTTGCATTACGCGGTGGACTGCTTTGCAGGGCTGTCTTTTGCGCTTTTACAACGTTAAAGGTGGCAACACTGCCAATGCCAACATTAGAAAAAAATAAAATTGACAAAAGTGTTCTGTCATTTTCTGTCCCAAATCAATCACAGTTGGTTTTCTAAAACAAAAGCTATTTAACAATATTAGTAATTATGTTTCGAGCAAATAATTTTGATAAGTTGCTCGGTGAGTATCTTGGTGCCGATGAATGGACAGTATACAATTGAAACTATTGTTAAATATAAGTTGACGATTCCAATATCTCCGATATCTCTGTCTAGTGGAATTTTCTCTTATTCACTTTCTTTTGCTACGTATAAAAAGTTACTCAAAACTCATTACCTATTGAGAACACAACAAAGTGGTGCAACTTGACAGCTTGTGTCGATTTCTCTAAACTCGATCGAAATATTATGAAATGATGTATTTCAGACAAAGCCACAAGTAATCTACGTTTGGACCCAGACTGGCCCACGATTTTGCAGATATGTGATTTGATTCGGCAGAATGATTGCACGTATGTATGATTAGCTGGATAAAGTTTATGGTTGACTTGTTGAGGGTGATGACAATGATTGTTGATGGTGGTGATTGTCCGCAGGCCAAAGTACGCTATCGCTGCAATCAAGAAGAAATTGTACTCTCAGAACCCACATCAGGCCATGTTTGCGCTGCTCACCCTTGAGAGTGTAGTAAAAAACTGTGGTAAGCAAACCATTTGCGTTTTAATGATATGACTCAGTGATCGATTAGCATGAATGAGTTAAAGTTCGTACAATAACAATAATTGCTACATTTCAGCCTCTTTTGTCGCACAATTTTGATTCAGTATTCTGTAAGGATAAAAAATATTTACCATATGAACCTACAACCTACTCATTATGGTATAATTCTGTGGAGACTAAAATGTAATATAAAGTTTGAGACGAATTGAACCGGGGTTGATAATAATATATCTTGGTGAAAAAATGTTTTGATAATGACTACATATTTATCACATGTATTGTAGGTTTATGTATACAGACATTTTAAAATGGGACTAGTTTGTTATAAACATTGTACTAAATTTAATTGCAGTCCACGGAAGACCAGCGTCAAGGTACTCACAAGGTACCTTGACATAAAGCTGAGTGGAGGCCATTTCAATGACGATTTAAATTTCTCACTACTGTTTCTTCTCCTGTTTCCTAAGTTTTAAAACGTCATGAATAAACTTATTTTCTTCTTCTTCTTCTTCAGTCCCTACAAAATATTTTATGTAAAAAAGGCAAACAATTAGAAACAATATTTGTGGACACAACAATAGAGTTCATAGATTCTTAAACTAAAACCAATCAAATTTTAGAATTATATAATAATAAAAATATAAGCCTTCATTTAATGACTTTTTACATTTAAAAAGTAAAAACTCTTATTTAAAAAGCTATATCAGATATTGACACTGTCCATCTTGCCTTCTGGCATAGGCCTCCTCTAAAGATTTCCATTTTTTTTTATCTGTAGTTTTTCTTGTCCATATGTTTCTTCCTATTATTTTAAGGTCATCCTCCCATCTCCGTACCTGTCTAGTCTACCAAATTTCCTTTTTCCTTCTCATGGTTACCAATCTGATATTTGCTTTGTCCATTTATCTTTCATGTCTCTAAATATGTGTGCCACCCATCTCCACTTTAGCCTTTATATTTTATTTGTGTTATTGTTTATATTTGTTCTTCGTCTAAATATTTAATCTTATTTCATTCAGCTTTTTACACTTAGGATGCTTCGTTCCATGGCTAACATGTTTGGAAACCAATGTATATGCTTAAAAACTCCCAACAAAGTTTTTATCTGTTTATGACCCTTAACAACTAACAACAACCACATTAAATTATGATACAACAAACATTACATTAATTGTCATAACACCAGCACTGGGAAATTATCTTAGTAAATACGAAATGTAGGTAGGTACTAGAGATTAAACTAATTAAATGACAACTGATTCTAGCAAATAAGCCTAATGAGGCCTTAGTAAAAATAAAATAGAATGTAATAGTACAAGTTTTTACTTTGAATAAATAAAAGTAAAAAATAGAAACATCAAGGAATTGACCCTAAATATTGGCAGTTATTCAACAACTCTTGTCAATATTTATCTACTCTTCTTTTCATTGAATATGTTCTGAACAGTGTTTGTTTTATTAAGGTGTGCAATAAAGAGTATTTATATTGTATTTTTCCGTTCCACATAACAGGATCAGGCATACATGATGAGGTGGGATCAAAGGCGTTTTGTGAAATGCTGCACGACCTAGTAAAGACAACCCCACACGAGAACCTCCGCACCAAGACCCTGGAACTGATACAGGCGTGGGGCTTCGCTTTCCGGAACAATCCGAAATATAGATCTGTACAGGTATGTGTTGTTAAATTCTGAAATTGCTTGACTGAAAGTAAGAACAGAAATAAATATATGTATCTGGTGTAAAATAAAAAGTACAATCACTAGATAATATATTAGGAAATTTGGTATTTCTATTATGCTCACTATCGTGAATTTATATTTACGAATTTATTCATTATCTGTTTAATCTCTTGATTTGTGTAGGATTGTCCCCTTATGTTTATTTGTTTATCACTGTGTGTGTACCGCGATGTAAATGGGTTGAAAATGTTTATTGACCCCTCTCCTCCCATGGATATATCCATGCAAAGCTCAAATATGAAGAGAAAACAGAAACAGAAGTAGTAGAGAAGTTGTAATTATTGAGTGATATGAATAAGTAATGGAATAGATAATCATTATTACCAACTAAAAATAATTACTAATAGAGGCTTTGACCTGTTTATTCACTGCTGAGTACAAGCACTTACTTTTCCGCATTTGAGTCACTAATTTCCAACAGAAACATCCAAATGCTGATTAAAATTGGTTATCAGTATCATTATTTGCACTAAATTTTATCTTTCTATTTATCTAAATTTGATGTCTGTTATGTATTCTTATCATCAGTAATATGAACTTCTTCTTACTTTCAATCAGTATTATTTTAGTTATAAAACGGTAACCACCAATTTGTTACCAACCAGTAACAGCTGCGATTTTTCCCCACCAGTTAACTCCTGGGTAAAAGTCCCAGCTGTTACCACTAAAGTGAAGTGAAATGGCGTTTGCCACTGGTAACTAAGCCCGTAAAACTGACGGGCCTGGGTTCAAATCCCGGTAAAGGCTATTATTCAATGAATATTCGTTTCTGGGATATTTTCTATGCAGGCATTTAAGTATTTATGTTATTATGTAAATGTAAGCATTTAAATATATCGTTACACAAGCCTTATTGAACTTACCATGGGGCTAGTTCGATTTATGAAAGATTGTCCCCTGATATCTATTTAGGACCATTTCGCCAGACTGGCCACCTAATTTATCGGTTTGCGACCAGGGCAGCTAGCATGATAGGTTTCATGGTCATGTTTTACGTGACGTGTTGTTAAATTTGGGCCGTATAACGTGACCATAAAACCTATGCTGAACTACTTTCAAAATTGCATACGGCTCACGGTTTGTCTAGTCTGTTATATTTATTATCTATGATTGAAGAAACCTTGTCCTTGAGGTGGTCGGTGGTATCTAACCAAAGCTGGTCGCGTAACCGGCTTAATGACCCTATTTGTTATTTACTTACTGTCCAGTTTATTACTATCATCTCAGAAAGGTCACCCTTTATTTCATTACTGCGTTTATTTGGCGAGTCACCCCTAAGCTAGTTTTGCGTAATAGTCCAATTTGTATGAACACATAAGTCGTTTAGTCTAGACCTACTAAACAACGAGAATATTTTGGCAAGCTTTCATAAACGATGAAAGTAGTGGTTTGTCTGTCTGGTTGAGAATATTGATTCAATTCAGCGGGTCAATGCCCTATTCTAACATAGCTAAGGTCTTTGTTAATATATTTGGTTTCTTAACACATTCACTGCGAAGAATCGCTACTTCGCTACGCTCGTAGCCCCGTGGATTTCCCTTATATAGCGGAAAGCGACTAAAGCGTAGGCGGGTTGCAGTGAAAGTGTTAACTCTTCAAACACCTGGTGATCGGTTATCAAAAATTCCGAAACTAATTAATATTCTAAAATTTCACAATTTCTAAATCCTTACCTTACTAGATTTTCTCCTTGTACAACTTAGATTTAGATAATAGAAAATGTACAGTCGAGTTCTCCAATATCTATACAGACAGCCTTTCAAAAATATCTACACATGTGTCTTATGTCAGTAATAATAAAGCCTGTGTACAGATATTTTTGAAAGGTTGTCTGTATAGATATTGGAGAACTCGACTGTACATAGGCTATGTATATAGGCTAGCTTTATACCCATAAATCCTCAACGCTGAAACATGGTTTTTTGACATAAAAACGGTATTCACGACGAACTTATCAATTATCAATACACAGACATAATACAATCCATAAATGTTCCCTTTTTGATTTGGTAATACTGAACGCTAATAAGTAAACAAAACAACACTAACCGCAAAACATAATTTGCAAACATGATGTCTGAACTATGTAAAGTTAACAGAATCATAACAGTATTTCATTGATTTCTTGTCCGCCTAATCTAATTAGGATTGTTAATTTTTTTTAACCCCCCATTTTTATTTTATTTTTCGAAAATATAGAGTAATTCAAGAAACTAATTTCAACATTTTAGCAATTCGTCGCTTCGTTTATTTTTTATAATTTTTTGAAAATATGCGATACGACTTCTCGTAAATTACATGTAGTGGCTGAATCTATGTATAGCACCACGCCCAATATAAAAAAAAAATATTTAAATGTCAATCGATGGTTTGTAGACATCTGTCAATGTCGTCATTGTCATTCTAAACGTGTTCATTTCTCATTCTGAAATTTCTGCAATAAATTTAAAACCCAAATACAATACCACAGCCTCTGTTTTGTGTTGCTGACCCATGTTTCGAAGTAACAAGGAATGTTATCTTAGTATGGGAAACTTTTGATGCATGTTACATAAATAACATCATTAAGCATGCGGAACAGTTTTGGGAAACCTATTTATATAGTCACTAGCAACTCAAAGCAAAAAAGTGGCATTACATGTAAACGATGACAAAACAAAAGTAATGACAAACAACCTATACAGATCATGCTAGATTCTTCACGGGAATATGTTGAAGACTACATTTATTTAGGTCACTTAATTTCCTTTAAATCAAGCACTGAAAAAGAAGTTGATAGATGAATAAAACTCACATGGAGTAAGTATTGGTCCCTGAAGGAAATTTTCAAAAGTAAAATGCCTACTAAATTGAAAACTAAACCCATGAACACCTGCCTACTCCCATGTCCCACTTATGCATGCCAAACCTGGCCCCTAACCAAAAAAACGCTGTACAAACTGAAGGTATGTCAGAGAGGAATGGAGAGAAGCTATCTGGGATTGAAACTTAGAGATAGAGTAAAAAACAAGTCAATCAGAAAAATAACCAATGCCACAGATGTAGTCAAACAAGCGCTGCGACTCAAATGGAAATGGGCAGGCCATACACTAAGAGTTAAAGACAAAAGGTGGTCAAAGACAACAGTAGCAACATAATGGGACCCTATGGACAGCACATGAAGAAAAGGAAGACCACTCTCAAGATGGAGTGATGATATCAAAAAGACAGTGGGATGCTATTGGGGAAGAAAAGCTAAAGACAGGGAAACCTGGAAAGCTTTCGAGGAGGCTTTCACCGCTTTAGGCGGTCCTTATGCGGAAGAAGAAGAATATTTTAAGAATAGTGAATAGGAAAGTGAAATATTAGTGAAAAATAATAAAAACAAACAATATAAAACTTTATTTTTAAAATAGTGCATAAAATATGGTCAAAAACTCTGTAATAAGGAAATAAAAGCTCATCTTATCTTATATATTTACAAAATTAATAAAAAGTGCTCTGAATTAAATAACATGTTTTATTTTCAACATTAGATATTTTCTTCCTGTAAAGTAGCTCCAACATTTCTTAGCTTCGCTGTAGGTTTAAATGTCGGTTGTTTTTTTCACAGATTTAAAGTTGCTGTTTGTCACATCTTGTTCAGGCTGCAATATGAACAATTAAATATGAAAAGTTATGTAAATAAGCTAAGAAAAAAATATATTAGGGAAATCTTAAATATGTGTGTAAATACTGTCACATGCTCTGCTTACCCCTTTTGAGGGCACGTACACACCGTTTTCTCGTTCCATCAATGGGGCCCCATTGACGGGACAAATCAATGGGACCATGAGGGAGGCTTGTTTCTCGTGGTCCCATTAATAACATTTCACTTCCTGTATATATTATATAATTTGCACATATATGTTGTAAAGATAGGTAGGTTAGGTTCGTTAGGCATCCTTAGATGCCCGAAGAGCAAACAGAGCAAACAAACTGTCGAAATACCAGGATATCATACACCTAACGAACATATCCCTACCTAGTGTTGGAAGAAAAGTGGGAGCGCACATACATATACAGGATGTTTAAGTGCATTTCAATAGAACTTAATGGGACTACAAGAAACAAGTCTCCCTCGTGGTCCCATTGATGGGACAAATCAATGGGACCACGAGAAAACCGCGCACATACTCGTACATAACACAGGCGTGTAATACTATGTTACTGAACCTGCCCGTAAAGCTAGCTTTTAGTCTAATGTGTCTAGTAGATATCCTTTCTGTATTTATAAAATTTATATTTTTAAAACTGAATGAATTGAATATTGAATGCATGTGGTTTTTTTATACTTACTTCGAAGTGATCCTCGCAGCAGTATTGTGTATAACACTGATAAAACTCCACGTTGGCTTCACAACACCACCTTTCACGCAAGTCTTCCCGGATGCGAACTATCGTTTTCGAGCTATTTTTGGAGTCGTTTTTACACGTTGGTTAATAACATTTCATGTAATTTTCCATGTCTTCCATTAAATTAATCACAAATAACGATATTTAAAGTCAGTTTATTTATAGAGTGGCTTGACAGAAGCTTGACAGTGACGGTACCACAGGTTCGATAAGTGTTTATCTTTTAATGACCAAAGTCTTTTCTGATTCAGCCACGAGGGAGGTCCACAGAAGGTCAAACAAAGGTCACACGTATATATGCTGAAATATCTTTAATCATCCATTATTTTGATAAAGTAAATGTCGGAAACTGTTTGAATACCTCATATCTCGAAATGGTTTTCGAAATAGCACTTAAGAAAAAAAATGAACAATCCTAATTAGACCACATTACCATTCGTCGCTGTTCACGCCCAGTGACATTGTGTTTCCTAGTGATAAAATGACAACACCATTTTATTCGAGTGAGTTTAGTTCAGCTTTTATTGCCTTCTGCACTTTTTTGCACGGCCATCAATTTATCATTTGAAAGGGCTAGTGAGCCCAAACAAGACGGGTTTCTCTGGTGTAATAGGTCCAGGCAATGAACTGACAACTTGTATGGAAAAAATGACATATTTGGAAATCATTTATAATAGCTAATTTTTTTAATGTAACGGATATATTATCAATTAAATAGTTACCTAGAGGCAAAATCCAACAAAAAATCAGACATCACAAAAATCAATATTTAATTAGCTCCTAAAAAGTCCGGATAAATATTAATATTTTTTTATCTTTATTTAGGTTCATTTACATTTGCTTTAAAATATTCAATATAAATACAATAAAAAAGACAATGAATGTTTAATTTAAATCTATATAATTACTTCCGGGTGGAAAGTTTGTTGGATTCTTGAATAAAGCATCTTAGAATAATGTTTTAGAATGAAATAAACAAAAAAAAACGCTATTATAAATTAATGTTTTTCGAAACCGTATTTTGCCTGGAGTATAATCATTATTACTGCTGCTATAATTATGTCATCATACGGCTGATTGGCGGACGTTTGATAGATGTTATTGATGCGTTTATTTGCTCTAAAACAACTAAATTGATTTGAATCTTTGTTGTTATTATAATACTGAATGAGCACATTCAGATATACAGTGGGTATAACCAGGGATCGGATACCGGTATTTTCACCATACAAAAATACCGGTTTTATTTCGTTCAATTTCGTTCTTTGGTTTTGAATTTCATTTTTGATCAGGCTGTCTAATAATACGAAAATATTACCTAAATACATGATAGAATCCTACATTAAGAGCCTAAAATAATTCAAAATATTAGACTACTTCGGGGACGTTTGAAAAAACCGGTTCCGATCCCTGGGTATAACTCAATTAATTGTTTATTTAAAATGCCAATCCATAATCTTTCAAGTGTTGCTTCTAATTTACCAACAATAAAAATATTTTGTATAATTATATTATTATTTTTGAACGAGCAAGCGAAGCGAACGAAGTTCTCCGTTTTAGCTTGGGCCAAAATTCTTCAGTATGTCCGGATCCAGATGTCCCGCTGTCCGGCTGTTCTCCTCTACAGGTCACATTTCTCAACTGATTCTCGTGAAATTTTGTGAGCAGCTTCAATAATTATATATTTATTTTTCGAAAAAGAATGACAGACACGCGAGTTCTACAGCTCACAGTAGAGCCACTAGTAATAAATTGTGGTATTAGATGAGTTTTGTTTTGCGTGTGGTGGTAAATACAAATATTCAATATATTATCTTTACCCGTTAAAGGGTTAAGATGAGCTATAACATCGCACTGTGGTGGGCATAGAGGTAAGGGGACATAGGGACTAGGTGCCATTAATTTGCATAAAGGAAGGACAAGGAGGAACATAAGTTGGGATTGAACCCGGCGACCATTATTTCATTTAGGTTCAAATGAATTATTAATAAGTTCAAATAAAATAAGGCATGACTTTAATTAAACCATTTAAACAATTCATCCTCATTCTATATACCTAATTAGTAAAACTCGTTATTAGGCCGAAGTAACATTGCGCTATCAAAACAGTTCAAATTTTCTTCTCCCTTCCCAAACCCAATGACTCGGATTCAGCTGTTTCTAAAATAAATTCTGATCTAAAGCGTATATCAGAATGGGCCACTGTAATCTGTTTGGTACTAAATCCCAAAAAAGTCGAAATACATGGTAATCCGTTCACAACGCCAAACAAATGCTATAGAAGCCCATAATCCTGTAATCGAAATGAATGGCGTAAATGTGGCTCAAGTAAGTGAAGCAAGGAATCTAGGCCTTTTGATGGACATCCTCCACTTTGAAAATCACGTAGCTGAAACAGTCCAGTTCTGTGTGTAAGAAAGTGCGGCACCAACGCTCGCCTCCGCTCACTCGGTGTCGCTCGAACTAGCAAGTGCGACAGAGACGGAGATACACAAACGAAAACGAATTTCGTTTCGCGGTAGGCCCTCTGCACTTTCTTACGGCGGGCGGGGGCTGCCCTCCCTCCGCGCCTCCGGGCTTTTATATACACGGTAAGGACCACAAAGACCACGCGGGGTCGGGGTTGACAAATTCGGTTCCGTGGCAAAAATATGCTCGGCTCAGGGTAGTGGAGTGCTCTGATTCTATTTTTGGTATGTCTTATTTGTTTCACGTAATATTCAATAAATTCAAAAAAATACAAACTTATGTCCGGCGGCTAAAATTGCTTTAAATCATTTAAAAACAACCCAAAAAAGCCCCCCACAGCGTCAGTTATCCTCAAACAAGGCGACTTATTTTAAGATCCAACCCAAGCAGAGTACCTAACTAAACTCTGCTCCTACCACTTTTATTTTAGTTAACACTCTTCGAAATTTTACTCTATTTATATACACTATAAATAAACTCGCCTTTTTTAAGATACCGTCCCAATTTGCACCTACCCACATCTAATAGTATTACAAATAATCGTAATCATAATCTTTATTGCACACCATGGTATTAAAGTTGTTGCAAATAAAGTATAGTGTCACATGGACATATACATACATATTATACTTTACCCATTAAAACAAAGACTCATAAACAAAAACACCATAAATATTTAACTATGAAGTACCTATTGATAATAACAACAATATTCTGATGATCGATAAAATTGATTCGCGCTGCACTGGTCGTAGCGTAGCATCAAGATTAAGATTTAAAGGTTCTGGCGGAAGATCAGCGCTGTGGGCTCCGCAACAGTCATGCTCTCACGCTCAGTCAGTAGGGATAAAATATAACCTGTAACCATAAAGAAAATCCATTCTAAACGCAAGTGACAGAATTTTTGAAATCGGTTCCGGAGATTACCCAAAACATAAAAACTTACAAAGCTACAATCTCACAGACACTTCCTTTTTATAGTATTAGTATAGAATACTGATTTCTAGTATTGAAGGCGTTTATCTGGTAAATATTTTTGCTTAAACTTGAAGCATTGAACCAAGCAAGCCAGCGGTGGGTGAGACATGTATGCAATAAATGAATTTAATTGAGAACAACATCAACATGCAATCAAGGTCATTGACACTTTCATCTTGGCAATAGTCGTAGTCCTATACGTTAACCCAATAGCCGCCACAGAAAAAAATATCGCGGTAGCACCCGCGCACCGCGCACCACGCGGTAAAATGACATGGCGTGTTAGTGCGAACCATTGTACCTATTTCATATAGTACACAAGTTTAAATATTACAGTGATGTCTTAAATCGAACTATGCATCAAGAATATAATCGCTCTAGGTATAACTTGCTATCAGAAGAGATAAAACTATCAAAAACAGATAAAATATTTGACGACAAACTTAAAACTAGGTATGTTAACCGATATAGCGTACTACAGCGTTGATGAATTTTTCGAGATGTGCACTGGCCCTAAGTGGAAGTGAAGGAACTTTATATCACAAATTAGAAACTAATATTTTTCAATTGAAATCTGCTGTAAGACTCGGACATGTAAAGCTATACGCGACCTTATTGACATCCGATTTAATTAATTAATAATACTATTAGTACCTACTTTTTATTTACCTATTATTGACTGATTTGTACATTGACTTTTATGAATAAATATCTTGTATAAAATTTTGATGGTAGTTAAGCCATTGAGTTGATTATCCGCCTATGGTTACAAATTTACCTGCGGTTATTTTATGACGTGAGTATTATCGGGGAAGCTCAATATCAGTCAATAACAGTGACTCATACCTTATAGCTTCCCCAGACAAAGCAAAACGTCACACTGAAACCGAACATTCACTCAGACAATGTCATTTTACTGTTCAGTGACTTGTTGAAAGAGGAAACTTGCTACTGTGTATTTATAAAAGGTTCATGAAGTGTAGGTAAGGTGAAGTTACAAAAGTTAGTAAAATGCCTGCTTGTCGACAGGACACTGTGAACATTCTCAAAGCAGAAGGATACAAGTTTCCACCTCTGAAGGAATCTGATGCAATGTTCTCAGCTGACACAGCCCCAGAGTGGGCCGATGGAGAAGTGTGCCACAGGTTTGTACAATAATGTAATAAAAAGAAAACTAAAGTATATTTAACGGACCTAATGCCAAATGGCATTATGCTTGCGAGTTAACTTCAGTACAACTTGGATGACTCGATGTATGAAGATCGCCATCGCATCGCTAATCGCTCTACCAGTGGGGCCCAGACTCAAGTGTACTTATGCCACAAAATAAATAATAGTACTACATATGTACTTATGCTAACTGGTTTCGGACCTTCTACCATACTTTTAAATGGTTGTTTTTCGGAAAATATCTTTGCAATAATTTTATTTGTATTTGCATCATCAAGCTCTTTTCCCTTACTTTATTTATTTTTGTAAAACAAGTTAACTCCTTAGTTCTATGCTTCTAATTTTATAAAAAAACTTAAATTATTGGTTTGAGAAAAGATTCTTTGTTTATATGAGTCAATGCATGTAAAAGAGCTCGCGCCATGTAAAAGGTAACTTCGCCAGGGCTCTTTTTACCATTGTTGACTTATAATAATATTGGCAAGACCATAAAATTGAAAAAGATTTCTCAGCCACACTGTCTAGTCATTGCCATCACTGGAATCTCTCGAACCCAGATGCCGTGTCGCCTTCTCCCTAATGGTGCGTCGCCACCACTGCAGAGCTTGCGGCCAGGTCTTCTGTCAGCAGTGCAGCTCCAAGAGTTCCACGTTGCCCAAGTTCGGCATTGAGAAAGAGGTAGGCTTCAACCAAGTTTGGCATTGAGAAAGAGATAGGATTCAATGGTTTTTCTATGTTTAATTTTAGAATCGACTAATGCAATGGTGTGGTTTACTTGATTCAAGACATCAAAAAGTGTTGAGTCAATGTAGAATTGTTATTGACTGAAGCTGAGTTTATCCCAAATACTAATCCTACAGAATTTATTGGTTTTGATATGCTGTATGCATCAACATTTGTTATATCTATTTTTATATATATTTAAAATAAGTAAGTAGGGTTAATCTCAAATTAGCAGTGTTAGTAGCCTAGATATCAGCATTAACGTCGCTAGAAAGTTGATATCCCTTACATACTCCATCTGTAGTAAGATGTGACAATCGAAGCATTCTCCCAAAAGTCCCAGAAAGGTATGGTAGGTTATTTCTAATTTGTTTTCGTGCAATACTTTTATCTATGCGCAGGTGCGAGTTTGTGATGCCTGCTATGACAAAGTCAGCCGCCCGCCAACTTCAACAGCAAAGTTGGAGATAGTTGACACTGCCAGTGACTATGGCCCTGCTGCACAGCCACAGGTATGGATATTGTATATTCATTGCAGTGTATGAAAGTAAATATTTTCAACTGTAACTGAATAATAATGGGATGCACTCTTACATGATCCTTTAAAGGGCAGTAGCATAATGACCAATAACAAAATCACTGGTACCATGTTACCCACCATGCTTCCACCGAATAGACCTTGCGGAACACCAAGGCTGGCTGTAAAGCTAGCAACATACTGAGCTGGGTCCATTTCCTGGCAGTCTTGTGTTTTTGTATTTATTTCTTTTATTATCTGTGTGTTTTTGTCATAAATAAATGTTTGAGTTTGGAGTTTTTGGTTATTAAAATAGTAAGAACAATATGATCAATTGTTAAGCAATAACTACTTGTTTTTTCTGATACTGGTACTTTATGGCATAAAATCTATATGCACATCCAATATTCAGATCACTGGAAACTAAAATTATGCTTGTAATTAAGTCAAGGTTATTTAATGGGCTTGTTGGGACTGAATGAGTACTAAAGTTAGGTTATAAAACTTATTTTATTTACTTATATCTTATGACTATCACTGGGCTTCGTAATTATCTCCTGGCATTTCACCGCCCGGCACTAACATCGCAATGTTGTTCCCATTTAACAAAATTTGGTCTAACTTCGTTATTTTTCTTCCTTCCGGCGTTGATTCGTATTCCGTAACATCGTCCAGTAGCATGTTTACGAAATCGTCGAATCCCTGTAGCGTTCCCACCATTTCTTTATCGTTTTTCATGATAATATGAATCCGGGAACCTATGCATTTGTCCACCAACTCAAGCGGCAATAGCGTGTTTGGATTGGGTAAAGAAGATTGAGCCATTTTATGTTATCGATCGATTTCCTTCTATCTTGAAACGTTTATCAGAATTCGTTTTGCACAATGCAATGTAGAATTTATACGTAATCCTTTGTATGGTTAGAAGAAAGATACATTAAATATCATAACGTCGCGCTAACAAATTCGTGGTTATTTTCACTTGATTTGACATGACATTGACAATGACATGACAGTTGTGGGATTGGCCGTAGAGGGGCTACCGCAACCGCACCGCGAAACGCAAACGAACTTCGTTCGTGTTACCCCCTCTGTCGCACTTACTAATTCGAGCGACAGAGAGACGGTAAGCCCTCTGAGGACATTTGCACAAGTATGCCGTCGTCGCTTTAACATTTGACTGGAATAGTCACTAGTCACCGCAGTACCGGTTTTGTTTTTACTCATGGCAACCCTATGTTGGACAATTTTGTTTGAATCCGAGGCGCAAAACTACATGTCGGAAAAAAAAACTAGCTTCTCTCAATTTTCTATATACTGTTTGAATTTAACGACGTACAAGACAATATTTGAAGAAGATTATTTTTTTAATCCTGGAATAATCGTTTTTGGTGTGTAGTTGATTCATAATGTCTAAAAAATACGTGACAAGTTATCGTGGAGATATGTACTTCACGCCAACGGGCAAATTAGAGATAAAGGACGAGCCAGTGACTCCAATTGAGGAAGACTTCGGTGATCATAATAATTTGGATGATTCGATAAGGCTCGAATATGGAGAAATGAGAAAATCTTTGTCCATGAACGATTTAGCTTCTGTTACTTCAGACCTTTATCAAGACCACATGCACCAGAGAGTAACAAGCACGGGCAAGCTGTCGAAAACTAAATTCGTATCAGTGGCTGAAGCTATTTATCACTATCAAAGAGATACGCCAAACCGTTTTCATTCATGGCGACCGCAAGCGTTCCGTCCAAGTGGAGCCACAGGGCGGTCGGGCCTCACCATTCCCCAGTCACCGATGTTGAGATGTAAGGCGCGCTCTCGACCGATCCACATTGTTTCTCAAAAAGAAAAAGAAGAAATGGAGGCTGAAGAACTTAAGAAATTTAAGATTAAAGCTAATCCAATTCCGAAATCAGTAATTGAAGGGTGTAGAAACCTTCCTGATGTACCAAGAAAAATGCCGACTGTCCCGGAGCCATTTAATTTGACGGAAGTCAATAAAAAATCAAATCATTCACCCATTCAATTTCAAGTGTTTAAAGCTCGTCCTGCTCCTAGACACATACTCGAGAAGCCACAAGTTTGTCCTAAACAAGCAATTCCACTCACCAAACCTGTAACTCCCAAGTTCCGCTCTAAACCTACTATACATGTGCATAACTCAGCACCTGAGGCAAAACCACAGAAGATGGTGGAAAAACCAGCCCGTCATGGACCCATTCTGCCAGAACCATTTTCTTTTGAGAAGAGAGATGATGAAATGAAGCGCCGCCGAGAGGAAAGGATTAAGAAGCAAATTGAAGAAGAGCGCAGACAAGCATCCCAATTTAAAGCACAGCCATTGCCAGCAGCTGTGAAAAAACGGATGCAAGGTACCACAGTTAAGTGTGGTTCATCATCTGCATCCTCAGAAAATAAAGAAAATCACATCAAATTTCACGCCAGACTGGCAGTTGTCCTGCACAAAGAACCATTCAAACCTGTACTGAAGCCAGTACAACTAATGAAACCCATTCCATTCCAACTGACCACAGAGAAGAGAGCAGCAGAAAGAGAGAGATTTGATATGTTATTGAAAGAGAAGGAAGAGGAACAGGAGCGGCTTAGACAACAGAGAGAGAAAGATATGCTAGAAGCAGAGGAAAAAGCCAATGCTGAATTGAGAGCTAAGCGTGTGCATCACCCGAAACCAGTTCCTGTTGCTCAGCTACCATTTGTTGTGGAAAGATCTGTGGCACCACTCACTGTGCCAGAAACCCCAAAATTCGTTAGGAGGCTGAATCAACGTTAAATAATTAAAGCATAGACAATTTTACTCTTAATAATTTTAGATTATGGACTGAATTGACAATAATGTAAATGTTTTCTACATACATTTTATTGCATGACATTTTCAACTATTTTTAGTAGTTTTAGAGTTAGTTTGTCTAGTTTTAATGTTGTAATAATTTTTCAATTTTATGCTATTACATACATACATAATGATTATTGGTTTAGTAATTGTATAATTTAACTGTAACTCACTTTATTAAAACTTTTGCTGAGTAGAATTGTTTTCTTTCCTAAGTTTTCAACTAATTTATCGCCGATGCTATACAAAATGTATGAAAGAACTCTTCCGCAACTTGTGGGCGGCCACTTGTGGCCCAATATGTACGGCCGCTCTAAGTTCATACTATTATTGGTGATAGTACAATAATGTCCATTTTTGAATAACTGGTAATCAATAGGAAAAATAATACATACAAAAATCATAAAGGTTTGCGTTTTAATATGGCTACTTGTTGAATCTATATAAGGTACAAAAAGAATAAAATACATAATGCAAACTAGCGCTCCCATTGTTTTGGACTAGGTATCGCTCGATGCACATTCAGCCTGTGAACATTTAGAATAGGATTCTAATTTTGCGTCATCTTGTAGGACCGACAAACAACTCGATTGATAAGGATAACCCAGTTAGCTAAGAAGAATTATTTATCCTTATACAAAACCAGTTATCAAACTTGGTTGTCTACGGGGTACGGTCAAGGACTTTAATTGTTGAGCCATTTAGGTGTTCACTATTTTTTTTTTATAGTTCAGCTATGAAGTGTTCAGTATAAATGAGTTCTAAATGGCTCAACAATTATGGATTAATGGCTCAATAATAATAATTGTGGATTCTATTTTACGCGCAGTGACTTCCTTTGGATGGCGGATATGTACAAAACTTACATTTTATTTACCCAAATGTATGTAATAATTTGTTACTTTCTGTGTACCTATAAAAAAAATTACACTAGCGCTACCCATTTGTACTAGCTGGGGATCTACACGACCTCTAGATTGAAAGTCGCGTGCCTTACCGGTCGGCTACAGTGGCACTTTGTATGGAAATCTTATTCAGACGATACCTACCCCTTTCATTGCTTATCTTGTTAATTGTATGCAGAAGCGGCCAGGCAAGTCGGAACAAGATCTGCAGGAAGAGGAAGAGCTACAGCTGGCGCTGGCGCTCAGCCAATCAGAGGCCGAGCAGAAAGAGAAGGAGCGCACGCGCTCCCGCTCGCACATCGCTCCGGATCCGACGCCACATCCTACCGGTATAATATTTAATAAATTCGGACACTTGTTGCAACTATCCTATGTCAATAGAACACTACAGAATTCCGATTTTTATTTTGTTTAAACGACGTCCGTCGCAAACAACCGTAAGAGTAAGAGCAGCCAGTAGGTATGCAGACACCATAGTTTATGGACTTTTACGGCGTACAGAACTATGGCTTTTGGAGTAATAAAATGGCGCTTTCGGAGAGAGAACATTTAATAATTTCCATATAATACATGCGCCAAAAACTATAATTAGATTTTTTTAACAGCCTATATTTGGCAGCCGTCATTCCGGTACAATAAACGTCAATGATGGCATAAATTGTACTGCGATGACAGCTGTCAAATATTGGATGTAAGGGCATTTCACTATGAACACGAATGTCTGCCTATTCCCATTTGCCCACGTTTCTCAGTAGAGTGGTCAAAGATAGAAACGGAATGGTACCCCATGGACAGCTCACGAAGAAAAGGAAGACCTCCCTCGAGATGGAGTGATGATATCAAAAAGATAGCGGGATGCTATTGGGGAAGCAAAGCTAAAGACAGGGAAACTTGGAAAGCTTTGGAGGAGGCTTTCACCGCTTTAGGCGGTCCTTATGTAGAAGAAGAATAATATTTAAGAATAGTGAATAAAAAATAAACAACATAAAAACTTTGTTTACCGAATAGTGCATAAAATATTAGGCAGAAAACCCAGTTTCCCAGCAGTGTTTAATAGCATATAGTTCACTGGCAAAAGCAGGGGTCAAATGGAAATAGTCCCAAGTGTCTAGTCTACATAGGAAAATAGACGCATATTTGTTCCCACAGTATCTAAAACGTCGTCCCGGGTCAAGGGAAATAGACCCAAGTCAAAGTCAAAGTGATTTATTCTTCAATTTAGGCATATTACATGCACCTATGAATGTCGATAAACTACCACCGGTTCGGAAAGTAAACCTCTGCCTCGAGAAGAACCAGCGTAAAAAACTCGGCGAGATGTCATTTTTTCAAAACAGTATACAATATATCATTTCAGTATCAGAGTATTATAAAATTTTAAAATTACATTGCTACAGTAGAAAGCCTATTTATTTTACGACAGATTTCTAGTGCAGGATTTCATCGCTGCCAAATATCCCTATCCATGATGTAGTCGTTTCGTTTATCTTATAAGATTCAATGTTTGTAGGGATGTGACTTCCGCTTCTAATAATCGTTTTTTTTTTCACATCCCTAAATGTTTGTTTACACAGTATCTCCGACGCCGTCATCCGTCAGCGCGTCGCCAGAACACGCAGCCCAGTCCAATCCGGAGTTGTCCCGCTACCTCGACCGCAACTACTGGGAGCAGCGGCTGTCGCGCGACCAGGCCGCGCCCACCGCGCCCGCCTCGCACTCGCAGAGCGACGCCTCCGAGGTAAGCGGCACTAGCGGGCCCCTCAAACCAACTGTCCTTACCGAAACTACTGGGAGCAGCGGCTGTCGCGCGACCAGGCCGCGCCCACCGCGCCCGCCTCGCACTCGCAGAGCGACGCCTCCGAGGTAAGCGGCACTAGCGGGCCCCTCAAACCAACTGTCCTTACCGAAACTACTGGGAGCAGCGGCTGTCGCGCGACCAGGCCGCGCCCACCGCGCCCGCCTCGCACTCGCAGAGCGACGCCTCCGAGGTAAGCGGCACTAGCGGGCCCCTCAAACCAACTGTCCTTACCGAAACTACTGGGAGCAGCGGCTGTCGCGCGACCAGGCCGCGCCCACCGCGCCCGCCTCGCACTCGCAGAGCGACGCCTCCGAGGTAAGCGGCACTAGCGGGCCCCTCAAACCAACTGTCCTTACCGAAACTACTGGGAGCAGCGGCTGTCGCGCGACCAGGCCGCGCCCACCGCGCCCGCCTCGCACTCGCAGAGCGACGCCTCCGAGGTAAGCGGCACTAGCGGGCCCCTCAAACCAACTGTCCTTACCGAAACTACTGGGAGCAGCGGCTGTCGCGCGACCAGGCCGCGCCCACCGCGCCCGCCTCGCACTCGCAGAGCGACGCCTCCGAGGTAAGCGGCACTAGCGGGCCCCTCAAACCAACTGTCCTTACCGAAACTACTGGGAGCAGCGGCTGTCGCGCGACCAGGCCGCGCCCACCGCGCCCGCCTCGCACTCGCAGAGCGACGCCTCCGAGGTAAGCGGCACTAGCGGGCCCCTCAAACCAACTGTCCTTACCGAAACTACTGGGAGCAGCGGCTGTCGCGCGACCAGGCCGCGCCCACCGCGCCCGCCTCGCACTCGCAGAGCGACGCCTCCGAGGTAAGCGGCACTAGCGGGCCCCTCAAACCAACTGTCCTTACCGAAACTACTGGGAGCAGCGGCTGTCGCGCGACCAGGCCGCGCCCACCGCGCCCGCCTCGCACTCGCAGAGCGACGCCTCCGAGGTAAGCGGCACTAGCGGGCCCCTCAAACCAACTGTCCTTACCGAAACTACTGGGAGCAGCGGCTGTCGCGCGACCAGGCCGCGCCCACCGCGCCCGCCTCGCACTCGCAGAGCGACGCCTCCGAGGTAAGCGGCACTAGCGGGCCCCTCAAACCAACTGTCCTTACCGAAACTACTGGGAGCAGCGGCTGTCGCGCGACCAGGCCGCGCCCACCGCGCCCGCCTCGCACTCGCAGAGCGACGCCTCCGAGGTAAGCGGCACTAGCGGGCCCCTCAAACCAACTGTCCTTACCGAAACTACTGGGAGCAGCGGCTGTCGCGCGACCAGGCCGCGCCCACCGCGCCCGCCTCGCACTCGCAGAGCGACGCCTCCGAGGTAAGCGGCACTAGCGGGCCCCTCAAACCAACTGTCCTTACCGAAACTACTGGGAGCAGCGGCTGTCGCGCGACCAGGCCGCGCCCACCGCGCCCGCCTCGCACTCGCAGAGCGACGCCTCCGAGGTAAGCGGCACTAGCGGGCCCCTCAAACCAACTGTCCTTACCGAAACTACTGGGAGCAGCGGCTGTCGCGCGACCAGGCCGCGCCCACCGCGCCCGCCTCGCACTCGCAGAGCGACGCCTCCGAGGTAAGCGGCACTAGCGGGCCCCTCAAACCAACTGTCCTTACCGAAACTACTGGGAGCAGCGGCTGTCGCGCGACCAGGCCGCGCCCACCGCGCCCGCCTCGCACTCGCAGAGCGACGCCTCCGAGGTAAGCGGCACTAGCGGGCCCCTCAAACCAACTGTCCTTACCGAAACTACTGGGAGCAGCGGCTGTCGCGCGACCAGGCCGCGCCCACCGCGCCCGCCTCGCACTCGCAGAGCGACGCCTCCGAGGTAAGCGGCACTAGCGGGCCCCTCAAACCAACTGTCCTTACCGAAACTACTGGGAGCAGCGGCTGTCGCGCGACCAGGCCGCGCCCACCGCGCCCGCCTCGCACTCGCAGAGCGACGCCTCCGAGGTAAGCGGCACTAGCGGGCCCCTCAAACCAACTGTCCTTACCGAAACTACTGGGAGCAGCGGCTGTCGCGCGACCAGGCCGCGCCCACCGCGCCCGCCTCGCACTCGCAGAGCGACGCCTCCGAGGTAAGCGGCACTAGCGGGCCCCTCAAACCAACTGTCCTTACCGAAACTACTGGGAGCAGCGGCTGTCGCGCGACCAGGCCGCGCCCACCGCGCCCGCCTCGCACTCGCAGAGCGACGCCTCCGAGGTAAGCGGCACTAGCGGGCCCCTCAAACCAACTGTCCTTACCGAAACTACTGGGAGCAGCGGCTGTCGCGCGACCAGGCCGCGCCCACCGCGCCCGCCTCGCACTCGCAGAGCGACGCCTCCGAGGTAAGCGGCACTAGCGGGCCCCTCAAACCAACTGTCCTTACCGAAACTACTGGGAGCAGCGGCTGTCGCGCGACCAGGCCGCGCCCACCGCGCCCGCCTCGCACTCGCAGAGCGACGCCTCCGAGGTAAGCGGCACTAGCGGGCCCCTCAAACCAACTGTCCTTACCGAAACTACTGGGAGCAGCGGCTGTCGCGCGACCAGGCCGCGCCCACCGCGCCCGCCTCGCACTCGCAGAGCGACGCCTCCGAGGTAAGCGGCACTAGCGGGCCCCTCAAACCAACTGTCCTTACCGAAACTACTGGGAGCAGCGGCTGTCGCGCGACCAGGCCGCGCCCACCGCGCCCGCCTCGCACTCGCAGAGCGACGCCTCCGAGGTAAGCGGCACTAGCGGGCCCCTCAAACCAACTGTCCTTACCGAAACTACTGGGAGCAGCGGCTGTCGCGCGACCAGGCCGCGCCCACCGCGCCCGCCTCGCACTCGCAGAGCGACGCCTCCGAGGTAAGCGGCACTAGCGGGCCCCTCAAACCAACTGTCCTTACCGAAACTACTGGGAGCAGCGGCTGTCGCGCGACCAGGCCGCGCCCACCGCGCCCGCCTCGCACTCGCAGAGCGACGCCTCCGAGGTAAGCGGCACTAGCGGGCCCCTCAAACCAACTGTCCTTACCGAAACTACTGGGAGCAGCGGCTGTCGCGCGACCAGGCCGCGCCCACCGCGCCCGCCTCGCACTCGCAGAGCGACGCCTCCGAGGTAAGCGGCACTAGCGGGCCCCTCAAACCAACTGTCCTTACCGAAACTACTGGGAGCAGCGGCTGTCGCGCGACCAGGCCGCGCCCACCGCGCCCGCCTCGCACTCGCAGAGCGACGCCTCCGAGGTAAGCGGCACTAGCGGGCCCCTCAAACCAACTGTCCTTACCGAAACTACTGGGAGCAGCGGCTGTCGCGCGACCAGGCCGCGCCCACCGCGCCCGCCTCGCACTCGCAGAGCGACGCCTCCGAGGTAAGCGGCACTAGCGGGCCCCTCAAACCAACTGTCCTTACCGAAACTACTGGGAGCAGCGGCTGTCGCGCGACCAGGCCGCGCCCACCGCGCCCGCCTCGCACTCGCAGAGCGACGCCTCCGAGGTAAGCGGCACTAGCGGGCCCCTCAAACCAACTGTCCTTACCGAAACTACTGGGAGCAGCGGCTGTCGCGCGACCAGGCCGCGCCCACCGCGCCCGCCTCGCACTCGCAGAGCGACGCCTCCGAGGTAAGCGGCACTAGCGGGCCCCTCAAACCAACTGTCCTTACCGAAACTACTGGGAGCAGCGGCTGTCGCGCGACCAGGCCGCGCCCACCGCGCCCGCCTCGCACTCGCAGAGCGACGCCTCCGAGGTAAGCGGCACTAGCGGGCCCCTCAAACCAACTGTCCTTACCGAAACCGAGCCTCAACTGGGCCAATTTAAAACACCCCCCTTCCTCACGCCTCTGAGGTAAAGCGAGGTAAAAAAAAAAATAAAAAAAAAAAAAAATAGCCTTTATTATTGATTTTATTATTATTGCGAGGTAAAGCGGGTATTAAATTGGCCTGAATGAGTTAGGACCCTGGTTCAAGAATGTGTAATCGCATTTAGATTTAGGATCCTTACTAGCTAAATGCGATTAAACCTTCCTTCCTGAATCAGCTTCCTAACTCATTCAGGACCAGTAGTTTCGGAGCAAATCGGCTGTGACAGACGGACAGACAGACGCACGAGTGATCCTATAAGGGTTCCGTTTTTTTCCTTTTGAGGTACGGAACCCTAAAAAATGAAGGAATTACTGTATATTTCGGTTTCAGGAATACATAAAGCCGGCCGCGAGCAAAGCGCAAGAAGACGACAACGAAGACAAAGAAATTGACGAGTTCGTGGAAAAACTCAAGTCTCAAGTTGAGATTTTTGTTAATCGAATGAAGAGTAATTCATCACGGTATGTCAGCTTGATGCATCTTATACAATTTGGGTCAACCAACTATTCCTTGTTATTAATCTGTCCCGTTACAGATTTCTTTCTAAGAAAAATTGTTATAACACATACTTTTAGCATGCTTAAGGTGGTCTATGCAATAAAATGAAATAAATACATCCAAATTGAGGACCTCCTCTTTCAAGTCGGTTAAAAAGGGGTTTAATCTGTCAACAAATTCCTACGCTTTAACCCGAAAAATACGGTTATATTAAAAAGTGACTTAGGAGACGTTAACTATGATCAGTCATTATGTAATAATTTACAACAATTAATTTTAAATTACACTTGCAGCAGAAACACTTCTTCGTTTCCCTATTTTTATAGAAATAATTTCTTTCTTAATATGAAAAGATTTTGTATTCAGAACATTATTAGCTAATTTCATTGTTTGTTTTTAATGTTTTCAGAGGTCGATCCATCGCGAACGATACATCGGTACAGACCCTATTCATGAACATAACTGCGATGCACTCGCAACTTCTACGATACATTCAACAGCAGGACGACAAACGAGTGTATCTCGAAAGTCTTCAGGTACTGAACTAGTTTATTCAGTTATCCAATCGGGGAAAATTATTTTATTTATTGGATAAAGGCAAAGTAACGTAAAAGGGGTAGTTTTATTTAGGTTACCAATTGCAATAAAAAGTCAAGTTCGTCAGTCCGTGATCATATAGTTTCGCGATACAGATGATTATGACAGGTTATGGTTATCTATGGCTAGGTTCCCTAGTTGTATAATTTGCTCACTTGTCATTCGGTAAGTAAGTGCAAGTCTTTAGCGCAAAGCAAGAAGGCGAAATGAACTGTGAACTCGTTCGCGTAACTTCTCAGCACGGCTAGCTCAAGACCGCGCGCGAGATAGACTATCCGTCTCTTTTAATTGGAGCACCCGCCGTGCATTCCACTCAACTTACCGACTTTTCCTTAACTATCCTCCTGGTTCCCCGCATCCTTTATAAATAACGAAATGGACGCTCACTTTAAGTCCTGACATCCGAAAAAACCGAGTGTACTTTATAAAGTACATAATATTTACCGCTAAAAAATGTGGCCATAGTGGCGAAAAACGGTAACAATAATTTTAGACCTTAACCTTTTGAGAGCTAAAGACGGCTGTGGACGCGGACGAAAACTCGTGCCACTGAAGCCACGGACGGCCACAGCCGCGCCTGCGCTTTTTCGTTAATTTTATGTAATAAAAACCTTTACAAGTAACTTGACCCATTTTTTGAATAGTTCATGATACTTACATACCTTAATTTTGACATGACAATATTTATCAGAAGTTTCATTTTATTCACATTTTGTCTGGCTATTGTTTTTGTTCTGGCCTCAGTTGGGCACCGTTTTGTTTTGCACCCTCGCTGTTAAAAGGTTAAATCAAGTGGCGGAATGTTCAGGACTCAAGGGCAAAGTACTTTATAAAGGACTCTCGGTTTTTATGATATCTTTCCAAATTGTCAGGATCCAGGAGGCTATTATGGTTTATGGTTTAAGACATTTATTTCTCAAAAAGATTTACATAAATCACTTACTGAGAAAACAATAATTTTAATTTTGCTTAGATCTAATTAGGAGAGGGTAGCATGCAAAAACGGTCGCCGACTTAAGTACAGCGGCGCTTGGCAGCAAGCGCATGCAACAATGTAATGCTGTGCGTGGAGGCCAGTTAAACCGAACTACATGTGTGACCACTGGTTTTTTATTATGAAAATCGTTTCAGGACAAAATAAACCAGATCCGCGACAGTCGCGCGGCGCTAGACACGCTCCGCGCGGAGCACGCGGCGCGCCTCGCCGCCGCCGCCGAGCACGCCGAGCGCCAGCGGCAGATGCAGATGGCCGCCAAGCTGCAGGCCATGAGGAAGAAGAAGCACGAGTACCTGCAGTACCAGCGCCAGCTCGCGCTGCAGAGGGTGCAGGTACTGTGTATACTATGTATACCTAATAGTATATACCTAATACTAACACCTGCAGCCTGTGGACGCGGTACACGCAGCGTACCATGAACGCCATGCGTGTACAGTACAACGACGCGTTCAGTACTGTTGCGGCTGCCGCGACACTGCAGTGCGTCCGGCATGTTTGCGGACGCGCACGTGGACGGTTTCCATGCGACGCTCCGCAAACGCTGCGCCGCGACGCTGCGCAGGGTGCGCGCCAGCCGCCACAGTCTCCTGGCCGTTGTGGCGGGGAGATGGGACAGTGCCCTAATCAGGCACCCAACCACCCAACACTTAAGTTTAGGCACTAACATAGTTATTTAAGTTAATTTGTAATACTAACACTTATGGACTACAAATGTCTGAAATAAATGTTTTTTTTTTTTTTTTTAATATTTAAATGCCGGGACTTTATACATAAAGGTCAATTCACTTTTACAAAAAAAATGTAGTAGCAATAAACTGGTGAATTTATAATAAGTTGTTGTTGTATAAGTAATTTTAGTGTGACTTATTTTGACTACTTTCAGGAACAAGAAAGAGAGATGCAAATGAGGCAAGAACAACAGAAACACCAGTACATGATGGCATCGGGCACCGGTTTCTACATGCCAGGCGTTTCCGTGCCCCAGTACCAACCCGCCTTCCCCAACCAACCGATCTACGCCAACCCTCAGTACCACCAGATGATGCCGCCACCGCAAACTACCGACGGAACCATTCCCCCGACGGGACAAACGCAGATATCACAGGGCATTGCTCTAAACGCCAGCCAAATCGCAGCAATGTCCCAATCCGTGCCCCAGCTGAGCAATGCCTACGCCATGCCCACTTCAGGCTTAACCATGAGCCAAGCCCCCATGACGACACAACAATCCATGAACCCACTCAATGTCCGAGCCCCCATGACACAGCAACAGATGCAACAGATGATGATGCATCAGATGCGAATGGCGCCCAGCGTCCCCCAAATGTACCCAGGACAGAATGTCCCGCAGCAAAACGGACAAGCTCCGCAATCCAAACAGAACCAACCACCGACATCTATGATCGCTTCTATGTCCCTCGGCCAACCAAACATCGGCCAGCCCCAGCTAACGCAGGCTAACCCTATGCTAGGAATGCAAATGCCAAACATGAGAATGCCCATGATGCAAGGCCAAAACCCACAAGCTCCTGCGTATCAAATGAACCAACCCAATAGTCAACAGCCACATATGCAGCAGAACCAATTACCAGGACAGCCGATGTCGTTACCGGGTCAGCAAATAATGCAAGGCCAAAACCAAAGTATGCAGGGTCCACCTAATAATAATCCAAATGTACAGCAAATGCCGCAAAGCATGCAGGGGCCACCCTTGTCTATGCCTGGGCCGCCGATGCAGCCGCCGGGGCCAATGAACATGCAAGGCCAACCGCAGGGACCACAGAGCATTCCCCAACAAGGTCCAATGATGAACGCGCCAGGGCAAACGCCAGTCCACATGGGGCAACCAGGGCACCAAAATCCGCAAATGATACAAGGCCAGCAAATGGGCCAAATGCCTCAAGGACCAATGCCGCAAGGCCCTACGATGCAGCAAATGCCGCCTGGTCAGCAAATACCTGGTCAACAAATACCTGGTCAGCAAATACCCGGTCAACAATTACCTGGTCAGCAAATACCTGGCCAGCCAATGCCAAACAACCAACAGCCAATACCAAACAACCCAGTCAAGATACCGTCGCAGAATTTCACTAACGGCCAACCGGCCGTGCAATCGCCGCCCAATCAGTTGCCCAGCCAACAATCAATCAAGTCGGAGAGTAACAATAATACAGCGGAACTGATCAGCTTTGATTAACACTGTTAGTGTCGTGCTACGGGCCCACATGTTGACAATATTTTCTACCTGTACAAGTGTAGTGAAAAAAACCCTTCTTCACGGGACGGGTGAATTTATCTTATGTCAATGTTATATAGACTGACAGGGAAAAAGTCTCACTTTATTCAAGGCCTTAAGTATAAAAAGCATTGCAAGTTAGAATTTGACTAGTCTAAAGCTACAATTGTTCATAAGGGAGTCTGTTGCCAAGTGTTTCAATGTTACTGGTTAAAATTGTATCTTGTTGCTTTGAGCGACGCCGACGGGCCAGTGTTGTACGTCTAGTGTAACGGGTAGCTAATATTGCACAATAACATGAATGGTGTATGGGGGCCTTACGTGGAGATATTTATTTAAATGACTGGCATCACCGTACATAAAGTAAATATAATATGCAATAAAAGGCACTTCTAGAATTCATAGTAAGCGTTTCTGAAATTATAATATTGAATAGTATATTAAAATAAATGTTTTTATATTATAACTTACTGTAATTAATGTTCACGCTTTTCATCTTCAACAATTCGAGTGCTATACTTATAATTGATTGTAATCGGCCATCATATGTAGCGATTATTTGGGTTATTAACTTCAGTTGATATAATTATAAATTATTAGTGTTCATTTTTCATTTGGTGTACTTGTTTAGATAAACATACTTATGGCCTTGTATCGTATGTAAATGTAACATGTAAAATATTTGTCTTTTTGTAGTTTTAGATAATACAAGAATGATATATAGAGATTCTAAATATTTTGGTTTAATTTTTATTGGCTGAATAGATGTTTTGTTATATTTATCTAAGTTATGATCCATGATGTATAAATACAATTAAACTTTTAAAAATAACTATTTGCCTTTTACTCTGTAACCTATTTTATATAATGTGTGACTTCCATAAGAACATATATTTTAAGGGGCTACAGCGAATTCGCTGTTTTTACGTCACTTATAAATATAAATAAATTCATTTATTTCCAGATAACATGGGTCCACAATTCACATAAAAATAAAACCAAGTTAAAAATTATAGTATACTTGAACGTTGTTTAAACAATAAAGTTCCGTAGACAATATTTTAGCTCGGTAAACGTACACTCACCGCCAGAAAATTTGGCCCAAATTCTTTTCGTGATTTCAAACTATAAATTGAATAAATTATTTTTTTTCTGCATAGTAAACTTTTTCTAATTTAGGACCAATTTTCTGCCGGTGAGTATATAGCACTAATGGAAACAAATTGTATCGTTTGTAGTGTGCTTTCTTTCGCGGTGTTGGCAGCTATGATTTTAAACTAAAAAGCTTGACTGGACGTTCTCATTCTGACAGTGCTTTTATGAAAAATATATGAACCATAAAAGTACGCTAAACAGAGGGCCTACCGCGAAACGATATTCGTTTTCGTTCGTGTATCTTCCTCTTTGTCGCTCGAACTAGCAAGTGCAACAGAGACGGAGATACACGAACGAAAACGTATATTATTATTTTAATGTATTTATTTTTTTATTTTTATGACATGTAAACTGGTTTTATGAATAAATATAAATATGAATATATCGTTTCGCGGTAGGCCCTCAGGAGTAGAAAAAGGTTATTGTTATATTTTTTCGATAAAACGGTTCACAGCACTAAAGCGTCTGTTAATAGTGCTAGTCGGTCGCCAACCGCCAACAAGCCCCTCCGACCGTGCGACCTTGGTCCGCACGGACCGTTGTAGTATGAAATTTTGTGATAAGATAAGCAACTGTCTATACGGTCCGTGCGAACCAATTTCGCTCAGTCGGAGGGGCTTGTTGTTGTTGTTGGCGACCGTCTAGCAGACGCTTTAGCTACTTACTTAAAATGTATGTTCTAATGGATTTCACACGCTGTATATTTTTTAGGGTTCCGTAGCCAAAATGGCAAAAACGGAACCCTTATAGTTTCGTCATGTCCGTATGTCACAGGCATTTTACTCGAAAACTATAAGGTGTATTTGAATAAAATTTTGAGGAAAGGTGTATTTTGTTAGCCGCTACATAGTTTTGTAATCGAAATGACAAAAAAAAATTTTTTAGGGGTGCACTACATACATAAAACTAAGTCAAAATTTTTTTTTTCATTGTGACCCCCCGTGTGGTACATCAATCGATAGGCCTTTCAAAATAAATATAAGGTTTGTTAGCATTTTTTTTGATTAAGTGAATAGAGCCGGAGATAATCGCCCCGAAAGTCACTAAAATTCTGTCCCCCCCCCTCTAATTTTTGAACGGTGTATTTTAAAAATATGGAAAAATTCATGGACATAGGGCTTATTAATTTCATTCACCGAAAATTGTTTTGAACAAGATCGGTTCTGAGGTTTTCGAGATATTGCTGAAAAACTGCCTTCCTCAAAGAAAAGGACGTAAGTGCCGTAAAATTTCTGTGACGACCTTTTTAATAGGCACGGAACCCTTCGTTTTGCGTGGTCCGACACGCACTTGGCCGGTTTTATTTTTCCGTTTTCAGTGGCTTTTTGCTGCTTAGACACTTTGCCAACACGCTGTATATCTGTTTTTGTTGTTCGTTGCCACAGTTACGTTCCTATGTCACTCACCTTTTCAACGCTCTGTCAAAGAGAAAAGCTAGCAAGCATTGACGTATAATAAAGTAAGTTACTTATACTAAATCAATGCTAGCAAGCCTACATGATGCAGATATGAGTAAAAAGAGTACAATATACATATATCCACCTCATTTTATCGTACAACAAAGCCCGCAAGCCGAGTTTGGCCCACTGCATTATGTTATGGTGCGTACACACGATTCCAATGATAATGCGCTTGCAAACATCCTGCGCGGCGGACTGCACGAGCTGTACGCAGCTATAAGATAGAGCGAGATAGGTATATTAATGACCCTGGGTTCATATCCGCCATCTCGTTCTATCGTATAGTTTTGTATCCCTTAGAGCTAGCGCGCACCGGTGACTTTTGTCACCGTGACTGTTTCGTCACTCACATCAAGTCTATGAGTATGTATGGAGGTGCGCGCACGTTACGACGTGACAATTGGGTGACATTTTTGTCCGCCGGCCAGCGGACAAGCCCGTGACGAAACTGTCACCGCGCCGCTAGGTTTTTATAGCAGCGCGCGCACGGGCAACAAAATTGTCACTCAACACGTAGTTCTTCCGCCATTTGCATTCGGACCGTCGTCTTTAGCGAACGCAAAATGGCATCAACGTCTACGCAAAACGTGAAAGTGCATGAAGAGGATAGTTCGAAATCCATTTCGACAAATGAAGCTTTTAAAAAAAAATTGTCACTGTCACCTTTCGTGAGCGCACCTCGCTTTGGAGGCGTGACGTGACAGCGACAAAAACTTTTTTGTCATGCTGACAAAAGTCACCGGTGCGCGCTAGCTCTTATGCCATCCGCTACGCAGAACCGTCTGGAAGCGGCTATAGAACCGCAAGGAATGGGGTCTCTAATCTAGTAGTAACATGAACCTAGTAATAACCTACTCATCTCGGAAAAAAGAATTTGCGTTATTTTTTTTTTTGACTTTATATGCGTGTATTTTTCTACACTTGTGGCTTCACAAAGAACCCACTTGTAATTCACTTGTATGATGAGCGAAATAATATAAACAAAACCGATTAATCGTCTTATCGGTAAGTCCCTATTCAATAAAAACCATAAAATGGCGGGAAGTGGAAATTTTTGACAGTTGTGACAAGTAAAGTAAAGTGAAATAATAATACACGGCTGGCAGGGCTGTACTAAATAGAATAACATGTTTCTTTATTTAGTTGATATGTGTGTATATTGACAATAATTGAAAACGCCGGTCTTAAAACGTGTGGTAAACATGGACGAAGAAGGTCAAGATGGGCCGTTTACGGTATGGCAAATGTTCAATGCGCCGACTATGGTGCTCTTCAACAACTTGGAAAACGCCGCTGACGGCCTCGAAAGATTGCTGAATTCGATATTGAAGTTATCAGGGTTAGTATACGTTATTTTTTTTTACGCAAAATGTACTTTTATGCATAAGTTACTTTTTAAAATTGTGTATAATCTTATCTTCCAAACAAGTTTGTTATACAGGTAATTAAGCCCTAGCAGACTTAAGGTGCAGTGTAAAGATCAATTCTATGAAGTTTTTTTATGTAAATATTGTATTTTGCAGTGTTTCAGAAGTCCTGGTGCCTCGGCCAGGGTCAACTAAGTACCCTGATGTATATTACAGCGCTTTTAATACTTGGTTACTAGGCCGGCTGTTTTATGTGTGGTCAGTTAAAGAACTGAACAGGTAAATATACAAAATGTTGCAAGGCATCATCCTCCTAGCATTATTCCCGGTTGTGCCCTAAAGTGCCCAGGGTCCATTTTGACACCTAATTCCAAGATTTGGAATAGGCAATTATCAGATCAGTTATTAATTATCTGATAATACACACACACACACATACACACAGTGGGTATCACATCATCACAAGATTAAATTAATTAATAATTGTGTATTTAAATGTCCATATTTCATATATTACTAGGTATTATGAGGCATATGCTGTAAAGCAAGACCAGATGGATACAGAAGAGTAGAAAAACACATTATAAAATACAAATATTTAAGTTTGGTTAAATAAAGGATATATTATCATTTCATATACAATGGAAGGGCAGTGTTGATTATTTGAATTTGCAAACCCTGTTATCATTATCATCATCATCATCATATCAGCCGAAAGACTTCCACTGCTGGTCATAGACCTCCCCCAAAGAGTGCCAACCCTGTTATAATATGAGTTATTTTTCAGAATTCACACACTGAGCAAAGATGCACAGTTGAAAATTTTAAATATTCTGAGTATGAATGATGCTTCATTCTATGACAAACTGCATCATGAGTATTTTTCAATACTAAACAAACTCATTCAGAGCTATAATGATGGTGCAAATAATCAGCCAGTGGAAATATGCTTAGAGCATTTTTCCCCAGACAAAGTGGCGATTCCTAATATGCAACTAAAATTGGAACCAATTTACGTACAAGTGAAGGATCTGAAGACATGCAAGTCAATGATGGACCTAACTTTACAACTGCTATCACAGAGCATTACTTTTGAAGCAATAAGTATTGATCGGTATAAAAATGAGTATGAAAAAGTTTTTCAACAAGTGCTTTACATATTGGATAATTTTGGTGCTGATCTAAAATTGGCTTCATTGAAGTTTTTTGCAGATCTCTTTGCAAATTATGAACAAATGGCTATAAGCAAATTTCACCATGTTTACCCAGATATTTTCAAAGAATTGTTGAAAAGCTTTGAAGCCATAGTGAAGTCAGTGCATGTGTATTATGAAAAAGGTGAAGTTGATAAATTAGATCTGGAAAACTTCAAAAATGTGTCACTTTCTTTAATAAAATTTGTAGAGAATAACTTAGAGCAAGAATACTCAGAAATATTGATAACAGTGTGCACAGTTATACTGAGAACTAAAAGTAATGATATTTTTGGCAAAGAATTGAAACTGTACTGTTTATCATTGAGCAGCAAAATTGAGCTAGCAGAAGATTTAATGGACATGCAAAAACGAGATGCTTCCGAAGTTAATATGCTAGCGAAATGCTATTGCGATAAAATTGTATTGTGCATTGAGAGCAGCAAAGATAATGATCAACCTGTTAATTTAACAGATAACTGGTATTATAATCAGTTAATATCAGTTTTTGATGAGTTAAGGAAACATGATAGTATATATAGAGAGAAAGTCCTCTATGAATACTCATTACTCAAATGTCGAGCAGTTTTGAAGATTCTATTTAGCGCTTATGTACAGGGGATAAAAATAAACAAAAAAGAAGCACATGTTGCTTGTTATTCATCTTTGTTTATTAAAGATATAGCTAAAAGAATATGGAATTTACAACTTATTCATGTGACGAGAGGCGAGCTATTTCAATTTAATGGTATCATAAATATAATGTTAAATCTTATTGTGGACACAATGGTTCTTCTGGATACTTCAACATTAGCCATTGATCAAACAAACGAACTACTGAGGTTGATATGTCTAAAAGGTACTCCAGGATTTCCAACACTTTCTTGCAATAGTGAACAAGAAAAAACAGCTCTCATTGTAAAACAGCTTTTGATGGCTATTACTATTTTAAAACGAAATAGGATCAATGAGGCATGGGGTAGATTTCTCTCTGTCGTGTTCCATGACCTAACCAAAGCTAAAACTGAATTTATGTATTCAGAGGTAAGTAAAAATTGATTGTTTTTCGAATTTAATATCAATTAATTTGAAGATAATGTTAAGTTAGAAAATAGAAGCACTACATATGTTTTATGATTCCAGGTGATTTCAATGAGTGGTCTACTCCTTATTAACAAAGTCTTATCAGCCAGTAAACTCATAGGCGACATATTGA
This sequence comes from Epinotia nisella, assembly GCA_932294315.1. NCBI lineage: Eukaryota > Metazoa > Arthropoda > Insecta > Lepidoptera > Tortricidae > Epinotia > Epinotia nisella. The sequence continues at coordinate 13,175,024 of OW028682.1, read as the reverse complement.
TGCCGGCATTCCTGACCAAAAACCATGACCTACAGACTCTTCTGACAAAAGAATTGCCTGCCGTCTCTTGTGTCGCTTTGGGAACTTACCAGGTCGTCCTTAATACTGCAGAGGAGACGGAAGGTCATTCAATATATAACAATGGTACATTTAATGTGTCCATCATTTGTTCCAACTGCCATAAGACCAGTGGCTCTCAAAACCAACGTTTGGTCCTTCATTCAGAATGCAATAAAGCCATAGAAAATGAATCTACCACATTAGGTTTGAAAAACCTGTTTGGCAAATTCTTGAATTCCAAACGGTATTCTGATCTGAAAAATACATCTTACTGGGATCTTGTTGGAAGGATATGCAACCACCATTACGTGTTTAGTTGTGGAGTGCCAAATGAACTTGTTTGTGAAGAGAATTGTCATCATATATTGCAAGTTCTGAAACCCATAATCGGAAACCAAGTGGTAAGTATCTTATTCCTTCGAGTAGGTACATAAAGAAAAAAAACACAGATGTGAATCTTCTAGACGCGTACGAATTGTAAAAAAACAACACTACTTATTAGCAAATTCCAAAAGGTTTCACACTTCTTTACTCGACTGAAGAATGGTAAAACAAGCCGAAAAGTGCTGTAGCAATAACAATGTTGTATTTCTTAGACTATTATTATTATTCGTCTGGCATACGTTCAAAATAAGTACTATTAAGTACCTAATTGCAACCTTTTCTTTTAGGATAATGCAGAGGTCGATACGGGTAAAGAAGACGCATTAACTTTGTGCGTGAATTTACTCGTTAAATCAACACAATCTTGCCTAGAAGACAACGCCTATAACAGGCAGACTCAAACTTTAAATAATATCAAGGAATTTGGAATTCACGGCAATGAAAAAGTGATTTTGCCGGTGACAAAGCTGCTGGTGTATTTCATAATGCACCCACAGTGTTCCCTTGGGCCTAAAGCGGTTCTTTATCTCAGAGAAATATGTGAAGTACATGGGTATACGCCGAACCAAGTATACCACAGATATAAGAAGGACTATTGCAAACTCTTTGTAGAATGCAGTTTATACAGTGGAAAAGAATTCGCCATATCGCTTTTGAAAGTTGTGAGGGCTTTTGGATTCGTTGGCTATAGGGATTTCATTTCAAAAGATGTCCATCACTTCCTTCCTTACCTGATGCCATATTCAGTTATAGTGAAACAAGTGCCAGCCATGATTGAGGAAATAGCATCTTTAGTGCAATGCTCCGTTTCCGATTTTCTAATTGAAAGATTCCCTCACGTCTATGTGCATGTGTATTTGAACGAAACAAAAGAAGTTGCACAGAAATGCAACACGACGATAGAGAGGCTGACAAAAACGTCAACGTTGAGTCTCATCAAGAAGCACTTTAGGGTCATTTTGACAGAGTTTCTATTGCAATACTGTTGCAATCCTGAGAAAGTCCTAAATGCGTGCAGATACCTGGCCTGTCATGACCCTGACGTGTCCACACCAGATGGAAGTATGAGTATGAGCACTATTCAGATAGCAGACTTTCTGAATCCGAAATTCTTAGGAGTCCTTGCATACTTTGACCACAAACTCGTGAATGCTAAAGTGGCATTATCAGTGAAACGCAAAGCCTTGAAAAGTTTTCCAGATATAATGCAACTCATGGGAGAGAAATATTTAACACCATTGAGATTCAAGGTCTTGGCTACGTTGAGATCGGCTCTTCCGTTAGCGAAAGAGTTTCCAAAAATCTTGGCTGAAGCATGGGGCGCTTTCATACATAACATTGACAGTATGTCTCTGGGGCCTCTCCTAACGAACCTGGCTGTGTCTCTATTACAGCAGTTGGAATACGCGCCTCAAGAAATCAATAAAATCTTCCAATATCTCGTTATAAACAACGAGAACTTACTCAGCTCTCACATTTCTGACCTCTTTTTTCTGGAGGACACCAAATTGTCAGAAAAAATCAAGACGGTGGTAAAGAGACACGTAAAACGAACACAGCCTGAAGGGTTCCTTGATAAAGTGAAGTGGTACTTGCACCATTTGGACCAGGACATTCCGCGGATAAAAGCATACGCTTTCAGTCAATTAGACAAGTTGCTGAAGAAGAATCGAACTGAGATCCACAAGGCAATTTTTGGCGGGAAGAACATCGATCTTGCTATTGTTGAACTTATTGATGCATTACTGCAAGGTAAGTGATGAAAATGGTAATAGAATTATAGATGACTATCAAGTATGTTGTACCCTAAAAGAACGTTTATTTCGCAATCATCCTGACGAGCTTGTTTGCTTTCCGCTTCTTATACAAAACTTCTTTATTTCGTTTATGTATTCCAAGGAATTTTTTGCAGTCCTTAGCATACCTACGTGTTCTAACAATCAGGTATTTGGTTTCTTCCCTCACAAAATGTAGTGATTATATTCTCAGTGATTCTCCATTTCCCGTAACATTTCTAACGGTGATTACATAGTTTTTTTTTAACGACATATCATGTAAAAAAAAGGAGAAAGCCTACTATGGCGTCCTTGGCCTCTCTTATTGTCCCCAACAAACTGTGATCTAAATGTAATTGCCAAGGATAATTGACCTGTATTCTCATTAATATAAAGTCGTTACTCCTATTCAGGTTGCAAGCACCCAGATGCTCAAGTGAGCGCCGCCAGCGGGGCCTGCCTGGGCCAACTCGGGGCTATAGAAGCAGGTCATCTCCCGCGGCAATATGTGCAGCCAGATAGGTCGCCATTTGCTTTCTCCATAGCAGACAACTGTTTCGCCGCTACAGCTTTGATGGAGCTTGCCAGGGCTTTTCAGTATGAGAAGGATACTATGGTAAGCTTTAAAATAAGCTGTTAATAGCTGCTCCTTAAGGTATTTAAAAAATAGTTTAAAATGTTAGGAATGGGTCGTCTAGTAGAGTCTAGTATTGCGTAGGTACAGTCGAGTTCTCAAATATCTGTACGGACTTTCAAAAATATCTATACATGCGTCTTATTTCAGTAAAAATAAAGACTGTGTATAGATATTGGAAAACTCGACTCGTCATTATCATCCGCAGATGATAGACCACGTCTTATCAGCTCGCGCGTCTGAAATGTAATTGTGCTTTATGGTATTTATGCGTACAAATGCCAACACAGTTAAGTGACCATCATGTATTTATATTGAACCTTATTACGTTGGCGATGGTACCAGGTCTCAAGTCAATCACAGATTCACAGAAAACCGAAAACTGTGTAAAAGAGTTATATACGTAGTAGTAATTATAAAGGTGTAATTTTCGGCTCGAAGACTTATACAAAAGCCATTAAGTACGAGTATATCCAATGTGCGGCATCCATAACTACGGCGGCTTAGCAAGTGGCTGCTCAGTAACTTGTACAATAGGGGTGTAGACACTAAATAAAATAGTCAATAATGTTGTATTTTCTCGAAAAAGGATTAAAAATGTAGTCAAGTGGAGAAAAAAGCAACGCAAGAGGTTAAATAATGACAAAGTTATAAGTGTCCAAAGTTTTAAGAGGGGGATTCCATATGAAACTATTGTCATTTATTATGACGCTCAGGGATCGTGACGTCACGATCCCGGAGCGTTTTCTCTCTAACAAGCGACATTAAAACGGTTGTAGCTTCGTATTTAGTCATTTTTTTTGCCTTCTTTCTTTTGAAGTAATAATGAATTTTGAGTTTACACCCCTATTGTTGATGATATTTCAGAACATGGATAGCTACGCTCTAACCATTCAAGAGATTCTGAAGATATACGACATCTCGCCGACTGGTAGCAAGAAAGACGTATGGGACAGCTTCCCTGAACACATGCATCAGATAATGTTCCCTCTACTAAGTTCGAGGTTTGTCTATACTATAAACTAGAACAATAACTTATGTGACTTAGTAGACCTTTTGCCACTGGTTAAGGTTCCTGTGCTCATTTAAACTCTTTGTATATTGACCTGTCTCTACTTGTCTCTATCGCTCGCGCCAAATTGTATTGCAATCGGGATCGTGCATGTCTTGTTACACAAGTGACACACTACCACTGTTGATTTGTTGTAAGGAATTATATATTTTGCTTGGCAGGTACACCTTGGCATATCCATCTCAACCGAAAAAGGCTCATCCTCTTTTTGGGACTGCGTTCGCCACAACTTTTCTGGAATGGGCTCATAAGTAAGTCAACCTACCATTTAATTTTAATACCTCGCTGGTGGAATACAAGCACGATGTTATATATATTGGTTATAGGTAAATGCGCCTATTTTGCGTATGGGTTATTGGCACTACTATTATTCGTGCCAACCCAGTTCCACCAGGAAGCCCAGCAGACCCTTTATGTTGCCGACGGCCTCCGGTAGTGACCCCGGTGTTCCGAGGTGCTTTGCCCGGTAATCTGCCACCCCAGGGCATGTCAGGATGACGTGGGTGGCTGTCTCCTCTTCCATGCAGGCTCTGCAGAGAGGACTGTCTGTGATGGTCGCACCACACTTGGGGTTGCGTGTTCGCGTTGCATCGTTGCCTCTCTTTCATTTGCCGTAGGAAGGAAAAAGATGCAGCACGAGTATTTGGGTGAATACCAAGTGTGCCACCATAACACCTAGGGTGCAAAGATGTTTGTTTAATAGTGCATGACCAGTTATGGCTCCCGTCAGAAGCCCGATGTTAAGCGGTTACGTAGAATTATACAAATTATATACTTCTATAAAAATGTACGTCAACTCGGACCTCGTTCGTGTACTTACCGTAAGTTTCAGAGCAAACTCACCAAGCTACTATTTTTTTAAATATCAGTTTAGCCCATCTATCTACTTTCATACTCCGAAGGCAGGTATTTCCGATTTTCAATGTATTGCCCTGCTCATAGGGTCTATTTTTGTTTGCAGCTGGGCCGGCCAGTTAATCCCGCTAATAGAGTCTGAAAACGTGCGCGAACTCCTGCGCACGGTCCACCCGAGTATGCGTCGTGACGTCAGAACCCTGTTTCTCTTCCTGCCGTACGTCCTGCTGCATGCTGTCATGTCGAAGAACAATACGCAGTATATACAAGAGGAGATACTGGCTGTTATAGGTACAATTGGACTTGACTCTTGTTCGAGCTTTATTTGCTCGTGTTAGCCGACTTAACCTTTTTGGGCGCCTTTCTTGACGAGCCAAAGTGACACCTATACGTCAATCTTTTTCCTTAGTAATGTGAATATGGACCTTCGTTGAAAGCACGAAGGTGACTTTGACAACCAACGTACGTCATTAACGCCTATAGTCGTTCTTGGCGCCGTCGGCACGATAACATGTAAAACCTTTAAGCTTTATTGGTGGCCTAAGGGTTAAACAAATGAATATAAAAGAATTTTCGAAAAACCCAATATTATAGCCTATGTCACTCCCACGATTAAGAGGAATCCAACGACACCTCATATGTCGAAATCCGTCAAACGGTGTAGGCTGTAGGGCGTGTTAAAGAATATGACATGACATACACACACACATACATACACCTCTTATTTAGTTTCTTTCTTTTGCTTGTCTTGTAATTTGTGACGTTAAATAAATGTATTTTCTTTCATTCTTCCTTTCATACATACCTACATACATACATATACATACAAACATACATACGCTCGAATAACATAACAATTCCTTTGGCAGTCGGGTAAAAAGGGAGGAGGTTCTCTAGCGAGATTGCTCTAGGAAAGTAATGATTTTTTCGTTTTTGTAGGATCTGAAAATTCTAGAACTGAAAGCGGAATTTCTGAAAAAAATCGATATAAAATGCTCCGGGACGTACGTTTGACGCCCAACATCAATAAGGTTCAATCAGAGGAAGGTAACCAGGTGAGAATAAGGAAATAAAAAATATAATTTGTTGTTGGATTACTTTACTTGTATTGTTTAATACTAGAAATAAGCATAAGCTCGCGGTGCCCACCACTCGGCTCCAAAAAATTAAAAAATCATTCATGGGTAATTGTGTAAGGTTTTATAACAAACTTCCAGGAAACTTAACTGAGTTATCTATTAATAAATTCAAGAACTATGTGAAGCGTAAACTTATCTCGAAAGCTTATTATAGCACCCAAGACTACATGAATGATAAAACTCCATGGAACTAATTTTGACTGAATTTTTAATCTATTATTTTCGTAATATTTTGTTTTTTGATTTATTTTTTGATAGATTGTTTTTCTAGAAATATTCTACTAGTATTTTTTATACAATTTTTTTATCATATATATTTTATTCTTTATGTTTAAAAATTACTCTAAAAAATTAACTGACGATTTGAAAGTGCTTGTTACTAGGCCTACTTGAATAAAGATCATTTTGAGTTTGAGTTTGAGTTTATAATTTATTTTAATTTTCAGACCAAATGCAGTAAGACTATTTATACCCTGCTGGATTTCTTGAACAGGTGGCTCTTGGAATGGTGCTATACGAAACAGCGGCCCCTGGAAAACGAAAATTACAAGTTAGTATTTATTTATGACTAGATAATTTAGGTGATAATGAAATTGTTACTATTACTGGTTCCAGTGGTAACTACTTGGAATATTTATTCTCATCTGTTACCAATGGTAACAGCTGGGAATGTTTTTTTCCGTAAACGCTGTAAATACAAACATAGACTGCTGAAAACATATCCCTTGCTTTCGATTCTGCCGTAGTCGGGCAACAAGAGCAGTATTTTCCACTAATTCACTTTATTGGTAACCTATGGGAATTTTTGCGTGGTCGCTTACTATGGGCCTCATAAGATGGCTCAAAGTCACCCAAAGGGCAATGGAGAGGGCTATGCTGGGAGTATCTCTGCGTGATCGCATCAGAAATGAGGCTATCCGCAGCAGAACCAAGGTAACCGATATAGCCCTCCGAATCGCTAAACTTAAGTGGCAGTGGGCGGGGCACATTGCACGTAGAACCGATGGCCGTTGGGGCGGAAAGGTTCTTGAGTGGCGACCACGTACCGGAAGGCGCAGCGTGGGTAGGCCCCCCACAAGGTGGACTGATGACCTGGTAAAGGTCGCTGGAGTCCGCTGGATGCGGGTGGCGCAGGACCGGTCATTGTGGCACTCTTTGGGGGAGGCCTATGTTCAGCAGTGGACGTCTTTGGGCTGATATGATGATGATGATGATGATGGGAATTTTTATTCCCAGCAGTTTCCACTGGTAAACAAAATTCCACCTATTACCAGTAGTAACAAATTGGTAACAGGTGGGAATAAGCCGAAAATACTTATGTGCTAGTGTGAGTTTGTGCCGTTTGGTTGTCGTGCATGAATATTTGCCTTTTATATCAACAGTAGTCGCTAGTCGTAATAAGTATTTTTCGAAGGGCAATATCGGAGTTCATGGAGAAATTCGATAAGCTTCTAATAGCGCGCGGCAACTTCGCGTGCGGCGAACTCGAGCGCGCTCTCCAATACCTCGAGTTGTACATGGTGGAGAGGAAAGACAACTTGCAGGAACAACTGCCGTTGTTGGCGGAAATATATGCGCTGCTGGATGAACCGGACTCTGTCGCTGGTGAGTGAGATAGTATTATTTAATGAGGGTTGTTCAAAATGGATTATGTCACCAGCTGGTAGCACTGTGGCGAGGTCTTTTTTTTTACATTGATGATGATTAAACCTCTCGCCAGTGACGCCAGCTGATTAGAATGAAACAAAATAGCCATGAAATCAATTGTTGATCAGGCATCGCGCGCAGACATCGCGCTTCTGGTGGTTATTATGAGGGTTTCCACGCACAAAAGCACGGATCTGACGTCTCGTAAACTGATACCATCTGAATGAAAGTTTTCTCAATCTCAATTACTCGGTTACTGCAAGAGTGATAGAGATGATAGAGATGGTGCTATTCAAGTCCCAATATTCGATTTTCGTGGTGTTTACAGACCTGACGCGCTTGGTTCACGCCATTTTAGAAATACCTCATTCGATTAAGCTACTTATCCAACTTGCGTTCAGGCAAAATATTATCCAAAAATATATTATTCTTAGTCCTTTGTTCCGATACTGTTGATCCGATGCTTCCTATCTACTTGTAAATCATTTTATTCGAACCTGGCTGCGAGTAATACGTAATTTCATGAATCTCTAGTGTTACAAGTATATGAAATTTTCAGGTATATTATCTATCAAAAGGTCAGAACCGTCTCTGAACGAGCTGATACTGACGCAAGTAGTGACCGGGCGGCTGCAAGACGCCGCTCTGTGCTATGAACGGCTGGCTCAAGAGGGACAGCTAGACAGGCATAGTTTGCGGGTAACAATTCTTTACTATTTGATATTAATGCCCTTATTCATAAACATTCATCAAACCTATTTTAACTAAAATGTCATTAAAATTGGTTTCTTTTTATCTGTTACTTTGAAATTTGTGTTTGTCAGAAGGGGACAAAACACAGTTTAGTTAACAAAAGTTCGTTAGATTTAATGAATAACCTATGCTAGGAAATATGAAAATGTTATTTTCTTACTATTTACAAAGTATGAAAAATAACAACATTCTTAGGTATTGTACAACGAATAGGCCATTTACGCCGCTCTGGATATTTAAGCGGACGAGCTTGTGTCCTGACGGGTGGCCCCATAGAGTCGTCCACCTACAGGCAGCCCAGATGGCCCAGCGGATGCCTCATGACTGCTGGAAAGACCGGTCAAACATGAGTCCGTTTATTTAATATGTTCGATCCTGATACCTAAGTACTCTCATTTGCTGTTACTAGTATGTGTTCTTTCAGGGTATGGTGGACTGTTACCTAGGTCTAGACCAGCCGTTTACAGCGTACCGCCTCCTTAGCGAGCACGAGGCTGAAGACTCGGCCACGGAGCTGGCGGCCGAGCCGCTGTGGAGGCTCGGGCGGTTCGAGCAGCTCGACGAGCTCATCAACAAACCACTGGTAAGTTTAGAGGGTAGACTCTAACCAAAGCCTGGACTAGTTCGCAGCATACAAAGTCAAAGTCAAAGTGATTTATTATTCAATTTAGGCATATAACATGCACCTATGAATGTCGATAAACTACCACCGGTTCGGAAAGAAAACCTCTGCCTCGAGAAGAACCGGCGTAAAAAACTCGGCGAGGTGTAATTTTTTCAAAACAGTATACAATATATCATTTCAATATCAGAGTATTATACAATTTTAAAATTACATTGCTACAGTAGAAAGCCTATTTATTTTGCGATAGATTTCTAGTGCAGGATTTTATCGCTGCCAAATATCCCTATACATGATGTAATCGTTTATCTTATAATATGCTTTTGAAATAAGTGTCCGTTTTACGACAGATTTGAATTTAGAGTCAGTAAGTTCGGTAATGTGTTTTGGAATTTTATTGTAGAATTTCATACAATTTCCCAAGAACGACTATTTCGCTTTTACTAGCCTGTAAAAAGTTGTTTTGAGCTTCCCTGCGCTTCTGGTAACCTTGGGCCTATCAGTGTTTGTTGGGTAGTTGTATAAATTCTTCCTAACATACATTATTTAACAAACAGCTTCTGGAGCAAGTAAGTACGTGGTCAAATAGCGTTCTTGGACTAAAAACCTTTACGTCTTAGTATCAATGTGACCAAACAAGTATAGTGTTTATTCCAAGATCACATTAGGCCTTTATGGGTCGTTCTTCTTTTCGACCGACAATAGCCTGTCCTTCATCTTATTACGGCATCTCATTTGAGTAATGATGTTTACGGTTTTATAATGTTCGAATGAACGTCCATATTATTTTATTAAAGAAAAGAAAAGAAAAAAAGAAAAGAAGACATTTATTCACTACACAAAAGACACACAGAGACAAAGGAGTAGACATACATGACAATTGACACATATTGTGTGTCTTCGCGGCAGTGAAACGGTCGCTGTCTCAGCATTGTGCCGAGGTGTCAGACAGACACCTGCAGCGCTGGTTTTCAGACAGCACCGCAAGTGGCCCACGGAACGCAACGCGACACAGCATTAGATAAAAAGGAAGTAGACACATAATAAATAAATAATTATTGCAAAATATTGAAAATATATATATAGAACAGTAGCACGACGGGATGAAAAACACAAAGCATAAAACGCGACACGGTTGGGATGTTAAAAGTGCTGGATGGGTTAGGGTTGGGATTTTTGGAGCGTCAACAAATAGCCTTTAAGCTGGCGCTTAAAGGTATACCTGCTAGACGCTCCTTGGATAGGTGGAGGGAGATCATTCCAACACTTGGACGCTTTGAACCTAAAACTTCCTCGAAACGCCGCGGTCCGATGCTCTGGCACCAGAATCATCGCCTTACACCTACGCGCACTCTTGGGCCATGCAAGTCTACTCAGCAAATATGCTGGGACCCCAGATCGTACTATGCCAAAGAGAAGAGTGGCGAGGTGAAGCCGTCTGCGTGCAGGCATGTTCAGCAGACTAGCGGCGTTCAAGTAGGGAGTGATATGGGAGCGAGGTGGGACTCGGAAACAGAAACGAATGCATGCGTTTTGCACTCGTTGTATGAGCTTTTTTGTACGACCAGTAATGCAGCCAGCATAGACAACATCACAATAGTTTAATCTTGACAATATCAGCGATTCACAAAGGTTAACACGCAAATCAACACTTAAGTAATCGCGAACATTGTAAAGAACTTTAAGGCGGTAGAAGCAGTTACTCACAACTTTTAGTATGTGGTTCTCAAAGCGCAGCTTGCCGTCCATGAGGAGGCCAAGGTTATTGGCTTCTACCACCCTCTCTATTGGTTCGCCCATGATGGCAACATTACTGGTAGTCAAAGTCTCGAGGTTACTGATAGTACTACGGATTTGATGCTCTGATCCAAAAACAACATATTTCGACTTGTTCGGATTAATTAGTGATATTTAATATTTCACTTTCTCTAACTAGCATTTTTTTTAATGTTTTTTTTTTCGTAGAATGCCGTGACAGAGTGGAAAACCAAAATGTGGTCCCCACTGAAAGAGTCCACTTTGTCACATGTTTTTTTTTAGAAACCAACCGTAAATAAATATTTATATTGGTCAGAAAGGAAACTTTAATTAGTTCTAATGAAGAAACCTATGCATTTTTTTTAAATCGCACTTCAAAACCACAATTTTCGATAGTACAAAAACCAAAAAAACAGAAAAACCTCGGTTCATTGTCGGTAAAAAAGAAGAACGACCCGTATATCAGTTTAATCGGAGCTCGATGTGAAAACTACTGCAACTTTTAAGTAGTTCAACTCTCAAATCGCATCAGAAACATAGATAAATGACAGACTAAATTCCAATACAGCCCAACCATTTTCTTCCATTAGAATAGGCCTGTGCCTAGCAGTGGCAGTAACATGGTTGCCATTTTAACCCTTATCGCTGTGGATGGATGAGATATCCGTCACTCTCGCACTCGAATACTCGTTAGAACGTGTTATCCACAGCGATAAGCGATAAAATGGCATCCATCCATGTTACACCCGCTAGAAGACATAATAGGGGTCATCATCATCATCATCCAAAAGACGTCCACTGCTGGACATAGGCCTCCCGCAAAGAGTGCCAAAGTGACCGGTCCTGCGCCACCCGCATCCAACGGACTCCCGCGACCTTTACCAGGTCATCAGTCCACCTTGTGGGTGGCCTTCCGGTACGTGGTCGCCACTCGAGGAACTTTCCGCCCCAACGGCCATCGGTTCTACGTGCAATGTGACCCGCCCACTGCCACTTAAGTTTAGCGATTCGGAGGGCTATATCGGCTACCTTGGTTCTGCTGCGGATAGCCTCATTTCTGATACGATCACGCAGAGAAACTCCCAACATAGCCCTCTCCATTGCCCTTTGGGTGGCTTTGAGCCTTCTTATGAGGCCCATAGTAAGTAATAGGGGTGTAGACTCAAAATTTATTAATACTCCAAAAGAAAGAAGCCAAAAAAATATGCCTAGTGACGAAAATCCTATTCAGATATCTCAAAAAATTACTAAGCTACAAAACCGTTTTAATATTGCTTCTTAGAGAGACCGAGCGTCATAGTTAATGACTAATGACGGTCGTTTCATATGAAGGTGTGTTTTGCGGAAAACGGACAGAATATACCCCCTCTTAAAATGTTGGACACATAACTTTGTGATTATCTAATCCCCTGCTTTACGTTTTTCTCCATTGACAATATTTTTTATGCTGTTTCGAGAAAAAATATCATTATTGGTTATTTTTTTATTATATTTTAGTTATTATGAGTGGCGGTAAAGGTCGCGGGAGTCCGCTGGATGCGGGTGGCGCAGGACCGGTCACTGTGCTCTTTCGGCTGGTATGATAATGATTGATGAATATCATGTTGTTACAGCCAAGTTCTCGAGAAAACTGGGGTATTGTTATGGGCCGCATACTCCTCTCCTACCGCAGCCAAGACGCCTCGGCGTTCCAGCTGTCCTGCAGGAGCGCGACAGCCAGGCTGCTGGGCCAGATGTCCGGCGAGACGCGCGGCGAGAGCGCGCTGCGGAGCGGCTATCAGAGCGTGCTCGGATTGCACCTCATTACTGAGTCGGAACGCGTGGGCGAGGTCTTGCAGAGGTACCGTACATGCCTTTTTCACCCGACTGCCGAAGGAAACGAGGGTTATGTCTTTCGAGCGTATGTATGTATGTGTCTTATTCTTTGGCACGCCCTGCAACCTAAACCGTCGTTGGATTCCTCTTAATCGTGGGAGTGACACAGGATATAATATTTGCACAAAAGCAGTGAAAAATCTTTGGATTTCACTTGTTATTAGAATACGTCTTCTTACGCCGCTTCCTTGAATTATTTTCTTCTTAGATTACGAGCCTTTTGTATTTATTTCTCGATTTTTGTTTTAGTGCTGTTTGAAATTCTCTTCAAAATTGTATCGTGCATGTGATAATTGCTTATATTGGCGAAAATATGAAATGTAATACCTGTTATTACAAATATTCAATGAATCTGCATTCAATTAGTCATTTTTCACGCCACTGCTCGAAAATGTGGCGAAAGATGGTCTGAATTGAGGCTTCAAAACTGTGATTAGCATTGCATGAATATAGCTGTAAATTGCATGAACAGGGCTTCTAACTATGGATTTGATGGATCTTCCTCATTTACTAAACCAGGATTGTTCGTTGCAGGCTAAAAAGCTTAAACGACGGTGACCGGCAAGCTACTGATGTATTGAACAAGTTGCTAGACGAATGGCGACGGCGGCTCTCTGTAGTTCAGTCGGACGTGCGGACAGTAGAGCCTTTGCTCAGGCTTCGACGGATATTATTGCAACAAACGCAGGTACGACGTCAGGTTTTGATGAATAATAATTGCAAAAACATTTTTGGGCGGTTTCCCCTGCTTCTTTTCTTTTACTTTCAGTGCTAGGAGCCCGCTAAGTGGGCGCTGACTCTTAAGCGTTTTTCACCACTTGCGTTTTTTCGCAATTTATCGGCTACGAGCCCAGCACTAGGGAATGCACAAACCGGTAAAATTTCAAAACCGGTTATTAACCGCATGAACAAACTAAAAACGGGTTTTTTCGAATAGCTAAAAAAATTGTGGAATAATTTTATTGTAGGAGTATCATTTCTGGTTTATTAGTAGGCGAGGTGTAGTAAATAGTTAAAGTTACTGTTACACATGCTCTTTAGTGGGACGAAAGCATGCTAGTTTCAAGCAAAAAGCATGTGTACCTGGAAAGTTGCTAGGAAGGAGCATGCTATTTGCATACATAATAATTGAGCATGCTCAAACAATCATGCTACTAAAGAGCATGTGTAACAGTAGCATATTTTTTTTGTCATAATTATATATACAATCACATCACGCCTCTTTCCCGGAGGGCTAGGCAGATTACACCTACATATCTTTTAATTACATATTTTATTAAATATTTTTTTGGCTAAATAACGATCGGGGTTCACGTTTTATAAATTTGACTAATTTTGGTTAGAACCAGGTTTATAGCGTCCAAAACCGGTTATTAACCGAGCTCAAAAAGTTTCGGTTTAACCGGTTTTCGGTTAACGGGTTGGCAGTGAATGTCTTAACACATATTATAGTGCCAACGTTTTCGGTTCCGTGGTTTCTCGCTACGAAGCAGAGCGCTCACCTACGAGGTTCCTGGCACCGGAAGTGTTAACCCATTTCAAGCCAAGCCACGCTAGAATGGGATAAATTCTATTTAAAAAAAAACACTAATTTTTTCAATTGTTATTTATTTACAGGAATTACTGGAGCCAACACACCCAGCCACTGCGGGTATATTCAAAGCTTGCATAGGTGACCTTTGGCTTCAGAGTGCGAAACATGCTAGAAAAGCTGGAATATTTCAACAGGTAAAAATGCTTTAAATGTTTCAAAGATTTCTGCCCATATTCTTTACAATTTTATTTTGTAGGCCATTTTATAAAAAAGTATTTTCCTAAATTTTTGTTTCCATTCCGTTACTTTCGACTAATGCCCGCATCAAAGTAACGGAATGGAATACATGGAAATTGTGTGAAATATAAGGGAAACTCTTTTTCTTTCATTAGGATGAATAGGGTTTCCGATTCTGCGTAGGGATATCCTAAACTTTCAAAATGATGAGGTTAAAAGTCGGTGTACAGTCGACTACAAGGAGAACGATACGCCCAAAGTTACAAAAAAATACACGACCTTAATGTTGTGGCAATAAAGTCGTGTATACATATTTTTGTAACTTTGGCCACATAAAATCCCTTCTACATTGATATTTTTAATTTCAGTCATACATGTACATACTGAACGCAGAAGAGTACCGTCCCGAGGAGCTGTTCATAGAAAAATCGAAGATGTACTGGGCTCGTGGCCAGCACGAGCACGCGTTTACAACGCTCAGGAGAGGTTTGGAGGACGCGTACCCACAGCTAGACAAACTGACTAATGAACAAAGGTGAGGTTTAATTATCCTTATATGTGAAGTTACGGTTACAAAATGTTGTTAGCACACTAGTAATCGTAAAGGGTGTCCCTTAAAATCTAAACATATGGAACGTTTGACTAGTTTTTATCTTAGAGCATACATAATTTACTGTGTGCCCTTACAAATTTATTGTGTGCCCTTACAGGGTGTCATGAAATGACTTTAAAAAAAAATGTAACACCTTATTATGCATGCATGACATAACAATAAAATAAATGAATAAATAAATAAATAACTGGTGTTGTAGCCTTATGTCGTATTTGCGTCCAAAAATATCTGCTGAATTTTGCGGGGGGGGGGGAGTATCTTAATAACATCATTATCATCATATCAGCCGAAAGACGTCCACTGCTGGACATAGGCCTCCCCCAAAAAGTGCCACAATGACCGGTCCTTCCGGTCCGGGGTTCCGGGTCCGGAATAACATATTGAAACTCAATGAATTTATTAATTTTATTGTATTTGAAACTCAATTGTATATTGAAAGCTTGAAGTGGTTGAACGTTTATAATATCAAGTGCTTACAGCAACATGCGGGCATTTTTATGATCAGAGTTCTCATGCGAGGCGATTTAGTGAATGACCATTAATCGATTGTGAAATTGTCTTTGTATGATTTTGTGCACATTGTGCAAGGTTTTCTACAGAGGGGTAAGTTACTAGGCTATTCCAGTTATGTATGCTCTAAGGTTTTTAAGGAATGACAGCTGCCGTTTATACTCGTATTTAACGTTGATCGGTATTTAAAGTTGGTTCAACCCGCCCCGCTAATAGAAAATAAAACTCCCGTGAGTTTCAGATGTATTGCATTATAATGAAACGGGTCACTCATCGCTACGGTGGCCTAGTGGTTCAGGCATGCGGCTGTTAAACGGCAGTCGTAGGTTCGAATCCCAGCTCGTACCAATGAGTTTTTCGGAACTTATGTCGGTGAATGAAAACATCGTGAGGAAACCTGCATGCATCTGAGAAGAAATTCAAAGAGGTATGTGAAGTCCCCAATCCGCACTGGGCCAGCGTGGGGACTACTGCCCGTTCTCTTTCATTCATGAGAGGAGGCCTGTGCCCAGCAGTGGGACGTATATAGGCTGATGAAGATGATGATGCTGGGCCACTGGCGTCTTTAAGGTCGAATATCGCTCGACGTATTTCGAATTCATTCGCGATTCTAATTACTCACGTTCGCGATGCCGGCGCATCGAACACCACTCGAAGGCGAAAATCTACCCCCTTTCGGTACATACCCGTTCTCGTAAAAACGCTATTTGTGTCATAGCAGAACACCATTCATGTAAAATTGTGTTCTTATTGGTTGCTGTTTAAGTTCAAACTTTTTTTAATAGTTTATTATTATATATTTCCGCTACTTGAATACACCGATAAATGTAGTCATTATTCAGATTCAGATTCAGATTCAGATGTTTATTTGCTTAACGTACAAGTACATGCAAATACAGGAATATAGCACAAATTACAAGTTACAGTGGTAGAAATAATAATAAGAAAGTCAGGTAAATTATTTACAAATGTCGTTATAAATAGCAAAGTAAGATACATTATACATTAAAAATAATAAAATAAAATAAATAGTCATTACAATTAAATCAGTCAAGTGCTTTGGCAAAAAATTCATTGATTGTATATATCTCATCTGTTTTTATAACAATCAATTAGGTCAATTTTAATAATTATAGCAACTATGGCTTTCTTTATATAAAACTAACTTATGTTGTTAGCATGTTAGTATATAAGACCATTGCAATGCCCTAGCAGGGTATCATGTACCTACTGTATAACCTATCTTAAGACCTACTGTATGGACAATGAACATGATCGCAATAAATAAATAAATAAATAAATAAATCTATAAAATATTTCTTTAATTTCTTGTCAAAGCTTCTTATGTCACTACATTGTTTTATTTCGTTTATTGTTATATGAGAGATTGTTATATCATTAAGATATAACAATCTCTGTTGTTAAACGATATGTATTTTAGGAAAATATGTGCGAAAGCGAAGCTGCTCATAGCCAAGTACAATGACGAGACTACAAACGTGGATGTCGACGTGAATATAGGATACTACAAGGAAGCGGTCGATGTCTTCAAGCAGTGGGAAAAGAGCTTGGTAAATATTAATATCATACGTTCTAATAAATAAATAAATTCAAGAACTATGTGAAGCGTAAACTTATCTCGAAAGCTTATTATAGCACACAAGACTACATGAATGATAAAACTCCATGGAACTAATTTTGACTGAATTTTTTATCTATTATTTTCGTAATATTTTGTTTTTTGACATTAGATTGTTTTTCTAGAAATATTCTACTAGTATTTTTTATAATTTTTTTTTATCATATATATTTTATTCTTTATGTTTAAAAATTACTCTACAAAATTAACTGACGATTTGAAAGTGCTTGTTACTAGGCCTACTTGAATAAAGATCATTTTGAGTTTGAGTTTAAGTTTAAAGTGCTGCTGTTCTATTTTTGATGACCAGTATGCCGAAGCATGAAGCTTTCGAGGTACTTGAGATCATAATGCGAAAGTTATGAACCCCAATACCTCGAAAGCTGCGGTCTGTCAACATCACGGAACAGAGACAACGATATGCAATGACATGTCCATTCTCTTTTGAATGAGTGTCATAACACTTTGTTTTAAATTTAAATGGAAGTGTTGCAAGCATGTGTGCGTGTGACGCTTACACGGACTTGCGCGCGGTGCTGCCTACGTCAGTGTGACAGAAATATTGGTTAAGAATAGAGGTGTAGCTTAGAGCATACATAACTGGAGTAGCCTTATGTCGTATTTGCGTACAAAAAAGACTGCCGAATTTTGCGGGGGCGGGGGGGAGCATCTTAATAGGATATTGAAACTCAATTAAAAGCTTGAAGTGGTTGAACGTTTATAATATCAGGTGCCAATAGCAACTTGCGGGCATTTTTATGATCAGTGCTCTCTTGCGAGGAGATTTTGTGATCGATTGTGAAATTGTCTGATTTTTTGCACATTGTGCAAGGTTTTTTTTACAGAGGGTTAAGTTACTGAAAGGCTACTCCAGTTATGTATGCTCTAAGAGGTGCAGACACCAAATAAGATAATAAAAATAACCAATAATGATGAATTTTCTCGAAAAAGAATTAAACATTTTTCATCATTCAAATTAATTACAAAGTTATAAGTGTCCAAAGTTTTAAGAGGGGTTATATTCTGTCCCTTTTCCGCAAAACGCACCTTCATATAAAACGATTGTCATTTACTATGACGCTCGGGGATCGTGACGTCACGATCTACGAGCGTTTTCTCTCAGTAACAAGCTATATTAAAACGGTCGTAGCTCGTAATTTTTGAGATATTTGAAGGCATATTTTTGCCTTCTTTCAAAAGAATTTATTATTAATCCTAAAGGAGTAATAATACATTTTGAGTCTACACCCCTATTCTTGAATCTGGAAAAGAGCTCAGCTAATGTACCCTCTTAAACGGTGTATATTTGAGTGCATTTTCGTGAGCGTTACGCCAAATTCCGGAATTGAAGATTGTCTTACGCGCAGGGACGTCCTCATGCGCTAACGTATAGCCAAGCGTGTGCAAGACGCATTGATAATCAGATTACATAAAAATTAAGTTTATTATGGGTTATTTTATATAAAATTCCTGTTTCCTCAAGGTTTGCTTAGGCGCATACTATGAGAAAGTAAGCAGTGGTGAGACTAGCGGCGGCAGCGGGCCGCACTGGTCGCGGAGGCTGTACGCGCTGAACAGCTACGGCAAGGCGCTGCAGTACGGACACAAGTATCTGTACCAGAGCATGCCCAGAATGCTCTCTATATGGTAAATATTACTCATCGTCCAGAAGCATGTTCACAAGCTGACAATAGTGGTTTATGTGACTGTACATAATGAGAGGCCTTAAATCACGAGTGTGGACGCTCGTTTCATAATACACACGAGTGTTTTAAGGCCTCATTATGTACAGTTGCATACACTACTTTATCTACACACATACAATAAATCCTCAATGATGTGTTCGGGAACCATTAGAATAACCGCCATTGCACCGCCATGGCCGACTAGATTTCAAATCATGACCAACTAGATGTCCATAACAAAATCTAGTTGGTGGTCACGCTTTATCAATATCGATATTTTAATGAAAATATGTATAAAATTACCTACGACCAGAGACAAGTAATTTATTTTTATAAATGTTATTGATATAATGCTGCCAGTTTCTGAACGCATTTTAGCGGGTTTATAGTATGTGTGTAGATAAAAAGAGGGAAATATACATTTATTTATTACCTACATATTGATTTAAGCCAATGATGTCAACATTTGGGATATTATGACCTCTTAGATAGTGTTCGAAACTTCAACTTGTATATTTCTCTAATCGCCATAATACAATGTTGTACTGCAACTTGTCTATAAGTATTTGGAAAACCATATTTTTAATTGCACTCCGATTAGAAAGCATAATTAACAAAGTCCCGTTTATTATGTGTGTGGACAAACACAATTTGGTATAAAGCATCCGATTATTTCCATCAAGTACTTAGTAGTGTAAATAAGTTTCTGTCAAAAAAATCATTTTGGATACAAGCTTTTATTGCCGACTCTACTTTTCTGTATACTATCATCAACTGCTCCTTGAGACGATTCTAACGAGCCCAAACTCAACGGGGTTACGTTGGTTAAGTACTGAATCCCCATGGCCACCTTCTGTCTTCATCAGATCAGCTCGATGGTACCATAATATTGAATTGTCATCCAAACTATACTAATACCCAAAATTTCAATCAGTTATCTGCTTCAAAATTGATTTGCAAGATTCCACCCGAACAAACATAGTTACATTGCAAGTTAATAAAAAACTTGTAAAATGGCTTCTTTATCTTGACTGTATTGGGTGACAAACGCGACCGTTATAGACCTGAGTAGTTATTACTGCCCTTGTTTCAATTGTTTCTTAGGCTGGACGTAGAAGTGACATCTTCAGACACGAGCATTCACTCTGTGCTGGCGCAGATGACGGAGGTCATAAGGACATATTCGGAGAGGCTGCCTCTTTATCTGTATTTGACGGCTTTCTCCCAAATTGTATCCAGAATTTGTCATCCGGTCAAAGAAGTAAGTCGAATCTATAGTAGGAAATTAATTAATTAGCACTCAAACTTCGCATGCATCATTGGTAATTTGGTAAACAGGCATAAAAAGTTCAAAAAACTGAATCCCGACTACGAAAAACTAACTAAAAAAAAACCTTTTTTTTTAAATATACCTTGTAGCCTATATATCATTTCAAATTATTGATACCTCGGTAAAATCGGTTCAGTATCTTAACCGCTCCGGTGGGACACACATAAATACAAACAGACTGCTATAATCATGTTCCTTCCTTTCTATACCATACCTTCCTTAATATACAAAAAATATTTACTTTTTGAACTTTAAATATAAAATGGCTGAGTCCCGAGCATAACGGTCAAATTCTGCTTACCAATAAGTGAAGTTCGAAAGCGATTTTTAATTTTTGTTTATATGTAAAGCTTGTAAGCGTATACATCATTAGAAAGTTGATTTTATATACTTTCATATTACACACAGTATTAGTAATCGGGATCAAACATCTGATTACAAATAGCCTATTTGTTCATCAAGCCACCATTTTTCTTTTTTCTCTGGAATACGTATGGTTATTAGAGTGAAATAGGCGCTGGTACATTATTTTACACACATTATCATAAAGCTTAATTCATCCACTTCATAAAAACATACACTTGTCTTATCCAAGTATAAACACTCAGTCCCACAAGCTATAAACACGACATAAGTGGTTCGCTCGTTCGGTGTCAAATTACTCGTGGGAAACACGGAGTCCAGCTGTCGCGCAGGACCTGGGAACTGCGAGGTTCGAAATTTTGGGCACAAATCTGGGCCGCTGGGAAACGAGGGGGGTAATGAGTGCGCGAGTCGTGGGACAGGACAGGTTAATGCATTCATATAAAAATGCTTTCTTATTTACTTCGTAACTTATCAGGTTATCACTCACGTACCCAGCATCAAACCATTTTCCTCAGGTATACCTCCAACTAAAAGCGATAATCGTGAAGCTAATAATGGCGTACCCGCAACACACACTATGGATGATGATGAGCGTCATCAAATCAGCGTATCCACAGCGTATCAAGCGATGTACAGATGTGTTCGCGGATCCGAGACTCAAGGAGCCGCATATGCTCAAACTGGTTAACGATTTTACTCAGCTGGCAGAGAAGCTCATTGAGCTGTGTAACAAACCGATTGTGGGCAGTGGAACGGTAAGTAAGAGGGTTACTCCCACCTGTCAGGTACCACATGTAACATAAGGGGAAAAAATCTCAGATCAAATCAATATCCACAACAACGTATCAAGCGATGCACGGATGTGTTTGCGGATCCGAGACTCAAGGAGCGGCATATGCTCAAACTAGTCAACGACTTTACTCTGCTGGCAGAGAAGCTCATTGAGCTGTGTAACAAACCAATTGTCGGCAGTGGATCGGTAAGTAAGAGGGTTACTCCCACATGTAACATAAGGGGAAAAATCTCAGATCAAATCAATATCCACAACGTATCAAGCGATGCACGGATGTGTTCGCTGATCCGAGACTCAAGAATTCGCATATGCTCAAACT
The DNA here is from genome assembly GCA_932294315.1 of Epinotia nisella. Taxonomy (NCBI): domain Eukaryota; kingdom Metazoa; phylum Arthropoda; class Insecta; order Lepidoptera; family Tortricidae; genus Epinotia; species Epinotia nisella. The sequence goes on along the minus strand of OW028682.1, from coordinate 13,153,424 downwards.
AGTTAACGACTTTACTCAGCTGGCAGAGAAGCTCATTGAGCTACTCGTAAGTAACAAACCGATTGTGGGCAGTGGATCGGTAAATACGAGGGTTTCATCGATTGAAGAAAAACCCCAGCTAAATGCAGTTATCATCTTCACTTTACTGGTAACATCTAGGTTGTTTGTTTTATTTGTTTCCCCAGATACCACAGATAGGGGAAAAATTCTAATGTGTTACCAGTGGTAACAAATTGGTGGGAGATAGGTATAACCATAGAGAAACTTAATACGTTAAAGTTAGTTAGTACGTTAGTTTCCTTAACTGGAAACTTTATTGAGTAGTGTGACATATCTATAAGACGCCCTTTGTTATATTTCTATTTTTGTTAAGTCAATAATGCAGAACGAATGATGGTACATGTTTCGTTATATTACCTTCTAGACAACAACCGTATCGGCTCTAGTCCGGACACTACCGCGCCTGCTAGCTAGCGAGAACTTCAGTCACATAATGATGCCTTTCCAAGAGTTCTGTAAGATCGTGCTGCCCTCCAAAGCGGCTCGACAGGAAAGGATAGACTTCAACATACCGGCATCCCCACCAGTATACCTGGCGGGCATCGAAGAGAATATCACTATATTGCCTTCGCTTCAGAAGCCAAGGAAAGTCACATTGAAAGGTATACATTTGTATCATTCATCTGAAAAAGCCTTCTGAGGCCCTACCGCGAAATTAAAACGAAGTTCGTTCGTATATCTCCCTCTCAGTCGCACTTGCTAATTTGAGCGACATAGAAAGAGAGATACATGAACGAATTTCGTTTTCGTTTCGCGGTAAGGCGTCTGTGCTTTTATTAACTTCATCTCGTTCGACGTTGTTCATTTGTTTCAAATGGTGCAAGTCTATTTTCAACTATCTTGAAGCTTATCTTTATTTCTGAAGGAAAACTTGTTAATACGTTCCTTGTTGTTATGCCTCAGCTATAAAAGGTACGCTATTATTGGCGTTTGATAATCACCTTACACAATACAATTAGAAGTCGTATTATTTTAAGTTCGCATTTTTAGGCTCGGACGGAAAGGACTACATTATAATGCTGAAGCCCCGAGATGATCTCCGGAAAGACTATCGTTTGATGGAATTCAATGTGGTAGTCAATAGATTTCTGCAGGTACGTTACAGAGTATGTCTTTTAATAATCCACCTATTTTAGTTTTGAATGACCGTTAAGCTGTATGTATTTTTTAGGACGCGCCGGAGACAAGGCGTCGTAGACTCTACATTAGAACATACTCGGTTCTTCCCCTAAATGAGGAATGCGGCGTCATAGAATGGGTGCCTAATCTGGTTGGACTGAGGCCGATTTTGGTCCATATTTACAAGCAAAAAGGTTCCTATAGAAAAGTTTATATGTGTTCGAGCCAATATCATACTTTGTTCTTAAGGTTTTTTGATACTTATCAAGTTATAATGTTGTACAGTAGGCGGCAAACAACTTGAGCAAATGACCTTGGTTGCGCAGAAGCGAATTTTAGGTGTCCTTGGGAGGGGGCGGTGAGGTGCTGGCGCGGGGGGCGGCGTGGCGGGCGCCTGATTGGTAGACCGGTGACGCTTGCGTCCCGCACCCCGTCCACGTCCCGCGCCAGCCCTAGTACACTTTCGGCCAGTGATAAAGTTATTTTTCACATCTCATGCTCGAAAAGTGTGTCATATTAGGCTTAATAAGCGGGGCTAAAGTAGTACATCTAGCCTCTAGGGAAAATATGTATACATATTTATGATTTTTAACACATTTAATTTGACCAATCAAAACACTTCACCATATTAAATCCACCAATCACAACTCTTTCAAAAAACATTTATCTTTGCTATCAACCAACCACAATACCTACAGCTACATAATTGTGGATGGATAATCTTTGTTTTACTATTTTCTAGCAGTCGAAGTGAAAAGTAGAGTGTATAACTCGGGTCTAAAAGCCATATTACCCCTCGAATTATTTTCCCTCGCGTACCTACCTAGTTGTAAAAAGACAGGCTAGAAAAATGGTGTACGATGTCTATTTTTTCTTTTTATGATATTCCAAAGGGAGTAGTTAGTAGGTAATTAGTTAAAAATGACACGTATACACATTATTACACAAAAAATATACTTCCATAAAAGCGGGGCCCTAATTTTGATCGTAACTGTAGGATGCGCAAATTTTCCCCCACCACGTCATCTAATGCTCAAGAAGTTTGCCGGCTACTGAAATAATACATTTTTTCTACTCCTGTACCTTTATCTGTCATTTATATATGCGCTGACTCAAATACAATAACATCGATAATAAGTCGTTGATAAACTCTATGCGCTATGGCCCTATAAACGCACTGTTTAGCGTACTTTTATGGTTCATAGATTTTTCATAAAAGCACTGTTAGAATGAGAACTGAGGGCCTACCGCGAAAGACATTCGAAGTTTTCCCTCTCTGTCAGACTTGCGAGTTCGTAAGTAAGTGCAACAGAGAGGGAAAACTTCGAATGCCGTTGGCGGTAGGCCCCCAGTCCAGTCAAGCTTTTTAATTTAAAATCATTGCTGCCAACACCGCGAAAGAAAGCACACTACAAACGATACAATTTGTTTCCAAATTTAGCTATAGTTAGAATGAAAGGTATATAGTGCTGTCTCAATCTAACTATAGCAAGTTGTTGTTACAAATTGCTAGGTGTGTAATTGCCTTAAACCATAGACAGATTTGTATCTCTTATTTAGTTTGTGGACTGACATTTGAACTTCACTTGTTTCCCGCTAGTTTGTCCTCCTTGCGTAATTTGTTCGGTTGAATAGGTAGAAAGTGCTAGTTTTTTATAATTTTAATACTAATAAGTGAACAAAGAACGAAATATGGATGACGTTGACGATGAAATGCAATGTACTCCCGAACAAATCTTTACTGTGGCAAAAGAAATTACAGAAAATTTGTTGCCTAAGGTACCTAGCATAATTTAGTTTTATTTAAAAGTAGTCGTAGAAAAAGTATTGTATGCAACGGTGTATAACTGGTCTAAAAACACTCGTGGCGTCTACCCACGCCACTCGCGTTTTAAGACCCTTCTTATACAACAGTTGCATAAAGTCTTCATTGAACAATGTTTATGTATATCATCCATATATCACCTAAAGAAATTATGTCCTACCAGGTAGGACCTACCTAATAGGCTTGTATCCTAAGGTTATTCCTAAGAATATTGCGTTTAGGTCTATAGTTGTAAAACAATTTTGTTTCTATAACAGCGTAAGGATTCTTATGGTAGCTTTAAAAATCTTTGTATGATTTTAATATATTTCGTAATTTATACTTTATTACAATAATTTGATGGTTTACTATCCATTTAGCAACACTACGTTATAAATTTTAACATGAGGAAACTACCGGTATACCGGTACCGGTTTTGCGAGGGTATCTCTTGCTAACTCTTCCACTGTGCTGTGCACGATCCTAGGTCTTCACGAGAATCCAGCGATCGCTTCTTTAAACAATATATTACTTAAACATGTGTTTTAAAGGAATTCATACCAGTAACCGCGAACTGAAAGAAATGATGTGTGCGAAAAACGACCCGTTCGACAAAAAGAGACGGATGTACGAGGAAAAGCTGCTGCCTCGACACCCGCCCGTCTTCCAGGAATGGTTCCGAAGGGTTTTCTCAGACCCCTACGGGTGGTAAGTCCTATAACCTTATTAACCTTTAACCCTTTCAGCGCTAGTCACGACAACGCGTCAGAGCGCAACGTCCGATTTTCGCTACGTACGGAGATTAGCACATTCACTGCCATGAACAGCTACGCTCGAAGCTGATCTCCTAGTTTTCCCGCTAAGCAGCGGAAAGTGCCTAAGGAGTAGGCGCCCGCTAGGCCTGGCTACCTGCTACCTGGCAGTGAATGTGTAAGGCCTGAAACGCACAGACAGGTGGCTTGCTTAGTGCCTAGAGCTTAGCGAGTAGCGAAGTGAAACGAACGTTCTATAATATTTGTAACCGGCTGCACTGTACACGTTAGCCACCTGGCTAGTCACCTAGCGGCGCAGTGCAGCCGGTTAGGATTAGGAATATTATAGAACGTTCGTTTCACTTCGCTACTCGCTATGCGACTCGCTAAGCTCTAGGCATTAAGCAAGCCACATGTCTGTGCGTTTCCGGCCTTAAGCTGCTATGGACTACGAGCAGTGAATGAGTTAATAAATTATATAGTACGTACCTACGAATGCAGTTGGTATAATATTTTAAATGTTTTAGGTATCAGGCGAGGTCGGCGTACATAAGAACGACCGCCGTTATGTCAATGGTTGGATATATTTTGGGTAAATACCACTCTCATTTTAACTTTATAACTATTGTTATCCCACGAAGACAGTACTTCACAGAAAAATAACCACATCAATTCATGTCGCACGCACCCACACGGCAGCAGTTACCAGCGCTTAAATGAGTTGAACTGTCTATATTTGTTTTCAACACATTTGCTCGTAACTTGCCTCTTATAACGTCGCTGTTAGGCTCATAATCCAGGATATTAAACACGCGTGTTTTATAGCATTACGACACTCGTGCGGTATAAGCTACGGTGACCGCTTGCCACCACGCGGGCCGTACGCTTGTTTATCACCGACGTGGGATTAAAAAATCACTCACTTGACACACTTCACCAGGTCTCGGTGACAGGCACGGAGAGAACATATCATTCGACTCTACGAACGGCGACTCAGTACACGTGGACTTCAACTGTCTTTTCAATAAGGGCGAGTCCTTCGAGTGGCCTGAACGCGTTCCCTTCAGGCTCACGCATAACATGGAGGCAGCAATGGGCCCGCTGAAACACGAAGGGATGTTTAGGTAAGTACACGTGGACTTCAACTGCCTTTTCAACAAGGGGCGAATTCTTCGAGTGGCCTGTTTGGGTTCAATCGGCCCGTTGAAACGTGAAGGGATGATTAGGTAAGAGATTTGTGAGACCGTGGAAAGCGTTGAAGTTTTGTTGTTACACACCCAACGCAAAGGAGGGGTTATACTTGTCTGTGTGTGTATCTGTGTGTCTGTCTGTGGTACCATAGCTCCCAAATGGGTGAACCGATTTTGATGCCATTTTATGTTTATTGAAAATCTTATCTGTCGTGATCCCTCCCAGCTATGTTCGTTGTGTCGGGGTTTTTAATTTTTAGTTTATGTTGTTATCACAAAAATAATTCAAGGGTTTGATTTTTCATATAATTAAATCCTTGTAGCTAGAAGCGGCTCTGAAAAATGAATTTCATATGCTCGGCCTACCGCTTCCTAAAAGCTTTTATAGGCGTGGTTTATGTATGTAAGCAACAAAAACACAAAACAAAAAACCCTTTTCGTCAAATAAAAAAAATCGTGAGTCAAGTCAAGCAAAAAAAAAACTGCAACAAAAAAAAACAAAAAGAGTATCAAATGTGTATGCTATACATAATCAAAAAAGGGTTAAAAATGTGTTTCAGTATGCTTCATAAGTTCATGTAAATCACTAACGATCCTTTTTAAAATTCAAAATAACACATTAGTTCTGCGTAGACACAGCGTTTAAAGTTTCCCATACTACTGTTACAAACAACGTAAACCTCTCAAAGGGCACGAGAGGATTGGCAATTTATTCCCCTCTTATTCAAAAACTTGGCGCCCCATATCCGATTCAATATACACAAGTTTCGAACACACATTTGTTTAGTAATTCATCAATCACCGAGCTATTTTCGGAGAAAAAGTTGCGAGCGGCGATGCGCAAGCTATAGGGCCATTCCGCGATCGTGTTTTACCCTTTCATATGTGCCCCCTTACACGTCAATTATGTTTATGAACAATATCGGCTGAGTGGCCATTGCTTATTGCGCAAGAAGCGTGGCTTTATATAACAATAAATGTCAAAAAAACAACTTTACACACATTTAGGTAGTACACATGATAACTGGTAGGTAATAGTTATTTGTTATACAAGGGTGCAAAGTTATATTTTAACCGCGAGTATGGAATTGAAACACGAGCCAGCTAATGGATTCTAGGGTTGAACCACGAGCTAGCGAATGGATTCTATGGTTGAACCACGAGCGAAGCGAGTGGTTCCAAAATAGAATCCTGAGCATAGCGAGTGGTTCAAAAATAGAATCCTGAGCAAAGCGAGTGTTGCAACACACGAGACGTCAAAATAACTTGCACCCGTGTGTAACACAAATCTTTTCACCTCTCTAAACCGAGGAAAATACTACATAAGAAAAACAACTGAAATATGTATAATCAGCCTTTATTTTAACACAATTATTATGCAACGTTAAATCAGATATTGTGATTTCACATTTTTGTACGGTTTTTTTACAGCTTTAAGCATTTTAAGGTAAAATCATTTAATAAAATTGTGTGCACTATATGTTTTTAATTGAATGCAATTCAATATAAAACTATTTTTGCGTCCCTCCTGTTTTGATCAGACAATTTAATCAGATGGCTGAAAATAGTCCTGTCTGGACTGGCCTTTACGTGTTTATTATGTTTAAAAAAGTAACTAATAATACGATCGGATTTCAAATATTCTTTGCACACATGTGGATAAAATGCAGTTTTGCTATCTGTTTTTAAAGAATAAAAAAGGTATTTCCGAGCTAGTGAGGTGAAAAAGTACTAACTACACTACTATATACCTACTTATATATTATGAACATATTCTAAAATATCTGTATAGATATCATCCCAGGTTTCGCAATAGATTTTCGCGCTCATCACAAATACATTTGCCCTTAAGTGATTGCAATCCGAGATTGCTACGTTCGTGGCTCACTACCAACTAAACTAACGAGATTCAGCCCAGAAAGCGAGTTGAAAGACATTAGTTCTCTTGATTATTTGTAAACATACTTGCTAAGGCTTATAATGGGGTTGAATAGACATTAAATATCATCTTCAGTTTCTTTACGTTCCACCACTGTACTACAACAACCTTTGTATTAGAAGTGCATATCGTCGTTTACCCGTATCCCAAGCCTTATTGAGCTTAAGATTGTCCTATAATATTTATTTATTTATTCTACACAGAAAAAGTTGCGAAGCAGTGATGCGAGCGCTCCGCGCTCAAACCGCCGCGCTCATGTCCGTGATCGGCCCTTTCGTGTACGACCCCTTGGTGTCGTGGGGCCGGGCTCGGCCCATGGACTGTGGCGAGCGCACCAACGAACAGGCGTTGCAGCACCTCATCCATATCAGACAGCGGCTCAACGGACTTGTAAGTTGTTTGAAATGTCACAGAAGTGCTTCGTGGTCGCGCTGATGTTAGCGTTATCGGCCACATCGTGTACGACCCCTTGGTGTCGTGGGGACGCGCCCGCCCCAAGGACTGCGGCGAGCGCACCAATGAACAGGCCTTGCAGCACCTCCACCATATTAAACAGCGGCTCAACAGACTTGTAAGTTGTTTGAAATGTCACAGAAGTGCTTCGTGCTCGCGCTGATGTTAGCGCTATCGGCCACTTCGTGTACGACCCCTTGGTGTCGTGGGGACGCGCTCGCCCCAAGGACTGTGGCGAGCGCACCAATGAACAGGCCTTGCAGCACCTCCACCATATTAAACAGCGTCTCAACGGACTTGTAAGTAGTTTGAAAAGTTACAGTAGTGCTCTGTGCTCGCGCTAATGTTCGTGATCGGCCCGTTCGTGTACGACCCCTTGGTGTCGTGGGGTCGCACCCGCCCCATGGACTGTGGCGATCGCACCAACGAACAGGCGTTGCAGCACCTCATCCATATCAGACAGCGGCTCAACGGACTTGTAAGTTGTTTGAAATGTCACAGAAGCGCTTCGTGCTCGCGCTAATGTTCGTGATCGGTCCGTTCGTTGACAAGCCCTTGCAGTCGTCTTGTAAGTAGAGTTTTGTAATGACTATTTTGGGATTGCATGGGATTTGGGGGGCATACACCTAGTAATCTGAGGGTTATTGATCGTTAGGTACTTCATGTGCTACAAATGTAAAGTCAAAAAAATCATATTCAATTGATGTTACTATAGTAGGTATAACGGATATCAAGCGGATTTTACTGTAACTGTAGTTATAACTACAGTACTATCCACTTAATATTATCACGTTTAACACGATTTCCTTCCGTTGGAAACTAGTCGTGGCTACCCTTCGGAGATAGCGACAAGACTTCGTCGTCCCAGAAACGGGTCCCGGGAGGCACAATGCAGCGCTTGTAGTTTTTAAATAACTAACAAATGCAGTCGCCCCACATACCAGTCGCTTATATCTCATTATGCTTTTTAAAAGATTGTTACTACGTGCACAGTTACTATGTCAGTATGTAAGTAAGTACTTATATAAGTTGACTTTCAATATTTAAGTACAGAACATTTCTCTCATCCACTTGCCGTTATGCTATTGAGCTGTAATATTACATACCTACCGTAAAACCTCCCAACTATTGTCCAAATAAATAAATACTTAATTAACCTAGTTAGTCCTAAACTAAGCAATGTTTGTACTATGGGTACTAGAATACTATATCCTATACTGTAAAAACGAGCAATATTTGTATGTATATATATGTATGTTGTTTGCAATCATTACTCATAGAGTACATCTGAAATTTGTAATCACGTTCTCGAAAATGGCTCTAACGATTTCAATTAATTTTGGGATATTGGGGTTTACGGGGACGAAAAATCGACCTAGCTGGGTCTCACGTCTGGGAAAATTCGTTTTAACCGTTTCATCTCTATTTTCACCCGAGTAGAGCTCGGTTGCTCAGGGACTACATACTTATACAGTACCTAATACCTGACTATGGTCCAAATGAACTCGATGTTACACGATTGTGCGTGACAATTATTAACTAAAATACGGCAAATAAAAATTAAGAAAAATATGAAACCACCTCAGTTTTGGCCGAAATTAGTTAGTCTAGGTACTTTGGATCATAGTTGTTCTTCTGGAATAGTCCGGGAGGTTTTACGGAAGGTACTTAAGTATGTTTGGTGATAATGCAATACTGTAGCATCACCGAGCTGATTTGATGATGGAGACAAGGTGGCCATAGAAAAACTAAAAACCTTAACTACGCAAGATAATCCGTCATATTTGGGTTCATTGACACCCTCTAACAAGTTGTCCAAGAGTTGACCTCAGTGGTCCAGAAGACTGTGCAAAAAGTACAGTCGGCAATAAAGGCCAAAAATGTTTTTTTTGACAGAAAATTATTATATCGTATAGTCGACATCGAATAAACTGTGTAAATAAATAAAACGAATATAAGACGCGCTTCATAATTCGAACTCCTAACTAAACGGAACTATAGTTCATTAGATTCGGTCACCCCATGTTGTTTTTCTTTGTTTGTTCCTTATATCAATAACGACACATCCTAGCCAAAGCAAAACCAATGGGGAATGGATGAAACTTTTAGAAATGCCTGATTATTTTTTTGGTGATAGGAATAACCTTCCTTAGCACCAGATAAAAGTTTCAGATTTTTCAGCTCCGACAATTATTTTTGAAAAATATAAACAGTTTCCTCATTTACGTTTTGGGTCAAGAACGGTAAATAGACACTTTCCTTGATCTGTCTCATATTACAAAAAAAAACTGGTAATGACCTGACCTGGTAATAGCTGCTGCAAGTGTCAATATCATTGCCAGTGTCAGTTTACCACACATATTTAATATATTTTTTTGTAATATGAGACCGATCGAGGAAGGTGCCGTAACTGACCCAAAACGTAAGTGAGGAAACTGTTTATATTTTTCAAAAAAAATTGACGCAGCTGAAAAATCTGAAACTTTTTTCTGGTGCTAAGAAAGGTTATTCCTATCACCAAAAAAATAACCAGGCATTTCTAAAATTTTCATTTATTCCCAATTGTGTACTAAGGTTTTTTTACGATGCCATCGAACCAGTTTTTGGAGAGGAACAAATGTTTGTATGGGAGCAACTATAATTAAAGAAAATAAATACCCAAAAATTTGAGACAAAGATTGACCTCGCTGTCGGCACCCCAAAAAACTTCATTCTAATTGATTGAAAGATGACGTCACACATGTCACAATGCAATGTGTAGGTATAGTTGAATTTTTTTGAACTGAGCCGATCTACTTATTGTGGTTGGCGTGTGCCAAACTTCGCAAAAAAGAGGTTACTACATAATATGTTCATTGAATCTACTCTATCTATCGTCTTATTCAATAGATTCAAAATGGACTAAAAGATAAAAAAAAACCCCGCTCACTCTTTTTAAAGTTTTAAGAATATTTTTTTATGATTTTAATAATATTTTTTAATGTATACTATATTACAATAATTTGGTGGTATACTATTCATTTAGCAACACTACTTTTTTATCAATTTTAATATGAGTCATCATTCCTATTCACATAGTTAAAAATATTGTATGCGAGTGAACGGAAAGAATTCCTTTGAGAAATAAGCACACGACAATGAGTTATATTCTATTGTACTACTCGTATAGTTCTATAGTACTCTCTTAGGGGTTCTAGTGACAACAACACATTTTACTTTAGTTTGATCACCGATGACAGTGGGGGATATACGAGATGGTTTTTTATGACTGAATTTTTTTCAAGCTTGCTCAGTAGGTCATATTGAACAACTTACACTACTTATTTTGAGACCAATCACGGTGCTGATACATAAAAAAAACCGGCCAAGTGTGAGTCGGACTCGCGCACGAAGGGTTCTAAAAAGCCCTTTTTGAGATATGTCGGGGTTTTTCAACTTTTCTAAGTTGTAGTTATTTGAGATATCTGAATGGGATTTTCGTCACTTGGCATATTTTTTTGCCTTCTTTCTTTTGAAGGAATACTAAAATCTGAGTCAACACCCTATTGTATTTTGACCGTGAGTAGAGTGAGTGAGAGTGAGTTCGACATATTTATGAAGTTACTTCATATAATAACGCATACTTACATAAAATTTCTGTTGTTCTCAGGTAAAAACAAAGAATATGCAGCTGTCGCTGTCCCTTTCTCCCGAGGGACAAGTAGAGCACCTCATTGTCGAGGCAAGTAGTATATTGAATCTCTGCCAAATGTACATAGGGTGGGGACCATTCTTGTGATTTTTGTTACCAAACTAGTGTGCCTTATTATGTGATAAAGTCGTTTAATTTTAATACATGGTTTTATATATAAGTTGTGTTTTATTTAATTACTTGAATATTATGGCCATAATTGTGGATGCGTAACATATGAAGCAACGCGTGGCGCGGGACGTGAAGCTTGTATAAAACGCGCACGCTGGTATGGTTGAGATTATATGTGGTCGACTTTTTATAAAACTGGAATTGGAATCTTCTACCTTGGACGGTAGAGTTGCTTTTCGAATGGACTACATTGATGCAAATCGGTTAACTCAAATAATTGAGCCAAAATGTTATAATCCCATGTAGTTTTTAAATAGGTACTCAAAAATAGCGAAAATAGGTATTGTAAACGTAACGTATACGAATTCCATACGGAGTGTAAATGCGCCTTTAAGGTGGTCGACTCTGGCTTGGGCCGGTGGTACATTTTGTATGTATTCCCTTCAATTATCGCAAAATGCTTTCAGAAAATGTTATTCGTGCCGAAATAACGATGGGATGTGGGTGTTTAGATATTTTTCCTGACAAAGGGAGTGATCATCTGCCAGATCTTAAGAGCCCCATTAGGTATAGCAATTACTGAGAATTGCGAGTTGAGCATGGTTGGGAATAAAAGGCTGCTGAAATGAATTCTGAGTATTTCGGAATCTTCAAAAGCAATTGCTGGCATAGCTATATTACGTTCCTACCTATGTCAAATAAGCGAGAAATTAATTACCACTTGCTAAAAATACAATCTGTGCAAAGATAATTTCAGAGCGTCCAGACCGCGGTGTTTTTCTTCCTTCGCGGCTTCGTGCATTGGTCAATAATGTTTGTGCTGGTATGATCAAAATATTCTTCACAACAAGAGTAAAATGCATTATACTTAAAGTGGTAAATATTTTCAAAAGTTAGCTTAGGGTCGAAGTTTTAGTTTGTTACGTAAATGTTATCTCACCCGAGTATAATGTACCGATGACGAAAGAGTTGACGATACTCATCCTTTGCTGCAATGTTTCTGGAACTCGAAAATACCTACTTTGATTCGAGTGATCAAAAACTGATATTGATCCCAATGGTTAACGGACTACGAGTATACGACTATATCAAAGATTTACGCAATATTTGTATCGTTTATTTATTAATTATTTAATTATCTTTATTAACTTCTGTGACAATAGCTACCCTTCTGACCTTATTCCTAAAATCCTTCGCTTTCGAACCGATCTTATAACATGTGCAAACAATTTTTTAAGGATTTGTCTCATCTCTTCTTCCAATTCTAAACATAAGAAGTAGATACACTACTTCTATAGATTGCGAGTGAAGCTTATCCTGTGTAGGTTTTCGTTGGGTTATAATCATAATAAATCTGCTGACCCGATTTTTTATCGCGAAATCGTTTAGCCGCAAGGCATTAACATACAACATGATTTGAGCCTATATGTCACACTATCATGCGAACGGATGATATATTCCGGGCCGCTCATCGTGAATTCTTCCGGCGTTCGGGATGACCTCTTCCCCTAGGTTTGTCCACGATGCTTTGCGGATCACTTACTCGACCTTTAGGTAATATCATGATGCCAGTTCATAAATAAAGTAAATATTATTAAAGGCTTCGCGACGAAATTAAAAAAGTTTGTTACTTTTATTTTCTCGCTCGCTCAAGGATTCCATTAGGTACACATCCAAAACTTGACTGTTGTGTGCCTAAATAAGCTTTCACTATAATAACATTTACGATGTAAATCCTAATTTAGTCGGCCAGCTTAACCAGTTTAATGCGAATTGGCCATAGAATTATACATAAACCTAGGCTCTTGTGGGTGGAGCAATTTATCTCTTTCTTGAGCCTTTTCTATGACAGCCTGACACGACACGACGTTTATGTTATGATATCTATTAATTTATAATCATATTCTTATGGACTTACAGTTACCCAAAACGTCCAGAACATAGTTATTTTACAGGTTATGTTTTTATTTTCCCTTTCCCAACAAAGGTTTTAAAGTATCCGTCGTGCCGTAAAAGATGTACAAACATCTTTCTTAAATCATCTTCTATACAGCGCACATAATAAAGCGACGCAGATATACCCAGGCCGATTTGTGCTTTTGCGAGACCATTTTCTTTCGAATTAACGTTTCTTTTGAGTTAACTAATCGTGTTTGTAACCAACTATGCAGGTAGTGGTTTTTCTAGTTCAAACCTACTACCTAAATGGTTAGGGTACACATTGCAATAGGCTTGTGTAGGTACTAAGATGTTTTTACGATGCCATCTGAACCAGTTTTTGGAGAGGAACAAATGTTTGTAAAGTCGCCGTCAATGGAACTTGCTAACTATGTAAACAAACAATGTATTGGAATTGACGTTTTAAACGTCAATTCCAAACATTGTTTGTTTACATAGTTAGAAGAGGGCCTACCGCGAAACGAAATTCGTTTTCGTTTGTGTATCTCTGTCTCTGTCGCACTTGCTAGTTCGAGCGACAGAGACGAAGATACACGAACGAAAACGAATTTCGTTTCGCGGTAGGCCCTCAGATTCCATTGACGGCGACTTTATGGGAGCAACTACATTTAAAGAACATAAACAGCGAAAATTTGCCTCAAATTTTCGCTGTTTAAGCTGGCGGCATCCCAAAACGCTTCATTCTAATTGATTAAAAGATATGACGTCACACATGTCACAATGCTATTTGTAGGTAGGTACTAATCGTTGTATGGAAAATCAAGTAAATTGCTGTTTCGGTCGCGAAATACTGCGTTTAGGTCCATAGTAGTCATACAATTTTGTTTCTATAAAAGCGTAAGGATTCTGTTGGTAGCTTTAAATTTACTCTTAGTAAATGAAAAAAATGCATATTTTCTAAACTTTGAAGGTTCATATTTTATTATGATCTTTATAATATTTTTTACATTATACTTTATTACAATAATTTGATGGTTTACTATCCATTTAGCAACACTACGTTTTCAATTTTAACATGAGTCATGCCTACGCGATAGAAAATAGTATCGAAAATAGTGTCGCCTTAACTTCTTCAGAAGTACGCTGTCAATGAACTTGTGTCTCTCACAGACTACATTATTTGGTTAGTTAAGCATATATTATGTATTGTATACTAAGTATAACTATTATACCGAATGGAAATCAGGAATCACGCTATCTGACTTGTGATAAACATGAACATCGTTTGTGCTCGTGTATGGATTAGGGTGAGGGGGTCGCTACGCTAAGGCTCCCCATTTGTTAATTACTCGCGGGTTATTGCAGCGCAAGCGAAAGATAATCTGTCTAATATTGCGAGGAGTGGCACTTCAGCTCTCTAGACTAGAATGCTAGTGTGCACACTGCAACAATGCCAAGATAAGTTATTGTTTATGAGTTCCGTTAGTCGTTGTCTAGAAAAATAACGTAACTGTAATCTAGTTCCAACGTGAAATCTACGTAGAATTTATAGGTGGTTACATACATTTTCTTTCTTAGTTGTGTAGGTAAGAGTTAGATATTTTAAATTTTTAAGGTACCTAGTTCCCAATCATCTTTTTAGGGTTCCGGACCAAAAAGTAAAAACGGAACCCTTATGCGACTCTGTCCGCCTGTCTGTCTGTCTGTCACAAAGTTAAATATCTCAGAAACTACTAGGTAATGCTATCAATTTGAAATTTGGTAAGTATATTAAAGAAAGCTAGTCCACGTTAATGGAACATGAAAAATTTAAACATACCTATTTTTTTAATATCTATCAAAAATGACGGATAAGAGGGGTGAAAAAATTTAAAACCTAGTTAGGGCCAAACGTTCTTTTTTTTTCTTCTGTGGTCAAATTTTGATTTATAAAGGAAAATGTTGAAAAAAATACCATTCCTCCTTATCTCCAATGTAAAACCGAGCGAAAAATTTGAAATGATATCTATAACGACATCTCTGTAAAGCGTATATTCTTAAAAAAATATTTCTTAACTAAAAGATTGTAATTTAATACGTCTGTTTAATATTTTTTCTTCAAATTCGTACGAGATAGTACTGGTATTCGGAAAGTAGGTACCTTCTTTTAAATAACAAAATAATCATCGAAATTGGTTTACTTGATAAAGAATTATTTCTGAAAAACAAACATACCATGCTAGTTATTAGCAACGTCGCACCAGTCGTATACAGACACACGTCACATTTGAGTTTACGCGATTACACGATAGATGTCGCCGTCTGTAAGATAGATCGTGCAAACGCTTGTTCGAAGTAGAAACAATAAGAAGGGGTCAACTATGGAAACTACCGTTCGTGTTTCGGATGATCACTCCTGCCGCCTCCGAATGCTGCGCTATAGGTAGGTACTACCAATACTGACAGTATTGTTAGTATAGCGCAGAGGTCATTTGCGGCTCTTCGAGGAATCGAACATTGTGTAAATGGCTCTTTACGGTTCTTAAATTTTTTTTTTTACTGTAAATGGCTCTGTGGTTAGAAAGTTTGCCGACCCCTGGTATAGCATATGAAAGTTTGTACAGAACCCTCGGTGCGCGAGACAGACTCGCATTTGGCCGGTTTTTTTAAAAATATAATAGCAATATTTACTAAGTGTCGTGAATATAACATTTTAAGAATATTGATTAATCTTAGATTCATTTATTCTTTAAGTTTGGTCAAATCGAGCCTTAATGATAGTAGGTACTAAGGTACGTAATAGGTTGGTTAATAAATACTAATAGGTTGGAGTCCGGATGTAAAGGGTTCGCAACGTAGGGGATTTTTGATAAGAACAAAATGTATTACCTACTGATGCCAAAATTTTACTTTTTTCCTAGAACCAATGTATTTATGTTATTTGCAATTTTATAAAACATATTCCAGCTATTTCCACTGTCTAATGTCTTATGGAATCCTGGTGTGGTGTAGATATGCTAATGCATATAGCATATTCGTTGTGCAGAAAACGGCAGTGAGGACAATTTATAACTTAAACCACGAACATCTTTAAGGGATCGGTTGCGATCCGCAAAAGTTTGAAAATAATTTGTTGGACAGTCAATATATTTTCTATTCTAATTATTTTCCAAAAATCCCAGTCACAGACTTCCAAACTTTGAATTTAAAAAGGTTGTTAAATATATGTTGACTCAGAAATCCTATTATACATTGAAGGATTATTAAATTTAACAGAAAAGGATGTTTGGTTTTTTTATACCTAATTAGCAGATAAGAAACATTGTACCTTCTGACAGACATAAGTGTATCTTATATGGGAAATAAAATTGAATTTAATCAAGTAGATAAATAAAAGAGCGAATTAGAATGTCTATTTTGTAAAATGTTGTTCAAGTTTATACGTAATCCCACCCGCTACACCATTGTTGTTGTATTCGAGAAGCCGCACGACTGCATTAGTGTGAACATAAATCAAAGATTCGCTGCAATATCGGAGTGCATATATAGAAAGTATTTCGTAAAAGAACTGTAGAAACAAGACGAAGTGGTTGGCTCATCCTTTATGTAAGTGTTTCTCTGACCAGAGTGACCTAGTATCGGAGTTCGCGTGTGCTAGGTAGCTCGGTTGACAGGCAATATCCGGATGATCCATTGTTCACCTCATTGTGGATTCTGGGCGGAATGCGCCCCTTCCATTCGGCCCTTGCCTGCCCGGGAGATGAGGTAAATGTAAATAGCAGAAAACGCTCCACAGCTCTGTTAAGTGAGAATAAACGAGGGTGTTTTTAAGGACCCACTAGAGGAAAGTTTCCAAGCACTACTGGAATACCTAAAACTAAAAGGAAATTGAGTGTCAATCGACGCGGTTACTTGCGAAGTCAGTTTCGTGAGCTACTTAGAATTGTTGGATACTTGGACGTGTTCAATTTGATCGTGAGATCGTTCTATGTGCAAAAGAATATCGTCGAGCTAACGTTTTACATAAAACTTTCACATTTTTAATCAGAGAGCTTTTAAATGAGATTTGAGATGGCGCTACTTGGATATTTAGAATGTACCGATGTAAATGAATCGGGATGTTACTTGTCTACATTCGTATATTGTCATCTTTCTAATGTGGATACACCTACACATTGCCATATTTTTGCCATATGTCAATAGTACATGTGTCAAAGAAATCAGTCACGCTGGAATCGGTATTTAATTGTTTTTTTTTTTTTATGAATTTATAAATATCCGAGTATATACCTACTATGTCAAAAATATAAAAACTAGGTTGTTTTTAACTTTAAATTCGCTATACTGCTTCTAACCTTTAATAGTGATATTTTCACAGTTCTTTTGGGAAAAGAATCAAAATATAATCTAAAATATCATTGTTCACTTTTGGAAATAATGATCCGTTTTTTCAAACTATTTTTTTTATACCAATTTTCGCAAGTTTCCATCTGAGACAGTTGTGGGGGTTATATTGGCCTTAAATATAGGTAGCCGTTGTAAAATGACTTAAATTATGAAGACAACTCGACAACTCCATGATGTAGTGTTAATTGACAAGCCCCGCGCGACAACTTGAGGTCAGTTACGTTGATAACATTGACATTGTGTACAAAGTAGGAAGGTGACAATAAAGGAATGAGGACGAATTTATCCTGAGCGAGGTAGGTACCTACAAGTGTTGCTCTAGACCACTTTTGGTAGGGAACACTCTTTAAATAGATCATAGGTAAGTAATGACAACAAAAATTTGTCTGGGTATCACACTGGTTCGTCAGAATCTTATTTACTTCAAACCAGCTTGGATATTCACCAAGCAATGAATAAAATATGGTGCAATCACGTTCACTTGATTGCATGGTACGCGACTCTTAGTATTAAACGTATTACGAATAGAGTAACGTAGATCAACGTGGTAAAACAGATCAAAACTAAAGATAGACAGGTATTTCATCAGTTCAGGTAGGTAATTCAAGGTTAGTGCGTAGCATAATTTCTAATTTCAAAATTCCTATACAAAGCTACCCATATTAAGAGCCATGCTCTGTATAAGTGTCGTATTTCGAAAAACTATTTAGTTAACTAGGAACGAAATTCGAAGGTATTAGTATTGTTTCTAATGTTTCTACGCTCATTGGACTTGTTACGATCTACCCACACGTGTTTAGGATTTACCTATTACCTATATTACAAAACATAATTCATTTACGAATGCTGGTTTTAGTAATTTTGTGTACTTATCTAATATCAAACAGAACAATACTTACATTATTTATTCATTGTAAAGTTCAATAAGACAAAAAAAATCACATATAAACACCAGTATAAGATAAAAACAAACTACACGCGATCTTATCACCAAGGAACGATCGTTTGTAGACAACTCTGAGGTAGGTAAAACATATCAACATCGATTTTCTAAATTACACTACGGGCCCTAATGAATGTCACATCAAACAATAAAGGGTGTAATCGCAGATACTGCTCACATTTGATTCATGTAAATGGCAATAATAGATTTCACTGCGGCGGCTCGCATCTGTTACGATTTTCCCCGAATTAAGGTTATTTACCGCGTTTAGGTACACCTCGTTTGTCACCTTTATGCCCGCTATTGTTGTAATCACATAGATTTCACGTGGAATAATAACGCCGAATGTTCGTATTTTTCCATCGTTACATACCTTACTACTTAATTAACTGTTATGAGGTGTTTTCGCGATGTTACCATTGCAAAACTGAATGAATTAGATCCGGCTGAGTTAACAATAGTCGGGATATGGGTAGATAGGTATCGTTTAATCCTATACAACCTACCCATGAAAAGCCCAATTCAAACACTTTAAAACAGGTATTTTCTTGAAACGGAAAACTTTTATGCTATTCAAGTTGCCAAATAAAAGCTCTTGGGATACCTTATTTGACAGAGAGAGAGTCTAGAAATAAATGCTAACCTAGATTTAAGTTTAGTACCAGTACAACTTGTATTGGACGTCAAGGGACTGACAACCCGAAATCACTATCTACTTGGTGTTTCAGTGTACACGTGTAGAACCTATTTGGAATTGGCACCGGAGGTAGTTTCAGGTGTGAAAGCCTTGCCAAACGAGTTTCTTTCAAAGTATTCTTTAGAGTTATTTCTCCGGGTGATATTTTTACTTAAAGGCATGAATTGGGAAATTATGAGCATTTTCAAAGGTTGTTTGAACTAGGATACAATAGGTATAAATTAGTTTTTGGATATAGGTGCCAGAAGCCAATACACGATTGCGTTTTCTCAATAAAAAAGTCCAAAGTTGGTCTTTACTTTTCTTTTTTCCTCACTCAGCCAACTCTAACAAGACATAACGACATACCTAATTAAGTTTAGATAAATTATTGTTGTCTCATATTTTGCCACATTTAAATTTCATAGAAAGCAGATCTGCACAAATTTAGATATTTGTCCAAAAAGCCATTCCCGAAGAGAGTTGCATCTTGTTTTCTCGTGCGCGGAAGGCATAAACTTGTCTCTTACATTCGTGGTTATTGACGGAAGAGGACATTAATACATTATACTATTGTATTGTTTCTCTATGTAACTGCTTTTTTGTGTGAGGTGTGCAATAAAGAGTATTTGTATTGTATTGTATTGTATAGTCATTGTCATGCATTTATCGTTCTGATTTTAAATGACAGAGACACCAAAATGGGGATGTGTCTTCTGTCAAATATCGCCCATAGAACTGTGTTCATGTTCACACATGTTAATTTATAGTCACTTTCCATACAAATTATTTGAAACTTATCTAGTAAACTGTTTTATAAATGCCATTACCTGATCGTTTTGTTTTATTAAGTTAGGTGACCCCGTACAGTAATTGATAACCAATAAACTGTAGTTCAATATAATTCCTCATCACAAAGTTATGCTCTTAATGTATACATAGTGAGCGAGCACAAAGCGCCCTCTAAAATATCGGATACCTCTTATAAAATACGAAGAGGCTGACACGATGTGCAGTACGATTCAAGGGGCCATTTATTGGGAGAGGACAAAACGCTTCCACGCGAGATAAGGGTGATTTTTGTTGTATCCTAGAAAAGCTATGGGCACGCTGTCACGTCCTATGTACAGCATTGGAACCCAGATTAGGAGAGCAATGTAATTCCGAGGCATACTTGGAACCAGAATCTCAGTGGGAAATTGGCGCGAGTAAGCGAAACCAGAATTGTAGTGCTAGCATAGTTTTTGCTTAGTTCCGAAGTTTAGTTTGCCGGCGGTTTTTGTACCTAACGAGCGATGTTCGTGTTTTGTGATCATTCAATTATTCAAAAATTACCATCAAACATTACATTACTGCCAAAGTACTCAGTAATACATTTTTAATTTAAATTGAATATATTAATTTTCAATTCTATTACCTACAGTAAGGTTATTTCGCGTTAAAGGAAGTGAAGTTGAAATCGAACAAGTCGATTTTAATTGCCTTTCTGTTAGTAGTACCCAGGACATTTGCTTTAGATGAAAATGTGATAGGTAAAAAAAGGATTATCCAGATGATCTGACTATTAGCTGACTTGTACGAGTAGCTAGCCTGGGCTGTTATCCTGAACGTGCTCTTGCGCCTCACCTCACCCGTCACGCTTAACGAAACTAGACCTCTGATTACGCTTAGTTACAACGAATTGCGGCGTCAAGATATATTAGTGTGTGACGGGTGAGCTGAGGTTAACACTAGTTACAGAATAGCGGTGCAGCTAGTTTTGTTTGGCATGACTGGTGAGGTGAGACGCAAGAGCGCGTTCAGGATAACAGCCCAGGAACAACTTACAGCATAGCGGGACTCATTGCGTTTATATCGGACTTCAAACATTCCTCACTCTCTAGCAAGTAAGTACCTAAGTGCGAGATTGACGCGAATGCTTTATGTGCGATATAAATCCGATCATGCTACTTGTGCTGATGGAGACAGGAGGTAAATTACCTACACATCATAAACCCGTCGTGTTAGGGCTCGTTAGTATAGTCACGATGCAACGTATGTATACTTGAGATTATTTGAGTTAGCCGATTTGCATCAAAGTAGGCCATTCAAAAAACAACTCTACCGTCCAAGGTAAACTATTCAAATTCCAATGACAGTTTTATAAAAACTCACACACACCTACATTAAATAATCTCAATCATACCTAGTCACACTAAAAGTCTCTCTCAATCATGTCAATTTTGATAGAAACGTACTTGTACTTAACTTATACCTATGTATGAAGAGATGGTTACTTTTCTCTACAGTGTAAAATCAACCTCTTAAATATTTCTCGTAAAAGTTTTACACTAAGATTTAATCTAAATCGCTGAGAAGAGTCAACAACGGCGGCCTCTAGGGTTGCCAAATTTGGAAAGCTTAATTCGAATGAGAAGAAAGTTCTAGAAGGAAGTTAAAAGTTAAAACGAGAGTTATGAGCACCTGGACAACCTGGTTATGTTTTACTTAGATTTATATTTTTATGTAAGCTTACATTCGTTCATCATAATTATTTTAAAATTCATTCAGTACCTCTCATAAGTAACTATTTTAATAATGAATTTAAAAAAAAACCGGCCAAGTGCGAGTCGGACTCGCGCACGAATGGTTCCGTACCATTATTTATTTATTTATTTATTTAAACTTTATTGCACAAAATACAAAAAAAAATATATGTACAAATGGCGAGCTTAATGCCAGATGGCATTCTCTACCAGCTAACCATTGGGCTAAACAGAGACTTATAACAGGTGCAAAGAAAAAAGTATGATAATTTCTGTTACGAATATACTTGAGGAGAGAGGAAAAAAATACAAATGTATTATACACTACATATAGACATACATAAATAAAAATATATAAGATACATACAAAAAGATATACTACTACATATTCAATATATACTACCATTATGTGGATGGATTTTAGTCGAATTCTTGTTTAAGCAGATGCTTACGCAGCATCCGCTTGAAAGCAAACTTGCTTGGGGCTTGTCTGATGTTGAGAGGGAGTGAATTCCAGAGACGGCTTGCCTGTACGGCGAAGGAGTGAGTCATAAAACTAGTGCGGTGCGAAGGTATGGATATTTTGAGGACACGGGAGGTACGCAGCTCACAGCCTGGGCGAGGGGTATCGAAAATAAATTTACTTTTGAGGTATCCTGGAGCAGAAGGCTCAGACAAGATTGAAAAAAGGGTGCAAAGTAATCTGAGGGATCTACGACGGCGAATGGAGAGCCAGTTAAGTTGACGACGGTAGAAGGAAACGTGGTCATATTTACGGAGGCCGAAAATGAATCGTATGCAATTATTGAGGAGGCGATCCAGTTTATTGAGGTATTGTTGAGTGACATCGGTAGTGCACACATCACCATAATCAATAATTGGCAGCACCAGCGCCTGGACCAACAACTTCTTTGTACTGACTGGGAGGAAATTCTTAAAATTATATAAAGTTCTCAGCGTTCCGGTGACCTTGCGACTAATTTCGGAGAGCTGACCATTCCAGGAGACGTTCGAATCAATAACTAATCCGAGATTTTTAACTTGTTTGCTCAGGGGAATGACAGCGTTGTCAAACCGGATCGGTGAAACAGAAACTGAACTGAGTTTGGAAAGTTGCCGCTGGCTACCAATAAATATAGCTTGGCACTTAGCTGGGTTGACGCAAATGCCAAAACTGTTAGACCATTCTGCAATGTGATCCAGGTCTGCGTTAATTAGGGAAATGGCACCATTGATATCATTTACTTCAGCTTGAGCGTACAGCTGCAGATCGTCCGCATACAGATGGTAAGAACATTTAATCATGGTGGTGATGAGGTTGATAAATACTGAGAATAGGAAGGGAGAAAGAATACCACCTTGTGGCACTCCGGTGCTTATTTGTGGCACTCCGGTGCCATTATCTATAAAAACGGCAAAAAAAATCATGTCTGTTGTATGGGAGCCCCAGTCCGACTCGCACTTGGCCGGTTTTTTAGTATTTGTTGTTATAGCGGCAACAGAAATACATAATCTGTGAAAATTTCAACTCTAGCTATCACGGTTCTTGAGATACAGCCTGGTGACAGACAGACGGACGGACAGCGAAGTCTTAGTAATAGGGTCCCGTTTTTACCCGTTGGGTACGGAACCCTGATTTTATAGTAATAAGTACAGCGAAGTTTATAAATACCATTTCCAATTTTGTTTGTAGGCTTTTTCAACAAGTGTTCTTTACTCTCAAATCGACGTCCTAAGTACAATTACTACTATTTAATTTATTTATAATAATTTTTAGCCTAGTTTATTTTTAATGTAATATTCTATATTATGTTAAAAAAATTATGTTTTTACACAACCGTATTATTTATGAATAAAGTCTTGACATTATTACTATAGTGTTTAATTTCCCTTTTTACCTAGCTGTATACTTTGATTAGACGTGCAGACGTGTTTTAATTCACAGATTCATCACATAAAAATCACGCAATTCGATAATACCCCTAGTAACAAAGAAAAAAAGATACATGCACATTACTGTGAGCTGAAGCGAAGAGTTCTTAATAGATTCTATGCACCAACCCTATTGGGATCTCGTATTAGAATTGCATTCAAGTAAAATACGCGACATAACGAGGCAGCGGCAGCGTTTAGAAAACATGCCGATTCCGCAAAACTCGCCTACTTTCCACCTTGTCCCTCTTCAGCGATACGAAGGAGACGGGACGAGAGTTCAGGACTGTCCATTACACGACTATAGTCGACATTAGACGGCAGTGTTCAGTTCCCTTAGGAACCGCAGGTACAGGGAAAGGGACGGACCAGCGGACATTAGAACAGTCAGCGTGACCCGGACAGTCAGCCTTTCAACAGCTTATAAAGTACGAGTATACTGTACTTATTAAATTTTGGTCACTATTTAGGAATTTAAGTTTATGAGAAAGGGTTGTCAAACAAATTGAAATATCTTTAACTTTTCAATTTCTGTTCTAATAGCAATACCGCGCGCAACACATGCATGCCATTTAATCATTTTGGTATTATTAATTCCTTATCAGTTATCACTAACCAGACTCGACATTGACTCTAATCCGTATGATCACCAATTAAATAGGTAAATGTAATATGTTTTGCATTTAGTAAGGGTAGTAATGATAAGATAGTAATGTTGCTAGAAGGGCATTAAATATGAATGTGGAGGGTTGCAAGAGAAGAGGTAGACCAAGAAAAAGTTGGATGGACTGCGAGAGAGACGATATGAATAGGGAGGAAGTGTGTGATGAGCTGACGGGCGATAGAGAGGTATGGAAGAAAAAAACATGCTGCGCGACCCCAAGTAAATGGGATAAGGACAAGCGAATGATTATTTATGTCGGATAAAATATTCATCCGCTACGGTAGCCTATACTATCCGCAAAAGTAAGTGGCGAGTCTATTACCCACAAAAAGGTTTCATGTTACTTTCATTGCCCGACTCGCCACTTGGTTTTGCGGATAGTATAGTGGTTCAGGTATGCGGCTGTCAAGCGGCGGGCGTGGGTTCGAATCCCGGCTCGTGCCGTTTTTCGGCACTTATGTTACAGTTATTTACAGTTAGCTTTTCGGTGAAGGAAAAAACATCGTGAGGAAACTGGTCTAATCTTAATAAGGTCAATAGTTTTCCCTCTGGGTTGGAAGGTCAGATGGCAGTTGCTTTCGTAAAACTAGTGCCAAATCTTGGGATTAGGTGTCAAAGCAGGCCCCGGGCTCCTCTAGGACACAACCGGGAATAAAGCTAGGAGGATGATGAAGGTATTCATCCGTCCCTCTCGCACTTACTACACATTTAAGTACCTACAATAAGTACCTACTTTAACACATGCAGTGCCTAGAATCGCTACGCGCTATGCTCGTAGCCGATCCCGTGGTTTTCCTCGATGTAGCGGAGAGCGATTAAGGCGTAGGGACGCATATGTGTCGTCACGGGCCGGGAAGGGGTTAATGCGGCTGACCATAGGGCAGGCTACTTCCTCGACCAACGGATTGGAATTGCAATCCAATGAGGAAACTTGACCAGCCTTAAGGGCACCCTTCCCCAGGGGCTGCGACCTCGGAGAGTTTATATGTACTAGTAGTTAGGTAGATTTAAGTGTTTAGTGTTAAGTTTTAATAGGTAGTATAACATAATAGGTAGTATAATATAACAATGGTTGACTGGTAGAAAATGCCTGATGGCATTAAGTCCGCCAATTGTACTTTTATTTGTATATATGTGCAAAAAAGTAAAAAAAAATGGAATATTTTTAATGAATAAATAAGTACCTAGTTGTTTATAAGGGATACATTCTTTGTGTTGAACATAACACGTGATTATTTATACTACCTTAACAAATAATTAGCTAAACTTTCAGGTACATATGTAATGAAATGGCATAGCATCCGTGGGACAAATAAACTAAACAGTTATTAACAGTAGGTACTTGCGAGTTCTGGAAGTTAAATAGTTCAGAACTTTGATATAAACAGAGCCTAGGTAGCCAACTGAACTATATTTTAAATATGATTTGCGAAAAGTGTTCGAGTTTGAAAGTTCTGGCTCGCTAACAATGTAGCTTGGCGTTCTCTCGTTTATCGAGCTTAACAATTTATGCTCGTCGTCACAAAAGATAAGCGTCGCAATGTTATAAAATACCTTTTTCTACTCCAGCACTGTAATTTGACAATTAAAAGGCTAACATCAATATTAAAAATATACACTTTTCGTGATTCCACTTAAATCTATGATCTATGAAATACATTATAATGCTCCGACGGATATTATAATAGTATTTTATGCAACAGTTGTATAAGAGAGGTCAAAAAAGGCGAGTGGCGTGGGTTACAATGTGAGCCGAAGGCGAACATTGTAAAGAAAGACGCCACGAGCGTTTTTTGACTTAGTTATACAACGTTGCATACAATACTTTTTCTACGACTAGCTACTATGGAATAAAATGCAAAATTAAACAAAGAATAAATTTTTCTTAAACTTTGTCGTATAGGTGCCGAGATTTAGTAGGCAACAAATTTTCGGTCACTGCTTGTGGGCTGCCGGTGTATTTCTTCTGGTGTAGAAGCAATATTTTCATCGTCATCCATTTTTATTACTTTTGAGAAACACCAACTATTTTGTAGCAAACACAACGGCCGCAAACTCAAACAACAATTTATAAAATAACCGGGAATTCGGGAAACATGAAAATGAGACAAATGGGTATCTATGGTTAACTTTGTTTTTAATTGATGTCAACTTGCCAGTACTGCCATATTAAGAATAAAGGTGCAATGCCTTTAGTTCAAAAATTTCTAAAAAGTAAAAACATTCAGTGGTTTGTTAAGTTGGTAGTACCTAATGTATAGGTTTAGAAGCGTATGGCTGCTAAGCGTATCGTTTTGGCGACATAACAGCACGGTTGTGCCGTACTGTTATGGGGAATAGAGTATAGACTTTTCTGCAAACTTATTTTGTATGTCTTTATATTAGTGTTCGTGACTATGTAAATGACAGATAAAAGTACAGGAGTAGAAAATAAATTATAAGCCAACTGGTATTTTTTTTAATTTGCGTTAAAGTGGCCAGCGCCTACAGACCATGTGCCAGCGCGAAAGTGTTTTATTTAAATTTATGTTTCCATGACCGCATCCATGACAAAAGTTTATGTAAATGAACTTATTATTACTGTAACTGCCATATTTACAATAAAGACTCGTTTATTATTACGTAAATTACAGATATGAAATAAGAATATTATTTTTCCAAAAGATTTTTATGTTTGAAAAATACATCTACTTAAACAGTATTGTTGTCTATGGTAATAAAAAAACATAAAGCGCGGGAGCGGGAATTTAATTATTTTCAATTGTCAGTTAGGTTCATTGGTAACGCAATTTATTTAACTTTTGAGGTTGTAACTGAATTTGATCCATCTCCAATGCCAACCGCTCCGGACTTTCTTCAAAATGAAATAAATATGTCCCAGATCTTAAAACAAAACAACGCGCCAATAATCATAACAAAAAACACCATTCAAAGCCTTCATATTCATTACCATAAATAAAATGTTTGTTTTTACATGTCTCTATTTTTATTTATTTATAACTAAAAGTATAAGTTGGTTCTAGCTGTCGTAGAAAAAGTACTGTATGCAACGTTATATAATTAGGTCTTAAAATTCTCGAGTCTTTATTAACAAAACTCGCTAAAGCTCGTTTTGTTACAGCGACTCTCGAATTTTAAGAACCCATATTATATAACTGTTGCATAAAATACTAATTTAGTTAATACGATTTCGTGGGAATGGATATTAGATATAAGAATGTCAAATATGCACTGTGTAAAATATAATATAGGTACATAGTGTATTGTAACATATTGATAGTGAGTAGGAATATGAGTACAGTGGGTGGTAGTACTACTATCTGTATATTATATATACACGAGTACCTACTACCACTCACTGTACTCATGTTCCTACTCACTATCAATAGTTATAGTGTATTATAACTATTTATTCTAGAAGGTGTTATAAATTACCACAGGCACAACTATTTAGTACAGTCATTACGTAATTAGACCCCTGAAGGTATACTTGGTACAAATGGCCGGAAAAATTGTGTCACTATCTTCCCGGTCTATCATTCTTTTAAAGGAACGGCGCATTGTGTAACATACACATTGGCAGTTTCTATAATTTACTATAGTAGGTATGTATTTGCTACATGTGTAAGGGTGTCACAGAACTCGTATTCCAGTCACACGAACGCATCAGCATCTACAGCGCTCCATTTGTATCCATTTATTTGCCGAAATCCTCATCTGTGCGGCTATCCTGAGACGAAAATCAACGCTTCCTATTCAAACAGAGTTACTGAGCGTTTACGTTATGTAGTTGAATCCGCTCCATTAATTTTAGTCATGGTTGAAATATATTTGTAATAAGTACCTATTAATAATGCCGATGGTTATAAGGCAAGGCAACTTAAAAACTGAAAATCAGAAATGAGAATTCAGAATTTTGAAATTTAGGCCCTAATCTACTAGGTGCAGAAAATACCTGGTTCCGAAAACTTACAATGACTTACCTTCAGATATAAAAAAAAACCGGACAAGTGCGAGTTCAACTCGCGTGGTGAGGGTTCCGTAAAATATTGAGAATTTTCCCGTTACTTTGAATACTCAAACTTCTTATAGGTTTTCCTGTAATCTTTAGGCAAGGAACTATTTTCTATATTTTTTTCAGAGTTTCGGATAAGGGGGTAATGGTCAATTTTCTCCTTTTTTCCTAAATCACTTCAAATCGGTTCTTGCTAAAATTATAAAAAAAAAAACTGAGATGCTTACAACAACCCCTTTCGTTTGATATGTCTCACAATAGTGTTTGCGAAACTTTTTTTTTTAATTTTTACAGTTTACCCCCCAAAAGTGGCCCCCTTGTTCAGAATTCATTAATTTACTTTACGCGTCCATCTTTGGGTCACCAATTTACATATGTTTACCAAATTTCAACTCAATCGGTCCAGTAGTTTCGGAGCAAATCGGCTGTGACAGACGGACAGACAGATGCACGAGTAATCCTATAAGGGTTCCGTTTTTTTCCTTTTGAGGTACGGAATTCTAAAAAACAAGTGTATGACAAAGCAACTATTCAAAACAAAGTCAGTAATGTTTTAATAACCAAATTAGAAATTAATAACAAGAATAAGAATAATTTATTGAATAAACCTTATTGCTAATTGTACATTGTGCATTGTGTAATTAAACATAATAAGAGTTAAGATTGCTTACCTGAGTCTTTCAGGTATGTGTATGTATGCATATGCGTATATAACCCTACTGTGGTTGTGGGTTTGTTAGTTCAATGTATCTATTATATGTGCAGAAATAATTGGAGTCTCGTCTGCCAATAAACCACACTGTGGTTTGGCAGAATTGTGTTACTAAATTTAAGTTTTGTTGGGCATGGTCATGATTCATGAATAAACAATTGTTTACTTTACTTTACTTACGTCAAAAATTTTTCGTCATCCTTGTATTTAACCGGCCAATCCACCCGTATAATTAAAATAATATAAAATGGGGGAGACCACCTATGGAAATATTAGAAAAAACGTCCTGATGAAAATGTTCACAACCTAACAACGTGTTTCAGGGTGAAGTTTTAAGTTTAATCCCAGCAATTTGGCGATTCTAAAGCTCTCTACGGGTTTTTATGCATAGAGTCAGAATAGCGCCTTCAAATATTTCTCCAACTAACCAAAGGACACAAGAAAGACTTAATACTCAGAAAACAAACAATTGGGACTCTCATATGTTTTCTACTTAAAAACTACCGTTTTGTGACGTCAATAAATGGTAAGTATCCTCATCAGCCATACCTCCTTGCCGGCAAAAAGCTGAAGTTTCGAGTAGTTGATGACGGTCCGACTCTCGGGGACATGGAAAAGGTCGATCGCAACCCGCAGTACACGGCGCCAGGTACCCAATTACATTCCAAAGAAAGACAATGACAGATAGATTGATTTAACTCGATTGTTTTCCTCTGGCACACCCTTTTAAATTGTAGTATCTAAATTCAAATCTCAACTGGTAACTTTGCTTAAATTAGGGCAAAAGAGAACCCGTAATGGAATTCAATTCAATATGATTAGCTTCCGATATCCGCATTTGTAATATTAAGAATCTGACCAAGCATTTATTTTCTATTTGACAAGGGTTGATGCTTCCTGATTTCATTTGCCGTAAAACTTACCACGAGACTTCATTGAGACTAAGGCCTTTGGCTGGGCGGAATCGGTATGCGGTATTTAACGAGATTACTAATATCCCCCGATTTCCTTACTGGTCGGTGTACTGTTAGTATAATTTTTTTGTGCAATAGGATTACATGGCGCGGAAGCGGGCGGTACGTGTACTGCATTAACTCTGCTTCCGCGCATACCGCGCCATACACGAAGCACTCATTTAAGTGCTCAGTATATCTAGACACGCGGCAGCGTGTCAAGCCAAGTTCAAGCAAAGGAACTGGCTAGCCAGCGCCGAGTGTAATATTACACGAACCACTTGGTTCCACTTTTGACTCTTCTATAACTCAAAACCTCTTTAACGTAAACACATAAAACTACGTGTGTTTAATTATATCCATAAGGACATCTAGAAGCCCAAATGTCATGAAGCTAGCTCAAACGGTTATAAATATATGAAGGTCAAAAAGTCGTAAATTTTAGTACTGACTGAAATATAGTACCTAAACCTAACCTACTTCCAGATGACCTAGAAGGATGAAATTTGGAGTCTCAGTCGGAAGAGTTTGTGTCGTTGTATTTAAATTGACATTTATTACCTCCTCGACTACGGTATAATTTACGCGAAACTACGGGTAAATACGTGTGCTATATGTCCACTTCAGAAGAACTTATATGGTTGAATACAGCTTTATATTATACATATCTATGTTATTCCGAAAGCTAGTGTATAAATTCCTCAAATAATACTTTGTGCGATAATGCTCCGTATGGCCAATGGTGTTGGCTAGAGTTAGAGTAGTAATCCAATGTACCTAAACTACCGGGCCTGTGAATTATGTGCACACTGGCATTTTTTGTCAGTGGTCCTTCAGCAACAGAAGGCCAAGGAAGCGGGTTTGGCTAGGACTTTTGACCAAAGGTAATGGGTAGGCCAAACCAGCTATATTATACTGCGATGGGGAAGCAAGTGGGGAAACCACCACATTACCAGTCCCCGCAATGGAGTAAGTAATGAATTGTAAATTTGGACAAAGTATCGTCCTTGGTCAGGACTTCTGATTAATTCTAGGATTTCAAATCAGAGGGTTTTTTTTAATGTATAGCCTCGAACCTCAGTATACTTGAAGGCTCGAATCCAGCTCGGTGCGATCAATTTTTCAATTTTGTTAGCAGACGCGTTTAGCTCAATACAAAAAATCATTTGATTCTATGGTTTAGAGGACCTGAGTAACCTCAACAACTCAATGATCTACTATCATGATTTACATGTCACGGTTTAAAGTGGAATGCTCCCCAACTTTGTTATTATTGAAACAAAACTTCCATTATTATGATCTTTATTTCAATAATGTACCTATTTATATAAGTACTTACTGATCAAAAGATTGAGGGATAGGTATTGCGGAATAAAACGAAACTTTACTTTAGCCGTCGCTGTCATAGAAATTGCAAATTAACATAGTGTAGTGTAATAATTCTACCTAGTTGTAGACTAGTTGTAATTTCTGGTCACGTCTACGATATCAACCTGCATAAACCAGGTACATGGTTCAAGAATTGCTCGCTTAATGGCATAGGATTTTCATTAGGTATGACAACGCGTCCCACAACAGTCGCTCTTGATTAAAATCCAAACGCAATCGATTAAGGTCCTATCACACCGCTAGCGTATGAAATTACATCTTTAATTGGAAATTACTCGCATGAACCGCTCGAACTCGAAGGTAGGATGGTGTGTGTACACCTTCCTACCAAACTCATTGCAGGGATATTGCTTGTTTGTCAAGTCGTACATAAACTCTACTAATGGGAAACTATTTTTACAGTCTGCTAGTCGTGCAATTTCTAATAGTATTCACAGCTGCCGGCCTTCTAGACCTGAGTTATCCTTTATTCCTCTATAACATGGAAAATGGTCGCAAGCTCTATGAAGAATTCGTTAAAAGATATGGGAGACAGAATCAGAATAAAGACGAGAAGGAGATGAGATATAGAGAGTTTATGAAGACAGTTGAATATATAAATAACAACAATGCAATGATCGGGTCGCAGAAAGTGGCGCTGAACCGGTACGCTGATTATACCAAAGCGGAGAGGAAGGATGCTGGCTTTAAAAATCAGCGAAAAATTGACCCAGAGTTGCTGGAACTAGAAAGGAACACTCATCGATCAATCAAAGTGATGAGTTTGTTTAACACACAGTGATTATTAAATGTAGGTCCATTGAAAAATAACCACGTCATCATTAAATCAGTCAAACATTGTTTCTTTTTGTCTTTTTAAACGTTCTCGTTTTAGAGCCTCATTAAGTTAGTAGAGACCAGTAAGTAAGCTATCCTGGACGAGTATGATATAATACGAGGCCAGTATGGCACTTTATGGTCGATGCATGTATATAACTTTTCTCAAAAATAAATACCATTTCTGACCAACTTGTAGTTTGATGTTCAGCTTTCCACTTCATGAACTTTTCATAATGTGCAAATATCTCTCCTTGGAACTAATTTTTAAGTTTGACTTCATATTAGTCTCGTATTGATTGACAAATTGTTTTTACTACACATAATGTTTTAGTAATTACTTCACGCCCAAATGTTTATCACTTGAATGTTCGAATACTGAATCATGAGCATTCAATTTCGTAGACTAAATTGTAGAGATTTCCGCTCAGATGAGAGTTCTCCCAAAGGGTTAAGCTAGTTTTGAACTTTATGTTGGTATTCAACTGAGGAAGTTGTCATAAATATCGCAAGCCTCTGCTTGTCTAACTAGCAAGAACTACATCAAACTGCTTAGTTGACGCAAAAGTTAGAGAGCTCAATATCCTGCTTCTTGAGAAGAGAGATATTATGAGTTCTATAATGACTGCCTATTATACAGAGTTGCTGCCAAACATTTCCTAAGGGCGAGGAAGTTGGTAAGGAATTTGGGTCAAGTACCTACGTACCGCGTTTACGCGTACATTGTTGGTGGAGATAAACAATGGGATTTGTTTAACAAGTATTTAGGTCACGAGGGAATCCGCTTACGCTGGAAATCTGAGCTAATCGTGGTGTTTGATTCGCGTAGAATTGTTTAATTTAAATTTTCACTTACTTTCTATTTGAAATTGTGCTATAACTATTTCCGGGCGGTATATATATCGTTGAGACACCACCCGAAGAATATAAAAATATTCTGTATTTGTTGCCAAACACACATCAATAAACACGGTGATGTTTAATTTGTGATCAGCTGGTTGGTTACGTAACGCATTGTACGTACACATATTGCATTGTACGAACGTCATCAGGAAGATCTAAATATCACTTTTTGTTTGTTGAGTAGTTAGTGCTAGCGAACGTTCGAAAAGTTACGTAACCAAATTTTTCTAATTCAGTAATTTATGCCGAACACGATTAATATACACACAGCACATAAATTATACACAGCACACATACAAATGACAAACGCAGAACGCAGAACACCCCTCTAGGCAACAATTTCGGGAAAGGGGCAGTGAAACGCAACAAAAACAAACATATCCAGTAGGTAATTGTATTTTCAATTAACCAACCGATGATAATCGGCAATTGATAATTCACATGCAAGGTTATATACCTATAAATAAAATAAATGACACATTGCCGCTATTTTGAACTTCTCAGAATGTACAGGGTGTATTATTCAAACGGGGCAGTGAGGGAAAATCCAAAACTACAAGAGACACGGAAATTTGGCATTGTCCTGTGATTGTAGATACAGGGTTTAATAGCGATAATAGTTCCTTACATCCAGTACTAATAATCAACGCAAAAAAAAACTGATTATTAGACCGATTTGGCTGGATTCGATTCCCGGCCGTGAATGAAGGTTTTTTGAAAATTTCAATTCATTTCATTTCATTTATACATAATTGTACATATCTTAAAAAACATCTTATTTCAATAATATCATGTCCAATTTGACGACCGAATAGCCTAGTGGTTAGAGAACCTGACTATGAAGCTTGAGGTCCCGGGTTCGATTCCCGGTCGGGGCAGATATTTGTATGATGAATATAAATGTTTGTTCTCGAGTCTTGGATGTTTAATATATATTAAGTATATATTTATCTATATAAGTATGTTTAACCGTTGTCTAGTACCCATAGTACAGGCTTTGTCTAGTTTGGGACTAGATCGATTGGTGTGAATTGTCCCACGATATTTATTTATTTTTTATTTATTTTTAAATAAATAATAACAATAATTTACTTTAAAAACAAAGTTTTAATCGACTTCAATTTAGTACTCGGCCAAGCCAAATGAACATTTCTACATTTCCTTTCCACTCATTATTACAGACGAAAGCCATATCAATGTATGTATGTGGTTCGATAATATTTGAGGAGTTCCGTCGATTTGGCACGCTTGACATTTAGGACTTCATTAGTTGCTATTACAGAATCATATCAGAATCAGTAACGTACTTTTAAAGTTTTAAGTACGAGTTCCATAAGTCATCTGTGGTCTTCATCATCAGTTCCACTTCACCAAATTTGTGATTTTTGGGTGTAAATATACTAGTTATAATAGAAAATATCGAAAGTACTACATGCGTGCCTTATATAATTGAGGAGTTCCCTCAGTTCCTCTATCATCCAACTGAAGTTTTGATAACAATAGGACCAACCTGGAAGCATATACTTTCAAATAAAAAAAATGTACAAATCGGTTCATAAGTGACGGAGTTCTGAGGTAACACACATTAAAAAAACCGGACAAGGGCGAGTTCAACTCGCGTGGTGAGGGTTCCGTAAAATTCCTATTCTCTAAGCATTAGGCGCTCCATACAAAATACACAAAAATATTGAGAATTTTCCCGTTACTTTGAATACTCAAACTTCCTATAAGTTTTTCTCTAATCTTTAGGCAAGGAACTATTTTCTATATTTTTTTCAGAATTTTAAGCCTAGTAGTTTCGGAGATAAGGGGGGAGGGGGGGGGGGGTGGTCAATTTTCGTCTTATTTCCTAAATTACTTCAAATCTATTTTTGCTAAAATTATATTTTTTTTTATCTGAGATGCTTACAACAACCCCTTTCATTTCACATGTCACACAATACAGTTTGCAAAACATTTTTTTTAATTTTTCCAGTCTACCCCCCAAAAGTGGCCCCCTTGTTCAGAATTCACTAATTTACTTTAAGCGTCCATCTTTGGGTCACCAATTTACATATGTGTACCAAATTTCAACTCAATCGGTCCAGTAGTTTCGGAGACAGACAGCCGAGTGATCCTATAAGGGCTCCGTTTTTCCTTTTGAGGTACCGGCACCCTTAAAATAAAAAAAAACAACCGAATTGAGAACCTCCTCTTATTTTTGAAGTTGGTTAAAATATACACATCAACATCGATTATCATCATCTATAAAGTCGGTCACGGAATAATATGACTTTTCCTGATGAAATTTCTTTAGTGTTGCTTGAAGACTTTACTGTTCGTAACTGATTTAAACGATAGCTCCTAGCGTCCTTTGTGACATTGAGCCTCGGGACAATGCTATTTTTAATGTCTTTACGCCTCGTCGACAATCTCATGTCCGTTTCACTGGGATGGGAAAATCTTTGAATGCTGTTTTAATTTTTTCTTAAATCGGTCTCGTGACTCCTAAGAGCAAATTTCCTTATCTATGGTAGTTTATGATTTTCTCTCACTGCCCCGTTCGAATAATACATCCAATGAAAATGAAAAAAAAAAATTAAATTGATTATGTTGTTTTACATAGTGTCTACGCTGGTACCGCTCGTCCACCACCTTGTTTACCCCAATATATAATAATATAATTCAACAGAGTGAAATGGCTAGTGAAAATGAAAGACGCGAGAGGAAAACGTGATAATGCCGTCGTATGACATACCCATGCTCGAGTTGCAGCAAAAGCAGAAAGCTTTCAAAAAGCTAGAGGACTAACAACGCTTTAAGACATTCTTTTGTTCTATTGGAAATGGAGAAACCTAATCCGCGCACGGATCGGTTGCCTGAACTCGCCGCGAATATTCTACTAAAGATTTAGTTCTACATGATTTATTGCATCCTACTGGACTCGTAATGGGATTAAATGGATGTGCAGAGCTATATTTTAATTGCACATCTTTATGACGTGCGGAATTATATCCCGCGGAGAAGATTTGTAGGAAAATATAGAATAGGTCTATTCTGCTGTTATTTACTTCTTTATCTACTTACTATTAATATAAAGAGAAAAAGTAAGTAACCTTAGTCTGCGGTTG
Source organism: Epinotia nisella (assembly GCA_932294315.1). Classification (NCBI taxonomy): domain Eukaryota; kingdom Metazoa; phylum Arthropoda; class Insecta; order Lepidoptera; family Tortricidae; genus Epinotia; species Epinotia nisella. The sequence continues at coordinate 13,117,382 of OW028682.1, read as the reverse complement.
TAAGTTAGGTACAAAGTTTACTATTGACCGCCACCGCAGGCCGCGCCTGTGTGTTTCAGGCTTAACTTGTGAGCCCTGATGTCTAAGTAACCTTAATAGGTTGTAAATTTGTAAGTTGGGGGTAATCTTCAGAACTATATTAAATAGAAAGGGCCTCTAGGATAAATAAATAAATCAGCTTATATACGTCCCACTGCTGGGCACAGGCCTTCTCTCATGGATGAGAGGGAACGGGCAGTAGTCCCCACGCTGGTCCAGTGCGGGTTGGCGCCTCTTTAGCATAGACATTAGCTATATTATATCTCCAATTAGATTCTTTGTAACACGGGCAGCTAGTTAGATATAAAAGCAGAAGTTAGTGAGGATGTTTGAAGTTACCCTTTCACGTAAAAACTAGGTACTGATGAACGTATTTTAAAAGAAACTTTCCTCTATTTAATATAACTTAAGTACGTAGACATCAGAATAACTAGACCATCATACATTTGACAAAATCTTGTGGAGCAGCTATTAATAGCAGCTAAATGTTAAACTGAACGGATAAGATATAAAATAATTTACTTTAAAAACATTTCGTTCTCTAAAATACGAATGTTAACACAAATGTGTATGTCTGAGCGCTGCGGACTCTAATCTCTACATATGGACATTAACACTTTCCCAGATCCCGCCCAGCGGACGCCTACGCCCTAGGAGCTTTCCGCGACATACGGGAAAACCACGGAATCGGCTACGAGCGTAGCGCGTAGCAATCCTTGGCTGTGAATGCATTAAGCTGTTTTACGGACTACGGCGTAGCGCTACGAGCGTAGCCAGATGAATTCAACAATTGTACAGTCATCCAAGAAAGCAGTTTACCACGTTTGAAACTTAATAGACATATATTAGTCGAAAAGCAGTAGACCAATTTGTTGGCTTACTGTACGTAAGAGAATGTTCACCGAAAACCTGAGTCAGCTTCCAGTGTTGTCGATTCTTGAACTGATCCGAAGTAAAATGACTCCTTTTGCGTTCCGCCTACGTGTCACTGGATACCTATATAGATAATGACTACACTAAAACTTTCTTCTAACCCATATAACCCTCCAATCGGGAAAGGATGCTCAGAGATTGATTCTTGTGTTTTGAGAAAACAAATCGAATCTTGTTGCTGGGAATTTTTAAATAATTGTGTACCCAATTAGCGTGAGTCGCCAATCAAAATTTAACTTAGTGTCAGTTTTGTGACGACAATTAAGCATAAGAAATATCAGAAAATTTACTTGTTTCAAATATGAGAAAATTGAATTGTGTTGTTTTTTGAGTTACGTGTTTATACAAATAGTTAATAAATTGAAAAGAAAAAGTTAATTTTGAAAGAAAGAAAGAAAGAAAAAACATTTATGCGTGACAAAACACATAAAAACAAACTGTAGACACAATACACACAAACACATTTGCCACGAAATGGTCACAACTCAGCGTGATGCTGGCAGCTCCAGCGCTGGTCTTCCGTTGTGACCATTAAGTGAAACACGAACAATAACGCCACGATCGCACACGAGGACAATTTACAAAAATAATCATAAAAATAAATAAATAGGAAGAACACAAACTATTAAAAGGAATATACAATAAATGAAATATAAAATAAACATAAAAAGACATCTTATAAAAAAATACTCTAACTAACACAACATGGTCGTGTGGTAGCCACTTAATATAAAAAAAGAAAAGAAAAAGACTGTCAAGTCTATGGTAATGAATGGTGACAGTGACAGTTTAGTTTTGATTTTCGTAGGTGAATAAGGTTGTACCTTAGGGTCTCAAAATTAAAGTCGGTAATAATTTTAACCGCTGTAATGTACTCAAATATCTCCAAAAACAATCTCACAAACCAAATATAAAACTACGACCTTACTATTCTAAGATGAACTGGCGTTCGCTAGTTTGCCCTAGTGACAGCGCCATCTGTCGGTGCCTTTTCAGACTAACCGGCAGGGTATGGGTTTAAAGTTAGGAATTGGACATACCGCCCACCAAGGACAGAATGTCCTTTCTGACCGCCCACCATAGCAACGTTAGCAACTCCAAACTTATAATAAACATCAGATCCACCACTAGACACAGCTAGCAGCAATTAAATCTATAATAACAAATTATTTTACTTACTTATCTAACAGTCTTCATATTGCATTGCACTTATTCACTAATTGGTAATACACAAATTTTAAAAGTTGGGCGTATTATCACGGAATTCTTACATTTCAATGACACCACTCTAGTTAACCCATCTGAGCCAGGATGTTTGGTGAGGATCTTGCCAAAAAAAAACCACTTACTATGAAGGAAACCATACCCCTTCACCAAAACAATGTCTCCGACTTCAGGTTGAGGTGTCTTGTGAAGTGTGATCTGTACAGGAATACTATATGTTGCTAAACTCTTCGGATTGCGGTGACTAATATTCTCCCGTTTACTTGAAACAATCCTTTCTCGTCGATGAACGGAGTTAAGCACATCAGTTTCATCGATTTGGATTAAACCTGTTCGTAAGTACCTATGTATTTCTGTTATCTATACTAATTTAATACTCAAGCTTTATCTAATTTCCATTTATTGAAATGTTTAACACTTTGACCTTTTTTAAATTATGTTCTATTCATTGACAGATCTTCCTCCTGCAATACACTTTGACTCTAATAAAATAAAATCTGCAACGAGGAATATTTGTCATAGATAGGCACGTCTATCTTAGCTATTTGAACCTTTAACGATTGCTCTTCATTATTTTTTGTTTATTTTTAACTTTATCGTACCGTACGTTATTTCTGTTTCCCACAGAAACTTCGGGGCGACTTTCCACGGCTCTAACTCACCAAGTACAATAACTTCATCAATCTCTCTTGTGAACATCGTGGAATACTGAAGTCTGTAAGTTGACCTAATTCGTTACGGTAAGCATGCCAATCTTCTAATATACTCGTTGGTGATTCCTCATCCCATTCCGTCCCTGCGACCCACAACTGCTGTATCTTAGCTTTTATCACGCATGGAGCTTTCCACCCTAGGGGATCAAACAACCATGACACATCTAATATAATTTTTCTTTTTCTTACAGATGCAGACAACGGAGGAAGCTTCACCGAGTACTGAACTTCATTGAGACTTCTATTCCAGGTGAGTCCTAATATCTTTTTAATATTGTCCTGTTTAAATTCCAAAGGTTTGTCCTGCTTACTCTCTTCTCCTTTTCTTGTTTGAACTATAATCTTAAGTAAATCATCTTTTTGCTCGACAACTTGTCCTTTAACAATGCATTCATCTCTTGATATAACTGTATACCTTCTTTTATTGTCTGGCAGCCAGTCATTAGATCATCTATGTAAAATACCTTTATAGCTCTATCTGCTGCTATAATACTGTCCTTCTGATCCATGGTGACCTGATTCAGAGCCTTAACTGCTAGATCAGGAGCTGAAGCTGTACTGAAGGTAACGGTGAGCAATTTGTAATCATGGGTTTTTATCTTCTGTGTGATTACTCCACATAATACGTTGCAAATCACTATCTTCTTCTGCCACCCTCACCTTGCGGTACATCTTCATGATGTCGAATATTAGACACAGTGGATGTTTTCTCCAACTCATGATCAAATGCTGCAAGTCAGATTGCAACATTGGTCCCACCATCAAGTTGTCATTGAGTAAAACACCTTCTTCATTCTTGCAGGAAATGTCAACAATTTCCTTGGTGGTGGTTCTATTCTCTTTAACGACTGCGTCGTGTGGTAAGTATGCTGAGTTCTCTATATTTTGTTGTTCTTCCGGTACCAGATCAAGTTGTAAATACTCGTTTACTAAGTCAGTGTAGCTTTCTTTAAGTACTTTATCCTTTGTGGTCTTTCTTTCTAATGATTTTAACGTTTCTATTGCAATTTCACGAGAGTTTTCATCTTTGCAGGTTAAGACATCACCGCGAAATGGCAATTTGACGACGTATCTACCGTTTGCGTCTCTACTTGTTGTTGCTGAGAAGATATCTTCACATTTTTGTTCTTTCTTTGTGAGAATTGTTGTACTTAATAAAGCCTCTTTTTCCAATTCCCAAAATCTTTTTATTATTTCGTTGTCCTCTACTTGTGCATGGAAAACAGATATTTTGTTCTCTAAACCTGCGGCGCCCATTGGTCCAGATAATATCCAACCAAGTGTAGTGCACTGAGCTACCAGGGACCCTGTAGGCCCTTTCAGTACACCGTCTTTTATAACCTGGCTATAGGCTTCTGCTCCCAACAAAATATCTATTTTGTTGGGTTTATCAAAATCTGTATCCGCTAGGCACAAGCCTTTCAATTTTACCCAGTCTGGAATCGAAACCTTTCTCTCTGGAAGTAAAGTGGTAATGTTTGATAAAACAAAACACTTTAAGTCCATTTGAAAACCCGGATCCGATAGTGAGTGAATTTTTAAAGTCACCGTTGACTTTGACCTAATTGACCTCTGATGACCTCCAACTCCCGATATTGTAAGGTTGGCTGGCTTTTTCTGCAGCCCTAACCCTTGAACTGTAGCCTCTGTTACAAAAGAGGCTTGAGACCCCTGATCCAACAAAGCTCTCATTGGCCGGTATTGACCTGTTTTCGACTCAACATTCACAACTGCCGTGGGTAACAAAACTTGAGTTCTTACCTGACCTATCGAAAAACAAGTCACTACCGGTGTGTTTTCATTTGAAGAATGACTAGCCTGGTTACATGATTCCTCACTAGTCACTCCTTCACCGACAAAACCCTCTCCGACTGGTTGACCTGAACTACTAAAATTACCAGTGGAAACATCCTTTGGATGAAGTAGGGAATGGTGTTTTTTCTGACATACTCTGCAACTGGTAGCTTTCTGGCAAAATCTCACCCCGTGATTGCTACCCAAACAATTAAAGCAAATTCTATTACGCATTACAAACTCGTGCCTTTTATCATAATCTTGGCTGGCGAACTGTTTGCAAAAACACAATTTATGCTCTTCGCCACAATACTCACAACACATTTTATTAACTATATTAGTTGCATGTAGCACTTTTGTGTTGTTGCCTTTATAACCGCTACTACCGCTAGTCTTTGAATTGAATGTTGACCTGTTTGGTTCGATAAATTCCAAAGCCCGATATCTATTGGTTAAAAACCTTTGGAATTCCTTAAATGTCGGCAACGAATCCGATGACACATTAGTTGCTACATGTAACTCCCACTGCTTTCGCGATTCTGCATCTAGTTTAAGTGAAAGCAGGTGGATGACAATTAAGTCCCACGTGGAAACTTCGATCCCTAAATTTTGCAATGCGCTCAAACAATCGGAGGACGTATCCATCAACTCTTTTAAGCAACCCGCTGACTCAGTAGTAAGATTACGTTGACTAAGCAGCCGCTTTAAAATGCAATTCGAGATATATTTTTTATTACTATAGCGTTCCTCCAATTGTTTCCAACATTGAACATAATTTGCGTCCGACACGGGTGTGTGCCGAATCAATTGCTCAGCTTCTCCGGCCAAATAACCCTTAAGATATTGCATCCTTTGCACATTATCTAACTCCTTGTTATTGTGTATCATTGACACAAATAAATCCCGAAAGGTGGGCCACTCCGTATATTTCCCTGAAAATATGGGAATACTAATCTTGGGTAGTTTGCCCAGAGTTGACCTTTTGTTTACATTTTCATTTGCACTCGTATTTAATTCATTTACAGACTGCACCTTAAAATCAGTTAAAATGCGTTTTAACTCACACTTGTATATCATATAATGCTCTTCTGTGGATTCATAAACATCATCTTTTGTGTATTTCAGAGAGCTTAATGCCTTAGTATCAGCTGTTTGCAGTAGCTCTTTATGACCCTGCCTAAAATCATTCCACAACTGTTCCAATGCCTCGAGTTTACTTTCGACATAATATTCTGTTATACGGTCCTTAGGGGACTTTTTGAAATTACTTCTTGCGTTAGTTACACGGTTTGACAAATCGACTTGATAATTTAACAACGATTCCATTTTGGAACAAACTGAACAAATCTATTAAATTTCGCAAGCTCAAATTAAACAACTATTTCATAAACAAACTTAAAACCCAAGTGTAAACTTGACACTTAGAAATTTTCAAAGTAAATTTTGTGAAAAAATTACAAGTGTTTGAAACTTTGGGACTTAGGCGAAATCCGGCATGGATTCCCCGTACCTCCGTTTTTTCACGAATTATTCTAAGTCCTAAATCTAATGAAGCTAAATATTACAAGTTAAATTTTGTCCAATATTGCACTAAGTCCAGAACTCCTTGATTTTAAGGTTGAAAATGTCTTGATGATTCTCACTGACTAAGTTTTGAACTTCTTGAAAATAAGGTTGAATTTCGCGTACCAAATAATATAAATGTACTCACGGTTTGCACTTAACACCTCACTCACACACGCGAACCTTCCACCTTGACCTGTTGTGACGCGCTGCTTGCAACCCTCTCCGCTGTCCTCCTGGCAACACTTGTCTCAGCTTGGCTCACGCTAGATGGCGCCACTGTCGCTGCTGCCACACCAATCGAATCCCTCTGAACAGCAATCCACTGCTACTATGGGATCGATGCGAAGAGTAGCTCTGCTCACACGCACTGAACTACTAACACCGCTTCCGATGTTCCGATTCGATGGACCATGAATAAGGTTGTACCTTAGGGTCTCAAAATTAAAGTCGGTAATAATTTTAACCGCTGTAATGTACTCAAATATCTCCAAAAACAATCTCACAAACCAAATATAAAACTACGACCTTACTATTCTAAGATGAACTGGCGTTCGCTAGTTTGCCCTAGTGACAGCGCCATCTGTCGGTGCCTTTTCAGACTAACCGGCAGGGTATGGGTTTAAAGTTAGGAATTGGACAGTAGGTACAAATTGAATACTTTCGTAAATAGTACGTAGGTGACTCAGATCGAAATTCCCAAGTTTCAGCGTTTTGTACAGGATGATAATAGCGAAATATCGAGGAGAAAGTCTTTTTGTGCTATCTTGCCCTGCTTTAGGAGTAAAATATAATTAGTTGCATTCAATTGGCTCAATTAATTTGAATATATGCGGGTTGCGCAGGACCACTAATTGTGGTACTCTTTGGAGGAGGCTTATGTCCAGCAGTGGATGTCTTTTGGCTAATATGATGATGATGAATTTGTGTATTCAACTAACTGCCCTCGCGGGGCATCACAAAGATCACAAGCGAAGCCATAATATTAGTGTCCGACCGAAATACGTTTTTTTGTCGAAACCGAAACATTTGTGGACTTGTTAAAATCGTTGAAAAATGACATAAAACCGCTTTTATACACGTACTAGCTTTTGCCCCCGGCTTCGCCCGCGTAGTAAGTGTAATTTTTGCAATAATTGTTGAATTGTTACGCCGGCAACGGCCTACTACTACGAGTAGTTACTTCCTCTATGAATAACCCTTCGTCGTCATATACGAACTTTCAAATTTCTAAGTTTTTAAATGAAGGTCTCGGTACAACTCCTATTTCACCCCTTTAGGGGGCAAAATTAAAATATATATTTCTGTACATATTATTAATTGTGTGTGCTCATTTTTAAGGCACGGAAATACAACATCACCACGCTGCCTAGGATCATGCTGGGAGGAGTGCCATTTAACATAGTTGAGAAATTTAAATATTTATCACTGTAGATCTCAATGATGCAGATATAGAAAAAGAAAAGAGGCCGATGGCAGTGCGTGGCAATATGCTCGCCCGCAGGTTTGCACGTTGTAACACTCAGGTCAAACTGACGCTTTTCAAAGAATATGTCCTGCTTTCATGTTTCTAGCCACAGTTTATCATTAAAAATCACACATTAAGTTATGTGAACTTTCAACCCCCATCTTAACCCCTTCAAGGGACGAATTAGGAAAAATGCCCTTATCAATGTTTTTGACTGTGCATTAGGAGCTTGTGACCGAAGTTTTTAAGTTAGACGAACTTTGAAAACGACATGTTTCCCATACAAACTTTTAACTCTTTTTTAACCCCCTTAGGGGATGAATTTTATAATAACGCTTAATAATTTGTTTTGCTTTTTAGTTTCCTTACCTTCATACAAAAATTCAAGTCTATAACTTTCCAAATTAACGATTTCCATACAACGGTTCAACCTCTTAAGGGTTGAATTTCGAAAAATACTTTCTTAGTACACGTCCACGTACTGTAAAAAATACATTATCTTTAGCGGTTAGGCTGTGCGCTGTCTGTCAATCGACCAGTAACGCAAGAGTTTAATATACATATATATATATATAGATTTAGATTAACAATGTAACACCTGAAACTCGTGAAGGTTGAAGAAAATAAAACAAGGTTAACTACAAGATAAAAAATTAAAAGTTAGCCGAACGCGACCCGAAGTACCATTTTGTAAGTTTCGGCCCGGCCGAAATTTACCCCCTACATACAAACTTACAAAGCTACACACTCATAAACTTTACCTCTTAGCCGTAGCCATTTTTTTTGTAGGTAGGTATAATTATTTAAAATGTTCAGTTAAGTGTAAAAATATGGAATAAATCTTAAGTCAGGGGATTTAAGGTACATATTTATGAGAGGATTAAATCGACACATTTTTTGCACTTGACTGTACTCGTTTCGAGAAGAATTAGGTACGAATTTCACCGACGCGTACAATTTTCAAAAATGTAGCTAAAGCTAAGTCATTCAATCTTCCATAGTTTTTGCTGGATTAAGAATCTGTACATACAAAGGTAAGTAGGTAACACAACTTTGAATCAAACATTTTAAGCCCTTTATTTTGTTTGTACATCCAAAACAGTCTGTTTGTGTCAGACTTATTTTTTGCTGTATGGAAATACGTTTTATTTTTTATCTTAGATCATTATATGCTATCACAATGTTGATGCAATCCACAATAAGTTAACGAATTATTGACCCCCACCCCTTTTTGACAGGTCACGTTCCTAGTGACCTGCACGCTCGAAGCTTGCAATGATCCAAGATATTAATATAGATTATTAAGAAACGCCCCGCGTTATCCGCTTGCAGCGCTCAATAATCGTTGGATAGCCATCAAAGTACGTGCCTTTTCAAAGACACCAGCCGTCGTCGGGCGCATTTTTCACGGGAATAGACTTTGCTCGGAGAAAAATTGCAAATTTCTGCAACGACCACCGCTGCTGCTGTCACGACCCGGCTAGCCGATAGCTACCACACGATTATTCATGTTACACTGCACTTAATGGACTTGAACGGATTTCGCGGATTTCTGGAAGATATTGTAGAAATTACGAGAACCACGAGTGACATATTCAGCGACAAGCGTTTTAAATATATATATATATATATATTAGGGGACATTGATTACACAAATCGAACTAGGCCTATACACAGTAAGCTCAATAAGGAACCACGAGTAACATATTCAGCGACAAGCGATTTTTTTTAATACTAGGGGACATTGATTACACAAATCGAACTAGGCCTATAGTAAGCTCAATAAGGCTTGTGTTATAGGTACTAGACGACGATATATATAATAGATATAAATACGTAGAAAACATCTCCGACTTTGACACGAGTATCATGCAACATAATTTTGTCCTGATTTTGCGCTATTTATATTTATTATCGTAACTAATTACGCGTAGCAAGTGTTTTTAGAAACAATTATGTAGTGTCGGGTGACAAATAAAAATTGTCATTGTGTAGCATTACGTTTATTGTCATTGAGCAGAAGGGTGGTCACGTAACTTTTCAAACGCACATTAGGACAACTCAACTGCCATTTTTCCATACAAAAAGTAACATTTAGATCTACCTGACGCGTGTACAATGTGTTACGGCAGGTGGATACCGAAGAAAGCCATTCAGATAACTCCAAAAAGTACAGTAAAAGCAAAATGTTTACAAAACTTACCGAAACATGTATCTTTACACGTATGACTTTGCTAGTTAACAGTAAATTTTAAAACTCCTTAAATACGATTATCAAATTACTCTGTATAAAAGTAGCAGCATTGTAAATATTATAAAAGCACATCGAAAGCAAAACAATCCAGCTTTACCAGCAAAAACGCTAAAGTTTTTTACTACCAGCTAGTGCATTGCTTTTGAATAAGCAAATTCAGTGATGTAACCATCGTGAATACCTATCTCCCTACAAGGAGGGCAAGATGGCCCACTTGAATAAGCGTTTGTACGGACGGCTAAATCGTGATTTCTCAGTGGTCAAAGAATTCAAATACATAAAAATAAAAATGCCTCTTCTATTTTCAATATTAGATACGAGCATTGCAAAGATGTTTTCACTTGACTGAATTATGTTACTTACCTATTTGTCTGGTATAGGATCACTCGGTTGTCTGTCTATCCGTCTGTCACAGCCGATTTGCTCCGAAACTACTGGACCGATTGAGTTGAAATTTGGTACACACATGTAAATTGGTGACCCAAAGACGTAAAGTAAATTAATGAATTCTGAAAAAGGGGGCCACTTTTGGGGGGTAAACTGGAAAATAAAAATAAAAAGTTTTGAAGGAGTGATTGATTGATTACTGTGCAGACACATTGGAGTTTTTGTGACCAAGACATTAAACTACAGTAGACTTTGTATTTGAATAATAATTGACCAATTGTATTAAAATAATGTAAAGTGATTGTGTGGTTTCATTTAATAATAATTATGGGTGACCCTGACCAAGACACAGCTCGACCCCTGTAACGATATAAAGATACAAATAAAGAGGTAAAGTTTTGAATGCATTTTTAGGATAGACGTTTTGGACAATAGTTATTTGTTAAAGTGCTTGTATTGAAAGCCGAGCTAGCGAAGGATTGACTGACCCATGAGCGAAGCGAATGGTTCAAATGCACAATCCTGAGCATAGCGAGGCTTTTAAGGCACGAGCGCCAAATAACTTTGCTGCCAAACGAAACACACAACTTTTCATCTCACAGTAACTGGTGAGGTGAAAAGGCAATTTTTTACTCCGCGACTTATCTTGTGTTCTTGTGCCGCGAATATCGCAAATGCGCAGAAGTGGCGTGAAAGTGTCGCCTACCCTCTGATGCCGTTGTTGTATTGGACACGCATGGCAGTGAGCAACTTTTACTTATTTCAATTTGTTAAATACATATCGTCGTCTAGTACTGATAACGGATTATTGAGCTTAGTTAGGGCTAGTTCTATTGTGTTATTATTGTCTCCTTGTAATTATTTGATATAATTATTCTCTGAAGAAGGCGCGGCGTGGGTAGGCCCCCACAAGGTGGACTGATGACCTGGTAAAGGTCGCGGGACCGGTCAATTTGGAACTCTCTGGGGGAGGCCTATGTCAAGCAGTGGACGTCTTTCGGCTGATATGATGATGATGATTCTCTGAAGCGTTTGTCTACGATAAAATAAATGGACTCTGTCTAATCGCACCTAATTGGAAAATAAAACTGCCAGTTAATTGTGAATAACTGGAATCAAGTATACAAACAAATGGAGTGCTCTTCTCTTACTCGTATTTCATGGAGGCATTTAAATCAAATGTATCGTATTGTTTATCTTTATTGGACCGAATTAATTTAAATTTTCCCGGAAATTCCAGATAGGCATCAGGCAATAAAACGTTTTAATTTCAGTGCCATTCATTTACGAGGTGAAATGCAATGTTGTGTGAGTGCACTGAGCGAGTATACGAGCGTATAAAGAGGCTCGGGGTTCACAAAGAGGGATTCCTCGCGGTCCACATTAGCAGCGGTTTCCTGCAGAGTCGAATAAATGTGGGCAATTTGCGAGAGCGTTTATCACCTAAAGAAAAGTTCTGGCGACGTCTGAAACTGCTGTAATTCCGTGCGGAAATTCGAGGGTTAATCACGTAAGCTATATATCAACGCTTAATTTGATACGAGCAACTTTGTTTGGGATTCAGTCCTGGGCATTCACACCACCGAGGGTTTAGCAAACATTACTTTTAAGAGTGACAGAGTGTCAGAGCTTTATTAGCCCACGTCTGTTATGATACCCAACTCATGTCAGCAACTAGTATATCTTCGTATGAAAGCGTGACCCGTCTTATCCTTTATATTTTTGGAGCTATCCACTGTCATATTGTATAATATCCATTACCTATAAATAAGTCTCACAGTAAGCGTTTATTTCGTAGGTTGCACATACTTTGCTGATGCAGCGCTCGCTCGGCTGAGTCTAGAAAATTTTCAATATTTCCTGTTTGAAAATCAATTTGCTCGATAGAGTGTTACTCGGCAGCTCGTGTCTTCTCATCTGTGAAAAAAGTCACGTATTATGAGGGCTGAACGGTTTTCTATGCGTATAATAGCCCTATAAGTTAGGTGATTAGGATTATAGGAACGTATTTTAGAATAAAGCACATGGAATTTATGTATTCTCGTAACCTATTCTGGGATGAAGGGCTTTGAATAAATTTCCAGTCGACAGCAACGCTGAACAATCTCTGCACGAATATAAAATGTGCGGTTGACTCATTACACAATCATTCTTCCTGCGAAGTATTTCTAAATCAGACTCGACATTTGCCTAAGTGCGGAATATAAATATACCTAAAAATATGCGAGCCGATTGATACCCGTGTAACGATTTTCCGGGTATCTCGATTACTTACCGATATTTTAGCAATAAATCACAGAGGTTTGATGGCGTTTGAAAGGGGAGGAGAATTATTGGAAATTATTCATGCACGACTGTGGTCAATCGAGCACAGTCACGAGGGTTAAAAAGAGCGGTCCGATATAAGGTTAAACGAGAGAGCTGATGGAATAACCTTCGCCGGCAGGAACGAATCGAACGCAATTAATCTCGTGCAATCCCAGCTAATAGTATTCGTAATGAGGGGAAATTTTAATTACAGGGCTCTAGATGGAGCATGGAGAGATTACCGGCCTAACACATTTAGAGTTTGACCCGGAATATTATATTAGATCAACGGCCCAAAATTAAATTCGTACCCTCGGTGGCGATAGCGGGGATCTAGTTTACCCATGAATATTAAATTTAATTACACACGTTAACATAGGTCTCGGTAATCCTAAAAACAATGAATAATATTTACAACCGATAAGTAGTTAGATATATCTTCTAAGTCTTTGTCCGCAATACCGATAAAATATATGTTTCCCAGAAGGCATCATAAACATCAAAGGGAGCGTGAAGGCTGTTATTGATTTCACGGTCAATATTTCATTCACTATGCTTTTATTTGGGCAGTCCAGGAAGTGAGACTAAAAGCGAGTGATAAATAAAGGTCCTTTTAGACATGTGATAGTGCCCTCCTCGGCAATATTTCGCGACAGGCTGAATGCTGTCCTGATCCTTACGGTTGTAATTTCACGTCTGGGAAGTTCGCTTTCTCTTTTTGTTTGTAATGTAAATTTCACTCGTTCGGCCAAGAACTTTTCCGAAATCTCTCCCTTTGTCCCGATCCAATGTCGGATAACAGGAGATTTAATATAGACGCCTGTAAATTCCGTGCCACTTATACCGTGTCGAACTCGAATTCGGTATTTCACGCGAGATTAGCTGATTACACGATGAATACTCTTTTTATTTAGGTTCGCTCTTTTGTGTTCGTATAAAAAGATATGGAGATTTATGATTGCATGTCAAACGGATACCGATATCTGAGACACTCTCCCGTTTAATCGATTCGTTGTGCTAATTAAATCAATTTTCCGTAAATGCTATTTCCATTTGTCTTTCTTGTCGCGCAAGAATGTTGTATCAATCGATTTTAATTAGCATTGCGCTATTTTATATCCCGAATGCTTGTAGTACAATTTTTACAGTTTTCAATGCGACCGACAAATATGCCGAATACAAAACTAAGTACAACAAAGTGTACAATAGTTCAGATGAAGAGAAAAATCGTTATTTGTCATTTATTAATAACTTGAACGCTGCTGCGGCGCTCAATGATTCATTGAGAGATGGTAACATCTATGTTATGAATAAATATGCAGATTTAGACCCGGCGGAAGTTGAGGAACGCTACGCTGTTCCCTTAAAGACTTGTAAGTAGAGTTGGGGCGTATTTACTTAGGTCGATGTTATTCCCTACATAGCAGAATAGATTTGCTATTCCAACTAATATTAGGCTGATTAATGCTGAAAATTCCTTTTGAAATATAATCTTGCAAGTGAATGAATTCGTATTAAGCGTAAACACTTTTAATACCCAATAGACCCAATACGTAGGAATTCTACTTTCAGATTTTATACGAATAATGCGTTGTATGTACAGCTTTTATGGTGTTAATTTATGGATTATTTTAGAGATTAATGCCATAATTCGGCATTGTAAGGTGAGAATTATTTTTCTAAAACAGATCTTACCTTAAGACCCATAAGTCCAACAAAGCCCATTGTTTAGCCACATGCCACAAACGCTTCGAAATGAAAACGCCATGTTTAATTAAAATTTTACTCGAATAGTGGCTCTACTCTCTGTTGTTGTAAAGGAGCAAGGCTCAAATTAAAACGAAAGGTATTGATATACCTTTCGTTTTAATTTGAGCCTTGCTCAAAGTTTATGAGTATTAACAACTTTTTATTAGTAGTTGAAGGTACTTGGTACAACTTAAACAATTAGCGGTTACACTTAACAATGAAAAACAATGGCTTTGTCTTCTCTTTGTGCCTAGTAGAAAGAGAAGTGAATTCATTCTAGAAAAGTGATTTGCACCATATACAAAAACTTTATTAATAACACCAAGTTACATGTCAGGTTTTTGACAAACGCAGATTTCATATTTTGGTACATTATACATCATTCAATTAATTCATTATTATCTATTTATTAATTACATTTATTTTATTAATTAATTACATATATAGAGTTTGATAAATTAATTATAAGCACACGTAACCTGTACATTTCAGTTAACGTGGTTGAAAATGGCGATCATCAAGAACTGTTAAGAAGCAACCATGGAATAGAAATTAGTGATAAAAATTTGTACAATTTGAAAAACTCTGAACATCTTTTTGAAAGATACATAGAAGACGAGAAGAGAAATATTACGAATAAGCGACAAGGCTTTATGAATTTCTACCGGTTAGTTGTCATCTAATGTAGGTAATTACGAAAGAGAAGTTGTTTCTTTTATAATGAAATCATGAGTCAAACTTGTAGTTGACAAATTTCAAAAATTCATCAGTAGGGCGGACCCACGCGGGCAGCTAGTATGTATGTATATAAAAGATTTTTCACAAATGCCGTAAACAACACATTGAAACCAATCGTTTCAAGCGATCAAATTGAGTAAGAGTAACTAAGGTAACCGATATAACCCTCCAAATCGCTAAAATTATAAATGGCAGGCAGACGGCCGTTGGGGCGGAAAGGTTCTTGAGTGGCGACCACATACTGCAAGACGCAACGTGGGTAGACCCCCCCACAAGGTGGACTGATTACCTAGTAAAGGTCGCGGGAGTCCGCTGGATGCGGGTGGCACAGGACCGATCACTTTGTCACTCTTTGGAGGAGGCCTATGTCCAGCAGTAGTCTTTCGGCTGATGATGATGATGATGAGTACTAGCTTTTGCCCGCGACTTCGTCCGCGCGGAACTTGTTTATATCGTAGCTCCATACAAACGTTCGCCCCTCTTTTCACCCTCTTAGGGGATGAATTTTGGGATAAAAATTATCCTTTGTCCTTCCCCGGAATTCAAAGTATCTCTATACAAAATTTCATCTCAATAGGTTCAGCGGTTTAAGCGTGAAAAGGTAACAGACAGAGAATTTATGTCACATATTTTGTTACAATTTATCGATAGGTACATTTAATGAAATTACGCCTTAGTACGAAATCTGCGAATATAAGTTTCCATATTAGAATCGATTCGTCTTTATGCTTTATCATTTGGTATGCGTTTCGTGAAGGTCTATCGTAAACCGGATCGAAATTATTAATAGGTTTAAAAAAAAACTATTCCGCCATTTTGTCGTCACTGACAGCTGACAGTCATGACGGAGTTTTCCCTCAAGAAAAATAAATTAAAAAGTCAAGTGGAGACTTTAGCCGACGATGTGTTACAAGTGTCACAACCACGGGACAAACCCACGGATTATGATTGTTACAGGTTTGTTAAGACCCTGGCGGAGAAGAACAGAGGCATCTACGAAGGAAACGATTCTCCTGACCTGGAGCATACCGCAGATATATTGAAAGAAAGTCACGAATATTTCTATTGATATACATTTTCCATTCGAACTCGTGTGTTGTTCTAACCGAAAATTAAATTTGAGTACATTTATTTTATTTCAGTACGGTCCTTTAAGGTCATAGTAATATTACCATTTTAAATTGTGCTACTTACTCGTAACGCGTCTAGGCTAGATTGATTTAATTATTTAAGGTGACAAGAAAACGTGTAAATATTACATTATAACCTATATATATAGGTATGTATAAAAAATACCCGCTTAGCGAGTCCAATATTCGTATAATACCTACGCGTAGTTTCGCTACACATAGCACTACGAATAATTTGGTATTTTCCTCAAACAATAACATAGTGTTATTATATGGATCTCCAAATGATTATATGAATACCAAACAAAGAAAAGCCAAGAAGAATACCAAATACGTATACATATTTAGCACTGGCTTTGCCTGAGCCAGCGTGGGGACTGCTGCCCGTTCCCTCTCATTCATGAGAGGAGGCCTGTTCCCAACAGTGGGACGTATATAGGCTGATGATGATGATGTGAGTACTAGCTTTTGCCCGCGACTTCGTCCGCGCGGAACTTGTTTATATCGTAGCTCCACACAAACGTTCGCCCCTCTTTTCACCCTCTTAGGGGATGAATTTTGGGATAAAAATTATCCTTTGTCCTTCCCCGGAATTCAAAGTATCTCTATACAAAATTTCATCTCAATAGGTTCAGCGGTTTAAGCGTGAAAAGGTAACAGACAGAGAATTTATGTCACATATTTTGTTACAATTTATCGATAGGTACATTTAATGAAATTACGCCTTAGTACGAAATCTGCGAATATAAGTTTCCATATTAGAATCGATTCGTCTTTATGCTTTATCATTTGGTATGCGTTTCGTGAAGGTCTATCGTAAACCGGATCGAAATTATTAATAGGTTTAAAAAAAAACTATTCCGCCATTTTGTCGTCACTGACAGCTGACAGTCATGACGGAGTTTTCCCTCAAGAAAAATAAATTAAAAAGTCAATGAGGTCAAATGTTTTGAAAAAAAAATTAACTGTCGGATAAAAACTATCCTAAGCGGAAGCCAGAATAATAATCTACCTAGAAAACATGTTTCATGTTCTTCCGTTCATGCCTTCGTGACAAAACAAGTGTGAAATGATACTGGCTGATTCTTTTTTTAATTCAGAGATTTTTTATAAGTGTAGGAATCGCTGCCTTTTAATTTCAAGCCCAGCATACGGGGAGAATAACAATTTTGCTAGCCTGGACCATCACTTTATAGGTATTGTATGAACTCTAGGTTTTCTTCATCTATATTTTACTGTCCCTTAGTGAGCTAGCCTTGGCACCTAGCTAGGCAAGCGCGGGAAGAGGGCGTAGGGGATAACTTGCCGTAATATAGTGCAAAGTGAAAACAAGTGCGAGTCTGACTTGCGCACCGAGGGTTCCGTACAAAATTTCATACAACATACCCGTCTTGCCCCGCCCATTAATTTTGGAAAAATCTTAACAACGCATAGTGTAGTTAAGTCATGAGTACCTACAGCGCCATCTATCGGTGCATTTTGTTACTAACTTGCGCCACCAAGGGACTCGGTAAGTATATTGGTTTTTCAGCGATAATTCTTTAGCAAGTGAAAATTTGAAGGAAAAAATTAAACCCAGAAGTATTAAATTACTAACTTAATTAACAAATGATTTTAGAAGAATAAAAAAAATACGCTAGATAGAAGTCTCCTTGTACCTTTCCGGTAATATTTACGTTAATATTAATCATATATATTATTTTAAAATTTTTCGCTTGGTTAACTTGAGATAAGGGGGGGGGGTTGTTCAACATCTTTCATTTATAAATCAAAACTTTACCACTATAGAAAACATAAGAAAACTGTGTTAGAACGTGCAATTCAAGCTTTTCATATGATACCCCACTTGGCCTACTAGCTAGACTTTGAAGTTTTGCCCCCCCTCTTATCCATCCTTTTTTATAGAAATTAAAAATATATATTTCAATTTTTCATTTTCCATACACGTGGATTAGCTTTGTTTACAACTATTCCAAATTTCAAATTGATAACATAAGTAGTTCCTAAGATATTTAACTTTGTGACAGACATACAGACGGACGGAGTCGCACCATAAGGGTTCCGCTTTTACCTTTTTGGTCCGGAACCCTAAAAGGAAAAGAAAAAACTTTATACTGCGACCGTAGAGAAAGAATAAGTCTATATAGAGGCTCATACACACAGCTAGAGTGATAAAGATGTAAGCATAGGTAGAATATAATACCAGTGGGAACGAAATACAGTGTCGTATCTGCTGTCCCTCATCGCGTATTGGCCTTTTTTGTTTGTCTCCAGCTATGTTTGTCAACAGAATGTCAAAAGTTCAACTGACGTCACGTTCATCACGTACTACACGACTAAAATATAAAGGACATAAGATATCAAGGATTTGTATAAATCTTCTGATGCTTCTCAATTTTGTCAGGTTATTTTACCTCTTCCTCTTTTGGAGATTTATTAGGACTCCATCTATGGAATCTTCTATCTACGACTGCGACATTCTGTTGAATGTCATATGTATGCGTCTATAAATGATATTAAAACTACAAACACTGCAAATACTGAAAGCTATATGCTTACAAGCCGCGCTATTCCGAGTAACCATTCACGTTGTTTCGCGGGCCACATAATGTAAGCGGGGCTAAACGAAACAGCATTTGCACAGTTGAAGTCTGCCCGGCATAGATTCTCCCCAAGAGAAATCTGGTGGCAGTATTATAGTTCGAGGCTCGGGCGCGCGTTTGCTTAGGTCGTTATATCGTGCAGTTTTTTAATACAACGACGGTATAAGGTCACCTGATGGAAAGCGGACACCGTAGCACATGGGCGACTACAGTCATCATCATCAGCCCACTGCAGTCCACTGCTGAACATACGAACGTGCCACAAAGCAGTCAGTCTGTTGCCGACTGCTTATTGATTTGAGGATGCGCTGTGTTGTCGTCCAATGCAGGTCCCTCTGACGTCGTTACTCACCACAAACATATCAGAAATTATCAGAGGAAGTAGTTAATTAAATACTTAATTGTAAATAACATTTATTTCGTCGAGGTAGAGTTTTTATTTAATAAATAAATACTGTTCAAGCGATTCGTGACAAGTCTGTTGAATTTCTGAAGTGGAAATTCTCGAAACTGGCCACAGACGAAAAGGGAAATACTTAGTCTTAACAATTTAATAAATCGACACAAAATGAAAACACTGTACGTATGAAATGAGCGAAAAAGACGATAAAGTTTCTTGGATTATAAACGCGGAAAATCGATATCTTGAATGAGTATTATAATAATATCCTTGTACAGATACTATTAATTGCTTGACAACACGCAATCACAACTTTTGTCCAGCTCATGCACTAAGTCTGAAATAGCGCTTAGTATAAACCTTTCAATCCGGCAGCATTCTTTTAAATAGAATCAGAGATAGGTGTAGGTACTCGAGTTAAGCAAAATGGTACCCGGATCCATATAGGAAGTGTGGATATAATCAAATCCAAGTGACTAAATCTGTGTAAAGCTTAACTATACAGAATTGTTGCACGCTGTTAAAGTTCTAACTTGCGTTTTAAACATACAACACCATTTGGCGGTGCTGAGTTGGTATCATATACATAACCTGTCAGCTATCAGTGTTAACTGTCAGACAAGGCAGTACTTATTTTTATGCTGCGCGCCGACATGTAAATCTAGACACGCGGCAGCGTGTCAAGCCTAGTTCAAGCAAAGGAACTGGCTAGCCAGCGCCGAGTGTAATATTACACGAACCACTTTGCCAGTGCCACTTTTGACCCTTCTATAACTCAAAACCTCTTTAACGTAAACACATAAAACTACGTGTGTTTAATTATATCCATAAGGACATCTAGAAGCCCAAATTTCATGAAGCTAGCTTAAACGGTTATAAAGATATGAAGGTCAGAAAGTCGTAAATTTTAGTATTGACTGACATATAGTACCTAAACCTAACCTACTTCTAGATAACCTAAAAGGATATAATTTGGAATCCAGCTCGGTAATTGTGTGTAAGTTTAGGAAAAAATCTAAAAAGAAAAAAATGTTAAAAAATAGGGGGGTCCCCATACAATTTTTTTTTTCATTGTAGCGTTGGAACCGTTACAAGCAGATATTTGAAACTATCCCAATATATGTATGATTATATTTGCTATATAACAGAAATATAAAAATAAAGTTAGAAATAAAGTGGTATCCCCATACAAAAAACTTGCAATACGCGCTAAACAACCGGCCAACGATGTGTCGTCGGCGGCGTGCGGCACCACATAATTATACACAGAACAGAAGTAAATCTACATAAAAGCGCTCCCGAGCAACACGGAAACGCAAGAAATCTCAATACCTGCCTAGTTTTCTTTACAAAAAGTAATGATATCCCACCAAAAACATAAATGTAAAAAAGGAGAGCCAAGTTCAATACAAAAATTATTCTTGGCTGTGGGCTTCGCCACAAAAAGAATGGAGATCTAAATGAGTGCTAAGTTATGCAAAATCCAAATAAGGAGGATTTAACGTTTATTTTGGTTATCTTGCATCACGAGCATAATGGTCATTGGCCTTGCACAATATTGATACATGGTTACTTGAAAATGTATAAAAAATACACCAATAACTTGCACTGGGCCGAATTTTGGGTTAAAAGTACCCTATGATATAATATAGGTTATAAAATATCTCGGAGACATACCATTTTTGTGTGATTGAGTCACAAACTTCCAACCATTCATTTTCATTTTTTTCATACAGTAGGATTCCTCCCGCCCGCCCTGAATAAACAGATTCGGGTTAAAAGTCCACGTAAAAAGCGTTATCGCATCGAATATGTTCCGTCATTGAGAGACATTTAAATCATGAAATTGCATTGCAATTTTGCTTTTTGCGAGAGGCAATATCGCTCGATTCTAATAAGTAACTTTAATAGCTCATTCTTGTAAAGTTAATCCTAATATTTAACATAAGGTGTTTGCCATCTATTGTTAACCTCTTTTGAAATGAATTTTAAGATTGTGAAAATTAAATAATGGTCCTAAAACGCCATTAAAAGTAAGTAAGTCATGTGAAATGTCTTTGAAATAAAGCCTTATATTAAGCACTCTGGCGTTCTTTTCAGAAGTGCCTAACTTTCAATATCTATTTATTTGCACCTTTTTTGATGGCAAGCGACAATAAATAACTGCAAGCGAAATAAGCATGACAGTATACCTACAGTTGGCTTGGCATGAATTGACGCACACGATCGACGATGAAACATTTGGGCGCAGACCGCACGTTCTAGAGCAAAATTGATAACAAGTTACAAAAACGTTTGGTAAAAGTTGGTAGTATTTATCGGTTTTACTTGTAATCGTTTTGATTCGGTGCGGCACAAGCTCACATGTTACTATTAACAACGTAGCTAAGAACGCGAGCATGCCACGTCTGCTTCCATTTTCTCCCGCCGCGGATTTAAATGGCACGCGACACTGCTCGGTGTAACCTCAACAGAACAAAGTCATATATCACGATTGCACCTTTTCACATACGACGTTGTTAGATAAAGAAATAGTATCGTAGGCTTTTTACAGAGTGCAGTGACGAAGAGTATTGCTGACAGGATCCGGGATTTAGGTCAAAAGCACGCAGGAGTGTACACGACAAGTGTGATTTAATTATCTTACGGTTGTATTTGTTTATAAATCCGGTATATAAGTGTCTCTTACAACTGTGCGTATTATTATGACGAATATGTCTTATTAAGTTTCAACTACGGACGGAGACATACACCAATGCCTTACAACCAAAACCGGACAAGTGCGAGTTCAACTCCCGTGGTGAGGGTTCCGTATATAATCTAAATTTAATTTTTTTCAGAATTTTAATCCTAGTAGTTTCGGAGATAGGGGGGGGGGGGGGGGGGGGGTCAATTTTCGTCTTTTTTCCTAAATTACTTCAAATCTATTTTTGAAAAAAATATAAAAAAGTATATCTGAGATGCTTACAACAACCCCTTTCATTTGATATGTCACACAATACAGTTTGCGAAACTTTTTTTTTTTTTTTCCAGTTTTCCCCCCAAAAGTGGCCCTCTTGTTCAGAATTCATTAATTTACTTTACGCGTCCATCTTTGGGTCACCAATTTACATATGTGTACCAAATTTCAACTCAATCGGTCCAGTAGTTTCGGAGCAAACCGGCTGTGACAGACGGACAGACAGACAACCGAGTGATCCTATAAGGGTTCCGTTTTTTCCTTTCGAGGTATCTGAACCCTAAAAACACATAGATCATCACTTCTCATACGCCATCTTGTAAGCGAGCACGAAGAGATATACAGCCATTTCTGTCACATCTTGCCAATAGGCATGCGATAGAGAACAGTAGTAAGTACAACAATTACTTCACTTTCTCACCGAAGTGACACCGTTATGTTTATGATTATAGGGAAATGTAGTTTGATGTTGAATTCCTCCTCATTGTAAATATCTCAAAAATTCAGCGTTAACATACCCTTTCTCGTTGTCACTCTTCAATGTAGTATATTGGCTCCCGTTTCCCGTTTCACTGAGAACTGGATAGTACAAAATTTATTCTTTACCTCAATCAATGAAATAAATAAAAAGATAAATATTGAAACGAGAAGAGTCACTGATAAAAAAATATGGGATCGACTTCAAGTGACGCTTCAGGCCCCGGGGCCGGTTACCTATCTGAAACACTAGTTTTTTTTTCCTATTTCATTTTGGCATTAACTATTCGACAAACTTCGTTTCACTTTTTTTTCGTAGTCCGAGACTTCACCTCGAACGTTTACAGCTGTTCATTTAAGGCCTCTCACAGACTGGAGCGGCCTGCGGTGGCGGTCAATAGTTTGACAGCTAATGACAAGTTTACTATTGACCGCGCCAGTCTGTGAGAGGCCTTATGGTTTCGCTTTTGGAATTGTTTGACAAATCAATGATTCCCAATTATTGGTATACCGGCAATATCATTATCCCAACGTAACGATTCAGTGGATAATCAGTTCGTGTTTTATCAAATCGGCTGTATTATATTTGACATATTATTGTTTATATGGAGCAAACATATGTTACTAATTCACATGTTTTTATGAACATTGTTGTTACCAATGCATTTTTATTTGTTTGTCAAGTTATTTCTCACGATCCGGCCCTTGTTGGCGGATCTTTGTTTGTATAAACAGAGGCCCGCCAGCAAGTTGACGGAACCCCGCTTAAATTCGACTACTTAAACAAAAGTCGGAAACATCACGCTTTGCAAATTGTACTCATATAATACATATGTAAGTAATAAATACCGCAACTAATATTCCGCAGTGTCTCAAGACGAAAGTCTTTGACCAGTGTGTGTTGCCAGTGATGATAAATATATGGCACTGAAACGTGGTCGCTTACTATGGGCCTCATAAGAAGGCTCAAAGTCACCCAAAGGGCAATGGAGAGGGCAATGTTGGGAGTTCGTCTGCGTGATCGTATCAGAAATGAGAGATCGCATCCGCAGCAGAACCAAGGTAACCGATATAGCCCTCCGAATCGCTAAACTTAAGTGGCAGTGGGCATTGCACGTAAAACCGATGGCCGTTGGGCGGAAAGGTTCTCGAATGGCGACCACGTACCGGAAGGCGCGGCCTGGGTAAGCCCTCCACAAGGTCGACTGATGACCTGGTAAGGGTCGCGGGAGTCCGCTGGATGTAAGTGGCGCAGGACCTGTCACTTTGGCACTCTTTGGGGGAGGCCTATGTCCAGCAGTGGACGTTTTTCGGCTGATATGATGAAGTAGTAAAAAAGTGTTCGGCTCTGGCGGCTCGCGCGCTGTAGGGTCGCAGTTCTTCCTTAACTCCTCCTCGCTTCGCTCGTCGTCGTACATACACCCACCTGCCTTGAAGTCTCTCTGAAACTACTTTGAACTTCACTCCAAATTAACATTTGGCTAAAAGTATGGAATGCGGAAAGTAATGATGGATGGTAAAAAATTGGCTGTGAAACAAAATTTGTAACAAGCCAAAACTCAAATGACAGTAGCGGTAAAAGTTTTTCGGACAATTGGGAATGGATGAAAATTTTAGAAATGCCTGATTATTTTTTTGGTGATAGGAATAACCTTCCTTACCACCAGAAAAAAGTTTCCGATTTTTTAGCTGCGTCATTTTTTTTTGAAAAATATAAACAGTTTCCTCACTTACGGTTTGGGTCAGTTACGGCACCTTCCTCGATCGGTCTCATATTACAATAAAATATATTAAATATGTGTGGTAAACTGACACTGGCAATGGCATTGACACTTGCAGCAGCTATATTGGTCATTACCAGTGTCAGTTTACCACAGATATTTAAGATAGTTTTTTGTAATATGAGACAGATCAAGGAAAGTGTCTATTTACCGTTCTTGACCCAAAACGTAAATGAGGAAACTGTTTATATTTTTCAAAAATAATTGTCGCAGCTGAAAAATCTGAAACTTTTTTCTGGTGCTAAGGTAGGTTATTCCTATCACCAAAAAAATAATCAGGCATTTCTAAAATTTTCATCCATTCCCCATTATTGATACATTTGGATAACATCAAATGGTACTTAAATTAAAAAAAAGTAATGAATTGTATATTCGGAGAAGTCATTAAAATAACAAAAAGTTTTCGGACAAACAAGAACACTAAGTTTTCGGTCAAGAAAATTTAGTGATTGCGATAGGTTACCCCCGGGATCACAAACATCTAAATGAATTACTTCCAGAACTCTAGTTGACCTTTTATGTGATGTTTTCTTCAAGGGTTTCCTATTCTGCTTACTTTCAATGCAGGTGATACTTGGTGACACTGGGTGTCCTTTCTTCAGTTTATCTATTCCAATGCGGCATAATGTGACTTAATCGGCGGTCACCCTTATAACAAAAAACCGGTCAAGTGCGAGTCTGACTCGCGCACCGAGGGTTCCGTACGAAATATCATACAACACACCCGTCTTGCCCCACCCATTAATTTTGGAAAAATCTTAACAACGTATAGTGTTGTTAAGTCATGAATAGTAGGTACCTACAGCGCCATTTATCGGTGCATTTTGTTACTAACTGCGCATCCAAGGAACTCGGTATGTACAGTAAGGGAAATGTATTCGCGTACTACCATAGAACCCTGTCGCAATTGGCAGGCCGCCGTCACTCAAACTCGAGTGGTATGTCACCTTATTGCGATAGAGTTCTACGGTGGTACGTTAATAGATTTCCCTTAATTTCGATTATTCTTTTTTTATTTGCTTGAAGGTACTATCAGAACACTGTCATATGAATTTGAAGGAAAAAAATAAAACACAGAAGTATTAAAATACAAACAAAATTTACATATGATTTAAGAAGGATAAAAAACCGGCCAAGTGCGTGTCGGACCACGCAAAACGAAGGGTTCCGTGCCTATTAAAAAGGTCGTATCGTCACAGAAATTTTACGGCACTTACGTCCTTTTCTTTGATGAAGGCAGTTTTTCAGCAATATCTCGAAAACCTCTGAACTGATCTTGTTCAAAACAATTTTCGGTGAATGAAATTAATAAGCCCTATGTCCATGAATTTTTCCATATTTTTAAAATACACCGTTCAAAAATTAGAGGGGGGGGGACAGAATTTTAGTGACTTTCGGGGCGATTATCTCCGGCTCTATTCACTTAATCAAAAAAAATGCTAAGAAACCTTATATTTATTTTGAAAGGCCTATCGATTGATGTGCCATACGGGGGGGTCACAATGAAAAAAAAAATTTTGACTTTTAGTTTTATGTATGGAGTGCACCCCTAAAAAATTTTTTTTTTGTCATTTTAATTACAAAACTATGTAGCGGCTAACAAAATACACCTATCCTCAAAATTTTATTCAAATACACCTTATAGTTTTCGAGTAAAATGCCTGTGACATACGGACAGACGGACAGACGGACAGACGGACAGACGGACAGACGGACATGACGAAACTATAAGGGTTCCGTTTTTGCCATTTTGGCTACGGAACCCTAAAAAATTACGCTAGATAGAGGTCTCATTATACTTTTCCGGTAATATTCACGTTAATATTAATCATGCATACTATTTTCTAATTTTTCGCTTGGTTAACTTCGGAGATAAGGGGGGAATGGTATTTTTTTTAACATTTTTCTTTATAAATCAAAATTTTACCATTGTAGAAAAAAAACAAAAAAGTTTTAGAATGTATAATTCAAGCCCTTTCATATGATACCCCACTTGGCCTACTAACTAGACTTTGAATTTTTGCCCCCCCTCTTATCCGCCCTTTTTTATACAAATTAAAAGTATATATTAAAAAAAATCATTTTCCATACACGAGGATTAGCTTTATTTACAACTATTCCAAATTTCAAATCGATAGCATTAGTAGTTCCTGAGATATTTCACTTTGTGACAGACAGACAGACGGACGGAGCCGTTCCGTTTTTACCTTTTTGGTCCGGAACCCTAAAAAGCAACAACCTTACAAAAACGATGCAAAAACTAGCCCATACAGTCACAACAGGTTTCTTAGGTTTGAATGTAGTGTTAAGGTTGTATACCTAATTTAGATTTATATTCTAGAGCTGTCAGTCGGTAAAATTGCAATGTCAAGTAATTTATGTTATTGTGTGATTATAATGTTTTAATATAATAAATATCGATTCACGGAATAACCTCTCGTCATCATTAACATGTAGGAGATCCGGTGTGGTTCATTAGGGTACGTAAAGCAGTTAGATATCAGCAGGGTTATCTGAGGCAGTCTATTCAATTCATTAATTATTTTCCAAAAGCATTAGGTACTAAGGGTGCAAACTGAGGACTAATACCTCCTGGTAGAATTGCGTTATTTTTATTTAAATAATCTGATTTTGAAGCATAAAATTACATAATTTGCATTGTCTCCGGACACACAGTGGCTGAGTTCAAACTGCTTGCCATGACTATGCTATACAGTAGGTACCTATCCCTATCACGTGTCGGGTGTCTGCCATTCTTCAACACATTGATGAAGGCTATTCGTCGGAGGACGTAGATCTATTGTGTCTGACTCAACGTCCATCAATGCAAGAATTTTATCCCAGCAACTTTAGCGTCAGTTACTGGCAAATGACATAGGTAAGTTAAAAAAGGCATATGGTCTATCAATGCATCTCTCAGATATATATGAGTTTATCTCTGAATACATCGATGCTTTTTAAAAATACTTTACTTTACGTCAGGTAGGTATGTACAGTCGCCATCAGATATATCAGAGCGGCGAAAGCGCTCACAAATATCTAAACACGTTTCTAATGCCTCGACAATAGAGACGTGTTCAGATATTTGTGAGCGCTTTCGCCGCTCCGATATATCTGATGGCGACTGTACCATTATTATTTATTTCCGTAGATTTGAATAAATACATCATGATGCACAGTGTTCCTAGTATAAAATAAAATTAAGCCACAGATTTTTTAAGCATTTGATTTATAGTTTTTGAGTAAACTGCCTGTGACATACGGAAAGATGGACAGACGGATATGACGAAACAGAAGGGTTCCGTTTTGGCTGCGGAATCCTAAAAAAATATTACAAGTAGGTAACTTTTACAAGTGAAATGAGCATAGAAAACGAGATTAATTTTTTAATATTTTCACGCCAAGAATTATACTACTGTCCGGCCACTAGTCGTGACAGTAGAAGATAAACTGAAATACACGCATCTCTATCATTGGTGTAGTTTTGCTAGCGTAAGAAAAAGATAGGACGAGTCTCAAAGCTCCTCTCCACTGAACGCTAGGCTAGACTATACCTAACTTTCAGTCTAGTTTTATTTATATTTATTAGGGCATTTCCCATATATAACAATGAATTTATGATTATAACTTACATCTCTATGTGCTAACATTTAACAATGTCATGATATAGATGTAGTTTGTCAAAATAGGATGTAAATGTAGTCCTTATGGAATTGTAATATGGTGACATGATTATTCATTGTGCCTATACACGTAGGTACTTACTTGTTCGTTGGTGCCAACTCGTATGTTTTAACATGGCAAAATGATAGGACCCGATGATTGATCAATGCTCTACCTTATTGAGTGCGTGGGAAAACCACGCATTGCACGGAATAAGATGAAGGCAACCTATTTTTCAAATACCTACCTATTTAGCTGTATGTGACTATGTCTAGTAAAAGCGGCCACTTTAAGGATTTCCGAGTTATGGAATAAGAATAGAATGGGTTTTTATTTATTTATTTATTATGAAACAAACAGTCATACAAAGATATTTGTACAGGCTATCTTAATACTAAACAGACCTATAGTTTCCAATATAATTCAAAAACTTATAAGTATAGATATGTAAGCCAAAAATCCTTATGCTCGACTCGAAACCTTATAATGCTCAATAGTTGACATATAAAGTTCAATTCAATTATTTTACTAAAAGTTAAAGTGTTAATGAAAATGGGCCAGTGTCGAGCACTGGGATGTTTGTCCTCATATAAAAACAATTGCTGTATTGCTTTTACATTAGGTACTAATAAAGTTCTATTCTGAAACTACAAAAATAAAAGTACTACAAACCAATAAAAAACGAGGTGAAAAAGGTTCTTAAACAGTATATAATATTATGCTTGAAACTTGAATACCTACAGTATTTGTTAACTACGTACAGATGTATTATATTTTATACTGTAAAGTTGCTTTAATTATAACTATAACATTCCAAAGACAAAAATGTATTACTTCTTATTACAAATTATTCGTCCTAAAGGCACTTTTTAATGAGTCTACGGTGCAGTTAAATATGTCTATATCTACTAATCCATTACTATGGTTATAAAGTGCACATGCACGCTTAACAAACATGTTTTTAGAATAATTTGTTCTACTAAATGGGATGGCAAATAAATGTTTATCACGACACTGGCGTTCTCTTTGACGGATTGCATGTTATGACGATTTAAAGATTCAAGATAATCTGTATATTCATTACCAATTTTAAAATCTAGGGCTCTTAAAAACTTTTTTGTAGTGTCTCAATCCTGTTTATATGCACATTATAATGAGGTTACCATACACCACATGCGAACTCAAGGCGACTTACATAACTGTTATATAGTATTTTAAGTGTAACAGGATTCCTAAAGGGTTTACTAATTCGCAATATCATACCTAGTTGTTTAAAAGATTTACTCAAGACGGAGTCAATATGGTACAAATAACAATTTGTCGTCCATAATGACTCCGAGGTCTCGGGTCTCCTTCACTGTCTCCAAATCACTGTTACACAACCTGTAATTTAAAGAAGACGCTTTCTTTTTTCTAGAAAAACTTATTATGTTACACTTATCTAGATTAATGAATAGATTATTTTCTCTGCAAAAGGTTTCAAAATTAGAAAGATCATTTTGTAATAGTTCACAATCAGCATTACTACGAATAACTTTATAAAATTTTGCGTCATCAGCATAAAGAAGAATGTTAGAATGGGAGAGAGATTTTACTATATCGTTTATGTGTAATATAAATAACAGTGGCCCCAAATGGGATCCTTGCGGGACACCAGAACTTATACATTTACTGCTAGATATAAACCCTGAGACTACAACAGACTGAGTGCGATTTTCAACGTACGATTTGATCCAGCGAAACAAATCACCATGTATACCGAGTTGCCAAAGCTTATATAATAACGTATAATGACAAATTTTATCGAATGCTTTGGCAAAATCGGTGTACACGGCATCTACAGAGAAACCCATATCACAATTCAATATCACACTGGCAAATGTTAACAAATTAGTTTCAACCGAACGACCCTTGTATAACAATTTTTAATAAATATTGGATGCATTCCATCGGGCCCTGCACTTTTGTGAATATTAAGAGATTTCAGATATTTTTTTATAATGTTTTCATTAATTTCTATTGAATGTATATCTATCAAAGGATTAATTGGTGCAGCCAAATTGTCAAGACCAGAATAGTTATTACATACTTCGAAAACTGAGTGGAAATGGTTATTAAATAAATTACATATTTGTTCCCCATCTGACGTAACAGTGTCTTTGTACTTCATAGTTTGCGGCAGACCATTATTTGAAAAAATTGATTTAATATAAGTCCAGAAGAATTTTGGGTTACGCTTAATATTTTTTTCTGAGAGTGATATGAAATTACGATAGCATTCTTGTTCAACTTTTTCGGCACGTTTTCGGAGAATACTGAAACTGTCGTAACCAAGGGGGTTGCCGTATTACCAAAGTTTTTAATACTATTCGGTTATTAATACCTTAAATATCATAAATCTTTGATGATTGTAGGTTAACTTGGTACCAATCATTCCATAACTTCCTAGTAGAAGTGTATTTTTACCCGACTGCCGAAGGAAAGGAGGGTTGTTTTTCGAGCGTATGTATGTACAGTCAGCAGCAGAAGTAGCTAAGCACTTTAACATGCTCAGCATGATCTGCACAGAACCTTATTCTCTTGACATTAAAGTCCGTGTGCAGATCAATTTGAGCACTAGGCCCGCTTAGCTACTTCTGCTGCTGACTGTATTGTATATAATGTATGTATGTGTGTATGTCTTATACTTTGGCACGCCCTACAGCTTAAACCGTTTGACGGATTTCGACATATGAGCTGTCATTGGATTCCTCTTAACCGTGGGAGTGTCATAGGCTTTGTAAAAAAGCAGTTGGGTTTTTCGAAAATTCTTTTGATTTCACTTGTTCACGAGCATAAACTATAAAATCAATTTTCTCAATTCGTACATTTTTGCTTACTGCATGTTTAAAAATTTATAAAAAAAAATTATTATTGCACCTAGGAAAATGATTCTTTTTAAAAGCTTTTATTTAACTTGCAATGTATGTATGTATGTATGTATGTTTATTCGGGTGGAATCTTGCCGGTTGAATTTGACCAACTTCCCAGAGTCCAATCAAGTTGAAATTTTGTACAATTATGTAAGTCGGATGACAATGCAATACTATGGTACCATAAACCTGGTCTGATGATGGAGACGGAAGGTGGCCGTAGGAACTCCTTAATTACACAGGGTAAACCCGTCTGGTTTGGGTTCGTTACAATCCTCTCATTGAGCAGTTGATGAGTGTGCAAAAAAAGTACAGTTGGCAAAAAATCCAACATGGCGGAACACCCAAGATAGCGGGCTAGTTATTTTTAATGCACTCCTACAATATGGGTATCAAATGAAAGGGCTTGCAGAGAATAACTCGAAAAATAAAGTAACGTTGCTCTAAATCCAATATGACGGACAATATACTGATAAATCTGTACAGCAATGACTAATAAGTAAAAATTAAATTAAAAGTAAAAAAACTTTTTTTAAAAACAAGCTTTTATTTAAATGCGCTAAAAAGAATAAAATAAACTTTTCCTTTAAAACTTTTACTATCAACTTATAACGTCATAACACATTTTATATGATATAAAAGTTTGTCGCGAGATTTAGGTACTCGTATATACTCAGCTAAATCTCGCGACAAGCTTTTATATCATATAAAATGTGTTATGACGTTATAAGTTGATAGTAAATGTTTTAAAGGAAAAGTTTATTTTATTCTTTTTAGCGCATTTAAATAAAAGCTTGTTTTTAAAAAGTTTTCTTACTTTTAATTTTTACTGAATAGCTAATTTTACCTAGTTTTAGGAGATATTAATAACTCCATACCGCTAAAGTGGTCCCTTTTCCCAGACACAGTCACATATAGCGATGAAGACGTTGGGAAGGTAAATGTGCCCTGCGTTTGTTTAAGATTAAATATTTGTGGGTTTTTCTTCGGTAGGTACTTATTTCTAAAACATAAAACCTGCTAGGCGTGTCAGTTAGATCAAAATGTCAATTTTTATATGGAAATATGACAGTTGGATCTACCTTACGCGCGTTCAAAATTTACGTAATCACCCCTCTGGGGGGTAATCACGTAACGTTCCGAACGCGCGTTAGGTAGATCCAAATGTCATTTCTCCATATAAAAATTGACATTTAGATCTACCTGACGCGCGTACAATGCGTTACGTGATCGACCAACAGATTGTCAAGATTTTGAAGACACTTTTGTTTTTATGCGTGGGATGATCTGATTTTTTAAAATACAGGCTTTTCGTAGCAACGTCGCTAAGTTAAAAAACTACAGAACAAACAATTCTGAGGAAAGAACAACATATTCATTGAACATATTTACTCTTTTTTTACTGTCGATGTCTTGACAAACCAGTCACTCTACCAACGTCAAGGAAAGTCGATTGAAACATTTATATCGGTAAAAGAACTAGCATAATTCCGATAATAAGAATAAAAGATAACGGTCACTTTTTTAATATGTCCGTTTTTTAAAGCCAAAGCCAAAGTTTACGATGTCTCTTATAAAATCATAATGGCTGTGACTGTGACACAGGGGAGAAATTTACCTTTAACTGTTTTCTCATGTTAGTCTCTGTTGGCTAACTAAATTAAACTTAAAACACAATAATGTTCTCAAGATTATGGGACGAACGATATTCATATTCATATCATTTATTTTCATAATTGGATTAGATATCATTGTAGCCCGCCAAGCCGCTATTTGAGTCGCTGTAAACAGCGCAATATATGGCAATAATGTACATACGTCATGTATAGTCAGGTCAGGACAGTGTGTATTTGCAGGTGTATAAATATTCTTCAAATTCTGACTCCGAAGACTCTGACTCTGATGTGTCACTTTTAAGACCGTCGACCTCAATTACTAAAGGACCTTTATTTCTATAAGTATTCGCCTTAACTTTTTATTACATGTTCGCAGCAGTTACTCCAATTTTCTTGAGTGACTACCTATATAAAATTTAACTTATATAAATTAACCTTTCGAGTGCTAAAGACGGCTGTGGACGCGGACGAAAAACTCGTGCCACTGATGCCACGGACGGCCACAGCCGCGCGTGCGCTTTGCGCTTTTTCGTTAGTTTTATGTAATAAAAAGCTTTACAAGTAACTTGACCCATTTTTTAAATAGTTCATGATACGTACATTTATAGTGACATGACAATATTTATCAGAAGTTTCATTTATTCATATTTTGTCTGGCTATTGTTTTTGTTCTGGCCTCAGTAGGGCACCGTTTTGTTTTGCACCCTC
This sequence comes from Epinotia nisella, assembly GCA_932294315.1. Classification (NCBI taxonomy): domain Eukaryota; kingdom Metazoa; phylum Arthropoda; class Insecta; order Lepidoptera; family Tortricidae; genus Epinotia; species Epinotia nisella. The sequence continues at coordinate 13,083,964 of OW028682.1, read as the reverse complement.
GCTGTCAAAAGGTTAAATCCTGAACTTAAATAACATTTTGCGTGATTGAGAGAAAAGTATGAATGTATCTCTCGTCCAAATAAACGAGGCATATTTTTGTCTCTGGCTTCTTTTACTTCATCTTAATATTTTTCTCATCAAATCGCTATATCTGAACGCTATTTTAATATGTATCGTTGGTTTCTGCATTTCTTATATTCACATCCCATACTGTGCAATTTTTGTCCCTGGCTTCTTCTACTTCATCTTAATATTTTTCTCGCCAAATCGCTATATCTGAACGCTCTTTTATTATGTATCGTTGGTTTCTGCATTTCTTATATTCACATCCCATACTGTGCAACAGCAAACGCAAATTACTCCCTACTGCCTGTAAAACCAATGTCGTTTTGCAAAACGGTAAGCAGGGTTTTAAGAGTTGGTACTGGTTTTCGAACAGCATAAAATTCATGAACTTTATGTCTTAAGTATGTATAGCACATTTATCGAAGTCGTCTATTTTTTATTAAAGATCTTTTATAGTGTCTTTTTTTTATTTGACAGCAACGACGGAAGCGTTTCTTTTTCTTTATAATATATTTTACTGTAGTTCTTAAATAAGAAAAACAATAACTAGTTAAATCAAATTAAACTAACCAGTTCAATCAGTAACCTAGGACCGCACTATACAATATCAGTACCGGTTTTGCCTAGGTTTCGAGTCGTCAATTCGTGTTTTAGCTGTTAGATTTGGTGGCCATTTTTAAACACGGAATTTCGTATAGACAACATATCTAGGTATCTCTTTTTAGGGTTCCGTAGCCAAAATGGCAAAAATAGAACCCTTATAGTTTCGTCATGTCCGTCTGTCCGTCTGTCCGTATGTCACAGGCATTTTACTCGAAAACTATAAGGTGTATTTGAATAAAATTTTGAGGATAGGTGTATTTTGTTAGCCGCTACATACTTTTGTAATTAAAATGACAAAAAAAAATTTTTTTAGGGGTTCACTCCATACATAAAACTAAAAGTCAAAATTTTTTTTTTCATTGTGACCCCCCGTGTGGCACATCAATCGATAGGCCTTTCAAAATAAATATAAGGTTTCTTAGCATTTTTTTTGATTAAGTGAATAGGGTCGGAGATAATCGCCCCGAAAGTCACTAAAATTCTGTCCCCCCCCCCTCTAATTTTTGAACGGTGTATTTTAAAAATATGGAAAAATTCATGGACATAGGGCTTATTAATTTCATTCACCGAAAATTGTTTTGAACAAGATCGGTTGAGAGGTTTTCGAGATATTGCTGAAAAACTGCCTTCCTCAATGAAAAGGACGTAAGTGCCGTAAACATTCTGTGACGATACGACCTTTTTAATAGGCACGGAACCCTTCGTTTTGCGTGGTCCGACACGCACTTGGCCGGTTTTTATATTGTATCATTGAATAGAGCATTATAAAAGAAATCTTCATGCCGGCATACATCTTACAGTGGCGGAGCGCCCAAAACAAGCCGATTTCCACCAGCTTGGCTAAAATTTCTTTGTAGACAAGTCTATTAGTTATATACTTAGGTCTAAACGTTTTCATAACTTTTTTGTTCCGGGTTGTCCATCGAAATTTTTCACTCGCCGCCAAGCATACAGTGCTTAATAAAATTGACTGACATTCCCAAAAACAAAAATGATATCTCGCAAAAGTGTATCTCTAAGAAGAAGTGACAAGGGTTTGACGTTAGAAAATGTAGGCGAAGAAAGACATCCTAATCCCACCATTAAATAAAGATTTTACAACAGTAATCAAAATATTGTTTAATTTCCAACTTTTCACTTAACAAAGTCTACCTCATTTTATCAATTGTCAAAGTTTAAAAACTTAATCCACTTAAGGACCCTTTAGGGGGAGTTCAGAGTGCGCATGACGCTACCCTAGCGGGAAACCAAGGACATACGGCGACCGGCCCCCACTCGGGTAGCACGCTTGCGGCCCACCGCGCCACGCCAAAATGGAGTACGTTCGCGCTCGGTGATTTGTAAACAACGAACATCAACGGAAAAGTTTTTGAATTTAGAACAAAGTTTGAAACAGATTGCAATTATTCGATTTTTTATTTTTCTTTTCTCAATTGCCAGGATTGTGAAATAGACGACGAAGTTGACAAGACTAGTGAAGTTATTATCATGTGACTAAGCAATTACTTGAATTGTAATTAACTGGAGTGCATGTGAAGTTAATGAACCTATGACATTGTTTAGAAAAACGTTGCATAAAAACGTTAAAATGATCCTTTTCTCGCTAATAACGTTATGTGGTGAGTAAAGCGGCCTGTAACCAGTAGATATTTATTAAAACAAATAACCAGATTAATAAGTAACTGGGTAGATGATCCCTGAAGATATTCAAAGTGATTACATTGCACAATTTCATACATCTAAAATATAAATAATCAGGCTAATAGGACATCGTCTCCTGTAGGTACCTATAGGCCGGTGCTCTAGACATTTTGCGGCGCTAACAAGATTATTATTTAATTGGACGTGCTCGTCCAAGGGCCGCCGTTAAAATTGGGTTTGGCTATACAGGCTATTATATATTATATTCTCTATTTTTCTTCGTACTAGATTACTGATAAAAAAAATTCGGTAGTGCCTATAGCGAGATTAAATAAGTTTTTTGAAAAACAACAATTTAAACGTGACGTAAGCTTAATTACAAATAAATATTGGTTTAATAAAATCAATCTCCTGCTTGAGTCTAGTTAAAATATCATGACGGAATGGAAGTTACTGTTACATCACCAAACTCGAGTTTTACTATTTATGCGGCAAGACTAAGAGAGAGACTAGGTATCCAAAGTTTTAATTGAAAGGAAGAAACAAGATCAATCGCGTTCCCATGTATAAAAGCTACTTAAGTCCACTAATGCGAAAAGTATACAACTCGCATCCCGAATCCTCCCCGTTCTAAATACGTTTTTCCTCGCGGTATTTTTTGACCAGTATTTTTTTCTTTTTAATAAATAATGCATAGACTCCGTCTCGTCCCGGTCCTTTAAAAACCTTCGAGATTCAAATAAATGAAAATGACGCAATAAATCCTGCGCCATCATCAAACAGAGTCGATAGCCCGTGAGCGGGAACTTTTCCCTCCTAAAATACCTGACTAAGTGTCGTACATTATTTTAACTGGCTCTCAGATGCTGCTGAGTTTATTGACTCACTTCTGAATCTCAAGATTTCGCTCTGGAGTTTAAATGTAACTTTATTTGGATCTTTGCTAAATTTTAGTGATTTTCATTTCCTTTTTTTGTAGGTCCATAGATTTTAGTTTGGTGATACGTAGGTATTACCATATACAGAGCATTCCAACTGCCTGGATGTGCCCGCTTTGTCTCTGTTATTTATGTTAAAAGTTTGTTGTTTCGATTTACGATCCAAAATGGAGCATACCTATTTAATTAAATATGTAATGAAGATAATAGCTATGTTTAAATACTTTAATTCCTTGTAATTCACAAATTTTGGTAAGTAAATAAATAAAAAGATTCCACTTGGACTATATTGGTTTAACATCACCTTGGTTAGTGGTTAATCTATATTTGTATCATAAATATATATTACTTATATTTATAAACCGCCGGGATAGCCGAGAACCTTAGGAGGGACGAGTATAGCATCGGTTTTTATGTAGAGGGATAATGTTAAAGTTAGGGTTTGCAATCCGCATCCGACTTGTATGGAAATATCCGGATCCGCGGATCCAGATCCGGATATTTCCATACAAGTCGGATCCGGACTGCAAACCCTAGTTAAAGTTATTGTAATGATGAGTATGATGCGACGGCCCTTGTTCCCGAGTGCACCTGAATTTTGAATCGAGAGACTGTGAATTATACGGCCAGCAACGGCAGCATCTGACATCACTATTAAGTAGCAATTGATTACGGTGGCACACTATATGAGACTCTTCCTCTAAGTTTGCTCCCATCTATGAAAGTTGAGCAAATAAAACGTATGTACCTATACTGTGTAGGATCAATTCGAAAATACAATTAATAGATGTTACGCTACAACACGCTAGTAATATAATTATATTATTATAATATTTAGGCATATTAAGTAGAATAAACAAAATCGACTAAGCTGTTCATGACACAACTATTTGCAGGTATTATCTGAAACGTCATTTGAAGTGTCATCAATGACTCATCAATTAAAGATCGTTATCAACGTGCTGTATTGGTGGCAAAGTATGGTTGACAAAAAAAAAAACAAATTACGCAAGTATTTTAAATATTATATATTTCACAAATTATGAGATGGGAGAGATGAGATTACAATGAATCATAAAATCAGTCAAATCTTTGTTGAACTGTTCTTGACCATTTTTCATATTGTAATGTTTTTTGTGTGAATCCGTTTTCATATGCCGGTCCAAACTAGATAAAGAGGGATGAAATGTCGAATCACACAATTTACAAAATAACTTACTGTTTTTGAGTTCCACAGCAGGGTTGTCTTTTAAGCTTTTTTGTAGCTTGGAATGAGAATATGAACCGCTTATTTTATTTAGATGAGATTTTGACTTTAAATGCTTATTTATATTGTATTTTTTCCTTTTAATATTGATATTACAAACAGTACATCGCGTGGCTTCGTCCGTCGTAATAAAATCCGGATATTGTGTCAAATCCATACTGTGAATGTAAATGTGATCATACGTGCACTTTATTAGGAGTCCACTTGAAATACTGCTATATCCACTCTAGATACGATGTGCATTGGATTATTTCGATTAAAATAAACACTTCGAGTAATGTAATTACATTTTTAACTATAGTTGTATTTTTATGACATTTTATGTCATTTGACGTACATTGTTTTAAAAATTTCTAATGGCGGAAAAGGTTTTGTACCGTAAAGAGTTATATCTAGAGGTGTAATCCTAAGAAGGTAAGTATTTATTTTATGGTTAAGAACAAAAGTGAATATTCAAATGTATTTGTTTTTTCTGCCAACCATACCCTTTGCCACCAATACAGCACGTTGATAACGATCTTTTCATCATAGAATCAACTTTGTTTGGCCCGAGCCTGAATCAAATAGACTCGACGCATAGTAAAACTCCGGTCAAACACATCGAGAATTTAGATTGTACGGGTCTTTTGATTCCCATTCGAATATGAAACTTTGAATATTTACATGAGTCGGTACATAACTTTAATAATACAACTTTCTTTATTCTTTGGTTAATTTTAACAGTGTGTGTTAACCGTGGTCCCAACAATTTAGAGACATAATCAAAAAACCGGCCAAGTGCGTGTCGGACCACGCAAAACGAAGGGTTCCGTGCCTATTAAAAAGGTCGTATCGTCACAGAAATCTTACGGCACTTACGTCCTTTTCTTTGAGGAAGGCGGTTTTTCAGCAATATCTCGAAAACCTCTGAACCGATCTTGTTCAAAACAATTTTCGGTGAATGAAATTAATAAGCCCTATGTCCATGAATTTTTCCATATTTTTAAAATACACCGTTCAAAAATTAGAGGGGGGGGACAGAATTTTAGTGACTTTTGGGGCGATTATCTCCGACTCTATTCACTTAATCAAAAAAAATGCTAAGAAACCTTATATTTATTTTAAAAGGCCTATCGATTGATGTACCACACGGGGGGTCACAATGAAAAAAAAAATTTTGACTTTTAGTTTTATGTATGGAGTGCACCCCTAAAAATTTTTTTTTTGTAATTTTAATTACAAAACTAAGTAGCGGCCAACAAAATACACCAGTCCTCAAAAATTTATTCAAATACACCTTATAGTTTTCGAGTAAAATGCCTGTGACATACGGACAGACGGACAGACGGACAGACGGACATGACGAAACTATAAGGGTTCCGTTTTTGCCATTTTGGCTACGGAACCCTAAAAATAATATTAATCTTACACAACTCGTAACACGAGTATTCCTAATGATAAATGAGTAAACATGTGTTTCAGGTTTTTTGAGAATTCAACCCCTAAAAGGGGGAAATGTGGGGACAATGTCTGAAAATCAACATGGGCAATTGTTTCTATGGTTTATCGAGTCGCTGATTAAGAAAACAACAACGATTATAAAATCCAACGTGGCGGACGTGAAATACCATCTCCCCTGTTGAGTTGCGATTGGTTTGAAATGTCAAAATATCAATATGGGTGTCATTTTTATGGTTTTTTGGGACTTTAATTACTAAAGTGGACATGAAAATTCTTGAAAGTATTTGTACCAAATTGCAATTCAATGGGAGCATATGGGGCAAACTGAGAATCTCCTTTTCTGTAGACGGTTAAAAATACGTTTACGATGCGGGCGAAGCCGCAGGCAGAAGCTAGTTCTGTAATACTTATTAAATACAAATAAAACATCCATGATTCAGAAACAATTATTCGGGCTCGTCCTTAAAATATATATACCTACATCATTTGCTCATCGTAATTTTGATTCGCCAGCTTAAACTGACGTTTGCGGGCGCATATTTCATACCAATACTGCGCTTTAGTTACCTTTATTTTTTATCGGTCAGAGTTTTTTTTTCTAATTTTTAACTGATATTGTTTGATTGACCAGTGTAGCGTATTCCAGTTTGCACCTATACGTTTTCAATTTCAATGTTAATGCCATACTTGGTAACTAAACTAAATACTATAGGTTATTAAAATGTATACAATGTACTTTCTGAAATCAAAGGTGACAGCATTCATCAAATTCTTAGCTGTCGGGACTTCTAATAAGAAAAAAAAGTTTCGATACCTACCTACTTTAACTTTAGCTGCCAAGCACCCGCTATTAAGTCGGTTCTCTCTGTTCGAAGCGAGTTTTTCTACAATGTAATTCGCTATATACATGCTACCTATTTACTGTACGCGTAGAAGAGATAAGCCATTGACAATGATGGGTTACCTAACTAAGTTATGGTATGGACAATCAATTAATATTATTATATTTCCCTACGGGAAGGTAATTTTGATTTCTAAAAATAAATCTTCTCATGGAAAGTTGTTTTTTAGGGTTCCGTACCTCAAAAGGAAAAAAACAGAACCCTTATAGGATCACTCGTGCGTCTGTCCGTCCGTCTGTCACAGCTGATTTGCTCCGAAACTACTGGACCGATTCAGTTGAAATTTCGTAAACATATATTATGTAAATTGGTGACCCAAAGATGGGAGTGTAAAGTAAATTAATGAATTCTGAACAACGGGGCTACTTTTGGGGGGTAATCTAAAAAAAAAGGTTCGTAAACTGTATTGTGTGACATATCAAATGAAAGGAGTTGTAAGCATCTCAGATTTTTCGTTTTAATAATTTTAGCAAAAACAGATTGTTCATTTCTCCCTTATCTCCGAAACTACTAGACTTAAAATTCTGAAAAAAATATGGAAAATAGTTCCTTGCCTAAAGATTACAGGAAAACCTATAAGAAGTTTGAGTATTCAAAGTAACGGGAAAGTTCTCAATATTTTTGTGTATTTTGTATGGAGAGCCTGATGCTTAGAGCATAGCAATTTTACGGAACCCTCACCACGCGAGTTGAACTCATACTTGTCCGGTTTTATTCAAATGGTAGTACAACACAGCGTAATCCCGACTGGTCAGTTGAAACACGACTTAATTCCAAAAATAACGATATTTTTTAAGTACTCATACCTAAATTCGCGGCCATTTTGATGTGTGCGCTAACGGTTATGTTTAAATTAAAAAGTCGTTTGACCGCTGACAGATGATAAACGACGGGTGAGCTCGCGTTTGGATATTGCTCATAAACATTTTTACGACCAACTGTTAACTCTCCTGTCTAATAAAAAGGAAACGTAACGAAACGCGGCACTGGTGGCAAATTTTTCGCAAAATGGAATTAGATTAACACTATGAATTGGTAATTTTTTAAACCATTTCTGTTATTGAATGTACTAATTGGATAAAAGAAAATTGAGCAATTAAAAAAAAATATAATATCAATTTCCAGCCATTTTAAGGACAAATATTTTGAGTATCAAAACAATATAAAGCATACAGTTTTCAACACCAAGTAACAAATAGTTTAATGTAATACATTTTTTTGAAAACAAATTGTAGTTATTTAATATGATATTTTCAACATCTTTAACATCTTTCCTGCCCTGCGGAAGACCAGCGCTGGCTGTCAAGCTAGCAACTTGCTGAGCTGGGTCCATTTCGTGACGAAACCTGTGTTATTTTAATTTATTTCTTCTTTTATTTGAATACGTATGTTTGAGTTTAAAAAACAGTCGTATTTTAAACCCAAGTTTTTATATCTTATTGGGCAAACTTTACGTTGTGTGTAACTGTTCAGCAATGAAAATCTGCAAGACAATCAAGGTTAACAATAAATTTTACAATATTTATATTTTAAAGCATTTAAATTAAATGTATAGGTTATAGGGTCTTTTATGACGTCTGTATTTTTTTCTCTATATTTGATAACTGTTATCGTTAACACCCGTTTTCGGCTTGACGTTGTCTTTTGGGACATGTTGTATATTTTTTATAATTTGATTTAAAAAGTGCCATGATGTAAAATACAGTTCCCTGTGGCGATAAGCATAAAATAAAAGTATTTATCAAAATGTTATGTAGTCTGCATACATTTATGGCAAAAAAGGAATAAGTAGTACACAATATATATTTAAAAAAATGGCTCTTAATGACTCCAATTGGTGGAGAAATACCCAGGTAACACATAAAAAATATCCCTCATTTTCTTTAATTTGGAAGAAGTAAGAATAGTAGATTGTATGACAAGGGGCTAAAATAAGTCATATTACCACGAGATGGATATTTTCCCGAGCGAAGCGAGGGAAAATATTTAGAGGGGTAATATGGCTTTTAGACCCGAGTTATACACTCTACTTTTCACTTCGACTGCGAGAAAATAGTAAAACAAAGATTATCCATCCACAATCAGTAACCAATTTCACTGTCAGAGGCGTTTTCTTCTTTAATGATTTGGAATTAGGGACTAAAAAACACCTGATGTTTGATTGGTCGATTTTAATATGTAGGGAGCTGTGTTCTGGTTAGTTGATAACAAAGATAAATGTTTTATGAAAGAGTTGTGATTGGTGGATTTAATATGGTGAAGTGTTTTGATTAGTCAAATTAAATGTGTTAAAAATCATAAATATATATACATGTTTTCCCTAGGGGCTAAATGTATTACTTTAGCCCCGCTTATTAAGCCTAATATGACACACTTTTCGAGCATGAGAAGTGAAAAATATCATCAATATTAGCGGAGATTTTCAAAAAAGGCACAATAAGCACAATTTGATTGTGTGTCGATGTATTTTTTTGTTAACGTCTAGATTATTCCTCACAGGCGGTCCCATGCAGTCACAGAGAGAATTGGTCTATGCATGCAGTAAACGTTTTACATTTCGTACAATTTGGTAGATGCAATCACCTTTGTTTTAGCGCGCTGTTATGAAAATGTCTCATGGTTTACTCTAGCCGTGCCTTTATTTGTTCTCATTTCGCCCGTTGATGGCAAGTCTAAAGGTATCTGAAACTGATTTTCTTAGAAATTGTCACTTCCGTGTTGCGGAGTAGAGTAACAACGAGGAAAAGTTGATGGTGTCAGATACTAATGAATCCCTCTTGAGCTTACTGGTAACTGAACCACTCCCTCCCTTTCATTGAATAGATTCCATTACCAATCAGCCTGTACCTACAAGCTGTATTATAGCTGGAGCACCCTAGTTAGATAGGTACAATGTCTATTGTTAGATCTTTGTTTCTAAAACAAAAGCCACTCTAAATCGTTCCGTACCTCATAAGGAAAAAAACGGAACCCTTATATATTATATCACTCGTGCGTCTGTCTGTCCGTCTGTCACAGCCGATTTGCTTCGAAACTACTGGACCGATTGAGTTGAAATTTGGTAAACATATGTGAATTAGTGACCCAAAGATGGACGCGTAAAGTAAATTAATGAATTCTGAACAAGGGGAATAAACTGGAAAAAGAAAGTTTCGCAAACTGTATTGTGTGACATATCAAACGAAGGGGGTTGTCGTAAGCATCTCAGATATATATTTTTTATAATTTTAGCAAAAACAGATTCGAAGTAATTTAGAAAAAAAAGGCGATAATTGACCATTCCCTTTATCTCCGAAACTATTAGGCTTAAAATTCTGAAAAAAATATGGAGAATAGTTCCTTGCCTAAAGAGTACGGGAAAACCTATAAGAAGTTTGAGTATTCAAAGTAACGGGAAAATTCTCAATATTTTTGTGTATTTTGTATGGAGCGCCTGATGCTTAGAGCATACTAAACGTATGCAAAATTTTGTTCAATCAACATAGGTAACTTCATTGATATTCAGTTGCAAAATTACCGAACAGACTTAGACATCAGACCTCAGACTATTAAGGTTACTTAGACATCAGGGCTCACAAGTTAAGTCTGAAACACACAGGCGCGGCCTGCAGTGGCGGTCAATAGTAAACTTGACAGGTATTGTTAATTTTACTACCTATTGACCGCCACCGTAGGGCGCGCCAGACTGTGAGAGGCCTTAAATAAAAGCTTGTAAGGCCTCTCACAGACTGGCGCGGCCTCGCCGCGGCGGACAATAGTATGTAAACTTTGTCATTATTTTCGCAAAATTTCGCACCACAGACATGTGACCAGCTGGTCGATCACGTAACGCATTGTACGCGTATCAGGTAGATCTAAACGTCAAAAAATACAGTTGTATCTACCTAACGCGCGTCCAAAAAGTTACGTTATTACCCCTCAGACCCTTATTTTCGCAATCTGCGGTCTATGTATAGGCATTGCCTATTTCCATCCATGGAAATATTCGTTCGTTCATTTTAAAGTATGAGTAAGTAACAACGCATTGTAGTAGCACATTAAAAATATTATTACGAATAACATGTTTTATAATTAAGCCATATTTAATTATTTCTGTCAGTCTAGTTTTTCTGCTTTTATACGTGCCTTTACGAGCAGCGCTCGCTCGACGCCATTTTTTTGTGTTCAAACAGCTGAAGGAATATGTTTCATTTAGAAGAATATGATGAATTCATATTTAATTAAATTCTAGTTTTTACATTGCAGAAAATAGTATAATGGGATGCCGAGTAAGTATATTGAGTTTTAAAAGCATAGCTTTTTGTTTTTCATACAATTTATGGAGGGGCCAAAATTCTTTTTAGTGCCTAAAATAGAGATGAAAATTTATAAACACTTGTAAAAAAATGTAGATGTCTCGAAATATTTTCCTAGTAGTTTTACGTTAGATCTCAACCGGGCCTCAATGTTTATGATACATTTTCCCACGACCCTGGGTTTTATATTACAAAAATGCAACATTTGGTACTCAAATTACAACTGCGTTACCAGTCCCCATGATCCCTCAAAAATAATGTCCACTGCGTTACCAAACATTTTTTATTTTTATTTTCAGCCCAAATATTTCGATAATGGTCATAATTCGGGGATGGATATGTCATTGTGAATTAGAAAATTATCGTTTTTTGAAGATTATCCGAATAAGTAAAAAAATATGGGTTAAAATGTACAAGGGACGTTTTTATAGGCATCAAAAAGAATTTTGGCCCAAGGACCATATACTCAAGCTTTCTTTATGTAGGCTATTATAATAGCTAAGTTCTTATTACACACACGCTGAATTAGTTCATGACTTTTAGATAGATTTACTGAAATTATTAATTAGCGTTGAGGTGTTTTTTAACAATATTCATTGGTTTTCGGCGTTGATTACTGTTGCTATGAAAATAAAACATTTATAAAAGGAACAAGTTTTCATATTAGCCATTGAAGAGTCTAACATTCTGGCTCCATTATTAGATGAACTTGATAGTACCAAACTATTATATTTTCATCTACAATACAGATGCGACTTAGAGCCGCCATACTGCTCGAGCAGTTACCCAGTAATCAACATACACGGACCGCTCTTGCAGTCAGAGCTGCTTGACCGCATGATGAAATTTCACCGTGCTGCCAACCGCCCGAAGCGGTTGCAACTGCTTCAGCGGTTCGTGTATTGCGAATGACAATTTTGTACTGAAACTGAAGATCACCCAACCGCGGCCGCTTGAAGCTGTTGGCACTGACTGCTCTAAGCAGCCCGTCTATGGCCGATCTAAAGGTAGTGAGTGAAAATGACAATTACAATTATTGACGATAACAACAGTAGGTAAGCCTCTCACAAACTGGCGTGGCCTGCAGTGGCGGTCAATAGTAAATTATATATACGTATGTATCATGGCGAATCTTGATCCTTATACCAGAGGGGTAATCACGTAACGTATTGAACGGGCGTTAGGTAGATCCAGCTGTCATTTTTCCATATGATGCGCATACAATGCGTTACGTGATCGACCCGCAGGCAGGGATCGGATACCGGTATTTTCACCATACAAAAATACCGGTTTTATTTCGTTCAATTTCGTTATTTGGTTTATAATATCATTTTTGATCACGCTGTCTAATAATACGAAAATGTTACCTAAATACATGATGATGATGATGAAAAAAAATGATGTCCTCCCAGACGTATTCGTCGACGGCGACATCCTGACAAAAATTATTGTCTAAGATTGGGAAACTTTACGCGCATGGGCTCGAGTGTGACTTGCAAAACCAAATTTGGTTTTGAACGTACGACCGCAAGAGATACAGTGAAGCTGTCCAGTAGAGTTATAAGTATAGTGGTAGGAGGGCTTGGGCCGAGTTTTACGGAACTGGCGTTTGGCGTCCAGATCTTCGAGACGGGTGCGTTCAAAGTCAATGATACCTGTATTGACAGCAGTTCGCCAGTCCGATCTCTGAGTAGCAAGTTCCTCCCACGACTCCACGACAATACATGATAGAGTCTACATTAAGAGCCTAAAATAATTCAAAATATTAGACTACTTCGGGGACTTTTGAAAAAACCGGTTCCGATCCCTGCCCGCAGGTGTCATCTCAGTACAATTTTACGTTTTAAGGTAATAAATTGTACGGAGATGACAGCTCTCATAGGGATCAAGATTCGCCGTGAAACGTAACTAAAACTGTCAAGTGTAGACCGCCACCGCAGGCCACGTGTTTCAGGCCTTACCTATACGATAACGACTAGTATAATGTACAAAATGCCAGGGGCCGTCCATATTTACTTCAAACACCGTACTTGAGTGAAAACCTCCGTGCGGCCCGCCGAGCTTTTGGGAGTAGCCCGCCATCCACCATGCGATCCTAGTAACCGACCTAAACCTAGTAACTATACATTTACCTTGTGGCCCGGGGCTCCTTAGCTAAAATATATTTGCGGCCCCCGTAGAAAAATGGTTGAGTATGGCTTAAGCATAACTACTAGCTGATAATGATGATGATGGTGATGCCTGTGCGTTATGAAGCCCTATAATTAAGAGGAAGTGTGATGAAAACATACTTAGTTTTAGTTATAGCTAAAGTTAATATGATTCTTGTATAATATAGTTACTCATCAGTGCCGGGGAGTCAGTTGTGTTACTGGTAACCCATTGGTATTAGGGTTACCAGTAACACAACTGACATGCTCTGGCTTAAGTTTGCGCATAAAATTGATGCCAGTCGGCCTCCATTTGCTTTGTCTGTGGGCAATACTGATATTCCAAGATGGCAGCCTAATGGAAGATGTCAAGAAACACTTTTATTTCACTTTTCTAGGTAGCTAGCAACATAAAGATGATACATAAGATTATACGCAGCAATAATAAGATTAATAAATCAATGAGTAAAACGTACTAAGTATCTCAATTACTATTTAGCGAGCTGAATAGTGGGCGCATAAGCGCCGGTAATATGCGCGCAGGCGGGGTGATTAGATTTAGGTGTAATGCAATTATCCCGGTGAGCTGTCGGCAGATTACATTACGCTTAAACAAAAGCAAACATCAAAGGCACATGAAAATATATTTCTCTATTAGCAGTAACAGCTCGGCGTAATCCCTTTAGTTTACATAGGTAACACAATTTGCATGACATAAAGCGAACCACTTTTAAGGAATTAACCGAATTTGAGATAATTTGACGCGGCTCAAGTGTCTTCCTTTACAAATTGTGGGGTTTGAGTGGGATTATTGTAAAAGGATTATCTTAGACGTAATTTACAAAGGCACGGCATTTTAATCCTGCCAAAGTCCCAGCAACTCGAAACAACATCCATTGTCGAGTTCGTCAACGTCTTTTAATTAATTTTCATTTATGTCAATTGTCGGCGGAATTAAACGAAGTTTGCCGTTTCTTGACAACGTGAGACGGTTGGCTCGCGGCCAGCCTTCGTATTGTCTATTTACTCTTTGTGCATTTTGCGGACAATGTGCCCGTGACAAAGGTAAATGAAAAAATGTTATAAATCGTACATTTCGCAACGTCGCGCCGCGGGACTGCCGTCGTCATTTGTTTCTAGAGGGATGAAATTAAACCCATTAGTACGCGGAAATTAATACTTCTTTCATCAAACTAAGATTAAGAGAGTAATAGAAAGTCAATCACTACCAATACCGCCTTCATTTTATGTTAAAAGAATCGAAAAAGTAGATGGCGTAAAATTAATATTTCAAGTTTGAACGGACTCTTTTCAGAATGAAAACAGCTGTTACGCAGTTAATAGGTACTAAGTGTAACTATACTTAGGCCATAAAATAGAATGGTGCTTGTGCACTGTTTACAAATCGGTACTTACATTAATGCAAACGATTATTACTAGAGATGGAGCTAAGAACATACAGGTTTAAAGTTATTACACAATTACATACCACCACTACTTAAAATACAATTTTATACGTCCTTTTATTGTAAGATATAGGTACAGTCGAATTTGAATATATATGCACGGACAAAGTAACGATATATTTTTATTAAGGTAGCTCCGATATCTTAGAAATTTTGTTAACGTTTTATATTAACGCAAGTACGTAATTGTATCATGCTATCTTATCTAGGTTAATGAATAGGTACCATTGATTTAATAAAATAATGTAATTTTTTTATACTACCGTCTGACCGTTTTCATACATCTTAAATACATAGGTTACCCGAGTAGACACCTGAAAAATGGACCAGAGAAAAATTGGGAATACTTTTTATTATTTATACTCATGATTTTCTCTAAGAAATCGAAACTTTCCAAAAAAAGCCTGCGGAAAATGTTTTTGTCATTAAAAACGAAAATCCTCCCTTCAAAAAGCGTTTTGGACCAATTTAAAAGGTGCATAGGTACCAGTTATTCGAATCTAAATAGAACGAGAACGTTTACCTTAGTTGTATTAATTGAGAATATACCATTACATGCTGGATGCGGGTACGTGGCGCAAGACCGGTCAGTTTGACACTCTTTGGGGGAGGCCTATGTCCAGCGGTGGACGTCTTTCGGCTGATATAATGATGATGATACCATTACATATATTCTCAATAGTTACGTAGTTTGTAGACCATTAAATGCTCGTAATGGTATCGGTAATTACGTCAGTGAAACAGCAAAACCTACAAACATACGGCAGACGCTCAATCCTAGCCCATCCGGTATTACCAAAGACAAAAACTAATCCGATCGAGTTTTTCCGCCAATCCCGGTGTAACGTAGTTTATCTGGAACAGTTATCGACAAGCAGAGCTCCGCGGACCGCGACTCGCTGTCGATTGCAAGGGAAATTGTTAATTCTATCGAAACGAAACACATAGGAAACCACGTCCCTCCGCTCGTACGTCGCGATGGCTTGGCACCCTTCCAGCCACCGATTGTGCTTTACTATGGCGATTATTTTCACTGGTGCACTATTCAAACTGCTTCGGATTCCAACGACTGAATGGACATGAAAGAATTTTCGTGTGCAACGACCGACTGTAATGATGGCCGTTTATTCTTTAAAGGCAACGCTCAGGAAACTTGCGGATTTAAAACGGTGTTCCCCGTGAAAAATTATTTACTCCCTCCTTTTATGGGTATGAAGGGGCGATAAAGGGTCGCGGGTGTTGATATGCAAACGGTGTGGCGCGCCGACATTGTCTATGCCGCGCATAAAGCGTGAAACATGGATATCGTCGTTCGGAAATATGTTTGCGAGACCCCATTATTTTATACGACCCAATAATGTTAGTTAGTTGCCATTTGATGCCATTCCAATACTTTATTTTAAAATGTTACTAAATGTGGACAGAAAACAACGGTATTTATGATTCATAAAGCAAGCTCGCTATTGACTTATTCTTGCCAAGATCTCAGCGGATTGGGTTGGAGCGGAATTTGGTAATATTACACATTCCCCAGTTCCACTTATAGGGATTGCCAGCATTTTCTAAATTGTTGTGTTTTCGTCTTTATTGCATACCTAAACGAAAAGGTAGGCACACTTTGTGGCATGCAATAAATGAAATCTCTAAACAACTTACATCAATTATGTTTATGTCTTGTCTCCCATGAGACAGTTCGCTAAGATTTTAAGAGAATCTTAAGAGAAAGTGGTTAGATACGTCAATCCATTCGTCCCCCTCGTGATGATCCCATCCATTAGGCCGTCGCAATTACTGTGGTCCTTCTAAAATGCCGACCGCGCTATTATGTGACTCGATTGAGGTCACTGCCGCATACGAATTGACAATTTCATCTAATGGAACGATAAGTGCACGTAGATGGCCAATAGATTTTGGTATAATACTACTGTATGGTCGTTCCCGCGCCAGATGTTATAGTTTGGGTTGATTTTTGCGGTCGATATCGATGAATATAAATGGAGCGAATAATCGGATATTACATTCCTTTCAATAATTCGTACATTTCGCATAAAGTGATTAAACACGAAAATTTATGAAATAAAACTACATCCTCAATAATAAATTGCAGATATCAGCTCGAAGCAATTTATTTTTCTCCAATTCTAGAGACAATGTCTGCTCCTAGTGTAATATTTTAGGTGCGATAGAAAAAAGTGGAAGACTGGCTTGTAGCCAGAACAGGCGACAATTCCTTTTTGCTATTGATACCATTTGATGCCACGTATCTACGCCCGACAATTTTCCAGCTTCCACTGAAAGAGTAAAAATGTCGATTGAATTTCAAAAGTTGGTTAGTACTAAACAAAGTTACCTACAGCTGTATTTATTTAGATGAGTAATAAAGTATCAACAAAATGGAAGTACGAATAAAACGAGAAAAGTTTGTTGGGAACGTCTAACTCCGCCCACGATATTAATGATAGGTATAATCACAACTTCAAGAGCTTTTGTTTTTATTGTCATAAAAGATAAGGATAAGCCCTTGGGCTTTGTTTGAATAAACTTACTTTTATTTATAGGGCGAATTCAAGCCGTAAATTAGAGTGGGGCGGTGCATGAGAATACTTAATTAGGGTAATACACCCGGTGTGCCTAGCTGGGATATTGCAAAAACGTTGATTAGTATTATTACGATACAGCGTGGTAATCTCTGGAGGCGAGGTAAAGGCCATGGCTCACGCCACCTGCCACGCGTTCGTATTCCGCGTGCTGACTTCCTGGAGTAGAAGGCGGGTGTATATCATTGTTAACGCAGCGAGGCTGTCCTGTAAGCCCGTGATGAATTATTAAGCGCTGACTTTAAGCGCCTGCTATATTTACACCGAAGTGTCAATTGGTAACTCACTTTTGTTGATAGACATTTTTAACAAATAATTAACGTATTTAAGTACCTGAATCGAAGAGCTGTCAAATACGGCTATTAATACTCTCAAGAGGAAAACAACTGAAGCAAATGTATTGACTAAGACTTAATATTTTTGAACTACATACGTTAAATAGTGATATACGGTTTCTAGTTATTCGTGCGTTCACAGTTTCACAAAGTTATGAATATTTGTAGGTACCCGGGCCGATGCGCACGGATGAATTCGGCGTGAGACCCCAAACCTTCCTTGAAACTTGAGCCTCGAATGGGGTTGAACAGATTTTGTCCGTATTGGATTAAAGGAAGTCAAGACTAGAATTAACTTAGCATCAACTTACGAGAAATTATGTTTTAGAGCGTATTTGTACTCTACCTGTAGGGCCTGTATACTATAGAAAAGAAAATACTGTTCTAGATATCTTGGTGTAAACACCTTAAATATGTACAAGTACCTGTCCAAAGTTTACCGAAATAACAAAACAAAGAACAGGAAAAAACAAATGGTCCAACAACCGACTACTAAAAATGAACGCGATAATGATGAAACATTGTTAAAGCTATGAATATTCAAATAAACAATTCTTGCAAAACAATATTTTGAATTGTTCTGAATGTACCGATTCGTCGAAACGTTCATAGTAAAGGTAAGGACACACGACGACACCAGACACAGACACTTCAGTGTATACATCGACTGTCTACGTGTGTCCACTGCTGCAACACCTAGTTGCAGAAGTAGTGGCAGTGTCGCTCAGTGTCTGTGTCGCTGCCGTGGAGACAGTTCGTGCGCGGTGTCCGATACAAGTGTCTTGAATTTCGAATCTGTGCGAAATTTATAGCTAGACCAATATGACCTCGCGCACGTGGACAGCGGAGGAAATAAAATCTTTGATTTATTACTATAAAGCGCTGCCAGAACTATGGCAAATTTCAAACCCTGATTATAATAATCGAGTAAAGAAGGCGGCAGCGGTAGGAAGTTTGGAAGAACATTTTAATTCTACCGCCTAAGAAATAAATATAAAATTGCACAATTTACGAACACAATACAATAATGAATTAAGAAAAGTAAAAAAAAGAAGAGCGGGCAAGGCACAGAGGGAAATTATGTAAGCAACTGGGAACGCATATCGCGACCATCGCGGCAGCAGCAGTACATCGATTCTGGACTGTATCACACTGAATTGCAGTTAGTGTAGCATGTCATGATTCGTGTAGACAGCCAATACACTTGAGCCGGGACACTAGACGTTTACACGAATGTCGACACAAAAAATTGCTTACCGTGTGGACGCAATCGACACTAGTGCCGACATTTGTGTCGAGTGTCAGAATCGTCGTGTATCCTTACCTTAAAGCAACTTAAACAAAATTACTAAAACCCTCCGCCATAATTATTATTCAACCTTTATCCAAGCCAAATCGAGTAAATTTGTTCCGAAATTACTTTTATTAAAAGCATTTCTTTCCCTCTGCCGAACCAAAGTGCTAAAGTAGAGTAAATGGACTGGAATTTCCGTTTCAGGAATAAATTATCTAGGAATATTACAGTAAATTATTCTTAAAAAGACGTTCGCAATCGTTGCAAATATCGGTCAAATATTTGGAGTGCAAACATTTTGATTTTATCGTTGGAGCTGGGTACCGGGTGCAGGATGCCACGACTATTAGATACACGCTCCCCGTACACCTGACTGGCTGCATCTCCGTAGACGAGGACTCTTTCAAATACATTTTCAATAACACGCTTACGCACACGTGCGCTGCACGGTTTATATCGATATCGCTTAAAGTATTTTACTTAATGTTTCGTATTTTTATACTGATTCAGGCTTCTGACACGCAGGATTTGAGTAGGTACTTTTGAGGGTTCCGTAGTCAAAAAGTACCTAACCCTTATAGTTTCGCCATGTCCGTTTGTCCTTGCGTCTGCGGCTTAGCTCAGTGACCCTTACTACTAGAAAGCTGTAATTCGGCGTGATTGATTTAGGTATATACCCATGTATATACCTAAATCAATCACGCCGACAAAATGGTAGGTTTTTTTTTTTAGGCTTCTATACCTAAAGTGGGGATGTAATATTTTTTCTCGGTAAACCGGTAATAGTGTGTAGTGTGTATCGTTGGATAGCTTGTTCAAAAATAGGATGGGTCTTCAAAACCATTTTTCAATTTAGGGATGTGTTTGCGCATATTGGGCTTTAAAGTCCTAATTTTTATTGCCAGCTACGCTTTTCTAGAGTCTATATTCCTTCGCTCTACTTCACGTAGCGTCCATGTCTCTGCAGCGTAAAGAAAAATGGGGAACACAAGCGCCCGAACAAGCAGGATTTTCGTACACACAGATACATACAGATGTTACAGATATTGACATACATACAGATGTGTAAAACATAGGATATTTAACAATATTCGGTAACAATTAAAAAAAATTTACATAGGTCTAAAAGGTCCTAAACTTATTTAATGAATCAATTAAAATTCTGTCCTTTTTTTTTAATTTTGATTGCAGACAAAAATAAAAGCTTAAGAAAAAAATGTTTTGTTCTTAAAGACCATTATACACCTAGCAATTTGTCACAACAACCTTTGAGACGCAGCTATAACATGGAAAGAGACAGCAAACATTTAATTCATTCACTTTGTAGAAGGTTGTTGTGACAAATCGATATGTTTATAGGACACTTAAACGAACATGTACCACAAGTTAAGGTACCTAGGTAATATAAAACTTTATTGCATATTCCGCCAACAAAGAGACGTTCTTCATTCCTCGTTAGCAGGGAAACGCTTTGTAACTATAAGTTGCGAAGTTACGGAAAAGTAGTTATCACTGTGAGGTTTTCTAAGTGGAGGCGGTGAAAATCGCGTCAAAGGGACTTGAAAACTGAAAACTGTAGCTGCAAGTGCGACCCAAGTCAAGAAGTGTTACCTACTTGGAAACTTGTATACTAAGTGAAAGTTTAAATTCAGATAGCGTGCCAGCAATCTATAATCCAAAACGTACACCATACCCACATTTGAAAGCAGAATCTCGGCTTTCTGAATACTTCTACGGTAAAATTTATAACTACCGGGGTTACCTTGTTTTGAACTTTGCCATGAGATTTTAACGAAATATTTACATAAGTGCTAACAATGTTAAGGTTTTAAAACTTTAGTGTTTTGTTTTAGAAGCTATTTTGGAATAATATATTTCATTTTTTTTAATCTAAACCTCAATTTTTAGGGTTCCGATATCTCAAAAGGAAAAAACGGAACCCTTATAGGATCACTCGATTGTCTGTCTATCCGTCTGTCACAACCGATTTGCTCCGAAACTACTGGACCGATTGAGTTGAAATTTGGTACACATAAAAATTAGTGATCCAAAGTTTCGCAAACTGTATTGTGTGACATATCAAATGAAAGGGGTTGTTGTAAGCATGTCTGATTTTTTTTTAAATATAATTTTAGCAAAAACAGATTTGAAGTAATTTAGGAAATTAGACGAAAATTGACCATTCCCCCCTACTTATCTCCGAAACTACTAGGATTAAAATTCTGAAAAAATATGGAAAATAGTTCCTTGCCTAAAGATTACAGGAAAACCTATAAGAAGTTTAAGTATTCAAAGTAACGGAAAAATTTTCAATATTCAAAAACACTTATGAAATTTAGATTATATACGGAACCCTCACTACTCTGTACCTACCTAAACTCAGTAATTCAATTCATATTCTGTATATAACGTAGGTACGAATTTCACATTATACCTATAGTTATATTCTGCGGGTGCGAGTCGTGCCTATTGGTTTGTCCGCACGAGTTTTTTTGAGGTCATAATTGTGTGAAATTCGATATTTAGAATTCGTGTTTTCTAATGAATTCCTTCGTTAAAATTATTGAATACTTTCATAATAAATTTAACAATATTATTCACATCATCATATGACTTTTTACGTCTAGTTAACAAAGGGAATTTTGGACCCGGCGTGATGAATAGCGGAGTCTGGGTTGATGTAGTAGACTATTTAATTTAGTTCAGTTTCAGCACTTATTATCTTTGCCTTTTTTTTGTGTTTACCTTTGGGTATCTCTATATGTATCATTTATTTATGTGAATATTTAATGTTTAAGTCATGTTTTATTTCTACATGAGATAATTCACAGTACCTACAATACTAAAAGCTAGTGTCTCTGTGAGCTAAAGCAGAACTCGCGATTTTGTTTAAAAAATACAGGGTGGCACATTAGATATCGATTGTGTAGGTCTTAAGCAGTAAATTTTATTAGGAAGCATGATGTCTAAAATTAATAAAATGAATTGTTTACTGCTTAAGACCTACACAATCGATATCTAAGTAGAAATAGTGTTAGTTTTATATTTCAAAACGTCCGGGTTCGATTCCCGAGCTGACTACAAGTTTTTTAAATGTATGAATGCAGTTTTTCTTGTTACTAAAAACGATGACATGGTTCCTAAGAAGAGAACGTCTTATAGTTTCAGACTTTCCCATACTGACCGATCTAAATGTGCCACCCTGTATATTTGTTGAAAATTTCTCACAACTGAATCATTAAAAAAATCTATATAATTATCAAACCTGCTCACAAAATTTCACCAGAATCGTCTAAGAACCTGTAGCGGAGAACAACCGGCCATACGAATGAATTGTCGATTGAGCTAAAACGGAGAGCTTCGTTCGTTTCACTCCTGCGTTCAATAATCTTAATTTGATGTATTTAGATTGTAGGCCTAATTTTATTTTGCTACACGAGTCTCACTGCATTTTACGTATTTTCTATTTAGACTAAAAATACCTTACCTTATGCATTGAAACAGACGAAATAAGGGTACACGAATAGATTCATCGAGTAAAAAACTTAGCTTCGGAACATGTAGGTTATCTTTGAACAAACTTAATTATAAACTTGGCAACAAATTAAATAGAAATTACGTACTGAACTTCTGAATATTAAACCAGTCCCTTCGTAACGAAGTGTTCTAATTTATGTAGATAGGAAAGTCCTGTAGGGTGATATGACATTAAATCTGGCGTAGTGTGTAACTTGCAAATGAATTACAATACATTTCGAACTTCTGTTGTAACAAGTTTAATAATTCCAAGGTAACTGGGGTAAGGGGTCTGCTATTCAATTCAATTTAATAATTTATTTAGTGTGACTAATGAGTGACATATATTTTAAATAAAACTAAATAAAAACTACAACGACATTTACCACTGAATGACACTGATGGGAGAATGCAACCCCGTGCAGTGTAGCATATTTAATCGCATAGTTAGGCTTTTCCTGCTACGGGTACGAATCAAGTTATTTATATTACATCTCGTAATATCGCCAATTTGGCGATGTTTCGATACCACGAAATGTCCGATTCAAACATGCACTATGGGAGACCTTTTAGGTTAGGTACCACCAATTAGGTTACGCAAAAGTGAAAACGGCGTTGCATAGACCGCGTTAGAGATAGCGTGACGAACTTGACGCTTTTGATCAAGCCTGGTGGGAAGCTGCCCAAAACCACGAAGGAAAACATAGGTATTTGCTCAGGTATGGGACTAAAACAATAATTATAATGGTACTGTGTGATTACGTCCGCGCCGTCTATAATCCGATTTGTATTTTAGGATAATCGATGTCCAGCCAGAGCCAGACATAAAGGTCGGATATTTCGGGAACATTGAATTATTTCCATTCTGTACAGTCAGCAGCAGAAGTAGCTAAGCGGGCCGGGTGTTCAAAATAACCTTCACGCTCTTAATTTCTTAAGAATAAAGTCGTGTGCAGGTCATTTTGAACACCCGGCCCGCTAAGCTACGTCTGCTGCTGACTGTACAGAAATGTGAGTAGCAATTTTGAGGTTACCGGAGATGTTCCTTGTATATAACTTGTAGCTGAACATCGTTATAATGTTTCCTGAGATAGTTCAAAGTCTCGGCTCACTCTTGTATTTCGTGGGGCGGGATACGGGGTATTTTGTACTTCACTGAGAGCTTACTAATGTCGCCCAGGTTTCCTTACCTACTGGTCTGTACAGTCGGTACACTGTCAGAAATACATTTGTACAGTATTTACTTAGTATTACCTATATTGTGCGGAAGCGATGCGGTACTGCAATAGTATTAGTGATGTGCCGTTCCGGGAATATTCCCTAGGTGGGCGAATTTTTCCCGGGAACATTCCCGGGATTTTTTCTATACAAGAGAACATAGGGAAATTCTGAAATTGTGTGTGCTATCAGGGATTTCATGAAAACTTAGACCGTTAATTGTTTTACCATGACATTAAACACTACAGGTAAATGTAAATTCCCTATGATTCCGGAAATATTGTCATTGTTGCTGGGAATATTCCCCTGGCCAACAAAAACAAATTTTACAAAAGTACTTCTATAAGTTACAAAAGCGATACAAATTATCACAGGGTAAATAAAAACTCGCAAAAAATATATAACAATCACCAACATCATCATCATCATCATCATTAGCCTTAGGTATACTTCTATGATAAGATGATTTAAACAGCGTCCATATTAGAGGTACGGCACTTACGTAAGTGGCTTGTAAGACCGATACGGGGGCGACAGCCACGACCGCATAATTGGCAAGTAAATGTCCTGCCCGGAGATGAAAGTGGAACCAAGCTTTATCGTGTTCCACCACTCCATTACTTAGGGTCTCCCTCCAATGGTTTCGATCTTGAGAATGTTCTTCCCAAGTTGTGGGGTCGATCCTAAAGGACACCATGTCCCGTTTAGCACTGCCCGACCAGGCATTTAGCGTGCGCTATTATTTCGGCATACGACGTCCTGGTTTCGGCAAAAGTATGGATAAGGTTTATGTCTGATACACGATCATCTTTGTAGTTACAGTTAGGTGTTTATTTTCCCATACCCTTGTACTGAGCTTCCCGAACATCGTGGATGCCTTGCTGATGCGGGTGTTGATCTCAATATCAAGTGGATTGCTTGAGATGGTGGATCCTAAGGTAACAGAAATTGTCAACCACTTCCAGAGGCGAATCATCCAACACTGTACAGTCGGACTCCGATTTACGCCTTGAGGCAATATTTTAACTGTCTTCCTAACATTTAACGACATAGAAAGTAACTTACAAGATTCATTGAACATCTCTATCCAAAAAGAAGAAGATAATTGCGTTATTATTTTGTTTAATTATTACACTTTTAATAAAAACATATTTACACAAACACAACTTGGAGTGATCACAAGTATATAGAACAAGCATCGATAATTGAGTTTATCGATACAGGAACTCCCGACATCATAATATGAGATAGTGCCCGAGATATTCGATTTTATGATTAGAAGTTATTTTAAATTCCACTCATATATCTTGATTTCGGTAACTACGACTCCGGCGATTAGAATGGAATGGTTCTGCAGTAATGTAACCAAGAGAAAGCTTATTTTATCAAACACCGTCTAAATGACCATATCAGACGCAACCATGCAGGCGGTCAATTTGACTCTACACTTACTAGACATGATATCAATGTTGCGCTCACTCGTTAGCCCGAGCGCGCGTGGAATCGAGCGTACATATGTCATAATAGAATGCAAAATGTCTAGTCAGAATGACTTCCAGTTGCAGTGCATACTTCGCAGGTCGCTGGCTCATTAACCTTATGTTTACAGAGCCCTGCCCTCGGCGCGCAAACATTGGCCGTGCGTTTACCACGTTTACCCGGTATACAATTTGTCATAATTTTAAACCAATTCCGCAAGTCCTTTGAATTTGTGTAGACCGCTTTGCAATTTGTGTTAAACATTCCGTGGGCAAGACTGTATTGCGCGTTTTACAGTCATTACCCTTTATGTAGGTAAATATTAAGGTAATATGTTTCGGTGAGCTTTCCATACAAACGTTTTTCAGACTTTGCGTAACTGCTAAACCAATTTATGTTGTATGGAATGTGACCTGAAAATTTCCAAGCGTTTACGACAAAAAATATTTTAAAATAGACGGTTCACGTCGATGTAGCAGCAAACAGAGATCTTCACAAACTTTTTTGCTTCCTTTCCTTTGACTACTCCGTTGAAAAAACAACGGCTAAATCTACAATGTAGCGATCCATACCGAGTACGTATCAAATATGTTCTCCTTTGTTCCCGAAAATAAACGTTTCTGGTGTTTAGTTTCAGTTCAACCGAATGTTCACGTGTGAGAGATGGGAGCGGTGCAATCGTCATAAAAACTTTTTGTATAATTTCATGCTACATAAGTTTGAAATACATAATAAACGATTACCATAAAAACCATTATTATAATTTTAGTAAGCATAATATAAAACTCATACTTATATCATAAGTTATTTATGATAAATGTTACTTTTCATTCTCTTTAAATTCGTACCATGTAACTAGGTACTTATAACACAAAATTTACATGTGCTTGTGTCATACTTATACGCTTTTTGTCTTTTATGTCTCATGATTAGGTTGTTTTGTGAACATATCATATATGAAAGGACCTCCAGGTCTTTATTTTTGTTGGTATTCTAAATGTACCCCGTGACCGTTAGTGTTCTAAATAAACTAAAAAAAAAATAGTTTGCTATCTTGATACGGAGCATCCGGCGAGTCTGGTGAGTTGCACTCCCTTGTATTTGTAATTGGTAATTTTAAGTTTTATGATCCACGAAAAGTGTAACTTCTTTCAGGAAATCGACATCATGTCGGGCATTTTGAACAGGCGTTAATAGATGAAGTGGGTAGAACGTGGCCGCTAGAAGCTCGCTTGACACTTGACCGATTTTCGAATGACACGTGCCCATTACGCTTTCAGACAACGGAGAACAATGCGATTTGTTTTAGCGGTACGCTATAACACGGCCATGAGGCAAAAGTAGCGATGTGTTGATGTATGTATTTAGATACTCGAATACGGTTTTGACTGATATTAAATTCAGCAACTTTTACGAAACATCAAAAATGCTCTGTTAAGTACGAGTTTTGTAAGGAAATACAGACTGGTTAAGTCACAATGTTCTATTGTCAAACAGCTTCCTTTTTGTTGTTTGTCTCCAAACAGAGTTACAGAGTTATTGAATGACCAAAAAAAATTCGAAAAACTTTTTTGACGCAATATTTAGTGTCCAACTTGATAATCAGACGTTCAGATTAATCATGAAATATTAAAGTATAATATGTATATTTTCTTCAGATTTACATCTCTCATTTAAGAGAGCCTTAGCGCTTCAAACACCATAAAGTTGCATATCTACTCTATCCAATTAAAGTTTACAAAGACCTCTATTTGCCGGCACTCGGCAGTCATATTGCAACTACGACACACAATATTGGCATATTTTCAGGATCGACTCGCAATCCAATGCAAATGAAAATATGGTACTTAAGTAGGAACAGAAGGTTGCAAATGGCAATACAATCTTATACAACAATAATTATGAAATAATTATGCGACTGGTACACGACAAAAACAGGTTCTTGATAATCCTAAAGGCTTACAGAGATGTTCAAAAGTTTTGAACTTCAAACTTAGGTGAACTAACTTCGAAAGACTTCTACTGAATTCTGTAATAGATTAGTAGTAATCATTTTAAAACAAGCAAGAGCATAATACCAACTTCGTTGAAAGCCGCCAAGACGTGTGGGTAACAAAGTTCTTAGAGTATCTTTGACATAAGGTGGTGAATACTTAAGAGTTCGAAGGCACGGAGTAAGACTTCTAAACTACTTACCGGAACATGTAAACATGATTATGTACCCCGTCTCTGAAAGGTCAATCTGACGTTAGATGTGTTTGAGGTACGGGATATTACCTGAGTACTAACATACATACAACTGTCAACTGAGAATCATATTATTAGAATATCCACGGTACCTACATTCCGTGTGTTGAAGGTTATGGCATTGTTAATTAAATTAAATTTCATCCTCTAGGAAACTTTCTTAATTTCGTTGACATGACCGTAAATATTTTTTTTCCTTTAATAAAGTCTACTTGTGGCTTGAGTTATATATTAGGTTACGTTCTAGCAAAGCAACAGATGCCGTTACGTAATACCTACATTGTTTGAATTAATTCGAAATCTTATTGCATGATTGTTTAATTACTTACGTCACTATAACAGTATTTTTTATCTTTAATTATGTTCAAAAACTGTCAATCAGTGTTGTACCTTACTACCCTGCGAGGGCTGCGAGTCATAAGTAACTTTTGTAACCCAACTTTTATGTATATGTATTGTATGGCGGAGAAAAACCGAATAGCTGGAATTGATAGTAGACATGTACACCTATAGTCTTGGCCAATGGGATAAATAGGTACCTTATTTTGGCCGATTCCGCATTTGATGGTGCAGAGTCGGTCGGTGTACGTCTGCGTAGGCGCCCGGTCCAGTCACCATTTTATAAACATGATTTTATGAAAGCTTTTTCGAAAAACCCAACTTCTTTTTTGCAATTATTATAGCACACGATTAAGAGGAATCCAACAACACCTCATATTATGTCGAAATCCGTCAAACGGCTGCAGGGCGTGCCAAAGAATAAGACATACACACATACATACATGTACACGCTCGAAAATAATAACCCTCCTCTCCTTAGGCAGTCGGGTAAAAACTAGCTTTTCCCCGCGACTTTGTCCGCGTGGAAGTCGTGTACATATCGTATCTCCATACCCAAATTTCATATCAATCGCTTCAGCGGTTTAAGCGTAAAAAGGACGGGCAAAGTTACTTCCGCAATTATAATATGTATGGATAGTATGGATAGCGTGTCTTACTTCCCTGTAAGAGTTGCTAAATATTTCAACCTAATATTCCCCTTCCCTTGTTGACAGCTGTGACATCAGCTCACGAGATCACCCAGTTGAAGGTGCCGCTGTACGCGGACCCGCGGCGCGCGGCCGAGCTCAGCTGCCATTTCCAGATGGACGACCAGAAGCTCCACTCTGTGAAGTGGTACCGGGACTTGCACGAGATCTTCCGGTACAATCCGTCGCAAAAGGTAAACGGGTCGTTCTTCTTTTTTACCGACAATGATCCGAGGTTTTTCTGTTTTTTTGGTTTTTGAACTATCGAAAAATGTGGTTTTGAAGTGCGATTTAAAAAAAAATGCATAGGTTTCTTCATTAGAACTAATTAAAGTTTCCTTTCTGGCCAATATAAATATTTATTTACGGTTGGTTTATAAAAAAAACCATGTGACAAAGTGGACTCTTTCAGTGGGGACAACATTTTGGTTTACCACTCTGTCACGGCATTCTACGAAAAAAAAAACATTAAAAAAAAATGCTAGTTAGAGAAAGTGAAATATTAAACATCACTAATTAATAAAATAATATGGACGTTCATTCGAACATTATAAAACCGTAAACATCATTACTCAAATGAGATGCCGTAATAAGACGAGGGACAGGCTATTGTCGGTCGAAAAGAAGAACGACCCAAACAACACTGTATGCCACAGAGTAAATATAACAAGTGAAATCAAAAGATTTTGCGGTTCTCTGTAAGGTAAAGGTGGTCCAAATATGAGCGATATGACATTTCGCAGTGCCTTACCTCTATTGCAGGGTCAGTTGTCAAACATATTCTCCTCTTCAGCATAACGTTATTCCAGTTTGTCTCCTGGGGGCCGATTTTTGACTTTCGAGCGCTCGAAATTTAGATAAAAGAAAAGACGATTTCAGTGTCAAAATTGCAGGCGGTTGCTTTCCACCGATAGGATTAAATACGAGTGGTCAGTACTACTCTTTTTAGGGTTCCGGTACCTCAAAAGGAAAAAACAGAACCCTTATAGGATCAATCGGTTGTCTGTCTGTCCGTCTGTCACAGCCGATTTGCTCCGAAACTACTGAACCGATTGAGTTGAAATTTGTTATCCATATGTAAATTGGTGACCCAAAGATGGACGCGTAAAGTAAATTAATGAATTCTGAACAAGGTGGCCACTTTTGGGTCGTAACTGGAAACTTAAAAAAAAGTTTAGCAAACTGTATTGTGTGACATATCAAATGAAAGGGGTTGTTGTAAGCATCTCAGATATTTTTTTTTATAATTGAAGCAAAAACAGTTTTGAAGTTATTTAGGAAAATATACGAAAATGGACCATTCCCCCCTTATCTCAGAAACTACTAGGCTTAAAATTCTGAAAAAAATATGGAAAATAGTTCCTTGCCTAAAGATTACAGGAAAACCTATAAGCAGTTTGAGTATTCAAAGTAACGGGAAAATTTTCATTATTTTACGGAACCCTCATCACGCGAGTTGAACTCGCACTTGTCCGGTTTTTTTTATCGCTATTTCAAAATAGCATTTCATCATTTTTGTCAGTTTTTGAGTGAAAGAGTCGAGCGCTCGTAAGTCAAAAATCGGTCCCCTGGGCTCCGCTTTTTATCGAATCCAAAGTATTGAATTGTATTGGGCAATGTTTCCCCTCCAACCCAAAGGGTTTTTTTAATCCTATTATATTCCTACTTACTTCGATTATACCCCGCAAAACTAGCACAAAATCTACTTCTACGACTGATTATTGTAGACTTATTTCTGTCATTGTTATGAATAAATGCCTAATCCATTCCAAGAAAAAACGTTAGTTGTTACTTGAAATTAATTTGCAAAATTAATTATTGTTTCCTTCAGTTTGGCGTTTAATTAATAATTAGACACAGGTAGTTAGTAAAATATGTAAATTAAATTAAATTTCAGCCCTACATTGACCTATTTTACTGCAAACGAGTACATTTTAACGAAACCACTTAAATTATGAGGCTACCTCACACACCTAAATCGGTTAAGGCGTTTAGTAGTTCTAGCAGAATATACAAACTCACATACATACACCCATGAAAGCTGAACACATTACACTTCTATTTTTGAGCAGTCGTTTAGAATGTAGCATGAGGCAAACAATAGGGCCGCGTTTCGAGTAATCTTGATGACAGAATGAGACTTCTCTAGGATATCTTTTTTCTTATTCGAATGTTCGAAAGACATACTTCACATGTGGAAGTCTTTTGGATTTTAGGCCACTTCCGAATTAGCTGGGGTAGAATCGGTATGTCAGTTAGGTATATGGTATTTTGTACTTTACCGTAAGCTTACTGATGTACTCGTCGGAATACTGCCAGTATTACGCTGAATCGGGGCGTAACACATGCAGTACTGTCAATCAGGAAATTCTAGTTTAATTTAATTAATCCTTTAATTCGCAACGTCCAACCGGCTAGACATACTCTCGTTGACCATCTTTTGCATTTATTTCCTGACCACAACGTTTGGACTATTCAGTGTCACCGAGGCATGAACTATCATATGGCCCTTTGCAATTTTTTGCGAATTAAGAGAGTCTCTACTGACTTGACTAACAGTTGACACTGACTGCTGTGCTAACTGATACTGTATCGACTACGGACTACGAAATGCGGAAGTGACCTTATTCTAATTTTGAAAGTCGGACATGAAAGTGGGGATATCTCTATAAAACGCAGGACTTCATATTTGGAATCTGGAATACGGCCACAGCACAATAAATAGTCTTTGACTTTTTTGACGCGTACCGATTCCGCTCAACCAAATGCTGGCGTGGCCTTAAGCAATCTAATAAATCTACATTTTATAAACGTGTAAACACCGATGCATTCAGCAAAAAAGTCACTTCGCGTAGTATCTCCGATATTCGACTTAGAGGAAGCAATCCAATTAATTTTCCTATCCGTGGACACTGGGGTCGATCAACGCTTTTTTTTTTGGTTTCTGTTCTTTCATTACCATTATACGAGCACCAATTTGGCGTTGGTATTCTCCGTATAGCCTATTGCGTTTAGTTGACTCCACATATTTTCCACTTCACATAGTTTTCCTCGCGACTCTATAGTTGAAGTCAGTACCTAATACACAAACTCATTTGAACAAGTGCTCATTTGAACTTTAAAGCAATTTTTTATTCTCTCAGTTCATCGGCGCTCTCAGTTCATACAGTGGCCGAGATGTCCCATGAGCTCTCTCTTACTTGAGAGCTCTGATTGGTTATCATCAGAGTTATCATCTTGACTTTGATTGGGAACTGGTGGAAAGATTTGTCGACCGAGCCAGATTGTTCCGATTCTCAGTTGGCTAGAGCGATAGGCCGCGTATGTTTAATGTCGCAGGTACTCTCGGAGCGATAATTTTTATTTTTTTGCCTTAATGTATATTTCGTTATCAACTGGTGGCTCGAATTTTCTGTAAGACTACCCAATTCTTTCCACAGACTCAGATCCGGCTATTCAACGTGACCGGCATCATGGTGCAAGGCGGCACTTGTGAGGAGGACTCCTGTGTAGTACGAGTAATGCCTCTCCCTCTGTCCACGAGGGCGGCCTACACGTGTGAGGTCTCCACCGAGGGGCCCAAATTCCAGATTGCGAGGCAGACTAAACATATGACTGTAGTCGGTGAGTTTTTTAAATATTTAGATGTTGGCAAACAAGCATACGGCCTGCCTGGCGGTGAGCAGACACCGTCGCCTATGGACGTTTACGACACCAGAAGAATCTCAAGAATCACAAGCGCGTTGGTTTGATGATGGAACCGGAACTTAGTCATAGGAAATAACTGTCAACAAACGTACTTTACTCGAGTATTAACGAATATTTATTTATCTTCGAGTTTTATTCGTAATCAAAACGGGGCGAGACGCGTTAGCAGCCCTGCTACTAAATTGACTCTCTACTCTACTCGCGCGCGTGATAGACTATCTGTCACTTTTTGACAGCATTAATCAGAAAGTGACTGACAGTGTATCTCGCGCGCAAGTAGAGTCGAGAGTCAAGTTATGCTAGCAGGGCTGGTCGATTACGTAACGCATGGTACGTGAGTATTGCGTATAGTAAGGAAACATTACAGTTGAATTGTCCAAACGCTCGTTAGAAACGTTTCGTGTTTACCCCTCAGGTATATTGTATGTATCATCTTCGTATTGCTTGCATCAGTAAAAAATTCATT
This sequence comes from Epinotia nisella, assembly GCA_932294315.1. NCBI lineage: Eukaryota > Metazoa > Arthropoda > Insecta > Lepidoptera > Tortricidae > Epinotia > Epinotia nisella. The sequence goes on along the minus strand of OW028682.1, from coordinate 13,051,308 downwards.
TCACGGAGATGGCTTATCTAAATGAAAGTGAGAAAATGAAAATATAAAACCAACCTTCGGGCCCTCGTGCAGGCGTCTACAAAGTAATTGTAATTTTCATTATCATTCTGTTCTAAGAATAAATTCGGAGTATTTACGAAGTACGCTTTTATGTAACATTTATTTTCTTTCTCAAAGTTAATTATTTTAGATTCTGAACCGGCATACAGAAAACAAAGATTGCTTCAATTTCCGTAGGAACAGATTCGTTAAAATAATGAAATAATACAGGGTGTCCCAAAAATTAAACCATAACATAACTGTTTACTGTTTGTGGTTTTTTTTATAACTAAAAAAAAACCAAAAAGAAGTCATGTTATAAAAAAATGTTTATCCTTACTCCGTATCCTTACCATGTCTATCTCTTACTATGCATCTCACACTCCTTTAAAAAATACAAGTGCTTAAAAAATCATGACTAAATACTCGTAGGCCATCTTTTGAAGCTAACTGTTATGACTACCACCTAGCACCCGTTTTCAGTTTGACGTTGATCACTTTTGAGAGACGTTGTATAATCAGAATATGCGACTTTAAGTGCGCTGCCTGATCAAATTGTAGGTACTTAAGGCTTGTTCACGAAAAAAAAGTAGCCATCGAAAACTAAGTCGTCACCCAGTAGGTCTAGATAGTTCAAACCATAATCATCTAATTAACTGAGTAGCCAACTGAGTATTCTTTTTAGGGTTCCGTAGCCAAAATGGCAAAAACGGAACCCTTATAGTTTCGTCATGTCCGTCTGTCCGTCTGTCCGTCTGTCCGTCTGTCCGTCTGTCCGTCTGTCCGTATGTCACAGGCATTTTACTCGAAAACTAAAGGGTGTATTTGAATAAAATTTTGAGGATAGGTGTATTTTGTTAGCCGCTACATAGTTTTGTAATTAAAATGACAAAAAAAAATTTTTTTAGGCGTGCACTCCATACATAAAACTAAAAGTCAAAATTTTTTTTTTCGTTGTGACCCCCCGTGTGGCACATCAATCGATAGGCCTTTCAAAATTAATATAAGGTTTCTTAGCATTTTTTTTGATTAAGTGAATAGGGTCGGAGATAATCGCCCCGAAAGTCACTAAAATTCTGTCCCCCCCCCTCTAATTTTTGAACCGTGTATTTTAAAAATATGGAAAAATTCATGGATATAGGCCTTATTAATTTCATTCACCGAAAATTGTTTTGAACAAGATCGGTTCAGAGGTTTTCGAGATATTGCTGAAAAACTACCTTCCTCAAAGAAAAGGACGTAAGTGCCGTAAAATTCCTGTGACGATACGACCTTTTTAATAGGCACGGAACCCTTCGTTTTGCGTGGTCCGACACGCACTTGGCCGGTTTTTATGTGTAAGAATCTAAAATACTGAATTATACAACAATGGCTACTTTTCTTCGTGGACAAGCCTAAGGTATATCGAGTATCAAAAATTCGTCATAATAATTTAATTTCGATGAAAACGTTAATAACGCAATTAGTATTTGTTCTTCAAATTAAATTTCTGATAGAAGATCGAAATACTCGCTCGCCGAGGGCTGCGGTTAACACATTGTCATTCCTTTGATTCCGGCGTAACGGGACGCCGCCCTGAGTGCTTCTGCGCCTAAAGATTTAATTACGTTTTCATCCTTTGTTTCAACTCGAGAACTTAACGATGCTCAAAAGAAAATTCTCCTAAAAAAATTAAATGACTCGATCCTCTTTAGATACTTTTTCTTACCACTTTACTCCCCTTCAATTTTCACGGCTAACTTAGTAATAAACTTTAAACTAGGCGTAACTTTATGATTTATTCAAATTAATTTTACCTGCAGCTATGCCGGACGCGGATCCAGTCATAATTGGAGCTCCGAATTTGGTGAAGCCGGGAGATCAAATACTGCTCAACTGTACAACGGACTACTCGCTTCCTCCGTCAGACATTAATTGGTACATCGACGACGAATTACAAAAGGTTGGTGGACAATAATTATCAAGTCTATACACAATGCGGCGGGCACGCCCAGGGGAGGACGCTTCGACTCTATTTACTGATTATTTTAGTAATGAAATTCAGAATAGCAATTTGCGGGTAGTACTTAAACCTATACCGACAGACCCTACCTATTCATAATTGCAATTGAGACCTTCAATGGCTTTTGCGCTATGATAGTCTAGACAGATATAATAGGACCTATATATATGTACTCAGTTACTTGCGAGTCAAAGTTAGGTCGTCTAGTGCCCCATCCTCATTATTAAAGGAACAAAGTTTTCGTGTTTGCTGTAAGGTTTATCCCACCAAAAACATAAATGTAAAAAAGGAGAGCCAAGTTCAATACAAAAATTATGCTTGGCTGTGGGCTTCGCCGCAAAAAGAATGGAGATCTAAATAAGTGTCAAGTTATGCAAAATCCAAATATGTATTTATAGGAACAAAAAGCGATATTGTTTTGAGGAAATAAAAATACCAGTTGACTGTCGAATCTATACGAACATTTTAAAATATATTTAAACAAATCGTAGAATAGCCTATTTGAAAAAGAGTTGAGTAAAAAAAGGATGAAAGTTAGGTATTGAAAATCATTATGTCCACATACGCCGGGAATATGGTGGAATTAATGCGGTGAAGTGCATGTGCTCTTCAGTGAGACCGGGGCTCTGTTTCGACCTCGTACTGCGCTCGTTAGGATTAATCTATCGGGTATCGGTGGGATGGCAATTTAGTATCACTGGGCACTGTTCACGTTTGAATCCGACCATTTACAGTACCTGCGAACGATTCCAAAGCTGTAGGTACTGATCTGTTATTGATTAAAAGGACTTGGTTTTAGGAATGGGTTCGATGAAACGATCGGGGGATCTTGAAATGTTTGAGATTACTGCGCCAATCACATATGGTTAATTTATTTTTCACGAGAATTTGGGATTCGGAGAATTACGCTATCTTGGACAACATTAGCAATGGATGAAGTAAAATGGAACTTTTATTTGCTGAGAGGTTAATCAAGTTCTAAATGCTTCGTTTCTATAAATTTAACGAGTTTCTACTTAATTAATGGCAATTTTCAATACAAATAATTTTATTTTATGGCTGTTTAGATTTTGGCACCAGTTAAAACGACTGTTAACAGACAAATTAGTGATGCGGCTTTAGATTTCAATCATCACCACATAAAGCATATAATCATGACCATAGTACACATCATGTTTATAAAGAGAATCAGATACCAAAACACCTGAAAGAAAGAAAAGAGTTTCTTTATTTTCTCATACTCGTCAACGACAATATTTAAGTAATTTACTTAATCTTAATGATTAAAAAGGCAAATTAAAAGGCTTACTTATATTGCGTGATTATAGAATTAAACAGTTTTACTTGTAGTTTAAGCTAGAGTGCCGTGTAAATTATAATTACGTTGTTTTAGAAGTTTTCAAGGAATTGCGTATTTGAATATTTGATATTTATTTCTACTTATTTGATACTTCTACGCGTTTCTGAGATAAAGCTTTTGACATACAGACGGACGACAACGTGATCTCACAAGGATTCCTTATTCCTTATGAGGTACGAAACCCTTATGTACATCTTTTAGGATAAAAACCACGGCCGACGTCTTGGAATCTAAAACGGACTTCGTTTTTGAATTACTACCCTGAAAATGACATTGCTGAAAACAACATCGATTGACACCATAAAATGAACATAATATGAATTGTTACAGCCTGAAGCGTGGCAACGGACAGAGAAGAGCGAGCCTCTGCCGGGCGGGCTGTGCGCGTCGTGGCGCGTCCTGCGCGTACGCGTGCAAGCCACGCCCAGCGGGTCGCTGCGCCTGCGCTGCGAAGCGGTCGTGCGGGTCGACCCGCCCGTGCTGCGCGACACCGTCGTCGCCGTCACCGTCCACACTAGGACGCAGCTCTCTAAATATGTTTCTAATGGAGGTGGGTACCTCTAACTAACTCAGCGATGCGATCCAAAGCGAGTCTTGGCCTCCGACACGAGTTGTTGCAACTTTTCCTGATCTTGTGTCATTTCCCTTGTCCCATGTCTGATTCGACGACGTCATTCCAACTATACCTGGGACATACGACCGGTCGCCGTCCTGCAGGATGGCTCTCATATCCTGGCTCTAAGAACCTCAAGATTCGAATACAACCAAAAATTACCAATCTTGTAATTTTGGAACGAAAGGAATAAGTTAAAAATTACAATGTTCGACACCTAAAATCCAATAACTAACAAGTAATAAAAAAGAAGACATTCAAACATCAGGCCCCGTAGCATGGTTGGCCTTGTCACGCAATAGGTGGATAGAGCGTGCGTCACTGGCTGACACCGTTCGATAGAACGAGACGACGCTCCTATCTTGTCACTTGTCGCGTGATAAGGCCAAGAGAATCATTGCCTTAAGGGCAATACAAACCTCTATATTTGACACAACAATAAACCAAATAATTATTTCTGTTTCATGACATAGTGCTTTTTCAGCCCCCTTGTCCAGGGAGTTAGCTCGTCAACTTTGTCACACAATTAATGATGAATTTTATATGTAATATTTGCATTTGATGTACAGACTACGTCAAAGAGATGTATTCGTACATTTTTCGCCTTATCACAAGGGATAAGATGCAACCTTGTGAACATACCTTTGATGTTCTTTAAAGAGCTATTTGAAATTAAGTATAGTTAAAGTATAGGCATCGTAAAGCTTTCATATAAACAAGAAGATAATTTCTAATTTCTAAGCGTAATTGAGACGTCAAACAGTTTTACGGAAATATTTCAAAGCCACAGTAAATTATGAAACATTATAAAAGTTATTTTACAAAAAAAAAAAAAAATATATATATATATATATATATATATATAGGTACTTTTAGGTATAGGTACTAGCTTTTGCTCGCGACTTCGATCGCGTAGACTTCCTTGTGTTGGACTTTTACTGGAATATAAAGTATTATATATGTTAATCCAGGCCATACTCTATTTGTGTACTAAAATTCATCTTAATCCGTTTAGCCGTTTTTGCGTGATTTAGTAACAAACATCCAAATTTTCGCATTTAAAACATATTAACCGGTTCAATTAATTATAAAGCTTACTTAAGTATACACGATGTTTTTTTAACCCGTGATCAGGAGCCGAAAAATATTAATAAACAGCCAAAACAGATTTCAATGGACAAGGTCTCATGCAATTACATCACTGTTTAGTTCCTTAACATTAATTATAATGGTAACACTAATATCGACTGAATTTATGGTCTCTATATTTCAGCACTTTGGCGGGAAAATTGATAGGAATTACGTCAATAAACTCTAACATCTACTTGTCATGCATGTGATAATTAACAGTTTATTACTCTTAATTTAATAATTGGAGACAAGGGTTTTTAGGTTGGTTTATGAAACTATTTTTTCATAGAGGTTGTTACTTTCATAGATTTGAACACCGTTAGGGTGACAATGATTTTTAATTAAAAAGTAATTCCTAATTCAGTTTTATTCAGGAAAAAAAGAACGTTTATTTGAGGTAAATACGATTTTATCGTGTTTGGCATCAATAACTGAATTGGAAAAATTGGTTCCTGATCACGAATTAAAAATCACCGTGTATAAGTATCTAAGCTTTATAATTATGAATTGAATTAGTCAAATAATGAATTGAAGTTACGTCGGCAAATTTGAATAACGTTTATCAGAAAATGTACTTAGTGAAATAGTATGAGTCACAACTTAGGCGGGGCGCTGTCAAGGTCAAATTGTGACCCTGTTTTGTAACTTTCATCATGGGAATACAAAATTCATATTTATTAAAGTTTGTGGAACTGCGAGTGCTTAGAGATTAATATACATTATTTCGTTACAGGTGGAAATGTCCGCGTGAACACAAACACTGTATTTGCCGCCTGGACTTTCATTGTAATATCAAGGTTTATGAGTTTATGAGGATCGATTTAATCATGTCTGGTGATATTAGAACTAAGTGTAGATACATCATTTCCCTCGGCCTGCGTTCAAAATTTGTATATTAATTCAATGAATGTCCATAGAACAAAAAATATACCTCCCTCAGAATGAATCACTAATAAGTATAACAAATAATTTATGAAGACCATAATAGAACCTATAACTGCTTATCAAAGGGAAACATATTTTTTGTACATTCTAAATGCCAATGATCAACGTTAACAAAGAAAGTTAAAATGTATAAAGCACTTACACGTTTAGTAGAACCCAAGGTGTGTAGAAACGACTCTAAGTATATATCTAATTGGATAAGAAAACGCATTTGTTTCTCAAATATGTCATGTTTTGTAGCTTCTCTGAGCGTTAATTAGTTTTACTATAATAGACATAATTAGGCATTAATCTAATGGCTGTGTTTTACTTAAGATAACGTCAATTCTTTGCACGACATCTTTAAACTATACTGTACAGTTACACAAAATTGTTGTTTTGTTTGATTAATCGTAACATATAAATGGGATACGTAAATAAAAATATAAATACAATGGATGTTGTAGTATTTTTTATCTCTTCCCTGCCTAGCACGTTTCGTTTAATAGCGATATTTATTTTAAATCCATTTACCCGATTAAATTAACGTAGTTATCGAAAATTGAATAAGAATTAAATGCAATCAGCGGCAACAAGTATTTACGCCATCGAACGGGCAGCAGCAAGGAATATTCCGAGTTACGAACCAACGAAATCAGATATCCGTCTGAAACTAAATCTTTACACCGAATTAAAACTGTATTGAAAAGTTCGAATAAAAAAGTTGCGGTGAATTTTCCCCCACTGAATACAGTCAATTAGAAGTGGAGGTAAAAGTATTTATTTCAAAGTAACTTAATATTCCGTTCGTATTCAACCTGTAGCTGGCAGAAGGATATTTCACTTTTGTAGCGAGGTTTTAACAACACCGTAAAATTACTTTATTTAAGCTGGCGAATAACTCGTCGGATAAATCAACAGACGGAATGCCTCCCTGGGGAAAAGTCTGATACGTCCTCGTGTTTGCCGGGAATATTATGATTTATAAAAAGCGATTGTTATGTAGATTTGGAACGGGAGTAAATTGGTTAAAAAGAGGGAACATTTAGCTCACGTATTTGCTCTCCTTGATCAGCGTTCGCAGACAAAGGTAAGGTTTTCGGTAGATGTTAGATACCTACCTTCCTAATTTCGATCGTTCTTATTGACTCTGGCTCTGACTTGAAAATGTGCTTAACGAAGATCGTAATGTAAAAGCTAATTGTTTGAAATGTAATTCCATTTGTGGGTCAAAATCAGGAACATGAACTAGGCGTTTTATCTGTAGAATGATACGGTTATGGTTAAGGTTCATATAAATTATGTTTCGATTACAATTCATAAGTAGCAAAGGCCCTTTTCATCCCGTTTAGCGATAAAATTAGGTCATTGTTTATGTCCATATTAAAGACTGAACACTAAGTTACTTAAAAATACTTTTAACCCTTGCATTCATTATAATATTATTATAATCATTACAAAAGAAATGCGTCGGGCGGTCGACGTGTACCTACCTACCTATAAAATCAAATGTTAAGACATAATTTTTACACAAGCTTCCTGTTGAATGATTCAAAGTATTCAGACAAATTTTCGCGATTGTCATTTTGATTCGGAACGAGAATAATTCGTTTAGCTCCAATATTACCTATTCATAGAATAGACTACATTATGCTGATCCGAAGCCGGATTAATAAGGAAGCGTTTGATGGGATCAATTCTTCAAAAGGCCGCAATGCCTTAGACGCCACTCAAACGTCACAAAGACCGTGACTGATACAAACCTAATTTATATGTTTATAGATACATCTTGAGACGTTATTTTGTTAAGATAAGTATTATAACACCAATGAGGGCCAATGACTTTGCGGAACTTATGATAAAAAGTCTCTTCAATGCTTCAAGATGACGATTATACTTCTGAGAAAACATCGTAATTTTGTAAATATCGTTTTCATTGAGTAGGAGTGTTCATGGAATTGGCATAGATATCTCAAGAGAAATGATTAATTTAAAGAAAGAAAATACATTTATTCACAAACAAACAGGACTCACATATTAACCAATTATTGACGTTATTAAACGTAATTACTAAGTAGGAATATACCTTTGTGTGGCAACGCTTCAACGAAATCACTACAAAACTAAATCCATTCTTAGAAGATAGATACGGCAACAAAAATGATGGCGATCCGTTCAAGTATTTAAGCGTCGACTAGGGATTAGGAAATTCTATATCGAAAATGTTTATGATGTAATGCACTCATACGCCCTTTTATGTTTGCTAGAGAGGCACGAATATGCCTGACAGAGGCGGCTTTAGCCATTGCGAGGCTCCGGGCTGATAGATCATTGCGAGGCTCTTGTAACCAATATTTTCCAACGTTTTTTTTGTTTGCTACGCGAGTGCGCGAGGCCCTACAAGTGCGAGGCCCCGGGCGGTTGCACTGCTCGCCACCCCCAAAGGCCGCCCCTGCTCTGGCATAAACGTGCTCATGCTACCTGTGTCATCTAGATAGGTAGTAAACGTTTTTGACTTTGAACCGTGCCCGTGGGTAGTACCTAAGAATCTTATAATTTATGGAAATTTCTTCAAGTTTGCGTTAAGCCTGTCGTTTGGATAAAGGAAACATCATTAAAACATAATAGGCTTTTACTAATTACTATTTAAAACACAGCAATGTCTACGACCCAGACTTGGCGGCACCGCGAACAAACTTTCATTTAAGCCCTTTGGGAGGCGGCCGTTTTAGTCGAATATATGCGCGGCTTGACAATTTCTACTCTAAGAACAGCAATGTCTTATGTCATTACACGCTCCACGCGCGCATAGTGATACGACGTTCTTCTCCTCGTGCGGAAAACAGCTCGCGCGAAACGATAAAAGGGGATCGTTAAATTTTAAACTTATAACTATTATGCTTTACGGGTTTTGTTATTTTTATTACGGCTCGCTGCTTTGAAGTATCGTCGAGTCAAAAAGTGAGAGTTTATTGATGGCCATAAAATATAAAATACAAAGTAGCTTTCTGTTATTTTAGCTCTGAGCAATATTTTTCGCCATTTTGATTTTTATCGTTTTTTTAAGGAGTAAAGTATTCACTGGAATGGATAAAGTATAGTACGTAGTTATAGTTATTATTTAATAAGTGAGAAATTAAATAATTATGAATCATTAACGTTTTGTACGGATGGAACGTTATCTGTAAATGCGAAATCATCAACTTTTTACTTAACACATTCAGTGCCCAGAATCGCTACGCGCTACGCTCGTAGCCGATCCCGTGGTTTTCCTCGTATGTAGCGGAAAACGACTACGGCGTAGGGACGCATACGTGTCGTCACGGGCCTTGAATGGGTTAACTTAAAAAAGTAACAAAATAATAATATTAAGGACCGATGCATCCAAAAGTAGCACTCATATCATTCCAAAGTAATGGATTTAGGTACGTTGGGCCATTGGGACAGAAAGGTTCTCGAGTGGCGACCAAGTTCCGGAAGCCCCAGCGAGCTTGGATAAATCCCTCACAAGGTGAACTGGTAAAGGTCGCGGGAGTCCATTGGATGCGGCCGATATGATGATGATGATGATGATGTGATACGTAACGTACCTACTATTTAACTATATTATGTTTACATACTTGAATACATATTAGAGGATAATGTATGCAGAGGGGTAATCACGTAACGTCTTCAACGCGCGTTTTTCCATATAAAAAGTGATATTCAGATCTACTTGACGCGCGTACAATGCGATACGTGATCGACCTGAAAGGTAATCACGTAACGTTTTGAACGCGCGTTAGGACAATTTAACTGTCATTTTTCCATATAAAAAGTGACATTTTGATCTACCTGACGCGCGTACAGTACGTTACGTGATCGACCTGCTGCTGATATACGTAGGTATCTACATACAGTATCCTCTCTTTTTTCGCACTCGGGTATAAAACCATCATTCACCTAAAGTTGGACACAAAACGTTAACGAACATGGTAATCCGAGAAAAGTTATTCCTACCTACTAACGAAACCTTGCGGATACGTGGGTTCAACGGGAATTAATTGTGTATTAGCTAATCCCAACAGTAATGAGGTGGACTGGTGAATAATCGGTGAGAATCGATTTTCCATTCCTAGGAACACATAAATATTCAAGATCTGCTGTCGCCCGGGCGTTGTCATGGGGCTCGTTCCCAGTAAAAGGGCATTTTTACCCGACTGGTTGTTTTTGCAGGAAAATAGCTAATCTTTTTAAAACAATCTTAGTCAGGAACAATAACTAGGCGTCTTTCCTGTAGAGAGTACAATAGGGAATTGTTTTTGGTTTATACATATAAAGGGGCTTCTAGACGGGCTATACTTTTCCGGAAATGTGTTGCCGGCAACTATGGGTGTCTTGTTCTAGAATGGAAGAAAGGGCAAGATGCCCATAGTTGCCGGGCACACATTTCCGGAAAAGTATTGCCCATCTAGAAGCTCCGTAAATTATGTTCCGGCCATACAATTCATAACTCGTACAGGCACATTTCAAACTCAAACTCAAACTCAAAATGATCTTTATTCAAGTAGGCTTAGTAACAAGCACTTTCAAATCGTCAGTTAATTTTTTAGAGTAATTTTTAAACATAAAGAATAAAATATATATGATAAAAAAATTGTATAAAAAATACTAGTAGAATATTTCTAGAAAAACAATCTAATGTCAAAAAACAAAATATTACGAAAATAATAGATAAAAAATTCAGTCAAAATTAGTTCCATGGAGTTTTATCATTCATGTAGTCTTGTGTGCTATAATATGCTTTCGAGATAATTTTACGCTTCACATAGTTCTTGAATTTATTAATAGATAACTCAGTTAAGTTTCCTGGAAGTTTGTTATAAAACCTTACACAATTACCCATGAATGATTTTTTAATTTTTTACCTTTACCATTACCTTTATAGGTCGAGCGAGAGCGAGAGAGAGAATTAGGCCTTAAGAGTCACCAGGAAGCTCGACTCTCCATACAAACGTAGTTTAGTTCTCATTTTAAAACGGCGTGCTTCTAGAACATAAGTTTCTCTTTTTTGTAGATATTTTGTTGCCCTTATGGGGCGGTATGTTCGCTTGGCGACAAGCCCTATTTCATCAATAAATTAAAAAAAAACGGCGTGATGATGAAAATTTGTATACAAAATGGTATCCGACATATCTACGTCGGAACATTAATTTTTGCGATTCCACGTTGGATTAGATAATAAAAAAATAAGTATTCTTCGAATATACGCACAACGTGAACAAGACTTTACCAGGGCAGCCATTAGCTGGTCGACAAGAGGGTTTATTTGTTGCATACTTTTCATACCTAACCTACCCTTAACTGTTTTGCATATGGGTTGTTTTTGTTTCATTTTATTTGGGGGCGCTATGCATGGAATTATTAGCGTCAAGAGTTGGCCGAGTCGAGTCAATGTTAGGTCGTAGGAGTGATCGTTACTCGTTTCAGCCCTTGTCAACACCGCAATTGGGTTGTTTCCACATATTAAAATTGATAGTGCAGTGTTGCTAAATGGATAGTAAACCTTCAAATAAATGTAATTAAGTATACATTTCGAAATATAATTAAAATTATAAAAAGATGGACCTTGAAAGTTTAGAAAAAATATGCATTTTTTTTATTGTCCAAAAGTAAATTTAAAGCTACCAATAGAATCCTTATGGTTTTATAGGAACAAAATTGTACGACAACCATGGTCCTAAACGCAGTATTTCGCAACCGAAACAGCAATTTACTTGATTTTCCATATAACGATTAGTACAAATGTTACACTGTGACGTCATGATTCAATGTTAATCAGTATGGAACGTTTTCGGCTACCGCTAGCGAGGTCCGTCTTTAACTAATTTTTTTGGGTATTTATGTTCTTGAATTGTACTTACTCCCATACAAACATTTGTTCCTCTCCAAAAACTGGTTCGAATGGCATCGTAAAAAAACTTTAGGACACAAGCCTATTATGAATGCAGCCCCCCTATTCTGTAACTTGTTTTAAGTTCACCTCAACGCTCACCCACAAATATATCTTGACACTGCGGTGCGTAATAGCTAAGCGTAGGTAGAGGTCAAGCTCACCTTAACGCTCACCCACAAATATATCTTGACACTGCGGTGCGTAGTAGCTATAAGCGTAGGTGTAGGTCTAGTTTCGTTAGGTGACGCATGGGGTGAGGCGCATGAGCGCGTAGCGAATAACAGCCCAGGGCTGTTATGCGGAACGCACTAATACGCCTAACCTCACCCGCCACGCCTAACGAAACTAGACCTCTACCTACGCTTAGATGCTCGTTTGCCGCTCAAATAAAGTTATAAGCCCTAAAGTCCTTAATCCCCTTATAGCTCGAAAGTGAAAATTTAAACTTACCTATATAGGAGGCGTAGGCAACCTTAACCCATTCCCGGCCCGTGACGACACGTATGCGTCCCTACCGCCGTAGTCGCTTTCCGCTACATACGAGGAAAACCACGGGATCGGCTACGAGCGTAGCGCGTAGCGATTCTGGGCACTGAATGTGTTAAGCATGTCTTGACTGTAGGGACGAACATGATCAAGGGTATAGAAACATGGAACATTTTACGTTTACACTGTACACTGTACATTTTATCTGTTGTAACCTACAACACCACGTTTAACGAGATATGGTTTTGTACAGCTACTAACCAATATCAATATGGACTCTTTGAGACTGAAATAAACTATCACACACACACACACGCACACACACACACACACACACACACACACACACACACACACACACACACACACACACACACACACACACACACACACACACACACACACACACAAGTATGTTTCTAATTTTAAACTGTTTTTGTATTCCCTTAACTTTCTTGTGTTATGTTATCACTAACAAGCATTTGTTTTTAGTCTTTTGTCACATGGAGGGTAGCTTATCCCTGTAGCACAGGTTTAAACCTATTACAGGTGTCAGCGTCACACTATGATTACTTGTCTAGCTTAACAGAATAAATAGTAAAATAGTTAAAAAAAAAACTATTTTTCAGTTCTCACGCTCGAAAAGTGTGTCATGTTAGGCTTAGCAAGCGGGGCTAAAATAGTACGTTTAGCCCCCTAGGGAAAATATGTATACATACTTATGATTTTCAAAACATTTAATTTGACCAAACACTTCACCGTATTAAATCCACCATCATAACTCTTTCAAAAAACATTTGTATTTGCTATCAATTAACCAACTTACAGCTAATATTAAGATCGACCAATCAATCATTCAATAGTCTACACCTCAATTTTTTTTATTACTCCAAAAGAAAGAAGGCAAATTAATATTAATTGTGGATGGATAATCTTTGTTTTTACTATTTTCTCGCAGTTGAAGTGAAAATTAGAGTTTGATCTAAAAGCCATATTACCCCTCGAATAATTTTATATTAATATACCTAATAACCATCTCTCGTTGTAATATGACTTATTTTAGCCCCTTGTCATACAATCTACTATTACCTTTCAAAATGTTACTGTGGAACTTGCATTCACAAAAAATAGCAGGTATGTTGTTTGTACAGTCAAAAAATTCAAAGTCTAGTTAGTAGCCCAAGTGGGGTACCATATGAAAGCGCGGCCATTTTATTACACGGAGCCTGTAAAACTCACGCACACATACAAAGATCGTAGTCAAATTTGTGTATTTTAAAATGCCTATATTCTAAATATGACTGGTTTTTATGTTTTTTTTTTTCAATCGCGGGAGTAAAGGGCCATGATATTATCGAAATATTACAATTTCAAGTTCCTGAAATGGATAGATTAGACGTGTAGCCCGAACGAAATTTGTATGGAATTCGTACGAATCGTTCCACCTTTTATTTATTTATTTATTTATTCAATAATTTACATAATAGGCTTACAGTAAAACCTTAAAAACGTTTTCCTTTTTTTTTCTACATTCATTCATACATATAATCACGGCTCTTTCCCAGAGGGGTAGGCCGAGATCACGGATCTTTTTTTTCTACTGTGGTCATATTTTGATTTATAAAGTACCATTCTCCCCATCTCCGAAGTTTACCAAGCGAAAAATTTGAAATAAATATACGATACGATTACGATTACGTAATCATACGTAATAATAACGTTAATACGTAGATATAACCGGAAAATTATAATGAAACTTCTACCTTGCGTATTTTTTTTTTTTCAAAAAACATTTGTAAACTAAGACTTTTGTGTTTGATATTTTTTCTTATATGAAAGTATTCTGAAAGTGCCTTCTTTCAAATAAAGAATAATCGACATTAGTTAACTTAATAAAGAAACATCTCTGAAAAACAAACATACCAGTATGTAGTACCAGTCATATTCGAGTTTACGCAATTAACGCTAGATGTCGCTGCCTGTAAGTTAGATCGCGCTAACGTTTGATCGACATTTAGACTTTTTTTTTTACGAAGGCACTTTAAGAAGGAGAGTGTGCTTGTACAGCGCTTTTATTTGTGGGACTCTCGGGGACTAACCCTCAACTATGAAACGGTTGTTCGTGTTTCGGATGATCACTCCTGCGTCTGTGAGTTGCCATTCTGGACTCGGACAGATTTTTTCAAAATAAAGCGGGGTCGTGATGACGGGTATATTATATGAAAGTATGTACGAAACCCTCGGTGCGCGAGTCAGACTCGCACTTGACCGGTTTTTTAGATTTGTCATGCATGGCAAAACAAAAATTGTAGAACAGCGTAACTAATCCTTTCTACTCTCGATTATGAAAAAAATATTTTCAGGTTTAGTCAACGATAATCCTCCCAAAAACCATTGTATTTTGTTAATGCTTGTATTTCCATGTCTGAAATAGAGTAAAATTCAGAACTTGGCAAGTAAGTCGAATTTTTATGAAGAACGATATTCATTGTAACAAATTGTCCGATATCGTTCGTATCCATTCATACCTTTATCATTCCGACACACGCTGAATTGAATAATAGAAATTGTTTCTTCGTTTTGTTTCAATTTGTTTCTGGGTTGCCATTTGAGTTTCATTCAACAGCCTTTGATTGTTGATCAATATCTAAAAAAAATATTTTGATATTCAACATAGCGGAACTACATCTATAAGTTAAGTTTTATATACAAATATCGCCACAAATTATTGTGAAAACAAGGGTAGTAAAAATGCAACATTTATTATACAAGGTTCATCATCTAAATAAACAATAAAACGTCACGAGGGCGAATAAAACATCAAGGCGAATTGGTGATAAAAGTAATGTGTATGCACAGGGTAATTATTTTTCCAAAATTCGCCGTTTCATGTTTACGGAGGGGAACAACTAAAGGCTTCCCAGACAACTCATAATAACGTAAACGACCAACTCCCTGAGGGGAGTCGAGTAATTTAGTCGTCGCCTCTCGGATCATATTATCCGTATTCCTAATACAAATGATCCGCAGTTCCGCTGGGACGTGCCAAAATGGCTAAATTAAAACGGAGTATACTTGGGTCGGCATTCGTGCGTATATAAAAAGCCGCGCATACCGCGGCTGGCGACCATCCAGCCTGGCGGATTGTCAACGAGCCCATGTTCACTAGATTTTATCAAATTATTGCGAAGGCGGTGAAATAAAAAGGTTGTTACGCGATAACCAACTGACAAATTCAGAGTTGTTTTAGCGCCGTGTAATCCTCCATAACTTTACGCAATCTCGATCTTTAATATCAATAAAAGTGACAAAGTAGCACATACGTAAAAATCTGATGTAGGTATCTTGATACGGTAGAAACACGCTTCTCACTTTACGTAATGTGTTTACAGAATTATCTCTTCAGTATCTTACAGCTGTTGCGAGAATCCGACATTAATTATTAGGCCATTTCGGCGTTTAATTACCAACGTGCTCGCGGTAGAACAAAAGCTCAGCGTATAGTACCTATAATGTTCAACCACACCGAACCGCAAGTTAGCGTACAACAAAAGTATTTTGGGCATACTTTAGCTAAGTAAGTACACCTTCAGGCATCTACTTGGGGAAATCTTCGTTAATAATGCTTCGGGATATGATGGCCATTTGGAACCGTTGGAAAAGGTGGTGATTTTCGTGAATACTCGACGATGATTCTGTGCAAAAATTAGCCTGGTACAAATGGTTGAATTGTTTTTTTTTAATTAATGTGTTCTCGTCGGTATGGCGGGCTATAAGTCACACCGGAGAAGTATGGCATTACGCTACCGCCTACTTCTGTTTTCATGGACTACCTATCGGAAAATACAAGAACTTTTGTGTAACAAATTGTTTGATTTTTGTAATTTATCGGACACGTTTGATTAACGGGCCGCCTATTGGGCCGCCGGTACCAGCACCAGGACCATCATTTTCCTTTTCTTCATTACGTAATTAGACCCCTGAAGGGTCGCCATACTTGGTACAAGTGTCTGGAAAAATTGTGTCAGCATCTCCTGGTCCATACCAAAATGACAGAGACCTTAAAAAAGAGAAATATCTAGATGGAATCGCGGCCTATATGTCATATTAAGGCAGTGTCATCAGTTGCCGTATTATTAATTAAACAATATCGTTATCTTTATTGCACGAAATATAATGTAAACCGTGTTTTGAGCCGCATTTTAACATCAAACAAAAATACCTCGAGTCTGTTCAAGAAAGTAATGTTATGTAGGTACTAAGATATGAACATTTTAGCTGAACAATGTCCCGTCTCGAATATAAGGGAATATATTTCTGAAGTCTGTTCAGGCATGCATAGAGCTGGCACGAGTGTTGATTTACACACTACCAGCCAACGTTATTATTTTATTATACAAATAGTTTAAGAATATGCTAACCAAAGATAGTATTGCTCGTTTAGATTCAAACTAGGACAATCTTGTAGTCACATTTATGTAAACAACGGAGTTATGGCATGAAACGGAATGTCAGCGATTTTTATGCATGTTTCATTTTAAATGGAATAAACGAAGTGAAAAGGAGAAAAAACTTCTCGAAAGCAAATTACAGGAAGCGAACGAAACTAAAATGCGGGACGGCTCGCTCTGGCTTGAACTATAAAATATTTGCATCCAAACGAGGCCAGCAACAATAAGATGGAAATGCAAAATCCGCTGCGGAGTAATGCATATTGTCCGTCCACGCTAATAGAAAAGGACATTTTATAAAAACAGGCTCATCACCATTTTTAGGGTTTCGTACCTCAAAAGAAAAAAAACGGAACCCTTATAGGATCACTTTGTTGTACGTCTGTCTGTTTATCTATCAAACCCTTTATCGCGGGAACGCGAGGAGGTATCGAGTTGAAATTAAAACCTATTATTTACTCATGTCTACAGTCCCTTGGAGCTGTGAAAAATCAAACTTCTAAGTTAACGTATATTTCGACACACAAATAGAATCAAAATTTTAAGGGTACTTTTCGTTGACCTAGAACTATGAAATTTGGCAAGGAATATAGTCTTATACTACAAGTACAGGCCTGTTGTCTACCTCTACCTACATGTTATTGTATTGTTTCTCTCTGTAACTGCTTTGTTTGTGTGAGGTGTGCAATAAAGAGTATTTGTATTGTACAGGGAAAAATCTGAAAACTATACATTTGTAATTTTGTACTGAACCCTCAGTGGGTGAGTCCGACTCACACTTGTCCGGTTTTTTTTATTATTACGCAAACTGGGATGATTGAGTGCTTTGTGTATTAGTCGGTGAATTCATATTGAGTTTATGATTTGTGATACTAATTATCAAATCCGTGACGTGATAAAATTAAGGAAGGCTTTGCTTGGTAAGGTGTAAGATTACCTAACTAACTGGCGGAGTGAGGATAAAGTAAATAGATAGTTACTAATAGTCATAATACTTGTGTGTAATGTTCTAAAAATCTCATAATGCTACCATTAAAGTAGAGAAAACGTAAAAATTGCAGTAATGTTCTTTTCATCGCACGAAGCGCTGAGAGCGGAGTTTTTAACACGGTACATTTATTCCACGTCTCCTGTATACTCGTATTCTATTTACCAATTGCTCGCAGATTTAAACAGTGTTTGATCGCTCGAGCGCGCCATCAGCGTCTTTACTGATTCATACGTCACTATTTTAATATTTTCCGAGCGTAACGGGCCCTCGTAAAGGACCTCGCGGCACTCAAGTAGCCTGTAAAGTATTCGAATGGCGGCAGACAGAAGAAAATAGCCGAATTTAATACAGCGAAGGTCCCGACGGGCACTGGCGGGACCTCGCGCGTCGCAGACTGATATTGTGAAACTTTTCTTCGACGCAATCTACATAAAAAATGAGCCGAGGGTTGGTGGTGACCCGCTGGTAAATGAGAGCCTTTTGAACTGTTAATTTTGTTTGCATACAAAATGAAATCTGACATGAAAGTTATTTGCGCCTTGATCTTCTTAGAGCTCTATTTTTGCAGTGCGCATTCAGGACTTGGTTATGAAAAGTAGAGGTTGCTTATAAATTGTTAGAGACCTTTTTTGCCCCCGTCGTTGTGTTAAAAATTATATTTACGACATTTTAACAGAATGTAGGTAATTTTTTATCGTTTCTGAACTACTTGATGATACCTTTGATGACCGGTTAGTCTATTGGGTAGTCACGCTGCCTACAAAGCTGAAGGTAGGACCTTGACCTTGGCTGGGTTCAAGTCCCGGTAAGGGCAAATATTTGTGCGATGAGCATGAATATTTGTTTCTGAGTCTTGGATGTTTTCTATGTATTTAAGTATTTACCTATATAGTCGTCTAGTAACATGTCCAAATTGCGCTCGTACCTTTGCAAAAAAGATAGGGTATGCAAGCCACATGGGAGCGCACCAGAGAGTAGAACAACAACACTCCAGTCATATTCCTAATCGTTAATATCAAACCTAGAGCACACAGTCGCTGTGGCCGTAATTGGTCAGGGCAGCATCATCATCATCATCAGTCGTATAGTACTCATAATACAAGAATTAATAGAAGAATTATTGAGCTTACTATGCGACTAGTTCGATTTGTGTAAGATTGCCAATTTTTATTTATTTATTACCTACTTAAATTAGCTTTATGCAACTTGAACAACATTGTCCAAAATATAGGATAATTTTAGAAACTTCTAAAAACTTTGTCAAGAACTTAAGGCATGTTCAAGTAATTTAGAAGTTCCTCATATAAAATGATTTATATTTACCAAACACTTTTCAAGGTGGATCGCAGAAAATTTCTCGGTGGTTCATCGCTTTATCAGAATAATAATCTGTAAATGTGCCTTACTGCGAAGTTACTCGTAAACCTACTTAAATAATACGAATGCAAAATGTCAGTGTCCTTGTATTCGTACATGAAAAAAAATATATCTTATACTTAAGAAACTATAGCGTATGAGTCGAGTCTCTTCCTTAGACAAAACTTTTTAACAAATACCCCGATCATTTGTATGGCAGGGCACATTGAGCTCCCGGTCCGTTACGGAACTGAGATAAACTTTAAAAAAATATTGTAGGTTTTTGTTTCTGGTTCTGTTTTGTTTCGATACTTAGGTACTTTTCATAGTGAATAGTAAAAATTATATTCGATATTTCTGCGCGATTCAAATATTAGATAATTAGGTTAGATTTGACTTGGCCAGTTTTTATCAGAATTAAAATATGTATATATGTTGAATAACTTTATAAAATGACTGATGTAATGAAAACTGGTCAAGTCAAATCTAACCTACTTTAAGATCTCACATTTTTAAATAACAGCAATTGTTATAAGTATCCAATAAAACAAAGAAATAGAGTTTAATACTTGTTCATAATATTATTTTGTTCCTATAAATACATATTTGGATTTTGCATAACTTGACGCTCATTTAGATTTCCGTTCTTTTTGCGGCGAAGCCAACATCCAAGCATAATTTTTGTATTGAACTTGGCTCTCCTTTTTTACATTTATGTTTTTGGTGGGATATGTACTTACTTAGTTGGTTTTGATAAATGTATTAGCCTAGTTCTAAGGCTTTCGTTATCTTCATATTGATATATTTTTATATTTAGTAACCCACAGGAACTTTTATTTGTAGAAAGGCCCATATGCTATCACAAAATAAATTAGCAAGATTAGTAAACAGAAACATGTGACTGGTTAATAGTTAATTGATAAAGTAACATAAACAACTATCCCAGAATAGGCTTATATGTAGGTCAAAAACTTTTGAGTGTCCCTCTTGAATGTAGTTGTGTAGTTTGCAAAAGCATTTTTATTAAACCGCAAAGCGTAATACGAGTAATTTGTGACAGTCCATAATATAATAAGTAAAATTTTTGTTCCAAGTTCCAAAATTTTGACAGAGTTATCCAGCTGAGACAAGCCATTTAATTCAAACTCCCCACCCAAGCAGTTAAGCATAGCCTGAAATAAATGAAATACTTAAGTAATTTACAATTTGTTAACAAGATTTGATCCTTGGTCCCTTGTCAAAGTCTTTAGTGAGTTTATTCGCTCCTCTGAACAATCAGTCGCTCTCCGAGCCTGCAGTTGTTAATTAGCAAGAATATCTTGCGGTGAATATACCTAGCTACTCGTACTTAGTTCCTGTTATGATTGTATACTTACCGACTAGATATTGCTTCTGTTTTTACTTTATGTCCAAGGTGCTGTTAAGGTAAGTTTATGCTTGTAAGGGGATATTAAATTAATTTCGTTAATTTTGTCAGAAACCATATACTTACGTCTCCAAATATTGTTTTATTTGAATGAAAACGTACATGTTACGTGATCACGCCTCAGAGGGGTGATCACGTAACGTTTCGAACGCACGTTAGGACAACTCAACTGCCATTTTGCCATACAAAAAGTGAAATTTAGATCTACCTGACGTGCGTACAATGCGTTACGTCATCGACCCGCTGAACAACTTCAAAATCAACTAGAAGCGTTTTAAAACAAAACAGTAGACAAGTAAATTCGTTCAGTTGGAAACATGGGTACTAACCAAAATATTCAAAATAGGTACCTACCTATAATTCTCAATTACCTCAACAAATATTTTTGTTTGTCATCGCTTAAATCCGAAAGGATCACAAACGCAATTGGCGGTGTTTGTATATCATTTACTGAGCAAATTCAATTATATTTAGATTGAGTCTGCATCAGACAAAATGTAACGTGACTACCGCATTGAACGGAATCAATGGGCTATAATAATATAGGTAAGTTTGGTTTAGATTGGTTTGGCTGATTAATTATGCCTATTATGGTTTACTTGAAGATTGGTCTTAAGTTTTGACTTCAGGACTGCGTCAGCGTCATTTGTCCAAAAGGATACTAAGTCTAATATATGTGTTAGTATCCTAATGTACAGGCTGTATATATACAATGCCTTTATTTCACCAACTTAGCAATTCATAGTTTTCTTGCCCTTATCCCATTTACTTGGGGTCGGCGCGGCAAGTCCTTTTCTTCCATAACTCCCTGTCACTCGTCATCTCGTCACTTACTTCCTTCCTCTTCATATTGTCTCTCACACAGTCCATCCACCTTTTCCTTGGCCTACCACTTCACTTCCATCTCTCCACGTCCATTCCTAACACTCTTTTGGTCACATGACTGTCATCTCCCCGCATAAAATGCCCATACCACGCAAGGCGATGGGATCTCCATTTGTGCATGGTGGTACTATACTTTCAGGCTTCCTCTAATATACTCAAATTCAAATTCAAAACATTTATTCGTGGCAGTAAATTAATTAATACAAACACACATGTTATGAAAAAGACAAAAAATATACGGCCTAGGCTACTCATTTTATTCTATCCATTCTCGTCACAACGTTTACTTGACCCTTCGTTTTTTCTTCATTATCAGTTACCGCAACATGTGTATGTGTAAAGTGTACAAGTTCTTATAGCCAGAGAAACAGTCTATTACAACAAATATGTTGCATCTCGCAAAAAACGTATTCTAGCAGAAAACAAGGAGACAACCCTGCAATTTTGATACAAATTGAGGGATATTTTACGTCCGCTGGGCAACCGGTGAAATTGAGGTCAAATGAATTTTTTTTTAATACAGTTGTCGTGTAGTTACCCGTTATAATGAATTGAGTAAGGAATGCGACAGCAATTAACAACAGCAGACATCGTATTTTCTTGTAATCACCTTTTAAACAGCAAATAGTAGAACGGGGAGGACACCGAAAAGTTGATCACCCAATATTCTCATCCCTCAGTCGTCTTTCTATCATTTTCTCCCATGCTTTCATACTATGTGACATGACCTTTATTCCTCTATAATTGTACATCTTCTTTATTAAATAAAAAAAACTGTCGGACCATTCGCCGAGGATAGTCTCTTCATGCAACATTTTATTGAAGAATAAAATCAGCCACGTACATCCATCCTCACTCAGTACCTTCCAAACCTCTCCTGGTATATCATCCGGTCCTACAGTCTTACCACTATTCATACTTCTCACAGCTTTTTTTACTTCATCCAAACCTGCTGGTTTTGGAGCACTTTGCTCCTGGGATTTTCTTCGTTCATCAACCTTTCAAAGTAAGCTTTCCAACGTTCTTTTATGACATAATCTTTCGCCAACACCTTTCTTGCATCATCTTTCGCACATTTTATATGAGAAATATCTCTTGTATTCCTTTCTCTCATTCTTGCTAACTTGCTAAGTGATATAACTGTATTTCGTATTTTGGAATACATTATCTAGGCAATCGTATAAGATGTCCTGTGCTGCTGCTCTGGCGATAGCAACTGCTCACTTTGCTTCTTTCTTACGTTCCTTGCTCTTTACTTCTTTCACACTTTCAAACCAACGTCCAACATCTTGCCAGTCTTTAAAGTTTTTAAAGTCTTTAAAGTTTTCTTTAAAGTTTTCAGTTTCTTTTGTTTAAGCTTTTCTTGCACATGCTCATCCCACCACCACGTTTCCTTATCTATCATTACATTTCACTTTTGATGCCCCCAAAACATTCTTCGCTACACCTCGTATACAATTTGCTATTTCTTTCCAACTTTTATTCACATTAAATCCTTCCAAATTTTTCATGTCTATCATTTTATAGACGCGCTTCTTGAATTTACTTGCATACTCTCTCTTTTTCAAGCATATACCATTTTGTTTTGGGAGGGGACCGTTGTTTTCTAAAGTGTGACTGGACTTTTATATTCACTTCTATCACTAGTAGCCAACAACCCAACTTTGCAATTGTCATCCCATAACAACAATTCCCCTAGAATATTCAGGTATGCGAAAAATGGTCGCTGTGCATTAGATTTACCTATTTATCTAGTGAGAAATACATTTAAAAATGCTTCAAATTATAATTTAAATAAAATTTACAATAAGTATTAAAAACCTACATACTAAGAACATCTAAGAAAACGTACCAAAATCAGAAAAATTAAGGGGATATCGTAATGCCAAACTTCGTCAAATCACGGCTATGAATGTATTATAGTATTTTTTCGTAACTTGGTAAGTATAGGAGGGATTCTATACTTACCAAGGTCAAAAAAAGAAAGGGAGTAGATAAGAAACTTAAGCTTAACATTTAAATGTGTTTTGCACAAACAATATGTTTTTGGCACTAAATTGTCATCAACAATAATGCATGTGCTAATTATTACGGTTTTACTGACCCAGTTGTCGTGCTTAACTATTCAATGTCATTACCCAAGTTCGAATAAGTACCTAATATAAATATACTGTAACTATATACATGTGTTCGATCCTTTGCCAAAATTGGACTTAATTGTTTGAAGGTGCCAACGTTCCGCCTCACTCTTGGCTGTGCACCCGCGCGATTAAATAAACACCTCGAACGTGCTTCAAAGAATCTTTGAACCTATAACTAAGCATTTATTTGGATAATATTTAACGCCCCGCATCGTGGAGTGTTTGCTTATGGGGTAGAATATTGTAATGGTGCTTGAACTTAACTGGGCGTATCTATTTATTGGGGCGCGCAAATATCGAAGTGAATACTGTAGATTTAAAAAAATGTAGTTACTTAAAAAATTGTGGTTACATAAAATATTGTAGGTACTTAGTGATGGTCGCTTTTGCCGCTCTTAACATGCTTTAAGCATAGAAATCTCAATGTTTTTTAAAGCCAAATCAAATATACCTACATGAACTATAATCCGCATTTGTCTGTTTTCCATAGATACATTCATTCCTTTTCTAAACACACTTAAGGGTTGAATTTTGTAAAACCCTTTCTTATTGCGTGCCTACCTTGAATAGACACATTTCAAGAATCTTGGTTTAGTAGTTTCATTTCAGCTTAGTGTTGATGAACAAACTCGAAATGATGTCGTGGTATCATCCTCTGATTTTATCATGCGAAGGGTTGATTCCTCAAGATGCTTGATGATTGAAGAATTAATTCTATTTTATTTAATATCCTTTTCGAAAGTCAGAGGATTATAGGTATGTGTGTATGCCTCCCTAAAAATCTTTGAGACATTAGTTGCACATTATAATTTCGTCCTGTTTTCACAAATTTCGGTATCCCTAATCCTATAACGGCGGATGCATTCCGAGATCTAGTCTAAATGACAGAGGTGCACCTGTTCAGAAAGATACCTACCAAAAATAAAATAAAAAAACAAAGTAAGCTTTCAGCGTTTTTCATTGAACACTTACGCAGGATCTGGCTCGTTTCGTAATCCTTGGCAAGGTGAGATGAAGTTTTCTTTTGACTGTTGACCCATATTTTCAGATATAAATATTTTTTGATTTGGCCTTTGAATTTCAATGAAATCTTGTATTGCGGGCCTCGAAAGGCGATTGTTTATTCTGACAAAGAATTGTGTTTCACTTAGGCTACCTACATTAAAATAAAAAAGAAAGTAAGCATCAAATATTTTAGCGGGATAGCGTTTCTAGTCAACATTTATTTACTTTTACATTCTTTGTCACTTGTAACTTTTGTTGATATTAGATGAATAATGTTTTCTATTTATCCGACTGCCGTAGAAATATGGGTTATAGTTACCTTCGATTGTATTGTATGAGTATGTCATTACAAACCACAAACATCAAACTTACCACCTTAGGTGTCTGAGATACATTCTGAAGATCAAGTGGCAGAACCGAGTTCCTAACTCTGAGGTTCTGCGTCGCTCCGGAATGTACGGCATGGAAGCTCTCTTAATGCAACGTCAGCTCAGGTGGAGGGACATGTCCTTAGAATGGACGACCAACTCTTGCCCAAAGCTGTATTCTATTCAGAATTAGCCGACGGTAAGCGGAAGCACGGTGGTCAGCACTTACTTACGTTATAAGAACGTGCTCAAACGACATCTGAACGCCTGCGCTATCGATCCTGCGTATTGGGAGGAGCTAGCAGCAATCAGGTCATCTTGGCGATCTACAATCTTTAGTAAGGTTAAATCTTTTGAAGGAAACCGCTTGACAACATTAGACGAAAAACGCCAATTGTGAAAAGAGAGGCCTAAACCTTCCTACGTGTAGTTATAACACAACTGGCCAAATCTAAAGTCCCCCATGCAATAGAGTTTTTAAAAATAAGTTTGGCCTAGCCAGCCACATCAGAGCTCACAATAGGGCAAATCCGTAATTGCTAGGGTCGCCGTCATCGAAATCGATGAGGAGGACTATATATATGAGTATGTCGGTAGATATACCGACACACTCATAGACTATAAATATCTATAGTCTATTTCATTACCACGTCCTGCAACTTAAACACTAACAGATTCTATAATCCAATATTGTGTTCCCAGAGACGCCCTGATTGTGGAAACGACTCAATCGTAAAATGTAAGCAGTATATTAATTTCAAAGCTTTTTTTTCATTTTACTTACTTGTTTCGAAAATGAAGAAGAGATTAGTATAAAGGGTGATTTAAGGGTCGTGTAGCAAGAAGACCAAAAGCGAATAAGATGGTCATACTGAACAACTTTTCCCATGGGACCCACCACGAAATCAAAAAAAAATAAGAGCCAGTTAAGAGTCAACTGTGAGTTAATGTATGGAACAGCTGATTTTTTTTTGCGATTTCTTGGTCAGTCCGATGGGAAAAGTTGTTCAGTATGACCATCTTATTCGCTTTTGGTCTTCTTGCTCCACGACCCCTAAATACCCCTGTATAGTAGGTACTGTAGTGAAAATAAAATAAAAATTCACATACAACAACACGTAGAATTTATTTAATATAAAACCAAACGCACTAGGAAAATTCACTGTTAATTCACACACATTTATAAAATTTAACCGTTACACAGCCGAAAGAGTTTTACAGGCCGTAAAAGCTACGCGGCGAGGCGAACTCACGGTCAGTACTATGTCTGAACTAGATTTTTAAGGAGTGCAACAGCGGTGTCGCAATCAGTTTGCCGGACCTTTCGTTCATAAATTTACGTTGAAAAGAACACCTTTGATAGGAGGGGTGATAAAAGATCAAGGTGGCAGATGGAAATGGGATATGAGCGCATGTATGATGATTGAAGGGAAATGGATGAACGCCAAAACAAAAGGTCAAAAGATTTAAACGTTGGCGTAATAACTGCCTTTAAGAATTTTGGGAAATATAATGTGTAAGGGCGACACGGTCCCCATCAAAGGTTGAATTTAGTGAAGGGAAAAGACAACCTCAGCAATGTTCGGCAACATGTACAAACAAAACTAAGTTAAAAATCTAGTTTTTCCCTTTTTAACTAGATGATTAGATCACCAGTGATGACTCCTTCAGTAGTACCAGTAACCGCTCAATTAGGAGCAGGTAATGCCGTGGTTGGTAGGTCTCCGTACACGCACGTCCAGCAGTGGAGGACGTCGATGCAAACACTTGCGTCGAACTATTGCTCGCACTCCGAACCCGAAAGCTAGGAACAAAATTATGTCATAAGAACTACGTTATCACAACTACTTACGTCTGTGAACCAACGTGAGACAAAAACAATTAGACAAGGCTTACCCAGATCGCTTTCCACGACTGGCCTCAGAGTAGAACAACCAAAGACGTGTCCAAAAGGAATTTCTTGCTAGGAACTGGGAAGTGGACTGTCCTCCCCGCCAACTTTCAGAAAATCCGCCGAAGCGACAGACTAGCACTTTTAAATTAACAAAAACTGAGCTTAGAAGCCCCAATTAAAATATATCAAAGAAATGAACTGAAATCCCACAAAAAAAGATTTACAATGGAACAGCATACTGAGAGCTGTTTTCAGTACCGCTTCACAAGAATCAATGATTTTTTCTTTTCAAAACTGTGGCTCTCCGAAATCCGAATCTAGAATAATTCATATTTTAAATTTCAAATAGTCTTTATAAAAACCAACCAGTACACAACTGCCCATACAAAACAACTAGAAGGTTATATAACATCAACACGTGAATAAATGTACGACGCCACCTACAGGGGAAACCAAAGAGTTCTAGCCGCAACACCTGAATCAAAGCAACACAAAACACAAGCGACCACGAACCCTGAAGGAAAAAGTTCATGTAAAATGCGTTAGATGTCGTGGTAATAAACCAACTGCCAAAATTCGTTAAAATAGAAATGAACAAATATTAAAAAGGAGTCGTTAAGCGACGTCTGCGAGTTCACGCTGCAGTACCTACTATTTTACTCAGATGTCCCTGCGGCTCCTCCCGAGATTTATAAAGAACCTAGACAGGGATAGAGTACCTATAGAGATATAAATTTGCCACGATTATGAGGAATCCAACGACACCTCATATGTCGAAATCCGTCAAACGGTTTAGGCTGTAGGGCGTGCCAAAGAATAAGACATACATACATACATACATACCTACATACATACATACATAGGTACATAATATATACATACATCATCCCCAAGGACAAACTCAATACCTATACCGGCGAAAGATGTTTTGAAATCGGATGAGTATTAGTTGTCTGGAAGAGATCGCTCTTTAGTGATGAGACCGCCGTTGTTTGCCTATATTCGCTGTTTTCTGTACTGTATTCAAGGTGTGCAATAAATAATATTTGTATTGTATTGTATAGGTAGTTCCACTAGATTTGATCGCAAAAAAAGTGAATGTTTCCGTAGTTATTCAAATAAGCATCTGTATGTTTTCTTATCTCGTGGAAAATGCAGTTGTCAATAGGTACATGATGTAACGAGTGCCAGTTGCTTCAGTCATCTTTGAAGAGGTTTGATAACGAAATAACAAATTAATGAAAATGTAATGACAACTTTATCTGCTACATAAATTTCAAACAAAAAAAACAAGGAAATTTATTATTCTCTTTGGTTTTTACGATTAATATTATATTCATATACCTACGCATATCTGACCTTTATTTATTCATATAACCCACTTATTTAAATATAACTATTTGAATCGGTATCTATAAATATTTAAATAAAATAGATCAAAATATTTTATTTTCTGTTTTTTTAGAATTCGATGTATCTATGTAAATAATGCTTAACAAAATAGTTTAAAGAAACTTTTTGGTCTATTTTGCAATTCACTGTTGAACATGCTATCGGTTCGAAAAAAGAACAGTAATTTCAAAATCCCGCTATCATTACATGACATGTTGTTGTGTGCGTGACCTCAACTCTGGTGGGACTACCTATAGTTCCGGAGACTATACAATACAACACTTGCAATCACAAACTTTTCCTCATTATAATTTTAATATTATATTAGTATAGGCTTAGGTGCCTAAATCTATTTTATGGGATAATTTTTAATGAATAGAAAGTAACGTTGGTCGGTCGTTCGTTCTATAGAAACAACCTCGTCTACGTTTAAACAATTACACCCAAAAACACTCATTCACCAGGAAATCAAATAGCGTTTTCGCTATTTTTTCCTTATTCCTGAGTGGTATAAGATTGAAAAGACATAAACTAAAGTATGTTACCACTGATTGACTTGATATTCGTACCCAACTCGCAAATGTCAGAAGGTAGAAAGATCGGTTTTCCAGTCACAGTAAATAGTTGTTGAATAACGTATGAGGCAAGCCGATCTCGATGTTCGAGATCATTCCCGATTCACGGGCTAGGGCTGTCAGCGAATCCATTAATTATTTAACTTGTTTGTCATGTGTTTTTTCAGCAATTTATTCGAGTAACCGTTTGGCATAGTTTCCCAAATGGTATTAATATTTTTGTATCATCAAATATTTGCCAACTTTGGTGTCGAATAAATTTTACGATTCCCTTCATCAACGTTGTGCCAGATGATGGAATTTGCTTTATATATAGGCGTGTTGGAGCATTTTGAAATTATATATTTGTTCCGTTTGATCAGTTGTATTTAAGTAAAAACTAGTGTCACATAAAAAAGGATCATTTTTCAAATCCCCAAAACCCTATCAATCTATATAGATTTACACTCACAATAAAGAGGTCTGTCTGTCAGAGCAATGTCTGTGAAATGTAACTTAGATTAGAAGCTTTGTAAGTTTTTATGTAGGGGGTAATATCCGTAAATACTCGATTGTTGTATTTTATTTTAACATTCGTTCACCTCTGTATATAGAGTGAACTTTCCGGATGGACATAGTCTTTATTACCGTGGCTTTGCTCGCGTTCCTTGTAATACGTGGGTGGAGTCGCCCCGGCAGCTAGTTGTTTTGTGAGAGTCGACGTACAACAGATATTTTATAGAAAAGCTTATGCATATTTTGTTTATTTAAACATGGCTTCTACAAGTGTTGAGTTAGTTAAGACTTGAACCTACCCTTATAAAAACTTTCTCAAGTCAATCTACATAAAAAATGAGGTGACAACCCTCAAGCTTGGGGGGTCCTTTTATGAGTTGTTAATCCGCTTTACATGATAAATGTAGGAAAATAGCAGTTAACATTTCAACGCTAGAAATAAAAGCTGAAGACGAGTGTCGACGGCTTAAAAAGGGAATGTCAAATAGGTACTGTATTTTAGATGTAAAGGACGTTCCAGAATTCATGAAAAAGTTAATAAGAAATCAGTTTGATGCGTTGTATTTCCTCCTTGTTATAGAAACGTCCAGGGGTTATCACAACCGTGCATTGAAGGCTGAAAGTCAATGCTCCACCAACGAAATTCAGAAACCTGTATGCAAAGGCAAGTGGTCATAGAAAAATTCGACAAACTAGTGCGTATGAACCAGAAAAATCGATGAGGCTATTTGTCATGTCCTACTCCATACATAACCCCATACTGTGTACATTATGCTATGATTAAGTAACAAAATTAAATTATACAGAATAATGTGTTTCCTTTTAATACAAATCTTACGTGATTTTTGGGACGCCCTTTACTTGCCTGCCAAGCGTTTTCTTTGAAATAAGAGCACCCCTAAGTTTAACAAACATACATAATTATCTGAGGAACCTTGTACGTCTCCTAACTTTCACACTTAAATAACGGAAATGCCACGGAACTTAACATATCATTGAACGATAAAATAATCACCTCTTCCACAGACAAAATAGCTATTTGGATATGCAATTAGATGGAATATATTGGAAAACTACCAATACGTAATAGCCATGAAATGCAGTTCGCTTGAATTTTATGCAAAATTGCCTTTTTACGACCGCGCACCGTGTCTCCTACCTACTCATAGTGCCTTTATATGCGACCATTTTATTTGGACCCTAGAATATGCATTCGCAACCTCTTGTAACACCTGGAATGTAAAGTCGCGGAGGGGTTTAAGTAGCTCTCGTTATGTTTGTGGCCAAACTGGCAGCTGCTTCCCAATTTCTTGATGCAGGAGCATGGAAAGTTGCTTGAGGAAGTTGAAAGTATTAGTTAATTAACTGTTCCTCTCATAAGGCTGAGAAATAACTTTAACAATACAGTTTACCGCCGCCTGAAATATCATACGGAAAAGTACTTAACTACTTAGTTGAGACGTAAGTAGTAAGTAGATCTCGTTGGGACAGGTTGTGAGTTTAATTGCGATTATTTAGAAGATTTGGCGTGTTATGAAATGTGGTGATAATAATTAATATGGGTTTTTGTAAACTGTACAAAACTAAGTATTATTACATGCAAGAGGGTCTTTAGTTTTAGGTACTTACACGATTAAACGGTAGTGTCTTGTTTGTAATGTTTCTAACGAATAATTTAAACTTCAAAAAAATATTTTTAACAAGATGAGTTTAAATTTATTTTTTGTTATCGGTGAAAAATAAATACCATTTTAATGAACATAGTATGGCTCTTGTCTAACGGAATCCTTTAGAATTACTCTTGACTGGTTTCATTTACCTAAGTATCTGTAAATAAAACTATTTAAAAATAAGTAAACATTATTATTTTAGTATCTTTCTGTACTAATAGACTGACTGCGAGGTATTTCACTAAGAGATCTTGATGAAAGAAAATACAAACGCTCTAAATAAATATTCAATGTTTGAATTATATTTTACAAAGCACACTGCTTAAATAAGCGGGGATATGTAGCTTCAAAAGAAAATCTTTATATTTGTATCTCATTCACTACGGAGGGACGAAAAATAACACTTACTTTGCTCTACAAGAATACACTGTCTGTAAAACAAAAGTAGTCTTTCCTGTGGTCAAGAGTTAAGGGCATTCGTGCCTAAAAAAATATTTTGATTGCATGTTCCTAATCATTTAAAAGGAGACGTCGTTTATGCGGATTATGAGTTCTACCAAATATTATTAGGCTTTCTTGCCCTTAACTTTGACAATCTCCACAGAAAAAAACGCGAACCTAAATCTCTGTATGACCCTTATCTGTCTTCTTTCTTGGTCTGGGTTTATTTCACCACTGTTCTTTTACCGAATTGTTTTAACCCTTTTAAAGTCATCGCTAGGTCTTTCAATATAAAAATAGTAATATGATAATAAGTAGTAGATATTTCAAACTGTGCAAAAAGTTATCATTGTAGTAATATTTTTCATTACAGTATGTGGAGAACATACCATGATGAAAAATAAGTGTACAAAAATACAAATTAAAAAAATAAACCTCCAAGGTGCGTGTGCGGGCGCCACGCGCGCAGCGTACGTTTCCATAGTTGCCCTTCCGTGACAATATACAAACTTAAAGGGGGGCTTATTGTAGAAACTATGGACATATTGATTTCACATCTAATTGTAAACAATAAATGTAAATATAACAAGTAAAAAATAGATGTTGCATCAATGCTAATGCATCAAAGATCCAGGTGTCATTTTTTTATTGCTCTTGATATCCTCGCACTTTGGCTACGCGCTAGCGCAATAGGCAGAACACTACACGACACTTTTCGCGTAAAATCTCAATCCGTCGGTAGCGCGTCTCGGAGTTTAGGCCCCGGATAGGGAGTAAAATAAAAATAAAATACTTATGATGAGAGCTTTTCATAGAAGAAGTTACGAAATTGGAATTTCTCGGCGGTGCATTGCTACTTCAAGCCTTAATTGAGCAGTTGGCTCTTCTACAATAATACGACTATGGTTTTAATTGTTCTCTCGATGAAAGAAAACGAGCAGAACGCACCTTGCTCAAGAAGTCAATTGTTTTTCAGAACTGAAGTGGCGTTCCGAGTCTTTTGTTTTAGTAGGCTTTCCTTGAAAGGGTTTGAATGCTTTTCAATTATAGTCAATGGAAAGTTACAACAAAACGTTAAACTTTGCTTTAATAACACATTCAATGACGTTGGATTCAGAAATTAGGTGGCAATGCAATGTTTGAACTAGATTTTATTTTAAACTAGCTGTTGCCCGCGACTTCGTCTGCGTAGAACTTGTTATCGTCTTAGAAAAATGATTGCTTTTAAATTATTTTAGGTGCAAGCCTAACAAACTTCTATTATCTTAGGGGATGCTTTCCGCGATAAAAACTATCCTATATCCTTCCAATTAAGGGTCTCAAACTATCTCTACGCCAAATTTTATCTAAATACGTTCAGGGATTAAGCGTAAAAGGTAACTTTGCGATGAGTTTGTTAGTTT
This sequence comes from Epinotia nisella, assembly GCA_932294315.1. Lineage (NCBI taxonomy): Eukaryota > Metazoa > Arthropoda > Insecta > Lepidoptera > Tortricidae > Epinotia > Epinotia nisella. Next base: position 13,018,325 of record OW028682.1, on the reverse strand, counting down.
AAATTGCTAAATATAAATTGAAATGTCAGTTTTTACAAATATAAATATTTTAAGTATCATCAACCGACGTTTATGCTTCATTTATTTTTTTCATAATGTAGATTTTAAAGGGAAATGTTTTTTTTATGTCTACTAAGGTAATACATTACTGGAAATTTTTGCCTAAATCCGTTCAGAAATCTTACTTACTTTAGTCGGTCCGGGCTACCTGTATAGTTTTGAAAGCAAAATTATCTTATGCCAAAAGACGTAGAACTTTCCATCTCCATCTTCAGTCCCTATTTAATGATGTTAGAGAATAAAATATTTTGATGTGATAAAATAATCGTTTTTAATAAAAAAAAATGATCCGCAGTTATAATCTAACATTACCTTCTTTTCGATTCTGTGAGCGTCGCAGTTCTAACCTGACCTACATTTCGGTTGCTGTTCGGTTCTGTAAAGGTCACTGTTCTAACTTAAACTCCAACTGCTAACAGAAAAGTAGGTTACTACTTTTCTGCTAGCAGTTGGAGTTTATATTTTGACTAATTAATGGCTTACTAAATATCATATGACCGAAGAATTAGGATTGTTCATTTTTTTTCTTAAGTGCTATTTCGAAAACCATTTCGAGATATGAGGTATTCTAACAGTTTCCGACATTTACTTCATCAAAATAATGGATGATTAAAGATATTTCAGCATATATCCGTGTGACCTTTGTTTGACCTTCTGTGGACCTCCCTCGTGGCTGAATCAGAAAAGACTTCGGTCATTAAAAAAGAAACACTTATCGAACCTGTGGTATTTTCCGTCACTGTCAAGCTTCTGTCAAGCAACTATAAACATAAACCGACTTTAACAGAACTGTGAGATACGAAATTAATTTAAATATCGTTATTTGTGATTAACTTAATGGAAGACATGGAAAATTACATGAAATGTTATTATCCAACGTGTAAAAACGACTCCAAAAATAGCTCGAAAACGATAGTTCGCATCCGGGAAGACTTGCGTGAAAGATGGTGTCGTGAAGCCAACGTGGAGTATTCAGTATTATCAGTGGTTATACACAATACTGCTGCGAGGATCACTTCGAAGTAAGTATAAAAAAACCACATGCATTCAATTCATTCAGTTTTAAAAATATAAATTTTATAAATACAGAAAGGATATCTACTAGACTCATCAGACTAAAAGCTAGCTTTATGGGCAGGTTTAGTAACAGAGTACATACATACATATGTATTACACGCCTGTGTTATGTATGTGCGCGGTTTTGTCGTGGTCCCATTGATTTGTCCCATCAATGAGACCACGAGGGAGACTTGTTTCTTGCAGTCCCATTAAGTTCTATTGGAATGGACTTAAACATGCTGTATATGTATGTGCGCTCCCACTTTTCTTCCAACACTAGGTAGGATATGTTCGTTAGGTGTATGATATCCTGGTATTTTGACAATTTTTTTGCTCTGTTTGCCCTTCGGGCATCTAAGGATACCTAACGAACCTAACCTATGTATCTATAACCTATCTTTTACAACATATATGTGTAATTTATATTATATACAGAAAGTGAAATGTAATTAATGGGATCTCGAGAAACAAGCCTCCCTCGTGGCCCCATTGAGGTTAGCAAGTGACAGTATTTACACACATATTTAAGATTTCCCTAATATATTTTGTTTCTTAGCTTATTTACATAACTTTTCATATTTAATTGTTCATATTGCAGCCTGAAAAAGATGTGACAAACAGCAACTTTAAATCTGTGAAAAAAACAACCGACATTTAAACCTACAGCGAAGCTAAGAAATGTTGGAGCTACTTTACAGGAAGAGAATATCTAATGTTGAAAATAAAACATGTTATTTAATTCAGACCACTTTTTATTAATTTTGTAAATATATAAGATAAGATGAGCTTTTATTTTGTTATAAGGATAACAGAGTTTTTGGCCATATTTTATGCACTATTTTAAAAATAAAGTTTTATATTGTTTGTTTTTTATTATTTTTCACTAATATTTCACTTTCCTATTCATTATTCTTAAAATATTCTTCTTCTTCCGCATAAGGACCGCCTAAAGCGGTGAAAGCCTCCTCCAAAGCTTTCCAGGTTTCCCTGTCTTTAGCTTTTCTTCCCCAATAGCATCCCGCTGTCTTTTTGATATCATCACTCCATCTTGAGAGTGGTCTTCCTTTTCTTCATATGCTGTCCATGGGGTACCATTCTGTTGCTATCTTTGACCACCTTTCATCTTTAACTCTTAGTGTATGCCCTGCCCATTTCTATTTGAGTCACAGCGCTCGTTTGACTACATCTGTGGCATTGGTTATTTTTATGATTGACTTGTTTTTCACTCTATCACTAAATTTCAATCCCAGATAGCTTCTCTCCATTCCTCTCTGACATACCTTCAGTTTGTACAGCGTTTTTTTGGTTAGGGGCCAGGTTTGGCATGCATAAGTGAGACATGGGAGTAGACAGGTGTTCATGGGTTTAGTTTTCAATTTAGTAGGCATTTTACTTTTGAAAATTTCCTTCAGGGACCAATACTTACTCCATGTGAGTTTTATTCTTCTATCAACTTCTTTTTCAGTGCTTGATTTAAAGGAAATTAAGTGACCTACATAAATGTAGTCTTCAACATATTCTAGCGGTGACGAATCTAGCATGATCTGTATAGGCTGTCTGTTTGTCATTACTTTTGTTTTGTCTTCGTTTACATGTAATCCCACTTTTTTGCTTTGAGTTGCTAGTGACTATATATATATATATAGGTTTCCCAAAACTGTTCCGCATGCTTAATGATGTTATTTATGTAACATGCATCAAAAGTTTCCCATACTAAGATAACATTCCTTGTTACTTCGAAACATGGGTCAGCAACACAAAACAGAGGCTTTTTCTTAGCACATGCAAGCATGTGGCATTGTATTTGGGTTTTAAATTTATTGCAGAAATTTCAGAATGAGAAATGAACACGTTTAGAATGACAATGATGACATTGACAGATGTCTACAAACCATCGATTGACATTTAAAACTTTTTTTTCTATATTGGGCGTGTCCTATACATAAATTCAGCCACCACATGTAATTTACGAGAAGTCGTATCTCATATTTTCAAAAAATTATAAAAAATAAACAAAGCGATGAATTGCTAAAATATTGAAATTAGTTTCTTGAATTACTCTATATTTTCGAAAAATAAAATAAAAATGGGGGGTTAAAAAAAATGAACAATCCTAATTCCCTTACTTCAAAAAAATACTTGTAGCCCATACATACTTCCAACCCTTTTTGACCTCCTGACTTTGACCTAGGATGAATTAAAAAAAAACGCTATAATTTATTTTCTAGTCTTTGAGTAGGTAGGTACTTTAAAATTGTCTTGTTTCCAGTACAAGCTTTCAACTCCTTTTAGCACCTTTAGGGGATGAATATCCTTTAACCCCCTTATATAATCAATTTAAAAAACGCGCAATGTATTTTTCTAGTCTTCCAACAAACAGTCTAAAACCGAAGTTACAAATCTCTTACTTTAATAATTTCTTGCTCTCCATACAAACTTTGAGTACCCTTTAACCCCTTAGGGGTAGAATTTTCCAAAACGCTGAAAGTACTTTTATGTATTCTAATAAAATCTATGTATCTTTTATAAATTTTCAAGTCTCTAGCTAATAAAAAGTTTCCCTTATACAAACTTTGCACCCCTTTTTCACCGCCTTAGGGGTGGAATTTTTCAAAACGTTGAAAGCACTTCTTTGTAATTTAATGAGTAATCTTTCAACAAAGTTTTAAGTCTCTAGCTCAAAAAGAAGTGTTCCCCGTACAAACCTTGCACTCCTTTTTAACCCCTAAGGGATGGAGTTTTCAAAACGCTGAAAGTACTTGTTTTGTATTTTAATAAGTAATCTTTCTACAAAGTTAAAAGTTTCTTCAAAATCCTTAATCGTCATGTCTGTATGTCCGTCTGTCCGTATGTTACAGTCATTTTACTCGTAAACTATAAGGTGTATTTGATTAAAATTTTGAGGATATGTGTATTTTGTTAGCCGCTACATAGTTTTGTAATTAAATTACTAAAAAATGATTTTGGTTTTTCATTGTAAGCCCAACGTGTGACAAATCAATCGATAGGCCTTTCAAAACAAATATAAGGTTTCTAAGCAATTTTTTTGATTAAGTGAATAGAGTCGGAGACAATCGCCCCGTAAGTCACTGAAATTGTGTCCCCCCCTCTAATTTCTGAACGGTGTATTTTAAAAATATGAAAAAAATCATGGACATAGGACTTATTTCTTTCACCAAAAAATATTTTGAACAAGACCGGTTCAAAGGTTTTCGAGATATTGCTGAAAAACTGCCTTTCCTATAGAAAAGGACGTAAGTGCCGTAAGATTTCTGTGACTGTACGACCTTTTTTATAGGCACGGAACCCTTCGTTTTGCTTGGTCCGACACGCACTTGGCCGGTTTTTTTAACTTCGTCCGGTACTTTAATAGATACATCTTGGTCAATGGAACAATTTTATTGAAGTAAGGAATCTTGCTCTAAATATTGACAGATTTAAGTCAACTATTGAGTATCTTAAATGGGTTAGAATTAAGATAACAGTAACTTAAAGAAATTAACAACAAATATGGACAAGTATCCGAATTAAATGATTATGATAAACTACACAATTTGCCCTCAAATAAAAAAAAAAACATTCTGTATTAAATAAAAACTGTTAAAATGGAGATATTCTTTTTTATTGAACAAATATTTAACACCAAATAGACAAGCATAACGTTAAAAAATCAGTTCGTTTATTTAACTAGCTCACTATAACGACATTACAAGGGTTCCGGACGAGCCCCTAAAAAGGATAAATGTTCATAATTAAACGAAAGCTCATGGGCTGTTGCGAGCCGAGGGTAGTGAGAATTACCCTCGCCATGCGGTCTGTCGTGGCTTGTTATTAACGTTTCTATTTATTAGTCAAACGGGGCATTTATGCCTGTTCCACATTTATAAATAGACAATATGTCTAACCCATAGAACACTAAATACTATAGAAGGGGTATCAAGCGTGGTTTCTATCGGGAGCTCCACGTCGCATACAACTTTGTGAGCGACTGCACGGCGATCAGCACGGCTATCACAAGACGGCGCGCGAGCCATCTCGATTTTTCTCGCACTATGCCTCTCTTTCTAAGTTTTCTAATAAGAGAGAGACAGATAGTGCGAGAAAAATCGAGAGAGCTCGCGCGCCGTCTTGTGATAGCCGTGCAGGTGACGTTGGCGCGAAAGCTTTGAGCGCATGCTCAAAGTAGTGGCGCGCGTGCCACGCCCACACCGCCTTTCTATATTATTTAGTGTTATGTGGGTTAGACTTATTGTCTATTTATAAATGTGGAACAGGCATAAATGCTCCTTTTGAATAATAGTTAACCTCATCATAATTCTGTATATGTCCCAATGCTGGACCCAGGCCGCCTGTCATGGATGAGATGGAATGGAATGGCCATCTCTATCATAATATTGACAAATTACTTAAGGCATTGTAGAGCGTTTTTCAAAAAAAGTGTACATGAACTTTTTTTTTCAGAATTCGATTTTTTTGGGTTTATCTTACTTAGAATCGTTGATAATATCGATCCTTATACAAGAAAAAAGTTGTCCCCTATGTAATTTTTTTCTTCCATTGCGTCGCGACCATATAAATAAAAAAAAGACTGCATACAAAAATGTGACGATCTGGAATGGAATATTTTGGACACTTTTTTTCTTGTATGAGGATCGATAGTGTCATCGATTCTGAGTAAAAAAAACCCAAAAAAAATCGAATTCTGAAAAAAAAAGTTCATGTACACTGTTCAAGCAAAACAGACCTATTTCCAATATTCATTCAATTTTCACAACTGCCAACATATCGACCTTAAGTTCAGATCAATTTGTTCTAACATTCAAACTATCATTCATTCTTTATCTAGCGATGGCTAGCGCTCTGGTTGCATTACTTGGACGCGACGGACGTGTCATAGTGTGGAGTCAATTTTTGAGGTCAAAGATTACTGCTTGAGCATCACGTGGCGTGTGTAATAAATAATCATCAAGTACTAGTATAATTATTCACTGAGACAGTTCCGAAGTCTCCATGTGCGCGTAGTGTTAAGAAAATGTTGAATCAGAATTATACGTGGTTCATAGTGATATTTCGGCATTTCATTCAACTTCAACCTATGACCTACGCAGCATCAGTTCAACTCATCGTGGAACGAGAAGGGACGCGGCGTCTGGAGTGCACTTGTTTATAAATATCAGTTGGGTCAGGTGAAGCGGACTTGCCACCACTGGTATTGTGAACATTTTTGGTGGACCCATGAGGGGAGAGAACATAGCACGATAAAATATATCAATCAAAGAGGGAACTAATTATCAAGATAAAATAGGTTATCATCAGCATCATAACAACGCGCGGCGCGAGGTCACTTGAAGGTGAACGAGGTACGTGATTACCGGTGTGACGTTAAGCATCGTCGTGATTTATATATCCAAAACATTTAAATTCAGTGCGCGTCAGAGGCATTTTGCGTAGTTGTTTATAGTGAAAGTGGTAATTAGTACGGTAAAACTGCAACATCATACTTCGGGCGAACTTAAGGGCTAAGTTTGCATTTCGTACGGCGGCCATTATCCAGAGTTCGGGTGAGCGAGTTGCGACGTGTTACGAACATTCATTCACCGGACATCCAATTAATTTTACGGTTGGTCTAAGTGAGAATAATAAGTTCATTCAATTAGTCAGTCACTTTAATTATATTCAAGTAAATTTCATATAGCAACATTCGTAAACTTCATTATTCATTCGTTCTTTGTTGACAGTTATCAGACTTCTGTCATTGTCAGTTATTTATTGGATTAAGATATCGATTCACGTTAATTTATCATCGAAAACCTGTTAAAATATAGTATTGGCATAGCTCAATGCGGCATTGAAGCGACAAAGTGTAATTTATTTGTTGTGAATTGACCGCTCATGGTCAAAACAATAATACTAGTTGAGTATTCTGTTTTTGTGTAGTCAATAAGTGTTTACTTTACGATTGTGGCGATTGTAATTAGTATTTCAACACGATACCATTTATTGCGTAGTCAGTCATGGCTCCGATATCAGTAAAGGCGGCCAAAATACAATTCAGGTCAAAATATAGAATATTAACCGATTACGCTGGCACAGTTAGCGAACGCTATGGTACCATCGCGGCGACAGTGGCAAGCCGTCATTTTGAGGGTGTTTACCCACAGTTCGTGGAAAGCTACGAGGTTCTGTTAGGCGCGGGACCTACTGAAATAACCGAGGCGGAATTGGAGCAGGTAGATAAGGAATTCAGTGAGGTGAACCGGCTGCGCGTCCAGCTCAGCCAGTGGACTGAGGCTGTTGGTGAGGCACCAGCGGACGAGGCTAAACCTACTCAGGCATCGATGGCGCGCCTGCCGGCTATTGAGTTACCACGATTCTCAGGTGAGTTGGTAGACTGGTTACCTTTTTATGATCTGTTCCTATCATTAGTACATAACAGGGATATCTCTGAGGCAGAGAAGCATTATTATCTGCGAGCATCATTGGATGGTGATGCGCTCTCAGTAATACGACAGTTACCTATGGATGGTACAAATTATTCTGTAGCTATGTCGCTGCTTCTGCATAGGTTTCAAAACAATCGGAGGCTGCTAGACACCTACATTGGCCGCATTATAGGCCTGCCAAGCGTATCAGGCTGCAACGCGGCGTTGCAACACACATTCCTGGACCCGTTGCGGGAATCAATTCAGGCATTAGAGAAGCTTAAACAGCCGGTCAACGAATGGTCATACTTGCTAGTTTTTATTGTATTACAGAAATTGCCGGTCAGTATTAAGACGGCCTTTGAGGAGCGCTATGGGAAGGACCCTGAGCATCTGCCAACCATCAAGCAGCTGGTGGAGCTTCTCGAGGACCAGTGCCGAGTTCAGCGCGTGGTCGCCTCTCCAGAGGCTGAGAGAAGGACGCCAGGGCGACGCCGCTCCCCACCTCACCAGGGGCGGGCGGGTCAAGCGACGTTGCGACCGCCACAGCCAGTAAGGGTGCTGGCCGCTGAGCCCGGACCCTCAAATCAGGTGACATCTTTTTATAATCATTGCTCATACTGTGGCAATCAAACCCACAGTCTATACAAGTGTTCAGAGTTTCTGCGGATGACTCGATCAGATCGGAGGTCATGGGCTCGCAAATCCGGGCACTGCTTCAAGTGTCTGCGTAAACATTATGCAAGAGACTGCACACAGCGTAATTGGTGCAACCAGTGTGGCACGGATGCCCATAATTCGCTGTTGTGTAATGCAGAGACTACTGGTCACACGTCAAGGACACCTGAGGCAGCTGTTCAACGTGCGGACGCTGCGCAGCGCGCGTCAGCAAGGGCGGCATCACCCGGCCGTCTGAACCCGTCGCCGCGACCGGCCAGACAGGTTTGGGCTACTCAGACAGCTCACACTTCGAGAACAGGGATAGTAGGCGAGCAGGTGGAAGGTTCAGCCGCAGCGGCACCTCAACCTCCGCGCCCTACACCACTGGCTCAGGTCATCCAGTCAGGCCACATAATTCGCCCACGTATAGGGGACCGTGCGCGATTGGCCCAGGAGACCTTCAATTCACTGCGGTTCGGCTCGAGGACGAGCCCGGAGCCACATTTGTGAGATAATGGAACTGGTGGTGTATCAATGGGTCAGATGCCAATCACCATCTGCCCCACAGCTGTCATTATGGTCAGGTCAGGCCAAGGGCAATATGTCAAGGTCAGGGCGCTCGCTGACACTGGAGCGGCCGTGACAGTTGTACAACAATCATTAGTCAATCAATTACAGTTACACCACCAGTATAATAGCAGTCAAATTTATGGTATCGGAAACCACCGGGTGGACATTCCAGGCACCATTGTCAAGTTAGTCATCAAACCCATAGGCAAACTCGTACCTATAATAAGTACAATGGCGGTAGTAATATATTCGTTAACTGGGAATATTCCCTCGTGTCATACCAATTTGAAGGCGCGACTCAACGCCTCAAACTTTCAGTTAGCTGACCCTAACTTCGATCAGCCTCACGATGTGGACATCATTCTGGGTACTGATGTACTTGATTATGTATTTGATGGTACAAGGATACCTACTCATATTCCAGGTCTATCAGCCTATGGGTCCTGTTTTGGACATCTCATCATGGGAGCGGTCTCCAATCAACAATCATCACTTCACTCAAACGGCACGTCTGTAGAGGACTACGGGCTTCATGCAACCCGGCTGGAGGACGTCCTGGAGCGGTTCTGGAGGACCGAGGAGCCCCCAGCGGAGCCAGCAGAGCACCCTGAGCATTTGGAATGTGAGAGGTTGTATGCAACTACTACTCAACGTATGCCTGATGGCAAATATATGGTTCGATTACCGTTCTTATCGAACAGGCCCGCACTGGGTGAATCAAGGGCCATTGCTATGCAACGACTGCGGTCATTAGAGTCGAAAATGGCTAAAAATCCTGACTTCGCTGCGAAATATAAGGAATTCATGCGGGAATATGAATCTTTGGGTCACATGTCACTGTCAACCTTCAACTTTGACACTGAGCATTACGTCATTAGTCATCATGGAATATTCAAAAAGGGGGGAGATAAATTACGTACTGTATTTGACGGAAGTGGGAGAACTACGACGGGCGTATCTCTCAATCAATGCCTACATGCAGGCAAACCTCTTCAGAACGACATAACTAAGATATTGCTCAATTTCAGACGACATCAAATTGTATTTACGAGCGACGTCCGAATGATGTTCAGGCAGACCTGGATTCATCCCGACGATCGAAGGTATCAGCTCATCCTGTGGAGGGAGGACCCGTCACAGGAAGTCAAGATACCACGATGTGCTGCACTTCCTGGGGCTGTGTCATACTCGCTTCACGGATTTGGAGATGCATCCGAGCTTGGATACTCCGCGTGCGTGTACCTCAGAACGGAAGACGCAGCTGGAAACGTACTGGTACACTTAGTATTAGCGAAGTCACGCGTAGCGCCAAAGCGAGTCACTCAAACAATACCAAAACTGGAATTGAGCGCGGCGCACTTAGTATACAAGCTACTCAACCATGTGGCTGAATCATATGAAGATTCTATTGAGCTGGACAGCATCAATGCATGGTCGGATAGCACCATCGTGTTGTCGTGGCTGAACACGAAACCTCACCTACTGCAAACGTTTGAGGCAAACAGAGTGCAAGAAATTCAACGATCTAAACGTCAGATGACGTGGCGTCATATAAGGTCAGAATTAAACCCAGCGGATGTGGCATCGCGAGGGCTGTCGGCAAAGGATTTGCTGAAGTATCAATTGTGGTGGTCACCAAACTGGCTACTCACGGGCGAGAGTCAATGGCCGAGTTTACCAGTCACTGTACCTATTGGATTGCCAGGCTTCAAGAAGCTCGTTCATACCTTGACGGTTACCGAGTCATGGGAAGACACGCTGCTGACCCGGGTCAGCTCGTTCAGCAAGTTAATCAACATTACCTCATATGTACTCAGATTCTGTAAGAATATTAGGCTACCGAGAGATCAACGTAATCTTCAGCCTGTACTCACTCTGGATGAAAACAGAGAGGCTGTCAAACATTGGGTACACAAGGTTCAATTAGATACCTATAAGGAAGAAATCGTACTCATAAAGAAAGGAAAGCGAGTATGTAAGTCACTTCAAAAACTCAGCGTTTTTATTGATGACAATCATTTCATTCGCGTCGGAGGCCGGCTGCGTAAATCTGCGTTGTCTTACGGAGCTAAACACCCGTATCTCATACCTAAAGATCATCGTTGGGGTCAACTACTGATCGAACATTATCATAAGGTGTACTGTCATGCACCAACCACGGCCCTCATTAGCATACTGCGGCGACAATTTTGGATACCGTCAATCAAGCGTCAGGTATCTCGGGTCATCAACAAATGTATCTCATGTTTCAGATTCAACGCTCCTGGTCAGAGCCCATATATGGCGGACCTCCCTGCAGATCGCGTTACAGCTGCACGCCCGTTTTCAGGGGTGGCTGTCGATTTTGCCGGGCCATACTTAGTCAAAGCTAGTTTGCTCAGGAATGCCAAATCAGTTAAAGCTTATCTGTGTGTGTTTGTATGTTTAGGAACCAAAGCACTGCACCTCGAGCTCGTGTCGTCACTGAGTAGCGAGGCGTTCATAGCAGCGTTCTCACGGTTTGTAAGTCGACGAGGGCTGCCTTCACTTGTCAGATCGGATCGAGGTACCAACTTTACAAGTACTAGTTCATACCTCAAGGAGGTAAATCAGTTTTTGCTGGATAATGCGGTCATCATCCAGGAAGAACTTAAGTGTCAGCACGTCCGGTGGGAATTCAACCCGCCAGGGGCACCTCACATGTCAGGTCTGGTCGAGGCAGCTGTCAAAAGCACTAAGAATCTGCTCAAGCGAGAAATCCAGGATCACATACTGACATTTGAGGAACTCACGACCGTGTTGTGCAAGGTGGAGGCCATCCTCAACTCGCGGCCGCTGGTTCCCCTGTCGGACGATCCGTGTGATTTCGACGTGCTTACACCTTCTCATTTTGTCATTGGTCAGCCGTTAATCGCCCTACCAGAACCTCACTGGAAGGACATTCAAATGTCGCGCTTATCGCGGTTTCAATTAATTCAGAAAATAACTCAGTCAATTTGGTCTAGATGGCATTTAGAGTATCTTCATACATTGCAATTGCGTAACAAATGGTATCGTCACGTCAATAATTTGCAACTAAATGATTTAGTATTTATCATGGATGAGAATTCACCGCCGTTAACTTGGCGTAGAGGACGTGTAATTGAATTACATAAGGGTTCTGATGATATTGTACGGTCAGTTAAATTAAGAACTCAAAATGGGGTCCTCGTCCGCCCTGTGGTCAAATTGTGTAAACTGCCAGTAGAATGTGAGGCTACACAGTAATCCACTACTGTGATATCTATTCAAATTATATTTCAATGTCATAATATAAATTCATATAATAGTGTTGCACTGTACCATAGTAATTAAGGTCATTTTTAATTATCAATGTTGTATCTAGAGCTTTTAACTATTTGTTAAATGTGTAATTATTTGTGAGTCTACATATAGTTATGTTTCATTTCTATTATTACTCCTAGCTCTAGCTTTGTAGCAATAAGGCTCATGTGATCGCTCCACTTTTCCCTGGCGGCCGGAGGAATGTTCAAGCAAAACAGACCTATTTCCAATATTCATTCAATTTTCACAACTGCCAACATATCGACCTTAAGTTCAGATCAATTTGTTCTAACATTCAAACTATCATTCATTCTTTATCTAGCGATGGCTAGCGCTCTGGTTGCATTACTTGGACGCGACGGACGTGTCATAGTGTGGAGTCAATTTTTGAGGTCAAAGATTACTGCTTGAGCATCACGTGGCGTGTGTAATAAATAATCATCAAGTACTAGTATAATTATTCACTGAGACAGTTCCGAAGTCTCCATGTGCGCGTAGTGTTAAGAAAATGTTGAATCAGAATTATACGTGGTTCATAGTGATATTTCGGCATTTCATTCAACTTCAACCTATGACCTACGCAGCATCAGTTCAACTCATCGTGGAACGAGAAGGGACGCGGCGTCTGGAGTGCACTTGTTTATAAATATCAGTTGGGTCAGGTGAAGCGGACTTGCCACCACTGGTATTGTGAACATACACTGTTTTTGAAAAAACGCCCTGTAGCAGCGTAGGGCCAACTGCCCAGTTGTCCCTACGCTGAATCAATCTAGCAATCCCTCGCTTGGCCATTGCGGGGCATATCACGTAATACCTTATTGAGACTCTTTAATGGCGACCGGTTAGCCATAGTGGATAGTGACACGTCCTACGAAGCTGAAGGTCCTAGGTTCGAATCCCGGTAAGGTCAAATATTTGTGTGATAAGCATGAACATTTGTTCTCAGAGTCTTGGATGTTTTCTATGTATTTAAGTATTTGTTTGTACCTATTAAATATATCGTCGTCTAGTACCCATAACATAAGCCTTATTAAGCTTACTATGGGACTACGTCAATTTGTGTAAGATTGTCCTCTAATATATATTTATTTATTTAAATGAAGAAAAGCTTATGGTACAGTAAGGGAAATAATGTATTCACGTACCACCGTAGAACCCTATCGCAATAAGGTGACATATCACTCGAGTTTGAGTGACGGTGGCCTGTCAATTGCGACAGAGTTCTACTGTGGTACGCGAATACATTTCCCTTACTGTACATACATAAAATATCCAATAATATTCCGTGTATAAATACATTCCAAACAAAGCAATTGTTGCGAGCCTACCAAGATTGGTAGGCTAGACCTGAGTGCCATCAGTTGGTTAATTAGTTAAGTCGAAGTGGAAGCATTAGTGCAGTCTTATTGCATAGGCTTGATTATTTAATGAATAAGAGATTTTATAGTGAACACGGTGATTTTTTAGGGTTCCGTACCTCAAAAGAAAAAAACGGAACCCTTATAGGGTCACTTTGTTGTCTGTGTGTCTGTCAGTCAAGACCGTTTGTCTCGTGGAGGTATCGAGTTTAAATTAAAACCATATACTCAGGTTTTATTTACAGTCCCTTAAAGATGTGAAAAAAAGTTAAAATAAAAAAGATACGGCCGTTTATGTCGCAAAAAACGTATATTTCGTCACTCTCAAGGGAATCATAATGTATAGGGTAGGTACTTCTCGTTGACCTAGAACTATGAAATTTGGCAAGTAATATTGTCTTATACTACAAATACAGAGAAAAATCTGAAAACTATACATTTGTAATTTCGTACGGGTTTATGCCGCAAAAAACGTATATTTCGATACTCTCAAGGGAATCATATAGGGTACTTTCCGTTGACCTAGAACTATGATATTTGGGAAGTAATATCGTCTTGTACTACAAGTACTTACAGGGAAAAGATCTGAAAACTATACATTTGTAATTTTGTACGGAACCCTCGGTGGGCGAGTCGGACTCGCACTTGTCCAGTTTTTTTTACAACAGTCCAAATTTTGGGAGATGGAAAGTTCCATTTAAAGTTGTGGGTTTAGGTTAACTAAAGTGATGTTTAAGTCCCGTCTAACCTATCGGTCTTTTTAGAAACGTATGTGTTTGACACATTGACGTTCAGTTTTGACGTGATAATGTCTTATAAATCGATGAACGCCGGCTGCACGCACGAAAAAGTGGGACTCATTGATGTCCCGTTCCGTTGACTGACATAGCCCAAACCGCTGGTTCTAGAGATTCCAAATTGGCACGTAATAGGTTCCTTTTATGGTCTAGGGTACACAATGAAAGGATTTTTCAAAATTCACCCTCTAAGGGGGTGAAATGGGGGTCCAAAGTTTGTATAGGGAAACAAGATTAGATCGAATATTTTATTCGAAACTTCACAGGAGTATTCCTAACGATAAATGTGTAAATACGTGTTATGCAATTATTCATTAATGTTTTCTTATGACGTATCACGTAAAATTATCGTCCGTAAACCGACTTTAAAGTCGCCGTCAATGGAACCTGCTAACTATGTAAACAAACAATGTATTGGAATTGACGTTTTAAATGTCAATTCCAAACATTGTTTGTCTACATAGTTAGCAGCTACCATTGACGGCGACAGTACTGTCGCCGTAAAAAATGGTTGTCTGTACAGACAACCATTTTTTAACTAGGTATTTAATCATTAAAGCGACATAAATAAATGAAAACATCCGGATAATTAATTAAAAGTTATTTCCATAAAAAAACTTGAAGAGTTCAGAGTAACCGAAATACACTGCGAAACTTTCATTATAATGTTAATTTCCGTTAACAGTTTTATCTAAAAAACCACAACAATTACCTTGATAATAAACCCCACATTTTTTTTTAACTATCCCGAGCAGCAATATTTCACGAGAGACAATCAATTTCAGCGATTTAAGTTATATGGAAACCACATATTACTTACAAATAGGTAACCTACCTGCCGAATAGCATTATTATAAGCCGCTTCAGCGGCCGGCAGTTTAAATTTAGCAAATAACACTGTAATAATACTTGGGAAATTAACATAGGTAATACAGTCAACATCAAAAGTAACTACGCCATCGAAGACGTCAAAAGTTCTTATTCTCTTTTAATAAAGGCTTTTGACATCTTCGTTTGCGTAGCTACTTTTGATGCTGACTGTACATGGAGATACAAATTCTTACTTCCTAATAAAAGTAATATTTGCTTTTCATTGAATGTGTGCTTCACTTATGTTATAAATTATTCCATCAGTGGATGTATTTCGGGTGAAATGATAATGTTGATCAATGATACGATATAGCTATATTACCTACCTACATGTATAAACAAAAATATGCTACCAGAAAAAAAACTACGTGCCTAATACCATAACATAATAGACAGAAAATCGTTAGGTACATTTATCGGTTTCCATCAAAATACGTATTGCAAAGCTTTTGTTTTTCCTTTATCATAAGTCGGTAAAGCGGCATGAGTTTATAAAAGGATCCGCAAAGCTTGGCCGAATGTGTAATCTACGAGCTTTTGGGGACACCCCGACTAATCTACTTCGAAACAAATGCTAAGAGGAATTTATTTATTTTACGAGCAACTATTGATTTATTTACGTATTTCATTTCCCTTATACTAGGTACATATATGAATTTTGTACAAAATAGTTGATTTTCATATTAAATTTTGATATTAATTGAAATACAACATTCACTTTGCACGTATTTGAATATGAACCTTTTTCATACTGGACGAAATTACATTTGGGATACTTAGATTCATTTTGAACAAAAAAAAATTGGTCATAAAACATTACAGACACAATTCAACTTTAACCAAATTCACCAAAACGGTAATTTCGTGTTGACGATTTTCCATTTGTGCCGAATGACAGTAAATCATTGTAACGTGTGATTCTGGCAGCACAAAGACTAATTGGACCTAGTTAACCCGATCTTGACTAGCCAAATTCACGGTCCGCATACGTTTAAAGTCAGCAATAGCATATACCTTGTACGAATTTGCAAAGCAAATAGTACCCACTGAATAGACAAACACAAGAAACTTGCTGTGTATGCAGGGATACCTGCACTTGAGTGACTAAGATGCGGAACGGGATATTTATTTATTCTTTCAAACCAAATAGATATAATACTCGTATACATACTGTTGCGCCGGTGGTATAGGCATAAACTTCAAACTTGATTATCCATGCTTTAGAAGCGTTTTCAGCAGGCTGAAAAGTGATTTCAGGCCGTTTCGGAGGTAGCTCTTCCACATACTAGAAAATCGGAAATTCACCCTAGTTGCCGTTGTTTTCAGGCGCCTGAAACATGTTTTCAGTCCGTTTCAGGACACCCTCTATCAGATGGCGCAATAACCTGAAGACCCGTTTTCAGGCGTTTTCAGGACCCTTTATGGACCTTTGAAGTACACTTCAGTATATGGTGAAATTTCTCGAAGGAGTGAAAGAGACAGCACTATTAGAGAGAGACAGCTATATTGAGAAGGTTCGAGAAGTGTGTGAAAGAGACAACTAGAAAAGGACAGCATAGTCAGGAATGTTCCAGTCGGGTCAAACAAGTATCGAACAATCTAGACGATCTAGAACACTCACGATGCGAGGGGTCGCCGTTCCTGGAATTGAACTTGGGACCGATTATTCGAGATTTCTCCGGAATGTTCTGGAGCGAAGGTTTCCGGCTATATAAGCCGCGCGCCCACACTGCAGGGGCAGTTCGGAACTACACCGCGAACAGTGCGAGTCTCGAAGCGAATAGCGTGAAAAGCGAATAAGTGCGTTATAGTCAAGTGATTCAGTATAGTGATTTATTAAGTAAGAAAGCCTTGTTAATTAGTAATTTTGTAATAAAGTTTGTGTTTTTAATTAGTGGTCAATTAGTGTATTTTCTATCACGTTACCTACCCCGTAGACGTAACATTTTGGTGTCAGAAGTGGGATAGAAAATGCCGATTACACCACGTGAGAACGAGCCGAAGGGAGTGCAGAGCCAAGCTGCAGCAGGTGAGGACCCTGCGCCGGACACTGGCTCATCAGACTCACCGGCCCCATGTAAGCAAGAGATGGACGTCAATGCCATCTTAGTTCTCTTAAAAGAGCAAGCTCGTCAACAACAAGAACAAGCTCGTCAACAACAAGAACAAGCTCGTCAACAACAAGAACAAGCTCGTCTACAACAAGAACAGGCTCGAAAAATCGAAGAAGGGCTTCGCAAACAGGAAGAACAGTCTCGAATTCTCCGGAAGGAGCTCAGGGAGGAGCAGGAAGAACAATCGAGATTGCTTCGAGATGTACATGAGACCGCGACTGAATGGAAGCGCGAAATGTGTGAGGTCCAGGAGAAACTGATTGACTTGGACATTAAATTTGAAGCTGGACTTCAAGGTGTTAGAAAAACCATTGAGACAGTCAAGGCGAAAGTCGAGACTGTTAAGGAGGAAGTCGACACCTACCAGAATCGCCTCCAGAAGCTCGAAATAAAAGTGGCCAGTAGTACGAGTCCCTGTGCAGTCGAGGTGCCTGTGTCGGGAGGTGGACGATTCAAAGTACCTCCCTTCGATGGTACATCGTCGTGGACAGCTTATAAGCGACAATTCGAGTCAGTCTCCAAGGCTAACGGCTGGAGTAAAGAGCAGGCCAGGACAGCCCTAACCTTAGCGTTGCGTGACGAGGCTCTTACCATATTAGAAGCCTTAGGAGAAGAGGAAACTTACGACCGGCTTCTAGAGGCGTTGGAGGCCCGTTACGGTGACAAGCACCTGGAGCACGTATACCGAGCTCAGTTAAAGGATAGGACGCAGGGGCGTAGTGAAACCTTGCAGCAGTGGGCCCTAGAAATCGAGAAGTTGGTCAGGAAGGCGTACCAACGTACATCCGCCTCCTTTGTGGATACCACGTTAGTGCAGGCCTTCGTTGACGGAATACGGGATTTGGAGGTACGGGCTGCAGTGCGATTAGGGCACCATGGGAGCCTGAAGGATGCGGTGGCTCATGCCCTGGAAGTAGAAGCTGTGCGCCAGGATCCGTCAAGGTCTTATAGGGTACATGAAGTGTCTGTCAGGGAACCGATTGCTCCTCGTCGTGAGTTTGAGCCACGATGTTACCATTGTGGAGAACGTGGCCACATCCAGACCAGTTGTCCGAAAAGGAGCAGGAGAGAACGAGATCTGACTCCAGTGGCAAGGGCAACAGGCGCTGTGGCATCCGGGCCGCAGCAGGGAAACGAGTAAAAGCCAGGACTAAGGGACGAGTGCTGGCTGGTGATCGAAATGTCCCATACAGCAATGTCTTCTCTGCGCATGACAGTGACATCGGAAGAACTGGAGTCGTACAGCATGAGATCGACACTGGTGAAGTCATGCCTATACGACAGCGACCCCGGCGAGTTCCAGTAGCTCGGGAGAAGGAAGTAGAAGACATGATCAAGGAAATGAAGAAGGGTGGCGTTATTGAACCTTCAACAAGCCCGTGGTGTTCCCCCGTAGTTTTGGTAAAGAAGAAGGACGGGACCATGAGATTCTGCGTCGACTACCGCCGACTGAATGATGCCACTAAGAAAGACAGCTATCCATTACCTCGAATCGATGACACCTTAGACACTTTGAACGGAATGAAATGGTTTTCTACGTTGGATTTAAAAAGTGGCTATTGGCAAGTTGAGATCAAGGATAGAGATAAGGAGAAAACGGCTTTCTCAACCGGAAAGGGGCTCTGGCAGTTTAATGTTATGCCGTTTGGATTATGCAATGCACCAGCGACATTTGAGAGATTGATGGAACAAATACTAGCTGGATTGCTGGGAGATACTTGCTTGGTCTATTTGGATGACATTATCATCGTTGGTAGAGACTTCGACGATCACCTCAGCAAATTGGAGCAAGTATTGTCCAAGTTACGAGAGGCAAACCTTAAACTGAGTCCGAAGAAATGTTCACTTTTCAAACGAAAAGTCAATTACTTGGGACATGTGATTTCGAAGGATGGCATCCAGACAGATCCTGAGAAGATAAGTGCCGTGAAGGATTGGCCGATACCAAGGGACAAAACTGCAGTACGTGCATTTTTAGGACTATGCTCATACTACAGGCGGTTTGTGAGGAACTTCTCGGATATAGCAAAGCCATTGCACGAACTGACGGAAGAAAAACGACAGTTTCATTGGACGGATCGGTGTACGGCAAGTTTCAACGACCTCAAGCGAAGACTCTGTGAAACACCAATACTGGGGTATCCAGATCCCGAAGTAGATTTTATTGTTGACACGGACGCGAGTAATACTGGTATTGGAGGAGTCTTGTCACAAAAGAAGGGAGATAATGAAGTTGTAATCGCCTACTTTAGCAAGTCGTTGTCGAAGCCAGAAAGAAATTACTGCGTCACTCGAAGGGAACTGCTGGCAGTTGTCAAGACGTTACAGCATTTCCGTAGATACCTGCTTGGGCGGAAATTCCGTACCAGGACTGATCATGCTGCTCTGAAATGGTTGCTGGAGTTTAAAAATCCCGAGGGTCAGGTGGCACGCTGGATTGAACAGCTTCAGGAATATGACTTCGTCATCGAACACCGTAGTGGGAAATCACATGGAAACGCAGACGCCCTTTCTCGAAGACCTTGTCCGGATGACTGTAAGCATTGTCTTAGACAAGAGGCCAAAGAATGTTTAAGGATGCTGAGAACCAACACAGTCAGCGAAGAGTGGAGTGATGAAGTCATGCGACTAGCTCAGCAAGAGGATACTGACGTGAAGCCGATTTTTGACTGGATTAATGCAGGAATACCCAAACCAAGATGGTGTGAAGTAGCTCCAATGAGTACGGTAACGAAAAGCTACTGGGCACAATGGGACAGCTTGGTTATGCATAATGGCGTACTATGCAGGAAATGGGAATCGGCGAATGGGAAGGATGCTCATCTACAAGTAGTCGTTCCAAGGAAAAGAGTGAAAGATGTTTTGGAAAGTTTCCACGACGGCACTTCTGGTGGACACCTTGGAGTGAAAAGAACCTTAATGAAAATCCGACAACGGTTTTATTGGATCCACTGCCGTGAAGATGTCGAAAACTGGTGCATGAAGTGCGTTAATTGTTCAGCAGTTAAAGGACCGCACACCCGTAGTAGAGGAGCGCTCAAACTGTACAATGTTGGAGCACCTTGGGAAAGAATTGCGCTAGACGTCGCAGGCCCGTTCCCGACATCTGACTCCGGAAACAAGTACATTCTTGTCGTGATGGATTACTTCACCAAATGGCCTGAAGCGTTTGCCATCCCTAATCAGGAAGCAGTCACTATAGCGGAGAAGTTAGTAAATGAAGTTTGTTGTAGATTTGGAGTACCTCTGGAAATTCACAGTGATCAAGGCAGGAACTTTGAATCTGCAGTTTTTCAAGAGACTTGTCGTATCATGGGAATGCATAAGACGAGGACTACGGCATATCACCCACAATCGGATGGAATGGTGGAGAGATTCAATCAGACTTTGGAAAGACATCTGGCCAAGGTTGTTGAGAGTCACCAAAAGGATTGGGACCGGCATATTCCTCTTTTTTTGATGTCATATAGGTCAGCAACCCACGAAAGTACGGCAGTTACTCCGGCATATGCGAATTTTGGAAGAGAGCTTCGTTTACCAGCAGATCTCTTAACTGGACGTCCTCCTGATACTCCAAGATCTATCACAGAGTATGCAAGTGATTTAAGGGATCGGATTGATGACGTTCACAGTCTTGTTCGTGAACACGGGCTTCAAGCTAGTACGAGAATGAAGACCCGGTACGACAGGAAGGCTAACCAAATTGGGTTCGAAGAAGGCTCTTGGGTGTGGTTACATAACCCGATGCGGAAAAAAGGAAAATCTCCAAAACTGTCCCCAAATTGGGAAGGGCCATATAGGGTAGTTACAAAGATCAACGACGTCACGTATCGGATACAGCGAAATCCACGTAGTCCATGCAAGGTTGTTCATGTTGACCGACTGGCGAGGTACCACGGAAGTAATGATGCTCGGGACGAGCATGTCCTAGGAGGGGGTAGTGTTGCGCCGGTGGTATAGGCATAAACTTCAAACTTGATTATCCATGCTTTAGAAGCGTTTTCAGCAGGCTGAAAAGTGATTTCAGGCCGTTTCGGAGGTAGCTCTTCCACATACTAGAAAATCGGAAATTCACCCTAGTTGCCGTTGTTTTCAGGCGCCTGAAACATGTTTTCAGTCCGTTTCAGGACACCCTCTATCAGATGGCGCAATAACCTGAAGACCCGTTTTCAGGCGTTTTCAGGACCCTTTATGGACCTTTGAAGTACACTTCAGTATATGGTGAAATTTCTCGAAGGAGTGAAAGAGACAGCACTATTAGAGAGAGACAGCTATATTGAGAAGGTTCGAGAAGTGTGTGAAAGAGACAACTAGAAAAGGACAGCATAGTCAGGAATGTTCCAGTCGGGTCAAACAAGTATCGAACAATCTAGACGATCTAGAACACTCACGATGCGAGGGGTCGCCGTTCCTGGAATTGAACTTGGGACCGATTATTCGAGATTTCTCCGGAATGTTCTGGAGCGAAGGTTTCCGGCTATATAAGCCGCGCGCCCACACTGCAGGGGCAGTTCGGAACTACACCGCGAACAGTGCGAGTCTCGAAGCGAATAGCGTGAAAAGCGAA
Source organism: Epinotia nisella (assembly GCA_932294315.1). Lineage (NCBI taxonomy): Eukaryota > Metazoa > Arthropoda > Insecta > Lepidoptera > Tortricidae > Epinotia > Epinotia nisella. The sequence goes on along the minus strand of OW028682.1, from coordinate 12,996,545 downwards.
TAAGTGCGTTATAGTCAAGTGATTCAGTATAGTGATTTATTAAGTAAGAAAGCCTTGTTAATTAGTAATTTTGTAATAAAGTTTGTGTTTTTAATTAGTGGTCAATTAGTGTATTTTCTATCACGTTACCTACCCCGTAGACGTAACAATACCAATCAGTCAGTATAAATAATTTTAATTTAGTTTTTTATTGCGTAAGACCGTGGTATCATTAGCTACCTATGGCGGAATGGGTAAGGTATAAACGTTAAAAGTAAGTTGTTGTATAGGAGTTCGTATGTTTTTAAATATATTATGTTCGGAAACCACACAAACATGCAAACAAATAAATAAGAGTAGAAGCGTCAAATTAAACAAAAACCACTGAGATAAAGGCTACTTTATAAAACAAATCGGTGCTATAATATCTTAGTCAATGTTTCTTTAATTTTTCCAATATCTTTCTACTGTACAATAAAATACAAAACACTTTTGCCGTTTCAGTTCAATTAACGAAAAGCTCCCGTTTTCAACTGACTTTCGCTAGCGAAAAATAGATTTGGATAAGAGTTATTTGTTTCTGATAATAATACGCTATTGTCGCTATTACACGACGAGATCGATGCAGCGGTCGAATGGTTAGTGTAATTTATTTTTTGAGAGACTACACAATTTCTTTGAAGCCGAAGCCAATTCGCTCGCCCTAAGTGGGTTGAACCGAACGCCAATCTGCTATGGCAGCTTCATTAGTGAGCTGAGCACTGGCACACAGAGCCGAGGCAGCGAGACAAGTCTATAATTGACAAGAGAAACATTGTTTTTAATATTTTCCGGGAGATAATCGATCAGAGCCTTAACCTTTTGACAGCGAGGGTGCAAAACAAAACGGTGCCCAACCGTGGCCAAAACAAAACAATAGCCAGACAAAACATGAATAAGATGAAACTTCTGATAAATATTGTCATGTCAAAATGACAATATTTATCAATATTATCATGTGGCCGTCCGTGGCTTCAGTGGCACGAGTTTTCGTCCGCGTCCACAGCCGTCTTTAGCTCTCAAAGGGTTAACAAGGAAATTTGCGATTATCGTTTGAGGGCTCGGTTTTTTGCGCCATAGTGTTAATTAAGTTCAGTAAGTATAGGTAACTTAGTGTAAAATAATATGATGTGGAGTCGTTTAGAGGTTTTCGTTTCGCATGCCAATGCAGTAAATTATGCGTTTGTGGAAATCATCTAACAAATCAAATAAATGTGCTTCTTGTTCTGACATATTAGGCTGCAGCATATGGAAGCCATCACAGCCAGCACGCGCATTCGATATCATTGATATCAATTTTTTTTTACAAGCCTATAGAGTGTCCCACTGCTGGGCAAAGGCCTCCTCTCTTGATTTCCACATGTCCCGATTCTGACAAATCTCTGGTCAATCGTTGTGAAATATGTCCAGGTCAGCCCGCCATCTCCGTCTCGGCCTGCCACGTCGTCGCCTCCCATCGTGCGGCACCCAGTCCGTGGCTAGTCTAGCCCACCTCTGGGGATGCATGCGGCAGACGTGGCCAGCCCATTCCCATTTAAGCTTGGCGGTCTCTGCTCCAACGTCAGCAATGCAAGTTTTTGAGCGCAGCGTAGAGTTTCGGACCCGGTCGATCCGATTGACTCCCAGCATGCTACGCTCCATAGCTCGTATCTCTCATCTCTCGTATCAAAGTGGTTCAATGAATCCTACTTGAATAAATTAATTCTTTCTCTTTCTCTTTCTCAATACAAAATGTAAGTCTTTGGTTTTGTGTTAAAGGTGTCATTAATACAATACCTACGTTGGTTTGTAACGACGACTAGTATTTCCAATACATTCTACTAGATATTTCGGTTGTCTGTAGATATTTTACGCATTGTTCGATCCCGCATAGCATTTTGTTTAAGTGGAATCCAGTAGGTAGGTACGAATGAAGCTAAGTACTTACGATGCATTGAATGAGCCCGAATAGTGGTTAATAAGGAGTAAGTAAAGAAATTAAATCAATTGGTATTTTTAAATTCGCCACAGTGAGTGTTTTGTTTGAGCGGAATATAAAGCGTCAAACAAATCATACCATACGGTGGCTGTTTAGTATCTACTTCAGAGGGGTGATCACGTAACGTTCCGAACGTACGTTAGGACAACTCAACTGTAATTTTTCCAAATTAAAAATGGCATTTCCATCTACCTGACGCGCGTATACAATGAGTTACGTGATCGACCTGATGAATCTGATGATGCATTAAAAGAAGGTGGTGGCTGAAATAATTGAAGTCAGTACATGCCTCTTTGTTATCTACCTATTTACGCCATCTTGTTTGTCAGTGTCAAAAATATCAATACAAAAAATAAAAATTGTGAACCTGCGAAATAATTATAAAATTTGCAAATTTAAATAAAATTACACTAAGAACATATTTATTTATTTGTAATCTGTGCTGCATATCAGAGCGGCAAGCCTTCTTTCTTGAATGGTCGGATACCATTTTTTTAGGGTTCCGTAGCCAAAATGGCAAAAACGGAACCCTTATAGTTTCGTCATGTCCGTCTGTCCGTCTGTCCGTCTGTCCGTCTGTCCGTCTGTCCGTCTGTCCGTCTGTCCGTCTGTCCGTATGTCACAGGCATTTTACTCGAAAACTATAAGGTGTATTTGAATAAAATTTTGAGGATAGGTGTATTTTGTTAGCCGCTACATAGTTTTGTATTTAAAATGACAAAAAAAATTTTTTTAGGGGTGCACTCCATACATAAAACTAAAAGTCAAAAACATTTTTTTCATTGTGACCCCCCGTGTGGCACATCAATCGATAGGCCTTTCAAAATAAATATAAGGTTTCTTAGCATTTTTTTTGATTAAGTGAATAGGGTCGGAGATAATCGCCCGGAAAGTCACTAAAATTCTGTCCCCCCCCCTCTAATTTTTGAACGGTGTAGTTTAAAAATATGGAAAAATTCATGGACATAGGGCTTATTAATTTCATTCACCGAAAATTGTTTTGAACAAGATCGGTTCAGAGGTTTTCGAGATATTGCTAAAAAACTGCCTTCCTCAAAGAAAAGGACGTAAGTGCCGTAAGATTTCTATGACGATACGACCTTTTTAATAGGCACGGAACCCTTCGTTATGCGTGGTCCGACACGCACTTGGCCGGTTTTTCCTTAGCTATTCAAGTCCTGCTTGTCGATTACATAACGCATAGAGTGCATACGTCAGGTAAATCTAAATGTATCTGTTTTGGGAAAATTACACTTCAGTTGTCCTAACGTGCGTTCGAAAAGTTGTGTTGTTCACCCGTCTGATCCCTTCATCCATTCTTACAGTCCATTCAAATCCACAGACCTTCACGACCTCTGTGTACTGCGGCTGTACAGAATGGCCCGCGTGTCACGTGTGCCCGAAGATATTGCTGCCGAAGTACGTTTGCGGTACAGGCGAGGCAGTGCCAAGATTACGTTGTTCACAGGTCGAGATGATAAGGTATATACTATGTTATGTTGTATGGTTTATGCATGCTACGTGATTTGAGCAAACATACTCAGATTCCATAAAGTGAACTGCACTGTCTATAAACACATGATTATCTTACGTATTGATTGGCGCAAGTTTATATAATTGCTGTGGATAAGCCTGTCCCTGTGCCGTTGCCGATTCGGTTAAACTTGGCTTTTGACAGTGACATTGCCGTGTCGTGGCTGGCGTATTGCAACGACGATGTCACGGTCTTTACTCGTATTCTTATGAATTTGGTTTAATACAGCGCGTATTAACTTAAAACCATACTGCATGTATTTGATCTATTTGATTTTATTGTACCATATTTGTGATCCCCAACCCTCACTGGAGTAGACTGTAGATTGCCACTCCCTCTTAAGAGGCAGGCCTCTGGGCACAACAAAAAGCGGGACGTTTATGGCTGATAATGACTATATTTGTTAAAGGACAATTGACTAAATTGTACTTTCAATGTTTCTGTAACAATTTCTTGGCAATAAATTCAATTTTATGCTCCTTTTGTTTAAGTTTAAAGTCAGCGCGTCGTTCATATTGAACGTCACCCCTTGTTACAAATTGATTTCTGTGAGTACGGCAGTACACCCGAGTTTATGGACGGCTTGTTAATTCCGAACGAGCTAGTGCAGGATGCACACAACAATCCAGTCTTCACTTCTTGCTGTAGCTGCACCTCGTTAATTAGAGAGGAAATACCGTTGCGCCAACTTCGCTTCAAAGTGAAAACTTTACGCCTAAGTACGTGAAAAGTGATAGTCCGGATACGTACATCAACGTATAATGAATGGACTTATTGTTTGCTAACGTCAGCCCCGAGGTAGCGGTTACAATGAGCTCGGTTTGTGTGGGTGGAGTTTTACTGACGGGTATATTTAGTACTTGGTTCGAATGGAAACAACAGTTTGTCAGTTTATTCAAACTGCGGATAATGATAGGTATCTCTAACGGCGGGATCAAAGAGTATTCATAGGCTTTTACGGCGGATTGTATTTTCTCTTTAATTTCCGAGTTTTGTCACATAGCTGCTTGATACATTATCGATATTAAGTACAATACCCATTGTAGGTATGTACATTATAATAATATATTATGTTCCTAATTACCTTATGATCTGTCCCCCAGAGTGTCAGTGTAGGCAGTAACGTGTAATTTGCAGTAACGCCAGCGAAATTGTCAGTAAGCTACTGCATTGGTTTGAGGCGAATGGTATGCAATTAAATATAGGTAAGATAAACTTCCTGCAATTTTCACTTACCTGCAAAATAAACTAAAAAATAATAAAAAAAATGTAGCCTAAACTGAAAGTCATGGTGAACGGTGCCCAAGTGGAACCGGTACATCATGCATGCTATGTTGGTTTCACTTTTGATGGCAATTTGAAATGGAGTGACCACGTCGATCCATTATGTGCAAAATTGAATTCGGCCTACTATGCCATATCTCGATTAACTCGCACATTATCGCTAAAGAACCTGCTAGCAGGGTATACTATGCTTACTTCCAGACGCACCCAATACGCGGTAATATCGATCTCTGGGGTCTTGCAGTTGATAGGGACCGGCCGTTTATATTACAAAAAAAAGTGGTTCGTTTAATCTGCTGTGTCCGATTAGATGAGACAGCACGGCCACTTTTTGCGAATCATGGAATTTTAACAGTTCCTACTCTCTACATATTTGAGGTCGGCCAGAATGTTAGAAGAAACCCCGAGGAGCCCTATAGGTAACTCTTATTCTGGAAGAGGAAACCAGAACTGGCTGTCCCCGTGCACAGGCTCCTAAAGACTGAAAAGTCTCTCGGTGTAATGGGTGCCATTTACAATAAAATATCAGAGCCAATCAGAACTTTGGACATCGAAAGTAGCTTTACACAAAAAAAAAAAAAATTGCGCAACAAAGGCTTACTACTCTCTGAAGGAGTTCCTAGATGAATAAATATGTCGAACTGAACACTTAATTAGAAATGTAATGAATTTTAATTGTATCATGTGATTTTAGTTATTAATTTAACTTATTGTTTAATTAAATGTAATTGACAATGTATGATTAATACAAATAAAGACATCATATCATACGACAGAAAGCTGGTAATGCACAAAAATGGTCAGTAGAAAAACAACCCACGCTGAACATATATAGGTGAATGTATCTTAACCTCAGGACCTTCAGCAGGAAGCTACACGCCGTAAAGTAACACTTTCACTGTAGTGGAAACTATAACACGTGTCGCAGTCTTTTCCGAGTTATAAATTCTCTGAAATGTCAAGTAGAACCTCGAATGTATTCAGGAGTGTCGTTTTATCGGCAAATATATCATGTTCCCGACGTTAAGGATGATTTACGTGTGCTTTGAAATAATATTTCAATTCGACAAAAGTTGTTCCTGGAATCTGGTACCTACCTATTTCATTTATGAGTGACGTTTCATTCGAACCATCAAAGATAAAATTAAAATGTAATGTGAAATTTATGGAAATTAGAAATAATAATCTAAGTAAAAATATTTTTGGTGCTGACCTACACAATTGGGGCTGAACTACAGGTTACCAAGGGTCACACGTGAAGGATAGTAAACGGTCATTAGATATAATGGTTAGGTGTGAATATATTGAATAAAAAGCCCCCCATCAAGAAGCGACAGGGTCAACAGGGTATACAGGGTTGAAAGGTAGGACGGATAAGAGCAACATTAGCATGATGACGTCTCTGTGACATGGCGAGTTAAGTAAATGCCAAAAATAGGCATTCCTCTTATACAGAGAGGCAGCTGCATCTGCATTGGTAAAACTTCGAGGAAACGGTTTCCTTTAGGACGTTTGATCAAACAGTAGTGGGAGGATAAAACTGGCCATACAGCGATGTGGAAGGCAAATGGGGAAAGAAGAATGTTTATAAAAGTACCTACAAAAATGTAACAGTAGAATTTGTACCTATACTAGACGGTTAAATAACAAACAAAGAACTTATACGCTATTAGAACATTTCTTAAAAAAAACGTTTAAAGTAGCTATTGACGGTAAAAAATATTAAAAACACCGTTTAACACGCTTCTATTCCACGGTACAAAGCGGTTTAGCATCAGTTAAGCTTACGGAAAAGCTTCATTAAAAGAGGATTGGCTGATATAGAAACTTTCCTCTAAATATATTGTTTCATGATTTTCAAGGTAAAAACAAGGATTAACTCTTGGGATGGAGAATCATTTATAACGTTTTGCGAACCTCTTGTATCTCTTTTAAGAACTATGAGACGAACCAAAATAAAGCTGATGATATTAGCTTTGAAAATAAATAATTTATGGGTATACAAAATATAAGTCGCTGGAGCTCCCGATGATACGCTGAATTGAGATTGAGGGCATTTGTCTCTATTAGCTGTCAATGCAATGAATCCTCAAATCAATAAATGGTCGGCAACGCACATGTGGTTCTTCAAGTAAGCGTTCACAGCCTACGGGGTCTGCTTACCATAAGGCAGGCTCTACGCTTGTTTGCCACAATCTTAGTGTAAAAAGGCAACACTTAGCGGAAACTCGTCTTACAAAATTGAGTCTGCAACTTTTTCCGATCGTACGTCTAAGTAGGTATCGTGTGGGTTCGTTCAAGGCACCCCTTTATCTCGTTTCGCTAATTTCGTGGCACATCTGGCTTCACTCCGAACAGCGGCATGCATCGGGGCCGCGTACCACCAGTAACAAACTTAAGCGAAGTTAATGACTTTCAACCCGACTAACTTGCCTTGCTTCGCCTTTGTTGGGGGAAGACGCCCCGGAATTGCTGTGTAACTAGCATTAACTTGACCCGCAATCGGAAGATACAGTGGAGAAAATTGTTCCTTTAGAAATGTTACATTTTATACTCAGTGGTCTTTAAAAGGTGAATTGAAAAACATAGCTAGTAACGGTTGTAACTCATCATAAATATGATTGTATTTATATTTTATAGTATTTTTAATATGGAATATTTCAAAAAAAGTGGTGTTTCTTAATAAGCAGTTGGTTGAAAAGTATACTAGATCAGGTATGCCCAGATTTTATCGCGTACAGTTTTTATTCGTAACGAGCGAGCCGCGAGAGGTGCCTCCGTAAGCACAGGCGAACACGCCAGAATAAACATGCACCTGAAGGGAGGTAGCATTACTTGAGGCCTTTTTTAGATTTAAGGATTCTAGTCGTAATCAGTATTTCTGTCGCGCTGACGTAGGTGAAACCGCGTGCTTGCGCGATGAGGACAGCGGCAGCGTCGACTAAAAATCTTAAGTGAAAAACTCAAAAATTGAGATTTCGTTCTCGAGTGTTTCCTCCTGCGAAACTTAACCAATCGTAATAACATTTTGGAAACTGAATAAGAAGGAATATTGATTGTCGGACTATTTTGATTTTGGCTTTTATTGTTGACGGATTTGTTTTCCATTGAAATAGGCCGTTATAACTATTGTTATAAGCATTACTTGAAGCAACCTAGCACTCATAAATAAGAATACCAAAAAAAGCTAAAGATACAGACACAGATATTGAAATAGTACATTTCGATGCTAGTGCGGAAAGTATGTCATTACGTCACGAGTACCGAGATATTGCACGAGCCGTAGGCGAGTGGCAAGACTCGGGACGAGTGAAGAATGACATTTCCGCACGTGTATCGAACGACGTTTTTTAATACAGTTGCGAAAAAATAAGAAAAACAACAAGTAATGAATTTGAAACTTTTATATTATCATTCTGTAACATGATTGTAATACAGTTGGGAATTAAACTGTATTTAATACAGTTTAATACAGTTCTATCTTATTTATTTTTTATTGATATAATGATTAATGGTAAAATTTGTACAAGGAAAAGTGAAAAGCACTAGTGTGCGAAAACCAACTTTCCGCACGCTAAACAGCTACGTAAAGTAGCACTTTTTGAGCAACTGTTTAAACATTGATTTGTTTGTAAATGGGTTTTCATGCACGGCTCTAACAATTTTGATAAGATTTTTCTTGTGGCGAATAATCAATAGTCTCATTTCCGGGAAATTTAGCTTCCTCTGTGTTTTCACAAAGCAAATCTCGCTCTCCTATGTATCGTATAGTATTTGTTATTCTTGGTCCATCCGTATAACTAAACCTTATTAACTACCGAGTAAATAAGAGTTATGAGCAACTGATTTATTGTAATTTGGTTTCCCGTGCTTATTAGAAAGACCCCGCTAAGTTTCACGACAAAAAAGATGAGCAACCCGACCATGATACAATTCGCAACATCAGTCAAGTCACAAACAAGATTACATTGTAATCAATCAGGAGTGTAGAAGACGAGATGTCGACGATAATTAATCACTTGCCGTGCAGACAACGTCGCCGAACGATCTCTCGTTAAAAATGGCCGCTAGTGTAAAGTCCGTAGGTAAAGGTGGCAGGTAAATCTAATCGAAGCTTCGGTAGCGATTTATTACTCAAAAGAAATGAAGGTGCTTCATGGTAAAGAAAAACTTTTTGACTGCCCCAAGTTGACACAAGTTCAGGCCATAAACACATAACACAAATGAAGATCGGAAACGCAGAATACTCAAATTCTTAATCTTTTATGTCATTAGATTCATAGGAGTAATATAAACATAGGCCATAAAGGCCGTAATGAAAGTACCTACCACGAATATATTTTTTGGATTCCTCAAATTTTGTACATGTGTATGAATGAAAACGGAACCAGTGTTTAAACGCAGGTATAATTTAAACTGAATGCTAGCACAAAATAAACCTAGTCCAGTTCATAGTCAAGAATTGCACTTCAACACTCAGAAATAAAGAAATTGGTTTGTTGGTACAGTCACGGACTTTAATAATTGTTGAGCCATTTAGAGCTCACTTTATACTGGATACTTTATAGCTTAACTACTAAAAAACCAAAATTAGTTGACACCTAAATGGCTCAACAATTAAAGTCCTTGACCGTACCTATATAGTTGTCGATGTCGTTGCTTTTGAATGTATTAACATCATAGCAGTAATGATAGAATACCGTAACTCGTATATGTCATGTTTTACTTTCCTTACTACAAAAGTTATGGCAGCTATTGCCCTGTATGTGGCGTCCAGCCTAATCCCATTAACCTTTCCCGTCACCGTCATTAACCCAGCTGTTTAGATTTAGTGTTCAGTTAGGCTAGTTTTTTCCATGTTTGCTGAAATGAGTAAACATTGACGTAGGATTAACCACTTAGGTATTTCAAGATATGCGATAAAATACATAAACGTAAAAACTATCGGATATTAGTTACATTATTTAGGTAATAGGTCGGAGAGAACCGTGAATTATCCAGGCTAACAATTTTATATAACAATCTTACATAGAGCTATTACAGGAACCCACATTGTTTAGTTGATAATAGCCACGTTCGCCATGATTAGGGTACAATAATGTACCTAAGGTAAAATGTTATGTCGATATTGCTTACCTACATAGTTGACCCGCAGCTACTGTAGCCGAACAGTAAGGCACGTGACTTTCAATTTGGAGGTCGTGGTTTTGGACTCCATTCGTACCGCTGAGTTTTTCAAAATCTTATGTACAAAATATCATTTCAAGTACGAGTAGCAGTAGCTTTTTCGTGAAGGAAAACGTCGTGAGGAAACCGATCTTCGTAAAAGTGCCACTAGTCGCTGCCAAATCCTGCAGGGATTAGGTCCTATAACGGACCCCGGGCTCCTTTACGTTACGGGACAAACGTTACGAGAATGATGATCACTTACTTACATAGTTTATTTGAATCGTAGAGCCTTCCCGATTATAACGCTTGGTGTTGCGCGACGCTTCAAGCAAGACGGTTACACAGAAATTTACACATATTACCAGGGGTAATCACGTAACGTTCCGAACGCGCGTCTAACAGTTAAATCTCAATCTAACTGTCATTTTTCCATATAAAATTGACGTTTAAATCTTACAGACGTTCATAAGAAAAGTTAGGCGATCGACCCAGAGGTTCACTTTTTCATTATATAGTGTGAAAATTTCATACGGGCGAATATTTTGATGACGATTAGTGTCGGTCCTAAACAACACAAATACATGCAGTTCGTTAACTGCTTCATTTTTTATATAAAACAATTGAACACGCAATGTATATTTACTACCACTTCATGTCATTTGTTTACGACACCGTGACGACACCGGACACACCCATAAGTGTCAAAAGTTTTGTTAAGTCATATCAGTTTGGACGTAATTAATACATTGCTGCTAAGACGTACTGCAGCGTGAACTCGCAGACGTCGCTTAACGACTCCTTTTTAATATTTGTTCATTTCTATTTTAACGAATTTTGGCAGTTGGTTTATTACGACGACATCTAACGCATTTTACATGAACTTTTTTTCCTTCAGGGTTCGTGGTCGCTTGTGTTTTGTGTTGCTTGTCAGGTGATGTGGCTAGAACTCTTTGGTTTTCCCTGTAGGTGGCGTCGTACATTTATTCACGTGTTGATGTTATATAACCTTTTTCTAGTTGTTTTGTATGGGCAGTTCTGTACTGGTTGGTTTTTATAAAGACTATTTGAAATTTAAAATATGAATTATTCTAGATTCGGATTTGGGATTTTCAGTTTTGAAAGGAAAAAATCATTGATTCTTGTGAAGCGGTACTGAAAACAGCTCTCAGTATGCTGTTCCATTGTAAACCTTTTTTTGTGGGATTTCAGTTTATTTCTTTGATATATTTTCATTTGGGCTTCTATTTCAGCTCGGTTTTTGTTAATTTAAAAATGCTAGTCTGTCGCCTCGGCGGATTATGTGAAAGTTGGCAGGAAGGCAGTCCACTTCCCAGTTCCTACCAAGAAATTCTTTTTGGACACTGCTTGCACCGTCTTTGGTTGTTCTACTCTGAGGCCAGTCGTGGAAAGCGATCTGGGTAAGCCTTGTTTAATTGTTTTGGTCTCATCATGGTTCACAGTCGCATGTAGTTGTGGTAACGTAGTTCTTATGACTTAATTTTGTTCCTAGCTTTCGGGTTCGGAGTGCGAGCAATAGTTCGACGCAAGTGTTTGCATCGACGTCCTCCACTGCTGGACGTGCGTGTACGGAGACCTACCAACCACGGCATTACCTGCTCCTAACTGAGCGGGCACTGGTACAACGGAAGGAGTCATCACAAGGTGGAACGGACTTCGAAGACGCGCGCGCTGAGCGGAGCGATTGGTGACCTAATCGTCTTGTTAAAAAGGGAAAAAACTAGATTTTTAACGTAGTTTTGTTTGTACATCTTGCTGAACATTGCTGAGGTTGTCTTTTCCCTTCAGTAAATTCAACCTTTGATGGGGACCTTGTCGCCCTTACACATTACTTCCCAAAATTCTTAAAGGCAGTTATTACGCCAACGTTTAAATCATTTGACCTCTTGTTTTGGCGTTCATCCATTTCCCTTCAATCATCATACATGCGCTCATATCCCATTTCCAACTGCCACCCTGATCTTTTATCACCCCTCCTATCAAAGGTGTTCTTTTCAACGTAAATTTAAGAACGAAAGGTCCGGCAAACTGATTGCGACACCGCTGTTGCACTCCTTAAAAATCTAGTTCAGATATTCCAGTACTGACCGTGAGTCCGCCTCGCCGCGTAGCTTTTACGGCCTGTAAAACTCTTTCGGTTGTGTAACGGTTAAATTTTATAATTGTGTGTGAATTAACAGTGAATTTTCCTAGTGCGTTTGGTTTTATATTAAATAAATTCTACGTGTTGTTGTATGTGAATTTTTTATTTTATTTTCACTACAGTACTTAGAAAAATATCAACCCTTTATTAGCTGTTTACTGCAATAAAGAAATATGAGATTTATTCATTAAGCTATTTAACAAAATTACTTTCTCATATGGCTGGTTAAAATATATGCCCGTATGAAATGTATAAGTCGACGCGGAAAATCCAATTAAAAAATTTGCAATACAAAAAAGATTACTGTAACAAAAGAGTTTAATTTCCGTAATATAATGGTGCATAATTATTTAATATTGTAAGAGTTTACTTAATCGATTGAAAACAAAGAGGTTGTAATGATGCCCTATTTCATTCTACCTCCTTCTAACCTAATCATGAAATAAAGTACCTATCCGTTTTGTCTTGAATCAATTAATATTTTTTTCCATAAATTTCTATAATTTTTCAAAGCATGTGTGGAATCCACATATGTTATGATTATGAAATATAATTTGATATCAATGTGATTCGCATACTCATTCTAGCGAGTAAGCTTGGCGCGTGTGGGACCGAACTGGAAATCAATATATCGTCGGCTGCATTCAAACTTCTATGCCGACTGTATATGTAAATCTTACTTTCCTGCAACCAATTTCAAACTCAAAATACCTAACGTTTGACACGTTATTCTAGTCCCTGCGATGAGAGATCCTTTCTACATAATAAATACTTTACCATCTTTTACCTCAACAAAATTGTTTTCCCAATGACAAAAGATAGGATTTATAGGCACAAAGACAATTGAACGAAGCAAACGAAAACGGAACAATCGTATACTACAGTCGGTAACAGATTGATTGTGCACGCGGAGAGACCAAGAAACTTTGCTGGCAGATTACACCAGCGAAATAAATCAAAATGTCTATTGCTTACGCCTTGTGGATCAACGGTTTATACTTGGCTTAATGATTCTTCTTTCCAAGTTCAAAATAGTAATTAGATTGGTAGTAGGTATTCGTATATAGGCACTTAGGTACTCTGCTACGAGTACGAGAACGGAGGACAAACTGATTGATATTCAGAATAAGAGACATTTTCGAGAATTACCAACGATAGAATTTCGCAAAATATCTTAAAAGAAACAAAACTATGACTCAAGCAACTTGATCATGCAGCATTTGATGTTTTTTGAACTTTTTACATAGATATGTATATTTACGCATTAATTACGTAGAAGTATATATAAACCCTATTTATGTAATATACTTCTAAGATATCATCTCGTAAACATAGGTTTGATTGATTAGGTTATATTGTGATATTTGAAAAATGCATTTGGGTTTATTGATTTTTTTTTAATTTCACTTGTTTGTTAGTAGTAAAACGAATAGGAAAAAACAAAAGGAACTCCTATCTATTAAGTATCTATAGTTCTCTGGTGTCGTTTATTAAAATGTTTTGTTATAGTCGTCAACTTAAATGTTTGATTTAAGACTTCGTACACTAAACTAATCAAATACTCACTATTTTATATGGAGCTCCCAACCAACTCTACTATAATAAATTATTATTATTATTTAGTAATACATAAATAAATAAATTACACACTGTTTAGATAAGAATAATGGATTTGACCAATCACGTGGCGCCTTTACTGGTTTATAATAAAAAAAAGAATGACGCCTTGGTCATAGATAAAAAGACATCAACGAAACTCTGAGCCGGTGGGCTGCGCTTCGTTTCAGCAGGCTTAGATTTTCAATAGTTAGGTACCAAGTTGGTTTAATTATTTCAGTTGTCTTGTAGAAAAAGTATTGTATACAATAGTTACACAATTAGCTCTTAAATTCTCGTAGGTACCTTACTTAGGTAGGTCACTCGGTGAGCCTCGTGGCTTAAACACCGATACTCGGCTTTAAGAGCTCTCATTGTGTAACGGTTGTACAAAATACTATTAGTTTTTACTTCAGTATTCATAAACAGTAGGTATATAGATATTCGTGTTTCATTGTTAGTGTGCCATATTACCCAGTTTTGTTCTAATCCTACGGCAACTTAGCCGTGTCAAGATTGCCTAGGGAACGGTGTACAAAGTTTACAAGACACTAGCATTGGACTAAACTTGTTCTAAATGCAGATTGCGCTCTCTACATCCGGAAAACGATTTGCATATGCAACAATATTACTGTTAATAAAAACTAGTTACGAATGTTTCGAGGAAACACCCTTGGACTAAATTGCAAGCATGTAAGTAACCGTATGAGTGGTTACACACGGCATCTTTTTGCAGAAATACAAACGCGTTTTACGAACCAGCCATAGATCACTTGTAAAATCTATATCGATTCTTTATCGCGTTGCTTGTTTCGCGTTTGTAGCGTTGCAAGTGAGTAGGTAACGGCTCTTAAAGTTAACGATACCCAAAAAGTACACAACTAAGAACTCGAATCCGGCCTCAATCTCTTTTCTCTCATATCCACTTTTAGATATCTGTGAAAATCAGTCATGGCTTCATTTCGTGAAGCCGACAAGATAAGACAGGGCCAAAAGAGAATCCCCGTGATACGGGTCGGACAGCGGGAAAGTTTCACTCCTTCTCGCGGCTAATATTCACTTTGGCTAGAAATTTCGTTAAGGCGATAATGGGAACTAGCTTTTAACTTTGGAATTTGGGACGAACGTCTTTAAAGTTTACTATAGTTGGGAATATCAAACATTTTGAGGAGGTTTTGTAACTGTCACTTCGATTAATCATAACAGGTTGGATAAAGGTAAGAGTTTTTGACGTTCTTAGGTATTAAAGCACTCTTTGGGGGGAGGGCTAGATGTCCAGCAGTTGACGTCTTTCGACTGATATAATGATGATGATGAAATTATTAAGCGGGTAGAAAAACTGTATTGTAATGCGAAAAAAGCCCAAACATAATGTCTGTTAAGGTACATATAAAACGAACTTGCAGATAGATTGAAGAAGGAAACATCCGAAAAACAACATGCATATACTCAAAGAATTGTTAGTAAAAAAGAGCCAATACAGCTTAGCCTTTAAGAGTTCTTTGAGGATACCCAAGAAAAGTAAATAATAATTATATTAACAAAATTCCAATTATGTACATAATTAAAAACATTTATAAGTAAATAAGGTACTTACTCTAAGGAAATGATACATGTATAGTTTAACTTTAGCCATAAGAAATTCCTAAGCCCTTACAGGGTTCCCAATGTTCATATGTACAGTCGGGGGACGAAAATGTTCGTCATCATTTGCTTAAACCAAGGCAATTATCAGTCCTGCCAACGTTTCATTTCAAACGAAACAGAAATATCGCATTGAATTTTGCATTTGCAATAATAGGCTAACCTCAGAGTACTCCAGAGTAGACGTCAAATAATTATACCACTACCGAGCGAAATGGTCATATACTAATTAAATAAGAGTGACAGAGAGAGAGAGATATATCATTTGTTGTCCTTATCATAGTTCTTTGTCATTATTGATCGCAAAAATTACAAGAGAAAATATTGACACTGACACTTAAAAATTATATATTTCATTGGAACTCTTACGAAGTTGTTTATTTTCCTAGGTAATTAAAAAGGTTTGATGTTGATACGAAACTAGATATAGGTCAGAGGTGTAAACTATTTTGATCCTTGTTATCATATCAAGTAAGTATAATTTTATATCCACTTGTCTACTTTGCTTTCAAAAGGTACATAGAGGCTATGACTGTATAAAGGAAAGAATTTAATAACTGACGAAGGTTTTCGTACCCCGACTGTACGGTCGACGCCAAAAATACGTTTACACTATTCGCCTTATTGCAACTGCAACTGCACTGTACTTAGCATTTAAGATTTCTACCACCTTATGTAACCATGGTATTGCAATAAATATATATGAGTATGAATATAAAAACAATACTGTAAAATAAATAAGTAAATAACATATACCAACATGGACAATAATAACGCCTTACTAACCGGATAGAGAGGGACTTACATTTGCTTACATCCTAAAAACTTATTTCGCTTACTAAAATTACACCAACATAATGGCAAAAAGCCTTTCATACAGTGCGCTGCTCTTTGAAATCAATCACACCATATTTCAGCGTAGCGGGTTGATTATTAAAACCCTCTTTGCCTTTTTCTCTACCGATACAATTCCACTTTGAGAGACGCTGTCTCACACAAAGCAAATTGCTAATACCCAATAGCTCTGAAAAAGGGCATCGAATGGCCCATTTCCTGAAAAAAGCTTTATCTCTTTTCTTTTCTTACTGTAGATAGTACGCGTAGACTCGTAGAGGCCAGTGAGCGGTCACAAAATCCCTACACCCCTAACACTAGTTAAGTTATTTCGATGATAAATCGATATAAAATCGCAGAGCGTTGCTATAAAGCAAAGTAGCTCACAAATCAGCAACTTTCTATGTAAAATGTCATGTGTATTGTATCTTTAAATGTCAAAAACACTGTTAATTACAATGAAGTGTGAAAGGAAATTGGAACGAATGACGTCACGATTATCGATGGTCAAGAAGCGTCCATATTTTGGACTTTACGTATTTAAAAATCTTTTAAATATGAGTAGGTAGCCAATACAAGTTTGAACGTCATATTTTCCGTGTATTTTCGTGAGTATTGTTTATTGGTAATGTAAGAATACTTTAGGATCACGAGTATGGTTGCTAGGTACCTACCGTATTTCCATTATACTGGAAATATGCTATTGTATGCCCTTAATGCGTACTTCTATTAACTATAACGAGCTTAAAGCATATCAATTCGAAAATAAATACGATACCAAATCTAATATTATTTATCGACGTAATGGATTCAACGTTCCGACCTTCTTTCATTCCAGTAATGTCATTCGTCTCATGAATTCCATTTCTGCGATTACGGTATTCCCTCCATGTTTCTTAATAATTCAGTGGTATCTGCACATTCATCTTCAAGTGTCATCTCATATGGTTTTGAAATGTTGGTACGGGCTCTGGATTCAACAGTATTTTTACTTGAAACTACCCCAGGAAAATTGAAAATGCATGAAGTAGACATCGTACGGAATATCATGTATTCATGTGCTACGATTTTGTTGCAGTATCAGCTGACCGATTCTATAGCTGTACGTAAAAATCAAATATTCTGACCGAATAATGTGCAGGCGTGGTAAAAATTAAATTAGTTTGGTATATTTAAGTATCAATTTAATTACATAACTTCGAATCGTCTGAAGGTCGGAAAATCTTTATCGATGCGTGTCTGTATTTTTATTGAAGTTTTCGCACCACGATGATGGCAAACAAGAGCATTGGCTCAGTTGACGGTAAGCAGACGTCGTAGCCTATAGATGTTTGTAATTTCACACGGATTATATACCAACGCATTTCCATCCCTTTATGGATAGTCAGAGTCAGTGAACATACACAAAAATATTTTTTGGGATATAAAAATAAAATATTACGAGAAAATCTTACACATCAAGTCGATTTAGCCCCATAGAAAGCTCAATAAGGCTAATGTTATGGGCACTAGACCACGATACATTAGGCAGGGTCCCCCCCCCAAAACTCACTACCCGCTAGGCTAAACCAGTAGTCAAAATCCTGCTAAAAGTGTTGTCGAATTTATCCGCAAGCGCGTATGGGGTAGATAAATTAGGTTTGTAACCGACACAAGTTTTTTGTGACGTCTGTAGATACAGACTCGGCTGCGGAAAATTCCATGAATATTCATGAGATGCATGCGTTCCGCAAAACGCGGGTCGATACGAGTTTTTAAGATAACGTTCAGCAATGGGAATAGATAAAATATAAAAGGCTAATTCGTGTGTCCTAAATTATAACATATATAGAATTATTGTATGTGAAACCTAAAGTAATTTTAATAGGCGATTTGTTGATATTAACATAATTAATATTTAAAGCGTCGGGCACTTAATTTGAACGGTCTTTAACCATACAAAATGGACGGGTAATTGCCGTTACACAATGGAAAAACGTTAAAGCTTAGATTACATTAAGGCTCTTAACTATGTACAATTTTTTTGCAATCCACCCAAGTGCCATTACGGAATTCTCGTCTCGCCGCGACTTGATACTTCGAAGCCTATTATAAAGAACACAACGTCAATATTTCATTATAAATGTTTGAGAAAATATATTTATGTATAAAGCTCAGAATTTCTTATACTTGTGGTTAAATAACGATTGCAAATCTTGGTATAGTTACTTTTAGGTATACCTACTTCTGAATGTAAACGGAGATGAATTAGACAAAAGCAAACCTCAAAACTGTCATAGTTTAGTAGATTTACCGAGTTTAATTAAGTTTCTGGATGCGCACGCGAAGAATGCTTACAACTGGAATTACAAATCAAACAAAAGACCGAGCTCTATGTAGTTTCCTTAATTAAGTTCTTGAGTTGTTGACAAACTATTGTTTCAGATTGAAAATGGTAATCAGTGGCATCATATCCAAATTTACTCAAAACTTTAAACTTGAAGTGACGATTCTGTCATCTGATTTATATCTACAATTCTTTTTTGATCGTGCTTAATTTGTCCAAATAATAAATACCGTAGCTAACCGTTTCGACATACCTAAAGGTAGTCCAGTAACCAGGAATCTAAGCAAAAATAAGCCAAAATCATGAAATAATAATCAAAATGAATACCATCTTAAGCTTTATTGAGCTTTGTCCCCTAAAGTTTATTTATTTTAGTGTCAGGCGGCTGAATAGAAAATAAAAATAAAGATTTTTCCTTTAAATTCAAAATGGAATTTCACTCCGGGCAGTTTATGATCCACTTTGAACTAATAAAGTGTTAACCACGGGAAATAAGACTTCCATTTCACACGAGTTGCTTCCCTTTCTGGCTTGACAGGATCGGGATAAGTCCATTTGCATTAGACATTTTCCAAAATCAGAGAATAAAGCATTCATTTTCAAGCTTCGAAAATTCAGTACATCCAATTGCGCTTCTGAGATTTCGTTATTCCTTGCCCTTTTCAATTCCAAAGTTTTCAAACGTAGTTAATCGATCCCTTATCGAAGTACGCTGATTAATTATTCTTTGAATATTAATTAGTACACCTATGGCAACGCCGCCTGGTGTTCGTATATTGTCAAATATTTAAAGTTAGATGGGGTTGGTTGTTCAAACCTTGTAAAAAAACGTTTTATTTAGAAAGCGACAAGTCCAATAAGCCTGCCGAAAGTGTATACATTTCTCACTGTATCACAAACTATAACCTACAATAATAACAGTAAATAATGCGCATTGAAAGAGCTGAGAGCTTGAAGTCTACCGCAGCGCGCCACCCGGGGCCACGCACTATTGTACTCAGACGAAGGTACTACACAGTTCCCCATTCACGCGCATCATGGGACCCTACACAAGAGGATGTTTTTTCTTTTCCCACTCAAAACAAGGACGTAAGCACATTGTGTTTTGTTAGGGAGTCTTCAAAACATTAGGGGAAAATTCGTTTATGGATCTCATACGGGTGAGTGAAGGACAGGAAATAAAATACAATGAAGTAGATTTGCTGCCTAGAGTTTTAACGTTGTAATTACTGTTTATGTTACTTCTTAAGTATTAGGTAGGTATATTGGCAAATATTTCAGAAATAAAAAATACAGACATCCGAATCCGAAATTATTTTAGGCGTTTTAAGTCGAAACACTGGCACCATGGGGTCCAAGTATTTGTCGGTTTGTCGGCGCTTAATAGACACCAGCGGTGACCAGAGGGCTGGTCTATATTTTGCTCAAAGAGTGAGCATAGCAATCCAGCGTGGCAATGCTGCCAGCCTTCTGTGGGCACACTACCCTCTGACAGTGATTTGGGCCCTTTAAGTTTTAATTTATAGTTTTTTTTGTCTTTAAACAACAACTTAACCAAGTTGTTGTTTTATTGTTCTTAGGGTATAATTTCATATTTAAGTGCATTTGTTGCTTACGCCCCGCCGTTTTATTGTTTGTATTTATTATGTATTAGAATCCGAAATTACTAAGTAGATATTTAGTTCATTAATTTTACCATTCATGATATGAAGATGATAAGGATCACGTGAAATGCCTTAGACTAAGTGAAAATGAAGCAGATAGTTTATTTACGGAGGCTTCAATTTCAATCAATAAATAAAAGTTGCAGGATTTTATAACATTACTTTTGCTCCTTTTCATACCAGGATAAACTGAAAGACGAAATACCTAACCCATTAAACGTAGTTAAGCACTCAAGAAAGTACTCTATGTAAAACAGGCGACGTGAATTTTAATTTACCGTTCGAGTGAGATAGAATCTGAGGGTCCTCACCGGGTTGATATTCACAGTGCTTTCACCTCACTTCACCTCAGACGAACCAGTGTAAAATAGATTAGTGATTACGTAACTTTTTACGAGCGTTAGGAAAACTCAACTGTCATTTTTCCATATATGTCAATTTTGTCAAAAAAAGACGTTTAAATATACCTAATGTACGTACGAAACGTTATGCAATGAAGCAGCTGGCCTTCGATTACAAGTTGGACAGCGTTATGTAAGAATAGATTAAGCGACACAATGTTAAAAATAAGTTTCTGTAAAAATTCGTCGAACTGATCTGATGATGGAGACAGAAGGTGGCAATGGGAATCGGAATGGGCTCGTTAGAATCGTCTCAATGAGTAGTTGATGACGATATACAGAAAAGTACAGTCGCTAATAAAAGCTTGTACCATTTTTGCATTTTTTTTGTCAGCAACTTATTTATACATACCTACTACGTATTTTCAATCTTCATCTTATATAAAGAAAAATTGGCGCTGCATTCAAATTCAAGCGTATAATCGTGTTGTAAGTGGTGTTACGTATTAACGAATTAAACGCCATTGAAGGCGATGAATTCGGTACTGAGTTTCAAAAATAATAAGGCAGTAAGAGGCTTTGTATATACACTCAAGAGCAAAAGTTTTGGGTACAGTTGAAATTCTATACAAAGTGTACCCGAAACTTTTGCTCTTGAGTATAGTTTATCATGCCTAGAATCGATCTGCAATCATAATATTTTTTCAGTTTTGTCGCTTGATTCTTTGTTACATAACGCAGTCCAGTTGATATTACGACTTCCAGCATCAAGATTCACTAAAGGCAAGCGGTGAGGTGAGGTAACAAGTTGTGAATAGCCTCGCAGCTCGGTTCGTTTCTATTAGCAGGTTCCTCCGAGACGCTAATCGTTTTGATATACCGGAGATTGATTCATTAACTTTACGTTTTCATTTAGAGTTAAGAGACGAAAGGGAAAGGGAAGTGGTCATCCATAACGAATTAAGACATCAAATATTACATCAAAATATTAGTACGAGGGGCGTTCAATAAGTTTTGAGAATCGGCATGATTACGTCCCATTATGATAATTTCTGATTGTTGGTCATACTGTGTTACTATTCATTAATACAGCGAATAAATAAAAAAAGGATTCATTTGTTTTTCTTTAATAGCTAAACAAATATGATGGTATAGAACAAATTCCGAGGTCACTTAAATGGGAGGATATTTTGTTACATGTGGTGGCAAAATTCTAGGGTGATAATCAAAAAAAAAATCTATTTTAAAATTAGACGTTTATCTATTTTGATGCCACGAAATTAAAAAATCAAACTCGCTCGTGTGAGAATTTTTTTAAGACACAGCTCACCTAACAAAGTTCAAGGTAGGTTTTTCTAGCCATCTTTTTTTTTAATGGCTTTTTAGTAGGTAGTTTTTTTTGTAGCTTACAAATATATGAATATAAATACGAAGGGAGAGTGAATCAACATAATTGTAGAGCAGTTAAACAAGTTCGTCTAAGAGAATACCACTTCTCCTCGTTTTTTTTTGGCTGTGCTTGCCGATTACCAGGTCTGCTGTTCAGGCTTGTGAATTCTATACAACTAGTTACCTACCGTTTAATATAGACCAACTCTTTAACTATTACTTATAATTCTTTGATATTGAAAACTCTTCAATGAAATCGGTACAATTGCATCGATATAAAAAATAAGCCTCATAACGACGACCAAAAGTTTTTTTTTTGAAGCAAAGCAAAAATATTTTCTGCATAAATAATATGCACGTAAAATAAGAAAGAGTGTATTTAATAATTTAAAATTATAGGGCACCAATAACTTCTGTTTTTATACCGATTCTCAAAACTTATTAATCACCCTTCGTATTACGGTCATCCTATGAAAGATTAGCAAATATTGTGTAAAATAATAAGAACTTTGTGTAAGAATAGATTTAGGCAAGCACATTTGTTTTTTTAATCTCTTTTTAATAACCAGCAACCAGTGCCCGCGAAGGATACTGGTGACTGATTCCGCGATTCATCATTTTCTTTAAGTTCCTAAGTCCCCTAGATGGGGCAAAGGGCACCCGCAATACATCGCCAACCAGATCAGTCTTGAGTTTCACCCTTCACGTCACTCGGGCTCTAAACTTCTTTATGACTTCTGCAATGATCGTCTGCCGCCAGGTCTGCTTAGAATGGCCACGTTCGCGCTTGCCTTGGGGATTCCAGTCCAAGGCTTGCCTCGGTCCATGATCAAGGTCCCTTCGGAGTGTGTGGTATACTGGCAGTATTACATTTGGGTGGTACGCATGCGTAATGCGTCCGGTACCGCCCCGCTTCCGCTCATCGCGCGCCAATCAAGCACTCATCAGCATTTAAACGGCTGCATTTGTGCAAATGTAATAGTGACGGTATACCGATAAGTAACGAAACATGGACGATTTTTAGTAAGCTCTCGATGGAGTACTACAAAATACCACATACTTACCGATCGTGCCTCGCAAAATGCGGCAGTGGCCTTAAATTACATACCATTATATTATATCATTATGAAATCGATGTAGTTAAATTAACCGTAAAGAGGCTTTACGCACATGTGAGTCAGGCGCTCTGGATATAATATGAAACTATACAGATCATGAATAATATAAATAGCCCATTTAGACCCAAAAACGTTTGTGAAATTTAAACGTCAAGCTTCATAAGTCGCCTGGTATTTCCCTAATACCGCGCAGTAACGTGTCTCTAAGTTTGAATACGAGCATCAAAACAATTCATCGCGTATGCATAACGGCGCAGAGATAAACCGGGCGCGATGCCGCACTCCCATTCGATGCAGAAACGCATTATGTACGTACCGAGTGCCTACATGTTCAGCGTTTAGCTATAGAACGGTGAAGCAAGCCGCGACTTTACAGCACTACCTAACTTCTAAGAGATTCCTAGATTCAAACGGAACACAGCCGCAGTTTGCGTCGCTCGCTTGAATGCTAAAATAAACACACCTCTCAACTAGAGGGAAATGTTGCTACGGAAAGCAATTTAAAAGTCTCCGGTTATTATGCTCACGCTTTTAAAACTCGAAAGTACGATTACACGAGTGGAATGTGCCGTTAATAATGATGATTATAGAAATGAAATGTTTACGGGTGCCAATCAAACTTTATTAATTTGCGGTTGCGAAGTGAATTGAAAATAAAATAACTCTGATGAGGCAAAACAACATACATAAATGTTGAACTTTGAAACTTGTTGACTCATTAATTAGGCAAGAATGCTAAGTTTTTGGATTGAAAACGTGTACGAATACAAGTTATATACATCTTATACATCCATAACAGTCTCTAAATTAAAATTATAAAAGTTAGGTTGCGCTTTAACTTTAGTTCAGGTAAAAGGTTCATTTTGCTTTTTGCTAAAATGCGTTTCATTTTAGAACAATTGAAAGCAACTTCATTTAGTTTAATAAATTTCTAGCTAAATAACGCTACCGTCCTATGTGTTGATTTTATGGAAAATGGAATTTTCACTGCGTAATCTAAGTTTTTTACAGCATTTCCCCAAAACTGCAGATCCGATTTGTACTTACGAGTATATTAGGTTTGAATAGACACCAGTGGCGGCGCGTGAAAATTTTCAATGGGCAACCCGGAACAAAAAAAATATGAAAGAGTTTAGAGTAAGAGTAAGCATAACTAATATAAAAAAATTAGGCAAGCTGCTTGTACGAGCGCTCCACCACCGATATACACTACGTAAGCTATGAAAATAATACCTAGTATAGTAAATAATAAAAGGGAATATCGTAAAGTACGGAGTACTCGTAAGCTCGGCTAGATTACAAGTTTTCTTTTATTCAATAATAAACAAGTGAAGCGAGCAATTAAGAGTATGTATTTATGTTGAATTCAATATGTTATTGTTTGTTAAACGTCGTCTCTAATTTTAAATTTTCCGCAGAATATTACATCTACTTTAGCTTCAATCAAAGTAAGTAAACGTCTCGTTTATGAGTTGTGTCGAGCGTCAAAGCCTTAAATATGTACCGCTGCTCAGGTGAAGCCTCACACAGTCGAAGTATCTTGGCTTGTTACTTCCATTAGTGGTATTAGGTTTGATACAGTGGCTTTTGGCAGTCACTTAGATAAAGATGTTGGTTATAAGCCCCGTGTGTGGAGCACGTTCTATTTTTATCTTATAGGTATTTTTAAAAAGAAACAAAACACAAGAGTAATAAATCCAATCATGTCAATCTTCGGCACTGTGTAACTTTATTGCGTGCTATTTTTATGGAAGAAAAAGTTTTCTCTGTCAAAGTGATAGCTGTGAGGCCTATTTGTAGGTACCTACTTCATTATTTATTTAATAATAATAATATATCAGCAGCCTATATACGTCCCACTGCTCGCAGGCTTCCTCTAAAGGATGAGAGGGAACGGCAGAAGTCCCCAAGCTGGCCCAGTGTGGGTTGGGGACTTCAGATACACCTTCGAATTTCTACGCAGAAAATATCGGGAGGAAACCTGCATGCAGGTTTCCTCCCGATATTTTTCCTTCACCGGAAAGCTAACGGTAATTATCAAATTATATTCCGTACATAAGTTTCGAAAAACTCATTGGTACGATACGGGATTCGAACCCCCGACTGCCGATTGACATCCGCATGCCTGAACCGCTAGGCTACCGTAGCTTCATTATTAATTTAGCGATTTATTTTGATAAAAAGAACATTTCTTGAGATACTCCTTGCAGTGAATTTAAAATAATACATCCATGGTTTCATTAGACATTATCATCAACAATGTTCATTGGATTTCTGTCGGATAATTGTTGCAATGTTTGTGGTAAGGTTTAAAAATAATATAATTATTATATATGGATATAAACAACCCATTTGGCTTCTTGTTTGATAAACAATGACAATTACTGATAGGCTGTCTAAGTCTCATTGTTATCATTATTTATATAAGAAAAAGTTTTTAACCTAAAACAATGGTTACCCTATTATTCAATTCAAGTCAAACTTAAAAATAAAGATTGTAAATGTAGTGTGATCATAATCTCAGTGCAATCGAGTTATTTTCGTTAACTACTGTATTAAAAAAAAACGAAGTCATGCACTATTTCCATTACATTGTGTGTGATCCATTGAGGAAAGGAAGTCATATTTTCGTTTGCGGAACACCACGACCCCGAATTCACCCTGTATAGTTAGTTACGTAACGAGGATTATACGTTATGTCAAATGATGACCATAACACGGATATACCTAGAGGGAGTTAAACATAACTTTGAGTCAATACAAGAAAGTTGGCTACAAGTCATGAAAACAGTATAAATATAATCAAATTATTATCTTATTATCCGCCGGTCTCTTGCCAGCATCAATGTGCCTGCTCTTCTTGCGCCGCCTGGCATTGTCAGAGATGATGGCAAAAGACCTGATGGTGTGTCTCTGGTTCCATGGAGGTTGGGACGGATGCTTGTGTGGGACGCTACATGTGTAGACACACTGGCACCGTCTCACCTCCAACGGACTACTTCTAAAGCGGGTGCAGCGGCGGAAAACGCCGAAAATCTGAAATGTAATAAATATAGGGGCCTCGGCAGAAAGGTACGACTTTGTACCCTTTAGCGTCGAGACCCTCGGTCCGTGGGGTCCCAGTGCGCATAAGTTATTTACAGAAATCGCGAAACGTCTGGTCGATGTAACTGGTGACCGAAGAGCGGCTTTCTCGCGCAACGCATCAGCATTGCAATTCAGCGAGGAAATGCCGCCAGCATCCTCGGTACAATGCCTCGAGGGCCTTTTTAGGGTTCCGTAGCCAAAATGGCAAAAACGGAACCCTTATAGTTTCGTCATGTCCGTCTGTCCGTCTGTCCGTCTGTCCGTCTGTCCGTCTGTCCGTATGTCACAGGCATTTTACTCGAAAACTATAAGGTGTATTTGAATAAAATTTTGAGGATAGGTGTATTTTGTTAGCCGCTACAAAGTTTTGTAATTAAAATTACTAAAAAAAAATTTTTTAGGGGTGCACTCCATACATAAAACTAAAAGTCAAATTTTTTTTTTTCATTGTGACCCCCCGTGTGGCACATCAATCGATAGGCCTTTCAAAATAAATATAAGGTTTCTTAGATTTTTTTTTGATTAAGTGAATAGGGTCGGAGATAATCGCCCCGAAAGTCACTAAAATTCTGTCCCCCCCCCTCTAATTTTTGAACGGTGTATTTTAAAAATATGAAAAAATTCATGGACACAGCGCTTATTAAGTTCATTCACCGAAAATTGTTTTGAACAAGATCGGATGAAAGGTTTCCGAGATATTGCTGAAAAACTGCCTTCCTCAAAGAAAAGGACGTAAGTGCCGTAAGATTTCTATGACAATACGACCTAATTTCTATGATAATAGGCACGGAACCCTTCGTTTTGCGTGGTCCGACACGCACTTGGCCGGTTTTTAGATTTAACTTAGTTTTAATTTATCTTAGTTAATGTTAATTATAATCTTGTATTCACTTTTAATAAATTTGAATTTAATATCAAATTATTATTTTAAAATATAATGAAAATGGGTCACTCACGTATTTAATGTCGAATATCGCTCAACATGTTTCGAACCGATTCGCGGTTCTTAATCATGAGCACACGCGTTGCCGGCGCGTTTAGCACTGCGGGTCCGCGCTCTGCTCGCTCGGCTGGTTTGCGCCGGTGCAGGCGGGGTCAGCGCAGAAGGCGAGAATCTACCCTCGTTTTCTTCAACATTGTATAAGTGACCGGTTTTCATTATATTTTAATATGTCTGATTCTTACGGGAGCTTTCTATATAAAATTATTATTTTCTTATTTTTTAATAACAAATAGTTGAGACAAGACAGGGTCTAGTAAAAATGTAGGTACTTAAGGTTTTTCATGCATCTCATCACGCGAACCGGCTATACATACATATACGAAACAAGTCAAACACTGTTGCAAGTTGCACAGAATGATAAACATTCGAGGCTAAAACTTGGATTTTAACATAGTAAAATGTTGTATATGTAGATTTTATATTAGGCATAACACTTTGCACAAAAACTACGCGAGTTTCGATACGGATGATGTCGGGTCGCAATAGCAGTTGTGATCGGTTACCCAGCCTGGGCTTGGTGCCAAAAACTTTTCCAGTATGATAATCATATACACCTATGCTTCCAGAAATTACAATACATTATCTATATAACTAGTAACTTCATCGCACAAATCAAAAAAAGGTAAACAATAGACAGTATAGCTAAAAAGTGATCTCTTACAGACAACCCTTGGGTAGCGGTTGGGTAAAACAAACATAATATATTCATCAATTTGAGTAGGTAATAGTCTGGTGCAATAGCTGTTCAGGAGCTGTAGCATGGTTGGCCTTATCACGCGTCAAGTGACAAGATAAGAGCGTCGTCTCGTTCTATCGAACGGTGTCAGCCAGTGACGCACGCTCTATCCTATCACCTATCGCATGACAAGGCCAACCATGCTACGGCTCCTGCGCGGCAAATGGCAATGTAGCGTGATGAGCACCTTTGCACATCGAGGGACGCGGGGCGGGTTGTTTGACACTTGGTTTTAAGTTTAGCTTTTACGTAGTAATACATTTTTAGTTTTAGTAGGTGCCTTTTGTTTGACATGTAAATTTATATTATCAATACATTTGAGTAAGTGGGAAATCGAAATATGGATTTAAGTTATACCTACATTTAATTACTAAGAATCATAATGAACTAAGTAGGTAGGTACAGTCAGCATCAAAAGTAGCTATAGCTACGCAAACGAAGACGTCAAAAGTCTTTATTAAAAGGGAATAAGAACTTTTGAAATCCTCGATTGCATAGTTACTTTTGATGCTGACTGTACCTACTTACGTATTTTTTAGCTTTATTGCAAATTTTACTCATATGTTCTAATACCAAGTGTGCTCATGTGGCTCAAAGCACTACTTTGAGCCTGTGTATTTCAAAATCGCCTAACGCTGACCGCTACAAAGTGTTGAGACGGGGTTCCTCCGCATCCTTATCTCGGTCGTTTATCAAATAAATTCAGAGCCCCGGTGAAATTTATTAGTTTTCGAATGGCCGCCCCAGCGACTATGTGACTTGGCCGCTTTATTGCAATGTTCACCGATCGGTTTACGAATTATTGTCGGACATTCTTATCCTTTGGCGCGAAACTGGAGGTGGAACCTTTGAGTAAAGTTACGCCGCTTTTTTATATTGTCATAAAAATATTAGGCGCGATATAGCACGATTAAGGGGACCAAGTCAAAGTCGTTTCAAATTCTTCAGGAATATAGATAGCATCATAGTTATAAGTTCAATTGCTACTTTTAAACCACGTAATCATGTAGATACGAGGTTGGAACCCGCCGCATTTATTTATTCATATACCTATGTAATAGGTATGTACAACATTGTACTTTTCAACAACTCAACAGAGCTTTATTACCCCTTGTTATAAAGTAATTTCTTGGTTTCCCAAAGGTACAATACCAACTAATATAACAATATGACAGTTAATGGCAAGGAAATATGAAGGTGAGATGCAAATAACCTCTGGCGCGGAGACGTGACACGCGCCGACTCGACCTGAATACGAATATAACCGGCCAAAGGTGAGTGGTTGTAACAATATATGAATTCTCTGTAACCTTACTGCCTTTTAAACTTGGTTATACTGCACCGCGATAACTGACGAAGCTACAGTATACTTTAAAGTGTGAGCCGGAGAGCCCTTATCGCTAGCGTGATTTGAATGCCGCGTACTTTTGTTCGGCCAGTATGACCAGAATGTTTGCGACGACTGCGTTTTGAATACATAAGCACTTGGGCATGATTTCTTTTTTCCGGGGAAGTTTTACACCTCGCGTTTTTATTCAAGTGGAGACGTTGAAGATCAAGTTGTTGTTTAATCCAGTTCACTGTAGCTAAGTGGGTACTTTCTTTCTCGAAATACACATAATTTACGTAGCACTGTTTTGTGTTCTGGTGTTTGACTTGAATTTTTTTTTGAATGTATCTCTGAAATGACTCACCTGATTACAACAATTATTACCCAAATATTTATGATATACTTTCAGCGTCGTTGTATGATGTGTATTCATTCGGTTAAAATACGGATCCATACGCGTTTAGGACCCAAAGACTTGCATCTCATATAAAACTAGTTATGTCACCACCAGAAACACAAAACCACATAAATGCAGATATTAAGTAGTGGCATCATTATGTCCGCTGGATGCGGGTGGCGCAGGACCGGTCAATTTGGCACTCTTTGGGGGAGGCTTATATCCAGCAGTGGACGTCTTTTGGCTGATATGATGATGATGATGATGATGATGATCATTATAGATGCGGTCTCGAGGTTGGGCCACAGTTGGGCTGCTCCAAAAATGAACAAGATGATATTCCGCTGTACCTACCCTACCTCTTTACGACGAATACGACAAAGTCTATTTCTAAATGGTTTTTCGTGGAATGCGGGCGAAGCTACGTGCACAGCAGCTCGTGACATGTACAATTACTGTCTGTTATAATACGTTATTAACGTATCCACTTACCTAGTGTCTGAGATGAGAGACTGTATGTAATTGATGTGTACACGTATCGCTTTGCCTCAAAAGGGCCATCAAACGCAAGTACTGTTGGGATAACGCACGTTAGGTGGCTTCAATCAACCAATTCCCCAATACGTGGGGTCTTTTGATCCGACAAGTATCAATTTCGCAGGCGCTCCAAAACTAGTTGACATTGTATGTTGTCGGTAACGAAGTAAGCGGGTCGAATTTGGCAGAAAATAGGGAATACCACAATTCTCTATTTTCTGAATATGACTATTCTCTTTAACCCATTCGAGGCCAATGACTCACATACGAGCAATGCCTCTACGTACGATTTCTGCTAAAGAGCGGAAAAACGCTGCTACGCGCTAAGGTGTCGCGCACTCATAGCGATGCGTGGCCTCGAATGCGTTAAAATCTGACGTAGTCTTT
This sequence comes from Epinotia nisella, assembly GCA_932294315.1. Lineage (NCBI taxonomy): Eukaryota > Metazoa > Arthropoda > Insecta > Lepidoptera > Tortricidae > Epinotia > Epinotia nisella. The sequence goes on along the minus strand of OW028682.1, from coordinate 12,966,012 downwards.
GTTCAATTTAGAGGCGTATTTATTTATTTATTTAAAATCTTAAACACGGTTCTAACGCTTTATTCTATTCGTACCTAGTTTTATTATATTTATTTTTGTAGGTGTACCTACAAATCTTTGCCATTTTGTTCCCTTCGGCCGTGTTCGTTGTTACGAACTAGCGGGTAAGTATTCAGTTATATCGTTTATTTTTGTGCTCTTACGAAACCAGTCCAATCAAAAAATTAATTTCGAACCTTATCCATATTCTTTGTAAATGGACACCTTCCACAGAGTTTTGCTGCACGGGCCTTTGCTTCCAGTCAGTTTGTTCTTCAGAGATCTGGATGGCTCATCCCCTCCCTCAACCCCCAATCTCACGTGAAGTTTTTCAAAATATGTGTTTGTAGTGTAAATTCATGTGTCTCTGATCGCTTGCAGTGGCGCGTAAACAAACGAAGGAATAATGTGCAACTTTGCAGCATTCGCAAAATCTCGTTAAATTAATTTGATATGATTTACTCGCAATTTAACTCTATTTGCTTCTTTTTTTGCGGAAAAAAAACGTGATATTTGCCCCTCTCCCCCAAAGTAAGATAATATGAGATTCGGCTCGACCCCCTCCCCCCCTTGAACGTCTAACGTAATTATTGGACGCCCCCTGGATGCCCCCCGTGGATACCTTGTGGTATACATAACTGAACATCTCCATTTAGACGCCATTAATACGACATAAATTAATTGACAAAAATGATCAAAATAGAGCCTCGAAGTACATTTCAAAATTGTGTAAAGTCAGACAGAACAAAGTTAACGCCAAGAAAATAGTAAGAGATAAAAGGCCCATTTGCATTTACGAATAATTAAGTATTACTACAGATTAAGTATTACATCAAAGAATTGCAAATTGCTACAAGTCCTAAAAGTCAACATTTTGAAACAAAATAACTAAATGGATGGGTAATTTGTTCGTTGTATAGCTTTGTTAAAACCAATATAAAAGTTAATTTACGTGTCCTTTAGGTGAATGAACTTATAAGTTGGATATATCAATGTTCTACATTTCACATACCTACGAGTATCACAGCAATTGATTATACAAGTGTGTTTTTGGACCCCCCGCCATACTGAAGACTTTGGATGTATTATAGGCCAGGGATTCACTAGAGGACAAATGAATCGCGACACGTGTAGCCAGGGACTTTAGTGCGAACTGTGTCCGCTAGTGAACCCCTGGCTTAAGGTTAAAAACCTCAAAACAAATGTTTATGTAGTTACTTTTACTGCTAAACTTGACTACAAAAAATAAACCCATCGTGATTGGACTCATTGGAACTCTCTCAATAAGTACCTAGTTGAACATTATAAACAAGTACAGTTAAAGAAAACTTGTAATTACCGAAATTGATTTTTTGATACGAACTTATTATAATACAAATAATTTCAAGCACTTAACACATTCAGTGCCCAGAATCGCTACGCGCTACGCTCGTAGCCGATCCCGTGGTTTTCCTCGTATGTAGCGGAAAGCAACTACGGCGTAGGGACGCATACGTGTCGTCACGGGCCTGGAATGGATTAATTTTCACACAAAATGATGAAACAACAGAATGACTTAGTTTCTGGCGCAGTACCATTTAAGTATTTTTTCTACTACTTTAATATAATCTTAAATCAAATGGGGTATTGGAGAAAGCTCACTCACAAAGAATGTCAGAAGCGAGGCACAATTTAATTTCACTTCAGCTTGCTTACCCCGCAGCCGTGTCAAAGTAACAGCAAATAAAGCAACTTGAATTTCCCAAGACCTTTTTTAGTTAGTAATCGTCGGAGGAAATGGTTTTAAGATGTACATAATTTCATAACCTACAAGTTGTAGAATCGTATATATTAGTCAATGCGTACATTACGTGACATAAGTCATGGCAATAGCATAAATTCCTCTAATGACAGGTCTCCTTTTGTAGAGGTACGTGTATATTTAGTCCAGGCAATGAACTAACAACTTGTATGGAAAAAATGACAAAGGAAATAATTTATAATAGCTATTTTTATTAAAGTAACGGATATATTATCAATTAAATAGTTACCTAGAGGCAAAATCCAACAAAAAATCAGACATCATTTTTTTTAATTGAATTAACTCCTAAAAAGTCCGGATAAATATTAATATTTTTTTCACCTCACCGGCTCGAAAAGGCTTGCTTTATCGCTCAAAATCTGCGCCCAAAAGCCCATTATATCCGCTAGCGTGGAAAGAGTTTTTGAATTTGGAACGTGACGTAGTATTACGACACCCCACTTTTTTCTATGGATGCGTTCAGAATCATGGGTCAGCCATGAATATTTAAGCATGCATGTTCCGGTATTTGATTTTATTTTATTTTATTTTATTTCGGTATTGAATAATTTAAAATACAGTTAATTACATTCTTTTAATATTTTGCAATATGAAAATACTAAAATAAGCAATATATTAAAAAGATAATTTTAGTTGAATTTATTTTAATAGTGCAAATTCTGAACGCACCCGAAAGGAAAAGTTTAAAAAAGTAAAAAAAAAAAAAAATTCTTCCTCGCCTTTTAGATTTGTTTTGGTTATTTAAGGAAATTATAAATAATGAGTGACTCCAGTAGCAGTGAAGATATAAAGTGTGTCAGGCAACCTATGGGCAGCACTAAAATTGGTGGTTTACCACGAGAAATAACGGCATTCTTAGGCCTGAAAGATCCAGAACAATACACAGGGCACTGTTTTAGGAGGACGTCAGCCACACTTTTAGCCGACTCGGGAGCAGATTTAATCACGCTGAAGTGTCACGGAGGCTGGAAGTCTAGTACCATGGCGGCAGGGTATATAGAAGACTCGATAGAAAACAAGTCTAAAATATGCCAGGGAATAGTTTGAGGAATAACATTAAACCAGTCTTGCGCAGATCCCTTTGTGTCAGATCAGTGTCCATCAACATCTAAAGTAAACATATCAGAAACTCATTCGAAATCGCCCGCCGGTCCTTCGCAGTCTCCAACATTTACCACAGTATTAGAATCAAATGACCAATGTCCTCATAATTTACAAAACAATAGTACTCAAGTAACAAACACTAGTATAACAGTGCCCAAAAAAAATGTAACTATTAATATTACCAACTGCAGCAATTTAACTTTTAATTTTTAACATAAATGTAATGTATCATAGATGAAATGTATGAATAAATTAATAAGCTAGATACTTAGATTTTTTGTAATAATGTTTGATATACCCTATAAAATACTTATTATACTTAAATTGTTTTTCTATCATCTAACTTTTCCTCGCTGTGGTGAGGTGAAAAGTGGTGTGTTTCGCTCGGCGGCAAATTTATTTTGCGTCTCGTTTCTTGAAACCCTCGCTACTCTCAGGATTCTATTTTTGAACCACTCGCTTCGCTCGTGGTTCAATTCTAGAATCCTTCGCTAGCTCGGCTTTCAATACGAACACTCGCGCCAAACAACAACTTTGCAGCCTTGCATAACAAATAACTATTTTATCTTTATTGAGGTTCATTTACATTTGCTTTAAAATATTCAATATAAATAAAAGAAAAAAGACAATGAATGTTACTTTAAATCTATATAATTACTTCCGGGTGGAAAGTTTGTTGGATTCTTGAATAAAGCATCTTAGAATAACGTTTTAGAATGAAATAAACAAAAAAAAACGCTATTATAAATTAATGTTTTTCGAAACCGTATTTGCCTGGAGTAATTGAAGTATCACGGGCGTAGCATATGGTTGCCATAATATCGCTTATCGCTGTGGATAAGACATCCGTCACGCTCTGACAAGTATGCGTGTGCGAGAGTGACGGATGTCCTTATACACAACGATAAGTGATAAAATGGCAACTATGCTACGTCCGTCTTTGTAACGTTTTTACTTGTCCTGTACAGTCGCCATCAGATATATCGGAGCGGCGAAAGCGCTCACAAATATCTGAACACGTCTCTATTGTCGAGGCATTAGAGACGTGTTCAGATATTTGTGAGCGCTTTCGCCGCTCTGATATATCTGATGGCGACTGTACGTTACTCACCGGCTAGGCTAGTACATCGGAGGCATAAAACTCTATTTAAAAATCTCCCAGAGCGCCGTACTAAGTGTGTGGTAAAGAAATGATAAGATAGAGATTCAGGAGAGAATCTTTAATCATCAAAAGTCTATCACTTCACATATACGCGACTCTCGTATAGGTACACTGCATAATAAAAGTTCTTGGAAGGACTAACCTTTTTAAATTTCAAATGACTAATCTTACAATAATGAGGCATCCTCCGCTGGTGCCTTCAGGAAGCAGGTCCGGGACTATGGGGTGGAGCGGACAGACCAGCTCGAACACCAGGCACAGACCGGAGCATTGAAGATCAGACGTAAAGGTGGAAATAAAACGACGACGACGGATGTCGTAATTCGTTAACTATCGAAATCTCAATATACCAGCTTTAATTGTTTAGAGAACTTAGCATCGGAATGAAAGTTGGGAATGGATGGAAATTTCAGAAGTGCCCGATATTTTTTTGGTGATAGGAATAACCTTCCTTAGCACCAGAAAAAAATGCTGGTTTTTTTTTTTTAATTAACAAGTTCCTCACCTACGTTTTGGGTCAAGGACGGGGTCAATAAGACACTTTCCTTGATCCGTCTCATATTACAAAACAATATCTGACACGGTCTTCAAATGGTTGTGTTAGATATAAAAAACCGGTTAATTGCGAGTCTGACTCACGAACCGTGGGTTCCGTACAAAATTTCATACAACATACCCGTCTTGCCCCGCCCATTAATTTTGGAAAAATCTTAACAACGCATAGTGTAGTTAAGTCATGAGTACCTACAGCGCCATTTATCGGTGCATTTTATTACTAACTTGCGCGACCAAGGAACTCGGTACCTTCAGAATACTTTCATAGGAATTTCAAGAAAAAAAATGAAACACAGAAGTATTGAATTACAAACAACATTAACAAATGATTATTGAAGAATAAAAAAATACACTAGATAGAGGTCTCGTTATACTTTTCCGGTAATATTTACGTTAATTAAAAAGGTTGGTTAACTTCGGAGGTAAGGGGGGGAAAGGTATTTTTTCAATATTTTTTCTTTATAAATCAAAATATTACCACTGTAGAAAAAAAAGAAAACTGTTTTAGAATGTGAAATTCGAGCCCTTTCATATGATACCCCATTTGGCCTACTAACTAGACTGAATTTTTGCCCCCCTCTAATCCGTCCTTTTTTATAGAAATAAAAAATATATATTTAATTTTTTTATTTTCCTTAAACGTGGATTAGCTTTATTTACAACTATTCCAAATTTAAAATTCCTGAGATATTTGACTTTGTGACAGAGAGACAGACGGACGGAGTTCCGGTTCGCGGGTTCCGTATTTTACCGTTTTGGTCCAGAACCCTAAAAGAAAAGTGTCTTGCCAACTAATGGAGGTAGGTACAATGTTTGTACAAAAAAAAATGATTCATACCCATTTCATTAATTTTAAAGCAATGTTGAGACACAAAGAAATGTCATGAATTTTAATCATTGCCATTGAAATTATAAATTCATTGTATGTATGTTGTACCTAAATTAAGTTTTCGGAGTAATCAGAACCCGTATACCAAAGTTTGTTGTTGGGTCTTGCAATTCGAATTTGACCTACTTTTGGTGTTCCATTAGGTGTGAGATTTGGCATCGTGGCATATGAGCTGTATTATTATTAGTCCATCCTATAAAAAATCCCTACATTTATCATTACAACACATATATGGTTGTTTCTTCAGAAGCCTAGCTACGCATACTCGTACACGCCTGCATACATATACTTAGGAGCCTTGAAATTTGACTGTGTATTTAACAGTGTAAAGCAATTTTAGGTTTGAAAAACTGATATTGTAAAATAAAAATGTGTACTGTAGAATAGTTTTTATTTTATTTTTTACCATGCAGGTAACACAAATTAGACTAAATAGTACATCAATTGAGACTAATAATGCCTAATTTATTTATTTATAATCATATTCTTATGGACTTACTAATCTCGACTTACTGCCTAACTACGTCTATCAGTGACATGAATTGACAACACATACGTAATATTTATGCGCTGCAATGCAAGCCATTATATGAAATTCAAAACAATATGAAATAACTGATTTATTAGACATTCCATTACCAAGATGATTGACGTATCGAACCCATTGTCTTTGTTGACTGTAGCTTGAGGTGATAACTTTTGAGGTTGAAGAAATAAAAACACTACTGGTTGATTTTACATGGTACTGCCGAGGTAGATGTGTAAAGGTGTTGCTCGTTGGTGTATAAATTGTAAACTGAATTTAGGAGGGTCGGGCGGCCATTATATGCGCGCGCGAGGCTCCGTATTGCGTGGGAGCGTGACCCCGCGATATGATTTAGGTCGCGCTGTGGGCGTGGCTTCCACACAATGTTACCTTATGAATTGTGTGCGTGTGTAATACCGTGAACTCGACCTCACCATCCCTTTATTTACGCAAATCTCATACATTACATGAACTGGTGATTGCAAAGACATAAAAATATAGCATAAAATGATAAGAACTTAATTAAGACTTAGAGCTAACACATATATTTGTTTATTGACAGTAGGTACATAATGGTTAATTCTAGAGACTTATTTTCTAATTATAAAGCTACTCCCGACATTCCGCCCCACGTGTGCCAACACCCTAAATCGAAGGGAGTATATGCGTACATGATTAGTCAAATGACTATGAGGCGGGAGGCTGGACGACGTATCATTCCCGCTGCGGTGCGGACCTCAGTGACTCGTACTTTGCCGTCGGGGCCGGGGTAGACTTGAACTACTTCTCCTCGCGGCCATGTGCTGCGTGGCATGGTTCCGTCTGCTATGATGACTATGTCTCCGATTTGCACGTTACGGTAGGCTGGGTCATTTGGGCTCGTTCTTGGCCTCAGTGTCTGCCGATATTCGTTGGTCCATCTTGACCAGAATCTGTCGGCCAGCGCTTGTGCTGTTTTCCATGATTTTTCATTTAGTACCGCGTCGCTGAAGCGGCCTAGGGGGGTCATGGCGTTTGCTCGACCCAGAAGAAAGTGGTTGGGTGTGAGGGCCTCTTGGCTATCATCTAGCCGTACTGGGGTCAGTGGCCTGGAGTTGATTATGTGCTCGGCTTCCAGCAGTAGGGTGTGCAGTATTTCCTCGGCTGGATGCTTCTCTTTCAGCGTGACCCGTAGCGCAGCCTTCACGGACCCGACTAGCCTCTCCCAAGCTCCCCCTGCTGATGGGTTGCCGGGAGGTATCTTTTTCCATACTATTTGCTTGGACGAGACGTATGACTCTATCTCTTTCTCGTTTGATGCTATTGCTTCCGCGAGTTCTCTTTCTGCGCCGTAGAAACAGGTAGCGTTGTCTGTGTAGAGTACTGTTGGTTGCCCCCGGCGCGCCATCAGGCGCCGGAGTGACAGGATCATCGAGGAGGCCGATAGGGAGGGCACTAACTCGAGATGTACCGCCCTAGTAGTTAGGCAGGTATATAGGGCGCCCCATCGTTTCTCGTGTCTTCTCCCGATGGTCACGTGCATAGGTCCAAAATAGTCGCAAGCCGTAGCTGTGAAGGCTGGTTGATTAGCTGTAAGCCTTTCACTTGGTAGATCGCCCAGAGGAACCTTGAGGGGGGTCCCTCTGTACGTGCGACACCATTGGCATGTGTTGCTAATGTACCGTGTGGCCCCGCGCAGTCCCACTATGTGATATCTCGTATTTAGCTCGTTCATCACAGTAGAGTGGTTTGCATGATTGAACAACGCGTGGTAGTGTGCGATGATCAATCTCGTCAGCGCTTCTTTGGCGTGTAGGACTGGGGTGCCTCGGTCTCTATCGATGCGGCCGTCTAACAGCAGGATACCGTGTTCGTTGATCTTGACTGCTAGCTTGTTCAGCGGCGATTTCTTCGGTGTACGCCGCCCAGCCTCTAACAAATTGATATCTTCCCTAAATGACTCCCGTTGACTACGTTTAATTAACAATAGTTCTGCTAGTTTGAGCTTGTCGTTTGTTACGTTGCGGTTCGTCGCTTGACCGTGTATTGCGGCCTTAAAACTCTCAGCGGCGATCAGAACGCGGGAGGACGCGCGCACCAGTCGTGAATATTTAGAAAAGCGATTTACGTCTGGTAGGTAGGTAAATTCGTTATGTTTTATCACTACGTTAATTGATTTGACTGTACGTTCTTCCCCCGTAGCGGGTGGGGGCGCGTTGCTTTGCTTTTCTATGGGCCAATGCTCGGGTTCTAAACGGATGAACTCCGGGCCGCTAAACCACCTGTGTGCGCTATTGAAATTCGCGGGTATGTCGCGCGTCGCGTCATCCGCGACGTTTAACGCGCTAGGCACCCACCTCCAGTCGCACGGAGATGTGGTGTCTTCAATTTCGGCTAAACGATGCGCCACGAAGCATTTAAACGTGCGCGGGTCCGCTCTTATCCACGCTAGCACCGTCTTGGAGTCCGACCAGTAATATGACTTTTCTATTGCGTAGTCCGATTCCCGCTTTACTGAGTGCGTTAGTCGGCTCGCTAGCGTGGCGGATTGCAGTTCTAAACGCGGTATACTAACGTTTTTTAGCGGGCACACGCGTGCCTTCGCGGCGACTAAAGAGGAGCGCCGTTTGCCTGTTTCGTCCGTGTCGACCATATACACGGCACAGGCGTATGCGCTTTCGCTGGCGTCGCAGAATGTATGCGTGACTACGGTTCTATGCTGCGAGGGCACGTGCCTTTTGATATGTAAGTTATGCAGATTTTTCATATTATCCACGAAAACTAGCCACGCTTTGTGATCGTCGGGCGCGATCTGTGCGTCCCAGTCGATCCCGGATCTCCATATCCGTTGTATCAATACTTTGCCTGTAACTGTGACAGGTGATATCAGACCTACGGGATCGAATAGGCTCATCACGCCCGCCGTCACTTGACGCTTGGTGGGTACTACAGTTCCGTCTAAAATGTTACTCGGTACGTTTCTGAAATTTACGTTAAAGCCTAGCGTATCATTTCTATTGTTCCATAATAGGCCTAGCGTTCGCTCGCACTCGTCTCGGCCTAGCTCGGAGATATCGCTTTTCATTACGTCCGTCACGTCACTGAGTACCTCCGGTTCGTTTGACGCCCAGCTGCGCAGGGTAAATGAGGCTTTATTGAATACCTTTACCATGTCGTTTACTAATTGTTTAGCCTGTGCAGGGTCGTCGAAACTAACTAACAGATCGTCTACGTAGAAATTCCTTAGCGTTGTGCTATGTACCAGCGGATATTCCTCGGCGTGACGTTCTGCGTTCTTATTTTTCACGTATATAGCGGTCGTGGGCGATGCGCTGGACCCGAAAATTAGGCTGCTCATCCTATATTCGTCTGGTGGTCCCGACCGCCGTCCCCCCCTCCATAAGAACCGTAGGGAGTCACGATCTTGTTCGATAACTTTTATCTGTAGGAACATTTCCTTTATATCCGCTATTATACCTATCTTCCCCTCCCTGAAACGTATGAGTACGCCAAACAGAGACTGTAGCAGGTCCGGACCCGACAAAAGCGCGTCGTTTAGGCTTTTACCGGCCGTGCGGCATTTCCCGTCGAATACTAGGCGCACTTTTCGTTTGGTCGGGTGAATTGTATGAAAATACGGCAAATAGAACCCCCTGGGCGAGGGCAAAGGAGTATCTACCTTCTCCGCGTAGCCCTTGTCCAGTAGGTTAATTATTTGTTTGGAAAATTCTGCCTTTAACAACTCGTCTTTATCGAGCTTGCGCTCGAGCGTAAACAATCTCTTAAGTGCCTGTTGTTTATTATCGGGCAGAGTTTCCCCGTCCGTTCGCCACAGAAGCCCGGCCTGATACCGGGGCTCCCCCGCCATAGGCGTGCATGTGCTTTCTAGTATTTGTAACGCGCGTTTGTCGGGGTCCGCTTTTGTGGTCTTGGGTTCGACTCCCAGAGACTCGATACTGAAATGCCTCTTTATTAGTTCGTAAGCTTCCGCGTCACCTTTGACCGTTAGGTGATTTATTTGCCCGCGGAGTACACGCGGCGCTTCATCCAGTCGACCATGCAGCACCCATCCTAGTCTCGTAAGCGAAGCCACGGGCAGCGATTTCCCGTTGCTGACGAGTTGTCTTGTGACTATTAAATGCCAATTATCTTGCCCGATTAAGACCGTGGGTACTGCATTTTCGTAGCATAACTCGTCGCGCATACTTTCTAAGTGGGGACATTTATCGATTACCTCATTTCCGATTGCTTGAGGGCTCAAATTTAACTGGTCGATGGTGTACGCCGATAACTTTTCGAACTCCCGACTACATAACCCGCGAATAGATACATTAACTAGACACGACGCGTTGTCCCTAACGACGTTATTCGCTATGGATCCTAGTGAAAGCTGCTCTTCTTTCGTTCTAGGCGTTATCTTATCCGCGACGTGCCTTTCTATGAGACTGAGTGACGAGCCTTCGTCCATGAGGCCGTAGGTCTGTACCGTGCCTAGCGGGCCGCTCAGTTCGATAGGTACTATCTTTAAATATGTATTTGTGTCGCGTAGATGATGAATTGCGCCGGTAGGGCCGCGCGGTTCGCCTTCGCGCTTAAACCCATGTAATAACTTATGATGCGCGGCCTCGCAGTCGCCGATGCCGCACGGAGAGTATCCGCACTTGTGCCCCTTGAAACTCGCGCCGAGACAACGATAGCACCATTTAAATTGCTTAGCTTTGTCCCATCGCTCGTTAACTGTTAATTTGATAAAATCGGCGCACTTTGCTGTCGGATGCTCCCCGCTACACATTGAACACTTTACGCGAGTGTCCCCCGGCCCTGTTGCCGGGGGGCGGGATTTGAACGGCGGCTTGGCTTTGGTATGCCCGGACGCTTTGCTTAGCTGTGCTACGGTATGCTTTTTAACGTTCGTAGCGGGCCCTTTGGCGCGCGAGTTCTCCTCCCTGTACGACTCTCTGCTAGACGAGCGCGAGTACGAGCGATAGCTCCGCCTATGCGTCATATTATTTACGTTATGGCGCGGCCTCGCGGTTGGCCGACGCGCTCCCGATATGTACGTTAAAGCTGCGGCTTTACTGGAATCTGATAGAAACTTCGCTAGCGCCACCAGACCGGGTACGTTCGCATTCCCTACGCGATATTTGTTCCATTCGTAACGCATAATGGGATTTAACTTTTCTACGAGCCTACCTACTAGCTCCGGCGCGAGCAGGTATTGCTCTTGCTTTAAAGATTTTATAGTGGCCACGACGTTTGCCACTTGACCCGCGAATGCAGTTATGTTGGAGTTATCGTCTGCCAATCTAGGTAATCTACGGACCTCGTCGATTTCGGCTAGCACGATTCCTTCGGGGTTACCGAACTGCATTTCCAACATATCTACAATCTCGTACGGGTCTATAGACGTGTATAGCAACGCTTTGACTGCGTGTCTAGCGTCACCCCGCAATGCTCGCCTAATTCTGCCAACGTTAGCCACGTCTGAGAACGAAGATTCGGTGTCTAGGAATTCTGATTTAAATACTATCCACTCTGTTATCGACCCATCGAAATGCGGTAGCTCTGGGATGTGTCGATGCGAGGTGAACTCGGGTTTATTGCGTGTGATAGCCCGCTCTAATCTATTTGACAGCAATTCTACGTCTCTGTTCTCAAACTTGACTTCGTTATCGACTACGTATCTCGCCGGCTGCGCTGCCGGGTCCATAACGCGCCTATCGTTGATGTGAATACGATTCTGCTCTTCTATCCACCCGGCAGTGCGTGCGGGTGCCTTCGCCCCGTCCGTGGGTACGAAAGCTGAGGGAGTCGGCTTCGCCGCCGATAGTACATTTCCCTGCTGGATTAGCGAATCGCGTTCGATGTGGGCGGCCTCAGCCCTGGCTGGTGTACGAACTTGCTCTATCCGCCCGGCCGTACTTGCGGGCCCCCTCGTCCCTGCCGTGGGTACGGGGGCGGAGGCTGCCGGCACTGTTGCCGGCGAGTCCTCCTGGATTACTGAATCTTCGTCGGATTGGGCGGCCTCAGCCCTGGCTAGTTTTAATTGGCTCCGGGCGGCCGCTGCCGCCGCGTTGGCCTGTGCTAATATCGCGTTATTTAACGCCAACTCCGCTCGCAATACGCCTAAGTCTTCCGTGTCCGCGCCTACTAGTGTGCCCGGTACACTGACTCTAATTGCCGTCTCGTTTAAGGCGTGAGTTGGCGACGCCGCCTGGTCGCGCGCGCCTACCGCGTTCGAGTTCTCCGTGGTTCCGGTCGCGTCACTACTCGTATTATAAGTCCCGTTCGAGGTCTCGCCTGTACTGCTTGTACTAGTCGAGGCAGGGTCCGTCGGCGTCGGTGCCGGCGTGACTTTCCCACTACGTAACAAACGATGCTCATTTTCACCCATTTTGCACACGTGGGGCCTACTAAACCTATTGTGAATCGTACTTTTACAAATAAATGAGTGACCAAAACTACACAAACTACACGGAGAAAAACAACAATAATAAGAACGCGGTACAAAATAACGAAAATTAACACTTTAAAACACGAAAATCATCGAAATTAACACAAATAACATCCCGTGAATTTAACACTCATTTATGATAATTCCGCAACACTGTATACACTTTTAACACTTTACACTTTTACGCTTGTTCCTGAGCGGCGCGCTTGCCCCCTGGTGGGCCTGCGCGGCGCGTGCCTAACGGGCCCTAGGGCCTAGCCGGGTTGCTAGCTCGGGGAGCCGGCTAGGAAGGGACAGGTAAACGCGCTGCTCCGGCAGTGGCGCGGCGAGTAAATGAGTGCCCACCGGTGGTCTGGAATCACCCCCGGCTGTAACGGCTTGGTCTCTGTCCGTTACACGGCATGGAGTCCCCCACTTTCTCGCGAACGCTTACCGGCAAGGCAGCCGAGAGGTACGAACCACTTGCGTGGCGCGGTGTACAATACTCGAATGCACACGAAGACCCGCTGCCCAGACCCACTACACGCTTAACACCGCAAGGGCGTGCATGGGGAGGGTGAGAAAGTCGCCCAGGTTTCGCTGCCCTAAGGCTACGTCCCCCGCGTTACGGTTCTCCTCTCGGATCCGGAGGCCGAAGCCTCTTACACCGAGGATAGCCAACGGCGGTTGGCCCAGACAAGTTTTCACCCGAGGGCTACTCTATGCCTTGTCTATTTGATTGACCAGACTGTGTCTAGTAGGTTTCTTCTTTCTTCTGCTGGCTCGAAGATATCCGACGATGAAGGACCATTGTTGACTGTAGCTTGAGGTGATAACTTTTGAGGTTGAAGAAATAAAAACACTACTGGTTGATTTTACATGGTACTGCCGAGGTAGATGTGTAAAGGTGTTGCTCGTTGGTGTATAAATTGTAAACTGAATTTAGGAGGGTCGGGCGGCCATTATATGCGCGCGCGAGGCTCCGTATTGCGTGGGAGCGTGACCCCGCGATATGATTTAGGTCGCGCTGTGGGCGTGGCTTCCACACAATGTTACCTTATGAATTGTGTGCGTGTGTAATACCGTGAACTCGACCTCACCATCCCTTTATTTACGCAAATCTCATACATTACATGAACTGGTGATTGCAAAGACATAAAAATATAGCATAAAATGATAAGAACTTAATTAAGACTTAGAGCTAACACATATATTTGTTTATTGACAGTAGGTACATAATGGTTAATTCTAGAGACTTATTTTCTAATTATAAAGCTACTCCCGACAGTCTTATTAACATGAGAATTTCATACGTCCAATATTTTCCGAATGAATGGAAATATTTCCAATACCTATGTATCGGTTCCGAGAATTTTTCACCGTTCGGCGTCGCGTCATGCCGGGACCAGAGAACTATTTACATTCAAGCGGACCATCTAGGGGACGTTTGTGTACCTCAAATAACGGTCAGGGGTCCACGTCGCGAAGCTGCAAGTTACAATTTTATTTTACAAGTCTAAATAGGCTACACTGAGGCGCTTGTCTAATAACTAATGGCCATTTGACCTGTTTCGCCTGTTTCATTATCATCAAATCAGCCGAAAAACGTACACTGCTGGACATAGGCCTCCCCCAAAGAGTGCAACAATTACCGATCCTGCGCCAACCGCATCCAGCACACTCCCGCGACCTTTACCGGGTCATCAGTTTACTTTGTGGGGTGCTTGAGTTGCTTGTTTAGACTTGTAAATTTGTGGCTTGTAGCTTTTCTGAAACGCCCCATTTATCAGTTGCGGCGATTGAATTGACTGGTTTCGATAGAAATATTATTATACAGTACACATGGTGTTACTTTTCCGCACGAGTGCGGAAATGAGCACTTTTCGTGCGTATGTCGAAACTTTAAAGAGCCATATGTACTGTAAAACGTTGTACGATACACGTGCGAATTTCCTATTTTCTGCACTTGTATCGTAAATAACTATTATTTCTGGAAACACCACAGTTAAATTACAATTTGGATACATTAGTGAAGCACAGTAAAAAATTACTCGTGGCTCAGTGTAATATATTTTTTGACACAGTTTTTATGAATTTGTAAATTTTATAAAACAATGAATTACATACCTAATTAAATACCATCGGCTAACATTTTTTTGTATTATTGGTTAGTCAATCTTATAGATATCTTATAGATAGCCTATCGATATAGGCCCTCAAAATCTGATAATAGGCATGATGACTAAGATTTTTTCACGATGCCATTCGAACCAGTTTTTGGAGAGGAACAAAATGTTTGTATGGGAGCAACTACAATTAAAGAACATAAATACCCAAAAAATTGTGACAACGATTGACCTCGCTGGCGGCATCCCAAACGCTCCATACTAATTGATTGAAAAATATGACGTCACGCATGTCAATTAAATCGCTGTTTCGGTCGCGAAATACTGCACTTTTTATGATATTAAGTATATTTTTTTATCTATACTTTATTACAATAATTTGGTGGTTTACTATCCATTTAGCAACACTGTGTTATCAATTTTAACATGAGTCATCATGCCTATTCCCATAACCCCAACGTGAAATACTCCTTAAATGCAACGAATTGGAATTGGTTTTATATTTGCGCAAAGCCAAGCGTGTCAGACGGAGCGCACATGATCTATACCACATATTAAACCGATCATGCTTCATTACATAGGTACCTACGTACTAGTATAATTCAATTCAATTATTTATTGATAACATTAGTTTCACGTCATTTAAAAATTCAAAATTTACACATTTTATTAAAAATACATTCTTATATGAGTTACAATATATCCAAGTATTACATAGAGTTAATACATTTTATTTATTTAAGAACTCTTCTAGAGAGTAAAATGATTCATCTGTCAAGTAGGTATTGCTTAAGTTTACTTATAAATATGTTTTCTGATATTTCCAGTTGCTTTTAGTCTTTTGGCAACCGATTGTAGATTTTAGGACCTATGTACCATACACACTGCTCAGATTTCTTTAACCTGTGCCTATTCGTAAGGAGGTTGTTTCTGTTTCGACTATTGGGATTATATGTTTTAAATTTGTCAAGATTCCTACGAACTACTTTTGCCACCTCTAATATGTAAAGACCCGGGTAGTACCTACCTACCTATAGTCGAACAGATCCCTTAGGGGTCAATTTCCGCACCCGCTAAGTAATGTATTTATGTTGAAATAAGATTTTATACTTAATGGTAAGCAACGGTTACCTACGCTCGCGAGCGCGGAATGGGACTCACTTAAATTCTGATTAAATTCGAATTGTATTGATAATATATTTTTGGTGCACAGAATGAAAGTTCCGGATGCGCCAAGAAAATGCGTTTTTTCCTATTTGCTATTCTAAACAAATACAATTCATCACAATAACAATTTTCCACATTCGTTATTTTTACAGTCCTCATTTGTGCACATTAAGCTTTTCTTTATATTCGCAATCTCACAATAGGCCAGTTCATTTTTTAAAGATATTATTTGAATCAGTTTTTAGACCTTGCGCCGTAAAGTAGGTATGCTAGTACAGAATCGCGTCTGCGAAGAATTTGACTCAAATTGTTCGACGATCATTCCGTCATCTGCAAACAAAATTTCAGTTGCCTATTTCACTTCAGAGTAATACTGTAATCGAATTCGGGCAATTCAACAGTATTTACCTACTTAGTTAACTTGTATCTTTTATTTAAGTACTTAATATATCATGGCAGCCATTTTGATACATTAATATTCGCAATTTTTACCGCAATATGCTAATATTGGCTTATAGAAACTCATTTCGTCAAGAATTTTCGCGTCCAACGTTGCGGAAAAAATAACTAAAGATAAAAGTTAAATAATTGATCGCGTCCTAAATAAGCGCCTTGAGACTTTGAGAGTATTACCTAATCCGACAACGCCTTGAGAACACGCCCGCTCAAAGGTGCCTAATAAGGGCGTCTTTCCATTTAATAAATATACCATTATCCCTCTCGCCGGTCTTGAGTAAATAGAGGAATGTGCGATCATTCGCTTGAGAGTGGCGGTCGCATCTGGCGTTTGCCGGATTATGTTGGTAAAATTCAATAATCTTCCCTGAGCCATCTGAGAGGGATGGTCATTGCAAGGTTTTTTTCGGGTGAGAGTTTGCGAGACTTCGATAATCAACTTTGCGTATTGCCGTTCTGTTAAATTGAGTTCGCCCGCCCGATAGGAAAGGGTCGTCGGTCGGACGTTCTTGCATCCTAAGTAAATAGTACCTACTAAGTAAATCAATTCGAACACATACGTTTTAGTTGTGGTTCGAATACGTGATGTCGCAGCCACAAAGCCGGCGACTCTATTGGGAGCAAGCGCCGGAGATTGCTGCCGAAGGGAAATATTGTAAAGATTTCCGGAAAAAAATAATGTTGTTTCTTTTGACAACACAAAACAAAACTCCGTGTACTAGGAAAAAGTAACAACTTCATTGTACCAAAAAGTACTAACATATATATGGACAAAGAGTATGGTCCAGTCACTTGCCGCATATCCTAAATAGTTTACGCAGGGAGATAGTTTAGAGAATAAACTCCAGAAGATCAAATGACCATAGTTATGCAGAATGAGACCAATGCCATTTTTTCGAAAAATGAGTTAACAATGCCATCAACAACTAGATTTTTTAAACTATAATCTGCTAAAACCGTCATATTTTTAGCACGTTATTCCACTGAATTACAGTATTTATGTATAAAACGACCAATGACAAAAGAAGCGTTTTATAATGTAGTAACCAGCCAAAGTACCCAACATAGTTCATTTCGCCCGTTTAAAGACCATGTTTTCAATCTGCAGAAAACAGCCAACCTACATTTGGTTAGTTGGTCGCATTTGACAATAAACAGCGGTAACAGCTAACGCACTCTTTGATCTGCTTAAAGCGACCAGGCAGTTGGTCGCTTTCAACAATATTAGTTTTTTAGTCCTACCCGCCAGTTTGGTCGTTTAATGTAATATTTTTGCAGTTACCGTACTAATTTCATTATTTCATAGTTTGCTGGACGAATGCAAGAAAGTTTTATGTCATAACTATATGAACGTACGTTTTCATGTAAATTTAAGTGGATTAGTGTGATAACAGAATATAAAATATAAATAATGGAGCATGGGCGTAAATTGGTGGGTTTAGCGTTAAAAAACTCTTTACCAGTGCCTGATAAAAATATAGACGAAAATGTGGAAAGCCCGTGTCCAAGCATAGAAGGTGACCCGGAAAAGGTGAGAGAGTTACTTGATGCAACAAGTTATGACGATGACTCCAGTGAAGATGTTATACCAGACAGTCCTAATTGTTCGCGAATAATTATTTCAATGTCAAAAAAATTTATCAAGCATTGCGATACTTTAAACGCAGTGAGATATTCCGAATCACCTAGACCCAACAACATACATGACCAAAGTGCAGTCATAAAACGTAATCCAAATATTCAGTCTATCGTTGTGAGCTCTCCTGAAGTCACTTCCACGCCACCACACTCTTCGGATGTTCATGTTTCGGTCAGTAAAAAAGATAATAGGTTCCTCTTTTTGTTAAACTAGTAAGATTTACTTATAAATTTTATAATCAGCATAAGTAGACTAGCGTGATGTTGGTTACGAAGATCATCTTAGCTTTTCTCAGAAAATTACTGTTACAGAATATCGTAATCAGCATAACTCGACTACAGTTTGGTCGTTTTCATAGAAATAAGAATAACAAGCAGCATGTGAAATATTGATTTTACAGAAAACGACCAGCCACTTTGTTTAAAAAAAAAGACACGAAAAAAACTATTAATATGTACAATCAGTCCTTAATACATTACTTTATATAATATTCTACCAAATGGCATCTTTTTTTATTCCAGAAAGTGGTATTAAAACCCTTAAAAAAATTATGGAACCTTAAAACGGCTGTATCTCAAAATCGAAAATTAATTATTGGTCTCATTCTGCATAACTATGGTCAAATGTACCCTCAAGAAAATTATGTGTAATAAATGAATATATAAATAAATAAATTAAACAAATTGTATCTAGATTAAACCTAGAAATTAGTTAAGCTTAGCAAATAATCTTAAAACAATTGAGAGAATCTTAAGAGTGCTATCGTAAAATGCGCTCGCTCAGAATTCGGCAGTTTGAAGCGCGTAGTGCGCTTGTGTGTGTAGATACTACACTATCACGCACACATATTTACCTCCCCCCACACTCACAGCGAGATCGCCCCAGTCACGAGTGCCGTCCCTTTCTAGCTATGAAAGTGCGATCGGGGTAGAACTAACGGCTCGGCAATGTTCGGAGCTATTCGATGCGAATAGCAGTATAGTGCACCTTTGGAGCGTTAGCGTGACCGATATTGATACTTGCACTAAAAAATTGTAAGTATTACTTCGTTAACATGTTGTGCTAACTTAAACAAAGAACTATTTGCTTTTTGTGCACATGTTTTCTATTTATATTAAAATACTATGACAAAGTATATATAAAGTTGTTTTATTTTAAAGCTTTATGTTAACTTGACCGGTTCGTATGTAAGTATATAAGTATGTAGTTAAGAAGTAAGTTGTCCGTCAAAATTTGCAATCCAATTTCAGTAACTTGCCGTTATCCGATTGAGCTGAAATTTTGGGTATTAGTATACTATCGCCCATGGGTACGGGTACACACCTCTAGGGTAATTTTCGAGCGTTTGCTATTGATGTGCAGACGATTTTGAACAGAAAGTGTGAACCCGTACCGTTGGGCGATAGTACCTAGTTTGGATGACAATTCAATATTATGGTACCATCGAGCTGTCCTATATATATATTATATGTAGTTGTTATGGAACGAAATTATACTAGTAGGGTACCTAAGTACATATTCATTTATTGAAGAAAATATAATTGTTATAGGCAGTAAAACAATGTAAAATGCCCTTCATAGAAATTGCCGTGTCTGTTTCTTACCAGAAAATTTTAGTTACACAACAATTATCAGACCATATGGTCTGATAATTGTTGTGTAACTAAAATTTTCAACTATACCAATACAACACAGCTTTTTATCAAAACAACAATTTAATAATGCCTGACGTTATTCAAAAGCCTAGGGCCACTCACAGACTGGCGCGGCCTGGCCGCGGCGGTCAATAGTAAACTTGTCATTGGCTGTCAAATTTACTATTGACCGCCACCGCAGGCTGCGCCAGTGTGATTCAGACCTAACACCTCACTTTTTGTGGTTATCGAGCCATAGACAGCACCGAAATAGCGCCGCTATAATTACTATAGTTTGTTTTAGTTTATTAAATACCGTAGGCAGTTGGAGCATAACATGTGAAAAGCAAATTAAAATTATTTCTTGGCGTGATTCCAAGATAAAAGGTACCTAAACTAAACCAAGCGTAATATTAAAAATACAATACATGATAAAAATGTGTTCTGTTTATGTTTTATACTTCTAGGTCTTGTAATATCGAATTCATTACTAAGTCTTAGTAAATAAATAAATATTAGGGGACATTCTTACACAAATTGAACTAGGCCTATAGTAAGCTCAATAAGGCTTGTGTTATAGGTACTAGACGATGTAGTAATAAACCTAAATTACTTTAACAAGGTTAAACGCACTGTAGTAAGTATAATGTAAAAACGAACGGGACGAAGACATCTTGCACGACATAAACACGATAATGCTAGGCAGTAGGTAAATGTTGTAAAATGTCTAGAAAGAACAATTTCATATAAATACTCGAAGTGATTTACATACTTTTTATGTTACGTGGTGATCAAAATAGTCAATAATGATACATGATAATAATATAACAGTGACACAGCCGTTCAAAAATTTAAACCATGTTAACAGGTACGGTCAAGGATTTTTATTGTTGAACGATTTAGGTGTCGACTAATGTTGGTTTTCTATGCATCGATGAAGTGTCCAGTATAAAGTGAGCTGTTTACGGCTTACCAATTATAATATAGAATTATAATATAATAAAAAAACCGTTGTTTCTTACAGACAACGAAATACAACGTCAAAAATTATTTTTGTCGTTTATTTCGAAATAAAGAGCGAGACTCGGAAACGTGGTAAAACCTCGTAAAACCCTTTCTTTTCTTTCCAGTGTAAACCCCTACTATAGCCAAGAGCAAAAAAAAAACGTGCCCGTACATTTTGTATTGAAATTATTTTCAATATACCTTCCAGCTCCATCATCCGACTGAAAATCATCCAGAACCCGAGTGTTTGAAAGGGCAAATCAAATGAGCCCAAACTCGATGTGTTTGTCTTGTTTACTTTAGTAGTTACCATGGCCACCTTCCAGCTCCGTCATCAGACTCTGGAAATCATCCAGCACTAGAGTGTTTGCTCAGACCAAATAAATGAGCCCAAACTCGATAGCTTTACTAGTTTCGGAGTTCCTATGGCCACCTTCCAACTTCATCATCAGACCAGCTCTATGATATTATTGCATTGTCACCGAAGATACGCAAGTGTACCTTATTTGAAGATTTGGTCCAAACTACCATACATACATACTAACTAATCATGATGGCCGTTGGGGCGGGAAGGTTCTCGAGAGGCGACCACGTTCCGGAAGGCGCAGCGGACACCCCACAAGATAGACTGATACTAACTAATAAATAAATTAAATCAACCAAGTATCATGATCACTCGTAAAATAATTGACTATTTCATGGCAGCGCTATGCGATTCATAACTTGTCTCGACTCGCCTCACGAATGTATCCCCAGTATAGCTTGACCCCGAAGTTGGTAACAACTATACCCAGTCGGAGATCAAAATTATATTTGTTTTGCTGACACGTTGTCGGTTAGCTTCGTGAATAGCCTCAAATAAACACGGTACACGACTGGCTCGAAGGCCGGCTCAGCCGGTACTGAGAAGTGTTCCCGCGCGGAGGTGAATTTAAACGAATTTTGAATAATTATTAAACAATATTATTTTTAAGAAAAGTTTTTATTTTTTTACTGGATTGTGTTGGTCGAAGTATGAACTTTAATGTTATGTAAGATTCAATATTCTAATAGTTCAACAATAATGAGAAAATCCTCGTGTTTTCAGTACGATTTTGTTGAAAAATATGGTGTAATTGAGTACGATTTACGTATACATACGTGCAAAATAAGAAAAAATAGAGGCGGGTAGTGTCAATAAGGACATATTACAATTGTGAAAAGAAAAAAAAAACAACTGGGTTTTCTTTTGACATCATTGAGTATTGAGGGATCAAACTTATGACTCTGCGCTCTCTTCTGAAAACGACTGTCGGTAATCAGGTATATTAGGTTTAAACATTCAGTTTTTCTTAAATTCCTGGCGGGTAGTGTCAATATGAGGAATTGACCTATGTAAATAAGTAATCAGAATCTAGAAAAACCTTTCTGTTTCTTAGAAATACAACGTCAAAAATCCGGTTTTTCGCTTATTCCTGACGAATTTCAGTAACGCCCTCTTAAAAAGATTGTGCTAAGTACCTAATTAGTAGAAAAAATTGTACCAAATAACCTACTGAAATAAACAGTTAAATTTTTTTTTTATTCTCGACCTACCCAGCGAAAGCGACATAATTTTCGTGGGAATTGTTTGACTTGTACTATTTATGGAGGGCAGCCTTAAACTTTATTTCGTGAATTATTTCAGCATTATATTATTAAATATATTAAAAATAAACGTATACTCTTATTATATAATGTTTAGATAGGCATCCACAGGATACCAGAAAATATTAAAGTTCCATGCCTATTCACGCTGCCGATATCTAGATGGAATCAGACGCCGCGGCGTCTCCAAGTTTTTCCCGCTGTATTGCTTGCTCTATTCACCGCTGGCAACTAAATAATCCGTACATCCTCCGCAGATGTAATCCTGACATGCAATCTCCGGCGTCATCAATCAGGCGCGAGGGAGCGGCGCGGGGCGAGGGCGGATCACGGGAGAGACAGAGAGGGGATTATACGGGCATAATTATTCGCGAAACGTCAGGCGATCAAATCCTGGATTACACCTCGCACAATTAAGCCGAATCGTACGCATCTACACACCTCGAAGCACGGCCGGGCGGTCGTCTAAATACAACGCGGTCCCAATTTACACGTACAGCAAATATTCCAACGCTTTGCAAATATTTTTCAGTTGATGTTTGGCAATCGTGAATATAAAGTGGAATTCTGAAATTACATGAACGCAGTCACTCACCGCAACCCCACTTTATTGCCTCTCAATAAAACATCAGTCAAATATATTTTATCGTTCATCAAACGACGTATTGAACCTCGTTCTCAAAGTTTCGTGTAGTAGAAAGTTATTAAAATCATATTAATCATACTAATATTATAAATGCGATAGTTTGGACGTTTGGATTTTTGGATGTTAAGATGTATGTTACTCAATCACGCTTAAACGGCTCAACCAATTTGGACGAAATTTTGCACAAAGATAGTTTATAGCCTGGATTAAAATATAGGATCGTTTTTATCCCGGGTCCACGCAGACGAAGTCGCGGGTGGAAGCTAATTAGTTCATAAAATAAATTCGCTAATTTAAAACTATCAAAATATTGTTTTTTTTTTGGTAGAATCAATAATAACAATTCACACCATAATTTCAAATGAATGTTTGAACTTAAAAGTGGTAGATAAAGTTTCACGGAAGAGGAGGAAGTGGCCATTATAATATTCTCATTACATCTTCCTTATTTTGTGGCTGGCCATCTTGTTCGCGGAATGACTAGCATTAATAACAAGTATTATAGAGAGGACGATATTTCTGTTCCCTCCGACCATTCCTTCGCCTCGTTACGGGGATTTTGGAGAAAATTAATTCAGATCGTTAATCAAACACCCACTAAGCGCCAAATGACGAGACGAGCCAAGGTAATTACATTTTTTTTGCAACATGACATTGATGTTTTAATAGCTTCATAACAAGCAAGTCTTTCAGTCACGAGGCGTGCTCTCATTTTCTCAGAGGCTCTATTCAGGCAGAGTCAAAAAGAAACATTTCAAATAAACTTCGCTATAGAATGGAGTGGCTCACACGGCGTTGGCGTGTAGTGTGTTCGAAAGCGGAATAAACCTCCTTAAATGTTCAATCACTAGCGCTCTACGGCGCTTTTAAAATGCGGCTCTTACCGGGATATTGGGGTGAAATATTGGCACGTCAAATAAATTCTTGTCACTCGTAAATACTTTACATAGATTGGATCCAGGGGAATTCCCGCAACAAAGACGCAAGAGGGCTGTTCCAATAAAAGAGGACGATTGGATCGCTTTTGACGGAAAGGCACAGCGAGCGCCGCGATGCCAATTCCTCCGTTGTTTCCTATTTTATTCAATTTTAAGATCTTTCTGGAAATAAATAAGTAGTTACGACTTGACTCATCTATCGGTTGATTTCGTTCAAGAGAATATAAATAAAATTGTCTACTTAATAATTACATTTTGATATGTTTGCAAGCGAATGTCTCTCTCTTACCAGATAAAAATAGATTGCGAACTCGACAAAGTATTTGTTATTGGAGTAAGCGGTAGTAAAATGCAAGTTGTGTTAGGACTTAAATATTTATTTTTAAGAATTACAATATTTTACGTTGAAATATAAAAATAGGGTTTATATAAACCAGTTTTATAAATCTTAAACCTATATATATATAAAATAAGACTTCTTGACCGATCATCAACGCACAACCGAAACTACTAGCAGTAGAAACTTGAAATTTACACCAGAACTCCTTTTTATAACGTAAATTTGAAAATTTTACCCCTAAGAAGGTTAAATTAGTGATGCAAAGTTTGTATAGTCGAAACTTTTTATTAAGCTAGACTTACATTTTTGTAAAAAAAATATTTATAACAATACAAAAAAGGACTTTACCGTTACAAAAAAAGGGGTGAAAAAGTGATGAAAGGTTTTATGGGTTTTGTTTGTGAGCTAGAGACTTAAAACTTTGTAGAAAGATTTAAATTAAGTTTGTAACTTCGGTCTTAGCCTGTTTGTTAAAAGACTACAAAACTAATATTAGCGTTTTTTGATATTCATCCCCAAAAGGGATAGAATAGTGTAGAATAGAATCGTTTATTGCATGTCACATTATAGACATGGATGGAATTACAAATAAGTAGGTATACATGTGACACCCTGCAAGGGCACAGCAATATCAGAGGGCTCACTAAACCATTTAAGTAAGTTTATACAAAGCAAAACACACAGCAACATTTTTTACTTGCAGGCACCATTAAAATATTCCTCTAAACTATAAAAACATCTGTTTGTCAAAAACAATCTCAAAAAAGCCTTTAAAAAGGGTTAAAAGGGCGTTCAAAGTTTGTATAGAACGCAAGATTTTTTTTTAAGTACTTAAGATATTTGTAACTTCGGTCTTAGATTGTCTATTAAAAGACTAAAAACTGATTATAGCGTTTTTAAAATTCATCCTCTAAGTTGGTTAAATGGGGTTCAAAGTTTGTAAGGATAGCAAGACATTTTTAAAGTAAGAGATTTGTAACTTCCGCGTTTTAAATAGATTCCATAGGGGGGTTAAAATACATTCGATCATCCACTAACGGGGCTAAAATAAGGAGTTGTATGTGTGTACGGGGAACAAGACTAGAAAACAAGCAGGAAGGCCCGCATGGTGTTCTGGGGTGCCAACAGCGGAGTGGCTAGGGCACCATACCCTGCCACCTACGTGTGCCCAAGGGCAACGCTGACAGAGTTCCGGATGTGTGCAATTTAGATTAAAAATGCGGATATTTTTTATTTAATAAATTTATTTTGGCTAATAAAATAAATTATTTTCTAACACCGTTACTAAAAAAAGTCTACGTCTTTAAAAAAGAAAAGTTTAAGCAGAAACGTCTGTTGATGATACTTAAAATATTTATATTTGTAAAACGGACATTTCAATTTACATTTAGCAATTTAAACTAACGAACATATCGCACTGTTAACTTTAGGCTTAAATCCCTGAACAGATTTAGATGAAATTTGGCGTAGTGATAATTTGAGACCTTTGGAAGGTTATAGGATAGTTTTTATCTGGGAAATCATCCCTTAAGATGGTAGAAGTTTGGGACAGCGATAATTAAGCCTGCGCCTAAAATAATTAAATAGCAATATTTTTTCTAAGACGATACAAGTTCTACGCGGACGACTACTTATATATATTTTCATCACACTTGCTCGAAAATGGTGTTATTATACGCAAGCGTACTGAGCTGTAATGGGCTATATTACGCCCATGGGCGTTATGGTTTTTTTTTTTAAATAATAGAACCCTCTGATTGGCTTAAGCAAATCTGGTTGCTGTGTGATTGGTTGAATAAAAAAATCTAGTTGGTCACGACGCCCCGCCCCGCAAGAATACTGCTCTGTGATTGGTTGAAATATTGAACTGCGCGCTCTACTAGCACTGATCTGGAAGTGAAGTTGTCAATTTTTGATTGGTGCTGCTGTATGAAACATACATTTTTCTGTCTTTTGTTGTTATTTATTTCCTCGCAAATGTGATGAAAAACATTGTGTATAACACGGGCGTAAGAATATTGCAAACTCGAGTCATCAAAAGCCCTCCGCCTTCGGCGTCGGGCTTCTGATACACTCTCGTTAGCAATATTCCACTTACGGCCCTCGTTAAACAATGTACTATTATTGGACCACTTAAAATTAAACTCTGCCCCGCACCACAGCATATTTGAATAATTCGACAGTTTTAATTTTAGGGTTGATGATGATGTCGGCCGAACATTGTATACCATCGATCATAAGTCATATAGCAAAATTGCGACGTATGGTGGCTGCTATCTGAAACCAACAAACTAATATATAAATTAATAAGTTCCGTTCTAATTAATCAAGAGATTAAGGTAAGACAACCTCCTTTGGATGTTCGACGAAATAATTACATCGAATATTGAGTATTAGGTAGGCAAGTGCTTCGAGTTGAAGATATTCTCGAGGATTATCTCTAATAGTTGAAGCGTAATTAATAAATATCTAAATATATACATAACTTCGAAGATCGGAAACTGTGTATCATATAAATTAAATAAGACCTTTAAAGACTTTCGAACTTGAATACTCGTATTGCTAGCCTATTGGTTCAGGCATGCGGCTGTCAAGCGGCGGTCGTGGGTTCGAATCCCGGCTCGTACCAATGAGTTTTTCGGAACTTATGTACGAAATATTTACCGTTAGCTTTTCGGTGAAAGAAAACATCGTGAGGAAACCGGTCTAATCCTTTCACCCAAAATAGGCACGTTGGATGTCGATTTGCGGAAAATGCCCAGTAAAACTAACTCGTATTGTTAAAATTCGTGATAAATATAGACGTTTACTGAGAAAATTATTATTAACAGCAAACAAAAAAATAACTTGGACTTCTAAAATATATCAGAGCCGCTTCTAAAATGATTCAAACGTGATGAGCAGTGATCGGTTTTTTGGATTCGACATGGGGTGAACGACCTCAATCATTATGTTAGTATGGATATGCCCCGGGAATCCGGGCTTTATGTTGTAAGAAAAGGCAAAAAAATACAATGTGTTTTTTTATTACACTTTAAAACATCTAAGTAGCTTTATGCAATCCTTACAAGAAAATAATTAGAACTGAAATCCAGAGAAAATAATGAAATGTCAATGTCAAGATTTTGAAGTATTTTTTCCATCATGACAGATATATAAATAAGCTAATACTTTGTGGAGGTTTTAATATATTTTGCTTAAAATAAAGTGTAGAGATTAGGAAAAGAATAGAAGTTTTTGTCTCAACTGGTTGCCATGTAAGAGTAAAAAAATCTTTAGAGATAATTTTAATTGTTTTATTTTTGTACGTTTTGTTCGGTATCGCGGGAAACTGTCGTATCTATATTAACTTTTCTACTTGATATCCCGCGAGGGAGAATCCAAATAACCGATCACTGGTGATGAGAGGTACAATAACGTGATATTTTAAACGATCGTTAGGAAAATCAACTGTCATTTTCCCGTACAAGAAAATTACATTTTGGTCTACCTAACGTACGTACAAAGCGTTACGTACCTACTCAACCAGCAGAGGGGTAATTACGTAACTTTTCGAGCGACCTTAGGACAACTCAACTGTTTATAGATGAATTATCGAGAACATGGAATTGCATTTGTAGTGGTTGTACGAGAAAATAGAAAATCCAAATATAGAATGCCTGTAAACATACAATACTACTACATATGCAATTCCATGCTCTCGTTAATTTATCTATACCTTACAATATGCTCTTGATTAAATTACAATTTCTCTTCTCCTCAGCCGTACACTCTTGTCAGAGTGGTCGTGGTTACGTTTATGGTGTACTCGGTGGGTCTCCGACGGTGTTGTACCTCTCGCCAATGCATGGTGACCGCTTTAGCGGTGAGGCACCACTTCAGACAGTTAATGGCATGTGTATTATGTTTCTTTATTTGTACATAAGTTACAAAAACTTGCGTAGGTAATATAAATTCATAATTGTACAACAATGCCTAAAAGGAAACGTCCATATTTCTGAACCCCGAACTAGGTGCGAAACCTGTGTTTCGGGGGTTAGAGTTATCAGTCCTTCAGTGTCAGAGGGGTATAATCGCGTAACGTTTCGAACGCGCATTGGGACAGTCCAACTGTCATTTTTCCATATAAAAATTGACATTTAGATCTGCGTTACGTGATCGACCTGCTGGACTAACAAAGATGGAGTTCGGACATGGTAATCCGTATTGCGGATTAATTGCATTTACTGTCCTGTATAACAGGCCAACATAACATTTTTTTTTAAATAATACCGTTGCTGGAGCACTGGACTATGCTAGTGGACTTTCAATTTAGCTGTCATATAATTAACTTCCAGCAAAAGGCAGACAGCAATGTATTTAGCCAGGTAACGTAACGACTGTCCAGTTAAATGCGAACGAATAAACAGGCTTAATTTTTCCACTAGATGTAGCACATTCGGCAGGCGTGATTCAGGCCCGAGTGTTGCGCCGAATGGTAACGCCACTCTGTAATCTGTCCCGGCAAACCGTGCGCTGCATAAATTAGCCGTAGTTAAAAGCTCCCTTTTACGATACGGTCCAAGTGTTAAGCGAATAGCGGATACACTGTAGTTCCACAGCCTTTGACCTCATTGGTTGTTCTATCGGAAGACTAGCGCTCGCTACCGTGCCAGCTACATGCTGAGTTGAGACCGTATCGGGACGTGTTATTGGTATTTGTTTTACAATTTAACCTAATCCCAATTGAATAGGCTGTATGAGACCCAAATGACGTATGGTTAAATGGTTTTTTGAAAGCGGACACTACTTAGCAGACACTATTCTGACATTCTGAGAGAAAATAAAGTTACAACCTATTGTAGTCGCACGGAGTGCTGGATGCATCGCCACCTGTAATACACATAATTGTTAATCATATTTAACACAACAAAAAAATGAATATCATTGACCCAAAATTTTAAAGGAAGAGACTTTCATCTTTTGCTTTTAAGCAATCATTTGATGAGTCTAATAGAGAAACTTGGTACTCCAAGTTTCTCTATTAGACTCATTAAATGATTGCTTAAAAGCACTTTGTTAAAGTCGAACGAGCTCAGTTAGAGAACATGTGACGCCGGTGATAAGCGCTCGGGATTGAGTGGCATACATTATTCCGCCGAACAATCGATTCGCTTAGCATTCATTACTTAGACTGAAGCGTTAATGGAAAGACCAAATGAATGGGCAATGTCATTCGGCGTGGGCGCTTTGCCGAACTGAATCGTATGCGACTAATAGTGTCCCCGCCCGCGGCATTTAAAACTGCACATTGCTCCAACACGGCTCTGTAATCGGCGTTTGATTTGCAATTAATTGATATTCGATTTGAACACAGGATTCACTTAATGAAATAATTCTGGACGTAACTAGGAATCGATAGTTCGCAGGCAATATAGGGAAGGTTACGCATATAGACTCAGTCTTGTCGTTAATATACATTGAAGATTAAAGGCCTGCGCAAACCGGCGGAGCGCAGCGCAGATCATCTAGGAGGATTTACTCCGCGCAGCGCACACCGTCGAGGGAAAATCCCCCGCGATACCGCGAGCGCTCGCCAGCGCAGCGCCGGCGGCCGGCGCAACTGGGAGCACTTCGGCGTATATCGGTGGATGCCGCGGCGGTATGCAGCGGCATCTCCCGGTATGCGCCGAAGTGCGCCGGGCCTACGAAGCACCGATCATGGGATGCCGTGGGATCCGCCGAGTTGCGCCGATCTTTCCCCTCCCGCAGCCCCGCTACCCCGGCGCACTCGGGAGGCCTCGGCGCATAGCGGGGTATGCCGCGGGATGCCGCGGGATGCCGCCGCCTACCGCCGCGGTATCCTCTAACATGCTCCTCGATGCCGCAGAGTAGAAATCCCCCGTGATGCTCCGAGGTCAACTTCAAGCATTCAAATTTATACCTTAATGTAATTAAAATAGAAAATAATAATATATACATTGATGAATTTAAAGTGATCTGCTCTGCGCTCCGCCGGTTTGCGCAGGCCTTAAGTTTCTAACGCTCTCTGTTACACAACAGATTATTGCGATAAACCTGTTAAAACAAATGCTGCCGCTTTTTGATTCGCCATGATAAATTTATAGAGACGGCAAGCGAAAGATGTAGGTACTTGTATTCAATGAAGAAGTCTTTACTTTGTATACGATGTATTGAGTTTCGTAAAAAAAATATAAATTATGTAGGTACACTACTTCAGCATTTGATGGTGCAGAGTCGGTGCGGTATTATTAAAAACAGTATTCTGTCAGTATCAACTGTAAATCAAGTTAATACAGATTATTTACTTTAGGTTACTTCCTGCGGGTTAAGATGTTTGTGCCATGTCTCAGGCGATGGCTGAGATACGCGTCATAATGATGAAGGGGTGCTATTTGTGAAGGTCAATTTAGTATAACAAACATTATCCTCAAACAAAACATTGCCATTTACCTACTTTTTTACCCCACTTTTTTATTGACTTCATTGTCATTAAAAAAAAAACTTTTAAGAATAAACATTGTCGTAAACGTCAAACAAAAAGTGAAGAGCAATTAGTTGGTAATCCTTGGAACTGATTTCAATTAAGTTCTGGAAAGTTGGCGTCATTAATATAAGAAGTAGGATCTGAACGGAACAGCTAGTTGTTCGTTAAAGACTGGGGCACTTCAATTAAAAGTTCTAATTTCGCTCTTTATTTACGAACCACAGGTCGTGAGGGTTCGAGATGACTCTGCTTCTGACAATCAATTTCATCTCAGATGAGGTCCGTCCACTAATTAGCTCGGTTATTTTGCAGTTAATGCTTACCTCGCCAATATTTAACCAACCTTAGGTACGAGTACCTTAACCTAAACACCTTTAGACGGATGAAGGACAGTGTTTGTATCAGACAGAGTTAGCTTCTACAATTATAATGTTTAATATCAAATTAAAGGTCGGTTCTTTCAAACGGTCCGTAATCGTAAGTAGTAGACACTTTATTCGACACACACACACACACACACACACACACACACACACACACACACACACATACACACTTTGACACTTTTTTTTGTCGTAAACACTTTATTGCACCAAAAAAACAAGCACATAACAGAAGATACAATAAAAATACATTGTACAAAGGCAAACTTATCCATTTAAGGTATATATATACCGGTCTGTTTGATGTGGTTAATTAAATACAACTCGCCCTAAGGCGACTTCCTGTCTTGACAGGGCGGAATAAGAATACTGTATACTTATACTTCGACGTGACCTTACTGATAATGATGTAGGTATCCTGTTAGTAGGTATTACATTCGCAAAGCAGTAATAATATATCATATACGTGCTGCATTCGTAACGCCCCGTTTCCGCGCATCACACGCTTGTCGGAATACTAATTTAAATATAGGCACGCTAGCAACGAATCGGTACCGTAAAACCTCTCAACTATAGTCCAAGTCACCTAACTATGGTCCAAATGAACTCGAATGTTACACTATTAGGTGTAACTATTATTACCTATGTTTAAAGTCTGGATTGGCAATATAACTAGAAAATGCCAAAAAAAACCAAAGAATATGAGTAAGTCCTTTGTATTGGCAGAAATTAATTCGTCTATTTTGGACCATGGTTCTTCTGGACTATATAGTTGGGAGGTTTTATGTTAGGTACCTACTAACTCAACTGGCAGTTGACACGTTACTGATATCGTACCGCCTCCGCACTGATAAATCAGGAAGTTACCTTAGTTATTATTCCAATCTGGTAAAATCCGGCCCTAACCAGTTAAAAAAGAGATTAACATACAAACCTACGGTACTACAGAACCTAAGTATTATTGTTGATGACATATGGCACGGAAACGTGGTCGCTTACTATGGGCCTCATAAGAAGGCTCAAAGTCACCCAAAGGACAATGGAGAGGGCTATGCTGGGAGTATCTCTGCGTGATCGCATCAGAAATGAGGCTATCCGCAGCAGAACCGAGGTAACCGATATAGCCCTCCGAATCGCTAAACTTAAGTGGCAGTGGGCGGGGCACATTGCACGTAGAACCGATGGCCGTTGGGGCGGAAAGGTTCTTGAGTGGCGACCACGTACCGGAAGGCGCAGCGTGGGTAGGCCCCCCACAAGGTGGACTGATGACCTGGTAAAGGTCGCTGGAGTCCGCTGGATGCGGGTGGCGCAGGACCGGTCATTGTGGCACTCTTTGGGGGAGGCCTATGTTCAGCAGTAGACGTCTTTGGGCTGATATGATGATGATGATGATGACTACAGAACTAAGAAGCAAATGTTGCTGTTTTCACGGTGTGGTCACCTCATATACACTGTTTACGAAGCGAATGAAAGTTCACCTAACTTTTCTACATTATTAGTTCATCTTTCATTTAGCGCTGGATCAAATAATATCGTCCTTATGGACGCACACAATGAAGCCGCCGGAGATATCGTTCAGCTTGTAAACAACTAGGTAGTGTAAATACGGAAAGATTCTACGCAACGGCAACGTAAAGTAAAGTTCATCGTGGAGCAAGCTATTGTTGGGAAATGCTATTTTATCTTTTTATATTCAGAGGTATGTTGACTTTCTTTTAAGTGTGTTGGCAGTAATTTTAAGTTTCAAGCTGTGAATAAGACGGACGTTTTATATAATATTTATAATTATTATATGTGAAATAATTATTCGAAAATTCGAAGACTACCAATGAGAATTATTTTATTTTTAGTTTGTTGTCATTCGTTCAATGATGTAGGTACCTATATAAAAAAGAGGTAGGTAGACAGGTTATAAGCGCTCCAAAATTGGCACACAATTGAGTCGAATGATTTGCCTCAGTTTCGAGTCGTCAATTCGTGTTTTAACTGTCAGATTTGGTAGTCATTATTAACAAGCTTTTATTAGGTAGACCTGTAATGTGTAACTATGTAATGAAATCTTGTAGATTAAATTTGACCAACTTCCCGGAGTCCAATCAAGTTGAAATTTTGTACAATTATGTAAGTCGGATGACAATGCAATAATATGGCACCATAAACCTGGTCTGATGATGCAGACGGACGATGGCCGTAGGAACTCCTTAATTACACAGGATAAACCTGTCGTGTTTGGCGAGCCTACAAGGCTCGTTACAATCCTCTCAATGAGCAGTTGATGAGTGTGCAAAAAAAAGTACAGTCGGCAAAAAATCCAACATGGCAGAACACCCAAGATGGCGGGCTAGTTATTTTTAATGCACTCCTATAATATGGGTATCAAATGAAAGGGCTTGCTGAGAATAACTCGAAAAACAAAGTGACGTCACTCTAAATCCAATATGGCGAACAATATACTCGTATTGAGAAACCTGTCCAGCGATGACTAAAAAGTAAAAAATTAATTAAAAAAAACAACTTTTTAAAAAACAAGCTTTTATTTAAATGCGCTAAAAATAATAAAATAAACTTTTACTTTTAAACTATTACTATCAACTTATAACGTCACAACACATTTTAGATGATATAAAAGCTTGTCGCGAGATTTAGTACTCGTATATACTCAGGTAAATCTTGCGACAAGCTTTTATATCATCTAAAATGTGTTATGACGTTATAAGTTGATAGTAAAAGTTTATTTTATTCTATTTAGCGCATTTAAATAAAAGCTTGTTTTTCAAAAAGTTGTTTTACTTTTATTTTTAAACACGGATTTATTATAGACAACATATTTTTATATTTACACCATTGCGTTCATTAGTATGTTCGGATCAAATCTTGTAACTGAATTTTAATGCAGTTATCATTAAACCGATCGAGCTGAAATTTCGCATACATTTAAATTAGGTGACGTCATCAGATCAGCTCGTTGGCGCCATAATATCGCTATGGCACCAACGAGCTGATCTGATGACGGAAACAGAAGGTGGCAATATCAAAACCTATGCTATATCCTAAACTACCTACACAAAATAAAGCCATCGTGTTTTAGGCTCATTGGAACCCTCTCAATGCGTAGTTGATGACTGAAAAAAAATTGCCGGTTGTACGAAAACAAACACTACTTATACCAAAAAATAAAAATAATACAGAAATGTTTTTATTTTGTGCATTTCAATCCATAAAAAATGACTAAAGAGTCGCATAGCAAATATAGGAATAACATTGAATACCTATAGAAGGTATTTAATTAGGTATCCTTGCTTAGCTGTACAGCATAGACCTACCCTAAGTAGGAAGAGCCCGGGTAATGTCTCGGATGACAGCGTAAGCAATCCCCGTGTCGTGATACTATCGCTCCCGTGTAGCTACAAAAGAATTTCCTTATAAGTAACGAAGAAATTCCGTGCGACTAATATGGTTAAAGCCGAAATTCGTATGAAATTATTGTGTCACGTGTACGAATTATATAAAAAACGTTCATATCTTACGATGCGTACATACCTAGCTTAAACCTAATACGTTGTAAGTTATTTTGAGCGACAGTTCTATTGCGACACTAAATTTTAAATGAAACAATCACGAGTATAACGCGAAACGCGATGTTCATTTAAGTAGGTACCTTTTTTCTACATTTCGGCGCGGTTGCACCGGCTATTCTCGCGGAAAGTTGCCGTGAAATGGACGGAGATATGAGAACACAACATTCAACTACCCTACAAAGTTTTAAAAATGTGAATGGTAGACTGGAAAAATGCTCATGACCATTATAAAACAAAATAAAACACGAATCTGCAAATAGCACTAACAAAGCGCGAGAGATATAATTACATATTATGACCGACTGGTTGGACCCACGTATGCCAAAGACCGCGGTCGGAACTCGGAAAAAAAATCTACGTTCATCCTGAAGATCTAGGTGTTCTATATATTGATGAAAGTTTTTTAAACAGCTGAGAACTGATTTCCCCTACATAAAAACTTACATAGCTAACTCTACTAAACGAACTAACTCTTTGTAATATTATTAGAGACGAGTACCTATCTTCATACGAAGGGTAACATTTAGGAGCTTCTTTCGAACTAGTTGGTCCATGTTAATTAAACATCATGTCATAAAAAAGTCACGAACAATCAATTCCACACTACAATAACCATAATACCCTACCCTACTAATATAACAAACAAGTATATGGACAATCTACTTACGTACTGCTAACCTTAATTCTTCTGTTATAAGACATGATATCGGAACAAACATGTTTACAGCATGCAGTTGCCATTTCATTTTCAAAAGATCTATGAAAAGTCAGAACAATGTTTATCGGTTACCGACGATTGAACAGTTGTCTTATATGGGTGCAATTCATTTCGAAATAAGGACAAGTTTCGTTTTATTTGGAAATAAAGAACGTGTAGAACGTGGTGATTATAGTATGTAGTTTACTCAATATCATATTAGTGTTGATCTAAATCGCTTACATGTATGTAGGTAGATGATTTAAGAAGATAACATGTTACGAAAAAATACACGTTTTATTTTCAATGTTTTGTACAAAATGTTTTTGCACCAGGGATATATCGGATGTGGTAACCATAAGTTAACCCTATTGGGATAGGGTTTTCTTTAGGGTTAACTTTTACCACATCCGATATGCTTACCATAATCTAGACACACGGCAGTGTGTCCGCCAAGTTCGAGCAAAAAAAGCGACACACCGGCCGTGGGTTACACGAACCATTTCGGGCCAATTTCGACCACCCTATAACTCAAAACATATTTTATCTACGCATATGAAATTTCGAGTGTCTGTTGATCATCCCCTTAATTGACTAGAATACAAAATTTCATTATTCTACCTATAGCAGTTCTTGAGATATTGACGTCAGAAAATCGCTATTTTTACTATACACTCACTGACTCACTGACTCACTGACTCATCAAAAACCTAGACCACTTCCAATGGTCGTACTGACTTGAAATTTGGCATGGAGATAGGTCTTAAGGTCAAAGTAAAGGGAAAAATCTGAAAACGGCCAAGTGTGAGTCAGTTTTAAAAATAGCGAAGGTGTAACTTTGTTCTACTAGGAAGTCATAATGAACTAAATGGGTCTATCTTCCAATGGTCGTACCGACCTGAAATTTGGCTCGAAGGTTTGTCTTTAGGTCGAAATAAAGTAAAAATCTGGAAACGGCCAAGTGTGAGTCAGTTTAGAAAACAACGAATGTGTAATTTTGTTCTACTATAAGTAGGTATGGATTGGAAATGAGATAAGACTTATTTAAATTTAGATACATACCAATTTAAGTTAATACATGTTTGTCTCAAAGACAAGAACAATAAAATTGTTCACCACTCTGTGTGTGTCTGTTGCGGGAACCGAACCCACGATTTACGAAGTGCAAAGCAGGTCACTAGGTACACTAGGTGCGCTAAATCAGTCAAACAAAAATGAAAAGACAATTTTTTCTCGCATAGTCTAAATAATTTCTAATTTTACAACTAATAAAATCGCAGATTCAAGAACATGGAAATCATATATACTCTAAGATGGAATTATATATACTACTGCCCATCTCACCCTCCGATACGCCACGGGATGAGATGGGATGGTGCACTTCTAGGGCTATATAGACGTTAGCAAAGGCCTCGTCAACGGATCGATTGGAGTAATTGAAAAAATACTTTGGGACGTCGAGAGCAACAACAAAGCCAGAAAAATTCGAATTAAATTCAACCATAATTTAACTTACGAATTAGAGCGTGTCAAGACTAAGTTCCAGATATTGAGTAATGCATTTGTACATAGGGAACAATTCCCTATTTGTTTAGCATACGCCATCACAATCCACAAATCTCAAGGCCTTAGTCTTGACAGTGCCCTGCTTGACATAGGATCATCAATATTTAGCAAAGGACAGGCCTATGTAGCCCTGTCTCGAGTGAAAACTATTGATGGGCTACATCTTATAAACCTAGATCCTAGCCAAATTAAGGCTCAAGAAAGTTCTATTATAGAATATAACCGACTACGTACATTATACCGCCCTGACTTGGCAAGTTTATCAGTTAACAGAAAACGTGTAAAAAAAATCCAAGATATTGAATGGGCAATGCGCTCTAGCGTGTCAGCTGTACAAGACAGTATACAAAATGACAAAACGAAAAAGCAGACAGTGACACGCAAGCGTAGAAAAAAGAATTAGACGCTTCGTATAAAGGGTATAGTATAAAGTACATACCTAAGTGGAATGAGACATTTCCTAAAGCAAAAGTGATAAAAAAATAATAAAGAACCTACACCTAACAAAAATAAATGAAATCCCATCAAAAACATAAATGTGAAAGGCTGCCAAGTTCGATACTATGGGAATGCTTCGCCTATAAAAGAAGTGAGATCTGAATAAGTACCAAGTTCCATAAAAATACCTCAAATCATAAATAGTTATAGGAATGCACACTTGATTTCCAGCAGTTTTAAGGTACATTTTGAATAAGTATCACGTTACATAGAAATACCTAAAACTATGATAGTCAGAGAAACGCACACTGGTTTTTTTAGCAGTTTCCTGATAACATTTATTATTTTCAGTACTTTTTAATGATGTAACTTGGCAAGTTTTAATAGAAAATTATATACTTGACACATTGCAGTCCAAAGGTGTCGATTCATTGCATTGAAAAGGTGTGTGGTGTGTGAAAACTTGCCAAGTAACATCATTAAAAAGTACTGAAAATAATAAATGTTATCAGGAAACTGCTAAAAAACCAGTGTGCGTTTCTCTGACTATCATAGTTTTAGGTATTTCTATGTAACGTGATACTTATTCAAAATGTACCTTAAAAACTGCTGGAAATCAAGTGTGCATTCCTATAACTATTTATGATTTGAGGTATTTTTTATGGAACTTGGTACTTATTCAGATCTCACTTCTTTTATAGGCGAAGCATTCCCATAGTATCGAACTTGGCAGCTTTTCACATTTATGTTTTTGATGGAATAATATTAGGGTTACCCTATCAGTAATGTTACCTTATCATAAGGTTACCATTATGGATAGGGTTTTAAAAACAATTTCTAAAAGTAGCCTATGGAAAACCCTGATTAGGGTAACCGGTTCCGGTCCCTGGTGTAAAAACATTTTGTAAAAAACATTGAAAATGAAATGTGTATTTTTTCGTGTGCATGTTATCTTCTTAAATCATCTACATACATGTAAGTAATTTAGATGAACACTGATATGATGTTAAGTAAACTACAGACTATAATCACTACGTTCTACAGTATCTAAATAGGGTTCACGTATTGGGTTACCTTATGGTTACCACATCTGATATGCTTACCATAACAATAGGGTTACCCTATCAGTAAGGTTACCGAATCATAACGTTACCAAATTGATAGGGTTACCGCTATCATCAATGTGTAGCGCTCAGTCTTTCTGACTCTTTAGCTCGGAGCGCGTGCAAGCGAGCGAGTAAAAATTGATATCATAATTGGAACGCCAAATGTCGAGTCACATTAACGTCCTGGTAAATTTGTCAACAGGGTTAGGCATTGGAAAAAGCCCAGTGAAAATTTGCAGCCATATTTTTTAATAAAAACTTTCGGCAAGAACGCTAAAGCAAAAAGTTGTCCGTATTTGGCCATTGAGAAAATGTGTCAGTATATTCTTAAGTTCAGACTGTATTTTATGGAAAGCGTAACATAATAAAATAGCAAATGAAAGGTGCATTTTATTTTTGGTGAAAATTGTTAATGATACGTTTAGAAGCCAGATACACTTTTAGCAACTATTGACACAAAAGTTTAGTTTTATGGACTGCAGCATTCTAAATAAATCTAAATCTATCTTTTTGATTCTTCAAGTTTACAAATGTGCTGCCTACCTAAGGTAAATAATGATATCAATTCAGTGAGCCGTCACATGTCAGTCTAGTAACTAGTTGGTTATGCGTGCTTACATCTCAATTAATGCTTCCTTTGGACATTCGTGGAAGCAGGGCGAGATGACTTCAGTACTGCATACGTATCGCCCCACATGCACAGTTTACTACATACTGCGAAAATGTAATTTATTTATTTATTTATTTATTGCATACAATTAACACTAACAGTCAAGCCTTACGTGCTAATCTGCGTTGCATTTTTTAATAGCTAACATGCGTTATTTAATACTAGCTTTTGCCCACGACTTCATCCGCGTAGAATTCGTTTCACTACACATATGTTGTTATTTTACCCCCTCTAGAGATAATTTTCTTTTTCACGCTATTTATAATGAAAACTAAAAAAAATACTTTGCTTACCTAGTATATTGTCAGACAATAAAGCACCTAAGCGAAAAGCTTACAAAAATACTGAAACTAAAAAAATAAGTTGGCCGCTTCGCCGCTGCTACTTATTCCAATATACTTCTATAAACTATATTGTATGATTTATTTCATTCTGCTAAAACATGTAGATTTTTAGATTTAGACACACGTGAGCAAGCTACATACAACTGCCCGTGGGAAAAACATGGCGTGCCTAAATGTAATCCCGCTACTTTTAAGGTTTGACCCTGCGATTTGTTAATTGTCATTGAAAACGCTACTTTTAAAGGGAGCTGTAGTCGTTTAAAGTTAAATGGCAAGTTATTAGGTATAATTGGAATATTAATATAACCTCCATTAATAGGTCTAAATTGTCAGGGTTGTTGCTGCACCGAATAGCGAACACTGCACGGTTAGCACAAGAAAGCTAATGAGAACGCTAAGAAAGAGACGGATAGTCTATCTCGCCGCGACACAGCTCGCGCGCCGTTTTGTGCTATAACCGTGCTTGAATGAAAGAATATTACATTTTAACTTTTAATATAATTTTTCGGGGCGTAGATAAGTTTTATTTTATTTTGAAATAGCTAAAATAATAAAATTTATTGAAAATTTATTTGATCCATCAATAGCTCTCTTACGTCATTTAAATCTCGTATTATTTTATGGCATACATTTGTAACGCCGTCACTAATGGAGTGGACCTTCTGTACTGTACTATTCCGTGTTAATAATATACCAAACAATATATGTATATAAATTTGGACACGTCAACAACAGTTGGAATGTATGTTGCATATCGTTATAAAACATCCTGAGTACCTAAGCTATTATCTACGTCAAGACACGTTAAGTTTTACAACCCTTTTTGCCTGAGCACGGGTTTCAGCTTAGGTAGACGGAGTGGGATCATATTAAAGTCTAGACAAACTGCGCAAGATAGACATTTGCATTTTTTAGCACTTTGCTAAAGCAAAGTTCCCTTTTGGTTACATGCAACTAATTCTCGAATAATCCAGGGAATCATATGTTAAAATATTTAATTTTCTAATATCTAAGGTATTTACGAATTCATTGTGTGAAAGAATTCATAAATTTTGTTTTTGCATGAATAAAACTTTATTTTATTGGCCCTTATCATTGATTAAGAGCCTACTTAGTATAGTTGTGCCTTTAATGGAATGGCGAAATTAAATTAAAACCCACATATTTCTTTTACAATTGTCAGTCAATAGGTAAACAATATTTTCATTAATAAGCAGGATTTGGAATGTAGGTAATCCAAAATAATTTCGACATTCCCTGTGACTCCTGTGAGACCGAAACATGTAGTAATTTGGAACATCAATGTACGTGAGCTTGTACTATAGTTGTTATTGTTTTATTCCAGAATGAAATGAAATGAGCCTAATGTCGTCGATCTGTCCTTTTTAATTAACATTATTTGTAATTTTAGTCGGGAATTTGCTTAGTAATTAGGTAAGTTTAGGTGAAGCGTTTCATAAATCAATATGTTACGTCCCCGTTTTGAAACAATGACTTATAGTAGTGTCTGTGTTGCAAAATTGTTGAAATATTTTTGTGATACTTATGAGGATGATCCGGTGCCCGATTCAAGACGACAAAATGTGACGTCCCCCATATCTAAAAGGGATATCCCTACTTTCATCATGAATTTATCAGATAGGCATAAAAGGTTTTGGGCCCATGTCTATAGATTCTCAATTCTACAGATTCTCATGTCTACAGATTCCCAATTCTACAGATTCTCATGTCTACAGATTCTCAATTCTACAGATTCTCATGTCTACAGATTCCCAATTCTACAGATTCTCATGTCTACAGATTCCCAATTCTACAGATTCTCATGTCTACAGATTTCCAATTCTACAGATTCTCATGTCTACAGATACTATAACCAACCAGTAATTATTTATCTACAGAAATAGGTTTTATCTCTCCGGAAAAAAGGTACAAGCTCCGATTTTTATAAATTTTCTAATTCTAATCACATCACACTTGTATGTGTATATATGTATTTTGCGATAGTTAGACTAGAATTGGAAGTCTGTAGAATCAGAAATATGTAGAACTGGAAATCTGTAGAACTGGAAATCTGTAGAATTGGGAATCCGTAGAATTGGGAATCTGTAGAATTGGGAATCTGTAAAATTGAGAAATTGTAGAATTGGGAATCTGTAGAATTGGGAATCTGTAGAGTTGGAAATCCGTTGAATTGGGACCCTGTAGAATTGGGAATCTGTAGAATTGGGAATCTGTAGAATTGGAAATCTGTAATAGAAATCTGTAGAATTGGGAACAAACCATAAAAAGTTAGTTTTTCTGTCAAAGTAGGCTAATTTAATAGAGGCCCAGTAGGAGCAAACTCAGCTCTGCATTACCTGCCGCAATTGTCGTTGTTGTAACTACACTTAGAAAATATTACCAACTTGGAACAAGCTTAATCTTTGCCGTAAAGGCGATACGTTTCTTCATTTACATGCGGCGAGTCCCTCGCGGGACCAGAGCTGCACGGCGCACGATTCCACCATAACTCGAGAATATCATTCTTTTTATTTTCCCACTCGTGTTTGCATTTTACATTCGGTCGGATGCCGTGCTGTCTGTAACAAGATTTTGTGGTTATGCGTAATGTTGTGAGGCATTATCCTGGAAGCTGAGCGGTCTTGTTTAGTTGTATGCTGGGGGTGTAAGGAAAATTATTCTTGAGTCGTTATATTTTAGATGCGCATTGTTGACGAAACATTGACGGTGGAATGGCTGTCCCTGAAGTGTGTATATCACAGTAGGGCCGTGATTTGAGTTAAATTTTAATAAAAAGAATTGAAGACAAAGTATGATAAGAATATCACAAAATTGGAAGAACAGAGCAGATTAGAAGTCGATGGGAAAGGGAATAAATTTTTATGGACATTAGATACTGTTGGTTGGATACCGAGCCGAAATCAAATTAGCGCTTTAAATACAAGTCTCATTAATTAAAATGATATTGCCAATAACGGTTTTCAGTGGTTTGCGACGACCAAAGCTTTTACGGAAAGGTTAAAGCATTTCGTGTTTTAACCATTGTATTAATATCCAGTGAATTTATTATTGCGAAACTCGAGCCAACAAAACCGCACCAGAAAGGGATCCATATTTGCATTTAATGAAGATACTTGTGAATTATTTCAGTGCCACCAGAGAAAAAGGACATAAATAAAATAATGCAGACACACTTTGTTTTTCATTGCTCCATTGCGATGGGCATGTTGAACAAAATAATAAACTATGTAACAACAGCAATTTGAATCAAAAGTTAGGATACTCCTAGATAAATACATAAGTTACATAACTTAAGTATAATATAACCAAGGGACATGTAAAATTTTATATTTTATTAATAAATTATTGAATTGAATTCAATAAATACTGAGAAAACATATATATTACTCTTTACGGGCGCTCTTTTCGCTAAAGAGCGAGCGAGTGCCTGTCTACCTCTACTGTACCTAATCTTTATGTTCTGTACCTACTGACAGCAAAACATTAAATACAATTTCTTACAGACTATTATATAACGCATCGGGTCTAACTTAACATATCTAAAACATTTTATTGAAGTTATACATACTATGTTAAAGTCACTCCCCTCACTTCGCCTATACTTTGACATTATGTTCATATAAAAAAAAACATCTCTCAAACTTAAACACTGCCTGACACTAATAAAACAACTTGCATCATCCTCTTTTGAAGTCCGTTAAAAAGCTAATAGCGAAAAAGATACTAGCTAACTAGTATTTACAATCAGGAAACATAAGAACATATAAAGCGTTCACTTTGTTCAGATAAATTATAGTGGACGGAAGCTCGCCGGGATCTTCTATTGTGATAAAGGATTTAGTTCAACTCGAGGGGAAGCCACGAGGAATGGCAGTCGATCGGCTTAGCAAAATTAATACCAGCTTGTAAAACTTTAACAGGTGACATTTAACCTGACTTTATTCATCAGCTATGAATTACCTACTAGAGACCTGAGTTTTCGTGGTATTTTTGAAGTGTCATAGTGACTTCTCATTTTTTCGATTGTGATATATTTGGCAACTTATAATATTGTGCCACGTAATTGCTGGTAATAAATGTTATTCGCCTTCCATTACAGATTTATAATTTAGGAATCATTCATAATCTTTCTAACGTTTTTCACGGTTGCATCCGAATTATATGAAAAATAATTTCATGAAAAAATATTCGTAAATATATTTAGATTTTATTACGTGAATATCGATATTACGAAGTCGTCACCATAATTACGGGCTCTGAAGGTCGATCACGTAACGCACTGTTCGCGCCTCAGGTAGAGCTAAATGTCATTTTTTATATGGAAAAATGACAGTTAAATTGTCTCAACGCGCGTTCAAATCGTTACGTGATTACCCCTCTGCTAATGACTTACACATGAGTCATGCCTCTACGTGCGATTTCCGCTATATAATAATAATAATAACCATTTATTTCAGGCTACTAAGGCCCATACTTACAAATACCTTAAAGACTAACATACATACAATGCAATTATAAAATTATTATTTAGGCGAGGACATAGTGACGTAACATGACTTATATTTAGGACTGCTGCTGAGCCCCTTTTTACTCGATTTCAACCCAGGAGGGAATGAATAGGTAGCTCTAGCATTTTTTAGTTTCACTGGTATCAATACAAATGCTCTATGACACGCATAAAAACTCTCATTTTATTGAGACTTATAGAAAATATAAAACTTAAAAGAAGAGATAAAACAACATTTTACTTTTTAGTTTACCGCTACAGTGAAACTACATTGAGGAGTGATAGTTTTATAATACATATTGTTATTTTTTTACACCGTAGCCACTTTCCGCTACTTAGCCGGAAAATCCCCTGCCAAGAGGGATGCGTAAAGTTTTGTATTCACCACGAACAAAGTCCCAGATCTCATTTCTATCACCTAGTCACAATATCAAGTAACTAACGCCAAAAATAATTATTGAATCCTAGTATTATCAATTAATGTACGTTGAGAATGTTACAGTAATTATTTATTATTTTGTAGTAGGAGAGGCGAATTAGGCATTATCTTCACCCATTTGATTGTAGTTTGTGAAAAGTGAAAAGTATTTTATTTCGAATTAAAAAGTATAAAGCTAATAGGTTGACACTCTTTGGGGGGGGGGGGGGGGGGTCTATGTCCAGCA
The DNA here is from genome assembly GCA_932294315.1 of Epinotia nisella. Taxonomy (NCBI): domain Eukaryota; kingdom Metazoa; phylum Arthropoda; class Insecta; order Lepidoptera; family Tortricidae; genus Epinotia; species Epinotia nisella. The sequence goes on along the minus strand of OW028682.1, from coordinate 12,921,485 downwards.
ATGGACGTCTTTCGGCTGATATGATGAGGTTGACTAAAAAACTCCATTCGTATCTCCTACTAGGTCTACTGTTCTGCTTTCACAGTGCAGCCCGGCCTCGCATTAACAAAATTAGCGTCGTAGATGCTTTTGGAGTACCCTTTGAGCATTTTTATGGACAGGAAGTGCGCAATTAAAGAGGGTAGGATCGAGAAATTAAACCTATTTCCAGAGATATAAACATTAAGAGCTGTGTCTCAGGTATTGTTATTTTAGTTTCTATTGCTTCTGAAATGTACTGAATAAATTACGACGGCTACAATATTTATTTACAAAAAGAAAGGGAAACCTTATCTTTAATGTAATTGAAGAATAAGCTCGAGAGAGAGATGTTGGTGAGAAAATTAGTAGGTAATTTTTTAATTTCTTAGCATGGAAGGTTACCTTGAAATGACGGACTGGCGCGTGGCTGCCAGTGCGCGAAACGCGTGCTGGCAGGCGGGTATGAAAACGCGTGGAAAACGCTCACGCCTGTACATAAATACTCCTAAACAATGAATGCCATTCATTAAGTAATTGTGTTTGGGCGACTTAAGACGCGGGGCCGGCGTCGCCTGTCCATAAACTCGTTCGTGTCAGAATGATGCACATTAATCATATTAATATGATGCCATTTTGCCGACACAGACGAACCACTTAATATCGTTCAGATTCCAGTCACAACAACTATATTCCTCTACTCAAAGTAGTATAACAATTGAGGAAAACATTCAAACTGCCATTATAAAGCGTTCGGTAAAGAATGTCTCAAGAGAATAGTGTGAAATGTTAAGTCAAGTGATACAACTTTGATCCTTCGGGCAGCGAGCTCGGTAGCGCACCCACGGCGGAAACGAAGTGAGGACTCGCAAAGGACTCCGATAGGAAACTGACTAAGTCGACGAGAAATGGTATGCTATGTTAAACGATGAACATAATTTTTGGTTGAACATCATTTTTTTGATGATGGTACAAGTATAAGATTTTTAAAACAACCAGCTACTTGTCGATTACACATCGTTTCGTACTGTCAAGTGCAGAAATATGTACCTATGTTAGAGCGTGGGATATATTTATGAGTAAGTTGCATGCACCCATATTTTTTTACACTTGACTACGTAACTTTAGGTAGACAGTTGAGTTGTCGAACAGTCATCCGAAAAGTCAGGTAATAAAGTGGTTAGGGTAACTTAGTTTGAAGATTTTATTAACGATGTAAAACATAAATATAATGAAAAATATTATATTTATATCGTTATAACGGGCTTAAGGGTATAGGGCATTGCATATCAGACTATGCATAAATAAATAAATGAAAAAAAATGAAATATGTTTATTCCCACTGCATTCCTGACCAATTGAATAGTAATACTCACACCAGTCAATAGGTTCGCATAATGAGTGCCTCAGTAAAGATGTTGTATTAATATCGTTAGTTTAGTTGTATAGCCCTCCGAATCGCTAAACTTAAGTGGCAGTGGTCGGGCACATTACACGTAGAACCGATGGCCGTTGGGGCGGAAAGGTTCTCGAGTGGCGACCACGTACCGGAAGGCACGGCGTGGGTAGGTCCCAAGGTGGACTGATGACGTGGTAAAGGTCGCGGGAGTCCGCTGGATGCGGGTGGCGCAGGACCTGTCATTTTGGCACTCTTTGGGGGAGGCCTATGTCCAGCAGTGGACGTCTTTCGGCTAATATGATGATGATGATGATGATCCCTTTTTTGATACGTACGGCCGTTCATGTTTAAAAAAGCGTGAAAGAGAACCATTCTGGTTTTGAAACGGGTGCGTAACGATGGCTATAAATATTTTTGATATAATATTACTCGCAATAACGCTCATCTGATATAATTCTCGAGTTGTATAACAACACTTAATATATTTGCATATGGTATAATTATCATTTTATATAACGATCATTTGATATAATAATATTTTGTATAACATACATTAAGTATAATGCATATTTGCTATATTGAACATTGGATATAATGCTCATTCCGTCTAATGTACAGTTGATATAATCAAGCCAGGGTAGCCAGAAAAAGGGGGAACGGGGGGCGAAGCCCCCACAAGGGGGGGGGGGGTCGGGGGGCAAAGCCCCCCGCAGTAAAAAAACCACTCGCAACAATTGTACTATTGGGTTGGTTAGGTTAGGGTTCACTTGTGTCCCTTAGAGCGGAAATAGGCACCCCGCGAAGCGGGGTGACGTCGACACGCTGGCGGTTGGGTTAGATTTACGTTAGGTTAGAACGGAAAAAAGGCGTTATAGTTTTAATACAATTATACCGCTTGATCATTATACAATATGAGATGTATATCAAATAAGAATTATACTCTATAATGGTTATAAGAAATAAGCGTTATACCGAATGATAGTTATACTAAATAACAATATATATTTTGATATTATACCAAACGTTTATTATGTACAATGAATGATTCTACCCTTTGAAATTATATCAAAAATGGTTATATCCAATGAAATTATATTATTTGTTTTTATACCGATCATTACACACCCTTTTGAAACGAATAAATCTTATCAGTTTCTGGAGCAGGCAGTGAGTGTGCACCTTCTTGTACGAACGCTGCAGAACCGCCCTCCAAGAGTAATTCTCTAAAACCAGCATTTGTTAGGGCAAGTTTACAGTAGCAATTAACGAACTTATACAGGTTGCTGTTTCAGCCATTTAAAATGTTTTAATGGGGCAATTATTGTTCTTACTGGAAGGTGAGTGGATGTAATGGGTACCTAACTAACTCGACTTGCAAGAGTAATGAGGTATTTGTATTTACGAGTTGGCTACTTTCCTAAAAAAATATATTTAGTCCGTTAGAGTTAGATTATCCAAATATATTGGACACGTATTTTTTTGTTTGTCAATTAAACAAACAATGATGAAGATATAGCCCGTTAAAGTTTCGCGTGACGTCACATTTTGGTACACTTTTTAGCATAATGTTAGTCACGCGGAACTTTAACGGGCAAACAAAAAAAATTTATAGTATGTTTTGTATTTATTATTAGTATTAGTTGAAAAGTGGCTGTATGCGTTTCTGCCTTAGCTCACATGCACAACTTTAAGTTAAAAAACGTTTGTGGGTGTATTCCATTTGTCACCACCTCATAGAGCCTTATGAATTTTGAACATAAACATATTTTATATTTAATAAAATAAATTCCATGAACTGGTAAGAATAAAATTATTTCTCTTTGTCAGTGGCGGCGTAAGTAGGTATTGATATTTATTAGAATTAGTTTCCGCTCTTTTTTAGAACAACAACGACCCACTTTCAGAGCATGAGATATAAAAATAATATTTCAAGATGTATAGGTACCTACTGGATAATAAGAGTATCGTCGAGGTATTCCAGCTAACCCAACTAAACAGACTATACAAAACCGACGACGAAGGCTGAAACATTATTTATTATGTTAGTAAAACTAAATGTATCCCGCTTTCTTTCGATTAAGGCAAGCGCCATCTATTCTGATAGCTCTCGAGTCCACGAATCGCTGAATTTCTAGGTTATAAGGTCCCCAATGAGCTGTTTTATAGGTCGTTAGCCAAGCGGTGGGAGATTAATGAAATCTTTAGATCCCAACGTCTGCTGTTCTGGGGATGGGAGGAAACTACCCGCGACGTTTTATGGCGACAGTGAATTAGTAGAGTGATTGTTTGTGCAAGAGTGCCGCTGCAAAGCTAAATATTTTATGTCGCCATGACCGACACGGCACTGTTTCTTTCTACCCATTTTAATGGTTTCAATTATTGTAGTGGTGTTTGGCAAGTCATATAAATAATACTACAGTGCAAGTGTAAAACTAACAGTGAACCGACAAGTAACGAAAATAAGGGCTCGGTAAAGTACAATATACAATAGGATAGTGTCCTCATGTTAAAATTAATTACTTAGTGTTTCTATATGGATAGTAAACCTTCAAATTATTGTAAAAAAGTACAAATTACAAAATATAATTAAAATCATAAAAAATATGGACCTTAAACGTTTCGAAAAAAATATGCATTTTTTTACTGTCCAAGAGTAAAATTAAAGCTCCCATTAGAATCCTTACGCTTTTATAAATGCTGTATTTTACAACCGCAACAGCAATATGCTTGATTTGCATACAACGGTTAGTCCTTAGTACAAATATGTAGCAAACTGTGATGTCATACTTCTATGTTTAGTATGAATCATTTCGGCTGCCGGCAGCGACTCAAATTGTTGGGTATTTATGTTCTTTAATTGTAGTTCTATGTTCCTCTCCAGAAACTGGTCCCAATGCCATCGTAAAAAATCTTATTTCCACCCGCCAAACACGGAAGTGGCCAAAGACCGATCGCGATAGCGACGCCCTGGGCAGTATTCCATTGTATATCAAAATCAGAATGACAGAGACATCAAAACGGGTATGTCCCTACTGTCATATTACGGATATAATGCCGACTCTCAGGCGAGATGCTAGGGGCTATCCTGACAATAAGTCAAGATGCATGTCAAGTTGGGAAACTAGCATTCTATTAGATGTCTATACTAATATTATAAAGAGGTAAAGTTTGTGAGTTCGTAGCTTGGTAAGTTACTATGTAGGTGGAAATATCCGGAACTGATTTCAAAAAATATTTAAACTTTGTGTAGAATCGACTTTCGGGAAGGCTACATTTTACCCTGCGCCTCTACCTGCGTTCTTTTCACTACGCGGCTTTAGCCACGAGGCCAGCTAGGCTAGGAACTCATATATAGGGAAAAACATAACTTTACCTTAGTCTAATCACAACAATAAAAATACGCCAAAAAAAGACTCATAATTTAGAGGCGCATTTTATCACGTCTACAGAAAAATACCAACCCCTGAATAATTTGATTTCCCCGGCGCTGAAATCGTTGTAATTTTCTTTGTGAACTTTCTGCGTATAATAAATTATAAGTGAGTGCAGTAATGATGGCATTTATATCGAGTATATATACTGGAATTGCTGAAACCTGGAAGTCTGCATACGTCCGTGGCTTCGCATTTGTTTCACGTTTCAATGTATCGAGCTCGCTTTCACGCCTGACGTGTGAGAATGAGGGCGTGAAACACATAAACAACAATTAGGATGCGAAGAAAGAACTGAATTGAGACCCTGCTCGTTGTACCTACTGCGAATTTACGGGTATGTCAATGAACTGTGGTAGCTATGAACTTTTACGATTATACTCGACATTTACCGTCAGCTATAACATGAAAGTACTTAGCATAAAATAAGGATAGGCAGCAGTTACGGCTTGTTAGAAAAATTATAGCTTTCTAGTAGGATGGACAGCCCTATTCTCGCTCACTGGATGTCCATCCATTTGCATTCAAATTATAATTCTACTTTCCACTAACATTGTAATAATAATAATAATTTCTGGTGCAATCAGTCAACGTAAGGCAGCTTGTGGCGGGCTGTTAGGGAGTAGCGACCCTACGTACCTGAGTGCTCCTGGGGGTGTCCTGTGGTCAGGCTGAGCCGATCGGGTGGATGGTTGGACAGGCCCCCCCACCTCTGGCTTGCCTTAACCGGCCGTCCAGAGTGGAGTCGCAAGAGCTGTTGCTCGAGGGTAGATGTGGACACCTAAGTGGCGAGTTGGCTATATGTTTAAAGTCCAGTGCCACCTCTCTACCCCCCCAGCTCTCTGACCGGTGTTGCCCTTAGGTAATTTTTTAATGTCACTATTAATAGGGGCCCATCTAGCAGTTGGCGAGTCACCGTCTGCCAGAGATAAAAAGTGAAACAGTTTTATTAGGCAGGCGTCCGATGTTTAACCAATAGCCCAGTCACTAGTCCATCATTTTCACCCAATAACCCGTTTTATTTAGATTCCATCAACCAGTAATAGTCCCTATACACCCCAGCGGGTGCTGTCTCTGTGCGCGTCCCATGACACGGGCAGGGACAGCATCCGCTCGGTGTACTCCTTGCATTCCATTAAATTGTCAAAAGGGCCTCTACGTGTTGGCTCAGTTGGTACTTTGTAGGTACCTAGCCCCACGCACGCCTCCCAAAGGTCCGGGACATCATGTCCCGTGAGCGGGATAGACATAATAATAGTACAAGTTCTTACTAACATGCTATGGATGTGTAAAAGAGTCCGAAATAAATGCTTTCATTCATTCATTAATTCATTCATTCTAGTAGTAAGGATCACTGAGCTAAGCCGCAGGATTGACGGAAATGGCGAAACTATAAGGGTTCCTCGTTAACTACGGAAACCTAAAAAGATCTATTGTCGCAAAAAAACCACAATATCGAACAGAAAAAATAATAATGTAGGTATTTAAAACAACACAAAACAGAAAATAAATTAGTGCGCAATAGGCTCGGGGCTCAGCGTTTGCCGCTAGCCTGTCGGCTGTTACAGCGCCATTTTTCAGCCCGCACCTACATCACAAAATAATAACCAGCTGCAAGAAGAACTTTACATTCGTAATGAACTTAAATAACTAAACTAAACTAATGTTCTACTACTCATAAATTATTACATAAAATAAAGAAAGGTACCTATCCATTGTCTTCATCTGTTACCTACTCGGATATAAGTTTTTTGTAAGTAAGTACATTCCGGGTTTCGTCGTATTTTTTTTTAAAGATTACGTTACCATTCATGCAAACTAGTTGAAAAAAAGTAGTAGGTAGTACAAGTATAAAGTAGGTCAAATAACATTGAGTATTCCGTCCAGCAATGGAGTACCAACATAGTTACCAAGTGAAGAGTGGTAAAAGTCCGAAATGAACGATGATTACAAAGCATTTCGGACTTTTACTAACCCATGTTGGTGAATCTTAGGTTTTACTGGTAAATCCTAGGATTTACCTCACTTCGGGCTTTTACAATAGCGTTATTATGTAAATCAAACTATTTTGGAACGTAACTTAACCCCAGTTAAATGCTTAAGAGTCCCCAGGACTATCGACTCTCCATACAAATGTAGTTTTGTTCTCATTTTAAAACGGCATGCTGGAATAACATGGAACTTTGTATACAGCATGGAATTTTCCGTATCTAGGAAGTAGGAAACTAGTTTCTGTGAATAGAAATTATAACGGAAAAAATAGAGTACTACTCTCTGATTTTTTTTAGAGCTTGTTGGGGACTCTTAATACGGCTACTATTAATTTTTCAGTCCGCTAGATTTCTTTATCCAATTGTAGTATGAAAAGTTATTTACCTATCTAGGTTTTTATATGAAATTATCAAGCTCTCTAGCTAGAATAAAGGGCTTGCGACCATCGCCAGTGCAACTGATGGCGAAACCTCGGAAATAAACGCAAACAAATATGTCATTCTATCCGTGTTATTACTGTTTAAAAAGTTCAATTATGTTCCATGCGCATTCGTGGATGGACTTATAAATTTTGTTGACACCAACTCAGAAAAGCAATAACCGGGTTCCACGAAACCTCATCACAAAAATGGGAGTCAACGAACAGATTGTTTATTCCAGACCAAGCCAGACAAACTGTTAATACGGCAAGATTCCCGTATAATCGAGTGTCGTGGTCCGGGAACTGGCATCCCGGGAATAATAATTATCATGTGAACGTTCCCGCGGGCGGGCGCTCCGGGATTAGTTGCAAAATTGCCCCGGGCTACCCATAGAGTGCTGTAATTCATGCTTGCCCTGCAGGTGTTCCCGATTTTTATTGGCGTTATTTAGTTGGGTAATCTATTTTTTTATTGATGTCCGTGTTATATGGGACGGGATTGAGAATGGGGTGTGATAAAGATATGTAATTGTTAGAAATCTTCCCCGTTGTATCGTTGGAGCTTGAGTTTGATTGGACCGTGATCAAGAGAAATAAATACGGGGCCAGTTAACCGACACCAGTACGGTAGAAAATTCACCAGTCTCAGAAACGAATGGCTAAATTAAAATATCACCACCATCCTCTTAGCGTTGGCTCCCGTTATCCCGGGGTTCCAAAATTAGGAATAGGCACTAGTTTAACGAAAATTAAAATGTATGTATTTGCTCTCTGGTTCTAGGCATGAATTCGGGTAGAAAATTGTAAGGTGGCATCTTAATCCACTTGTAATAGGCATGATGACTCATGTTAAAATTGATAACATAGTGTTGCGAAACGGATAGTAAACCATCAAATTATTGTAATAAAGCATAAATTAAAAAAATATATTATTAATATAAAAAAATGCCGCCAGTGTCATGGGGACTTTTGCACCAGGAACGGCTAGGGGCGATTTGTAAGTAACTTTATGTTAATTATTTGTAGTGTATTTAGTTAATTAATTGACATTGTAATTTATGATTTAAAGTTCTGTGTAGTAACAATAATTAACTTATGTTATTAATATCATAAAAAGATATGAACCTTGAAAGTTGAGAAAAAATATGCATTTTTATTTTATTGTCCAAGTGTTAATTTACAGCTACCAATAGAATCCTTACAGTTTTATAGAAACAAAATTGTACAGCAACTATGGACCTAAACGCAGTATTTCGCGACCGAAACAGCAATTTACTTGATTTTCCGTACACCGATTAGTACCTACACATAGCATTGTGACATGTGTGACGTCATATTTTTCAATCAATTAGTATGAAACGTTTGAGATGCCGCCAGCGAGGTCAATCTTTGTAAAGTTCTTTAATTGTAGTTGCTCCCATACAAACATTTGTTCCTCTCCAAAAACTGGTTCGAATGGCATCGTAAAAAAATCTTAGTCATCATACCTATTGTACTTTTGGACTCTATTTGAATGACGTTAAGGTCCAAAAACATTCAATTTCCTCGACCGTACCTGTAGGTATAAAAATTGTTGCTAACCAAATTGAGAGTTGAGTAAATACCATTTTTCATAGAGAAAAATATTAAAATGAAATGTTTTCGTTCAGATTTATTCATAGAGAAACTTTAGCTGCAAAATAATAATATCCTGAAACTGATACTGCACTAACAAGTAACTAGCAATAATTTTCGCTGGAACTCAAAATCTAGTTCGTTTCAAAATATTTATTTATTTAAACTTTATTGCACAAACAAAAAGTACAAAAGGCGGACTTAATGCCTTAAGGCATTCTCTACCAGTCAACCGCAGGGCTAAACAGAAAAGCTTATAGCTTATCATTTATGTTAAGATAAAAATATAACAACAACAAGGTATAAAATACTTATCAAATAAATGAATTAGTTTACTTGGATTTTGTGCCAGTAACGCAAATGTACTGAAAACAGACTGAATTTCAGCTTAGAGGTATTTGTAATTATAATCTAAGGATTTAAAATGAAATATTTCATATAAAAAGGCAAATATTGTTACTCAATCAGGTAAAAGCGGCTAATTGGTTGGAATGGTATTTTGCAAAGGCATTTTATAATCTAGATTAATAAGCACGTATTTTTTATTCTGTAAACCAGTTTTCAGAGGCTGGAATTAGCAATAAAAGTTGCGTAGGTATATAAAGCCGCAGGCAAAAATTTACTTGTAATTGAACATGTTAGTTAAATAATCTTCCTTTAAAATATGTAATGGTTTTTTCCTATCCTGCTGTGACTCCACATTTACGAAATACCGTTCAGTTTCTGCGCTTGAACGTAAAAGCTGTCGCACGCAAAACCGTACGAGCAAAAAGATCCCCGAAACTCCGAACCATTTTTACCGGATTTTTGTTTCTCTGTAATTTGAATTCGGAATTGTTATTCCTTTTCCACATTCCTTTTTTGCGTAACCTTATCCTGATATTAATTAACGTTATCGGTGTATATGTTTTGTGCGTATTTTTTTTCCATTACCGTGGTGTACCTAGCCTAAGGCTCTAGTGTATTTTTCCAGTGTTTTATATTGTTTAGGTACTCGTATTTTATTATTAAATAGTGTTATGCCTCAACATTATCTTTTTTTTCACTGACTTGTAATAGTATGATTTCATGCCCTCACTATTGCTGGGTAGGACCCATGTACGATGTCTGACTAAGAGTCATCATCATCATCATTATATCAGCCGAAAGACGTCCACTGCTGGACATAGGCCTCCCCCAGAGTTCCACAATGGCCGGTTCTGCGCCACCTGCATCAAGCCGACCCCCGCGACCTTTACCAGGTCATCAGTCCTTGTGGGGGGCCTACCCACGCTGCGCCTTCCGGTACGTGGTCGCCACTCTAGAACCTTTCTGTCCAAACGAGTATTAGGTATTTTAATTAGGCAACAGTTAATTTATTTAAATATGTATGTAATTCAGTATAATAATTTCTAATTTCCCAAATCCATCACAACTACGAGTATGTTATCAACAAACTTTCATTTAATATAAAAGTTCCAATTTGATAATTTTTTTTTAAATCATTTTTTTTTATTAAAAGTCAATACAAGATTATAATTAACATTAACTAATATAAATTAAAACTAAGTTAAATCTAAAAAAGGCCCTCGAGGCATTGTACCGAGGATGCTGGCGGCATTTCCTCGCTGAATTGCAATGCTGATGCGTTGCGCGAGAAAGCCGCCAGCTCTTCGGTCACCAGTTACATCGACCAGACGTTTCGCGATTTCTGCAAATAATTTATGCGCACTGGGACCCCACGGACCGAGGGTCTCGACGCCAAAGGGTACAAAGTCGTACTCTCTGCCGAGGCCTCTATATTTATTACATTTCAGATTTTCGGCGTTTTCCGCCGCTGCACCCGCTTTAGAAGTAGTCCGTTGGAGGTGAGACGGTGCCAGTGTGTCTACACATGTAGCGTCCCACACAAGCATCCATCCCAACCTCCATGGAACCAGAGACACACCATCAGGTCTTTTGCCATCATCTCTGACAATGCCAGGCGGCTCAAGAAGAGCAGGCACATTGATGCTGGCAAGAGACCGGCGGATTATGTCATTAATTGTCGCATGTCTTGAAAAGCGGCCTGTACTTTTTTGACAACAAAGTCCGTGGTGACCCAGTCGGTCCACGTCCGTGCCACAAGGGCATATGTGTGGAGTGCATACCGTGACCCCAAGCCGCAGACCAGTCGCCAGACGAAGGGAGGTTGGATCCAGGAAGGTACCGGTATTTGGAGAGGGATGGGCATGTAGCCAGTGACCGGCCTCTCTGGCTCCAACCGCCAAAAGTCTTGCGCGATCTGGACCTGAACTGCGGCTCAGAATCGATTTGTAGGTTAAATCGCAATAAATATCGTCCCAGCTCCTTTGAGATTTTGGGTTATCTGGAAAATCTTTACCCGGGCAAGCAATTTTAAAAGCATTCTTGGCATCCTCCACGCCCGCAGTCTCATAGTTTGTGGGTAGATCCCTTAAGATATTTCCTATGAGACGTGACGTGCTATGGGTGGATGACAAAAAGGCTGGGGAAGCAACACTAGAAATTTTGCGAATTCCTAAGCCGCCAAACCGAATAGGGAGGGATGCTTGTAACCAAGATTGTTCATTGAGCTGAATATTTAAAATCATTTCTAAACTAGTTGACTAAGTCATCTATCGGTGAAAGCATTTAATTTTATGTTTTTGATATCAAATGTGAACGTTTGCGTACGTTTCAGCGCGTATACTTTTGGTCGAACTTTATGTAATCAAATTCGCTCGATAGAAAATTGAATTGCAAACATCACTTAAGTAACATTATTATTGTCGTCTATAAGGAATATAATATTTATTGAAATAAAAATACAAGATTATAATTAACATTAACTAAGATAAATTAAAACTAAGTTAAATCTAAAAAAGGCCCTCGAGGCATTGTACCGAGGATGCTGGCGGCATTTCCTCGCTGAATTGCAATGCTGATGCGTTGCGCGAGAAAGCCGCCAGCTCTTCGGTCACCAGTTACATCGACCAGACGTTTCGCGATTTCTGCAAATAACTTATGCGCACTGGGACCCCACGGACCGAGGGTCTCGACGCCAAAGGGTACAAAGTCGTACTCTCTGCCGAGGCCTCTATATTTATGTCGTCTATTAAGTCGTTAACTATTTCTATACCGGTCAAACCAAAGGAAAACCTAATAAAAACTGTACTGCACGATGTAACTTTTAAAATATACACACGTGTAAAATTATCACCGAGTTTATACCACTGGTGACAACTGTTGCAGTCGACGCTTCGCACACAATCATCACAATAGTCAGATTTTTACTGTTTAAGAGTATAAAGAGGAGCTCATAGCCCTACACACACTGTGATTGGTACTATAAACCTTTTATAGGGAAGAGCGTTGCTCTATATGCTACGCCGTAGCGCGTAGCAAACATCGAATCGATTGAGGGATTATCCGTTTACATCCGAATCGCATCGCAAACTTTCTGACACGATGCTTGACGCGCGTGAAAACAAACGCTCGGTCCGATACAAATTGAAATGCGATCCAACGTAATGCGAAAACTTTCAACCAAAATAAAACTCGAAATAAACTAGTGGCTCTGTGAGCTGTAGAATTCATAAGGAACTTTTTTCAAAAAAAAAATCGTAAATGTGACTCGATTTTTTTCCTCTACGAACATGTAGAGGAGAACAGCTGGACAGCGTAAAAGTGTGACATTGTGACTTCGTGACAGCTGGACATACAAACGATTTTCGGCCGAAGATGTTGGTCGATCACGAAACGCATTGTACGCGCGTCAGGTAGATCTAAATTTCACTTTTTGTATTGGAAAACGACGTTAAGTTGTCATAACGCGCGTTTGAAACGTTACGTGATCAACCCCCTGAAGCATAGAACTTCGTTCGCTTTGCTCCCTCGTTCGATAAGAAAATTGAGATATAAGCGCGAGTGCAGTGATTATTCGTACGTATATTTTGAACGTCAGTTACTTCCTACAGCAAATGTGCGTGAACTAATTTCCTTTCGCGAAGATTCCGGTTGTGGAATGAACTCCTTACCGTGGTTTTCCCTAGGGACTACAGTATGGGGTTCTTCAAGGAAGGAGTGTACGTTTTTTTTAAAGGCTCGGCAATCTGCAAGCGTTCGCTGGAGTTGCAGGCGTTAGCCTATGGGCTACGGTAACAACTTCCCATAAGGCGAGATGTACCAACACGGTATACAAGATAAATATGATATCACAAGCAATAAGCGGGATCATGCATGATAGCATACATCGCTACAGACTAATCATCCATCGTCCGTCGTTCTAACAATGCGAGCTCGAAATTCCATTGAAGGTGGTTATCGAACATACCTATATCATCCACACATTACAGTCACTGCATTAATTCACGTGCCAAATCCAACCACATTGAGATTAGCCACTCCATTATTTCGCATGTTTTCCATTTGGAATGATCGTTCGATTTAGGCTTCTTGAACGCTAAAGTCCGTTTTCAATCGGTGGGATGTTGTAACATCTACATTTGTGGGTTTTGTGGCTGCTGCGAGCGTTTGGTAATTACGTTATGTTAAGGTCATCAGCCGAACCGCAAATGTTAATGAATAAAATCACTCATGTGTCTATAAAAATAAATGTAGATATTATAAGAAATTGTATAACTTAGCCATATTCGAGGAAAATAACAGAAAGAAGGGGTGCGATTTGACTTTCATAGTGTGAAAATGTCCTCAGAATGTTAATATAGGGCCCCACTTTTATATCTTTATTTTTCAAAATGTTAATGATAGTGACACGACACAAGGGACATGGGTATAACTTTTTGTTAGCCAAAAATCACCTCTTATGCTAAGATCTTTACGAGACTACCTACTAAAGTATTACTAATCTACAAAGTTATTTCCTGTAGGTATACGTAAAATATCGTGTATCGGAAATCTACGCCCCCTAGACTTGAAGCGCTCGAGCTTTTTATCGGAAAATGTTGTTATTTTTCCATAAATTGGAAAAAAAACTCAAGCAACCTTTTACTATCAAAGCTCTTGAGATTCATTCACCGACTGCACAGTTCTGGTAAATATTTTATCTGCTACAATATAATTTTACAAAACTCTGAATGAAAATGTATCATTTCTTTGTATCCTTCACAGAAGAGTGACGAAAACAAGTGGTTACATTAATTAGTGTAGAAAAATTGTTCCATACGCCATGTATGTATACATTTTGTCAGCTGCCAGTCACGAACTTTAATTTGGGACCCACCTCAGGTGGAATATCACAATTATAGTAAACTGAAGACATTTAGAGCTAATATTTTAAAGGAGTGTTATAAAGTTTGCCTTAGACGACTTACGTTTACCTATATGTGTCTAGGGGCGACCGCTCAGTAACGTCAAGCGGGCGGAACGAATCAAACGATCATTTCCGATTTTTTCCGACTAATTGTCACTCGTGTTTGACACCCTGTCTTATCTCTGGACATATTTGTTATTTGCAAATAATACTTCGTGAAAATTATAGTTTTCAATCAATCTTCTTGTCTCACACTGACACACAGACACATGTTCGTAATTAGAAAACCGTAAAGGCAGCTTTTTGCAAAGAGGTTATCAATTCTTCGACACGACATTAATTGTCTTTATCTTGACACTTCACCACTATTATTGAACAGAAGTATTCGACCTTATTGCATTGTGAATGTTCTAACAACATTTGAACGAAATGGGACCCAAAATTAAAGCACGTGACTGTACATTCATAAGTATGTACAGGTAAATTACTTTCAAGAAGTTTTTGCATTTGTAGTTGTGACCTCTGTAGCCAGCCTCACACACACAACGTGTGTCCCCGTAAATATACAAATACTACTACAAATGCAAAAAGGTCTCGAAAGTAATTTACCTGTATAAGTCTACGTAGGCAGAGTACCAAGACGTTACTTCGCTGCGAGAAAATTTACGATGTGTATAAAACGATAATTTAATCTTATAATAAATAATAATAATAATAAATAAATATTAGGGGACATTTTTACACAAATCGAACTAGGCCTATAGTAAGCTCAATAAGGCTTGTGTTATAGGTACTAGACGACGATATATATAATAAATATAAATACTTAAATAGATAGAAAACATCCAAGACTCAGAAAATAATATTCATGCTCATCACACAAATATTTGCCCTTACCGGGATTAGAACCCGGGACCTTCAGTTTCGTAAGCAGTGTCACTACCCACTAGGCGTCAAATAATAATGCCTTATAATTCTAGTAAAGTAAGACTAATTATGACAGTTTGGTGGCAAATTGTAGTATAATTCCCCTTCTGCCTATACCTATACCCTCCGATGATTTCGATAAGACTCGGCAGATCTTCATTTCTAGTGCCAGAATAAAGTTATAAACAAAGTTTATAGCTTTATATTTTGCCTCCAAAATATACAATTTTTATGTAAGTACTACTTCTTATTTACCAACTAATCGAATATTCGATGATTTTAAACAGTGTACAGCAAGTCCCCACTAAGCTCGATAAGCGACTAGCCGACTCGGGATTGTGTCGCGAGCGACCAGCCTTAATGCACGTTGTCCAGCCTCATAGTCTGGTAACAGATCACACGCTGACCCGGGGATGTTAAACATTGAACAATGCTCTAATATAGATGTCCATTCACTAAAGCCTGATGGATCTTCTGCCGCTCTTACGATCGTGAATGGGGATCAGTTTTACTGAGCTTCCAATCATTAATTGATTTGTAAGGTTTTCTGAAGTATTGGAATAGTACTTAAACTGATCGGGAAATAATGGCGGGATTTACTCGCTGGGATCTGTCAATCAACGACGGCGGCGGAAACTGCTAACTACATCAGGAGCCGTAGCATGGTTGGCCTTATCACGCGACAAGTGACAATATAAGAGCGTCGTCTCGTTCTATCGAACGGTGTCAGACAGTGACGCACGCTCTATCCTATCATCTATCGCATGACAAGGCCAACCATGCTACGGGGCCTGAGATCTATTTGTGTGTATTTTTTCTGCCACTAGTTATCACGGTTGCGTCGTCACCTGGGTTACTTTTTAAAACTGCGATTTAATGGATTTAAATCCACACAACACACATATAGGGTAGGGTTTGGGTGGCCATCTTCTTTCATGCATAGCTCCTCTCATGCGTAATTTTGCCTGTATTGTTTTGTCTTTAAGGTATTTGTAACTATGGACCTTAGATGCCTGAAATAAACGGTTTATTACTAAACTTATTAAACGTCTTTGTTTTAACATATTTTGAATGAAAATCTTTACAAGTACATAATACTAATAACAATTTTAGCGTAACGTAGCATCGGTCATAACATATCAAATTCCAACGTATTTAACAACATTCACGACCAGAAAATTCAAGTATCTTAGATGAGACCAACAGGCGACAAAGAAATTTGTATTTCATCTATTTTTAGATTCCCCTAAGGTTGATATCGCTCTTGCGATCCAAGAAAGCATTTTCCTCAATGTATAGTTACAGACCAATAACAGACTTCTGCAACCCCGTACCTCCTACTTGTTCGGAATGAAACCCCTTTCATACCTATGTCAAAGTCACTTTATCTGTGACATCAAGTGGCCGAGTAGCAGAATACGGTTCGTTGGAAATGTCTGCCCTTTGCTTTTAATTTGTCAGAACGAGACTAACCTGCCCTAACATGGTGACCTGAAAAGCTTAATTTGCTATTTTTAGCTGCTGTCTTTTCTATACCAAGTACTTAACGAAGAGGAAAGTCTGTGAGTTGTAATTTTGTATGTAGGTAATCTCCGGAATTCATCATCATTATCATATCACAGAAGTGAGATGGTGAAGTGAGAAGTGGGATGGTGTGACGGTAGTTCTTCAGCAGGGTGTTGTCACCCTTTTTGAACAACAGCACCACCACCGATCTGTTTCATGCCTTTGGCGTTCTTCGGGGATCTGTGGGATGACTACACCGATATCAAGAAATATTTTAATAGTGTTTGTCTTTCCCGCTCACGGGACATGATGTCCCGGACCTTTGGGAGGCGTGCGTGGGGCTAGGTACCTACAAAGTACCAACTGAGCCAACACGTAGAGGCCCTTTTGACAATTTAATGGAATGCAAGAAGTACACCGAGCGGATGCTGTCCCTGCCCGTGTCATGGGACGCGCACGGAGACAGCACCCGCTGGGGTGTACAGGGACTATTACTGGTTGATGGAATCTAAATAAAACGGGTTATTGGGTGAAAATGATGGACTAGTGACTGGGCTATTGGTGAAACATCGGACGCCTGCCTAATAAAACTGTTTCTGTAATAGTGTTATATTATTATGCAGAATGGACCTTCAGGATACCTAAAAGCTATATATTTTACCCCGCGGCTCCGCCTGGGTTCTCTGTCATGCGCGGTCCGAACTGCGCAGGAAACTAGTGTCAAACAAATCACTTTTAATATATTCTTGTCAAGTTCGATCCCTTTTTATCTTCTAGATACGTTAGAAATAAGTATTGTGACATTTTTTCTATGAAACCCTGTAATTTTGTCTCCTGGCTAACGGGACAAAATAACAACAAGAAATTGTTGATTGACCCCTTTACAATGGGACCCTGTAAGGGTATTGCAAGTCTTAAAATCTAAAGTAATATACCTAGTACAGTCGACCTTATAATTAGCTGAACACCTAAGTACCTTGTCATTTTGTCAGTTATATTATGCCTTCTTCTCGTATTATCGTAGAATGGTTAATGCGAAATCCGAAATATGTATGCAATCGTATATTCATAGGTTACAAAATAATATCGTGAGCGATCCCGCCTCCTTTTGGACTTATGTAAAAAAACAACGTGGATCTAACCAACCTGCCACATTCGGCAATATGTCACCACAAGAGGTTGCAGATTCGTTTGCAGATCTCTTTAAAAATGTGTTTCTGCAAAATATTCCCAAGCTTAATGCATTGAAAGCATCGGAGGCTGCAACCGCTGAATCACCTATGGCTAACACTCGCCATATCACTATCGACGACATTAGCGAAGCGGACGTAAGACCAGCAATTTCCCGCCTGCGGCCCAAGCATACTCAGGGCCCTGACGGAATACCACAATTCTTAATCAAGGACTGTCGCGAAGCATTTATCAAACCGCTAAAATATATATTCAACCTGGCATTAACAAACAAAACGTACCCATCTGTCTGGAAAACAACTAAGGTCCTCCCTATACACAAGTCTGGCTCCAAATCCGATGTCCGCAATTACAGACCGATTGCGGTACTATCAATCTTCGGGAAGGTCTTTGAATCAATAATATACGCCAAAATATTTAAACAACTTAATGGCTGGTTCTGTGATGAACAGCACGGGTTCCTACCAAAGCGCTCAACAGCCTCTAACTTGGTCAATGTCGTGTCTTTGATATCTAGTCATCTGGACCAGCGCATACAAGTAGATATTGCCTATTTTGACTTTCAAAAGGCATTCGATAAAGTCGATAATGATTTACTGCTTAAGAAGCTGTCGATTGCGGGTATCAACAATCACTTACTTGAGTTACTAGCCAATTACTTATCGGAGAGGTACCAATTTGTCCAATACGAAGGCGCGCGATCTACTCCGTTCTTGGTCACTTCGGGTATTGGGCAGGGGAGTAGCCTCGGCCCCCTCCTATTTCTGATCCTCGTCAATGACCTACCAACGGCTCTCAGTCATTCAACGTGTCTTTTATTTGCCGATGACCTGAAATTATCACTACCTATTAAGAGTATTGTAGATTCTTCCCTATTGCAACAAGATATTGACAGAGTTTCCGATTGGGCTCGTAATAACAGTTTGACCCTGAATCAAGACAAATGCTCAGTCATTACCTACACGCGTAAAAAACTCCCCATAAACCATCCCTACACAATAGATGGTCAAACCCTGAGACGCGTCACAGAGATTAAGGACCTCGGTACCTGGTTCGACGCGCAGCTCACGTTCAATCAGCATATCGCGAAGATGTCTAGCGAAGCCCGAAGATGTTTAGGGTCTGTCATACGCCAGGCCAAGCTATTCACCAACAGACATGCTATGACTATCCTCTACAATGCATTCGTACGGACAAAGTTAGAAACTAACGCAATAATTTGGAACCCGCATGAAAAGCAATACACGATATTAGTGGAAAGAGTACAAAAATCCTTCGTAAGGTTCCTGTACAAGAAGCTATACGGCTATTATCCGCTATTATATCCAACACTATTCGTACTAGGTATGGTAAGCTACACGTCCCTCGAAACTCGTAGAAGTATATACCTAGTTAAATATGCCTTACATTTAATACGAGGGGCAGTAACTAACCCTCAATTACTGTCACAAATAGCGTTCCGCGTCCCCCGTCTCACAGCCAAAGTGCTCCGTCCTCGGCGCCGCGGTCTCTTCGCAACCCCACCTGCCCGCACCCGCACGCTTGCTAACTCTCCTCTCCACCAAATGCAGATGCTACTTAACGACATCTTGGCAAGTGATGACCAGCTCGATATCTTTGTGACGGCTGAGACAAAGTTCCTGGCTGTATCTTGTCGCTATATTGAATCCCTCGTTACTACTAGCTCCATCACATAGCATTCGGTATAATATTGTATAGTATAATTTAGAATTTTAAATGACTCCGTTTTATAATTATTATAGCTTTATTTGGTTTGACTTTTACATATTTAATATTATTATTTAATTTAAAAAACTATAGTTGACATTTGTTATTATATTTTAATTTGTTATTATTCATTATTAATTCGATTTGACATTAACATAATTATTTAAAACAGATTCATTTAAAATGTAATGACATAGACTGCCTAATATATTTAAAAAACTGAATTTGACATTTGTTATCTTTTATTATTTGTTTGACCATAATTTAATATTATTATGTTATTTTACTTATATTATGAATCTTTTTAATGTTTAATGTAAATTTTCGCCGCTCCTTTAATTAATAATCAATGTTTGCCTATTTTTATTATAGAAATTAATGCATGTTAGACACTAAGTATCTTAATGCCAATTAGCACGTAAGGTTTAACTGTTAGTGCTAATTGAATAGTAAATAAATAAATAAATAAATAAATAAATAAATAAATTTTCACTCGTTTAATATGGCAGTTTAACATGTCGTTTAATGCGACACGGTACAATGATGTTAAAGTCCCTTGTGAGGCTGACCGTACTAGTAGGAGGTAACAAAAGTTAAGTAATATAAAAATAATACGATAAATAAATAAACACACTTTATATAAGATAAATCTCTGAATCTCAATCTTAACACTATTTTATAATATTTATTTACCTAAGTCAAAGAATTATTCTGGTAACGAATGGAAACTGTTACATGCTAGGTATTTTTTCAAATTGTCAACAAATTTTGTGAATCTTCGTTATTTTTTTAGGGAGATTGTTACTTATTCTTAACTGATTTGCAAGATACTAGTAGGTAAGGCTATTATTTTTTGATGTCGCAGGTTCATGGAAACGAATTTATTATGATTTGATTGTTTAGAGCCTTTTGTTCACCTGCGCGCGCAGTGCAACTGCAAAGAACCGAAACAAATCAGGCCGCGCCATTTTCCATAAATATCTGTAACCAATTTCACTATTGTCATTTCTCATCACGTGTTTTATTAATTAAATGCTGCAGCCTACGTCCAACCTACGATCATTGTCAAAAACATCTACTTTTAACTACTTGATAATTTTAATTATAACTACATGTGCACTAGAGAAGTAATACGTTTATTCCCACCACATTTCCATACAAAAGAAGTCGCAAGTAGGTACATACAGCTAGTAGTTGTCATAATAAACCTTTGTTTAAACGGACAAAATTGATTTAACAGGTATATTACTTTTCTTTTAAGCCTACAGCCACTTTTGCATTTTGCGGGGTGGAATCTGAAAAGCATACTGATCTCACTAGGTTTTCCTTACTTGTCGGTATACCGTTAGTATTACATTTGCACAGTGGTATTTAAAAATAATAAATAATAATAAATATTTGCGGACAATCTTACACAAATCGACCTAGTCCCAAACTAAGCAAAGCTTGTTCTATGGGTACTAGACGACGATAAACATACTTATATAGATAAATACATACTTAAATACATAGAAAACATCCATGACTCAGGAACAAATATTCGTGCTCATCACACAAATAAATGCCCTTACCGGGATTCGAACCCAGGACCTCTTGCTTCGTAGGCAGGGTCACTACCAACTAGGCTAAAGCAGTCGTCAAATTTAAAAAAAAATTAATGCGCAGATACGGCCTGCAGTACCGCATTCTTACCGCCCCGCTTCCGCCACCAATCAGGATTTTTCCTGAAACTTACAAATCATTTTCATGACTCCACAGTACAGATATTTCACAATCCACGCAAAAAATGTGTACATGAAAGTCTTCGTGGCTCTTTTATTTTATTTGTATTGCAAGTTTCTTGGCATCGGATCGTTCTTTCTTTTCTTAAAGTCTGATTGGAAATCCAACCAACTTTCACTAAAATGAGCAGCTACTTAATTCTCCCGGGCGGCTCAGTGGTTTCATTTAGAAACTTTAGTTATTTTTAGTGATGTAGGTATAAGTCAAATATGATGTTAGTCTAATATCTTCATTTTACTAGGTAAGATCCCCACAAGGTGGACTGATGACCTGGTAAATGTCGCGGGAGTTCGCTGGATGCGGGTGGCGTAGGACCGGTCAATTTGGCGCTCTATGGGGGAGGCCTATGTCCAGCAGTTGACGTCTTTCGGCTGATATGACGACTAGGTAGGATTACGTACATACGGTTGTTGCCATGAGTGGTTTTTAAAATGATTACATTAATGACTTATTTTACAGGTACAAAAGTAGTTCATAGAATGTTGAGCAAATGTTCTGATTTTTTGATTTGTTTCTCTACACCAGCGAAAAACAAGCAATTTGAGCAATCCAAATTAGTAATTGAGGTGAAATTAGATACTATAAGAGAGACATTTATACCTATTAAGAGAAAACATTTAAGAACTATCTAGAACTCGGGAGCCCGTCTTTTTGCAAAAAAAAAACGAAAAAGTGTCTTGACAAAAAATTATATATAAATAAGGAACCTGCTCACAAAATTTCACGAGAATTGGTTGAAAAATGCGACCTGTAGAGGAGAACAGACAGACAGACGGACAGCTGGACAGCGTGATATCGTGACAGACACGGACATTCGAACGATTTTCGGCCCAATCTGAACCATAGAACTTCGTTCGCTTCGTTCCCTCGTTCTATTAACCCGGCGAGCATGATGTGAAAAAAAGTTACATCTAGCATGTGGCAGGGTATGACATACCCAAAATTTAATGCCCCATAATATAGTTATTATTAATGTTATTTTATTTTCTTGATAATGTATAGTTAAATAATTAATTAGTTAATGGAATTAAATCGAAAAAAAGTTTTAATTATGAAATAATTTTTATTTATTCATGTTTTTCTTATACTATGTAATTATACGAACAAAAAATTAGGGGTTTAAAAAAATCAACAATAAAACAAAAAAATAACTCTTTAAAATATAAATCAACTTTAAACTGAAAGATACTGAGATTTTCTTCTTAAAATAGAGTAATTAAGATTTTTAAGTAAAAAATATGACTAATTACTACCATTGAGATCCGGATTTTTTTTAATTTTGCATGCTACCAACATTATGGGCTTGCCCCGCAAGCGTTGCAGGAATGTTTGGTTTTTATATCCTTATGTATGGACAGTCCTGGTATCCGACATACCGTCCAGATACATTGACACGTCTAAGTGAAGGCTCACCCAGTTATTTTTCCATTTGCCGGCGGATATAGCTTTAAATATTTTTTTGTTGATTTTCTTGAATTTAAGTGTTCATAAATAATAAAACAATATTAACTAAAATAAATAAACGCGTCTCAAACCTATACAATAAAATCATAAAAAAGAATTAAGAATAATAAAAAAAACTTAATAAAATTATTAAAAATGTATACTTAAAATAAATACGTCAAAAATGAGGCAGGGTATGACATACCCGAGACTGGTTTGTGCACGAATATTCCGGCCAGTGTGTCACGCCACACTGTGATCACGCCATTATCCCCTTTCGCACACCCCTGCCTCCAGCTACTGAGCGAGCTAGTGTCGTCAGTCGAAGATTTAGATAATACCAATACTTTTTAATACTACCAGGGTATGACATACCCTGCCTCATGCGCGCCGGGTTAAGAAAAATTGCATTCCACTTATTACAGGGCATACTAAGTATGTAACTTTAAGAAACGTATATAAAGTTGAATATTCCATCCGGATGCAGTTGAAAAAAGAAGAAGAAGTTTCATTGAAAAAATTCATACTTGGTCGAGTGGTGAATAATGAACTGAGATTCTGAGGCCATGCAGGAATGAGCGTGTGCTAATGTTTGCTGAGAACTCGGCAAACTTGTGCTGATGTATGATGTGTGGTTAGCACCGTTAAATGAATAACGAACCATGTGAACTTTCTGGAAACAAAACATTCTAGTCATTTTCATAAGCGGAGATAATAATTATCTACAGCCATACAGTTTAGGTTACCTTCCACCATTCTCCACAGCCATACAGTTTAGGATAGCCTCATTTCCGATACGATCACGAGAGAAACTCCCAACATAGCCCTCTCCATTGTCCTTTGGGTGACTTTGAGCCTTCTTATGAGGCCCATAGTAAGCGACCACGTTTCAGTGCCATAAGGTCGCGGGAGTCCGCTGGATGTGGGTGGCGCAGGACCGGTCACTTTGGCACTCTATGGGGGAGGCATATGTCCTGCAGTGGACGTCTTTCGGGTGATATGATGATGATGATGATACAGTTTAGGGGTGACATGTGTTCAAATAGAAAAGAAACAAATGAAAACCCATAACGTTCACGGAAATCTATCTGTTGCAGAACAGAGGAGTTTAACTGTGTCAGTGACGACTAAGTACTGAGATTTCATGAAAATAACTTTTTCTTTTCTGTGTATAAATGATATGAAACACGTAAAATGTTAAAATGTGAAACAAGTTAATTTACACATAATTTTTATGCTTAATTGTCGTATAAATTGACGCAGAGTTAATTTTTGTTTGTCACCTCATACTAATTGGGTACCTACACATTTTTTTCAAAATCCCAAACATAGAAAACATAAACATGCGACCACGAACCGGAAGGCGCGGCGTGGGTAGGCCCCCCACAAGGTGGACTGATGACCTGGTAAAGGTCGCGGGAGTCCGCTGGATGCGGGTGACGCAGGACCAGTCATTTTGGCACTCTTTGGGGGAGGCCAATGTCCATCAGTGGACGTCTTTCGGCTGATATGATGATGATGATGATGAATGACAAACATCAAAAATTTAATGTGTAACCATCGAAATATAAGCGCCCCAGTGCTGGGGACACTCCTCCTCTCATAGACTAGACAGAATAGACTACATAGACTAGGCTTTAGTCTTCACGATTACCAAAAATTGCAAGAATTGATATACATCAACATCTATATCGTTGTACGCTTAGCAATGAAATGAAGCAATGCAAACAGAGTTGAACTACTAAATATTCATTTTATATTAGACATCGGGCGGAGTGTTTGGAACTTTCTCCGTCCATGTCCCTAGTCGATTCTCCTACCTAAAACTTGAGTTAACTATACAATAAATATTAACAGGTTGGATATTATTTCATCCTACACCTGGCGTTTAATTATAAAGACTACCGACCTATAGCTACAGAGGACGAATTAACTACATTTAATTAGAATTACGTGTTGTAACTCCAAAGCTAATAAATCGGGAAATTGGTTCTCCAGAAATATAGTGTCGATTTAAAATCAAGACAATATTACAAATCAAAGGCTTTCTAAAAACTTCTTACAAAACTCGGAAAGCGAAACCAAAAGCGAAACGAATAATCTTGTTTATAAATAGCCGGCTATCGTTTTATGATATAAATTGATATAATGATGAAGGTTGTAAATTATTAAGGAAGGCTTAAGTGCTTGCAGAGTATTTACATTTATTGTATCAATGATAATAAATACATAGTCCATTTTTTATTTGAAATTGAATTGTATAACATTCCTGTTAGTTTAACCTAACTTATTTGAACATGTAATATATTAGCCATCATAATATGTTTCTCAATTCTCCTTGCTGTCTCATATTCATCTTGTATATATTGTAGCACAGTCTTAGCAAAGCAATTCCCATAATCTACAAATCGCTTAGCTAATGCTTCCGTATAATAGGTAATTACTATCTGAAGTACTGATTACCTACTCTAATGACCAAATCACAGCCAAATACAATACACTCGAATTAGCTCCCCATTCGGATACATACGTTTAGCTCTCATGATTTGAACTGATCCTATTTGTCTGAATCTAATTACTGATCCCGGCCTGATTAGTATCAAATTTTCCAACAAAATGTAATAATGGATTACATATTTTGATCCCAGCTAAAGGCTAATTTTTATTGGGCGACGGGCCTGCATGCGGGATACGGGAGATTTCTAAAACCACGCCATAGCGCCCGCGTACTGGGAGCCGTTTTCACTATAGTTGATAGCGGACGGGAGTTCTCTTGGATGCATATTCAAGCGTACCCTTTCCCTCCCGAACTACCCGCTCACACGCTTTAAATTGACTGATAGGTTTTTCTAGTCGTTAAACCTCATGCGAGGAATACCCACATGCGGTAAAACGACTGTGCTATCGACTTATGACTTTACGAACACGACACGAATATTTATTCCTGTGTCATGGATGTTTTGTATGTATATGTTACATCCTAGGATTTAACGGTAAAACCTAAGATTTACCGACATGGGTTGGTCAAAATCCGAAATGTTTTAAAATTTCGTTAATTTTGGACCACTGTCCACTTGGTAAATCTCAGGTTTTACCACAGTGACGCGGTAAAAGTCGAAAATAGCCACATCAATACGCGTCGAGTCGTACTCAAGGACATTACCCACCCCCCGATACCTACCTATTCTACTCTAAGGCCGGTGTAGGTACGACGACGAGCGAAGCGAGGAGAAGTGTTAGGAAGAACTGCGACCCTACAGCGTTCGAGCCGCGCGAGCGAACGAGCGTGCTGCGGCAGCGGACGGCGAAACGCCAAAACCGACTTTATACGCAAAAAAAAATCCGTAAAGTCGATTCTGGCGCTTCGCCGGTCTCATATTAACTGTATGAAGAGGGATTTGAAATGCACTTAGTTATGTCTCAGTTGAGGAATCTGCGTTGACTCTCGAGACGTGTAGTTTAATTATACGTAATATTGTGCCATTTCCGCTTACATAGTTATTACGGCTTTGATAAAGGAACCTTTATGTGATTGGCGTTAACAGCGATGCTATTAATACAAACGCGAGGCTCCGCGACGTAAGGACCAATCATTCTACGGTCCCTTCTCTAAGGGAACGCCATTACTGTGAAAATTAAAATTGTATGACAAATATTTTTATATCTGTCGTAACTTTTATGATCACAGGAAGATATATATATAGCACAGACAGTGGGTCTCCTGATTTTTTTTTTTTACACTATTTGTAATATGCTACTTGCATATGTAGTTAAAACTTATATATTTTTTTCTTCATTAAATTGGTTTTATTTGAATAATTTGGCATACTTACTACAACTGCTGGCCGTTATATATTTATGACGGCTCAAAATAAAAAAAATGGAGTTGAAAAATAAATGTTTTTTTTATTTTATTTACTCGTAATCAGCATAAACGGCGTCTCCTTTTATATGAATCCATGTGATAATAACATAACAACATATACCACAGGAAAGACGGCGACGAGGAATTTGTTTTCTTCTTCTTTTAATTAGCGTGACTCACATTTCAAATAGAACAACATAATATTTAGCAACTAAACTAAAAACTTGTCGATCCAGCGATCGTGACATCTTTATTCCCTTCCGACGCATATGACCAAGAACGCAAAATACCAATAAACGCAAAAGACCAAATTCACATATTTCCAAAAACGCAAATGACCAAATACGTGATTTACCAAAATGTTTTTACGCGTGATACCAAAATCGCAGATGTCCTTATCTTAATAAGCAATGTGCCATAAACGCAGATGTCCAAACCCTAAATACGCAGATGACCAAAATAACTTTGTGAACTCCTTGGAGGAATATCGACCGATGTCAAAACATTTAGAAAATGGTAGGTTAGGTTCGTTAGGGTTCTTCAGGTGCTAAAAGTTCGTAACCAGCTTCGAAACGGGAAAAATAATCCCGTGTTGTAATTTCAGATTCCCATTTTGTAGCTCGTTACAAAACTTGGTTACCTACCTACCAAACGGTACCAAAGATTCAGATGTCCGAAGGGCAAACTGCATAGAAATAGGAGCCCACGAAAGCTGGTCTCCGTCAAATTTAAGGAATGATATGTAAAAAAAATATTGTCAATATTAAGTAGAATATTTATTTATATTATTAGGCGTGTTATTTGTATAACATCATTCATTAAATGTATCATTTCCATTATGTTATTAATAAAATTTAACCTATTGTATGTTTTACAGCTATCAATAATTGAGATGGGTAAACATTGGCCTTTTGCGTATTTGATCATTTACTGACATGATCATTCACGAATAGACAAGTTTAAAAACGCGATTCGCCTAAGATGTATGTATTGGCCTTTTGCGTTTTTGGTCATTTGCTAGCATGGTCATTCACGAATTAACGAGTTTAAGCACGCGATTCGCCAATAAAATGTGCATTGGTCTTTTGCGTTCTTGGTCATATGCGTCGGAAGGCTTTATTCTTTCTTTTCATTTTCCCGGTAGATTTGTGTTTTACTATCTATGAGTGTTCCGCTGCGCTCGGCCGAGCTTGCCGCCTCCGGGAATATTGGATATCTGTCATAAGTCATAAAAATTTGCATATCGACTTTATAGTGCGCCACACATAGAAAGCCATCGCATTGCAAAATGCGAACAATTTGTCGTTTGAGCTATCACATGAAACTTAGAGCGAAATTGATTTAAAAGACTTACCTATCTCAAATATTGAAGGAATTGAATAGTCATTGAAGCTGGCTTGGATTTATTTGATAAATTGTTTCTTATACATACATTTTTATAAATTCCGAATAGACATAATGGAGGAACGAATAAGCGCAAAAACCACGATGTATATCTTTTACAACGTTTCCGGATATATCAGTGAGTGCAGAGAGAGATCCAGAAATGTAATAATATCTTTAATATCGTCTTGGAGATGGCTGTGTAAACATTCTTGGCGGGCCTAGGGTTATTATCGGCCTGCAGAGTTATGAATAATGAAATGAATGCCAGCATTCCTTTAAATGCGGCAAATAATCCAAGCGATTTTATTTGTTGTTAAAAAACAAAATTCATACCTTTCTCTCGTCAGGCTTTAAATTAAATTTGAAATTCTTAGACTAATGGATATATTCAATCAGGAAAAGTGCCGTCAAATATTATTCCCTCGTTGGAGTATAATGAGTTCCCGTGGAGGGAAGGAATTTATGGCGCTGTTGGTACGAGAATATTAGCCGTCATTGCTCAATATTGCGTCTCATAACACGGGCAGCGTATGGAAATGATACTCGCGGCTATGAGGCGCATAATATACTCCGTGGGAAAACTGCGTCCCAGCAATATTATTCGCACGAAAATGTTTCAGCGCAATAACACACCTGCGTTTTCCTTAATGTAAGTATGTAATGTATTTTCTAATCTATATGAATATGGAGGCATGAAGCGTTAAATGTGGATATTGTTAGCAAGTCGGTATCTTTACATGGGTTCTAATTCAGGCTAGGCACATTATTTATTTACTGAAATGACTCAACAACCCAAAGTAGGTCTTGGCATCTGCCATCTGAGAGCGTCATTTTCTTTTCTACATCAAACTGAAAAAAATATTTGGTCACTTAAAATCACGTGATCCAAACCAAATGATCAGGAATCGAATCGAAGTTATTTTAACATAACAAAGCTTACTAACGGTAAGCGATTACTCCGACAACATGCTATTTTATTATTTATTTATTTATTTATTAAAAACATGTTAACATGACATTACAGTAAAAAAACCAATGCGTCATGGAACGAAACTAAACAAACACTATTTTGGCGACAAAACGGCGTGGCCCCGTTGCATCGTCATCTCTGGTGTAGGATTCGGCAGATTGCCCCGGAACTGTCGAAACACGACACCCTTCGGCCAGAAGTCAGCACATGCGATGGTCCCCTGCAGCGGCCGCGGCACGCGCACCACAAACGAGCTGAAGTGCACATAGTGGCGCGAACGCAGCTGGAACACCCTCAGCGCGAAACCGCGATTATATTTTAGTATGGAGTAAATAAAAAAAAAACATATAGTGGCATAACTGTTTCCATCGAAGTTTCCTATAAAAAATCTTCATCAAAGTATGATAGAGAAAGATACATCTTACTTGTAAACATATATTGGTTACTTTGACACCGTTTGTCAACCTATTTCAGGACGACTTTCACAAAACTGTTCAAAATATAAAATTTCATTAATTCCTAAAAAATCGCGTACTATAAAAATTATTCACTAGCGAACTTAATGAGAGTGATGAATGAATGAATATTTTATTCTTTCATAGTGAGTTTACAAAACGGCCTTATCTCTGATCTCCACATTATGCCTACAAAATGAGAATGAGAAAATGAGATATGTATTGATAAAATTATAAATAATTTTACATGTCACTCATTTTACATGGGAGTATATTTATAAATTATAAGTAGGTTAGTTTCATTTTATATTAAGTTTAGTATACGGTGGTCAGTACAGTACTATAA
Source organism: Epinotia nisella (assembly GCA_932294315.1). Taxonomy (NCBI): domain Eukaryota; kingdom Metazoa; phylum Arthropoda; class Insecta; order Lepidoptera; family Tortricidae; genus Epinotia; species Epinotia nisella. The sequence goes on along the minus strand of OW028682.1, from coordinate 12,891,760 downwards.
ATTAATCTAAGTTAGTATTTTAATGTAACAAACTAGCGTACAAATATCAATTTCAGTTGAATTTAATTTCAAATTTATTACTTAACACATCAATGATTTAAGAACGGTTTAACGTTGTAAAAACATTTCTGATATAACCAATTCGTCATCACTTTTTTAAATACATTTAATTTCTTGTCTTTGAATACATCCGGTAGTTTATTATAAATTGTAATACACATTGAATAAGTGTTTTTGGATGTCAAAGTTAGCTTTGCGGCTGGTTTAAATAATTAAAATTTATATTGAGCTCTTACTTTACGAGAGCACAAACATCTTTTTGTTTTTCCCTGAATTGGTTTTTATATTTATGGACAAACATGCAGACCTCCGATATATACTCGTATATACAAGGCACTGTCATAAGGTTATTTTCTGTGAAGTAAAAGCGACATGATCCTTTATGGCCGATTCTAAAAATAGCTCTGAATGCAGCGTTTCTGCGCAATAAAAAGTTGGTCCATTATTGTACCCATACTATGATATGCCAATAAAGCAGCTTGTAAAAAAACTGTCTGCCTTCTTCGTGTTCGTGTCACGGCAAATACAAAACTATTTACTTTAGAACAAACTTTATCCACATGCTTTTTCCAGTTGAAGTGTCAGTGAATAATTATTCCTAAGAATTTAGTGTGTTGTAGTTGTACTTCTTCTATAGGATCGTTATTAAAGCTTACATCTAAATTAACAAAGATCAATAACCATACTCAAGTACTCAATTTAAGCAAAATGGTTTCCCAAATTTGATACTGTAATTAATCAAGCCTCAACGTTCGACAAATTAGTGTGCAACTAAACAAGTTACCTCGTGGGCATCAGTATCCGGATACGGATAACCCGCTGGTAATTCATTCATATAATTAAGTGTACACGTTAGTGGAAGCCGAGAATCCTAAAGTGGCATAGAGTGCAAGTTTTAAGATATCGCGAAATTCATAGTGTAAGGAGGAAATAATTGATGGAGAGTATCGTTATTAAAATCATGATTATAAAATTAGCTGCCCGCACGGCTTTGCCCGCGTATTTCAAAGAACGCACTCAAACCCATACGTAAACAAGTGGAATCAAAAGAGTTTTCGAAAAACTCGACTGCTTTTTTGCAAATATTAGCATATGTCACTCCTACGATTAAGAGGAATCCAACGACACCTCATATGTCGAAATCCGTCAAACGGTTTAGGCTGCAGGGCGTGCCAATAGACATACACGCATACATACATACGCTTGAAAAACATAACCCTTCTCTCCTTCGGCAGTCAGGTAGCCTACAAACATCCAGAAAATCAATTTTACAAGAAAGATTTTTTTTTTTTTTATTATGTGAAAGAATTTTGAAATCAGTTAATCGGTTCTGGAGATTACTTAAAACATAAAAACTTACAAAGCTACAATCTTACAGATACTTCCTTTGTATAATATTAGTATAGATTTGTTACGAGTTCCTATATAAAAAAAATCACAAAATGTGGGTTCAGGCCGTGCCTATGCGCAGGGGTTTTTGAAATATGACCAGCTGGTCGATCACGTAACGCATTGTAGGTACGCGCGTCAGGTAGATCTAAACGTCAATTTTTATATGGAAAAATGACAGTTGAATCTACCTAACGCGCGTTCAAAACGTTACGTGATTGCCCCTCTTGATAACATATGTGTTTTTAACCACGGCAGGTGAGATATTTTTTAGCTCACAGAGCATACTGTATGAACATTTTCATTTTACGTTAAGGATTTAATCACAGTCAAGTATTGGCACTTTACCTGATGTCTCGAGACTTACACGCCTAAGTCCGTTTTTGTACTTGTGCCAAGGTGTTAAAGTGAAATGTAGGTACGCCAGGGTTTCATTAGATGAAACTGCGTGGTCCCTCCGGTAAATGGACGTATGTTGTGAACCCAGTCTTTGCTTTGATGAGTCTTGCGAGGGCAGGCCTTTGTAACCAACAGTTATGCAGCTTTGCTAATAAAATGTTTACGTCTCATAATATTGACATGCTTGCGGGAATTTGCGAGTGTCGTCAAGTTTGTTATTAAATCTTGATGCACACGAAGTTACCGAGGTTTAGTACATTTTGTAACAAAATATCCACGAATCGTGAGTTTCAATCAAGATTCTTTCGCTTTATTTGCATAATACCTATTAGTGCTAAAGTAACGGTTTTAATTAAGTATGTAAAAGGTTAGTAAACATCAATTACATGAATACTAATGGAATAATTAATAGTATTGTAATCATTTTCGAGTCGTGCATAGTTCAATGAAACTACTGGTGAGGCGGCACGAGGTGGAGCGAAAATTTTCATACTATATCTGCTATAATATAAACATTTTTTTAACCCCGGTTGTATTTTAAATTAAATCTTTGTCTCGCTTCACCGGTGCAAATGGCAAACAGATAGTTTATAACTTGCATTAAAACATAAATATTTAGGAATAAAAAGTATAGGATCTCGCACAGACTATTAACACATTCACTGTACCCGATCCCGTGGTTTTCGCCGTATGTAACGGAAAGCAACTATGACGTAGGCGCCCGCTAGGCGGGTTCCTGGTAGTGAAAGTGTTAAAATTATGAAATAATGAAGGTGCTAGCCTACATAACACTTGCATGGCCCCAAGCCAAGAGTTGAAGTTAATTAAACGGTATGGTTTAGCTTCAGCTTGACTGTAGTGAAAAAAAAATTGATCTTTCGTATTGTATGTATGTATTCTTCTACGAATAAAAAATAAGGCTTCACGTATTATTTCATTATCTAAAACCCTCTTGCTTTAATTACAATGAATACACACGCTGGAATAAGTATCTACGAAGAAACGTATTTGAAGAAGCATCGAGCCCATCCAGCGTATTAGTCTGCTCTGAGAACGGAGTTGTCGAAAATTCGTTTTAAATATACATCAAGGCAGAATTTTAAAAGCAATGCTCATTTTGAAATACCGCTAGTTTGGACATGAAAGTAAATAACATTTACGAGGACGTTTCTCGTATTTTCTAGACGGTGTCTTTGGTTGAGCGTTCAATAAATAGGGGGTAACGTATCCGTTTGGGGAGAGCATTTGTTTGCCTCAAGTATGTTGTCCTATTCGGGGAGCAAATGCGAGACGTAGACAGTATTAGTTCTTGAATTGGGAGTCGATTCAAACTAGTAGCAGGAGAGTCGATTCGAGTCGCGAGTTGGCGGGGAGGGTGCAGGTAACGAACGCGGGCGCCGGCTTTGATCTCTCTGGCGTTCGCGTCTCCTTTGCGTTCTTTGAGACCTGATTGAGCGCAGCACTCTGTGTGCATACGAAAAACGTCTGCGCCCACTCCTCGGGATTTACTACGTTTTTCCATAAAAGAAACCGTTTTCTTTTCAACTCTAGGCTGAATTTAGGCCTGTTGGGCTTTAGTGGCTTATTTGGAATGTATTATTGAAAGTTTCCAGTCGCTTTCAATCAGAATGTGAAAGCCACAGTGCTTTGTAAAGTTTAATTGAAATACTTATTAGCAAGGATTAAATAAATCATAAAGTAAGTTTGTGATTTATTTAAGCTTAAACAGCATTGATTTTGTTTAAGTTTTTAATTCAAACAGATTAGGAGTCTATTAGGTAGGGTCTAATAAATACCTAATATATATATTCCATGAGATGCCTGAAGTCACTTTATTTGACCGAAGCTGTTTTAGGGTACGGCTTTGCACAACCCAACGTGACTTGAGGACAACAAAAAACCGGAGAAGTGCGAGTTCAACTCGCGTGGTGAGGGTTTCGTATATAATCTAAATTTCATTAATAGGTATTATGTTATTTATGTTCAACGTCCAACTTCGACAATAATAAATATATTTTTTATTTATTTAATTTCCTCTTTATACCCGAGTAATTCCAAAATTTATTAACTCAAAAAATATATATTAGTGTTTATGTATGGCTATACAGAATGATTTCACTGATTACGAAGAGTAATTATGTTATTTTGAAGCAGTAAAGTAAGTGCTCCACAGAGCTTCAACATGGTCTTTTAATTAGACCCACCTGTCGACGCTCGCAAATATTACTCTCACAGACTATCGAACAAGGGAAATTGCGCTCAACTTAGGTCACTTAGTACGTGCACAAAGCCTTACGTCGCTTGTAGGAACACTAAACGTTTTCACATGGAAATACTGGCAGGAAGATTCAGCGGATAACATCCGTAGAGCGCAGTGGGCTAAAGCTGTTACAGAACTTTTCTCTCCAAACATTCCTGTTGCGGGCGTAGCATGGTTGCCATTTTATCACTTATCGTTGTGGATAAGACATCTGTCACGCTCGCACACGCATACTCCACAGTTGTCTTATCCACAGTGATACCAAAGTGATAGCATTGCAGCCATGCTACGCCCGCTGAAACGAGTTACTTATTATAAGTATTAATTGCTTTTGTATATACAGAATATAGTCGCAAACGTAGGTACTTCTATCGATGTCTATATTACCGAGAGATACAACGGAATGTCATTTCGCTCATATCTCAGACAGATACAACAGAATGTCATCTCGCTCATATTTCAGAGAGATACAACGGAATGTCATCTCGCTCATATTTTAGAGAGATACAACGGAAATCTCATATTTCAGAGAGATACAACTTAAATCAACTATCATCTTATCTTAGTTACAGAGAGATACAACTTAAATCAACTATCATCTTATCTTAGTTACAGAATACAGTCAATTTTTATAAATAGAAAACAATCAAATGGAGCGGCTGTCAAACTAGGAGTGCCGCAAGGTTCTATTTTGGGGCCTTTTCTTTTTTTAGTATATGTAAACGATCTGCCTTTCCTCATGCAAGATCATTGTAAAATTATATTATTTGCAGATGATACCTCTTTAATCTTCAAAACTACTCGAAATACAAAGGACTATGATAGCATAAATAACACCCTAGCCAAAGTGTTAAACTGGTTCACGGTCAATAATTTATTACTGAACTCTACTAAAACCAAATGTCTAAGATTTACTTTACCTAATGTATAAGCTAACAATGTCAATATATATTTAAATGAAGAATGCTTGGAACTAATAGACAAAACCACTTTTTTAGGTCTCACCTTGGACAAAAACTTACAGTGGAGTCCTCACATATCTAAGTTAGCTAGTAGGTTAAGTTCAGCTACTTACGCTGTCAGAAAAATAAGGTTTTTAACTGACATAGAGACGGCGCGATTGGTTTATTTTGGCCACTATCATAGTATAATGACATATGGAATTTTACTGTGGGGAAAGGCAGCAGATATACATACAATTTTTGTCTTACAAAAAAGGGCTATTCGTTCAATTTACAAGATGGGCTCGCGAGAGTCACTAAGAGACTTGTTTAAAGAGATAAATATACTGACAGTAGTCTCTCAGTATATTTAAGAATGCATTATTTATGCGCTTAAAAATATAGGTTCCTTTAAAAAAATTAACAGTTGCAGATATAAACATAAAATTGCAATTACTAAATTCCGTGTGCGTAAAGTATATAAGTCATTTACAGCACACATGGTGTTACTTTCCCGCACTAGTGCGCAAATGAGCACTTTCCGTGCATATGGTGAAACTTTAAAGAGCCATATGTACTGTAAAACGTTGTACGATACACGTGCGAATAGGTAATTCGCAACTCGTGTCGATTTAAAACAATCCCTTCGGTCGTGTTTTAATTTATCGCCACTCGAATTTCCTATTTTCTGCACTTGTATCGTAAATAACTATTATAGGTCAATGCATACTATTTTACAATAAATTACCCATTGAAGCACTTGAGTTGCCTTTACCTGCTCTGAAGAAATATCTAAAATCCTCTTTACTAAAAGAGGGATACTACACTGTCGAGGACTATTTAAATGAAAAAAATATGAACGTTTGCTAGAGGTTTACAACTGACCTTGACATTACTTATACTATATATAAACTATAATTATATTTTACTTAATGTATTAATTTTTTGTGTAACCATTGACGATGCATGTACACGTTGAATGCTGAATTAATTCTCCAATCAATTAGATAGGCTCTTATTTTAAAACAAATGTATTGTAAAATCCATACAATTTTAAGTATATTTTATAGAACCTGAATATGTCTATATGTAGCTGATGACGATGCAAAAGTGGTTCAATGAATCCTACTTGAATAAATGAATTCTTTCTCTTTCTCTTAAAGTTTCCGTATTGCTCGGGAGCGCTTTTATATAGATTTACTTCTGTTCTGTGTTAAATTTGTGGTGCCGCGCCGCGCGCCGCCGACGATACACCGTTGGCCGGTTGTTTAGCGCGTATTACAAGTTTTTTGTATGGGGACACCACTTATTTTTTGACTAAACTTTATTTTATTATTTCTGTTATATAGCAAATATAATAATACATATATTGGGATGGTTGCAACGCTACAATTATAAAAAAAATTGTATGGCGAATCTAAAAATAAAAAAATAAAAAAAAAATAGGGGGGCTATTTTTTTTTATTTTTTTTATTTTTAGATTTTTTCCTACGCTTACACACAATTACCGAGCTGGATTTCAAATTTTGCAAGTTTTTTGTATGGGGATACCACTTTATTTCTAACTTTATTTTTATATTTCTGTTATATAGCAAATATAATCATACATATATTGGGATAGTTTCAAATATCTGCTTGTAACGGTTCCAACGCTACAATGAAAAAAAATATTGTATGGGGACCCCCTATTTTTTAAAAATTTTTTCTTTTTAGATTTTTTCCTAAACTTACACACAATTACCGAGCTGGATTCCAAATTATATCCTTTTAGGTCATCTGGAAGTAGGTTAGGTTTAGGTACTATATGTCAGTCAATACTAAAATTTACGACTTTTTGACCTTCATATATTTATAACCGTTTGAGCTAGCTTCATGAAATTTGGGCTTCTAGGTGACCTTATGAATATAATTAAACACACGTAGTTTTATGTGTTTACGTTAAAGAGGTTTTGAGTTATAGAAGGGTCAAAAGTGGCACCAAGTGGTTCGTGTGATGATACACTTGGCTCTGGCTAGCCAGTTCCTTTGCTTGAACTTGACTTGACACGCTGCCGCGTGTCTAGATTTTCCTACTAACTTCATACGAACTGAACATTTTTGACGATTCATAAAATGTTGCTGAAGTGACTATCACTTAACATCTTTATAAAGATAGGAGCGTCTGACTGCGGGATCTAATAGACACATTAGCCGTTTGGCACCCAATTCAACCGCATTCATAATAGTTTAGCGCCATCGCCATGTGCGCGTGTTAAACAGTGAAATTCTGTGATTGCCTAATGAAGTGAAAAAAAAATATATACAATATATTCTAGGTGACCTCCTTATCCTTAAGTTTGCTACATTTGGCCATATTTATCCGTTCACTAAAAAAGTAGAAATTAACTCATAGGTAGGTATTTAAATAGGTACTGTTTTTATCCTGAAAAGTCACTTAAAAGCTAACAAAAGCATGTAAGTGTACTATTAAATTATATTTCTAATAAACAGGGAATGTAGCAATCCAATAAGTTATTTAATTATATTATAAGGTACTCTTCGCGCTTTGTTCTACTCTAAGCTACGATTGAGCATTTTTTCCCTGTCACTTAGAAAAGAACAAATGATTTTCCTTTATTCGAGAAATACAGATCACATTTCCGCTATTCCTCGTTTAATTAGCAAAGTACTTTTGTAGTACTCGTTTAATCTTTCGATGGGAGCCACTACTCTACATATTGAAAATACTAACGAAATTTGACAGACGTCTTAAAGCCACGGAAACGCTAATACGAGAGCCTTGAGCAAAAACAAATATATCTAATTCAAAGTTGTATAAGTATGTATGAACAGTCTACATCGTATTTTTGTTGTATTTTTCGCCTTATTGCAATGGTGTAAGGTGCAAAAGTGTATGTATGAAATCGACTATACGTGTAGCTATAATATAAGGAATAGTTCAGGAGAGTACGGCTGGGGACAATTACGAAAGAGGGAATGAATGTTTCGTAGATTAAAAAGATGTGGATACGACGCATGAATGAAAATTTACTTACACTCTCAAGGCGTTATATGTTCTCTCTGAGAGTACTGTGATTAAACGACGCAATTGTATTGTACCTTTATGGAATATATAGGTACTATCGGAACGCTTCAGCAGGAATAAAAACTTTACGCCAAAAGGTAAAAAAAGATTCAACAGCCATTATTTTAAATACAGTTTAAACAAAATTAATATCTTCGCAACGCAACGACGAACTGATATTGCAAAAAAAACTCAATTGTCTAAGATCTACCTAGCTAAAGCATCATGTTGAGGTGGGTCCATATAGTGACAAGGCCATCTTATTTTTTACTATCTGTGTGCATCTTTTAATTGTTTGTCATAGAACGAGCGAGCAAAACGAACGAAATTCTCCGTTTCAACTTGGACAAAAAATATTTCGTATGTCCGGAGTCTGTCCGGCTATTCTCCTCTACAGGTCGCCGTCTCAAACGATGTTTTTTGTGAGCAGGTTCAATAAACATAAAGTATTTTTTGTCAATTCAGTTTTACAAATAAAAAAAAGAGTTGTAAATTATACAGCTCACAAAGCTACTAGTGAATAAAAGTTTGAGTAATGCTTACTTGAAATCTGAGGTGTCTCCTCTACATCTCCGTTCTTTAACGTTACATTTGTAGCCACGCCTTACTGCCTCACTAATTACCTTATTTACCTCAGCCTTTCTCCAAGGCCCTATTTTCTGTCCTGTTGTTTTGCTTCATAAGTGTCATTATCACGGTATTACACTGGCGGTGTTTCTGTGTGTGCAGTTTTCTGTACGTCGCATTGTTGTCCGTAAATTGAAATGGGTCGATTGTGACCTGTGTTATATTATACGGGTATGTATGTGTGGGTTTTATATTTACCCTGTTTATAAGAGGGAAAAGTGTGTACATTCGTCTGTATATTTTATAATACGCCTGTTTAAGTACGTCTTATTCAGCGGAAATATATAGGTTTAGTAAATATAAATTAATGAATAGGTCACGCCAAAATAATATAACGACGTCAAAATGTGATCATGAAGCAAATACCTCGAACATAAAATATCTGTGTTTTTTACATAAACACACGCATGTAGGTACCTATTCCCAAAAGGGAAAGGCAGAGCACATCAAATTCATTGCAGTGGCCAGTAATTGTTGTAGGTTTCAACATTTAGAAATTGTGTTATTGCTAGCCCATCGCCCAAAATATATCTTGACCCTATTCCTATAGTCAACTCTTACTAAATTCACGGATACAAGGGAATTCAATCTAATCTATAAACCATGTATATCTATAAACCAAATGTAGTACAGTCGACGCCAAAAATACGTTTACACTTTTGCACCTTATTCCATTGCAATAAGGCGAATAGTGTAAATGTATTTTTGGCGTCGACCGTACAAGTAAACTGCATAATGTGACATTAATTTGATATCCATCCAAACCAATAAACTCCCACGTCTCAATTTATGCACAAGTAAATGCGAAAATATTCCCTATTTGGCACTAAAACTGCACAGATGAGCTAGCCGTGCATGGCACTGAACATGTTTTAAAATTGAACCCGCAAACTAGGGGCTGTGTTTGATTTTCTGCCAATTTCGGCTCGGGATGACATTGTGGATAGCTGACATTTCATTTGCTCGCTCTGACAGATGTTGGCTGGGCTCAGCTTCATGCGTAGTTGAAATTGAGCCCGAATCCGAATGTACATTTTGGGAGGGCTTTTTCTTAATTATGTTGGAGGAATTCGTAGTTAATAGCGTGTAAAAATGGTTTATTGTAAATTGAAACTATATTTTTCGTCAATTCATTAGATAATTATAATATAATTGCCGTGAATTGAAATGCCAGATGGTAGTCACCTTCATAAAACTTGTGCCTATGCCAAATCTTAGGATTAGGTGCCAAAGCGAACCCCGGGCTGTTTAGAGCACTGCCGGGAGGACGATATCGTGAATTACAATTCCATGGTATTTATTTTTATCTGAAAATGAGTGAAAGATGCAGTTTGTCACGATTTATACGCATTATTTTTACTACGCGTATAACTTACGAGCATGTGTGCTCGCTCGCGGATGGTGTTACAGATCCGAGACGTCGAGTGAGCTCAAAGAGATAATTAATTTGATTATACGTGACTAGCTGTTGCCTGTGACTTCGTCCGCGTAGAACTTGTCTTAGAAGAATGATTGCTTTTAAATTATTTAAGGCACAAGCTTAACTATCGCTGCCCAAACAAAATTCTACCATCTTAAGAGATGATTTATGAACTATCCTTTATCCTTCCCAGGGTGTCTAATTATGTCTACGCTAAATTTTATAGAAAGAAAGAAAGAAAGAAAGAAAGAATTCATTTATTCAAGTAGGATTCATTGAACCACTTTTGCATCGTCATCAGCTACATATAGACATATTCAGGTTTTATAAAATATACTTAAAATTGAATGGATTTTACAATACATTTGTTTTAAAATAAGAACCTATCTAGTATCTAGTACATGGAGAATTAATTCAGCATTCAACGTGTATATGCATCGTCAATAGTTACACAAAAAATTAATACATTAAGTAAAGTATAATTATAGTTTATATATAGTATAAGTAATGTCAAGGACAGTTGTAAACCTTTAGCAAATGTTCATATTTTTTTTACTTAACTAGGCCAAGCATTTTTATCATTTAAATAAATCCATTCAGGGATTAAGTGTAAAAGCTAACAATGCGCCGAGTTCGTTGGTTTAAATTGCTAAATCTAAATTGAAATATCAGACGTTTCTTCAATCCGTTCAGTCAAATCAGTTTACTACTCTTTTATCAAACCGTCTATGCCAGAGTTACATATTTCTCTCACTTTAAAAATATCTTGTTCTCCATTTAAACATTGCACGTAGAACCGATGGCCATTGGGGCGGAAAGGTTCTCGATTGGCGACCACGTACCGGAAGGCGCAGCGTGGGTAGGCCCCCCCACAAGGTGGACTGATGGCCTGGTAAAGGTCGCTGCAGTCCGCTGGATGCGGGTGGCGCAGGACCGGTCATTGTGGCACTCTTTGGGGGAGGCCTATGTCCAGCAGTGGACGTCTTTCGGCTGATATGATGATGTTGAATTCTATGTCAACGTTTTTTTAGGCCACCCTGTATATCCGACGTCAAATAAATCGGTTACGCAAATAATTTATCATAACCATGTCAACTAGAGTAGGTAGGCTTTCCTGAAAGGAAAATAAACATTTTGAGAAAAACATATGGATCGATTCGTGCACGCATGTGATTGATGTGCGCTTAACGCACGTAGCTACATACTTGATTGATGAAAGGAATTCTCTTACTCAACACTTTGAGGTGACCATTCTACATACATATCGATTGGTGCTTACTCACCTATTCAAACATATACCTATTTATCAGAGCAGCTCTTAAATCATTGCGCTGTTTAAGCGTATTTATTAGTTCACATTAAAAGCATTCCTGCTAATTGCATCCATAAATTTAATCTTTACGCTCGGAGACAAAACAAAAGCCTATTTCATTTTGAAATCGTATTCACATTCGAAGTTTCAGTATTTTCTACTAACAAACGCTGCTACAACTGTGCTATGCCTTTGTGGCTCAAGTAAGCTTTGAAAGATAATATTTCCACAAAGATACTACCTACTGGGAAGTGGACGTTACACGTGCACATTGACAGCATATGTACTGGAACCTGTGCTAGTAGTTACCATCGCAGCTTGCGACCCAGTTTTCAAATTTAACAAACTTTTCGATTTGGTAACTTAGCACAGAATAGAGCTAGACGTGAAATCGTTCACAGTTCAGTTACAGTTCCATTTGGTGGTTTACGATAGTGATTCGTACGAATCGAGAAGTAGCTTGAATTGTTTGTTATTGACTTTTCCAAGAGTAGTTGAAGATTGTGGACGTCGCTGTTTGGAAATATACTACGATCTTCGCTCAATATTCTGTTCTGTGTTGGTAGTGCAATAACAATAAACTCCTAAATAATTGTTTAATGAATAAAGCTAGCTCAACTAACTATTGCGATATACGCAAGCCGTATAGGCTCACCTTAATTACAGATCCTCGGAGCAACTCGTGTTGTTTGTAATCCTAACACAAGCCATCAATGCCACATGCATGACAAAGACCTAAACATCGCCACGGGCGTGAATTAGAATAAGGAACCATTCTCCTTACACGCGGATAAGGTACATAGAACGCTCCATACGGCTTCAGCGTGATGTGACGTTATTTGGAAATGACAAGCTCCCCGTTTTATGAACGAACATAAGGTTTGTCCGCTAAAGCTGTCGGTAACAGTTAATTAACTTGAAATTCAACCCGTGACCTGAACTTTTGGGGTAGGCACAACTTTGAAGCCTTTTCAAAGGATTTGTGCGGCAACTTCATCTTGAGAGACGTCTCCTTTGGATAACTCATTAAAAACAAATTTCGAAAATCTTCTCTGCGTCGTGTGGGGCCAACTTCGTTATTACCGTGTCTGAAAGAAAATATATTATTTTGCAATAAGACCATGAAAATATGCCCGAGTTTACTTTTATGACAATTTTGTTTGTATCGTGCGATGGAAGTTTTGTTCCGGTTGCTTGGGGATGTAATTTGTTCTTCTTCTTTATGGGTTTATTTGGAAAAAGTTCATTATTTTCTCTGATGAATTATATTTTTTTATAATGTATAGGTACTACTTACATCAATTCAAATATTGAATTAGTATTACAAATACAAATTTTCAAAATAGATTGTATAAAACAACTCTGTGTATTTCACCGAATTTTGAGGGGATAGAGTTATAATTTTATTGTTTGGCTGTTTGATGTTTGGAACTTAATGTTTTACCAGACGAACTGTGTTTAATGTTGTGAAACTTTCTTACTGTTATTAGATAACGAATTTAAGTTATTTTAAGGGCTTTTGTGGACTTGTAGATGGATCAGCAAAAGTCCTTAAAACAAATAGGTAGGTGTACGTACCTACTCGAAAAGTTTGAGATTACCCTTAATTAATTGGTAAACTACAACTCGGGTTGCGTGGATCTAAGGAATATTGTGTTGAACATTTATTGTTCCTCATATTTTCAAATAAATTACAATCCAAAAATTTCAAACACAATAAATACCAAGTGCAATATTTGATATTTCAATAACTTTGATAGAATGTAATTCATCCGTGAAATAATTTGGAAGCTGTCGGAAGAAATTAATCTCTATTCAAACCAAATTTAAACAACTTTTGACTAATTAACGCGTTTAAATATTGAGAAGCTTTGGTGAAGATTTCAGCTGTCATGTCGTATAATATTGTAGGGTACACCTAGAGATTGTTAATTATGGTGTGTGGGTATATGTTTGTTCCGAATTAAATGGCGTTAACTGCGGACGTGCTCGTTTTATTACAGTGGCTAACGAGATGTGATTTAAGTAAATCGCAAACTAATATCATGTACCTACTTTTGTGTTGCTAAGTGCTAGTAGTGTTCACGTGTTAATAAATTGTCGGAATAAACAATGTGCGTCGGAAAGCCGAGTGAGTTCGATGTAACGGGCGGTGCGTGGTCATCTTATGTGGACAGATTAGAAATGTTTTTTTTTGATTGCAGACGAATCGAAACTGCCAACTTTGATTGCGGGAATGGGGGACGAAGCATACGAACTGCTGGCAAACCTTGCAAGTCCAAAAAACCGTCGGACCTTGGGTACAAAGAAGCCGTGGACTTATTACGTCATCATCTACAAGCAGCGCCATCGGTATTAGCCGAGAAAGTCTATAACTACTATAATTAACTACTAGATCACTCTGGCAACTAGTGGCAATCCTGCACATACACACTCTCATATATAATAAATAAATAAATAAATAAATAAATAAATAAATATTAGGGGACATTCTTACACAAATCGAACTAGGCCTAAATAAAATCAAAAACTCGCCAAGGGCGTGTCGGACCACGCAAAACGAAGGGTTCCGTGTCTATTAAAAAGGTCGTATCGTCAAAGAAATCTTATGGCACTTGTACTTTTCTTTAAGGAAGGCAGTTTTTCAGCAATATCTTGAAAACCTTTGAACCAATCTCTATGATTTTTTTCATATTTTTACACCGTTCAAAAATTAGAGGGGGGGGGGGACGGACAGCATTTAAGTGACTTTCAGGTCGGGGCCATTATCTCTGACTCTATTCACTTAATCAAAAAAATTGCTTAGAAACTTTATATTTATTTTGAAAGGCCTATCGATTGATTGATTGATGTGGGCTTACAATGAAAAGTTTTTTTTTTGACTTACAGTTTTATGTACGTAGTGCCGCCCCTAAAAAAATTTTTTTAGTCATTTTAATTACTAAACTATGTAGCGGTTAACAAAATACACCTATCCTCAAAATTTTATTTAAATGCACCGTAAAATGCCTGTGACATACGGACAGACGGACAGACGAGACGGACAGATGGATATGGCGAAACTATTTTTGCCATTTAGGCTACGGAACCCTAAAAACAGCGTAGTTCGAGTTTCAGTGTAAAGGCGCCTCTAGTGCCTCCGTTTTCGGCTATTTGCACTAAAACCTTACTCGTCGTCAAAATCGTATAAATAATGTAAGAAACTTAATTTGTTTTTGATAATTTAAGTAAGGAAAAGTATAACCAACCGTAATCGGTTTTACAAGATTCCAAAACACGAAATAATCGGTTGTAACCAACCGGTTTCTTCACTTTTAGTTGAAGCCGGTTTACAATCCCTTGTCGTAGCGCTACAAAATTATTTTGTGATATTTTTTTTATTTTGTGCTATTTTATTAATTATAATTTATAATTATAACGCGATACGATGCATAACGATTTGTTTTGTTTATTTTAATTTTAATTTCACGCTTCAATCAATATTCCTAGTAGTACAAAGTATTTACCCGTCGATTTGGGTAGATAGGTACGGCTAAATACCGGGTAGGTAGGTATTTACCTGGGTGGGTAGATTGGTTAAATATCTGCGACCTGTCTCTAGCGACGACAGAATAGCGGAGAAAATGTTGCTACTATGTCGCAAAATTGAAGAAACTTGCAAGGAATTGGCTACTTTCCTAAAAAAACTATTTAGTCCGTCAGTTAGATTATCTAAAAATATAGAACACATATTTTTTATTTTGTCAATCAAACAAAAAATTATGAAGATATAGCCCGTTGAAATTCCGCGTGACGTCACATTATGGTATCCTTTTTAGTATAATGTGACGTCACGTGGAACTTTAACGGGCTATAACTTCACCATTTTTTGTTTGATTGACCAAATAAAAAATAAATAACAAATAAAAATAAAAAGCCTTTTATTTCTCGTTAAATTTTTACAATTTGAATAGATTTTGTAAGTAATTCTAGTTTTCTTGCTTACATATGTAACTACAATACAATACAATACAAATACTCTTTATTGCACACCTCACACAAACAAAGCAGTTACATAGAGAAACAATACAATAACATGTAGGTAGAGGTAGACAACAGGCTACATATGTTAGTTTTTAGTTTTTTTTTTTTATTAAATATGAAACATTTGTGCAGAACAGGAACCCCTCTCAGGTGAAGGCCTCTTCCAAAGCTTGCCATTTTACTCTGTCCAGAGCAGCGTCTTGCCAATTTGGTTCTGCGATTTTAATTATGTCATCATCCCAACGAGAATTTTTAGCGTTTGCCCTGAGGGCCTTTCCATACAGTGACGATTTTCGTCCATCTGCGGTCTTTGATAAAAAAATACGTGTCTAATATTTTTTGACAATCTAACTGATATATTTTTTTTTTTACCCAGGGAAGTACCCAATTGTAAATTTGAGGCCACGCTTAATGGAAACCTTCGTGACCAATTTGTGTGTGGGCTGCGAAGTGCCATCATACGACAGCGATTATTCGTGGAGGACGATACGCTGGCAAATTATAATGCAGTTAAGTTCGCAAGTTCCTTTAAGGCTGCGGAGCAGGATGCGGCAGCAGTCGAACCATCGTCGGGCACCGGGGCGAACGGTGCGGGGCCGACGGTACTACGTTACTTTGTCTGGTGTCAGGAGGTGCGCACTGGCACCAGGTGGAGAATTCACGGAGTATAACCAGCTGGCGCAGCAGGAGGTGCCAATCGCTTAGTCATTTCATGTTTCTGAAACAACATTGAATCCCTAAACATATCTGGAAGTATAATTGACCTTGATGACAGTAGTAAAATAATTGTTACACCTTGTTTTACATGTAATAATATACGGAGCTCAGCACTACTTGGCTACACCCAATGTCTATTTAATTACGCCTTTTAGTAAGTAATTCTTCAATAAATATAAAAGACTCTGGGTAGGACATGCTCATTGGCACCGTTAGG
Organism: Epinotia nisella; assembly: GCA_932294315.1. NCBI lineage: Eukaryota > Metazoa > Arthropoda > Insecta > Lepidoptera > Tortricidae > Epinotia > Epinotia nisella. The sequence goes on along the minus strand of OW028682.1, from coordinate 12,875,331 downwards.
CGAGAATTACCCCTCAGGTATACTGTAAACCTGGACAGTATTTTGGCTCTTAGATACGAAATAAAATATAAATAACCCCACAAAAATATAAATGATGATTAATAAAAGTAACCCCTCATCATGCAAGCGTCACCAGGATCACGAGGGTCACGAAGGTCACGAGCGTCACGAGGGTCAGCTACACAAGCGTCACGAGGGTCATGAGATCGTGGGCCCCACGAGGTATACTGATGACCTGGTTAAGGTCGTGGGAATTTGCTGGATACGGGTGGCGCAGGACCGGTAATCGTGGTCACTCTTTGTGGGAGCCCTATATCCAGTAGTGGACGCCTTTCGGCTAATGTGATGATGACATCATAAAAATTAACAACCGCTTGTATGTTCCATTTCACGTTGCGCAACTTACCGAGACGTTTTACATACAAGGTAAATCCCGATACAAAAACGAATGTGTAGAAAGCTAAAACTGGACGCATTGTTTATTTTTAAGACCAAACATTATAGGCGCTTGGTTTTACTGTAAGTAAATAAATAAATAAATAATAATATATGCAAATGAAATCTCTATACACATTCAACATTAACAACTACTTGATTTGCATTTGCACGCACTTGACTTATTAAGAGTGAAGTGCACCAAATTTGAAATCTCTTCGTATTCAACTGCTCAACTCAGTAACTCAGTTCTCGCTAGACTTTAATTCTGGAGGGGCCTTACAGCAACCATTAAGAGACGCTAAATTAAGTGGCGCTTTGTAAAGTACCGCGTGTAAACCGACTCGGCAAAGAACCTAGCGTTTCATGATTTTTTTACCATTTATTTTATCTAAAAGCTTTTAGGGGGAAACTATACGCGTTTAATTAAAACTCCCCTTTTGGGTAGTGACTCTTTAGTAAACTGTGTATTGTTGCTACGTTTTTCGGTCACATTTTTACGAGCAACAATTTCATTTCGTTTTGCACTCTTCTCTGCCCACATTTTTCACGGTTTATATATTACATTAGCTTAAAAAATAAGTTTTTTTTAAGCTAATGTAATATATACAACAAGCAGTAGTAGTTTGGAGTGTCGTATTTGAAAAGTGGACTTTGTCATACTTGTCCAAAATAAACACCAGCAGACGTTACTATCCAAATTAAGTCTTCGGCGTAACATAAAGGAGTCAAAAAGGTACGACAAATGGTCTACATTTTTCGACAGCTATCGTCCAATATGCACGGTAAAGCATTCACAACACGGGATTGTTAAGTCACTTGGCACTGTTCATATATATTTTGACTTTTTCTTTTTCCTCTTTTTTATTATAATTTTTTGTTTGTTTGTTTGTTGTAATGCAAATCGGGTTCAGTCGGTTATACTCGTATATCCAGAAAACGAAAGTCACACGATTTCGTAAAAAAGAGCAATATTAACGGTTGGCGAACCTGAGAGCTACAGAACTACCAATCTGACAGAATTTCAGTAAGGATGAGGATGAATTATTTATAGAACTTTTCCTTGTAATAGCTGACAGATGTATTGCTGTTTGGTTCTAAGTAAAACTGCTTGTATATCATTAAAATACGAAAACATTTAACTACTTTTGTTGTGATAAACGAATTAATAGTCTAATTTTCATTAAATCGTGGTCTGCTTTCATAGTTCTTATCTAAATATACTAGAATTCTCCTAACTATTCGTTCTACTAAGTTACGCACTAATTTTGTGGGTAAAAAGAAAGTGGCAAACGCACTTCCCTTGTGACACGAGCATTTGCCGCCTTAATAGGTTTTAACACAACATAAAAGTTCACAACGTACGCGCGACAATCTCCTTTCTTATGCCTCCTTCCATTTATGGGAATCCATTTTGTTGAGGACCTCATAACGTTTTCTTTGATGGAAAGCGTGCTCTTAACTATTAAGACCCTAAATTAAGTGGCCTTTTGCACAACAAACGTTTCCGTGTACACTGTAGGCCACTCGGTCGACTGCATAAAGACCGCATTTTGCTTTTTTCTTCTTAATAGGTGTTCTCGTCTCAAAAGCATTTTGCCTCCAGAGAAAATTTGAATGGAATGAGCCCCGTATTTTTCTTATTTCCTTTTACATTATGCATTTAAATAATTTACTCAAGACCGGTCTAAGGGATAAGTAGTTGGAAAGAACTTGCTGAAGCTGATGTTTTCGACAACATAGAACTTAAGATATTTTTAACCCTCGACGAAAACGAAGGGTAACTAGTTATAGGTTTAGCAAGTGTATACATGTGTCTGTCTTGACACCGTAGCTCCCAAACAGATAAACGTCACGGGGCTTAAAAATTTCATTTATGTAGTTTTTGAGAGGAAGCCTGTGCCCAGCAGTGGGTCGTATATGCCTGATTATGATGATGATGTAATTTTTTTTAAGGAACGAAGGCACTAAGCAGTTTGAATAAACAGAACCTATTTTAAAATTGCATATATGTTGTAGTCTGGTCCCTAGTTTTTTTTTATTATAATATTTATTGCAGTTTTGGAAAAATAATTTACTATGACCAAAATTTACATGATGATTTCCCATCCATTTTTCGGTAGGTAGAATAACTACGGCTAGAAGAAAAGTGTGTTTTGTAGATTTCATATTAGGTACTTGACAACTAACCTAATCCCAATAAAGTCAGTTTCCCATCTGGAATGGTTAGATGGCTAGTGCTAGTATTTTTGGGATTAAGTACTTAAGTACGTACCTACTAGGTTTCGGGGGAAACAAGAGAGAGATAGTCCTAAAACAAAGAGGAAGTCGTACTTGTAAAGTCGTACTCTTAGCAGACACAGACGGCAAGTAGATTCCAAATTTGACGGCCATTGTAAATACTACTTTATAGAGGCAAAAATATACATAAAATCACCACCACAAAAGTGGATATTGTTTTTGTACTAGATGCATATAACGTAGTTATAATCTTCTAGGCATAGAAAACAGGAAGATTTTAAGTACCATATACTCATTTTGATAACGCACCTACCATATGAGCAAAATCGAGTTTTGTTTTTATTATAAATAACTTTTTTAACGACACTTTAAAACTGTTCTAAGCTTGTTATCGAGATATGCCTGCAATTCACTATCGCAATCTCATCAACGATGTTAATAAATATGACATGTATTTCAAAGAAACAAGGTTGTCTTATTGGATGAACCGTCGATAAAACAACGATGTTTATAAAGTTTTTTGTCGATTTCCCTACGCCAAAGTCGGGCTCTGCCAAACGAAATAACGTAAAAATGTGTCGGTGCATACTAGATTTTTATTTTCAGATCCGTTGGCGGTTTTTACAGGCTGCGGTGGAGTTAAAGAATACAACCTGCTAAATGGAACAGGGAGTGCGCGTCGTCGGCTGCAGTATTTGGGCTATTCACAGAACTCGGTAGGCTGCTGCAATACAATTTAACGAACTGGAAAGCTGCGAGCAAAAATTTGACCGTATAAAAGCAGAAATTGGCTGGAAAGATATTTCCTTTATAAAGGCTATATCGGTTTGCTTTATTCGGTTTCCCCTTAATAGCATCGCATTATTTTAATGCACAACGACACAGTTGTGTTAGCTTTTCGCTGGATCGCCGCACATGTTTATTTCCAAATTATGCCACTTAATAAAACGACGTGGTTCGATTTACATGCTATATAGTAATCATTTAAATAGGTAAGTATAACAAAGATACAATTGTCCTTGCCCATGGAACAAGGCGAAGTAAGTTTGTAATAAAATTAAGCAGAACGTATAGCCCGTTGAGCTGCTGCTGATGATGCAAGAGAACGAAATCCCAGCGAGCGGGCATTGTTGCTAGTGCTTTCCCCGAACAGTTAAATAACGAACTATTTTAAAACGAAGCTAATATCCCCAACTTTTCTGAATCTTATTGAAGGCAACGAGTTGCTTTCGACAAAGTTAGCGTTTTGGAATCGAGTTAAGATCCATTAACTGCTTGCGGTTTAATTTTCCCAAGAGATTAGGTTTTAATTTCACTCCTCTCCATAAAATAACTTCTACAACTGCCCATGTTTATTAAAGATGAAAAGTGCTTGGTTTTTACCGAAACATAAAACAAGATGAACGCTTGAGTAAAAACACTTTTTAATCAAGGTTTAAAACGGAATTTGAGATTTTCGCGCTCAGGCATCTTAGGCGTATACTTATACAACGGCTGAGATGATATCATCCTCAAAAGCTCCTTGCTCTACAGGTACCGTAAACAGAGGATAAGCATTGCCAGTGCCAAAGTATACTTTGAGTGGTTTTGGTGCGTTACTACATTGGCAATTGCTTCGTCGCATAGTAAACTGCCACCCGCATCCAGCGGACTCCAGCGACCTTTACCAGGTCATTAGTCAACCTTGTGGGGGGCCTACCCACGCTGCTGCCGCTGGATGCGGGTGGCGCAGGACCGGTCATTGTGGCACTCTTTGGGGGAGGCCTATGTTCAGCAGTGGACGTCTTTGGGCTGATATGATGATGATGATGATGATAGTAAACTGAGCCACATTGCACGAAGTACTAAAATAATACAACCTATAATTGCACTCGCGGCTGGGATCTATGAATTAGGGTGTGTTTAATCACGTATATTATGCGGTAAAATTTATCCACTGATTACATACACCTAGCAATATCTTTTTACGGCGTCCGATGTTTTGCTTGATAATGATTTAATAGATTTATTTAATAGATTATAGACAAGATGTATAATTATTGGGTCCTAGGTATGTTTACTATATAGTGGACCCTAGAAAATCTCTCAATATCTGTGATTGGAAGGTTATAAACCCTTTGTGTCTAATTTCTGAGTAAAGTTCCTACATTGTCCCTATACATATAGCACTCGAAAAGTTATTTATTTGTATTATTGAAATTATTTAGTTATAAAGAAGAACGTAAAAATAAGATAAAACGAAATTGAATTTTATTTTATTTTGCAATTGTTTTTTTTCTTAGCCTATTAAGGTATCCCACTGCTGGGCAAAGGCCTATCCCCTTTTCCTCCACCCAACCCTATTGCTGAAATTCTCCCGTCAACCCAAGCAGAACGCGTTCAAATCTTCCCGCCATCTCTTTTTTGGTCTGCTTCTGCTTCAGTGGCCGTCTTGCGGGGTCCATTCTGTACTTAACCTGGCCCTATCCCACTTCAGTTTGGCGGTCTTGGCACCCACATCTACAATTTATGTTTTGGAGCGCAGTTCCGTGTTTCTGATTCGATCAGTTCTGCGAACACCTATTATGTAATTTTGATTATGTTTCTATAATTGTATTTGCACGCATTTAATTATGTTTTAGTGCAAGTTAAGGTATTGATGAATTAAATGATTGCTTCACTCCGTAAAAGTAAAAAAACCGGCTAAGTGCGAGTCGGGCTCGCGCACGAAGGGTTCCGTACCATTATCTATAAAAACAGCAAAAAAATCATGTCTGTTGTATGGGAGCCCCAGTCCGACTCGCACTTGGCCGGTTTTTTAGTATTTGTTGTTATAGCGGCAACAGAAATACATAATCTGTGAAAATTTCAACTCTCTAGCTATCACGGTTCTTGAGATACAGCCTGGTGACAGACAGTCGGACGGACGGAAGGACGGACGGCGAAGTCTTAGTAATAGGGTCCCGTTTTTACCCGTTGAGTAAGGAACCCTAAAAAGGCAGTGGTTTCGAAGTAACCTCTTACTCAGTTTAACTTTGATTAACAAAAACCGATTTGAATATTTTAATTTCACGCATTGTTGTATATCATCTGGTGACAAGCAAAAGTCACTAATTACACGTAAGATGTAAAGGAAAACTCAACCTTATTACTACTACAATACAGATACTATTTCTTAACATATTTTTCTGCATTTAGTGACTTCTGCTTGTCACTCGACGATATTAGCTTCATGCAAAAAATGTGTCAAGTTTTAAATTGTCAAAATGGTTACGGTATGTTGAATTATTACATTTTATCAAACTTCTAAAAAAAGTTTTAATTAACTTGAAAAAATCAATATGTTTCAGGTGTTTGTTAAATATGATGAACTAAAAGAAGAAAGAAAAAATACAGTTAACTTTATTCGCCGACGATGGTAAATGTAGGCGACGCATTTTCTAAATATAAAAATACTTGCTTCCGCCCGCGACTTCGACTGCGTGGACCCTGAATAAAAACTATCCTATATGGGATGACATAAATTATAGCTTAAATAATACCAATTAGAATTTTGGTCAAGTGCGAGTCGGATTTTAGTTTTCCCATACATTTTGAGACCCAGCGCCTGATGAAGGCAACGAGCAAAAATATTTGGTGTCCATACAAAGTTTCATCTCCTTTTCGTCCCTAAAAGGGATGAAATTTGACATAAATTATAGCCTATGTCGTATTCTGATATATAAGGTATGTAACTGGAAAGTTTCATATAAGTAAATTCGTCCAGTAGTTTTTGAGATTAAGTGGAACGTACATACATCCATCCATACATCCAAACTTTCAGGTTTATAATATTAGTGGGATTAGTAGGATTGTTATTCTACTGAAACACTGGGTAATTCCGTAACTTTTGTTAGGACATAATCAGTATTAATTTTTTTAAGAAACGCCATTGAAATTAATACTTAAAGCCTTCTGACACATACTTCATAACGGATATGTTTCATTATCATTGTTTTAAATTATTCACACACACACACACACACACACACACACACACACACACACACACACACACACACACACACACACACACACACACACACACACACATACACACACACACACACACACACACACACACATACACACACACACACACACACACACACACACAAACTGTACTTGGATTTATAATACAATACAAATAAAATTACATAGTTAATATGTTCAACACATATTATATATATATATATATATATGTTACTTCTAAATTATAATAGTTTAGTTTAGTATAGCTTAAGTTATATTTGTACCTACCCTAATCTCTAAACCAAATAGTAGTTTATTATGGGTTAAAATTACCACTTCTTGTTTTTGGAAGAGCGGTGTCTCCTGACACAAGCAAAATTAATTGCTTAATAAAGGCTCCAACCTTGGCTATTGTAAAAATCCTTTTTATAACCAAATAAACTTTTTTCATTTTTTCATTTTCATTTTTTCATTTGTATAGGTAGTTAAGTATTTACAAGTATCAAGTTACATTGGATGTGTATTAACGTTATGAGCACCCGTTTGTATTTTAACGTCTAAATTTGAAACGCAATTACGAATTTAGAAAAATCTGCAATGTTTGTTTAATCGACTCATTGATTTCACAAAACAAATTGATTTACCTCGAAAAAGTTAATACGGTCTGGCTGGTTTTATCGGGCTGATCTGATTTGCGGTAGCGGGGTACTTTGGGATTAAGCACTACGAGTGTATGGCTGTAGAAATTCTAGAATTAGATACTGTAACTGCAACAAGGTTAGGTACATTACTCGATGACTATCTTTAAAATAGGTAACAAGATTAATGTGAAAAAACTGTTCCCACGAAATAGCATTCTTCGAAATCATACTTGCTAATAAACTACGAGATTTATCGTTTTCTAGGGTTCCGATACCTCAAGGAAAAAACGAAACCCTTATACACTCGGTTGTGTGTCTGTCCGTCTGTCACAGCCGATTTGCTCCGAAACTACGGGACCGATTGAGTTGAAATTTGATACACATATGTAAATTGGTGACCCAAAGATGGACGCGTAAATTAAATTAATGAATTCTGAACAAGGGGGCCACTTTTGGGGGGGGGGGACCTATAAGAAGTTTGAGTATTCAAAAACACTTATGAAATTTAAATTATATACGGAACCCTCACCACGCGAGTTGAACTCGCACTTGTCCGGTTTTTTTTTTATCTGAAAAGCTGGTCTCGTATTTTGTTAAAGTTATTAACACTCAAGTGGTGACTTCACGAAATGCATTTTCGAGTGGGCTTTGAAATTTCAAGGACGGTAAAGTAATTCCAAAAGAATCTACCTATATCAGTTACAATATTATAAAACTTACGTCTCTCTCTACCTATAGTCTTACCTATAGTGACATTATTGATGATCTTAAACCGAAATGACGTGCGTTAATATAAATTGGAAAGGAATTACATCTTTTGAATATTGCGTAGGAGTTCATGTAAAATATATCTCATTTTTTTGGAACTCTTTACGAAAGGTTGTTTCATACAAATTCTTTTATTAGTAATTATTAATTGATTTTGATATTTAATTTCACGCGCGTGCTCCACGATTGTTCCTTTAAATAGAGTTACCTACCTACATTTCTAGTGTTCTATTTTGTTCAAATAAGTGAATTTTAATGTAGGAAGGTATTATAAGACAATTGGCAATACTGTGAGTGTATATAACATTAAGAGTATGATTTGATTATATAAATATTAATTGTATGTAACTGTCATTAATAAATAGAATCAGTGTTAACATGAAGTATCTTTGGTAATGTACCTATGTATTTTAAGGGTTAAGTGTTTATGTTTATACAGGGTGCCATCGGAGACGTAATCAGAAACCACTTTTTCAGACCTGGTAATTGATGGTCATTTCAACGTAGTAGGAGTTACATGAAATAAACGTTCTTTTTTTGTTAATTTTGTCCTATCACTGATTTACTAAATCATGGTTACCCTATTTATTTAATCAAAACCTCTTTGGTTCTCATTCAGAATAGTTTATTATTATGACAATTATAAAACTTAATTTAGAATGACATTGTCACTGTAAGTCAGTCTTGGTAAATAATTATTTGTTAGTGAAAACGCATGTGAAACAAGTTTATCTTTGCATTTCTTTCTTTGTTTTAGGGTGACCACGCTGTTTAGGGGATATAATTTAATTTTAAACATTGCATGATTAAGTTTTAATAATGCAACTAACCACCTCCATTCCTGTGTTATTATAATCTCAATTTAATGCTTAATTAAGTCTTGTCACTTCTGATTACGTCTCCGATGGCACTCTGTATAAACATTCTTCATTATAAAAGGTGTTCACAAAAAAAACCCGAGTCCATTTGATGTGCCGACTAACTATTGCAACTCTAAAAAAAAGAAAAGAAAAAAGAAAAGAAGACATTTATTCACTACACAAAAGACACACAGAGACAAAGGAGAGTCTACTAAGACCTTTAAAAATAAAATACTAAAGAAAAGACAGGCTTGCGATTTGCCTTTAATATATAGCAATGGACTGCCTTCGGCTGACGATGATGGTAATAAAGATGATGCCTTTATCCGATATTACCCCCGGCCCCGCCATGTGAAAATTGTGCCTGCATGACTGTAACAAATATGATAAAAATGTTATCATGCTGTTTAAATACGGAGTTGGAGTTCTATATCTAACTGGCATGAAATATTCCCGTTTCAAATAATTTGAAACCGTTACAGTGAAATAGCAAATGCGCCCGGTATATGTGTGTATGTAATAACAGGGTCAACTGCAAATTTATGCAGATTGACTTCGTTTCATAGCGATGGTGCGTTGCTATATGTAAACGGGCTCGAGATAACACGGGATTTATGGTTAAGACTTTATTACGCTTGTGATGTCCCACTACAAATTAGTTCTCGTTAGCTTATCGTATTGCTGCATTCCACTTGGCTATTAAATACTACACGAATGAAAATAATAATTGCGGGTGACGCCGACGATCTTAGTTGCGAAACGGCGAGTCTAATTGACGGTTCGAATGTTTATGTTAACTAATTGTGTTCTTGTTTTGCGGAAGGGTCTCTATTGGTTCCCATAAAATTTAAGTTCCGATTTTTTCAGTCCATACCGTTACCCAACATAATTGTTATAAGTCATATTGTCGAAAGTCATAAAATTATACAATATAAATTGGAGTTCCGATTTTTGCAAGTCATCATTATTGTTAGTCATAAAATTGTTTAGTCATAACATTCAATGTGCAGATGGTATGCCATTTCATATTATTGAAGGCAATAAACTTGCTTATTATAATTGTTGTAAAGTCTTTTTTCGCAGGTCATAATGATGGGTAGTCACGTGGTTAGTTAGTCATAACATTTAATGTGAGGGTGGTGTCAGACTTCATAATATTACAGTCAATAAAAACACTCGCAATAATTATAAGAAGGTATAAAATTCTTGTTCTAAATAAATTGTTGTTCTTGAACTAACGAACCTATCAAAGTGGTTGTACGAGTCAGTATAATTTTTTTACAAATACTAATCCAAAAATATTGCAATGACATACGATTTATATCCCAATTTAAGTAGTGCGTAGGATAAAAACTACAATGTTTGTGTTGCAAAATTATAATATTTTTTGCAAACAAGTGTTTCCGCTCTTTTATAAAAAAAATAACCTCGAAGACGAAAGCGGGAGCAAAGCTCCCGCTTCCGTCTTCTAACCTATCCGCGATCCGAGTCGGTTTTGCCACTAAGTCCCTGTTCTTGTTGTTCTTTGAAAAACTTTATACACCACTATCTTGGCATTGGTTGATCTCAGAGAAAAGTTTATTTGACGATTTATGCTTATTTTGATAGGTTTGATAGTAATTTTATTATGTCTAGAAATGTTTCTGAGTAATTATCTATATACCTATGGATGTTATAGATTTGGTTTCTTAGACATAATTAACTTTAGGCATTAATACGATATTAATAACAACCATTAGTACGTTGAAATAAATGCCTTACAACATTTCTGAATAATTATCTATAGACCTTTAAACATTATAGTCATCAATTTTATGACTTTTGAGATTATAGGATTTAATATTATAGGTCATTGATATTAGAACTATTAAGCGTTATACTTAACAAAAATTATGACTACTGATATTTATGTCTATAAATTTTATGGATATCAACTTCTGACCATCGAAATTCGGAACAACAAAATTATGGGAAACAAAGGGCACCCTTTGCGGAAATATGCAATTTGTGGTGAGTGACAACTAAATAAACTGTAATGAAGGTTTATTTCTTAATCTAGTAACTTTAAAAAAGTGAAAATAGGACATGGACGCATTAGAAAATGTGACCATGTATTGATGGTGCCAAGATTATCTCAAAACGATCGATCATGCATAAAGCTGGTGATAGGAGTATATGGAGGAGTCTGGTCAGCAATAGTGGGATATGATGACACGATCCTCAGCATTGAGGGAACAACTGATAATGATGGGATTGTGCTGGATATGGCGTGCAATAGGATGACCTGGGTGATCTCATAAGACATTTTCGTCCAATATATTCACCTGTGGGTGATCATGTCATGTGATCTTAGGGGATGCCGTGGAAATTTTAATTATATTTTTGATTTTTTTTATGGCATATCATTTTAAATTATTATTTTTACTTTATTCACCTGTCATTCATAAGAACCGATATTATAACCTAAGCTGATAACTGTTGGAGTATAACGCTGCACGCTGGCCATCTATATGAAGACTAGACTTTCTGTATGAGTATTATAGTTTGAGCGAAGCGAGCAGAGAAGCGGTGTTTCTGCAAGCTTTAATCAAGGAATTGTTAGTGACGACTCGTTGTAAAATAGTAATGTATTGTGATAACCAATCTGCTATTCAGCTTGCTACCAATCACACTTTACATAGAAGGAGTAAGCATATCGAAATTAGATTTCATTAGGTGCGTTAGAAACATGATTGGTAGATTTAACGTTGAAATTGTATATAGGCTTGTTCACGAAAAAAAGTAGCCATCGAAGACTAAGTCTCCACTGTCACCCAGTAGCTCTAGGTAGTTCAAACCGCGATTAGATATCCAACTGAGTATTCTTTTTTATGAGTAAGAATCTTTTTATTTTTCCTAAAAATGGTGAAATCCTACATAATGCCAGCTTAAAGCTAAAACGATTGCATAGAAAATACTTCTCGCATGATTTATAACAATTTATGACCTGCATACGCTTATTAAGAATCTGTAAAGATATTCGCGGAACATAATAGCAAATCTATTTGAGTAAACGAAAAAAAAGAACCTATAGAGGTTCTTTTTTCATAGGACCCGAACGTGAAAATTACAAAATCTAAGACTACAATCCAGAGATTTCGAAAGTAAGCCCAAAAATGGGTAGCAGCTGATATAAATATTCATAACGCTACTCAAAACGATAGATGAAGCGACCTTCTTTTTAACAAAATTGATAAAAACATTGAAAATCTGAATTATACAACAGTGGCTACTTTTTTTGGTGAACAAGCCTTAACCCTACGGACGAGATGATAGTAGATGTATTAACCAAGCCCCTGGGTTGTGTCAAGCACGAGATGTTCACTCGTCAGCTTGGAGTGGCTAGAAAGCCATGATGCCCAGGTTATGGGGGGGAGGAGTTGTTGGAGTATAACACTGGTCATCTATATGAAGACTAGACTCTTTGTATTTTGAATCTGCGCTGTCTCTGTCAATCGGTTTTTGTATTGCGCATGTCATGTATACAATGTTTTTAAAATAATTAGGTATTACATTATTTCCACTGCGCCCGTGTTGCATTTTTCTTAAAACTCTAATATTAGCGTAGGTACATTCAGCATCATAAACATGTAAACACTTTTAGAATTTATCTCCAAGCAATAAGGTCCTATAGAACCAGCACGTAAAATGTATACATTTTTATGACGCTGACTGTACATTTCGTTTGGTTTAGATTGTGGCACTTGATATTAATTTAAATGTATGTAACCTTTTATTTATGAGATAAATGTGTATCTAGATGAATTATACAAACTGCAGGTATTACGAGATACAATTAATAAGCTATCCATGTCTATTATATAAAAACTCCAAGTTGTATCTGCTCTGTACCAACTCTTTTTAACATAACAACATTTTAATAATTTACTTATATACCTACAGGTTTGTACGGAACCCTCGGTGCGCGAGTCTGACTCGCACTTGACCGGTTTTTATTCATCATCAGTCCTAACGCTCGCTCGAAAAGTTACACAATGACCCATCTGGTTAGTTACTGCTTTGAACCCCTTGAGCGCCACGTCAAATATATACAACGGATAGTTTCACGTCAAATACCAAAAAATTTATAAGCATGGCCGCTTCTAGCAATTGTAGGTTTGCAGATCGACGTTAATGTGTAACATCTCAATTGTATTCCAGTGGTCGACTCTTACAAAGAAGAAAAGAAAGCGGTTGTTGCTATATATAGCCCGATACTAGACGGGATTAAAACCAAGTCTCTTTGGCCTTTTATAAATCACGTTAATTTGCATTTCATAAACTTGTTCCCTTTCAGTACAGACTTTTATTTTTACATTTTTCGCACCCCAAGCGCACATAACTTCTTGGTTTTAATATCACGCAAGTATATTTTCATGGAAATGTTCTGTAAACATAAAAAAAAACATAAAGGGGAACTCGTTCGCTTGGTTTCAAAAGGAATAATTTACGTTATGAATGACACAAATTGTAAGTCAAAAAAGAATTTGCGTGGTTGGTAATAAAATTTCTCGTTGGCGTTATCCGTGACGACAGCGGTTTTCAGCGGAAAATTGTCTTGATAGAACAACGTTTATTTCGACGCACAAAAGACAATCCTGCGAGTGGAGGCGCCTAGGGATCCCTGATATTTTAATCATCTCGCCATTATGGAACGCGCCTGCTCCCAACGTTCAGTTAAGAATAATAACTTTAGGAACTCAAAAGCTTTAACAGACGAGCTCGGAGACGCCAAATCCTTCGAGAAATGTCTCTAAAACTCTTTTATTTCACTAGCGCAAAGTTGTATTTAGTTGTGGGTTTAAATTAGATACTGTGGCGAGTTAAATATCCCCAGGCTTATCAATTTTGCCGAACGCTCAGAGAAACTTTATTGTTTTATTTTTACAAATATGTAGGGAGCTAGTTTTCGTTAGGAAATAAACTATTTTACTTCGCTTATTAAAGTAGAAGATTGCTTAGAGTGAATATAAAATAACTTAGGTACAAAATCGGCAAGATTAAGAAAAGCATTAAGATAAACATGGATGCAATCATTAACCCAGTCACTGCAGAGCATCCGCTCCATACTAACGCCTATTAGGATAATGGAATACTGGTGTAAAGCTCAAAGAATGGGTGTCTGGCAGCGCGCCAGCGCAGCCCCAGCAAATTGTCGCTCCCATGGTGTCATTCACATCGGCCACTCCTCCTTTCATCGCGGCTTGACGCCTTGTCAATGCTCCGCATCAAATTCGCTGAGTTCCAATTTCGGGCATTTAACAAGGATTTGATGATGTGGGCTGCGGTCTCCTAGGATTAGAGCGGCTGATTACTAAACCAAATCACTATAAAGCAATCCGTACAGAAAAACGATTTATAGGTAGTGTGGCGTTTTCATTTGTATATAATGTAATTTGTATACTAATAAAGAGCTAAAAGACATGAAAATTATTTTTTGGTAAAAAAATGTGTTATATAAATTGAAAAAGTGTTACATAAGCGTCTCGCCGACGCTTCTGGTGACCAGAGGGGTAATCACGTAACTTTTCGAACGCGCGGTAGGGGTAGGACAATTCAACTGTCATTTTTTTTCATATAAAAATTTACTTTTTGATCTACCGTATGTACGTACAATGCGTTACGATGAATGAACGAATGATCGACCTGCAGGGGGTAAACACGTAAAGTTTCGAACGAGCGTTAGGACAATTCAACATAAAAAACTGACATTTAAAACTACCTCACGCGCGTCTACGTGATTGACCAGCAGACTAATACCTAGTACAACTGTGGCAATGCCGCCAGTCTGTTGCCGATCAGCAGGTCGATCACGTGACGCATAGTACGCGCGTCAGGTAGATCTAATCACGTAACTTACGAACGCGCGTTAGGTCAATTTAACCGTCATTTTTCCATATAAAAAGTGACATTTAGACCTACCTGACGCGCGTACAATGCGTTACGCGATCGACCTGCTGGGCCAAGTTTTCCATTTATAATCTTATTGTTATTTTATTTTTAATTGAAAATAGTTTTAGAATTTGAAATTTCATTAAAGTAAAAAAAGTATTACAATTCTCGACAGGTATATTTCCAGCTTCAGCTTCTTCAGCCCATCTACTGCTAAGATAAGGTTTTCTACTTTAATATCTCTCTTTCTAGTTTCTATACCAACAACTTCTTACGTGCTATTACAGACTCCTGTGCCAATTTTGTTGTCAATGTCAAAGATATATAAACATTTTTGGCCTTATTACAATGGTACTTTTCAATTGGTGAAATATACGATTTATTTCAACGGCTCGACTGTTTTCTTATTGTTTTTTGATAGTATAGATAGGTACCCTTGCTTTTAGGGTTCAAAAGTTCAAAAGAAAAAAAACGGAACCCTTAACTCGTGCGTCTGTCCGTCTGTCACAGCCGATTTGCTCCGAAAGTACTGCACCGATTAAGTTGAAATTTGGTAAACGTATGTAAATTGGTGGCCCAAAGATGTACGCGTAAAGTAAATTAATGAATTCTGAACAAGGGGCCGCTTTTGGGGGGTAAACTGGAGAATAAAAATAAAAGTTTCGCAAACTGTATTCCGTGACATATCAAATGAAAGGGGTTGTTATAAGCATCTCAGATATATATTTTTTTAAAATTTTAGCACAAACATTTTTGAAGTAATTTAGGAAGTAGCTTAAAATTCTGAAAAATATATGGAAAATAGTTTCTTGCCTAAAGATTACAGGAAAACCTATAAGAAGTTTGAGTATTCAAAGTAACGGGAATGTGCTTAATATTTTTGTGTATTATATACCTACGGAACCCTCACCACGCGAGTTTAACTCGCACTTGTCCGGTTTTTATTTCCAAAAAACTATATTCAAAAACTATTTCATTTAGGAATAGACAAAATTATGTATCTCCAAATTTAAACTTTCGTGAGGCATATTTAATATAATTTACCTACTAATCGATTCACGGTTAAACTCACGTAGGTATTTGGGTCAATCAACTTTTTCTTGTTGTTATTCTGTCCCGGTAAGCCAAGAGACAACAATAACAGTTTCTTAAAAAAAATACATTATATTGGACTCATATCTAAGGAGATGCCCCACCATGGAATGGGTTTACTAATATAAAAAACGCATACTTAGTGGTTTTAAACGCCAAAAAAACACAGTTTTAAAGAGTGACCCAGGAGACGTAACCATGGCAACGAGCCACAAAAAATAGTTGATGGGCCCATTTAATGTCACTACGGGCGAAATTTTTCGAACTCTTCAGGAGTTCTTCTTTAGGATGAGTGTTTTCGCGGCAATGTCGCATTGAATTTGTTATCGCGCCTCGTATTCAGTAGGAACACAGGGCGCCCTTATCAGGGCCGCAAACAGAGCCCCGTTTCCGGAGGAGATGTCGGATTTCCTGAGATAACCAACATGTTACATGGCATACCGAAACACTATTTTACTTTGGTAATAAATTAAAAAGGATGAAGGTTTGGGGCCCGTACGTGAAAATGGTTTGTAAGTAGGTACGTATTATTTTTGTTATAAGTGAAAATAGGCCACAATTTAATAAAAAAACTTAGTACTATGCTGGTATCACTTTTTCAATAACTGCAACCGAAGTTACAATCAAACTCGTATTTATTTTAAAATTGAAACCCTGTAGGTTTTGTTTTCATCAGAGGGGTAATTATGTACAGTCGAGTTCTCCAATATCTATACAGACAACCTTTCAAAAATATCTACACATGCGTCTTATGTTAGTAACAATAGAGACTGTGTACAGATATTTTTGAAAGGTTGTCCGTATAGATATTGGAGAACTCGACTGTACCTACCTCACTTTTCGAGCGAGCGTTAGGATAAATCAATTCAAACAGATCTACTTAACGTACGTTGGAAGTGTTACGCAAACGACCATACAATATTTTTTACCTAATCACATTAAATTGAGATCATTTTTTTATCAAAGAAAAGTAAAAGTTTACTTTTAACCGTTTGCTCAGTAAACAACTCAAAATTATTTACCAAATAAAATAGAAATATCTCTGATAGTAACTGAATATTGTAAACAAAGCTGAATTCGCGAGCCATCTGTATTAGAAGCAAAATTAATTACTTAAGCTTATAATATGCGTAGGCATTTACACAATTAAACTTCGAGTTGCGCTCGCGTTGGCTGCGGTTTTAATTCGGAAGTTAATTACACACGTAGGTACAAGGTCTGCGTACAAAATGATCCACCGCTGAAAGGAAATTGCAATTTAAGTTGGTCTTTGTAGTTTACTATATAACTAGCAGTGTAAATATTACGTGGAATTCAGAACACTCACACAGGAAATAATAGATAACCGAGTTTTACTCAAAAGGAGATTTCCAAACAGTGCAGCTAGCTAACTTATCTTTAACACTGCTACTTATGCATTAATAAACAATTTCTTGGCACGACCGAGGCATATTTTTTGCACGCGTTATAAAACTTACGCGATATATTTTTGGCGACACTAGGCAAACATGGTACGCGACATTAAGCTCGCAAGCAAATAGGGAAAACAAAAAACTACTCGAGCATCAGTACACCATCATACTTAGAGACGTGATACATAAGCGTGTCGCGAACTCGGAGTGGAGTTCGCAATACACTTACGAAGAAGGCTAAGTTCTCAGCGTTTGACTTCGGAGTCGGCGCGCCCCGCCAAATAATGCGATGTGTGGAACAGTCAACTGCCTAGTCCTCCCAACCTCCCCACCCAAAGAAGAGCAAGTTTGCGCCTAGCTTTAAAGTTAATTAAGTGTCTCTCCCCTTGACTTCTCCATTAGGTACTGTTTTGTACGATATGTGGCGCCCGGATGGCTAGATAGGCTATTTTGCAGTTTTTGTTTTGTTCGTAAAGTTAACCGACTTATAAGGAAATAAAGTGGCTCTGAAATTGATATAGTTGTACAATGGCAACATTCCGCTATAAAGGAAAACGAGGAATGTTTCTCCAAATGGTTGGAATAATTAATTGATACATCGCCCGAGGAGTGAGAGTGAAAAAGTGGGTAAATAGAGTGTTATGGGTCGCGGCAGAGGTGAAAAATCCCGGACAAGCCGCAGAGAAATCATTCTTGTTAACGGCATACAACGATCTGCACTTTGGCCGCTTGTGACCTGCCATTTTTTTTCGCTAGCAAGCAACTAGGCTCGTCCAAAAACAAACTAAACAACGAAGAAACCGCCCGTTTTCGTTGCAATAAAAACAAAGCACGAACGCCAGTTGTGTTGACTATAAACTTATGCTCCTGGATTTTTTGAAAAGAGATATTTCACGTAGCTTACTGTTATTTTTAAATATAGTCAGGCGCTTCAATTTGATGAAAGCTTAAGTTATAGGAGTTAATACACGTCATTCATGCAAATCCACTTTAGTAGAACCCGTCTATTGCTTTTTCTAGGTACTTGATAAAAAATTACATCGTAGAAAGTATTCGCGATGTTAATATTTTTTTCACATCTCATGCTCGAAAAGTGTGTCATATTAGGCTTAATAAGCGGGGCTAAAGTAGTACATTTAGCCCCTAGGCAAAATATGTATACATATTTATGATTTTTAACACATTTAATTTGACCAATCAAAACACTTCACCATATTAAATCCACCAATCACAACTCTTTCAAAAAACATTTATCTTTGCTATCAACCAACCAGAATACCTACAGTTACATATTAAAATCGACCAATCAAACATCAGGTGTTTTTTAGTCCCTAATTCCAAATCATTTAAATCCACCAATCACAACTCTTTCAAAAAACATTTCTCTTTGCTATCAACCAACCAGAATACAGCTACATATTAAAATCGACCAATCAAACATCAGGTGTTTTTTAGTCCCTAATTCCAAATCATTAAAAAAGAAAACGCCTCACGCTAAATTGAACAATCTCTTCGCAGTGAAATTTGTTATTGATTGTGGATGGATAATCTTTGTTTTACTATTTTCTCGCAGTCGAAGTGAAAAGTAGAGTGTATAACTCGGGTCTAAAAGCCATATTACCCCTCGAATTATTTTCCCTCGCTTCGCTCGGGAAAATATCCATCTCGTGGTGATATGGTTTATTTTAGACCCTTGTCATACAATCTACTATTATTTTATACAGCTTTTACTTTTTGATACCTACACACCGGACACCGGACTTGACCACGCAAAGGAGACACGCTGTTTCGTCGCCTAAATAATTCGGTTTTTTTTAAATTTTATTATTTTATGTATGGTAGTCTTTAAGGTTTTTGTTACTATGGGCCTGAGATGCTTGAAATAAATGTATCACACCAAAAACATAAATGTGAAAATGGGAGCCAATTTCAATATTAAGATTACGCGTGGTTATCAACTTCGCCGACAAAAGAATTGAGATATAAATGTATGCCAAGTTCAGTAAATAATCCCAAAATTAAATGTACTCTTAAAAACATACAATTTCTTATTTTTAGGGTTCCGTACCTCGAAAGGAAAAACCGGAACCCTTATAGGATCACTTTGTTGTCCGTTCGTCTGTCCGTCAAGACCCTTTTTCTCAGGAACGCGTGGAGCTATCAAGCTAAAATTTATATCTAATACTCAGGTATACCGTCTCTACTCAGGAGCTGTGAAAAAATCAAACTTCTAAGCCAACGCAATCAAAAGATAACAGCCGTTTATGCCGCAAATTTTCGAAAATCGCAAGGAAATCAAAACCTCCCGTGAACTCAAAATCTTGAGGTACGAAGCAACGTCTTATAGCACAGATAAAATTGCGAAAACCGTAAATTTATAGTGACATCGTATAATAATAAAAATATTTTTAGTAATTTTAAAGTTACTACCCCTTTCTTCATGAACACGTAGAGGTATTAAATTGAAAAATTGTCGTGATGGGTGAACTTTTACTTATATACCTACTACAGGTTTGCACGGAACCCTCAGTGCGCGAGTCCG
This sequence comes from Epinotia nisella, assembly GCA_932294315.1. Taxonomy (NCBI): domain Eukaryota; kingdom Metazoa; phylum Arthropoda; class Insecta; order Lepidoptera; family Tortricidae; genus Epinotia; species Epinotia nisella. The sequence continues at coordinate 12,855,419 of OW028682.1, read as the reverse complement.
ACTCGCACTTGACCGGTTTTTTCTACTACAACAATGTTTGCTATATAAAAGTTTAACTTCTTAAAGAACACTCCAAACACCTATAGTGTTGACCAACGCTCTACAAACACCGTAGTAACGGTTAAGGTGTTAGCTGAGAGTCTTATAACACTCTAGCTCTCACCCAGTTTCAAATGAGCATCTTATTCTTTTCTTTACCATAAAATTATGAGACAAATATAGTCTACCGACAAAATGGCGCAGATAGTTAGTATAGGTATTAATATTTGACAGTTATCAGTTATCAGTCAGTCGTACTAATTGAAAGTGAATTTAATTGGAAGTGTGTGTGACATTAAGTGAAAACAACCTGCCCTTGTGATTTTACGGTAAGTGTATACCATGTTTCCCATCTCAATTTTAACGCGCCCAGGATTTATTAAAGATTTCTAACAAAACTTATGAAGAATAAAAAAGACATCTAATGTTTTTATCATTTTCTATTCTTGTTTCTTGGCCAGTGGCATGTTAAATTAAGTGGCATCCATAGAATGGCAAGAGTAACATAAATAATGAAGTATTTTGATGTCAAATATTGAATAACCTAATAAATTTGTAGGTTAGAGTTAACCAAAACAATGGCGAACTTACCTTAAAGCTTTAGGCGTCAGTTAACTCAACTATAACGCTTATTGAGTTACAACATCTTTAGTCAAACACCATTAGGTACTCTTACAGTGTCTTTCAAGTGTATCTGCCTAACACCTTAAGCGTTAGTAGTTTAAGTTTCAATACTTACAAGAGAGTTAATTCTGTTATAAAGTCTCTGCCTGTACCTTATAGTAGATATAACACCTTAAGAGTTAACGAGCGTCAGCTAGCACTCTTGTAAAGGTTTAAGTGTTAAAAACAGGTTAAAGCTTTAACATCTTAAGTGTACTTGCTTTGAGTAACACTCTTATAACACTTTAGGAGTTAATTATTTTTCTTAACTCCTTTATAACACTATTAGTTGCAACTGAGATCATTATAACTCAATTATAAAGGTTGAGGTTATAATAATACCCTTAGCTGACACCAAAATGTTAGTTGGGTGCACACTACCTTAACTTAACAATACTGGTTGTCGATTCGCTCACTCTCCCGACAATGGACCAGTGCCAGTGTGCCTCCTACCTACGCATAATTTGCGTAAGAGTCGTCCACTCTGTTCACGGCGAACATACCAGCATCGCACGAAACGCGTTGTTGTTCTGAACTCTTGAGTCTGTTGAACGACCGTTTCGTGTGGTTGGTACCACGGGGTGATAGTGTAGGACGCCTGGCAATAGGCCCCAAACAGAGTAATTTCGACTTGGTCAGGGCAGTGAGCAGTGCATATTAATGTTTTTCAATACCGTATTTTTCCTGGAGTACACAGTGCGTGTCAGATGTTTTGAGCACCTTAAACTGTCAGTTACTACCTATATTTACTGAATTGTTTAAACTTATTCTCTTTGCCGTAGTAAGCACTTTCACAAAAATTCATAGTTATTTAAACATAGCTTTAAATTTATGGCTTAGTATAAAGTGAGTCGGGTATACAATCGAGTTACCGAGAAATTCCCAAGGGGTAGTACTTGCCTTATTTTTATATTTCCATTGCACTGGGATTTCCAGCTTGAGCAAGAACAAAGAATGTGTCGTGTTAAATTATTATCTGCATACGTATTATTTGTCTCTCAACAACGGGTTTTCTGCGGCAAGAGAAAGACATTGCTAATTGCGATTGTGTTTTTATTCTTTGATGTGTGTTCTAAAAAAAGTCGTCTATAACACATAATATTATATAAATATTACGTGTTATAGTACTTTAGAGCCTATGGTCCGGTTGTTATTGTATCTTCGGGAATGATAACCATCTGATGTTTCAACCCAGGGAGAAAACTAACTGACTTAACTGTTAAAGACAATACCAAAATCAACGACTTAAGCATTGGCCACGCTGCTGCTCAAAATACACTGACGCACCATAAACAGAGTAAAAAGAATGAAGAAGACGTGTGGCATACGAAAAGTCGACGCGAATACGCAGCGTTAAGCAACGGTAGCGTGAAGACACGATATAAGTGATTATATGTAAACTAACGAAGCAAACAGTCACCCACCTGAAGACCCTGTTTCTGCTGATGTTGCTTTGTCTCCATTACACATGATGTAATAGCACCGTGACGCTTTTTTGCCTCTCCCCATTAATTAATCGAATTGTGGCACAATTCCGCTTCCAAATACAAGCATAAAATACAAACACAGAGTAATTAAGCATTTTAGTCCGGAAGTTCAAGCCGGAGTGTCCAAATGCACAATAAAAAACTAAAAGCTCTTGTAAACTGTTCGGTGGAATCACAGCCAACCCGAATTTTCTCCTCAAATCCTCGGTCTTCAATTAGATTCGGCGCGTTGTTTCTTTTATCAACATCGTTCCGTAAACTCGTCACATTCAAAAAGAAAAAAAACTAAACGCAATTTCGTTGGCCGTAAATGAAACCTAAACCGATTAAAAAAAAAAGTCCGAAAGCAACGGTATAATAAAATGATGGGATTGCATGTTTGTTTCCGAAATAAACTCATAAAATACAATGTGTGTTGCTTGTTTGCTTTACGCTTTGAGATGTAAGTTATATTTTCAGAAGTAATGGGAACAGTATTGACTGCTTTGAACGGAATAACCAGCAGTATAAAGTTTTGTGCAATTTTCATAATGAATGATACAATGTTAGTAATTTTCTTTAAATTCTATTAGGAAATAAGTACTACCTACCTAAATATGTCGCCTGTGGCTGTTAATCTTCGTATAATGTTCCAAGAATCAGCCACTTTTCCGCACTGAATCAATACATAGCAGATCGCCAAACCCCGGATTAACATCTCCTATATTCTTTCTCGTATTAACTATTCACGATACAGTTATTAGGAATCCATTAGGTTCCGTGTTAATGAGTTTTAATCTCCTTCTGATAGTGGGCAGACACGGTACAAAAAGCCATTGGCTCGAGATAAGGATTTACGTAGTAATAAACCCGCCGGTTTGGACCGGGTCCAGGCATTGAATCTATTTTCTCGCACACACGCTCGAATCCAGAATTGCTCGCTTAACTTCACGCTGGGGTTTAATATTCGATGCAATTTTCACCTGCATAGGAATCAGGACTGGATTTTAGGAGGTGTCCCCGGAGTTGATATTTGTTGGTTTAACATCTAGGATAAGTTTTGTTTATGACGTCTGCGGCATCAGGCATCCAAATGAACAGAGGTGAGGGTATGGGAGGGCTATTTGGACCTTAATGGAATTTTAGTAGATAAAGTTCTTTCCTTCGAAAGGAATAAATTATAAAGGGCGTTGATTATTTTTATACTATTGTTCATCGCGAGTCAAGTCACTCTCGCCCTGCCAGCGAAATGGTTACTATTGGGTGTTTAATATTGGCAGTACTTAGTCTAAATAATGAATTAAAAGAAAAACTATCACGAGTAATAAAAAAAAGTATCTAGTCCACCAACTGAACAAAAAAAAACTCTGGAAAAGCGAACTATGACGGACGGGCCACTACGCAACCTTACAACCATGCCTTGCCTGACAAGCACTTAAATGGTTTATTTTATTTTATTTGTTATCCGTCATAAGTTTGTTTAAAACAAGGGGAGTTAATTATTCGGGAAAAATTTATTTCTAAGTTGTATTCAAAGTGTTTAACCCGCACCAAGCCAGCAGCCAGCGCCAGAGTAGAGACCATTTTATTAAATATTATGTTCACTCCCTCTTCCACGAGACGCAAAGTATGTGAATAGTAGTGGGACTTACATATACAGGGTGAGCAATCCAAATGGGTCAGTATGGCGGTTTTGGAAACCATAACAGATAGCGAAATCTTGGCTTAGGAACCATGACGTTGATTTTAGTAAAAAGAAAAACTGCATTCATATACTTACAAAAATACGTGTACCTACTCGGCCCAGGAATCGAACCTGGACTTTTTGAAAAATTAAATTTCGTTATTTTCCTTTGAATATCGGTTATGTAGCTCTTAAATAGTAAATGTTACTAAGAAACATGATATCTAAAACTAATAAAATGCATTGTTTTTAAACAACGAAATTTAATTTTTCAAAAAGTCCAGGTTCGATTCCTGGGCCGAGTACACGTATTTTTGTAAGTATATGAATGCAGTTTTTCTTTTTACTAAAATCAACGTCATGGTTCCTAAGCCAAGATTTCGCTATCTGTTATGGTTTCCAAAACCGCCATACTGACCCATTTGGATTGCTCACCTGGTATAGGTTGTGAATAAACCATTACAAAATAATCGTCTAAATGTAACTCCAGGTGTGAAGTATATAATGACGCAGCCCACCACAAAGTTGGTTAAGAGTGTTTTAATATGAATGTTGGATAAAATAATCCTTTAAAACAGTGGGTCGTTTGCTTAATCGTTGTCTCCATTACCTGCACCCGCCGAGCAATGGGCTTTTATCTCTGGAAATATTCAACAATGCTCTTTAATGTTTAGGTAAAAGATATTCCCTGTTTATAATATTCTTCAGCCATCATACTTTAAAATTTTATGGGCGAACACGTTTTGTTTTATTTTTCCTAAAGAACAGTATTTTATCGCTCCATAAAATAAACCTTCTTCTTACCTCTTCTTCTTCTTGTTTCTTGATACTTAGTGGCTCTGTAAGCTGTAGATCTAATTGAAAAACATAATTGGTAAAAAAGACAAAGTATATAATTAACGTATTTGGCAGTCAATGGGTTATTGAACCTTATCTCAAAATTTCACGAGAATCGGTAGAGAAATGCGACCTGTAGATAACAGCCGGACAGACGCTGGACATACGAAAGATTTTTCTCAAGCGAAACGGAGAACTTCGTTCGCCTCGCTCGCTCGTTCGATTAACGTAAATCGCTACTGTATTCCGAATACTAAAATATTCCGATTCCAATTATAAGCGTTCTATAAAACTCGGTCGGTGAGCCAGTATTTCTAGTCAAAATGTATAACTTTTGAACACCATCGTTTGAAAGCGGTTTACGAGTATTAACATTTTAGAAAAGTTTGTGGGAAAATATGGGAAAAACTCGTAGGAGAGCTGGCAATCTGAGATGTGAAGTGGGTTAAATGTCACGCAGTGTCGAAGTTTTCGTGTATCTTGGTAATCAAACTGATTTAACCAATTCTACGCGACTACTTTTCTTTATATCCGACTGCCATAAAGCTTTTACCATAAAACGAGACATTAGAGATATCTGCAGCGCCTAGTTTGTAGTTACAAAGTTACTCATTATAATTATTCAAGCTGATTTCAGTTAATTAATTAATTAAAACTCTATTATTTTAAATGCAAGCATTTATATGCGAAGATGCCTGCCGTACCATCAGGCAGATATGGTTGTTTGCCAATAGCGAGTATTAAAAACAAGAAAAAAAAATACTTTATCTATCGCTATTTTTTTATCTTTCCGCGAAACATTTTATTCCTACATTATGTCCATACTCCCGCGAACTTTACCAGGTCATCAGTCCACCTTGTGGGGGGGCCTACCCACGCCGCGCCTTCCGGTACGTGGTCGCCACTCGAGAACCTTTCCGCCCCAACGGCCATCGGTTCTACGTGCAATTTGCCCCGCCCACTGCCACTTAAGTTTAGCAATTCGGGTCCGCTGGATGCGGGTGGCGCAGGACCTCTCTGGGGGAGGCCTATGTCCAGCAGTGGACGTCTTTCGGCTGATATGAGGATGATGATGATGATGTCCATACAAATTCAGGGATTGGATGCCTATAGGGCTTCATTGAAAAGCTAGTTCTTAAATGAAGTCCCGAAAACCTATTTGGTACAAATTAGGATTCGAACCCGCGATATCCTTAGCCTTTAATTGTTTTATACTTGTGTCATTTGATATAATAAAACAGAGATTTAGTTCCGCGATAAGGATAGGTCCGTAAACCAGATCAAGTCTGCTAAACTAACCAAACTGGAATAAGTGTAACTTTAACGTGATTAGCTCGTTTAGTATTCAGCTAAAGCTAGCAGTCTCTCCATTTTAGTGTACTCCTAAGGCTGGCTTCACTTTAAAGGAAGAGCACACGAGGCGTTACCACCGCACAGAACCAACTTTGAAAGACGCTATATGAAAAACGCGCGAACTTGTCGCAAGGGAAAGCTTCTCCGTGCCTCCGCGCGGCGAACGCACATTAGAAGCGTTTTTGCGTTGAAAAGGCTACGATAGGTAGCTAGTAGCTTCGCGTTTGTTACGTTTTCAGAAACATGAAACTGGGGATATGTCTATGAAATGCCAGGGATGAGGTCAATCTGGAAACAGGCCCCCCCCCACAGTGTAGTTCCGTGATTTTTCGGACGTTAACTCACGTAATTTTGTTTGAAGTGAAAATTGTAATTGCATTTTTGATACAGAAGTCAAAACGAAAAATTAATTATGGTCGACTGTGATTTAGGTCAGAATCGAACCGACGTCTTTAGATCGCTGGTGCAACTAATCATAGTATTTAACGAAATAAAAATAGACTGATTCCGAAGCTGCCAATTATAATTAGTTAATATACCCTAACGCTCTTTCAAAAAGTTACGTGACTACTCTGCACTCTGCAGGTCTGTGCCTTCAGCGTTTTTCAACATTTCGGAACGCTCGAATGTGCTTCACCGCGTTGTGCGATGCCATAACGCGTCGTGTGATCTACGCTTTAGCTAATTGGTCCTTTGTCCTATGGATGCGCTTAACTTTTTTTTCTACTGCGACTTAATTACTGAAGCAAATGTTAGGTACTTATCTGGTATAGTTTCTGGCACAAACTTTAATTTCAGAGTAGAATGGAACTACATAAAGTTAAATGAGCTAAATGTAGATGCCGAACTTTTTTCATAATTATGTAACTAGCTTTCCGCGCGGCTTCATCCGCGTTGTATAAAAACTTAATATATCGAAGGATTTATAAGTATTTGAAATACAATAAGATTCCGAGGTTAGTTATTTCAAACTTACAATTTTAGCAAATCATGAAGTAGATTACTAAACATTCGTGTCAAACCTTTGTATACGTACAAACTTTTGTATACATAGATATTATTTATTTAGCAAATGCTCCATCATGTAAGTAGGTAGTTACGTCTGGTACGAATGAAAACACCTCATGTAAATATTTTGATGAAAATTTACGTGCCGTTTACGGACTTTCGAACTTTAACATTCTTTGTCCGATGTACTTAAAAGTCGACGTGAACCATAAAACAATTTATCTCTTTCCTCGAAAATTCAACCTTCTCAATTCCGTAGCTGGTGTGATGCTCGATATTACCTTTTTTTTTGTTTAGGGGGGAAATGTTATGGTGGACCCGAGTGGTTATGTGGGACGCCCATATAGGCTAATGAAACGGTGTACCCATTAAAAACCCCCCACTTGCTACCTCGCCGCCTTGTGGGGAAGTTACGGGAACGCTTGCGGACACATCCGCGACCCCGCCGGCGGCAGCCGCCCACAAGCGGCTCCATCATCGAGGTGGCAGGCATGCCAAAACAAGCGTTTTGGCGTGCCTGCCTCCTCGATCTCCACCCGTTCAGTAGCGGACCCCCCTGAGTCCGCTACGAGGAAATCATGGGTGCGGGAAATTCCAGCACCCGGTGGCGGATCAGGTCTGTGGTTCCGCCACCGACCACGCCTCGGCCGCAGAGGATAGGGAAAGCGGCGCACCGTAATTCATCTTCCTCTGCGGCCCCACCAATGCCGCTTCAGCGGAACGGCCCCGCCAAGTTTGCAGGGGGTAGGGTATCGTTATACCAACACGCCTCTCCCACTGCGATTCAGCCTCGGCCGTAGAAGATATAAGGAGGTACTCCTCTTCTTCTGCGGTCCCTCCCCAACGCATCCTAAGCGGGCTTAGCCAAGCCCGCTAGGAGCGCCCTCCTCGGGCCATCCAGCAGGCCCACACAGGCCGGCCCTGGGTGCCTCTTAAATAGCTTCGCCGTGGGTGACCAGCCTAAGGTTACTAAGCCCCCCCCCCCAGCCCCGACAAGGCGGGCACCCTCGAGGGGGATGCTCGATATTACCTGGTCTAACCACATGTGTTATTAATTTAAGGGCAGAAGGTTCTCGGGGTAACTGCGGTCCAAATAATTACGCAACTTATCACAGGCTATAAATATCGAAAATTAATTATGCGTTCAATTAAAATCTTTGTTTACTTCAAGTTTGCAAGTGTCGCTTAATTTATGTCATGTTTGTTTATCGCGCAGGTAAGGGCTCTGATTAAATAACTTCTTGAGATGTCTTGTATTTTTGATTATTTCATGAAAATATTTACATAGATGATGCAAAATGTTACAATATTAGAGACGTAATATAAACATACCTTGTATGTCGCTGGATATTAGAAGTTATAGTGTATTAATTAAGTCATACCTGAAATACTGGGAACTAGCTGTCTATTATTACAGTTTGCGTACATAAGGTTAACCTATATAACCTAGCTACCTAGCTTCCGCTTCTGACGATAGTCCAATTAGCACATTGAAACTTATCACGAGGCAGTATTGGTGACAATTAAGTAACAACCGGGTGCCAATATCTGGTGTTCTGGATGCCAATCAATCGGTATTAACCATATCCCGTTAACGGCGTTTATATAGCAATTAAACCGTGAAAATATGAAACTCATGACGTTGAAATAATTAATTCACACTGGTGTAGTACGCTTCAACTGCTCCCCCTTTTCTTCCAGACACTGCCCATTTTTGACAACTCGAGTCTTTGTGTGAATGACAATTCGACTTACATGGCAGCGTCGATAGGTAAAGGTGTACATTATCAGGCTACTGTCCCATCTGTCAGCCACGACGGTCAGGAGACTGTGGCGGCTGTCGCGCACTCTGCGGACGTCGTGGCGCAGCGCTTGCGCAGTGTTGCGTGGAACCCGTCCACGTGCGCGTCCGCGAACATGACACACTGCAGTACCGAGGCAGCTGCAACAGTACTCTGAATGCGTCATTATACTGTACGCGCATGGCATTGATAGCCCGTTGCGTATACCTAGTCCACAAGCTGCAGGTTTACAGTGATTTACAGAGCGCTCGAAATAATGTTATTTTCACTTGGGCTGTACACCGGCTGAACCTGCGAGCTATTATATTGGCCCTGACGGCCAAGGCCCTCCACTCACTCTCAATATCAGTGTCATCACGAAAATCGTCGGTTACCAAGTGCCCAAGGTATTTAAATAAGTAGACCCTTTTCAGCTGCTTGCCATTCAAACGAATGGGTGGGATGTATGATGGGCACTTATAATTGGTACAGATAAGAGACTTTTAGTACGTCGAAGTGTGTAAACCGCTGATGACAAACTCCCGTCAATAATTCATGTAGAACAATCTGGAAGGTGGATTACGGGCGGCGAGTCGAACCGCACCGCAGTAATTCTGATTTAGTGTCGCATTATCGTTAGCATAATCAGGCAAACAGCTGCGCTTCACTTGCCTGAGTTTTTACGAAACGGAAACATCGAGATGAGAATTTAAAGTACCCTCGGTGCAATTCGTTTGTTTTTAGTCGCCAAACGAGACGTTAACGTAAAGATAGCATTATGTAGTACGTTGTGTAATGGATTATTGTGTTGACAAATAATTGGTTATACAACTAGTGGTGGCTCTATGAGCTGTAGAACTCGCGGGCCTGTCTTTTTTTCAAAAAGTTTTTTAAATTTCGAACCTACTCACAGAATTTTATGAAAATCGGTTGAAAAATGCGACATAAAGAGGAGAACATACGGATAGATGTCGGTCATACGATTTTCTTTTTGCCCAAGCTGAATCGGAGAGTAGCCACAGGCCCAGGCCCTTTAAATTTGACAGCTAATGATAAGTTTACTATTGACCGCCGCGGCCAGGCCGCGCCAGACTGTGAGAGGCCTTATGTTTTTCTTAGGGAAAATGGTCCTTCTTTGTCGAAATATTTGCCAACTCGGCAGTAGATAGGTACCGATACTACATATAGGTATTAAAGAAAAATAATAATTATTGTGGTTGGTAGAAAAATATATTAAGGTATTTATTAGAAGCTCTTATTCGTATCAATTTAAAAATAGTAGAAAATATAAACATATTTTTACGCCTCGGCATCCTGGTTACATTATAAAAAAGAAATAAAATATGAATTATGATTTCAGTTGTAACAGTTTAAGTTAATAGTCACTTTTGATTTATTTATCTGTAGTTGAATCCTGTATTTTCTGTGTTTCTTTCTATATTACTCAACCTTTCTGCCTACCGACCTGAAAAACATAGAAAATTATATTTTAGTACCTACCTCATAAGTATACTGCTATCATGAAAGCTTAAAAAAGAACATATGTACTTAGTCGAATCATAGTATTTGAACAGAGATATTTGACAGAAGGGATATGCTCCCACTGACAGAGACATTAGATTAGATTAGATTAGATTATTTATTTCATGATAAAAAATACATTACAAATTTGTATACATGTCAAAAAAATAAGATTCTTTATCACGATCGTCAAAATTAATTAAAAATAAATATTATACAATAATATGACGATGTCAATAAATGTGTATACTACACAATAATTTGGAAATAGTAAAATAAAACAAAACCACAAAGCAAAGCAAATATATCAACCATTAGGTATCGTCAATAATATTAATTCAAGATTAAATAATTATAATAATAGTTTAACATGTCAAATCGAGATTCATATACTCTTGAACTGAGTACAATGTATTTTCCAATAAAAGGCTTTTCAGGCGGCGTCTAAATGCTTCGTCAGATGGTTCCAGTTTAAGATCAGCGGGCAGTCGCTCGTAGAAGGTAGGCCCAATGACACGCGGGTTCTTTTCTGCAAGTGCCATGCGACGGGGAACTGTTCTCGAACGCCCAGTGCTGCGGAGTGTTTTGCCAATCGCATTTACGGTATCGAAAATAGAAAGATTGTTCCTTACAAACATTATAATTTCGAATATGTAGAGTGAGTAGTGCGTCATAATACCATGCATTGGGAAGTAGCCTCTACATGAAGTCCTCGATTTTGCCCCAATCATCGCACGTACGGCACGTTTCTGCATAAGCAGCACTCTGTTGGCATCCGGTGAGTTTCCCCAAATAAGCGTACCGTACGACATCAGCGAATGAAAATGAACCTGCTTCATTGCATCGTCGGATATCAGAGGTTTTAGCTTACGTAAAGCAAAGACTGCACTACTCAATCTATCGCATAGTTTGTCTACATGGCACTTCCAGTTAAGGTTAGAGTCCAGAGTGAAGCCAAGGTGGCAAAAATTAAGGTGGGGATATGTCCTTAGAAATATAAAACTAAATTATGTGTAAGGCATAGGCTTCAATTGTTTTAGGAACCCCTTATAATGTTCACCTTATTATTATTAGGAGCCGGTGGATGTGGCGGCAGGATGTCAATTATTGGACTTAAGGTAGGTGGTAATTGTTGTCAAACATTACGAAAAAAGTCACCAACTTAATTTTGAATAGGTAAGTACCTTAAATGGGACCTTGACTTAAATATTTGATATTACTTGTTTTTATCCTTTTTGTAAAGGTACAATCTTCTTTAAGCAATATTTAAACAATTAAGTGACTATCGAAACACTCACCGAATCATGAAGCTTATAAAGTTTTCGTTTCTCCTCCGTTGTTAAATCAGTTTCTTCATTTATCTCCGCAACCCGTGTTAAACTGTCATCACTATTAATTCTATTAATATCAACTAGGTTTTGATAAAACACTTCATATTTCCTCTCCTTTACTTCGCCAGTGTAAGTGCGTTCGTATAGCTGAATGAATTCTTCAAACAACTTTGGCGCATTTTCGAGGTCGTAAATTGGACCCAGTTTATTCGAACGAACGTTCATAGAAAATATTATAAGAACTAATATGTAATGAAAAGAGCGAACTAACTTCATAGCTGTTATTGTTAACACCAACTGACTAACTTTACTAAGGTACTGCACGTATTTCTTGAATAATACACAATTTGTAATGCTCAAGTTACGGTTATATGGCTATCGCGTAACGAATCCAACTGTCCAGAATTGGTGCAAAAGGTTAATATATAACTAGTATAAAGAGAACAATAAACTGTTTTGTTTGTAAAACTTGTTGATATTTGATAGTCTACTCGATCAAGTCTCAGACCGGTTAGCCCACGCTACACTGCCGTTGGCTTATTATGCAGTTTGAATAGCTATGGACGATATTTTACTTATTTAAAGTTTGGATTGGAACGAAACAATAATAATAACAGAGAAACAATTTCAAAGGTTTATTTAAGGCTGTGCGGAAAATCTGTATTTGAATAGGTACCGTCAAATCATTGATTGATATTTCCATCTTATCGATCCGAATAGTAGAAACCGTTCCGTGAGCATTGGTTACTCAAGGGTCGCCAGGACGCTCGACTTACCACACAAACTTAGTTTGGTTCTTATTTTTAAAACGACAAGCTAGAAAAAAAATACAGCGAGTAGTAGGTACGTATTTTACACATTCAAGTCTTTAATCGCTTCATTTTATTTCTATTATAATTTATAGCAACAGAAACTAGTTTCCTACTCGTACCTAGATATGGCGGATCTTATCATGTATAAAATGTTTCATGTTATTCCAGTTTGCCGTTTTAAAATGACAACCAAACTACGTCTGTATGTAGAGTGACGTCACGGACGCCACACGACGTACGCACTTACTATCGCCGCCTTCCATATAAAATATAACGACTGCGTTTTTTTTTGTTTTGCAAATACTCTAATTTAATTCGTTTTGGTTCAGTGAGAAAGCCGAAAAGCGATCTATAAAAGTTACACCCTGACAAGTACTGTGTGTGCTTATGTGATATCTACTCGTACACACAGTGATAAAAGCATACAATAAATACAACACTAAACAATGAAAAACAGCAAGTGTGGGGCTTGTGCTAAATTTAGTACTGGTACCACGGTGCCTGTGTGGGTGTCTCGCCTCGAGCAGTGACCCCAAAGGACTGGGTCTGTCCTAATTGCCAGTGGTTCCTGCCGAGAGACAACCGCTCCGACACACCACTTAAAGGCTTCTGGGCCAATTGGCTCTTGCTGCGCCAGCCGCCGCTCCGATTGCCACCAACCAGCGTGCTGATGCCACTGGGCCCACCTCCGCTCAGGCCATCATCTCCTAGTCCAGCGCCGTACTGCCCGCCTCCACTGCGGACTCGCTAGGAGTCAACCGACTCACCGCATCCGCTGGTTATCCGATTTGCACATTTTTTTGCCCACCGAAGTTCAAACCGGTCCTTACTTGCTATAGTTTTTGTTTGTTTTCATGTAAAGTCCTAAAATCAAATGTTTCGTTGTTGTTCTTTGTTTGTAATTCATTTCATATAAATTGTATACTCGTAAAAAAATAACGTCCTTAGCGTTTTGTTGTGGCCTTTAAACTTGTTTTGTTATTGTTCGTACCGCATTCAGCCTGGAAACGATTATTTTCTATTAATATGTCCGTTTGTAGTTTATGTACGGTTCAGTTAATTTCGGTGTTTTACTGTACAATACAATGCAATCACGACACAATTTAACATACCTATTACCTGCATTACATTGCAACGTTTCACTCATAGTAAAATTCTTGGTATTGCAGAATTATGTAACTAGTACCTACACCGAATACAAGGACTGAGTAGGAGTTTTCATTATGGCGAGCATCATTTGGGAAATTCCAAGCGGCGTGTAAAATTATACAGGCAACGGCTTCAACGATACGGAACATACATACCTGCGTTAGTGTTTGATTTCGAAGTTCAAAGTCCGTTGTAATTACCTAGTAATACTGGTCACTATACCCTATCATTAAATGAATAAAGAGCCAGGAACGGGCTTGTGATTTTTCTGAAATCGCAACAATCGCAATATTCTGCTTACCACCAGGCAGACCGTATGGTTGTTTGCCACCGTCATGGTAAAAAGAAAATTTATTTTATTTAGCTCATACCAATTTTTTTTGAGATTGACTAACGCAACTACTATCCCGACTTAACGGTTAACGATTAACGTTAACTTATTCCGTTAAATCTTCAAAAATTTAACGCTTTATCGATTTAAGAAGTTAACTTTTTTAATTATTTGATTAACGGTGCCCAGCTTTGATGATGTTTTCACATTTTAAGGCTTTTCGTGCTCAGTTCCGTACGCCGTAACGAGTGCGTGAAATATATTTAAATGCGGAAGTTAAAAAATTCATCATTATATCAGTCGAAAGACGTCCACTGCTTGACATAGACTTCCTTCAAAGAGTGCCAAAGTGATAGGTCCTGCGCCACCCGCATCTAGCGGACTCCCGTGACCTTTACCAGGTCATCAGACCACCTTGTCTACCCACGCTGCGTCTTCCGATACGTGGTCGCCACTCGAGAACCTTTCCACCCCAGCAGAAATGTTTACGGAGCATTATTCGTTCCTATCAGTAATAAACCAATAAGATTAACCATCGACATACTACATACATCCGAATATATATCCCAAATGAAGTCAAATAAAATAAAAAATGAACTACATACATAAATTTTTGAGCGAGGCGTTAGGGCATAAGAACTGTTACAATACCTTTACAAATTTACAGTTTGGTATGTCCTAATGCGCACACAAAAAGTTACGTGATTACCCGGCAGAAGTACAGTGACATTACCGTACAGTACCATTACTGAGACAAGTTTTAAGACAAACAGCCGACCGAAACTAAAGTATCGCATCATTGAAACGGTGGTACTAATGGCTTACACCACTTCGCTCTATGCGGTAATGACTGCCATTCCATTTTAAATGAAAACAAGTAGCTTTCGCTGAAGGCTCTTATTAATAGGGATTTGTGAGTTGAGTGTGTGTAAGCTCACTATGTTAGTAAGTAGCATTCGCTCGCAGTTTTCAACCATTTTGAGGGTTCCGTACCAAAAAAGTAAAAACTGGCTAAGTGCGTGTCGGACCACGCGCAGTGTAGTGTTCAGTAGTTTGCCTGTCTGTGCGCGCGCGCCAACTAAATGTTTCGGTTACCTAGCCCGAATTTGTACGAAAGTTGACCTTTTCAAGTACATTTATTAAGTTAGTCCCACTTTAGCTTCGCGGTCTTCGCACCCACATCTACGATGCTAGTTTTGGTACCTACGCAGCTCCGTGTTCCTGATCCGATCGATCCTACGAACCCGAGTATGCGGCTTTCCTTGCTCGCTGGCAAATCTTGAGTTTTTGGGCTTCTGTTAGTGACAAAGTTTGGGTGCCATAGGTTACGATAGGCAGGATTACACATATCAAGTTCAAGTCCAAGTTATTTATTGCATCATGTTGATGAGCAATTTGTATCGATGAGCTTGCTCTTCAGTGTCAAAGGAAGGTTACCCTTCATAAGTGCCTTCATGGACCTGCGGGGCTAGCGCAACTGACGTCGCACCGCGACGCGAGTCGAGAAAGCTCAACCCCCTTTTTCTAATTTGTACGGTGCGAGTGAGATAGCGGACGCTTAGTCGCGCGAGAAGCGACTGAGCAGCAAGTTGTGCTAGACGTGCAGAAGCGCTTCTAAGCGTTTTCGATGCGTCGATCGATTTCTTTAGACTGCCTGTTATCGAATGATGCTGTCTGGCCCAAGTAGGTATATACACGATCACGGATTAAAAATCACCGTGTATTATTAAGTCGGTTTAGAATCATTACAGCGCGCCTACATTAAGGCAACTTCCTGACTTGGCGGGGCGGGATTGGTATGCGGTATTTTGTACTTTGACGTGAGCTTACTGATGTCACACAGATTTCCTCACTTGTCGGTATATGATTAGTATAATATCGTGCACGGAAGCGTGGCCATGCACGTGCAGTACTGCATTCGTAACGCTCACTTCCGCTCTTCCCGCGTCTGTCAGAGCACTCATGTAGACGCGCCGTAAGCGATCTTTACTGACTTGACAACAGTTTTGACACTGCCAGGCGACAGTTTACTGCTCGAGAAATAATTAGAATTTTGATTGTATGATATTTCCATCTCTATATTTAATTTTATAGTATCATATTATACCTTCTTAATATTATAGTATCATATTATAATTTCACCCACTCACTTATCACCAATACAACTTGTAAGGAATGACATAGTGACAAACAACACAAACATATTAATATCTCGAGAATTGGGTAGTTTCCTCATGTTAAAATTGATAACGTAGTGTTGCTAAATGGATAGTAAACCATCAAATTAATGTAATAAAATAAAAATTACGAAATATAATTAAAATCATAAAAAGATAGGTATGGATCTTGAAAGTTTAGAAAAAAAATGTAATTTTTTATTGTCCAAAAGTAAATTTAAAGCTATCAATCCAAGCTTTTCATCATCATCATCATCATATCAGCCGAAAGACGTCCACTGCTGGACATAGGCCTCCCCCAGAGAGTGCCAAATTGACCGGTCCTGCGCCACCCGCATACAGTGGACTCCCGCGACCTTTACCGGGTCATCAGTCCACCTTGTGGGGGGCCTACCCACGCCGCGCGTTCCGGTACGTGGTCGCCACTCGAGAACCTTTCCGCCCCAACGGCCATCGGTTCTACGTGCAATATGCCCCGCCCACTGCCACTTAAGTTTAACAATTCGGAGGGCTATATCGGTTACCTTGGTTCTGCTGCGGATAGCCTCATTTTTGATGCGATCACGCAGAGAAACTCCTAACATAGCCCTCTCCATTGCCCTTTGGGTGACTTTGAGCCTTCTTATGAGGCCCATAGTAAGCGACCAAGTTTCAGTGCCATATGTCAACACTGGCAACACACACTGGTCAAAGACTCTCGTCTTGAGACGCTGCGGGATATTGGACGAAAAGATGTGCCGGAGCTTCCCGAACGCTGCCCAGCCGAGTCGGATTCGACGATTGACCTCTTTCTCGAAGTTGGACCTACCTAACTGGACAGTCTGTCCTAGGTATACATAATCGTCTACAACTTCGAGCGTAAAGTGTCCATCCAAGCTTTTATAGAAACAAATTGTACGACAACTATGGACCTAAACGCAATATTTCGCAACCGAAACGGCAATTTACTTCATTTTTCATACAACGATTAGTATTAGTAAAAACGATTAGTAGTAGTAAACTGTGACGTCACACTGCAATATCAATTAGTATGAAACGTTTTCGGCTGCCGCCAGCGAGGTCGCTCTTTAACTCGTTTTTTAGGTATTTATGTTCCTTAGATAATTGTAGTTGCTCCCATACAAACATTTGTTTCTCTCCAAAAACTGGTTCGAATGGCATCGTAAAAAAATTAGGACACAAGCCAACAAATTATAATAATTCTTACCTGAAAGAAATATTTAGTAATTAAGTAGTAAGTGAGAAAACTCGTAAAGTCAGACAAAAATAGCACCTTAGATTAATTTTACGGCACCTTAGCAGGTTTCGCGTGGGCATATTAAATTCTTAATAATGATAATAGGGTGTCATTTACAGCTTCTATACTACGAAATAATTATAAACGTAGTGCTAACGAGCTACACGAACATCTACTTTTGGCATGATCGATGTTTTCAATATATGTAAGTGCAATGTATATAATATACACATAATGTGTCTTAGTCGTTCGTTTTATTATTATTTTATCAATCTAATGTATGTATTTTTATTTAAGTATTCGCGGGCTGGATTTCCGCAACTTGACGTAATAATATGTGTACCTTGTAGTTCATTTTAAATTGTATTCAGTTCAAGTTCAGTTCGCAAACTCAGGATTCCGATTCTCACCTACGTGGCTCAGACTAATGCTCAAAACTTTTCCTCAAGATTTGCCAACGAGTGCGCGAGTTGCAACGAGAGAAGTGCAGCATTCTGAATGTCAAACTGTGTATTTATATTTAAACGATTTGTATATAAAAAAATTACCTATCTGCATTAATTACGAACCTATACCAAAGTTATTTAAACGTTATTGGTATTCAATATCTTTTGACAATATTATTTGTCTAGTTGTGTGGCAACTATATCAAAATCAATGTTAAGAGCCTTAATTGTTTATTTGCAAGTCCTTAACAGTCCCTCAAGCTGGTGTTATCTGTACACTATGGTACAAATTCCGGTACACTATGAACCTTCATAAATTATGGGCTATCTACTCGCGCCATCGATGTAAACATACTGATATAAAGGGCAGGAGTCGATACCATTACACATAAATTTCACTTATCTTCATCATTTGGTACAATTTGCTCCTGGGCCGCACGCCCCGGTGTTATATGGAAGGATTAGATTTATGTATTTGCTCTCGTATGAATACTCGATAGTATTAGGTTATTTGATACGTAGTTTTCGCAGTTTGTTTACGGTTAATGTGATGGAAAAGGGTTTTTAACGTTGTATTGAAAGTGTAACTTTCACGGGTTTTAGGTACACATTATTATTTCGAAACGACACTGTGTATGATTATATTTATTTAACATTTGTACGTTTATTTTGTTTTGGACGTTTTACAAATTGGGTTCACCTAGGTAGGCGGAGCCACGAGATAAAATATAGCTTATTTCCATCCGAAAGGTCAATTTTATGTATTGATGAACAATTTTGAAATCGAATGTGTAGTTCTGGAGATTGCCCCTACATAAAAACTTGCAACCCTTTAAACCTTACAGATTTTTCCTCTTTATAATAAATTCTTATAAAAATTCTTTGTAAAATATGTTAATTTATTTGTTTGTGAATGAACGGGTTCTCGAATCGAAATTGCTCTAACGATTTCGATTAGGTACGCACAAGGGTTAACTGGGGCGAAGAATCGATCAAACTATAGGTCTCTTTTCCGGGAAATTTGGTTTTCTCCGAATTTTTACTCCGAACACCGAGCAAAGTTCGATCTCTCAAATACCAAAATAGTATGTATCCACGTGACGTCTCCTTTACCCTTTTTACATTATGGTGGTTGAACTATATTTTTTATATAATCTCTAAGTCATATTCTTGCTCAAGTAGGATATGCAAGCCAATTTGGCGATAATTTACCTTTCGATGCCAATTTATTTTAACTATGGATTCCATTCACACATTCCAAATATGTATTTGTTTCGGTTCAAACCATTTCACGTTAATATTTATAATTAAGAATAAAGTTTTCCAGTCAGTGTTAATCATTCAATCGTGTATCATCAGGCAATACACAATGCACTATGTGCATAGTAGAGCCGAAATGAATACCGCCACTAACAAGTTCCATCGAACTTTTTTCGTGTTTCGCTTACATACGACGGAGTTTTTCCCAAAAAAGTTAACAATAACAACCGAATAAAACACTCGTTTATCCAATTATGCTCATACAAGACATTTTGGTGCTATTGTAAAATGCCATCCCAAAAAAGCGTGCAGACATATATTTTAACAATTAAAGCCCAAAGATTATGTATGTACACCTCTTAGTGCCGGGAGCCGTTCTGCTCGCATGCACTTTATACATACGATTTTCCGCATGTTATCGACTGTGAGTTTTAACCGAGTTCAATTCAGTGCTTCGCCAATCCACATAGGTTTATGATTTTTTCTATTTTACATCATGAACTGCTTTCCGAAAGCAAATGCGTTGATTATTACAGAAAAAAACCCAAGGCACCATATGTGGGCCGATAATATATGGAGGAGTTCCGTCGATTCCTCAAGGATTTCTGAATTGACACTTCATTAGTACTTCAACGGAATCATGTCAGAATCTTTGACTATATATATATATATATCTATATATATATGTGAAGTATTACATCATTGAGGAGTTCCATAAGACATCTGTGGTCTTCATCATCAGTTCCATTTTACCAAAATTGCGATTTCCGAGGGTAAATACACAAACTATAATAGAAAATACCGAAATTACCTACATGTGTGCCTATAAAATTTGAGGTTTGTGCTCAATTTCCCTGGGATCCTCAGATCCTGACTTGGTGAATATGCGACCACCTCAGAAGTATAGGTACTCTTTCGAATAAAAGAAGAATTTTGAAAATCCGTTCACAATTGACAGACAAATTGACAAAAGAATAAATACAGTGGAACATAGAACCTCCTCCTTTTTTGAAGTCGGTTCGTTGGCTGTGAATGTGATAACAGGCTACAGCAACTTGTTAATATTATCCGGTGTTATTATCAAATACCTTCTCTTGCTCTGGCAGGTTAATATTACCGATTAAAATAAATTATAAAAGATCATCAAGGACGCTTCTACATTAAAATTTGGCTTGTGGTATCAGTAAGGTTGTGGAAACGTCCTAGCTAATGCTACCTTTTTCTTTTGACAGACGACAACATTTTTCCGCCGTCAGTTAAAGATAAAAGAGAGTCTTTGATTGGACTTCAGTATGTTCAGGAATAAATATTAATTTTATTGTTTGTCTTCGGTATTGTACCTACCTACCTATTTTTTCACCACAATAATAAATACCGAAATATACGCATGAGTTTATGTTCCTGTCATCGACTGGCACCATCACCACTAAAGTGGTGACCCTGACGTGATATGAACATGGTACCATAAGGTGTCAGTGTCCACTTGACTGCCAGTCAAAGACTTCAATCAAATTATACATGCTGCCAGTCAACTCCGTACAGATACCTTACTGCATAGATAAGGGCGTCCGTGGGTCGATCACTTAACATTTCTTACGCGCGTTAGATAGATTTAACTGTTATTTTTCGATTTAAAAGTGACATTTAAATATCGTCGGGTGACAAGCAAAAGTCACTAAATCCAGAAAAATAATTTAAGAAATAGCAACTGTGTTGAAGTAGTATTATGGTTGAGCTTTCCTTTACTTCTTACGTGTAATTAGTGACTTTTGCTTGTCACCTGACGATATATCTGACGCGCGTACAATGTGTTACGTGATTGACGTGATTCACCCCCTGATTGGCGGATATCTTTCCGCGGAAGCGGGGCGGTACGAATATAGTTTTACAATCGTACCGCCCCGCTTCCGCGCAAAAAATACCTCGGACACACGTACAGAGACTTCTCAGAGCGGAACATATGTAATTGTGTTCACTGGACTATGGGTATATTTCAAAGTAATATGTAAGTACATATATTTCGTTGGACTTGCGAATTGTTAAGTGGCTCCCCGCGCTTTTTGTCGAGTTTTGGCGAGTTTTGAGTTGAAACTCCTTCGTCAAAACTACAGATATATTATATAGCACACGCTTATAGGTTCTTTGTATCAGAGTTTTTTTGAAAATAATGAATATTGTTTTTTTTTTCTGTGATATTCAAATATGGTCCAAAACAGGTCTGTTTTCAACATAAGTATGTTGTTTATGCACTTTTATATATGCAACCTACATATTACTGTTCCTTATTGACGTTTCTAACAACCCATCAGAAATTTTTATTTTTAATTCAATTTCACAAAAGTTACGTCCAAAAAACTGTTTTTTTTTTAAATTTGCCAAAATTTTGTTGCCATATATATCGAACACTGTGAATTTTGAAATAAATATGGTATACTATTTCGGTAAACCTCGTTGTTGTTAATGCGATAAGCCATAAAAAAACATGAAAAAACGGACAGATACAGATCGAAGGTCATTGGGAGCTGGGAGACCCTGAAGACGTCCTGCAATGACTTAAGTAAACTGTTCAGGCAAAATAAAATTATGGGTTTGTTTGAATAACCGAGCATTTGGCGACTATTTGCGTAAAAGAGTCGCAATCACCAACCGTAAACGAATAGAAGTCCTTTAAATTTTAATTAAAAAGAAATTCAACTGTAAAAAGAAATCCATTAACAAAGAACCTTTGTATTTGCGCCGCTCTTGTGAAGGAAAAATATATAAATCTGTTAGGCGGAACAATAACTAAGGTACATTTTTCCACAGAAAGGGTTTTCTTAGGCAAAAAACGGGGCCTTTGTTGTGCCAAAATTACTTTTATGAAATTCTGAGAAATGATTACAAAAGCTAGTTCTGTACCACGGCGTGGCGAAAAATAAACTATAGCGGGAATATCGTGATTCAGTTGCGACCAAATTATTATTGGCGACCTATTGCGAACGACAAATAATCGACAAAAAAGACTATGTACTTAACCCTTAAATGCATGATTTTTTGTATAACTTTTTAATAAATTGAAATAGTTTAGTTTAATTTTTTTTTTCGAAACAGAATCGACTAGGTACCTAAACAAATCTTTAAAATTATTGAACCTGCTCCCAAAATTTCACGAGAATCAGTTGAGAAATGCGATCTGGCCCCGTAGCATGGTTGGCCTTGTCACGTGATAGGTGATAGGATAGAGCGTGCGTCACTGGCTGACACCGTTCGATAGAACGAGACGACGCTCTTATTTTGTCACTTGTCGCGTGATAAGGCCAACCATGCTTCGGCTCCTGTAGAGGAGAACAGCTGGACAGCGGGACATCCGGAAGTTTGGCCCAAGCTGAAGCATAGAACTTCGTTCGCTTCGCTCGCTCGTTCGATTATCAGCTCCTTACTTTTATAATCGCCCTTTAAGTTTACACTACTCGAAAAACACAAAACATAAAAATTATGAAAATGGATTCAGTAGGACATAGAGATACCACACGTACCTAACGTAAAAAAAATTCTTGAACCATTATTTGCCTATAGAACTTCTACTACTAATATTCGGTAGCTTGACACGCTACAACTAGCTCTGGTTATTTTCGATTTCCTTTCAAGAGTTTTATAGTGTGTCTCCCCAAACTTACCCATATTTCACTAACGGTCATTTTATGTTCTGTCAACAGTTTTGGCAATAAAATATAGCAATGCTTGGTAGTAGAAGAACACGGGTCATTCCTAGATGAGACTAGCACGGGACCGGGATGAGTGGCGTACTCGCAGAAAGGTTATCTAGTAGTATTAATACGCCTAATTAGGCGACTACAGGCTGTAAGGCAATGATGATGATGATGATGATAGTAAGGGTGTGATTATTAAAAATAAAAACTCGAGCACTAATTAAATGCAAAAGTTTATGTGACACGACTAATAACAAACGCGTCAAATCGCATGTTAGAGATATCAATTGTTTACTTTTTAACGTTACCTATATAGAGAGCCGAATTAGTTTGTATTAAAAAAATTGTGTCGTAACGTTACTAAACATATCAAATAATGTTCGTTACGGCTTACCTACCTTTAAATCCTTAAAATGATTTTAATGGCACATGCAGAGGGGTAATTGCGATACTTTTCGAACGAGCGCTAAGACACATCGACTAGACTATAAAAGGACATCTAGATCTACCTAACGTTGACCCTTCCATTTGAACCAACACATTTGAGCATTTTAGCTAAAATATATTTGTTGACTGTTTATGAATACGGCTTCCAAAGCAATATTCAACCATTTGGTTATCGAACCTTTACTACAGCTGTAACAACGGAGTGCAGGACGTAAAAAACTTCATACTTCGACACCACTTCAAAAAAGTCTTGACAATTCTACCTCCACCAGCGATCTTTTGAAACCAACGTTTGTAGACATATACGTACGTTCCTTTACTACCTTATAGAACGAATTTTGTATTGAGCTAAGCTCCCTCTTGTTTTTCATATTTATGTCCAAAAGGAATGCTATTTCATTAGTAACTAGATTAGAGGCAACAGTTATACATTTTTCGTGTAATCCCGTATATCAGGAAAATTGCTATAGGTATAAGTAGGCATTCGAATAGAGGTTGGCTTCGCTACTTAATGAGATTTGGGAGTGGAAGGAATAAATGTAATTATGGATCAAAATATTACGCTATTTGCCGAGAGAATTTGGAGTAGACTCGTATATTGCTGAGATATGTTTTCGTTCTGCTGGTAAAAAAACTATTACGAGATAAACATTAGACAAAATTAATGTTACCTTGAGAAAATACATATTGCTTTGTTTTGTACTTTGATAGGAATAGCTTTATTTTACTGATGATCATCATCAATCTTGGATTATTTACGTATATTATGTCGTTGTAATTATGTTATTTATTATATATTTTATATTTTTTAATATATTATTTTATGTAACAAGGTTATTAAGAGTGCGTCAGCTAAATAAAATACATAGTGATTAACCTAAAAACCCAAAATATTGAGCTGGTTATTCACGTTTGCTATGTAGAGACAGTAAATTCATCTATTCAAAAATGCCTTACTGTATTACTGCATTCATACTGGTAAACAAATTGCATTTAGGGCATACACTGGCAAATTATGAGATTTTTGAAAGGCTACTGCCCTGAACTATGTAGGATACAAAATTAATTAGGTACTTTTGGAAACATACTCGTACAATATCTTGATCATCAATTTTCTTGTTTATTAAAAGCCATAAACACGAATGCTTAAAAAATCTATTAAAATCTAAATATTGGGTCTTTATTTTTCTTTTTTACCTCTGCCAAGCCAACTTAGAAAATACATTATAAACCGACAAAATTAAGTAAAAAAGACGATAAAATACAACACAAATACTCTTTATTGCACACCTCACACAAACAAAGCAGTTACAGTGAGAAACAATACAATAACATGTAGGTAGAGGTAGACAACAGGCGATATTATTTTCTCTCATCTACAATCTCATAGATGCAGATATATTTTATCGACAATTGGCAAAAAAAACTATTCGTGAAGCGGGTGACATCTCGTATTCTCGTGTGCAAAAGACGCAAACGTGACTCTTACACGTGGGTGTTGTTTACATGAATCTAGTCATCCCCTTAAAATCATGGATGTTTTTGCCACATACTCAACCCTAGTTCGTTAAGTCTAATTTCACTTGACTATCTTGAAAATTTCTCGACCATTAAATCCGATCAGGAGAGCGCTCGTGGCACGAAACGTTTCGTCTATGCCGTACATTTGATTAATGGATGCGGTGATCCGATGTCCGGATAAAGTCCGAGAAGACACCATCGATTACTTTAATTATAAATAATGATAGCTACAGAGTTGTGATAGCTCCATCAGTAACCACGGTTAATGGGAAGTTGGAGTAAGTGCCGGCTATTGTGATATTTGAAAGGGTGTAGACGAAGGTTTGGAAGGAAAGTAGATTAATTATTCATAAATGAATTCAATTAAAAGTTTCGCAGTTCATGTCTAAATACAGATAATTATCGATCACAATCTATAAATGTGGTCATTGTAGATGTTATGGAAGTTTGATAGTAAGTATATTTATGAATTGGCGTCTTTTTACGTTAACGTTTCATTACTTTTGATCAGGTAACATACATATCAACATCATTCATTAATGTAATATACAAATTAATGTACAAGTGGCCTGTAATACCTTATTACCAATAAATAATGTCTATGTCTATCGCTAAAAACACAAAACACACGAATTGAAGCCCGCTGCTATTGAACTGAAACAGGGCGAGAAGAATTGATAATATGTAATTAACAGCTTTTCTTATATAAATATAGCACATAAGTTTTAGAATACATATTTTGCTCTGTATAATAAAAGACTGGTATAAATTTAGTTTTACTGGGGTCCTTATCTTTGTAATCGTATCCTGATGAGATTAACTCGAAATTAGCCTCTTTCTAATTAGCCAAAGCGTGTTTCTGCTGATCCTCGTGCCATTAATAAATATTTCCTATCATTATAAATACGTGATTCATCATTAACATAATTAAGAATAGTACTTTACGTGTGTGCATGTCGTCGTGTGTGCATGTCACGTGCTTTGAGATTAATCAATTTTGAAAAAGTTTGACGTTTAAATGAGGAAACTACCCAATTACTAGAGTATGGACATTGTAATATTGTATCGAGAAATTTCTGACGTAGTAACTACTTAGTAAGTTTCCTCATAAATTATATTTGGTGAAGACGTAGAATTTATGCAAGCCACGTCGCGCTGTGAGCTGCCGTGTCTAGACTCTAGTAATTTAATCACATAGCCCAAAGCCCAACTATGGAGAGGGATAATGCAATAGCATTGAACAACAAGACACTACGTGTCTATTTGATTATCACTGTTTCACATGTTTCTGTCATTCAGAGCTAAAGGCTACACGTCAAATGTATCTGGAATACTTCTAAACAGCATGCTGGTATTGCTGGTACTGTTGGAAGGTACATAATTTCATATTATAATGGATTGGAATTGACATGTAAGACTATGTTTTATCAAGGAATAAATTAAATTAAATTAAATTAATTCTTTACGTTTGCTACTAATGTGTTACGAAATATTAAATGACTGCAATTTATTTTACCTACTATTGAATGATTTTCTCTCTATATTAAGAAAAAAACGATGATATGAGAAAGCACAATAGCATAGACAAGGTAACAATATAGGTTTAGTGAGTTGGTAGAGATTCTGCCTGCGAAGCTGACGGTCCTGGGGATTCAAATCCCGGTCCCAGGGAAAATATGTATGGGTAAGATCGTCAAAATTATGAATTTTTGTTTGAACCAAAACATCCAGTCCGTTTCACAAAATATGTAAGCCTTACTGTTGTTGTTAGTTGATTCTATGAAGAAAACAATGAGCTTGTTTACCCATTTCGCAAACTGAATAAAAGTTGTTGTTTCTATAAAATTCTTGCATTTATGTTCATCAAACACCCCTAATTTTGGTCAAAAATGGCTTTTTTTACGAGTACTTTTTAAGGCTATTATTATTTTAATATTAAAACATTTACAAAAAACGTTTAAATATGTTTGAAAGATTAGACACATAACCTTCTGTTAGGTACATTTGAACGGTGTTTGAGTACTTTGTTTTGCGTATTTTATAAGTAGATCTTTAAATTAGTTGTCAGAGTTAAAAGGCTTTTGTGACACAATTTTTTGTGTTACATATAATTTACCCCTAAGCAATAACAATCTATGGAAAAACGTATAAATTTTGACACAGCAACACCGTAAGGTGTCATCAATGTAAAAAATAAAGAAACTGCCATTTTTAGTTTGTCTATGGATCGTTACAAAAGGCATGATGACTAAATTTTTTCACGATGCCATTCGAACCAGGTTTTGGGGCGGAACAAATGTTTGACTTAAAAGTATGACGTCACAATTAGCTATTTGAACTAACCGTTGTACGGAAAATCAAGTAAATTGCTGTTTCGGTCGCGAAATACTGCGTTTACATACTTCGCATACAATTTGATTCTATAAAAGCGTAAGGATTCTATTGGTAGCTTTAAATTTATACTTGACCAGTCAAAAAAATACAAGTTTTTTCTAAACTTTCAAGGTTCATATCTTTTTATGATATTAATTATATTTTTAATCTATACTTTATTACAATAATTTGATGGTTTACTATCCATTTAGCAACACTATATATGCTATCAATTTTAACATGAGTCATCATGCCTATTACAAGTGAGAGGCCCGTTTTCGTCAAAATTTGTATTTAGTGATTTCTTAAGTAAGTAAGCGTTTCAGAAATTCACTTTTGTATAATTGTATAAGATTGTCCGCAAATATTTATTTATTTATTTGTATGCGTTTATGTTTAAAGCGTAAATGATAAATGTAAATTTGCATCTAGTTAATAGGGTGTTAATTTTATTATATATTAAAGGTGCCATTCCTAGCACACTTTTCCGAACTAGCGCTGTTTTACACACATGTTATTTATGACGCATGTTACTTCTGTACTGAGATCTTAAAGAGAGCTTTCTGTGTCAGTCAGTAGTAATGTTAATGTACACATTAGGATTGCATTTAACAAACGTGCTAGTTTCCAAAATATTAAACAAGTCAAAACCTCAAGTTACACAGAATTTGGGCTGCAACTGTCCATAATTTTTAGGCCACACATGGCTCTTACGCATCTTTTTTGTGCCTTGAACTAACTATCCCTAAGTTCGATTTGTTTAAGATTTCACCAATAATTTATAAATAGGTATCACGGTGTTAAAAAATCTCCCAATAATAGTTTCAACCAGTATGGAAACAGCGTTGTATATCACTGCAAAAATATTGTAGGTATATTTTTGGCCGAAGTAACACGGCACCACCTTCTGAAGGCAATAGAAATAAATAAATTATATTAATATCCTAAAGCTTTGTCTGTTTTAATCACAAAAAAAAAACAAATAAAAATATTACTACAACTGAAGATCTGACTTATTCTCGCTGACACAACCTAGAGGTTAATAAGCATTTGACAACAACTGCAGCACAACTCGCACGTGACTACCAACAGCTGAAACAGTTCTAGTCCTAGGGGACTCGTGTAGAAATTGAGCTCGGTGTAAAATTAATTTAGCTCGCTCTAGAGGTTCAAGTATTACAGGTCATTGCTTATTTATAAACAAACTGGCTGCATTTAAATTAAAAGCCGCACTTGCGAGTACAGAGAGCGTTATGAATTCGCTTCTTATTATCATTGCATTTTTTGCCTGGATTTATAATAGGTAGTTTTAATCAATTTATACCTAGTTGCAGTGCAGTCTAGTAATTTCTTTATCAGATCAAAACGTGTTTATCACTACATTAACTCAGTTTTGGTAACATAATAGAAATATTATCTGTTGGTCATAACCATAATAATAAATGAGGAATGATTTTATATTTTGTATGTATAGTTTTATATTTTACTTTTTATATTAATATTGTAAAAACCTAACCTAAGATGAAATTTAAATAACGAGATGAATAATGAGGAATGTAAGTAATAGTAATTATTATAAGGGAAAACTAGGATATTGCAGGCAGCTGTGAATGATTATTTATTATTATCGGTGACAAAATAAAAATATCCATAATTTTGTTACAATAAGAAAACAATGGCCGAAATTTTCTGAAAATCAGACCAGCAGTTAGGCTGACTGTGGGCATGTTTATTTTAGCGTTAGGCCTGAATCACACTGGCGCGGCCTGCGGTGGCGGTCAACAGTATGACGACAGCTGTTAAATTTACTATTCACCGCCACTGCAGGCCGCGCCAGTCTGTGAGAGGCTTTACTTCGCACTTCTACGTTATTTGATTTCAATGTTTCTTTTATTCATTTTGATCACAAAAAATATTGTATTTCTAACTTATTAACCAGTTCTAAAAAAAGTTTAAGGAATAATTACAGGTCATGAAGCGAATTTGGACATAACTCGCTACAATTACCGTATTTGGGATTTTACTCTAACCCGCATAGTTTGTACCGGCCCTAATTAACAGTACACATAGGTAAAAAACTTAAACTTAACCTGTTGTATGGGTGACATGTTCGAATAGGCATTTGTTTTATTTGTGCACAATTGAAATATGTATAATGTCTATTTGAACATGCAACAAGTCATTTTATTAAGTTTTTTACCTAACCGATCTGTACAAACGTTCCTACAGATAAGACTTGAGCCTCTCACAGACTGGCGTGGCCTGCGGTGGCAGTCAATAGTAAATTTTACAATAATTGTCAAGTTTGCTATTGACCGCCACCGCAGACCGCTCCAGTGTGATTCAGGCTTTAAGGCTTAAGGCGATACAAGTTTTTCCCTATCAAAGTCTTTATGACATTGACATAAGACTGAATTTCACTGGCCTGTGGAAAAGAGTTCTTCAAATTACCTATTTGAATAGTTTTTGGGCAAATTTATTACGATGTCGAATGTGACATAACAACATCGTATGCGGCGTCAGGTGGGCTTTTTTTTAATAAACTTTGCAGTGCGAGTATGCTTTTCTAAAATATTTTGAAACTTTTTTTACTGAAGTAATTTTAAATGTTAACTGCCTGGCACCCAATACCTCGACCTCAACTTGGGTGTAGAGATATGAAGAAGCCAAGTATTACAAGTATCTACAATATGTCTTTGGTTATTTAATAATTAAATCCCTCGGTGACCGAATACGAAGAAAACGAAATTTCCCACATATGAGACCTAGCTAGATCGATTTTTCGCCCTCATAAACCCGTATATTCCAAATTTCATTGGAATCGTTAGAACCGTTTTCGAGAACGTGATTTCAAATAGTAATTTACAATATAGGTATATAACCTAAATATTTATATACAGATATTGCTCGTTTAATAATATAAGATAATGTTGTTATTAGTTTAGACACGTGCAATACGTGCATTATTGTGCAATGAAAAAACAAATACCAAATTTTATTGAATGTGATCTTTTAAAAAGAAGCTAATAGAAAGAACTTCGGTGTTTGCTTCCTTTTATAAATTTTTCTATCTTTCTTCATTGTCTTAATAGATCTCTTATGAAACGAAATGTCATGATTCCTTCGATGGAGTTCATTATAATTGTAAAAAATAACTTCTTATTCCTTACAAAACTCTGTTAACTATAACGTGTTTTATCCCTTTCTCACAAACCCAAATGTCAGATAAAGACAAACGAATTTACGGCATTTTAGTTCAAATAGGTTTGATGAGTGTTTCAGAATAAGAGTGTTTATGTATTCCATGAGTTTATTCCTCGTTATTGTTGATGAAATTGCATTTAGATTGGCTCCTATTAGTTTGAGACTTCAACGGGGTATTAAATAACTAGCTGCCCGCGCGAGTTCGCCCGCGTATTGCAAAGAACGCAGGTAAACTCGCGGGCTAAAATATAACCTATAACCACCCAGATAGTTCATTTTACACGCAGGTCATAGAATTTTTGAAATCGGATAAGTTCCGGAATTAACCCAAAACATACAAACAACAAATTTTAATATTAGTAAACCATAAGTGACTTTATATGTATGTAATAACAATTTCGGAAGGGATTCGCTGCGTGTTTCACTATCTATTATGTAGGTACTAGTGCCGGCCAGGTACAATAATGGATGGCATTTGTTTTCATATACGTCAGGGAAGCTGTTACATTTGTATTTTATTACTATTCCTCCTCTCGGATACAGATGGGTAGCGTAACAATTAGAGATGTCCTGATGTGCCCGTATAGTTTCGATTTGAAAATGTTGAGTAAAACTCTTGCGTACATTCGTTTCTATTTCGTTGAAAACATTGCTTTTGCTGCAAGTGGTAGTGATTGGTATTCGAAACTCAAGTTGGAGTTCAGGCATTAAATTACTGTAGGCGTAGTTGCGTTAGCTATACGAGGTCATAAACCTCTTTGTGCATGTATATTTAATCGCTTCGACATGACTAGATATGGGCATAGTATGGATTAGTTACGTTTGACGACATCGAATAATCTATAAAGGTATTCATAATTCAGGAATATACGTCATCATCTAGATACAGCATACTCTTATTTGCTGAAACGAGAAATAAACAAGGAAAAAAATTCAATATAAGACAAAACACAAAATAAGAGTCAATTTGATCCTTATCCCTAACAGGAAAATTTTGGACTGGATAATTGACATAAAATTAAACCGAATGGAAATAAATTTCTTAACCTTATTATTCTGTCACTGAAACCCGAAGACAGTGTGGACGTGTTAAGATTCCGTTATTGAACGAGCCAGCGAAATGAACGAAGTTCTCCGTTTTAGCTTGGGCAAACATTATTTCGTATGTCCGGCTGTTCTCCTCTACAGGTCGCATTTCTCAACCAATTTTCGTGAAATTTTGTGAGAAGGTTGGATAAATTTTTTCGTCTTTTCTACAGGTCACAAAGTCACTAAACGGTTTCATTACATACAACGCAAGAAATGAATCAGGTACGAAATATTATTTCTGTACAGGTAACCTCATTTGCTTAGCTATATTCGCGTGACAAAAACATTGTAATCTCTCGACGCCACATCCCTAAACATAATAACAAAATGGCGTAAGCAGATTAGGTCGTTATATAATAATCGCCCTGCATAACGCCACTTTCCTTTCCTTGTTATTGTTATGCTTTTACTGCCGAAACAAATGTTATGGATAACATATTATAAAGGTAGCCCGAAGTATCGGCATAATTGTCATTCATACCTCGCTGCCAATATCGCTATCGGGGTGGTTTATCTTTTACTATTTTAGCTTACTTTTTTTTTGCTAGGTCGCGAGAAAATTACACGATTAATATTAGATAATTATTAGATTTTTTTATGTTTCCTTTACACGACGAACGAAAATGGTAAAAAATGAACTCTTAGTACGACTCTGTCTGAGTTTTTGTTCGTCTGTGACAACGTTACATATATTTCAGAGACTCTTTATGCTATCAATTTAAATTTTGAAATAGTTGTAAACTAGACTGACAGATAGTGTTGTGTTGCTGTTATTAAAAAAAAACAGATTATTATATATTTGTTTTCTATGATTGAAATCTAATAGTAGGTCAAGTGGGGTATCTTATGAAATAGCTTGAGTTGAACCATTTAAAACGCTTTTTGTAGGTACAGTTTTTAAATTTCGATTTAACTTAGCTGTTATAAAAATAATATTTACATACCCTCCTTCATCTTCGAAATTTACCAAGTGAAGAATTTTAACATTAAGATTTATTACAATATTTCAGAAAAATATAACTACCTACATCTCTATCAAGGTTCTTTTAATAATTAAATAATCTTTTTATACCTACTAAGTTTGTACGGAACCCTCAGTGAGCAAGGCAGACTCGCATTAGACCTTAGATTTTTTTTCATCATGCCCAGTTTAAAAGTTGATCATCGTTACGTCACACTCAAATTACAATTGTTAAATCATCAATGCACACGTATGTCTTCTGCATTCATCTGATAAAATATAAACATAAATAAATCGAAAATATTAAACATTAAGTATTTAAAAAATCCCTAAATACCGCATATAGATACGATACGATAGAAGTTATCCGGTACTACATCACATAGGTGTGTATGGGGGAAAACTGCAAATTAATGCAGATTTGATAGCGGCAGCTACGCATTCGCGGACTGCTTCAGTTCACCTCTGTAACTCATCCCCATTGTAGCTTGACTCCGAGATCCGTAACAGCTAAACGAAACTGGAGACCATTTTTACACTGGTTTTTGTGAATACAACCAGCTCTGCGTCGCAGACATTCACCGATGCCGCGTGATAATATATTATATTTATGTTTATTTTCTAGCGTTATCTTTTGGGTTGAAATGTGCCAAACTGATATTGATGGGTTTGTCAGTATTTAAGTTTGACTTATATTGGAGGGCTGTCTACAAGGAATCTACGAGTCTTACTCAGACTCGGTCTAGATGTAACGATTAAAATCGTTGCTGCGCGCTTCGCTAAGTAATTCGCATCGCTCACATGCCATCGATTTCGTTGCGCAACTGTACCACTTCCCCCTTTTCAAACTTTGAAAGCCCTACTACTCTACCTAGCTTACCTAAGCCCACCTAAAGCCTACCTAAAGCTTCCTACAGCCTACCTAAAATACTTACTCTACATGAAAACCTGAAGACCCGAAGCTCTGGAAACTTGAAGTTGTGAAGAATCTTTGATACTTAAAAGCTTTAAGCTACTGAAATCTATGTTAAGGTTCTAACTGAAGGGAAAGAAAATAAATCAAACAAGGAATGAGAGAGAGAAAACAAATAACAATACTATATTCAGAAAAGTGATTTTACTTGAAACTTTGACTATTTTATCTAACAAAGCCGGTGAGGACTTTATTAGACATCCGCATTGATTCCTAGGCCAATACCTAAACAAGGGAAAACAAGGCGGACTCAACAAAAACCCTTGTTGCCAACTTATCCTAGTACAAACAATTAATCAAGCATTATAAATACCAGATAAATTAAACAATTCGAGGCATGATCATCTAATGTTAGGACTATAATCTAGTTGTGAAATGTAGTAACCAGGATTATCTGAGGTGTGAGAAATGTACGAACAACTGAGCCAGACCACGTCTAAACAAGTATTACAATTTAACTAAATAATTTACTAAAATAAAATTACCTAAACTAAATATAATAACGCCCTACAATATCCTAATTATAAATGTTACTAGCTGGATACTAGACTAAGGACAAATTTACTGGAAATATAAAATATTATTTATGTGAACACAATACTAAAGGAAATTATAGCACAAGAACCTAACCTACTTATAAAATACCGTCGTTGGCTGTGTGATAAATAATGGCATTAATAAAGAAGTTAGGTATATTTTAAGTAAGTGGGTAAAATTAGACAAATTGAATGCGAAGCAGAGTAAATTAGGTTACTGTAAAATGGTTACAGTAGATAAATGTTAAGTACTTAGAAGTTAAAGGTAAAATTGGTTAAAATAATATATTAAGTTAATGACGAATATAATTATTTAGGGTGATTATGATAAAATATATAATATTTAATAAACCTTAAAACTAGAACGTGTTGCGTCGAAACGTCGATGATATTTTCTCCAAGGCAGGAACGGATAGGTAATATCTGGCTTCTTACCAATTGTAGGTAATATAAATCTCGAACATTGTAGATATAAAATGGCTGATTGCAAGCAACCATAAAGCCACAGGACCTCGTAGAAGTACCATGCATAAGTCATATAACATCAAACCATTTCTGGATAGGATGTAATGGCAACTATGTCGAAGGCCGAGTCTCACGAGGACTAATTCCGTTGCCAAACCCCTGGGCGCGTGACGCAAACCACTCGGGCAGTCCCTACCTAGCACGTAACACGAGCAAACGGAATATCCTCGTATATGGTACAGGCCCGAAGGCACAGGACCGAGACTATAATAGATATGTGACAATAGCGCCCGACGAATGAACATATACATGGCAATAATAAGAGCGTAGCCCATAATATTATGAGACCAGCCATTTTATATTGCATAAAGCAATAGCGATGAACAACTGTAAGCTATATTAGAAGCCAGTTGGAATAGGTATATAGGCATGATGAGGACGCCGCTCTGCTGCTGCTGACGATGGTAATATGATAACCGTTTCCGGCCACGACGACTGTGAGTATAAGTATGCATACGCATAACCGATGGGATTATAATTTCACGTCGCACCCAAATATGTACAGTACCTCGTACTACGCAAAGAAGACACGCTGTTGCATTCAGGTTTAGTATCCAGATCGAATAGTACAGTCATCCCCAATAAACGCCAATCAGTCTTAATATCACTACTGAGACATGCAGCCGCAAAGACTCAGCATTGACCAGATTCTTGCGACAGCAAGGAGTTTTTCTCAAGTCATCAATAGAATGTATCATCGTATAGCTTTCACACCTCATCTCGCCCATATAATAGAGTATATAGTAGGTAAATATATATTGGGGTCTTTGATGATTAAGTTTCAGCCACAACGGTACAAACGTCTCGCCCTCGCGGGTCTAAAGTGTTTTGAATGAAAGGCCAAGGCCTTCACGCAAACAGATCAAGGCGCACCGGTACCTAACCAAGACTGCAGCCCTTTTCAAGGCCCGTCCTGTGGATCAGAGCTAAAGATGAAGTCTGACAGAGCGGAATCTGATAAGACTGTCCCTAATCGCCTTGATGAGCGCATTTCATCGATCTGGAATAAACCCATAGCGTCGCAATTAGTTATTAGGTCTATTTGGGTACTACATGTACTATCAAAACCTTTAATAGCTGGAACACTCCACACAGAAGCTTAATAAAACGATTGGCAGTCCAGTTAGGGACATTACGTCATTGACGGTCACTGCTAGAATGGTCACCAATAATAAGACGCCACTGCGACCAATCCTAGCAACTACAATTGATTAGTAGGTGTATGTATATGTTGATATATGTATATATGTATGTATATGACATATCGATATCACGAGGTTCAAAGAAGGTTATATTGGATACCTAAATTGCAATAAAATATAATAAGCAAGGATCTCTTGATCCCGGTAGTACGTAAAATATCTAAGCCATATCACACAACGCAACGATAGCATTTCGACCTACTAGCCAGGTAACAATATTTATGCCATTTAAAGCGCATGAGAATAATCAATATGTACCATAGCTCACGCAGTCGGAAAGCTTTGCGAAACTTAGATAACCATTTAAGGATCTCTTCATCAGCATCCATACAGTTGTATACAACATAGCCGCTATCCAGGAACAGTCTCATCTGCAGCTAGCTCGAGCGATATCAGCGCAACCCCCGTGTGATGACGCAGTAGTAGTAACGAAGCCTTTGGCAAGCACGTAGTGGTGGTATGAGACGATGTCTCGTTCATACAGTTGTCATAGGCGCTATCCAGGAACAGTTTACAGATGGACCAAACGTCTCATCTACAGCCAGCTCGAGCGATGTCCGCACACCCTCCGTGTGATGACGCAGCAGTAGTGACGAAGCCTCTGGTAGTACTTGGTGGTGGTATGTGGTGATGTCTCGCCGAAGTGCCGTTGGATGTCATATAGTAGTTGACGGCGTAACGTCGATAGCGCAGACCCTGAACCCGTAGAATAGTACCGCATTTGACGCAATAATATATTATACCCTTTTCTCGTAAAGGTTTGATTTTCGCAAAGCCTTCCAATCGCACAAACCATGTCAATAAAGGCATTGTAATTTTATAGATATATTATTATAAATTGGATATCTAAAGACTAACAGAACCTACTCGTACAGAGACGAAACTGCGCCCCTATTCTGTAACTTGTTTTAGCTCACCTCAACGCTCACACACAAATATATCTTGACCCCGCGATGCATAGTAATTAAGCGTAGGTAGAGGTCTAGTTTCGTAACGGGTGACCGGCGGGGTGAGCCGCACTTGCGCGTAGCTAATAACAGCCCAGTACCCAATTAATGTAGGTACGTATAAAAGTAACAGTGAAAGATATTAATACCACGTATACGCAAATTAATCTACTGGTAAATTAATTATGTGATTGAGACGTAAATTACTAACGCAAATATTAAACAGTACCTAATAAATAAAGTGATGTACACGACAGAGTAAATATAGTTTAAATATCAACGAACGTAGGTCTATGAAACTGCAATTAATTAAACCTTCATATAGTTGACACATGACCTAACACATAACACTAAATCGTGAAGAGATTTCAAAAGTCATAAAATACTATTTATAATTTAAAATAATTGATTCTAAAAATAGTGACTCATCAACTATGTATGTACTTGTATGAATAGCACTCGATATTCAGTAAATAGCATTACCATCACCATTAATCTTATATTAGCATGCACAATATGTAGGATAGGTCAAATAAAACCACTTTCATTATTAAGTCAGGTAAAGAAGTACGCCTTTGTTGCCACCGATGACTACTTAGTGTTGGCAAATATTGGTTGCTCATTAATTAAATACGAACTACGGTTACGGTTGGGACAATAGAAATTTGTAGAAATAGGCAAAGCTTAACTCGACTGTTCATGACTAATATCAAGGTAAGTTGTCTTTAAGCCAGACTATCTAAATACAAGCTAAACGATTACGATTCTATGAATTTGTCACATAAACATTTAAAGGGATACTCATCACTAGACAGTTGCATTGTTACACAACGGACATTATAAGCTCAAAAGTTAATGTAGATATGTAGCAAAGGATAACGAACACACGCGTAACACAATAATCTAACACCAATATTTACCACACGAAGTTAAAACATTTACCGACGAGAATCTGTGGAAATAAAACGTTAAACACACACAAAATCCTAGAACATCCTATTCTAACCTATCCCTACGAGAATCCTATCACGTTCAATGAGTAAATTAATAGCACTCACATGCTTTTCTGATAATACTCCCACACACTGAACTAACACCTCGTTCTCGTTCCGCGTCCTCCAGGCAAAAGTCCCGATCCACGTGCCGCTCGCCTCATATCCCTTCCTCCACCCTCGAGAGCCCCTCGTCTCTCCAGCCCATGATGAGCTCACCCCGTTCTCGAGGGAAAACAACTGATTGGTTAACGCCATGATTCTCGTTTCCTATTGGTTTAACCAATATCCCGTAGTATAGTGTTTTTCCTACTCAACAACAGATGACTATTTTCTCCTAAAGCACATCCATACCCTACTCATTTTAAAACGTCTGTTCTTTGAGGTGATTGCCTAATTTATAATACTTCTTAAATTTTGTAGGATTGTTAATCTTTTAATTCATCTACTCACCTTTAGATGTCACTCAACTTAAACCACGCAACTAACTAAAACCCTTCCAATCCCAGTTGGCCATTTATACAGCTAAGTGCACAGACACAATAGTGATTTCATTCGTGGTCGGATAACATATTCATTATTCTTTGATCGAGCCTGTTCAGTTAGCTGCCTGACCTAACACGTAGTTCCACTATTTGTCGGTAGATGCTAAAACGCCCAGTAGCCAGACAAGTTACCCAACAAATGTCAAAGGTATCTCAATATATACTAGTATCGAGTTAACAACTACTTCTTTAACCGATCGAATAGCCGTAATTACTCTACTTCTCGCTAGATGTCGTTTGTATTAAATACAACTAACCCGTCTAATATGAAGTTAAACTTGTTCCGTAATTCCTTGAGTGATCGTGACTACTATATAATTTGTTTATCTGTAATTTAAGCATCAACAATAACATTTCATAAAGAACTAAACCCTTATTTAGGCCATTCGCATTTTTCGATTTCGATTATCGGTATTAATTTGAACGCCATCTATTTAATTTACCTTAACGAATGAACTTCAATAAGCTTTCAACTAAATTCGTTTTTAAGAACACTGATAGATGTCAGGTCTGTTACACAACGCGTACGTCGTATGATATATAAAAAAAAATACGCGCGGCGCTGACATCACGCCGTGTGCTGCAAAGACTTATGTCACTGTGTATGGACACACATTACCTGGCCAAGTGCTTCACATAGTTTTTGTATTTAAAGCATACCGTACGTATATAAGATCGTTTTTATGAACACGGCCCAGTTTTTATCAAATCCCGGGTTTTTAGGGCCAAAATGGGAAAAACGGAACCCTTATAGTTTCGTCATGTCCGTCTGTGTGTCTGTCCGTATGTCATAGGCATTTTACTCGAAAACTATAAGGTGTATTTGAATAAAATTTAGAGGATAGGTGTATTTTGTTAGCCGCTACATAGTTTTGTAATTAAATGAGTAAAACAAATTTTTAGGGTGCACTCATACATAAAACTGCAAGCAAAAACAATTTTTTTTTGTAAGCACACGTGTGGCACGGCGCATCAGTCGATAGGCTTTTCAAAATAAATATAAGGTTACTCAGCAATTTTTTTGATTAAATGAATAGAGTAGGAGATAATCGCCCCGAAAGTCACTGAAATTGTGTCCCCCCTCTAATTATTGAACGGTGTATTTTAAAAGTATGAAATTAATCGTGGACATGGGCTTATAAAATTCTTTCAATGAATAAGGTAAGGCGGCGGGGTTACGAAATGCAAGAGCGGCCAATGGGAATTTAGTGCCATGGCGTCCTTCACCTTCCCGCCACCGCTCCCCGACGCAGCTACCGATTCAAAAGTTAACGGACTTTTGGTCCACATTTCTCGGAACACTTGTCAGGCCGTCACTGAAAATTTTCGCTCCAGGTTACGGCAATGCCAAAATAATGAAGGATCACATATGGATGACGTAATTTAAAAAAAATAAAATATTCATGTGTTTTCATAATTAATAAACGGTTTTCATCTGATATAATTAGTTTTCATTTTATTTTAGTTTGAAATGTAAAAAGAGTTATGGTCCACCCTATTTTGAACAAGATCGGTTTAAAAGTTTTCGAGATATTGCTGAAAAACTGCCTTCCCTATAGAAAAGGATGTAAGGGCCGATTTCTGTGATAACACGACCTTTTAAATAGGCACGTAACCCTTCGGTTTTCGTGGTCCGACACGCACTTGGCCGGTTTATTTACTTTCACTCGGGTGAAATGCTTTAGTAAAATACCTCGATAGAACTTTTTTTTTATGATCATCATTTTCCGTCTCCGTTTTATATTTTCAGACCATCTTCTCATTAAATAAACAGTAATAAGGTAAATAAAATTACCCCGGGATACTATGAAATGAAATAAATAAAACGAGTTTATTTATGAATTTATTACGTTGTAAATAAACATTGCGTAACCAGTTCCATTATCCATCTATTAACATTGGCAACTATTTATTTTGCTTAAATATTTTCTTCATTTAAATTTATAATTAAATCTTTGGGTACGCAGAATGGTTATCTCAACGAATCGCCCTCTTATTTCTACCGAAGTCTTTACATTAATTAAAAGCTTATATGAATAATGATTTTAATAAGAGAAGAAAACGAAAACTGTTTTCATTCACAAAAACGACGAATAACTTAATACTCTTGTGGTTATGGTAATATGATACATATATATATATTTTTTTTTATTGATAGCAACAAACGGTCATATACAAAAATGTGTACAGAAATGCTTTTTTTTAACCTAAGACATACAATTTCCTTAAATTGTAATTATGCTAAATACAATATTTCAAAAAAGATTACATTTATTTATACGTACATATACCTACATAGATATTTGCAACACAAATGCAGTAAAGTTTTATTTCCAAGTTGCAGAATTTTATTTAGCAAGCAAATTAAGAATAATAAGAATACCTGAATTGGCTCTACGTAATATCTCACATTTTTTTACGGTGGAAGAGTTTCGAGACTTGGCCGATTTTTTACATGAAATATTTTTTGGATCAGATTACCAATTTTAAGAATATTGAACCACTACGATCATTAGAGGCTAAATGTGGATATTCTGCACACAGGTTCGCAATAAAAAAACCTTTTGTAATAAAAGCAATCTGATACACGTCGTTTCCGTACTTCAACACTGTGGGTAGATCATTGGCATAGCTCCAGCGATCCTGCTTCCTTAGATAAAAACGAATGATGCTAAGAAAGAACACTTTTTTATATAAGTAGGTATAAAGCTTTTTTCACAAAATCAATATAGGTATTCCGTGCCCGCAATGTGCACGGAATTTTGCCGCAAAGATAGGCTACATAAGCCATCTTCGAGCGCACGAGCGCCAAAACGCTAAATAGGAGTCGGAGTGGTCGCCATGGCCGAAAACGGTCGGACAGATCATCATCATCATAGGTATAGTGCGGATTTTTTTCTAGACTGGACCCATCGGTCCAACAAAGCAATTATTTAGCCACAATAGCCACGTGCCACAAGCGTTTCGAAATGAAAAGGCCATGTTTAGTAAATACCTACTTTAGTTGAATAGTAACTATATTGTTAAAGTAGTATAATGTTTTAAATACAAAATGGTTAACATTGCTAAGTAGGTAGTATTTTTTAACGTGGCATCCTTTAGTGCGTGTTGTTAGAGGATTCCGTCGAACAAATAAGTAGGTACTTCACTTTCGGATACCAGCGCTATCTTTTAG
Organism: Epinotia nisella; assembly: GCA_932294315.1. Lineage (NCBI taxonomy): Eukaryota > Metazoa > Arthropoda > Insecta > Lepidoptera > Tortricidae > Epinotia > Epinotia nisella. The sequence continues at coordinate 12,814,145 of OW028682.1, read as the reverse complement.
TATGTTATTAGGCATGTTGCCTGGACCCCAAAACTGCCGGGAGACAATCTCTTAAGAGCCAGTCTCCCCAGTAATGACGTCGTCAAAATCGCCACGGCCGCGTTTTGAAAAGTGTAGGTAAATTACATATAAACCATGCAGGTACACACGTGTGGGGTATTAAATGAAAGTTAAATAAATTTTCTATAATTCATTCCTAGTTTAAGTACTATTAGCAAAAGTAAAACAAAACTTAATTTTCTCAATTATGCTATTAATTTAATATAATAAATTGAAATGTAAAGCTGAAATACTAGTTATTATTTGTGTTGTACATAACTTTTATGTATTTTTTATAGTTTTGCCGGAAAGTCTGAAAGTTTGTGATTTTTTCTATGTTTTAATATACTTTTGCTAGTAGTACTTAAACTAGAAATGAATTATGGAAAACATATTTAGCTTTCATTTAATACCCCACACGTGTGTGTACTGTGTACATTGCATGGTTTGGATGTAATTCACACTACCAAACGCGGCCGTGGCGATTTTGATGACGTCATTACTGGGGAGACCGACTCCTTACAGATTGTCTCCCGGCAGTTTTGGGGTTCAAGAGACTTGCCTAGCAACATACTGAAAGATGGCACTGGTATCCGAAAGTGAAGTATTTTCCCGTAAAAAATCTTGGGCTGGTCACACTTTGTAGTAGGAATTATAGTTTTGATACTAGAAAATATTTTTGATTTTCTGTGCACACTGTAAAAAAATATATACGTTGACGTACACTCAAAGTCAGCTCACATAATTTCTATCACTATATATACAGTACTGTCAACGACAAACGCATATTATGTTTACACTTTCTCACCGTAAGTATATCATTGTAGCAAGGCGAAAAAAAAATGTGGTTTAAATAATACTTAGCTCGATAATAAGTACTATGCCAAATATCATCTCAATCGAAAACCGCGAAGTTTCTTTCTTGCTTGCTTACTTACAGGTAACACCGGAATAGGTAAAAACCACGTGAAACTACTATTCACGTACCTAATCAAAGTTATTGGCAAATGTTAGAACTAGTACATAAAGTATCGAAATATTTATGCAGCACGAACCTACTAAGTTGGGTACGACTTGTAAAATTGCAGTTTTTCGTTATACAACGCTTCACGCCGGGTTTTCACATTTTCGTAATTATTTACGAGCTTAAACAATAGTTTGCGGACCTCACTCGGTACATAGTCATTGTTAATATTATTTAAAATAAAACATAAAACCGTGAACGGATGGCATAAATTGATAACTGACTTTTAGCCTTTTTTTATCATAGACAATTTGTGATACCACAAGGAAATATCTGTCAACAAAATTTGGTTAGCCAGACTATAACAACATGCACTACTTTCCTTAGACTCAAAGCCACTTTTTGGTTTGGTTGAGAGTGTTGATGTTTACTACGTTTTTTGCAGTATCAATTAACGGTTACACTTAACAAGAAAAGAAAATCGCCTTTTTACCATTTAACAATGAAAGACAATCGCATTGTATAGTAGACACAAAGAGAAAAGAATTCCGCCTAGAAAAATAATCCGCAATTAAATATACTCACTTTTCAGAGAAGCATAAAAATTACACTTGGTTTCTGTCTCCTATCGCTTGTTCAAAAACCCCTCCGCATGACGACGTACTTAAATATCTGAAAGAACTTAATTTGCAGCGAAATTACGGCATAATAATTTTTACGTCACCCTTGGCCGTAAGTGGGATTTTCTGCCCGCTACGCGAGGAAAATCGCACTTCCTGGCCAAGGCAAGACTCACCTTCGGTTCGGGCCACAAACACCTGCGATCTGGGGCATTCACGAATTCACCGCGTATATAATGTACTATTAAGCGCTAACGTCTGATATTTGGTATGGTATCAGAAATTACAGCCAGCGTCAAAGATACTTATCTTATCTAGATTAGGGCCCTTTTGCATATACTTCGACCCAGTGGGATCTTTTGAGCATTTTTCCTCTCTTTTATGCCTACACCCAGGCTCGCTCCATCATTTCCACAAACCGGATGATGCACCTCAGTGGAAGTACATTGAATTTCTGTGGTTGTGGATAGCAGTTACTAAAGTAATTCAATCTTTGTCTGGCAAGGGCATGACATTCACACAGTAAGTGTTCCATAGTCTCATCCTCCTCGCTAAACATTCTACAGTCTAAACTATCCGATAGTCCCCCCATCTTGGCCAAGAGATTCTTGACCTCGAAGTTACCTGTGAACATCCCAAATATTATTCTGAGTTGCTTCCTGCACGATTTCCAGAGTTTTTTGGTCCAGCCCGAGTCCACTCCTTCTATAAAGAGCTTATAGTGCGTTAAGCCAGCCACATTCCTCCACTCGTGTTGGTGTTTGGTTTTGGCGTAGGCTTTAAAGGCCGATATTATGGTTCCCTGCGAGAATCCCACAAATGGTTCTGGACCTACAAAGTGATTTGTAGACCCCCTACTTGCAAGCTCATCTGCTCTTTCGTTGTCAATGAAGCCCTCGTGCCCTGGTATCCAAACTAGTTGCACCTTATTGTGCTTTCCAAGCTTGTTCAGAGCTTGGACGCCATTATAAACTAGTCTAGAATCCACATTCGGCGCCGTAAGCGCTTCAAGTATTTTCACATTTTTCGCTGATTAAAATGAATTGAGGTTCAAAAATAGACAATAATTTGATGTTATCTAAACCCAGGTGTTTTCAATAAACAATGTAAAGTAAGAAACAATAAGAAGCGTTAGGCAACCGACCAGCTGTTCACTTAGACCCCGACCATTGCTAGTACTGTAAGCATGTGGCCCCGCTGCGCATATTCCTCACGGAGCGCTGGCGCGGGCAGTACAAACAAACTGCAGGCGGACCCGCTATTTGCACCGTCTGACACTGACCTGAATTATGATTGAGGTGCTAAACTGGTTTAAGAAACGTACTTCCGACGCGTCCCTTGTTTTAAATTCAACCCTTACAAACACTGGTAACTTTGCCTGCTTGTAATAATATAATAATTCTCCGGTTGCTGAAACTTGCAATTATGACAACCATTTTTTAGGTAGGAAATGATTATTTTGTATGGGATTTAGGGTATCCAATAAGTAACAGTTGATTACTGTTGTGTATGACGGTACAGTCAGCCAATGTATATTATAGTACACAAGTGGTAGACCACTTTCATGGTTGACTGTACCTACCTAGTTATCTGAAGTTACTACGTGACTGACGACCTATAAATACAATACATGAACTTAGAGCACAAGTTTACAAATAGCAAAATGTTCCGCAATTACACATAATTGCTAGTTACAATAAAATTATAAACTAGTGCTAACTATGTTAAGTAAAATCTTCGTTAATAGGGAGATGGAAAATACATAAAGTAGGTACCCACACTTTTTATCAAAATACTAAATAAACTGTACCCTTTTTTATTGGTCTAGTGTATAGTTTTGCCAAATACCTCGATAGCATCCCAAATGTAAAATCCTCAAGCAGCCTTTGTTCCGTCCAAGAAACAGTCTGGAACATCTTTGCGGTCAGCTTCAACTATTCCTTTGTATAAGTTATTAAGCTTTGTAACTTCAGCAATAAGATCTGGTAGCATCGAATTACTACGAATGATGTAAATGTAGAATGTTTTGCCTGAGTCACACTATCATTTTAAGATACCTACAGTGAAATGTAGGTGACGGTTTATTTTTGTTTCACCTACAAACGTTTCATGAATCAATGATTCGCCGAATTTTCATATCGCCGAAAAAAAAATCAGGAACAGTTAACGATTTCGGGTTTTTATGTATAAACAAATCTAATTTAGTGGGTTCTACACAATTAACTTTTAGCTATACCGCGAAATTTAACGATTTCTACGATAAAAAAATGAAAATAAGTTCGGCGAAAAATCCCATTCGGTGAAACGTTTATCGGTAAAATAAGAGACACCCGTAGGGGTTTTGTGCATTTCAGCGAATATGATGAAATATAATCCCGGTTTTCTCCGTTTAGAAGAACACGTTCCTGGAAACTTGAAATGTATGCGCAGCGCATAATGCAACTTGCCGCTCGATATAACAGGAAAACACACTTATTCAGGAATGTCCAATACAAATCGCTCACAGTCACTGTGTACTAAAACCAATATTGGTGAATCCCAACGGCTACATTCAGAGTTTGATATTAAATTCCATAAAAGACTTTTTAATTTAGTTTTAGGATGGAATAATCTGCATTTTATCCTTTGAGGGGATCTGAATTTTATCATTTAAATTGGCGTTCGCCTGCGCAGTGCTCGCTGCCAAAGGCAGTGGGCGTCAGACGCCGTGAAGTGCTGTGGAGAAACTTCTATTAACGAGTTCGGAAGATTTAGTGGAGCCGTAATCGCAAAAGAATTATGTCTTTGGAACCTGTGTCGGCTATTCTGCGCGATTTATCGTGCGTTCACATAGTTTTGTTTGACAATGCGCGTTAGTCAACGGTTATCTACTAGGTATGCTAGCATACGAGTGTGATGTGTAAGTAGGAATATCATAATTAGATTATTGAGTGCCGGCTCAAAGTCCACATAATGTTGTCATAATATTTTGTTTCACATTTATGTATTGTAACGAATACGCGCCCCATTACTAACGTACATTGGCAAAAGGTAAATGCGTATGGTAGGTCAAAAGTCTCAAAAGTGTTTATGTACAATGTGTGCAATCAAGAACACCTAAAACTTCAAGAATAGTATGTCCCGTGCGGTCAGGTCAAAATGCCTAAGACTCTGAAACTAAGCGATAGAAAGTTCAGAAAAATATTATTTATCTTTTTTAGAATAATAAATAAGTACCTACTGCGTTACAAAAAATCAAATAAGCGTTTTTTCAATTAAAAATTAGATTTTGCTTCTAAACTATAAGTAAAATTTCAAAATTCCACTCGGGTAAAGCATCAAAATACATCAATCTACATTATTATCGATCGTTAATTTTTTTTAACCCTTTTCTAGACAAGGTATCTTGTAAGATACAATTAACTAACCCTTAATAAGGCAGTGGTCATATATTTACCACTTAGCTCTGGAGGACACAGATTAAAAACTATTTGATATAAACGTCATTCCGTTAGGTTTATGAACGCATACATAATCTGTCAATCATTAAAAAAATACGTTGGCAACACTATGAAGTGTCAAAACATAGGTCTGTGGCTGGTTATCAGGAAATTTAAAATTCGATCAATTTTGTGGTGTGCGATAAATACTTGTTGCCGATTTATTCAAGCAAGATTCCGGTAGGTGGTTTTTGTTGTTTTACGTAGTAATACACTATATTACCAAGTTATTTACGTGTTAGCCGTTTAGAATATCTATTTGCACCTATTGGAACGATAGTTCATGGTTGGTGGTAAATATTTTACCATTGCCCGGTACCGTCAAAAAAGGAAGGATCGATTTTAAAATTTTATTTTTTATTTTCTTGTTTTCTGGATTCACGACCAAAAAGAAACTGTCTGCAGCAGCTGTGTATATAAACAAAACCGGACAAGTGCGAGTTCAACTCGCGTGGAGAGGGTTCCGTACATAACACACAAAAATATTGAGAATTTTCCCGTTGCTTTGAATACTCAAACTTCTTATAGGTTTTCCTGTAATCTTGAGACTATTTTCCTAAGGAACTATTTTCCATATTTTTAAACCTAGTAGTTTCGGAGATAAGTGGGGGGGGGGGGGGGGGGGGTTATTGTCTTTTTTTCCTAAATTACTTCAAATCTGTTTATGCTAAAATTATAAAAAATATATATGCTTACAACAACCCTTTTTATCTGATATGTCACACAATACAGTTTGCGAAACTTTTTTTTTAAATTTTCCAGTTCACCCCCTAGTGGCGACTTCTTCAGAATTCATTAATTTACTTTACGCGTCCATCTTTGGGTCACCAATTTATATATGTTTACCAAATTTCAACTCAATCGGTCAAGTAGTTTCGGAGCAAATCGGGTGTGACAGACGGACAGATAGACGCACGAGTGATCTTATAAGGGTTTTTCGTTTTGAGGTACGGAACCCTAAAAAAGGAGGAATATTTGGAGTACCGGATGAAATCCGCCTAAATACATTACCACACTATCCCGAGGACCAAAAAAATTCTCAAGGTGCCGTTTCAGCAGCACGAAAAAAAAACAAAATCGATCACGAGTACGGTGTGACGTATGCAAAGTAGCTCTACGTGTCACGCCGTGCTTAAAAAGCTTTCATTGTGCATGACGGTATGTCCACACATCATCAATCTGGGGATAGTATTGCCTCAAGCAGCATGATGGGGCGGCGGTAAAATAGTTACCACGTGCTACATGCTATTATGAGGCAATGGTCAAATAGTTACCACCCTGTTTTTCAGGGAAAATGATTTCCTGAAAAATTTTTTTTGATAGTATGTTGATTATGGCTACAGTAAATGTCTAAAAAAGTTGCTTAATTTCTTTTTTTCAGAAATTAATACCTCTGTGCCCTATTAAGGGTTAAAAAAATATTTCACTAAATTTTTTGTAGTAAACCTGAACATTTCCATAATTTTATTTTCTGTACATATTTCTGAACGTATACGTTTAGCTAGTAACTGCAATTTTCAATATGTTGGCAACACTAATGTGACGTCAACTCAGTGGGATTAACCGGGTTCGACATGCTCTCGCGCAAGAAGGTCAGAAAACCAGGTTTTACTCTGTTTGGATATAGTTTTGGAACAAAATGTGACTGTTTTCATACGTCTAATAATATTTTTGTTTTGGAAGAATGAAGAATGTAACAAATAATTAATATTTCATGTGACTAACTGACCTTCAAAAGTTATGTATCTCAAAATGCACAGTGCGGGGTTCATGGATTTTTTTCATTTTTGCTCTGCGTATCCTGTGGTATACATTGCCAGCTTCATATCAATTTTCATTCTCCTTGCTACGTATCTTAAAGTATACGTTGCCCAGTTCATAGAGTGTGTGGTTTATTCGTTTTGTGTACCTATCTTATAGCACATTATTGCCAAGACGGGTCTTTATAAAAGTTTGGATTAATTTAGTTATGCATTGGGTTGCTGCTTTGCATGTTATGTGTATTTTTTTTAAATTTCGGAACGTGCACGGCTATCTTTTTGCTGAGACTTTGCTGGCTTATGGTACTGACTTTTGTCCCAAAGCGAGGGAGGAGAGGGAGGGAGGGATAAAGTCAGATATTGAGGAATCATCTGATTCAGAATCAGAAACTGCACCAGTTCTCCCTCAAGGCTCGAGCTCGATGTAGAAAACAATGGTAGTGATGCCAGTTCTCCAGCCCCTTCATTACCCGCTTCCTTCGAAAACTTGCACATTATCGGACGATAATACATCTAGTTTTCAAAAAAGGCTGCACCCGTCTGCACTTCAGTCTCTGCTTTCACCAATTGCACCTATGCCATCGCCGTTTACACCAATGGCATCAACAGCATCGCCAAGTGCACCAATGCAATTGCTGCTAAAACATCCGAATCACCGGTTGATTTCGTTTACATCTCTAAATTGTCGGATCTGGATATGTTTAAGATTTTCTTTAATGGAACTCATATACATTTCACTCCTACTGTTAAAAACCTAGGTATTACCTTGGATCAGACTCTCTTGGGCACCTCATTATAATGTGAAGTCAGTAAGAAACAGCTTCTCTCCATTCTCTGAACTTTATCTCTCTTCAACCAAGACGTTGCTTGCTCGTTCTCTTCTACTCCCACTTCTTGACTATGGTGGCAGTGTATACCTTTATCTTAAGGAAGAACTGCTTGGCGAGCTAGAGCGCTTGCAAAATGTCTGATAATATTTTCGGCCTTCGGAAATACGATCATGTATCCCAATTCCGCAGAGAACTGAACATTCTGCTTCATGGCTGACGGTAGTGGCCATCGTTTGCTGTCTAGCGCGAACTTGGGCCTGTCTATCCCACTGTGATCCCATCTCACAAATTTCATGCATACCTACGATAAAGCTTTCGTGGTGTGCTCTGTGAATTTATGATATGAGTGGTCACCAGTCGCAGTCGGTTGCGTCACTCAAGGGGAAGTCAAAGAAACTGTGGCTTTCTGTTTTTGGCAAGTTTCATATCTCTCTTACTTATTATCTTTAACACATTTCCAATTTAGACCTTTGCTGTTCTTGCGATTTGTGAATTTATCTTGTGCTTTTATGTGTATGTTTCTTTTTATATATTTTGTTTTTTTGTACCTTGTCGTACAGCTTGCTGAATTTGTCTGCCTCTGTATATTTTTCCTTTCATATGTACTCAAAGGTTAACTGGAAGAGATCTCTTAAAGGAATAAAGTCGCCTTTGTACTTGCCCTTTCCTCGTGTAAATTTAACTTTTATTAACGTGTGTACAGTAAGAGCTTTACTACTATTACAAAAAACCACCATATACTGCTCTAAAATGTAATTTGAGTTTGTGCTTATCACCTAATCGTAATTGTTTTGTAATGTTCCATTCAAAATAGATTTATAACATATTAAAATTATAATTATTATATACAAATACTGGAGTAGTGTTAATTTTTTATCTGCGTTTCATTAACACATTCTTGGCAATGTATCTTCTGAGATACATTGCAATCACAACAAAAAATGTGGGTATTCCTGGCAATGTATCCTGTGAGATACATATGATATTTCCAAAAATAGGCCAGCAAATTTTTTTTTAAATATTTTTTTCTAGTTATAGTCAAAGTCAAAGTCAAAGTGATTTATTCTTCAATTTAGGCATATTACATGCACCTATGAATGTCGATAAACTACCACCACAGGTTCGGAAAGTAAACCTCTGCCTCGAGAAGAACCGGCGTAATAAACTCGGCGAGGTGTCATTTTTTCAAAACATTATACAATATATCATATCAGTATCAGAGTATTATAAAATTTTAAAATTACATTGCTACAGTAGAAAGCCTATTTATATATAGTATTGATTATCTTTCAAAAAAAATATCGAAATTCACCATTTTTTTATTTTTTGCCAAGAAAAGGGTTAAGTAATGGTCTGTTTTCACAACCTATTTAAAGTATCGATTTTCGCAAATTTCCGTGACCGGGCGATTGAGGCTAAAATTTGAGGGTTACACACGCCTTTACATCTGAGGGTTGCAGACAAGTACCTACGTCGCAAATATGATCTTAAACCCCAGGTCGGCGCCAACCACCGTGACATTACCCGCGACTCTCGCGAGACACACTCCTACACTCTGAGGCCTGATCTTCGGAATTAGGTCGCTCGAGTAATTATCATAAAGTTTTAAGCGACTAACTTTTGGCAACACTATCAACGTTTTAGCTTTAATCCTTAGGAATGTTGATCCGTTAATTAGAAAGGCTTTTTCTGGCTCGAGTGCCTTTGATCTTAATTGAAGAGTTTGGCAACTTATATTGTTAAGAAAGCTGAAGATTCTAGCAGCACATTTTGGACAAGTTATTTAGGCACTTATTTCGTAATAGCTAATTGTGAGTGCAACTCTAGGTACTAGCGAAATATTGTAGTATCATTTGTAAATGTCACGTGGGCATTGCCTAAGTCTATGGATAGTGTTTAATGTATGTAATAAAAAAAAAACATAATTATAAAGTAACTAATTTGACACGATATAGACTACACTATATTATATTCGATTGTTCGTCAATATTACATACAGAATAATACACACGCTACCATATATATATTTTCAGCACTCGTTGCATTAAACCATAAACTAGAATTTCTGGAATTTGATGCGATTGCGATACCTATTACTCAAAGGAATAAGGAGAACAATAATTCTTCGTTAGAACGTTGAAATAACTGTTACTTAAATTTCAAGAAACGAAATATTATTAAGTACAATCGTTAATACATAAGTCGTTTAGCGGAAAATGGTTATCGCAATTATGAAATTCGGAAAAGATACTCTTTCGAATTAATAAGTCAAGAAACAAGAATTAATGGTTATATAATAAAATTTAGCTATTTCACTTACTTAAATAACAACAGTTTGAATCAGCTAACATGAGACGAACCATAATATATCTTTACAGTACACATGGTGTTACTTTCCCGCACTAGTGCGGAAATGAGCACTTTCCTTGCATATGTTGAAACTTTAAAGAGACATATGTACTGTAAAACGTTGTACGATACACGTGCGAATAGGTAATTCGCAACTCGTGTCGATTTAAAACACTCCCTTCGGTCGTGTTTTAATTTATCGCCACTCGTTGCGAAGTTCCTATTTTCTGCACTTGTATCGTAAATAACTATTTCACAACTAACACAAATACTAGACACGATTATGAATTAAATATTCCATTAATTAAGTATACAGAGATCTGAAGTCCTGGAATGTCCGTTGAAACGTGTTTTACAAATAAATTTCTCTCTCGCGTTCTCGGTGCATTACTTACCTCGTTTTATATTTACAAAAACGTTGTTTTTTTGTTTTTGTTTATAACTTAATTACATGAAATTTCATCTCAGCAAAGTGATCCTTGCTTCGCAAATATAATCTTATACCTCTGACTCTGAGATATCACGTTAATGTAGCGCTCTCTCATCATTAAAGTTGTCTGTAAGTACACGTCTAACAGCTCTCTAGAAAATTAATGTAACTGGATAAAAAGTAGGTACCTGCAACTAAAACATTTTATTATCTTTGATGATATATTTAGTTCAGACAACCGTACGGTAAACTTATTTGTTTATATGAATTTTGGGATGAAAATCTATCCTTTGTCCTTAATTCAATCGGTTCAGCGGTTTGAGCGTGAAAAGATAACAGACAGACATAGTTACTTTCGCATTTATAATATTAGTACCTACTTATGGATTGTTTGAAATGAAAAGGGCTTCCTTATGGCTCAGTTACATGATTTTATAGATAAGCTTACTCCGAACGCCTTTTATTACAAACACTCCGCCGCCAAATTGGTGTTTCTGTGGTCCACCTCACCATAATAGATTTTTCAGTATTTTTTTGCATATTTTCTTATCACTCGGCCGTAACCTTTTCTACTAAACTGTAGGACCAAACTAACGGACTTGTAATATACATACTAATTGACTATGTGTAATTTTAAGTGCAATTGTATGTCGTGAAAATAAATAAATCATAAATCATAATATACTAAAAATAAAACTGCGTCAAAAAATGTTACATCCTAAACTTAAATGAAACATCGATAAGAAATAGACTTTTTATTCAATTTTACGAAACATTCAATATCTCTGAAACGACCGCCATAGGGTACCTTTACGTCACATATGTTGCCATAAATATATCATATCCTTTGCTGTTAATCCGTACAGTTCATCTTCCCATCTATTAATTCCTTCACTCCTGTATAAATGACTCATCCTTGTAGGTATAGAAATATTTAAGGCCTTATATATATATTTTTTAAATAATATCAAACTTTAATATTTATTCTCCAATAAAATTCCAAAACACATTACCGAACTTACTGACTCTAAATTCAAATCTGTCGTAAAACGGACACTTATTTCAAAAGCATATTATAAGATAAACGACTACATCATGGATAGGGATATTTGCCAGCGATAAAATCCTGCACTAGAAATTGTGGCTTTAGAACAAAACAAAATTAACTTTTTAAATGGTGCGTGGATTTGTACTAAGCGAAAATTTTTGATATGTAAAGTTATATGTTAAAATTATTTATTTGTATTGTATCTTTATAAGTCAGTCTAATTATTAATATTTTAAGTAAGAAAGAATGAGTTTTATTAATTTTATCAAAGTAATAATAATGAATTATTAGCACTACATTGTATAGCATAATTCGTATGGAAAAAAGTTGGATCTCGAGATCTCGGCACGTTCGACATTCAAAAACATTTTCCACGCTAGCGGATATAATGGACTTTTGGGCGCTGACTTTGAGCGATAAAATAAGCCTTTCCAAGCTGGTGAGGTGAAGAATAAGTATAAATTTTCTTTTCACTCCGAAGGTCATTGGAGCTCCCAATGACCTGTAAATGTCAGTTTTTTCGTGTTGCTTATGGCTTATCGTATTAACAACGAGTTTTGCGGAAATAGTATCCCATATTTACTTCAAATTTCGCAGCCTTCGAGATTATGGCATCAAACCAGTTTTTTGGACGTAACTTTTGTGAAAATGAGTTAAAAATAAAAATCTCTCTTACGTTGTTAGAGACGTCATAAGGAACAGTTAGATGTAGATTGCATATAAAAGTGCGTAAACAACATACTTATATTGAAAATTGTAGCAATGTAATTTTAAAATTTTATAATACTCTGATACTGAAATGATATATTGTATACTTCTTCTCACTCCTTCTGTTCACTCCTTACATGTATAGTTTAAGCTTAAACCTCTTGTTTGCTATTCAAAATTACCTTCATGTGAAGAGCGGTGTCTCTTGACACAGGTACCCCGGTACTTAAAAAGAGATACCAACCTATTTATCTGTTACATAGACCTAGTGTTACCCAATAAATCATTTTTCATTTTTCATACTGTTTTGAAAAAATGACACCTCGGCGAGTTTTTTACGCCGGTTCTTCTCGAGGCAGAGGTTTACTTTCCGAACCGGTGGTTAGTTTATCGACATTCATAGGTTCATGTAATATGCCTAAATTGAAGACTAAATCACTTTAACTTTGACTTTGACTTTGAAAACAGAGCTTTTTTAGACCATGCTTGAAAAATTCATTAAAAAAAACAAAATTCTCTTCGTGCAAAGGTAGAAATTGAAGAACCGATAAGCGTCTGTGCCATCAATTTATCTATAGTCGGGCTCCGTCCGGAGCCCCTAATGCAAGAATCACTGTGCTTGTTTATCGCAAAATAATTTCCTTTTAAAAGTCACGTAAACGCAAAATTGATTTTGTTCTAGCACAAAGAAAAAAATCCCGTCCACTCCGTCTACAGACTGGCTCATTATTATTTCTTGGGCGCAAAACTCTGGCTCGAGAAGTTAGAGAGCCACAGCCTCATTTTGAAGTTAATTAAACGGCTCTCATCGGAGACGTCTTCATTATTGCCCGCGCGTCGGGAGACAACGCTACTACGGGTACTCATGCTCGTCTCACACAGCTTCTTAGACTACCCAGTAATTTTTCAAGCGTAGGACAACTCAGCTGTCAATTTCCCATACATAAAATGACACTTAGTTAGATGTGATGACTCGTACGTAAAAAGCGACGTAATCTACTAACAGGACCAGCGCTATGAGATAAATACTAATAAATCCAGATAACTGTGATTTTATATAATTACTCAACATCTTATACCAAAAAATATATAATATTCGTTCCACTGCGTTAAAAAAGTCACCTATTATACCTAATTTTGGTGACGTAGTGAAACAATTTAAATTTAACTAATGAAAGTTCTTAACTATATATATTTGCCGCCTTCGCGGGTGAAACTCTCGGGCCGTTGAGTCCGGACGCCCACAGGCTTTATAAAGAATTAAAGAAAAGATTGCAGAAAATACGGCTGACCAAAAAATAGGGCAGGCTACTTCCTCGGCCAACGGATTGGAATTGCAATCCAACGAGGAAACGTGGCCAGCCTTAAGGGCATCCATCCCAGGGGCTGCGACCTCGGAGAGAATAAATAATACTAGCAGTTAGATAGATTTAAGTTTTTAGCGTTAATTTTATATAGATAGTAAAAACATTTATGAGATTTGTCGTGTCTGCTCTGTGTCCACACAAGTCAGAGAGGTTAATTTATTTCGTCAGCACGCCTATAATTCATAGGGAAATTTATATTAGTAGGTATTATTTATTCTGTGGTTATAGTCAGTTACATCTTCGCTTGGCGCGCGTGAATGCGAGCACGTGAACATATTGAAATACAAAAGATAAGCGCAATTGCGCAGTGGTGAACAAAAAGTAGCTAGTAGGTACTGAGATGGGTTAAACTGTTAAGGTCGAATAAAACATCATTTGATGAAAATAAACTCTTCAATCCTAGTACAGGAATTGTCTTTACATTGAATTTTATACAATGTATTTAGTGTCTAAATGTCTAACATGTTTCCTTCATATGAGTTGCAATAAAGAATTTAACTTTGACTTCACATCGTAATGGAGCAACAACGGTAGCATACGAAATAATTTACACAGTAGATAGCGAAGGAGTTCCTAGAAAGTGGGTAAGAATGGGGCTGGCAACTGTCATACTGACAGCACCAATAATGGTCCTTAAAAAATCTAAAGATAACAGGGTTGTGGATTTAAGCTATGGGGAAGATTTTTGCCAAGAACTGTATATGGTTTTCGTTCATAGTTAGGTACCATCGATCCTCTGTCTCTCTCTCTCATCGTATGGAATCTAGAAAAGCGCCATCTACAATTAGCTTTTACCGGCCAATCCCATTCCCAGACTATACAACTGTATTCCTTAATTTCTTATATGAGTGGATTGCAAAAAAATTGTACATAGTTAAGAGCCTTAATCTAATTTACGATTTAACTTTTTACAGTTTCGTGACGGCAATTACCCGTATAAAATATATGGGTAATTGACGTTATGAAACTGTAAAAAATTAAATCATAGATTAGATTAAAGCTCTTAACTATGTACAATTTTTTTGCAATCCACTCATATTTTTGGCTGAGCGTTTTGTACATTCACAGGGAGAAAATGGTTTGCTTTTCGAAAACAATTAAAATTCCTTAAATTGTATCCATCAATAGGTAGTTACATAACAATAACATTTGATTCATCTTTGGATCCTGAAACGGACTTTACAATTATCTCGAACAAACAGTTGTTAATTATGACATATCAATGGCCAAGTGACAATCTCATGAAAATATATAAGCGTAACACACTCAATTTCATCAGATTTATACAAGATCCACGATTTTCAAACTGGATTTTAATTCTTATTGCAATTTGCCCTGGAATGGTTTCATTGAAGAATGCACGTTTTACACTCCTTCAAAAGCTATATCTGATTAATCACTACTTATTAAATCTTCAAATTGTATTGAATACCGATATCTTACTTAGAGAAATTAATTTTATTCAACCTAAGGCATTGCCTTTTGATTATATCGGAAATTAAGGAAAAAACTTTGTACTTAGTTAAGTTATTAATATGTTTGCCACTCCAGTGAATCCATGGAATATATCTAGTAAACTGGAACTCAATTTATAACGACCGCTTTTAATATTGTATCAGGCACGAGGTGCACGGAAATACACGCTTTGTTGCTGCACATACTCGTTCCTATTATAGAAATGACGGAGCGTAACATAATTATTCTGAACTGGCCGCTATCGTGTAACGATTTGTTTGGATTCAGGAATTGACGCCGAAAGTCACGTCTCCGAACATGGCGTAAAATGAGACGCAAGGAGAATCCAGCAGCAGAAACATTCCATTCAATTTACGGCAATTGACACAAAGGCCCTAATTTCTTTATGACTCTGTCTTACAAAGTCAGAATGACAAAGACATCAAAGTAGAAGGATAAAACTGGCCGAGCGTGACGAGGGAGTTAAAACAAGCAGTTCTTGACAGATCATACAATTACTAAATTATTACATACTTACTGAAATTTATTACGAGCCGAGCCCTTGAATTGACGACAGACATGTCATCGAATATTATTTCATGGACAACGTTTCAAGTATTTTCATTTCATCCACAAGTCATTTGGTTTAGGTACAGTCAAGGGCATGTATACACCATACAGTCTCAAAAATATGTACACAGACCTTATTTCTGCAACAATAAGGTTGTAGTATACATATTTATGAGACTTTGAACGAATAGGTACATGTTGGTGCCCTTGATACTGTACCCTTCAATTGCCGACAGACATTTCATCGACAACGTTTCAAGTATTTTCATTTTATCGACTTACGACGATGTATGTCGATAAAATGAAAATACTTGAAACGTTGTCGAATAAATAATTATCGTTGACTTGTCTGTCGTAGTATCGATTCTTTGACGCAATGACTTGTCGATGAAATGAAAATACTTGAAACGTTGTGGATGAAGTAATATTCGATGAAATGAAAATACTTGAAACGTTGTCGATTAAATAATTATCGTTGAAATGTCTGTCGTAGTATCGATTCTGTGACGCAATGACTTGTCGATGAAATGAAAATACTTGAAACGTTGTCGATGAAGTAATATTCGATGAAATGTCTATCGGTAATTCAAGGGTAACCTTACGATTATTGGGATACTTCTGTACTATTTATCAGTGGTAGTTTCATTTTAGCGACTTATCTCTCTATGTGTGAGTTCTTTGATGGTATTAGTTGGATTGTCATATATTGTATATATATTTGTGTGTCTGTCTTTTAATACAGAATATACATACGAAACGTCTCCTTACTGTCAAATAATGCCTCAGGATCTTTATGGCTTCTATTTTTCAACTACAAATCCAATTGATTCAGATACTAATCTTATCATTCCTAGCTGATTTTCAATATTCCCTGCTCACGCAGACTTGGTAATGAATTTACGCATCAAGAAATAATACTCGTCTCCGGAGTTGGGCCCCAGTAGTAACCCTACTCCCCAGTTCATCAAAAACTTGTCTGCCTAATATGAACCATGTAATATTTTAACCTACGTCTAATATACGATCTTAGCCCACTTTGGAACTACTTAATCCGGAGTCAACGTGAGTACCCGTCATAGTTTACTTCGAGACAAGTTGTTGAGTTTGCCTGCAGGCGCCCGCAATACACTGTCGCTACATGCACCTCAAATACATTGGGATTAGTTAGGACATTCCTGTTTTAGTATCGACGAGTAATGTTGCAAAAACCAGTGCTTACATAATTAGAAATTTGCTGATGAACCTGTTATAAACGCCATTAAGAAAGTTAAGAACATTATAATGTAATAAGTTTCCGCGAATATTATTTAATGAACATTGTGATAAAGAATGTTTTCATTAAAATTATACCTTTTACTTTTTCTCATAATTATATTTCAGGTTTACACGAGTTAGGTATATTTCACGTCAGTACTGAGGTTATGATAAGGAAAACACTGTTCACTATTTACCATTCCATTATGCGATGTTATTGTTTGGGCCATCACAAAATGAAAACTTGAAAACGTATGAAAAATTCGAAACACATTTTATTACTTTATCAGGATCAGGATCAACTAATAAGTAAGAAAATCCGCAAAGACTCGTCCATGTTAAAGGATTACGATTTTGCGGCGCTTACTGTGGAAAAATGGGTGGTCGTCAGATATGAGAAACTTCTACAAGGCCTTATATTCGCGGCTGCACGGCTGGTCTAAGCCACTGGAGACCACAGAACTGGCGTGGCGCTTACTTCTCGCAACGAATTTAAGAACGATTAAGAGATGTAATGCTGCCAGCAGAATGGGGTTCATGCCGCAGTCCAGGGAAGTAAGACACTTCCCTTTTTTATGCTTTCTATTATAGTTGCCTATTTTAATTTGTATTGTGCGTCTTAAATTTCTGTTCTTTTCTAGTTTCGTGTGAATAAACGATTTTCAGACAAAAAACATTTTTTTTAACTAACAAAACAAGTACTAAGATTTTCATTGCGAAATTAAAGTCAAAGTCAAATCACTTAATACGTTAACACTTTCGCTGCCAGAAAAACCACGGGACCGGCTACAAGCGTACGCGGAGCGATTCTTGGCAGTGATTTCTTAAAAAGGCACAGAAAAATACATTAGAATAAAATAGCATTAACAATCGCCCTAAAATGCACTTCATACATTTCTGGGCACGTGTTTTAGTAACTATGTACGCGAATCATGCCCGTTATAATTTTAATATATTTTTCTCAAACATGCAATGAAATGTCGTCCTTACGTGCGTTATAACAGGCTTCAAAGTATCACGTTTCGGGCGGAACAACTCGAGTGAACTGTAAAGGAATTTCATACAAAATTGAAGGCCTAGGCCGGGAAGTATTTTTTTTTTAATGTTAACTTGGCGTCTGTGTTCATCAACAGGCTAAACAGCTGAATTCTATTTCCGGGAAGTATTTTTTTTTAATGTTAACTTGGCGTCTGTGTTCATCAACAGGCTAAACAGCTGAATTCTATTTTTTTATATTTTCTAGTGGCTGAATGGTTATCGGACCAAAAATATCCGCGTTATTGCCTATTACACACGAACCTTTATTATGAATACAAATCTGTATGATTCAGTGTGTTTGATGAATAAATTAAAAATATTATCTATACGTAAGTCACCAGAGGCCATAGACAATATTTAAAATCCTCTGCATTCCTCTACGGTCTGCTCCCTACGGTCGGCCGGCAAGTCCATCTTTCCCGGCGTCTGCAGTAATGTACTATTAGTAATGCAATATTTAATGATGCATTACTTGTTTGTTAATATAAATTATTAAATTTAATGTTGGTACATTTACATAGGTAACCCAAATGCAGTTTAGCAGCTTCTGCGCGCGATTACGTCCATTGAACTCCTATACCAACTTCCAAACTTCAAAATTCATCAATTCATGTAGTTATTTAGCATAAGGGGACACAATCCATACCCATACTAATATTATAAATGTAAAAGTAACTCGATTAAAAAGAAATTTCGTGTGAAGATAGTTTCAATCCCGGGGAAGAACATAGGATTGGGTGGAAGTTTGAATGGATGCGCGATATAAAGGAACTTCACGCGGATTAAATCTTGGGCAAAAGCTAATGAAGTATATGATTTTGTTAGGCTCATTGAAAACGTAATACAGCTACGATTTATTTTAAAAATCTTTTAACTTCTCCAATAAACATTTGTCAAGTGACAAATGAGTGAGTTCGCGAATTTGAAGACGTATTTTACTGTAGTAACCTCACGCTGATAACAAAAAAATCTGCTGTTAACAAACGTTATTATTTCCATCTTGTTGGTCATCCGCAACACTTGAGACCCTTTCAATAAATGCACTCATTAGAGCAAGTGAAATTTACTTAAACTGCTAAACCATCAGTGAAATTTACTTAAGGGGAAATATGAGTGGTAATTTTTCCATACAAACGTTCTCGACTGTTTCCTTCGAGGTTTTTGACCGTAGATTAATTACATCATCATCATCATCATCATCATCATATCAGCCGAAAGACCGAAGAATAGAAGATTAATAATTTTTTGAAAAGTTATCAATATCTGTGTCGGTATGTTTTGCTTTTTTGACATTCTTTTTTATTAGTGCTAGGTTGCTTAAAACGGCCTTTTTTAATAGTCCGTAATATAGGCCTATTATACAAATCCTTCAACAATAAGTGCAATTAAAAATAAATTATTAAATTTCTACTCATCACACTTGCTCCTAAAGGGCCTCAAAACGCGCAGGCATACAGAGCTACAATAGCATTTATTACGCCCATGGGCGTAATGGTTTTTTTCTTAAACTGTATCTGTCATTCTTACGTCAGTTATAAAGCAAGGAGGTTTTAACTCGAACACGATATTTGAAGACGTATTTATACATAAATTTAAACGTAAAAACACGAATAAAATATGAATAACAGAATGAAGCAATGTAGTGTCCGTGTAAATTATTTTTAACTGTGATTTTAAATCATGGCTATATGCCGGATGGTCTTTGCTCTAAGCGCCTCACGTTTTGTAGTTTTTATTACGATTAGTAACAATTTAGTTAAAAATGTATTGGTTTCCTCGCAAATGTGATGAACAACATTAACAAAACAGTAAGATTGTTAAAACCCGAGTCATCAAAGCCCTCCGCATTCGGCGTCGGGCTTCTAATAGACTCTCGTTCGTAATTCATATCTTACCGTACTTGTAACACAATGTACTATTCTTATCCAGTCCAACCCGTTGTTACGATTGGTTAAGTTTGTAATGTGTTTACTTTGTAATTTGGATGCTCGTTATACGCTAAAACGTGGTATTAATTATGTAATTATGTTGCCCAATCTATCAACAATCCAATAAACACATAAAAATGATAAAAAGAGTTAAACACAATCATAACTTTATTATGTTAAATAGAAACAGCTGCAATGTGATAGCAATTGGCGGTCCGAGTTATCACATATCTGCATTCACAGAAAGGTTTAACTGCCGACTTCATTATGTTCGAGTGCAACTATGCGATATGATATTTTTTGCAAAACTTCTCAGTATTCTACGAGTCTACTGTATTCTAATTAATACCTAGCAGTGGCGAAGTGTTTAGGAATCTGCAAAATTAATGAAATATAATTTTAACCGCGAAGAAATAAGTTGACCTGAGGGGTAATTAAACGACCATATACTGTGATTTTCGAGCATTAGGCCATAAAAATGACATTTAGATCAACCATGAGTGAAGTCTCTTTTTACAATGCAAATGCAGGGGTTTTCATTAATGGTTTTTATTTGTGAATAAGTAAGTTGTTTGTATTATTTTTAACAATGAACGATGGCATAAGTAAAACAAAAGAAAGGATACATCAGCATCCTCTGTTACAATGTAAATACATGTGTCATAAAGACAAAACAGAACGAATAGGGTTGATATTCACTAAGTTTACCGATAACTCACACCAGGCGAATGCAAGTTTGACCTCCAATTACGTTAACTTTGCCACCAGCTTAGGGATCAAGTTATGCTGAGAGGCGAGCGGTGAGGTGAGTCGAGGTTGTGAATAATACGTAGTTGAACGGAGCGCCCCTACCAAAGTTGTAACAAGCAAAAACTTTTGTTTGTCTACACACTGTTAGCTCGGTTTTGCAAAACATTGGTTCACAGTCCTAAAACTACTGCAATGCTAGGATTATTCTCGTACTAGGACATATGAACTGGGGACGTAGCAAAATCATCTTGTAAACGTTAACTTGAACAAAAAAGATGCCTCGAACTAGGCCTAACCTAGGGCGGTATCCGTTCTGCAATATTTGACAGACGGTGACATGTACCTACATATACTTTAATGTCTCTGAAATTCTGATTTTGAAGTGACATATCCCCTTCTGGCTTGTTTTTTCGATACCGATTTACGATCTGATTTTATCTTATTTAGCTATTGCTTTATATATTTTGTCATATTAGCAAAATATTGCCAATTTTATTGCATGTAGTGTAGGTAGGTACTTAGAGTGCAGTCATTTCAATAACCTTATCATTAAATGAGTGACATCATTGAACAAAGAGGACTCGCCTGTTGCAATTCCGATGCTAACCTCGGTTGTTGTATCTTGTTCGAATAAGTCGTAAGGGAGCAAGAGGCAAACAATTATTACAACGTATTCATCGGTGTCGCAGTACAAGGATCGGCCTTGACGTTACGTACCATAACAAATATGATGTAAATGTGTGACTAAGTTTAGTTTTTCCTTGTTTAAAGGATAAAATTACTAAATAATTAACACAAGTATGCTGAGCTGCTATCAATCTGAATCACTAAAATTGTTTTTCCTTAAAGTGGTTTTCTCTGAGACCGTGCAGTAACCTAACCTAATCTGTAACATTACTTTTTTACTACACAATGAGTAAAAAAAAACTGGACACCCACCGAAGGTTCCGTACAAAATTACAAATGTATAGTTTTTAGACTTTCCCCTGTACCTACTTGAAGATAAGATAATAATTACTTAAAAAAACATGGGGTTTACGAAGCTGCCGTCGTTTTGTAAAAATTATTGTTGAGGCAAAACATACATTTAGGGAATTAAATTTAGTAATTTAGACTTGTTAATTGTAACTGTAGCTCCTAGAAATGGGCTCTAGGACTTCATACTGAACGCAATATTATGAAGTGTGAATTTATTGAATTATTGTTATTTTATTTGTTCAAACAATTATTACACAGTATTATAGTTATAAAACGTATGTACTGTGAATCTTAACATTACCTGAATACTTAATATACTAGGTAGACCGACGGTCATCCATCGCCACGCAGAACCCCAAGCATTCACGACAGACTATGAAGGCTACTAGGCTCGAATCGAATCGAAATAATTCGCCTTCATACATTAATTAACTATGAAAGTGCGTAGATTGATTCGGCGCGGCGCGGCTCTGCATGCGTCAATCGACGCACTTTCATAGTTAATGTATGAAGGCGAATCATTTTCGATTCGATTCGACTCGCCTAGGCGAGCCTAGTGGACGCCAGCCTTTACCCAGCTACTAACAAAAACATTATATTAGCTTGGTGCACGTGGAAAAACGCGCAATATAATGTTAATAACAACACAACATAAACATATAATAACAAACAAAAAAAAAACAGCACACACTAAACATAGCGAAAAACCATCTTGACAAACATTCTATTAAAAAATCCTTTTCATTTAGATTCAACCGTTTGGGACAAAACTAAACACAGTAAAAAAATATTGGGACCGGGAGCGACGTAGGTACAAAAATAAATCTCTTGGTAAAGCATTCATTTGATTTTTTTAATCATCATCCTTCTAGCGTTTTTAACCCCCGACGCAGTGTGTATGGATGTCTGTGTACCTGTGTGTCTGTCTGTGGCATCGTAGCACCTAAACGAATGGACCGATTTTAATGCACTTTTTTGTACGAAAGCTGACGTGATCGATGTTAGGTTTTAGCTACGTTTCAACAAAATCGGTTTAGCCGTTTTTGAGGTATTAAACTTTGAAAAAATCGAGGGTTTTTCAACTTTTCTAAGTTGTAGTTCTTCCCCTAAACGAGCCCGGTGTCCGCTTCGGCAGCCAATCCAGAGATATCTTCACTTCTAATATCTGAGTAATTTATTGACAGGATTTAAATAAAAATAAAAAGACACACTACTCCACGTTAATAATCAACGTAACCTTACACATTGCGTTACTGATAAAAAACAATGGGCCATTGTACTTGTACATAGCTGTTCATAAACAGTACATGATGAATGATGATGAATTTTGTTTTATTTTGCTTACAGATGTGACCAGTATATTTAAATTTAAAAGTAGGATACCTATAATAAATAATGTCTCCCGTGATGTATTCACTGATAGATTATTAGCATTCTACTAGCCGAAAGTTTAATTAACAAAACAAACCACGAAATAAAACACGAAAATGTATTTACCAGTAACTAGGATATCCGAGTTTGATGCCTACTACAAAACGTGTACTAATGCTCCACTTACGCTACAAAATCAAACATTACACACAAAACTACGTATGTAGTTGTTGAATAATTGCAACATAAATTATGCGTCGGTAATATGACGACATTCAATTGTGTAGCCTCCTCATGTAAAAATGATAATATAAATAGGTAGATAGTCCATCAAAGTATCGCAGTAAATTGTAAATTATATAAAAAAAACAGAATAATTTAAAAGAGTTTTTTAAATATTTCGGAAAAATATGCTTTATAATCAATCAAGAGTAAAATACAAGTTGTTCTTCCTCTCTGTTTCTCTTCCTGGCTACATATCCCACATGGTGATGGGATCAGCTTTCCTCGTCTTACTTCTCCACTTCGCTCTGTCCTCGACATCGGTTTCGGATAACTTGCACTCTCTTATGTCTCTTAGCACTACATCCTTCTATCTTATTCTGGCTCTGCTCGTGGATCTTCGACCAGAGACGGAAAGTTGCAGTGCCAAGTTACGAGTACCAACATAGTTTGGTGGCCTCCTCTTGACCATACCATCACCGCTGGCTTTCTTCGATGACATCATCACGGACGCCCAGGCTTCCCCTTTCGTACAGTCGCCATTGTCGAGGCATTAGAGACGTGTTCAGATATTTGTGAGCACTTTAACCGCTCCGAAATATCTAATGGCGACTGTACTTATTGATACGTCGCGGATTCGATTTAATAAAAAATATATAGGTAGTAAAACGAATGTTTACGCAGTATTTCACGACCAAAATAAATAATAAATTGTAAAACATTATACCTAAACCAGTACTTTACGAAAAACAATAATTTACTTGTTTATTAAACAAGTAAGTACAACGGGTAGTACTTACGGATAAAAAGTAGTGACAAATTTGGAATAAATAAGTGTGCTGGTCCATCACTTATTTCTGCGTTTTATTGTGCTATAATTTTAATTCCCATAAAAACATTGCTGCTCTCTAAAAACTGGTCCAAAAAGCACCTTGATGGTGCAAGCATAAAAAGTTCAACTGAAACAGTTTTTTTTTTATTTCATACAAGAGGTAGCCTATCTCACTCTGAGCATAATTTCGAATCGATTAATACCTCAATCATCAAACTCGGTTCAGTAACTTAAACGCTACGTTAATACAAACAATTTCTCCTGAAAACATTTCCCTTTCTTTCGGCTTTGCCATTTGTTCGAATCCATTGTATACGATAGCTGCTGGCAATCGATGTAAACATAAGGACGCAGGTGTATCAAGAACTGACGCCTACTCTTTCGTCGTTCACTGTCAAATCCCATCCCAACCCCTCTCAACTTTGTTAAGTACCTATATATTTTATCTTTGTTGCGTGCGCAAAAACATCTTGATCTTACGGTTTCTAAGCAATTGACCGTAAAAACATACTATTGCTACTTTTGTTGTTGGAGCTTTTTTCGAAGTCATATTTATCCAATAATTTTATTGACCTTCTATTGACTTATCTTTTGCTTTTCTTTTCTGGATGTATAAAAACCGTTATTATAGGTACCTACCCCAGGTAACCCAATTTATGAGGCTATAACCCTGCCCTATTGCCACTTGAACAAATACTCTTTCAATAAGTGGTTAGCAAGGTTTTAGTGTTGTTTAGTCGTTCTACTGGTAGACTTAATCCATTAAGACGTACTATAGTGGCGCCGTTGCTTTATTTAACTGACAGTAAATAATAAGATGTTACAGTAAGCGCTGGAGACCTTATTAAGAAATTTGAATTTATTAGTGACAGTTGTCGGTAAACTTTATGTTTACTCAAACAAAATTACGGTTCCGCTCTGTCAATATAATTTCGTCGAAACAAGGGCCTTTATTGACATAGCCGGCAACTGGATGGAGTGCTCGCATTAAGACAAATTTTCCATAACGCATTTTCAACGTTCCAAGGCGGGCCGCGAGCGTTCATAAATGCCGCGTCATCATTCCACGAGGATTTTCGAAATAAGATAACCTCTCGGAAGTCGCTCCGTTCCCGAGGAGCGTTTTACGAGGGTCCGACAAATCCCCCGAATGGTTCCGCGTGCTACTCAAAGTTGCCAATTCGTGTCCCCCAACCCGCGTTTCAATTTACCCCTTGCGTCGTTTGGTACGGTCGAAAATAAAAAGTAACATTTTGTTTTTCAAGCCACTGGCGAGTGGGTAGTTATTTTTATGGTTGTTTTCATGATTGACACTACATAAAATCAGATAAGTTCGATCCCTAGTTTCTTGCAATGACCATCATACGACCCTTATCGGCGAGAAGTGGTAATAGCAAGGGGTTAAAGGTCGTGCGAGTTCCTTGACTTTCATTATATACACGTGCACTAAGTATAAACAAATATTTTGATGCTAATCAGTGTTTGTTTACTTATGCGGTCACTAACACACTAACAGCCTACGAAGCTGAAAGCTGAAGGTCCTGGGTTCGAATCTCGGTTAGGGCAAATATTTGTGTGACGAGCATGAATATTTGTTTCTGAGTCTAGGATGTTTTCTATGTATTTAAGTATTTCTATCAAATAAATATATCATCGTCTAGTAAGTACAGTCAGCATCAAGAGTAACTACGCAATCGAAGACGTCAAAAGCTCTTATTCCCTTTTAATAAAGACTTTTGACGTCTTCGTTTGCGAAGCTACTTTTGATGCTGACTGTACCCATATCACGAGCCTCATTGAGCTTACTATGGGGCTATTTCGATTTGTGTAAGATTGTCTCCTAATAATTATTTAATATTATTATTTTATTTATAACAACTATTATTGTAAATGACAATTAGGTATCTTTTCCCTGAGAATGACACATATAAGTAAAACAAACATTACAATGACTATATATGTAATATCATTATGAAATTAATACACTTAAAACACTTTATAACCACTTTAAATAGAACACTAGTTTCTCCTGAAGCCCCTCATCATCGCGCTTTCTTTTTCAGTATAGTCAGCAAACTTGTTGATTCCAAACGTAGCATGTGTGTCTTGGCTGTTTCTTTCATTGATCTTCGCTATATTAGCCTTAAACGCATTAAAATGCTCTTCTCTGTCAGCAGCATCCTTGTACTCGCGATTGTAGTCTTTAATGAATTTCTCGAACAAAGAATCGGCTTCGTTGAGGTTGTAGTGCGGACGGTCTTCACCGGCGGCGGCCATGACGGCGAGTGCGAGCAGAGCGACGGCAGTCAGCGCGTTCATGACGATGCCACGAAACTAATTAGATCATCGCGGCCAACGGGTTTTATATCGCGCTAGCTGGAGACTTTATGGAAATAAGCAAGTTTTCTGTTAACGGACTGTCAATGTAAGCGTAAACAACGAGTTATTATCAGTTATTTAATAATTATGTTTTGCTGATAAGTATGCAGCTCATGTTTCATTTTTAAAACAATAGTCTATTCTAACCTACATAAAAAAGTAATAACTTGGTAAATCGAATATTCTCTCTAAAAGTCGCATACATAATGCCTGCTTCATATACGGCATGCGATTGTAGTAAAATTATACATTATAAATTGTCTCCTAGATACTGTCACATCTGTCGAAAATTTTAATAGGTATAAGTTTTCTCTATTTTTTTTGTGATTTTGGTTAAATATCATCAGCGTCGGATAGAACTAATGGAGCTCATTATTTTTGGGCACATTTTAATAATCCAGAAATGTTTATTGTTCAAGAAAAAGTTAAAGATTTGTACCAAATAAATAATAATGGTTGGTTACACAAAACAGATCAATAATATTTGGAAAAAAAACTCGCTCTGATGTAAGTAAATATTTTTATTATTTATCCATCAGAATACCTGTAATCTTAACGGGTGTAACATCAGTTAAGATCTTTTCAATTCTAACTTCCTTTTCATTTCATTTGTTGTGTACCTAATCAGAGTTGTTGTTTATCCCAAAATAAGTGTCATCTTTCGACATTTCGTTCAACTTGTTAATAGAGTACAGGCTCATTTTGAATGCAATGAAATGTACTTCTTTCTCCACTGCATTTTTGTACTGTCGTTTATAGTCCTTCATGAACTGTTCGAATAAAGGTTTTGCTTGGTTTAAGTCGTAGTGAGGACGTTTTGTACCATCTTGAGCGATGGCTCCTAACACAAATAGCAATATAATATTTAGTTCGTTCATGGTAAGACGTAAATACTGTTCAATTATTATAAAACGTTTACTTTGTATCACAGCAATAAACATGCAACTGTTCAGCTTGATAAGTAAGTAATTAAGAAAATAATGGAAAATCTAATAAGTACCTATTAGTTACTTTATTACTCTTTTTAACTTTTTTGCGCACATTGTGGCAACACACGCGACTAAAAATTATCATGATATTTTAATTGTTATTTATGATATTATATGGTAACCATGGTACTGGCGCACAATATTCATGGACTGAACTGATCCTGAGTATCTACAGGTTGCCTTTTTCAATCTCCTCGACATTACACAGTACGTATGTAGCAAACATTTTAGTAATAAAAGAAATTCCATATGTATTTATTTGAAACGCATATGGTAAGTTTATGAATAATAAATACCCATTTCAGTTATCATAAGGTAGTTATACGAGTATATATTTCTTCATGTTTTCATTTTCATTTCTAATCGCACCAAAACAATAATGGTTTCAATAAGTGAGGGTTGTTAGAGGGATCAGGCGATATCAGTTTGCTTTGTAAAATATGAAGACCTAACCAAACAAACGCTTGAATCGCCTCGCAAATTATATACAAATATTAGCAATTGGGCAATTACGTAAAATTTACACAATGTTATAATATAATTTATATAATTATTTAGGTTGGAATCTGTTTCGTATTACTAACTAGTTATTGATTTTGTTGATAGACTTAGACCTGATTTTATAAAGATGCATTCGACCAAATGTCAGATATATTTTTTTTCACCTCAGCGGCTCGAACATGGCGGTTTTGCTGCTTGAAACCAGTGAGGAAAATGCAATTTTGCTGCGAGCGTGAAGAAAACTAACTTTTTAATTTTTTATATCGTAGGTTAGTCGCAGGTCATCTTTTCATACTGCGGGGTGTAATACAAACTTGGAATATTTAAACTTCATTATCTCTGTCACTTTCACTCCGTTACAAAAAAAGAGAGAGATAAAATATGTCGATTCGTCATTCGACTTCGAAACCTTCGTAGTAGGCCCCCAAAAAGCTGGAACGAAAAACGCGTTCCGAAACAAAATAAAATTCGACTCGTGTTAAACTCGTATAAAAATATGAAACCTATATTAAATCTAATATTATTTTAATCATATTAGTATTTCATTATTCTTAAAATACAATGAAGAAATGCGATATTTATCGCGAACATTTATTATTATAAGTTTAGTTTTTTTTATATGGTGAATGAATATAAATTTATATACAGTTTCAGAACGCACTTTATATTCTTTAAAAAGTTAGCGCGATTGAACTTTATTACGTTTTCTTGGAGATAAAACATAACTTAAACAAACACTAAAAACTGTACAAAATATGAGTGAATCAAATGACGAAGCCGATGTTTTAACTCCTCAAGAGTTGAGAGATACCGTCAAAGAGGGCTGAAGTGTGTTTTCTAAGTAAGTTCATCTTGGACATTGGACAAGTACCTACTCGTATCAGCAAAATGCATAAACAAACGTTAATGTTATGGGAGAGAGTAATTGTAGTTTATTTCATATGTATTTGTTGTTTGTTTTTAGGGTTCCGTACCTCGAAAGGAAAAAACGGAACCCTTATAGGATCACTTTGTTGTCCGTCCGTCCGTCCGTTTTCGTCCGTCTGTCAAGACTCTCTTTCTCAGGAATGCGTGGAAGTATCAAGCTAAAATGTATATCAAATACTCAGGTCTACTGTCCCTTGGAGCTGTGAAAAAATCAAACTTCTAAGCCAACGCAATCAAAAGATACAGCCGTTTATGCCGCAAATTTCCGCAAATTTTCGAAACTCGCAAGGGAATCAAAACCTACAGGGCCTTCCCGTGAATTCAGAATCTTGAAATTTGGTAAGAAGCAACGTCTTATATTAGCACAGATAAAGGAAAAATTGCGAAAACCGTAAATTTTTAGTTATATCATAAAATAAAAATATTTTTAATAATTTATATACCTACAGGTTTGTACGGAACCCTCGGTGCGCGACTCCGACTCGCACTTGGCCGGTTTATTTACATAAAAATGACTTAATTGCTACTATGTGGCGTTTTATTCCTTTGCGTTATATCTATAGAATCTTTCGCTTGCTCGGGACTCAACATCAACACTCGCAGCAAAAATCTACTTTGCTCTCTTGTTGAACAAATAACTATTAAATACAATTTTTGACATAACTGACTGAAATCAGGTCAAACGGATCTTTAGAAAACCGGGCGTTAACATGAAAGATCTCTCCAGGCGTAAGTTAGTTTATAAGTAAATATTTATTTAAAGATGTTGATCTGTACCTTCTATACTTAAGAAAATACCTACTTGTATTTACATGTTCAAATCATGCTCCACGCAAAATAAGCCAGAGATTTACTCGACACGTGTCGCTAGCGACGTCCAGCTATATAATCTGTGGTCCGGCGAAATGACGCAACGTTTGTGTCACAAGAAGGTAATCGAATTGACCAACATTTTGACCACATAATATTTTGATCTTCCATTACAAGGACGATAGAACTTTTTTACTACACAACATGTGTGATGTATGTAAAAATATTTTTATGGCCGTTTTGTTAAAACCGGCCAAGTGCGTGTCGGACCACGCAAAACGAAGGGTTCCGTGCCTATTAAAAAGGTCGTATCGTCACAGTAATTTTACGGCACTTACGTCCTTTTCTTTGAGGAAGGCAGTTTTTCAGCAATATCTCGAAAACCTCTGAACCGATCTTGTTCAAAACAATTTTCGGTGAATGAAATTAATAAGACCTATGTCCATGAATTTTTCCATATTTTTAAAATACACCGTTCAAAAATTAGAGGGGGGGGGACAGAATTTTAGTGACTTTTGGGGCGATTATCTCCGACCCTATTCACTTAATCGAAAAAAATGCTAAGAAACCTTATATTTATTTTGAAAGGCCTATCGATTGATGTGCCACACGGGGGGTCACAATGAAAAAAACATTTTTGACTTTTAGTTTTATGTATGGAGTGCACCCCTAAAAAAAATTTTTTTTGTCATTTTTATTACAAAACTATGTAGCGGCTAACAAAATACACCTACTTATCCTCAAAATTTTATTTAAATACACCTTATAGTTTTCGAGTAAAATGCCTGTGACATACGGACAGACGGACAGACGGACAGACGGACAGACGGACAGACGGACAGACGGACAGACGGACATGACGAAACTATAAGGGTTCCGTTTTTGCCATTTTGGCTACGGAACCCTAAAAACGGACAGTTACAGATTGAAGGCCATTGGGAGCTGGGAGCCCCTTAAACTCTTTAAGAAAGGTTGTTTGATCCCGTACAAATTCCTTTATAATTAATTATCTATTGATTTTGATATTTAATTTCGCGCGCGCGTTTCGCGCTTTGTTTGCCTTAAAATAGTGTTCCATTACTAAAGTTTTATGTGATATGTCTTTAATAGGCAAATAAGTGAACTTTAATGTATAGGGACGTATTATAAGGCAATTAACAATACTGTTATTTAATGTTTGATTTGATTTTGTAAATATTAATACTGTGTAACTGTAGACGTAGTTTCGACGCCAATGACGCATATATCCGCACCGCAGGTTCAACGCCAACGACTGATATATGCGTCAAGGAGCCCAGCGCGATAGCAACCTTCTTGTATTGACATAAGTTTTAACGCCGCACTAAATGTCTTGTTCATTTGGCGTGTGGTTGACAACTTTTCTCTTTGACAGAGCGTTGAAATGTTTAATAAATAGAATCAGTGTTCACACGAAGTAACTTTAGTAATGTACAGTAAGGGAAATGTATTCACGTACCACCGTAGAACCCTGTCGCAATTGACACGCCGCCGTCACTCAAACTAGAGTGATATGTCACCTTATTGCGATAGGGTTCTACGGTGGTACGTGAATACATTTCCCTTACTGTACCTACGAGTATGTAGTTTAAGGGTTAAGTGTTTATGTTACGTCTGTAATCCTTAGGTTATCACGACGGGAGATTAGCTGGATACATATGGTTCGGCGTGTTATGCTGTGGTAGTGATTTCCAAGGCGTTATAAATTATAGATTTAGTTTGTTTCTTTTCTGCATATCAACGGGTGTGCTGAGATACTTAATCGAAGATTATTTAGAAGCCATTAGGTCCAGATATTATTCTTAATTTTAATATTATTATGTTTTATGTAATATCACACTTACAATAGTTGGCACACCACGAGCTTAGATTTCATTTGATACACACGCACTTAGGTACATTCGACGTAAGGCAGTTTGGCTGACAATAGGTCCTGGACTCATTTGAGTCTACTCTAGTTTCCACCCAAGGAATCTGTCGTATCAATTCTTTCAAAGTTGGGATTTTTTACAACACACGATAGGAATACAGCCGAGTTATTTATATGTCTTTAACGTATCTCTGCTCTGCCTGGGCCGCATCCTTTCGATAAAGCTGACCCCTGACGTCTGATGTCGTGTGTGAAGGCAGAGAGCTCTCCGTCCAATTTAATGGGTCTAGAGTACAGAGTACATTATAGCGTATACGTAATATTCACAGCACTGTACATAATCGACAACAATTGCTATCTTAGTTACAAATACCGTGATTGCACGAACGTTACATGGTATGCGTAAATTCAGATGGGCGTTATAATTTATTAAAACTAATCTTTAAACTAGTTACTTGGGAATTTGCGTGAAGTACTTTTTAAAAGTATACTTGTATCAATCGTGTATGATGATGAATGAGTAGGTGGGATGGTCTGAATCAAGACATAACAATATAGGTTTAGGCTCCATTTTGTAGACCAAAGGTCTGAATTCCTAAGGTCCCTTGCAGTCGGGTTTTACAGGTCATCATTTTTATTCATCGTGAAGGAGCGTATTCATAGTATAATTTTAGTTAGTTCTTCTCTTTCTTCCTTCTTCCGTTACTTAACTTTTTTTTTTGTTCACGCAGAGGGAATGCATTAACGCATGCCCCCGGACCAGAAGAAGGTCCAGGGGGTATATGGGACTCGCCCTTATGAGGGAATACCCACTAAACCACTCTGCGGCGTCTACCCTCACTGCCGTTAAGGGAGGGCATCATGGTATCGCTAGCATTCTACCACGATGCCCCCCGGCTGCCTTGTGAGCAACCGCACACCAAATGGATTGAAGGATTGGACCTTTTCTAAGACATTTAGGGCCTGGTCATGTATGGGGTCTTCTACCCATTGGCCCTATTGTGGGATCTGGCGGTTAGCAGCGGCAAATTCTCTACGCCTTCTCCCCCTCCGTCTGCGCCGAAGCGGGTGCGCATTGGCATTGTTTTCGTGCATCAGTTTGGCGGCCTCCTTCTGCGACATAACTGTTTCACAGAATGAGGCCACAGTCCGCCACAATGTTTCGTTGCGCAGTACTGCCGATACTATGCCATGCAGAGAAATAGGAGTCCCAATGAGCGTCTCCAGAGAGTGACGCTCTGTTGCCCACCTACAGCACACCTCGAGAGTGTGCTGTGCCCTGTAATCTGGGTCACCACACTGGTGGCAACATGTGCTCGGCTCCCTCCCTATTTTGTGCAGGTAGTGACCGAAGCACCCTTGTCCTTTTGTATGAAAAACGCATGGGTGCTTGTTAAGTTAACGAGGTGGTTCTTAAGTTAGAAATATATGTATGTAATTAGTATTCATCATCATCATCAACACCATATCAGCCAAAACACGTCCACTGCTAGACATAGGCCTCCCCCAAAGAGTGCCAAAGTGACGTCTTGTTCGAGCTGATGCTGATGGGGTGAGTTGCATGTTATTTGTTATGGATTTGTACAGTTTCTATAGATAGTTATAGATAGTTTGTGTCTATAGAGTTTGTTTTTATGTGTTTTGTCACGAATAAATGTTTTTTTCTTTTTTCTTTTTTTTCTTTTCAGTTTATTTTACCGTTTAACTTGATTTGCGGACGATTCAATTTATTGTCAGATTATAATTTTACAGTAATTTTTTCGATTACTGAAATTATCTTTCACATAATTCGGTTTAGCGGCTTTTGGTCATAATATAATAATGTATGAGTTTTGACGTTAATTTAAGTTTAGATCATTATTTAATGCGTCAATTAAACCACAATCGCGATTTGTTTAATTTAGCAACTTTATTTATATTCGTTTTATCTACTACGAATGTTATATTTATTCACAGATATTTATTACGTTTGTCATGGTTTTATTCGTTTTACAACGAGATCCTAACACAACGTCCTATCCATACTTCTTGAATAAGACGATCACAAGCATTTTATTTATGGCCAGTATTTCAGTTAACTTATTAAATAGTATTTTGGTTAAAGTAGACTAGTTTAGTCTTTCTACACAACCAAAAATAAGGCTTAACTTTTGCACTATCCACAGGGAGAGACGTGAATCTAAACCTCTGTATGGACCCATAAAAAGTTCAAAAAATGGTTTACCCTTAGTCGTTGTTCTCTATGTAATACATACATTATTCGCAGCACCACTCCACGTAGTTATTATGTAAGTTAACCTAAATAAAATATGCTAACGACCCCATATAGATGCAATAGTAATATTCCTTTTTTAATTGGACAAATAGTAACAGCGCTCTCTGATTCTCAGCCACCGCACAATGGTTACTATGCAAATGGAAACAATAATTTGAAAGCATGGGCCGGTGTAGTGCACACTTAAGTACAAATAGACCAAGCGATCGATTTGGATCGAGACTTCGCATGCTAGTATGATATCAACCGGTTGCGCGCACTCACTCTCATCCGTAAACTTGGCTTGTGGAAGGGGGAACGCGTAACACATTGAGATCACAATTGTCAATTGTTATTCTAAGTATTCAACTAAATTGAATTACAGCTGTTAATAAAATGAAAACCTTAGTACCTACTCATGTGTAATAAGGTATATAACTAAACATAGACGTTTCCATTGTGACAGAATTTGTAGTTGCAAGAATGATCCACAGGTACCCTAATATTTTCGTTATTTTCACGTGGGTCGTTCTTCTTTTCGACCGACAATAGCCTGTCCTTCGTCTTATTACGGCATCTCATTTGAGTAATGATGTTTACGGTTTTATAATATTCGAATGAACGTCCATATTATTTTATTAATTAGTGATATCTAATATTTCACTTTCTCTAACTAGCATTTTTTTTATGTTCTTTTTTTTTTGTAGAATGCCGTGACAGAGTGGTAAACCAAAATGTTGTCCCCACTGAAAGAGTCCACTCTGTCACATGTTTTTTTTTAGAAACCAACCGTAAATAAATATTTATATTGGCCAGAAAGGAAACTTTAATTAGTTCTAATGAAGAAACCTATGCATTTTTTTTTAAATCGCACTTCAAAACCACAATTTTCGATAGTTCAAAAACCAAAAAAACGGAAAAACCTCGGTTCATTGTCGGTGAAAAAGAAGAACGACCCACGTCAGCTCGGAGATGTAGCGTAAAATAGTCGAAATTTAGCTTTTAACCATAGAACATTACTTATTCCATCTATACAAATAGGACACAAACAAATAATACCTAATTACACATTATGTCAGGGCTCGAATCTTCGATGGCCTATCGGCTCGGTCGTCAAACTCACTCGTCCAGATATCAAATAAGTACAAATACTTTGAATCAAATATGGATGAATAGGTATTTATTATAATTATAAACCATATATTTTTTACATTCAACAAACAATTCAAGGCCAATACACATTCCCGACTATTACATGACGTATGAACATTATTGCCATATATTATGCGGTTTA
Organism: Epinotia nisella; assembly: GCA_932294315.1. Lineage (NCBI taxonomy): Eukaryota > Metazoa > Arthropoda > Insecta > Lepidoptera > Tortricidae > Epinotia > Epinotia nisella. The sequence continues at coordinate 12,779,111 of OW028682.1, read as the reverse complement.
CAACGACACTACCTCAGGATCATATAGCGGCTTGTCGGGCTATACATTAGGTCAAATTCTGAAGCTTATGACACTTTGTCTTATACTAATAAAAAATAGATCACTGGTTAAAGCAGTACCTACTAGTCCTCCCTTCCTTGTAACATTGTTATTTACGATCTAACTTGACGCTAAGCTAGACGAAGCACTAAAGTTGCGTATCACTAACGCCTAAGTGGTGGTCGCCTGATGAGCTAACATCTGCAACAAATGATATACACAATTTAATTTATTATCTGCTCACAGCACGGCTACCACAAGACCGGGCGCGAGGTAGACTACCCGCCTCTTTCTGAGTATTCTAATTAGAAAGAGACGGAAAGTCTGTTTCGTGCTCGCTCTTGTGCTAGCCGTGCAGAGAAATATTAGAATCATGCTATTATTACGGACAAAAAGGTTTCGTTGTTACTTTTATTTCCCGACTCGCCAAATGGTATTGTAGGAGACACGGCAATAGAGAGATCTCTCAGGGACCGAAGTCCAATGAGAGTTGACGGGAAGTTGTATTTATGCAACTGACTTACGAAACTTCGATAGCGCGATGCAGAACATCTCAAGACATGACACTGACAGAAGAGACGCCACATCAGCCCCCCTTTGAGACGGAGGGGTCAGTGAACGAGAACGACGACGTAAGAAGAACTATGTACAGAACAGCAGTGCTTAGAACCAGCGTGGCGAGGCAGTGCTCAGAGCCAGCGTGGTGAGGCAGTGCTCAGAACCAGCGTGGCGAGGCAGTGCTCAGAGCCAGCGTGGTGAGCTTAGAGGACAAGCGAGAGAGAGAGAGAGAGTTTTTTGTGGCGTGCTGTCATGTCTGCGTCAGGTATTTTTCAGAGGTTGCGATTTATGTCCATTGTCGGAGGTCACCAATGTAGGAGACACGGCAATAGAGAGATCTCTCAGGGACCGAAGTCCAATGAGAGTTGACGGGAAGTTGTATTTATGCAACTGACTTACGAAACTTCGATAGCGCGATGCAGAACATGTCAAGACATGACACTGACAGAAGAGACGCCACAGTATTGAGAATACTATAGTAAATGATAGGGGTTGCCAATTTCAATTGTTTCATTGCATGGCGAAGTGTACATGTAAAGTCAATGCAATATAAAGTATAATGAAATATGGAAAACATTAATTATGATCTAGTGAAGCATTGATAGTCTTTTGTCTTTGTCACATATTTTAATTTTAGGTCGGACGTTATTTTATTTCGAAGTCCTAATAAGTATGGATCTAATTCGTTTCCATGGGTTTTAACTGCATCATAGAAAGTGTTATGGATTTGGAAATACCTACGAGTCAAATGCTATTTGGAATTGTAGTTTGTCTTCGCGATTACAAAGTTTAATTAAAACCTAACCTACCTACATTGCATTGGCAAAAACCATCTGAACGTGAGTTTCATCAAAAAGTGACGTAATACTAAATCTGTAATAATATCTACGACATCTTAATATGCGTTTTACCTTGAATACGATACCTGTTATATTTATTCATTTCCAACTTCAAGAGTTATCACGTTTCATTGCATGACATTACTGCAAGTAACAGCGTGTCTATTTTCTGCACATCCCTCGTCAATCATCGGTTTTAACGACAAACATACATAACTGTCATATGCACGTGATATAAATTCTAACCATAAAGAGCCGATAGCTATTAAGAACCTGAGGGGTAATCACGTAACGTTTCGAACGCGCGTTAGGACAATTCAAATGTATTTCTTCCTAAATAATTGTCTTTTAGATCTACCTAACGTACATACAACACAATGTGTTACATGATCGACCTGATGGTAGTTTGCTAAAAGTTTCGCACCGTGCGGAAAGTGGCTGACGTTGCACAAAACCAATGGCCATGAAACAGCCGTCAAATACGTGTAAACACCAAAATTGTTCGTGCAAATGCTGAAATTGCAACGATATTGCTCTATTTTAGAGGGCCGACAATATTCGGTCTAAATGTAGCTCTGAAATTAACATGATGGGGAATATTTGACTTGAGTTACGGAAAACGTGGCGTATTGAAAAGAAGGGGTGAAGCTCTTGCTTAATTTGCTAGGCATACCGCCGAATTTATAACCAATAAATAATATACAATATTCGGGGATAATCTTACACAAATCAAACCAGTCCCATAGTACGCTCAATAAGGCTTGTACTATGGTATTCAACGACTATATATTTAATATATATAAATAACTTGCTTTTGCCCGCAACTTCGTCGGCGCGGAACTTGTTTATATCGTAGCTCCATACAAACTTTTGCCCCCCTTTTCACCCCCTTAGGTGATGAATTTTGAAAAAAAACCATCCTTTGTCTTTTCCCAAAATTCAAAGTCTGTATACCAAGTTTCATCACAATTGGTTTAGCGGCTTAAGCGTAAAAAGGTAACAGACAGACAGTTACTTTCGCATTTATAATATTAGTGTAGATTGTATGGACCGAATGCTGTGTTACATGATTTTATAGATGAGCTTACGGTATCATATTTTCTCATCCTATTAGTTTTGCGTTCAATTCTTATGTCGTCTCGTTCTGTATTCAACACTCATTCTTTATTCGTCCTGTTTACTATTCGCCACCTATCTTCTTTAGTCAAAATCTGTACTTAATTAGTCTCCCTCTTTTTTAGTATCATTCGCAGTCTATCTTTTGTCACTTTCGTTGTTGGTCACTCTCTTTATTGGTATTATTGGCAATTCGTCTTGGTTTTTTTTTGGGCATACTCGTATTCGCTACTCGTCCCGATGATTGTTTGTCGTTACTTACTTTAGTGGATTTCTCGACTCGACCACGTTCCAGCGTATCAGATACGCTTATGTCTTCCGTGCACGTGAAAACGAGATGCAGCAATCTTTGGGCATGGCTTTTTGGGACAAATTTGAAATAAATGATCTAATAATGATGACAGTTGAAGTGTGCCGAGAAAAGATAATCACAAATAGCGAATGAGATGAAAAACGAATGAGACTAATTACGAAGGCGACCAGCGCCGAAAGTATTTATAAAAAATGGGGCAAATAAGTAAATGAAGCAAAAAACGAGGGAGACAAACAAAGAATGAGCCCAAGGAAGACCGTAGTGAAATACGAACAAGACTTATTAAGAGAAAGACCAATTAGAGATTCTTATCAAAGAAGATAGTTGCGAATAGTAAACAAGACGAATAAAGAATGAGTGTCAGAAACAGAATGAGACGAAGGAATAATTGAACGAAAAACGAATGAGGCGAGATAATAAGATACCATGATCGTGAAGGTGCTCGATTGCGCGGGCGACGTGCGCTCTGCTCGGCTGCTACTCGATAACTTTTCATCTTTGTGGTGGTCAGGGCCTACATTTTTATCAGAATGGCCAAAAATGCCCAACAGGAAAAACGATCTATCTGAGTTGATTATTTGTTCCTTCGCGTTTGAAAATTATTGTAACATTGATCACATTGCTAACTTAATCAACAACAAATCTAAACGAACTAAGTTACAAAATATAATTTACAAAGATTTATATATAATTGCAAGAATCAGACTAACAAGTTGACTGGTCATCTTTCGGTTCAAGAACTGTTGGAAATGTTTCCTGAAGAATATGCTATTTTGAAAGCCAGCAAGGCACTACCTAACAGAAATCGATTGATTTCATTAACCCCATTTTTAGACACCAATTATATCACGCGAGTTGGCGGCAGGCTTGATAATTCCCCATATTGACACAAAGCACCCGATGATTTTATGTAGCAAGCATCATTTGACTAAAATCACCTTCAGACACTTCTATATCCAATGTTTGCATGCCCTACCACGTCTGCTGCTAGGTCCTACTAAGCAGTCTTATTAGCCCTTAGGTGGCACAAATCTTGCGAAAAACTAAGTAAACAGTTCTCGTCCTCTCATCTGATTTGACTGTTTTGAAAACTCGTCCCCTCATCCCATTTTTCACTGATCCTTCCGATTTCTCAGCTCTTACTCCTGCTTATTTTTTGCTTGGACGCTCACTTACGTCAATTCCTCAGACCCAGCGTCTGATGTGAACATCAATCGTCTTGACAGATTCAAACGGATCCAGCTAATTAAGCAACACTTCTGGAACCGGTTTTCGGTTGAATACGTCGGCCTGCTGCAGTAAAAGGTTAAATTGCAAACCTCGAATGCGGAGCTAAAACTTGGTTCGCGAGTTCTGATAAAAGTACGGGCTCTTCCACCTTATTCTATGGTCCCTAGGGCGCGTCATTCAGCTGTACACGAGCAACGACGGCGTCACTAGAGTTGCGGAACTAAAAACCAGGAGAGGAACCATTAGAAGGGCCTTTGATAGCATCTGTCCCCTTCCAGATTTTTGAAGTCTTCTTCCTCATACTTCAACCCGGGGAGACATATCTGTCATATCTGTCTGATATTTCTACGTGCCTGATTCTGTTAGATATGCATGTAAGTGCGTAAGTACCTTTTATCATATCCACTAAAACTGATATACCTACCTACTCCGATTCCAGACTTTCAGCGAGTACCTACGTAAAAGTACGCAGTGACATGGCATGAAAGTTTTCGTTCAGTTCTACTAGGATATGAAGCTATAGATTTTGTATGTTGTCGAATGCATGCGCTCGGATTTACGTTAGTGATACCCAAAAATGGAAATACGGAAACTTCCAACGCCGTTCGTCAATGTTACGTGAGCTGACAGCTCTGTGATGCGTCTACCCCGTTTCAAACTAACCTGTTAGAGCATTGTTTGGCATCGAAAAACTTTAAAGCCACGGCTGGACGCCAGCGGGCAGCAGAGCGACGAGCAGCAGTTAATATATTCCGTCGAGTCTAATCTACATACCCGCTCGTCGCCCCACTGCGGCCTAACGAAAACTCAGACGAAGCGCCCACAACCTCCCTGGTAAAGCACTGACGATGCGGGTACCCTCGGATGGGACGCTAAGCCGTTGATCCTGGTTGTTTTCTATGAAAGCAAGCGATAATCTAAGTAAATAGAGTCTTCGGGCGGCTTGCTAATTTGAATTCCTAGCAGTCTAGCTGCCCACTCATTATGACGTGACTTAATCCTGCAAAGTCTCCCTAGGAGGTAAAATGACAGTCGCAAATATGAGAGCTTTCGTAATTTTTTTGGATTAAGTGGTGAGTTAAACTTGACCTCTTTCAGAAGTCAGTCACGCAAATATGAAGATAAACTTTAGCGCCATTAAAATAATCTTAACGCCTACTCTAGTTAGTTTAACAGCATAGAAGATAATTTATCGATGAATTGCGAAGTTACTATATTTTATCAATTTTTTTTATGTCGTTGCGTAGGTAACCTATCTATTTTTAATACTACATAATTTGACATGGCCAATTATTGGCAACTTTCCCGGCAATTGAATTGCAATATTATAATTATATTAAAAAGTGTTGAAAGGTAACCACCAGGAACTCACTACAGGACGAATGTCCCGCGACACGTGTCTGTCAGCAACAATACAATACAATACAAATACTCTTTATTGCACACCTCACACAAACAAAGCAGTTACAGAGAGAAACAATACAATAACATGTAGGAAGAGGTAGACAAAAGGCGGTCTTATCGCTGAAGAGCAATCTCTTCCAGACAACCTTTGGGTATCGGAGAAAGAGATAAAACTAAATTGTGCAGTAAGTGGTGCAGAGATTATTATTACCTAACCAAAAATCTAAATAATTATAAAACATTGGGTGAAGTGGCGCCATGTTGCTGGACTTCGATCGACTTATCGCTTGATGCGTGGAGCTACGAAATCTTGTGTCGCGCAATGATGCCAGCGATTCGAACTCGCGCGATTTCATCTGAAGACTGGTGACACGGGTCAATGGACATTTGTCGCCTAGTGCATCCATCTATAGTTTATAACATCATGCATTCATCGATAATAAGTTTGTTAACACCGACGCGACGTTGGAGCAAGCCAGAAATTGCGGTATTTCCTGCACTAATTAAGCGAATGCTTCAGCATTTCGATATTGTTTCGCTCTTGTGAATACTATTTTATTTCAATTGGCGGTGTACGTGATTCCAATTGAGATTCAGTAAAAGTGTAGATTTATTTATTCAACAGTAACAACTGTGCAATTTATTATTTTTTCATTGGCTTTATAATTTCATTAATTTGGATCCAGTTTAACCATACTGAAATATAAGAACTGTATCGGAGGTTAAATATAAAATTGTATGGATTTATCTTGTACACAATTTGCCTTGTTCAGTCGTAGGTTAAGTAATATATTTCTATTGCTAGTAAACGTAGCGTAGGTAGGTACCTTATGGATTTAATAATTTTTAATGTTTTATCAATAACCTCAGGCCTAACATTTCTTTAAATGTCCTATAATGTAAATAACAGCATGAACCTAAATAATAGTGTCTATTTGGATTAATTGAGATTCAGAATCTAACTATAAGGTTAAGGCATGGAGTCAAGCGAATCGTCTGTTTTTCAATAGGAAAAAGTGCAAAGTAATCTATTTTGGTCGAAGCAAATGCCCTCTAGCATATACGTACCAACTTGGTGGAGATCCTATTGACCGCGTCCTAACTATTCGCGACCTTGGCCTTGAGCTAGACACCAGATTGGATTTCCATACCCACATTAGTTCCATCACTAAGAGCGCAAATAAAATGCTGGGATTCGTAATACGCACTGCACCACAATTTGCTGGCACGGCTGTACCTATCTATCGTCTTGTACAATGCATACGTCCGTAGCAAGTTGGAGTACGGCTCTGTGATATGGGATCCGATCGAAGCAAGTTATACACTTTTACTCGAGTGGGTTCAGCGGAAATTTGCGCGGCACCTCTACAAAAAGCAGTACGGATATTATCCTTTCTTATATCCATCTCTTTTTGTGGCCGGTATGGTCGGACTGGAGACTCTCCATTTCAGACGTAAATTGCACCTAGCAGTCCACTATAGTCTTTTACTTAGGGGGCAAATCGACAATCCAGTGGCATTGGAACTATTGGAAGGCATCCGTCTATTCGTCCCAGAGCAGTATGTACGCGCGGGGCGCCGCCGCCGCCCGCTGTTCGCCGCGCCGGCGGCGGCGGGGCCGCGCACGCGTCGCGCGAGTAACGCACCCGGCGTTCGTTCGTCCGCGCTGCTCAATGAGCTTGTGCTGAGGCAGGATGCCGATGTGTTTGCAGACAATTGGCAGAGCCTACTTACTAAAATAAGTGCTTTGTGTGATATGTATTGTTAGTCCTATTTTTTATGTGTTTGTATAGGTATGTTTAAGTCCTAACATTATAGGCGCTTTGGTCTTACTGTAAGCCTATTATGTAAATTATTGAATAAATAAATAAATAAGTGTCTCACAAGTCTTAAGTGTCTTCCTTAAATTAGAAAAGGTTGAAATTACATTGAACTAATTACCTGAAAGGACCATTGTTAACTGGTGAGTATCACAGAACACAGGATCGGTTATAACAGCGTTAAGCTGCTCTTTCACCAGCGGCCGGGCGTCGCACCACACAACAAGGCCACTGCGCGACCATTCCGCTACCAACATTTTTATACTCTGCAAAATTAAAACAAAGTTCATTTAGAATTCTATTCATAGAACAAAAATAAACAATTGATGTCAAGGACTCGTTTCGACACTTTAATTCGATGCACGTTTAAGAACACGAAACTCATACAATGTACCTAAATACAAAGTGAACAAGTGAAGTTAATACAATTTCTTATGTTTTCGTGACTTTTTTATTACTTCTAGAGGGGTATTGGCAACGCTGGCGACATGAACAGTTCGTTGTTGAGAAAACCTAGGAAAGGGCCACGATGCCTAATATTTGAGGGATTGTGGTATGCACTCTTGCGATTATCATTTGAACAAAACCCTTTGTGGTCATATGAGCCCACAGACCACTTAGCCCGCGGGCTGAGTTGCCCACTTTGTTTTTTTTTTCGTAGATGACTCGACCCACACTTATCAAAAAAAAATATCCGTAGGCAAACTCGGTTCTGGCGCTTCGCCGGCCGCTGCCGCGGCGGCACGCTCGCTTCGCTCGCTCGGCTCGCGCGCTGTAGAGTCGCAGTTCTTCCTAACACTCCTCCTCGCTTCGCTCGTCGTCGTACCTACACCGACCTGCCTTAGAGTAGAATAGGTAGGTAGCGGGGGGGGTGGGGAATGTAATGGCTCAGCTAATAGATTAAGTGGGTCAAGTCGCCCATAGAAAAATTAATACAGTCAACTCAACCCGCGGGCTAAGTGGTCTTTGGGCCCATTTGACCACAAAGCCGAACAAAACTAAAATAAATATTGCAATCGCCAAAGCTTACAATGCTCCACAATATTCGTCAATCAATTAAATCAAATACCTGCAGTTACTAGTATATTGGATGCCAGACTAATAGTACAAATATTTTAACCAAGCTGCGGTACGCGCGTCAACATCGCATGCGATTTGACGTTGCGGCTTGCGGTGACGGCACATTCAATTATGGCGTCAACTATACCTCGGTGTGATTTGCTTAGCATGGTAAGTAACTTGAATATGGGACAATACAATGTTTTATTTATTTATTGTTCACTAGCTTCCGCCCGCGACTTCGTCTGCGTGGAGCCGGGACAAAAACTGCTTTATTTTAATCCAGGCTATTAACTATCTCCGTGCAAAATTTTACCCAAATCGGTTGAGTCGTGCACAATTTTACCCAAAGCGTGGTGATTGAGTAACAAACATCTAAACAAAATCATCAAAGATCCAAACTTTTGCATTTATAATATTAGTAGGATAGGATTTTGTTTATTTTTTGACAAATTTAGTAAGAGAAGTTTGAAATACAAATATATTCAATTAGTATGTTCGTGCTTGAACGGAAAGCTTTCTGCATTCACTGAAAAGATGAAATATACGATCTTCTTAGTGACGAGATTGAGACGAAGTTTAAATAAAATTTTAGTTACAAATTAGAGCATGTTTTTTTAAATGCAAAGCGTGCCGCCACAAACCTGTAAAAATGTGTAGTCCAATCTATACAACGAGTCACAATGTATAACAAGTACATTTGTTCTCGGGTTCGGAGTTCCTGTTCTAGCCATATTTGATACACCTCCATTGCAGCAGCCATTACCAGCTCCATGGTTCAACACTCTATCATTAGCTCCCGGTACAATCGTTAGTTCTTCTAGTGTTGTTGCTTTCATTTGTTTTAACGCAGACAACTTTGATCTCACTCTCTCTGCGCCGGCAAAATGAAGGCTGCCCACGGGGTGTATAGAGTAATGCGGCGGTAGACTTTCGGTCTGAAATAATGAATACAATTTGGAATTGGTATTTTCAAGTTTAAATTATCCCATTCGAGGCCCAGCATCGCTACGTGTGCTGTGCCGTAACGCGTAGCAGCGTTTTTCTACTCCGTAGCGGATTTCGCTCGTAGAAACATGGCTCATATGTGAGTTGGCCTCGAATGGGTTAAAACCATAAAAAAAAACAAATGAAATACCTTTAGCGTTTTTTGTCTTTTACACCTTTAAGTAGGCTTGCAAATATATCGTAAATGTACATTTTACAAACTTAATTAACGAACTATGTGACGAAATGACCTATCAATCATTAAAATAATCAGGTACGTACTGCTGAAATCAAATGCTTTTATGTCGGTGGAATTCGATTGTCTTTATCTGTCACCTTGACATTTGTGTTTGTTAAAAAGGGACAACACGCATTTGTGTTAACAGGGGATTGTTAAGTTTTACAAACAAGAAGGTATAAATCTCGAAACGTCTGGGTTTATGTAACTAGTGACCGAAGAGCTGGCGGCTTTCTCGCACAACGCATCAGCATTGCAATGAGAGCTACCGCGAATTCGCCGTTAGAGGCGCTGCTGTAGCGTCGGGTCTCCGAAATGTCAAATGTTATAGTTTGGGTTGGCTACGCGGGTTTTTATTTCTCAATTTAGTATAATGTTGTGAATATTTAGCTATTACCTTAGATTAATTATAGCAAATATGAGTTACGAGTAAATAGTGCTTTAAAAGCGTATCTAAGAAAAAGAGGTGCAAAATTAAATCGGATGTAACAATAATAAGTATATTAAATAATTGATTTACTCTTTTAAGTATGATTTAAATGTGTTTTACGCCCGTCATCATCATCATCATATCAGCCGAAAGACGTCCACTGCTGGACATACGCCTCCCCCAGAGAGTGCCAAATTGACCGGTCCTGCGCCACCCGCATCCAGCGGACTCCCGCGGCCTTTGCCAGGTCATCAGTCCACCTTGTGGGGGGCCTACCCACGCCGCGCCTAATAACAAACTTTAACTGCTATATAGTTCTGGGCCTCACTCGCCAGTGGCGCCAACTGGTGAACGTAAAAACGGTAGGTAGCCCTCATTCAGCGAGGAAATGCCGCTGCCGCCAGTATCCTCACTACAATGCCTCGACGGCCTTTTTAGGGTTCCGTAGCCAAAATGGCAAAAACGGAACCCTTATAGTTTCGTCATGTCCGTCTGTCCGTCTGTCCGTCTGTCCGTCTGTCCGTCTGTCCGTCTGTCCGTCTGTCCGTCTGTCCGTATGTCACAGGCATTTTACTCGAAAACTATGAGGTGTATTTGAATAAAATTTTGAGGATAGGTGTATTTTGTTAGCCGCTACATAGTTTTGTAATAACAATGACAAAAAAAAAATTTTTAGGGGTGCACTCCATACATAAAATTAAAAGTCAAAATTTTTTTTTTCATTGTGACCCCCCGTGTGGCACATCAATCGATAGGCCTTTCAAAATAAATATAAGGTTTCTTAGCATTTTTTTTGATTAAGTGAATAGGGTCGGAGATAATCGCCCCGAAAGTCACTAAAATTCTGTCCCCCCCCCTCTAATTTTTGAACGGTGTATTTTAAAAATATGGAAAAATTCATGGACATAGGGCTTATTAATTTCATTCACCGAAAATTGTTTTGAACAAGATCGGTTCAGAGGTTCTCGAGATATTGCTGAAAAACTGCCTTCCTCAAAGAAAAGGACGTAAGTGCCATAAAATTTCTGTGACGATACGACCTTTTTAATAGGCACGGAACCCTTCGTTTTGCGTGGTCCGACACGCACTTGGCCGGTTTTTTTTAGATTTAACTTAGTTTAAATTTAATTTAGTTATTGTATGTTATAAACTTGTATGTAATTAAGAAATAAATAACTTTTACTAGAAGGAATATCTTAAAAATACGACATACTCACATCAGTGTATTTTACGTCGAGCGGAGGACGAGAGTTATAGTACAAGAGCAGTAATACGTCGACGCCTACGCCGCAAATTAGTCCAATTTCTATGCCCAACGCGAGGCAGCACACGAATGTGCCCAGCAGTGGTATTATATCTAGACCTATTAACAAAGAAACTGAAATTAGTGATGTACTTACTAAGAAAGTCTAATTTAAGACTTTCTGATCGGCCCTATGGTTGTCTTGGTAGAAATTGCCATTTGGAATGAAGTACGCCATTTGTAGATTATTTTGTTTAGTGAAATAAAGTTTAAATAAATAAATAAAACCTAGCAAATGCCTGATATTCACACAAAATTAAAGTTAGCGCATTTTTTTTTATTCCTTGTTCGTTAGGTATACCTACCAACTCACTCTAGTTGGTTTCAATGAAATTGTGGCTTTGGATGTAAATTTCCAAATGCACTGATCGACTATCGTATTATCAAAACAATTAACTATAATGAACCGGCTTAGAGATAGGGGCTGCGATCCTCGTTAAAGATCGTTCCTGGCTCAACAGATTTCCTTGGCCATTCAGCGTGGGAACGCCGCCAGTGTCATGGGAACTTTCGGGCCACCAACGATCCGGGGCGGTCCCTATTGTTAGTTTAGGTTAGTACGTTTTGTTGATGAAGCCTGTTGCGGATTCTATCAGTGTTAATTTTGTGTCAATAAAGTCAATTGGCGTAGGTACTACAATGACATATCATTAGGAGGACCAGAGATGTGTTTAGCTGTGTTTCCATATATTCGACACCGCGCATTCTTGACAGCTAGGTGTTACTTGTATAGAAATATGCAGCTAGGTGTTACGTGGTGCGCCCTGTAGCCCGGGCATTAGAATATGGCTACGGTATCCCCTGCCTGTCGTACAAGGCGACTAAAAGGGGTCCTCGGAGTGGTACACGGTTGCAGTTGGGGGCTGCAATAGTAAAAGAAAGGTAGGGTCCACAGAGGCATGACGCTAGGGCGGCACTGGTGAGTTCCGTAGGAGATCCCAGAGCCGTCCGAAATGCGTCGAGGAGGACCATCGTGGGTTTTTTAGTCGGTGCGAGTCTGACATAATCTCCGCGCTATCCCCGTGGTGCGGAGGTACCCATTATGGATTTCCCTTCCAGTAAAAAAAAAGGTGTTACGTGGTGTTACAGTTAAGTCTAAGATGTCTTCAACATGGTTCTGTAAGGCACGGTTTCAGATAAATTACCAATTACCCATAACTTTGTTTGCCACCAACCTAGTATAATATATATAAGCTAAGTGGCAGTGGGCGCCACATGCACTGAAAGGTTCTCGAGTGGCGACCACGTACCGAAAGGCGCAGCGTGGGTAGGCCTCCCACAAGGACTGATGACCTGGTAAAGGTCGGGGGAGTAAGCTGAATGCGGGTGGCGCAGGATCAGTCATGGTGGCACTCTTTGGGGGGGCCTATGTCCAACAGTGGACGTCTTTCGGCTGATATGATGATGATGATATATATAGCTTAGCACATTTCCAGTGGATACTTACCCTTACCCTGTAAACTATATTTTTTGTGACTGTACACGAAATGGGATCGCACCTGTAGAATCAACACGAATACAAATAATAAAGTCAACTCAATTTACCAATATCGTACACGCAATTTATTCTCGAATTTCACATCCGACCATATCCAACCGAAAATGTGCAATCAAATGTCGCCCTGTGATTGCCACCACTTTTGTTTTACCGTTCATGTCCATTTTTGGGCGTGAATCATCAATATTCTAGCCACCGCACATAGGGGCAGAATGCCGATTTAGGCGGCCATAAATCGATTTCTAAAAATGTAGCCTAGATAAGAAATAATCACTTCCCGATAAGGTTGAATAACCATAGAATGATAAACTACCCCCTCCCTAACCCTTACAGCAGTGCCTGAACTGCCATGCCAGTCGAAAGTTGATCGTCGCTCCCAGTGCACGCACATCTTATCGGCATTCGTAAAAACACGTTACATTTAAAAAATCGTGGTGTTTTTTTAGTGTCTATTTTGAAGAAAGTTGTGATGGATCCTAGTTCTACAGGTAAGAGAGTATTATAAAACATTAAATTTATGTGAATATTTTGAATATCTATTATTATTTCCCGAGGTAGAAATAAGTCTTCTAAAATTGTTGTAAAAAACCACGTTTTTGATTTATAAAAAGGTTTTTGTTATACATCATGGCACGTCCGGGCCATAATACGAGTAATTTCATAAAGTAGAGTAACTGTACTAGATAATTACATTAACTTTGGCTGCGATTTTTTGCGAATATGCGTTTTAGAGGCCATTAAATACCACGATGCAAAACCACTTGTTTTTTTTTTTTTTTTTACTTTTGTGTTTAAAATAGTTTTGATTTCTTTTAGGATCGGAAGGAGTTGCAGAGGCAAGATTAGTGACCCGTAGGTTCCTATTTGAGAAAATGCAGCCACAAAATCTTGCAAATTTTGAATTGAAACTAAAATATCTTGAGACGTATATTTTATCGCAAGAAAACTATTGTGACGAACACAACAAGGATATAAAGCATAAATTGTCTTTTTTTAAGTCAGACTTTAAGAAGAAGTGGGTAGAGTCAAATAGGAAGAGCGATATTATCTTAAAAAAACACGATGCATGGTTACAAGGAACCTTCGAAATACCAAGGATAAAACGAGGATCATCAGGCCGACCAGCAAAGATATTCGATGAATCCAGTGAAAGGAGCAAACGAAAGAAAAACAGAAGTGTTAATAATGAGACCGCCAAAATTTATGTAGGACTATATTCCTGGCATCCGATGACGCCTAACAATGCACAAAATCCTATAACATGGGGCAACTGTAATTGAAGAAGCTCTCTTGCCTATTGGGTTATTACCGGAAGAAGCAGCCGAAGCGCGCAATAAGCACTTTAGGAAATATAGACAAGATTTTTATAATCTATGAATACACAATCTCACAAGTTTAATACGACATTCATAGGTCACTTACTTTCATATTTGCTTATATTAAAAAATTTCATAATTGTCTCGTAACGTAACTATAATTTTGTTTTCTTTGTCAGTTATAAAAATGACGAAAATATGTCGTATTTACACTTAACGATCATTAATATACCGTTAAACTATTGAAAATAAAAAAATAAAACACAACTAAGAACAGTGTTGTTTTTACTGACTTTTGACTGGATTATAGAAAAAAGCGGGCACCTACCGAGATAAGCTGTTTACTATTTTCAACTGTTTTAAGTAGGAGAATAATATTCTAAAGGTTAGAAAGCAGGATCGGTAACGGTTTTCTTATAATAAGATACTTATTCTTCAGTTTCATACAAAAAACACTGATATTATTTTTTTCTGCTTTAAATAAGCCTTATTTTGAAAAAATATATATAACATTTTTTATTCCTTACAACATTTTCAACCGAAAAGTATTTTTTAAATAGGTTTTTAAAAAAAAAGTGGATGTCCATTTTTTTGTCATTTCGATCCACTGTGCTACTGCCCTCTTGGAATTATAATTACAAACAAATCACGAGTTTGAGTACATAAATGCGATAAAATAATTTTGGCCGCCTAAATCGGCATTTTGCCCCTATGTGCACCGTGTGTTTCGATCCCATTTTATTACTATGTGAAATAAAATTTTCCGGAACGCAATTGCAAATTTTTATGACGCACCGAACGACACTATACCATGGAGCTGGTAGGTTTAAGGGGAGCGTCTACTAATATATCTTGATAAATAAAATTGAAATGTATGTAAGTCACTAGACTGTTTCATTTTAAGTTGACGATAGATACGCTGAAAAACGGGACCGAAAGAGACTTACTTTGTCCTCACTGTGTCCCTATCCCACTCATGTATACTAATATTATAAAGAAGAAAAGTCTGTTAGCTTGTATCTTTCTAAGTTTATAAGTTTGCAAATTTATATTAAGTACTAGCTTCTGCCCGCGACTTCGTACGCGTATAAATTATGGATGACATGATATTCTTATGTTTCACCATACGATACCTACTACACTGATAAATTAGATTATTACGATTTCATTTCTATAAATTATGCGTGTAACAGTTCAAATCCTCATAAACTTTGTGGTCAATAATATTTAGTTATATTGATTTACTTAATTTTTATTGCAAACGAAGTACCTAAGTACTTATAGTAGAAGAAAAATTACCAAAACCGGAATTTAAATATAAGATTTCATAATTGAAACAAATGGACCGAGCGAGGGCGAGACCCCAAAGATACTCTATATCTCCGGGTGTCTTGTCAAACTACCCCTGAGAGCCAAAGTCCTGAAGGTAAACGGGGAGGCAAGCGAGGCCGAAGGCTGAGCTTTTCGTAGGAATGAAAGGCCCAGCGTACCCTTATAGATAGCGCTCCATATGCGAGCCAGAGCATCGAAGGCCCGAGGGCGAGACTCCATGGATACTTACTATCCACAGGTGTCTTGCAAGCGAAGGCCCGAGAGCGAGCTTTTCGTAGGAATGAAAGGCCCAAACCAACCCTTAAGAGAGCGCTCTCAATGCGAGCCCGAGGGCCGAAGGCCCGAGGGCGAGCCTTCACGGACACTAACTAAACCCAGGTGTCTTGCAAGCGAAACCGGAGACCAAAGTCCCGAGCGAGAGAAGTCAGAAGAAGAGCGGCGAGGCAAGCGAGACCAAAGGCCGAGCTTTTCGTTGGAATGATAGGCCCAAAGAACCGTTTTAGAGAGCGCTTCCTATGCGAGCCCGAGGACTGACGCACACTATCTCCAAGTGTCTTGAAAGCGAAATCTGAGTTCCAAAGTCCCGAAGGTGAGTGGCGAGGCAAGCGAGCCCGAAGGCCGAGCTTTTCGTATGAATGAAAGGCCCAATACATCGCTTCAGAGAGCGCTCTCTATGCGAGCCCGAGGGCCGAAGGCCCGAGAGCTAGCTCATGCGGACGCTCACTATACCCGAGTATTCATAATAATAATAATATTTCTGAATGTCACAAACGCTGAAGTTTTATACATAAAAAAATGGTACCTACTTAATTTTCCGCGGCATGCCGTTGTGTCCAAATTTTATACCCACATCTCTTGACGTTGGTGAACTATGCTAATTCGACGGTAGTATTAAACTCAACCTGTCATACATCTTTAGATGACATCTGAATTCATAGCAATTATATAGGAAGACGAAGATCAAGGTTGCTGGATTTCAATATTAACAGCGACGTTGTCAGCGACTGAGTTTCCAAAATAATTAGGTTTTTTATGTCTAACAGCTACTATCGGTTGAGATATCAAACATTTTAGCCATCTAGCACTCTTTTTCATCCCGTGGTTTTTCACGTTTTATCTATATTTTTTTATAATGTTTGAATGGAGTTCTTTTTACTTTCCAGTCAAGTGTATGTTTATCAATTTTCAAGTCTAAAGCTCATGGATTTGAGGAGTTCCCTTACAAAGTTTTGCCCCATTTTTTACCCCCTTTGAACTATTTTTTATAATTTTTACAGCCTGTGACCTGGCCAGGGATTTTCTCGACCGATTAAGTAAAAGTTGCATCAAAATCCTCTATTCACTAAGCTTCTCTGCGTTTTCAAAATATACATTTTCAAAAACGCAGACACAAAAAAATTAAAACTACAAAAAGTGCATGCTGCTGGGTTTGAACTCGGGGACACCGACTCCGTAAGCTATGGGTGAAACCACTGGACTAACTATCAGTTGTAAGAACACGATGAATTTTCGAATATCTTGACGACATGTTACCATGGTAATGATACTGTTATAACCACGCTCTTGCAACATTATATAGTTTCTAGTCGCCTCAGAACCTATTTTCATCCCATATTTTTCACGTTTTATCTATACATTGCTAAAAGTTTGAATGGGGTCGTTTTTACTTTCCAGTCAAGTTTATGGTTACCAATTTTCAAGTCTGTAGCTCGTACATTCAAGGAGTTCCCATACAAAGTTCAGCCCCATTTTCTACCCCCTTTGAACCCTAATCTTTAAGATTTTTATAGCTTAGAACCTATCCGGCGATTCTCTCGACAGATTAGTAAAGTTTGCATCAAAATCCGTTCAGCCGTTTTCACGTGATGCTCGGACAAATAAACAGACAAACAGATAAACAGACAAAAATTCTAAAAACTGTTGGAACGTGTTCTGTTATCAATTCTAAGTATCCCCAGCCAATTTTTTTTCGTTTATCTTCCATGTACAGACTTTCGACCCTCTTCAGCTTTATTATATGTATAGATAATGGATAATCTCCGGAACCACAAATACGACTTCAAAAATTCTTTCACCTGCGTGTAAAATGGTATTTCTGGATGGTTATAGACTTATAGTATATATTTCATCCCGCTGGTTTGCGTGCGTTTTTTGCAATATGCGGGCGAAGTGCGGGCAACTAGATGTTATAAAAAAACCGGACAAGTGCGAATTCAACTCGCGTGGTGATGGTTCCGTAAAATTCAGGTGCTCCATACAAAATACACAAAAATATTGAGAATTTTCCCGTTACTTTGAATACTCAAACTTCTTATATGTTTTCCTGTAATCTTTAGGCAAGGTACTATTTACTATCCATATTTTTTTCAGAATTTTAAGTCTATTAGTTTCGGAGATAAGGGGGGAGGGAGAATGGTCAATATTCGTATTTTTTCCTAAACTACTTCAAAATGTTTTTGCTAAAATTATAAAAAAAAAATCGAGATGCTTACAACAACCCCTTTCATTTGATATGCCACACAATACAGTTTGCGAAACTTTTTTTTTTAATTTTCCAGTTTACCCCCCAAAAGTGGCCCCTTGTTCAGAATTCATTAATTTACTTTACGCGTCCATCTTTGGGTCACCAATTTACATATGTTTACCAAATTTCAACTTAATCGGTGCAGTAGTTTCGGAGCAAATCGGCTGTGACAAACGGACAGACAGATGCACGGCACGAGTGATCCGTTCCGTAAGGGTTCCGGTTTTTTTTTCTTTTGAGGTACGGAACCCTAAAAGCATATATATTTATATATAGATACATTAATTACCTATATTAGAAAGGGACATACTAGGACAAAGTGAGACTCATTCGGCTACAGCGGCCACATCTTGTACTCGTAGAACAAAAGAAAGGTATTGCCGTGACAGTTCGTGACGTCGGTGACAGCGTTTCAGATTTTCGTCATTTTCCGCCGCTGTACCCGCTTTAGAAGTAGTCCGTTGGAGGTTCGACGGTGCCAGTCTCCACGATACCAAAGACACACCATCGCATCTTTTGACCATCATCTCTACAGTGCCAGTCAGCTCAAGAAAAGCAGGCACATTGATGCTGGCAAGAGACCGGCGGATTATGTCATTAAGTGTCGTATTGTGTTGAAAAGCTGCTTGCACCTTTTCGACAACATAGTTCGTGGTGACCCAGTCGGTTCACGTCTGTGCCACAAGGGCATGCTCGTATGTGTGGAGTGCATACTGCGACCCCAAGCGGCAGACCAGTCGCCAAACGAAGTGGAGTCGGACCCAGGCAGGTACCGGTATATGGAGAAGGATGGGCATGTAGCCAATGACCGGCCTCTCTGGCTCCAACCGTCAAAAGTCTTGCGCAATCAGGATTTGAACTGCGGCTCACAATAGATTTGTACGTTAAATCGCAATAAATGTGTAAAAATAATACACTACTAGTTGTATACAGTTGTCTTTTAACCAGAAATAAATTGTTTAACTACCACACTAACATTATAAAAAACATGCTAATGAAAAAGTCAGTCAATAACAACATTTTGTGTGCCAACTTTGCACAATGGCAACAAGATACATCGTCGGGACTCGGGAATGACTTTTTCATATCTCATGCTCTGAAAGTGGGTCGTTGTTGTTCTAAAACTCTCTCACTTCTCACTTCGTTCGTGCTTCAAAATATCTCGTCGGAAATGGGTGCCTTGGTCCCTTGTTTAACAATCTACTATACCTTGTAGTTATTATTCTACCATGGGCGACAGTAGGTATTCCTCTTATACGTAGTATCTCCTAGTTCCATGCGCTATAACCGACCGCAATCACCGCCGGCTCACGTATTCGTCAAATTACACTAGAGACAGATATAAACTGCGGTTATAGAATGTCAACTCGTTAGTTTCTCGAGATTAATAGCCCGTTCTAAAACTTTTGTCTAAGCTTATTGAAATATGTGTCCAATGGCACTGACGCTTGTTAAGTAACTTTTGAATTTAGAAACATTAGGGAGAAGTAAGTACTTAGGAAACGCATTACTAACTGCCACTATTTTTCTTGACATTGCCGTGCCTATACATATATGAAGTGGTTGTATGTTAAATTTAATCTTAACCAATTTCCTAGTTACAATAGTGTACGTCAGCGAGGAAAAATAGACAACTTTAAAACTGCCCTACTGTCAAAAAGTGTATTTGGTATGGCGCCCAGAGTTTACAATAAGTTATCGAGATCGATTTTAGATATAGACAATGTTAAGAATTAAAAAAAGCCTATTCAAAAGTTTTGGCGTAAAAAGCATACTCTTCCAAACAAGTAGGTATATTTAAAAGACATAGACATATAACGTAACATAAAATAGCAGAGGTACACATTTTGGAAATCTTCATTTTTATTATTTTATTTATTTTGCGTATTTTCACAGCATGATTAATATGATTATTTTATAATTTTGTTTAATCTATTCTAATTTTTTGTGTCATATGTTATGACTATTTGTATGCCTTATGGCGAAGACATAGTGAGACCTGTAAAATGTTCATATCACCTCTGTATGTACCTTTGTTTTACGAATAAACGATTTGATTGATTGATTGATTTTCTTAATAAGTTTGAAGTTGTTGTGGTAATGAAATAACATTACCTGCATAAGTTGTCATTTTATGCCATGTCATGTATGTATATATATCTATTTCTATGTCCTTGTGGATTTCAACATAATTAATATATAACACTTCATATCATAATATTATTATGATATGAAGTGTTATATATTATGTGTTAGATTCCTCTTAGACGTGGGATAGTCTATAAGGTATGTAAAAAGCATTCGGGTTTTCAATCTAGTTCACATAAACACTCCCATGAAATCAGGCATTAAAAAAAAACACAATACTTAATTCGCTTCTATCTATTCTGTAGCCTCGACGACAAGCCAAATATTGAGTTGATGTCATTTCATATAAATACAAACTTTGATACCCAATTAATCTTATACAGCGCGTGAATTCCATACCAACTTTTTGAATTTAATGATAAAACAAAGCTGCGTAACAAACGCTATTATTCTTAATGTTTTGTTCTAGCAGTAATGCAACAAACACATCGATATAAAATAACGTGGTGCCGACAAATGCGAGATTTAATACTTACCTACTTACATTACAATAATATGTCCCTAAGAAATATCTGCACCCATGGTATCCACACACATGCTGTATGTAGGTATAAGTTCGACACGACTTACAAAACCTGCGAAAAGTACGAAATAACTCGACGTTTTGGCTGAATTCCTGATGAATGGCCAGGTCCTGTGCTAAACAGATCGTTGTTTGTCCCGGGCCTGTGTGTTTAGTTAGGACAAGACCCTGATGTTACTGATTTCCATTGCCTCGTCCCAAACAAGGATTAACTCTTTATTTTCTGATAACAATAATATTTGCTTGTTATTCCGTGAGCAAATAAGTTTGATAAACATTTAAAAAATCACTTGCAGTGTTCATACCCTTTGTGTTGGCAAATATAATATCATGTACACTGTTCACTGAATTACGTACAGAGTACACTTGTATCATATTATATTATTACCTACATTGATTTCTGGTTGTTTGTATTTATACAGGCAATGAATCAGGAGTTACTTTGCAAAGTTCCAAGAGAAGTTACTAGAACAATAATTATTTTGCTATTCCGCTAAAGAACGAGCAAGTCTACTAGCGATAATTAATGAAATTTATGTATCTATGGTTGTTTTACAACTTATGTTTGTTTTCTAGTAATGTTTTGCGAAATTAGATTTGTGATGGTGGTTATGCCTGTAAGACGCAGCAGCATGTTCCTTATTAACCCCCGTATTTTTAACACAAATACTTTGTGTTAAAACTACGTCTCGTTTGTCCCACATACTTACACTTCATTGCATTTGTCACAAGCAAGCTTGCTAACTTCTGACTTCTTCCCGTCAAGTAATTTCGTCAACCATACAAGTTATTTATGTACTTTTAGTTAATAAAGTATGTTATAGGCATATTTTAGATGACGTATATGTAATATGGGCATTAATAATTACTCGTAGTAATACAACGTAGAAAATTTTATTGAAGTGGGTCAAACCTCAACTGATACTTAACCTGTAATTACATTTGCAAAGCTAGTAGAAGTTACCTTATTTTTAATAAATACTTCACTTAGATATTGGCCGGCCATATTTAGGATTGCTATTGTTATAATATTGTTAATGGAATCTTAGATCCACTCGACATATCAATCAATCTCGGTCAAGCAAAGCTATAATAACTTGGAACGCTCCCCGAGTAAGGTTTAGTTTAGACCGTACCGCTGGGAACAATTTAATGAGACGCCGTTCTTGGCGTCGGGTGGTCATGAAATTTCCTCGTTCCTCGTTATTATAGTCCGTAACACAGAAATTGTTCGGTTTTTGCATTATTAGACGCGGTTAATTGAGTGATATATGCGATTGGTTAAATATGCATAGCTCGGCAAGTTAAGGCACCTGTGGCAAATTAAGGTTGGCTCATTAATACATAATGTAATCTTTGAGATTACTTTAGGATAATGAGGACTATATTAACAACCTCATGCAAAATTAATATGGTATGAAACTCGTTTAGAAAGTTTATTGGTGTGGTGGGAAAATAGTATTATATAAAGAGCCTATAGATAACATGGCAAACTGTGGTACCTAACTGAATGGTGTAAAGCCTGGGCACACCCGATGGGAAAGCGTAGACGTCAACGTAGACGCGTACTTATAGTATGAATTCTCATAAGATAATCTACTTTCCTAAAAAGTTATATTTAGTCCGTCAGTTAGATTATCAAAACATATTGGAAACGTATTTTTTGTTTATCAATTAAACAAAAAAATATGAAGATATAGCCCGTTAAAGTTCCGCGTGACGTCACATTATGGTACACTTTTTATCATAATGTGACGTCTATATCTTCGTAATTTTTTGTTTAATTGACAAACAAAAAAATACGTATCCAATATTTTTTGGTAATCTAACTGATTGACTAAATATAATTATATTTTTTTTACCCAGGAAAGTACCCAATTGACTGACACCGTCGCCTGCGTAACGCATTCACGCGGTCATCCCACAAGCGGTGTGATATGCTGATATGTTTGGGAGGATTCATAGGTACTTTTGCCGTATGCACAGGTCTTAAAGCGTTCGTCTTTCAAGCAGAACATGGTCGTGAAATCGAATCCTGACTAGCACCAATGAATTTCATTGACTTATCATTTGATATTGGCAATCGACGTAGAAAAAACATCTTGAGGAAACCTGCAGAGGTTTCAACTCGTAATTTATATCTGTGGACATAGTGACATAGGGGAAATAGTCCATTTCTTTCGTCCACGGGAGGAGTGTGCTAGAAGTGGGACGTATAATTATGAATTAAATATAAGATTATTTACAATAACCAATACAAGTATTGTGTCGATGATGACCATAAAATTAACTATGGACGGATTGATCTAATTTTTATTATTTTGGCAACACAATTGAAGTAAATAATTTGCCATTTTCTACGAAACTTACGGTTAGATTTCCACAGTTTCTTGATGATAGCGACATCAACCATATTTAAAACAGCGCATACGATAACAGCAGAGAGCGCTGCCCGGGGGATGAAGTAAAAGTACGGTGTTAGAAGTGCTAGAGTTAACAGCACTATTATTCCTGAAACAAGAAAACAAAAAATAACATTTTGCAGGACAGGTTATAAGAATAGGTACATTACGTTTCAAAAATAAAATGCTATAAGGGTAAAGGGATTGCCTTACTCAAATTAGTCCTAATATTACAGTTAAAAGTGACGACTAAAAATATCATATAAATAAACCGTAGAGAATACCATACGGCATATGCATTGAGCCTGCTATTTGTCTCTTTTTCAAAATATAAACAAAAATATCAATGTATATGTAAACCTATGTTTAGTCTGTGGTGATGCAGATGAGGGGGAGCTCAAATGGCATCCTGAGAATGATAGCAGAGAGGTGGGACTCGGATATTCTCCGCCGCTACACCGTCCTTCACGTCTTACGTCCAAAAAATAAGTACTTTATGTTTATGGTTATGTTTATGTTTATGTATATGTTTATGTTGCCTTGTAATATTAGTTTACTAACGTAGTTTTATAAGTGTTTTGTAACTAACAATATATGGATCTAAGGTATCTGAAAATAAATAATTTTTAATATTTTTAATTTTAATTTAATTTAGTGACTTTAAAACTTACACAATTGAAGAGTTTATAAATGATGGTATTCGGTCCGCGTTTTCAAAATAAGTTCTTCTTGTGGCAATAAAGAATAAATATAAGTAAATGAAATTTAGTCCCAGTCTGAAATACAACGAATTGCAAACCCAGTATAGGTAGGACCACATCAAAGGATGCCAAATAAGTACGAATATATTTCCAAACACAAAGACTTGTTTCACAGAAATCCAGCGGACTGTAGTAAAACCTACTTGACCGTAACCCGCACTCCAGAAACTTATAAAATTGTATACCCGCCCACTATTTTTGCAGCAAAGCCTTTGCTAAGCCCTTGGAAAGTTTCGCAAATTACGTGCTTCTCTAAAATGGCGATGTACTTGTAACTTCTAACTTCTCTACAATTTCTTGTTTTTCTACTTATATAAAATGAAAAGACATCTAAAATGTGCATCATTTTTATAAGTACACATGATGGATGAAGGACAAGAGATGTTTGATGTTGACACAGATGTCATGGATGCCTTGAAGGATGGGACGTGTTCTGGTGTGGGACACGGTACACCCAGTGAGCCGTCTTGTCCAGACACTACCACGAAAATCGAATATCGAAGTTTGTATATCTCCATCTCTGTCGCTTAAGTAAATAAATAATAAATATGTGGGGACAATCTTACACAAATCCACCTAGTCCCAAACTAAGCAAAGCTTGTACTATGGGTACTAGGCGACGATATACTACTAGTACTTATATAGATAAATAAATACTTATGTATACATATATAGAAAACACCCATGACTCGGGAACAAATATTCATGCTCATCACACAAATAATATACATGCCCGTACCGGGAGGACCTCCAGTTTCATAAGCAGGGTACCAACTAGGCTAAAGCGGTCGACAAAGATAAGTAAGTAATATTGGTGAAAAAAAATAGAGAGAGTAGAAATTTAGTATGAAAAAACTTCTTATGTCTTCTGTTATAATTTCTAGCAATAGAAACTAGTTTTCAACCTAAATATACTTATGGCGAAACCTATCGTGTATACAAAGTTTCATGTCATTTCGTTAATATGGAAAATAGTTCCTTGTCTAAAGATTACAGGAAAACCTATAAGAAGTTTGAGTATTCAAAGTAACGGGAAAATTCTCAATATTTTACGGAACCCTCACCACGCGAGTTGAACTCGCACTTGTCCGGTTTTTTTTGTTTTTTGTTTTCTTCTTTTCATTTGTATGGAGAGTCTGGCGTGCTGGGCAGTCTTATAATGGTTAACCAGGTTTGGAATTGGTCCTATTTTGGGTACATACCCGTACGTCGGGTTGGGTCGATTATGGAGTCACTTATGGAAAAATACTTTGATCGGCTTAAAATTGTTATAAAAGTAACATTATTCTTATTAACCCTGATAATTTCGGGTAAAAAGGTAAAATTCTTCCGAAATGTAATTTGTTATTTCGTTTAATATTTACTCCGATATACCTAATATCGAAATCATAGCCTTTAAATGTAAAATGATCGAAATCTTCCAAGATACAGAGTCACCCTCGTCGATGGTATCTAATATGAATAGGTAATAATCATACCTAACCACAACTAATACTAAAAGATCTTTGATTCTTTAAATATCTAAATGAGTGCATTTCATTGAAATGTACCTACTACTTATTGTGTAATGAAATGTCATGTTGTTATACTCATCACACGTCGCGGTTAGTTTTAGCATTTTTTCATTCACATAAAAAAAATCATTTTCATGAAGAGTTGATATCCCTATAAAAACTTCATGACATTCCGGTTGCAATATTTTAACATTTTAAAACCACATGGGGCGCTGTGACGTAAACTGTGATGCAGAATTTGTGATTTATGAAGTTGTGAGTTCGCGTCGTCGCGTTAGGTACTGCATTTTCGTATCTACGCGAAAATGTCACTTCGCTTTAACTTTTGTTTTACAAGTATGTTTATGCCCTTTTTGAGTAGCTAAGATGTTTGATGAAAATTACAGTAAGTACCTACATGTGGAACGTATACATATATTTAATCAACTCACATAGGCACGGGCGTGGTAGTGAACTTGAAATTGAATTTTCAATACCACGTGATATTGCAGTAATCTAGTTTCTTAGCCCATCGCCCAGGAGCCGTAGCATGGTTGGCCTTATCACGCGACAAGTGACAAAATAAAAGCGTCGTCTCGTTCTATCGAACGGTGTCAGCCAGTGACGCACGCTCTATCCTATCACCTATCGCGTGACAAGGCCAACCATGCTACGGGGCCAGAACACACTTAAAGCCTTTACAGTCGTAAAAGTAGACGCTTACAACACCCACGCGAAAAAAGGGGGTGATGCTATCCTAACCCAGCACCACACGGGGACACGGGAAAGATGGTAATGATAATTTAAGAACTTGATTTTAAATAATAAAAAATAAAAAAACAATGCTCTATCGTGTTACGACCAGCGCTACTTAGCGATACGATCAATAAAACGATGCTTCATGGGTTTAAAAAAGCAATAACTTGTAGAAATCCTGTATAAAATCAAGGCGTTACCTTTGATTTAGAAGCTACTTAAGATAAGCTAGTCGAAGTCTTTTAAAAGGTCTATCTGACTTTAATGGCATCGCGAACATTCATTTTCTAACGTGAACACATAAAGGTGTCATGAAACGGAATTCTAGCGGTCTGGCGGCCACCCATAAATAACTCCAAGCAAAATTTCTGTTTGTCTCATCTTTTATAAAGGGGTAAACACCAAAGCACAACAAAGAGTTTAGCAGCATTTTACTTTTGAGTCTCACAATTTGTCATACCTACACCTAATCTTTCTAATCCTCTTTGTAACATGGACCGTTTAATTTTAACATGAATAAACAGCTGTACGAAGTCTGGCTTAAAAATGTCGAGCCAAAGTGAAATTTAATGTGATGTCCACAATCCACATGTCAACTGACCTCTTACTTTTATTTTTAACTTGGTCTAGGGTTGCCAGTAAAAAATAAGTAAAACAGTATTTGCTCTTAGAGCATATGTACATAACGGAGTAGCCTTATGTCGTATTTGCGTACAAAAATGTCTGCCGAATTTTGCGGGGGCGGGGGGGAACATCTTAATAGGATATTGAAACTCAATTGTATATTGAAAGCTTGAAGTGGTTGAACGTTTATAATATCAAGTGCTTAGTGCGGGCATTTTTAACCCCCGACGCAAAGAGAGGGGTGTTATAAGTTTAACGTGTATTGTATCCGTGTATCGTAGCTTCCAAACGGATGGACCGATTTGAATGCGGTTTTTTTTGTTTTATAGATAATTTTAACTCAAGTGTTCTTAACCATGTTTCATCAAAATCGGTTCAGCCGTTTTTGAGATATTGAACTTTGAAATGAAAAAATCGGGGGTTTTCAACTTTTCTAAGTTTTAGGTTATTATTATGATCAGTGCTCTCTTGCGAGGCGATTTTGTGATCGATTGTGAAATTGTCTTTGTATGATTTTTTGCACATTTAATTGTGCAAGGTTTTCTACAGAGCTTTCAGTAGAAAGGCTACTCCAGTTATATATGCTCTAAGTATTTGCTTACCATTTTTTTACCAAACCCTTTCAAAACTCCGACGATGTAGGTAATAACTTCGCTTGTCCAATTTAACAATGGGAATAAAAAGTAGGTACCAATGTAAGTAAGTGAGCATCAACGAAATTCGCAGCAAAATTGAGCAATTGTTAAATTAACACTTTAACAAGTTAAACACTTACAAATTGTTACAATACGAGTCCAATTCAAAGTATTACTGTGCTGCAATTTGTTTAAACGGTGCCTACGAGAAATTCGCAGCCAAATCAAAGAAACGATCTCTAGTTGAAGTTTGTAATGTGGAATGTTATATTGATTATGTAAAGATCTTGACTACGCATTACATACTAAATATACACTCAAGAGCAAAAGTTTAGGGTACAGTTTGTACTGAAATTCTATACAAACTGTACCCGAAACTTTTGCTCTTGAGTGTATTAGATTTTATCGATCAATAGATTCAATTTACATAAATTTTCGAAACATTAATAGCTTTGCGAGGCTGCTTTAGTGAATAACTAAGATAATTGAGTTTCGAATCATAATCTGCGATGCTAAATTGGGTGTTTAACGTTACGATCACGGGTAAGCTAAGTTTTTTTTTGTTGGTGCAAGCCTTAGAAAGCATTCAGAGAGCGTGACATTGTTGTCAATCCGATATGACTATTGTGCGATCTTACATTCTGTTTTTGACAGCCGTCATCCCGGTACAATAAACGTCAACATATGATGACAAATTGTACTGGG
Organism: Epinotia nisella; assembly: GCA_932294315.1. Lineage (NCBI taxonomy): Eukaryota > Metazoa > Arthropoda > Insecta > Lepidoptera > Tortricidae > Epinotia > Epinotia nisella. The sequence goes on along the minus strand of OW028682.1, from coordinate 12,751,058 downwards.
ATGACGGCTGTCAAAAATGGAACGTAAGATCTCAGGCACTATAATGGAAATGGGTCAAAATTGATCTGCAAGATTTTGTTACAATGTTACATATTTAAACACATACTTTTACATATCAAGTATAAGGCTTATAAGAGTTATAAGAAGAACAATAAAGCAGACGGGGGAAATCCTTGACAGTTTGCCAAAGTTTATGTCACAATACGTTATTGTCCCCGGCCATGAAGAATGACAAGAACCATCTTATAACGATTCATGACTGGTAACAACCGTCCTTCAAGAATCATGATACATCACATAACCTTGGTAATAAATCCTCTCATAAGGCATGTGTATGCGATAGGCTATTTGTATTGAATATCTGGAGTGACGAATATATTAGTGTCAACATGTATAGGATATACCTACGTGTTATTACTGATATTCGATTGTAATGTTTTTTTTGTGCCTCCAATAATAAGTGTGATTGTTTATATTTTGTATTTGCTAGCAATTATTTGCACTTTCAAATCGATTAGATCGAACGCGTATATACATGATGATATAGGCACGCACGAGTTTAATTGTTAAATCATCAGGACATAATCTTGGGTAGGTACTTTATCTTAGAGGGTAGTGACTTACTTTTATAGATCAAGCAAATACATCGAATAGTTCTAGAGACTAACGCATTCAACTACTTGACACGGCAAACGACACATAAACATTTTTTTTTTCAAATAGTCGTAGTGTTATCCCTCCCCGTGGGTAGCCCGAGAGTGGGCGCCATTTTATGTCCTACTAGCTTCCGCCAGCGACTTCGTCGGCGTGGACCCCGGATAAAAACTATCCTGTATTTTAATCCAGGCTATAAACTATCTTCGTGCAATATTTCATCCAAATCGGTTGAGCCGTTTAAGCGTGATTGAGTAACTAACATCCAAACATCTAAACATCCAAACTTTCGCATTTATATATTAGTAGGTTAGTAGGATTATTTTGGCGCGGCTTATATATGCTGATCGCTGTCCATGTTTCGTTATAGTCACGAATAAATGTTTATGCCATTCTATTCTATTAAATACACAGAGCAGTAATTGTTTCTGTTACTCACCGGTATAAAACCCTGCGGCCGGGCTCCGAACGCCAGAAGCGTCGCTCACAGCGCTGCGCGTAAAGGAACCGTTCACGGGGAACGAACGGAAGAAGGCACCGGCCACGTTGCAAGCTCCCAGGGCAATGATCTCCTGAGTCGCGTCCAATGTTTTGCCGTTTGCTGAAATCATGTTAACTTTTTAGTTTCTCTTTTTTACCCAGTCACTTGCTTCTGGAAACCAGGACTGCGAACTTCACACAACCCCAAATCGATTATGGAAACGGTAAGTTGCCATGTGATGCCAAAATTAAGTGAGCGGTGTTCGGTATACAAGATGTTGTGTATAATGCAGGGGTTGAACTAGGTAGTAATTTTTTTTTTATAATGGCAGCTACTTATTTCTTAGGGCATTCGTGCAATGCTTAGTGATTGTCACTGAAATTTAAATTGGCTCAATACATTTTGCTCGCATACATCCGAACCCATGACCTCTAGTAGGCAGCGTCAGTACCAACTAGGCTAAAGCGTAGCATGTGTTATATCATCCTTGATCACAAAAACAATTCTAGATGATGTCCCGTTTAGTAGGTACCTAGGTAGCTTAGGTACCTCAATAATAATAAGTGAAAATCGTGAAACCTTTAAACAAAACACTGAATAGATTGTAGGACGAATTCAATAAAAAAAACCGGCCAAGTGCGTGTCGGACCACGCAAAACGAAGGGTTCCGTGCCTATTAAAAAGGTCGTATCGTCACAGAAATCTTACGGCGCTTACGTCCTTTTCTTTAAGGAAGCCAGTTTTTCAGCAATATCTCGAAAACCTTTGAACCGATCTTGTTCAAAACAATTTTCGCTGAAAGAATTTAATAAGCCCTACGTCCATGATTTTTTTCATATTTTTACAATGCACGGTTCAAAAATTAGAGGGGGGGGGACAGAATTTTAGTGACTTTCGGGACGATTATCTCCGACTCTATTCACTTAATCAAAAAAATTGCTGAGAAACCTTATATTTATTTTGAAAAGCCTATCGATTGATGTGCCACACATGGGCTTACAATGAAAAAATTTTTTTTGGATTTCAGTTTTATGTATGGAGTGCACCCCTAAAAAAAATTATTTTAGTAATTTTAATTACAAAACTATGTAGCGGCTAACAAAATACACCTATCCTCAAAATGTTATTCAAATACACCTTATAGTTTTCGAGTAAAATGCCTGTGACATACGGACAGACGGACAGACGGACAGACGGACAGACGGACAGACGGACAGACGGACAGACGGACATGACGAAACTATAAGGGTTCCGTTTTTGCCATTTTGGCTACGGAACCCTAAAAACATGAACATGATAGAAAGCACAAACCCATTATTTTTCATGTAAAGAAAAGAAGATTACGAGTAAAACGCTATTTTGCTACATGAAACTTTGATACATTCAGACTCGCTACTTAAACTGCTGCTACAACAAAATCTCTGTCCATATTTCACTAGTCAAAGGAAAAGCAAAATGGTGAATTTTAGCAGCATTACTTTCTTACTCGAGAATAATTTCCTGTATCGTCTGTATGAGTTTTTCTCAGACACATCGGTAAAAGGGGCCGACAACGCTAACCAACTAAGTGTATACTGATGAATAATTCTCTCTGTAATATTTTTACGACCGTCGAGTCAACTTAGTCTAAGGTTCGAAAGGTAAGTGGACGGCGGCGGTGGGTGCCTGTGGGACCTGGCAAAGCAAACCTGTACTTCATCTGTTGCGAAGTAAAAAAAAAAGAAATAATACATTTTGAACATACTGGCGCAAACTCACAAAATAAACTAAAAAATCCCAGCGGTATGTGAACGAATTCAGATCAAAAGTAAGCTTTATTACATCCGTCGGCTAGGTAAAATGTGTGTACAAAGAAACTAGGCGGAGCTACAGAATAAAATCTAGCTGTACATCCCTAATGTCCATTCTATACCACTATAAACGGACCAACTATAAACTTATGTTTGACAGCATCATACCGGCTTGCTGCGGAACGCATACACAAAGACTAGTTAGGTTAATTAGTTAGGTAGCTTCATATCTTCAGTTGCCCGAAGGGCAGACCGCCCAGAAATAGGAGCCCCACGCAGCGGGGCTCCGTCGACACTGCCGGATGACGAAATAAATGGAATAAAATGTCTAGATAAAAAAAATACAATTATTTTCTGACATAAGTGGAAGCTGATGCAAGTGGAATAATTCCAAGGTACTCAATTTACAATATATAGAAAAGTACTCTGTGAATAATTCGTTTAACCAATCAATCGTTGTGTTTTGTCACGCATAAATATTTTTTCTTTCTTTTTTTTCTTTTTCTTTTTTCTTTCAATCAGCGCACAGGGTGCGTTCCGAATCATGCCAATTTGATTCAGTTCACAATTTAAAATTAATGCGTTTTTGTGAACGGTTTTGAAAGTTCACAATTTTTCGATATTTTATAATATCGCGCGTAAGATTATATACTTTGGCTGAATGCGCCAAAAGCACGATGCCATTAAACAAAAAATTAAACTGACGGCACACTGACGGTGTTCATAATCTGACATTAACAGATATATAGTTCTGGTTCATCATCATCATCATATCAGCCGAAAGACGTCCACTGCTGGACATAGGCCTCCCCCAGAGAGTGCCAAATTGACCGGTCCTGCGCCACCCGCATCCAGACAGTTCTAGTTGTCAGCTATTCCAAGCGATTTACAATAACGATCTGTTACACTCGGCCATTTCTGGACTTGTCTAGTTTATTTACCGATGCTGTGTTTTTATTTCATTAACTTTTCTAGACAGCCTTAAGACGGAGTCGGCTTAGCTTCAGGGTGTTTGTCTTGTCACGGAGTGTTTAGATGTTGCTCTAGTAAAGTGAAGCGAACGTGGAAGTAACCGCCTTTGCTACTTGCGAGTTTTGTTATTCTTAAGAACAAAAATAAAGACAAGAGAATGAGAGAAGCCAATAAGTAAGGATAAGCATCGTCATGGGAACGATTTGGGATTCACATTTATAGTATAGATTTTCATGTTTATTTTGCCTACTGTCTTATTTTGATTATATTTTGTTAATCTTGTTTTTTTCTTTCAAATTAGAGTAAGGGTGAGGATCCACCAGAGCTGTGCGGAGAAAAAATATATACCAATAGCTTTGCGAGCATAGCTCACGTATCACTTCCTATTGGTGGATTTATTCCTTGCACACCGCTTCGACGCCTCGCACGGCTCCCTTGCTTACATGGTCTTTGAACTGAATAATTCTATGTATTAAATGTATTTTACCCATAACAAAAGCCTTATGGAGCTCCTTATGGGGTGGCTAGTTCGAATTGAGTAAGATTATCCCCTAATATTTCTTTACTTATTATTTACTTGTTTTTTGCCTGCGACTTCATCCGCGTGGAAGTCGTTTATATTGTATCTCCATACAAACATTCACTCACCATTCCACCTCAGGGGATGATTTTGGGATAAAAACTATCCCACGTCCTTCCCTAAGACTCAAACTATCTCCATTCCACATCTCAATCGGTTCAGCGGTTTAAGCGTGCAAAAGCAACAGACAGATAGTTATTGTCGTGAATGGTCATGATTCACGATGATATATTTACATTTATGATGATGTTAATAATTATGTCTCAAACAGCCGATTTATTTCATGTAGCAACACCTACATGAAATTATGTTTATAACAATGTTGACGGGTAAGCGGGTAGTCAGAGTTCTTAACGGCTAGATTGTGTACGAACAGTTAAGTGTTCAATTTGGAAGAAAACCAGGGTGTGCTCTTTCCATAATCACTTTCGATCACACAGATCGGACGATGATTGTTTATGGTGTGATGTATTTATGTGCGTCTTCATGTCTTATTCTCTTTGAGAGGCGTGACGGTATATCATGTATATGAAGAAGGTTTTCCTACAGATCACGCACGCGAAAACACAGTTATGGAGTTCTTTAGTGTGAGAGGATTAGTAACAAGTGTAACAACAGCTTCTCAGGTTTGGTAGTCTCAGCCTCAGTCCTTATCAGTATCAATCAGGGGTGCACCCGGGTAAATATAACTGGAACAGTAGCGTGTAGATTGGAACCGTATCAGTTGTGTGGTAAGGGATGTCTATAAGGGGAGGTTGGAGGACATTTTCGGGGATGAAAGTATGACTTCTGGAGCTGGTACGCACGAGGCGGCAGCCCATTATGTCAGATGTGTAAAGGATTCCGCAACTTGTTAGGGTATGTTTATAGTTGCATATATGCTAATACTGATAACTAAGCTAGAGTGCTATAGGTACTTATTCGCGGCCATGAGAGTGACCAGAAGTGGCTTCGCGACAGTTACTTTCGCATTTTAATTATACTTTGGATAATAATGAATACAACAAGAACTTACAAAAAGCCTTAGCGATGGCGACATTAGAGATGATCCCCACTAATGGGACAACGAGCAATCCGGAGCCGAGGTGAGCCAGCATGCCACCCGCAGAAATGGTTTCGTTCCCGACTGTAGTGTGGAACGGAGGTGCCTGTGGCGTTGGCAGGCCCGGCGTAATTTTACCTAAAATAGTGCAAAAATACATACAATCAGGAATGTATAGGTATTCCCAAAAATAAGAGGCAGTGCACATGAAATTTAATTTTTGTTGGTTTAATTATTTCGACGCCTACGACGCATTGATATATGCGTCAAGGAGCCCAGCGCGATAGCAACCTTCTTGTATTGACATAAGTTTTAACTCCGCACAAAATGTCTGTTTGATTTGGCGTGTGGTTTACAACTTTCCTCTTTGAGAACGTTGAAAAGGTTAAAGATGGTGAATGCAGTGATAGATTGCTAGACCATCGCCCACTTCAACTCTATACAGGCTGGTAGTATATTCCCATAAAAGAATTAAAGAGGTCAGTTCAGATGTATGGGAGGACAGGATTTATTTAAATTTTGATTCAGCGTAGCATTCCGAACTTTCTTTTGGTTTCACGTAGAAACTTAATTGAATGTGCCAAAAGCAGATATTTTTCGCACCGCAAAATCTCCAATAACAAAACACAATAACAGAACACAATTTCCATAAAACCGGTTACCTTCTGCATTCAGATCGAAAAAGCAGCAAACTACCATTTTCCATACCGAGAAATACTGGAATGAAATTTAAAACTTCCCCGATATTCATGAGATCGCTGCCAATCTCTTGACGTGGTCGTGCTTGAGCGAGCATTTGTCAGTTAATAAAGTTTCCATTGGGAACAGCCGGGCAATCTTATTTGTTTTTGGAGGGGACCATAATACGGAATATTCAGGAAAATGTTTCTTAAGGCGCTATCAATTTTTAAGAGGGTATAAATCACGGTAGGTCTGAGATGAGGCTGCCTCCGCCGCGGCATTAAAAACGCAAAGGATTAAACGCGCTATGACAAGAATCGTTTTAACCGTCTTCCGACCATGAGATGTTGAAAAAATATAGGTACGGCGTATTTTTTGCACTATTCAAAACATGAACAGTTTTCCACATTATGCGGTAGTAGCATGGTAGTAGTACCTAGGAGTGCTTTCGAATTTTTAGAGACAAGGTAGTCAATACCGGAATCAATTTTTCACCCCATAAACGCTTTTTTTTATTTACATAAAAACAAGCATAATAATTACCTACCTATGATTGTTCTCGTTGTAAGACGTTGTTAAAGAGAACTCATTCACAAACAAATAAAGTAAATGGGATTATAATTTTTTTCAGGTTCAAATTATAGTTTGTTGCTCCTTTTGCGCTTGAAATAAACCAAAACTTACTTCCGACGCTAGACGCGGATTCACAGCAAAAAAAAGTGCCCTGACCGCATTTAAGCACAGGCGTAAAGTTTCAGATAAAGTAACATAATTTTTAGGGTTCCGTACCTCAAAAGGAAAAAAACGGAACCCTTATAGGATCACTCGTGCGTCTGTCTGTCCGTCTGTCACAGCTGATTTGCTCTGAAACTACTGAACCGATTGAGTTGAAATTTGGTACACATATGTAAATTGGTGACCCAAAGATGACCGCGTAAAGTAAATTAATGAATTCTGAACAAGGGGGCCACTTTTGGGGAGTAAACTGGAAAATTAAAAAAAAAAGTTTCGTAAACTGTATTGTGTGACATATCAAACGAGAGGGGTTTGAAGTCATTTGAAGATTCAAACAGATTTGAAGTCATTTAGGAAAACAGACGAATTATGAACATCAAACCCCCCCCCCCCCCCCCCCTCTTATTTCCGAAACTCTGAAAAATATATGGAAAATAGTTCCTTGTCTAAAGATTACAGGAAAACCTATAAGAAGTTTGAGTATATCTCAGTAACGGGAAAATTCTCAATATTTTACGGAACCCTCACCACGCGAGTTGAACTCGCACTTGTCCGGTTTTTATTAAGTAGTTCTACTGTGTCGTTAGCCAAAATTGACCTTCATAGTACTCGTGCATTCAAATAAATACAAAAATACGCATTTCAATAAAACTTCCTATACTTTTCTTTAGTCTTAAGTCATTTTTCCGCGTAATTTCAAGTTGCTTCATCAAGTAAAATATATTTGGGTTCATTGGCGGAAAACATTCCATTTTATTGCTGTCGTTGCCAAAGAAGAAGAGAACACCAAATTATATTTTGCGGATATCTACTTCCTTCTGTTTTCAAAACAATGAGTACCGACAGAGCAATAATTTTATAAAGATTTTTGTAAGCACTGTGAAGTGCACATTTTGCTACTGTATGGATAATTTCATGGGGAATACTTTTGGCGTGAGCTTTGCTTTAATACAGTGATCGGAGCCGGTTTTTTTCAAATATCCCCGAATTAGTCTAATATTTTGAATTATAATTAATGTATGACTGCATCGTGTATTTAGGTAACATATTCGTATTATTAGATTGTCCGATCAAAAATGATATATAAACTAAGAACGAATAATACCGGTTTAATTTGTATAGAGAAAATACCGGTATCCGATCCCTGCTTTAATATAACTTTCTTAAGCTGACAAATTAAGGTAAGATTAAGGGACTATGATTGTTAATTTTAGCCATCTATATGTTTATTAGAAATTGAAAACATAACTTGGAGGATTTCACCAAAAACACACAACACGAAACAGACACTATTATATTATCTTGCCCCTATATCTACTAAGATATCGTACTAAGTGAAGATTTTTCCATAAAAATTACAAGTGCAATAAAATATCACCAGCAAAATCGCTTAAGACATAAAATCAGAGCATTTCTGATATTACTTACCTGTCAATATCAATGGGTCTCCAACATCCAAATAAACAAAGAAGGCAATCACGGCAGCTAAAACGACCACAACCGCGTTTCGAGACACACCGGCGAACCACAAGCTCTTCTGCATGATGAAAATGCCCTTTTGATGTTTTTCTTCTTTGTCCTTGATGCGAATATCTTTCAGAGCCTGAAATGAAGCATTTTGAAAATACCGTATTAAAACGCTTACGGTACCTTACACTATAGTTTCAAGTTAAGCTCTCGCGCTTTGTACATATTTAAAAGATTACTCTATAAGGGTCTGACTACTTTACATGGGATGTTATTTACCAACCCAACACATATATCTCCTCAGACAACTTGCTGAGACGTCAGTCATCTGAGACACATGCCGGTGCAACCCAGGTCAAAACGTCATTAAAGTTTTTGAGATAAAACTAATATAGATATTAGCTTCAGCTCAAAAACTTTAATGACGTGTCCCTTTCTCACTGCCACAAATGACAAAATGAAATATTTAGCTAAAAGAAATAGGTATTAAAAAAACCGGCCAAGTGCGTGTCGGACCACGCAAAACGAAGGGTTCCGTGCCTATTAAAAAGGTCGTATCGTCACAGAAATTTTACGGCACTTACGTCCTTTTCTTTGAGGAAGGCAGTTTTTCAGCAATATCTCGAAAACCTCTAAACCGATCTTGTTCAAAACAATTTTCGGTGAATGAAATGAATAAGCCCTATGTCTATGAATTTTTCTATATTTTTAAAATACACCGTTCAAAAATTAGAGGGGGGGGGACAGAATTTTAGTGACTTTCGGGGCGATTATCTCCGACACTATTCACCTAATAAAAAAAATGCTAAGAAACATTATATTTATTTTGAAAGGCCTATCGATTGATGTGCCACACGGGGGGTCACAATGATTTTTTTTTTGACTTTTAGTTTTATGTATGGAGTGCACCCCTAAAAAAAAAATATTTTGTCATTTTAATTACAAAACTATGTAGCAGCTAACAAAATACACCTATCCTCAAAATTTTATTCAAATACACCTTATAGTTTTCGAGTAAAATGCCTGTGACATACGGACAGACGGACAGACGGACATGACGAAACTATAAGGGTTCCGTTTTTACCACATTTACGGAACCCTAAAAAGCAAAATGTGTACTGTACGATTTGTGCATGATTTCTAGGGTCATTCCCTTGAACTGACAGGAGGAAGGGTAACGACTGTTCGTTAGAGTTATTAAGGCTATGGGTATGAGCAAATCTCGTATTAAATATAAGTAATAAATTAAAGCTAACTAATGAATTAACTTATAAAACTTCCAACTTCTTCCCAAAAACAAAAGGTTGTGTTATAGTAACACAGGACCGCCATCGTAATTTTAAAGTTTTACAAATACGCTGCATGTCATTGTTAAACAAAAAATAGCTGTCAAATTAAAGTCAGTTTTATATGAAATATCTAGGTAACGAATGTAATAAAATTGGAATGCAGTTAGCAAATTGCAATAAGGTTTTCATCTATCATGCAAATTGAACCGATATTCAGGCAGGCGCAAATATTGGTGAGAGCTGAAAATACCTGCCAATCATGACTAAATAAATTTCATACCGTCACAAATACAGAGACAAAATTGATCGGATAGCTCTTTGGGTCGTTCTTCTTTTTTACCGACAATGAACCGAGGTTTTTCTGTTTTTTTGGTTTTTGAACTATCGAAAATTGTGGTTTTGAAGTGCGATTTAAAAAAAAATGCATAGGTTTCTTCATTAGAACTAATTAAAGTTTCCTTTCTGGCCAATATAAATATTTATTTACGGTTGGTTTCTAAAAAAAACATGTGACAAAGTGGACTCTTTCAGTGGGGACAACATTTTGGTTTACCACTCTGTCACGGCATTCTACGAAAAAAAAATACATTTAAAAAAATGCTAGTTAGAGAAAGTGAAATATTAGATATCACTAATTAATAAAATAATATGGACGTTCATTCGAACATTATAAAACCGTAAACATCATTACTCAAATGAGATGCCGTAATAAGACGAAGGACAGGCTATTGTCGGTCGAAAAGAAGAACGACCCCTTTACGGATTTGCCTGATTTCTGAGTTAATTGGATAAGATTAATTGGATAGTTCGTCGATAAATTTATAAAATACCTTCAAATATATGCGAATTGATTGAGGGCGCACCTAGATATCCAGTAAAATGAAAAATATATAAACCATAAAAATCAGTACAAATGGTAATATTTTATTATAATAATAAATATTTACAAATGTTAAATTAGAACTACCTAAAACTAAATTAAATTAACTAAAACTAAACATTAAAAAAAAAGACTATCTAAATTTGGACCCCTAGGTAGCGTACCCATCACGCAGGCAGCATTCCCGCGCTGGATTGCAATAGCAATCTTTTGCGCAAGAAAGCTGCCTGCGCGAGGGTCACCCGTTGCCTCCCTCAACCGTTTGGCGAGTGACTTGTGGAGCTCCCGCGCACTCCTACCCCACGGTCCCAGTGTCTCGACACCAAATGCAGTAAACTCGTATTGGGCGCCGAGACAGCTGTACTTGCCCGCCTTATGATGCTCCCGGGCATCAGCCGCCGCTCCGGCCCGTTTGCTAGTCACTGGGATGTAGGATGCAGCTAGCGTGTCGGCGCAAGTGGCATCCCACACCAGCGCACGGCCCATCCTCCATGGGATCAATGACATCCCGTCAGGGCGCTTACCATCGCCCCGCACGATCTGTGGTTCCAGTGCCGCGGGAACGTTGGCACTGACGAGCGCCCTTTATTATTATAATAAAATATTACCATTTGTACTAAAGTTTCAGGCAATATTTTTTATAAAAATCAGTAGACATGAAATCAGAAAAAGCTTAATTTTATTTTTATTTTATAGTATTATGGGTAACATACCCCACGGCATTAGGTTCGCCTTTTATATCTTAAAGATTGACTGATAGAGAACACTCTACCAATCTTTAGGCAAAGCAGAGAGATTGCACAGCGGAGCAGATTGTAGGCACATCGAACAAAATTCACTGTCTCATGAACAAAACTTGACCTGTTATCATCTCTTCCATACATGAATGAAAAAGGTTAAAATAATTATTGCTTTATCAAAACTGTGCAAAGAAAAAGTACAATCCTCTTCAAAAGTTTAGCTTCAATTTTTTCTTGCATAATTAATTAAACTAAGCATCAAGAGTCCACCAAATGCAAACAAAGGACTCACTAAATGGTGGTCCGTTTCCGTGAATTCCTGCAATTACCACGGCAAGTTCTCTCAAGTGTAAATCCACCTGCATATTTGCACTGAGCAACATTTGCTAATTTCATATGTTTGCCGCCCAATGTAGAAATATGGCAGAGTAAAGTATGTTTAACAACTAACTAGATGCACTGTAACTTAGTAAAGTATACATATATTTTTCACTGGGGAATGGTGAACCTTTTTAATTTTTAAAAGTTACCTCTTTAGGACAAGTTGAAGCCGCCTCTTTTGACATTTGCATATTCAGCCAGCATTAACAATGTTTAGCGATTTGAAGAGCGGGGCAGAATCGGTATACGGACTTTGTACTATTTGCTGTTACCAAGTGCTTACCAATCCAGATGGCGTAGCATTGTTGCCATTTTATCACTTATCGTTGTGGATAAGACGTCCGTCACTCTCGCACTCGCATACTTGTCAGAATGTGACGGACGTCTTATCCACAGTGATAAGTGATAAAATGGCAACCATTCTACGGCCGCTAATTGCCTTTCTTGTCGGTAAAGTGACTGTATTATTACTTTTGAGCAGTAGCAGGTATTATATTGCGCGGAAGCCCCGCTTGCACGCGTTCTGCGCTAATCTGGAAGCACTCGTTAAAGCCTCACACGGGCAGCCGCGGTGGTCAATAGTAAACTTGTCACTAGCTGTCAAATTTACTATTTGACCGCCACCGCAGGCCGTGCCAGTGTGTTGCAGGCTTTAAACGTACGAGTAGATGCGCGGTAATGAATTTGTACTGACTGATTGACAGCTGACAGTAGCTAACTGATATCGTACCACCGCCTCTGTACCGACAAATCGCCTGATTCGATATTTGGTATAGAAATATTAAATCCATCAAAATCGAGTGTCGATTGCGTTTCTACTGGGGCACACTGTCATGCGCTCCACCAGTCATAAATTATACATAGCACCAAATAATATATCTAAACAGATGAAGCGTGGCAGACATCAAATCCCAGCTCTACTAAACAGGAAATAAGAATGAATTCTGATATAGAGCTTCTTGGCTCCATCTGTTATAGTCACAGTTTACTAACTTGTAGTACAGCGACCCTACTCGGCACTGCAGTGTTTTGAACCATCGACTAAATTGTTAACGATATCTTGTCGGAACTAAAGTTTGCCAAATACTGCAAACTTACCCAAGTTATCTAAGCACTTGACCATTTGCGAGTCAGTTGAGAGTGCCCTATAAAATTGATTCAAAGATTTTATTTGTCCAACATAGGTAAGTACAATGTACATGATAGAAATAAATGAAGCCTGGTTTTATAAAAATCCATGAGACCTTTTGCCCGTTTCACGAAACTACGAGTTACAACATAGAGGAAGAATCCCTTATACATGGTGAGCAATCCAAATGGGTCAGTATGGCGGTTTTGGAAACCATAACAGATAGCGAAATCTTGGCTTAGGAACCATGACGTTGATTTTAGTAAAAAGAAAAACTGCATTCATATACTTACAAAAATACGTGTACTCGGCCCAGGAATCGAACCTGGACTTTGTGAAAAATTAAATTTCGTTGTTTAAAAACAATGCATTTTATTAGTTTTACATATCATGTTTCTTAGTAACATTTACTATTTAAGAGCTACATAACCGATATTCAAAGGAAAATAACGAAATTTAATTTTTCAAAAAGTCCAGGTTCGATTCCTGGGCCGAGTAGGTACACGTATTTTTGTAAGTATATGAATGCAGTTTTTCTTTTTACTAAAATCAACGTCATGGTTCCTAAGCCAAGATTTCGCTATCTGTTATGGTTTCCAAAACCGCCATACTGACCCATTTGGATTGCTCACCCTGTATAGAGAAGCCATAAGAGGCGAAAAGGCTCTTATGTAGTTAAGACATCCGCAGGACGACAATAGAGTCTGGCTAACCAAATTTTGTTGACAGATATTTCCTTGCGGTGTCCTTGTCTATGATTAAAAAAATGCTAAATGTCAGTTATCAATTTATGTCATTCATTCGAATGGCTTGCGGTTTATGTTTTATTTTAAATAATATTAACAATGACTATATACTGAGTGAGACCTATTGTTTAAGCTCGTAAATAATTAGGTACGACAATGTTCCCGACGTGAAGCGTTGTATGACGAAAAACTGCAATGTTTACAAGTTGTAAACAACTTAGTAGGTTGGTGCTGCATAAATATTTTGATTAGGTGCGTGAATAGTAGTTTCACGTGGTTTTACCTATTCCGGTGTTGCCTGTTAGCAAGCAAGCAAGCAAGAAACGTGCAAAATGTAGTAAGTTGAACTTGACCCACTCCGCGGTTGGCGATTGAGTTGATATTTGGGATAGTTCTTATTTATTATCGAGCTAAGTCTTATTTACACTACATTTCATTTTCCGCCTTGCTACAATGATATACTTACAGTGAGAAAATGCAAACATATGCGTTTGTCGTTGACTGTACTGAATATAGTGATATAAATTATGTGAGTTGACTTTGAGTGCAAGTCAACGCATATTCACTTATTTTTTAGGTACCTTACGTAGGCACATAAAATCAAAAATATTGTCTAGTATCAAAACTATAATTCCTACTACACAAAGTGTGACCAGCCCAATATTTTTTGAATTTCCCGCCAAGAATTTGGGTAAAATTTGGTCAGCTAATGACAAGTATACTATTGACTGCCGCGGCCAGGCCGCGCCAGTCTGTGAGAGGCTTAAATTGAGAACTTTCAAAATTGCTGACAACTTACCTACTTAATTAAAGGTAGGTAAGGTAATGGTTTTTTGCCATAACTTCATACTAACCCGATTGTGGCAAATAAAAAAGTGGCAAAGACAAGAGAACCATGTATCATTATCTGTTACTTTTATCACTTTTATTTAGATTTGTATACGACCATGGTAAATTAATGTGGCTCTAGTTAGTCTGAGACTAAGGTACTTTACAAGTCTAAACAAGCAAAACATATTAAATGGCCAATCATCTTTGGTCAAGCTCCATAGGTTATATGCATAAACATATACATGTTTCTCTTAATCATAAACATACATCAAACCTATTTTTGACAAAACGCCGTTAAATTTAGTTTTGTCATTTATGTTTGTGAGAAAGGAACAAAACACATTTTAGCTAACAGAGGTTTGTTAAGATTTATGAATAACGTGGTACGATTATATCCTCTAAAATCCATTCGATATTGTGGACAGCGAGGTAATATTGAACGGAAACGTGTAAAATGGTAGCACGTACTTTGAGTTATCTGAGCTTCACGAGGAATTTCTAATGAAAATCGATTGTTCTACCGGCAGCAAAGGCAGTGTACTAGAATGGTGAAGTATGTATGTGATTTATACAGCCGCCGTCACGTTAGCAAGTAAAATACGGTGGTCAACTACACTTAGAGTTGAAGGCGAGGGAGCTTCAATGGGTGGCTTGGCTTAACTTTACCCTAACTGCTCCGAATTTAATACATTATCAGAGTTAGCAGTGATTTACGTCTACAAACTCCGTCGTTTCTCGATGTAATGTTTTATTTTATTTGAATCTGAAAGTAACTTATATAAGTCTGTTATTATGTCCGAACAGTGTCCTCTGGGTATTTGCTGGGAGGTGGGACTCGCCGATGCCGCCGCTTCCAAAGACGAGTCTTTATGCACTCTAGACTTGTAACTTTTGACAGTTAGCAACCCATTTATTTAAAATTGTAATATTTATTTTTAATGATTTGACATGATGAATGCCTACTATTAGTTAGTTAGTTTAGTTAACCTACTTTTTTATTTTATCATTATTTTATATTAATATTAATTAATTGAAATGTAATTTTGAGCTGGATTTTATTTTTGATATGAATGATTGACATAACGATTAACAACGGATTAATTATGAAAATTGTACCTACTAACAAGTACAAGTACAAAGTACAAGTCTTAGTTGTATGTTTTTGTAACAATGACTAACACGTCTATGGGCAAAGCCTGAAATAACCATTTGTATTTGGTAATATACATATATATAAGAACGTTGTAGTTAAGTTAGGTGATTGTGTCATTCCCCTCGAGGGTGCCCGCCTTGTCGGGGCGGGGGGGCTTAGTAACCGTGGACTGCAACCCACGGCGAAGCTAAGTGGCACCCAGGGCCGGCCTGTGTGGGCCTGCTGGCTGGCCCGAGGAGAGCGCTCCTAGCGGGCTTGTGCACTGCCCGCTTAGGATGCGTTGGGCAGGAACCGCAGAAGAAAAGGAGTACCTCCTTATCTTCTGCGGCCGAGGCGGGATCGCAGGGGGAGAGGCGTGTTGGTATAACGGTATGCTTCGGTATTAGACCATTATTTCTAACTGAAAATATTAGAAAAAGTCCGGAATATCTTACCAAGTTACAGGAAAGTAGAACTTGTATTTGTCAAGATACCGAAAGAAAAAGCACTTGATTCACGATAATGATCTAAGACCATAGTTTCAGTTATTATAACACCTTTACTTACACGGTTTACGAGACATCTTACCTTCATACCCAGCAGTACAATGCAACATGCCAAACTGAGCAGCGTGTCAGGTAACCGCGTATCTCCGATGTGTCGAAAGAGTTCCTTCCATGTAGCTATAAAAGTTTCTGCACTGAACTTGAGCCCTAGTAAGCCCTTGATTTGCGATGACGCTATGGTCACTGCGGCTGCTGATGTGAAGCCTGACACAACTGGTAATGATACGAATTCTACGAGGAAACCTGAAACAATATACATACACATCACATACACATTAAGCTAGCGTTAATGGCCGCGGCTGTCATACCATAGAAAACTGTCAAATGGTCCATTAGCAGATTTGGACGGACGTAACTTACGATTCTCGACGCCAACGGTTTGAAACAAACGAGCGTTAGTCGCGAATCCGTAATAAAAAATAGGAAATTAAAAAAAAAATTGACAGAAAAAATCAATAAAATTATTAAACTTGCTCACAAAATTTTACAACATAGCTATTGGAAATTCGGTTGTAAAATGTAACCTGTAGAGGAGAACAGTTGGCTAGATGCCGGACATACGAAAAGAATTTCTTTCGGTTTCAGATTTCGTTCGCTTCGCTCGCTCGTTCAATAAACTTTTGTAATAAAATAATATTATACTCGTTACAAAGTACCTTATTTTTTAATTTGATTTTTTTACCGAATGAAGCATAACGTTTTACGAGTATTATTGCAGAAATATGCTGAAACGGGACCCTCTTCATACTTTTTTTTACACTATTATAGTTTCGCATAATTGATTGTATTGGCATAATAGTACTGTCACGTATGTAGTAATACTTTGGCCTACTACTTTGTTTAGCATATTACGCTTTTAGAATAATTTTAGATGGACTAATTTGTATTCGCCTAATACACATTATGCATATTATTGTATGGGCTAATAATTATTTGTTATATCTGTCACTAACCATAATTTAACGAATCACGACTAAAGACCAAATGACAGGCAGACAGGCGGCACGCCAGGTAGGTTAGGTATACTAACCAGGTACGCAGGTACGTATTTATACGCCAGGTAGGTGGCGTATATAAAGATAAAAAGAAGTTAGGTACAGGCAGGTATACGGGCCAATAGCTTATAAGCTAACATTATTTAAACTATGAACTGTAGGGTAATTGAGTAACTTTACGATCAACACATAACACTATTCGTCATTTTCACCTCAAAAAAAAATTCAGTTGATGTGTCCTAGCGCGCGTTTGATAAGTTACGCAATTACACTCCTAGAGGTTTATTGTTTTCGTATGTTACGTGTGCATTTTTTTTCACGTGCGCTGTGCTAACATGTCACAACGAGGGCACGCAACACATTGAAATACGATGCGAAATGACGACCTAAGGCCAATACCGCGTTTGTAGATGCGGGCTCGTGTCAGTAACCAGTCAGTGTCAAATTGTCAATGGTCAGTCAAGTGGGGTTTGCTGCCTGGGACTGGAATTGTATGGCCAGTCCCGCAATTTCCCGGGAATTTCGGGACTGGCCATACAAAATCTAGTCTTGGGACCAAACCCTACAGTCAAGTCAATACAGATTATTCACTGCGCGTCTACATTTCAATGAGTACTTTCTGGTTGATGCGGGGAAGCGCGAGGCGGTACGAATGCGGTAGGTAGGTAGCTAATGCGTATCGCCCCGCTTCCGTGCAATATACTATTGACTACCTACTGTCAATACTAGGGAATGCAATAACCGGTCATATGGTTCTTCTGGGGCAAAAATAACGGAAAACCGGTTAAATATTATAATTAAAAGAAAATTGTCGGCTTAACACCAAAAAATAACTACTAGACCATTCTGACAAATCGAGGCAACCCAAATACACGCTCTCATTTATAAGTAAAAGTAAAGCAGCGTAGTTGGAGTTTCACTGTATATTCGAAAACCGGTAATGAAATTTTGTCGAAATATTTGGTTATGACCGGTTTCTTTGGTTTTGGTTAAAATCGGTTTGCATTCCCTAATCAATACTGGTTTCGGTAAATAAACCTGGGTGACATCGGTAAGCTCTCAGTAAAGTCCAAGTACCGCTTACCAAATGCGGAAGAAGTAGCCTTTAAATTAAATGTTTCGACTAGCGTCATACCAAGCTGCATCGTCCCAGCAATCAGTTGGACGATCCCCGACGTCAGACACAACAGTACTGCGAAGTCTGGACTCGTGCCGTTCGTGTACGTGAACGTCAGGAGCGAGAGTAGTGCCGTAGGCCCAATGTTTATCTGTGGGCACGTGCCCATGACTCCGTACACAAAGCTGCCGGCGAACGATGCGTACAAGCCGTACTGTAAAAATACGTTTATTATTTAATTTGCTGATTTTAAACACATACATGTTAAAGGTTTTATAATGCACGAGTACCCGAGTGTAATATTTTTAGGTTCCATTCTGGGTTGTTTCTATTCAGAGACCGATTTCATAAAAAATATTAGTCCGATATTGTAAGCAATTTCTATACCGAAAGTCTTAATATTTTCCATGAAATCGGCACCAGAGAAGAAATTCAAAAGGTAAGTATGCCCGGTGTAGATTCGTATGTTCCCAATAAGTGTTATACTGGAGACTTAAATGAAAATAAATTATGGTAACTTTTGTTGAAAATTGCTGTTGATTCATACTTTAACCTCAACAAGTACGGTCGACGCCAAAAATACGTTTACACTATTCGCCTTATTGCAATGGTATAAGGTGCAAAAGTGTAAACGTATTTTTGGCGTCGACTGTACCAAAGGAGTAATTGTGTAGCTTTATAAACGAGCGTAATTAAGACATCTCAAGTGTCATTTTCCTTTTTAAACGACTTCAAAAAAGGAGGAGGTTATAATAGTACATTTTACAACTAGTGTGAAAAGAATGTCTTTTTACCACTAGTACCGAGGTATCTTGCCACGAGCTGAAAGCGAGTGGCAAGACTCGGTACGAGTGGTAAAAAGACATTTCACACGTGTTGTAAACGACGTTTTTTAATACAATTGCGAAAAAATAATAAATTAATATATCATTGCGATAAAATATGCTTGCTTCGAAGTTATTTTTGAACGAACCCATACTTTACAAATGACACTGACAGTGACAACATACTATTGGAATCAGCGCCATCGGCCTCGAGTTGAGAAACTAAATTGACACTTGGCAGTTGACACTGACAGTATTCATAAGGATAATTTTTATAACTTCTCGTACCAAATTATATATTTATATGCGTTAATGTGTTTAAATAATGTTAGAAGTTATTTCAAAAGGGCGGGCTGATTTGCTTTTAAACTTTTTTTTTTTAGGCATATGCTTGATTCAGCCAAATCAAGGAACGATTTTTAGGAAAGTAGATATTTCATACATACATACCTAAGACAGAGTAGGCTATAAAATGCAAGTTCTTAATATTTTTTCGTCATTTATATATTAATGAATATACTTTAAATAAATACTCCTAGTATTCGTAAGCGCTTTTAATTTCATAATTTCCAAGTAAAAAATCTAATATAAAATTACTGCGTTTCGAAAGTATAGTTTGGAACTAAAAAGTAAAAAGCACTAGTTCGAGAAATTGAGCTTCTCGCACGCTACGCAGCCACAAAAAGTACCACTTTTTGAGCAACTGTATTAAAAAATATGTTCCACTGTATATATTATATTTTTATGTATGTTCGCCGATTTCTCCGTCAATTGTGGACCGATTTAAAAAAAAAAATAATTAAGAAATGTATACTTCTGAAATGGTCCCATTGTCACCAAATCATGATCTGATGATGGGATCCCAGGCAAATCGAGGGCAAACATCAAATTTTACAAGAACGTATTACATGTTTCATGTGTTTTGTTGGTGGGCTGATGATGAAAGGTACAACTCCTCAATGGTTAGGAGTTGAAGGATATTTTTTGAAATTTTATAGTTACGTATAGACCTTTAATCGTATTCTTTCAAGTTATTCAGGTGAGCACAAGTCAGGATCTGATGATGGGATCCCAGGCAAATTGAGGGCAACCCTCAAAACTTATAGGCAAGCGTGAAGTGACTTCGGTATTTTCTATTACAACTCGTGTTTCTATTAATGCCTTTGGAAATCGCAACTTTGGTAAAGCGGAACTGGCGATGAAGACCACAGATGACTTATGGAACTGCTCAAGGATGTACATGATTCCGTTAAAGTAGCAACTAATGACGTATCAATTCTGCGATCCTTGAGAAATCGATGGAACTCCTCAAATATTATCAGCCCACATAATATAGCGACTTGGATTTTTCAATCAACGCATTTGCTCTCGGTAAGCAGTTCATGTGGTAAATTGGAAAGAAAATGTGGAAACTTTCTTGTATCTATGTGGCTTGGCGAAGTACTGAATTGAAGTCGGTTTAAACTTTGTTTTTAAAGTTATTAATAGAAATAAGTTAGACCCTCGCTCCGGGTCATTTCTGAAGCAAAGGTAATCGCGATTGAACGAGATAATGTCAGGAGCGCACCTTTGCTTCCGGGGGACGCGGGAGGAGCTTGTAGATTGTTTTCATAAATATTTTATTTTATTTTGTACGTTTTAATTTTAAGTATTTAATTTAATTTTTCTGTAGCTTTACCTATTTTGTAATTTTATGTTAAACTAGCTTTTGCCCGCGGCTTCGCCCGCG
Source organism: Epinotia nisella (assembly GCA_932294315.1). Lineage (NCBI taxonomy): Eukaryota > Metazoa > Arthropoda > Insecta > Lepidoptera > Tortricidae > Epinotia > Epinotia nisella. The sequence goes on along the minus strand of OW028682.1, from coordinate 12,730,297 downwards.
TATTAAAAGTAATGTTAACCGTCTACAAAAAAGTGCATCTCAGTTTCAGTCTTTTATATATTTAGATCGACTCTACATAGACTCTGCGTATCGAACATAGACTCTTTATATCGAATCTACATATCGACTCTACATATCGACTCTACATATCGACTCTACATATCGACTCTACATATCGACTATACATATCGACTATACATATCGACTCTACATATCGACTCTACATATCGACTCTACATATCAACTATAAACATATCGGGACCCCCATATAAAAAAATTCACCCCCTCTTTTAAAGGGTTGGGTGCAGGAGCCGTAGCATGGTTGGCCTTATCACGCGACAAGTGACAAGATAAGAACGTCGTCTCGTTCTATCGAATGGTGTCAGCCAGTGACGCACGCTCTATCCTATCACCTATCGCGTGACAAGGCCAACCATGCTACGGGGCCAGATTTCCAAAAAAAATGATGCACGATTTTTTGTTAGTCACAAATAGTCCGCATACCAATTTTTAGCTTTCTAACTTGAAAATTGCGGAATGCTCCATACAAACTTCCACCCCCCATTTTGGGGAAGTGGGGAGTTAGAAAGAGACAAAAAGTAGCCTATGTCACTTTCCATCCCATCAACTATCTCCACTTAAAAAATCACGTCAATTCGTCGCCTCGTTTTGCCGTGAAAGACAGACAAACAAACAAAAAACACATACACTTTCCCATTTATAATATTAAGTAAGTATGGATTTTAGATATTAGTCCATAAAAGTCCTGAAGAGTGTTGCATGATTTCTTGTGCGGGAAAGGCATACACTTGTCTCTTATACGGAACCGTGAAAAAAAAGCATCCCCTTAACAGGCGTATCGATTTCCATTTTCATTAAGTAAGGAAAGCAAAATAATTAACGGGTTTTCTTCCTGACAATGTATATCGTGTTATTCTAATAAAAACCGGACAAGTGCGAGTTGACCTCGCGTGGTGAGGGTTCGGTAAAATATTGAGAATTTTCCCGTTACTTTGAATACTCAAACTTTTTATAGGTTTTCCTGTAATCTTTGAGCAAGGAACTATTTTCCATATTTTTTCAGAATTTTAAGCCTAGTAGTTTTGATGATAAGGGGGGAATGGTCAATTATCGACTTTTTTCTTAAATTACTTCAGATCTGTTTTTGCTACAACCCTTTCCATTTGATATGTCACACAATAGAGTTTGCGAAACATTTTCTTTTAAATTTTCCAGTTTACCTCCCAAAAGTGGCCCCTTGTTCAGAATTCATTAATTTACTTTACGCGTCCATCTTTGGGTCACCAATTTACATATGTTTACCTCAACTCAATCGGTCCAGTAGTTTCGGAGGAAATCGGCTGAACCAGACGGACAGACAGACGCACGAGTGATCCTATAAGGGTTCCGTTTTATTCCTTTTGAGGTACGGAACCCTAAAAGCTACTGAACAAGTAACATTTTGTACGTGACTGGTAGGACAATCAGACGATCAATTTTAATGGAACATGGAATCGGTTGAAACGTTATTTTACGCTCATTGTCCATTCAAATTATTTATATTCGTGGATAATTAATTAGTTTTACTAGTAGTACGGGTGCTATTAAGGGTGATTAATAACTTAAACTATATGCATTAGTGGTTGTCGCAACTGGATTTACAAATTGATAGCAAGCACGATCAATTTATTCGATTTGCATAAAATCATATAGTTACCTAAATTTCACTCTTTGGGGGAGGCCTGTGTACACCAGTGGACGTTTTTCAGCATATCAGCCATGATAATTATGATGACATCCAGTTAATAATAAAAATTAATAACTATTTGCTCGCTTATTAGCTTATTCATACCTATGAGTACATTTGATTAGTTTAGAATGAAATAATCTGTATATTGTTACAAAATGGAACTGATGAGTGTAATTTCACCGATTTTAATCTAAATTCTCTTATGAAAGAGCATAAATCCATCCAACTGAATAATTTAGTAACAGTAATACACTGACAGAGAACGCACGATCTTTGGAGATTAAAGGTTACATTTGAAGGGAATTTCTCTTATCCAGAATATAATAAAGTCGACTGATAGATAGTATTTCGTGTTAAGTGTTTTAATTTGTTCTAAAGTACAACGAAAGAAACTAAAGCAACTCTCTTTTTTTACTTGACTTACTTGGCTTAGTTAGGTTATTTTGCATAAAAACTTTCGGGAGTCAGGAGTTAATTTTCCGCACAAGCGCATATATGCTCATATTAGCTACTGAACCAACAGGTACACAAAACTGTTACATGTACCCTATTGTTTATTTGCTACCCTGTTAAATCCCAAGATCAACATCCCACGGATTCCTCGATAGCGCCTCGAGTAGAGGTGAAACAAGGTATTTCAAGATACCTACGAAATCCTGTACGATAGTACCTACCAAGTTAAGTAAAAGTTTAATTCTCAAATCATGGTCACCCTACAAAACTAAAAATATATATTAACACATGTTATTATCAAAGTGTGCGCAATATTATACTCTTTAGCGGAATAAGGATTCCGCATCATATTACTCAAAGCGAATTAATTTGCTATACCTATTTTATCCATTTAGGTATCCCATGGACCTAAGATACTCGGGACAAGCTATGGTAATAATAATACCACGTCCGAGCGAGATGGTAGCATACCAATCTCGATAAGTGTGACAGAAAAGGAAATATCATTCGTAGTCCTTGTCATAGTTCCACTTTTTTCTGTTTGCCACAATTGATTTAGTATGAAGTTATGGCCAATAAATCACTACCCACCCAAATTAAGTAGGTTGTTTATGGTAAGCGATCAGCCATTTTAAGACCAGTTCTTAATTTAGCTGCATAGAAGCTTTTTCGTACCTCATTGTGGCATCACGTTTAGCCTGTCCCGAGTATCTTAGGTCCATGATTTATCCACATAAGACAGTTATTTTTTTACTAAGATACAAGTACCTAGGTAACTACTAATACTCGTTTCTAGATGATGCTTAGTAAAAGTAGAAAAATTAAAATGTCCCTCATATTTTCAAGAGCTAAAACAACAGATAAAACATTTGGTTAGAAACATTAATGCGTAATGGCGCATTTCTAACAAACTTACGGTTTGTACAATTCATGAAAAATAAATCAGAACCTTTTTGCATGATAGGCTCAGATTGATAACTAAATAACTGTGACACAGAATAAATAACAAAGAGATACGCCACCACTTATGTATGTACGCGTGATGTCACAGACATCAATAATTTCTGAGTTATGTACTCGTATCATGTGACACAAGACGGTCGTAAATTATCAACTAATGTTATAATTTATCATACATGTTGCGTATTACACGTCCTTGCGGGTGAACTAATCTCGAGTTAGTTAATAATGTCGACTGCAAACTATGCGAAGTGACCGCAAGATGAAAGGGTTGGTTCATTTGTAATATTGGGATGCTGTACGCGGAGTGGTATCTACATCTATGAGTACGACACGTGCAGCTTCAACAAGTGAACGGCCTAACGTTTCAGCACAAAATAGATGATAATGCCTTGTTACGTACCTACTTACAGAATGCCACTGTTTAGCAAAATCTGGCTTGGTTCAAGTTTGGGCGTGAAATGAAGTCACCCAAATGAGTCAGAGCTCCCAAGATACTGTGTTGTTGAGGGCAGGGACCTGCATTTGTCTCTATAGCTGTCAACACAACGTATTCTCAAATCAATAAATCGTCGGCATCGGGGTCGACTCTTTTGGGGTCGCAAGAGTCTATAGGCGATGTCTATTTCCCATCAGGCAGGCCGTATGCTTGCTTGCCACCATCGGAGTAAAAACAGCAACACTATTATAAGCGCACGAGCAAGTGGATTATCTGGTCCAAACAACACGAGAGCCGAACCCGAAGCAGCAAAAATGTGGGACCAGCCACGGCCAGGGCCTGAATTCCATCCGATATTTTAACAAAACCATGTCCTTACTTTAATGTCATCAAAATAAATATAAAAAACCGGCCAAGTGCGAGTCGGACTCGCGCACGAAGGGTTCCGTACCATTATCTATAAAAACCGGCCAAGTGCGTGTCGGACCACGCAAAACGAAGGGTTCCGTGCCTATTAAAAAGGTCATATCGTCACAGAAATCTTACGGCACTTACGTCCTTTTCTATGAGGAAGGCAGTTTTTCGGCAATATCTCGAAAGTCTTTGAACCGATCTTGTTCAAAACAATTTTCGGTGAATGAACTTAATAAGCCCTATGTCCATGAATTTTTCCATATTTTTAAAATACACCGTTCAAAAATTAGAGGGGGGGGGACAGAATTTTAGTGACTTTCGGGGCGATTGTCTCCGACCCTATTCAATTAATCAAAAAAAATGCTAAGAAACCTTATATTTATTTTGAATGGCCTATCGATTGATGCCACACGGGGGGTCACAATGAAAAAAAAATTTTGACTTTTAGTTTTATGTATGGAGTGGAGTGCACCCCTAAAAATTTTTTTTTTGTCATTTTAATTACAAAACTATGTAGCGGCTAACAAAATACACCTATCCTCAAAATTTTATTCAAATACACCTTATAGTTTACGAGTAAAAGGCCTGTGACATACGGACAGACGGACAGACGGACAGACGGACAGACGGACATGACGAAACTATAAGGGTTCCGTTTTTGCCATTTTGGCTTCGGAACCCTAAAAACCTCGACACGTGTTTCGCCTCTCTACGAGGCATCATCAGGAGATGCTGGCAGGAGATGTTGCTTGCGCCACGTCCACTGAGCAACAGTTTTTGCTCAGTGGACGTGGCGCAAGCAACATCTCCTGCCAGCATCTCCTGATGATGCCTCGTAGAGAGGCGAAACACGTGTCGAGGTTTTTTCATTATTGGTGGTGGTTTGCTGTAATTATTTGCATGTTTATACGCAAATAGTTGCATTTGATCTCCGCTGATCGACCTGCACGTTTTTTAGCGGAATAGCAAAGTAATATTGTTCTCGTAATATATCATGAATTTCCGCAAAGTAACGCCTGATTCAATAAATTATCTCCGTCTCTATTCACTTAATCAAAAAAATTGCTAAGAAATCTTATATTTATTTTGAAAGGCCTGTCGATTGATTGCCACACGTGGGTTCACAATGAAAAAACAAAATTTGACTTTTAGTTTTATGTATGGAGTGCACTCCTAAAAAAAATTATTTTCGTCATTTTAATTACAAAAGTATGTAGTGGCTAACAAAATACACCTATTCTCAAAATTTTATACAAATACACCTATAGTTTTCGAGTAAAATGCCTGTGACATACGGACAGACGGACAGACGGAAATGACGAAACTATAAGGGTTCCGTTTTTGCCATTTTGGCTACGGAACCCTAAAAATGTACTCCACCAAATGTACTTTATAAGTATCTAGATTCTAAGGTAACTTATTTCTGATATAAACTTTCTATGTGGTTCTCCACAATACAGGCGTAGCCTAGTGTGGGGATTCCTGGTAAATATGTAACAGAATGTGTTTAATAAATAAATAAATATTAGAGAACAATCTTACACAAATCAACCTAGCCTTATAGTAAGCTCAATAAGGCTTGTGTTATGGGTACTAGACGATATATTTAATACATACAAATACTTAAATACATAGAAAACATCCAAGACTATGGAACAAATGTTCATGCTCATCACACAAATATTTTCCCTTACCGGAATTCAAACCCAGGACCTTCAGCTTCGTAGGCAGCGTCACTACCCACTAGACTAACCGGTCGTCTAGAGTCGGTGATTGAATTTTTTTTTATTATTATTAAGTGGGGACATGTTTTATTTAAGTATCAAGGATTGAAAACTGGTCCGAGTTACAGTCGGAGAGCGTGCAACAAATACAAAAATGATGTATTATACTCGTCGATTTTAATGTTTGAATTAAGACTTCGAACACTAAATTAAAACCACATACTTTTTTTCTATAGAGCTCCCAACTCAACTATAATAATTATACGACAACTAAAATAAATTCGATCAATCACGTGGCGCCTTTACTGAGCTATAATGAATTTGACCAATAGGACGTCGCGTTGATTCCAATACAAAAGATATCAACGAGCCGTCACACCTCTGACTTGCACTTCGTTTCAGAGCTTAGATATTTTTCATTAGATTCCAAGTCTGTTTAATTATTTCTGTTGACTCGTATAAAAAGTATTGTATACAATAGTTACACAATTAGCTCTTAAATTCTCGTACCTTACTTAGGCCACTCGGCAAGCCTCGTGGCCTAAACACGGTACTCGACTTTAAGAGCCCTTATTGTCGTGTGACGATTATATAAAATACTATTAGTTATTCCTTAGTTTGATCATATTTTAGGTTTAAATTGATGAAAGAGAGATGTTGATGGACGGTTGTTTCAGGCATGCAAAGCCACTTGATAACTGTGTTGTCCGTTCTGTTGTAGCTCCCTTTGATAATATTACCCGCATGTGTTTAAGCAATATAACATCCATTGTTCTAAAGCGTATCAAATGCGGGTTTGCAGATTTTAATTACATGAGCTAAAATTAGCCGGATTATTTTTATCTAAGACGGCGAATTACTGTGTAAATAAGATTAAGGATGTTCAGGGATCACATAAAAACAAACATAGGTAACTTATTAATTGTCATGTGTTGACTTTGGTAGTCATAAATACTTATAAATATTATTAATCTTAATCTTGTGTTTTTAACATGCTATGATGTGAGTCACTTTGTCATGCATTGTCAAATACCGACAGTTCATACATGTGAGTCTGACTTTAGGTGCTGATAGACTTGAGCATTCACATAAGTATAACAGAACACCGAGCAATTGCCGTTTTAGAGTTCCGGACCAAAAAGGTAAAAAAGGAACCCATAACCCATAACTCCGTCTATCTGTTTGTCAGTCTGTCACATAGCTATCTCATGAACTACTAATGCTATCAATTTGAAATTTGGAATAGTTGTAAATAATGCTAATCCACGTGTACCAATGCAAAATGAAAAATTTAAATATATATTTATAATTTCTATAAAAAAGGACAGATAAGAGGGGGGCATAAATTCAAAGTCTAGTTAGTAGATAGGTACTTCAGAGAAGTCACAATCGCGTTGAAGACCTTTTGTTGATTTGATGATTCGCTGTGACGCCAACTAGAGGCAAAAAGCAGATCCCGCACTCTCAACACGGCACCTTACTCAAACCAGGAACAAGCAAGAAATGTTTTTGTGATTTATAGTTGCGGTCTTCTGTAACGTTGAAGAACTTCCCCAGTTGAGCTGGTCCAAATACGAGAAAGATGACTTTTTGCTGCGGCGCTTTTTCTATTTATTTATTTTTAAACCCCGAACCACATAAACAATCATCGGAGGATGACTAGATTATGTGGTATTTCTATCCACTAAAAATTCTATGGTGGCCGGCATCTGCGCTCTCATGCGGAAGACTCCAGGATCTCATTGCAATGGAAAACAGGAACGCACTGCAATGGAGGGCTCCATTGCTTTGGTTCGTCACATTTGGCTCGTCCTAGGGTAGAAAAAATGTTTGTCACCTTCCGTGGGATTTTTAGGCAAGTGTCCCGGCTCCCGCCAAAAACACTGCGACCCCGATTACATCCTTTAGTCATATATATAAGGACATGTAACCATGTATTCATTATGAATAAACCATTCATTCATTCATTCATTCATGAAGGATGCAAATGTCACATCTGAGACAACCCGGGACAGAGCGTCCTGGCGAAGAAGTACTAAGGAGAGCCGACCCCAAGTAATGGGATAAGGCTAGGCGGAGAGAGAGAGAGGTTCGATAATTATGATTATTAACTTTTTGGCCAATTTTCAATAATTATTTTAGGTAGAAAAACAGACTCGCGATTTCTTCAGCTCACAGAGCCACTAGTAGAATATTTCAGATTTGTTTATTTTATTTCTCTAAGATAACAAATCACTTAGGCGAGAAACAAACAACGTTTGAGTAGGAACACAAACAACATTAACATTTTATTTGCTTTATGATTTTGTAGACGTTTAGTGAAAGAAAAGAAGACGTTGTTGAAGAAAGAAAAAAACCATGGGAACAGAAGAGGTAAGATGTTTGGACACTTGTTACGACACGATGATTACATGAAAACCATAATAGAAGGGAAAATAGAGGAAAAGAGGAAGAGAGGGAGACCAAGAAGATCACTTACCTCACTTCAAATTGTCGATGATGGTGACTAATTATCTTCAAGTCCAAGATAACTATTGTATTTGAAAAAGGAAAATGGTATTTCCCGGTTTATTTAGAATTGTGATTTCATCCGACGAACATGGAACTTATAACAACGACGACCTTTAGATATTTTAATTTTAAGCTAGTGAATATTATAAATAACTAATGCCTCAGAACCGTGCGGCTACATACTCGTATTCAGCCATTTGCTTGATTAATATGTGCCTAGAGTAATGTTTACTATTAATAAATTGGTTTGATTTATGGGATGTACAATTTATCAGAAAGAAAATTCTCAGCGAAATGGAAATCGGAGACGCTAAGAGCATCCACTTAGGTACTAAAATATCTCATGGAAAATTTAAAACAACAGTATAAAATAGCTGCTGTTTAATTTTATTGGTTTAAGTACTTTAAGTGAACGTAAACATAATATTACGAATAGTAAAATTTATTTCCAAAACTTAAAAATACTGTTTTTAATGTTGATTGTCAACTTTGTGTGGTTCACTAGTGGAAAGATCACTAATTAAACTTTATTTTGTGTTCCTCTTTTATCCACGAGTACCTACTTAAATTAGTCGTTAAAAGATGTGCTTCATATTTCAAATACGGTAGGTACTAAAAATACAGTAAAATAATGTAAAAATGGTTATACTTAGAGTCCCACAGAAACGAACCTTGGATTGTGTTTATCCCAGAAATCATTCCCTAATGATGTGAAATAGTACGTAGGTAGGATTGAGTTTGTTTGGGAGCCTCAGTAGCCAATTTTTAATCGCACGTCGGTGACAAACAAGCGGGCCATACGCTTGTTTGTCACCGACTGATGGTAAGCATTTACTTACATGCAGCTTGCCGGCCCAGTTATAGACATAAAAGCACCAAGGTATAGACATACTCGTAATTAATATAATTATGTCTATACCTTGGTCAGTTAAGGCGGGTGCGTCTAGGACGTGGATTAGATAGACTCGGACCGGATCTCCATTATATCTCTCAGTCCCAAACACAAAGCCATCATAAACTGATTAAATCTTAAATTTCTAGAAAATATAGGCACAGTTTACCTGTGGTTCGAATCCAGCGAGCGATGCATACGCGATGGACTGCGGTATCAACGTCAGAGCCACCGTGATCCCGGCTATCAAGTCGCCGACGGCAGAGCCCGCGTCATAACTCTTCGACCAGCGGACTATTGGAAAAATGCTGCTAAGCACTTGCTTTGGGTCTGGGAGTTTCATTTTGTCTGTGAAAAAAGGTATATTGTCCGTTTATGTATAAGTATATTTATTTAAAGTATCTATGAGTTAACATATTTTGCTTAGGCAGGAGAAATATTTTTGAAAAATCTATTATGTATTAATGGTATATCGTCGTCTAGTGGTCGTCATCCTTAACACAAGCACAATTTGTAGCTAATTCGATTTGTGTCAGATTGTCACCTAATATTTTTCTTACTAATAATTAATATTTAATGTGACATATTTATTTGCGTAGGTTTAGTAATACCTTCGTGAATTCCGATTTATAAATCTCTTGTTATCAGCAAGCCTAGTGAAAGTCAGTTTTCATGTCTCTACCCTTGCAACGCCAGTATTCACAGAAGGTGATATTTCCCAATTTCGATGTCTCTGTCAATGACTTAATGTTGAGACATCCAAATGGGAATATATCCAAATAGTGTGGCAGGAATAATAATGGCCCAACTGTTGTTTAATAAAGTCCTAGGTGGGAATGAGATTGTAGTTTGGAAGCAATGAAGTCGTTAAGTACATAGCGGAAACTACTTCTACGAACTTTCCTTCTGCGTAGTTTTTATGGGAGCTTCGTGATTTTGGTATATAGACATTTTAATGTCTGTTTAAGGTAAATGTCTCAGTTTCCGACACTGATTCAGTATTTGACATCTTGAACCTTAACTCAAAGTAATAGAGGTGAAAAACACCGTGTCAGCTATTGAAATTAGGGTGTCAAGCATTGGGACATTGGCCTTAAGTCCAAATACAATTACAAGTATTTATTTCGAACTAGCAATCGTCGTGGTTCCAGCCGTATTTAACAAAGAACTGTTTCGCAGGATAAAAATATAGCTTTTGTCACTCTTGATGGTCCATTCTATAAAGGTACTACTAGGGAAACAGTTGTGAAATTGGATTAGTAGTTTTGAAGATTCCCCTTTACATAAAAACTTTTAAACATGACTTCTTAAAGTATTACGTGCGACAGCCAAAGTGGAATGCGGCATAGGCATCTCACGGATCACAACAGCACAATTATTTATTTATTGAAAACTTTATTTTACAAATATAAAATTTAAAGTACAATTGACGGGCACAGGTGCCTTCAGGCATTCTCTACCAATCAACCATTGGGCAAAATAGAAACTTTAGTGGTTAATTACATTAATATATTACGTACATAATATATAATGCACTCATTATAAACTCACTTATACAAACTTAAGTGCGTACAAAGATATCACGAGGATCATCAATCTTAAATAGTTGAAAAGAGATGCTTACGCAACTTGCGTTTAAAGGACAATTTGCTCTGAGCTTGCATGACGGTAAGAGGGAGATCATTCCACAAACGAATAGTCTGCGGGTCGATCACGTAACACATTGTACGCGCGTCAGGTAGATCTAAATATCACTTGTTATATGGAAAAATCACAGTTGAATATACCTAACGCGAGTTCAAAACGTTACGTGATTAGATTACTCCTATGAACAGCGAAAGAATTTGAGAGGAAACCAGTACGGTGAAATAGGACAGAGAGTTTTAGACTCCTGGATGTAGGTACGTAGCTCGCAACCAGGACGGGGTTTTGAATTAAGTATCTGTGTACAGTCAGGGACTTTAATCGTTGAACCATTTAGAGCTCACCTTTTACTGGATATACATAGCTTAACTATTAAAAACCAAAATTAGTTGACACGTAAATGGCTCAACGATTAAAGTCCGTGACTAAATAACCTTTATTTTAACCAACCTGTCCAATTAAGATGAAAATCCTACCGGTTTTAAATCGAAATAGCTATATTACTGCAGATTCTTTTATTTTTAAATTAATGCACTCACAGTTGAGACTGTAAGTAGGTATGTCGCTAAAGTAAATAGCTACAAAAAATGCAGCCGGCAACCGGTTTCAATTAATATAGAGTGGCAGTACTATTAATGTTGCACTAGTCGCAATCTAGATTAAATGTCAATAGTAAACTAGTGACGTCATAATTAAGTCCCTACTAATTTTATAAGTATGTTGGTATGCAGTCGGTTTTATAATTTGCAAAGCATTTTTCAACAAACTACTTGTTGGTTTACAATTGAGCTGATATTTGGCGTTTTTGTATTCAATTCTGTAATTGTGTATTATTAATCCTAAACAAAGACAGACAGCCATAAGACCCATCCTTATGCACGGCTGTAATGGAGAGGAAAGTTTTCCGCAAGATCTTATGACCTGTCAAGAGAAACGATGGAACATGGAGAATCCGGAAAAATGTCGAGATCGAGGAGTTGATGGCCGAACCAAGCATAATCTGCGAAACGAAATTCCACAGACTTCGCTGGTTTGGTCATCTACTGCAAATGGGAGAGGATCGGGCAGTCAAAAGAGCGTACTTGAGCCGACCGACTGGTCGCCGTCCAGTACCGGCCCATGCAGGCGGATCTGCGTCATCTTCAAGCTGAAAGCTGGCAGGAAGTGGCGCAGATTGGGATAAGTGAAGTGTTTTTGAATTAGTTAATCCTAAACAAAAGTCAGGTCATGAATTCCCTAAACCGACAGGCGTGCATTATCAAATCGCGATTAGAATTCGATTAGAGGCGACAGTTTTGCCATATAAATGCTTCAAAATTTATATGAGCTGACTATTGCGATCCCATTCTCCGAAGAAAGTGAAAATCCCTGATCCCTGCTTACCCCTCCGGGAAACTGACGTGATTTTATGTATGTACGACTGTACATATTATAATCGAGCCGATCTACTATGGACGTAGCATGGTCGCCATTTTATGACTTATCGTTGTGAATAAGACATCCGTCACGTTCTGACAAGTATGCGAGTGCGAGAGAGACGGGTTATCTTATCCTCAACGATAAGGTCGATAAGTGACTAAAAGGCAACCATCTTAGCCCCGCTGATGATTGAAACGGAATCGTACGATAAACCCGTCTTTACAGGGATTGGTAATTTTCGACTGTGCGCATAAAAAGTGCAGACGACAAGGAAAGCTGCCTCGAAAATGAAATTGACAAAATCTTGTTTGCTTAAGCAGATAACTATTTACGTAGTGGTTGAGAAGAAATCGTAATTTAAAATTTATTTTTCCTTGTACTCTCACCAAATAAATGAGCAGAGGTGATTAACCTGTTGATGTTAGGTCTTCTTTTATACACGACTGCCCAACGAAAAGGTGTGTAATGTTTTTTTATTAGTAATATGTTACCACTGTTCTATTTATCGTGTGAAAATTACAAATGATGCATTCGGTTCGTACTTATGCCACTGGCTAGAAGATGATTAAGTGTAAAGTATTAGTCTCTACCAGACCCGTTTATATTTATTTTCAGAAAAGAAGTCTTATTTGTATTTACACAACATATTATTATTTCTGCCACTGGGTAAATCGTTAGTACAGAGTTCATTTTTAGTAAGGGGGCCAGCTATTGAAGAGTGGACAGCTACTGGCGATTTACCCTACCTACCTAAAATCTAAGATAACATTTTTTTTTTGTGTTTTGCACACCCCACGGTTTATTCTACCTATCTTATGATTAGTTTAGTTACCAATACATCTCAAACGGATGTTTGATAATTATGAAAGCTTTATTCTAATTAAAAGAATTCTCATTTTCAATATCAGTGCATTTTCCAACTAAATGCGTTTTTCCTAAGAGGCCAGTACAAATCTATTGCATAAATGCCCATTATCTTCAATTGCATTATTGTCAATGGGCTTTGATCAAAGAGTAAAGTAAGTATTGGCTTTGATTCTTTTGTATGAGGTTGAGATCAGATTCATAGAAAGTAGTTTACTGTTATCAAATATAACTCCGGGGATGAGACGAAGGAGCAAAATCTAACAATGTTGTACATTTTAGAAAGCACTTACAGCTCTTATTAGTTTATGAGAATAGTTTACATTTGTGTTTGGAAGGAGAGAAAGTTTTGCAGGGTAACATAACTTCAGTTACCTATGCATGTTCGGTGCATAGATAACCCCCCGCTATTCTGTAACTTGTTTTAACTTCATCTCACAGCTCACCCACAAATATATCTTGACGCCGCTATTCGTGGCAACTAAGCGTAAGTAGAGGTCTAGTATAGTTAGGTGACGGGAGAGGTGAGGCGCATTATCGCGTTGCGAATAACAGCCCAGGGCATCATAGGGGATGTGAACCGAACTAGCTGCCACAACTAATGTTTAGTATTCCTCAAGAGGATTCGGAGAATTAGGACGTGCATTGTTGCTTAGTCTTAAACTATTTTGTAATGTCACAAATTAATTTGAAAGGGCATTAAATTATTCATTTTTTACATCCTAAAATCATATTCAAAGCTAAAGAAGGACCCAGGTTTTACGACTTTAGACATACTAAAATAAAAAATATTTTAAACCCATTTACGAGTTCACATTGGCACACCGAAAAAATGTTGTCGAAACACTGATCAAATATAAAAAAACAACCCGTGAAAACTATTCTGTTCCAATTTTTTTATCATAATTGTAGTTTTTTTAGGGGATTTAATTTTAAAGGGAGTGTTTTGGAATGAATTAAAAACCGAATTGTCTTTGAATGTTTTGTTTGTTTTTTGGTTTTATCGCGACCAAACTCGTTCAAAACACGTCAAGCAATAATATCCTTTTGTTTTCCTGTTTATTTCAAACAACACTTTTACGGCCTTGTCTTTCCAGCCCACTTTTATAAAACAGCAGGACAAAAAATTGTACAAAAAGTTCAAACCGCACAGTTGTTTCAATCGCGCTTTTTACTCACTCGAATAACTGGTTCGTGACGATTGAAATGAAGTGTTTTATTTAATAACATTACAAAAACTGTTAGCTAAATCATCATCATCATCATATCAGCCGAAAGACGTCCACTGCTGGACATAGGCCTCCCCCAGAGAGTTCCAAATTGACCGGTCCTGCGCCACCCGCATCCAGCGGACTCCCGCGACCTTTACCAGGTCATCAGTCCACCTTGTGGGGGGCCTACCCACGCCGCGCCTTCCGGTACGTGGTCGCCACTCGAGAACCTTTCCGCCCCAACGGCCATCGGTTCTACGTGCAATGTGCCTTTTTTTAGCTAAATATCGCGTCATTTTCATTGTACTGATGTGAAAATGTGATGGCATTGGGTAATCTATAAATTTGAGCGAGTACAATGGATAGCAATGAACGGAAGCTTGTATGGACAATAGTTGACATTGATCCGTTGATAATGGAGTGAAGATCCTGCGCATAGTAATTAACCATGCTGCATGCAGAACCAATCAAACCTCGCTTAGAATATCGCATCATTAATGTGCAAAATCATATTCTCCCTGCAAGGTAATCGCGTAACTTTTCAACCGGCCATTTGGGCCATTGGAAATCTTCAAAAGGAATGGAATAAAATGGACAAGACTGAAAATTGTAAAATAACATAAGAATTTTGAAATAAAACTAATCAATTTTTAAAGAAATAAAAGAGGAACCACTAAAAATAAAACTATATCACGATTTGTAGGAATATTTGGGAGTATTTCTCACACGAATCGGTAATATTCCCGGGAACGTATCCCTATTTGCGACTATACACAAGTGTTTGTTTTTAATAGTAGTTGTAATTTCCGTCTGATATAATCTTCTGGGTTTTCCTTATTTTAGAATTCAAATGAATCCGTTTAAGCAGGAAAACTACAAGGTTTTACTGGTAAACTGCTTGCATCTACTCTGACTAGATAAGTATGCAAGCTATGGAAATGAAGCATCAAACATTATGTGAGCTGAATTTCAAATGCGCTTAGTTAAATCTCTGATTACATGTGCTTATATTAATAATACATTAAACTCTCGCTCTTTGAACACATATTTAAATTATTATTCTACAAAGGTCTAACGCGATATTCATTATTTTTGACGTTTTGACACGGTCATGGTCCCAGGATGACTCCAAACGACTCACAAATAAAGTTAAATAAATATCGCGTTAGATAGACCCGTGTAGAATTATTAGTTAACAAAGGCGTATTACTTGTTCATCCAAGTGTTTTGATAATTATTGTTAAATTAAACATCCATTCATTCATTCATTTATTCCTTGATAAAACATAGTTATTCAACATCAATATTGACTGCTGGAGTTCTACAAGATGGGCCAAAAGAAGTCATCCGATGTTGTTTGGCTCTCTTTTTTTTCTAAACGAAAAACTTCGATTCTGTTTTTTGACTATGTTTATTTGAACCTTTATAATTTTATTGATCAAGTTGAGAAGATTATATCAGCCAAATGGGTGCCCTCACAATTGGTTGCTATACGGGCTCGTTTTATGGCATTTTTCATCACTTCGTCGAGAACTTCGGGCGACAGATTCTCGCACTCGTGTCGAATGTTGTCCTTGAGGGCTTCCAGAGTCTCGGGCTTGTTCACGTAAACACGGGACTTCAAAAAACCCCACAAAAAAAAGTCTGGAACACTTAAATTGGGCGATCTTGCGGGCCAGTGCAAATCGCCAAAACAAGAGATGAGGCGACCCGGGAACGCTACCTTCAGAATATAGAAACAATTATTCCGCGTTCTTGGGGAGTGTATCGCTCCATGGCTTGTTCACTTGTATTCTGCATCTGTCTAGTCCACAAATGTCAAAACAGATTTGACATTGGCGGCCATTTGCAAAAACGAGAGCATCTTCCAATAAGGTGATTTCTTTTGGCCCACCTTATATTTGACTTAAGAGTGCTATCGTAAAAAGCATTCGCTCAAGATTCGGTATTTTGACGCGAGTAGTGTGTTTGTGTGTGTAAATACTACTACCACGAACATAAACTTACCTTACTCCCACACTCAGGAATAAAAATATTCGTGCTCATTACACAAAAAATATCCTTAACCGGAATTCGAACCCGCGACCGACTTCTTAATATGCAAGCCATACAGGGTCCACTGCCAAGTTGGTAAAAGTGGTCGTCGAACTACATATTTAAGTAGGAACTTGTTTATAAATAACATGTAGGTACTATAAAAATCAGAACATAACGATGCATTATGCAATTCAAGGCAGACCAAAATAAATTAAATAATAACAGTCATAATCTATTCCTTTTCAAACCGTCAATATTGTGTTAATTTGATTCTCAACTAATACTTGCAAACTGTTCATCAATAATTGCACTAATTGAATAATGTCTAACTTACCTCTAGGTACACTAGTTAAATTAAAATACTGATTAAATTACTATCACAGATTTTATTTTATAGTACGCTAACTTATTTTCACTGCATCTCAAGTAAAGAAACATCACTTATCGAGAGGTAGTTCCCGCGTTTATACGAAACCTCCGCGCTTGCGCGTCGTTTTTTTTACCTGCGCATTTGACCACGACGTAATGCTAACTGCCACGCCGGCTGGCAGAACAACAATCATCTCGCAATCAGTTAATTTGTTCATCACGACAGTTTTTACCATTGAATTCCGTTGCGATGGGAATCAAGTTTAATGAAGCACGCTCGCATAATCGGATCAAATCGAATAGGATAATCCAATAAAGAATGGAAAAGTACTTTTCGCACGTTCGCAAATATTTTGGTGGACGGCTAAAGATTTTTATTACATTTAAATTACTTCCGCTTTTGACAATACCACCACCAGTCAGTGTCATTGTGTGACTAAGTCTGTCTTTCTAGTTCACCTTTTTCAGCCGACCAATCAGGAATAAAGGACTCAATCGGAGGTTAGCCGTCCAAAAACAGTACATTCTTCGTAGAATAAACTCTTTTATTATCGAAAACTCTCGTGAGTTTCAGACATAAAAACATATCCTCTATTTTAATCCAGGCTAGAAACTATCTTCGTGCAAAATTTCATCCAAATCGGTTGAGTAACAAACATTCAAACATCTAGACATTAGTAAGATTAGTAGGATAGGATTATTCATGTCATTTTACTTAGAGCGATTTTAACTCTACTATTGTATTGTCGAATTGACACTAGCTCCCATTTTTAACCGACTTCAAAAAAGGAGGTGCTCTGTTCCTCTGTATGTACGTTGTTTATGTATGTTCACAGATTTGTCCGCCAATTGTGGACCGATTTTCAAAATTCTTTTTTTTTTTCACGAGTATTCCACCTCATCCTATTGTCCTTAGTCAGGATCTGATGATGGGATCCTAGGGAAATTGAGGGCAACCCTCAAATTTTAAAGGCACGCGTGTAGTGATTTCGGTATTTTCTATTAAAACTCGTGTATTTACCCTCGGAAATCGCAATTTTAGTGACGTGGAACTAAATAAATATAAATAAATAAATATCGTGGGACAATTCACACCAATTGATCTAGTCCCAAACTAGGCAAAGCCTGTACTATGGGTACTAGACAACGGATAAACATACTTATATCGATAAATATATACTTAATAGATATTAAACAAACAAGACTCGAGAACAAACATTCATATTCATCATACAAATATCTGCCCCGACCGGGAATCGAACCCGGGACCTCAAGCTTCATAGTCAGGTTCTCTAACCACTAGGCTATTCGGTCATCAATGATGATGAAGACCAAATATGACTTATAGTATTCCTGAATGAGGTAAAGTACCTTTTTTTTTTTTTTTTTTTTAATATGGGAGGAAAATCCGTTATGGATACCTCCACGCCACGGGGATAGCGCGGAGGTTATGTCGGACTCGCACCGACTAAAAACCCCCCGATGGTCCTCCTCGACGCATTTCGGACGGCTCTGGGATCTCCTACGGAACGCACCAGTGCCGCCCTAGCGTCATGCCTCAGTGGTGTCTACCCTTTTTTTTCCGATTGCAGCCCCCAACTGCAACCGTGTACCACCCCGAGGACCCCTTTTAGTCGCCTTGTACGACAGGCAGGGGATACCGTAGCCGTATTCTAATGCCCGGGCTACAGGGCGCGAGGTAAAGTACCTACGCCAAAGCAACTTAATGAAATGTCAATTCTGAGATCCTTGAGAAATCGACGGAACTCTTCAAATATTATCAGCCCAATAGCGAATTGGATTTTTTCTATAATAATCAACGCATTTGCTCTAGGAAAGCATTTCATGTAGTAAATTGGAAAGAAAATGTGGAAATTTTCATGAACCTATGTGGCTTGGCGAAGTACTGAATTGAAGTCGGTTTAAACTTTGTTTTTAAAGTAAATTATATAGTAGCTAATTTTTCGATGCGCAAAGTCGTTGAGTGGTATGGCATCTTTATATGATATTTAACAATTGCAAGGCCATATCCGTATTTTTCGGAGCGGAATCACTTTGCGGTATTTTGTACTTTACCGGGAGTTTACTAATGTCGCCCAGATTTCCTTATTTGGCAGTATACCGTCAGTATTACATTTGCATTGTGGTTTCTAATTACATTGCGCTTCGCACATCCCGCGATAATCATGAGGCACTCTTGCGTGAAGTAAAAAATTGTATTAAATGGCTGTATCTGTACTGTACTAAATGACTTGCAAAATAATACCGCAACAAATCCGCACGACCAAATTTGTAGTGGCCGAAGATGTTAAAATTTGGGTTTACCTTTGGAACGCGCTACTTACCTACGAGTATTTACGTAATTTATTGGAATCACATTGATTCGTGTGCTTCCTCTTGCAGATGGTACATACGAGCCATGGGAGCGAGCGGTGATAATGTGGTAGAATCTTATTGTTTTAGAGGATGTTGAATACAATCGGTCATGCATGAGATTAATATGAGTGTTGTTATGATAAAGTAGGTAAATATTATTCTTGACAGCTTATTGAGTCTGCACTCAATGACAGACTACGTACGATGTTAGTTACGAGAATTTTAAACCTATTGTGACTTTTTTGAAAAATACCTGTATATACGTTTATCTTATAACATGAATGCAGACAACTGAAGTACTGTTACTTCAGTTATACATATGTTATATTAGATTATGAGATTAGATTAGGTAGTTATTACTAGATAAATTGTATGACGCGGTGTCAGTGCCACTCAGTACCTATTATAATTTAAGCGTGTAAATTGTGAATCTTAATTATTTGTATCTTTTACAGTAGGGAAATTACAGCCTCTCAACGAACCTTGTACTAATTGTATGGGAGCGTTTAAACTTAATATTTTGGATATTTCTAGTTTTCTTTTCAAAAAGTTATTGATGTGCATTTACTCAGTGGGTAACGTACTTTCGATATCAGTTTAAAGTGTTCTGATATCTGATATATTTACGGAATAATCGCCTGACTAAACTTAACGATTACACACTGTATGTATAATTAGTTATTGCTATCCAATACCTACCCATAGCGAAGTTTGAGGCTAGAACAATTTGTGTAAGACTGTCATCTAATATTTATTTATGTAACAGGAACTATAAAAATGTGACCAAGAGTTACTTAATAAAAAAAACTAGCTTTCAAAAATAAACTTGTTTAACACAAACGTAATAAGTTACATACTCATATGATGTAACAAAAGAAGTTCAGTTAAGTACATGTAAGTAAGTAATCTAAGGCATTATTACTTGTAATAATTTATTTGCAGAAAAAGGGTAAGTTTACATGCCTTAGAGTAAATATACAATTGTTCTACCTTTTTCAGCTTTCGTTAACAGCATGCAAATACATCTTTACCATAAAAATATGCTCTTTATGGTGGTGCTCTTCATGCTAAATGTATAGATTTAATGTTAAGGAACACAAACATAATTTAAGTAGTTTATGGCACAAACGTAAGGCATAATTCAACTCCAAATTACGTGGCATCTCCTTTTAAGACCCATTACATCTGGGTTTTTATTAGCTATTTCAAGCCTTGTATTAACTTTACAAATACTTACATTACACATTGATTTATTTGCTTTAATAATCTTTTATATACCTACACTCTTCGTACGACCCAGATTTGCAATCAATTTAATATCACAATATATCTACCTACCTATTAAAATGGTCCTATCAACGATTGATTACGTATTGCTTTATTGTTAAATTGTATGTTGCTTTATTATTTTGTCAGTTAATTTAATATGACAAAACATATTATAGTGCTACATAGATACTGCCATACCTACAGTGATTTGTATTGCAACAGTTATTTCAACTGCTGCTCATTGCAGCATGTCGCGCACCACAAGATTCCATAGTTCCACGTGTTGCGGGACATATCAGGCGATGTCCGGCAATGTTGTGACGTTGTGACGACAATACAATACAATACAAATACTCTTTATTGCACACCTCACACAAAAAAGCAGTTACAGCGAGAAACAATACAATAACATGTAGGTAGAGGTAGACAACAGGCGGTCTTATCGCTGAAGAGCGATCTCTTCCAGACAACCTTTGGGTATCGGAGAAAGAGATAAAACTAGATTATGCAGTAGGTGGTGCAGAGATTATTATTAATCAAAAAACAAGAAATTATAAAAATAAAAGTACATAAATACCTCTATATATAAACATACACACACAATCATACATATATACAAATAACACAAACACAAATATAATGATACATAAACAGTCAGCCAAAAAATACAATCAGGGTTAGGGGAGAGACAAATAATGTTCTTTAAGAAGGGATTTGAGGTTGCCGATAGATTTTGCTTGTCTGATGTCAAGAGGGAGAGAGTTCCACAGTCGGATAGAATTAATAGTGAACGAACTATTGTAAAATTTGGTAGATGACATGTGTGGCTTGAGATTTATCCCCAAGTGAAACCCTGGCCTATCCACTTCGCTATATAATTCCTATGTATAGGGATATATTCTTTGACTTAGACTTATATCTATTAAGCACCCGCATACATATTTACATTTTAAAATTGATTACATCGTTCCTTCCTCTTAAAAAATAATATGTGTTGACTAAAAAACTAGATGTAATCTATTTCCTACACATTTTTTTTTCTAGTAAATAACACTAGGTCAACACTAAATGTCATTATCGATGTTGTTTAATTCGAATACGACTACTCTGTAAATAAACCTAAAGTTTATAAACATATCGTTTCCTAGAGTTTAACCTTCACGAAGTCAACTATCGCTAACTTTTAAAAAACCGGTCCAGGGCGCTGTGCGAGTCTAACACGCGCACCGAGGAATCCGTACAAAATTTCATACAACATACCCGCTCTTGCCCCACCCATTAATTATGGAAAAATCTTAACAACGCATAGTCATTAGTTAAGTCAATAGTAGGTACCTTCAGCGCCATTTATGGGTGCATTTTGTTACTAACTTGCGTGACCAAGGAACTCGTTATGTATGTATGTTGGTTTTTCAGCGATAATTCTTTATCATGTGAATCAGTTTCGATAATTCTTTTTTTATGTACTAGGAGATACTTTTAGAATACTTACATACCAATTTGAAGGAACAAATTAAACACAGAAGTATCAAATGATTTTAGAAAAATAAAAAAAAATAAACTAGATAGAGGTCTCGTTATACTTTTCCGGTAATATTTGCGTTAATATTAATCATATATATTATTTTCAAATTTTTCGCTTGGTTAACTTCGGAGATAAGGGGGAAATGGCATTTTTTTAAACTTTTTCTTTTATAAATCAAAATTTTACCACTGTAGAAAAAGAAATCTCTTTTAGAATGTGCAATTCAAGCCCTTTCATATGATACCCCACTTGGCCTACTAACTAGACTTTGAATTTTCGCTCCCCCTCCTATTATCCGTCTTTTTTATAGAAATTAAAAATATATATTTAAATTTTTCATTTTCCATACACGTGGATTTGCTTTTTTAACTATTTCAACTTTTTCAAAATTTCAAATTGATAGCATTGTAGTTCCGCAGGAACTAATAATGTTATCTATTTAAAGGTTCCGTTTTTACCTTTTTGGTCCGGAACCCTAAAAATGTGCTTCATTAAATAAAAGCGGTTTATAAATTAACTCTCTACTAATCATTCATCCCTAAAGCTGCAAAAATAATTGTCCAGATAAAACAGAATGAAGATGTAGAATATGTAGATGCCCCTGCACGACAGGCTCTTGTTTTTACCGTTGTCAGTTTTACCGTTGCACTCGGATTAAGTTAAAATTGTAAAAAAATATAATAAATTTTAAATACAATAATCCTGAAATTACATTATATATATATGTACTGAATTTGACATATAAAAAAAAAAATTTTTAGTAAATAGAATGGCAAGAGTATTTTGATTTACGTTTAAGATACAGAGGTGTTTGTTTAGAACTATCCAGCCACAAGTATCTTATTATACATGGAATAACCAGGCCCCATATAACTGAAACCGATTAAAAACTGCGCTCAGGTTACGTTCCGGCCACATTCCATTAAACAAGTTTGCGTTTTTGATGAGAAAAGCCCCCTCCCCGAATTGTAATGAGTGTGGAACTATTGAAGATGTTGTACATATATACTGTTGGAGTGAGTCCGGAGTCTGGAGCGAGGCTGTGAGACCAAGTTGGTTTGTCAGGAAACTGTTAAACACTGGATTTGTTAACATTATTTTGTCTCCACCTATATCGGATGAAGCCGTATCGGATAATTTAATGGAAGTAGGTTTAAAATCTAGAACATACGAGTAGGTTTCTCTTTTTTGTAGACATTTTCTTGCCCTTACGGGGCGATATATTCGCCTGGCAACATGCCCCTATTTATCAATAATTACAAAACAATACAAACACAATTCTTAACAAAACAGGCAAACTCCTAAATCCTAAATACTCTTGAAATTGCTTCAACATGTCAACATCAGTTGCACTTGATAATAATTCTTATATACTCAAGTAATTTGTTTACGAAATTAGAATGCTGCAGGCTTGTATCTCGTTCTGTTAGAATGCCAAAAGAAGCAATTACTTTCCCATTTTGAGTCTTGCAGCCGACTAGTAAATTCAAAGCGAAGACAACGCAAAATAAACAAGATTACGTTAAAGTAAACGATCTTAAGTCAGAGAAAGTATTAGTGACTTAGCTAGCGTAATAAAGATGACGTCAGTGACGTACCCATAACCGCGTGCATCCGACAAATTGAAGGTATAGTGGCTGCATCTGTGTAAGGGCTTGTGCAAAATCACGCGAGGTTTTTTTGGCTATTTTTTGACCCCCCCCCCCTCCTTTTTTTCTATCTTAGTTATGAATGTGATGATATAGTTATTATACTTTATTATCGATAGAAAAGTACACGTGAGGTCTCCTCCCCCTCTAAACCCCCCCTTCCCCAACGTGATCTGTCGTGATTTTTTCCTGACACCACCCTATCGAACCTCGCGTGATCTGTGCACAAGCCCTAAGAATGGCCGTGTGTAGGCTCGTCGAGCGTGATGTCGGTTGGACAAATACCTAATTCATTTGTATATGTGGTGTGGTATCATATACAAATAAATCATGTCTATGTCATCATCATCCTCCCAGCGTTATTCCCGGCTGTGCCCTTGAGCCCGGGGTCCGCTTTGACACCACACGCTTTGATTCTGTCTATGTCCTGTTTATGATTCTGTCCATACACAGGATTAGGCAACTTGACCTTGATTTGTTAGATGCATGCATAGTAATGGGTACAGTTCTTAAATCACTACTACTGGGATACGGTTTTCGGTGTAGTGGTGTGGCAGCAAAAAAGACAACGCAAAATTGTCTACTTTGTCCAGAGTCATTATTAAGTCAATAAAGGCTTGATATATTTTTCAATACAATCTTATTTCAGTATAATTGTGTTCGCATAACATGATATCGATGTATTAGGTTCAATATTTAAATATATACGTCGTCCATAAATTCTGCCGCACCGACCAATCATAATTAAAAACTTACTTTATGGGATCTGTAAAACACTCGACAGATTAAGCAGTTTTACTTTTTGGAAATCTTTAACATTAATAATGTCAATATCAGCAGGCTAAAATAACAGGCATTTTTTAATCTACAATATTTTGGTATTATTTGCCGCTTTGATATTTACAGGAAAAAAGTTAACAATTACTAAAAAAATCGGCTGCATCACAACTCAAAATTAATAACCGTTCAACTTCCGATAGAATTCCATTATGCTAAAACGAAAACGCCGATTAATTTAGAATCCTCTGTTGCATAAAAATATTTTCCTCGATTTTTTTATCGTCAGAATTGCATTAATAGGAGCTTTAACGATTTTTTTGCACTAAGTATTATAAGGGTATCCGCTAGAGATGAGCGAAGGTACACTTTACATAATACTTGAGACCTCACATGCTTGACATCATCATCATCATATCAGCCGAAAGACATCCACTGCTGGACATAGGCACCCCCAAGGAGTGCTACAATGACCGGTCCTATTCCACCCGCAACCAGCGAACTCCCGCGACCTTTACCAGAAAATACAGCTACTAATAGCACGACTGCTGCGTGTGGTGGTGTGTGGAAACATAAACAACACCTATATTAGGACGTCGCCAAATACTTGTTAATAAGTAACACTTCCAAATTCCAATGGCATAGAAGAGCGTATAACCGTTTAGACGACCGGTTAGCCTAGTCGGTAGTGACGCTGCCTACAAAGCGGAAGGTTCTGGGTTCGAATCCCGGTAAGGGCAAATATTTGTGTGATGAGCATGAATATTTGTTTCTGAGTCTTGGATGTTTTCTATCATCATCATCATATCAGCCGAAAGACGTCCACTGCTGGACATAGGCCTCCCCCAAAGAGTGCCACAATAACCGGTCCTGCGCCACCCGCATCCAGCGATGTTTTCTATGTATTTAAGTATATATATCTATTATATATATCGTCGTCAAGTACCTACAACACAAGCTTTATTGAGCTTACTATAGGCCTAGTTCGATTAGTGTAAGAATGTCCCCTAATATTTATTATTATTAAAACCTGATTGCGAAATCCAATGAGTAACTTAATTAAAATTAACATGGGATTCCTGGACCAATACTATTAAAATTTTAAACGGTGACGCTAGTCGGTATGAATACCTCTACAAACTTCAAAAATGTCCCCTGCGGCTAAACTGGGCCTATTTTCGAATTATGTACTAAATGCCATCATAAAGTGACGGTTTTTAATAGTATTTTATATAATCGTTACACAATAAGGGCTCTTGCTGCTGCGTGTGGTGGTGTGTGGAAACATAAACAACACCTATATTAGGACGTCGCCAAATACTTGTTAATAAGTAACACTTCCAAATTCCAATGGCATAGAAGAGCGTATAACCGTTTAGACGACCGGTTAGCCTAGTCGGTAGTGACGCTGCCTACAAAGCTGAAGGTTCTGGGTTCGAATCCCGGTAAGGGCAAATATTTGTGTGATGAGCATGAATATTTGTTTCTGAGTCTTGGATGTTTTCTATCATCATCATCATATCAGCCGAAAGACGTCCACTGCTGGACATAGGCCTCCCCCAAAGAGTGCCACAATAACCGGTCCTGCGCCACCCGCATCCAGCGATGTTTTCTATGTATTTAAGTATATATATCTATTATATATATCGTCGTCAAGTACCTACAACACAAGCTTTATTGAGCTTACTATAGGCCTAGTTCGATTAGTGTAAGAATGTCCCCTAATATTTATTATTATTAAAACCTGATTGCGAAATCCAATGAGTAACTTAATTAAAATTAACATGGGATTCCTGGACCAATACTATTAAAATTTTAAACGGTGACGCTAGTCGGTATGAATACCTCTACAAACTTCAAAAATGTCCCCTGCGGCTAAACTGGGCCTATTTTCGAATTATGTACTAAATGCCATCATAAAGTGACGGTTTTTAATAGTATTTTATATAATCGTTACACAATAAGGGCTCTTTAATTTAAGAGCTAAATGTGTATAAACTATAACAATACTTTTTATACGAGTCAACACAAACAATTAAACAGACTTTGATTGAAAAATATCTAAGCCCTGCTGAAACGAAGTGCAAGTCAGAGGTGTTCCGGCTCGTTGATGTCTTTTGTATTGGAATCAACGCGACGTCCTATTGGTCAAATTCATTATAGTTTAGTAAAGGCGCCACGTGATTGGTCGAATTTATTTTAGTTGTCTAAAGCATTGTCATATATTAATTATTATAGTTGAGTTGGGAGCTCCATAGAAAAAAAGTATGTGGTTTTAGTTTAGTGTACGAAGTCTTAATTCAAACATTAAAGTCGTCGAGTATAAAAAGGCTTTTTCATTATCATTTTGAAAGACTCAGAGATTTGAGATATCTCTACAACATGTGTCAGTTGAAAGTCAAATCGTACCCTGGGCCAGTAACTTGACAAAGACGAAGTGCCCAGTTGGCACTTTTGAAAATTCTCTAACGGCCGGCTGGTGAAGCCCCTGAATGACGACTAAATGTGATATTCCCGGCGTGTCACAGGGAAATCCCCACTGGTGTGTCTGAATTTCAAAAGCAAAATGCATAAGACATCTCATTAAAGCGATAACCTAAGCATGTCTGCATGTGTGTGCATCATGTCAAAAAGACGAACCGATGAGGCATACCCGTCCTGCCAATCAAATAGGTAATAAAAGTGTATTGTAAGTACCATAAAATCTGTACATCCGTATTTATAAATTAGTTTGAATAAACACAAATGTATATAGATACACATACAAGATTATATGTGTACCTATATACATTATGATTTTAAACAAGCTTGCTTATCCATACTAATATTATAAATGGGAAAGTGTATGTGTTTGTTTGTTTGTTTGTTTGTTTGTCCGTCTTTCACGGCAAAACGGGGCGTCGAATTGACGTGATTTTTTAAGTGGAGATAGTTGAAGGGATGGAGAGTGACATAGGCTACTTTTTGTCTCTTTCTAACCCCCCACTTCCCCAAAATGGGGGGTGGAAGTTTGTATGGAGCATTCCGCAATTTTCAAGGTAGAAAGCTAAAAATTGGTATGCGGACTATTTGTGACTAACAAAAAAAATCGTGCATCATTTTTTTTGGAAATCTGCACCCAACCCCTTAAAAGAGGGGGTGAAATTTTATATGGGGGTCCAGATATGTAGAGTCGATATGTAGAGTCGATATGTAGAGTCGATATGTAGAGTCGATATGTAAAGTCGATATGTAGAGTCGATATGTAGAGTCGATATGTAGTCGATATGTAGAGTCGACACCTATCTAAGTACACAGTGGACATATATTTGAATATGTAGATGTAGGGTTGATATGTAGATTCGATATTTATAGTCGATATGTAGAGTCGATATGTAGAGTCGATATGTAGATTCGATATGTAGAGTCTATGTTCGATATGCAGAGTCTATGTAGAGTCGATCTAAATATATAAAAGACTGAAACTGAGATGCCCCTTTTTTGAGACGGTTAACATTACGGGCGAAGCCGCGGGCAAAAGCTAGTTGGTACATAAATCAAGTGAATCGTTTTAAAGTGACTTGTAACCGTATATTTGTACAAGTTTTTCGCACATAGTATGAGATTTACCGTGGCTATGCGATAGGTGAATATGGTATTGGTAAGTGGACGATAATAATTAGAGAGATCACTTATTTGCTGCATGCTAGACCTGTGGTTAGGGTATTACTGACAACATTTTTTCCTGATACGTAATCAAGTTTAAAATTATAGCCTGTTAAAAAGTTTAGTGACCAAATCAACAAATAATTTGAAGTTTATTTTTCGTTAGGTACCTAAATCATAATGTCTTCTAATGTGTAAGCTTGCAAGTTTTTATGTGTGAGGCTAAGGGACGACCGCTTTATGTCCGACATATACGCGATCACGTTAGCTAGGATGGTGGCGATACGACATCAACCAGGGGGGTAGTCACGTAACGTTTTGAATCCGCGTTAGGTAGATCCAACTGTCATTTTTTCATATAAAAATTGACATTTAGATCTACCTCACCCGCGTACAATGCGTTACGTGATCGACCCGCTGTACGGCCGTACGGTCGATCATGCTGCTATGTTATTCACAACCTGCCTCAACGCACGCTCAAATACAGCCGCACGCAAATATTAGTTGAACTGAACTAGTCGTATAAGTATGCAAAAAACCGGACAAGTGCGAGTTCAACTCGCGTGGTGAGGGTTCCGTAATTTTAAGCCTAGTAGTTTCGGAGATAAGGGGGGGAAATGGTCAATTTTCGTCTTATTTCCTAAATTACTTATAATCTGTTTTTGCTAAAATTATTTAAAAAATATAGCTAAGATGCCTACAACAACTTCTTTCATTTGATATGTCACACAATACGGTTTGCGAACTTTTTTTTTTAAATTTTCCAGTTAACCCCACAAAAGTGGCCCCCTTGTTCAGAATTCATTAATTTACTTTACGCGTCCATCTTTGAGTCACCAATTTACATAATATATGCGTACCAAATTTCAACTCAATCGGTCCAGCAGTTTCAGAGCAAATCGGCTGTGACAGACGGACACGACAGACAGACGCACGAGTGATCCTAAAAGGGTTCTGTTTTTTTCCTTTTGAGGTACGGAACCCTAAAAATAAGTAACATGTCCGACCGACCGCAAAAGCGTTCCGTCGGTCGACCACCAATCCAGTGTACCCAAGTTTGTATATTGTTGTCTGTCTTGAAATCCCAATACTACGGGTAAAGTATGAAAATTCAATGGATATCTAACTAAAACTTTGCTCGTTATCAACAGAAATCTTTTGGTTTGGTGTCGTTTAGAAGTCGAGTTGAAGCCCACTATCGAACCGAAAGCTTCGTCTTGAGTATCTGCAAAGGCTACATAGGTACCTAAGCTTGAAACTCTTGCCTTTCTGAAACTAAAGATGCCTCTAAAATTTAGGTATCACGTAAACCACTTATTATTGCATATAGACGTGAAATTTTGCTGCGCAACATTTGTTTGCATAATTTAAATTATACTAGGTAATAATAAAACGATAATGTCTGGGAAATTTAATTTATGTACGAATTTAAATCTCCGAAACAAGGTACTCATCCGATTTAACCCGTTTGTATATAATTTACTTTAAAAAGAAAGTTTGAACCGACTTCAATTTAGTACTCCGCCAAGCCAAATGAACATTTCCACATTTCCTTTCCACTTTACCACATGGACTGCTTTCCGAGAGTAAATACGTTGATTATTACAGACGAAAACCATAATATCACTGTAGGTATGTGGGTGGGCCCATAATATTTGAGGATTCCGTCGATTTGGCACACTTGACATTTAGGACTTCATTAGTTGCTATTTCAACGGAATCATATCAGAATCAGTTACGTACTTTCACAGTTTTAGGTAGAGTTCCATAAGTCATCAGTGGTCTTCATCATCAGTTCCACTTCACCAAATTTGTGATTTCCGGGTGTAAATACACTAGTTATAATAGAAAATACCGAAATAACTACATGCGTGCCTTCTATATTTGAGGAGTTCCCTCAATTCCTCATGGTTCCCATCATCCAACTGAAGTTTTGATAACAATGGGACCAACCTGGAAGCAAACCATTCAAATAAAAAAAATGTACGAATCGGTTCATAAATGACGGAGCTCTGAGGTAACAAACATTAAAAATAAAAATAAAATAAAATAAAAAATACAACCGAATTGAGAACCTCCTCCTTTCTTTTGAAGTTGGTTAAAAATGGACCTTCTCGGTGGACATAGATTTATCCCGGAGTGAGCTCGGGTAGTATTCCCCAAATGAAGCATATACAGTCAGTCTCATAAACATGTATACGTTCTATAACCTTATTACTTAGACTGCTGACTGTACATACATGATACAATTTCAGAATTTTCAAACATATCAGCCGAAAGACGTCCACAGCTGGACATGGACCTACCCCAAAGAGATTATCAATAAGCATTTTTTTTATTAGGTAAACAAACAGCCACTACAAGGAAATCTTAATATTAATTATCCTTATACATAAATACAATATGTGTGACCAACTCCGTTCACCACATATTACTTTTATACATAAACATATTCATAATATTTTTAATAAATCATGTCACATATATATATGTGACATGATTTATTAAAAATATTGTAAAGAAATGTGTATGGGTATGAGTATAAATATGTAGTCGTTTATACTTATATTAAAAACACATAGAGTTCTGTATCGATTACATAAAACCTTATTACACTACACTCGCAAACTTTAGCGCCTTGAAATGCTCTCAAGCAGTGCTTTTGCTGGGAGATTTTGCTCTTATATTCCTTTACGCGATGAAATTTTATGATGCACTTCAACTCCAAGCAAAATACGGTTACAAAAAACAGTAATTTATAAGAGTGTTTTTTTTGTTAATTTCATTTTAAAACGTTATTCTAAGATGCTTTATTCATGAAATCCAACAAACTTTCCACCCGGAAGTAATTATATAGATTTAAGTTACGCATTCATTGTCTTTTTTTGTTTGATTTATGTTGAAGATTTTAAATCAAATGTAAATGAACCAAAATAAAGATTAAAACATTTATTTTATACCGACTTTTCAGGAGCTAATTAAGTTACATTTTTTATGTGTGATTTTTTTTTGGAATTTACCTCTAGATAAGTATATAATTGATAATATATCCGTTACATGAAAAACATCTGCTATTATAAATTATTTCCTTTGAATTTTTTCCACACAATTCAGTTCACCTGGACTATCCGTGCACCACCTAACCATCGGGTGATGAATGCTATAATATGTGTTTTTTTTAATCCACCAAAAACTTCACGCTACCATCAGTCATGTGGAGAACTCCTGGATTGCATAATAAGCCCGTATTTTATTCGTATTTGGATCCTAACGCAAGTAAGTACTTGGAGAGTTGAGTTTGCAATGCAGTCCTGTGGTAAGTAGGTATAAGGGTTTTCCACAGGATAAACACTCTGGCCCCGTAGCCCTCTTTGCGACTCGCTTCTCGGTCGCCCTGGAACGCAAAACCGTCAGCTTTAAACGTCACTGCCTAATAGAATGATCTTCTGATTCTGTGTTAAAAGTAATAAGACACGTTGGAAATATTATTAAAAAGCATAAAATATACTGGTTATATTTCTAACATGCTCGTGTGACGTTTACGACAGTGTTATCTGTCTCCGTTACGTGTCTGAGCATGCATGCGCTCGCCTTACCCCGAGCTCGTGGCTTACATGCTTACGATAAACAACATGTAACTAATCTCGCGTGAGCTTCAGAATAATGCTTCATACGCGGTTGAATAAAATTTTCCCAAGTTTACTTTGTACGGGGTAACACGTTGGCACAGGATATACCTCAAGCAGTAGAACAAATCCGTTTTCGCAAACGCACTGACACGGAGACGCGTTGCTAAGGCTAGAAACAGTGCTCGACCGACGTAAGCGGTCGGTCGGTCGCGCGTGTTTTACTATGGCCGCATACGCGCTGACGGTGAGCATCGTGAGCCATTACCGCCACTGAGCCTTTTTTTATTAAAGTTTCCGCGCTTTGTTTGCTGAAATAATCTTGAGCCGACAATTACGTTAGAACCGAGCGGTTCAAACGCTAGGACATTCGCCAGGCATTCGGGCAGGGAACTTGTTAAGAGACTGTAGTTGAGATACTGCTTTAGCTCTTTTATTTAGTACTGTGGTGTTGGTAATAAGTGAGTACACGCGGTGGAATCCGCTGAGGATTGTGCGTGACTGACGTGTCACAATATTTTCTTGGGGGTTACAAGGAATCCCCCAGGTACATGACAAGGTATTTATTATTAGGCAAATCCATATCCATACTAATATTATAAATGGGAAAGTGTATGTGTTTGTTTGTTTGTTTGTATGTTTGTCCGTCTTTCACGGCAAAACTGGCCGACGAATTGACGTGATTTTTTAAGTGGAGATAGTTGAAGGGATGGAGAGTGACATAGGCTACTTTTTGTCTCATTCAAACCCCCTACTTCCCTAAAATGGGGGGTGGAAGTTTGTATGGAGCATTCCGCAATTTTCAAGGTAGAAAGCTAAAAATTGGTATGCGGAATATTTGCGACTAACAAAAAAATCGTGCATAATTTTTTTTTTTGGAAATCTGTACCCAACCCCTTAAAAGAGGGGGTGAAATTTTATATGGTACTTTTCGCAGTTTTAAAGGTAGGGAGCTAAAAATCGGTACACAGACTCTGTTACCAACGAAAAATACCTGCCTTTTTTTTGTTAATTTTCCCCCAGCCCCTAAAATAGGGGATGGAAATTTGTGTGAGACTCCGCAAAATTAGTGCCTCCTGTAGGCACTAATTTTATGATACAAACGAATAATAAAATAATTTAACATGGGTATCGTTTTTATGGTTTATTTTTCAAATCCAACGTGGCTAACGTAAAATACCATCTCCCCTGTTGAGGTGAGCTGGGGTTGAAATGTCTAAATATCAATATGGGTGTCGTTTTCATGGTTTTTATGGACGTTATTACGAAAATGGCGTCGATTTTGAAATATAATATTGTGGACATCTCTTAATATGTAGAGTCGATATGTAGAGTTGATATGTAGAGTCGATATGTAGAGTCGATATGTAGATTCGATATGTAGAGTCGATATGTAGAGTCGATATGTATAGTCTACATGTAGTCGATATGTAGAGTCGATATGTAGAGTCGATTTGTAAAGTTGATATGTAGAGTCGATTTGTAAAGTTGATATGTAGAGTCGTTATCTAGAGTCGATAGGTAGTCGATATGTAGAGTCTATGTAGAGCTGATAATTAAATAAAAGAAGAAACTGGCTGACTGACTGACTGACATATTACCGCACAGCCCAAACCGCTGGATCTAGAGATTCCAAATTTGGCACGTAGGTTCCTTAAGGGTGCACTAAGAAAGGATTTTTCAAAATTCACCCCCTAAGTGGGTGAAATGGGGGTCCAAAGTTTGAATGGGGAAACAAATTAAGTAAGGGTATTTCATTCGAAACTTCACAGGAGTATTCCCAGCGATAAATGAGTAAATATATGTTTCAAGTTTTTTGAGAATGCAACCCCTAAAAGGGGAAAATGTGGTGACAATGTCTGAAAATCAACATGGGTATTGTTTCTATGGTTCATCGGGTCGCTGGTCGCTGATTACGAAAACAACGATTTTAAAATCCAACGTGGCGGACGTGTAATACCATCTCCCCTGTTGGGGTTTGGGGTGCGATGGGGTTGAAATGTCTAAATATGAATATGGGTGTCGTTTTTATGGTTTTTTGGGACGTTCATTATGAAAATGGCATCGATTTTGAAATTTAACATTGTACACATGAAAATTCTTGAAAGTATTTGTGCCAAATTGCAATTCAATTGGAACATACGGGTCAAACTGAGATGCACCTTTTTTGTAGACGGTTAAAATTACTTTTAGTACGCGGGCGAAGCCGCGGGTAAAAGCTAGTTAATTATATTTGCAATTTTGCCGGGAGCCTGTCGTATACAAAAAGTTTTAAATCAACTAAAAGCCTCTCTGTTGTTTAATTTTAATCCACGGTGAAGCTCTTTTTTGAATGAAATACACGAATATATATAGAAATTTACTTATTTATTTACAGACAAATTGACAAAATCTTTCGGTATTTGATTATTCATGGAATATCTTTGAATCGGTCAATAAGAAGCCTGTTTATATCCCTAGAGATACGATTTGGAACGAATGAAAACATTTTACTTTATGCTAATCAGTTCCAGTTATTTTATCTTGCGATTTGGCAAGAGTTGGACATTCAAGCGAACCCAGGCAATGGTTCGATAAGGCGGCAATCCTTTTTACATTGTATAATGAATTGAAAAACAGAAGACTAAGTACCGTACTATAATTAATTGAAAATACCTTCAAGAACAAATAAAGTTTACAAAAAAAGCCCTCTTCAAACACATTTTAGTAATATATTTTAATAACATGTGAGTCATACAGGATCACTCGTTCCAGGTGGGTCCAAATGTTATTCA
Organism: Epinotia nisella; assembly: GCA_932294315.1. Taxonomy (NCBI): domain Eukaryota; kingdom Metazoa; phylum Arthropoda; class Insecta; order Lepidoptera; family Tortricidae; genus Epinotia; species Epinotia nisella. The sequence continues at coordinate 12,695,969 of OW028682.1, read as the reverse complement.
AAATTCAAGTATTATTTTCTTACATCTGTTAAGTATTCAGAAAAGAATCATTATTGTACTCAAGTGAGGGATCGAATTTGTACTTTTCTTCCCTCAAATGACGGATTTCACTTTTCCTCATAGGTGTGAAAAGCAGTACCTATGTGTCACTCGGTAGCAAAATTATTTCCATCTATGTCGTGAACAATTAAATCGCTCGTTACGCTCAAGATTCAACCTTAGAAATCCTCGCTACGCTCAGTATTGTATTGTAGGATTGTATTATCTTTCACTTTACTCAGGATTCATTATACCGCCCTCGCTGTAAATATATCATTTTGCTCCCTTGAGACACAAGCTACTAATTCTCATATCGGGCGATAGAACTAGCGATGTCTCAAATAGCAGGTATTTAATGTCCGGGGGGAAAGGGTGATAAATATGCGATCCTTTAAAACATAAGCTTTATTAATTTATTTCCACCCGTGGTGAGTTCAACATTTTGCGACTCCCCTAGTTAGGAAGTGTAAGTGTATCGTAGCGGGTGGTAATTGCGCTTTACCGCCAGATGTGATGTAAAAATACTTTTACGTCACCCTAGGCCGTAAGGGATTTTCTGGCCGCTACGCGAGGTGAAAAATCTCACTTCCTGGCTAAGGCAAGACGTAAAACTTTAGACAAACCACTGGCGGTAATACGTAAAGCCCCAGATCGCATATATACGCACAAACACCTGCGATCTGAGGCATTCACCAATTCACCGCCCTAGGTATGTAATGTACTATTTACATGTCAGAGTTATAACAAATAGAAACAATCACAATGCACTGAGGTATTTATATAACGACGGTGGCTAACAAGCATACGGGCTGCCTGATAGTTAGCAGACACTACGGATGCTTGCTTGTCCAGAAGAATCAACAACCGGGCGGGTGAGGTCAAACAGGATGCAATTCGTATTCTAATTTGAACAAGCACGCGAAACACATCCAAAACAAACTGTAATGCGTAATGTAGGTAGATATATCTCAGTTTGCCCCCCTGATGAGAGATGTTAGTAAAAATGAAAGTAACTAATAAGAAGCAAAATGGTGGCCCTAATAAATGTCCCTTTTTCCTGAAGTTCAATTTTACCTCTTTGCTTCGGTTGATACCCTAAAATAGCCTTCTTGGAATCCAATCATTCAAATACCCATGCGTCGGTTACAGTAAAATGTATATTAACAAATACTTAACCGTCGACAATTCTATAAAGCCATTTTCCGCTCAAGAAGCAACTAGGTTGGGTTCTGAGTTTCCCTGAAACTTACGACCATGTTAATATTCACGCATGATCGTTCCTTTTGAAGAGTCCTTCCTTCCCAGATTATCGTCTGCGAAGGTTCACGGTTCACGACGCACAAGACGAGTATTGTTACATATGCTTTGTTGTGTTTATTCGGAATATGTGACGTACCTAAAAGATTGCCTTCGTTTTTGACTAATCATGCGCCAAATTGTGTTGGAATAAAAATATTGACAGGATGTGGGGCACAACAGAATTCCACCTCGTGGAGCAGTCCTGCTTATCTAAGAATTACCCCGGTTTCATGTTGAATTAGCCTGGGGTCTACTCTGCTATTTAATTCCAATATTAAAATGCGTCTAATTGCATTATCTGCTTAATCCTTGCAAAATATGCGGCCGCTATGACCGCCTTCTTAGAGAGCCTTATGAAACTTTTCCGTATACAATTTCCAACCTTCATTTTACATTGCTTCTAGGAGCTTAAAGTATTTTTTTAAGAATTGAGAAGGGAATGAAAATGAAACAACATCTATGGGCGATAGCATTTTAATACAAACTTATTTGTTTCTCTTGAGCATTTCACGTTTTTAATTTATTCATATTTACTTTATAATTAAATAACCTAGGTTCTAAATCAAGATCTAGTAAATTTTTTACCATCAGCACATGTTTAATATGAGTGATATGTGTTACAACTATAAAGTAACAGTTAATTAGTAGGTAGATAGTAGTAAACAAAAATCTTTATAAAATCTGTCGAATTTCCGCCCGCGCTCGAAGACTCGAAGAAGACATCCATTCTGAAAAGCAAAAGAAAACCCATTAGGATTTCACTTTAAAATTTACCCATACCTCAACGGTTAGCAACCATTAGTTAATATGTATGTATCCATATACATACATATGTATTTGGTCAGGATCTCATACGAGATAAATCACAGAGCAGGCGTTATGCACATAACTCTTGGGCTTCGGACCACTTGACATTAGCAAGGCCCAGTCCCCATAACACAGATACATACTCACACTGGATGAGGTCAATTTGTTCCATATCGTTAGCCAATAATTAAGTTAAGGTTTGGTCAGTATATAAACTGAGTGCGTTTACTGAATGTGGCGTACAATAAACCACCACGCTCACTTACACGATACGCTAGGTACTCCACACGCGCTTTACGAGTCGCATGCGCCCGGCGGCGGGTATTACTTTAGAAGGTAATGTTATCCCACCAAAAACATAAATGTAAAAAAGGAGAGCCAAGTTCAATACAAAAATTATGCTTGGCTGTGGGCTTCGCCGCAAAAATAATGGAGATCTAAATGAGTGCCAAGTTATGCAAAATCCAAATATGTATTTATAGGAACAAAATAACATTATGAACAAGTATTAAACTCTATTTCTTTGCTTTATTGGATACCTATAACAATTGCTGTTATTTAAAAATGTGAGATCTTAAAGTAGGTTAGATTTGACATGGCCAGTTTTTACTTCTAACCAACCAAGCTAACTACTAACTGGCCAAGTCAAATCAAGTCAAAGTCAAGCCAAGTTCAATACAAAAAAAAATTGTATTGAACTTGGCTCTCCTTTTTTACATTTATGTTTTTGGTGGGATATCATTACTTTTTGTATAGAAAACTAGGCAGGTATTGAGATTTAATGTTTTTTCTTGCGTTTCCGTGTTGCTCGGGAGCGCTTTTATGTAGATTTACTTCTGTTTTGTGTAGGTATAATTATGTGGTGCCGTGCGCCGCCGACGACACACCGTTGGCCGTTTGTTTAGCGCGTATTACAAGTTTTTGTATGGGGACACCACTTATTTTATATTTCGGTTATATAGCAAATATAATAATACATATATTGGGACAGTTCAAATATCTGCTTGTAACGGTTCCAACGCTACAATTTGAAAAAAAATTGTATGGAACCCCCCACATTTTTAACTTTTTTTTTATTTTTAGATTTTTTCCTACGTTTACACACAATTACCGAGCTGGATTCCAAATTTCATCCATCTAGGTCATCTGGAAGTAGGTTAGGTTTAGGTACTATATGTCAGTCAATCAATACTAAAATTTATGACTTTTTGACCTTCATATCTTTATAACCGTTTGAGCTAGCTTCATGAAATTTGGGCTTCTAGATGTCCTTATGGATATTATTAAACACACGTAGTTTTATGTGTTTACGTTAAAGAGGTTTTGAGTTATAGAAGGGTCAAAAGTGGCACCAAGTGGTTCGTGTAATATTACACTCGGCGCTGGCTAGCCAGTTCCTTTGCTTGAACTTGGCTTGACACGCTGCCGCGTGTCTAGATTTGAGTGTAGGTTCATCGATACAAGATTTAGAATATTCTTGTCACGCTAAAACGTTAATTTTAAGTCAAAGTTACACCTTAGCAAGTTTCTGTTTTGCCCCACAGTTCACTGGTAGAGAATACCTTATGACATTAAGTCAGCCCTTTGTACTTATTTTATTTGTGCCATAAAGTTTAAATAAAAAAAGTTAATGCACCTTTGAGTACTTTTTACAAAAGTATGAAACTATTCAAACTGAGCTGCAATTTTAGTCAGGCAAATGAGTAGTTACTTTAATTTGTATTTAATTTTGAAATTGAATTCGTTTTTTTAATAATACAGACAAATGATAGAATCCGCAACAGGCTTCGTCAACAATACGTACTAACCTAAACTAACATCATAAGTAGTTCTCTAGAAATAAACACTAAGTATATTGAAAACTAGTAGACAACGGACGGATTTAAGATTAGAAGTTAAGATTGTAATTATTATGTATTTTTAATGAAATAAACAGTTCTAATTTATTTATTTATTTTTAACGGTTAGCCTAGTGGGTAGTGACGCTGCCTACAAGCTGAAGGTCCTGGGTTCGAATCCCGGTAAGGGCAAATATTTGTGTGATGTGCAGTACAAAAAAAATTAAATACCACGAACTTTAGATGCTTCGTAACATGTTACCATACCAGCTATTATTACATAACTATAAATTAATAGAATTACGTTCCAGGCACATGTTGCTAGAAATAATGGTATTGTACGGCCTATGTAACAATCAATTGCATTGCCCATAATAACAAGCTCTCAGGTAAGGTACCGAATCATAGTATTCAGCGAGAGGCGCGCCCTCACTGACTGTTTGTGACAGCCCAAGAATTAGCTTTCCGCGGTTACGATGAATCGGTGTCACCTCTGATTCGGTGACGTGCACTGCTAAATACAACTTGTTCGTCCCCACATAGGTCTCCTCAAAAAAATCTGCCTACCCTAACTAAAAACCCTATGCACGCCGCTGATGACAGGCCCCTGTAAAAAAGTAATAAGTGGTGAACGATGTTGTCACACGTATTGTATTTATTTATAAGGGTATTGATATTAAAATTATTTTGTAGTGGCTGTTTGTTTGTCAAATTGAGACGAGTAACACAAGTTGCTGATCGGGCGGCTAGCCTACTTACAGCCTACTACTACTACTACCCTCACTACAACACATTTTTTGTGTCTAGCTTGTTTACATTCGACTCGGTGACCACACTACTGTCATTATTATTTTTGAAAAAGAAAATAAATAAATAAAATACTTTATTTTTTTATCATAAAAGAAAAAAAATTGGATACTCATTAAAAAAACACCCTGTATACAACAAAATAAACATCGGCCCAATTACGCGAATATTTTCTTGGTTCAAAACACTTTAGTTTATCCTTGTAATCTTGCTCTTTCCAGACATTCCTACATCCCAGTCCGGTCCCTGGCTCCAACCCCGAGGTTATGCGGAAAGGTTATCAGTGGGACCTAATTTAATTCATTATGCTGCCTTGTGTCGACCCTTCCCGACAATGCGAGAACGGCCTATGCAAAATTCTTTAACCAAGATTATTAATGTGTTTCAGTTACGGCTGTTCGACCTTATTTTGACGATTTAAGTCTTTAATTTACAGCAGGGTTCCTAGGGTTGATATTTATGTCTTTATACAATATTGGAGCCGATGTTAGATATTACAACTTACTAACTGCATTAAATACGTACGTTACGTATTTACTTGTACGGGAACGTACAAAAATCCCTTAGAGTGATTTGTAAGAATGCATCATTATTACGAAATTAGAATGATCCCAAGGCCATTTTTCGCACATCCAAAATTTTGACGCAGATGATTTAATGAGTAGATTAGGTAAAAAACAAAACTCCTTCATCAGAACATGGTTTTCAGAATTCTGAATTTCGAGTAAACTATGCTTTCGGATAAGTGACTCTTCGGAATTATGTATTGTGCCCGAAAAATTATACCACTACAAACTTTTCGAACATGTCACGTTTAATGTTTCTAACTAATATAGAACATACGTACGAGTACATACAGCTCACACCTGTATTCCCTAAAAGAGATAGAAAAAGCACATTTTCTGATGCATTTCTTACTAATTGTAATGTCAAAAAGCCACAACTCTTATAAGAACACGGACTACGACTACGACTACGGTCCGACAGTTGACTACACAGTCTATAACGGACGATTCGCTGTGTATGCAAACGTAAATAGAATTGTTAACGTGTTTTAAATGCATAGGTAATTAACTAAAGACAACATTGATTCCAAATATACCTGTCCCATTAGATGTAATTGTGTTCAAAATAATTCGGTAAATATGACATATTTTATTTACCTTGATTAAATATTACTTACATTGTTAGAAATATTTAATCAAAGTAAATTATTAACAATGGCAGTAATCAGTCGTCCGATGTTTCGATCATTGCAAATTGTATTTGCCGTGTAAATGTGTTCACAAACGTTGTAAATGTTGGTTAAACGCTTAAATGTGAACTGAAGGTCTGGGCAAACGCCCTCTACGCGCGCCATTACCGCGTCAAAACACATACAACATACCTATTTCCAATAACGCGACGAGATCGCGCGACCGCGACTATTACAGCCAACAGAACTGTTTTGGGACGTGAAGCTTTATATTTAACAAAGGGGTTGGAGTTCAAAGTGTATTAACAGGTTATTTTAATAAATTGTGGTAAATTTATAATTTATTCGATTGCTGCGTTACGTAATTTGCCTAGGTACATTATAGTTAAGTAGACATGTATATTTATCCGTCCCACATCCTAAAATTGTTGAAACATATGGTGTAATACAACGATGTCATACTAAAATATGTATGGCCTTAAAGTACCTAATTCAACGTCAACATTGTAAATTTTACAAGGTAACGAACGATAAAAGCTTTTTGGAAGTTCCTAAATGCGCTTAGTCTATCAATGTACTAAGGAGACTTGGCAGAATGTGCTCACCTGCCGCGTTTTCTCAGGCACTATCCAATTACCGGCTCGCCTTCGCCTAAATCCGCAAACATATTAATGTCAAACGTTGCGTCATTCTCCATGTTCAACTTGTTGATATCCTTCAAATTTTTAACGAAGTTTTGATAGCGTTTGTTATATTCTTCTTCGTCCTTGTACTGCTTATTAAAGTCTTCTATGAATTTGCGAAATAGTTCTGGAGCATCCTTTTCGTCATAATAGGGCTTTTTAGAATCCTTTTCGGCATTAGTCTTGGTAACAACAGTAGTACTCGTAACTTCGATTTCGGGAGCGGGTTCGTGTAAACTATCCGAAGGTTTCACACTGGATTCATTAGGGTTATCACTGTACGGTACATGTCCATATTCATTATCAGGTGTATTTGGTGTAATTACCGGTCCATTGTAATTAAAAGATTCTTCTCCTATCTCTCTGTAATTGTCGTCCAACGATCTTCCATCAGTATCTTCCGTGTTGTATTCTTCGTGATATTCGAATGTATTTACATAATTTAAACTCAATATTAAGAAAATTAACGTTTTCATGTTCACGAACAGACACACGTTGTAGTAGATCCACGTTGGATAACACTCTGGCCAGTTTTTACAATGTATTCAAATCGAGAACCGGTTATGTCATAGGCCAAAGATCGAAGATGTTTTTATGCAAAAATAACCGACTGACATTTAACCGTATAAATCATTGTTTCTTAGTAAGTTAGTAATATGATTTATTATATATAGTCCAAACTGAAAAAAATAACACACACATCACATTAACGCACACATACTACGAGTATTAAGCGATTATATGCGTTGCGTCTTAGATACAGAGTAATAAATGAATCATACCTTGTACTCGATATCTCAATTGTTTGGAATTAATCAGAGTTTAAGTATCTTTAACAGACTTAAATATCTAATTAATATTTTTATAGGAAGCACAACTCACTGTAATAACGTAAAAGAAAAGAGCGCGCATTTAACCCTAAATTTTAAACTCGCGTATCTTCATGTACTGTAATGCTGTTTCATAATGTTATTCGCAATTATTTTATTTATCTGAGATAGTTTAATTTGAGATTACATGTCTTTCTAATTTAACTAAAACAAACGGCAGACGCTCGACCAATCGTTTTATTGTATTGATGTGTCGCTCCTCACTCCGGAGGGGTAAATATAGGTACCTACTTTAAGTGGCAATGCAGACTTCAAAGTGCGATTTCTTTGAACACGGCTTAAGTAATTACTCCTACACTGCAGAAGGTTGGAACCTAATAATGGGAAATTCTTGATTCAACACCTGTTCAGGGTTTCATACCTGAAAAGGCAAACAAACCCGTATAGGATCTTTCCGTTTTCCGTCTGCCTGCCAACCCCTTTTTCTAAAGAATAGGAGGTATCGAGTTGGAATTAATATCAAATATAAAAATCTTCAATCCCTCACTGCTGTAAAAAAACTCAAGTTATCAATGATTAATATATTTATTTTTCAAAATCAAATGAATATTTACAACAAGTATAAAAAAGAACGGACAGTTGTATGTAGAGAGGGGTTGGTTAAAAAATCAGTCGTCTATACCTATACCGCATATTTTGATACAAAAGCATAGTTTTCGGAATTGATACTTTACTTTATTACTTTTCTTGTAATGTGAAAAAAACACTTTGCGTCTCGCCAAATTATATAATTCTAGGTCAACGTGAACTGCTCTATAGTTTTCACTCAAGAAGTAAGGTTACATTATAACTTAATGCAACCTTGCTTCTTGTTCTTTAAGGTATGAATAATTCCAAAAACTGTGAATTTGAATAAGGAATATCGCATAAAAAAACAGTTTGAATGAAACCACCTTATTATATAAAGGTATAAGTACATATCACGTATATAGGGACACCCACGGTACCTCCGAACCCTCTTGCACGACTCCGACTCGCATTTGACCGGTTATTTCTACGCAGAATTACGTTCGTGACACACAGCAAGCATCTCTAGGAATTGTGGGTCGTAGAAGCGTGATGTGACGAAATAAAACAAGTGCACTTTTACTGTCTACCCACCTGACGAATCCCAAGTATCCATGAATAAAATACCTACACACGCCTCAATTTAAAGAACACGAGATATTCAGAAATCGTAAAACTGACGTAACCAGGCTTATCTATTGCTGCCGTATCTGTGGGTTATAATAAAGCCAATGTTTTCAGTTACCTTTCCGGAGATAGGTAGGCAGGTAGGTTTTGTTGACAGATAAGGGCGAGCCAAGTCCCGTCGCGTAATTCTGCAGCTTTGCGCTGTACGTGCCTACAGTGGCTTCTGATAAAGCTTTGTCTGCTTATCTCTATTCGCCACTGGTATGACCTTGCAGTGTCCGCTTTATGAAAAATGGAATGTCGCTTCCTATCCGTAGGAAACTTGCGGATTTTATCCGCTAAGCCGGAGTTTGGTTGGACCTGTTGTGATCGTTGTCGGAATTTGATACCCGAGGACAATTACCATTAAAAAACGATTTATCTTACTTATCTTATATTAAGTGCTGGCCACGTTTTGCAAACAATGCAGAAAAAACCGCGTGGTAAAATATAGCATCTATGTTCGTCCTGGATGTCCATTCTATATAAATGTAAAAGACCAGAGGGAGCATCTAGTTTTTAAATATACATAACAATTAAAAATTAGCACTTAACGAGACTGAAAGGCCAAAAAAGGCCATAAAAATAAAAGATTTAAAACATAGTGTAAGCTAAAAGAGTAAAATGAAACCACTTTTCATAAAACTATGGGTACATCTACTTAAGTAAAACAAGTCTGATAAACATGAACCTAACCAATGATGTAATATAATAAAACCGGACAAGTGCGAGTTGAACTCGCGTGGTGGGGATTCCGTTTATAATACACAAAAATATTGAGAATTTTCCCGTTACTTTGAATACTCAAGCTTCTTTCTTTAGGCAAGGAACTATTTTCCATATTTTTTTCAGAATTTTAAGCCTAGTAGGTAGTTTCTGAGATAAGGGGGAATGGTCAGTTCTCGTCTTTTTTCCTAAATTACTTGAAATCTGTTTTTGCTAAAATTATTAAAAAAGAATTGAGATGCTTTGGTTCCAACAACCCCTTTCATTTAATATGTAACACATAGCAGTTTGCGAAACTTTTTTTTTCCAATTTACTCCTCAAAAGTGGCCTCCTTGTTCAGAATTCATTAATTTACTTTACGCGTTCATATTTGGGTCACCAATTTACATATGTTTACCAAATTTCAACTCAATCGGTCCAGTAGTTTCGGAGCAAATCGACTGTGACAGACGGACAGACAGACGCACGAGTGATCCTATAAGGGTTCCGTTTTTTTTCCTTTTGAGGTACGGAACCCTAAAAAGAGGTAGGTGATACGCGCTCGAAAAATGGCACACTAAAATTGAGTCAATTGGCACAACTTGCCTAAGTTTTGAGCCGTCAATGGAAACGTTACCTGTCAGATTTGGTGGCCATTTTTAAACACGGAATTTCGTATAGACAATATATCTACCTTTTTTATATTACATCATTGAACCTAACACTATCACCATTCTAGACTTTCATTTAGCCTTCACACAACTAACAAACACTAAATAGCACTATGATTGCCCAAATCACACCACAGCACACACAACGCTCATAACGCGGCCCAAGCAAGAGTGCCTTCGGAGAGGTCCGCCCGACCAGTTCCCGTGGTTTGATTACACAGCGGGGCACCGGAGGGGTTCCAGGGTCAGACCTAGACGACACTGCTTACAATAGGATATTTGTAGCCCCACAAATTATTCTAAGGGTGTGCAATAGTGCGACAATTTAATCAATGCCTTTGAAAATCAAATAGCCGACTTAGTAAAGCGATTATCGAGGTCTACGCGGACAAAGTCGCAGGCTAAATCTAGTATGCAATGTACACGTTTCAGTAACGTGACTGCCGGCAATCGACTCAATAATTCCTCTCAGCTCCTCTAACGATCGTGACCTCAACCATAAACATGAAACCTTTATGTAAATGCCCACAAAGAGCATCCATCCGTCCACGGCATGAGAAGACTAATAAATTATCGAGTCGGTACACAAAGGATTACTAAAGTACATCGAAATAAACTGGAAAGTCTAATAAGGCCGCGGACTGGACGCCAGCGGGTAGCGGGGCGGCGAGCGGCAGTTCATACATTCGTTCGAGCGACTTCGATCTATGGGCTGCGGAACACGAGAACCGCTCACGTCGCCGTATCTAAGAATAAGCTGAATGGATAAAATTAAGACAGATAAGGGTCCGGGGCGACACTCAGCTGCTTTCGAGGATCCATCTTCATATAATTACATTTGAAAACATTACTTAATGTATTGTTTGCGGCTGGCGCGATTTGATGGAGTGAGAAGGTGGTGGATTTGACATTTGTAACGCATTTTGAAATAAGATAATTGAATGAGATAATGATTATATGTAATTAGAAAATTAAACAGATTAGAGTCTGATGAGAGAGTGCAGACTGTAGTCAAAAGTATTTCTAATATGGCAAAGTTCGTAATTTTAACAGGCAACACAGAAAGTCAGAAACAAAAATGTGCTCATAACTTTTATTTGCCCTAATATATGGTGGCGCAGGACCGGTCATTGTGGGGGAGACCTATGTCCAGCAGTCGACGCCTTTCGGCCGATACGATATTGATGATATATGTACATGAAGGAATAGTCTACGGGCGATCCCTAATCCCTAATATCTTCAAGAACGATTCAGTATACAGTTATTAGTACGAGTAGATCCGTAACAACATGACAGCTCTTGGTCAATCTAGAAACATCTGGGTTTGTGATTGGTACGAAAATTTATATCGTGTAAATTTGTGCCCCATAAATAGAACCCAAGCTAATGAGTAGCCTAGTGGTTCAAGCATGCGGCTGTCAAACGGCGGTCGTAGGGTACTATTTTGTTACAAATAGATAAGTTTTATTTTTAAACCGTAGTTTTATTATCTGTATGTTACGTGACCGAAAACGCTGACCGCCATTTTGTTTTGTGAGTGACGTCAGTATAGCAAATGCAAAAACAAGTTTTCGTTGTAAACAACATTTGAAGTTTCAATGTTTCTGCACGTAGTATCTTCTTAGTAGTCCGAGTAGTCTGTGGTTTCTGCTCTTATAACGTCATGATGATGGGGGCTGCCTTTTTGATGCGAATATTTATTTATTTATTTATTTATTTATTTATTTATTTATTAAAAACATGTTAACATGACATTACAGTAAAAAAACCAATGCGTCATGAAACGAAACTAAACAAACACTATTTTGGCGACAAAACGGCGTGGCCCCGTTGCATCGTCATCTCTGGTGTAGGATTCGGCAGATTACCCCGGAACTGTCGAAACACGACACCCTTCGGCCAGAAGTCAGCACATGCGATGGTCTCCTGCAGCGGCCGCGGCACGCGCACCACAAACGATAACATATAAACGATAATATATAAACGTTCAAATTTTAACCATGATTTATTTGCACAAAGAGATATTATTTTGAGGAAATAAAAATACTAGATGACTATCGAATCTATACGAACATTTAAAAATATATATAAAAAAATGTAGAATGAGCTTTATTTAGAGTGTACAAATTTAAAGCCGTGCTGTTTTGTATCACACATGTAGCACGTTACAGAAGCCTTTGTAGCTAAGCTAACACGTTTTGTAGTTAATTGACACTGACATACAAGGTGTCATAGATCTGTGAGGATGCTCCCAAAGCGACCAGTATCGCATAATAATTAATACTACTTACGCGCGAGTACCTAATTTCACTGCATTTAGTAATTTTAATGCAACTAAATTAGTAAACAAGCATCATAAGGTAAGTTTTATATACGATATAAACCCCACTCCTCCACCATTCGTCTGCTTACAATAAGTGGGTTCCGTAACAAAAAGAGGCTCAATCCTGGACAACAATAAATGAACTTAGAATATGTTCCTAAATAATTTACCTACATACTATAGATATCTCTGCGTGGAATTTTGTGCGCGCTAACTGCAGTCAATTTGTCACAGTCTAATAAATAGCACATCACACAATAATATACTGCATCACACGTGATTTAACACTCATTCAATCCGCAAAAATAGAGCATAGGTACGACAAAAGAACAATAAAATCAATCGTTTCACTGATATTAAATTTCATAAATAGGTATAATGTGTGGTTTACACCCTCATGTTAGGATGTCGAAGTGGTGAAATAAAACTATACTGAGTTGCTCTGAAAAGAGAACGGTTTTTTATTATTCACTATTAATATTAGATTAAGCACACTTGACTTTTCTTATGGAATATAATTACAAAAATATCTTACCTGAAAAGAGAAACAACATTAAAGCTATTATTTCACTTTTCTTCTTATTCTATCTTACGTAACTATTAACAATTTTATATATTTCTCCTTATATTACTTGACTTGCACTTTTATAGCGGCAAAACCTTTGACCTGTCAACTGTCATTTGTCATAGATTGCCACAGATAACTATAACCAACCGACACAGAGGTTTATGCGCAGCAATACTGCAATAATGAATGAAGTAAAACAGACTTCATTTACATCTCCCCCCCCCCCTTGATCTGTGGGTATAATTATACATTTAATTTATAACTTTACATAAGTTCTAGTAAAGGGATAAGTTTTGTGATATGAAACAGGTTTGATTCTGATTTTTTGTGGCCTGTGTCTATCCTATAAATAGAGTTTGATATTTTCTCTAATACTTTATATGGACCAATTTTTAATTCGTGTAATTTTTTTCTATTCAGACGGTTTCCGTTTTCCACGTAAACTAAGTCTCCAACTTTAATCTCGCACTCTTTCCTGTTTCTATCGTACCGTTTTTTATTACTATTGTGTGACTTTATGGAGTTTTCTAATGCGATTTTTCGATCCTGTATTAATTCACTATATGTTCTTTCCTGTTTTAACTCATTTGGTAAGATATCAAATGATTTTCCTTCTAGTAAATATTTTGGAGAATATCCTGTCACCGTGTGTTCTGTTTCATTATACCTTTGAACGCACTCATGAGCAATGGTAGTCCAAGCCAATTTATCTTTCCTCTCATTTATTTTACACCTTATTTTGTTAACCAATGTTTGATTTAATCTCTCATTCAGACCATTAGAAAATGGAGCATTGACTGCAGTGAATATGATTGGTATGTTCTCTTCATCTAGAAAGTTTTTAAAATCCCTCGAATTTATACCCGGATACTGATCCGTCAAAATCATACCAATTTTATTTGCCTGAGTCACGGTTTTTACAAGCTTTATAAAGTCACCAGAACTTTGAGTTTTAGAGGTCGAAATATAAGCATACCTAGTAAAGTGATCAACAAGTAAATGTAGATATGTTTTTGTAGAACGTGAACCCCCAAAACCTCCAATGGTGTCTATAGACATTATTTCAAATGGGTAAGTTGCAGGACCTAGGTGAGACATTAACCCAAACTTATATTTTCCCCTTGATTTATTTTTAATGCAGATTTCACAGTTGTCACAGATCTTTTTAATATTACTTGTTAAATTTTTCGCGGTATAAAATGGTTTAATTTTTCTTTCTATTTGTTGAGATCCTAAATGACAGTAATAATCATGTGTATTTTTTATAAGTTTCTTACTAAATTCCTCTGATATTACAATTTTTTCTTTTTTACCATATGTTTTGTAGTAAAGTGTATCTTTTAGCTGTAGTTTATCCCTATGTTGATTTATATTTTCGTTATTTTCCTGATCATTTTGAATATCTTTCAGTTTAATTAAGTTAACACATTTTAGGTTGTCTTCTTGACTATCACTCGGGTCTAATACAGGATTCCTACTTAAAGAATCTGCCTCCACGTTATACTTTCCTGGAGAATAAACAACTTCAAAATTATATTGTGATAAGTAATAGGCCAGGTCTCCTAATTCCTCATCCGTTCTAGCCTTTATATTCATTTTTTCTAACGGTTTGTGATCAGAGAAAACTGTAAATCTTTTACCTAGGATCCAATATTGCCAATATTTAACGGCTTCTTTGATTGCCAAACACTCTAGATATATGGCCTTTTTCTTTTTTTGAGCATCATTTAATTTCCTTGAAAAGTAAGCACAAGGTTTCTCTTCGCCGTTATTTTGTGGTTGTTTCAAGATCGCGCCTATTCCTTGAATACTTGCGTCTGTATAAATGTGTATCGGTAGGTTCGGATCAAATATTGCCAAAATAGGTTGTAGACACAGTAGGTTTTTTATGGTGTCAAATGATTCCTGGCATTTATCCGACCAATCAAATCTTTGTCCTTTCCTTAATAAGTTATGTAAAGGATCCAATGTTATCGAACTATTCGGAATATACTTTCCATAGAAATTTATTTTACCTAAGAACTGGCGGACATTTTTCTGTGTTTTTGGTACAGGGAATTCTTTTATAGCAATCAAGTTGTCTTTTAATGGAGTAATTGTGTTATTTCTTATGATATGGCCCAAATACTTTACGGAGTCCTGAGCAAAGCTACATTTCGAGAACTTTAGCCTAAATCCCTCTTTTAAGATCGCTTCCAACAGTAACGATAAATGTTTCATATGGTCTGCGAAATTTTCAGAAAATACTAAAATATCGTCAATATAATTCACAGTGAAATCTGACAGTCCATGTTTTCTGATAATACTGCTTAGTATTCTCTGAAAAATTGCAGGCGAGGTTTTTAAGCCAAATGGTAAACATGTCCACTGAAAGTGGCCCTCCTGAGTAACAAACGCTACTTTTTTCCTGTCTTCAATTTTTAGTGGGATTGACCAGAACGCCGAGTTTATGTCCAGCGTGGAAAAGAACCTGCAATTTCTTGTTTTAATCATTAAATCCTCAATCAACGGGAACGGTTGTGATTGAGGGACTACAATTTTATTTAAATCACGAAAATCTACGCATAACCTTGATTTTTTTCCTTCCTCTTTCTTATAGGCTAATGTTACCGGGGCTGCGAAAGGACTATAAGACTCTTCAATTAAGTTTTTCTTTAACAACATTGATATTTGTTGTTCTATTTCCTTTCTATCCTCAATAGTGCACCTATATGGTCTTTTACTGCAATATTTATCAACTATCAAATCAATATGAGCCTCATAGTCCTTTACAGTACCTACATCATACTTTTCCCTTGCAAAAAGTGATGTGTATTTGCAAATCAATTCATCTATTTTTGACTGCTGATGTAAGTCCAGATGATTTACAGATATGTTAAAGTTTTCAACTTCTAAGTGTTCATTGAAATTGATTTCACAATCCTGTTTGGTTTTTTCCAAAATACTCTCATCCTTATTTTCATAATTTTTGTCTTTTTCTGTTTTGCTACCTGTGGAGCCAGGAATTAAATTAGCATTTTTCAGATCCGACACTGGTTCTTGCACCTGTGTTGTTAGGATGGGAATGTTTTGTGAAATAATCAATTTTTCATTTTGAATTAAGTAAAATTTTTCTATGCAATCTAATCCAATTAGAAAATCATAATCGAAATTTTCTTCATCTATTACAAACACACTAACATCTTTTTCCATCTCAAAAATTTTAAGTTTTAAGGTTACCATCCCAATGGATTTTTTTACGCCATTAATCGTTTTCAGACCCGCACTTTTGATTCCGTTATTGCTTGAGTTATTTTTCAAGGACAATAATCTCGAATTTATCAAAGATACATTAGATCCTGAATCATACACTCCTGACACTTGCAAGGTATCATTAATTAATAATTTAATCTTGATCAATGGCGGGATTACTAGTTTTTTTGGTCCATTTCATTTAACTCTGTCTCTAACTCTGAATTATTAACACTCCTTATTTGATCCCGTTTGAATCGATCATAATTTTTATTTTTAAACCAGCATTGGGACTCGGGATGATACCGTTTTCCTTTATTTTCCTTTTCACAAATTCTACATGGCTGCTCCTTGACAATTTTCTCTTTAATTTTATTTTCAAAACTTACAGTCTTTTTTTCCCAAGTCTTTCTCTCTATTAAATATTCTAAACCCCTAATGTTACTAAATAAATCCTCAGTTACTTGCAAAGAATCCCTTTCAATTTTATCAGTCACAAAATTTGGCAACCCCGTAGCGATCAAATCTATCAAAGTTTGTTTATCCATGTTTTTATTCATTTCTAATAGCAGTCTTTCTTTCTTCAAAGCATAATCTAATAACGAGCCTTGCCTATACTTATACAACATTGCATACCTGATCGGCGACCAACCCTTATCCGCATAAGTCTCACAAAAGTTCTTTTTCCACAGAGACCACTCCGAAACAACAGTATGCTTTATGAGCATAGCACTGTACCAGTCCAGGCAGGATTCTTCTAAAAACAGCCTAAGAGCTTCAATCCGTTTTGTGTCCTCTTCTATTCCCAAACGGGTACACTCGGCTTCAAAAGTCAAAATCCACTGTGATACATTTGATGTCTTCCTTGTGAATTTCTCGATTACAAATCTTTCCTTCGAAATCTTCAAGCCTTGAGTATTTGGTTTATCACTCTGTGTTTGAGCAAAATTTTCTAGGATTCTCGATAATGCTTCTTCAGAGATTCCAGCCGCCGGAGCCTGTTGTTGAGTCTTCGGTGACAATTCTTCCAACAAATATCCTTGGAACTGCATATTGCCATCTTCATCTATATATGTACTTTCTATTTCAGGCGTGACTGAGATCCACACTTGCCTCTTGTCATGTCTCCGTTGTAGAGTATTTTTCACTTTTTGAAATGCTTTTGTCTTTATTATTGCATCATGCAATTTCACCGGCTGGTATTGTCCCGGAATTATAAAGACATTTTTATCAATATCTGTGATGGAGGTTACGCTGATTACACTAGTTTTCGGGTCTTCACTACTTGCTGTTACCACAAATTCAAATCTCAGTTTTTCCATCTTTGTTCACGAAATAGCTGGAAATGTTGTTTTATAATGTGTGGTTTACACCCTCATGTTAGGATGTCGAAGTGGTGAAATAAAACTATACTGAGTTGCTCTGAAAAGAGAACGGTTTTTTATTATTCACTATTAATATTAGATTAAGCACACTTGACTTTTCTTATGGAATATAATTACAAAAATATCTTACCTGAAAAGAGAAACAACATTAAAGCTATTATTTCACTTTTCTTCTTATTCTATCTTACGTAACTATTAACAATTTTATATATTTCTCCTTATATTACTTGACTTGCACTTTTATAGCGGCAAAACCTTTGACCTGTCAACTGTCATTTGTCATAGATTGCCACAGATAACTATAACCAACCGACACAGAGGTTTATGCGCAGCAATACTGCAATAATGAATGAAGTAAAACAGACTTCATTTACATATTTAGGTATAAAGATTTTTTAGGAAGGCATTAAAATCAGTAAAGAGCCTCTATAAATAAATTACTGAACTTCAAGATTCATATCTTGGAGCTCCGGATACGTAATGGCTCGTTTTTTGCGGGTCGTTCACAGTGTCCGCTGGTAAATAATATATTGAGTGACAAACGTCTCGTCCTTCTCTTTATTCCGGGTCACCCTTGAACCGAATATATTGCGAGCAATTTTCGGGGTCGTTTACCACGCTCCGGGATGCCAATGATACGCTTCTCAAACTTTCGCGTGCGTCCTTTCCTTTTCATAAGTATACTTAGTTGCGATCTGCCAATTGCTGTATATGGCTATTTATTTATGTCCCGTGACAAGTTTAGATTAATTCAGTACCTACGATTGATTAGTCTCGTCTATTAAATATTTAAGCGCAGATTGGTGGGACCGATTCTAATTACTGTTACTCGTGTTTCAGCCCCGCTGGGGTTGCAGGGCTGCCTTGAGCCGGTATTTTTGTCAACAGCCACGTCGCGACAGTTGCTTAATCATGAATGACACGTTTATGTATTCAGAAGGCTCGCTTCTCCCGCTAACGAGAAGACGAGATAAGTTTACAAACGTCGTCGTCTTGAATTCCCTACGGTGTTCAGTCCCCGCGTTGATTGTCCGGGATTTGAAATTAACATAACAGGAACGTTCCGTGTTCAGCGACTGCTTTAGATACGGCCGTAGGACGGAACGATGTACATGTTTGTTTGAATAGCGGATTGAGCTCTGACGTCCTCCAGCGCCAGCCTCATAAACAATGGGCGCCTTGTCTCCCCGTGGCGCGTTTCTTGTATGCGCTGCGCCTACACTCCAAGAAACACGCTTTGCATAAGGATCGCTCCTATTCCCGCGAGACAATCAGCATTATTAACAACTGTAATTATTATCCACTATGTACGTAAATTCTATTAGTCAACTACGATAGGTATACATCTTGATATGTAACAATACAATTGTTTGTTGATCTTCTCAATATTACGTTTAATGCGTACTGCGTGCGTAAAAGTTAGTTGGGGTAATTTAAAAGTTCTTGAACTTCTTAATCATTAGGGCGAAAGAGAAAGGTCGCGATACGCCCTTTTTAGAAGTAACTGGTGAAACAATCGTCACAGTTCAAGGAATTTAGGGAGAGGCATATTAATCATTAGACCTAACCTAATATTAACTCAGTGTTGTGCAAACAACTAATTTGGGGTGTAATATCATCAGTGCGGGCGCCGACGCGTTACGTGTGCGGGCTCTTGTTTCGTTTCTAGCAAACGTTCTTTCATTTTCTAATGGATCGGCACTGAGGGAATATTTGTTGGCAAACTTTCGCCAGACACAGATATTTACATAACAAAGAAAGGGGTAGGGATCCCGAGTGTCCCGAAAAACGTATTCTTGTCAGGAGTCCGGATTTTGTAAAGGATTTGTCGGTCAATTTCGCGTCAGTACGTTTTTGTTGTACTCAATTTTGTGCATAATCAGGGTCCGGGTTTAGTGACGCATGTAAGCGCCGCGTACTTTATTACGCGGCGAGCACCCCTCTGGAAATTTATAAGATTTCCTGGACATATATTTTACTAAAATATTTATTTATTTTATTTTACTCCAATGGAATTGGGCAGGACATATTGCCAGGCAGCGTGACGGTAGGTGGACGAAAACGTTAACGGATTGGTGGCCACTTACAGGAAAAAGAAGCGTCGGTCGTCCACCAGCTGGATGGGTTGACGACGTAATAAAGACCGCGGGTCATTTCTTGATGAGACAAGCAGGTGAACGGGATAAGTGGCGTACTCGAAGAGAGGCTTATGCTCAGCAGTGGGCGATTACAGGCTGATAATGATGATGATGATGATATTTTACTAAACGCTACTTTCTGATATCATTATTTGCCTGCACTGTCATATCACAAGTATGTTTCCTGATAATTGAAGCTTATTTTGAAGACACGTGACCTTTCGACTATTCTTTGATATCTGGTCGGTGATCAACTTTGTCCTCACGATAGCTTTGTCAAAGGATCCTTTTCCCACGGGATGAAAAGGTAAGATGGCCGCGCAGTTCAAAAGGCTATACATATCTATATCACTTACATATACATTAGGTACTTTTCTACGTATGTTGATTTACTTTTTGTTCTAAAAGAAGCTTTATTTGTTGTTAATACCATTGCGACTTATTAATGGACTGTAATGCACCAGACCGAAATTATATTAGAGCCTTTACAAGTAAATCATTAAGCCTCATTATTTATTCCGATTGTTATTTATTCAGTTCATATTACTTATTTTTCTAATATAATCATTCCCTTAAGACTAATATGGTGTATAGACCAGGCTAAATTATTCAGGTCATGCCTCTATCATCCCGAGAAAGTAGACACTAACGTTACACCGGTACTACGGTCACTAAATACCCGAAAGGGAATCGACAAAATCAAAGCCCAATGAATACATTAAGCTGAACTCTGATTACAGATTCGTATTTAAATAAATAGTTTAATAGTTCTATTATTGCTCGTGATTTAGCCTTGTTTATGCTCGCAGAATTTAGTTTTATCGTACCTAATTGAAACTGAATGTTGACCTATGGTTTCAAATGTTTTCCTTGCATTTAAGGGAAAGTTTTTGCAGGAAAATAAAGCCTCTAACAGATTTTAAACGACTAATTAGGGCCGGCGTTATTGCGGGCTACTTTATCTTTTTCTGGTTTCAGTAAAAGCTTCTGCGGTTAAAGTATCAATTAGGTAGGTACTACCAAATGTTCTATTGTGTGACTTTAGTGATACCTACCTACTTATATATTTTTATGCATACTCATTATTAAATAGATAAAAAAAAACTTGGATACCTAAGTCATAATGTGTGACGAGTATTTAAATCTCAGATTGTATATTATTCAGTCGGTACATTTGCCTTCCCATTTTTTTTCTGACGGTGGCAAAAAATCATGTAGCCCGCCTGCTGGTAAGAAAGCCACTCTGTAGCCTTCGGCTACAGCGTATTGCTGAGCTTTTATTGATTTGAGGTTTCTTTGTATTGACTCTACAGACAAAATAATGCATCATGCATCGTACCATATTAAAGATTACAGGAAAACATATTTGAATTTGAAAACATAACAGAAGTTTGAGTATTCAAAGTAACGGGAATATTCTCAATATTTTACGGAACCCTCAACACGCGAGTTGAACTAGCACTTTTTACTCTAGTTGCGTTCCTATACCTACTGGCACATTCTATTGTGCTCCAAGCCACTTAGTACGTACGTTAGGGCAATCCCAAACAAGTTTACGAGTTTAGAGTCATAATATTTTATTACGCTTATGTCACCATAATAACATTAAGAAATCCTTTTACGATGGCTATGCGACAGATCTTACTTTGCAAAAGTTCCAAACTTTTATCTATTCAGTGCAGTTTGCGGGAAATATAACTGTGTCAAAATGACATTCAACTCTGCCTAAGTTATAAATGCTGGAGGCACTTGGGCCCGTAAAGTTCGTATGTGATAACATTTTCATATTCATTCAGAGTCGAGTATGGGTGTTTAATGTATTCATATTTTGCTTTAGAGCACTTCACACTCAATGAGCAAGGTTACATGTCTTACTTACATGCCACTCTGAGGGGAAGTTTGAGAGTAGAGAGAAAGATATGGTGATCTTTTGCGTTGATGAGTTGGTTCTGAGTGAAACGACCGGTCCGGAGTGCTAAACGTGGTGTCCTTTAGGATCGACCCCACAACGTGGTCGCTTAAAACATCCAGGGAAGCCCTAGGATGAGCCAGAATGTAGCAAGGCGCAAAATAGAGGGCTCCAGTGCGTTCGTTATGAAATTCTGGAGTCCTCCGTATGAGCGCAGATGGTGGCCGCTGTGGAGTTATGATTATTTTCATCACACTTGCTCGTAAAGGGCTTCATAACGCGCAGGAATACAGAGCTGCAATAGCCTTTATTACGCCCATGGGCGAAATGGTTTTTTTATTAAATTGTATCTGTCACTCTTATGTCAGTTATAAAGCAAGGAGGTTTTAACTCCAACACGATGTTTGAATACGTATTTATAAATAAATTTAAACGTAAAAACACGAATAAATATGATAAACACAAAGATTTCAAAACTTAAATGTAGCAATTTAGTGTCCGTGTAAAATATTTTAACTGTGATTTTAAATCATGGCTGTCTGCCGAAGGGTCTTTGCTCTAAGCGCCTCACGTCAAATTCAACAAAATGGACGACTGACATATTGTAGTTTTTATTAAGATTAGTAAAAGTTTAGTTAAAAATGTATTGGTTTCCTTGCAAATGTGTGAAAAACATTGTATGCGCGACACGTACGGTAAGATTGTTACAAACTCGAGTCATCAACAGTTCGAGTTACAGCCTTCGGCGTCGGGCTTTTAATAGACTCTCGTTCGTAATTCATATCTTACCGTACCTACTCGTAACACAATGTACTATTATTTAATCCCAGTATACCACTGGTATTGTTCGGTTTATTTTTCTATAATTTTCTAGGCGTAGGCTTACGCGGCTTCTGTCTTATTAGATACATAGCAAGCCATTGTGGTTAACGTTAATCCGTTTTGCTCAATTTTGCTGTGTTCATATTTTATAATACGAAGGAAAAAAAATGTACAAACATTATGCAAAAATGCTGTTCAAAATGAAGTTGGTGGTCTCTTATTCTTTAGTCTAAAAGTTAATTGCATAAAAATATTGTGTGGTTTATGCTCATGCTCAATTAAGATTGTTAGGCTGCATTTCCACCCGAGATGTTCGAGCTAGCTAAGCCGTGCGAGGCTGTGTAACGATGAGGTGTAACGGTGTGAATGTTTCCACCAAAGATGTTCGAGGTAGCTGAGCGGTGCGAGGATGCGTAGCGAGGATGTGTAGCGGACTCTTTTTAAATAAGCGGGCGGGGTGCACATCTCTGGTGGAAACGCAACCTCAGCCAGACGCCGCCTCGCAACAAATCCCTCGCAACACATTCCTCGCACACATCTTTCCCTTCTTTTGTATTTACAAGAACCTCGCTTCGCTGAGCTGTTTCCACCAGAGCTAAGCTAAGCGAGGATAGGTAAAAGAAGTGTTCCTATTGATTCATGACAAACACATCCCTCGCAACGCATCCTCGCACATTTCTGGTGGAAACGCAGCCTTACTCTAAAAGGTAGGTGTCGGCGTTTTACATTATTTACATACCTAGCTGGTTAGCTCATCGATTTTCATTTCTAATACTTTCTTTATTTTAGAATACAACATTTACTTAAGAATTCAGAGCAATTTTTGCATCCACCTCGATTTTGTTATATTCAAAAACATGTCGTTTTTGCACTCGTTTCATTCTGCAATTGATTGAAACCATACCTACTATGTTATATAATATACATTATACATAGTTGAACTCGACTTATCGTCATTTTATATGATTTTGTTCTGAATACACTCAGATTTTTTTATTACGAAGTACGAGGGAGCCGCAAATCTTAATTTCTCAATTATGATCACATTCTTTCTATTTCTCCGTATGTACTTATTTGATACATGCAACAATATAAACCCCAAAAATACCTATCATTCCTTGTCATGTACTCTGTTTACATACCTATAAAGCTGTAATAAACTGAAAATATCTACTTTGATAAAAAAGGGGCTACAAAATTCCGGAAGCGTTGAAATTTTGACAAATTACGCTTGATCCGCAGAAAATATAAAGGAAGCGTCATTCCCGCAAGCAACTGACGAGTGAGTAATGTCCTTTATATGAACCACAATTTATTCGGCTCTGCTAATATCTAAGCCCCAAACATAAGATTGCTTGAGGGAAAATTATACATGTCATCCATTGTGGGGCTTTGCTCGCTGTTTGTCTGCGAGTCGTAAGCTAAAAAGTCATATTTCAATACAGTTTAGAGTGACTTGCGGCATTTACAGTAAAGTCGACACTGTTTTGCTCGGCTAATTGGCACACACCTTTGAAACTTTGGAACACTGTATCATACCTTTGTTATTTCCGGAACTTGGAAGTGACTTTTTTTCTGCTAAAAAGTTAGAAAAAGTCTTTACAACATTTGTGATAATTTTAGTCCAAGATTGCGAGCTCAAGACCTATAATTATGAAATCCCTCGGCAAATAGTGTCTAGTGCCGTAATCTTTCGAAGCTAAATAAAGAAAAGGGGCTTTGTTTAAATAGTCATATTAAGTGTTTATTATTTGTGTACTGAAACAAAATAAAACGTTGTTCAAATGATATCTAATCTAGTTCACTAGGTACTTCGGTTACGTCGAACGATAGTTACAAAAGTCAATGTAATAGGGGTAGAAAAGTTGAAATCAAGGAACACGATGTAGGTTAGGTACCATGTCGCGGCCGAGGAATATTTAGTTGGGCCTATTTTGAGAGTTGAGGCCGAGAAGTTATTTCGTCCAAAAATTGGGAGTAGGTATAAAGTTAAGTATGACTATTGCCTAGGTCTTATTCCTATATCTTTTAGTTTTATCTTTTACCTCAATCTAAGCTCGTTCATTCACCCTTCAAGCATTGTACACTTCACCGTCAGTCACTGTAACTGAATTCATTCCAAAGTAAAAGTCCTGTTGAAAATGAACTAAATCAAATGTATCCAGTAGGTACGTGCGATGTTAACAAGAAAATCTAAAGAATGTCTCGAACCAAGAATAGCACCAACCGTTGAACGAGTTCACAGATCTCAATGTTTATTATTTTGTTCTGCGCTCCCTCGAGACGACGATTTCTTTCGTTTTTATTCTAAAATGAGGATTTACTATGTTATCATCTTAAAAAAGCAGACGCGTTACATATCCCCAAAAGGAGATAAATATTTTATGTCATAATTCATCCGAGCTATAAAAAGGGTGAGCGCAGACGAGCGTCTCGAAATGATTTTGCGCTCCGGCGTTAGGAGAGGAGGAAAAATAACGTATTCCCGCGAGCTGATACTCGCGTGATCTGAGGGATAAAGTTAATACGTATCCACATTAGCAACAGACCTAATTGCATGTGATTATTCATTCAAAAACTATTTTTTTTCAAGTCATTCGATCCGAATGCAGTGTATTGAATAATATTTCAATGAATATTTTAATACAAATAGTGTTTGCATGTTTTTGTCTCTAGTTCACATTTTAAGAAGAAATTTGATTAACTATGTATATTATTAAAAAAAAATATCAAGCGGTTGAAAGCAATATAATACGTGAGTATATTATCGTGCAAAGGTTACTGACTCTACTAAATATGTTTGTGAAGCATTAGTTTAGTGCCCTCAAGGATTGGCTTATTTAACTGTTGATTAGTAATGGTTTAAGCTGTGTAGATAAAACTATCTGCACAGCTTAAACCAGCTATAGAAACCTGCGGACTTAATTTTTTTCGAAGAATTTAAAGAACGGGTTTCAAGGGACTTATTTATTATTAAATTCAGAGCCCAGGAAATCAAACGTGTTCATTATTAACAGTCAAAGTAAAATGAATACACCATTAGCGACATGTTTTCTATTCACTGGTCTCTCATCCGATGTGTATTTTTGTATTTGATAAAAAAAACATCACTTGTGGGGAAACATGCACCTCATTAAAGTTTGTTTACATAACGCGCGCATTCGAACTACTTTTACAACTAAAACTACTTCAATTGACGTATCGGTATGATATCAAAATTGTATTTATTGTAACTCGCACGTGTTCTTGGTTCGTGTTGAACAAGCACGGTGCGATAGAAGTAATTTTGAGATCAACTTTATACGTGGAATAATATCTTTTTCGTCGACTTTAATGTTTGAATTAAGACTTCGTACACTAATCTAAAACCACATACTTGTTTTCTATGGAGCTCCCAATTCAACTACATAATAATAATTATAAGACAATGCTTTAGACAACTAAAATAAATTCGACCAATCACGTGGCGCCTTTACTGAACTATAATGAATTTGACCAATAGGACGTCGCGTTGATTCCAATACAAACGACATCAACGAGCCGGCGCACCTCTGACTTGCACTTCGTTTTAGCAGGGCTTAGATACTTTTCATTAGATACCAAGTCTGTTTAATTATTTTTAGTTGACTCGTATAAAAAGTATTGTATACAATTAGCTCTTAAATTCTCGTACCTTACTTAGGTAAACACGGTACTCGACTTTAAGAGCCCTTATTATGTAACGATTATATAAAATACTAAAGGCCTCTTGGGCATGCGTATCTATATTCTAGCAAACATTCACTTTACTCAACACATTTCACATTGAATAGAATATTCATAAAAGTTTCGTTAATTTTGAACCCGCCCAAATATCAATAATTTACCAAACTAAGCAAGGGTAATATTACAATGACACCAATCTAATTTTCTGAAATTTGCAGCAATACTAGGTATCTTCTAATTGGAAAAGTTGGACCACAAAAACGAGGTTTGCCTGCAAAAGAACTATAAAATGGCAGTTAACAGTCCCGAACGACTTCTCAATACCATTAGTTTGAAATATTTGAGTAAGTACGTAACCTTGTAGCTTTGGCAAGATAGACTGCCCATGGCAATCCGTTGATGAAAATTAGATTTTTGTATGAGCAATATTCTCGTAAGTGACCATAAAATTGTTCGTATTGTGCTACAGTCGTAAATCTCTTTTACTATCCCGAAATGTTTCCGGACTCTCTTGTCACTTGTGTAAGGACATTGGGATTACATTGTATGAGGAGTTTATGGATGGGTTACTATGGTTTATAAAAAAAAAAAAGTATCACTTCACAAATAATTATAACACAAACCCAATGTTTGGCAAGTGAACGTTTAAACAATCACTCGCTTACCAAATGGTACTTTTACCAAATTTCATGTAGTCAAATGTTATTTTACGCAAAATATAATAAGGCAAATGATTTGTGTCGTCAGTTTTCAAGCAAGCAACCAAGCATGATTTTTTAAGGCATATAAAAAATACCTTACAACATTAGAGTCGGTTTTGCTCTAGAAGGTTTTCGCTTCTCTCGCTCACCCCTATGGTAGCCTAAAGACTAAATGCCTGAATGTTATTTTCCATGGTAATATTTTTGTCTTTATACTTTTGGTCATAGCAATTCATTTGACTAAATATTTAGTATCTAAACATTTTCTGCTTTAATAAAGTATTCGATAAAAGACCAAATACCTGAACGTTATTTTCCGTGGTTGCATTACTAAACACAACGGTTGCCAAAATTTGTTTGGGTAATGAAATTTTACCAAAATAACTTTGGCGAAACGGCAGGATCCCGTTTATGGATATATTTTAAGATTGCGCATGTATTATACAAGTTAATTAAGTCCTTTGTTTTTACAAGCTTTTATTCATCGTATATTTTTACGTTTAGTTCAATCGCAAAAGATAAACCATCTTCCGACGTAGGTATATTAGTGAAAATCATTTAATAGATCTTTGTAAATTTTACTATGACCATTATTAATCAATGGGTAGTGACCTATGGTATTTTCTTGGAAAATCAGATATTAGTAGTTACGATAATTAATTATGGTGACATTTACGTGGTCTAACGATGCAGGCTGATGGCGGCCTAACCTGAACCATCACTGCGACTCCATTGGGCTGATTTGACAGAATGGCTTATGAATATATGTGCAATAGTACATTGTGTTACAAGTACGATAAGATATGAATTACGAACGAGAGTCTATTAGAAGCCCGTCCATTTTGTTGAATTTGACGTGAGGCTTTTAGAGCAAAGACTCTTCGGTATACAGCCACGATTTAAAATCATAGTTAAAAATATTTTACACGGACACTATATTGCTAGATTTAAGTACCGTAAACCGGGGTTACTTTGATTTGCGAGTCGACTTTGATAACAACTTCTATCCACTACTTAAATTAGTCCTGCTTTTAACGAGTTGAAAACCGCCTTAGCAGTTATTTTTTCTTTATTGGCAACACTGATAGTTGCTTCACCGCATACTGACCGGGTGCACCTGTAACGTTATTATTTCGCCAAGAAAAAAACATATTACTGGTAAGTACCCTTTTCTTCCTGGTTTTATTGCGTGAAAAACTTTGTCTGTGCTTGTGTCAATAATAAATACATGTGCATTTTATGATATATTACGTTAATTAGTGTTTATTCGTGAGTTAAGAAAAAAATAACCTCAATTCGATAACCTAAACATGTCCACGCGGCCGGGGAATCCATGACTCGGGATGTCTTTGATCACTTATACGTGGTGAAATTGATCAAATGATCAATGTAATTATTTCTTGGCAGCTTTGGATGTTTATATGTTATTTTTCATGACTAATGTAATAAATAGATATCGTTTCTGAGTTTATGGATTTTTGGGAGATTGTAGAATAAATACTTTATAAGTTTATGGTCTCTCTGGGGGAGGCCTATGTTTAGCAGTGGACGTCTTTCGGCTGATATGATGATGATGATGACAATCCCTGGTTTATACGTAGTTAGGTGGATCTCCGAAACTACTCATCCGATTTCAAAAATTCTTTCATCTGGGTAGGTTGTTCTTTTTTTTATTATTTTATATTAATTTAACATGTATTGTTTCTGTTTTTAGAAGCCATGCCAAGAGATTACAAAAAAAATCGGGTCGCGAGACTACAAAAAATATCAAGAAGAACAACTCAATAATGCACTCTCAGACATAGTGGACGGCAAAAAATATATTCGTGCCGCATCGGAAGCATACAATTTTTTTATGGAACATATCTCTATACCTGTATAAGTAAAGTTCCTACGTTTTTTCTAATAAATAATTTAATAAATCTTTTGAAATTATCAATTTGTATCATTTGGTAAGTTGTCAAAGTCACCCCCACACTCTAAAAATATAAATAACTGAAAAAGTACTGGTTCGAATTTTTATATTTTATTTTTTACGAGGTTTTTAGTGGGTTTATTTATTGCATTGGCAGTGAAAAAAGTAGGGGTTTCAAAGTTACATCTCAATGTAACTGTGATCGCGTTGTTTTTATTTTTTTCTGTGAAAAATATTAAAGTCCATATATTTTTTTATTTGGCAGGCCTAAAGAAAAGGAAAACCGATTATTATATTTTAATTGCATGTTTTTACGTATAATAGGATCGTCAAAGAAGGCTGTCAAAGTCTAAAATTGATCAAAGTAACCCCGGTTTACGGTATTTAAATCTTTAAATCATTCTGTCAATCATATTTTATTCGTGTTTTTAGTTTAAATTTATTTATAAATACGTTTTCAAACATCGTGTTTGAGTTAAAACCTCCTTGCGTTATAACTGACGTAAGAGTGACAGCTCTGTATGCCTGCGCGTTATGAAGCCCTTTACGAGCAAGTGTGATGAAAAGATAATTACAACAGTCGATCAATCAATTAATGCTAAAGCTAGATCTAGTCCAGTAAAATACCTCTTCGGATAATATTGTCCTCGTTTCCTGGATTTAAATACTTAGATGATTTGGGTCACTATTAGAGGAATGACTAGATCGCAATATAATCACATCGCGTAAGGGCTGCATTGTAAATGTACTTCATCTTAGAAAGCCGAAGTCGCTAAATGACTTCATCTTATTATGACTGGTTGAAAAAGAGCCACATCGCGTTGCGGCCGCGTCGCAAATTTATGTGCTTCATCGCAGTAAACCGAAATAGCTAACCGACTATATCTGAATTAGAATAGATCGCAAAATGAATAGATCACTAAAACGCCAAGATCCACATAACGACTATCGTAAAATAAACATAATGCTGAAAGTCTAGGTCGAAAAAAGGCTAAGTCGCAAAAAGTCTACCTACTCCGTACAGCCATGATTAAATTTAATTCCAGCAATGTGATAATTTTACGATCTAGTCATTCTATTACCAAAGCTTTGCTCACCAATTTGGATTTTGATTAGTTCAAAGTAGTTTCAGAGAGACTAAGTTAGATCGGCGTAGGTACGACGACGAGCGAAGCGAGGAGGAGTGTTTGGAAAAACCGCGACCCTACCTTACAGCGCGCGAGCCGAGCGAGCGAAGCGAACGTCCCGCGGCAGCGGCCGGCGAAGCGCCAGAACCGAACACTTTTTTACTAACCTCATACTTACATACATTACACATTGTTATATAAGGACAATTTTATAATAAAAGTATATCCAATATATATAATATTGCTTTTTATACGTGACTGACGACTTTCAACGACTTAGTCATTTTACAACTTAGTTATTCTAATATTTGCACTCTTTGAGGTGTTGACCAGGAGCGATGTGGTAATTTTGCGACTTGGACATTGTGAGATGTGGACTAGATGAGATAAAATACTCTCTGTGCCCTCGTGAGTTTTATGGGTAAAGTAGATAAACAAAATAAATAAAGGAATTTAGTAGTAAATGAATAGATTGAATTTCAATTCATATGCATGTACATGAGGTTTGATTAACTCAAAGATTTTTTTTTTCTTTATAAACTGTTATTTTTAGGATTCACTTTTATTGAATACTTATTTCTACTTAATGTGCTAATTCTGCATGAAGCGTTTCTATTATCCACTTAAATTGATTATTATCATTTGGTGTAGTTAATTTTGTCTGAGATGACTGGTATCAAATAAAATTAATCTACCCGGAAAGCAAATTGAATGTTGAAATTAATAGATTTATATTCCACTGACAGTTTCACAATAAAGTCGGTCAACTCAAATAATCTGCACTGCACCATGTTGTTAATTCTCTGTAGCATGCTTTCACATTGCTTATCTTAGGTAAATTGAATAATCTCTGTTTTTCTTTTCTTATGTAATTAACGGATAACTGTTATTGGCCTCCTATTATGTAAGCAAACAAATATAAACTATATATTGACGGCTGTTGTTATCCTGAATACCAATAAATAAAATAAAATAAAAAAAATTGCGAATCGGTCATTTTGAGATGTGGACTTGAGTGATGCGGTAATTTTCTGATCAGGGGCCCATTGCATAACAATTTACAACTTATATTACAAGCGGAAACCTCTTTTCAACTCCTCGCATTAGAAAGAGACTTCCGCTTGTATTATAAGTTGTAAATTGTTATGCAATGGGCCCCTGGTCATTCTATTAGTGACCCGATGATGATGTGAAGATAACGTTAGGATTTTCTAAATTTAAATTGAAAGGTTCCGAGCACACAACCGGGGCTGTAAACTGACCCAATCGGTATGATTAAACGGACGGCCAATCCACTATATAAATATCGTGTACGTAAACCCCGGCACACGAATCAAAAAGAGTACACGAAAACCTTACCTACGAGATTTGCGTATCACACGTGTCTGGGAGACTGTTCCAAAGTAATGTAAAGGAAAAGGCAAAAATAAACAATTGAGACAGTGCATGGTCATCGTCAACTTAGAAATTTACCGGCGGTTTCAAACAGTATAGATCTCAGTAACTTTTTTCAATTTTTTTTTTAAGTTTTTCTTATCAATTATTATGTAATTAAAAAATATCCTCATTTTTCTCTAATATTCATCACGTAATCAGCAAAATAAAATGAATGAAAATAGCCACATAATAAAACCAAGCACCGAGGACGGTTACCTATGTGAATCACTAAAAATTATTTCCCAACTGTATCATTTGTCCGAATTTGCATTTAGTCCTACGAGTATAAGCCGCTTTTCTCTGAAGCCACGACATATTTTCAATATTAAAGACTGTACACGATAAAATCTGGTCATACCTGATCCAGTACATTTTTCTACCAACTGCACTTTAGCTAATAGCACTTTTTTAAGTAGGTAATCCATAGATATAATACTATAAATCATATCAAAATGTATGAATGTATGAGTGGGAATCTCGTAATGAGACCCACGGTGTATCCACTAAAAACATTCCAAAGCGCCTTTAGCAAAAAGGCGTCCTCTGATTCATTCCTAATTTTGAAAAAACGAGTTTTAATACTTAATACTTTAATCTGACAACGACCGCTGTTAATTTTGAAAATAAACAATTCAGTTTTTTCAGTTTCGTTCACACCTTTAACATAAATAGAAAGTTTAATTATTTAAATAAATGAATCAGACTCATTAACCCCTCTTACGCTTGTTGCGGTTACGGTTATTTTATACCTATTGGCTCGCAAGCGTCGACGGCCGGCATTCCAGGCATTCGGTAATCAGTGCCAGGCCCGTATGCCAATCAATGGCGCACCTTTCAGCGTTCCACTTCCTATTCGTTTTTTGGCTAACGATGCAATATCCTATGTAGGTACCGCTTTATAGGCTGCGACAATTTATTTTAGCTGTGTAAATACGGGCACAATCAATTGTTTCAAATCGAACTGTTAGATGTGCTTTTATAGTTAAACCTTTTTATCCGTAAACTGAAGTAGATAGGAAATTCTAGTAAAAAAAAATTCTAGTAAACTTAAGGAGAAATAAGTCAAAATACAAATATCATTCACCAGAGCGGTCTCTATGAGAATTAGAGGAACGAGAAGAAGAATAGAAAGATTTGGATGCCTTGACGGCTGCGGAATACCCATCATAGAACATTAAACTCCCCTTATGTATATATAGGTATTGTATTATTTAACGTAATAAATTTATTTGAAATAACGAGAAATATTCAATATTTTATCCACGGTAAAAATAAGTAATCAAATTCTAAATACTTACTTTGTTTTTCACGTTGCTTGGTAATGAATGTTACATTATATTTCCCGTATACAAGATATCTTAATAACTCAATAGCATTAAAATAAAATAAAAATGTAGGTGCCTGAAGTACCTAATTAAATATCTACTTATTTTACTTCTAGGTGCAAGTAACTACTAATAGTCTTAGTCTTATAATGTATGAGTGCAATAAACGACTTTTTGGATATATTATAGCTTCATCAAATTACAGCTGTATATTTTATGTGTATTATATTTTAGTAGATTTCAGTAATATCCACCGAATTTTTTATCACTATAGGAAACTTTAAATTGTGTGCAATTCAGATTTTAAATTACATATCAACAACAATTATTCATAAAACAAACGAAATTTACAAGATAAGTATTCTACAGTGAATGAAAGAAAAAGGTTTTTTCGAGAAATGTAACATATAGATACATAATATTTGAAGTCTGAAACTAGGTATTTACCTAATCGAGTCCAGGTCACTACACGCTTTCCCTAAGTCCTTCAAAAAACTGATCATCACTCACACCCGAAATTTTCGCTCAATTTTCGCCCGTAAAAGAAAGTTGAGGCAATGTGTTTGTCGTAAAAATATAATATGTAAATAAGTTAGCCGGCTTTTGTGGGCACTTTCAATACATTATCGAGGAAAGACGACCATAAAACAAAAGAACAGTAAAACAGTAATAGACGAATGGACTTTAATCCTACTGAGGCTATTAGAGATATGGCGACGACGAATAATGGATTGGGCGATTTTATCTACCGAGGTTCCTTAACTTTAATAAAGTTGGTAAGTACCTAACCTAAATAATCGAGTACTTTCCATTCTCTAGTTTCGATTTTCGTTTGTTATTCTCAGCAATTTATTTATGTTTGATGAACAACTAATCCAAAATCCTAAAACCCACCGAAGTGAAACATTAAGTGCAAGTGGGTAGTACTGAGGGGTAATCACCTAACGTTTCGAACGCGCATTAGGATAATTTAACTGTCACTTTGCCATATAAATAGTAACATTTAGATCTATCTTGCTCGCGTACAATGCGTTACGTGATCGACTTGCAGGGCTAATAACTAATTTGGTACTGTGGATTATTCAAAACGTGGCAGGTGCCCGGCACATAATATCTCCGCTTTCATGTCTTTGTATAATGAGAGCGTAGACATGAAACAAAAGCAATACGGATATAGAATTATATATATCAATGGACTATTTCCGTAGATTCAATGGACTGCGACCATTCCAGAAGTGATAAAACTCGATATCTATGTTGTTATATTGTTTTTTTTTTTATTTAATTTAATTGACTTCTTACTCAACATATATGCCGGTATAAAGCCGCTTCCGCATTTAGGTAGCTGGGTGGAATCTTTAAGCGGTATTTTGAACTTTACCGAGAGCTTAACAATGTCACTCAGATATCCTTACATGTCGGTATACTGTAGAGTATACCATGATTGATGAAATGAAATGAAATGAAAAAAAAATAACAAAACACAGATACCGCACCGACAACTAACCGGCAAATGTGGAAGTAGAAAACAATGAAACATAAATAGACTCCTACTTATCACTACGCACCTGCACTCACTCTTTTCCAAAATAACATACATTCATATCAATTCGACTTAACTAAACAAATAATGAAATAACCGTCGAATTCATATCGAACGGGTCTCTAACAGTTAGTGCTTAAGTGCAGTAGTTTTCAGCCTTTCGTAAATTATAAAATGCCACCACAGTGATTAATGTAGGTGCCGGCAACGTTTTACTGAAATTTAAATTACTCACCAAAGTTCGGCATAGTGTTAGGGTGGACATTAAATAGCATGCAGAAATATCAAATGTCCAAAAGTTTACGTCGTCTGAAACTGTTTCGCAAATTGCACGTAATTTGTGTGGCTGCCTGAGAGGAATTTCTACTAATGGTGGGATGGTATTTCTACAACTTATAACAGGCCTTGTGAGGGCTGGCTTCAATTATGTGTGACTAGACTTGTCAGCTCAGGGATGTATTTTATATGTGAACTTTTCAATGACATTTCAGATGACTCAATATTTATTATTAAATGATTATTATTTAGCAATGAGAATAAAAATTCTTGGGTGTCCACAGCAGCAGTTAAGCTATGCTTTCATATAAAAAATAAGAGTTAAGTAATTTACTTTGAATTATTATTAATTTGAATAGGTGCTTCAATTTCATGAAAAAGAAACGTTTCGCATCTGCTTCTTTCTAGTTCAAAACTAAATATAACTGTCCCAAAAGTGTCTCCAAAACTCGATTTTAACGCTCAAAGCATATTCCCCACTAACTCCAATTTTGTGGAAGCTCAGGTTGTGTGCTAATCATCGATCTGTTTCAAAAGCGATGCTCAGTCATGAGCCAGCAAACATCGAACATCAATATGTGGCTAATTTCGGCTCGTTTAGCATTTAACGTTGGCCGTAGGCTAAATTCGTCAACCAATCAATAAATCTATTAAGTGGCTACACCACGTTCAGTAGCATGACCTATATTTTGAAAATGAGCTGTAGCTACATAAATAATAATTAACATTAAAAACAAATGATATTGGTATACCTGCACCGAC
Organism: Epinotia nisella; assembly: GCA_932294315.1. Lineage (NCBI taxonomy): Eukaryota > Metazoa > Arthropoda > Insecta > Lepidoptera > Tortricidae > Epinotia > Epinotia nisella. Next base: position 12,660,694 of record OW028682.1, on the reverse strand, counting down.
ACCGACGGCATAGCATAAAAATAACTTGTTCGAAAGCATCGTGTTTCCAAAATTTCAAAATTCAGGAAGATATTTTCCGCTAAACTGAAATACTGACGCAGAAGATTTAATAGAATATTCAAGTAGCTTAGCTTGTTAGCTTGGTATTATAATTGTCCTGATTTTTTTTTATTGATTGTGCGCACCAAGAGATTCGGAATTCTAAAATTAGGGGAATAACATGCTTCCGGACAGGTGATTGAAGATGTCTCATTCATAAACGAAGCGTGAAAATAATCGAATAACACCTACTAAGTTAAACTTCCATATTTGTCAGTAGGGTCATAATAAATCAAGATAAAAGTTTTTTAATACTGTCCCGGACACTAAATCAAAATGTTTTTGTTGACGAAGTTTGTTTCCAATGCAATCTGCTAAACTATACGCTATAATTTATTAATAACTACTAGTCCCTGTGGTTCTGTTCGCACATTACAAAAAGTCCGGTACAAACCGTGAGTTTTTTTTTATAAGTACGCCTTCCTAATAAATTTCTTGGTTTATGTTTATTTAAGTCGAATTGTTTTTTTTCAGTGTAGTTAATTTTCATATAATCGATTCTTCAATGCATAATTTACTTATTTATATTTTTGTGAATTTGTTTTGCAAACTATAAAATAATAACAGTTCCTCTTTTGTTCACTCGCCGCTTTATTCTGGCTACTGTCAATATTTGTTTAAGGCCATCCATTCGGAGTTAATTACCTTTTCAATCCCAAACGTTTCGTACAGGAATTCCGAACGATGGGAATTTGATCAAAATATAGGACATTTAATAGGAACATTCACACACACACACACACACACACACTCTTTGAGCGACTAAGCCAGCAGTAGACGTCTTTTCACTGATATGATGATGATGATGATCACTTTGTATCACGTTTTATGTGTTATTTTTATTGTTTAATATGTGTGTCCTGTGTGTTAGTGAATAATTGTATCTGTCTTTCTTGCTTTCTTTATGACGATAGGACATTTCCCAAATGTTTTGAGACTTTTTTGAGCTGTTGACTATTCATGATACGTAACTTGATTTTTTGTTCGCATATTACAGCATGCTCAACGGTTATCATAATGAAATACGCGATTCCAAAAATCATGTTAATAACACGACAATTGTAGTTATAAGTCTTCGTTTCTTGTAGAGTAGATTACCGTATCTAATATATTAAGATTAGAGTTTGCTACATGTCCACACTTTTCCTACGTTCATATAATAAGGTTTTATATTTTTTAATTTTGAATAGCGTCCTGTGGGTCAGCTCGAGAAATGCCAATTTATTATTACTATTATATAGAGCCTGATGTGTCCCACTGCTGGGCAAAGGCCTCCCCCCTCTTTTTTCATTGCTTGCGGTTTTGAGCTTGGCCAATTGCCAATTTAAACAATTTTATTTTGATGAACTCCTCGTGCTCCTCATTCGCTCGCCAAACTAACTCGAAAGAGCGAGCAAAATATCATATCAGTATCTGACATATCTGACCATGATTATCAGAATCAGATGGTCGATCACGTAACGCATTGTACGCGCGTCGGGTAGATCTAAATGTCAATTTTTATATAGAAAACCGGCCAAGTGCGTGTCGGACCACGCAAAACGAAGGGTTCCGTGCCTATTAAAAAGGTCGTATCGTCACAGAAATTTTACGGTCCTTTTCTTTGAGGAAGGCAGTTTTTCAGCAATATCTCAAAAACCTCTGAACCGATCTTGTTCAAAACAATTTTCGGTGAATGAAATGAATAAGACCTATGTCCATGAATTTTTCCATATTTTTAAAATACACCGTTCAAAAATTAGAGGGGGGGGGACAGAATTTTAGTGACTTTCGGGGCGATTATCTCCGACTCTATTCACTTAAACAAAAAAAAATGCTAAGAAACCTTATATTTATTTTGAAAGGCCTATCGATTGATGTGCCACACGGGGGGTCACAATGATTTTTTTTTTTTTGACTTTTAGTTTTATGTCCATACATAAAACTAACACCCCGGTGCACCCCTAAAAAATTGTTAGACTGTGATGAGAATCCAAACTGTAAATTAGTCCTAAAACAACATTAACTGGTGACTTAGTTAAGGCAGCAATCAAAGGGACGTCGCCGTCGTGACCCTTTTGCTGGTAGTTAAGCGGCGGGATACATTTTCCGAAGTGGTTTCAATGGCGCCGCAAATAAAAAAAAACCGGACAAGTGCGAGTCAAACTCGCGTGAGGGTTCCGTAAAATATTAAGAATTTTCCCGTTACTTTGAATACTCAAACTTCTTATAGATTTTCCTGTAATCTTTAGGCAAGGAACTAATTTTCCATATTTTTTTTTAGAAATTTAAGCCTAGTAGTTTCGGAGATAAGGGGGGGATGGTCAAAATTCGTCTTTTTTTCCTAAACTACTTCAAAACTGTTTTTGCTAAAATTAAAATATAATACATCTGAGATGCTTACAACAACCCCTTTTATTTGATATGTCACACAATACAGTTTGCGAAACTTTTTTTTTTAATTTTCCAGTTTACCCCCCTTGTTCAGAATTCATTAATTTACTTTTACGCGTCCATCTTCGGGTCACCAATTTACATATGTGTACCGAATTTCAACTCAATCGGTCCAGTTGTTTCGGAGAAAATCAGCTGTGACAGACGGACAGACAGACGCACGAGTGATCCTATAAGGGTTCCGTTTTTTTCTTTTTGAGATACGGAACCCTAAAAATGGGTCAGTGATTTGCTTATTGAACGTCTAAGTGCACGTAATTATTTACGTTTGAAGCGATCTTAACTGAACGTCTACAGATTGAAACCGATCATTGAGTTAAATCCACGTCGGCTGAGATCGGTGGATGGCTGACCACTTAGTTCTAGGTGGAAAATAATCTTACGGAGATTGAGTTCTACTGACGTAGAATGAATTGGATTTTTTTATCCGTATATGCATAATTTATTCATTCAGTCGGTCCCTCAATGGTGAGGATCGTGAACGCTATGTCACTGTCGGGGAGAACAGCACGGCTATCACAAGGCGGCCCGCGAGCTCTCGATTTTTCTCGCACTATACCTCTCTTTCTAAGTTTCCTAATAAGAGAGAGACGGATAGTGCGAGAAAAATCGAGAAAGCTCGTGCGCCGTCTTGTGATAGCCGTGCAGATGGCTCGCCAATGGCTCCGGAGCCATTGGCGAGCCATGACACCGGTGTCGCGCTGCATGCAGCGCCTGGTGTTCTCGTAGTCCGGTGAGCTTCGTGACTTGATCACTCCAATTATTGGCTGGTGGCCTGCCACGAGCTCGTCTAGCATCCACTTTTCCCGTCAACATGATGTACTCGAGGCTACTGGGACGACGCGCTAATATGTGTCCATAAAATGACAATATACGTTGCTGGCAAACTTTCGAGAGGCGTGTGTCGATTTTGAGTTCCTCTATTATAGACACGTTGATTCTCATGGCGGTCCAGGGATACGTAAGAGCTGGCGCCAGCACCACATCTCAAAGGCGTCTATCGTGCTCAGCATTTTTGCTTTTATGGTCCAGGATTCTGAGCCGTATATACATGAAGCCCTTGAATAAGCATCAAAGCCTTTGATAATTTATTTGTAATCTGAAGTTTGAATTTTGTTTTTATAATATGAAATACTAAGTTTAAAAAAATACTTGCAATGAGAATGTTTTCACCTTAAAACTTTCTACTGAAGTAGGGGTATTTAAACCACAAGCGCACAAATAATCCATTTATCTAAAGTCTGAACGTAAAGTTTGATATTACAAAATAATCCCCATTCACATCTATTAATAGAAGATTAGAAGAAAGTCTATTCCGCAAAAATTAAAGCCTATATTCCAACTTTGGGTTTAGATAACAAGCAGACACCGGGCTCTTTCAGGATGCATCCGTAATAATAATAACGCTTAAGTGAGATGGAATTAGATGGGACTTTTATCGTATTTTTTTAAAATAATAGGTGGCTGATTTTAGAAAAAAAAGGTTTATGTCCTGACCCCTAAGAACGTGTTTCATACATACAAAATAAAGATACTGACATTTAAGTAGTTAAAATAATTTATTTCCCAGTCTTTTTCAGATGTAAACCTCAATCGCGGCTGTCTCCGTTTTGATTTACTTTCCTTTTTCGTTGCTTCCATTTAAAAAACTATCCCTGTAATAAGAAAAATGAATTTTAGTCGGATAACACAGCACTAAGTTTCTTACACATTACAACATGAATTTACACATAAGAACATGAATCAAATCTTCTAGGAATTCTACCAATACATTCGATGCCAAGAAAAGGGATTGTTCGATAACAATTTTATGTGATAGCTCCTTACTTGTCTGTAAACTAAACTACATCAATGGTTGTACGAGTGAATATCCACCCAAGATATTTGCTGCTATAGCCAAGATCACGCTTCCGACTGCGAGAATAAGTATTGGTAATGACAAAACGCGGTTTGAAGCGTATAGCCGAAGGGAATTTCTAACAAAATATGTAGGCACTTTAAAACGTACCAATTGCAATCACCACGGATTTGTCACTAAGCCTTGGATTAATGTGAAAATGTATTTACGGACGCAAGCTGCCTACGTGCTTCGATGCTTTAATAATATATCACAATTCCTAACACAAACAGCGTGAGGTAGGTATATGTATATCTATTATCATGTACAGGAATCAGATTTATCTGAAAAGCAGTATTTATATTGCTTTTGGAATTTTCTAATATGAGTGTGGTAAAGGTCGCGGGAGTCCGCTGGATGCGGGTGGCACAGAACCGGTCACTTTGGCACTCTTTGGGAGACCTATGTCCATCTATGGCCGTCTTTCGGCTGATATGATGATGATGGGTGTGTATTTTTTCACGTACGGAGTCCCGTTAGTACCTCTACGAATACCTACGAGATATGAAAATGATGAGCCGAATTGACGCCCTGGTCTATTTATAGTACTATACGTGTGAAAAACATAAACTTACATGTGTTACCTACATGTGTAAATGTAGGTATAGCAGTTTACGGAACACTGAAAAGTAAATATTTACCTACGGTTCACTTACGGATGCTTTGACTGATAGCGACTTGGCACTAGGAAACAATTTGACTCCCGATACATTATATCACGTTTCTTGCTGCACGGCCACGCCAAACTCCACGCATCATTCTGGAAAACGAGCGACAATTAAATTATTGTATTGGTTTGCAATCGAATTTGTATTTAACACGCGCATTCACTCCCATGCGCGCCAAGCTCGTGTCAGAGCTAGTGCAAGTTCTACAGACAAACAACCCCACAAAATATAAGTTTGGTAACATACCTACGTTGAGTTAAATCTGTGCCTCCCGAAAAAAGTCCAGTAAAAAAAATTACCTACACCTTCAGGTCTAGTTGGATTAGATAGATGTTAGATATTATACTTATAGATAGGTATTAGATTGATGATGATGATGTATTCCTGTTATCCCTCATTGGGACATAGGGCTCGCAGAAGAGTTCTCCATATTACACGATCTTGCGCGACTTCTTCAAACTCTTTCCAGCCGGCGAGACCAGTAGGTAGATAGATAATAGATAGCTAATATTTTATTCATTACTTAAGGTAGGTATACTACATTATATTTCACGTTACAATAAATGTGACTATTCAATCCAAATATTTATGCTATAAAAATACAAGATTATAATTAACATTAACTAAGATAAATTAAAACTAAGTTAAATCTAAAAAAGGCCCTCGAGGCATTGTACCGAGGATGCTGGCGGCATTTCCTCGCTGAATTGCAATGCTGATGCGTTGCGCGAGAAAGCCGCCAGCTCTTCGGTCACCAGTTACATCGACCAGACGTTTCGCGATTTCTGCAAATAACTTATGCGCACTGGGACCCCACGGACCGAGGGTCTCGACGCCAAAGGGTACAAAGTCGTACTCTCTGCCGAGGCCTCTATATTTATTACATTTCAGATTTTCATGTTATGACAATAACAAATTTAAATAAGGACACACACATATAGGTATGTCATTTATACGTTTTCTTCACACTTGCTCGCCAATGGCGTTATTTATTACTTGCGAGCGTACAGAGCAGTTATAGCCGTTTTACCTTCCACGGGCTGCTAAGATTAGTTTTAAAATATAGAACCCTCTGATTGGCTTAAACAAATCTGGTTGCTCAGTGATTGGTTGAAAAAAAAATCTAGTTGGCCAAGCCGCCCCGCCCCGCATGAAACTGCTCTGTGATTGGTTGAAATATTGAAGCTGCGCGCTCCTCTAGCACTGATCTGGAAGTGAAGTTGTCAATTTTTGGTTGGTGCGGCTGTATGAAACTTAGATTTTTCTGTCTTTTGTCGTTATTTATTTCCTCGCAAATGTGATGAAAAACATTGTGTACAACACGGGCGTAAGAATATTGCAAACTCGAGTCATCAAAATGATAGACTCTCGTTAGCAATATTCCACTTAAGCCCCTCGTGTGCCCTCGTTAAACAGTGTACCTACTATTGTTGTTCAGAGACGTTACGTCTGGCGCTCATGATTCATATTTTAATCATCCCTGGTAACCATCAAAGCAATCATATTCAAAATACAATAAAAAAAACTTCAACTCCTATAAAATTACATCAAGATCGCATTAAAATTAGTTATGTTATCGCTTATCGTCATACAAAGCAAAGCATTGGTGGCCTCCTAGCTGGCCGCCCCTTAGTTAATGTAAAACCTTCGCTTGGTCGATCTTTTCAATACGCCACGTCAGATATACCTATTTTAATAGAAAATTTTATACTTCGCTCGCAACAGCTAGTTGCGAAATTGTATAAAACTAGAAGTTTTAATCCTGGTTAACATATTTCCAAGTAGTTCGCAAGTCATAAATAAAGGGGAAAGAGAAACTATAGGGCGCGCACAGGGGGTCAATTAATTACTTAGGTTGTGCATTTGTATTTGATATGAACTCATCCGTGCTCGTTCTGACTAGTTATCTCAGTACGTGTTAAGGTTAGTGCGCGTAACAAATTGCTCTCAATTGGAATGTGAAACGTAAGTGTCTGATCTGACCCCCGGTATGCAACTTACCGTCTTGGCGCCTTTAAACATTCGTTGCGTGTACTCTAATTTCTGCGCATGCCTCCTCTTCTTTTCCGCTTCTTCGTCTTCCTGCAGGTTTACAATTTTATGGTGTTACTACTATATTAAAATTAAAAACCGGCCAATTGCGTGTTGGGCCCCGCGTAGTGTAGTGTAGGGTCCCGTAGTTGCCTGTCTGTCTTTGTTACATCGACACGCGCGCGCCAACTTAACGTTGCGATTGCGTCGCCCGAATTTGTACGAAAGTTGGCCTTCCCAAGTACAGTTTTAAATTGGTCGACTATTACTCATTAACTAGATATTATTAATGCGTGATAGTTTTACTTTTAAATTCATGATTTGTACTACTGCAATGTTTTTGTTCACATACCCCGTAGTATGCATTTAGCCAGCGGGTGGGGAGCCAATTTTTTTTTTAAATGTAATGTACCATTTTGCTGGCGTGATTGATTTATATACCGATATACCATTGTAAGGGTCACTGAGCTCCGCAGAAGGACAGACGCACATGATGAAACTATAAGGGTTCCTTGTTGACTACGAAACCCTAAAAAGGTAGGAAACGTAACTAATGCTTCCTTATATTTTAGCCAATCAATTCACTTGGATAGTTATGTGCGAAAACGTAGTGTAAGTTTATCAAAAACTATAATTAAAGAAGTTATATTTTACAAACTTTTATTTAACTTGACCAGTTCGTTTGTCAGTTTGTTACTTTGTTAGTGAGGGACAAATCTTGCAAGTTAAATTTGACCCACTTCCCGGTGACCGATTCAGCTGAAATTTTGGGTAAAGGTATAGTTTGGATGAGAATTCTATATTATGGTACAATCGAGCTGATCTGATGATAGAGACATAAGGTGGCCAATGGGAATTCAGTAGTTAATCGACGTAACCCCGTTGAGTTTGGGCTCGTTAGAATCGTCTCAATGAGTAGTTGGTTACGGTATACAGAAAAGTACAGTTGGCAATAAAAACTTTTACCAAAATTATTTTTTGATAGAAACTTATTCTTTATTTTTTTGTCAGAATATGGATTGACTTCATTTTATAATTTGAATAAAACTTACAAAGTGATCTTGATAAACAGTGTGAATTGTTTCTTCAATGTCAGGGCTGAAAAAAAAGAAAACTAATTAAATTCTTTGAATTAATTTGCTCGCCAAAAGTTCATCGTTAGGTACCTAAAGAGTTCTAGTTCTATAAGGTTACTATTTAACAAAGTAGGTTCCTGCGCTAGTTGCCCGGTCGGAAGGGGTCACAGCGCCAGAGAAACGGGCATATAATGGGACGGGTAAGACGGGACAAACAATGTATTTAATATGTGCGTATGACTACTTTAATAATAATTAGCTGCCTAAGTATTACAAAGAACCTAGGTGAAATCACGGGATAAAATATATTTTTGAAACCGGATAAGTAAACAAAGCTCTCACAGACTTATCTTCTTTATTATATTAGTATAGATATGTAGAAAACCGAACGTAGCAGCTTGATTTCAATTACCCGAGTAACGCGGGTGTAACATTAAAATTAACACGAACAAAACAGTTACACCCTTAAAAGTTTAAATTAGTTGGGAACTTTCATCGCATGCATCATACTGCATTTATGCTTGCACACAAATAGCATTATCTGTTTAGGAAAATTGTATAAGATACGCTATTATACTTCTAAGCACGAAAGCACCACCCTAAAGAAAAACGCCGTAACTACACCGAGTAAGTATGTCGAATTATGAAACAGTAAGTGGTTTTGTTATAAGCATTATTATTACGCAAAACTAGCATCCATTTTTGCCACGACACATGGTTTTGTTTACAGAGTGTTATATTAAACTTAATACAGTCAATATTGTTTATCGAACAATTATTATGTAGTACACTTACTAATGGAGTACACTTTCCAAAATGGCAGCCGTTCTACGAGACCCTGGTGCAGACTTTTGAGAGATGAAAACGAGACGTCCGAATTCTATCAATCGCCCCGACATTTCGAGGTTTTACAATATTGACTTATTAGAATTGATTTGCAATCTTACCCTACATAAATAACTTGTTTAATGTGTATAAGATGTATGTTGTGAATTTGATTAAATTTAGATACCTAAGTATAAGTATTAACATGTTACCGCTATTTGTTTTATGAATAACAAATTAGGTGCTATGTTACAACACATTTTCCTATCTCTATCTTTTATGTTCCTTAGTCTTTTTTTATTGTAAACGGGGGATCAACCTTTTGGGTACAACAAATAAGAGCTTATTGTAACAAAATATTATAAAAAAAGATAAATATATATAGACCAGCTTCTTTTGTTTACTTCGGTTACGTTTGTATCTTGCTTATCTTGCTTAGTTTACCAATCAAATATACTGTGTGTGCAAACCTTTTGAACAAAGACTAAGTACGAGTATTTTTCTTTTAAGTCCAGGCATTGAACTGACAACTTGTACGGAAAAAAATGACATATTTGGAAATAATTTATAATAGCTATTTTTTTTAATGTAACGGATATATTATCAATTAAATTGTTACCTCTAGGCAAAATCCAACAAAAAATCAGACATCAAAAAAATCAATATTTAATTAGCTCCTAAAAAGTCCGGATAAATATTAATATTTTTTTTTATCTTTATTTAGGTTCATTTACATTTGCTTTAAAATATTCAATATAAATAAAATAAAAAAGACACCTAATGTTTAATTTAAATCTATATAATTACTTCCGGGTGGAATGTTTGTTGGATTCTTGAATAAAGCATCTTAGAATAATGTTTTAGAATGAAATAAACAAAAAAAACGCTATTATAAATTAATGTTTTTCGAAACCGTATTTTGCCTCGACTATTTGTTTTTTCGGTGTTCGCATGGTTTTCTTTCCTTAGGCATGCGGTACAGAGTTATGAAGTTTGGTTAACTCACGCGGACAGCGCAAACTTTATCTCCAGTCCAGATTTAAGGATGATATCGTGGGCTTCCTGGATTGTGAGGGTCGTGGTATCTATATCGTTAATACTTTTTAAATAGTCACCAGCTCTGATACCGGCATGTTCGGCTCGGCTGCCTTCTCTCACCTGAAATTGATACCAAATCTTCAAAAACACCTACAGGGTGAACCGTATAATACTGGCAAAGTTTTAGGGGCTAAAGTAGGCATGGCATACTGAGCACATAATAAAGGTAAAACCAAAAAAAAAACTGTACATTTTGGTTACTAAACGTTCCAAGCTTTCCAAGAAGCAAAGGTGATTTATTCGATTTAATTAATAATCCCACAGTGAAATGTTTAAGTGTGACTTAATATTTTGCCGCTAATATAAATGCCACGATTTTGTACATGTAGTCTAAAATTATATAATAAGGACTACGTGCTAAAATACAAATACATTCACATGCGTCTTAATAAGAAATTTTAAGGACAAAGCAATAAATTATTTCCTTGTTTCATTTTGCTTGCGGTTTTCAAATGAAAAGGGTTTCAAGTTGTCATATTTAGGGTATTTCAAAGGGTAGGTATCTGGCGGAAATAATTTACGTTACGTTCTGTAATATAATGAGCACTGACATAATGTTTCTCAATATCAGTCAGTTTCGTGTTATTAGTATAATTATTTATTTAATTATCTAAAGCGTTCAAATGAGTTTTCATTCTAAGGCCACTTCTTCATTTGCTAACGTAGAATTTGTACAACACTAGCACAGGACAGGGGCGACCTGTTTATTCGAAGACAGTCCTATATTCAGCAATAGACGATTACAGGCTGTTAAGGATGATGAAAATTATGATGATGATGTTCAACACTATACCTCTGTAACCCTCAAAGGCGTGTCATAGTAGGATCCACCAGCAAGACAGAGGCCCCATATAGTGTCATCAAAGTTGACCTTCTCATGAATGCCTTCGTTGCTAGACGCCCAGGTTATTGATTGGACCTGCTCTGCCCTGCGTAACTCGTCTGCCAAAGCCTTCGGCAACTTTATCTGAAATTGACCATTAATGAAAGTCGTAAAATAAATCCTAACACATTCACTTCCGACAAATTCATAGCGTTATGCCGTGGTTTTCCTGCTAAGTAGAGAAAAGCGCCTATCAGTAGAGCGCCCGTTAGATCCCTAGCCGTGAATGCATGAATGTGTGTAGCAGTGGATGTGTTAATTTTTTTATTTTTTTTCCTTAATTTATTGAGTTTATGTAATTGATGGCACAGTACTTTGCGGTATTCGATTATAATTATGTTTCTAAGTAACAGTATATTTCTTTGCTATTCCACTAAAGTGACTTCTATAGCGGAATAGCAAAAGAATATATCGTTCTATTTTATTTTTTTATTGCTAAGGTACGTGCTAACCTAAAACTAAATGAAGTTTAAAGAGTAGGTAAATAAAAAATAATATAGGCAAGAATATATTACTCATGTATCATATTTCGGTAGTTTCCATTTTCTAGTTATTTAGCAGTTTTAATGAATAGCTACAAAAAAAATTATATGTCGGTCATTTAATAAATACTGAAAAATAGTTAATAAAAAGTCATGTAAATTAAAAAAAAAACTTCATTTTACATTCTACCGGATCACACAATCAAAACTTTGCAAAAATAATCACCTCCTTTAGTGAATATTCTACATAAATATAAAATGTAAACCTGAACAAAAAACGTGAAACGTCAAACTAGCACAATATACAACTTACATTTTTAATTTCGTCCATTTCCCTAGGAGTTAATAAATTCCGATTTATTAGTAAAAAGCACTACGTTTACACTTTTTGCTAGCAAGAGTACACTGAATGAATGGACGAGTTGGCTTATATTTTAAATGGAGCTGCTCGTGCATAGGGCTGCTTTAATTGGACGGTATAAATAACTACTTACATTTTGATTGGCGTGTAATTTATCGATAATTAATCGTTGTAAATCGGCGTGTTAAGGGGAGAGCTACACTTTTGAACGCCACTTCATAAATAAAAGTAATGGTTTTTGTGTTCTTCTGTATTTTTAAACTTTTAGAAGAACAATGAAATACGACTGCCGTTAATTTTGACGCAATTGTGATAGCAATTGATTAAAAATAAATATAACTAAGTAGGGGACGGGTTTTGTTACAATATTAGTTTTTAAGGAATTTGATAGTGGTGATGATAAAATATTATTTTCGTATATTGTTAATTTTCATCAAATAAAAATTAACTTATAATTTTTAAGGTACAGATCTTAAACTCATTTGCATCCGAATGCAAAAGTTTGCGATCAACTCGTAATTCCACAATATTTCATCAAAAATATTTTAGGGTTCATTTACGTAACTTGGCATAAGTAGGTTTGGATACCAACCAAGGTTTACAAGTTTTTACATGTTTCGGCAGTATGAAATTCATAAAACAACAAAACAATGTTTTTTGAGTTTCAAAAGTTCTACGTCAAGTGACTTTGAGGAAATTTTCAGGGTGGTAGCATAATGTGTGTTCACAGGTCACTTCGGCGTCAAGGACCTCTTGGCCAAGATGGGACTATCAAACAGTACAGACTGTAGAATGTGTGGCGAGGAGGATAAGACTATGGAACACTTACTGTGTGAATGTCATGCCCTTGCCAGACAAAGAATGAATCACTTTGGTAACGGCTACCCGCAACCAAAGGAATTCAAGGTGCCCCCACTAAGCTGCATCATCCGCTTTGTGGAAATGATGGAGCGAGCTTGGGAGTAGCTATAAAGGGGAGGGCAAATGCACAAAAGATCCCACTGGGTCGAAGTGTATCCGAAAGGGCCCTCAACTAGATATAATTATTCATTTGGAGCAATGATACTAAAAAATAATGACGATATCAATGATACGATTATTTGCGTAACCAACATTCTGTGTTTTATGTGTTTATTATGTCAACAGGTCGATGGTGATCAGGTGGCGAGGTAGGCCCAAGCGGAGATTGAGTGGCGAGACGACCTACACGCGTTCGAAATTAATGAATGAAAATCTAGGGTGCTAGGCCTTTCTTCCCCCACTTACTGCCCTCCCGTAAGGGTTTTATCTAGCAGTGCGACATACCAGCAGGCTACAAGGTTTACAAATTTAATGTAACACTACTGTAACACAGCGCTCTTCGGAAAATACACGGCAGAAGAGAAAATAGTACCTACCTATGCCTAAACCTTAAAAAATAATTTAGATATCCAAAAAGCTACTTGTACTACACTAAATCCGCGTAAAAAATCATCATCATATCAGCAGAAAGACGCCCTCTGCTGGACGTAGGCTTCTCCCAAAAAGTGCCAAAGTGATCGGTCCTGCGCCACCCGCATCCAGCGGAATCCCGCGATCTTTACAAGGTCATCAGTTCACCTTGTGGGTGGTCTACCCACGCTGCGTCTTCCGGTACGTGGTCGCCACTCGAGAACCTTAAAGCCTTAAACCAAAGCGTAAAGAATACACCATTTAAATTTTCATAAATTTCTGATAAAATTTGGCCATCATCCGTCTCCATCATCAGACCAGCTTTAAGGTATCTTGTTGCAACTTTGCAAGGAAATTAAGGTTTTTTTTAAAGAATATCTCTATTCATTATTTGAGCTAAACTCCACAAGTTTTAAGGTGCCTAATGCCTTTAACACAAATTTGACAGCTAATGACAAGTTTACTATAATATTGTCCGCTGCGGCCAGGCCGCGCCAGTCTGTGAGAGGCCTTATTTTGGGTTCTAGAATCCGTGAAAGTTGAGGCCAAAAACTGCAACACTGCCTAGACGAATTTAAGGCATCTCCTTTCAGCTATTTGAAAACGGATCCGCATTTTAAATCTACAACGGTTCTGTTAAGACCGATATGTCAATATAAGACGGTAATAAGTAAGCTATTTATTTTTTCTCGCAGGTAGGCAAAGTTAACCACTCACTTGCGGATTGTGGCGGCAACTGTGGATGCCAAGATCAGTATGAGCTGCCTTGATTTAAAAAAAATCAAAGGAATTTAGGCTACCTTTTTTAAAATCCGATAATCAAGTGAGCGGCTATTTAAGAAGACTACAGACGAAATAAAAAGTGCAAACTACAAAAATCATCTTAATTAATTATTAGATAGGGAGAGAAAAATGTTATTAGTACTGAATTAAAAATTTAATAAATAGCATCTCGAACCTTTTTTTATATCGTAATCGAGTCAGTAGCCTGTGCAACTCTGTTTTGCGTCATTCAAGCTAAATACCAACACATTTTGAGGAAAATACGCTTAAAACAATGAAACAACTATATTTACTTGCCATAAAAACACTAACAAAGCGCTAATTTCGAATATTTTCACTGTAATAATCAAAAGTTTCGACGATATCACAAAAACACTCTTACCTTTCACGGTTTGTTCGAGACTGGTCCGAAAATGGTTATTAGTGTTGCCGCAAAAACATATATTGAAATGAGTTGCCAGTTAAATGGAGCTTTAGCTAGCTAGTACCTTTATTGCAACTGAGAAATAAATGGTAGTTTGGGAGATAATCGTAGTTTTTAGGGTTCCGTAGCCAAAATGGCAAAAACGGAACCCTTATAGTTTCGTCATGTCCGTCTGTCCGTCTGTCCGTCTGTCCGTCTGTCCGTATGTCACAGGCATTTTACTCGAAAACTATAAGGTGTATTTGAATAAAATTTTGAGGATAGTTGTATTTTGTTAGCCGCTACAAAGTTTTGTAATTAAAATTACTAAAAAAAATTTTTTTAGGGGTGTACTCCATACATAAAGCTAAAAGTCAAAAAAAATATTTTTCATCGTGAGCCCACGTGTGGCACATGAATCGATAGGCCTTTCAAAATAAATATAAGGTTTCTCGGGATTTTTTTTGATTAAGTGAATACAGTCAGAGATAATCGCCATGAAAGTCACTAAAATTCTGTCCCCCCCCTCTAATTTTTGAACGGTGTATTTTAAAAATATGAAAAAATTCATGGACACAGCGCTTATTAAGTTCATTCACCGAAAATTGTTTTGAACAAGATCGGATGAAAGGTTTCCAAGATATTGCTGAAAAACTGCCTTCCTCAAAGAAAAGGACGTAAGTGCCGTAAGATTTCTATGACGATACGACCTTTTTAATAGGCACGGAACCCTTCGTTTTGCGTGGTCCGACACGCACTTGGCCGGTTTTTTTTAATAGGCAACGATGCGCCTATTTGGCAATGTTGCAGCAAAATACGGTAGGTAAATATTATATACTCTTATAATATCGCATTGACTACCGGCACCGGCTTACATAATTGTACAAAATTTCAACTCGAATGGTATTCAATAAATTGATTCGGAAGATTTTTTTGATTTTGTAATTTGTTTATAATTTAGTAAATTAAGGAATTAGGCGATTTATACAAAAACGCGAAAACCAGCACACGTACCATTAATAATATAAAGCAGGTCAAAAAAATTACAAACACATGCACATACTGAACTGATGGTGGTTACTTAAAAATGGACAAGACTATGGTTAAGAGTAAATAACAAATCCTACTACTTCCCAATAAATTTTTTTTGACCATTTAATCAAAAACAGTTACTATTCAACTGAAGAGTTCATGACAAAATGCAATTTATAAGAATTATTACAAGTATAATGATAAAGACAAATATAATGATTAATGTAAATTTATAATGAATGACATACTAATTATTGAGAGAAATTGTATAGGGATGAATATGAAATATGGAAATAGTAATCTAATGGGAATTTAAAATGTATAGGAATATTTGATAATATAGGCGATATCAAATGGATTACCCTTATATCCACCACCCAGATCCTAATTGTTATTCATTATTTTTTAATTATTTTAACCACTTAAGCTGAGTCTTGCATGTACCTGTTTTGTTAATCTCCTTTAAAAACTGCATGCATGACAACACATTTAAATATTTGTACACCATGTCATGGTAAAACAAGATTGGCTATAATCATTTATGTAACATCATTTTGTACTCTTGTTTATACGAATAAAATTTCTGATTTCTGATTTCTGAAAAAAAAATACAGAATTAAATGAACTTCAGATTAGACTTAAACATTATAATGCGCCCTTCAATCACAAATAGATCTTGTTTCAAAATGAACTTGTCAATATCGATATAAAGTTGTCAATTGAAGTGACATGCCGTGAATAAGGAGGGCGTGACGAGACGCGGAGTATTTCAAGTACTTGGCAACGGTACAACTGCTCGACCGATTTCCTCTTTCCTTTCAACACCCAAGGAACGGGTCTACACCAACCAGAGCCCATAACAATTGCAATATAGACAACAGATCATTATATTGATTACCTTTAATTCGTGCCTAGATTGATACTGTTGTAGAAACCGACACTGGTAAACAACGCGTCTGTGGTTGGTGTTGACCCGACAACAATTGAAATTGTTCTCCATTTCTAAACAAGTGTTGGGCTTTATATTTAATTTGGATATTGGTAACGATAATAATTAATCGAACGCCAATTAAATTAGAATGTGGGGACTTTTATAACAGGCGCCAATAAATGGCGTGGGGAAAACGAGTAAAAGGGACCGAACACTGGGCGGACGGGCCATTCTTTCCTTGACATCGGTTGAGTAACCAAGTATTGGAATGCAGTGTAATTTATTATTACAATATATTAAGTAATCTATATTTCCAATAAATTATAAAATCATGTAAAGAGTGTTTGAATAAAATAGTTTAATGGTACTGAGGAGTTTTTATGGAAGAAACGTTAGAGTGCATACAACACAAGTTAATGAAATGTTCAATGATTCGATGATGTACGTCACAATAAATCATTAGCTCGCGCCTGACACGTCAAGAAATAGTAATTAATTATTATAATCCGGCATTAGCCTAGTTGGTAGTGACCCTGCCTACGAAGCAAGAGGTCCTGGGTTCGAATCCCAGTAAGGGCATTTATTTGTGTGACGAGCACGAATATTTGTTCCTGAGTCATGGATGTTTTCTATGTATTTAAGTATGTATTTATCTATATAAGTTTGTTTATCGTCGTCTAGTACCCATAGTACAAGCTTTGCTTAGTTTGGGACTAGGTCGATTTGTGTAAGATTGTCCGCAAATATTTATTTATTTAAATATTATGTATACAGGTTGTAAAGAATGGTAACTTTATAATAATAGAAGAAAAGGAAATGATTCCATTTTACATCATGAAGGTCTATTATTGAGTTTGATTTAAACCGAAAATTACATAATGTATGTGCTTTAACGTATTTTCAGCTCCAGAAGCTTTAGAAGTTATGCGTCAAAATTTTGAAACGTAAGTCAAGTAAAGTTCATATACGTAGCGTCAGCGTAATTTAAACTTCGGTCTGACTGATTACCTTATTTTTTTTTACTATTTTGCAGGCTCGCATACCCATTTGCCAAGCCAAACTCGGCTTCCAAGCTAAGGATAATAAACATATGTTTATATTATACCTACTGTACCATTTCGTGCTTTGTAGAACGTCAGACTACGTGGAAGACTATTAGAAGTTAATACGCATGGTTATCCTATCGGAGTATAGATATTGACGACTATCAGCATTGAAGACAATTGTAACTGACGTCGAAACGACCGTGTCGGTTTTAAAATCAACAAAACGAAAATCACTACCTAGGCACATGCGTCTATTTATTTTGTAACGATTGATTGACATAAATAATACAATTAGTAACAATGCTACGTAGCTATAAAGCCAGTATTTACACAGTGTGTACTATAAGCGAGTAGCGACAGTAATAGAGCGTCAAAGCCCGCGTACATTTTTTACAAATTGATTTCTCAATTGACAATATAGGCAACAGCGGAATCGGCTTTAAGCCGTTGGCTGTAGTTATTAAATTTCGATTTTAAGCTTTATGCTCCTACGCGATAAGAGGATTTTGATTCCCTCTCTGCATCTGTTCAGAACAGCGGAAAAACGCCTCTGCCGTCAGCGCGCATCGCCCGCGGATTATGGTGTCAATGTAAACAAGATCAGTGGAAATATTTTTCATGCGAGAGCAACGCAAATGGTAGTCGTTCCATCATTTCCCTCCATCTTCGTTTCGCATGCTAACATTTATTTCAGTCGGGGTAAATTTCATTTCATTGTTTTGTTATTTTACGCCAGAAGAAATTCGTGTTTGTATTGTGTTATTGTTGTTTCATAATGGGGAGACGCTTATTTTCTTTTAAATGGACGGAGATAAGTTGGCGTTAAAATGGCGGATGTTTTTGATGTTTTCGTTAGTTGTATGGTGTTTGTGCTGCGATAAACCTATCCCACTTATTATTAGCGACACTTACATAAATTGAGATAAAATGAAAGTGAGATTGTTATGAATACTCGATTAACGTTTAACATTTGTCAGCGAGTATAATGCGAAAGTAATGTATAAATGTTTTACATAGATATAAGAATTCTAAATTGTTTTGAAGAAGTGTTTTGACAGTTGTTCATTCCTGTCGATAATAATTTCATAGACTGATATTATTTATAGGTACTTACGCACTTTCTCACGTTATTGTTGTTCACTAAGCAATAACCCAATACCTAAAACCCAGGTAAATATCTACTTTAGGTATCAATGTTGTTATATTTAGAGATTCTTGTTAATTACATTAAAAGGTTTGGAATTTTTGTTTTGTTTTTGTTTTATTGAGTAAGTGGATAAGTTATAGATCTTCATTGATATTATGTACTAGCTTCCGCCCGCGATTTTGTCCCGTGGACTCGGTGTGGTGGACCCGGGATAAACGAAAACTGTCCTACCTATATTTTAATCTATTTAGATAGTCCGGTAACTTATAGGTAGGTACAGTCAGCATCAGAAGTAGCTAAGCAAAATAACATGCTCAAAATGACCTACACAGATCCTCATTCCCTAGACATTAAAGTGCGTGTGTATTATTTTGAGCACAAAACCGCTTAGCAACTTCTGCTGCTGACTGTACCGTACCTATTTGTATAACTATATTTTCAACACACCTGCTCGTAAAGTAGGTCTTATTACAGCGTATTTACACTGATAATGCAGAATATTACCCATGCCGTGCCTTTTACATTACATTATCGCACTAGTGCCTTTTCATTACATATCTTTTTAAATATTAGCAAGAAGCATTAATGTTTCGAAAACAGCTAAGTAGTTATTTGCGTAAATATAAAATTCAATTCAAAATGTGATAAATAATTAAAGAATTTCATGAAACTGCTTGTTAGCTTGTTGGTATTTATATTTTGACGGTGTATTTTTACCTATAAATACCCAATTTCAAAATTTATAAATATGTGGCTGATTAGCTACTTTGCCGGTGCCCTTATCTCAGACTTGCGCGCGCATGCAGCGCTGAGCGCGCGAAAAAATAAAATTACGGCCGCCATCTTTTAAATGGGTTTCTGTTTGTTAAGTTTATTCACAGTATTGCATTTCGTTAGTGTTGTTTTGTAAAATGTCGAATTTAGATAACGAAGAATTACTTATCGAGTGTACGCCGCCAGATATCATAGTTGAAGCGCAAAATGCGAGTGATAGTCTTTTGCCCTCAAAATCAAAAGATAAATACATGCAAGCCTACGCAAATTTCATTCAATGGAAAAATAGCAAAAATGCAAGCTCTTTCTCAGAGAACGTGTTCATGGCTTACTTTAGTGAACTGGCGAAGAGGTATAAACCTAGTTCGCTTTGGTGTATATATTCTATGTTGAAGAGTACCGTGCAGAATAAAAATGCAATTGACATCAAAGCGTACACCAATCTAACTGCATTCTTGAAAAGACGTTCAGACGGCTTTTACAGTCGAAAATCCAAGGTTTTAACACCTAATGAAGTGGAGAAGTTCATTAAAGAAGCACCGGATAATCAATATCTAGCGACAAAGGTCAGTTCCACTATTTAGTTTTGTATTCATTATTATAATATTTGTAGGCGGTATTGTGAGTGTTGATATAATAGGAACTAAGTACGATTATTATAACTTAATTATGATTTTATTTATTTTCAGGTCGCATTAATATTCGGAATTACTGGTGCCTGTAGGCGTCAGGAATTAAACAACATTACGACAAAAGATATAGAGAATCACGGAGAGGTGCTACTTGTCAAAATTCCGAACACTAAAATTAAAATTCCTCGGTCATTTACTATTCACGGACCATTTTATGAAATAGTGAAAAAATATGAAAGTTTACGTTCAACAAAAGGAAAATCTGACCGGTTCTTCCAAAATTTTCAAAACGGCAAATGCACGAGTCAGCCTATCGGAGTGAACAAATTTGGATCGATGCCTAGAGAAATTGCCAAGTTTTTAGGCTTACCACAGGCTGACGCTTACACCGGACACAGTTTTAGGCGGACTTCAGCTACATTGCTGGCTAATTCAGGAGCCGATATATTGACTTTAAAACGCCATGGGGGGTGGCGATCTAATAATGTCGCCGAGTCATATATTGAGGACTCCATCCAAAATAAAGCCGACATAAGTGCCAAAATAACACAAGCAATCCATTTGGAGCCACAATCCAAGAAGTTCTGCCCTGAACCGCGTCCTTCCACCTCATATGCCAATGATGATTTGGGATTTCATACGTTTGCTAATGATGAAACGCAATGTTCTTCTACCTCCTTTCAGAATGTTGCATTATCACCGACATTTACAGTTACCCAAGAACAAAGCAATGAAATAATTAATAATACAATTAAACATACAGTACAAATGCCTCATAAGGCGGTAGCATATCATTTCAATAATTGTACTTTTAATAACTGTTTCAATAATAAAAGTTTTTAAATAAATGTGAACTTTTATTTACTTTTCCTCGCAAGTGTGTTGAAAAACGTCGTATGAAACACGTGAGCATTGGTCATTACACTTCTCGTCTCCATTAAGCCTTCGCCTTCGGCTCAGGCTTAAAAACCGACTCGAGTGTAATGACCAACATAGCACACTTGTATCATAATGTACTATTTTTACCGCAAAAATTGATACTGACTGATTTTTTTTAATTCAGATTTTTTTCTTTGTTATTGAGCTTACATCTATATAGTTCGATTTGTGTAAGATTGTCCAAGGAGTTTTATTTATTATTTTATTTATTATTTTAAGTGTAGATAATTATAGTTTGCCAGGTCATGTTTAAAAATTATACAAAAAAATTGTCTACAAATAATTTATGCTAATTTGCGTTTATCCTGTTGTATCTATGTTGTCAAAAATGTGGCTTGCTCCAGCATAGAGGGGATAAAATGCGTTATGCCTTCCAATTAGATTTTAACAGTTTCACTGCGAGGAGCCCGCGCTTACCGACATACGGGGAAAACCACGGGACAGGACGGCTATGAGCGTAGCGCGTAGCGATTCTTGACTGAACTAGTATGTATCATGTATTTAATGTGCTTCGGCCATGTTTATGTGACGTGGTGACGCGTCGTTTGTCTATATAACTGCTAAGCTCCACTTGTAGGGCTACGCCGTAGGTCCTTAGCAACTTAATTTCCATTCGTAATGGAAATAACCCGTAGCCGTGGCGCATGTGGGTTGTAATGTGATTATAGCGTTGAAACGGTTGAACAAAGCCTCAGAAAAAAGAGCAGCCATTGTAATCAAATGAAAATCAATTTGTAATACTTAACGTGTGTATCGAATTGACTCTCAGCTCGCTGAAATGTTAAAATGTATAGATTATTTAAGTTATCCAATCTCCAACACCCTGAGAAGAACGTGTTTCTTTAACGCGTAAAAACCAATTTCAATTTTCAAAGAGCGTTTAGCGGAGATTAATTACGAAGATCATTATAAACTTCTCCTAATAAGCACAATAATTGATCGAAGTATTAATTAACATGTCTCCCGCACGCTCTAATTGATGCTCCTATACTGATACGTCCAATTACTTTTGCCCGGGTTCTCGACATGTTTAAATAGAAATCAATTATGGACGTATCAATTTAGACCAAGCAATGTAGTGTGTACGTATTGTAACCGCGGATCATTCATTTACCTAAATTACGTCATCTTTGGATGTGGGTGGCGCAAGATTGATGATCACTTTGGCACTGTTTGGGGGAGGCCTATGTCGAGCAGTGGACGTCTTTCGGCTGATATGATGATGATGATGACGTCATCCAAAAACATTGCTTTTATGAGGTCAAATCATCTTAGTGGAGTTCGCCTCGTATATCACTTGCTTTCTACTCTACCTTGAATTTTTACTGGTGATTCTAGAATTCGTAGCTGAACAATTGTTGGGATATTCTGGTTGATTTGGAATTCCTTCACAATGCAAACGTTGGTACGATGGCCAGAGCAGCTACCTAACCTACCAGACACCTAATTCTCAGAACATCAATTTTCCTTCAGTCTTGTTGTCTCAATGTCCTGATACGTACCGGCGTTGCGAATGTCGTGTTATAAAATTATGAATATATACGGGATCGATAGTAATTCGTATTTCAATTCGTGAAAGCGCATCGGTAAATTAGATCAGGGTCCTAAGGGAAACAAACAA
Source organism: Epinotia nisella (assembly GCA_932294315.1). Classification (NCBI taxonomy): domain Eukaryota; kingdom Metazoa; phylum Arthropoda; class Insecta; order Lepidoptera; family Tortricidae; genus Epinotia; species Epinotia nisella. The sequence goes on along the minus strand of OW028682.1, from coordinate 12,638,102 downwards.
CAGTCACGTCAGATCCGATTTACGTTTGTTTTCATTTTTACTGACATCAAACCGCTCCGATACTACGAATACTCTTGTCATTAAAGCAGACGAGGAAAAATAATGGTTGGGAGCAATTTACGTAAAATGCTGTGACCGAATGAGAAATCGTTCTCTTAACGGACACCCGACATTTATCCATGACACTGACACTGATTGTGCAGCACGAAATTGCGGTTTATTTTTTATTATTATGACGAATAATCGTTTTTACGGTAGCTCAAACAGCAATTTACACTTTGTATGTTGTTGCATGTGTATGGCGTAATCAAGTTGTGTCAGTTCAAAAACAAATTAATTACATAATCTTAACAAATTTTATACAACACAGCAATTCAAATTTGTATTAATCGTCCAACAATTTTAGTTAGAAAAGCGTTAAAAATCATCTATTATTTTGTTTTAAATTAAACTTTAATAGTTTGGCATCGCTTAAATGATCAAGGAATACGTATATACATGTCATCAAATGCATTCTTTTATTTTGGTCGATTATGACTATATCAGTAGAGAGCAATGTTCTAGATGTAGGTATGTGTATATTATACGTAAGACTACCTTTCTAATTGCTATTGAACTCCTCTTATTGCCTCTTAATGTCACTCTCAAAGAGGAGAAGTGGCACAGTTGAGAGTATAATAAACAACAAGGTACGAAATACCCATAATACCCCGCTTAGAAACAATGTTACAAGGTTGTGACATTTATTTTTAGATGCTCCTCATATCGTTCAGTAAATTATCTACAATAATCATAATCATATTTATTGGTAATGTCATAAATTACATGTCAAGGTTTTACAATATGGGTACACATAGTATTATGTATTCATACATAAACAAGGTAACTAATGATTATTTTAAAACATTGCGAAATACCGGACCGGTCATTGTGGCACTCTTCGGGGGAGGCATAGGTCCAGCAGTGGACGTCTTTCGGCTGATATGATGATGATAATTTAAAAAATAGCTCCTTATAATAGTAGAATAACCCAATAAAACTGTGATAGCAGTACTATTACATCAAATATCGCACTAATAGAATAAGTGGATTATTTTAACTTGTACTTATTTGTATTGAACAATGGAGAAACTTACTGGAATTTTACTTTTCCCTTACTGCCAGCAAATAGATAGAATTACAAAACGAAATTTTCTTAGCATGATTAAATTCTTCATTGCTAGTTAGATGCCAACGTTGCACTACAGTACTACATACAACTATCTGGTTCTTCTAATTGATAATCTCTCTAATGGTTTGTTATACTAATTTATACTAATAAAGATGTAACACGACAATACCACTTTGCAAATAAAACTTTAATTGAATTGGTCGGACCGTTGAAAACTTCAATTTAATGTTCTAAACACTGTCGGAAGTTCAGTGGCGAAGAAAATATTCCAGCGAAGTTGTAGCTGGCTGAAGCAAGTTGAAGTTATTTGTTGCTAATTAACAAATTATGCAGCTGGAGAGTTCTCTGTTTGTTGTTTAAAGGAGCCAGTAAACTCGCTCCAAAGGATAAGGGTGGAGATAATTAGCTCAAATACGAATTAAGGAAAACAAAGAGATGCATATTTACATTATCGGTACTTGGAGCCTATTTGTAAAGTTCCATCAATATATTGTAGAACATTAGTTGTAAGGTAAACTTGTAAGTACTAAACAAATTATTTTATTGTATAAGTTATACCTACCTCTCACGTGTAACTAGTAGAATGTAAATAAAGAATTAATATAAGGAATAAAGAAATTAATATAATAAATATATTATCGTAGGTACCTAGTCAGCCTTACTAATTGCTAGCTATAATAATGAGGTTCTTAAATTTGCACATATATTTAGGAACTTTGTCATTATAGCGCATAAAGACATCCTGCCGTGGTTGTGTGTTGGGTACTTACAAATATGCAACATTGATTTGTGTGACAGGGACGCGGCAGGCGTCGAATGACGTCAAAAATGGGACTATTGCTAGGAAAAATATATAAAGTGGCAAATTACGCGAGTGCGGAAAATTAAGCGAATAGTTAGAAAACCTATCAGGAAAATAAGCTATTGAGAAAAAATTAAGTGGTAAAAATTGCGAATCGCACAAATCGCTACTTGGAAAAAACGATTTCCGGAAACACTCGGTTTTTAAATATTATTTGTGGGCATGCATGACTGGCAGGAAATGATCACTCGACTTCGCAACGGCGAGATGTGCAGTTACCTCCTGAGTGTAATATTTATGTGATGGTATTTGATGTGCTGGATATAGTTACTTTACCAAGGGATAAGTTATAAGTTGTATAATGTATAGATATTCGAAGGGATTAAATAGTTAACGATCTTTTTATACTGTGTCTAAGGCTAATGTAATGTGTGTCTTGTTATAGCCTAACGACATGCCTTTTTATATAATATATGGCAATCAGTGATGTCGACAGACTGAGCAACCTTCTACATTGGCAAGGGTAGGCAGAGAACCCAGTTGAACATAGGACTAAATCTGTCCTGGCGCCCATAACTTTTAAGCTAGGTTTAAGTAAGTTAGTTAGTAAACGATATCGTTAGTTATTTTATGTTGTCTTAGTATTTCATCGCCTTGTCAACCCATAACAATACCGTTAATGGTTACATAAACACACGGGATAAGCACTGAATTTATAAACTTAAAATACAGCGACAGGAAAAAGTTATAATACCTACGGTAAAAAAAGTAAAGTAACACAATGCACGTTTAATTTTCAGTTCAATGGAAATTAAACCTTTTATAAAACAAAGTCTATTTTTTTTGTATCATTTGATTTTAAAGCAATCAAAATTCAGCTCGTATCTACTGGTACTAGATCTAGCTTCATTTGAATTTCGACGGTAACCAAAAGTCACGCGCTGCAAGCGGCGGCTGAGCCAGCCAGCCTGCCAGCGCTCATCCACCGCAGAGGTTGGTATGAGCATCACCATAGTCTTGTTATGGATCACGTCATTTCTCATTAGATCTCGCAGAGAAACTCTGTGAATAGCCCTTCCTCCTACATTAGCTGAGTCTAAGCTAAGCTAACATGGAACACTAAGTGAAAGCGAAGCTGTGAGAAACGTCAGGCACAGTAAGGTGGAGGGTGGTGCCATAGAAAACACTGAATAGGCATGTTAAAATTATTAATCCTTATGTAGTTTTCTGCTTATCATATGTATTCGTTCATATATAGAAAATGTAAAGGATCAGTATCCCATCCGCGATATTTGAAAATCGAAATGACGGAGAGATACGTTTTTATCGTCAGCAGTCACTCAGCAGCATTAATACGACCGAAAACATTTGTTTTACATTTCGTGAAACGAATAATTTCGTGTAGGTATGTATTATCCCTATATTATGTAGGTAATTATTGAGTACATCGGAATGTCTGTAAATTTAGGAAAAATTTCGTATGCTGAGAGATGAATGAAAGACGGTCACACTCTGGTTTATAATATATAAAATAAAAACATAAAAAGCAGACCATTAAAAAGGTGGAGTGATGATATTGTCCTAATATCAGGTAAAACATGGTCTAGAACAGCAGGAGACAGAAAAATGGAAGCATTAGACGGTAATTAATAGATTAAGAAATAGTATGTATATGTTTAAGGAAAATAAACCTTACTACTACTGTACGCTGGACAAGCTTCCGACTCCCATTCATTTGAGGGGAGCAACGTGCTTATCGTTCATTATTTTACGAGGCAAATTGCTAACAACGAGTCTACGGCTGGTATAACACAATTTCGGAGGACGGAAATAAGGCTGTACTCGACCGACAATTGGAGAGCTTTTTGGCGTTCTACTTCCATTAAACACGTTAAAATGTACTCGGGGAAGACGCACTCACAACATCCGTTATCGCATGTGCTGTTCTGCCAAATAACCGTCAACTAGACGTAAATTTGACTGCGTTCGAACCACAAACGGTACCGAGGCTTGATGGGTTTAATATAACGCGAGAGTGAAATATTATGCGCGTTGCATGCTGATACTACTTAGAACTGTTGTATGGGAGGAGGAGAAAATTATTGGCCAGCTTAACGCACTCAATTAAATTTTGTATAAAAGTTTTCCGTTGTGACACGAAAATTAACCATATAATTCTAAGGTTAATTTATGTGTCACAACGGAAATTTGTTTACTTCTTCAGTTTGTATGGCTAACAACCGAGTAACGATGCATAAAATAGGCCAAGAATTTGGTCCTTACCCAGGAATACATTCCTGGCACGATTTAACACCTTCACTGGCAGGAACCTGCCTAGCGGGTGCCTACACCGTAGAGGCTTTCCGCTACATATAGGAAAGCCACGGAATTGGCTACAAGCGTAATGAATTATGTAAACGTAACATTTTTCTCCTTTCTTTTTTCCTTACCCCAAAAGGAAAATAACGGAATCCATATAGGATCACCTTGTTGTCCGTCTGCATGTCTGTCTGTCTGTCAAGACCCTTTATCTCGAGAATGCGTGGAGTTATCGAATTGAAATTAAAATCATATACTCAGGTCTACAGTCCCTTGAAGCTGTAAAAAAATCAAACTTCAAAGTTAATGCAAAAAAAAATACGGCCGTTTGTGCTGCAAAAAACTTATATTTTAACACTCTCAAAGGAATCAAAATTTATAGGGTACTTCCCGTTGACCTATAACTATCATCATCATCATCATCATCATCATCATATCAGCCGAAAGACGTCCACTGCTGGACATAGGCCTCCCCCAAAGGGTGCCAAAGTGACCGGTCCTGCGCCACCCGCATCCAGCGGACTCCCGCGTCCTTTACCAGGTCATCAGTCCACCTTGTGGGGGGCGTTCCCACGCCGCGCCTTCCGGTACGTGGTCGCCACTCGAGAACCTTTCCACCCTAACGGCCATCGGTTCTACGTGCAATGTGCCCCGCCCACTGCCACTTAAGTTTAGCGATTCGGAGGGCTATATCGGTTACCTTGGTTCTGCTGCGGATAGCCTCATTTCTGATACGATGACGCAGAGAAATCCCTCTCCATTGCCCTTTGGGTGACTTTGAGCCTTCTTATGAGGCCCATAGTAAGCGACCACGTTTCAGTGCCATATATCATATATGAAAGCCTATAACTATTACCTATAACTATCAAAGGCAAATAATATCGTCTTATACTACAAATACAGGGAAAATCTGAAAACTATACGTTTGTAATTTTGTACGGAACCCTCGGTGGGCGAGCTAACTCGCACTTGTACGGTATTTTTTACTAACTACCTAGTTTACGTTTACTAACTTCTCAGGTCTATGTCGGGCTTAAAGCATGCGTCCCTGTCGCACTTAAATAGTTCCTAGCAAGGGACGAATCACAAGCATGCCAAGTAGACTTTTGAATCGTAGATCAATTCCTTTGAAAAAAAATTGGCACGTACGTCTAATATTACAATGACCCGGCCGCTGTCGACAACACATTCGTTCTATAACTTTCTCTCAAAGCACTTAAGCGCTGACAAAGCACTTAAGGTAAACGTTCCAATGTCCGACACCTTAATTCTAATAATTGACACCCTGCTATATACCTTTTTTATTGCCATGAATTAAGATTGAAAGTGTCCTGTATTGGGCCTGTGTCGGGCACTGGTTTACCCTAGTTATTAGAAGGCCAAAAATAAAATGTTGTAGAAATTATATTCTCCTTGACCAAAAAATAATAATCCTACTCTGGGTAAATTACTCATTAAGGTATCGGTTGCCTACTCAGACATGGTACACAAATATTGTCAATCGTAAAATGTCTGAGTGGTATATGGGCAAACAAAAATGGATTAACAGAGTGGCTCCTCAGATATACCAATACTTGACAATTAGATTACCAATACTAGAGAATTAGAGGGCGTTGGGATAGGTCACGAATCGTAGCCACCAGACCAATTAAGTCATAATCATAATCATAATATATTTATTCAACAAAATCTTGTACAAATATTACTATACATTTACTATTCTGTAAACTAGACAAGTAATCATAATGTGACGCTGACACCTGTAATAGGTTTAAACCTGTGCTACAGGGATAAGTATTCTTTAACTGTATTTCTTAACCTGAAAAATGAAAAGATTCGTGACAGAAGAGACCGACGAACAACAAAGTGATTCCGTTAACCCATTCACCGCAATGCTACGCTCGTAGCGCTACGCCGTAGGTGTTGCAGCTTAACGCATTCACTGCCTAGAATCGCTACATACTACGGTCGTAGCCGATCCCGTATTTTCCTCGTATGTAGCGGAAAGCGCCTCGGCGTAGGAGCCCGCTAGGTGGGTTCCTGGCAGTTAAAGTGTTAACACATTCACTGCCAAGAATTGCTACGCGATACGCTCGTAGCAGATCCCGTAGTTTTCCCCGTATGTAGCGGAAAGCGACCACTGCGTAGGCGCCCGCTAGGCGGGCTCTTGGAAGTGAAAGTATTAACACATTCACTGCCAAGAATCCCTACGAGCTACGCTCGTAGCCGAGCCCGTAGTTGGAACTCGCGTCTGTCCCGATATTAACAAGCTCGAGCAATGTCTGAATGAAGTAGCAACTGATTTATCAACGTATTTTAAAAACAATGGTTTGATCTTGATCTAAATAAACTAATGTCCTCATTCTAAGAGACCTATAAATTTTTGTGGACGGCATTAGGATAGAGCAAGTCCTAAATACCACTTTCTTGGGCTTTGAACTGGACAGCGGGGCTAGCACAACTGACGCCGCGCCGCGACGCGAGTCGAGAAAGATCTACCCTCCTTTCTCTAATATGTACGGTGCGAGTGAGATAGGAGATGCTTTGTCGCGCGCGAAGCGACTGAGCAGCAAGTGGTGCTAGACGTACAGATGTCTTCAATGTGCACATATCCAGAAAGTGTGTAGTATTTAAGTTATTAGGGAGTGCCTGCTTTGCGCTGCGTCGTCTAGCAAGAGTGCTGCCCAGATAGTTAGGGAGGCGAATAGGGGAATTTTCTGCAATACTCGAGCGTGGCAGTTTAAGATATGAGAGATACCTTAGACCTAATAGAACAACCTTGTAAAGTATTTAGCTCTATATGTAGTGACGCGCGCCTAGGATAGACGATCAGATTAGTAAAAAAAAATTGATAGTCTGAAATACTCGAGCGCGTCAGATTAAGATATTGGGGGTTGATTTTAGTGTTTAAAGACTAAATTTAACTAATCTGACGATAAGTCCTTGACGCCGCCGAGTTATAGGGGCGCGAACTTGTAAAAAAAAAACGTTAATCCGGCATTCTCGAGCGCGATTTTTTTATTTTTTATTTCGAAGAATATAATCTAAAACTTACTAAAAATACAAAATCTGCCGGTTTCCGCATGACCGGAAGTGTGGAGGAGCCATTTCGTCTTCCTAAGAACGCGTTGCGGCATATAAGTCGCGAACGATACATTTTACAAAAAAACTTATAAACAAAAAAGGTAATTTTATTTTACACAAAAAAGGTCTCTTTACATTTTTGTCCAAAGTTAAAACTTTTTGACTTGAAGCATCATAAAAACTCAAACTCCCGGTTTTTTGAGTATATCTCGAAAACTGAGGGTGTTAAAAAAAATTGATATGAAATAACGATGATTAAATTATGTGACTTTTATTATAGCTCAAATTTTTTTTACGCTCATAAACGCAACCGACATACGCTCATAAACGCATATATATTTATATATGTATGTAGGTATGTTATATTATGTGTATGTTCGTGAATTTTTTATACATATTTTAAGAGCTACAAAGAAAGTGGCCTACTTCTTTTGGACTCTATTATTTGTCTATTATATGTACGTTTTTTGGGTTCCGTAGCCAAAATGGCAAAATATGGAACCCTTATAGTTTCGTCATGTCCGTCTGTCCGTCTGTCCGTATGTCACAGGCATTTTACTCGAAAACTATAAGGTGTATTTGAATAAAATTTTGAGGATAGCTGTATTTTGTTAGCCGCTACATAGTTTTGTAATTAAATTACTAAAAAAAATTTTTTTTAGGTGTGCACTCCAAAGCCTCTCTCCACTTTTTCTAAAGCTTCTCGACAATTTTCGTGGAAAAAGTTACGCGTATCTGTACAAAAGTATTATTAACATGTACAGTTCCTCGGCCATTCCTCAGTCAGCCGGCATCCGGCACACGTGTCCGTGTCCGGCACTTGCGTATTTCGAGCTCACAGTTTATTCAATATGTTTTTGTAGTTTATCGACTTTTGTGGTAAGATTTTCGTGATGAGTGATAATGAAAGGAAGTGTGTGTTTTGTTCGGAACTATTGACTGCTAAATTTGCGACGTTTACTACAGAAACTTTGAAAAAGTGTAAGACAGTGTTTGAATATCGCCAAAACAAACCGAGCGTCAGAAAATCACGTACGACGTATGACAATCTGAAACTTCCCGATGATGCATCGGGAGATGCTGCATACTATGCGCAATGCTACAAGTGGTTTACAGCGATCAAAATCCCGGCAGATTTTTCTAAAACCACTGAACAGCTTTGCGCTGTCGAGTCAAACATTGATCCGGAAATTCCTGCCTCGGTGGATTGCGCAGCTGATATTCCTACAACTTCAACCGACGCTGCTGACACATCTGTTGACGAGTAAGAACTTTTGTTGTTAACATTTTGTCGCAATAATTGTACATTTTTTTCTTATATGAACTCTATAGTTTTGATTTAAAATTATACCTGGGTTCTCCTGATCTATGATATTTTATATGTAGTAAGCCATACACTAACATATCAAGTAGGGCTCGTGGTCGTGTACGTGTTTCGTGACACGGGAGCCGTGCGCCCGTTCTCGTGTTACACGGCAACGGTTTTAAGGCCCGTTCGTCACGTTAAATTAGGCTACGTGTAATTGTGTCACGTGTCACGTGTAGATCCGTGACACGGGTTCACGTACCTTAAGTACACGCGGATCCGGTCCGCCAGCGACGTTGAGCGAAGATAAGGAATGAAATTGTATCGTGAGTTTTTATTCGTAGCTCTTTATTCCGTTTCATTCATTAATATTTAGGAGCATGGACTTTTAAATATTTAGTGAGTAATAAATAAATGGAAACCAACAGTCACTTCTTTGAACTTCACGAACAAAAACTTGGTATACCAGGTAAAGCCGAAAGCTGCTTATGAGTATTGTTTGTTTAATTATGTCGCTGGCAAACCTTTATTACGAGTATCTTTATCTGCAATTCTGCACGTGCAACTCCACTTATCTACAAAAATACCACCCTGGTAGGTAAATAAAAATGAATGACTCAATAATTTTTAAACCTTGAGAGAACCCAAAATATTTTTATAGAGATGTAAAATAAAATGTCGTCTGCGGGTTTTGTTCTTTACTTTCATGGTAGAATATATATAGGTGTAGTGTAATTAAACTCTATATAGCGACAATCCATTTAACGAAAAACTTTTTTTACCTTGTTAGTCATACAATGAAGCAGTCGAACAACAATATAGCACTATCTCTATCTACTTTGTAATGTGCCGAACCGAAACCGATAAGAACTGCAGCTGTGTACTTTTTTGTTTGTTGTTTTCTTGTTAAGTCCATGCACGTGTTGTTTGCCTGGATTTACCGTCATCATACGTACCGAAGATTCGCAGAAATTTGCTCTTTTGTTTCTTGGGATTAGGATTGCCTTGCATGTTAACATTTTGACTATGTTATATCCCTAGACAGTAAACTTTGATATTCATTCTTTTCATGAATAGCAGAAAAAAAGCTCTTCTCTTAATTTAACGATAAGTATTTACTGATATGATAACGCTATACGTAGGTAAAATACGCAGTCTGTTAATTGTATAATTAATATAAGTCTAACTTTAAGTAAAATCACAATAGCTGGTTATACAGAAAACAGAATAACGCCGTTATAATTGTTAGGTATATTTAAGTAAAATATACCTTATAACTCAAACTACGCAAAAAATATAATTTAAACTTAAATCCACATAGAAAAAAAGCCTTTCGACCCGTACTAAGTAATAATTAGTTTTAATTTTAACTCTAACCAGCGGCGGCCCGGGTGTATTGTTCCGTTCAGACGGGTGCGGTGCACACGAACGCAGGTACGTACTTTGGCGTGTCACGTACCTTGGCGTGTCACGTGAATCCGTGCGCGAACGCAGGTACGTGCCACGTACCGGCCGTGTTCGTGAAATTCGTGATCTTAGTACTTAGTTTCGGTCAGATTAAGAGAACCCACCAACATTTTTGTCAGATTAAAAAAATATGCTTTCAGGATACCGAGATAAACCTCCCCTATGAAAATCTGACGCGCTCGAGTATTTCAAAATAACTTTTTTTTTTTGCATTTTCAAAAATTCATCGTAACTTATCGTCACGCCGAAATCGTCAGTTTTTTTAAAGGAAGCTTTCTTGGGGCCTACTTAACACCCCTTCCGAAAATCTGACGCGCTCGAGTATTTTTTTTTTTTGCATTTTTGACTACTTTATATGCCTACCCCCACCACGCAAACCGGCAGATTAGTATACCGTTGTTATCAGAGGCACTTGGGGCATACGTAGTATGAATATCTGACGCGCTCGAGAATGCCCAAGTAACTGTTTTTTTTAACATTTTTGAAAAACCGTACACGCCAAACCCACCGCTAAAATGGTTTTTGCCATACGAGCTTTTCTTTTCGAAATTATTTTATCTTTCGATTTTGATAGGTCTCGACGGCGCCGTTGAATTACGCCATTTAGCTACCTCGCCTCCCTAACTAAGAGGTGTGGTGCGCGCGTGCTACTTCTCCACAGTACATTCGCTCCTACAATATGGCGCTGAGTTGTGAGGTCGCGCCGCCGACTGGGAGCGTGTCTTCATAGGCTTGACAGATACAGACAGACGGACAACAAAGTAATCCTATAAGGGTTCCGATTTTTCCTTTTGAGGTATGGAACCCTAAAAATTGGCAACGCTGTCTGTTTACCATCAAGCAGGCCGAATATTTGTTTCCACCGTCAATATATTAAAAAAAAACGGACAAGTGCGAGTTCAACTCGCGTGGTGAGGATTCCGTAAAATATTGAGGATTTTCCCGTTACTTTGAATACTCAAACTTCTTATAGGTTTTCCTGTAATCTTTAGGCAATGAACTATTTTCCATATTTTTTTCAGAATTTTAAGCCCAGTAGTTTCGGAGATAAGGGGGGAATGGTCAAACTCGTCTTTTTTTCTAAATTACTTCAAATCTGTTTTTGCTAAAATTATAAAAAAATTAATATCTGAGATGCTTACAACAACCCCTTTCATTTGATATGTCACACAATACAGTTTGCAAACCTTTTCTTTTATTTTTTTTAGTTTAGCCCCCCTTCCCCAAAAGTGGACCCCTTGTACAGAATTCATTAATTTACTTTACGCGTTCAGTTTTGGGTCACCAATTTACATACATATATGTGTATCAAATTTCAATTCAATCGGCCTAGTAGCTTCGGAGCAAATCGGCTGTGACAGACGGACAGACAGACGCACGAGTGATCCTATAAGGGTTCCGTTTTTTTTCTTTTGAGGTACGGAACCCTAAAAAAAGTAGTGGAAGCTTGTTTACGAACCGTAGCGCCGAAAATTCACTTTGACCGTCCGCAGCGTTAACATTGCCTACGTCAAAGAAAACTGGACGGAGTTACCTTTCAACTTAATCAAAGACCGCAAATAGAATAAATCGTCCCAGAAAAATCCTTTCAAGTACGTTTTGAATGTTGTCGAAACGTTACGGTTGGTGGAAACTTTAGCTTTCCAAATGGAATTTAATCGTATGGCAAACCGGATGAAACAGTAACAAATATACATAATCAACTATAAATTGCAGTGATTTAAATGTATGTATCGCTTCTATTTAATTGATGCGAGGCTCTCGTTGAGTGCAGTGCAGCAGCCAAAGTTGATTACTATTTAGCTCCACTCATGGGACACGTGCCACAAGGGTATCTAAGGTACCTACTACTCCTGCGGACGCGAGTAATCGTTGTCCTGCGAGTAAGCGTTGTAATCACATAAATAAAAAATACATATTTGAGGAATATAGTAAGCCCAATAAAGATTGTATTAAAACATCCAAGACTCGGAAACTAATATTCAACCTCATCACAGAAATATTTGCCCTTTCCAGGATTTGAAGTGGATGTATCGTGCGTTTCATTTTTAACCGACTTCAAAAAAGGAGGAGGTTATATGTTCTACTGTATATACAGGGTGGGCCCTGTAACAGGAGCAAAAAATTAAACGGTAGATTATTAAGCTTGTGAGCAATTGTTTCTAGGTGGTTTTAATTGAAAAAAAAAAAAAAATTCTCTTCAATATAAGTTTATGTGTACTTTTTTACTCTTCTGGAGTGATATTAACTTTTTATTTTAAAAACCCTAATTTTTTTAAAAATAAAATTTAAAAAAATCACAAAAATATCTTTTGAAAACATAAATGCAAAAACTATTATGACTCACTACATGATGTTACCTCAAAATCTGCATTGACTTACTATGGAGGTCATAACTTTAGATCAATTTTTCTCCGAGTTATTTTTTTTTTTAAAGAAATGGACAAAAGGGGTTACTACAGATGCTCCAAGGAAGCCTCCTTTTAAATATTTGCTCCTGTTACAGGGCTCACTCCGTATATTTTTTTATGTATGTTCACCGTTATCTCCGTTAATTTTGGACCGATTTTAAAAGTTATTTTTTATTCAAATATACTCCTGAGATGGGCCCATTTTCACCAAGTCAGGATCTGATGATGGGATCCTAGGGAAATCGAGGGCAACCCTCAAATTTGATAGGCACGTATTACGTGTTTCATGTATTTTCTAAAGCTATTCAGGTATTTGCTTCTGGTAGTCATCACTCTATATTGGTGGGCTGATGTACAACTCCTCAACGGTTAGGAGTTGGAGGATATTTTTTGAAATTTTATAGGTACAGTAAGGGAAATGTATTAACGTACCACCGTAGAACCCTATCGCAATAAGGTGACATAGCACTCGAGTTTGAGTGACGGCGGGCTGTCAATTGCGACAGGGTTCTACGGTGGTACGTGAATACATTTCCTTTACTGTACGTATAGACTAACTTTCTAGTTATTTTACAAAAATATTGGTTTTATGATAGGAAAGACAATTTTATGCCTTTTTATTGTGTGTTCATTTTATTCCAGAAAACCTAGTTTACGGTTTAGCCAGGTTATCAGCTGAGTAGATTACTAATTACCCAAGCAAAAAACAGCTCTTATGCATGTTATTCGCAAATTACTTTTTTATCGTGGATACAACATAAATAAATAAATATTAGTGGACCATCTTACACAAATCGAACTAGTCCCACAGTAAGCTCAATAAGGCTTGTGTTATGGGTACTAGACGACGATTTATTTAAAAGATATAAATACTTAAATACATAGAAAACATCCAAGACTCAGAAACAAAAATTTATGCTCATCACACAAATATTTGCCCTTACCGGGATTCAAATCCAGGACCTTCAGCTTCAGCTTCGTAGGCAGCGTCACTACCCACTAGGCTAACCGGTCGTTTGACATAAAAAGGCTGACATAGAATTTGCGTTACCTATTTAGTTTTGCACAAGAAATCATACTTATGGGATTGAAAATTGTCGTCATAATAAAGTTATCTCAAGTCACCTTAATAACTACAAATTAGAAAATTTGAAAACCCCCAATTCATTAATTTCAAAGTGCAATATCTCAAAAACGGCTGTACTGATTCTGTTGAAACGTAGCTAAGAACCCTCTCGATTACGTCAAATTTGGACAAAAAGAAACAGTATTAAAATCGGTCTACTCGTTTAGGAGCTACGATGCCACAGAAAGAGACACAGACACACAGACACGTCAAACTTATAGCACCTCTCTTTTTGTGTCGGGGGTTAAAAAATGAGCGCTCCGTAGAACCGTCCGGTCAATGATAGGGCGTAGTACTGTAGGCATCAGCATCAGCTCGTTAGTTCGATGATATTTAGCAGTTGGTTGGGAAATCGTGGATTAGACAAGCACAAAACCGGGAAAAGAGGCGTGAACAAAGGTGGGTGTTTACAGCCTGAGATTGATTGATGCGTAATCAGGGGTCAAACTTAGGCTCGCCATATACAGGCCGCAACTGATTTCCATGATGTAATTTCGCCGGGCATGTCGTTGTCGATGATAGGGCGATAGATTTTGTATGGAATAACGTTGTCGAAATCACGCAGCGGGATTCAGCCAGTACTTTTCATGGCTAGCCTTAAGAATGACTCACTGCAGCACTACGTGATACATGATTGGCCCAAGCGCCAGCCAGCCGGCACCCGGTCACCGCCGAGTTCCTCATACATTTGCTCATTCGGCGACCGGCAAACGGTGACATCCGTCGGAATTGCGTTGGAAATAGAATGTCAATAATTTATTAAGCAGCGATGCTATAGGGTGCTATGCGACTGACAAACCCTTTATTTAGTTGAATTTCTCATTCTTCCAGCGTTTCAACTGCCTGACTTTCGTGGATACATTTATGAAGATATGGGAATGGGTGAAAATTTTAGAAATGCCTGATGTTTTTATGGTGATAGGAATAACCTTCCTTGGCACCAGAAAAAAATTGCAGTCTTTTCAACTGCGTATTTTTTTTTGAAAAATATAAACAATTTCCTCACATGCCTCCTCACCTCAGCATAATGCTGAGCCAGTGTCCGGTTCACTGCCGCAGAGACACACTTTGTTTCATGTTTTATATGTTTCTCTTGTTTATTTTATTGTATAATATGTGTGTCCTGTGTGTTTGTGAATAAATGTATTTTCTTTCTTTCTTTCTTTCTTTCTTTCATACGTTTTGGGTTTAGGACGGCGAATAAGACACTTTCCTTGATCCGTCTCATATTACTATAAATATTTTAAATATCTGACCCTAGCAATGACAAATATAGCTGCTGCAGTTGTCATTATAATTGCCAGAGTCAGTTTACCAAGGATATTTAAGATATTTTTTTGTAATATGAGACAGATCACGGAAAGCATCTTGTTTGCGGTCCTAAACCCAAAACGTAAGTGAGGAACCGGTTTATATTTTTCAAAAATAATTGACGCAGCTGAAAAATCTGAAACTTTTTTTCTGGTGCTGCAGCTAAGGAAGGTTATTTATATTACCAAAAAAACAATCAGGCATTTCTAAAATTTTCATCCATTCCCAATTGGGAGTACCTATAGATGTCTGCCTCGAGCCTCAGCGTAGGCCCGGGCACGATATGCTGTGAATCATCCTTTATTCTGGTACGCGTGAGACGAGTTGTCGAAGCGTCGTCAATCCTCGTTGACAAGGCTCGCGGTGGAAGCAAATGTTTACAGTGAAATCCTTTGATGGGCCGTTCGACAGATGGCTGCGTCAGCAACAGCAACCCGGAATGCCGTTGAAACATCACGCGACGTGTGTGCCTTTCTAAAGCCGGTAGCGGATTAATTAAAGCCCACCCTGTTATTGGGATCTATTCACCTTGACGTATCAAACTAGAATCGGTTTTGAATTAGTTTTCTCATCATCATCATCAGCCTATATTCATCCCACTGCTGGGCACAGGCCTCCTCTCATGAATGAGAGGGAATTAGTTTTCTACTGTCGAGTAATAAATAAATATGATCAACATTAAGGCAGGAAGGTACCAGATAAATTAAAAGTAATTTAGAGTTAGTATAGGTCCAATAGACTTTATTATAGCAGGTATAAATAGTAAATATACTATCTGTACTAAATTAACTGCCAAAGGATTCCTGAAACGCAAATAAACTTAATAGAATGCAACGTACTCACAAACCACACCATTATTGCAACACATCCATTTCATTACCATTTTTATTTGAAAACATACTTAGCGCCACACATCAAGAGTCGGACGACCGCGGATAAATTGCGAGACATTCATGCCGGTATTTGTCACCCTAGACCCTCTCTTGTGAAATTGTGCTCATATTGTAAGGGCTAATCCGCGAGGAGAATTCATCAGGTTCTAACGTGGCCCCTTATCAAGACGACCCTCACTCCATCTACCGACTTTATTTCTTTTCACACCATTCGCAAAACCTTTGATGGAATGCTTTTAAATCCAACGAAGAGCGACATTTTTGTAGCAATGCACCAAAATGTTTTTACGAGAACAATTTTCACTGCAGCACAGAATTTCGATAAGAGTTTCGTTTGCTTTTAGGTAATTCTCTGGGATATTGCAAGAGGTTTCCAGATTCGCTAGCTTGAGAATAGCTAAACGCCTTTGGTGAGATTGGTTAGCACTTAAAAATACCGGCAAGATCGATATCTTGCCGGTATTTTTAAGTGCAATAACAAAGATCAATTCGACTTGACGTTTTGATATACAGAATACAGAATACAGAATTTATTGGTAAAATAAGCATTTTACAAGTCACAATTTCATTACAATATACACCCAATATTTTAAGGTTTTTACCATGCAACATTATTATTACAATTATTTATTCGTTTGATTTCTGTTTAATACGGCGCTGGGTCAATGATCCGTCTGTTTATTTGTCATTTTTTTATAAACTCATCTATTGAGTAATAAGCCTTCTCATTGAGCAATAGCGTGAGTTTGTTTTTGAAAATTTTGTCACTTTTTGAGTCCTTTATATCAGCTGGAACTGAGTTGTAAATGGTTGGTGCCATGATGCTGAGCGAACGTCGAGACTTGGCAAGCCGGCGCCTCGGTACGCACAGCAGAGGACGCCTTCGGGTCGGGCGATCTGAAGTTGGCGCGGTAGTTTTGTATATATCCATATTTTTTCTCACATACATGCAAGCAGTTAGTATATATATACACGGTAAGGTTAATATTTTATGCTTTATAAATAAAGATTGTGCTGGGTAGTCAAGAGGTTTTCCGTCAATTATACGCAGGGCGCGCTTTTGCATTCTAAAAGGTCTGTCGCGGTCAGCGGCAGTGCCCCAGATATCTACACCCTGAATAAGAATTGAATGGAAGTATCCATGGTAAGCTGTCTTGAGATTCTCGACCGTTAGGGTGGGTGCCAATCGGGACAGCGCATAACACGCCGAGGCCAATTTGTCGCACGTCAACTGTATGTGAGGAGCCCATGTTAGTCCAGCATCGATTTCAAATCCCAGGTACTTTACAGTATCGACTTGTGGGATTTTGGTGTTGTGAAGCACAATATTGAGTCCTGTTTTTATCGTGTTTCTAAGTTGAAAATGAACGATGTTTGTTTTATCGAGGTTTAGTGACATACCGTTAGCGGAAAACCATTTCACGATTTGATCAATCACATGACAAAGTTTCGATTTTAGTGTTTCATAATCGTCAGCATGTACGATGACACAAGTATCGTCTGCATACATTATATATTCAGGGCCAGGACAAGCGGTAGTGATATCGTTCACAAGGATCAAAAATAGGTTATTTCCGGCTACGGATCCTTGAGGGACCGCACAATTACCTATTGACTCTAATTTTGATCTAGATTTAAGGACACACGTACTTTGCTTCCGGTTTTTTAAGAATGACGTGATGGTTTCATGGAAGGAACCAGCAATTCCGTATTGAGACAGTTTTGATAGAAGGAGCGAGTGGTCTATCATCTCGAAAGCGCGCGAGAGGTCACAGAAGACTGCGGCGACCTTCCGCGCGTCCTCGAGGTGCCCCAGCACCCGCGCCACCACGTCACGGGCAGCGTCCACCGTCGATCGACCTCGCTGGTAGGCGTATTGCTGACTATTCAACAAGTTATTCGAGGTAAAATGATGCATCAGTTTATTACTAAGTAGTCGCTCAAATACTTTAGATATGATAGGTACCAGTGAGATCGGTCGATAGGATTTGGGAGAGTGTAAGTCGCCTTTTCCTTTGTAGACCGGTTGTACTTTTATTAGTTTTAAAATGTCGGGATATATACCTGCGCAGACACAGTCGTTGAATAAGCATAGAAACAAGGATATAACTTTTGGTGGTATATAGTCTAAGATTTGAGTCGACATGTCATTTATATCTCTTGAGGTTTTGCGTTTAATTTTATTAACAGAATTAATCATTGCAGTTAAGGTGAATGGAGTAAACAAATACGGTACCACTCGCATTTTTTCTAAATAGGTGTGTAGGTATTCGAGAGCGGTGGGAATGCAGGGTTTTGCATTGTTTATATTAGCGCTGATGTAATACTTATTGAGCAGGTCGGCGGCAGCGGCGGCGCGCGCGCTCGCACAGTCGCCTTCCGACCTGCTTACGAGTATGTCTATAGCGTGGCTCCCGTTCTTATTTTTTCTGCATGTTTCATCGGATATTACTCGCCAAACACTACGGCACATGTTTTCGTTACTATTTGAGAACTTATTATTTATATAACTTCTACGTACATTTTTTAACAAGGCCCAATATAAGGGTTCCATTTTTAAGAGATCAGAAAGTGACATATAATCATTTGAGTTTTGAGCAAGTTTCATTTTATATATATGATACTGGTATGACATTTCTCGCGCTCTTTTGTTAGGATTGACATATTATACTTTGATAAATTCATGATGGGCATTAGATATGTATAATTAATTTAACTGTTTAAAAAAATGTTTACTCTATAGAATCTTTACTACCTCCACTCAAATGATAGGTCACCAACTAGCACGTTACTCTTCACGTGGTTCGAAATCGGCGCTGTTATTCACAAACTTAAAATAAGGAGGACTTTAAATTATTCTATGTTGGTTGCAAACAAGCGTGCTGCGCGTCAAATCGAACTAGTCCCCTAATAAGGCTTCTGTTATGGGTAGGTACTAGACGACGATATATTTAATAGATATAAATACTAACTATGATACTAATACTAAGGATTTTGAATGCCGTCTGAGTAGCTCAACCACAGCTTCAGAACTATTTGTCCAAAATAATTATTGTTTGGTATTGATCTATTTAATAAAGCACCGTATCCATTACCATCGACAGAAGTCGTCGTTTGCCACACGACCATTCATACACAGATTCGGCAACGAACGGAATCAGGCCCTTTCTCTTCTTTTAATTTTTTTACTACCCTACATCCCCCATTATTCAGAGCAATGACGCGTATTGCAGTATCCAAAAGAGGCAAACGGGTAGCTCGCGGTTTTGATTTGAGCTCCCGAAGTGTTGTGGAACCGTCCTGTGCAACAAATTTCCGTCCCAGGCCAAGTTGCCTCAGTTCGGGGTGCACAGGGCGGTTCCACAACAATTCAGGAGCTCAAATACCGCGAGCCATCCGGTTGCCTCTTTTGGATACTGCAACTACGCGTCATTGCTTAACTACATTACTCCGGCCAAGATGGACTATCGGACAGCTTAGACTGTAAAATGTGTGGCGCGGCTATGACTATGGAACACTTACTGATTGAATATCATGCGTATCACTGAGTCGAAATGTATCCGAAAGGGTCCTCATCTAGATAAAATAAGATGCTATAAGATGACTACACGTTCGATTGGATTCATCGTTCAACATTTCCAGGTAAGGTTTTGCATGTTTTTTGAGGTTTTCGTCGCTTTTTCACGTCGTATTTTTCAGTCCAGTTTAAAAGAGCCTTTACGGAATAAATATTTTATTTTGATGGTCGATATCATCGAAAAGTGCGTGATAAAACTTCCGCATCACCCTTAACGATCATCCAAGAAGCGGTGCAGATTATCTAATCTTTCTCCTATAAAACTCCCAGGAAATATTCCCGTCGTGCCGTAGTAACCGCGGTAACGGCGGCATTATCGCAGCGACGTCGGCTCATTAACTCGCAGGTTGACGCACCTAGCCTTTGATAAGTTTCACTTTTTACGGCCACCCGCCCGCTCTAACGTTTTAATGTAGTTGAGGCAACCCTAATGAAACAACGGGTAACGACGCGTATTTGCGACAAGAGTTCCGAATACAAATAAGCCAGCAAGCAACAATGAGTACTCGTTGCTTATTAGGACGATATTCGGCGCTTGGCTGGTATTCACTACGCTTACCAGCGATTCACCTCAAGCGGACTAAAAATCTAACTTTCGATTACGCATAGCTGTTTGGAATCTCGAGGTAAAGTTATTCTAGGTACGTGTGGTAACTGGAGTCGATACGGGTTGTGAGTAGCATACCTTATATTTGGGCCACTACTCGTACGCTGTTGACCAAAATAACGGGACATTATTTACTGAGAAGATGTGTAACAATGTGACGACAAGACGACATCTGCACCTAAGTGCTACTTCGGTACATATCGAATGCTGTACTCATGGAGATTATTTTGAGATTTTCGAGCTGTTCGAAGTCTTTCTGACTCGAAGCCGACTAAACTTATTGATACGACAAATATATATTAGTACCTATGTTATTCTGTCACTCGCGCTCGCCTCTACGCGCGCCCATCCTGTGATATAGGTCCTGGGTTAAGGACATTTCGAAAAATACAACTGATATAGTAGGTAAAGAAAGAAAGAAAGATACATTTATTCGCAAACACACAGGACACACATAGGTAGTAAAGTAGCCGTGGCAGGGGCAGCCTCTTGCAATCAGGAACGCTTAAACGTGGAATGTCTTCAATAACGAACTACTGACTTTCAGCACTGGATTTATTACTTAATAATTCTTTTACATGTATAAAGTTTAGTTTAGTTACAAGTTCAGAGCTAATAGCCAGACTGGTCTGAAGGAGAGAATGAACTGTGATGCTGCGCTCTAGTTGTTTTTTCAAGACGAAAATCTGGTAAGAGGAAGGGTTATCTTAATTTGGAAAAATACCATGTCGGCACCGGATTAGAAACGGTCGTAAAATAAATACAACAAATCATTTCATATTCATATTCATATACAACAAATCATCGAGAAATCACGTATGGATATTAAAATTATGATAAGCAGTTTACGCCGAATTAGGTTCGGCCGTAAAAATATTGATAGTACCTAAATCATCTAGAAATTACCTTCATTACACGCTTATTAAAATTATAATAATCATACATTGTTGCACAGTTGCGTCATCACTAAGGGCTAAGGGCTCTACTTAACTCCTTCCTCGTTAGAGTGAAATTATCTGAAAGATTCTCCTGAAAGATAATTTGACTTAAATGACATGTAATAATCTTATTCTTACCTATTTCTATTATAAACATACAACTGTTTCACTTTGAAGTTCTCTTTCTTTCACTTTTAACACACTTCATTAATTGTTCACTTCACTTTATCACTTATTTATCGCTGCAACCAATGATGTAATATAAAAAAGAGGTAGATATGTTGTCTATACGAAATTCCGTGTTTAAAAATGGCCACCAAATCTGACAGCTAACGTTTCCATTGACGTCTCGAAACTGAGGTAAACTGTGCCAATTGACTCAATTTTAGTGTGCCATTTTTCGAGCGCGTATAACCTATCTACCTCTTTTTATATTACATCATTGGCTGCAACCTCACGTTTTCAAGTCAAGGCCGCGAAGCTAATCAGTGAAAGTGAACACATAAAAACATGGCTTGAACTTAAAAACACTTTTACTCAACACTTTGGAGATCAAAGGACCAAAGATTGTTTGTTGGTTGAGTTAGAAACTATTTCAATTCATACGAACAAATCTGTGTCGGATTTTTGCAAACGTATACAATCACTAAAACGTGCATTATTTTTCAAAAGTAAATGAATATCAAGATGAGAGTGCTATGAAAAGTCGGTTCGATTTAAACAACCATTTAGCTTTAAATACGTTTATATATAATCTACCTAAAAGATTAATGAAAATAATTAGACGAAAAGATCCTAAAATTTTGGAAGAAGCACTACAGAAAGTTCTCGAAAAACAAACTTTTCATGATAGGTATAAAAAGAAAACGGTAAACTGGAATAGTTATCCCAGCAAAAGTTTCATTGAACAATTTAAGAGACCTCCTTGAAGCCTTCAACTTCAAATCCTAATCAAATGAGGAACCCTAATGTACACGTAAATGTCAATACCGAGGAACAACTCGCGGGGCCATCCCAAAATGTTCTGATAACGGCCTCGAATATATAAAAGAATTCAATAAATGACCTTTTATATACATCCCAGAAATAAATTCTAAATTGTTATTGGATACAGGTTCAACCAGAAGTTTTATTTCAAATAACTTAGCTT
This sequence comes from Epinotia nisella, assembly GCA_932294315.1. Classification (NCBI taxonomy): domain Eukaryota; kingdom Metazoa; phylum Arthropoda; class Insecta; order Lepidoptera; family Tortricidae; genus Epinotia; species Epinotia nisella. The sequence goes on along the minus strand of OW028682.1, from coordinate 12,615,940 downwards.
AAACACATGCTTTGTAACTAACAAGAATACGGAATCCTTCGAAATCGTAAGCACGCGTGCTATCAGCTGCCATAACGAAACGGTTGTTATTCCGTTATTTCATTTATTTTGTGTCAACTTAACCCATAAATTTTACGTTTAGAACATAGGAGACAGTTACGACGTTTTAATCGGAGTAGACTTGTTCAAACGATTAACCCTTTACAACTGAGAAATCGATTAATGACTCCGTTAGTGGAAATACAGATATTTTATCAACATAAAAATTATCATTATTCATTTTAGAAATCGGAGCACGAACGGAACAAAAGGTCAAACTTCCCACAAACATATATAACAGAGAAGGAATTTTAGAATACAACGAGTTCAATAAGGACGTAAGAATGCCACGTGCATTAGTTAAGTGTTACAACGTATACTCGTACACGGTAATACAAAATACTTCTGATACAGACTTTACACTTACAATACTTGAAAATTTTCATATGACATTATTAGAAAACACGAACAGCTGTAGGTTATTCAATTTAGGTAATAATTAAATCAATCCGAAAATTAATAAATTAATAATATGACAGAAGAAGCAAAAAATTGCATAGTAAGTCTTTGTTTTGACTACAGAGACATATTCTATAATGAAAATATACCTCTTACTTTTACGCATGAAATAAAACACTACATTAGGACAAAAAATAATGATCCCATCAATATTAAACCATATCGACAACCGCCTTCACAGACACAGGAAGTAAAAAATCAAGTACAAAAATTATTAAAGGACAAGGTAGTACCCAGGTTCTGACCATGGAGTGCACCAGTACATCTAGTTCCAAAGAAATGAGACGCAACTGGAGTTCAAAAATATCTAATGGTAATAGATTACAGACGTCTTAATGAAATCACATTAGACGATATCCATTACCCAATATAAAATACATTTTTGATAAATTAGGAAACGTTCTATTTTTATTTTTTTTTTATTTTGATTTTCATTATATTTTGTAATGTATTGAATAAATTTATTACGTTAAATTCAGGAAACGGTCTATATTTCACTACCCTCGATTTAGCGAGCGGTTACCATCAGATTGAAGTTGCTGAATCTGATAGACAGAAAATTGCATTTTCTACACTATTTGGACATTATGAGTTCAGTAGAATGCCCTTTGGTTTAAAGACTGTCCAAGCTACATTTCAACGCACAATGGATAAGATCCTGCGTCGCTTACAAGGAATTCATTGCCTAGTTTATTTAGATAACATAATAATCTATTCAACAACATTAGAAGAACACTTGAATAAATTAAAGAAAGTTTTGGATCAACTAAGAAAATCGAATTTGAAGTTACAACTCGATAAATCAGAGTTTTTGAGAAAAGAAGTCCTATATTTAGGACATACGATTACCAAAGAAGGTTAGTTTTTTTTTGTTAGGTTTACAATGTTAAGATTGAAGCTGTTCTCAAATATCCAATCCCAAAAACACAACGAGAAATAAAAAGTCTTCTTGGATTAGCAAATTATTACAGGAGATTTATAAAAGATTTCGCAAAGATCACAAAACCTTTAAGGAATTGCTTAAAAAATAATTCAACTATTCATTTAAAAACAAGAACATATTAAGGCTTTCAAAACATGTAAAAGTTTACTTGCCCCATTTCTACAATACCCAGATTAAGTATAACAAACCTTTTATTTTAACAACTGATGCTTCAAACATTGCGTTATGAGCAGTGTTATCGCAAGGCACAACAGTAGCTGATAAGCTGGTTGCGTATGCTAGCCGAACGTTATCACAAGCTGAAACAAAATACAGCGCCATTGAAAAAGAACTTCTTGCTGTTGTGTGGGCTGTAAAATATTTTAGAGAAAAAAGTTCTATATTTATACTGATCATTGCCCTTTAGCATGGCTGTATTCCCTTAAGGAACCCAACAGTAAATTAACACGGTGGAGATTAAGACTTCAAGAATATAACTTTGAGATAACTTACCGTAGTGGAAAACAGAATACAAACGCAGATGCCTTATCTCGAATTAAATGTAACAAATTAGATACAGTAAACCACGATAACACTGATGATGAGCAAACTTTAACAGCGTCCAGCGTCCGGTATAGAAGAAGACAAATTAATTGAAATCGATGAAGCTCAATCAAATATACCTACAATAAATGAAGCGATAGATACAAAATCAAATCAAATACTATTTTTCCAATGATTTCAAAATGAGATAGCAATAAAAGACATCTCGCGACCCAATCAAAAGATTTTAGAAATTTACCTACCCATTGATAAGCCAGAACTTTTACTAAATACCAGTTGGTCGATCACGTAACGCATGGTACGTGCGTCGGGTAGATCTAAATGTCAATTTTTATATGGAAAAATGACAGTTGGATCTACCCGACGCGCGTTCGGAACGTTACGTGACTACCCCCAGGTAGCTAACGACAAAAACAGGATGTAGAAACGATCTGACAGGATCTGGAAACGACCTATGCTTAAAAATTATATTTCACTACCATTCCATGGTTATGAAACATCATACTACAAGATCAACGTTCGCAATTATTAATTTTAGTGCGTGACAATTTCGTTTTCGCGTTGCTTTTGTTCACAATTATTCAAGGATATAATAACCCTGAATTATCGGGTTTATCGGGTTTTTTCATTGCAATGGGATATCATATCCCTTTAATTTGCACCGGGATTTTTAAATCCCTATATTTAATTTGATAGGCCTGCCTAAATTAGGTACACAATCATACATAATAAAAAGAAAACTTGTCTCTGCACATTGGATAGGTTTTGGTAAAGAGGGAAGAGGTTCTTGTGATGAAACCATATGGATCCCCCTGATTCTTCCTTCCTGGACTCGTAACAAGTAGGTACTCGTAGTTAGTTAAGAATTTCGAGACTCGCAATGTATATCTTAATTTATAATCGTAATCCTTTTTAAACGATTGTGATGAACGACAATAATTACGTTTTGACGTTCGCAATTTGCAGAGAACTTGCTGGGATTGTGTTTGCCAATTCACAAAATTTGTTTGTCTTGGTAGGTGCGCAATGTTCTTAATCCTTGATAGGACGACACAGCAGTGCGGAATAGTAAGTAAATGGTCACTTATTGGATGTTCGGCACTCAAACCGTGTTTCTGGTGAAGCTGATGCGCCGCGGAAGGCCGTGGGAGGACTCGTACCGCCTGCGCCAGTGAAGTAGCCGTGGCGGGGCCAGCCTCTTGCAATCAGGAACGCTTCTACGTAAAATGTCTTCAATAACGAACTACTGACTTTCTGTACTGGATTTATTACTTATTAATTATTTTACAAGTATAAAGTTTAGTTTAGTTACAAGTTCAGAGCTAGTAGACACACTGGTCTGAAGGAGAGAATGAACTGTGACGCTGCGCACTAGCTTATATATTGATTTCACAAGGCGATAATCTGGTGAGAGGAAGGGTTATCTTAATTTGGAAAAATACCGTGTCGGCACCGGATTAGAAACGGTCGTAAAATAAATATAACGAATCGCCGTGAAATCACGTACCTATGGATATTAAAATTATGACTTAAACCGAATTAGGTTCGGTCGTAAAATATTGATACTAAATCATGTAGAAATAACCTTCATTACACGATTATTAAGATTCTAATAATCATACATTGTTGCACAGTTGCGTCATCACTAAGGGCTTAGGGCTCTATTAACTAGGTACCTAGTTAACAGTAAAAATAAATTATTCTTACATTCTACATTATAATAAGCAAAACTCATGAAATTAATCGTAAAAACACGATTAATCTTCTATTTTAAAGATCTTAAAATACATTCAGGTCAATAAGTTTGTGACAAAATTTCATTTTTGGTACAAGCTTTTATTGCCAAGTACCTATACTTTTCTTTTTACCGTCATCAACCTACTCATTGAGACGATTCTAACGAACCCAATCCAAACTCAACGGGTTTACGTATTGAATTCCCATGGTCACCTTCTGTCTCCATCAGCAGATCAGCTCGATGGTACCATAATATTGGATTGTCAGCCAAACTATACTTAGACCCAAAATTAAAACTCAATCGGTTGAAGGTGGTTCAAAATTCAGTTCCAAGATATATCCCACAGTGGTCCCACGCTAACAAGCTAAAAAACAAACGAACTGGTCAAGTTAAATAAAAGCTTGTTTTAGGTTAAGTGACTTCAAAATTACTAATACCTACCAATACCAAACTAATACTGCAATCCTGTACAAAACTTGAGTAAAAAGTTTAAAATGCCTAACGTAGAAAGAAACTGCTAATATTTATTTATTACTTTATTGTACAAATAAAAAAGTGGCTCTATGATACGTAGAACTCGCGAGCCTGTAATTTTTTTTTCGAAAACGAGAATCGACATAAAATTCTACATAATTAACGAACCTGCTCACAAAATTTCACGAGAATCGGTTGAGAAATGCGGTCTGTAGAGGAGAACAGCCGGACAGCGGGACAGCGCTACAGCACAACAGCCGGACAAACGAATTTTGGCTCAAGCTGAAGCATAGAGTTTAGATTTTCAATAAGTTTCTGTTGCCAACTGTACTTTTCTGTATAGGTACCGTCATCGACTACGCACTGAAACGATTCTAACGAGCCCAAACTCAACGGGGTTACGTCTTCAAATACAGATGCCGCCAGTAGCGCCATCTATACGTTGTAAGGAGCATTACACGTTTTCCGCGGGTGCTAATCGTAGGGCAAAAAACTTACAAAATTAGATTTTATGAATTATTATGAGTATTTTATTTTACTCATCACAAAAAACAATACTGTTTTTTTATAAAATTAAATATTAGTGGGTCAGTTAGCTCAATACGGACCATTGTATAATGACAGAACGACGAACTGTCTAAGTGACGTGACGTATCCCAAGTGTTTACGAATTACCCGAAGGAAGTATACTTTTCGTTTTGGAATAGCTGTTCATTTTAATTAAATCGAAATCCAATCATTTTACTGACATAACAAAATGAAGAATGTTCGATAATTAGTATTGTGAAAGCAGGAGCAAGCAGGTAAGTGCTTTACTTAATTTATTCAAACTGGAATCGTAAGGAAATAATTTCCGTAATGTATTCAGGTAGGGATGGCGTAGATATTAAATCAGAACTCTCGATTTACTTGTCGACACTGCTTTCGCTTTACATAAGTTTGTTAGTTTTTTATCACACGTACAGTGAAAAAAGTATAAATAGCTCATAAGACTACTATACACCAATTTTTTCAATCAGTGAAAGTGGCAATAGCGTAAATTCCTAATGCTTCGCAAAAATACTTTTGTTTGCAGTAGTTATTTTAATGAACTACGTAATGTATCTTCACTGTAAATAAATCTTATAAATTTTGTAATGGTGCATATGTTTAGCAAATTTAGGTGGTTGAACTTGCAATTTTCACATAAATAAGCATTAATTATGTTCATCTTTTAATTCAATGAAAATAGATAATTTAAATAGCGCCACATTTTTTTAATGTGTGTCTGTAAAACAGCAGTGTGGTTTCAAACATATACTTGTACAATGCCACAGTTACTTTGGCTTCTTTCAAGTGATGGTGGCAAGCATATGGGAATCATTGTCTATGTATGCCTTGTTTCTTATAATTAAGTGATCCCGTGTTCAAGTAACCCCAAGTTATTTATTTTAAGTGAAACATGTTACATTCCGGTATGCAATATGCAAAGAACCTCACAAACACCTCATTATTATTAGTATGAACTATATGTGTTATTAACAAGTAGGCTCATTTTTTTTAAACCATCTTCAATCAGTAATTATATAGGTATGTAAATACATAATAATGAAAAGCTAGGGTGTGCCTGTTGTGGCTTGCTGTTCTGAGTCAAGCATATTTCGTCTTAAAAATATATTATGATTCATATTCATATACTCTAAATATTGTATTATTAGAATTTGATAAGTGTTATAAAAATAAATAAATAAATATTGTGGGACAATTCACACCAATTGATCCAGTCCCAAACTAGGCAAAGCCTGTACTATGGGTACTAGACAACGGATAAACATACTTATATAGATAAATACAAACTTAAATAGATATTAAACATCCAAGACTCAGGAACAAACATTTGTATTCATCATACAAATATCTGCCCCGACCGGGGATCGAACCCGGGACCTCAAGCTTCATAGTCAGGTTTTCTAACCACTAGGCTATTCGGTCGTCATTATGAATTGCTTGACCATTGCTCTGTGAGTAAACTACACTACTTACAGTAATCGCTACCACATATTTACCAATTAATCAAAATGTGCACCATTGCCTCAGTTTGTCTTCAGTTGGTAACTAAAAATGAGCAATTAGTATGTAACTATTTTTTGTTTCACAGTTATTTACTATATATTTATATTATATTTACAGTTATACGTATTTGAAATAATAATGTATGTTAGGAAGAATTTATACAACTACCCAACAAACACTGATAGGCCCAAGGTTACCAGAAGCGCAGGGAAGCTCAAAACAACTTTTTACAGGCTAGTAAAAGCGAAAAAGTCGTTCTTGGGAAATTGTATAAAATTCTACAATAAAATTCCAAAACACATTACCGAACTTACTGACTCTAAATTCAAATCTGTCGTAAAACGGACACTTATTTCAAAAGCATATTATAAGATAAACGACTACATCATGGATAGGGATATTTGGCAGCGATAAAATCCTGCACTAGAAACCTGTCGTAAAATAAATAGGCTTTCTACTGTAGCAATGTAATTTTAAAATTTTATAATACTCTGATACTGATATGATATATTGTATACTGTTTTGAAAAAATGACACCTCGCCGAGTTTTTTACGCCGGTTCTTCTCGAGGCAGAGGTTTACTTTCCGAACCGGTGGTAGTTTATCGACATTCATAGGTGCATGTAATATGCCTAAATTGAAGAATAAATCACTTTGACTTTGACTTTGATATGGAATCTAATGATTTTGAAATAATTTGAATTTTCACCAGTATCTACTACATCTAGTGGTTAGAATAAGTGGCCTGTCGGCATTTCAATATAAAAAGATTTTGTATAGTATTGTGTGTTCTAATTATTCTGGAAGTTTACTTGTGAAAATCGGTCCCCAATTCTTCAGAAAAACCTATTCCCACTGGTACCTATGATGCCTTTATCATCAACTTACAAACTAACTCGGATAAAAGCTCACTCAATCTAAAAAAAAATGTTCTGTGGAGCTATGCATGGTGAATGGTGATATTTTGTTGTATTTTCAGTATAAATAAATAAATAATAATAATAAATACAGCACTGTTTACATTGTACAAAAAATAAGGAACAATAAGTACCCAATTATTCATTACCTATATTATTCATTACGGCTTTCTGCTCTGATAACACTAAACGCGCATCGGCATTGATTACGTCTGTGATGTAATGAGCGTTTAGATAGGTAGTCATTATCGATGAATGGCATAAAGTAGCGAGGCTGCGCGCGCGCGTATAGTTCGCGTCGAACGTGCCCGTGTTGTACACGCGTTGCGAAAATGGTTAATGATTGAATCGTGTTAAAAAGGAAGTTATTGTGTGACGGTGAGTTTTTAAACATTATAGATGTGTAAATTTAACGATATTTTTTTAATAGTTTATATCGGTTTTGTGTAATCCTTTGGCGTAATGAAAGTGTTACATTTGCGTAAATTTTAGTCGAGTGTTGCTGTTAATTAAATAAATTGTATCAACTGCGATTTTTTAAATCCTAGGAATAATTTTTTTTTTATCATGCACCATTAATCGAAGCGAACAAAGTTCTCAGTTTCAATTTAGGCCAAAAAAAACGTATGTCCGGATGTACTCTTGTACATGGTCGCATTTCTCAACAGATTCTCATGAAATTTTGTGAGCGGGGTCAATAATTACAGTGTTATATGTATACTTAGACTTTTTATGTCGATTAAATTATACAAAATGAAAAAAAATACTGAATAAACATGCTCGCAAGTTCTACAGTTTACAGAGCCACTAGTAAATATAAAATGAGGTACTTGAGTAAAAAAATATCCTAGTTAATGACGACGACTGCGTTACGCGACAGAACTTTTTATTTTGATACAATCTGTTTATATATGCGTCTAATTTGCGTTGTATACACATTTGGCTGCGCCTGATAAGGAGCAGGACCATCGTTATCAAGTCATTAAATTCGTTTTTTTGAGGTATGTTGCGAGTAGTGGTAGGGCACAGTGAAATGTTATGTCGCTCATATTTCGAGCAAACCAGCTGGCGAAGTACCTACTCCGTCTTACAGCCCCTATTTTGTAACTTGTATTAAGCTCGCCTCAACGCTTACCCACAAATATATTTAGACGACGCGATACGTAGTAACTAAGCGTAGGTAGAGGTCTAGTTTCATTAGGCGTGACGAGTGACATGAGACGCATGAGAGCATAAAGGATATCAGCCGAGAAGACCGCAGCTATAACGTCTACTTGCTCTGTAAGTACTTAGGTATGGTGTTGTGTTTCTGGTGATGCTAGGTTGCCAGATCACCCGAGGATGTGCTGTGTTAAAATTGCATTTGTCTGATCAATAAAGAGTCGACAACGCGCTTGTGATTGTTCTGGAGTAGCTAGCGTCCATAGGCTTCGGTGTCGTACCGTATGCTTGTGTGCCACCGTCGAAGTATACAAAAGATAGCCGGTGTGATGATTAATGGACGGCTGACGGATGAAAATTACGTCAAAATAATGTCGAACGATATACGTAATATGGATATGATATGACTACAATTGATTTAAAATATGTAAAAGTAAATAGGCCAATCAACTATTTATAGGTACGTTAGTACAAAAGTGTATTTTACTAACGGTAATAACGGTAACGGTGATAATTAAACATAGGTACTTGGTCGCGATCAAGCATGTTGTGGTACATCCGAAACGTCGAGTAACCTCAAAGAGGTAAATAAGTAAGTTTGTTAGTATAAATAATGGATGGCAGGTGAGGTAAGCCTAGTTAGCTTGGCAGTGACCCGCGAGCATGTCAATTCAAGTATATCCTCTTTTAGCATCCAACCCATAATGCATAAACCTTGCCTTTTTTAGAGCGGTTACACGACGACTTTTTGCAGTGATACAAACGCGCGTTTTACGTACGTAACTGTATTCCACTATAACCATGTATTCATGGTACATGGTACGCGTACCATTTATTAATTGGAATGTGTCCGAAATGATACAGTTAGGCGACTGATATTCAGGGACGGTTCCATCGGATTATGCAATAGCTATTTATTCAATCCAATGTCTGAGATGGTCGGAAAGTTATTAGCCCTAGTAAAATATGGTCTGAAGGACGGATATTTTTTTTTTATATTGCTAATCAGTAAGTGTATTAGAACTTTGTTAATTAAGATGCACTTATCGAGCGATATATTCGCAACAGCGAAAAAGCTCACAAAAAAAAAAAACTGTATTCCGACTTCCGACACTAGCCATTGATCACCTGTCTAAATCACCTACATGGCTATGGCGGCCCATACTCGTACACAATGAGTAAATACTGACAATCCACCATAGCTGTCTCACTCAATAACATGCGATAGAATGAGACAGCTATGGTGGATTGTCAGTAGGTATTTACTCACCGTGTATTGGCGGCCTATCAATAGGACGGCCCACGAGCTGTGTCGTTGCGAGATAGACTATCCGTGTTTTTCTAATTAGAACGCTTAGAGAGAGACGGATAGTCTATGTCGCCGCGACACAGCTCGCGGGCCGTCTTGTGATAGCCGTGCTGTATCGATAATATGTATCTCTTGTAGCGCAGCAAAAAGTACATGATAGTTACCGTTCTTAGCGCATAATGTGAGACTGTATCACAGAATAAGTAATACCTAGTACCTACTAAGGTACAGCAGGACGCTCCTAGTGAAGAGCTGATGACGTTAGTTGACCAGTTTTAACCATAGAAAATACGAGAGTGAGGCCCTGCTTGGGAAGATATTCGTTCTGGCTCCAATGCCAAATATGGCTTTATAACGTCATACAAGCCAACCATAGTTTGTGATTAGATCGATCTGTGTAAGATTATTCTTTAATAATAATTTACTTTAAACACTAAGTTTAAAGCGACTTCAATTCTGTACTTTGCCAAGCCACGTTACATGAATATTTCCACATTTCCTTCCCACTTTACCACATTTACTTTCCGAGAGCAAATGCGTTGATTATTAAGCACAGAAAAAACCCAAGTCGCTATATGTGGTGTGGGCCGATAATATTTAAAGAAAAAAAAAAGAAAAGAAGACATTTATTCACTACACAAAAGACACACAGAGGAGTCCCGTCGATTCCTCGAGGATCTCGGAATCACCTTTGACACTTCATTAGTTGCTACTTCAACGGAATCATATTTGACGTAGTTTACATCATGGAGGAGTTAGATAATCATAAGTATATTTTAACAATAGTTTTGTAAGATTTTGTAATTACTAACCAGTGGATCTAATAAAGTTATCTGAATAAATAATAAAATAATAATAATAATAAGTCATCTGTTTGAAGTCGGTAAAAAATAGTTATATAGATATCCTTAACGTCCCGTAACAAATATCCTGAGTGTATCTTGTCGTAATTCTCGTATAAAGATACCTACATTATTCCTCCCTAATTAATGATCTCGACTAATGTCAAAGAGAAAGTTTAATGGGATTAAAAAACTTATTTCTGTATGAGAATCAGATATTTGGTTCTCCATTCACCTTGGTTGTTTCTGAACTGCGTAGAACTTAATTCATTCATACGATTAATTAATGATATCTACACCCTATTCCATATAAGATTAAAAAATCGTGCGTTAATCTAATCGTCATGCGATTTTAAGAAAACCATTTTGAAACGCAAAAACATTATTATTGTTATGTTTGAAAGCACTTATTGATCGAAATAAATAAAACTTGTACAATATTTTGCTTTGATATCCTACTAGATAAACGAAGAAACATAGAAGAATTTGTCCGTTAAAATATTAATGTTATTATGGATTGCGGTATAAGTTTTAAAGCGTAGTAGTAGTATAATAGTACATTTCGATGCTAGTGCGGAAAGTATGTCATTACGTTACGAGTACCGAGATATCTTGCCTCGAGCTGTAGGCGAGTGGCAAGACTCGGGACGAGTGAAGAATGAAATTTCCGCACGTGTATAGAACGACGTTTTTTAATACAGTTACGAAAAAATAAGAAAAACAACAAGTAAGGAATTCGAAACTTTTATATTATTAATTCTGTAACATCATTGTAATACAGTTGAAAAATAATGAAGTTGTTCAAAAATATATATATTTTTAAATACAGTTCTATCTTATTTATTTTTATTGACATAATAATGAATAGTACAATTTGTACAAGGAAAAGTGAAAAGCACTAGTTCGCGAAAACCAACTTTCCGCACGCTAAACAGCTACGTAAAGTAGCACTTTTTGAGCAACTGTATTAAAAAAGTATTTTAATGGAACGCAAAGGCCAATATTCTCACCCGTATGGGTGAAAAAAAAAAATACAAGTCATGCGTCTTATATCTATCTCAAAGGGGTTTTCTGTGTCACTTCACTAATAATGTAATAATGTAATGTAATGGGTTACTACATGAATAAAGAACAAATTTATTTATTTATTTAATACATTTTGGTTTAACCTTTTGACAGCGAGGGTGCAAATCAAAACAATGAATAAAATGAAACTTCTGATATATATTTATAAATATTGTCATGTCAAAATTAATGTACGTATAATGAACTATTAAAAAAAATTGGTCAAGTTACTTGTAATGCTTTTTATTAGGGTTCCGTAGCCAAAATGGCAAAAACGGAACCCTTATAGTTTCGTCATGTCCGTCTGTCCGTCTGTCCGTCTGTCCGTCTGTCCGTCTGTCTGTCTGTCCGTCTGTCCGTATGTCACAGGCATTTTACTCGAAAACTATAAGGTGTATTTGAATAAAATTTTGAGGATAGGTGTATTTTGTTAGCCGCTACATAGTTTTGTAATTAAAATGACAAAAAAAAATTTTTTAGGGGTGCACTCCATACATAAAACTAAAAGTCAAATTTTTTTTTTTCATTGTGACCCCCCGTGTGGCACATCAATCGATAGGCCTTTCAAAATAAATATAAGGTTTCTTAGCATTTTTTTTGATTAAGTGAATAGGGTCGGAGATAATCGCCCCGAAAGTCACCAAAATTCTGTCCCCCCCCCCTCTAATTTTTGAACGGTGTATTTTAAACATATGGAAAAATTCATGGACATAGGGCTTATTAATTTCATTCACCGAAAATTGTTTTGAACAAGATCGGTTCAGAGGTTTTCGAGATATTGCTGAAAAACCGCCTTCCTCAAAGAAAAGGACGTAAGTGCCGTAAAATTTCTGTGACGATACGACCTTTTTAATAGGCACGGAACCCTTCGTTTTGCGTGGTCCGACACGCACTTGGCCGGTTTTTATTACATAAAATTATCGAAAATGCGCAAAGCGCACGCGCGGCTGTGGCCGCCTTTAGCTTTCAAAGGGTTAAAGGTTATATGTACAGATCTACATATACAAGCAATATAGCAAGGAGGTTATATGTAAAGCACACTACAAACGATGTCATTTGTCATATCAACTTGTTATAGTCTTAAAGGTACTGCTGTGTCATGCCAACTATAGCAAATTGCTACGTCTGTAATGACCTTTAGTGCCACCAGGCTTGAGCTATTACATTAATTCTTACCCGTACGTCATCATCAGCATGATACCAGCCGAAAAACGTCCACTGCTGTAGGCCTAACCAAGAATGCCACAATGACCACCCGCATCAAGCGTGGTGCGCAAAATTGTAGCGATTGGGTTTCCAATTGATATCTAGTCCTTTCACAATCACTTAGCGTACTTTAAAGGCCAGCAATCCAGTTCTGTGTTATAATACACTTCCTTGTTTTGACACAAACAGGTTTTGTCGGCGTGAGAAATGATACCCGTAATGTATCTTGGATTGAGTGAGAAAAATTGTGGCATCTCAGAATCAACAACATAACACACACATGACGGTTGCATACAAGCGTATGGCCTGTCTGATAGAAGTTTGTGATTCCAGAGAAGTCACAAGCGCGTTGACGACCCTTTAGGGAAAGCGGGGCAGTTTGGTACACCTTTTCCTGACATTGATTTTTGCCCATCTAATTAACTAAAAACAAGTCTTTTTTGTACTTACTTAATAACATAACTACTAAGGTATACAAATTTATAATTTTTTAAATTAACATTAAGTAGTTCTATTCAGTTTCCAGGATATATCGTCGTTTGTAAGCAATACTTAACAGTTTATTTTTAATTATTGATTTCTATCGGACGACTGAACGCAATAATATAAATCAAGCAGAACTTAAATTCTGGTAGGTATACTATTACACGCATTTCAGCTGTGTGACAGTTAAGACATTAAAAGGGCACTTTCATACATCAAAGTACCCTGCTGCTAGGGCAGAATTGATCAAATCCCATATATATCTCATTTAATGAGTATAGTCAAAAAGATGAGTTAAAGGTAAACCAAACAAAAAAAATAAAAAAATACTATAAAATTAAAAAAAGTGCAACCATTCTTAAAAACTGAGTAAGTACGTCAAAAACTCAGAAATAATTGGTACTATAACCGTCCGCGAGGATATTACGGTTTTCGTTTTACTTTCAGAGAAAATCCGATTTATCACATACGCTACACATTTTTTTTTTAAATATAAGTCTTTATTTAGTGGGCCAAATTATCCAAAAATCAATGTTTCCGAAAAAAAGTATCCTAAAATTTTAAATTGTATATTTCTATAGAGAGCCAATTTGCAGCCCACAGTATGGCGGGACGAGGCGAGGATTAAATCCAACTTGCATAAAATGTATACTTATTATATATACTAATAATAAAAATTCTGTAAAAAAGAAAAAAAAATATAGCCTATCCCATCCTGAAGGTCCATACTGTAACATGTCCGAATTTCCCGCTGTCTGTCTGTCCGGCTGCTCTCCTCTAAAAGTCGCATTTCTAAACCGATTCTCGTGAAATTTTGTGAACAGTTTCGATAATTACATAATTTTTTGTCGATTCAGTTTTTTTTTTATTAAAAAATATATATTAAACCAGTCTTGTGAGTTCTACAGCTCACAGAGCCACTAGTAATATTAAATAGTATAGATTATCTCAAAACAATTGCGTCAAAACTTACTTATTAATATTATTATATTGGTGAGGCTTTATACCTATTACGCGTTATCTGATTTATTAACTTTTATAATGCCTAATACTTCTGTAATATTTAAATGCGAAAAGTATTATCTACAAGGAGATTTTTTTTCTCGTTTCGTAAATAGTAGTATTTTATTAATAGTTTTGTTTGGGTTCTCTTTACGGAGATAAGAGTGGATTGACCTATTAATGTACAATCATTATTTATGTTAAACATTAAGAATATGAATAAGATTTTTTTATTTGCTATAAAGATAAAGAAAAACAAAACACATGCAATACAATAAAAAGTTACAATAAATAGATCCGTATTACAACGTGATTAGACTCATCCTAATTGCGGCCCAGACACTATCGGTTATAATATGACATTACTTTTAAGTAATGATGTTAATTATTTTATTACGATGACCTTAGAAGTAGATATTTTTATACAGGGTGTTACAAAAATACCCCTCCAGCGTATTTGATTTTTGTACCTTTCGGTAATGGAACCAGAGTTGTCCCACTTGCCGCACCGGTGAAACTCAGCTCCTCCGCACCACTGAGTCGACAACTTCATCCGATCGTAATTGACAATGACACTCATCGTCGCGCCGCCGGCATTGTGCTGCGACGACGATGACATGTAAACGTGACAACCCTAACTCTAAAGGTGGTGATGGACTTGAGAATCCTTAAATTTTGTCGAACTGAACAACAAACAGCCAAACATCGCTCCGAACATTTTCACGGTCATTATAGCGAACGCTCTAGTAACGGTGGGCGGAAAGGGACGGCGGCGGAACAATAACAAATTTGCTCGGCTCGCCAAAAAGCTCAAAGCAAATTTACTCTTCGTTTCGGTAGAATGCTCGCTAGAATGCTCGCTAAAACGCTCCTGTTTATTTTGTGAGCTTTCACCTGTAATGTAACATTCGCTAGAATGTCTCAAGTCTATCAGCACCTTAACAAAGTACATTGTATCGGTAGAGCGGGTTGCCATTTTTGAGTTTTGTGAAACATCGGTTTTGTCAGGCACTAAGTATGTAAGTACTATTATTTATTATGCGAAGGAACACTAAAACATCCTCGTTCCTTTTCCGTAAATGTGACTCTCCGTCTTTGGCGCTGAAAACATTGAATTACCATGTAATAATGATCGCTGAATATACTACACCGCCATAAGATAGGAGGACGCAGCAGTGTTAAAATTGTTGCTCTAAAATTTAGACCAAGGTAGATTGTGTGGTGGCTGATTACGTAGTGCCTAAATAGTCAATGGACAACCAGCGAAGCTAATTGAATTTAATAATTATTTCACCATAATGTGGTATTTGTTTCCATGGATAATATGTAAAAAAAAAAATTGAACCGTTTATTTCATTTAAAAAATACATAATAATTACAATCTTAACCTCTAATCTTAAATGTAAAAGATTTTTCGAGTTAAGGAGTCTGCCTGTAGATATGTGACTGTGTCTGGGAAAACGGACCACTTAAGCGGTATGGAGTTATTAATATCTCCTAAAACTAGGTAAAACTATTTATTCAGTGAAAACAGAAATATTTTCCTAGGTGTAATCATTCTGTTTTTATAAATTTTTAAACATTCAGAAGGCAAAATGTACGAATTAAAAAAAATATATTTTTAAGTTTACGCTCGTGAAAAATACACTTCCACTTGGAAGTTATGGAATGATTGGTAACAAGTTAATCTACTGTCATCAAAGATTTATGATATTTAAAGTATTAATAACCGATTAGTATTAAAAACCCATTCTGCGTAATTTTCGATAAATCTTTAAAAATGCATATAACTCGGAAACTAAAATCCTCAAAGTGGTCCCTTTTACTAGACACAGTCACATATGATTGGAAGGTCCGTAAAGATAAACATCATGTGACTAATAAGTCATGTGATACTCTAATATGTTGTTATATAAAAATATTGTATATACCTATATGTTATGATTTCAGCGCTGTTATTTAAATTACTAAATACTTAATACATAGAAATTCATAAGAATACATCCAAGACTCAGAAAAAATATTCATGCTTATCACAAAAATATTTTGCCCTTACCGGGATTTGAACCCACGACCGCCAGCTTCGCAGGCATTGGGTCAAACAGGTCGTCAATATGCATATTTCTGATTTAAATGGAAGTCAATGAACTTGTCTACATAAAAAGGTGTTTAATTTACAGAACAAGATAGAAAAATGTAGCGAGTCACCGTGTCATTCTAGTCCAAACATTTATGCCAATTCCAACGATGGAAATATATATGCGTCAGTAGACAAATTTAGAACCAAAAGATCGAGAAAAAGTTAATCGATTCTACGGGTGGACCATAACTCTTTTTACATTTCAAACTAAAATAAAATGAAAACTAATAATATCAGATGAAAACCGTTTATTAATTATGAAAACACATGAATAGGGATTTTATTTTTAAAAAATTACGTCATCCATATGTGATCCTTCATTATTTTGGCATTGCCGTAACCTGGAGCGAAAATTTTCAGTGACGGCCTGACAACTGTTCCGAGAAATGTTTTGCATTTCCTCGCGAATACGTTGCTTCAATTCTTCAACAGACACTGGGTTGGTCTCAAAAACTTTACTTTTAAGGTATCCCCAAAGAAAAAAATCCATTGGGGACAGGTCCGGGCTGCGAGGAGGCCAGTTAATGTCACCTCTTTTGGATATGACTTTTTGGCCGAAAATTTCTCAACTGCAGCCTGGTGGCGTGATCTTGAGACTTTAATGCCTGTACCATTTGGATTTTGTACGGATGAAAACGTAAATCTTTATGAAGAATGCGGATTAAAGATGTTCTGGGCACATTTAAGACGCTAGACCGCTTTCGAGTAGAGAGCCTGGGTTGTTCACGAACAGACGCTCTTACACGTTCCATATTTTCGGGATCTCTTGATGTCCTAGGTCGGCCGGATCGTGGTTGTTTTAACGTTGAACCTGTCTCTTCAAATTTCTTTACCCAACTTTTAATCAATTGAATTGATGGAGCTTCACTTTTATGCCGTATATTGTAATGATTGCAATATTTTCGTTGCGATAATGTTAAAGAATCGTTATTTTTATAATACTCGCGTACGCAGAACGCACGTTGTACTCCGGTGAAGGACGCCATGGCACTAAATTCCCATTGGCCGCTCTTGCATTTCGTAACCCCGCCGACTTACCCCGCCACCGCTCCCCGACGCAGCTACCGATTCAAAAGTTAACGGACTTTTGGTCCACCCGTATAATCGATTCCCTTTTTCTCGATCTTGAAGTTTAGGTAAACATTTTTAAATATAGGTAAGCATTTTTTTTACGTTGGGGCGAAGCGAACAAAGTACTCCGCTTCATCTTGGCCAAGATTCTTTCTTATCTCCGTTTATCCAGCTTTTCTCCTATACAGGTCGCATTTTTCAATCGTATCTCGTGAAAATTTGTGAGAAGGTGTAATAAATATATATTTTAATTTTTTTAATAAAAAAAATCGGTTAAGTGCGTGTCGGAAACTCGGCAATCAGTGTTCCTTGCTTTCAACTGTTTCAATTTCCAAAATTTAAAAAAATGTTGATAAAAAGACAGGCTCGCGTGTTCTACAACCCACAACGCCGTCACTAGTTTATCTATTTTAGATCACAATGTAGTCTACCTATTAGATATACTTATATAATTTGTTGTATATGTATTTATATTCAGAGATTTATCGCTGAAAAAGGTTTTATTGTTGACTGTATTTATACTAATGCCAGTTATAACTCACCACAAGTTACCAGTAAGTTCTTCTCTTCTCCGGTCACGAACAGATTTGACAAAACGCGAGGTCAAGATATAGTAAGCGAGTCCAATCAAGTTGTGAATCGCCAATAACCTGGCGTGTACTGCAGACTGCAGCCCGGCTAGCATAATAGGTTTTATGGTCACGTTTTACTGCCTAAATGTACTGAAACGTCACGTAAAAGTGATCATGCTAGTGCTGCTACTGGGCCAGATCCGGATCCATACGATTGAAGGGAAAACGGTCGCGCGCACCGAATTGACAAGTGGATAACGATGGTCAAATCTGGGTTAAATGGTCGTTTAAGAATCGTAGGTAATGTATTTCGGTGAGGATGGTATGACAGAAATTACGATGTATTAGAAAGGCGGCATTCTATTCAACTTACTCTTCAGATCGGGCAGGTCATTTTACAGCCTCTCAGCTTGTTTACCAAATACATGACATAACGAAACTTAGGTCTTTATGTATGGTTGAGATTATTTAATGTCACCGACTTTTTTATAAAACTGTCATTGGATTTGGAGCCTTCTATCTTGGACGGTAGAGTTGCTTTTGAATGGACTACTTTTAATGCAATTCGGCAAATACAAATAAATTCAAGTATAATTTATGTTATACGTGGCCATAATCGTCAGGTATCTCAATTACTGCCTCAAAAAAATTGACAACCACCTTTAATATAGTCAAGAGAACATCCAAAAAGCGTAAAGCAAAAATCGTTATGGTTTTGAAATTTCGTTCAAATTGACCTGCTTACAGGCTTCTTGAGTATATGTAATCAGGGCTATAACCGCGAAAACCTTTAAAATATATCCGTCTCTATCGTACTTGCCCGAATCGAGTGACATACGAACTGTCATTTTCGGGTGTTCCCATTATGACAATGGAAACAAATATTCGCGCTCATCACACAATGTTTTACCCTTACCCCGGAATTTGAACCCACAGCAAATAGGCAATAGTCAGCCTAGGCCTGCCCCGAAGAGTGCCACAATGACCTGTCCTGCGGACTCTCGCGACTTATACCAGTCCATCAGTCCACCTTGTCTCCCCACTGACACATCTGTCAACCCACGCTGCTCCTGCCGGTACGTGGTCGCCACTCGAGAACTTTTCCATAATGTAATACTAATACTTTAACCTACAATCTTTATGCACCAATAAATTATAGCAGTGAGACTAGCTCGTCCCGGCGCTAGTGTGGGTGAATGAATAATTCCAACGTTCAGCTCTTCTAGTGGCATTGCTTTGCATTCTAATAGCTAGTTTCGTGGTGTAGCGTTGTCGCTTTGACTGTGTCTAATGTGCCAAATGCTTTGCTTTATTTTGGTTATAAATTGAAACTTGTAGCAAAATGTACTAAGACGTTTTGTGGTGTATTCTCAAAAAAATGAAATTACATTTCGAAGTTTTTTTTTTTATATCTTCCCTTGACGCATGCGAGGGGTGTTGTTGTAAGTTTAATATGTCTATCTGTCTGTGGCATCACTCAAAGGATGCACCGATTTGAGTTCGGTTTTTTTAGTTGAAAGTCTTGTCTGTTCTTAGCTGGGTTTGTTTTGTTGGAAATGTTATTTTTTTTATATGTGTATATAGCTTTGGCTTCAATATTTACCGCAATACATATTAAGGCAAAGTTTTGATGTTTATTGAGATATAGATTAGTGGCAATTTGCTGTTAAAAAAGTAAATTTTAAGAAGGAACTTCTGAAACCAGAATTTAATGATGACATTAGTTGCTTAACACGTACGGTGCCATATTTGTATTCATAAAGAGAACGCAACCATTGTGTTGATCATAGTAAATAGGCGTCTTTACATTAATCATGATTTAAATCAATGAAAAAAACCGGCCAAGTGCGTGTCGGACCACGCAAAACGAAGGGTTCCGTGCCTATTAAAAAAGTCGTATCGTCACAGAAATTTTACGGCACTTACGTCCTTTTCTTTGAGGAAGTCAGTTTTTCAGCAATATCACGAAAACCTCTGAACCGATCTTGTTCAAAACAATTTTCGGTGAATGAAATTAATAAGCCCTATGTCCATGAATTTTTCCATATTTTTAAAATACACCGTTCAAAAATTAGAGGGGGGGGGACAGAATTTTAGTGACTTTCGGGGCGATTATCTCCGACCCTATTCACTTAATCAAAAAAAATGCTAAGAAACCTTATATTTATTTTGAAAGGCCTATCGATTGATGTGCCACACGGGGGGTCACAACGAAAAAAATTTTTTTGACTTATAGTTTTATGTATGGAGTGCACCCCTAAAAAAATTTTTTTTTGTCATTTTAATTACAAAACTATGTAGCGGCTAACAAAATACACCTATCCTCAAAATTTTATTCAAATACATCTTATAGTTTTCGAATAAAATGCCTGTGACATACGGACAGACGGACAGACGGACAGACGGACAGACGGACAGACGGACAGACGGACATGACGAAACTATAAGGGTTCCGTTTTTGCCATTTTGGCTACGGAACCCTAAAAACTCTTTCTGTTAAACAGCTCATTAAACAACACGAATGTAACCCCGAATTCCGGAAACAACTCATTGCATTTAGGTTTCATTGCATTAATGTAATATGCAATTAACCTTGCTATCGGTATCGAAACTTATTAATAGTATTGCCGAACACAATTTCGGTTTATTTGGTAATCTTATGTTAACTTCGTTTACTACAGAAATGGTCAGGAAGGTCACATTCTGACGGTAAGTAACATTGTAGGGGTTTTCGACATGTTAGTACAATATCGGATCGCCCCCTTACCTTCATGTTTAGTTTTTTTAATTTAAAAAGTCTATCTAAGCTTAAAGCCTATGTCGGACATAGAGCATATACATACTTGCTAGTAAGACAAAATAAATTTAAAAAGTCTAGGTAAGCTAAAAGCCTATGACGTACATAGAGCATACGTCCCTCTCGTACATTACTTGCTAGTAAGACTAGTAAGACAAATGATTTATATCCGAAATAAATTTAAAAAGTCTAGCTAATCTTAAAGCCTATTTCGGACATAGAGCATACTTCCCTCTCGTACTTAACATACCTGCTTGCTAATAGACTAATGATTTAATGTCCGACATAAATTTATGTAAGTAAATACATTATTCTTGTGGCTTTGTTCTTTTTTTACACTCGCGAGCAAAATAATTGCATCACTTCGCAATTTTTCATGTGCACCCAATAACTTTGTCAATTTCTGTCCGAATTTGAAAATTATGGTACCAAATTAAATAAAAACTTGTAAATGCGACTCCACTTTCACCCCTTTGTATTTTTAAAATACATATCGCCCATAGAAAACTGTTTATTTATCCTAAAATAACGAGTTCAATAAATCAAACGACGCGGGTGTTTTATAAGAGCAGTACCTATATATCACAGCGGGGCCCTTCGAATTTTCCTTTAACAAATTACAGGATTCGTGTTAGTCTGCCGATTACAAGTCGCCGATTCATCAACGCCGGTCGGCGCGGCACGTACTCGCCCCATCTATCCGGGCCGTCCAAAACGTGATCCGTCAAATGCTATCGCAGGCCCACCTTCATTGAACAACAAATTTTAATTCATGAGGTGCAAGGTACGGGGGATGATTGAGTGAAGGCGCTTCGAACGACGTTTTTATACATTACTTTCTCAATACAAGACTGCTTGAGTGATTGCCAACGCTTTCTATTTATTTTGAAACATAAGTACCTACTTTACCTGCGTGAAAAAGTAACGCAGCGAAATATTTTCACTAAAGTCTGAAATGAATGAACCCATTAACCGTTTAATGTGTTTCAAGATTTATCAGCTAACCACACTGGCCATTTTACACCCTATTAAGACTGACAGAGTCGATAAACCAGTGTAATAGCGGACTAGTTTTATATCTGGTAATAAGTAGTACCTAACGTATGTATATAAACCTAAACTGAATTCATTTGACCATATATTTCGCGAACCGACATTCCTATCCATATTTAAAGCGAAATATGAGGGCTAACCGGCCAAACTGAAACCAGAAATCTACAAGTAATGTCGGAAATACGGGACATAAATTTGACGGTGGGCTACAAAATTCTTGGATGAAACTATTCCGGACATATTGAAGTTTCTCTGCATAGGTTTTATAGCGCAACTCGTAAAACCGGTTGACAGACCATTGGGAATCACATGTCTTTCTACTAGATTTTTACCGGAAACTGCAAAGGCCACGGTTAATCTGACAACCCTGAAAGTTCCACAATCACACACACACATTGTGAGTTCCGATTAAATTAAAGCGTCTTAAAATGTTTCGAGTAAACATATCACGCTACAACCAATTTCGGTTAAGTACTTTAACAGTAATATTACTTACTTAGAAACTAGGAAAACTAAAAATGTTAAGGCTATGCGCAAAATTCAGTTTACAACCAAATCCCACGGTTTCTTTGATGTCGCTGCACTGAACCGCCATCGCGCTGTTAAGGCTCCGTGCGATCCGTCCCGATCCGTCTAGCCGATTAAAATCCTTTAATCCCATTGATTTAGTATACGTCAATGTTTAATCCGCACACTTTTTTCCGTCGACGACAGTTCTTGAGTGACGTTTTTGTTTATATAATATTTTCAGCGAGCGCACACGTCGCGCGGCCATCGGCCAGTGCGAAAAGAGGTTTCCATAGAAATTTTAATGTATGTAGAATAATGCGTTTGTATTAGCCTGAACAACGGTAATATACATTAACCCCAGAAAACACACATACATAATGAGCAAAACTAAATAATGAAAGACCACAGAATGCGTCTACCGCAGTGTTGTAAGTAAGTTGATAACAAGTATAGTATCGAGTAACAATCGTTGGAATGCTCCTTTAGCCCGGCCGAGGGCTGGTAACTGACACCTTGCACTTTGGCCGAGTGCTGCCAACAATCTTGTCGAAATTGAATTCCCTTCGAAGCGGGCAAGCGAACTACAATTAACTTTAAAAAATGTTGAAGTTGATAGTAAATTGTATTGGATGTTTTCTATAAAATACTTAAACATTTGGGAATACCGTCAACTGTATACGAGACAGCGATTTGTTCCGATCGTGTCGTACGCACCGGGGCAAGGGACAAAGAACACGTAGTTTAGTCATTAATACAGGCACGCGCAAACTTCCACGCCACCCTTTCGGAGACGCGAGAAAAAAGCCGTTTTTATTTCAACTCCTCGTAAGTTTTAGGTCGCGGCTGTTATATTTTTTTACGATAAAGAAACATTATGTAATGTGGAATTTTAGTTCACTTGTAGGTATTATGAAAGCGGCATGTCGACATGCCTAGAAAGTAATGTAAAACATAAGTAAGCTAGAAAAAGGAGGTAGGAGGGCTTTAATATCCGCCAACATTCGCTGTGTTCTGGAGCCCCAGGACTCTGCCGCACCGATGGCAAAAGGCCAGACGGATTAACATTGGTGCCGTGGCAGAGGGAGAAGTGTATGCTGTGGGACACCACGTGAATCAGTACTTTCGCCGCCTCGCACCTCGGCCGAACTGTGCGATCAACTGGTGCCGCTGCAGATTTTGCCGCGATCAAAAAGCGTCCTGCCATAGTTATCCTGCTCTGTGATTTCAAGGTTTTAACCCACAAACGGGTTTTGATGACATTTTAAGCCCTTTTTTATAAAGCCGTCTTCTAAACACGTTAGTCTATGTCATGACAGTTTATCTAAAAATCTCTGTCATGTTTTCTCTTGGCTAACTGGACAGGATAAAAACAAGAATAATTGATTGACCCTTGTATTACTTCTCTAAATCGCGCTGACGCCAGAAATTCTGACTTATTTGAGCACCGAATTACACATTTTACGTTTTCCAAGATCATTTTTCTAAACACGTTTGATCTTTTATTCCGATACCAAGTCCAGTTTTATCTCTGAACAAAAGCTGAAAAGTACGCCAGCACACGTACACGTACCTATTTTATTTGCCTATTTAACAGGTCTTATCTTCTGCTAGCCCAGATGCATCCTGTAATCCGATTTCAGGTTGAATTTGCATAAAGCATTGGAATAATGTAAGGTTTTTCGAAACTTGTTAGAAACCGTATGAGAAAGATTTAACAAAATAAAACATTGCCAGCCGTGTCCATGTTTACTATTATAATAAATAGTTATCTATACTACAAGTGTGGAAAGTATGTGATTTCCGACGAGTGTCAATTTACGAATAACTTAATTAAAAAATAATACTGAAAAGTAAAAAGCACTAGTGCGAAAAAGTGGCACTTTCCGCACAGTCGTGCGGAAAATGCAAAGGTTAAACATGTTCTATAGTTATTTATGATACAAGTGCGGAAAGTAGGTAATTCCCAACGAGTGACGATAACCAAAAACGAGTTGGAAATTACCTATCCGCACGTGTATGATACACTGCATCATGCAAGGAAATAAAAATATATAAATAAAGGGTGAAATTTTAACTGTCATGAAATCTGATTCTCGCACGTGTGTGGGAATACTGGCCCGAATATACCTAAAGGCGCACTTTCAGAGCAAGTGCATTGTAATAGTTATTTACGATACAAGTGCAGAAAATAGGAAATTCGCAACGAGTGGCGATAAATTAAAACACGACCGAAGGGAGTGTTTTAAATCGACACGAGTTTCGAATTACCTATTCGCACGTGTATCGTACAACGTTTTACAGTACATATGGCTCTTTAAAGTTTCAACATATGCACGGAAAGTGCTCATTTGCGCACTAGTGCGGAAAAGTAACACCATGTGTACTGTAAAATTTATTTACAGTTCTCGCGTGTAAGAATGTGTTGTGGCAATGACACGTGGTGTACGACCCCATTCTAATAATAATTATATATGTAGGTATATACAAATCTAACAACAATAAGCGCAAAAATCAAAACAGACCGACGCTGGATATCTTCTTCCTATTCAGTTTCCAAAATATTGTAACGAATGGTTAAGTTTCAAAGGAGGAAACAGTCGACAACGAAACCTCGATTTATACATATGATTTTTAGTTGAAACTGTAGTTGTCCTTTATCGCGCTCACGCGCGTTCCCACTTACGTCAGCGCGACAGAAATGTTGATCTATAAGCAGACTGAAAAAGGGGAACATTCCTTTTTTGTATCCTTAATGTATAACCACTTTGTACTCAAAAAGCAAGGCGGGAATGTGAATTTAGCAATGATGCCCTATTTAATAGCATAATACAAGTAACTATAGTGTTATTACGAGTATGTCATTTTAATCCAACGCTACTGTTACGACCACCACACTGGTATAATAATTTGATAAGCGGTCAGCTCGTAAGCGATTCAATCAACTAACGCGATTATGTATGATGGTGCTCGGATTAAGCCACCGAGCCGGGCCGGGCTGGTAGACGGCGGATAATTACATATTCCTTTAAAGGATCAGTGAGATCAGAGCTGAGCTCGATTTGCGTTGAAGTCAGCTGTCTTGAGTTGAGACTTAGATTCATTGTACAGTCAGCATCAAAAGTAGCTACGCAAACGAAGACGTCAAAAGTCTTTATTGAAAGGGAATAAGAGCTTTTGACGTCTTAGATTGCGTAGCTACTTTTGATGCTGACTGTACCAACCTTAAGAGGACATGTGGTCAGAGAGCTTTTTGTTAAATTGGTATTTATAAAACCTATTTCAGTCGCGTGTCGCGCGAATTAGGGGTGTCTCCGTAAATGTGTGCGTAAGTCATCAGTGTGTGCGTGCGAGGCGCCCAGTTTTATAATAATGTAGGTAAAATCCGCCCCGTCCCGCCTCGTGCCTCTGCAGCACCAGAACCAGATTAAATTAAATATGTTAAAATAACGTCAATTATATTAAGTTATTTTCCCCTCACTGCCTCGGAAAGGCGTTTTTTTTTCCTTTAAAACCAGTGAGCAAAATCGCATTTTATCCACTAGTGGAGAAAGTAATTTGACCTTGGAGCGTGTTTAAGTAGCTTTTGACAGATAACAAAACGTAAAACGCTCATAATACAAAATTTTCGCAGATGATGTATTTCTGTGGCCGCTATTTATTTATTTATTCAACAAATACTAAACAAACAGAATAAAATAAATATATAAGGGGGCTCCCAATGCTTGTTGCCAATTGCTTGTTGCCTTCATCAGGCGCTGGGTCTCAAAATGTATGGGAAAACAAAAATCTGATTCGCACTGTAATCAAGCTGTGTAATTATTTGGGTAAAAGAAATAAAATAAAAAACCGGCCTAGTGCGAGTCGGGCTCGCGCACGAAGGGTTCCGTACCATTATCTATAAAAACGGCAAAAAAATCTGTTGTCTGGGAGCCCCAGTCCAACTCGCACTTGGCCGGTTTTTTAGTATTTGTTGTTATAGCGGCAACAGAAATACATAATCTGTGAAAATTTCAACTCTCTAGCTATCACGGTTCTTGAGATACAGCCTGGTGACAGACAAACGGACGGACGGACGGACAGTGAAGTCTTAGTAATAGGGTCCCGTTTTTACCCGTTGGGTACGGAACCCTAAAAAAGGCTAATCTTAAGTCAAATTTGTACACTGTATGTATAATATGTTATTTTATATAAAGTTTTTCTACTCCTGTACAGTTATCTGCTAACTGCTATTTATGTAGGCACCAACTCAAATACAATGACACCGATAATAAGTCGCCGAAAGCTCCTTTTTCTATGGCCCATAAAGCACTGTTTAGCGTGCTTTATGGTTCATACATTTTTCACAATAGCACTCTTTACCACGACGTAAAAAACAAACTTTAAAAAACATTCGGCCCTTATATTGCAGTGGTAGTGGTACCAACTTCTCAAACAAATATTTTACCTAAATCAAACGTTTTTATTTAATATCAAACATTCGTATAAGGTATTTTATTTACCAGAATAAAAATAAATGGTTATGTATCGTGTGTTAATATACATATTTTAACAATTCTTGGTATTATTTATAGATAGAAACAGATCCGATTCAGTTTTGTTTATGATCATGAATGTTGCAAGTGCAAGGAAATTAAAAACAAAACAGACCATAAATAAGAGGAGTGTATGTGATATATCTATTTCTAATTTCCCACCAAAATTCCAGTTCAAAATTAAAAGACGAAAGATGATTACTAATACCTACTACTTATTAAGATTTCATTCGTGTTTGTGAAGGAAAATGTGTACCTACGTTTCTTTTAAAATGGAAGTAGAAGAAAATATAGCTGCACTCCTGAAGAAATTTCGTCAGTAGTAAAAGAAGTAACGGAAAACCGACTGCCTGAAAAATCTACAAAATGCTATTTATTTTGTCGTAGAAAAAGTATTGTATGTTGTTGTTGTGTATAACTTGGTCTTAAAACGCTCTTTGTTTGTTTTTACCCACGTCACTCGCGTTTTAAGACCCTTCTACAACAGTTGCATAAAATACAATGTTCACTTGTAGTTTTGAGAGTCAATTATAAGTGGAAACCAGCCACTTTTCAATAATTATTTTGATTTAATATTTAGTATCCTACTAGAAATGTTAACGTTCAGATCAATAAGGCAATATTGAAGATTTAATTTTTCCTTTTTTTTCCATATCAAGGAAGCATATTGTTCCATATAAGAGTTTTTAAATGATAATGACATAAAATAATGATTCATTTGCAATAAAGTTAAAATGAAAGGGTACCCTTTAATTGTAACTTTATAGTACTGGTAAAGGTCGCGGGAGTCCGCTGGATGCGGGTGGCACAGGACCAGTCACTTTCGCACTCTTTGGGGGAGGCCTACGTCCAGCAGTGGATGTCTTTTGACTGATATGATGATGATGAATGTTACAATTTAATTTATGCTTTGCTGCATGCTAATTGTAGCTATTTGTATCATTTATATATGCTTCGTAGCTAAACGTAGTCCTACCTACACAACTTTACCAATGACACCTATACTTTTGTGCTTACCTACCTGTGTTTATTATATTTTGTATTTGTCTTCATTTACGAGACATTTTGCGTATATTCTCGCCTTAAAGAATACACCCAGGCGCAGGTGCGTGAATAATATAACCTGGCGAAGGCGTGATGTATGCCCAAGTAATTTACTTCGTATTATTTGTATAGAAACATTTCTCTGCCAGATAATTGATACTTAAAGCGACACAGAATGACTAATCAATCACAGAAGACTCCATTGTATCCCCTCGGAAAGTTATATGAACACCTATTACTTCGAATTTTGTTTTTCTTTATTTAATGTTCTTGGGACAAAATGGTCGGCGATACGACGAACGTTTCTGAAAAATTACGCTTGCATTTTTCTAATGGCTGGGCTTGTCACCAGTAATAGAAAATTATCGAGAATAGGTACTTCGGATAGCCATTGGAAAATAATTAGCCTTGAAAAAACACTAGCTATTTGTTATTACGAGCTTGTGAACATTACTAATTAATGTACTTGCATACGAGTATATTAAATAATCTTCCTGCCTAACTATAAACAACAACTTCATGAAATACTTCATTCGGTACTTTAGTTTAATTTTGCGTTTAAATTGAAAAATTAAAACCAATCATCTTTACATATTTTTTACCAAACGTTTGCTCAAGCAGTAGATAAACGTTCCAGAGGTTAATAATGCAAATCCAGGAAATATACAATCATCCAATAATTTTAGCTTACTCACGTCAAGCCACGATATGCGTTGGTCAAGAAATGTTTCCATCCAAATTAATAAAATTACACAGATTTTTTTTTCAAATCTTGGTCTTTTGAGGCACAAAAAAAATGTTGGGTTCCAATTATTTGTGTGTTCAGGAAATTAGAAGAAATGATCTATAGTAGACACAATAATCGTACTAAAGTAACTTAGCGGTCATGGTCAATCATATTCATCATTTAAAAGTCGGACAATTTTTCTCATAGGATGGGATTATTTTTACCCGACTGCCGAAAGAAAGGAGGGTTATGTTTTTCAAGCGTATATGTGTTTTTCTTATTCTTTGGCACGCCCTGCAGCCTCAACCGTTTGACGGATTTCGACATATTATATGTCGTTGAATTGTAAGATTGATAGTGAGGCTTATAATATTTGCAAAAAAGCAGTTGGGTTTTTCGAAAAATCTTTTGATTTCACTTGTGTACAGCAATTATTTCCTATGATTTAGGTACGACGCCTTTCAATTACATTTCGCCCTCCTTTTCTTAGCAACCGATGTCGGTTTGTATTCACGTACCTATGGGTTTCATGGGTCAAGCTGTCTCGTGGGAAGCCAGTCCTGTCAAGCTGGTCTAATTTGATAGAGATTCAGATGTTCTCTATGAGTAATGGTTCCAAGGAGAATACGTACGTTTCTCATTTATTTCTATGAAATATACATTTTAGTAGACCAGTATATATGTGTCAGCTCACCCCAAAGAGTGGTTCACGGATTATCATCCGAAGTTTCGTGAAGTCAGCGACACATTCGTCACGCCGACGTTGACGGATCGCGCGACAGCCCGACAGTCAGCCCGACGGCTCCTCGGATTGATCGGGGAATAACATGGCTAACGTCTCCCAAACCGAAATGATAGATCGTCACCTTGGGAGATGGAATTATTGCCAAGTCCCTGAAGGTCTACTTTTATTCGCAGCTTCGCATCTGTTCTGCGCTCTCACTTACGACGAGAGCGGGTAACATATTGAAATATTTGAAATGCGAAGATGAGAAAGCGAAGAAGCGAATAGAGACGCAGATAGGCGTTTAGTATGCGATAGATGAAGCTGATGGCAATCGCTGAGTCGTAAAGCTTAAATATTACTTCGATAGCGAAGAGACATTTTTATTGGCAATCAAGATGGATAAAATTTGGAGCAACAGTAAAACGTGAACGATCTTCCCGGGTACAATCTGTCAGTTTATTTTATTATTCATCAAACTTGAAACTTTGGAGGGGTTGACAAGAATTTTTCAAGTCATTTTATTAAAAGGTACTACTTAAGCTGGAATCTCCGCTTTTGCTTCACGGGTTTTACGTGAATTTTACCTATTCTCAATCTTAATAAGTCTTCACGTTTTTTGTAGGCAAGCTTCTACGAAAAACGAATATTTTTCGCCACTGTTGCAACTCTTTACAAGTTCTGTAAAAAAGTACATTTCGATGCTAGTGCGGAAAGTATGTCATTACGTCACGAGTACTCGGGACGAGTGAAGAATGACATTTCCGCACGTGTATCGAACGACGTTTTTTTAATACAGTTATATAATAAGAAAATCAACAAGTAAGGAATTCGAAACTTGTATATTGTTCATTCTGTAACATCATTGTAATACAGTTGAAAAAAATTAAGTTTAATACAGTTTAAAAACAGTTTAATACAGTTCTATCTTATTTATTTTTATTGACATAATAATTAATGGTACAATTTGTACAAGGAATAAAAGTGAAAAGCGCTAGTGTGCGAAAACCAACTTTCCGCACGCTAAACAGCTACGTACAGTCAGCAGCAGAAGTAGCTAAGCACTTTAACATGCTCAGAATGATCTGCACAGAAGCTTATTCTCTTGACATTAGAGTCCGTGTGCAGATCAATTTGAGCACTAGGCCCGCTTAGCTACTTCTGCTGCTGACTGTACAGGAGCACTTTTTGAGCAACTGTATTAAAAAATACATTTTCCATTTATGTGCATTGTTATAAAAGTGCGGGAAATTCAACGTAATGTTCAATTTGCGGCATGATTTCTACACATATCCGTTCAATTACTCTATGCAAAAACAGTTGTTTAGATAAGTTAATATAATCAGTGTTCATACCATTTTAATTTACCTACCTAATAGCACGCAATCAAATCTGACGTACAGTTCACTTATAGTTCATTATAGTAGCGAAACAAATTGCTCTACCAGGGCCATACGAATTGGCGAATCATCATTATATTACTCGTATTATCATTCAATTTAGGCACTGGCATTGATTATCAAATTATGTAGTTTTCAATTTCCTTGTATTGACAGTGAGATATTTTAATAGTAGATTGTATGACTAGGGAATAAAACGATCCATTTTAGGCGAGGTGTGCATATGCACCATGTGTACTGTATATACTGTAAATCGTATTTACAGTACACATGGTGTTACTTTTCCGCACGAGTGCGAAAATGAGCACTTTCCGTGCATATGTTGAAACTTTAAAGAGCCATATGTACTGTAAAACGTTGTACGATACACGTGCGATTAGGTAATTCGCAGCTCGTGTCGATTTAAAACACTCCCTTCGGTCGTGTTTTAATTTATCACCACTCGTTGCGAATTTCCTATTTTCTGCACTTGTATCGTAAATAACTATTTTGCCCCGAACTGCAGGTCTAATATGAGGGTCTCTATTGGTTCCCATAAAATTTAAGTTCCGATTTTTTCAGTCCATACCGTTATCCAACATAATTGTTATAAGTCATATTGTCGAAAGTCATAAAATTATACAATATAAATTGGAGTTCCGATTTTTGCAAGTCATCATTATTGTTAGTCATAAAATTGTTTAGTCATAACATTCAATGTGCAGATGGTATGCCATTTCATATTATTGAAGGCAATAAACTTGCTTATTATAATTGTTGTAAAGTCTTTTTTCGCAGGTCATAACGATGGGTAGTCACGTGGTTAGTTAGTCATAACATTTAATGTGAGGGTGGTGTCAGACTTCATAATATTACAGTCAATAAAAACACTTGCAATAATTATAAGAAGGTATAAAATTCTTGTTCTAAATAAATTGTTGTTCTTGAGTTAACGAACCTATCCAAGTGGTTGTACGAGTCAGTATATATATTTTTTTAATACTAATCCAAAAATATTGCAATGACATATAGTGCGTAGGATAAAAACTACAATGTTTGTGTTGCAAAATTATAATATTTTTTGCAAACAAGTGTTTCCGCTCTTTTATAAAAAAAATAACCTCGAAGACGAAAGCGGGAGCAAAGCTCCCGCTTCCGTCTTCTAACCTATCCGCGATCCGAGTTGGTTTTGCCACTAAGTCCCTGTTCTTGTTGTTCTTTGAAAAACTTGAACTTTATACACAT
Source organism: Epinotia nisella (assembly GCA_932294315.1). Taxonomy (NCBI): domain Eukaryota; kingdom Metazoa; phylum Arthropoda; class Insecta; order Lepidoptera; family Tortricidae; genus Epinotia; species Epinotia nisella. The sequence continues at coordinate 12,583,853 of OW028682.1, read as the reverse complement.
CTTGGCATTGGTTGATCTCAGAGAAAAGTTTATTTTACGTTTTATGCTTATTTTGATAGGTTCTACATTTTGATAGGTTTGATAGTAGTTTTATTATGTCTAGAAATGTTTCTGAGTAATTATCTATATACCTATGGATGTTATAGATTTGGTTTCTTAGAAATAATTAACTTTAGGCATTAATACGATATGAATAACAACCATTAGTACGTTGAAATAAATGCCTTACAACATTTCTGAATAATTATCTATAGACCTTTAAAATTTATCATCGTCATCAATTTTATGACTTTTGAGATTATAGGATTTAATATTATAGGTCATTGATATTAGAACTATTAAGCGTTATACTTAACAAAAATTATGACTACTGATATGTATGTCTATAAATTTTATGGATATCAACTTCTGACCATCGAAATTCGGAACAACAAAATTATGGGAAACAAAGGGCACCCCTAATATGAAGCACTTTCAGAGCATGAGAAGTGAAAAGATAATTTCAGTGTCACTTTATGATAGGCATATGTAATGATACCCATATGACAAGATAATACAAACGACGGCAGCCGAGTGGTTCCGACGTGCGCCATTAAAGCAGAGAATGATGGGTTCGAAACCTTGTTCATGTCAATAAGTTTATCAGAACTTCACCATTATCACTATTAGTCACGCCCCTTCCAGACGAGAGGGAATGGTGTACCTATAGTCCGTTAGCTGACCCAGTGGGTATTGTACCTACTCTACAATAGATTTGCGACCTTTGCAGGCTTCCTATTTTTACAGATTTGAAATTAATCGGAGATGCATGCAAGGTTTCTTCATGTTTAAAAAAAGCTATGTAGAGTTGAATATTTAAAGATTAGCTGACGAAATACAAATAAGATAAAAGCTATATAGAGTTGAATAACAAAGGATAAGCTGACGAAATACAAATAAGATAAAGCGCAATAATATGTACAATAAATACGTCCCCATGCTAAGTCTATTATGAAGATAGCAGGAAATCCCACTCCTTAATCCATATTTGATAAGCGAAATTTACTCTATTCGTAATCGTGTGTAATGACCATAATAATTTTAATGTGCGCTGCTTAAAATAATTACCGGTACCCAGAAAATACAAAACATACACAGAATCTGTAATAGAAATCCATTCGACTCATTGAACACGATTGTCAACTAACCCTTCCTGAAATAAAAACCTTCACCTTTAACCATTTCACTTACATAGCATTATTAGCTATATCTCTTAGAAATAAATGTAAACACGAGAGTTAATGGAAATCCCCAATCCAAGGCAAATAATTGGTTAGACCTACCTGGGTTTGGCAACAAAGGGCGCCACGACATTGTTCGCCAAAGGTTTATTAGCAATCAACCGATGTTACATCTCATTTCAAATTAACACAGGCCTCAATATCATCGGCAGCGCGACCAAAGGTGACTGTTCTGCCTGGCTATACCTTAATAGGTTATTTTCCTTTGCCAGTTACGTATTCTGTTGGACAGAATTGACAGTAATTGATTTGTTTCTCCCTTAAACCCTCCCACCAATCCTTGGCGAAGAAACTCAGTTTTTGTTATATTTTGTCGTATTGTGTACATACACCCAACTATCTACTCCTCTTAGATGTTTCCGTTCGGTCTATTGCTGTAATTGGATTTCATCAATCGCAACTTTGTCACTCCCTGCGATGGGATTTCAGAAGCCTGGGAATTGGATATCGAAATATGAGTAGTTACAAAGCTTGTTTAGTTTTCCCCTAGGACGCAACAGTACGTAAATGTTTAACTACCATAATCACAATACTATACCCAACGGGTCTTTTTAATCCCGGACACAAAGCTCAAATGGAGCCCCCACAATAATGCGTAATATTTGTCATTTTGAACAATAATACATACGAGGCAGTATCGATATTGCGGCCCTTTCATCTCTAAGAACTGTCTGGCCTTTGTTCTCGGACGGTCGTGTTTAGCGGCGAAGCCGTTTATTAGGAAATTGGAAGTGTGCGACACAAAGGGCCTTAAATTAAATCAACTGTCCCAATATTCCCTCTAGGAGAGCTTTGTAGGCCTCCGCGGTAGGTGGGGCGTAATCCGACCGCCGCCGCCCTAACGGGCCCATGCTGACTGAGTATGGTCAGCCAGCACACAAATGGGGCATTAGCTTAGTCTTTACCTCTCCCTTGCCGTTTTAGCGAAAAACACGTAGCGCTGTTGAAAACTTTCAGCGCGACGTACGCGAGCAAATTAACTACGAAACTTATTTCAAACCCGCTCGTTTATTTCGTGGAAATAAAAGTCTACTAAGTAAAGCGAATATACGGAACGTAGTATTTTGAACTTTTGACGTGTAATTTATTGTTAGATCGTGTTTCTTCGTCATAATACGCTACGATCCTATATGTCCTTATGTGAACTCGAGTGTATAGTTATTTTCATATAAGGAACGAGCCTGCCAAAATATTTTTTCTTTCGATAATTTTATTGTAGGTAACATTTACTTTGACGCAAGAGCTGCTAACAAATCAACATCTGCTAAATTAAGCATCTAGACATCATAGGCGGTAATCACGATGTCTCAATGACAACTTCTTATGTGGTGCCCATATGACAATTATGTACCATTTCGATGTTATTACATTTACCTTATATTTCTCTCTCTGCACTTCAACGACAATTATTGAATAGATGGCCATGCGGCCTAATGATCGCCATACCTCGAGTTATAGTTAGGTCGCTGGAGTCCGCTGGATGCGGGTGGCGCACGACCGGTCATTGTGGCACTCTTTGGGGGAGGCCTATGTCCAGCCGTGGACGTCTTTCGGCTGATATGATGATGATGATAGTTAAAACATTGTGAATAGAGCCTATTGTCTGAATGAGAAACGTAATTTTTCAGTAAGTACATTTTAATAGTACTGACTTAACGAGGATAATAAAATTGGAAGCTGTACTTTATTCTTTTGTGTTCATTTTATCTCAGCGTGTTATCAATATTATTTGAGTACATGGCCAAGCATAGTTAATAGCCTCCAACAGTATTCTTCGACTAAAGATACCTATCTAATTCAGCAGAATTGGGTCAGTGTTTATCACATTTTTCCGTAGAAAAGTACCTTAGACTGCAAAAAATGGCTGAGCATTGTAATCCTAAACGTATAAAGATTTAGCTCGATAACATAACAGTACATTTATGGCATTTTTTTTCTGTGAGATATACAGTTCATATTTAATTTAGTGTAATTCATTTTGTTGCCAGGTACTGCCCAAAAATGTCGTCCCCCACCAAAAACCGTTTCAAAAAGCAGGCATGGTGCCGGCGGCTGCTAAGCAAACGGTTGCCCATAGTCAGCTGGCTTCCCGAGTACAACTCTGCCAAAGCGGTGGCTGACTTGATTGCAGGAATAACTGTCGGGCTAACGGTCATCCCGCAGGCGCTGGCTTACGCTACGCTCGCGGGCTTAGAGCCGCAGGTAAGCCAAAGATCTTGCATGTTTCATTAGTATTACCTGGAGCATCCTGTTTCAGTCTGGAAATAATAAATGAGTGAGTTTCCGTGATAGTGTTGAAGCCAAAGGTTTCGCTAATTCAAGTCAATACTACTCGAATTCGTCTGCATTTTTACAAACTTAACGCGTAACTTTGTAGTGTCGTACTTTGTGCATTTTTCCAAGATCTTCCTGACCTACGGTAAGTTATATGTATTTTATTAATGTGTAAATTTTCCATGTTTATACCAAATACCCGTTGACGCCTGTATATTATTTATGTCAAAGCAATTTATGCGGTTGCAAAATGTAAAGTTTTGACAATATTTAGATATGACTTACCTAAAGGATTTCTTCTCGCGAAAATGTCACTGCGGATCTTTGAATCGGGGGTTTTAAGTGGTTGTGGTAAGTAAACATAAGTAACTATTTCGCATCACACGGATTGAATTTAAATTTACATTGTACAAGCTCTGAGTTTTATTTACCTGCACTACTTTCGCTTGGCCGGGGGCGCTATAGCTGCGCTCCTAATGCAGAACTTTTCTGAGCCGTCTGCTTTTACCTGTTGTGTATCTGTAAGTACATAACTTAATCCTGCACCATTTAGCCCATTTAAGAAGTTTGAAGAAGTAAATACATTTTTTGCTGTTTTCTTTTACCCCCAACGAAAAAGATAAATTTAACATTTATTTGTCTGTCTGTGGCGCCTTATCTCCCAAACGCGTTTGCCAAAATTTGATAAATATTATGATCCTAACGAGCCCAACGACGATTAAGTGACGTTTTAGGTTTCCGTACCTCAAAAGAAAAAAACGTTACCCTTATAGGATCACTTTGTTGTCCGTCTGTCTGTCAGTGTGTCAAGACCCTTTATCTCGGAAACGCGTGGAGGGGAGGTATCGAGTTGAAATTAAAACCATATACTCAGGTCTACAATCCCTTGAAGCTGTGGAAAAATCAAACTTCTAAGTTAACATAAAAAAGAAACAAAAGATACGGCCGTTTATGCCGTAAAAATGTATAAAACGTAGGTACATTTCGCCCTCTCAAGGGAATCAAAATGTATGTCCTGTGTGTTAGTGAATAAATGTATCTTTCTTTCTTCTTTCTTTCTTTCTTATACTACAAGTACAGGGAAAAATCTGAAATCTATACATTTGTAATTGTGTACGGTACCCTCGGTGGGCGAGTCCGACTCACACTTGTCCGGTTTTTTATTACAGTAGTCTTATCACGTTGAATTGACGATTACGTGAGGTGTTTTTATTACTAAACGCCTATACCTAACCCACCTTCAAGATGATTGCATTCCCTAATCCAACTTAGTACCTACTCGTATCAGTCTAACCGAGCATAGACTTTTGATAACGCAGACAGCGCGTGAAATTCAATAAAAACTTGTAAGAATTCATAAATGATGTCATACTCCCAGGAGCCGTAGCATGGTTGGCCTTATCACGCGACAAGTGACAAGATAGGGGCGTCGTCTCGTTCTATCGAACGGTGTCAGCCAGTGACGCACGCTCTATCCTATCACCTATCGCGTGACAAGCCCAACCATGCTACGGGGCCTGGACAGGCAATGTCTAGTTTGGGGGTCAACATTATTGTAATAGGCTATGTTTTTAAGAAATAAAACTATTTATTTGTTTATTTATTTTATTTTATATACTTATAATTTCCCAGGATGGTCTATACTCATCGTTCATGGGATGCTTCGTGTACGTCATATTCGGGTCATGCAAGGACATCACGCTTGGGCCCACAGCACTGCTGGCATTGATGACCCACGCTCAAATCCAGGGCATGCCGCCGCGCCCCGAATACGCCATACTGCTGTGCTTCTTGACTGGCGTCGTCCAGTTTGTAATGGGGATACTACATTTAGGTGAGTTGAACTAGTAAATAATTCAAGGTCCTGTGGAAGGCAAACTCGCTAATGGAAGGATTCCAGTGCGCTGGACTGCTACAATTAAGAGGGCTGCAAAATGCATTTTTCCCATGCAGTCCACTTGACGAGGAACTGAACTGCATGGAGGGCTAACACATGTGGTCACGATCCTCAGTCATGAAGGATCGACTAAGAAGAAGAAAAACTAGTTTGTTATCATTGATGATTCCTTTTCAGCCTGTTATCGCCCACTGCTGAGCATGAGATGCATATCTTCGGTCACTCATTCCGATCCCGTGCTAAGATTATGTTTCTAAAAATGCAAACTACAGCAGAATGCGAAGGCATCTTACTTATAATGACAGCACACCACATGACTATATTGCCTACCTATGGTCAAAGAGGTGATTGTGTGAAATGTGGCTAACCTAAAGGAATTTTGTCGTGGGTGCTAATTGATAATTTGGGATGCCTCTAAAATTAATTGAAATTTATATCGTAAACACTAATTGTTAAATAACAATGTAAACCTTGTTTTTTTAGCAAATCCGAAAATTTAAAATATAGACTTGTAATAACTGTCATTTTTAGGGTTCCGTAACTCAAAGGAAAAAACGGCCCCGTATAGGAACACTTTCTCTCTGTCAATACCCTTTTTCTTGAGCACGCATAGAGGTATCAAGTTGAAATTAATATCAAATACCCAGGTCTGCAGTCCCTTTGAACAGTGAAAAAATCAAACGTCTATGTCAACGTAATCAAAAGATCCGCCATTCATTCCGCATATTTTGATACTAATATATAGGTATTCGTAGTTATTCATATCAAAATATTTAGAGTATTTCCGAAGAATCACGAAATTTGATAGGAAGCAAGGTCTTTACATACATTGTAATTTAAGGGATAGTTACGAAAACTGTATTTATTTGTTACTTAAAGATACTGTTTGAATGTAACCAACGTTAAGGGATATCCAGATGTCGAAAAACACTTCGAGACGGGACCACACGTTACAAAAGACTGGCCGCTATAAAAAAGTTTAATTATCTACAAATTATGCGAGTACGGTACGGAACCCAGTGCTCGAGTCCAACTCGCACTTGGCCGGTTTATTACTCAGAGTCTGTTAATATCGGTTTTATCAAGCCCATGGTCAAACGGACAAAATTCTTAATGTATATTTGTAATTAAGTTTCAGTTAATTGATTGTCAAAATATTTACGCAATTATCCCAATTTCAATAAATGAATACGTCATACTGCTAGCTCCTTCATCATTGTGCATCGCAGTCGAATTTTGTAACGGAGATGCTATATTTAACTGGTAGTGGTAGGTAGCATAAAATAACATGCGATTGTCTTTTGTTGGGCTGTTTTCCTGTTTAATTAGCAGCCATTTCGCTTTACTGTTACGTTAATTAATAGAGTATTAAGGTTGTAAGCACATGTAGTTATTGTGAGTGTGCTCCGTTTCGCACGCTTATTACGTGATTATGACGAAATAGCGGAATAGTTCACTCTGCTTGTATAGTGGCTTTTGGGTTATCATATGTGACTGTATCTAGTAAAAGGGGCCACTTTGAGGATTTTGGTTTCCGAGTTATATGCATTTTTTTAGAATTAGTCAAAAATTACGTAGAATGGGTTTTTAATACTCATCGGTTATTAATACCTTAAATATCATGAATCTTTGAATATGGTAAATTAACTTGGTACCTACCAATCATTCCATAACTTCCTAGTAGAAGTATATTTTGCACGAACATAAACTTTAAAATCAATTTTCTCAATTCGTACCTTTTTCCTAGGAAAATGATTCTTTTTTCACTGAATAGCTAATGATACCTAGTTTTAGGAAATATTAATATACCATATCGCTAAAGTGGTCCCTTTTCCCAGACATAGTCACATATTTAGAAATGTTAGTAGTTTATTGTCTATTAGTATTTGACCGTGACTTCGTTCGCGTGTACCCCTATCAACTTTTTGATTTGATCGCTTTGAGGGATGAATTTCGAGATTAAAATATTTTAATAGTATATACTATGTTTACTTACATCCAGGTTAGGTTAGAATTAGATTGTATATTCTATAAATATAGTAGTAGTAGGATGTTTGTTTCCCCACAAGGTAGACTGATGACCTGGTAAAGGTCGCGGCCTCGCTGGAGTCCGCTGGATGCGGGTGGCGCAGGACCGGTCACTTTGGCACTTTGTTTGGGGGAGACCTATGTCCAGCAGTGGACGACTTTCGGTTGATATCATTATGATAATGACGTTAGAAGCAGCAGTTTTTTACGTAAGCTACTGTTAAAATATACAAAACCCCAAGACGACCGAATGCTGGAAGAACTGAATCAGGACTTAATCTCGGATCAACGTTTAAATTGTATGGACTGAACTTGGACTAAGCTCTATATTATTATCTCTATTCTTCTTTAGTAGAATTAACGATAAGTCTAGTTTTATGTTTGATCATCATTCCGTTCCGGAAGCTGGAGATATATACCAGTAGCAAATAAACCAAAGATGTAAACCATTTATCACCATCCTTCTAGCGTTATTCCCGGTTGTGCCCTAAAGGAGCCCGGGGTCCGCTTTGAAATCTAAACCCAGTATTTGGCATAGGCACTTGTTTTACGAAAGCGACTGCCATCTGACCTTCCAACCCAGAGGGAAAACTAGCCCTTATTGGGACTAGACCGGTTTCATCACGATGTTTTCCTTCACCGAAACTCTAACGGTAAATATTCCGTACATAAGTTCCGAAAAATTCATTGGTACGAGCCGGGATTTGAAACCACGACCGCCGCTTGATAGCCGCATGCATGAATAACAAAATCCGATCTTCATTTTTGTTCGTTATAAGTTACAGGAAATTCGACATGGTTAGTGTTCGTAAAGTGGCCTGGGTCTTGAAGCTACCGGGTAATTGTAAACTGACTTCTGAGTGTTAAAGCTGACACCTCAAAACAAAAAAACCGGACAAGTGCGAGTTCAACTCGCGTGGTGAGGGTTCCGTAAAATATTGAGAATTTTCCCTTACTTTGAATACTCAAACTTTTTATAGATTTTCCTGTAATCTTTAGGCAAGGAACTATTTTCCATATTTTTTTCAGAATTTTAAGCCTTATAGTTTCGGAGATAGATAAGGGGGGAATGGTCAATTTTCGCCTTTTTATTCCTAAATAACTTTAAATCTGTTTTTGCTAAAATTAAAATATATATATATCTGAGATGCTTAACAACAACCCCTTTCATTTGATATGTCACAGAATACAGTTTGCGAAACTTTTTATTTTATTTTCCAGTTTACCCCCAAAAGTGGCCCCCTTGTTCAGAATTTACTAATTTACTTTACGCGTCCATCTTTGGGTCACCAATTTACATATGTTTACCAAATTTCAACTCAATCGGTCCAGTAGTTTCGGAGCAAATCGGCTGTGACAGACGGACAGACAGACGCACGAGTGATCCTATAAGGGTTCCTTTTTTTTCCTATTGAGGAACGGAACCCTAAAAACATTTATTCGTAACACAACACAACATACATACGATAGAGGAACATATAGAGGAAGCGGACACCTGTGTTGTGTTTATCTTTCACGTAATTTTTTCCGGGAAATTCTTGCCATCTTTGTGCCGATCTACTATTAATCTACCTTCACATATAAAAACAAAACAGCTTCAGCTTAGAAATCTACTATGCTGCTCTTTCTGTCATGAATGTTTAATGTTTTCGCTTGAAAGCCGAGGGTAGTCCTGAGCTCTGCTCATTAGTATTTTAATAAACTTGGAACCTGGTTTTGATTACGTTGACTTTCAACCTTACATTAAAAATATAGGTATCTTAGTAAAATAATTAGCATAATTTACAGACCCTGAAAAACCGTACTTTGCTCAACATCGTCATTGGAAACCGGAAATAAATGAATTTTCGCAGAAATAACCTAGTGCTTTGCGGTTACGCCCTAAGGCAATTATTTTTACGCGGAACGGTCCTGTTGCCTAATTCGTTCTGGGTATGTTTTTTTTATTTGACTGGAAAATTTTACATTCAAAAGATGGTGTTTTTTTTGTGTCAACCGTGAAAATGCTTCGTCAAGTTCAACATCTCCGGATCGGTACCGATTTTTGATACAATTGTGAAAAGTTACCGCTTACCGTGTACGTGTTTGCGCGTTCTATCAAACGTTTATTGTAACATTTGTTGTTCGCGTTTTTTTTTTTTATGTTAGGGTAATTTTTATATAATAATGTGCCTTCCGGACTCTTTGTGAAATTAATTATACGTCTTATTGTGGCAGTGTTTTATGTTTCTTTTTTTGCTGCACTAGCTAGCTTATATATTTTTCAATCCTGCAAGGAGCGAAAAACACCTTGCATGTCTAGTGAATGTATTGTAAATCTGATCGTGAGCCGTGTTCGAAACTCCAATTACAAATAAATAAATATACGAATGTAACTAGTTTCATAATAATAGGAGAGACAACATCTTTGGTGTATATCGTCGTCTACAGTTGACGTCAAAGATATGTTTAACACTTTTGCACCTTCGTTACCTCTTTGACGTCGACTGTACCATAAGCCAGAGATCGGAAAAATTTGCGTCATTGCTCGCAATAATGTGGACATGACTCCAAAATTAATCAAAATATTAATCAATTATTTATTTCTTGAAAAATAAAAATTTAATTTCCGGAGTTAATAGTTTATACGTGCTTATGATTGTTAGCAAAATGTTATTTGAAGTGATTATCGTTGTCGTAAGTATTCTTATACAATATAGAAGTTACGATTTTAAACAGAAACGATTATTTACACTAGAAATAATACCCAACAACTACTACATGGTAAATATCCTACTATGATTATTATTTCTGAAGAAGTTTTCTAGTTCTATAGATATAATGGAAAAAATACTGATTATTGTCTTTAATAAATCTATACTTTAACAAACTTTTGTATTTATTGACTAGGAATCAAGTTATATGTCAAGTAAGAAATAAATAATTGATTAATATTTTGATTAATTTTGGAGTCATGTCCACATTATTGCGAGCAATGACGCAAATTTTTCCGATCTCCATAACACAAGCCTTATTGGGCTTACTATGGTGCTAGATCGATTTTTGTAAGATTGTCCCCTAATAATTTTTTTTTAAGTAGAATGCCCAATCGCACAAAGATTGAGGAAGCGTGCTATTTAGATAAATTACCTATGTACTAATTTTTTCTTTGGCAGGAGTTTTAATAGACTTCATATCAGTGCCGGTCACTGTGGGGTTCACGTCGGCCACGTCGGTCATAATCGCCGTGTCACAACTGAAAGGCCTGCTGGGGCTCAGCTTCAAGTCGGGAGGATTCATCCAAACAGTCAAAATGGTAATTTAAATTAAATATTAAATTACTACTGACTCGTGCTGTCCAACGTGCCACGGAATGCACGGAACCCGGTTTCAATGGAATTGAAAAATTTCGTAACACGTTTAAAGTCGTATTTATTTTGTTTCGTTCCATTTTAGAGCAAAATAACTCAATTACATGATTAATATTTGGGGGAGGCCTATGTCCAGCAGTGGACGTCTTTCGGCTGACATGATGATCATGATTCAAATTACACTGAACATTTTTTATAGTGGGTGGCACGGGGATAGAATAGAAACATTTTATTCAACATCACTTAAGATTAGACTTAAACATATACATTTAAGTACCTACTCTTGCATTCATGATAAAAAGGGGCGTACCTCAGCATTATGTTACAGTAAGTTCACTGCAACACTGGTTATATTAATACATGATTCTGTTTGTCGCGAGCGAAGTGTCTTAGTTGTGGATTTGTGTGTTTGCTTGTTTAACTTGGAATACGAATACGAAATGTGCGATTATTATATTTGACAATATAACGCGCTTAAAATATTTACATGTAATGTGACATATTTGTATAGATATATTAAATTATCCTCTCTGATTTTGTATGAAGAATGCCATGAATGTGAATAAAGCGAAAGTTGCGTAAGAATCGCAGGAAGGGAAAATGAATGATCGCCTACCCCTGTAGTAATCAGGCATGATTTATGATATGATTTTTTAATTTTTATAATTTGTGACAGTCGTATTGTTTGTAATGTCTGTAACTTGGTGTTGTTGTTTATAAATACATTCACTACCTTCCATTTTTCTTACAGGTTGTAATAAATTTGCCAAATGCAAAACTTGCCGATAGCACGTTGGGAATAACGTGTATAATTATATTACTATTAATGCGTGTAAGTATTTTTTATCTTTTAAGACACAAAATACAAGTAAATAACGACACAACTCCTATATAAAACGTTAAACTTATATTAGGTAACTAGAATACAATATGTTACCAACCCCTAACACTACCTCCATAATAGGTTCTTAAAATGAACACCTACATTATATTCAAATGAGATGTTTCCTTGAAAATCAGACATCAGACTGTACAGTCAGCATCATAAACATGTATACATTCTATGACCTTATTACCTAGACATAAGGTTGAAAAGTGTATACATGTTTATGATGCTGACTGTACCATCTTAAATCCCCTTCCGCTATTCATAAATCCATCTTCCCGAGTATAATATCATGTGCGATATTCATATAAAATTTATGAAAACGCCAAGGCTTGCAACGAGTTTCGCTCACATATTTCAAACTATCAAACGTAAACAGTTTCGGGGAATTTTGTTCCCAGAAATTGAAAGATATGAACTTGTCTCGGAGCAAAAAGGGAATGAAGAAGACCTTATGGCTGCTGTCTACTTCGAGAAATGCCATAGTCGTGATAGTGTGCTCATTGATATCGTTCGGGTTCGAGTTTTATGGAAGCCAGCCTTTTCAGATAACGGGCCCTGTAAGGTAAGTCGGATTATGTGGCCGAGGTTAGAGCCCGTTCACGCGGAGACATCCGATTCTTTGCAGGAACTGTTTTTTTTAGGGTCGGATTTAGTGGCAACAGTATTCCAATGCACGCATTCATACAATTGCTTATTACTGAATCCTGCAACCCTATATGCTTGTGTGAACGCGTGCATTGAAATACCGTTGCCACTAAATCGGATCCTACAAAAAACAGTTCCCGCAAAGAATCGGATATCTCCGTGTAAACGGGGTCTTAATCCGTGGACACGACACTACATGATTCCTAAGGTCTCCGGTCGGCAATCAAATGCACGCCGCGTACAGCTGCACTTATATGGAAGTGCAGCTACATTTCTATAGAACGTGACGTGTGTAAGTGGCGTGCGGCGTTAACCGGAGACCATGGACTAACATATCACACTATACACATGCTATGAAAGACACACGTGCCTTGTCCATTCCATAAGCCATCTGGTGTTATAATAACGAAGGTTAACATTTCTCGACATCACTATAAACTATAACACACCTACAGAACAGAATCTGATTTAACTAACCCGAAACGGAGAATTCTCGAACACTATTCAAATTATTATTCTATGATAAAAAAAATATACTGAGTGAATTCCTTCAATTAATGCAACACTGGTAATCTTTATTGCATTGAAAGGATGTAGTCTCGATCTCAGGCAAAGCGTGCAACTTTGTTAGTAGTCACTAAAGCGCTACTACTTAGTAACAATCGTCTTTGTTAAAAACCGGCAAAGCGATAGATATTGCCCTGAGAATGGTACTTCTTCAGTTAAGTGTCTAAGTTTCTATGGTTTTATTTAATTTAGCAACTCGATGTAGCAGCATTTCAGCTGTGTCTGCCCATGAAAGCCAGCGCCAAGATACGCAATCACGATTATTTTATAGATATATTTTATATTCATAGTCAGCACGTACTTAGACTAACTGTCTCTTTCTAACTGGAACTCTAGCTATTCTTAACATCTGTTTCAAATTATAATCCACAACAAGAACATACGTATGACATATTACAAATAGAGATACACGTGTACATAAAATGTTTATTATTAGTGGTTAGTTAGTTCTATAAAATATTATAAAACTTGGAATACTATAGTAAAAAATGCATACCTAGTTATTATTATATACTCGTAAGTGGCTAGAACAGTTGCTACATTGTTTTAACTAAACAAAACCTCAAACTGTTTTTTTTTCAGCATTTCGCAATGATGAAAGTTTTGTTAATAATTATCATATGTAGTATCAGTACATGGCTTATTTCTCCGGGCCTGTGTTTGGTTCGTTACAATATAAAATTAGTCAAAGAACGAATCTTATTTTGTTTCAACGTTATGTGCAATTGAGTGGACGACGTCAAAGTTCGAACCGTACTATTTTGCTCAACGATATGTTACCGTATCTTTGACGTCAACAGCAACCACCAGTGTTTTAAAAAAAGTATAGTTTTTATCATAATAACAATGTGTTATATTATATAGAACATGCTTATACATATTTAATGCGTTGATTTTTTTTTCTACGAGAAAGACTATTAATTTTACGTGACGCTCAATAACACACTGAATTGAATGTGTTCATGCAAACTAAGAACAATTTATTTATTTTCAGAGAAGGTCTGCCATCTTGGAATATGCCTCCCTTCAGTACATATTCTAATGGAAACTATGTCTCCTTTATCGAGATGTGCTCGGAGCTCGGTTCATCAATTATTCTAGTTCCCATTATTGGCGTACTGGGCAACGTGGCAATTGCTAAAGCTTTCGGTAAGGGAAAATCAATCTTAATTTACTATTGTTAAAGTTCAATATTGAAGATTAGTGCTGGAGTTAGTTATGGCTGCGAAATTGGCTAGTAATTACTTGCAAGCTTTCATTTTAAAGTGGCGGCTACTCTGTTAACGATTTCTGCAGACGTCCGTTTAACTTGGTATAGTAAACGGTTTTGATTTTGAATCACTATTGTAAATCCCATTAGATTACTTTTAAATGGCAAAAGTGTTATCATCGATGAGATGTTTATTAGAGAAATGGCTCATATTTTAGTTGTAATTTAAGTAATTCATTATTAATATTTAGTTCTACACACATAAATTTCCTCAAAGAATGAGTTGTGCGATAAATAGACGCATCTTCTGTAACCAGGTTCTACATTTTCTCTACTTGAATCTTTCATTCGTATCTTGCGAGTCGTTCGAAATAAAGATTGTATAACCTGAATTAACTGTATGGACTGAATTTTCTTTCTACGACTATCCATAATCAATTTGACACTTGTCTTTTTTTTAGCGAGTGGAGAATCAGTAGACGCCACCCAAGAGCTACTAACTCTGTCCCTGTCCAACGTACTGGGGTCCTTTGTGGGTGCTTTCCCCATCACTGGTTCCTTTTCGCGCAGCGCCGTCAACCACGCCAGCGGTGTCGCCACACAGTTTGGAAGCGTTTACACAGGTGACTTACATTTAGCAAGTGGAGACTCAGTAGACGCCACCCAAGAAGTACTTACTCTGTCCCTGTCCAACGTACTGGGGTCCTTCCCGATTACTGGTTCCTTCTCGCGCAGCGCCGTCAACCAGCATGCTAGCGTCACACAGTTTGGAAGCGTTTACACAGGTGACATTTTAATTGGGAAATAAATTATTGGCAAGTGATGTTATTATGCATAAAATACCGTTGCGTAAATAATTGACCCATCAAAGTCACGAAAAGCGTAGGACACGCTTTTCGTTATACGGAAAAATGCCTATTATTGTGCCTTTATTTATTATTATGTGTCTGTCTGTAGCCTAATATATCTAAATCCGTTTAAAACTCATTACTTCGATCCCTCATTCTATCAACATTTTCTATAACTCTGGTGACCACCACCGTCAGGAACACAACACCACCTATGCTTCACTAGTTGGCCTACCTCTTGTGCCGATCTAGTTACTCCCGGGGATTATACCGCTGCGTGCAACTCGCCGCGAAACGCCAGGCTTATTTATAAACGAGGCCTTACATTTTTTTTTCCAGGTACGCTGGTACTGCTGGCCCTGAGTCTTCTAACTCCGTATTTCTACTACATTCCTAAGGCGGCGTTGGCCGCTGTTGTGATTTGTGCTGTGATATTTATGATAGAATATGAGGTGAGAACTTTCATTACCGAAAACCAACTTTTATTTCAATTGTCTCTTATCTAGTAAATTCGATCGACTTCCCGTCCGACTTTGAGTCTCATTTTTGTTTCTTACTGTGCTCTGAATGTAGTTGGTGGCATACACATATTTGATGCTTTCTAAAAAATAAACCAAATGACATCAAAAAAAAATAGAAAACTAGTCTATTGCGAGATTTTGTGTTGAATGGTGACTGATATTGATCTAGATTAATCTGAACGCCGAGTATCGGCGCCATAATTACATCTTTGTTAGTGAACAGGTTGATGCAACCTCAAGACGACGTTACATCATGATCAGGGGGGTAATCACGTAATGTTCCGAACGCGCGTTAGTTAGATCCAATTGTCATTTTTCCGTATAAAAATTGACATTTAGATCTACCTGACGCGCGTACAATGCTTTACGAAGAAAAAGAATGAAAATTTTCGCCACTTTTCGGCTTCATGTCAGTGCCGTTAACACATTCGCTGCCGAGATTCGCTACGCGTTACGCTCGTAGCTGATCCCGCGGTTTTCGTCGTATGTAGCGGAAAGCGACTACAGCGGAGGCGCCCGCTAGTCGGGTTCCCGGCACTGAATGTGTGAATGAATGTTCCTCCGCGAAAGTATAAAGCGAGAATAGTTATGATAGAGTAACATTTTTATCTAAATTTAAATAGACACAACTAGGGCATGTCCATAAAATGTCATTATTGATTGGTTAATATTCAAATACTATATAAAAAATGTGTGAAAATCTTGAAACTTAAGTCAATATAATAGTTTGATTACTATTTTTGTTTCGACCACGATCGAGTAGGTACGGTCAACTTCAGTACTTATATTGCATTTGGTTTTATAAATTACCAAGATGTTTACATATTATGTAGCTTTTTTCATTACCAGTTTATAGTTAACATTATTTATTAGACAGTTTCATCTTTAAAACAAAGGTTTAGTGAACTGCAGCGTATAAATTACACAATCATACTAATTGGGTCGTCAACCACATTGGTAGAAAACAACTATGGGAAACCACAAAATTTAGATTGCCATTTTGATAGAATGTTTTGCCATAAGACCTAGAGCGATTTTCGTTTGGAATTATTACTTTATGTTAATTAAATAAAACTTAGGCACTTTAAATATTTATTACGAGTATTATATGTGATTATGATTATTGAACGTTTACAATCATCATCATCATCGTCATCATATCAGCCGAAAAACATCCACTGCTTGACATAGACTCCCCTAAAGAGTGCCACAAATACAGTACTGAGAGTCAATCGAGAGATTTTGTTATTACATCATCATCAACTCATTAAGCATTATTTTTAAATAAGGCAAGCGAGTGTTGGATAGTTTAACCAAATCCAATTTTTTTTTACTTTTTAAACTAGGTCAAAGCATTGGCGGTGGTATGGTTTAGGTGACAAAAGATAAAAAGGAACTTTATGATGCACGGAGAGCACAAAAGTGGCATTTTATGTCTCTTGTGCGATATATGGCGGACTTTACGAGAATGGATGCAAAATTTAAAATACTTTACGGGCATTTTATTACAGTGAAGATAATAAATTAATAATATAATTTTATTTCGCCTTTACTGGTTACATAATAATTAAAATATCTGGTAGCAAAATGGGTAATTTAAAACTACGAGTAAGCATCCTCTGTTCCCTGTACTAGTAAAAACTATATCAAGGTGGAACAGGATTCCCCTCCCCTCGTTGTTTACAACTGGTACCTACTGGTAAATGAGTAGTATATGCAAGGTTAGCAAATCAATCTTACTGAAGGTTACAAGTTATTACATAATAATAATGACTCTTCTGATTAAGTAACTAATTATTATGTAAGTGTGTTTATTTGTATGTAGATACACACCCACATACATACACACACACACACACACATATATATATATATATATATATATTGCTTGTGTGTACATATACATATGTGTCTGTGTGTGTGTGTGTATGTGTAGCCGAGCGGAGCATAGGTCGAGTGCGCCTGTGAAACAAAGGGCTGAAGAAGCGAGTTTCTGACGGAAGCCCAGGCGGAGGGCGGAGGATTAAATCCCAGAATCGACAAGTTCTTTATAAAAACGTCTATTCCCATTAAATATAATACAGAGTGGTCATTATAGCGTTCGTTTATTACACAATAAAAAATTAAGAACATTGATAATTATGATCGAGGATATTATGCAAATAGTTTTTATTCATTTTGTTAATATGGAATAATTAATAAAGAACACGAACCTTCCAATACGGGATGAAGTAAAATAGTGAAGACTTAAATATAAACAAAATTATACTAAAGGGGGATAAACAAAATTAAACTCGTTTAGAATGGTTAGGTATAGAAGAAAATGTACGACTTGGGTTAGAAGATGTAGTACACTCTTCGTCTAAAACATAGGTAGATTTTAGGTAGTTTACTTACGTATTTATTTTTTATTTGATGTCACTCTACGTAATTATCTCAATAAATTGTAAATTTCATAATCAATATATTAAAAAGACAGGAGCGGTCAAAGATTCGAGAAAAAAAAATCTAGGAGTAAATTAAAAGTTACCAATACGACGACTCTTATTGGTAACTTTTAATTTCAAAAATAAATGGTGTAATAATAATATACCTAAACGCTTTATTTTACGGCAGCAATTTTCTTATTTTTCCATAAAACGGTTAGTAAAGATATGAAGTTGTGACGTCATAATTCTGTGTCAACTACTATGAACCATTATTGGGGTCGCTAGCAATGTCTGATTTTGAGTATTATTTTTGCCTTTGGTTATGCTCTCACTGTACTTGGTCCCATGCAGATATTTGATCGTCTTTAAAAACAGGGTCGAATGGCATCATGAAAAAATAGAAGATTAGCCAATTAAAAACAAACATTATCTGAAGTCATCAGTCAAAACGGGTCACTCACGTATTTAATGTCGAATATCGCTCGACATGTTTCGAACCAACATGTTTCGATATGTTTTCATTATATTTTAATGAATATGTCTGATTATCACGGGAGTTTTCTATATAAAATCTGAAGTCTTCATCACCAATCAGCATGCTTAACATTCTATAACGTTTTTCGTCATGTTACCTATAAATAAACATACATTCTTCAATTATATATACTCAAGTGTTTTATACTCGCTCTACAAATATCGCGGGTAAGTCATTCTGTCAATAACAAATACAGGAACGTTCAAACGATTCCAAGCCTAATTACTTACAGCGTAGATGCTGCATTGCAGTGGCACAGATATTCGAATACGCAATAAGCAATATTATTGGATTATAATTTTCAATGTTAGTACAATAATACATTTCTTTAATATTAGTATCATACTTCAACATCGGACATCATACTTTATACCGATTACCTAGGTACACTTGTACTTATTGGTACCCAGGTATCTGTTGTTGACATGACTCAGTATTTACCGATATTTGAATAGAAACTGCAACAAATTTAATACAATCGTCGCACTACTTTGTCCGTTAACTCGTTTGAGTAATCAGAATGAAGCCACATAGATTCTTTTTTTTATATATGCTATGTTAATCTTCCTCTTACATCACATTTGATCTACACGTACAATATATGGCAGTCTTTGTCAGACATGTTCGCAAAACACAAGCATTAAAACACGTATTACAAGATTTTTACCCAATACCAATTTTAATAAGTACCTACTTACTACTTTCATCATCATCATCATATCAGTCGAAAGACGTCCACTGCTGGACATAGGCCTCCCCCAAAGAATGCCACAATGACCGGTCCTGCGCCACCCGCATTGTGGTGTAAAAATATACAATACAATACAATACAAATACTCTTTATTGCACACCTCACACAAACAAAGCAGTAAAGTATAAAGTTTTGCAAAATAATATTTATTGAGTTGGCTGAATGGTCAGGGCCGTTTTTTCGTAATCGGAAGCTAATTTAAGCTACCAAAAACGCCTCTGTAAATAGAGGTGTTTTTGCTAACTGCAAGCATGAAGTTTATTTGGGCATAAGCGTTTTTGCTTTTATGTTCTTTTAATATTCGGATACTTTTATTAATAACGCGAATATATAAAAAGGTATTAATTATGATTTATTTGGCTAATATCGTATTTAGTGCTTATTAATATTTCTAAAATTCTTATTTATCTTATCTTATTCTTAATTATTTCTTCGGGTTGGCTGAATAGTGAAATTATTGCCTCTTGTTATTAAAAGCGAGCCAGTTTTATACACAAAGGTCTCGCCTATCTCATATATATTTCACTTTGCACTTACAACTAAATTGTATTTATAAATCGTTTTCAAAAGGTTGTATTATTGTAAAATGATTGAAGTAGACGATTTCGAAATGGATTTAACACCACCAGTCATACGTGTGAAGTTTCTTCTTCTATTGCAAGTAATAGCATTTTTCTCAAACATGCTCGAAAAGCGTCGCATTTTGTTTGAAAAACGAACACGCAAAGTGCCTAATTTTCATGGTCCACCAAAATTTAAAAAGTATAATCTCTGCCCTGCCTAAGAGTATAATCATCCATAAAAAATCCCATTTTGTTAAATACTAAATGGAGACGACTAAGGAAAAATTACATTCAACCAAAAAAAAAAAACCACATGCAACCGCGCGGTTTTCATGGTGTTGTTTTTTTCGCTCTTTATGCTATGGTCTTAAGAAAATGAAATTAAAAAGTTTAAAATCGTAAGTAAATTCATTTATTTGAGATAATTGAAACATGAAATTAACTAAATGTGTATAATTGCTTGAGAGACCGCATTGAATGTTAAAGATAGTGTGAAAGGGACTTTCTAGCACTTCTTTCAAAGGTAGTATTACCTTTGAAAGAAGTCGTAGAAAGAATCAAAGTACAAGTTTTGCCGC
Source organism: Epinotia nisella (assembly GCA_932294315.1). Lineage (NCBI taxonomy): Eukaryota > Metazoa > Arthropoda > Insecta > Lepidoptera > Tortricidae > Epinotia > Epinotia nisella. The sequence goes on along the minus strand of OW028682.1, from coordinate 12,563,488 downwards.
GTTATTAGGTATGCCACAATATGATTTTTGTAATGTCTGTGTATTATTTAGTCACATATTTGTGAAAAGCACTATATTTAATTTGGCTGAAACCGGGATTCCCTGCCGAGGCCTGCCAAGAGAAGAGTCAGGCAATGCCTTTTTTCCGCGCCTCGGCAATAATGTACTATTACCGGAAAAATTCAAGGAAAATATATTGACGTGTACGGATATTTTATTAATTGGAAAACGGCATAAAGCCAATTCGTTCTCAGAAAACGTACTTATGACCTTCTTTCTTGAACTTTTAAAGAAGGTAATGACATAATTTCCGCACTAGCATCAAAATGTACTATTATTTTCAGGTGGTAAAGCCAATGTGGCGTTCCCGCCGAGCCGACCTAGTGCCGGCTTTTTCCACGTTCGCCGTGTGCCTGGTGGTCGGCGTGGAGCTGGGCATCCTTGTGGGGGTCGTGATCAACGTGCTGTTGCTGCTGTACCCGAGCGCCAGGCCGCAGATGGAAGCTGAGATCGTTACGGTACGATGACATGTTCCCTCGTGAACTGTATAATCCTAAGGATACGTAACTCATATCCAGCTCGAAGAACCAAAATGCGACCTGCCTGCATTTGCATTGCACATTTTCTCGTAGTGGGGCCCTCCCACTTCGAGCCACCAGGCGGACCTGCTTTCGCTGCTATACTCCGACGCTCGACCACAGATGGACGATGATCACGAACTTTAATTTGGGGCCCAGTTAAGGTTGAGATTCCTGTCATATTGTATAGAAATCCAAAGAATATTTTTTTCGAAATGGATCATAAATTAAAGAACGTGACCGTACGATAAGTCATCTTGTACTTACTTTCTTCTTTTTTCATAGAGAAAACCTGCGAACCAGGTACCCAGTCATCGAGAGGTGATTGAGTCATTTGGTATTTATATCCACAAACTAACTCCACGGTCTCATAATGAACACCCTGAAGCCCCTCTCGCGATTCAGCCTGTGATCCTACGCTGTCCCTATTCAGTCCTGAGTAAGTTCTAGACATCAGTGACCTTACTGCTGTGGCGCAACGACCCAAAGTGGATGTTGTTTCTGTCCAGTCGACGGCCCGGAGTACATTTAGATCGGACCTTCTCTCCCCTCTGGTACCTAGGACGCCCATCCGGTCTTCGAATTTTTCTAATATCGTCGACACATTGGGCCCCTTAATGACCGATTTTGAAGCGGCCACCAGTCCTTTAACGTTTCGATTCACCGTCCCTTCTAAAATAATTATTTAAACTTGATATTTTCCTCCTACCAGAGCGCATCAGGCCTCGGCTACCTGTTAGTGACAGTAGGCAACAGCCTGTACTTCCCCGGAGTGGAGTACATCAGGCAGTACGTGGAAAAAGCGGCTAAGAAGCAGGGAGGCTGTAGCATGCCTGTTGTAATAGACTGCAGATATGTGCTGGGTAAGTCACCTGCAGTCGACGAAAGACAAATAAAATGTTAGATATGTTTACAGTTTTGCACCTTAAACGCTGCAAATGGAGACACATGCCAACTTTTGCGAAATATAGGTCTATCTTGTTATCCGTAGTTGCCATAAATTTTTGAATCTGTGCCCTGAAAAAACTGAAAATTACTCCCATGACGCATTTTACGAAAAAATTGTGTATGGTGACTTTTAAATACTAAAGCAATTTATGCATTTCCCGTTCAGACAGGATTGGGAAATAAGTAAGAAGTGTGTTACAGTGATTTCATTTGCAAAAAAATGTCGAAAGTTTTACAATTGAGTAGGCCCCATACTATTTCCAAACACTCGCTGCAAGCGAGGCAATAAAACTTGGGAGCGAGTCGTTGTGACCTATGTTGCACTTACCTGCCATGATTGGCGCGACAGAGAGCGCAACACAGGTTCACCGTTCCCACTTTTAATTTTTAAAAAAATTCGTGACAGTCTAGTCTGCCCGCCATCATCGCTAGGACGGTGTTGGTGCTGGCTCGCACGCGCCGGCGCAGGGACGCGGCCCGCAGTCGCATAGTGCTGTGGAAACATGCCGTGTGCGTGGCCGCAAACATGCCCGAGGCGCTACTACAGTAACGAGGCAGCCCCATCACCGCCCTGAACGCGCGCCACCTTCGCAACGAGTGTTTGGAAATACTAAAGTCCAAATATCCATTTGTATCGCAACCAGGTGCTGACTTCACAGCAGCTAAAGGCATCTGCGCTTTATCGAGCTCGCTGCAGGCGCGCGGGCAGCCACTAGTGCTGCTGTCCCCGCGCAGCAGTGTAGCCGCCGTGTTCAGCGGCGCCGGGGCCAGCGTCGTCGTCGTCGCGCCAAACGACCTGGAGGTCGTGTTGCAAGGTACAGGCTTCACAGCTACAGGCATCTGTGCACTACCGAGCTCGCTGCAGGCGCGCGGGCAGCCACTAGTGCTGCTCTCGCCGCGCAGCAGTGTAGCCGCCGTGTTCAGCGGCGCCGGGGCCAGCGTCGTCGTCGTCGCGCCAAACGACCTGGAGGTCGTGTTACAAGGTACAGGCTTCACAGCTACAGGCATCTGTGCACTACCGAGCTCGCTGCAGGCGCGCGGGCAGCCACTAGTGCTGCTCTCGCCGCGCAGCAGTGTAGCCGCCGTGTTCAGCGGCGCCGGGGCCAGCGTCGTCGTCGTCGCGCCAAACGACCTGGAGGTCGTGTTACAAGGTACAGGCTTCACAGCTACAGGCATCTGTGCACTACCGAGCTCGCTGCAGGCGCGCGGGCAGCCACTAGTGCTGCTCTCGCCGCGCAGCAGTGTAGCCGCCGTGTTCAGCGGCGCCGGGGCCAGCGTCGTCGTCGTCGCGCCAAACGACCTGGAGGTCGTGTTACAAGGTACAGGCTTCACAGCTACAGGCATCTGTGCACTACCGAGCTCGCTGCAGGCGCGCGGGCAGCCACTAGTGCTGCTCTCGCCGCGCAGCAGTGTAGCCGCCGTGTTCAGCGGCGCCGGGGCCAGCGTCGTTGTCGTCGTGCCAAACGACCTGGAGGTCGTGTTACAAGGTACAGGCTTCACAGCTACAGGCATCTGTTCACTACCGAGCTCGCTGCAGGCGCGCGGGCAGCCACTAGTGCTGCTCTCGCCGCGCAGCAGTGTAGCCGCCGTGTTCAGCGGCGCCGTTTATCTTCTATTTTTTTGTTTTTTTTTTGGTTTTCATTTGTGGGTTTTAATAAATGTATTTCTTATTATTCTTTGTCTGATGAATTCCAAAATTATTTAAAAGATAATTTACATGAAACTTTGCATGCAAAATTGTTATTGAGAGATCTTTGTTTTCAGCCGTGTAGCTGATCTCTGAGTAAGTGCCTATGGGTATCTTTATACATTATGATCTTTCGCGCCACTAATTATTACAAAAAGCGCATTACTTTATAAAGGTAAAGGACGCCATGAATAAATGATAAAACATAACTTAAATACCACATCTAAGCATTAAAATAATAGCAAAAAACTCGGATATCTGCAGAATTCATAATCATCCTGAACAAGCTATTCATTTGGGATCTGCATTCGCTGTCCACTTCTTCCATTTAGCTCGGTTCTAAGTTAGGTTTTCATTTAGCTAAAGATCTTGAATTCTTTTACCCTGGTGTTTTCAAGGGGTGCGTAACAATGCCTATAAATATTTTTGATATAATATTACTTGCAATAACGCTCATCTGATATAATTCTCGAGTTGTATAACAACACTTAATATATTTGCATATGGTATAATTATCATTTTATATAACGATCATTTGATATAATAATATTTTGTATAACATACATTAAGTATAATGCATATTTGCTATAATGAACATTGGATATAATGCTCATTCCGTCTAATGTACAGTTGATATAATCAAGCCAGGGCAGCCAGAAAAAGGGTGGACGGGGGGGCGAAGCCCCCCGCAGTAAAAAAACCACTCGCAACAATTGTACTATTGGGTGGGTTAGGTTAGGGTTCACTTGTGTCCCTTAGAGCGGAAATAGGCACCCCGCGAAGCGGGGTGACGTCGACACGCTGGCGGTTGGGTTAGGTTTACGTTAGGTTAGAACGGAAAAAAAGTAGTTTAGCTTAGGTAAATAAAACAGAGAAACAATAATGAGTTTACGCAAGAAATGTACCCTACATAAACAGCATTCCCACACATCGTGACAATTTTAAGTATTGACGTCTTTGCTATGTAAACTGTCTCAGGCGTTACAGTTTTAATGCAATTATAGCGCTTGATCATTATACAATATGAGATGTATATCAAATAAGAATTATACTCTATGATGGTTATAAGAAATAATCGTTATACCTAATGATAGTTATACTAAATAATAACAATATATATTTTGATATTATACCAAACGTTTATTATGTACAATGAATGATTCTACCCTTTGAAATTATATCAAAAATGGTTATATCCAATGAAATTATATTATTTGTTTTTATACCGATCATTACACACCCGTTTTCAAGTCTCATATTTAATAATACCTATTTTTTTCTATTTCAGATCTCACCAGACAAATAGCAATGCCTCTACTTCGCAGTACAAAGAAGGATACCATCACGCCTCCACCATCCTACAACTCCCTACAACCACTCGACGATGACGTCACGGAGGTCATAGCTGAAGATAGAAACGTCACTCCCTTGTTGAGGCTAGACGGCGCGTCGAAGGTGACCAGTGAGGTCAATGACACGTGACCTGTATAGTATTGACAGATTGTCAATTCGTGTTGCTGACGCTTATAGTAATAATTATTTAATGAGGATTTGGATTTGAAATGAGGCGTTCATAGACGAGAAAAGACATAGTGAAATTATTTGACCGTTGAATCCGTTCAAATATCGATTGTTTGGTCTCAAGTTGTTATGTTTGCCTTTGCAAGAGGTCGTTAGTTAAATCTCAAACTATTCGTCTAATCATTCTCTGTTGTCTGTTTCATATGACTTAGCATAATATCACCAACCCATATGAGGCAATTTATACACATGTCTAAAAGTTTTCTTTTATTTACGTCACGAAAAAGTTACATGGTACATTCTACATATAAAATTATATCTGTCAAACTAATACGTCATATCGTCATTGTCAGTCGTAGTATAGATTGCAATAGAGATCTCTCACACGAACAATTTTTTGTAATTTATTAATTGCTCGTGTATGTACACCCTTACAATATATAATATTGCCAAAGGTATCAGTAACCAGTGATTATTGACCTGTAAGTAAAGCATGTTAAGGTATTTAAGTCAATAATAATAGAAGCGATGTATCCTAGTACTTTGTACAGAGAATTGAAAGCGCGCTCTCTCCCAGTATGTAATTTCATTCCACTTACTTATTGTACATTGTGTATACCTTGTGTAGTTTTAGAATAGTCACTACTTAGATTAAGTTTTTAGATTTGTTTCTCTTTTTGGCAGTCAGTGTTCTAAAATGTATGTTTTTGTTGTTTGTGTTTATGTTCTATTAAATTATTATCTCGTTATTGAATATAGCACGCTTATTATTTATTATTTATGTAATCTAAGCATTGATATCGACGTTATTTATAAGATAAACACTTCTATAAATTTTAACACGAAATAGTTACTGGGTCAGTAACTATTTCGTGTTAAAAATGCTGGAGGCTAAACTTAGGACAAAAAAGCATAATGCACACCATACATTGAGATACTTTACATTGTAATGCAATTCCAAACTTGCTTCCATGAAATTTTGAATTTATAAATCTCAGTGGCATCAAAAATTGGTCCCCGAAACTGTGCCAAAATTGTTCTCATCAAAAATTGACGTAGGTACAGTCAAGTGCAAAAATATGTACCACCAAAAAAAGTACATGTAAAGTGATTGCCAAGACTCCCAGCTCATATAGTTTTCAGCGATAAAAATATATCAGATCGCAAGTAGCGCCAAGCTTCCTTCCGCACGGCTTAACTCTACCAGCCATGCTCTACTAATTCTACATCTTGGTTAAAAAGTATAGCTTGTATCTGTCGTAAAACGGACACTTATTTCAAAAGCATATTATAAGATAAACGACTACATCATGGATGCCGCGGCCGCTGCAGGAGACCATCGCATGTGCTGACTTCTGGCCGAAGGGTGTCGTGTTTCGACAGTTCCGGGGTAATCTGCCGAATCCTACACCAGAGATGACGATGCAACGGGGCCACGCCGTTTTGTCGCCAAAATAGTGTTTGTTTAGTTTCGTTCCATGACGCATTGGTTTTTTTACTGTAATGTCATGTTAACATGTTTTTAATAAATAAATAAATAAATAATGGATAGGGATATTTGGCAGCGATAAAATCCTGCACTAGAAATCTGTCGCAAAATAAATAGGCTTTCTACTGTAGCAATGTAATTTTAAAATTTTATAATACTCTGATACTGATATGATATATTGTATACTGTTTTGAAAAAATGACACCTCGCCGAGTTTTTTACGCCGGTTCTTCTCGAAGCAGAGGTTTACTTTCCGAACCGGTGGTAGTTTATCGACATTCATAGGTGCATGTAATATGCCTAAATTGAAGAATAAATCACTTTGACTATGACTTTGGTTGGGCAAATCTGGTCGCCACATACTCTCCCGCTCATACTCCGTTCATACGGTATGAATTTATGATGATATTAATAAGCGTCGGGTCTAAAGAATCAAAGCCAAGATATAGAATCGGTAGAGCATGGCTGGTAGAGTTAAGCCGTGCGGAAGGAAGCTTGGCGCTACTTGTGATTTGATATATTTTTTACGGTACTAGGGAGTCTTGGCAATCACTTTACATGTAAAGTTTTTAGTGGGATCTCATTCCTTTTTGTAAGGTAATTTGTAGCCTGTTTTAAGAGTTTTTAATTTTTTTTCGTGTACCTGTGTGTAAGGGGTGGAGGGGAGGGCTAAAATGGGTATGGTATAATTTAGTGGATTCTAGGACGTCAGGAAGTACCCTAAGAATTTTGATGAGTCAGTGATGGAAACGTTTTTTTTAGATACCAATAAAATATAAAGTATAAGAGCTATGCAATTGAAACTTTATATGTCTAATAAGTTCACTATTCACATCATATCCCGAGAATTATGTTTATCTGATACCTATAATCCAAACCCAAGTTATGAGGGTTCAAAAAAACTACGAAGCGCTTCGAGAAAAAGTAGGCAGTGCCCTTGCGCTTCGCTTGGCTCGTTTTGGCACTTCCGTGCCCCCAGATCGATTTAACCCTCTCGTAAATATGTACTGAAACCTTAATCCACTGACATTAAGAGTAAATGGGACATATTTATGAGTAAGTTGTACCTATGCTCCCATATTTTTACACTTGACTTGATTGTGTATATATTTTCGCTTCTGTTACTCCTCTGGTATGTCATATTTGAAAAACTGTTAAAACACAATCTGCACCTATGGACTGTAAAAACGCCCGAATAATAAGCACAATTTAAATGACAATTATGGATTTTATTTCAACCCTGTGTTAAGAAAACATTCTGTTACTAGTATAATATTTATTATTCATAAATTAAGTTTAATATTTGACACCAAACATCTTAGCACCAATAAAGTTATAAATTAATAAATGCAACTTCTGACTATTCCACATCTATGAGTATCATTAAACCTTAATGTAAGCTACATCCATTTAACAGTCTTTAAATTGTAAATAATCTTAAATCTATAAATGCGAATCTGTTATACAATTCTAAGCCTTATGATAAGGTGTTTAGATTGCTAATTCCTTGGTCACACTTTGATGAATGAACATGGGTTTTGAGGCTGACATCAGTTTTTCCGAGACTACGTGAGCGATTCTTGCGCTGCGACGCCAAACCAATTCCCGTGTGCGCTCGTGGTTGCTGTCCACACGGACCTGACACAATAAGAATAATTTATTGAAAAAACCTTATTGCTAATTGTACATTGTGCTTGTACTGTTACATGTTAGGTGAATTGATTAAATGCGCCTGAACTAGGATTATCCTGTATGTCAGGCAATGAATTATAAAGTCGTATTTCTAATGCAATAAAGTCAAAAATTACTATACGCAACCATCGTGTATGTCCAAAGCCATTCACTTAGTCGCCATAATTTATCAGAAGAATAAATAACCCATTCAATGCCAATGACTTATATGAGTCATGCCTCTATGAGCGATTTCCGGTACAAAGCGGAAAAATGCTGCTACGCGCTACGGCGTAACACGTAGCATTGCTTGGCCTCGCATGGATTAAGCATGGCATATAGTTATTTTGATGAGCTCCATCACGAAATGACGAATAAAGACCTTAACGCAAAGTAGCAAGATTGATTTTCATTTACCTGTTTGGGCTGTAAAACCTTGATGGAGTGCAATGTAGCGACACCCTGGTTGTTCACACGCAGGCTGATCTTGCCTGTCATCTCGGCTGTGGTGGCTGTAGCAGACTTCAACTCCTTCTTAGCACCACGCCCAACCTACAAAATACATTGATATCATACCTACGATTATAAAATAATACCTACTTTAAGTTAGACTACTAGCTGCCCGCGCGGCTTCGCCTGCGTATTGCAAAGAAAGCAGGCAAACTCGCGGGCCAAAATATAGCCTATAACCAACCAGAAAGTCCACATGCATTTTTTACACGCAGATGAAGGAATTTTTGAAATCGGATAAGTGGTTCCAGAGATTACCCATTACATACAAACTTACAAAGCAACAATCTCACAGACTTTTCTTCTTTCTAATATTACTATTAGCTTCTGCCCGCGACTCCGTCCGGGTAGAACTCGTTCAAACTTTCACCCCCATACCCCCCCCCCCCCCCCCTTAGGGGATGATTTCCGGGAAAAAACTGTCCTATGCCTTTCGTGGGATTCAAACTATCCCTATATTAAATTTCATCTAAATCGGTTAAGCGGGAAGAGGTAACAGACAGACAGTCAAACTTTCGCATTTATAATATTAGTATGGTTAGTATAGATAAGACGCGTAAGATAGCATTCGGTTCTTGGCGACCGCGACACACGACGGCGACCGGCGATCGCAACCCACTGCTTTGTATGGATTACGATGAAACGCCGTCTGAACGCCTTGCGGATATCGCACCCGTATGGTTTCGTAGCATGAATTGTGAGTTTGTGTCGTCGGTCACCTCGCCTTGGTCGCGTTGATCCGTATGCTATCGCCTGCCGACAGGCGACCATGGTCTCAAGGCCGCGGTCGCCAAGAACCGCTATCTTTAATGTACGAGACCGATGTCGTTCTGCCGCATGTGTCGGCTTTATGACAACTTGACACATAGGTATGTAGTTTAAGGGCGGGTTGCATTGCATCATCCATACTTTACGCCGGTAAACGTCAAATATGGTGCTGGACGCTGTCATCTCATAAACAACCAAACTTCTCATACAAAAAGACCTAATGAAAATCTTATTGTGTCAGGCTGTCGTGGATTTTTTTAGGGGTGCATTCCATACAAAAAACTGAAAGTCAACATTTTTTTTTCATTGTTAGCCCACGTGTCATCATTCGACAGGATTTTCAAATTAAATATAAGGTTTCTAAGCAATTTTTTTGATTATGTGAATAGAGTCGGAGATAATCGCCCCGAAAGTCACTAAAATTCTAGTATTTTGTCTCTACCTATATCGGACGAAGCCGAGATTCTGTATAATTTAACAGAAGTAGCTTTAAAACCTAGAACATATAAGTTTCTCTTTTTTTTGTAGATAATTTGGGTGCCCTTATGGGGCAGTATGTTCGCTTGGCGACAAGCCCCTTTTCATCAAAAAAAACTTGTAAACGCGCCTTAACAATTTTAGTCTTGACAGTGCTACGCCGTAGCAAGTCATAGTATTTAGTAGCAAAGGTAGTAGGAATATATCTGTATGCGGACTGCATTCTTTTAAAAAACTGTTTCTTTCCGTCCTGTAATCCTTTATAATATCCTCGCTAAAACGTTGGTTATTAGATACTACGTCAAATAGTACATTGTGCCACGAGGTTGGTAAGTCATTTTAAAAATCTTACCATCCGTGTCGCACACAATGTTTTTCATCACGTTTGCGAGGAAATAAATGCATTTGAAAAAAAAATATATAAAAGAGAAGTAGCAGCCTTGCCAGAGTCAGTATGTGTATAAATTAACTACGAAATAACGAATTAAACCATATATATATATAAAAAACAACAAAATTAATACTAATCAAAATAAACAATGCTAAATGTCAATTGTCCATTTTCTTAAATTTGACGTGAGGCGCATCAGGCAAGACTCTTCGGCATTCAGCCACGAATCAAAATCACTGCTAAAAACATTTTACACAGACACTAAATTACTTTATTTATTTATTTTAATCCCAAAACTATTTAATTAAACATGTTTTATAAATACGTTTTCGAACATCTTTTTTAAGTTAAAACCTCCTTGCTTTATATTATAACTGACGCATGTGTGACAGATACAATTTAAGAAAAAACACCATTACGCCCATGGGTATATGGCTGGGTCTATTGTAGCTCTGTATGCCTGCGCATTATGAAGCCCTTTACGAGCAAGTGTGATAAAAAATATTACCTAATCACTTTCGCATACCTAGAACATTGTCAGGGACAATACATACCTCCTTTTCAACTCTCAGGATCAAAGGGCCAACAGCAAAGTTACTCTTCACAGTAGTGTGGTCCGACATAATGCTGACAGAGACATCTCCCGTCCTCCTCAGCGAAGAAAGTCCGTACAAAGTTCCCTTGGCCCTGGGCTTGCTTTTCTCAACTGTCGTTTTAGTCTTGTTCTTATTCGGGACTGGTTTCTTGTTAGATGTAGGTTTGGGAGGTTTCGTTTTTGGCTTCGTGGTCTTGGTCGGCGGTTTTGGTTTAGGAGTAGGTTTCACCTTGCCACTTTCCGATTTCAACGCCCTACCTTCAGCTTTCAGAACTTCTTCCAGTGGCTTTTCTGTCATTGGTTCTTCGATTTTATTGATTTTCTCAGTGTCGTTGGACGAGATTTTGTCGTTCGTCTTCTCCGCGTTGCCAGCGCGAGCGCTGTTCTTTTTCTTGTTGGCTGTTTTCCTGGAAACGTATTAATAGAAGTGAAAGTTGTTCGATTTCGTCGGTGGTTATAAAACGTTTCTTTTTATTACAACTGGGCATATTATCTCACGATATCGATTATTGATTACGGGTCCATTTGAACAAATTATCTTAAACGCATCGTATAACATAGGTATTTCCTGTTAAGCAATATTGCCGCGTAATTAAGAATAACGAGTAGCTCGTTTTGTTAAAGAGGCCCATTTTGTCAGTAAACGCAGGTACCTATCTCCGTATGGGAAATATATTTGAAATTTCAACATGATCACATACCATCTGGCAAATCTTACTGTTCTTTAGATATCTAGCCACAAACTAGGATTACCACTCAGTCAAACCGTAAGTACCTAGTTCCTTATGTAAGTTTTAGAAATGTATGTACGATGCCTGACTTTTATTTACGCATTCTTGCATTTACGTAAGTAGGTAATCTACAATCTGCAAAAAACTATTTTTAAAAATAATTTTCAAACTGTAATAATTTATGCTAATTATCCTCTTCGACATGATGTATAGGTAAAATTGAATAGCTCTTTTTCATTATATTTCAAAACTAAAACAATCTCAACTTTTATGAGGTTTGATTTGAATTCTAACCAATGTAGGAAGTAAGTAGCCTAGGAAGAAAATATCAAAGTTACCTCTTCTTGGTCTTGTTCTTATTCTTCTTCGGCTTAGTGGTCTTCTTGCTAGCGTCAATAGGCTGCAGCTTCACGCTGACAGGGTCGTACGAGCGGCGCAGGATGTCGTTCATCTTCTCAAGGATGTTGTCTATGAAGCGGTTGTATTTCACGATGTATATCGCTGGTACTGTTTCTTTTGGTTTTTTCTCTGGGTCCGATTCTAACGCGCCTGTGGATGGGTATTTTCATTCAAATTGCGTTATACAAGTGTTGCAGAATAAATGATCACCTCTGTCTAGCAATCAAACAGTGTCATTATTCACTCGAGTAACTAGGTAGGTACTTTTTGGAAGTATATTAAGTCTTGGAAGCACACGTCGCATTTCAACCCTGAAAAACATCAGTGTTTTGAAGTTCTGTACCAAATTGATTGATTCGTTTCTACTATAGAGATACCAGAGTTATAAGATTGCCATAGTAGGGTAAGTTCTCCAGTGAATGAACAATCGCTGCTTATTTGCATAAATTAAGAGTTCTCTATATTTCTAGCATACCGGGTTTTTTTTTCGATTAGAAGCATTCACTGTAACAGTTTCGAATGAGGGAAGCTTCAAGCTGACGAGCTACGGGCGCTGATTTTTTGTATGAGCCGGTAATAAGGGGACCAATATGTCACCTTTTATTTGATGTGCCATTGTACCTACTAGTTTTATAGACCCGTGACTCTATGGTGTGTGGTTTTTGGAAATCACAAGAGCAAAATTGTGCTAGTAAAACATCGTTTTAATTTATTCAAGTTTAAATTCTCGTTTTTTAGTCGGTGTTTTATAACTAGAATTAAAAACCGCCTAAATCCAGTGAATGAACTAGAGTGTTCATTCACTGACAACGCCTGTTTTATTGTTCTCGCAATATCTTATATTATAATTATTGTAATAAGATTTACTTTTTATTAACATAACCACTAATTGTTAGTCTATCGTTGGCCCAGTGTTCGAACAAACGTTCATTCACTGGTTTATAGATTTCCAATAAATGAACATCGACCGATAATTACCTAGTTAATTTATTGGTTTTACTATGTTTTTTTAGAACCAGTCAATGACCGAACATTTGTTACAGTTTTTAAATTGATTTAGAAAAACCATTAACTACCTACTATTTCGTGTGTTAGTACCTATATTGAGATAACTCCAAACAAAATCGCTAAACAGCAATTTAAACCAATATACCATAACTGTACTAGAAGTACATTTTTGTTTTCATTTTGTTGTTCATTTACTACAAAACCGTGTTCATTTACTGGTGATTTCCCATTTTGCTACCTAAAAGGTCATATAACTTAAAATTATGGAAAGATATAGCAAAAGCAAACTAATTTAAGCAAACTAGAATACTTGTTTGGAATGTGTACTGTATTTTCCGGAAATCGATTTTTCCAAGTTGCGATTAATGACTTTTTTCTCAATGCCTTTTTTTCCGAAGGGATTTCTAACCATTCGTTTATTTTCCCACTATTTTAATTTTAAAATTAATTATTTTCCCGATGGGTTTTCTAACCACTCGCATAATTTTCCACTTTTTTTTCAGTTGCTTTCACCTTTTATAGGTATTTACTTAAAATAACTAGGTAAATGAGCAGTAAGGCCAAAAGCTAAAAGCCAGGTTTTCTCTGCAGATATATTGCAACCTAGTAACAATGTCAAATTTAAAAATAGATAACTGGGTATGTAAGCTTTCTAACCAAGATTTCTCTTATTACAGATCTCGGTAATTCAGGGATATCAGGGACTGTTTACGCCATAGTTCCAGAAAAGGTGCAGGGTATCATGGTCGAACGGATAGTCAGATTGATCGGCGGAGACGTGAGTGATTTTAAAGTCGTACCTACTTTATTTTAACAGAGCAGTATTGTTAGCCTGCATGATAATCAGTTCATCTTCGTCTCGCTCTAACAAGTGAAGTCAAGAGAGACGAATGATTTATAGCAGCGGTACTCATCAGAAGTCATACCTTTGGAAGCGCTAGTAAAAGATTCTGAAAGAGCCCTTCCTGCCAGTACCATTCAGTACTTCGAGAAAATATTTTAAGTTAGAGTTACTTATTTTGGTGGAGAACGTTAGAAGTTCGTAGTTTTTTCGACTTTTATTGTCTAAGATACACATCTACTACCGTTATAATATAGACCCGTATTTACCTAATAATTAATAGTAATGGGCGCATTTAGTTACGCTTTGCTGCAACGCAAGTACGGTAATAGTGACGGGTTAGACAAACCAAGTTGTGCATGCCATTATGTGATTATAAGTCTACACTTACACATCATAAGTTTCTAATTGATGATTCGTGGTTATCGCTTGTTTAACATAACATTTAATTAATTGATTGCGATACTTGATTTCATAAAAACATTTCCCGTTATAACATGGTTTTTTAATTAAAAAGTTCTAGCCGATATAGATAATTTTTTCTCGTATTTATGATGTTAGGTTCATTCAACGATATTGTTAACTTAAGCAAACTATTTAAATATGATTCCATAGGTATGTAGACCTACCCATGTTTGTGTTTGATTTGCAAATGAGCATCGAATGAGTCTGCACAAAGCTAAAGGGAAACTTTGCCAAACAATTTCTCTTTCAACGGACGTGACATTCCATATATTTAAATATAAACTCATCAGTTTTTCATTGCATCACGCGAGTACCTACATACAATTAATTATTGGTCTGCATAATTCATAGAATACACCTAATTCTGAGCACGTAGTGAAGACACGCGAGCGGGTAACTGTAACACTCCCGGAGCCTAGCTTGAATTCTAATGGCCAGTTACAATTAATACACGCAGTCAACGGTGGATTTTCTATTTTCCACACGTAAAAGAAACTGCGTGCCGAGACGTGCTAAAGAAATCTGACTAGTGCGGCATAGTTACGAACTGGCACTCACCGATGCAGGTTTCTGCTACACTGACTGCGGCCTGGTGTCTCGATACTGCCCGCGACCGTGATAATGACTTTATAACTAACGTTATGCAACGTTTCACCCTAGATCGACTGCGACTAAGTTTATTATTTATAGACTTAAATAAATATGATTCGAAACGACCGCAATCTCGAAGTTTTACCGTAAAAAGCAAATCAACTGTCGCACAGGCACAAGTATGTAGGTTGCCACTACCGGTAACAAACGAGTTCCATTCGGGTCGAATATGACTCCTCGCGACTCTCCCAGCATTTCACGACGACAAACATTTAAAATTTCTCTTCTCGCATCTCATTATCTCGTTTTCACTAAGGCGGACGCCCGGCACGCAAATTTCGCGGTGCACGCGTCATTCAGTGAGAGTAAACATCTAGTGCGATTTACTTTCTATCAGTGTTGAAATGCTTTGAGATTCGTCAAGGTCGCTCCTGAGCGCGGGTGGCAAGGTCAAAGAAAGTGTCAAGGCTGATGTGGAAGAAATCGGGCGGGTTCATCGTTCGGGCCGGATTGGGAAAGTGCGGGCCAGCGGGCGCCCGTCACCCGACCCCTTAACACACATCCACCACAAACTAGTTCCTGCTGCCCGGCGGCGCAGCGGCCGCGCCTGCGCCACTCGCTCGCCTCCAACTCACACGAGGGACCATTCTCATAACCCTCATTTTCTCTCCTTCATCTTCATTATAGACTTATTTCACCTAATTTATAAGAATCAGGAACGGGATGAAATTGGTTTGTGCGTTAGATTATAATATAGATAAATCGGTCAAAAGGCTAGTTAATTATATCTACACTTTAATATCTACATATACAATACTAATATTATGATCTACTTTGGATTTAATACGGGATCGATATAGATAAATACCTAAGAGAGTCATTACATACATTTATGATCATACGTAAAATAGGTTAGGATGTTGGCCCTATTTAATTTATAACGATGACTAGTATACATTTTATTCGTAATCAAAATTAAATTAATATCACCAGATAATGTCACTCTATCAGCTGACAATAATAATATTTTCAACTAGAATTCTGACCGATCTTTCGTTACAATCAATCTTATGCAATATGAACAAGAACGCACAAATCATTCTGAAGGTTAGATAAAAAATTGCACACAACAAGTTAGAACAACAGATTTATTTCCAATAAATTGCCACGAGACCAGTGTGACATGATCTAGACATTAATTTAACTCTCTCGGTTCCATACTTACACTTTCACACGTCAAACACACTCACTTAATAAATAAAATAAATTAAATAGAATAAATAAATAGTCAATAAATAGCTAAGCTAAAGGAGGGGACCGTGTAGGTCTCTCAGGTGGATGAGGGCTGGCGCCCGGGACTCCGGCGGCCTACTCACTATCTGAACTTTTTGTGCTCGGCAGTCGCTGCCGCGGCGGACGTCGCTTTGGTTTTCTTTACTTTACCCAGGTAATTCGCTTTTTTCCCTGACTTTTTCGAGTGTTTGATGAGACTAGCCTTCAGCTTTTTGGACTCACGTGCTTGTTTGCCAGCGACGTTTCTGCCGAGAGCGTCGGTGATGTCGTCGTCATCGTCATCATCGTCCTCGTCGTCTTCTTCGTCGTCATCCTCGGGGTCGAGCGCGTCGGCGATGTCGTCCTCCTCGTCGTCGTCGTCGTCGGCATCGTCGGCGGCTTCGGCGGCCTCCTCGGCGGCGGGCGCGGCGGCTTCAGCCTCGGCGCTAGCTGGCTCTTTCTGAGCAATTTCGGACTCTTCACCATCGGCCGCAGCTTCGCCCTCAGTTTCGGCCCCTTCCTCGGCAGCTGCGACAGCGGGGCTTTCTTCTGAGGCGGCGGCGGCAGGAGCGGCGGCCACGGTATCGGCGGGAGCCACGACCGGCTGTACTGCTGCTGGCGTGTCGTCATCATCGTCATCCTCGTCGTCTGCGAATGACAAATCCCCAATGTAAATCGTATTTTCTAGGATAGCAAATAATATTTGAAGTTTTTTATCGGAAATATAATCTCACCTCCTAAGATGTCGTCGAAGAACCTCTCCAAGTAGTCGTCATCGTCGTCATCATCATCGGCCTCTTCTTCATCATCGTCGTCATCGTCATCGTCGTCGTCGTCACCTAAAGAAAATAATTTTATTACAGCAATTGATATCCACATGTTGCACATGAAACTGTGGCTTCTTTCACCAACGAAAAATAGTATCCAAAATTGTTATACAATAGGGAACTCGGATTCACCGTGCATAGCAATGCCGGTTGCATAGCCCTTGTTCATTGGCTCAATTAGTATCACCTAAACGCAAATGAACTGTTAAGCAAACAGTTAATCAGAGACGGCGCCGGACCGTGACGTCCTGCGCGAGACTTTCGTCGTTAGAAAGCAGAGGAGCATCAATTTCTCTGATTGAGTATCTGTTTGAATTAATTAAGTATTGAGCGCGGCTGTCACGGCCGCCGACTCACATTCCTCGGCCGTCCTGGTTCTCAGGTATTTTTATCTAAAAAACGTAACACTTTCAACGTTATGGTACCTACTCTTTACTGGTCATTTAATTATGATCTCGATCGTTTCGAAATAAAAAGAAAGTTCGTTAACCGCTTTGTGTAACAAATAATGGCCTTTCTACAAATCGTAGAGATTACAACTAAACAATGTTTCTATTGTAATACAAAAAAGTTAGATTGAACTATGTAGTATGAACAAGATTGATTATTTGATTAGTAGCTAAGATTATGTTATAAAACGATAACATCTCTACACTCCTTGCCCATCGCGGCATCTACACCCGTATACCTGAGCTGTTTTATAATTGCTAGATTTAAATCATTCAAGATTGTTACGATTCTTCTAACGATGCAATTACCCAGGTGTTCATTGAAATGCAATAAATTAACTTTATAACTTCATTTCAATGTGGTTTGCCTTCCAAGGTATGTTAATAGTTGTAGGTGCAAAGAATAAGGCGTAAATCTCACACGCCGTTTATATTCAACCGTTATGGTTCCTGTTCATTTGAACGGTAAACCTTGACAACAGGTTAATATACCCGAGCTCGCTAGACAAGTGCGAAAAACTGTTTGTACTAGTTTAGTACCAATTATATTAAAACAGGAAAAAATCGAGCTTCGCAAAGTTGACACCCTGAGCCTGTAGGTACCGCTATTTGGAATGGTGCTTACCTGCGAGCGCATCATCGAGGTCTACGTCGTCATCATCGTCATCGTCATCATCGTCATCGTCGTCAGCCGCAGCGGCAGGCACCGCCGGCGCGGCGGGAGCTGCCGCTTGCCTGCCGACTTCCTTCTCCGCCTCTTCAGGTCGCGCGATGGGGCTCCCAGTCGCCGACAAAACTAAGCAGCACAGCGCCGCTAACAAGAACAACGACCTCATCTCGTATCTGAAACAAACAGAGGCCTTTAATACCAGCATCTCGACCGCGATCGCGACAGTGCCTCACACTCCGTCACTAGCACAGACACTGTTGCCATCACGATATCACAACACTATCACGTCACAGCACGTGCACTGATCCTTGGAGCACTTCACCTTTTGTTGAACTAGTGGTCACTGTTGAGTCCGTGGGGGCTCAGCGGAAGAGGTTCCGCTCGCGTCCTTCTGTGCCGGTGGTCGGGACGTTATGGCCGAGCCTGGCGAACGGAAACGGTATAGCGGCGGCGTCTTCACCGCACACTCTTTTATAGAGTTACGTCACACACGCAGGGAAGGAAAGTAGTGATGGTAGCTACCGCGGCATAGACCAGCGTGTGCGCAGACGCGCTACATTCTATCAAACCGAATTCGGGCTCCAATCACGCATCAAAATATACTTTATCCTACAATCTATCAAACCCGTGACTGATTCCAACTAAGAAGTTCATAATTTTTGTTGCAGAATATGAATAAGAATACCTTGGTCAACTTAGGATCGAGTTTCTGACTGATATTTTCTGTTCTTTGAATCGAAGATGAGTATCTATGGCTAGTTCGAGTCGATTAATTTATTCAACTTGTTTACCAACTTACTGAGTCTCGGCGGAGAAAAGTGCGAGACCAAGTCGGAATCTTTAAACATTTTGAACATTAGTATGGGCAGGCCAGCCCCATACTTTCACTTAAAGTTATGTATGTTAATATGCTTAAAGGTGTAATTGATAACGTGACGTAAAACTTAGACGACTGATAATAATGGCAATGATTCTTTCACTGACAGCTTTTACATAATGCATTGAGCAGATGCAATGCCTACGTACATCTAAATGGTAACAATGGAGTGTACATGAACGCTGAGATATATTATAACAATAAGTGTCTTGTTCTTTGACCTAGAACTTGACTGTGTTATGAATGTCGATTAATTTTAATGACCAGTAAGTTGTTTACTTTTCACCTTTGATTAGGTATTATTTCCGTAAGTTATTAACTTTCTACTATGACAGCTACCGACTCGACCGCGAGTCGATTGTTTAGAAAGCTTCAAATTTGTTAAAATTCGCAGAAAATTAGAAAATAAACCGTCTCTAGAGGTGAAAGAGTCAATCCAGCATCCCGCCACACGAAATATTTTACTATGCATAATTAGATACATACTAGTGAAAATGTAGATTACAAACTAAACGTCTGAAAAAGGCCACGATACGTTAGGTGACATCAAATTGCAAATTCTAACATTCAGTTAATAAAAGTGGTGTATTGATTCTTTTAAAATATAGTACCTACCTAACTATCTATAGGTTAGTTTTCGAATTAGAACATATCTTGTAGTCTGGGGCTGTAACTAGAATACTAAATTGTAATTTTGTAAACAAAACATCAGATTCGGTTCAATTTCTTGAATGCGCTTTGAATCTATGTTGTAGTTAATTATTGTTAAATGTGTTTTATGTACGGTTAAGTATCTGTGTATTGTTGTACGCGATATGTTGTCTTATTATTGCTCTTAATTTTTTTATTAATTTCCAGTGTTGTCCTTGCAAAATACCTAGTAAAATTTAGTCCATATGAGATGTTTGTATAGTTCAGTTGACACGTTGAGATTGGGCAACATCTTGTCCGCCCATCATCATCAGCTTATATACGTCCCACTGTTGGGCACAGGCCTCCTCGCATATTTTTTTTTGTTTGCCCACTTGTAAGGCAATGGTTTGTCATTTATTTTAACTTCAATCACTTATCCAAATCAAACTTGTGTAAAGTTGTCTCAAGAGACATATGTACAGTTTGGTGGAAGGTATGGCACACAACCAATAAGTCGCAAGGTGATAAGCGTCTTTAAGAATCCTTTATTGAATGTAACACCTATCTATTTATACACTTAGGTTGCGCAGATACAAGCAATATGCGTCTATGTTTCAGTAAACTATAAAGTTACTGTTAAACTCTAAATCGGTCAATCACACATATAATCAAGAAGGAAAATGAAAATTTGCCGATATTCGGTTATTGATGCAAGGCATAACCCTTCTTTCTTGACACTGTTTTTCAAAATAAGAATGACAGAGACATCAAAGTGGAGATAATTATGTTCTCTTTTGATAGAATAGCGGCCCAGGTACTTTTTTCCCTTTATCAGTGGTCTTATTTACTCGTACCACACGTTACATTTTATTTTGCTTTTGTCTGTAGTTCCAAAATAATAATAAATTGTACCTAGATATCATAGGGTGCCTATCATTTAATTCCGATTCTGTCTCATGGATAATAAGAATCATTAAGGAAATTCAAACCTACAAAGTAATTTATACAATCACGTGCTTATTTTCAAATTACCCGGTTCAGTAATGTTTCAGACCAGTTTTTAGTGGTTTTTAACGATTTACTTTCATTTTTATTTGTTACTTCTGCAAGCAGCAAGTTCATAAAATGAAACTTTCGAATTAACGATTCCAGTAAATCTCCTCTTTATGGTGTTTGGGTGATTCTCCCCAGCCATTTCTGGTTATTTTATAGTGGCTTCTTCAAAATAACGGCAAACAGTCAAGCAAACTGACAGCGGGCTTGAAATGCTCGAAGAATCACCCTCTTCTTTGAGAATAAGCTCCATAATTACGTAACAATGTGTAACAGTGTTTTTCAACGCATTTAATAGCTGTGTAGAATAATTACCACCACTACAAATAGTTTTCCTTTAGTCGAAGCGGTAACGCGGCAACATATTGTTAAGTGGGAACTTCTAATGAGCTATTCACATATTTTACACTGAAATGTACGTGTGTGGCTACGGTGAACAATTATAAACATTCCTGCTGATTACATGGTTCCTTGTAATTAAGCAAGCATTTTGAATAATAAAAAGACCTTTGCCTTTATAACAAGCCCAGGGTTGATTTCAGTGGTTTTTAGTTTTTAGAGTAGGGAAAACAGCAGCTGTCATCTCACTCATATTCGGTGCAGCCTGACTGGGGAACTTTTCAGTACTTTGAATAAGGACAGTTTCTCCCAACAGGTTGAGTTTGAGCAGCTAAAAAATACGTGTCTATTATTTTAGACTACTATATAACATGTATAAAAATAAATCAAATCGGAGCCGGACAGTTGGGTACCTTTCCTGCGAGTCTTTTTTGCTTAAAGTTTCCGCGGCATGTTTTACCTGTACAGAAATAATCTTGAGCCGACAATGGCGTTAGAATCGAACGGTTCAAACGCTAGGAGATTCGCCCACCTATGTGGTGCTATGTTCCTGGTGGTGGTTGTCGTCGCCAGAGCTTCCGAGGATGCTATGTTGAGATTGAGACACCTATATCTGTCTAGCTGTCAACACAATGGATCAATAAAGGATTGGCAACGTACTTGTAACTCCTCTGAAGTCGCAAGCATCCACAGGCTACGGTGCTTGCTTATACTATTAGACAGGCCGTATGCTTGTTTGCCACAGACATGCTATTAAAATTTTTTTTTTAAATCAATTAACATACAAATCATTTCTAGATTGCAATTATGAAATAAATTATCTCCGTTTTTTTTTAAATAGCCTGGAAAAGATGTACCTACATGAAAAATAAATGGAAATTTTACTGCTTAGTTACCTACCTAATTCTAATTACGATTACGCCTATCCAATTATATAATGTTGTAATCTTCTTCATATATGACATTCTCTATGCTTGCATTAACATCAAATTTTTATAACGATTTTTTCCCTTCCTGTTACTTCACTTTTTTATCCATCTCCAAATAAAACTTAGGTTAAATATTTTTATAAAAAACGGAAGAGATTTCACCAATTTTGATAAGTTTCCTATCTCTTTTGTTAATCTTAATTTGACTTAATGGTTTTACCCTAAAGGACCCCGGGATCTGTTTTTACCCGGCGGATCGGAAGGAGTATGTATGTAGAAAAGAAAATTCTATTTCTCGGGCTACAGTCCAAACGGCTTGATGGATTTTGACATCGTATGTGTCGTTGGATTCCTCATATAATCGTGTGAGTGCCAGGGTAATTTTTTTTTAAGCAGTTGGGTTATTTGCAGTTATCAGCGAGCGGTAGCATTTTATGTCACTTTAACGTCAAACGTATTGACTAATTTGGATAAGGAACGTCAATGAGACAAGTGCAACACATGAGTTGACGTAAACTATTCGTTATATAGACTATTATAAGTAGCCTTGTACTTCATAATCATAATAGACTTGTTAAATCCTCGATAATAAAACTGCATACACTTGTAATATATAAATTGTGCACGAAATTTAAATAGAATCATATCCATGTTATACTTTCGTCGAAAAATTGGTACCGGTCGCCAATTACTGGTCATTTGAAAAATCTTTTGATTTCACTTGTGGCTATCTGCTTTGGATAGTCTTAATTTGACTTATCTTTCAAATAAAGTTTGTGCTTCCAGTTGCCGTACTTTTAGACTGCAAAATAACACCAGTTTTATATGTTACTTTTATAAATAATACTTAATAGGTAGGTAATTACCTATTATACCTAAAAGCCTCATCTATGATCATATATGTTTATAAGGAATGATAATAATTTACTTTAAAAACTAAGTTTTTTCCGACTTTAATTCAGTAGTTCGCCTTATTTCAAGAGTTCCCTCGATTTATCCAAGATCCTGACTTGATGACCATGGGACCACTTGGGAAGTATACCCTTTCAAACAAAAAAATCATTTTCCAAATCGGTCCAGAGTCCATACGTCTTCGAGTAATCGGAGAACATACATAGAAAATAAAAGAACCCGAAGAATTGAGAACCTTCTCCTTTTTTATTTAAAGACGGTTAATAAAATGTAACAGCGTGTTTTAGAAACATAATTTTCCGAGAAGTGACTTTGACTGGAAATTAGTACCTAAACTGCCCGAGAATCCTTGCCTTACAGGTTGATATCGCAACGAGAAAGGTCTAAACCCGTTTTTGGTATTGTAGGCGTCCACAAATATTTGTATGCGGCCTGTGAATGGGCCTCGAGGACTTTCTCTCGCTCAAACTGAGTCTCTAGCACACACTGGCGCGCGTATGTGATGCGTGGCTGGTCAAGTTAGAATATAGTATGTTGTTATGTTGACCAATTAGCTTTTTTAAATGGAGTGTCTCTGTAATTTAGTGGTTTGAATTCAATGATGATCATTTTACTCGACAATCGTCGTTGTCTCCAACATTTAAAAGTTTCTAAATCTAGTTTAATTACGTCAGTTGATAACTTTATGTCCGTATATTTGTTTTGTTACCTTTTTACGTAACTTTTATACCGAGTTTTAACGATAATACCTATTGTAAAAAATGGACAAGAGATACTGTTTTTATCATAAAATCTACGCTTAGGGATGAATGTTTGTAGGTATGCACTAACGAGGTCGACGCGTGCAAAAGTCAGTAGGTACCTATGTTTCCTTCCCTCTTCGTCAATTTCTTAAGCTGAGAGTCGTGTCCACCAAGGAGTAGCCATAGTTTTTCGTTCCTTCTTCAGCTGTCCAAACCCCCCCCCCCCCCCCCCCCAATTTTAGAAGCTATTCCCATTTGTTCCCGCCTTTTTGTTAGCCCTGGGAGCAAACGGACATTAATAGTCCCATCTGTCACCACTGGACACAACTGGGAAAGAGTCATTCCCATTTGTTACCACTGGGGACAACTGGGCAAGAATCATTCCCATTTGTCCCCAGTGTTCACAAATGGGAATGAACATTCCCAGCTCTTACCGTTCATTTTGTTTTGACCAGAAAATGGTTAAACATAAAGAAACTTTAAAATTAAATGTTTTTTTTTATTTATTTAATATCTAAGCAATGTATGTAATCCGAATTCTGTTTAAAAGTAGTCACCCCAATAGCCCCATTTTAGGCTAGTTGTATTTCCCCCGGGTTACCCTCACCTGGCATAATATTATTTGTCAGAAATACACATCGCATAACGTACGAGTATATGTCCTTCATTCGTGACATATTTCTCTATTGGATCATCCAATAAAGTTAGACTGTCTCAAACCTCATGGTTCAAGGAAACAGTTATTAAATGAAATTTAGTGATTGCGATAGGATAGCTGTTGACATCCATAGCATCACCGATGACATTTGTCCGGTCAAGGTGCTTTTTACCTCTGCTTCCCTTTCCTTTTCATATACCTTTATGTTATAAATAAAATATTAATAAATGTTTGCGGATAATCTTTCACAAATCAACCTAGTCCCAAACTAAGGAAAGTATGTACTTACTATGGGTACTAAACGAAGATAAACATACGTATACGGGGTGAACTTTAGAGCATCTGTAGTAACCCCTTTTGTCCATTTTTTCAATTTTTTTTTACTCGGAGAAAAATTGATCTAACTAAAGTTATGACCTCCGAGTAATGTATCTTGGCACCACGAGATCATAGCACAGTAGTCAATGCAGATTTTGAGGTAACATCATGTAGTGAGTCATAATAGTTTTTGCATTTTTGTTTTCAAAAGATTTTTTGTGACTTTTTCAATTTTTTTTAGTGTAATTAAAATAAAATAAAGTTACTTATATCACTCCAGAACAGAAAAAATGTACACGTAAACTTAAGTTTAAGAAAAAGAACACTTTTTCAATTAAAACCACTTAGAAATAATTGCACACAAGCTTAATTTTTTGCTCCTGTTACAGGGCCCAACCTGTATATATATAGATACATAAAACACTTAAATACATAGAAAACATCCATGACTCAGGAACAAATATTCGTGCTCAATTCGAGCACTGCTAATCACAAAAACAAATCTCCTTACCGGGGTTCGAACCCAGGACCTCTAGCTTCGTAGGCAATGTCACTACCTGCTAAGCTAAACCGGTCGTCAAAATAGAACTATCACAAATCTTAATAAGTATTATAGACATTCCTAATAAGTCGCAAAGCGCACCCGCCCGCGACACACTCACACGCAGCTCTCTCGTACAAATAGTCGGCACTTGTCGTCGTAAGGTCAATGTATTCGCAATCTGACATAGTTATCGATTAATAGTCGCACTTCCTTTGCGGTTATGGATGGTTTGCCTGAATTTTATTGGGAGTCAAACACCGATGTAATTTAAGAGACGGGACTGCTTCAATTATTTTAATTAAATTATTGTACAAATAAAAAAGTATTATTTTGTATAATAATTGCGCAATGTTTCAAAAGCGAATTTAAATAACAATAAAGTTGTAAAAACTAAAGACCAGAGTTCATGTAGTGTGATTAGTTTTATTGGATGTAACAAATTATATAGTTACTTACTCGTGTATGTTTTTTTATGTAGCCTGGTTAGGTGACTTTAATTAATGTAGATATTAAAATTAGAATAAATAACGAATTGTTTACCTCTAATTTATGGGTGTTTTATAAATATGGTATTTTCAGTTAAAAATATACGAAATTATTAAGTATTATTTGTAGCCTGTTCTGAATGTTATCTACGTTATTAATAGGGTATTTTTATCTATCAAAATTAAATGATCAAAGTATTTTCTATATAGTTTTTACCATAATAAATACGATTATAACACTATTTAGTTATAAAAACATAAGATTTAGTTTTATTTGAAAATTAAAATCGTAGTTTTATTATCTGTATGTTACGTGACCGAAAACGCCGACCGCCATTTTGTCTTCTGTGAGTGACGTCGCAGAATAAGTAATAGTGTGACGTCAGAACGGCAAATGCAAAAATCAGAAAGCGTAGACGGAACGGAGTGGACTCCCGCGACTATGTCAGCAGTCCACCTTGTGGGGCCTACCCACGCATTTATAATATAATAATATGTATATACTAGTATTGGTGAATGCCATTTGCAATTTATCTTTTCTGTTCAACAGTGTCTGTATATTGTGATGTTTAATTATAATTATTTTAGTTCTTAAGAACCCTTAAGGGTACAATTGCTATACCCATTCAGAGAGATACTTCATTTTATTGTAAAACAACTCGTATATTACCATATAATAAATGACTAAACTAAACGAAAGCGGCTTAATAAATATATTAAAACGTTCGAGGTAGTGAAGTGCTCGGCGTGTCAAATTGATATATATTATTTATTATGTCGCTGTCAGATTGCACAAATCCCTTTTGGCCATTTATCTTTTACTTAATGTCGGTTTCTTAACGTATTAAACAGCCACAATTGTGTAACATTCCATTTCAATACTTCTACGTGACATAACTGCTCTAGCATAAAAACGCCCAAAAACACATTACACATGTTTCAGTTACAAAGCAGATGTAACATGTCACCACATTCGCGCATTGTCTCAGTATCCGCCTCTTTCATGCTAAACGACATCCCAAATTATGGTTGAGATTATTAAATGTGACCGACTTTTTATAAAACTGTTAATGGAATTGGAATCTTCTACCTTGAACGGTAGAGTTGCTTTTTGAATTGACTACTTTGATGCAATTCGGCCAATAATCTCAAGTATACAAGATGAATACGTTGATACTTTAGAAAATATATACCGTGGGCGCAAGTGACCAAATCAACTTTAACCTTATTATATCAACATCCAGTTATAACATTAAATTTTTTTAAATTTTCAGTACATATTACTCTAATTGTTTCCGTGTAAAAAACCTCTGAAGTTGAGCTGCACGTCAATTGACGGCGAGTGACGTATGTTTAGTGTATTGGTTTCCTTTACAGGGAGCCTTTACACCAACAGTACTAGCTGAACATCAGCGCTGTAAGCGTCTGACACCTCAGTATAATGCTGAGCCAGTATCTGCCGTAGACACATTTATTCTTTATTTTTATTTTTTTCCCATGCAACGTAAGCATTTCCAACTTTTACTACACTTGAAGGAAATCACAACCCGGGGGAGTTACCACAAGTCGAGTACAACCGAAGGGGCAAGTGGGACAGCTCACGTTGGCCATGTAACGAGCTGTTAAACGTTAGAATCCGGTCCTCACCGTAGAGCCAGAGTTAAGCCAGTTTATCTCAGTGAAGGGAAAGGTTTTAAATCAAAATGAACTTGGCTTACTGAGGCTCTCGAGTACAGGACAGGAATTTCCAGATCAGTATCGCCTTTAAAAATCTCTGACGTAGAAATCAATCTTAATAAATGTAAGCACGGATTTTACCGGCAGAGATTGTTTAACGTCAGCGCAACCACTCTTGTTTTTGTATAGTCTATTTATTATTTTAAAATTAGGAGTAAAATTGTTAACACCTACCCGCATAAACTTTGCCACATATAAATATATTTATTATTATGTCAATTTAGTTTCAAGCCATATCAAGGTTGGAAACTAGTTTATGTTACTATAAATTGTAACAGAAATATAATAGAAAAAATGAAACGATTAGAGACTTTGTATGAAAAACGTTCTACTCGCTCTCTTTTACGACCCTTCAGTTTTAAAGCCGCTTTAAACCTGTCACACTTGTTAGAGCGAGATGGTTTAACTCCCCTCTCCCAGCACGTTAAATTTAGACAGATCTAAAGCGGCCTGTAGAGTGACGAATTCCACAGCGCACCCGCTGCGCATACATAAGCTGCGCTCGAGTGGCCCACTATCGCGACCGGTTGGTGCTTTCTTTCGGGTCTCACTTCCGCCCGCAGGCCTCCACGCACAAGGACAAGAGATACAGGTTACTTCCTGCTGACAACTCGCTGCGACAACGTTATATTTTGCACACAATTGGTATCACTTAGAACCTTTTTAGTGTAAGGTTAAGTGGGTCGTTCTTCTTTTCGACCGACAATAGCCTGTCCCTCGTCTTATTACGGCATCTCATTTGAGTAATGATGTTTACGGTTTTATAATGTTCGAATGAACGTCCATATTATTTTATTAATTAGTGATGTTTAATATTTCACTTTCTCTAACTAGCATTTTTTTAAATGTTTTACTTTTTCGTAGAATGCCGTGACAGAGTGGTATACCAAAATGTTGTCCCCACTGAAAGAGTCCACTTTGTCACATGTTTTTTTTTAGAAACCAACCGTAAATAAATATTTATATTGGCCAGAAAGGAAACTTTAACTAGTTCTAATGAAGAAACCTATGCATTTTTTTTTAAATCGCACTTCAAAACTACAATTTTCGATAGTTCAAAAACCAAAAAAACAGAAAAACCTCGGATCATTGTCGGTAAAAAAGAAGAACGACACAAGTATGCGTATTAGGCACGGTTTGGATGGAAATGTATGTAATTGCATATAATATTAGAGTAGTTAGAATAAGAATTAACGTTGTATGCACGAGTATGATATCAGATTTTGTGTAATCGGTTCCTTAATTAATGTAATACTGGGTGACTGGATCTTGAGGTCATGATACGGAATGAAAGAAAGTAAAGAAGATGGTCATACTGAACAACTTTTCCCATCGCCAACCATGAAATCGCGAAAAAATAAGAGAGCTAATTTATGAGTTAACTGTTAATGAAAAACGGTGAACGATTTGTACAAAACCATACTGATTAACATTGATATTGAGAAAGAATGATTTCCAGAATGTTGCTGTCAAAATAAATTGGTTCTATTTATGGCCGAAGGCAAATCTTTTTTCATAGTCATTTACTACTCGTAGAGTTCCAATGAGCCCTTTTGTATTTTAGGGATGGCTTCGGCCACTCTCTATCTCCAGGTCTCTAATATTGTATTAGCTCCGTGTTGCCCTAATATTGCGTTGCCACCGAACTGATATATGTAAGTATACCGATTTTAAGTCTCTGTATCTGTAAATTTTGAAGTACAACTTACATAGATACATACGAAAAGTGCAATTTAAAAAAAAATAAAGATCCTACTCGATGAAGCCTAACTCTTAGTAGGTACCACATAACATAATGTTGTTTTGGTAGTTTAAAAAATCCAAACTTAAAATAAAAAATTTCATACTTACTTAAATAGATATTTAAGGAAATAATAAAACAAAAAAGACAAAAAAAAAAAAATGAAATTAATACGTATTCCTAAATCACGTTGTAATTTCCACGATAACTTTTTTAAAACTTTGTGGTATTACTCTTGATAATAGGTGTATGCCCATTTCGTGACATCTCTGTAATATCAACGTGTCAATATTAACATGGATGCTGATGCAATATTCGAATTAAGTTACAGCGAACGGTAAAAAATTGTTCTTCGAAATAATTTATGTCATAGATATAACCTGTACATATACCTAGTAGTTTATGTCACACTGATGTTTGACATAATATGTATTTGCCATAAAAGTGATTTTCTCTGAAACCGTAATGTTTTCAGGACAATTTAACCTTTTCGCCGCCACGTCAAAAAATAAATAGCGTGCCACCCACGCCAAGCAACAAATTGCACGTAAACAACTGTGAACTTTGTATTGTCAAATGAAGGTGCATTTTATTTTGAATTTTGTGATTTGATATCAAGTCGTGGCGTGTGGGGCACGAAATGTTCTGACTTCATATCAAGTCATTGGCGGCGAAAAGATTAAATAAACTTTTATACTCGTCGACTTTAATGTTTGAATTAAGACTTCGGACACCAAACTATAATCACATACTTTTACCTACGAGGGCTATGAGCTCCCAACTCAACTAAAATAAATTATTTTACAACTGACCAAAGTCAAAGTCAAAGTCAAAGTCAAAGTGATTTATTCTTCAATTTAGGCATATTACATGCACCTATGAATGTCGATAAACTACCACCGGTTCGGAAAGTAAACCTCTGCCTCGAGAAGAACCGGCGTAATAAACTCGGCGAGGTGTCATTTTTTCAAAACAGTATACAATATATCATATCAGTATCAGAGTATTATAAAATTTTAAAATTACATTGCTACAGTAGAAAGCCTATTTATTTTACGACAGGTTTTTAGTGCAGGATTTTATCGCTGCCAAATATCCCTATCCATGATGTAGTCGTTTATCTTATAATATGCTTTTGCAATGAGTGTCCGTTTTACGACAGATTTGAATTTAGAGTCAGTAAGTTCGGTAATGTGTTTTGGAAGTTTATTGTAGAATTTTATACAATTTCCCAAGAACGACTTTTTCGCTTTTACTAGCCTGTAAAAAGTTGTTTTGAGCTTCCCTGCGCTTCTGGTAACCTTGGGCCTATCAGTGTTTGTTGGGTAGTTGTATAAATTCTTCCTAACATACATTATTATTTCAAATACGTATAGCGACGGCAGTGTTAGAATATCTGTTTCCTTGAAAAATTCTCTTAATGACTCACGCGACCCGAGGTTATAAATTGCTCTAACAGCCCTTTTTTGTAAAATAAATACAGTCTCAATATCTGCCGCTGATCCCCATAAAATAAGACCATAAGTAATTATACTGTTAAAGTAAGCGAAGTAAACTAACCGTGCCGTTGCTACATTGGTAAGCTGCCTTATTCTCCTGACTGCAAAAGCAGCGGAACTCAACCTACTTCCTATCGCAGTTATGTGGGAACCCCACTGCAGTTTAGAGTCTAACGTAATAC
Organism: Epinotia nisella; assembly: GCA_932294315.1. Lineage (NCBI taxonomy): Eukaryota > Metazoa > Arthropoda > Insecta > Lepidoptera > Tortricidae > Epinotia > Epinotia nisella. The sequence continues at coordinate 12,532,950 of OW028682.1, read as the reverse complement.
CTAAGAATACAGTTGACTTTACAAATTCTATGGTTTCACCATTAAGTTTAATATTTGAGGCTATGTTTACATTTGAGTTCGCTAGTGTGAATTTTATACATTTCGTTTTTTTCGGATTCAACACTAAGTTATTGGCAGCAAACCAGTCAGATATCATGGACAGGGTGTTATTTGGTTCAATGAGTTCAGTATCTTTCCTATTAACCTTGAACAGTAACGAGGTGTCATCGGCGAACATGACAATGCCTGATCTTCGGCTTACCATATATGGTAGATCATTTACATAAACAAGGAACAGGAATGGACCTAAAATAGATCCTTGAGGTACTCCCATCTCCACCCCTGTCTCTGACGAAATGGCCCCATTTATCGCTACCTTTTGATTCCTTTGTGTTAAATATGACTCAATGAGATCTAATGCATGTCCTCTAATGCCATAAAATTTAAGTTTACAAATTAAGGTACTATGATCTACACAATCAAATGCCTTGGAAAGGTCACAGAAGACTCCAATGGCGTCCTGCGACTCTTCCCAAGACTGCAGAATGAATTTAATTAAACTTGCACCAGCATCAGTATTTGACCTACCCTTTGTGAAGCCGAACTGCTGTGCGTGCAAAATCTTGTTATAATTAAAGTGAGAAATCAATTGTGTTAGCATTATTTTTTCAAATATTTTGCTAAACGCGGGTAGGATAGATACGGGACGATAATCAGAAGGATTATCTCTATGGCCTGATTTGAAAATAGGAACTACTTTACTACATTTCATTAAATCTGGAAAAATGCCATTGTCTATACAACTATTACAACTGCTGGAAGGCAAGATGATGGCAAGAAAGATGATGGCAAATAAAATTATGCTTTTGTTTTAGTTACCTGCTATTTTGTGATATCACTAAACCTCCGTCAACGTGGCTTGGGCCAAAATTCTTTCGTATGTCCGAATATGCTGATGTCTAGATGACCGGCTATTCTCCTCTACAGGTCGCATTACTTAACCGATTCTCGTAAAATTTTGTGAGTGGATTCAATAATTACATAGATTTTTTTATCTATTCAGTTTTTCGAAAAAATGGCTGGTTGTAGGGTTGGAGTTCCACCAAACACCCCTCCTGGCTTCGCTCGTTGTCGTACCTTACGGATACCTCCTCCTTAAGATCCTTAAGGTAGAAAAAGTAGGTTAACAGATATTATAGATGCAGATAATATATCTACCAGTACTTAGCTTCATTCATATGAAGCATCGATATTCGCATTCGCATCAAACGATGCGATTTATTTGCGAATGCGAATGTGTGCATGTTGCGTTGAGTTCGCTACGCCGGCCACACGTCACCGTCGATCGAGTCGCACATGCCGCACATGCGCAATGCGCGCAGACCGGTAGTAAAATGAAGCATTCGTAGATTTGTACCCCGCTGGTTGTTTGTGATTACTTGATTAGTTCGCCTTGTGTTTTTGGAGTTCTTGTCAAGTTCAGTTTTTTTTCCTCTTCCTTGACATTCGCATTCGCACATTCGCATCCTAAATATTCGCATTCGCATTCGCGAATGTGATAAATCTAACATTCGTGACATCCCTATACATAGTACCTATACAAGTAGAAAACATGATATTAGATTCCTTAATTGTTAGTCGTTTTACTTTTCGTATATTTGGACATCGCTATTTCAAATATCAACGGTATGTTGTGATTCGAAATTAATATAATATGTCGCCTACAAAATTATCGATATTTTGTACATTCGATATTTTAATCGTTCGGCGTTTGTGTCGTAGGCAAATCAGAGGGGTAGTCACGTAACGTTTGGAACGCGCGTTAGGATAACTTATCTGTCATTTTTCCCTATAAAAATAGACATTTGGATCTACCTAACGTACGCACAATGCGTTACGTGATCGACTTGCAGACGTCGATATAATAACATTAGATATTTTGATCGTTCGCTGTTTTGTACGAGGACTTCGATGTTTTTACTGTCAATATAACAATTTCGGATATTCAAATACGTACCCAGCAAAGTTAGGTAGGCACAAGGTTTTGATGTACAGTCAGCATCATAAACATGTATACACTTTTCGACCTTATCTCCACGCAATAAGGTCCTAGAATGTATACATGTTTATGATGCTGACTGTACAAGCAAACGTGAGCACTAACATTCATTGCTGCCATCGACAACTACTCGGATTCAAGTGAACTCATAAAAAGCGGCTTCCATTACCGGCACATGATCATAGTTTCAGCGCGATTATCATACCGGCTCGTTATATCAACTAGTTCTAGAGAAACAGTAGATAAGAAAACAATGTAGATCAAATAGGACGTTCTTAGATAATTTACATGATTAAAAAAGTACTCACAGGTCCTTGCTTCCCATTACTGTTCGGTGTATGACACAGTTGCCGGTTAGCTACTTGCTCGAAAGTTTTGTTACCATGATAAATATTTTAATAAAAACAAAGATATAACTTAGGAAAAATAATTATGTTGTTCTACTTCTGTACTCGTACTTTAGACATCAACGCGTTTGAGTTGACCAATTATTTAGAATTCGGAATTATATTCCGCTGAATATTGCTATTAGAATATACAAGTTTTTCACATTGATTCCTGTGATTGATATAAAAATGAGTGTATCCACTATAGGTAGGATTATAGGTAATTTATTGTTATGGTAATTACTTGAAAAAATTGTAAGTTTTCACGTATTTATTTGGGTACAGTCGCCATCAGATATATCGTAGCGGCCAAAGTGCTCAGAAATATCTGAACACGTCTCTAATGCCTCGACAATAGAGTCGTGTTCACATATTTGTGATTACTTTGGCCGCTCCGATATATCTGATGGCGACTGTACTAACTAAAATAGCTTGTACATATTTTCGTTGCACAAATAACATACATAATTTAGTTTAATAAGAAATACAAACAGGTATATTACAGCGCCATCTAACATAGACTGGCGTAACCAAGTCAGTGAAGCCTTCCTTTTGCGTACGCGCAGTCGATGAACAGTGGTTCGTCAGTGCAACGTAACCTACGTTACAAGTAACGTCGACGTCCAAGTAGATGGCGCTATGAGTTTTATCTGTAATAAAATTATTAGAAAGATTTAATTGAAATTTAGCATTTTGATACATTGCAATTTCATCAATCCGTACTGAACAATCTAGTTTTGAATTAGGCCAAAGTTTATAATTTGTGCAAAAAGAGTTCTCAAGATGTTTCATGTTAAAAAACTAGGACAAATGGAACAAAGAAATTCCCAAAAAAAAACCGGACAAGTGCGAGTTCAACTCGCGTGGTGAGGGTTCCGTAAAATATTGAGAAATTTCCCGTTACTTTGAATACTCAAAGTTTTCCTGTAATCTTTAGGCAAGGAACTATTTTCCACTTTTTTCCTAAATTACTTCAAATCTGTTTTTGTTAAAATTATTTAAAAAATATCTGTGATGCTTACAACAACCCCTTTCATTTGATATGTCACATAATGCAGTTTTTTTTTTAATTTTCCAGTTCACCTCCCAAAAATGGCCCCTTTGTTCAGAATTCATTAATTTATTTTACGCGTCCATCTTTGCGTCACCAATGTATATATGTTTAACAAATTTCAACTCAATCGGTCCAGTAGTTTCGGAGCAAATTGGCTGTGACAGACGGACAGACAGACGCACGAGTGATCCTATAAGGGTTCCGTTTTTTTCATTTTGAGGTACGAATTCCTAAAAACATATAATAGAAAATGATGACTATTATTTAAACCATAGAAACGACTATTATTTACTAAAATATATAAAACAAGAGAGAATCCGCCAATTCCTTTGAAATTCATCATAATGTCATGAAATCACTGATCACATTAATCAGATACCTAGCTGTAGCTAAAAAGGACCGGCACTTTTTCCTTGTTACTTTACTATAGGGTAAAGAAAGTAATGATAAAGTCAAAAAAGTTCCGCGTTTTGTTCTGTCTGGTATACCTTGTGAATGTTTCCTAAAGTTTGTTATTAGTATTATTATTAGTTTAGAACTTAAATAACATAAGAACACTTCCCTATATAAAACGTCAATAGAACCCAAATGCATATGAGACTGTGAAAGTCAGTTACGCCCTCTGATTCACATTCGCTCAGATATGTAACATCCACCCACTCCCTTTAAGTAAAAGCGACTAAACCATTTCTGGAAAACGAGGTGCACTTTCGAATATTATTGCCGTTCTTAAATTTTAGGTCTACAAGTAATTACCGTGTAGCGCCACAAGTCCCCACAAGGTGGACTGATGCCCTGATAAAGGCAGTGGAAGTCCGCTAGATGCGAGTGGCACAGGACCGATCATTTTGGCACTCTTTCGGGGAGGACTATGTCTAATAGTGGACGTCTTTCGACTGATGTGACGACCTTGTAGCGCTTGGTGGTGCTGCTGTAAAAGACAAATTACATATTACCTGTCGCTCATGTATGGAACGTGGTTCCTACCCACGTCTCAGTACATTTTCGCCGTAAAACGTGACGATAAAACCTATCGTGCTAGGGCCAATTATTCGGTATCTTTCGTTTTCGCTGACTATTCGCTGGCTATAAATTTTGCCGGATAGTCTGCTTTCCCGACTAGTCGGCCCATCTCTAATACAGAGCAAATAGTGATGTACCTAATTATGACTGAGGTATTCAGTATGGTCAGATGGTCTCCCACCTTTCCCAGCTGAGCTGCTCCAAATATGCAAGATAGCGTGCGGCTGTACCCTACCTCTCTTTTTAATGATGGATAAACGGACAAAATAATTAATTAATTGAGTTTCGCAATTATAAACGACTAGGTACTCCAAGGAACCAATTCCCGGACCGTCAGATTCGGAAACTGGACGAAAATCGATCACTTCACATAGTGACTGACACAAGACGATTATGTAATACAACTCTGTTGCAAATACAGACGAACTGTATACCTATTTTATTTCTAAAGCCAGTTACAAGAACCAGCGATAACGTCTACCGAGACTACGCCGATCGTATAAGGTCACAAACCGCGATCCTATTCCCCACTATATTTAGCCAATAGGAAAACAGGCTTCTCAGAATGTAGGATAATTCCTACGCTATTAATATTAGAACTAGTGATAGGAAAACAAGCGGTCACATGATGCGTCATGTGATGGTACAGTCGGCCTCATAAGTAGCTGAACACCTAAGTACCTTGTCTTGTGTTTAATTATTATGTGTCTACTTACTTTTTATCTAATGCTGTGTTGCGTTGCGTTCCGTGGGCCACTTGCGGTGCTGTCTGAAAACCAGCGCTGCAGGTGTCTGTCTGACACCTCGGCACAATGCTGAGACAGCGACCGTTTCACTGCCGCGAAGACACACAATATGTGTCAATTGTCATGTATGTCTACTCCTTTGTCTCTGTGTGTCTTTTGTGTAGTGAATAAATGTCTTCTTTTCTTTTTTTTTTCTTTTTTTTTGTCGTTTTCACTCGTTTGACAACTTCATATGGCAGTTTAACACGACGTTTAATGCGATACGGTGCAAAAGACTTAAGCCGACCGTACAATGGTGGCCTTGACATTTGAGAAGACGGGTGCTAAGCTTAAAGTGCACGGTCGAGGTGTACTGCGATGAACAGTCCCCAACGTGGTCGACTGAAGTCCCCTCTCAATACAAACGTAGTAGGTACCGAAAAACTCATTGGTACGAGCCGGGATTCGAACCCACGACCGCCGTTTGACATCCGCATAATGCATTTCTAAACCACTGGGCTACCGTAGTTTAAAAGTAATAGTAAAATTAAAGTTTAAACCTCAAACATTTTGCATGGTAATTAGGTATACATTGTTAAAAAAATCTAACTTTGGAATTAATAATAACATTTTTTTTTTCGCTGGATGCGGGTGGCGCAGGATCGGTCATTGTGGCACTCTTTGAGGGAGGCCTATGTCCAGAAGTGGACTTCTTTCGGCTGATATAATGATGATATTTTTTACAAACTTATATTGAAATTTAAACGCTACAAAAGAAACAAATTATTGAATTTATTAACATACGAAACGAATACGAATACGAACATCCTCTATAAATTATAGGCACTTTTAATGTTACAATAACCTAATACATACCTATTATAAGTAAAGTATATTATCAATAAAGAGCCTGTGAAAATTGAGTGTCAATTAACTTAAACCTTTAATTTACTTATTAAAAGTTTTACAGTACCTAACTAGTTGTCTGTTGGTCATCTCTTTTTATCGCACTGTTTTCTTAAGTTGTATCCTGTGTCTAAACATATTAGTTAAACACTATACACTTAAGCGTCGACGATAGTGTCTTGGGATATAGGCTATATATAATTTAAGATGTTTTTGTACGTTTCTGTCGTTTGTCTACATCGGTATTATTCCCCAATGAAGAAAATAAAATACTTATAATAAATTTTCACCTAGCCAGTGCACTAAATTGCATTCATTCGTAGTATTCACTCAACATTCACTGTTGGTTCATTAAACTAAAATCTTGGCAGAGCGCGGTGACATAATGTGTCCTCTGAACTGAATATGAATGCACTCAATTTGAATATCTATTAAATCAATGCCTTCTAGTTCGCTTCTATCTCTACAAATAACGCTTCATGAATGCAGTGTGCATTGAAGGGCAGTCTTGTTGAATGCTGGATAGCTGCCAAAGCTAGTTTAGATGGATAGCATAAACATGAGGTCTTTTAATTTATAAACCTTAGCAGCTTGCCAGTTTCTTTAATTCGACTTTTCACTTGACTTAGGCCCTGTTTTATAATTTATAAAGATCAAGACCTTAAGCCAGGTCTAATCTTAGTAATCAGTGTACCGTTGATATAAAGATCATATAACAAAGAAAAATTTAAACCCGCTCGCAATCGAAACAGTCCAAGAATCGCACTCGGTACTGTCAACCAATTTGATTTCTCAGCCACTTCGTACCTTGTCACAGTGAAAATCTATATGGAATCCCCTAGAGATCTCATATAGTTGTAACTGTGACAAGGTACGAGTGGCCCAGAAATCAAATTGGTTGATTGTAACTATATTTTGATTACCAGTTCACTACGTATAGGCTGTTCGTATGTGGGAACATATACCTTTCTGCCTTCCTATGAAACGCAAAAACATTACGCTACTAAACGAAACATTAAATATAAACTAAAACAAATAAAAAAATACTGAACAATTATTACGGCTAGTATAACTCCGTCGTGTATAAGTTCGATAGCAACCGCAGGCGCAGGATTCCGGCTCAAATTATCCGATCGTTTGAACGATAATTGGCCACACACCTCCAGCGCCTCTATTGTACCTACCTTGAACTTTAACCTACTGTGCAAATCCTGTAGGGTTTGCATTGTCAGTTAGCATAGGTCAAAATATTTTGCTTTAGTTTAAGCGAAATATTGATGATCTGATGTCGAACAAAGATGTTGTTTGAATCTGATACCTATCGTCCATAAATAGGTACCTACCATAATGTTAAAGCCCTGGCGACACGCTGTGAGGGAGCTGCTTTATCTCTTGCTATCTTTATCAACATAACGAATCCTCCAGTCCTCCAGTTAGTCGACTCTAAGTGCCATCTGCGTCTTAATACTCTCGTTTGTTGTAATAATTTTAATCATTAATAACGACTATAAAAACCCAGTTCATAATTTGTAGGTTAAACCTTACCTTAATTGTAACTTGAGATGAGGTCAGCTTAAGCATGAAACTATTTCTATACTTACATATGAACTTGCAAAAGCTGCTCGCACTTAACCAGATTTTTTTCAGTCTAAATATAATCCGGCTTATCGTACACAACACACACACTGAATAGCTGCAGATAATCCACTTAGCTATTCAGTTGTATAGCGATAAAGCTTGGAATGAAAGGACTCGGAATTATAGAGGCACTAGCTTGTGCCCGCGGCTTCGCCCGCGTACTAAAAGTAATGTTAACCGTTTACCTACAAAAAAGTTGCATCTCAGTTTGACCTGTATGTTCCAATTGAATTGCAATTTGGCACAAATACTTTCAAGAATTTTCATGTTCACAATGTTAAATTTCAAAATCGATGCCATTTTCGTAATTAACTTCCCAAAAAACCATAAAAACGACACCCATATTTAGACATTTCAACCCCATCGCACTCCAACAGGGGAGATGGTATTTCACGTCCGCCATGTTGGATTAATCGTTGTTGTTTTCGTAATCAGCGACCAGCAAACAAACTTTGGACCCCCATTTCATCCGCTTAGGGGGTGAATTTTTAAAAATCATTTCTTAGTGCACCCGAACTTATAAGGAACCCATGTGCCTAATTTGGAATCTCTAGATCCAACGGTTTGGGCTGTGCGGTGATATGCCAGTCAGTCAGTTTCTTCTTTTATATAATTATCGACTCTAGGTACATATCAACTCTACATATTGACTCTACATACCGACTCTACATACCAACTCTACATACCGACTCTACATATCGACTACATATCGACTCTACATATCAACTGTACATATCGACTCTACATATCGACTCTAGATACCAATTCTACATACCGACTCTACATATTGACTACATATCGACTCTACATATCGACTCTAGATACTGACTCTACATATCGTCTCTACATATCAACTCTACATATCGACTCTACATATCGACTCTAGATACCAATTCTACATACCGTACTGACTCTACATATTGACTACATATCGACTCTACATATAAAAAAAAAAAGAAAAAAAAGAAGACATTTATTCACTACACAAAAGACACACAGAGACAAAGGAGTAGACATACATGACAATTGACACATATTGTGTGTCTTCGCGGCAGTGAAACGACATATCGACATATCGACTCTAGATCGACTCTATAAATGGACTACATATCGACTCTACATATCGACTCTACATATCGACTCTACATCGACTCTATAAATGGACTACATATCGACTCTACATATCGACTCTACATAGACTACATATCGACTCTACATATCGACTCTACATATCGACTCTACATATCGACTCTACATATCGACTCTACATATCGACTCTACATATCGACTCTACATATCGACTCTACATATCGACTCTACATATCGACTCTACATATCGACTCTACATATCGACTCCACATATCGACTCTACATATCGACTCTACATATCGACTCTACGTACTGACCATATCGACTCTACATATCGACTCCACGTATCAACTCTACATATCGACTCTACATATCGACTCTACGTACTGACACTACATATGTAGTTAGGGGCTGGGGGAAAATTAAAAAGGCAGGTATTTTTCGTTGGTAACAGTCTGTGTACCGATTTTTAGCTTCCTACCTTGAAAACTGCGAAAAGTCCCATATAAGATTTCACCCCCTCTTGTAAGGGGTTGGGTACAGGTTTCCAAAAAAAAAAATGATGCACGATTTTTTTGTTAGTCACAAATATTCCGCATACCAATTTTTAGCTTTCTACCTTGAAAATTGCGGAATGCTCCATACAAACTTCCACCCCCCATTTTAGGGAAGTGGGGGGTTAGAATGAGACAAAAAGTAGCCTATGTCCCTTCTCCATCCCTCCAACTATCTCCACTTAAAAAATCACGTCAATTCGTCGCCCCGTTTTGCCGTGAAAGACGGACAAACAAACAAACAAACAAACAAATAAACAAACAAACACATACACTTTCCCATTTATAATATTAGTATGGATGTCTAGTTGAGTCTACAATACAGTGAATCCTCTGTGGCTTTTTAGTTTATGTGCAAAGCAGTCACATGACTTTAAACACTTTGGCCTTTATTGCTGACGTTAATAATGAACATCTTTATTCATCTTTTATTTGATTTTATTAACCCGGTCGTATACGATTTGCTACGATGGAATTAATTTTAATAACTATGTTGCTAAGCGAGCAAAGATGGTATAGATATCAAGTGTTCAATAAACGTTGGCTCTTTCAGACCGGACAACAAGACCCTGCCACATAAGCTTGCCTGTAAGTGAAGTATTGTATACACATGTTTTTGATAGAGGTAGGTCTAATTCCAAAATTAATCAACAAGTGATAGTTAATCTCAGATCTTAGTGCTTATTCATCTCTGCTCAACAAATCTGGGCTGCAATTCCATTCAACTTATTTGAACCGTGGGGACATCCCTAGAATGTCGGTTTTGTTTCATTCTTTGTTAGTCTGATTTAAAAGTCAGACAAATGAAAGTAGGGATGGGATATCCCTACTTCATGCCATAGACAAATCACGTTTTATTAACCCTTTAAAATACAAGACGGCAATATATTTGCCGTTATCCGTCTAGGGCATAAAGTGACAAGACGCGTTATGACAGTGACAGCGTACTGGGGGAAGTGCGGGTGCAGCTGACTAAGAATATCGAAAATTAGTAAATTAAAAATAACAGTCATCATCATTCGCTTGTCCTTATCCCATTTACTTGGGGTCGGCGCAGCATGTTTTTTTCTTCCATACCTCTCTATCGCCCGTCAGCTCATCATACACTTCCTTCCTATTCATATCGTCTCTCGCGCAGTCCATCCACCTTTTCCTTGGTCTACCTCTTCTCTTGCAACCCTCAACATTCATACTTAATGCCCTTCTAGCAACATTACTATCATCCCTCCGCATAACATGTCCATACTACCGTAGGCGATTCGCTCTCAGCTTTTAGTATGATAAGAAATAATACTTAACCTTTATTTACAAATTAATAAAGTGAAAATCCGGAAGTCAAATAAAAACAAGCAAGACGGAACCTTCGAAATGCGGAAACTTACTTGGAAACGTGAAAATATTTACAACAGCACAAAGTGGGTCTTTACAGGTCTCGCCCCAACATTTGACTTTTTGTTCTTTTTGGCTGAGCTGCACATGCGACAACGTCTGTATGTAGCCAGCTCCTCGGGCAAATGCACCCCTACATTATTGTACCTAACATCATGAGGTATCCGCTAGCATGTAATAATTTGAAGCATTGAATTATACCAGTGTTCTAAATATACATCAATAATAATAATAGCCCAAGCTATCCTTTCATTCAATAAACATCAGACGCTTCACCGAGACCGGCGGCAAATATATTGCCATCTTAATTTCACAAAATTTGCAAATAACTGTTTTTTTTCTCAAAACTTTATACCGCCAAAATGATCTCAATTTTACTTAATAAACTTTTGTGTTAACTTATCAAGCGAAGCAAAATACTGTACTTAAAATCTTGTCCTAAATTTATCATTACCTAATAGAACCAGTGAGTTTTACTAACTGTTTTTTTGTTTCCGAATTACTTAACTAGCCTCTTCATTTCTGTTATTAGGGTCTAGATAAAAATGTAAAAAAGGCAGCTTCTTTTTTGTAAATGTATGACGGCAAATATCTTGCCGCTATCGATTAAAGGGTTAATCGAATACCGGCCCTGACTGAAAAAAGAGTACCTAATACACATTATTGGATTTATTAGTGTTGTTACTTTTACTAGTCATCGTGTGCTTTCCCTAAACACCAATCATATTACCAACTAGGTAACTGCGTCTAATTACATAGACCTCTCACTTATTTAAATTTAATTACCATATACCGCCGTAAGATTACAAACATCGCCAAACACTAACCTAAGTAGTACACATGAATACAAACGGTTTAATTAATTGTGCAACCGATCCATGTCGATAGAAACACGCTAGAATTATAAAATATATCGCAACGTAGCCCCTCAATGTTCGCCTAGGTTTTCCTAGCACGTGACTATTACCGATTTACCACAAAACTTCAGAAAACACTCAAACTTGAACCTTATCCTGCTACATTTAAAGCCCTAAGTAACTAAACAAAGATTGTTTGTAGCGGCTGAACTTTTCGTAACTCCCCCTCTTTGAGCATTGTTGCACCCAGTCACATGATATCGGCGAGTCACATGCTCCTGGGCAGACGATATTGCAATAGCGGAAGAACAACCACTTTCTCGCGGCCACTAGGCATATTTGCGGACCTCTCACTACAGCGAGTAAAGGGCAAAATGGCAGTGCGGCACTGTACTTTTTTAGACCTTTTCTTTATGTTTGGATTTTTATTGGATATATTGGAGATCTAATAAAACACTAAACTTGGTCGAACAAGGGAGCGAAGCGAACGAGGTTCTATGCTTCTGCATGCTTGGACCGAAAATCGGTTTTTTTAAAGGCAGGCTCGCGAATTCTGCAGCTCGCAGACCACTAGTATTCCTCCGTTTGATAATAATCAAACGAACGAACGAAGTGCTGTGCTTCAGTTTCAGAATTCGTTTGTCCGGATGTCCCGCTGTCCCGCTGTTTTCATCTACAGGTCGCATTTCTCAACCGATTCTTGTGGAATTTTGAGAGCAGGTTCGTTAATTACATAGATTTTTTCTCGACGCACTTTTTCAAAATTGATAAAAAATTATTTTGAAAAAAAAACTGGTTCGCGATATCTATAGCTCACAGAGCCACTATTTAGCAAAATTATGTATTTTTAAAGAGACTTAGCAAACGCGTAGCTGCCTGGAGGCAATAGGGGCTCTAATTGCATGTTTTAACTTTTGTATTTAGTAGTGCTACCTGTGGCCTATTTGTGAAATAATCATCAGAATCTCATACTTAGTGAGTGAGTTTACTTGTTCATATTTACACACGTAGGCAAATCGTTAAATATTGCGCCATAATAGGCAATGTTTGCGTGAATAGACGCGTGAAATCTAAAGGTTTTAATCTACACGATTTGAATATTGCATGACTAAATAAAACCAAATTTTGAGATTCGATTTCGTCTAAATCACGAGTTTAAACAATACAAATCGTGACCATGGATAAACTAAACGTTGCATAAAAACAAATGACAAGGCGTTACCACATTTTTCGCAGGTACTGTTAAAATTGGGGCGGTAATGGCCGTGTTATTATTACTCTAGTGACAAAAAGGAAATCCACTCTGAATGAGGGATTTAAAAACCTCTTTCATATCCAGTGCTCAGTGTACACCGTCACCAAAGTTTAGTTTAACCCGCCTTGTGTATATAGGCACATGAAGCATATCTCTTACTTGCAAAAAATATAGGTATCTCATACAAAAACACACCTCTTAATCCCCAAGGAATCAGTCTATATAAATCGCACAGTGTACTTCGTATTTTAAAATGTTTGTTTGGTTATTAAACGGCAGTATGCGTAATGTTTTTTGTGTCATGTATAGCAGTTTAAATTGCCAAATCAGTAATAAAATACATTATATCATAATACTTAAAATACAAGCTGACCCAGAGCCAGTTACCACTCGGATTTTAAAAGTAGGTGAAAAAGTCTTAAAATACAGTCTGATAAAGTGCGCGGCAGAATGAATACTTTCTACAGCCTTAAGATTAGGTAGGTAAGGTAGGTTGTTTTATCAATTATCATGAACCCTTCCTGAAAGTCTTCGAATTTGCTTACATTATTTTTTTAACATGTCATTTAACCATTAAGTATTTTAAGCTGAATAAAATAGATACTGATAGATACGATCGCATTCAAATGATTATTCTGTAAACAGTTATGCTTATTATTGTTCCTTTTTAGGGTTCCGTACCTCAAAAGGAAAAAAAACGGAACCCTTATAGGATCACTCGTGCGTCTGTCTGTCCGTCTGTCACAACCGAATTGCTCCAAAACTACTGGACCGATTGAGTTGAAATTTGGTAAACATATGTAAATTGGTGACCCAAAGATGGACGCGTAAAGTAAATTAATGAATTCTGATTAAGGGGGCCACTTTTAGGGGGTGAACTGGATTTTTTTTTAAAAAGTTTCGTAAACTGTATTGTTTGCGAAACTGACATATGAAATGAAAGGGGTAAAGGGTTGTTGTAAGCATCTCAGATATATATTTTTTATAATATTAGCAACAACAGATTTGAAGTATTTTAGGAAAAAAGACTTAAATTGACCACCCCACCTTATCTCCGAAACTACTATGATTAAAATTCTGAAAAAATATGGAAAACAGTTCCTTGTCTAAAGATTACAGGAAAACCTATAAGAAGTTTGAGTATTCAAAAACACTTATGAAATTTAGATTATATACGGAACCCTCACCACGCGAGTTGAACTCGCACTTGTCCGGTTTTATTTTATCTGGCAGAACCATTCAGCAGGATTCTTGAAAGAAGCGCGGTTACAGTGTCAAAATCTTGAGAAAATATTTATTCAATGACTATTTGATTTGACCAATGTACCGATTATCCTTGAAAGTATTTACACTCGACAACCATACATCCTTTTTGAAATATATGGCATGCACGCCACTCAATGTCCTGCCAATTTAAAATTCGTCGTCTTTCTCGTAAGCTATTTAGATTATAAACTAATTAAATTAATGTATTAACCTTGGGCTGTAGTCTTTAGGTTACAGTGAGCACTGCGCCTTGCGTTTTGTTGTTTGGATGGTGCCAAAATCAGCATTAATATTAATAAGATCGAAAATGGCATAAATTTTCGTGACAATCAAAATCATACCCATTTTTCGGCCCAGCTCCCATTCATCAAGCGTACACATTGTAACGAGAAATAATAAACTTGTACTAAAAGTCCACTCATGAACCATTTCAGCTCCTTCATAATTTGTTCAACGCGTTTTCAATATCAGCGTAAATGCGAAAACACACCTTATTGTTTTATAGTTTCATTTTTCCAATAGCTAGGAACATCTTAAAATGATATTTACATAGGATCATCAGATTGCAGTTCTAAATCTGGTTACGTGGCGGTTGCGTAAGAAACGACATTTTTATTGCTATCTCGAACCGGTTGGCTTGTTTTACGTGTCATAATGCGAATCACATGACTCGGGGAAACTTAAAAACTACAGACACTACAGCAGGCCATGTGTACTCCGAATAAAATAGACTAAACTAAGCACACTTGATAAAGTTTAGTCTATTTTACAGCACGTTCTAAGAACTTTAAGCTAGTGAAATAAGTGAAAGTAAAGGAACTATTTAATGAAAAACCATTAAAAAAAGTTATTCTTAACGTCACTTTTATGAGTATTCTGTAAATGTTAAAAATTCAGTAGGTAGGTACCTTTTCTTTTTTTTTTTATGGGAGGAAAATCCGTTATGGATACCTCCACACCACGGGGATAGCGCGGAGGTTATATCGGACTCGCACCGACTAAAAACCCCCCGATGGTCCTCCTCGACGCATTTCGGACGGCTCTGGGATCTCCTATGGAACGCACCAGTGCCGCCCTATCGTCATGCCTCAGTGGTATCTACCTTTTTTGCAACCGTGTACCACCCCGATGACCCCTTTTAGTCGCCTTGTACGACAGGCAGGGGATACCGTAGCCGTATTCTAATGCCCGGGCTACAGGGCGCGTACCTACGTTTTCCAACAGGTATTTTTTCATTTCAGAGTATTTTCAACTCTACTGCAACTATCATATAGCCAGTCAATTATAATTTTAACATTATTTAGCACCTGGTTATTCTTAATAAAAATGTATAAGTACCTCGCGGGCGCACGGGACGCGATTCCTTGAGGTCTATACTTGTTCATCGCTTCAAAGCACAACACAAGCACGCCAAGCAAAGAACAAAGGAGCCAAAACGAGCACGCGACACATTTTAAAATGAAATTATTGAGATGCCCTTCGATTGCATGAGAATTTCTGAGACTTAAAGAATAGGGACTAGCCGATTTTTGGTATGATAAAATATCAAAATGTTTTGATATTTTATCATACCAAAAATCGCTTAAAATTGACAGCATATTCTGGATCTTTATTATTTCAAGGTCAAGGTTGTTGCACGCGTACGTAAGCAACATTTTATTGGGACTCTCCCAGATCCATCGATGTAGTGGGCGAACCTACTGTAAGTTTGCATATTTTGCGTTACTATTAACATTAACCGACTAGGCGATGACGTATATCAACGAAAACGCAAAATAAAAGCTCCGTGTTTGATCAACGTGGCCAGCAGCAAACGGAAGGATGAAAGTTGACATTCATCTCAATGCTTCAAACACAATTTGGAGCGCGTTTTTGATGTATTATATGATAATCAGGATATCGTCTTACGCTCTCTCTAGCGTAAGTGTATAGCTAAAGCGTGTGTCACGTCAAACTTATAACACTCCTCTTTTTGCGTCGGGGGTTAAAAATAAGCCGTAGTCATCGAGTTATGATTATTATGTAAAATATTAGAGTTTTCTTTCTTCCCTTACCTTCTTTTTAAGGGTACCAATGTCAAATACCACTTATTAATAATAATGGTGCAACAAAACTATCGCACATTTTCTAAAATTTTAATAAATTACAAAAATATTGGTAAAAAGACTCGAGACCCGAGAAATCTTGAGAAATTGGCCTCGAGAATCCTCGAAACTCGAAAAAATAAAACCTCGAGTTATCAGAAACCCTAACTCTTAGCTAGTAGCACGCTGTGTGAGGATCGCAAATAAATAATAATAACAACGGCAAAACAGGCATATTAAATAAAATACTATAAACTACAACCTTTACAATCATTCATACTGTTGGTTTTCCAAGTAAATAAATAAAAATAAAAATACATTTTTGGCAGTAGTTAGTTGTTGGAGGTGGCCAAAAAGGCAGTTAATCCTTTTATCAATGTATTACTTATAGAAGGTTAAGTATTCGAGATAAGACTTCGGACATTGGAAATGGACGGCCCATGACAACAGGTAGGGGTCAAATTCCGGGCATCCGGGTCGACGAACTTCACTAGGAAAACATCATGTGTCAAAATCATTTCTGATAATCCTAAGCTATCATACCAACAACTTACATTTTAGATGTTGTTATTTTCAATCACGGTTAAACGGCTGAACCGATTTGGATGAAATTTTGCACGAAGATAGTTTATGGCCTGGATTAAAATATAGGATAGTTTTTACCCACGCAGACGAAGTCGCGGGCGGAAATCATAGTTATCAATAAAGATAAGTGTAAGATTTAATTTTGTCTAATTAAGCAGCAATTATCTCCGCAAATAAAATTCGCAAGAACGTGCAAGATCCGACATTGGATGTATTGTTATAAGGGAAAACCAATAACCAAATGAATAGGAAACAATTAGATTTATCAAATTATCTGTCACGGATTACCAGTTTACCACGTTAGTAATCAATTCGTCATAAAATTTGAGGGTTACATAAACATGTGATTACCCATAATATTCTGAAGTATCGATAGACCGAAGATGATAATGCTGAACGTCACGAGTTCGTCTCACGCGCATCCTTGGCGAACAATTTTATTGTCCCTTCTCCTCTGTGATTCACAGCTTAGGCCCAACAGCAATGTCCAGTATAAATGTACTTCGAGATTGGTAACAACTGCGCGTAATCGGGGGTCTTATGCTACGCTGGGGAGAGTTGACGGTAAGCATTGTCAATGCTTGCGGTCGGCGACCCTGACTTATTAATTCCAACGACACAACACAATATTTACACAATTGTAATAATATATGGCATCCAATTATAGAATTTAATGTTGGACAAGTAACTATGGTAAATGCTCCGGTTGATTTGTGAATAATATGAGTTGATTTGTGAATGACTCTATCATCTATATACATCTTGGAAATCGCCACGTTTGTTAGAAATAATCTTCATTTCACATTCACATAATCGCACCGGAACCGATTTTAGACATTTACAAGAAAGGCTCTTATTACAGATCGATCAATATTTACAACAAATTACCGTCAAATATAAGGAATATAGAAAAAAAAAAATTTAATGAAATGACTTATTCGATTTTTAATCGATCTGTTTGCTAATGAGCAAACTAAAAACATTTCTGATAAAAAAGCATACTATACTGTCTCAAAGTTCCTGCAGGAAGACCTACCTACTCTACTATATCATAACATGTAAAACATGCGTGGTTTTGTTATGAACCTACTTAGTAATTATATAATATAATTAGGTTACCTAATTGATGTATGCACTAGAGTATATAAACTAGTTTTTAAGAACTATTGCTACCTATACCCTATCAGGGTCCATGAGATACATTTTTATTTTCTAACATCTTTGTAAAAAAACCATTGCAATAAATGTCTATTCTATTCTAATAGCGAAAGTATCTGCGCCTTCACAAGTGTTTAGAAAATAAAAAGGAGGTATGTGTAATTTATAAGAATATCACGTTACACGAGTTTTAATGATGAAGTAACACTTATTTAATTGTATTGAAATAAAAGTACCTAGTACCTAAGTAAGTTATTTTATTTGCCCGTGCACATGTTTCCACAATTAAAATAATAGAAGCTGGTATTAAAAAATCGGCCTGTCCTTCCTCCATAGTGTAATTTCCACATCACAAACGATTATACTCAAACTTGCTCGACCAGCTTATTCCAGGATAATTTCATAACAACTCACCAATACAACTTGAGCCAGATGCACATAAAGATACCATACATTGGGCAGGTCTATTATATTGATGGGCTGTACTTAATTCCATGAAGGCTGGGTATTAAAATCCCTTCACTTGTAACGAAATGTTTGCTAGACACGAAGTCCTGCAACTTGCATCTAAGGCTCATCACGTTTCGAATACGGCCTGTGTGGGGCAGCCCTTATTGTAATTGAATAGCAGTCAGCATCATATAGTTAGTAGCAGCCAAAGGAGCCAAACATATCGTAACATGTCCTTGCTCTTACATCAGTAATAAAGAAGTTTAAGAAGTGTACCGAAATATTTGGCCGCTTTGGAGGCTACTAACTATATTATGATGCTGATTGTACCTATGTAATAGGTACTTAACTTACTACAAGATATTTGTAATACTTCTTAAATTATTGCTTTAAAAACAGTCTGAAAATAATGAGAAGTACC
Organism: Epinotia nisella; assembly: GCA_932294315.1. Classification (NCBI taxonomy): domain Eukaryota; kingdom Metazoa; phylum Arthropoda; class Insecta; order Lepidoptera; family Tortricidae; genus Epinotia; species Epinotia nisella. The sequence goes on along the minus strand of OW028682.1, from coordinate 12,514,051 downwards.
TGCTTTCACTTTGCTCAGCCTCAATAAAATAAAAGATTCATATTGCTCGTATTTATTTTCTATTCGTGTTTAAGTACCTTGATTTTCTGTTAACTGCCACCACATTTTCTGCTACCTCCAGAATCTGTTTGGTTACGGAAACTCTTTAAATACCTAGGTTGAATTTGGGAGGAGGAAACAGTCGAAAGACCTTTTTTTTCTATGGACAGTACGACCCGACCCGTTTAGCTTCTTCTAAAGTTTAATCCCCGGTTCTCCGAAATTATTATTTAACCGCCAGTAAACGGAATCCGGGTGGCGCAGGACCGGTCATTGTGGCACTCTTTGGGGGAGGCCTATGTTCAGCAGTGGACGTCTTTGGGCTGATATGATGATGATGATGAAACGGAATCCGAAGTTTTCACGAAATGTGGTAGTAGGTAGTTCATGGATATTCAATTAAATTAATATGCAAAATGGTTTAAATAATTACTTTGAATTTTGGAAACTGAAAATATAGAATATAAATCACCCTATATATATATACGTCCCACTGCTGGGCACAGGCCTCCTCTCATGGAAACTGAAAATATTGCTCTTATATTTTTATATTGATCCGGCGACCCGTTAGCGTCATCTTAATATTGATAGCTTATTATGTGGGATAACTGTCATGGCTTTATTAAAGCTGTACATAACGTCTATTTGATGGAACTGTGATACATTCTAAGCGGAGAGAGTAACTTTGACCTAAACCAAGCACTAAACTGCAAAAAAGGTGGCCTAATAAAACAATCCCATGATCAAGATAGAGATGACTGTAAACACTGGGGCAGAACTACCCTGGGGAACTGGCACGACAGAATCCACAATGCGTGACGCAAATACAACTCAACCCGCCCTTATAGGCGACCTGTTATCAAGCAGCGTGTAGGAAACTGCAAGGAAAGCGTTCTTTGACGTTCGCATAGTAAATGCCGACGCTTCCTCACCTGGCAACAACCAGCACAGATACATAGCCGAGAGAAATATTCGAAATACTACCGAGCAGCTGAAGACTTGAGAGTGTCCTTTACTCCACTAGTCATGTCCTGCGATGATATAATAGTTTCTTAAAAAAGTCCGCATTAAAATTGAATGAAAAATGGGGAAAAGCATATTCAGAAATAATTTATTAGCTTAAACTAAGAATTCAAATATCAGTTTTAAGAGCTATCTCCATAAGCATCAGAGGCACAAGAAGACAAATTCGACCATTCGAATGCGAATACGGAGCTGGCATCTTCTGAAGATAGACTATGACAGTCTTCTTCTCGCGGTTCTTCTCGAGGCAGAGGTTTACTTTCCGAACCGGTGGTAGTTTATCGACATTCATAGGTGCATGTAATATGCCTAAATTGAAGAATAAATCACTTTGACTTTGACTTTGACAGTCGCCAATCTTCATCAAATCTTTATTACCAATATCATCCGTCCTTCCGTTATTACCACAGTCTATCTGCCGTCCGTTCTTTTGTATTGTTTTACCTATTATACGACCTATTATTTGACTTTCATTAAAATAAAATTAAACAGAAACGTCTGTTGATGATAATTAAAATATTTATATTTGTAAAAACGAACATTTCAAGTAAGATAGGTTTACCAATTTAAACTAAAGAACTCATCGCACTGTTACCTTTTAAGTTTAAATCATGAACTGATTTAGATGAAATTTTGCATGGAGATAATTTGAGACCATTGAAAGAACATAAGATAGTTTTTATCTCAGAAATCATCCCTATAAAACTGTCATATCACAGATTATATACTCGTACAATTTTAAGTCAATCCTCTGCTCGGCGGTGTAAAATCATCTTAACGCTTACAATAATAAACCAACATACAAGATAATGATCGAGCTCATTTTCAGGCTAAGACAAACCCACTGAAAGAGAGTCAAAAGCCTATTGTGCGCGTGGAAAGCCTGTCCAATTGTGAAGCGGTCATATTAAGGCCGCCTCGTGCGTCGAAAGAGAAATTTTGGTCAATATTTGTCGGACACATAGTGATTACGAAACTGCACGTAACATCTTGATCACTGTGTTACGGCCTTGGCGATGTTTGTTTGACAACATTATGTGATCGTAAACAAAAGTGCTTGTGGCACTCTTTGGGGGAGGCCTATGCCCAGCAGTGGACGTTTTTCGGTTGATATGATTATCGTTTTCATTACGCTTTTGTTTCATAAGTTGTTATTATAAAACGAGAAAACGATTGGCGGGCCTTAAGATTTTAACGCGTTTGAGTACTCACACAATTTCTGTGCACCTCGCTGCGTGACGTATCGGCTCTCTAGCTACGGTGTCAAGCGCATATAGCGAGTGCGGGGACATCCTCGTAATGCCTTGATCACACGTGCCGAGTTCAGGGATCGGAACCGGTTTTTTCAAAAATCTCCGAAATAGTCTAATATTTTGAATTATTTTAGGCTCTTAATGTAGGTCTCTATCGTATATTTAGGTAACATATTCTTAATATTAGATTGCCCGATCAAAAATATTATAATATCCAAAGAACGGAATAATACCGGTTTAATTTGTATCGAGAAAATACCGGTATCCGATCCCTGGCCGAGTTTAGTGGCCGAGACAGTGCTCTCGGCAAGAAGCTACTGTAGCCTAGTGGTTCTGGCATGCGGCTGTCAAGCGGCGATCGTAGGTTCGAATCCCGGCTCGTACCAATGAGTTTTTCGGAACTCATGTACGAAATATTTACCGTTAGCTTTTCGGTGAAAAACATCGTGAGGAAACCAGTCTAATCCTTTCACGCAAAATAGGCACGTTGGATGTCTATTTGCGGAAAATGCCCAGTAAAACTAACTAACTAACTAACTAACAGTGCTCTCGGCCGAGCAAAGTGGCGAGCGAGTAAATAAATAAAACAAGGTCCGAGTGAGTCGCTCGCCTCTTTGCTCGGCCGAGAGCACTGTCTCGGCCACTGTACTCAGCACGTGTGATTAAGGTGAAACGGGAGGAGCGGAGCGTCGCATTCCAGATAAATTTACTAAAATTCAAAAAAAAATGAACCACTGTAGATTTTTTCACGCAAACACAAACAGTAAGTGACTGGTGACAAGTGAATATGTTAACGGGTTTTGAAATTGGTTTCGTGAACTGTAAGGGCATTCGAATTTAACGTGTGTGTCTGAGAAAACGTTTACAATGTAAGATTTTCACGACTGTGTCGTCATTCGACTAAATTAGAATTCACTGTATTCGATGACCTGCTTCTACCTTTATTGGACTATGCCCAAAAATAAAGAAAAGAGACGGATCCGCAACTTTTTGTGTTTGCAATAACTTCTTAGCATGCAAAGTAGATATATGAATGCTCCTCGCAGTTAGTTCTAACACAACACAATACTAGAATATTTGCTATATGTTAACGAAATGTGTAACATTATAACCGAGGGCTCTGTCTACCAGTTCGCGGACGACACATGCATTATCACAGCCGACCGAGATATAGTTAAAGCCGAGATAGTAATGCAAACGAACTTTAACACCCTATGTAAATGGGCACATGATGTCGGGCTTGTTATTAACGCGCAAAAAACAAAAATAATGCATATTCGTTTGGCTCATAACAAAATAGCACACGTAGTTTCTGTAGTTGCCCATCAACACAATTGCCTACATCAAACCAGCACCGTTACATGTAACTGTGACAAAATAGAAGTGGTTAAGGAACACATGTATCTCGGACTTATAATAGATCACAGGCTCAACTGGGGACCTCATGTGAACTACGTATGCGACAAGCTGAGAGCTATCTTCAGTAGATTATCAATCCCTAAGCATAAAATACCGTACAAAACCCTACGTCTGCTATACCTAGCCCTCGCTGACTCTGTGATCGGCTACGCCATAGGTACCTATGGTAGAACCTTTAAGACTTATATGGAAAAAATATACAACCTACAAATCAGAATACTAAAAACTATTGTCCCAAAAAATATTAAAAAGCGTTATGTAACCGACTATACACAACTATTTAAATATTGTAAACTACTTCCTGTACAAAAAAAGATGAAACTTGCTGTCTTAATTGAAGAATATCACAATGTTGCAAAACTCAAAGTTAAGAAAAGATGTAGTAGATTAAGAAAATTATCATCCCAAAGTCAATTTTGTCTACCTAAATATAATAACATATATGGTGCTCGAAAACACTCACACCTACTGCCTAAAATATTAAATGAATTATCTGAACATGTACAAAACTTATATGTAAAAGGCTGTAAAATAAGAAAAACTCTAAAGAGGCACTTTTTAAAATGTAACAATTTAAACTATATTCTGTAAACTGTAAAATAAGTTGTATAACTACCTTTAAATTAGCTAATATTACAGATCAGTAGTCAAGAACTCCCCATCGGCAAACAAACCTACTAAAGGTTTTGCCAAGATGGGCATTGTAATGAATTGTAATATGTATTTTCTTTTTGTGTTAATCAATAAATAAAATAAAAAAAAACTGTCCCTCAGAAAAGTATTACGCATTCCCTGCTTGCCAAAACAACCCTGAATTGGTATGCTAACGGCTAGTTGGATGATGTTACTTACTTTTTTTTGACGACCACTTTATTCTTGTGGCCTTATTGGGCTAGTCCGATTTGTTTCCATTAGGAAACAAATCGGACAAAACAAATAAATATGAATTTATTTATTTTGTGCGTCAAAATTAGCTATTCACTGTACAGCAGCTTTTATTATTTGTAAAGAATAAATCTCATACAGATACCTCCGATCTCCTTGTAACAAATGTGAAACAATTACCCATTAAACTAAGCAGCGGTACCTTCTGCGATTGTCTTAGGACCGTTTCGCAAGCGCCCTAAATCCGAGACTCCCACAGTCTCACGTGGTTTTGCGATTTCTGTGCTTCATGCGAATCGTGTGACATCCGTTTTAACCTACTTTGTACCAAACACCCCTTAATGCATCGAAGCAACGTGTATATTATTACATTTATAACAATATAATAAAAAATAATATTTTCGGACCATCTTACACAAATCAACCTAGTCCCAAACTAAATAAGCAAAGCTTGTAGGTACTACACACTACACACACATTCAAATTAACACTATTTATTATAATATGTATATACCTAGGTAAAGATTATAGCTTTGTAAGTTGGTGTGTTAGGGGGTAATCTACGGAAGTACTTTTCTTTCACCAGTACATTTTTATTCCCCGTGGTCCCTTCAAGGGACTACGAGAGGGACCATGAGTAAAAAAGAATTTTATCACTTATCGCTGTCGATAAGACATACGATTTTCTGACAAGTATGCAATTGCGAGAGTGACGGATGTCTTATCCACAACTCTAAGTGATAAAATGGCCACCATCTTAGGCCTGCAAGGTGCAATAGAGATCTGCAAAATTAGATATACTTACATATGGATACAGAAGACGGCAAGACAGAGGCAAGTCCAAACAAAATAAATATATAGGTACAGATAGATGACAGACAACAACTGACGATCATAGAAATGAAACTAAGGTCACTTCCGCATTCGGCGCAAATCGTACTTAATCGAAAAACAGATAAAAATATCTCAAAATGTTTAGCATGAGCGTGACAGTCTTTTGACAATAGAGGTAACTATTATAGGCAATGGTCTTGTAATTTAGTGCTTAAATTCCGAGAGCGGTGAGACTGGTAGTGGTGCCTACAACAAAGGGTCAATTCAACACATTCGTAACGCATCCCAATTAGATTGTTATTTGATGTCAATGCGTTTCCCGCTCTATCTTCCACGCGCCGAGCTAACGAGTTGGAACTACTTGGAACAAGCGAGTGAAACAATGAAATTGAATCTACCCCCAGGAAACGCGCCCTTATTCTCTCCATTTTTAAGGTAATGCTGCTAAGAGTGCGCCTCTTACGATCTTTCTGTACGCAGGTCATATGGCAGTTCGCGAAAGTGAAAGTCGCGCGGTCACCACTCACAATCGAGTAAATATTAACCCGTCTTATGTAACGAGAGAATTATCGATCACATGATTCGCATGCTATACGTACCTACGTGAAGTTACGCTCGTAACCGCATTAAGGGCTGGATAAGCTGGAAATTAGGTTTTATGAGCTACATCCGAGCGTCATCCAAAATAACGACAGTTGATGGAGTCGTGGTGAGAAGGATAATAGTAATATCTGAAGGTAATATCTAACTCTACGTGTTGTTTTCGACTCCGCGCACACCTCCCAAAGGTCCGGGGCATCATTGTCACAATCACAATAGGCTAGTGGATTACGGGAACTGGAACAGAAACGGCAGTTCGAACAGACTAAGTGCATGAGGAATCCAAGCGTCAAACAATATAAGTACAATATGAGAGTGTATCTATTACCTAAGCTACTACCTAATCGTCATCATTATCACAACCTTTATGTGTGTCCTAAAATATGAATACAACGATAATTGGGTAACTGGAACTAACTTTTTTCAATTTATTTTAGTTCTTCATTCTGTATTATTAATTTCCGCCCGCGTAATGCAAAGAACAACAGCAAGCATTCCTCAAATGCAACAACTGTTCTTACGTTGCACCGTCATGTTTGAGATTGCATGGTGAGTAGGTACCTTCTTACTCTTATCATTAATTATACGCTTTCAACATGAAGTACATTTGAGTTATCTCTTAGAATCAATCCTTTTTGATATTATTAATTGGTTGGTAAAAACGATGCCTTAGAATTGGTGTAGGTGTAGGTGCTGCCCACAGATAACCTCCAATAGATAGAGCCTATGAGTGATTTAGTTCGATTCAAAGGTCACCACACCTGCGGGTTGCGGGGAAGACGGTAACGGCGCTGCGATTGGCTGTTTCGAAATTAGCGCGCTTTGTCACATCATGGCGCCAGAAGCGTAGTGATGGGACGCGTTGGTCGTTAACGGTTTTTAGCGTTGCCGCAATTAATTGTTAGTAAACTATTTTACATGGCGTAGGTATCCTTTAACATGGTTTAATTTTTTTGAACAGCCGTCACTGTTATATTATTATCATGTTTCGTTCATTGACTATTTTGCTCACCACGTAACATAAAAATGTACGTAAATCACATCGAGTATTTATATGAAATGGTTCTTTCTAGGCATTGGCCTGCTCGTGGCACTAATAGTAGTATATTGCCGCGTCCAGACCAGACGTCCGAGCGCGGCGGACAACATGAGCGGTACAAAATTTATAAGAAAGTGCGAGATAGGGATTGACTTTTGCAGGTCGCTATGCCTCCGGCTTCTATCTACGCGGGCCGAAATCAGGCGGCAGATCTCGCTCACCTGACGCCGTCTTATGTGAAAGCAAAAATAATATCAAAGTATTATTTCATACGATTCAATAATATGGTAACTAACTATGTATTCATTATTCTTTTTTATTTCATTCTACATTATATTTATACTAAATAGCAACAGCTAACTTCGGCACTACATATTATTCTACAATACTCTAAATTAACCAATATAAATAAAATAAAACTACATAATACCTACTCTTAAACCAAACAAAAAACTTCCAGTAGGTACTACTACTACAATAATATTCTGTTCACAAGCTCTGGAAGCTATAAAATAGAGCGAGATAGTAATTTACTACGTCTCCCTCTACCTCATAGTTTGTAAGACGGTTGCAGTCCGCCACGCCGCCTTCTTGATGCAGAGGGCCTACCGCGAAACGAAAACGAACTTCGTTCGTGTATCTCCGTCTCTGTCGCACTTGCTAGTTCGAGCGACAGGGAGGGAAGGGGTAGCCCCTCAGTTTAAATCTTACATCGTATATCGTATATAATACTATCTATTTTATGAGACTTTTTAACAAAAGAATTTTGACAATAAAATGACAAGGATATAAATATAATCTTTAGTGAATTTTCGTATTAAAATAGTAAACGAAAGCCCGGATGAATTAATGTATTGTTTCCTTAAATCGGTAAAATTCGAATGCGTCACTAGCCCATCACTAGAGCGTCACGTGCTTTCGTCAGAAAGGAACAGTATATTGGCATATTCATTTGATGAAAAGGGACATGCATACTTCACTACTTTTTATGGACCAGCGTAAAATGAACTCCGCGTGACAGAATGAAATTTACATTTATATGATAAATTTAACTTACCTGTGAAATGTTATTCCGTCGGTTTTGTAATTAGACGTTCGGGAGTTTTTCCACACCACTTCACACAGCAATAAGTCATTTATAACGCAACATCAAATTTAATTTGTTGGTTGTTTGACGCACGTATAGATCGCGCACTTGGTCGAAACTGACAATATGGCGCGGGGTTGGGGGGTGGTTATTAGTGCTACAAGACTTATGCGTGGTGACCGCACGTCGCCCTATAGGCTCTATCTATTGGAGGTTATCTGTGGTGCTGCCATTGTTTCACTCCTCAGCCACTTTTAATTGGCAAACTAATATTTAGCGCAACTTTAGTTTACGGGAATACATATTTATAGAAATGTAGTACATTTATAGTTGTCTAGTATCAAGTTCGAAATTTTATAAATATAGCTTATAAACGTCTCAGTTCTGGGCACACTTCCTCTCATGGATGAGAGGAAACGGGCAGTAGTCATTTCGTATTGTGAAAACCCAAAAAAACACTAAGTAAAATACTTAAAGCAGCTTGCACTCTATTGTCAGTAAGAAACAAATGCAAGTCCATTCTCGAGAGTTACGAGTAGGTATTCGGCGACCTTACATACCACCAGCCAGACAAACCTAAGAGTAAAGAATGGGTATCTAAGTATAGTTCGGATAGGATACCTACGTTTAAGTAACTTTTAACTCATCGTTGCCTATAAAAGCGATTATTAATGACTGATTTGTGTTAAACAATGGCGCGTCACCAACATCAGGATGTTAACAAAACTACCATTTAATGAATTATTCTTCAACGACTTAAAACCGCATTCAATTGTAAGTCTATACGGGTGTGATCCAATGGAATTTTTTATCGATTCGTTAAAAGTAGTGAGCTGCAGAACTCGCAAAATGTCGGTTTTATATTTCGTTTTTTTTTATTTCCAAAAATTGAATCGACAATAAAAAACGATATAATTAGGTATCAAACTTGAAAAATTTCACGAGAATCGGTTGAGAAATGCGAACTGTAGAGGAGAACAGCCGGACAGCGGGACATCCGGACATACGAAAGAATTATGCCCAAACTGAAATGGAGAACTTCGTTCGCTTCGCTCACTCGTTCAATTATATGATACTAGCTTTTGCCTGCGATTTCGTCCGCTTATACTCATTAATCGCCGTAAGGGATTAATGCTACAGCTGTAAAAAATCGCACAAATGAGCTATTTAACTTCTTTCCCTTGGAAGCAGCATCAATTATCACACTCATGTTTTATTCTACTCCTAAGTTCACTGCCCCTTCCAGTCCTTTAAGGGTCACTCTTTCCGGGATATAAAATTATACTACTTATATTCTTTCAATGATCTCAAACTATCTCCGTACTAAACTGCATGGAATTACATCCTGTGTCCCTATAGGCCCTAGAGACTGCTACCGACCACCGCTAATTTTCTGCAACGAAGTTAGATGGTAGGTTTTAAATGTTAACTTCGCTTTCATCCGACATAAAAAATAAAAACCGGCCAAGTGCGTGTCGGACCACGCAAAACGAAGGGTTCCGTGCCTATTAAAAAGGTCGTATCGTCACAGAAATTTTACGGCACTTACGTCCTTTTCTTTGAGGAAGGCAGTTTTTCAGCAATATCTCGAAAACCTCTGAACCGATCTTGTTCAAAACAATTTTCGGTGAATGAAATTAATAAGCCCCATGTCCATGAATTTTTCCATATTTTTAAAATACACCGTTCAAAAATTAGAGGGGGGGGACAGAATTTTAGTGACTTTCGGGGCGATTATCTCCGAGCCTATTGACTTAATCAAAAAAAATCCTAAGAAACCTTATATTTATTTTGAAAGGCCTATCGATTGATGTGCCACACGGGGGGTCACAATGAAAAAAAAAATTTTGACTTTTAGTTTTATGTATGGAGTTTTTGTCTTTTTAATTACAAAACTATGTAGCGGCTAACAAAATACACCTGTCCTCAAAATTTTATTCAAATACACCTTATAGTTTTCGAGTAAAATGCCTGTGACATACGGACAGACGGACAGACGGACAGACGGAAATTATAAAAATTGCATAACACGTATAAATTTACTCATTTATCATTAGGAATACTCTTGTGAAGTTTCGAATAAAATAGTCGATCTAATCTTGTTTCCCCATACAAACTGGACCCCCATTTCACCCCCTTAGAGGGTGAATTTTGAAAACTCCTTTTTTAGTGCACAGACCTGGCAGACCTTATAAGGAACCTAAGTGCCAAATTTTGAATCTCTAGAACCAGCGGTTTGGGCTGTGCGTTGATATTTTGAGCGCGCAGCCGGCGTTCGCAACGGGACAATGAGTCACACTTTTTCGTGCGTGCAGCCGGCGTTCATCGATTTATAAGACGTTATCACGTCAAAAACTGCATAAACGCACGTTAAAAAGGAAACATGAAAGTAATGTGCTCAATAGTCAGTGCGATAAAAATCTGGACAGTACATCTGGACAATCTGGACAGTTAAGGGTGAACGAATACGTACGAATAAGGACATAAATATATGTAGGTATACTGCCTTTATGACAGTGACAATAGAGTCCTGTACAGATATTTATGTCCTTATTTATGTACGCATTCGTTCACCCTTGACTGTACATACATTAAATATGTATATTTTGTTATTCCATTAGAAATGCACCTATGCTTCTCAGAAACCAACGCAGCTCAACTTCTGTTACAAAACAAATTATCAATAATAAACACTACAAAACAAAATCGCAAAAGTAGGACTGTCGAGCGAACGGTCAGCGTGTCAGTAGCGCGTGAATTGGCGGGACGCGAAATTTTAATTTTGTCACCGAATACGCAATCGCCAGGGAGGATCGTCATCGAACGTAACCGCCAAGTCTTTACTTGGCAACTTTCTCTCTCGACGGAGCCGGAGCTGCTGAGAAGCGACGAATCGAGCTTCATTCCACCACTGTCAGCGAGCCCGCGCGTGCGCGGTTGGAGCGCTCGCCACCCGGTCATAAAACCACGTGAAAAAAAAAGTTAAATTTTCAAGTGTCGAAATTCAAAACTTTTCGTGTGCTTCGTTGTGCGTATGTTTCAGTGATTTGTTTATTGTCAAGCCGGCAACATGGGAACTTTTAAAACGTAAGTTCACATTTTGCACTAAATTTATAAATAAAACCTAGAACGTGTCAAAATAAATTTACTTAATGCGTCCGAACAAAAGAATTGTCGCCTGTCCTTGTTAAGCTACAGTTTCGACTGCAAAATTCCTCTCGTCTAGAAAATGTAGGACAATGCCAGTCACGGTTATAAGCTCACGTTTACAATATACACAATTTGGAACTCACTTTGGCAAAGTTACATTTCCTTTAATACCATGCACGTTGGTGGCAAACAAGCGTACCTATCATCCGCCCGCTAAACGATTACCGTGGCCTGAGGATGTATGCAATTCGGGAGCCTAAGGTAAAATCTAGGGATTCTGAATTTTTAAAAATACAGTAGGTACGTCAGTCAGTCATTATTAGCTATTACATCAAAACATTATTTTATTTGGTTAGGGATTTCTAATTATCATACCAAAAAACATGTCGCACTCGCATCAGCTCATTTACTTACTTGACTTAATATCCTGTGGCCCCTAGATGGGGCAGAGGGCCTCCACAGTGCTTCGCCATAGCGATCTGTCGTGCGCTACCCGCTTCGCCTCGGACCACATCAGCCCGATTGCCTTCAGTTCCGCATCAGTTCATTTACTTACTTGACTTAATGTCCTGTGGCCCCTAGATGGGGCAGAGGACTTCCACAGTGCTTCGCCATAGCGTTCTGTCGTGGGCTTACCGCTTCGCCTCGGACCACGTCAGCCCGATTGCCTTCAGTTCCGCATCAGCTCATTTACTTACTTGACTTAATGTGCTGTGGCCCCTAGATGGGGCAGAGGACTTCCACAGTGCTTCGCCATAGCGTTCTGTCGTGGGCTACCCGCTTCGCCTCGGACCACGTCAGCCCGATTGCCTTCAGTTCCGCATCAGCTCATTTACTTACTTGACTTAATGTCCTGTGGCCCCTAGATGGGGCAGAGGACTTCCACAGTGCTTCGCCTTAGCGTTCTGTCGTGGGCTACCCGCTTCGCCTCGGACCACGTCAGCCCGATTGCCTTCAGTTCCGCATCAGCTCATTACTAATCTAAAAACTTCCGTATGCCAAAAATGGCGACTTGTTTATTAAAATACATATTATTGAGATCAGAGCGGAATTATGATGAGAATATTTAATGAGACTCATATTCAGCTTAATATAACCTCACCTTATCGTGTTTACATATTTTTTTCACTCATAAAATAACGAATGCTCTAAGCTTATTTGCTATAACACCTACGCTTATAAAACTGTCATATCTCTATATAACGCTTTAATAGACATGAATAGACTTTTCCAGCTCATTTAGCACTTAAGACCAAGATTTATTATGCGTATTGTTACAATTTTCTCACACTTTCTAACTTCCGAAAAACTTACTCCACACGAGGCCAATAGATTGCTACCTGAGGTCACGCCGGTTCATAGTGATCCCAATATCTAATAAGTGTATAATCTGTAAAATATTTTTGAAACATGTGACAAGAATATGTACTAGCTACATTTCAGTTAATGTTCATTGACATAAAGAAATCATGTTACTACCCGTGTACGTGTAATACCAAATTGCGGTCAAAAGTAAAAAATATAGTTCCGGATGGACCCAGTAGCTTTTCTTATTCTAGTAATGAAATACTTTTTAAATCAACATTACTGATAATATGAGAAAAGTTTATATGCGCTCTTTATGACGTTACAGTGATATACATATAAGGTTTTACACCAATGAGGTAATCGCCAGTTATAATAATCACGTTTCAATTCTCATTTTCTAATCAATTGACAGCCAAGCAGCATCTTACAGATGCGTCATAAATTAAATAAACGTTCAAAATGTTATCCTTATATATTTTTTGTCCTTATTTATTTTAACTTTACTGTACGGAATTTTGCATTTGACTTCACGGTAGTTACAGTATCCATGGACTAACGCGTGATTAAGGAAAATATATCTTAAGAGTTGATCAGTTTCAAGCTCCTCTGCTAGCCTTTTTTATTATTTCTAAAAGGAAATTAGCTAATTACTTAGTCTCGCTTACACCACCGATATAAAGTCAATGTTACGCTTTTTGTGACGGCAAAAAGTTAATTGAATGGGGAACCATTCTTATTAGGTACCAGTATCCAATGAAGACGGCCGATCTGGGGGCACGGCAGTTCCCCCGCCAAGACGAGCCAAGCGAAGCGCAAGGGCAGGCACTACCTACCTTTTCTCGAAGCGCTTGGTCGTTTTTTTTGAACCCTCATAACTTGTGTTTGGATTATACCAGATAAACAAAATTCTCGAAATATGATGTATTGACATCCTCATGTATTGAGTGGACTTATCCTATCCTATTAATTATTATAAATGCGAAAGTTTGGACGTTTAGATGTTTGGATGTTTAGATGTTTGGATATTTGTTACTCAATCACGCCTAAACGGCTCAACCGATTTAGATGAAATTTTGCACGAAGATAGTTTATAGCCTGGCTTAAAATATAGAATAGTTTTTAGCTTACGCCCGCGACTTCGTCTACGTCTACGTAAGCTAGTTAAACGTATAAAGTTTCAATGAAAATGAAAATGAAAAAATATTTATTTCCGTAAGAGCACAGTGATATACAGATTACAAGGTAGATTCAATTGAATAACTCATATACTTTTGATTTTATTGATATCTAAAAAACACTGATTTCGTCACTGACTCACTGACGTTGACGTTGATCATCAAAACCCTAAGGGTAATTCCTGAAGTTTTAGAAAGCTGAAATTTGGTATGTAAGCTAGTATTAGTACACAAACAACAACAGGATTTTTATTTAATAACCCCTCACCCTTTTAATTAGGGGATTCAAGTTTGTATGGCTTTCCCATACACTTCTTTAGAAATTACTTTACAAAAAGGAATGAGATTCCACTGAAACACCAGCTCCACTCTACCAGCCACGGTCAACAAACTCTTCTTCTGGCTAAAAAGTATAGACCCGTCGCTTATTAATATTATCATAAATTCATACCATCGCGCGAGAGTCTTAAGAGGCGACCGGGATGGGCCCAACAAAGCTAGATTTTTTTAGCCATGATAAAGAATTTTTGGAGCGTGGTTCAAGTAATGGCTGGTAGAGTTAAGCCGTGTGGAGTTGGAAGCTTGGCGCTACTTTCGATCTGATATATTTTTAACGCTAAAAGCTATATGAGCTAAGGAGTCTTGGCAATAACTTTACATGTAATGTTTTTGGTGGGCTTAGATATTGCATAGCTAGGTATCAAGACTATCAAGGAAACGCAGCAGCAGTGTCGGTCGAGTTTCACTTTAATAATTATTTAATTTTTGCACCAGGCAGGAGTTGTATTGACAATGTTTTATTGATTAATTTTAAACTTGCATAAAACAAAATAATGTACAAATGGCGGACATAATGCCAAATGGAATTCTCTACCAGTCAACCATAGGGCCAAACAAAGACACAATTGGTGCAGAGTAAATGTTCATTGTTTAGAGCGGAGTACAGACTTAATATTAAAAAGTCTCTCAATGGTCTGATAACTTTGAATTACCTTTTTAAAGCTTTTCGAACAGCAAATTATGACAGCCTCTTGCTTTGATACAAAACAAAATGCCTGTAATTCCGTGACAGTTTGAACATGTCAAAATGTCCAAGTGTCACCCAGAGTGATTTTTAAAACTGATCAATAATCATAACTATTACTTATGCATCTTTACACCTTAGTGTTAAGGATCATTTGTTTGCCATTTGCTTAGCAAATATTTGTCGTCTTCTTACTTAACTGTTGACAGCTTCGAGTAAAAAAATTGTATTGTAAATTATATAAGTAAATATTCAAGCTTTGTGTAGGTGTGTCAAGGATCTGTCTTGCGTAATAGTCAGTGGCCCACTTAGAACGAATTAGAGATGACAAGTATATTGATATTTAGCAAATAGCTTTTGATTATACCTATTTATAAAATATATCTACAAAATTAATGCAAATATTTGCCAATTTTATTAAAGTCTATATGTACATTAACTTTTTAAAACTAACTATGTGTTTGAGTCTTTCTAGTAAATTTGCACTAGTTTCAGTGGTAGGACTGTTATTTCACCAAAATTTACACAGAATTATTCTAACAGTAACTATTTATTCTAGAAATTATCCCTCAAGTCTGATGTTGCTTCTTCCACAAAACATGCCAGAAATACATATTAGGTACTATAAAACGCAATCTAGATTCTAGAATAACCCGCAAACGTAAAACATTCTGAACTACGTAACTTTTAGTGTACCTATTACACCTCATTAAAGTATTATTCGCAAACAAAGTTATCTCAACGCCTGGCTAGTTCAATCTCACATCTGCAGGGATCTTACAAATTGTTGAATAATGAGCCATTTGTTGAAGATAATTTAATTAATACTGTAATAGACTTCCTTGTATATAGCATTGTTGAACAAGATAAGATTCTTCACGAGTAGCATTTGTTTAGCCTCCTGCCGCCCAGATTTTTTTGCCCAAACACTAGATTGCAGCCCAGAGTCCTTTTTATAGGTTCACATGGTTCCGGCCCAAGACCTTTGGGTGACAATAACTTGATTAAGCGTTGTTGTAAGAATGTGTGGTTTTTATGGTACCATAAGGCATATGTGTAAAAGGCTTTCAGACTGAAAAAACTCCGAAATCGAATGTCTTTTTTTTAGGTCTCTGGGCCGCAACCAAAAAAAATGAAAAAATATTAAAACGTTTGTTTAAGAGTTAATTTAAATTTATTATATGCCTATATGTTAATTTTTTATGCTTCAGTAGTATTATTTTATTAAATTGCAATAAATCGAACACTCTGCATATATTTTGTTATTATTATTATTTTATGCCTACGTCTGCCACATGTTATCATTTATCCTGGTCACATCCTGATTATTTTTCAACCATGGCGTTTAGATTGTAAGTTTACTGTATATATTTATTACCAATAATACATTGGAAAATTAATCAAATGGAAAATGAGCCTTCAATTACGCACCAAAGTTGACCATGTCGTTTTTATTTACTAAAACGGGGTAACCGCCCGTAGACCTTTTAAAATCCTATATAGTTTCATGACCGGATATCGGAGTTTTGATGGCGGGGATAAATGCAAGGATGAAATAATAACCGATTTATCAGTACAAAAATAATCTATAAAAATTCTCATGTTTATCCATCCATTACTCAAGCTATATATTATGAACCCAAATAATTGTTATTGCAAACCAAAATAGCATAGCGGTTGCAGCCCGTAGACCTATTAAAAACTTTAACAATATATACGCCCACAGACCTTTTAATAGGTCTCCCGATTATTAGTTGTTATATTTACAATAATATTGATTGAATGCATGAAATAAATACGGTAAAACTAAGATGAACATCTTCGGCAACACTCACAACAAAAACACATGCGAAATCTGCCGAGATATCAAAGAAATTCACAGATTTACTTACATTGTCCTCGACGCCGGGCCATTGTAATGGAGGTTACGCCAAAACTGACAGATGAAGTTTCACATTTTGACATCTAGTGTCAACGTCAAATGTGACGTATTCGTTCAGAAAGCATTCGAATTCAATACGCGGTAAATTTTAAGTTTTGTGACAAGATGAATTTGAAGTCCTTTTAAAAGGTATGCGGGCGTTAAAAAGTTATAATTGTCATTACGCTTGGGCCGGAACCACTACTCATGCGGAGACCTTCTGATAGGTCATTGGGCGGCAGGAGGTTAGAATAACTAAACAACTCGTAAATACCCATCCTCTGCTCTTTGACATTACATTATCTCATGCTAATTTCCATTGCGGGAATTCTGATGCGCCATATTATTGCAGAGGCCGGGAAATAGCAATTTATGGATGAGTTGATTTGGTGGGATGAAACGAAGCTGAATTCCACAATAGATACGAATCCACGAATTGCCATTCCCGCCGAGGTATATATATATATTGCTTTTCTCCAAAAATGCGAGGAAATCAAGTAATATTTTCAATCATCTTAAAACAGCGAGTATGTCAATAACCTATCAAGTTCCCGTCCAACTTATTTTTTAAACAAGTAGGTAACACACGGCATGACTCATAGTGCCAGTTTCGAACGACAATTCATAAAAAAATTAAAACATTAATATCGATTACAATTTTAAATATTGTATGAAATTAAAATTATTAAATATTAAACGGGATTTAAATTTAAACGCATTTTAGTTCGTTATGCATTTTATTTGGACGATTTCTTGATTTAAAACTATTTGTGATATTTTTTAAAACGTCACTAATCATTTACAAAAGTAACCGTTTTGACTATAACAATAAAAAAAACGCGGGAAAACATTAAACGTCCGTCATGTAAACGTCCTTATCAATAAATAAATAAATAAATTAAGCAAGCAACTTGCAATAGTTGGAAAGGGACAGGCATACATTACTAACCAGTCTAACTATAGCAAGTTGTTGTGACAAATTGCTGGGCCTTCAAACGTACGACCATTTGGCTGTTTGTAGTAATTGCGCTTAGTCAAAACATACGGTTAAAAGGTAAAAAAATAAAGAGTAATGAAATTTCATACACTTTCCTGGTCGCTAAAACTGTACAGTAATGACTAACTTTTTAAATTTGCGCTCGTCAGTAACGAGGAACTTCACGTACTATTTTTGCTACAGTAATATTTGACACACTCGTGTTCTATGAAGTGGGTCATCCCCGCCAGCACGTGCTCTTTTACATCAACCTGCCTGTTTAATTTTTTGATCTGTGATATTTTAAGAATAAAATTACTTACTCACTCACTTTTGTGTTAGGAACAGAAGAATTGCAACTGTAGACTGTTCACTACGCATGTATCAATTATCATCATCATCATCATCATCATATCAGCCGAAAGACGTCCACTGCTGGACATAGGCCTCCCCCAGAGACTTCCAAATTGACCGGTCCTGCGCCACCCGCATCCAGCGGACTCCCGCGACCTTTACCAGGTCATCAGTCCACCTTGTGGGGGGCCTACCCACGCCGCGTCTTCCGGTACGTGGTCGCCACTCGAGAACCTTTCCGCCCCAACGGCCATCGGTTCTACGTGCAATGTGCCCCGCCCACTGCCACTTAAGTTTAGCAATTCGGAGGGCTATATCGGTTACCTTGGTTCTGCTATCAATCTGCTGCTATCAATTATAAGTACTTTTTATTGTTTACAAATAATAAGATATCACAAAAAAATACATTTTGGCACATAAACTCTTACTTGTAATGCCACTTCTAGCAGTTTTAGGTTTAAAGATTAATAAAAAAATATGATATTGCAGTGCAGACAGGTTGCTCGCCCATCGTACACAACTATTTCAACCACAGGGGTGCGGGAATAGTCACATAGTCCACTCTCACGATACCCACGGGAGGAAAGGTGCCAACTCTAAGACGATACTATCAACATTAGGAAATTATGTTTATACGATCGGAAATTAAGTTATTTTTTGTCTGTGTGACCTAAGAAATCCGCTGGATGCGGGTGGCGCAGGAGCGGTCGGCCACTTTGGTACTCTTTGGGGAAGGCGTATGTCCAGCAGCGAACGTCTTTCAGCTGATATGATGATGATGACCTAGAAGTTTTCGTTGACATGGATCGAAGGACAACATTGCGCAATATTTGGCACCCTCTATCGGTACGATCGGAAATTAAGTTATTTTTTGTCTGTGTGACCTAAGAAATCCGCTGGATGCGGGTGACGCAGGATCGGTCGGTCACTTTGGTACTCTTTGGGGAAGGCGTATGTCCAGCAGCGAACGTCTTTCAGCTGATATGATGATGATGACCTAGAAGTTTTCGTTGACATGGATCGAAGGACAACATTGCGCAATATTTGGCACCCTCTATCGGTATGCGGGTCGCGATTGTGACTTACATCACGCCGCCAGGACGAGCAGGTGTTTGCGAAATGCAAGTTCAGATTAGGTGTGCGTGCACCATTAAAACCGATTTTGGAAGGTTTCAATTCAATGTTCTAAACATAAATGATCGATCATAAAACATATTATATCTCTGTCGACCGATGTAAGGGTAAAAGTCACGGCGCAATTTTCATACAATCGTTTTTAATTCAGTTGGGTTTTTGGGACATAAATTATTCAGACATTAGTTTAATTCAAATAGTAAATGATTGTTAAATAACCCATGTTAGCAATCAAATTGTAAAATAACCGACCACCTTTCTTTACCCATTTTTGAGAATTCAAGAATCTTCTAGGAATACCTAATAATTAACAATGCACATGTTATTTCATTAAGCATACATAAATATCATTTAATTTGTTAGTCGCATCCATCTCAGTCCGTTTGCATAATCAGTACCTAATCACATAAAATGTGTACCTAAAAACATGTTGTTTGTTACGATTGACTGTTGAAAAGGAATACGTTTGGTGGTGTCATTAATCACAGTTCAAATGCCTCAATGTAAATTATATGTTTTTCTCTTTGTTTGGAATGGCAGATTTAATCGATTTTGATATTGATTTTGCTCTAGCAGGGTTAATATCTCTTCGATACCCCCCTGTTATCCTGAGTCCGTAAATGGCGTCGCTCTTGACAGCTCTTGATAAAGCAACAGTATTCCATGACAAGATAAATGCCTTTCGTTTGTAAATTCAAAGGTGTTGTGTATGAATAGTACCTATTTATTGTTTGAAACACCCTAATAATCTTGCCGTTCTTAGTACTTACGCGTTTACAAACTCATGTATGAAGTGATTTACCTATACAAATGTGCAGACTATTGAAAAAAAGGAGAATCAAACAGAATTCATCTTGAGTTACGATTATTCTCTCGAACGAATCTCAAGATAATTTCGCCTCATTATTTCTTCCTAATCAATTTCTTAGTTCAAGCATATTTACCTGCAGTCAAGTTATTTCATCTGTCGTCTGTGTAGATTAAGATATATTTACTCGTTTGGATTCACTTATTGATTGATTACCTACTCTGTATCACGATTATCATCGAACATTACGCACCTTGTGCAACAGGGGACCTCATCTCGTCTCTTGCATAAGAACGCGTTCCGATCCCGCCCGCAGCGGAACCACTTTCGAACTCGCCGCCGGATTCGCCAAAAAATATACTCACTTCCGAAACAGCTTGTCTCCATATAGACAATGACGTTTGGTGATCTCAGGGCTAATCACGTAACGTTTTGAACGCGCGTTAAGACAGTCCAACTGTAATTTTTCCGTATAAAAATTGACATTTAGATCTACCTAACGAACGTACAATACAATGCGTTTCGTAATCGACCTGCTCGAATCGGACAAACAAAGACAATGGGAAAATGTATTTTAAATCCAATGGCATTATATACAAATTTAATCACGTCATAAGTCAATCTTCGTCGATATACCTCTGCGTAATCTCTTAACTTTATTCACTTCTTCAATTAGCGTATTGGTTTAAATGTATTGAAGGTGCGAAGATCTTCAGTTACGTGTTTGAAATAACTGGTAATTCGCTAATCGTATTCCGGCATTACTTTTCATTCATAAGACTTGTATTATGTAAGTTGCATAACGTTTGTTATGCCTGCACGCTAACTGAACGTTTGTTTAGTTAGATATTTAAGTTAATTTAGACATAAGGTAGGTGCACCAAGGAAGGCCCCGCTTCTAAGATCCACCTTTAAAAATAACTTACTTCAATTGAAACAAGGAATATAAAATTCTGTCGGACCGGAAAATATAATAAGGTAGGTGCACCGAGGAAGGGGCCCCGGCAACCTTTAAAAACTCGCAGTTATGGTGTTCCAAACTACCTACTTTATGTTTTGTCAGTACTTTTAGTGAAATTAAGTGTTTAATCGGTTTAACATCCAATTATAGGTAAATACTTGTGGCGTTTTGTCGCGCATCAAAACTCCTACATCTCGATAATCACGGGGGCGGGCGATGAGAATCGTCCTCCCCAAATACTGTTATTTTAAATGTATTCATGTATTTTTACGAGACTTAATTGAACTGAAGTAAAAGTCCCCTAAAAAGGCCCACTGTATATGTATCCCTAACTAAAACAGTAATTTTTTTGGCGTAGGTATCAAAAAAAAATTAATAAAGAACCGATTTACCATGATACTTTTATCAGAATCTCACACATGTGTTTTTTTCTAATTTAAAAAGTTATTGTCGTTTTATAGCAATTTTTCATATTCATACTCCTAAGAATATAAGCTATAATTTTGGGATATGATCAATATTTTATTAAATCTATTTAATTAAAAAGTGTATTTTACGACTAGCTAGACTAGTTTGCCTAGCCATAACGCAAATAACATTAAAGTTTTATAATGTTTGTTGAATAAAACATTAGCAGTTCTATGAATGGACTTTATATATTTTATCATACTGTTATTATTTTAATAGCAATTAAGTACACGTAGTCTCGCAAGTAGGTTAACGATATCGAGTTTTGTGCAGTAAGTGATATTGCGGTGAAAGAGCCGATCTGACTAGAAAATTCTAATATGAAATATAATTTCCCGTTTCCTATGGATATTGATGAAAGGTAACCTACTCTACAATTTGCTTAGATTAAGAAATATCGGGCGCGCTAAGACGATGAATGTGGGTATTTACCCAATTCTCACAGATCCGCACTTGAGAGCGCGAACTATTGAATATTTATTGAGCTTCCTGTCTGTCTGGAGAGTGAAACTGGCAAAAAAAATCTCAGAAATTTACAGTAGGTACACAGACTGCGGACATGTGGGAATGCCTAATTCACTAGTGGTAGGTATTCATTCAAACACGTAACTGAACATCTTCGCACCTTCAAAACATTTAAACCAATACGCTAATTGAAGAAGTGAATAAAGGTAAATACTAAATAGTTAAGACGTCAAAACAATCGAATATTGATTTTTTTATTGGACAGATCTCGGATTAAATTAGTATGGGTACCTATAGGATACGTAAATCGTGATCATTTTTAACTCCTTACGACCTTGCATTGCGTTTGCGTATACCTAATTATTACCATTTTATATATAATCTAGTGAGTAAAATTCCATACAATAGATAAATAAATTAATACTGTCAATTATGTGATGTCACCGGTGATCTTCAATGTAGGTACACATTTTGTAAAAATTCTGATATCTCGAAACAGATATATCACAAGCGTTTATTGAACCGGCTGTTCTCCTCTATAGGTCGTATTTTTCAATTGATTCTCGTGAAATCTTGTGAGCAGGTTCAATAACTATATCGATTTTTTTGTCGATTCAGATTTCTAAATACATACATGATTTCTACATGGCTCGTGAGCTCATCAGCTCACGGAGCCACTAGTAAAAACCTCTTCACAACCCTTACTCACTCTTGCCCTCAGATTAATTTAAATACATCTTACTAGCATCGCAAGCAGTTTCGCAGGTCGAATGGGCACTCAACAAGGCCCGGCCAGTTGCGCGGGCGATTACCGCACTGGCGGATCCTTCCTCTTTGCGCAACCTTACGTACACCTCGTGACTCTTACTTAACTTTTGTTTGGCGGAAATAAATATTTCTTTTAGTGGCTTCATATTAATTTATTACTAATTTCAGTCAGGTAATTTGTCGTCAGAGATCGGGTTTTAAATGGTGTACACACGCCATGCATTTTAACCCCAAATTTATACGCTAGAGACTTACATTACTTTATGTTTATACTAGCTGCCCGCTAGGCTTTCCCGCGTATTGCAAAGAACGCAGGCAAACCCGCAGGATAAAATATAAACTATATAAAAATACAGAAAGTCCATTCTACACGCAGGTGAAATAATGTTTGAAATCTTATAAGTGGATCCAGACATCACCCATTACATACAAAGGTATACAATTTCATAGTACGTATAGATATATATTGCTTTTATTATCTTGGCTGTAATACAAATATAAATTTTCCATCTATCTACCTACCTACAGCTCTTTTTATAGTGGAAAGTGGCGGGCTTGGCTTGTTCCCTGAGATGTGTGATCTCATGATTTGAATCGAGAGTGATAATACCGCCAACAAACTGTTATACAGTTTTTCTTTGCCTGAAATTGCTATAAGTATATAAAGAAATAAAAAAGAATCTTTTTCCGTATGAATAAATACTGATAATTTCATCCAAATCCTTTTAATTAAAATTAATTGGATAGGCCCCCCACAAGGTGGACTGATGACCAGGTAAAGGTCGCGGGAGTCCGCTGGATGCGGGTGGCGCTGGACCGGTCAATTTGGCACTCTTTGGGGGAGGCCTATGTCCAGCAATGTACTTCTTTCGGCTGATATGATGATGATGATTACACAATTAACAACATGCATCTCACACACATAAATAAAAAAAAAACACAAGTTTTACTTCAGTAAGTTTTTATTGTAGTAAGTGTTATAATATTATAATAATAAAATCATTTCATTCGGAAGTAATTCCACTATGAAATTCGGACTAAATAGGCCACATTTTGAAGCTATTTACTAAATTAGTGAAGAGTAGTATGTTTTTTAGTACAGTCAGTTAAAGTTAGTTGGTCTAACGATTTTAAGTTTAAATCAACTAACTTTAACTATAAGTAAAAAAGTTTGGGAAAAAAGTGTCACTTGTGCCAACTTCAGTATTTAATTTCGCACCACACCAATAAAAATATTGAAGAAAAAGTAAACTTTTTCTACTAATCAGTAGTATTAGTGGGTCCAGACTCCATGGACTCAAGATGACTAAGTTTGTTAATTACATTTATTGTGTTAATTTACTCTTTCTTGATTTTATAAAAATATTTTCTTTTGGAAGTGCTGGTCTGATTTTTACTTTTCTAAATGAATAATTGCTAAATATGTGACGTCACACCAGGGGGGAGGGGGTAGCCAAATGTGACCACGTGCGATAAGGAGGGAGGAGGGGTCAAAAAGTCATGAAATTCGTGTGACGTAATGAATGGATGAGCCCAGAGCTATTTTAGATTTTATTCTCTCATTTTAACTAGCTTCAATTATGCATGATTTTTATTTGCGAATGATGTGTTCACAATTGGGGAGCACGTAAACCCAAGTAAAAGTAAGTATTTAAATTATGTACTGTTAACATGATGTACTCTGTTGGTGTCTCGTACAATAAAATAAAATATAAATAAATCCGTAAAATTGTTTTCGGATGCGTACGTTCGGACTGCCTCGTATAGCAATCAAATCACCATATTACGCTCGATACACAACAAACAACCTATGACTATGACCTATGCATGTAATTATATTTTTACCTTAAACCACGATGGCCCTTCGGCCTCCGCGTCAGTAAGATATTAATTAAATCCCTTGTAATAGCAGGCATGATATTTATATGGCTATTGTACTTTGACCCCACTCCCGACATAACTGCCTCGATGAAGGCTAGCAGGACAATTAGCCTAAAACTCATGTTTTATAATGGACTTGAACTGAGCAATAAATTGCTTCTCTTGTGAGATAAAATTATTCACGGATGTTTAATACATTGGTTACCATGAGAATTACTAGCAGTGGGATAATATACATATAGATGGTCTATGATTGGCGACAACATTAATATACATATAGATGGTCTATGATTGGCGACAACATGTTATTTCTTATTCGGCTCGTACCAACGAGTTTTTCGGTACTTATGTACGGATTATCATTTGATATTTACCGTTAGCTTTTCGGTGAAGGAAAACATTGTGAGGAAACCTGCATATATCTGAGAAGAAATTCAAAGATGTATGTGAAGTCCCCAAACCGCGCTGCGCCAGCGTCGGGACTACTGCCCGTTCGTTCTCATTCTCACCCATGAGAGAAGGCCTGTGTCCAACAGTGGGATGTATATAGGCTGATGATGATGTTAATTCTTATTTGCATCTGTATCCAACTGATAGTTTTACAAAAAAACAATAATGCAAATTTAATATACATCTATGCTGGTGAACGTACCGTTTTATACATCGATAGATCTCGACTGTTGGCAGTTGTATACTCGACGTCAAAGATAATGTTTACAATTTTTCACCTTATTCTATTGTAATACAGCGAATATTGTAACCAGGACCTGCACTGGTAGACTGTACCTATAAAACGTACTTTTATCCTCAGGAAATACGGAGCCTTAAAAATCATATTGTAAATCAATTACACGATCTCAACTATAATTATCATTGCAATTGATATAATGATCCAGTCCGGATATGGCACTTATCAATTCACTTAAATTCGTGAGACAAAGGTCATGAACACGTAGGAAGTAATCGGCCAATCAATCTATCGATATCTACTCCTCTATTACTCTAATGAGGGAGTAAAGACAACTTTAACAATAGAACGGAAGTTTTAACTCCCGCGAGGTTTTATAAGTAGCTTAGTTGCCACTATTCGTTGAAAATTAGCAGACTAATTTGGCATTTTATTGCACGTTCAAAAATTCACTTGCTGTCTTCACTTTGAACTTTAGACAGGGTTTGTAATGTTACAAATTAATTTATAATCATTGATCTTTGGTGTTAACAATAAAGAAAGCATATATATGGACAATTCTGAGCAATTAAATTCAACTCCGTAATCTATCGTTTATTACTTAAATCAATTAATAAAATGTTTATATTTATATCTCATCTTAAGTGGCAGTGGGCGGGGCACATTGCACGTAGAACCGATGGCCGTTGGGGCGGAAAGGTTCTCGAGTGGCGACCACGTACCGGAAGGCGCGGCGTGGGTAGGCCCCCCACAAGATGGACTGATGACCTGGTAAAGGTCGCGGGAGTCCGCTGGATGCGGGTGGCGCAGGACCGGTCAATTTGGCACTCTCTGGGAGAGGCCTATGTCAAGCAGTGGACGTCTTTCGGCTGATATGATGATGATGATGATATATAATCTCTGTTCCTAAAATACCATACAGAGTAATTTCATGTGAGTCTCGTGACGTAGATAGGTATTTTGTTATGTTGCTTTAATAAAAATAGCTTATTAGTGCGCGGTTTTACTTGTACAAACGAACATGATCCGTTTTTACTGTAAAATGTAAGTATTATATTTACTTTTCTAGTTAAGTTATTTACAATCTTGCACATTTAATATACCTTACGTATACATCAAGTTCAAAAGTTTTTCTTAAAAAGATAATCATAAATTTGTAGCATCGTAACTACGCACCAAATCAACATTGTATATAATCACTTCAGTTGTTACTCTGCCTGGGTAGCCAGACTAATAGCCGCTGACACTTCGTTTATTCCATAGCGAATTAAATACTTCATCTACTTATCACGCGGTCATTGTAGCCGTGAGAAAGTATTTACACCGCCACAATGCATCTGCAGTGATCGTCGATTGTTATTAAATACCTAGTACGTACTTACAGGTATTTACTGCGTTTCCTGGAGTACTAATTACGTACTCTGTGGAGAAATTATTTGCCATTTATAAAGGCCGCGTGGGCTGTGTTGTGACCAATAGGACAGCTATTGGACGCACGTGACTTGCCATTGCAGCGGCAGGCACAGGAATTTGTTATTATCTTGGCGTTGCGTTGGTACATATTAATCTTATATCTATCCTTTCTATACTGTAATGTAAATTTGACAAGCCGCAGTAGTTTCGGCCGTAAAACCCTTTTCTTGCCGTTAACCATTTTTAAGGCGGGCAATTGAAAAATAACAACCAAATGGCAGTCTTATTCATTGACATTAAGATATAGTCAACAGCAAAAGTAGGTTATCATTTTTTCACCTTATCGCAATGGAATAAGGTACAAAAGTGATAACTTACTTTTGCTCTTGACTGTACACGTTTGACAGTCTGTATGTGGTCGATATAACGCCTCTGCCTGGAAAAGGGTTAAGGCCACTTCTGAGCGTCGTTTATCTTAGTTCTAACTATCAGCACCAGCAGAAAATATATCATTGCCACAATTGATCCCTTAAATGTTGAGGATGATGGCTCCGCTCCGTTCTACGTTTTCTCAAGGCCTTACAGAAAGGCAAAGGTCTTTACAAGTAAGTAGGTCAGTGCACCGTGGTTTGCCATCAATATTAGCCTCTGAGTTAGGCAGGACATATTCCCAGGCAGAGTGACGGTAGATGGACCAAAACGATAAAAAAATGGTGGCCACTCATAGGCAATATTAGAAGTCAGACGTCCACCAGCTTAACTGCTCGACGACATCAAAGATTGCGTATCACTCCTAGATAAGGCCGAGATAAGTGGCGTACTCGAAGAGAGACCTATCAGCATCAAGCGATTAAAGGTTGAGAATGGTAAATGGGTAATTAATGATATAATATTTAGCCATCTTTAAAGGGGTGTCTATAAGGACCTATCTCACTGCGCCGACGCCGACGGCATTGTAAGTGGTTAGGTAACCGTTTTTCCCCGCAGTTGCCGCAACTCGTTGCCACACCGTCTCAGCACCAGAGACACCATGCTAATTGAGTGTTGGCGTATTTGGCCAATATTGGCGGATATCGAATTAGATCTGCTATATTCACAAGTTCACAACTTGCTTTACCTTACTGCTCACCCCTAGTAATATTGACGCCGGGATTCATAATAACAACGAGTAATTGGATGTCTGACTTACACTGGTTGGTCTGAATTGAATCAAGCGTTTTAAATAACAGCCAGTCTCGTGACTGTTTTGTAAATCGAATTGGTTACGCTTATTACGATAATGGAAGTACAATTTATGTTGTATACGCATTTTAATCTAGTCATTATATCATTAACAATTGGATGTTTCTTAGGAGTGGGAGTAATTAAAAAAAATTGGACAAGTGCAAGACGGACTCGCCCACCGAGGGTTCCGTACAAAATTACAAATGTAATATTTCCCTGTAGTATAAGAAGATATTACTTGCCAAAACGGAAAGTACCCTCTATAAATTTTGATTCCCTTGAGAGTGTCGAAATATACGTTTCTTGCGGCATAGACGACCGTATCTTATTTTTACGTAAACTTAGAAGTTGGATTTTTTCAGAGACTAGACCTGAGTACCTATATGCTTTTAATTTCAACGCGTTCCCGAGATAAATGGTTTTGACAGACAGACAAACATACAGTCAGACTGACGGACACCAAAGTGATCCTATAAGGGTTCGGTTTTTTCCTTTTGAGGTACGAAACCCTAAAAAATACATGAAATAAACAAATAATACGGAACTATAGGATACCAACTTCATTTATTTTGAAGATGCTTTTTACATATATTGTAGAAACAAAATAAACGATTTTATAGTAAATGTTTTGATAGTTTAAGAACTTTGAGTCGCCCTTGAAAACGAAATTTCTCCTAAATATTTAAATTAAAGCACGTTGACTTCTAAAAGCCTGATGACATTTACAATTTAGACTTTATGAAAAGCTGTTTTTATGATATGTTTGCTGTCAATTAATTTGTTGTTGACCCATGTCAAACCCTTTTGCTATAATCATAATTATTAACACAATTTTTTAATTGAAAGAACGTGTAAATTTTTAAGTGCCTAAGTTTTTGAAAATATGTATAGGTTCATCAGCACTGGTTATCCAGATAGGTACCAAATTTTTCTATATTTTTTATATTCTTCATTCAGCACGAGTTTTACTGTGTTTTTCGTCATAATGTAACAGTACGTACTAATACAATAGTCAGTACCCTTTTCTTCCGTTGTTGGTTGACTATACAGTATTTTCGTTGCACAACGAACAAACTAAGTATTTTCACCAACCTGGGACCTGTCATAAGAAAATTGTCAGACAAGAGATTATCTGTTATTTTTTATATGACACCGGCTTCAGGCACGTTTTGCGGCGTATACTACTAATCCTACTATTAAAAAAGCGAAAGTTTGGATGTTTGGATGTTCGTTACCCAATCACGCTTAAACGGCTCAACCGATTTGGATGAAATTTTGTAAGAAGATAGTTTATAACCTGGATTAAAATATAGGATAGTTTTTATCCCAGGTCCACGCAGACGAAGTCGCGGGCGGAAGCTAGTTACTAATAATAGTATCAAAGGCTAATACGATGTCTGCTCACCAGGCAGGCCGTATGCTTGTGTACCACCAGCGTGGTAATGCAAAAAAAATGTCCCTTGCGTACAAATATTTTCAACCATCAGTTAAGTTAACGCAATCATCGATTAGTTATCCTACAAATTGCATACGTTTAAGTTAATGCGACACACTCGGCCGCCCAGACCCGCATCGTTGCATCACCGACGCATGCGGAAGCAACGCGTGTGAAACCTGAATAACTTTACTGCCACTATGTATAATAGTATCATCATCATATCAGCCGAAAGACGTCCACTGCTGGACATAGGCATAATTACCGGTTCTACACCACCCGTATCCAGCGGTCTCCCGCGACCCTTTACCAGGTCATCAGTCCACCTTGTGGGGTCTACCCGCGATGCACCTTTCGGTATGTGGTCGCCACTCGAGAACCTTTCAACCTAATAATAAATAAAATACCTACCTTCTTTTGTTTTTAAACGTCAAATTGTGACACAACGTCTTAGCATTCGACTATCAAAAATTGACTACTTTTTATTTTTATTTCATTTCAAGTTTCAGAAAAGCAGTATACAAATCTCGGCGAGAAACGGGGTTGCCGACCGCGTATCCCTATACGTTTCCCGGCCTCTATAGTAATGTACTATTTCCCCACACAGATTTATGTATGTACAGTCAAACATCATAAACATGTATACATTCCAGCCCAGCTAGCACTAGTAACTAGCACCCGTTTTATAGCCACGTTTTACGGTCCAAATGTACCAAAACGACATGTAAAACATAATCATAAAGCCCATCATGCTAGGTACCCAGATGGTTCTAGTTCTAGGACCTTATTGCTCAGAGATAAAGTCGAAAAGTGTATACATGTTTATTTGATGTTTACTGTGCCTAAGGGGAAAAATTAGGTATTCAAAGCCCTTAACTTTGGCTACGTTCACATGAAAGACGTGAAACTTAATATCTGTGTAACATGCACTGGTAAAGGTCGCGGGAGTCCGCTGGATGCGGGTGGCGCAGGAACTCTCTGGGGGAGGCCTATGTCCAGCAGTGGACGTCTTTCGGCTGATATGATGATGCACTGTTAGGTCCGAAAAAGCATCGGGGCCGATTCGAGGTGAAACATGTGACATCCCCGGCGTATCATAGGGATGTCCCCACTCACATATCTTGGTCTCCGTCCCCTTCTCTCAATCAAGAAGAATGGGATTGCGACCCGAAGCCGCTGTTTGTCTTAAATTTACACAAGGCACCCTTACGTTTAATTGGGTAGCCTTTGTTCAATGTCTCCGTAATTTATTACTGACTTCAAAAACGAGGAGGTTCTCAATTCGTCGGAATCTTTTATTTTTTATTTATGTTGCCCGTTTACTCGAAGACGCCTGGACCGATTTGGGAAATTCTTTTTTTGTTTCAAAGGTTGCTTCTCAGGTGGTCCCATAGTCATCAGGTCAGGATCTGATGATAAGATCCTGGAAAAACCGAGGAAACTCTTCAAATTTTACGAGCACACTTGAAGCGGAGTACTGAATTGAAGTTGGTTAAAACTTTGTTTTTAAACTAAATTATTATTTTGAAAGAGTTAGGGATATTCTAAAGTAAAGTAAAATTTATTTCAGAGAAGATCCATTCACATATGCTCTTATAAAAACAGTGGCTCACACTAGGCTAATAAGCCTGTCCTGTGACACCACTTTATTAAAGATAATTTAACGTTAGCATTAACACAGTTAAGTATTTACATATCCGATAAAACATCATTGCATTTAGGTAGATATATTTATGACTCGTCACATTCCACAAGTCGAATACCGGCCCAGTTTATCAAAACAACACCATAAATAAGTTAATTCGCACACCATAGTTCACATTGTTCGAAGAAGCGTTCAGGATGTTATCTAAGGTCGCCCGGTGTCCGGCTCGTGAGGTCACAAAGGCCCCACTATTCTGTAACCTGTTTTAAGCCCACCTCAACGCTCACCCACAAATATATCTTGACGCCGCGATTCATAGTTACTGAGCGTAGGTAGAGGTCTAGTTTCAATGGCCGTGACTGGTGGGATGGGGCGCATGAGAGCTTAAAGAATAACAGCCAGCCTGTCCATTAAAACTTGAATCGATTACACCTGCATCCGCGTTCAAAACAGACAAAAAAACTGAATGTTTTTGAATGAGACAAATTAGCTGCATTATTTTTCTAAACGGACCTTAATTGTGTATAAAAATAAATCAGCCTATATACGTCCCACTGCTGGGCACAGGCCTCCTCTCATGGAGGCCGCCTCACCGGCTATGCGTATTATTAAATTTATTTATTTACCTCCTTGAGGTTACTCGACGTTTTAGATGTGTCACAACATTTGTCGCGAGCAGACTAATGTGTGAAAAAGACGAGAGAATAATGAGTGAACATAGTGACAATTTAATTCAATAATTTGGCTGCAGTTGAACACATTCACTGCTAAGAATCGCTGCGCGCTACGCTCGTAGCCGATCCGGTGGTTTTCCCTGTGTGTAGCGGAAAGCGACTACGGCGTAGGCGCCCGCTAGGCAGGTTCCTGCCAGTGAAAGTGTTAACGCTAGTTTGTGTTAAGAATGTTACGATAAAAAAGACCTGAGTATTAATTCAAATAGTATTTTCACTTCTCATGCTTGCAAAATTCGCCTTTGTGCTGGATGTATATATGCTGCACAAAATGCCACTTTAATGCTCTAGTACACAAAGTAAATTGTTTTAAAGACTAAGATAATCGGGCCTAACAGCCACACGCACAATAAAACTTCGTAGAGTAAACTTGTCATTTTATTTGATTTGCTTTAATAAATGTCACATCCGTGTTTTCTACTACTAAATTAATAACACCAGATAAAATAGAAATCAATTATTATTTAAAAACGTATCGAACCATTAAATGACTTGGCAGTATGAAGTACCTAAGTCTAATATCATGTGACGAAAATTAAACGTAAAAACTTTAAAAAGTAAAGTGGCGTTAATGAAGTATTAACTTTATTACATTTTGCAAATATTTGTTATTTTCTCGCAATCGAAGTGAAAATCATTGTGTAAAAATCGAAGTGAAAATAAATGAGCCATTTCACCCGAGGCGTTTATATCCACCCGAGCCACCTGCGATAGTTGAGTCGAGGGATAAAATGGCTCATTTGTGCACTTGTTGTACAATCTACTATTTATCACTAGCTTTGGTATTATAGGGCGGCATGCATGAGTCACATTTAAAAGGCTGGTAAACGTTAAATGTGGTGCCGGCAGCTGTCAGCCCATAGAGCACTGTCAATCTTCTCATACAATTTTTTCATGATTTTTTTTATTGTTAATTACCGTCTGACATATAATGTAGCGCCGTCATAGCTTATTTGCAAAAGAAATATTTGATTTTGAATTATTTACGATCACGGATGTTTTAAACTCTCAGTGTTTAAAAGTCTCTCTTCAATCGGATGATTGAAGTACAAAAATATAGCGTCAGAGCAAACTGGTCTGAAGTTGCTCTGACATTTATTACCATTAAGACTTTGTACAAGTAATGTACGACATGCATAAATATTTATCTTGAATGATTAATGATCAACATCACTGTAAATGGTTATTAATGAAGACTTTTTTGATACATAAATTGAGTAAACTTAACAATGTTTATTTCAATAATTAACACCGCCTTGTTCACCTCTGATACTACGAAGGTGCCATGCCAAATAATAGGACATTTACCTTATTTTGGAGATAAATATTTATTAGTTTATTACGGATCACGCAAGTTGAGAGGCCATAATGTATCGTTTATAAAACAGCAAGAAGAAATATTATAAATAACAAGAATATACATAAATATCAATAAATACCTACTAAAACAAGTTCTATTATATGGCTGCGAGACGTGGCCGGTTCTTGGAAGGCACATTCAGGAGCTTCGCGTTGCTGAGATGAAGATGTTACACGTGCGAATCGCATTCGTAACGAGTAGGTACATCCGCGGCAGCCTCGGAGCTCGTGATGTAGCGGAGAAACTCCAGAAATGTCGCCTTCGTTGGTTCGGTCACGTCTCTCGCAGGCCATCTGACTACGTAGGGAACCAATGCTGACCTAGTCCTCGACAGCCCTCGACCCCGCAGCAGGCCTAAGAAGCGATGGCAGGATGTCATGAAGGCCGACATGAGCGAAAACGGGCTCACAAAGGAAGACGTCCAGTATCGTGTAAAGTAGAGAAAAACGAATAGGAAAGTGGACCCTGGCAAAGGCCGGGATCGCTAACGTTAACGGGAACGCTAGGTTTGAAGATCGATTTGAAGAAGATAAATAAACACTAAAAGCATACAAAAGTTATAGCGCTCAGCGTTCTCCCGTTGAAATATTTTGTACAACAAGGCAGTTATGATCAGATCGCTAACGTTAACGGGAACGCTAGGTTTGAAGATCGATTTGAAGAAGATAAATAAACACTAAAAGCACACAAAAGTTATAGCGCTCAGCGTTCTCCCGTTGAAATATTTTGTACAACAAGGCAGTTATGATCAGATCGCTAACGTTAACGGGAACGCTAGGTTTGAAGATCGATTTGAAGAAGATAAATAAACACTAAAAGCACACAAAAGTTATAGCGCTCAGCGTTCTCCCGTTGAAATATTTTGTACAACAAGGCAGTTATGATCAGATCGCTAACGTTAACGGGAACGCTAGGTTTGAAGATCGATTTGAAGAAGATAAATAAACACTAAAAGCACACAAAAGTTATAGCGCTCAGCGTTCTCCCGTTGAAATATTTTGTACAACAAGGCAGTTATGATCAGATCGCTAACGTTAACGGGAACGCTAGGTTTGAAGATCGATTTGAAGAAGATAAATAAACACTAAAAGCACACAAAAGTTATAGCGCTCAGCGTTCTCCCGTTGAAATATTTTGTACAACAAGGCAGTTATGATCAGATCGCTAACGTTAACGGGAACGCTAGGTTTGAAGATCGATTTGAAGAAGATAAATAAACACTAAAAGCACACAAAAGTTATAGCGCTCAGCGTTCTCCCGTTGAAATATTTTGTACAACAAGGCAGTTATGATCAGCGGTTGAAACGCCGAAAC
The DNA here is from genome assembly GCA_932294315.1 of Epinotia nisella. Classification (NCBI taxonomy): domain Eukaryota; kingdom Metazoa; phylum Arthropoda; class Insecta; order Lepidoptera; family Tortricidae; genus Epinotia; species Epinotia nisella. Next base: position 12,479,669 of record OW028682.1, on the reverse strand, counting down.
GTTAGTGATGGGAATAACCTGACTCATTAAATTCCTAACCCATGTTTACTCATTCAATTATTCACGGAAAAAATATTATTATTATTACAGGAACCCGACCTTTTAGTGACGTGTACGTCGTGTTTGAGCATTCAGTATAAGATATAAAAAACATATGACTCGAAATCCGGTTACTCATTATTTTGATACATGAAACAAATGACTACGCACTTAATAGTCTATTAAAATTATGATTGTTGTTCCCATTACATACATATAAACTTAATCGGACAGAATTAAATGTACTATTTGGTTCCTGCATTATCATATCAACCGAAAGACGTCCACTGCTGGAAATAGGACTCGTCTATAGAGTGCCACAATGACCGGTCCTGCGCTACCCGCATTGAGCGAACTCCCGCGACCTTTACCAGGTCAACAGTCCACCTCGTGGGTACCAAACCAATCCATCAGTCCATCTAGTGGTGTCACTGCAAAATTTTCCAAAGTGTTCCCAACACACGATCCATCGTAAATTATGTAACACATTCAGTGCCCTGAATCGCTACGCTCGTAGCCGATCCCGTGGTTTTCCTCGTATTTAGCGGAAAGCGACTACGGCGTAGGGACGCATACGTGTCGTCACGGGCCGGGAATGGGTTAAGTAATTTTTTTCTTGCAAAATAATGTATCGAACACATTGACCGACCACATTTTGCACAGAAACCTTATTATGTTAGTCACAGCGTCGTGCGTAACGCAGTAGCGAACAGAATACAGAAGCAAGATTAATGACTTCATTCAATAACCTACATTTTTTACCGGCATTTCAACAGCGGGCTTTTTTTCTATTCAGTTTGTGTGTCATAGGCCGGCGATTCAACACAGACAAAGTTACGGAAAACCCCTGTTTAGGATAATTGGACTTATATAATATACATATATAAAGTAAGGATATCCGAAATATAAAATTTTGGGAGCGATAAAATCCTGCCTAGCTGGCATGATAGCATTTATGTCGGATATAAAGCATTCGTCCATTCCTTACAAGCAAGTATGTGCATACTACATGCGAGAGGGACAAATGCTTGCTTAGCATGTAATGTATTGACGTGTTGTTACGTTCGGGGCAAAGTCGTTTAATTTAAAATCAATTTATAATCTATAAAAATACAATAATGTTCCCAAAGCGCTCAATTTCATAGATCGTTGCAGCCCGCAGCCCATTTTGTCCTTGTTTCTGTTAGACAAAAAAACATGTGGGATACGGGCTCTAACGACCAGTGCAATGAAGACGAGCCCTAAGTTTGTCACGGCAAATTTGTATGGTATATCCGTATAAACAATTGACGTTAATTTAAACGTTTTACGTCCTAATTTCCTTCAAAATAAACATGTTCATATAATGCTTGCCGTAGGAATGCTATTGTTTCTTAATTTATACACAGATTTTATGTTTCTGTTCGCACATAAATTGTCAACAACGTTCTTTGTAGATTGCTTAATTCTCTCGTAATTGTTGGCCCATTCAAACCTCAATCATCCTGAGACATCGCGTGATGAACAATATTTACTGTATTTACTGTAATTCGTATATATTATATGTTTTGAACCTTATGTCTGAGAGGTAAGTTTCCACCACCCTTACCAAAGGAACCATTTTATTTCTAGTCTTCACTGTAGAGTCCATGTTTTGAGGTTTACGGCAATACTGATTTATAGGGAAGCCTCAAATACAATTAAGTGTTTATTGTCTCTTAATGAAGAAGTTTATAGACATAATACGAGGATCAAGACAATCACATTTATGTCCAACATGACATAAAACATAAGTCCGTCTCGCACTCGCTTATTTGCTAGTAAGGGACGAAAGCTTTATGTCGGAATCGACATTAAACTGATCCTAAAAGGTTTGGAAAGATTCTTCACTCTTCAGAGATCTGAATACATCCATCCATGTTTTGATTTAACACACGCGCAGCAACTATAAGGTGTATCACATTTTGATAGAATTCTTTCTTCGCCGCTCACCGCTGCAAATGCTTTGTCTCTACGTGTTTCTACTCATTTTTCTAAGGCAGGTCAAAGCACGCGATAACGAATTACATACTACGACTAAGCCTTCTAATTCGTTCAATTCAACAATGAATATTAATTGAAAAAAGCCTTGGCAGGAAGTTCGAATGATAAGTAGTCCCATATGAGGTTAATCTCTAATAAATAAAAGATAAATACTTCGATCTAAAAGGAAAATCCGCATCCGATTGATTACAGATTCTTAGAAGATGAGTCCTGATCATGACTTAAGCGGTAATAAAAGGTACCTATTTATTATACTAACCACTTTGTACGGTTGCCAATTAGCACTTGGTAAACTCAAATTAAATTATTATACACGATGATATATCTGCATTTGTTCGATAAGATAAAAGGCTCGCTTCGACCAGTTTTAACTACAGCTTGTGACATAACGACAGGCTATTTTTTTACCACTCGCGCGAAGCCCTAAGCCGCGTTTACGCACAGGAATTTGTGCGACTATGGCGTTTCCCAGCCTCCGTTATTCTGACCAATGTCGTCTGACAGCTCGCGCGGCGTGTCGCGCGACTTTACGCCTGTGCATAAACGCGGCCTAACGAGTTAGACTAGCGAGTGCGATAAATCTCATCGATTTTTAGGATTCCTTACCTCAAAAGGAAAAAACGGAACCCTTATAGGATCACTTTGTTGTCCGTCTGTCAAGACAAAGAAAAGATACGGCGTTTATGCCGCAAAAAACGTATATTTCGACACTCTAAAGGGAGTAAAAATTTATAGGATTCTTCCCGTTGAACTATGAAATTTGGCAAGTAATATCGTCTTAACTACAAGTACAGGGAAAAATCTAAAAACTTTACGTTTGTAATTTTGTAAGGAACCCTCGGTGGGCGAGTCCGAGTCGCACTAGTCCAGTTTTTTTTTGAACGGAATTCCCGCCTAATACATTTGAATCAGGCTCATAGAAGCCTAAAGCAAACTTTATAAATTTGTTTGTACATGCATATTTATCATATTTATTCAAACAGCATGACATAATATTGTAGTGTCAAGGTCTGTTTGAAATTAAAATTCTATACTTATTTAAAACTAATTTAAAAAGTTTTCCGTGGCACGTGCGAAGACTATGGTAAATTTAATTACCTAATAAATCAAAGTCAAAGTCAAAGTGATTTATTCTTCAATTTAGGCATATTACATGCACCTATGAATGTCTGTATGTATGAATTAGTATGGTGTAAAGTTATTGTATAAAGTTTTATTTTTAAAGTATAGATTTTCGATTGACATATGTGTCCCTATGTAATTTACCATGCTTGCTTGTGTATAAATTGGTAGTAACTGGTAGCTAATTACTCGGAAAAAACCCAGTGGTAATCATTTGTATATATAATACATCCCTCTTATTACGACGGGGGTTAAAACTTTGGTTTTATTTATGGTTGGAATGTTTTTTTAAAGTCAGAATATGAAATTAACTGTTTTGAACAATGAAGACATACCTATGTTTTTAAACATGTTACGCCACCGAACGTGGCCCTTTATTGTTTAAACTCATCCAGCCAGACTAAGTTTCGCCACTGACCTTGTCCAACATACTCCATGAGTGACTATTTTGGTATGCATTATGTATCAGTGGTCACGTAGAAACTTTCCCTCTTATGACAAAACGAAGGCTTCCAATTCTGCGATTGCACACTGACATTGAAACGTCTATTTGTGATTTGTTATTATTATCATTTTGAAGACCTATATCAATGAGAATGACATAGAATTATTATATATACCCTTGACTTGTAACTTTGGACATTGAGTGGCATATTCGATTCAGTGAACAATGTAGACTTTGGTTTTTGATTAAACACTGATAATGTTTAATCAAAAACCAAAGTCTACATTGTATTATAAAATAGCAAACTGTTGAGCTTCAAATGTTATAAGCACATTTTGATTCTGGATAATTCTAAAATAATAATTTTACAAGGTTTTTTTTGGCAAATCAGTTCGGTGCATTATTATTCCAACTTTATCATCTAGCTTTTACTAAAATAAAAATTTGTACGCATGCCTTAGCCGAAAAAACCGGCCAAGTGCGTGTCGGACCACGCAAAACGAAGGGTTCCGTGCCTATTAAAAAGGTCGTATCGTCACAGAAATTTTACGGCACTTACGTCCTTTTCTTTGAGGAAGGCAGTTTTTCAGCAATATCTCGAAAACCTCTGAACCGATCTTGTTCAAAACAATTTTCGGTGAATGAAATTAATAAGCCCTATGTCCATGAATTTTTCCATATTTTTAAAATACACCGTTCAAAAATTAGAGGGGGGGGGACAGAATTTTAGTGACTTTCGGGGCGATTATCTCCGACCCTATTCACTTAATAAAAAAAAATGCTAAGAAACCTTATATTTATTTTGAAAGGCCTATCGATTGATGTACCACACGGAGGGTCACAATGAAAAAAAAAATTTTGACTTTTAGTTTTATGTATGGAGTGCACCCCTAACAAAATTTTTTTTTGTAATTTTAATTACAAAACTATGTAGCGGCTAACAAAATACATCTATCCTCAAAATTTTATTCAAATACACCTTATAGTTTTCGAGTAAAATGCCTGTGACATACGGACAGACGGACAGACGGACAGACGGACAGACGGACATGACGAAACTATAAGGGTTCCGTTTTTGCCATTTTGGCTACGGAACCCTAAAAAGCATTGTTTCATCAATTTGTAATAGGACCTGTATCCTTGAAACGATTAAGAACTTTCCAGTTTATCGGTGTATTGCATGTTAATTAGAAACGCTTGGATAAAATATTCATTGGCGACACTTACAGACCTACATCAACAGTGCATTCGTGTTGCATAATTACCATTCGGGGTCATTGACCCAATTATTGTGCATAGATTAAACTTCGACGCACTCGAGGCTTTGTAACAACTTCAAATCCAATAAGAAATTTATTTTAAGCCGCGTTGGCTGGCACTTATCGGACGTGCGCATCTCTGATGCGCTCTGACGCCGGAGCCGCAGCATGGTTGGCCTTATCACGCGACAAGTGACAAGATAAGAGCGTCGTCTCGTTCTATCGAACGGTGTCAGCCTCAGCCAGTGACGCACGCTCTATCCTATCACCTATCGCGTGACAAGGCCAACCATGCTACGGGTGCTGGGCTGTTATTCGCTACGCGCTCATGCGCCACACCCCGCGCTTCACGCCTAACGAAACTAGACCTCTGCTTTTGCTTAGTTACTACGAATCGCGGCGTCAAGATATATTTGTGGGTGGGCGTTGAGGTGAGCTTAAAACAAGTTACAGAATAGGGGGGCAGGGCAGTCACTCTTTACGCGCCTCACCTCACCCGTCACGCCTAACGAAACTAGACCTCTACTTATTTACTAAGAGATGCAACGGATATCCGGCCACTATCCGGTATCCGTCCTATTCGGCCACAATTTTAGTATTCGGCCGAATACCGAATAGTGGGTAGTATCCGGCCGGATACCGGATAGTATTTTAACACAGAGAACATAGGTAAGGCGAGAAAAATAGTAGGTTTTTACTTATTCTTGTTCTCTCCTGAAGGGTGAATAAATAACAAACTACATTTTAGGCTTGTAACTTTTGGCCGGATAGCAGATATCCGGCCTGCTGCACCGCCAGATATTCGGTATCTGGTATACGGCCAAACCACTATCCGTTGCATCTCTATACTATGAATCGCGGCGCCATGATATATATTTGTGGTGAACGTTGAGGTGAGCTTAAAACAAGTTACAGAATAGCGGGGCTGGGCTGTTATTCTTTACGCGCATATGCGTCTCACCTCACCCCTAACGAAACTAGACCTCTATATAGGTATGCTTAGTTACTACGAATCGCGGCGTCAAGATAATTATATTCGTGGATGAGCGTTGAGGTGAACTTGAAACATCTTACAGAATAGAGAAGCTAACACAACAGGGCTGTTATTCGGAACATACTAATGCGCTAAACGAAACTTGACCTCTACTTACGCGTGGTTACTACGAATCGCAGGGTCAAGATATATTTGTGGGTGAACGTTCAGGTGAGGTTGAAACAAGCTACAGAATAGCGGGGCAGGAGCTGTCACGTTAGAGCACATTGGATTAATTAGATTAATGTGAATTTGAGGATGGATTGCAAAAAATGTGTACATGGTTAAGACCCTATATCTAATCTAAGCTTTAACTTTTTTTCCATTGTGTAACGACAATTACCCATACATTTTAAAAGGGTAATTGTCGTTACACAATGAAAAAAAGTTAAAGCTTATATTAGACTAAGACCCTTAACTATGTACCTATTGTTTTTGCAATAAATACACCCATAATCGTAATAAATGTATAACACCGATATCGTTTTGTGGAATCACGAAACCTCACCCAACAAATAGGGAACGGACTTAAATTTAGTGTTGTACGAAGGTACCTACCTACCTATAATAAAATATCGAATTTGACTCGTCTAGGTTTGTGAAACCAAACTTTAAATCTTATATCATTTCAAGAGTTCATATCTAGAGTACTAGACCAACTCTCATGGGATTACGCAATAAACAACTACAAATATAATTGAGTTTGATAAAGTCTTGTCCGCGTCCTCGTGGTGTAGTGGAATTTTCTCAAAGACGTTTCCTGGGTAGGTAGGTATAGAAAGCGATTCTTACGTCTGAATTTAATAATGTTATCGTTGGTGTCCACGATTTTTACTTATTAAATAAAGCGATTTAAACGAAATTTATCGCGCATCTTGTGCATCCTTGGGATGTATTAAACACATAATCTCATAATGCTTTAATTAATTGACATACTTTTATTTAATTTAGTTAAAACTTATTATATTGTTATAATGTATTATGTATCTTTCTTTGATTATAAATTATATTTGCTATTTAGTTAATTTAAATTATCTACTAGTATATAGGTATCTACTACGGGAATAGAGAATCCTGCAACAACAGAGGAGCAGGCCCTCTTAATATTGATGATGATGATGATGATATACCTCATTTAGAAAATAGATATAAGTAGATATTTAATTTAATTTTAATAAATTTAATTCGTTTAAGATTGTCCCCCAATATGTAAGTAACCAACACACCGGAGACTACTAATATACGCGATAAAATCGGTGTAAATCGTTTTATTTCATCCTAATGTAATGCTATGACTACTCGCGTATGATGAAACCCTATGAAATGTCAATGACATGAGTAGAAAGCACTAGTGAATTGTCAGCTGGGATAAAAATGAAAGCCTCACTTGTGGTTGCCATGTAGCTATATTATTGCACTTGTGGTTGTCATTACTTCCTTTATTCTCTTTATTATGTAGGGTCATTGCGCTGGTTACGCGACCAGCTTCAATTAGCGACTATCTGAAGGACAAGGTTTTTTCAATTAAAGATAATATAATATTTCTACAGACTCTTGTAGTATAGAATAGAAATACCTATATCAAGAGAAAATATTCTTTCAGATCACCAAGTCAACTAAGAGATCGCCAGTAGGTACTCCAATTGGGGTGATCCGTAACCGGCGCAATAATAAAAGTAATTATACATTTCAAAACTGATATGGGTCCAATCGGTGTTAGTCATTCTTAGCCTATGATCCTACCTAGCTATTGTACAGTCGCCATCAGATATATCAGAGCGGCGAAAGCGCTCACAAATATCTGAACACGTCTCTAATGCCTCGATAATAGAGACGTGTTCAGATATTTGTGAGCGCTTTCGCCGCTCCGATATATCTGATGGTGACTGTACCTAGACTCTGATATACAATTCAGTTCACTGTCATTTTACGTGTGCCATTTTATACAACACTAAGAAACCTTAGGTAGAGACTTATTCGTATCTTTTTCTAGTCATATTGTGACCTACAAAACAAGTTTGTCGGTCACAAACGCTAAAGTTATTTTCGATATCAAGCTATAATATGGAGAAGTTTCGTTTAGTTTTATAAATTTAATTTAATGTAAAAAAGTACTTGATAACAGGTTATTCTTTAACGCAAATAAAATGTCTGCTTACCGTCAGATGGGAATACCTACCTATAATACTCGTAAAATCCACAATTAGGCAAACTAAACTGACAAGTGAAAATGCACAAATGTGGCCATATGTACGTAGTGTGAGAAAGCCTTTAATAATATCGATATCAACAGCACTGGCAAAACGATGGCCATATTTGTGCATTTTCACCTATCAGTTTAGTTCGCCTAATTAAGAAAGAAAGAAAGAAAGAAGACATTTATTCACTACACAAAAGACACACAGATATAATTGTGGATTCTACTGTAATAAGTATATTTGTTCGCCAACTACGTGGTATGAAAAAATATGTGATAAAAGTGAATATTTTAAGATAAGAACCTGCACTTTATGTCAGCCAGCGAGATTATTAAAGAGGGATTGGAACTTGTCTGTACTCTCTTTTTTTTATTCAAAAGTGTACAGCCAGCTGTCTCGACTGCCAGAGTTGTCACTTCCTGCACGGAACCAGTTAAGCGGCGATCAATCTTGTCACGTGGTAGGTTTCTTTAGTCCCCCACTAGTTGTTTCAAGCGGTTTGACATTTGATCTAGACCACTTTACAATGTATAGAACTAAACATCATGTATATCTTGAGTTGACCGAGTTGTATCAAAGTATTATGTTCATAAAGTGACTTTATTGTCCAAGCTATAAGATTCAAAATATCGGACATGTCAAATAATTTACCGATTATTCAAGTTCAAATATTTATTAATCAAATATAAAATTTTACATGACAATTGCTTATAGGTACCTACTTAACTTATTAAGGATTTGATCATGTATGTGTATTGACAATGTTTGTTGAGCACCGAGTCTATTTTTAACCCTGCCAATATTATTTAAGGCAGCGTAGATATAATTTAAATATCTAATTGGGTACCTACAACTTAACACAATAATAAATGTGTCACTATTCACCAAAACAATTTCAAAAATATAAAGTTTTAAGTGTTACTCGTTGACGCTTTTATCTTGATCTGAGAGGTAATTACTAATCACGTAACGTTTCGAACGCGGGTTAGGACAATTTTACTGTAATTTTTCCATATAAAAGTGACATTTAGATCTACCTGACGCGAGTACAACGCGTTCCGTGATCGACCTGCAGATTATTGTCATGTGCAGGAGGTCCTAATGTTATTAATTTTCAAATGAATATTTATAGACGAGAAAAAAATTAGAGTCATTCCTGTTCTGACAACCTTAAAGTGGTCGAAGTGTCAATTCTGTTGAAATGTCACGTGAGGTTGTTGACTTACTGTACTATCTCAACTGCGGGACTAACTTATTGTTTCTGCCATTCGGATAGATACACGCATATCTTTTGTCCTCTACTTTCAAGAGTTGATGGCGTTTTCAAATCGTGATGGCACATAAATGAAATTGTTTAGTATACAAATGTGTGTGACTGTCATTTGTCTTTGTAAAGACTTCATTCAGTTATATTTATTTATGAAGCTTTTACATCGCTTCCTTGCGAAATAGTGGCTCAGATAGTTTTTGTTGTCATTGTTATATGTTTTTACTTCTTACAGTATTCATCTGTTGACTAAGTCTCACAAAGATAATTGCTTTAGGTACCTATATTAGCGTTTGACGTTTTTTGGACGCAACAAACATGATCTATATTTTAAAGTAGATATTTTTCTAAAGTTTTTTTAATGTAACTATTTTTTTCAGGCTCAGGCGTAGTCTTCTGCTGCTATTAGCAGTGTCATACACACTCGCCCAGAGCAAGTCAGAGGACAGTTTACAAGCCGTCCCCAGTGATTTGAGAAGAGCAGTCAGCGAAGCCCTCGCTATTGAGAGGCGAATCTTACAAGGAGCAAAAGAGTGAGTAATATATCAATTCTATTCCGGCCTCACATTCGTGTCACTGGAGCTTGGCTTAGAATGTAATGTGACATATTTCTAACTAGCAAAACGTTTCCTCAAAAAAGGAATAAAGGTATGAATATAATGTTTTCAATTTCTACTTTACAAACTTTACTTTAGTTACTTACTGACTGACTAACTGACATGTGTTTATGGCCTGACTTGAAGATTCCGAAAACTTGCTTTTAAGTTATATAACTACTGTTTTAAATAAAAAATTCAAAATAATTTCTGTTAAGTAGGTACCCACTGCCGTTTTTTATAATATTTAATTAAATCTTCATATTGTTCATGTTATCAAGGTTACATATGTACGACGTACGTAAAAGCGCAATAAAAGCTGCAGTACCACTCCTTCACAATTTAACAAAGAACTTAACAACAAAGGAAGCATATTTTCTGTATTTTAATTACCAAACTTCATTACATTACCTACTATCAGATTGAAGAGTGCATGAAACTTCACGCTACGCTACCTTCATTTGTTTTTAATTATTGTTAATCCGTACCCTAACAATATTCGTATTATAATCATGCACAAATATGACGTAACAAAACAGTAACCATACCTACCATTTTATTTTTGCCGCTCAAGCCCTATTGTGAATCACACTTGTGATCTAAGATGAAAATGTTGTTGGTCTGCTTGTACTCTCCTAAAGCTAACTTTTAAAAAACCATCGTGATTTCTAAGAATAAAATATCACAGCAAACGAGTATAACAATAAACTATTTTTTTTAGTGAATCCTGTTCGTCGGCGGAGGACGAAGCCAGCAGTACTCCGTGCCCACCCAGCAAGTACCGCAGCGCCAGCGGCGAGTGCAACAACGTGCGGCACCGGCCGTGGGGCAGACGCGGCGATGTGCTCCTGCGGCTGCTGCCCGCCAACTACGCTGATGGTGAGTACGACCACACAGTCTGGGATATACGAGTATAACCAAGTTTCCGGCATTATCCATGAACATTACATCCGTACTCAAAACTTGATGCTGAGCATCCAGCTATCTCTGCGTGATCGCATCAGAAATGAGGCTATCCGCAGCAGAACCAAGGTAACCGATATAGTCCTCCGAATCGCTAAACTTAAGTGGCAGTGGGCGGGGCACATTGCACGTAGAACCGATGGAACCGTGGAAAGGTTCTTGAGTGGCGACCACGTACCGGAAGGCGCAGCGTGGGTAGGCCCCCCACAAGGTGGACTGATGACCTGGTAAAGGTCGCTGGAGTCCGCTGGATGCGGGTGGCGCAGGACCGGTCATTGTGGCACTCTTTGGGGGAGGCCTATGTCCAGCAGTGGACGTCTTTGGGCTGATATGATGATGATGATGATGAGCATCCAGCTTCCACTGATGCGTAATCAAATGGCCCTTGATCCATTTATAAATAGACAAAGTGAATAAATACGTAGGTATGTAATTTTTGGACATGGAATGCAGGACAAACATTTAGTTTAGAAGAAAGAAAGAAAGCTTTACTTTCTTTCCGAACCGGTGGTAGTTTATCAACATTCATAGGTTCATGTAATATGCCTAAATTGAAGAATAAATCACTTTGACTTTGACTTTGACTTTGAAAGAAAATATTTTTCATCACACTTGCTCGTAAAGGGCTTCATAACGCGCAGGCATACAGAGCTGCAATAGTCTTTATTACGCCTAAGGGCGTAATGGGTGTGATCTGATTGGCTTAAACAAATCTAGATGGCCGTGCCACAAGAATTCTGCTCTGTGATTGGTTGACTGAAATATTGAAGCTGCGCGCTTTACTCGCACTGATCTGGAAGTGAAGTTGTCAATTTCGTCCATTTTTGGTTGGTGCGGTTTTATGAAACAGATTTTTCTGTCTTTGGAGTTATTTAATTCCTCGCACATGTGATGAAAAACATTGAAATGAATGAAATGAAATTAAATAAAATTGAATATAGAGGTAAAAAACAAGATTATTTGTGTGATAAAACTAATGATCTCCATGTGGTGTGACAGTCATTGCGGCTGCACAGCGCTGGTTTTCAGTTCGTGCCCTTTTTACTCTTACCACATTGACTGCTAGTGCGGCTCGAGGTAGAACATAAAAAAACAAACACAAAAGCAAAAAAATTAAAAAGAGTACAATGCAATACAGAACGGTAAAAGAGAGCACTTAGCATATACAAGGAAACATACAGAGTAACTTAACTTACTACTGAGTTTAGTTCATGTGTGTTTAGAAAAATGCACGTAAGATGATTGTTGCTAGTCACGGAAGGCACTGAACACAAAATAAATAAATTCTATGGTCTGAGCGCCCCATCGAAGCTTACAAAAACTACTGAATGCATGCAGAAGCGATTGCAGTAGGTGATAAATATCCTAAGTAAAATAAATGCAGTGAAACATGGAATTCACATATAAATAGTCTGATAGCATTGGTGATTGTATTGTACACATGAACAATCACCACTAAGTAGTATATTTACCTGTCAATTTAGAATAACTGTTACAAGCTTGATGACATGTAACATAAACACAGATACCTACATAATTGAAGTTATTAAAATCGATGGCCAAGTTCATTGCAGGTTACAAAACAATTAATGAAGACAACTGTTTAATTGAACGATTAGATTAATTTCCGACATGACAGCAACACAAAGTATTCGTGAAGGCCGCATTATGCTAAACTGCCCGGTTAAAACAAAAGAGTTTAATTTAACGGGCAGTTGTCTCATTTTACGTCTTTTTAATTGAATGCAGTGCCGGTTTATTTTTATTATTGTCTCTAATTTGCTGGGCTCGCTATTTTCCGCTTTTGATGCATGCGTTATTTTTACAAGCAGTTAATAAAATAAAAAATAAAATAAATGTATGTATCTACGTTTGTTCTTGCAACGCAATTTTGAAGCAGATGTCTTCAACCGATTGCATGAGCTGAAATTTTGAGTAAAGGTATAATTTGGATGACAATTCAATATTATGGTACCATCGAGCTGATCTGATGATCGAGACAGAAGGTGGCCATGGGAATTCAGTACTTAACCGACGTAACCCCATTGAGTTTGGGCTCGTAAGAATCGTCTCAATGAGTAGTTGATGACGCTATACAGAAAAGTACAGTCGGCAATAAAAGCTTATGTACCAAAAATTACATTTTTGACATAAAACATTTCCTTGTTTTAAGACTACAGCGGGGCTAAGTTGGTTGACATTATATCACTTATCGTCGTCATTAAGACATCCGTCACGTTCTGACAAGTATGCGAGTGCGAGAGTGACGGATGTCTTATCCACAACAATAAGTGATAAAAAGGCGACCATCTTAGGCCCGTAGGTGTATCTAGACGGTTTACGAGGCAGTACTTTCAGTCTACCTCAAGCGATGACAGCGCGATATAGAAAGATGAAATACCTTGGTTTTCTTTTTATACTTAGTTTGCAGAACTGCGATGCTCGTCTGGATGCGACTTACGACCGTGTTCGTTGAAAAGCACCTCTTGTAAAAGCATTCCACATAACGTATGTGTGTGTAGCCGATTTTCGTTGATAAATATACAAAAACTATACTTAACTACGGATCATTACCTTCATCTAAATATGACTTACCTGTAATCGGAATATGTGATCATGTTTGCATACTTGCTTCTTGGATTTAAGGAGTGGCGTCGTGGCAAACTTCACTATTGCTTGCTAATTCTTTGTACTGTGACGTGGCTTTTATGTACCTACTATTTTCGACACAGACGTCCTATTATTGTCATTGAACAGTGAATGTTGGCACCATCTATACTATCCATATCTATAAAAATGGTTAATGTCGTCATAGTTGAAAACAAATTCAATTAATTCCTGTCAAAGTAACTCATTAGTAATGATTTTAGTCAGCACACTAGGAGTCTTAATTACTTACGTCCTGATTCAATGATGATATCAGATTACGCTTGTCTATAGATCTGCACGATTAATTGGCGTTTGATTACGAGGGTCATTAAATTTTATTAGTGCAAAACATGACTGTAACTTCTTCGCTTGCTTCGCTTCAAGTCTAATATCTCGTATGATGTCTCTTTTCCCAGAATTTTCATTTTGTAAGTTTTTGTTTCTCTGAAAACGGTATTATTCAAATCAAACCTAACTGAATGGTTCCTACACAATAAGCAAGCAATAAACGGCTTTCGGTGAAATATAAATTCTGCGTTATGAAATATCCTACGAAATGAAGAATTAGTATTGATAATTAAACTATTTTAAAATATCGGGGCTCCTCTGATTTATAAAGAAACCAAAAGCAGAGAAACTTGATATACATAAAGGTCGTGGCAAAAAGTCTCGACACTGGCATCTTGCGTTCTTGCGCTTGGCAAAGTTGCTAAAAGATTTCATTTTGTAGGTATAAATATTTAAACTAGGCAACTAAAAACATCTTCTTTATCAGACTATCAGTTATTTACATAAATTCTGAGCATACGAATTTCAATTCAAAGTTCCTTGGGCGATAGTACCTACACCCTTCTCATGTGGGGTCCGGTTCCTTAGAACTTTTTTTCTAAACATTTCTAAACATCACTTATAGAAAAACGCACTGGCTTTCAAGCCTCACAGATTTCATAACAGCATTAAAAATTCAAAGTTATGAGCTCACGTTACTTGCGTAAAGAGTCTTGAAGGATGTGGCTGATTAAACCTAACATACAACTTTCTTTAAGCGTGTGACAAAGCGATAGTGATAGTCACGTTACGACATACGCGATCCGAGCACGTGGCGATCAATGACACTTTAGGATTATAGAATGTTATAAAAGTATCCCTAAAACAGAAAGGAATTTATTATGGGAATAAAATTATTGTTATTAGAAATAAATAAGACATGCATTAAATAAAAAATAACTAAAACCTTAATTAAAAATAATCCTAATGACGAAGATCCCATTCAAATATCTCAAAAAATTACGAAGCTACAACCGTTTTAATGTTGCTTGTTAGAGAGAGAAAACGCTCGGGGATCGTGACGTCACGATCCTCGAGCGTCATAGTTAAATGACAATCGTTTCATATGAAGGTGCGTTTTGTGGAAAAGGGACAGAACAGAATATACCAGCTCTTAAAACTTTGGACACTTAACTTTTTGATTATTTTTAACCTCTTCGTTGCTTTTTTCTCCATTTGACTACATTTTGAATCCTTTTTCGAGAAAATACAACATTATTGATTATTTGAATTAGTGTCTATACCCTTATTATCAATGTTCTAAATCGAGCATACCCGTAGGTAATTATATGGTTCCTAGTTCCTACCACAAGAAAAAGTAATCCATACAAATTTAAACATTAAAAACATCACTTTATTTTTTTTCGTTATTTGTGAGTGCATCGGATAAAATAAAAATAATGTGTAGTGTTATTCAGTTGGTTGAAAAAGTAAATCACAGAACGGTATGCTTCCAGGTAGGTCCTTTTTTTCAAAAATCCAGTTGGATGATTAGATCCATGAGTAATTGAGGGAACCCCTCAAATATATAAGGCAACATATAGTAATTTCGATATTTTCCATTATTAAGTAGTGTATTCACACCCGGAAATCATAAATTTGGTGAAGTGGAACTGATGATGAAGACCACAGATGACTTATGGAACTCACTACTAATAGTGGGTGGTTTTTACTTAAAACTGTAAAAGTACGTTACAGATTCTGATATGATCCCGTTGAAATAGCAACTAATGAAGTGCTAAATGTCAAGTGTGCTAAATCGACGGAACTCCTCAAATATTATCGGCCCACATACAGTGATATGCTTTTTGTCTGTAATAATCAACGCATTTACTCTCGGAAACCAGTTCATGTGGTAAAGTGGAGAGGAAATGTGTAATTCGAGCATCAAAGAGAGACGGTGTCGGAGTAGCTACCACGATAAAGTACATACTTACAACGACCTTGGCTGACAACGACTCCCAAAATAATAATTGTCCATAACGTGGGTACCTACCTTCTTGTGTGGTAAATGCATTGTAAGTTGTAGAAACAAAAATGCCCAATTATTTTTTTCTGTTTAGTGATTTTTTTGATTGAAGTCGATTTTTTTATTTTATTATTTTACCTTTTTGGTGCGGGACCCTAATGATGAACTTTAAACTGTATGTTGTGTAAAATGTTTTTTGACTACTGTCTATTTAAAAAGTACAATAATTGTTTATCATCTCATGCAGCATTTTAACTCGTTGGTCCGCGAGTGGATAGTGATGTGCCTGATACCGAAAATAGATGCCTATCAATGATTTGTTCTGAAACATCTGCTTTCTTATTATACGTAAAGAGAAGGGCCGCTTTAGTAATTCATCTGATGACTTGTCCCTTTCATTTCGACCAGGAAGAACATTTATTGAACTATACAGAGTGTTTTTTTTAAATGGGACAGTATGGGGAAATCCGAATCTAAAGGAGATAGAGGAAAAGTGTCCAAGGAGACATTAGGTGTTTTTTATTTGTAAACAAATTTGGCTCATTAAAATTTTTGGTCAAGCGTGAGTTGTTCTTAAAAAATGATAAAGTTGGTCAATTTTTTTTTTGACGCGGGTCGACTCTATTTCATGTAAGGATTATTTCATTGTATGGAAAGAAAAAAATCTGAACAGCAGAAGTTGGTCAAATTTAATGAAAACTAATCTTCATACAATTGCAGTATTCGCCTTTTAATATTGCTACAAGTGCCTAGGCGTGTAAAAAAATATTTAAAATTATTCCATTTTTAAATTTCGATAATCCATAAGAGCTCCAGATGATTCAAGAGAAGAACATTTTTTTTAAACTTCGTAAACATCATGGCACGCGATAGTCTTGAAATTATAAAAAAAAGAATTCAAATTTGGAAGAAAGGCCCCCACGATCGCCCGACTTAACGCCATTAGATTTTTTCTTATGGGTCTACCTTAAGGGTACCTTAAGGGTCGAATTTATGAATTCCGGTACAACTCCGTACAAGAATTAAAAGATGCTGTTTACAACACTTTAAACCCAATTCACCATAAGTCTCTGTTAAATGCAACTAGAAGTGTCTTGAAGCGTGCTCGTACCTGCATAGGACAAGACGGCGGCCACATCGGGGTCGTTCTTCTTTTCGACCGACAATAGCCTGTCCTTCGTCTTATTATGGCATCTCATTTGAGTAATGATGTTTACGGTTTTATAATGTTCGAATGAACGTCCATATTATTTTATTAATTAGTGATATTTAATATTTCACTTTCTCTAACTAGCATTTTTTTAAATGTTTGTTTTTTTCGTAGAATGCCGTGACAGAGTGGTAAATCAACACCCACTGAAATAGTCTTTGTCACATGTTTTTTTTTAGAAACCAACCGTAAATAAATATTTATATTGGCCAGAAAGTAAACTTTAATTAGTTCTAATGAAGAAACCTATGCATTTTTTTTAAATCGCACTTCAAAACCACAATTTTCGATAGTTCAAAAACCAAAAAAACAGAAAAACCTCGATTCATTGTCGGTAAAAAAGAAGAACGACCCATCGAACTTTTACTCAAGTAATAAACCAACTGTATGAAGATTAGTTTTCATTAAATTTGACCAACTTCTGCTGTTCAGATTTTTTTCTTTCCATACAATGAAATAATCCTTACATGAAACAGAGTCGACCTGCGTCAAAAAAAAAATGACCAACTTTATCATTTTTTAAGAACAACTCACGCTTGACCAAAAATTTTAATGAGCCAAGTTTGTTAACATAAAAAAACACCTAATGTCTCCTTGGACACTTTTCCTCTATCTCCTTTAGATTCGGATTTCCCCATACTGTCCCATTAAAAAAAAAACCGGCCAAGTGCGTGTCGGACCACGCAAAACGAAGGGTTCCGTGCCTATTAAAAAGGTCGTATCGTCATAGAAATCTTACGGCACTTACGTCCTTTTCTTTGAGGAAGGCAGTTTTTCAGCAATATCTCGGAAACCTTTCATCCGGTCTTGTTCAAAACTTTTTTCGGTGAATGAACTTAATAAGCGCTGTGTTCATGAATTTTTTCATATTTTTAAAATACACCGTTCAAAAATTAGAGGGAGGGGACAGAATTTTAGTGACTTTCGGGGCGATTATCTCTGACTATATTCACTTAATCAAAAAAAATCCTGAGAAACCTTATATTTATTTTGAAAGGCCTATCGATTCATGTGCCACACGTGGGCTCACGATGAAAAAAAAAAATTTGACTTTTAGTTTTATGTATGGAGTACACCCCTAAAAAAATTTTTTTTAGTAATTTTAATTACATAACTTTGTAGCGGCTAACAAAATACACCTATCCTCAAAATTTTATTCAAATACACCTTATAGTTTTCGAGTAAAATGCCTGTGACATACGGACAGACGGACAGACGGACAGACGGACAGACGGACAGACGGACATGACGAAACTATAAGGGTTCCGTTTTTGCCATTTTGGCTACGGAACCCTAAAAACACTCTGTATATATACAGTAGAAAGTTACACAGGTAGTTATAACACTACACATTCATGAACAAGCAATAATTGTTCTTCCTACAAAATTTAGAAGGAGCATGAAACAATGAGACTATTAACATGGAGGAACTATAATAATTATTAATAATATATAGTGACTTGACAACTTTTTTGTTTGTGTTTATTTTAAACTATTAATCTGTTAATGTCAAAAATTTACACAAAAAGTAATTAACACTTCAGGTACAGTCAGCATCAAAAGTAACTATGCAATCGAAGACGTCAAAAGCTCTTATTTTGCATAGCTACTTTTGAAGTTGACTGTACAGTCACCAGCATTCAAATCAGCCATAACAAAACGGGAATCTGACACGTCTTAACGGAAATGGATTCGTGTCATATAATTATGCGCGCTTTGTTGTGGTAGATATTAATACTGTACCTGAAGTATTTGTAGGCAAAACGACGTACTAGCTCTCTTTATTTCAAATCAGAGAAATTTCTTACAAAACTTGATAATACTTGATAGTATTGACAGCTTTCCGTATAAAAGTGCCTATAACAGCCCCCGTCTCCTATTTTTAGACGAAACAACGATTTTGTACAATACGAGATTTCCCAAAAGTTTTAAAACAAGTAACGTGACGATTTTATACTAGAGCCTTTTCCAATTTCCCCAGACGTCTCACAGCCGATGTCGCCGCCGCGACTGCCGGAGCCGTCGCTGGCGGTGCGCGCCGCGGCCCAGCTGACGCAGCCAGCCGACCACGAGTACGTGACCAGCATGCTGGCGGGTTGGGGACAGCTGCTGATGGACGATCTCATCGCCACCGCCAACGGAAATAAAGTATGTTGCTTCTTGCTTTACACTAACTTGAAAGTGTAGTACAAAGAATTTGACTATAATAAAACCACATACTTTAGTGTGGTACATTGGTGTGGTAGCCACTTCAATAAGTGGAAGTTTGAAGCAACGAAAGTAGAGTGAATGTTTAGATAACAAAATAGTAGCAAACGAGCTGGCGGCTCGCCTGCTGGTGAACATACACCGTAGCCAATAAACGCTTGCAACTCAAAGCAACTTGGAGCAATTACAATTAAATAATATAAAATTAAAGACGGACCTCGCTGGCGGCAGCCGAAACGCTTCATACTGATTAACTCAAAAGTATGACGTCACACAATTTTATTTCTATAAAAGCGTAAGGATTATATCGGTAGCTTTAAATTTACTCTTGGACAATAAAAAAAATGCATATTTTTTCTAAACTTTCAAGGTCCATATCTTTTTTATAATTTTCATTATATTTTGTAATTAAACTCAAACTCAGAATGATCTTTATTCAAGTAGGCCTAGTAACAAGCACTTTCAAATTTTTACTTTATTACAATAATTTGATGGTTTACTATCCATTTACCAACACTACGTTATCAATTTTAACATGAGGTCACAAGCCTATTTGACTCAACATTCATAAACCGGCAACACTGGTCAAAAGGCCAATTGCCATTGGTCAAGAGCCTCAGTGTGGCCAGTTTAGGTTCGTTACTTGTAACTTTGAGAAATGGGCCCCGGCGAGTGCACTTGTAGCGAAGACATGCGGTAGATAAGCTGAGTAATTACCAGATCAGCACAACGACTCTATATGAGAGACTGACATGCCTGGGGCGCTTATCGCTCGGTCCTGCTACATTTTTTTTTAAATAGAGCAGTCTTTTTTCTCGTGTATGTCGGTTTGTTTTCACTTACTTACTGGTTTGAAAATCTAATAAATAATACGTATAATAAGAGACCCTAGCATTTCTTGACGTCTGTTGCACAACTTTGTTAGGTGTAGTTGTTAACTGCATTTAATTACAATCAATCGTATGTAATATTTACATACAATCATGCGGGCATAAATTACAAGAAAACATGCCATAATGTTCAGTAAACCCTTACATCATAGATATTAAATAATTAAAAGATTCTTTGCATATGTGAGGTGTTAAGGAAAATAACGTCGATTATGAGATATTCCGCATACATTATGACTTATAGTCTTGTACTTAATAAACATTATTGTGAATACTATTAGCCCTGTGCTTATATATGTTTAGAAGTAATACCATAGTTTTATCGTTTAAAGTAAACAGTATCTTAACTCCATTCGTTGAGTAAGCTTGGCAGACGTACCTATATACTCACAAACGTTAGTTCTTTATAATATTAGTAGTGAAGTGATGAAAAAGTCTTAAATAGGCAAGCCGTTGAGACTTAAGTTTTGCGGACTGCCTCTTTCTTTTTCTTTAGAAGTTATAAATATAATATAAATATTTGCGGAAAATCTTACACAAATCGACCTAGTCTCAAACTAATCAAAGCTTGTACATACACGGTAATTACCTATATAGATCAATAAATAATTAAATGCATAGGAAACATCCATGCTCAAAATATTCGTGCTCATCACACAAATAAATGCCCTTACCGGGATTCGAACCCAGGACCTCTTGCTTCGTAGGCAGGGTCACTACCAACTAGGCTAAAGCGGTCGTCAATTGAGCACGCGAGTTTTAGTAAAGTTCCGAGATATCCCTTATTTAAACCTCAACCGCTGAATTCAACTAAAGTATATAGGTACCTGCCTTATAGTGATATACGCATAATACGCGTAATCCTAATTAGGCCCAAGTTAAGCCGTGTCGTTTAGCCCACAAAGCCGTACATCTCGTTGCACCGAAGGCCGACACGGTACTGTCACAACCAGTATTTTAAGCTTACTGACGAAGATATAGAGACAAAGTTCGTTCGTGTATCTCCGTCTATGTTGCTTGCTAATTCGAGCGACAGATTCGTTTTCGTTTCGCGGTAGACGTTAGCCACTCTGTTTTGGATGCATATCTAATTTTTTTTCAACAATTACCTAGTTAGAAAATAACCCCTGCTGTAGGTTTGTAGATGGGTTAATAAATGAGGTAGATGGGGATCTGCGACTTTTCCTCCTACGTTTACACGTACTATCGCCCAAGGGTACGGGTTCACACTTTCTGTTCAAAGTCGTCTGCACATGCATGGCGATCGCTCGAAAATGATCCTAGAAGTATGAACCCGTACCCGTACCCGCGATAGTACAGTCAGCTGCATAGTAACATACACCTTCCACACTTCTACCCCCTGCATTTAAGTTACTACAGGCGTAGTTTAAAACAGGAAGTTATGTCTTCCTTGTTTGGAGAATGAAATCGCATTAATTTAAAAAATAACAGCATTTTTTGTGATCAACAAACTGTCAAATCAATGTTTCGCATGACATAAAGCTCCAGTTGTTTGGACGAACTTAAAATACTGGTTGTGACCGTACCGTGTCGGCCTTCGGTGCAACGAGATGTACGGCTTTGTGGGCTAAACGACACGGGTTAACTTGGGCCTAATTAGGAGTCTTATATTACTTATATCTCGATAATTTAGACAAATATAAGTTCTTATACTGCTTCTATCGAATGTATCGTGTCCGAAGGCCGGAGGATGTCGTTTTTGTTAAGAGGAACGGATGCTGTCGCAACTCGAAGCGTAATCGTCCGACTAATGCACCGCCCACTTAACCAGACACTTAAGTAGTTTTTCAGTCTTGAACTTGACCGGACATAATTGTGCGTGTTACGTATGGTTAATGACGCTTGAGCAGCATGCGCTATCAATATAATTTGATCTTGTTTACAAGCTAATTAAGGTAAACGTAGTTATGTTTGACGCCTTAATGTCAATTATGTATGAATTTAGACTGAAGGTGCCAGCCTATTGCGGCAATGTCGACCACTATTTACGTTACATGATAGAGATAAAGTTAGTGGGCTAGTAAATAGATATCCAATAAACAAATACATTAAAGTTAAACTTAACATAGAAATCCTTTAAAAAATGTATGTTAAAAAGTTCTAGGCTTGAGGCAAGCGGAAAATTAAAAGTTCTACATCACGCAATTGTGCAATCAACCTCTAAACATGATGGTCATTGTGTTACAATGCCACAAAAACGTTATATAAGGTACCCTGAGACAAAATATAGGTACCTACAGTCAACAACATTAATACATATCTGTACTGAACATACGGCAAAAATATTAGTCAGTGTAGGAGTCCTACAGTAGGACTCTTTTATCAGTGGCATAAACGTGTGCTGATATTTATATGTTTCGTTTTGCACGGATATTAATGTCGGTGACCGTACCTATCAACCAATGCACCTAAAAAATCAAGATCAGTATATCAACGTTGTGTTTTATTGCTGGCTACGGACATAAAAAGAAAAGTTTTAGCCGGTGGTCTATTGGTCTGTACTCGCAGGTAGGGTAGGCTCATAGGTTAGTTACCTATGAGGCTACCCTACATAAGAAAGTATACATGTCGGTTTGGCCCTGATATATACGAGTCATTAGAATTTGAGGAATTTAGTCCTTTGTACAAAAACTCAATTAAGAAATTACAATTTTGGATATCATTAATGTATTGACAAAAGGTACCATCAACTAAGAGATTGTAGGCCTACGAAGGTAAGATAAAGTTTCGATTAAATATAAGTTTCGTAATAGTTCGCGAGGCCACGTGAGGAGTGGTCGAGTGAAAGCCAGGAAGTACATGGTTCCGTATCTAGTCTTATTTAATCAGTCAGCCATTGTCCAAGGCCTAATAGAGCACCTTTAAAGGCCGACTAATGAGCCTATTACACGTGCAGGCTGTAATGGCTGCAATGGAAGTGTTAAGTTCATGGTATCGAAGCTGAATGTCTTACTGTGACGGACCGAATTCATTGCTTGAAAATCCTTTTTTTTTTAATTTCTCTTTGGGCCACTGCCGATCCGTCAGGGCGCGATCGAGAGAGATCTTACTGATGTCGCCCAGATTTACTTGTCAGTATACTTATTTTGTCATGACTAGTAGGAGTTCAGTCTCGTAGTAATGCAACTATGCATGGGCCACTTTGTCAGGAATGATTTACTGGGGGGCCTTGTGAAATGTAAGCGAAGGTAATGACTGACAGTTGTCACGGACAGCTGACAATTTACTGATACCGTACCGAGCCCGACAAATTCACGCAGTGAAGAATCTGTACTGACTTGACTGACCAGATGGATTTCGGACGTTGTGATCTGAGCTGGGCTAATGACCCAAAGTCTGACTCTAGCTCTATTACATTCAGAATTTACCGGGTATGTACCTATTATTATAATTATGGATCCCCCAATGTGTGGGTGACGAATGACTAAAGACTAATAGAGGTCACATACATATCCGTCAAAATTAATTTATTAAGCCAATTTTTTTATAGCTTGCAGCTAATAATTATAAATATGTCTATTCTTAAAGAAGTAGTTCCTATTTCCTGTTACTTAAGGTGATGGTTTGTCCCTGTCTTATATATAAGCTTCCGATATATTTATTAGCCTTGGCGAATAAATAATTCTTACACTTCCATGCTTCTCTCATTTATACAGCTTATAAATAAATGTATCGAATCATAAGGATACCTACTAATAAAAAGTCAATAAAGTAATGTGACTTAATACTTAATTATAACAAAAAAACTACTCCATTCCTTCAATAAGTTATCGTAGTAATCAATCAGTTCATCAATTAATCAATTGTTGCCATAACTGAACTTCTATTTCCCCTAATTATTTAACATGCACGCACCAATGGCCATTAAAACGCAATGTATTACACAATCTTATTTAAGAAGTGCGGTTATATAAATCGCATATTACGGATATGAGAAAGTCACAATGGTCGACCAAATTCTTCAAGTAGGTACTTGCTCATTGTTTGAGGGCCATTTTTAAAGCGCGCGATTGAAAATGTATGTTGCGATCACTGTCAAATTATACGGTCGTGTGAGAAAATAATATTACGTAACTTTCCGCTGAATAATTTTACTGTACCTATGCAAATGTCGGTACCTACCTTAAAAATTAAAAACCTTTTGCCATAGATCAAAAATCAGATTACATTGTAAATTAAGGATTTATCAAGCTAGCCGCTGTTGGCTGAATGCTGCACGCTTGTCCAAGCCACTTTGTGGCACTAAGTAAATTTTTAGGGTTCCGTAGCCAAAATGGCAAAAACGGAACCCTTATAGTTTCGTCATGTCCGTCTGTCCGTCTGTCCGTATGTCACAGGCACTTTACTCGAAAACTATAAGGTGTATTTGAATAAAATTTTGAGGATAGGTGTATTTTGTTAGCCGCTACATAGTTTTGTAATTAAAATGACTAAAAAAAATTTTTTAGGAGTGCACTCCATACCTACATAAAACTAAAAGTCAATTTTTTTTTCATTGTGAGTCCACGTGTGGCACATCAATCGATAGGCCTTTCAAAATAAATATAAGGTTTCTCAGCATTTTTTTTTTATTAAGTGAATACAGTCGGAGATAATCGCCCCGAAAGTCATTAAAATTCTGTCCCCCACCCTCTAATTTTTGAACGGTGCATTTTAAAAATATGAAAAAATTCATGGACATAGGGCTTATTAAGTTCATGCACCGAAAATTGTTTTGAACAAGATCGGTTCAATGGTTTTCGAGATATTGCTGAAAAACTGCCTTCCTCAAAGAAAAGGACGTAAGTGCCGTAAGATTTCTGTGAGGATACGACCTTTTTAATAGGCACGGAACCCTTCGTTTTGCGTGGTCCGACACGCACTTGGACGGTTTTTAAAACTAATAATTGCACAGATGCCAAAAAGAGTGGAAAGCTTAGGAAACTGATCACATAGGTACGTTCACTAAATAAATTGTTGAATATATTTATAGCTACTTAAATATCTTAGATATAAAGGTATTTATAGAGTTAGTGTCATAAGTTATAATTAAGTTTATACTCCCGTATTCTATTTACCTACTTAGCTACTGGTAGTTAGATCATCAAGTTGCTCCATATTTCAAAGATTATCTCAATACTACTTGAACATAATCTGCAAATTCTGCAATTACTTACTTACTTTTAATCTAATCTCCTCTGTCCAAATAAACAGACAACTGGGTAAGTACTCCGTAAATCTCCTACTTTATGCTCGATCAAAAATGGCGACGACGGTCTAATTCTGCAATCTGACTATAATTAAGATAAAACGTAGCAAATTATGAGGTCACCTCGAACACGTTATTAGCATAGCTCGCCAAGCAAGTATCTACACAAGTAGATGTAACCTTTTTCTTTTGTTTAAAGGACTGTCATGGAGGTCACTGCGAATACGTTCGGTCAGCGCCAACCAGAAACATTGACTCCTGCGCTTTCGGTGAGTATTTTTTTCTTAATAAATAAGTAATTGCAATAAAATGTAGCGTCTTATCACGTCATACAGTGATTTAGGATCGCGTCTTTCCTGTAGCTGAAGTCAAGCGCTATAAAGCCAACATTTTTGTTGGATATATATTTGAAATCACGTTCTCTTAAACGGCTCTAACGATTTCGATGAAATTTAGAATATATGGGTTAACGGGAGCGAAAAATAGATCTAGCTGCGTCTCAGGTCTGAAAAAATCCGTTTTCTCCATATTTTATCTATTTTCACCCGAGCAGAGCTCGAGTGAAAATAGATAAAATATGGGGAATAAGACGAGAGCGAGTGGCGATGGCGACCACGTACCGGAGGGCGCAGCGTGGGTAGGCTGATGACTTGGTAAAGGTCGCTGAAGTCCGCTGGATGCGGGTGGCGCAGGACCGGTCATTGTGGCACTATTTGGGGGAGGCCTATGTCCAGCAGTGGACGTCTTTCGGCTGATATGATGATGATGATGTGTCAATCTAAAGTCAACATAAATAAAACCGTTGAAAAATAACAAAAATTCAGATGTAACAATTTCTAAAATGAACCGTCCTGGCTAGTAGGTACCCTAGACGTGATACAATTACATTCCGGCTGATGTTGATGATGATGAAATGTTTATATACCAGGTTAGTTCTCCTACTACTTAATCACGCCATCAGATAGAATTTGTGTCAACGTCGTCATGAGCAGTGCCTAAGAATGTGGAAGGTTGCTAAACTTGGCTAATTGATGGCAAAACAGCATTGCAATACAGCTACAGCTAAGCTACCCATCACGTTCTCACTTTAGATAACAGAATGAGATGAATATATCTGATATAACCTTCTTGCGCATAAAAATTATCCATCTAGGGGGCTTAATTTTTCTGACTCGTGTAAAGGAAGTGTGATACTAAAGGATGCATTTTTTCTTTTTTCCTTAGAATCGCGTGACCAGATGAATATGGCCACGGCCTTCTTGGATGGTTCTGCTTTGTATGGCAGCTCGGAGAAGGAACTACGGTCGTTACGATTATATGATGTTGGCAAGCTTGATCTGGCTTCTTGCAGGAAGTAAGTGTCTATGCCTAAACTCGTTATTTGTATGTACAGATAAGGTGAAAAAAGATGTGATATTGATGAGATAAGATAGAATTTTACCTAAACTTTGGAGAAGGTTTTTAACTATACCTTAGCTAGGTACAGTACAACAAGAACCTCTGTGTACGTCCCATGACACGGGTAGGGAGATCATCTGCTTGGTGTACCTCTTATTAAATTGTCGAAAGGGTCTCTACATGTTGGCTACGTGGTACCTGATTGGTACTTTGGTTCCACGTATGCCTCCCAAAGGTCCGGAACGCCAATGTCCCGAAAGCGGGAAAGACATAAGATAGATATACCTAATATAATTAAAGACGTGTTGTTGCCAGGTTATAAAATAACTAAACAATTAAGAAAAAAACTTGCGAAGACATAAAAGTGTATTTAATTTGTTTTTGCAAGACTTGTTATCGTACCTTCAAACTGTTTATTATTAACGTTAATTCCCACAGAATAACGTGTGTTATTTCGAGATAGACGTTGCCTAAGTGTTCACACCATTGTTTTTATTCGCCGTTTTTGCCTGACTTGAGTAAACACTTAACTTTAAATTGATGGACGTTCAATTTAATTGGTTAAAGGCACATTATATGCAAAAAAATTCCATGGCTTCATCTGGTTTTATATGTGTATGAGGCAATTAAAACGTATATAAAACAGCTATTAATTTTTTACTAAGAGGTACATAAACATTAGCAAATCTTAAATTCTGTAACATTTTCGTTGACGAGCTGTGAAAAAAATTCAATATAAAAGATGAATTGAAGTCATTGTTGAGATTATTAAAACACCTATTAATATATACTTACCTATAGGTATATTACATAATAAAGTGTTTACCAATTCCATTAGTTAACACCCATTATTTCGCGAAATGCTACAAAGCTTACCAACAATGTCTGCTTAATAAATAAAGCATCAGTTCAGTTCAAAAGGTAAAAATTGTGTATTTTTAAACTAAGTCAACGATTCTGAGTTCTAGAATAGACAGAAAACGACGACTTATTAATACAAAATAAAATACGGTTAAAAGAACATAGCTACCACTGTTGTAATGTAAACTTATGATGTTCTTGCGTAGCCTGTCATATAATTCGCACTATCAACAAATTGTCCTGTACCTTGCTCGTCGCGTGTATGTACAGGCCGTCATGAGGTTATTTATTTATTTAATCGTATGGCAATCATGAGGTCATGATAATCGTTGAGCAGTTTACTGTTTCAAACACTAATTATGTTATTAATTTACTAAGTGTCTTAGCTAGGTAAGAGGTATAGGTACAAGACATGCAAATAAAAGCTTTTGTTATTGATAAAACCCGATGGAATTCCTAGGTGTCGTCACAGAAATGGATTGTATGCAAATTTCAACCAACCTTGATCATTTACATATAGGCAAAGATTCAAATCTCTTTCTCACACTGATGTTAGTATAAACCACGCACTGACATACAATCTTTCAACAGATGCGTTGTAATTCTTGCCATATCGACATAAGGTATATTTTTGGTAGATTGGCGGGTACCGTAAATAAGTTGGGAGCCTTGCACGTACCTAAGCTTAGAGGTTTATTGACATGTTAACAAGAATTACCGAGTATTGAATAATACGATGTAGAAACAATATTAGTAAATATAATGGTGGTAATGTCATACCTACTTTGAGCCTTCTTAGGATTCGCTAAACCTAGTATTGCAAGAAGATACCTAAGATATATAATAATTACTTACGCTCTCAACTAGGCAGTCACTGCTAACACCTGTTCCGGAACCGCTCTTGCAACCACTACGACATGTGCTTGCATCAGCAACCTTCCAACCTGTTCAAAAGGTTTCACCCTATCACATATATAGTAGTATAGTTTAGTTTATATATCTCAACTTTTTTATTCTAGATGCAACGAGCTCAGACCGACCGCGGTCCTATACAAGGCGTTGCTCACCGAGCATAACAGAGTTGCCGGTCAACTGTACGCCATGAACCCCTTCTGGGACGACACAACACTATTCCTGGAGACGAGGCGTGTTATAGCTGCTGTTGTACAGCATATCACTTTCAACGAATTCTTGCCAGTGCTGCTTGGAGAGGTAAGGGTTCTTCGCTGTTTCTCCTGGTTTATCATAGTGGTGGAGTGGATTTTACAACATGCCTCCATTTCTGTCTGATTCTTTCTTTTTATTCAAAGGTACGAATTTAAGGGGAGTTATTTTTAATAGGGTGCCAAATCTCCCGGTCACCGGCCACTTAATGTCGTCGTGTTTACATAGTAGGTAACTAATCTTTTGGTAGAGATGATCATGATAGTCAGCAATAAGAGGCATAGCAAAAGGAACAACATTAAAACGCCTATTCATGATTAATTGCGATTTTCTCAGACACAGGGCATAACAACATCTATCTCTTATTGCGAATATGAAGTAAATGAGGTCGGGTTCATTTACTTCGTATTCGTATCTAGAGACTAAAAGATTTTTTCATCGATTTACTGTATAGATCAGCTTCTCAGAATCTTCAGCAGTGCGTCAAGTCATATGTGATTTTTCGCAGGTGGGTATGGCTAAGGCTGAACTGAAGCTGACTTCCCTTGGATTCTGGCGCGGCTACTCCAGTGCAAACCGTGCTGGCGCCTACTCAGAGCTGGTCGCTGTCGCACCTGTCTTCGATGCCATGATGAACGAAAGACTGGTAATTTCCTAAAAATACTTGTAACCTCCGGGTAACAATTTCCCAATTACATTAATTCATTCGATTCTGCTAATTAGGATTTTTCCTTATTACAATCTGAGGTTATATAAATAGGTACCATACCAATTTATTTATTTACTTAAATAATACCAATTAAATAAATAAATAAATAAAAAAATAAAAAAATTTGATACTGAGTGTGAACAAAAACTTGGTAGTTCATTCTTCAGAAAATGAAAACTTTGCCAGGAGAATACACCTACTTAGCACTTGAAGCTTGCCTTCTGCGATCACCGAGGTCTTCTGTACGTACTCCCCTTATTTACAACCCTTTCATTTTTGTAGATCAATGCCTCAATAACCGTCCAAGACCTCGCTGACACGAGTGCGAACCGCGTCTCTCGCTTCACGTCTTCAGCCCAGTGGGATCTCAACAGAGCCCGTGATCACGGAGTATCCTCGTATTTGCGTGCCCACAGGCTTTGCGAACCCACGGTTGGAGTCAAGTCCTACGGTGACTTCGATAAGTTGGGCTTTGACAGAGCTCAGCAGGAAATGATGGCGAGCATGTACAGGTAATGTTTTTAGCTTCTAATTTACTTGTCTGCCAGTTTTTGAAGTGACTTCCTCTTATCTTAAAACAAAGGCTTTTTAGTATCAAAATTGCTTTATTCACATATTGCAATCAAAATCATGTGGGCATTGAGCAATTACTTACAAAAATCATAAGATTTGTTAAATGTTCGTGGAATTATTAATTATATCGTCTTACTACGAAAGTACAACGAATCATCTAATATCAATTTGTAAAGATACATTAACGAACGATTTAGGTACATACTTACTCCGAGTGATATAAGTAATGTATTTGATTAACAGAAATGCGGAAGATGTGGAGCTCATGATCGGTGGTGCCTTAGAGAAACCGGCGTCGGGCGCAGTTATTGGACCGACTCTGGCCTGTGTTCTGGCTCTCCAGTTTGCTAACCTTAAAAAGAGTGACAGGTAAGAAAACCCAACAAAGACACATAATTAGTACCTATCAGCATAACTATTATGGCAAGTCCAAAATCAGGATTGTGATGTCAGTCTCCTTGATGTCCTTTATTCTTTGAAATAAGGAGGTATGTTTCGTAAAAGATTTATTTAGATACCTGTATTAATTCCTGTACCCATAAGTATTTCAAGTAAAGTCTTACAAACTGCTATATTCGTTTGGAATCTTGACGAATAATTAACGATGCGAAAGAAGCACAACAGTCCATTAAAGCGTTTTTAACGGAAACCTCTCCCATTTTTGCTTACGTAACAGTTTTTTTTTCAGATTTTGGTATGAAAACGACATTCCACCTTCATCACTGTTGCCAGAGCAACTGGCGGCCATCAGGAAAGTATCTCTCTCTGGACTACTCTGCACCGTCGACGACTCTTTGAGCGAAATACAACCCAAGGCGTTCGTCAAAAAGGATCCTTATCTGTAAGTTTTAGAATTCTAAATTGTACTTGAATAGTGTTTCATTTTACAGTGACCTCTAACAACCCTCAAAAACCAACAACCCATGAAAATAATTGATTCATAATACTATACAATCTTCTGACTCTTCTCATTAACCATTGCCAAAAGCCACCTCAAACTACTTATTTCAAAGGTAGGATTAATCCTTGAATTACTTTACCTCTGACTTGGGCCTGAGTCCATTACACACTTGAGATAATATCAGATATCGTCGCCGCCTGACACAGGAAGGCCTATTTCTTAATACATTTTACCTTCAGCATTCTCATGGGAGGATGTTGATGTTGGTCAAATTGTGGGTGGGAGGACCCTTTTCCCAACCGCCAAGGAAGACTGGACTCACAACTTTTTTTCACAGGAACGCAGCCCAAGATTGCTCCCAACACGGCCGCCTAGAACTCGCAGCGTGGCGTGACGAGACCGGCGCTAAGGCCGCCGAACGACTTTCACAGGACATGCTCAACGCCGCCCTGGAGAAAGCTAAGCAGGAGATGGCAGATAGGAAGAAGCTGGAATACATGCTTTGGGAAGCACGTGAGTGAATATTAAAATACGGATTATGTTATGCAAGCCTTTTTGGTAAGGGTTTATACCCATCAGAGAAGAAATATCGACCAATAGGAAGCGATGCGCGAGCGCAGCTGCAACGCTATCGGTGGGTTTTTTCCCCGTTCACCGCCTCGCAACGCAACCTCGCATAGCTGTGGAGGATACTCACCCTAAAGTAACCTTACTGGGCATCATTACAATAAGGTTTAAAGTTTAATCGATCAATCCATAAAGCGCCCCACTCCTACCAAGCGCCATAGTCAAAACACAAATTGGAGGAGAAGTAGGGTGCGACACTGCCCCACAAGATGACACCTTAAATCTATCATCTTAGTTCTTCATAATGATAAAGATGACAAATGATACCAAGCTGACGATGGAATAGTAAATTAACAATAGAAGATATTTGTTTAGATTCACAAGTCATCATCCTCCTAGCGTTTTTCCCGCGTTTTTGCGTTTTAGCGCTTTGGCACCTAAGGACACCAAGATTTGGCGTAACCACTAGTTTAACGAAACCGACTGTCATCTGACCTTCAAAACATTTTTGTTACAAAGTTCACATTTTATGGTTAATTTTACAGGTGGAGGAGCTGACCCTCACTCTCCCGTCGGTACCGCTGCCTCATTCTCCAAGGCCAACAAGTACGCACTGAAGCTGGCCAACACCTCTCTCTTCTTCGAGTTCGCCACCAATGAACTGCTCAACTCCATCAACGGAGGGTAAGTTACTGAAAGATTTGATTAGTAGAAGTACTACACTCCGTCTTCAAAGGCTCTCCTTTTCGTCCAAAAAAGGCGTTAGATAATTTAATCATTTGCCTAATTTCCATGGCCGATATTTCAGGATTTTTTTAGTATTGAAAAATATGAATACATATTTTTATATAGGCCTGAACTAGTCTAAGACTTAAATTAAGCTCAATTACTTTTAACTTTCACATATAGCTAATGTCATATTTTGTATTTTAGTCTGTGTAGGACTAGTCAGTACGTATTCTCAAAAATAAATAACAAGATCATAACGCTAATCTTGTAAAATATAAGAAATTTTAGGGACTAGCCTAATTTTATCCCATAATTTCCAGACACCGCCGCAAGCGTCAAGTTTTCGATGATTCCCTCGGCTTCCCGACTTCCACTGACTTTGCTGATGCCCTCCAATCCGTCGACGTGAGCGGTTTCGTCGGCCAGGACCAACTGGGCCCGGTCATTGAACCAGAGTGCGACGACAACGGCCAATGTGACGCAGACAGCCCATTCAGGACATACACTGGACATTGTAATAACCTGAGGAACCCGAATTTGGGAAAGAGTTTGACAACGTTCGCGAGATTGCTGCCGCCTGTTTATGAAGATGGTGAGTCGAACACAACGTCATTGCAATACAAAACTTCTGAGTAGCTAAGGTCTCTAACTCTAAGTGAAATATTAGCACGTGCAGCCCTAATTAAAACAGCTTAATTGAAGTTTTGCGTCAGAAAACAATCTGAATGCCTCTGACTTGGGACCTACTTCTACTACTAGTACTTAGTTTATTTTGGTTCTACGTGAATACCTAGAACTTTTCATACACTTCCACCTGACACTGCGTACCTCTCTACAACTCAACATGCATAACTTTTGCAGTGTAAAGAAAAGAGTCACACAGCATCACTTCTTTGAATGAAGACTAACTTCCAAGTACGCTTATCATAATTTTATCCCGTGTGATCAAACTTTTAAATAAATATTGATATTCTTCCAGGTGTCAGCCGGCCCCGAATAAACTCAGTGACCGGCACACCTCTAGTATCTCCTCGTATCGTCTCCACGGTCATCCACCCTGACATCTCCAACCTGCACACGCGATACACTTTGATGGTGATGCAGTTCGCACAGTTCGTCGATCACGAACTCACCATGACTCCTATCCATAAAGGTAAGATCTTTAGATACCTTCCGACGTTTAAATATGATTTCTTTTGTGGTGTTACACTCGAGAGCAAGTAGTGGCGTTATTATGGCTGTGGTCTTCTGTAAAGTGTATCTACTGCTGGATTTTCTTCTTATATACGTAATGCGTAGGGGCATCCATTGAAGAATAGACGTTGATTGAGAGATGTGTACATTGTTATCAGGAGCCGTAGCATGGTTGACTGTATCACGCGACAAGTGACAAGATAAGAGCGTCGTCTCGTTCTATCGAACGGTGTCAGCCAGTGACGCACGCTCTATCCTATCACCTATCGCGTGACAAGACCAACCATGCTTCGGCTGCTGTGTGCCATGTCTTATCATATCTTATCTAGATGAGGGCCCTTTCAGATACACTTTGGATATTTTGTGCATTTGCCCTCTCCTTTATGTCTACTCCCAAGCTCGCTCCATCATTTCTACAAACCAGATGATGCAGCTCAGCGGAAGTACAGTCAGCCTCATAAGTAGCTGAACACCTAAGTAACTTGTCATTTTCACTCGTTTGACAACTTCATATGGCAGTTGAACCATGACGTTTAATGCGACACGGTACAAAGGTGTTAAGCCCCTTATGAGGCCGACCGTACCTTGAATTCCTTTGGTTGCGGATTGCGGATAGCCGTTATCATAGTAATTCATTATTTGTCTGGCAAGGGCATGACATTCAAATAGTAAGTGTTCCATTGTCTCATCCTCCTCGCCACTATTAATTATTGAGCAATATGCATGCAGTGACCCCGCTGTTGTAGTAGTACCTCGAAATAGATGCCTCATCTATACAATACCATCTCCAGGTTTCCACGAATCCATCCCCGACTGCCGCTCCTGCGACTCGCCGCGCACCGTCCACCCCGAGTGCAACCCGTTCCCAGTGCCGCGCGGCGACCACTACTATCCCGAGGTCAACGTCACCTCTGGGGAGAGGCTGTGCTTCCCATTCATGAGGAGCTTGCCTGGACAGCAGCAACTTGGTAAGATATTGGAAACTAGTAAGGCCTTTAATGACAAAATATTTCTTTTCAGTAAGCTACGGCACATCTGTTTGTCCAATATTCCGCAGTGTCTCAAGGTGAGAGTCTTTGACCAGTGTTTGTTGCCAGTGATGACGTATGGCACCGAAACGTGGTCGCTTACTTACCTCATGAGGCTTACATAAGAAGGGTAATCGAAAGGGCTATGCTGGGAGTTTCTCTGCGTGATCGCATCAGAAATGAGGCTATCCGCAGCAGAACCAAGGTAACCGATATAGCCCTCCGAATAGCTAAACTTAAGTGGCAGTGAGCGGGGCACATTGTGGCGCTATTTGGGAGAGGCCTATGTCCTGCAGTGAGACGACTTTCGTATGATATGATGATGATTTATTTAGGTCTACCACTGAGTTTGAACTTTCTTTTCATTTGTTCTCTTCTTCTTTCAAGAACTTAAAACCAGCTTAGGCTAGCATGATCGCCTAATTGGGTTGTTCTTCTTTTCGACCGACAATAGCCTGTCCTTCGTCTTATTACGGCATCTCATTCGAGTTTACGGTTTTATAATGTTCGAATGAACGTCCATATTATTTTATTAATTAGTATTACCTATTTAATATTTCACTTTCTCTAACTAGCATTTTTTTTTTCGTAGAATGCGGTGACAGAGTGTTAAACCAAAATGTGGTCCCCACTGAAAGAGTCCACTTTGTCACATTTTGTTTTTTTAAACCAACCGTATTTTTTTTTTATATTGTCCGGAAAAGATACTTTAATTAGTTCTAATGAAGAAACCTATGCTTTTTTTTAATCGCACTTCAAACCCACAATTTTCGATAATTCAAAAACCAAAAAAACAGAAAACCCTCGGTTCATTGTCGGTAAAAAAGAAACGACCCGTTTACGAGTTTTATACCAAAATAGTGACATACTGGGTGATTTTGGGGTCATGATCCGAAATAGCCAAAAAAAGCGAATAAGATGGTCATACTGAACAACTTTTCCCATGGGACCAACCACGAAATCGCAAAAAAAACAGCTGTTCCATACATTAACTGTGAATTCATTGAGAGTTAATGGAACAGCTGTTTTTTTTTGTGATTTCGTGGTTGGTCCCATGGGAAAAGTTGTTCAGAATGATCATCTTTCGCTTCGACCCCAAAATCACCCAGTATTCGTATATCTTATGGTAAAAACTATATAAAATAAATACTTTGATAATTTAATTTTCATTGATGAAAATACCCTATTGCATTGGATCGTCAGGACCCCGAGAGCAAGTGAACCAGAACACGGCGTTCATCGACGCGTCGGTGATCTACGGGGAGAACCCGTGCATCGTGCGCAAGCTGCGCGGCTTCAACGGCCGCATGAACGCCACGCAGCACCCGCTGCTGTCCCGCGACCTGCTGCCGCGCTCCGACAGCCATCCGGAGTGCAAGGCCGCCAGTGGCTTCTGCTTTATCGCTGGTAACCAACGTTTTTAACCTCCGACGCAAAAAGAGGGGTGTTATCACTTTAACGTGTCTGTGTATCTGTGTATCTGTCTGTGGTATCGTAGCTCCCAAACGGATGGACCGATTTGAATGCGGTTTTATTGTGTCATAGATAATTGTAACCCGAGTGTTCTTAGCCATGTTTCATCAAAATCGGTTCAGCCGTTTTTGAGATATTGAACTTTGAAATGACAAAGTCGGTGGTTTTTCAACTTTTCTAAGTTGTAGTTATACAAGCTTTTATTTCACTTGCAATGTATGTGTGTGTTTGTTCGGGTGGAATCTTGCAACTCCCTTACTTCCAAACACAAACGTCTCAGTTATTGATAAAGACGAGGTCTGTCCGTGGCTAAAATTATTGGGTATTTGAAATAATGAGAAAACCTGTAGTATTCAGGTTTTAATAAACATAAAATTGTACATTGTTTCACATTATACACGGGGAAATCTTGAATGACAGTGACATGACAAGCAGGAGTAAAGTTAGAGGTTGGCTAGGAAGGAGGTTGCAACTCGCAGCAAATAGATCATATCACGTCAGTATTAAATGTTCTTTAATTGTATACAAACATTTGTTCCGCTCCAAAAACTGGTTCGAATGGCATCGTAAAAAAATCTTAGGTCACAAGCCCATTCTAAGTGTAATACTTACCTTTCAGGTGACGGACGAGCCTCTGAACAGCCAGGTCTCACCGCCATACACACCATTTGGCTGCGCGAGCACAACCGCATAGCCGAGGGCCTCAAGGGCGTCAACCCTCACTGGGACGCAGAGCTCATCTTCGAGCACACACGACGCATCATCACTGCTGAACTGACGCACATCATCTATAACGAGTTCCTGCCGAGGCTGCTGTCGTGGAACGCTGTGAATCTGTATGGATTGAAGCTGCTGCCTGCTGGTAAATATTGCCTATGCCTATGTTGTAAAAGTATATTTAAAAAATAGTAATGTACCCATCGTCTCACGCACGCTGTGAATGGTTTCCAGCAATGCTTAAGCTGCACCTCGCCCTGTTTTGCTGCAAGTGACACTTGTTGCCGTCAGGGCAGTTAGTTGTCAAATTCACGGAAACAGCTTAGCACATTATTTCTGATGGATGCATAGACTTCGATCAGCAGACTTCTATCAGTGGGCATGATAATAATGTCCATTTACTTCAGTTATAAGAAAACGTGGAATTCTAATGGGTGGTCATACTATCTATCTATTGTTCTAGACCCTTTACAACATTCAATTTTAATAAAACAGCAGATAGACCATTTATTAAATTGTGGAAACGAACTGGTTACATTGGCGTACCCACGGTGGGGCAAGGTGAGGCGCTTGCCTCACCCTGCTTTCTGACCCGACGTTATTTGACTACTTTAAAAACTTCTGGTACCCCGGGTACGCCCATGACTGGTTATACGCTCTTCGATTTAGATATACTAGGTATCTCGCAGTTTTGCATTAGTTATTAGGCGACACTTGTAAGTTCTTACGTAAGTCGTAAAATCGCTGTACCTAAGCAATATTTGTACTGAACAGTGAACGTAAGAAACTTACAGGTGTAAAGGCCGCCTTACGTCCGTTATCATAACTAAAAGCACAGTTTAACTACATACAGTCTGCAAGCTCGGGGCTGCGTGGGCCAACGATGGGGGGTACGTGGGGAAGCGGGAGGCGAGCACATTTAGCGCAAACTCATCGAGTTTGAGATATCGATTTTGAAAGAAATCGGACAGTATTTATATAATTTCAAGATGGTGGCCACTATTTGATAATCCAACCTCGGATTCGTATTCAGAAGCCCCTCGGACCCTCAGACATCGAATTTGAACAAAATCGGGGCATTTCGAGAATTTCAAAATGGCGGGCACTTTTTGAAAATCCAACCTCGGATACGGAGAAAAAAATGGTCGCAGTTTCTAAACTTATATTTCTATTTAAAGATCTGAGTGAGTGATGAGAGAGGCTTTATAAAAGAATTACATACTCGTACCTACTTATGAAATGCATGAAAATTAAACAATATAATAAATTAATATCTCTCCAAACATATTTTTGACAACCCTGACTCTTGAGCGGTTACGCTAAGCTGGTACGTAAATTCTAAGATGAATGAAGCTTGCCTACGGTTGTAGTTCTTTATACTGCGCTAAAAGCATATCTACCGCTGAGCACAGGCCTCTAAACTTCATAATTACAACGACATCTCCCACCTACCCGTCCAGGCTACTACAAGGAGTACTCGCCGACCTGCAACCCGGCGATCGTGACGGAGTTCGCGGCGGCCGCGTTCCGCTTCGGGCACTCGCTGCTGCGGCCGCACCTGCCGCGCCTGTCGC
This sequence comes from Epinotia nisella, assembly GCA_932294315.1. Taxonomy (NCBI): domain Eukaryota; kingdom Metazoa; phylum Arthropoda; class Insecta; order Lepidoptera; family Tortricidae; genus Epinotia; species Epinotia nisella. Next base: position 12,441,375 of record OW028682.1, on the reverse strand, counting down.
CGACCTACCAGCCCATGGAGCCGCCCATCCTGCTGCGCGACGGCTTCTTCAGGACCGACATGTTCATGAATGTGAGTCAACAATAACGGCAGTTAGACTCCGGCCAGCGAGTCGTGATATCGACACAAGAAAAAGTACCTAGGCAGTGAAAATAAACGCATGCTGGTAATACGAAATGTAATGACAAGTTTGCTATTGACCGCCGCAGCCAGGCCGCGCCAGTCTGTGAGAGGCTATAAAGGTAAGTACTTATAACTTGTAACATAGCTAATTTCATAGGTAAAATTGTTGCCATTATAAAGAATTTGAAAAAAAAGAAGCGGGTTGTGTCGGAGATACAACCGTTAATTAAGTTTAATTGGATACTTCTTTGTTGGCTATGGAACCTTAATAAAAAAAACCGGCCAAGTGCGTGTCGGACCACGCAAAACGAAGGGTTCCGTGCCTATTAATAAAAAGGTCGTATCGTCACAGAAATTTTACGGCACTTACGTCCTTTTCTTTGAGGAAGGCAGTTTTTCAGCAATATCTCGAAAACCTCTGAACCGATCTTGTTCAAAACAATTTTCGGTGAATGAAATTAATAAGCCCTATGTCCATTAATTTTTCCATATTTTTAAAATACACCGTTCAAAAATTAGAGGGGGGGGGACAGAATTTTAGTGACTTTCGGGGCGATTATCTCCGACCCTATTCACTTAATCAAAAAAAATGCTAAGAAACCTTACATTTATTTTGAAAGGCCTATCGATTGATGTGCCACACAGGGGGTCACAATGAAAAAAAAAATTTTGACTTTTAGTTTTATGTATGGAGTGCACCCCTAAAAAAATTTTTTTTTGTCATTTTAATTACAAAACTATGTAGCGGCTAACGAAATACACCTATCCTCAAAATTTTATTCAAATACACCTTACAGTTTTCGAGTAAAATGCCTGTGACATACGGACAGACGGACAGACGGACAGACGGACAGACGGACAGACGGACAGACGGACATGACGAAACTATAAGGGTTCCGTTTTTGCCATTTTGGCTACGGAACCCTAAAAACCGGCCAAGTGCTAATAATATATAATAATAACTGTCCATGTCCTAAATTGTATCCCATGGATTTGCGATTGATTTCAATCTAAAGGGAAAATCTACTTAGATAAGCATTTTCAATGAATTGTTAAATTCAAAGTGTTTTGATTATTTAAAGGAATCTGCTATTATGGTGTACCCGTAAAATATATATCTCAATTAATTCACTGAAATCTGTATAAGTATACAGATAAATCGGTATATATGGCAACATTGACTGACGTAGCTCATTTGACTCGCGATACATTGAAAATGGCGGTCATTTCAGCATTATTTTCATGACCGCCACATAAACTAAATAACATTTTGTGATTAACAACTAATGGCAAATAAAGGAGGATTAAAACATGTAACAAACAATTATCTGAAATCAGATTAGGCTTCCTTACAAAAAGTTATTCCGGAAGTCACGTGATACATTTCATAAGAACTGTTTACCCCTATACAAGAACGCGAGCAAAGAAGTATCTATACTGTATAGTTCAAAAAAAGCTTTTACTACTACTACTACGTGACTACCTAGTACCTAGTTCATACAGCACAAGCGTCTGCGTATGCGGTGTTCCATGAAAATGTCGTTCCTTGTAAAATAGAACGCCTTCATGCACCTTCATACAAATAATGAAAGACGTTCAAATGACTATCGTCCTAAGGATGGAAATGATAGCCGCGTTTTAATGAATAAAGACGCGTTAGGTACTCGCAGTGCATGCATTACTTGTTTGAACGATGTACTTCCACATCGCGAATAGCAGAGATTTTTCAGAGACAGAAAATCCATATTGACGATGCTTTTCCTGATTCCAGTAAGATAAAAAAGATAACACAAAGACTTTCCGATATCATAATTTTCTGAAGGTGCACGTTACTGAAAACGTTTTTCTATTTCAGCACGCAGAAATGGTAGACGAACTTATCCGCGGTGTCTCCTCCACCCCCATGGAGACCTTGGATCAGTTCATCACCGGCGAAGTCACCAACCATCTCTTCGAGGACCGCCGCATCCCATTCTCGGGCATTGACCTGGTGGCCCTGAATGTCCAGAGAGCGAGGGACCACGGCGTACCTAGCTACAACAACTACAGGGCGCTTTGTAACTTGAAGAGAGCTGCCTCTTTCGACGATTTGGCGAGAGAGATTCCTGATGAAGTTATTGCAAGGTAACTAGATATATGTGTTTAGTGTAGCAGATTTTTTTATCAGCCACGTCAATGTTCATCTGGCAATGCATGCTTCTATAGAATTCAATTACTAAATCTTAGCCCAGTTTGATTATTTACTTAAGCTCCTTAAGAGGCCTGTTTGTCCTTATACAACATCATTTTATTCTAAATCGAACATCATTTGAGTATTCTTCAAGAAATCTAAATAGCTCCAACTGGCTCAGGCATATGTTTGAAGCTAAGTCACTGATAATGATAACTCGTGGTCAGCAGACATATCATAAACGATTACCCAAGTGAAACAGAAACCTTTAAAAACTTCCCCTTGTCACAGGTTGAAGAGGATATACCCGACCGTGGACGACATCGACCTGTTCCCGGGCGGCATGAGCGAGCGGCCGCTGCAGGGCGGGCTGGTCGGCCCCACCTTCGCGTGCATCATCGCCATTCAGTTCCGGCAGCTGAGGAAGTGTGACAGATACTGGTGAGTTCGTCAAACAGTCACAGGTTGAAGAGGATATACCCGACCGTGCACGACATCGACCTGTTCCCGGGCGGCATGAGCGAGCGGCCGCTGCAGGGCGGGCTGGTCGGCCCCACCTTCGCGTGCATCATCGCCATTCAGTTCCGGCAGCTGAGGAAGTGTGACAGATACTGGTGAGTTCGTCAAACAGTCACAGGTTGAAGAGGATATACCCGACCGTGGACGACATCGACCTGTTCCCGGGCGGCATGAGCGAGCGGCCGCTGCAGGGCGGGCTGGTCGGCCCCACCTTCGCGTGCATCATCGCCATTCAGTTCCGGCAGCTGAGGAAGTGTGACAGATACTGGTGAGTTCGTCAAACAGTCACAGGTTGAAGAGGATATACCCGACCGTGGACGACATCGACCTGTTCCCGGGCGGCATGAGCGAGCGGCCGCTGCAGGGCGGGCTGGTCGGCCCCACCTTCGCGTGCATCATCGCCATTCAGTTCCGGCAGCTGAGGAAGTGTGACAGATACTGGTGAGTTCGTCAAACAGTCACAGGTTGAAGAGGATATACCCGACCGTGCACGACATCGACCTGTTCCCGGGCGGCATGAGCGAGCGGCCGCTGCAGGGCGGGCTGGTCGGCCCCACCTTCGCGTGCATCATCGCCATTCAGTTCCGGCAGCTGAGGAAGTGTGACAGATACTGGTGAGTTCGTCAAACAGTCACAGGTTGAAGAGGATATACCCGACCGTGGACGACATCGACCTGTTCCCGGGCGGCATGAGCGAGCGGCCGCTGCAGGGCGGGCTGGTCGGCCCCACCTTCGCGTGCATCATCGCCATTCAGTTCCGGCAGCTGAGGAAGTGTGACAGATACTGGTGAGTTCGTCAAACAGTCACAGGTTGAAGAGGATATACCCGACCGTGGACGACATCGACCTGTTCCCGGGCGGCATGAGCGAGCGGCCGCTGCAGGGTGGGCTGGTCGGCCCCACCTTCGCGTGCATCATCGCCATTCAGTTACGGCAGCTGAGGAAGTGTGACAAATACTGGTGAGTTCGTCAAACAGTCACAGGTTGAAGAGGATATACCCGACCGTGCACGACATCGACCTGTTCCCGGGCGGCATGAGCGAGCGGCCGCTGCAGGGCGGGCTGGTCGGCCCCACCTTCGCGTGCATCATCGCCATTCAGTTCCGGCAGCTGAGGAAGTGTGACAGATACTGGTGAGTTCGTCAAACAGTCACAGGTTGAAGAGGATATACCCGACCGTGGACGACATCGACCTGTTCCCGGGCGGCATGAGCGAGCGGCCGCTGCAGGGCGGGCTGGTCGGCCCCACCTTCGCGTGCATCATCGCCATTCAGTTCCGGCAGCTGAGGAAGTGTGACAGATACTGGTGAGTTCGTCAAACAGTCACAGGTTGAAGAGGATATACCCGACCGTGCACGACATCGACCTGTTCCCGGGCGGCATGAGCGAGCGGCCGCTGCAGGGCGGGCTGGTCGGCCCACCTTCGCGTGCATCATCGCCATTCAGTTCCGGCAGCTGAGGAAGTGTGACAGATACTGGTGAGTTCGTCAAACAATCACAGGTTGAAGAGGATATACCCGACCGTGGACGACATCGACCTGTTATCTAAATATATGCTGCATGAGCAATGGGACAGCTGCTTCTTCCAGGGGGGGCATCTCCAATTACAGCTCAACTTTGAATGACTTAGTGATCCCACCCCACATTATTCTCTTAACTAATTGAAGCATGTGCAATGTTTAAGGTATGAGAACGACAACAACGCCGCCCGCTTCACCGAGCAGCAGCTGTCAGAGATCCGTAAAGTGACGCTCTCGAAGGTGCTGTGCGAAAACTTCGACCAGAACAGCGACATCCAGCGAGCCGCTTTCGACTTGCCTAGCAATTTCTTGTAAGTTCTACCTTTACCTAAATATCATAAGCTAAATCAACACTGGTCCATTTAAATCTTCTGTCAACCGAAGAAACTTAATACGTGAAAATATAACCAACCAAACTCATCCGTTTTCTTTATATTTAACAATCTGAGCTAAAAACTGTTCTCCTATCGACATAAACAAGGTGTATTAGGAACTCCCCAACACACTCCAGGGCAGTAGCAAAATAGGTTTTGTGTGACGTTTTGGGCCATTTCGGCCTTAAAACGTGACCTGTCATGCTAGCTGGGCAAAAGGGCCTAAACTGGTTTTTTCGTCCCAAGAAAATGAATGTTTGTTTCGTGTTCAATGCCCCTGCAACTCAACAATTCATCAGAATATCGTGCTAATTCTGTATTCCCACGCGTAAACATAATTTCTTGTTATTATTACTTCACGAGATTTGGTTGAAAAATGCGATCTGTAAAGGAGAACAGACGGACATCTGCACACACACTGGACACCGGACATACGAACGATTTTCGGCCTAAGCTGAAGCATAGAACTTCGTTCGCTTCGCTCCCTTGTTCGATTAACAATAAAATTTGACCCGAATACTTTTCTTCTAACGAAATAGACAAGTTTTATTGGAAACGCCTCAACGTAAACAGAAAAATCGAAAACTGGTTTTTGCGTCCCGTGAAAATTATGTTCCGTTATGCTACCCAACAGGAATCAGTGTATGTAGGTAGGTACTACTGTATTAACTTAGAAAACATAAATCATCAGTTAACGATGAGCACAAATCATTATCGTCCGTACTGTGGCATATCGTAAGTTACGTCAGTCCCTTTAGTACAGTCGGCCTTACAAGGGGCTGAAAAACTCTTATACCGTGTCGCTTTGACGTCATGTTTAAACTGCCATACGAAATTGTCAAACGTGCGAAAATTACAAGGTTACCAAGATGTTCAGCTGCTTATATTATATGACGACCGCTTTAGCCTAGTTGGTAGTACCCTGCCTACGAAGCAAGAGGTTCTGGGTTCGAATCCCGGTAAGGGCATTTATTTGTGTGATGAGCACGAATATTTGTTCCTGAGTCATGGATGTTTTCTATGTATTTATCTATATAAGTATGTTTATCGTCGTCTAGTACCCATAGTACAGTCAGCATCAAAAGTAACTACGCAATCGAAGACGTCAAAAGTTCTTATTCCCTTTTAATAAAGACTTTTGACGTCTTCGTTTGTGTAGCTACTTTTGATGCTGACTGTACAAGCTTTGCTTAGTTTGGGACTAGGTCGATTTGTGTAAGATTGTCCGCAAATATTTATGAGTTCCGACTATATAGGAAATTTGTCATTCTAGAAGGGCGGCATTTTGTACTAACCAACCCTTGAAACGCAGGAACCCCCGCGTGCCATGCGCGTCACTACCGAAGTTGGACCTGTCGGCGTGGCGGGAGAGCTCGGCGCAGGGCTGCCTCATCGCCGGCCGCAACGTGCCCGTCGGGGACTCCGCCTTCCCCTCGCCCTGCACGTCCTGCATCTGCACTTCTGAAGGGGTGAGTAGCATCATTGTTGACATCCCTACTCCCTATCGACAGAGACAGACCGGATCCCGGCTCGGACAGCGGTACGATAGTGGAACTGTTCGTGAACCATGTTTCGACCACGGCTTCTATTAAGCCGCGGTTCACTGTACGTTAAGCTAGCGAGCCATAAAATGCAACCTATTAATTTCGATAGTTACGAGAACCTACATATGATTCAGGGCGAAACCTTTAAATAGTAAAATTACGTAGTAGTTTAAGAGGTAGTCCACAGTTTTTTTTTTACAACATAAATGTTTTTAAGGAGGTCTTTATTTTTTAACTTTAAAATGCAACCTATTAATTTCGATAGATACGAGAACCTACATATGATACAGGGCGAAGCCTTTACATAGTAAAATTACGTAGTAGTTTAAGAGGTAGTCCACAGTTTTTTTTTACAACATAAATGTTTTTAAGGAGCTCTTAATTTTTTTTACAAAAAAAAAACTAATTTAAGGAACAATTATTTCCATGAGCTGTTAATATTACATGTACAGTTTCATTATTATTGAGCACATGACAGATAGGTGATTTCGAGTATTTTCACACCAGATATCAAGGAGCCGTTTTTATGGTGTATTAATTGAGGTATAATATAACTACGAAGTCTACGAATAGGTATGGTATTTTCATCATTCAAAATTAAAGTAGTTTTTTATGTAGTTTTTACCATAAGAAATTATTTTGTTATATAAACATAAGATGTATTTTTTGTTTGAAAATTAAAATCGTAGCTTTATTATCTGTACCTAGGTAGGTACCTATGTCACGTGACCGAAACCGCCATTTTTGTCTTGTCAGAATAGCAAATGCTAAAACAAGTTTTCATTGTAAACAACATTTGACGTTTCTATGTTTCCGCACGTAGTATCTGATCCATGGACCGAGACCGGTTACCTTAATCAGGTTTTAAAACCCTATCCATAAGGTAAGGTAACCTTACTGATAGGGTAACCCTATTGTTATGGTAACCACCTTATCATAAGGTTACCAAATCGATAGGCTTTAGCCTGAAAAGAGGTTTTCCGGTTCTAAAAGCGATTTCCGATTACATTACAATAACGACAACGTGAATCCGCAGGCCCAGTGCGCATCGCTCCGCATCACGGACTGCGCGCAGCTGCTGCGCGAGTGGACGCGCGAGGCGGTGGCGCGCGACGACGTGTGCGCGGCGCAGTGCGGCGCGCAGCACGCCGCGCCCGCGCGCGCGCCGCGCCGCCCCGCGCTCAACTTCAAGTTCCCCGACCTGTCGCCGTTCGTCGCCAAGTGAACAGTGTTGGATCACGAAAAATAATCCATTATTAAAAAAAAAAAACGATTATTCGTTTCATAAAAATCGATTCTAATTTTGAAATAAATCGAGTATTTTATAATCGATTTAAATTTAGAGTAAAATAATCGATTTTTTTAAGCGGATACAATAATCGATTATGTAATAATCGATTCAGATTTTAATTTTTGGTTGATGTTAATTTAGACATCAATAATCGATTATTTGATAACCGAATTTTTAAAGCGGAATTCACATTCCTAGAACAGTGTTGGATGGACGTTAGCTGACGCGATCTTAAAGCCCTGCTTCAGCAGAAAAATAATGTCTTGTTACCAATGTGTTGGTTTACACCAAGACATTTTTTTTTTGCATGATCCCTTATTTCACCACTTGTATTGCAAGCGAGTCTCTTTCTAATGAAGGAGTTGAAATGGAGTTTCCGTTTGTAAAGTTACAGGCTATTGTGAAAGCCTAGTGACCATTATATTTTTGTAAAGGTTTACTTAAATGTAACAGTAGTTGTTTTCGAAGTACATCGGCACCATGAGTACGACGAATTTGACAGCTCGAACTTGCGACAATCGAAATCTATTCGAAGCGCGTTAGTTCGATTGCGAAGGAAGTAATGTGTGCATTCGATGGCCACTCATGATAACCGTACAGTAGGTATCAAACCGCGATTCGAATGGGGGTGACAGTTTTGCCATAGATATACTTACGTCAGTGTATATGAAATGACATCTATTACATTCCCAAAATAATCGCAATCGAATAATAAGTTAAAACTTTATATGAAAAGAACGACACCTAATCCCTGGGTTAACGCCAAGGCTCGAGGCATCCCATTAACTAAAAATGCATCGCGTCAACATTGATTCAAGAAACGGGTTATTCCCACCTATTACCACCAATTTTTTGCAGTGGTAACAGCTAGAAAAAAATCTCATCCTTTACCAGTGGGAACTAATGGGAATAACCCCAAGAAACGCGCGCTCGACACTGAATTCGATACAATGCCTATAGTACCTACGCAAACAGTCCGCTTTTTAGGTACTTTGCGTGTAAATAACCTTTAGACTACGTGGAGAATGAATGAAATCAGTTTGTTTTTAAAGTGATATTCCGTTATTTGAGTGTTGTGCAAAGCGAACCTTGCGTTTTATTTATTTTTAGGCCACATATGGTCAAACTGTAAAGGCATGTTTACGTAACTCTGGATTTGTAGATTTAAGTGCAAATGTGCCTTTGCAGGCATTTCAGATCAATGGATCGTTAAAATGTTGCTTTATGGAAATGTGAAAATGTATGTTTATGAAAAAAGTCCAACAACCTTGTTCAACCGTTTTTAACGGCAAAATTATTATTTTTAAGTGCCGGGAAAACCAATATAGTAGGTTATGCAACTGTCACATAATAGGCCTTTAAAATGAGAGTGTGTTGTTCTGAAAATAGCCATAATCAGGTTTCACAATACGGTGACACGCATGAGAGTCAAATTATTGTCAGTTGCATTCACAACTATCTACATTAATATTATGAAACGTCTGATTTGTTCAGGAACGATGCCCGCCGGTTATATTTAATAATTAATTGGTATTGACATACTGTCCTGACTTAAATATTGAATATCAGTATTGATTTGAATTCCACCACAAACCGCAGCTATAAATAAGAAAATAGTCCTAATGCTGGATGAGCACACTGTTTCTGAACGCATCATTGAGATTTCATTATACTTGTGTAGATAAACTAATTTAATAAATATAAGTCCCTCTTTTTAAATTATATTTAGGGAGTAGAAATAAAATACTTTCCAGTCTATTCCGTCCCTTGTGTATTGTAGTCTTATGTACTTAGTTGCAGAAAATTATATACTCCTTGTTTAAGATTATTCTATAACAAATAATTAAGTAGTTAATTATGTAAAATAAATAGTTGTTATTTATTAGACTAATTTACGATCTGTACATTGTTAAGACACTTCGTTATGGTGCAATAACGTGATGCTAACTTTAGCAAGAATGTTTCAACAGGTACCAAATTACATTTTTATAATTTTATACTCTTTCGAATTAAATTCTTTTTAATTGTAGCTAAGCATTTATGGCCATCGTTAGCTTTAATTTGATGTGGCGAAAACAAAATTAGGTTGTAAGTATTGACATAATGACGAAGAATCAAGTTCCAATAAATGTATACTACAAACTTATATCCACTGAATGTTACCAAGATGTACAACTTTCAATTATAAAATTCATAGTTACCTTAAATCTGCTCGTATTACCGATATGTGCTGTTCTAGTTGTATTAGTTATTTAAACAATTTTCAAAATTTGTCACTGCCTAATTGTAGTTGTATAAATTATTACGAAAAAAAAAAGCATTGGCCAATAAACAAGGTGTAATGTATGTCTAGATATAGTTTATTAATTATAGAATCACAAATCTCATCTAGTGACAAAAACAAGTAAACGAATATTTTGTTTAAAAATGCCGTTTTATTTAAACTATCATTTCTAAACTCAAATATAAAAGCTTATTATGTACAAATCACTTTATTTTGTTGCATATCAAGTCCATTTAGTTTCCTTCTTTTTACAATAAATACATTGCGTTTGAGTATAAAAAAAAATGTTGCGAAAAACAAACAACAACAAAAGTTGACGTTGTTACTTGGTTTCCAATATAAAGTCTTGATTTCAGGCTAGCCCCCGCGGAAGGTAGCGCAGGCCTGGGACAACGCCGCCGCGATAACACCAGGCGCACAATTTTGTTTGCACTCTCACTGCCTCTCAGGATCCTGGAACCAATATATGTGTGTTATGGGACAGTAAAGTTACAATTTCATTTCATTTATTCCTTGATAAAACATACTTTTACATGTATTTTTTTCTACGGTCAATATGCGTTCAAACCAATTCCCATAGTCGACTCTTACGACATCCACAGGAAAAATAGGTGGTGCCACACAACACACGGGTGACACAAAACAGAATAACGCAGTTCCAGTTGTGTTCCAGCAGGTTCCAATTTTAAAATTAATTCATACCGGTGGATATTTCACGTTTTAAGTCAGAAAACATATACAAATGACAAAAGATCTGCTAGATATCATAGTATACCTCACTTCATCCCGCCGCCAGTTTTGTATCCGTGACTTAGCTTAGCCTATGTGTTGTCTTGAAGGAGTAGGGAAATAGTAGTCGTCCGGGATTCTAGTCCCGGTATTTGTGTGTTAAACATATAGGTATATACATCTAGTACCCATTACGCAAGGTTTATTTAGCTAATATGCACATTACATTAGCAGCTTTTGCTATTTCCGCAATCCGGCAAGAAGCTATCGGTTTTGTTAGTCAGAGGGCTTTTTGTACGTAAATAAGTACTATTATTTTATTCGGGTCCGTATAATCTACGGCGCAATAATCCGTCTACGTATCTTTCTCTCTCTCTTTATGCATGGGTATACGATCAAGAAGTATAAGTTTCTGTCAAAAAAAAACATTTTTGGTACAAGCTTTTATTGCCAACTGTACTTTTTTGTATACCGTAATCAACTACTCGCTGAGGCGATTCTAACGTGCCCAAACTCAACGGGGTTATGTCGGTTAAATACTGAATTCCCATGACCACCTTCTGTCTCCCTCATCAGATCAGCTCGATGGTACCATAATATGGAATTGTCATCCAAACTATACCTTGACCCAACATTTCATCTCAATCGGTTGAAGATGTCTGCTTTAAAATTGAGTTGCAAGATTCCACCAGAACAAATACATACATTGCAAGCAGTGAACGAAAAAACCATAGAAGTCTAACTAGCGCCGAAAAGTGGCCCCACAAAAAGGATGCACATTGCCTTTATGCGGAGGTATGCGGACGTGAGGGCGAGGTGTCAAAAGGATGCCAAGCAGCCGTTTAGTTCCAACATGCGCACTTTAGAAATTTGTAGGTAATTCGCCTTCTATGCTTTTTTTGTTCGCTGATTGCAAGTTAAAAAACCGGCCAAGTGCGTGTCGGACCACGCAAAACGAAGGGTTCCGTGCCTATTAAAAAGGCCGTATCGTCACAGAAATCTTACGGCACTTACGTCCTTTTCTTTAGGGAAGGCAGTTTTTCAGCAATATCTCGAAAACCTTTGAATCGATCTTGTTCAAAATCATTTTCGGTGAAAGAATATAATAAGCCATGATTTTTTTCATATTTTTAAAATACACCGTTCTAAAATTAGAGGGGGGGAATACAATTATAGTGACTTTCGGGGTGACTATCTCCGACTCCATTAACTTAATCAAAAAAATTGCTGAAAAACCTTATATTTATTTTGAAAGGCCTATCGATTGATGTGCCACACGTGGGCTTACAATGAAAAAAATTTTTTTGACTTTTAGTTTTATGTATGGAGTGCACCCCTAAAAAATTTTTTTTGTCATTTTAAATAGAAAACTATATAGCGGCTAACAAAATACACCTATCCTCAAAATTTTATTCAAATACACCTTATAGTTTTTGAGTAAAATGCCTGTGACATACGGACAGACGGACATGACGAAGCTATAAGGGTTCCGTTTTTGCCATTTTGGCTACGGAACCCTAATAAAAAGCATGTAAAAAAAGGTAAGTACCTGTTCAGGCACGGGTGCGTGTCAGTTGGCGGCGACCTCCTTGAACCCGTTGGTGATGGGCGCGCTCTCGTTGCTGCGCCGCCACAGCCCGTACACGCGGCCCGGCACGCCCTGCGGACACAGGGTCCCAGTCACATAGGCATAGTGTTTTATCCTAGCCAAAACACTCTAAACGAACTAAGAAAGATTGAAAGGCTAACTTCGGCAGGAGCAAAAATGGCATTTGAATCTATACTCCAGGCAAAATACGGTTTCGAAAAACATTAATTTATAATAGCGTTTTTTTTTTTGTTTATTTCATTCTAAAATGCTTTATTCAAGAATCCAACAAACTTTTCACCCGGAAGTAATTATATAGATTTAAATTAAACATTCATTGTCTTTTTTATTTTATTTATATTGAATATTTTAAAGCAAATGTAAATGAACCTAAATAAAGATAAAAAAAATATTAATATTTATCCGGACTTTTAAGGAACTAATTAAATAAAAAAAAATTGATGTCTGATTTTTTGTTGGATTTTGCCTGTAGGTAACTATTTAATTGATAATATATACGTAACATTAAAAATATTAGCTATTATAAATTATTTCCAAATTTGACATTTTTTCCATACAATTTGTCAGTTCATTGCCTGGACTACTACTGCCTAATAAGGCCATAGGGTGATAACATCATTAACGATTATTAAATACAAAAGCTCAACAATACGATTTTGTACGTATAAAGCCATTTGGACCGAGAGACACAATATTTCCAGTTATTTGTACCAAGTATGGCGACCCTTCAGGGGTCTAATTAAGTAATGAAGAAAAGGAAAATGATGGTCATAGCGTTGGTACCGGCGGCCCAAATGCGTGGGCGATAAACGCGAACGTGTCGGATAAATTACGAAAGTCGAACGATTTGTTACACAAAAATTCCTGTATTTTCCGATAGTCGATGAAAAAAAAGAAGAAGGCGGTAGCGTAATGCCATACTTCTCCGGTGTGAAATACAGCCCGCCATATCGACGAGAACATATTCAACCATTCAATTCAACCATGTGTACCAGGCTAATTTTTGCACAGCTAATCATCACCAAAATTCAACTCACCATGCCATACTTTCCCGACGGTTCCAAATGGCCACCATAAAGGCGTAAATTTGTTTTTTTTTGCTAAATACTCAGGACAAGGTATGGTAATAATAATACCACATCCGAGCGAGATGGTAAAGGGAAATATCATTCGTTGTCCTTGTCATGGTTCCTGAGGTTGTGGCAAATAAACCATTACCCGCCCAAATTAAGTAGGTTGTTTATGGTAAGCCATCAGCCATTTTAAGATCAATTCTTAATTTAGCCACGTAGAAGCTTTTCCGTTCCTCATTGCGGCAACACGTATTGCTTGTCCTGAGTATTATAGGTCCGTGGGGAATGGAGAGCCGGAGAAGAGAGCGTACCTGCCACAGCCGCACAGTGCCGTCCTCAGAGCCGGTCGCGTACAGCTCCCCGTCGGGCGACCATCGCACGCAGTGCACCGGCCCGAAGTGCCCTTTGTTACACTCTGAAAGAGGAGGTTAACATATTAAACGTACTCATTATTGCAATTTTAAATTAAAGGAGAGAACCAACCAACATGTCTCATCCAACCTCGATATCTTCAAGGTAAGAGTGAACACGCATCTTCTGGGTGAGCGTGATCCATCTTAAACCTTGTCTTAACTTTCTATCAGGTTAGATGAGGATCAACGGCTACCCCATTATTTAAAAAAAAATTAAGTAATCGGACCTGCGATCATTCGCCAAATCTGGGTGATCGCTTTAGCCAATAGAGCCAGTAGTCGTATTTGACTCGACGACACACATCGAAAGATATATTATCATCTCGCATAACAAAGGTTAACTTCGATAATCATGGCATAATATAATCACAGTCATGAATGCCACAATTCATTTACATTTGTATTATATTTGAAAGTTGAAACGTCGGTCAGAATCTGTCAGAACTCTCTAATTACAAGATTATGATTAACATTAACAAAAATAAATTAAAACTAAGTTAAATCTAAAAAAACCGGCCAAGTGCGTGTCGGACCACGCAAAACGAAGGGTTCCGTGCCTATTAAAAAGGTCGTATCGTCACAGAAATTTTACGGCACTTACGTCCTTTTCTTTGAGGAAGGCAGTTTTTAAGCAATATCTCGAAAACCTCTGAACCGATCTTGTTCAAAACAATTTTCGGTGAATGAAATTAATAAGCCCTATGTCCATGAATTTTTCCATATTTTTAAAATACACCGTTCCAAAATTAGAGGGGGGGACAGAATTTTAGTGCCTTTCGGGGCGATTATCTCCGGCTCTATTCACTTAATCAAAAAAATGCTAATAAACCTTATATTTATTTTGAAAGGCCTATCGATTGATGTGCCACACGGGGGGTCACAATGAAAAAAAAAATTTGACTTAGTTTTATGTATGGAGTGCAACCCTAAAAATTTTTTTTTGTCATTTGAATTACAAAACTATGTAGCGGCTAACAAAATACACCTATCCTCAAAATTTTATTCAATTACACCTCATAGTTTTCGAGTAAAATGCCTGTGACATACGGACAGACGGACAGACGGACAGACGGACAGACGGACAGACGGACATGACGAAACTATAAGGGTTCCGTTTTTGCCATTTTGGCTACGGAACCCTAAAAAGGCCCTCGAGGCATTTTACCGAGGATGCTGGCGGCATTTCCTCGCTGAAAGGAGATATATTTGTATTATATAAACAATATCGAAGACCTATTCAGAAACAATAAATCAGGTATTACTCGAAGATGCTCAACAATGGACAGTCACAGATTTAATTTTAAGTGATCAAGCGTGCCTGCTGCTGGCTCTCACTCCCAGCCACTTCAAACTGCGGCCGTGTCGTCTATACTAATATTACAAATAGGTAAAGATTGTAGTTTTGTGAGTTTATAAGTTTGTGCAAAGGGGTAATCTCCGGAACTCCTCGTCCGATTACAAAAGTTATTTCACCAAGAAGGATTCTTCGGGAAGGACATAACTATCTTTTCACTTCTCATGCTCGATAAGTGTATCATATTAGGCTTAGCAAGCGGGGCTAAAGTAGTACATTTAGCCCCCAGGGAAAAAATGTATTCATATTTATGATTTTTAAAACATTTAATTTGACCAATCAAAACACTTCACTGTATTAAATCCACCAATCACAACTCTTTCAAAGAACATTTGTATTTGCTATCAACCAATCAGAAAACAGAATTAATTTCAAATATTAGGTGTTTTTTAGTCTCTAATTCACAATAATTAAAACAAAAGACGCCTCTGGCCGTCAACGACGCGCCTGTAGACGGTCAGGCGGCCAGGCCAATACACGGTGATTAAATACTGATGATCCACAATAGCTGTCTCCTCTATCTATAACATGCAATGAGAAAGAGACAGCGCATGGATCGCGTGATAATACGAGTACTTCAGCGTGTATTGGACGCCTCAGAGGCGTTTATTCGTGGTGTCAATATTTTGTATCTGTGTCAAAGCAGTTTATTTAAAAAAGTATGCCGCCAAATTGAATAATCTTTTCGCCTTGGAATTTATAATAGATTGTGGATGGAATCTTTGTTTTTACTATTTTCTCGCAGTTGAAGTGAAAAGTAGAGAGTATAACTCGGGTCTAAAAACCATATTACCCCTCGAAATATATTCCCTCACTTCTCTCGGGAAAATAACCATCTCGTTTCTCGCCCCTTGTCACACAATCTACTATTTATCACGCGGCACTTTTAAATACGCAAGCGGAGCCTCGCGGGCACCTAGCATCTAATAAGTTGTCAGAGAAACTCACCTAGCTCAGTGCCGGTGTTATAATCGAACTTGTAGACCTTAAGGTCCTCTCCGCCGCAGACGAAAGTGGCGCGCGAGGGCGCCAGCGACGCGGAGTAGCATTTTGTGGGCACAGCCACCTCGCGCATCCTGCGCATGGTGTCCGTCGAATAGAACGATACGTTTGTACCTGCGAGATTTTTTTTTTTACAAAGTTAGCACGGTTAAAATAATAATAATAATATTTGTGGACAATCTTACACAAATCGAACTGGGGGCCTACCGCGAAACGAAATTCGTTTTCGTTCGTGTATCTCCGTCTCTGTCATACTTGCTAGTTCGAGCGACAGAGACGGAGATACACGAACGTCTACTCCCTTTGTCTCTGTGTGTCTTTTGTGTAGTGAATAAATGTCTTCTTTCTTTTCTTTCTTCTTTCTAACGAAAACGAATTTCGTTTCGCGGTAGCCCCTCTGGTCCCAAACTAAGCAAAGCCTGTTCTATGGGTACTAGACGACGATAAACATACTTATATACATAAATAAATATTTTTAAATACATACAAGACATCCATGACTCAGGATTTGACAACATGACTCGTGATCATCATCACACAAATAAATGCCCTTACCGGGATTCGAACCCATGGCTTCGTAGGCAGCGTCACTACCAACTAGACCAAAGCGGTCGTCAAATACATGTATGTACCCGATGTTTTTTTGTTAGCAATTTTCTGAGTTATTTCTAATACAATGTTTTGAGATTCTTTAGAATTAAGACAATATAAGTATAACATAATCTTAAGTGTTATAAATAGTGATAAAGTCCATATATTATCAATATTATCATCAAAAAAAAATGTAACAAAAGAGGAAAGTTAAAAGTCAGTCGATTGACATGCTAACTTTGTACAAACTTTTCTAGAACTGCACAGATTATATGTTACAGTTCCCATACAATATTTTGCAATAGAATCGCAAGTTCCTTTCATCAGATCGGAGACGTGATTTCAGTACTGAAACACGCCTTTTCCTAAAGCCAGAAATTTAATTGAGAAAAGCATCCAAGAAAACAGTTTCCACACGCCAATTTCTGTTACAAAAGAGAACATTGAACTTAGTGTTATGGCTCTACCTTATATGGAGGTATTCTCAAACAATCATGTTTTGATTAGGTGTCTATTTATTCTAGGCTAATAGTAAGCCTAGGCTAATAGTAAGCAAATACATTGGAAAATTATAAGATTATTGAATAGCGGTACTTAATAATAATAATATCCAAAAATATTTGGGTTTCGAATATATGTATCTTGACTACATTGTTATTTCTAAGAAGCCAAAACACTATTGCGTAAAATTTCGTAAGTTGGGTCCTTAACTTTCTTTTTTAACTCAGCCAACTTAATCAAGACAATGGTTGACGGTATTTTGCCTCATCTAAAGATTCATAAAAGCAAATATGAATACAACTTTACAAATTCAGATGCTTATCAACTTTTGTCAAAAAAAAGTCATTTCCGAAGAGCGTTGCCTCGCTTTTTCTAGTGCGCGGAAGCCATAATCGTGTCTCTTACCCGAAGTCGTGGCTTACGAGAGTCAAAAAATCACCTTAATGCTGGTTATCGAACAATTTAATGGTCACGCTAAAGCTTAAGCTTAAGTCAGTTTATAATCCAATCACCAAAGGGGTTAAGATATAGGTTGTATAATAATCCTCCTTGTCCGTGAAACCTTGCACATTTTGACTTCTTCTGACATTGAATTTAGCTCATAGATAAAACTATGAGCGTTGAAGTAGGTCAGAGGTCATAAAATTAAACTAAATTAGAATAGAATAGAATAGAAATATATTTATTTGGTGTGATAAAGAAATTACACAAGTGTATAGTTACATCTGAAATGCACCAAAATGGATGCCACTCAGCATATGCCAGCAGCAATATATGCTAAAGGCGCTGGTTTTCAGGGCACCCAGAATATTCGGTGATATGCGTACAATATAAACACTGACAACACCGACGTGCGAAAATGATCGTGTTTTATTTTTAACTGTGTATCAGAAATGAGGCTATCCCCAGCAGAACCAAGGTAACCCATATAGCCCTCCGAATCGCTAAACTTAAGTGGCAGTGGGCGGGGCAGATTGCACGTAGAACCGATGGCCGTTGGGGCGGAAAGGTTCTCGATTGGCGACCACGTACTGGAAGACGCGGCGTAGGTAGGCCCCCACAAGGTGGACTGATGACCTGGTAAAGGTCGCGGGAGTCCGCTGGATGCGGGTGGCGCAGGAAGGTCACTTTGGCACTCTTTGGGGGAGGCCTGTGTCCAACAGTGGACGTCTTTCGGCTGATATGATGATGATGATGATGATGATCTAAACGTACGGCTTTTAAAGCGATATTAGTATTGTACAATGAATATATGAGAACTCACCATGTGCTACTGTCAAAATGGCGCCATCCCTTGACAGTTCTAAGCTGTTCGGGATAGATGTAAACTCTATTTTGTCCACCTCCTGAAACACAAGGTGTATACTCGTTAGAGAAAAGCAGTTTTACACGAAACGGCATTCTTCAGCTGTACTATAGAATAGACAAACACAAAAAAGTTTATTTGCATGTGCACACAATATATAACAACAACTTAGGAAATCTGAAAAACCCCCGACATTTTCATTTCAAAGTTCAATATCTCAAAAACGGCTGAAACGATTTTGTTGAAACGTAGCTAAGAACACTAGGATTAAAATTATCTATGACACAAAAAAACCGCATTCAAATCGCTCCATCCGTTTGGGAGCTACGATACCACAGACAGATAGACAGATACACATACACGTTAAACTTATAACACCCCTCTCTTTGCGTCGGAGGTTAAAAATGGAACGAAAAATAAAACAATGATTAGCCGCTGAGCTGCATCATCCGTTTTGTGGAAATGATGGAGCGAGCTTGGGAGTAGGAATAAAGGACAGGGCAAATGCACAGAAGATCCCACTGGGTCGAAGTGTATCCAAAAGTGTATCCAAAAAAAGATAAGATAAGTTATAAGATAAACAGTGTGCCAGCAAAAAGGATCAAGCTCAGGATAGTGCTGCAGCATAGCGACTGCAACACTGATTTTCAAACCTTATCGGTGATAAAACATTAAATCAATTTGCGTGCTATCATCAGCGACAGTTGTGCCAAGAGTTGTTTGTGTAACACAGGATTAAATATGACCCACTACCTCTACGAGATCATTATGTTCACGCGGAGACATCTAGCTGAGTTCATGCGAGGGAAATTGAAGGCAAGTGCCTACGCAGCACAGGAAACCTTCGGTCGGTGCTTTCGCGCCGACTTCGGTCGTCGCGAATTTCTTTCGTGCGTCGCACAGTTCGGCACGAAAGAAATCCGCGTGTCATTGGACCAACGTATTATGAGCATCTGCCCGATGACATAAAGACTGAGTGCTGCGACGAAGCATTTAAACGCAAACTTAAAAACCATTTAATGAAAAAAGTCATTCTACTCCGTAACAGAACAACGTTCATACAAATTACGTACGTATTACATAAAATTATAATTTAATTATTATTTGACATTTCAGTTTTGATTATTTATTTACAATGCACTTTGCTCTGAAAGTGCGCCTTTATGGTTCAACATAAACGCGGGAACTCGTCTATGCCCGCGCGGCGGAGCGGTGCGGCGCGGGGCCGTGCGGGAATGGATTTCGGGCCAATTCCCACACACGTGCGAGAATGATTTTTTATTTAGTTTTAGATATTTATTATTATTTTTATGACATGATTTTCTTTGATTTAATATTGCAATTATTGGTACCTGTATCCAGGTATGACCATATTGTTATTTTTTATTCTTATAATTGACATGTTTTCCATTGTGTACCTACGAAATGAAATGAAATAATCCATATTAATATTATAAATGGGAAAGTGTATGTGTTTGTTTGTTTGTTTGTTTGTTTGTTTGTTTGTTTGTCCGTCTTTCACGGCAAAACGGGGCGTCGAATTGACGTGATTTTTTAAGTGGAGATAGTTGAAGGGATGGAGAGTGACATAGGCTACTTTTTGTCTCTTTCTAACCCCCCACTTCCCCAAAATGGGGGGTGGAAGTTTGTATGGAGCATTCCGCAATTTTCAAGGTAGAAAGCTAAAAATTGGTATGCGGACTATTTGTGACTAACAAAAAAATCGTGCATCATTTTTTTTTGGAAATCTGCACTCAACCCCTTAAAAGAGGGGGTGAAATTTTATATGGGGGTCCAGATATATAGAGTCGATATGTAGAGCCGATATGTAGTCGATATGTAGAGTCGATATGTAGAGTTGATATGTAGAGTCGATATGTAGTCGATATGTAGAGTCAACACCTATCTAAGTACACAGTGGACATCTATCTAAATATGTAGAGTCGATATGTAGTCGACATGTTAGAGTTGATATGTAGATTCGATATTTATAGTCCATATGTAGAGTCGATATGTAGAGTCGATATGTAGATTCGATATGTAGAGTCTATGTTCGATATGCAGTGTCTATGTAGAGTCTATCTAAATATATAAAAGACTGAAACTGAGATGCACCTTTTTTGTAGACGGTTAACATTACTCTTAGTACGCGGGCGAAGCCGCGGGCAAAAGCTAGTCTTAAATATAATTAAAAAGTAAATTGCGTAATTATGTAAATGATCGCTATATGAAAAGTAATATAATATAATATACAGTATATTGTGTGTGTTTGTATGTGGCGTGTCGGATGCTGCTCGCGTGCGCCCTGAACTGTTCCATGGAGACCCTAATACAAGTTACATCTGCGTTGACTCACCTGTCCAGTATTACTGTCCCACACGCGCATGGTAAGGTCATCGCTGACGCTAGCGATCTGCGAATTGTGCAGAAAAACAGCGTGTCGGTTGCTGCTCGTGTATTCATTGAACTGTTCCATGGAGACACTAATACGAGTTATATCTGCGTTGACTCACCTGTCCAGTATTACTGTTCCACACGCGCATGGTAAGGTCATCGCTGACGCTGGCGATCCGCGAATTGTGCAGGAAAACGGCGTGTCGGATGCTGCTCGTGTATGCACTGAACTGTTCCATGGAGACACTAATACGAGTTATATCTGCGTTGACCCACCTGTCCAGTATTCCTGTCCCACACGCGCATGGTCATGTCATCGCTGACACTGGCAATTCGCGAATTGTGCAGGAAAACGGCGTGTCGGATGCTGCTCGTGTATGCACTGAACTGTTCCATGGAGACACTAATACGAGTTATATCTGCGTTGACCCACCTGTCCAGTATTCCTGTCCCACACGCGCATGGTCATGTCATCGCTGACACTGGCAATTCGCGAATTGTGCAGGAAAACGGCGTGTCGGATGCTGCTCGTGTATGCACTGAACTGTTCCATGGAGACACTAATACGAGTTATATCTGCGTTGACCCACCTGTCCAGTATTCCTGTCCCACACGCGCATGGTCATGTCATCGCTGACACTGGCAATTCGTGAATTGTGCAGGAAAACCGCGTGTCGGATGCTGCTCGCGTGCGCGCTGAACTTTTCCACGGCTGGAAACCAATACATCTTTATACCTTTATCCATAAACGGTCATCAAACCTATTTTAGCTAAAATGCTGTTAAAATCTCTTTGTTTTAGAACCAATCAACTACTTGTGCTGCTGGAAAAATGTTTAAACTGTGATTTTATAGCATTAAAATAATAAAATCCACTTAACATGTGTTTTATTTGTATTGGTGAACCCATTCTATAGAATATAGAATATATATATATATATATATATTCTATTTTCTCCTGGCTTACCCGGACTAACTAACAGGGGTTTGTTAAGTTTAATAAATAAGGGGGTACGTGTTTACCGTGGATGAATAAATCAAGAGACCCGAAAATGACTACACAATGTCGCTTTCCTGCAAAATAATAAGCTTGTCATACAAAACAGTAGCGGATCCAGGGAGAGGGCTAGGGCGCTCAAGCACTTCCCAAAACCATTGAAGTCCTTCCTGGAAAATCTTCCATTAAGCTAAAATGTAATTTTAGTAGGATCATCAAATCAATATTCCTATTCCTAAGTAAAGTAAAAATTGTTTATTCATGCCAAAAAACTTTAAATTTATTACACACTTCTGGGTCGTTCTTCTTTTTTACCGACAATGAACCGAGGTTTTTCTGTTTTTTTGGTTTTTGAACTATCGAAAATTGTGGTTTTGAAGTGCGATTTAAAAAAAAATGCATAGGTTTCTTCATTAGAACTAATTAAAGTTTCCTTTCTGGCCAATATAAATATTTATTTACGGTTGGTTTCTAAAAAAAAACATGTGACAGAGTGGACTCTTTCAGTGGGGACAACATTTTGGTTTACCACTCTGTCACGGCATTCTACGAAAAAAAAACATTTAAAAAAATGCTAGTTAGAGAAAGTGAAATATTAAATATCACTAATTAATAAAATAATATGGGCGTTCATTTGAACATTATAAAACCGAAAACATCATTACTCAAATGAGATGCCGTAATAAGACGAAGGACAGGCTATTGTCGGTCGAAAAGAAGAACGACCCTTCTGCCAAACCACAGTGCGGATTATGATGATTATTTGTTGTATTTAAGTAATCATTTCAATATAAAACTTAAAGTAAATATTAGGAGTTATTTTTTGTTTTACAGTAAGTCATAAAGTGCCGAATATTCGGTATCTTTTCAAATTCAAATTATTTACTCATTTTTTGCCGACTAGTCGCCGACTATAAAATTGGCCGGATAGTCGGTTTTCCCGACTAGTCGGTACATCGCTAGTAGGTAGGTAACATTATAATACCCAGTAATTACTTTACCATAAATGCATTTGCTTTCGGCAAGGACTCTGACACAATAGACTTTGTTGTGATCTCAAGGAAAATTGTATTTTCCTGTATCAGTCTGATATTGTTTGAGAGATGTCCATTGCCCAATATAGCTACACGTTACATTGATTGTATCATTCTAACACAACCGCTGAGGCCACGACTTCGAGTAGCGGTGGGCAGCGGTGCGCCATGCGAGAGGCCGCGCTCCGATCTCTTGCTCACACGCATGTAAGTTGGTAACGTTTTACATTTCCTTAGAAAAGCACAATGTTCAATTGAATGCAATTAATAATTGTTATTTTTACAAGCTTTACATTAACTTGACTTGTTCGTATGTAAGTATATAAGTAACAAGTAAGTTGTCCGTCAAAATTTGCAATCCATTTTTCAGTCACTTGCCGTTAGCCGATTGAGCTAAAATTTTGGGTATTAGTATAGTTTGGATAGCAATTCAATATTATGGTACCACCGAGCTCCAGAGAATTCAGTATTTAACCGACGTAACCCCGTTGAGTTTGGGCTTTAGAATTGTCTCTAAAGTAGACGATGATGGTTAGAAAAGTACAGTCGGCAATAAAAGTTGTGTATATAACAGATTTTCTGGGTGGGCATAGGCTATATTTTATCCCGCGGGTTTGCCTGTGTTCTTTATAATATGCGGGCGAAGCCGCGCAGGGAACTAGTTTTAGTATAAATGATGAAATATTTTTAACTTTAATTCTCTGTGCCTGCACTATGATGACGCGGACGAAGGATAATGATAATTGATAAAATTAGTGTAAAACTATTAAAACTCACGTCCTGCCTCAGGCTTGTTCAAATCGAACACCCTAATAAGTTTCTCATTGCTTGCCGTAAGGAGCATCGTGTCGTCGGCATTGAAGTTGACGCTCTTTACTATGTGGTCGTGGTCGAACGTGTGCACCACCTCACCGTAACGGGCGTCCCAAATTTTAGCTGAAAAGATAAAAGTTGGTTTACGCTACGTGACAAGTCTTGGGTATAGGGTTCACTGCCTTTCATCCTGATGTCGTAGTTTATTAACCAAAATTGAACAAGCGAGCGAAGTGAACAAGCTCTTCGCTTCAACTTGAGTCAAAATTCTTTCATACGTCCGGTGGGTTTTTTTTAAAGACCGTTCGCAAATTTTACAGCTCCCAGAGTCATTCGTAATAATTCGGTAGTTAAAGAATTACGACACCAGATTAAAATTATATGATACTTTCAAAAGGGGGGCCGTCGAATTAAACGAATTACGACGTTAGGGGCCGTCGAATTAAACGAATTACGACGTTAGGATGAAAGTCGCGATAGTGACCCCCATTGCCATGACTCCTGGCATGTAGCATAGTTTTATACCTGGCTTTTGAATAATAGGAACAAGCAAGGACATGAATATGTCTAGAGATGATTGTTTCTAAGTCAACAAAGGAGGATTGTTTATTTTCTCTCCACTGCCCAAAGGTTGCCTGGAAGAGATCGCCTGTTGTTTGACTATGCTTTTATTTGATGTGTTCTGTACCGCTTTTGTATTACTATTGAGATGTGCAATAAGGGGTATTTGAATTGTTTTATTGTGTTAAGTGTGGTTTGCACACCTGAATAAAAGTTTGTATTTTTAACCTGACATAAAATGCCAGGATATATTTTTATTACAACCACCATCAAATTTATCATAAAATGTAACATGCAAATCATGCAATGGTACCTACTCGAAATTTATCTGTACAACATCATAACGGACTCTGACAGATTAAGTACTTAAACTGTATCTGAATGCGAGGGACTACGCCTGTCGTGATTATCTACGAGTACCTACGTAAGTCAATCCGGAATGGACATTTACGTCCACATTTGTGACGGGTGAATAGGCTTGTGTCCAAATATTTTTTACGATGCCATTCGAACTAGTTTTTGGAGAGGAACAAATGTTTGTATGGGAGCAACTACAATTAAAGAACATAAATACCCAAAAAATTGAGTTAAAGACGGAGCTCGCTGGCGGCAGCAGAAAATGTTTCATACTGATTAACATTGAATCATGAAGTCACAGTGTAATATTTGTACTAATCGTTGTATGGAAAATCAAGTAAATTGCTGTTTCAGTCGCCAAATACTGCGTTTAGGACCATAGTTGTCGTACAATTTTGTTTCTATAAAAGCGTAAGGATCCTATTGGTAGCTTTAAATTTATTTTTGGAAAAAAAAAACATATTTTTTCTAAACTTTCTAGGTCCATAAGTTATTAAGATTTTAATAGGACCATAGTTGTCTTACAATTTTGTTTCTATAAAAGCGTAAGGATCCTATTGGTAGCTTTAAATTTATTTTTGGAAATAATAAAAACATATTTTTTCTACACTTTCGAGGTCCATATGTCATTAAGATATTAATTATACTTTGTAATTTATACTTAATTACATTTATTTATGGTTTACTATACATTTAGCATCACTACGTTATCAATTTTAACATATGGAAACTACCCAATTGAGGGACTGTATAATCGGCAACTTCTTATTTAAACAATACTATAATTATAATGATATGTTATGTTCATATATTTGTGACCCTAGCACAATATGGCCAGCTTTTTGGACCAGGTGAATTCAATGGTTGGTGACCGTACTTTGAATAAACTGTTATTTTGGATGTACTTGCTTACTTGCTTGTACTTGAGCTATTGCCAAAGATACCAGTTGTTTTATAAACACATTCTGACTTTTAATTGTAACTCTAGGGATCTTGCGAGACAATACCAAATCACTTCCAGAAATGATTTCATGATTCATTCAATCATGATTTGGTTACCAAGGTTAGGTTATAATATATATACCAATACCAAATCATTTCTATATATATATGGTAAATAAATCCTATCCTACTATGGTTTAGTGTAGTTTGGGACGTTATACTTGGGGAAAACAATTTTCTCAAATTCCGCGCAAATGGAAAGCCAATTTATGAAAGTTTGTTACAAAAGTTTCCTAAATTAATACACTGTTAGCCTGCGAATGTCAAATTACGTTTTGTATGGAAATCGAACCACCTTAAATACATTGAAAACATCCAAGACTCAGAAACAAAATATTCATGCTCATCACACAAATATTTGCCCTTACCGGGATTCAAACCCAGGACCTTCAGCTTCGAAGGCAGCGTCACTAGGCTAACTGGTCGTCATCACTGAAAGCTGAATTGGCCAATACTAGTTAGTTTCCAGTATGCTAGTAATTTTCATACCTGAAAAGTCAGCAGCCCCACTAGCTGCCAGGTTGGCATTTTGTGTCAAAGCAACTCCCCACACAGCACCCTTGTGGCCCTCGAAGGTGCCAATCCAATCACCTGTCTCACCTTGCCGCAACATGGGCTTGCCATCTACAATGGAATTCATAATTATGTACTGACACATACATTATTTATAGGCATTGACTTTGAAATAAGATGCCTATAAATGGATCAGCATAATCAAGCTTTACTATGTGGAAATGCTTTGCAAGTGCTGCATGGAAATGTATGTTGGGTTCTGTAACAGGGAAATAATGAGATAAGAAATATCAACTCCTCCATTCCGACCAATAGGTCTGTGATGGTATAGTCAGCATTCAAAGGATCGTAGAACTAAAGTGCCCAAATATATTGTCACAAATATCTCCCAGCCATAGTCCAGAAGAACAACTATGGTCAAAAGTAGACTATCTCATTTATGCCAAAACTAAGGACTTTTTTAGTTAATTCTTAGCTTTTATTTGCCATTTTGTAGTTACATTGCCTCTTCCCTTCTTCATCTACAATACTAGTCAAACACAATTGTGTAACATCAATTTCAATCAGATCATAGTTTATATCGGATATTGATTAGGATGAATAGTTGTGAGATTTTACGGTACTTTGGCTGTTACAATTGTTTGATGCTGACTGTACATTAAGAGTAAATGGCGAAAATCTAAAAATGTATTCATAGCAATAGACTACTATCAACAACTAGGTACTATCAAACATATCTATAAAAGGTAAACAAATAGACAAACTCTCGACTCTATTTAAGGAACAATGATCGCAAATGAAGGTTGCCCTATTCCTGACTAAGATCACTTTATCACAAGCAGCTAATAATGGCCATGTATATGTCAAACAATACCTACAATTGCAATTTAATGTTGCAACCAGTGTTTTCCTCGACAATTTAATGAAAGTAATCTGTTTTCTTGGGTATTGAGGTATAAACATTAATGTCAAGATCTCCATGGAGCCTTGAGCAAGTACAAGGTGACCCAGAACAAGTGAAATGTCAACGAGTGAAACAGAAAAGCAACAATTCGGACAGTGACACACTGAACGAGCACAAAGGCCTATAACTTAAAAGTCATGTCAACATCGTGAACAAAAAGCACGGCGCGACATCAAGGCAAGCGGCTGCGAGACACATACGAGCGGATATTCAAGGCACTTCCTGCACGCCCGGAAAGAGAAGGTCATCACATACCTAGAATGCACGCCGGCTGACTGGACCGGTCCACGAAAACCAGAAAAGTGAAGGCCTTTCTATTACATCTTAACCTCCCAACATCTGTCACGGCGAATCCCAAACAAACACACCCAAACACATTTGCAGGTCTTCCACCCACGACTAGGCCAAGGCGAAAGGGCAAGTACAGTGCAAAGCAGCCGTTAGTACTCACCTTTGCAGGCAGAAATCAAATAATACCCATCCTTGGTAACGTCACTAAAATCCAAATGCACGACTGGTCTAGTATGGCCACCACACGTGAGAGGAACTTGTTTAAATGTTGTCATTTTTATTAATTTTGTTTGTTGTACTTTTGGAAAATAAAACTAATATCTTTGTTAACTAAAATTAACCTAATGAGTCTGATCGAACTGAAAGTTGACAACCGACTGACGGAAAAGTGCAAAGCAGTGTTGCTATACGAAAAACCATATACAGTACCAGCATGAATTTAAATATAAGCTTCTTGAGTACCAGTAAATAAAATAAAAAAATACGATACCACCTTTGAGCCTCATAAAAAAATACATGCGAACTTATTTAGAAGGAAAAACTTTTTTCCTCTTTTTAAAATTAAAACCACTTGGAAATTATTGCTCACAAGCTTAATTTTTTGCTCCTGTTACAGGGCCCACCCGAGGTCCATTCTTTATAAAATTAATCGCTCGGATTGATCTGGCGATCTGTCAAAGTCAAATTATTATTAATCGTAGATAGAGGATTTTATTAATACTACTGTATCTTATCTGTGGAAATGTCGTGGCTTTTCTGACGTGTCTGCGACCCCCCGATCCATGTCAAAAACTTGTTAGTTGAAGAGCAAAAAGCCGAAATTTTCGAAAATAATTTTTTGAGAATACTTGAACAGACTGCAACCATGGATTTCTTCACATCAATACCAACTCACATTGACTACGTCGGACAAGCAAAAGCGGAAAAACTGTACAGAGCGATCATAACACTGTTCAGCATCGTTGGCTTCGTTTGGGGATATATTGTACAGCAGTTCTCTCAATCAGTCTATATCCTTGGAGCTGGTTTCTTACTGGCCGCAATCTTGACCGTACCACCGTGGCCCATGTACCGCAGAAACCCTTTGAACTGGCAGAATCCCAAGAACACAGAAGAAAAACCAACGGGCAAGAAAGGAAAAAAATAATTGTGATTCGGTGTTGTTCCAATGTATGTCGAAATAAATAGATTTTAAGACAGTCAGGTTTTATTTATTTAAATTATTACATCTTTGGTGGTGTTTCCTTGCTGATACATTCAACAATTTGCAATATTGTCAGGTCTTCAAGTTCGTAAATGCATTACCAGATGCTCGAATATATTTTAGTCAGCATCAGATAGACGTTGGCAACCAAAGTGACCATATGTAAAGTAAATATAATATAATGTAAGACATCTTTAGTTCTATGGTAATATAGACTAACTATTCTGATATATTTGGCTACTTTCCTTGCTGCTATTTGATGATGACCGTACATGGTCTTATCTGTAACATGTATATTTATTACTATTGTAGACACTTAGCAGGAGTGAGTTAACTAGACAGGCTTTTGGCAATTTTAACAATAACTGATATAGTGACTTCAGAAGCTTCTTAAAAGCACCTAGTAGACAGTTGTAATAATATCAACGGTGGAAATTTCAAATGTCGTAAGGGACATAAGCCTCTTATGTCCCTTACGACATTTGAAATTTCCACCGTCGATATGGTCTAAAAGATAATATAACAGGTACACATAGGCCTGGTTTTATAAAGATGTGTTAGACCAAATTTTAGTAACTGTAAATTTTTTGACATTGCTCACCTACACCTACACATAAGGTCTTTAACACTTTTGCTGACAGTACCGTCATTAAGCGTTTTTAAGCCTACATGTGGCCCGCCTGTCTACATACTGTCAGCGAACGAGTTAACCGATTTTTATAAAACAATGGGTAAATAGGGCAAGCTGTTTCATGATGATTCGTTTTTTTTTCCTAATTAAAAGAAACTTATCCATATTTTGTGTTACTAGAATTTAGAACAAAAGAAACCTTACTGCACAACATATGCTGTTACACCCTCACTTTGGGCAGAACCAGCTGCCATTTTTGTACTAAGGTCACTGAGCATTATGTGAATAAGCGTAGTCCTTAATAAATAAAGATAGATTATGGAAATTAACTACTGATAGGAAAACATACTGGGTGCAGGTACTTAAGTGTAACCAAAATGGTTTGAGATGTAACTATTAAAAAAAAACATGTAGAGTCAATTAAAATAATAACAGCATCTCTTTAATCTATTGTAGTGTTGGGTCTGCAAGTGATACAAATCCTGCACGGCTATCACAAGACAGCGCGCGAGCTCTCTCAATTTTTCTCGCACTATACCTCTCTTTCTAAGTTGTCTAATAAGAGAGAGACAGATAGTGCGAGAAAACTCGTGCGCCGTCTTGTGATAGCCGTGCTGTGTATATCGAGTATTCAACACTGAAATATTTTGATAAATACTATATCTAAGGTGTACACTATTGTTAACATCACACTGCATGTTGGGAATGCACATTCAATGGGTTTAAGCAGGGTATGCATTTAATATCAGACTAAAGTAGTAGCCAGAAACTGACACTGAGATCTTCATTAAGATATGGACATAAATTACACTTTAACATGCAGATTTAAACATTCCGAGTAAAATTTGTATACCTATAGTATATGTGTAACACTTTCTCTGTCCGTGGCCCGAATTCGGGGCATAGAGTTGTCACTATAATCTCGACTGAAAATGTTTATGTACAGTAATAAAATCTCCAAGTACAACATTCTAATAACAATCAAAAATCGTCAGCGTGCCTATATTTTATTTTTCTAAATTCGTTTATTCCATTGCATCAGTCACACTTCAATATAACTTAGCAATAAGAAGCGTAAATAAAAGATTGTATGACAAAGGTTATTTTCCCGCGCGAAGTGAGAGAAAATAGTTAGAGTGGTAATATGGCTTTTAGACCAGAGTTACACTTCTACTTTTCACTTTGACTGCGAGAAAATAGTAAAAACAAAGGTCTACAATCTATAATAAATTATACGGAGAAAAGATTGTTCAATTTGGCGGCATGATTTTTTTAATAAACTGCTTTGACGCATACACAGATACAACATCACGAATAAACGCCTCTGACCGTTTACAGGCGCGTCCAAACGGCCGAGCGCGGCGGGCAGCATACGGGATAAGATAAAGCGAGATAGACAGCAATCTACAATCCTATAGCTAATGCCATGTATGCAGTCAATCACGCTTGAACGTTTGGACGTAGCTATAGATGGTCAGAGGCGTTATTTTTCTTAGTGGTATTTGTGTCGATAAAAATGTTTAAAAATCATAAATTTGAACACAAATTTTCCCTAGGGGCTAAATGTACTACTTTAGCCCCGCTTGATAAGCCTAATATGACACACTTTTCGAGCATGAGAAGTGAAAGCTTAATTGTTCTATCAATTAACTAAAAATGTATTGTGTTTATAGGGTTCAAAATCAAATAACGAATTATGAAAAGATGATTTTTTGCGGCGCAGCGCTATAGACTAAGTAACAACAAGGTATTGTATAATTCGTATTATTTTAAGCGAGCCTTTTAACTTACTGATCTTCAAGACAAACACTTTCTATTCAAACATGTGTTGTTGACGTGTGCCATTTCAAATATTTTTTGAATTATGAACTCTATGATCCTAGCCAAAATACTCAAAGTAAACTAAGAAATAATGAATTTAGTAGGTATCGATTCATCGATAACATCGATTGGCACCTGGCACACAATGGGCAGATAATTTATCTTGTAGGTAATTCATTTTGTCTATTGGCTAAGCTAAGGCGATATAGTTAATAATGAACATTTAATGAGTTGGCAACCTTTTTTTAGCAAAAAAATTGTTTGATTACAAAGCCTTTTTTTAAAGTATACGCTCACTTTAAATGATAACAAACTATATCACAACATATTTGTTGATTAAAACATATTTAATTATATAGGCGCAAGACCGTGTATTAAATTACCGCCCGATTTTTTTTTTCCATCTGCTCATAGAAGTCACTTTGCACAACCCCAATATAACAATTTCAACACGAACTATTTAAAATAATACATAAAATATTATTTATTATAGGTACTCCTTACAGAAGACAGTTCCTTAAATGGAAAACATTTTAAGTTTTTTTTTCGCAAGGAACTAAAGTTCTCTAAATGGCCCATTTGTGCTTTTCCTTACAGGACTTGGATACTACCTACATCACATTAACTCCAACACAGAGCTTCCCATTTGTCCTACTTTATGAAACTCTTAAGTAATTTCGCTTGCTTCTTATTACGTAGAAACCAACATTTTCTAGTTTACTGAGTCGAATATCGCAATCGAAAGGAGATACTTCCATACTTCACCATTCGCCGCCACAGATAAAAGTTCGGGGTGGCACCCTCACGCCACGCAAGTCTTAAATCTATTGTTTTTGGACTTCGTATGAAGTAGGTGGCAACGGTAACAAACTTGAGTTCAAGTTAGATGCGGCGATTGGATTAAAGTGACGCTCTTATCCTATAATCGGTCCAATGTTAATGAGGCATTATTGAATAATTAAAAAATATGTAAGTGTAACTGCATCCAGACAATTTACAGGTACAAAATTCGATACAAGAAATTCGAGATGGTATCTAAGAGTACGGTGGCCATGAAAATGAGACGTTGCGCGTTGGCCCTTTACGCAAGATTATCGAGTTCGATTCATTCCGGTAACTAAGTGTTTCTAATGTATGTTCTTTGATAAAATGAAGTCCTAGATTCCTAGACGTCACGGGACAAATGGGAGCCCACCTTCAGTCTCGTTGCCCTCCGCTCCTAGTCCTCACTAAAGCTAAACTTATCTCTGAGATTTTTAAACACATTGTATATTCTACTTTCATTGCAAGGATCACATTCGTTGTTCGGCCGTTCAGTATCGCTTCCACTACCGTCGTCGTCTTTTTCATTATTGTCAGGTCTGTTCTGGTCACTTTCCTCTTCGGAGGGTGTCTGGTTTCCACTCCCTTCGCCTTCTCTCGGATCCTGGTCGTCAAAGTCTTGAGAATCGTCTTCAATAATTTCTTCCGTGTCAAAGAGCTGTTGGGTCGTTATGATGGTAAATACAAGTGTTACGCCCATATTCACGTATGTTACTGATAGCGGTCCAAGGGTAAAGACGATCACTGCTACCACAAATATGAAGCCGGCTACAAAATTGTAATGTTTCCTGAAATTAAACCAAAAACGAGTTTAAATCACTTGAATAGGTACCTATTGGAAACATTTCATCTTTTCTATAAGTAGAATTAAATAATGAGAATTTATTTTAAAAAAATTAGTTGGCTCGATTATCGATTCAGGTGAACTTTTCATAAAATCTTTGAATGCAGATCATCTTAGGGAAATTAATAACACAGTGTTTAACGAGGGGCATAAGTGGAATATCGCAAACAAGAGTCTATCAGAAGCCCTCCGCCTTCGGCGTCGGGCTTCTGATAGACTTTGATGACTCGAGTTTGCGATATTCTTACGGCCGTGTTATACACAATGTTTTTCATCACATTTGCGAGAAAAGACAGAAAAATCTAAGTTTCATACAACCGAACCAATCAAAAATTTACGAAATTGACAACTTCACTTCCAGATCAGTGCTAGTGGAGCGTGCAGCTTCAATATTTCAACCAATCACAGAGCAGTATTCTTGCGCCGCGTGGTAAACTAGTTATTTTTTCAACCAATCACAGAGCTACAAACTCGCCATAACAGTTTAGGCCATTGACCTTCTGTATACAGGCATGGAAATTTACGAGCAAGTGTGATGAAAAATTACCTTTATGTAAACTCAGCTATCTTAAGGATTGAAGGTGGTTTCCCTTCAGTGCCCATAGATTTTTTCTAGCCTGTATATGAACTGAGAATTTGTAGGTATATCAGAGTAAGAGTAACGAACGCACGTCCAAGAAGCTAATAGTACTAAAATAAGATATGCCAAAAAACTACGTATATGATTATTTGATTACTTACAAGTTTCTTCTTGGCCCATCTAATTGCCACAAACAAGTGGAACATATTGACAAAATCAATCCAGGAGTCCTTGAATTGTCTGGCTTGAGCACCATGCTGTATCTGAAATAATTTCGTTAGTAAATTAAAATTCCGCTGGATGCGGGTGGCGCAGGACCGGTCATTGTGGCACTCTTTGGGGGAGGCCTATGTCCAGCAGTGGACGTCTTTCAGCTGATATGATGATGATGATGATGAAATTAAAAACAATAGTTATTTTATTTGTTACACAAGGGTGCAAAGTTGTATTTTAACCGCGTGTGTGGAATTGAACTACGAGCTAGCGAATGGACTGAGTGGTTCGAAAAAAGCATCTTGAGCGAAGCGAGTGGTTCAAAAATAAATCCTGAGCGTAGCGAGTGTTGCAACACACGAGACTTAAAATAACTGCACCCGTGTGTAACACATATCTTTTCACCTAACTAAAGCGAGAAAAATACTACATAAGAAAAACAACTGAAATATGTAAAATCAGCCTTTATTTTAACTAGTACCTACGCAAATAACACAAATTGGCAGGAAATCTTATGTACAGTCAGCAAAACTATTAGCTAACTACTAACAAATATGTATGCAAAGGTGCTAAACTAATAGATTTGCTGACTGTACCCAAGGTCACATAATATTTGCAATATGTACTTACATACCAACATGTAAGTAAAATAGGCTAGCAAGGGATTGCATGAAGATGAATGTAGGGGTATATCGATTTTCCCGAACGAAAAATCACTGCAAATAAAATAATTCAGAATCTAAAAATTAAGAGGCAATTTAAGTTTTATGAATAAGGGGGTAAGTCTAGAGTTGCAAGAAAATACTCACTTGTAATTCCTAGCCCACGTCAATAATGCAGGTACATTAACTATCGTCACAACCATCCATAGAAAGAACATCATCATATGGAAATTAATATCACTATACATCAGATCGGTCATCTCTTCATCGGGTTGGCCGTTATCAGGACATTCGTTGCTTGATTTTTCATTATCATGCACTGTTTCGGCTTGGTTATCATCATTAGATACTAGAGCTACCTCTTTGTCTTTGTTTTCGTCATTTTCGACTTCTTTTTTGTCACTCGGAACCAAGCTTGCTTCGGGAACCTTGTCATCTGATTTAGGTTTTCGATGCCTTAAACATTGAACAGCCCCAGCATCCAAATCATCTTTCGCAACAACAGATTCTGATTCTGTCTTAGGAACAAGAGAAGTTTCGGACTCTACCTTCTTATCTTTACTTTTATTTTTCTTTTTAAATGCGCGACAGAAACGTGATGCATATTTAGCTGCCAGTTTATAGAAATAGTCTTCCAAGTATTCTTCGTACATTTTAGATATCTGTGAAAACAGGAAGTATTAGATGTGCACTGCAATATAGACTTTGTGACACCGAAATATGGTTTATTTAGACTCACCAGAAAGGCGTAGAAGGCAGCGCCGGCGGCGAGGGAGGCGGCCCCGCAAGAAAGCGGAACTGCTGTGATCAGGGTAGCACTCACAACCATGGGCACCTACAAATAAATTTCAATTTTGAATTATGAAATACTTTTCGACAAACGAATAAGGGGTATCCCGAAGCGGGGGAATAAGGGGTGTCGCGTCAACGTCAGCGTTATGAGCAATTACAAATACCTATAAGTATGGTGTTACCATAGACACCACATCTATTTTGTATTCAATAATAGCAAACAAAAATCCTCAACGAAACTAGAAGTCTGTATCGCCGATTACACTACTGGGTCGTTCTTCTTTTTTACCGACAATGAACCGAGGTTTTTTTGTTTTTTTGGTTTTTGAACTATCGAAAATTGTGGTTTTGAAGTGCGATTTAAAAAAAAATGCATAGGTTTCTTCATTAGAACTAATTAAAGTTTCCTTTCTAGCCAATATAAATATTTATTTACGGTTGGTTTCTAAAAAAAACATGTGACAAAGTGGACTCTTTCAGTGGGGACAACATTTTGGTTTACCACTCTGTCACGGCATTCTACGAAAAAAACATTAAAAAAAATGCTAGTTAGAGAAAGTGAAATATTAAATATCACTAATTAATAAAATAATATGGACGTTCATTTGAACATTATAAAACCGTAAACATCATTACTCAAATGAGATGCCGTAATAAGACGAAGGACAGGCTATTGTCGGTCGAAAAGAAGAACGACCCTACTGTCATCTTCATAGTATACTGCGGACACATACAGGTGACAGAGCCTTCGGTCACCAAATGTGACAGCCTACCGTTGTTTTTGCACTGGTCCCCACCTGCGGCGACCAACTAAATGTTATAGGGGTGTAGACACTAAATATACAATCAATAAGGTTGTATTTTCTTTAGAATTAAAAATTCTTTAAGGATTAAAAACGTAGTCAAATGGATAAAAAATCAACGCAAGAGATTAAATAATCACAAAGTTATAAGTGACCAAAGTTTTAAGAAGGGGTATATTCTGTCCCTTTTCTGCAAAACGCACCTTCATATGAAACGATTGTCATTTACTATGACGCTCGATGGTCGTGACGTCACGATCCCCGTTTACTCTCTCTAACAAGCAACATTAAAACGGTTGTAGCTTCGTAATTTTTTGAGATTTTTTAATGGGATTTTCTTAATTAGGCATATTTTTTTGCCTTCTTTCTTTTGAAGTAATATTGAATTTTGAGTCTACATCCGTATTGCCGCTTATAACTTTTTGATCGATCTGGTAAGCAAGAACAAACGTGTTTGTAAACGTGCAAGACATCAAACAGATGGCTAAGCGTACGTAGACCACTTCACAAGCAGCGCTGATGATGGTATCAACTTCGATCGACATAATAGATGTGACTAGTGGCGACCGTGACAGGACACTTATTCTGACATGAAACCACCAGTTATACCGGCAGCACCATGATGGAGCGCGAAGTGCAGTGGTCGTTGGGACTAGTAGCAGTGGCTGCCTCAACGACCTTTTAAGTTTAATCAGTCAGTCAGTCAGTCAGTCATTTATTCACTTAAACATGGTACAAATAGGTGGTATAAAAGAAATACAATAGAACTACATGTTTGGTCGCATGCATAAGTTGCTAATACTAATGCTAAGAATTTATGTCATTAAGATATTCTTGTACTGAGTAATACGCTTTGGATGCTAAAAAGTTATATAACGCAGTCTTGAATTCTTGATAGCTTTAGCTCATTTCGTCTATAGCGCCATACTTTTCTCACCTACACACTACATGGCGACCATGACAGGACGCTCAGCTAATTACACACTAGCCCCGTACTTTCCAGTGCTCAGATGAGCTTGGGTTTGAAGCGCATTCCATTGACATTTGACATGTTCCAACTTACGATGACAGACCGATCAACGTTAAATATGGCGCCGGCAGCTGTCATTCCATAGAAACTTGTCAAACTTTCCATACATTCATATTTTAACGAACACCGCTTACGGTTACAGACGGTTTAGTGCAAACCACACTAAATGTACCTACTACACTCGTTCATCGCCAACCTTCTGCAGTCCAATAGTGACCCTCTCCGCGAGCTCCTGGCCACCTCTTCACAACAGCAAGAACAACATGCGGTGCGCCAGCGGCGACGAGGGCATCATGAACACAGCAGCCCGAGCGCCGCCAGGTACTGTCGGCACCATGATTGACCACGAAGTGCACTGGTCGTTGAGACTAGTATAAACCGCGCCGAAGGAACAGATTCTTTAAACGACCACGTTTCTCGCGTTATCTCGCTCGCACTATAGCGTAGTAGCGAAATGACGCGAGAAATGATGCCATCCATATCCATACTAATATTATAAATGGGAAAGTGTATGTGTTTGTTTGTTTGTTTGTCCGTCTTTCACGGCAAAACGGGGCGTCGAATTGACGTGATTTTTTAAGTGGAGATAGTTGAAGGGATGGAGAGTGACATAGGCTACTTTTCTTGTCTTTTTCTAACCCCCCACTTCCCCAAAATGGGGGGTGGAAGTTTGTATGGAGCATTCCGCAATTTTCAAGGTAGAAAGCTATAAATTGGTATGCGGACTATTTGTGACTAACAAAAAAATCGTGCATCATTTTTTTTGGAAATCTGCACCCAACTTAAAAGAGGGGGTGAAATTTTATATGGGGGTCCAGATATGTAGAGTCGATATGTAGACCCGATATGTAGAGTCGATATGTAGAGTCGATATGTAGTCGATATGTAGATTCGATATTTATAGTCGATATGTAGAGTCGATATGTAGATTCGATATGTAGAGTCTATGTTCGATATGCAGAGTCTATGTAGAGTCGATCTAAATATATAAAAGACTGAAACTGAGATGCACCTTTTTTGTAGACGGTTAACATTACTCTTAGTATGCGGGCGAAGCCGCGGGCAAAAGCTAGTTTTAGAATATATTCTTTAGTGGCGCGGTTTATACTAGTTGATTAAAGCGCCATCTTTTGACACGTAGACTTTTCTCACCTTCTATACTATATGGCGACCGTGACAGGAGAATCACAGAAGCAGTGGCTTTGATTAAAGCCCCATCTAGTATAGTTGATTAAAGCACCGTCTGTTGACACATAATCTATTCTTATAGCATAAAAATGCTACGACGGTGGTAGGTACACGAGCATACTGCCTGCCTGATGGTATGCAAATACCGTCGCCGATGGACGCTTGAGACATCAGAAGAATCCCAAGTGCACAATAATATGGCGACCGTGACAGGACCACCTAATTACACCGTTACGTCACGTACCTTCTGCAGTCCAATAGCGACCCTCTCGGCGAGTCCCGGGCCTCCTCTCCACAACAGCCGGAACAGCATGCGGTGCGCCA
The DNA here is from genome assembly GCA_932294315.1 of Epinotia nisella. Lineage (NCBI taxonomy): Eukaryota > Metazoa > Arthropoda > Insecta > Lepidoptera > Tortricidae > Epinotia > Epinotia nisella. Next base: position 12,403,134 of record OW028682.1, on the reverse strand, counting down.
GCTGCGACGAGGACACCATCATGAACACCGCGCCCGCGGCCGCCGCGTGCAGCAACCCGAGCGCGGCCAGGTACGCCGGGAGAACCATGATGGAGCGCACGAAGTATTGCATCTCATTGTTGTTGATGCTGGCGTTCGAGAATATGTACGAGCTGAAGGGGAAGGCCCTGGAAATGTACGTCTACTTTTAGACCATCGCATTGAGGGGTAAAACAGTTGAAAGAATAGAAGTTACGAGAGCACCTTTGCTATTCCGCTCAATAACTTTTCTTTGTATTTGCTCTCGTAACTTATCATGGACTTCCGCAAAGTAACGCCTGGTTCAATCAATTACTCGTAGAAAAAATGTTATATAAATTGGTGGTAAAATTAGTTTCCTTAATAGATCAAAAAAGGGTAACGATATTGAAAATACCACTATATTAGACCGACGAAGACTAAGGCCTGGTTTTTATGATTCGACCATGCGATTACGATAGCGGTGCACATTTCATGTGAGCGCGGCCTCTCACCTACGTATAGCGCACCACCTCCGCCGCTCAAAGTGTTGGCCTAACATATCTGCGCTGGTAAACTTTATTTTAGGGTGGTATTTCACTTGTCCATGATCACTGTCCAATCTGTATTTGCGTCTGACATTTTGCTTAAAAATAAGTGGAATGTGTTTTTGACATGTGTTCATTTGATAAAAGATTACAATGGTTTATCTACGTGCAGCGAAATGTGAGTAAAGCGCCTATAGATTTTGACATTTTGCAGTGCTGATTGGCGAATGCTATGAAGAAAAGACACATTGAATTCAGCCATTTTCTTACTTTTATTCAGTATTTTGAAAACCGGTTTAATCTAATGGCTAGTGAGCCTGCCTGGGTTCAAATGCCGGTAAGGGCAAATATTTATGTGACGAGCATGAATATTAGTACATATATTAAATTCATCTTTTTTTCAAAACATCATTCCATATGATGAAACTCACACTAAAGTAAACTTAATACGGCGCCGCCAACATACGTTATTAGGACACTAACGAACTTACATCAACATGCTTCAAGTCGTCGCTCTTCAACGCGCCGAATATGGACAGACAGTGGCCGTCCACCTCCCTCAGGAGCACACTCTTCGCTATGAGCAGTACCTCACCTTACCTTAAATACCGTATTATTCTTATTAACTAAAGTATTTAAACTTACATCAACAGTGTAACCAAAACTCGTACGAACACCAGCGGGGCGTACGGCTTCAAGTCGTCGCTCCTCAACGCGCCGAATATGGACAGACAGTGGCCGTCCGCCTCCAAGCTCAGGAGAACGCTCTTCGCTATGAGCAGCACGGCGCCGCCCACATACGTTATGAGGACGGGAGAGAACGCGCGGACAGTTTGAGCTAAAACGTGGTACCATGAGGAGGCGATGCTGGAATTATTAAAAATGTGCTTTAACCCATGGACCTGTGATACTCGGGACAGGCTATACGTGATGCCACGATGAGGGACGGAAAGGCTTCTATGCACCTAAATTAAGAACTGGTCTTAAAAATGGCTGATCGCTTACCATAAACAACCTACTTAATTTGGGTGGGTAATGATTTATTGGTCACAACTTCATACTAAATCAGTTGTGGCAAACAGAAAAAAAGTGGAACTATGACAAGGAACTGTCACACTTATCGAGATTTGTATGCTACCATTTCGCTCGAACGTGATATTATTATTACCAGTATGTCTTTCCCGCTCACGGGACATGATGTCCCGGACCTTTGGGAGGCGTGCGTGGGGCTAGGTACCTACAAAGTACCAACTGAGCCAACACGTAGAGGCCCTTTTGACAATTTAATGGAATGCAAGGAGTACACCGAACGGATGCTGTCCCTGCCCGTGTCATGGGACGCGCACAGAGACAGCACCCGCTGGGGTGTAGAGGGACCATTACCAGTATTATTATTAGCTTGTCCCGAGTATCTTAGGTCCATGACTTTAACCCGTTTCCAGGCAGAGGCTTTATATCGACCACATACTGCTTGTCAAACATAATATCTTAATGTCAATGAATAAGACTGACATTCGATTGTCATTTTCCAACTGCCGGGCTGTAAAAGGGTTAGTATTAATATCAGAGTAGCTTAGAGCAACTAATCCATACAAACGTCCGATGTGACGCACTCACACAGACAAGCGTCGCTACAACGAACTTAAGCGTCGTTCGGCGTAATCGGTGATACATCAGCCCGCTGCGCTTGCACCGGGTAGAACTGGTTTTCAATGGAGCGCAGGTGTAAAAAGGTCTTAAGAGACTCTAGTTGACATACTGCATAAGCTAATAATATATATTTTCTCAAACATGCAACGAAATGTCGTCTTTAAAAGATAAAGTAGTGTAACATACCTGATAGTATATTTGCACTGGGGATCCAACAATAACACCACTTTCACTTGCTCTGTCGTATCATGGCCGCGAGTCACATTTGGATTCGTTTTATATAATCGCAATTTCATCGGCGATTTCTTTAGATGCCTGAAAAATTTAAATATACAAAATGTACGGAGGTTGTTGGTTCAGAAATATAAAATATATTTACGACCATTCTACTAATGTTTAACCCCCGAAGGGGGGTGTTAAAAGTTTAACATGTGTATCTGTGTGTCTTGTCTGTTTTATTTAAGCAAAATTTGAGACGCAAATGCACATTGGACAAAGATCTTGGACAAGTGGAATACCACCCTTAGGTATGTTTGTTGTGTCAGGGGTTTTTAAATCGTGTAACTCCCGCTACTGTAAAATACATTCAGAATGAAGTTATCGGAATGAAAAAAAAAATATATATATATTAAATAGAGATATATATATATATATATATATATATATGTTGGATTTGTAGGTGGGTATACTATGTGATATACATATTATCTTATCTTATCTTATCTAGTTGAGGGCCCTTTCGGATACACTTCGAACCAGTGGGATCTTTTGCGCATTTGCCCTCCCTTTTATAGCTACTCCCAAGCTCGCTCCATCATTTCCACAAAGCGGATGATGCAGCTTAATGGGAGCACCTTGAATTCCTTTGGTTGCGGGTAGCCGCTACCAAAGTGATTCATTCTTTGTCTGGCAAGGGCATGACATTCACACAGTAAGTGTTCCATAGTCTCATCCTCCTCGCCACACATTCTACAGTCTGTAGTGTTCGATAGTCCCATCTTGGCCAAGAGATCCTTGACGCCGAAGTGATAGGATGAAGAATATACATATTACATTCAGCTTAGAACTCACGTGAAATAATGATAGTACTCTTGATTCTCCGCCCACGGCACCTGTACCTCCGCCGACACGTGGTACTCCTTGCAACCCGCCGTTGGCTCCACATACAGCAAATACGCTTGCCATATCGCGTTGAAACCGGGCAGTAGCAACTCATAGTACAGGCTGTTGGGTTCAGTTTCTTGTTTTATAATGGTCCTGCTGAATGAGAAGTCTGAGGGAACGTCCACGGTGATCTGCCGGGAGGCGTGGTCGTTGATGTCGACGTTTAATGTTACCTGTAAAAAGTATAACATTAACCTTTATCTTGATATCGTATCTTATAGTGAATACATTTTTTGTTTTTGCACTGCATGCCTACAAGCCGAAAACTAGGCTTGTCTCACAATTTCTTTAAATTTGCCAAGAAATGGGCAAGGACGTGAATTGGAAAATTAAGAGATTTTACAAATGCAAACTGGCTAAACTATGCAATACAAAGAGTTAATTTTTGAATATACGGATATTATGATTTTTTTTTGTTCATCTGAACACAGAAGCCAAAACACGATTACTTAAAAAAATCTGGATAGAAGCGGCAGTTGAACGACACTTGCAAAATGCCCTCGCGGCATACAAACGGAATCAATATCCTACTAGTAATTTTTTAATAGAAGTGCCACAAAGTGAAATATGCCCTGCCTATTCAAGAATGCAGGCGTGAATTGATATAGAAAAGCGAGGTTATTTTTTTAAATATGATTTATTGCCGATTTGTAAATAAAAAGCTAAATCCGGGGCAGTGGCTGAGCTCTGTCAGCGAAATGCCTTGTTTGCTGTTAATAAGTCATCCTTTACTTACCGGTCTTCTAGTAGTCGACACCTTAACGACGACGTGCGACCAGTCGGGATGCTTCTCTTTAATACTGTGGAGGTGCACTGTGGCTAGTTTCCGCTTGCTAGAGTCCGGGGCAGTGGCCGAGCTCTGTCAGCGAAATGCCTTGTTTGCTGTTAATAAGTCATCCTTTACTTACCGGTCTTCTAGTAGGCGACACCTTAACGACGACGTGCGACCAGTCGGGATGCTTCTCTTTAATACTGTGGAGGTGCACTGTGGCTAGTTTCCGCTTGCTAGCGTCCGGGGCGGTGGCTGAGCTCTGTAAGCGAAGTGCCTTGTTTGCTGTTAATAAGTATATAAGTCATCTTTTACTTACCGGTCTTCTAGTAGGCGACACCTTAACGACGACGTGCAACCAGTCGGGATGCTTCTCTTTAATACTGTGGAGGTGCACTGTGGCTAGTTTCCGCTTGCTAGCGTCCGGGGCGGTGGCTGAGCTCTGTAAGCGAAATGCCTTGTTTGCTGTTAATAAGTCATCCTTTACTTACCGGTCTTCTAGTAGGCGACACCTTAACGACGACGTGCGACCAGTCGGGATGCTTCTCTTTAATACTGTGGAGGTGCACTGTGGCTAGTTTCCGCTTGCTAGAGTCCGGGGCAGTGGCCGAGCTCTGTCAGCGAAGTGCCTTGTTTGCTGTTAATAAGTATATAAGTCATCTTTTACTTACCGGTATTCTAGTAGGCGACACCTTAACGACGACGTTCAACCAGTCGGGATGCTTCTCTTTAATACTGTGGAGGTGCACTGTGGCTAGTTTCCGCTTGCTAGCGCCCGGGGCGGTGGCTGAGCTCTGTCAGCGAAGTGCCTTGTTTGCTGTTAATAAGTATGCAAGTCATCCTTTACTTACCGGTCTTCTAGTAGGCGACACCTTAACGACGACGTGCGACCAGTCGGGATGCTTCTCTTTAATACTGTGGAGGTGCACTGTGGCTAGTTTCCGCTTGCTTGAGTCAGCGGCGCCGGTCCAGCGGCTAAGCTCTGTCAGCGAAGTGCCTTGTTTGCTGCAATGATAGAATTTCCAACTCGTGTCGATCAAAAACACTCCCTGACGGTCGTGTTTTTGGTCATCGCCACTCGTTGGCAATTACCTACTTTCCGCACTTGTATCATAAATAACTATTATCATAGCGCGAAGCAGCAGCAACAATATGCTGAGGGGGATGCCCGACCGTTTCGACTGCCCCCGCTCATAAAATATTGGGTCGAAGTGGTTGTTGGTAGGGCCAGCGCCACCCGCATCCAGCGGACTCCCGCGACCTTTACCAAGTCATCAGTCCACCTTGTGGGGGTTTTCCGCGCTGTTAGCGTCTGGCGAATACTATTTTATATGATTTCACCGCGCCGTTACTTCAGGAGCCGTCTCGGTTATACGGTAGGTTGTAGGTACTAAATAATGGAACTGAACTACGACACTTACCAATATCTATACGTGTTATAAGTGTACTGAGCGCTACATCCAAACACCCAATCCTTGTCATCCAAGTTAACAGCTTCGATAGCAACAAATCGGTTTTGTGGGAAGCTCGCCAACCTTATCATCAAGTAGGTCATTCTGGAAGGATAAACATTGTCGTACAAACGCCAACACAGTTAACTGATCAACCTGTATTTATATTGAACCTTATTATAATGCACATAAAGTGCACGGATGGTCTGGCTGCGTTGCAACTGTGTTGGCGATGGTACAGGCCGGGAAATAATTGCGGTTTATTTCCCGGCCTGTACCATCCAAAATAACGAAGTACAAATCATTTTCGGTAATAAGTAGGTATACCCGCACGTTATTAAGTGCGATAGCAAAAGAATATTATTCTGGTAACGTCGAATAAGTTTACAGTAAGTACGTATAAAGTGTAAAAATATTTTCATAAAGACTTAACTTGTTTAAGTCTTTATGAAAATATTTTTACACTTAAGCCTTTATTTCTTTTCTTACTTTATCTGTAGGTTCATCTATGCAAAAAGCGATTGAATGTCTCCATAATAGGCACGTTGTAGTTTATCTCATCTATATTTACGTCTAATATTCTACTAATATTATAAATGCGAAAGCAAAAACGGCTGAACGGGTTGAGATGAAATTTGGCATGGAGATAGTTTTTAACCTGGATTAAAACATAGGATACTTTTTATCCCCATAATCATCTCTAATTAAAGGGATACAATTGGTGCTGATGGCAGTTGATACGGGAGTTCATGCGGACGAAGTCGCGGACAAAATAAATGCTATTTAGAAATACGTTTGATTTGTCGCAAGGAATGATAACAACATTAGATGTATGTAGATATGTATCAATTTTAAATCTAATCATTAGAACTAGCACTAGAGTAGGTACAATTATATTATCACGATAAATAAGCCATCGGCGTTACATGAATTATTCGTTCAGTACCAATGATATTAGATATCAATCAAGAATTTCGCACAATAATTCACTACTAACGCGCTCGATAATATCTTAACACCGAGTTATTGAAATAAAGTCAAATTTATTTTATGTAACTGAAACAGCTCATACATAATATTACCTATGTATAGTATGTATGTAAATATCAGGATAAATGTAAGGCCACAACTTCAATTAAATAAATAGTTATGTTCTTCCTATTTATTTATTTTTATGATTATTTTTGTAAATTGTCCTCGTGTGCGATCGTGGTGTCATTGTGCGTGTCTCACTTAATGGTCACAACGGAAGACCAGCGCTGGCGCTGCCAGCATCACGCTGAGTTGTGACCATTTCGTGGCAAATGTGTTTGTGTGTATTGTGTCTATACAGTTTGTTTTTATGTGTTTTGTCACGAATAAATGTTTTTTTCTTTTCTTTTTCTTTTTTCAATTAGTACCTTCGAGGGAAAACACGGAAACGGCCTTATCATTTATTTAATCCTATGGTGGTATTTACAATAGGCAAACATTAAAAAATATTGATAACATAATTTTATTTTTAACAAATCATACGTTCTATATTAAGGCGAGCGGCGAGCTTTAAAAACATTCAAGCCGTTTCAGCGCTGTATAATGGTCTTGTGAGAAGCCAATTAGAGTGCAATGCTGCAATATGTGCACCACACGAGAAAAAGTATGTCCTCATGTTAGAAAGGATACAAAATAAGTTTACCACGGTCTGTACTGGAAACTGTATGGAGTAGCTATACCCTTTCTATCCGTCGATACATCCTACAGATTTCGGCATAGGCATGGTAGTTCGAAAATTTGTGCACGATCGAAGTGATCAGAAATATGTCAACAAGACTTTATTGTTAAATGTTGCCCAGATATTTTTGAACCTTTGGAAATGTAAAATTATATTTATGAATTCGACTGTACATGTACCTAAACGTAATTAAAACATAATTTTGCGGCAACAAAGAAACGTTTTCTTGCCCTTAGACGTAGTCTACCTATTAAAATAAACATAGCGTAATCGCGACATCCGAAAATACTGTTTCCCTCGTCTATTGGAAAAGTGCCAAAAACATACGTGGCCGCTAGGAAATGCTCCGATTGCGTAGATATGGGCTTAACAGGAATAGTACTGAGACATAATAGCCATTTTAACGTGAATAACACCTAAGGACACAGTGCATTTCGTCGCGTCTAGCGTCTACAGCGCCAATAACGACTACGTATTTGGTCATAGAGATTTATGATCGCGTCTCTTCTTTTCTGTGGACATTGCCAAAGTTAATAATACGCATAAACGGCGTCTCCTCTAGTATGATTTCATGCAATTTTTTTTTCTACACACATACAATAAACGCGCTAAAATGCGTTCAGAAAATGGCAGTAATGACCAGCATTATATCAATAAGATTTATAAAAATAAATGGCTTGTCTCTGGCCGTAGGTAAATTTGTACGTATTTTCATTAAGATATCGATAATGATAAAGTAATGACTTTCAAATTTCGAAGGCCCAGAAGTCAGAGCAAATCATAACCAACTCGATTTTGTTATGGACATCTATTAGTTGGTCACGATTTGAAATCGAGTCTGCCATGGCGGTGCAATGGCGTTTATTCTAATGGTCCCCGAACACATCATTGAAGATTTATTATATATGTGTAGATAAAGTAGTGTATGCAACTGTACATAATTAGGCATTAAAACACTCGTGTGATCCTATTATGAAACTCGCTGAAGCTCGTTTCATAAAACCACACTCGTGATTTAGGGCCTCTCATTATGTACAGTATCATAAACTACTATTTATATGCACGGAAGCCCTTAACTATTTACGTCCTTTGTTTTACTCTGAAGCCGTACGTTGTCAAAGTAACCTTTGTGCTTTCAAATAAGGTTTATATTGGCTCTCTTGTTGCAATAACGTTGGCGTGTGAGGGACATATTTGTATTTCTCGGTTGGCTGACAAGTTTAATAAGTAATGCCCTTTGGGATGACTACAATAGGGTAGTTTCCTCAACTTAAAATTGATAACTTAGCGTCGCTAAATGGATAGTAGGTAAACCCATCAAATCATTGTAATAAAGTATAAATTACGAAATATAATTAAAATCAAGGCAAGAGGCACTTAATGTTAGAATTGGGTATTTGTTACCAAATTGATAGGGTTACCAATTTGGTACCAAACTTTACGAATTGAGAACCTCCTCTTTTTTTTAAAGTCGGTTAAAAATAAGCTATTTTTGTACGCAAAACGTTCTACTTACGCTTAATTTTTTTTTATATAAATTCCTAGTCTAGTTTCCGAGTCCTGGCGACCCTTGAAGCCCAAGTGTAGATAAGGAAATACTAAGTAAATTACTTTTTACCTGTTACTTACTTGTCTATCTCGGGTCGTGATACTTGGTATATCCTCCTGTTGTCTTCGTACCAGAATGCGTCTGCCATCATAGTTGCAATGGGCTGTGCCACGGCAGGGTTTAGTACCATTGATCGATTAGCCTGAAACGCAACAATATTTTCAACACCTTCGAGGACCCACAGATTAGAAGCATTATAAACGCTACCTCATCATCATCAGCCTATAATATGGTGGAGTTTATTTAATGTGGCCGACTTTTAAAAAAACCGGCCAATAGCGTGCCGGACAACGCAAAATGAAGAGTTCCGTGCCTACGAGTATTATAAAGGTCGTATCGTCACAGAAATCTTACGGCACTTACGTCGTTTTCTATAGGGAAAGCAGTTTTTCAGCAACATCTCGAAAACCTTTAAACCGATCTGGTACAAAATAATTTTTGGATTTTTTTAAATACACCGTTTTAGAGGGGACACACACACACACACAATTTTTGTGACTTTCGGGGCGATTATCTCCGACTCTATTCACTTAATCAATAAAATTGCTGAGAAATCTTATATTTATTTTGAAAAGCCTATGGACTGATGTGCCACACGTGGACTTAACATTTTTTAGGGTTCCGTAGCCAAAATGGCAAAAACGGAACCCTTATAGTTTCGTCATGTCCGTCTGTCCGTCTGTCCGTCTGTCCGTCTGTCCGTCTGTCCGTCTGTCCGTATGTCACAGGCATTTTACTCGAAAACTATAAGGTGTATTTGAATAAAATTTTGAGGACAGGTGTATTTTGTTGGCCGCTACATAGTTTTGTAATTAAAATGACAAAAAAAAATTTTTTTAGGGGTGCACTCCATACATAAAACTAAAAGTCAAAAAATTTTTTTTCATTGTGACCCCCCGTGTGGCACATCAATCGATAGGCCTTTCAAAATAAATATAAGGTTTCTTAGCATTTTTTTTGATTAAGTGAATATAGTCGGAGATAATCGCCCCGAAAGTCACTAAAATTCTGTCCCCCCCCCTCTAATTTTTGAACGGTGAATTTTAAAAATATGGAAAAATTCATGGACATAGGGCTTATTAATTTCATTCACCGAAAATTGTTTTGAACAAGATCGGTTCAGAGGTTTTCGAGATATTGCTGAAAAACTGCCTTCCTTAAAGAAAAGGACGTAAGTGCCGTAAAATTTCTGTGACGATACGACCTTTTTAATAGGCACGGAACCCTTCGTTTTGCGTGGTCCGACACGCACTTGGCCGGTTTTTTTGACTTGCAGTTACATGTGTTAGAATACAAAAAAAAAAAATTTAGTCATTTCATTGCAGATCTATGTAGCAACTAACAAAATACAATCTTCAAAATTTTATTCAAATACACCTTAGGTATAGTTTTCGAGTAAAACGCCTGTGACATACGGACAGACGGACAGACGAACATGACGAAATTATAAGGGTTCCGTTTTTGCCATTTTGGCTACGGAACCCTAAAAGCTGTCGTTGGAATTGGAATGTTCTACCATGGACCGTAGAGTTGCTTTTTTGTCCGACTACGGCAGAGCCGAAAGAAAGGGATATGTTTTTAGCAGTCTATGTTGGTATTTACGTATGTTCCACTGTAGCGTTTAAAATACTGAACCGATTTTGATAAATGGGGTGTCAATCGATTCAAAATTATTCTCTGGGTAACATAGGCTACCTTACGTATGAAAAAGAAAAATATGATGGCGGACACATACAAATAAGTGACTGACTTTGAAGAAAATGATGATGTTGAAAGAAAATGAAAAAGATGTCGGCCTTGGCCTGCTCTATGCCAGATCGCACCAGCTACCTGTCTTTTCAAAATTTATTCAATGTTTATTAATTTTATATTTGTTATTTTTAATTTATTTTTATTATTACTATTGTACCGTGACATTAATGTTTTTAAAATTTTGTAATTATTTTTGACTTTAATATCGCTTCTCATTAATGAATGAATGAAAATGAAATGAAATTAATGTTTGCACGCCTGCATGCAGGCAGAATGCACTGAACATGTTTTATTTCTAACATCTAAATGTACTGTATTCGATGCAAATAGAAAGAAAGAAAGAAAGAAAATACATTTATTTAACGTCACAAATTACACCATTAAACAAACAAACAAGTAATAGAAAAAAACTAAATAAGAGGACGTTAAACAGGATCCCCCTCAGCATAAAGCCACAGCAAGCCACGGCCAGCTGAGGCGCTGATTTTCGGTGGGGACTTAACTTACAAACTAACACAAGTGGCGACACAAACGCCAGCAACCTGGTATTTGTAACAAATATATTTATAACAATGAGAAAAATAAAATAAACAATTAACATTGGTCAAAAAAAAAATTAAATTAACTAGATGAAGAGTGATGTGTTGTACACGTGGTTGTGAAAAATAGAAGAAGAAGTAAAGAAGGCGAGATAAAAAATACGGCAAATGTAAGTAAATAAATTATTCAAAGTGGCTATTACTACGTTGCACTTGTAAAAAATATGCATGGCACTTTGATTTGAAGGTCAACATTGTTTTTACAGCACGGATCGGAGGAGGCAGATTGTTCCAGCACTTCGTGGCAGCGTAACGAAAACTACCTCGAAATGCCGCTGACTGGTGCCCAGGAAAAACAAGTTGCAGATACCTAGCGGATCTAACCTCCAAGGACCTTGCGTTATGCGCCCATGTCAGCTTATCGTAAAGGTACAAGGGGAAACGGGCGGTTTACTTCACCAAATACTCGTAGAAGAGAAGCTAGATGAAGTTTTTGACGGAATGACATTTTCATAACATGATTTTGATTTAGGTAAGGCGTCACATGAGCGCGACGTGGGATGTTAAAACAATAACGCATGCAAGCATTTTGTAATAAATACTTTGATTTGATTTGATTCAAATATTTGTATTCTAACCCACTTATCAAATAACTAGGTACAGCGACATTACCTTCAATTTTGGAATACCGAAAAAATATCGCGAATTAGGGAAACATTTTTTTTTATATACTACCTGTCTAAGTCCCTGCAATCAGCAACTCAAATTCGTAAAACTGCGTAAGTTTATATTTTAATAACACTTCCATACCAAATAAGAGTCATAAATAGATACCTACCAGAAAATATTGCCGAGCCAGCGCCAACTGGACCTTCTTATCCGGTATCAGCTGCTCTGTCACAGGGTTCACGATAGAGAACAGGTACCTATTGATGGTTTTCACCAGTTGCCGGCACCAAACGATGGTGACATGCTCCGTAGATGCCCACACACCAGGGAGGGATGTCGTCTGAAATAATACATTACTGTAGAGGCCGGAAATAGGGATTGCTGGACAAGTACCTACATATAGACGGCCGAGCGTGGCGAGGTCAGATAGGGATACGGGGCCGTGCGATAAGTAGTGCTTTTCTCAAACATGGAATGAGATATTGACGTTATATTCCTGCTGTGTGCTGCAAGAGGCACCAGCATAGCACTTGTTCTCCGCGAGCAAGTTTCACTTGCATGACTTGCGGTCGTGCGTGCCGCTCCCGTATCGGCTTATATAGCCATAAGCGACGTTGTCTCTCCCCTTAAGACTGTTTTTATAGTCTGTAATAGACTGAAAGGCCTCTGCTGATGCTGCGAAGTATTTGTATGACATTATTAAGTTACCATCGGGATCAAATTATACTAAATATATTAACGATGGCCAGACAATCGATATTATTAGGTAGGTCGCGCCCTGTAGCCCGGGTATTAGAATACGGGTACGGTATCCCCTGCCTGTTGTACGAGGCGACTAAAAGGGGTCCTCGGGGTGGTACACGGTTGCAGTTGGGGCTGCAATAGTAGAATTTAAAAAAAAGGCATGACGCTAGGGCGGCACTGGTGCGTTCCGTAGGAGATCCCAGAGCCGTCCAAAATGCGTCGAGGAGGACCAACGGGGGTTTTTAGTCGGTGCGAGTCCGACATAACCTTCGCGCTATCCCTGTGGCGCGTTTCCATAACGGATTTTTCTCTCATTAAAAACCGGCCAAGTGCGTGTCGGACCACGCAAAACGAAGGGTTCCGTGCCTATTAAAAAGGTCGTATCGTCACAGAAATTGTACGGCACTTACGTCCTTTTCTTTGAGGAAAGCAGTTTTTCAGCAATATCTCGAAAACCTCTGAACCGATCTTGTTCAAAACAATTTTCGGTGAATGAAATTAATAAGCCCTATGTCCATGAATTTTTCCATATTTTTAAAATACACCGTTCAAAAATTAGAGGGGGGGGACAGAATTTTAGTGACTTTCAGGGCGATTATCTCCGACCCTATTCACTTAAATAATCAAAAAAAAATGCTAAGAAACCTTATATTTATTTTGAAAGGCCTATCGATTGATGTGCCACACGGGGGGTCACAATGAAAAAAAAATTTTTGACTTTTAGTTTTATGTATGGAGTGCACCCCTAAACGGGGGGTCACAATGAAAAAAAAATTTTTGACTTTTAGTTTTATGTATGGAGTGCACCCCTAAAAAATTTTTTTTTGTCATTTTAATTACAAAACTATGTAGCGGCTAACAAAATACACCTATCCTCAAAAGTTTATTCAAATACACCTTATAGTTTTCGAGTAAAATGCCTGTGACATACGGACAGACGGACAGACGGACAGACGGACATGACGAAACTATAAGGGTTCCGTTTTTGCCATTTTGGCTACGGAACCCTAAAAAAAAGGTACAGAATGAATTAATAAGCTGGCCAGATTTTAAAATACCTATCTTTAGTTTGGGCACGGGCATTTAACTTTAAGGGCTTTTCTGATTGACTATAAGAGAATGCCATATAGCATTAAGCCCACCATTTGTACAGTAAAGTTTAAATTAATTAATTAAGGAATTCTGTTTCCTTTTTGTAGCCAATGGATGTATTTTAGCTACTTAAAGCTGGGTGCGGATAACAGAAATGAGGAAATAATATACTATACAGGTTAGTTTCTCCGGTTTTCCTCTGAGCACCGAGAGCAACGACATTGTTTAATGATGATATTTCGTTTAATTCTTCAGTTAACTTATAAACTTCTTGGGAAATGTGCCCACGTCTTTACATATTGGTGGTATATGGAGGGACTTTTTATAGAGTTTTTTTTTGTGGTTTCACCTTTAGTTGAAACCACAGAAAATATTCGACATCAGGACACTCCTTATTACTGTAACAACCTTTTTTTTAAACCACGTCGCTGGCAAACGAGTGTACGGCCCGCCTGATAGTAAGCGGTTACCGTAGCCTATCGACACTTACCTACAGTCAGCATCTTAAACATGTATACATTCTATGACCATATCATTTAGACATAAGGTTGAAAAGTGTATACATGTGTATAATGCTGACTGTACAACTAAAGGGAACTCGCATGCGCATTGGCGACCCTGACACCAACTGTCAAGAACATTAGTTGAACAACTAACCAAAGCATTAAATGATAGTAATCAAATCAACTAATCATTTGTTGCATGATAGCAGTCAAGCCCATTGGATATAATCTGTGCCACTGGCATCAACAGATCAGGAGAATGCAGTTCATTGCAATTTTACAAGCTTTTATTTAGTTTCACCTGACCCGATGTTTGTCATCAAATCTTGGAAATTAAATTTGATCCACTTCCCGGTGACCGATTGAGCTGAAATTTTGGGTATTTGTATAGTGGATGACAATTTAATATTATGGTACCATCGAGCTGATCTGATGATGGAGACAGAAGGCGGCCATGGGAAGTACTTAACCAACGTAACCCCGTTGAATTTGGGCTCGTTAGAATCGACTCAATGAGTAGTTGATGATGGCATACAAAAAAGTCAGCAATGAAACCTTAATTGAAACACTTACCAAAGCATTGATATCGCTATCGTTAGAAGCAGTCAATCCAGCCGGTATCAACAGGTCTCGGGCGCCACCACCAAAACTGATCAAAGTCTTCTCCTTTCTACCCAATCTTTTCAATTCTGCCCATTCGACTTCCATGGCTGCGTAGAATTCGTCCATCGCTGGATCGAAGTTTATAACGGGAGCTGCCAGTGGCGCCGACAGAACAATTGAGATGTTTGTGGAGTTCATCGTGCTCGGGTAGGCCAGTAAACGCTTCGCTATAAGACCTCCCTACAAAAGTGAATAATAAATAATTAACAACTTAGAAAAGTTGAAAAACCCCCGACATTTTCATTGCAAAGTTCAATATCTCAAAATCGGCTGAGCCGATTTTGTTGAAACGTAGCTAAGGACCATCTCGATCACGTCAGCTTACGAAAGAAAAAACCGCATTAAAATCGCTCCATTCGTTTAGGAGCTACGATGCGACAGACATACACACAGGTACACATGCTAAACTTACAAGACCCCTCGTTTTCGTTGGGGATTAAAAAAGAAGTTTAAATCTGAATTTTAATCTCCAAAGCAAGAGTTAGAGATTATCAAGTTTCTTTCACTTACAAAAACACCCAAATATTAACGCAGCGCGGAGCCGTTCACGCGCTCGAACAGTAAGCAAAGTGATTTCAGCTCTGGACATGTGTGTTTAACGTTAATTTTTGCTTGCAGCGACCTGATATTGTTACTCAGAATAAGAATCATATTTATCCATAACAATAGGAATTTTGTTTTTTTATATGAGAGGCGCATAGCTTCAGCTGCATTCACTGTATTCATCACTTGGCCGTACACTGAGCCAGACACAATAGAAATGACAATAACAAACAAGGACACATCACCATGGCAACAAGAAACAGTTGACTGACACCTAAGCCGTTTCCTTACCATAGAGTGACCAATCACAATTACTGATGTCGGCACAGACTTGGTGTACTTGTTAATTTTGTAGAGACTTAGGATTTTGGAGATGCAAGCTGCGGCAAACTCTGTCTGCTTCAGTAAGACACCTCCGTACAAGCCTGACAGTTCTTCATTATAGCTTACTGAAAAATAAAGTGAAATGTATCAACATGTTACATTATGACAGTGTCATGGGCCAAACGAAATAAAAGATTACTCTAATAGTCGCTGTCTCCGCTAACATGTTAACAATATGATGTGGAAAATCCTAATAATAACAGATCATCTTTGTTAAAAGCTCAGGACTCCTCATAAATATAAACCCTGGAACATTTAAGTTTACTTAGCTCATTAATTAGCTAACCTTCTTTATGCTTAACCCTTTAAAATCCAGGGATCAAGCATTAAGTTGTGCCGCACAGAGCTAAAAATGTTCTAAAAATAAATGTATAATAGTTGACTACACCTTGATTAAAATCAGTTAACCACTGACAGATTGGATCAAACCTTGGGATATTCTACCTTAATACCAATGTAATTAAGTCTTTATTACAACCGTTATATTTATAGGCAGCGTATTTACAAAATAAACTCTAATATGCTGACGTTAAGATAGAGTATCGAGTGAATTAATGCCAAATGTCAGTAGTTAACTGATTTTAATCGTAGTGTACGAAATGTGTGCAGGATTCCTAACAAACACAGATGGCAGGTCAATTGGGTTGTCCTTAAATTTTTTACGATGCCATTCGAACCAGTTTTTGGAGTGGAACAAATGTTTGTATGGGAGCAACTACAATTAAAGAACATAAATACCCAAAAAATTGAGTTAAAGACGGACCTCCCTGGCGGCAGCCGAAAACGTTTCATACTGTTAAACATTGAATTGTGACGTCACAGTGTAATATTTGTAATAATCGTTGATGGAAAATCGAGTAAATTGCTGTTTCAATTTTGTTTCTATAAAAGCGTAAGGATTCTATTGGTAGCTTTAAATTTACTTTTGGACAGTAAAAAAAATGCGTATTTTTTCTAAACTTTCAAGGTCCATATATTTTTATGATTTTAATTATATTTCTTAATTAATACTTAATTACATTTATTTGATGGTTTACTATCCATTTAGCAACACTGCATTATCAATTTTAACATGTGGAAACTACCCAATTGTTATACGCATATAAATAACATAATATAACTGTAATTAAATTTAACAAATCAAATAAACTGAGAAAATAATTTTCATACTTATAGCTCATAACCTACCTGTGTCCTCAAGTACTTACTAGTGAAATAGTCAAAATGGAATTCATATCCGTTTGACACAGCCATTCTCAGTGCCACAGAGGCCAAAGAGCGAGCTTGCATGTGACTTCCGGAATTACCCGGCAAGTACAAAACTGGGACACCATCAAACCTAGATAACATAGAAAAAATAAATTTCATAAAAAAATATAAACAACTTTTTTAAAGTTAGGAAATGTCTTTAAAATAAATTTCAAGAATTCTAAAAACTAAAAAGTATATTTACCACATTTTTCTAGCCCGCTCAGTAAATCTGCCCTCGCTGTACGCGTATAGACCATACTGAGGAAATTCTTTATTTTCTTCTAAAGATATTTTCTAAAACAGATGCACAAATAAATCAATACGCCTATGCAATTACACCGCAAACAAAAGACTTAAAATGCTTTAATATCTCACCACAAATTGAGGATATTCATACATGTAGGTCATCTCACAGTAATTTTTCTTGTCACTGAAATGGATATTTAACACACCCAAAAGAAATGCAATAAAGAAAATCAATGCAACTATTTGGTAAATACTCGAAGTAATAATATGTAATAGCTTCATTTTGAATTCATAAATAACACAACATTTGCAGATTACAGAACAAATGTTTTAGTGTATGACTACTTTTATTAATTATTTAAAATTTTGCAAATGCAAATATGCGCCTCGAGACTCTGAAACATTTTTATTTTTACGCTCGGATTCGTACTCGACCGACCCAGCGAGCCAGCGACCGAACAACACCGATTGACTGTCAAAAGTGTCATGTCAAAAAGTCAAAACAAAAGTCAAATCGTATGTTTCAGTCACTAAAAAAATTATGCACATGCGCCGCGTTCGAATAAAATATAAAAGGAAAGATGATTATGATAGCTAGTGGGCAAGTTTTAGAAATTACTTTCAGGATTAAAATTTAAATGATTTCACAACAAAAACATTACATACGCAAATTTATACAATATTCTTAACGAGTCTAAACTATCACTGGTCTGAAACAGCTTTATTTATTTAGATATTTTGACGTTTGCGTTGATGATGCCATTGATGGCATTGATGCACTGCAAAGAAAAGTATATAATCAATCACTACGTGCATTGATGACATTGTCGGTCATTCATTCATTGATAGTATCGTATCCACATTACCACAAAGTACTTTGTTACTATGGTATCGATACCAACTACCAAGAAGCTTATTTAAATTTAGATTCATCATAAGAATCATAACATAACCTAACATTTAATTTACGTTGCGTTGCAAAACTAAGAAATAAATAGTTTATTTTTAATAATACCTTAACAACAAAACTCAATTGGAAGCGTATTTAAAGTTAGTATTTCTTATCATACACTTATTTTTCACTGAGCTTTCTGTTACGACTAATCAAATAAAATTGTAGTGCTAACATGCACTTTGCTTGTTTACTGTTTAATTATAATATTTATGACCATTCCAGATTTGGACATGGAAGTAATACACCTGGGACTAGCTACGGTAGCAGCAGTAGCCGTATTCATCATATCAAGAGCAGTTTACTTGATTATTCAAATACTCTCTTCAAGTTGTCACTTAGAAAAACATACCTCTTTTCGAACTATTCTATGCATTGGATCTGGTGGTCATACTACTGAAATGCTCCGATTATCAAAAAAGTTAGAAATAGAGAAATACCAACATCGTTTGTACATACTTGCTGATAATGATACTAGTAGTGAAGTTAGAGTACATAAATCAATTGAAAAAGGCATCAATTATGCTATAAGTAAAATACCTAGAAGTAGGAACGTGAGACAATCGTATATCTCATCAGTATTCAGTACTCTTCATGCTACTTTACATACCATTCCAGTTGTGTATACATTTAAACCAGATGTTATTTTTTGTAATGGGCCCGGTACATGCATTCCTATTTGTGTAGTCGCTTTCATGCTACGCTGCTTCTTCTTATTAGACTGTAGGATAGTTTTCATAGAAAGCATTTGCAGAGTGAGGACTTTGTCATTATCAGGCAAAATTTTACAATATTTTGCAGATATAATGGTAGTTCAATGGCCTCCATTGAGAGATGTATGCTCCAGAGCTAACTACTTTGGAAGGCTGACATGAACAATTTGCTACCTATGAGTAAGTATAAGTTAAAATAAAACTCTTGAAAACCCATGAAAAATGTGTATAATTTGGTTGTATTACATAGTCCTGGAGAGATCATTACACTATTTCTCCTCACTTTGATGCATTAAGATTTTTCTGGCTCGACTAGACACTCAAGAGATTAATTTCCTTGCCTTTGCCACTAATAAGTACAAAATCATCAGAAGGTGCCTTTATTTTTAGCACCTTGTCACTTTCATGAGTACAATTGAAATATACAATGTGTATAAATATGCAGTCCCACACATGTGGGCTACCCACTTGAGAGGTTTTGCTTACATATTTCAGGACACACTTCAAGTTGTTTTTTTTTTCATTAGTGTTTTCCCTTAGTTATAAAACTGCTGTTCAGTCACTTAACTTACTCTTAATTACCAATGATAATGCCATATTAATAACAATGATAATGCACTCACTTTAAATATACATTTAGGCACTATAATAGGCATTTTATGTTGTTGCTTAATGCAATCTTAAGTACTTCAATTCTACAATGAATTCAATTAACAAAAGTAGGAAAAACCCTGATAGCTATAAGTACTCCTACATTAAACGAAATAGTAAGCTTAAGTATTAAACATAAGATATTTATATCAGATCAACAATCATCTAAAGATTCTTAAATAATAGACAGGGCCGGATTTAGGATGGGGCAACTTGCTACTAGCTGTACAGAGTGCTACACTAATAGGTGTATGAGTCCAAGATATGTTTACTCTTTTGCACATTATGTCATTGTGATAAGGCGAAAAATGTATGCATATCTTTGACATCAACTGTACGCTACAGGGCGCTATAAAAATATACAAAAGTGCGCCTAATGCATGACCTGCCAGGACACCAAGATGATTAAGGCCGGCCCTGTAATAAACAAATTATTTTGTTGTTCAGTAAAATCGGCAAAAGTCAATGTAAATGCATCAGTCTTCAAAGATCTCATTTCCTAAATCAGGTGTCAAATCACACAATTGAAAAAGTAAAAGTAATCTTTGCTTATTTTGGAAAAATCTGTCAATATTTGCATAATGAATAACAACCTAACCCAGTGGAAGAATGTTCATATATTTGATCATTACAGTTAGGATCGAGATAAGTTTTGCATTCAGATACGAGATAACATTCATATACTGGTAATGACCCATTTTGCAGGCTAATTCATAACATTTTATCATTCTTACATTTCAAACCACCAAATCATTAAAGGCGCAAATACATGAACTTGCAAACCAGATATCTTTCTAAAATGTATGCAAACTTGTTCCCAATTTAAAGTAATTAAATTCAGTATGGCTATAATTTTTATCAGTTATCACTTTACACAGTATAAAGTTAATAGCAGTATTGCTATGTAAGTCAAATAAATTTTAGGCACAATTGAGAACACTAATTAACCAATGTATATACATGCATGTAAATAAGTACATACAAGGAAATTAAGTTAATCTTATATAACTAGAAGTAACAAATGTTGCAAATGCAAGCCTGCCTCATGGTTTGGTGCTATCTGTATTAGTTTGATTGCTAGTTTCTTCCTTGGCAACTTCTGCTGGTTTACCGTCATCAATTAGGCACATTGCTTCGTCATAAGTAGGAGGGGGTGGTTCGGAACTGGATGGTTGGGGTTTTGTTGGAGCACTTGCTATTAGAGCATCATAGGATGGAGGGAGTGTGGCGCTAGAAGCAGTCCTGGGAACTTGGCCGCTGTAAGTTTGCTCTGCTTGTACCGCTGCCATGTCCTGTAACAATCACATTTGAACAATTATTTTAACTGCACTATCCTCTAGATGGGTATAGGCATGTTACGCCTCATACCCATCACAGGTAAAGACTTTTCAGGGGACTGTAATGTTACAAAATAAAAAGGCTTAAATACTAATTTTTCTCAGAGCACAATCATCAGTGAGCCAGATTTATTTGGTACAAAAACTGTTTAGTAAATAATATTATTGCATCATAGCACAGGATACAATCCTGCATCCATTGCCAGCTATTGCTTCATTTAACTGAGGTTGCCAATAGCCAGTAGTTTATAGATACCTAGGACCCATCTGTGATAATTCATAATATTATGATAAGTTCACTTTTTTAATCTGCTTATAATGAGTGTGTGTGCACTATAACTTGCACGATTTAGTAGTTGTGGGTATGGGATACTTGGCGAGATTAAACTATCATATTTACTGGACATATTCATCAGTCCTTTCAGTCTATTACAGACTATTAAAACAGTGTTAAGGGGAGAGACAATGTATCTTATGGCCATATAAGCCAATATGTACAGGACATGTGTAAACATATAGTTTGCATGGGGACTGCAAATGTGCTAAAACAGACCCCCCATCATTATAAACTTTATAATTGTGTAGCTTCACAAGGTAAGATAGCACGTCGTCTTTAATGAAGATGCAGTAATGTTAAGCTATTCACAATATATAGAACTTGAACCATGGCATAAAACAAATTTTATGACCTACAATTATTCATTTAAAAACTTGTATATATACCTAGGCCTATCTATGTAAAATGCTCACATTCGTGAACTTGTCTTTGATGTCAGACTTACCCTGATTATCGCACGTTGGTGAAGCAGCATTTGTATTACACTCTTTCTTCGAAGATACAACATGCTTTTCACAGCTACCATCATACCAGAACATATAAATATTGGTCCCACTAGCCACATGTGTCCCAAATTACTTAGTATGTAGCCATCGGCATCCCCCAAGGCGAGGACTGTTATAACTGTACCAACAGAAAAAAGGACCATAGAAAGCACGAAATAGGAGTAGCTGGTGCAATCGCATCTGCCGAACCTTTGGTCTTCGTCTATATCGAAGTCTCTATGCCGTAACCGATGTAAACGTTGTCTGATAAATGGACTATCAAAAACGGTAGCCATTTTAAGAGAAATCTCATATATCACCCAAACACAATAGTGCACTTCACAGTTTCATTATTATTTAAATATAATAGTCGATCTATCTAGAGAACTAGACCATGATATAACTGGAATATGAAAGTGCAAACAATAACAGAAACGTTGCTAACTTGTTAGTCAATCACTTTACTTTACTTCTCAATCACACATAGGATAGGCATAGCAAGCAAAGCAAACGGGTTATGGTGCACCACACTTGGCGGTATTTGCCCAAATATTCGTGCTGCATCTTTTTTCTTCCTACGGCAAATGAAAGAGAGGCAACGATGCAACGCGAACACGCAACCCCGTGTGTGGTGGTGCGACCATTAGGGTAAAGGTACAGTCGAGTTCAAATATCATTTGTGTATCGATGGTATCGATTGGAAGTCGAGTGGTCAACGATACCAAACGTAACAAAACACAATATGAACTTGAACATCCCCATCATGGACGTAAGATTACGTCCATGATCCCATGGAATGGAGACAGTCAGAGGGCCTACCGCGAAACAAAATTCGTTTTCGTTCGTGTATCTCCGTCTCTGTCGCTCGAACTAGCAAGTGCGACAGAGACGGAGATACACGAACAAAAACGAATTTCGTTTCGCGGTAGGCCCTCAGAGCTATTACCACGAACTTCGAAGTTCTGGTATCTCCATCTCTATCGCGCTTCCAGTACTGGAGTGACAGGGATGCAGATATACTAACTTCGAGTTTCGAAGTTCGTGGTAGCACCGCTGAGGGGCTACCGCGAAACGAAAACGAACTTCGTTCGTGTATATCCGTCTCTGTCGCACTTGCTAGTTTGAGCGACAGAGAATCACGAACGAGATACACGTACGAAGTTCGTTTTCGTGTTTCGGTAGGTTTCTTGGCGGCCGATAGACGGTGAGTAATACTGACCATCCATCTATAACATACGATAGAGTGAGACAGCTATGGTGGATTGTCATTATTTCTCACCGTGTATGGACCAACAAGCTTTACTGAATCGCAATCGCAGGCTCCACCCCTTTTGGCCGCCTAAAGAGCGGTCAATAGAAAATCTGACAGCTAATAACAAGATTACTATTGACCGCCACGGCCAGGCCGCGCCAGTCTGTGGGAGGCTTTAGGTACACGGTGAAGTATTATCGTAATATTGTTCTAGCTGTTTCTATCTATAACATGCAATGAGATAGAGACAGCGCGTGGATTGCGTGATAATATTTCACCGTGTATTGGCCCCGCCCTTGACCTTCTTAGGCGGTTCGCCGGGCGCCCTTCTCGCCCGTGGCATCCCCACGCTGATAATAATCGAATGATCATCGAATCGTTCATATATCTCATTCAATCATTGATGATGTCTGAGTTTCTGGCGGTTAAAAATAGACCTCAAATAAGTGGTGCATCAATGTTGACAGTTGACTTTGACTTTTTGTTGACTTGTTCTAGTTGTTCTTCGTTCTTCAGTTTTCTGATTATGACAGTCAAACAAGAAAATAAGACAACGCAGGCAAACGAAACGGAAATCGCTATATTTATAATACAGTCGTGATTATTTTGTAATTTTCAGTATTTGTTACCCGAGGTTACCGATGATTTGAAAGGGATTGTAAAAACATAGTATTGTTTACTTTCATGTCCACAAGTAGTAGGTTTTAGTGGGTTTACGCCGATATGGCTCGCAATGTCCTGTTGTTTTGTTTAGTTATCTTCTTCAAAACGGGTAATGACCTTATTATTCTTTGTTTTCCTTGTATGTTTCTGATTTAGAGTTATTAATCAAGTTAGAGTTACACGTTTATTAGATAACATGCTTGAATGATGATTATTTTTCAGCTGCATCATGTGAAGTGTCATTGACGAACAATGGCCCAGCAGTGCGCGGTGCCAACATCACTTTCACTGCTACAGTATCTGGAAAATGTAAAGGAGAAAACCTGAAATATGTATTTTGGGATAGCTCCTTTTATACTCCAGAATCTGAGGTGAGTTTTAGTAATACCTGCAGTGATTGGCATTTAGTTTTAATCAGTAAAGTACCTTTCATTAGTTGGATTGATAACTTGATATCCATGCTTTTAATTTTACTATCTGGATTTATCATATCACTAATGTATCGATCTGCTAATCATTCCATGGATAATAGAATCACAATCCTTTTTGGTTAAATAGTTTAAACTAGGGAATGCAATCGAGATTGTGTGATTGAGTGCTGCATTAGGACCACTGCTGATAAAAAAAAGAAATGAATTTAATATGAAGGTCAAAGGCAAACCCCTGAAGTTAGTACATAATAATAAAAAATTCTTTATTGACAGTCAATATCCCATAACTCAAAAATTACATAAAAAGTAGAAAGTTTGCCTTTCAACTGTGGCTCCTCCTGTAGGGTGGATGATTGATTTATCCAAAACCAGTGTCTTTTAGAGCCCTCCTAGCAACATGGGAAGTGTGAACTGGTGCGTTGTCCTGTAAAAACAACACTCCTCGGCTAAGTTTCCCACGTCACTCACTGGACGACTGCGTCACGTGCTAGAATCATTTGCATAATATTGACCATTCATTGTGGTCCCTTTTGGCAAATAATCAATTAATAAAACTCCTTCACTGTCCCAAAACACGGTCGCTATATGCTTCAAAGCTGACTTTTCCACTTAAAATTTCTTTGGTGCCCTCTCCCCCCTTTTAACCATTGCATAGACTCTTGTTTTGATTCTGAATCATATTGGCGAACCCACGTTTCATCTACGGTTACGATTCGGTTGCAAATCTCGTCCAGATTCTCTTCAGCTAGATCCAAAAATTCTTTACAACTTTTACGTCGCCGTTCCTTGTCAAGCGGTGTCAGCATTTTTGGTACCCACCGCGCAGTAATTTTTTTTTCATGTGTAAACGTTCATGTCAAATGTGTCCTACCCTTTTTTTACTAATTTGTAGTTCCTCCGCTATCTGCCAGATTTTAATTCTTCTGCAAGCCAGAACACTTTTTTCCACATTTTCTACATTTTCGTCAGTGACCATCATGATAAGCCGCCCATGGCGGGGTCATCTTCACAGGTCTCTCGTCCTTGTTGAAATAAACGAGCCCATTTTTTATCATAATGTAGGAAGGGCTTAAATGATGGGAAGTATCTGTCATATCATCAAAATTCTCTTAAGGCGATTTTCCCTTTTTTACAAAATACTTAATAAGTGCGAGGTGTTCAAATTTATCAAAATTTCCGCATTCGACAGACATTGTTAGGTTTATCCGCACACAGAACGAAAAACAAATAACTTTTTTTTTAATGGCGGTAATATTTAAACTGCCAAAGAGCCGGGGGAAAAAGCAGCATAGTTCTTTTTTTAATTTTTCATTCTTTTCTAGCTTAGGCTGCGAACTTTTCAGCCGCCCCTCGTATTTGTTTTACAATACATTAGGCCTTCTTTTCTACCATTATAAAATGTGTGTGTCCTTAGTGAAATGGAGAATAGATGGTATAGAATGATTAAGTCCCCAACCCGCACTGGGCCAGTATGGGGACTACTGCTCGTTCCCTCTCATCTATGGGAGGAGGCCTGTGACCAGCAGTGGGGTCGTATATAGGCTGTTTTTTATATGTTTTATAATAGAATTATTAATGGATTAATGAGTTCTGCATTATTTGAACACTGTCACGAAGCCTCCTAGTGGGCGCCTACGCCGTAGTCGCTTTCCGCTACATACGGGGAAAGCTATGGGATTGGCTACAAGCATAGCAATTCTTGCCAGTGAATGTGTTAATGTGACCAAAGTTGCAGACAAAAAGTAGCTATTGTTAAATATTCTGAAATCATCCGAGACTGAAATATATATTCATTTTCATCAATCCAGAACTACTAGCTTCATAGGCAAAGATGTATCAACCAGGCCAACCAACGCTGTTAACAACATTTGTTATATTCATTCATTTAGCAATTTCGTAGCACTATACACGTAGCCAATGCAGTGCCTTTCCTGCTAAGTAGAGGAAAGCGCTTAAAACACAGTGCCCCCTAGGCTGTTCCTGGTAGTGAAAGTTTTAATTGAAGTTTGAAATAACAATAAAAGAAAGGACAGTCCCCATCAGTCCCATAACATACATTTTGACATGCAGAGGTGTCTAAAGTACAGTCACGAACTTTAATTTGGAACCCACCTAAGGTGGAATATCGTATAGCATACTGAAGACATTTAGAGCTAATATTTTAATGGAGTGTCATAAAGTTTGCCATAGACGACTACCGTTTATACGTGTCTAGGTCTAGGGCGACCGCTCAGTAACGTCAACCGGGCGGAACGAGTCAAACGATTATTTCCGATTTTTACCGACTAATTGTTGTGGATGTTGTTTGTGGCTTAAAGCCAAGGATACACTAGGGGACAAATGTCCCACGACATGTGTCGGCGACATGTCAAGCGAAGCCGGCCGATTTCGGGTGACATATCTGGCGACATCGCGCGACTTATATCCGTAGCGACGTCTCACGAAGTCGTACGACTTCGGGAGACTTCGCCCGACCATACCTGGCGGTCTGTCGAGCTGTCGAGCGAAGTCCGGCAACGTCGCGCTACATCACCCGACGTCACTGCCCACACGTGTCGCGCGATGTTGCCAGACATATCGAGCGAAGTCCGGCAACGTCGCGTTACATCAGCCGATGTCGCTGGCGACAGTGGCGACACGTGTCGTGGGACATTTGTCCCCTAGTGTATCCTTGGATTTGTTATTTGCAAATAATATTTCGTGAAAATGACAGTTTTCAATAAATTTTCTTGTCTGACACCGACACACAAACAGTCATGTTCGTAATTTAAAAAACCGTAATTATAGCTTTTGGCGGACTTATCAATTCAACGGCCCATTCGATAAGACATTTAACTGTCTTATCTATTGCATTGTGAATGTTCTAAAAACAGTTGAAGGAAATGGGTCCTAAATTAAAGTACGTGAATGTATCTACACATGAATACCACATCAATAAGGTTGTATTCAGATGTCAGTGATCACCTTGTTTATGCAGATGTATATGGTGGTGAATGTACCCTTAACAATGGCCTGAATGAAAACAGCTGGCATAGGATTATGCATAGAATTTAAACAAGAATTGGTATACTGTTATGTATGCATGTACTATACGTAAACAACATATAAATACAAACCTAAAAGGTCCATATCATAATCATTATTCTAAGAATCTCTGTGATTATTGTCTCCTGGCTTACGGGACAGAATAACAATAAGAAAAAGTTGATTGACCCGAATACATTCTATAC
The DNA here is from genome assembly GCA_932294315.1 of Epinotia nisella. Lineage (NCBI taxonomy): Eukaryota > Metazoa > Arthropoda > Insecta > Lepidoptera > Tortricidae > Epinotia > Epinotia nisella. Next base: position 12,375,798 of record OW028682.1, on the reverse strand, counting down.
ATGTTATCAATTTATCTCTGAAGCAAAACAAAGGGGCCTGTAAGTATATTAAATTATGATCTTTGTACCTAATTGATGAAAGAAAACAAAGATATATTTATTATATTGTTTAATATTTTTGTTTCGTGTCAATTTAACGTGGAAGTTACCACAATCAAATTTTAAACAAAATGATAGAGATAACAAATATAATGGAAAAATAAACCATCATCGGCATGTTATACAGAAGGCACAAGTTCGAGTCTTGTCCTGGCCTTCAGACAATGATGGTTTATTTTTCCATTATATTTGTTCTCTGTATCATAACGTTTAAGGATACATTTATTCACAAACACACATATTAACCAATTACGCACACAGTGAACCGGACACTGGCTCAGCATTATGCTGATGTGTCAGATACCTACAGCGCTGTTGTGGGTACATGAAGCTCCTAGGGTCTGCTGCTTCTTGGCGACGCCCTTGCTGATGCCTGCAGGACATTTCCATCCATCTCCAAATAGCACCACCTCATTTCTTCCCGAGGGTGCTGCAAGGCTATGTGGAAAGGTTGAAGTGTGTTGTGGCCGATGGGCTAGCAACCTATCATCGCGATATCACATTTTGTCCATAATTAAGGGGGAAAAACAGCGTGAAATTTCCATAAAAACGTTTTTCGGACTACAAAGCTTAAATACATAATAACTTTATGTTATTGTTATTAGTTAGTGTCATATCTACAGATTGAGCAAAACAAAAGTCGTCAATCCTGTGGTCAATGGTTAAAAAAAGTCCATGTGTGGCACAAAAATGTTTTTTATTTTATTAAGTGAATAGAGCAATTTTCATGTGTGAATAGAGTTGGAGATTATCGCCCCGAAAGTCACTAAAATTGTGTCCCCCCTTTAATTTTTGAACCGTGTATTTAAAAAAAAATTAAAAAATCATGGATGGATAGGGCTTATTAAATTCTTTCACCGAAAATTATTTTGAACAAGATCGGTTCAAAGGTTTTCGCGATATTGCTAAAAAACTGCCTTCTCTATAGAAAAGGACGTAAGTGCCTTAAGATTTCTGTGACGATACGACCTTTTTAATAGGCACGGAACCCTTAGTTGTGCGTGGTTCGACACGCACTGGGCCGGTTTTTTTCTGTGGCGGCGAATGGGTTAAGAACCTGGTGTGGAAGTGTGTGACAATAAATGTTTTGATGAATGAATGGATTTGTTCCATTGTATTAACAGCAGCCGAGTTACAAATGAGTACATTTCCGTTTACAGTTCCTGGACTCAACCGGCGTGGTGAATTGGACTGTAAAATACACGCGGGACCTCTATACCGCTCGTAAATACACAGCAGAAGTCCGCGTCAAGGAATACTATAAGATTATCAACACTTACATTGAAGTAGCTAGAGCAAGCAATGACTTCAATCTTACAGGTAAAATAATCTGTTCACTTCTCATGCTCGAAAAGTGTGTCATATTAGGCTTAATAAGCGGGGCTAAAGTAGTACATTTAGCCCCTAGGGAAAATATGTATACTTAGTTATGATTTTTAACACATTTAATTTGACCAATCAAAACACTTCACCATATTAAATCCACCAATCACAACTCTTTCAAAAAAACATTTATCTTTGCTATCAACCAACCAGAATACAGCTACATATTAAAATAGACCAATCAAACATCAGGTGTTTTTTAGTCCCTAATTCCAAATCATTTAAATCCACCAATCACAACTCTTTCAAAAAACATTTCTCTTTGCTATCAACCAACCAGAATACAGCTACATATTAAAATCGACCAATCAAACATCAGGTGTTTTTTAGTCCCTAATTCCAAATCATTAAAAAAGAAAACGCCTCTGACCGTTAATAGCGCGTCCAAACGCTAAATTGAACAATCTCTTCGCAGTGAAATTTGTTATTGATTGTGGATGGATAATCTTTGTTTTACTATTTTCTCGCAGTCGAAGTGAAAAGTAGAGTGTATAACTCGTGTCTAAAAGCCATATTACCCCTCAAAATATTTTCCCGAGCGAAGCGAGGGAAAATATCCATCTCGTGGTGATATGCCTTATTTTAGCCCCTTGTCGTATGACAAGGGGCTAAAATCTCTAGGTAAGTATCTACTATATATAGGGTGTCCCAAAAAGAATGCAAGATTTTCCATACATAATGTGTGGAAAATCTTGCGTTCTTTTTGGGACACCCTTTATATGATGTTGGCAAAGTGTATGGACTACTTGTGTTATGGTATACTTGGTGTGAATCGTTCATCATAGACTATGCTAGTCTATGGACGTTTTAATAACTAGAACCGTCGTCGCAGCAACTTGAACCCTTAAAATAATTTCTTGGAAAACCCCTTAAACAAAATCAAATAGCCTGCAAATAGGCTGCAATTTACAATAATAAATGCTACATTAATAAAAAATTCAAGTCTACAGATAAAACTACCTAAATGTCAGTTAATAAAGAACTCTAGAAGAAAAGTAATATAAAGTTCTTATAAATTCTGCTGGCTTGATGTGAATTGAAAATATATATCTAAAACTAAATATATTGAAATCAAAACGAAATTGTAAAATATTCATTAAGATTACAAGGGTTCGGCCTTGGTGAAGGTAGCAGGACAACATGGGTGCATTTCTTAAAGCCGGATTTACATTACGAAATTAGTGTCATGCATGTTGACACCAGTTTCACGAAAGTAGTTTCGATATATGCGAAAGTAATTTCGTAACATAATTAGTGTCGTGAAAACAACAGTATCGCAGTGGCCATGGCGCCATCAACATCAGCTATTTCAACATGCATGACACTAATTTCGAAATGTAATTCCGGCTTTACACTATGAAACTAGTTGCATGACACTAATTTCACCAAAAAATCGCGCAGAGCACGAAACTAATTTGCATGCACGACAATAATGCATGCATTACGAAATTAATAAATTACACGTGAAACTGTTGGTAAAACTCATGTCACGAAATTAATTTCATGCCACTAATTTCGTAATGTAATTCCGGCTTAACTACCTACTCGACAGAAACTGCTCCCAACCGGGATGAGTGGTATGCAAAGGAGGCCTTTTTACCCGACTGCCGAAGGAAAGGAAGTTTATGTATTTCAAGCGTATGTATGTATGTATATATATGTGTATGTATGTATGTGTGTATGTTTTATTCTTTGGCACGCAGGGCGTAGCCTAAACCGTTTGACGGATTTCGACATATGAGGTGTCGTTGGATTCCTCTTAATTGTGGGAGTCCATAGGCTATATGTAAAAAAGCAGTTGGGTTTTTCTAAAGTTCTTTTAATTTCACTTGTTCCAGCAGTGGAACACCAATATAGGCTAGTGATAGTGAAATCAAGAGATTTTTCGAAAAACCCAACTGCTTTTTTAGAAATATAGCCTATGTCACTCCCAAGATTGAGAGGAATCCAACGACACCTCATATCGAAATCCGTCAAATGGTTTAGGCTGCAGGGCGTGTCAAAGAAAAAGACATACACACATACATACATAGATACATACATACGCTCGAAAACATTACCCTCCTTCGGCAGTCGGGTACAAAGATATGTATAAGGTCTCTGGCAAAAAGTCCCATACATATTATCTAGGGAAAACCTTAACAGGAAGCTCATTCTACACGCGCGTATGAGATTATTTAATCTGCCCGACTTTTTAAAAACAAACAAAACTGTCATTGAAATTGGAATCTTCTGTTTTGAATTAAGAATCAAACATTAAATTTTGGGCGGTACAGTGCTATTATGGAGTATGAAGAGTAAGAAAATCAAATCGTTGCTTTATTTCCTAAAAAAATTGAAGGAAGGCGAAATTATTGCACCATTTTAGCGTAAAAAATACCCTTGCAGCTTAAATAAGAATCTAATTTTATGTTGGTTGACTCGTTTAAAAATGCAACAAAATGCGTTGTTGATGAAATGAGTCACATTGAAAACATGATATGTGTTATCGTTTTCGCCCGTCATATGGAAAACTATATTATGTTATAGTATAGTAACTAGTTAATTGATTACATCTAACGGATTGGTGGCCACTTACAGGAAAAAGAAGCGACGGTCGCCCACCAGCTCGATGGGTTGACGACGTAATAAGTCTCTGTCAAAAAAATCATTTTTGGTACAAGCTTTTATATATTTCATGTGATGTTTTGTTCGAAAAATAGATTTTAGACCAATATCCAGGAGTTCAGTTGATTTGAAATTGTTACGAATTGGTGGTAACATGTTGGAATAATCCTGCTGTGTTCTATCCCATCAAAAACATAAATGTGAAAGGCTGCAAAGTTCGATACTATGGGAATGCTTCGCCTATAAAAGAAGTGAGATCTGAATAAGTACCAAGTCCCATAAAAATACCTCAAAATCATAAATAGTTATAGGAATGCACACTTGATTTCCAGCAGTTTTTAAGGTACATTTTGAATAAGTATCACGTTACATAGAAATACCAAAAATTATATTAGTCAGAGAAACGCACACCGGTTTTTTTAGCAGTTTCCTGATAACATTTATTATTTTCAGTACTTTTTAATGATGTTACTTGGCAAGTTTTCACTTCAGAAATATAGGTAGAATAATGAAATTTTGTATTCTAGACAATTAAGGGGATGTCAACAGACACTCGAAATTTCATATGCTTAGATAAAATATGTTTTGAGTTATAGGGTGGTCAAAATTGGCCCGAAATGGTTCGTGTAATATAACCCACGGCCGGTGTGTCGTTTTTTTTTGCTCGAACTTGGCGGACACACTGCCGTGTGTCTAGATATGCTCGACTAAAATCCATCCACATAATTATAGTATGTATTGAATATGTAGTAGTATACCTATATTTTTGTATGTATCTTATATATTTTTATTTATGTATGTCTATAGTAGTGCATACTTAATACATTTGTATTTTTCCTTTCTCCTCACGTACGAGTATATTCGTAACAGAAATAATCATACTTTTTTCTTTGCACCTGTTATATGTCTCTGTTGAGCCCAATGGTTAGCTGGTAGAGAATGCCATGTGGCATTAAGCTTGCCATTTGTAATATTTTTTTTGTATTTTGTGTAATAATATTTAAATAAATAAATAAATCTCAATTTTTAGGGTTCCGATACCTAAAAGGAAAAAATGGAACCCTTATAGGATCACTCGGTTGTCTGTCTGTCCGTCTGTCACAGCCGATTTGCTCCGAAACTACTGGACCGATTGAGTTGAAATTTGGTACACATATGTAAATTGGTGACCCAAAGATGGACGCGTAAAGTAAATTAATGAATTCTGAACAAGGTGGCCACTTTTGGGGGATAAACTGGATTATTAAAAAAAAAGTTTCGCAAACTGTATTGTGTGACATATCAAATGAAAGGGGTTGATGTAAGCATGTCAGATATATATTTTTTATAATTTTAGCAAAAACAGATTTGAAGTAATTTAGGAAAAAAGACGAAACTTGACCATTCCCCCCGTTATCTCCGAAACTACTAGGATTAAAATTCTGAAAAAATTATGGAAAATAGTTCCTTGCCTAAAGATTACAGGAAAACCTATAAGTTGAGTATTCAAAAATACTTATGAAATTTAGATTATATACGGAACCCTCACCACGCGAGTTGAACTCGCACTTGTCCGGTTTTTTGCGAGTTGAACTCGCACTTGTCAGATTATGCAGGTTCTATGTTAGTGCCTACAAAAAAAATCGTAATAATGAAGAATATATATGTCTTCTATTTCCAGATACCCTGCACGGAGGTCTGATCTTGATGCAAAACAATGCCATCAGACCAAACACATTCGTGGCCGTCAACCAAACGGTCCACCACTACATAGAACTACCTGAAGTCGAGATGGACTTCCTCAAAGCCAACGCCTCCCAAATCATAACATACTGGTTCATCGACTGCAAATTCATAGATCAAACCATCACAATGACTTTAGACAATACTTACCGCGATACGATGTCGGAGCATGCGATAGACGTACTCGTTGTTGCTAATAATGAGCCGCTGCCACCAATAACAACTACCACAACCACAACAACTACAACAACAACAACAACAACGACAACAACTACAACAACAACTCCAAAGCCCAACACTACAACGTCTACAACTACGCAAAAGACTGAAGTGATCCCAGTTAGCCACAGTATAACTAAGCGGGCTGCGAAACTAAAGAAAACGAAGAGTCCTATAAAAGATTTCATATGCCATAATACGGCTATGGTACCTATTGGCGAACATTATACGTATGGCCATTACCAGGCAACCTTGAAAGTGAGAGGTGAGTAATAATAACTTATCAACTTATATTCCCATTCAGCATCTATCACGACACACGTAATTACTACAAAGGCCGGGAAATAATGGATTGCCTGCCGAGTTTCATATTGTACGAGGCAAGAAATCCCTAGTTCCGGCCGAGATACCTATGCGTGGTGCTTTTCTCAAACATGCAATGAAATTATTATAAAACTTACGATTTTTTTAAATAGCTGAACGCTGATGCCTTGTCACCAATTGAAGATGAAACAAAAGAAGATCACTTTGCAGGCCTCCAATTTTATATGAAATTTTATTATAGGCCTGTCGCGGCACCGTCTGTTTATTATAAGTTATAAGGAACGTATCGTCAATATTTCATTGCATGTTTGAGAAAATATTGTTAAGCTGTTTCGGACTACGGCATAGTACTATGCGATGCGTAGTGTGATGGTGAATTAACGAGAACGGATTTTCCTCCCATTAAAAAAAGGTATAAAAACAAATTAGCAAGGATAGGTATAGGTACTGTAAGGAAAATGTATTCACGTACCACCGTAGAACCCTGTCGCAATTGACAGGCAGTCGTCGCTCAAACTCGAGCGATATGTCACCTTATTGCGGGTTCTACGGTGGTACGTGACTACATTTCCCTTACTGTACATTAATTACTACTACTAGATTATATCGAAATGTCCTTTACGATCGCGATTGTGACTAAGCGTTAAAGTATTGTTTTGTAGAAGTGTTCTTTCAGTTAGTAGGCAATCACGCAGTTGGAATTTACGATCGTCATTGGCTGTTATGCAGTACCTAAGTACTATATCTAGGTATATGTCACGATCTAATGTTACGAAATATAATTATGACTATAAGGACAACTTTCCCGCACATGTTTCATAATAATCGGCTACTAATCCAACTTTACCTGTATCACGCCTACCCATAGTGTCCATTACTACGCTAGCTACGCGTTCAGAAAATTTCACTCTGGCTAGGGAAGTAGAAAATGTTGTACTTGCCTGCTCACCATGGGCCATTAATAAAAACTCTGACCGCGTATTAGTCGCCATTGCCTTCGGTTCGGCCAAATATAGTTGAAATTTTTTGAACTGAGCCGATCTACTTATCTTCAAAACAATAGTATTCAAGTTAAACAATACGACACGTGCCAACAAACAATGAAGGAAAATTTCTTGTTTATACCTGGCTCGCTGTGAGCGGGGTTTTTTTTTAACCTTTTAGTCCATTTTGAATCTATTGAATAAGAAGATAGAGTTCATTATTCAATGAACATTTTATGTGGCGGTAACCTTTTATTTGCAAAGTTTGGCACGCGCCAACCACAAACAAAGAACCATTCATGAGCTCAGTTTAAATAATTTAAACTATACCTTGATATCATTCGTTTTGGGTAGGGTTCGGGTTGCATAAAGTTAGTCATATTTTAGATAGGTATACCTACGTGGATTCGTCATACTCATCATTACGCATAACGTTTTTAATCATAATGTTTAAGAACATACCGTATAATGCGCATAAATTTTATGCGCATACAATTATTTAAGCATACTTTATAATGTTCAAAGTGTTAAGTATGACAATCGATATTATGACAATAGTTGTTATGCGACTAAGACGGGCACCCCATTTGTTTTACAGCCATAAAAGTACTGTTTATCTATTTCCAGTTACATTATCATAATGTTCTATTTTATTATATTTCCAGAACCAATTTCCACCGTGAACATAACTGGTCGCAACTGGTTACAACACGGAGACCTCTTAAATCTGGAAGTCAAATTCGCTGGATCACCACCGTTTGATTACTGCGCCCTATATAAGAGGGGCGAATATAATATAACTGGGAACGAGACTTGTTCGTCTACCACCAGGACTGTAGTGAATACCTTCCCACTGGTCCGATATTTCCTGGATAGCGATCAGCATACTGTGGTGGTTGTTATAGAAAATGATATGGGGAGAAATGTTTCTAGAGCTACTGTTAATATTTATAAAGGTAAGCATAAGAATACCCTAGTTAACAACACTTAACACAAACGGGTCCATCAACTTTTTTTTACATTTTGACCTGTGCCTTAAGGGCTTGAGTTCGTTCGAATTAATGTCTTAAACAAACATGTACTTGGACAATGTAACAGCAAACAGATTAGTAGTAATAATAAAATATTTGACAAAAATGAAGTGAAAATGAATGTCCAAGTGCTCGACATTGTCCCAGTCATTGCCATCGATAATCTTAAGTTATGGTTCCCTTTGGTAGGGTAAACATCTTCAGCGCCGCCCTCTAGTCCACGTAATATCACTTAACCGTATTAGAGCGTTTTTCAAAAAAGTGTACAGTCGCCATCAGATATATCGGAGCGGCCAAAGTGCTCACAAATATCTGAACACGTCTCTAATGCCTCGACAATAGAGACGTGTTCAGATATTTGTGAGCACTTTGGCCGCTCTGATATATCTGATGGCGACTGTACATCAACTTTTTTTTTTGTGAATTCGATTTTTTGGGTTTTTCTAACTCAGAATCAAGAAGAAAAAACTAACATAGGTAGTAAAATCTGGGACAGCATTTTTCTTATATAAGGATCGATAGTATCAACGATTCTGAGTTAAAAAAAACTTAAATTCCGAAAAAAAGTTCATGTACACTTTCAAAGTCAAAGTGATCTATTCTTCAATTTAGGCATATTACATGCACCTATGAATGTCGATAAACTACCACCGGTTCGGAAAGTAAACCTCTGCCTCGAGAAGAACCGGCGTAAAAAACTCGGCGAGGTGTCATTTTTTCAAAACAGTATACAATATATCATTTCAGTATCAGAGTATTATAAAATTTTAAAATTACATTGCTACAGTAGAATAGCATAGTAGAATAGTATAGTAGTAGTTGTATTTACGATACAAGTGCAGAAAATAGGAAATTCGCAACGAGTGGCGATAAATTAAAACACGACCGAAGGGAGTGTTTTAAATCGACACGAGTTGCGAATTACCTATTCGCACGTGTATCGTACAACGTTTTACAGTACATATGGCCCTTTAGTACAGTCATTATATCTAAACAACCGACCCTACCCGTGAATAATTAGTTCTTGGTTTTTTTTTTCGTAGGTCCCTCGGCGGGGTCACTGGGAGTGTAAATTCAAAAAGTAGACTGAATCAGGCTGGTGCGTATATTCGAAAAATGGTTTTTCTTGAATAACTCGTCCATTTTTGATTTTACAGTAAAACCGTGAGGACAAATATTGTAGGAAATTTTATTCTCTACAAGTTTGGTCCTCACAATTTTATAATTTCCCCCAAAATATCGATTTTGGGGGAAAAACGGTAGGAACCAAAATTGTTCAAAATTTGATTCTCCACAACTTTGTTTCTCTTCATTCATGCCGTAAAACGTGGAACATAGGAGATAATAAGAATAATTTTGAATTGGTCGTGTTTTTCAGGTTTATTTTCCAAAATATCGATCCTAGAAGAAAAATTGTGAGAAACAAACTTGTAGAGAATCAAATTTCCTACAATTTTTGTATTCACGGTTTTACTGTAAAATCAAAAATGGACAAGTTATTCAAGAAAAACCATTTTTCGAATATACGCACCAGCCTAATTCAGTCTACTTTTTGAATTTACACTCCCAGTGACCCCCCCGAGGGACCTACGAAAAAAAAATCCAAGAACTAATTATTCACGGGTCAAAATCTATAATGACTGTACTACTTTAAAGTTTCAACATATGCACGGAAAGTGCTCATTTCCGCACTAGTGCGGGAAAGTAACACCATGTGTACTGTAAAGTCTATTTATTTTACGACAGATTTCTAGTGCAGGATTTTATCGCTGCCAAATATCCCTATCCATGATGTAGTCGTTTATCTTATAATATGCTTTTGAAATAAGTGTCCGTTTTACGACAGATTTGTTTTTTTTTTTAAAACGCCCAATTATGTCCGTGTCCAGCGCTGGTGCACGCGCAACTGTCGGTGATCGTGGTCCCGGTGGCGTTCTGTCTGCTGGCGGTCATCCTCGTGGTGTTCGGCGTGGCCTACTACCAGCATCGCTCCAAGTAAGCTAAGCGTAGCTAGTAAGCTAAGAGTGGTATTCCACCTGTCCAAGATCTTTGTCCAATCACAGGATAATGAATAGTACCTAAATGTACAGAAGGTCCACTGCCTAAGTGATGACGTTAGCTGTCATTTTATGGCAATAGACAATCATAGAGTGGGATAGGGTTGTCGACGTACCACACAACTGAACATCCAAAATTATAATTGTTTTAGTCCCTATACTTGTTATCGAAATAATCATCCATTTTGGAAATAATAATATGATATTATGATAAAAAAACGATAGCCGGAAATTCAGGATTAAATAAAAAGATACATGAATACAGATTATGTTTTTACAAAACAGTTCATATTTCGCAATGGGATTACTTCTTTCGTCATGTTAGCAAGATGTTGAAATTTGTTGTCATGATGATGATGATGATGACAATTATTGAAATACAGGGTGGAACGAACCGAGAGATCATCCGGATGCTTTATGATATGTATGTGTCCATTGAATTTAGCAAAAGTTATTAACGAATGCAAAAAAGCAAAACATGTATTTATTCTGAAGAAGTTGTTTCGAATAATGATGATGTAAAGACGCCTGGCCGGAAACAGGCAGGCTGTCGATCGTTTGTCGGGTGAATCTGGGTTACTCTGTGAGATTTGACGGTGATATGCAAGTGTAACCCATATGTATACATACATAAACTTTGCTTATCAGTTTCGTAACAGACAAATGCCACTCTTGTGTTTTCCTTAAGGTGCGTACGAATTAGACCAGCCTCAGGTGAGGCACGCACGGCTATTTTTACCCGACTGCGCGACGCAAAGGAGGGTAATGTGTTTATGTTCTAATTCGTACGCGCTCACGCGCTGTGCGCGAGCAGCGCGCGGCGCGACGTGTATCTGACCGTGCCGCGGACAGAGCGACAAGATCGAACTTGTTTGTGCGCGAGGCGCGTACGAATTTGAGCAAGTGACTGAGCCCGTGCGTTTGTAATCGTTTGTTAGGAAATTTGGAACAATTATTGATACAAATACATGAAAAGCAAAAGGTGTTGTGAGACCCGAAATAAATCAGCTGTCATCGTGTCGACGCCATTTTGAACGACACGTAATGTCGGCTCGCCGCGACTAGCTGCCTCGCCCGCGCATGTTTATGAGCAACAATTTGGCTCGCGAGCAGCTCGCCGCGCGGGGTGAGCGTGCCTCAGGCTGAGCCGCTCAAATTTGTACGCAGCTTTAGGCATTTTATGCAGCCTAAATGGCTACATGGTAAACATAAGTGTCGTAAGATTAGGCTCAACTCTACGTGTTGCGCGGTGTATGTAATTGATGTTTTTAACAGATGGTTTAAAAAAAAACTTTATTTATTTCAGATACACAATAGAAGTGGCCGACTTCGATTTCGGCCAGCAAGCGAACCTAGACTACAAAACGTTCAGAGAGCGGCTTCGGGACAGTTTCAGGAGCGCATTCAACTTCCAACACGACGACGAGACGGACCCTCTCACTCCCAGCACGCGGTACGATTCTATGACGTAAGCGTTCAAAACCCATTCATGTGTTGTCAGGCAAAACGTACCGATTTATCCGTGGTCAATAAGGTCGATTATTAATTGCATATTTATGGCAATATTGAGCGCGGCTGAACGGTACCTTTTGTTTGGGTACGACACAAATGCTGATTCATTATAACTAGCACAGTTTTAAGATTTACAGTTATGTAGACTTGTTATAACGTGGCATATCGACTGGGTACCAGTTATTGTGTCCAATAGATGTGACAGGGTTATATCAATGGTAAATCTCGCAGCATTCTAAACCCATCATAAAGAGGATACAGTTTTCTTCAATTTCGACTTTTTTTCCGTCTACTTAATTACGTTAGTAACTGGAATAATACTAACCCTGTAATATGATTAACCTCCGGCATAGCTACCATGCACTAGAATGGATTGGACTACTATGGGGGATTTAAAGAGGTATGAAGGTACTTTTGGCACATAAGTATTTGAAAATTATTTACTTGAACAGTTTTTTGCTTTACTATTTTGTATCAACATTTTAATATTTTATTTTTATTCTATTAATTCTAAACAAGACTGTCGTAGGCTTAGAGCATAGGTACATAACTGGAGTAGCCTTATGTCGTATTTGCGTGCAAAAAAAGTCTGCCGAATTTTGCGGGGGCGGGGGGAGCATCTTAATAGGATATTGAAACTCAATTATATATTAAAAGCTTGAAGTGATTGAACGTTTATAATATCAAGTGCTTACAGCAACATGCGGGCATTTTTATGATCAGTGCTCTCTTGCGAGGCGATTTTGTGATCGATTGTGAAATTGTCTTTGTATGATTTTTTGCACATTGTGCAAGGTTTTTTAAGAGGGGTAAGTTACTGAAAGGCTACTCCAGTTATGTATGCTCTGAGGTCGTAGGCGCTTTTCCTTATTCATGAGGTTTAGAAACCGTGCATTTTTTCCACATCAAAATACTGTTGTGAGAAAGGAAGGCAAGCATTCAAATAAACGCACCTTTTGCATTAATGATATTTTATTTAATAAATGATAACTTGGTAATAAAATAGGAAAATAACACAAGGAGATGAGTCAAATAGGAAACTGTTGGAGTAACGTAGGATCCTTTAAGCGAAGATTGGCTAGTTCAGGCAATGCAGCATGGTCACTAAGTGTAAAAATATAGAAATATCGGTTTGAAATCATTTGTTCTATTCCGTGGAACTAACTGTATTGGTTCTGAGAAAGTAATTCCTAGTATGTTCCATTATTAGTCACATGAAGTGGGCGTCAAAGTTCGTTTCTAGTTGCCTACCATAAGATAAGAAATGGCAATTAAATTTGAATGTACTATAATAGGAATTTAAATAGTGAATTGCTTTGTTTTAATTATCGAATAAAACAAAACAAATGCAACTCTATTCCAATAAAATATATATCACTCTAGATAATTACAAATTTAATTGAAGAGGAGGATGCCTTTTAAAAGAAAATAAATATCCAGTTTTATATCCCCGGAAACCGGTCTAATCTTAATAAGGTCTAGACTTTCCTCTGGGTTGGAAGGTCAGATGGCAGTCGCTTTCGTAAAACTAGTGCCTTTGCCAAATCTTGAGATTAGGTGTCTCCTTTAGGGCACAACCGGGAATAACGCTACGAGGATGATATCCCCGGTTACATCATAACCCTTTGCTAATGTTAAAATTGTAATACGGTTTACGAACTGTGCCATTATTTAAAAACGATGTCTCTATTCTTGGTTACTTAAGTGTCATAGAAAATTCATATCACTTGATTACCTTTACATTACACGTCCATTGTAGCAGACTGAATTTTGAGAGGTTAAATTGTATAATCGAAGTTCTACTACTTACATACATGAAAAATCATATGCTTCTGAAGTCTAATTAATATGACACAAGGTTTACATATTTGGCTTTGAAACCTTATGGCAGTCGCAAACAAAAGTAATTAAAATATCACTACTAATAATAATTGACTTATTTATTTTACTAATAAGTACCCAATTTATTGTCTATTATCAAAAAAACATATCGAATGCCAGTCAACTACTTAAAAAATCTACTTTTTGCCAATTTTTTTTTTTTATATTGTGCGTCTCGATAGATTTTCTTATTCAAGCTTTTCTATTCGGAAGTAATTTCCATGCCACTCCAGAAAATAGGAAAATTCAAAGTTTGCACTGGTTATTTGCGTAAAAACTACACTTCCACATTGAAGAACCAACATTACCGAATGGGATCTGAAACTAAAACAATTTGAAAATGAATTGATGCACTAAATTTTACTGTGCTCGCCCCCGTGCCAAAATAATTTAAATTTTGTTTGCGTTACAAGAATTAATAAATGTACAATTAAGTGCCAGGAATCTTAAAAATAGGAGCTATTTCCATCCCCATGTTATAGTTTGTTTACCAAAGTTTGTATAGTTAATAATTCGATGTTAAACGAATTACGACATCGGATTACAATACCTCAACAGAAGGATCTATTGTTCAGGAATACGATCGATCGCTATCGCTATTGCCATGACTCCTGGCCTGGCACGTAGCATAATATTCTTAACTCGTTTGATGTAGTCTTCTGCCATGTGCATTTAAATTTTATTGCATCAATTTCAATAGAGATATCATTCGAAACAATTTTGTAAGTTCTCTATTTTGTGATTACTTATTAAAAAATATTCTTATGTTCAGTTTACTAATATTTAATGTCTGTGTATTAAGAGCTGTGTGTGAAAGAGTCGCCGGAGTTGATGTTTTCATATCTTTATTGCGACATAATTATAAAATCATTTCGCCAGACCATAACCTGAAACATATTTTGTAAATTAATTTGTATGAAGACGTTTTTATTATCATAGTCATAATTCATAATTTAAATGTAAGTAATTTTTTATTTATTAGTTGATTTAGTGATCTCTATGTATATTTAGTTGGTAAATAAATGCTGACGAAACTTATAAAATCTTATGCTTGGCGCCTTTATGCCCCATATCAAAAGGATAATTTCAGACTGACGCGCCGGCATTCCAGTTAATTAAATACTTAATTTAATTATACGTTCGTTCTCTGGGAAAAGGGAGCTTATTGCATCTTAAGATAAAGTAGGAAATAGGACATGGTTGCATGTTATACTAAAGTCACTTTACGCACCTCATTGTAAAATGCACTAACGTCCCTTTTCGCAGAGAACGACTCTTTTATTTAATTTATTATCATATTCTGTTATTGCAGTCGACTACAAAAATACGTATCTACTTTTTCAACATGCTATGTAATAAGATGAAAAATTGATACATGTCTTTGTTTAGTCGGAGTTCAGTAAGAATTAACTTTTGACAGTCATGAATTGACCCGTTTATATATGAAGCTAAGACCAATCGTTTAGCTTCATATATATAAGGGCCAAATCATAACTGTCAAAAGTCAAATCAAAGAACTCCTCGATTGTATGTATCTAATGTAATATTGTGAAGATAATATTTTCTAATTAGTAAAGTATTATTATACATATAATTATACAGTTATTATACCTGCAAAGATAAATATTGCGTCAAATCTTTGTGTAACTGTAGAACCTGTGGTATTGTTTTTATTGGTTTATTTAAATTGTACTTGAATTTAATATTGTACTATGAACTGGACAGTCAAAATCAAGTGATCAGTCATGTTTTGTGATATAAATATAGGATAACTAATTAGCTCTAGTAGTATATATAAGCATTAAACATGAAATTGAGGATTAATAAAATGTTATTTAAATAGTATGTTGTTTCAATCAGACTGTTTATTGACCCCAGCGTGATTATTTTTCTCTATATTTAGTACTTCCTATTTGATATCACAGAGTAAAAACCGTACCGTGAAAATAGGAGTGCTGTAACATGTACTTCTTTACACACCTACTGTTTTAGAAAAGATCCATTGTTGCCCTCACCCTTGAGGGCTTCATCCATTAATTACGTCAAACAAATTTCATGACTTTTTGGCCCCCTCCTTGTCACACGTGGTCACGTCCATACAACATAAATTATTATTGATTTATTTAATCAACCATTTTATTTGAGTTCCGCGACTAAATAGTTATTTGTTCAACAAAGTCAAAGTCAAAGTCAAAGTCAAAGTGATTTATTCTTCAATTTAGGCATATTACATGCACCTATGAATGTCGATAAACTACCACCGGTTCGGAAAGTAAACCTCTGCCTCGAGAAGAACCGGCGTAATAAACTCGGCGAGGTGTCATTTTTTCAAAACAGTATACAATATATCATATCAGTATCAGAGTATTATAAAATTTTAAAATTACATTGCTACAGTAGAAAGCCTATTTATTTTACGACAGGTTTTTAGTGCAGGATTTTATCGCTGCCAAATATCCCTATCCATGATGTAGTCGTTTATCTTATAACACGAGAGCAAAGTAGATTTTTGCTGCGAGTTTTGATGTTGAGTCCTGAGCAAGCGAAAGATTCTATAAAGGAGTTAAAGAATCTTGAGCGTAGCGAGGGACTCAAAGGCACGAGATGCAAATATCTTTGCTCTCGTGTGATATATAAAACTTTTCACCTCAGCGGCGAGAACATATAACGCAAAGGAATAAAACGCCACATAGAAGCAATTAAATAATTTTTATGTAAAAAAACCAACAACAAATACATATGAAATAACAAACATTAACTTCAATTACTCTTTCCCATAACTTTACATGACGTTAAGAAAAAGTTAAGTCTTAAAGTTAAGTTTGTATTACACCCCGCAGTATGAAAAGATGACCTGCGACTAACCTACGATATGAAAAATTAAAAGGTTAGTTTTTTCACGCTCGCAGCAAAATTGCATTTTCCTCAGTGGTTTCAAGCAGCAAAACCGCCATGTTCGAGCGGGTGAGGTGAAAAAAGATATATTCATTTTTAGCGTTCCGTAGTCAAAATGGCAAAAACGAAACCCTTATCAATATCAATCGATAGGCCTTCCAAAATAAATATCCGGTTTCTCAGGTTTTATTTTTGATTAAGTGAATATAGTTGGAGATAATCGCACCGAAAGTCACTAAAATTGTGTCCCACCCTCTAATTTTTGTAGAATCATAGTGCTCATTAAATTCTTTCACCGAAAAATATTTTGAACAAGATTTCGAGATATTGCTGAAAAACTGCCTTCTATAGAACGTAAGTGTCGTAAGATTTCTGCGATGATACGACTTTTTTAATAGGCACGGAATCCTTTGTTGTGCATGGTCCGACACGCACTGGGCCGGTTTTTGTTGAATGGCTATTTTGTTAATTGGAATTGTGGAAATAGCATTTTTGGTATATATTGCCACATTTAATTACTAGTGGCTCCATGCCACCGACAGCCCCCAGCCTTTTTTTTAATTTTGGCAAACTCAATGAACAAAAAAAATATTTAAATTTCACGTGAATCGGTTGAGAAATGCGACATGTTGAGGAGAAAAGCCGGACATCCGGACGAAATACTTTTGGCCCAAGCTGAAACGTGGAACTCCGTTCGCTTCGCTCGTTCGTTCAATTATTTAAATAAAAAAAACTCAAATACATCTTTGCACATCGCTGGTGTATATTCACCCTTAGGGTACAAAGCCTATGAAACTTCTCAAATAGAACAAATTAAAATTCAAAGCCAATACGATACATTACAACTCTGCAAAACTTCTCCGACCATTACGCAAAGTCCGCGCTAATTCAACTCGCAGCAAAAGCCGACTCAGACATTAAAAGTATTCGTTTTTCGCATTTCATTAAAATTTTAAGTACTTAAGGCGCGGTCTAGGCATTTCAAGCGTCGGCGGGTTAAGTCGTTTTAATCGTGTAACGAATACATGAGTACTGTTTTAAATAGCCTGCTCACCCTCTAATGAAGCACCGCGGGGTATTGCGACAGAAACATCATCCCCGCAACCTTCAAGAGAAAAAAAATCTATACAAGGTTCAAGCGTTTAGGCCAGACCCTAACATTTCCTAACTTTTTTTGTCGAACTCGAACTTATTTTTACTTTTTTCATGCCCTGATGAAATAGGACTTTAGACCTGGCTCAATGCAGTGCACTAACTGAGGGAGGGGAGATAAACCATCTCGCTCTAATCAGTGCGTGCGAGTGCAGTTAGTGCACTGCATTTAGCCAGGTCTAAAGACAGCTTTTAGTTCTTGTAACCAAAAAAGACAAGATGTTTAAGTTCGTATAAAATTCATACAGTAAATTTTGCCAAACGAACGTAACCGAAAAACGACTGTGTGTCTGAGTATGAGGTAGTTTCATATTTGGTTTTTTTTGACAGGATTTACCCTTACAGTTTCCAATGCGATACGTGTTATCTTTCAAAGGGTTCCGCGTTTAAATAGGGAATATGCATGGGACTTCAATTTTGAATAAATTGCACTCCATCGATGAGGATATACCTACGTAGAAATATCATACAAGAGAAATATATATTTAAAAAAAAACTATTGTAAGTATTGTATCTCACACAAATTGCTTACCTACCTAATGTATCACATTCTTAAAATCTTTCCTTGTTTTACTCGTTCGTTGATCACCACAGGAGAACAGTCATTTAAACAAGTGAAATCAAAATCTTTTTCGAAAAACCCGACTGCGTTTTGACAAATATTTAGCCTATGTCACTCCCACGATTAAGAGGAATCCAGCGACACCTCATACATCAAAATCCAATAAGCCGTTTAGGCTACAGGAGGCCACAAAGAAACAGACATACATACATACATACTTACATACACTCGAAAAACATTACCCTCCTCCTTTGGCAGTCGGGTAATAAGGTATTTATTGATTTTTTTCCTACTCCTTCAAGCCAGCCTGCTGTCGTAAATTCGTTGGGTAAAGACCCGGCGGCTCCCGCGAGTCGAACTGTCGTGGCTGCTTAATTTTATTCCGGCCTGGTATAAATGGAGACGCTGCTAACGGTTCTTGAAACACTTTTCTTATGTAGGTACCAATTAATGTATCTATCTATATTGAGAGAGGGTTAGTTATATAAATGTAACTTACCATTTCAGCTAGTTGTTTCCCCTGGCTGTCCAAAGTTTTATTATTTAGTGGTGTACGAACGAAGTACCAAATACAGTCGAACTCATAAGTAGCTGAACATTTCGTATGGCAGTTTAAACATGACGTTAAGACGATACGGTACAAATGCGTTCAGCCCCCCGTGAGGCCGACCGTACATATAAGTACAGAATACAGAATTTATTGGTAAAATAAGCATTTTACAAGTCACAAATTCAATACAATATACACGCAATATTTTAAGGTTTTTACCATGCAACATATTAATATTATTACAGTTATTTATTCATTTGATACTGATTTGATTTTGTACTGTAACTTATAGAAAAGTCGCGTTTTCCTGTTGGTGTTATGATTGTCTCAGTCATTCCTAGAATTGCACAAAGTCTGTCTATATATCCCTATCTACCTCTTAACGTACCTACTTGCGGTAGAGAAGAAAACAGTAAGAACGCGAACGGTATAAACTAATATATATATGTAAATATTTGTTTCTGTGGTTTTTAACGTTCTATCAAAATATAAATAGATACGTAGGTAGATAGGGTTTTACCGTTACGAATCTTGACCGTGATATTTTAATCGTATCTTACATGTGGGTCGAAACAGATTTCGTATTAAAACTTAAAAGTAGGCAGTGTATTTTGCATGCTGACATTTCGATAGGATCTTCGTAAATTTCCCGTACCTAGTAGGTAGGTATAGGTATCCTTCGGACAAAAAAAATCGATAGCGAATGCTTAGCCGCCTAGTTATTCATCGAGGCACAAAATAAATCGACAGATAACGTCTTTCTTTTCCTTGCTGAGCATCGTCTTTGACGCCGATAAAGACGGCTGTCTGGGCTGAGATGACTTCGCGTCTTTCTAGTGCTTTTGTCGTTGAAACTAGCGAACCATTCTGAGCTACGATCTATACATATTTATTTTCGAAGTCCACTAACTTAAAAATCTAGATGTTGAACAGTAAACATCTACACTTATAATCAATCTCTCAATTAAAAAAAACATCCAGTATCATTCAAAACATTACCTACTTATTTTGTCACGAAGGATCTCAGCTTCCCATGAACGGAAAAATATAAAACACTTTTTATAGGCAGGTACGCTAGCTTTTGCCCGCTGCTTCGCCCGCGTAGTGTGAAGCGAAGGATTCAAGCGTTAACGCCCATGATGAAAATAATTTTGCTCCCGAGTGACACATACAATTTTTCACACTGACTATGAGGAAAATATAACAGTCATCGATAATTTTGATTTCAGTAAAACGTATAATTTACTGTCACATTTTTATAATATTTCGAAAAATTCATAAATTTTCATATAACGTTGGTTAAGTTAAAACTTGAAATATGTTCGTTTTTAATTTATTGTTATTTTTTATTGAACGTAAATACCTACAAGATTATAATTAACATTAACTAAGATAAATTATTACGATCAAATTACAATCGATTATTTTATTAAGAACTGTGTTCAATTGGCACATTGCGTAAATGCTACATGCCAATAAATAAATTAAACAAAGTAGCTTAAACAGAAAAGTAGTATTTTGATCCCTCTCGTCGTGGAGCAAGTTACTTTTCCGAATGAAAGGTGTGAAAAATATATTAATACAGAAGTTGCGAAAAAATAAGAAAAACAACAAGTGAGGAATGCGAAACTTTTATATCATTAATTGAGTGGCGACCACGTACCGGAAGGCGCAGCGTGGGTAGGCCCCCCCACAAGGTGGACTGATGACCTGATAAAGGTCGCTGGAGTCCGCTGGATGCGGGTGGCGCAGGACCGGTCATTGTGGCACTCTTTGGGGGAGGCCTATGTTCAGCAGTGGACGTCTTTGGGCTGATATGATGATGATGATGATGATGATGATGATGATGATATTATTCATTGTGTAACATCATTGTAACACAGTTGAAAAAAATGAAGTTTAATACAGTTCTATCTTATTTATTTTTTATTGACATAATAAATAATGGTACAATTTGTACAAGGAAAAGTGAAAAGCACTAGTGCGCGAAAACCAACTTTCCGCACGCTAAACAGCTACGTAAAGTAGCACTTTTTGAGCAACTGTATTAAAATAGTATATTTCTGGACAGATCATCATATTATAAAAAACCTGCTGTCCTGCTTTCACGTTTCTAGCCACAGTTTATCATTAAAAATCACACATTACTTATATACCCCCATCTTATTCCTGATCTAATTTTTGCTACTATACAATGGTTTAAAAAAAATTAACCCTGGACCGGTCAACTGTACCAGTTTTAATAAGAATGCAGTGGTCCGGTCAATATATCCAACCGTACCACGGACAAAGAGGGAAATATTGCTCGTTTAATAGTATAGGGCGATCGAGCTCTGCTCGGGTGAAAATACGGAGAAAACGAATTTTCCCAGACACGAGACTTAGCTAGATCGATTTCTCGCCCCCGTAAACCTCTATATTACAAATTTCATCGAAATCTGTAGAGCCGTTTTCGAGAACGTGATTGCAAATATACATATATACTATAAGCTTATGCCCGCGACTTCGTCCGCGTGGACCTCGTTTATATCGTAGCTCCATACAAACTTTCTCCCCCCATTTCACCCCTTTAGGGGATGATTCTCGGGATGAAAAGTATTCTATATGTTAATCCAGGCTATACACTATATGTATATCAAAATTCATCTTAATCCGTTCAGCCGTTTTTGCGTGATTGAGTAACAAACATCCAAACATCTAAACATCCAAACTTTCGCATTTATAATATTAGTAGGATTAGTAGGATATAGGTATATATCTTACATATATTATATACAAATATTGCTCGTTTAATAGTATACGATATAGGATATGTTATTACATTTATTTACGCTTTATTGTGTTTAATTATCTACTTACTTATTGTTGGGTCGTTCTTCTTTTCGACCGACAATAGCCTGTCCTTCGTCTTATTACGGCATCTCATTTGAGTAATGATGTTTACGGTTTTATAATGTTCGAATGAACGTCCATATTATTTTATTAATTAGTGATATTTAATATTTCACTTTCTCTAACTAGCATTTTTTTAATTTTTTTTTTTTCGTAGAATGCCGTGACAGAGTGAAACCAAAATGTGGTCCCCACTGAAAGAGTCCACTTTGTCACATGTTTTTTTTAGAAACCAACCGTAAATAAATATTTATATTGGCCAGAAAGGAAACTTTAATTAGTTCTATCATTAGAACCCTATGCATTTTTTTTAAATCGCACTTCAAAACCACAATTTTCGATAGTTCAAAAACCAAAAAAAAACAGAAAAACCTCGGTTCATTGTCGGTAAAAAAGAAGAACGACCCTTTTAAGTTTTTATGAATAGTTACTAGTTACCTATTTACCTACTAATAAAAGTGTTCGTTGACCATGTTATCGCTTTTATCGGTAAACAGAGGCGGGCGTAATACATCTGGATAATGAGTAATGAGTGTTTTGCCTATATCACTTACACGGTTAAATTAATTTTAATTAACTAACAATAGCCTCATAATGATAGAGTGTAGGTTAATTAAATTCAAATGTTATTCTAACCACTCATTGCATTCTAAAATTATTTGAATGCACTTTGAAAAGTAAGCGGATTTTTACAATTAGCAGTACTTACCTAGTTGCGAGATTGCTTTTATTAGAATGTTTTTGTATTATCTACTTAGTCTGTTTTCCAATTGGTGCAGGTCTGTAGGTAGCATTAGTAGGTAGTTCTCCTATACCGACCTAATGATGATTAATGTACCTATTCTATGTAAATACATCTTGGTTCAATCAACTAATAAAGCGTATTAGTAGGTACACACACACTTAGATGTAGGTACCTAAAGCAACTCAAGTTGCCTAACACAAGTGATAAATTAGGAGATGTTAACTTAACTTTAATTTTGAAAGCGAGTCATGTCAAAGTTAACAAACTGTGGCATGAGTAACATAGATTACACTGTATATAGGTTCTCCATTGTTCTGAGCTAATTGATCGGTAACCGCAAAACAAAAGGTGGAACGTCGATCGAGTTATTCATTTCAGTCATTACTTTTCCAAATCAATTCGGTTCGATTATCGAAGAAATGAATTTACATATAGGCTACATGCACTAATGTAGATATACCTACTTACCTACTTTTAAAGCTTCAACATATTGCTATCAGTAGCCCGAGGGATTGCTGGGGTACCAATCACTAACAAAGAAAATTAACTGATCTGAATATGTATCCACTAATAACAATATCACGTCTGTTTGAATAGATGACCTGTTAATGATGTTAAAATATTATCTTGTTTGAAATGGCTCGATAAGTTAATTTAAGTAATAATACATATTATACTTACGTATTTTAGGTATGAGGTTTACAGTTATTGGGAAAGAAAATACTTTTTCATACTATAAAAAGTTTATTGCATAATTCTGGTACCAAATTAAATCTAATTAACAATTTCTTTGGTAATATGAGTAATTGCTTTACTTAATATTATTTATAATTCATTTAACATCGGCTCACCGGCCACAATAGAACTTTCGATGCCACAGTGGTCCTCACCTCGCAGGATTTTGAAGAAACCGTTGTCGCCCCAGTCACTGTTCCAGGAGTTAGCGATCAACCAGTACTTCTTGCCGTTCTCCACGCCCCAGCCCAGGATCTTAATAGCGTGCCCACCAAGAGCATCTCCAGATGTATGCGAATATACCCCACTCTTGTAATTTAGCAAGTCAGCGTAGACAGTAAACGCACCCTCAACCGGTCCATTCTTAAACAGTTCAGCTTTTATGTGATCTTCGCCTCCTCTCACCGAAAATATATGTTTGCCGTAGTGCTTGTCTTTACTGTAGTCAACATTGTACCCGGCTTCACATTTCTTTACACATTTGGGTGTTTTAGAATCGCCATTGCACGGCATTCTGTTACCGGGTACATGGTGCTCGCAGGGAGCGATCTCGTAGGGCTGGCATCCTTGATTAGAGTTGTACGAACCTCCTGATACTAGTCCGAAGTGCTTCCAGTATTCCCAAGCCAACGACGGCATACCGCCGTTACAGCCGAGCCCACAGATTGGACAGCAGCTCAGCATATCTTCAGCAGAGAAGTGGAAATGTTTCGTACCGTTCGAATAAGTGCAAACGCGATCAGTCATCGCTTCGACAGCTCCAAACGCCCAACAACTTCCACAGGATCCCTGGTCTCTGATCTCGTTCAATGTCGGGCAACCGGGCCATTTGTTTCTGGGGTCAAAGTTCTCCGGCAGGCTGGCAATCAGGTCGTCGTCGTGTTTCATTACGGGGAGCAATAACAGCTGGTCATCCTTGAGTACACCCGTTAATTTCTTGATGTGTGCAAGTGGAGTACTTAACGGGAAGTTGCGACCGGCTCTCCAGGAGTTCTGTTTGGAGTTTATGAGGTCAATAAACTCGTCAGAGAGCGGATGAAGCGGGCTCGTTGCTGTTGCGAAGGCGGCGAATAGAAGCGCAGCGAAGACCGCGGTGGACGGAGCCATGTTTAGTTGCTTGTACGTGTAGCGGTCTCGAGTGAGGGCCGCCGACTGAGGGAACGCGGAGCGCGCGAGACGTATATGCGAGTGGGTCCGAGCGTTGCTCGCGCGGCGTGTAATTGCGTCGGTCCGAATCCCGCCGCTGATATACGGGGGCGAGACAGCACTTGACCGCGCGTGTCGAAGGTTAACCGTACATCTACAGCTAGCAATAAACAAAGCCAACAGAGATTACGGTCGAACGCTCTGCGACGATTAGCAAACATTTGTTTTATACCAGTCGGAAATAATTAGTTAGGGGACGCGCGGGACTGGACTGTTTACATCTTCCAGTCCAAAACTATTAAATACCTACCAGACTTCGCAAACACCTGTTATATAATTGTTAACCGTCTGTTACGTACATCATACCTAGTACTTATGAGTGTCGCGAGGTTTTGCTAGTAGGTATATGTTGCCTTATTACATAAATACGAATAGTGATGTTCGAAATGAGACTAAAACTATATTCAATGCCAAGATTTCAACCTCTAATCTAGATATGTGAAACACTTCCTTGTATTGCTTGTAAATAGGACTGAATAGATACTTAGAGGGAGTCACATAAAGGAGATGCTCCGCCGATAAAAGCCACTGGCACAGAACAGTATATTAGTATTAAGAGTACCTACATACCGCTGGTTAGTGTGTGACTTCCGCTAAGCTACAGGCCGACGATGAACTACATAATAAACAAGCGTTACAGTTAAGTACCTTTTTACATTCAAATTAACTGTTTAATTCAGTTTTCCGGCGGAGAACACAGGCTACTTTTTCTTGGGGGTGAAAGCTGCTCCAAAGATGTAGACGATGTGTTTTTCGAAATTTAGCAATTTTAAAATGTTACTTGGGTAGGTATCTTCTATCGCACCTACCAAATAACACTGTAATTATAAAATTACTTCCCAATCAGGCCCAATTTGGGTAAACAAACTTTAATCGGTGCAAAACAATATAACTGCTTACTGTCTTGCATGAGATAATCAACAAACTCTTTGAGTAGGTACATTATATTCAAGTGATGATCATTGTACTCTATTGGGAGTCATTGACAAACACTAAATAACTACTTACCTAGTTTATTTTATTTTATAGGTATTTCTTAATCTAATGAATGTCTTGGAACTTGACGGGGTATACGCACAATCAAATAATAGGAAAATAAATCGGTTTTCTTAAAAATCTATACTTAACAGTTTTTATACATTGATTAGTTATTAGTGCGAGTCCATACAAACCTTTCCTGATGTTTTGATATTGATACTGAGTTTATACTAGGCGTTAGCGTTTCACCCTATGTTTGACCCTTTGTTGGTGCCACAAGTACGTTAACCCATTCAAGGCCAGTGACTCAACATATGAGTCATGCCTCTACGAGTACGTGCGATTTCCGCTACAGAGCGGAAAAACGCTGCTATGCGCTACGGCGTAGCACACGTAGTGATGCGTGGCCTACTGTGGGTTAAGGTTGATTCTCAAAAAAACTGGACAAGTGCGAGTTCAACTCGCGTGGTGAGGGTTCCGTAAAATTCCTATTCTCTAAGCATTAGGCGCTCCATACAAAATACCCAAAAATATTGAGAATTTTCCCGTTACTTTGAATACTCAAACTTCTTAAAGATTTTCCTGTAATCTTTAGGCAAGGAACTATTTTCCATATTTTTTTCAGAATTTTAAGCCTAGTAGTTTCGGAGATAAGGGGGGGAATAGTCAATTTTCGCCTTATTTCCTAAATTACTTCAAATCTATTTTTGCTAAAATTATAAAAAAAGTATATCTGAGATGCTTACAACAACCCCTTTCATTTGATATGTCACACAATAAAGTTTGCGATTTTTTTTTTAAATTTTCCAGTTTACCCCCCAAAAGTGGCCCCCTTGTTCAGAATTCATTAATTTACTTTACGCGTCCATCTTTGGGTCACCAATTTACATATGGGTACCAAATTTCATCTCAATCGGTCCAGTAGCTTCGGAGCAAATCGGCTGTGACAGACGGACAGACAGACAACCGAGTGATCCTACAAGGGTTCCGTTTTTTTCTTTTGAGGTACCGGAACCCTAAAAATGGCTAATAATACATACTTAAAAGTTCTAAATTGTTATACTTATTCTGATATTTTTTCTAATATGAATAGATCAGTTCTAAATAGGCCTTTATAGATTATTAAGATGAAGGCCTTGTATTTTTTTAAACAGTTTGTAATGGCGTTTTCTCATACTTTGTTTAAAGAAAAAAACATTAACATTTTATTTATCGTTGCGTCTGTTGCCATAATTTTTGTGCTACTTGAATTTAAATGTATTTTACTGACTCTTTGTAGGTTTTGCATTGGATAATTAATTTAGTTTTTTTGCTAATTAGCGATAGCGCACTGTAATGCCCATCAGAAGTAGGTAGTTTACAAAAACAAACAATTTAAACAAAAACATGATAGACAATAGGGCATGCAATCCCGGGATTTATTACTAAGTACTACAATACCGGCATCCCGGTATTGTAGTAGTAATAAATACCGGGATTGCATGCCCTAGTAGACAACAAGCGGTCTTACCTTTAATGAAAAACAAAGTAATTTTATGTAGTCTGAAAATTAAAATGTAAAGATTTATATTTATTTTCTAATGTTATATAATTACAAATTAACCTTATTAGGGTTTACCTATATATATGTTGTTAGACTTCGCTACTTACCAAATTCCATAATTGTCGGTCACGTGAAGTACAAAACCTACAGTGCGAATTATTATTGTATCAAACTTTACGGCATGAATACGATCGGTAGATGTTTGATCTATTGACAGCTTCAAGAGATTGCATATCTGTAGTATAGTATTTGATATGAGTCCTGGGCCGAGGCCCGAGCAAGGGACGACGGGTGTCATACCTAAGTTTTAGAAAGAAAGAAAGAAGAAGAAAGAAAATAATTTATTAGCGCAAAGAAAAAAAATATACTCGTATAAAGAAAAATTAACTTTCTTCAATCTAAACAATATGAAAAAAGAACAGTGGGCTTATACAGTATAATTTGCATTACGCTAAAGGATCCTCACTCAGCTTGGTGTCACGGAGCGAGCCACAAAACGCGCTCTGTGACGCTGATTTCCAGTGAGGCCATTAACAGGCAAGATGAGATTTTACATGTGTACCTATCTGTGTATCTGCGTAAGTATTATCTGTGTATCTATTGTCTCAAACCGATAAGACAATTCCAAAGGGTTTTTTCAAAATAGAAAATCTTGTTTGTCGAGATGGTTTATTATAGATGTGACAGGATGAACTCTAGTTTTGAATCGTATAGTATATCGTATATCAAGAGAGCAAACTTGGGCTGACCGAATGGTTGCCGCCCAGTCGGGCAGCCCAGATACTCGTATCGCTGGGGGGATAGTGTGCAAGATCTAGCCGGATCGGGGCAAGTGGCGCGCTCTCATTTCGGAAGCTAAGACCCTTTTTGGATCACTAAAGTTCTTAATAGTTAGTTAGTTACCTAGTTAGTTAGCTACTAGAGTTTTAGACGGTGGCCCCGTCGTTTACTAGAATGGTCTATGCTTGCTTGAATGCGGCCAAAAATAATGATGTTAAATGTTAATGCCAGATCAGAGCTATGCGAGGTTCGTCATGGAAGCGCTGTTTTGTGACGGCAACTGTCAACAGTCGGTACAAATTTAGTAGTTACAATGAAATTCCGTAATATGGTCGACCTTCACACAATTCTGGTAACTTTACCGTAATATTATTACTTTCTCAAAAAATAGTAGGTAGCACATATTTTAATTTAAATTTTTTGAATGACACAAACTAATCAAAATCCCAATTTGAATCCAAAAAGACCATTCAAGTCAGGTTCCCCGCCTACAATTCCGCTTTCGATATTACATTCGTCTTCACCTCGCAGGATTTTGAAGAAACCCATATCGCCCCAGTCAGTATTCCAGGAGTTAGCACATAACCAGTACTTCTTGCTGTTTTCGACGCCCCAACCCAAGATTTTAATTGCGTGACCACCGAGAACTTTTCCTGATGTGTGTGAATATACTCCGCTTTTGTAATGAACGAAATCTTCGTAAACTGTGAAACCAGCTTCGACAGGACCATTTAAATATAATTCCGCTTTAATGTCGTCTTCGCTACTAACCGAATAAATTCGTTTGGCGTGGTGCTTGTCTTGATTGTAATCTATGTTGTAACCAGCTTGGCATTTCTGTACGCATGCCGGAGTGTCATAATGCTCATCTTGGCATTTTGGTCTGTTTCCTTCCACGTGATGCTCGCAAGGAGGAATCTCATAAGGCCTGCAACCCTGATGTGAATCATATTGTCCTCCAGATACAATGCCTACATGTTGCCAGTATTTCCACGCTTGCGATATATAACCACCATTACAACCATAACCGCAATCTTTGCAACAGCTCAGCAGATCATTAGCTGATACGTGGAAATTTTTTGTACCATTTGAGTAAGTGCACACTCTATCGGTCATGGCTTCGACAGCTCCGAAAGCCCAGCAACTTCCACAAGCTCCTTGGTCCCTGATTTCATTTAAACTAGGGCAGTTCGGCCATTTCTCTCTGGGGTCGAAGTTGTCTGGTAGACTGGCAATCAGGTCAGCATTATGATGTTTTACGGGGAGCTTGTAAAATAAAGGATCCTCAAGTAGCCCCATTAATTTTTTGATATAGTTAAGCGAAGTGTCCAATGGAAAGTTCCGGCCACCTCTCCATGAATTCTGTTTTGAGTTGATCAGAGATATGAACTCGTCGGAAAGTGGGTGGAGAGAATTATTTCCCGTCGCAAAAACAGCAACCATCAATACAACAGATACTGTAATTGACAGTGCCATGGCTGCACTTCGGTTTTTTCGGTTCTTTATATTTAGAAGTTATGGTGATGCACGTAATACTTCGAGAATAGTCAAGTCAAGTGGCGTATGCACCAGGTATTTAAATAATGTTACTGGCCAGGCTTCGCCCTTTATAGACAAGGCACGCTCGTATAAAAGTTATAGGTATGCATTGCACGATCGAATACCTAAATTATCACACGTGTCTTATAAATAAACTGCAAATATGTTAATTATTCACTGTAGGTATGTAGAAGTTTATTAGGTAGGTAATCAAAATAAGTATTTAATTCAACTAGCATTAGATAACGTTGAAATGCCGATGTTACGTGGAAAGTTCCAGTATATGATGGGTAAGCTATTCCAACTACATTAACGATCCACGTGTAAGCTTTTATTGAAAGAAGCTATATACTCTTACATTGTGAGTCTTTCATACGAACTTATATTTTAAGGGTTGAAAACATAATTCTTAATTAACACAATAAGGTATCTTAATTTAAAAAATAAGACATTTTCTTTTTAACTGACTTTAAAAAAAGTAGTAGGTTCTCAATTCGGATGTGTTTTTTTATTTTATTAATATGTCCTTTGTTAATAAGGAAGATTAATCATACGATTAAGCATAAATTCAGGTTTAGTTTTTTACAATATGAATATAAGAGTAAAATAGAAATACAAAACATATTTACATTATAAAAAAACCTAACCTAGAGTGCCGCCGCCGCCGCCGGCAGCGAGGCGGGGCCTGGCCATATGTCTGCGGTGCGGTTGTCGCGAAGCCACTTCTGGTCTCTCATGGCCACGAATGAGTACCTATATATAATAGCACTCCAGCTTAGGTACCTGTATTAGCATAAAAACATACCCTTATAACTTGCAGAATCCTTTATATACCTGACATATGGACTGCCGCCTCGTGCGTGCCAGCTCCATATGAGGTGTGGGAACTTTCGTCCCCGAGAATGTCATCCAACCTCCCCTTATAGATATCCTTACCACACAACTGATATTGTCCCAATTCACACGCTATTGTTCCAGTTATAATTACCCGGGTGCACCCTTGATTGATGCTGATATGGACTGAGGCTGAGACTATCGAACCTGAGACCCTGTTGTTACTAATCCTCTCATACTAAAGAACTCCACAACTAAGAACTGTGTTATCCATGTGCGTGCCCTGTATGAAAACCTTATTCATATACATGATATACCGTCAGGCCTCTCAAAGAGAATAAGACATGTGGACGCATATAATATAAATACATCACATAAACAATCATCGTCCGATCTGTGTAAGGACATGACACACGTGTAAATGGTTCCAAATCGTTACAATGTCATAGGGTGCATCGAAAGAGATTATGGAAAGAGTCACCCTGGTTTTCCTCCAAATCTAACACTACAATTCAGCACTTAGCTGTTCGTTCCCAATCTCAGGACAATAAAGTCGTTGTTCTGTGTGTAGCCGTGAGGAACTGACTACCCGCCTACCCGTCAATATTGTTTGTGTATAAACATGATTTCTTGTAGATGTTACAACATGAAATAAATTGGCTGTTTGAGACATAATTATTAACAGCATCATAAATATACTATCGTGAATCATGATCATTCACAACAGCGGCGCCGCAGAAACCCGCGTTTGGTATTTCCGAGAAACGCGGGTTTTGCGGCGCCGCGCAGGCCCTTAGGGCGTCAGAGAGAGGAGCCTCCTGACTATCCGCGCAGTGTCCAGAAGTACTGCCTGGGCGGCGAGGCGGCAAGTGTGGGGGTCTTTAGTGGGTACACCGTGGGTCTCATTAGCCCATACGGGAGTCCCACATAACCACTCGGGTCACCCCCTGCACCCGGGTGGTATGCGTAACACATTTCCCCCCCTAAACAAAAAAAAGGCTATGCACTATAATTCCGCTTTAATATGGTCTTCCGTTCTAACCACATAAATACGTTTGGCGTGGTGCTTGTCTTGATTGTAATCTATGTTGTATCCAGCCTCGCATTTCTGTACGCATGTCATAATAGGAGGGTTTTACAACGGTGTCGAGGAAGCGCAAGCCGCGCAAGAGTCAGTGTGGTACTGCAGAACCGGTTGGTTCCGGTCTGCGGGTTGCCACACCGAGCAAGGCGCTATATGTATCGCGCCTGCATTACACCGCCACGGCTGATGATGTGGTGGAGTACGTTCATCAGAAGACCGGCTTCTCGCTGAGGGTGTTCCAGCTGCGTTCGCGCCACTATGTGCACTTCAGCTCGTTTGTGGTGCGCGTGCCGCGGCCGCTGCAGGAGACCATCGCATGTGCTGACTTCTGGCCGAAGGGTGTCGTGTTTCGACAGTTCAGGGGCAATCTGCCGAATCCTACACCTGAGATGAAGATGCAACGGGGCCACGCCGTTTCGTCGCCTAAATATCATTATTTGTTGTTCTTATATGTGTTTTGTCTTGTTTAGTTTCGTTCCATGACGCATTGGTTTTACTGTAATGACGTGTTAACATATTTTTAGTAAATAAATAAATAAATAAATAAATAATGCTCATCTTGGCATTTTGGTCTATTTCCTTCCATGTGATGCTCGCAAGGGGGAATCTCATAGGGCCTGCAACCCTGAGATGAATTACTTATATTGTCCTCCAGATACAATACCTACGTCTAGCCAGTATTTCCACGCTTGATATGATGAACCACCCTTACAACACCCGCAAATCTCGCAACAGCTCAGCAGATCATCAGCTGATATGTGGAAATGTTTTGTACCATTTGAGTAAGTGCACACTCTATCGGTCATGGCTTCGACAGCTCCGAAAGCCCAGCAACTTCCACAAGCTCCTTGGTCCCTGATTTCATTTAAACTTGAGCAGTTTGGCCATTTCTCTCTGCGGTCGAAGTTGTCTGGTAGTCTGGCAATCAGGTCAGCTTCATGATGTTTTACGGGGAGCTTGTGAAATAATGGATCCTCAAGTAGCCCCATTAATTTCTTGATATAATTAAGTGAAGTGTGTAATTGAAAGTGCCGGCCCGCTTTCCATGTATTCTGTTTTGAGTTGATCAGAGATATGAACTCGTCGGAAAGTGGGTGGAGAGAATTCTTTCCTGTCGCAAAAGCAGCTACCACCAAGACAACAGATAATGTGATTGAAAGTGCCATGGTTGCCACTTTCGGTTTTTTGGTTCTTTATATTTAAAAGTTATATAGTAAAACTTCGAGCATAACTCGTTAAGTGGCGGATGCATCAGATATTTAAATACTTAACGGTACTGGTTGGCTTCGTGCTTTATAGACGCCATGCTCGTATGAAAGTTATACGCATTGCACGATTGAATGCCTGAGGTACCACACGTGGCCTAACGATAAACGACAAATATGTTTAGATATCAAGGGGTACTTTAGGGTCAAAAGTACCCTAAACCGACGAGCATGTATGAGAAATGTTATGAAGGTGAGTGAAGCGAAAGTGGTTTGTCAGGATCGTAGCAAATGGAGATCCGTGATCTCTGCCTACCCCTCTGGGAAAGAGGCGTGATTATATGTATGTATGTATGTATGTATGTATGTTTAGATATTCACTGTATGTAGAAGTTTATTAGGTACTATAAACCGGGGGGTAACTTTAATAAATTTTAAGGTTATGAAATTAAAATATAATACTCGTAATCGGTTTTTACTGTTCTTTTTGCTTACTAGCAATAGTTTCTTCAGAATAATAACAACAACGCGATCAAAGTTAAATTGAGAAATTAAACTTTAAAACCACTACTTTTTTAATTGTAAATCCAAAGTAAACCCACTAAAAAGATTAGGTAGGAAAATTAAAAAAAATATTGGTTAAATACTTTTCAAGTTATACATAAATATTTTTGATAATAAGAATAAGACATTTTATAAATTTTTTGAGTGATTTATTGTACGCAGAAATGTAGAAAATTTAATAAGCTTAGACTTCAATGCTTTAATCGCTTTCAATCACAAAATAAAGATGGATTTTTGACGTCCACTATACATGTGAGGGATTTTTCAAGGTAATTTTTATAATCTTGTGACCCAATCTTCCTCTTGTTATCATGTGGTATTGTTCCTTAAAAATACTATCTAAATATATTATATTATTAATCTAAACAACAAGTACCGCCAGAAAACGTTTTCCAGAGGCCCAATCGTTAGATCAATCACATTTAAGTAACCAAAGACACCCCGAGCCATGGATTCCCCGGCTAAGGGTTCATTTTTAGGTTTTAGGATTGCGGTTTTTTTCAAACTACCTACTAACCAATGGTTAACATAAGAGACCGTACAAATAACTTACATTTATTATTGACAGAGGCATAGTTGAAGTTTTTTAGCCATGATAATCAACAGAAAAACATTTAAAGAGTAAACATTTTTTCTCCATTAAATAATTGCACGAACCAGTTGACTATCTGATTCGTGCAATAATGCGAAAAAAACTACTAAGGTGCTTTTAAACTCTTTAACTCAAATATTTTAGTATGGATGGAAGTTTTTTTTTTTTCATTTATTGATTTAGGGTGGATGGAAGTTGTTGACAAAGTCGACCAGAGCCGTAGCATGGTTGGCCTTATCACGCGACAAGTGACAAGATAAGCACGTCGTCTCGTTCTATTGAACGGTGTCAGCCAGTGACGCACGCTCTATCCTGTCACCTATCGCGTGACAAGGCCAACCATGCTACGGCTCCTGCAAATCAAACGTATATACGGTGTACGGATAATTAATCATAATAAGTCTTTAAATAAAACTAGGAATACAATAGATAACGTTGAAATACCGATGTTACATGGAAATTTTCAGTATATGAAGGTGATATATAAGCTATTACAACTATTTAAACTATTACTGGTACCTAGTAATCCACGTGTAGAATTTAACTGTCCACGTGTCAGCACACTGTGTTTGTCTTTCATACGAACTTATACAGTGCGTTATTGGCAAGCGGGCTTTTTTAAGTGGTTCTTTAACTTAACCATCGCCTTAATTCAATTAATTAACTAAAATTCAGACTTCAGAAATATTCTAACAAAATTTAAAATGCCAGTAATATACAGCAAAATAAATTGACAAGTGTAAATGACAGCTCTTCATAAGTACTTTGTTTATTACGATTTCACACACCTAGTAGGTACATTGAAGGTTTGGATTTTGGGAATTTAATTGCGCAGTTAATTTACATAATTGTGATTGTCCATTTATACAAATATGGTCCAAAAAAGCTCTGTTTTCGGTATAAGTATGTTGTTTATGCACTTTTATATATGAAATCTATACATGTTACTATTCCTTATTGACGTTTAAAACAACTCATCAGAGATTTTTATTTTTAATTCATTTTCACAAAAGTTACGTCCAAAAAACTGGTTTTTTGGCCTAAATTTGCCACGGTTTGGTGCCATATATATTGAAAATTTAGAATTTTGAAGTAAATATGGGATACTGTTTCGATAAACCTCGTTGTTGTTAATGCGATAAGCAATAAAAAGCATGAAAAAACGGATAGTTACAGATCGAAGGTCATTGGGAGATGGGAGCCCCTTAGGGGCTGAAAGCATAAGTCCTAATTAACACAACGTGTTATCTTAAGTAAAATAATTACAACATTTTCTAAACCGCACTCAAATCGGTTCATCTGTTTGGGAGCTACGATGCGACACACAAATACACAATACATGTTAAACTTAAAAAGTGGGATACACCTAGTAAATTAATTACAGCAGTTTTGAACATACTAATTTTGTGTAACAAATTCTCGGAATAAGATGGTATTTAATAACTAAGATAACACAAGATTGCTATTCAGAAATTGAGTTGAGAAAATGACATAAATTAATGTAACATCTCGAATTTGCCTCATTTGTGGTAAGATGTCGGGAACATGGAAAGGAATTAACTACGCGGATTTTCTTTGATGTACATTGGGATTTTGTCTTGTAAAGTGTTGTTTAATGAAGATGGAATTTTAAGCCTTATGACGGCGGTCTTAAAGCGGGATTTAGGGTTGACGGGTTTGCAGTGAAATAATGGCGGCATGAACATGCCCGGAAAATGACTAATTGTTAATATTAGGTAGTAGTACTATTTTACAGTAGGGCTTGAAAGATGGAATGACATTATTATTGAAATTATAACTCTTACATTTTACACATAATCGGCCGCTTGTTTGATTAGCGTAACGAAATATACTTATACATTATTTTATTATTTTATAATGAGCGATATTTTGCTTCCATTTTGACGAATGTAATTGAGGTTCTTTTTTTGCTAGTTTCTTAAGCGAAACGCAAACATTTTTGAGCATGATGGACATGAGTAGTAACTAGTATTTATTTCGTCTGTGGTAAAGGATTGTAATCTATAGGAAAAATAATAAAGCATGTCTTTTTCAATAATTTATTTTGCTACATTAACATTGGACTCTTATGTAATCAAAGTAAAAAAAATAAATATCTTAAAGTATTTCACAGTCTGATTTAGTGCCTCTTTTAAGCATTAAAATACGCTTGTGTTAAGATACCCCGCTCTTCCACATGTTTAAGTATGTAATTTATAGGTATTTTAACAATTTATAGAGGTTTTGTTTGACACATTATAGACGGAGAGATTGTGGATTATGTGTTGTTTAACAGTACATTTTCTGAGTCATGGTAGTTTTTTGTTTTCAACCATCCAGTTAATTTAGTTATGCATTCGTGGCATGTATGTGGATAAATATTTATGTATTTATTTAAAGCGTTATATCATCATCATCATCATCATATCAGCCGAAAGATGTCCACTGCTGGACATAGGCCTCCCTCAAAGAGTGCCACAATGACCGGTCTTGTGCCACTCGCATCCAGCGGACTCCAGCGACCTGGTCAAAGTGACCTGACCAGTGTGTGTTTTCCACCCGCCTTCCGGAGTTCGGCTGTAATTCCATCTTCACCGGGTGCCTTTTTGTTCTTAAGCTGTTTCAGAGCCATTCTAATCTCGTACAGGCTGATGTCCGGGATGTCGTCGGTATAGTGTCGGGTTAGTCTAGCTCTAGGGTCTTCCGCTAGACCAACTTCGGGTCTGCGAGTTGACGTGTATAGCTGTCAGTAAAAACGCTCTATCTCACTCAAAAGCTCAGGTTTGGAGGAAACGACTCTCCCATCTTCAGTTCTCAACTTTGCGAACTAGCTTTGCCCAATAGACAGATCTCGTGAGAATACTTTAGAGCCCTTATTTCGCTCGATGGCTTCTTCAATACGCTTCAAAGCGTTATATAGTTTCGCCGATTGTGCTCTTTGCTGTCTCCTCGCATAAGCCATTTTCATTATGAGTGTGTTGATTATTTTTGACAGACAATAAATCACTAGTCATATATATAATTCACTTGTGGGAAACCTACGGTTTCAAGTACTATCGCCCAACGGTACGGGTTCACACTTTCTGTTCAAAATCGTCTGCACATCTATAGCAAACGCTCGAAAATGACCCTAGAGGTGTGTACCCGTACCCTTGGGCGATAGTACCTACATTACTTTGAGCCGTGACCTTTGGACTCTCTCCAGTTCTAGGAGGGTTTTCGTGGCACCACCCCGAACGGAGATGCAGTACGTGAGGATAGATTCCGCATGCGAAGTATATACTTGCTTTAACATTGCCTTAGTGGCTACAATTCTGAGATTTTTGAAAACCCTGATAAGCTTTCTCACTCTCAGTGTGGTGATGCCGGGTTAAGCGCTGGTCAAGAACACCACCCAGTATCCTGTAGTTTCTACTTTGTCTATGACTGAGCAGGAACAGGTAGTTTGTGTGATTGAGAAATTTATTTATTTATTTATT
Organism: Epinotia nisella; assembly: GCA_932294315.1. NCBI lineage: Eukaryota > Metazoa > Arthropoda > Insecta > Lepidoptera > Tortricidae > Epinotia > Epinotia nisella. The sequence continues at coordinate 12,338,645 of OW028682.1, read as the reverse complement.
AGTATGGATTCTGATTGAGAAATTTGGACCAGGTTGAATAGTTTGTAGTTGGTGAAACAGATGAAATTGGTTTTAGCGGTGTTTAACGTGAGTAAGTTTCCATGTAGCCATCTAGCAACTTTAGAGTCCACGTTCGGCGACTGAGCGCATGTCCTCCTAAGTGTCCCCAGAGAAAGTAAGGGTGGTAATAGAGACGGTGACGAACGCTTGTTTGAGGTCTAAAAATACAGGCAATCATTTTTTGTTCCTGTCTATATTATTTGCTATGAGGGAGGATAGAAAAGAAACAGCATCCTCTGTTGAGAGACCATGTCTAAAGCCAAATTGGACGTTTGATAAAAAAAATAATTTATCTGAGTAATTAATTAGTCTACAAATGATTAAGTTATATTAGTTTAGTAATTAGTTAGTTAGTTTAGTCGTGCTAGTTAGTATTAATGATTTATTCAATAACTTTGGAGATAGCAGGAAGTACCGATATAGGTCTGTAATTGGAAACATCATCTCTGTTCCCACTCTTGTACACTGGAGTAATTACTGCTTGATTTAGGGCATTTGGAAAAATTCCTTGATTGAAACATACATTAACTAGATATGATATTATAGGGACTACAATATCACTGACTAGTTTTAGAAACTGTGTTGGGATATTATCCCAACCAGGGGGCTTTTGATCTGCTTCAGACAGAACAAATGAGTTCGCAGTGATTTCGGGCTTGTTGCTAAAGGTTCCACATTGAGGATTTTGTGATAGAATTACTTCAGCAAGAGATTTCCCAATGTCAGAAAAATATAAGTTTACAGCGTTTAAAGACTGAAAGTGAATTTCTCATGTGTAGTAATTCAGTATTTTCTACTTTGTTCTGTTTACGGATAGCAGAAATTTCAATTATGTGGAATGGGTGGTCTTCTTCAGACCGGTTTTTCCTAAAGCATACGGGTACCTATTAGTAGTTGGCAGATAATAAATACCCGGTTTACTTCTATCAGTGAACAGGTCTAAGGTATTCGTCACTAATGGTGTCTTATTAAAGCAATCACCCACCTTTGCTTGTGCCACAGAATCACAACGCACGCCTATAAATCGATGAGGATTTAACATGGCCGCTATCCAAATAAAATAGGCTCTCAAATGACTACACGAGATATCGCAAGGGATGTAAGATATGTCACCAGGTTGCCATTCTCCTCCATTGACGTAGAAGGACGCGTGTCCAACAGGAGTGCCAATGCCAAAACCTGCACTGTTTGTAATAATGGCTATCACGAAATCGGCATCCGAAGGGTCTAATCTTTGGTCTGGTCCTAGATGCCTGAAGCAAGGGCCTCCAGCGTCCAGGGCTATCAGCGTAGAGAGGTTTTGACCGGTGATCCTGCGATAATTCTTTGCTACGAAGCTCATGGTTTCCCCGCCGAGACTGATGCCGCATACTGTCGTCGTTTTTGGGTTGAGGCCGAGCTTGGTAAGGGTTGCTAGCATTTCGGCTGCGTGTCGGCCAACAGGACGCATCAGTCGTACGGATCTGAAACCACTCACCGCTGTTTAAAAAGTTGTCAATTTACAATAGTACATTGTATGACTAGGGAATAAAACGATCCATTTTAGGCGAGGTGTGCATATAGCTACCCGAGCCGGAACGGCGAAGGTCGATAGGCACAGCGAGGTTAAAATGGGTTTTATTACCGAGTTATACAGTCTACTTTTCACTTTGAATAAAAAAAACAACAGGTATATTTAATTTAATTTACAGATACTAAAGACAGCCAATGCTTGCCATGAAATTCCCGATTTAAAAAAGATTTTTTGCCTCTCTATCGCATTGGCACATTTTGAGTAAAAGGGAGGGAGATAAAAGATGGTTTCACGTTACAGAATGAGCGTACAAAAAGTTTAGCAATTTAGTTTTAAATATGCGTTTGGTTTCTGGTATGATGACATTGGCTGAATAATATTATATACAAACAACTCAAATAAGTAAAATATGTCTCAAGACAAAAACGGAACAGATCTACTCATCGGATGTACGAGAAATCCGTTATGGCGTACCACAGGGGAGTGTTCTGGGGCCTCTGCTGTTTCTCATTTATATAAATGACATGCCTAACACAATTGACCACCCCATGGTTCTCTTTGCCGACGATAGTACTGTAATCTTCTCTGGGAAAAATTTGCAATCTTATGAAACTGACATTAACAAGACATTAAATACAATTATAGAATGGTTAACAAAAAATAATTTGAAAATTAATTTAAGTAAAACAAAACTCATGACATTTCAGCAAAGAACTAATTACGTGCCTAATCTTACAATAGCTTATAAGGGACAAAAAATTGAAGACACTGACATAACAAAGTTTTTAGGATTAAATGTAGATCATAAGCTGACATGGAAATATCAAATTGACTCTATATGTAAGAAACTAAATCAATTCTCCTATGCATTATATAATCTAAGAAAAAAAGTTAACCTACCTGCAGTGCTTACCGCATACCATGCTTTTGTAACTTCAACGTTAAGATACGGTATAATATTCTGGGGGAACTCGACAGATCGAGAAACTGCGTTTCGAGCGCAGAAAAGGTGTCTAAGATCTTTATGTGGTATCAGTTCCTTGGAATCTTGTAAGCCCCATTTTCAAAAACTTAAGATACTAACTCTTCCTAGTTTGTATATCTATGAAATGTGTGTCTTCGTGAAATGTAACTCCCATTTATTTTTAAACTTTAAGAGCACCCGTTTACGTCATAGAATAAACAACCCAAGTATACCCAAAACAACGTTATTCCAAAAAAATGTAGTCGGAATGGCTCCGAAAATATTCAATAAATTACCAAAATGTTTAAATTCAATAGATACACTACATACATTTAAAAAAGCTTTAAAAAATGTTCTAGCTCATAGAAGTTATTATACCATAAATGAATTTATAAATGATAGTGACTTTGACATGCATGCTCAACAATTTGTAAGCCGTAAGGCGCCACATAGTGAAACTGATCATAATTCTGTAACATCCTGTAACCTATGTTGGACAAATAAATGATTTTATCTTTATCTTTATCTTTATTTTTAATAACTGTAAAGTAGGAACTATAAAACACTTTATGTTTTGAGACATGAATTACGTTTTCTGATTGGTGAATTTTAATATATCTGTATTCTAATTGGTTGATACCAAATACGAAGTTTCTCTTTTTTAATTTGTTAATATTTTTTAATATTATAAATGTGAACAATACAATAATTAAAGAAGAATAAACTTAAATAAACTAAATTAACCTAAAATGAAGATAATAAAAATTAAATCAAAAAAGGTCCCCAAGGTCGGATCCCTGCGGAAGGGTTCCCATAAGACTGGCTGCGTTCCCCCTCTTAAATATTTAAATAATGACCACAGTATACGTACCAATAAAAAAACACAGTTCCGATTAACTGCGGATGAGTGCTGTGATTGGCTGTTGTGAAGTGTTTTTTAAATCAAAAATATGTATACATATTTTCCCTAGGGACTAAAATACGATTTTTGCCCCGCTCTGATGCAGGTCTAATATGAAGCACTTTTAGAGCATGAGAAGTCTATAAGTCTATATATATATATATATTATCTTAGTACTCACTGTGGAAAATACGTCGTAGTGAAGTACAGCATATCGAACAACAGAACATTATAATTCATCTGCTTATACATATGGCCTATCAATCGTCCTACTCCCCATGTGGTCGAATCCATATAGCCACCGACGTAAACAAAAGTTTTGTTCCTGACGTCAAAGTCAGGGTGTTTGACTATCTCTTTGACGCGGTAATAGTTGAACATAGGCCATCTGTGAGTCAACATATCGCCCCTACTCAAGACCGCCAGGTAGAGATACTTTAGGGATTCAGGCTTGATTTTTGCCGGTTTCAGAGACCCAGGACCTGCGTAGGTAGATATGGAATTGAGAATCAAAATCAAATGTATCAAACGGCAATTTTCAATAAAATATTTCTCACAATGATAACAAATTCAAGGCCCCCGATTAAATTATTTAATAACATGAAGACCAAATTTAAATCCTTAGAAATTTTAAGGAAAGTTAGGGATGTATAAGGTCTCTGTCTACAAATAATAATTGTGAGAATCTTTAAGCACTAGGTTCTATTACTTCGAAATAACCGGGTAAGTGCGAGCCAGACTCGCACACGAAGGTTCTGTACCGTACCTACTCACATGATGAAATATATTTTTACATGAGCTCTCGTCACAAAATCGTGAAGTGTCGTGTCGTTGTGCGTCTGGTAGCCCCATTGCGCTGGTACAGTCGAGTTCTCCAATATATATACAGACAACCTTTCAAAAATATCTGTACACAGGCTTTATTTACTGTACTGACATAAGACACATTTGTAGATAATTTTGAAAGGTTGTCTGTATAGATATTGGAGAATTCGACTGTATCAACATACGCGCGCAGTATTTTTATGCGACATAGTTACAAATTCACAGTTTTCCGAATTATTCCTTTAGGTACTTGTAATCTAAGACGCATTAGGTACATTCCAAAAACGTGGATTTGTAACTTTTGTTTCATAGGTATATATCTAATAAACATATGCTGTAAGTATAAACGGCGGATCTTTTCATTGCGTTAACTTAGAAGTTTTTTTCGCAGCACCAAGGGACTTGAGTATTTAATATTAATTTCAACTTGATACCTCCATGCGTTTACCAGAAAAAGGCTCTTGACATAAGTACTTACATACGGACAACGATCGGATCCCATAAGGGTTTCATTTCTCCTTTTGAGGTACGGAACCCAAAAAAATGCAGAAGTTATTAGCATCTGTTTTAACTGCGTGAGTCGGTTACACATACACAAGTTGACTTCTGCAGGTCTTATTGCTTGTCTAAAGTCTCAATATTCTTATATCCGATTCGTGCAACCTTTTTAAATAGAAAAAATACTTACAATTTGAAAGTAATCCCTCGCTGTAGCCTATGTCGGTTGAATTAAATTCTGCCGTTACCGATATCAAGAAAAACACTGTCAAATATTTAACCGTCGAGAAATTAAGCAACCCCATTTTGCCCATTTCTCTTCTTTTTGAGTTTTAAAGTTAGGAACGGATAGACTTTGTATACTTATTTCCGTATCTTGTAGTACTCTGAGTGTTAACATTCCCTCATCGGTTGTATATTATAGTTGCCAACATGTAGAAAAACTACGGTATGACTAATGCAATGAATGTCTTGTATTCTTTTCTTATATACTCAGTGAAGCTGTGCTAAATGCGAAAATAATTTTAAAATTCAAATGTGCAATTTATTGTCCTTTAGTTCAATAATAATTTTTCTACTGCAAAAACTCTTGACGAAATTTTAAATGTTGTTTACAATTTATGTTAACAAAACGCATAGTTTCGTCTGTTCGTCTGTCCGTATGTCACAGGCATTTTACTCGAAAACTATAAGGTGTATTTGAATAAAATTTTGAGGATAGGTGTATTTTGTTAGCCGCTACATAGTTTTGTGATTAAAATGACAAAAAAAAAATTTTAGGGGTGCACTCCATACATAAAACTAAAAGTCAAAATTTTTTTTTTCTTTGTGACCCCCCGTGTGGCACATCAATCGATAGGCCTTTCAAAATAAATATAAGGTTTCTCGGGAATTTTTTTGATTAAGTGAATACAGTCAGAGATAATCGCCCCGAAAGTCACTAAAATTCTGTCCCCCCCCTCTAATTTTTGAACGGTGTATTTTAAAAATATGAAAAAATTCATGGACACAGCGCTTATTAAGTTCATTCACCGAAAATTGTTTAGAACAAGATCGGATGAAAGGTTTCCGAGATATTGCTGAAAAACTGCCTTCCTCAAAGAAAAGGACGTAAGTGCCGTAAGATTTCTATGACGATACGACCTTTTTAATAGGCACGGAACCATTCTATTTCATGCTGGTGATTTACTAGAAAAGGTAAAAGCCAGTCAATTTATAAATTTCTAACCGGCGACCACAGGCATACATGGCCCGTCGCTATTAACCAACTGAGCTATCGGAACAATTTGTCTCGGCCACTAAATCTTTCAATCAGTTTCTTCTTACAAAGCCCTAGGGAGGCGTGTGTAGCGACATCTACCTAGAAGACTTGGGCTTCTTAACGGCACCAACGTCACAAATTATGTTGACAAATCGTCAGTAACGATGCGAATTTATGAATTTCGTTAGCAGCTTAGTATAAAATTAATTCAGTCAATTTATATTGACTTACTGATGCGTAGTAGTTGGGTTGGTTCCTATCAAAAGATAGCATCTAAAATAAAGCGTAATTGATGGAATCAGGCGCTACTTTGCGGAATTCCATGATAAGTTTCTAGGACATATTCCTTTGCTATTCCGCTAAAAACGTGCAGGTCTATCTATTATTGATAATGAGTTGTATCTGCTTGCGTATTTTTGCATGCAGTGAATGTTCCCACCCTCCGCAAGCGCAAATATGCAAATAAATACAACAAGTCTCTGGTTTATGATTCGTTTTAGAATTGTACGGACACATGAAATTAATCGTACCTATTCATAAACTTAATCTTGCAAGCGAACAAAACATGGATAGTTTCTTGTTGTGCATCTAATTACATTGTACAGTGAATATAATTGTAGTTTATTGGCTCCTATTATGTGTCCTTATTTCTGTTAAGTCTGGTGTGACAAGGATGAACAGAATAAGAAATGAAGTATATTAGAGGAAGCCTGAAATTTGCATCTATCATCGACAAATTGAGATCCCATCGTCTTGCGTGGTATGGGCATGTAATGCGGAGGGATGATAATCATGTAACCAAAAGAGTATTAGGTATGAACGTGGAGGGATGCAAGGGACTAGGTAAGCCAAGGAAAAGGTGGATGGACTGTGTGAGAGACGATATGAAGAGGAACGAAGTAAGTGACGAGATGACGAGTGACATAGAAGAAAAGGACATGCTGCGCCGACCTCAAGTAAATCGGACGAGGGCAAGAAAATTATGATGTCAGTTAAGAGGAGGACTCCATACGCTGTTAGAAGAAATATTTATGTAGAAATCGTGACGCATCAGACGCAACACGACACTCAGCTGCGGTGTGGGCGTTCCATAGGGAATTAAAAACGTGTTAGAATGAAACACGTAGGGAAGAATTTACACATCAACCATCATAAAAATCAATGAATTTGAAATGTTATTATTTAACTATGAAATTCTAAATGCAAATATGTATATTTTCTTCTCGTTTTTATTTACCACTATTTTCTCTAAGGTCAACTGTAGGTTTTGTGTATTAGAATGAAACTTAAGTACTTTAGAGCTACGCACAGTACATGAAAACTGTTGTTGTTGTTGGTTTAAATAATATATACACAGAAACTGTATTACATTTTACTTTTTTATATACGATATTAGGGCTTGCTTTGCAAATATCAGAAAGAGAGAGAGAGCGCGCTTGCAGCTCCATCCAAAAATGTCACAAACGCGTTACCGACTCTTTATTGATTTACGGATTCGTTGCCTCGACGGCTATATAGAGACAGCTGATCTCTCCTCACAACACCTCCTCAGGAAACTCTGGCGACCTTACCTACTTAACCACCAAGAAATACTTACCCACCTAAGGCCCATCGGCCTAAATTTTAGGACAAAAGATTTCAGGCTTTACAGCCCAATTCATTAGCTTTTGTAATAACATTTGAACTCTAATTATTTAGAGACTCAAAATTTCAAAATAGTTATTTATGACCAATTTTCAGGACACTGGGCAGTTGTTATACATTAGTCCTAAAATAGCTTGGGCCTTACGAGGCTAATAGAGTTATTAGGAGTGGAGCGTATTAGTGGTGTTATATTTTAAAATTGCCCAAATATAAACGTACATTATTCCATATTCAACAATAACTTTGTTTCAGTTAATAAATTACGTACTAAGTTCTACCCTTTGTAAAATTCAGTGATTTGTTCCATACGGAACCTCCGTTTTTCGAGTCGGATAGGTATAACAAAAAATATTTTTAATAATTCCAGCAGCAAACGTTTATTCACATTGTATGCAAATGTTCATGTCATCGACGAAGTTGGTGATGACGTGAAAGTTCAAGATCAGGACGTTAGAAATGTACAATGCAGGAAATATCCGAATAATCCTCACCTAGGTACAAGACGCGAGTCCCAATCACGAAGATTGTTACGGAAATATCAAATACCTACTCATAGTAGAGGTCGAAAACAAATGTTCATGTAGTTCTTGTAGTCGAAAATGCAGTCTAATAAAAGCTAATCTGTCATGGTAAAAGTATAGACCCGTCGCTTATTCATATCATCATACATTCATATCGTATGCACGCGCGAGAGTCTATGCGGCGACCGAGAATGGGATGTGCCCAACAAAGCTATACTTTTTAGCCAAGATGTAGAATTTGTAGAGCGTGGCTGGGTAGAGTTAAGCCGTGTGGAGTAGGAAGCTTGGCACTACTTGCGATTTGATATCTTTTTAACTCTGAAATCTATACGAGTTAGGGAGTCTTGGCAATCACTTTACATATATCGTCGGGTGACAAGCAAAAGTCACTAAAATGCAGAAATAGTATTGTGTTACAAGAACGGTAAGATATCACTTACGAACGAGAGTCTATTAGAAGGCTTTGATGACTCGAGTTTGTAACAATCTTACCGTGTCGCATACCTACTATGTTTTTCATCACATTTGCGAGGAAACCAATACATTTACACTACAAAATGTCAGTCGTCCATTTTGTTGAATTTGACATGAGGCGCTTAGAGCAAAGACCCTTCGGCATACAGCCATGATTTAAAATCACAGTAAAAAATATTTCACATGGACACTAAATTGCTACATTTAAGTTTTTAAATCTGTAAATCATTATGTTAATCATATTTTATTCGTGTTTTTACGTTTAAATTAATTTATAAATACGTTTTCAAACATTTAGTTTGAGTTAAAACCTCCTTGCTTTATAACTGACGTAAGAGTGACAGAATGATACAATTTAAGAAAAACACCACGCCCATGGGCGTGATAAAGGTTATTACAGCTCTGTATGCCTGCACGTTATGAAGCGCTTTACAAGCAAGTGTCATGAAAAATAATTTAAGAAATAGCAACTGTGTTGAAGTAGTACTTAGGCTGAGTTTCCTTTTACCTCTTACGTGTAATTAGTGACTTTTGCTTGTCATCCAACGATATGTAATGTTTTTAGTGCGATCATTTTATTCAGCGCATATCGGATGAAATTATATTTTATAAGGGATACGGTGTTCTTCTCGACCCCGTGTCGGATAAGCAGTGCAGTCTCGAGTTCTCGACGCTCACTGTCCGGGAGCCACCAATAACGTTACTTTTAATAATATTGCTATGTTAAAAAGACAGGCGCTTCTATTCTCATGTACCGTAAACCGTAACTGCCGTAACGGTCATATACAGACTGAAATTCAAACAATGTTCCAACTTTTCCTGATAATTTAGGACATTTATTGGAGCTTAATTTTGGTTTAAAGTAGTAGGTAGGTGTGAGGTAGTTTTGAGCTATTATTAAAAACAAGCTTCCACCCGGGACTTCGACTGCGTGGACCCGGGATATAAACTATCCTATATTTTAATCTAGGCTATAAACTATCTTCGTGCAAATTTTCATCCAAATTGGTTCCGCCGTTTAAGCGTGATTGAGTAACAAATATCCAAACATCTAAACATCCATACTTTCGTATTTATAATATTGGTAGGATTATAGTGAACCTTAATTTGTTTATGACCCACATACCTAACTCGTACTTGTATAAAAACTATGGGCCTCAGGAACCTCGAATTTAGTATTCAAGCTATTGAATGTTCGTTCAATATGGGTAGGTATATTAGGTACCAGGCAAGTACATAGACATAGAAAAAATTTATTCAACATCACACATTAAACGCAAAGTGTACAAATTAGACTTAAGATTAGACTTTAAACCTATACGTACAATTAACATTATAAGTAAGGCACATTATCATTTAGCGGTGCGTAGTCGGTGCAGCATCAGTATTTTTTCATCACACTTGCTCGTAAATGGTGTTATGCCATGCCTGTATACAGAAGGACAATGGCCTAAATTGTTCCCGTGGGAGTTATGGTGAGTTTGTATTCCCTAGGGAATTATGAGCTTGTGTGTGATCTGATTGGCTTAAGCAAATGTAGGTGCTCTGTGATTGGTTGGAAAAAAATCTAGTTGGCCAAGCGCCGCAAGAATACTGCTCTGTGATTGGTTGAAGTATTGAAGCTGCGCGCTCCACTAGCATTGATCTGGAAGTGAAGTTGTTAATTTCTTCAATTTTTGATTGGGTGCCGTTGTGTGAAACTAAGATTTGACTGTCTTTTGTAGTTATTTATTTCCTCGCAAATGTGATGAAAAACATTGTGTAACGGCGTAAGAATATTGCAAACTTACGCCCCTCGTTAAACAATGTACTATAACTGTACCGAGTTTCAAACACACATCAAAATTTATAATATCTCCCTCCTTTATTATCAAACTTTGTAATAAAATCTATACCGAGATACAATACTGTAAAGCATCCTAAGTTTAAGGTCAGGCTATTTCTTGACCGCGGTAGATCATGTAACACGGAACAGGCGGCGTTCGGCCCATTTAGCCGGCAGATCCATAATGAATACCCTAACTGACTAGCCTGTTCCGATTACTATAGCCTTTACATTGTTTTATGGGCTTTTAAGGATTTAACCTCCTTTATATTTCTCCTCGTACCTATTTATTGCAAAAAAAATTAAACCTTTTTTTTGTTGTTATATTAATTGCGTCTGGTCTGGTAGTGACAGGGTTAAGTTTATTTGGGACGTCACAAAATTACTTAGCATATTTTTTTGCACATAAGACAAAATAAGAACAGTGCATTAAATGAAATCAATATGATCGCGGGTATTGAAATGTTGAATATCTTTGGCTTGGTGATTTTATTCTAATCTCCATACGGGCGGTTAATCGACCTCTTAATTAAGAGGCATCTCTTAACACAATTGTATTATAGAAGAGGTTAATACCAAATAAAACCGTTTAAAAAGAATTTAAATCTGGTGGCGTTATAGTAATTTTATTTCGCGAACGTGGGTGAACCATGATTGTGTGTGTAGATGAATATTGATTTATTTAGGCAGCATATGGTCACTTTTCAATATCTTTAAGGTAAGGATACAGCCGTTCGTTTTTGTAGGGTGTCGCAGTTCTAACCTAACCTAATTTTCTGACAGCCGTTCATTTTTATAGAAGGTCGCAGTTCTAACCTAACCTACTTTTCTGGCACAGGTTCGATTATGTTAGGGTCGTAGTTCTTAAACTAACCCACTTTTTTGCTAGCAGAAAAAACATTATTCCATAATAGAAGTAGGTACGCTGCAGGATTATTATGGTACATATAATTATGCTAAACGAAAGTCAGCAAAAGTAATCTTCTGTTAAATAATATGCTGCATAATATTGTATGCGTAGTAATAGTAATGCCAACCTTTGTGCAAAATTATCATTCTACTCAATGATGTAATATAAAAAAGAGGTAGATATGTTGTCTATACGAAATTCCGTGTTTAAAAATGGCCACCAAATCTGACAGCTAACGTTTCCATTGACGTCTCGAAACTGAGGCAAACTGTGCCAATTGACTCAATTTTAGTGTGCCATTTTTCGAGCGCGTATAACCTATTACCTCTTTTTTATATTACATCATTGATTCTACTAAAAGTGTTTCTGCGATACATGATGTTATGCGAAGTGTATTTTTGACAAATAATATTATGCAAGATGAGGGTAACCCAATGAAATATTACAGCAATAGACCGTGAGTGCTATATAACTTACGATTACATTACACTAAAATTAGGATCGTATTAGTAAAATATAGGTACCTGCCTAAACATTGTCTCTGTGTGATTGTATCAGTTTTTCATAGGTATCAGTACTATTTTTGGCCGACGTGTGGCCACTCAGGCGAGCAAGATGCACATTCTGAGATAAAATTATTGTACCTCCGACATGTCCCCATTTCCTTGCTTCTCTCTTTAAAATTCATAATGACAGAGGCATCACATTGGGGATTTGTCGCCTTCTGTCAAGTATCGCTAATAGAATACTGACCCTGGTTTAACTTCTGTCTTATTTGACTTATATACAATTTTGTACAATGTCACCATCAGATCACTATTAAAATTAAAAGTCGGTGTCTTATCCAAGGGGCGTAGCATGGTTGACATTTTATCACTTATTGCTATCGATAAGACATCCGTCACTTTCTGACAAGTATGCGAATTGCGAGTGACGGAATAACGGAATAAGTGATAAAATGTCGACCAGGCTACGCCTGCTGAATTAGATGTTGAATATTGATGAAGCGGTGCAAGATGATACCTACCAACAGAAAAAAAAGAATTAATTAAAATTGTTAGTTAAAATCGTGATGCCACCCAAGGCTGCAAGACGAACTGAATTGTTAAATTAGTACCACTTCTAAACCGAATTAAGCGAACAAAAATAATAAAAACAAACTCTTTGGCCTCGTGGGACCTATCGCTGTCAGAATTATATGGCCGTTTTGTTTTAATATTGTGGTAAACAAATTGTGTGACCTAATTCTCTACGTTCTGTTGTCATGCTCCGATTAATGAAAGGAAGATATTGAACTCAAGCTTTAAGACATTTCAATTATAATCTTTTTACCCGATCTTCCAATCCGATATTGGGCATAAGAAATATAACTAGCTTCTTTTAAGTCAAGGCTGATTCTATCTTATGACAAAAGTAAATATCAAGTTAAAAAAGCCGGTCAAGTGCGAGTCGGACTCGCGCACCGAGGGTTCCGTACAAACTTTCATACAACATACCCCTCTTTCCTTATCCGCCCATTATTTTTAGAAAAATCTAACAACGCATAGTAAAAGTTACCGTACAGCGCCATTTATCGGTGCATTTACTAACTTGCGCGACCAAGGAACTTTGTATGTTGATTTTTCAGCGGTAATTCTTTATCACGTGAACCGATTTCAATATTTTTTATATTGTTTGTATAAAGGTACTTTCAGAATTGACGAACGCTTTAGCCTAGTTGGTAGTGGGACCCTGCCTACGAAGGAAGAGGTCCTGAGTCCGAATTCCGGTAAGGGCATTTATTTGTGTGAAGAGCACGAATATTTGTTCCTGAGTCATGGATGTCTTCTATCTATTTAAGTATGTATTTATCTATATAAGTAAGTATGTTTATCGTCGTCTAGTACCATAGTACAAGCTTTGCTTAGTTTGGGACTAGGTCGATTTGTGTAAGATCGTCCGCAAATATTTATTTATTTATATATAATCTAATAGGTAATTGAAGAAAAAAAACATACAAAGTTGCAATTATCAACATATTCCAGAAATGATTTTTGATTATTTAAAAAATAACCAAGATATATAGACATACCATTATATTTTACCTGTAATATATATATGTAAATCTAATGTAATAATTTGAAATTTTTGGGTGGTATTTTTTCAAAATCAAATCAAAAATTTATTCGCAACACACAACATACATTATTACAAGAAAAGACACAAGAAAAAAGACTTTCGACATTTTTGTTCATCATATCAGCCGAAAGACGTCCACTGCTGGACATAGGCCTCCCCCAGAGAGTTCCAAATTGACCGGAAATGTGCATTTAAAGCCTAAAAGGCCACTCAATTAGATACCCCAATCGACCTTATTATTAGACTTCGAATTTTTGGCCCCCCTCATAATCTTAATTTTTCATACGAAATAAAAGTATATAAGGGTTCCTTTTTTACCTTTTTGGTACGGAACCCTAATTATGATACCTATAATATTTATCTGTCATCAGCACAAAAACAAAATACCGTAACATAAACATCGGTTTAAATGCCCTCTTCATATTTAAGTTTATATCAATATGATCTAGTTGTCACTTAGCCCCATTTTTTACTTCCCCTTTAAAGAAAATTCCGTGGCGAATGTTGATAAACTTAATTACGGCTATTTGTTGCCAACTCACTGAACTCCAACTCCTCACTTTATCTTTTCGCTGCCTCCAAGCAACCTGTTCCTATCTCCAAGATGGATCATAACTTTTCCTTATTCTAATTTTATCAGTTTGGATTATTTTCGGCGTTAACATTCCTCCAATTTCACCCCCGTCTGCGTCGTACATTTAGCATCACGATAATATATTGCCCTATAAGAATAAAGGCCTTCTGTTCTGTGTCCTGACAACGTAATACTACACTAATGTTTAATTAAGTTGAACGTATGAGCTAGACAGAAAATGTAGACAATGTTTACAAATAGGTCCGAAGACTTTCTCCAAGGAGAATACTTTTTAGACGACCAAAAAACATGTTAATCCACGATGAAAATAATAACGGGATTTTAGTTTTACCGTTTGTTAAAAATACAAGATTATAATTAACATTAACTAAGATAAATTAAAACTAAGTTAAATCTAAAAAAGCCCCCCCCACCGTTTGTTTATTTATTTTTTAACCCTGATAAGTCTGATAACAATAATATATACACTACCGATAGTAGGATTCAACACCAATCAAAACATGAAACGTATACGGGTATCAGGCTACGGCTCGGTTCGGGTACGGCTTTAAAAATATGGGGTGGTACAAATCGTTTTGCAAAAAAAAACTTCTTTGCGGCGGTATGGCGGCCATTTGGAACCGTCGGAAAAGTATGGCATGATTTTCGTGAATGGCTACTCGACGGTGATTAGCTGTGCAAAAATTAGCCTGGTACAAATGGTTGAATTGTTTTTTTTAATTAATGTGTTCTCGTCGGTATGGCGGGCTGTATTTCACACCGGAGAAGTATGGCATTACGCTACCGCCTACTTCTTTTTTCATCGACTATCGGAAAATACATGAATTTCGGTGTAACAAATCGTTCCACTTTCGTAATTTATCCGACACGTTCGATTAACGCCCACGCGATTGGGCCGCCGGTCCAGCGCTATGACCATCATTTTCCTTTTCTTCATTATGTAATTAGACCCCTGAAGGGTCGCCATACTTGGTACAAATGACTGGAAACATTGTGTCAGCATCTCCCGGTCTACTCGTAGGTATACCTATTACTTACGGGCGAAGCCGCGCCCGCGTATTGCAAAGAACGTAGGTAGGCAAACCCGTGCGATAAAATATAGCCTATATCCTTCCAGAAAGTCCATTATACACGCAGATGAAAGTATTTTTGAAATCGGATAAGTTGTTCTGCAGATTAACCATTACATATAAACTATTAACATACAAAGCTACAATCTCTCGGATTTTTTCCCTTTTTAGGGTTCCGGACCAAAAAGGTAAAAACGGAACCCTAAATATGGAATAGTTGTAAACAAAGCTAATCCACGTGTATGGAAAATGAAAAATTTAAATATATATTTTTAATTTGTATAAAAAAGGAGGGATAAGAAAGGGGGGAGGGGGGCAAAAAGTCTAGTGAGTAGGCCAAGTGGGGTATCATATGAATGGGCTTGAATTTCACATTCTAAAACAGTTTTTTTTTTCAGTGGTAAAATTTTGTTTATTAAGAAATATGTTGAAAAAAATACCATCACCCCCCTATATCCGAAGTTAACCAAGCGAAACATTTGAAAATAATATATATGATTAATATTAACGTGAATATTACCGGAAAAGTATAACGATGTCTAGCGTATTTTTTTTATTCTTCAAAAATCCATTGGTAATTTTGTTTGTAATTTAATACTTCTGTGTTTATTTTTTTCCTTCAAATTCGTATGAAAGTATTCTTAAAGTACCTTCTAGCAAATAAAAAAAGAATTATCGAAATTAATTCACTTGATAAAGAATTATCGCTGAAAAACCAACATACATACCGAGTTCCTTGGTCGCGCAAGTTAGGAACAAAATGCACCGATAAATGGCGCTGCAGGTACTCATGCCATGACTTTAACTACACTATGCGTTGTTAAGATTTTTCCAAAATTAATGGCCAGGGCAAAATGGGTATGTTGTATGAAATTTTGTGCTCGAGTCAGACTCGCACTTGACCGGTTTTTTTAATATTAGTTATAGTGTAGATTAAGCATGCCCGTTCCTTTGTGTGACTTTGAGTGAGCAATGGCTGGTATCTCCAAGAGGAGAATACTTTTTTAATGTTCAAAGTTATAACCCAGTTTATACACTATAGTGAAACTGAAGAACTGTTGTTCTTAGGCACATAGAGATCGTAACATTAGTAATATAGCACCTATGAAACTGTCTAAAAACTGTGGTATTGTAATTAAGTATAATTAATTACTATTTAAATAGCTGTGTACACTTACCTTAACTCACGCGCGCACTCACTCACTCACTCACTCACACACACACACACACACACACACACACACACACAAACACACACACACACACAAACACACACACACACACACACACACACACACACACACACACACACACACACACAATACACAACACATGCAATAAACTTAGATTAAGTTAGTATAATCCTATAAATCTTTATTTTCTAAATTGTGGATCATTACAATGTACTATGTTTGGAAGAGCGAGACTTCTCAACACAGGTACATATATATACCTAATGAGAGGCCTCAACCTTGCCCTGTCTGTAAACCACTGTCTTTTAACCAAATAAAATATTTTGTATTTTGTATTTGTATACACTATCTAAACTTAAGCGAAAACATAATATGTGTAGCCGTGGAGCGGAAATACAAGTATCTGGAGACAGGGGAAATTGTTGCTTGTTGCCATCGTAGATTCTACCCAAAGGGAATTGCGTTAATTCCTTGCTTGTACAAACTCGCCGACGAAGTAGCTGCTTAGCCTTATCTTATTCGCGCTGTTTCGTCGTTTAAATAATGAGTTTTAATTTTAAGAATATGATTGCCTTTAAGGTATTTGTAATTTTATTATGGGCCTTAAATAAATGGTTTATTATTATTATTTATTATCGTGGAAATTATAATATGTTTCAAGGAACTTGAACCGACTTAAGGGTTCGTAATACTAAACTAAGTATCGAACTATTAAAACTACTTCCTTTTTTTGGTTCCATGTCCAAAACGTTCCTGTTACTAAAACTGCACCGTGTTTCTGTGTATCCATCCATTTACCCGACCTTTGAAGCACTGTGTTGTTCGTAGTGCGTGAGTTTGCACGTGACCGAGTTACCCTCCCTGTAACAGGCTCCTTAGATCATCTGCAGTAACCACAAAGGATTTTTTTTTAATCGAGGAAAGTTTGATCTACAATTATGACCTGCAACTCCTGCAAATAATGTATCATGGCCCCACGAGAGCATAGCACAGTAGTCAATGCAGATTTTGAGGTAACATCATGTAGTGAGTCATAATAGTTTTTGCATTTTTGTTTTCAAACCATATTTTTGCTTTTTTTTGTGTTTTTAAAATAAAAAGTTACGTATGACACTCCAGAAGAGTAAAAGAATACAACTTATTGTGAAAAAAAAAACCGACAAGTGCGAGTTCAACTCGCGTGGTGAGGGTTCCGTATACCTATAATCTAAATTTCATAAGTATTTTTGAATACTCAAACTTCTTATAGGTTTTCCTGTAATCTTTAGGCAAGGAACTATTTTCCATATTTTTCAGAATTTTAATCCTAGTAGTTTCGGAGATAAGGGGGGAATGGTCAATTTTCGTATTTTTTCCTAAATTACTTCAAATCTGTTTTTGCTAAAATTATAAAAAAAAAATATCTGACATGCTTACAACGACTCCTTTCATTTGATATGTCACACAATACAGTTTGCGAATTTTTTTTGCGAAATTTCAACTCAATCGGTCCAGTAGTTTCGGAGCAAATCGGCTGTGACAGACGGACAGACAGACAACCGAGTGATCCTATAAGGGTTCCGTTTTTTCCTTTTGAGTGAAAATCAATTAAAACCACTTAGAAATAATTGCTTACAAGCTTAATAATCTACCTTCAGTTTAATTTTTTGCTCCTTTACAGGGCTCATCTTGTATACGTAGGTACCAATCATTATTGCAGATCATCGAAGGAAGAAATTTACATGTCCATATATGCAATGACGCGCAGCGTGTCAAGCCAAGTTCAAGCAAAGGATTACCATAACTTAAGTAAAAAGCACACTACATACCTACATATACTTGCAAAATATCCGTTGAACCTTATAGTGTCGATTTATTCAGTAGACTAGACTGAATTCAATATAACGTACGTACAAAGTCTACTAACTTATTTCTTATCCAGAGAATCTGCTTTTCTTTGTACTTCGGTAAATGGCAAATCCATAGAGTGGTTGGTTTAGCCGCGTCGCGATGAATCTCAATTCTGAACTTAATGCAATAATAGTATTTTATGCAACAGTTGTATAAGAGAGGTCAAAAAAGGCGAGTGGCGTGGGTTACGATGTGAGCCGAAGGCGAACATTGTAAAGAAAGACGCCACGAGCGTTTTTTGACGTAGTTATACAACGTTGCATACAATACTTTTTCTACGACTAGCTACTATGAAATGAAATGCAAGATTAAACAAAGAATAAACTTTCTTAAACTTTGTCGTATAGGTGCCGAGATTTAGTAGGCAACAAATTTTCGGTCACTGCTTGTGGGCTGCCGGTGTATTTCTTCTGGTTTTGAAGCAATATTTTCATCTTCATCCATTTTTATTACTTTTGAGTAACACAAACTATTTTATAGCAACCACAAAGGCCGCAAAGTCAAACAACAATTTATAAAATAACCGGGAATTCGGGAAACATGAAAATGAGACAAATGGATGTCTATAGTTAACTTTGTTTTTAATTGATGTCAACTTGCCAGTACTGCCATATTAAGAATAAGGTTTTTCCTAAGTTGGCAGCAATGCCTATAGTTGAAAAAATTCTAAAAAGTAAAAACATTCAGTGGTTTGTTAAGTTGGTAGTACCTAATGTATAGGTTTAGAAGCGTATGGCTGCTAAGCGTATCGTTTTGGCGACATAACAGCACGGTTGTGCCGTACTGTTATGGGGAATAGAGTATAGACTTTTCTGCAAACTTATTTTGTATGTCTTTATATTAGTGTTCGTGACTATGTAAATGACAGATAAAAGTACAGGAGTAGAAAAAGTTAATAAGACCAACATGGTGGCTTTAATTTATTGTAACTCAATTTGGAAAAGTCCCGTTTGGACGATTTCGCCTTGTGATGAAGCTTGTTGTGAAGGAACTTCATCAATGGTAGTTAAAGGGATTTAAAAAAAAATGCTACGAGCAGTATTCGACCCTGTGACATTCAAGCATACGCGACCTATCGCTCTAGCCAACTGAGCTATCGGAACAATCAGGCTTGGTTGACAAATCTTTCAATCAGTTCCGTCTTTCTACGGCTTAGGGAGGCGTGTTGCGACATCTACCAAGAAGACTCCGGCCTTCTTGACGGCACCAACATTTCAAATGACATTGAGAACTTGTCAATTACCTACGGTCTAGGAATAAAAATAAAAAGGCCAATAACTGGCGACAGCACTTAGCGACAGACAATAAGTAGGATTACCTACTTACTCTACATAATAAAAATCTAAATCAGACTCCAACAAATCATCGCATCAGTTTAGCATATGAATGTCAGCAACGGTATATAAACTACGAATCGGGAGGGTGCCAGACTCGAATGGCACCGATCTCTCAAATGCCGCCCGCGGCTTCTATCGACAGACTGAAACAACGTTCAGCATTTACATAAGAAAATTGAAAGTTTTCGGATACATAATTCCATCTCGCATAATATCTTCCAGTGAGAGGATCAGTATTTTATTACAGTACTACTGTATGTATTAACTTTATATTGTAAAAAGTTAGTACTTAACAGTCTGTTTTTGTTAAGAAAATTTCACAGTTATGTATGACCTACAGACGGATGAGCATTGAAAATGAGTCTATGGACATTTCAAATTTGATTAAAGATGTAGGTATATTATGATAATTAAATTAACTGATGTATAGTATCAAACATTGAAAGACATGTACACATTTCACTTTATTGATAACCTCTACAAAAGTAAAAACGGGACCCTACTACTAAGACTTTGCTCCGTCTGTCTGTCAAACAAATAAATATTTACTTACTTACTTACTTACTTACCAGGCTGTATCTCAAGAACCGTGATAGCTAGAGAGTTGAAATTTTCACAGATTATGTATTTCTGTTGCCGCTATAATAACAAATACTAAAAAACCGGCCAAGTGCGAGTAGGACTGGGGCTCCCATACAACAGACATGATTTTTTTGCCGGTTTTTATAGATAATGGTACGGAACCCTTCGTGCGCGAGTCCGACTCGCACTTGGCCGGTTTTTTTTAAATGTCATAATTTTTATTTCATACAAAAATTACTTATAGGTAGGTTCACGTACATTGACATACATACAATAGTTCCAATTACTAACGGCTCAGCAGAATTACGCCGTTTGACCTGCCTTAGGCCGGCTTATACCCTGTACTTCATCAGTAACTGAACTTGTTCGGCTTCGATGATGAGCGATTTTTGTAATCTTTCACGTGCGGATTATGTTAGTTATTATGGCCTAAAGCCTAGGCTAGCCCATTTAAAGCGCATTGGTGAATAATATAGCTAACATTAGTAGTAGCAATAACACGACAAAGAATTTATTATTCTTCATGGATGACGTCAAAGATATGATTTCACTTAAAAAAGTGTATGATTATTATGTTATCGTCAGATTATGAACACCGTCAGTTATATGAATACAAACCGTTGAAATATCGTGAACTGTCAAAACCATGCACAACACATACATTTTCTTAGTTTATAATCAATCAATGTGCACTGATATTGGCATGCTACAGAACAGAACGCACCCCGCGCGCTGATAGGTTGAACGAATTCAACGAATTATTTCACTTACGTTAGCTTCCACTTACGTCAGAACATAATGCCTGAATCACACTGGCGCGGCCTGCGGTGGCGGTCAATAGTAAATTTGATAGCTAATGACAAGTTTGCTATTGACCGCACCAGTCTGTGAGAGGCTGTATTGTTTTTAGGGTTCCGGACCTGAAAAGGAAAAAAACTGGACCCTTATAGGATCACTTTGTTGTCCGTCTGTCTGTCTGTCTGTCTGTCAAGAACCTTTGTCTCCGGAACGCGTAGAGGTATCGAGTTGAAATTGAAACCATATACTCAAGTCTACAGTCCCTTAAAGCTGTGAAAGAAAAAACTAAGTAAAGGTAGAAAAAAGATACGGCCGTTTTATGCCGCAAACTACGTATATTTCGACACTCTCAAGAGAATCAAAACTTATAGGGTACTTTCCATTGTCGTAGAACTATAAAATTTGGCAATTAATATCGTCTTATAATACTACAAGTACAGGGAAAAATCTGAAAACTTTAAATTTGAAATTTTGTACGGAACCCTCGGTGGGCGAGTCCGACTCGCACTTGTCCGGTTTTTTTTTTAACTGAACAATTTATTCTATAATATTATTTCATTTTTGAGCCCTTCAAATTATTACTATTAAGCTACTGCATTTCGAAATTCAGCTCCACTATTTTATCATTTAGAGAATAAACCGTAATCCTGCCCGAATTTATTTGTCTTGCAAATTCTCCAGCATCTAACTTCTTTAATTCAAATCAGACTGTTTTTGTGTGTAGGTAAATTTAATCTTCCCTTTCCTTGTGGAGTTGTTCTCCGGATTGTGTTGCTTTGTGTTCGCGGTGTTGATTAAGTTTGGTCTGTTTATCTGGGAAGTGGCTGTATCGTGTGTGAGCGCCGGAATACTAGTCGGTATTTAAGATAGGTACCTACATTTTGGGTTGTGAATTTTCTTGTGAATACATCTTTAAGTACCTACGGTATTTTACTAAATCCCTTACACAAAATCAGACAACGAAAAAACCATAGAAGTCTAATTAGCGCCGAAAAGTGGCCCCACAAAAAGGATGCCCATTGCCATTATGCGGACGTATGCGGACATCTCCACGTCCACGCGGGGTGTCAAAAGGATGCCAAGCAGCCGTTTAGTTCTAACACGTTTTGGGCACGTGTTTGGGTAGAAATTTGTAAGGCGATCGCCTTCTATGGTTTTTCGTTCGCTGGCCAAAATATACCAATAGGTATGCATGAGATACTACTAATAAATTCACGGTAAAACTCACTTATTAAAAGTCACTACGGGCGACATGTTTCGAACTCTTCGGGAGTTATTCTATACCCAGCTCGGCTGGCTTCCGATTCGTCGTGGTAGAGATCTGCACGTTCTGTCATTGCTTTTCAATGTGATATTCAATCCTGCTTCCCCCTTAGTTTTCTGGCCACGGCTAGCGGTCACCGCCTACGTTCGAACGCCAATTACTCTCTTAGCGAATCGTGTAAGACACGTGGCTATGAGAGATCTTTCACTGTACGCTCTGTAAAGCTTTGGAATAAGTTACCGGTCGTAAGACAATCCCAAGGCTGCATTAAGAAGGTTACCCAACTCCTGACTATTTATATAAAAATATATATTATCTTTCTTGTTCACGTGTTATTTGTGCTTTTAGGGTTCCGTAGCCAAAATGGCAAAAACGGAACCCTTATAGTTTCGTCATGTCCGTCTGTCCGTCTGTCCGTCTGTCCGTCTGTCCGTCTGTCCGTCTGTCCGTCTGTCCGTCTGTCCGTATGTCACAGGCATTTTACTCGAAAACTATAAGGTGTATTTGAATAAAATTTTGAGGATAGGTGTATTTTGTTGGCCGCTACAAAGTTTTGTAATTAAAATTACTAAAAAAAATTTTTTTAGGGGTGTACTCCATACATAAAACTAAAAGTCAAAAAATTTTTTTCATTGTGAGCCCACGTGTGGCACATGAATCGATAGGCCTTTCAAAATAAATATAAGGTTTCTTAGCATTTTTTTTGATTAAGTGAATAGGGTCGGAGATAATCGCCCCGAAAGTCACTAAAATTCTGTCCCCCCCCCTCTAATTTTTGAACGGTGTATTTTAAAAATATGGAAAAATTCATGGACATAGGGCTTATTAATTTCATTCACCGAAAATTGTTTTGAACAAGATCGGATGAAAGGTTTCCGAGATATTGCTGAAAAACTGCCTTCCTCAAAGAAAAGGACGTAAGTGTCGTAGGATTTCTATGACGATACGACCTTTTTAATAGGCACGGAACCCTTCGTTTTGCGTGGTCCGACACGCACTTGGCCGGCCTTTATATATTATATGACTCATGACGCAAGCTTGGAACTTCTACCAGGAGCCGTAGCATTGTTGGCCTTGTCACGTGATAGGATAGAATAGACATGGACCCGGACAATGGAATGCTCCATATATCAAAAATAGCATATATGTTAATTTATGCTACTAAATATAATTTACTGTAAAAACAAAGTTTAAACCGACTTCAATTCAGTACTTCGCTAAGCCACATAGGTACATGAAAATTTCCACATTTCCTTTCCAATTTACCTCATGAACTGCTTTCCTAGAGCAAATGCGTTTATTATTACAGAAAAGATCCAATAAGTCGCTATATAAGGGCTGATAATATTTGAGGAGTATCGTCGATTCCTCAAGGATCTCAGAATTAACACTTCATTAGTTGCTACTTCAACGGAATTATGTCAGACAGCCATCATCTCGGTACAATAATCGTCAATGATAACATATGATGACATAAATTGTACTGGGATGACAGCTGTCAAAAGTGGGATTTAAGATCTCATCAGGCACAATATGTTCTTTATTACAGTTTGTAAATATATGATAATATTATATACTTAAGATACCTTTCTTGTGTGCAAATTGCACTAATTAGTGTATAGTAATTAATAATTATCTTTGTCTGAGACACAGGATCATCCCAGTTCAGACTGGTTTTCAATAAATTATTATAATTTCAACCCTAGTTTTTTTTTATATTTGATCATGTTCTATGCACTTTTTAATATGTCAAGTTACACTATGGAAGAGCGGTGTCTCTTGACACAGGTATCTCGATACTTAAAAAGAGACACCACACCAACCTGTATTTAGTTAAGTACCTATCCTATAAGTTACTGAATAAACTATTTTTCATTTTAATTTTTTCATTATCATTATATTATTATTGTTATGCTAATAAGAGTGATAAGGTTAGGTACCTACTCGAGTTGCAGAGAATCCCAAACCATTTGCAATCTGCATCTTTAAACAAACTTGGCAAGCAAGTATTTTAACCACAACGCATACTTTCCACAAACGCTGAACAAAAACCAACTTACATGGATCCGTCCTATTTAAAATGGTGAAATTCGTTCGCAGCAAATGGCCCATACGCTCGTTCCGTTGGCGCGCCCGGTAAAGCTTTTCCTTGTCTGTTTATGTGCAACTGTGTTAACAATGAATGTTTTGCACTGGATTCCTTTTGTTCTTGACGCAACGACTGGCTGGACACCGTGAATTTCTCTCCAATTAGTTGTTGAAACGAATACGTTTGGGTCGTTCTTCTTTTCGACCGACAATAGCCTGTCCTTCGTCTTATTACGGCATCTCATTTGAGTAATGATGTTTATGGTTTTATAATGTTCGAATGAACGTCCATATTATTTTATTAATTAGTGATATATAATATTTCACTTTCTCTAACTAGCATTTTTTTAAATGTTTGTTTTTTTCGTAGAATGCCGTGACAGAGTGGTAAACCAAAATGTTGTCCCCACTGAAATAGTCCACTTTGTCACATGTTTTTTTTAGAACCCAACCGTAAATAAATATTTATATTGGCCAGAAAGTAAACTTTAATTAGTTCTAATGAAGAAACCTATGCATTTTTTTTAAATCGCACTTCAAAACCACAATTTTCGATAGTTCAAAAACCAAAAAAACAGAAAAACCTCGATTCATTGTCGGTAAAAAAGAAGAACGACCCGTTTACATACTTTGTATGGGATGCTTTTGCTAACCGATGATTGTGAGGCAAAAATTGTATTGTTCAACAAGGGGCTGCAATTGGTAATTATGATCAAAGTCAAATATCGCCACGTTTTATTCTACATATGTAAATGTTTTAGTGTTCCTGTAAAAGGTAAGTAATTCGGGCTCGATTTTGAGTGATCGCAATCAAATCCTAGCTCAGGACTCAGGGTCGTGATTCATATTGTTATGCTGCTCTTATTTAATAAACTTTTTTCATTTTCAAAGGACCATGCGTCAAAATGGACCACAAACCAACATAGCTGAGATTAGGCCATTAAATAGGTCTTAAAATCTACTTCATGTCGTTCCATGGGCACTAAGGTCGAATTCCATTGCAGAACGCGAATATCTCAATTCGTACATACATATTTTAGTCAGATTGAATATAGTATAATTAGTATATGTGAAAACGGGTTATATTTGGAGAATACACCTAATTCCGTATTTAATCATCCCGCAGGTCATCTAAGCGACTTAATTATTGTTAGACTGTTTTAAATAAAAACTTGACGTAATGAGTACCTACTAATGAGATAACAACTTGCTGTAAATAATAATAATTATTAATAAATCCATTAATAACTACAAGAATTTTTTTCAGTATGTACTCTAATAAATAATGATCTAGGTATTCTCTAAGATAAACCCGTATTATAAATATGAATATCTCAGTTCTATAATGGAATTCGACTTGGAGCCCATAGAACGAAATGAAGTAGATTTAAAGACCTATTTAATGGGCTAACTCTCCCTTCTGTTGGATTTAGTACTAGGCTCCATACAAAGTAGCCCATGGTCCTTTCCGTTGTCGTGACCATGGATTAAAACTTTAATGAGGTTTTTTTAGCAGCGACTTACACTGCTCGGTTGCCCAGTTTTATTCACCTCCGTGCGAAAGGTCATGACAAACGCTATGAAAACGACTTGCATTTTCCCATGTAGCAAGGTGGATATTTGGCGGATGTTATTTTCCATTAAGAATAGTCATGTTTTGAGAAAAAAATCGTATCAACATGTTTGGTATTTTTCCTTATTCAATAATTATTTCCTCCAAATTGCCCAACCTGTATATAAATCACTACTTGTTCACATAGTAGGGCGTTATAATGATGTGTGTGCGTATTGCACAACACTTTTTGTCAGCGGGTATCTTTAGACGAGCTGTCTAGGTTTAGAAAACTTAAGTGATTTCCTTATTTACTATTCAAGTATTCACAGCCACTGCCACGATCCTGCCCCCATGGCTATGTCTACTGCACCACCCGACCCCTGAGATCTTTATCTTTGTTCGCCTAAACAGGACTTGCTGTCAGCAAAAATAACAATTGCATAAAATAAGGGAAACTTCTTCCCCCACATTTATTTATTTGTCCGGAAAAAATTCCCGATGCACTGCTTGCTTTATCATCAACAAAAGAAAATTTTGTTGAATATTTCCTCATTTTACTTTGTTTCGCCTAATAGCGGAAACCCTTCCATAAAAATTAACGTCAGAAAACTCGAATGAGAAGCATAATAGAGGAATAAATGGTTGCCATGGAAACCCCCTCCAATATTGTGACACATTTATGACTTTGTAGTTTTTCGAGTTTTCTTTGACTGATTCTTTATCGAACGAGCGAGCGAAGCGAATGAAGTTCTATGCTTCAGCTTAGGCTGAAAATCATCCGTACGTCCGGTGTCCGGTGTCTGTCACCCTGTCACGCTGTCCGGCTGTTTTCCTTTACAGGTCGCATTTGTCAAACGATTCTCTTGAAATTTTGTGAGCAGATTTGAGTGCTAATCCAATTCTGTCATTTTTAAAAGATTTTGGTATAAAATAGAAGGGTAAAAACTAGCGTTGTTACAATTTTATCGGTTAAGTATGATCCCGTGTCATTAAAAAAAAATCAAGTTAAAATATTAGGTAATATTAATAGTAATAGTGATAATATTTTATCAAAATCAGATAAATCCATATGACAGTTTTTTCAAATGTAGGTAAGCCCATCCAAGGCAATCAGCGAAAGAAGTTTATTCAACATGGCTGTCAGTTGTCTAATCCTATTTTAGTTTTAAATTATACAAATCTTTTAGTTAAATTAAAATTATACAAATCCACACTTGAGTATTTTCAAACATAGATAAATTTTTGATTAATGCAAACGTTTTTTTTTTGCCCTGTTTGGCCTGCAGTGCGGCCAGTAACAGATATGGTTAGGTATACTCACTGGGGGCCTTATGGGCCTGCCAGAGGTCAAAAGGATCGCGAGTGTACAGCTTACAGAGCCACTAGTTAATTGCTTAACTAACAACGGTGCCTAGTTATATGCGAGTACTACTCTTCGTTTGTTTTGCTTAGATTAAACCTCTTAAGGCGGTTTTGGATCAGTTCCAGTTAAAAGATCTGTCTTGAAATATTTTGCTAGGCACTATGCGTACATCTCCATGACAGTTTGACATTGCAAACAACAGACACGAAATATGTCAAATAGGTACCTTTATAACGAACGAAGACGTCCAGGAGGTTAATCACGTAACGCATTTTACGCGCGTCAGGTAGATCTATAATATTTCCACAAAAATTACATATATAAATAAATTGAGTTTTTATTCTAGATCCGTGAAGAAGAGCCAGGTATAAGGAGGTGTGTTAAAATCACAGTTTCTCTTCAAAACTCAGTGAGTGGTGTCCAGCAAGGCTGAACTCAACTCTGCGAACCAGATAACATTAAAACTATTAAAACACCATCTTACGTATCTCGCATTCGCCAACTTCACATTTAGTTTCTAACTAATTTTCGACTTTTTAAAGTAAGTATCGAAGTAAGTAGGTAGGATGTGAGCTGACATATTAAACACAAACGGAATATACCGCTACAACTAAAGTTAAAGTTATGAAAAACATATCAATATTTTTCATAACTTTAATATAAATGTGTGAAAATAACGCATTTCTGCTTACTAAAAATATTTTCAGCTGAGAAAAATATGATTTGTAGTTACATATACCTATAGTTGTAGTAGTAGTAGTGATAGTTGATATAGTAGTAGCTGGCAATTCTATAATTGACGGGTATCGATTTAAGTTGTCCGCAGATTTTTTCCTAATTTGGTTCGCGTAGGAATTAACTAAGGTTACGTTGGAGATACCATTACCAAACTCAAGTGGAATGGGGCAAGGACTCCTTTCCAGGCACAATGATGATAGGTGGACCAAAAAGGTGTCAGATTAAAAGGAGGGTCGGCCGTCCACCAGCTCGATGGGTGGATATTAGGAAGATCGTAGGTCTCTTCTGGATAAGATTAGCTCAGGATAGGGTCGGGCTCTGTAGGTACTCGAAGAGAGGCCTATGCTCAGCAGTGGGCGATTACGAACTGAAAATGATGATGAGGAATTACGCATCTTAGTTTTATTTATTTAAACTTGATTGCATTAGACAAATAAGTACAAAAGACGGTTGTCTTCTTGGAACCTAAGGTCAAGTTGGTGCAAGTGGTGCAGTTAGTCGAGATGGGTTTCGAACTGCACTTGATAAAGTGATGCAGGCTTTAGCTATTAGCTCCATTCTAGACTTATATTTCTTTCATTTCATTCTAGGCCCCGCCTCTTTACTACTAAGATTATACTCTTTAAAACCATATCTAATATTAAACCTTTGTGACATGTAAAAATATTAGTATGTTGGGAAGATCGAAATGATTGACCAGATAATCTGTTGAAAAAGAGATAAGTAGGTATATCGTAATGAAAATGTTGATCAAATTCGCACTTAGAAAAACGCACGTGACAGTTAACTGATAACCTCCTCCTTTTTTTGAAGTTGGTTATAAATAGACAAAAAAATGTGAAAAATCGTTTAGATACCAATCCCGAGTGTGTAAATATGCTGCATTGAAAAAAGGCAATAAAAAATATGCTTTTGGAAAAAAGGTGTCAATAATCATAAAGAATCGTAAAAATAAAAGACTATAAAAAGAACTTTCGGCGAAAAAAGCGAACGGAAAATTTACTACGAAGAAATAATGAGTCCGGGAGAATGTTCTAACAAATTAGTGTGTGGTACAGTCGACTACAAAGATATCGATACGGCCAAAGTTACAAAAATATGTATATACGACTTTATTGCTTTAACATTAAGGTCGTGTGTACAATTTTTTGTAACTTTGGCCGTATCGATCTCTTTGTAGTCGACTGTACCTACCGTGCGGATTTTGTATACAAACTGAGACTGTCAAACAACGTTGCGAACCGTCGCCCCGCACGCCACAGCGGGATGCGGCGGCAGTGTGATGACCGCCCTACAGGACAGGATAGTTGGATAAGTAGGTAAAAGGGTCGTTCTTCTTTTCGACCGACAATAGCCTGTCCTTCGTCTTATTACGGCATCTCATTTGAGTAATGATGTTTATGGTTTTATAATGTTCGAATGAACGTCCATATTATTTTATTAATTAGTGATATATAATATTTCACTTTCTCTAACTAGCATTTTTTTAAATGTTGGTTTTTTTCGTAGAATGCCGTGACAGAGTGGTAAACCAAAATGTTGTCCCCACTGAAATAGTCCACTTTGTCACATGTTTTTTTTAGAAACCAACCGTAAATAAATATTTATATTGGCCAGAAAGTAAACTTTAATTAGTTCTAATGAAGAAACCTATGCATTTTTTTTTAAATCGCACCTCAAAACCACAATTTTCGATAGTTCAAAAACCAAAAAAACAGAAAAACCTCGATTCATTGTCGGTAAAAAAGAAGAACGACCCAAAAACAAACAAAACAAGCAAAGGACAAAAAACTAAATAAGAGGACGTTAAACAGGATCCCCACTCAGCATAAAGCCACAGCAAGTCACAGCAAGCTGAGGCGCTGATTTTCGGTGGGGAAGTAAGTAAATTACATTTTTACAACAAATATGCACCTACTACCTATTTACCTAGCTGTTATATTAATAAGACGTTACATTCCCGTTGTAGATGGAATCAAACTTTTAAAAAGGAAACCGCAAAGTTACAAACTGGAAAATGAAGTACTTAAGTAATTATAACCCATAATTTCTTTAAACGTTTCTTTACAATCTTGATAATATAACGGTACTGTTGTGTTGTACGTTGGTCGTGTCAACTAGGTAAACTGTTTAAAAAAACAAACCTAATTGTAATATCTTATAAACGATAACATCAATGAATGCTAACACATTGGTAGACATACCGACGTCATTTATATTATGTACAGGAAGAGCCCAAACATATTTTATAGTCAAGGCTCAATACGCATAAATTGGGTACTTTCCTCATGATAAAATTCATAACATAATTTTGCTATATTGATAGAAAACCATTAAATTATTACAATAAAGTGTAAATTACAAAATACTATTAAAATCATAAAAAGAAATGGGACTTGATAATAAAACTATAATAAGGTAAACGTCCGAGTGCTCGACGCTGTACTAGTATATGGCATGGGCACTCGATGTCAAAGTGACAGGGCTTAAATTCGAATGAAGAAAACATAGTACCTAGTAGTTACTGTACGAACCAAACTTGTTGGGCTTCTGACAAACAATAAAATATATATAAATCCGAAATTTAGTTCATTTCGTTTCCTAAGATTCAGCGTAAAAATATCTCATAATTGTCCAATTCATACCCTCAAAGGCCCCAAGTACTCGATCGTGTAATTTCTTTACGAATCTTTTCAGCAGAACTCAATTTACTTCACCATCAAAATATACAAAATAGAACTAATAGCTTATGTAAAACTTAATCTGCCCGGATTTTTCCTAACAGAACCTTGTGCATATGAATTATGCATGTGACATGGCGTCTATTGAACGCTAAGCGAGCGTCTGGATCCGTTGTACTGTGCTGAGCCATTCGAAACTAGTCGACAATGAGGTTTCAAGATGATGTTGTTTCATTCATACCTTGTATGTTATAATTTTCTCTGAGTGACTGAGCGAAATATTTTTTGTTGTCAGTCTGGACAGTCAAATTGGCAAGGTGTGCCGTGCCAGGTTTGAGTCACCGACATTGAACTTGAAAAAATTCCTGAAGACGACTGTAATGATAATAACGACCAGTGTAAAATACAACATTAAACGGCAACATGTTAGGGTCTTTAAAATTAACTACGTCTATCAGTGCCCGAGATGATTGTAAAGACAGTCAGTATTATAATTATCTGAGATTTATACTGAAATTAATTTATAAATACTTTTAGTAATACGGAATAGAGCGTGGTACATGCCCTGCGCTCTATGTCGACGCTTGCTAGCAAGGTTTCGTAAGCCACGAGCGAACCAAGAATAAAGCTATTGTCGATGTCGATACTACGAAGATTTAAACATGTATTGACTGTATTGTTGAGCTGGCTAGCCATTTCACAAGGTAAATTACGAACCTTATCACATTGGAATAGGGCGTAAAATTGCATGACTCTAGAAGTGGCTAATACGGACCGCATATAAAACAAATACAAGGAATTTTGTGAACTAGCTATCGTAAAGCGGGTTATACTCGTACAGTAGGTACGTTATACGAGTATTGTTTCATAGCCAAAGTTTTTCAAAACTAAATTGAGTGTGGGACGTAACTATTGCAATTTGTTTTCTTGGTTGAATATTTGTTGTAGAAAGTATCCACACAGATTTTACCTACCTCTCTAGCACCCTATTTACTTTGAAGTTATGATGACAACCGATTAGAGATTGGTGTCTGATGGCTGGTACCAGGCAACGTCAACAACATCTCAAAGCCCACAGAACACTTTAATTGTTCAAACAAGTTACGCTCTGTTTGTTTTAAAGATTGTAGGGAAATAGGAACAGGTGACGTCACGATGAATAAAAAAAATTAAGAAATAAGTTGAAGCGTGGTATTTTCCTAGCACATTTTTTTATTACGTCTTGTAATTAACATAATATGCGCTATGCTCGTAGCTGATCCGGTGGTTTTCCCCGTGTGTAGCGGAAAGCGACTACGGCGCAGGCGGCCGCTAGGCGGGTTCCTGCCAGTTAAAGTGTTAAGCATTCTAAGATCCCATTTGACTAAAATGGAAACAGGCCTTAACCTAAGATTGCCTAAACGTCAAATTTGTACGGACTAATCTAGCAATAAACACTATGGTCGAATTCACACTAACACTCACTGTTAGTATAAAGATAATACGCGTATAAAGTTCACACCTTTACTGGATATTCTTTCCTAACAATTTTATAATGCTCGACGTACTTAGATTTCCCGGCTGCGGACTCGATTTCCTGTAAAACAGGAAGGCCCGGAAAGCTGAAATATTTGTTCCGGGACTCTTTGACATATACAGACTTTTTATTTCCATATTTTTCAAAACTTCATCATCATCATCATATTAGCCCAAAGAAAAGAAAGTTCAAACTCAGTGGTAGACCTAAATAAATCATCATCATATCATACGAAAGTCGTCTCACTGCTGGACATAGGCCTCCCCCAAAGAGTGCCACAATGACCGGTCCTGCGCCACCTGCGTCCAGCGGACTCCAGCGACCTTTACCAGGTCATCAGTCCACCTTGTGGGGGGCCTACCCACGCTGCGCCTTCCGGTACGTGGTCGCCACTCAAGAACCTTTCCACCCCAATGGCCATCGGTTCTACGTGTAATGTGCCCCCCCGTCCACTGCCACTTAAGTTTAGAGATTCGGCGATTTTCGAAAACTTATAAAGCTTAAAAAAACTTTTTTAACTGGCAAATATTAAATCTATTTCTATTTAGAAGTATATTCTAGTTAAGACCATAATGTGACTATAAAGTAGCTGCAACCTAGGTATTCATCATTATGCTCTTTAAGAGCCGACTAACTTGACATACATACGGGTACACACCTCCCAAGGCAACCTTAATTAGCTTAGTTTACTCTGTTATGTGTTTACGTACAGTCGCCGAACAATAAAATGTTCGTTACTTTAATGGCATTGAAATAAAGTCGAAATGAACTTTTTGATTATAACTTGTGTTAAGGCCGAGATACCTGAACAAAACCCGAATATGGTTAAATAATATGTATTAGTAAAAGGTTTGCTTAATCGAATATGACTGCTAAGATCATACAATAATCTAATAGTTCCTTAGTATACACGCCAAACGTGAAACTTAACCTCGAAAAAGGAAGTGTCACCAAGCATACTCGATTCGAACCGAGGCGAGTCTTTATTTCATTAACTAAAGCTTGATTTCTCATTGTTTTAAATAATCATCCATCCATATACGTATATCGTCGCCTGTAATATGAATTAACGTAACCGCCAAAATACCGAAATTGAGTTATATATACAGTTCGACTGCAAATTTGATGCTCCGTCGATAGCTGTTATTAAAATTTCGATATCTTGAAAAAAATGTCGATTACGTTAACCAGAATAACACCATTTTTTTCACTTTACCGTATTTTCTTTAATGTATGTCACATTTTTTTCATTTTCTTATTAACAGGTTAACGTAACGACAGATCTGTGATTGCGTATTTAATGTATCGACCAAAGTTGAAGACAAGTAATAAACTGAGTAATGTAAGAGTCATTTTGATACAGATGAGTATCGAAATGACTCTTGCATTACTCTATTGGTGGCACATTATAACTGATTGTCTGTTACGCTAACGTTAAAGTTAGATAAAAATAAAAAAAGGTGGTTAAATTACATGTGACTACGCTTGGTTTTTAAGACAACGCTTGCAAATATTTACCCAAACCAGAGGTTTTTAATTTTAAAACTTAATTGATATTGTATGGCAAGACATAACATATTTCCAAAAGGGGCAGGCACAGCGCATTTACATTTCAGTGCCGCTTCTAGCAAGTTTGTGGGTGATGGTGGAACAAAAATGTGTTATTGTAAACTAGGTTATAGTTTATCACAGCTATAAATATTCCAAAATCAATTAAATTGGTTTCAAAGTATGTATTTATTTACTGTAAATATAACAGTAGGTAAAGTTCCCGTATTTTGTATAGAATGTATATTAATGTAACATGCATACGTTCCATACAAAATACGGGAAATTTACATAAAATTTGGCAGTTACATTAAATTTTGTGTATTTATTTTAAACTGACTTGGAGTATACGTTAATTTACTTACTAGGAACTTCCCGTCTATTTCTTTCCATTTGAAGCGTTAAAGCGAATCCATACATTTGTGTGCTAAAATCGATCTCGGGTAAAAAAAAACTACATTGTCACTTGACAATAAACGCAATTAATTACTTACTGGTAGGTACGGTGCCTTATTTCAAAACATTGCTAATTAATACCCTTGTTTAGTACTAGTCCTGAAATATTCTTTATAATTAAATCTATTTAACACAGAAATAAAAATAACTCATAATGTAGACCTTGGGCCTTCTTGTAATCAAAACGAAAAAATGCAATTAAACGAAAATAACTTCATAAATTAAAAATCATTAGATTGAATCACAAATGTAATTATCACAGTTTTTATAAAACAAATTACAATTGAAGCAATCAATTTTTATGTCACGTGCGTGCTTTTTCGGACCTACAAGTGGAAAACGAGATTTCATTGAACTCAAGTAAAGTTTTCTATGAAAGCGCACTACATGTATTGTGTCTCTATCTATTTGTGTTCCGATCTACACATATATTATCTGCTATACTATGTATATTACAAATGTAGTGACTAATTAAGAGATCTCAATAAACAACCAATTTTAAATAAACTAATATTATAACGTGTTCTCGTTAAGATATTTAGGATTGAATTTTTGTTCAGTATATAGTAGTTAGTTACGATATAGTTTTTTATGATCCATCCATCCCAAGAGAGTATTTTCTGAACTACCCGCACTTGGTCTATATTAATCACTTGTACACTAGGGTTGTCAACCGGCCAACACACAACACTTATTATGTCAAACCGTCATTCCAGTTGAGATTGCGATGTTTTCTGATTTTAATGACTTCACGTATTTTCTTACTATAGAAATGACAGTAGTTTTGTAGAAAGGACTTTCGGTTTAAATAAGTTACCTAATTATACGCGATTTAGTCCCGTTCAGTAACAACGATGTGTGAGAATCATCAAAGTTTAAATCAATGTAATATGACAACTATTTAAATTTAAGTTATTTTCGTTCCATAGCAATTTCTAATTTTGATAGGCCTAAGAAGGCCCGTGGCATAAATTTTGGGTTATTTTCGTTCGGTACTTAATTAAGTACATAGATTTCATTGTCAAGTATATTTCACGACTAGTACTAAACAAGGTACTCTACCTTTTGATTAAATGTAGGTACATTTATATTAATTTATAACGGGCTTTATTTGGCGACTAGGTTCCTAGTAAGGCCCATCACTGACATTTTTATGAATTTGGTTTATTTACATTACAACGCAAAAGACGTTGCAGTTTTTAAATTGGTTTCTGAAATAAATAATCAACAGTTATTTTAAGAGTTTTTTATTATTATTTGCTTCGCCGTAACGATTTTACAAGGTTTTGAAGCAAGACGGGCCTTACCAATCATCTTAATTCATTACCGACGACAATGCGTACTATTTGCCTGGAAATTACACACTTAAAGAGATTTCCACACACATTTAGAGAGTGAGAGAGAGAGGGAGACTTTGAATTTGTTTTAAAACAACGTTTATATTAACATTAGAACTGTTTCGTACGTATATACCTGTTTTACTTATAGTTGACTACCCTGCCAAACATTAACTAAAACAAAATAATTTATTCTATTTTGGACGTTATTACACGTGTATAAGTTTGAAAGTACTAAAATTATCTTCTTATAACGTAAGTCCACGTTTTGAAAACTATGTTACTTACTTTAATGGTTTGCAACTTTTTTGTGACTTACCTTAAAGCAGTGTTACCTGTTCTGAATTTTTTGAAATAAATCTTAATGTAACTCCACTTTTTTGAAAAAAAATTAACGTAAGCGCCATGCTATTTTCTAAATTATAATAGCAGTCTTTTCAAGACCTCGATTAGTAAAAAGATCTCGCAAATATAAGATAATTGCTACAAACATCATTACAATAGGATAAGTGTGTAAAAAGTTATTAACTTTTTCTATTTTTCAAATTAGTTTTTTGCCTCTCCTGAAAAATCGTCATTTGGCGGTTACGTTAATTCATATTACAAGCGACGATATGATTTTTCATCACACTTGCTCGTGAATGGCGTTATTACTTGCAAGCGTACAGAGCAGTTGTGAGAGTGCAGCGTGCAGAGCAAAACGGCTAGCTGTTTTACCTCCCACGGACTGTTAAGTTTAGTTTTAAAATATAGAACCCTCTGATTGGCTTAAGCAAATCTGGTTGCTCTGTGATTGGTTGAAAGTATGCAGCGCCATCTGTTTAATAGTGAGAGCACTACCCTGTCTTGTCTAATGTGAAACTAGACTCTTGCACCACATTGGTTCTAACTCCACTTGAAGTTTTGTGACACTAGATGGCGCCGTCTACTTGCGCTCGCTGATTCGTTTGAATAACTGAACTAAGGTCGGTGGAACAAATAACTATTAAAATGATTTGTCTCGCTTGTAACAAGAGAACAGATAGATTACAGCGTCTGTTCTGCACAAAATGCAAAGGATGTTTCCATTACCCTTGCGTTAATATTACGTCGGCAACCTTCAGAGAGAAACAAGCCAGCCTTAAAGCAGAATGGAAGTGCTCTTCCTGTCAACTGAATACATCCCATAGACGGAACGACAGCATGCACGCGTCCCCGGCAAATACCGGGCGAACACCAGAAGACACAAATACAACCAGAGACACAGACATCTCAAACGTGCTAGGTGATACAGATATACTGCATACGTCATCTCCGCATCAACAGACGAGGAACAGATGCATTACAGACACGCCAAACACTGACAACATCTCCTTTGACAAATTTAGCCACCTAATTAAGAAAGAGTTTGAGGTAATTAAGGAAAGTTTGACTCAATCCATTATTGATAATATTAAGGCAGCATTAGTAACAGAGTTTAATAAAAAAATAGACAGCCTCAAAGAAGAATTATTCTGTAGCACGTCCACGTTGACGGAGGAACAATCACAATTGCAAAAAAAGTTACACGCCACGAATGAAAATATTAAAAGATTAGAGTTGGAAAATTCAAAACTTTCCACTGAGTTGAAGGCATTGACTAAACGTTTCGAACACGGAGGCCTAAAAATAATGAACGAAAATGAAAACAAAACAATAGTTTTATATGGATTAGACGAATACCCTGGAGAGAATTGGCACGTCCTTATAGATCGTGTCACTAGCGTATTTTATGAAATACTGGGAACGAATATTAATGGGTTTATAGAGGACCTCAAAAGGATAGGTAAACGAGGATATCGTAGACCTATACAGATTGAACTAATAAGCAAGAGGATGAGGAACTATATTTTGAACAATAAAAAAATTTTCATGAGCACAGGACTGGCGGTCTCAGAATTTATGGATAAGGCTGCACTAGAAAAAAGAAGAATCCTGAGAGATACACTTAAGGACGCACGAAAGCATGGCTTTATCCCAATTGCAAAATACGATAAGGTATATGTAAATGGCTCAGAATATACACTCAACTCGGAACATAGACCGAGCACTTGTGAGCAAAATGTTAGCCACCATGTAAGCTCTAATCCAATTGACACCGACCGTCCCCAATTGACTGTATCAAGTGACAGTAGTGGAAGTAATTTTCGTCGATAATCAGTCTACTTATTTTACAGCATTTTTTCAAAATATGCAAAGCTTTAATAATAAAACTGACATATTAGAGAGCTTTCTAGACGGACACCCCTATGATGTTCTATGTTTAACGGAAACATGGATGACGTCACCACAAATCGAACTAGTTCGTATTCCAGGCTACGAGTTAGCCACAAGCTTCAGCCGAAATGAACACAACGGAGGAGGAACGTGTATCCTGCTTAAGAATGGTGTAGAATACTTCGTGCGGGAAGATATTAATGAAATATCGACTGAGTATATATTTGAATGCTGTTGTGTTGAATTGCCTTAACTAAACACTATACTTATTTGCGTATATAGACCTGACCGAGACATCGAGACTTTTTACAAATGTATGGAAACTATATTAGATAAAATTAAACACAAGGAACAGTGTAAAAAAATTGTGATAGGGGGTGACTTCAACGTTAATATGCTACAGAAATCTAAGTTCACTCGCCGTTTATCCGATCTCATGCTAACCCTAAATCTTACGCAGATAATTAAGGAACCAACGCGAATTACATTAAACTCCGCCAGCTGCATTGATTTGGTCTTCACTAACAATAAATCCTATGATGTTTTGATTGCGGAATACGGACTGTCCGATCATAAAAGTCTCATTTGTAAGTTCGAAAACCAGTTAAGTAAAAGTAATATAAACATACTTAACAAGCCGCACACAACATACAAACGTATTCATAATTTAAAAAAACCAATTGGCATTCAAAATGGAACTAACAAACATCAATTGGAACCTAGTACTTTCTCGTAATAAGAATGTAAACGACAACTTCAATGCTTTTGCTGATATACTCCAAAATATATTAAATGAAAAAATTCCCATTAAACGCTTGACGATAAAAAGTAAACCTAAAAATACTTGGCTTACAAGAGGTCTTAAGATATCTTGTACGCATAAGAGACTACTTAAAATACATGCAAGCAAAACAAATAGCTCTATTCTTAAAACGCACTACAAACAATACACAAAAATCTTAAAAAAAACCGTTATTAAGTCAAAATCGTTAAAATATATCAATGAAATGCAAAAATCAAGAAACAAAACGGCAACAATGTGGAAGATTATAAATAATATAAAAAATAATGTAAAGAAAAAGAAAAATATTCAATTAAAAATCATGCCTCAAAATTACATTACAGAAAACCCTAAGTTAATAGCAAATACTTTTAATAATTTTTTCACCTCTGTTTATGATTGTCAGGAAAGCCAGCAGGGTAATCATGTAATATCATGCGGCCGCCCAGTACGCTCTCCTTCTTCGAAATCACTTTATTTAAACCCAGTTTCTGAGCTGGAGATCTTTAAAATTATACGCGACCTAAAAAATACTCACAGCACCGGAATAGATGACATTCCTACCACCTTATTAAGGTTGTGCGCCACTGAACTAGCGCCGCCCCTATGTACGCTGATTAACCAATCCTTTAACGAAGGTGTTTTCCCTCAACAACTTAAGATAGCAATAATAAAACCTGTACATAAAAAAGGCAATGCTCTTGATACAAATAATTATCGACCAATAGCACTTTTGCCCACTATATCTAAAGTTTTTGAAAAAAGTATGCACAACCGTGTTTACAATTTCCTAGAAAAGAATTTTAT
This sequence comes from Epinotia nisella, assembly GCA_932294315.1. Classification (NCBI taxonomy): domain Eukaryota; kingdom Metazoa; phylum Arthropoda; class Insecta; order Lepidoptera; family Tortricidae; genus Epinotia; species Epinotia nisella. The sequence goes on along the minus strand of OW028682.1, from coordinate 12,299,297 downwards.
ATTAAATAATAATCAATATGGCTTTAGGAAACATCGGTCAACTGCCCTTGCCGTAAGCAAGTACACACAGGAGATCCTGGAAACAATAAATAAAAAGCGGATTGCGGTCGGACTGCTCCTCGATCTTACCAAAGCATACGACAAAGTATCCCATAAAATTCTTTTAAATAAATTGTATGGCTGCGGAATAAGAGGGATAGTGCACGACTGGTTTACGTCTTACCTTGACAAGCGCACGCAGTTCGTCCAGGTTGAATACTTTAACCCGATATCTAATAAGCTGGAACTTGTCCGATCTGACATTACAGAAGTAAATGGCTCAATTCCACAAGGAAGTGTGCTGGGATGTCTACTATTTTTACTCTACATCAATGATCTCCCCAAAGAAATCGATGCCAATTGCACAATGTTTGCAGATGACGTATCCGTCCTTTTTGATCTTAACACGGATGATAATTTTAATGACAAGTTATCCCAAACACTCGATTTAATTAACCACTGGATGCATGACCACAATCTTTCAATAAATACAAACAAAACTAAACTAATTCAATTTCATCCTTACCAAAGATCACCACCACTTCTCAAACTACAACTAAACCACACAGAAATAGAAGAAGTAGGTAACTTTAAACTCTTAGGCATTACTTTAGACAGCAATATGAATTGGAAAACTCACATTTTAAACATTAAAACGAAAATATCTCAATTTCTTTATGGACTATTCACACTACGCAAAACTACAAACTTCAACACAGCTCTATCCGCCTATTACGCCTTTGCACACTCATGGTTGCGATACGGAATTATAATATGGGGCAATAGCACGGACTCACACGATATATTTGTCATGCAAGAAAAATGCATACGCATACTTGTGGGCATACGCAATTCGGATAGCTGCAGACCCCATTTTGCTAAACATGGTATACTTACATTACCATGTTTATATATTTTAGAACTAGGCTTGTTTGCACGAAAAAATCCTCACCTGTTCTCAAAGCTAAAAAAATAAAAGATTCCAATACAAACTAATATTACCAGTACCAAACCTAGAAATATACCGAAATAGCCCCCATTACGCAGCAGTAAAATATTATAACCACCTTCCAAACCATATCAAAGCAGACGAAAGAGACACAGTATTTGCAAAAAAGTTGAAGTTATTCCTAGAGAAAAAAGCGTATTACACTGTGGAGGATTTTTTTGATGATAGCAATTAGTTACAAGGATAGATTGAAAAACTAAATGTACTTAGTATGGTAGTTACAGTCAAAGTATATCATTATAGTGGGCCTAATTCTGTAATTGTATTAGTAGTACCTTGTAAAATATTGTACGTTTTAAAAAAAATTGCTACACTCGCTTGAGGGGCTTTTATATACTGATGCTTATAATATAACCTAGATAAGAGTAGTTAGATATAGATATTAGTTTTTAAGTACCATTTGCAATACCCTGTCAGGGTCCATGTGATACTATAATTTATTTAATGTAACAACTGTAATACCATGGTGTGCAATAAAGATTATGAGAGATTATGAGAGAGAGAAAAAAAAGTCTAATTGGCCAAGCCGCCCCGCCCCGCAAGAATACTGCTCTGTGATTGGTTGAAATATTGAAGCTGCGCGTTCCACTAGCACTGATCTGGAAGTGAAGTTGTCAATTTTTGATAGGTGCGGCTGTATGAAACTTAGATTTTTCTGTCTTTTGTAGTTATTTATTTCTTCGCAAATGTGATGAAAAACATTGTGTATAACACGGGCGTAAGAATATTGCAAACTCGAGTCATCAAAAGCCCTCCGCCTTCGGCGTTGGGCTTCTGATAGACTCTCGTTAGCAATATTCCACTTACGCTCCTCGTTAAACAATGTACTGTTATAAGGATAGATCGCGACATCTTACTTAATCGCACTTGGGTACTTACGTACAAACTTTCACCCCCATTTCACCATTAAGGGAACTGAAACTAGTTTCCCATCACATTTTTAATTTTTTCTTCGGATCTCATTGTGTATACAAAATTTCATGTCACGCTAGCATGTCGTTATAAAATGAGAACCAAACTACGTTTGTATGGAGAGTCGAGCGTCCTGTCGACCTTAGCGTAGAAATGCAACAGACAGGCGGACAGAAAAACAGTGTCACGTTAGAATTATTATATCTATTGTAACCACGTTGCCTCTGTAGTTTGGCACACCATTGACGCTGGTCTCATTAAACCCCCGATCGGGTTCCATACACGCGACATAAAAAATAACAGGGTCATAAAAGTGTAGTGCGACTACCTCAGGCTCGTCACAATGTAATGTCAGTGGTCTGCCAATGTCGTTTATGGAGGCACTATTCCCTAGAGCGCCTGGGGGAAGTTTGGGAACGCGTTTCGAACGTTAGGAAGAAAACTTATACGTGATTTTTGAAAGGTTGTTATAATTTTCGAAAAAGTAGGTACCTAACTATAAATTTTAAAGAGTATATAATGAAAAAACCTAAAGGTTTTTAACGATCAATGTTTTAATAATATTCTAAATTTCAAATCAACATTAAGATAAACGTCCCAATGTTTGACATGTTAATTATGATAATTGGCATATTTTGTTGTTCATCACTTTATTACACAAACATAAAAAAAAACAACAGGCGGCCTTAATGCCTTAAGTCATTGGCAATCGCAGGGCTAAACAGAATATCTTATAGATCGAGGCAGTTTACAAACAAAAGCAAAAAAGGATAACCTAATGAAAACCTAGCTATTTCCTAATATTATTTATATAAATGCATATACTTACAAAAATACAATATAATGTAATATACATAAATACTAAATACATATTACTTTACGTACCCTGTGCAAAATGCCACCCCCATCCGCTTATCCCATTCACTTGTTCACCTCTAATTTTATGAACTAAGATTGAAGGTCCAAAGTATTGGGTCAGTGTCCAGCACTGGAACATTCAGCTACCTTGCAAAAGAAAAAGTATTTAAATCGTTTAAGTGCATCTTTACTATCAATTTGATCTTTGTTGAACATACATATTAATATGGATCAGGGCTTAATCGGAGTTTACACGTCCAAATTGAGTGGTTATATAATCTTGGAATTCTCGAACTGTATTTTTTTTTAGTTGAATTGACTCTTAAGTGTCCTGGATTTTATCAAACAAAAATTGAGTTTATTCCAAGATTTACCCATGAAAATGTCATGTTTAACCTCGAATTAAGTCCTTATTTCTGCTTGATCAAATCCGGCCTTAGGCCACGTTTAAAAACAAGCATAATGTTGCGCGACTCGACTCAGGACTCAGGCTACTGTCATTGGTTATGACATAATTTACTTTTGTAATTAGCTACTTTTAAATTTGATGTACCTATTTAAAAAAAAACTAGTTCAATAAATCATACAAAAATTAAATTGCTTATAGTTCAAGTATTGGTAGGAAGCTATACGAACAAGAACTACTTATGAGAAGTTGGGGCGTGTAGCGTAGTAGCCTGCTTCTTCAAGTAATTACGCAGTAACTTTGGCAAGGCTCCTTGCTAAGTCTTCGATTTTCAACGGCATGTACATACGATTATGTACATAGTAATTAGAGCACAGACGTGCACTTGGTCTTAACGATAGAGGCAAACAAGTGGAGTTTGAAGAAAACATTGTGCAAGGAAAATAACACCTAACCTCAAAAAGCTACGGTAGCCTAGTGGTTCAGGCATGCGGCTGTCAAGCGGCGGTCTTAGGTTCGAATCCCGGCTCGTACCAATGAGTGTTTCGGAACTTATGTACGAAATATTTACCGTTAGCTTTTCGGTGAAGGAAAACATCGTGAGGAAACCAGTCCAATCCTTTCACGCAAAATAGGCACGTTTGATGTCGATTTGCGGAAAATGCCCAGTAAAACTAACTAACTAACACCTAACCTCGAAGAAATACCGTATCCTAATAACATTGATTAAAGCCCAAGTCTTATAAAGCTTTGTTAGGTCTTATGTCGGTAAAAAAAAATATGCATATTACGTGAGGTGCAAATAGGTATTTGGCCTGATGTAAGATCTAACGAACCTTTAAAAAAAAACAAATATTCTATTTTTGAATAATACTTAGTAGTGTTAGTAGGTACACGCAGTTACAGTAACAAAACGAGTAGAAACCCCGACATCGTCTAACCTTGTTCAAAATTCAAAGGAGCGAGTACCTACTGGAACAAGTTGGGGCCAACGCAATAATCTACATACCAGCAGACCAATCGTATCATACATTTTAATACAATCTATTTACATTTATTAAAATTCCAAGCACGACGCAAAACTTGTTTTGTGCTCGATCTGGAAATATATTCTTGACTCGAAACAGCGAATGTCAAAAGAGGGCATTTCTTCAAGCGCCATATCGATGTCTTATATTATACAGCGCGATTCAGGAGACGTGAGCAGGACCAACCCTACACATACAGTAAATGTTGATGGATCGTTCACAATAGTAATTAAATTAAACACCGTTGTTTCTTTTTACATTTTGTTAAGTAAATGTTTCATTCTCAAATCATGGTCACCCTACAAAACTAAAAAAAAACGAACTTTAATCTTATCAATGCTAATACGAATGAGTAGCTTATAATCTACTGAATCCATAGGGGTTGATCCTGCTCACGTCTCCTGAATCACCCTGTGTATATATATATATATACAAATATACATATATTGAAATTGGATATTCAGTACGGGAACCTATATTAGTCTCACTGAGTTTACAGCACTCAGTGAGACAAATATAGGTTCGTGTGCATTCCTGAAGTATGAAAAATGTCACAATTGCATGAATTCAATTGTGACGCGGCGCAGGCAGAGAATAAAAACGATTTCATTGGAATGAAATTCATATAACCATTGCATGAACAGAATGGGGAATGGATGAAAATTTTAGAAATGCCTTTTTATTTTTTTAAGTGATAGGAATAACCTTCCTTAGCACCAGAAAAAAGTTTCAGATTTTCCAGCTGCGACAGTTATTTTTGAAAAATATAAACAGTTTCCTCATTTACGTTTTGGGTCAAGAACGGTAAATAAATAGACACTTTCCTTGATCATATTACAAAAAACTATCGTAAATATCTGTGGTAAACTGGCACTGGTAATGGCCAATGTAGCTGCTGCAAGTATCAACATCATTGCCAGTGTCAGTTTACCACACATATTTAATATATTTTTTTTGTAATATGAGATCGATCGAGGAAGGTGCCGTAACTGACCCAAAACGTAAGTGAGGAAACTGTTTATATTTTTCAAAAAAAAATGACGCAGCTGAAAAATCTGAAACCTTTTTCTGGTACTAAGGAAGGTTATTCCTATCACCAAAAAAATAATCAGGCATTTCTAAAATTTTCATCCATTCCCAATTGGCTACTTTCCTAAAAAAATATACTTAGTCCGAACCGAACTAAATACAATTCTATTTTTTTACCCAGGAAAGTACCCAATTGTGTAAAAATGCTTTAGAGGCGTTGGTATTTCATAAAGCCGGACTTTTATGATAAGTTTCGTCCTCAATTGGCTACTTTCCTAAAAAAATATACTTAGTCCGAACCGAACTAAATACAATTCTATTTTTTTACCCAGGAAAGTACCCGATTGTGTAAAAACGCTTTAGAGGCGTTGGTATTTCATAAAGCCGGACGTTTATGATAAGTTTCGTCCATACTCAACCAACACCTGTAAGAAATATAAAAAAAAAACATATGAAAACCTGTAGGTAATCGGTACCGTGCATGTTTAGGGGCCGAATAATAAATTAACACTACTAACTGACAATTATTCCAATTGATGAATTGATTTCACTCGTTTTTAATTATCACTATTTGTAATTACTATCTTTATTCTGTTGATATTTTATTACAGACAAAGTCACGCAACAGTGTCGGTTGGCGTTGCAATCAATCAGCGAAGAAGAAGAGGTATTCAACCAACGAACAAGACGTACGTAAGAATGTGACTATGTACCTACTATGTGATCTATGGTAAGTTTGTATGTAAAATAGTCTTGAATTTGAATTTATCTAAGGATTTCACTGAACTGGTTTTCATGAGCATCGTATAGTATTCGTATATATATACTGAGAATACTTTAATTTTCAATTCTGACTTCATTTACTAAATCATGTGTAACCAAAAGTTTGTCTTCAATAATATTCAAACAGCGAAATGTTTGAATACTTAGTTAGAAATCATATAATTACAATAATATTAGATTTTTTTATAACATAATATAGAATTATGATAAAAAAGAAGCGGGTTGTGTCGGAGATACAACCGTTAATTAAGTTTAAGTGGATACTTCTCTGAAAAACCGGCCAAGTGCGAGTCTGACTGGTATAACTAATCGGTATAATAATAACTGTCTCTGTCCTAAATTGTATCCCATGGATTTGCGATTGAAGTTTTTTGTGTCGCGTATGTAACTTCATTCGAATCACAATCCTCCTTAGAGAAACTGAAATTGTCAAATCATCTTACTTGAAAATGACAGAGACTTGTTTACATTTTCGTATTTTATTCTATGTAGGCATGTTTCTTAAATACATTTCGGTGGATGACATACCATTGAAAAGTCAATAGTAGGTACTGTAGTGAAAATAAAATAAACATGTTACCGATGTAAACAAACAGACGAAATATTTCGTGATTGTAAAACATTTTACAATAAATTATGCTGAAAGCAATCCATTTCCATAGAGATGTCAGAAAGTTTATTTTTAATATAATTAAATGTTAACAGTATAACCAATAATTAAAATGATGACGGATTGTCTAAGTATCCCTATAATATAAACAATGTCTTGGAATTGGTTGTTGACATGACCGGTACTGGCATTTTATAGTACGGTCGCATTGATTGAACTGGTTTTTTGGTAGGATTTAACTAGTAGGTACATTATTTTTCTAAAGAAAGAATTTTGTTTTAATTTCTAATTCTAGTCGACTCCCAGACCGAACGTATAATTGAGGTTGGAGGTCATGAAAGCAACACATCAGAGTCAGAGTCTTCGGAGTCACAATTTGAAGAATAATTAAACATCGAATACTTGGAATCAGATATGTATGAATAGGTATTTATTTTTGTTATAAAGCATAGAATTTTTACATTCACTGTCTCTACATGACATATGTCGTATGTACATTATTGCCTTATACTAGGCTGTTTACAGGCTTACGGCTACAGTAAACAGTACTACACTATCTCAGGGTCAAATAGCGGCTTGTCGGGCTTTAAAATAGACATAAAGTTTGTAGAACGCAATGGAAAAATTAAATTAGCTGTCAGTATAGATATCCATGTCCTGTTTCAGACTACACTAACCGGATTAAATAAGTTTACAACATGATATAGATCCAAGTTAGCGTTGGCAGCTCTCCACTCTCAAGAGTTCCAATTCCAAGTGAGGATACCGGCGGCACGTCACATCGCTGACCTAGTTCGAGATAGCCGTGGGATCACCCGAAAGGGTTTACAGTTACAATATTCGAGAACCTCTTTGTGTATGCGTCTCAGACATGGTATGCAAGTTTCAAGACTTATTTAACTTCGAGTTATATTAGACACATAACCTGAGTCGACACAACCTCTGAAGAGATTAGTTACATAACGTTGGCCAGCCTTCGCGAAGCGGTATTATCTAGTTCGGTTGACTAGTATCCAATTTGCCCTGCAGTTGAAAGGTTTCGGCTGCGGCCGGCGTAATCGACACCAGCTTATTAAGCAGAAAATGTCACCTATATCTATAATCTAAGAACGAACGCTCAGCGGAATTATGACATGTTCGGCAGTTCTCGCATGAAATAGACAGTAATCGCGCAGAGCATCCAATTTCCTAAATGCTTTATTATTATTGTCCCGGATAGAGTAACTTCCAATAAAAACAACGTAATTCACCATCCCAATAGAGCGCTCTTATAGGTTTAGTTTAGAAAGTTGGCATCTTGTCCATAGCGGTTATTCCGCGTTCCCTACATAGGCTACCGACGGGCAGGTTGTACAAAAAGAAGGCTCTATTTAACCGGAACCAAATCGGGAAAAAGCGCTCTGTGTGCGTCGGGGCGAAGAACTGAATTACTGTGGCGGTACTGCAAAACAAATCTACTACGATTTACGTGCCGTAAACTCGTTACGCGTTTCCAACGAGACGAGTTGGGAGCCGCGAGTGTTGTTGGAATTTGAGCTGTGTTCGCTTGTGATAGGGTGCTCGTTTACCGGTTAGTAGGGGCGGTCTGTGTAGCCGCGGCGAGAGAGAGGCGAGCTTATACCCTGTGTATGGAGAGCTCGCAGGTTCATTCGCGGGAAGTGTCGTTATCACAGTCGCTGTTCGGCGTTCGGGCGGGCAGCTACAGCGGGGCGGCGCATTTCTCGGCGGCGGAAGTTTTGCGGAGATCGCGCGGATGCTTGCAGCGGCGACCTTCCCGTGTCGTGACTGATCGTGGACGTTCGCTGAAAGTGAAACTGCATTGTTGACGTGATAACAAATTGTGTAAACAATTTCATTGAACTTGTGGATTGTGTAATCTCGGACGTATTGGATTTGAAAGTGATCTGATAAACCTAAAAACTTTTGGGACTCGATCTCGATATCAGCGCGGTTTTGAATAAAACTGCGTCTTGAATATTGAGTCGTGGGTGAGAACTACTGAGACGGTAAGTCTAGCGCGTGGGTTTCCTGTGCTTAACTTTAAGTAATGAATAAGTTAAGTGAACAAAGCGTAGGTACCAGGTACAACGTTAATGTAGCCACGTAACGAGTTAGAAACTACGTACAGGCAACTGTGGTTTTAAGCAAATTTGTCTAGTACGTTGTTAAGTAAATTGGTGTTAGAAGGAGCTCTTAAGATAGACCCAAGTAAATACAATCGGGATTAAGGTTCGTAAGGAGCGAGGCGAGGGGAGTTATGTGAAATTGGTCAATTTTGTTACTCCTGTCGCGTCCCTACCCCTGGAGCCGTAGCATGGTTGGCCTTATCACGCGACAAGTGACAAGATAAGAGCGTCGTCTCGTTCTATCGAACGATGTCAGACAGTGACGCACGCTCTATCCTATCACCTATCGCGTGACAAGGCCAACCATGCTACGGCTCCTGATGGCACTTATTGGGTCCTCCTTAGGTTGTAAATGTATTTGGAGACAAGGCATTGATACGTGACTTAGGTAACTTACAAATGCGCTAGTTAAGTACCAAGTTCAATATACATAGTTATCTACCTAGTACATCATTAGAAAATTCGTTGGTTTTATAAGTTGCGATTCTATTACAATCAAAAATTTGAATAAAATTGAATTGTGAGAAAGATTAGACATAGACATAGACATAGAAAATCTTTATTCAACATCACATGTTAAACATATAGTGTAGGTACCTACAGATTAGACTTAAGATTAGACTTAAAACCGTAACGTAAAATACAGAACCGTACATACGAGGAATAATAATGTGTGATGCTAAAAAGGGGCTAGACTCATAATGTTTTAAATTAAGCTCGTCATTTGTATATATTTTTTTGTATTTTGTGCAATAAAGTTTAAATAATAATAATAATAATGTTGCAGTGAGTAGGTATAGGTATACCTACACCGCAACGCTGGTTTTCAGTTAGACCCTTACATATAATAATCTTTAATCATAGTATTATTATAATTACGGCCCATTCAGTAATTTAATTCTGCTAATACCTAAATGGAGCGATTAGCCTTTACAGGCACAAATTTGTTGAAGTTTTCTAGATTTTTCCTTAAGCATAGGCTGGCTATTATGGTTACAATTATTTTTCTAATGCAGTAGCGGTGTGGCATCTTTTTTTATAGAAAGAATTTGAATACCATATTACCTGATGATAAGTGTGTTGAGGTCGAGGATGTAACATGCACACACCTATATAGTGCTGCTGATCAGAACGAGTGCACAGGCACACAAACAATACAAATTGGATTTGAAGACAATAATTTTTGTGATAGAAACCTCATAAGCTACTTCACAAGTTCACACAGGAAAAATAATCGTTTTTTGCATAATTTTTTTCCTATTTAAAATCGTTAATATCAGAACTCGAACTTAAAATTAGATGTTATAAGTCAAAAAAGTTATTCAGAAAAAACGTACAAAGCTTAAACATATTCCTACCTCACTCCGTTGACTCGGCAATCCAAATGAATCTTGGCTTCCGACACGAGAGCCACCTTTCTCAGCTCTGCGCTAACTTGGTTAGCCAATTGATGATTTGGAAACGCGCTAATCCACTTCAACCACGTTTGCTCCAACGATACCTTTCCCCCTGGGTGGGGTCCATAAGGCTCCCAGGGAGGTTATCCCAGAGCAAATTTGTTGCTAGCCGCGCTGCAGGCCAAACAAGGGGTAAAAACCAACGATACCCTAAGACGTCCAAGACGGTGACGACGCTGGTTGATCACGGTATGCACCACCATCCTCCCAAGGTGGCCAAGCCAGCACAGTCTGCAAGGTGCCTTATGATTGCGTTCAGCTACTAGGTCTTCTATTTCGACGGGATGAGACGGACACAGTTATACAGTAGTAGTAAACCCAAGTTCCCACCAAGGTCTACATTAATCTGGGTTGGAAGGTCAGATGGCAGTCGCTTTCGTAAAACTTGAGATGAGATGAGGTGAGGTAGGGTAGGACCCCAGGCTCCTTTAGAATACAACCGGGAAAAAAGCTGGGAAGACGATGAGGTAGATACATTTCCTATTACTAATTAGTCAGTCTATCAGTTTAAATAATGCTGCCATGGCCTAAGCAGCTCACAGAACTTGAGCACAAAATGTCATTCGATAGCTGAGTATAGTCGTGACTCAGTCTAGCCTTGCAACATGCTGTATGGATGTCGATATAAAAGCTGTAACTTGTTTTATTCGCTTATACAACCTATTATGAGGGACTATATAGTAAAGCCGTATTCAGACAATCGCGTTCCGTCAGCGCTGAGCTGAAACGGCCATCTTGTACTTGCTAAAGGTCAATTTGACTAGTCATTTCGAATCCCAATATGATATGTGCTAAGCGCGCACTCCTTCTGACACGTTAGCTCATGTATCAATGTCGAATCATGTTGACCACCTGGGTGCTAAGACAAGACCAACGACTGGCCATTTGTCCTGTGTTGCCGATTTAGACCTATGGCTTCGTGAATCGAGCCACTTATCGGCATACAGAGTATTTGACTATCTGACACATATCGAACTAGTCCCATTGTAAACTCAATAAGGCTGGAGTTATGAGTACTAGACAACGATATCCCAGTATGTATTTAATACACATAAATGTCTCTGGTGCTCTCTTCTCATTCTAAAATAAATTATAAGAAAAAAAAAATAGAGAAAAAAGAAGTTTGGTATGAAAACATTCTTCTATCGTTTTAAGATGAGAGACAAACTACGTTTGTATGGAGAGTCGACTTATCTCGAGCTTCCTGGGGACTCTTAAGAGTTCTACGTAACAGTTAACAACTACTTTTAGCAATTTTTGCGCATTTTATACGAAGAAGGAAATTCCTAGATTTAGTCTTTCATCCTATAAAAAAAAACCGGGCAAGTGCGAGTTCTACTCGCGTGGTGAGGGTTCCGTATATAATCTAAATTTCATAAGTGTTTTTGAATACTCAAACTTCTTATAGGTTTTCCTGTAATCTTTAGGCAAGGAACTATTTTCCATATTTTTTTCAGAATTTTAATCCTAGTAGTTTCGGAGATAAGGGGGGGAATGGTTAATTTACGTCTTTTTTCCTAAATTACTTCAAATCTGTTTTTGATAAAATTCTAAAAAATATATATCTGACATGCTTACAACAACCCCTTTCATTTGATATGTCACACAATACAGTTTGCGAAACTTTTTTTTAAAATTTTTCAGTTTAGCCCCCAAAAGTGACCCCCTTGTTCAGAATTCATTAATTTACTTTACGCGTCCATCTTTTGGTCACCAATTTACATATGTGTACCAAATTTCAACTCAATCGGTCCAGTAGTTTCGGTGCGAATCGGCTGTGACAGACGGACAGACAGACAACCGAGTGATCCTATAAGGGTTCCGTTTTTTTTCCTTTTGAGGTATCGGAACCCTAAAAACGCTAGTTTTAAGGTCTATTAAGATACCAATTTACGCTCCATTTCTTGAGAGATCGTAGCGTAGCTTGTTGCCCACAAGCGAGCAGATTAACCTTTTTTCACCAGCAGAATGCGTTCGCGGCGATAACTACCGACCGAGTACTGCAATCTGTTTAATTACGGCTTACTGTCGAGTGCACATAATGTACAGTTACGGGACGAGCGAGTGCGGTCTCGTCCGTCATGAGTTGCCAGCATTCGCGTGCTGAATATAACTACATCTTGGAAACTAAAAAATGTTAGGTATGGTTTAAGATATTTATTTCTAAAAATATTTACATAAATCACTTACTGAGAAGACAATAATTGAGCTTAAATTTAAGAGGAAGCAAAATGGTAGCGATTAAGAACAAAGGCGCGTGAAGTAGCAACAAGCGCAATGCAACAACAAGTACCTACTTAGAGGCCAGTTAAAACGTAACCGTACTACTCTTGTGACCATGCCTAAGGTTAATTCTTTGGCTGTATAATAATTTTCAATTGGGGGGGGGGGGGGGGGGGGGGATTAGGACTTGATAAAAAATAATAAATTGAAAATTGCAAGGAGTTTTAATTTAAGACCGTTTTTCAGGTGTTAGGGATGGGAAAGATTACCATTCGTTTTTTTAAATATAGTCTAGTACAAAAACTGAGAAACATTTAAAATTCAACGTATCGCTGTCATACTAACGAACCTGCTTCTAACGGCATGAGTAAATTAATTTCCATCCAGAAATAATTCTAATATTATCTTATACGAATATATTATACGGTTGTTCATTGGTATGGTAACAATTTTTTTTCCACTTTATTGCTCATCGTTGCATACAATAAACACGCCTTTAAATCCACCAAAGTATTCATTCCAGTTCTAAACCACACTCCTTAATCTTAAATACGAGTATCATTGACTGGAACAGGAGCAAAAGTAAAGAACATAAAATTGTGCACGTTAAAAATATTGTTATTTAAAGTGATGAATGTAAATTGCTTTTTCAGCCACCTACAGTATACGTACTTAAGCTTATAATGGGGGAGCAACGATTTAGTATTCATAAGGACCGGGAAGGAAGTAAAAAATGTAATATCACAGGACTGCAGTGCCACTGGATGATTTATAACGAAACATTGTTGAAAGCCGCTGCAGCTCTTGAATGTGATATTATTTCATTTTAAACTGGTAAAGTCACGGAATGGTTCGCTGAGACGGGATTATGACAGTCGTTTAAATAGGTCTTAGGTTTTATTACGTAAAAATTAATGTTTTTTAACGTTAGTCACTATAATTTCAAAAGGTTCAAGAGTGGTGCATACACGTGACGTTGACCGTGCCTACTCTACTTATTATATTGTAGTCCCTGGGCGACCGAGCTCAGCTCGGGTGAATATACGGAGAAAACGAATTTTCCCAGACATGAGACCTAGCTAGATCGATTTCTCGCCCCCGTAAACCCATATATTCCAAATTTCATCGAAATCGTTAGAGCCGTTTCCGAGAACGTTATTGCATTGTAGTCCCTGGGCGATCGAGCTCAGCTCAGGTGAATATACGGAGAAAACGAATTTTCCCAGACATGTGACCTAGCTAGATCGATTTCTCGCCCCCGTAAACCCATATATTCCAAATTTCATCGAAATCGTTAGAGCCGTTTCCGAGAACGTTATTGCATTGTAGTCCCTGGGCGATCGAGCTCAGCTCAGGTGAATATACGGAGAAAACGAATTTTCCCAGACATGAGACCTAGCTAGATCGATTTCTCGCCCCCGTAAACCCATATATTCCAAATTTCATCGAAATCGTTAGAGCCGTTTCCGAGAACGTTATTGCATTGTAGTCCCTGGGCGACCGAGCTCAGCTCGGGTGAATATACGGAGAAAACGAATTTTCCCAGACATGAGACCTAGCTAGATCGATTTCTCGCCCCCGTAAACCCATATATTCCAAATTTCATCGAAATCGTTAGAGCCGTTTCCGAGAACGTTATTGCATTGTAGTCCCTGGGCGATCGAGCTCAGCTCAGGTGAATATACGGAGAAAACGAATTTTCCCAGACATGTGACCTAGCTAGATCGATTTCTCGCCCCCGTAAACCCATATATTCCAAATTTCATCGAAATCGTTAGAGCCGTTTCCGAGAACGTTATTGCATATATATATATACAAATATTGCTCGTTTAATAGTATAGGATGTACAGTTACAATTGGAGTCTCGTCTGCCAAAAAACCGCACTGTGGTTTGGCAGAACTGTTTTATTAAATTTAAGTTTCTTTGGGCATGGATAAACAACTTTTACTTACTTACTTACTTACTAATACTAAGATAATAAAGAGGAATCGTCTGTGAGGTTGCAAGTTTGTATGCTTGTATGTAGGTGGTAATTTCCGGGACCACTGATCCGAATTTACTTTCACCTGTGCATAGAATGGAATTTCTGGATGGATATAGGCTGTATATAATCCTGCAGGTTTGTCTGCGTTCTTTGCAATACGCGGGCGAAGCCGCGAGGACTGCTAGTCGAAAATTATCGAAATAAATAATGGCTGACAAAGGAACCACTTTCAGTAAACGCGATGAAACTAAAGTAAGTTACACACGTTATTAAACTTAAAAAAAGGAACTAACTTGACGATATTCATCGTTATCTTTTGTTCCAGACGGTGTTCTGCCTTTTCTCCGAACTTTTTTTGACCGAATTTCGTTTGCCAACCAACATTTCGCCGATGATTCACTTTGACAACCAACTATTAGCAAATTTTTGTATGACAACGTTCCATTTGGCAGAATTATTATAAAGCGGATTATTGTAATGACTCAATACTTTTGGCATACTGATCATTTGTCAAATCTTTCACTAGGCCTAACAACTATTAAACGAATAATATTTCGTCAGTGTAACAGTGCCCTTTTCATATATGAGGCAACTTTTTACTTAAACGAAGTAAAAGATACACACTAAAACCGGATCTTTAAAACTATGACTGCTCTTGTACTTGCCTTAGACAAACATGATGCTCATTTGGTAAAAAAAAACAAAATAGTACTATCTATCGTTAAAAAAACATTTCACAGAGACCAGTTAGGTGCGACGACGAGCGAAGCGAGGAGGAGTGTTAGGTTTAACTGTGTCCCTACAGCGCGCGAGCCGAGCGAGCGAAGCGAGCGTGCCGCGGCAGCGGCCGGCGAAGCGCCAGACCCGACTGTTTTTTTTATTCCCTCTGCATCGCGGCCCCTCATCGGTCAAAAGTCGGTTCTATGAAACCTCACTTATTGCTTAGAATCGACTTTTTATTGTTCATAAATATTAATAAAAAAACCAGTATAAGCTCTGTAATTAAAAAAAAAAACCTACCTGTATAAAATTTGCCCTAAGTGAAAGTTACTTCCTTGTATAGTAATTCCTTCAAAATTCGCTCGAATAGGTACTCTGTATGGCAGCTTTTTCAAAGTCTAACACGTATACTTTTGGCACCAGATTAATACCATGTTCATTTCCATGCTCCATCAATAACTCAAACATTACATCCTAAGAACGTTTGTCTTTGTTGGTGCATAAACAAAAACATAGCGGAAACGTCTTCGTCGTCAAAAAACACATTTGGTAATTATTAATTAACTAAATGTATATTATACCGACTAAACCATAAACCACATGAAAATATGTATTTCAAAAAGTTCCAATTAAAAACCGAGCCCAAAGATAGAATTGCCAAACATTTAGTTGAGAAATGAAACAATTCCATAAAATTCAATTGGAACATGATCATTCGGCGAAATGACATTATGCGAAAAATTGGATGCGATGTGATATTCGTACATAAAATTTTCGGAGATGATTTAGAGAACCGTTATCTTTTGTTCCAGACAGTACACGTCGAGATTAATTAAAACATTTGAACCGTGCTAGCCTGTTCGTTTGCCCGACTACGGGCTACTGACATAACCGTTTAGTATGCAATGTATCGTGTGTACGTGCCTTATCGGGGCCCGGGATCTCAAGTCATCAGATCGATACCAATAAACTTCGAGAAATACTAATTAGTGCCCTATAATTTTGATAATGAGCACTGCTTGGTCTTAATATCAGCACCGGAGTGTGACATGCTTACTGGCGGCTGAATGGCGGGATTTTTTCGGGTTCTGCGATGTTCGCAGAATGACAGACCGTCAGATGATGTTATGATTATAATATTGACTATATTTAAACTTGTATTTTCACGGTGAATAGGTTAAAATTAAACAGCTGTGTAAATTTAAAAAACCTAAATTCTGTCGAAATAAGAAACTAAATGTTTTGAACTACCCTTTATAATGATATTAATGATGTACAGTTAGCTATAGATAGACGTGACCCCACTGCGTAGAAGTTTGTATGCGCGGGGTCGCGCTTCTCTGCATCTGACTGTATCTGTTATAGTCCATTTCCAAGCGAAAAGCTGAAATTAAGTTTCTGCAATATTATTATTTTATAGCTACTTATAATATTTACGTTATCACTAATGAGATGTGCAAAAAGTTAACATTAAGGCCGTATTATTTTCATTTCAACATTAAGCACTGTATTATAGTAAGTTTATAGGCACATTGTTACAATTATATCCCAATTTATTTGTACTAACAAAAACTCAACCAGTTATTACGAATCAGTCTAACCTTGACTTTGCATCGTGACACGTTTTGAGAAAACATTCACTTTTGCGTTTAATAATGTAATAAAAAAACACAGTGGGAAAATAACAGTATACGACGTCCGACTTCATGTTAACAACGTTCAACGTATTTTACTTAACGTTCAACGTCCGCAGGGCTGTTATTCTTTTCGCGCTCATCCGCCTCACCCCACCCGTCACGCCTAACGAAACTAGACCGCTACCTACGCTTAGTTACTATGAGTCGCGCGGTCAAGATATATTTGTGCGTGAGCTTAAAACAAGTTTAAGAATAGCGGGGCAGATTGTACATAATGATGTTCTTATCATCGCATCTGCGCTGGGGATCCTTCACATGACGCATTATTTTGACGGCCGGATGTAGGATTCCGCCTTAGAAAAAAATATCGGGAGGGGCATTTTTTTATCGCTAGTTGCCATAGTTATCATAAGCATGTAAGTCCAAGTTTAAACAATTTTTCTAAGAAACTCTTACAAATATCCTGGCTCACCGGATAGAATAGCAACTAGAAATAGTTGATTGATCCTAACATATGTGATAATTCTAAAGCTCGATGTGTATCTAACAGTAATTTAAACTCATCTGTTATTTCGGCGGTCTCTCCAATTTTAGGCACATAGAGCTCGATGGCGTAACGCTGCCGGTCTGCTCCGATTTTCGATACCTCGGGTCACACATAGGTACAGTGTAATGGCGATATTGACCGTGACGTTAGAAACCGAATCAGCGCAGGATGGATGAAATGGCGACAGGTTACGGGAACCGTCTGCGACGGCCGAATGCCCCTTCGACTGAAGGGCAAAATTTACAAGACCATTATAAGACCTGTCGTCATGCATGGATCAGAATGTTGGGCCACAAAGATGACGGATGAAACGAGATTGCATGTTACAGAGATGAGAATGTTGAGATGGATGTGTGGCGTGACGAGAATGGATCGAATAAGGAATGAGTATATAAGAGGAAGCCTGAAAGTAGCACCCATAACTGAAAAGCTGAGAGCGAATCGCCTACGGTGGTATGGACATGTTATGCGGAGGGATGATAGTAATGTTGCTAGAAGGGCATTAAGTATGAATGTTGAGGGTTGCAAGAGAAGAGGTAGACCAAGGAAAAGGTGGATGGACTGCGTGAAAGACG
The DNA here is from genome assembly GCA_932294315.1 of Epinotia nisella. Lineage (NCBI taxonomy): Eukaryota > Metazoa > Arthropoda > Insecta > Lepidoptera > Tortricidae > Epinotia > Epinotia nisella. The sequence goes on along the minus strand of OW028682.1, from coordinate 12,281,353 downwards.
ATATGAATAGGAAGGAAGTGTGTGATGAGCTGACGGGCGATAGAGAGGTATGAAAGAAAAAAACATGCTGCGCCGACCCCAAGTAAATGGGATTAGCACAAGCGAATGATGATGTTGTATAAAAGCTTATTTTGAATACAATACATTATCACAATAAAATTGAAATTCTCGAAGCATATAGTGTTTATTGAAAAAGTAACTCATGTAATTTAGACCTGATGATCAACAGGATTGATGATAACGTTATTATTTTACATGAATATGTTTGTTAAATATTAAACGGCATTGCATACATATAAGACGGAACCTTAGTATAATGAAAGCTCAACGAACTTAGGCCTCATTTTATTACATTGCAGTTATAATTATAACATTATGCGCGCGGTGTGGAAACTGCTAACACCTTCCTCGCATGAAGATGCTCCATATCGATTAAATTGAAAGCCGTTTGCTCAATTAAACTTGCAGCCCGATTCGGGATGTCAATTTATGAAAGCTTTTTTGCTCATTCCGTTTTTGCTCAACACACGGTGCCAAATAATGAGCTGCTATTCAGACGCTATCGATCTCTGGCCAACTCCATCGAATGGACTTTGATTGGGACCACTAGATTAGGTAACTACATCAAATTACCGGTCAACATAGTTAAAGTACCGTTCTGACCGCACTGATACGTGGTGACTCTGTCATCTATTAATTCAATTTGACTTTTTAGATTCGTGTACGGTATGTATATATATTTACGTAATGAATAAACGTTTGAGAATATTCTGTAATTTGCACCGTTTGACGAAATATAATTAGCACTTCCCCATGTCGTCACGTAAATTGTTGGAGGAATCTTTGCAAATTATATGTATTTCGCGAACTAACTCGTAATTTTCTAATATGCGTCCTGTAATCCTCCATTGGTGTTATTTAAGTAATAAAACATTTTATTTTGTGTTTTCATATTATTATAAACAAAATCTTCTACGAAGTTTACTCACTCCAGGCGCGATTCTAGATTCAAAATGTGATCCCATTTCCATGTCTTCATCATCATCATCATCATCATATCAGCCGAAAGACGTCCACTGCTGAACATAAGCCTCCCCCAAAGAGTGCCAAAGTGACCGGCCCTGTGCCACCCGCGTCCAGCCATCATTCCATGTCTTATGGCATTGAAAATCAGAATAACAGCAACGATATTCCATACGCAATATTTGTCAGAAAGGGACATAATATCCAATTAGATATCGCTGTTATTCTGATTTACCAAGACAGAGATATGGAAGAGGGAACATGTTTCCTTCTGTCACATATCGCTGATGGATTACCAGCTTGAGATATGAAAGAAAAGCGATATCCTGGGGACGCGTCCTTCTGTCATTAAGACAACCGGTATCACCGCTCGAAGGCTGTGTAACGAGGTCACAGAAATATCAACCTTGTGTAAAGTGAGTGATTGAGCGTTTTTGATTTCCGTAGCTAATAGCGGATATAGGTTTGATAACAATAATTTTCATAACAACTTCCGTACACTCGAGATCGTACTTATTATTTTAAATGCTTATTCAAGTTTTTGTTTGTAACATTTTGTTAATTACACTTTTTATCATGTCTGCAAATAGTAAAACAACGGATAACTATAAAGTACTACTCACAACCAATATTCTGAATACCTATTGACTGTGTGTGTAAGGTATAAGCATCTTTACGTGTACTAGTGAAGTGCATGTACGTTTGAAGTGCTTCTTTGCATAGTGTTTTAGCACACATACCATTTGATGCAAAAATGTAGAGGTCAATAAGACTGTATGTGATGCTAACTTTGAGGACTGAGCTGAAATGTCAGTGATCACTATTATAAAGCATAAGTTATAAATCCTTTCTGCTAATAGTCACTTCACAAAATCGCTCTAGCAGCACATCAGTAACTAAAACTAGAGAAATCATCGTTAAACTGTTAACATTGTACCTAGTCTTTATAAGTTACAAGCTGCCAGCGCGGCTCAGCCCGCTTAAAAATCAAAATCAAACATTTATTCTGCAAATATGGTGCACATAAATGGCTAAACGAAACTAAACTAAACTAAACTCTCGTGTCGAAAGCCAAGATTAATTTTGGGTCGCTGAGCCAACGGAGTAAGTGAGTAAATTCTGCCAATAGACCACAATACATGTCAAACAATAATTTGCAATAAAAAAAATGAACTTACAATTATAAAAATCGGTCAAGTGCGAGTCTGACTCGCGCACCGAGGGTTCCGTACGAAATATTATACAACACAACCGTCTTGCCCCACCCATTAATTTTAGAATTTTTTTTACCAACGCATAGTGTAGTAAGTTAAGTTACCGTAGAACCCTGTCGCAATTGACAGACTGCCGTCACTCAAACTCGAGTGGTAAGTCACCTTATTGGGATAGGGTTCTACGGTGGTACGTTAATACATTTCCCTTACTGTATGTTGGTTTTTCAGCGATAATTCTTTATCAAGTGAATTAATTTTGATAATTCTTTTTTTATTTGCTAGAAGGTACTTTCAGAACACTTTCATACGAATTTGAAGGAAAAAAATTAAACACAAAAAACTTACACTAGATAGAGGTCTCCCTATACTTTTCAGGTAATATTCACGTTAATATTAATCATATATATTATTTTCAAATTTTTCGCTTGGTTAACTTCGGAGATAAGGGGTGGGGGGGGGGGGGGGGATTGAATGTGGAAGAAAACTTACAACAATAATCATTTGGAAGTTGCAGTTTAAATGTCACAAAGTGAAAACAGAATTACAAAATAGTATCCATTACATTAGATACAAGGTCTCTATCAGAACACAATTAACAAGAAGTTTATATTAGATCATTTAATATCCCAGATATGTATAAGGTCTCTGAGAGTCCAGATACAATTAATAATTATTATTCCAGTTAAAGATCTTAGAGATGTATACAGTCAAAATAGGTACATTAATATTGTCAGAGATGTATAGCTAGAATGACAATAAAACCAGTCAAGAACAGGATGATGTCTCTCGTCAATAAGAATATAATAATAATAACACTATTATTTAAGTAGTTACTATGCCCATGCAAGTAAGAACAGGCCGGACTCCACAGACTTATTTCAAAGAACCCAGGCCGAGCCACGGGACAAAATATAGCCTATTTCCATCAAGGCTATATGTAGTTTCGGACATTAGCCCCTACAAATAATACATAATGAAAAACTTACATATTACAGACCCTATATATTATTACTATAATTCTCTCAGACTATTCTCTCCTAAAATGATGGTAGCAATCCAGACGGACTGTACCACCCTTTAAGTGAACTCGAGCTTACTTGCGCCCTTCTAAATTGGGCAGGAATTGGCAACGTCGGGTAGGGTCAGCTGTAATGTATTCGAGTCAGAGCCGGACGGAACAATCGAATCCATCGGAAGTGAGATCCAAGAACTGATAACGTTCGCACCTTATCACACCGCTGTGGTTTCACGTACGTTGCAGTTACATATTAGTGAAATATACCCTTCATCACAGCTTCTTCTTTAACATCTTAGAAGGGAAAATTGAAGGCAAATGAGACAGAGGAAGGCCTAGACTGATATATTTAAGCCAAGTGAAGAATAAAGTTGCTGTCGAGTCGTATGAGTAAGTCAAGAGGCTAGTGATAGACAGAGGAGAGTGGTGGTTATACTCCACCGACATGCAGTGATGATGATGATGATGATACCCTTCATAAAATCCAGATTTGGTAAAACTCGGTAGTCGTAATGAAAAATATATTACCAAAATGTTTCTGTAGTCCAAAGCCTTTGTAAAGATTAAAATTGGTTATTAGTTGCCTTTTACCAACTCTTACTAACTCTATATTCAATGAAAATTCCATTAAATTACACTTTAACATTACCACTAAAAATTCCCCTGTATAATGTAATTATTGAAAAAAAGTAGGCCGCGCTCAGATCAATTGCGAGTTAAGAACAATAGTTATTTACGATACAAGTGCAGAAAATAGGAAATTCGCAGTTTCGGATTACCTATTCGCACGTGTATTGTACAACGTTTTACAGTACATATGGCTCTTTAAAGTTTCAACAAATGCAAGAAAAGTGCTCATTTCCGCACTAGTGCGGGAAAGTAACACCATGTGTACTGTAAAACACATTTTTGATACAAGTTACACACTACGTTGGGCGCTCGGGACCGACCCATTTTAAAGGAAGTGTAGTCGAGTCAACGGACAAGACCATTAATAATAAGAATTTGCGGCACTAAAACTCTAAAGCGTTAATAAACGCCGCGTGAAGCCGTGTTAATGAACGTGTAATTATGACATAACGGTGTGACCGGTGGCCGACTCCCTGTCATTAATCTCGTCTTTCGCTAGCCAAGTCACGCAGCCGAGGGCCGGCCAGCACGGTAATACGGAAAATTCACTGCCACGCTGCGTTATACTCGTAGGGGTAGGGCCCATGAATTTTATATCCTTTCAAAATTGACACTTATTGTCTGTGCTCGGTGGGTAACCTACCATACTATAACAAAGGATTCATACATAGTTTTCACAATTATATATTGTTATGTCTGGGGATTGCGAAAAGCATTTTTGGCGTTTGCAATTGATAGGTACGTACGTATATTTTGGTTGGTATAGGTTGATTCATGAGATGATTTCTTGCAAAAAAAAAAAGTAAAGTATATCAAGTGAAATTAAATTTTACCCGTTGGTTCGAAAATCCAGTCCAGCCAGATCGGAACAGCTACCTATAGATTAGATTATTTATGTCATGATAAAAAATTACATTACAAATATATATCGAATCAATTGAATAAAGTAAGACTATGGCAATGATTTTTACATCTATCGAGACATTGTTACGGATTCGACGTTACAATGTTGCGTCAACTCAAGTTGTCTAAATCGGAAGCGAAACAAGGTTTTTGCCGGTTGCACCGATGCCTACAATTGACCACGATTGGCGAGTCACGAAGGACCGTCAAGGCACGCCTCAAACCTGATCGGCACTTTCAATTTTACGCCATCCTCCAATTTCAGGCCACTTATCCGGGGCCAGGGCGTCACGCAAAGCCTTAGGTCGAATATTGGTTATGACATAATCTTTCACGCATGCTGCCTTTTTTATAACTTAGTATGAATGTCTAATTACCGACCCAAGGGGCATAAAACCGGTAAAACAGTAAATTACCTGTTTTTCAGAACTCCTTCCTTCTATTGAAGTCGGTTGAATAGGAGGGTTATTGGGATATAATTATGACGATGAAGTGTCGATAGCATACATGTATTATTTTACTGATAATTCGTGTTTCGGTAAATTGCCGATTGCCGGTTTTAATTTTATTTTACCAGTTTTTTGCCGGCCCCATATTCGGTAAAATTACCGGTTAATCGGTTATCCTGTTAAATGGTTTGCATTCCCTATATCTATCTATAACCATTAGCACATCATTTGTTCTCTTTAATTCCTTTAACAGTGCTGCTTACTTAGCAGTTCTAGGTAGCCTGTCATTTGCTTAAAGTTCTTCAAACTTGTTATGTAATTCAGTATAACGTACGTAATGAAATGATCCCAGTTTTATGAAAGGAACCATGTCTCTAAGCGCTAACAGTAAAATATTTTTTTTTTTATCGAGGATAACTGCCTCGACGATTACCCATTCAACGTAAAATAATGGAGCAAAACAATAAACATATTGATTAAGTTTGAATCCGCAATCAACAATGTACATTTATTCATTCATTTCATTGTATTTATTAAATCTTATTCACGTTTCCTGGGTGTAATGACAAGCATTGAGGAGACAAGGGACCGTTAGCACACGGAATTTTATTGTTTACTTTATCAAACTCGTATCCCGCTTTATCTTTGCTTCAAAATGTGAACTCTATTGTACTAGTAACAGAATTGAGTTTGTAAGAGTACAATTGAGTTGATAGTAGACTGAGAGTGTGTAGTCAATACCGTTACGAGGCCGCAGCTGGGCAGCGTTTGATTGTAATAGTCCATCGTAAACATACCTCAGGATACTCGATAGAATCTTAAGTGAAAACCTGTTTTGTTGATGCTGAAATTTAAATCAAGCTTTTGAAACTTGCCTTTATGAAATTATGTAAACGAGCCCTTAATTTTAATAAATAAAACAAAATGCGGCTAAATAAATCAAAACCCTTGATATAAAAGTCGGCGAAGTTCTAACACCTGTTAAAGTAATCACAAATGCAGCAGAATAAAATAAAACAAATTTCGATCCAATGATGTCAATGAATAATGAATTAGAAATTTAAATTAGTCTTTTGGGAGATAAAACGAGAACCTTTAAAATTACATAGGAGATTCAGTCACAATTTGGCTTGTTTTAAAATTTACATCAGTGGTAAATAAAGCACCGAATTATCACAATAAGGTGAAAATTACATATGACACCACAAAGTTTTATCATCGTACAACAATAAAATCTTTTTTCCATACAACGGTTAGTAAGATCTCCAACGACGTTGTGAACTCACATTTCACTGTCAATTAGTATGGGCCGTTTTCAGTCGAATGCCTAAAAAAACAAAAAAACTAGTTTATTAGATCATATCACTGTGTGTTGTGTGTGACCCAATTAAACACAGCCTCAATAACTCTCGTTTAAGGCATTTCTTGGCATGCATATGGTATGCAGTAGCCAAGCGGGTATATTCTAACTGTTAACCGTCTACAGAAATAGTTTTGCCCACTATTCATTTCCGCCCGAGGTCCGCTATTCATCTTATTAACCTTTTCCAGTTTCTAAAACCAATTTTCCGCTATGCTCTTCTACTATAAGTTTACCTAGACCTCATGAGCAAGTGCATCAGCTATCTTATGTGCCTTTTCTCAGCGAGGATATATTAGGCTAAGGCCATATTAACAAGTATACGAAGAGTTTCAAGTTACCCGACTGCAGCTGACCGTGAAAATTGATTTTCTCCGCGGCATCTCGCGGCGCGACGTAATCGAGCGCGGCGTGGTAACTTTCTTCGCCGCGACCAAACCGTGAACAATCGCAATTCTGCAAGTGGATCTGCGCTTGACTTCAATATCTCGCACCTTTAAATCAATAATGCGTTAAGTCGAAATCCAGCGAGCCGCGAAATGCGACTTTACTGCGTCTTAATTGGGTCCGAAATTATACAGCGAATTTTTTTTGGTGATGTGATGGTATGAGATTTACCTACTGTTGAAATAAAAACTTTTAATTGAGGTAAACTAACGTTGTAATTGCTTCCGCTGGGTAAAAGCAATGAGGTCTCGAACGATGGAAACACCGGTTAAATTTCTGTAAATTATTTTTTCTTTATTAATTGGGAGACGATGTAAGCACTATTAGTACTACTTTAGTAGTAACTACATACGTAGACGTACATAATCCTAAGTCTATCTTTCCAGCAACGTCAGCATTCATGGAATGGACCGTAGCATAATTTATCTAAGAGGATTACAGACAAGAGGGTTTTATTTATATAGTTATTTGTGAACAACTAAGAGGTTATAATAATGCACAAAGACCATCAAGCCGACCTTGCGTTATCCGTAATTCAGTCAGTCATGATTTGTCTATCTATACGCCTTCGGATTCCATCATTCATATTTACCCTACACTGTTTGCTAAGATTTCATCATTGATGTTGACAAACATCTAGAAGCTTTGTGTTTTTGCGTATGCCTTGTACTTTTTCTAACATCGATAAATCACAAAGTAACGCAACTTTTATGTTTTGACGTGTGATCGTTGTTGTGAAGCCTTGAGGAGGGTATGTCTGCTGCTGTGATGTAAAAAGAAATGAAAGGAAGTAAATTAGCTAGCTTCCGCCCGCGACTTCGTCTACGTGGACCCGGGATAAGAACTATCATATATTCTAATCCGGGCTATAAACTATCTTCGTGCAAAATTTCACCTAAATCGGTTGAGCCGTTTAAGCGTGATTGAGTAAACATCCAAACTTTCGCATTTATAATATTAGTAGGATTCTTATACACGTAAATGGACCAATCAACTTTTTCTTTATTTTGTCCCGGTGAGCCCGAGACAATAGTGACAGAGTTTCTTAGAGAAAGTACCTAGAAATTGGACTCCTGCCATGGTAAGGAGTTGCCCCACCATGGAATGGGTTTACCAATATAACAAAAATACGTGTTTAGTGAATTTAAGCCCCATAAAATCATAGTCTTAAAGAGTGACCCAGGGGACGTAACCATGGCAACGAGCAACAAAAAATAGTTGATTGGCCCAAATACGAAATGTGATACAATTATCCTTTTCACGCTCCTCCTCCTCCGCGACGGGCGCGAGGCAAGCGAGCCTGAGGGCCTTACGGCCAAAGGCATTCGAAGTTTTCCCTCTCTGTCAGACTTGCGAGTTCGTACTTAAGTGCAACAGAGAGGGAAAACTTCGAATGCCGTTGGCGGTAGGCCCCCTGTTTAGTATTACGATCTTCAATTAGATACTTAATTTTGATTTAAAATTATAATTATTTGCAATTTCCTCACAGTAGGCGTGAAAAGCACTGTGTTAAGCCTCGGCCGAAAGTGCAATAGCTGGACTCGTACTTTCGAGGGCCTCCGCTACGCGTCGGCCCTCAAACTAACTCGTCCATCTATTACTTACTTTCTAGCCTCTTCAACAATGTACTATTAATTTACGGATGATTATAAGTAAAGTAAAGAAAATGATTTGAAGTAACTTATTTTTCCTTTTTGTTACAGGTAATTATTGCAATCATTGTTGACATAAACAAACTCGTAAGTAAGATAAAATGTTTCGGGCTTAAATATTAATAGGTATTCTTTGGAATACACTGGTGTACCGGGCCATTGGGAGCCAACCGGACAAACGTTAAACACGTAGAGGCCCTTTAGACTATTAAATTAATTACGAGCGGATTGCTTTCCCTGCTTCAGAACAGCTTTATTATCAGTTTTATTAAAAATAGCGTGCGGAATATGTGAACTACTATTTAGAGTCGGTAACAAATAAAATGTAGGTATATGTAAATATCTTATTTATACAATTATCGAACCCAAGGGTATTTTATCCACCAGAGAGCTGCGAATCTCGATATTCACCTTAATAATAATTAAGAAAATGTGTAAACCGGAGTGTCGCTCTTCGCTCTTATGTAATTGTTTAGGCGTGAATACTGAGCATGAAAAATATAACAACTATTAAGTATTCTTCTTGCTATGCCAAATCAACATAATATTTGCCGCGTATAACATAGCCCATTTTAAAGGGAAGGGAGTACCAATATCATAAATAGGAAAATTCTGTGAGTTTGTAGCTTAGTAAGTTTTTATGTAATGGGTAATCTCCGGAACCGCTTATCCGACTTCAAAAATTCTTAAGGGTTTCTGGGTGGTTATGGGCTACATTTATCCCGTGGGTTTGCCTGTGTTCTTTGCAATACGCGGGCAAAGCCACGTTGGCAGCTAGTTATTATTATGGATAAGTTCGTCTAAAAATTGTTGCTGTTTTGCCATCTGGACTTTTATATAAGACTCGATACATCTTATTCTATTAAGAGCTAAGCGGTTCTAAGTCTCTAGAGATCTTAACACGAAAAATACAATATGAGATAGAAACAAAGTACTGACGCCTCCATTTCAAGACCTTTTGTTACCTAACGGTGAACATTATTATGGCCTCTCCACGTAATAAATGAAACATAGTTACACTGACAAATCTGCACGTCTTGGGTCACGGCCGAGTCACACCGCGCTCATCTCCATCACTCGAATTGATGGACAAATTGTCGAGTGCGTGATAATTTGTAATGAGTTATCTACGAGTTTGTGTTGCGTAAAACATTGCGCGCACAATTACCCAAATCACCGACAATAGCAGCGGTCCCGCGATGGCTCAATGTACGTGACTCGGCCGACGCTAAAGGTCGCCAAATTGATATACATGTCACTGAGAAAAGGCAATAAACACTTTACGCAATGCTAAGCTCGTCTCCAGAATTTAAAGTAAGCGCAGATTGGCTTTATTATTTCTGTGCACATTTTCAAAAGAAAATAGGCGGAATTTTAGTATTTGGTAATCCTACAACTGTTCATTTAAGTTACCAAACAGAGTTATAACCGCGAAAATCTTTCAATTATCTCCATCTCTATCTCAATTGAGAAAGTCCCGTTTAGGACGAAGTTATATATGAATATATATGAATATGAATTCATGTTTATTTATTCACAATAATTCATATTACATACCATTCACGTTTTCACATCACAATCGATAGTTACCTACAATACTATACTTAACATAACAATTGTATAGTAAATGAGTAAGTATATATTATAAAAATGATTAAATGTCAAATTAAATAATCTAAAAATAAATTAAGTAATTTCGTACTTAGTAAATTCATTAAAACTATAGAAATCGTGCTCGATAAGACATCGTTTGAGCTGCGATTTAAAGTTAGCCAGAGAGGGTGCATCTCGAGCCGGTAGGCGGTTGTTATATATTATACAACCGTTAAACCACACAACTATAGTCCAGGTCACCCAACTGTGGTCCAAATTAATCCTCATAATACTTGCTCAGGTGGGACTGTTTTCATGGGTGAACTTAAAGACAGGCAATATAATAACACAACTTTAAATAAAAGCCTATAAAATCACAAATGCAAAATCGGTATTGATAGAAAAGAATGATTTTACTTTTGGGCCATAGTAGGAGGGGGGGGGGGGGGGGGTAGTGGACTATAGTTGTATGCTTTTACGGTTTTACGGGACTCAGTTTCTTGCGCACAACCACTACTGTACCAGACGATTTAAATTGTCAATTAGACTATGTTATCCCACCGTTGCAGTTAAATATAAACACTCAGCGTGTTGTCATTCATAGGGTCGTGAGTTCGTTGTCAGTAACTATCAAGGAGATTGTCTAAACATGTGTACTTACGGTATAATATTTTGATATTTACCAATAGCTTTTTGTCGTGACCTTTATGCATCTGAATTAATTGAAAGGCATGTGTGAAATGCTCAACTCGCACAGGGCGCTAATCTGATTACGTTTCCAATTTCAATGTGTTTCGTGTTTGTTCTGACACGTTTATTAGGCGCTCGTGCGAATGCAATACTTAGGTTACATATGGAACCCCAGGAAAAGTGCGGTGACTAAAGCCAGCAGCCAGCACACAGCCATATACACGCTTCAACTTCTAGTAACTTAGAGTAACTTTCTATATCTAATTATGAAATATAGACCGACCAGAGTTCCGATTTTCTTACTAATCGAATTATGTGGTGTTAGTGAAAGCAAATTAGAGCATGAACAGTAAGTCAGTCCTGTCGATACGTTCACTTTCATGTAGTGTTGAGAGGAGGTTACGTCAGATATAAATATTACAAAATGCATGAGTAATAGTTAAAATAGTTCGAAAGCGTTGGTATTTGGTCCTAAATTATTTCAGTACTTTTTGAGAAACCGCGATTACAATGGGATTGGAGTTGACAGTTTTGCCGTATAAATGCGTCAAAATTTATATGAACTAACAGTTATTCAATTCCCAAACTCATCGCTGTCGAATAATACTCATCGTTGGCGTGAAAATCGTGACGCATGAGACGTGACACTGTGCCATATGCGGTGACATCGTATTTTAAGTTTCGGTGAGGGCAATCCTTAAAGCTATTCGAAATATAACCCAAAATACGTCCAATTTTCATTTATTCACATTCCAGGTTTCTTACAGGTTGTAGGTATACTTAGTTAATGTACTTCTCTCTTATCGTCAGATGCTACCTGACTTGCAACTTGAATAATGTGCTGCCTGTACTCTTTCTTATCAGTCACGAGTCATGACTGCTTAGCTTAATAGTAAGGCGTCGTGAAATAACTTAGTAATATTAAATTAAACAAATAATCCATTTACGCACGTGGCAAGAATTATGTAAAAAATGTATAATGTATCAGATATAACTGATTAGAAATTAGTTAACAATATTTCCCTAATTCCTTGATGTGCTTTTAATCAATTTAAACGCAATAAATCCAGAAAATAAAATATGCAGATCTAACATTGTTTTAACTGTTCATCAACCATCATAAGTATGTCTGGTTTTCTCATTTGCATTCAATAAGTTAATATCTATGCGTCATCAATATTACGATGCAAATACAACGCCTACATTCCGCACTGGCGCCGAAAGTGCGCGCATGCCAATAGATTGCCTAACCCTCGGGGATTCATCAATTACTGCGCAATGTTATAAAATAACATATCACTAATTGCCACACGCTATAAAGCATTTAGGATATTTGCTTTGAATTATTTATACTCGGTATATACGAGTATTTGTACGTGTAGTGTCGTAATTGCTTCATGACTGACATAGCCAGAGGCGTAAAAATACTCGGCATTTTATCTACTAAGTACAGCTGACGTTTGAAAACTTTTTAAAGTGGCGCTAAGCACAAGTAACGGGTACAATAACGACGTAAGCCGACAGCTGTTGCAGCCTTTCACTAGTATTTTTCAAATGCCTTCGCGGAGCAAAAATCTTTTAAACACGTTAAACAGGAAAGAAGCAAAGGAAAATGAAGACTGATAAAAGCTGGTCCTTCCTTTTTAAATTGGGCAGCAAAGTGAGGCTTTGTTTTGTTCAAGATATTATTTTTTAGCTTCATAATTATGTCTGGAGCTACTTTTTTAATATCCCGCATAAACACACTCATATGGAAATAAAAGGAATACCTAAGCTAAAAGTACCAAATATAAGTAAGATTAAAATAATCGACTCGCTCCCATATTGAAGTGTTAAAGTGAAAAATTGTCCATCATTTCAACATATGCTAAACTTAAACTAATGAGCCTGCTCATAAAAGGAAAGGAAGGGGATCATGACACAAATTTCTAAATTTAAAACCGATGAGCTCAAAATCGTCGGGCAGCAGTAAATTCGGCGCTGTTAATGGAATTTCCGCATCATAGACCGGCGAGCGCAGGCATGTCGGGAAGCTCGAACATGCCTGGCGTGGTGCACCGTGCCCCACGCCAGGCTACACCTCGCCTCGCCACGCCACGCCACCGAGCCGTGACCCTCGCATCGCCTGACCACGCTACGCGGCCAGATCTACACGCCCGTTGCATCCGCCCCAACCCTCGTATTAATCCGATTAAATCCTAAAGGCACCTCGCGTCTGAAAGGATTGGGGCGTGTGTTTAAATGATTTTTGCATGTGGCATTTTGACGTCGGACCCCTTAATCTAACACCTTTCGTGGGGAATAATTGGCACGCTTTGTTTTACTATGAGCAATGAATATTAATAAACAAATCGAAGTCGACGCGCCGTCGAGACTGAAAGTCGTCCCCAAACGTAATTCGGATTAGATTTAAATAGCTATAAATCTTATTCTTCTCCTGCGAGTTTTAATTTTTTCTAAGACAAATGATAAGTGGGGCGGAAACGGGCCGCGTCAAGATACTTCTTAGTCGATCTCAGCATTTAACTTGACGGATGTAAGAGCAGATTGTTATCAATAACTCGCTACAATTTACATCTTTTCACTTCTAGTGCCCTTTGTACCTATTCAGGAATATGATTACAAAACGTATTTCATTAATTACACACAGATTCTTTCGTAAAATGTGGGTTTTATGCTTCTCTGATTCCAATAAATGGTGTTACTAAATCCGATTAGGTATTTCTTCCATTTTCATTGTTAGATAAGCTGCCAGTCACGACTTTGTTTTTAGAAAAAGGAAGGTTATACACGGCCAAATAAAACTTAACCTAATTTGTAACGAATTGATTTCAAATTGTCGATTGTGTTGTTGTTGTTCATTTTGCACTCTGTCAAGTCTATCTATCTATATTGTATGCACTGAAATCGTCCAGTTTTCATTATTTTTAACTGCAAAACGCGAACACGCGAAGGTTAATCGATTGTGTAAACATTGAATTCCAATCATAGATTCCCTATTTGAACATACATAACACAGCTCAAATAAAGATATCAGCACTCAGTCGGAATCAGCGCACAGTGGCTGGTTTGCTTGATTTTAATCAAAAGTTTCGATTGGACTGCCGACCATTCGCGAGAGTGCAGCGGCGGCGTATGTTCCCCTCCCAGGCGGGCTATGATCGGACTTTAATGGGCGCACCCCAAATGTGTGTTCAATTTAAATACGGATTTGCAGTTCCGTAATTGTTGAAAGTTCCTGCAATGTATGTATGACAAGCCGCCAGTGCCGGTTTCTATCCGTTACCAGACACATGCAACTTGTTATAAGTTTGACGTAGGTAGGCGGTGTTGGGCGCTCTCGAGAAAGTTGCCGCGGCACCAAATAGACACGACGCTTGCGCACTCCTTAATACGTACATCTTTGAATAAATATGACAATAACGATTAATTGTTTAAACCCTTATCATTAAACATCGCACCCATTTCCTTTTTATGGCATAGAACAAAAATATGATTTACAAAGAAAGCTTTTCAAAATGAAAATTGAAGGTGTTTAAATCTCTACGGTCCAGGGGCTCCATTAAGTGAAATAAAAATAAATTGTACTCAAAGTGGGATAGCCGCTCAAATTAAGCACCTGAATAAATTGTGTGATAATCCGTAGCAGTCTTTTAATGCTTTATTTAAAGCAGCCTCTGGCGACGAAAGCGTACCTACAGAGACGAATAAGATAATGATTACTCTCATTTCATTACTCCTCCTTGATCCTAGTAATTGAGGAAATTGGGCCCAAGTGTGATAAGAGACAGAGAGAACGATCGGAGGGAGGGAGTGAGAATATATCGGGTGTTATTGTGAGAGGCCACCTCTTAATCGTATTAACGCCTTTAGCACCTGAGGGTGGGCAATGGTTCGTGACGAGCGAACATAAGGCGCAGACATTCTATCGCTTAATCACTGCCTCCGACACCAACTTTGCTTTCTACTAAATACTCACTTACGAACTACGCTCATTAAGGCGCTACATAGCCACAGCTTTAAAATCCAGCGTTAAATGACATATCTAAAAATTCTCAACGATACACTATTTACGAGTAGATAATATTCCGGCAGGGGAAGGCGTGGATTTTCGTCGGTTTCGTTTTAATTTATATTTTTCCGCGAAGCTGCGGGTAGAGAGTTCATAATGGACAAAACATTAGCTTGGCCTACTTTAGTTGAAAGCTTTCAGGGCATTTCGACTCATCTTGTGTTAACATCGCCGCTACCCTGTAGGTAGGTACAACAATCATCAAATCACTCTTTTGTCTCATTAGCTTTTTGAGGGATACTTGAAGGAAAAAGTTGTTTACAAAAAGTGAATCCGTCCTTTTGTAATTTGACTTGTTGTACGCAAAATATTTGTTACACTGCCAATAAAATATGCACATTAATAAATATTTATGACGCTTTTAAGAGAATGTTGCATTCAACATTATTAATATAATAGAACGTAATATACTTTAAAAACAAAGTTTTAATCGACTTCAAATCAGTAGCCAAATTGCTTCAAGTTTGCCTAGTGTTCATCAGAACTGGATTTTGGTGGCAACGGGAGCAATCTGGAAGTATATGCTTTCAAACAAAGAATTAATTTTTCAAATCGGTTCATAAATTACTGAGTTATCGTGTAACAAACACAAAAAAAACATACAGCCGAATTGAGAACCTCCTCCTTTTTTGAAGTCTATTAAAAATCGATAAGTTGACTGTCTTAAAGCAGGAACATAAAGTGTCATATAATTTTTTATAGCTACGTTGTAAGGCACGAGGACGCGAAAGTTAATTGACCCGTCATAAAACACTCATCAGACTATGCAGGCAGAAACTATAATCGCAAACAATTTAATTTGACGACGTCTACAATAAATTAATGATTATAAAGTTACTTATGTATTTCGAGAACCGGCTAGCAGTGAAAGCGCTATGAGAGTGAAAAGTGCAAAAATCCGACGAAGCCACTTTCCTGTGCGGACGTGTATGTGATAGACTGGTTTGGCCCCACACCTGCGGCACTTCCCGGTGTGAGGCCGATGAAAATTGTATGACTTTCTCCAGAGATTTGTGAAACACGGCGTATTGAGTGGAATAATTTAGCACGTAGTGCCTTCATGGTATGGTTTGCATAGTGATGCATTATGGTTATTTTATTTGCCATTAATGAATTATGATAGCAAGAACCATCAAAACATGAGTAGGTACTTTTTTGGTTCAGGTTAGACTTTCTTGAGGTGCGCGGAATGCTGACAATAAAAACCTGTCCCAATACCAACCTACTCTTTATTATCACGGTGTAACTACGGTTTTGCAATATTGGTAAATTATTACTAAAAATCTCGTTTTTTTATTATTTTTATGCCATGTATAGTGTAACGAAACTTATTCTGATTCAGATAATAGGTACCTATACTCGTATCTCCCAACTTATTATACTTATCGCACAAAATATCAAATATTGTATTTGGATAATGTAAACAACTCTCTTTTGTTTTTTATTAGCTTTTTACGTACCTACTATTTAGTACGTACCGTTACAAATTTTACCTTATACGACAACCCTTGACTTTTGTGAAACGTATGTTGCTGTAAGTAACATATAAGGTTATATTGGAATTTATTTTCTTGAGCTCAGTTTCGGAGCGGTTTTCGGTTTATTTCATTTTTATTACCTCCGAGAGCGCATCCGAGTATAGAATTCATCATTCGTATATTGTTATTAATTGCTTGCAATTTGTCTCGTTGCTTTGTACACTGCACTGTTATCATGGCGGGTGATATATAAAGGATAATAACTAGGTTTGCCGATAATTGCTACCTTCAAGGCGGTCAGTGACTGCGTAGGTTAGTCTGAGACTATTATTTACGCACTAAATACGCGATATATATTAGCTCCCTGTTATGGTATCCAGTAAAACCGGATAAAAAGTATTGTTAGGTACCTATGTCAAAATGTACAGTTTGCCATACCTATGTTTTTTATAAATAAATGTGTGCATTAAAAGACGAATGAGTAAGAGATAGCGGGCTAGAATTGTACTATTTGTACCACTTATTGTCTGTGCTCGTTTAAAGTAATCCGTAAATTTATAACGACAGTTAAGTTGCAACAAGACATGGCCTTAGATAAACCTTTTCAGAGCTCAAATGAGCTCAATTTATCGTGTAATTAGGTGCCAATATGCGTATTCTAGCGCACAGTGGGCCACATTGCGGTGCACTTTCAATGCAAGTGTCGAAACCGGCACGCTGCGGTTAGATGTAGGTTCGCCGCAAGATAGCAGACCTCCGACTACAGGTTCCATTCTATAGCCAGAACTGTAACACGCAACCGCGATTTGGCACAATTATAACTAAGTACTGCTTTGAAATTATGCTTTTGGGTCATACTCGGCCTGGCAAAAAAAATCGCTTACATATCTGAAAGTTATGGGGGTCGTTCTTCTTTTCGACCGACAATAGCCTGTCCTTCGTCTTATTACGGCATCTCATTTGAGTAATGATGTTTACGGTTTTATAATGTTCGAATGAACGTCCATATTATTTTATTAATTAGTGATATTTAATATTTCACTTTCTCTAACTAGCATTTTTTTAAATGTTTGTTTTTTTCGTAGAATGCCGTGACAGAGTGGTAAACCAAAATGTTGTCCCCACTGAAATAGTCCACTTTGTCACATGTTTTTTTTTAGAAACCAACCGTAAATAAATATTTATATTGGCCAGAAAGTAAACTTTAATTAGTTCTAATGAAGAAACCTTTGCATTTTTTTAAAATCGCACTTCAAAACCACAATTTTCGATAGTTCAAAAACCAAAAAAACAGAAAAACCTCGATTCATTGTCGGTAAAAAAGAAGAACGACCCATGGATAGCGTTCAAAGTTGTGGATTCGGAACAGGAAAGAGTATCACTAATCGTAATCAGTTTATATGCCTTCTACTTACAGAATCTAGATATGTTACTTAAATTAATAACAGTAGCGAAGTTCCAAGAAAACAGACGCTCAATTATTTTATCGAACACCTTTCTCAGTATTTTGTTCTTTAATTAAATCGCCAATTGTATATTCGCTACATACCAGTGATTTGTGTTATTCTGCATAAAGCGTACGATTGCTAGTATTTCCTAATACACCAAAATAACCACCAATCCTATGTGTTTGATTGAAATAGTTAAAACTAACCTAATTCGAACCAGGATAATACTGACTAATACCTAACACACTAATTGCACAAACGTCAATCCAGTATTTCAACAGTTTGATAAACTAGCTGTTCGAAATGTTGTACGAGTTAGAAATGTGTTTGACAAGTTCAATTGAAAATTAAAATGCATGATATGAGGGGTCAGAAATTCGACCATCCAGCGGAAATCATTTCACTTAATATATCTACTGAATGGAATTGACTAAAGCCGCAAGTCAAAAGTTCTTGGCATCTCCATTGGATTATGAAGTGGTCCTAAATTGTTCACATAAGCTTTGTTCTATGTATCATCATCATATCAGCCGAAAGACGTCCACTGCTGGATATAGGCCTCCCCCAGAGAGTTCCAAATTGACCGGTCCTGCGCCACCCGCATCCAGCGGACTCCCGCGACCTTTACCAGGTCATCAGTCCACCTTGTGGGGGGCCTACCCACGCCGCGCCTTCCGGTACGTGGTCGCCACTCGAGAACCTTTCCGCCCCAACGGCCATCGGTTCTACGTGCAATGTGCCCCGCCCACTGCCACTTAAGTTTAGCAATTTGGAGGGCTATATCAGTTACCTTGGTTCTACTGCGGATAGCCTCATTTCTGATGCGATCACGCAGAGAAACTCCTAACATAGCCCTCTCCATTGCCCTTTGGGTGACTTTGAGCTTTCTTATGAGGCCCATAGTAAGTGTTCTATGTATGTCAAAACAATATCCTGAATTAATTCGTTAACAAAAAATGTTATTATAAATTCAGTTTCGATAGCAGTGTCGTGTTCCCGACGTTGATGGATCGTGCCCTCACGTCCCCAATCGTTTCTTGCAGGTGCTAACTGGGTATTATTGTTTCAAGTGATTCTCCACCCTTTGTATTCATTGATTGCACTCATTTTGCTCTCTGTTTTAAATATAATCAAAACATGTTGGGGGCGAGTTAACTTTTAGTCCTTTGCATTTATCACTCTAATTTTGTATTTGCTTTAATATTCATACTCTCTGTAAGTATTCATAAATATGCAACGCTGCACACACGGGTTGTCATCGCACTCTGTTGAGACAAATTGTATGTAGGTATGTAGTCGTGATCCTTAGCAATGTACTTCAAGAAAAAAGACTCACACTTTTAGTGAGTACCTACTTAGGTTAACTATTGTCCATCAATAAAACACCAAAATTTCAAAAATCCTATTTCCGACGTTTTTAAAGTTACGAGTCTGATATTTTGCACCAAGATAGATAATTTAATTAGTAATCACGTCGTGTAAAAAAAACGACTTTACTTTTATAGTTACTAAATAAAAATCATTTATATGAAAAATGAGGTTTGTTTCATATACCTACATGCGTACAATACATGTATTCAATGAAACATCTGTATTTCTTTCTACAATGAAACAGGGGTAATGTATGGTGAAAAAGTGTTATTAGTATCAACATTTGTTTTCATTTAATCGAGTCATTTAATAGTCATTATTATTGGGATTTTATATTTATCAATTCTTTTAATAAAATATTCTACATCGCTGTGTCATTGTTGCACACGCTGTTTCATTGTTTTATGCCGTTTCATTGTGAACAAATTAGGTTTTAAGATTATCAATGAAAAATTGCACAAAAAAGTCAACCATTTTTGTCAACATACAGCTCCATAGAGCTTTGGGATTTATAGAAGGCAATGAGATACTAAATAATACGATTTAAAAATTTATAATTTGTCAAAAAATCACCAAATATTATTATATTTTATTACTTTTTTAGGGTTCCGTAGCCAAAATGGCAAAAACGGAACCCTTATAGTTTCGTCATGTCCGTCTGTCCGTCTGTCCGTCTGTCCGTCTGTCCGTCTGTCCGTCTGTCCGTCTGTCCGTATGTCACAGGCATTTTACTCGAAAACTATAAGGTGTATTTGAATAAAATTTTGAGGATAGGTGTATTTTGTTAGCCGCTACATAGTTTTGTAATTAAAATGACAAAAAAAAATTTTTTTAGGGGTGCACTCCATACATAAAACTAAAAGTCAAAAAAAAAAAATTCATTGTGACCCCCCGTGTGGCACATCAATCGATAGGCCATTAAAAATAAATACAAGGTTTCTTAGCATTTTTTTTGATTAAGTGAATAGAGTCGGAGATAATCGCCCCGAAAGTCACTAAAATTCTGTCCCCCCCCCTCTAATTTTTGAACGGGTTATTTTAAAAATATGAAAAAATTCATGGATATAGGGCTTATTAATTTTATTCACCGAAAATTATTTTGAACAAGATCGGTTCAGAGGTTTTCGAGATATTGCTGAAAAACTGCCTTCCTCAAAGAAAAGGACGTAAGTGCCGTAAAATTTCTGTGACGATACGACCTTTTTAATAGGCACGGAACCCTTCGTTTTGCGTGGTCCGACACGCACTTGGCCGGTTTTTGTGGCTAATTTAGTAAACTGTATGTTGTGAACTTTTCTTCCACGCGTCGCGTTCATAACAGCCCCCCTAATCTGTAACTTGTTTTAAGTTCACCTCAACGCTCACCCACAAATATATCTTGACACTGCGGTGCGTAGTAGCTCAGCGTAGGTAGAGGTCTAGTTTCGTTAGGTGACGCTGTTTTAAGCTCACCTCAACGCTCACCCACAAATATATCTTGACACTGCGGTGCGTAGTAACTAAGAGTAGGTAGAGGTCTAGTTTCGTTAGGTGACGCATGGGGTGAGGTGCATGAGCACGTAGCGAATAATATCCCTGAGCTTGTAAGAGGGTTTTCTCAGTACGTCCTAATGAGCTATACAGTCTATCCAGCAACATCGGGTTTTGGAGATAGTGATGTGTTTCACTTTGCACCAAAGTTTCAATGTTGGACGGGTGACCCTACATAAGAATACTAATTAATTTAATTTAATTAATTTATAAACGTACTAGACTAAGGTAACCTGCACCTCGGGACCTAGAAGTACGCTGTACAAGTTGAGATAATCACGCCGCAGACACGTAACGAACAGCAAAGCAGAGTGTAGACTTAGTATAAACATAAGCATTTAATTAAACGCGTTTTCTAAATGGTGGATCTAGAACTTTAATTAGGGCTGTACATATCGTTAATAGATCGGAGACTTGGCTAGTCAGTGCAATTCAGGGTTGTTCGCTTATTACTTGGCCTAATGTGCCCTTTAACTTTTATGGGGCAAAGTTGGGAATGAGGCGGGCCAGGGTCCGCCGGGGCTAATATAGGGCAAGAGTTTTATCAGCCGACAGCTTTGTTCAAATTCATATTAATGGTACGGTACAATTGCACTTTTACTCGGGCACTACCTTTCAAGTTTTCTCGTTTGTCAAAAACCAATTTTTTTGTATTCTTATTAAGGTGTAATTTTTTTGAGATAAATAACAGCTTTTTCTTACATAACAGGGTCATCTACACTTACGGACAAAAAAAATCGACTCAATCAATATTTTTTAACTAGTTTAGTTATTAGTGTTTAGTATTAGTTTGAGAGATATTGCAAATTGAAACCAGAATAATGTTTGAGTAATTTTTTTTGTCCGTAAATGTATTTTACAAGCTTTTATTTAACTTGCAATGTATGTATGTATTTATTTATTTATTATTTATTTATGTATGTAACATGTTGGTTCGGGTGGAATCTTGTAACTTAATCTTGAAGCAGATATCTACAACCGGTTGAGCTGAAATTTTGGTATTAAGTATAGTTTGGATGACAATTCAATGTTATGGTACCATCGAGCTGATCTGATGATGGAGAAGTGACCATGGGAATTCAGGACTTAACAGACGTAACCCTGTTGAGTTTGGGCTCGTTAGAATCGAGTAGATGATGACGGTATACAGAAAAGTACGGTTGGCAAAACAAGCTTGTACCAAAATTTTTATTTTTGACGGATACTTATTCCATCCTATGCTTTTGCGCGATTTTTCAAGCACCTTGGCTTGGCTCGGCGGCGGCGCGCGTGGTAAAGTGCGTTCGAAACGATGTTCAGACATAACAAAATACTAATACATCCAATTAAAAGAAAACTGCTAAATTATTTACTTCATTACTACAGCATCGCCTACGTGCTGTCTAGTTCAGCTGGGCAGGTTTTTTTATTTGTTGCTGTGTGGCGTTGCTCCAGTTCAGACGCCTCTAGCAACGGTTCTGTTTTTGTCCGAGTTTTTGATAGCCGTCTGAGACGTGATAATATTTAGCGTCATTTTAACCACCCGCGCAAAAAGGAGTTATGTGATTACCTCACTTTTTCCCAACCATTATTAAGGCCCAATTTCATTTCACGATTTCCTAAAAGAGTTATAGTTTATGACAATAACGTCGGGAGAAATGGTAAAAACCGCACCTTTTACTTCACTTTTACTTTACGTGATAGGGATTTTTTTATAAAATTGAATCACTCGAAAATAACGATGCACTTTTACGGAAACAAAATAAAGTAAATGTTAAAGCGATTTAAAAGTAAATGTACCACTATTGCAAAGTTTTAAAGTTGCTGTCCAGTCGTACGACGACGTCAAGAGGTTGGCCGAGGACGACAAACATCAGTGGCGGTTACTCCCACCGACAGGAGGGCAGAGCTCTTAAACAATGATGATGATGTACCTACCTACCTCTATTGAAAAAGTCATCATAACAATTTCTTTCCCTAATACCTTAGTATAAAACTGAAAGTTCTACTTTATGTGTGCCTTTATTACTGTAGGCATAATAACGTGCCGTACAAAGGTTAAAAGGGTTATAAAGAAGCATTATAAATCACTCTTAAGGGTCTTAACACCTCATCGAATAGAGGTAGAACAATTACTGGGGAGAATACGGGGTATAGGTAATTTCTTGTTATCTATTAAGTTATCACAGGTGCAAGCGCGAGCGGTAACTACCTACCTGAGTGTTCCTTTCCTACACCTATCTTGTTTTAGGACGATCTTGAGGTGCTGAATGTGGGTATGACTTTGAAATATAAAGTGCAATATAAATACAATATATGGCATTTTGTTATAATAGGTACTATTCGTGTGAGAGCTAGTAGAGTTCTATATTTTCATTGACAGTCATAACAAATACCTATAACTTTTCATTGTGCTTGCGGTAAGTAAAATATTTGCGAACACATAAAAGCACTGCGTGCATAACCACTTTTAAGTCCAAAGTTAGTTCTTAAGAACCCGGCCAAGAACATTAAAGTTATGGTAAGTGTTTTCGTGGCAACGTGGCAGACAATCAAGCGTCTGGCTGGAAGGAGCTCATTTACGATATAAACAATTTATTGATAAACGCTGTCTTTTCTACGAAGATTTTACTTCCGCACGGAGGCCTATGAGTTCTACCTCTTGTGTCCACAAAGAGTAGATTTAGATGTATGCGTATCTTATACATTCATAGTGCCTTTTTCTTTTGAGCGACGCTTCGGTGTCGCCCGTTTCTTAACAGCCGCCTGGAGTGGGGACGCGCTAAATTATTGCGAATATATATGCGATAACGCAATACCTCGCTCGGGACCGCCATTGTGCTCCCTACAACGGAGTCGCGTCGCATAAACTTATCCAATTACTTGCAATTTATATCAGAGTACGCCACTGTATACGGTACGAATCTAACGCACTTTCATCACCTAATCTTCCCTATATCCTTTCTGGATTTAACGTTATCCCTGACTTTAGTTGGCGTTCAAGTGCCTTAAGCTGTGGGTAGATCGAGTAACTTTCGGATCATGTTAAATGAGGTTCGCTGAAATCGGGCCGTTACGCATGCGTTGCGGCTACGCGGATTCAAATATGACAGCTGAACGACTGTCTGTCGCTGGCTTTACATTTCGGGGCTATTCGGAAACGCGGGCAATTTCGCGTAGCGCTCATCTACCGGTAATCCTTTGAGGACTTCAGTTCGGTTGATGTATTAAGGAATGCGGGTCGCAAGTTGTGACCTCTAACAGTTGCTTGACGGAGCTTAGGTTCTAGTAATCCGGTTGTCGGCAGGGGGCTGCCTGGCGACAGTTGGGAAATTACATTGGCATTCAAAATACGGCTATAAACTTAAATTACGCATCACAATACATTCAAAGCCGGCCCTGGGTCGGTGACGTGAAAGTTGTTCTAACTTTCAGCAAAAAGGGACCTGTTTTGGCAACTTCGATAAAGTTTGGACAAGCATTGAAGGTACAGGCAAAACTCTATGTACTCTAATGCAGTAGGGGCACAAAAACAAAGTGGATAAAGTTAATATAATATAAGAACGTTAATAGTAGATTGTATGACAAGGGGCTAAAATAAGCCATATTACCACGAGATGGATATTTTCCTGAGCGAAGCGAGGGAAAATAATTCGAGGGGTAATATGGCTTTTAGACCCGAGTTATACACTCTACTTTTCACTTCGACTGCGAGAAAATAGTAAAACAAAGATTATCCATCCACAATCAATAACAAATTTCACTGCGAAGAGATTGTTCAATTTAGCGTGAGGCGTTTTCTTTTTTAATGATTTGGAATTAGGAACTAAAAAACACCTGATGTTTGATTGGTCGATTTTAATATGTAGCTGTATTCTGGTTGGTTGATAGCAAAGAGAAATGTTTTTTGAAAGAGTTGTGATTGGTGGATTTAAATGATTTGGAATTAGGGACTAAAAAACACCTGATGTTTGATTGGTCGATTTAAATATGTAGCTGTAGGTATTCTGGTTGGTTGATAGCAAAGATAAATGTTTTTTGAAAGAGTTGTGATTGGTGGATTTAATATGGTGAAGTGTTTTGATTGGTCAAATTAAATGTGTTAAAAATCATAAATATGTATACATATTTTCCCTAGGGGCTAAATGTACTACTTTAGCCCCGCTTATTAAGCCTAATATGACACACTTTTCGAGCATGAGATGTGAAAAGTTAATTATGTAGGTCCATTCTATCAATTATTACGTTATAACGCTACCCTTGTAACATAATTGATAGAATGGACCTACATAATAAAGCTAGAGACGAATGACGATGATTTTTTAGGGTTCCGTACCCAAAGGGTACTAACGTGACCCTATTACTAAGACTCCGCTTTCCGTCCGTCTGTCTGTCTGTCACCAAACTGTATCTCATGAACCGTGATAGTTAGACAGTTGAAATTTTCACAGATGATATATTTCTGTTGCTGCTATAACAACAAATACTAAAAAAACAGAATAAAATAAATATTTAAGGGGGCTCCCATCCAGCAAACGTGATTTTTTTGCTCGTTTTTTATAGATATTGTACGGAATCTTTCGTGCGCGAGTTCGACTCGCACTTGGCCAGTTTTTTTAACACTACGTGCGTACAAGCTTGATAGTCTGATGACAAACGAGGAAGGTATTTGTACGGGTTTCACGGATTTCTTTTTTCATAGCTATGTTTGGTTTGGCTACCCAAAACTCCTTTCGTATCGAGCGCTGGCTCTAAAAACATATTTCCATAGAATGCACGCCAAACAATGCTCAAGCTAAACAAAACGCGCCAAAATAAAGTAGTGCCTAATACAGCCTAATACAGAGTTCCTTTATCAGTAAAGTTATGTAACATCGTACTCGGATCCGCGCGCCCGTAACCCGAACGAGGCGATTCACCCGCGCGATACCGCCCGCAATCAACCAGATAAGCCCCCCTCTTACGCCTTATTTAAAACGTTACTTTCCTTACTCTTATATACTCTCACTTACAGCCCGAGAAAATTAACTTGGACCTGGCAATCGAAGTAAACGGATCAAAATATTTGACTTCACAATTTGGACGAGTTCCCGGTTTCTTTGGAATGAATTAATGATTAACTGGTTATAAGGCAATTTTAAACGAGCTGAAGTTGCTTTAAGTTTCTGTATTAACAGCTAATTATTAATAGGTCGCTCTGAGACAGGAGAAAAAAAAGAAAGTTGTAATAATATCCAACGATAATAACTATAATTTCCACAACTTTATGTTATTCTGGAGGAGAAGATTGTTAGCGGCAGATGATTCATTACTAACAGATAACGCTAAAGGAGGGCCCAAGGAGAAAATTTAGATAAAAGAAATAACTCACAGCCTCGATATGAGACACGGAAAAATCGTAATTTTACCTAATTTTTGTATAAGGAATAAGTTCCCCGTAATTTAGTCAAGTTAATCTTATTACTGCCGCGTGCGCTTTTAATAAAGTGACTCGCTTCTTTGTCCCGTTTGGGGTCTCTCAATATTATCTATTAAACTTCGTGACTGTGCAATAACAAACCGGGGACGGGCGGGGGATTTGGGTGAATCTACTGTGTACACACGGATCCGTGATTACAAGATTGTACAGACTTACAAGATGACATGTACAGATTTGGGGTAAGGGCTATACGTAGTATACGTGGATAGGCTTCTACTTTAGGTACTGTTTTGACTTATTTTTATAAATAGAAATAGGGACGAAAGATGACATACCTTATTACAAATAAACTAGGACTAATTTTGTTTCTAAATCAAGATATCTTTAGAATGAGAAAAAAACATATTTAATATTTAACAACGACAGGCTAATATTTTAACCCGTTAAATTATGGATGAGAAATGGTGTACCGTCAGACGTGGTTCTTCGAACCGGATTGTATTAGCGAAGTGACACTGAAAATACCCGTTATTGCCATAACATTTATATTTTTTCGTTGTGTTACATCCTGTAAACCTATCAGCCCTTTTTAACATATTCGATCGTATACCTATATACACTGCATGTTAGTACTCTGTTATATATTCGTTTCCCCACTTTTATTATCCGCCTCCCACCATCCCATAAAAATGGGCTCGCCAACCGGACTATAAGCCAATAAAAGCATTAAATAAACCAAGTTCGCTGGTTCTCTCTTCGAAAACAAATTAAACTAGTATTTAACGAGTCTTTGCAATGCATGGGCAATAAACATCAAAATATATATACCTACACAAGTTACATGCGGGTAAATTAAACGGCAAGCGCTAATATAATAGACATACAATATTGTGCTCCAGATTCAATGAGCCATAAGTGCATCGCATCCACCCGATACATTCGACGATATACGACGAATAGTCCCCGAGGCACATTGAAGTGTTAATATTGCTTGTTTCTCCCAATTGGCTTTAGAGTCATAACTCAGGGCTAACAAAAGGCGAGAGGGGATATCGGTGTGATTCTAATTATCATCGCGGAATTGAGTCAGCCGGGTAGGTGATGGGTACCCGAAATGTTAGGCTCACCGCAAACATCCAGCGCGATTTAGGAAGGGTTAAACGTCTCACTGCCATTAGTCGCATGCATAAAT
This sequence comes from Epinotia nisella, assembly GCA_932294315.1. Classification (NCBI taxonomy): domain Eukaryota; kingdom Metazoa; phylum Arthropoda; class Insecta; order Lepidoptera; family Tortricidae; genus Epinotia; species Epinotia nisella. The sequence goes on along the minus strand of OW028682.1, from coordinate 12,253,888 downwards.
GTCATTCACTTGCCAACATGTAAGAGTGAATGGCGCAGTGGCGGAGTGAATGATGGGTGGCGCAGGACCGGTCATTGTGGTACTCTTTGGTAGGCCTATGTCCAGTAGTGGAGGTATTTCAGCTGATAATCATATCCGCCAAAAGACGCTTCATCATCTGATGATGATGATGAGTTATGTATGCTCTAAGTCTATGTCATAATACGTACAACATGTAATAAAGAAAGGTAGATACATACCGACTAAAATGTCACTGGTATGTAATCAATCTGGGGACAATTCGGATTCCAGTTTGACTTTTTCGATGAGTTTGTCTGTACCAGAATAAGCGGCACATTTGTTGATATGATACTATTACCTACTATATATTGCAATTATGTGTCACATTTCAGCATCTTCGATACCATACCTCGGGGTACATATTTAAGCGTAGTTTTTTTTATGATGATCATTTTACACATAGTACACGCTTCCTACATTAATTTTGTTATTTCTTACTTTTGCATCATAAGGGGTATGTTCGAATTCATTAAAGTCAAATAATCGTTCATCTGCATCCGCTCTAAGCAAACGGACCGCGACAAACAAAGGTCCTCGCATTGTGACAGTGCCCAGACGCCCGGCCTTAATGGTGACATTCGAGAAAATGTTAATTAAGGCAACAAGGCTCCGGAATAACATTTGAGTCGGGCTTGATAACAATTAACGATAACTACGGCTGTATTAAAACAATAATTTAGTTTTAGTATACTGTAACAGAGGGCTCCTCCTGAGTCTGTTTTCTATAGAACTACCAAAATAGTATAGTGGAATGTTAGTAAAATTCAAAACTGTTATCCATACGGCGCACACCGATAGCTTTGATGCCATAATGACAAAGAGGTGCGCGTCGCTACAAAACCGCCTTTGCCACAGCATTCTGAACGTGCCCCGGCGCAGCGCTGTGGGACTCGCCGCTGCACGCGCCTTTAGTTGCCGTACCACGCCGCTTTTAATTTAATTAATTATTTTGATTGTCACTAACATTGCCTTATAATTATAAATCCCATTATTACTAACATTTTATATGGATTACTATTTTCCGAAATAAAAACATTGAATTTGAATACCGCCACCGCTTGGTTATTTTTTGTGTAGTTGGTTTTTTGTTGCAAAGATCCTACAGTCAGTAAAAAAGATAAAGTTCTTATACACTTATAATTAAGATGTGTATTTTGACGTCTTCGTTGCACGTAGTTACTTCAGCTGACTGTACTTATATTTTTTATAGGGGTCTAATGTGTCCGTTAGGTTTTATGTCAAATCAAATCTCATTAATTCAGTAGGTATAAGTTCAGCTTTTTGCAAGTTCTAACGGATATAGGGTCAAACGGATGTTTGTAAAACTATATATAATTCAGTCATCATCGTCCTAGTGTTATTCCCGGTTGCGCCCTAAAGGAGCCCGGGGTCCGCCTATTAAATTTAAAGTTCAAGTATTAGTAAGGTTAAGGGCACATAAAATCATGAGTTATAGTGGTAATAAATAAAGCAGATAAACCTATTACCCATTTTACTATGCCATTCCTAAAAAAATTGAAGAAACATCGGTCTAAAAATGACTTTCACCAAACAATATTGTACATAACTGGACAGTTTGTCAGAGACAAGGAAATCAGATATGTAAATTACCCGCAACGATTGATTGCCGCCGATTTTAGGTCAAGGGAAATTAAACAAAGTGAAATTCCCTAATAAATCACCATGTCAGAAAGAACGATAAAAGGAATTTGGCATAGTTCTCTAATACGAGATCTGACGGCAAAATGGACCATGAATCTATAAAAATACGCTCCAGTTACATATTTGTTTTGTGAAGACAGGCACAAACATCGGCGACTGTTACAATACTTACAATAAATTACAGTAATGAGAGTGTGAGTGCAAATAATTTTTGTTTTGACAGCTTAAGAGAAAGCTAATCGTATAACGTTCCTGAAATTGAAATTTCAGTTTATGCACTGTGGCTCTAAAATTTTACACTTTCTGTAACAGAATTATCTGAGATCACATTATGTAATCAGCTGCAGTTATTGGTTCATCTGAATAAAAATTTCTCGGTACAAAAAACGTAGAATAAATTGCATGAATATTATGTATCAACATTATTAATTTTCAAAATATTCGATTCAATTTTGAAATTATGGCCCATATGATTTCCCGCGTACAATTAGTTTAAATTTTGTAAGGAAAAATAATCAACATTTAATTGATTAATCTCGTCCTTTCATTTTCACTCGGTATTTCATTCCCGTTGCGCAAGTAGTATTGGAAGACCAACGTGAGGACTCTAATCTTTTTTTTCCTTACCTAACCACGGGCTTAGCTTTGCCTACTAAAATGTTTAGAAACTACAAATCAGCACGATCTTTATTCCTATAACGAGCGTAACGAGTAACAATCTATCGTTATGTAAGTTTCTGCTATTTATGTGTTTTCATCTTTTTGTGCCTTTTCAGGCTGTATTATGCTGAATCTTGATAGCACAAACAGCTATGAAAATGTAGGTCTCGTTTTGTTGTATATATTAGTGACACATCACACAGTAGGTACTAGTTTCTTACCAACCAGAAAAACACAGGGACTTTTTAAGGGAGTTGATAATCATTGTACCTATTAAACGGGTCTATAAAAAAAACATCTAAAAGGTATCAAATACACAGTAATACAGTGATAATTTAACTGTATTTATTTATTTAATCTTTATTGCACTAAAATAAAAGAATAATATAAAGAACGGACTAAATTATTTATTTCTTCTTGAATATGATATATAAAAGTTTCATTTATTTTCATTTTGCATGAATTTGTATTGAATACGAAAATATTTATTTTATTTTATATTGGCTGTTTAGAGATTTCATCTGAGTCACGATTTAACACCTGCCGCGCACTGCACGCGCGAACTTCACGAAAAAAAATAGTTGGGTGCCATAATAGGCCATTTCACAAATGTTTGTAAACATTGTTGATGCGTGTTTGATTATTATCAAAAATGTTGACTCGTGGTGAAAAGAAAAGTGATAAATAGAATTGACGCCACTGGAAATTCTTGGCGATATACTATGCGCGTAAACATATTTTGCCATTAATAACTAAAGAACATATAACTTAGGAGCCTATAATATTTTCATGTTATGAAAAGGATTTTTTCCTCGCAAATATTGGAAAACGTCGTACATAACGCGTGAGCATAGATAATGACATCCTCGGTTCTCTTATCACGCTCACCTGCAAGCCTGCAACTCGCGTGAACAAACACATACACAACATAGGTCGCTTGTATCATAATGTACTATTACCAGTCATGCTTAGGGAAAAGCAGAGGCTTTAATTATGATAATATTCCTATTTTTTTATAATGGTATTCAATCCCCAAGTGTGTATACGGGGTGGGCCCTGTAACGGGAGCAAATATTTAAAAGGACGCTTCCTTAGAGTATCTGCAGTAATCCCTTGTGTCCAATACAAGTATATATTTTTTTCAGAGAAATTTTGTTCAAGTAATGCATCCTGACACCACGAGATCATAGCACAGCAGTCAATGCAGATTTTGAGGTAACGTGCTGTAGTGAGTCATAATAGTTTTTGCATTTTTATTTTCAAATAAGAAGTTACTTACATCGCTCCAGATGAATAAAAAAATACACGTACTTAAACGTATTTTAAGAAAAAAAAATTTTTTTCTAATAAAACAACACAAGCGTAATAATCTACCGTTTAATTTTTTGCTCCTGTTACAGGGTCCACCCTGTATATGGGAGGAGTGCGTAAATATCCGCGTTTAAGCATGTAAGTATGAGGGGTATAGAATCAAAGTCAGCTAAATCCATTGATTGGGTATGGATTTAGCTAACTTTGATTCTATAACCCTCGTATTTATTTTGTTTATATCGAAGAATTAGTAGGTTGACGCGCAGGTATTGAGCGGGGGAGGTTGGTATAATAACGCAGCTGACCCCATCAATCATTCCTCTCACTTCATTAGGCATAGCGTTCAAAATATGAAGCCATGTTGTCCGTTAACCGCTCGCAATGCCCTCGAGAACCTTATTCATATACATGTGTATATTGTGTTTACAATATGGTATTAGAGGTTTTCTTTGGTGGGTATTTGAGGTTTGGGACTGCCGTTTTTGATTCTTTTTTATCGTAGCTTGATTCAAGTGACAGCTGTTATTTCAGCACAATGTGTAACTAGGCTGTAACAATTATATGCAGCCATACTAATATAGGTAGCTTCTCCCGCGTATTCAAAGGACCCAGGCAGACAGAACCAAGGGATAAAATATAACATATATGTATATGGTATCAATTCCAAGTCTTGGAATATAATTCCACCGCCAGTAAGAACTCTGAAAGATGTCCATAGTTTTAGAACCAAACTTAATAAGTATCTGCTTGAGCATCAGAAAAGCCAGGAAACTTGCGAGCTAGACACAAGTTGTATTTAAATAAAATGTTATTGTTATATTTGTTTATGCTCACCACTGTGTTACGTCCCTTCGGCATTGCTTTAATATTGTTTTTGAATTCGCCCTGTATCTTGTTGTTGTTATGTTATGTTGTTCATTGGTCGTAGTTGCGTGTAATAATGATCACTTTTTTTATTGTTATCGGTTTGCAACCTTACATGGCACGTGATTTTTCTGTTGTAAGTAAAACATCAACAAGGACCGGTCAATTTGGAACTCTCTGGGGGAGGCCTATGTCCAGCAGTGGACGTCTTTCGGCTGATATGATGATGATGATGATAAAGTAAAACATATTAATTATAGTAAGTATAGCGTTGATATTTTAAACATCAGTGTAGGCTAGACACATTACATGTAGATTAGATGTAGGTTAGATGTCATGTCTGCCAGCCACCACCTGCCTCTGCCACCCTGTCAGTGTCAATGGCGCTAGTGTGCTGTAACAGATCACCATCATGACCACCACCATGATCACCATGTAACAGATCGTCCATGCAGATCACGCAGGAGTGAAATGGCTGGGCAATTTTTATTCTCATTTTTATTTTTATTTCCCTTCTCGTGTAAGTAAGTTTCTATTATTATTTTGTTATCTTTTGTTTGTTTGTCTTACCGTGTGATCACTCGACGGTTCTATCAGAAGACCAGCGCTGGCAGTAATGCCAGCATTATGCTGAGATAGAAACGTTTCATGACAAAAAATGCTCTCTGACACTCTTTTTTATTTCATTGTTTTTGTCACGAATAAATGTCTCTTTCTTTCTTTATTTTTTTCAAATATTAATTCTATACTTACACCGGTGAAAGAATTTTTAAAATCCGATAAAAAATACGGTATTAGTACCTTGGATCATACATCCAAAGTTAAGTTAGTACCTACGTATATGTCCGCAAACATTCTGCTTATGCCCATTAAACGGAAGTAAAGTACCACATAGTCTACCAAAGATAACTTCATACATTCTTAGATACTCGCCCGTACCTTACAAAACACACGTAAGCCTGATGTAACATGTGATAAAATTCGTGGAGCACATCATAACGCTATGTTATCGTAAATCCGAGGAAATGGTACGCGCAGCCGATTTCTTATCAAAATTCATTGGATTCGACGTCGTTTGTTTAACTTATGAGTTGGATCTTACAAAAGCATTTTATTTTCTTGGTTTTATACTTTTTATCGTTGGTATACGGATCAAAGGAGAGTGCCTACAATTTCCGTCTTTTTAGGGTTTCGTGCGTCAAAAGGAAAAAAAAACGGAACTCTTGTAGGATCACTTTGTTGTTCGTCTGTCTGTCTGTCAAGAACCTTTATCTCGGGAACGTATCGTACGGGAGGTATCGAGTCGAAATTAAAACCATATACTCAAGTCAACAGTCCCTTAAACCTGTGAAAAAATCAAACTTCTTAGTTAACGTGAAAATAAAGATACGGCCGTTTATGCCGCAAAAAACGTATATTTCGACACTCTCAAGGGAATCAAAATGTATAGGGTACTTTCCGTTGACCTAGAACTATGAAATTTGGCAAGTCATTTGGACGGAACCCTCGGTGGGCGAGTCCGACTCGCACTTGTTCGGTTTTTATAGGGTTCGACTGAGCTGAAATAATATTTTTCTGCTATCGAAAAATACTCTTTAAGCTCATTCAGAATATATTTCTGTTTTGATTCTCATTGAAGTATACAACTAACCTTTAACTGAAAAGTATATGAATATACCTAGAGTCTGAAATCAAATTATTTAACTTTAGCGCGTCATTATTAAGGCCTACTTAGTAAGAACTGGAGCCCAATGCGAGATACAAAATACGATGCATGCATGTCATAGGGATATTCGCATTTTCATGTCCCTGTCTTTAAAAATCAGACTGGCAGAGGCATAATCCTGGGTCGTCCCCTTCCGCTATTAAGATAACTGGACGACGGTTTTGTGGTCCTGATAAAATAAACATGTCAACAAGATATATTACTGTCACATCTATTGGCATCCGGAAGAAAAATCTCGTTCGTGACAAATAAAATACTTCCATTATTTCTTTATTTACCTACTAGGAAATCATATTATCGGAACAAAGTGGACGATAAACAAGACGGTAGGTATAGACAGCAGGCTGAGGCGCGATGCTTGCTGCTGGGTGTCGATTTTCCCACGCACTGGGCGTCACACTACACAGAATACAGGAAGTACAGCTGTAAGATTAACAACTTATCTCAACTCACCTCACCACTCATCCATAACGAGACTTTAGCAAGTGACGTAGTAAGTGTTGTGTGTAACCCGACATTGAACAATGTTGAAGAAAACGAGGGTAGATTCTCGCTTTTTGCGCTGACTCCGCCTGCGCCGGCGCAAACCGGCCGAGCGAGCAGGGCGCGGGCCCGCAGTGCTAAACGCGCCGGCAACGCGTGTGCTCATGATTAAGAACCGCGAATCGGTTCGAAACACATAGAGCGATATTCGACATTAAACACGTGAGTGACCCGTTTTCAATATATTTTAATATGCCTGGTAAAGGTCGCGGGAGTCCGCTGGATGCGGGTGGCGCAGGACCGGTCAATTTGGGACTCTCTGGGGGAGGCCTATGTCCAGCAGTGGACGTCTTTCGGCTGATATGATGATGATATCTGATTCTCACGGGTGTTTTCTATATACAATTATAATCATACTCCAATTGGTTAGTGAATTGGAAATACCAGATTAGCATGGCAAGCATAATAAATGATGGATCATTTGGAACACTTTGCGAGATTTAACAGTCATGTATAAACGTTTGCAACGTGGTTGTCATATCGACAGGTTAATTAACCAGTTAATGTAGGTATCTCATCGATTATGACAACCATGTCATAATGTATACAAACAGCAGTCATGCTGAGTCAGCGCCTATTCCACCCAGTATTGTTATTAATTTATGACTGACATGTAATATTATTAATATTGCGAATAAACGAATATGAATATTCCACACCACAACACATGAAAAGTTTTGTAGCATTTTCGTTGTAGCGTGGTGGTGTTAACGAAATTGGCATATACAACTTCCATGAAAATGGCTAGTAAAGGTTAATCTTTTTACCAATACCATATTTTTTTGTTTTACGGAGAACTGACTGCTTTAAAATGATATATACAATTACAGGATCTCATCGGTAATTAACAACACTACGATGCAAAAAAATGCTACAATATTTTACTATGTATGCTGATATCGCTCTGTGTACTGCACCTTAAGATTCAACCGTGTTTGTTCAAGACGTATACGCATAAGTTGCGTGAAATTGATATCAGCTCCTCATACGAGATGCTCTGTTTGTTCGTAGTGGATCGTTATTGCGTCGGGCGCGGGTGTTTTGGTTTTTCACACGCAACCAATGCGTCCAATTTACGGGTCGCCTTTGCTCGTGCAAAGGGGCCTCGTGGCTCAAAGAGACGTGAGGTTCATCATATACGCTTCTAACATTCTAACGTTATCCTACTTCATTTGACCGTTGTAGCTTTAGATGAATTGAAATTGATATATGTATTCTATCTTTTTCTAGCTTTCTCGCGCAACGCATCAGCTGGGCTATCACAAGACGGCGCGCGAGCTCTCTCGATTTTTCTCGCACTATCCGTCTCTCTCTTATTAGAACACTTAGAAAGAGAGGTATAGTGCGAGAAAAATCGAGAGAGCTCGCGCGCCGTCTTGTGATAGCCGTGCAGCATTGCAATTCAGCGAGGAAATGCCGCCAGCATCCTCGGTACAAATGCCTCGAGGGCCTTTTTTAGATTTAACTTAGTTTTAATTTATCTTAGTTAATGTTAATTATAATCTTGTATTCACTTTTAATAAAACCATTTAGGAAAAAAGACGAAAATTGACCATTCCCCCCTTATCTCCTCTTTCTCTTGTCGATTTCGTAACAACTAGTTTTTTCTATAAAATTCTCCGAAAAATTCTAGGTGCGGTGAGGAGAGATGACGAAATCAAACATTATTGGAGAAACAAAAGCTCACCGTCTCCGCTGGCTTGGCCATGTTGAAAGGATGGTGGAAGATCGGGGTGCCAAACGGGCATATTTGGAGCATCCAGTAGGGCGGCGACCCGTCGGACGTCCCAGGTATCGCTGGAACGACGTCGTCGACCTATACTTGCGCCACCTTAAAGCCATTAACTGGAGGGAGATGGCGCAAGATCGGGTCAAGTATCGACAACTCGTGTCGGAGGCCAAGACCCACTTTGGGTCGGTGAGCCATTGAAGATAGATATGTATGGATTCTATAGGCAGGTGTCTTTTGTAAACAAGACATGCAACTTGATTTTGATCTGTATTGTGGTGCACCAATTATCTATACTCTGAAACGGACATGGCGGGTAAGCAGATAATCATCATCATCATCAATCAGATAATATACACCTTATATATATTGTAATATGTACGAAAGGACTTACAATTAGCGAGTACCCAATTATGAAGAAACAGCTTGTTTGTGAAGATTTTCAAATACATAATTGTAATTCTTTTACGCCTAACATAATACCAAAAGTAACTCATTAGCTAATGCACAATATATATAAGGTGTATATTATCTGATTGATGATGATGATGATTATCTGCTTATAGCATTCAGTTCGCCTTTCGTACTGTAGATTCTTCTTTTGTGCCTATCTCGTTTGCCACGAATAACTCTTCTGAGCAAAATAACCCATGCTATGACCAGTAATGCGACCGTGCTTCGCTTCACGAGACATTTGGTCCTTTGAGATTGACCTAACCAAATGGGAAAAATAGTCTGAAGATTGTGACTATTGGAGAAAGACCCTGGGCAAAGGTATGGTTGCATACGTTAAAGCTTGGTTTGATATTCCGTCGTTCCAACGAGTACAGAGACACCAGCGTGCTGTTGTCCGATGCGTTGCCTACTGCAACCTGCGTGCTGTTGTGCGTTGTTGTGTGATGGAGGCATCACCGTGCACAACATTAAGCCTGCATCACACTGGCGAGGCCTGCGGTGGCGGTCCTAACTAAATTTGACAGCTGTTTCCTATTGACCGCCAGTCTGTGAGTGGCCTCATGCGGTCGTAGCTGTCGCTCCCGTATCGACTTTACGAGTCATATGTGCGTAAGTGTCGCATCTCTATGAGAGACGGTGCTTAAATCATCTTTTCATAGATGTACAAGGCCACTGATGTTAAACCTGTGTAAATAAAATATATTTATAAGCATTACAATTTCAAAGCAGGTAAAAAAAAATGTCTAAACATAACAGAATTGTTACTGAAGCGGTCAACTTTTTATTTTCAATTTTTTCATAAACCGCTCTTCAATCGACGTCAAAGGCTCCATTTTATTGACCTGTCCAAAAATGTATAGGTAAATATACCATCTCAAACAACTGTTGAAAAACCTCTCGTGCACGGTTCGCCCGCCCGTTTTCCGTTTTATGTCGAGTGAAAGCAATAGTTTTAGTACATTTTCTAACTACGAGTCTCGGTGGTCACTTTGCAAATTGAATGTTATTCGAATTGAATTCACGTGAAGTGAAAACTAGTTTGAAGAGAATTTGTTTCATTAATTCGACATAATATGTTTCCAAAATGCAGGTGAATCGGTATTCATACTAAATGCAATATTTTTTCCTTTTCAGTCAAACTCGGTCAGTATAATGACAGCAGTTGAAATGTCTCTGTTTAAAGTAGGAAGCGATTTTTTTATACCACGATGGTGGTAAACAAGCATACGGTCTGCCTGATAGTACGTAGACACCGTAGCATGTGGAGGCTTGCGATTTCAGAATAATCACAAGTGCGTTGCCTACCGTTTATTGCTTTAAAGATTTGTAAGTTACTTTTATAAAATCTTATAAAATTAGGGCCATTTGTTTCTAAATAACTATATATTATAGTAGGCAATCAGCCCCGTAAATGATTCATGAAATCGGCTAAACGAAAAATAAACGTCAATCGCATTTTCTACTTACTCATTTCATTGGGCACGGAAACACAAAGAAGTTGGCGAAGGGAACTTGCGAGGTGTTCACAAAGCGATATAATGCGAGATACGCGCCCTTCCCTTCCGGGCCATATACGGCCTATTTATTGCGAGGGTAGGTGGCGAAATTTTATTTCAAGTTAAATTTTGTCTCGAACTCACTGCAACTTATTTATGGGGTACACAATGACTCCGTTGTTGTTCCGCGCGCATGCACAATGAGAGCCAATTCGATCACATCAGCGAGCTTTGTCATCACTACTACCAATTTAGGAATGCATTACGTTTGAAGTGATTTTATTATGACACTGCTCGCTACGCGGGTAGGCCTAACTAATTTCTCATTTCGCCCCGAGCCTCGCGAGCCCTGAGCGAGGGACCGCCATTTAAATTTCATCCTAAAAGTAGGTGCCCGAATCTAATTTCGATGCGTGGAATGTCTTTTGTAGTCCTGACTTTCCGCGTTGTATTCGTTATGGAACGCAATTATTATAGGCTCGTCTTTAAGGGTCTCTATTTTAATTTACTTAGACAGTAAAATGAATAAAGTTATGACAGGAACATCTTGCGACGGCGGCGTATTGCCCCAACAGAAGTGTGCCTTGTTTTATTCATAAGCCTCTTTGAATAAAGATGAAAATATTAAAGCAGACCAGAGAAACGACGGCTTGGGGCTAATGTGGCCGGGGTTAATAGTCATACATATTAATGGAAAAAATATGTTGACCATGTCCTCGGTAAACAACCTGAAGCTAGCCGAGCGGCGATGGGCAGAGTCGCTCTATCAGCGCCTACGCCTCACATTCGGATAATTTATCTGCCAAGCCTATTAACTTCTCAATGGGTACCTATTAAAATAATCATTTAACTTATAGACTTAATTTTGGTTACAAGCTTTTATTGTCGGCTGTATTTTTAACCCCCGACGTAAAAAGAGGGGTGTTATAAGTTTGACGTCTGTGTATCTGTCTGTGGCATTGTAGCTCCTAAACGAATGGACCAATTTTAATGCGGTTTTTTTGTCTGAATGCTGACGTGATTTATTGTCAAAACCATTTAAGGTTAATACCGTAACCTTGTCATATAGAACCAAACCTGACATTTCAGTCCAAGAAAAAGAGATAGACGGAACATGACGAACAACCTAGTGAAGCCGGTTATCAACCAAGCCAAATAAGTTAAGCACACGCTCACGCACACACAAACAAATGAAATTGCACAAAATTCGAAATAAGTGATTTAGACAGCATTGTAACACGTGCTGAATAATTTTGTGCAATTTTGTTTGTATATGTGTGCATGAGCGTGTGCTAAACTTATTACGTTTGGTTGAAAACCGGGTTCACTAGGTTGTTCCTAATAGATTAAGATTAGACTTATTTCTTACACAATACAGACTTCATTATAAATTACATTCATGTCAATTTAAAAGAATCCCTATTGTGTTCGTCAATACATTGAATAAATAAAATACAACAGAATTATAGAAACAAGACATATGAGGGAAAATCAGCAAATACATTAAAATAGCATGTCAATAATGTCACCGATAAGGATCGTCATTCATATTAAGATAGGTATGTATTTAATAACAAATTAATAATATCTAAAATACAATGTCGACAACACGAGATCAGCTATAATATTTAAAATACTTAAGAGTTTCAAAAACACAAAATGATTATACAATGTCACAGTATACATTATGCAGTTAAGTCAAAAAATTCACTTAGAGAATTTAATGGTTTATCCTACAGAAAGTTTCTCAACCGATGTTTAAATGTCATGTCACATGTTTCCGTTCGTATTTCAGTAATGCTCCGTCTATCTTTTTTCTTGATCTGAGCCTGACATGTGCTGCGGGCCTTAACTATCCCTAAGCCTTTGCTATCATACATAATCTAACCTATCCACGAAATTTCTACATTTACTTATAGCCGTAGTACAAACCTCTGCAGAACCATTGAAAAAATGAATTACTAGTAAATAGTTGGACTATTTGAGAACCCTGAAAGACCTAACGATACTTTAAGTATCAAAGGGAGCACTAAAAGAAATTAAACAGCCAATTCCTCAAGCAATAAAAACAAGAAAAAAATCCGGGAGGCAATAAAAATAAAGTAAGGAACCTACTTTGTTATGACAAAAGTATCGTACCGTCCCTGGAGGACTCTAATTAGTCGCTGGGTACGATACGAAAAGTACTGATATTCCAACAGGATTGCCAATCTTGGCGTTCCATGGCTTTTAATTTCGTAGTGTCTAGTGGAAAGATATCTATTTTGTAGATATTAAGCGTATATGCGAGCGAAAAACTTTAATTATCCGTCGATTAAGAAGTATGGCGTAAAATTGTAACATTTGGGAACTTGCTTTTATTTTATTTTTGCCAATCGTTTGTATTTAATAAAAAAACTGCACTCAAATCGGCTCATCCGTTTAAGAGCTACGATGACACAGACATAACACACATATACACTTGTTGAACTTATAATACCCCTCTTTTTGTTTATTTATGGGATAAAAAATAAACTTACTATTTAGAATGTTAACATACAGAAGATTATAACGATTTAGATACCAACTGTTTTGTGATAAAACGTGGTGTTTTCGAACGTGATGCAATTTTTCTTCACAACACTCAAGTCATTCTATCTCATGCAATATTTATTACCTTCTCTACCTACGACAGTTCCAAAAGGACTCGCTATCCTGCTCCGTATTTTTCCGGAAGCCGCGCCGCAATGAAACGGACTATGAAACTTGACGATTAAAGTTTTTATGTGGAGGTTTAGTGTAATTATTACGACGTAGCCGCAGTAACAAGGTTCCGAGATCGGCTCAATTAGTTCACGCCACGCAGTTGAATTATGCACGTTTTAAAACTCGTGTAAAACCCTGTGGAACATTTGAAAATGTCGTAAAAATAAGGTTTTAAAGTGCTATATAATAATGGGGGTCCTTATTCGCTCGTAGTTGTTGTCATAAATGTTAAAAGTGTTAAAACTTAGTTTAAGGCCCGCTACGTTTGAAGAAAAACCCTATTTCTGATTAGAGTAAGGTTGTAGGTATATACCAACTGTCATTTTTCCATATAAAAGTGACATTTAGATCTAGCTGACACGCGTAGGTACAATGCGTTACGTGATCGACCCGCAGGGCGGTACTAAAAATACGATTTTATCCAAAACAATTTTAACATTCTTTACGTTACGTTACAATTAATTTATTACAATTTTAATTAAGGAAGTAAAACCGAGCGGCCCTAGAGCGCTAGTGAAAACGATATTAAAGCGATATCCCATAAAACTTACAATTATAATTAACAAGTTACAGAGTATTTGTACAGAGTATTTTTACAAATTATTTTTACAGAGTGATTTACAGTGTCTTTTTAATACTACGACGGTGGCAAATAGCATAGCCTGATGGTAAACAGACACTGTATTGGACGCACCCGATTCCAGAAAAATCACAAGATTTGTTGTGTTGATAGCTAGAGACGAACGCGGCTCTCCGACTCTCAACACACAGCATTCTCGGCAGCTCTGGCGACCTTACTCACCAGCAGGAACACAACACCACACACCTACAGAGCAAGTAGTGGTGTAATTATGGCTGTGGTCTTCGGAGGTACTGACCCAGTTAGGCTGCTCCAAATATGAGCGATATGACATTCCGCTCTTCTCTTAAATGTGTGTTGGTACAGTAAGGGAAATGTATTCACGTACCTTTTTATGCCTTATTGTCATAGCAAGAAGAGCGAAAAAGGTACGTGAATACATTTCCCTAACTGTACATTATGTAGTACGATATTTTGTTTATAATTATCACATGTTAAACGATCCGTTTATTTCTATCAAGTGATGTCAGAAAATGACGGTTGCTATCAAGTGATGTCAGAAAATGACTGTTGCTTTATCTTGTGCCCTATATCACGCGGAGATTAGATCTTCATAGGCCCATACGACCCTCCGTAATTAATGCTCATCCTCGTCTAAGAAGAATAACCGTACTATTAATGAGGATACGATTAGAAAAATATACTTATTTTCACTTTCCTTGAACTTCACATAAAATGCAAGGTGCATTAATTCCTGCCAGTCGCACCGGCGTCCTAAGCCGACTTGTAGAAAAAGTGAAACAGAATGGCGGCGTTATTTTTCCTTTGCCTCATCTCTGATGATAAATGAGTGTTTTTAGAGTTTTAGTACGCGCCACGTGCCTGTTACGGTCTGCTGTGATACTAAGTCATACTAAGGGGAACAGACTACGCACTATATCTTTAAACAATGGGGTTAATTCTGCAGCAAATGAGTCGTCTTCGTCGTCCTGAATAATTACGATACGATAGCGTACATTGTCATCATTTTAGGATACTATGAAACCAGCTATTTTTGCTTATTATTGTAGAACAAGTAAAAATGCAATGAAAAACATTTGCAGCTACGCCACGCCATGTGCGTTAAAATATACAATAAGCTGCCCGAGCCCGAGGGTATTACAGATCTACCCTTCAATAAATTTACAACTAAATTGTGTGCTTTACTTGTTAATCAATTCCACTACTCTTTAAAAGAATATTTCGTGCTACGTCATTAATTATAACTACTTTTATATTCAATTAATTTCTTTTGGTTTGTTTTATTTTTTATCAGCCTGTGTTTTTATTTTGATTTTTTAGGTACCATGTATTTTGCATGGCTTCTTAAAGCCTAAGGCCTCACAACAATATAATGTAACACCATGATGTACCACATTTATCGCAAATAAAATATTTATATTTATAAAACCTAACAAACCTCTGTTAACTAAATTGTTAATGTGATAAATAAAGACTAGCGAATTTGAATGGCATATGCCTAAAATAGGTTTGATATACGTTTACGAGTAAGGGCATAAAGGTCTCTTTTTTAACATTTGGAAGGAGATGCTCTGAGCTGAGATTTTTCTAGGGAATTTCTAGCTGTTACCGAAGTGTTGATTGATGGTAACTACCTTTGCGGTAACAGCTGGGAATAGTCCAGAACAAATAAATGAAACGTTTGACATCTCTGACTCCGCACGGCTTGAGGAGAGTAAACAGCGAGCTCGTTACAATTGTTCTCATATTTCGCGACACGCATGTTGTTTTGATTATTCATTCACTCGTCACGAACTTTGTTGATTTCCAGAATCGCTTGTGATTCCTTTCTTAAAAGCCAAATTTAATCCAATTGTCAAATAAACCATAATGCACTGTAGGTATAGAGCACATGCAATCGTCCAGAAAAAAATGCATGTATGTAGTTGTAGGTGGCCCAAAAATGTGTGCATATAAAGATACATTGCCAAGTAGGGTTAATGACTCGAACTAGGGATTCCGGGTCCGGGTGAGAAGCGTGTGGAAAAGCTTGTGAAGATCCTGTAACAAAAATAACTGACGAAATTGTTTTTTTACTCACAAAGTCGCAATAGAGGTAGGCAAAGGTACACTCAAAAGTGTACCTTTGTATTTTTTACTCATCATTTGTAAATGAATTATGAACAGGAAAAACTAACATCTTTCAATTCTGAAAAAATAAAATAACGTACACTTTAAAGTGAAAGAAAACGGCGTCAAAATATTAATACAGGACTCTATAGGTACCTGGACTAGCTTCAACTGACAAATCAGCAGCTAGTACTAACACTATTCAAATGATGTTCAACCCCAGGCTTACCACAAAGGCTATTGACTCGAAAATGACTGTGCAGTCGTGTTGGTTTACAACGGTACACATCATCGCGATCCGTTTGTGAGCACCCATTTGCGTTTGAAAGGATCATGCTCTATAATCTGGTCTCCTGAATTCAGGTGAGAGGACCAGAGAAATCGCTAAAATTTTGTAATTAGAGTTCAGTGACCCTTTTAATTTCATTTCATGTAGTTCTCATTGAGTTAGTAGTGCTAATAGTTCGTTTAATTAAATACCTTACCTATAACCTAAAATAAAATGTCATTTAATTCAAATGGTTAATAAAAAAGTGTTATTTAAAACAACGAATAACGTAACATCATCTATCAATCACTCTTGGTATTTTTTATTTCTTGGTATAAAATAAGTTACAATAGTAACTTAAAATGGTATCTAGAAATCAGGTTCACCTATTCGCCACAAAACTGCAATCTAAACAACCTCATCATCAAACGTTGAAACTTTTATGCCAATCCGCTATCCAGCGAAATGAGGGTATCCCGCACACTATTGAACTCCATTTCAACGGAGCACTCTAAAATATAACAGAATGTAAACGCAACGCTATTTTGTGTTAGGCTAACCAAGAAACGCCACATGCAAAATCCATCCATATATGCACATGTTTAAGGATCAAATTACTTCAAACTGCGCGGGGTTAAGACCCCACCACTCATCTTGGTCATAGTGCGAACATAGGTAAGGCAGTCTCAGAAGAGGTTTTGTTTTCTTTAAAATTGGATGAGGTAATATTTTTCGTTTAGTGCACCCCACGGACTCGTATCTTTTTCGCACGTTGCATTATGAATTATTAGCTGCTTTTATATTTTACTTAATAATAAAAAAAAAAAAAGTCTGATAACGGACTAGTAAAGCGTAGTTTTGTAAATACGATATTATTTAGACTGCCGTAGCAAGATGAGGTACTTTTCCCTGAATAATTAAAAAAAAAATGATACACATTAATAAAATATTTTAGATTCATGACTGATTACCTCGTTTTCTTCGCCAATATCGCATATGAGCATTCAAGTATGTATTAGTTGAATGTTCATAAAAGAACAGCTTCATATTATGTATTTCCTCATCTATGTACTTAATCACTGTTTCAATATCGTAAGATCATAAATAATAGAACTATGTGCAACACGCTCACCGCAAGCACCATTGCGATACAATCTAACAATCACTATCTTAAAGTATACTTGAGTAATGACGTAAAGAAACAAAAGCAAGAATTCGATTGAGAAGGCAAAGATGTCTGAATAACTTCGTTTCATGCTCAATGATTTTAAAAGAAGTAGTAAACCGTAGACGTTAACACGGATCGCTCATCTTTATTCAAATGACGTTCATGAATAACACAACGACTGTAAATAGGACTCCCCAAGGAGCTGAACTAGTGATAATACTGACGGAAATGTTAGGAGTAATTCGGTTCGGGATCTTTATTGGTCTTTGCTATACGAGATTAGAAATGTTCTGAATTATTAAATGCACATAGATCCTCGGCAATGATCGCGTAATGTGTTTTAAATGAGCGGGACGGAGCTCGCGTCGAGAAACTCAAGTTAAAGCGATGGTTCCAAATTATTGGGCTTGTTTTAACGCGAACGCCTTAACTCAAGCGGCAGGTGAGGTGAGGACTTTAAGTTAACGACATGTACCAATGTATACTGGGTGGAAAAATCGAATGCAACATGGATGGCAACTACCTTAAATATTGTAAATAGCACATTCTGTGTAAAGGAAACATTCCTTTGTTTTTAAAAACAATAAATTCTGCATTTAAGGATTTATGAAAAATCACTTGCCTCAGTCGGGACTCGAACCGGTCAAATGTGACAATACCATGTTGCATTCGATTTTTCCACCCTGTATGTGTATTTGATTTTAATATCCTAAAACTGGCCGGTATTCACCAAAAAAATCAAATAGAATACAAAAAACGATCGGCTGCTAGTTATTTTATTTCAATAAAATAAAATAAAAACCCGATTTCTTCCAAATTCAAATACAATTTCAAAGATTCAATTACTAATACAGAATCTTTTGAAGGATATGAATAGTAGACGATCTTTATTAGGTTGTAACTTATGATGAATCAAATTACTGAGCGAGTGCGTTAAGGTAGGCAACTTATATAAAAAAAAAGTATTTAACTAGGTACGTACAGTTTTATCAAGTAGAATAATAAAAAAAACTATTGACCCTATGCACTCAATTTAATTACTCTTAACTGAGAATATTTTAACTATGATTCAAAATATATCATAGCCAGAACCATTTGAAATATTTGAATAAGCGAAAGAATAAAGGTTTGCCGACAAAAGGCTTTGTTTGTTACTTCAAAGAGGTTGGTTCGCGATAATGGAATAATATGCAATATGCTGCAAAATGTGAGTTAAATCTGCATAATCCAACAGATTTTGTTCCTATTTATTTTCTTACAAAGTACTAAAGCAATGATACATTTTTACGATTCAACGCTTTGAGCTCCAAAAATCACAAAATACGAACTTTGCCGAAACCCAGTGTTCAAATCATTTCACGAATCTTGCTCATCTACCTCTAGCAACAGTCTCAAAAAGAGACCGAAAAACTAAGCTAAAATAAAATCTTAGTGAAATAAAATGAGCTAGAAGATACAAATGACGTGCTATTACTCTTCCAACACTTGGTGTAGAAATTGATCGACTTCCAACTACCCACCGTTATTAAATCCCTCAGTTGAGCCTGAACACATGTGTCGAGTATTTTATGCCTTATCCGGAATAATGTCACATGTCAATTCCAGGCTTGTAGGCTTTACAACGTTATTCTTCTGGTTATGCGATTTCATTTTGTGCTGTAAATCTTTTCATAGCCTTACGTCAGAGTGACGAGGAATAAACAATCTAGAAAGCAAGTTAAAACATTAAGTGGTTAAAGGCACAATAGTTCACACAAACTCAAACGGTTTATTGCGTGTCACATATGAAACAAAAGCGAAGCTATTCAGAACGATTGACGGTTTAAAATTGAATGTTTTGTCAGTGTTACTAAATAAATGTTTGAGACATTTCGTTTTTAGGACATTACGATAAAGTGCAAAATAAAACACTAACCTGCAAGTGTCGTAACCGCCCAATAATTGGGGTATAATACCCATTTGCATTATTTAATTCCAATTATATTGAAAAATATTATTTAGATTGAAACAAACAAATATGAACTTTTGTTTCCGAGTTTTCACCCACATAATTATTATAGCATTATATTTTGTAGCTTAAACATCTGAAACTAAGATTATTTTAACTGTAGATACAGTCACAGCCGGCTGAAGATCTGCACGCTCTGACACCAGAGTCCTGACATAGCTGCCTGGCTTAACAACCACACAGCTATACTCTGATTGCTCTCTAAAATTATATTTTGCCATACCTACGATTAAATAAATAAAGAGAAATCTCTTTATTTATTTAATCGTAAATATCAGCCGACCAACATTACTAGGTAATAATAAGTGCAACTACAATAATTTAGCTGGGAACTCCATTTACTTCGGGTCTAATAAAACAAACTACCTTACAGCTCAGAAGTGCATGAAAGCAGCTCGCTTGATTACACTAACTTATCGCTTCTCATGTTTATTAAATACAGGAGTTTAGATGAAGAATACAATGTAGCGAGCAAACTTGATAACTTTCCGCAAGAACACTTCATAAACCAAACGCTTAAATCTTAACCTGTGTTGGAAGACTAAGAAGACAATACACGTTCATGTAATTACTTTTATCATAAATACGTTGTCAGCGTCAACTCTGCGGTTATTTATGTAATAATAAAATAAAAAAATAATATGGATTGTATGTATTGCAATAAAACATTTTAATTTTTTAAAGAATATTTTTCTATACTAATAGAAGACTCGTGTAGAATCAAAAGGTTATTTATATAAAAGCTTTTAATTAAATACCATTACGCTACCTAAACAAATTTCCTAAAAGGTCGTAAACCTATAATAACGAAGGAAGACTCGATGATTGAGTTAAAATTGAACCTAAAATATTCGTAAATTTATAAAGGGACTGAAAATACATTGTTACTAATATATTTTAAATAAAACCACAGAATTAATAATAAATAGTAGTTAATAAACAATAAACAATACGAGAGTGAAATAACTCAAGAGAGCGGGTTGTCGTCAGATCATGCAAACAAACAGAGAATAGTGTCATTTCGCGCCAAAGTGCGAGTAGGATAAGCCTGGTAAAACATTAAATAAAGGAACCCTGAAATGAACTAGTAACTTTCGAGCTATACTATAAAGCTGCAAACTAAGTATGTGAAATAAAATCAGACACGTGTTATTGTTATTTCATTCAAACATTGTAGAGAACGTGCGAAACGGTATATTTCCGAATGTCAACCATTATTTCGAACAATCTACGAGTATTTAGTACGTGATTGAGATCGTAACTGTGAAATTATTGGCGGTGACTGCTTTAATTTAGGCTTCGGTTTTGGCTTTTATATTCATGTTATTATGTCACGCGTGTGTGCTTTAATTGTTTAAGTAACGATAATTTGTAAAAGTTGGTTGAGTGAGTTTCGCTGCTTTTTACTGAAATTTAAATGTGTAGTACTAATAATAATATATTTCACATAGGAAGCCATCAATTCTGAAGTCAGAATAGATACTTACAGCGTTTTTTCTTACTCTGGAGCCGTAGCATGGTTGGCCTTGTCACGCGATAGGTGATAGGATAGAGCGTGCGTCACTGGCTGAAACCGTTCGATAGAACGAGACGACGCTCTTATCTTGTCACTTATCGCGTGATAAGGCCAACCATGCTACTACGGCTCCTGATGGCATTTTAACACCAATCAACATGGAACAAATATTTTTCAATCGATTCTATATTTAACTAAAATTATTGCTACCTACCCAACGCCTGGTAGAAGAAACTTCTTAGACCACACGTAACTGTCCTAACTGACTAGTTATTGGGAAAGGCGAATTTTAGTTTTCATTAGGCTTGGTAGCTTATAAATATTCCGCATAATATCCATGTCATCGTGTATGCCTATGAATTGCCAATGAATACAAATTATTGTTTCCAAAGGCAGGTTTCTAGCTAAAATCCTAACCATAACGATATAGCATAATGGTGTGTTGAGTTGCAGGTTCCAGTACCTTACGAAGTGAACTGTGCTGTGAGTGCAGGAAGGTGACGACAACAGAACTGTAACTCGCACTCAAACGCAAACTTTCGCTGAGGAAGTCGTTTGCATAGAGAAAGCGTTTTTGTTTAAAGTTTTCCTTTTGTTAGTCTTAAGTGTCGATATTTTTGACGACAACACGCTATTTCAGAATAAATTTGATACAATTTCGACGCGTGAAGTTACATACATATAATAAAGGAAAGGAAATTTCCTCTTTTCCAAAAACGAATTTAATAAAGTAAATTTGTTCACGCAAAATGAAGGGTAGCAAAGCAAATTATCAGTGGGAAAGAGTCACGCACGGAGGTGGCTCACAGTATTCGCAAGATGTTTCATTTCCGCTCAACTCTTGGCGCCACTAATTAAATGTTTCGCGAACTTGTTGCCAGATTTCATTTAAATCTCGTAAAGCTAGACGCAGTAAAATGCGGAGCGTTTTTATTGCAAAAGTTTAGTTTCGCGCAGAATTGAGTTTTGCTTTTTGGAAAGTTTTTCCGTTTAGTCTATCTACATTTAAATTATTTTTGAAACAGATAAGACTGCGAAGAACAATGATAGCGCAGTCAGCTGGCTGTGGGAGTATTTGTAATTTAAATTTCCTTCCACCGAGAATCTGCAGTTTCAAACATTAATATTCAACGTGTGCAAAAATTCCTCTGATCGGTTTCCCCAGGTGTTACATGGAGCTTAAACGAGTTGAAACCACACTTTTGTTCTTGGTTGGGCCCATAAATATGTATGCATGAAACCTGCAAGTTGTACGCTCATTAATAAATAAAGTGAGTTTGTTTGTCTTAATCGAAACGGTACGTTATGTAACAATTTCTTTTTAACTCTTTAAATAAACATGAACAGTCTAGTACGAATAGATGTAAGGTAAACGTCCGAGTGCTCAACGCTGTACTAGTATATGGCATGGGCACTCTATGTCAAAGCAATATGGGTTCAATTCGAACTAAGAGGATTTTGCTTCATTCGAATTTAAGCCATGTCACTTTGACATAGAGTGTCCATGCCATACACTAGTACAGCGTCGAGCACTCGGACGTTTACCTTACCATAATGTTTTTCACCTATTGCCATGTAATAAGATAAAAAGTGATACATCACTTTTTAGGCGATTGTTTGTATGTTAACAATTATAATATTGAGCAAACATGGGACTCTGTCATGCAAAGAACACCGTGAGCTGTCATTCTTAAGGGCTTTTTCGCGAGAAGAAGATGCATGGTTATCGTTAGTGACGTCACCGAGTAAAAGTTAAAAAGTTATTACAAATAGTATTGTTAATTGTGGTTACAAAAATCGGTCAAGTGCGTGTCGGACCACGCAAAACGAAGGGTTCCGTGCCTATTAAAAAGGTCGTATCGTCACAGAAATTTTACGGCACTTACGTCCTTTTCTTTGAGGAAGGCAGTTTTTCAGCAATATCTCGAAAACCTCTGAACCGATCTTGTTCAAAACAATTTTCGGTGAATGAAATTAATGAGCCCTATGTCCATGAATTTTTCCATATTTTTAAAATACACCGTTCAAAAATTAGAGGGGGGGGGACAGAATTTTAGTCACTTTCGGGGCGATTATCTCCGACCCTATTCACTTAATCAAAAAAAATGCTAAGAAACCTTACATTTATTTTGAAAGGCCTATCGATTGATGTGCCACACGGCACGGGGGGTCACAATGAAAAATATTTTTTTGACTTTTAGTTATATGTATGGAGTGCACCCCTAAAATAGTACATTTTACAACTAGTGTGAAAAGACATTTCACACGTGTTGTAAACGACGTTTTTTAATACAATTGCGAAAAAATAATAAATTAATATATCATTGCGATAAAATATGCTTGCTTCGAAGTTATTTTTGAACGAACCCATACTTTACAAATGACACTGACAGTGACAACATACTAGTTAGAAGTTATTTCAAAAGGGCGGGCTGATTTGCTTTTAAACTTTTTTTTTCTAGGCATATGCTTGTATCATTCAGCCAAATCAAAGAACGATTTTTAGGAAAGTAAATATTTCATACATAGATGCCTAAGACAGAGTAGGCTATACAATGCAAATTCTTAATATTTTTTCGTCATTTATATGTTAATGAATACTTTAAATAAATACTCCTAGTATTCGTAAGCGTTTTTAATTTCATAATTTCCAAGTAAAAAAATCTAATATAAAATTACTGCGTTTCGAAAGTATAGTTTGGAACTAAAAAGTAAAAAGCACTAGTTCGAGAAATTGAGCTTCTCGCACGCTACGCAGCCACAAAAAGTACCACTTTTTGAGCAACTGTATCAAAAAAAAATTTTTTTGTCATTTTAATTACAAAACTATGTAGCGGCTAACAAAATACACCTATCCTCAAAATTTTATTCATATACACCTTATAGTTTTCGAGTAAAATGCCTGTGACATACGGACAGACGGACAGACGGACAGACGGACATGACGAAACTATAAGGGTTCCGTTTTTGCCATTTTGGCTACGGAACCCTAAAAAGGAATATTTTTAACTTTTACTCGGTGGCGGGACTAACGATGCATCTCTTCTCGCGAAAATGCCCTACCTATAGCAGCAGATCGATCACATAAGGTATTAGACGCGCGTCAGGTATATCTAAATGTCACTTTTTATATGGAATAATTAACTTTATAAACAAAGTTTTAACCGACTTCAATTTAGTACTCCGCCAAGTCAAATGAACATTTCCTCATTTCCTTTCCACTTTACCACATGGACTGCTTTCCGAGAGTAAATACATTGACTACAGACGAAAACCATACCACTGTATGTGGGCCAATAATATTTGAGGAGTTCCGTCGAT
Source organism: Epinotia nisella (assembly GCA_932294315.1). Taxonomy (NCBI): domain Eukaryota; kingdom Metazoa; phylum Arthropoda; class Insecta; order Lepidoptera; family Tortricidae; genus Epinotia; species Epinotia nisella. Next base: position 12,229,645 of record OW028682.1, on the reverse strand, counting down.
TTGGCACACTTGACATTTAGGACTTCATTCGTTGCTATTTTATCGGAATCAGTAACGTACTTTTACAGTATTCAGTACGAGTTCCATAAGTTTAATATAATATAATTCCATCATCTTCATCATCAGTTCCACTTCGCCAAATTTGTGATTTCCAGGTGTAAGTAAATACACTAGTTATAATGTAAATACCGAAATTACTTTTGATAACAATGGGACCAAGCTGGAAGCATATACTTTCAAATAAAAAAAGAGTTGTACGACGGTTCATAAATGACGTAGTTCTGAGGTAACAAACATTAAAAAAATACAACTGAATTATTAACCTTCTCCTTTTTTTGAAGTCAGTTCAAAATGACAGTTAAATTGTCCTAACGCGCGTTCGAAACGTTACGTGATTACCCCTCTGGGATCCTTGACGGCTGAACAATTAGATTTTTTTTGTATTCAAATTCAGTAGGTAACTTCTCTAGTTATTTTAAGCGAGATTTGTTAGGAAACACGCAAGTTTCAGAACAATTTCCAAGCAACTGTTTCCCAAATTGGCGGCCCACTTAAATTATTCATTTTGTCCTTATGATCTATGACTGCGTACTGTTTATTGAATCTCCCGGCAAACGCGGAGAGTCAATAAACGATTTTATGCTCGAATAACTATGTTAATGGCCTCTGTAACCACAACAAAAACATTCGCCTCTTGCAGACGGCTCCGCTGGGAGCTTGAGCTGGAAGGTTTTGCTCTATTTTCGTAGTTTCAACAATGGTGACCACCTTGGCGTTTTATTGGTCATTTATCTGCTCAATGGTGTATGGACGATTAGGCTGCTTTCTCAAAAGAAATATGCTTTCCCTTAGCCGCTTAGAAAGCTATTAAGATAAAATTTCCTTGTGGACAGTGGATAAATTTCATCTAATAGTGACTGATGGTATGGCTTTACGAGTATTATCGCGATATGTTACTGGTCATCTAGGTGTTTGCAACGGAGTAAATTTGGTATGTCTATGGCCTTAGGCGAGCTGATCGGCCTTGCATGGCTTTCCGTTAATTGCACCTCACAATTGACATGAAAATTAACGATACACATGAATGTGTTCATATTAATTATCATAATAATTAATCATTTCAATTGAAATTATACCAGTGCCTGTTTAATTTTTTTGTATATTGTGAGTTTCTTTATATGTGTGTTAGGTTCATGCTATTTCACAACTGGGTTCTAAAATATTGAGTAGTTATTTATTTAAATCGTAAGCAGTTCGCAAATAAAAGCTAACAAAATAAAATAAAAGACATACCTACCAGCGAATAATATATATTTTTTTGACGTAATAAATACTACGATTTCAATGGGCTAGTATATTTCGTTCCATGTATTATCTTTGTAAAAATAAAACTGAAACCACAAACCATTTTTTTCTATTTTCAGGTAAGTTCGAGCATTCGGAATTTCCTAGAACCGCGATGTCTACAAAAGGTGAGACTCTCCAATCCGAAGTGATTTATGAGGAGGTATGTTCCAATTCCCCTCAAGATCACCAACGATGAATTTACGCATCGATAAATATGTAAATCCATCAGCAAGGATAGCAAATTAATGCTTAATTTCTCTGTTCTGTTTCGCATAAATTATCGAAAATATATTCCGAAAACTCGTTTGATAAGCACCAGCGGCGAAAATTTAGGCAACCAGTTATCAAAACAAACGCTTACAAATTACTCGACGAAAACCAAATTTCCGTTCATTTAATTTCTATTCTAGCAAGTTTCAAGTGGTATTCCAATTTTCATGATTGGTATAAGTTTATCTGATTACACTTACAATTTTCAGTTAAGAGGGCGTTAAAGTGCCCACTAGCGCCACTGGTAAATAATTGTGATTATTTAAATTTAACGATAGATATTTAAAAAAGGAGGCCACTGCACACTGTATTTTGTGTTGCTAAAAAAAGGCTTGTGTTGCGCGATGTGAAATGGCAGAAAATTCATTACAATCGTGTTTTTTATTCGATCCTAATTAGGAATTAGTAATAAAGTAGTAGACACTAACCGGAGAAAAAGAAGAATAAAATAAAATATTTACAATAATGACTGGAATAGACTGAGTGTTTAAATCACTGACCTAAGTTTTCATATGCCTGACCTGGCTGAATATATTATGGGACGAAATATGTATAGATATTTAAGATCTTATGTAACCATGTATTCATTATGAATAAACCATTCATTCATTCATTCATTCATTCATTCATTCATTCATTCATTCATTCAATAAACATTAATCTAATACGAAATTTATGTATTTATCCTATTGGGGTTGTGGCATTATATACTTCCACCTAAGTCAAGGGATTTGCACAATAATGAAAAGTTCATGAAGTGGATAGCTGAACATCAGACTATAAGTTGGTCAGAAAATGTATTATTTTTGAGAATAACACTATACATGCTTCGACCATACGTGCCATCCTGGCCTCGTATTATATGCCGGACCTCGCCTTCGGCTCCGCCGGCTAAATCATACTCGTCCAGGATGGCTTACTTACTGGTCTCTGCAGTAATGTACTATTGTTGTTAAGTGATCAACATGATACATTTTGTAAATCCGACACTACTCGAGACTCGGGACGAGTGAAGAATGACCTTTCCGCACGTGTATCGAACGACGTTTTTTAATACAGTTGAACACAGTTGACAGAGAAAAATAAGAAAAACCGCAAGTAAGGAATTTGAAACTTTTATATTATACATTCTGAAACATCATTGTAATACACTTGAAAAAAAATGAAGTTTAATACAGTTCTATCTTATTTATTTTTATTAACATAATAATAAATGGTACAATTTGTACAAGGAAAAGTGAAAAGCACTAGTACGCGAAAACCAACTTTCCGCACGCTAATCAGCTACGTAAAGTAGAACTTTTTGAGCAACTGTATTAATTTTTTTATTTAATATTTTAAGTGTAGTGTACATTTACTAGTGATTTTACAAAGAAATTACTTGGAATCTAGTTTTAAATATTTTATAATTTGGTATCAGTATTTCAGTTTAGTCCAGTCAAAGTTTTTGTAATTAATAACGACTGTAAAAGAAAATGTTTGAAAATCTTATGTTTATCTTATGTGTGCCTATTGATATTGCTACAAACGTAACATTTTCACATTCAGTAGTCATATAAGTGTGACATCTGAGGGTCGGGTCGCGTATTAAACTTGCCATCGGTTCAGAAACGGCCGCGAGAAATTGAGTCCCTTATTCTGCACAGAAGGACGCAATTATCGAGAGTATCTTGACAAGATTCGCTCTTTTTGGAAGTATTGAGTGGCCACTGCGGGTGACGAATTCCATACTGGATTGATTGGGTGTAGAGGTCAAACGGCGCTTGTGACTCGGGACTTTGGATAATAATTCAATACTAACAATACCATTTCATTATCCTCCTAGCGTTTTCCCTAGTTGTGTCTTAAATGAGCCTGGAGTCGTCGTTGAAAGCTATTTTTTCTTGTTATTGCTTATTATAAGTGGAAAAAATGTAGAGTAGAGAAAAAAATAATACATAAAAAAATTGTAGAACCAGAAGTAACAGTATCATAAAAGTGATTCAGTTATGTTTGCATCTCCAGCATGTAGCAAACAAATTCTGTTGATTTGATTGATATCAAGGAAATGTAATTTATTCCATCTCAGGCGGGGAGATGCCTGAAACGTGTTCAGGAAACCCTATTTCTGTTACATGTAGAATGGGACTACCTGATAGCATCTTGTCTTGGCATAAATGTGATTATTAACCTTGATTCTCCGACTAACACCGTAACACCGTCTGACAGCTTTACGCAGATGAATCATTCCATACCTACTATAGATACTTTATTACAGTAATTAATCTTCCAAAATACCAATTAAAGTCTTGCAAATTTCGAAACAAAACTATGTAGCCTTTACATTAATAATTTAAAAAATGATGAACGCGCGCCAGCTTTATCCTTTAATTTGCCTGCGATACACAGAAACAACATTTGTTAAACCCGATTTAATTAAGCTTACATCAGAACATAATGTTGAAGCGTGTAAACAAATTGGAATCCCGTTCGTACCTGATGCATGTTTGGTTGCGAAACTCCGGGCCCGTCGGGTATTGACAGCTATTACCGCGTACGATGCCAGGACTAAAGAATAAACTGTCGATAGAATCGACTTGCATGCTCTGAATGCAGCATTTTGGTATAAATTGTAACTCTGGCCCTGACTTGAGTCTGCTTACCTACCTCATTTTCATTTTAGCGCACTACCTATCTGCATAATTGTAGTATACCTATTCAGGAATGTAAACGAGTGTTAAAAAAATACTCATTTACATTTTACTTTACAGTAACGTTCGGGATTTTAGCATTATTTAGTTTGCACTACTGGAAGGAATCTGCTTTTTGTTATTTTGCATAGTATACATATCAGCGGCATCCGTTTGAAACTTGGCATGTATTAGGTACTGGCATCTACGTGCGGGTATACTAATAAGTCTCACTCAACAAAAATAATTTATTTTGGGACAATTTACTATAGGCATCGTTTTTTATACGTCAAGTTATTCCCCTTATAATGCTAGTTTTCTAATCTTCATTTCTGAATCGCTTCCGCTTAGCAAGGGCCCTGACCCAAATCCCTACGGACTGCATCTGAAAGAGTTTTGACACTATCTAAATCCCCAGATCGAATCAAGATAGGTCGGGATATCCGCTCGTTGTTCCCGCATGGCGGTGATATTAGATTTGGGGTCATCTTATATGACGCGTTAACTAGGAAGTTACGAGCCTTTTCTGCGCGAAAGTATTAATGAAAAAGCAAAAGTGGTGACTGTCGGGTACAAGTTAAACGTGCTCAAATATAAAATTTACGGGATAATTATAAGATGTGTGTATGTAAAAATTCAAACATATAACCACCTAAAAGAACGCATCTGACTTGCCGATCGCTGTAGGTAATCAGCGCCGGGTGAAATCTACCCGTATTTATTTACAGGGCACAATTACCAGAGACCCTCGCTACTGCAATTTTGCAAATTGCCGATCTCACTTGCCGTCGGCGAGACGTCTCGAATTGCCACTCGTTTAGATGACTGCATCACGGATCCCAGTAGATGTGAACGAAAGTTGAAGGTAGAAATTACCCTGTTGTTGTGGTTGGTAATTATTAGTTCGGTTCTCACAACCCCACTCATAGTACCCACCTATTCTATTAGGCATCATAGCCAAATAACCTTTTCATTATGCATGTATAAAGACAAATTGGCATCGTAATATCCTGGCTAACTAACATGGTTTTTCAGACTTTATACTCATTAGATATTCTATTGGACTTATGTCGGGTGTCAAAATATATTATAGTGAAAATACCCTTACATCCAATATTTGACAGCTGTCATCCCAGTACAATTTATGTGATCATATGACGTTAATGTACCGATGATGTCTGTCAAATATCGACTGCTAACCTAAACCTAGGCGCAGGCCTGATAATGTGTCGGCATTTAACATCTATATGTCCATTAGCCATAAAACCTCTTATGAAATATTTTTAGATTTCTGATGAATTTGTGACTATTTGCCAGCTACTAAATATAATAAAATTTAAGCTTATTTAACTAGTTTAGGAATACGAGTAAGGCTTCGGCCGACGATGTCTCACGTAAGACCGAAATACTCTGCCTCAGCTGTACTTAGTGCAACCTTTTGTTATTTCTTGGCTTCCCAGCTTCAAGTTTCATCACTTGAGGCATCAAATAGATACATAAGATAACCTAAGTACCTACACGTGACTTCACCTGAATTTTGTATGAAATGCCTCTTAATTTTATTTTCATTTCATCTTTATTACGCATAAGTACACTGATGGTAAATTGAGCTTACATGACATGCGATGATGCGATCAACACCCAAGTTTAGAGTGCCTTTTTAGGGATCCTTCATACAATAAAAAATATAAGATTTAAATTATTGGTTATATTTTACGATGCTGAAATAATCAACCAATACATGTCAAATACACGATATCGTTCATGAAAACAAATTTCTTAGCTTGTTTGAAGATGAACCCTCTAATCACTTTAATTCACTCAAAAGCAAGAAAACATACGAAAAGTATAGAGTTGATAACAAAGTCGGCACTTGTGTATATCAAGGGCAACTGAAATAGAAATACATATTTGATGTACCTAATGCTACTTTTCAACATCAAAGAGAAATTGAATCATGGCACTTAAAGTTGCACTAATAAAATTTTCTTTGGAGAATGGACCAGCAGAACCAATAGCTGCAGTGTCGCTCCAGCTTAATCTGTTTTTCTCAAGTGTAGGAGCCAGCCTTATACATATTTGATGGAGCATGTCATTGCCTTAAGTACCTGTTAACGCTCGCCGAGGCGGCGGTAAGCCGGCTAATTGCGCTCTACGTCATTACGATCCTAAACACATAAGCTTTAAAGCCTATTATTCGTGTATACCATTTTTTATAATTTACTAACATAGTGGATAAAAATACAGGGCAGACGAACGTCATATTACTATTGCTGCTCGTGATGCTCAATTTGCTCATGATAATTCGTTTTTTAAATAATGTTATTATTAACTGTTTTGAAAGATTGATAAGTAGGTAATTCGTCAATTTACAACTGGCAATGCCCGCATAGCGGTATCACGTGATAAAATTTTGCCCAATAGGAAGCGTTTGTACCCCGCTGGTTGTTTGTGATTGCTTGATTAGTTCGACTTGTGTTGTTTTAGTATTCGTCAAATTGAGTTTTTTTGTCATTTTACTTGACATTCGCATCCTAAAGTTCGCATTCGCATTCGCGAATGTAATAAATCTGACATTCGCAACATCCCTATTCTAAATGCTCACTGGCTGTATCAGATGCTGCTGTATCTTTCGTTAATCGCGTGATATAGGTACGCAACCACAAATCGCCTTCTGGCCTGCTGTATTCACTTTACTGTTGACTCAGCTCTATTATTGGAGCGCAAGTATATGTCAAGGTTAACAGGCTGCATACAGGTTTCTCATTGCACCGCTTTAATAAAGTGAAGCATATAAATATACATTATTTAGTCTTCGAAGCGTGAAATCGTAATAAGCAAGCGAAGCGACCTTCAATGCCTAGCAGTTGGATTGGAATGCAGTTAATAAAGAAGAAACAAAATTTATTTTAAGTACTCATTCAAAAAATATCATTTTGAAGACTTATCTTGCACAACTGCGCCCTTCTCTTTTTATGGGCATCCATCTACCTCTTTTTAATTTATACACGGTGAGGAAGTTAGGATTTTGACTTGCCAAAAAGTAACATTCTCGTAAATTTGATTTTGTTTGACATTACCACCGTAAGTAACAAGTTACGCATAGGTACTTACATATATCCAAGACAACACAATCTAACGACAGTCTCCCAAAACACCAGCCCTGCTAGCATAACTCGACTCTCTACTCTACTCGCGCGCGTGAGAGACTATCTGTCACTTTTTGACAGAATTAATCAGAAAGTGACGGACAGTCTATATCGCGCGCGAGTAGAATCAGTTATGCTAGCAGGGCTGTGTCCTTAATTAGGCCTGCATCACCCTGGCGCGGCCTGCGGTGGCGCACCATAGTAAATTTGACAGCTTACTGTTACTACAAGTTTACTATTGACCGCCGCGGCCAGGCCGCCCCAGTCTGTGAGAGGCCTAACTGTGTGATTATTATAATGACACTTGCAACAACAAGACGAAATGTAAATGTAGGCTTATGCAACTGTTATGCCGTGTTATGCACTTGTCTTACAGTTGCCATAAATCGTAACTATTGCCTTGCAAAACGGGCAATTAATAAAGCCACGGACGCAACATTAAAGTTGTTCAACATGATAGAATTGTAAATTAAATTGTGCTGAAATCGATATCTAAAAACTTTGCGCATACAGGTAGTTGGTTACGCTTAGTTGGTTCTGTGAATTTTGCGTCCGACAATGTTGTAATACCCGCACTCAACGAGCTGCCTGGTCAGAACTTTGTTCATTGTTTTCTTACCTATCATATGCTTTTTTAGGGTTCCGGACCAAAAAAGTAACGTAAAGAAAAAATATGAAAAAAATACCATTCCCCCCTTATCTCCGAAGTTAACCAAGCGAAAAATTTGAAAATAATATATATGATTAATATTAACGTGAATATTACCGGAAAAGTATATAACGAGACCTCTATCTAGCGTATTCTTTTTTTATTCTTCAAAAATCATATGTTAATTTTGTTTGTAATACTTCTGTGTTTAATATTTTTTCTTCAAATTCGTATTACAGTGTTCTGAAAGTAGCTTCTAGCAAATAAAAAAAGAATTATCGAAATTAATTCACTTGATAAAGAATTATCGCTGAAAAACCAACATACATACCGAGTTCCTTGGTCGCGCAAGTTAGTAAAAATGCACCGATAAATGGCGCTGTAGGTACTCATGACTTAACTACACTATGCGTTGTTAAGATTTTTCCAAAATTAATGGGTGGGGCAAGACGGGTATGTTGTCTGATATTTCGTACGGAACCCTCGATACGCGAGTCAGACTCGCCCTTGACCGGTTTTTTTTATTGAAAGTAAATACAAGATTATGATTAACATTTACTAAAATTAATTAAAACTAAGTTTTAGTTTATCTTAGTTAATGTTAATTATAATCTTGTATTCACTTTTAATAAATAATTATGCACTACATAATTGAAATAGTTAAATCTAATAAAAAAGGCCCTCGAGGCATTGTACCGAGGATGCTGGCGGAATTTCCTCGCTGAATTGCAATGCTGGAGCCGTAGCATGGTTGGCCTTATCACGCGACAAGTGACAAGATAAGAGCGTCGTCTCGTTCTATCGAACGGTGTCAGCCAGTGACGCACGCTCTATCCTATCACCTATCGCGTGACAAGGCCAACCATGCTACGGCTCCTGATGCGTTGCGCGAGAAAGCCGTTTCGCGATTTCTGCAACTAACTTATGCGCACTGGGACCCCACGGACCGAGGGTCTCGACGCCAAAGGGTACAAAGTCGTACTCTCTGCCGAGGCCTATATATTTAAAGACTCAGAAACTTAGTATCATTTAAAAGAAATACTTGCAACGGAAGAATAGTAATAAATGTAAAAAAATCGGCTGGCTGTTTTAATTAGAGATAATGAGCGGAAGACTATGGACAACACCTGCACGGCTATCACAAGACGGCGCGCGAGCTCTCTCGATTTTTCTCGCACTTACCTCTCTTTCTAAGTTTTCTGATAAGAGAGAGACGGATAGTGCGAGAAAAATCGAGAGAGCTCGCGCGCTGTCTTGTGATAGCCGTGCTGCACGGCTATCACAGGACGGCCCGCAAGCTGTGTCGCGGCGAGATATTCTACCTGTCTCTTTTTGATTCGAACGCTTAGGAAGAGACTGAAGTCTATGTCGTCGCGAAACAGGTCGCGGGCCGTCAGTAATAGCCGTGCAGCTAGGAAGTAGTTTCCCTCGTCTCGCTGGCTTTATTTTAACCACATGACAGTTATACCCCGTCATGTTAGCTAACCATAATGCTTTATTTTACGTAAACTCTTTAAAATTGATATATCGATTTAAGGTAAGTAAGTACCTTCATACTTATGATTCAAAATTTTCGTAGGTTAGGTAAACTTAGTTCGATGACGTTTCGGAAATTGCTGTAGGTATTCATAGATGTTACAAGAACAATAAAAAAACGTATATCTCTAAATCTCCCGTACAATCCTCTCAAGAACGGTTTCACGTGTTATCCCTCGGAATAACTCAATTACACGACTCCCTATAATGGTGATACCTACAAGTAGATACCTACGTGTAGTCAGTCGACAAGTGAAATATGAGCAGTTACTGAGAATACTCCGGAATTGGATTTCTATAATATTGTTCTGGCTTCTGAGAATCTGAGCTCAACTTTTTCATACTTCCTCAAATATATTTAGTAGAAAATTGTATCATGGTTAGTTTATAATATTATGATCAAATACATTTACTGCACGAGCAATAAAATAACTGTGTATAAACAATTAATAGTACATTATGCCACAAGAACGGTAAGATATATTATGATTTACGAACGAGAGTCTATTAGAAGCCCGACGCCGAAGGCGGATGGCTTTGATGACTCGAGTTTGTAATATTCTTACCGTACATGTCACAATGTTGTTCATCACATTTGCGAGGAAATAAATAACTAGGTACAAAAGACAGAAAAATCTATTTTTCATACCACCGCACGAATCAAAAATTGACGAAATGGACAACTTCACTTCCAGATGAGTGCGAGTGGAGCGCGCAGCTTCAATATTTCATTCAACCAATCACAGAGCAGTACAGTAGTATTATTGCGGCGCGTGGCCACCAAATTTTTTTTTTCAACCAATCACAGAGCAGAACATACGAAAAATAAGCATACGAAAGGTTAAACCAATCAGATCACACCCATTACGCCCTTAGGCGTAATAATGGCTATTGTAGCTCTGTATGCTTGCGAGTTATGAAGCCCTTTACGAGCAAGTGTGATGAAAATTAAATTAACGGCGTACTTCCTTTCATTATTTATGTTAAATTTGGTATCATGCTGACATCACAGCCTGTGGACGTTTGCGACTCTAGAGGAGTCTAGCTCTTTTTACAAGCTTTAGATTAACTTGACCAGTTCGTATGTAAATATATGAGTAAAGTATGTAATAAGTAAGTTGTCCGTCATAATTTGCAATCCATTCAGTCACATGCCGTTATCCAATTGAGCTTAAATTTTATGTTTAAGTAGGTATAGTTTATCCAAACTATACTTAAACTCGATAGTACCAAAATATTGAATTGTCATCCGACAATTCAATATTTTGGTACTATCGAACTGATCTGATGATAGAGACAAAGTATTCAACCGACCGTTACCCGTTGAGTTTGGACTCGTTAGAATCGTCTCAACGTCGTTGATGACGGTATACATAAAAGTACAGTCGGCAATAAAATGAATATTTTGACTGAAACTTATTACTGATTTAAAGATTCGTTGTGGATGGTATTCAAGAAGATAAACAGCAACAAACGATTCAAACTTTCACCGTCTCGGCTTCAAAACTTGTGAATAATTTTCCCTTTGCTTAGACGTTACACCATTTCTTAGCTTGTTAAACTGGTCACGAATTGCACCTCCTCTGAATCTACTATAATGCCTTATATAAAGCCTTTATTAAACAAACCGCGATTACCGAGCGAAACTGTCTAAAAAATGTACCATCTGTAAGCTTAAAATCCACGTTTCGAGTCCATACCAGACCCATACACCATTATACGCAAACGTTAGCAGTTTATAAAACAAGCCTAGCACAACAAAAGTTACAAACCAAGTACAATGAGTCAGTTCATTTCAATTTGAGTGATAGTCAAAATATTGAATCAACAAAAAAACAACTATATAATATATATATATAATTATTGACCCTGCTCACAAAATTTCACGAATATTCGAACTGCGATTCAACTTGCACTTGAAAGAAATGCGAACTGTAGTGGAGAATTTTTTCTCCAGCCGAAACGGAGAACTTCGTTCGCTTCCCACGCTAGTTCAATAAATCGATTCCTTTAAGCTAATTATTCCTTATTTAACTTTAGACATGGAATGCAGAAATTACATAATACGTGCGGTAAATGCTTATGTACAATGATGTACTATAAAAAAGAGGTTACACGCGCTCGAAAAATGGCACACTAAAATTGAGTCAATTGGCCACAACTTGCCTCAGTTTCGAGTCGTCAATGGAAACATTAGCTGTCAGATTTGGTGGCCATTTTTATACACGGAATTTCGTATAGACAACATATCTACCCTTTTTAATATTACATGATTGCTTATGTAAGTGAATACTAATCGCAAAATTCGAAGGGACTTTAGTATTAAAGAAAGAAGGAAATTAGTACCAATCGTTTATCCAAGTACGGTCCGTGAGAATTTAGAATAGGATACGGGTCTATATGTTTATCTCGCTTGCTCTTACACGTTTTATTATGCTAAAACGACTACACCCGACCCTGGGGCGCTACCGTGAAACGAAAACGGAGTTCGTTTGTGTATATCCGTTTCTGTAGCACTTTCTAGTTCGAGTGACAGAGAGGGAAATACAAGAACGAAGTTCGTTTTCGTTTCGCGGTAGCCCCTCTAAATACTGTTAAGAGCTCGTAGACTGTACACCATATTACGTTCCTTGTGAGTCAATGTTCTGGCAAAGATACTTATATTGCGACTGAAGTACGTGATACACTTTTCGCGAGCAGTTTTTCTTTCAGGGACTGTTTAGATTAGTCGAGCAAAGATTTATTGCTGTTACGTCTGCCCGTCAGGTGGAGGCACGGCTTTATTTATGATGAAGATTGTTTAAGGGATTTGGAGGCATGCCTGTCTCCTTCTATCCTGCGATTTGCAGTGAAATTGAGTGGAACGAGTAGTATTTCAATCAGTCTATAATATTACGTAAACTTACAGAATACCGAAACCATAATATAACGTCACTGCTTGACATACAGTCAAGTGCTGTTGTGTTCCTGATAGTGAGTAGGTAAGGACGCCAGAGGTTGCGCTGAGTTGAAAATGAGGGAATTAACTCCGTGACAGTTTTGTGACGAAAATTAAGCATACAAATCACTATACCTAGATATTTTTCTAGCAGGAACAACATTTGTTTAGTGCTTGCCAGTTGCCACAATAAAAATATCGACAATCGTGCTATCGATAAGTACATACTACTTCAACGACAATACGTACATACAACCACAGACTTATATTCGCTACCTACCTAGACGCCGCGTGCACCTACACTGTAACCATATACAGAGACACAGATTTGTTTTGGGACCAAAAATGCGTTTGGGAAAAACTACATATGACATTCTGCGTCGATTTGATAGACAATTTCGGTGGGTGTGTGTGTGTGTGTGTGTTATGGAGTGACTTCGGGGATAATTAATTCAGTGACACGAAGAAAGAAAGTTACGAAAGTATTGCAAATTGTTTTCTAAATAAAATATAAATAAATTGATAGTTTTGTTATTATTATCAATTTTTTAACGCACCATATTACCCTATATATATTTGTATTTATTTACCTCTATGACGTTGAAGTGGTACTTATCGATAACAGGACTGTCGATGTTTTTATTTTGTCAATCACTTACAATAAGTCGTTCGTGCTAGAAAAATATCTAGGTATACAAATCACCTATGTGAACAATTGAACACGGGCGAGTGCCGGCTCCGCCTTGTAGAGGAACGCAGCAGGATCGCGTTCAGCATTCGACCGCGTGCTTGCCTAGTTCTCTACTATTAATGATGCAACATTTACGTATTTTTAAGTAACACTTATCTGCATAACTAATGTGTGTCTCCTCTCCACCAACGAAGTTAACAAATTGTTGTGGATATAGGTACGTTTATGGATTTCCGCAGCGGTTTTTCAATTTCCCGACGGATATCCATTATTTTCCGGACAATAAGCTACATGTTATTCCGGAGTTTGATGTATCTTTTTGACAAAAACAGGAACTGTGATTTTATACTGGAATAATTTTCAGTATTTATTATTTATTTACGTATAAAATAATAAGGTAAGGTTAGTTTCGGTTTTAGTGATACGATGCAATTAATGATTTAAAAACGGGTCTCTATTGGTTCCCATAAAATTTAAGTTCCGATTTTTTCAGTCCATACCGTAACCCAACATAATTGTTATAAGTCATATTGTAGAAAGTCATAAAATTATACAATATAAATTGGAGTTCCGATTTTTGCAAGTCATCATTATTGTTAGTCATAAAATTGGTTAGTCATAACATTCAATGTCCAGATGGGATGCCATGTCATATTATTGAAGGCAATAAACTTGCTTATTATAATTGTTGTAAAGTCTTTTTTCGCAGGTCATAATGATGGGTAGTCACGTGGTTAGTTAGTCATAACATTTAATGTGAGGGAAAACACTCGCAATAATTATAAGAAGGTATAAAATTCTTGTTCTAAATAAATTGTTGTTCTTGAACTAAAGAACCTATCCAAGTGGTTGTACGAGTCAGTATAGATTAAAAAAAATACTAATCCATAAATATTGCAATGACATATGATTTATATCCCAATTTAAGTAGTGCGTAGGATAAAAATCCCAATGTTTGTGTTGCAAGAGTATAATATTATATTTTATGCAAACAAGTGTTTCCGCTCTTTTATAAAAAAAAATAACCTCGAAGACGAAAGCGGGAGCACAGCTCCCGCTTTCTTCTTCTAACCTATCCACGATCCGAGTCGGTTTTGCCACTAAGTCCCTGTTCCTGTTGTTCTTTAATAAACTTTAACTTTATACACCACTATCTTGGCATTGGTTGATGTCAGAGAAAAGTTTATTTGACGTTTTATGTTTATTTTGATAGGTTTGATAGTAGTTTTATTATGTCTAGAAATGTTTCTGAGTAATTATCTATATACCTATGGATGTTATTGATTTGGTTTCTTAGACATAATTAACTTTAGGCATTAATACGATATGAATAACAACCATTAGTACGTTGAAATAAATGCCTTACAACATTTCTGAATAATTATCTATAGACCTTTAAACATTATAGTCATCAATTTTATGACTTTTGAGATTATAGGATTTAATATTATGGGTCATTGATATTAGAACTATTAAGCGTTATACTTAACAAAAAATATGACTACTGATATGTATGTCTATAAATTTTATGGATATCAACTTGTGACCATCGAAATTCGGAACAAAATTATGGGAAACAAAGGGCACCCTTTAAAAACGACTTTTGGGTAAAAACGACTAGTTTTTTGAAAGATTTTTGTGTTTCGTAATTTTTATATCGGACATACTAAAACATTTTTTATTGCACCATTGATACAATTATCAATTCCAAATAGAGAGGTACCTATATTTAGATCGATACAAGAAACACAACGATAAATAAAATAAGTGCAGCAAATCTAGTGCAGCGGTAGCGAAAATGTATAGGTTACGCAGTGGATCGGTAAGCCAAAGATGCCTTTTTAGATGGATTCTCGGTGCTAATTGCTTGGAGCTGTAAGTGCTGTAACTAAATTAAGATATGCGATCCATTCATCTATAATCGTGTAAGTTGAGTAAGTTCTACGGTAGTACAATCCGTTTCACTCAGTGCAAGCAATAAAAGTAAAAGTAGCTCGATGATTGATTCACTTTGCATGATAAGCAATATTTCTGTTTTCTTACGAAAATACATACATTGTGTGGAAATTTACCTTCGTGTCATGTATATATTGTTAGCTCTTTTCTTATTACAGGAAATTTCATCTATTTCTTGCGCTTTAACAATCTTGTTATTATGTTTCGTTGTTAGTTTTTTCGTAGTAGTAGTAGGTACACGGTCTAGTCGATATACCTATCTAGTTTTATCTGTCTTAGATTGTTATATTAATTTTTACATTTTTATAATAACATTTTTCAAACAACCTGGTAAATATCCTTAAAATACTTGAAATTATTGTATCTGTAGATACATAAAATCAATTTATTTATTTTTACTTTTCGGATATATTGCAAACGATTGGTTGCGAAATGACCTTACACAGACAGAAGACAATCTACATTTGATTATGCGCAATTAAGTCCCGTTTGGTAAAAATAATGTGTGAAAATCGTGATTGTTCAAATAAATATTCATAATTTTTTTTTAAAGTAAGACTTCTTTTATCTAGGTTTCATTTCATTACGAAGGTGATTTTTCCCCATTTTGTGTGTGTTATAAAGTAGATTGTATGATACAAAACTCTGTAAAGACTTAATCGGTGTTGCAATGACATTACTTCCATCTATTGCATTTAAATTGCATTTACCAGCTTGCATAATGCGATCCTCGCTAAAAGACGGTTAAATTAAACAGAGCTTTTTATAAAGTCGTGAAAATTTTCTTTAGATTGCGACTTGCTGAATAATACGATACTCTTCATGATACCGAGACGGGAAATTTTAAATTAACTAGGTACCTAAATAATACTGGTGTCGGATGGTGCTGTCGTTTAGAGGGAGGACTTACAACCTGTATTCAATGTACCATAATGAAAGGTTAGTGAATTACTTGGATTAAAATTTCGATTTGAGGAATAACAATAAGTAGAAACGTAATCTCTTACGTGCTTGTTGTATCAGTTTTATTTTATAGGGCACAGCGGAAGTCATCCGGCTTATATTTGGAGTAGCTTGACTGAGGAAGTACCTCGTCCTTATAGAAGACAGCAGGCATAGTAATATTACTTCGCGCTCCGTCAGTTTGTCAAAAAATAAAAAATCTAAATAGTTTATTTCCACAGTGACACAAATTTAAACAAAACTTGGTTTCTGTGACATACTGGTTACCGAACACTGTTATTAAGATTGATGAGATTGCCCGTATCACCTGCACTAGGCTATGACTATGACACTTTAAATTTGATTGCCCGTTATTCTACTACTAGGCACTAAAGAGTTTTTTAATACAGTTGCTCAAAAAGTGCTACTTTACGTAGCTGTTTAGCGTGCGGAAAGTTGGTTTTCGCGAACTAGTGCTTTTCACTTTTCCTTGTACAAATTGTACCATTAAATATGATGTCAATAAGATAGGACTGTATTAAACTATATTTAAACTGTATTAAACATCATTATTTTTCAACTGTATTACAATGATGTTACAGATGTTACAAAGTTTCGAATTCCTTACTTGTTGTTTTTGTTAATTTTTCGCAACTGTATTAAAAAACGTCGTTCGATACACGTGCGGAAATGTCATTCTTCACTCGTCCCGCACTAGCATCGAAATGTATAGTCGCGGAATGAAAAGGTTAGCCACTTTTCGACCTTAACAGCTTTCAAATAAGGTCGAAAAGTGGCTAACCTTTTCATTCCGCGACTGTACATTACAAGTTTAGTACACATACCTGAAGTGATCAACAAAATAATGATAGTAATTGTATTTATCCTAGAAATTAACTTTATGCTACTGACGGTATTTACGTGTTTGTTAAGTATATTTTCCATTTTTTATTTTAAGTTTGTGGTAAGTACAATGTTGTGTTCCTGGTACCCACGTTAGGTAAGGTAGTAAGAACTCCCAAGGATATAGTGCGGAACTTCTGTTGGTCTCTTTCTGTCAACTCAGCGAAACCTCGAATCCATAGAGGGTGGGTATTTCACTTAACGGCTATAGGCTACGGTATATTTACCATCAGACAGGCCGTAAGCTTGTTTACCGCCGTCGTGGCCTGAAAAAGTAGTTAAATCCTTACAAATCTTTTCTGCATTTCTAGACTAACTACATTCCATTTAAACTATCTAAAGCGACCTCCTTTATCTTATAACAACAAAATGGAGCTCGCTAATAACATATCGTCTTGAGAAATGCTTTACCAAGATCGTTGTTCAGTTCCATTGTCAGCAAAAGTGGCTACAAATCGCGAGCATTCGCCGCAGACGCACGGTGGCAGCACCAGCGATGACACACACAGAAGGACAAGAAACATAACGTAACGATACACACTAACGTCCTTTTATTCCGGGAGGGCTCCAGCGTTGGCAGCCACCCTGAATATTAATGGATAGATATTTGTTTTAATGCGCATATGAAGGCGCGAAGCCTGCCAAATGCAAGGGAGGCCGTAAACAAAACAAGTGATGTTTTATGTTTTGTCGATGTTCTAGAAAGGTGTTTACGGATTTAGAGAGGGGTTTAATTATATATCATCGAATCGATTGTTCTCGTGGGTTATGTTAATAAACATAAAATAGAAAGAAAGAAGACATTTATTCACTACACAAAAGACACACAGAGATAAAGGGAGTAGACATACAATACAATTGACACAATACTACTTATAATACTTATTTTGTATTCATTTTTTAGTCATTATTTGGTACAGTTATTTTACACACACCCTAAATCAATGGAATGCAATTCACGAGCCTTTTGATTATAGTAATATCATTTTTTTTAGATAATTGCTCTACTATAAATTCTCATCTTCTGTATTGTGTTCTTAACTTCTTAGTAATCAAGTAGGTATATATAGTACCTTACCTACTTTAGTTAATTCAAAAGACAATAGAAGCCTGTTAATAATTTAAAAAATCCATTCATAATTCTTGTAATAATTAAGAATGCCAATTGCCAAGCCCATACGGCCACGAAATTAACTCGTAAAATAAATGCAAGTTATCATTCATGTATCATTAGACATGCATTTCACACCCTAACGAGAGTTAAAACGTTTGTTTTCGCCCAACTCTCGGCGCGACCTAATTACTTAAATTTGAATAGTTTCCAGCGATCCGCCCGATAAGGTGGCGAACATAACGATGCAGATTTTCAGATTGGCGAACAGTTCGTCTGTAATACGTAGTCATACTATATTGATACAATCTTTTTTGTAGTAAAAGTCAGAATTTAATAAAAGTCGCCGAATATTCATCGCGCATGGCTCGGAGTTTATTTCTTTTTGGTGCCAACTGACGTCATGGCGCAAAAACTGAATCGCCAATTCATTCTGGTCTAGTGGTTAAGTAACAGGATTTTGGGAACGATTTCTAGGACTCGTTTTTTCAATATGACGTTGTAAGTTATATGAAAATAGTTTTCTTACACATTTTATTCGTAATTGCAGGTCCACACCACGGTTTACACCTTATCCATAATATAAAAAATTCTTAGTATTTATTACTATTTAATAATGACCTATTATTAACGTATTATTTATTTATTAATGTATTAACTACACAATAGTTATTTACGATACAAGTGCAGAAAATAGGAAATTCGCAACGAGTGGTGATAAATTAAAACACGACCGAAGGGAGTGTTTTAAATCGACACGAGTTGCGAATTACCTATTCGCACGTGTATCGTACAACGTTTTACAGTACATATGGCTCTTTAAAGTTCCAACATATGCACGGAAAGTGCTCATTTCGCACTAGTGCGGAAAAGTAACACCATGTGTACTGTAATAGTATTTTATGCAACAGTTGTATAAGAGAGGTCAAAAAAGGCGAGTGGCGTGGGTTACAATGTGAGCCGAAGGCGAACATTGTAAAGAAAGACGCCACGAGCGTTTTTTGACTTAGTTATACAACGTTGCATACAATACTTTTTCTACGACTAGCTACTATGAAATAAAATGCAAAATTAAACAAAGAATAAACTTTTCTTAAACTTTGTCGTATAGGTCCCGAGATTTAGTAGGCAACAAATGTTCGGTCACTGCTTGTGGGCTGCCCCGGTGTATTTCTGGTGTAGAAGCAATATTTTCATCGTCATCCATTATTACTTTTGAGAAACACCAACTATTTTGTTTAACAATTTATAAAATAACCGGGAATTCGGGAAACATGAAAATGAGACAAATGGGTGTCTATGGTTAACTTTGTTTTTAATTGATGTCAACTTGCCAGTACTGCCATATTAAGAATAAAGGTTTTTCTTAAGTTAGCAGCAATGCCTTTAATTGAAAAATTTCTAAAAAGTAAAAACATTCAGTGGTTTGTTAAGTTGGTAGTACCTAATGTATAGGTTTAGAAGCGTATGGCTGCTAAGCGTATCGTTTTGGCGACATAACAGCACGGTTGTGCCGTACTGTTATGGGGAATAGAGTATAGACTTTTCTGCAAACTTATTTTGTATGTCTTTATATTAGTGTTCGTGACTATGTAAATGACAGATAAAAGTACAGGAGTAGAAAAAAATAATTTTCAATATCAAATAAAGAAACTAGGACAGCAGAAGATAGAACTGCATATTTTTAGCATGAATTTGCTTAAAAGTTTTAAGTTCATTATATCCGGCAGCCCTAATGAACTGTTGAACTTTCAAATAAAAGTTGGATTCTCCGAGTTTAACTCTTTATCTTCGTCAGTCTTTTCATCTGCTTTTATGAATCGCCTTTGAATAAGACAATTTTAATGGTTTACGCCGCATTATGGAGACATAGTAACGGTTAAAAAACGACAGCGTGAATTTTTCGAAGATTTTTCGGGCTACTATTTTTAATTACAAAACGTTCATGTTTAGCGTTATATATTATAAGTATTTATTAACATAAATAACAAGATTATGATTAACATTAACTAAGATAAATTAAAACTAAGTCAAATCTAAAAAGGCCCTCGAGGCATTGTACCGAGGATGCTGGCGGCATTTCCTCGCTGAATTGCAATGCTGATGCGTTGCGCAAGAAAGCCGCCAGCTCTTCGATCACCAGTTACATCGACCAGACGTTTCGCGATTTCTGCAAATAACTTATGCGCACTATAAGTTATATTTAGTCAAGCAAGTTTTCTATTTGTCGTGAAGTGTAATAATGCTGTTTTGTTAAAATAGTACCATTTTAGGATTCAAAATATAAGTATTGTTATGACTATTATCTACCGATTAAATGAAACAATAACAATTGTATGGAAAGTTCACGCAAACGTTGAGCCTTGTAATAAAGCTATGTATGACCATATCTATGTAAATATGCGTTAATGCATACACGATCTGCAACCAAGCTTATATAGACATGTAAAATCCATACTTAATATTATAAATGCGAAAGTGTGTCTGTCTGTCTGCTACCTCGTCGCGCTCACACACTTATCGACTCAAAATTACATAATGCATCAAGATTTGTTGCTAACTCATTTTTTCGATTTTTTGAGTTCGGTCGGTTTCATTCTAAGGGTGCGAAATTTGGTATTGAGATAGTTGGGCATTTCGCGAGAAGAGATGCATCGTTAGTGACGTCACAGAGTAAAAGTTAAAAATATTATATTTTGTAACTACAATTAAAATACTATTTGTAAGACAAATAAAAGTTACAAAATGGAACATTTTTAACTTTTACTCGGCGACGTCACTAAGCATCTCTTCTCGCGAAAATGCCCATTTTTTAATCTCGGGTAAGGACATAGGATAGTTTTTATCCCGGAAATCATCCCCTTAGGAGGTGAAATGGTGGGTGAAAGTTTGTATGGAGCTACGATATGAACGAGATCCACGCGGATGGAGTCGCGGGCAGAAGCTAGTATACTATAAGAACCAAAAGATGTCATACATTTTCTAACAGCAGTCGTTCAAAATACTTTCATCAACCACCTGGCCAATTTGGAACAGGTGTTTCCTATGTAATAACAAATTACGTGTTTGCGTGCAAACTCCACTGCCGTTAGTTGTTTTCATTTGCTGATGACACCTCGAGATGCTTATCCGGTTAGTTATTTCAACAACCTGTTAATTGGTGTTCTGCCTTTTCTCCGAACTTTTTTTGACCGAATTTCATTTGCCAACCAACATTTCGCCGATGATTCACTTTGACAACCAACTATTAGTAAATTTTTGTATGACAACGTTCCATTTGGCAGAATTATTATAAAGCGGATTATTGTAATGACTCAATACTTTTGGCATACTGATCATTTGTCAAATCTTTCACTAGGCCTAACAACTATCAAACGAATAATGTTTCGTCAGTGTAACAGTGCCCTTTTCATATATGAGGCAACTTTTTACTTAAACAAAGTAAAAGATACACACTAAAACCGGATCTTTAAAACTATGACTGCTCTTGTACTTGCCTTAGACAAATATGATGCTCATTTGGTAAAAAAAAAACAAAATAGTACTATCTATCGTTAAAAAAAACATTTCACAGAGACCAGTTAGGTGCGACGACGAGCGAAGCGAGGAGGAGTGTTAGGTTTAACTGTGTCCCTACATCGCGCGAGCCGAGCGAGCGAAGCGAGCGTGCCGCGGCAGCGGCCGGCGAAGCGCCAGAACCGACTGTTTTTTTTATTCCCTCAGCATCGCGGCCCCTCATCGGTCAAAAGTCGGTTCTATGAAACCTCACTTATTGCTTAGAATCGACTTTTTATTGTTCATAAATATTAATAAAAAAACCTGTATAAGCTCTGTATGGCAGCTTTTTCAAAGTCTAATACGCATACTTTTGGCACCAGGTTAATACCGTGTTAATTTCCATGCTCCATCAATAACTCAAACATTACATCCTAAGAACGTTTGTCTTTGTTGGTGCATAAACAAAAACATAGCGGAAACGTCTTCGTCGTCAAAAAACACATTTGGTAATTATTAATTAACTAAATGTATATTATACCGACTAAACCATAAACCACATGAAAATATGTATTTCAAAAAGTTCCAATTAAAAACCGAGCCCAAAGATAGAATTGCCAAACATTTAGTTGAGAAATGAAACAATTCCATAAAATTCAATTGGAACATGATCATTCGGCGAAATGACATTATGCGTAAATTTGGTTGCGATGTGATATTCGTACATAAAACTTTCGGAGATGATTTAGAGAACCCTGTTAATTATGTGATGACGTGACTGCCCTAATTGGGGTAGACCACGACAAGATTGTTTGATGGCCTACAGAATTTAATTGAGTAAAATAATAATACGGTAAACTGAAAAACACTTTTGAAAATGGTAAGTTATCCAGCATAGTTCGAATTGCCGAAATGAAGTATGACTTTGATTAGGTACGAGGTACGAGTTAAAAAAGAACTCTTAACATTGCCAGACACAAGATTTCAAGCTTATCAGGAACGCGCGGTTTTATTAAATTTACAAAAAAAACCGGAAAAGTGCGAGTCGGACTCGCCCACCGAGGGTTCCGTACAAAATGTATAGTTTTCAGATTTCTCCATGCATACTTGCCAAAACTCATAGTTCTAGGACTACTAAGTCAACGGAAAGTACCCTATTAATTTTGATTCCCTTGAGAGTTGTCGACATATACGTTTTTCACAGCATGCCTAAACGGCCGACCGTATCTTTTTTTACGTTAACTTAGAAGTTTGATTTTTTCACAGCTTCAAGGGACTATAGATTTGAGTATATGGTTTTAATTTTAACTTGATACCTCCACGCGTTCCCGAGATAAAGGGCCTTGACATACAGACAGATAGACGGACTACAAAGTGATCCTGTAAGGGTTCCGTTTTTTTCCTTTTTAGATACAGAACCCTAAAAACAAACTTGTCCCGCCGTCATGTAATAATGTAATTAAAATAAAACTAGAAATTATTTCATATATTGGTGTCTGATCATAAATAATGTTGGTACATAGGTAGTAAATCATTCTAAATGTAAAGCAAATATTAACTGCTATCCGTGATTGCAATTTCGTTGATTCACGCAACTTCAATGAATCGCCACAGACGATCCTTATTTGGTGTTATCAAAGCTTCAATAGCAAAACGATCGCGTTTAGCCTAGCGTTTGATCATCGACAGATTCTGGTTACCGGGCAAATTCATTACGGGTGTGGTCACTGGCAAATATCTAACTTAGGCTGGACAATAATCGGGATTTGCGGGTTTAATGAGCTCAGTCCTTTATTAGTGTTGCCAAAACTGTTTGCGCGACGTAGTGACGTTGAGATTCAACTAGGAACTACATCGGCTGGTTGCGTAGGTATGACTGGGTTTGTACAATAAATAGATGATGCCATGAAAATTGATAAACATAAGTATTTTTATTTTAAAAGCCTCAAATCTATTTAAGTAATAATCATTTATACAGCTTTTATTATTATTAAAATGACGATCTGATCGTGACAACCTTTGCTTCGCGATTTTATTATTAACTCACAACACATTTATCTTGTTCAATCTCTAATGTCTGTGTTCATGAGATCATCCTGACTGCATCAAGGTTAGAAATGTCGTACTTATGTTTATAATCGATGATCTCTTAATACAACATCATTTCTCAGCTCAGCTTTTGACAGCGAGGGTGCAAAACAAAACGGTGCCCAACTGTGGCCAAAACAAAACAATAGCCAGACAAAATATGAATAAAATGAAACTTCTGATAAATATTGTCATGTCAAAATGACAATATTTATCAATGTGACCGTCCGTGGCTTCAGTGGCACGAGTTTTCGTCCGCGTCCACAGCCGTCTTTAGCTCTCAAAGGGTTAATGATCTTAAAAGTGATTTGGTATGTAAGGACATAATCCAGTTATATTAAACCCAAAATCTAATTAACAATTTTATATTATTATTTTACGTGTCCGCCTTTACACTACCTGCGAAGGCAGAGGAAGCAGTAAAGTATGTGCGTTTGAAGACCGGATTCATTCTGCGGGTCGTGAGGTTGGAATCTCTTTTTTAACGTGAATTCTTATTCCTTTGTGGCAAGAGTTCTAACAGACCACCCACCCACGTTTTCGGGGTTGGTGTAGGAACATGAATGAAACATAGCGTTATGTAAATAAAATATAATTTAATGCCTTTGCAAAATTCTCTAAGACAGAACGAATAATGAAGTTTTAATACGACACTTGTCAACCGTAGTTTTAAAATAAAAAGAAAAATAGCAGCCAGCCACTTTTGACTGAAGAGGCGCGAACATGTCGCCCCCCTTGAAGGTCTTTGCTTCAATCTGTGGGCAGTGGACATAACTTGGTAACTGGTCGTCTACAGGATCCGGAGCCAGTGAATATATCAGCAACTCGCACGACGTCATCACGGCCGGGATGTAGACCCGTTACTCGTCCCATCTTCCATTTTAGTGGAGGGACGGAATCTTCCTTAATGGTGACTAGAGTTCCTACGTCGATGTTAGAAACCCTGCGTTTCCATTTTGATCTTTCTTGCATTTGTGACAAGTATTCTATGCTCCAACGACGCCAAAAGTGCTGACGTAATTGTTCGATCCGTTAATATCGTTGGACAGCGTTACTACCAGCTGGGCAAATAGGCTCCGGTAGTGAGGTCAGCGGACGAAAGATAAGAAAGTGGCCCGGAGTGAGAGGTGACAAATCTTGTGGAGATGACGATAGTGGCGTTAATGGACGCGAATTTAGGATGGCTTCAATTTGACAAAGTGTAGTGCTTAATTCCTCATATGTGAGGTGAGCTAAACCAAGAACGCGTTTAAGGTGATGCTTGATAGACTTAACGCCTGCTTCCCATAGACCGCCGAAATTAGGAGCGTAGGGAGGCGTAAAATGGAATTGGATGCCGTCATTTGAAAAGGTATCGGGTAACTTAGCCTTGATTTCATTCCAACCACCAACAAAGTTAGACCCATTGTCACAATGAACGTGAGAAGGTTTTCCGCGACGAGCAATAAATCGTTTGAGCGTTAAAATAAACGTAGCACTCGTCATATCCGTAGCTAATTCTAGATGGATTGCCTTCGTTACAAAGCAAACAAAGACGCAAATATAAGCCTTGAGATATTTAGCGCCTCTACCCTTTTTGCTACTAATCATGATTGGACCAGCGTAGTCAATTCCAGTCACGTTAAAGGGAGCTGATTCTTCAACTCTAGCAGCCGGTAAGTCTCCCATAATGGGATAATTGACACGAGCAGCTAGCTTTCTGCAGGTGATACATTTGTGAACTATAGATCGGGCTAAGTCCCTACCTCCAATAGGCCAATACTGTTGACGTACGCAAGCCAATAGCAATTGAGGACCTGCATGCATTGACTTGATATGCTGATCTTCAAAAATCCTTGTAGTTAGGATGTCACGTTTTGGTAATATTACAGGGTGCTTGACATCAAAACTCACACTAGATTGCGATAATCTACCTCGAACACGAAGAATCCCCATGTTACATAGAAAAGGTTGCAACTTTGCGAAGGAACTGTTATGTGGGAACTCCTTATTCGAGTTTATTCTCTCAATCTCGCATGCAAAGTGTTTAGCTTGGACACTCTTGAGTATAATAGTCAGAGCCTTGTGTAATTCATCACATGACAGTGGTCCTTTGACGCGTTGTGCTGGTAGATGAATCTTTGAATTAGTGATAAAACGCAACACATATGCCAATACTCTCTTTATTTTAGTCAACGTAGAGTATCGATTGAGTATAGAATCGATCATATCGTCTGGAAGTTGTGCAACAACGGTCGAAACTATGCGCTGTTCAGGTAGGTCAACAGGGTTGATGCACTGATGCGTAGGCCACAGCCGTTCCTCTGACATTAGAAACGAGGGTCCGTGCCACCACAATTCGTGTTTCTGAATGACATCAGCTTTGATACCTCGGGAGAGGACGTCGGCCGGGTTTGCTTCACTTGCAACATATCTCCACGTATAGGGAGCAGTAGCTTCTTGGATCCGAGAAACCCGATTTCGCACAAATGTTTTCAAGTTATTTGGCTGGGTTCCTAGCCAACCAAGAACAATAGAAGAGTCGCACCAAAATACGAATTTATGAATTGTAAGCCTTAGTGATTGCTTGATCTTTTGACAGAGTCGAGACGCTACCAGTGCACCGCATAACTCGAGCCGCGGCAACGTCGTAGACTTGAGTGGTGCTACCTTGGCCTTTGCACATAGTAAACGAGAGCGGACTGTATCATTAGAATCAATAGATCTAGCATATGCACATGCTCCATATGCCATTTCAGATGCATCGCAAAAGATATGTATTTCGACTCGCTTTGGCGTGTTCTGTAGTACATGTCTGGGAATATCTAGCGCATTGAGATGGTTTAGTGTCTCAACGATTTCGTTCCAGTCACTTGCGATTTGATTTGGAACTGCGGTGTCCCAATCCAATTTCTGAAGCCATAATCGTTGCAATAGAACCTTGGTTTGTATGACCGAAGGTGACACTAGACCCAGTGGATCAAATATTTGTGATATCGTTGTTAGAATCGTTCGCTTCGTTATAGGTCCTTTGACCTCTGAAATGTCTATTTTGTAACTGAGAGTGTCAGTTGTACTGTTCCACAATAAACCTAATGTCTTGGACACAGGAGATTCGTTGAACGTGTATTCACAGTTAGCTGCCACATGGGACAGATTTTTAAGAACTGTCTCATTATTTGATCTCCATTTTCTGAGTTCAAAACATCCAGATAGTAGTTGATTGTTAATTTCTGTGCAGATTCTGGTTGCTTCGCTTTCGGTATCTGCTCCAGAAAGCAAATCATCAATGTAGAAGTCATGCTCAATTACTGTTCTGAATGAGCGGTCCTTGCATAGCAAGTGGTACTGCTTGCCAATGTCATCGGGTATCACCTTTGACATGTGGCCCATGCTTTCGTACTCGTTTATGAAGTCCTTGTAGGATTCGAAGAGCTTCGGGTTTGCATGAAGTCTTCTTTCGACTGACAGAAACCTCCCTTCAGCCATTGAGGAAGAATCGCCAAGTAAACTTGCATCTTGTTTTAATGGCACTTGTACGAGAAATCTTCCGTCTGAAAGGCGCTCTGTTGACTGCTTGAAAATCCTTTCACAAATGTGCTGTTCCTCGGTCCAGGGTTTCACTTCCGCTACTTCCTCAAGTTCCCAAAATCTTGCCAGTTGATTTTGCACTTCCATCGTAGAGGCAAAGTGATATCTTATCCATGAGGCTGCAGGGACGCTTCCTGACACCACCCATCCCAGCTTGGTCTCTTGCAGCGTTGGTTGATCCTTGCCAAGGTGGATGCGCCTTGTTTGGATTAAGTCCCAAAAAATGTCAGCTCCTAGTAAAAGGTCGATGTCTCCTGGCGTTGCGAATTCAGGATCAGCTAGATTGAGACTGTAAGGAATTTGTATTTCCTGAATGTTCATCTTGTACGCAGGGAGAGGCTCTGTTATGTTAGGGATGACATAACATTCAATAATCGCTTCAAATGTCCCATTGATAGACTCTAGATGTAGAGCACACTTGTTGGCGATCGATGATGGACGATTGTTCAACCCGGTGACAGTTGTGTTGACAGCTAACATCTTTGGCTGTAGTACCTTCGCCAGCTTTTCGGTGACGAAACATGACGTGCTGCCACAGTCGAGTAGGGTACGAACAATATGCGCATTGCCTTGGCTGTCAAATATTTTGACGCATGCTGTAGACAGCAGCACTTGGTGAGACGTCCTTGCAGTAGTTGTTATAATCTTGGAATCAGCAATGGTCTCCTGCTTGTCTGAATGCGGTTTTTCATCATCCTTAGAATGCAGCAGCGAATTGTGTCTCTTGCCACATACACGACAGCTTGAGTGCCTGCAGTTGTTGACAGTATGGCCAATTCGAAGACAGTTGTGACAAATCTTTAACTTGTTCACTATTTCCTTGCGCTTAGGTATCGCTGATGTAAGAAATTCGACGCAATGGTATATTGTGTGGTCCCCGTTGCATACCACACACTTCCACCGTGATGGCGAGTTGTTGACAGTTACCAATCCCCGGTTCACGTGAGGTCTTGAAACAGTAGAAGGCTTCGGCTTGTTGTGCCCTTCCAAGCTCTCGAGAAGATCTGCTCGTTTCTTCAAGAAGGTGTTCAGCGACGCATATTCAACCTTTTCAATAGAACCTCGAAACGATTCCCACTCCTTTAAGGTGCATGGGTCCAGTTTAGTAGTCACGATGTGAACGAGGAGTGTGTCCCAGCCGTCAGTCGCTTCTCCTAAAGCGTTGAGAGACCGAAGGCTCTTGTTGAACGTATCCATAAACTCGCGCAAGTCCTTTGATGTCTCACGTGGGTGCTTAGCGTCAAACAATGATTTGACATAATTGTTAATTAAAAGACGGTTGTTGTCATAGCGATCGATAAGAGTATCCCATGCAATAGAGTAGTTGATTATTGTAAGCTCGAGTGAGCTTATTAAATTTAACGCACAACCTTCCAAACTGGCTCGTAAATAATGAAATTTACTTATAGAATCTAGCGACTCGTTATTGTGCACCAAAGAGCAGAATGTATCTCTAAAGTGTAGCCAATTTTGGAACGTTCCGTCAAATTTTGGAAGAGATATCGTCGGAAGACGTATGTGATACGGCCTAGCATTAGAAGAACCACCATGATGAACGTCAGAGCCCCTGTCGTCTCCCTGATTGCATTTCATCATAGGCTGGAACTGACTACCCTGGCTACCATTTAGGGAGCCTGACCGTGCGCGCCTAGTGTGCGCTAATAAATCTCTAGCTTGTACCATTGCGTTTAGATATGACGTTTCGAAAATTTCCCGTTCGATATATTGCTCGTCGGGATCCTCGCACAAACATTCAATTTCTAATTGAACGTCATCAAATTCTAGCGATAATGATTCCATTTTACCGACCCTAAGCTCCAATTCCTCACGCTCCGCATCCGGTAGTATTGTTTCAGAAGGATATTTAGAAACATTCTTTTGAAAAATCGTAAGTCGCGCCTTAATGGAACCGCGTTTCCGTATTAATTTAGTTAATTCCTCTTTATTTGTCATCATTAAGTTTGATTGTGACATATTTCAAAAATTCAATAATCGGTTATGAAGTTTAAAATAAAAGTGACGTTTGGAAAATTCTATTTCAAAATTTTCAATTCGAATCCGAAATTACGTAATTTGAAAATGCAAATTTTAAGATGATAACTAAATTGTAATTGAATTCACGAAAATGCACAAGGAATGATATGGAATGGACTCACTTTCTTTCAGCCGTCGACTAACCCCACCGCAGAACCTCCTCAACCAGCTGGCAGCTCATGTACCAGCAGACATTTGATGGTCCAGGAATTCTCGGTCACATTTGTATTGGGTATTAGCGAAGATGGGAACTCTGTCGAAATAAATTGGTGATTAGGGCGATTTTCGTTTGGCCGTTGTATCCTTTACGTGGCTCCTGCACGTAGCGAGTGGGCGCTGCTTGCACGACGTCGTCTCCGTTGTTGTCGACAGTCGCGGCAGCGTGCTGCTCTGTGCCGTAGACTTTGTATGAAGCACGTATTTGTTATACAATTTGCGATAGAATGTTTACTTAACTTTGTTTAAATATCCATTGGGCACTTGTACATTCGGTCGTTTAGGACCAATAATTCATGTAGGAACATGAATGAAACATAGCGTTATGTAAATAAAATATAATTTAATGCCTTTGCAAAATTCTCTAAGACAGAACGAATAATGAAGTTTTAATACGACACTTGTCAACCGTAGTTTTAAAATAAAAAGAAAAATAGCAGCCAGCCACTTTTGACTGAAGAGGCGCGAACAGTTGGTAACCTGACACCACGTAGTTTTCATGTTTATCTTGATGTATGTAATATCGGCCTTTGTTGCAACAATCAATGCAATAAATAATTAAATAAATAAATTGGTACGCGGTTACTCCCTCCACAAATAGCGATATTTTATTGATTTAACAATAAAATTCGTGTCCGTCCTTTAGTTTAGACATTGATGTTAAGAACACCTTTTATCACCAATTAAACCGAAAATACCATAATTAAGAGATCGTTAGTAGTGGTCTCAATAAATTAATAAGCAGCGTAGCAGGCTTAGCTCTCAGGAGCATAGTAGTATTAGTTTAAGTTGATTATGTACCAATATAATTATTAATTAACTTACACTAAGAGGTTTGAGCAGTTTGGGCGCTTCAGTAACCAATTGATATTCATCTCGATGGAGTTGTGTAGAGCTTGCTGATAATTCGATTTGCCCGGTTTGTACCACGACCACGGAATTAATATTAGTACTATGCACAGAAGGTTCACTGTTAACAAATTCCCTGTCAAAAGTTGCATTGATGAAGCGAATTGATAAGCGAAGCGCGTATTCCGTATTAGCAGCGCGCGGCATCCACTAACATAGGTACCAAATAAGTTGGTGGCAATACCGGGATCCCGGTATTGTAGTAGTAATAAATACCGGGATTGCATGCCCTAGTGGTCGGCATGTACTTGTAGCGGCGCGCCGAAATCACGGAGTGAGCCGTCCCTGTTACGACTAGTAAACGGGCCCTAAGCTCGGTGGCTCACAGAACGATCTCGATTTCCGGTAGTATATAGTATCTGTAACCGATATCTCAATATACATCATTTCCGTCCATATGCCACTGAATTTTGCGTGTTTGTTTACTGCCGCAATATATTTGAGGGCTTAAATGAATTCAATGTTTTATTTAAATTGATTGTAAAGGTGGCAAAACAAGCATACGGCCTGCCTGATGGTAAATAGTCACCGTAGCCTAAGGACGCTTGCGACCCCAGAAGAATAACAAGCGTGTTGCGTAATTGCATTTGTGTTTTCCAAAAGCAACACATTTCGACTTGTTTGGATTAAAGAAAAATTATAGGTGGGTGCGTACCATAACAAATAACAACTCATGATATATTTTCATGTTACTAACGTTCACAAAATATATTATAAACTTTAGATATAACAAAAAAATCTATATTTTATAACGTATAACGTTTAATTATTATATTACAAGATACACTATAAATAGGTAATAAAAAAGGCATAACATACATTACCTACGCATAAAAATTATGGCAGGTCGGTGTATGTAGATCCGACGACGAGCGATGCGAGGAGTGTTAGGAAGAACTGCGACCCTACAGCGCGCGAGCCGAGCAAGCGAAGCAAGATATTTTTTTTACTAATATATATGTCTAATAAATAGTCCAGGGGATTACTCTAGTATCAGGAAGCGGAAAAAAAGACAACCACATCTACAATAAAATAAAAAAATATTTATTAGGACAACCTTCAACAATAAGACTAACATAATATTACTTTTATATGCGCAAATTATAACTAAGTACCTTATTAATTACAGAAGGACACAGCATGCATCAATTAACAGTGAAATTTAACTAAAAACAGATTACAATATGTTTACTCTTTAACTAATAATTACTAAGGCAATACATACTAAATTACTCATATTCTTTAACAACCATCCTTTCAATAGTTAGAATGAATGATTATAATAGATTTTGATCGTTACGCAAATTGATATTCTACCCGTATATACGATGAAATAAAACATTTTAATATTATGCGATTCGTTTATTATACGTTTTGATTAGGGAATGCAATAACCGGTCATATTTCTAAACCGGTTATGGTGGATAAATAACCGGTTATGGTGGATAAATAACCGGTTATGGTGGATAAATAACCGGTTATGGTGGATAAATAACCGGTTACGGTTATAACAGAAAATAACTACTAGACTACTACTAACATTCTGACTAAATGTGGCAACCCAAATACAACACTCTCATTTATAAATAAAAGTAAAAGCAGCGAAGTTGGAGTTTCACTGTATAGGCATCTCTAGAGTTAAATCTGAACTAACAAGCATGAGCGAACTTTTTCACCTTTTTTTAAGTAATTATCCAATAATTCACCACGAAAACTGTAGGTACTTATTTGTCAAAATCACAGTAAGAATGTTAATTTATTTTGATAATTTAAGTAAGAAAAAGTATAACAGTAGGTCACCGGTTTTTCAAACTTTCGAAAACCGGTTATGAAAATTTGTCTAAATAATCGGTTGTAAAAGATTTCTTCGGTTTTGGTTAAATCAATTTATTTAAAGTAGTCTTATACTACCTTGTGAGTGTTATATTAGAAGTTATTAATACGTTATATTACTTACCACATTGCACGTAGAACCGATGGCCGTTGGGGAGGAAAGGTTCTCGAGTGGCGACCACGTACCGGAAGGCGCGGCGTGGGTAGGCCCCCACAAAGTGGACTAATGACCTAGTAAAGGTCGCGGGAGCCCGCTGGATGCGGGTGGCGCAGGATCGGTCACTTTGGCACTCTTTGGGGGAGAACCATGCCCAGCAGTGGACGTCTGTCGGCTGATATGATGACTTACCCATTGTTGCTCCCTCATTCTCTGTAAAGCGCATCCTAGGGAGCTCCGCAGTCGGGCTGCTCTGAATATGAGAGAAATGACTTTCAGCTATGACCTACTATCTAAAATTTCTCTATAATTGCCATCTTCTGGGTTTTCAATAAAACAAATCTTTTGACGACCGGTTACTCTAGTGGGTATTGACGCTGCCTACGAAGCTGAAGGTCTTGGATTCGAATCCCGGTAAGGGCGAATATTCATGTGATGAGCATGAATATTTGTTTCCGAGTCTTGGATGTTTTCTATGTATTTAAGTATTTATATCTATTATGTATATTGTCATCTAGTACCTATAACACAAGCCTTTTTGAGCTTACTATAGGGCTAGTTCGATTTGTGTAAGAATGTCCCCTAATATTTATTAAGTAATTTATTTAATTAAAAAAATAATTAAATTCGGTCCTTATATCTTTATAACTTTTATAACGTTTGTGCCAACGTCTTAAATCTTATCTAAACTACTAATTACACGATCTATTCCTGTACACAGAGTACATACAAGGGTATAACAGAAGATTTAATACACCCAATCAGCAAGACTGCATTAATCGAAATTTATCGTCTGCTAATAGGACGATATGAGCAAGCATCGCCGCATGCCTCCGCGAAGGCCAACTTGTTCCTGCTACAATCTCTTTGATCTACTTGCCCCAGGAACTTGGCTAGTTTCTCGCGCTTGTTTGTAAACTTAACGTGCAGCTTAATTTGATTGTCTAGAAGTCAATTCGTTCCTGCATTGAATCGCTATAAAGTTTTTCGAAGTGCTTTTATGGAGAGACATTTTTATGGCTACGGATTTTGTGCGATGTGTTTTTCGAAGCATTATTTAAAATTCGAACGAGGTAAGTTTCAATTAATACCATTGCAATGGTTGTATAACCTTGTATACATCATACAATTCATGCCACTTGTATGTAAGTATCATGACCTCTTAAGTATATATCTCGTTGATTGATTTTACAACAGAATTACCGTACGAGTACTCGAGTGTGTAGTTATAAATTCAACCATGGAGGTTATTAATTCATTTTGAAACTTAGGAAGTACTTATACATCATTCCAGATAACATTAGAATTTTAACGGACCCATTCTACGTTTCTTCGTAAGTTTATGTAGCATATCAAATGGAAATATTGTACTAGTTTTACTTATTTTGAACGGTAAGTGCTTTTCAAAGATAGAAATACGATGGAAGGGGTAGTTACTTTGATTCGGAGGGCGACTTTGATCAAATAGGTTTTACTCCGAAATCATTGTTTTTACTTGTGGGTGAACTATGGCAGTGAATATATTAGTATTATATCTTCTGAATACTCGATTAAATGTTATTAATTTCAAATAGCTCTGCTTTTTTATACTCCATTCTAAATTATCAAAGTAGCCAATTTTTTTCTTAAACTTAAAGTACTTCCACAGTACAAATCGCATGACGATTAACACACGTTTTTTTCTAATCTTTTAAGGAGTAGGGTACGACAATAGTGTACTGTTAGTGTACCTACCAAGTAATAACATGAATCTTAAACAAATTGAAGCTCAATAAGGCTTGTGTTATGAGTACTAGACGACTATTTAAATTAATGGAATACGAAGAAAACATCCAAATCTCAGAAACAAATATGCTCATCACGCAAATATATTAATTGCCCTTACCGGGATCCGAACCCAGGATCGTCAGCTTCGTAGGCAGCGTCACTAACCACCAGGCTGAACCGGTCGTCCATAATAAGAATAATAAGAACTTTTTATAGTTAAGGTACCTAGGTATTTTATAAAGCGGAAAAGTTCGTGAGATTGTAGCTTTGCTAGTTTGTTTGTTTCTATTTATGGGGTCTACGAAAGTACTTCCGTCGCACTGGCAACTAGTCTTTAATAAGACGACAGTAATTGTAAAGTAACTTTTCTAGTGAATCTAACGGATTCTTGGATCATAATCATTCACTGCGCAACCCTTCCAAGCCCCATTTGAAGAAACGAAAAATACTAAAAGCGTTTCAAATACCCTTGAGTAATTAAGTGTAGCTTCGGCCCTGATTTATAATCGACAGCAAAAAGGAGAAATGATTATAAGATTGAATTTGTTGGTGGCTTTTGTAAATTTACAATGGACCCTGAAATTGCCGACGCTATTTCACAGAATGCTCAATTTATTCAGAAAGGACCAAAAGCTCCCGCTGTGATAACCAAAATTAAATGACAGTTGTGAGAAATCGCAAGTAAAATAAGTTAGCTATTTCGCCCGACGAGATTTAGTGCTAGTGATAGGTCTGTCCCGATCCCGACCTGGGGGGCGTCTAAACTAACTATAGTTTGATAAAATAACCCTTCTCTTACTTTATCGAAGATCTTGATAAGTTCGAATGACATAAAGCAAGAAACAAACGACTTTCTTCAGAACATTTGCAAAACCTACTCTTAAATAAAATGTAGGTAAAATTGTTACGCAGTGCAATTTTACCTACACACTTGCCACCTGTTTTTAAAAACCGATCCTGACACAAATTCTTACACTCTTTCAGTTCCTTATACATGTAGCTGGTTATCATATCATCAATAGGCTTGTGTTCTAATTTTTTTTACTATTCCATTCGGACCAGTTTTTGGAGAGGAACAAAGGTTTGTATAGGAGCAACTACAATTAAATAATACCGGACAAGTGCGAATTCAACTCGCGTGGTGCGGGTTCCGTATATAATCTAAATTTCATAAGTGTTTTTAAATACTCAAACTTCTTATAGGTTTTCCTGTAATTGACGACCGAATAGCCTAGTGGTTAGAGAACCTGACTATGAAGCTAGAGGTCCCGGGTTCGATCCCCGGTCGGGGCAAAGGTAAATTTTCGTATTTTTTCCTAAATTACTTCAAATTTGTTTTTGCTAAAATTATAAAAAAATATATCTGACATGCTTACAACAACCCAACTAGCACACTAGCGTTAAAATAACCCTTATATCATTCTTATATCGGTTCCAGCCAAGTGTTATGGTGTTAAGAATGCCTGTAAAAAAGGTATTATAGCGTGCTCTAACACCCTTATAACTACGAAAGAGGCCCACGAATTACAGGTTAAGGTGTTAGCTGAGAGTCTTATAAGAGTCTAGCTCTTACGCAGTATAAAGTGAGCATCTTACTCTTTTCTTTACCCATAAAATTATGAGACAAATATAGTCTTCCGACAAAATGGCGCAGATAGTTAATATAGGTATTAATATTTGACAGCTATGGAGTCGTATTAATTGAAAGTGAATTAAATTGGAAGTGTGTGTGACATGAAGTGAAAACAGTCTGCCCTTGTGATTTTACGGTAAGTGTATACCATGTTTCCCATCTCAATTTTAACGCGCCCACGGTTTATTAAAGATTTCTAATAAAACTTATGAACATTAAAATATACATCTAAAGTTTTTATCATTTTCTATTCTTGTTTCTTGGCCAGTGGCATGATAAATTAAGTGGCATCCATATAATGGCAAGAGTAACATAAATAATGAAGAATCTTGATGTCAAATATTGAATAACCTAATCAATTTGTAGGTTAGAGTCCACCAAAACAATGGCGAATTACCTTAAAGCTTTAGGCGTTAGTTAACTCAACTATAACGCTTATTGACTTACAACACTCTTACAGTGTCTTTAAAGTGTATCTGCCTAACACCTTAAGCGTTAGAAAAAGTTTCAATACTTACAAGAGACTTAATTCTGTTATAGAGTCTCTGCCTGTAGCTAAGACTCTTGTAAGTGTTTAAGTGTTAAAAATAGGTTAAAGCTTTAACATCTTAAGTGTAATTGCTTTGAGTAACACTCTTATAATGCTTTAGGACTTAATTATTTTTCTTAACTCCTTTATAAGACTATTAGTTATAACTGAGAACATTATAACTCACTTATAAAGGTTAAGGTTATAATAATACCCTTAGCTATTACCCAAATGTTAGTTGGGAACCCCTTTCATTTCATCACACAATATAGTTTGCGAAACTTTTTTTTTTAATTTTCCAGTTTACCCCCCAAAAGTGGCCCCCTTTTTCAGAATTCATTAATTTACTTTACGCGTCCATCTTTGGGTCACCAATTTACATATGTGTACCAAATTTCAACTCAATCGGTCCAGTAGTTTCGGAGCAAATCGGCTGTGACAGACGGACAGACAGACAACCGAGTGATCCTATAAGGGTTCCGTTTTTTCCTTTTGAGGTATCGGAATCCTAAAAACATAAATACCCATAGAAATGAGTTAAAGATGAATCTCGCTGGGCAGCCGAAATGTTTCATACTAATTGACATTGAAGTATGACGTCACAGTTTGATATTTTGTTCTAATCGTTGTATGGAAAATCAAGTAAATTGCTGTTTCGGTCGCGAATTACTGCGTTTAGGTCCTTAGTTGTTTATAATTTTGTTTCCATAAAAGCTTTAAATTTACTTATGGGCAATAAAAAAATACATATAAAGAAAATACAAAAAAAAAACTTTTTAAGCCCATATCTTGTTATGATTTTAATTATATTTCGTGATTTACATTTTATTACAATTATTTCATGGTTTAGAGTATCCATTTAGCAACACTAAGTTATCAATCTTAACTGGGTCGTTCTTCTTTTTTACCAACAATAAGTATCGTATTATTTCTGTTTTTTGCGTTTTTCAACTATTGATAATTATGGTGTTTTATTAGGACTGCATGTATGTTTTATTAGGACTAATTAATGATTTTTTCCGTCACGATAATGTTTTTTTCTTTATGGTGTTGGTGGTTTTTCAGAAAATACTCGTACTGTGACAGAGTGGCCGTTTACAGCCGAGACCACATTTTAGATTACCACTCTGTCACGCGATTCTATGAAAAACAAACTTATAAAAAAAGCACTGGATAGAGAAAGTGAAAGATTAATTAGTACTAATAGATTAATAAATGTATGGACGTATATTCAAACACTAAAACATTGCACACACACACTAACTAATGACGTACGGTAAAATGAGGACAGGCAATTGCAGGTAAAAAAGGAGAATGAATTCAACTACTCTATTGTTTATTTTCCGTTAGATTTAGAAAATGTTGCCGTGGTGGAAAACAATTTGGCAAAGTGGATCCAAATTTTAATTCAGTCCATTCAAACCCAAATGCGCCGCAGATCACAGTTAGCAAAAAAGCGCACACGTGAGTCCTACCGATTCAGTTCAATGAATCAGTCCAAATCTATCTGTCAATTGTCATTATTCTGTTGGGAAAGATATAGCACTATTTCTAAAGTTCAAACCATTTGCAATTCACCGAGGAAATGCCGCCAACCATCCTCGGTACAGTGCCTTTAGGGCCTTTCTTAGATTTAACTTAGTTTTAATGTAATTTAGTTAATGTTAACCTTCATCTTGTATTTAATTTAGAAAATAATATTAACCATTAATTGGCCCACCAATTTCGAACGGCATTAAGCTGTAAATTTAAAAAGTAATTTGGAGTTAACATTGCCTTAGTCAAATAAGTACTTACATGTTTACAAATTAAGCACAACTAAATAATTTTAAATATAATTTTGCACCCAGACCTGCATAATGTGGTCATATTTCACACGGGATAAACCCCTGATGAAAGTGGGCATTTCCCGGACATATCGACTTGATTTATGAACTGTTTAAGTACTTTTAAAACTATGGGGAAGTAAAGTCTATTTACAGTTCAACATGTTCGTGGAAACTTTTCCTACTAGTATGTATGCACTTAAGAACCAAGTTTTAGGACTTTGGTATAAGTGATACATTAATAACCACGCTGTACACCGCTTGATGCTCGTAATCAGAGGAAAACAGGCAAAACAGCTTACTAAAAGGTTTTAAGTGTTTTTATGACGTCAATTTTATTAATCCAAATTGCATGATGTATTTGTAGTATTTTAGCGCTTAGAATCGGATTATTGTGTCAAATGCAGTAACAAATTTGCATGTGACATACGGACACACACAGATGGATAATATGGTGAAACTATAAGGGTTTCGTTTTCGCCATTTTGGCGGCGCAACCTTAAAAAATAGCGTTATACTTGTGGGCGATACAATAGTTAACCGTTTCGGTAGATATAAATTAGGTACGTTCCGATGAAATAAGTTATAAAGTCGCAAAGGCGCATTATACAGGTACTTGATGTTAGGCTTTAAATAGCTTTAAAACTGTGGATGTAGGAAACAATGAACACAACGCAATAAAACAAAATTGTGAACGCTAGTACCATAACAAACATGTTTTATTATTTTACTGATATCTGTAAATTAGATATACTACGAAAGATAGTATAATCACATTGTAAACACTATTTACAAAATAAAACGGCATTGCAGTATAATTAAATGCAAAACGGTTTATTTGGAAAGAGAAGAAAAAGGAACTACATATCCCAAAACGCAGTTTAAACCGAGATAAGAGTGCAAAGTTTCATTTAGCCGAATCCAGCTGACACATACGAATGTGCGGGGCAATACGGAACTGAATACATTACAGGCGGAACGCAATTTGTCCCGACCCTACAATTTATGTCTACGGCCCACTTTATGCAAAGGAAGTGGCGAAAAAAGGAACAAAAGTTTCTTGTTTCACTTAATGAATACACACGACCACATGAAAGACTTGATATATGAAACAATGAACTTGGGAATCGTGCGCTCAATAATCTAGTTCAATTTAGGTGCTCGCTTTTTATTGGCAGGGTTTTCTGGCAGCGTGTAGACAGGTAATTCCTTGGTGATTTCCGTAAGATAAATACGTGCCAGTTTTATTGTTGGCTTACAACGGTTAACAAATTGGCGGTTAGGTAAACGTTCCAATGTTTGACACCTCAATGCCTAATATTTGACATCTATTTCATTCACCTCTATTGTTATGAATTAAGATTGAAATTGTCAAGAATTGCCAGTGTCGTGTAATGGAGCATTTAACTAAGATTAGTTGACATAGTGAACACATTATAAACCAGCACGCCATTGTAACATACACTTACATAATGTTGAAACCACTGCAGACATATAGTGTATTAACCATTTAATCAACATCCACTAATAAAATTGCAACTTTAACTCACCTAGCTGAAAATAAACAGTTAAAACGGCCATAAATAACATGGAACGATTAACAAACCGATGCCTAGAACAGGGGACCGTAATATATTCGCTAACGGATCCCAATTTGTCTGACCTAACGCAATATTCCAGTTGGCCCTATCATCCGCCCGATATATTTGTTTACTACTTCGTTATTTACTGTTTATTCTGTTTAATTCCATCTTGTTTAGGATTTTTACATACGTCGATAATATTACCGTATTAATCACAGCCAATAATTAAAATGACTACCTACTGCAGTACGAGGAAAGAGGCTATAATAAGAGCATCATAATTGGAGAAGGCTCTAGAGCATTTTCATCAACAACTTTTTTGGAAAAATAGAACCTTGTTAAATATAATTGGACTTCGACCATCTCCTCAAAATGGAATTCAAAATATTCCGTTCCATTTTTTTTACATTTAATAACCTAGACTGCAAACGAACGTTATCGATTCTTTCTGGATTTTTATAGAGCAAACATACATATCTTACACAAATTGTAGCCCCATAAGCTCAATAAGGCTTGTATTATGGGTCCAAGAAAGAGATGTCTATGCTGATCACTAATGGGCGGCTGACGGATGCAAATTACATGAAAATAATATCGAACGATAGGTATATGTAATACGTATATGACTACAACTGATTCAAAAAAAGAAAACATAATAGCAAAAAAGTTATGGAATTTTATTGTTGAAGTAAATAATCATATATTTTTCTATATTAGATATTTTTAGTCGATACCTTTTATAGTTCACTATCCACTATTCAGGGAAAATGACGTCTCTATATCTACAGTTGTAAGAGGTGCGTATTCGTAAAGTGATACTTCACCATTATTTGGAACTTTATCAGTTTTATCACCATCACTCAAATTTGTTATAAACTCTATCATAAATATTACTCGAAGTTTAATGAAAGTCTTATCCATCTTATGCTTTCGTCACCATATTGCATCTAAAAAATGCCGGTACATTTACTACATATGAGGCCGGTAAAATACCGGTAAATTAAAATCAAAACCGGTAATTTATTGAAACACGAATTAGTAAAATAATACATTTTAATGTTTATTAATGCTGCATCGTCGTGATTATACCTCAATAACCCTCCTTTTTTCATGTAAAAATGTCAATTGAATAAACTTGTAAGCGTTATCTTATGTAGGAATTGTAGAATCAAATTAATATAATCGTTTGTAGGAGCTTCATAAAATACAAACACGTTCCCGGCTCGTTCTATAAAATATAAATAATGATCTGTTTGAATAAGTATAATAGAGATGCCTTAAACATACTTTAAAAGTATACTCATCAATACAATCCAAAGAAATAGCTCTCTTCGTCATAATGGGAGGGAGAACGCCAAAAGCAAGGAATAGAAGTGTGGTAGTGCTTTTGTTCAAAAAGGGTGACAACACCCTGCTGAAGAACTACCGACCTACTTTTGGGCCATGTCTATAAACTGTTTTCGAGAGTCATAACAGATCGTCTCGTACGTAGGCTAGATGACTTTCAGCGTTCCAGCCTTCCGAAAAAGCCGGTTTCCGAAGAGGCTTTAGCACCGTAGACCACATCCATCCGCTCCATCAGGTTAAACAGAATAACCTGCCCCTCTGCTTAACAACACAAAGACAACGATAAAGCCTTCGATTCGGTCGAAACCTGGGCTGTACTACAGTCCCTCCAACGGAGCCAAGTAGACTACCGCTATATCGAAGTACTGAAGTGTTTGTACGAGAACGTCCCTGTGTCAGTCCGACTCCACGATTTGAACTCGAAACCTATTCCGCTGCAGAGGGGAGTCAGTCAAAGAGCTGCTATTTCTTCAAAACTGTTCACCGCTGCACTGGAGGATTTTTTTCAAGACTCTGGACTAGAGAAGGCTATGCTTCAACATTAACGACGAGTACATAACTCACCTACGGATTGCTGACGATCTAAGTAGTCTTGGCTGAGACCTTGGAGGACTTTAGTACGATGCTCGATGACCTCAGTAAAGCCTCCGAGCGAGTTGGTCTAAGGATGAACGAACATGGCTAAGACGAAGATCATGTGATCGTGTGCCCATGCAGTACCAATTCCCATTACAATCGGACGCTTTACGCTCGAAGTTTTATATATACCTAGGACAGACTATCTGTCCAGTTCCAGTCCTGCCGACTCTGCTGGATAGCGTTCGGGAAGCTAAGGTACTAGTTTTCGTGTAGTGACTCAGGACGAGATGGATTAGTGTATGTTGCCAGTGATGACATATGTCCATATATGTATGACAGCCTGCCTAAAATTGTTTGAATTTTTTTAAAGACAAACTAGGTACTTAACATTTTACAAAACAGTGCAAATTAAATAAAAGCTTATAATAACAAGGTGTAACGAATAAATAAATAAATAAATATTAGGGGACATTCTTACACAATTCGAACTAGGCCTATAGTAAGCTTCATTATTAAAAAAAGTATATAATTTTTTTATTAAAAATTTAATTCTCTTTTTGCGATCGATGATATTGTTTTAATTACAACTAGATATCTATACAAATATTAAAAAGAGGAAGTGTCTGTGAGATTGTAGCTTTGTAAGTTTGTATGTTTTGGGCAACCTCCGGAACCGCATATTTATGCAATTTCACCTGCGTGTAGAATAGACTTTCTGGATGGTTAAAGGCGATATTTTATCCCGAGGGTTTGCTTGTGTTTTCTGCAATACGCGGGTAAAACCGCGAGGTCAGCTGGAGTAAAATAAAAATACCTAAATTATAAGATAACAGAAGAGAAAAACTCGGTTACGTCACCGTGTATAAATTCGTTATGAGCTGCACTGACCCGAACATTAACTTTTAGTTTAATAACTAGTCAGTTTTGCTCAAACGGTCAAGAGTTTCTCTTAACTCACAAAACAACAACTTGTACGTATAATTAAATATCTCAATTAGACACGCTATGCTCTTCACCCGTAGGTAAAGGGGCAAGTAAGAGATATTACCTACATACATTGTAAAATATCAGGAATACGTTTGCTGTTGAACGGTTTGAACCGAGGTGCTTAACCAGTGAGCGTTCCAAATGAACGATCCGGGGATAGAACGATTAATATCTATGTGATGTCGACAGCAGAATTGAACCTTATACTCAAATGGATACGGTACATAATCGCCGAGAATATTCCACAGACAATCAGCGTTGAGCTCCCGAGTTCTCCAAATAGGAAAACAATTAAACAAGCTTAAACTTCCTCTGCTATACAGATTCAGCTTAATTCGATGATATTGGAATCGCACAGCATAATAAGTATTTCGTTATTGTCTGTTGTTCTATAGAATGAATAAATATTTTATTAAAAACTAGCAGAGTACCTATTACAGATAACCGAGGTGGATGAAGAAGTCTATCCCATAGACAGGTGAAAGAATTTTCGAATCGGATACGTGGTTCCGGAAAGTATCCCGAATATACAAACTTAAAAAGTTATAATCTCACAGACTTCCTCTTTATAATATTTGTGTAGGAGCATAGATAATATTAGGTAATAACTGTCCTTTCATTCGGCAGTCGGGCAAAGAGAAGTAGCTCTTAATACAGGCCTACTAACAGTTCAACCGAGTCGGGTGATACCCAGAATGGTGCGAGAGGGGTATGTTTGTGTGACGTTAGGGGGGCTTCTAGATACTTAGGCAACTATGGGCGTCTTGCTCTTACTTCCACGCTAGAACAAGACAAGACGCCCATAGTTGCCGGCCACACATTTCCGGAAAAGTATGGCCTATTTAGAAGCCCCTTTAGGGCTCATCTAGTACCCGTCTCAATGGCACTGTCATCTTTCTCGCACCGCACACCTCAGGAAGTAACTCAGTAAAACGGTATTCCTATAAGATCAATCGTCAAGATGTGGGTCGTCCTACAAACCCCACTGTAATCCGGCTAAGCAAACATTCTTTATATTAATGAAATCCAGCGTAAACATAATATATGAATGGCATACCCGCACAGCCTTAATTATTAGAACAAGGGTAAACTAAACACTGCCCTACACGGCTTCAGTGAAATTTATATGTGGACTCAGTTTGTCCCTTGTTAAATTAACTGGAATCCCTAACATTATCCAAAACTTTCTAACGGAGCCTTTTATAACTAGCCAGCGATATACCTTCTTCAACTGTGCTACTTAATAGCCGGGTCCGGCCCAGCCCCGCTATTCTGTAACATGTTTTAAGCTTTGTATTTTGAATTAATAATAATAATAAAAGGCCCGCGGGGGCAGCTTGTGAGTAATCTGGCCCTCGCCTCTGTGCTTGCCTTAACCGGCCGGCCAGAGTGGAGTCGCAAGAAACCTATGCTCCAGGATGGAAGTGTAAAATGTCATGTCCTTGGATGACAGGGATCTGGCTACCG
The DNA here is from genome assembly GCA_932294315.1 of Epinotia nisella. Taxonomy (NCBI): domain Eukaryota; kingdom Metazoa; phylum Arthropoda; class Insecta; order Lepidoptera; family Tortricidae; genus Epinotia; species Epinotia nisella. The sequence continues at coordinate 12,185,464 of OW028682.1, read as the reverse complement.
CACTCACCTCTCGACAACCTCACAGCCGCTCAGAGGTGATGCCCTATTGTCGCACTGCGCGTGCGACTGTTTTGTGGGGCCCACTTAGCGAGCTGGCGAGTCACCGTCTGCTTTTATAAAATTTTGAGACTGATTGACACGGCAGCTGTCAGCTGTGGTCTCCATAACCCATTATCCAGTCCATCCAACATTCAACTCAATAGCCCAAGACCTTAATTTCCGCCGCAGTCACAGTGCTGCACTGCAATAGCCTTTGCACCTGGCGAGGACCATTACCGGTTGTACCATGTTAGGCGCTTGCCATGTGTAACCCTTGCTTTAGATTATTGTTGTCTCAAAGGACCTTTGCGCTGTTGGATTCGGCCCCACGCATGCTTTCCAAAGGTCTGGGCCCCGATGATCCCAAGATACGGTAAAGATATACATAGTAATAAAATATGAAATGAATGAAATGAAAAATATTTATTCCGGAAACATACTAGTCCATATAGAGTAGATACATCAAAATAACGGCTTGAATGCACCTCATCTCACCAGATCCGATGTGGCGAATTAGGGCGTTCCGAATAGCCAGCTAATTAAGGGTTGGTGGTACATCGTTTTTACTCCGAAAGTTTTATCATATTGTATTTTTACGTCATATTTAGATTTCCCATTGAAGACCCAAATTTTTTAACCTGTTTTGTTTTCACCCTTCGTAAGTTTCGTAACACGCCTTGATTTTTACAGTTCGGGCTTAATGCACAATTTAATCTTGTAAAGCTGAATTCTACAGCTTATGTATTAAAATACCAATTAAACTGAAGATAAGCTGTAGTTTTAAGACAGTTAAATGTATCTCACAAATGATTCTATTCCCTTAACGACAATCAGTTTGTAAGCCTTTGAAAGACAGTACAAAAGGATTGGAGATATCAGCAGAATGAGTTGCGTTTTTAGCCGCAATAGCCGTTCGGACCACCTGGGAGTTGCCGCGATAGTGATGAGGCTCGGATCGAAATGGTTGGATGTTTTAGTGCCGTATGGACTGGACTAATTCGGGAAAACGCGGTTAATGGACTGTTATGCTATAAGTAGGTACCTAAAAGTGTAAAACTGTTTTTACACGTGAGGTACCTATCGACATTATTTTTTCTCATCATTATCCTAGTTCGCGCGTCCATTTGTGCGTCTAAAAAACGACCTTGTTCAATAAAAATAAATACATAATAATATGAGTATATTTTATGTCATATGAATTATATAGACAATCTGGTTAAAAACAACGTTTTTTTAGAAGGACTGATTTATTTAGTAACTTTTAAAACTATTTTCATTGCACATCCTAAAAATCCTCTGGCAACAAATAAAAATAAAAGAGATTTGGTAAAAACGGGCGGTGAAATAGGGCACTACACTACATTCTATGGTCACTTTTAAACGGAATTCCATCGCCAGTGCACCGAGGACGGCAGTAAAATCCCGAATCATGAATGACCACAATGAGGTAGACGCTTTTAGCGGAATTAAACATGAAACCTGGACACTCGACATGTTTTATTGATAATACTTCGTTTTTCCGATCCACCTGATGAAGGTGGATATCTGTGAATAAAATTTTACAAAATACCTATGATTTTTTTAAATACTTCATTCAGCGATTATATTTTGCGTGATTAGATTTTAGGGCTCCGTAGTCAACAAGAAACACTTATAGTTTTGTCATGTCCATCTCAGTGTGCGGCTTAACTCAATTAGGTACTAAATATATAGGAAATAAGCTAGAAAACTGTTTAGGTAACGTAACAAAATGATAAAATAAATTCTTGATAATTATTTTTTAAATGGTTGCTCTCTTTCACCTGTAAAAAAAACTATCGGAGGGAAGCAGGCATTAAAAGTTTATACGAGTAGAGTAATTTAATAGTCATTGGCTTCGACGACGGCGCTGCCCTCCCGCACATAGAGTAGCCTCGACTTTACATTTTTACCTACCTTATTGTGTTAACATCATTTTTCATTTGTACCTACCTGTTTTACATAATAAAATATCGATATCATATTGTAAATTTAATAGTCGACTAACTTAAAAAAAACTGTACTTGGAAAATAAAGTAAATTTTAACGGACGGGCAACAACGGAACCCTAAACAAATTGAAACTCGCTTCTAATTACATATTTTTGTCGTTACAAAAACAAAATTCGTTTTATGCCGAATAACAATTTCGCAATATCTGAAATGTATTAAAAAACATAGTAGATAATTCAATTTATTTGTACACAGGTACATACTATACATATTTGTTATTGAACGTATCTAAAGCTTGCTGTAAAATGAGCGTCTATTTTTGGTTCAGTCGGACGGACGACTCTTGGAAAACTGCTATTGGATATTGGGTTTAAATTTATTTAGCTCCACGCTTTCGAATGGATAACTCGATATATACCATTCGATTCCAAGTGCGATATATGATACCTTATCGGAAAAGGTTTTCTGGTAAAACACTTTTCTGATAGTCTAATCCGTAGCTAATTTTGTTATCACAAATAGTGCTTGTCTCAGTCAAGATTTTGGTCGTATACGAATAAAATTACCACCCGTGTGACCATGGCTACGAAGATGGCGGACCCGGGTTAGAATCCCGGTACGGTAAGGGCATTTTGTGTGTTGAGCACGAATAATTCTTCCTGAGACTTCGATGTTTTCTACATATATATGATTTGAGTTTATAAAAAAATGCTTTAAAATTACGCCGATTTTTATACGACTGCCCAACAAAGGTGTACTTTACTCCCTGCAATGAATTCATTATTGAATAACTATTTTACTAAAAAAAATCAGACCAATTCATACACGATTCACATATATTATCAACAAAATCAATTCCTTATAAAAAGGTAGTTGTTTGTAACTCAGTAATTAAATATCTACGGTTGGCCGCGCATCCGCACCGGAATTATTTAATGTTAAATCAATTTAATTCCTTAAATTTATTACTGTTAAAGAATTAATCACATTTCAATGCGCAAATTTCTCTTTGTATTCCGAATGCTTCATAATTATATTGCAAGCGCAAATGTGCCGAAAAACTAAGTTTTAATGAATAACCATACTTAGTTTGGTTTTGTGATACCTAGTAGTTATTTGCTTTGGTTTTTAATAAACTAATAGGTAAATAGCAAGGTTATTAAAGGAGACTAGCATTTCCTCGCGACTTCGTCCGCAACTTCCATCCTCAGTTTCATACCTTCGGTTTTTTTTCATAAAAAATATGTATTCTGTTTGGATCAAGTTTTACAGGTAGCATGTATGATCTAAATATATTTTTACCTGTTTGCATAGCTAAGTAATTAACATCAAAACATCCAGTTTCGCTTCTATAATCGAACAAGCGAGCGGAGCGAGCGACAGCTTGGGCCGATCGTTTGGCTGTCCGGTGTCCGGTGTCTGTATCATCGCAGCTTCGCATTTCTTAACCGATTCTCGTGAATTTTTGTGAGCAGCTGCGTTATTTTTTTTTGTCGAATCACTGTTTCTAAATATTTTTAGTATTATTGTATGATAGTTCACTTACATGGCAATTTTGCATGTATAATGTTTAGTAATTGTTTCAGGTATTTCATCCTTGCAGATTTGTAAGGAATGGCAATGCTGCATCGTCGTTTGATTTTATGTGAGTATTTTTTCATTATTACATTTTCCCTGTCAATGGGGAATGGATGAAAATTATAGAAATGCCTGATTATTTTTTTGGTGATAGGAATAACCTTCCTTAGCACCAGAAAAAAGTTTCAGATTTTTCAGCTGCGACAATTATTTTTGATAAATATAAACAGTTTCCTCATTTACGTTTTGGGTCAAGAACGGTAAATAGACACTTTCCTTGATCTGTCTCATATTACAAAAATCTATTTTATATATCTGTGGTAAACTGACACTGGTAATGACCAAAATAGCTGCTGCAAGTGTCAATATCATTGCCAGTGTCCGTTTACCACACATATTTAAAAAAAAATTGTAATATGAGACCGATTGAGGAAGGTGCCGTAACTGACCAAAAACGTAAGTGAGGAAACTGTTTATATTTCAAAAAAAATTGACACACCTGAAAAATCTGGAACTTTTTTCTGGTGCTAAAGAAGGTTATTCCTATCACCAAAAAAATAATCAGGCATTTCTAAAATTTTCATCCATTCCCATTGCATTAATTATTAATGTTTTACCGGTTATTGTTATCGTTGCTTTATAAACTGTCTGCAATCGAATCATTCCAGTGAAATTAAACCCATTTCCCGGAGTTTGATTGAGTTGAAATTTTGGGAAAATTAATGCAATGTTAACCTTACAGTATCACAGAAACTGTTTGATTGAGGAGCTGTATCAAAAGCTCGCCATGGGACTGGGATAATAAAGTGTTGTTCTAGTCTCGTCTCGTACGAGTCGTTCGAATCGTTTAAATGTGAGTGAGCGTGTACAGTCGCGGAATGAAAAGATTCGTCACTTTTGGACCTTAACATCATTAAAATAAAGTCGAAAAGTGACGAACCTTTTAATTCATTCCTCGACTACGAAAAAAACTGTGCAAAAAGTATTTGTCCATAAAATTTTGTCTCAAGGTTAAAGACACATGTTGTGCATATACCTACCTTATTTTTATAACTACAACCGCAAAATTATCGCCACAATATTGCTTAAAGAAAATTCTTTGTGCTAACGGAAAGTGTCCTTCAGGCTACAAAGTGTTGGCTAAGCCGACGATGGATCAAGTACAGTGCCATGGAAACACTGGCTGCTTGTACTCGTAAGATCATACTAACGCCGTGGCTTATACCGTGGAGGCGACAAAATATAGTCCTTAATACCGTCATTTACGGCTTAAACTATTTTGTTTAGGTTTTGTTGAACATTCGCGTTGAGTTCGTATTTCGCGTCAGTCGACAGTTTTGTTTTCAACCGAAATACGAAGTGACTAGTTTTGAACCAGGTTAAACTTCCGTGATTCTATAATCTATATTCTATCTCTATTATCCATGGTTATAACAGAACTGATAAGATAAAATATGAAATACACAAAAAAATGTATGATATTATGTTATTGACTTGTTTATTATCAAATTGACTTACGGATGCCTAAACGTAAACTCTGGAAATTGCCTCACCGTCAAGAATTCAGAGAAGCGGTGCGCAGACACAAATGGAGTGTCTAAAAAGCAAACTGGAAAAGTATTTTGAGCACGTACCACCTCGGCAACTGCCCCTAGGCCTCTCCGTGACTTTTAATTAATTTTGGAAAAAGTCTGTAATTAAACTGAGAATTCTGCGGAGTTCGACAATGCGTTTTACATTTGTTTTTACAAACACAGACGAGTTGTTTTCGTCGTAAGCAAAGTTGGTGAGTTAGATAATGAGGTGGAAATATCTACTTACCGGATAGGTGAGTAGATATTTTGCGTATAGAAAAGTTAATCACAGTTCAAAACATAGGCGCTAAATCAGGACAGTAATTAAAATTCAGTATTCTTAGGCAAAGCTAATTGTAGTTCCATTTTATAATATCTTATTATATTAGGAAAAATCTAAACATTCTGTATTATGTATATCTTTGTCACCGTAAAATTATAAACTTCGTCAGTTTATAATCTAACGCGTTAGATTCAGATTCAGATTCCTATTCAGATTGTTTATTGGTAAAATTAAAGAACATACAATTTATATTTTCAGTTGTCAAACATTGGTACAGAGATCATGTTGTAGAAATTCATTTATGTTGTAGCATGCCATATTAATAAGCATGTCATTCAGTTTATTTAAACACTATAGCTTGTCGAGTTTTTAATGTCAATCGGTACACGGTTATAGGTTTGGTCCGACAACACTGAGCGCCGAACGGGCCTTCGCTAGTCGTCTCCAAGGAGGTAAGGTGCCCCTTACGCGACAGTCTCTGGCTACCTTCGCCGTAGGTTTTGTATGTATGGAGGTTGGATCGAACATATTTACACGCTGTCAATATATAGACAAAAGGCAATGTTAAGATACGTTGTTTTATAAATATTTCTTGGGCTGGGTGATCGACAGGTTTACGGTCGATGATGCGTAAAGCGTAAGGCGCGTTTTTGCATTTTAAATAGCCTGTCCCCGCCGGCTGACGTCGCCCAGAGGTCGACACCTTGTATTAAAATAGAGTGAAAGTAGCCAAAATAGGCATGTCGTAGGTTTTGAGTTGTTAACGTAGGTGCGAGTCTGGACAGCGCGTAGCATGCAGAGGACACTCTATCGCATGCGTAGTCGATATGCGGGAACCACGTCAGCCCGGAGTCAGTCATGAAGCCGAGGTACCTAGTAGCGTCTATAGCGTTAATCACTATATTTAATGGGACATGTTTTTTTTTCAACTACTATATTAGTTTTGTCCACGTTTAGTAACATGCCATTAGCTGAAAACCACTTTGTCATTTGATGCATTACTAGACACAGTTTAAATCTTAAGTCGTCAATGTTAATAAACTAACCTAACCTACCCGTCAGTTTATAATCTCACTAGGTATCTAGATTATACAGTTCTTGCAATTTTACGGTGACTTACTTATACACCACGTCCGTGGCAAACAAGTGTACGGATAGCTTGATTGTAAGCTGTGTTATCGAAGCACTACTGCAGTTATTCTCGCCCCTTATAGAGTTAACCTACTTTTTTTAGGGTTCCGTAGCCAAAATGGCAAAAACGGAACCCTTATAGTTTCGTCATGTCCGTCTGTCCGTCTGTCCGTCTGTCCGTCTGTCCGTCTGTCCGTCTGTCCGTCTGTCCGTCTGTCCGTCTGTCCGTATGTCACAGGCATTTTACTCGAAAACTATAAGGTGTATTTGAATAAAATTTTGAGGATAGGTGTATTTTGTTAGCCGCTACATAGTTTTGTAATTAAAATGACAAAAAAAAAGTTTTTAAGGGTGCACTCCATACATAAAACTAAAAGTCAAAATTTTTTTTTTCATTGTGACCCCCCGTGTGGCACATCAGTCGATAGGCCTTTCAAAATAAATATAAGGTTTCTTAGCATTTTTTTTGATTAAGTGAATAGGGTCGGAGATAATCGCCCCGAAAGTCACTAAAATTCTGTCCCCCCCCTCTAATTTTTGAACGGTGTATTTTAAAAATATGGAAAAATTCATGGACATAGGGCTTATTAATTTCATTCACCGAAAATTGTTTTGAAGAAGATCGGTTTAGAGGTTTTCGAGATATTGCTGAAAAACTGCCTTCCTCAAAGAAAAGGACGTAAGTGCCGCAAAATTTCTGTGACGATACGATCTTTTTAATAGGCACGGAACCCTTCGTTTTGCGTGGTACGACACGCACTTGGCCGGTTTTTTATTAATTTAATTAATACCTACGTATAAACAATTTTTTACACAGACACGCCAAACGGACTCTTAAACTTGCCCTTTTATAATATAAATAGGCTTCTAATCCACCTTCAGGATACTTTACAGAAGAGTTAATTAGAAAATTGTACTTGAGCTTTGTTCATCACCTTAATTAAATTAGATCTCTTAATAAGACTTATAAAGGCGGCGGTCGGGTTCCAACTCCAACTGATGGGACGAGATTTGTAGCCTATCTGTCCGGCTACTTGCTAATTAATTAGAGATGACCATAAATGTGCCTGTTGTACTGTACTTATAATGCTGGTAAAATCGCCATTTTGTTTCACGAAAACAGAAATTCAAGACATAGAGGACTTCACGTCGGACGGTTCTTTGGAAATTTTCTCTCATCTACGTGTAGTATTCTATCTTTTTTAGGGTTCCGTACCTAAAGGATAAAACGGGACCCTATTACTAAGACTACGCTGTCCGTCCATCCGTCTGTCTGTCTATCCGTCTGTCACCAGGCTGTATCTCATGAACCGTGATAGTTAGACAGTTGAAATTTTCACAGATGATGTATTTATGTTGCCGCTATAACAAAAAATACTAAAAAATAGAATAAAATAAAAATTTACAACAAATGTGATTTTTTGCCGTTTTTATAGATAATGGTACGTGAGTCTTCATGCGTGAGTCTGACTCGCACTTGGCCAGTTTTCGTTAATACATCTGTAGAAGTCCGAGATATAATCATATAAGTAAGTAGACGTCGACGACGCATGGGCACTTTATGTCAAAGTGACATGGCTTAAATTCGAATGAAGAAAAATCCTCTTAGTTCGAATTTAAGGCCATGCAACGCGTCAACATAGGTATTTTAAGAGCCATAATATTGCTTTGCCATAAAGTGCCCATGCAATAGATTAGTGACGTGAGTAGACGTTCACCTTGTTTGATAGTTTTGTTTTACTAGCAGTTTGTCGCGCTGAGGCTTTATCGAGTAGATGTATCAAGCCTTTAGTCATGAACGTTAGTCTACCCTATTTCAGATAAAATGATGGATTCTACATGCCTTTTGTTTGCCAAAATTCAAAATTCGTCTTTTTTCCTAAATTACTTCAAATATGTTGTTGCTAAAATTATAAAAAATATATATCTGAGATGCTTACAACAACCCCTTTCATTTGATATGTCACACAATACAGTTTGCGAAACTTTAACTACTACACTTTTAAAAGTTTACAGGAAAACCTTATAAGAAGTTTGAATATTCAAAGTAACGAGAAAATTCTCAATATTTTACGGAACCCTCACCACGCGAGTTTAACTCGCACTTGTCCGGTTTTTTTACGTCTAGGTTAAGTGTCGTACCATTATTAATTTTACTTTATATTGTCAATGTATTGTTATTACCTATTTTCTTTGTGTTCTATGTTGCTTATCTATCGCATTAGGTACCGTATTGTAATGATAGGTTTAAATTGTTTAAAATAAATTAATAATTAACGGCATTCAGTCACTAAATCATAATCTGAATCACGCAGGACTACTCAAGAGTAAATAAAACTGGACGCTTTGTGCGGAATTGCTACCGGAGATACCAGAGGGTGTACCATTTTTTTGATCTTGAGTGGTCCAGATACTGAATTCAGTGCAAGAATTCAGACTGTTTTTCCTAACAGAGGTTTATAAAGGGACATTTTCCTTAAGCACACGCTAGCTGGATTTACAAAATGAACTTGGTTAAAAAATTCAGTCGAAACACGTCCACTGTCTCCACCAAAGAGAGCCACAATGACCGGTCCTCACGGTCGTGCGCCAACCGCATCCAGCGGACTCCCGCGACCTTTACCAGGTCATCAATCCACCTTGTGGTGGGTCTACCCACGCTGTACCTGCCGGTACGTGGTCGCCACTCGAGAACCTGTCCACCCCAACGGTCGGTTCTACGTGCAATGTCACTTAAGTTTAGCGATTCGGAGGGCTATATCGGTTACCTTGCATACACACATTAAACATTTGTTATGTCTTTCGTAATTATTTCCCAGTGTTACGTCCATGGCAACACCTTCTAATTAATGTCAAACCCGTTCAAAGTTAATACCTGCAGATTTATGTACATCCGTGGAAATGTTTCTCTCATTTATATTTCTTTAGTATCTCGGAATTCTCTGATTTGACAAGTTATTTGAAGGAGAAAATTATTTAATTAAATTCAGTCAGGACTGACATGTTTTGCGAGTTAGGCAGTATTTGGAATAGTCCTCACAGATACATGGGTTTCTGTTTAAATTTAATATTTTCTACGTCATTTACGAAAGTGACGGAGAAAAATTACATGAAAAAGTAAAAACTTAGAAGTTGGTAGTGCGATATAATACGTTTTTTTTCACATCAGTATTCAAGTATGTACTGTACCTACTTAGGCCAAACCTGACGGTAACAGAAATTATGATAAGTATTATCAATGTGTTACGTTTGACACATATTAGCTCGGACCGCAAGAAGCGCGCATTACTGTGATGTCGCGCGTCACATGTCGAGTTAAGTTGACCTCTTAAATGTGTTCAAATTAAAAGATTTTCAGAAAGTAGAAGGACTCATGTACGTATGAATTAAAATAATAAACGTACAACTGCAAGCTGCTCTGAAACAGTCTTCAATTTCCAAGCATTTCTGTCAGCTAAGCCAAATTATTTACACAGGATGTTCACAAAGGACTCGACAGCAATTTTCCTCTCTATATTTCCGTAACAGACTATTTGCAATGACAAATTTCCTGTACAACTGCAGTAGCGTTTGATGGAGTTCCAAACTCTAATCGTAAAATCGGAATAAATACGAGCAATTTCGCGACCGATTCAACAGTTAAAATTTTTGGGTTTGATATTCGCTGGAAAGTTTGCCGCAATCTTTCTGTGGGGAAATAATTTGTATGGAGGCTATTCAGCGGCCCAGCGAGGGGTTATTGCGGCGCACATCGCGACACCTGTATGTGACAGACGCCGCAGAAATTGTCCGACATCACAATATTACACTCATTGTTAACCGTGCCCCCGTTGACTGGTATGTCGACATTTTGAAATGATTGTTTGATCAGGGGAGCCCCAGGCTGCACTTGCAATATCGCCTTGCTAATTTTCTGGTTTTTCTTTTGTTCCCTCTTCGTAAAATATATTAGCAGAAAACACTTTTATTTTTTTTAATTTCCATGTCTTGATTCGTCTAGAAGGTTCCAGTCAATTTGTAACAAAATGGTATGAAAAACAATCCCAAGTGCGAGTCGGACGCACGAAGGGTTCCGTACCATTATCTATAAAAACGGCAAAAAAATTAACGTTGGTTGTACGGGGGGGGGGGGGGAGGTTGGTTGTAAGGGGAGGGGACTAGAAATCTGTCGTAAAATAAATAGGCTTTCTACTGTAGCAATATAATTTTAAAATTTTATAATACTCTGATACTGAAATGATATATTGTATACTGTTTTGAAAAAATGACACCTCGCCGAGTTTTTTACGCCAGTTCTTCTCGAGGCAGAGGTTTACTTTCCGAACCGGTGGTAGTTTATCGACATTCATAGGTGCATGTAATATGCCTAAATTGAAGAATAAATCACTTTGACTTTTGACTTTGACTTTGAGACGGACGGACTGCGGAGTCTTAGTAATAGGGTCCCGTTTTACCCTTTGGGTACGGAACCCTAAAAAACTTTTACCGTTCGTTGTTTCTGCCACCCCGTCCTTTTTTGCATACATTTTATAAAATCCAATAAATACCTCGGCTTATACAAAGTTTATAATTTTATAAAATACCTTTTTTGTCGCCTGGGACCCGAATCTATTAGGGAACGAATATTGAAATTAATTTTTATTTGAATGTAAGTGCTTTGAAATATACCTACAGCAATAGCGGAACGTAGTACTCGTATTTGCGTTATCAAAATGAAATTAGATTACTTTGATTAACTTCGGCAATTTCAAATATTTTGAAGCATCCGTAAATTTTATATTAACCATGGATGGATTTGCGTTAATGTTTCACTTAAAATTCAAATTAGGTTTTTATTGCGCTACAAGAGTGGTCATCAAATTTTTTCCATGTTTCTCGGATAGGGAGTGAGATTTTCGTTTGTATGAAATGTGTAAGAAGGCTTCTCAAGAAGCAAGCTTTCATCCTATAAGATTCACGCTCAAACGTGTTGGCTATTTATTTTTGCTGTTTAATTTACCTTTGCTTTGTTCCCTTCGCTTTTTCTTTTTCGTTGCTTACGCGGTCAAAGGTTCAGTAGGGTGTAATTCAGAGATAACTTTTAAAGTAATGCCTCTTTTAACTTCATTGTTTTGCAAATGTCCCGAAATGCACCGTTCGGGATCGGCTGACAATTTTATTACCAACCCCTCGCGGATCCGTTTAATAAAACTATTACTTTTCAACCTAATTTTTGTTGTGAAAACGGAACTCTTTATTCACCTTAAGAAATCGCATTATCTTTTTATGCCTTCATAAAAATAGGCGATATCAGTGTTAGACAAAACCGACTTATTCGTTCGTTCCGAATAAATAATATCGAATTTCAATTCCAATTTTCCGATTCGATTCTAACAAAGGATTTTCATGCATAGGAGAGCCCTGAGTGGTATTATGTGGCCTTAGGTCAATATAAATGATGAGGTACTCCAGTACAGGGAGCTCTCGAAATCGCTGACGCTTAGTGGGCGGTGGTTCCGCCTCCGGTTCTCTTAATTGGTAAATCTTAGCTGACGCTGTTCTTTGCAATTAGGGAGGCTGTATGCAACGCAGTTCGATTAAATGCATATTACCTACGCTGCAGTTTGTAGGTTTGTGGCTAGTCTGTACTGTGGTACGTAGTTTGGACCATATATCATTAATTGAGATTGTAGCTTGGTTAAGATTAATGCCAATTGATTAACGGATTCCCTGTTAGACTGTTTTGATATACCTATTACATAGCTAGTATTTAAACATTTGCATTTAGAAACATATTTGACATAATTATGAGGATTTTGTGAGTTCGGTCATTTCCCGTACTACTCATCGTATTTCAAATATCTATTCTTTCACAAGTATTTAGAAAGGACCTTCTTTAAGGCCTTAAGTTATATAAGTATTTTCTACTGTAAAGCGGATAAAGCCGCGAGCGCACCTAGGATTGTTTTTATAATCATAAGCCTGAGCACTTTCCTGCTACTTTCTGGTGTGAAGAAGAGCGCTAGCGCGCGGCCCATCCCATGCAAAAACTTGAATTTCGAGCCGCCGCAGTATTTCCTCCACCAAATCAAAATCTATGAATATGATTATTGTACTTAACATAGATTAACTAAGAGTTTCACTATGTCCCTTTGTTCTGATTTATGTGAGAACTGATTTGATTAAAGAACTAGACCCGCTTGTAAAACGCTAAGAATACGCTAAATTTACCATCGCCTACAGAAATCAAATGTCCAAAAAGTTAAAAAAAGGAAACATAGAGACATATAACAACTCTTCGTTAATCTATATTAGAAAAAATATTTACATATAAATATAAGGTCTTCTAGAGTCCGCTGGATGCGGGTGGCGCAGGACCGGTCACTTAGGCACTCTTTGGGGCAGGCCTATGTCCAGCAGTGGACGTCTTGCGGCTGATATGATGATGATGATGACGTCTTCTACATTTGACGGAGAAAATAGGGGACTAGGGCGGCGGCTCAAAATACAACTTTTTTGTATGGGGTGCCCACATTTCCCCTTAGAGATTTAATTTAACACGTTTACGGACACATCACCATTCCGAAAATTCAGTTTTTTTGTACTGCCATGGACGTAGGTACTAACCACATCAATGTCTAGTCAAATATTGTGCCGCCGCTGTTTCTTTTATGTATGTATGCAATTTGTTACAGACCCAAACTCTCCTCTTGTACGTAGCACGGCCACAGACGTAACGCCTACAAACGTATTGTGTCACAACACGCGTCATTCCCCTCATGTAAAGTGGATGTGATCTTTTAAGCGTTTGCTGAGGCTCTAGGAAAAATTGTAATGTACTTAAAGCGGCACAACACGTCCGCCTTCATTATAATCCTCTGAAAATGTTTCGTCCGTGGACGGAGTGACAGTTTTGCCACAACCTTAGTGTCGTATCACGAGGGTCACAATTTTACGCCTGTGCGGCCGTACTGTCCATGAACGTGTTAAGTACCTGTGCCAAAAATAAATCTGATCAATCCTTGTATTTTTCATATTTTACTTTCTATAAAGAAGACTACAAAATAAATGTAAAAGTGGACATAGCCGTACAGTTTAACTGCCAGCATTCGGTCTTTAAATAATTACAAACGTATTCGTACATGGGCTTGTTGCTAATTTAACTGCATTTACATTAACATGCTGTCTTAAAATATATTAAATGTACCCATATAGATGAACAAACTACAATTGTATTAATGTTAGGTGACGGGTCAAATATTAGATACTCTGATTTAAAGGCTGAATTTGATTGTCTGTCAAAGCTAGGTGCTAAGAATGTTATTATAGGCGCGTTACCCTATTCTGCTTCTCCGTGCAGCTCCAACAGTCAGGCATTTAATCTGAATAAGCTTATGTATAAGCTGACGACTCGTCATAGCGACGTTATATTTTTTGACACTAATAATTTTATTAGTGATTATCGGTTTACTACTGACAGACTTGCTAAATCTTTAGCATCTTTTATAATTTCCGTTTTCGGAAACCATAGCTCCCCCCCTAACTTGGATAGGACGACATCTCCAACCGAGGATTTGTCTTTAAACTGACTGCTGGGACAACGGAGAGGCACAATGGTGTATCATTATTACACCAGAATATAAATCGCTTCACTGGCAAAATATTAGATCTAGAATTATTTACAGAACAACAAAATATAGATGTAGTCTGCTTAACAGAAACATGGTTAAAAAACGACATGATGAAATTCAATGTAAATAATTACGTATTGGCCAGCGCGTTCAACAGAACTACCGCGGAGGGTGGTGGTTCTATTATCTTAGTAAAAAATGGATTAACTTTTAAAGAACGCAAAGACCTCTCAGGCTGTTCTGTTGATCGTGTTTGCGAGATTGCTTGCGCAGAGATGGATCAGTATCTTATCATTTGCGTTTATAAACCACCATCAGGTAACTTAACTTCGTTTATTGAAATTATGGAAGATGTACTTGGTAAAGCAACAAATAGTAAAAAATCAGTAGTTGTTTGCGGCGACTTTAATATCGATATTTTGTCCCAGTCGGTTGAAAAAGATAAGTACATCACTCTATTTAAATCGTTTAATTTAGATTACTTGTTTGAAGTGCCTACCCGGGTGACTCCCACCTCTGCCACTTGTATAGATAATATTTGGTTAAATTGTCCTCATCTATACAGAAACATAGTGAACGGAGTACGTTCGGATCATAAAGCTCAGTTGGTAGGGCTACCTTGCGAAACAAAACATCCGGATCGCGTTATAGAAATAAGACCGCTGAGCAAAAGTAGGCTAGCACTATTAAAGTCAAATCTACTAGTCGCCATGTCGAATACCCAGGCAGAATCAAATGATCCGAACGATCAATTCAAAATGCTTCTGAATACCGTCTGTAAAGAGTTTAATGGAACTTGTGGTAAAAAACGTATCAAGATTAATAGTAAAATGTCATTCAATGAGTGGGCAACTGCCGGAATCCGGAAAAGTAGAGATAACTTGTACCAACTTTATGAGAGGAGGTCTTATACCACTGACGAGCGCTTCCATCAGTATGTTAGGGATTATTCCAAATTGTTTAAAATTGTGTGCACGAAAGCTAAAGCAGTGCACCTAAATAATAAAATAAAGTCCTCCGATAACAAGGCCAAGACAGTCTGGAAAATAATAAACACAGAGACTGGGCAGAAAAATAAAAGCGATTCCACCATTTCTTTGAAGATAGAGAATGCATTAGTAACTGACGCAGGAAAAGTAGCCGATGAATTTAACAATTTCTTTTCCAAAATTCCGTTTCAGACAACAAAAAGTTTGCAATCGTCTAGTACATTAGCTGAATCCTTTCTGAGTGAGAATGTAAAGTTAGAGAACGTAGATATTTTCAGTTTTCATCATGTTTCTCCTCTAGATATACTGAAATCTTTTAAATTGATAAAAATAAAGAGCACGGAGGACTTATGGGGCGTGTCAGTCAAGGTACTGGAAGCCATTCTGGAGGTTGTTGCACCTACTCTAGCTCTTATTTTTAATAGTTGTATAGACAATGGCATTTTTCCAGATTTAATGAAATGTAGTAAAGTAGTTCCTATTTTCAAATCAGGCCATAGAGATAATCCTTCTGATTATCGTCCCGTATCTATCCTACCCGCGTTTAGCAAAATATTTGAAAAAATAATGCTAACGCAATTGATTTCTCACTTTAATTATAACAAGATTTTGCACGCACAGCAGTTCGGCTTCACAAAGGGTAGGTCAACTACTGATGCTGGTACAAGTTTAATTAAATTCATTCTGCAATCTTGGGAAGAGTCGCAGGACGCCATTGGAGTCTTCTGTGACCTTTCCAAGGCATTTGATTGTGTAGATCATAGTACCTTAATTTGTAAACTTAAATTTTATGGCATTAGAGGACATGCATTAGATCTCATTGAGTCATATTTAACACAAAGGAATCAAAAGGTAGCGATAAATGGGGCCATTTCGTCAGAGACAGTGGTGGAGATGGGAGTACCTCAAGGATCTATTTTAGGTCCATTCCTGTTTCTTGTTTATGTAAATGATCTACCATATATGGTAAGCCGAAGATCAGGCATTGTCATGTTCGCCGATGACACCTCGTTACTGTTCAAGGTTAATAGGAAAGATACTGAACTCATTGACCCAAATAACACCCTGTCCATGATATCTGACTGGTTTGCTGCCAATAACTTAGTGTTGAATCCGAAAAAAACGAAATGTATAAAATTCACACTAGCGAACTCAAATGTAAACTTAGCCTCAAATATTAAACTTAATGGTGAAACCATAGAATTTGTAAAGTCAACTGTATTCTTAGGTATTACGTTAGACTCTAAACTGCAGTGGGGTTCCCACATAACTGCGATAGGAAGTAGGTTGAGCTCCGCTGCTTTTGCAGTCAGGAGAATAAGGCAGCTTACCAATGTAGCAACGGCACGGTTAGTTTACTTCGCTTACTTTAACAGTATAATTACTTATGGTCTTATTTTATGGGGATCAGCGGCAGATATTGAGACTGTATTTATTTTACAAAAAAGGGCTGTTAGAGCAATTTATAACCTCGGGTCGCGTGAGTCATTAAGAGAATTTTTCAAGGAAACAGATATTCTAACACTGCCGTCGCTATACGTATTTGAAATAATAATGTATGTTAGGAAGAATTTATACAACTACCCAACAAACACTGATAGGCCCAAGGTTACCAGAAGCGCAGGGAAGCTCAAAACAACTTTTTACAGGCTAGTAAAAGCGAAAAAGTCGTTCTTGGGAAATTTTATAAAATTCTACAATAAAATTCCAAAACACATTACCGAACTTACTGACTCTAAATTCAAATCTGTCGTAAAACGGACACTCATTTCAAAAGCATATTATAAGATAAACGACTACATCATGGATAGGGATATTTGGCAGCGATAAAATCCTGCACTAGAAACCTGTCGTAAAATAAATAGGCTTTCTACTGTAGCAATGTAATTTTAAAATTGTATAATACTCTGATACTGATATGATATATTGTATACTGTTTTGAAAAAATGACACCTCGCCGAGTTTATTACGCCGGTTCTTCTCGAGGCAGAGGTTTACTTTCCGAACCGGTGGTAGTTTATCGACATTCATAGGTGCATGTAATATGCCTAAATTGAAGAATAAATCACTTTGACTTTTGACTTTGACTTTGACTTTTATATATCTTAAATTGTATTTATTTAAAATAGTCTTAGAGCTAAGTGGCAACACCACATAAGTGATTACATTAACTTAATATTCAGCCTGATCACTATACCTAGATATTTTTCTAGCACGAACGACTTATTGTAAGTGATTGACAAAATAAAAACATCGACAGTCCTGTTATAGATAAGTACCACTTGAACGTCATAGAGGTAAATAAATACAAATATATATAGGGTAATAGGGTGCGTTAAAAATTGATAATAATAACAAAACTATCAATTTATTTATATTTTACATACTTCAGAAAACAATTTGCAATACTTTCGTAACTTTCTTTCTTCGTGTCACTGAATTAATTATCCCCTACTTTACTCCATAATATACACACACACCGAAATTGTCTTTAAAATCGACGCAGAATGTCACAACATGTAGTTTTTCCCGAACCCATTTTTGGTCCCAAAACAAATCTGTGTCTCTGTATATGGTTACAGTGTAGGTGCACGCGGCGTCTAGATAGGTAGCCAATATATGTCTGTGGTTGTATGTACGTATTGTCGTTGAAGTAGTATGTACTTATCGATAGCAGGATTGTCGATATTTTTATTGTGGCAAGCATTAAACAAATGTTGTTCCTGCTAGAAAAATATCTGGGTATACTGATCACACATTTTTATTACTACTTACTACTCATAATTATCTTCTATCGGCCCCAAAATTTGGTTATCAATATTGCTATTGAAACCCATGGAGTTGGCAAACATTCGAATCACGTTCCTAGTCCGAAGGTCGGGTAACCTCTTCACTAGACTAGAAACAACAGTAGGCTCGTTTTGAATTTGCCCTCGCATTATTTATACATAGTAATTTAAATAGGGTGCTGCTGGGGCTGCCTAAATTTTGTAGTGCATCAGGGATGTTCGCAGAGGCGCGGGTAGACTGCTTCTACACCACTATGCGCAAGCGATGCACATCCCTGGTGCACAGGGTAAGGGCCAGCTCCAACAGTATCCTGAAAATGATCGCAGACAGGTATGATTTTGTGTACCTGAACAACTGCTGCATGGTACATGTACGCAGTAATATTAATTGTAAAAAGCATAATTAATTAATACTAACACTAGAATAAGTCCTCATAGAATGTCTACTAACTAAATAATGATCCTGTAATGTTGATCGAAAAATAAAAATAAATTTAAATTTAAATAAATTTAAATATAGGCATTGTATGTTGAATCAAATTAATAACATTCACCATTCTGTCTCCATCAGCAGATCAGCTCGGCGGTGCTATCATTTTGAGCTATCACTGAACTTATATACGTGCCTACTAAGTAGGTTTTAAGTATATGCCAAATTTCAGCTCAATCGGACACCGACAAAATGGCTAAAACGGGTTTGCAAATTTTGAAGGACAACTTACGTTATACATACCTACGAACAGTGAAAGTTAAAAGACGCTTGAAAAGCAGATAAGCTCTCCGTAAAGTACAAAATTCCGCCAATTGCAAGTACCTATAAGTATCCTTATCCGCATTATGAGGACCTACTGTAAGTTCTCCCTGCTGACTAGGCTGATCGAAGCCACTCAATACAAACATTATCGTTATCACAGACGCGAAATCAATTATCAACACGTGTTAACTTATTAGTTCGGTTTAGTTTTGTGTTCGTTGCGTGTTTGTTGTTTGTTTGGCGTAGTTTTGGGAAACAAGCGTATAAATAAAATGTTTACTTTGCTTCAGATGCTATATTTAATATTGTCCCTGATAACTCTCAATCGCGGATTTTGTTATACAATACCTAATGAAAATGTGTATAACCTCCCAAGTAAGTTCTTAAGTTATACTCATGCAAGTTTCATCACGATTAGTCCAATAGTTTAGACTTGAAAAGGTAATAGACTGATCGACAGAGTTACTGTTCCATTAATAATATTATATCCTACTAATATTATAAATTCGAAAGTTGGGATGTTTAGATGTTCGGATGTTTAGATCTTTAGATGTTTAGATGTTTGGATGTTTGTTACTCAACCGATTTGGATGAAATTTTGAAAGAAGATAATTTATAGCCTGGATTAAAATATAGGATAGTTTTTATCCCGGGTCCACGCAGACAAAGTTGCGGGCGGAAGCTAGTAATAATATAATGTATAAAAAGGGTATCACATATATAACCATTCGCCTACATCACTCGACTGTGAGCCCTAAGCCCAATTACTTATGCTGCTTTTCTTATGTAAAAGTAATACACGTCATAATAAAGAAGCTCTTTCATATACATATAATTATTACAATTCAGGCTTCTTATCTCGAGTAACCATGAAAAGTTCTTTGCCACAAACGAGTTAAGTCAACCATAAATTTACCCCCAATGGGCGATTCGAATAAGTTATCATCGGCAGTTAGGAAGCGGCGTTTTTTCGATAACGCTTTCTTGTTACACGCGTCTTGTTTGTATTTTCTTAGAAAATGTTATGGTATTGATAAGCCGTTTTTACGGTTTTAAACGAATCATGAATGAGCAAGCATGTGCAAAGAAGGATACGTACGTGAAGATCGAAAATTGATATATCGACAGTGAAAACATCGAAGTACAAAATATCGAAAATCAAAGTATCGAACGCCTGCATGGTTCAAATTCAAAATATCGAAAGTTTAATTTACCGACCGATTAAATTATCGAATACAACCATTTTGAAAATGGGAATATCGAATTTACAACATCGAAAGTTTATAAGGCCATAGTTTAAAGCGTCGTACTTCAATTTCGTTCCCGCTAAATGTACCTACTAATAGGTAAGGTCCCGTAATAAAATCCGCCAACAATGAAAATTAATTATTTTACAATTTTTATTTATTTATTATTATTTCATATTAATTGGCATTCGAATTTTAATATATCGCTTGCATAATTGTTGATATTTTGTACTTTCGATATTTTAATCATTCGGCATTTGTAGTATTGTAAACCAATAAGACATCGATACGATAACATTTAGATATTTCGATCTTTCGATATTTTGATTTTCGTTATTTTTTACTTCGATGTTTTCAGATTTTCACTGTGGATATATCAATATTTGATCTTCGAATACGTAAACGTACCCCCAAAGAAACGTGGTTGTTTATTTTGCGATGTCTGTTTGGTATATATTTGACGACCGGTTAGCCTAGTGGGTGCATGGGTAGTGACGCAGTGCTGCCTACGAAACTGAAGGTCTAGGATTCAAATCCCGGGAAGGGCAAATATTTGTGTGATGAGCGCGAATATTTGTTTCTGAGTTATAGAATATAGATGTTTTCTATGTATTTAAATATTTATATCTATTAAATTATCGTCGTCTAGTACCCATAACACAAGCCTTATTGAGCTTACTATGGGGCTAGTTCGATTTGTGCAAGATTGTCCCCTAATATTTATTTATTTATTTTATTTATATAAAATAATAATGTTTACTGAGTTGATAAGTAAAACGACAAGGCTAGCACGTTGTAGTATGGCTTACCAAGAAGCATATGCAACCTTTTATACCTTATTATTGTAAACAGAGCGAAAGTGGCACGTGTTCCCTTTCCTTGACTGTACTTACATGATGGGCTGGGCATATTATTATAATCATAGTCAACATCTTCCTCAACTTTTATATATCTAAATGCAGGACACCGACCTCCTTTCTCGCGTTCATGGGAATTTAATATAAATTATACTTTGAATAATGATTCATATGAGCGCTCTTTAAAGCATTTTACTCCATTCTACATTTTATAATTAAAACATGTCAAATTGTACTAGAGACCGGACGCAGAAACAAAATAAAATTCTGAGCTTAGTAGACGTAAAAAACTTGCTTTATTAATTTAATACTTACTAGCGGGAAAAGGAAAGACCCCTTTGTACAAGCTCGATGTAGCGTAAGCAAATTGTTTGTACAGCTCGCAGCACAGTCAGCAAAAAACCTCATTACCATTTCTAATCCTGAAGAATACCGCGCTTACAAATATGCTTCTGCACTCTGTACTTTCACTTGCGCAAAGCAGGCTTTACTAGAAATTCAACTTTTCCTAGCTGTGTTATTTTTATTTATAAACGAGGATAAAACTGTTGAATTAACCAGAAGTTGTTTTAAATGATTACTATTAAGTTCACATGAAATTGTTATGAACCAGTTTTTGCGTGTAGAATTGTAGTAGTTTGCCAGCAAGCGTTCCTTTACTGACAATTTTATAGGAATTTAACGATATCAACTTGCTTTGATAAGCTAAATATGCTACACAAAATTTTTACAGAGTTTAAAAATACTGCGCTGTATTATGTCTTGTTTTTAATTTTTCCGATGCATTACAAAATTCTACCATATTCAGTAACATTTACTGCTGTTTATTACATCTATACGTACAACTTACTTTCTCATCGCATCTTCTTGTTAAAGCTAAACTTTTCCTATCGAAGCTACTATGCAAGTTTCCTCGATAAAACTGATTGACATAACGCACAACGAAAGTCTCCCATGCTTCTATTAAAAGTGGTTCACATATACAGCAAAACTGTGCAAAAACGTACGCTGAATACAAACATGACATTGTGCCACATTTCTCGGAGTTCACATCATTTATGACACTAGCATTTATTACCTTCCATTGTGTACGGTAGGTTCCGCCGCATCGAAAGCTTACTTTCACTCAATCAAATGTATTGGATACCCGACACACGATTTCCTCATCAGGCTTCTTTTGTTGAGGCAAACAGAATTTGTGTATGGTTCACGTCTTTGAGCAACAAGTTAGTCACATTTTTGTGATAAG
This sequence comes from Epinotia nisella, assembly GCA_932294315.1. Taxonomy (NCBI): domain Eukaryota; kingdom Metazoa; phylum Arthropoda; class Insecta; order Lepidoptera; family Tortricidae; genus Epinotia; species Epinotia nisella. The sequence goes on along the minus strand of OW028682.1, from coordinate 12,163,394 downwards.
GAAACCACGGTGGGTTTAAGTTTTGCATGCTTTAAAATTTACGTGATTGGCGTTATTAAGTGGTTTGTCAGGATCGTAGCAAATGGAGATCCGTGATCTCTGCCTACCCCTCTGGGAAAGAGGCGTGATTATATGTATGTATGTATGTATGTATGTTATTAATTTTACTATTAGAACTAAAGACATAACAGTTGTTATTGACAAATATTATGTCTGTTATTTTATAATCTTTAATAGACGTACATTTCATACTTATTTTTTACAAACTAATATGTGAATGCAATCTTATATCATCACAGAATTTCCCTTGTTCCCTGTACATAACTAGTCATGTCCTGAATCAGAAATAGTATCTTATTCAATCCAATCATCTCGAAAATATTGAATCTATGTTTTTTAGGGAAAGAAGATTGCAGGAAAGGATATCCGTTCTACACTTTGATTCGGTTGACACGGTCAATTTAAGACACACACCTTACATTTCAAAATGCATTATGCACATAACGAGCGCGCGAAACGCATTCAAATGAAATGGGAATGCGGAGTGTTTGTCTTAAATTGTCCTAGGCAGTTTTGATTGAATGTCGATCCAATCTATGATCAAAGCTGTCGGCGTGTCTAGAAATATCGCTACATGCATATTATACTGAATGCATTCAGTTGCATTCATGATCAATTGAGTTCAATAACGCGATGCATCATGATATGTAGGTAGCAAATGAGCTAAGCTAAGCAATATGATCTGTAATTCAATGACCGGACGGGTAGCATTCCCAAACCCCTCTGATATTACTAAAGGTAATCTTGATTTTACGTACCTACATAAAGCGATCATTGATTCAATAAAATACTACGAATATTATCTATATAAAATAAAATAAAATAAAATATCTTTATTTCAGAACAATCATTCCATATAAATTACATAAAAATTTCATTAGTTTCATTAAAATTAAAATAATTTAAAACAATTTATACTATTTTATTCCCAAAATACAATAATAAATAATTTAATTTAATGTCAACAGAGTAAATGTGAAAATGTCAAGGTGGTTAATTAATTATTTTAACCCAGGCACACAGGATGGAACCGTCTGTTCTGTCAGCGATTACCTTCAGTATCCTGTTGTCGCTGCATCGGATGCGGCTTAGGATGGATGCAACCCGCTTTCGCCTTATCGCATAAAAGTCGTCGGTACGCGCCTCGGCAAACATCCCCGACGCGCTACAGAACCGTGGCAACCTCAACAGGATTCTGAAGGCATCATTATACTGGATACGAAGAGCATTATAGGCCTTCAGCGTGTAGTTGACCCATAGGCTACCCGTGTAGAATACTTGACAGAACGCCTTAAAAAGGGTGATTTTAACTTGTTTTGAACAACGGGCAAACCTACGGGCCAACATATTGCTTCTGACCGATAACGCTCTCCGTTCCCTCTCCAAATCGAGGTCGTCCTTGAGGTCCTCTGTCACATGGTGCCCAAGGTATTTAAACTGTGAAACCCTCTGTATATAATATAATATTATCTATTAGGATCAGTCTGGCTGCGTAATACTTTATACCTACACATAATTGAAGGTTGTGTATAGAATTCATAAATAAGTGTTCCGTACCAAAATTTGGTCCTGCGTTACACTTACTGTGTGCTATCACTCGGTGTATGTCGGGCTGACTCTGCCCGTCTGTCACATGCAGTTTGGCAAAGATATACAACTGATGGCCTAAGTAGAGTACTGCTTTGTTTGTGTGAGGTGTGCAATAAAGAGTATTTGTATTGTATTATATTGTAGAAATGAGACGCCAAAAAGTCGTAGGTATATAGCATTGCTAGCATCGCTCACGCATCTCTTCCTATGGGTCCATTTACCGTCGCAAACCACTCCGCTATCTCGCTCCGCTCTAGTGGATACTCACCCTAAGGGGGGCAGATTCTGAGGTGTCAACAATTTTTTTTGCAATAGGTAGGTATGTGCAGCTTTTATTTTATTTATAGGTTAAATATAGAACGTTACGTATTTAGTATTAAACGTAGTAGGTATATCTTAAACGAACGAAATAGTGGTAATTCTTTCTAGAACTTAACAGAACAGACTACATTAGGTGCCACAAGTTTTTAATTAATCCCATAAAAACAGTAAATAAAAGTAATTCAATATCCGTTACCATATCCGCGCCTAAAAGTAATAACTGAACTCTTTGTTTAACGAAACTTATGATCACGACTTCCTCATAATTGTGTCATACATAACATACACTTACCATTAATAGAAATATGTTGTATGGAATTACAACGATGAAGTGCTTCCTTTAAGCCTTCACATGTTTAGAATTCATTCAGCGACATATAGGCAAGGTAATTTAATAATTCACTTTACAAATTAATCGAGTTACGATCAAAGCGGTTGCCTGCAAATTAATTGTGTTATAAATAATTCAGTTAATACGTACTCGCTAGCACATTATTCTATTTATAATATATTATAAGTACATTTATATTATAACAAGAAATATGGAAATCTTTCGGAATGTGACACTAAAGAAGCGCGACATTTACCAAGTGCAATTTTAATTATGGTAAACGCTCGGGCCGCAATTCCATCTCTAATAATATTTGACAGAACTCTCTACGATACATCGCTTTTGTTTTATGTTTCTTTCATTCTGATTATGAAAGTGGGGATATCCCTGACAAGCCGCGGATATGTCACATTTTGAATGTCGAATGTGGATCCTGGTAAATGTCTCTCGGGGTGTATTCTATTGAATAAAATATTCTATATCTTGATTGTAATCCCCATGTATTAAGCATTTCTAATTAAGTACCATATAACAGATTAAATTACTGTCTACCGATTCTAATAATCACCCAGCATTATAATAACCATTTAAGGCTACGCGTGCACTGCGGATTTCTGCCGTGCGTTTTTTTCCGCAAAATATGTGAAGTATGGAACTTCTTTGAAGTGCGCGCACTGCGGAAAATAAAATAACAAATGAATTTGCGATTTTACAAACGCACCGCAACTCGCCGCACCGCAGTGCGCGTGTAGCCTAAACCATATTGTACGATGCCCACAATCTATTATCAGCTGTAAACCATGTAATGTCTTGAATGGTTGGAGATGGAAACTATTGTTTACCGATTACCAGCCTATGAGATAAGCTTCCTTTTATTACCACGGGAATTAGAGTACAATATGTGCTGACGACCGCTATACATTATATAATACTCTAAGCTCAGAGTTTAACAGCATCTAGCGTACGAAGCGAGCATAATAGTGTATTATAGCGAATGAATTAAACCAGAACGTACATTTGGGGAAACTAATTTGAGGATAGGCAATAAACTTTGTTTACTATTGTGAGATGATCTTGTGAATAATAAAGTTAGTTTTTAGGATAGAATAGGTATAATTTTCTAGAGAAGAATAAACAATAATCTGGTTTTATTGTACACTTAATCTTTACAATGATGTACCTAGTATGAAGTTAGTAGTATTCGTATGTTTATTCACTTATGCATCGTTGAAAATATGTATTGTATTTTCGTGGGTACTATACTTCCAAAACTATACAAGTAACTGACTATAGAGTCAGTGGTCAGTTATCTGGTTTTGGAAGTATACCGACGTTATATTGTTTTATAATTATATACTTGAACGTGACCGTAGAAGCGGTAACCGGGTGCGGCGTCTGTCTGTCGCAGAAGACACCCTTCTTTTCACCCGTGACCTGACCCTTTCACTTGCAAATCACTTTACAAATTCCTTCCTTAAGCTTTTTCGTATTGTGTAACTTCACATCAAAGTACTAACTATATGTTAGATGCGTGGTTCTAAGGCTGCTCAGGCCCCGTAGCATGGTTGGCCTTGTCACGCGATAGGTTGCACTTGCTGACACCGTTCGATAGAACGAGACGACGCTCCTATCTTGTCACTTGTCGCGTGATAAGGCCAACCATGCTACGGCTCCTGATGACTAAAGCCTGTCACAGACTGGCGCGTCTTGCGGTGGCGTTCAATAGTAAATTTGACATTAACTGTCAAGTTTGCTATTGACCGCCACAGCAGATCGCGCGAGTGTGATTCAGGCCTAGCTAGATCATAAATGTTTTAATGTCTCATGATGTCATTATTGTGATGTCAACATATTGTAAGAATCCTAATACTATTAAACGATCAATATTTGTATATATATATATATATTTGTAATCACGTTCTTGAAAACGGCTCTAACGATTGCAATGCAATTTGGAATATTGGAATATGGGGGTTTACGGGGGCTAACAATAGATCTATGGGTATCATGTCGGGATAATTCGTCTTCTCCGTATTCTCTATTTCCGCCCAACCAGATCTCGGTCACCCAGGGACTCAAATAATAACGGCAAGGTATTGCATGTATATGTGTAGGTACCTATATATACCTCTTGTTTCTATAAATCAATATAATATTTAAAGTGATTTATATCTTTTCGTAAAGTAAACTTACTAATCGATCGATATATTGCATAAAAACCACTGAACAAACTTACTCTTTTAAAAAGAGGGCTGAGTTCAAAATTATGGTGGTTTTTTTTTACTTAACGCTTTTAGAATCATTCGATTGGCTTACGAACATGTTCCCGTCTTGGGAAAGCTTGTCAAAGAATATTGAAAGCTATCCATTACAAACGTCAATAAGATCAGTGAAGAAAGATAAACAAAAGCGAATTTTATACGTTTTACATATTTCCATTATCGTTTTGTCTTCCATCTTTGAAATTATTTCCGTAATAAAGTACCTACCACATTCTTATCAAAGCCACACCGTGTTAAATAATATGAATAAATACTGCAGAGTGGGTTGTTGTGTACCTACCACAAATTTTTATTTACATTTTTACCAGGTTTCATAATAAATCTTTTTCTCTCCTTTGGGGGTATTAGTCTTTTTAGGGTTCCGTAGTCAACAAGGAACCCTTGTAGTTTGACCATGTCCGACTGTCTGTCCGTCTGCGGCTTAGCTCAGTGACCCTTACTAGGTACTAGAAAGCTGTAATTTGGCATGAGTAAATAAATGATCTACCTCAATAAAATGGTAAGTAGCATACGATCTTGAAATATTATTTTTAAGTCCTCCCTTACACGTAAAGTGCCTAATGTTTAAAAATATTATAGGTTTTTACAAAGCATTTTTCAACTCAGTGATCCGTTTGCGTGATAGGTATTGGGCTTTGAAGCCTTAATTTTTGTCCGAGTCAAGTGTCCCTCCCCCACACATGCCGGCGAAATGTAAAAAAAATCGTAGCACTAGTATTATAATGAATTTGAAAAGATAACTATCAATACTTAGTACACTATTACCTACTAGTTTCCGAGTAGGTAATAGTCGACCAACTTAATGTGCACTGGAAACTTAATGTGCGCGCGCGTGTCGATGTAACAAAGACAGACAGGCAACTCCGGAACCATACACTGCGCGTGGCCCGACACGCATTTGGCCAGTTTTTTTTATTATTGGTTTTCCGCAAAACAGGGAAAGATCAGATTTGCCAATCATCGGCATCGGTCGTATTCCACATCTATAATTACGTTACGTTCCACAAAAATTTTACTACGTAATAAAACGTCTTTATCGATCACTCAGAGTCTGTCCAACCTGTCATAGCTAGTTTTTTTACTTCATATATAAAACCTGTGTTAGCGCCAAAGACTATCGTTGTAACAATTTAATTCGACTGCTTCAGAATGACGGGAAGAATAGTTTTATTTTGTGTGCTTTCTAATGTTTTAAATCTTTATTTCTTAATCTCATCACAGAAAAAAAATACGACAAGGACACGTAATAAATGTACAAAAAAGCCATCATCGCAATTATTAATATCAAATAAATATAATGAAGATTAATAATTTGGTTGTTTTCCGCTATTATATTTATAGAAATTATCAGTTAGTATAGGGTGGTTAGTATTTTGAGGGATTTTGTTATTTCAGCATTTCTAGAAAAGATCTTTAATTTTAACTTTTTTCTTTTGATTATAAATTTTTAGAACATACTACAATGTGTTAAGATTCTTTAAAATAATTTAATGTTTTCCAGTTTTATGCATAACGGCGAAGTGAGGTCCCGTTGATGTTCCATTAATTGATGTATTTTAACTTTCTTTATGGCATTTTTGAATTGTATGTCTTAGATTTCTAGCGGGCCACCATCGCTTTGTATAAAAATGGCATGAGTTGCTAAAACCAAAACAAAAAAGGGTATGAATGTTAAAGTATAATATAATAAAGAACACAGCGGGAGATTTGCACCACTGATCATGTCTCCTGCCACCGGAATGACACCACAGAGGTGATGTTTTCTTTACATGGTCAAGTCTCCCGGTTTTCCCCTACCTAACATCTATTTTTTGTAATGTGATATGCAAAAAAGCTTTTAATAAATAAATTGAAATTGTACTTAATTGGTACAAACTACTCTAGAAATGTTCATTTATGTGATAAATCACCCGAAAAATACACGGTAACTCACCTCGATGGCTTTCGAATTTTACATTTTTAATTTACAGTGACCGATATTATTCATTTTGACATTTTTGATTCCCGCGGGTGCCAACGGACTGAATTGATGACGGAATAAAACAGAAGCTGTTCAGAGGGAAACACTCGCTCGGATGCACGGCGTGACCGACAGACAGCTGTGAAAAAATATGGCGGCGGGTTTTAACGCTTACCTATGGCTTCCATGCTGCGACAAACACATTCATATTTAAGCTATTAAGTTGTACGACCTGCTTTTATACATTTGGTTACGCGGGAGTAAGATTGTGGTTACCAAGACAATATTTTTTCAAATGTAATTCGATTTAAGCGGTGCTAGACTAGAACCACTGCCGTGTTAACCACTCTGAGTATTATTCATTTGCAACCGTTATGCACTTTGTCAGAATACAGCTAGAGCTAGAGAAATATGAGGGGGGACTATCCGAACATATGTTGCTTTTAATATTCAGTATTTTCAAAATGCACAATATTATTTATACAAAGCTGTAAACTGCAGGAACCAAAAGTACTTCGACACAACATGTTTAAGTTCTCGATGTCCACTCTTGTTTTAAGTAAAATGTCTTCAAAGAGGAGGGTTTTATTTGCGGGATGTTTAGAATGCGCAATATTCAGGTGTACAATTCGCGGGTTACTATTTAACCCTGGTCTTATGGTCACGTCTATGATTATGTTTTACTTTTTGAACCTTATGTCTGCGAAACAAGATTCAAAATTGCAAATATATTTTGGACATGACAGAGTAAGTCCGGTGAATGTTGGTAAGTTGGATGTAACGCCTCACGCTGAGCTGACGTAATGAATATTTGCACCATGATTTCGAACGAGACAAGTCTCCTATTATTAATTAAGCTTCTGTCTCTATCGAATTATACCAATTACACATAATCGGTTCTCATAACTAGGTTACGAAATAACGAATACTTAAACTAAAAATCTTTAAACTTTATAGCCCAAACACAGATATCCGAAGAAATGATATAAATCTTAATAAACTCAAATGACCCTTCTCCAGAATGAAAATAGTAACGTCTAGCTCTCACCAGCTACCTTCCTCAATTAAAAACCTAGAGAAAACAACGTTATTTACTTACCAAATATCTAAAAATATTTCTCATCAGTAAATGTTTTTATGACTTAAGCGACTATTTTAAAGAGAATACTAATTAATATAATATAATAAGTTAATAAATAAATAATTCATGTAAGATAACGTTTTGGTAATCTATTTATCACCATCTTGTTCTGTTTGTTTTGTGTATAACGTTTTGGTAATCTATTTATCACCAATTCACCATCTTGTTCTGTTTGTATTCATGTGCAATATAATGTATGTCTGCAAACATATTATGTATAAGTAGCTCTCTCAAATTGCTGTGCCCTTGCAGGGCGTCACATGTGTCTATATACTTATTTTGTAATTCCACCTGATGTATAAATGTGATACGCAATAAACATTTGAATTTGAATTTGAAAATCAATTCAATGATGCTTACAATCATGAAAGCGTGAGCCTCTATAAAAAGATACACAAATGGCTATGTCCTTTCCATTTGAGGTGTTCCGTCAATTCCGCATGGATCCCATCATGAGATCTCACTGTTCAGAATTCTTTAATCTCGTTTCTCCGTTTCTCTAATTTACTTCATCAAGAAATCCTTATAAACGTACATCAAATCTATTTTAACTAAAATGTCGTTAAGATTCGTTTGTTTTTATCTGTCATTTTCTCATTTTTGTCTGTGAGAAAGAAATGAAACTCATTTTAGTTACCAGAGGTCTGTTAGATTTTATGAATAAAGTGTCTGAATTTTGTCCCGTGTGGTTTGTTATGATAGCTAACAAGATCTTAAAGTTGTTAGATACTTTGCAAAGTGCAACCAACGTTTGCCTTTGTAAGTTGTGATATCACTGCATGTTTACTACATATATGTACACCCATCGCGCTGAGTAGCTCACGCAAACTTTGCGAAAGTAGTTATTTACTTTTAATCTATCTCCAACTTTCAGAGTAGATAATCATAAAGTATTTTCAAGAGCTCGGGACAGTCTGGAAAAGTTTCGGAATTATGGTGTCATTAGTAATGGTAGTGGGATGTTTCTAAGTCAACCGCATGCAACTTGGGGTCGCCGTATTCGGCAAAAGGGATGACTTTCCCTGTTTTTATCAAGTGATAAAATGTTACGACTTTCGGTGGTTATTTATATTTCGTCTCGTAGACAAAACTTGGTATACTACGAGCTCACAAGGTGTATGTACAAGCTTATAAAGAGTCGATTGGCTTGCAATTATATATTTTGTGTCTTCAAATTTATAATCATCAACATGACGTGTGATTTTTTTGATATCTCGTCTTCTCCTTCTTGATAGGCGGCTTAGAGATGGCTGGCAACACTGGCCAAGTAAACATAACAAGATTGAGCTCTTTGCAATTTAAATAACAAACAAATAGTAAATACGTACTGATACTGTTGTGAAGCAAGCAAGAAGTTGTAAGTGGCACAATCCATCAAACCCACTAAGTTTTGACCCACAAAACGGCACCTCATAAGATTTGGGAACTGATTTGGAAGCGGTAAGAATCATCTTCTGACCGTTTAACTTTTAAAATTTACCCAAAACCACTAAAATGAGTTTAACATAACGGTACCGCAAACGACGTGCACAGCTGATTGGGTTAATTTTAACGTCTGGCTGTCAGAAGTCATAAGTGTCATAACAACTCATACGTCAACTGACAGCTCACGGTCCGAATTGGACTCATTTAAATTTTCGGTCCGTATTGGACTCCTGTAACAAACACTAGACCAGTATTTCTTCTAAACATCAATATGATGACCACAAATTCCATGAAATCCAGGAAAAAGATTTGTAAAAAATGTGCGAAGGATATTAAATCCAGAATATATTTGAAATGTTCACAATGCCAAGATTTATATGATGTTTTATGCACCACAAATGTTACGATGGAAAGATTTAAGCTGATGACTACGGAAAATCGTGGATCCTGGAAGTGCCACTCATGTCATGAAGTAAATAGATTGAATTACAAATCGAAAAGCACCAGTAAAACATGCCATTCAACACAATATCGTGAGTTACTTACTCCAAAACAGAAGCAATTGAGGGATAACGTCACTGCCAAAAGACCCCAACCTATTTTGGAAAGGTTTTCTCTGAATAATCGGACTTCCTCAATCTCTGATGAAGAGGATGAAGAGGATGTCTCCTCTTTCTTGAACACGACTACACAAAGCCTACCTAGCATGTCCAATGTGGAGGATGCGCAGGTTACGGACCTTAAGATGGAAATAAGCACTCTCAAATGCCAGCTAGAAAGCGCACATGCTGAAATAGACCGCCTTAACACTGAAATTATGGAATATCAAAAAATTCTTGGGGACAAGCAAAAAAATCTGGACGTTTATAAAACGTTACTCGGTGAGAACGGGTCATTCCAATGTATGAAAAAACCAACCCCTTTCAGGAGAACCTTCAAAAGAAGTAGCTCTGTCCCTTATGCAAAAGGCAATCCTAGCCAAACCTGTTCGGGGTCCCCGATGGCAGCCCATCCTGCAGAAATGGAGACCAAAAGTTTTAAAGAATCGTCCCCAGACACTGGAGGCTTAACTAAAATTGTACCTAAGAAGAATGAAGAAAATGGAAGCAGTTCTAAAAAATGCAGCCGCCGGCACGCCGGTTCTATCAAAACCAGTACTAGATCAAATAAAAATAAACTGGCAATATTTAGCACCAACAATAAAAATAGAATCTGTAGTATTGTAGAAAATGATACTTCATTAAGTAGCTTTGATTGGTGTCACTATATAACACCCGGAGGGGGGATAGTGGAAAGCCTGCGCCAAATTGAAAACAAACTGTCAACGTTTAAACGAAATGACTATTGTGTGATAATAGTCGGCGAGGAAGACTTCGAGGAAAACGATGACTACACCGACTTAGTCCGCCAAATAACAAAAGCCCTGAACCCTATTGTCCATACAAATGTAATTATAGTATGCCCCACTTATATTTGTGGCAAACCTATTTTTAATTATAAAGTAGAAATGTTCAACAGCAAGCTACGTAGCGACATACCCTTCCATGTTAAGCATTATTCTTTTGATGCTAACCTCGATCTGTCTTTCGACATGTTTTCAAGCAACACTGGGCGCCTAAACAATCGTGGAATGACAAACATAATTAGTCATGTAGGATTATTTATATCCTCAAATGCACAATTCATGCAAGCTGAATCACAACTAGAGCCCATTACACAAGGAGGTAAACCTAAGCAGAAAAAACTTCCAGATTATTTTAAAGTCAAACTGACACAAAGAAATAAACATACGCAGAGGAAAATTTCAGATTATTTCGATGTAAAGTTGCTAACATCAACTCAGTCTTTACCTCGTGCCCAAATCGGCATAGATGCCCCGGCAGAAAAGCCTACTTTTCGTGCCTAGTCTTAATATATATTTCCAAAATATGCAAAGTATATGGAATAAAACTTACCTATTAGAAGCATTTGTAGATGAAAAACCATATATACATATAGTTTGTGTTACTGAGACGTGGCTGAATCAAGCAAAGAAAGAGCTATTGAAGATAAGTAACTACAACATAGGCTCATTATTTTGTCGCGAACAACATGACGGTGGAGGTGTACTCATACTAACGAAAAACACTTTAGAATATCGTGAACGTCTCGACATTTCGTTTTTATCCAAAGAAATGGTCTTCGAAGTATGTGCAACGGAACTACCGAAATTTAACCTTTTAATTATAAATCTATATTGGCCCAACAGTAGACGAGAAATCGAAGCATTTTATTCTTGCTTGGAAAAACTTTTAACATTAATTTCTATAAAAGACAATAAAAAACACATAATAATTGGAGGAGACTTTAATACGGATTTTTCAATTAACTCTAATGGAAAAACTAGACTCATGAATTTGATGTTATCACACAACTTTCATCAAAAGATTAAAGAACCTACACGCGTCACTCTTTCCAGCAGTACATGCATCGACTTGGTGTTTTTGAATTTTAAAAGTAACGAATCAAAAATAATTATTCATGATTATGGATTTTCCGACCATAGGGGCATATTAGTGTCTACGCCCACCTTAATGTCTAATATAAAAAACTGGTCAGAACACAAAAGAATTTACAATAAAACTAACATAAATAAATTTAAAAAGGAACTCCAAGTCGTGGACTGGTCCAAAATAATTCAAACAAATAAAAACATTAACGAAAATTTAAACTTATTTAACGACACCTTGAAAGACGTTCTAAATAAATGCATCCCAAAAATTATCTTAAAATTTAAACCAAAAAAATCATACCTAACTCGGGGCCTTAAAGTTTCCTGTCGTAATAAAAGGTATTTAAAGCAAATAGTATCACAGTCAAAAAGTGAAACCTTACGAAACCACTATAAAGTTTACTGCAAAATACTGAAAAAAGCTGTCCGTAAATCCAAAAAAATTCAAAACAAACGGAAATTCGAAAATGCTCACAATAAAGCTCAGTCAATGTGGCAAATAATAAATAGTGAGTTGAACAAAAACTCACGTAAAAAGAGAACCAACATATACCTTCAAGCACAAGATAACAAGCTTGTAACTGACCCCAAACAAGTTGCAAATATTTTCAACAATTTCTTCTCATCCATCGGGAATTCTCAATCGACGCTAAGTAAGATACCTTTGAAGAATACCACAACGAACTCATTTTTTCTGAGCCCGGTCGACCCAAAGGAAACATATGCAGCAATTAAAAATCTTAAAAACAAATCTTCATTCGGTGTAGACGAACTACCCCCAACATTAATAAAAAATTGCGCTGAGATTTTAACCCTTCCGTTGACCCAACTGCTAAACCAATCTTTCTCGGAGGGATGTTTTCCAGACGCGCTTAAAATTTCCTTGATAAAACCAATACATAAAAAAGGAAACACCTCTGATGCTAATAATTATAGACCAATTGCCCTTTTGCCAACCTCAGCTAAAATATTTGAAACTATCATGATTAAACGCCTTTATTCCTTTTATGAAAAATATAAGATCCTAAATCAAAATCAATACGGTTTTAGGAAGCATCACTCAACTACTCTAGCAATCTATAAATACGTCCTAGAAATTCTTAATGCAGTAAACAATAAAAAATATGCAGTGGGCCTCTTACTTGATATGAGTAAAGCATATGATAGAGTATGTTATAAAACCCTTTTAATTAAATTACATAATACTGGAATAAGAGGATCTACCCTTAAATGGTTCGAGTCATATCTAGAAAATCGCATTCAATATGTACAGATAGAGAATGCAGATTTTGAGACCGGAACAATAAATCAAATCCGATCTAATAGTGTCTCTATTACTGGCTCTATCCCTCAAGGCAGCGTCTTGGGTTGTCTCTTATTCCTTATATATATCAATGATTTACCTAACGTATTAGAGGACATTGCACGCTCTTCGCGGATGATATATCTGTATTACTGCCTTGCTCAAATATTAGTGAAGTCGACAATAAACTAAATGTAACGCTTGACAAAATAGTAAACTGGTTACAAATCCATAACCTCCAGCTAAACTTGAGTAAAACAAAAATCGTCCAATTCAAACCTTATCAAAAACTAGATTTGCCCATAAACTATAGCTACAATAATAATAAAATAGATTCAGTGAGTTCCGCCACATTATTGGGTGTAGATCTGGACACCAGTATGAGCTGGAAACCACATATCCAAAGGTTATCTAAAACTCTATCATCATTCATCTATGCCCTTAACCACCTTAAACGCGCAACAGACTTTAAAACATCGCTCACGGCATATTACGCTTATGCCTACTCAAAAATATCATACGGTATTGTTTTGTGGGGAAATAGTTGTGATATAAACAAGATTTTTACCCTCCAGAAAAAGTGCATAAGAATCCTAGCTAATATAAATCCAATGGAATCCTGTAGAACTTACTTTGTCAAATACCAGATACTCACCGTCACTTCCATATATATACTAGAATCGTGCAAATTTGTCCGGAAACATATTGGTTTATACACACAGATAACGAGTATTAAAAGAAACGATCGGAATTTGCACAAACTTAGAGCACCGTTTTCCAAATATACACTCGTCACGTCAAATACGCATCACATGACCATAAAAATCTATAATCATCTCCCTAACCATATAAAAGGCCTCGACAAACCAAAAATGTTTAACCAACAGTTGAAATCGTTGTTAATCGACAAATGCTTCTATAGTCTAAATGAGTTTTTTAGCGAAAAATTGTAAATATATTTCTTTTCAACTTTTGTGTAATTTATCCATGCATGAATTAATGCCCATATTGTAAGTTTAGATATAAGTCTGCTGCTTTATTGAAATCCGTTTCAATAATCAGCTATATATTATATTGTAGTGCCCTTGCAGGGCGTCACATGAATACCTTATTAATGTACCTACCATCTATCTTTTGTAATGTGATACGCAATAAATAAATAAATAAATAAAATAAATAGAGCTAAACCTAATTCAACATTATGATCAACTAGCAGTAGCCAACGGCTTCACTTAATTCCAAGTCGTGTAATTCAGACGGATACGCTGCACGCTGTTTAAGTCCATTAATAGTAAAGAGTTATTGAAATTGACTTCTGTAAACTTTTCACACTGATTACGGTGATAGAAGTGCCTTTAAAGTCTGATTTATTAATATTTATTTATGTAGCTCATAGTTTGAAAACTTACAATTTTAATATGAGCAAAAATTATCTCGGGTCAAACATAGGCGGATTTAGTTTAAAAACCAAGGGTTGGTGTCGTTTATTATCAGCCTTGCTACTATACTCGTACACGTGATAGACTATCCGTCACTTTTTGACAGCATTAATCAGAAAGTGACCGACAGTCTATCTCGCGCGCGAGTAGAGTCGAGAGTCAAGTTATGGTAGCAGGGCAGGGAGAGGAGAGACTTTTCTGCAGTCTCTGTATACAATCAATTCATCGATTTTTTTGCAGCTTGAAAAGCACATTTTATCATTACCTTTTCCGAAAAAAAATAGCAGCGTAGGTACACACTTAATTTGTGTTGCTTAAGTCACCAGTTTTTACACCGCCCATAAATCGGATAGGGAAAGACAAAAAAATTGGTTCGAGGCACCGATGTCCGAAGGCTGTTTGTCGTTCATTGATTTATGCTGTTTATAAATCTGGAACGGGATTAATCAGGCTAAGTTTGTCAGGAGCGCAATATGTCAGTACAGGTACAAATCGTGACAAAAAAAAATGTTGCGCTTGTTTTGGAAATCGTTTCTTTGTTTTCGCAAAACAGTTGAAACAATTATTATTCTTGTGATTCGAACAATCTGGCATTTTTACCAACATATCGGTACCTTACCTACTATATCTCATTCAATATAACATTAGAATTTTATCGAACTAATTCTTCTACGTTTTTTTGTTTATCTAGGATAGGTATCAAAGGGATACATTTTACAAGTTTTATTTATGTCAGTCATTAAATCTTCTCAATCATAACAATAACAATACCTACTAATCTTTTTGGGTTTCAAAAAATAAATCGCATGACCATTAACGATTTTTCTAATATTGGAATATGGACTATTTTCGTAATTTTCGTTTAAGATTGACACATGTACCTATTGTTTTTGAATTGGATAATATTTTGTGTGAATATAATTAGTAAGTATATTTTTTATATCTTTTACGTTCCATAAATTAAAACAAACATTATCTACATCACCCGTATAATTTGCATTGCGAGACATATTTTAATAAAAACGAACCTCCTTAACAATCTCTAAGGAAAACCCAGAAAATCCGTGAAAGTAAACAGAAAAGCAAGCAAGTGAAAAAGTTAGAATACAACAGAAATAAGCGTCAGAGAAAGGTGACAGGTTTCAATAATTTTAATCCTTATGACATTGAATTAAAGTTCAAAGTATTCGTCAAAGAACTGGGTCGCGGAGCGTACAGGCTCGCGTTCAGCGTGCCGTGCTCCCCTTTCGATAAGATCTAAGTTTGGCAACCCATCTTTTTAACTGCGTCGCCGTCAATTATCATTAGATACCGGTTCGAGCAGGCGAAACTCGACCGTAAATCAATATTAGTGCCTATAAAGGTGAGTGATAACCGCATATCCGCTGTAGGTGTCTCCTTTATAGTCTGACGTCCTAATATAAATGGAAATAATTCGTAATTTATTATGAAAGGTAACTTTTTCACGTATATCACGTTCACACAATAAAAGCCACGCAATAACATGAGACACATGTATCTAATACATTCAGTTGCCCTCATTATACATCCAGGTATAAATCTTTACTAATCTATATCCATACTTAATATTATAAATAGGAAAAGCCTATGAAATTATGTCTAACTAGGAATGAAAGTGCACATGCTATGCTAAGGGATGAGCGCATGCGAGTTTTTGCCATGATTAAAATTTTCCAGCTACCAAACATGGATTTTGTTAGAGAGACGGATTGTGCGTAAGCAGGTTCTATTATTTATTCTGTGCTAGTGCCAAATATAACAAGGGGTAACATATTTGACTAATATCTGACTAGATGCAGAAGGAATGTAAACGTGAAGGCGCTGGGTCTCTATAATAATTCAGATCATGTGAACAGCTCGCTCGGAATTTCGTATGTGAGCAGTGCCGTACTTGCCGAATAGGTCCGTGCTCACAAAGCGAAATTACTGGGAAAGAAAAACTGCTGTCAATGGCAGTTTATAAAACACGTAAACCGATTGAATAAAGTTTTTGGATACGTTATGAGCATGTTTTCACTTTTGTGGAACATGCGTAAGTATTAAGTACAGTCAGCAAGAACTTGGGTATACATCCCCGCATAAAAGTCTGTACGCAGAAGGCTAGCCTTTTCTGCAGCTGCCTGTACGTACATCTATGAAATCTATAGAAACATGCTAAACAAATAAAAATACTGTTTATGACCATCCATAGGTACTATTATTCTAATATCGAAAGTAACTCTGTATGTGCATTTTTACGCTTAAAATCGACAAACAATTTTCTATGGAAATGTGCGAATCCAAAGACAATAATGCCCTAAAAGAAAAATTGGCATGGTGGGGGAAATTTTGTATTGTAGGTACAGGAATTCCATTAACGAGTTCTACAGACGAAATTGCTGACACAAGCAAAATGTCCAGATACGTTATCATTTGAATAAAACTACTAAACAATTCGCATGTTGCAAAGCAAAACCTTAAAATACGCTCAAGAGCAAAATTTTCGGGTGCACTTTGTATAAAATGTCAGTAAAAACTGTACCCGAAACTTTCGCTCTTAACTATATTATGTAGACAGGTAAGTATAGGTAGGTTCTGAATAAGACTACGAGTAGCTCGATAGGGACGGGTAGTCCTACTTGTTATGGCGATTTTTTGGCCGAATGCTGCACTTTGTGATGAAAGCAAGCCGCTTTGCACAGTGATAGTAGGGACCAAACTGAGTGATTTGACCCGCAGCAGCGCGAGTTTCACCCCTTAGGAACAGAGATGGTGCCACTTCTTTAAAAAATATTCAAAAAATTGTACAAGCTAAACGAATGGACTAATTTCAGTGTTTAATATCTCAAATAAAAGCTCATTATATACACTCCTAATAAAAAAATAAAAAAAATATATAAATTAAAAGCTTTTGGCAGAAAATGGCAAATTAAGTTTTATTTTTGTACTAGATTAGTAGTTTTTAATTGATTTCGTATATTTTTTTATATAATATGTATATTATTATATATTATTATATTACTGGGTAAATAACAAGTATTATAAAAAAAACTTGAAACCAATATATTTCATAGTTCACGAAATATTAAAGTTTAAATATGAGAGTCATTTCTTTAAAAAAGATTTCTAAAAATTTTACAAGCTTAACAAATCCACTTATTTCAATTATTTATGTCTCAAATTAAAGCGCATTGTATATGTTACTTATAAAAAAAAATATATATATATATACCTTTTTTTGGCAAAACCTGGTAAATTAAGTTTGTTTCTTTACTTGGTTGGTAGTTTTTTCATGATTTCATTTTAAAAAATGTATACAACAAGTATGTTTTAATGCGTATGTACATTACTGGGTAAGAAAGAAGTATTATAAAAAAAATAAGACATAAATATCTTGTATAGTTAACGAAATATTTAAGTTCAAATGTGCGCGCTACTTCTTAAAAAAATATTAATGAAATCTCCAAGCGCAATGAGTGCTCTGATTTTAATTTTTTATGTGTTACATGAAAGAAAAATGCTTAATTTATTATAAAAAATAAAAAAAATCCGAAGCAAAAAGTTTTTTCCTGGTGCTGAATTACGAAAAAAATATGAATACTTTAAAAACAGTTAAGTAACTTTGCCATTTTCCATTTAAAGGTTGTAGACAAAACATAAAACTGCATTGGCATTGGCATAGTTGGTTCTGGATATATGTCAAATTTTTAGCTTTAAATCTGAAATGATACTCAGGTTAAAAATAAAATATATAATAAATAACTTAAATGTGTCATGCATGTTGCGTTTTGAAATGAAAGACTATTTATTTAAATCTTTATCAAATATCTTTATTAAAACTTAAATTTACTATTCGGGTTCACAGATAGATGTCCTTAGTACTAATAAAAAGGAAAAGGCGTTTTGAAGTACGCTTACAGTCACCTTTGCAGGATTTACAATAGGCAGTAAGCTGACGTGACGACAACCACAACGCATTATATCGCAGTAGTTGAGACCAAATCACCGTAACTGCCGAACATTGTGGCATCCAACTCTCTTGTGTCTTGGTCCATCCCCAAGAAAATGAACATGGTATGGAAACTTCTCAATTCAGAGCGTTTCTTCATACGTGGCCCCATTCATTCAGCTGTTTTTCGCAAGGACTTGTTTGCTTCAAAAAACAAGCTCTTGAGAAGCCTGCCACCTACATCAGCTGCTCTCTATAACCATGCACTGGGTACAGCTTAGCAAGCCAGCTACGGATGGGAAAACGCTCTGAATACAGAAGTTTCCATTCAATGTCCATCTTCCTGGGGATGGACTAAGGAACAAGAGATTTGGATTCAACAATGGTCGGCAGTTACGGTGATTTAGTCGCAATTAAGCCTCCTGGACCATTGTGGCTGCAAATCTGGCTGTGATACTATGCGTTGTGGGTGACGTCGCGTCAGCTTACCATGCACTACCCACTGTAAATCCTGCAAATGTGGCTGAACAAATCAAAAGTGAATTCATATCATTTTCAATGCAGTTATTTTGTATGCTGCCCACTGATTTCCACTGGCTGGCACAAAAAATTAGGTCTAATGGTATTCACCTAGGCACAAAAATAATTCAACAATAAGCTACAACAACCGGTTCATGTATAAAAGATCAGTGATGTAGTATTGGAATGGTACGACTACTTCAAAACGACTTTTCCTTTTCATTTCTACATCTACCGGTGAACGCGAAGAGGAAATTTAAATTTTAATAAAAATATTTGATAAACACGTATGTAATAAAGTCTTTTATTTCAAAAAGCTACATAATTATCTAAGTTAATATAACTTTTCAACGTGAGTAGAAGTCGTATCAGATTTAAAGCTATTTTTTGTACATAAATTCGTCAGCTACTGAGCAACATAATATAATATATCTAGGAATCAACTATGCTGGGGATTAAATAGTTCTTATTTATTGTCTAGAAATGTAGTCACTTTAAATAAAAATATTGACAAATTTTAAAGTAATTATGTTTTTTTGTAATTCAGCACCAGAAAAAACTCTTTATTCAGTTTTTATTATTTATTTTTCATTTATTAAAATAAATTACGTGGTGTCTTTTCATATGACACATTTAACATTAAAATCCGATCGCTCGTTGCGCTTAAAGATTCCTTTAAATTTATTTGTAAGAAGAGCGCGCACATTTAAACTTAAATATTTCGTGAACTATGAAAGATATTTAAATCTCCTTTTTTTTACTACTTTTTATTAACCCAGTAAAATACATATGCATTAAAACATACATGTTGCATGTATTTTTAAAATTTAATCAAGTAAAAACTATCAAAAAAGTAAAAAAAATTCTTATTATGCCTTTTTTAGCCACTATATTTTGGTATATTTTATTTTTATAAGCAATTTATATAATGCCCTTTCATTTGAGATATTATACACTAAAAATTAGTCCATTTGTTTAGCTCGCATAATTTTTTGGAATATGTTTTAAAGAAATGGTGCTCACGTTTAAACTTCAATATTTGAAGAAGTATGAAAGACATTTATGTCGAGTTTTTTTTATAATACTTGTTATTTAGTCAGTAATATATATGTGCAATAAACCATACATGTTGCATACATTTTTTTTAAGAAATCAAGTAAAAACTATCAATTAAATTAGAAAAAAAACTTAACATGCTGTTTTTTGCCAAAAGATTTCTGAATATATTTTTTATATATTTTTTTATAACTAAAATGTAAAATGAACTTTCATTTGAGGTATTATACATTAAAATTGGTCTATTCGTTTAGCTTGTAGAATTTTTTGAAATATTTTTTAAGAAGTGGCGCCATCTCTTTTCCTAAGGGGTGAAACTCGCGCTGCTGCGGGTCAAATCACTCAGTTTGGTCCCTACTACCACTGTGCCAAGCGGCTTGCTTTCATCATAAAGTGCAGCATTTTGTTCATAACAAGTAGGACCAGGGTGACGTACTCGAAGAGAGGCCTATGCTCACCAGTGGGCGATTACGGGCTGAAAATGATGATGATGATGAGGTTCCTTTCATTTATAAATATTAATTAGAATCACATGCACTAAGTCTAAATGAAAAGCCAATACACTATCACACAAACGAACCTTAATTTAATTTCAAAGCAATCTGTAGTTGAAATCAGTGTTTGAAAATGTATTTTCTCTTCGGGTGGTGTAATCGGTTTAGGCGACGGCCGTGACGTGCCAAGCCTACTAGTGCCCACTTGCCAAGTGTGGACCGTTAAACGGTTAGACTAACCTTTATTGTTCTGAGTTAGGTCAATACACTGTGAACTGTAAACATTTTTAGAAGCAGATAAATAATTAGCTGGCGAAATATCTGATACGTCCCGTGTCGTAACGGCACTAAAAAGAGTTGTGTCAGATATTTATGCGCGTTTTGTTGTAGCAGATACTAATGCTGGTAAACGCATGAAAGGGTACTTAAATAACATTTGTTTTAAAGCCGTAATATACATTTTCCGCGGTGTGAGATAAAATAAGATTCCATTTTGTAACCCCTTGCCGTCGTTTACGTAACCCTTTTCTTCTAATGCTTCTGAAAATGCTAGGAAGCTGATTTTTGGTTTGATTATATTTCATGACATGGCTCATGAATTGACTGTATTTTCTTGAGCTTCATCAATTTTATTAAGGTACGTACTTAGATGCCATACAGTGCAGGCGCGTTACGTAAACGATAAAACTGTAATAATATGTGGTAAATTTTCTCACATACCACAAGAGCATTGAGCCGAGCAATGCACCACTTCTACTTGGCAGCAGTATCTACGCATGTTATGCTTAATTTAATAACAAATATAATAAGGTTACCAGAAGCGCAGGGAAGCTCAAAACTTTTTACAGGCTAGTAAAAGCGAAAAAGTCGTTCTTAGAATATTGTATAAAATTCTAGAATAAAATTCCAAAACACATTACCGAACTTACTGACTCTAAATTCAAATCTTTCGTAAAACAGACACTTATTTCAAAAGCATATTATTATTATAAGATAAACGATTACATCATGGATAGGGATATTTGGCAGAGATAAAATTCTGCACTAGAAATCTATCGCAATATAAAGAGGCTTTCTACTGTAGCAATGTAATTTAAAAATTTTATAATACTCTGATACTGAAATGATATATTGTATACTGTTTTGAAAAAATGACACCTCGACGAGTTTTTTACGCCGGTTCTTCTCGAGGCAGAGGTTTTCTTTCCGAACCGGTGGTAGTTTATCGACATTCATAGGTGCATGTTATATGCCTAAATTGAAGAATAAGTAAATCACTTTGACTTTGACAAGCAAAGTAGGTATTTTGTGTCATAGATAGAGTATTCATATAAAAGCTATCTCATTCCGCGGTTTATTAACAACCAATAAAACCGCTAGATGAAACGCATTAACCAATTACAAAGTGTATTATAACGTTATTATCGGAAACCGCGTCTGTAATTGTATCGAGTTTAATTCCATTAATTTGTGCCAGCAGAGTGCTATGCAGAGCAGATCCGATTAGTGTTCCCCGTAAACAATCTATGCACCCGCAATGACTGTCACTGCACTGAGGCTCAGTCTGATACATTATGTTCATCATCATCATCATCAGGAACTTTGCTCTTGTCGATAGAGTATCCGCCACTCGCCTCTGTCCATTGACAGCCTCTTGACTTCCTCATACGACTCGACAGCAAATTTATCTTTTACTTGGCTAAAATGTAATAGTCTGGGCCTTCCTCTGCCTGCATTGCCTTAAATTTTCCCATCTAATACATATGTATTGTTAGGTACGTACGTACGTGTCCAACATTAAATTTTATTCCTGTCCTGGCGCACTCGCTACACTACAACGCGCAGAACGTATCAGAACGAGTGCGAAAAACACATTAAAATTACCTACCTATATCAAAATTCGAAACGGTTTGCTTTTGAAATACGTTTATACGAGATGTACCTACAAATTAACAACACATTTATAATACATTTCAATTAATTGAATCAAACTAGTCTAACCTGAGTTTAGACCTCTAGTCAAGGTACAGTTGACAGCAAAAATATTGTTTAAATTTTTCGCTTGCTTCCGATGAAATAAAGAACGAAAGTGCACCTACCTCTACCTAATACGCCGTTATTTTCACAAGCAAGGCTGCAGTTGACTAAATATAGTTGATAATAGGGATATTAACGATAATGTTATTATGTATAGGTATACAAGAGTCGTAAAAGGTTTCATTAAGTGCCCAGCGATAGTGAATATAGTGATACAAACATGTGCTCACTAAGCTGGTAATTAACACAATGTGAGTTAACATTACTGCCTACCTCCATTATATTTTATTATTATTGTAGAGGCGGAATTTCAGCAAGGGTTTCGGATTACACAGTTGTTACTGGAATTACATAATGCATGTTAACCCATTTATTGCCGCATTTTAGATACGCAATACTGGCTCTTAGCTCGATACGACGCCGATGAGCGTCACTGGCATCACAGCGCGGTCAAAAATGTGGACTAACGGTGTTACCCGCGAAAGGAGGTGAAGAGAATACGCGGAGTATTTATTCTAGTTTTACGCATTATTATTATTATATCCTTTTATTCGGACACCAAAAATAACATAACATTTAGTGTTCTGTTGTGGAGCTTAATCATATGTTTGGCTCTTCTTCCATTTCTGCGCGTCCGCTTGCCAATTTTTACGCATAGTAAAGTAAAGTACTGTAAGAGTAAGAATTATTGAATTCAATTTTTACGATGTTCACAGATTATTTTTACTAAATAGGACTTAATTGCGTATAATTTACAACATCATCTCGCGACCATCGATGTTGTGACGTGACACATCCAAATCTTCGAGAAACCTTAAAGCCCGTGCTAGACGGTCGCCAACACGCCCCTCCGACCGAGTGACCTTGGTCCGCACCGACCGTGTAGACAGTTGTTTCCAACAAAATTTCATACTACAACGGTCGGGGCCGACCAAGGTCGCTCGGTCGGAGGGGCGTGTTGGCGACCGTCTAGCAGACCTTTAAAGATGCAAACTTTTAAGTTACTTATACGCGATTAAGTCCTCTTTAGCAATAAAGTAAAAGGCACATAGTAAAATGTAGGCAATTGCGGAAATATTTAGTTAAGACAACGGGCGCCAGACCTTTTTGACATTAGACGTATGGACCAAGACCAACGGATACCCGATCTTCCATGTATTTTGTTACTAAAATATGAATGAATAATGTATGTATTTTTGCTTTAGATACCTACTCGTATCGATAAACTAAATTTTTGCTTTAGATACTCCTATTCGATAAAGTAAGCGAAAATTATTTGTTGATTCTGACTATACATACATTTACATTCATTATTGTTGTTGTACAGGGTGGACCATAACTCTTTTTAGGTGAAGGACGCCATGGCACTAAATTCCCATTGGCCGCTCTTGCATTTCGTAACCCCGCCGCCTTACCCCGCCACCGCTCCTAGACGCAGCTACCGATTCAAAAGTTAACGGACTTTTGGTCCACATTTCTCGGAACACTTGTCAGGCCGTCACTGAAAATTTTCGCTCCAGGTTACGGCAATGCCAAAATAATGAAGGATCACATATGGAAGACGTAATTTTTAAAAAATAAAATCCCTATTCATGTGTTTTCATAATTAATAAACGGTTTTCATCTGATATAATTAGTTTTCATTTTATTTTAGTTTGAAATGTAAAAAGAGTTATGGTCCACCCTGTATTTTTCTTTGATTTCCGTGTGTTCTTGGTTTGTTCTAATATGTAATTGTACACGATGTAAGTTTGTCTATCACGTTCTACTTTCCTTCCACTCAGTTGCTCAAAGGTTAGCTGGAAGAGATCCCTTATACCTACTTTAATCTTATACATGTAACATGTTTATGTGCCTTATTGTGTACAATAAAGTGTTACATACATATACATATAATAATAGGATTGAAACCGCGCGGACAAAATTTTGTGTTGACTTAATTAAAACTAATGAATTACAGGAAGTTTATTCCCATTTTCGAGCGGGATTAAATATAACTGGCATATTGAGTCACGTTGCCCTATAGCTTTTCAAATACACGATTTAAATTTAACCCTTTATTGGGGAACCCTTTTGAATAAGGCAATTATTTGAACACCAACAAATAAACGTGGTGGCAAAGCGATGTTTTCACCGTATTAACCGTCATTGTTCACAGCACTGAGCGCCTTTATAATAGAATACCTCTTGAGTCAGGGTATTTAATGTTGCCAATATTCAGTATATAAGAAACAATCCGGCAAGTTTTAGCGAGTGCGGAAATGAGCTTTTACTGTAATTTACGTTCGGGGTATTTTAAGCGTGTAAAGTAGGTAGGTACAGTCGCCATCAGATATATCAGAGCGGCCAAAGTGCTCACAAATATCTGAACACGTCTCTATTGTCGAGGCATTAGAGACGTGTTCAGATATTTGTGAGCACTTTGGCCGCTCCGATGGCGACTGTACTATTCAAATTTGAATTAAAGTTATTAGCAAAATATTATTTAGTTTTACCAGTGTAGGTATATGCAACTCCAAAATGTATCCGCAAAGAATTTAGGTAGGCACCTCACTGAATACACTATAATTATTCCATAAATTAAAATAAAACGTATACTACAAGGACTGTTTGTTTAAAATCAAAACCATCGCACGAAACGTTTAATTTCAGTGGAATCCTGCAGCTGTATTTCAGCGCAGCATAGCGTACTTAGCGAAATGGTGAGGTCCCGGTCCCATAATTCCGTAATGTTTTAGAGTAGATTTTCATTTCCACCCATTTACGGCTACCGTAAAATACCGCCCGTGTTCAGAGCAATGACAGCTAAATACTATGAAATCTCTGACATTCCAGCGTGGGCGTTGAACAAAGTTTATTTCAGTAAGCGGTTTAAGTCCCGAGGTGGCGAAAGTAGACAGGTGAAGGCCGAGGGCCGCCACCTGCACTGCATGAAATATAAAGTAGGCAGGAATGCGACCCTCAATTCTTTTACGCGGTCTTCGTACAGATTTGAAGAATGCCGGCCTGAACGTCTACTGAATTAATTCCGTGAAAGGGTTCCACTTAAAATGGTAATTCGCGGCTATTAGACATACCGCGAGGCATTTTTACGAGTTGGCGTAACCATCTGAGGTACTCATGTTCATGCTCTGGTATGATATATGTTTAGCAATCAGCTGCTAAATGTGCAAACAAGTAAAGTGTGCCAACAGCTAATATGCCACTTTTCAACGTCTTACTCTTAGCTTTTCATGTGTGGCCACGTATATAACGGCGCTCCTTGATGACAGGATACATATTTTAAATTTTACGACCCCTAAGGCGTCTATCATCTCGCGCCTAAATGGGAATATGCGCTTGTGAGAAATTGCAATATATAATAATAATAACGTATCTTGCTCACTCAAAAAATTCGAGAGCTAAACAGTAGAAACAAATATGAATGACTAACTTTTTTTTTAATTGATTTTCTGAGAGCCGGGCCACTAGGGGGGCCCTTTTGCTCTGCGCTGGATGTGCGTAAATTGGCCAGGAGGCCAAAACAGCAAATGAATGACTAACTTCTTAACGCAACTTTATATATACGCGTTCAAATGAATCCCTTAGGTATATGCTTGTGCTACTATAGAGTAGGTATGTATAAACTTCAGATAATCTCTTAAAAATCCGTTGGGGCTCAAAAAAGAAACGAACACTCTCCCAAACTTTTGCTTTGATATTATTTATTTTGTAGGATAGAATTTTCAATAGGTTACGATTCGTTATATATTACTAAAATGGCTTCCAACTTGACAGAAACAGTTAATGCTTTTGCCGTATAAACGCTGCGTTAATGTAACTATATAAAAAAAGTTATCAAACTACATTAAAACTACTTTCATCCAAAATCTTAATCAAGTTAACGCCTTTGACAATCGCCACATTATCGCTTCTAAATCGCTGGCCAGTGGACTGAGGGTTAATGCCAGCAAACATGCAATGCGTCCATTATCCATGTCAGTCCACTGTTGGTTTCTGTTGTGCATTCCAATCGCATCGATCATAGTTGATTGAGGAGTAAGGTTGTGCGGTGTTCGTGTTAGGATTCATCAGACTTATGTCGAAAACTAAATACTTAACTGTGCCAGTGGCTGATCCAGCTCGGGAGAACTTGGATAAGTTTGCAGCTAAGTTACGTCGAATTAAGTTGAAAGTTTTAGTGCAAACACATTTCTTTAATAAAGTTATTTGGTTTTAATTGAGTACTTATTAGCTAAGCTTAAGGATTCTATCAGCGAGTCTCCTTTCCAAAGCTAGTCACTATTTAAAAGTCTAAACTGTCAACACTGTTGCTGCAGATTAACGCGTAGAATCTAACGCAAAGCCCCACTGCAACTAAATAACCCGTTATCTACTGATACAGGCGGCAATAAAGTGAATGTAAAACCTACAATAAACAGTGGTTAAGGCAACGCGTTACCGGTCACGTTGTTTTTTGCTCCCGGTTATCCTCTCATGATTTATACGATGCCTGCTTGGAATATGATTACCGGTTACGTGTCGGAAGGGCCCTTAATGGTAATAAACGTTGCGTTTAACCGGACGGCTAATAGAGGGCGTTTTTCTAGATTCCGACTAACGTCCTATTAGGGCTGTAATGAGACTATTTATTGGAGTTGCTTAATGAATAAGCACGCCTTGAGATCAGCTAAGTGTTACAAATGTGTGCCGGCGACACCGCGACCAAAGCTCAGCATGGCAGTATCGTTATATGACATATTGTGTGCGTTTCTATATCACAATTCCTAAAAATATATAAGGTTTGTCATGAAATAAGTTTAAGTTGTTTATAAATAAGTTTCTGTCAAAAATTTCATTTTTGGTACAAGCTTTTATTGCTGACTGTACTTTTCTGTATACCGTCATCAGCTACTCATTGAGACAATTCTAACGAGCCCAATCTCGATGAGGTTGTATCGTTTCATTGCGAAGTTCCTATGGCCACCTTCCAGCTCCATCATCAGATCAGCACCATGTCATCATAATATTGCATTGTCACGAGTTTTAGACATGTATGCAAAATTCAGGCTCAATCGGTTACCGGGAAGTGGTCCAAATTTAATTTGCAAGATTTGATGACAAACATTGGGACAGGTGAAGAAACTAAATAAAAACCGGCCAAGTGCGTGTCGGACCACACATAACGAAGGGTTCCATGCCTATTAAAAAGGTCGTATCGTCATAGAAAGCTTACGGCACTTACGTCCTTTTCTTTGAGGAAGGCAGTTTTTCAGCAATATCTCGGAAACCTTTCATCCGATCTTGTTCAAAACAATTTTCGGTGAATGAACTTAATAAGCGCTGTGTTCATTATTTTTTTCATATTTTTAAAATACACCGTTCCAAAATTAGAGGGGGGGGGGGGGGGGACAGAATTTTAGTGACTTTCGGGGCGATTATCTCTGACTGTATTCACTTAATCAAAAAAAATTGCCGAGAAACCTTCTATTTATTTTGAAAGGCCTATCGATTCATGTGCCACACGTGGGCTCACGGTGAAAAAAAAATTGACTTTTAGTTTTATGTATGGAGTACACCCCCAAAAAAATTTTTTTTAGTAATTTTAATTACAAAACTTTGTAGCGGCTAACAAAATACGCCTATTTTCAAAATTTTATTCAAATACACCTTATAGTTTTCGAGTAAAATGCCTGTGACATACGGACAGACGGACAGACGGACAGACGGACAGACGGACATGACGAAACTATAAGGGTTCCGTTTTTGCCATTTTGGCTACGGAACCCTAAAAAGCTTGTAAAAATCATTTAGTTCGCAAGGCCTACTACACGAGAGACGATTTTATAAATGACAAAGACGCCTTTAAATGTTTTTGTTTCTCTCTTTCTCTGCGTCTTTTTTTTGCCCGAGTGCTCGTGTACGGACATACTCTGATTTTGAATTTGTTTTATATAATCCTGACTTATTTTTATTTTCTCTAGTTCTAATTAAAAAAAATACATTGCGAAAACAGCATTTATGTTTGTAACTTAACAATTGTAAATATTGTAGTATGCCCAATTGTAATAATTATATAATTGAACTTTGACCTGCAAAAAGTGTTCTGTATGAATCTAAATTGAATAAAATATTTTGACTTTTGACATATACATAGCAAAATAACAATAATAACGTTATTGGGTCATTCTTCTTTTTTACCTACAATTGTTTGTCCTCATTTTACCATACGTCATTAGTTAGAGTATTGGTTATTAATGTTTTAGTGTTTGAATGTACGTCCAATGTACGTCCATACATTTATTCATCTATTAGTACTAATTAGTCTTTCACTTTCTCTATTCAGTAATTTTTTTACAGACAGTGACAGAGTGGTAATCCAAAATGTGGTCTCTGCTGAAAACGGCCACTCTGTCACAATATTACCTGAAAAACTACCATAAAGAAAAAAACATTATCGCCACGGAAAGAATCATTAATTAGTCCAAATAAAAGATACATGCAACGTTTATTAAAATCAAACATTAAAACCATGATTATCAATAGTTGAAAAACGCAAAAAACAGAAAAATGACGATATATTGTAGATAAAAAAGAAGAACGACCCTATTGTAATTTCTAGAAAAAAAAATATTATATATTTCTCTCCCTCTTGCGGCTAAAACCAGCAAAGAAAGTCCGTGACAGAGTTATTTAGAGTATAAGTGACATAAAAATGTTCCTATATTAATTTTGCAATTGATAATTTGTATTTTTACTAAATTCATCGCCTCTCAGTAAAATATTTGCACGCCTGCAGGCTGAATACACTGTCATGTTCAATTATGTAAGACCTTCCTGTACTGTATTCTGGCTAATAAATACTTTTGACTTTGACAAAAAAGAGTAATAATTTGCATTTTATATTTATTTTTATTGTAATACAAACAAACAACAAATATGTATTGTATACTAAACTTAAGATAGAATAAACTAAAAACGAAATAAAATATTTACAAATAAAAACATTGGCTCAAGCTCGGAACCCGGGGGCAGGCCCAGCAGAAAGCCTCGGAATCGTGAGAGTGACGTGATATACGCTATATTTGCAAAATAGCAGTCGGGTTTTACGAAAAATCTTTTGATTTCACTTGTTATTATTAGACGACTTGTGTTCAAGTTTCTATATCCAGTAGGTAAAAGATATTTCATCTTGCTTGTTAAACTTCAATTTACCGATTCATCTTTGACGTAAAGTTACTTTGTAAAAGAACGTAAAGTTTATAACAAATGGTAACTTTTAAGTACGTTTTCTGTCACAACACATGATTCGTTAGACACTGTTTAAGGACCGGGAGGCCCAGTAATAAGGAAACACATTTAAGAAACGTTTCGGATCTAACGTATCAACTTTTCTTCAAGTTGCGAAGTTAGCTTGATACTCTTGATGTTACGTAAATCGTAACGTAACTCATCGCGCGTTGGAGATAAGTTTTGTTTTCTCGTAATATGCGTTTGCGTGGAAGTTTTAGTTTGGTTTTCTCCTATTTATAGTTGGTTTTACTTGGGTCGAAGCTAAGTTTTGTCACATAACAGTTAATAGTATGACATGTTTTGTTGTCTTGTGTTTAAGTTTTAATAACAAGCTTTAAAAGCAATAAATAATTGATAGGTAATTAACTTTAATATACGAGTAGCTCTCTTTAAATATTGTAGGTTTATTTAGGACACAAAAATATTCAGAAGAGTTATTTTGGTTAGTATCTACAGTACTGTTAGTATATACTATATAATGTATCCTTTAATTGATTTCCGTTATAATGTAATTCGGAAAATATTATATAACTTTAAGCAAATGACTCTTCAGAATGTTGTTATCTAAAATTTATTTGAATTTTATTGTAATTTTTTCATCATGGTTTGCCATTCCTTCAACAACAAACTTTACGTATTTTTATGCCATTTCCACGTTACAATCGGGAATGGATGAAAATATCAGAAGTGCCTGTTTATTTTTTTGGTGATGGAATAACCTTCCTTAGTACCAGAAAAAAGTTTCAGAGTTTTCGGCTGAGCCATTTATTTTTGAAAAATATAAACAGTTTCCTCAATTGGGTTGTGTCCTAAAATTTTTTTACGATGCCATTCGAACCAGTTTTTAGAGAGGAACTAATGTTTGTATGGGAGCAATTACAATTAAAAAACATAAATACCCAAAAAATTTAGTTAAAGACGGACCTCGCTGGCGGCAGCCGAAAAAGTTTTATACTGATTAACATTGAATCGTGACGTCACAGGGTGATATTTGTACTAATCGTTGTATTTAAAATCAAGTAAATTGGTGTTTCAGTCGTGAAATACTGCGTTTAGGACCATAGTTGTCATACAATTTTGTTTCTATAAAAGCATAAGGATTCTATTGGTAGCTTTAAATTTACTTTTGGAGAATAAAAAAAAATGTATATTTATTCTAAACTTTCAAGGTCTATATCTTTTTATAATTTTAATAATATTTCTTAATGTATACTTAATTACATTTATTTCATGGTTTACTCTCAATTTAGCAACACTGCGTTATCGATTTTAACATGTGGAAACTACCCAATTATGTTGCACTTTCCTTGATCCGTCTCATAATACAAAAAAATATCTTAAATATCTGTGGTAAACTGATACTGGTAACGACAAATATAGCTGCTGTACGAGTAACTGTCAATATCATTGCCAGTGGTAGTTTACCACAGATACCTATTTAAGATATTTTTTTGTAATATGAGACGGATCGAGGTAAGTGCCGTCCTTGACCCAAAACTTAAGTGAGGAAACTGTTTAAATTTTTCAAAAATTTCTTGTGCTAAAGATGTTATTCCTATCACCAAAAAATAATCAGGCACTTCTAAAATTTTCATTCATTCCCAATTGCAGAAATAACCTACCATACTTTTCTTTCCTTCCCTTTTCCCACCTATGTGGGGTCGGGTCCTTGTCAATTTGCGCCATAGTGGTCGATTCTGGGTTGTTAGAAATAACCTACCTAATAGGTATATACTAAAATTAAGTTTACACAAGGTGAACAGATTCTTGAGCGCACCAAAGCTCGGCGCGGCGGAGATTCCGAGTAGCTGTAGTAATAACCATGTAACAAGTCTGGCAAGCATATTAGCATCGGGAATGAAAGTGATTCCTCTCAATCACATTAAAAAAAAACTATTTATTTTAGATAAGGTATTATATATAATTAACTAAATTACATGTTTTTTTGCAAAATCTCAATGCGATATTATGTGCGCGGTCACTAGACTCGCTTTATAGATCTTATCCTATTCCTTATATGTTTTTATAGTAACTATATTGTTACAGTTGATAAACATTTAATTATGAGTAGTTTTTATTTTGCTAGTTTGCATTTCAATGTGCTTCCCGCGACTTGTGATACTCGAATTTGACCTTAATTTCGTGAGTTGTGTTTGACTCACATATTAAATACACTATTATGGGCGACAACGACATGTTTCGTACTCTTCGGGAGTTCTTCTTGCGGCTGTATCGCCTCACACGCTCACTGTGCACTTCCAAAAAGTTCGAAACATATCGCCTTATAGTTACATTTAATAGGTACACGAGTTTAACCGTATAATTAATATCATGACTTCTGGCAGCTAGCATGATAGGTGGGCGGTAAATATGACCATAAAACCTATCGTGCTTATACGTTAGCACTGCGCGCGTATAAGCGAAACATATTGGAATATGATTGAGATGCAAAAGTGATAAACAAATTGAGACCCTGTTCGCGTAACACGTACGCGCGCGTAAATACCGTATATTACGAATGTACGAACGTACGCACACGTGAGGGCCACGTATCGCGTACGTCGCGATTTTCCGTTTTAATCGTAGCGGCGCAGCCAGTGTAATGACCGCTTTAGTGAATTAATTTCTGCTTTATGAGCATGATAATGGAAATGAAGATTAGGTACTGATAAACAATTGACTGCTGGCGATACCTGAAATTGATGGCTGTAATGATTTTCGACGCTTTTTAAAGAGAATTGGGTTAATCGCAACAACTGTTGTTTTATTTGGGTACCTATACCTACTCGTGCGTAACCTTGTATCTCGCTCGATGTTTTAAATGACTTATCAAACGCTCAAAACGGAAATGTTAATAAAATTGCGTTAAAAAACTATATGCGGTTACATCTAATTTGCCACAAGTTTAGGCAAATGAACTAATTGCGTTGTGTCCTCATGTTAAAATTGATAGCGCAGTGTTGCTATATTGATAGTAAACCTTCAAATAAATGCAATTAAGTATAAATTACGAAATATAATTAAAATCATAAAAAGATATGGCCCTTGAAAGTTTACAAAAAATATGCATTTTTTTTATTGTCCAAAAGTAAATTTAAAGCTACCAATAGAATCCTTACGCTTTTATAGAAACAATATTGTACGACAACTATGGTCCTAAACGCAGTATTTCGCAACCGAAACAGCAATTTACTTGATTTTCCATATAACGACTAGTACAAATATTACCGTGTGACGTCATGATTCAATGTTAATCAGTATGGAACGTTTTCGGCTACCGCCAGCGAGGTCCGTCTTTAACTCAATTTTTTGGGTATTTATGTTCTTTAATTGTACTTACTCCCATACAAACATTTGTTCCACACCAAAAACTGGTTCGAATGGCATCATAAAAAAAAATTAGGACACAAGCCTATTCTACATTCAATGCTCGCTAATAATATCAAAGACAAAGACGGAAAAAAATGTTACTTTTTTTTCATGCACTATAATTACGGGTATAATTAGCACAGCCATTGAAAGCTTAGTGACTAAAGGCTTATAAATAGTGTTCAGTCATAACCTTTTAATTTTATTTTGTACACTAGAAAAAATAAAGGAAACTTCCCGTAGTGAAGGTAAAACACTTTTACAAAGGTAGCAGGATATTATCCACCCTGAAATTGTACGAAGAGGTATCTCCGAAACACATAAAAGGAAGGTCTCAGATCGTAAGGAAAATGTTATTTTGACTTGACGATAAAACAAACCACGCACAGCTGCATATATCTGTCGGCGTAAAATTTAAGTGTTCAGCAATTTTAGCGGGTAGGTATCGTAAAAACTTAGCGGAGAACAACGGTTCGGCCCAAAACGCCGTGTCAGAAGGGGAATTTTCTTGTATTTTCGGGTTCGCTAACAAGGGGCTCCTACATGACCGGAATATCTTTGTCACCAATTTCCTTAGGTGAACGGCTTAACGCACCCCGAAAGTTACTTAGACTTACCTGAGCCTCCCGCTTGTCAAGATACCATATGTTTTATGTTATTTTTATGGACCCCGGGCACATTCGCCGTATTTCATTTAGACAACGAGTGTTGAAACCGATTTCATATCTTTTTATTACCGTCCTTACTTAACCGCAAATATTGCTGTCGATGTAAAAATTTGGATATCCTTTCAATAACAAGAGTCCCTACGGATAATCTTTCGGCTTTGAGTGATATTCGGATTGAAATGGGAAGAAGACACTTGAGAAACTTGAAGATCAGTGGAAGGCAATATATCACTTAAAACGACGCAGCATAAATCTATGGGGGCTGTCGGCTCGTTATTTGTAGTCGCCACGTGAACCGCCGGTTTCGGGTGAATATTAACGATATCGCCAATTTTCCACGAGCTTAGTCCCGTCGCAATTTCTCGCCAATTGAGCAATCGCATCACATCGAGGGGCGTGATGCCAAACCGTACGAGTTTCGTGTCTAAACGACGCTTAGCTGTACAACTATTGCTAGTAGGTTTAACATCGTATTTGGGCATCGTATCGAGAAGCAGAATGTTGCCAGCACTTACTTGACTTACTGGGGGCAATGGTAGCTTGGAAGGCTTATTGAGGCGTTCGATGTACTGTAAATGTCATAGGACTCGCTTTTAGTGACCATTTTTAACTTTAAAATTACACTGATTAGCTGTTCTGCCGCCCGCCTCAAGAAGTGTAAACCATAAGTGAAAAAAGTAAGTTTAAAGATAAACCCAAAAAACTTTACACTTCTGTGATTTATAATTCAAACTTGTGTTAATAATTAAACATAAATTGTAGAATACTAATGCTACTCAATTTTGTTAGTATTTTTTATTTGAATTAGATATTTAGAAAAAAAGGTTTGTGTACTGTACTATACTGTACTGCTTCTTAAAAAACATTTGAAAATATCGTTTCGAAGAACACAAGTGCGCACTTATGTTTTTTGTGTGACTTTGCAATATGGCATCTAAGAAAAAACAACACAAGTACTCACTTTATGCTTCTATTAGTATTTGGTTTAGGAAATTATAAAATCACGAACTAACAAGATATAGGTATACATGTTTCATCTATTTTTAACTTAGTAATTTGAAACAAAATGAAAATATGGTTGTTTTCCTTATGATAAAAACTATAGACACACATCCAATACAAAAATAAATAAATAAAAATAAAATAAATATCGTGGGACAATTTACACCAATTGATCTAGTCCCAAACTAGACAAAGCCTGTACTATGGGTACTAGACAACGGATAAACATACTTATATAGATAAATACATACTTAAATAGATATTTAACATCCAAGACTAGAGAACAAACATTCGTATTCATCATACAAATATCTGCCCCGACCGGGGATCGAACGCGCCTCAAGCTTCATAGTCAGGTAAATTAAAAAACAAGTGCGTGTCGGACCACGCAAAACGAAGGGTTCCGTGCCTATTAAAAAGGTCGTATCGTCACAGAAATTTTACGGCACTTACGTCCTTTTCTCTGAGGAAGGCAGTTTTTCAGCAATATCTCGGAAACCTTTCATCCGATCTTGTTCAAAACAATTTTCGGTGAATGAAATTAATAAGCCCTATGTCCATGAATTTTTCCATATTTTTAAAATACACCGTTCAAAAATTAGAGGGGGGGGGACAGAATTTTAGTGACTTTCGGGGCGATTATCTCCGACCCTATTCACTTAATCAAAAAAAATGCCAAGAAACCTTATATTTATTTTGAAAGACCTATCGATTGATGTGCCACACGGGGGGTCACAATGAAAAAAAAAATTTTGACTTTTAGTTTGATGTATGGAGTGCACCCCTAAAAAAATTTTTTTTTGTTATTTTAATTACAATACTATGTAGCGGCTAACAAAATACACCTATCCTAAAAATTTTATTCAAATACACCTTATAGTTTTCGAGTAAAATGCCTGTGACATACGGACAGACGGACAGACGGACAGACGGACAGACGGACAGACGGACATGACGAAACTATAAGGGTTCCGTTTTTGCCATTTTGGCTACGGAACCCTAAAAACCATCTTAGGTGGTTAGGTACTTAGTACTTTTTTGCCTATGAACATGAAGTTATGACTTTTCTACTTCAAACAGGAAGTCAACTTAACAACATGACATAAACTTATGCTTGTCTCAATTCTGGTTCATTATAGAGATATCCATACCCATGTGAGAAAAATAATTTTTTTCCCTGCGTCCGAGACTGTTAAAAAACTCAATTTGACAAAAAAAAATACCAAACGGTTTTATTTCTTAAGGCGGCAGTATTGCTAATAAACTGCTAAAATGTATTAACATATATCTACATAACTTTGTATTCCTATTTACACACCTACTTACAATAATGATCAGATATTTTAAAACAATCTACCCTAAATCAAACAAATATTGTTTGCACAAGAACATCTGAAATATGTTAGATACAAGTAGGTACCTACTTAAATAAGGTGCAGAACTGATACGTAAAACATTAACGGATAGCTAACAACATCGAATAATGTTTATATTTTATACCGTAACGTCGGTGCAGTGATTTTATATATAATGTACACGTAAGACGAGTTAACGGGAAAGCTGTCGGATATTTTAATTACGTGTAGGCAACTCTTCTACAGCGATAATTAAAGGTGAGCACAAAACCCTTCACCGCAATCCCGCTTTTAAAATTGGAATTCAATTGAAAGTGCGTTATAGCATTACTACATTGTGTAGAACGTTATTCTCGTGGTAATAATGGTCTCAAAGAATTCAAGTAGATTACCCACAGCCACCGACATGGATGGTACAAAAGGACCCTTTTAACAAAGTGAACAAAACCGTACTATAATGCGACATAGGTACTTTTGACTTGCCAATTCTTAGCGACGAAATGCTTCATGTCGCTCGGTTTCGTGGTTTAGGGTAGGTACATGAAAACTGTCTGTTTGTGAAATTATGAAAGTTTGTAGGTCGCAAGATGAATCTCTTCACTTTGTAGCCTATTCGTATGTATAAAGCGTATTAAGTATCGTGATTCATATGGCTCGATGCAAGCGTGTAATAAAATATTTAAGTCTACACGCGTGGCGGGGGCACTGGTGCGAAAATCTATCAATAAATTAATAAAAGTTCCTATTTTGGAGCTGACGCGAATACGAGTTTTCCCTGCATATAGTTTTATAGTGAAAATGAACGCTTCGATGCTGTGAGTATCCAATTTTGTTGTCAAGTGCACGCACGGATAGTCGCGCGTAGTCGCATAGACGACCATAATCCGCCCGAACCGTCGATCAATGGGCAATGTCTGTCACGTCTCGTGAAACACGATTTGGCTCTAATAATCCTATTTAAGTCATGTACAGTTCCGCGTCTCGACACCTTGTATGAGACACATGTAGGTAGGCACATATTTATACGTTCTGAAAGGAAATATTTAGCTAACATCAAAATATACAGGATTTTTTTCAATTACTGAAGTATAGATTGAATACCAGATTTTTTCATTGGAAGTACGATATAGCATTGATTTTAGTATACATACCTTACTTAATATATTTCAAAGCCAGTAACAAAATGTTAAAGACTAGTAATAAAGGTTCGGTTTTCTGTATCATATCGAACAAACTTAAGTAAGTAAAACCAGTATTTTACCACATTTCCGTTTAAATTAAGGTCCATTAAAAATTGGCAAACACTCCCGGCTGATGGCTGAATGATTTAAAAGCAGTTATGGGATTGCTGCAGCTATCAAGTATTTCCAGCATCATGGGAAATTTCCCTGGAGTGAATGACAATCTCATTACTGTAAGTCAACGCGACAGATGAATGATTACGCCTGCAGGTTGATATCACGGATAATGCCGTTGTCATATGATGTCATAATGACATGACATTATGACACCTGCATATGTAGATATGGATTGTTAAATACGTAGTAATATTGTACCTGTATCTGTAACACCGTACGTAGTCCTAAATAAATTTAAGGCATTTTTAACAATATTTCGTTTTTCGTTTGAAATGCATAATTTCAAATCGCCAATACAAATCGTGTATTTGCGGAATAAGTCCGGATAAGGCAAGAATATGAATATTCAGCCACAATGTGCAGTCGCGTATGCAGGATAACAAGGTTCGTCAGCGAAACAGTGCGCAGCTCGGCGGGTGCAGCGTGTAGCTAACTCCTGCTTCGTCCTATTATTTTATGCCATTTCTCGACTTGGCTCGCGAAGATAATTTTCAACTATTGTTTTACATACGAAATTCAATAGCAGCTCACAAAATAAGATTGCACCGCCAGACAAAATACTCATACATTTCTATATAAGAATACTATAAACTTGACTGAGCCATATGCCCAGTTTAAAGCAGACCTGAAATCCACGCCGGCTCTTGAACGTTAGCTATCCCTGATTTCCACTTTGTACTAGACTCCCGAATGTGGTTATTTACGAGGTTTTCAACTCCCAAATCCGTATCGAACTAGTTCAATCCAAGCTAAACAAGTTGAAACTGAAATAAGCAGCCGTCGCACACTTGTTTCCGTGCCTCAGGGATACGGGAAAAAGAAGAAAAGTGGAAAACCCGCGCTCAGCTTTTCCCGGACGGGTGCATATGCAAGGGTGGACGGGGCGTGCGCGGGGCGCAAATCTCTCTTGTTCAGAATGAAGTTACGGATCCTCTCAGATATTGTGTTTCATATTTTTCCCCGGCATGTGACGCGAGAAAAAACTTCGCGATAGTTCCAGACCTTTATACCGACGGCGGTTTAGCTCGACCGTTCCAACAATTGAGAAATACTTTCCGTCAACTTTGGCGGGTTCCGGCTTTCGAAAGCAGCTGACGAACCAGCCCGGCCGGTATACTCGTAGGCCTGTAGATATATTAACGCAGGACGAGCCGACGCGTACTATTAGCCGGCAAGTGCATAAAGCTCTTGTATAATTATGCAAATGGCTGTTCACGCTGCTAATTTATTACCTATTCCATTTCCGTCTGATTTTGTAAATTTTAAGCGAAAGGGAAAGTTTTTGGCACCGGTTCGTAATTTAAAAATGGAAGTTTAGATAACGCCTCGAGCGGAGCCGGATAGGGAGCCGGCGTAGGCGCCGCCGCGCGGTCATGAAAACGAAAGTGACTTATTGTTACGCCTATTCTGCTCCTACTACAGGGGCGTAGGTAACACCTGCCACGCAAATTGCATGTATATTTAAAATTGTTTGCTATTGCGAACGTGGCATTGGCCAAAATAAGCTTTTGTAATGTAATATCTCCCTTAATTAAAGCCCGGGGGCCTTTTGACTGACTAACAACTTACCCAATACTTAATTGTAATGGGTAAACTATCAGTCCGTGGAACTATGATAGGTATATTAATTAACAATAGTTACTATGATTTCTGCATAACTGTCTACTTTAAACTATAAGATATTTATTGAAAATATCAAACGCCTATTAATAAATATGATAAAATTGATTAATAAATACTAAAGAACTTTAACCTTTTATAAATAAATATGGGTGTCGATGACCTGCAGCTATTTGAAAATGACAACTCGGTATTTCATCTTATGTAAACTAAGTAGAAGCTCGAGAGGCAGCGGTTTAGACACCAACAGGTCCATAATATCCACCGGTCCGTTTACTTTGTA
The DNA here is from genome assembly GCA_932294315.1 of Epinotia nisella. Taxonomy (NCBI): domain Eukaryota; kingdom Metazoa; phylum Arthropoda; class Insecta; order Lepidoptera; family Tortricidae; genus Epinotia; species Epinotia nisella. The sequence continues at coordinate 12,124,069 of OW028682.1, read as the reverse complement.
GTTTGTATTTCTTTCTAACCATCGACATTCGAGATACCTACTTGAGAGTCGAGTGGAGGTGCGAGCAAGTCTGCTCGCGCGCCGCTCTCCGGGCGGACGCTTCACGGAAATTACTCTTGCTGATATTCATCTCGAATAACAGGTCCATATAATACGAGTATATATAAATTGTCTTTTTATTTATATTCTTTACTTTTTCAAAACTTTTATTTGTGGTATATTTAAAAAATTAAATATGTTTTATTTTGTTTCAGATGTCTCCGAAAGTGTTTGAGTGATCGCAATTCGCGATATTGGTTAAAGTTGGACAGTGATGAGATGTGAATTCAGTGTCAGCAGTGTTAAAGTCGAGATTTGTGTAAACATTGTTATCCCAATGTTTCCAGTGTAATTGGCGACTGTTCACGCGATTGGTTCTGAAAATCGACCACCATGGAGACCGAAGAACTGACGAAACTCGTTGATGGAATTTATAAGGTGAGTACTTAACTTAAAATAATTCACAATTAAGATTATTAGAAAAAAGACACATTCGGTGTATTATAAGTGTAAAGGAAGAGGCAAAATGCTTATAGGTACTTTGTTAAAAATGTAACTAGAAAAAACTAAAAGAATAACATAAGAAATGACTAAGTTTTGGTAAAAATGTGTCAAAATTTTAGTATCTAGTTAAGAGTACATCGTAAAACGCTTTTATAACTCTTGAAACATCTCCATAATTAAGTAGTAAACTTTAAACCTTGTTATAAATTTCATTAATTAAACGACAAGAGCGGAGTTATAAAATGGAAATACTAGTTTCGCCGTAATAGCACTTCTAATATTAACATCTAGATTAACTTCTACGCAATACAATAAGAAGTTAGAAAGTGACCATTGCGAGTCGACCCATCAGCGCTAGGCGGATGCTTGCGGCGACCCCGGTCTAAAGGTGAAAATACAAAAGCCATAAAAACAGCCAAGCCAATATCTTACACCTGCCTATAGAATGTCAAGGTCACACGGTCACGAGTATTAAGCGACTAAATGAACATTCCATCCGATTTCTCTAGCGCTTTTATACAACAATTTGAATTTTTATCGTATTCCATTTGTCAAAGCGGACGTTCCATTTATTTCTAAAGATCCAACTTTTACAATAATACCTACCTACATAATTATGTTAATCAACATACATAGGTACGTGGATTTATTATGGTTTTATTATGCTAAGTTTTTCTTTTCATAGTAGATCATACATTATAGGTATCTTGTTTACTTTTATCTTACTTTTACTTACACTATTTGTACTTAGCATTATGACGGAATGTTTACGTAAATACATATCTAAAAAAAAAACCTGCATCAAGAAGCTATTCCATGTTACAAAATACTAACTTAATTAAAATATGACTCTGGTAAATTTAAATTAATTATAACTTATAAAAATAGGTCATTACTTCGCTAGGTAAGTGGGAAGCCTCGTTTTATTGCCGTAATGTTCTCGGCTGAAATCTTCTCGATATTATGATTTCATCAGGCTAGCTATATCGTATATCGGTGAGGTTTACTATTGAGAGGCATAAAATCATTAATACTAATACCAATTATGCGAAACTACATTAGTCTAAAAACCTATCGGTGATACTGTGCGGGATTGTTTTATGCTAATGATGTACGAGTATCTGTTCCAACAAATACATTGACACCGTCAATTTGGTTAGAGACCTAATGGTAACATTGAATTTGACTACTATGTTTTAACTTTTAACGCGTTTGTTTTCTAATACGTTCATGAATTGTGTGACGAAGATATCGTGTTTTTTTAGTTTTATTATTTAGTTTTCTCACATAAACTTAAACGCTATTTTAACAAACAAATGTTCCGCCAAACTGAGGACAGTTTGTTGGCGGATAATAACCCCTCATCATCATCATCATCATCATATCAGCCCAAAGACGTCCACTGCTGAACATAGGCCTCCCCCAAAGAGTGCCACAATGACCGGTCCTGCGCCACCCGCATCCAGCGGGTAACCCCTAATAACCCCTAATAAACTAAAAACAATGAAAAAGAGTTACACTTTCTTTATACCTAAGATTAAAAATATTAAATACGATAAAAAATAGATGGCACAATGAACTAAAATTTCTACCAATTTCTACAACGGAAGCCAACTTTAACTTCATTTAAAAACTTTGGATATTGCAATTTATGACAGAAGTCTGTAAAGACGAACTTAACTACAAGCCCTGTTGTATAATAAGAAGTCGGAGTACATCTTAAGCGGCTGTTTAAATTTAAAGGTCAAAGTCAGCCTAATTAGTTACATATCATTACATTTTTAACGTGTCGCGTGAGAATTTGTACAAATCATGAAGAAGAGAAGAAAAGATAAATTTAGAATTGTTTAAAGCCGTTTTTAGATTTAGAGATTAGATTAGAGAGTGACCATTTTAACTTGCATAAAACAAAGCGTATTAAAGACGTAAATGGCTATTCTTATTTATAGGTGCTGGAGGATAAAATAAAGTAAAACAAGTTAGGTAGTATTGAGGAAACAAGCTACTAATATATTGACTCAGTTTTCATTTATTTGGCACGAATTTATAGTCCTGTCTGGCGCAGAAAAAGTGATATGAATGAACATAAGGTTTTTTTTCTAATAAATCGTGTCATTTATCACGGGCTCAATTTTTCCACCGCTGCAAATGTCAAAGTAATAATTAAGGATGCGACACCCCGCGACGACGCGGGCAGCAAACCTAAACACGTTCCCATTTAAATTATTATAACAAAGTACGTGACTCCTGCAAATTTTCCACTCTGTAACATTTTTACTTCGTCGCCACTTTGCCGGGCGTCCGCAAGGAAAATTAGGACGTTTCAAAGTAAGCAGTAATTTTTGTGACCTCTATTTTAGAGGAATAAACGGATTCTGCTGCATAAAGAAGTCGTTTCAGGGCTCTGATAAGCCTCGGGGAAATTTAAGTGTTTCCGAGGCGACTGTGTTTATATTGACTTAAGTAATTGGGTCGGCAAGCTAAAGACACAGCTTTAAATGTTCTCATTTCGTTGGAATACAAATACGATAGAATATTTGGCGCAAAATATAAGTTTTTTTTTACAGTTATAATAATCAAAAGTGTATATTATATGTATTATAAATTAAATACACATTTATCAACCCATTAATCATAAAATAAAAATATAAGAAAATGTCAATCTACAAGGTTCTCAAGTGACATCAAGAAAATTACTAATTGAGTAATAAGTAGCACTTATTAATTAAAATGTCTTTAGCTCCTGTTATTCTGATTATTGTGAACAAACGGGAAGCCTGCGTTGTTGGATCACCATTTTAAACCGATTGTGTATTGTGACGGGGGTGTTATTATTACTAAGAATACAAAGTTGCCACATTTCACGGCAGTTGATGTATGACAGGGTCAACCGCAGTTCATCAATAGCTGAAGTAAATAATAGCTTTAAGCGCTCAAAGTTTTCTTGTTCACCTTACCATTAACCGCCGCTTTGGGAAATAAGAAAGTGAAGGTTATACACAAGCGCGATGCGGCTCGCATTTGTCTTGGCTGCGATATCACCCGACGCATCGTAACTGATGTATCGCGACCAACCCCTGAGGCCTCCGGGCCATACTTCATCCCCCCAAAACTGCCTAGATGTCGCACAATTTCATAGGTCCGAGTATACTGGCCGAGCTTTACCCTGTTTCCTCCCTAGAATGAGATTGCTTCGCGACATTAAACCGGCCTAATGTAAATTTTCGTCGTTACGCTATATCTGTTTGTTCGTGGTATTCGTGTGGAGTATTGCGTGATTTCCTCCGGTCAATGAGAAGAATCGTGCTGCGCCTCGCTGCCCTGTGGGGATAATATAATACGGATTATAATGGAAGCTCTAATAACACAATTTGTTTTTATTCCACGGCGTTGTTATAGCTGCAGCTTCCACGAAAGCATTTCACATTGATATTTTATTCAAGTTGTAGGAACTGTTAGGGAGTTCCTTCTATCTGAAGCGCCGGGCTTGACTCCCTTGAGTAAATCGCTTGCCCGCACTTATTTGAATAAGAATGGCCGAGCCAAGTTCACTATCCTCCGGGACACTCCGATAGTCGACGCTCGAGTTCACATTCGTTCACTTGACATGTCCGATGTGTAATTTAGTTGGAAATTTAGTAGCCATCTCGCCTAACAATCTTAACATGGTCACGGCGCGGGTCGCGACCGTAATACCCTCGTGGGCTTTTTATATATTAAGAAAATGCGTCCGCGCTGCCTACTGGCTTTTCCTGACATTTCAGGCTTTTCTTAAAAGGAATTTATTATTAAAGAATCTTACCCAACTACACCCTCTTATTACGCTTTGTCAAAAAAGCTTCAATTTTCTTTTACTCGTACTTTTTATGGGTCAATTACAAGGCGAGCTGTATATAGAACGTCCTAAAAGTACACTCTTCGGCCAGATCTCCGCCTTCGATAATCTTTTGTAATAATGTAATTTAGAAGTGCTAGATAATATCAGTTGATATTTCGTTGTAGCTGTCAAGCATGTTTCATTAAATATGACTAATTCGACCTTCGTTGGGCGTGGGAAACTGCCAGTTCCGTCTCATTGACAAAGTACTCCGATATTGAGGCGTAAATATTAAACAGCACTGCATCGAACGTACGTTATGCGTCCCTGCCGAATGTTCCGTCATTGAGCAATATGAGGCTCTCCGCTGCGAGGTTGATTTGTTACGTACAGCGATCACGATCGCCGGCTGATGGGCGAACATTTAACTTCGACGCTATCTCGTTCAAGGAACCTCCATTACGTCAAATTACCATTACACTAACAGCTCATCACGTGCGAACTTACAATGAGAAGTTATTGCACTTTTTGCCGCCTCGCTGGCATTATTTGTCCGTTAAAGTAGATCGGTACCTACTGAGAAAATTATTTTGGAATATGGTTTTTATTTTTACCTACTATTTCAAAATACGAGAAGGTATAGCATATTGTAAAAAAAACGAATATTGTATTGAGATTCATAGCTCACCGCTTTATATATCTGTAATGAGACGCTGCACGACTACAAAATCATCTCAACAGCAAAAAATAAAGAAGATTCCAACAAGAGCCAACCAATAAAGTACCCAGTATAACCCACTTGTGAGTAATAGTCGTCCTTACTAACTATGGACATCTTCGGAAAGTTCGATCAAAGTGGAGTGGATGCAGGCTACAGCAGAAACTCACGATAATTTACTTTGCAGAACTATAAAATCTCGTACAAAGTAGTTTCCGTAGCTGCTTGGATGTTTACTATCGACCCTATACATTTTCAATTTTCTATTCCTCGATGTAGACTCTCCATCACACTTTTATACGTCACGCAGTTTCATATGAGCAGGCAAAAACACGAAAAGATAAAACCATCAATATAAAAGCCTGTCGTAAAAGAGCACATCGGTGGATCTGTGGCAGAGAGAAAATATAAATAAAATTTGTCTTTCGGGTCGCACACGTATTTAGTTTACGCGTACTCGTCGAAATATAATTTAAGGAAGGAAATTGCCACTCGGCAGAACCCGTACAAAATGGAAGATGTGATATTAAATCTGGATGACAGTTATAAGGACAGTGTGGTATAGAGTGCTGCTGGCGGTGAGGCTGTACAAAAGGAATTTTGAATGAAATTGGATGATATTAGAAGGAAGAAGCCTAAATAGTGACTAAATTATTATTTATGGGAATATTCTTCAATATTTTGAAGCTCAGACTAGGGAGCAAATTAGATTATAAAACGGTATCCTACCTAACATTTTGCTTTTACAGGAACACAGTACTTAGGTACTTTCAAATTTCCAGGATTCCATATATACATTATAATTATGAAAAATATGATTTGTTGATAATTAAGTTCCCTTCCACTTATTTTTTTATATATCCACAAGAAATGTGGCTTTCAACACGATTTCTCAAAAATTATAAATTCTTTTATTATAACAGGCTGACTTCTCTTTGAGAACAGCCTACCTAAAAATTACTATACCTACTTAAAAATTATTTACGAAAAATGTTCATTCTTTCAAAGGAAATTTTCGCCGCTCTTTTAAATCTTGCTTATTGTCAGTCTGCGTCTGAAATGAAAACGAACAGATGTGCGAGATCGGATCAGTGGCCTTCTTTGAAAGATTAAACGTGAATAGAACCCCGGCCTCTCCGAAGCACCAAGAAAATTTATTTTATAACGCCCTCTAATTCTCAACCAGCTTTCCCCATTGTAAAACAACAATAAACATATTTTTTGTTCAAGGTACGCACACAATTTTACCTAGACGTTGATAGATACTTAAACAGCGTTGGGGCCAATATTAGAGTTAAATGGTAGGTAAATAGTAAATACTAGTACTAGTTAGTAAAAGTAGTTGCGTAGTAAGTAGTAGTCATACTAGTCATTTTGCGTGGCCACACTGCAACTCTTTGCAGTGATATTGTAGCGCGTTATTAAAAAATGACCACTACACAGTTGATACACGTCTTCTTAACCACCACTATGCAATTTGAGATTTTAAATGTCATATCGTAATGGACGATTTCGCGGCCTCTCGCAATCGCCATTTTTTCGCACCCCGCCGGCTGGTCCGACGTAAACAATCATAAATTTTGTGTCCAAATCTGCTTAGTTTAGACTTAGCGGTTTTTAATCTTGTTAAATTTTACGCGAAGCGACGTGTAAATTCTCAGTTTAATATTTTTTTGGGATCAGGTGCATGTGCGCTTATTTTATAGGCATGAATGAAAGGTGGGAAGTTAAAAAATTACTACTACCTTTTACTGAAAACGAATGTTCCTCTATATGCAGACATATACAACTTAACAGATGTTCTAGTTATACATCTCTCAGACTCTCAGATGGGGCTGCCAATGACTTTATGAGAGTCTGCAGTAGGTAAAGAAATTAGTGCGCAAGGAAAAATAAAGTTAATTAAAATATTTTATGGAAATTTCTTTTCGCACGTGGAAAGCAACGAAGCATTTTCTTCCAAAGGCTTTCATTATGTTAAAATTAATAAAAAATGAATAACAAATTAAATTCCGGGAAACTTTATCAAGTCAAAGTAAGGAAATTGAAATCTAATATTCTATCCCCATGTTAGATTCAATTATCAGCGAGTGAAACTCTCCTATGTATGGATTGCGTGAAATATAATTAGTATTTGGCGTAGCAGCCGTCCTCGCCCAACTGTGACGCTGAACTAATAAGGGCAAATTCAGCCGTTTTCATATTTGCACAAATTACATTAATGCTTATTGCCCTGGCGAGAGATGGTACGGATAATATAGACAAGCGTTTCAAACGATCGCTTTAATTTTGTCTGCATGAAAGAGTTTCCTAACATGTACCTACCTATAAGAAAAATAAATCTTAGTATTTTTTTTAAATCTCCTTGTTTACAAAGAACGAATTATTTCTCATATAGAAAACTCCGGTGAGAATCAGACATATACAGGGTGAAATAGGAGTCGTGGAGCAAGAAGACCAAAAGCGAATAAGATGGTCATACTGAACAACTTTTCCCATGGGACCAACCACGAAATCGCAAAAAAATAAGAGCCAATTAAGAGTTAACTGTGAGTTAATGTATGGAACAGCTGATTTTTTTTTGCGATTTCGGGCTCGGTCCCATGAGAAAAGCTGTTCAGTATGACCATCTTATTCTCTTTTGGTCTTCTTGCTCCACGACTACGATTTCATCCTGTATAAAAAAAAAACTTTCTGATAAATAATTGAATTAGGTAGGTAAACAATGACCGTTTATTAGATTATTGAAAATAATATTATCCATGTCGACCATTATCTTGATTTAATTTTCAGAAATTCCGTTTGTTTATATATTATAGAGACGCTTTATTTATTTAATATTTGGGATCGCGTTTTTGACATATTATTCACTTTTGTGCTAGCGCGAAGCCAAGTGTGTATTAGGGCTAAGCACTGATATTAAAATAGAATTGAAATCGTTGCTTCCAAAATGGAAGCCTTGTCAATCTTAATCCCAAGCTTTTCAACCGCGGCGTTTGAGCAGCTGTGTCCGCTCGTCACGAATTAGACGTGTTAACGTGGCATATCTGTATAATTACGTTACTCGACTTTCCTCCTGACGTCTTTGTACCGTTGATTGTCGTTTATGTAATTGCCTACATTCTGTACCGTGACTGTGCCTCATCTGGAACAGAAATTAGTTGCCAGAGAAATATTTTACTAATTACCAGCGTGATTGTACGTGATTTGTGTTGCGGAAACAAAATCACTTAATGCTAGGCTAATGTTTTCAAATAAGTATTTTGATATCTTTGGTATTTTTTTTTACATTGTAGAATTCGAGAATCTGAACGTACTGCAGGTGCAGACCTGGATGTTGCATATTCTACAGATAGTGTTGCACATTTTAGTTAAAATAGTACTCCAGATAAAGTTACATCAGATGCCGAAACGCTTGAGATATAATTTATGTTCAATATTTTCATGTTCCTTAATGAAGCATATTTATTAACAATTTGAGATATAACAACCTCTGTTCGCTGTAAAATATGGACCCGCGTCGGACATAACTAAAAAAGAATTTAAGTATGCATGCAGAGAAACGCGAACGATGGGAGACGAGAACTTTTTTCAACGGCTAAGTATTCTTTATTCATAAATACAGCCCTAAATAACAAAGAATTTATCATTCGCCACATATTATCCACAGATAATATGTGGAGAATTATAAGGTATTAGAAAAAGGCTCGAGAAGAAATCTCAACTTCTACATTCCAAAACAAATGAGTAGAAATGGAATGTGACAGTCGTCAACTTGTGTAACAATTAATAACGCCTATTGTTTCGTACCACTTTCTAACTAAAAATAGGAAACTCATAATAACCGAGAAATTACAATTGTATGGAACATCTCCGTGACACGTTACTTTACTTCGTCGCGGCTCATTGCAAATTTCGTTTCATATAGCCGTGGAATACGTAATTTTACTCGTAAATGCAACATAAACTGTTTAAACGACATAAAATGAGCAGTGAACACAAAGGAATATAAGTTCTAAAATAAGGCTCATACGAAATAGTATTACTTAATAAAATTTAAGTGTTTTGGCGAGAAGTGAACCAAGGCTGGCACGAGCTGCACTGGGTCGATCGCCGTGACAAATTCCCGAATAGCGCGGAGTTCCACCGACTTTCATTGCCAAGAAAACTTTTACTCTGAAAATTCCTGGCTTCCACAAAAGGAACAAGGCCCACGTATCTGTAGAATGGCAATCAAAATAAAATTATTTGCTTTTTTTTAACACTACACAGTTCGTTATTATTGCCTAATTTAATTTCCACGGTACGTCGCTTTTATGAAGAGAAGGGGCAGCTATTCCCAGCTAAGTTATGCGACATTAATAGTCAGGTTTGGTAGGACGTCAGCATTAGGCAACATTCATCAAGAGCGCGGGTGCCTCGGGGACTAAATTTACCTAAAGAAAGATCACTCCATTTCCTTGCGTTTTCGTCTTATTAAATTCGCCCGGGTTGAGTCCGGGACAGTATTAGTGCTTCCCCGGAGACAGCGTGAACTCTTTGTTTGACGTCTTCGGGGTAGTCGTTGTTGATTTTGGTTATGGTTGACATGCAATCTCATTGTTAGCAGACATTATAAAACTCTATAGTATGCGGTTTTTTTGTTATTGTGTGCGCTGTGAGTGTGCCCTTTATGTTGATTGCGTGGTCTATTTTTAGATATATGGACTGAAATAACTCACGATAGAACGATTTTCTAAAGCAACCAATAATTAATTACTTCATATATGTTTCAAAATTACGTCAGAAACGAACCAGTATTTTGATAGATACATTAATGAATTAACACGCAGGCAGAATATTAGAACAATACATTTGTTGATCATTATTGGAATTCATTGGAAAATGTATACTGGTATACTTAATCGTTTTTCATCAACGTTAACAATTTTACTGAATAGTTTTACAATGATGCGCCGTCAATGTATTTCAACGTCACAAGTCACAGTTAATTCGGTGGTTCCGGCTACCGTCTGTCGAGTCGGAGAACCCGGGTTCGAGACCAGCAACCAACATACACTTTTTGTATGTTTAAAAAATTTAGTGAGTTCATTTCCAAAACGCAGAGTAGAATGGAATGTTCTAGAAAAAGGAAGCAAATAGAAAAGAAAAAGAAAAGAAAAGAAGACATTCGATGCTTACGGTTTTTTTTAGACAAATGTATGGGCTTGGAATATTCGTGAAAAAACATGAACTTGTGTGTGTTAGTTGAGTCAGTGTTAGTACATGTGGATTCAGTGGACTTTGCCCTGTCTACTACTATCTACTACTATCTATCTACTGTCGTGTTAAAAAGGTGTATTAACTCTACCCTGTAAACCACCCCGCCCACGCTCGTAACAATAGGTTATTAATTTCGATATACTAGATACGTCTATTTGTATTTATGATAGTATACATTACACACAATATTAATCATAACATCAACACAAATTCAGACGTATATGAAGAGATTCATTAAGCAATGCTATTTCCATTTTGATCAATAATAATAACTTTATAAGGTCATGTGTTAAAATATTCCATAATTATATCATAACTATGAACAGGGATGTAAAATCATTAGTCATCGTGCGCAATCAATGCTGATTACAATTCAGGAGGTTAACGTGAATCCGCGGTGGATAAATATTTGCACGACAGGCATGTGAACGTGTGCTGTGAATTTAATGGCTGCCCACTTCAGTGTGCAGTTACCCTGCGTGTGATTCACATTTTAATACTGTAAAGAGTGAAATACGTAAAGATTTTGATTGATGGTTAAATGTCAAGCGGTGCAGTAAGCCAAAAAGGTCCACCACTTGCGACTCTATTACTTGTAGGTTAAGGTTCAAAGGCGGTAGACTTTCTTGGGTTACTGTACCATAGACGACACAGATAACTGGCCGTATATGGACCTTAAGGCTACTAATGGTGTAGCGTGTTGCTGTTTGTAGGTACTTAAAGCGGCAAACACCTTCAAAGCCTACTTATCGGGACGTTCGTTAATGACGTGTTTGTTCAGTGTAACATTCGTTTATAGTTAGCAAAATTAAACTTGAACGTCGAAATAATACTAAATTACAGCCTCATTCTGAATTTGAAACAAATGAAATGTTGGATTTGGAATAGGTAGACATTGAAAGTGTGCGGTACGAAACCACATATTTTTAGGTTAGGTAAAAGCTATTTTTGACGCCAAAATATTTATAATTGTATTATAACACTAGCTTTCGCCCGCTGCTTCGCCTGCGTACTAAAAGTAATTTTAACCGTCTACAAAAAGGTGCATCTCAGTTTCAGTCTTTTATATATTTAGATCGACTCTACATATCGACTCTACATACCGACTCTACATATCGACTATACATATCGACTCTACATATCAACTCTACATATCGACTACATATCGACTCTACATATTTAGATAGATGCCCACTGTGTACTTAGATAGGTGTTGACTCTACATATCGACTACATATCGACTCTACATATCGACTACATATCGACTCTACATATCGACTCTACATATCGACTACATATCTGGACCCCCATATAACATTTCACCCCTTCTTTTAAGCGGTTGTGTGCAGATTTCCAAAAAAAAATTATGCACGATTTTTTTTTGTTAGTCACAAATAGTCCGCATACCAATTTTTAGCTTTCTACCTTGAAAATTGCGGAGTGCACCATACAAACTTCCACCCCCCATTTTAAGGAAGTGGGGGGTTAGAAAGAGACAAAAAGTAGCCTATGTCACTCTCCATCCCTTAAACTATCTCCACTTAAAAAATCACGTCAATTCGTCGACCCGTTTTGCCGTGAAAGCCGGACAAACAAACAAACAAACAAACACACACATACACTTTCCCATTTATAATATTAGTATGGATGGATTACCATTGTTATGTTCATGTTCATACCTATTTAGCCTGATATCTTACGCTGTAAACTTTTTGATGTGAAAATAAGTAACTCTTTAAATTAATTACATACTTAATTTTCATAAAAAAAATAGCACTCATAAAATAACCTCGTTAATAGGTATGACAAACCTCCTTATATCGTAACAGCACATACAATTAATTTTATCACTTACAAGGCAGGCAGGGGGAATCATGATCAAAATACTTTGAATAGTTTGAATCGCTGGTGTGGCGCGTAGGAAACCGCACGCGCCATTTTACATGAATTTTAAGCCTCATAGAGGATGATATTTGAAGAATTTCATTACGGCAAAACTCTTTCTAGACCGGGCCGGGAATTTGTTCCGTTTAACGTGCCGACTACAAAACGACTTGGCATTGTATTGAAGTTTTTGTAAAGAAAACTCTTGTTATTATTTCTCGTTTTTACTCTGGTAACTTTGCCGCTTATTGGGTGGGTAAACAATCTCGAGTATTTGCTTTAATGGTAGTGAAGCAGCTCCAATCTCGAGGAAATAGGTACAAGCGTTGTAGTACCTTGTGCTAACATACGTATACAAGGGGTTTCAATTGCAGGATAAAAAGTGTACAATATTAAGATAATCCGGTAGGTTTTGTTGTTGAACCAGCCAACGTGACTAGTGTGAGGTCGTTATGACCAGCTGGCGTTTGCGATAGGCTTTAAACCTACTTTCTCTCGGTCAACGAACCTGCTCAATATTTAGTTATTAAGCCTTTAAATTCTACTGTAGTGCCTCTAATACATGAAGTGTTTACTAATATTCAGTATAAGAAGCTTTTCGGCTCAAATTATCGGATCTCTGTGAAAAGGATCTTGTAACAATATACCTAACTCTTAGATACTCATTTTACAATAGATAAATGGTTGGCTACTTGATATCAAACATCATAATTAATTTTAACGGAAAGTACAAAATAGTTTGCGTTCAATTCGACTAAAATAATAAGAGAAACAACTTTTGCATGCTGTCTATTAAATGATCTGTCCTTTCTTGTTTATGAAATTCATCCAATTGCTTTTAAAACATAATAATCGTAGCATTTTTGTTGTACAGTCACCTGCAACAATATATATGACTAGACACATGACATAAAAATATTATCATAAATAGCCAGCTATTTATGAGCGCCTTGTTCAATCATATATTATTGCCGGAGAAACGTATTTGAGATAATGTGTAACTAACTTTAGTCGTTCACTAGTTGCCGCGAGTTTTATAAGAATCACGTAAGCATAGTAATAAAGGTTTCGAAACTTTGAAGGCATGCGCATGATTGCATTTATAATAGAATTTCCTTTGTGGGAGTGGGTTGTGAATTTTAATACCTTACTTAAGCAAGGTGCATAGTAAGGTAGCTTACCTACAATCAAACTTGTAAGGTGTGTCGATTTGCATAGCCGTACCTACTTAACGTTTTTATAAAATAACTTATAAAAGTTATAAAACCGACTTAACTTTTCACTAGCTATCAACTAATGAAAGTTTGATTTTAGTATTTGATTATTGTTGAGTTACGTGTATAAGTTATCATATTGTAGTAATACATTCAAATCATCAGACTAAAATTGCACGAAAAAAATATTCATACGACTTTCAACGTATGATAAATGGATTAAAATCTTTGTTATTACTTATTATAACTATAATCTTCGTAAATACTATTTCACTGGTAGATACAGCAAAATATTTTCAGAAATAATATTTACTTCTCGTTAATATACAACTACATAATAAATTTTGTATAATAAATTCCTAACTTTATTGTTGGGCATAATGTCTAGATCTCTCCACTATTTGAATAATGGTCTGAACAGCCTTGGATGACGAAATTAATCGATTCGACCATTACCAAGCACGCGAATTTTGAATGCATTTTTTGCGTAAATTTTATCGTTGACACCACTCTGCGACTCCAAAGATTACTGTAAATTGGTCCGTAATGTCTAGATATAAGGTGCATGGTAACAGTTGTATTTAAATGTCTATTGCGGCACCTTCCGACGGAACGCGTGGAATGCGGCTGCGAGCGCTCGATTCGTGACTTTGCGTTGTGAGATTAGACTGCGTAATGCGCTGTAGCTGTTGGCATTGTCTTTGCCCAGCCATGGCTTTTTTCAACAAAAAGCAATTACTTTGGAATGTTGCTCCATAAAAACGCCTTAAGTATTTAACTATTTACTAAGTATAATGTTCACGGTGCGACAGAAAACGGCTTAAAACCAATCAGCTTTCACGAACGAGGTAGTTAAACACACAAATAACCTAGTTGCGATAGAAAAGATTGTAAAATTTGCATTATACATGATTGCTAAACCAATAATTCCGTTAAGTTCTTTTGAAACTGTCCACTGCAGATTCCACTTTAGTATGAAGTTAATTCCCAATACGACCACAAATGGAAGTAGACCGCATAAAATTCGATGCGACCGTTTCATTAAAAACCACAAATACGGGATGCATGCGATCTGTTAAGCTCATTAACGATCAAATCTCCGCTACAAGTACGTAAGTACATATTTACCGAAACAACACCTACTTACCAATCAATAATCTACCAATTTACATCCATGAGATGAGTGTTTTGTGTCAGTGTTTATCGCATGGTAAGACGGTTAACAAATTTAACCATGAAGTATATATGGCCATTAACTTCCACTCAATACTCATATACTTAATCTTGTTTTTATAAAGTATCTCCTTTAGTTGTAAACTCATTTATCTAACTAAAGTCACAGAATAAGCAATAGTACTACGTACAGAAGTGTTGTAAATGTGCCCATTTCTTTCTATCGCATGCAACGCGCTCTTTCGGAGGCGGAGCGTTAGAGCTAGGGTTACCGCCAGCTCGACCTATTAAATTATAGGTACCTACGTTAGTATAATAGTGTATTTTACTAACGATACGATTATGATTATTATTTATTTACTTAGGATCACCCAACTACACAAAAGCTGTGTAATTTGCCTTTAGGTTACGACATCAAAACTACTTGTTTCTGTAAAATGTAAGACGAAAACACACAACTCTGGGTTATAAACATAATGTAAAGAAAAAATATTTTCGACCAATATTAAATAGACGACGCGGCATATTTATTTTACGAGGCGAATGACGATGCAATGCAAAGCGCGAATGCGCGCGTCCCGTAACAGCGCGCGGCAACCACTGATAAGACCGCCTAAAGGCGGCTGGCCGGCATGTTTTTGTGCGGCGCGACGAAATCAAAGAGTGAACGAACGAATGACGAAACCGTTCCTGCTAAAGTCAAGTTAATTAACAATTTTCAATTATTGTAGGTAACATATTGTTGTGTATTGTTTTTATGAAATTATTTTACGATGAAGACTAACAAAAACTTGGATGAAGTTATTAGTAGTGATACTAAATAATTAAAAAAATACCTTACAGGCAACCCAACCTAACGAATAACTTTATACTCATATACTTAATCTTGTATTCATAAAGTATCTCTTTTTGTGGTACTTAAACTCATTTATCGAACAAATTTCAAGTTAATTGTCAATTTTCTATAATTCTAGGTAATATATTGTTCACCAAATCGTTATAAAAGTGTAAAAGTGTAAGTAGTTGTAAGTCTTTTCTTGCAAATAAAGTTAAGTTATTTTTTTTATTTATTTAATTATTTTATGATGAAGACTAACAAAAGCTTGGATGAAGTTATTGGTATACTACCTAAATAATTAAAAAAGTACCTTACAGGCAGCCCAACCCAACGAATAACGTTGATTAACTCAACGAATTAGTTAAATGTTTCCACAGGAAATTATACATTTTCTTTCAACAAATTCAAAGCGTAACAAATGTTTGATTTGAGTCAAAACTTTATTCCTAGTTTAATTTAGGTACTTCCCTTATCTAACACCCAACAATTTTAGTGAATTAACTGTTACGAAGTCTTCTCTTTTGTCAAGCGCTAAAAAATTATAGGTACCTACCTATCTTTGGTACAGCACTTCGTTATCCAAAGTCATCATCATAATTAATATTGCCATTTCCGTTCTTTTTGACGCTCCTGATACAATACAATACAATAATTTATTGGTAAACATTTCATTTTACATGTCAAAGTAATATATGTAGTAATTAAGTTACACGGTTCCATAATTATAAAACATGCAAGAATGTATTAACATTTCATCATCATCATATCAGCCGAAAGACGTCCACTGCTGGACATAGGCCTCCCCAAAGAGTACCACAATGACCGGTCCTGCGCCACCCGCATCCAGCGGACTCCAGCGACCTTTACCAGGTCATCAGTCCACCTTGCGAACAGCCTTCAGGAGGTATATTTGGGCTACATCATCATCATATCAGCCGAAAGATGGCCACTGCTGGATATAGGCCTACTCCAAAGAGTGCCAAATTGAACGGTCCTGCGCCACCCGCATCCAGCGGACTCCAGCGTCCTTTACCAGGTCATCAGTCCACCTTGCGAACAGCCTTCAGGAGGTATATTTGGGCTACATCATCATCATATCAGCCGAAAGATGGCCACTGCTGGATATAGGCCTACTCCAAAGAGTGCCAAATTGACCGGTCCTGAGCCACCCGCATCCAGCGGACTCCCGCGACCTTTACCTCCTCATCAGTCCACCTGGGGAGCCTACCCACGCTGCGCCTTCCGGTACGTGGTCGCCACTCGAGAACCTTTCCGCCCCAATGGCCATCGGTTCTACGTGCAATGTGCCCCGCCCACTGCCACGTAAGTTTAGCGATTCGCAGGGCTATATGGTTACCTTGGTTTTGCTGCGGATAGCCTCATTTCTGATGCGATCACGCAGAGATACTCCCAGCATCTCTGCGTGATATTAACATTTACTTTATACATATATTTATTGGGCTTGCGAACCAGTTTGATTTGATTCAATCTTTACAATTAGATACTATATGTATGACCTACTTATACATATATTACTATAGTGATCAGTCTGGCACTCGAAAAAAGCCATCCAGGGAGTAGTAGTAGTAGTTTCTTAATAATTTTAATTTTGTGACGAAGGAGTCACTAGCGACAGCTAGTGGCATTTTTTATGTCTACTGGGATCGTGTTGTAGATCTTTGGCTCCACGGTGTGCGGACACTTCCTCGATTTGGCGAGCCGCGTTCGTGGTGGTTGTGGATTCCACACGTCTCTTTCTTCCCTGCCTCTCATTTTTCAATCTGCCATTCCTCCTACCTCTAGTTTATTTTCTAATTGTCATGTCATATCAGATTACCCAACATACCTATTTCCTCTTTTGTTTTCAATCGTCTTTAGTAGTACTTTCTACCTGTTAATATTTGCTTCGCCCGTCTCTAATTTAAGCCAACATCAAACCGCCATTTCTGTTGAATAAAACAGTAAGTCAATATTGAATTAAATTATTAGAAACAATTAGCATCCAAGAGATGGTTTGTCGCTGCCAATATTGTTGGCCGTCTAATTCCAAGTTCGGTCACCGACACTGAGACACAAGTAAACATTTTAGTCAATGCAAACAATATTAAGGCAACTTGGCAAGAAGTTCGGCCTTGCCGTTTGTTCTAATTGTCACAGCAGCCGACAGTGAACGTACAAACAATGCTAGACAATAGACACTAATACCGACAGAGTACATGAATAAATAACTTATATTGAGCTACCTGACAAGTGTCACCTTGTAATCATGATATACCATATCCTCAAAGCAATTGTCATGTTAGCATTGCTAATTATTCTAACCTGCGCTCACTGTATAAACAACTATCTATTTTCACAGCAGGTTCTCTTCCTTTGGCAGACGTGCATTTCACAGAGTGCTTGTTACTATACTTGTAATATGGCTTACAGAGAATTCATTTAATTAGTAACGTAGCTATCATTTCCACGGAGAAGCGTTCTCTCTCGAAGGCATTAGGCATTTTATATGTATAAAAGTTACAATCACAAAAAAAAATTGGTATCTATGTAGATATCTAACATGTGTAGACACACTGGCACCGTCTCACCTCCAACGGACTACTACTAAAGCGGGTGCAGCGGCGGAAAACGCCGAAAATCTGAAATGTAATAAATATAGAGGCCTCGGCAGAGAGTACGACTTTGTACCCTTTGGCGTCGAGACCCTCGGTCCGTGGGGTCCCAGTGCGCATAAGTTATTTGCAGAAATCGCGAAACGTCTGGTCGATGTAACTGGTGACCGAAGAGCTGGCGGCTTTCTCGCGCAACGCATCAGCATTGCAATTCAGCGAGGAAATGCCGCCAGCATCCTCGGTACAATGCCTCGAGGGCCTTTTTTAGATTTAACTTAGTTTTAATTTATCTTAGTTAATGTTAATTATAATCTTGTATTCACTTTAAAAAAAAACATTCTAAAGAAACATCTCCCGTTACACAACTTAATTACAAATTCGTATAGGCAACAAACACACTGCTATGCTAATGAAGAAAAATATGAATGCACTTAAAAGGGAAGCTTTGAAAGACGAGGCTCTATATGGTACAGCGAGTCGTAGAAATCCTTAATTCCTACCAAGATCGAACTCTTTAGTAAAGAGTATTTGTTAAGTGCCGCGTAGGAAACTTTGAAAAAAATTAAAGTTTTCAAAGCGGAGAATCGAAGCGGTCGGCACCGGCTGCGTTCATTTGAATTACGAGCCCGCCTTTTGTAGTCAACTTCATTTAGAGAACTCAAGAAGACTCTTTTATTTTCCCCAGGAAGGAACTTTGAAGGTGCATTGTTAAATCTGTAACAAATTGCACAACGTGATTGCGTTAAAACTGCGTCCAATCACAGCGCCTAGGATCGTTACGTAGAAGGAAAGCGTTCGACCTTATTGAAGATAATTAAAAATGCAAAGAATCGTTTTAATTAGCTCAGGGGATTTATTTAATTAAACTTCCTTCCCTTGAAAAGTATTTTGAAAGGTATATGCAAAGGCACAAGGAAGAATCCACCCCTAGCGTACCGTAAATAAAAAGTAACTTGAGATTTGTTTTGCTACGCTGTTTGGCAATAAGCTATGTGTTGGGTTGTTCAAAGCTGTAGTAAGAATTTAGTGATTTTGAAATATTATTAAATATACCATTTAGTAATAAAAACATTATTTGTCTTTTAAACATATATATATATATATAACAAGAATACTATCTATACTTTAACAAAACAAATGAAAATCCAAAACTTTAATTTTATATCGCATTTAATTAGATTATTAATACATTTATGATCTAAGAACCTACATAATTATACACAAATCTGAGATCAAACAAAGGTTTGAAACATTGATAATTATAATATAACCTGCAACAACCTCTTTAAATGTCTTCAAGTTGACCGCGAGTCAACACCGGCTGCAACGCTATTGCATTGTAAACACAGCGCCACGTGAAGTGGCAACAAGTGCTCGCTCTAAGCTAGCATCTCCGTCTGGGGCATGTTTTATGAGCGATGTAAAGGAACTTTCTTTTAATGCAAAACATACGCCTGGAAAAGGAAATCTAAAGTTTGTACTGAAGACATTCATACTTGAAGAAATAAAACAAAATTGAGACAAACACAGGGAGACAATAATAAAACGTTTAAGAGTTGTTATGGATATGTCTGTGCTTAAATTTGCTTTACTAGACACTTTGTAACTCACATACTTTTTAGCTTTACTTTAATACAAAATCGTATACTAGTAAATACATACTTTGTCTTATAAAACAAAGTATGTATTTACTAGTGAAATATATGTAAGTACCTACTGCTCATTGTTTTTAGTTGAAAATAATTCAAGTTTGAACGGACACCGGCCTTATTTAAGTTGCCTGGTGTTTGTTGGCTTGTAGCCATAAAATTGAATTCCCGCTCCGACTAGTATCTAGTACAAGCGCTCGCAGTAATTATCATGTAGCCGCAGAACTCAATTAATTAGATTTTGCAACTACTTATTATAATGTTTATTAATTATATGTGCATTAACGATGTGATGCAACTTATAATTATATTGGAATCTAGGTATAGTTTATGTATCAAATTTTGATTAGATTTTAGAGTATTAATTTTAATTGTAGACGAGTTGCTTAAAATATGTTCTTAAGTACTGATAACCATCAGAAGCACAACGCGTAATTTCATTAAACCCGCCTAGAATCTACAGAACACAACAACACTTAGACTAAAGAACCAAAGACAATGGCTGTTTTTTCTTAAGTACTAAAAGCAGGACACTATAGCACTCAGTCCACTACTAAAAAGGCCATTGAACAAATTGGAAAATAAAATCAGCAGAATGAAGACGTTTTCCTTCTCGAGTCAAGTGTGGAAACCGTAAAAGCTAACCTGTGTACCAATTTCAAATGATATTATGAATTTCAATACTAGATTATTGTATTCCGGTTGATATAAAAAGATGTCGTACGTGTGCGTGGGGCATTATAGCGGGAAAGGGTAGCACGGTGCCGGCGCGTCACGAAGCCTGCCTGAGGCAATTTGGTACCAAATGTCGTTCGCTACGTGCCTCCCAAATAAAGAGGATGGGATAAAGCCGCCTGTATTACATTACGAATTGTTAGAATCATTCACGGGGCCAAGAACAAACTTATTCGTCAGTTATCGACGGCCGTGGCTTAGATTTAAATGAATTACAAGATAGAAATGATAATAATCAAACATTTTTTTCTTCTTTTTTCATTGCTTTTATAATACTTCCGTTTAGTTTAGAGGCAGTCATTGTAGAATATTTAGGCAGAAATCCCCAAACAATCATAAACCGATGCGGTGACTGCACCATTAATTCCTTTTTCCAATATCGCGGTGACCCTCCGTGCTACTTAATTTTTGTAAGTGCGCATCTATTTTTCACCCTTGGGCCTGACAAGCTATACACGGACCCTCCCAAGATTTACGTTTCCGACGCGAGCAATAAGCAGCGGCCTACGACATAAGGCGTTAGGTATTTTAAAATGTACGTCTGAATCCTGTGAAAAATTGCTTTCCGCCCGCTCTCCGAAGGCGTACGTTTCGAAAATTCTGCATCGAACGAGCAAAACATGGGGACGGATAAGTTATTTAAAGGAAGACTAAAGTGTTTGTTATGAACGACACCCCTTGAATAAATGATGACAGACTACCGCTTATTGAAACATTAAACGATTTTAAGGGGACGTCAGAATTTCTTGAGTTTTTTTTTCCCAACGGTCATGATTTCATTGATGGCGCGTTTATGTACCTATCTTAGAAATCTTAGTGATTGATCTATTCAATCAGAACTTGAATAGAACCAAGATGATTTATCTGTCTAATGAGAAACATCCTTTTTTTACAAAAAGGAAACACAACAAATTGAAATGTACCTACACATTACGGCATTTTCAATACCTCTACAATCCTATTACCATTTTGCAAACATGAACACTGCGTATAATACATCTACAAACGCGGCAAATTTGGACTTGGCTCGATCGTAAAATACATTAACACGTACTTCGGCCCCACGTGGCACCGAAGACCACTGGATATTAGGGTAAAAGGGAAAATGCATTGGCTTTTTGTAAGGCGCGCGTATATTGGGCCATTTGCTGCTCCGCGCTCCCGTATCTACGTATCCATTAGCGCGGTAACAGCGTGCTTCGATAAAGTGTCGGTTACTGCAAATAAGACCTATTTACTTAAACGTAAACCCGTCGACGTCCCATTATAAGAACAAAGTGGGAATATGGACACATTTGACTTTAATGTGCATAGGAACTGATAGTTCGGTTGGATTATTTTCTTGAGAATTTACATCTTTAAATCCTTTACATTGCCTCTATAAATTCTGTAAAACGCTGCTTTTTATGAGATTAACGTCAAGATGTTAACTTCGCCGAAACCTTAACTACCAAATCCTTTTAACTCAAAGGAAAAATAGGACGTCGTAATGTAGCCTTTTTAAAAGATGCTTTAGGCTATATTGAGTGTTTCAAGATGTTTTTAAGTAATATTTGCGGCGGAATGCCAGCTCGCCAGCGGCAGGTAGCCACACCTCGCCGCAGCATCCTTGAAAGGCCACATTCCGACATCTGTTTACGGTCTAAGACCTCAATACAACTGCAATTGCAAATGAATGAGTCTCCTATCTACCTACGCGTAGGCTGACTTGATTAAAATACCTTTACAGGTTTGGTATTTTTGTTTACTCCGACATGGATAACTTAAGCTAATTCCGAAATACTGCTCTACCATGATATTATTATTAAACCAACTAGGCAGGTAATGTAATAATAATTGAAATTGTCATATTTATGAAGAAATCTAAACACCCTTATTGAATATTATTGAAGATTAGGTAGGTACTTGTGCACTTAATAATATCTTGATATCGGCAGTGATTTTAAAATAGTCTCAAGGTAATATGCTAAAGCATGTTAGTAAATAAACATTGGTATTTGTCCCTGCTAATTTCGATATTTTTTTTGGATCGTACCTATACGTGCCTACCCAGTAAAACCATCGGAGGTTGAAAAATGTATCTAATTTGCAATTATGCCGTAATAGGACCATTTCACAATTTGGCCGACTTTATGTTTCAATTGTTCGCTCGACTAACAATGAATTGACTGATTGGTTTCGCTCGGTCAGGTTACAAAACTTCTTCTTTTTGTTACAGAACATTTTGGACAAGTTCAACCCGGGTGCTCGGCAGATGATAACGGCGGGCAAAGCTTATTTAAAAGCTTTGCATGGTAAGTTCTGTTTTCTTAACCCCAATTTATAAGACTGGCTCCTGATGCCTGACACTTTTTACGCATACAAATTAGGACAGCATTCTATAATTAATATATGTAGTATACTGGTCTAATGTATGGAACATAACTGGCAGTTTAATTAATTTAAATTTATTCAGTTGTTTATGCGTAAAAATGCACAAATATCCGAAAATCAACTACCTTAAAAATATAAGAAGGTACTATTAGGTACGATTACGGCATTTTCAAAAAATATCAAAATATTATCAGATTTTTTATTGAACCTTGAACAGTTTATGCGTCAAAAAACTATCATAACAAGTATATGAATAAGTCACCGACTTGTTCAACACGGTTAAAAGGTCAGGTCTCGGTCGAAATTAAGTTCTAAGCCAATTCGGCTTGCTTAAGCCATTTATCTGACATTAAGGTGATCTGCAAAATTATGCTACTTATTAAAAATACAATGGAGCATCGACAGATAAAGTGGACAAAATGGCCACAATATCAAGGTGATTCCAAAGTCGTAAACTTAGGCATCTTGTTCTAATATTATGGAAAATTCCTAACCCGTCAAAAGACCGGCTTTGTGACAAAAGTCACATCTAACAATTATAAATTAGTAATGACGTAAACACTTTATTGTACACAAAAACAAGTATAAACCATACATATGTCATATATATAAATAAGAATGTAAAGAGTAAATCTCATTAAAAAATGTTAGATTTAAGTAAATAGGTTATTCTAGTATAAAACATGAGCGTTTCTCGCCATCAAACGTCACAGTTTGGCGAGTTTATATAAAAGCTATAAAATGTAATTTCTTTTTTGAATAAATAAATAAAAAAGTTGTCGGCTCCTTTAAAATCGTCCGCTCGCTCGAACTGTCGTCTTCCGTCATGACTTATCATCAGTCTTGATCGGATTCACGAAGCAATCCAATAAATCATAAAGCGATGAAAACGTGGTACCTACCAACTGGATTCACACTTCATAATAAATCTAATCTAATCTATCTTCATAATCTGATTTTAAGTTAGTTTCTAGCTTGAACAATTTGCGTTTTACAGTCGGTTCACGATATATATTTTAAAAGTATGTTGTGTGTGTAATTTGTATGTATTAGCCATAGCTTCATGATGATACATTTTTATATAAATAAAGTATAAAAACCGGACAAGTGCGAGTTCAACTCGCGTGAGGGTTCCGTAAAATTCCTATTCTCTAAGCATTAATTAGGCGCTCCATACAAAATACACAAAAATATTGAGAATTTTCCCGTTACTTTGAATACTCAAACTTCTTATAGGTTTTCCTGTAATCTTTAGGCAAGGAACTAATTTCCATATTTTTTCAGAATTTTAAGCCTAGTAGTTTCGGAGATAAGGGGGGGGGGGGGGTTAATTTTCGTCTTTTCCTAAATTACTTCAAATCTATTTTTGCTAAAATTATAAAAAATAATAATATCTGAAATACTTACAACAACCCCTTTCATTTGATATATCCAGGTTGCGAAACTTTTTTTTTAAATTTTCAAGCTTACCCCCCCAAGTGGCCCCCTTGTTCAGAATTCATTAATTTACTTTACACGTCCATCTTTGGGTCACCAATTTACATATGTGTACCAAATTTCAACTCTATCGGCCCAGTAGTTTCGGAGCAAATCGGCTGTGACAGACGGACAGACAGACAACCGAGTGATCCTATAAGGGTTCCTTTTTTTTCCTTTTGAGGTACCGGAACTCTAAAAAAAATATGCTAAGCTACAAAGAACGCAGGGGAGCTCCGAGGTAAATATAGCCAAGCGTCCCGAAAGTCCATTTTACATTAGAATTATGGAAATCGTATGAGTAGGTAGTTCCGGAAATTATTAGGTACTAAGTTTTTTTTTAATCTTACAAACTTTACGTCTTTATAATATTTACTGTGATTTATCGGTTCCTAATTTTTTGAATTGATTGTATTTTTTTTTACTCTCGTCCAATCCAGTCGTAAGTTCACGTGAATTTTCTAGAACTTTTCTATCATAGTTTAAAGTTTCCATTTTTGGTGGTCCAGTTATGTAAAAATGTAACACGACTAAGCAACGACTATATTATTGCCCAGCCCGATGCTTATACCGTTATCAGTATTATTATGAGCTATCTCCAAACATTAACACGACTTCTAAGACATTAAAGGTTCGTTTACCCTGTTTGTATCCTTTCCGGGTCGGCATTCGCATTAAAGATTCTCGTTTCACGACCAATTCGACGTATGCGGTCATCAATTCTTTTGGTATTAAGTAAATAAGGTATAAAATTTGACTTCGCTGACCTAAGCGGTCAATAAAATGTGGTTTGTTTACTTGAAACTAATTTTCGTGTGTAATGGTTTATTTAGAGATTTTGATAGAGTTTAGGTACCTACTTATTCAGTTTGTAGTCGCTATAGTCAATTGTGGTAATTTTCGATGCTCGTTTAATATTAATCGGTACGTAATATTAAATTTGACGGGATGATCATGGGACATACAACATCTAAGCATGAATTCAATTTCATCAATACCTAATGCGACATGCTTTGTGTGTAGACGCGTTTAATGTTAGCCGTAGCATGGTTGGCCTTATCACGCGACAAGTGACAAGATAAGAGCGTCGTCTGGTTCTATCGAACGGTGTCAGCCAGTGACGCACGCTCTATCCTATCACCTATCGCGTGATAAGGCCAACCATGCTACGGCTCAGCATTTTAAGTTAGCAGGCTGCATTGCTGCTAAGCAATGTATTTAAAATATCAACTCGATTGAACTTCGGAAAGTTGGTTAAATTTGACTTGCAAATTGCGAAGGAATACTAACATTATATACGCAAGTGAAGTAAGCACTAGCAAAAACAGAGAAAAAGTACCTACAGTAATCACATTTCATGGTTCAGCTTCAAAATCGCAAAAGTTTTAGTCTTTGTAGTTTGTACATCTAATATACCTACGTATTACGACAAAGTTCATTCTTCATTCAGCATCTAAGTTACGCGTATTCATTGAAGCGAAGGCAATTAATTTTATACACCGTAAGCCAAATGGGTGCATCTATATGCAAAACCTCAGTGTACCGCGCTTGCTTGGCTACAGAACTGGGGCGTAGTTTGTGCCAAATTGTCTCCGTTGGCTTATCTGGAGTATTATAGCTGACGCTCCGACGACCATAAACTGCTGCATTGTGCGATGTATGGGCTCTCGAAGCTCGTTCCTACTTTATTGTGAGGCCAGTTCGTGGTGAGCTAATTTATTTCACTAAATAACACTTAAATGGGTTATTTCGGACTGTTTAAATGTTGTAAACCCGACCCGGCAATGTAGGAGATGTTCTCGCCTACATAACCCTGTTGTATTAAACATTAGGCGTTTCATAAGTATGGGCTCGTTTTGTGGGTGTAGTCATTATTTTAATTACGAAAAGCATCTTATTAAGTAATCGCGTTTCACTTTAATCAGTCTTATATGTTTTAATTAAATTTTATTCGTAAGAAGAATATTTTTTGTAGGTAATCGTATTATTCTTCAGCACAGATTATGTCGTATCTGTGCTGAAGAATATCGCGTGACCGTTTTTCTTGTATTATTCCTGCTTAGTATGATGATATGTGATATTAATTTTACAGTATTTTTACAATTAGTATTCTAGGTTGTCTTCTCATTTCACCTCTTTTTAACCCCCGATGCAATAAAATCGGTTCTAGCGGTTTTGAGATATTGAACTTTGAAATTAAAATGTCGGGAGTTTTTCAATATATGTAAGTTGGTAATTATAGTATCTAAATAATAGCTAATCTTAATTTAGTTTGTATAAATACCGTCATAGTACCTACCAACATTAATACCAAAGTATTAGAATAATCTTTATTTCGTTAATCTTAATTGTTAATCACCATCGCTGAAGATCTTTGTATCAGAGCTTCTAAATAAAACGACCGCGTGTTCCAGTACCTTGAACGCATTATTTGGGCCATTATCATTGTTTTTCTTACAGGAGCTGCCGCAGCCTCTCGCCTGTACGTGGATGCAGTCGGCAAGTTGGGTCGACAGGCCCAGCAGGGCACCTGGGGAGGATGCGCAGACATAGGTACGACCTCTCAAGAGACTGAGCACCTTAGGACCTACTTTAATGCCATGTCTAGAAACTGCCATACGAAGTTGTCAAACGGGTGAGCGACAAGCATCAAGGTGTTCAGCTTCAGCTACTTATGAGTTCACACTGATTATATATGGGCATTTTCAAAAATGAGTGTACCTACCCAATTAGCGTAAATATTTTTTTTAACTCAGTGTCAGCTTTGTGACGCCAATTAAGTATTCAGGTTGTGTGAAAATATACTTATAATTTTCAATTTATAAATTATATGCATAAACAAGTTACTTAATAAATAACTAACCACTAGGCTATTCGGTCGTCGAACTTCGACTTAAATATGAAACAAGTTACATTTCACATTATTTGTGTGCTTAATTGTCGGCAAAAAACGAGTTGTTTCTTATTTACTACAAAGGATAATTCGGTACCTCTACACTCATTTTTGAAAATGCCCACCTATCAAATGCAGTCCCAGGGCAGGAAGTTGAATCGTTGGCGATGTCAAGAGACACTGCCAATCAATACTATCTGCCCGTGGGACACTGCATCTCCCTCACCCGCGCAATAGCGTCGATGGCGGTCCAGCCACGACGGAATCCAAACTGAGTTGGAAGGTGGTTGCTGAGATCCGGATCTACCCCCTACCCCGGTTGAGACAGGCAGCCACTACCGACTCTAACAATTTGCTGACTTCGTCCAGCAACACTATTGGTATATTTGTAGGATGAAGGTGAGTCTGCTGGCCGTCCCTGCTAACGCGGAAGCACCAGTTTCCTCATCTTACACATACTTGCCCTAAAAAGCGTTCTAAAACGCGCTTCCACTGGACCCAGGGCCAGAACCCAGGCCCGGTTGGGAATTACATCGGGGCCGGAGGCAGTGTTTTTGGCTCCGAACCGTAGCACCGCTGCACCCAGTTCACCAACCGTTACCTCCGGCGCATCACTCACGTCAATTACCCGTCCCCTAGGGGGCAGCATTGGCGGAGTTGTGTGCTTCTCTCTAGTTGGGAACAGGAAATCGACTACCTGGTCCAGGAGCTGGGGCTGGAGACTTTGCGTGAGTGGGGGTGCCCAGAATCAGAGCTTGCGCCTCACCATCCTATACGGCCTTCTCCATGGGTCCATCGGTGTCAAATCGACAATGCGGTACCACGGCATAGACCATGACAGCCGCTGGACATTCAAGGAGCACTTCAGGTGCCTTGTTCCAAAACTAGACGGGGCGGCGTCGGCACTTAGTCGGATTGATGCCAATATTCCGCAATGATGCGATCGATGGCTCTGTATTAAATTATTACTAATTTGTTTAACTTTTGTTAAAAAAAACAAGCATAAAAGTAAAATTGCTTTACTCGCTAATTCCGAATAATTTCCGCCCTACTGACGAAATAGCCTCGTTATTTGGCGCAGTTTTTTTTAATCAATGTGTATCATACCGAAAGCTAGATTTTTTGTAAACAGAATTGAAACTCTCAATTGCTGGTACTTTTTTAGGGTTCCGTACCCAAAGTCCGTCTGTCTGTCTGTCTGTCTGTCCGTTTGTCACCAGGCTGTATCTCATGAACCGTGATAGTAAGACAATTGAAATTTTCACAGATGATGTATTTCTGTTGCCGCTATTACAACAAATACTAAAAAACAGAATAACATAAATATTTAATTTATAAATTTTGCATAGGTACCTAAAACTATGTAGTATTGTGTGATTGCCAAGTCACAAAAATTTTTTTTGCAAGCAAATTAAGAATGAAAGAAAGAATGCCTGACTTGGCTCTACGAAATATCTCACAACTTTTTACGCTGGAAGAGTTTCGCGACTTAGCCATTTTTTTTATGCGATCTCACTTCTTTTTGTAGGTTATTGTGTTATCAATACATACATATTTATGAATGCAGCTGGAAATACTATTTTTGCATAGACTTTGTATGACAATGTTATTTTACGTACCACAAATAATGTTTGTATAGTTTTCTAGTGCATTGTCCATCTAACACTAACCGCTTGCATACATCGTATAGTGCACTACCTTGTTATTACTAATAATAATTTACTATTTGCAGGAACTTTGTAATCACATGTTTTTGTATATATATAAATAAATAAATAAATAAATATCGTGGGACAATTCACACCAATTGATCTAGTCCCAAACTAGGCAAAGCCTGTACTATGGGTACTAGACAACGGATAAACATACTTATATAGATAAATACATACTTAAATAGATATTAAACATCCATGACTCGACTTATGATTACAAACATAGTTAAGCAGTTTGTATATCTCTGAAACCTTAATGAAATTGCAATATTTTTAGGTTTTTTTTATGAATTGATAGGCATTATCAATTAATTATGTTTAAAATTTGGAGCTTGTGGGTCTGCCAGAAGTACTTTAGAATTATGTTGATCATCATAAGTCAGTGAGTATGTCAGTGACAAAACTAAGGAACTTTGACGGGCAATAGTTCTTAAACTAATAATTCAAATTGAATGCTATTGAGAATATAACTTAGCCATATAAGACCCTATATGCTACTGAAAAACTCAGGGTTCTAGCTTTAGCCAGCACAAAATTACAGGATGTTGAAAATGGCCTGAATGGCTTCGAGAAACCGTGCCTCTTTGTTTTGCTCGACTTGGCTCCATAACGTTACTCTTAGGACCAGGGTCCAAGTGTGGAAAAATGACCCCTATAATGACCAATATCCCAAAAAAAATTGACGGTTCATGTGCCGAACATTCCATTCCATCCCTTCCGTATATAATCTTCTTGAATAAGTACTAAGTGCATATATTATTAATTGAGTATGTATTTGCTAATCCACCTACTAGCGTTGTCAATACCTAAGATCCTGGTCAATGGTCTCAGTAGCACTCAATTGCGCATGCGTATTTAAGATCACCATTGTTATTATAGAACTTGTAAAAAAAAGATTTTCAAGTTCTTCTTTTCCTTAGCTTAAGTTGGAACTTAGCGTTAAAATTAAATTGAATTTAAAGTGAAATTCTAGCAAAGTGATGACCGGTGGCACTTTAAACTTTTCACATATCTTAAAAGTAACGATTTATGAAACTACGGTAGCTACATTAATTTAATGGAATCCGAGCGGAATGGATATTGACTACGGCGGAATTTTAATTTGAAGCTCATTAAGTGGGCTTCTTTAAACATAGTTTTATTCTGAGAACATTGGGGTTCTACCTATATCAAAGATTTTTTGTCAATTACAGGGACCGCTTTAATGAAAGTCGTGGAAGTTTACCGAGAAATACAAGACCAGCAAATGAATATCGTAAGTGACTTTTTGTTAGCATTATGCCGTCAGTATTAAATCGCCCAGTCTCTCGATAAAAACCTAATAGACGACGTCTAGACAATTCTTTGGGACTAATGCTTGGGCTATAAAAGGAATTAATGTTTTCTACGTCCGTTAAAAGTTTAACAAATAACGTGGAACATCTGTTTTTATTTCAGCTGAAGGCGTTTTATGTGGATCTGCTGGTTCCCTTGGAGACAAATCTGGAAAAGGATACAAAAGTAGTACAGGTTGGTTTACAAATAAAATACATCTTCTTCGATATTCCCTGTGGCGTGTACAATGCGATGTTTGCAAGAATTGTTTACTAGAAAGGGCCGCGAGTTCAAATAGCTCAGGCGAGTATCTCGTTTACGGGGAGATAAGGATTTCTATTAAAAAAGTTTCGCCGGAACTAAACGTCTCCTATAGTTATATTTTCTTTGGTCGTATTTTGGGCTTGATACCTACCACATCTTTTATTTAACCGAGAAAGAACAGAGGTGATACATTTATGAATTCCAGCCACGATTATTAAACGTAATTAAAGTATGTTTATAAATTAAACGTTTCTTAAGGTGGTTCCGTTTCCATACAAAACGTCATTTGACATTCGCAGGCTAACGGCTTGATATATTTTAAGAAACTTATGTAACAAACTTTTTTATAAATTAGCTTACAATTTGCGCGAAATTCCCCCTTTCCTAGAATAAACTTTCTTTGCCAAATTATAATTTGAGAAAAATTGTTTGGGACGTGATACTTGAAAAGTTTTTTTGCCCATACATTAGTAATCCGAGGTTTATTCTAGGAAAGGAGGAATTTCGCGCAAATGGAAAGCCAATTTATGAAAGTTTGTTACATAAGTTGCTTAAAATATCACGCCGTTAGCCGGCGAATGTCAAATGACGTTTGACGACCGAATAGCCTATGGTTAGAGAACCTGACTATGAAGCTAGAGGTCCCGGGTTCGATCCCCGGTCGGGGCAGTTATTTGTATGATGAATACGAATGTTTGTTCTCGAGTCTTGGATGTTTAATATCTATTTAAGTATGTATTTATCTATATAAGTATGTTTTCCGTTGTCTAGTACCCATAGTACAGGCTTTGCCTAGTTTGGGACTAGATCAATCGGTGTGAATTGTCCCACGATATTTAATTTATTTTATATTTATATTTAGTATGGAAATCGAACCACCTTATCAAACTTTAGTAAAATCAGAACCCCTTTAGTTATCTTTAGATGCCGCAGAGACACACTTGTTTCATGTTTTATATGTTTTTCTTCTTTTCGTTTGTGAATAAAAGACAATTTCTAAAATCGCCCCACATAATTAATCGCCCCCCATGGTCTAATTTTCCCTCTAGGTTAAACGGTAATGGTGGCAGATGGGCTGCCATCTTTCGTAAAACTAGTGCCAACGACAAACGTTGGGATTAAGTGCCAAAGCAGCCCACGAACTGTATATTTCTTTCTTTCTTTCTTTCTAGATGTCCTTGATCAATTTGGTCCTAAATATATTTGGCACTGTTATTTACTGTTATTACAATTGGATCCATTATCCTACAGTCTGAACAGAAGCGGTTCCTACAACAACACAAACTGAGGTCTGAGAGTTATAGCAAGGCTGCGGCTACGATAAAGAAACAACGGAAGAAAAAGACAAATGTCACCAAGGTTGGCTCTGCTATGGACAAAGAAATGAAGGTATGTATGTGTATATTTTGTATGTTATAAGTTGCATAATTTAAACCTTTAGTATGAAAAATACTTGAGATTATGTTTTAATTGACCTCTAAAATTTAGCTTTTGTTTCAAATATCTGTCATTTTAGATCTGAAAGAGAGAGGCACGAAAGTGCGGCTACGGCTATAATGTGCCAGAGACGTGGCGTGCCATCGGGTTCCAGTATGATCCCTTTTGAAGATCCATTAAAATTACAAGTGACGCTAATAAAAGCGTGTTAAAAAGAATCCGAATGTCTGCTTTCAAATAAATACTTAGCTAATTATATTTTATAGACGCTTCTCCTACCAAAACTCTATCCTCGTTTAATGCTCTATGGTGTAACTCCCCAAACTTTAACTCTCAAGTTTCGAAGTTTTATATTTTCGATTCGCTGAAATTGGTTTTTACGATTTCGAATTTTATCGGCGAGAAAAAAGTTGGACTAAGTTTTTCATCCACGGTTTAATTTTGTAAAAAGCCAATTACTTTATGTTTCGGTTCTTGATACGATTATAGCAACGAGTTTCTGGTTGTTTTTCAGAACATGCAAATTTTGGAGGAAGAGAAAACCAAGTTGGATGCGTTTTGCGAGCAAAGCTTGAAAAATGTAAGTATATACTTAGTAACTATGGTCTATGTACGTGATTACATTCTCTAGTTTTGAATTGTAATTATTACATCGTGTTTACGCACAGGCATATGTTTCCTGGAAAACGCGTGCGTGGGCGTAAACGAAACCTTAGAAATCTCACCTAATCTCGAATAAGCCCTTGAATCGGCCTCAGTATTGCAGTTACTTTGGAATATCTGTTTTGACCCCACTAACTATGTAAAATGTGTTATGCTCAGGCAATGACCCAAGAGCGGCGGCGTTACGGTTTCGTTCTGGAGCGGCAATGTTCCCTCGCGAAACACTGGCTGGCGTACCATTCCTCGGGCGCCGCCTCCTACAACACCGGCTTGGATGAATGGCTCGAAGTATCCCGGACCAGGGAATACCTGCCACCCAATGTGGAAGCCATGTTTGTGAGCAGGATGAGGGTTAGTACTTGTAGGCCACTTCATACCAGGAGAAACATACATATTTGTCCAAAGGAAACGTAAAATCTGTACCGCTGTAAAATTGTGTTATGGGCTATTATTATCTATATCCCCAATGGCCCATTTAAAACTCATATGACCTACATTATCTGCAAAACACATACATATTCCCATTTATTATTTCTTTGTATTCGAGATTCGGAGAAAACGTTAGACCATAAAAATTTAATAGGGTTGTTTTCCAATGTGTTATGGTACATTACTTATTGTATTTTAAAGTAATAGCTTTATGCCATAATATCCAGTTAATAGCCCAATGCACTCCACGACATACTTAAGTATCTAAGGGGAAACCCTCGAACTGCTGCTGTAAAACGAATTTTATTTCTTACACAGCAAGTATCATTCTGGGCTGACGAGGAAGTTTACGCCAGTCCTCGCGCAGGAGATGACGATGATCGCGCTTCTGTTGGGTCTGCGTTGAGGAAGACTAGGTCCGTCGATGCCTCGTGCCTCGATGTGAGGTCTATGGGAGACTTGGGTTCGCCCGCCCAAGGTCTATCGAGGGCTAAATCTGACTTCAATCTGCAAGCGAGCTTACACCAAGATCAAGGTTCGAAAGTTTCAGTATTTATTATAAATTATATCACGTAATTATGTACTGTCTGTCAAATGATTCTTCACTGCAACCAAAATAACTCCAGCATCTCCATTAAAGAACCAAGATTTGGTGTATAAAGC
Source organism: Epinotia nisella (assembly GCA_932294315.1). Lineage (NCBI taxonomy): Eukaryota > Metazoa > Arthropoda > Insecta > Lepidoptera > Tortricidae > Epinotia > Epinotia nisella. The sequence goes on along the minus strand of OW028682.1, from coordinate 12,090,400 downwards.
ATAAAAGCAATTAGGAACACGACCCGCCTGATGTTAATCGATTACATTATCTTATGGAAGTTTTAATCTCCAGAAGGTCACACGAGCGTCATCGACCATTTTAATCTTAGGCTTAAAAAAAACCCTTTACTGGAATCGCCAGAAAATCTTAACCAGATCATTTTCTCAAACAGAAGAGTTCTCGTGAAACAGCTCTTTATAACCAAGAATGAGTAAGAGATAAAAACCTTATTTCCAATAAAATTGCAGACATCGATTCTCGTCCAGCAACGCGTCCATCATCGCTGGCCCCTCCATCCTGCACGACTCGTGACCCGCCGCTGGCGCGAGCGCTGTACGCCTACGCGGCCGCCGGCGACAACCAGCTCAGCTTCCAGCAGGGTGATGTGCTGGCACTGCTAGGCGAGCGGACCAAGGGCTGGCAGTACGGTGAAAATATGCGCACGCATCATGCTGGCTGGTTCCCGCTTGCGTATACCGAGCCTATACCCGATGATGTTAGGTGAGTCAGTATTACTCTTTAGTGATCAAAATATTTATTTTGCAAATAGGCCCCCCGGGACTTTTACGTGTCAAACGGCAGTTGGCTATTAAAAAAGAACTTACAGTAACGAAGAGTGAACTAAGAGACATATTCTCTTCCTATAACAAATGTGTCAATTATATAGATATGACAGTATAATGTGCCATGACACTCAAGGGTGAACGAATACGTACATAAATAAGTGCATGAATATCTGTACACGCCTTTATGACATTGATAATAGAGTCCTGTACAGATATGTATGTACTTATTTATGTACGTATTCGTTCATCCTTGACTATACCTATACCTACGCAGTGTTCACTCTCTCTCGTTGGCGAATCTAGGCAATGCTTATTATGTCAAATTATGTCACTTTAATTGTGCCTTATGATCGTTGTCGTAACCATTCAGCGATAAACATAGCCACATACCCGATATCTCCGTCTCCCACAGCCACTAATGTAAAAAGGAAATGCTTGTATAAGTAATTAAGGAGGTAATCTCCGGTACCACTTACCGGATTTCAAAATTCTTTCACTTACATATAGTAAGTACTTTTTGGATGGACATAGGCTGTATTTTTTCCTGCGTTCATTCCAATCGCGGGCGGAGCTGCACCGGCAGGTAGTAATCTGTAAAGATGCTACCTGAAGCAGTACTGGAGCTGCACTCAGATAGGCATCCCCAATGATATCTCCATAATCCATAAAGTTGTATTCCCCGAAGCAGCTCTCCGGCTCGCTGGGGCTGCGCCCAGACTCCCAGCGAGGCGCCGCCGCCCGCGCCGGTCTCGCACACGACGTCCGGCGCCACAACGCCGCACGTCCACCCGCCAACACGCATGTTCGGAGACACCGTCACTGCTCACCATGTTAACAAGGTATTTTGGCTCAACTATTTCTTGTTGTCAGTATGTCCCGTATCAGGAGACAGTGTGACAGAGTTTCTTAGAAAGCTTCTAACTACATGCTTAGAAGATTACAAGTTACCCCATCCCCATTGAACCAATGAAATTGCAGTTTTAAAACGTGACCCATGAGGCGTAACCATGGCAACAAGGGGCAGTAAGAAGTTGATTCATCCATTGGCATCACTTAAACGTGGTAAACAAGCGTATGGGCTGTCTGATGGTAAATCAGAAATCGTACACTATGACAAAAACTAGTAATAAGTGATCCCTCTATTTTGTCTGTTCTTAACCGACAGCAAAATAAAGGCTATTATTTTGCATGCTTATTTAAGTAGAGTACGGACTGTAACGTTTATTTGTATCAACATAATATGACCCGTATTCCGCAAAGAAATATTTCATTTCACTTCATTTCAACGCTTGCAACTCCAAAGGAGACATTATGGTTACCGGCCCTTTCTGATTTGAGGATTTGTAGTTAACAGCAAGAGACAGAGTAGATCCCTTACTTTCGATACAGGGCGTCTTATGGAGTATATCAATAACATTCGTAAGACCACATGATATATAAAAATATTATTAATACAATACATTTATATTACAGCCACCATAAAATCTAACCGATGTTAATAAAACCTACCCAGAACGTTAAGAACGTAACTACCGGAGCCTAAACGATTTAGTTCTTGCATAACCGCATTATAAGCTTGTTTTAAAATTGTGAGTCTACCGCTGATAGGAGAAGAGTCAATTTAAGACCATTTTTTTGTACTGATGCCCGCCTGTTCAAATCCTACCAGCCGTGCTAGCACGGCACGGCGGTTAGATTTTATGGTGGCTGTAATATAAATGTATTGTATTAATAATATTTTTATATATCATGTGGTCTTACGAATGTTATTGATATCCCGTCAAGCGCGCTATCCGCGCTATCTACTCGCGCGCGTGATAGACTATCTGTCACTTTTTGACAGCATTCAAAAAGTGACGGACAGTCTATCTCGCGCGCGAGTAGAGTCGAGAGTCAAGTTATGCTAGCAGGGCGGTGACATATTAATATTATATACTATATTTTTATTTTCTCAATCAGGGTCGCCTTGGCAACGGCTCTCCTGGCCTGCCGCCGACCTTACCAGCTCCGTCGCCGAGCGCCCTGAGCTCATCAGCGAGTGCCACGTTCCACTCATCGACCCCCACCGCTGTAGCCACCAGCGCCATTAAGAGTTCCACCTCTGCTGCCAGCTTCACCACCCATGCTGTTATTGAGACTAGGACTTTCGGACCGCAGACGCTACCCATGCGTTCCCAGGTAACTGAAATGTATAATCATGGCTTTTTGGATGATTAGGCAGAGATCACAGATTTCCACTTGCCACGATCCTGAGAAACCTGTTTCGCTTTATTTACTTTCATAATATTCTTCATACATGTCCGTCGGTTTAGGTTACTTTTCGCCTAACCGACGTAACTAAAAACTTGTTGATATTGTGATTCAGAATATATCATCAACATCATCATCAGCCCATATACGTCTCACTGCTGGGCACAGGCCTCCTCTCATGAATGAGAGGGAACGGGCAGCAGTCCCTACGCTGGCCCAGTATGGGTCGGGGATTTTACATACACCTTTGAATTTCTTTGCAAATATATGAAAAGTATATACATATATTTAACAAATAATTGTAAAGATTAGTTTGATATGGTTTTTGACTAATTTTCATTTGACAGATGGCTCAGAACAAAGCTGGCCCAGCAAAAACCGCAGTGTCCGCGGTAGGAGCAGTTGGCAATGTTTCACTGCATAGTTCCAACGACTCTGGTTTCTCCAACGAGCCCCCACCTCAGCCAGACGTAGATTACAGCGACGAAGAAGCTCAGCGCTTGCGAGTACCTATCAGGTATGTGTATCATAGTATCACAAAACATAAGTTTGAAGTATTTAGAATTTGCTTGACCTTTTTGTTGCTTATTTTTTCATAGTAGTGCTTGTTTAATTTCATTTTGTTCTTCTCTGTCCCGTAGTAAATCTGCTCAACATACGAACGATCATAAAGCTTATTTGCTCAAAACCCAAAGTTTAAAACGAGGACCTAAACCAAACAATGTTAATGGCTATTTGACGGATGACCAGCAACTGATGCTGCGAAATATGCTGGAAATGGATAAAGATTCACAGAAAGTAAAACGAACCAAGTCATTTTGGAAATTTGGCCGAACGACGAATGAAGAGATAATGGAAGGAATGTCACTATGGCAGCATCGAGATATTGTTGATACTGTACCAGAATACAAGAAAAAGCTTTTTGTTAAAATTAAGAAGGACCTCAGACCTGCTCCAGAGATTCCAGAAGCAAGGAAGCAGGCGAGTCCAGAAAAGACACCACCAATTGAAAATAGTCAGTCACGATCAAAAGAAACAATTGATAGGAGAGACTTAAAAGTTACCAATGGCATACGTCAAGCGAAAAGTTTGGGCTCAATAGAAAATGAAGACCGTGTGGAAAAAATCAGAAAAAGTGAAATATATCATCAAAATCAGGCACTGAATAAAAAGACATCGTCTGAAAAAGTTATAACTGAAGAAAAAATTGCTGAAATTGTACCTCGTAATGAGTCCCGACATTCAGATCTAACAAATACCAGCACCATCAAAACTAATTTTGAAAATAGTTTTTATAACGACGAGAATGGGGAAGGTTTTGTAATGAAAACTGTGAAACGGCGTGAAATACTGCAGAGATATGACAATGATAGTGGTTCTGATGTAAATTCCGTGGCTTCTAGTACTGATCCTTATGATTGCATCATAGTAGATGATCATATGAAATCTAGAAAACAACAAGAACTTGAGAAACGTAGGCAGGCGCAAGCTATGGAAGATGACGTCAAGAAAAGGAAAGAAAACGCGTACATGTCAGAATTTGAAGAAATAGAAGTTACCCCTATTAAACCTCATGTTCGCGCAACGTTGTCTGCTGATAAAGCCAAACGATCGTCACACGAACACTCCCCTCCTAAAACCATGGAATTCAAAACATTCAAAGACAATTCCAAAGAAATCAAAACATTTTCTGCATCTTCCGAGACGTTAAAATATAAAGACAACGAACAACATACTGACAGGTACGGCATTCCCACAGAACGCAATAATAATGATATAAGAAATGAAAATTCGTATAATGGACGTGATGAAGGGACACTGAAATATAATAAAAAACGTTCCAGTAAGGAGGAAAAAAATAGTAAACAGCAGACTTTCGAAAATGGGCACCACAATAAAAAAGAATACCCACAGGCGGAAATCAGGTCCTCAAAGAAAGATATGAGACCTTATGAAAGCAGAGAGCCCAGAATTGATTATTCATTAGACAGGCGTCCAGGACGAAAGGACTTTACAAATCCAAGAGACAACCGGGACCCGAGGAGTAAAAACAGGTCTCAAAGAAGCTACGACGACAGCTCACTACAGTATAATGGACGCAGAGATGACAGATATTACGAGTCAAACATATCATATTTCAGTGACCAAGAGAGACGTATCTCACGGTACGATTACGAGACAGACTCTAAAAAAGCCGAGAAGACAAAAATACGCCAGGAAGAAGCGAGACTCGAGGCCAGGCGGTTAATGGATAGACGAACCGAGGCACCATACAGTGAATCTGATGACCAGAAGTTCAACGAGGCGCTGAAGCAACAGAGACCGCAGTTACTGCCCCGAACCAAATTGCTCAAAAGATCGGTAGAAGGAAACGATTTGCCTGAAGACGGCCATACCTTCGGTCCCTGGTATGACCTGTGGGGCCGCGAAACAGGGGTCTACAAATAGATCTACTTACAGGTGTTTGTTGTGTTTTTGATTAATTTTAACGCTCTTAAGATGTATGTTGACGTATTTTTAGTATGTAGTCAAGTATATTATCTGTGTATCACTTATAAAACGATTATACATTTCTCACAAATACTTATGGCCATAATAGTATACAAATTAATATATATGTTATATGTTTTCGTATGTTTTATGTAACCGAGTAAACGAGATTAGGTGAGAGATTTTACCATACTTTTAGTAAGTAGTAGAGTAGTAAAGCATACTTTTTGTGCAGGCCCCAACAATTCGCGACAGTGAAGCTAAGGAAGGCGCTCACGAATGATAGATCGTCGCCGGCCATTGAATAATGTTTTATAAATCTTATTATTTTGTTAATTATATTGAATGAGTGTAAATTAGACATCCTTCGTATTTTGTACAGTTAAAATATTCATAGTTTAACAAAGAATATATATCACAATTTTTACAATAATCAACAATTTAGTTTCATTCTACCTACATCCATCATCCTCTACATAAATATCATTACAAATGGGCGAACAAAATGTGATAAATAGTATCGAAATGTATGATTTATTCCATTGATTAGGTAATAAATTTGCCCAAATCAACTACCCTAATACAATACAGAACAGTCAAACAAAACCAACACGCACATAGAAAAATCAATGTCAATTGGGCGCTGGCGACAATGGCGGATGATTTATCGCTTTTTCCGGTTCCGGTGGGGACGAGGCCGGAAGTGACGGCACAACACGGCTCGAAGAAATATTTCCAACGATATGTTACATGCCCTTCAGGGACTAACTCTGGGTGCTGTCAATTACAGGAGCTTTTTGGATAAAACTTATACAGTATACAGTCAGACGCAAATAAATTAAAAAGATACGCAGTTTGATGTTTAGTTGTGGAAACCACTCTAAAGAACTAGCCAAGTCTAGGCGTTTTTAATAAAAGTTCACCCATTACCTTTTTCAGCAGAGTTGTTATTAATGGGGACCCTTTTTTCCTTATAAATGAAATTCATTTTAATGGGAAATAGGTACTAAATATAAGAAATCCTTTTGTCGAAACACCTATTTTCACAGTTTCGCCACGGGATAACATATCTAAGGAAACATTGTTTTGCCCGCGACGTCGTTCACGTATACTTACTCGTTAAGAGCCTTTACAAAATCGAATATAATAATAATGCTGTATTACCTGGGGAGGTACGGCCAAGACAACCCTAATAAAGCTAGAGTGAGCTCAAAGAGCTATGCTAAAATGTATACTAAGACTACACTTTATGCACCCTACCTAAAAACTGCACGCAGATACTAAAACACTCACGGTAATACAAATATTAACGGTAACACGGTAAGCATCTAGTTTTAAAATTTCACAAAGTCTCAAAGAAATTACTAATTCATAATAAAACAAAAATACTGATGAGACGGAATACACCACTGACAAAGACCAAATTCGCGCAGCTCGATCCAATAATTTTCTCGCCTCTATATTTACACTAAGATAAATAAAATCTTAAACCTAGTTAACCTAAACACGTATAACTGGAAGATAAAACTAAATGACTGGCTGATCACTTTTAATTATGAAAATGCAAAACAAATTCTAGTGATCGCAGGATGACAGATACAATACAATACAGCTACTCTTTATTATATACATATGACACTAATACAGGATATTAATATAACCTTTATAGTAGCTGATTTTGCATGCAATAAAATGAAATAGAAATACTAAGTTTAAATGGCGTCCTATCGAGGAAAGAGCCTGTCTTCCACCGCACAGGGAATCCTAGCGTAGAGGTCGGGGCACTAGATTATATAACCTTAGCATATCAATAAATCTAAAAAAGGCTACATGCCTATCCCTCTCCAAATACCGGTACCTTCCTGGATCCGACCTCCCTTCGTCTGGCGACTGGTCTGCGGCTTGGGGGCACTCCACACCGTCTGGGTCACCACGGACTTTGTTGTCAAAAAAGTGCAGGCCGCTTTTCAAGACATGCGACACTTAATGACACAATCGCCGGTCCCTTGCCACCATCAATGTGCCTGCTCTTCTGGAGCCTCTTGGCATTGTCAGAGATGATGGCAAAAGAACTGATGGTGTGTCTCTGGTTCCGTGGAGGTTGGGACGGATGCTTGTGTGGGACGCTACCTGTGTAGACACACTAGCACCGTCTCACCTCCAACGGACTACTTCTAAAGCGAGTACAGCTGCGCCGAAAATCTGAAAAGTAATAAATATAGAGCTTTGTACCCTTTGGCGTCGAGATCCTCGGTCCGTGGGGTCCTAGTGCGCATAAGTTATTTGCAGAAATTGCGAAACGTCTGGTTGATGTAACTGGTGACCAAAGAGCTGGCGGATTTCTCGCGCAACGCATCAGCATTGCAATTCAGCGAGGAAATGCCACCAGCATCATCGGTACAATGCCTCGAGGGCCCTTTTTAGATTCAACTTAGTTTTAACCAACCAACTCATACAAAACACAAACCCCATCTTATGTCGAAACTTTTTGACGTAGAAACAATTCGCCCAGATGAGATGCATAAGTGCCGAAAATCCGACCAATGTTGCCGGAAAACTACGTACATTCATGTAAATTCTAAGGAGTTTCTTACACAAAAGAGTAGGGTTCGTACGGCAAAGGCCGCGCAGGATTTTATTCGTAAAGCAAGTGCGGTGGCAGGTACGATTATGTGTGACTTGGCAGGAAGAGCTACGTACAGAGTTCACATCGTCAAAGCGAGCGCTGGATTCTTGCTTCTACATTTCGAAGAGCATAACATTTTATGTAGGTACGTATGGCGACATTCACAATTCAAGAAATGATATTCGTCGTAGTATCCAACTATTTAAACTCTTAGGTACATTTCTTAAAGCTGGATTCAATCAAACAGGTATAAAAACTTAATCTGAGGTTAAATGACAAAGTTTAAGCTAATCTCGGAATAAACTGGAATCATCACTAAATGAAATAGTGCCTTTATTCTTACAGCTATTTTAGCATAACTTGCAAAAAAGTCTCAACATCGGCTCGAGAGTTGAGACAATACTCTTAGTTTTATTAGAATACCTACTGATCCACTCATTGTGCAACAAAAAAACTATTCAGTTCGAAACAAAAATCAATTTGCAGTGCAAACCAAGCGAGTACATCAATTATTTCCAAGTCACCAGGCCTATTAAAGTGCCCCGATCTGGAAGAGACATAGATTGTAAAAAAATAAGAAAAATATTCAATACAATACTGGTTTTGCAATATCATTCGTTGGTAATACTGCAACACCACATTGCAATATAGCGCATAATTTTTAAATTGGGCTTTACGACCGGCGGTGGATATTATTGATGGTATTTACTAGTGGGTAGTACGATGAATAACATTTTACTTATACTCAAATATCTGGTACAATACTTAGATTTCTAGTCATAGTCCTCGACTTCAACTAAATTCTGAAACCTGTGTAAAATGAGTACAGTGTAAAGGCAAGTTGCACCAACCACACACACAGGCCGGCGATTAACATTATATATGGCTCATTGAAAACTTATAAAATTCCCATACAGTCCGATTTCAACGAACGTAACTTACGATTACCGAAGGTTTCAAGGAACTGACTTCTTTTGACCGGGAACCATTAATACTGAGTAAAACGAATATTTTTACCGAAAAATGTAAAACATCGTAATAAAATTATAAACATTGTATCCAGCACATGGCGAGACGTAATCCCGATGATAAGCGAACGGGGCAATTTGGCAACGGCGAGGCTCTATCACCGCCCGTTGCCAGCAGAACTACATGCACCAGCCATTTTAGTTTTCTGCCATTATTTATGTTAAACGGAAGCATTAAAGAACCCTTCAATTATTTTTACGGATGTTGGAGGGCTTCGCGCAGTACAAACATAATGCAATCGCAAAATAAAAATCGCCAAAGAATTCGTAACTAACATGATAGTGGATAGTCTACGGTCAACAGAGCCAAGTTAAAGGTAATTTAGGAATGATAAAGAGAAAATAATAATAATATGCTTTTAAAACGGTTTCATTGTATTATCATAACTAGAAACGCGATCTGTTTTATTTAACTGCTTCCATTTAATATTTAAAACAGTGGTTGCGTGAAAAAAACTATATAAATGCTAATACAGACTAAGCTTATTTCGTAGACTGCACCCTGTATGGAAATTCACAGGAGACTTGAAAAAAGTCCGCATGACAGGGAGGTCAAACCGAAATAAGAGTTCCATGCTCAATTTATCACTGTCGGTAAACAATGGCATTGACACATCCGTTTATGTTTCTAACGGAGGCTGATAGCGATACCTTTTTGGTTACTTTTATTATACGCGCTTTTTCAGTTAGATGATGGGTATTTATTTAATATACGTAGGTATTTAAACTAAACTTGTAAGAACACCGAACTTTTCTTTTAGATTTTAGATATTTAAAATTATTCCTACTCAGAATCACCAGCCTATCTATAAATAAAAATGCCCGGAGGGAAACTTTACTCTATAGGTTGATCTATGAATTTCAAATTTTTATTTTGAATCGTTTTGGTAGAATCGATCCGATCATTAGACATTATAAGTCCAGTCTCAGTAAATATGTTAATTAAACACTAAACCAGAAATTTCAATAATTAATTGACGCAATTATGATTAACTAATGAGTTGTCCAAAAATAAGTAACGATTTGGCGATAGCAATTAGGTTGTATTTATTCGCAATCAAATAGTTAAATTCAGATTTTGCAATTTTACCATAGTATGCGAAACTAGTTTAATATTTAAATCGTGCAGAGATACACTGCACAAGTTTGGATTAACATGTTTTATCCAGGAATGATAAACTGCTCTCTCGGGAGCATGGTGCGAACTAGCTGCTAAAGATCTCTTTTATAAAAACTATACCTACGGGAATGTATTGAATAACATTACATAGTCTACGTAAATTACGGGATTTGGACGGTTATTTGAGCCGACGACATATTAAGATCATTACCTGAAGTGTGGTTAAATTCGGACAGAATACCGTTATAAGTACTTACTCGTTAGAAAATTACCTATCCAATGTGCATCTTAGAAACCGAATGCAATGTTCAGTTAATTAAATTTACCTACTGTGAAATGGAAAAGCAAGCTAACGACGTCATCATGAGAGCCCACAGAAACCACTAGAGAGATTCTAGTGGTTTTCTGTTGGCAACCCAACATATAACCAACTAATTGTTATTGAGTACCTACCTAATAAGAGAACTTCACGTAACAAACAAGTAGTATTAGTTTTATCTCATATTCTTTATAGTACAGACACTGCATCTAAATGTACAAATTACAAAAAACTAAAACAAAGTAGTACCAGGCTAAAATCTTTCGTCTAAAGAAGTATACAGTAATAGCCAAATCGAAGTTGTCGCTAGCATTAGAGCAAATGTGCTCTCACTGTACCATTATGCCTGTAAGACTGAAATTGACGACCCAACTTTATGGGTATCCGGTTGTTATTGCCCTACTTGTGTTCGGGCCAACTGTGATGTTTCTGAAGCCAAATTTTAGATTGGCACCGGATAGATACGTGAGGGGCCTGGGCTGTGACCCGCGTCTCTTTAACGACAGTTGGAGAAAACATAAGCATAAGTAGGTACATATGCACACGTATAAAACAGTAAGAGTGGTTACACACAAAAACTTTTTGCATTGATATAAATGCGCGTTTCACGAACGCGCAACTGTCGCGCGACACTTGTGACACCTGTATCGATACTGTATCGCGTTTGTAGCCCTGCAAAATATCGCCGTGTGTGACCATTCTAAGAGGTCCATTACACGAGGCCAATCCATGAGACAATCCAGTAAGCCAATCCAGTCTCGTGTTTAGGTAAGTTTCTATTATTATTTTGTTTTTTTTTTTGTTTGTTTGTTATCCACCGTGTAATCACTCGACGGTTCTATCGGATGATCAGCGCTGGCAGTAATGCCAGCATTATGCTGAGATAGAACCGTTTCGTGGCAAAAAAACGCTCTCTGACACTCTTTTTTGTTTAATTGTTTTTGGAACGAATAAATGTCTCTTTCTTGCTTTCCATTCCAACATTGGCATCGTCTAAATGGAGACAGTCCACACAGAGTACTTAATGTGGATTGTCTCCATTTAAACGATGTCAAATGTTGGATTGGCTTACTGGATTGTCTCATGGATTGGCCTCGTGTAGAAGCTACATAAGGGTCTGATACCAGACAAGTTTAATTGGGTAAAGAAATATAGGAATCCGTATAATACATAAATATACATACTTAGAACCTACAGGCTACGCTGAAAAATTCTTGAGTATAAATGTACTGAAAGGCAAAAATGTACCACTCGCTGCGCTTGAATGTCTGCAAATAGGTGCGCCGTTCGAGAAAAGGTAGAATTCCACTGGAGTCACGAGCTACCATAGGCTGTCTGCTTACCATCTGGAATAATTTTCCGTGAAAATGCTTAAAAAAACTTAGGTATGTTTGGTTATCACTAAAAAGTATATACCTCGAGAAGACGTAGTGGCTATTTTTTTTTATTATTACTGAGGCATTGTTTATCGTACACTCTGTACCTACATTCAATTCCCCTTACTCTATGTACGATCAATTCCACTCGGGTATTGGATTTATTTCTTCGTTAAAATAAGAAAATAAGGCTTTCAAGCAATCGGTTTAATATAATACTATGAATTATAACATTATTACGACTTTAAAGTCGTAATAATGTTATAATTCATAGTATAGTAGTTTCGGACCTTAAAACAATACAATCATGTCTGTAAGACTTTCATACAAAGTGGAATATCGAAAGGGATTTAATCTTGTTAAGAATAGAGTGCGGATGAAAATTTTACAAAGTTCTAAAACACTAATGACTGACTTGACGGAAAGCAGAGTGTTTCTGTTGTCTGGGTACAGAAAATTAGTGCGTAAGTTTGAAGCTCCATTAGCGTAATCTTCTTACAAGTTAGCCTATCACAAGAGCCGTAATGTAAATACAAACTTCGACATTTGGTATACAAAGTGCCCAAACTCCACGACGTATATGCTTAACTCACTCGAATTGAAAAATTCAACAGTTTGAAACTTTTAGGGCAGACAGAGAGTGTTGGAATCTTATAAGTAGCCTCAGAGCAGCAAAGATTGAAAGGGTCAGCTCCTCAATACTGCTTTGCAAAGAAGAAAAGCAGTGGAAATGCACGAAACTTTCACGCTGTTACAACATTTTTACTTTGGCGAGACAGATTCCTGAAAGCTGATACATATTGTATTAGCCTCGATCCTCCGTAATCCGATAACATTGTTATCGATTTTAAACAAAAGTGAATCGCAAAAACAGTTGATCCAATAATCAGGATCATGGCGCGAATAACAGTTGAACTTTTGCAAATAATATTTCGCTCTCCATAAAATATAGACAGAAAAAAATAAAAATGGAAACTCTGGTTTAATACGGAAGCTAGTATTTCAAATACAATGCAAACAGCGTGTTCGGTCGAATAATTTTGGAGCACAGAGCGCGTGGATTCAATAACAGACCCCGCATACTTAGCATACTTTCATTTCTATTTTCTCCATAATGCAAGTATGCTGCTTTGAAGTCCCCGCAGTGGTGATCGGAATAGACGCATTTTGTGGGAAGTCAAGGCGGAGACAGACAGCCCCTGTCGCCGTGTTTGCCCTCGGAAAGTAAATGTCAATAAACTACAAGAGCCCCTTCCAGGGGAGAAGTGTCGTGCCGCGTTGTGTTTTAAGCGGGCATGCGAATAATGCAAAATATATGTAAACTTAACCATTAACTAAAGACATTTTTCTCCGAAACCGTGTTGGCGCTACGAAACCCCGGCTTTACTTTGTAAACAAGAGTTAACAACTTAGATACGGAATATTCAAAATGAAAAACGCTCCGGGCTTTCTTCCCGCCTTTGCGTGGAGGTTTTATGCAAACCGCCAGTTATGACTTGTTAATTGCACACATTTTTAACACAAAAATATGGCTACACTTTTTTTACCCACTTTGGCAAGTTTGGCAGCTCTATAAGGTTCTTCTTGTGAGTGTAAAGAAGATTGATGTTGGTTAATGTAATTAATGATGTTTTACTGAGTTTTTCCAATTTGTCATTTGTTTTTTACTAAATAATTATTCGGAGTTATGAGAATCTAACGTACTGCGTCATTCTATAGCCATGTTGTTTCAAATTTTATCTGAGTGCTGATACATATTCCATCAGCTTCTAGGTAATTTGAGGTGTGTAGTCTTTGGGCGTAGTAGGGTACTTTATGATGAAAATAAACAAAAAAGGTAAAGAGAATAATAAAATAGCTTTTTATGCCAGGTATATTAATGTTGAAGTACATTTTGTATATCAAAGTTAAATTAAATTATTCATACGAGTTACATGTCTGTGGATTTCGAGACTTATAAATGTTATTACAAATCAGTTGCTGCAATTGAAAATTAATATGTTTTAGCTTCACACGTCCCAGTGCCTGGTTCTAATCAATCAAATCTTGTAAGTAAAATTTGACCCACTTCTCGAAATCTAATCGAGTCAAAAAGCTGGTCTTATGATGGAGACGGAAAGTGGCGACAGGAACTCCTAAATTTTACATGACATAAAGTCGTATTGGCTCGTTAGAATAGGCTAGTTTCCCAAGTTTTTCTTACGATAACATTCGAACCAGTTTTAGAGAGAAACAAATATTTGTATGGGTGCATTCTATTGGTAGCTTTAAATTTACTCTTGGAAGATAAAATTTTATAAATTTTCAAGTTCCACAACTTTTTATGATTTTAATAATATTTTGTAATTCATACTATAGTGCAATAATATGATGATTTAATATCGATATAGCAACACTTCTTTATCAATTTTGAACATGAGAAACAACCCTATTGTCTTAGCGAGTGATGATTGTGCAACAAAACCCTTAGGTGACGTGATCTGACCGGCTTGTCCAATCGATCGGACCACGAATTTTTTTATTTCCCGTTGGTTCGATTGATTGGATAATAAGGACTTTTCAGTCTTGTCGTCCTCCTATCGGGCTAAGGGAATTTTAAAAGTTCACCTTGTCCAATCGACCGAACCACGAAACCTTTAAAAATCCTCTTGATCCGACCACACAACTTTTGTGTTCCTGATGGTCCGATCAATGCAATGTATATTATTGTCAGACCACAGAGAATAATGTTCATTATGTTCTACGTATTGAACGTGATAAGGTCCTGAGATGCTACCGCACATATTTTTTATTATTGTTTTTTATATAGGTATTATTTAATTACAATAAAAACTTAAAACTAACTAAACAGTATCGTTAAACCAATGTTGTTTGTCATATAACTAGTGCTTTTCCGTCTCTTTCGCTTGTATAGAAAGTGCAAAAGAGACGTGAGTTACGTTTTTCGCGGGAGTAGCCCTGCAAGGAAATATTATTCAACACAAATCAAATCATGATTCGGTGGAAATACATTCCTAGACTTAACCTTAGTAACGCGTTCCGGAATAAAGTAAGTTTACGTTAGGATTGTGAAATAAATGATAAATTCTTTGAGACTTATACAAAACTATAATTGAATCAAAATTTCCTTAGAATAGTACTTTATTGTAAAGCAGACGATACAGTAACTTGTACTAATTGAAGAACACTTTTACATATTTGAATTATTTATATCTGCCGCGTGAGTTTCGTTGAAACTCGTGACAGCGGTAAGTACTGGCGTTAATGACACAGTGCCAGTTTTCGGCATTCATAATGTCCGATCAATCGATCCAACAGGAAAAATAACGACTTCATAGTTCGATCGATCGGACTACAAGGAAATGTATTGTTCTAGTAATTCGATCATTGGACTACAAGAACAATACAATATTTTATCGCTGAAGAGCGAGAACTTTAGAGTTTGATTAATCGAACCAGCAGGAAATATAAAAAATCTTTGCCCGATGGATCGGACAAGCCAGTCGGACCACTTGGCCTAAGCGCAACAAAATGTACAGTCGAAAATAAAAGCTTGTCTCAGAAAACGGTTTTTTTGAGAGAAATTTGCTTGTTAATTGTATCGAAAACATAAAAAGATACTCTAGGACATGTGTATTAGAGAAACATCGGGAGTTGTTAATAATATTTTACCGCACTAAAGTCGGAGGCAGGATTTTAAACGTCAGTGTAATAAAATGATTCGTCAGAAACAATCAAAGGCCACGGAGGGTTAGCGCAGTTTTACAGTCAATCGTCTCCTTTTGTAGACGAATCTCGTTCCCTTTGAATTTATGAAAATGATAATGGTCTTTACTAGCTACAAACAAAAGATGAAAAAGTACTGGCATGAACTGAGGTTTCCTTTTTAGTAGGGTAATCTCTCGAATTACTGACCCGAATGAAAAATCCTTTGTGGTTTGAAAGACATTGTGTTTACTGTTCAGCTAGACTGCCTGAAAGTCTGAAGATTGCGGGACTGAAATCGATAATACTTCATTCATAGACAATGAGTGAATGGTGCCTGTATGTAGTGCAATGCAAGCAGATACGGGAACAATGGAGGAGAGCACCAATTATTGAGTTTCAGGACAATACTCGTTCGAGGCAATTGAAATACTATATGCGATACAATAAGTTTCGCTTTAGACAAACACGGACACAACTTTTGTTTACATGAAAGATGTCATTACGACAGAATAGCCTAGTGGTCAGAGAACCTGACTATGAAGCTTGGGGTTCGATCCCCGGTCGGGGCAGATATTTGTATGATGAATATGAATGTTTTGTTCTCGAGTCTTGGATGTTTAATATCTATTTAAGTATGTATTTATCTATATAAGTATGTTTATCCGTTGTCTCGTACCCATAGTACAGGTTTTGCCTGGTTTGGGACTAGATCAATTGGTGTGAATTGGCCCACTATATTTATTTATTTATATTTTTTTAATTAAGGCACTTACTGCATTTGACGGTAGGGTGTCGGTGTGATATCGGATGAGTAAGGCCTCTCACAGACTGGCGCCGCCTGACCACGGGGTTAATAGTAAACTTGTCAGTCCTTTTGACTTTGACAAGTTTACTTAAGTAAAGCTGTCTAATTTTCTATTGACCGCCACCGCAGGCCGCGCCAGTGTGATTCAGGCTTAAGCTGTCAGTGACATCTGTCAGTCAAGTCAGTACAGATTCTTTACTGCACGCCTACATTTAACCTTTTCAACTCTATCAAAGAGAAAAGTGGTCAACCACACACCACTTCAGTCATTTAGTGCGGAGTTAAACCTTATGTCTCCTTGACGGATTAATC
This sequence comes from Epinotia nisella, assembly GCA_932294315.1. NCBI lineage: Eukaryota > Metazoa > Arthropoda > Insecta > Lepidoptera > Tortricidae > Epinotia > Epinotia nisella. The sequence goes on along the minus strand of OW028682.1, from coordinate 12,073,799 downwards.
CGTCATTGGCGTTGAACCAGTGGTGCGGATATATCTGTCTTTAGTGTTGAAAAGGATGAGTGCTTCCAGATTGGCGCGGAATGCGCGGAAGCGAGGCGATATGAATGCAGTAAGGCATGAGTATCGCACCGCTTCCGCGCAATACCTATATTAAGTATTGCGCAAATGTAATACTTACAGTATAGCAACAAATTTCCTTTACAATTCCTCCTTTCTTCATTCAAAATCTTAAATTAATGAAAGACTGGATAATAATTATTTTCCTATTATGTTATGGCAATTGTAGAGATTCAGGCAACGAAGCCATAAAAACTTACAAACTATAATATTGTTATAGATGAATGGAACACAATGCTTCATGTGTGTGCATCTTCTTACTATAAATACAGGGTAAAATAGGGGTTATATATTTCGTGATTGGTCCCATGGGAAAAGTGGTTCAGTATGACCATCTTATTCGCTTTTGGTCTTCTTGCTCCACGACCCTTATTTCACTCTGTATGTGTAAAACAAATGCTTCGCTGCACCAATTTTGGTACAGAACTATAATGAATCATTAAAGTTGAGTAGAATATAAACAACCTTACTATAATAAATTAGCGTTTAATCCTATAGCTAATAAATAAGCTAAATCACCAAATAACTAAACCAAATGTAATGTAAATAAGTCACATTAAAGTCCGAACGGTTGATGTTGTTATCCCTGGCCGCTGGCTAACCCCACATTTGTAGCAGCCCTTTTTGGGGCCCGAATCAATGCGTAGCCATCCATTCTAAACGGGAGTTTAAAGCCGTACTTTATGAACCTACTAATACTAGGTTTTATTTACGCTTTTATAGAAGCAAAATTGTATGACAACTATTGGACCTAAACGCAGTATTTCACGACCGAAACAGCAATTTACTTGATTTACCATACAACGATTAGTACAAATAGCAAAATGTGACGTCATACTTTTATGTCAATTACCATGAAGCGTTTCGGCTGCGGCCAGCGAAGTTCATATTTGGCTCAATTTGTTGGGTATTTATGGTATTTAATTGTAGTTGCTCTCATAGAAACATTTGTTCCTCTCCAAAATCTGGTTCGAATTGCATCGAAAAAAAAATTTAGGTCACAAGCTTATTGCAAGAAGCTCACTCTCAACAGCGAATCCAGGCGACCTTACTCACCACACCACCAAGAATACGACACCACTAACCTATAGCAAGTAGCGGTATTATTATGGCTACGGAATTCTGTAAGGTACAGTCGCCATCAGATATATCAGAGCGGCGAAAGCGCTCACAAATATCTGAACACGTAAGCACTTTATTGTACACAAGCACAGGGTAAAACCATAAAGATATCATGTAAGAATGTTAAGTATAAATAGAAAATGTTAGATATAATTAAATAGGTTATTCTAGTATAGAACATGAGCGTTTCTCGCCATCAAACGTCACAGTTTGGCGAGTTTATATAAAAACTATAAAATGTAATTTCTTCTTTCTTAAATAAATAAAAAAAAAAAACGTCTAATGCCTCGACAATAGCGACGTGTTCAGATATTTGTGAGCGCTTTCGCCGCTCCGATATATCTGATGGCGACTGTACTACTCCAGTAAGATTGTTCCAAATATGAGCGAGATGAAATTCCGGTGTGCCCTCTCTAATAATTTGTAATTTACCGACATATTATAATCCGAAAAGTGGCTCGTGTAAATTACAAATAACTACGAGCACCTTGCCACGTGTACTCAACAATCAAGATGAGGAAATTATCTCTAATATCAACAATAATCCCGTTTTACAGTAACCAAGTTAATATTACACACATTCCATATTAGAATTTTAACGCACAAATTCGTCTACATTTCTTTTTTTCTCTACGATGTTACTGGCAAATATTGCATTAGATTAACTTATTTCGATCATTGTGCTTCTCAAACATAACAATACTATTTACTGCTTTTGCGTTTCAAAATGGTTTACCTTGAAATCGCATGAAGATTATTGCACGATTTTTCTAATGTTATATGGAATCTATTAAACTTTCAATTTAAACTATGCTCTTAGCTATGTCCTATTTTTTTGCTTTCCACCCATAGGGTCCACAATGATTGAGTATTGAGTATTGAGGGTGTTGTTTGTGCGACTCCACCCGCGTTTTACAATACTCTCCTATACCTACCTAGATATTTATTTAAATGGAAAATCCTCTCTCCATTCTCTTTCTCACATTGAAAGTCCATTCTATAAATCGATAAAAAAACAAAGTGAATGAGTAGATTCGAATATTATTCTACTTATATGAGTCTACTAAGTCACGAACTTCTCGTATATAATAATAGTTAGTACAGATACAGAGTACACACAAATAACGAACCTAGTGTCTTACTCAGTATTTGAAATAACTTCTTTCGATATAGTTTCAAATACGAATCGAAAAATATATTTTACCGACACAATATCCTTTTCACTGTTGTTAATAGTGTTGAGTATTGTTGGCTACAGGCGCTACAGCCAGCTGAAAGGCTGGGGAGCTAGGGAATTAGCTGAACCGCCCGTTTCGACGAGAACTGACGCTAACTTTCAGCGTCAATTGAACTACCATTTTGTAAAGTTAGTTCCGACTAAGATAATAATAAGAATTGTTAAGGGGCTCCCCGCGCTTTTTTGTCGAGTTTCGAGTTGAAACTACCCCGTCAAAACTATAGATATATTTATGGCACAAACGCTTATCGTTTCTTCAATCCTTTATCTACATTTGCATCAGAGTTTTTTTTTAATAATGAATATTGTTTTTTTTTATGATTTATTGAAATTTGATCCAAAAAAGCTCTGTTTTCGATATAAGTATATTGTTTATGCACTTTTATACTGTTTTTTTATTGACGTTTCTAACAACCCTTATTTTTAATTAATTTACACAAAAGTTACGTCCAAAACCTGGTTTTTTGGCCTAAATTTGCCAAGGTTTGGTGCGCCCTGGTGGATATATATCAAAAACTGTCAGTTTTGAAGTAAATATGGGATACTAATTTCGGTAAACCTCGTTGTCGGTAATGCGATAAGCCATAAAAACATGAGAAAACGGACAGTTACAGATCTAAGGTCATTGGGAGCTGGAGCTCCTTAATTCGAGATAACAAGAAACCACAACAGTCAAAAAATCATTTTTAGGGTTCCGTAGCCAAAATGGCAAAAACGGAACCCTTATAGTTTCGTCATGTCCGTCTGTCCGTCTGTCCGTATGTCACAGGCATTTTACTCGAAAACTATAAGGTGTATTTGAATAAAATTTTGAGGATAGGTGTATTTTGTTAGCCGCTACAAAGTTTTGTAATTAAAATTACTAAAAAAAATTTTTTTAGGGGTGTACTCCATACATAAAACTAAAAGTCAAACATTTTTTTTTCATCGTGAGCCCACGTGTGGCACATGAATCGATAGGCCTTTCAAAATAAATATAAGGTTTCTCGGGATTTTTTTTGATTAAGTGAATACAGTCAGAGATAATCGCCCCGAAAGTCACTAAAATTCTGTCCCCCCCCCCCTCTAATTTTTGAACGGTGTATTTTAAAAATACGAAAAAATTCATGGATACGGCGCTTATTAAGTTCATTCACCGAAAATTATTTTAAACAAGATCGGATGAAAGGTTTTCGAGATATTGCTGAAAAACTGCCTACCTCAAAGAAAAGGACGTAAGTGCCGTGAGATTTCTATGACGATACGACCTTTTTAATAGGCACGAAACCCTTCGTTTTGCGTGGTCCGACACGCACTTGGCCGGTTTTTGTTACAAGCTTTTATTGCCGACAGCGCGTTTTTAGGGCTGCGGACCAAACAGGTAAAAATGGAACCCTTAATGGGTGCGACTCCGTCCGTCTGCTTGTTTGTCACAAAGTTAAATATCTCAGGAACTACTAGTGCTATCAATTTGAAATTCGGAATAGTTGTAAACAAAGCTAATCCACGTGTGTGGAAAATGATAAACTGAAATATATATTTTAATTTCTATAAAAAAGGATATATTTTAATTTCTATAAAAAAGGACGGATAAGAGGGGGGGGGGGGGGGCAAAAATTAAAAGTCCAGTTAGTAGGTCAAGTGAGGTATCATCCCACTAAAAACATAAATGTGAAAAAGGAGAGCCAAGTTCAATACAAAAATTATGCTTGGCTGTGGGCTTCGCCGCAAAAAGAATGGAGATCTAAATGAGTGCCAAGTTATGCAAAATCCAAATATGTATTTATATGAACAAAATAACATTATACATAGAACCAGCTGACGCGTTGATATATTTATAATAGCATATAAACTGTCATCTGACAAAATTTCACTTGGGAGGAAATTACTGTTTTTTTTTTACATGTTTGGGAGGCTGCTGCTGGTCAACCCACCAACGGAGCCGCAGCTGACGTATACGGGGCTTCACGATACAACATTCTTAACCTTCTCACAAGTTATGGCACGGGAGAAAGTAACTGACAAAAAATTGTGCCTAGTACGCGGGCTACTGCATTACAAACTTCAGGGCATCAGCTGACGAGTTTTCCACCGCGATAGAACCAGCTGACGTGTTGATATTGATATATTTATAATAGCATATAAACTGTCATCTGACAAAATTTCAGTTGGGAGGAAATGACTGAAAAACAAACAAAGCTGACGGACTTTCCACCACTGTACAGTCAGCTGACGATTGTTTTTCGTCATAATATTGGATTAACTATCATTTGATGATAAAATGAATCGGGAGGAAATGACAGATTTTTTTTTACATCTTTGGGAGGCTGCTGCTGGTCAACCCACCAACGGAGCCGCAGCTGACGTCCACCGGGCTTCATGATACAACATCCTTAACCTTCTCACAAGTTATGGCACGGGAGTAAGTGGCTGACAAAAAATGCACGTAGCTCGCGGTCTATAACAAAATGCACCGATAAATAGCGCTGTAGGTACTCATGATGACTTAACTACACTATGCGTTGTTAAGATTTTTCCAAAATTAATGGGTCAAGACGGGTATGTTGTATGAAATTTTATACGGAACCCTCGGTGCGCGAGTCAGACTCGCACTTGACCGGTTTTTGTAGTCTTCAACTACAAGTTCTCGGAACTTTAGAAGTTCCTATGGCCTCCTCATCAGCTCGGTGGTGTCATAATATTGCGTTGTCACCAAGCTTACGTAAGTGTACCAAATTTTAGCTCAATCCTATACCAGCAAGTGGTTAAAATTCAGTTGCAAGATTAGACCCGTAACTACTAATCGAACAAACAAAACAAGTTAATGATATTAAAAGCTGTAGGTATACAACTTTTAATAGAAAGTGACAGGCTGATTAACCTAGTGGGTAGTGACGCTGCCTACGAAGCTGAAGGTCCTAGGTTCGAATCCCGGTAAGGACAAATATTTGTGTGATGAACATGAATATTTATTTCTGTTCTGAGTGGATGTTTTCTATGTATTGAAGGTATTTATATCTATTAAATATATCGTCCTCTAGTACCCATAACTCAAGCCTTATTGAGCTTAGTATGGGACTAGTTCGATCTGTGTAAGATTATCCCCTAATTTTATTTATAAGCAATGCAAATTCTCTTATTCTACCGTGGAAGACACACTTGATAGTTATAAGACAGGGAACAAACTAACCAAGTTACTTATTACTAAAACTGTATATCTAGTTACCTACCAACTACATTAAAGTAATGATATTGTATTTGTGCAAACGTAAATATTTAGGATTGTATTTTCAAGCAACATTTTAGGTATTTTTAGGGCTCCGTACCTCAAAAGGAAAAAAAACGGAACCCTTATAGGATCACTCGTGCGTCTGTCTGTCCGCCTGTCACAGCCGATTTGCTCCGAAGTACTGGACCGATTGAGTGAAATTTAGTAAACATATATGTAAATTGGTGACTCAAAAAAATGGACGCGTAAAGTAAATTAATGAATTCTGAACAAGAAGGCCACCCAAAAGTGGGTAAACTGGAAAATTAAAAAAAAAAAGTTTCGCAAAATGTATTGTGTGGCATATCAAATGAAAGGGATTGTTGTAAGCATCTCAAATATATACATATATATATATATATATATTAATTGTAGCAAAAACAGATTTGAAGTAATTTAGGAAAAAAGACCACCCCCCCCCCCCCTTATCTCCGAAACTACTAGGCTTAAAATTCTGAAAAAAATATAGAAAATAGTTCCTTGCCTAAAGATTAAGATTACAGGAAAACCTATAAGAACTTTGAGTATTCAAAGTAATGGGAAAATTCTCAATATTTCACGGAACCCTCACCACGCGAGTTGAACTCGCACTTGTCCGGTTTTTAGGTAAGGTGTCCGTACCTCTGTGAAATTTCAAAGCAAAGAAATCAAAACAGTTCGATGTGAAATCTTAAATTTATACTTGTACCTACTTATACTATTTATTATACCGAGTGTCCCAAAACTTTGCCACAACACAGAGGGAATTAAAATACCTACCTTAAATATTGAAGATAGGAAATTTTACTACCTACTTTCCCTCCGTGTGGCAAAGTTTTGGGACAACCGGTATATTTTAGACCCACGTGCTATTAATAATCGTAGTTATAGTAATTAGAAACAACCGACTTATAATTACCGTTTATAAAATAAATTTTCAAAGTCCTTTTCGAGGCGTTGGTGTAAAAAGGCTAAAGATTGGAGGTACTCTCGGAAAATGTCGTTTACTTTGTTATTTCCTTCTCATAATTACTAAGATCTTAAGCGAAATTAAAGTTCCATTTTTTCCAGTAGCGGCGTCATTAAATAGAACACGACTGTAGCTAATAAATGTTCTTCTAATTCTTCCTTGTTTAATTAAATGTATAGTTAAGATTTTGTAATTAAAATATTAAGCCGGATTTTATTGTCAACAGGAAGGACTTAAGCTGAGGTTAAAAGTCAAAGTACTTAGTACGGACTAATCTTGGAATAAATCTTATTCTTGTTTGGTCCAATTTGGTCATACTTATAGACGAAGTAATGTGTTTGCTCCGTAGAGCCGCGATTTCATTTGTTAACAGAATGACGCAGTGTGAGTCGAAACAACAAGCCGAAACTGTAAAAAATACTAGCATTATTCTTTTTCGATGGATTATGATGTACGATACCACAAGACGGTATGAACCGACGCACTACTTATAATATAATTATATCACAGGTGCTCAGCTTTCCGTCCAACACATTAATCTTTTTAAAACTCTCTTAACTGATCACCTTCCTTTAGTCATGATTTATTGCCGGTGAAATCTAGCCAAGCAACTTTATTATGCCAAGTAACAACAGGCACACGAGACACCATTCCGAGACAATGCCAAGTACCTGCAGAACTTAGACATTGTGTCTGCCTTTAATAGCACCAAGCTACTCTGATCCCGTGCGTTTCCTAATTAAAACAGTGGTGTATGGAATTAGGTAGGTCAGGATAGACTGGACATCTAGCAGAGTTTAATGTCTCGGAAGGACCCGTGATACTTTTCGTAAGTTGTGGAGATGCAATGAGATATTTGATTCATGTGCTCACTGTTATGTTGTCTCTCTTCGAATGTCATAATAAACAGTTATTAATAAACGGGTTGTTTGACAAGATGCCGTCCTTATTATGCGTAATGAAAATTTATAATTTGCTGATAAAGGAGCGCGTGAGTTTAAGAAATGTATTAGTATGTAGTAGTAATTCGCTAGTTAATATAAAATATTCGAGTACAGTAATTTGATATTATGTTCCATGATGTGCAGCATTTTTTTCTCGCCATTGGTCGACCAAAGGCAAATGTGATACAAACATGCATTTTTTATGATTATTTTTATGTGTGTGCTACCTCAGAACTCCGTCATTTATCAACCGATCCGTATATTTTTTTTTATTTGAAAGTAAGTATATGCTTCCAGGTTGGTTCCATTGTTATCAAAACTGCAGCTGGATGATGGGAAACATGAGGAATTGAGGGAACTCCTCAAATATATAAGGCACTTATGTAGTAATTTCGGTATTTTCTAATATATTTAAATCGTGCATTTACACCCGGAAATCACAAATTTAGTAAAGTGGAAAGTCGTACTTAAAACTGAAAAAGTACGTTACAGATTCTGATATGATTCCGTTGAAATAGCAACTAATGAAGTGCTAAATGTCAAGTGTGCCCTGTGCCAAATCGACGGAACTTCTCAAATATTATCGGCCCACATACCTACAGTGTGATATTGTTTTCGTCAGCAATAATCAATGTATTTACTGTCGGAAAGCAGTTTATGTGGTAAATTGGAAAGGAAATGTGGAAATCGCGCATCAAAGAGAGACACTGCTCTCACTGCTCACACACTGGTTGTCACACTGCTCTTCCGTCTCATTAGATAGGCGTTTGCGCATCAAAGGGATACGGTGGGCATGCTGTTCTTCCGTCTCTTTGTCTATCCAAAGTTCGTGGATTAAACAGACACGGCGGGCGCGCATTTCGGTAGTTTCACAACTCATATGGCGCTGTTCGTTATTCTCTTTAGTATTAGCCTTAGATGTAGAGGTTCTGTTGAAATAGGCATTTTTACTTTTGTCCGTACTATTCTCATTTAAACGTCGCTGCCTCATACGAGTGTTTTGTAGGTCTACCCATTTTAACGCTTTTTGTGAATAAATTATTGAACTATTCACTAAAAAAATTAAAAAATTAAATACCTGCACTAAAACGAGGCACTAAAAAGTATTGGCTGTTCTAGACACAAACACACTTTTAATGGCGTCGGTGGAACTCGTTATGAACTTGAAGCCTCCGCGTGCCGCCGGATTTTTCTCCGACACAATTAGCTAGTTTAAACTGTTTAATATCGGCACTGTCTTCATCTTCTTTAACACAAAAGGATGCTTTAAAATTCAATTTCCGTGTTTAATCTTGATCACGGACGTGTTTAAAAATCGCCTTGGTGGACTACTTAATTACGTTTTGAACTTTACACATACTTTAAAATAAAACTAGTAAAAATACCTATTTTTCCACCAGCCATGCAACGCTACGTCTGCCCTCCTTTTTCTAATTTGCACAGTGTAAGTGAGACATGGCAGCGAGTTCTGCGGGAGCTAGCACAACTACAACACTTAGATCGGAGCAGCCAAATATGTCGCATTTCACATCGTAAAATGGAGAGCGATTGACCTAAATCACATCAAGCAGAGAATGATGACAAAATTCAGAGATACCTAGTGATTTAATAGTTATTTGTGTCTCAAGCAAGGGAGCAAAATGATGTATTTAATGCGAGGGCGGTACATTGAATCCAGAGTAAAGCGAAGGATTCTAAGCTAGAATCCTGAGCGTAACGAAGGATTCAAGCGTTAACGCCCATGACGTAAATAATTTTGCTCCTGAGTAACACATTCAATTTTTTTACACCGACTATGAGGAAAATATAACAGTCATCGATAGGTTTGATTTCAGTAAAACGTATAATTTATTGTGTCAATTTTTGCCAATCGCATTTACGCTCAATACGGCTTGTGTTATGAGAACTAGACGACGATATATTTAATAGATATAAATACTTAAAAACATAGAAAACATCCAAGACTTTGAAACTGAAATCCGTCAGTGGATATTTTAAGATACCAGACCAAAGTACTACTTCAACGTCGCCATCACAACGAAAAGGCGTGTATTACCCCCACATACACACACATACACACGCACGCATCCCCTCCGCTGTTTATTGCGCATCCCAAATCAGATGGGAAATGGTATTCGATTTCCCTATTTGTGTTTTTTCTGTACAAACAGTGAACTCCCTTTTTTCTCAATTTGTTACCCTGAGAATTGTTTCCTATTAACGTGAATACGTCATGTCTTATCTTCTTGACGACCCCGCGAGGCATTCGGCGTGAACATTGATGTTGTGGAACGTAGCTATGATGCCGTAGGGCTTAATTTCGTGGCGTCAATGAATTCAAAACTTGGAATTAATTTGGGCTGTGATAAGTGTATTCAGACAAAGGGTCTTGCTGTGGTAAATTTTGTGTAGTAGCGTTTTTCTGTAGCAGATTATCCTTTTTCTACTTTTATTCGTAGTAGTAAGCTAGGATAAGGGAACTATCGACGGTAAAACATTGTTACTATTACCTCTGTTTGTTTACTATTTTTTTGCAGCCAACTTGCATTTCCACGACCATACGGCAGTGTGTCAAGCCAAATTTTCTATTTTACATTTGTACATATATTTATGTTTAATTATTTACTTACATTTCAAATTTCCACGACTCTCGTATTTACGCAAAATCTTCTAGGCATCCTTTCGAGAAACGCGTATATTTAATTTGTTTAAGTACCTATTATACTCTTTTACATTGACGCATGTTCTTTACATAATGAGGAATATTCTTGAGCTGAGAATATTCCCCAATTCTCCCAATACAAATACGGGAAACGAGAATATTTTTCCTTACGTCACAGCGCTCGCGGTAACGTAGCCTCAAGTTTTACTCCACACGTCGTGAGGTAATCCGTAACGAGTAATTTAAATAAAAAAGTGCCCAACCCAAAGTCCCATTTTTCCGTTTGAGTGAGCATATAAATCATAGTCTCTCGCACCTGCCTCGACGTCGGGATGAAAAATATTAAACCGTTCAGTTCGGATATCAACAAGTCCTAATACTTCACCGCTTAGCGCATGGTATAACGGGCAATATGAAAGGGAGAAAAAAGGTGTCTAATATGATGTTGTCGAAGGATATCGGAAGATTATTTCTGGATCAAAAAAGAGTGCTACGGCTGTGCTCAGAGCAAAGTACCTGGACTCATGTAAACCTATTTTTAAAAGCCATAAAATCCTCCCTGTACCTTGCATGTATATCCGAGAAGTAGTTATGTATTTTTGTAACATTTGCACCTGTTTGACAGGGTTGAGTACAATCGGAGAAGACGCCAACTGATATTTCCAAAAGGCAATTCTTATACCAATAAAAATGTACCGCGAATTTGCATTCAAATTTAAGTATAATAAGATAAATAGCTTATTATACAGTTTCGTAACGGCAATTACCTATATAAAATGTATGGGTAATTGCCGTTACCCACCTGTAAAAAGTAGATTAGATTAAGGCTCTTAACTATGTAGAATTTTTTTGCAATCCACCCATCTAATTTGTACAAAGACTTAAATATCAACCAATTTAAGAAAATGCTAAGCATTATGCTTATAGAAAAACACAAAAAGTATAGACCCGTCGCTTATTAATATCATTATAAATTCATACTGTATGCACGCGGGAGAGTCTATGCGGCGACCGGGATGTGCCCAACCAAGCTATACTTTTTAGCTAAGATGTAGAATTTGTAGAGCATGGCTGGTAGAGTTAAGCCGTGTGGAGTAGGAAGCTTGGCGCTACTTGCGATCTGATATTTTTTTAACTCTGAAAGCTATATGAGCTAGGGAGTATTGGCAATCACATTACAAATGTAATGTTTTTAGTGGGGTAAGCTTTTCTGTTTAACCTGGTCGCCTTTTGAACTATTTGTTTGTGCTGTAAAGTTTAAATAAATAATATTGCAAAGTGTAATGGGGGCCTTAACTGTCTTGCATAATCAATTAATCATAATTGTAGTGACAGAAATCGAGCGTCACCGAGGGAGGCTTAATCGATGTAACAGGGCTTACGCGCATTGTGGGTTCGCATGTACAGTAAGGGAATTGTATTCACGTACCTTTTTCACTCTTCTTACTATGACAATAAGGCATAAAAAGGTACGTGAATACAAGTCTTCCCTTACTGTACATATGAAATAATGTTCCGCGCCACAGGGAACACACCTGCTAATATACTACACAAATAACCGCAGAAGAGACATTTAACATTGAAAATAAACGATATTTTAATGTTGCAATACGATATTTGTTATCAGTAAATAGTAGATTATACACCAAGGGGATAAAGCACTGTTTTATGTCACGGGAGCGAATTGAATCCCGAACGTAAGGAAGGACTCATAATTTAACTCCTGAGCGTAGCGAGGGAGTTATAAGTTAATTCCTGAGCGAAGCGAGGGAATTAAGACTGAGTCCTGAGTGCAGTGAGGGGTTCAACCGCCCAAGACTAAAACAGTCTTATCCCCGAGGTGTATACTCTACTTTTCACACCTTATGCGAGACAAAAAAACAGGCTCAGTAGATAAATAATGTTTGATTTCTTTGCTCGATGTCCATCCGATTTCCTTTTTAAAAAGGCCAATAACTTGGCATATGTATTAATTTGTATGTCATGTTTGACACTTATTGTTGCCCTCAGCATCGAATATATACACCACAGGCTACTTGGCTTCTTTGTAGCTGACAAATATTCAAAATAGACCAGAAGCACTGATTCAGACACAGACTTTACGCCTTTTACAGCTTTCCATTTGTCAAAATCGTTGTAGGCTTTTAGGTATTTTTCCTTTGACTTCTCTGGCAGCAGATTGTTGACAATGCCTATGGCATCTAATTTGATAAACTCAGGAGTCAAAACACTTTCATCACTCGACATTTTCAATATTATTTTTGAAATTAAATCTTCTATAGGCACCTACAAGAACTCGATTTGTTCGTCACGCGTGAACAAAAGAAGGCGCGCGACGTTCCAAATTCGAAAGCACAAGCCGTGGTCCTAGATTCGAAATTCGAATTTCGAACACCGCGCTCCTCCGGACCGGGGTTCACACGGAGGCAAACTTCATTTATTTTGTCAAATCAAGTAGGCCATGGCCTAGGACAAATTGTGTTTAGCAAAATTAAACTTTATGCATATAGTAATAAGAATTATGAAAAGTGAAATCATATTATTAACCAGCGGGTTATAATGAAATTCAGTACAACATTATAACCCGGCTAATACCAAGGGATTTAATGTCTTGCTTTCGGTAGGGTTTACATGACCTATAATTCGGCATTGTCGAGCATGTGGTTTGAAAAATAAATTATTTTATATATCGGGGTGTGGGCGTAGCGGGGGGAGGACGCTGTTTGACCATAAAATATTGTGACATAACTAGCGTCTGTATTTCCTTACAATAGTATTTTATACAATCGTTACACAATGAGGGCTCTTAAAGTCGAGTACCGTGTTTGGTGGCTTGCCGAGTGGCCTAAGTAAGGTACGAGAATTTAAGAGCTAATTGTGTAACTATTGTATATAATACTTTTTCTACGAGTCAACTGAAATAATTAAATAAACCGAAATAAGTAAATAAACTAAAGACACCATATTGAAAATCTAAGCCCTGCTGAAATGAAGCGCATCCCACCGGCTCAGCGTTCCTTGCTGTCTTTTTTTGCTGTCTTTCTTGTTCTGTGTCCGCGGCGACGTTCTATTGGTCAAATTCATTATAGTTCAGTAAAGGTGCCACGTGATTGGTTAAATTCATTATAGTTGTCTAAAGTTTTGTATAAAAATTCTTATAGTTCAGTCGGGAGCTCCATAGAAAAAAGTATGTGATTATACTTTGGTGTACGAGGTGTTAATTCAAACATTAAAGTCCTAACAGAGCGTATTTGATGTTTCATAAAAAGTTGTAAATTTGTCTATCAGTTAAATACTTTTATTAAGTATCTATACGGGTTTTTTTTTGTAACTAAGTATATTCTTTTATTGACATATTTTGAAGCGCAAGCGGGTAGGTGGTTTTTAACGTCGCTATTGTTTATAATGTTAATAACTTAAACAATCAGTCGGTTGTTTTTAAATTTTACTTGACGCCACAACACTTTTAGTTAATATTTGTTAGCTTATTTACGCCTATTTACTTGTTTATCCGTTTTTCCGCTTTGCAAATCAGCAAACCAAGCCACCACCAACTTCCTTCCATCAGGTGCTATAATCACACAAATAGCTAATTTCCTTTCTGCACCCTTATCGAATTTGTTCCCGAGTAGCGTTCGAGCGACAAATCCCTTCGTGATGACGTCGGTGCCCCGCTGCGTCTAGACGTGGCATTATAAGCCTTTTAACGCACTTATACGCTTTCCTTATTTAAGAAGCTGGTGAGAAAAGAATATTTATCTGTCCAGCGTTTTGAAAAGATTATGTGGAGAATGCAGAAACACTTTTTTCGATAAATATTACTGACGCAATTTATGATAGTTCGTGAGTCGTGGACACGTCTTGGATATGACCTAGCAGTCATATTAATTAGACACTAGGTACTGATTAATTAACTAGTCGATGCGAATGCAATGCTGTGACCACTTGACCAGATTAGATATACCTACGCCACAGTTATATATCCCAAAGTGTTCCAAAAGTCAAAATCTAATTATTTAATCTGCAAATACGCTGCAGGGACACTTGTAAAAGTCACTTATTGTTGGTAAATCTATTTTTAGTAGTAAATTGTACATCATTCATAAGAAAATAAATACTTTATCAATGATTTACGTGTTAAAAAAATTAATATTAATTAAATTAATAATTCTTAGAGATGTATAAAGTCTGAGGGTCAAAATTGATATTACTTATCAAATAAGAACAGAGTGAAGTCTCTCCCGTCAATTTCGCATAAAGTTAGGTACTTGTCGTCCTTGCAAACATGAACTGACCGGACTCCACAAACAGGTTATCAATTAATGTCCGCCAAAAACTCAGTGAAGTCATCCTGTTCGCTATTGTAAATATTGATTAGCATATACAATGCATCTAGAGTGGTAAGTACAATTACGATCACAGATATAATAAATAGGTATTTATCGCCAAGCGTCAATAGGTATGGAAATTTTACGAAGTAATAGGTAATTAAAAATATAAGAAAGGTAATAAGAAATGTGTACAGTTCAACGATTATGAATAAACTCATCCACAAGAGGGATGCAAAGAAAAAGTTTCATTGCGGTGGTACGGACCGGTCACAAGCATAAAATAAAAGAGTATTTATTTTAGTCTTTCTTTTTCATTTCATTAACTTATGTTTGTGGCCAGTACGTGCAATAATTAAACCAGCAGGAATCGTATTTTTTTGGTCCTTTAAATGTCATGCCATGGGCGTATAAAAAGACAATTTCTGCCATATTTAAGTGCCATTGCCACCGCGCCAGTGTGATTCAGACTTTACGCGTATAGGCAACGCGGTTTCCAAAACCGCTTTTATACTACACAGCCACACTTTACTAATCACTCCAAGTGTTTAAACGAACCGAACACCTAATTTTACTACACATTGCCGAAACACAGCAAGTCGACTAGACTCTCACGCGTCGCAAGTCGTTTTTGCCTGGAAGGGTACGGTACCCAAACAACTCGCAAAGGGCCCTGATGAGGCAAACACGACAGTCTGACAAGCCGTTAATTCGTTATCTAATTAGGGAAGATCGTCGCTGCAACAGGGACGTGACGACTCCGACTCGACATATGCGATCAAAAACTAGAATTCAGCTCGACACAAGCGGCTTTGGTTGTGAATTGTGATTCCAGAGTTGTAGTTAGCATGAACATTCCTTAGAAACGTTTTTAGACTAGATTGCTTAAAAAAAAACTTACTTTCCTAAAAAAAAAATTTTGCCCGTCAGTTAGATTATCAATTTTTTTTAGACACGCTTTCTTTTTAGGGTTCCGTAGCCAAAATGGCAAAAACGGAACCCTTATAGTTTCGTCATGTCCGTCTGTCCGTCTGTCCGTCTGTCCGTCTGCCCGTCTGTCCGTATGTCACAGGCATTTTACTCGAAAACTATGAGGTGTATTTGAATAAAATTTTGAGGATAGGTGTATTTTGTTAGCCGCTACATAGTATTGTAATTAAAATGACAAAAAAAAAATTTTTTAGGGGTGCACTCCATACATAAAACTAAAAGTCTAAAAAATTTTTTTCATTGTGACCCCCCGTGTGGCACATCAATCGATAGGCCTTTCAAAATAAATATAAGGTTTTTTAGCATTTTTTTTGATTAAGTGAATAGGGTCGGTGATAATCGCCCCGAAAGTCACTATAATTCTGTCCCCCCCCCCTCTAATTTTTGAACGGTGTATTTTTAAAATATGGAAAAATTCATATACAGGGCTTATTAATTTCATTCACCGAAAATTGTTTTGAACAAGATCGATTCAGAGGTTTTCGAGATATTGCTGAAAAACTGCCTTCCTCAAAGAAAAGGACGTAAGTGCCGTAAAATTTCTGTGACGATACGACTTTTTTAATAGGCACGGAACCCTTCGTTTTGCGTGGTCCGACACGCCTTGGCCGGTTTTTTTTGGTTCTTTAATTGTTAATTTAGTCCCCAATCCGCACTGGGCCAGCGTGGGGACTACTGCCCGTTCCCTCTCATTCATGAGAGGAGGCCTGTGCCCAACAGTGGGACGTATATAAGCTGATGATGATGATTTTTTTTATTTTGTCCATCAAACAAAAAATATAGTGACGTCACACGCGGAACTTAAACGGGCTATATCTTCACCATTTTTTGTTTGATTGACAAATTAAAAAATAAGTGTCCAATAATTTTCGATAATCTAACTGACGGACTAAATAGATTTTTTTTCCAGGTAAGTACCCAATTACAAAACAATTCTAAGTTATTATTGCTTATTCTCTTCAACGTTTGTATGGCAAGTTCGCGCTGCGGATAATGACACCAAAAGATTCTATTCCCGGCGCATCGCTTTTTAGTATTCCGTACCAAAATTAATCCAACGGAACACTTATCCGATCACTCTGTTCTTTTTCCATCTGACAGTTTTTGATTTTCTGATTCTGAAAAAATTACACATGAAAGTGACGATAACAGAGTGTGACAATGTACGTAGGCGCAAGTACAGCATATCTAGCTATCTATCTATATCATTTAGTGAGCGAGCGAGACCAAATATTGAGTGTTACATATGTTTCAATCGCCTTAAATAATGACAACTGATATGAAAAATTGGTGTTAACTATTAAAACTTAAGAGGTCAACGTTTACCTTAAGGTAATAATATTTAGCAAAGGTTTAGGGCTCATTACCTAAGTCTTTATATATTTTACGCAGTTTGATGTACTTATATACAGCAACGCCAGCATTAGGCACATAGATGTTAATGGAAATTGGTGTACCGTAGCCTTTAGCAGATATTAAATTCAAGTTCTATGGGGATATTAGTTTCGGCTCTGCAGATTTGAATAATATAGCCCCACGTAAGTGCTGCCTTATATTTCCATCTTTACAATATCTTGATTCGGATTTCATATTTTTTTCTCACTGTACCTTTAAATTACAAAACGTATTAACTGATGTATGAACGGTAACATCTAAGCAAGTAAAAGAAAGCGTGAAATATTTTACAACGTCGATTTACAACAGCCTCGTTTAATGTAAATAATTGTTCTCCCGCTATAGCGAAGGATAAATACTATATAAATCCGTGTAGGGGTTGGAACCGGTTTTTTTCGAAAATCCCCGAAGTAGTCACTTTCGTATTATTAGACTGCCCGATCAAAAATGATATCATAAATAAAAGTACGAAATAGAACGTATTAATACCGGTTATTTTTATGGTGAAAATACCGGTATCCGACCCCAGCATCCGTGAAAGCAAGAGCCTGGTGAGAATTTGTTTGATCATGTTGGAAAATTCAGAAAATTACCTTAACTTACTAAGTACCTCACCTTTTGAAACTATTGTTACATACATAAATTCAATAAGTAAAAACCTTAACTAGTGTTAAAAATTTATAGTATAACCCCCCTCAGTTTACGCGCAACCAATTTGAACTAAAACGCCGTTCCCGAAATGTTTTATACAGCCACGAGAGGAGTTTAGCCTTTCATACCGATGCTTCTTAAATCTAGGTACAAGATGTACCTATAAAGCCTGATGAGTGATGATATTAAATTTAAATCCAAAATCTGTAAATGTCTTTCGTGACATCATATCGTCACGTCCCAAGGCCCCCGAGCGACTTAATTAGAGCAATTGCCCCGCGCCGATGCAACGGGTCTTAAGTGTATCCAGCGTGTGCATTCCGGCAGGTGACGGGGGATTTTGCTAACGAACGTATATTCAATAGAAGTACTACAGTATTCATATAGGTACCAGTCTCCAGTGTGCGTGCTCGTCTCCGGTACACTTTGACTGGTGTGTAACGACTAGCATAATCGTAGATCAGAGTTATATTAATGCCGTATTGAGCATTGTGAATTGCCCAGCTGATCGATTGCGTAACGCTTTGTTGATACGTCAGTTAGATTTAAGTAAATGTCATTTTTTATATGGGTAAATAACAGTTAAGGGGATGCCTCGATGCGAGTGAACCACACCCCCGTTAAAAAGACACTCTTACCTACGTCCTCCGCGCACGATAAAACAAAATGTAACACTCTTCGGGAAGGGCTTTTTTGGTCAAATTGCGATTAAATATATACAACATGTACAATAGTTTGTGTCCTAATTTATTCAGAACGGTGTTTCAAAGAACGCGATATTTTCGCATGGCCTTAAATTTACCTAACGTTTGTTCGAAAAGTTACGTAATCACCCCTCTGATTTACGAGACGAACGAGTTAACAAATATTCATCATTATTATATTGACCGAAAGGACGTCCACTGATGCACATAGGCCTCCCTGTGGCCTGCGCCACCCGCATCACTACTAGGTACTACATAAATATTGGTTTATGAAAATCATGATGGGTGAAACTTACTTAAAATATTATTTATTTATTTATTGCAAGCCAAAATAACACCACATCATAATTTCGTTCTTAATAATAAGAAAACACAAAATACAAAAGAAACTTCTATTACTGACTTAAACTAGAATAACAAATAAAAACCGGCCAAGTGCGTGTCGGACCACGCAAAACGAAGGGTTCCGTGCCTATTAAAAAGGTCGTATCGTCACAGAAATTTTACGGCACTTACGTCATTTTCTTTGAGGAAGGCAGTTTTTCAGCAATATCTCAAAAACTTCTGAACCGATCTTGTTCAAAACAATTTTCGGTGAATGAAATTAATAAGCCCTATGTCCATGAATTTTTCCATATTTTTAAAATACACCGTTCAAAAATTAGAGGGGGGGGACAGAATTTTAGTGACTTTCGGGGCGATTATCTCCGACCCCATTCACTTAATCAAAAAAAATGCTAAGAAACCTTGTATTTATTTTGAATGGCCTATCGATTGATGTGCCACACGGGGGGTCACAATGAAAAAAAATTTTTTGACTTTTCGTTTTATGTATGGAGTGCACCCCTAAAAATTTTTTTTTTTTGTCATTTTAATTACAAACCTATGTAGCGGCTAACAAAATACACCTATCCTCAAAATTTTATTCAAATACACCTTATAGTTTTCGAGTAAAATGCCTGTGACATACGGACAGACGGACAGACGGACAGACGGACATGACGAAACTATAAGGGTTCCGTTTTTGCCATTTTGGCTACGGAACCCTAAAAAAGAAGACTGATGGGGTGCTGCTATAGTGGCCGCAAGTGGACAGTTTTATACTTTATGACATGTAAATTGTAATGTTATTGTTTTTAAATGTATTTAATTTTCTACTTTATGACATGTAAACTGGTTTTATAAATAAATATGAATATGAATATGAATATATTTAGTGTCGCGAATATTCACAAAGCATTTCGTGGACGAACAATTTTAATTACAATACTCTAATCGTAATCATACTCATATTGTGACAAGTTTGTGCCTTAATGAAATATACTCAATGAGATACTTAGACATAAACAACGGCTGTTCATAGCCACTTAGTACAATGTGATACAAGTGTCCTATATTGATCATTACACTGGAGGCGGAATTAATGAGATAAGAGAGCCGAGAATGTAATAAATAATCAATGCTCACGTGATTCATGTGATTTTGTTCAACACACTTGCGAGGTAAAAGTCTTAGTAAGCATTTTTTAGTAGTCGATATAATATTTAATCAAACACACATCGACAATGTTCACAAATATTCGTGGATAATGGCGAGCAGCTTTCTTTTTTCATGCGCTTTGCGCTAGTTATGCATAGTCAATACAAAATAAAATGAATGTTCCTCTCCTCGTATTCGATACAAAAAAAAAACCTATATTTTTTACAAAAATTAATATTTTTTCAAAATGAATCATCATAAGGTATATTTATAAAAGTTTAGTTTCACGAAAACGTTTTAATTTTTCAACGTGTAAGAAATCTGCTGAAATTAAAAAAAAATACTTACAACCCGGTTAATGAAGGATTGAATCGTATTCATACATATACGTCGTGAAGCTAGATATAAACGTATCTTAAACGGGATATAAAAATATACGAGTGCTGTAATGTTATACACACGCGCGTTTAATACCCTCGATAATGAGCATAAAAGCAACGTAATAAGCGCCATGATCAAGAATGATGGAAAAACATTTACATTAGGTAGGTATATCATAATGTATATTTGTTATAAAATACCTACTAGAATGCGTGGCGTTCATGCGAGAATCTCACGCGAGATCCATACAAATAAAATTAAAAATTCTTACATTTTGTAGTAGGCATTTCTTTCACAGACACAATTACTTAATTAAAAAACCTTCACAATCACAAAAGCTTTTCTTTAATTTAGAGCGAACACCTCTTTTCTGCAAAGCATTGAGTAAGCTTTTATGAAAGCTCCATTCACAACGGGAGTAGAGTAAAGCTCGGCTAACAAACCCGGAGCGGTATCTAATCCCTTTTAACCTTCGCTAAGTTCAGGGGATAACAAAATAAACAAAGAAATTAAATGCAAAAACAGTTTCTGGAGAGAAAAGGAGTGCATGCATGGATATGGCAATGACGCGAAAAAGACACAAACGCTAGTTTTGAAGCGGGTGAAATAAGCTATCTTTGTCTGACAAAACGATTAGCATTTGTGACGATTGTTAAAAGAGGATAACGTGACAACACACATACGTCACTGTATGATCTGACGATCTTTTGTGAATCCATGGGGTACACTGCATAGTTCCGAAGAGTAATTTCGGCGACAGCATATTTTTTCCGAATTTCATAATTCCGAAAATCAATTTAGAAATTTCGGAATGATGATGGTTTCGGACAAAATGACTCTTCGGAATTATTCTGCGTTCCCGAATCGTCATCATCAATCCTTGCTTTATCTCTATTTGGGTGACCCCTCCTGGTACTCTTCCTCCAATCATTACGGTTCTGCGTCAATTCCGTTGTTATTGCCTAACTTCGTCATAACATTATAGATGGTCTTTAGCCAAGTTGTTGGTGGACGTCCTCTTCCTCTCTTGCCCTCCTGGTTATGTGGTCATTACTGCGGCGCATTCGCGCGGGTGGTTTTCGCGCGTTTTGGTGTATTTCTGCAACCTTGAACGTTCCACGGACATATTCATATCGGATTCCGTCAAGCCTGGTAACGCCACCCGCCCATCGAAGCATTTTCATTTCAGTGACGTGCATTTTGTGTTCGTCACAACTTCTTATGGCCCAACACTCAGAACCGTAGAGCAAGGCAGGTCTTACCGCACGTTTGTATACCGTGCCTTTTACTTGTATTGAAAATTCCTCCACGCTATTTAAACGGGTTCCTCCTATGGTAGGCTATATCTCACCTTATCCAGTGCTTCTAAAAATCGGCAAGACGATTTCTTTGGAGGGTAGTTTGCATACAGCAGCAGTGCAATGGCCAAGTCGCTAGATTATTTTCATCACACTTGCTCGTCAATGGCGTTATTACTTGCGAGCGTACAGAGCAGTTATAGCCGTTTTACCTCCCACGGGCAGTTAAGTTTAGTTTTAAAATAATAGAACCCTCTGATTGGCTTAAGCAAATCTGGTTGCTCTGTAATTGGTTGAAAAAAAATCTAGTTGGTCAAGCCGGCCCCGCCCCGCAATAATACTGCTCTGTGATTGGTTGAAATATTGAACTCCACTAGCACTGATCTGGAAGTGAAGTTCTCAATTTTTGATTGGTGCGGCTGTATGCAACTTAGATTTTTCTGTCTTTTGTAGTTATTTATTTCCTCGCAAATGTGATGAAAAACATTGTGTATAACACGGGCGTAAGAATATTGCAAACTCGAGTCATCAAAAGCCCTCCGCCTTCGGCGTCGGGCTTCTGATAGACTCTCGTTAGCAATATTCCACTTACGCCCCTCGTTAAACAATGTACTATTTCATCACACTTGCTCGTAAAGGGCTTCATAACGGGAAGGCATACAGAGATACAATTGCCTTTATTACGCCTTAGGGCGTAATGGGTGTGATCTGATTGGTTAAAGCAAATCTCTTTGGCCGTGCGCCACAAGAATTCTGCTCTGTAAAAAAAAACTAGGTGGCCACGAGCCGTAATAATAATAATACTACTGTACTGCTCTGTGTTTGGTTGAATGAAATATTGAAGCTGCGCGCTCCACTCGCACTGATCTGGAAGGAAAGTTGTCAATTTCGTCAATTTTTGATTGGTGCGGTTGTAAGAATCATAGATTTTTCTGTCTTTTGTAGTTATTTATTTCCTCGCAATGTGATGAAAAACATTGTATGAGTCACGTACGGTAAGATTGTTAACAACTGGAGTCATCAAAGCCCTCCGCCTTAGGCGTCGGGCTTCTACCTAATAGACTCTCGTTCGTGATTCATATCTTACCATACTTGTAACACAATGTACTATTACTAATTTAACTCTATTAATTAATTAATATTTAAAATTATATTTGCGAAAGTTTGGATGTTTGGATGTTTAGATGTTTGGATGTTTGTTACTCAATCACGCTTAAATGGCTGAATCGATTTGGATGAAATTTAGCACGAAGATAGTTTATAGCCTGGATTAAAATATAGGATAGTTTTTATCCCGGGTCTATGCGAACGAAGCTGCGGGCAACAGCTAGTGTTTAATAAGTACACTATAGGGAGTCCGCTGGATGCGGGTGGTTCAGAATCAGAACCCGTCATCAGGTACGGCGCTCTTTGGGGGAAGCCCATGCCCAGCAGTGAACGTCTTGCGGCTGATATGATGATGATGAAGTACACCACATTAACAAGTATGATCCTATGCAAAATTTATGTCAATATCAATTTTGTATAGAATCCGCAACAGGCTTCGTCATCAATGCGTACTAACCTAAACTAACAGAAAGGACTGTCCCGGATCGTTTGTGGCCCGAAAGTTCCCATGACACCTTATAGTTCCTATGCAAAATAGTGACAATTAAAGGCATATGAAAGACTTTTTTTGTAACAAAACGATTCAAAGAAATCTAGATAGATATTATTTAGACCCAAATGGATTCTAGTTGTACCTCTTGTAAGTGTAATAAAATATCATTTCACTTACAGTGAAAGTCTTGTTTATTATACAACCGCCAAAGGAGAAAAGGAAATTGTATTCTGAAAGCGTTATAAAGCTAATATCCTGCCAAAAAGCGTTTATTTTGTCCTATGTTTGAATAAGGTAAGTCACTTTATTTAGTGATAGCACAGAATAATGGTGATAGTCAATAGCGAATAAATAGAAGGAACATCTTTTTTTTTGACTTACTATCGTATTGCTTATAAATTATTTTTTTCTCTAACATGCAATGAAATGTCGTCATTACGTGCGTTATTATAACAGGCTTCAAATTATCACGTTTTGGGCAGAAAAATTCGAGAGAACCGTAAAGGAATTTCATACAAAATTGAAAGCCTAGGCCGAAAAGTTTTTTTTTTTAATTTTTATGTAAACATGGCGTCTGTTTTCATGAACAAGCTAAACAGCTGAATTATATTTTTTGAGTGGTGTATTTTTTAGAATTGAGGATTGAGTAAAAATCACTATACCTACATGCCTGGCCGTGAAAAGAGCTTGATGCCGGCTTCGTATCACTATCACCATCGTGTACCTATCGTAACTCGACTACGGCAAAGCCAAAAGGAAGTGTAATGGTTTAAGCAGTCTACATATGAATGTTTGTATTTTAATTTATGTACCTATGTTCCATAGCGCTTTAGTTACTGTACCGATTTTGATGAACGAGGTGTCGTGTCCATCGATTCGTTGTTTTTGTGTAGGATAAAATAGCTAACTAAGAAAAAACTAAAGTCGAGTCAAAAATTTGAACTTTGATTTTAAGTGATATACATACAGAATACAGAGGGTCGATGTCAGGGTTGTTATTCGGAACGCGCTAATGCGCCTCACCTCATTCGACACGCCTAACGAAACTAGACTTCTACCTAGGCTTAGTTACTACGAATCGAGGCGTAAGGATATAGGTGGGGTTAAAACAAGGTACAGAATAGCGGGGCAGTGTGCACAGTGCACACACTTTCAAAAGCCAGGTAGTCACAATTTAAGAAGAAATTGAATTCACATTGTATTCTAAATGTGCAGAATTATTTCCGTTCAGTTTGAAATTGCTTCCATGAGGCAACATTTATGATGTCAAAGATATTCCAGGCATCTCTACGATATTAGAGCCTCGGTTAACACGCCTTTGATTATAAACACGGAAAATGTGATTCCAAAGCGTAGGTACGTGTTAAAAAGGGGTATTTAGCATAGCTGCTCTTAATTTTAATAAAATATAAAGGCCTTTCGAGAGTCCTGTATATTTTAAGTCATGCTTTGCGTCACGGTTTTGGTTTAGGTTTAAATTATGAAATAAATAAAGTAAGGAAGTTTATGTTTAACTTATCTAAATGTAGGTACAATCATGTACAATCGACTACAATATGATATTTCCATTTATGATTTTCTTTTTCACTATTTTACAACGCAATAAAGTGAATAAAGTAATAAAAAACCGGTCAAGTGCGAGTCTGACTCGCGCACCGAGGGTTCCGTACGAAATATCATACAACACACCCGTCTTGCCCCACCCATTAATTTTGGAAAAATCTTAACAACGCATAGTGTAGTTAAGTCATGAGTACCTACAGTGCCATTTATCGGTGCATTTTGTTACTAACTGGCGAGACCAAGGAACTCGGTATGTACCACAGATTGTATGTACAGTAAGGGAAATGTACTCACGTACCACCGTAGAACCCTGTCGCAATTGACAGGCCGCCGTCACTCAAACTCGAGTGGTATGTCACCTTATTGCGATACGGTTCTACGGTTGTACATTACTACATTTCCCTGTATGTTGGTTTTTCAGCGATAATTCTTTATCAAGTGGATTAATTTCGATAATTCTTTTATTATTTGCTAGAAGGTACTTGCAGAACACTTTCTTACGAATTTGAAGGAAAAAAATTAAACACAGAAGTATTAAATTACAAACAAAATTAACATATGATTTTTGAAGAATAAAAAAAAAATACGCTAGATAGAGGTCTCGTTATACTTTTCCGGTGATATTCACGTTAATATTAATCATATATATTATTTTCAAATTTTTCGCTTGGTTAACTTCGGAGATAAGGGGGGGGAATGGTATTTTTTCAACATTTTTCTTTATAAAACAAAATTTTACCATTGTAGAAAAAAAAAGAAAAACTGTTTTAGAATGTACAATTCAAGCCCTTTCATATGATACCCCACTTGGCCTACTAACTAGATTTTAAATTTTTGCCCCCCCTTTTATCCGCCCTTTTTTATACAAATTAAAAGTATATATTAAAATTTTCCATTGTCCATACATGAGGATTAGCTTGGTTTACAACTATTCCAAATTTCAAATCGATAGCATGAGTAGTTCCTGAGATATTTGACTTTGTGACAGACAGACAGACGGACGGAGTCCATAAGGGTTCCGTTTTTACCTTTTTGGTCCGGAACCCTAAAAAGGTAATCAATTATTTGACGCGGTGCTCGCTTTCGCGTGCGCCTACTTTTGTTCGATAGAAATGCTTGCAGCTATTGTAATTTTGATATCAAACCAAAACTTCGAGTTAGCTTAGCTCTCTAGTGTAAATTGACTAGCTTTTATGAAATATTCTGCAGGTGTACCTGAAATTCCATGCAATAAACGTAATAAAAAGAACACGAGAGCGCTTTTCGAATTGTCTCCTACTTTACATGAATAGACGCTAACGATGTCCAAATCACGATGAGTTGAGGGGGAATTTCAAGTTCATTCACTCATGACGTCTATGCATGGCGAAATTTGTCTCGTTTTCTAACAGCTCGTGACATGGAAACTTTTAGAAAAATTACGTTCGAGAGTACGATGAACTTCCTGACATGGGAGCCATATCACAAGATTTATATAGGAACATCTCTCCATCAAAGAAAGGTCTCTAATTGGTATGCCTAGCCGAAGAAAGGACTAAATGTCACATAAAGATCATAAAGAAAGCAGGTAATAAAATGTAGTTAAAATGGCTTTCAAATCAGAAAGTTCTAGTGACTGGAAGATACAATAATTAGTCCTTATTCCGTAGTCAATTGCCAATTAAGGTAAATGACTGATGTATGCACCACTTCATTCTATTTTCACTCGCTGAAACTCAGTTAACAAAGTCTTTTATAGATATTTCAAATTGCACTTTTCCTGTCTCAAAAATACGTTCCACTTTGAAACTCTAAATCCCAATCACCCAGCTGATTGCTTCTCAAAGCGTTTGCGTATCTTGGAATATTAATTGTCGTTTTAAATTCCGGACGGTAAACATGGCGCTGAGCATATTTTGTGCAGTCGACAAGCGTTTTCCCTGGAGATAAAGAGGGAGGAAGTTCGCCATGCCAGTTCAAAAGGTCGTATTAAATCCAAGAGCCAACTCCATACACGTCCTTTTCTGCCCACAGCCGCAGCAAAAGTCAATCTGCTCGTTACGCCCGCTGCATTTCCCGACGAGTTGTAAATGATCCACTCTACTGTACACTGCATTTTTGAATAGACTTGGAAATCTCCTAATACAATAAGTTGTCGCTCTTTGACCGGAAAATTAAATAGAGCTGACTATTCGAGCGGGACTTACTATACGGGATATTTCTTTTCTGATTAGTCTTTGCCTTTGCAATGAAAATGCAAAGGAGTTGTAAGTTATACGATCTGTTATACAATTTTACATTGTGGAAAGTGAACAACTGGTCTTTGATCAGCTAGTTTTATCCAACAATGACATCTTAATAATTAAATTTCATTCGCCATAAGTTGTTCTAAGGACGTTTGCATATTTCAGTACATTAGCACTTGGGCCCTCCAGCTGAAATTGCTAATTGTAGAGTTATTACAGAAACTATGGCCGGGGAACGTGAGCCGCGAACATATTTCAACAATCCCGATGCATGCGGTCGAGAATAGTTAGCATCAAACTAGATGGAAACAGATGGAGGGGCTAACTTTCTGATTTCACACCCGCCTCGCCGCCAACTTTGTCATGGCCCTCTTTATGCCGTATTTACACTAGATGAGGATAACTTCACGAGCTAAAGGTAGTTTGCATCTTCAACTTGCATAAATAGGGAATAGGAAGTTTAAACAAGTGGAGGTTGATATTTTGTCATAAAATTGACAGGAAATGGCACAGGACTATTAATCGGACGGAATGATTGATTAGCCATCAGAGTTACTAATGGAAGCTTATTGAAATCTAAAATAGATCAATGCGTGCTGATGCCTATATTGAAAGCGATACTGAATATTAAATGTTGATTTTAAAATAACGTTGCTAATAGCTCCCAGAAAAGATTGGCAATTTATAAAATTCTTATTGAATTCAATTTTTGGAACCAATGATTCTGTTGTTAAGCCCAGAAATGTTTTCGAAAAAACGCGGCACAATTCTTAAGCAGGAAAACGGAAACACGGATCGAATGCCGTCAAGACTTGACAATTTTATCTCATTACGAGCCAAACAATATCTATTGAGTAATCCCATGGGACCGTTGATAACGCTTCCGTACTTTACCGAACGATAAGGGAAGAACTTCATGTCAATGTTTACGAATGTATTAATCCACTAGGCCCAATAAAACTAATTTAAATCACATTCAAATTAGAAGTAATTGCGTGAGCGAGCTCTGCTGACTTAGCTCTGAAATAATTACGTATTCCGATGCTAATTCACTATCATTGGATTGTGGGTGTGATAAGGTGAGGGAGGTATTCTGTAACTGCTATGATTGGATTTCCGGGAATCTTAATCCTTAAATTATGAATGCGATTGTGAATTTGGTTGTTTCATCGTCGGCTCAGATTACATACAATTTTCAACGGGCACGTTTATGTGTTGTGAAAAGGTCTGATACCTATATTGGTTTATCTTATATGATGCTTTTGCGTTTAATGATAGCAGTAGGCTAGTTGTGTAAGAAAGTGATATAGGTAGAACCTTTCTTCTGCGATATTTATCAGAAAAGGACATATCCCCAGTACGTTCTCTGTCATTCTGATTTTGAAAGACATATACATAAAACACATACACATACACATAAAACACACACACAGATACATAAAAGTAGGGAAATAGTCTCCCTCCCGCCAAATATCGCGGATAGAATACTCGTAACATATCATATCAGCCCAGATCTTATACGAGTATAAACGTACTTAAACGATTTGATACAGAGAACAAATACAGTCGAGTTCTCCAATATCTATACTGACAACCTTTCAAAAATATCTACACACAGTCTTTATTGTTACTGACATAAGACGCATGTGCAGATATTTTTGAAAGGATGTCTATGTAGATATTGGAGAACTCGACTGTACAAAGGAAAAATAAACCAACATCGCCGTCAGCCCAAACTCGAGCCTGTCCACCTGTATTGTATATAATAAATAACTATTGTTTCGAAGATGTACGAATATAATATATGTAATGCATTTCTTTCTACTGTTATAAGCAGATACGTAAAATAACCTATTTCCACAATCGTATGTCGATAAGTGTAGACAACGCAATATAATTTCGCTCCTGACACGTGAGTTTCCGAAGTCATTCAAAGTGCAAGTCAATTCGGTTTCTACTATTTCGCCGCGAGCGTATCTTTTTCAGAATTATATGTCTCTTGCCTATGGTGAACCAGGGCTGTCGCTTACCGCGCCCCAACACGGACGTATCACGCTGGGCGTTGTTTTATTGCCGGGTTGGAGCATAAATCCTGACTTCTTGCTTGACGAAGACCCTTGAACACTTCCAAAGCACTCTCCTTGGAGATAAATGAGAAATCTAAGCGGTGAGCCACGTTTTCTTTCTTAAGACTTCGAAGCGAGTATTGCTTCGTTTTCTTGACATAAATTTCCCTAAACAATTGATAATATTTAACTTTTTACTTTTTGTAGTTGTTTACTAATGTTACGGAGACATTACGGGTTTATAGTATAAATAATGTAAACAAGAGACTTGAATATGCAAGTGTGTATTTATTGTTATGTTTACTTGTACCACGAACTAAGTAATTTCTATTAGACACGAGTAAGATGTCACCGGCACTGTGCCCGTTAAACAAACTTTACGGTCAAACTAGAAAATAGTTCCACAATATTGATTGCCTACAATTTCGACTAAGCATCAAACTATAACAATATTTAAACTTTTCGTGAAGTTAGCCGTCTAAATCCCGCAAAACACATCGGTTGACACCCTCGCCGAGTCACAACTACCCAAAACTTACAATTAGGCGTGCACTTTGAAATGGACCCATCTATCCTTGTAAACTTAGGAGCGAAAACATTACAGATGCTTGCTTAGTATGGCTCTAGACTTTCTAGAAATGGCATGAATTAGGATAAATATAAAATTACCATATTTATGATGATCTGTGATTTTCTAGAAACATCACCATTAGTATAAATATAAAATAACTTTATTACAATGTGCTTTTAACACAAGGTGAGGCGAGGCGGAGCGGCAAATTTCGTTTGGTATATAGAACAACAATTATGATTGAGATTATTTCATGTGGCCGACTTTTTATAAAACTGTCATTGAAATTGTAATCTTCTACCTTCGACGGTAGGTAGAGTTTCATTTTGAATGGACTACTTTGATGCAATTCGGCCAACTCAAATAATCTCAAATCTATATACATACAACATATTATGACGTCGAAGATCACGTGTTATGTTTCCTGAAAATATCGGAGCGTGGCTTCTCGCTCCTACGTATGGCGTGCGTTGCGTAGCGGCACACGATAACCACTAATATTAGACCGCCTAAGGTGGCCGGCCGGCATGTACTTGTAGCGGCGAGACGAAATCACAGAGTGCAATTATGTAATTTTAAGTTGTGTGATAAATTATATAAAGTATGTAAGCTTTCTAGTGTATAATCTAACCTAACTAACCTAATAATTCATATAAAATGTAACTAACACCTGACATATTGGTCGATAACGACGAAGATTTCATTTATAAGGCAGAAAAAAACTACGGAATAAATGAGAATACCTATATCTACGATGTTTAATATTACTTTTAAGTTATCTTTATACCAGAATATACCTAACAACATGCTCAGTTGGTAAATTATATGCATACATTTCAAATGAAACAGATTAAATAAATTACTTACCCAGAAATCGAACATTGCTAAATACAAAATGAATTATTTTCACATTTCTGGAGAGCCCCTACTATTTTCATGTATATAGAGCGCTTAGTAGGTAGGTACTATACCTTACTTACGTACTCCGTTGGACCCAAAATGAATCTTGGCCTCTGACACGAGAGCGCGCTATTTTTATCGGTTCTGCGCTAACTCTTGCTACTTTCCTAAAAAAACTATTTAGTCCGTCAATTAGATTATTTCAGAATATTGGACACGTATTTTTTATTTTATCAATCAAACAAAAAGCGATTAAGATATAGCCGGTTAAAGTTCCGCGTGACGTCACATTATGGTACACTTTTTAGCATAATGTGACGTCATGCGGAATTTTAACGGGCTATATATTCATATAATTTTTTGTTTGATTGACAAAATAAAAAATACGTGTCCAATGTTTTTAGACAGTCTAAATGACGGCCTAAATAGAATGATATTTTTTTTACTCAGGAAAGTACCCAATTACCTACAGATTTGGAGCTCGCGCAGATCCGCCTGGACCATGTCGCTCCAGCGGTAACTTGAGCGTCCGACGACTGTCGACCTTCTGGACGGCCTCGGTATGCTCTCTTAACTTTGATAACATGTGTATACATGTGTAAGAATCTATATCCTTGTAAGTAACTCTGGTAACGTTTTGATTGCGGTAGCGTCGCGGTCTGCTCGTAAACCGTAACTTTCCTGCGGATAACGTGTAACTAAGCGTTTTCTTAATGTGATCACCAGCAGATGGACTGCGTTGCTGAGACGAGGCTTACATAGTCAGCATCATAATCATGTATGTATACATTCTAGGTGGTCCTACGACTTTGTTTCTTAGATATAAGGTCTGTGTTATTTTAATTTATTTCTTTTATTTTCTGTATTGTTACTGTGTCACGAATAAATGGTTGAGTTTGAAAAGTGTACCTACTACCTTTTAGCTACTTTATTTAAGCTGTATTTTGCCAAGAATCTAGTTTGTATAAAGTTGATACAAATGTACAAATTGTGAATAAGTATTCTCTGTAACCAGCTGGAGGGCGTTAATGACAGCCTGATTTAAGTAGCAGACAATAAAATTGCTGGTTTTACGTAGCCCTAAAACAGTTCTGCCTATTGCCCCCTAAATTGGTAATACATTTAGGGTTCACGACCTATAAAACAGAGGCAGCGAGCAATTCATACCAACAACGTTGGATAAAACAGAAAAATATAGGTTTATTTTAGTAAATGGCGTGGCTAGGCGTCCACAGAACGTGATTTCCACTGTTTTGTCTACTTGAAAACAAATAACCTCATTTTAAGATTTTAAAATAAGAGTACTTAAAGGCTACCTATCAGCTCCAGCTTGCACAAAAATATATATGTGATTGGCGACGAGCTCCCACGCCTCTGGTATCTAGGTATGTTGGTTCAGGTACTACTGTACATTTTAATATGTTTTAAATAATTCATTACATTAAAAATGTCGGTTCTAGGAGACTGTAAATGAGATTCACTCAAGCCTCCATCCGCCCTCAGTCGCAGCTGCATGAAAATGAATTTATGTAGGTATACACCCGTTGCATAATTTATTTATAAGTGTATTTATTATACAAACAAATGGGTCACAATGATGTTGCTGTTACACACAGATAAGGTAAAGTATCGCCTCCCCTATGTCACGCATTTATTATTAAACACTTGCAAATACCAACGGGATGACTACGTCTTCGCACCCCTCTAAGTTATGATCGCTGTACGTGATTCTAATTTGGTGGCAGAATTTCGGTTTGCGGCACAGCACGGGCAAACTTTCGTGTAACAATGTTCGTTGTCTTACCTACCAAAATTACTTCCTAGTGTATCCCTGCCTTATAAAGCTACACCCTTACTGGCTGGAGTGCAACCACAAATAACGCCGGCGCGGCGGTAGGGACGCATAATGTTTTATTATTGCCATTTTATAACCGCAAGAAAAAAGCAATCTCCCTTATTTAAAAAAGAAAAAAAGTAAAACAGATAGCTCGAGGAAAAGCAGGAATATTAACATAATTGGGATCGTGAAATCAAAAATGTTGTTTGAGAGGAGAAATCGAAAGGCGTCTGAAATATATTTTATCTTGTTATCAGATTTATTTTGAGTTAATAACATTCTTCAAATAAAACAAATTATCAATGTCAATACATTATGTCTTATTACAAATTCGAAGTATCACTTCAATTACCTACATAATAACAAGTAATCATACAAGATAAATAAAAACCGGACAAGTGCGAGTTCAACTCGCGTGGTGAGGGTTCCGTATATAATCTAAATTTCATAAAATATTGAGAATTTTCCCGTTACTTTTAATACTCAAACTTCTTATAAGTTTTCCTGTAATCTTTAGACCAGGAACTATTTTCCATATGTTTTTCAGAATTTTAAGCCTAGTAGTTTCGGAGATAAGGGGATAATGGTCAATTCTCGTCTTTTTTACTAAATTACTTCAATCTGTTTTTGCTAAAATTATAAATAAAATATATTTGAGATGCTTATAACAACCCTTTTCATTTGATATGTCACACAATACAGTTTGCGAAACTTATTTTTTTTTTTTTGGTTTACCCCCAAAAGTGGCCCCCTTGTTCAGAATTCATTAATTTACTTTACGCCAAATTTCAACTCAATCGGTCCAGTAGTTTCGGAGCAAATCGGCTGTGACAGACGGACAGACAGACGCACGAGTGATCCTATAAGGGTTCCGTTTTTTTCCTTTTGAGGTACGGAACCCTAAAAAATGGAAATCTTATTACTGAGCCAGTGAGAAATTCCATACTTATTTGGTTATTTACCAGTTCCAAGAATCAGCTTCAGATTGGTAAATAAAAGTTAGGTTCAAGAAAACATAATATTATCACAATACAGTGCGAATAGTAAACGGTTTAGGTAGTTTAGGCACATATACATATATTATGAATTATGTTCAGGT
Organism: Epinotia nisella; assembly: GCA_932294315.1. NCBI lineage: Eukaryota > Metazoa > Arthropoda > Insecta > Lepidoptera > Tortricidae > Epinotia > Epinotia nisella. The sequence continues at coordinate 12,040,434 of OW028682.1, read as the reverse complement.
CATACAAGTCATAAGTCGCAATGACCTGCATGGGTCCAGCGCCAAAATGAGAACTTAAAAGCCCTTAAAGAACACTAACTCAAAGCTAAAAAAATGTTTTCAACTCTTTCAAAACTATTCCATTGTTGCCGAGTCGAATTTTTCTGCATTTTTAAAGCGAGCTACATTTGAAAACGTCGCTATTTTCAAGTCCTAGCAGTCAAAAGGTCATTGTTGCTGGCTGACGATTGTGACTAACACTAGGCACGAGACGGCTGAACTTTGCAAAAGGGGCAAAACTCGGAGTCATAGGCAAAGGGACCTTTCAGAGCCAGGTGAATGCCGAGTGTTTCAAATTACTCTCCACGTTAAAACGGCGTGTGAAAATATGCGTCTACCGTGCTTGCGGGGAAACTGCATCATATGGGTTTCATTTACATGATGTGCGTTAATCATTTGCTCTAATAAACTAAGTGAGAATTGTTTGTAGACTAGTGTGTGTGACTATTACAACAACAAGAGGTACTTAACTACGGTACCTATCGGCCAAAAATATATCACCTTTATATGTCTGAAAATTCTTTCTTCTCCGAAATAACTACATATTTTATTATGTGATCGAGGGGTGATAACGTAACTTTTCGAACGTACGCTAGGACAACTCAACTGTCAAATTTCCCGTTGATCTACCTGACGTACGTATCAAGCGTTACTCAATCGACCAGGTGATCTTGTCTTCGCTCTAACTTATGTACTTTTAGTGAAAATGCCCTTACGTCCAATATTTGACAACTGTCGTCCCAGTACAATTTATGTCATCATTGACGTTTATTGTACCGGGATGACGGCTGTCAAATACCGGCAGTTAAAAAATCTAATTATAAGCTGTCTTATCGGTTGGGGCAACAACTAACTGATGTTATGATTAATACACTCCAGACCAAAAAAAATAGTACACTTTGCATTGAAATTCAATTATACCTTCCCATTTTTTGCTCTTGAGGGTATGAAAAATTCTCAGAAAGTATTCAAAAATAGGGTTACAAGGCGTTACCCTAAGAAAGATTACACAGAGAAATTCCGAAGAGTCATTTATCCAAAACCATCATAATTCCGAAATTTCAAAATACCGAACGCTATTTTCCGCTAAACGAAAGTTTGGACGCAGATGATTTTAAGGAATATATAAAAGGTTTAGATTAGATTAGTATTGTATCAATAATTCGGTTTCGGAATTATGAAATTCGGAAAAAATATGCTGAGGGACAAATGACTCAAAGGACAAGTAGGTATGTATAAAGTGTACCCGAAAAAGATATCATATTCTTAGCCGGTTCTGTAGGTCACTATATAAGAGTAACATAGAAATGATTGTTACATTCACGGAATACTTAAATAAGATGGAAGCGGCGTGTTAGCTAGTTACTTCGGGAACCTGCGTAGCCAGCCCCACACAATCATAACTGAATGGGTACATGTCAACACTACTGCAAATCGCTTCTAATTGGTAAAAGCTTTTAATTCCATTACGATTTCAACTGTTATAATTTTTAGAACGAAAAGTAACTCAAAACTGCATTACTTGCGGTCTAAATTCCAATGCCAAAAAAATGTCACGTAAGTCTATTCTTTATCAGTATATAGGAGCCAATTTCGATAGGGGTTTTCAAGTATGGAAGTGATATGTGAATAGTCTTGATACATGTTCTCCTTCTTGCATTAGAGCATAACTAAACGTGTGTGAGCGTGACGCACTTTTGACGGAAATTGACATTAACTTTTTTGATTGCCAAATGGACGCCCTGTTCAAATGAACTTGACGTTTGATTACGTTCGAAACCAAAGGTCTTATGTTACTATGACACTCTATGGTGATACACCTATTTGGAAATTTAGAATACGAAAAAGAGGTGAGACCAAAATCATAATTATCGATATTTTATATTCGAGGTAGTTTATATATTATATGGTATATATATGCATATAGTAAAATAAAAAAGGCCCTTGTTTCTTAGAGTAAGAGTATTTGCGTACGGCGGCCGATCCGAACCTGATCCGAAGTAGCAGTTAGTATTGCTATTTGTATGAGAAATTACATCCTAAGAAATCGGGTAACGAAATTTTGATCTAGTGCGCGTGCTGATAGCAACTGTCAGAGAAATCGTGTAGCTCACGAAAACATGCTAACAATTTTTTATTAAAATACGTACAAGTTTTAAAGTATTTTCAAGATGACTATGACATATCATAGACAATAATAAAATATGGTATATCAAGGCATTTAAAATTGAACATTTACATTCCTTGATATACGATTGTCATTTGTTTCATTAACAAATATCATTTCTTTGACATAAATAAATTCATAAACCGCTTCACGCAGACAGAGAAAATATTTTCTGTCTATTAGCTTTTAACATAAAACCAAATTGATTTAAGAGCTCAACTAGTAGCCCCACCAAGTCAAATGTGAGTATTAATATTTTTCATCAGAATATTTAGGGTTTTTCCAGCAAGGAACTAGAAATAGACTTATTTTTAGACAATGATGACTCTCAAGTAGTATGTATATAGGTTTGATGAATTTTTATGAATAAGGGTATAAGTATTAATTTTAGCCCTCTCATGATTGCAGGGCGTCACATCTATATCTTTATTGTTTTCATCATATGTAACCTGCAATGTGATACGCAGTAAACATTTCTATTCTATTCTATAAATTACAGAATAAATTGACAGAATATAATATGGACAGAATTAACGTACAAATAATAAGTAAATGTTAATTTTAACATTTATATATTAATACATATAAGAGTATTTGTATTGTATTGTATTGTATTGTATTGTATTTCCAATAAAAAATATATTAACTGGATGACAAATAACGGATGGACTACAATCAGCCCTACTCATTTTATAATAATTTCATTGAAATCGAATTCCGTCTGGGTTACAAATAAAGTAATACAATTTTATCATCGATAAGTACATACACTAGGCATGGTACCACTCTAGTCATACTGACAATCGCCCCGTTAAAATGACAAACGCGAATAACGCGATACATTGCTGTGACATTACGGTAGTTCCTTAATGTGCGGCTTTAGCTAGCAAGCAATGTAAAGCATGCGTATCGTTTCTATCTTACCAACGGAGTAATGGCGAATGTCATAATCGATTGCGTATTTATTCAAAAAACACTTATTTCAGTACTTACCGGTGATAGAAAATCGCTCCCGGAGGAACCTTTGGGTCCCTGTTTACCTCTCGGCACGACAAAATTGCACAACACACCATGTTTTTATTTTTAATACGGCAAAAATCGTCACCCACGGTCAAATAACATCTGATCTGCGTTTTGACAGCGTTTGACAGTTTCATGGGCGTCTAATCATAACACCGGCTACGCGCACCCCGCCCATTACCGTTTCTATAGTATTTACTTGTTCTGTGGTTACATTCGTACTTTAAAGGTTATCATGTAGGTAGCCAGTTTCCTCCAAAGAAAAAATAAAACAATCGAAATTAATGGACACCTTTAATTAACACATTTTTTGCCAAAGTTTTGAAACGAATTCGAGTTTTAAAATATACGTCACATTTTTTATTCGCATTGTAGACACAGTGTGTTCTCGACGTGTTACGACTCCAGCTGCCGCGCTGGACAATTTATTTTAAACGCCTTCCAAAATATGCGCATAAAAGGATCCAATTTGATTCCATTAATCTTCCTGTTTATCAAATTGTTTTGAATTTGATTAGTTACTTTTTAGTACGAACATAGACACGCTGAGGGCTGGTGGGCGTTTTTGTTGTGTATTGACACAACTTCAAATTCGTATTTTTTTGTTATTTACGTATACCAAAATCTTTTTTATTTATTTATGTTGGGTTTAAAATGCGAGCGTTACTTACAATCCCCAAGAATGCCTGCTAAATGGAAGCTATATTAATATGGTTTATGCATATACCAGTGATGACATATGGCACGGAAACGTGGTCGCTTACTATGGGCCTCATAAGAAGGCTCAAAGTCACCCAAAGGGCAATGGAGAGGGCTATGCTGGGAGTATCTCTGCGTGATCGCATCAGAAATGAGGCTATCCGCAGCAGAACCAAGGTGACCGATATAGCCCTCCGAATCGCTAAACTTAAGTGGCAGTGGGCGGGGCACATTGCACGTAGAACCGATGGCCGTTGGGGCGGAAAGGTTCTTGAGTGGCGACCACGTACCGGAAGGCGCAGCGTGGGTAGGCCCCCCACAAGGTGGACTGATGACCTGGTAAAGGTCGCTGGAGTCCGCTGGATGCGGGTGGCGCAGGACCGGTCATTGTGGCACTCTTTGGGGGAGGCCTATGTTCAGCAGTGGACGTCTTTGGGCTGATATGATGATGATGATGATGATATACCATATTGACTGATGAAAATTGAATCACAGAAAGCAGCTTTGTAATATCAATTCATTCAGTAGGTAATTCCTTCCTACAAGGCACTGGCGCTGCCATAATGTGTTTATGCTCAGATACAATGTCAGTGGTAGCGTCAAATGCTCTTCAGGCATTTGTACCTTAACGCAAAAGGATCGGGTACTTATTGCATCCTAATGAAAGTTCGCCCAATTGCTTCTGAGTTATATATTGTATGTATACCGTCATTAACGTAAACAAGCCTGGCGCAGAGCGACGTGGTGTGTTCAAAAATCCTTGTTCAAAAGAAATGCTTCCGACGCAGCCTCGCTGCTGCGCTGTCGGTCTCGCATAGTTGTGGGCTTGTCTTTTTCCTTTTTTATTTACCTTGGTTAAAGTTTTGCACGGATCTTTTTATTGGAGCGGATTTATTTTTATTTTCAGACATGTGAGAAAATGTTACATATACATAATATATATGGTATGGTTATTGTAGCAAATTTAAAAAGTGTGAATCCTTTTATTTGTAAATATATTATACTATCTTTATTGTTCATGTAGCAAATTGAGCTAATCAGGTAAGGACTCGTATTAGATACTAAACGTCGACGCTATTGCTAGGCGATGAGTGACTGCTTGTTCTTTTATAGTAATGTAACTAAATACCTACTGGTTTATAATATTTTTGGCCATTCGAATAAAACCTTCGTAAGAGTAGGTCTTTTTTTTACTTCGATAGTATACAATTTTGTTTTGGTTCTTTATGTAGTTACATTTTACTACAAATACATAATTTTCTACTTGACATGTCATTGTAAGGCATAATTAGCTTTTAGCCAATTAAAAACATGCATACATACATGACTCGTATAGTTGTAACCCTTTTATAGCCGCGTCTCGCACGCAAGCGTCACCCTCCACGACTCCCTGTATGGGGCTATAATGACAGAAACAAATGGAAGTGTCACACATACGCATTCAATTGTCAACTTTATATCAAGGAAATAAGGTTTAAAAAATGTGGACTACAAAAGAATAGAAATCACATACGACCTTGTAAATTAGCGTAATAATATGGTCATTGTGTCGCAAGTACCACTCGAATTTAATGAAAAGTGATTTGAAAAAACCGGCCAAGTGCGTGTCGGACCACGCAAAACGAAGGGTTCCGTGCCTATTAAAAAGGTCCTATCGTACCAGAAATCTTACGGCACGTACGTCCTCCTCTTTAAGGAAGGCAGTTTTTCAGCAATATCTCGAACCGATCTTGTTCAAAATAATTTTCGGTGAAAGAATTTAATAAGCCATGATTTTTTCCATATTTTTAAAATACACCATTTAAAAATTAGAGGGGGGGGACAGAATTTTAGTGTCTTATTTCAGGGCGATTATCTCCGACTCTATTCACTTAATCAAAAAAATTGCTGAGAAACCTTATTATTTATATATATTTATTTTGAAATGTCTATCGATTGATGTGCCACACGTGGGCTAACAATGTTTTTTTTTTGACTTTCTGTTTCTTGCCAAGTAACATCATTAAAAAGTATTGAAAATAATAAATGTTATCAGGAAACTGCTAAAAAAACCGGCGTGCGTTTCTCTGACTATTATAATTTTAGGTATTTCTATGTAATGTGATACTTATACAAAATATACCTTAAAAACTGCTGGAAATCAAGTGTGCATTCCTATAACTAGTATTGGACCAGTGTCAAGCACTTAATAAATTTAAAGAGAACTATGACTAATATTTATGACTAAATGACTGTAATAATATTAATATATTGCATGATAAAAACCTTAAAATATTGGGTGTATATTTTATTCAAATTGTTAACTACTTGTAAAATGTTTATTTTACCAATGCATTCTGTATTCCGTATGAATTGGAACTACGCGGCTACCATTTAACTACCTGTTAAACTAAAACAACACCACCGAATTAAAAACATCCAATTAACAGGTACCTTTTGTAAAACTCTGATCGATAGTTTAATTCTTTACTTCATAAAGCTCCTGGAACGCTGCCAGAGCATTTAAAAAGTAAATCAAAATTGCCATTTAACTCGCCCAGGACAATATTGAAGCTGGCATGAACCGGACATCGCCTTTGTCTCCTGCTAGGTACTCCTTCGGAATGATGATGAGATAATTATTTCCTTCGTTCTTTGAGTTAAGTATACGTCGACTCGACGGAAAATCTTACTTTGTACACCGATTTCGAAATAGTGCTATGAGAATACGGTTAATTTTTAAACTTTATATTATGTTTTACTATTTATTGACATAACTTTTTTTACTGTCTCATAAAACCAAATCTATACTAATCTGTGAAATGAAAGTTCGTAGCTTTGCAAGTTTGTATGTAAGTAGGTAACCCATAAAAAACATTCCATGTAAAAAATAGGCCAAGTCTCGAAACTCTTCCATCGAAAAAGTGGTGAGATACTTCGTAGAGCCGAGTCAGGTATTCTTATTAATCTTTATTTGCTTGCTTAATAAATTCTGCAACTTGGGAATTACACAACTTTACTGCATTTATAATTTTTTGCCTACTTAAAGTTATGTAGTATTGTGTGATTGCCGAGTCACAACTCATAGATGTTGTATAGGATTACAAACTTACTTATGCAGTTTCTATATCTCTGAATCGTGACCGAAATTGCAATATGTTAAGGTTTTTTTATGACTTGATAGGCTAAAAACGAATTATGTTTAAAATTTGGAGCTTGTGGGTCTGCTAAAAGTACCTTAGAATTATGCTGATCAGTGGATAAGTGGATGCGGGTGGCGAAGGAACGGTCGTTGTGGCATTCTTTGGGGGAGGCCTATGTCCAGCAGTGGACGTCTTTCGGCTGATATGATGATGATGATGATGTGTGTCTGTGAGTGCATGTGTCAGTGACAAAACTAAGGAACTTTGACGGGTAATCGTTCTGAAGCGAAAAGTTCAATTTTAATTATATTGAGAACATATCTAAGCCATATTATGCCCTATATATTACTGAAAATTCAGAGTTCTAGCTTACTAAAAATTACAGGATGTTCAAAATGGCCTGAATGGCTTTGAGAAAAGGATGTACGGCCGTGCCTCTTTGTTTTATTCGACTTGGCGGGGGCACTGCCGTGCCCCCAAATGTCCGAAACTATTCATCCGGTATTAAAAACTCTTTCACCATTATATCGAACGGATCTTTGGTATTGATCACTGGATATTTTAACCCATGGTTCTGCCTGGGTCCATTGTGTAAGTAGAGCCGCGCGGGCAGCTAGTGTGAGTGACGAATAAAAACAAAACAATTACAACTTTCACAGGTTCAATAAAAGTTTATTAAACAACGACATCAATACGTACTCAATTCACAATTAAATCGAAACAATTTAGTATGTAGCTGATAATCCCAAAAATGAATGAAAAACGACATCTAAGGGTTTTCGTCTATAACATTACGACAACTGAAATCGCGACTAGCTGTACAGTTTTATTATGGTTCAATCCTCAAACCCTCATTAATAACGAGGGAAAACTGTGTTCATTACGGGAAATATTGTGATATACCTATACCTAGATATAATTTTTATATAAGGCAAACGACCTAGTCCTCGACGTTGCACTAGCTTCAATTCGAATGCAGAAAAATCGAATCGTCAAAATTCATATTGCTTTGACATAAAGCGCCCATGTCATACACTAGTGCAAGTTCGCGAACTAGAACATTTACCTTATGGCTATTAATTTCAATAAAATTAACGAAGAAAACGTAAAATGATTAATAAAACTAAATAAAAAGAAAACTTGGCCCAGATCGGCGCCAGGCGGTATATAGGGTGTGCCCAGGAGTATAGCAATTCAAATACGTATATATACGCTTGTTTTTTGCAGTAACTATTTATTTATATATAAGGGATATCATCGTCTAGTATCCATTCGGAACATCTGCCATAATATTGTACAAATGTAATCGAGACACAGGGAGTGACGATTGAACGAAACTGGCCGTCTTTAGGACTTTCTTCTTGTTCTCCTTAGTCGATCCCTCAGGACTGAAGATCGTGACCGCATGTTATAGCCCTCCATGCAGTTCGGTTCCTCGTCAAGTGGACTGCATGGGAAAGACTGCATTTTCAGCCCTCTTAATTGTATCAGTCCAGCGCACTGTAATCCTTCCTCTAGCGCGTTTGCCTTCCACAGAACCATTACTTATTCTGTGACCGAACCAAGAATTATTTGTTTCTCTAGATCATGCCTAGATGAAAGCATGTATAGGACTGTCTAATTCTACTGAGTGGCAAAACCCAGCCTTCATTTAGACTTCGTCTAGCATATGTAGTAAATGTCACAATTCCCTTATTCGCGCGTTAGCAGCAACCAGCAACGCGTGACGACGAGGACGGATGTTCCCTACTAATTAAATTCCCTCATGGACTGTGTACTTCGATTTTGTTTCCCGGCGCGTCGCAGGTCCAATTTTGTAACCGATTTCCGATTCACTTTGTCAATTTGCAGGCGCTTGGCAGTCTAGTGCGGTAAATTAGTTGCTGATATCAGTCGGTATTAGCCTAGCTTTTGACTTCCCTCTATGCAAATTTAGAATATAAAAATTCCATAAAATAAAAAGGGCCAACATAACTTTATTAACTGTATTACTTAACTATAAATTATTATTTCAATTTATCCTCACACACCTCACACAGTTGGAATCAGTCACTGAATTCAGTTTCTGGAGCTCAAGAGCAAAAAATAGTACATCCCTTGGTAGAAATACTGTAAAAAGTGTACTGTTTTATTTGGTCTTGAAGAGTGATTTAGATTATGATTCAGTGACTGGATGCCGTTCAGTGTGAGGCCGGCCTAAAATACATACCTACTTCCGCAAACAAAGTCCATGGCAATCAAGAATACAGCCTGCTTGAAGAGATGACACTCCTACATGTTTAATCATAGTTTTAGTTACTGAACGTATTCATTAAAAAAAGGGCATATGGCTCAAGTAGATGCCCTTCATTAAAAGAAATAGAGGAAAAGGTACAATAAAAGCCGTGTGGAAAAAACCCATGTGTCCCACTTAGTTTATCTGTCCCACGCCTAAGCTAAGCCCACTAATTACCGGTATCAATGAAAATTGCCCGATTATGATTAATTACTACTGCGTCATGAGCTTGGGTTTAGAAATATAACTACCTACTCGTAAATTATCGTAGCAAAGTAAAACATCGTTAACTAACACTCGTTCTAGTAAACAAATAAGACAGAAAACATCCATGGAATATCCATGGCTCAGGTCGGTGATACAAATTTTTCACCACCCAATTTTATGCTATTACCTACTGGCATTTGAATCCGAAATCGTTATCTTTATAAGGCAACTTGCACCCACTTGTGGTATCTCTATACAGGGTGAAATCGGGGTCGTGGAGCAAGAAGACCAAAAGAGAATAAGATGGTCATACTGAACAACTTTTCCCATGGGACCGAGCCCGAAATCGCAAAAAAAAAATCAGCTGTTCCATACATTAACTCTCAATTAACTCACAGTTGGTTCTTATTTTTTTGCGATTTCGTGGTTGGTCCCATGGGAAAAGTTGTTCAGTATGACCATCTTATTCGCTTTTGGTCTTCTTGCTCCACGACCTCTATTTCACCCTTTAAATACTTTTCAGTTTTCAGGCTACCTGCTCGGAAATGTGGCAAAAGATGGTCAGAATTCAGGCTTCAAAGCTGGGGTTAGCTGGACGTCGCATGAGCAGGCCATATTCTATGAATTCAAACGGTCCAACAATGTTTTTGTAGTCCAGTTGAAACAGCGATTCCGAAAATCACCGGTGACCGCGCCGGGGGGTGCTGCTCCTCACCGCCGCGCCGGCGAGCGAGAGCCTGTTTGATCATTAATAAAAGTAGGTAGGTATTTAATTTTGATTAATAATTATAATGATTTGCAATTTCCTCGCAGTAAGCGTGAAAAACACTATGTAATATCTCGGCCAAAAGTGCAATAGATGGACTCGGCTCCTCTTCGGCTCGGACCTCGAACCCACTCATACATCTATTGCCTACTTTCTAGCCTCTAAAATAATGTACAATTGTGGACATGCGGAATCAGTAATTTCCCAGCTTTCAATCAAGTCGATACAGATTATTTACTGCGCGCTGAGGGCGCGCCTACGCCTGCATTTAAAGGCCACCGTATGCGTAGAAGTGCACGAAACGCGGTGTGGCATGTCTTATGAGGATTCATACTTTGCAACGCAGTGATACACGTGCTGCACACGAATGCGATGTGACTTGGTCTTAAATGATCGTTTCCTGATTGAGGCGGGATGCAGGTACCTACTCCGCTTCCGCGCAATTGACTCTACTACTGCGCAAATGTAATACTGACAATATACTGACAAGACAGTAAAGAAAACTGGGTTACATTAGTTAGCTCTAGGTAAAGTACAAAATACCGCATACCAATTCCGTCCTGCCAAATGCCGAAGTGGCCTAATGGTGGCACTTGGGAATGCGTGTTCGCGTAGCATCGTTGCCTCTCTTTCATTTGCCGTAGGAAGGAAAAAGATGCAGCACGAATATTTGGGCAAATACCGCCAAGTGTGGTGCCACCATAAGACGTAGGTAAATCATATTTGTCTCTTAGTCTCCGTTTTTTTATCGTCCAATATGAGTTAAGTTTATCCTAAACTAAATGAAAGTCGGATAATGTCGTCAGTATTTCAAAATAAACTTGTGTGCCATTACGTTATCTAGAGAATACACTTTTCAATATTCCTAAATAAACAAACAGACAAATAAAACATCGTGTCATTATTCATAAACCTTAGGATCCAATCGATAAATGCTATACTTAATGATGGCTAACTATCATAATTTAACTTCGCTCCCCCCATACAAGAAGGAAGTAATCGCCACGTGTCGTCTACATAAATCCGTCTCTTTATTCTAGGGCAGAAATACTACGTCAAGCAATTAAGTGACAAATACCCACAGACATCATTATACAAGTATTCGTTAAGTTGTCTTAATCACTAGTGCATGTTATAGATGTCAGTGAGTTGTCGGTTGCATAAATAAGTGTAGTATTTTTTATTTCTCTTCGTCTCGACTTTAATAAATGATTGTGATGATGATAATTCGAGGATTATTAATGTTTGTGTGCGCGGTGTTTTTTACTGATGCTCTGATATCGAAAGGTAGGAAATGATAATTTTATTCTGAGAACATTATGTAGGTACAGAATGCCATTTTATTAACCCCCGAAGCGCGATGAGCGTTATAAGTTTATCATTTTTATCTGTGTATCTGCGTGTCTGTCTGTGTCTGTCAGCATTGTGGCTTCCAATGGGTAGAACCGATTTGAATGCTTTTTTTCAATATAATGTCTCCCCTGTTGTGATGGTTTTTAGCTATATGTATGTTTGTTGTGTCAGAGGATTTCAATTTTTATTTACTTATACAGAAAAGAGTTAAAACTGTCATCTTTATTTTAGGTACCTACTTAAGAATATTAAGATAATACAATCCGTCTAATAGATAACAATCAATGGTCTTCAGTAGGTAAAGTAATCTAAAACCATTTTTTTTATCAGATTTTTTTATTTGTAACAGAAATATGTGCAACATATTTTAATAGCAACTCGTGATAAAATAACATGAAAATGAAAAACGAAAATATATATAAAATAACAATGTTTAGTACCTACGTAGCCGGCTGCCGAAGCTTTTAATCGGATTAAGACTTTTCAAACTGGGGTAATCCTTTACTAATGGGTGTCCATGATCCTGTAGCCTCGTGGCCACTAACAGTTTTACAAAGCTTTGTAAACTAGTTGATAAACACAGGCTGGCCGCTCGGCAATCGACCATGGTACCCTAATGTGTTTAGTTTGTAAAATCTTAATGATGCATTTGTCATTACATCTGGTGTCAAACAATTTATTTGTCAAAAATTTCTAATTAAAGGCAAAATTGTAAAATGTATTGCTCCGAGCCGGATTCGAGCCGAATTCGGTAAGAAGGAACAGATTTAGTAGCCGTGACAGATTGTCCCGATAGCTCAGTTGTGTAGTAGCGACGGGCCATGTATGCCTCTGGTCGCCGGTTCGGATCCGGGTCGAAGCATTAAATTTTTCAATTTTTCCTTTAATTAGAAATTTATAAATTTCGTTAGCAGCGATACTGCGTAATCCATACTAATATTATAAATGGGAAAGTGTATGTGTTTGTTTGTTTGTTTGTTTGTTTGTCCGTCTTTCACGGCAAAACGGGGCGTCGAATTGACGTGATTTTTTAAGTGGAGATAGTTGAAGGGATGGAGAGTGACATAGGCTACTTTTTGTCTCATTTTAACCCCCCACTTCCCCAAAATGGGGGGTGGAAATTTGTATGGAGCATTCCGCAATTTTCAAGGTAGAAAGCTAAAAATTGGTATGCGGACTATTTGTGACTAACAAAAACATCGTGCATCATATGTAGAGTCGATATTTAGAGCCGATATGTAGAGTCGATATGTAGAGTCGATATGTAGAGTCGATATGTAGAGTCGATATGTAGTCGATATGTAGATTCGATATGTAGAGTCTATGTTCGATATGCAGAGTCTATGTAGAGTCGATCTAAATATATAAAAGACTGAAACTGAGATGCACCTTTTTTGTAGACGGTTAACATTACTCTTAGTACGCGGGCGAAGCCGCGGGCAAAAGCTAGTACAAAATAAATTAATTTATTTGTCATTACGAAACGTTTTCTTACATAGGTTTAGGTAGGTATTTTAACATTTTTAAAAAATATACATTATTCACTTATATTTAGAGAGGTTATGGCATGGCGGAATATCATCTCTCTCATATTTAATAATAAGTAAGTTGTCCATCAAAATTTACAATCCATTTTTCAGTCACTTGCCGTTATCCGATTGAGCTAAAATTTGGGTTTAAGTATAGTTTGGATGACAATTCAATATTATCGAGCTGATCTGATGATGGAGACAGAAGGTGGCCATGGGAATTCAGTACTTAACCGTCGTACCTCCGTTGAGTTTGGGCTCGTTAGAATCGTCTCAATGAGTAGTTGATGACGGTATACAGAAAAGTACAGTCGGCAATAAAAGCTTGTAAAAAAAGGAATTTTCGACAGAAACTTATAATTAACATGCTGGCTTGTAATACATTGTAAATTACACGGCATCATTGTTCGGATTAGAACAATGCCTGGTTGTTATTCATAACAAAACATATTGAGTAGTAAACAAAACCATTTAAGTATTATTTATTCATTATAACACAAAGCAAGTACAAAAATTCAATTTACATCAATTACTACTAAACTAAACTTAAAACTAAGTATCAAAAAAAAAGTTGTAAATAAAATGAAGGAACAAACAAATAATTATAAATTGACCGGTATAAAATAAAAATAAATTGAGCTTGTAATTGCAAAACATGTTTTTTAATGAAGTCAAATGCACACATGTATTTGATTGGCATTTTATGTTGAATTAAAAAATAGTTATAGTTATAGTTGAATATCGTAATTACATATATTGATGTATGTCGTTTACCTTAATGAATAACTATGAATAAATTTTACATTTACGAGCGTGTATATAGGTAGTTACATATATATACTCTTCTCCTATGATAATATTAACAGTTTAGCAAATACATAGCCGAAGTCCAATACAGTCAAATAGTCAACCAGGCATTTCGGGATTATTTTATAAGACGCGATATTTAGGTCATTCGTAGACCGTTATATACGTACGTACTTATACTGAATCTCTTGTCATTTGAATTTGGTTGGGATTGGTAAAAGTCGTGTACCTATCTACTAAAAATTTCCATTATATTTTTTTCAGAAATTTGCAAAAAATGTGTTCCAATAAAAGACTGCATAGTTTTCGGAAACTTGACCAAGGCGGAGCAAGAACGATGGACCGCTGACTTCTCCTGCACTGTTCCTAATAAACTAGATACTGAAGTGGATATCGGGTTTGCGCCCTACGCGACGGGTAACTATGTAAGTATATCGAATTATATAAAAACGTAACATTTTTGTATACAATCAGCTGAGAGATTTGTCGTTTCTGTGAAAGCTGGTATATAAAGTAGCCTGAAAGATTTGCAGACTGAAGGTAAATAAAATAACAAGTAAGCACGAGAAGCACAGGTTTTGAGGTAATTTCACATTTTAATTGGTAGGTAAGTTACGTACGTTACGTTCCGGGCACAGACCTTCTTTTATGAACGAGAAATTGCCGGATCATATTACATAGACATATAGGTTTGCATCTTTCCTGTACCTAGACATTTTCAAAGTTAGAACTCTTTTAATCAGCTCAAACGGCATATCCTGTGTTATTTTATGCGATTACATTTTTATATGCACATGCACACGTCCTTTAAGACTTGTGGTGGCAACTCTGTGAATATTATTTTAACCATAGAACGATAGAACTACTCTAGGTAGGTACTCGTAATGTGTTGGAACTGGTATTCTCATAACACATGAATGTATTAAAACTTATAATAGTGTATAGCAGGGTGACAACCAATGTAATCTTTGTTTGAGCTATTTACCTATAATATAAGTGCACGTTTTAAATAAAAAACAGCTCTGCTGAGATTGTCCCTTTGCCTTCTTTTTAAATTCTTGAAACTTTACTGTAATCAATGTACTTTTTTTTTGTGGCAATTATTTATTTTTCTTCTTCTTAAATACATATTTGCTCAGTATTTAGCCCAACCAGGGATCGGATACCGGTATTTTCTCCATACAAATTAAACCGGTATTTTTTCGTTCTTTGGTTATAATATCATTTTTGATCGGGCAGTCTAATAATACGAATATGTTATCTAAATACACGATAGAGTCCCACATTAAGAGCCTAAAATAATTCAAAATATTAGCCTACTTCGGGGATTTTTGAAAAAACCGGTTCCGATCCCTGAGGCCAACACCAATTGGTTATGGGCATGGTTAAAATTAAATCTAAAGAATACGTTTTTATTAAATGGAGTACCTTTGTTATTAAAATTGCAATTTTAGCGATTAATCATCAGAGTGACGCCATGTAGTTGGGTCCGTGCAGCATGATAAATTGCCTCCAGCGCCACATAATTATTTTACGAGACTTCCCTTCAAGCGTATTTCGTTTGGAAATTAAACTCGAATTCCATCTGATTATTTGTTCAAGTATTTATATAGGTACTGTATTGGTAGTAGGCATAATTACATTTGGTTTAAAATCTTTTGTCAGTTCGTAATTTTAGCAATGTTTAATTCCCAAAACGCGGAAACAGTCTCAAGAATGTTCTCAACATTCTTGCAACATGAAACTTATCGTTTCAAAATGTTTATGTTCTTACAATAAAAATTAAACGAACTTAATTTAAAAATATTGAATACTAGCTTCCGCCCGCGACTTCATCTGCGTCGACCCGGGATAAAAAAATATCCTTTATTTTAATCCAGGATATTAAAAAATTCATCCAAATCAGTTCAGCCTTTTAAGCGTAATTGAGTAACAAACATCTAACCATCCAAACATCTAAATATCAAAACTTTCGCATTTATAATATTAGTAGAAGGATTAGTAGGATTCTGTACATGTTTTAGGATGTTACAATTCATGATCATTTTTGTTGACAAGTCATAAGTTTCATAAATTCTCATTAAATTTCCGAGAACATTTCAGAGAAAGTTGCAAACAGAATTTTTCTAGCATCATTATTATGTAGGTTATGGTGAAATATTACGCAAAATTAAAACCAAAAATTAAACTAGTCGTAGAGACATCTATCATAAAACACTGGAATTAAAACCCTCATGACCAAGGACCGGAATTCTTCATAGCAAAAATCAAACTGTCAGAGGGAATGACCAAATTGTTTTATCGACAATTCCACTTATCGATGTTACGGAATATTATCGCCTATCGACTTATACGATTATTCTGTAACATTTGACCTCTTTGATAAGCAACCTGCATCTCCATATTAAAATAAATCATGCCCACGTCACATATGTCATTTACGTCGCTTGATTGTCAAAGTAATTTTCGTGCCGTGTTACTAAAATGGTTGATAAAAATATTTTTATGTTTTATTCCTTACCTTTATGCTTACATACACTCAAAAGCAAAAGTTTCGGGTCAGTGAAATCCCGACATAATTCCTAAAATAGTGCAGGTTGTACAGTTTTTTTAATCCTGCCATGATCTTTTTTTCAATTTTACATATAAACTGTAAAAATAACAGTTAAAAAAATAACATTACCAGGTTTAAATATGACTCGTAAAAACCCATGAAAAAAACAGCGTTAACGGAGCGAGATATCGCAAAATCGACATTTTTGGATGTTTATATTTTTATGATAGGATCCCAAAAATTGCTAATACATTTGGGTATTACGAAGAAATTATGTAAATAAGACTAGTGTGAAATATTAAAAAAACCTATTGATGTTATTTAATTTAGGGTGACCCGAAACTTCTGCTCTTGAGTGTACATTGTATATATCCAAAAGCCTGATTTCATTACTTTGACGATGTGTCATTAAGTCAGACATTTATAAATAATAAATATCGTGGGAAAATTCACACCAATTGATCTAGTCCCAAACTAGGCAAAGACTGTACTATGGGTACTAGATATCGATAGTCGATAAAACACTTTGGTCAAACCCTCTGACAGTTTGATTTTTGCTATGAAGAATTCCGGTCCTTGCTCATGACATAATACGGTATACGGCATACATTTTGCAAATAGGTAAACGATATTTTTACAACATTGTCATTGACATACGTAAATACAATGGCCGGATGATGGCTTCTTTTGCATAAATTTGAGAGCAACAGTCCCGGGTTCGATTCTTAGTCGGGTTCGATTCTTAGTGACCGTAGTCTTTTTGTTTGATTTTTATGTTTAAAAAATATTCCTTATGATTTAAAAAGACTATAATGTAATGGCAATGCTCAAAGAGTGAACATTGCCATCCAACGTGGCAATGCTGCCAGCCTTCTGGGCACACTACCCTCTGACAGCGATTTGGGCCATTTTTTTTTCTTTAAGTTTTAATTTATAGTTTTTTTGTCTTTGTAGGTTAAGTTGTTGTTTTATTATTTATATTTATAAAGATAAGATAAGATAAGATAAAGAAAAACCGGCCAAGTGCGTGTCGGACCACGCAAAACGAAGGGTTCCGTGCCTATTAAAAAGGTCGTATCATCATAGAAATCTTACGGCACTTACGTCCTTTTCTTTGAGGAAGGCAGTTTTTCAGCAATATCTCGGTAACCTTTCATCCGATCTTGTTCAAAACAATTTTCGGTGAATGAACTTAATAAGCGCTGTGTCCATTAATTTTTTCATATTATTAAAATACACCGTTCAAAAATTAGAGGGGAGGGGGACAGAATTTTAGTGACTTTCGGGGCAAGGGACTGTATTCACTTAATCAAAAAAATTGCCGAGAAACCTTATATTTATTTTGAAAGGCCTATCGATACATGTGCCACACGTGGGCTCACGATGGAAAAAAAAATGACTTTTAGTTTTAAGTATGGAGTACACTCCTAAAAAAAATTTTTTTAGTAATTTTAATTACAAAACTTTGTAGCGGCTAACAAAATACACCTATCCTCAAAATTTTATTCAAATACACCTGATAGTTTTCGAGTAAAATGCCTGTGACATACGGACAGACGGACAGACGGACATACGGACAGACGGACAGACGGACATGACGAAACTATAAGGGTTCCGTTTTTGCCATTTTGGCTACGGAACCCTAAAAATGATTTTGTAATCACTTTTGCAATCAAGTTTAAATTAATAAATTATACATTCCCTATAATGTTAAATATTATATGATACATGTTTATTGTGGTAACTTATTTATATAACTATGTCAATTTATCATAATGACTTTTATACGGATACTTACTTCCTACTGATAAATACAAGTAAGTATGAAACCTTTGAACTCATTTAGGAAAGTGCAGTTAAGATAAACTAAAGATATAATAATGACTACAATTAAGCTACCATTAGTCTCGATGATATAAATTACGAATATATTAAGTATTCAGATAAGTTCACGTTCTCGAGAACATTCTCAGAAGTTACAGAAAAGTTCTCATATAGAATGTTTCGGAAGTTTGAGAACTTCTCTTCGGTGCATTGCTATTCGTAATCAAAAGAATATAGCTTTTTTGGGTTTACTTTGTGTAGTCTTACGAATTTCTAATTTGCTATCTCAATGCTTATAACAGTGAGAATCAAATTGTTAGTTTACTTATTTTAGTCATATAGAGAGTTACGCATCTTGATTTCAAATAAAATGGAGGCCAAGTTAATTTGACAATTGAGCATCGTCTATTTACTTAAGTATTTCAACAAGAGCGGTATTCACTATGTCTATTTGATCATAGTAGTGTAAATTAAATGATTATAATATATTGGGCCCGTAATACCTTTTAGAAAGCGCTGCTTACTTGTGTTTACCAAGGAACTCCAAATAGAAGTGGTTAATGATACCAAGTTTCTGGGGCTTCATACAGATAGTGGGCTGACATGGAAACCTCACACTGAAGAAACTTCTAGAAAACTAAACCAGTTTGCCTACGCTCTCTACAAACTGGCGTAACAGGCAAGTGTCGAGGTTGTCATGATGACGGCATATCATGCGTTCCGTGGCATCGACAACGTTGCGCTATGGCACCATGTACTGGGCAAACTCCACAAACAGAGAGACTGTCTTCAAGGCACAAAAGAGGTGCATAAGGGCAATCCGGGGACTCAAGCAAACAGACAGTTGTGTGCCACATTTTAATGATTTAAAAGTACTAACATTGCCCTGTCTGTATGTATTTGAGGCCGCGGTGTTTGTCAAAGCAAACCCAAGCCCAACTCTTTTTAAGAAGGTCTCTTTTCCGCGGAGTACTGGGTATGGTAAATATATAATCACAGAGCCTGCAAATACTGCGTTAAAACAAAAAAGCGTATTCTGTGTCTCTAGTACAATATTTAATAAGCTTCCCGATAGGATCAAAAACTAACCATTGCCAATATTCAAGACAGAGTTAAAAAAATTGCTTACTGACAAATCTTTTATACTATATCAGATTTCTTGACATGCGACAGTCTATACTCGTAGTTATAAGATTTAATAATATACGTTTAATTAAATTGAAATTGTTATAATAACTTACTACGTTGACATATTGAATAATTTTATAAAATAAATTAATTTTAATTATTGTTGAATGTAGACTTCTATCGGTTCTACGTGCAATGTGCCCCGCCTACTGCCACTTAAGTTTAGCGACTTGGAGGACTATATCGATCACTTTGGCACTCTTTGGGGGAGGTCTATGTCCAGCAGTGGTCATCTTTCGGCTGATATGATGATGATGATGTAGACTTCTAAATATATATAATTTATTAATTGTACACTAATATTACGTTAGTATGCAGCATGTTTTTGTATGCCGAAAGGTAAAACATAGTGGAACGAGATTTTTTTACTATACAGCTCAATTTGATGTCCCTATGTTTACAAAATAAACACTATTGACTGCCTAATGTATTGAGCCGCTCACTTGTAAAAGTTATCAAAATGAAGTCTTGATCACCTTGATGTAGTAAGTACCTAGATGTTGCGAATTCAGATGTTCTTTTGTAGCAGGAACCCTAATTGCCTACCTAATTGCAAATGGTTTTTCACAGATTTGTTGCCCTCATACGAACGCCATAAACTATGCAAATCACGGACGTGTTGAAAGTCATGCGTCCCAAAGTATCGCAAAATACAAAAGATCTGCTGAAGCATATGGTCCAACTGACAATCCTACGCAGCAATATGAAAGTCAAAGACAACCTGAGAACGTATGGATGAATCAAGACAATTCAGAATATTTAAACAATGGGCCACGTGGAGATGATGGAGAATACGAGAGCCAACGCATGCCTTTCTCTCAACAAGGGCCGTTTAACATGCAAGGATTTTTTAACAGGCCGTATAGGCCTATGCAAGGGTTATTCGGTAGCAATCCTTATTTCATGGGGCGACCGAGGACGCAGCCTCAAGGCCAGTCGAGAGGGGCAAATAGGAATGGTAATGTGAATGCTGGGAGCTCGGGCGGGCAGTGCTCGGGTTTAACAAGCTTCCCGCCTGAACCAAACAAGGGCTGCTGCGGCCGAGACGTGTCTGACGCTGACAGGATTATAGGTAACTAAGTAGCCTTGTGTAAAGCAAAAACCCTGAGTTAACGTGGCGAGCCATTACGGTTCGAAAACTTTACTTTGCAGTCATTAAGTTGATGTTTTAAAATAAAAGTATAACATTTAGACTCGTTTAACGTTTTCTGGTTTTTATCCTCATCAAAGTCGTAAATGTGAAAATGAGACTGGATTTTACTACGGACCGAATTAAGTGAAAATGTATAGAATAAGTTGTGGCCCCTTAGCTTGTATAAATACATGTAAATTGAATTAACATATAAAGTTTTTATTTATATAACTCACTATTATAAATATTTATTCTGCAAGGCCTCGAAAGTAATTGCAAATATATTTTCACTAGCACTTCAGAAAATAAAATATCTGCCAAAAATATATTCGTAAATAGTGATTTAAAAAAAAGAGTATAACGATAAAACCAAAGGCTTCGGCGTCGGGCTTCTAATAGACTCTCGTTCGTAAACATATCTTACCGTACTTGTGGCATAATTTACTAATAAATCGCCGACTTTTGTACGCCGGTTCTTCTCGTGGCAGAGGTTTTCTTTCCGAACCGGCGGTAGTCTATCGACATATAACTTTGACTTTGTAACATTGACCGAAATCATTATAACAACGATGAAATTCCAGGTGGACAGACAACGGAGATCGACCAATTCCCCTGGACGGTGTTGCTCAATTCCAAATTCACTAACGGAAGGAATCTAGCGGAGTTCAGCTGCGGTGGATCCTTAATCAGCGCTCGCTATGTGCTCACAGCCGCCCACTGCCTCTACGATGACACCGCCCGGCTAACCGAGTGAGTTGACTGCTCGCATATTGTCCATTTTATTCAACAACTACATACAACAACAACAGCTCCGCACGGGTGCAATGCTGATACTAAATATACCTACTACAAAATGTCTTTTCAAACCACATGCTCGACAATGCCGAATTATAGGTCATGTAAACCCTACCGAAAGCAAGACATTAAATCCCTTGGTATTAGCCGGGTTATAATGTTGTACTGAATTTCATTATAACCCGCTGGTTAATAATATGATTTCACTTTTCATAATTCTTATTACTATATGCATAAAGTTTAATTTTGCTAAACACAATTTGTCCTAGGCCATGGCCTACTTGATTTGACAAAATAAATGAAGTTTGCCTCCGTGTGAACCCCGGTCCGGAGGAGCGCGGTGTTCGAAATTCGAATTTCGAATCTAGGACCACGGCTTGTGCTTTCGAATTTGGAACGTCGCGCGCCTTCTTTTGTTCACGCGTGACGAACAAATCGAGTTCTTGTAGGTGCCTATAGAAGATTTAATTTCAAAAATAATATTGAAAATGTCGAGTGATGAAAGTGTTTTGACTCCTGAGTTTATCAAATTAGATGCCATAGGCATTGTCAACAATCTGCTGCCAGAGAATTCAAAGGAAAAATACCTAAAAGCCTACAACGATTTTGACAAATGGAAAGCTGTAAAAGGCGTAAAGTCTGTGTCTGAATCAGTGCTTCTGGTCTATTTTGAATATTTGTCAGCTACAAAGAAGCCAAGTAGCCTGTGGTGTATATATTCGATGCTGAGGGCAACAATAAGTGTCAAACATGACATACAAATTAATACATATGCCAAGTTATTGGCCTTTTTAAAAAGGAAATCGGATGGACATCGAGCAAAGAAATCAAACATTATTTATCTACTGAGCCTGTTTTTTGTCTCGCATAAGGTGTGAAAAGTAGAGTATACACCTCGGGGATAAGACTGTTTTAGTCTTGGGCGGTTGAACCCCTCACTGCACTCAGGACTCAGTCTTAATTCCCTCGCTTCGCTCAGGAATTAACTTATAACTCCCTCGCTACGCTCAGGAGTTAAATTATGAGTCCTTCGTTACGTTCGGGATTCAATTCGCTCCCGTGACATAAAACAGTGCTTTATCCCCTTGGTGTATAATCTACTATTATATGTCGTTCACAGCTTCTTTGTCAATAGACAATAAAAACATGTTTCAAGGATTACTGCTGTATTGCTTAAAATGGCTTCATAAATAAGCCATTATTTCTCGTAGAAAGTAAAGGATAAAAAATGGTTATTGTGGGTTATCCCTACGAAATAGATATATACCATTGCGGACTTTTCTCTAGACCTTTTTAAGGTGTACAATACTGTAGTACATTATTTTGATCTATCTCGTAGGGCCAGCGTTTGGCGTAAGCGAAAAAAATGTGTTTATTTACGACATCACATTAGAAACCCCTAAAATTATAAGTGTTTCTCAACTATATTATGCATGTATTATACATATAAACCTTCCTCTTAAGAACAGCATCAAAATCCGTTGCGTAGTTTTAAAGATCTAAGCATACGTAGGGACAGACAGACAGCGGGAAGCGACTTTGTTTATACTATGTAGTGACTAGCTGCCTGCGCGGCTGGCAGAGAACGCAGGCGATTCCGCGGTAAAAAATATAGCCTTTAACCATCCATAAAGTCCATTCTACACGCAGGTGAAAGAATTTTCAAGATTGGATAATCTGTTCCGGAGATTACCCAAAACATACCTACTTACTTACAAACATACATTTTACACAGCTATACAATCTCACAGACTTTTCTTCTTTATAATACTTGTACAGTCGACTACAAAGAGAAAGATACAACCAAAGTTACAAAAATATGTATACACGACTTTATTGCCTTAACATTAAGGTCGTGTCTACATATTTTTGTAACTTTGGCTGTACCGATCTCTTTGTAGTCGACTTTACCTATAGATATACAGCTCGCCCAGACTAAAACTGTAAAATGCGTAAAATTCGGTTTCGTTCGTGTATCTCCGTCTCTGTCGCTGGAACTAGCAAGTGCGACAGAGACGGAGATACACGATCGAAAACAAATTTCGTTTCGCGGTAGGCCCCCAGATACCGTAGCCTACCGACGCTTGCGACCAGAATAATCAATGTTAAAATTGATAACGTAGGGTTGCTAAATGGATAGTAATCCATCAAATTTTTGTAATTAAAGTATAAATTTCAAAATATAATTAAAATGATAACCTTGAAAGCTTAGATTTTTATTTTACTGTTGTGTGTGTAAATTTAAAGCTACCTACCAATAGAATCATTACGCTTGTATAAAAACAAAATTGTATGACAACTATGGACCTAAACGCAGTATGTCGAGACCGAAACAACAATTTACTTGATTTGCCTTACAACGATTAGTACAAATAGCAAGCTGTGACGTCATAATTTTATATAAATGTCAATTACTATAAAGCGTTTCGGCTGCCGCCAGCGAGATCCGTCTTTGACTAAATTTTTTGGGTATGTATGCTTTTTAATTGTAGTTGCTCCCATACAAACATTTGTTCCTCTCCAAAAACTGGTTCGAATGGCATCGTAAACAAATCTTAGGTCACAAGCCTTATTGCAGGCAATAAATTTAATTATCTTCCATTCCATTACAAATAATTTTAGGAATCACTCATCATTCTCCTAGCGTTTTTCCTGGTTGTATCCTAGAGGCCCGCTATGGCACCTGGCAATCTGAGGAATCACTAACACAAGGAAAAGATATCATAAAAATGTTAATGTTATTACGTGAATATCGATTTTACGAAGTCGATAAATGAGAAGTCACTATAGCTCAAAAATGACACCAATTCCGGGCTCTGCTAATAATCAGTGTGTTACCGTTTCAGAGTGGAAATATTCCTAGCGGAATACGACAAGCGCACATTTCCCCAAGACTGCGTGATCATCCCTGGTGAAGGTCGGCGGTGCATCGAGAACATAAAGATGCATGCCGAAGACGTCGTGTTGCATTCACAATACGATGACACGAGGTTGCAGAACGATATAGCGCTGATACGACTTCGTGGGACCGCTCCGTACACAGGTAAGAATAAATACTTCTTATCTACTCACTGGCTTCTGTCAACCAGAGTTGCCAACTTAGTACACCCCTAAATCGATTGCAATTGTGGTTACCAAGCGCACGTTCCCTCGCGACTGCATGATCAGCCCTGGTGAAGGTCAGCGGTGCATCGAGAACGTAAACACGCGTGCCGAAGACGTCGTGTTGCATCCGCAATATGATGAGTTTGTGGGACCGCTCTGTACACAGGTAAGAATAAATGTGTCAGTGTTTAGTAAAAGGATTAATTTGGGTGATATGGAGTTATTCATATTTCCTAAAAGCTCATAATATCGAAAAAGAAATAAAAGAAAAGAAAAAAGAAAAGAAGACATTTATTCACTACACAAAAGACACACAGAGACAAAGGAGTAGACATACATGACAATTGACACATATTGTGTGTCTTCGCGGCAGTGAAACGGTCGCTGTCTCAGCATCAGCAAATATCCCTTAACTTTGGCTATATCCACGGAAAAGACGCGAACCTAAATCTGACTATGACCCTTGACAACTTAATTGTGAAAATAGCCGTATAAGCATTCTTCTATTCATTTTCAGTGGTGCATTTTTTAGTTTCATCATCTTTAAGATTTCAAGATTAGCCAAATCATCATAATGCACTTCATAAACTGAAGCAAATAGTAAATGTAGAGATTGTTGTGTCAGCATATCATGCACTGATAGCGTCTATATTAAGATACGGGGTCATATTTTGGGGAAATTGTACGGATCGGGAAAATATTTTAAGGGGTACAAAAACGATGCATACGAGCTATGTTTGTGTTTGGCCTGAAACCATGAATAGTAGTAAGCCATACTTTATAAAATATTGATTATTGACATTCCCTTCTATTTATATCTTTGAAGTAGCAGTATTTGTTCGCAGCAATCCTGATTTATTTGAGCGGGAAAATGGCCCCATTAGAGCTCTAAGACCACGTGACACCAGTAAAATAAGATAACTTACTCGCCAACAATGGCTTACTAAGGAAAAGTGTATTTGGTTTAGCCCCTAGAATTTATAACAAGATACCCAAAGCAATTAGGGACACCCCAATTAGAATCTTTAAGCGTGAATTGTTGATCGACATTGTTAATAGGTAAATGTTAGTATAGCTTAAATTATTTTTCAATGACAGTTTACCAAATAATTTAATGTGACAATTGCGATATGGATATAGATTTAACGAATTATAGATTATTCATATTATTATTTTTAATGTCACATGACACGAATGTAGATTTAATTAGTTATAGATTAGATTAGATTAGATTAGATTATTTATTTCATGATAAAAAATACATTACAAATTTGTATATATGTCAAAAAAATAAGATTCTTTATCACGATCGTCAAAATTAATTAAAAATAAATAAACAATAATTATAATATAGATTATACTGTAATTTTATTCATAACATTTCAATGCAAAACATGAAGGACATTATTTTAACGACGACATCTATATGTACTTTTACTACTGTTTGGACAAATAATTTATCTTATGTAAACTTTAATTTTGCGATATTTTACCATTTGATCAGTTTTTTGAACCGCCGCCGTGAAAACCAGACTGCGATTTGTTAAAAAAAAGGTCAATGTTTAGTGACGACACACTTTTTTCCAGATTACATCCGTCCGATCTGCCTGCCTGTAATAAACGTAGACAGCCCCGACTTCTCAAACCTGCCTCTCTCCGTGGCCGGCTGGGGTCGCAACGGGCGCTACCAGTCCGATGTCAAGCAATCCACCGTGGTCAACCTAGTGCCCCAAAGAAAATGCACGAAGCACTACCCTCAACTCACCCGGCGCCATCTTTGCGCGGCCGGACATACGGGCGAGGACACATGCAAGGGTGATTCCGGAGGGCCTTTGATGACGCTGCATAGAGGGAATTACTTCGTAGCCGGAATCGTGAGCGGGAAGAGGGCAGACTCGCCCTGCGGATCCTCTGTTCCGTCACTTTATACTAACGTGTACAATTACGTGGATTGGATTAGAGCTAATATTAAAAATTAGGTTACATTTCACAGCTAATTTCTATCTATCTACATATTTTTTGGTGCAGAACTCGTGACAATGTGTTGAAATCACCGATAAGTTATACGTTTCTTGATTCACGAGTTGATGAAATATTTTGTTTAGAATGTCAACTAAATTTGTAAGATAATCTAACGCTGTCAGTAGAAGAATTTAAGTGTACAATATCTTTATCGTCTAATTGCGAACCCATTCACGACTCAAAACAGCTAAAACTGAAGCCGAAATTTATTATGTCAAGTTAGTTCCTTTTCAATGTCCTTTCTAATTTAGTCTACTACTGATAACTCATTGATGTAAACCTAAGTGCTTTATAAATACTTATTCGTAAAACCTTCATAAAAAACTACGATCAACCTGTGCATTTATTTTCATTCCAACCTTTTAGCTTCCGTATCAAAAAGTACGGAAGCGCTCATGCGAAATTCTCTTTTTAAATTCCCAACTCTCGGGCACTTAGGTTCACTTAATTAGCATGTGGCATTCAACCAACAAGCCCTTCGTGAGTTAAACGTACTCCACGTTCGAGAACTTTATGAACTGAAAAATATTCGTGCATATACCTACTGAAAAGTATTCGTGAATATTCGCTAGTACATTGTAGCTGTTTTGCAGTTGGCAGGGCTGTTGTACCCGTAAATTGCGACGCAGTGGCACCAACCACCAACTGCAACCTTGATTTATACTGCGTAGGGAAAAAATTGATTGCTGAAGTATGAAAACAGGCGAAGCGATATGCGCGATATTGTATTTTTTTTTACTGTGACTTCATTTAAAATAGCTCACAAATTGTGACATAACGTGGTTCTTGTTATTTAAATAGGCATTGATGTGTAGTTTTTTTTTTTTTTAATTAGTAAAGCAAAGCTATTAATGAGCACTGTTAGAAATAGGAAACTTATTGCCTATTAACCTTGGACAAGAGTCTGGTAAGTAAACTTCTAGGAATTCCCTGATTCAGAAACGTCTGGCACACGTATTTTAGTTAAAACGGCTTCGTTTGTTTCAGTTTGACATTGTTGCCTGTGAAAAAGATAGAAGCTATTTTAACAAAGACAGACAAGTTTTATGAATAAGTAGTTAAAAATTTAAATTAAAGGCGAAAAATGTGAAATCTATATTTTGTTAGCAGACGTTACTGCTTAA
Organism: Epinotia nisella; assembly: GCA_932294315.1. Classification (NCBI taxonomy): domain Eukaryota; kingdom Metazoa; phylum Arthropoda; class Insecta; order Lepidoptera; family Tortricidae; genus Epinotia; species Epinotia nisella. Next base: position 12,012,706 of record OW028682.1, on the reverse strand, counting down.
AAAAAAAGTACCTACATTAAAGTTCACAAAACAAATGATTCATACCATTTAAATACCGAAGTGAATTTGATCGGATATTTCGAGATTTTTGAGTGGTGATTAAATTCCAATGAGTTGTGCGCGCTGGACTTAAATATCAGAACGGTTGCATGCGACATATTGATATCGTAAGAGCATGTGAAGTATCGAACAAAGTTGACCCCCTCGTATATTTTATAAATAGCACGTGGCTTTTATTGCTATGGTCTGCACTGCAATATTCACGTACGATACTGTTTCATTGACGCAACGAGATACACACACGTGTTAGAATAAACACACTGGATTAAACTTACACGTCACAGTCAACACATTCGCTGCCGAGAATCGCTACGCGCTACGCTCGTAGCCGATCCCGTGGTTTTCCTCGTATGTAGCGGAAAGCGACTACGGCGTAGGCGCCCGCCAGTCGGGTTTCCAGCACTGAATGCGTTAAGTATTTCACACATAAATTTGATATAGCCTATACACTGTAACTTTTACCAAAGCCTATATACAACCTATATAAAAGTAATAACAATAACTGTTTTGAAGTAGTAACAAGTACGAGTTTTCCTTTCCATTAGGTATTACGTACAATTAGTGAGGTTTGGTTGTCACCCGAAGATAGATATATGAGCCTGCTACCAAGGATGTTACAACTTGCAACACATCTGAAAGTGGAGTGACCTGAAAGAGGTATCTAAATAGTAAATTATGGTAGTATGTATTGAATATGTACCTAGTATATATTTTTGTATGTATCTTATATATTTTTATTTATGTATGTAATTCCGTATAAGTAAAGATAAATCGGTATATATGGCAACATTGAGTGACGTAACTGATTTGACTCGTGATACATTGAAAATTGCGGTGATTTCAGCATTATTTTCATGTCCGCCACATAAACTAAATAACATTTTGTGATTAACAACTAATGGCAAATAAAGAAGGACTAAAACATGTAACAAACAATTATTTGATGTCAGATTAGGCTTCTCTACAAAAAGTTATTCCGGAAGTCACGTGATACATTTTGAACTGTACCCCTATACAAGAACGCGAGCAAAGAAGTATCCAATACAAAAAATCTCAGGTATTGAGTACTAGTAAGGCGAATTGGAGTGAAAGATGGTAAATAACTACCTCTAGTTACCCGTGGTAACAAATTGGTGCTAACAGGTAGGAATAACCTACTGGCAATAAGCGCCAGCCCTGAACTAGGATCCCTATTACCGCCCACAAAATACGGGTTATTTCGCAAGTAGTCCTTTTTGACGGATGATGATAGATGGAACGAGAGCAATTGGCCGCAAACCAACGAACCTAAACACTTCTCGGTTAAGTAAATACTTAATTAATGCTTTCGCAGCTGGTGTTAAGTGATTCAATGGTAATGTATTGGGAGCTTAGGTTTCCGTTAAAAGTTGTAACACGATACAGGTCGATCTCACTTATTTGATACTAATGCAGCGTTTTTTGTGAGATGAATAAAAAGAAAAAAGGGTAAGGGCTTGTATACACTTTGGTCACAGATTAGAAAGAAAGAAAATAAGTTTACTCATGACGTTTTAAAACATAATATGGGTCTGAGATCTTTACATTCTATATGATTGCTTTTTTAGGAATAGGCTTAATAAGTGCTTCCTTTCAGGCATACTCCAGATGAGATAGGTTGATTGATCAAAGCGGTGATGAGCCCTAGTGTTCATGGAAGTGTCAAGAGAATCATATCACGCGTAATTCCATCCACACCCTGAGCGTTACACGATATTTTCATGATCACTTTAGAGACTCGTCAACAGTTTTCAAATTAAAAGTTGCGGAGCTAAAACGGTTATATTCAAAGATAGTAAGATTAGACATATGTAGTAATTCTTGTATTTGAGATGTTCAGAAAATGATTGTTAATCAAATTAGAGTCATTGAAGTGACAAGGTAGACTAGATTATTTGCTATTAAAATCAACAATGCTGTGCTTCACGCTTTTTCATAATTTCTTAGTCTTTAGAATGGGCATTATTTTTTTATTGAAGTAGGCCTGTTTCTCAGAAAACATAGCGTGGTTTACAATAAGTACTTTTTAATTCCTTATAATATACTTTATGGGAATCCAGTCTAGTGGTCCGGCTCCTAGCATGCTCTTCGACTCTCAGCCTTATCATATCTTTGACAGTTGATGTTACCCAAGGATAGCTTTGATTTCTTATAAGAGTTTTCTTTAAAGAGGCATACAAATCATAAATCAAAATATAAATAACATAATCTAGAATTAAGAGATGCCAGTGAGTCATTAATTATTATCACATAAAAGTCGTTCCCAGGCAGTTGACATGCATGTTGAAAACTTTAGGAGGAATTAATTTGAGTGACATAAAGACCTAAAGAGAAGAGGACATGGTTTGGGTTTTTTGACGTGTAAGTTACATGAAATAAACGCGTGGCTATTAAGTTCAGGGCCATAGTTTACGCATACTCGTGAAAGTTTACTATTGCTACAAATAAGGTCGATGAGGGTCTCCGAATGTTCAGTGAAGTGGGTTGGGCTGGTAATATATTGATTCAAATTCATGCAGTGCATCATGTATTCGATTCATTAAGGCAACTCACATCAATATTAAAATCACCCATGAGAACTATATAATCAAATGCAGTGAAAGAACCCACAGAGTCGCTTAGGGCGTTTATAAAAGTGTCTACATTAAGCCAGGGCGGGTGATAAGCGGTTCCAATGACAAATCTAAGCCCGTTCAGTTTTAAAGTTAGCCACATTTGTTCCACTAAAGGTGTGTGAGGAGTATCGTGTGTTACCTACACACGATACTCTCTATAGACATAGATTCCACGTCGGATATAGAAGCCTACATTAGTATGAGTGCATATTTTTTGGAAAATGTGTGCCCAGCCCTGCTAGCACAACTTGACTCTCCACTCTACTCGCGCGCGAGATAGACTGTCCGTCACTTTCTGATTAATGCTGTCAAAAAGTGACAGATAGTCTATCACGCGCGCGAGTAGAGTAGAGAGTCAAGTTATGCTGGCAGGGCTGGTATTTGTCTGCTGTGTCATATTTAGTATGTGTTGTCATGTCAAGGAGTGAAGCCATTTTACTAGATCCATTATTTTTTAAATGATGGTCAGTCAACGCGTGCGGCGCCACAACACGCGTGCTGTCAGGCAACTATAGAAACGTGGACGACCGTACATAAACAATCACAAAACCGGTGGCAAGGAAACTAGCCGTCTCTCTAAGTGTTCTGATTAGAAAGAGACGCATAGTCTATCACGCGCGCGAGACAACTCTTGCGCGGTCTTGTGCTAGCCGTGCTGGTTGTTGTCCTAGTTCTCAACCCGCCGACGAAGAGTGGCAGACTCTGTTTCGCATACATGCGGATAAAAACAGCATTACCTACCATCAAACTAGTATACTGTAGTGTAGCAACATCCCACTATCCGCCTATCGATCTCGCGTTTATATTATACAAGTGAAGCGCGCCTCACTCGGTGTTGACGCTCGTCTCTTAAACGCAGCCCTCCATTACACACACGGCGCACACAATCCCGCAGAAGAACACTCAAATGAGCAAACACTATTATCAACCCGGGAAGATTTCCCTGGAGGGCTTTCCTTAAAACCGGTGACCGTGCGGACCTTTCTTGGTGATGTGTGATTTGGAAATAACTCATTGTCATCATTGGCATTTAGGGTATTATTAGGGCATGCGCTTTACAGTTATGACTAGGGATCGAGTATAGCCACAGTATGAATGAATTGAGTAATCTATTACCTCTATATATCTCTAACAGTATTGACAGGGTTCCCTTTATTTAGCATAATTTTTTGTAAGTAGGTCCATGAAACTTTTGTATAATGTAGAATATAAATTGGTTCATTTTTGGAAAAAAAATGGTGTGTGTACCATGAGCCAAACTTCATATACAGGGTGATTCTTTTTCATTTTTGTTTTTTTTTACAAGAATTTAAGTGGTTAGGGGGTTCATATTTTTTTTTAAATAGCATTTAGTCTTATTAACATTTGTACAAAATTTGAAATTCGTCACTTTCATAGTTTAGGAAAAAATAATTAAAACAGTTTTGGGGTTAATCGGGTGTTTTTCACCCCCAGGGCGTAACTGAGGGATGAAACTATGTGCAGAATATAACCTCCCCAAAAGGCATCGTTTCATTACAGTTTCGGCCCAAAATCGCTGTGGGCAGTTTTTCCTAGGCTATCCTGCTACAGCCTTTGGAATCTCTAGAACCAGCGGTTTGGGCTGTGCGTTAATTGATATGTCAGTCAAAGGAACGAGACAATGAGTCACACTTTTTCGTGCGTGCAGCCGGCGTTCATCGATTTTTAAGACGTTATGACGTCAAAAGTCATGTCCGAAGAGAGTTGAATCTCGTTTTCACTTGCTGCGTGGAATTCATAAACGTGTCCCTTATTCAGAGGCAAGGTTTACTAGTATCGAGACATCCCTTTAAGAAAAATCTATAAAGACTAAAGAAATATGGAACCTACCCGGCCAAGCACTTTCGCAGGCTGCAGTTCAATGATCTAAATACATATTTGGAGGCAATCTTACACAAGTCTATTACTCATCTCATCATCATCATCATCAGCCTATATATATATATATATTATATATATATATATATATATACAGGGTGGAAAGTTAAAACGGGGCAGTAAGGGCAGCTACTAGATCCCTTGCCACCACGCAAAAATGGCATTAGGATTTCATTCCTAACTTTTTAAGTGATGGCAATCTACATTCACATATTTTTGAAAAAAAGTGCAGTCAGCGAGAAAATCATTAATTTTGACGATATTTTTAGGGTTCCGTAGCCAAAATGGCAAAAACGGAACCCTTATAGTTTCGTCATGTCCGTCTGTCCGTCTGTCCGTCTGTCCGTCTGTCCGTCTGTCCGTATGTCACAGGCATTTTACTCGAAAACTATAAGGTGTATTTGAATAAAATTTTGAGGATAGGTGTATTTTGTTAGCCGCTACATAGTTTTGTAATTAAAATGACAAAAAAAAATTTTTTTAGGGGTGCACTCCATACATAAAACTAAAAGTTTAAAAAAAAAAATCATTGTGACCCCCCGTGTGGCACCATCAATCGTTAGGCCTTTCAAAATAAATATAAGGTTTCTTAGCATTTTTTTTGATTAAGTGAATAGGGTCGGAGATAATCGCCCCGAAAGTCACTAAAATTCTGTCCCCCCCCCTCTAATTTTTGAACGGTGTATTTTAAAAATATGGAAAAATTCATGGACATAGGGCTTATTAATTTCATTCACCGAAAATTGTTTTGAACAAGTTCGGTTCAGAGGTTTTCGAGATATTGCTGAAAAACTGCCTTCCTCAAAGAAAAGGACGTAAGTGCCGTAAAATTTCTGTGACGATACGACCTTTTTAATAGGCACGGAACCCTTCGTTTTGCGTGGTCCGACACGCACTTGGCCGGTTTTTTTTTAATCCATTCGATCCTATTCCTATTAAGGATCATATAAGGGATATATAAGGGATTCCCATACTCACTGTATGGAAAAAGTTTTCTTTGATTTCTGGGCGTTCTAATAGTCAAACCTTAGTCGGTCCCAAAGAGTATTTTGATCCTTAATAGGAATGGGATCGAATGGCATTAAAAAAAATATCGTCAAAATTGATGATTTTCTCGCTGACTGTACTTTTTTTCAAAAATCTGTGAATGTAGATTGCCATCACTTAAAAAGTTAGGAATGAAATTCTAATGCCATTTTTGCGTGGCGGCAAGGGATCTAGTAGCTGCCCTTACTGCCCCGTTTTAACTTTCCACCCTGTATATATATAAGTAAACTCGAAACAAACGCAGTTGTTTGGAGTCCCCACGAAAAACACTACACGATTCTAATAGAAAAAGTCCAAAAATCCTTCATAAGGTTCCTCTATAAGAAGTTATATGGCTTTTATCCCCTTCTTTATCCCACGCTATTCGTTTTAGGTATGGTAGACTATACATCCTTAGAGTCGCGTAGAAATATGTACTTAATAAAATATTTTTTTCAATTAATTCGGGGACAAATAACAAATCCACCATTATTACAACAAATGACACTGCGGGTCCCCCGTCTCTCCGCGAAACAACTACGGCCCCGTAGCCATGGTCTCTTTGATGTACCTTCAGGCCGGACACGCCTGCTTGCTACGTCCCCTCTTCATCAGGCACTGACGTTACTTAACAAGATCCTGATCAGCGACCACAAACTAGACATTTTTTTAACGACAGAAACTAAATTCCTAACTGAATCAAATCGCTACATTGAAACCATCGTTACCACTAGCTCCATTACCTAATATGCGCAATAGTACTTAAATTTATAATGCTAAAATAATTAATTAATTGACATTGCCTAAGTTTGACCGACGTATTCTTGATAAATTGTTTGTTTATATTCTACTCTTATCATAATGTCTTGACTTTATCCGAAATTGTATTATTATGACATTAAACAATAATTATAATATTAAACAATAATTGTAATTCCTCGATTCATTTATATTTCAGTGACATTTAATCAATTATTTTACTCCCTAGATCTCTCTTTTAAATTATAATGTTATTTTAAATTGAATGTACTTATTATATAATAATAATTTCACTGTACCTCATATTATATAATGCATGTTAGCTATTAAAAAATACAACGCAGATTAGCACGTAAGGCTTGACTGTTAGTGTTAATTGTATGCAATAAATAAATAAATAAATGCAAATAAATAAGTCCCACTGCTGGGCACAGGCCTCCTCTCATGAATATTTAGAGGGAATACTCAAGCTAATTTAGGTAATACTTGTAGGTACCTACTACTTATATAAATTATGTATGAGTTGAATGTATCGCCAATTTATGGCTCCTACTCTATTTTCACCCTCAGGTGTAATTGCGTAACTTTTCTAACGAGTGTTAGGACAAATCATTTCCGTGTCATTTCCTCTTGAAATGTACCTAATTGAGATCTACCGTACGTACGAAGCGTAACGCAGTCGACCCGCAATTCTTATGTCGAAGTAATAATTCACTGTCATACTATGTACTTATTCAGCTATAACTTAATACGCCACTGCTACCAAAAAACAACACACGATTCCAATAAAGAGAACATAAATTTGTCAGCGCTTTCATCAGAGATCCCGTGCCCAAATCGAGATATTTACAATCTATGCGCGCGACCCCCGTTGGGTGGGAAATTTATGTAAAATCAATGCAACAAATAAAGAACGATGCGATGCGGTGGTAAATATCCGGGCACGTCACAATTAGTACACGTCCCGCTGGGGCAGGCTGGGCTTAGGGTTTGCAATTTCCGTCCATTTTTAGTAAATTCGAATAATATATTCAGTAAATATTCCGTTATTCGAATATTTCGTATAATTTCGAATATTTCCGATATTAAACAAAAATAACAAATAACATTGTATTCAAATTAAAAGAAAATCTGAAAATCATTATAAATACACATTTGTTAAATTTAACACTAACAAATAGTACCTGTCTGGACGCCAAACGCCAGTTTCGTAAAACTCGGCACAAGCCTTCCTACCACTTATAACTCTAGTCGACCGCTTCACTGTGTTTTTATTTTTGTTATAATTTTTGTCAGGATGTCGCCCTCGACGGATACGTCTGGGAGGACATCATCATTATCATCATCATAATGACAAAAAAATATTTTTAATATTATTCGAAATATTAATTTTATTCGGATAGTAAACCCTGCGTTAAATAGTGTTCATGGCGAATATTCAGATAATATGAATATTTGAATATTCGGATTGCAAACCTATGCTTATCTGCCATATTATTCACATTACGATACTTCAATCTAACGTATCTTTTTATATATCATCAAAAATAATTTTCAAGTTCGTAGGTAAGTAATTTAATTACTTTTGTATGCAATTTTCTCAATTTCTATGAGATTATTGTTAAAGTCCCCTTCTTTCAAATAAAAAATATTATCGAAATCGCTACACGTGATAACAAAAATATCGCTGAAGAACAAACATACTTACCTACTAGGTTGTAGACTTGGACTTGGCCGGTTTTTAAACACCACAACGATGACAACTAATTATATATACGTCCTGCCGGATGGAAAGCGAAAACCGTAGACAATGGACGCTTTGCGCTCTTTAGCCTGGAGCCTCTCACAGACTGGCGGCGCGGCCTGCGCCAAAGACATAACTGACAAGTTTACTATTGACCGCCACCGCAGATCGCGCCAGTGTGATTCAGGCTTAAATCACACTGACGCGGCCTGCGGTGGTAGTCAATAGTAAACCTGGCATTAAGTGTCAAAAATATTGGCTGCCACGGCAGGCCGCGCCAGTCTGTCATATACACAAATACAGGTCCCTCACTCTATACCATATTATACTACTCTTTGCTCTATACAGAGCTTCCTTTTTAGACGAAAGTATAGATAAATAAGAAGCATGCTTCTTATTTATCTATGACGAAAGGTATTGTTTTTAATACAAAAAATCCAAAAAAAGAACTCTATTTGACTTGATCATACAAAGCTGTGGCGTCACTAGTCTGTAATTCGCTTTGTATTATCCGAGCGTTTTTGACGTTTCATTAAAAGTCAGTCAAATACTATAGTACCTTACGTAAGATGATTTCTACACAACTTTGATCGTGTAAAGAACACTGACAGTGACGGATCTTATGAGGATCTCGTTTTAGCCTTTCCGGTAAACCCTCAAATACTTACCTACATCACATCAAACAATATAAAGTGAAACCCCTCTCGTCATACTTAGAGAGAGAAATTAACAATTTCTCAATGAACAAACAGCGTATTAGTAGTAGTAGAACAAAGCATGTAACCACTACTTAATCAAGTACTCGTTGTACGTCAACTTTGGATCCTGCCAACATGTTAGGTACCTAACATGGTAGGCCGACTTCAAAAAAGGCGGAGGTTCTCAATTCATCGGAATCTTTTATTTTTTACTAGCTTCTGCCCGCGACTTCGTCCGCGTGGAACTCGCTTATATCATAGCTCCATACAAACTTTCGCCCCCCATTTCACCCCCTTAAGTAATGCTTCCCGGGATAAAAAGTATTCTATATGTTAATCCAGGCTATACACTATAATATACAGCTGAACGGAATAAGATGAATTTTGGTATACATATTATGTAGGTACCTATACCAAAATTCATCTTATTCCGTTCAGCTGATTTTGCGTGATTGAGTAACAAACATCTAAACATCCAAACATCTAAACTTTCGAATTTATTATATTAAATAATTAATAATATAATATAATAATTTAATATATATTATTAATATTATAGATATATTAATAATATATAATTTATAATAAATAGTAGGACGTTACCCCGATTACCTACCTACTCGATGACGCCTGGACAGATTTGCAAAACTTTTTTTTTGTTTGAAAAGGTATCCTTCTCAGAATTATCAGGTCAGGATCTGATGATGGGATCCTGAAGAAATCGAGAGAACCCTTGAAAATTTTACAGGTACACTTGAAGTTATTTGGGTAGGTACTGATTTGAAGTCGGTTAAAACTTTGTTATTAAAAAGTAAATCACAAAAAAATATTGAAACACGCATATCTACTAACGTGACATACTGAGAATATAACTAGGTATCTTTGGATTACCGGTTGCCGACTTGCGAGCGGTTTACAAGCGAATCGATCAGTGAACGTGCTCACAGCGAGGTCGCAGCGAGTTCGCGGCGAGCTCGCGGCGCATACCTCGGCGAATTTGCCGCGGCGCACATACCGCCATGATCGTGAATGTTTGTGTGTGACTATTTAAAACGCTGATTGTTTGTGTGTGACTATTCAAAACGCTGATTGAACACCGTGTGCTGTTGCGCCCCCGCGGCGATCATGCGGCGCTTTCGCGGCAAACACGTTGCCGCGGTGTACGTGGCGAGCTCATTGAACAATCGCGTCGCTCACACATAACACGCTCGTAATCGCCATGTGATAAAGCTCAATAGTATCTATCTATCTATCTATCTATCTTCAGTGGCTTACCGACCCAAAGTGGGTCTTGGCCTCCGACAGGAGTTGTCGCCACTTGACCCGATCTTGCGCCATCTCCCTCCAGTTCATGGCCCCAAGGTCGCGCAGGTCCAATTCGACGACGTCGCTCCAGCGATGCCTGGGAGCCTGGGACGTCCGACGGGTCGCCGCCCTACCGGATGCCCCAGATATGCCCGTTTGGTATAACTCACTTATTATATTTATCTATAGGTAATAATCGTGTTTCATCCGACTATCTGCCACTTTAGGGACTATGCGAGAAGGAGCGGGGCAGCAATAAATATAATAGTCGCATCATCGCGGCAGGTGAAGGGCGCGCATATGTTTTCTTCTTGGCGGTAGTAGGACGTGACTTTAACCGTGTGATTATTAGTATTATTTTAGTACGTTATTGTTAATTTAATGCATAATACTAATGTATATTAGTGTGTGCATAGAGGAGTGTTGATGCCCACACTTATGTATGGTAGTGAAGGTTGGGTGTGGCAGAAAAGACATCAAATTCGAGTGAATGCAGTAGAAATGAGAGCGTTGAGAAGTATGTGTGGAGTGAAATTGAGTGATAGAGTCAGAAACAGTGTGATATGAGATAGGTAAGTGTGGAATGGACGGAGACATAGTCACGAAAATTGAGAAGGGTATGTTAAGGTGGTTTGGGCATGTAGAGAGGATGGATGAAAGAAGATTAACGAAGAGAGTGTATATAAAAACAGTGGAAGGGCAAGTTGGAAGGGGAAGACCTTAGGCGAACTTTCTCCGATCAAATTGGAGAAATGTTACAAAAAGTACCCTAAACCGACGAGCATGTATGAGAAATGTTATGAAGGTGAGTGAAGCGAAAGTGGTTTGTCAGGATCGTAGCAAAACTAGCAAATGTAGATCCGTGATCTCCGCCTACCCCTCTGGGAAAGAGGCGTGATTATATGTATGTATGTATGTATATTATTTGTCATATGTCCAAAAAACGATTTCACAATTAAATACGACTTTTGTGTCATCCTGCACGGCTATCACAAGACGGCGCGCGAGCTTTCTCGCACTATCCGTCTCTCTCTCTTATTAGAAAACTTAGAAAGAGAGGTATAGTGCGAGAAAAATCGAGAGAGCTCGCGCGCCGTCTTGTGATAGCCGTGCTGTATTTAGATACTTTGTTTCACATTTATTTACAATACTGTTGCAAATTGAGAAGCACTATAAAACAGTAAGTAATCAATGTAATCCCAATAACTTAAAATGAATGTATAAATAAATTACAGTGAGTACATAATATAAAGTATTTACGTATCGAAACTCACTGAGCAGGATGATATATAATTGGAAAACTTTTTTTACCAATTATTTCGGTTCTGCGACTTCCGATTCCATCGAAGTAACGATGTTTACATTCCGATTAACCAGAAAATTATTTTTATAAATGTATTTATTTTTTATTTTTTGTATGGCAATATATCCCATAGTTCATGTCATGTAATTTTCTTTAGCAAATGCACAATATATGTGACGCACGTCGAAATTGGATGGCTATATAAAACAATAAATGAAGAAAGATCACATTTAGTCTTTTTTATAAGCAAGTATAAGTTTTGGCGGCTGAAATTTTGCATATTTGTTAGAAATGTAGAGCCGGCATCCATAAAAATTACAAGCTCAAACTCGCTGGGGGCAGATTCACTAAGGTCATCCTGGCATGGCATTTCTATATCGCATTTTTGCCCTGAAATTATAAGTGAATTGTCTTGGTGCGTGCGCTACCCCTTGCGTTAGCGCGTAGCCAAGTGTGTGTAAACGAAACGTTATTTTGAGATGGATTGAGATTGCAATATGGACTATAATTATTAATTATTAGGTACTCAGGACAAGCTATGGTAATAATAATACCAAGACCGAGCGAGATGGTAGTATACAAATCTCAATAAGTGTGACAGAAAGGGAAATATCATTCGTTGTCCTTGTCGTAGCTCCATTTCTTTTTGCCGTAAGTCGTAACTGAGTTAGTATGAGGTTGCGGCAAATAAACCATTACCCGCTCAAATTAAGTAGCTTGTTTAAGCCGTCAGCCATTTTAAGACCAGTTCTTAATTTAGCTGCCTTTCCGTCCCTTATGGTCGCAACGCGTATAGCTCCTCTGTAGAAACCTATACTCTAAGGATTGCAATGAGCTATACTTACTCCGTATTATTCTAGGGGTCTGAAAATTGATACAGGGACTCCTTGTTATAAATAATAAAATACATATTTCAGGATTTTTAGTAAATTACCCCTCACCATTTAAATTAGGGGATGGAAGTTTATATAGGTTTCCCATGCACTTCTTTAGAAATTGATTCACAAAAAGGAATGAGATCCCACCAAAAAACATTACATGTAAAGTGATTGCCAAGATTCCCTAGCCTAGCTCATATAGCTTTCAGCGTTAAAAAGATAGCAGATTGCAAGTAGCGCCAAGCTTCCTATACCCCACACGGCTTACTTCTACTAGCCACGCCCTACAAATTCTATATTTTGGCTATAAAGTATAGACCCGTCGCATATCATCATAAATTCATACCGTATGCACGCGCGAGAGTCTATGCGGCGATCGGGATGTGTCCAACAGAGCTATACTTTTTAGCCAAGATCGTAGATAAATATAATCTTTAATTTAACCTTTCCGAGGTGCAATGGTGAGCGGATATAATATTTTCATATTAAAATCGAATTCATTTCTTATTATCGTGTGTTCAATTTTAATCAATTTATATTGTATTTTGTACCTAATTAAATTGGATCCCAAAAGTTCGGGTCGGGAGTTTGTTTGCGGCGCAGGAATTTGTCGAAACATTTTCAACTCAAAAAGATCTCGTGAATTAAGTCAACCAGAAATACAAGATTGTTTCCGTTCAATACATCTAATCTCTCAGATGGGTATTCGTGCCGAAACGATCCTCTTTTATTGGCATCTCTTTGTTGAAGCATTCGACATTTTCACATACCCGCGCGTCATTACTACCCGACCTTATATGAATTTCAAACCTTACCTACGCTTAATCTGAAAGCCAAAACGAGAACTACAATGTAAACATGAAATTCATTTTTAATATGCAACGAAATACGAAACCCGTTTTATATGCAACAAGTTGACCCGAGGATCTCGTTCTCAGACGCCAGTTTAGCTCCGTCTTTGCTCTTATCTACACTGCTCAGACTCAAGCACCGTATGATACCGTGTACTTTTATTGTGGCATCGTTTGACATTCTTTATTTGCATACCGACATAACTTGCGATGACATCTCTAACTCGCGTAGTAGCTATAACTGGATGCGATAGTGGATTAGGGTATGCTTTGGCCGCGCGAACGGCCCGAGAGGGTCTGGTGACGGTGGCAGGGATGTTGAATGGTGTGAAGACCAACGCGGCGGAGTCTTTGGCCAAATTAACCGTTCATCCTTGCCCGTTGGACGTGACCAGTGCAGACAGTGTTGCTGGATTTCGGGAGTATGTCAATGGATTGCTTCAAGATAACCCCAATTACAGTAAGTCCAATTTTCACATTTTACTGATTTCGTTTGCTTTTTTACAGAAGTTGTAATGAAAAAAAATGTTATTTATGTCTACAATATGGGCTATGGGTATTTATACTACGGTACATTAAATATGTAAGTACCTTCATACAAAATAAATAAGAAATTAAGGGACTATCTTACAAAAATCGAGGTAGCCAAATAGTAAGCTCAACAAGATTTGGGACACGATATATTTAATAGATAAATGGTTAAATACATAGAAGACATCCAAGACTCCAAATGAAATACTCATACTCATCCATCACACAAATTTTGTCCTTACTGGGATTTTAACCGAGGACCTTCAGCTTCGCAGGCAGGTTCACGACCCTGGGAAAAACTGGTCGTCATCTCCACTTATCTCCACTTATAATAAATCTCTAAATTAAAAAAAGAATCAGCCAGTATCATTTTATACATTGTTCTGTCACGAATGATCTCAGTTTCCCATGAACGGAAAAACATGAAACATTTTTTATAGGTACATTATTATTCTGGCTTCCGCTTAGGATAGTTTTTACGCGACTGCGACAATTAATTAATTTTCCGAAATATTGGACCTCTTTAAATTTTTCGTTTCTTTTTCTAATTTATATATCGCCGCCACATCTGTAAGCTGTCTGAAACGTCAAAATGGCAGAATCGCTTTGTCTTTTACCTATTAATAATTTATAACCGGACTACGATGGATATTTACGAAACGAATACCAAAAGATCAAGCATAAAAAATAAATATATTCTAATATGATAACTTATATGCGCTAATTTCGTATTCAGGCCCTAATTGCAATAAATGTATCAACAAATTTGAACAATTTGTAACACGAATTTGTTTTTTTTAATGGCGTGGCGCTCAGCGCGTTCAGCCAAAGTACCTATGAGGAACGGGATTAAAAGAAAATACGGATATATCGAATATGTAGAAGATAAGCGAAAGACCAGGAAAGAGTAGTATAATGTATATTATATTAAATTTTGATATTATTTAAAGACTAAAAATTATATAAGGCTTTAAATATTCCTATACAAGGATGAGTCATTTATATACAGGAGTGAAGGAACGTTTTTACCTTTAAACCATATGTTTTGACTAAGACAAATTACTACAAACAGCCAAGTGCTCACGTTCAAAGGCCTAGCAATTTGTCACAACAACTTGCTATAGTTAGACTGGTTAAGAGTGAATGGCTGTCTCTTTCCAATTATTGCAAGTTGGTGTGACAAATTGCGCCCGTTTGTAGTGAGCCACACTGGCGCGGCCTGCGGTGGCGGTCAATAGTAAATTTGACAGCTAATGACAAGTCTCTATTTGGCTGCCGCGGCCAGGCCGCGCCAGTCTGTGAGAAGCTTAAGGCCTGGACCACACTGGCGCGGCCTGCGGTAGCGGTCAATAGTATAGTGAATTTGACAGCTAATAACAAGTTTATTATTGACCGCCGCGGCCAGGCCATGCCAGTCTGTGAGAGTCTTAATGCCTGCAACACACTGGCGCGGCCTGCGGCGCCGGTCAATAGTAAATTTGACAGCTAATGACAAGTTTACTATTGACCGCCGAGGCCGGGCCACAGAAACACCAAGTTGGCGGCGGAGTCTATGTTTGTAAAAAAACCGGTCAAGTGCGAGTCTGATTCGCGCACCGAGGGTTCCGTCTTGCCCCACCGATTAATTTTGGAAAAAGCTTATCTATAAAATCATGTAACTCAGCCATAAGGAAGCCCTTTTCGTTTCAAACAATCCATACTAATTTTATAAATGCGAAAGTAACTCTGTCTGCTGTCTGTTACCTTTTCACACTAAAATAAAACCGCTGAACTGATTGAGATGAAATTTGGTGCAGAGATACTTTGAATTCCGAAGAAGAACAAAGGATAGTTTTTATCCCAAAATTAATTACCTAAGGGAGTGAAAAGGGGAGGGGCGAAAGTTTGTATGGAGTTACGATATAAACGAGCTCCGCGTGGACGAAGTCGCGGGCAAAAGCTAGTATAAATATAAAAACATTATGAAACCCGACTAAGGGCGCTGACACTTAGAAATGCTGAGTTCAACCTGTCGATGGCAGGGCAGCAAAGAGAAAATATATTTTTAATCCGACTACTTTTTTTTGATTTCTATATGGATTTATATGATTGGATTTTTATGACGGGTTCATAATGTGTTATTTAGGAATTTCTATGACCTTATTCTGTTTTCGTGATCAGAGCAGCTTTGTGATATCATTAATATTGTTTCACTTTCACATAAGTATTAGGCGTGAATTATACAGAGACGGTGTAAGGCGTAAGGTGAAGGCGCGGCGCAGGCGCAGCGCAGGCATGTTGCTGCTTCAAAATATTGCTAATACAATGGAATAAGGTTCAACGTCTCTTCGCCTCTTCATCGAGACCGTGGCCGTATCCGTTCCACGCCTGCGCTGCGCCTGCGTCGCGCCTTATAGGCGACGTGCGACGTGAATTACACTCGACCGGCGCGGCGCAGACACCGCGTCGCTTGAGTGTAATTCACCAATGGAATATTTTTATGGACTTTGGTTTATTGGCAATACAAGAATAATTTATTTTTAGTAGATACCTATTTTTAAGCACTATTGGACTAAAGTTGGCTATCACTCTCCTATCCACTGGAATATTATTGTATTTTTAAACGTTGACTCCACATTTCAGATCTATACGCAGTCGTTAACAATGCTGGTGTCATGACGATTGGTGACTACGAGTGGCACACACCCACTATGATCGAAAACACTATTAACGTCAACCTACTCGGTGCCATGAGAGTGACTTCAGCTTTCCTGCCACAACTTAGGAAGAGCGCCTCTGAGGTAAGACGAGACAACAATGCCGGCATAACGGTAAGATTACGAGTGACATATCAGGTATGATCGAGAACAATATTAATCAGTAGCAGAAATAATACAAAATATCCTGTAAAAAAAATCATTTATGGTACAAGTATCATATTGCCAACTATATTTTTTGCACGGTCATCCTACTCGTGTTTAAGACGATTTAGTTTTGTGGACCGCTAGATGGCGCTGTCACGAATATAAACTAGATAACGGTTGTTCGATTCAAATTACTTAGGACAGAGCCGTCTTGTCGTTTAAATTGATTGGTAACCAAGTGCTAAGACGCCTCTGATAAGGTAGAAGTACTAGTGCCCGACATGTCAACAGAAAATACTTATTTGAATCACGATATTATGCTCATTTAAGATGTATTAAACAGTTTCATACGGTTTGGGAGACGAGGTATTTACTCAAGTTACTGATATGGAATTCGTTTCATATGGTGATCTTATAAAAAATCCTGATAATATAAGAATTAGGTAATCAATCCGAATGTACGAGTAAATGGCAGTCCCAATAGATGTAATTTCAGTACAAATGTCATGAATGACAGACTGACATTTATTGGGACTTGATGGTTTAACTCATTGTCCCAATTGATGGCAGCTGGTTTTAACAAATATGTTCATACATAACTTATAAATAAGTTATTTGTCTTGAAATTGTAATAAGAAATATTGAAGTCACTAACATTTAGTAACTTAAAAATGATGTCGTGATCATTCTTAGTTTAGTACCGCGTCGGGCACTAGTACTTCTACCTTATGGTCCACTGTAGGTGTATAGATACACTACCTGCTCGCAATCCAGGGGGAGCCGTGGCATACAATTACAGCCGATTTCCATCCTGTAGGTCCATTCTATAAACCTACTTGGTGAACGATTTTTTAAATTAGGTCCGCAGATAACCGCCTGCATGCAAACTTACAACTTCTTTAAAATCCATTAAATCCATCCTTTTTATATAATATTATTAAGAGCCTTTAAGTGTCCCACTGCTGGGCAAAGGGCGTCCCTCTTTTTTTTCCACACATCCCTGTCCTGGGCAGCCTCCCACCAGTTTTGATCAAAGACGTCAAGCTAGTCTCGCCATGTCCTACGTGGTCTACCGCGACGCCGTATTCGGTTATGTGCGACCCACACTTGGTGGTAATTGTAGCCAATAACGCTTCTGGCATGCGGCAGATGTTCCCGGCCCAGTCCTATTTAAGTTTGGCGGCTGTGTGAGCTACGTCAACGCTCTGAGTTTTGGAACGCAGTATTGTATTTTTAATGCGATCCGTTAATTTCACGCCCAAAATACTGCGTTTCATGACTCTCTGGCAAATCTTGAGGGCCGTTTTCTGAACTTTTGGCAAAGACCAGGTTTGGGCAGGATCGGAAGAATTTAATTTAGTGTTTTAATTATATCGTAAGGTTTCCCTGCATGCACTTCATACTATCCATATGAATCCTATCCTACTAATGTTATAAATGCGAAAGTTTGGATGTTTAGATGTTTGTTAATCACGCTTAAACGGCTCAACCAATTTGGATGAAATTTTGCACGAAGATAGTTCAGAGCCTGGATTAAAATATGGTATAGTTTTTATTCCGGGGCCACGCAGACGAAGTTGCGGGCGTAAGCTGGTATTATATAAATGCGAATAAAACTCTATCTGTCTGCTACCTTTTGACGCTCAAACTGCTGAGCCCATTGAGATGAAATTTAGTATGGAGATAGTTGGAATCCCGGGGAAAGACATAGGTAGCTTTCATCCCGAATATCATTCCCTAAGGGGGTGAAATGGGGGCGTAAGTTTGTATGAAGCTACGATATAAAACAATTCCACGCGGACTATGTCGCGGGCAGAAACTAGTATAGTACCTACAGATATCGAATGCCTTTTATGTTATATACCGTCCGCAAAATTAATTATAAAACGGCGTACGATAGGTACCTACACGTGCGGGAAATTAATTCCCAACTCGTGTCTCTAAACGTCAACGACACTAAATTTGTCGGAATTAGGTTACTTTCCGAATTTATTCTATTGAAATTAAATATTTTTAGTAATATTTTCCCATCTATTTCACACCTGAACGCTAACAAAATCCATTGAGCCCAAACCCAGCGAGTTGTATTAGTAGATATGATTTAGAAGTTGCCATGGCGACTTTCTGTCTTTATCGTCAGATCAGCTCGGTGGTGAAAAAATATTGCAGTGGCCGATTACAGGCTGATAATAATCAAATGATGATAAATTAATTTGAGAAAAAGTCTGTGACGTGATACTTTGGGAAAAGTTTTTTGCCCATACATTGGTAATCCGAAGTTTATACTAGGGAAGGGGGAATTTCGCGCAAATGGAAAGCCATTTATAAAAGTGTGTTACATAAGTTTCTTAAAATATCACGCCGTTAGCCTGCGAATGTCAAATGACGTTTTGTATGGAAATCGAACTACCTTAAGTATGCCAAATGACAGCTCAATAGGATGTCAGGTGGCTGAAAAACAGTTTGCAGATGAAGGGCGATTTAGAAACTTAAATACTTAGTTACCTACTCGTACTTAGATACATCCGAACAGTGCAGTAAAATCTTGTAATAATCTTGCCCAATTTGGAATAAACGAAACAAAAATCGAAACTATTTCGACATTAACTTTCCACGTAATTCTCGTTTAATGTATTTAGATAATGTTTTTTTTCTTCAGAGCAGATCAAGACCACGGATAATCAACGTAGCGAGCCACTGCGGATTGCAGCCCCTGCCTGGTTTCGCTCCGTACTCCGCCAGCAAAGCGGGCCTGCTGGCCTGGACACAAGCACTGCGTCTGGAGCTACAGACACATGGGCTGAAAGCTGTGGCATTTGTGCCTGGTAAGAAGTTTAGCGGATTGCCAAGCAAACAGCTGGACTAAGGACTGTATAATCATGGTTAAAATGTATTGGACGTTAAGTTTAGAGTGACGCGGGCACATGGACTGAAAGCTGTGGCGTTTGTACCTGGGTAAGATGTTTAGCGGACTGTTGACTGGTACAGGGATGACTATAAGGGTGGTCGTGAACGTTTTGTTTGCGTGGTTTGAATCTACGGGCACATGGAACCCAAGTAAGTAGTGTCTTTAGTTCCTGGTAAGGTACCGAACTTCTGTTCAAACAGCGGGAATAAAAAATACATAAACGTCATGTTCGAGCGATGGGCACAAGGATTTTATAGCTGTTCGTCCCTGGTAAGATACTGACTGAACTTCAATTAAAAGAGCGGGAGCAAAGATAATCATAGACACGTGTATTAGAAACTACTTTCATAAGTTCGGTTCTATGAGTATTTGCACTTCAAGTTATGGTTATTTCATGGTACATAAGATATTTACTACAATTCAAGCAAAGACTGACCGCAGTAAAGTCTGGCAAACGCAAGTTGGACCAACAATCAAGCTTCTCACAGACTGGCGCGCCGCGACCGTCATTATTAACTTGTCATTAGCTGTCAAATTTACTATTGACCGCCACCGCAGGCCGCGTCAGTGTGATTCAGCGGTAGGTAATACTAAACGGTATTATACTAACGCATAGTACATTAATTGACCAACCAGTGTTGCCGCGTGATTGAATCTAGTGTGGGTTCAACTTACGTTTGTATATAAGTAGTTATACCTTTACCTAGTTAACCAGGAAATTACGTGATTAAATTCGACGTCTCGCAAAAACAAATAATATCAACTATAATGAAAGAAAATGACGTAATCATCTTAGTCACGAGGCAGTAACTACCCTTCGTTCAACTGTCAAATTACCAAAAACCACTTAGTTAAATTGGTAGCACACAAGCCGGTGGTTTTACTTAATCTTGATACAGGCTATAACCGGGAGGGGATAGTAAAAGGTTACTTAGGTACCTATATTATAGTTGTTACATATTCTTTACTGCAACAGGAATAGAGTTTACTTTTGATTAACACGGGTTAAAAGAAGACCAATTTCTTAAAACAAATTCTAATAGGTAGTTATCGTTCATATCCAGCCAAGCGTGCATAGTTTTTTTGGACTTTTTTATGCCTTTTCTTTTACGCCTATTCAAATAGAGAAACTATATTCATGCAAGTATAAAATTTACCTACTATGTGTATTGAAAGCTCAGAAAAAAGTTATTTATAGTATACAAGCTTTTGCCTGTGGCTTTGGCCGCGTGAACTCTCGTATCAATTTCCACCCTCGATTTCATCCCTTTGAGGTATGATTTTTGGAATAAAGTACAACACATAAAATTGTATCTTAATCCATTCTACCGTTTATGAGACATTGAGCAACCAACTTCCAAACTTTCGTATTTATAATATTAGTATAAGATAAGATTAATAAGATAAATTAAAAATAAATGTTAAATATAAGTGGCTAAGGTACCATTATCTAGACACACGGCAGTGTGTCCGCCAAGTTCGAGCAAAAAAAGCGACACACCGGCCGTGGGTTACATTACACGAAACATTTCGGGCCAATTTCGACCACCCTATAACTCAAAACATATTTTATCTACGCATATGAAATTTCGAGTGTCTGTTGACATCCCCTTAATTGTCTAGAATACAAAATTTCATTATTCTACCTATATCAGTTCTTGAGATATTGACGTCAGAAAATCGCTATTTTTACTATACACTCACTGACTCACTGACTCATCAAAAACCTAGACCACTTCCAATGGTCGTACTGACTTGAAATTTGGCATGTAGATAGGTCTTAAGGTCAAAGTAAAGGGAAAAATCTGAAAACGGCCAAGTGTGAGTAAGTTTTAAAAATAGCGAAGGTGTAACTTTGTTCTACTATGAAGTCATAATGAACTAAATGGGTCTATCTTCCAATGGTCGAACCGACCTGAAATTTGGCTCGAAGGTTTGTCTAGGATGAAATAAAGTAAAAATCTGAAAACGGCCAAGTGTGAGTCAGTTTCGAAAACAACGAATGTGTAATTTTGTTCTACTATAAGTAGGTATGGAGTGGAAATGAGATAAGACGTATTTAATGATGTAACTTGGCAAGTTTTAATAGAAAATTATATACTTGACACATTGCAGTCCAAAGGTGTCGATTCATTGCATTGAAAAGGTGTGTGGTGTGTGAAAACTTGCCAAGTTACATCATTAAAAAGTACTGAAAATAATAAATGTTATCAGGAAACTGCTAAAAAAACCGGTGTGCGTTTCTCTGACTATTATAATTTTAGTTATTTCTATGTAACGTGATACTTATTCAAAATGTACCTTAAAAACTGCTGGAAATCAAGTGTGCATTCCTATAACTATTTATGATTTGAGGTATTTTTATGGAACTTGGTACTTATTCAGATCTCACTTCTTTTATAGGCGAAGCATTCCCATAGTATCGAACTTGGCAGCCTTTCCCATTTATGTTTTTGATGGGATGTATTTTAAATACAACATCTGATCCTAGCGGGTCTTTCTATAACTGCCAAATTACTCCTTATTTCTGAACGCCTTTTTTTATAGTAATTTTTCTTAATTTTTAGGTGGTTTCATCGGCTCCAGCAACATATTGTCAGCACAAACCAGCTACAGCAACGACATGCTCGAACATTTAGACACAGAACAACGATCCTACTACGAATCGAGAATAAAAGCTTTAAACGACTACTTACAGAACGCCAGTCACCAGTCAAGCTATGACTCTTTAAAAGATATAAATATAATTGAAACATTTGCTAGGGCTTTAACAGATGACGATCCTAAGATATTGTACAAAGTGGAATGCTGGAGATATGCGTTTTATTACAGTTTGTTGAAACTGCCGCTTTCAGAAAGTGCGCATCATTGGCTTATAAAGAAATTTCTCCGTTTTCCAGATGTTAATTAAGGTGATATTTATGTTCAAGTGTTTTATTTTATTTATGACATATATCTCTCAGACCTGGTGCATCACGTACCTACTTAAAACTCTCGAAAAATTACTAGTTATACTTTGTAGTTGGCAACCAAAACTCACGAAATGAAACGTAGACAAAAGTGCCTAATATTGATTGTATGACAAGGGTCTAAAATAAGCCATATTGCCTAGTCACCACGAGATGGTTATTTTCCCGAACGAAGTGAGTGAAAATTGTTCCAGTGGAAATATGGCTTTTATTTAGACCAGAGTTACACTCTACTTTTCACATTGACTGCGAGAAAATACTAAAAATAAAGATTATCCATCGACAATCAATAATGTCTGTTTAATATTTACATCAGTCCACCTTGTGGGGGGCCTACCCACGCCGCGCCTTCCGGTACGTGGTCGCCACTCGAGAACCTTTCCGCCCCAACGGCCATCGGTTCTACGTGCAATGTGCCCCGCCCACTCACACACGCCCGCGGGAGTCCGCTGGATGCGGTTGGCGCGGGATCGGTCAATTTGGAACTCTCTGGGGGAGGCCTATGTCCAGCAGTGGACGTCTTTCGGCTGATATGATGATGATGATGATGAATATTTACATGAATGAACTGATAGAGGCACGCAGCAGGGCCGCAGTCGGGCGTCACGTAGCAGGCGTATGCGCCAATAATCTTAGCTACGCTGACGACGTGGTTCTGCTGAGCCCTCCCGGGACTGAGGATGCTGATATCAATATGCGAGCGTCATGCTGCACTACACGGACTTAAGTATAACGTGAAAAAGTTCGAGATAATGGTATTTAAGTACCTACAACGACGGGTCATTGCTAAGTATGAGAAGCAATATGTTGGCACGTCGGTTCGCTCACTACTTTGACCAAGTCTAAATTACCCTGTTTAAGGCCTATTGCCAGGAGTCCTACAATAGTCACGTTCACGTGGTTGTACCATTACACGAAGCGGTCGTTCAACAGACTCCGAGTACAGTACTTACTATTACTTATTCTGTGGTACAGTACAGTACGACAACGCGTTTCGTGCGATGTTATGGCTGCCGATGCCGTGGTGGTGTCGCGCGTCTGGTATGTTCGCCATGAACAGAGTGGACGACTTTTACGCAATTATGCGTAAGAGTAAAAGTGGTCCTTTGTCGGAAGAGTGAGCGAATCGACAAACAGTATTGTTAAGACCACGGCATGTTATTTTACGAGTAAGGTGTCAACTACGTCTTTGATGTGAAAAATGTTTAACTTTGAACTTTGAATTTTTATTTTAACTTTCAACTTAATTTTAACTTTGTAAATGTACCTAATGGGTTGATACCTAAATAAACAACAATGTATACTTATTATTATAATAAATTCCTAGGCGAAAAGATTGTTCAATTTGGCGGCATGTTTTTTTAATAAACTGCTTTGACAAGGGTACAAAATATTGACACCACGAATAAACGCCATTGACCGTCTATAGGCGCGTCCAAACGGCCGAGCGCGGCGGACAGCATACGGAGCGTAAGATAGCAGTCTATCCCGCTCAATCTCATAGCTTATGCCATGTATACAGTCAACCACGCTTGAACGTGTTTGAAATGAATTTCCTGATTCGATTTCTAGCTGTTGACTACTACCTACTTAAGGGCGCTTTTACGCACAGGCGTAATGCAATTTTCACGCGACTATGGCGTTTCCCGCCTGTGCCGCCGTACGGCCATAATCGCCTGACAGCTAGCGCGGCAACACGCCTGATGTGTGTAACCGCGGCCTAACCTAACGATATATTCGTGTATTATTTTTCATTTTAAATTATTATGCGCTGAAAATTTCATTAAAAAGACTTTGAGCACTTAAGTGTGAATAAAACCTTCTTTAGGCAGTATTTTTGCCCTCATGTTCAATTCACAAATACTCCTCGCAGTCGTCACGGTGTTTTCACTTTAGAACCTTCTGTAGAATTGCTTTTCTTTTGTTTCTTTTCCTTTATTCGGATAATATTTATTCTCTCGGCTATAGATGTCACTAAAGTCAAATTTGTACTTAGGTCCGGTGCAAACCCATCGGCACACGTCGGGTGGCGGGAACCGACCAGTTCCGGTAACGGTCCGGTAGCGTGCGCCAGCACTAACCTTGTATAATTTTTTTTTTTTTGCAGTAGCAACATTCATGGAAATGAACTTTGTGGTTATTTTCACGCAGCTTTCTTCTTAATTAAACTATATTATTGAAATAATTTTATTAATCGCAATAATATTACTACTAAATAAATAGCAAAGCAAAAAATAATCATAAGCAGATTTTACTTATCTATAAAAAATCTACACGGGCCTTCTCAATAGTTCTGGGAAATGGAATGGTATCTGTCAAGTGTCATTTATGATGTTTAGATAAATTTCAAATTTGTTTTATTTGAATTGAGTCCGTGAATGCGATTTGAATGGAATTCACGATTATTACTGTATTTTTGGAATTCCTGACTCGTAGTTTGCTTATTTCTCTGGACCCCCTGCTTTGTGTTATCGTAATTGCAATCGGAAGACATCAAATTATTAAATCTGAACATGTAATCGCGAAAATGCAATAAGTGTGTCGATTGCGATGAAATTTGTAAGTACTTACATATTTTCGCTTATTTAGGCATTTCATACAAGTTTTGAATCCGTATTTGGCCGATATAGCTAAAAACTCACTGCACTCTAATAGCTCGGCAATAATAGCTTGTATTTACCAAAAATTTATTGTTGACAGAAACTTGTTATAGATTTGTTGCCTCGATGCCAAATGAATACACCTAACAATATAATCTTAATTTCACAGAAACAAATAACTACCAAAAGATAATGAGGAAGCACTGGAAACAGATAATATGATAACATTCAGAATTTATAGAATCGGGATCCTATATGGGTTGATGTAGGTAACCTGAAGAAAAGATAAATATAAAGTATTGAAAAAAATATAGGAACAGGAAATGGAAATAAAGGAAATTTGTAGGTAGACTATATTTGACTAATGTTCATTTTGATTGAGTACAGACCTACAAATATGAATGTAAAATAAAGAAGTGTAAGTAAATATATTATTTTCAAATTAGTTTTTCATTTCTGATTTCTAATAGAGTATTAATCCATTATTTCGGAAACTACCAGAGTAAACTTATATAACAAACCTGCTCTGGTAGGATTTCGAAATGATGGATACAAATTGTTTCCATTAATTCAAATTCTCCTCACACATATAGGCATGTGTTTGAGGTATTTTGAAGTGAATGTATTCTTGCGACTCTAGATGGCGCTACTGCCAAAAATGTTGAGTGACAACTCTACTATTATATATTCAATATTCTCTTTGGCAGTCGTTTCCTGAAATGATACTTCTATGTGTGTTGTCTTATCTAGGAAATATATTGTTAGAGGTACCAGACATTACATACGTATACATACTAGCGTATTCAAGTCAAGCGACAGTGGGGACCATAGGTAGTGGAGACTGGGGTCAATTGGAACGCTTTTTACAAAAAGGGCTATAATGACCTCATGTTCTACATGATTTAGTTCTTATTGCCTTTAACATACCTACCTACCTACCTATAATTTGGGACTTGTTCTAGTAACGTTAACGATACCCACGTAATTTTTATTAATCATCAACAATTTTTTTGTCTTCTGCATTAAGCCTATTTTTTTTGGGTTCCGTACCTACCTCAAAAGGAAAAAACAGAACCCTTATAGGATCACTTTTTTGTCCGTCTGTCTGTCAAGACCCTTTATTTTTATTTTATTTTTTTTATTTATATTTTTATTTTTCGACACTCAAGGGAATAAATAATATAGGGTACTTTCCGTTGATCTAGAATTATGAAATTTGGCAAGTAATATTGTCTTACAAGTAGAGGGAAATGAAAACTACACATTTGTAATTATATCGCAAAAAAATATTTATCGCATAGTATTTATTTAAAGTACGTAATCAATCATCGAGGTAGGATCAGGAAATCTGAAAACGATACATTTGTAATTTTGTACGGAACCCTCGGTGGGCGAGTCCGACTCGCACTTGTCCGATTTTTCTCGTATTATTTCACTATTTTCTACTTTTGTGGTATTTTAATACAGCTTAATAGAGGTATTTTTGAAAAAAAATCGTAGGCAATTAGTACCGTTCCTGTTGCCCCCGATTTTTTTTGTCTCAGCTGATCCGTCAGCCTCTTTGTAAATATTAAATATTGTTGAATAATATTGGAGGCATCTGGGTACGACTGTGACAGTATAAAATCAACTAGAATATCTGTACTTATAGTATAGTAGTTCACGTAATATGCAAAAAGCAATTTATAAACAAAATTCTTACCCACTCAGTACGGTGAAAAAGCAATATAGCCTCGTAAAAAATTCAAATGGGCTCGATGCCGCAAAACCTATGGTTAGACAAGTCCTACTAAAGCTGATAATTTCCTCCTGGAGACCTCGCTGCTACCACCAATAGTCTAAGGAGTTATTAAGCTTGTTTCAAATGACCCGCGTTCCTATTGACCCCAGTCTCCTCTATTAGAGACTCAAGAGTTCCAACAATCGGTTTTCGTAGTAGCGCCGCAGGGTTTTTAGCCTGGGGCCAAGGTTACAAGTTATTGAAAACATGTATTATGGTTATTTATTATACGAGCACAGAATACCCTATAATGAAAAAAATAAAAATCTCTTTAAATGATACTGAATTATTCAACGGAAGTATAACTTCGTTGAGGGTGATCTTAAAACAAATAGTTTTCCGTTATATTAAACGTAACCAATGAAAGGTAATAATGGAGCGCACCGACATTGCTTTAAAAAAGAATAGCATTCTTGCGGGAAATGTCCAAAATAACAGATTGGAATAATGTCGTATTTTTAGACGAGACGTGGCTAAACAGTAACCACACTGTAACCAAGAGTTGGACAGATGAAACTGAGGCGTCTACCTCAAAAGTGCCTATGGAAAAAAGGGCACACGAAGACATGAATGGAGACACGTTCAAGGAATGGTTTCAACAAATGCTTCTAAATCTTCCGGAGCCATCAACCATAGTAATGGATAATGCACCTTATCACTTCATGCAATTCAACAAAGCTCCAACAAAGGACAAAAATAAATCGGAGCACATAGCATGGCTTAAAAAATAATGGTTGAGTGCAGACATGACCCAAACAAAACTCTAGTTTAATAACTAATTATCAAAGGTGACACACAGACAGGCAGGTACATGAACGAAACGATTGCATAAGACTAGCGAGATAGCGAGTAGTCTCATTAAATACTATTAAAAAATTCACTACATTTCGTAAAACACTTTTAAAAGGACCGTTACTTACTTCAAAAAGTACCAATAATGTAAATTAGATTCAGCGTTTTTAACAGCACGACAAACAGCGCGACAATGGCGTTTTTTGTTTTTATTAACTAGGTACATACGGCTTGAATCACACTGGCGCGGCCTGCGGTGGGTGGGTGGTGCTTATATCCATGATTACACATTTAGCCATGGATCTATATAATAATACTGAGGACAAGTTTTGGTAATGCTACCAGCATGATACAAATCTGAATCAAAGTGACAGAAAGTGAAATACCATTCGTTATCCTTGTCATAGTTCCACTTTTTTTGTTTGCCACGACTGATTTACTGTGAGGTTGTGGCAAATAAACCATTACCCGCCCAAATTAAGTAGGTTGTTGATCGTAAGCCATAAAGCCGTCAACCATTTTAAGACCAGTTCTTAATTTAGCTGCATAGGAGCTTTTCCGTCCCTCATTGAGGCAACACGTATAGCTTGTCCTGAGTATTATACTCGTAGGTCCATGCATTTAGCGGTTTGTATTTTGGTGACTTTCATTTCATTGCAGTAACGTATGAAAATACATAATTTTTCTAACGCTAATTGCAATGCTCAAGATATTGTATTTTTGTTAAAACCTATAATGACAAATCAAAATCATGCTCTGTTAATACACTGTGGCCAGTGTAGCCCAATAATACGTTGACAAAAATAAAAAGTTTTTTTTTTAATAGAACGCGGTTCGAGTTACTTTGTTTTTCTATTATCTTTTAACACATTTTGTTTACAGTCCACTTGCATTTTTTTACTAGTCTAGATATCCTTTAAGCAATGAACAAGGCGCACTAGCACTATGTCAACGTATTTTTGGGTCACCCTGTACTTCCTGCGATGGTTTAAATTCAAATTGTTGTAATGGTGGCACCACACTTGGCGGTATTTGCCCAATATTCGTGCTGCATCTTTTTCCTTCCTACGGCAAATGAAAAAGAGGCAACGATGCTACGCGAACACGCATTCCCAAGTGTGGTGCCACCATAAGAAAGTTAAGGTCACATGAAATACGCCTAGGAATTTGACACTAGACAGTTTGAAATTGACGTTGACTGATAATTTCATAAGTCAAAGGCGCGCAACTTGTTTGGCTGTGCCCTGCAAAGCATTTTATTAAAATATTTACGACTGTACTAATGTAGATAATAATTTGAAAGAACCCAACGTATATGGACTACTAAGCTACATGTTTATTGTGTCAAAGCAGTAAGAAAACAAAATGGAAGTGCAATTCGGTCCTAATGCTCACGATGAACCGGTATGAATTCATTTACGTTTCTATGTAACCTCGTTTAAAGTTCATTGATATATATTCAATATTTTAAATATAAACTAGTGCAGCAGCAAAGCATACCAATATTGTACCCAAATTGTTACAATCTTGAATTAATCGATGCAACATCAAGGTTATAATCGTATATTTACTAATTTTTCGTTTTCAGAATCTTCTCTATAAATTACAACGTAAAATCAAGGTATTTGATACAAGTGACCCGCTGCCAAACAGAGGGTATAATTTAGTAGCAAGTGCCAGCAAGTATGGAGCCATCTTTGTAGGAACAACTGATGGAAAATTGGCAGGTAATAATACACTTTTTTAAATGTGCTCCACATTGGAATTATTTTAAACCTTAGATAAGATGTTGCACGAAAGCCATGAAATTACTAAGTACCTTATATCAATATGAATGCGAGGTTGGAAGTAACTTGGCCATATTCATAAGAAAATCTTGGTGGCACCTCAAGAAAAACAGAGGTAGAATCATTGTTGTGTGTGGCCATATTTGCACTTGGCAATTTTAGTCATAGAATAGTTGTTTTTTGCCTGCATTCATTTGACACAATTTACTCTTACACTTTTGGACAGAACACCTGTCTTTAAATATTTACACCATATTTTTATTTATGATGCAACCCGAGTTACAACATTAATAATATACTTTAAAAACAAAGTTTTAACCGACTTCAAATCAGTAGCCAAATTGCCTCAAGTTTGCCTATAAAATTTGAAGAGTTCCCTCGTTTTCTCCAGGATCTCATCATCAGAACTGGATTTTGGTGACAACGAGACCAATCTGGAAGTATATGCTTTCAAATAAAGAAAGAATTTTTGAAATCGGTTCATAAATTACCAAGTTATCGCGTAACAAACACACAAAAAAAAACGTACAGTTGAATTGACCTCCTCCTTTTTTGAAGTTGGTTAAAAACAGTTGATATTTATAAGTGAACCCGTAACAAACTATTTGTTTCATAGACAGTGAATGTCAATCAGTTGAGTCATTGTATATATTTTTCAGTATACCGTCTTAATGAACTGGTGGACATGGAGTGTGAACCAAGGCATCTGCCAGTGCCGCTTCAGGAGAACCCAACACACATTGCTGTCAACAGCGACCAAGAACTGCTGGCAGTCACGGGCGGCCGGATCTTTGTTCTGTTCAAAGTTGTAGACTTGCTTAATCAGGTATGTGTTGAAGATAAAAAAATTAAAGCTTCAAATGTGTGTATCCTTTAATTTGAAAAGACTTCAGTCAATAAATATGTGAACTTAACTTATTGACTGAAATCTTTTAAAATTGCCATACCAGAACATTTGAAGCCTTAAATTTTTATAAGTAACTATGCTTGGTTGGTAGTGACCTGAACTAGGTACCCATGGTTGAATCAAAGTGAGACCAATGTCTATACAATGTTGCAATCTATTGAAATAATTAGCCTACTGTACCTAGATTTCACTATAGAAGCGTCTCTATACAGTACACTAGTATGTTAAGCAGAGATCTATTTGGCAAATGAAATGTAACTATTCATCATCAAAAAATCTGGCCCGTGCTCGCATCTCGTCCAAATTGTCAGATTAATAAATGGGAACGTCTTTAGGGTCTACTTAACATCCCCTGTAAACACTAACGCGCTACCCCCCTACCGCATGGCCACTCCCACTATCCAAACCATCAGATTAACAAACCTTCGTTATCAGAGATATGGGGTTTATACACTATCAAAAACTGACGCGCTCGATTAACTGTTTCTGTTTTTTTTTACATTCTTTGATTTACCTGTAGATGCCTCCCCCACCATAAAAGTCATACGTGATATAACTTTTCTTTCATTCCATCACCTATTCCTAATCTTCAAAATCTATACTCTCAATGACACCCGGAGTAGGTAAGTCCAAATTTTCCCTGCTTGGGCTCCCCTACTATATTATTTTAAATGAACACAATATTGTATTGACATTAGATACTCTCGTTTGTCCATGGCCTAACAATGCTTACTCCCAAAGTCAAAACCTGGAAATGGAAAATAATACAGAAGTGTGATGAGCATAAGCTTGTATATGTCATCATCCAACACACATAGTAGAAACACGACTTAGTTTATGAAACTACAATGTCAGTGTATTTGGGACTGTAGACATTTTACACATGTTAGTGATTTATAATTAATTTTGTTTTCGTATTCCAGAATGTATCACCGTCAATGTCAGTGCAGTTTGATGTGAGCCCATCCACATTTGTGTCAGATGTGAAATGGAATCCGTGCATCCCTGACACAATAGCATATGCATTCTATGATGGAGCAATTGTGATATGTCAAGCCGGCCAGGGCCAAGTTAAAAAGTTACAGTCCAGTGCAAGGTATGTAGAAAATACTTATACACACATCACTTTGGCTACCCACGCCACGCCTTCCGGTACGTGGTGGCCACTCGGGAACCTTTCCGCCCCAACGGCCATCGGTTCTACGTGCAATGTGCTCCTCCCACTGCCACTTAAGTTTAGCGATTCGGAGGGCTATATCTAGGGTTTGCGATCCGGATCTGACTTGCATGTAAAAAAAAACCCAACAGGGTTCACATGTAAACATCTATACCTACTTTTGTGATATTGCAATAAATGATTGATTGATTGATAAATATCCGGATCCGCGGATCTAGATCCGGATATTTACATACAAGTCGGATACGGATTGCAAACCCTAGCTATATCGCTAGTTATTGATTATCATATTTAAAATTATTTTCTGCTAGTTGCCCCCTATCAAGTTTTATTTCACAAGCCTATGTCCTTCCCCAAGGTCCAATATATCATCCCACAATTCAACATAATTGGTTCAGAAGTTAAGGCGTGCAAAGTGAACAGACAAATATTTTCATTACAGGTGCCTCTGTTGGAGTCCAAAAGGCAAGCAGCTGGTGGTAGGCAACAACAACGGCACAATCTGCCAGTACAAGCCCGACCTGACACTCACAAAGTCCTTCCCCGCCCCCAACATATTCCAGAATGCACCAGTGGAAGTGCTGGCTATCCACTGGATATCAACGTTCCAATTTGCTGTGGTGTATCGGAACGCGATGGATAACAGTAAACCAGGTCAGTCAAAAACCTAAATACCAGTGGCTCATTATTTATTTATGTTTTTCCTTTATGGCTTTTACTCCTTGCTGATTTTAGCTTTATTTGGTAATATCAGTGTATAGGTGTTGACATATTTACACACGAAGAGAATGTTCGGTATACATTTAAACAGTTTTTGGGGGTAAGTGGCTCATGTCACGAAGCTACGTTATACTCTTTTTACGAGTAAGTCTAAACGGGCAACACTGGTCAAATGGCTATCTAGAGTCTGGCCAGGGATAGATGAGCCTAGATAAAAGCGACAAATAAAAAAAACAGCGTGTTGCAACACTGTATATAGCGCGATAAAATAATAATGATACTTGAACAATTATAATTTTTCACTTCTCATGCTCGAAAAGTGTGTCATATTAGGCTTAGCAAGCGGGGCTAAAGTCATACATGTAGCCCCTAGGGAAAATATGTATAAATATTTATGATTTCTAAAACATTTAATTTGACCAATCAAAACACATCGCTGTATTAAATCCACCAATCACCACTCTTTAAAAAGCATTTGTATTTGCTATCAACTAACCAGATTACAGCGAATATTAAAAACAACCAATCAGAAACCAGAATTAATTTAAATATCAGGTGTTTTTTAGCCCCTAACTCACAATAATTATTAAAACAAAAACGCCTCTGGCCGTCAACGACGCGCCTGTAGACGGTCAGCCGGCCAATACACGGTAATTAAATACTGATAATCTACCATAGTTGTCTCTTTCTATAACATGCAATGAGAAAGAGACAGCGCGTGGATCGAGTGATAGATAATACTTCACCGTGTATTGGACACCTCAGAGGCGATTATTCGTGGTGCCAATATTTTGTATCTGTGTCGAAGCATGTTTATTAAAAAAGTATGCCGCCAAATCGAATAATCTTTGCGCCGTGGAATTTATTATTGATTGTGGATGGATAATCTTTGTTTTACTATTTTCTCGCAGTCGAAGTGAAAAGTAGAGTGTATAACTCGGGTCTAAAAGCCATATTACCCCTCGAAATATTTTCCCTCGCTTCACTCGGGAAAATATCCATCTCGTGGTAATATGGCTTATTTTAGCCCCTTGTCATACAATCTACTATTTCTTCAATTCACACAATGCATCTGATCAAGCAGAAGGAAGTAAAGTTATAGGAAATAAAACTCTTTAACTTCATTCTACTTTATATTTAAGAAGAATAATAAAAACCACTCTGTAAAATTTAAATTTTTACGAGACATAATAATTGAATTTTTTATGATTATTGAGACAATATTGTGTAAATAATATTAGCAGTAGGCCACACTTTAATTCTCTTATAAAGCCAAAACAGTCCAATTTATTATGGAACAGTTACTTTCTTAGTTACCAATGTTACCATATCAAGTATAAAGATTAGGACTGACACATTTGACAATGATATTATTACTGTTGCCATATAAAAAGTTGCCATGTAAAAAAGGCTCATCTTTCCCTGGCCAGACTCTAGTCGTTATTGGTCAAGTGCGAAAATATGTATTTGGAAATTTGTCTTTGTTTTAGTGCCGGAATATAGTTGCATTTCATTTGATAAAAATAACACCAGAACAAAACAATTTCAACACTGTTCCAATTCAAAATTATTCAAATTACTTTAAGAGAACAAGTCCTTTCAGTAGGTCTATGGGGTTTGGGAGAAAAGAGAGGATGGTACTTTCAGGCTTTCACTTCACGTATTTTCCTGTCAAAAGCACTATCATGTATCACTCTCGACATTATGATGGCAATGGAATTGTAAATATAAGTTTTTATAATATTAGCTTAGTTGTCTTGTATTTTTCAGCCGTAACAATCGTGAACACACCAAAAGGCGGGCAGCCGTCATGTCTGAACTACGAAGATGTTTGCTACAGCATGGGATCTAACCGACCGTGGTATTACTATCTGCAAGGGCTCCCGGAATGGTAAGTGATTGTGATCTTTAAAGCGTTCGTATTAAAGATTAATTTTGAGTGGTTTTAATCCTGGTTTTTGTTTTAGGAATGTGATACTATGTTCATCGTCGAACAGCATGGAAATCGCAACACTAGGGACTGCAGATGGTGCCAGTTGGCTACAATGGTGTCAGGTACGTATCCTAGACCTACATATCATATTTCATATTTATTTCTTACTCAATGCGCGTCCAAGTGCGGTGTATGGAATAGTAACTTAAAGGTAAGAAGCAACTCACCTCTAATCCGTCTTGCAAAAGAAAATAAAGGCGCGCGAGTTCCACAGCTGACAGACCTCCGTGACGCGACAGATAGGCCTTTAGCCATTGCCAATTTCTGGTCCCGCACAATCTAAACCAAGGAAACCATCGACACGAGAAGAAGAAGAAGAGCCACTAGTTTATTTATCCCGGCACCCACTTAAAATAACAATTTCTCTCACAACTGGCATGTTAAGGCTCCCACAGATAAACAGTTCGCCGGACAATTACACCTGCCAGTTAATCTTATTAGACCACAGTTACTTGTCAAGTTTACAACTGACTATTTCTTCGAACTGCAAGTATGTGAATCGTAATGTGTGAGCCTGATAGATTTTGGACGGCAGGCCGCCTGATCAGACTTGGTACTGTTATGTAAACTGTTTATCTGTGAGGCGGTTTAGGCACAATATCCGGTGCCACTGACTGTATTATCCGAACTCGCGATGTAACTACTACTAAATACCTGAAACTAAGGTACACTCGGTAGGCGACATTAAACGGCACTTAAACTAAGGCAGGAGGTGAAATTAAACGAGCACTGAACAAACTAAATTCGCGGTATTAATGAAATTAATAATTTGAATATTAATTCAGGCATTTGACATTTTGTTCTGACACTGACATGACAGTTATAATTTCTCTTCTGTCTGTAGAGGCTGTGGCAGACCACTGGCAGGACCTTTCGATTTACAAAAAGTTTTTATCGTTTCCTGTTGTAAATACAAGACGATGATTAACATTAACTAAATTAAATTAAAACTAAGTTGTTTCCTATTTAGATTGGCGGCGTTACGATGTGGTTATAGTTATTTTAAATTCTACAAAAAAGCTTTTTATTGTATTTTATTTATTCAATGACACTACCTTATTAGCGTAAGGGCGCAGATATATCTTATTCGTTGCAATGACGCTGCGTTTTATTATTTCTCTCGAGTTACAAGTCAGACAGATGTCATATAAAAATCATATATTGTGACGGCAACTTCAAACTGTCGCATATCCTTGAAAATAACGTTATATTTTTGCCAGATTGAAATATATTTAAGAAATTAATCGGTTTTCCCAAATATTACTAGTACTGAATTGTACCAAGAGGATCTCACCTTTGTGATTGGAAGAAATTTTAGTTTGGACTCTCGATTCCCACAAGCTTTTAATAAATAATTTAGTTGTTAAATTGCCCCTTCACTGACTATGGCAAGGGCCCATCGAGGCTGCCATTTCTATTTTATAGGTAACTAGGTGCCCGGGCAGCTCTGCCAGCGTATTTCAAGACATCCATACTAATATGTATGTCCTGTATAACATGTCTGTCTGCCTTTAACCTCTTCACGCCTAAACCCCTGAACCGATTGAGATGAAATTTGGTATGGAGATAGTTTGAATCCCGGGGAAGGACATAGGATAGTTTTTATCCCGGAAATCATTCCCTAAGAAGGTGAAATGGGGGGTGAAAGTTTGGAGCGAGTTCCACGCGGACGGAGTCGCGGGCAGAAGCTAGTAGGCTGTATTTTACCCCGCGGTTATAGCGTTCTTTGTAATTAGAATTGTCCAAGAGTAAATTTAAAGCTACCAATAGAATCCTTACGCTTTTATAGAAACAAAATTTTATGACACTGGACCTAAACGCAGTATTTCGCGACCGAAACAGCAATTTATTTAGACAATTTAAAGAAAGAAAATACATTTATTTAACGTCACAAATTACACAAACAAACATGCAAAAGAAAAAAACTAAGTAAGAGGACGTTAAACAGGATCCAGCGAGCTGAGGCGCTGATTTTTGGTGGGGACCTAACTTAAAAACTACACTACTAATTTACTTTTATTAGTTCAAATAGCGAAGTGTGACGTCATACTTTTAAGTCAATAAGTATAAAGCGTTTCGGCTACCGCCAGCGTGGTCCGTCTGTGACTTAAGTTTTTGGGTATTTGTTCTTTATTTGTAGTTACCCATACAAACATTTGTTCCTCACCAAAAACTGGTTCGAATGGCATCGTAAAAAAATCTTAAGTCACCAACCTATTGTTTTTTTTTCTATTTCTAGTCGGACGAGGCCCGGCCCGAGTTACCACTGACAGACAAAAAACAAGAGAACTATCCTATCGGAGTCACAATCGACACAGCTGCCGTACATCAACTGCCTTGGGGTAAATATAAATTTTAATAGTTTAATTTATATTTATTTTCTCTCTTCACCATCAATGTGCCTTGCCTATGCTAATTCTATTATTTATTTATTTAATATTTACTGCACAAACTGAAAGCTTAACGTAACAAACAATAATAATAAATATTAGTGGACAATCTTACACATATCGAACTAGTCCCATAGTAAGCTCAATTAGGCTTGTTGTTATGGGTACTAGACGACGATATATTTAATAGATATAAATACTTAAATACATAGAAAACATCCAAGACTCAAACAAATATTCATGCTCATCACACAAATATTTTCCCTTACCGGGATTCGAACCCAGAACCTTCAGCTTCGTAGGCAGCGTCACTACCCACTAGGCTAACCGGTCGTCAAATCAAATGGTGAACATAGTGACATGGGGCAATGGGCATGGGAAAGAGAGGCCGCGCTCCAATCTCTCGCTCGCACGTGCCTTTAGAGTGCAATGTTCAGATAATTTTTGAGCACCCTGAAGTACCCATACAGATAATTATATTGGATGCTGCTGACTCATTTTGAGTAGCGACTGGGGGAATGTTTGCTGCTCGCGAAATGGTTTGTTTTATATCTGTGTTGTACATTTTTTTTCTATTGGTGCAGGTGAAAACGAGAAGCTACCGTTTATGCCGATGCTTCATGTGCTGTCACAAACTGGACTGCTGACCGTATTCAACATAATCAACCTGAACAAGGCGGCACCTCAGATCTGTACACCCGTTACTGTTGTTAGGTAAGTCGAAGGAATTACACTACTACTACAGTTATAATTTAAACATAGCTAAAAAAATATATATATGTATGGTGGTGTAATAATAAATGGTGTAACTAACACGACTTTGTTTTATATATAGACTAGCTGACCCCGTGTTCTACGTGCAGTCAGCAGCCGAAGTAGCTACGCAAAATAACACACTCAAAACGAGTTGTTGACGAGTTGACGTTAAGAGTCGTGTGTAGGTCATTTTGAGCACTTGACCTGCTTAGCTAGTTTTGCTACTGACTGTACCGCCATACAAAATGTATGAAAAAATTAAAATAAACACTAAATATTTTCCATGTATATTATTGTAGTTATTCTGCTATTCGGGGGGAGACAAATCCAATAAATCAAGAATCATGTTAATTTATGCAGCCATTCTTGAGTTATAAATTGTGTAACTAACACGACTTTGTTTTATATATATAGATTACAAGATTATTTGTGTAACAAAAGGAATGAGCTCAGCATGTGCTGTGACAGTCATTGCGAATATTGCGTATAGAATGTACGTTTTCTGATGTTTCCCTGTACTTGTAGTATAAGACGATATTCCTTGCCAAATTTCATAGTTCTACGTCAACGGAAAGTAACCTATAAATTTTGATTCCCTTGAGAGTGTCGAAATATACGTTTTTTGCGGCATAAAACACCGCATCTTTTTTTTTGTTAACTTAAAAATTTGATTTTTTTACAGCTTCAAGAGACTTAACTATAGACTTGAGTATATTATGGTTTTGATTTCAACTCGATACCTCCACACGTCTTGACAGACAGACTGACAGGCAGACGGACAACAAAGTGGTCCTATAAGGGTTCCGTTTTTTTCCTTTTGAGGTACGGAACCCTAAAAAAACAATAATAGCCTCGCTCACGCATGTCTTCCTATTGGCGGATTTTTTCTTTCGCACAGCTTCGTGGATACTCACCCTTATAGTCGTTTTTGGTGCAGTGGGCATGGGCACGAGATGTAACAACTTTAGGCGTTCTTGACATCAAAAGGGTTAAGTGTTATATAAGTAAATTAGGTAATCTAGCACCGACATTACGATACGACCTTAGTTTGGGAGTTTTGGGACTAGGTTTATTAGTGTTATATTGTCTTTCTGATATCTAATCATGATTGTTACAGTAACACGCCATTCCCTGCGCAAAGTCAGCCCGTTGCCCCACCAGCAGCCGCGCCTCAGCCTAGAGTAAGTCCCAGGATTAACCTTTTCGACGCCAACGACGCATATATCCGCACCGCAAGTTCAACGCCAACGATTGATATATTCGTCAAGGACCAGCACGATAGCAATCTTCTTGCATTGACGTAAGGTTTAACCCCGCACTAAATGTCTTGTTGATTTGGCGTGTGGTTGACTTTTCTCTTTGTCGGAGCGTTGATAAGGTTAACAGTGTTTTTAATTTAACTGCAAAAAACCATCCATGTAAATCAAGCGATGATGGTGTCATTGAGCTGGTCTGATAATGGAGCCAGGTGCACCCTATGTGGGAGCGAGTTCTCTCTATCTTATCTCTTATCATTTTTTTTTTCAAAAACAATTTGACGGTAAATATACATTTCCTTTTTCACCAAACTGCGGGCACTCTTTTCTAACGTTTAAACATGGTTGTGTTATACTTACCTACGTATTAAATGATTTTTCATTACACTTGCTACAGCTTGTATACAGAAGGACAATATAGCCTAAATTGTTCCCGCGGGAGTTATGGCGAGTTTGTAGTCCCTAGGGAGTAATGAGCTTGTGTGTGATCTGATTGGTTTAATCAAATCTGCTCTGCTCTGTGATTGGTTGAAAAAAAAAACTAGTCGGCCACGCGCCGCAAGAATACTGCTCTGTGATTGGTTGAAATGCAGAAGCTGCGCGCTCCACTAGCACTGATCTGGAAGTGAGGTGGTCAATTTCGTCAGTTCTTGATTGGTGCGGTTGTATGTAACTTAGATGTTTCTGTCTTTTTGTAGTTATTTATTTCCTCGCAAATGTGATGAAAAACATTGTGTATAACACGAGCGTAAGAATATTGCAAACTCGAGTCAATTAGACAATATACTATTGTTGTATTTTTTAGCCCGTGCAAGCTGCGCCGCCCCCACAACAGATGCCCGCGGCGGCCGCGCCCGCGAGCTTGTTCGGCGCGCCGCTCGCTAACGCTCAGACTACCTTCGGGGCTGGTATGTGTCGCTAAGTCCAGTACAACAGATATTTCATAGAGTCCAAATAATAAGTTTCTGTCAAACATTTCATTTGTGGCGCATGCTTTTATTGCCAACTGTACTTTCCTGTATACCGTCATCAACTACTTGTTGAGACTATTCTAACGACCCCAAATTCAACGGAGTTACGTCTGTTAATTACCATGGCCATCTTCTGTCTCCATCATATCAGATCAGCTCGATGCATCAAAAGTAGCTACGCAAACGAAGACGTCAAAAGTCTTTATTAAAAGGAAATAAGAGCTTTTGACGTCTTCGATTGCGTCGTTACTTTTGATGCTGACTGTACCATAATATTGAATTGTCATCCTTACTATACTTAAACCCAAAATTTGGACTCAATCGGTTAAAAATATCTGCTTCAAATTTGAGTTGCAAGATTCCACCCGAACAAACATAGTTAATTACTAATTACATTGCAAGTTAAATAAGAGCTTGTCAATAAAGTTAAGTAATTTTGTTTATTTTTGTTATCTTCAGTTCCAAGTCTGCAACCACAACCACCACAAGTGGCTCAACCAGCGAAGCCACCAGAAGTCCAAGCGCCGGTGGCGACTCCCGCACAGGTATGTTCTGATTTCCTAGTGTGTTTGCCTTTGGAGGCCACAAATCATCAGCACGTAACCTATTTCGACTTGACATTGATTTAAACTCACGATTCTCCCACATTATTTTCACTAAACGGGACTTGGTCGCGTATAATCGCTATCCTGATCTCTGCAAACGATACAATAGCAAACGATGTTAATCGTAGTGGCAGAATGTCATACATAACGAACCAAAAAGCAAATATTGCTTATAGTTTTTTTATTGGCTGAACGCCGTGATGCTATGTCACAAATAAATGTGGAATGGGAATTAAAAAAGACCATCTTGCAGGCCTCCAATTTTGCATGAAACGCTATTACGGATCTCGTCTCGCCGCGCCCGAAACGTGATACTTCGAAGCATATTATAAAGAACACAACAATATTTCAATGCATGTTTGAGAAAACAATGTTTCCATCTTTCCAGGCTCAACCAAAGCCCGCCCCAATACCACAGAAGGGCACAAACGAGCGCGTAGCTGCCATCGTAGCTAAACAGGAGTTAGCCAACAAGCAGAAGGCGGACCAGGAGTTCAAGAGTATGCTGGTCAGCGAGGTGAACGAGTTCCAGGCGGAGCTGTACGACTTCGTGGTGAAAACGAGGAAGGCGCAGTTACAGGTTAGTGCCGTCAAATGCTGCCAACTTTGCCTCCCTTTAACACTATGGTTTTT
The DNA here is from genome assembly GCA_932294315.1 of Epinotia nisella. Taxonomy (NCBI): domain Eukaryota; kingdom Metazoa; phylum Arthropoda; class Insecta; order Lepidoptera; family Tortricidae; genus Epinotia; species Epinotia nisella. The sequence goes on along the minus strand of OW028682.1, from coordinate 11,971,932 downwards.
GTTATGTTCCTACCTTTTTTTGCCCGACTACGCCAGAGCCGAAAAGAAGGGATATGATTTTAGCAGTATTTGTATTTACGTGTGTTCCATTGTAGCGTTGTCCATAATGTTAAATTCCAATATCAATGCCATTTTCGTAATGAACATCCTAAACAACCATAAAAACGCCACCCATATGGATATTTAGACATTTCAACCCCATCGCACCCCAACAGGGGAGATGGTATTTAACATCCACCTCGTTGGATTTTAAAACTGTTGTTGTTTTCGCAATCAGCAACCCGATAAACCATAGAAACAATACCCATGTTGATTTCAGACTTTGTCTTCACATTTCCCTCTTTTAGGGGTTGAATTATAATAAAAATCTGAAACACGTGTTTACTCATTTATTGTTAGGAACACTCCTGTAAAGTTTCGAATTTCGAAATAGTCAAACTTATCTTCTTTCCACATACAAACTTTGGACCCCCATTTCACTCCCTTAGGGGGTGAATTTTGAAAAATCCTTTCTTAGTGCACCCCTAGACCTTATAAGGAACCTACGTGCTAAATTAGGAATCTCTAGAACCAGCGGTTTGGGCTGTGCGTCGATATATCAGTTTGTCAGTAGTCAGTCAGTTTTTTCTTTAATATATTTGGATAATAAATTTCTATTTTTGCAGTTTTACCGCGAACTTCACGCCATAGACACAAACGCCGAGCTCCAAAACATAGACGCAGCGACACTCAAGAAGGAGTGCTCCATGGAAGACCTGCGCAGTGCCATCATCGCCCTCAAACTGGACTTAGTACGCGCGTGTGCCATCGTGGCTGAGGCTCAGACTCATTCTGAGTGAGTAATCAGTAATGTTTCACATGCGTATAACGGAAATCTTCGAAACGCTTTTTAATATCCACCAATGTACTCACAATTTTGAAAAAACAAACAGTAATCAAGAAATATGTATTTATAATATATTTCTATCGATTTAATTGGAAAAGGAGGTAGGTATCAAAATGTACTTTAGGATCAATCAAGGTTACCTAACTAACCTGTTTCAGTTACTTACCTAACTGAAACAGTCATAAAGCAAACAAATAAATCTTACATACTTACATTCTGTTTTTCTATCATCTACGGACGGAATGAAAAAGCTGCAATTGCCGTGCGAATATTTAATATTGTTAAATGAGCATTTCTAGAATAGTTTGTATCAATTAAGAGGAAAATTAAATCGTGTGTGTTCGCGGTATTCCGCGAAAATTTTGCCTCGTATCTTGCAACGAGCTAAGCTCTGCCCCTGCCTACAAATAACGCAAGAAGTTCAAACGATTATCGTGTGTGGAACATTGCGAACGCAAAAGATTGTACATACTTATTCGGAACAAACTATTATAAAAATGCTCAAACATACGTGGTTTACAGCGCGAAAGACCTGGACCAGTGGACGCAGGCGGACCCTCTGACCACAAAGCGGGTGGCGTCGGTGAAGAAGCTCGCCTACTATGTGCAGACGCAGCTCGAGCAAGCCCACAGCTCGCTCAACTACAAGTGGAACCAACTCGCTGAGAGGGACATGCAGAACGACAAGTTAGTGTCTGCATCATAAATGTTTCGTGGGAAAAATCGACAACTATCTAATTGTATACCGATTTTTCAACCCAAAATAGTACAATTTGTCGTGTAAATTAAGGCGATTTTTAGATCCGAAACTGCCCAAAGACCCTTAACTCCTGCTGTCTGAGATTACAACCGATTTGAATCGCTTAACGTGGCTTCCAAAGAACGGCAAAGTTCAGTAACCGCTCAAAGCGTTATTTATTAGACAATAAACAACATTGTTCGCAATCTAAAAGGAATTTAAACATAGGCATAATAATTTTTGTTTCTAGACTAACTCCGGCTTGTGTAGGTATAGAAGTTTTGTAAATAACTAAACACGTTTATTTCAGACCAGGGTCCCGCATGATCCGGCCCATAATGGATGACGTGTACCAGCCCCTAGTGAGGCAACAAGAGATTTTGAGCCGACAGGAGGCGGTGCTCAAAATGTTCAGGAGCACTTTCAACGAATGTGATGGCCCCGTCTACAAGTCCACGCCTATATTGAGGAGCACGCCTTTTAAAAAGTAAGTGTTTTGTTCCGCATTGGGGTGATTACAACTTCATACGACTCCGAAACGGTTTAAGATTCCGTTAAACTGATGAAGAGTGTTTAGCTCGTCAATTAAGACACATTCGTCGTTACTAGCATAAGTAGACGGAACCGGATACCGTTTAAATTGAAAACGCCAACTATCATATTTATCGTCAGGGCTATTTAACATAACGTCACTTAATCTGCTTAATAAGTGAGTCAGCTGTTGCGAAAACGTATTACCATTGTTTTGTTTACACAAATACAACACGCATGGGCTTTGATCGGCCTACTACAGTTATCCTTAAGTGTCAGTGTTACCCATTAGGCCTGTCCGCGGCGGAAAATAGTAAACTTGTCATTAGCTGTCAAATTTACTATGGACCGCCACCGCAGGCCGCGCCAGTGTGATGTAGGCCTTTAGCCCTCTGCAGATGAATGGTAAGACTGCTGCGGTGTAACAGTTAGTGGCAATGGTCATGGCATGACCGCGGCACTGATCAGTCTGGGAATCACGATCACGGTGACAGACTACGTAACGATCGTCAAACAGTTCCGAGACCAGCATTCCATCCACCAGCCACGTCTCGGCTATAGTACATCACTCATCTAGGGCGGTACAACAATGAATGTCCCAGGTCGCAGGTATTTGGCAGGCCGAAGGCAATGGCGATAAATCTGCTATCTGTGGCTTTCTTTATTACCGCTCGTGGTGAGTACACAATTTTACGTCTCTCCCTGGTCAGGAAGCGGGTTTTCCGCACGCGGTAGTTTCTACTTTATGGCCAGGTGTGGCGTAATAGTACATTACACACCTGGGGCGGTGAATTCGTGAATAACCCAGACCGCAGGTGTTAGTGGCCCGAACCGTGGTTTGTCTAAAGTTTTATGTCTTGCCTTGGCCAGAAAGTGAGATTTTCTCCTCGCGTAGCGGGCAGAAAATCTCACTTACGGCAAAGACGCTAAACTAAGATTAAGATAGAATGTAATTGTTTTAGAACGAAGTTCCCTAACGTGTTCATAATAAAAACAAAGATACTTCTATGGTAATAGCCATCTAAATGTAATTTTAAGTTATGAATTGAGTAAAAACCTTTTAGGTCCATATTAAAATACTTCGTCCAAGATAAAGGCTGCATAATAATTTAACCAAGCAAAAAGTGATGCATAATAAGTGCAATGAAAAGAGATAAGCATATATCAGCGAGCGTGCCAAGCAAACAATAACAAATGCAGTTAGCGAATTGTAATATTAGACAATAATAGCAAAAACAAAGCTAAGTATAAAATATACACTAAATTATAGTTATACCAACTTAGCGCAATTAGTTTAAATCACGTTCGTTATGAATAATATGAACTTTAGAGTGGTCGTCTTTTCGAACATGTATTTTACAGAATTTAACCCACACATAGAGATAGCCCATCATCTTCAATGACGTTTAACAAGTGTCAATAGTTTGTTATTACCAGGTCATCATTTATGCAGACTCGCTGGGTGTTTCCGTGGAAGCCAATCTCCTCTGCTGGCTACGAAATCTTCTTTAATATAGCGATTAGTAAAGTTTACAATAATTTGTTTTTCACTGTCGTCGTGAATAAAAACTCTGGATAAAGCCCAAATTTCCTTCATACGTGAAATACACTGGGCACTGTCAGTAATTGCATCGCGACAAATAGCACACAACATTTTGATAGTTTGAGAAACATTGGCGTATTAAATTGTTCGCCATTTACAGGGATCCACTCTCCAAATTGACCAAAAACATTCTGAACATGAGCCTCGAGCCACAAAAGGGTGAGAACAAGAATCTACTCACGCCTCAAAAGTTAGACGCTCTACGGGACATGCTGTCGAACCACAAGACAGTGAAAATCAAGCCTGTGAATGTGGAGATGAGACATCACTTGACCACGATGCGGATGAGCTATGAGAAGAGTATGAGGGAGAAGGCTGAGGCACAAGTGATCCCAAAAGCAAAACCAGGTATATATATATTTTATAACATGTTAGTGGTAAACAAATGTTCGTCGAGTGGTTACATATACGAAATATTGAACCATCATTCCATATATTATGTCTGTCAGTGGCGAACCCTTTTATGACAAGTTAAGTCCCTTTATCCTGTTGAGTTCCATATAATGACAATTCAATACAAAGTGTAGCAATTTTTTAATTGTGAAAGTATGGATACTTTTATGTTTAGATGTTTGCCAAATTTAATTTATGTTTGTTGTTTTATTTTGTTTATTCCATATTGTGTACCGAATATTTGTTCTGATTTTGTTTTTGTATGATTTTTTTCGCTGTCTTTGTAGCAAAACCAATAAATGGTTTATTTAGTAATTTATAATTAACCAAACAGAACTAATTGCAGGGGGCACTCCGCACTGCTTAGTTAAGCAAAATCTTAAAATGTAAGGTTAACAATTATTTTCTGATAAATAAACAGTTTTTTTTTTCTCATCTATCTTAAAAGTAAATGGTTGATTTCAGTGCCAGTAAAGGTAGAAGTTAAGCAAGAAATGAAGCCTGAATTAAAACCTGAACCTAAAGCAGTGCAGCCACCATCGGCACCAGTGTTCGCTCCTATTGTCGTCAAACCAGCTCCTCCACCGGTCGACAAGACTTGGTTTACTGAAGGTAACTATTTTGTAGGGATTTTCAGCGTTTTATGCCCGTCTAACCTACCGACCTACCCTAGTGGGTAGTGACCCCGCCTACGAAGCGGACGGTCCTGAGTTCGAATCCCGGCAAGGGCAAATATTTGTGTGACGGATGAATTTGTTTGTGAGTCTGGGATGTTTTTCTATGTATTTAAGTATTTACGAGTATCTATATCTATTAGATATATCGTCGTCTTGTACGTATAACACAAGCCTTGTTGAGCTTTCTTGGGGTAATTGGATTGGTTTAAGATGTGATATTTACTTATTTATTTGTAAACTTTCATTAAACATGTTTTAGTTAAGACGCCGTTAAAATATGATTTTGTCTATATCTGTCACTTTATGTTAGTGGGAAAGGGATAAAACACATTTTTGTGAACAGAGTTTTGTTAAATTCTATAAATAAAGGGGTTATTTGTTGAGTTGTATAGATTTGATCGTTTTAAATCCAATTGTCAGTTGTACCATGATTTTGGCCTTAAATCCATTTGCCAAATTCCAATACCATTTATGTTTTAGAACCAAAAGCAGAACCGCCCAGCCGTCAAACCGAAACTAGTTCCAAACAAGATATCAGCTTCACTATATCAAAGACGCCCAACGCCCCTCGCACGGTTGAAGTAAATCAAGATAATAATACTATGGACAGTTTCATGGGACAGAAGATTTGCTCGCCTTCGAATATGGACTGTGAGTATAATCTTAGCGAACAGCCTACTTAATACTTATTATCATAAATGCAAAAGTTTGGATCTTTATTAGCAAATCACGCAAAAACTATTACATTTCAGTTTCATCAATAATAGTGGCAACACCAACCTCCTTTACAACAAAACCAATATCGGCACTAAACAATATGCTCAATCAATTCGCATCAGACAACAAATCCAGTGAAACAGGCGAACTTGTCTCTAATGTGAAAGAAGAAAAGCAGATGTCCAATCTTTTTAAAATGTCAACTTCAACACCAAAACCTATATCTCAGAATGCCCCGGATATTTTAGGCAACTCTAACGTAATTACATTCAAACGAATAGATCCTAAAGCAGAACAAAAACCTGAAAAAGGCGCTGATAAATCTAAAGAGAATGTACCAGCGAAGACTGACAACGTGATTCTTTCAATTCCAAAACCGAATAAAGAAGACAAGAAAGAAAATGAACCCAAACCATTCAGTGTTCAAAATACTAATAAACCATTGTTTGGTTCAATTGCTCAACCAGTTGCAATTTCTTCGGCGTTTACAAGTAAATCAGGTTTGTAAATTTCTGTGATGAATGATGTACCTTTTGCATTGGGATGTATTTCTAAAAATTAAATATTTTTAGGTGAAGCGCAGAAGTCAGTGGAAGTTAAAACAAAATTGGAAACAGAAGCTCCTAAAGACACTCAAAAATCAGGGACGGCTCCTGCATCAGCATCTTTATTTGCTACTGCTAATGCTACTATAACTAGTAAGCTTATTTCAGTATTTCTATCGTTGACAGTTTAAAAACATGGAACCTGATTCTAATCATTCTTTTTGTTTCAGTACCCAAACCAAAATCGATGTCTGGATCTGTTGTAACTACACCAACTCCCGCAATACCTTTTCAGTCAATTTCTGTTGCTAAGCCAGATTCTACCAGTATATTTGCATCAGCGAATTCTTCTACTGCTCCAAAAACCCAATCAAGTTCAATATTCACTGCAAATTCTTCTACTCCTTCGAGCGTCTTCGGCACTTCAAAGCCTTCCATATTTGGTATGGCAGCACCAACACCGAGTTCTGGTACCGCAACTACATCATCGAATTCTGTTAAATCAACTGAAAGCTCATCCGATTCTACGGCGTCAACTCCATCTTCTGTATTTGGATCGAAATCAATATTCGGCTCCTCCGCCTTTACTGCCACCACTACGGCTGCAGTCACTGTATCATTTAGCGCTCCTACCACTAAATCTGCCTTGGAAAGTGCTCTTTCCACACCTTCCAATGCCATCTCCTCAAGTACATCCGCTACTATAACTCAAAGCGCTTTTAGCTCGACTGCGGCTACCACACAATCCGGTACTACATCGTCAATTTTCGGTTCAGTGACGTCAACCACTCAGCCCTCCGTATTCGGTGGTATTCCTACGTCAGCCACATCCGTATTTGGTAAAGCATCTGCGGCTCCGACGTCTGTGTTTGGAAGTACAGCGTCAACAACAAAGTCTGCGTTCGGAACCTCTACAACTCTAGCACCAGTAACGTCGTCGACTGCTTTCGCAAGTCCAACTACAACAAAAGCTCCTCTGTCTGGGAACAATACCACTACACAGTCGTCAATATTTGAAGGCACTACGACAACGCCAACATGTGTTTTTGGAACCACCGCAACAACCAAAACATCTGCGTTAGGCAGCACCACCACAACGCAAGCATCTCTGTTTGGGGGCACTGCAACGACTCAAGCGTCTGTATTTGGAGGCGCTACATCCCCGTCATCAGTATTCGGAAGTGCTGCATCCAGTCCAGCATCTGTTTTTGGGAGTACCGCGACCTCTAGTGCGCCCGCTTTTGGCACCCAACCAACGACTCCACCGCCTGTATATGGAGCAGCTACTGCTAAAGCACCAACCCCAGCTTCTGTATTTGGCAGCGCTGGAGCAAATCAAACGTCTGTATTTGGAAGCCCAGCGACTACCCAACCGTCGGCATTCGGGTCTCCGGCAACGACACAAGCGTCCATATTTGGCAGTCCTGCTACAAGCCAAGCGTCAGTGTTTGGCAGTGTCAGTCCCACTGCAACCCAGCCGTCTATATTTGGAAGTCCGCAAACAACACAGGCTTCAGTATTTGGCAATACGCAGACGACACAAGCTTCTGTATTTGGTACGCCTTCATCGCCACCTCCGTTCGGTGCACAAACCAGCCAAGCGTCTGTATTTGGCACCCCAACATCGCCTTCATCTGTTTTTGGCTCGACGCAAGGCCAAGCGTCCGTATTCGGTACACCGCCGCAGACAACCCAAGCGTCCGTATTTGGTACACCAACGCAGTCGACTCCAGCGTCCTTATTCGGGACGCCTGCGACAACGACCCAAGCGTCCGTGTTTGGGAGTCCTGGTCAGAGCGTGTTTGGAACCCCGGCGACTACAGCTCAAGGCAGTGTATTTGGCGGTGGGGAGTCGTTATTCGCTTCGGTCAACATTTCTACAACCAGCGCTTCGTCTCCAAGCGGCGGGAGCATATTTGGTGGAGGGTAAGATTACTTTCATGATTACCTGCGTTTCTAGTATCTGTATCTGGGCCTAATAAGCATCATCTTATCCCGTTTTCCAACGGGTAGCCCAGTACGATGAAGTGTACACTTGAGACTAGTTTTTGCGCAGTATCTTACACTCTCCGCGGAAAAGCGGATTTTCTGGGCTTTAGCCCGAAATAAGATTAAGAGTTTTAAATGTGCATTTCAAAAGTGCTCCATATTTATTGAACAATCACCTTTTTACGATAATCCACTTCGAATTTGATTGTTGCAGGTCAACAGCAACACCAGGATTCGGCAGTAACACCAACGTTTTCGGCGGTAAAACCACTTTCGGCCAGTCAAACCCGGCCGCCGAGGCCATTTTCGGCGGCGGGGGCGGAGGCGAAGGCGGTTTCGGACAAACGGCACCCGCTAACAACTTCTGGGGGAGCAACAATAATAGTAGCGGTGGTTTCGGATCTGGTTTTGGTATGTTAATGTTTTGTAGTTCATCATCATTGACCTTTAGACTACCCCGACTTGCGCTATAGTACATTGTTGAAGAGGCTAGAAAGTAAGCAATAGATGGACGAGTTAGTTCGAGGGCCGAGCGGAGGCCCTCGAAAGTACGAGTCCAGCTATTGCATTTTCGGCCGAGGCTTAACACAGTGCTTTTCACGTCTACTGCGAGGAAATCGCAAATAATTATAATTTTAAATCAAAATTAAGTATCTAATTGAAGATCATAATACTAAACAGGCTCGCTTGCCTCGCGCCCGGCGGAGGGAGGAGCTGCACAGGCAGCGCACGCCGGCGCGACCGCGCGCGGTGCCCTGTGATTGGTAGATCGCTGTTCAAACTGTCCAACAATAACATTGTTGGACAGTTTGAAGTCATAGATGGCCTGTTCGTGCGACGTTCAACTAACCCCAGCTTTGAAGCCTGAATTCTGACCATCTTTTGCCACATTTCCGAGCAGTGGCGTGAAATAGTACATTGTTGAAGAGGCTAGACAGTAAGCAATAGATGGACGAGTTATTGTAGCGGCGCGAACCTGTGCGAGTACGTCACAACGGACGTTTGTATAGATTTGAGCTATAGATCTACTGTGCCTATATGTAGATATGTATTTATATTTATTTGTGTAGGTATATTTTGTATTGTTGGACATATATATGTATGATGGATGAAACATATATTGTTTTATAGTATAAATAGATGCTTATGTATGTATTTTGACTGTTTGTCATATCCCATTTGATTGTATGTGTTATCTTACTCCTCTTTCTTTATGCTGGCACGACCTGTTCCTAATTTTTGTTCGTCATTTCCTGCTACTCAAAGGTTGTCTGAAGGGATCGTTTTATAGCGATGAGAGCGCCAGTTGCTACCTTTTAAAGAGTCTGGCTAACCAAATTTTGTTGATAGGTATTTCCTTGTGATATCACCAATTGTCTATGATTTAAAAAAAAGGCTAAAAGTGAGTTATCAATTTATGTCATTCTCGAATCCCGTCTGAGTCTTGGAATTTCTGAGTCTTGGATGTTTTCTACGTATTTAAGTATTTATATCTATTATTTGTATCGTCGTCTAGTTCGATTTGTGTAAGTTGGTGCTGCATAAATATTTTGATACTTTATGTACTAGTTCTAACATTTGCCTATAACTTTGATTAGGTACGTGAATAGTAGTTTCACGTGGTTTTTACCTATTCCGGTGTTGCAAGCAAGCAAGAAAAAAACATGTAAATGTAGTAAGTTAAACTTGACCCACTCCGCGGTTTCTGATTGAGTTGATATTTGGCATAGTACTTATTATCGAGCTAAGTCTTATTTACACTACATTTCATTTTTCGCCTTGCTACAATGATATACTTACGGTGAGATAGTGTAAACATATGTGTTTGTCGTTGACTGTACTGTATATAGTGATATAAATATACTGTATATATGTGAGCTGACTGAGTGCAAAGTCGACGTATATTTAACTTATTTTTTTAGGTACCTTACGTGTGCACGGAAAATCAAAAGTATTTTCTAGTATCAAAACTATAATTCCTACTGCACAAAGTGTGACCAGCCCAAGATTTTTTGAATTCCCCGCCAAAAATTTGGGTAAAATTTGGTTAGCCAGACTCTACCTGCTTACATCTAATATTCTTCTGCGTTTGTTTGTTTTGATGCAATAAATATTATTATTATTATTTCTCCCCCGCTTGTTGTCTTGACGTAACATTCTGTGTAGGTCAACAAGCCGCAACACAAGCGTCTTCCGTGTTCGGCTCGGGCAGCTTCAGCGCGCCGCCGGCGCCCGGACAAGCGTTCGGCTCACCTGCAGCTTCCACTGGTAAGTCCTGTACTGTAAACTACACCAGGGGCAGCTCATACGCAAAATAGGCGCAGTTATGTCGTCGAGTTCCTGAATCTCGGCCCGCGTACACCTACAGAACCAGGGGCGGCTCACTCCGTGATTTCGTTGCGCCGCTACAATTAAGTACATACGCTACAAAAATAGTACATTTCGATGCTAGTGCGGAAAGTATGTCATTACGTGACGAGTACCGAGATATCGTGCCACGAGCCGTAGGCGAGTGGCAAGACTCGGGACGCGTGAAGAATGACATTTCCGCACGTGTATCGAACGACGTTTTTTAATACAGTTGCGAAAAAATAAGAAAAACAACAAGTAAGGAATTCGAAACTTTTATATTATTCATTCTGTAACATCATTTTAATACGGTTGAAAAAAAATGAAGTTTAATACAGTTTATATAGAGTTTAATACAGTTCTTTATTTATTATTTTTTAATCGCATAATAATTAATGGTACAATTTGTACAAGGAAAAGGAAAAAGCACTAGTGCGCGAAAACCAACTTTCCGCACGCTAAACAGCTACGTAAAGTAGCACTTTTTGAGCAACTGTATTAAAAAATATCTTAAATATCTGTGGTAAACTGACACTGGCAACAACTGGTCCAGTTCACTGCCGCAGAGACACTTGTTTCATGTTTTATGTGTTTTATTGTTTAATATGTGTGTCCTGTGTGTTTGTGAATAAATGTATCTTTCTTTCTTTCTATATTTGTCATTGAGTTCACCACAGTTATTACAGATATTTTTTTGTTATATGAGACGGATCTAGGAAAGTGTCTTATTGTCCGTCCTTGACCCAAAACGCAAGTGAGGAAACTGTTTATATTTATCAAAAATAATTACGCTACTGAAAAACCTGCAACTTTTTTCTGGTGCTAAGGAAGGTTATTCCTGTCACCAAAAAAAATATCAGGCACTTCTGATATTTTCATCGATTCCCCATTGCGCAAAAGAAGTATCTACCTATGAAGGCACATCATGCAACCAGGTGAGATACAACTAATTGCGGCCCAAAGGGTCTGGAAGTGTCTAGAAGCAACTGGTACAATTAAATAAAATATTTTACAGTACACATGGTGTTACTTTTCCGCACGAGTGCGGAAATGAGCACTTTCCGTGCATATGTTGAAACTTTAAAGAGCCATATGTACTGTAAAACGTTGTACGATACACGTGCGAATTTCCTATTTTCTGCACTTGTATCGTAAATAACTATATTGAGATGACTTGTAATTGACACCATACTTTTTCTTCTGTCTTATTGAGTATTCAAAGCGGTTTGATTCTCCTTTATTGAGATTCCAAACCTTGTTAGAGTAAAATGGTTTAATCATTATTAAACCAGGTACAAATGATAGTCTTCTGTTAAAATAATCTATAAACATTCAGTTTGATTGACGGACATGTTATTAGGGTTGACTCTTTTTTCGGTTAAATAATAGTTATTTACGATACAAGTGCAGAAAATAGGAAATTCGCAACGAGTGGTGATAAATTAAAACACGACCGAAGGGAGTGTTTTAAATCGACACGAGTTGCGAATTACCTATTTTCTGCACTTGTATCGTAAATAACTATTCTTTTTCATGAGGAAGTATGTAACACATTGTATTACTAGTTCCTTAATAAATCATGTATCCAAATTTTAGTTTTTCCTGGAAATGTTTAGTGCATCACAGTTATTTTTACACCATCCAAAATCTCTTCTGAACTGATTTACTTTTTATGTTTACTATAAATGCTTAAAGAAAACTTTGGCTAGCAAAAATTCAAACAGAATTTGAATGTCATTTCTTTTTCAGGAGGATTCGGCAGCGGTTTCGGTTCTAAAGCAGTTTTCGGTCAGCCTGCTGGGTGAGTTGAATCCCACCAAAAACATAAATGTAAAAAAGGAGAGCCAAGTTCAATACAAAAATTATGCTTCTAGTTTTATCTCTTTCTCCGATACCCAAAGGTTGTCTGGAAGAGATCGCTCTTCAGCGATAAGACCGCCTGTTGTCTACCTCTACCTACATGTTATTGTATTGTTTCTCTCTGTAACTGCTTTGTTTGTGTGAGGTGTGTAATAAAGAATATTTGTATTGTATTGTATTGTATGCTTGGCTGTGGGCTTCGCCGCAAAAAGAATGGAGATCTAAATGAGTGCCAAGTTATGCAAAATCGAAATATGTATTTATAGGAACAAAATAACATTATGAACAAGTATTAAACTCTATTTCTTTGTTATATTGGATACCTATAACAATAAATAACAGCATTTAAAAATGTGAGATCTTAAAGTAGGTTAGATTTGACTTGACCAGTTTTCATTACATCAGTCATTTTATAAAGTTAATCAACATATATTTTTTTTTATATTTTAATTCTGATAAAAATTGGCATAACTGATCTAATCGCCAGAATGCACGAAGATAGTTCATAGCCCGGACCAAAATGTAGGATAATTTTCATCCCGGGTCCACGCAGACGAAGTAAATGTATAATATATTGTAGTCTGCTTGTAGTGTACTCACAGCCGGTTTGGACGCGTTTTTGACAAGTTTGACTTTCGGGTACTACAAACGGAGCTTAAGCCGCCGTGCGCACTACAGTCAGCATCAGAAGTAGCTAAGCAGAATAACACGCTCAAAATGACCTATACAGATCCTTATTCCCTTGACATTAGAGTTCGTGTGTAGATCATTTTGGGCAATAGGACCAATTAGCAACTTCTGCTGCTGACTGTACAAACATCGTGACACACTCTCCACTTTAGGTCTCGCCGGAAGATCAGCGCCGGCTCTCGAGTCGACATTATTCTGAGGCGGGACCTTTTTGCGACATTTGTACGACGTAATAGGCATGATGACTCACGTTAAAAGTGATAACATAGTGTTGCTAAATGGATAGTAAACCATCAAATTATTGTAATAAAGTATAAATTAAAAAATATAATTAATATCATAAAAAGATATGAACCTTGAAAGTTAAGAAAAAAATGGCATTTTTTTATTGTCCAAGTGTAAACACAACTATGGACCTAAACGCAGTATTTCGCGTAACATGAAATTACTTGATTTTCCCCTACGATGATTAGTTGAAATACTTAAGTGTGACGTCATACTTTTGAGTCAATCAGTAATGCGTTTCGGGTACGGCCAGCGAGGTCCGTCTCTTAACTCAAGTTTTTGGGTTATTATGTTCTTTTATTATAGTTGCTCCGATACAAACATTTGTTCCTCTCCAAAAACTGGTTCGAATGGCATCGGGAAAAATCATCATGCCTATTTATTTATTTATTTATTTAAACTTTATTGCACAAAATACAAAAAAATATATGTACAAATGGCGAGCTTAATGCCAGATGGCATTCTCTACCAGCTAACCATTGGGCTAAACAGAGACTTATAACAGGTGCAAAGAAAAAAGTATGATAATTTCTGTTACGAATATACTTGAGGAGAGAGGAAAAAAATACAAATGTATTATACACTACATATAGACATACATAAATAAAAATATATAAGATACATACAAAAAGATATACTACTACATATTCAATATATACTACCATTATGTGGATGGATTTTAGTCGAATTCTTGTTTAAGCAGATGCTTACGCAGCCTATTCTAACTTGTAGCTTCGTGAAATGGGCCCGTTGCGCTAATGTGCCTAGCAAGTCCTTACGTTCTTGCTGCTTTCAGTTTCGACTCGCCAACCAGCTCCGGTTTCGGCGCCCCGGCCTCTTTCGGCGGTTTCAGCAAGAGCCCGGGCGGCTTCGGTGGCTCGGCTACTTTCGGCGGAGCGCCCGCATTTGGCGGTGCGGCCTTCGGGAGCACTTCGCCTGGAAGCGTGTTTGGAAGCGCTGCACCCGCTTCTGGTAGACTTGGCTTCTGTTTACAAATAATTCCTTACAAACCTTAACCTTAAAGATTCGACCACACCGCCGCTTAAAATACGGTTACGGTACGGAATCGCAGTGACGTATGACGTTATTGACATGGCACTTCATACTAGATAGGCCGTATCCGTATCGACACCGTTTTTGAGCACCGGTGTGGTCGGACCTTAACCCAGACTCCAAAAGTCGTACAATAAAATTCAGTCAATTGCACCAACTTGCCCCAGTTTCGAGTCGTCAATGGAAACGTGTAGCTGTCAGATTTGGCGGCCATTTTTAAACACGGTATTTCGTATGGACAACATGTCTATCTCTTTTTTATATTACATCATTGAAAGAAATCATAAACTGCATACGGGTATGCTCCGAGCATTTAATATTGTTCTTTTGCAGTTTTAAGATGTACAGTCAGCATCAAAAGTAGCTACGCAATCGAAGACGTCAAAAGCTCTTATTCCCTTTTAATAAAGACTTTTGACGTCTCCGTTTGCGTAGCTACTTTTGATGCTGACTGTACCACGTAGCATTCTGAGACGGACTACATATGTATGAAAAAGATTGTCAATAATTGCATATATTCGATGTATTGGTCCAGGATTCGGCTCCCCGACCCAGTCCAACGCGACGTTCGAGAACCTAGCGACGACTCAGAACACGCTCACGTTTGGCAACCTAGCTCAGCAGAGCTCGCAACCCGCGCAACCAGCACCCAGTTTCAACACGTGAGTACACAAAACACACACATACACACACACACACACACACACACACACGCGTGCGCGCACACACGCACTCACGCACGCACAAAGCACACAAAGCACAAGCACAGGCACAGTGTTTCTCAACTCTACTTCTTAGTCTTTATTTCTGAACGTCGTGCTCGTTCTGATGAAGGAGATGACGAGCTACTTCCACGCCTTCGTCAGTGTTGGGCAAAAAGTAATTGAATGTCAAATTAACAATTACAACTACAAAATGTAATTGCAATTAAAATTACATCGAAAAAGTAATTGCAAAAGCCTTTAAGGCAACCTATGTGCTACCTTAAATTTAAAAAAATATTGCGAGCTCACTTCCTCGAACTGCAAAAGCAAATTTAAAACCCACTCAACACGACACACAAAACAGCAACACACCACACAACAACTAACACACAACAAACACACATCACTCACATACAATCGTAATATATACTTAGGGAAATATAGATGGACAAGACTCAAGACGTTTACCTATTTGTATTTGTATTTTCTTTTGTAGTATTTTTATACATCTAAATATTTAACAAGAATATCATAATGTAATTATAAAATTCGTAGGGCAATCAAATATTACTAGGATCATAGTGTTACGACCAACCCTCTGTCGAAGGGACTCGACTGAAAACCAGCGCAAGACTTCAAGCTTTGCATATGCTGAGACGAGGACCCATTGCCAAGCACAATTTAGTATTTAAGTTTTAATTTTAAGGGATTGTTTAAGTTACGTTTTTTTTGGCAATAAATTTCATTTCATTTCATTTCACAAATTACAATTACAAAATGTAATTGTTCTTTCAACTACTAATAACATTCTGTAATTATAATGTAGTTCATTACTGTATTCAATTACAAATTACTTTGATTTGCCTATTAAAACATTTTTGATCATCTTTAATTCCCAAATCAGCTTAAAATATGAATGAGCTTTAAATTTGACTAACCTTACAATGTTTCACTTTTCATATAATAAAAATTGTACAAGGGGATATATTGAAAAAATAATCTTCACAGCAATAAACGAGTTTTTTGCAGTTGATGTATGGCCAAGCATTAAAATTTTAGATTTTGATGCAATCGGGTTTAGTAAAGTAATTAAGTAATTTTATTACCAATTAGCCACTGAAATTGTAATTACAAATTACATAGTCATTTCAATTTCATGTAATTGCAATTACATTTAATTCAATTACAAATTAAATTACAGAAGTGATTAATTACGCCCAACACTGGCCTTCGTCAACTTGTGGAAGCGCTTCGGTCGGTCACAGCGCCATCACCATGCCGGTATCCAATTGAGCTAAAATTAGGCATAGTTACAGGCCTATCCCAGGTTACGTACAGTAACCTACATACATAGCCACGAAGGTACAGCGTTTAAATATAACGCACTAAACGCACAGCGTTTATAAAGTGTACACAATAAAAATAATACAACACAATTGAGAATCTCCTCCTTTTTTTGAAGTCGATTAAAAAACAGATGCAGGTAGGTAAATATTCGGCATGCAAACTAGTTAAATGTCGTGCGACTGTAAAATCCTACTGCTACTAATATTATAAATGCAAAAGTTTGGATGTTTGGGTGTTTGTTACTCAATCACGCTACGTCTCCTCCGATTGAGACGAAATTTTGCAGAGCCTTGATTAAAATATTGGATAGTTTCATCCCGGATCCACGCAGACGAAGTCGCGAGCGGATCTAGTATATTATAAATAGATAAAAGCTTGTGCTCAAAATGATTTTTTTGACAGAAACTAATTACGATTGTATTCCAGGTCACCATCTTTCACGGGCTGGCGCGGCTGATGACAGCTGCACAGGGCTCGTGTTGTGCGCTTAAAACAACTCTTCTGAACATTCGAGAACAACGTATCCAGTGTAACCTCTGAAATTATTGAATAGTGAAATCGTAAACTTATTTATAACTTCCGAAATATGTATAATGATGATGAAATATGTAATATGTTTAATGAATGTGTAATGTAGAATTATTTAAATAAACCATTTAATTGGAGTTTTTTTTTTGCTTTCAAATTATTCCTACAGAAGAATCCACAATTAGGCGAACTGCACTTTCAGCTACCTATCAGTTAATTTTGGATTCTAAGGTTTTAAGCCTCTCAGACAGGCGCGGCCTGCGATGGCGGTCAATAGTAAATTTGACAATAACTGTCAAGTCTACTATGGACCTTCATCGCTGGCCGCGCCAGTGTGATTCAGGCCTTATTCAACGGAGTAAAACGACTTTTCATGTGTTGTCTGCTTTTTACATCTCTTAAATAGTGATGTGCTACAACCGATAATCACCGAAAAGTTTTAGGGGGTATCTATATGTCACAAAGTACAAGTCGACATAAAGTTGAAAGGCGATATGCATTATTTTATTAATTCCGTATAAGCCTATTCTTGTACATGATCTTATTCATGGAAAACAAGTACAACTTATACACAGACGATAAAGTTAACAAAAACACAGTTTCTTCGTAACCCTATTGTTGCGTTTTTTTCCGTCGTGGATGAAATTCGGTTGAAGGTATGTGGCTAATGTGGCCGGCCGGGCCGACTCATCGGAATTCGGTTATGCAATTCCGCCCGTGTGCGACCGGCCTAAAATAACTACCCAATTAGTGATTGAACGAATGAAGTTCTCTATTTCAGATTGGGCAAAAACTATTTCTTATGTCCGACGTCTGACCGGGTGTTCTCCTCTAATGTTCGCATTTTTTGTCGATTCAGCGCGTATGGTACGCGCTTCGTCAGTCGAGCACGAGCACTGTTTCCAGCCTACAATCCTCGCTCGCAGAAGCAATAAAATCGCGCAGTCTTCGCCTAACTTCGAAAGATACTTTTAAAAAGTTGATTCGTTAGTCGCGCTGTCCGGAAACTGAATATAAGAAATCCGCCGGTTTGTTACCGAGTTCTGTGAATATTATAATGAGTCCAACTCAACCCGAAGTTGACTCGGCCTAGTCAATAGGAAAAGTTTCCTCTTTGAGTAATGACTACGGAGAACTTATTGAATCAAACTTTGTTAGTCGCACTCGATCTATGCAATCGGACTTCGAAGTTGCATTGCTTTACATATATTAGATGCCTCTATCTACGAATATAGGTACGCGTTGAAAAATGCACTAAAGTGGTTCATGCTTTTCGGAATTTCACTTTCAATTCTACTGACATACACATGACACAATCATTACAGTTAAGTACACGTATTCGTACAATGTAAACGCAAAAGCTATTCATACCAACATGCAAAGAGGAATATTTTTAATCTGAGGGTCAATATGAGGGTTATATTTATCGAACCAGTTCGTCTGCGTTTCTTCGTTTATCTAGGACATCAAAGAAAGAAAGAAAGAAATAAATATATATTTATTTGGTGTGAGAAAGAAATTACACATAATATCTACATCTGAAATGCACCATGTTACTAGTGCGTTTCAAACATATCAATACCTACTATTTTTCTTACGTATCACCATAAATAAAGTATTATATTTTCTCTATGGTTTCACAATGATTTTCCTTGAAATCGCAAGACGATTAACGCATGATTTTTCTAATCTTAATGGAACAGAATATGTATAGGTATTTCGCATTACGCGCGCAGATAGGTATGTGTTAGAAAAGGCGCGCGAAGCCAAAGAAATCAAATTGAAATACGAAATATAAGTCTCAGATTGACCCCGATTTTCATTCGGTCAATGCGATCCGCTGAAATGCCATTCATGGAAGCCTCAAGAAACCCTGCTCGGCCGAGTAGTCTTGAGATTCATCTTT
Source organism: Epinotia nisella (assembly GCA_932294315.1). Taxonomy (NCBI): domain Eukaryota; kingdom Metazoa; phylum Arthropoda; class Insecta; order Lepidoptera; family Tortricidae; genus Epinotia; species Epinotia nisella. The sequence goes on along the minus strand of OW028682.1, from coordinate 11,953,130 downwards.
TGATAGCGAAGAGGGAAACGGGAACTTATAAACCTTGATGTCTTTGTTAGGGCCCCTATTCTAAATTCAATGGCTTCAGGCTATTTGTACATGCACGGGGATAGGTTAGATCGAAGAGTAAAGTGGTTAGATTATTCCCATCACAAAAAAAAACTGTCAATTGCGAGTCCGACATGCGCACGAGGGTTCCGTACTCGCATTTGTAGCATATTATTAACTTTTAATTTGGGGCATATCTATTGTAATGTGAGCTCTCATCACGAAGTGGTTACCGTATGTACTTTACGCTGGTTACACTCAAATAGTATTTTAATGCGATATACCTATACAAATTCACAGTTTTCTTAATTATTTATTGCTTCTTGCCAAATTTCACGAGCCAACGGGAACTGCTCTTTAGGTTTCTACTCAAAAACCTTCCCGTTGACCAAGAATCATAAAATTTGTTAGAAAGTAAAGTCTTAAATACATTAAACAAGTGTAGGTATATAGTTATTTTATAAGGGAATAATTCCGAAAACTGAATTCCTCTTGTGGTACGGAACCCTAAAAAACGCATAGTACTTAATTGTAATATAATAGAAACTCCAACTTACGACAAATATAGTACTTTATTTCCTTTGCTGCACTTATTACACGTCTTATATATATATTTATACTTATAGGACATATTTTTAAAAAGTCACAACCATATTAATTCATTTAACTAATTATTCGGCACCTCATCGCCTTGCTAACGCTCGTTCAAGGAATGCCCGCTTCTTTTTTAGGGTTCCGGTACCTTAAAAGGAAAAAACGGAACCCTTATAGGATCACTCGGTTGTCTGTCTGTCCGTCTGTCACAGCCGATTTGCTCCGAAACTACTGGACCGATTGAGTTGAAATTTGGTACACATATGTAAATTGGTGACCCAAAGATTGACGCGTAAAGTAAATTAACGAATTCTGAACCAGGGGGCCACTTTTGGGGGGTAAACTGGAAAATAAAATAAAAAGTTTCGCAAACTGTATTGTGCGACATATCAAATGAAAGGGGTTGTTGTAAGCATCTCAAATATTTTTTTTTTATAATTTTAGCAAAAATAGATTTGAAGTAATTTAGGAAATAAGACGAAAATTTACCATTCCCCCCTTATCTCCGAAACTACTATGCTTAAAATTCTGAAAAAAATATGGAAAATAGTTCCTTGCCTAAAGATTACAGGAAAACCTATAAGAAGTTTGAGTATTCAAAGTAACGGGAAAACTGTTTTTTTTTATTAATTTCATTACAGAAAGCGGTTAACAAAATACACATATCCTCTAAATTTTATTCAAATAAAACTAATAGTTTTCGAGTAAAATGCCTGTGACATACAGACAGACGGACTGACCGACATGACGAAACTAACAAGGATTCCATTTTGGCTACGGAACCCCAAAAAATACATTATCGTATTCGAAAAACTGCTCTGATCAAAAAATCTATATAATTATTGAACCCGTTCACAAAATTTCACGAGAATCGGTTGAGAAATAACGTGTAGAGGAGAACCGAACATCCGGACATACGAAAGAATTTTGGCCCAAGCTGAAACAGAGAACTTCGTTCCCTTCGCTCGCTCATTCAACTATGACTTCGTCAACTTACGGTAGATTCCGGGACACATTGAGAGACCGTTGACCAAGCCACACTACGCGATGGCAAGGAAATTGGCGGTGATTGATGAATGATGATTAACGGTGCCCTGCAGCTTTGTACCTATATTGATTCAAACTTTCACGATTCTATAATTGGTACTAAACGGAACTTAATCGCGTATAATTAACTTATTCATTTATCTCTCTGAGGTTTCCCGCTGTTTCAGATGTGTCACAACATCCACGGTCACGGGACGATGGGATGGTCAGGGAGGTAAATAAATAAGTATAATCATTTATTTTCTAAAGTAAATACAAGATGATAAATAACATTAACTAAATTAAATTAAAACTAAGTTAAATCTAAAAAAGGCCCTCGGGCATTGTACCAAGGATGCTGGCGGCATTTCCTCGCTGAATTGCAATGCTGATGCGTTGCGCGAAAAAGCCGCCAGCTCTTCGGTCACCAGTTACATCGACCAGACGTTTCGCGATTTCTGCAAATGCGCATAACTTATGCGCACTGGGACCTTGTTCAATAAATAAAGGAAGTATTAATTTTAATTTGATATCACGATAGCTCTACGCGGGTGACGAGAGCGCGAAACCCATTTACTGGGACCCCACGGACCGAGGGTCTCGAGCGACGCCAAAGGGTACAAAGTCGTACTCTCTGCCGAGGCCTCTAAATAAATAAGTTAATTATACGAGATTAAGTCCCGTTTAGTAACAATAATGTAGATAGGTAATGTTTATTCTTCCGCAGCAATCATCACCAACATCGTGGTACCTATTCAAAGGTTTTAGTTTTATTATTCCTATTCCTAGGCATAACGTTTCATCCACATTAAACCTGGAAGCACTCCCGTAAATCGATATCCTTTTGCAGCGTCCGCTAAAAGTGCTCATCTATCCCAGACGGTAATGCATCAAATATTCAGAGGGGACACTTGAACGGTTCAAAGAGAAAGTTAATACGTAAGTCACACGTAGGTAGTAGTAAGTAGGTCGATATGCACGTATGCTCGGTATTTGTGGCAATGTAAACCTATACTATGGTATCTATTCACATTCATTTTTGGTACAAGCTTTTATTGCCGACTGTACTTTTTTGTATACCCTCATTACTACTCATTGAGACGATTCGAACGAACCCAAACTCAACGGGGTTACGTCGGTTAAAGCACTGAATTCCCATGGCCATCTTCTGTCTCCATCATCAGATCAGCTCGATGGTGCTTTAATATTGAATTCATCAGTCATCCAAAATATACCTTTACCCAAATTTTCAGCTCAATCGGTTCAAGATATCTGCTTCAAAATTGAGTTAGAAGATTCCGCCCGAACATAATGTAGTTAGTTACAGGAGTTACATAATGTTACCTACCATCGGCAGTGCGCTTGTGATTCTCCTGGCCCCTATTTCACCAACTTCACAATTGTCACCTGACAACGACAACTCTCCGTACATTGCTGCGGGGCTAGCGCAACTGACGCCGCACCGCGACGCGAGTCGAGAAAGCTCTACCCCCCTTTTTCTAATTTGTACGGTGCGAGTGAGATAGGGGACGCTTAGTCGCGCGAGAAGCGACTGAGCAGCAAGTTGTGCTAGACGTGCTGGTTCCACAAGTAACCTAGCGACCACCTTAACTTCTAGAACAAGCAACGTATCGCGAATTGTCATTGTCAGGTGACAATTATCAAGCCTTTTAAATAATATCAATTAGAATTTTGGTCAAGTGCGAGTCGGATTTTAGTTTTCCCATACATTTTGAGACCCAGCGCCTGATGGCCTTCATCAGCAAACTAGCAATTTTCGTCTCGATACAAAGTTTCATTCCCTTTTTCGTCCCTAAAAGGGATGAAATTTGACATAAATTATAGCCTATGTCATGTCCTATTCTGATATATAAGGTAGGTACATAACTGGAAAGTTTCATATAAATTCGTCCAGTAGTTTTTGAGATTAAGTGGAATGTACATCCATCCATCCAAACTTTCACGTTTATAATATTAATAGGAAGGATTATCTTCATACCAAGCTCAGCTGTACAAGTAAGCGACAGGCGTTGAAAATGGTGAAGCAAAGAAATATATCGTGAAGAGAAAATTCCAAGGAGTCCCCAAGCGGGATGACTACGAAAAGCTAAGCCCCGCAGCGCTATATAGGTAGAGCTAAACATCGTTTTTAAAATAAGATCGAAAAGGAAATAGTTATTTGTGTCACAAGGGAGCAAAATAGTATATTTACGGCGAGGGCGGTGTATTGAATCCTGAATGTAGCGAGGGATCCTACAATAGAATCCTGAGCGTAGCGAGGGATTCTAACGTAGGATCCTGAGCGTAGTGAGGGATTCAAGTGTTAACGTCCAAGACGAAAATAATTTTGCACATGTAACTTTTCACACCGATTATGAGGAAAATTGAAATAAAATGCTCTAAAAATAATGAAAATTTTAAGTGACAATTTTTTTTTATATTACAAAAAAATATAAATTTTCATATAACGTTGTTAAAGTTAAAACTTGAAATGTTCGTTTTTAATCGATTGCGATGAAATTACAATCAATTATTTTATTAAGATCTGTGTTCAATTGGCACATTGCGTAAGTGCTAGGTACATGCCAATGAATAAATTAAAAAAGTAGTTTGAACAGAAAAGTGGCATTTTGCTCCCTCTCGTCGGGGACAAAAACTTACTTTTCTGAATGAGAGGTGTGAAAAGATGATTTATTTACTTATTATTTTTCCATGTTTAATTAACTTTTGTGGGAAAAGTAATAAGAGCTATGAGCCAATTCTAAACAGTAATTCTCCTGAGTAGGTCGTTGTGGAATAGTCCTCTTTGCGGCGCACCTTAAGCACCCCGCAGATTGAGCAAATTACTCGGCGCGCTCGACTAATTGCTTGGAGCAAAGAGTAGGTATTCTTATACCAGTGGCTAATTGATACTTTTTCACCAGTGTCACACGCCCCGACGCTAGGACTTTTAATAAAGCGCAATCTCGATTCCACTAGAGATTATTCGCCAAAAGCTTTAATATATGATAATGAAATTGTTACTCATGAGAAGATTACTTGTTAATTAAATTACATAAATTAAAACACCTCCGACACAAGAAACTTAGGTATAAGAACCGTATAATCTCGCCATACGTGACTTTCGATTTTAGCTTTTCGCGAGCTTTCGAGCTACGAAGCCAGACTGTGCCAGACAGACACATAATTAGCACAAAAGTCAGTCAAATGCCTAGATAAACATGTTAAACTTATTCGTGAAACTATCTTCGTGCAAAATTTCATCCAAATCGGTTCAGCCGTTTAAGCGTGATTGAGTAACAAACATCCAAACATCTAAATATCCAAACTTTCGCATTTATAATAAGTATTAGTAGGATTGTAGGAGTATATTAGGATAGTAGGAAGTAGGATTGTGTACCTACAGTCACGGACTTTAATTGTTGAGACCTTTAGAGCTCACTTTATTATATATTGGACACTTCATAGATTAATTAACTACTAAAACCAAAATTCAATGTCACCTAAATGGATCAACAATTAAAGTCCTTGACCGTATGTAATCTTTTTCGTAACACAATTGTTTTTACTTGTTCTTTTCCCTTTTTCATTCTACTTATTTTTTGTGTACTTTTCAATTCTTTTTTTTTGTTTTATTATTGTTGCAAAATGCCAAATAAACGATTTATCTATTTATCTATGTATGGTTAGTTAGTACTTACCTATTTGTTACTATGGGCCTTAGATGTGTGAAATAAATGGTTATTTATCACAATCAGCTCCCGTTTTCGTTGAGGGTTTACATCCTATATCCTATACTATTAAACGAGCAATGTTTGTATATACCTATATATATATATATATATATATATATATGCAATTAAGATCTCGGAAACGGCTCTAAGGATTTCGATGTAATTTGGAATATAGGGGTTTACGGAGGCGAGCTAGGTCTCATGTCTGGGAAAATTCGTTTTCTCCGTATTTTCACCCGAGCTGAGGTCGGTCGCCCAGGGACTACTTTTTAAAGTATGTAAACCCTCAAAATTTTGTCGCGCACGGTCAATTATATTATAATACCTAACCTAGGCTAATACCTATATATTCTTCACTAGCTTTTGCCCGCGACTGTGTTCGTGTACTAGATTGATCGCCTTAAGGATTAATTGGTACTAGGTACGCTAAATATGCTACTTATTATAGACTTCACCGCTTTACCCCTTTACAAACTGACTCGATACGATCGTGCAAGTTTGAATTGTTATTTTTTTGTCTATTGTCATTAAAGTTCATGTTTGACTTGGCAAATCACGATATCTCGGTTGTAAAGAGGGATAATCTCCGGGATTAAAAAACTATTCTATCATTCCTAAGGGTCTCAAATTAACTTCATAGGACTAAATTTAATTTAAATCAGTTTAGTTTATGCGTGAAAAGGTAACCGACACACATAAGCAGGTGGTAGGTGTACCTACCTATTCTGTAGAATTACTTTCGCTTTTATAATATTAGTAGGTATGATTTGTAGATAAATACTTAAGTATAATTATTATACTCGATTATTGGGATAAGGTGCTAAAGCGGCAAAGGGGCCCCGGCGCTCCCTTAGGGCACAACCCAGATTAAACGCTAGGACGATGATGATTTATACTCGAGTAAATCCAGTTTCGTTTAGTAAAAAATGTGAATGAACGGTTACAAAACTGCGAAATACCTATCAATAGTGTTTTTTGAACGGTGTCATTCAATTAATTCGATTGTAGCACTTGATTGTTGCTCAAAGTGTTGCGAGGGAGTAGAGTGCTCTTCACATAGGCGCGAATGCATTCACGTTCGTCACACAATTTTTAAAAGATTATTTTATTTTACATCTACGATCTCTCTGCGTTACAGCAACGTTTGAATTAAGCTAAAGAGAAAGTTAATGTAATGTCGTATCAGGAGCTCAAAACAGTGGCAGAAAGAAGAACAGAATGGCGATTACTCCACCGACAAGAGCCTGGCTCTTAAATTTATGATGATGATGATGCATGAACCTACGATACTCAGGACAGGCTATACGTGATGCCACAATGAGGGACGGAAAGGCTTATATGCAGCTAAATTAAGAACTGGTCTTAAAATGACTAATGGCTTACCATAAACAACCTACTTAATTTGGGTGGGTAGTGATTTATTGGTCACAACTTCATACTAAATCAGTTGTTGCAAACAGAAAAAAGTGGAACTATGACAAGGACAACGAATGATATTTCCCTTTCTGTCACACTTATCGAGATTTGTATGCTACCATCTCGCTCGGACGTTGTATTATTATTACCATAGCCTGTCCTGAGTATCTTAGGTCCATGGTTCTACGCAATATTCATCCCTCTTGCACTTACATACTGGCTAGTAAGGGGCGAATGCCTTATGCCAGACATAAACGCGATCATGCTAGTTAGGTTGAATGATTGATTTCGGTGCTGAAGACTCTCCTAAGAGTAGAGTTGCCTATAGTATAAGAGCTAGCGACCAAATCGGTCATGTGGCTTCAGCTGTATTGAAACTCCGTTAGCTACTTCCCTGAACAACCTTTTCCTATAATCTTCGTGCTGGCAGGCCGCGGGCGGTGGGTGCGGGTGTAGTGGGGTGGGGAAAAAAAAGAAAAAAAATGTGGGCTCAGCGACTTTTTTTTCAAACAGTTGCTCTGTACTCCCTGTGCACCCAAAAAAATATTTAAATCGATCGGGTGGTGAGAAGGGGTAGCCAGCGTTAATTAAAAGTACCAAAATAATAATAATTTTCGTGTGGGCTCAGCTGTATTGGCTTTTTTTCTGACGCGAGATTAATCAATATATGTAAGCCCCAAAAAAATTGCCATGCAAAAATCTCGGTGAAAAATTTATGTAACAATGTATTAATAATCAATAAATGGCTATTCTATTCTATTCTATTCCATAGGCTATTCTACGATTTTTTTAATGTATCTTAAAATGTTCGTACTTATAGATTCGATAGTCAACTGGTATTTTTATTTCCACAAAATAATATCACTTTATGCAAATTAATAATGGTTCTACTTTGAACGTTAAATATTCGCGCCAAAAAGGCAGCTGCCATTATCGTGACGTCATAACTCCAACAACAGACCATAGACTACTAAGAAGATACTATGTGCAGAAACCAGAGACATGGTACCTTATAACTAGACTGTGCGCCTTAAATTTTTGTTTAGCTCAAATGAGATCTATTTACATAAACTTACGGTAGCTATTTCGTTATAAGCGGTAGCTAGCTAAAAGCGGTGGCGAGAGGGCTCCCGCCGGTAGTGTGTCCTTGTCTAACGCACGTCTAACGTCTTGCCAGCTCAACTAACATATAATAACATATAGTTATAAGGTCACCTCGTTAGAAAGAGACACACTACCAGCGGAAGTCCTCTCGCGCGGACCGGTTTTTGCGCCATTGTGCACAGTCTAGTTATAAGGTACCATGTCTCTGGCAGAAACATAGAAACGTCAAATGTGCATAGACCATTCGTTTTCTTTTCGCAGAGGAATCCTGCAAAGCAAAGGTATAATATGGTTCAGCTTACTAATCGAAGAATATCTTAACCACAAAGTACTTTTTTTTACTTCATTCATTTTCATTGCGAATATAGTAATAAATTTTTTACCGTTTCATTCCAACTATAGCGAGTTGTTGTGACAAATTGCTAGGTGTGTAACGTGTGTAAAGGCCTTTTTGCGAGAAATTGTAAGGTGTGTAATGGCCTTTTCTTGTAATAAGGGAGCATTCGGATTCTATGAAATATTTAATCATAAAATAAGAGGATTATTTTAATTTCCTTTGGAACTTTGTAGAATAATATTTTGTCGAATATTTGCGCAAATACCGCCCAGTGTAGTGCCACCATAACAACATCGTTTGCGTGGGGGGTTAAAAACGACACCGAAGGTCCACCATAGCTGTATCACTCTGTCCCATGTTATAGTGTGAGACAGCTATGGTAGATCATCAGTATTTACTCACCGTGTAGAGTAACGATGCGTTATTTCCATTCATTCCAATACTCTTTGTTTCATTCATTTATTATTCACATAATAAATAAATTGTATTTATGTTCGTATACTTCGTATTCCTCGAGTGGGCATTGAATTGACATTTGACAGATTAGAGTGCTCATGTGTAGTCGAAAAGAAATGATTTTAAAGTGAAATGTATTCATATTACCGATAGGATCCTCTTCTTCATCATAATGTGGAACTCGGAGTGGATAATGTCAAGAGAACATTTTATGCTCATCTGTTTGTTGTGTCTTTATTTATTTTCGGTATCTCTGGCTTCGGACGAGCCAAAAGATGTTGTAGTAGACTGTAGTACATTAAGATTAGGGCAATATATATGTCCGGATCCAAGTATAGACCAAATAGATCCAGACACACAGCAGTTCCGAGGTTGTTCTTCAGGGAAAGAGATACCCTCAGAGGGAGAAGCTGAAGGTACATAGTCATGTAAACTACGTCAATTCAACTTGAACTATAAATGGAAGTTTTTTATCACCAAACTATCGTTTTAATTGATCAAAGTTAATTGGTCTCTTTTGTGGAACCAAATTTTGTGTAGTGTAATCAAACTGTCTTCTTCTCTCTGTTGTGCTTTATGAACTGTAGGAGATAAATCATCATCATCTTACATCAATTTTTAATACTCTTTGAATAGACTCTCTGTGTTTCTATGGTATCTTACTGTTTATTGTGTAGTAAAGATTTTTTCTTATTGCTATGCCCAGGCTAGACCCATATTTTGATTTGGATTATTAGCAGTCTGTTTTCAAATGGTTTTAGTGCTATGCCGAGCTGCTGATGGTATAAGATGTGAGGGAACTTCCAATTCCACTTTCAAGAGAAAAATGCCATGTAAATGGACAAATGGATACTCACTAGAAATAGCACTGCTGCTGTCAGTGTTCCTGGGCATGTTTGGCTTGGACAGGTTCTACCTTGGGTATCCCGGAATGGGACTGGCAAAGTTGTGCACCTTGGGATTCATGTTCTTGGGACAGTTGTTGGACATTATCCTGATAGCTGCACAGGTAACACTCAGGCATTTATATTTATGTTCCTATCATTTACTATACTGGCAAGTGGCTGAAAATTGATTTGCAAATTTTGAGGACTTCTTACATATGAACAGTGCAAGTTAATATAAAACTTGTATAAATATGGTCTTGTCTTGTAATGAGCATTCTAGTATTTGTTACATGATAAGTAAACGGTCACAAAATAAACAGGAGAATTTTAGCAAAACAGTAGTAAATTTGCTTCAAGCTTTTTGCTGAACTGAGCAATTTTGTTATTGTTCCTCCGCAGTCCCTATCCGCCCACACCTCCCGCACAGCATTCACTAGAGTGTTTGCTAAAATGATCATGACATTGTTTGTAGTGATGATTGGGTCTGTTTGTGGTTTAGTTCGATATTCTTAACCTTTTGAGAGCTAAAGACGGCTGTGGACGCGTCTGAAGCCACGGATGGCCACAGCCGTGCATGCAATTTGTGCTTTTTCGTTAATTTTGTAATAAAAAGCTTTACAAGTAACTTGACCCATTTTTTAATAGTTCATGATACATACATTATATTTGACTTGACAATATTTATCAGTTTCATTTTATTCATATTTTGTCTGGCTATTGTTTTTGTTCTGGCATCAGTTGGGCACCGTTTTGTTTTGCACCCTCGCTGTCAAAAGGTTAAAAAGTTCAAGTCTTAAAGTTACCATAGGGCAGACTCATGATTGGCCCCAATAAAATTTTTAATAATTGTTTTATCTCATAAAGACAGATTTTCCATTAATTTCCATGCTGAACACTGACTGTACGCCGTCTCTCATACATTTCATTGACAAAAACATTTTCTATTCTACAGGTTGTAGGGCCATCTGATGGCTCTGCATATGTCATCCCATATTACGGAGCTGGTGTCACAGTGATAAGGAGTGATAACGAGACATACCTGCTCCCTCAGTCAGACTGGCACAACATCACTTGACAGTGGGGGACCATCTCTTTCGTTGAAGATGAGGACTATGAATGGACCTGATTGTGGGAGTTTTATTATGTTGGTTAATTTTATTTAAAAAAAAATTAACACATTCACTGCCACACTGTGTTCACACTCATTAAAGATTGTATCTGGGCCATGCCTAAAGAGTGAATGTGTTAAAACTACCAATGAGATCTTATGACGATGAGCATGCCGGATTTTACAACACCATGGCAGGGGTCGGCAAACCATTGCTCTTTTAAAAGATGATTGTGACTATTCAAGTTTTGCCTTAAACAACCGAACAAACGACCTGCACTAAAACTATCATCATATTAAATTTGGGCCAATCAACTATTTTTTGTTGCTCGTTCCCATTTTTATGGGGCTTAAATCTACTAAACACGTGTTTTTGTTATACTGGTAAACCCATTCCATGGTGGGGTAACTCCTTACCATGATAGGAGCCCAATTTATAGTATTTTTTTGTCACTGTTGTCTCTTGGGTTACTTACCGGGACAGAATAACAACATGAAAAAGTTGATTGACCCACAAATTCAGACAATGTATGTCACCAATTGAAACAGGCCGAAAGGGATGCAGCTATCTTACAAATCTGCCATCCCTTATTCTGGTAAATGTTGTATATAGTAAATTAATCAAGCAAATTATTATTATTTTCTGGGGCAATAATTAGTAGTAAGAACTTGTGCAACCCCTGAGCATACAGTTTTTTGCTACCTTTTTTCTGTTGACCTATCAGTGTAAAAAAACAAATTAAACTATTGTTAAACTTGAATACCAACCTGTACGATTCTCACCAAACGGGCGCGCCCGAGGGCATTTTACAAGGAAGCATTTGCCAAAGGAATTTGAAGCTTTAATACATTGGATTTGCGGCCGGTCGGCTCCTCGCGGACGTCGACGGCTGCGCTCGGCTGTCGTCGCATGTGACCGGTCCGTTCGGTGGGAATCGAACATTAGGCTCGGTTTTATAAAGATGCGTTAGACGAATATCAGATGACATATAAGTTAACTCGGTACATTTTTCGACATTATCTACTGACCAAAATAAGGTCTAACGGATCTATAAAACCATGGGTTATATAATATATCTTTTTTTAGGGTTCCGGACCAAAAAGGTAAAAACGGAACCCTTATCGACTCCGTCCATCTGTCTGTCTGTCACAAAGTCAAATATCTCAGGAACTACTAATGCTATCAATTTGAAATTTGGAATAGTTGTAAACAAAGCTAATCCACGTGTATGGAAAATGACATTTTTGGGGATAAATTTCATGAAATCAAGTGGGGTATCATATGAAAGGGCTTGAATTGTACATTATAAAATGGTTTTTGTTTTTGTTCTGCAATGGTAAAATTTTGATCTATAAAGAAAAATGTTGAAAAAAATACCATTCCCCCCTTACCTCCGAAGTTAACCAAGCGAAAATTGAAAATAATTTATATGATTAATATTAACGTAAATATTACCGGAAAAGTATAACAAGCCCTCTATTTAGCGTTGTTAATTTTGTTTGTGATTTAATTCGAGGTGTTTACTTTTTTTCGTTCAAATTCGTATGAAAGTGTTCTAAAAGTACCTTCTAGCAAATAAAAAAAAGAATTATCGAAATAAATTCACTTGATAAAGAATTATCGCTGAAAAACCAACATACATACCGAGTTCCTTGGTCACGCAAGTTAGTAACAAAATGCACCGATAAATGGCGCTGTAGGTACTGATGACTTAACTACACTATGCGTTGTTAAGATTTTTCCAAAATTAATGGGCGGGGCAAGACGGGTGTGTTGTATGATACATATTTCGTACGGAACCCTCGGTGCGCGAGTCAGACTCGCACTTGACCGGTTTTATTAAGTTACCTGACCATACCATGTGGGGTTCAGGTTTAGTAAGTATCCAATTCTTACTTGTGATATAATATGGAGTAGATATAGGTAATGGTATGTTATTGTATAGCTTGTGTATATAGTTTACATAATACGAAAAATAATACATTGAGTAAGTATCGATACTATCTACTCATAAAATATTGGAGAGGACTTGAATAGTAGATTGGCTTTTTGTTTGCGCGTGCGTGGAGTTCGCGTTATCTTGTTTATTCCCTTTAAGAAAGACAAGGATAGCACGTGCTCCTCGCAAGTGGCTTCTGACGAACAGTGTAATGTAAATGATGTTTGAAGGACAGAAAGATGTAAATATTAGATTACTTTTCTATAACATTATAATGTATAGTAATCGGTATTTGCTTACTTACAAAACAAATAAAACCATGCACCTTAACTGAACTAGTTTTATTAGAAAATTCAACAATTAAATAATGTATTCATGTAGGTATACTTTCACTATTTTCACATATTATTCTAGCTAAACAGGAGTTCAATTTCATGTCTTTCCTTTCCCTTCATGGGAGGAGCTAAGGGTGATATCACACGAAGAGCGAAATTCGTATGTGCGGTCACATACGAATCTTTATCGTTTAAATCCACAAGTGCGATAGAGAGGACATAATACCGTTATTTTCACGGTACTGCTCCTAGGCCCATCAGTAAAATGTATGTAGTCCAGTTTAGTTAAAATATTTAAATAACCCCTAGTTAATTCCCTAGCTCGTGTCCGCCACTTTCTCCTTTTCGTTCCCGGTCGCTGGTTGAGTCTCCGGCACCGCGAGTCCAGTGGGTGGTGCTGTGAGAGTGAACATAACTGGTATATTGGCTAGTGAAGGATTCCCATTTTTTTCTAACAATCTTATCCAGGACAGCAGTGAATCTCGTGATGAAGTTCCTGTAAAGTTAAGAAGGTTTATGTTATTTTTAATCATGAACCAATACATACTTATGGAGATGGAAGGGTATCTAGATAGATGTCTTGCCGTGGCTCGCACTAATATTGAATGAGCAAATGGAAATGACGATGCGTAAGAGCATTCGCATTTTCTATACACCGCATTTTCATAAGTCAGTCAGGCCTAAATCTTGTTTACAGTCGAATTCGCCAGTGCCATACATTTCTTATTGACTGTCCAATTCAGTAATTGATCCCTGATAAATAACTAGTTCATAGGACTTCCATCTTTATCAAATAACGGGTACCTAATGTAATATCTGTGTGAAGATATAATATGATGGCCAATCACTGCAAAATCATATCATCTACTCTTTCTACATATTACCTGTAGCGCAAACAGATAATATTGTCCCATCGTCTTGTTCATGAACTACACATCTGTTTGCGGGTAATGTTGTGTGCCCAATGAAACCAGGTATACCTGAAGGCTTCTTCAGATTTGAAACATCTGAAAAACAAAAATAATGTTGTAGTTGCAACACCCACAGAAAAACAATACAGGGACAGTCCACCAAATTGCATGCTGAGCCGCTATTGAAATTGCAACTGTAATTTAAGGCAATAGTACTTCTATTTTATTGTCCCTCGTCTGTCTATCACTATCACACTTGCTCTTGTATGTGACAATATATTTGTCATCACAAGCAAAGATTTACGAGAGACATTAAGAAAATGAAAGAACTCATAATTTAATTTACAATTTTAATTACACACATTTTAAACAGAGTGTGTAGTGTAGTGTTCTTATCTTATCTTATGTAGAATCTCTGGAAATACTCATCCTATTTAAAAATTCTGCAGTTTATAGAATGGAGCTTCAGGTAGGTTGGTAGGTATACGCGGGCACCATAGGCAGCTTGTTATTGTATATTTACAATAGTTAATCTCTGAAACTCTCGTGCCTGCCTTAAATTTAACAACTTACCATCAGCATCACTATCATCCATTACTTCTGGTCTAATTTTTCCCAGTAATATGAAGTATGTAACAAACTGGTCCCGAATGCACACTTTGTAGGGGCCTCGTACAACCAAAGGGTCATCTTCTGGTTGTTCTGCTAGGAGGATTTTCTGAGTTTCACTCTGGGCACTGACTATCCAGGTGTTGTCCAAGGATGCCTCTATTTCTTCAGCCTATAGTAGAAAAGATGGAAAAACATAAATGTGTCTGAAATATTCTTTAGATCTAATTGTGTAGTAAAATGAAAATATATACAATACATGTATGGCTATATTGCCTATTTATGTAAATAATGTAAAGAATATATATCAAAATGAACATGTTCATTATCTACTAATCAATATTATATTATGCCAATTAATTGTTACCTGCCAAATTTCAACTTTTGTATCAGGATCAACAGAAGTTATCCTGTGTATTGCAAGTGTTGCCAACTCCATTACATCTCCTGGAAGCTCATCCGGCAAGTACCATGGGCTAAGGTTCTTGAATTTGGGCATCCAATACAACATGCGCCAAAACTTCCTAAGTGGTATACCTCTCCGGCCAAAGGTATTTAGTAGTATTTGCTCCAATTCCGAGTCAGGCATTACACCTGAAACAATACAATTGAATGAAAGAGGAATGTTGTTGTGAATGAACTTTTCATCTGGTTGAGTAACCCAGGCATAACAGGCATAGTGTTTAAGTTAAATGGACTGGGCAGATCTTTATTGTGTCAATTAGACAAGGGTTAACACATAGTCTGGTAAGTGGGTGGTTAGTGTTACTACATCTGTAAGCAACTGGTAAATTTAAATTCAAAATAATGGGTACTTTTACTACACTGAAAATAAACCATACCATAGTCTTCCATTTGTTCTAGCAAATCAACAGCACATTGCTGCTGCTTTGGATAATGCATAAACTCAGCTTGAAATATATTTTCAGCAATAAATTTTCCCTTCGGTAACACTTCCACCAGGGCCTTATATACTTCTAGATCCTTCTGCACTCCGAATTCCTTCATTCTGCCAAGAGCTGCATAAATAAACTCGACATGACCGCGCCGTCGGTTATCCCGGTCTTCGAACATCTTTATCACCTCCAAATAAGTACCCTTATTCTTTTCTGGCTTATTTGAAAATGGATCATACACAACAACCTTCGTTTTTGTACCTTCCCAACGCTTAAACAACATATTCGGCGGCTTAGTTCCAAGAATATTTCTTAACATCTTTGTCGCCATCTCAGGTTATGTTATGTTACGTTCGTGAATTTAATCAAAGGTTATTAATTCATTACTCGTTCTGCCTTAATGTTCTTTCAAGTCAACATTATGTTAGCCGGGCTAACATTTTTTCTTGTAATATACTTGCACGGGAAATCCAAAAATTCCAAAATAGGAGAACATAACATTGGATAACATTCGATTGACACTACGTTGACTTGAGAGTGACAGTGACACTGACAATGCATTACATTATTTTAACTTGCCATTCCTAAAAATATTGTGATATCATTTAATTAGGGTCTATAATTGGATTTTGTGTATATTTTTTATAAATTTTAATGTACGAATCTTAAACTTTTATCATCACTATTCTGTACTTCGATCGTATCTTCACAAGATAATATATTTTTCTTTTTCTATATAGTACTGTTTGCGCGGCAGTTTGACCAGCCTCGCTCGTTTTTGCTCATTTCATTCGTTTCGTTCGGATCGGATTTGTAAAGTAAACAGTTGAGATTGATAAGTCAAGGAGGGAGTATGTCTCTTCCCCAACAAACTTGTCTACGTATTAAATTACGCGGAGTTTAAACTTTTAATCAGAAATTATAAACTAAAGTGGATAGGTGTTAATGTGAGATCTAATTTGAAGTGGTTAAAGTGAACATTTAAAAAGTTTCCAAGAAGTCGAATATTAAAATACAATTAACATTTAGCTAGCAAAATGTTTAAACACATGTTTATCGGGCTTCTTATTAGCTTGATTTTAAGCTCAGCAGGTAAGATAATTTAATAGGTAGCAGGATACATTTTCTTTTAAGGCCTATACCATAATAAATTTACATCGAAAAGTCGTAGCAAAGTGATCTTGCTTCAAGGTCGTCTTGTGATACAATTATTTATACCTATTCAATAGGTAACACGTTGGTTGGTATGCGTGCAACTGTGACTGATGAGGTGGTACTTTGAGATACGTGATGCTTTTAATGGCCATGGTTACATGATTACGACTTTTTTACATACCTAATAAACATGCAAACAATTTACTTAAATATTTATTTTGTGATTAATATCTCATACGACAAAAACAAACTTTTTGAACGAGTTCCGGCCGATATCTCTAAAATGTCACTACCTTTTCTGGATTTGCATAAAATATTGCACGATAAGTCAAAATACCTATATAGGTAATAGATCTTAATTAGGTGTGCAAATGTCTTTTCAAATAATGGACTGACTTTCGAGCAGATTTACTAGGTATTTACCCACTTACTTTATCTTAAAATGGTTTTTTAAGAATCTTTTCTTTCGCTAACATTTGAAATTAAGTAAATTTAGTTGGTCAAGGCAGTTATTATACTTATTATTGTCATAATACAAATAAAATGAGCGCGCGGGCCTAAAATATTTAAATGGTTCTGACGGACAGGATAAACAGTGAAGTGAGAAAGTCCCTAAAAATATAAATTCTTTGCTCGTTACATATTATACTTAAGTAGGTACTCGTATTTGTTATTTGTACATTTAATAGAAATAATATATGTACATATATATTTGCGTATTTGCGCATTTCTAAAAGTTTTTACAAATTAAAGAGGCATATCTTATTTTTTTTGTAGGTAGAAACTATTTCTGATAATAGAAGGTTCTTTAATACCTAACTCACATACTTTTTTAATTCTTAAGAATGTCTATAACATCGTATGCCGGTTGATGAAATTACTGAATACATTGCTAAGAAGCTAGGAAAATATTGAGGGTGTTTAATTTGTAAAAACTTCTTTAGTAATGCCCATTTTTTTACAATACCTCCATCTGTTGGTTGGTAAGGTGCTTCCGTCAATCACAGAATGTCTAACAAAACACCGGCCAAGTGCGATTCAGAATCGCGCACCGAGGGTTCCGTACAAACATGTAGGTATATAAGTAAATTATTAAAAATATTTTTATTATATGTTGCAATAAAAAATTTACGGTTTTGACAATTTTTCCTTTATCTGTGCTATAAGACGTTGCTTCGTACCAAATTTCAAGATTCTGAGTTCACGGGAAGTACCCTGTAGGTTTTGATTCCCTTGCGAGTTTCGAAAATTTGCTGAAATTTGCGGCATAAACGGCTGTAGGTATCTTTTGATTGCGTTGGCTTAGAAGTTTGATTTTATCACAGCTCCAAGGGACAGTAGACTTGAGTATTTGATATACATTTTAGCTTGATGCCTCCACGCGTTCCTGAGAAAAAGGTTCTTGACAGACGGACGGACGGACAACAAAGTGATCCTATAAGGGTTCCGTTTTTTCCTTTCGAGGTACGGAACGCTAAAAAGAGCAAAAGTAAAATTTAAAACGTGATAATAACTACTTTTAGTATTATAAATCGAAAATAAATTTATCAATGCGATTTTTTATCTTGAGATTTCTTCGTATTGTCTGTAATATGTCAGATTATGTTGATTGCACACCTTTCGAGGAATGCATACCGATTAAAGATACCCGTTAACTGCCAAGCCTTCAGATGGTTGTTTTTTTCATACCTACCTCTGTTGTTCGAATTAAGATTATAATTCTTATTTTAGAACATGATATACCTATATTTAGATTTCTAATAAGTAAGTGTCGATAAGTACCTACACGCGATATTTAACGCGATAAGTAAGATTATCTTAAGTGATATCTTATTGAATGTACAGATCTGTTCACTCACGAAGTCGCGCACTCCACAGCTGATTATCATTGTGCAGTGAGCAATGTGCTGTGGATGCGACTTCATGAGTGAACAGTACCTACTGTGTCTACCTGCTACTAGTATTAGGTTAGATGTAGCTAGTTACTAAGTTCAAAGCAAATTTCAGATATCTCCGTCAAACCTTCTTTGAGAAAAAGGAGAGACAGATGGACAGACACCGAGTCATATCTAAAGTTTTCCTTTGGACCAATCATGGTACGGAACACTAAGTTAGAATAATTTCATGTTGTTTTGGATTAAAGACTCGAGATATTATATTAAAGCATATGTACTAAAATAATTATTAAATTATAACATAAAATAAAAATAAATATAGTTTGACAATTCACACCAATTGATCTAGTCCCAAACTAGGCAAAGTCTGTACTATGGGTACTAGACAACCGGATAAACATACTTATATAGATAAATACATACTTAAATAGATAAAGAAACAAGTGTTAACAGTGGAAGAGAATTTCATTATCATAGCAAATAGGTGTAGCAAATAAGTAAGTACCTAGTCAAATAGGTAGGTACTGTTTGTCACACTTGTGCGTAAAAAAAATGCATTCTGCAGGGCAGGGCTAAGTTGTTTGTAAATACTCGTTGTAATACCTATACATCTATTACCACTCTTCCTACTCATTTCAAACCGGATAAAACCCAGGCTAAATCGTTTCAGGGTTAGAGAAATAAATTTCCAAATATTGGATTTCATACAATTCAAATATTGTAGCTAAAAAAAATTGTAGCTGCCCGCGCTTAGAAAGCCCATGATCGTCCCGAAGATCCAGTCTAAATACTGGTCAAATACTTGAAATAGGATGAGTTGTTTCGCTGATAACCCCTACTCTCACACTTATAAAGATAAAACTCCCTCCATTTCACTGTCTGTGATGTAAGTATAGATAAACTTTAGTTTATCTATACAAAAAAAACAACCCCGCTTATTCTACTCAAACAATTTTTCAGGACGCGGTAACGTCAAGTCAAAGTC
Source organism: Epinotia nisella (assembly GCA_932294315.1). NCBI lineage: Eukaryota > Metazoa > Arthropoda > Insecta > Lepidoptera > Tortricidae > Epinotia > Epinotia nisella. The sequence goes on along the minus strand of OW028682.1, from coordinate 11,933,703 downwards.
AAAGTGATTTATTCTTCAATTTAGGCATATTAGATGCACCTATGAATGTCGATAAACTACCACCGGTTCGGAAAGAAAACCTCTGCCTCGAGAAGAACCGTCATTATGAATAGGTACGATACTAGCCCAGCTAGCACGTCACGTAAAATATGACCATAAAACCTATCATGCTAGCTGCCTAGGTCTGCCTGCCGTACATGTAGGTATGCATGCACTAGTTGCACTACAAGTTCATTGTAGTGTCACGACGTCAGACGCAATCTGTAGGTGTCGGGAGTATTTTTGTTTAGAACAGGGCGAGTGACTCTGGGCACCGCTCCAAGCTCCCACGCTATGATTATTGATATACGCTTAGGAAAACCAAACTAATAAAAACACAAAACACTAATCGTTTGTTACTGTGTAATGTAACAATTGGAGATGAATTGCTATCCCGACTTTTTACCTACTGAATTCTATTGCGAATATTAAAGACTCCATGTCACATGCATTAAGTTTGCGAAGCATCCTCTTTCTATGAGTTGAATACAATAGATTACTTATCGTAATCGTAATATAATAGATTACGTACTAATCGTAATCGTAGTCGAGAATGTCGAGATGTAGACGGCCACATATATAATCAATTAATCAGGCAGAACAGAACCAGGTATTGCCCTGCCGAAATTTTGCTAAGCCGTTTACATACAATATATACACCTAGGAAGCTTCTGCCAGCGACTCCGTCCGTGTGGAACTCGCGTTTATGTCGTTGCTCCGTACAAACTTTTACCCCCATATCACTCCTTTAGGGGATGATTTCCGGAATAAAAACTAGCCTATGTCCTTCCTTGGGACTCAAACTATTTCTATACAAATATACTACAAAATTTCATCTAAATCGGTTCAGCGCTTTCAGCGTGAAAAGGTAACAGACATACAGACACACTTTCGCATTTATAATATTAGTATGGAAGGACCAAGTATACTTAGCGGTCCCGACTACTCAGTCCCGACGTGGTTCTGGATTGTATAAAAATATGGGTATAAATTCGATAATTAATACTCCGGTCAGGTAATCATAGAATTATCAGCCACAAAAATGTCAAACATAAACCTTCATTTGTGTACATCGAATCGACGTATAATATAGTAAATAAATAGACTCACAATGCCGAACAAAAATGTTAAGAAATGTGCCCGAAAATGACAACTGTAGCTATATTCCAGTAGTTGGCGTTGCTAATTAGCGTTTACTTCTAATCTGCATTGAGATATATGTTTCATACAAAAGAGAACTTAGTTGTTTAAACTATAAGCGCCATTTTTTTCGGCCGTTTGTGTATCTAGTTACTTAACTTACTTATACTAAAATCAATGTTTGTGTATGACATAAGAACATTACGTTTATGTTATTAGAATTGTATTATGTAGAGTGGTCCAGAGAACCTAAACTAATCCACAAAACTATTACCTATTTTAATAATCACGCGATTTAAGTAGGCTATAAGGTAGGATATCTAACACTTTTTGTCGATTATTTATAAACCTTGGAATCGCTCGATTGCAATCAGGGTAATTAATCCGATAGGTAAGCCGCACGAATACCGCCTTATCTAATTGGCACTTGTTATACGAGAAAGTACTCGTAAAGTAGCCAATCATTCTATTCAAGGGTTTCATGATTCTATACTTACATACCGTAAGTAAGTGAACTTGAAAACTACCATCGGAACATACTACAAAATTGAGCAAGTAGGGGGGTGGTATGCTTTCACAAGGAGTTTTGTTAACAAGAGTAACAACACAAAAAACAGAAGAATTGTAAATTTTTTTTAGAGGTCGGTTGACAATTGACTTGTCTATATCTATTATTCTTCGATTGCCTATGGTAGGTATACCTTTAATTTTTGTAGTAAGTAGATAGTGGTAATAATGTGGTGCAACGGTGTGGAATGACTGCCAATTTCACTTTTTCAAAGTCCAGTTAGGTGTATATTTTATGATCTAAATTGATGCATTTTTTCCGACTGAACACTATGGCTGAAGCCAGTGCGCAATTTAAACGAAATATGACTACCTACATATTAAAATTATACGGACAAACATCAATAAGCGTTCCGTTGGACGAATTTTGGTATGGACCATTAAAACGAATCTTAAACACACGTTATGTCCTGAAGAAATGAAAATCACTCGTAACTTATTTGTTTTAAATAAGCAACTATTAAACTACTTTCATTGCAATATTTAATAAAAAAATAAAAAAATCGCTAACGAATTGCTAACTGCTTAAATGTTCATAAATGACCTCAGTACTACCTAGTACGTAGATAAACTTAATTTTCTATAGCTGCGCTGGACTTATATAATGTTGCGGCTGCTGCCTGAAAATATTTCAGGGGTTTAATCTTACGGGAAACTGTTATTGTCACACGAGTTGTGGCTTTTTATTGTCTTCTTGTCGGGATATGGGGAAATAAACTGAAACCCCCAATTGAATGACATATTTTAAAACAAATAATAGTTTAAGAAACCTAATTTGGGTAGCTAGTTAAAGCCGCAAACTAGTAACCTACCAAGTAAATCCGTTAAGGGTAGGTATTTCTAAAAAAGTTTGTACATACCATTTAAGTAGAGTATTATTAAGTATTCTTGATTCAATAGCGCAAGAGGTATCTAAAGGCAGATTATAACCAATATTAATCGGGATAATGAAATAAGTAGGTACTTATTGCAATCTTTTGACATTAAGATACACTTGTCATAACATACGATAGAGTTCAGATTGTGGCTCAAAATCATAACGATTTTAATTAAACCACTTATTATTATAACGGAGACAATAGTCTCCGGTTACCACGATTATTACTCTTGAATAAATCTACAAAATGATTAAATCGTTATATTAAGTATATGGTGTATATCTTTTCAATGTTTTCTCGACTGCAGCCAGTAAACAAGAAATTATGCGGTAGATGCCGCGGCCTGACGTGTAATTACTGCTCGTTGATTGATACAATGGCTTCGTAATAAAGTGGGTTGACGATTATATTTTTATACTATCTATAACGCGGTTATTGTGTAGTTTACTAGGATGCATTTAAACTCTGTAGGTAGGTAGGTACAGTAAGGGAAATGTATTCACGTACCACCGTATAACCCTATCGCAATAGTTAATACGAGATGAAGCTTTGACCATTCTCAAACTTTCATGATTTCCCAGAAAAAAGGAGTTTTCCCAACAACTAGATCGATTTTTCCCTGTTTTGTAAATCTAATCGAACTCATCAGAACCGTTTCCGTGAACCCATTCAATAACGATGTTGCTCGGTTTATATAAACTTGCAAAATGAAACACATTCGCTTTCTTTAAATAACAAAGAATGCAGGTTATTTATTATTTATTTATTTATTTATTAAGAACAATTTACTTAATACTTAAAATTAAACATTGTCCCACAAAACTGTAGTAACAGTTTGACTGTGGGATCGGCAGTCTCAAGGTAAGACATAAACATAAATAAAAGTGTAATATACTATACATAAATCAGTTCAGTTATATACTAAGCTTACATGGTATTATATGAGTAGATCTAGGTAATGCTTTTTTAATAGTCTCTTGAAATTGAATTTATTCTTATAATCTAATATTAATATACGTACGTTATAGATTTTCAGTATGCAATAAAGCACCTTAGCAGTTAGGTACAGGTACTTCTGTGATTTTATCTTCTGTGTTCAGTGGAGCTGTCTGGACTGGGAGATCTACTCGTTTGTCGTAGGTACATCTATTTTCTCAGACTTTCATTATATGTATAACAATGGAAACGTGGGAACTAAATTGAATAAGAGTAAGATCGATTTCATTCACAGTTCACAGTAGTTCCAGTATAAGCGCATTCGAAATGTGCTTAGCTGTGGCGAAATTGATCCCATTATTAGTTTACCCATAACTCCACGTTTTTATTTATTTCATATTTTGTTGCACTTTAGATTATTGCAACAAGCTACTTATGCAAAGTTTTTGTTAAAACATTTTTTTTAGGACAAGCTTTTCTTGTAAACTGCTTTTTTTGGCACTGTCATCATTCATCAACTTAACCATAGAAACTATTGTAATGACAATCTTCGGTTTCCATCGTTAGACCAACTCCGTGACACCATAATGTCTTCTAGTTTTTAAACGTTTATTTATATAAATTTTCAACACTAGCTAGGTATTAAATTTTCCTGGCAAATGTCATTAGACAATAATCATTTAATTTATTTTTCGAACATGAAATTCACAATCGTATATAAATAATATTAAGCTTTGCACTTGTGTAAACATTATCCGTAAAATAAAATAAATAAATCTACTTACGCGCCGGCATTCGTTTGCAGGTTTTGAGCAATGATTTTTGTAACGTGAATTTTCGAATACCTACCTTTATTTGTACTTATATGAGTGAGAATATTGCAAATAATCTATGGATTCATTCCTTATGCCGAAGGCTAATCGGGATTTATGGCTGAGCCGCATAGTTCAGGGCGCGATTCCAGTCGGATGAAATTGTTTTATCCGAATTTATTGCGCCACAAGAGAGCGCTGAACATTTTTGGCCGTAAAATCTGAAACAAATAAATATATTAAAGGTAGCTCGGTACCGAAAGTCGCAGATTTATGCGTAGGTTAGCCTATTAAGACTTGTAAACGTTAAGCCGATCTGTGTTATTAATTTGCGGTCTTTGGGCCCACACAAAGGATTCCCATTTGCGAACAATCGTGTTATTCTACACTTGCGGACAAAGAATACAGCTCGGTAAAATACTGTCGTATTTCCTTAAAGGTTGTACAGTTTTTTAATCCTGTCCTGATCTTTATTTAATTTAACATCTAAACTGAAAAAATAAAATAAATAAAAATAACATTAGGTACCAGGTTTAAATCATACTAAAACAACAACGTGAACGGAGCGAGATGTCGCAAACATCGTCATTTTTGGATATTGATATTTTTATGATAGAATCCCGGAAATTGCTAATACAATTACGAAGAATAGTATATTATGTAAATAAAATGACTGTATTAAAAAAAAACCTATTGTGGTTATTTAATTGAGGGTGACCCGAATTTTTTCACCACAATTCACAATTATACGAGTACAACCCTATTTCTGAGGCGCATACTTAAAGTTGCGATTTATACGTATTACAAGTTAAGTTATAATAATTAATATTACAAGTCAATCGATTCATACGATACATATAAACAATCTCGTAGAAAACTCTTTAAAAAAATAAACACTCATACAAATAAATATTAAAATTAACTGTACAAAATAATTCAAGTGTACGAATTTTGTAGTTATTAATTTTATTTAAACTGTAGAAAGTATGCTATCTAAGTATATTTGAGGCCGATTGACTATTTTTGCATGGCTCTCCGGATGTTTACCGCAGATGATATTAGTCCTCCTGTCCTGTCACATATTACGATAGCCATCTTGGCATGCAAGGCAATCCAACTAACATTAATATAAATAACATAGGTACCTACCTATATACTAAAAAAATAACTTTTTGGTCTCTTTTGATGAAGCATGCGCTCAATTGACATAGAAATCGATAGGGGATGATTTTGATAATAAATAAACTACTTATAAAAAATGTTCTACGGACTATACTAATAACTGAAAAACCCTTCTCAAAACCTCCGTTATTTAGTGTCTACAGTAACACGTTACTCAGTATTGCGTGTGATAACAAGGCTCGATTTCCTTATAAAAGTTGGGATGGAGTCAGCGGGCCGTACAAAAAGTTATCCCATCTGAGTGCGATGACAAACGAGCACGAAGCCGAGCCGAGACACCGAAATAGCCGATTTACTCCGCCATCATTCCAAGATTCCCAGGCTTTATACGCCACCGATTCCTTTGGGATCAGCTTGCTTTCATGACGTCGTTACGGAACAACATAAAAGCGATTTTTTGTACAACTTGATGGACGTCCTTATGAGTAAAATATTGACTCTCGATTCGGTCAAATTACCGTAATATTTTGTTGAAAGACAGATTGTCACGATTTATCACGAGAACAAAATCCCAAGGCGAGTCACAATAACAACAAATTCGCAATGATTAGATAATATATTCACAGCATATAGGAGATAGCGATAAGTTAAAGGCACGACTTCTCTTATCAGGCTTCACAGTCTATCGTATATCTAGATACGAGATTTGCGAAGTGATTGTGGTATCACAATACCTAACCGGAAATTTCCTATGGCGTGGTTAAATTAAGTTGATATTGCTCGTCAATTAACGAGCTAATTTGCACATTACTCGTTCTAACCTTAGAGAATCACTATCCGTACCATTTTTTTTATTTGACGATTTATAATTATCACACAATCATTTAGTTCAAACAGTTCTTAGCATCGATAAAATCTCGATATCCATTAAAAACTTTGCTGTGAAAACTAACGGTATAGCTCAGTCACGCACTGATTTAACTTGAAACAAGCTACTATACATTATCTTCCTAAAAGCAAAATTTCGAATACTGTTTCAAAACTTTTATCGATGCAGAGAAATGCCGATAAAAGATAACCCGGCCGTAAATACCAGATAAACTTAACAGACCACTTTTAATCTTCACAAATATTTACTTGATGTAGTGTTAATAGGTCACCATCGAAAGCAATCATTGATCACGCTATTTACTTTACGGATAAAGTGATTTTAATTTGTGTAATATGGAGCTTTAAAACAAGTGAAAACAATCCTTCAATCAATGTTCGATTAGCATTTCTTTGGGGAACATTAAATAACTCTTCCTTTGAAACTCCTTTAAAAACCACCGCAATGGAATAACGGCAAGAATTTTCTTACGGTAATTATTTTAAATAGTTTGTTTCTTTACATTTTGAATTGGTTGCCCGACGTTTTTCTTTAAAACGAGGACATTGTCCACTCAATGAAGTTTTAATCAAAGGTTAGTACGATTATTAACCTAAAGTAATTGGTCAATTTAACTCTACCGCCAGGGTTGCAGCCAAGATCTGCATTGTACGACGTGACTACGTCTTGTAAAGTTGTGACTTGGTCCGTTGCTTGCTTCACCAAAGTTCGTCCATTTCATAGCTTCAAGTTAACTAACTTACAATATAATTCCCGTGTTGTGTGAATTCTATGGAAAATGCTAACTAGGACTGGATCTGTGAAATATATTTTTACAGGAAATTACAAAAGGCTACATCATTTAGAAATTTACCTATGGTAGTATCCAACAGATAAAATGTAATTTTAAAGGCCTAAATTCTTTTTCCGCTATTCGAAACTTATCATATATATGAATATTGGCGCAATTCCACGTGGTTTATTAATACCTAGCCTATATACCTAGTTAAATCTTAAAATATAGTCTGAGAATCACACAAATTGGAGAGTTCTAGTAGAGTGTCTTCTTTTGATAATAATTATATTTGTCTTGTCATCAAAACAGATCACTGTTGAGCATCTCTCATCGTGGACGAGAAGTAAAATTGCTGATGTAACGTTTGCAAATTTATGGAATTTTCCAAACAAATAAGTAATTAGCAAATAAATCGCCTGATTGCCATGATTATTTTTATTTATTAAAAAATAAGATTTAATAATTAAAATTAGACATGAATAGTAACATACATTGCTCCACAAAACTAAAAGATCAGTTTGACCGTGGAGTCCAAATTACAGTCTCATTTCTCTTTAACATATTATAGTAGTGTATTAAATTGAAGCAAAAACATAATATACCTTCATAGTTTGAATTCTATAGTCATGCACTTGGTGGAACAAATGGCATCTGTATTCGTTCTTGTAAATTGAAGTTGCCCAGTAATATGTACACTGACCATGAGTCTGAATGAGTTGTTCTGGAACAATCTTCAGCGAACACTGAAGGTTTTATTGTAGGAAGGTCTTTTATAGGTACTTACCGTTAGTCATAGGTAGGCGTACTCGAATATTGGTACTTTGGTACATTTATCAGCCCCGCAGTTTCCTAGGACTTAGGATGCAACTGGGGAAAAGCTAGGATTAAGAAGAAAATATATATTAATTGTTAATTTAGCAGTCTGGTGGCCTCTTGTGGGCTCATACAAGTCAATCCTACTAATCCTATCCATATCATATATATCTAATTTATTAGTCTCAAAAGCATGTTAAACTATTCTCTCTATAGATGGCTGATCGCATGTGCTGTCGTGGAGTTTGACAGGATGTCTTGTCATTGTTAGCTACTAAATGTATTGTATATTATTTCTTGTTATTGCTTTGCGATATTAAATAACGTGAATATTGTTATAAGTTTATGATTTAATTTATCGCTACCCTAAGAAGCTTTCCTTCCTCTATATTATTGTAAATGCGAAAGTTTGGATGTTTAGATGTTTGGATATTTAGATGTTTGTTACTCAATCACGCTTAAACGGCTCAACCGATATGGATGAAATTTTGCACGAAGATAGTTTATAGCCTGGATTAAAATATAGGGTATTTTTTATCCCGGGTCCATGCAGACGAAGTCGCGGGCGGAAGCTATTTAGATAATATAAGTAATATAAGTGTTTTTGTTGCATTGGTACGTCATGCCAATTGAAATGATTCCATTAATAAAATGAGCTTGATGAATGAATTCATCGACTTTTTAGTACTTAAACTAATACGAGGAAGTTAAAGGTGTGTGTGAGAAGTTGCTCTAAGAGCTCTTATGATTAACAAGGAAAGAAATGACATAATTAAACGCTGAATCATAAGTTCTTAGACGCCTAACTAGCTGACCAGCAAAAACCACCAAGTACCTACGGTTTACAATCAATCAACAATAACAAACTACGGTTATTGAGTTGACCGCGTGTCAAGGCAAGACTTCCTAAGGCATCCGAGCGATTCCATCGTTTAATTGGCGTTTGTACATACTCCATGCTTCTCAAATTGGTCCTCGATCATGCTTCGATTGGATGAGAGTGTGTGCTGTACAGACACAGGCACCTCACACATGGCAAAAACATCGTACGATGTTCGCCAACCAATGGCAGAGCGCGACGAAGTGGGCTCGGCTCCCCACCAGTCGACGGAATGTATGGTTCTTAGAACGGCACTGTTAAAAATAACTACCTGTTTAACAGGACACACACGATGTTGGCGATTATTCGAGGCTGGCGTCAAGATATTATGTCGCGCGGACATTCCACATTTCACACGTATTTATAAAAATATACTTATTTTTAACAATCAATATTGCGCACGTATACCTACTGGATAGCGGTTACGAAAAACGCCCTTACGATAATAAATTCATGCATGCATAATCAGAACATGGATGCAGATAGCAGTAATTTAATATCGTACCCATCATCAAACAAAGCAAGAAAAAAAAACATTAGTCAAAGATAAGTCCGTGGACTGCACAGCCATGATCACGTGTGTGTGAACAGCTGATCGCGCGTGCGCGAAGCGTGACAGATGAGACGAATACATGACCGTGCGCCGGCGCCTACACGATACAAAACATTCATCAACCATGCATGTTTTTGATAAGGCCGTGATACACCACAGTTTCATGTAGTTTACATAACTTATCTATTTGTTTAAAAACGTGTAGATGTTGCCAGTTTTCAGAAGGTTACAATTAGTAGGTACGCGATAAGAATCTCTAACCACCCCAGGTACGTGTAACATTTAAAGATTAAGACGCTGTTGATAACATTCACGTGAATTGCTGATACATTGATTAGATGGAGGATGCTTCCAATACATAATAAACATCTATTCGCTACACGACACACGTTACACATGCCATTTTTAGGGTTCCGTAGCCAAAATGGCAAAAACGGAACCCTTATAGTTTCGTCATGTCCGTCTGTCCGTCTGTCCGTCTGTCCGTCTGTCCGTATGTCACAGGCATTTTACTCGAAAACTATAAGGTGTATTTGAATAAAATTTTGAGGATAGGTGTATTTTGTTAGCCGCTACATAGTTTTGTAATTAAAATGACAAAAAAAAATTTTTTTAGGGGTGCACTCCATACATAAAACTAAAAGTCAATTTTTTTTTTTTCAATGTGACCCCCCGTGTGGCACATCAATCGATAAGCCTTTCAAAATAAATATAAGGTTTCTTAGAATTTTTTTTGATTAAGTGAATAGGGTCGGAGATAATCGCCCCGAAAGTCACTAAAATTCTGTCCCCCCCTCTAATTTTTGAACCGTGTATTTTAAAAATATGGAAAAATTCATGAACATAGCGCTTATTAATTTCATTCACCGAAAATTGTTTTGAACAAGATCGGTTCAGAGGTTTTCGAGATATTGCTGAAAAACTGCCTTTCTCAAAGAAAAGGACGTAAGTGCCGTAAAATTTCTGTGACGATACGACCTTTTTAATAGGCACGGAACCCTTCGTTTTGCGTGGTCCGACACGCACTTGGCCGGTTTTTATTTCTTACGCTGTCGCTAGGTAGTACAATATTGTTATTACCTACGAGGTGGCGTGCTTACGTTAGTGCGCTGTTACGGGATTTGTTTATCAAAACGACCTATTTGTTACCTTGTAAATGAATACGGCGTAAATATTTGCCCCACCCCCAGAAGTCATCTTGAGATGCGCCCACGCGAGCTAATTTAATGCTGCGAGCGTCATGCGAAAGTTGACGTATGCGGTGTATTTGATTGTTCTGTTTACCGTTTCCACGGTGTTTGCTCAGCGCGTTTTATGCGCAGTTACCCACGTTGTTAACGATTTTTCATAACAAGAGAATATTACATTTAATTGAATATTGTTTCACGCAGACTTACGTCAATTTAGTTATCTAACGTAGCTCTCTATGAAATGAATTAAATATTATATAATACCATCTAAATTGGCATCTCTCTCGCGATACTTAGTATAATTATGCATCATCCGCTTGCCCTATGTCTTAAATTTGCTCGAGCACTGCTTAGAAAAGTTGAAAAACACCCGATTTTTTCATTTCAAAGTTCAATATGTCAAAAACGGCTGAACCGATTTTGTTGAAACGTAGCTAAGAATTATCTCGATCACGTGAGCTTTCGAAAAAAAAACGCATTAAAATCGGCCCATTCGTTTAGGAGCTACGATGCCACAGACAGACTCGTCAAACTTATAACACCCCTCTTTTTGCGTCGGGGGTTCAAAAGAAGTACTGACTGAGATGTCATTATCACTGGTCACTGGTTACCTCGTAAAAGTCATAAACTTGTAACTTTGCCTACTTAGGGTGGGTTGCACCAAACCGTCTGTAATCGTAAGCGGAGTTCGCTCAAATGTGAATGGAAAGAAACTTTGACAAGTGTCTATTGAATGACAGGTATCAGTACTATACAGGGTGGAAAAAAATTAAGGGCCCTGGAGGGGAACTACCTTAAATCCTTTCGTTAGCTCATTTTACTGAAAGGAAACATTCCTTCATTTTTTTAAAGAAACAAAACTGCATTCAAAGATCTTCTAAAATTTGCTTGTCTGACCCGGGAATCGAACCAACTAAAAATTGAAAAACTAAACCCTCGCTATTTTATTATATGAATCGGTAGGATTATGGTTCATGACAAAATTTGTCTAATAAACATTGGTCTTTGAAAAAAAAAGTGAAAACTAATATTTATTTTATTTTATCATGAATACGAAGAACAAAAATATTTATTTTAACGTAGATGGATATTAAGAAGAGAAAATAATCTTTATAATTTAACTGATAAGTTGCTCAAAATGACCCCCCCCCTCGTTCCGGATACACAAATTATTAAGATTCTGTTCTGTTCTTAATATCCCTCTACGTTATTTTTTTTATCCTGAACAATAATCCTACCGATTCGTATAATAAAATAGCGAGGGTTTATTTTTTAATTTTTATTTGGTTGGAATCCCGGGTGAGACAAGCGAATTTTAGAAAATCTTTAAATGGAGTTTTGTTTCTTTAAAAAAATGAAGGAATGTTTCCTTTCAGTAAAATGAGCTAACTAAAGGATTTAAGGTAGTTCCCCTCCAGGGCCCTTAAATTTTTTCCACCCTGTATATTTAACGTTGATCGGCATGTAATCGTAAGTTAGTGCAACACACCCTTAATAAATAAATTACACTACATATCAATTATCTTTTGTCTGCAGTAGCCAACGAAAACTGCAACAAGGACCTCCTACAACGATGCGCCATGGATCTGCCGGTTCTCAACGCGCCAGACATTTCCTTCGCCTTAACTCGAGAAGAACTGGACAAGAGTTGCATGTAAGTTCTTTATACGATACTTATCTCTTGAACCTATATTGCCTCTCGACGCTTGCACTACCTACATAAACAGCTATCACGCCTTCCCAAGTTATTTAATGTTCTTAGGGATAACTTGCTGAAAGACTGAAATCATAGAGAAATATAACTATAAGTATTTATTCGTGTTTGTACATGTCACTGTAAATTGTGAACGGCAGTTTATAATCTTCTTACGATTTGCCGGAGAATGAGGATAGGATTAACATCATTCACATGTTTCCATAACGTATGAAGTTTTCCTTTATGACTATTTATGAGTGATAAAATGACAGTCGTATGTATTAGCGCATATCCATTCACGTGCATTCATTCGAATGCCCATTTTAGAATCAAATCAATCAAACTTTATGATACCTATTATTATGTAAAGTAGTCAAAGGACCTTTAAAATCCGTGTCTCCATTTTATGATCACACCAAACGCCTACACGGAAAATGATAGTGTTCAAACTCGAGTTTACTGAAACCGACACTTTATGCAATCTAGGGCCAACGTGACAAGCTATCACCATAACCGCATGAAATGTATCTGGCAAGATCAACTTACTCAATAGTGCTGCAGCAAATAAATTGTTTCGTAAATAGGTACTGTTGTGAGCCCGAGCGCAGATTGCCGTAGTTATGGTTATATATATAGGTAAATAAATGATTCGCAGCGCCTGAAAATATGTAAATACACTGCAAATGTAGCATTGCAGTGTATTTATTTACAAATTGCGTAAAAAATATACAATGATTTAAACGGGTGTTACATCGTGCCATCCAACCTGTATATATTCAGATAGTAATAGTACATTCTAGGTATGTAATGTACTGTTAAAGATTGATGAAATAATTTCACCCAGAAAGACTTATTGAGCACTAATTAACTCTTAAAAGCAGTTTAGTTCTTACTAACTTTTAGAGTTTCAAAGAAGGAAAGTGGTAAACTAATTTATTACCCTTCAAGTAATGATTAAGCTGGAGATTGAAAATAATTGTTCAGTCTTTTACAGTTCAGTATCACGGTAAGACGATATAGCGCTCATTCATTTACGGAGCGGGCAACTTTGTGAACATCGGGTAACTTTGGGAAAATGAGTAACTTTTGCTAAAGACCGCGAGACGTAGACGTCAGCTCAACTTGCCGAGTCGGAATGGTAGGTACGCAGCGCAGTTAGCTCATCTTAATTTAGTGTTCTTGTTTGCGGTAAATAGCAATTTGAAACTAGTTGTCCGACTGGCTAACTTCACTGAGCGCTTGATAGAAGCGCTGAATAACCAATGAGTCCTGTAACGGTGTGAATAGATTGATCAATCTTAGTTGCTGTTGTTCCATTTCTACGTGCTTTAATAATTTATATACTTAATATTACTCAACGAGCCTCTCTCGTTGAGTAATCCCTCATTCTGATTTTAAACGGGAGAAACATGAAATGAGGATATCCTTTTGCTTGCCGAATCGTCACATTTAGAATCTCGAAACGGGCCTCAGAATAACCATAAATACATGAAAGACAAGCGATATCCTTTGACGTTCCATTTAGGTACAACTGGAATCGCGACCCCTCTGAAAATATATCTTAGTGTGTCAGGAACGTCGCAAATTTTGTGATATGATCGGATCGCCATAATATGATAAAATAGAATAAAATAATACTTTATTGGCAGAAATCATGGTTATTATAGCCCGACAAGCCACTGTTTGACCCTGAGATAGTTTCTCTGTAAACATCATAATATTATATGGCAATAATATACATACGTCTTGTATAGTCGGGACAGTGTGTATTGGCTTTGTGTTGTTTGTTGAATGTAATAATTCTATGCTTTATAATAAATAGGTACCTATTAATTCATATCTGATTCCAAGTATTCGATATTTAAATATTCCGCAGATTGTGACTCCGAAGACCCTGACTCTGATGTGTCGCTTTCAAGACCGCCAACATCAATTATAAAACGTTAGGTCTGGGATTCGACTAAAGGACGTGTTTCTATATTAGTCTTAAATGTTTATTACAATATTTTAATAAGAAAAAATGTACCAGTTAAATCCAACCAAACTAACCAGTTCAATCAATACCTACGACCGCACTCTAAAATGTCAGTACCGATCATGTCAACAACCAATTTCAAGACACTGTTCTAGACACGCGGCAGCGTGTCAAGCCAAGTTCAAGCAAAGGAACTGGCTAGCCAGCGCCGAGAGTAATATTACACGAACCACTTGGTGCCACTTTTGACCCTTCTATAACTCAAAACCTCTTTAACGTAAACACATAAAACTACGTGTGTTTAATTATATCCATAAGGACATCTAGAAGCCCAAATGTCATGAAGCTAGCTCAAACGGTTATAAAGACGGTTTTGGTGGGATTAAAGAAATACTAGACAATCCGGCATCCTTATTTTTTGCTGTAAATATTTAATTATATTCAAAATAAGCTTTTTGACATCGCAAGTACGGATTGCTATGGATGGATTTGTTTTTTTTTTCACAATCGCGATATATTTTGTCTTCATTCACTTACTGTTTGTTTACATCGGTGACACTCGATGACTTCTAACGTCTGTTGTCAAAGAGTACCTACTCCTTGCCAGTAAAATAAATTAGTTCCAATAAAAATCCGCAACGTGGCTAATAGGGTCAAAAAGAAACTTGTCAGGCTATACAGATGTTACGAAATACTTAAAGCAGCACATGGTAGAATAAAACAAGGTACTTACCTAGGTCCCGACAATGTATCTCGCCTACGTCTACAGCCGGCTGTACACATTGTGAGCCAAAGTTGGCGCGTGAGCAGGATGCAGCTATGCATTTAAGCAAATACAGCTAAAACAGAATAATTTGAATCCTTTGTGTACTGAAATGAGCTTTGGCTGATTATTGACATTTGAAAATTAATGACTAGCTAGTGTCGTCATTTCCAACAACCGCTACCATCTGAATAAAATTATTAACCATTGTGGTGTACTGTACATAATTTATATTATTATATGATTCCCATGAGCAAAGAAGAAAAAATGTGTTAGTCAACAGAAAAAAAAACAGAGGGTACCGTAGCTGTTTATTTTATATTATGAGATAATTACATTTATTTTCTAAAGTAAATACAAGATGATGATTAAAATTAACTAACGTCTGGTTGATATAACTTGTGACCGAAGAGCTTTCTCGCGCAACGCATCAGCATTGCAATTCAGCGAGGAAATGCCGCCAGCATCCTGGGCACAATGCCTCGAGGGCCTTGTTTAGATTTAACTTAGTTTTAATTTAATTTAGTTAATGTTAATATGTTACTCTTTAGGGGAGGTCTATGTCCAGCAGTGGACGTCTTTCGGCTGATGTGATAATGATGATGATGAATATTAATATTCTGAGATTAAAACTAACGTCCATTTCAGAAAACTCCATTCCGGCATAGCGTGCATCAACAACTACACAAGCGCATGCATGAGCAAACACGAGCAAACCGTCTTCAGGAAGATATACGCCGGAGTCAGCGACGGAATGAAAGAGCTCTGTACTCCTGGAGCCTACCAGGACGAGTATTTGAAGCACGCGCGCTGTGTCAAGATCTTCTGGGCGGATTACGAGCAGTGCAGCAAAAAATACGAAGTCACCCTCACACACCTTAATGACCATCAGAACAACGCCCAGTACAACACGGACCAGCAAGATGGTAGCACCAGCCATGAGGACTACTTGAGGACAGTTTGCTGGTAAGAATTAGAGACCTTATAACTATCAAAGCAGTGTACATACCTGATAACCTAGTTCAACTGATTAATTATGTTATCCCAATCCCATTAATGGTCAATTCGACCAAACAATATTTACCAGTTTTTTTGTTTGGTTGAATTCAATATTAATGATGGAGTAATTATCCAAGAAACTCATAAGTAAACATTTCATTAGCATATTTTATTATCATAAAACACAACAGACAGTTAAAACGTATTTGACGTGAAAGCTTTTGCATTCACGATTCAAACTTGCCGCGAGAGCGCGGTGGCCAGTACCTTCACTCCTCTTCACGGCGGTGTCGTGGCCATCAGAAGAGCCCCAGTCTGCTGCGTAGTTTTTGCAGTCGTGGGCCAGCTAGGGCTTTGGTCAGCAGGTCTGCCTCCATATCTTCGGTTTGCAGATACTTTACCTGTATAGATCCTTCTTGGATACAATTCCTTATAAAGTGCATCTTTAAATCGATGTGTTTCGACTTTGAGGTAACCATTGAGTTTTGGCTTAGTTTGAGCGCTGCTTGGTTGTCATTTAAAATGACTATGCGTCCGAAGTCTGCCCCCAAATCCTTGAACAGGTTTTTCAAGTGGATTGCTTCTTTTGCGGCTTCGGTCAATGCAACGTATTCTGACTCAGCAGTAGATAAAGCGATGCTCTTTTGTTTCTTAGCCATCCAGCTTACAGTTGTTCCCGCATATTTGAAGCAGTAGCCTGAATAAGATTTGCGATCGAGTTTACATGCGCCCCAATCCGCATCAGCCATGCCGTACAATTTATTCTCCGTTCTCTTGAATGTTAAGCCGACACTCTTTGTCGACTTCAAATAACGAAGCACTCTTTTAGCACACTTGAAGTGCTCTTCGTTATAGCAGTCATTGAACTGTGAAAGATAGCTTATGGCAAACATTATGTCGGGTCGAGTTGCGACTGCCAGATACATAAGCGTACCTATTAGATTTTTATAAGGAAGCTTAGAGCGTTGAGATTCGTCTCCTTCACTCCTCTTTAGTTTGAGACTAGGCTCCATGGGCGTAGTTGCTGAGTTACATTCATCCATTTTGAATTTTGTGAGAGTATCTTCCACAAACTTTTGTTGGTTGATTTTAATTTCATCCTTCGTGTATACTAGATCTATGCCGATGAGTCTCTTTGGTCTTCCCAGATCTTTCATTTCAAATGTTTTATTTAACATTTTCTTAATTTCGGCAAGTTTTCTCGGGCAGGAATAGGCTATAAGTAGGTCATCTACATATATGGTGACAATTACCTTTTCTCCTCCTTTCGCCATTATGTAAACGCACGGATCAGCCTTTGATGCTTCGAATCCGAGTTTCTTCAGCTCTGTATCTAATTTAGTATACCACTGCCTTCCCGCTTGTTTCAAGCCGTAGATAGCCTTTGTGAGGTGACATACTTTCTCTTCTTCTATACTCTTTATATCTTCTAGCATCGTCTTTGCCTTGTTGTATAAAGTGAGATCATCTTCGTCACATGCCTCTACCATTATCTCTGCAACATACTGTTCAACATACTCCGGTAGTTTCATGAAGATGTTCTCTTGTATTTCACCATTTAGGTATGCTGTAGTAACATCCATTTGGTTTAGTTGTAACCCCTCTTCTACGGCTATGCCAATGACAGATCTAATCGAGCTTAGTTTGGCTACGGGAGCATATGTTTCATTGTAGTCTATTCCTGGTCGTTGTGTGAAGCCTCTTGCAACAAGTCTAGCTTTTCTTGTGACGTTGTTGTCGGGTCCAACTTTGTTTCTTAAAACCATCTTATAGTCCACAAGTTTCGTGTCTTTGCTTCTCTTTTCAATTTTCCACGTACCATTTTTAATGTGTGCTCGGATTTCAGCTTTGATGGCGTCATGCCAGTATTCTTCATTTTCATTTCCATCAGACATGTTGCAGATCTCGGTGAGTAAATGACCTTCCTCATTCTCACCTAATAAGAAATCCTTTGTCCATGATGGTGGGTGCCTTTCTCTTTGTGGCCTCCCACTTTCTGGTAACTCTTCGATCTCTGAAGCATCGTCGAAGGTCTCCATTTCATCAATTTCTTCAGGAGTTTCATTTCTCTGCTCTGTAAATTCAATTTCTATTTTCCTGGTATTTTTTTCATTTGTTGGTTTGTTTTCCTCTCTAATTACAGGTTTGTTCGTGCAACACTCCTCTTCGTCCACAAGGCTTTCGTAGTTCGAATTTTTGTTTTCAAAGTACATGTTTTCGGTGACTTTGATATCTCGGCTTATTACCACATCATCATCTTCAGGTATGTACACTCTGTAACCTTTTGAGGTTAACGAGTAGCCCATAAATACTCCCTCTTTGGTTTTTGGTGTCAACTTTCCTCGCCTGTTCTTTTTCAAGATGAAAGTTTTCCTGCCGAAGATGTGAAGATGATTGCCGGATGGTATTCGTCCTGTCCATTTCGTGAATGGTATGTTGCCATTTAAAGCTTTTGAAGGGCTACGATTTATGAGGTAGTTAGCAGTAGACACTGCTTCTGCCCAGAGCTTTTTGGGAGCGTTAGCATCAATCAATAGGCATCTCGCTTTATCCAGTAACGAGCGATTTTTTCTCTCGCTTATCCCATTCTGTTGGGGGGTGTAGACTGTAGTTAATCTTCTTTGGATGCCGTGAGATTTGAGGAAGTCGTCGAATTGTTTATTTCGGTATTCAGTTCCATTGTCAGATTGCAGGTGTCTTATTTTCTTATTCAGGAACGTCTCGACTTCGTTTTTGTAATTTTGGAAAGTCATGAATACGTCACTTTTCTTTTTGATGAAATATACGTGGCAATATCGGGTAAAATCATCGATAAAGGTGACATAGTATCTTGAGCCTGCCAGTGTTTCACACTCAAAAGGTCCACATACGTCGCTATGGATGATTTCTAGCGGTTCCGTTGTGTAGAGATCGTCATGTCTTGGGAATGGTAATCTAGAAAGCTTGCCCTTGATGCAGGTCTCGCAGGTTTCTAATTTTTCGTTAACCAGGTTCAGTCCGTACATAAGGTTGTCTGTAGCCATTCTATTCAGATCCCTTTCATTTATATGGCCCAGTTTACGGTGCCATTCCATGACGTCACTTTGCTCTCTTGGTGAGTAATTAGCAGTTTCATCTTTCTTGAATTGAAGGTAGTACAGTCCATCTTTTCTCTGTGCTGTCAGTGTTACTTCGCCGTTCTTCTCCACTATATAAGCTTTGTCTTTTTCGAATACGACTTTGTTTCCTCTATCTGCTATTTTGCCTACGGATAGCAAATTTACTGACACATCAGGAACAAATAGGGTGTCATTGAAATTGTAACCTTCTTTGTCTATGTTGACTGTTACTTTTCCTTTTCCTTCTATCTTACTTGTGTATTTGTTAGATGCCAACTTCAGGCTGCCGTTTTGAGGAGTCAGGGTGGAAAACATCGGCTTGGCACCGCACATATGAGACGAGCACCCACTGTCAAGACACCATACATCTTCATTGACGCTTGAATGTGCGGTACTCAGACAGATATTGTAATTTCTGTACTGGTTTTCTTTTGATTTCTCATCTGTGGTTTTCTTTTTGTTCGCCCAACATGCCTCGGTAGTATGCCCTTTCTTTTTACAGCTCTTGCAAAATGGTTTTTGTTTACCTTTCTTAAAGTGGTATGCTTCCGAGCTTTCGGCTTGTTCACTACCATTCCTGGCCTGGTATTCTTCAAGAATTTTAACTTTCAGGTCGTCAGGTTTGGGTAATGTGTCTCTGGATTCTATGGCTATACGAAAGTTTTCAAATGACGTCGGCAAACTGTAGAGTAACATTATGCTAAGCAATTCTGGTGGTATTTTTATATCCATATCGGCGAGCTTGTCAACAATATCCATAAAATTATTTATGTGATCACGGATGTCTTCGTTAGTAGTCATTCGCTTCAGAACCAACTGCTTAAGCAAAGTCGCTTTCCTAGCAGGTCCGGTGCTCTGATATGTGGCTTTTAATTTGTCCCATACTGCTTTAGATGACGTGCAGATCTTTATTTGTTTAAGCTCGGAAGGTGACAGGAAAAGTAAAATTTCAGCTTTTGCCTTTAAATCCTCCTTGTCGAACGCTAACTTCGCTGCCGCATCGGCGCTAGGCGGCAATGTTTTCTCGCCGCTTACGATATCCCAATAATCATTTTTAATTAGGATGGCTTGCGCTTGTAAGCACCATGTGTCATAGTTTGACTTGGTCAGCGGTTCAATATTTCGATAACTCGTCGATGCCATTTTACGTATTGTGTACTTACAGAAGTGCGAACCACGCTCTGCTACCAATTGATGGAGTAATTATCCAAGAAACTCATAAGTAAACATTTCATTAGCATATTTTATTATCATAAAACACAACAGACAGTTAAAACGTATTTGACGTGAAAGCTTTTGCATTCACGATTCAAACTTGCGGCGAGAGCGCGGTGGCCAGTACCTTCAATTAAGCTTTGATAATGCGTGTTACAGTCCATGGAATACGGGTGTAGGTAGAGTGACTTTACAGTAGACACCAAATAAAATAACCAATAATGATGATTTATTTCGAAAAAGGATTAAAAATATTGTCAAATGGAGAAAAAAGTAAAGCAGGGTTTTAAATAATCACAAAGTTATAAGTGTCCAAAGTTTTAAGAGTGGGTATATTCTGTCCCTTTTCCGCAAAACACACCTTCATATGAAACGATTGTCATTAATTTACTAACGCTCGGCTCGGGGCTCGTGACGTCACGTTCCCCGAGCGTTTTCTCTCTCTAACAAGCAATATTAAAACGGTTGAAGCTATGTTTTTTTTTGTGATATCTGAATGGGATTTTCGTCACTAGGCATATTTTTTTGCCTTCTTTCTTTGGGAGTAATAACACATTTTGAGTCTTCACCCAATAGGGGTGTAACAATAGTGTTTAGTAAATGAAGATCGCAAAATAATTCCTGTAAAATCATAGCAGCAGCAAACCATTAAATAATAATAATAATACATAAATATTGGGGGACATTCTTACACAAATCGAACTAGGCCTATAGTAAGCTCAATAAGGTTTGTGTTATAGGTATCAGACGACGATATATAGACGATATAAATACATAAATACACAGAAAACATCCAAGACTCAGAAACAAATATTCATGCTCATCACACAAATATTTGCCCTTACCGGGATTCAAACCCAGGACCTTCAGCTTCGTAGGCAGCGTCACTACCCACTAGGCTAACGGGTCGTCAAAAATAATTAACATAATAAATATTTCTCTCAGATTTTTCATTATCTAATACAGACATCATTGGATTGGCCTTAGACAATCAGATTTCCACAAATTAAACTGGCCGAGAACTTATCAAGGGGAATCTGAGAGACTACTCCAAAGAGTCGGGAGAGTCTTGAATATTGAATAGCCCTCGTTAGTCAAATATTTTACCGAATCGAACGGCTCCTGCAAAGTAATTACTGGTCCTGGCGGGAATCTTCGCAATACTTGCCCACAATGTTTATGAGGAATTGTCGAAAGCACGATTGAGGCTATTTTTTAGACCTTGCCTGCCCACTTAAAATTAAATTAGGTACATCATTCTTTATTCCAATCAATCAATCAGTCAATCACGTAACGCATTGTACGCGCGTCAAAATGTCACTTTTTATATGGAAAAATTACATTTAAATTGTCCTAACGCGCGTTCGAAACGTTACGTGATTACTCCCCTCAGAAAAATCTGTTATTCAGTGAAACAGCAAAATTAAACTTGATTTAGTTTTATATGCTTTCCATTGAGCAGGAATCCGCACAAACCGTCATTAGTGTTTTGTGCCGTTACATAATAGCTATCGATTAATGACCTCGGACAATCAATCAATTTTATCGGAGTCACTAAACTCCCCATTAGATGGTATTCCGCGATTTTTCCTCCATTGTGAACGTTAAACTGTTTAAGGATTCCGCTTAAATTTTATTCCATAGGATTAGGGACACTTGCCGCTCAATCAATGTTAATGACTTCGTTATCAGCGTTCACTTCAATTGAATCGTTAATTTGTCAATTACGTTTAAAATTATTCTGTGGATGCAGATGAGCTTGCAGTGTGATGTTTGAGCTTGTATGGGAGCTGATCGCCTGTACAATTTTGCGTACCTACTTGTAATGTGTCTATGTGAATTTACAAGGGCTGCTCATTGCTGCTCATTGATAAAGATTCGAGTAGGTAGAAGATTCTACGAGTCATACATAATATTTTCAGTATATTCGCTAAGGGCAATCGTAACACGTTTTTCCCTTTTCGCAATGCGACAGAACTGTAAACAAACATACTTACATTCCAAACAAATATTGTTTCTACAACCCATTCCATTTCGCGTAGCGAGCGTTGTTGGTCAGTTTCTCCATTAAAAATATTCCTCTATCATAGGATTTACACATCGCTGCCTGTGCGCTGGCACAATGGAAAGATAAACAAAAATGCCGCCTATTTTTTCTAGAAAAAAGGGAATGAAATGTTGATCAATTTTATAGCTTCTGCCCGCGTCTCCGTCCGCGTGGAACGGGTTGGAATAAAACCTAGTAATAATATAAATAATTATCGAAATAAGTAAAACTAACACATTTATTTATCTTTGATATCCTAGATCGTTTATCTACATATCAGATAGGTACCATCAAAGAGAAATATTATTTCACATTAAACGATCAGAAACGTAAACGAATTTGTCCGTTATTTTTATGTTTTATGGAACGAAGTAAAGGGGCCAAAAGGGACTTCACTAAGTAGATTTTTCTGTTTCCAGCTCATTCCAGGAGTTTATGTCGTGCTCGGAGCAAACAGTCCAGCGGACGTGCGGCGACGAAGCCGCCGTATTCACCAGCAGATTCCTAAAGCAAATGGCAACCAACATCATAAAGGTTAGTTTTTATTTCTATAAGTACCTTTATTTTTCTCTCCGATTGCAAACAAATACATTGATATAATTATGAATTTAGGGTTCTTTTTAAAATCACTTTGAAAGTGAAGGACGAAGAGAAATTTACATTAGTCAGATGCCTATATTGCTAGTAAGTACATAGTCCGTTTGTGTAACAAGTTAACTAATGCATTTTAATCATTACGTATATATGAAAACTACCCCATGTTCTTGGTTATTTAGAAAAAGTAAGTTGTGTGATTTTTTACTATTTGTGACTTTATGCTGTAAAATATTTTTTATGTGCATATCTATTAGGTGGTATTATTTTATACAAAACAGAAAAAAAAACTTCATTCTTTTTTCTTTCAAACGTATTGCTAAATATGATACGTATACCCCGCTTGGTTGCAATACGACATTTTCATTAATTATATATTATGATGCAAAAACGCTACTTAAATGAAGTGTTTGTGGTTTGCGGGCGAACTGCCGAAAATTTAAAACTGACCCCGCTCAGTTTATTTTATACCCGTATTGCATGTGTCTGACAATACGAAGGAACCGGTGAAAAAAGAGAATTTGTTACTTAACTAAGAAGTTACTAAGTTAGTCAAGATACTATGCTGATGAATGAATAAAAGTGCCGTCTATTTATTATGGGCGGGGCCATACCCAGGACATATCCAGGACTACCCCATGCCTTTTCGCAAAAGATCAACTAGTCGCCCCGGAACCAATACTGGACATTTATAAAAAAGGACCATACTACCGATCAATACAAATATTTAACAAACTACCAAACAATATCAAGAATATAGTGAGCAACAGTATACTTACCACCAAACTAAAAAAAATACTGATTAACAATTCCTATTATTCTGTACAAGAGTTTATGGAAGATTCCATAAAATAACTACTTACTTTAATTTTTCAACCTATTTTACATACTCGTAGTACTTTTAACATGTTTTAACCTACACTAAGAGTAGCTAGATTTAGATATTAGTTTTTAAGGACAATTTGCAATACCCTGTCAGGGTCCATGTGTCACTATAATTTATTTGTAACAACTGTAATACCATGGTGTGCAATGAAGATTATGATTATGATTTTCTATATATCGAACGGACTTTAGTAGTTTTGCTTGTTGAAGTTTCGAATTAGCGAAACTACTAGACAAACATAAAATACATGTTGCAAAACTTTAGTGCTAAATGCAATTCAATCAATTTATTAATAAAATACAAGCATAAATAAATAAATAATTTTAAAGATATATGTCTAAAATAAAATAAAAAGCTAATTTCCATTTTAAACACCTAACCCTTTAAATGTGATGTTCTTTTTATTGTGTTGTTATTTACTTTGTTTTATTTTTCCACAGAATTTCTGCTACGAATACCGAGACAAGGAGTGCGCTGTTCCCGATAAGGCCAGCCATACGTTCCAAAACCTCCAATTAGTTCTCATTGCCCTCTCGGGACACCTGGCGTTTCATCTCGCCGGCAATCTTGTTCCAACTTAAATAAAATAAAAATCTACAATATTTAGGAAAACAAAATCGAATTTTAAAATTAGAACGTTCTATGAGCAAACGTGTGTAAAGAGTTGTGCAGTGAATTGTAAATAATGAGTGGATAATGATAGTGTTTTGTTAACTTAATTTTATGCACTTTCGAAGCGTGTAGCGTAATAGTTGTTTGCGTATACAATGCGTTTATTTTGCCTATTGTTATAACTTTATGAGGCACGTTTTATCGTAATGAAAGCTATAAATGCCATGTTATGATTCCTATATGTAGAATACAATATTATGTCGATCTCTGTGGAGGAACAGACAACTGAACTGAGCGTTTCCGTGAAGTAGATGGGTCAGGGTCGGAGTTGTCTGCCTCCTTTCTGTGTTAATAAATGTCCCCTCAGTTGACCGCTTGTGTAAAATACACACCCACTGCACTTCCCGCACATTTCCAAGGAAACTTCTCAGTTGACTAGCAGATTCTATGACTAGCAGTTGAAAGTCGAATTTATATACACGAAAGCTGGAACGCTGTAAGTAACAATGTATTATCTATATTACCTATACCTATTCAGCATTTGTGACATAATAATATATCTAAATTTAACTTTCAATTGTTATATAATGCCAGTATTTTATTACCTACTGTTCAAAATTAATTAATACTGATAATATTCAGTGTTTGTTGGTCACTTTATACCTAACATTAAACTTGGTTTGCAATGGGTTTGTGCAAGAGTCTCTTCGAAACGCATTGAGTGCACTAAGGGAAACGGAGATTCTAGTTAAGTACTTTAAGCATTAAATGCTGTATTTAGCCAAACTAAACCAATTAGATAATTTAAAATGCATTGCTTTTTTGATTACAATGAAATTTATATTAAAATTATTAGGAGTAGTTTTATAAACGCCTTTTAGTATATTCGGAGCATATTTGATGATCAGAGGCTTTTATAAAACTTACTTTTCCTATTTATAATTAGGTCAAAATCATTTTTACTGTAGGCTCATCCATAGTTTTATGGCCCAATTTTGTTCAGGCATGTAAAGTACCTACTACAGTATGATATCGGAACATAATTTACATCTACCTAAACCGTTACCTAAGACGTCTGTTTTGCTCCTGATTTTGACCCAATTAAGTACAATGTAAAATAAATAATATAATGATTATGATGATATTGGTTAATTTATAGCGTTATTTTAAATGATTGATAGTTAAATTTAATTCAATATTCTATGTCAATGTTCGAATGTGTTTTTGAGCCGATTAAGCTCAGAAATTCCTGTGATAGTTATCTTAGATATCTAAGGAAATCCATTTAAGTTATAAGTGATTATTGTTTTATTGAAATGTTCGATATTTTCATCTAGGTAGGTAATTTCATCTAAGTATATAGGTTTGTAAAGAAATGAAAGTCTAGAAGACTATTATTTGCGAGATTTAGTTGTTATTGCAATTGTTTTAATAAGCATTAAGTTAAGTACCTAATTTTAATAATATAATGAATGGACACGACAAGGGAAATAATTGGAATAGTTAGCCAAGCTAGGAGATCCAAGAAAAATAAACACAATCATTATCGACGTCTTATAATATTAGCACACTTACATCTAATATTGTGAAACCAAAGAAACTAGGTACTTAGGTACCATCTTAACCCTTTTCAGTGCGACGTACCTACTACAGAGTAGCACTGTCACCCGTTTTAAGTTTACTATACAAACCATGTTTTCAGTAATTTTCATGAAACTATTATCAAACCAAATTGGAATTGTGATAAAAAATCGAAATTCAAATTCAATTACAGAAGTGGTTTTTTGAAATGAATGTAATTTGAAATGCAAGAGAAGATAATAGAATTAAATAAAAGTACGATAGGTGTATAGATATTAGATATCATGGTTTTTTTAAAATATTTATGACTGTAGCAGCTAATAAGACTTGTTCACGAAAAAAAGTAGTTTACCTAAGTACTTTTTTTCGTGCTGTATAATTCAGGTTTTCAATATGAAATGACATTTTGTAAAGAAATTTAATTAAAAAGAAGGTCACTCTTCACCTATCGTTTTGAATGGCGTTATGGATATTTATATCAGCTGCTATCTATTTTTGGGCTAACTTTCGAAATATCTGGATTGTAGTCTTAGATTTTCTAATTCTCACGCTTGGGTAATACTCGTAGAGGTTCGTTTTTTTCCTTTACTCAAATAGATTATCGATGCTATAACGTTTCGCGCATATTTTTCCAGATTCTTAATTACCGTATGCAGCTCATAATATGTTTTAAATTATGTCAGAAGTAGACACATTTCTATGCAATAGTTGTTAGATATGCTCGCTCCTATTTAGAAATGTACCTAGGGAGTAATTATTTTAGGCATCTTTTAATTTATTTTTCTTTAAACCGCTGTCAGGTCTTCATTTATTCGAAGTATCTTTTACGAAAAGAATTGTTACCTACCACCATTGATTGTAATGTAAACTTATCTAGGTGAGTATGAGATAATGAGAGTAACAGTCAGTAAACTTGTTCGGTATGCGACCCTGCATAGAAGTTTTTGTTATTGGGTCACTTTTCTCTGCAGCTGTTGCAAGCGTTGGCATGCAACCTACCACCCAACCGAAGGTCAAGTTACTGGATCTATGCAAGAGGGTCATACAGAGATTTAGGTTCGCGTCTCTTCTGTGAACACTGCCAGAGTTACGGGCTATTAAGCCTAATTTTGCGTTTGAGTCTTAACCCGCATAAACGGCGTCTCTTTC
Source organism: Epinotia nisella (assembly GCA_932294315.1). NCBI lineage: Eukaryota > Metazoa > Arthropoda > Insecta > Lepidoptera > Tortricidae > Epinotia > Epinotia nisella. The sequence continues at coordinate 11,906,494 of OW028682.1, read as the reverse complement.
CTGCAATGAAAACATTTATATGTACGAAAGTCCTAACTATCGGTCGTGTCTAGGCATGACTGACGAACTGGACGTGTCGCTTTCGACACAATTATAAGTAATCGATAGACAGTCAACAAGTCCGACAAGCCTACACACTGCTATGTTTGCATAGATCCAGCAACTTGAACGTCGTTTGTTCGGATGCTCGCATGGTAATGTAATAATATGTATTATTATGTAAAATAATAAAGATATATTATGCAGAGTATCTAAAGAAACTGGTCGCAGCGCAGTGTTGGTAATGTAATAAATAAAGTTCAATTCATCTTTGCGTGGGGCTGTATTGTATGCGTGATTTTGTAACTATGCAGGTATCTGTGTGACAGTGACAGTTGACACGGCAGTCATCGTAACACGCACACACACACACACACATTGGCAGTTACAAACGCAGCACACATACAGCCGCGCTCAAAGATATGAGTTGATCTATCTGTGCAATATTTGAAATTATTTTAATAAGGCTTTATAATATTTTTCCGCCAAGCCTAGTGAACATTTCAACATTTCCTTTCCACTTTACCACATGGACTGCTTTCCGAGGTAAATACGTTAATTATTACAGACGAAACCATATCACAGTATGTGGGCCGGTAATATTGGGCCGGAGTTCCGTCGATTTGGCATCAAGTCATCTGTGGTCTTTAGTTCTAATTCACCAAATACGTAATTTCCGCGTGTAAATACACTAGTTATAATAGAACATACCATAATTACTACTTGCGTGCCCTCTTTATTTGAGGAGTTCCCTCAATTCCTCATGGTTCCCATCACCCAACTGAAGTTTTGATAACAATCGGACCAACATGGAAGCATATAATTTTAAATAAAAAAAAATGTACGAATCAGTTCATAAATGACGGAGTTCTGAGGTAACAAACATTAAAAAAAAAATGCAATCGAATTGAGAACCTCCTCCTTTTTTTTGAAGTCGGTTAAAAAGTATCATGCTAGTGTATTTCATTTCCAATTTTTGGTCAAGGGCTTAATTCAACATTCTTTATTGCGTGCGTCCTGAAGGGATGCATTTAGAGGACTAATGTCCCGCGACACAAATCGCCAGCGACGTCGGGTGAAGCGCAACGGACATCGCTTGACTGGTTGCGCGATACGTGGCACTATAAAATCTCGTGTCACGCGAGTTGTCAGACATGCTAAGCGATTTCGTCTTACGTCGCTGGACTCGCTGGCGACACGGGTCACGAGAAATTTGTTCCCTTCACGGATTCACCCTATGATACAGTAAGCGTGAAGAATACCAAATCGATTCGAATTGAATACGCTAAGTCCTTTATTACCTCAGTTCTGGCTCATCTTAAATATGCAACTATATTCACATATCTATGTATAAAGTGCGTTAGAGTATATCAACATATCATACCAGTGTAAATAAACAAGTCATAGAATAAATGCGTAGCATGTCATACCTATAGTTATAATATTTGTACCTAAGTACTCTAGTGTTGCCAATAGCAAGTTATTCGTTTACTAACGAAACTAATTTTAATTAATTTAGTCAATCCGTATCCATTAGATAATTCATTGACAAGACTTTAATCTATTAGATTCTTGATGTATTTAAATGAAATAAAATTTGCGTATCAATTTGTACATCTTTTATTACCCAAATATTTTCATCCTCTCTGACCGCCCTTTAAATAGTGATATTTCACTGAGCCCTAAAATTTCACTGAGGGGAAAATGTCCTACGACTCGCGTTATTTTTTTCGCCAGCGATAATGTTGGGACAAGTTGCAACTTTGACATCGCTCGACATGCCGACGGCACATTTCATAGTTATACGCGCCACACGACATGACTTGCGATGTCTTGCAACGTTGCAGCACTAGATCCGATGTCGCTTTTGGGACATTTGTTCCCTAGCGGATCCCTGTGCCTGTATAGGTGACACTTCATATAAAAAGTATAATACAGTATAATTATATAAAACGCATAAATATGCGGGCGTAGAATGGTTGCCATTTTATCACTTGTCACTGTGGATAAGACATCCTAACATTCCGACAAGTATGCGAGAGTGACAGATGTCTTATCGCCAAAGATAAGCGATAAAATGGCAACCATGCTACGCCTGAAGAAGCAGAAGAAGAAGAAGGCTGGGGTTAGTATGCGAGAGTGACAGATGTCTTATCGCCAAAGATAAGCGATAAAATGGCAACCATGCTACGCCTGAAGAAGCAGAAGAAGAAGAAGGCTGGGGTTCTTTGGTGGACTGTGGCTATTATATATTTGTAATGATAAGGTCATAGTCTTCTTGCACTTTTAAACCGGGTCCACTGCGCCAATTGAATGTTTTTGATGTTTTTAAACATCAAACATGTTAACCGTCAGTTTCGACAAACAAATATTGTTAGAAAAACATGTTTGACGTTTATAAACCACAAAAACATGGTGCAGCGGACCCGGTTTTATTAACACTTGATTAACTATATTCATTTTGAAACACTATTAATCTACTTTAAAAAACAAAGTTTTCAGTGCCATAAGAACATTTCCACATCTTTCTACTTCGGCCCGAAAGGAAATGCGTTGATTAGTATTACAGAAAAAAACCAAATCGCTGAAGGTGGCCCGATAATATTTGAAGAGTTCCGTCGATTCCTCATGGATATATATGTTTATAGTATTTGTACACCTTTTATTTATATATTTACTTTAATTAATGCTATTGTATTTTTCTTAGATTTCAATGTGTAAGTTTGTGTATCTCACTCTACCTTCCGTCCACTCAGTTGCTCAAAGGTTAGCTGTAAGAGATCCTTTATAGGGATAAGTTCGCCTTTGTACCTATTTTAATCTTCTACCTAAATCATGTTTATGTTTTAACCTTATTGTGTACAATAAAGTGCTTACTTATTTACTTATCTTAGAATCACCTTTGGCACTTCATTAGTTGCTATTTCAACGGAATCACATTACACACTGCGACGAAGGTACTTTTATAGTTCCAAGTAGGTACCTACCTATACCATTGAGAAGTTCCATATCTAAGTTATCTGTGGTCTTATCATCAGTTTCACTTTACCAAATATGTGATTTCCGGGTGCAAATACATGAGTTTACATATATAATAGAAAATACTGAAATGACTACATGCGTGCCTCATATAATATTTGAAGAGTTCCCTCAATTCCTCTTATTTCCATCATCCAACTGGATAGCAATGGAACTAACCTAGAAGCATAATACTTTCAAATAAAAAAAAAGAATTGTACGAATCGGTTAATAATGACGAAGTTCTGAGGTAACACACATTTAAAAAAAATTCAACCGAATTGAGAACCTCCTTTTTTAAGTCGGTTATAAACGTTCGCCGGCACGGACAATTGCCGAGAGAGTCTACAAAAAGCAAAATAAATTAAAAAAAGAGTTTTGTGGACGAAGAGGTACGAAGAGGTACGTAGTGTGAGAAAGCCTTTAATAATAACGATATGAACAGCACTGGCCGGCCATATTTGTGCATTTTCACCTATCAGTTTAGTTCATCTAATTATGGATTCCACTTTAGTTAACTTTGATGCCAACATGAAATAACTCATACTAGCAGTGGTGCCAACAAATACCTACAAAACAACGGCAGATACAGTAAACAGAGGAGTGTAAATATAAAAGCTAGGTACCAAATTGTACATCTCTTGGGAAATACCTCACTCAGCAATGTGTCCGACTAAGTAGAACCCAATGAAAAACACATTAAAAATTCTGAACCATTATTAAACCGTGCGAACATAGTTAGAATTACCGTACCCATATCGTTTACAAGAAACGTGGCTGAAAACTGTGAACAAAGGGCGTTTCGGCGTTTGAATCTTTTACAATGCAACCGAAAAGAGGTTTTTTTTTAACATACTACTCAGGTGAAATAAAGGCGTATGCGCCATGAATAAGATATGAAGTTGAGCTATTTTGATTTTGTTCGTTAGCGCGCCGACGGACTTCCCGTTTTCAGCACATCGAATGCGCACTCCACGCTCTTTTCTTTTGACTGAATATTTCGACTGTTTTGGACCTTTTAAACTTTTAGGAAGGAATAACTAATTGTATGCCGGGCTTTGCTTAGATGTTTTAATTGTTTTTTGGGGTTCCGTGCTTCAAAAAGAAAAAGGAACCCTTATAGAATCACTAAGTTATACGTCTGTCAGTCGTAGGCCCTTTTTCTCAAGAACAAGTGAAGGTATCAGGTTGAAATTAATATCATATCTGCAATCTTTTGAAGCTGTGAAGAGTTTAACTTCTAAGTCAACGCAACGAAAAGATACGGCCGTTTGTGCCGTATATTTTAGTTGCAGTTCTTTGTGTTTTTTTTGCGATTATTAACATGTTTGCATTTGGTAAACTGACCAAGACCTATCTCGATAACAACTGTTTTCCAACGGGAAAGTTGAGTTGGTCCCTCAATTAAGTCTCCCAGACAATATACCTACAAATATGTACAGATCCCTCGGTGCGTGAGTGCGACTCACACTTGACTGGTTTTTGTTGCATTAAATTAAAATGATATACACCTAGTTGCTCCGTTTCAATTATCGCAGTATTTCGATAGCTTTTTGTTACTATACGAGAATGTTTGCTACCTATATAAACTCTGTGCATAACGCACTCCCTTGCTAATAATATTGTGGGTACCTAGCTACTAACATCAAAATTAACCACAACAATTATTGAGTTACTATGGGGCTTTGCATTTGTGCAAAATTGTCCCTTAATATTATTTATATTTAACTCAATATATTGTAAAGGTTCTGGGGACTTTGGGGACTATGTACCTATTTAATCTTCATTGTGCTAAAAGGTAACATACGAAACGAAACAAATGAAACTCCATTAATAGTAAATAACAAATCCAATCAAGTCATTCTCTTATTCATTAACTGTCACGTGCTCATTGCAGAATGCTCATTTTTTGCTCGCCTCAAAGACTTTGCTTGAGTGCTCCTCATTCGGGAGATAGAGGCTTTGTAAAAGTAGCGGCTATTTGTCGAGGCGGGCGGCCGCGGGCTATCTACCGTTCGAGCCAAAAACTGCCGGAGCATAGCCTATTTAACAATTACTTTGGACTATATTTATTACGAAGTATTATTCAACTTGTCTTTTTTGTTTGTTTGGGTCAAATCTTACGTTGTTGTTGTTTTGACTTCTAGGGATTGGACAGGCTTGAAATTAGGTGTGTTTGATTAAAAGGTAATGCAAGCAGGTAAGTAGCTTTTGTCAGCAAATAGCCTTGCACGAATGAAATTCGCGTTAAGTATTCTGTAATCAGTCACTGTTTAGCATAGGTATCTCTTTAATCATACCATTCATCCTGACCCTGAATTATTTGAGCAAGAAGTGACCAGCGATTTTTTTATCCCTTAATTAGGGCATGAAAACGAGCTTTTTTCATAGAACCGGATTTCATAGAGATAAAGTTCAAATTTATGGTGGTAATATATTATTAACCCCCGCTTTATTGAGAGTAAACTTAATAAGGTGGCGGACGACGTACGCTCCTTTTGCATTTTCAATGCTTTCTAATGCAGTTCCCATATTAAATGTTTATTATGATTAGTTTCAGTTCACAGAGTTTATAGAACTGCGCCCGGTGTGTCCCGACTTGACCTGACCTCGTCAAGTGTAAACGTGGCTTAATTACGTTTGCTTACAATCCGCGAGGGAGATGAGCCTGCATGTCTAACTTGACTTGTCTTGACATGTGATATCACTACGAGCCTGTCCTGTTTCAGCCCCTTGTCCACGAATGGGTCAGCTCTTAGCCATCCATACTAATGTTATAAATGCGAAAGCAACCCTGTGTGTTCTGTTACCCTTTCACGCGCGCTTAGCTAACTGTGCGGATCGGATAATCAGAAATAAATGACGTTCGTATTTTTACACAGCCACAGTTTGGATATTTATATCAGCTGCTATCTATTTTTGGGCTAACTTTCGAAATCTCTGGATTGTAGTCTTAGATTTTGTAGTTTTCACGTTCTTTTTTTTCCTTTGCTCAAATAGATTATCGATGCTATAATGTTCCGCGAATATCTTTTCAGACTCTTAATTACCGTAATACAGGTCATAAATTGTTTTAAATCATGGCAGAAGTAGACAAGTTTCTATGCAATCATTTTAGCTTTAAGCCTTAATTGGTATTATGTCGGATTTCACGGAAAAATTGATGGATTTTAGATTCTTACACATAAAAAAGAATACTCAGTCAATCTAATTGCAGTTTGAATTGAACTACCTAGACCTGGGTGACAGTGGAGACTTTTCGATGGCTACTTTTTTTTGTGAACAAGCCTTAGGTAGCCCAGTATAGCCGACTGAAAAATATGATCTCTATATTTTTTCTGTTCTCAATTAGCGTATAACCCAGTTACACTGGGCAGAAATAGGCAACAACTAACTAAAACAAGATAACAATTTGTGTGAACAACAACTGGGCATTTTATTCAATGTGAGGTTGGTATTTTTGAGTTTTTAGTATACGAAACGAAAAACTCATGGGAAACTCCAGGTGCCACAAGTGACGATACCTACTTATACATACCTAGTTGAAATTGTTTGCTACCAACATTTGTGATTAATCCAGAAAGTTTAAATTATAATTAATGTAAAGTAATACAAATTCGTTTACTTCAAATATTTCAACCGTATCTCTACATACTCTAACAACTATACAGTATCAGGATTCTAATAATTCTAGTGCTACGTGCGTAGCCGATAACCTGGAAAATGGCATATGGAGGGAAAACTCACTACTTGCAGATGCCCCCTACCCCCCCGGCCCGGCTTGACCGGCTTTTCCTGGCAACAACTGTTGCTCAGTGGCAATGTTCTGTGTTTTTAGGGTTGTTATCTCAACTAACCAATGTACTTGCCGTAAACCTGTGCCATTAATAGGCCTCAAATTAAACTAACTGACCAGTAATTTGATTCAACGTAATTAGAAATGAAGCCAGCTAAAAACTACCGTGTTTAAGGCGGAACATCGCTACGACTGGTACAGTCAGCATCATAGACATGTATACACTTTTCGACCTTATCTCCAAGCAATAAGGTCCTAGAGTGTATACATGTTTATGATGCTGACTGTACATTGAAGCATCTAGCGAAAATAGGCTTGTGACCTAAGATTTTTTTACAATGCCATTCGAACCAGTTTTCGGAGAGGAACAAATGTTTGTATGAGAGCAACTAAAATTAAAGATCATAAATACCCAAAAAATTGAGTCAAAAACGGTCCGTCTTCATCTCGCTGGGGAATCGTTGTATGGAAAATCAAGTAACTTGCTGTTTCGGTCGCGAAAAACTGCGTTTAGGTCCATAGTTGTCGTACAATTTTGTTTCTAAGAATTATATTGGTAGCTTTAAATTTACTATACTTTCAAGAGTTTCAAGGGTAAGGTATCTTTGAATGATTTTAATTATATTTTGTAGTTTATACTTTATTACAATAATTTGATGGTTTACTATACATTTAGCAACATTACGTTATCCATTTTAACATGAGGTCACAAGCCTAACTATTTGCTAACCTTATGTAAAAAGAATACTTCATATTTGGATGCTTTTTAGGGTTCATTTCCTCAAAAAGAAAAAAAGGAACCCTTATAGGCTCACTCGTGCGTCTGTTTGTCCGTCTGTCACAGCGGATTTGCTCCAAAATTACTGGACCGATTGAGTTGAAATTTGGTACACATATGTAAATTGGTGACCCAAAGATACGTAAAGTAAATTAATGAATTCTTAACAAGAGGGCCACTTTTGGGGGGTAAACTGGAAATTAAAAAAAAGGTTTCGCAAACTATGGTGTGACATACCTATCACATGAAAGGGGTTGTTGTAAGCATCTCAGATATATATTTTTTATAATTTTAGCAAAAACAAATTTGAAGTAATTGAGGAAAAAGGACGAAAATTGACCTTTCCCCCCTTATCTCACAAAATACTAGGCTTAAAATTCTCAAAAAAATATGGAAAATAGTTCCTTGCCTAAAGATTACAGGAAAACCTATAAGAAGTTTGAGTATTCAAAGTAACGGGAAAATTCTCAATATTTTACGGAACCCTCACCACGCGAGTTAAACTCGCACTTGTCCGGTTTTTTTTGTAAATTCCTTGTTTCATGTCATCGTCAAGTTGGTGTTTATAGTTCATTGATTTTCGCTTTGTTAGACTGTATTGTAATACATTTTATTTTTTTTATTTCATAAACAACGTGCAAAATATACCTATATTCGGATCATATATTATTTTCATTACAAAGGAAAACAGACCACTCTCTAATTTACTTTAAAGGGTTATTTATAATCAGTGTCCTTCTTACATGACTTGTTTCATGTTTTCTGTGTGTTGTTTGCTTATTTTATTATTTAATACAAACATACAGAACACATCTGCATGATTGTGAATAAATGTATCTTTCTTTCTTTAATTGTATCGTTTGTCTATTGTTGTCTCCACCCACGAAAAAATGACAAATTGCGTTGCAATACCTACCTAATCGTGCAAAGGTATTGCACGATTAGGTAGGTATTGCAACGCAATTTGTCATTTTTACGTGGGTCAGGCAGGACTAGTAAATACGCCGAGTAAAAAACAGCGCAAACCTTTGCATAAGCACTGATAGAGCGCAGTTTTAAATCGCTTTAAGTCGCTAAGCCGCGAATCGATCTTCCTCAGATAAATCAGTAGCGAGTACTAATGAAAGCCGATTATTCGTTATTCGATGGCGGAGTGCGCTGAGAAACTAAGGCTGTGGCCAATACGGCAGAGGTTATAGCAGCCTATCATGATTGCGTTATTATTATTTTATGTGGCGTGTAGCTAATTATAAATCTATACCATGGATGTCAATTGGTTCGTCACTATGCATCGAAATGTGTAAGAACGATCGCGAGTAACACATTCACAAGCTAAAAGTTGGTACGTCCCAGTTTGGCCACCTGTGTGAATTTTGGTTATATTTATAAATTATGGATGCTTAAAAATTAACGTGAGTATATTTGACATTTTCTAGCAAGTAGTATACTATGAGCTTAGAGCATACATAACTGGAGTAGACTTTCGGTAACTTACCCCTCTGTAGAAAAGCACAATGTGCAAAAAATCATACAAAGACAATTTCACAATCGATTAATGGTCATTCACCAAATCGCCTCGCAAGAGAACACTGCAGATCATAAAAATTCCCGCGTGTTGCTGTAAGCACTTGATATTATAAATGTTCAACCACTTCAAGCTTTCAATATACAATTGAGTTTCAATATCCTATTAAAATTCTCTCCCCCCCCCCCCGCAAAATTCGGCAGACATTTTTGTACGCAATACGACATAAGACTACTCCAGTTATGTATGTCTAAAACTATGAGTGCTTTACCCTAGAGCAATAAACACGGGAAATACACTATTAATTCATCCTTTAGTTTTAGGACAACTCAACTGTAGTTCCCTGTCATTTAGATCTAGCTGACGCGCGTACAATGCGTTACGTGATCGATCTGCAGGTACGGTAGGCCCCATCACTTAATTACTCTTGTATCATATTCATAAACATACCTACCCTGTTCGTCTCTTAGTTTTCGGCCTACGGTCTATCCGCACAATCCATTGATACTCTTTTTCTTCCGCGCTTTCAGAGTGTAAGTATGATCATTAGACGACCCCACGAGTCGAACAAATGTCGTCAAATCAGATGATACTCAACTTATTACGCTAAGCATTACGCAAAAAGACCACAGCCTTAAAGGTAAAAGAAAAAAAAAACTAATAAGAAGTGCTCGAGTCGAGACTCGTGCGAAATAAAGGATTGATCGGGTGTTAGCGAAGTTTAGAACTTTCTATCTGCGATTCCTCTAATTAAGGGAGGACTAAAGTGGACTAAATAGGGCCCAGTAAATAAATTCTGTGAGTGATGCGAAACAATTTGTAATTCGTATTTGCGTTGGCATTTTGGTACCTATTTTTACAAGCTTTTATTTAACTTGCAATGTAAATATGTATGTAACTATGTTTGTTCGAGTGGAATCTTGCAACTCAATTTATAACAGATATTCTCAACCGATTGAGCTGACATTTTGGGTTTAAGTATAGTTTGAACGACAATTCAATATTATGGTAGCATCGAGCTGATGTGATGATTGAGACAGAAGGTGGCCATGGGAATTCAGGACTTAACAGACGTAACTCCGTTGAGTTTGGGCTCGTTAGAATCTTCTCAACGAGTAGTTGATGACGGTATACATAAAAGTACAGTTGGCAATAAAAGCTTCAACCAAAAATGAAATTTTGCCATATACTTATAATTTTCATGGATAAGAAGTCTCGTTGCTTGTATTCATGAGATACTTCGTAGGTATTACTCAACCATGATGAGTCTGGGAATGGAATGGCTATCAGTTCATATAAGTTTTGATGGATTTATGTGGCAAAATTGTCACATACATTACCGTTCTAATTACGGTTTGATACAGATGTAATGAATAATGTTTTTCCATCAGGCAAACTTGGATATAAGACAAGACTCGAAGTATCAATCAAGTACCGTAGGCATTCAAAATGTTTTATTTGTCAAGTATCAAATGTAGGTACTTAATTATGAATTTTTTTACAAAATATAACATATAGCAGATTCCTTTCTAAGTGGCACTGTGAAAGTGTACTTACTGACCGCTGTTCTGTTGTAAACCTGCGTCTCCACATGACGGACTGCACCGGACGGAACAGCTTATAAAACAAAGCCATGGTTAAAAATAATATTTCACCGCACAATACAACGTAAAAACTCACTATCGATATCGGTACAATCATATTCATATTCACTGTAAGGAGCCCGCTTAGCGGGCGCCTACACCGTAGGCGCTTTCCGCTACTTCGAAAACCGCGGGATCGGCTACGAGAGCGTAACGCGTAGCGATTCTTAGCAGTGAATATGTTAATCGCTAGTGGTCGAAGTAAAAGCATCGAAGACGACTACGGTTGCTTTGACTGTTGTGCGTTGTCGGTCGTCAACTCTCACACATGACATGACAAAGAAAAACTTGATAATTTCTTTACATTTTGTGGAATATACAGCCTGTAAATTTCATACGGGCATACGTTTTAACTAGCCGTAGTTTTCGACACAAATGATATGAGAAAGCAATTTTGTCAAATACCTTCATTAATAAAGAGTTAGTGTTTTTTTAAGTATCATCGAACAGCAATGTATTACGTCCAAACTGATTTGTCATAACAAACGTTTAGACTTTTATGGGTGTCGTAAACAAATGACATTATGTGTAGTGTATACATTACATGCATTGCATAGGTAGTTCAAATATTTTGTCATCATCATCCTCCTAGCGTTATTCCCGGGTGTGCCCTAAAGGAGCCCGGGGTCCGCTTTGACATTTAGTCCCAAAATTTAGCATAGGCACTAGTTTTACGAAAGCGACTGCCATCTGACCTTCCAACCCAGAGGGAAAAGTAGACCTTATTGAGATTAGATCGGTTTCCTAACGATTTTCCTTACAAAAAAAGTGCGTCAGAGCCATAGACGGTAAAAAATGGTCGACTCTGACCAAGCAAGCCGTTTTTTAAGAGATATGGGATCCTGACAGTTCCGAGTTTATACATTTTAGAAAGTTGCAAATTTGTAAGGAACAACTCGGAACTGTTTTAAAGAAATGTAATGATGGAAAGCGTACAGTTATGCATAAGGCTTTAGTAGCGCGAAAAAGCCGATTACAACTTATCACATGGCTATTGAAATTTATAACTCGCTGCCTATTTCATGGACTAAACTTCCCAAATTTATCTTTAAGCTTAGAACCTTATTAAATAATGAATGTTTTTATACACTGAATGAATTTTTCCGTAAAATGAAATTGATTGAGAGATAAACGTGAGTAGAAATAAGAATAATTAATGTTGATAAGTGATAAATGTAATGGAATTTGAATAGCGTTTTTTTTTTTTTTTTTTTTTTTTTTTTTTTTTTTTTTTTTTTTTTTTTTTTTTTTTTTTTATACAAACAATTTTTTATTCATCAAGACAATAGAAAATTAAACTCATACAATAATCTACTTATACTAAACTAAGGATAAAATACACCAAAAACTAAATAAAATATTTACAAATAAAAAATTGGTTCAAGCTCGGAACCCGGGGGCAGGGTGCCCAGAAGGCTGGCAGCATTGCCGCGCTGGATGGCAATACTGACGCGCTGTGCAAGGTACGCACCAGCCTTCTGGTCACCTGACGCGTCGACAAGACGCTTTGCCAACTCTTTAAAAAGGCTAAGAGCACCTGGTCCCCACGGCCCTAACGTTTCCACCCCAAACGGCTCAAACATGTAGCCAGAGTCTATGGCTGCATATTTGCGCCGTTTGAGGAGCTCAGCCGCGTCGGCGGCAGCCCCGGCCCTGATCGAGGTCCCCGAGAGATGGGACGGCGCTAGGGTATCCACACAGGTGGCGTCCCAGACTAGCGGTCGTCCCAGCTTCCAAGGAACCAGGGTCATGCCATCCGGTCTCTTGCCATCGTCGCGTGCCAGGCCAGTCGGCTCTAGGACCGCCGGTGTACCGGCACTGGCAAGGGCTCGGCGCAGAATATATTTGAATTGACATAATTTAATATTGGTATTTTATGTTTCAAATGTATTTGGATTTTAATGGGGAATGGATGAAAATTTTAGAAATGCCTGATTATTTTTTTGGTGATAGGAATAACCTTCCTTAGCACCAGAAAAAAGTTTCAGGTTTTTCAGCTGCGACAATTATTTTTGAAAAATATAAATAGTTTCCTCATTTACGTTTTGGGTCAAGAACGGTTTCCTTGATCTGTCTCATATTACAAAAAACTATCTTAAATATCTGTGGTAAACTGACACTGGTAATGACCAATATAGCTGCTGCAATTGTCAATATCATTGCCAGTGTCAGTTTACCTCACATATTTAATTTTTTTTTTGTAATATGAGACCGATCGAGGAAGGTGCCGTCGGCAACTGACCCAAAACGTAAGTGAGGAACCTGTTTATATTTAAAAAAAAATTGACGCAGCTGAAAAATCTGAAACTTTTTTCTGGTGCTAAGGAAGGTTATTCCTATCACCATAGAAATAATCAGGCATTTCTAAATTTTTCATCCATTCCCAATTGGTGGATTTATACTTTTAGTACTTTTATTGATTGACATATTTTAATTTATTATTGATTTCTTAGTGCAATTGTAAATTATTGTATACCGTAAAGCAGTTGATTGTAACACACGCATCACTTTTTCTGTACTCGCACAATTTGATAATAAATGATTTCTGATTTCTGATCTTTTCCTTCACCGAAAAGCTAAATTATGTTGTATGAAAAAAAAGAAGCAGTTGGTTAACGAAATGTTGTTTATGTTATGACCGACATAGACACTATTCGTCATCAAAATATTCGCCCATATTAAATTTACACACTAGTAGAGATCGGTTAGTACATATTGCCGAAACGAACAAAACATTTTTGATATATGCCTGTACGCTTACCATGAGAGGCTATCGAATACTTACAATAGTAAACTTCTCTCGATATCGAGCTAACGCGCTTCGACTAGATTTCGATTCTCGCAAGTTCGAGCTGTCAAATGCGCCGTACTCATGGTGCCGATATACTCCGAAAACAACTACAAAACGTTACTCGCTAGCGTCTAGTTTTCGATGCGTAATCTAAACTTTCGAATCGTATTACCAAACGGTAGCGTGAGTCACAAATTTGACATTTCGAATCGAAAAATACCGTAGTGTCTGTAGTTTACTATTTCACTTCCAAAATGGTGCGTGATAACGTATTATTTCGTCAAGATTTACCGTAGATCCGATCGATACCTATCTCAAATTAAAGAACTTATAAAAATAAGGGTTTTGAATCGACAACTTATATCCGCAAAATTCGGATTGTCGCGTATTTTGTATTTAAAAATGCAAATAATTGGCACACGTTCCGCCATATTGGGTCGACAGACTTAGATGAGGATCATCGCACACTGTTAAAATTATACTTAATGTCGTTAAGCTTAAGGTATAGATTCCTTTAAAGTCTTTAAACTTTGGCGTTGGGGAATTTTTCGACGTTGGCCATGCGCGTATTCTGTAATGTCATAACCGACAAACGCTAGCATTTAAATTGAAACGATAAATGCTTGTAATTTAAGGCTGAATATTGAAAAATCTATTAAACTATACGAACAATCGAGTTAACTGTTGCGAGAAAAGTATACTTATATGGGACTCGGGGTACCGATTAGATTTTTAGTTCTGTGAGTGACCGCCAGGGGCGGTGTATAGAGTTTTCATACAAATCTTTAACTGTTGTCGATAGTCGCTAGCGTATTCCGACTTACTGTAAACTCACACTAAAGCTACTGATAGTGAAACAAAAGTTCTACCTATACTCGAAAACGTGCGCATCGGTGTGTCAATTAGGATATCCCGAATGGAAAAGCTTTGTTTCTGTAGTTGTATTTCTAACCCATATAATTCATTTCAATTCCTAAACTTCTTTACTCATTCAAAGACTCATTTTTCTCAATATATTGAATATAATACAGTAACAATTATATTGTGTGAACTGTTAATGGTCGCGAGGCGACTGCGAGTCCGCAATTAATGGTCCCGATGCAGTCGCGTGGGATTTTTTTCCTGGCGCTTTTATGAGAAATGGAAATACTTTAAATGGATATTGATTGCCTGTAAAGGTACTAACTTGAAAGGTTGTACGGTGCTCACGAAGTAAATTGTAATAGATAACCGCGTGTAGGTATGGCAGTTATTTGGATTTGGAGGAGGCTTTTGAGTGGATTGCAAAAAAATTGTACATAGTTAAGAGCTTTAATCTAATCTATGATTTAATTTTTTACAGTTCCATAACGGCAATTACCCATATATTTTATATGGGTAATTGCCGTCACGAAACTGTAAAAAGTTAAATCGTAAATTAGATTAAGGCTCTTAACTATGTACAATTTTTTTGCAATCCACTCTTTTAACATCTTATCTACCTAACCCAAAAATTGCATAATGGCATTATGAAACTAAGGGCATTTGTACCTATACTTATATCTACGTATTTTGATAGTTTGAGCTGGCATTAGTTCGATATATACGTGATTAAATTATCTCACCGAATATATATATTTGTCCCAACCGCGGGCCCCAATTAACAAATAATAAAACAATTTTAATTTAATACCTTTAGCCAAATAGGCCCCACGTCCTCTATTTCAGCATCCGTAGCACCAAATTAGTCTTATACTGTACAATTTCAGCGTATAGGTGAAATTTAGCACATAATAGCCGAGTGCTATATTGTGTGGATGGTTAATATCCTGTGAAGCGTCTACCGGCACAATTAATGGGCCGCAGTGTGCCGGGGTCGTGCGGCGTTCATTTCTTGTGGCAATGGTTCCATTCTTATGCTATATGGACACTGTTGGACGCAATTTTAATAGATACTTTGCTTAAGAGTCAATTTAAGAGTGATCCGTGAAAATACTGCCTACCTGTGGTAATTCTCTCGTTGAAATAACTCCTATTATGCATGGCAAAAATCAATTGATGCATACTGATTCCTACGAGATGTACATAGATTATTGTAACCTAAACAAACTCACAACCAAAATCACAATTGCGACGCTGCAAGTTATTGCGACGGGAAATTAACACAGGAAAGCTCTTGACATATTTTTTTAGTTCAGTCATTTTACTAACAACTAGTATGAAAAAAAATACGGGCAATAATTTATAATAGCTGTTTTTACCGTGTAACGGATATATCATCATTTAAATAATTACCTGTAGACAAAATCAGCAACAACAACAAATTATCACGTCGCGTCGTGTACCTAATTCCAGTCTTTCGAAACATTAAAAACTGGACAAGTACTAGTTCAACTCGCGTGGGTTGGGCTCCGTATACTGCGTGTATTTTTAATATTACCTCAAATCGTAACCAGAGGTAGGTGTTAGGGCTGTGAACCGATATTGCAAGAAATTTTTAATTTAATCTTAACTACCGATGCGTAATTAATTTTTGAAAATTTATCGAGCACCAATGTATTGCGTACACACATTTGACCCATGGAAGAAGCGGGTCACTTGTGACAGTTGTGATGTTGCGTCAGTAAGACAAAGTAGTGATCCATTGCGTGCTGAATTATTTTATATGGACAAAAAAGTTGGTAGTTAAGAGATTTTTTTTGCAATATATATGTTCATAGCCCTAACATCTACTACTGGTTACAATTTGAGGTAATATTAAAAATACACGCTGTATAATACACAAAAATATTGAGAATCTGTTTTTGCTAAAATTATATAAAAAAAAAACTGAGATGCTTATAACAACCCCTTTCATTTGATATGTCACACAATACAGTTTGCGAATTTTTTTTTAGGGTTCCGTACCGTAAAAACGGGACCTTATTACTAAGACTTCGCTCCGTCCGTCCGTCCGTCTGTCTGTCAGCAGGCTGTATCTCAAGAACCGTGATAGCTAGAGAGTTGAAATTTTCACAGATTATGTATTTCTGTTGCCGCTATAACAACAAATACTAAAAAACCGGCCAAGTGCGAGTCGGACTGGGGCTCCCATACAACAGACATGATTTTTTTGCCGTTTTTATAGATAATGGTACAGAACCCTTCGTGCGCGAGTACGACTCGCACTTGGCCGGTTTTTTTAATTTTCCTGTTTACCCCCCTAAAGTGGCCCCCTTGTTCAGAATTCTTTAATTTACTTTATGCGTCCATCTTTGGGTCACCAATTTACAAATGTTTACCAAATTTCAACTCAATCGGTCCAGTACTTTCGGAGCAAATCGGCTGTGACAGACGGACAGACAGACGCACGAGTGATCCTATAAGGGTTCCGTTTTTTCCTTTTGAGGTACGGAACCCTAAAAATTTAGATAAGTGTTAATTAATACTGTTTCTGTGAATCTCTTTTTTATGTTTGTTACTCTATTTGCGTGTAGTATACAATTAAATAGGTAATTATTATTGTATAATTTTCATTAACTTGTTAATGTTACTTAGTAAATATAGAAATGTTTAGGCCTAATTCCTGTAAATTTTTGCATGTATTATTTTGTACATGGCTGTTCATTTTATGAATAAAGTATAATAATCATTTAAAAAACTGGGTTTCATATAATTAAATAAATGTATTTTCTTCAAAATTTCCTTGATTATGTTCAGTTAATTACTGTTGACTGCCAGCATTAGAAGGCTCAAGGGTATCACCGAATGATAATTAAATTATTACGGCGGGGCTTTATACTTGTGATGCCGAGAGCCCAACGCTGGCGTAGACAAACAAAATAAACGGTCATAGTCATCAGACAGCTAATGACAAGTTTACTATTCGAATGCGCCAGTCTGTACTGGCGCGGCCTGCGGTGCCGATGCGTTAAAATAGTACATTTTACAACTAGTGTGAAAAGAATGTCTTTTTACCACTAGTACCGAGGTATCTTGCCACGAGCTGAAAGCGAGTGGCAAGACTCGGTAGGAGTGGTAAAAAGACATTTCACACGTGTTGTAAACGACGTTTTTTAATACAATTGCGAAAAAATAATAAATTAATATATCATTGCGATAAAATATGCTTGCTTCGAAGTTATTTTTGAACGAACCCATACTTTACAAATGACACTGACAGTGACAACATACTATTGGAATCAGCGCCATCGGCCTCGAGTTGAGAAACTAAATTGACACTTGGCAGTTGACACTGACAGTATTCATAAGGATAATTTTTCTAGGCATATGCTTGTATCATTCAGCCAAATGAAAGAACGATTTTTAGGAAAGTAAATATTTCATACATAGATACCTAAGACAGAGTAGGCTATAAAATGCAAATTCTTAATATTTTTTCGTCATTTATATATTAATGAATACTTTAAATAAATACTCCTAGTATTCGTAAGCGTTTTTAATTTCATAATTTCCAAGTAAAAAATCTAATATAAAATTACTGCGTTTCGAAAGTATAGTTTGGAACTAAAAAGTAAAAAGCACTAGTTCGAGAAATTGAGCTTCTCGCACGCTACGCAGCCACAAAAAGTACCACTTTTTGAGCAACTGTATTAAAAAATACCTTTTAACCTCACTGGCCTTATGGGCTCCAGAAGAATAAACTTTACACTACAAATTTGAGTTTCACGCTTTACTAATGTTTGCGATAAGGATCTTGGAGATCAAGGTCCTTGTCTATGCTCCGTGGAGGAATGTCATTTGTACGGTATGCCACCTCCGACAGAATCATAGTCAATCACTAAACAACATTCATTTATTCACTTATCTATGATTCTGAAGGAGGAGGTACATCCAACTGGCATCTGACAATCCTTTTCGGAGCATAGACAACGATCTGTTTTTGTGGTCGGTGGAGGAGGTGGGTGATGATCATGGCAACAAGTGAGTTATCTAGGTCGTCGTGTAGTGTGACCTGCGCCATTTCCAGACAAATTAACTCGGGTCATGGCGCAAAACCAGGACAAGTATTGCAGACTTGTATCAGACGCCAAAACTCGCGCCAAAATTAGAGCACGTAAACACGGTAGGAATGAAACTATTTGACTCAGGCTATAGGCGCAGAAGCGGATACGTTTTACGTTCACAAGCGAAACGGCACGGAGCCGATCGTATGCATCGACATCCTGTCGGACGCGATCGGCTGGCGCCGCATCCGTTCGTATTCTTTCCGATCCGACGCGATGCAAGCCGTTTGGTGGGAATTATACTGTGAAAGTCACAAATTACCAACGTCAAGTCCATAACTTTAGATATCAGTGATCAACAGCCCGTTGTTTGTAATAGTTTGTTTGTTATTACATCAATTTGTTTTAATAATTTTATTTGTGAAACAATAAGATTGCCTGGGGCGTTAATCAACGGGGGCAACTTCGGGGAAGGATTTACAAATTTTCCTAAGTTTCAAATGAGATATTGTTCTCATTCACTGTTCCTTGGCGATGGCTGGTTTGTTATTTGAAAACGTTATTAATGGTTTAGCCTGTGTTTAATTCATACCTAATTGTTTTGTGGTTTTTTTTTGTTGAAAAAATACTGCTTTGCAGATTTTTTACACATCTTTTCATTAAATATCATGTTGTTGAATGTCAATTTCATTCGCTAAGATCGAGAGAGACGCGTACATATCAGAATACAAAATCGTACATGTCCTAATTTGATATTAATTTCTATTTTTGACAGCTTCCAAACCAAGCACAAAAGAAGCTGTCGGTGCGGTCGATCCTTTTACTTAGATATAGGCAAGTTTGATATGCGGCATATGTACTTAATTCTTTGGGGGAGGCCTATGTCCAGCAGTGGGCGTCCTTTGGCTGGTAGTAGGTACTTACTTGCTCTCCAGTGAGATTGCATTTGTTCCTTTCACCTTAGATAGGCACATATCACAAACACGCAACAAAATAAATGACAGCGAATTAATTAGAGTTTAATAAAACACGGCCTTATACTGATAGTACCACTGGTTCTCAACCCACAAAGTTTCCAATAAATTGCGACCCCGACGTCACAAATAAACGTCCAGCGCACAAACATTTAGTAGATTCGCGTAAACAAAATAAATAATGGCCTAGTTGACTCGGGATTAGAACGCAAGCTGGGAAAGTTAACTCATTTCCTTGAAAAACTCTGTTGCTGGGGTCACGTTTCACTCCCAACCAGCTAATCTATTCACAACATATTCCGACTCACCTCCACACTCATCACTAACATAAATAGATACCAAAATAAGTAACAACAATGCGTTATCGGAGGTCATGATTTACTGGTTCGTCTGAAAAGACTTGTCGGTAAATGTTTGTGAATACCAGAGCAGGACATTAGGTACGTTTCCTCTCTGTAATTACATTTGCAAATATTTTTGTTTGGGCTGTTTTAATACATCCTTTACGGGTCCACTATCCTGTGTTAAGTGTCCAGTAATGATGCTTTATTATATCGGAGATACTTTATCTCCAGTATGTGCTTCAAGTCCACATTGGCCTACTATTTTTGATTCGTAGCTAGAAGAGGGTATAGAGAGGTCAAGATGTTGAACGTGGCGGTACATTTTTAGGGTCCCGTTGCCTAAATGGCAAAAACGGAACCCTTATAGTTTTGTCATGTCCGCCTGTCCGTCTGTCCGTATGTCACAGGCATTTTACTCAAAAACCATAAGGTGTATTTGAGTAAAATTTTGAGGATAGGTGTATTTTGTTAGCCGCTACATAGTTTTGTAATTAAATGACTAAAAAACATTTTTTTAGGGGTGCACTCCATACAAAGACTGAAATTCAACATTTTTTTTCATTGCAAGCCCACATGTGGCACATCAATCGATAGGGCTTTTAAAATAAATATAAGGTTTCTCAGCAATTTTTTTTAATTAAGTAAATAGAGTCGGAGATAATCGCCCCGAAAGACACTAAAATGTTGTCCCCCCCTCTAATTTTTGAACGATGCTTATTCAATTCCTTCACAAAAAAATATTTTGAACAAGATTAGTTCAAAGGTTTTCGAGATAATGCTGAAAAACTGCCTTCCTTAAAGATAAGGACTAAGTGCCGTAAGATTTCTGTGACGATACGACCTTTTTAATAGGCACGGAACCCTTCGTTTTTTCGCAAAGGGTCTTGACAGACAGACAGACAGACAGACGGACAACAAAGTAATCCTATAAGGTGTTGCTTAAAAACCGAAAGTTTTAAATTTCAGTGAGACACCCTATTGTATTGTTCTAATACGTAAAAAAATAACATCTGTTTTTTATTTTTATTTTTGGATAAGATTTAGGGGTCGCTACCGAATTTTGAAATTCTTTAATGTTTGCATTTCGCCATAGTAAGGTTTTTTTATATATTTAACATTTTACTTTTTTAATGAGCTACATTTAATGATAGGAAATGAATAATCTGGAAAACATCAAAAAAAAATCACTAAATTTCAGTCAGTAATTCAAAAATGAATTTTATTGTGCTAAATATGCTAAAAACGGACTTTGGCGATGATTTTAAGACTTTATATTTGATTTCAAATAAGCGTCGAACATTTCGTGAACCAAAATCGTATTTTCTCGATTGTTTATTCCTTCTTTATCAAATGTAGCTCAATAAACTAGAAAAATGTTAAAATATAAAAAAATACTTACTATGGAGAACCGCAACCTTAAGGAGTTTCAAAATTCGGTAGCGACCCCTAAATCTTATTCAAAAATAAAAATAAAAAACAGACGTAATTTTTTCACGTAATAGACCAATATAATAGGGTGACTCACTTAAATTTCAAATTTTCGGTTTTTAAGCAACACCCTTAAGGGGTCCTTTTGAGGTACGGAACCCTAAAAATGGCTTCCATCTAATTTAAGATGATTTCGCTAACGTCAAGTTTGCTTATGAAGCGACGTGGTTCGGTAGTTTGGTCAGTCGTCAATAACGAAGCCAACATGGCGGAAGCTTCGCTTAAGAAGCAGGGCGTCCACCGCTGACCGCGTCCTCGGCGAAAACCATTTGTGGGCCTCTTATTGCGTGTGTGGATAAAGTATAGTCCGACAAGTTTCTTTTTGACCCTAGTCACGTTGTGGATTTTTTATGGAACTAATTTCTATTACTGGCAAGGGAGAGAAGATTAGAAGTCATCGAATGTCACCGATGTAAACAAATAGCAAGGAAGACGAAATACTTCGCGATTGTAAAATAAATTACAACAAATAAGGCGAAAGCAATCCATAGGGAGGTCAGGAAGCTTATTTTGATTATCTCTATACATATAATAAAGCTGAAGAGGGTCGAAAGTCTGTACATGGGAGATAAACGAAAAAAATTTGGCTGGGGATACTTAGAATTGATAACAGAACACGTTCCAACAGTTTTTAGAATTTTTGTCTGTTTATCTGTTTATCTGTTTATCTGTTTATCTGTTTGTCTGTTTATTTGTCAGAGTATCACGTGGAAACGGCTGAACGGATTTTGATGCAAACTTTACTAATCTGTCGAGAGAATCCCCGGATAGGTCTTAAGCTACAAAAAATCTTAAAGATTAGGGTTCAAAGGGGGTAGAAAATGGGGTTGAACTTTGTATGGGAACTCCTTGAATGTACGAGCTACAGACTTGAAAATTGGTAACCATAAACTTGACTGGAAAGTAAAAACGACCCCATTCAAACTTTTAGCAATGTATAGATAAAACGTGAAAAATATGGGATGAAAATAGGTTCTGAGGCGACTAGAAACTATATAATGTTGCAAGAGCGGGGTTATATTATAACAGTATCATTACCATGGTAACATGTCGTCAATATATTCGAAAATTCATCATGTTCTTACAACTGATAGTTAGTCCAGTGGTTTGACCCATACCTTACGGAGTCGGTGTCCCCGAGTTCAAACCCAGCAGCATGCACTTTTTGTAGTTTTATTTTTTTTGTGTCTGCTTTTTTGAAAATGTATATTTTTCAAAAAACGCAGAGAAGCTTCGTGAATAGAGGATTTTGATGCAACTTTTACTTAATCGGTCGAGAAAATCCCTGGCCAGGTCATAGGCTGTAAAAATGATAAAAATTAGTTCAAAGGAGGTAAAAAATGGGGCAAAACTTTGTATGGGAACTCCTCAAATCCATGAGCTTTAGACTTGAAAATTGATAAACATACACTTGACTGGAAAGTAAAAAGAACCCCATTCAAACATTATAAAAAAATATAGATAAAACGTGAAAAACCACGGGATGAAAATGAGTGCTATGGCTAAAGACTATCTATAATAACCAAAAATGTTTGATATCTCAACCGATAGTAGCTGTTAGACATTAGAAACCTAATTATTTTGGAAACTCAGTCGCTGATAACGTCGCTGTTAATATTGAAATCCAGCAACCTTGATCTTCGTCTTCCTATATAATTGCTATGAATTCAGAGGTCATCTAAAGATGTATGATAGGTTGAGTTTAATACTTACGTCGAATTAGCATAGTTCACCAACGTCAAGAGACGTGGGTATAAAATTTGGAAACAACCGCATTCCGCGGAGAATTAAGTAGGTACCATTTTTTTATGTATAAAACTTCAGCGTTTGTGACATTCAGAAATATTATTATGAATACTCGGGTATAGTGAGCGTCCGCATGAGCTAGCTCTCGGGCCTTCGGCCCTCGGGCTCGCATAGAAGCGATGTATTGGGCCTTTCATTCATACGAAAAGCTCGGCCTTCAGGCTCGCTTGCCTCGCCACTCACCTTCGGGACTTTGGAACTCAGATTTCGCTTTCAAGACACTTGGAGATAGTGTGCGTCAGTCCTCGGGCTCGCATAGGAAGCGCTCTCTTAAACGGTTCTTTGGGCCTATCATTCCAACGAAAAGCTCGGCCTTTGGTTTTGCTTGCCTCGCCGCTCTTCTTCTGACTTCTCTCGCTCTGGACTTTGGTCTCCGGTTTCGCTTGCAAGACACCTGGGTTTAGTTAGTGTTCGTGAAGGCTCGCCCTCAGGCCTTCGGCCCTCGGGCTCGCATAGAGAGCGCTCTCTGAAGGGTTGGTTTGGTTGGGCCTTTCATTCATACGAAAAGCTCGGCCTTCGGGCTCGCTTGCCTCACCCCTCAACTTTGGGACTTAAGGCTCATGTTTCGCTTGCAAGACACCTGTGGATAGTAAGTATCCATGGAGTCTCGCCCTCGGGCCTTCGATGCTCTGGCTCGCATATGGAGCGCTATCTATAAGGGTACGTTGGGCCTTTCATTCCTACGAAAAGCTCAGCCTTCGGCCCCGCTTGCCTCCCCGTTTACCTTCAGGACTTTGGCTCTCAGGGGTAGTTTGACAAGACACCCGGAGATATAGAGTATCTTTGGGGTCTCGCCCTCGGTCCATTTGTTTCAATTATGAAATCTTATATTTAAATTCCGGTTATGGTAATTTTTCTTCTACTTAGGTACTTCGTTTGCAATAAAGATTAAGTAAACCAATATAACTAAATGTTATTGACGACAAAGTTTATGAGGATTTGAACTGTTACACGTATAATTTATAGAAATGAAATCGTAATAATCTAATTTATCAGTGTAGTAGGTACCTATCGTATGGTGAAACATAAGAATATCATGTCATCCATAATTTATACGCGTACGAAGTCGCGGGCAGAAGCTAGTAATTAAATATATACAGCAATAAAAGGATTTATTGTCTAGTATTTCTATAAGCAATGTCAGAGTCTTCGGAGTCACAATCTGAAGAATATTTAAATATCGTATACATACTTAATTGGAATCAGATAAGGATGAATTTATAGGTATTTATTATAAACCATATTTTTTTTACTTTCAACACACAACTCAAAGCCAATACACATTGTCCCGACTATACATGTCGTATGTACATTATTGCCATTATATTATGCGGTTTAAAGCGACACTACCTCAGGGTCAAATAGCGGCTTGTCGGGTTATACATTAAATTATAATACAACTAATAGGTTAATGCACAAGTTAGCTAATTCCTTAGATAGATCCTATCCTATACCTACTAACTGTAACTACCATTAAAATATTGGCTTGTATTCAATTTACACGCTGTAAATACGGAAAAAAGAAAAGCTCATAATAAAGATAGCTCATTTATAGCAAACCTCCCTCGCAGCGGATAAAGATACCCGGATCCCTGGGAGTATCAAATTTCTATATAATAAATTGAACTAACAGACGAGATGATCGTAATCCGTTGGGATTTCTACTGAAAATTACAAGTGTTGTTCGTTACAGCCGGAAACAATATCACTGAACCTTTTAGCAGTAAATTAGGTATATAAAAACTTATGAAGTAGGTAAACAACGTAGAAGTTTCAGCAGAAGAAAATAGTAAATTCACTTTGGCACAATTTGAGGGAGGCCTATGTCCAGCAGTGGACGTATTGTGGCTAATATGATGATGATGATGTAAATATTATTATCTATCTAATTATTACTAAATTTCAGTAATAACAAAGATATCAAAGTGCCCAATAGTGATTATTATTGTATATGAGAAAACAGTTTATTTTGCCAAAGAGTTGTTATTTAAGCAACAAATTAAACGTAGGTACCTATTTTTATTCAAACGATGAAATCTAAACTACGTACGGGTTATTTTTGTAATAGGGCTCTAAATCCCTGATTTTGTTAACATAGACCAACGTAAGCAATCTTTTTAATTCATCAATTTATTTTAAAAGGGCTCCGAATTCAAAAACCCGAACGTAATCATTTTGGACATGGATAGGCATTTCATTCTGGGACCCACGTCTTTCTTCCGAGACGTATCTCTGTGGGGAATACACCTATTGTTTCGTTTACTCTAGACCACTAACCGTTATTCACTTTTTTAGAGTAGTTTAATGCTTGTTAATTATTGTTTTCTAATAGATTGGTCGTGACTCCTGAAGGCGGGTGGAAAACTGGTCCTTACGGCCCTTCAGAAGTTGTTCGATTCCGTCTTACTGGAAGGGAGAACGCCAAAGGCATGGAACAGAGGGGTGGTGGTACTGTTCTTCAAAAAGGGTGACAATACCCTGCTGAAGAACTACCGACCCATATCACTTCTGAGCCATGTCTATAAGCTGTTTTCGAGAGTCATTACAAATCGTCTCGTACGCAGGCTAGATGACTTCCAGCCTCCCGAACAAGCCGGTTTCCGAAAAGGCTTTAGTACCGTAGACCACATCCACACGCTCCGTCAGGTTATACAGAAGACTGAGGAGTATAACCTGCCCCTCTGCTTAGCGTACGTGGACTACGAGAAAGCCTTCGATTCGGTCGAAACCTGGGCTGTACTACAGTCTCTCCTGCGGTGCCAAGTTGATTACCGCTATATCGAAGTGCTGAAGTGTTTGTACGAGAACGCCACTATGTCAGTTCGACTCCAGGACCGGAACTCGAAACCTATTCCGCTGCAGCGGGGAGTCAGGCAAGGAGATGTTATTTCTCCAAAACTGTTCACCGCTGCACTGGAGGATGTTTTCAAGACTCTGGACTGGAGAAGGATAGGCATCAACATCAACGGCGAGTACATCACTCACCTTCGGTTTGCTGACGACATAGTAGTCTTGGCTGAGACCATGGAGGACTTAAGTACGATGCTCGATGACCTCAGTAAAGCTTCCGAGCGAGTAGGTCTAAGAATGAACATGGATAAGACGAAGGTCATGTCAAATGCCCATGTAGTACCAACTCCCATTACAATCGGACACTTTACGCTCGAAGTTGTAGACGATTATGTATACCTAGGACAGACTGTCCAGTTAGGTAGGTCCAACTTCGAGAAAGAGGTCAATCGTCGAATCCGACTCGGCTGGGCAGCGTTCGGGAAGCTCCAGCACATCTTTTCGTCCAATATCCCGCAGTGTCTCAAGACGAGAGTCTTTGACCAGTGTGTGTTGCCAGTGATGACATATGGCACTGAAACTTGGTCGCTTACTATGGGCCTCATAAGAAGGCTCAAAGTCACCCAAAGGGCAATGGAGAGGGCTATGTTAGGAGTTTCTCTGCGTGATCGCATCATGAGGCGATCCGCAGCAGAACCAAGGTAACCGATATAGCCCTCCGAATCGCTAAACTTAAGTGGCAGTGGGCGGGGCACATTGCACGTAGAACCGATGGCCGTTGGGGTGGAAAGGTTCTCGAGTGGCGACCACGTACCGGAAGGCGCGGCGTGGGTAGGCCCCTCCACAAGGTGGACTGATGACCTGGTAAAGGTCGCGGGAGTCCGCTGGATGCGGGTGGTGCAGGACCGGTCAATTTGGAACTCTCTGGGGGAGGCCTATGTCCAGCAGTGGACGTCTTTCGGCTGATATGATGATGATGATGATGAGATTGGTCGTTAAGATAATACCTTCGCCCTCTAGACCATTTGTGGCATACTCAGACGTAAAACGTCTCACGAATTTACTTCGCTTTAACGTGAACTACCGATACCGTATGCGCATATTTTACAATTTCACTAAGCTCTGTTGCACTACGTTTGTTAGGATTTATGGCAGCTTTTCGCTGCATTACAGCTGCGGAAAAATCGAGATGGCCATCGCGGCTATCCAACCAGAACCACCCTAAAAGGCCCCCGGGGACTGGACGTTGATGAAGCGCCGTGGATATTGATATATAGTGGGTTGCAACTCCCACAGGAGTATATGCAAATTATTGCTGCGCGTACATCATTTAAGGATCTAAGTAGGTATTGTGTGCTATAAAACGCGGAATAATTGTGATACACCGACAGACAGCATCGATGTGCGAAATATGTGAACGTGGTATTAATATCAATAGCCTAAAAGCATCAATTTGGAATCAAATGTGGTTACAGCCATGTGTATGGGAGTAGTATTCAACACACACCCCAGTTTCAGTTGAAACCGGCTCAATTAATCTCACTGGAGCAGCGCAAACTGTTAGAGTATCGAGTTGTCGTGCCGGAGGTTTTCACTGAATTTTTCCCCAGGCCACTCTCCCACCTCGCATTCTGATCGCTCTACTGGGCTCGGCCTACGAAGCAACACTCAGTTTAAAAAAAAAACTAATGTTTTTTTGGTCTCATGAAGTAAAATCGAAGTGAAGGAAATAGTGAAATAAAAGGTCTACTAGTTGAAATGTGAACTGCAGCATTATTTAATGTAGATTATGAATTCAAACAACTTCTATAGAATTTTGTTCCGCTGTACTTGTGAGTATAGATCGAAAATAGTTAAAGTTAAAGTGATGATATCTCCGCTTTGATATCAAACGATTTCCGGACGCTCGGAGGCGGCAGATGAGGTAAAGAAATATTTGCATTTTCATCTAATTCCAATGAGAGTTGCAAAATGAAACTGCCTGTACAAACAGTGAAATGCCAAAATCCACACAAAGGGAAGTGTATATTTTGAGGCTTAAAATCTTTTCCCTTTGCATTCCCCGTTGCAGAATTGGAGCACGGCCGTAATAATTGATTGGATTATACCTTTCATCGGGGCGGCTTTCTACGTGATCTCTGTACATGATTGGTGGATGCGCTGGAATTTATTTACTAACCGTGACAGTAAAACCCGTTATCTACGTCACACAAATTCATTGGCTCGGACAGAGCCGTGCGACATGAATAAAATATTTTTATTTAAAATTTTGAACGCCAATTGTGTAAATTTAGCATGCTTTTAGTGACGTTAAAAGGTTGGAATTGATTGTGGTTGCTCTGTATAGTAATTTCGAGCGGAGGTAACTAGGCGCGAAATGAATAATTTCAACTGTGTCCTGCCGCCCGAGTCCCTAATGTAATGGTAGCGTGGCTGAGCTAAGTGAACATTCTGAGTTGACCATTAATTTGATATTGTAAGTACCTACATTACTTATATAAATAGAAGATACAAGTGTGTACTATTAGATGAATCAAGAGTTACTTCGTTGTACTTATTTTTACCCGTCCAATTCTTTCACAGATCTTTTCAGTTACCAAAACTCAATGTCGTTTGAATGATATACGGTATCGATATTATACAAACATTTAAATAAGTACCTACTGCTGGCAACTTCTATTTAGAACCCAGTCGACCCAAAAGTCAATTTTAGCCACCCGTCTGGCAGTTTACCGCGTGCCTATTGTGAAAAGGGTACAAAAATCTCAAAGGTAGGCACGTGAAGGATTGTGGTTCCGTCATTTATTAAGTTAGTGATTATTTAGTAAAACGTCAGTACCTTGGAGACGGAGCTTTGCGCAATGCAAACATGGAGAAAGCGATTTTTGCCGAAAATTTATCCTGCCGGCCACGATTAAGAAACGTGTCTCGTCCACCTTCCATCAGTCCTTCTCACCAAGTGTCCTTGTCCACCGTCATCAATTTTGCAGTTATATAAATTTGGAATATTAAGATGGTCTGATAATGGAGACCGAAGGTGGCTACAAGCACTTTTTAATAACCCATATGATAAACCCGTTTTCGTTGAAATCGTCTTCACGGCCATGCTCATGTTTCGTGACTGCGTTGTGTCTAATTACCATAACCCTTTACGAACATTTTATATGGAGTCGAGGCAATTGGACACAGGCATAAATCTGGAGTATAAGAGTTTAATGAGACAAAAACTTATTGTCTCCTAAAGAAGAAAACTGTAATATAAAACTATACAGTACCCTGAATAAGTAAAGGTGGACGGTTGCCCAGATTATTGGCAGTAAACATGGGCGTGACACGGGTTGGCTCTACGCGTCCACGAAGTTTCCGATGCAGCGGCAAGGCCCATTGATCGGACGTGCTTTGATGATTCTCTTTCACGGCTTACTTTGATTGGATGACGGCTGCTATGTGCCTTAAATAAATATAATAATAATAAAATAATCAAATAATTTATTTCGGAAGTATTTCCATAATTTCCATAAATATGAAATGTTACCTGTGGTTATAATTTCCGTATGGCTGGAAATTCTGATGATATAGGTATATTTCAGAAATTATTTTTTATCTTTGTTGAAGCAAAAGGAAAATGCGGTAAACATGACGCTTATAATGTTTGGAAAACGTTTAATATTTCTAGAGGTAAATCATATTTTAAGGAGTAAAAAAAATAGTTGATATAATGGTGAAAGTTTTATTAACTGAGATTTACCGCTTTGACCCGTTTAGGCCTGTCACAAGTTGACAAGTTAATAGACACCTATACTTAGTTAGTAGAAATTATCGTGATTTGATCAGCGATTTTCAGAGCTTGATTTTGACTCTTGATCGCCGTCGAATCTATATTATGAAACAAGCAACATTTGTATATTTATTGGTTTGTAATTATATGTATTGGTGTTCTCGAAAACAACTCTAACGATCTGTTGAGACTACGGTTTACGGGGCAGAAAAATCATTCTAGCTAGGTCTCATACCTATGCAGCAAATTTAGTTTTCATCACACTTGCTCGTAAATGGTGTTATTCAATGCCCGTATACAGAAGGACAATGGCCTAAATTGTTTCCGGGGGAGTAATGAGCGTGTGTGTGATCTGATTGGTTTAATCAAATCTGCTCTGCTCTGTGATTGGTTGAAAAAAAAACTAGTTGGCCACGCGCCGCAAGAATACTGCTCTGTGATTGGTTGAAATATTGAAGCAGCGCGCTACACTAGCACTGATCTGCAAGTGAAGTTGTCAATTTCGTCACTTTTTGATTGGTGTGGTTGTATGAAACTTAGATTTTGCTGCCTTTTGTAGTTATTTATTTCCTCGCAAATTTTATGAAAAATATTGTGTACAACACGGGCGTAGGAATATTGCAAACAAGAGTCTATCTATTTGATAGATTCTTGTTTGCAATATTCCACTTACGCCCCTCGTTAAACAATGTACTTTGTCTGGGTTTTCACTCACGACACTTGGCAAGTAATCGGTCACAAAGCCTTCCCAGGTAGGTACTATTAATATAATACGATGCCATTACGTAAATAGACACAGGAATCACCAAATACTTTCGGGGGTGATAAATCGTTTATTAGCAATATTTTACCGGCCTACGCCGCATTAATAACGATTTAAAATTTTGAATAACGTTGCCGTAACTTTTCGGTATTGCAAAAGGCACTTTTAAATTGGCTCTATTTAAAATGTTGTTTTACATAATTGGATGCGTATTTCATCGTTAAAATTAACTCTCGATTACAGTTCTCGCAACAGTGGTTTTTTGAAATCACGACTTTTAAACCGCGCCAGGATCTTACAGTTAAGGCTACGATACATACTGTACCTAGTGCTAAGGCTTGAACTTTTATGTAAAGCCTTGTTTGGCCATCCTATCCTAATAATTCTAATAATATTATAAACGTGGAATGGATGTACGTTCCGCTTAATCTCAAAATACTGGACGAATTTATATGAAACTTTCCAATAAATAAAATACGAATTTCCATAGCAATTCACAGAGGTAATGCCGCCAGCGTTATGGGGTCCACGCCGCAGTCCGACCTCCTAGAAGCGGTGTTCTTTTTATAATTCCTATTTTTTAATTTTTTTTTCTGTAATTTTTAGGTACTTAGAGTAAGTAATTTGTAATAAAAAGTAAATGTAAGTAGGCTTAGTCATATCATTAGACATTATGTTTTATGAAATAAATTTTATTTTACTGTTAATATAAATAAAACATAAATTATAGCCTATGTCCTATTCTGATATATAATATTAAAATGATGACATATTAAACAATACAGTGTAAGTGTAAGTTAGTCTATTTATTATCTATATTTTAGATATACATATTTATGTTAAGGGCCTCTTGATGCCCAGCCTGATTCGAATATAGTAGATTGTATGACAAGGGGCTAAAATAAGCCATATTACCACGAGATGTATATTTTCCCGACCGAAGCGAGGGAAAATATTTCGAGGGGTAATATGGCTTTTAGACCCGAGTTATACACTCTACTTTTCACTTCGACTGCGAGAAAATAGTAAAACAAAGATTATCCATCCACAATCAATCACAAATTTCACTGCGAAGAGATTGTTCAATTTAGCGTTTGGACGCGCTATTAACGGTCAGAGGCGTTTTCTTTTTTAATGATTTGGAATTAGGGACTAAAAAACCGGCCAAGTGCGTGTCGGACCACGCAAAACGAAGGGTTCCGTGCCTATTAAAAAGGTCGTATCGTCACAGAAATTTTACGGCACTTACGTCCTTTTCTTTGAGGAAGGCAGTTTTTCAGCAATATCTCGAAAACCTCTGAACCGATCTTGTTCAAAACAATTTTCGGTGAATGAAATTAATAAGCCCTATGTCCATGAATTTTTCCATATTTTTAAAATACACCGTTCAAAAATTAGAGGGGGGGGGACAGAATTTTAGTGACTTTCGGGGCGATTATCTCCGACCCTATTCACTTAATCAAAAAAAATGCTAAGAAACCTTATATTTATTTTGAAAGGCCTATCGATTGATGTGCCACACGGGGGGTCACAATGAAAAAAAAAAATTTGACTTTTAGTTTTATGTATGGAGTGCACCCCTAAAATTTTTTTTTTTTGTCATTTTAATTACAAAACTATGT
The DNA here is from genome assembly GCA_932294315.1 of Epinotia nisella. Classification (NCBI taxonomy): domain Eukaryota; kingdom Metazoa; phylum Arthropoda; class Insecta; order Lepidoptera; family Tortricidae; genus Epinotia; species Epinotia nisella. The sequence continues at coordinate 11,874,414 of OW028682.1, read as the reverse complement.
AGCGGCTAACAAAATACACCTATCCTCAAAATTTTATTCAAATACACCTTATAGTTTTCGAGTAAATTGCCTGTGACATACGGACAGACGGACAGACGGACAGACGGACAGACGGACAGACGGACAGACGGACAGACGGACATGACGAAACTATAAGGGTTCCGTTTTTGCCATTTTGGCTACGGAACCCTAAAAACACCTGATGTTTGATTGGTCGATTTTAATATGTAGCTGTATTCTGGTTGGTTGATAGCAAAGAGAAATGTTTTTTGAAAGAGTTGTGATTAGTGGATTTAAATGATTTGGAATTAGGGACTAAAAAACACCTGATGTTTGATTGGTCGATTTTAATATGTAGCTGTATTCTGGTTGGTTGATAGCAAAGATAAATGTTTTTGAAAGAGTTGTGATTGGTGGATTTAATATGGTGAAGTGTTTTGTGGTCAAATTAAATGTGTTAAAAATCATAAATATGTATACATATTTTCCCTAGGGGCTAAATGTACTACTTTAGCCCCGCTTATTAAGCCTAATATGACACACTTTTCGAGCATGAGAAGTGAAAAATAAATTAAATAGAATCTAAGCTGTAGTTGCTGTAAACAGATTTACTTACGACATATTTTTTATAGAACAATCGTGCTAAGGAAGCTAAATGCTTGTAAATTGAGGTCGACCTACATATGGGTGACATCCATCTACGTCTTGGCACGTTGGACTTATTTTCAAACCAATAGTGTGACAATCCAGATTTCAGTACTTGCTATCCTTTTTCCAAAACACCCGTTCCTACCTACCACTACCGAACACCCGTTCCTAGAACATCGGTTACATCACTATTATACGAGTGTTTTGAGAAACGGATATTTTGGCATAAGGATGCTATGAGAACCGGGTGTTTTAACATACGGATGCTATAAAAAACGGGTCTTCTGGCGTACGTAATTTAAAGAAACTGTTGTTATTTTGAAACAGGTGTTTTGGGTAAGGGTGTTTTGGGAAACAGGTAGCACGTTCCGAAAACACAAAAAACTAGGGTAATAATGGTAGTTGGGATGCCAATCAATGGGTGACTTTAATACTTCTGATTTGGCGAGGCAAATCTATACTGTGGTATTTTGTACTTCGGTTTAAAGAAACTTTATTGTCTAAAGAAATTACATATTTCACTTACAAGACAACTTATAAATTGTTCCCTTATCTAAAACTATTACAATTTACGCAATAAGCAAGCTTGCTCAAACAGTGTTTAACAAAACAGTATTATTTATATGGAACTTAGGGTTCAGATCGAAAAATTAAACTAGTAATACTTTACAGAAAGCTCACTGATGTCGTCCAGATTTCCTCACTTGTCGGTAAGTATACCTACTTTCAGTATAATATTTGCGAAGTAGTAATACATTGCCCGGATGCGTACCACCGCGCTTCCGCGCATTCGCCAATCAGGCAACATTAATTGAAAAGTACTATTTAGATAAATACAGAAGAGATACTTAGATACTCAGTAAATAATCTGTGCTGACTAGACAGTAGACACTATATCGTACCGACTCTGCACTCCGCGACATGGCCTGAATCTTAATTTTAATATGATTTTAGTAATAACTATAGTAACAGGTACTTATTAATACAGATTAGGTTCTTAGACAATTGAAATTGAAGAGACATTCACTTACAGCATCTTCGTGCTCATAAAAAGCAACATTGTTTCCGAATGATTGGACGTGCGGACTACGTTAGCCTTTAGCCTATAAGGTCATATATACATTGCACTTACGATAGCGGTTAGGATCTTATTGTGTAATAGGAGAGGAGTGCCCGGGAGCTCATTGAACGACATTGTAAGGGGTATTACAGACGGTCATAATCGGCTTCAACAGAATGAAACTGCTAGTTGAAGCTATTACTGCTGGACTGGACAAGGTGGTAGTGAATAGAGGATTTAGTCTTATCTGTCTTTGAATGAGATACCTGTTTACCAACTAGGATACGTATTGATTGATCAAGTTGGTCATTTCCTACAAACGGTTTTGTGAACGCGCCTTTTTAGGCGCGTTCACAAGACCGCTGAAATTGATTCCCACTTTTGTGGGAATCAATTTCAGCGGTCTCCTCGTTAGTGACTAAATTAAGGAGGTGTATTAACTCTGGTTAAAAACGGTCTCTGTTGCACGTGTTTTCAACGCGTAAGAAAAGATACCAGTTGATGACTTAAATACTTTGAAAGCGGATTATTCATACTATTACGAAGACCAATTCAGAGGCACAGCAGAATGTCACTCGCTCATATTTCGATCAGCTTAAGTGGGGAACTAATTCTACCTCACAGAAAACCGCAGTCATAATTACACAACTAGGCTTGCTCTGTGGTGTTGTGTTCCTGCTGGTGAGTAAGATCGCCAGAGCTGCCGAGGATGCTGTATGTTGAGAGTCAGAGAGCCGCGTTCGTCTCTAGCTATCAACACAACGAATCCTCAAATGAAGCAAAGGCAGCATCTCCACCTTGCTTCTATTCTTTTTGGTGTAGTTAAGTTAGGCAAACCATCCTATCTACTGACTAAAATAACTTGGCGACACCAACGGCGAGCGGAACGTGCTGCGGCAAATTTCAAACCACTTATGGTCCGAAAATACAAATGCTCAGCATTCAGTGGCAGCTTCCGGTTTCAGGCTACAAAATGCTGGAATGATCTGCCTCCCCCGATTAGGAATTGTGGTTCGAAGCATAAGCATAACCTCCAGTATCAATCATCCTATCCGCCCTCTTAACTTCACCTTTTATACAAGTTGATATACTTTTTTTGTGTTTTCTGTTTGTCTGGTTACCTAAGCTATTTAGTGCAAAATATCACTCTATAAGGCTGAGTCAGAATAACTGCGTTGCAATTGTACAACTCGCAATTTTGCAACATTAATGTTGAGTCTTTAGCCTGTTCTTTATAGTACACATTGCTGAACTCATAAGATATTATCTTTGTTTGTTTACATGTTTATATATAAGTCTTAACTTTTTTGTTCTGTCACGTGTGCTTTATTTGAATAAACATTTTTCTATTATATTCTATTCTATTCAAATAAATAAATAATCTAATGTTTGCTTGCCATCAAGCAGGCCGTGTGCTTGTTTGCTACCGGATCAAAATGCATGCAGTTCAAAATGTGGCCGGTTCTCCATTGAAAGTGAATGCCATTCGCGATGAGCACCTGACTTGAACCGTTGCTGGGATTAACAGAGATATCGTGATTCCTAATAACGTAGCTAAGTTAAATTTTTGCTCGTATCCAAATGGGCTTTTAAGTAGGAGATAAAATGAGTTTACATTTGTATTTACATTTGTATAAATTGCTAATAGGTATTTTTAAAAATGTATTTACATTATTTTAGAAGAATTGTACATACATGTACATAAGGAATATGTCAACAGATAAATATTCATTGATAGGTATTTAACTTTTTGAACTTCGACATTTCAACTGTCCTTTTGACCATAAAAAATACAGTAAACGTGTTCTAAAGTTGTTTTATTCTGTACACCTAGTCAATATAACCCAACGTGTGTAATTTTATTTATCACCGACCACATTGTAACAGCACCGCTACTGCATAGCCTGTCGTCAAGATGGATTAAATCTGGCAGGAGTGGAACGTGGCAAATCTGTATGTGTTGAAGTGGGCCGTAATTCAGAGCTTCGATATTTATAGCCTAGTTGTCGAGATTTAACACGTCCATACGCGTATTTACCGTAATATCAATTTGGGACAAATTGTTCGGATTTTCAATTGCAATTACGTAGGAATGATTTTCGGTGTCGACTTTTATTGGCTTAATCACATAATTGTGATTGTGATTTCGGCAGTGTCAGTTTCAGCTGATATTTAAATAAATACTTTGACGACCGGTTAGCCTAGTGGGTAGTAACGCTGCCTACGAAGCTGAAGGTTCGAATCCCGGTAAGGGCAAATATTTGTGTAATGAGCATGAACATTTGTTCCCGAGTCTTGGATGTTTTCTATGTATTTAAGTATTTGTATCTATTAAATATATCGTCGTCTAGTACCCATAACACAAGCCTTATTGAGCTTACTATGGGACTAGGTCGATTTGTGTAAGATTGTCTTCTAATATTTATTTATTTATACTGCCATGAAGAAGGGATTACGTTGAATGTTAACTATGTTTAATTATTCTCTCGATTTGACTTGTTTAATGTTGGTAGAATTACATAGGTTCTTGTAGTGCTTTAAAGGAAGAATCCCATAGAGAAGTTATATATTGAAATCTTGTTTTAAAATAGCTAACGCCTTGTCGTAAACAACTTTCTTAATTACCGAAATTAAAATCGTTTGTTTGCCCTGTCTGTCACATATATTGCGATTTGCATACAACTATCTCGCTCGGTAGTGGTGTATTTATATACTTATCGTCCATCATGCTACACCGAAATAAATGCCGTTCAGCCTAGGCCGTAAGTGGGATTTTCTGCCCGCTACGCAAGGAGAAAATCTCACTTCCTGGCCAAGGCGAGACGTAAATTATTTTACGTGTATATTTTCCGAGTTGTTTTATTTATTGAAAATATGTAGGTATATGTATGAAAAGGGGCAGGCTGAATATCAGCCACTCATTATGCTGAGCTTGATCCGTTTTGCTGGCACGCTATGTATCATTGTTTCTTATTATCAATTTTTTTGTACCATTTTGTAGTGTGTGCTTATGCAGATAAACAATTTTCTATTCTATTCTATATCAAAATATAGGCAAGCAAAGTAAATGCCCCAGTGCTGGACACCCTTTCGGACCATAAAGTTGAATTCTCAAAATGTTGAATTGACCAAAATGTTGATTTTTTTAAGTTTCGCAAAATGTTGATTTCTCATAAAGTTGAACTCTCGAAATGTTGAATTTCCCAGATTGTTGATTTTTTTAGTTTCGCAAAATGTTGAATTCTCATGAAGTTGAATTCTCATATTGTCGACTTTTTATATTTTTGCTAAATGTGCATATTTGGTGGTTGCTGGTATGAAGCACATCCTATTCAAAAAATAATTAAGGCAAAGATGCTGTGTAAAGTTGTACATCTCGCCGAGGACCAAAGCTTGTTCATGCCACCAGCGACCAACCCAGAACTGGAGTGAAATAGCGGAGGCTGAGGATAATCTGCTTGACTTCAATATACAACAAGTTGAAGATATTATAGACATCATGAAACATGTAATTCTTTTAATAAGTGATTCTGTCCTTGCAGTTCTGTAATAAAATGATCATTAGGTACTGACAAAATATTTGTTTTGATGTTCTTATTTTATCACAAACAACAAACCATCTTTTAAAATACGATAGTTATTCCAAAGCTAGGCGGCTAAATACATAATTTGGCGACTAATTCGCCTAAAGACAGTCGCCACTACAGGAGTACATTAAACGTTGCTTCAGTGTTTTTTCGTAGACAACAGGAACTGGGGACCGATTTTTGAGGGCTCGAAATCAAAAGCGAGCGGTAGAAAATAATCGCATACGAAAATTTGTCACGATTATTTTTGCACGAACCCAAAAACAGGTATTTTTTAACCTCCAGGACCATAAGGTTGAATTCCTAAAATGTTGAAATCCCGAAATGTTGACTTTCCCAGAAAGTTGAATATATTTAGTTTCGCAAAATGTTGAATTCTTATAATGTTGAAATATTAAAAAGATGAATTCTCAAATTGTATAATTGAAATTGTTTTGTTTTTTATTTTACTTTGCATTTATGCTTAATGAAAATATATATCGATACGGTCAAGGAATAAAACGATTGATTTTTAATATAATTTTCATTAAAAAATACTTTACAATTAGTAAGTACCGCAAATTCAATTTTATGCAAATTCAACATCGTAAGCTAGTGATTTGGCTATGGAATAATAAAAATAAAACATCATACTAAGTTATATTTATAGCTAAAATATAAATATTTAAGTGTTTTTTTTGTATAATTAATTAATGGTCGCAGTCGCATAAAAAACTATCCTAAGCGGAAGCCAGAATAATAATGTACCTATAAAAAATGTTTCATGTTTTTCCGTTCATGGGAAGCTGAGATCATTCGTGACAGAACAAAGTCTGAAATGATACTGGCTGATTCTTTTTTTAATTTAGAGATTTATTATAAGTAGAGATAGAGATAAATAAGACAAAAATAAAATACCTACATGATATAAATACAATGCCCAGTATCCAGCAGATGGGGAGTTCTTAACTACCTACTGATCTAATTTATAGGTAAATATAAAAGTAGGTGCCTAAGAAGCGGAAGTATCTAATTGATCAGAAAATTAGTCTTAAAAGCAGTACAGATCTGTGATTCCATTTTGTTTTTTAAGCTTGTAATATAAAAATAAAGAAGTTTATAAAATACCTTTGCTTTATATTGAAAACTCCTTATAATTATGATAATATTTGTAAAAAACATCACCTTCTTCCACTACATAAACGTCGACAGATTGCAGATATTACTTATATACTTAATATGGTAACATTGATTGTCCTGAATTGCTCGCTAAACTCAACTTGATTACTCCATCTAGGGCTAAAAGATACTTCCCTCCCCTCTCAATTCCATTTACATAGCGTAATTACAGAAAAAATAGCTTTCTACTACGAGTTGGTAAAAGTCTAAATGAACTAACGAATGAGCTAGATATTGACGTTTTTAATAGCAACATCACAACTTTAAGACAGATTTGGACAGACAAATTGTTTGAGTGAGTGAGTCGCGTGCGATAGCGATAGTATAGTATATTATGTACTTACTAATTAGTCATACGTTTTGTTTCTCTAGTTCAGTATATAAAGATAATTGTATTGTATTTAATTAAGTATTCATATTTAGAATATTAACTGTAAGGTAACACGTTAAAAAACTTAGTGCTAACCACCAATTGTTTGTTAATCTGTTTCTACTGTTGGGAAGTTATAATTCGCTTTTTGTTACCTACATATACCTATAACTATTGTACAATTGTTAGCTGTTAGTTCTCCGAATAATAAATAAATAAATACAGTAAAGTAGCACAGCAACGTGTTGATTTCTGTTGACCCGAATATCCATCCTTCCTTATAAAAATACCCAATAATATACCCAATAATATACCCAGATATTTGATAAACTATTCGCCGGTCGATGTTTAGTATTCCATCACCAATCACAGCGTTCGAGCACCAAATACTTCATTAGCCTACTTCACGCCGCCCGCCCTTAAGGGACAGTGGAAATTTCATTATATACAATGAAGATATATTTCAGGTAATCAGCCCTTTTATTGGAAAGATTTTGCGAGATATTTTGGACCGTCGTAAATATTTTAAGGTACGCAGAAGCCTCGATAATTTCGTGAAACTTAACAATCTAGCGTGAGACATAATTAAATAAAATCTTTAGGTACTTACCTAGTTTAAAAAGAAGTAGTTAGCATGAAAGTATTTGTAACTTGAGAACAAAATACACACTTCATCAAACAAAACAAGCGTCTCTAACTCTAAAATAACTCATGTTGTTTATATACGTGTTCCGTAACAAGCAAAACATTTAAAGAACCTTGCTGTTTGTCTACAACTTGTTGGTAAGTCTAGCACATATTATTATTGTGTTATATGATTACCGAATTAAAGAAAGTTTAATATTACCGAATGGCCTAGTGGTTAGAGAACCTGAGTATGAATCTTGAGGTCCCGGGTTCGATTCCCGGTGAGGCAGATATTTGTATGATGAATACGAATGGTTGTTCTCGAGTCTTGGATGTTTAATATCTATTTAAGTATGTATTTATCTATATAAATATGTTTATCCGTTGTCTAGTACAGGCTTTGCCTAGTTTGGGACTAGATCAATTGGTGTGAATTGTCTCACGATATTTATTTTATTTATTTATTATTTTCATGATGTTGTTAGTTGTGTTGTTGCGGCGTGGGTAGGCCCCCGACAAGATGGACTGATGACGTGATAAAGGTCGCGGGAGTCCGCTGGATGGGGGTGGCGCAGGACCGGTCACTCTTCGAGAGAGGCCTATGTCCAGCAGTGGACGTGTTTCGGCTAATATGATGATGATGATGATGTTGTTAGGACAATATGTTTGATTGAATTTATGTAAAAAAAATACGTATAAATACATACTTGTATCCCCATGTCAAGAGGGAATTACGCATTGCTATTTTGTTTTGTAATTTCTCCAGACAACACATGTCAACTACATCACACGACGCTCTCATGCATTGGATGGAGGACGTCTCGGCCCGCTAGTGGAACGTACACTGATGCTGATGGGGAGATAATTGTTCTGATCTCACCAATATATTGCATCAAATTAATGATTTTGACTTAGCTTATATATTTATGATAACTTATTAAAACGATATCATAACTCAAATTTGAATAATTACCATGTTCTTGTAGTATCACGGGCATCTATCCACTTATTACTGTAACGTGTTTAATTAAAATACGTATAAACATTCACACGGGTTAAATAAAAACGGCAACAAGAACAATACAATGACTTCGAATTTATTTGCAACCAAAAGTAGGTACTCGCCCTTAATTGATGCTTATTCGAGGCAAATAAAATGTAGGTAGGTAGTCTGCCTGAGCTTCCAATTCCGAATGCAAAGAGTCAGCCCTTTGTTTACAATCGAAGGGAGCTACTATAAGCTATTGATTTAAACTTCGTTTTACTTTTTATTTATTCGGCTAATAAGGATGCAGCGACAGTCGAGATGTCATTCAACTGTGTGTAATGTACTTACATTGTTACGTTAAAGTCAAAGTACTACGGAAGTTTTTACGATGTTGGCACAATTTTTATTGGTATTGAATACATAATGCTAGAAAAAAAAATCTTCATAAGGCTTAATCGCGTAATGACAATGAATACCAATTTGCATCGACGTTCCGATAAGTCAGGAGCAGTAAGGACCTTAGAGTAGATTTTAAGATGAATAATTAATTAATTAATTAATTTAGCATTATCAGTATATCAGCGATACTGATATACCTACGTCCTACCCCTGCCCGGTCAAGTTAACTCTGCACCTTGCACTCATTGAAATGTAAGAACCCCAAGTGCAGAGTTAAGTGCAATGGGATAGAAACCACAGAATATAAAATGCTCAATGCCTACTTCTTTCACTTTCCAAAATATATATATCAACGATCATAATTGGCTATATTAAAAGGCATTTATTTGTTGCCTTGCCTTGAAACTGGAGGCCACTCTAAGACCTAAATTTCGCATTTCAATTTGATTTCAATTTGTTTCGCACGCTCGTTTCCACACGCGTCAAGCTAACGAGTCAGAATGAGCACGAAACATACTAAAATGCGATATGTATGTCGCAGATTGACCCGTGTAAATGTAGTTACAGCTTGCCCTGAGACGGCGGCGTATCTCCTTTGAGCGAGCTCAAATTAAACGTTAATCGTTATTATAATGAAGCGGTCTTGAAACTGAATATTTCACATAACTTTCACTTTGAACATTACTAAGTTCACTTGTGCCTAAAGCCTTTGACTGTTAAAACCTAAGAATTCTAATAAATATTATAAACTAGCTTCTGCCCGCGACTCCGTCCGTGTGGAACTCATATACAAACTTTCACCCCCCATTTTACCCCCTTAGAGGATGATTTCCGGGAAAAAAACTATCTTATGTCCTTCTTCGGGACTCAAACAATTTCTATATCAAATAACATCTAAATAGGTTTAGTGGTTTAAGCGTGAAGAGGTAACAGACAGACCGACACACTTTAGCATTTATAATACAAGTAGGTATGGATGGATGGATAGTATGGATTAGTTGTTACCTCTTCACGCTTAAGTCGCTGCACTGATCTATTGAAGATATTTTGGGTTCTGGACTTTTCAAGAGTTTTTTATACCGCAGGTCATCCCATATTTAATGAATAGAAGGGGGAGGGCGAGAAGTTTTTATGAGAGTGCGATACGCGAGCGGAACCACGGGTAGCTACTATTAAATTTAATATGAATATATCAACTTACTTTCTGGGTTTTACAATTAAGACAAAATACAGCGAATCCTTATAAATAGACCTTAAATGGGTTACTAATGAAGTTGCAAACCCTCATTAATTACACGCTTACTATGAGGCCATGAGCTTTTTAGCCATCATCACTGTAAAATTGTGTTTAGGTATAATCATAAAAATTACTATGAAATCCTATCCAAATCCTATTAAAAACACCTTTTCACTTCACATGCTTACAAAGTTGCTGCACAAAATTGCACTTTTATGCTCTAGTGCACAAAGTAAAATTCTTTTAAATACTAAGATAATCGGGCCTAACAGCCACACGCACAATAAAACTTCGTTGAGTAAACTTGTAATTTTATTTGATTTGCTTTAATAGACATCCGTGTTTTCTATTACTAAATTAATAAAGCCAGATAAAACAGAAGTCTTTTAAATATTATTTAAAAATGTATCGAACCATTAAAACACTTGACAGTATGAAGTACCTAAGTCTAATATCACGTGTCAAAAATTAATTATAAAAACTTTAGAAAGTAAAGCGGGGGAAAGAACTATGATTTTATGAAATTTTGTAAATATTTGTTATTTTCTCGCAATCGAAGTGTAAAACAGTGTGTATAACTGGGGCATAAATGAGCCATTTTATCTCTCGACTTAACTATAAATGTCTTGGATGGAAATCCCCCCGTTTTACGAACCGACGAGCATGTATGAGAAATGTTATGAAGGTGAGTGAAGCGAAAGTGGTTTGTCAGGATCGTAGAAAATGGAGATCCGTGATCTCTGCCTACCCCTCTGGGAAAGAGGCGTGATTATATGTATGTATGTATGTATTACGCACTTGTTGTACCTACAGTCTACTATTATCCGCTTCATTTTACAAATAATGACTCTAATTAAACCAATAAAAGTTAACATCGCCAATCATTGCAATGTAAGTAATTGAAAATTCGAACGTTTTGTTTCAAATTTATCGCCGTAACGGCAAATACATACGGACGTGTTAAGCCTCGATAACTAGGCTATAAATATCGAACTACTGAGTTATGGCTCACACACAAAGATTCGCCACGTTTGATTCCAGCCCTGCTAGCATAACTTGACTCTCGACTATACTCGCGCGCGAGATAGACTGTCCGTCACTTTCTGATTAATGCTCTCAAAAAGTGACAGATAGTCTATCACGCGCGCGAGTAGAGTAGTGAGTCAAGTTCTGCTAGCAGGGCTGCCAGATTAATTCTATCAGACGACAAGGCTCGCGGTTTGGATGCGGAACTAAACTGGCAGCCTGACAATAAAGTAAAACCGGGTATAGGTAAAAAAAACTTAAGTACAGCCCCTCTTGCATGTAGGAGAAACGTGCTCGAATAGGTATTTGTTAGGTTTGCGTTAGACAATTTGAATATGTAATGTCTATTTTGACGACCGGTTAGCCTAGTGGGTAGTGACGCTGCCTACGAAGCTGAAGGTCCTGGGTTCGAATCCCGGTAAGGGCAAATATTTGTGTGATGAGCATGAATATTTGTTTCTGAGTCTTGGATGTTTTCTATGTATTTAAGTATTTATATCTATTATATATATCGTCGTCTAGTACCTATAACACAAGCCTTAATGAGCTTACTATAGGCCTAGTTCGATTTGTGTAAAAATGTCCCCTAATATTTATTTATTTATTATTATTATTTTTTTTTTTTTATTCGAATACGTCACCACTACATACGAGAAGGGCTTTACTTAAGTTTTTTACCTATATGTTCTTAGACTTGGGACATGTCAGGATTGGGACTGGGTGTTCTTTGTTACGATTTGTGGGGATTCGAGGGCTAATAGTCAAAACGTTGACAGCAGTGCTCGAATATGACAATAATGCTACCTGCACTTTAATTTAATCCCAATACCATACCATACAACTTGATCTGGGAACCTGACTTGTGCTGCGGGCGTAGACGGTTCCAAGTAAAACGCGCTTACTCGTACACTCTGTATATCTAGATCTACTTTTTTCTAATCACAAATATTGATTCCAAAAATGACAGAGCGTACTCAACCACCTGCAATGTTCTATTCTAATCAGTAGAAACATAGTATTCACGACGATTACCATCAACTCACCACAGACAAACCAATACACATCTGAGCTTCAGGTTACGCATACTTCTTACAAATCCAGGGGTCACGTTATAATAGGCGAGTTGAGACAGGTTGTCAAAAGCATAGCTTCAAATGTACGAGCTAATACGGTTGCGGGTTGGTGGTTGGTGGTTACCGGCTATCTGGGCTGACTCACAAACTTAGCATACCGCACGTCTGAGGCTAGCCAGAGTAACTCTGGTTTCTATTGCGCGTAGTGGTTACGGGTCTCGGGGTCATGATATAATGGGAATGAGTGGTGGGGCGCGTCGAGGCAGGTTGTGAATTGCATATCTGGGGTCGAGATTAATCCGTTGTTGTGGTTGGTGCGGGACCTGTACCCTGCAGACTTAGTTTTTGTTAAAAATAAAAGTTTGTTACTGTCCTATTTTGCTGACTGTGAGTTTGATATTATAACGTTGGTTGTGTGTGCCGTTATGCTGCGCTGCAATAAATATCGGAGGATATTAAATAATAAACGATGAAATACAGATTTTTTGATGGGATACTTACAATACGAAAATGTAATCAAACTAGTCCCTGTAATTTTTCAATAAGATGTTTTGAAATTTTTAGTTTCTTTAACTTTTTAGGTCGGTGACTGGTTCAAATTCAAATAAATAATATCAATAAAGATTTAAAAAATCTGAGTTCAGTGACTGTCACAGTAAAGTGAGATAGTATGCGTGAAATGAAGGTGTGGTTTTAGTGGGGAGCATTACGATAATGTTGCGCCGCCTAGCCTAGGATAGTTTATGTCGCGTATGTAGCTTCATTCGAGTTAGAAAGCCTTAACTGTTTTAAAATTGTATGCAATAAAATTGACAAGCGGCTTTCTGTGCTAAAGTTGGCGGCAATGTTGCCTTGCTGGCAACATTCCAATGTTCCCGACAACAGAACATCATTAGACTTTACAAGTTTATCTAATGCGAATAAGGCATATGCATTCAATAAAAATGTGTCTACCCTCCCGAGGCCTGCGGGATAATTAATTTTTAGAACTAGCGTTATGGCATTCCAGTAAAGGAATGGCATAACGCTAGTCTCTTCTGTAAAGGAAAATGTTAAGTACACTTTTGGAAAAGATATTTAATCGATATTTAACCTATTTACTAGCGTCGGGAATTCTCTCAGCGAAGATACATTTCGAATAGGTACGTACAGTCAAGTGTAAAAATATGGGTGCTGTTAACACGGCAAAACCTTCGCCGTGCGACCGCTAGCGCACTGGCCGGTTATATAGAAAAGTGTAGTTTTTCACGGCCGTGTTTTGTTATCTCCTTGCAGATTTTTTCACTAGCTTATGCAAAGGCTTACGTATTCGTTTTAAAAAATCTATTTGATGTGTATGTAACATAAAACTTCATGACTTCTATTATGTACAGTTCTCAAGATTACCTCTGCTTTTAAATATTGTACGTACATAGTTCATACATACAAGGGCTGCCACTTATGCACACAACACAGAATTTGTATACAATACATGTATATAAATTATGTGTTGTGTAAAATAATGTTTGTTAAACCCAATCCAAGCCTCAATTAGCCGTCACTGGCCTGACCTCGGATGGGTTAGAAGCTGTGTGCTAAGGAAAAAGATTTTTTCCAGCCCTTTATGCTTGGTTAATCTTCAAACCGCCACTACTGACCGCTGCTCGGCCGCTGCTTATACTTTCGTACCTGTGCGCCGCTGCCTCCAAGCTACCTGAAGGTGTGCTCTAGGCCTGCCCAATCCAGCGGGAACTCCGAGAATATCTAAAACCTGCGGCTACCACCTTCCAGACTACGGACGTCTCTACAATTCAGGCCAGTGACCTTTAGCTAGTATGTGCTCCGTATTGACTGAATAATTTACCCATTCTGTACATATTTCTACTTTATTTTATTGTATATAAACTATTCGTTCTATTTCTTACCCGCTGGCTAGCTGGGCTACAGCGTATACAACTTATACTTAACTTTATAAGGTTTTGGTGTATATATTTATGAAAGCATTAAATCGATATGTGCACTCGACACTATATTTAGAAAATGGAACGTAAAATCAAACCTTTTGTAGTGTGATCAAAAGATAATAGTAGGTAGGGCAAACCTTGGCTAATCGGTGATAGTTAGGTTTTTTGACAATATAATATTAACTATCAATTCAATTATTTCTGAAGTATTACTTAGTAAAAGTTCATGAATTTGTCTACCATTTCTGAACTTCTGATTATATGTATGATGTACCAAATTAATTAATTTTTTTTTATTGACACATGAAAAAGTAGATAATTCGGTGATATTCAGGTTAATATGTGACATGTGCTTGGTGCAGGGTTAAAAAATAGAAAATTGTTACTTTTAACACTCTAAAAATAATTGATGTGTTTAAAAACTATTACCCTAAAGGGTTTTTCTTTAGTTTTTGCCATATTTTCATTTGTTTTTCTTCAATTTTTTTTTACACTGCACCGATCAACTAAAATCGTTAGACGTTACACGATACTTGCTGCACGTTGACATGTTGAATGACAGTGCCGCCACCTACTGGAGATTATTACAAGCCGTAAACATATCGAGTAATTCCGCTATTAGGCCATAAGTAACTATCACCATATGATTGTAGACATTTTCATAAATCGTCGTTTTTTATATAAGACATTTTTATACTTTGATAATAGTCATTTTTATATTTCAACTTGACAATACTTAAACATTCTGAAGTATTGGCTTTCTAATACTCAGACTTACTTATAATTTACAGTTAGACATTTTTATACATCGCCATATTTCCTAAGAGTCCATACACGCATAAATCATTATTGTAGAGGCTAGAAAGTAGGCAATAGATGGACAAGTGAGTTTGAGTTTTGACCTCAAAGGTCCATCTATAGTACTTTTGGCCGAGACATCAAATAGTGCTTTTCATGCCTACTGTAATTACAAATAATTTAAACCTGCATTACGACCATCTTTGGCCACATTTCCGAGCAGTGGCGTGAAATATGTTTTGGAATAGGTTTTCATAAACTTCATTAGTTGATGAATATTTCCTAGAGACAGAGTGATACCATTTGCCTGAAAGCGCGACAAATATTGCTTACATAAATGTCCTTACAATTTCTGTGGGCACATCAGCCCGCACATCTAGCGCACTCGAAGCCGCAATTTAGTTTGCGGCTCACCGCTGACAACGTGCATGTAGCTGTCTAATTTTGCTGCGTAACTATACTAATGGATTATCCCTTTGGGTGTATGAATATGTTTATTACCTATGATCGAGTGAATTATTATAATTTGAAAACTTACAGGCTGCTGCATTTACGGTATTTTGGTGGTAAATACTACACTCGTTATTTATTTAATTGGACTGCATTGATGTGCTATTATTATGCAGGATTTTTTTGTATTCTTTTGTAAGTGTACCTATACTCGTAGTCAATGGAGGTACACTATATACCTAGTTCCAAAGAGTAATTTCTACAACAGCATACTTTTTCCGAATTTCTGAATTCCGATAGTCCATGTTCCGCTGAAGGAATTTTTGATTTTTCGGGATATAATACTTAACTTTATTTATTTCTAATAATCATCTGCGTCCAAATTTTCGTTGAGGGGAAAATGGCGTTCAGAATTTTGAAATTTCGGAAGTATGATGGTTTCGGACAAATTACTCTTCGGAACTTTTCTGTGGTCCCTGTCAATGGATGTATTCCAGGGGAGCTAGTATTTAAAAACTGTCCACTAAACTCATGAATAACTCCATACGTAGTTACCTACTAAGGCTTCAAATAATACCTTATAGATTCGATCACTACCCTACCGGCTGAATCCTGTTTTAGTCTCCAACTAATTTTGGGCATATTTACTAATTCCGTATACGTGCCAGTTCCTTAACAGTTTGGATCCGCGAAACTTAATCGTCGGCTTCACTTTTGGCTAAACTCGGAGTTGCTAATACACTGGCAATAAACTTTGAAATGTTAAGTCCATAAACAAAGTGCAGCTGCCAGGGTAAGCGAAGCGTATTCACTTACCTACTTGCTTTATGCATCTCTACTTGCCATGCGTCATTACTATTTTAAAATCAATGTATGCTGCTAAAATTGGTACTAATCAAGATTCCTTTCGAATACCTACGTAAGGTATCCGTTTTCATCGCCCTTTTTCCGCTGCAGGTTTCCGCTATTCTTAAGTTAATACCATTTTAATTTTAAGTATAAATATTAAATCCTTACATCAATCTAACTTCAAGATTACAGCTGTAATTTAAAACATTAAGCACTCGAATCGCCATGAACCCCGAAACTGTATAAATAAATAAATAAATATTGAGGACAATCTTACATAAATCGAATTAGCCAATCTCAATAAGGCTTGGGTTATGTGACGATGATGTATTTAATAGATGTAATTAAGGGTGATTCCACGAGCGTTCCAACCGCCGTCAGTCCGCTGATCGTATTATTGTCAATGTACCGGCAAACTGGCATGGCATGTTCAGGTATTATTTACAAGTCCAGGACTCCTACAAAATTATTGGAAAAGGGGATCCAAAACTGCAAGAACTTTGACAATAATGCGATCAGCGGACTGACGGCGGTTGGAACGCTCGTGGAATCACCCTTACCTATTTACATACATAGAACACTCTCTGTGAAAATAGAGTAAATACGGGGAAACGAATTTTCCCGGACATGAGTCCTAGCTAGATCGATTTCTCGCCCCCGTTAACCCCTATATTACAAATTTCATCGAAATCGTTAGAGCCGTTTCCGAGAACGTGATTACAAATATATATACATATTTAGGTATATAAAAACATTCAACCCTGGCAGTTTTTTTTATTACATAATTTTATTTTCTAAAGTAAATACAAGATGATGATTAACATTAACTAAATCCTATACTGTTAAACGAGCAATATTTGTATATATATTTGCAATCACGTTCTCGGAAACGGCTCTAACGATTTCGATGAAATTTGTAATATAGGGGTTTACGGGGGTGAGGAATCGATCTAGCTAGGTCTCATGTCCAGGAAAATTCGTTTCTCCGTATTTTCTCTATTTTCACCCGAGCAGAGCTCGGTCGCCCAGGGACTTAAATTAAACTAAGTTAAGTCTAAAAAAGGCCCTCGAGGCATTGTACCGAGGATGCTGGCCGCATTTCCTCGCTGCTCTTCCGCCGGCAGCTCTTCGGTCGCTAGTTACAGGTATATAATATAGTGCTCGTTTAATAGTACAGGATTTTGAAATGACATCGGGAGTAACATGAAACTTAGTATATACAACGGAATCTGCCATATCTAGGTCGGAAACTACTATCTGCTGCAAATTATACGAGTATTTACTAACTAGATAAGCTTCTGCATTTAACACATTCACTGCCAAGAATCGCTACGCGCTACGCTCGTAGCCATTCCCGTGGTTGGAAAGTGACTACGGTGTAGACACCCACTAGGCGGGTTCCCGGCAGTGAAAGTGTTAATAAAATATACTAGGATTATGGCTACCGACCGCATGTACACAGGTTCGGTCACACCTACATCTTGCAGTTTGCCGATGCAGGAAACCAAGCGTTATTAAATAATCTTCCAGCTTGCGTGAAAATCACGATCGAATGAAAAACATTAATAACCAGCCAAAACAGATTTCAATGGACGAGGTCTCACGCAATTACATCACTGTTTAGTTAATTAAATTGAATGATACATGTTAACGCTTAATATCCCCTGAATGTCTGGTCACCATAGATTTCAGTGGCTTACGTCAATAAATTATAACACAGTAAGTGTTAGAGTTTATTGACGTATCATACAACAATTTACAGTGCATTACTCATAAAGACTCTCACAGACTGGCACGGCCTGGCCGCGGCGGTCAATAGTAAACTGGTCATTAGCTGTCAAATTTACTATTGATCGCCACCGCAGGCCGCGCCAGTGCGTTGCAGGCCTAATTCAATTCAGATATTTATTTATAAAACTCAGTATTTTACACGACATTAGTTATTATTATTTGTTTATAGTTGCACCTAATTCTCAAAGTTTAACAGATTTAAAATGCAGGGACATAACGGTCCCGTGTGAAGCCGGGGCGGGTCGCTAGTTGCTTCATAAACAACAAATAGGTACCTAACTTATTTTAAATGGCCGCTACTCACCATAGTGAAGAAAATCCATATCCCCAGCATAATCTACGGAGTCATAAAATTTTATCGCCCCGTTGTTTACGAAAACGCTTCCCAAATGTGTGAGACAAGCCATTATCTTGGCTAATGCAAGTTGCAAGCACTCTGGTACAGGGGGTTAATCGGGCAAGTTGCGAATCCTTTGGAATGGCAAGGTCGTATTCAACTAATAAAGGCGATACAAGGACTTAACCCTTCCCCAACTTGGACGCAAAAGGGATTAAGTGTGTCCGCGTATCAAAGCTCTTTAACTTCTCTGTACACAGGAACTCTAGGAGTTTCGTATGAATATGCCAGCTTATAAAATTTTAGCCCCGCCAAGGCGGACGTAGAATCTACATTCTGTATGAGTGAGTAAGTTGGTTCACAGTTGAAGAGCGAATAGATAACACACCGAAGGAATTCACATGGAGTTTAACCCACTCGAGGCCACGCATCGCTATGTCTGCTACGCCGTAGCGCGTAGCAGCGTTTTTCCGCTCTGCAGCGGAAATCGCACGTAGAGGCATGACTCATATGTTGAGTCACTGGCCTTGAACGGGTTAAGCTACTGAGTTGCTACGGCGTAGCTCTACGAGCGTAGCGTGGCGGTGAATGAGTGAACAATATTCACAGAACTGCATGAATCGCTACGCTCTACGTTCGTAGCCGATCATGTGGTTTTATAAGTAGCTGAAAGCGCCAACGGCGTAGGCGCCCATTAGGCGGGATCCTGGCCGTGAAGGTGTTAATATTCTCAGTGATGTTTATGCGCTATTAAGAGTCCCTAGGACGCTTGACACAAGTCGGCTCCCCATACAAACGTAGTTTGGTTCTCCTTTTAAAACGGCGTGCTGGAATAACTCGAAACTTTGTATACACATACACAATCGGATCCGCTTCTTTATGCAGCTAGAAATTGTACCAGAAAAAAATTTACTATGAAAAACTTCTTGTAACTCAATTTTTTTTTATCCTGGGGATCCTTATTTAATGTTTTTGTTGTCAACAGGCATCATATAACTGCTACCTTGTCTAGATCAACAATAGAAATGAATAGTGTACAGTCACGAGCGTTAATTTGGGACCCACCTAAGGTGGAATATCGTTTAGCAAACTGAAGACATTTAAAGCTAATATTTTAAAGGAGTGTCAATGTTTGCCATGCTGACAACTTACGTTACTATACGTGGCTAGGGGAAACCGCTCAGTGACGTCAACCGGGCGGAACGAGTCAAACGATCATTTCCGATTTTTTCCGACTAATTGTCACCCGTGTTAGAGGCCCTGTCTTCTCTCCGGCCATATTTGTTATTTGAAAAAAGTATTTTGTGAAAATGACAGTTTTCAATAAATTTTCTTGTCTGACACTGACACACAATGACACATGTTCGTAATTAGAAAACTGTAATGATAGCTTTTGGCAAAGACGTTATCAATTCAAGGGCCCATTCAATAACACATTTAATTGTGTCATCTTGACACTTCACAATTATTATTGAACTGAAGTTTTCGACCTTATTGCATTGTAAATGTTCTAACAACATTTAAAGGAAATGGGTCCCAAATTAACGCTCGTGACTGTACCTAATAGGCTTGTGTCCTAATTTTTTTACGGTGCCATTCTAGCTAGTTTTTAGAGAGGAACAAATGTTTGTATGGGAACAACTACAATTAAAGAATATAATTACACAAACAATTGAGTTTAAGACGGATCTTGCTGGTGGCAGCCGAAAAGTCTCATTCTACCATTGAAGTACAGTTTGATATTAAATTTGTACTAATCGTTGTATGGAAAATCAAGTAAATTGCTGTTTCGGTCCCTAAATACTGCGTTTAGGTCCATCGTTGTAGTAAAATTTCGTTTCTATAAAAACATAAGGATTCTATTGGTAGCTTTAAGTTTACTTTTGGACAATAAAAAATGCATATATTTGTAAACTTTCAAGGTTCGTATCTTTTTATAATTTAAATTATATTTCGTAATTTATACTTTATTAGGTACTATTACAATTATTTGATGGTTTACTATCCATTTAGCAACACTACCTTATCAATTTTAACATGAGAAAATAACCCTATTCACGTAGGACTTGACACAATATGGTTGACGAAAAGGTAGAGATTAACCAAGGATTGCAGACCCGTCGGTCATAACAATTCACTTTTAAATATGTTTCCCCAAATTGATTTGGTTGCGTTGTCTACTATTTCTTAGTCTGTGTTAGTTCTCCGGGTCGGGTAGTGGTTTAAACAATGTTGGGACTAGAGATAGCACGTACGATGTGTCGACATATTAATGCGGTGATATACGGCTTTAATAGTGCTCGTTCACCTACGAATTCTAGTTTAAGCTCGGCTCAGGAGTATCATGTAAGTTTGAAGTTTATTTCAAAAATGTTTCAAGTTATTTTATGTGGCCTAGTTTTAACTTTGAATAAGACGTTAAGTTCACAGTCCTTGGGCAACCGAGTTATGCTCGGGTGAAAATAACGAAAATACGGAGAAAACGAATTAATTATTCCAGATATGAGATCTCAGAGCAAGATCGATTTTCCTCTTGTAAACCTTGGACATTTCAACGAAATCGTTAGAGCCGTTTTCGAGAACGCGGCTACAAATATTGTGTACACATGTTGCTCGTTTAATAGTATATAATTTTATTGATATAGTTAGATTACGTAAGCTCGTGCCCGCGGTTCTGGGTGCGTTTTAAATTTATCCATTCATTTTAACAGGATAATTTATAACCTTTATCCACACTGAAGGTCTATTGGAAATACTGGTGAACTAATTGTTTAAAGTATTTATAGCTGTGTTAGTATGAAGCTTGTAGAACAACAACAAGTAATGTCACGTTTATCTAGCTAGGGTCAAACAGCGTCTATATTTATACACGACTGCCCAACGAAAAGGAATCTAATGTTTTTGATATTTATGCACCTATATATTTAAAAAGTGTTAAACTAGCTAAACAAAGGTTAAACGTGATGATTTTCCGAATAATTTCGTCAGTTTTATTTATTGATAATGTAAGAATAATTGCTGTTTATCGTCGTCAACGAATTGAACGCAAATTGACGCACTGAGTTGAATTAGTAGCGGCTCACTGAATTTAATTACACGCATTAATAAGCTTACACAAGGTGTAAGGGATATCGCAACAAAAACTGAAACTTTGGATTCAGACCATTATTCTGAATTGGAACACAGCAAAATATGCGTATAATTTTTCTCAAAGTTATAGCAAGTTACACGAAAGCTACAATGGATTTTTAACTCTAAAATGACGCACGTGGCAGAAAAAAGTTACTGTGACCCTGGTGCAAAAAGTGTAAACATACAATTGACAAATTGTCAAAATATCAACATTGTTACTTTTTTGCATTTATTCATTTTTAGAATGAATGCACATGGTTTCAACTTACGATACCGGTCTGAAACTATCGTTTCAGTTTTCGTTGCAATGTCCCTTACGCCCTGTATGTTAACAAGTTGGGTCCGTAGTATATTCCAAATGTACTCTCCTAAAATTTCTAAAACAATTTTTCAAAAATTATATGCACGTTTTATTCGACGCTCATATTTTCGAAGTAAATTCTTACAAACAGATTCATAAAATTCGTTTTTTTAGTGTACCATTACTAATATGTCCATTCACTTCTAACATACATTTCAGTGAATATAATTTAGATATTTAGAGGATAGTAAAACGAGCAGTAATGTAAATATCAAATCTTCTTATGAACGTGAGATGGTATTTTTACCAAATTTCGAATTTAGCGACTTTGAACATTAGGTAGGTACTTATTTTATACTTACGGCGACTGGCTAGCCTAGTGGGTAGTGCTAGTGACGCTGCCTACAAAGCTGAAAGTCCTGGGTTCGATTCCCGGTAAGGGCAAACATTTGTGTGATGAGCATGAATAGTTGTTTCTGAGTCTTGGATGTTTTCTATGTATTTAAGTATTTATATCTATTAAATACATCGTCATCTAGTACCCATAACACAAGCCTTATTGAGCTTACTATGGGACTAGTTTTATTTGTGTAAGATTGTCCACTAATATTTATTTATTTAAATATATAAATATCTGTGGTAAACTGACACTGGCAATGATATTGACGGTTCCAGCAGCTACATATATTTGTCATTACCAGTGTCAGTTGACCACAGATCTTTCAGATATTTTTTTGTAATATGAGATGGATCAAGAAAAGTGCCTACTGACCGTCCTTGACCCAAAACGTAAGTGAGGAAACTGTTTATATTTTCCATAAATGATTGACTCAGCTGAAAATCTGAACTTTTTTCTGGTGCTAAAGAAGATTGGCAATCACCAAAAAAATAATCAGGCACTTCTGATATTTTCATCCATTCCCCATTATAAATTTAATATACAGGGTGGGATCAAGGTCGTGATCCGGAAAGACCAAATGCTGATAAGATGGTCAGACTGAACAACTCCTTCCATGGGGCCTACCACGAAAAATAAGAACCAATTAAGAGTTAACTGTGAGATAATTGAGAGGTAGTGTATCGATATAGCTGGTTTTTTTGCGATTTAGTAGTTGTTCTCATCGGAAAAGTTGTTCAGTATGATCATCTTATTCGCATATGGTCATTCCGGATCATTCCGAAAACACCCAGTGTGCACAGTGATGCATTATGGTCTGCCCGAGTCACAAGCGCGTTAACGACCCTTTATTGACTTGAGGACTCTTTGTGTTATGCTCCCAACAAGTTAGCATGATCATCAAGTCAGTTAGCCGCTGTGATGTGGTCGTGTTATAAATTAGATCAAATTGAGACGGCTCCCGCTGTCCAGGTGACATAATTCAATTAGATTGTCGGCCGTTTGTTAGCCCGTGCGGTGAGCTATGCCCTGTCGGGCCGTTACGTATGTGTTATGTCCAGACTCCAATTTATGTTTCAAGATTTTCGAGTTGAGAAATAAAATCTAGTACACTTGGACTACGGTAACCCAAATAGCTGAAACGGAGAACTTCGTTCGCTTTGCTTGCTTGTTCAATATACGGGAACATGTCGATGTTTCCCGAATTACTCGTGTAATTCGCCAAATCATTTTTCATTTCATCTCAAATATAATTAGTTGAAACGCACTCTTTTTTAAACCCTCAACTCTTTCATAATTTAGAAATAGTTTTTTACAGAGCCCATTACAAATAAAAATGTTTATTTCAAGCTTTGCCCATAGAAGTGTTAGTAATTGTTACAAAATCATAAAACTATTGTTAGTAGGTACAATTGTTTTTGTAATTAAGTTAATTAATTAAAAACAATACAAAATGATAGGTGATCGTTATGTCAATCATTAATATCCAAAATAAAATTCCAGTTCAAAATTACATTTCATTTAATTAATACGGTGGAATACTACTTTGATTCGGGGGGTGACTTTGAGCAATTAGGTTTTTCTCCGAAATCATTGTGGGTGAACTGTGGCAGTGAATATTTTAGTATGCTGTATTACTCGATTAAATCTTTAATAATTTCCAATAGTTGTGCTTTTATACTACATTCTAAATTATCAAAGTAGCATTTTTTCCTAAAGTAACCCGGTTTAAATTCAAATCATTAATACCTATAGTAAAAAAAAATATAAATGGGTTTAGCAAACTGTCAACATTTACAACGGTAGAGTGCGTCTTTGGAACATCGGCATTAGGTTAGGTTAGGATTTTTTATAATAATAATGAAAAGTAAACGGCTTCTGAAAAAAAATTAATCGGATTTTTGAATCTTTGGCAAATGACTCATTCGGAGAAATTACTTTTCGAGATTGTGAAGGTCAAGGTTATTTAACTTTTGGTAAGTTTAGATTTGCTATTTGAGCAATGATTATAAATTCATAGGCAGTAAAAAAGACAATTTCAATAAATATTTTACTTAACACATTCCACGTCAGACACATTTTATTTATGCGACAAAAATATACAATTAAACAGACTCCAAAATATTGTAGGTACATAAGTTAACATGAATATTGTATTTATCAGCGGTTTAATTCCGTTTTGTTCTAAATACGTTTAGTTCAATGTAATTCAAAATCGAATAGCAAGAGCATCGTCCTAATCATATATCACCAAACGAGCCAGTGGTATTCTAATACTAACTGCGCCTAATTCACTGCTGAAAGCAAAATATAGTCGCCGCTCCTCACAGAATCTCCCCATCTTTAACACTTTCAGCGCCAGGAACCCGCTAAGTGGGGGCTTTAGTAGTCATAACCAACATTTTATAAGATTTTTCAAAAACCCAATTTCTTTTTGTAATTTTAAATTATACTTTTTAGATATTATAAGTTTGTACCGGTTTTGGATAATTAAGCGAAAATTGTCGTTAAGCCAATTTTAAATAGTTATAAATCGTAAACGGTTACGTTAACTAAAAAAATACTAATAAAACTTGTTTTACAATATAGTGTCTGGTGGCCGCCATTTTGAATTTTGATTACTGTCTTGTCTTCAGTGTAACTCACCGATTGACGTATGATTCACTAAAATCGACTCACGCGTTTGATCACTAGAGTGCCACAAAGGAACAAACATACAACATACATACATACGTAGACTGGTAAACACATTACCCTCCTTTGCGTTGCGCAGTCGGGTAAACAGCTTCAAGATTTTCCTTGTTTTCCTGGAATTCATTCTCAAAATATTTCAATGCGTTTGGCAATTGTTTCTTATTTTTAAATTATATTTCACCAACGTAACAGTGGCGTTAATAGCATTATTCATGAGATCGGCGAATAAATTGCGATTAATACTGCCCGCCGTATTTCAAATAGGTATATTTCAATAAACGTTAATGCTGCAGCAATAAAATGCTGATGGAAGTACGTGATAACAATCACAGTTTTGCGTAAATATAGTTTCATATTTTACCCGATACAATGTGGCCTATAGGCATAAGATGCGGATTAAGCGAATCAACAAATAAATATTTCCAAAAGGATAAATAAATAAATAAATGATCTTTTATTTACACGAAAGCTAGAATAAATTATTTTGCTTACCTAGAATGTCAACAACTGTTTGTCTGTAAAACATCGATAAGTCTTGTAAACTGTATATAATTTAGTTTTCATATGATTGCATTACGTTTTGTTAATTTGTATCCTTTAATAATGCGGGTGTAGACTCAAAATTTATTGTTACTTCAAAAGAAAGACGGCAAAAAAATATGCCTAGTAACGAAAATCCCTTTCAAATAGCTCAAAAAAATTACGAAGCTACAAACGTTTTAATGTTGCTTGTTAGAGGGAGGAAACGCCGCTCGGGGATCGCGACGTCACGACCATCGAGCGTCATAGTAAATGACAATCGTTTCATATGAAGGTGCGTTGCGGAAAAGGGACAGAATAACCCCTCTTAAAACTTTGGACACTTATAATTTTGTGATTATTTAATCTCTTGCGTTGATTTTCTCCATTTGACTATATTTTATATCCTTTTTCGAGAAAATAAACATTATTGATTAGGTATTTTATTTAGGGTCTACACCCCTATTGTGATTGTATATTTATTTTATTTTATTGGAATTTGTAATTTGACATGTAAAAGTGCCTTCGTGGCCTATGTTTGACGATGATTTTGAAAAGTCGGAAAGACGAACGTCTTGATGTAAATGTCCTTATAACTTTAAATAGGTGCCAATGATTAAAGCCTTCTAAGGCTTTAATCATTTTAAATGATAAGATAGTTAGAACCTATTGCTGATAGGTATTCTAATCTAAGGAATAACGTGTCCTTTTAATTTTGAAAACACGTCTTCGCACATCTGGTGGATATTTATTAACCCTAAATCTAATGTTTTTTTAAAAACAACACAGTCTCCGGTAACACATATTTAGCTAAGTGTCAAGGCATATCCACTGGCCGCAGTTATCGGCGGTATGAGTTTTTGGTTTAAAAGTAATTGCAGACTTACTTTACACTCGTTTACAGTAGCCGAAATGAATTATTTGGTTCATGATACAATTTATGTTCTAGCGCATTGTAAAATGAATTTAAAAAGTAGACATACTCGTATGAATTATGTAAGTCAACCATTTATGATACTACTAGCATTTGCCCGGGGATGAAAACCTACTACTCGTTTTTGGATGAAATTTGTTACAGTCGTTACAGAGATGCTTTATAACCAGGATTAAAACAGAGGAAGAGTTGCAATCGCCGATGCAATCAGGAAATTCATGCGCATGGAGTCGTGGCCAAATTCTAGATGTCTAATAAATAATTGTCACAGAATGCAAGTCCCAGGGGGTCTATTTTAAAGCAGCTATTGAATGGGAATAGATTTTTTATTTATCGCGTCAACTCGTTTTGAAGCGTTGAGCGTAGAAGCTCTCGCTTCCATGTAGGTAAGCCGTAGCGCCGAAAACCACGTCGATTCCAATTCCATACGCTTAACGTAATAGACCTCCAGGCTTACGGATCTCATTAAGTGCGTTCTTTTCAATACAACTTGTTTCGCATAATATTATTTCATACATAATGGAACGTATTGTTGTTCGTAATATGTTTATTACGAAAAGTATACCCAACTATAACAAAGTAAACCTAACCTTTTTTTAAGGGGAAAAAATACGTTACGCATTACGCCCGGGTGCAGGGGGTGACCCGTGTGGTTATGTGGGACCACGTCTCGGCCACAGAGGATAGGGAAAGCGGCGCACCGTAATACCGGCATTCCTCTTCCTGTGCGGTCCGACCAATGCCGTTTCAGCGGAACGCCTCTCCCTCTGCGATCCCGCCTCGGCCGCAGAAGATAAGGAGGTACTCCTCTTCTTCTGCGGTTCCTCCCCAACGCATCCTAGGCGGGCTTAGCCAAGCCCGCTGGGAGCGCCCTCCTCGGGCCAGCCGGCAGTCTGCACAGGCCGGTCCTGGGTGCCTCTTAGCTTCACCGTGGGTGACCAGTCCACGGTTACTAAGCCCCCCCGCCCCGATGACATGGCGGGCACCCTCGAGGGGGAAGTAAACATAACCTAGCCTAGTCTAATCAAATAAAAATGTACGGTTACTAAATAAAAGAAATTAAAACTATGGCAAACGTGACAAATTATGTGAAGAAAGTTATATCATACTTATACTTAATTTGTGTAAACTACACTACACACTTGCAATTTGTGTAAACTACTCATCCCATAAAAGTCCAGTGGTATATCTATAATTTAGTGTAGTCTAGCGCGACGATAAACGAGGCGCTCCCGGATGAAAATCCACGAAAAATATGGAAAGTGCATCTGCCTGAGCCTGATTTAAATGCAAAGCTTTGGAATCGAATCGCGACGCCACAATCCTATCATTTATCGAGTCGCCTCCACAGTTATCATATCACAGGCACACCGCAATGATGGGAAACTAGTTTCGAGTTTGAGTTACAATTATCCGATCTGCGGTCATCGACGCAGTGTAGCTTTAGCTATTTGCGTTGCAGGTTTGTTAATCTAATCCTTTCTTTTTTTTGTTTTTGTTTTTTTTATTGTCGTTTACAAGTCATTAAAACAGTCAAAAAAGTTTCACATTACATTTCATTATTTTGAGCAGTTAACTATAACTTAATTCATGTACCTATTATTAATTTATTTACATAGTAACATTTTAATATATAGGGCTGTATTTTTAGGTACACAACTGAGCCAATGTCACGTGGCCATCGAAAAACTCGTCAATAGTATAGCAAGCCATTTCCAATAGTAGTAGCCTTTAGTTTGCGGGCAAATATTGTTTCGCTAAAAGCTTGGACAGCTGGACAAGCAATTGGTATACTGTTCGATTTCAAACTCCAGCTTGAGAATGCATAACGCATTACAAAAAACGCAGGTGTACAGATTTAGTGATAATTGTTTTCCACCGTATTTACTCGGAAACGTTCGTATTTGTCATGCTATTTACTTCCGTCAATCTCAGTACTTTTTGTATTGTGATCGACTGAAATAGCAAGACACATTCGTACGTTTTCGTGAAAATACGATGGAAAACAATGATGCACTACAGCTGTAGCCACGGGATCAAAATATACTTTTCACCTCAGCGGCTCGAACATGGCGGTTTTGCTGCTTGAAACCAGTGAGGAAAATGCAATTTTGCTGCGAGCGTGAAGAAAACTAACTTTTTAATTTTTCATATCGTAGGTTAGTCGCAGGTCATCTTTTCATACTGCGGGGTGTAATACAAAATTGGAACATTAAAACTTCATTATCTCTGTCACTTTCACTCTGTTACAAAAAAAGAGAGAGATAAAATTTGTCGATTCGTCATTCGACTTCGAAACCTTCGTAGTAGGCCCCATAAAGCGGGAACGAAAAACTCGTTCCGAAACAAAATAAAATTCGACTCGTGTTAAACTCGTATAAAAATATGAAACCATTAAATCTAATATTATTTTAATCATATTAGTATTTCATTATTCTTAAAATACAATGAAGAAATGCGATATTTGTCGCGAACATTTAATATGCTAAGGCTTTACTTTTTTATATGGTGAATGAATATAAATTTATATACAGTTTCAGAACGCACTTTGTATTCTTTAAAAAGTTAGCGCGTTTGAACTTTGTTACGTTTTCTTGGAGATAAAACATAACTTAAACAAACATTAAAAACTGTACTAAATATGAGTGAATCAAGTGACGAAGCCGATGTTTTAACTCCTCAAGAGTTGAGATATATCGTCAAAAAGGGCTGAACTGTGTTTTCTAAGTAAGTTCATCTTGGACATTGGACAAGTATCAGCAAAATGCATAAACAAACGGAAACGGACTTAGTTTTTTCTTAATGTCATGTAAAGTTAATGTTATGGGAGAGAGTGATTGTAGTTAATGTTTGTAATTTCATATTATTTGTTGTTTGTTTATAGGGTTCCGTTCTCGAAAGGAAAAAAACGGAACCCTTATAGGATCACTTTGTTGTCCGTCCGTCTGTCAAGACTCTTAACTCAGGAATGCGTGGAGGTATTAAGCTAAAATGTATATCAAATACTCAGGTCTACTTTCCCTTGGAGTTGTGGAAAAATCCAACTTCTAAGCCAACGCAATCAAAAGATACAGCCGTTTATGCCGCAAATTTCTGCAAATTTTCGAAACTCGCAAGAGAATCAGAACCTACAGGGTCCTTCCCGTGAATTCAGAATCTTGAAATTTGGTAAGAAGCAACGTCTTATATTAGCACAGATAAAGGGAAAATTGCGAATACCGTAAATGTTTAGTTACATCATAAAATAAAAATATTTTTAATAATTTATATACCTACAGGTTTGTACGGAACCCTCGGTGCGCGAGTCCAACTCGCACTTGGCCGGTTTTTTACATAAAATGATTTAATTGCTTCTATGTGGCGTTTTATTCCTTTGCGTTATATGTTCTCGCCGCTGAGGTGAAAAGTTGTATGTATCACACGAGAGCAAAGATATTTGCATCTCGTGTCTTTGAGTCCCTCGCTACGCTCAAGATTCTAATTTTGAATCACTCGCTACGCTCGTGATTCAACTATAGAATCTTTCGCTTGCTCGGGACTCAACATCAACACTCGCAGCAAAAATCTACTTTGCTCTCTTGTTGAACAAATAACTATTGTATTCACCTGATTTATGAACTACTTGGAAAAAAGAAAAGCTTATTATACAGCTATTTTGCAGCGATATTTTCGACGTTTCTAAAACATCGCTCCCACAATAGGGAATATGCATCTTTATTTTTTTATTGCAAAAATCAAAAGTATAATCCAGAGAAATATCTAATATAGCATTAAAACTTTCTTACGATTTTTTTTCTGATGTTATAGGCATTTGAAATCTGCACGCGCCGGCACCCACCGATAACGCTCTATATTGAAGGGGCATAGACTATGACGTCACAATCCATATTCTCGGCGCGTTTACTATGGAGTTAGTCATTCTTTTGTAATTATCTCCTTAAAATTTACGTTTAAATCTATACTTGTCATACATAATATCATTATAATTCAATATTC
The DNA here is from genome assembly GCA_932294315.1 of Epinotia nisella. Classification (NCBI taxonomy): domain Eukaryota; kingdom Metazoa; phylum Arthropoda; class Insecta; order Lepidoptera; family Tortricidae; genus Epinotia; species Epinotia nisella. Next base: position 11,844,100 of record OW028682.1, on the reverse strand, counting down.
TGTCTTACTGTTATGTAATTTTATCGAAAAATTATTTTTAAAAAATTGAGTGATTTTAACGTGATATACAATACAATAGATTTTTTAAAATATATATTTCTGTTGTATGATATTTCTACGTATATCCGCATCGATTGAGTGCAATTTATTCAAAATTGAAGTTCCATGCATATTCCCTATTAGATAATTTCTTATTTTTCATGATGCCATTCGAACCAGTTTCGAGAGAGAATCAAATATGCTATAGATAGAGCTTCAATGGATGAAAATTTTGGACATAACTGTTTTTTTTTTGGTTATGGGAATAACCTTCCTTAGCACCAGAAAAAAGTTGCAGACTTAAAAAATTAAAATAATAACAGTTTCCTCACTTACGTTTTTGGTTTAGGACGGCGAATAAGACACTTTCCTGGATCCGTCTCATATTACAAAAAATATTTTAAATATCTGACCCTGGCAATGACAAATATAGCTGCTGCAACTGTCAATATCATTGCCAGTGTCAGTTTACCACGGATATTTCAGATATTTATTTGTAATATGAGACAGATGATGGAAAGTTTCTTATTCGCCGTCCTAAACCCAAAACGTAAGTGAGGAAACTGTTTTTATTTTTCAAAACTCATTGACGCGGCTGAAAAATCTGAAACTTTTTCTGATGCTAAGGAAGGTTATATCACCAAAAAATTAATAAGGCATTTCTAAAATTTTCATCCATTCCCAATTAGAGCAGAAAAAAGAGACGGCAAAAATAGCTAATACTAATTGACACAGAATTAATGACGTCACATTCCGTAATCAATTTTAAACTATTTCAATTAATTGACTTTTTATTAATTCGACGAACCGTACGGGAAAGAAATTAAATTAATGTTTTAACCGTAAAATATTGCATAAAATTTACATACATTATAGTTGTTCTAAAATTTGATTTATATTGAAACATAAAAACCATAATAGTAACTTTTATTGGGTGTATATTGTATATAAATTGTGACTTGTAAAATGCTTATTTTACCAATAAATTCTGTATTCTGTATTTTAAATTACTTTCGGACGTTATAAAATAAAATATTTTTATTGAAACTTAAGTCCCATATATCCATTTATAGTTTCCAACTTTCGATTATTTTTTGAAACTTACAATTTGTTTTGACAAATTTATTATTTGCTATATACATAATATATAGTATTATTTTAACTGGATTTAAATACAAGATTATGATTAACATTAACTAAAATAAATTAAAACGATTGAAATTTATTTTAACTTAGTTTTAATTTATCTTAGTTAATGTTAATTATAATCTTGTATTCACTTTTAATAAATATATAGTATCCATGTTATAATTTCAGCAAAGGGGAACTAAAACTGTGAAGAGATTTCGAGTCCATTCCGGACTCCATTCTTTTTAGACGAAAAGTGCGTCACATTACCTACAGGTATAATGAAAAGTTTTTCGACAGTTCTTCTTCTTATATCTATCAGAGTCATAAAGACTTTGACATAGAAAAACTTTTATACTTTGTCTGTAGGTACAAATAGACTTTGAATCGAGGGGTGACTTCGATCAAAACTTGTGGCAGTGTAAATAAAAATCTGTTTCAATCTATTTCATTTAGAATACTTAGTACTGCTTTTGTACTTACATTATAAATTATCAAAATATCCCCATATTTAGGTACCTACCTTAAGTAATCCCAGTTGACGGTACTGGTTTCGATTTCGACTAAATGTCTTAAACGTTACTGTGGACGCGCCAGTATATACTTTCAAGCTTGTTAGCTGAACGTAATTAATCATTACGCTATTTACGCTCCATCATTGATTGAATTACGCACGTCATTAGGCAAATTAACGAATGCCGAGTAAGAGAATTTTCTTTGCTTCATTTGTTTAAAATGTTCCTTGTTTCTTGTCAGTATGGAGAAGGACGTTTACCCGACACGGTGAGGTCTATCTGACACGACGTATTGGTATAATTTTGGTATGACGCTAGTTAGAACGAGTGAGCACAACAAATACAAATAACAATGCCATGGAGGACTTAAAAAATAAAATAAATATAAAAATCATTTATTTCAGACCTTAATTGATCCATTACGACCGACGATTTTGACGACCGGTTAGCCAAGTGGGTAGTGACGCTGCCTACGAAGCTGAAGGTCCTGGGTTCGAATCCCGGTAAAAACAAATATTTGTGTGATGAGCATGAATATTTGTTTCTGAGTCTTGGATGTTCTATTTACTTAAATATTTATATCTATTATATATATCGTCGTTTAGTTTCTATAACACAAGCCTTATTAAGCTTACTATAGGCCTGGTTCGATTTGTGTAAGAATGTCCCCTCATATTTATTTATTGTTTATTGCATATTTTTTAATTAAGTACGATGTTCGATGACAGTTAGTAAAGATTCCGAGCAAGTTGATCTAAGAATGGACATGGATAAGACAAAGATTATGTCAAATATCCATGTAGTACCTATTCCCATTTGAATCGGACACTTTACACTCGAAGTTGTAGACAAATTATGTATGCCTAGGACTGTCCAGTTAGGTAGGTCCAACTTTGAGAAAGAGGTCAATCGTCGAATCCGACTCGGCTGGGCAGCGTCGGGGAAGCTATTCTATTTATTTTCGTCCAATATTCCACAGTATCTCAAGACGAGTCTTTAACCAGTGTGTGCTGCCAGTGATGACTAAGTGAGAGTGAGATTCACTCTTATACCAAATATAAAATCTACAATTTTTGCCCTCTCTAGGTATGTACTACTTAGTGGTTAAGTGAAGTCTCGAAAGCTAATTTCATTCCAAGTTTAAAATTAAGAGCAAAGAAAGTAATTTCAACCTCTTGTTTTAGGAAGAAATGCGCATCTTCTTGCACCTAGCAGGAACCTAATCTTAAAATTCTACAGTCAATGCCAAAGATACATTCTTTGCCTTATTGCACTGAAATAAGGTGTAAAAAGCCCTTGAAATGTGGCGTCTAGGACGGTATTACACACACTACGGTAACACGTCTGGTTGATGTACCATGTACTGGTGACCGAAGAGCTGGTGGCTTTCTCGCCCAACGCATCAGCATTGCAATTCAGCGACGACATGCCGCCAGCATCCTCGGTACCTACTATGCATCAAGGGCCTTTTTTAGATTTATCTTAGTTTTAATTTCATTTAGTTAGTGTAACTCATCATCTTGTATACTTTAGAAAATACAAGTACAGTCAACCAACTTGATTTCTGGGCCACTTCGTACCTTGTCACAGTAACAATGATATGAGATCTCTAGGGGCTTTCATATAGATTTTCACGGTAACACGGTACGAAGTGGCCCAGAAATCAAATTGGTTGACGTACCTAATTTAATATTGCGACTGAAGTATACAGGTGAACTAAAAAAAGTTGACGTAAGATCTCTCGAAAACCTGGATTTGTAATAGATAACATACAAGGTTCCTGGCTCCAGGTGGGAGTGGGCACCAACAAAAGAGTAACTGAACAGATACGAAACTGTGTCTATGTGATCAACTAAGAATAAAGATTGTTTCAAGATTATTCCATACAATATTAAAATATAATGAAATAGATCACTCATGTCATTGAGGTCGAATATCGCTCGACATGTTTCGAACCACGCTAAACGCGCCGGCATCGCGAGTGCTCACGAATAAGGACCACGTATATTCATTATATTTTATAGCGGAGCACTACAATTTTGTCGGAGGGGTGCTGACCTCTAGGAATGTGGTCGCGCATTCTCTGCAAAGACAGGCTATGTCAGTCACCTGAGAGCTCACGAAGGACGCTCGATTTTTTTCTTTTTCCAGTCGCCGTGGCCGAAATCGGCCAGGATGATGATGATGATGATATTTTAAAAATACACACACTTTCTTTTTGTAATATGAGTATCGATATAATTTCAGTTTCAAGATTACGCCGATAAAACATCTAAACTGCTACTTTAACGGTAAGTGAAGTGAGTTTTCGCTGGCTCGTATATGGTTGTATAAGTAGGTATGTCGGTAATAAGTACAAAATATCACCTCTTTTCATGCAGTCACGAACATTAATTTGGGACCCATTTCCTTGAAACATTCACAATGCAATAAGGTCGAAAACTTCAGTTCAATAATAGTGTTGAAGTGTCAAGATAAGACAATTAAATGTTTTATCGAATGGGCCCCTTAAAATGATAACCTCTTTGCCAAAAGACTACGCATCTTTTCATACGGCCTCTAACAGACTGGCGCGGCCTGGCCGCGGCGGGTAATAGTAAACTTGTCACTAGCTGTCAAATTTACTATTCACCGCCACCGCAGGCCACGCCAGTGTCTTGCATCCCTTACGGTTTTTTAATCACGAACATGTGCCAGTGTCAGATCTTGTCTGATTGAAAACTGTCATTTTCACGAAATATAATTTGCAAATAATAAATACATATATGGCCGGAGAGAAGACAGGGCCAAAATAGACGAGTGACAATTAGTCGGAAATTATCTTTTGACTCGTTGCACCCGGTTTACGTTACTAAGCCGGTTGTCCCTATAGACGAGTATATAAACGTAAATTGTCTATGGAAAACTTTATGACACTCCATTAAAATAGTAGCTCTAAACATCTTCAGTTTGCTATACGATATTCCACCTTAGGTGGGTCTCAAATTAAAGTTCGTGATTGTACTTATTGAAGTGAAAGACTTTTAATTTATCTATTGCTAAAACCGATGAAGAAATACTTGCACAGAGTTTGTATGGAAAGGCTTGCCCCCAGCTTTAAAAGTTTCATGTCTAAACCTTTATATTCTTCTGCGCTGAGTGAGCACACCTGACCCGCGACCTTTTCATCCGGCGGTGTCTGTTCGTATGAATAAATCAGGGCCCTTATTCACGACGCTCACCGACACGCCACTTTAAATAAACCAGTGTAAGTCAGACCTCAAGTCAGGCGTAATTATTACGAATCCCGGTGTCAAGATACACTAGATGATCGGTAAGGTGTGGTGAAACTAGTTGAGAATAGCGTAGCAGGTGGAGTGGTGTCCGCCTGTCATATTACGTCCAGAACTTTGCTTAAAAATGCGCCTAATGCACGTCAAATACGAGTATAATAAAGCATGTAATTGGACGCTACGCGAGGGGCGAGTATTGTTTTGACTGCTCGGTTAGAAGAACATTTTGCAAGTACTGCGATGAAAATGAAAACAGAACGTAAGCACAACATTAAAGTTATTGTTTCAAAAAATAATAAACGAAACCACGTGATTCGGTCAACCAGCCGATTATTATAGCTTATTATAGCACACAAGACTACATGAATGATAAAACTCCATGGAACTAATTTTGACTGAATTTTTAATCTATTATTTTCGTAATATTTTGTTTTTTGACATTAGATTGTTTTTCTAGAAATATTCTTTTTATACAATTTTTTTATCATATATATTTTATTCTTTATGTTTAAAAATTACTCTAAAAAATTAACTGACGTATTATGCTACGCTGACTGCTTACCATCCAGACATGCCATATGCTACTTTGCCACAGTTTTGGTATTAGATAATAAGTTAACTAAAAATAGTAAGTTATTGTCAGTCGTGACGAAACGATGCCAATCATCTGCATCAAGCATAGGGTGACAAAGTGTTATATTACTGTAGTGTTTATATAAGAACGGGTACTTTTAAAAGTAGCTAAGTACGTCAGTCTGTAACCGGTACTACAGCACTCCTGTGTTTCGTTTGAAAGCTATCCCGACTTATCAAATTGATTATGTAGCCGAAAAAGAAACAAAACTGAAAGCTGCTGGGATTGTAGTCTATTCTAAGGGATTTATAAATAACTTCGCGCACAAAAAGCCCCTTACCTCTTGAATAAGTTAGCTGCGGTGCTTAACAAGCGGACTTTACCATTGTGTAGACTATACCTCCCCGTACATAGAAGTATGTACTTCTTTATGAGAATAAGCCTTTGAATACTGTACTGTACAACCATGACGTGTAGTAATGACATGACATGGACATGTTAAATGTTTTTTGCATCCGCCATAGTAGGTATATAAATATTTATTGAACGAGCGAGCGAAGCGAACGAAATCTCAGCTTCAGTTGGGTCGAAATTTTTTCGTATGTCCGGCTGGCCAGATGTCTTTCTCTACAGGTCGCATTTCGCAATCAATTTCGTGACAAGGTTAGATTTATTTTAGTTTTTGAAAATTATACGAACATAATATTTTATTATAAAACCACAGACTCGCGAATTCTACAGCTCACAACAGTGGGTAGTGTCAACAATAGTTGGCACTACCCCCTGCTAACATTCAGAAATCATACTTGAAATATATTAGATCAGTAAATCACCGCAATTTCAATATATAGAATCGCAAATGGACGCCGTATTGAAGCATTTATTTCGTCATAAGTGTCTTCTCGGCAAATAGCAACTGTGAAATTATTTCTGTACGGTCAGCCGGTTAAAATGATGAGGGTTACGTAAAATTGCTATGCTCTCTAAGGATCAGGTGCTCGGTGCTCCATACAAAATACTCAAAAATATTGAGAATTTTCCCGTTACTTTGAATACTCAAACTTCATTTTCCTGTAATCTTTAGGCAAGGAACTATTTTCCATATTTTTTCAGAATTTTAACCCTAGTAGTTTCGGAGGGGGGGGTGATCAATTTTCGTCTTTTTTCCTAAATTAATTCAAATCTGTTTTTGCTAAAATTATAAAAAAATATATATCTGAGATGCTTACAACAACCCCTTTCATTAAATATTGTCACACAATACAGTTTGCGAAACTTTTTTTTTTTGGATTTTCCAGTTTACCCCCCAAAAGTGGCCCCCTTGTTCAGAATTCATTAATTTATATAGGCGTCCATCTTTGGGTCATCAATTTACAGATGTTTACCAAATTTCAACTCAATTGGTCGAGTAGTTTCGGAGCAAATCGGCTGTGACATACGGGCAGACAGGGCACGAGTTACCTCAAAAAGAAAAAAAACTGAACCTTTATAGGAATAAGGGTTCCGTTTTTTTCTTTTTGAGGTACGGAATCCTAAAAAGAGACCAGTCTGAAAATCAGTGCTGGATGTAAACACTCTATTTAGCTGAAGCTGAGACTGTTACTCATTGCTCAGATATTTAAGTGGTAATAACAATATTCCTAGTTTAAATTGTAGTTTTTTTTTTCTATACAGCACAAATGATTGTTTGTATGTTTCTTTAGAATTACAGTAGTGTTCTTTCTTGTTCAGTTGTGGCAATAAAACATTTTTTATTTTATCTATTTATAAACAAAGTGCCCAACGGGCTTTGTCAGTTTTGGTATGTAAGGGGTATTATCATTTCATTTCATTTATTATTTGCAAACCATGGTATTACAAGATAGTACACCTCGCCGAGTTTTTTACGCCGGTTCTTCTCGAGGCAGAGGTTTACTTTCCGAACCGGTGGTAGTTTATCGACATTCATAGGTGCATGTAATATGCCTAAATTGAAGAATAAATCACTTTGACTTTGACTTTGACAAATGTAGGTATAAAGTACAGCATGGACCCTGTTAGGGCAAAGCAAAAACTTATAGTTAACTTCTACAGATAAAAACATCAAATACTTAGTAACATTTCCTTAAATGATTAATGAAAAGGACTTATCATAACAATAATACTTATCCAGAACAAACCATCCGATCTCAAAAAATATTCCACCAATGAGTATCGAGACTATCAAGTGACCTTTCTGGATAGACGTGGGCTATGTTTTATTTTGTAGTTCTGCCTGCGTTTTTAGCAATACCCGGACAAAGCCGCGCGGGCAGCTAATACCTACCTACTAAAGAACGCTACGAGTATCCCTCACCAGTAAAAGTTCCATAAGAGTAAGGTAGTAATGGAATAAGGTCATGCGAGTAAAGTTGGTAACTGACTGAAGTAAAACGTAGTTCGTCTCTTCGTAAAACGAATTAAACAAGAAGAAAGTCAAATAACGTACTGACGCGTATTACTTGGGAACTGTTAGTCACCGGGTTACGAGTACGAGTAGGTACACGGTTTATTTATGTGCAAGTATCATGCGACTTCGGTATAGCAAAACTGGTAGGAAATACCAGGCGGAGGCATGGGATAAAATATAGCATATGTCCATTCTACCGTTACATTCTATAAATCTAGTGAAAAAAAAACGTTTTAATCGGATGAGAAGTTTCCGAATGATTGCTATTAAATTATTTTAGGCGCAAGCTTAATTATCGCTGTCCCAAACAAACTTCTACCATATTAAGGGATGATTTCCGAGATAAACAGTATAAAGACTCTATATCCTTCCAAGAGTCTCACATTATCTCTACGCCAAATTTTATCTAAACCCTTTTACGCTTAAAAAAGGTTAAAATTACTAAATCTAAATAGAAATGTCCGTTTTTACAAATAGGTATAAATATTTTAAATTGTTTTTTTCTTCTTCATAATGTATTCAAGGATTATTTTATGTCTATTAAGCTACATTACTGGAAATGTTTGCCCGAATCCGTTCAGTAGTTTTGCTCATGTTAGTGTCCGGGCTACCTGTATAGTTTTGAAAGCAAAATTATCTTATGCCAAAAAACGTAGAACTTTCCATCTCCATCTCCTCTCCCCGAATAACAGTGTTAGAGCATACTTCATTATTTTGATTAGGTAAAATAAACTTCTTATAAATTAACAAAATGATCCGCAGTTTTAATCGAACATTACCTTCTTTTCGGTTCTTTGAGTATCGCAGTTCTAACCAAACCTAACCTACATTTCTGGTAGCTGTTCGGTTCTGTAAGGGTCGCAGTTCTAACTTAACCTAAGTTACTTTTTTGCTAGGAGATGGATTATGTATTTTGACAAATTAATGGCTTACCAAATAGTATATGAATGACGGAAGAACTCCCTTTTTTCAAAAATTACTTGTTCCCATAGGGTACATACTTCCAACCCCTTTTAACCTCCTCCAAGGATGAATAAAAAAAACGCTGTAATTTATGTTCCAGTCTTTGACCGAAGTTACAGTTCCCTCCCTTTAAAATTGTCTTGTTCCCCGTACATTCCGGCTCCTTTTAGCCCCTTTAGGGAATTAATTGGTGGAATATTTTAAGCTCCTCATCGGATTAAAACAAACAGTCTAAAACCGAAGTATCAAATCTCTTACTTAAAAAAATGTCTTGCTCTCTGTACAAACTTTGAATCCCCTTTTAACACTCTTAGGGGACGAGTAAAAAAAAAGTGTAATTACTTGTAATCATTTAAGTTACAAATTTCTTACTTTAAAAAAATATTTTCTCTCAACACAAAACTTGAACTCTCTTTTTACACCTTTAGGGGATGAATTTCGAAAACCTCTGAAATGAATTTTGTAGTCTTAACATACAGGCTAAGACCGCAGTTACAAAACTCTTACTTTAAAAATTTCTTGCTCTGCATATAAATTTTAACCTTTTAACCATCTTAGTGGTGGAATTTTCTAAAACGCTGAAAGTACCTTTTTGTATTCTAAAAAGTAATCTTTATACAAAGATTCAAGTATTTAGCTAAAAAAAAGTGTTCCGTATACAAACCTGAACCCCTTTTTAACCCCTTTAGAGGTGGATTTTTCTATAACGCTAAAAGAACTTATTTTGTATTCTTATAAGTAATCTTTCTGGAAAGCTTCAAGTCTCTAGTTCCAAAAATAAATTCCCCGTACAAATCTTGCACCCCTTTTTAATTCTCTTAGGGGTGGAATTTTCTAAAACGCTGAAAGTACTTTTTTATACTAATAAGTAACCTTTCTACAAAATTTTAAGTCTTTACTCAAAAAAAGTTTTCCTTATATAAACCTTTCAAATTTTGGTGTAAATTTCAAGTTTCTAGTACAGTAGTTTCGGCCCTTCTTCTTTTATATATACCTATATAGATTATATAAGTCTAGATTGCCTAAAATTTACTGGAAGAATTTTTGGTTATAGGTTCATTCGGTGAATCTGATTTATTTACACAATAAAAGCATTCAATGATTTAGAAATTCAAAACTCCTTCCACTCGTAAATCTTTGTCCAAATCAAATTGACAGCATCCATTTATCAGCAATACTAATCGCCGACCGGACAACCTAATACAACACTGAAAGAAATACTATATTTTTAATAGTAGGTAGGTGACTTCTTTAGATAATTGCAGAAAACATACTGTTGCAATCATTCTACACGTGCAGCCTGTGGATCAATTATACGAAGCGCGCTTACAGTGCTCTGCGTGTCCAGTTCAATAACGGCTTCAGGATGCTGTTGGGGCTACCACGCTTTTGCAGTGCGTCAGGCATGTTTGCGCAAGCACGAATGGACGATTTTCATGCCATAATGAGACAAAGAATCACCTCTCAAATGTTTCGCCTGCGAGGTAGCACCAACAGCTTGCTGTTAGATATAGCAGAGAGATGGGACTGCCCGTTCTTTGGTCACTGGGCGTCTGCTCATCGTCCTGTGTATCAAGACCCCAAATAGAGTGTAAGATATAAAAAAAAAAAACTGTGAGACCTAGGTTAAGATGTACTAACACTAGTAATGTAAGTCTGTATTACTAACAAGCTATGGGCAAATTGGCCTGAAATAAATGGTTTTATTATTATTAATAAAAATTAGAGATAACAAGTGGTTTGTAACGTTCGGTTATTTCTATTCATTTGATTTTTGTACCTTTAAATCCTTATTGTTTACTTAAATGAAACCGTAGCTAGTAAGATACTTAAGTGAGCTGAATAAATGGCCCGGACGACCTTATGAATAAACCCATCAGTTAAATGTATTTCCTTATATGTCGCTAGCCTCCCTCAACAAATGTTTAACAAAGCAAACGCTGACATAATTACCAGACGTCATAAAATATTAAAACTTTCCCCGATCTACCAAGCCGAGAGCTTGTATAGCGGTAAATTGCGTACTGACGTGACGTATCGTTAAGTTGCTAAGCAAACACATAAAAAAAATTGTAAGGAGTCGTCATCACGGAATGCGTGTCGCGTTCTCCCTGTTATTCTTATTAATGTGTGTTGCCAACATTTTTATAGCGTTTAACAGCCGTAAATATCCGAACGTTACCGCCTTCGGTCCGTAAACTGCTCGGGGGCTTACCCGCTGACGTATTATTGTACCTCCTGTCTAACTACAACAAGATTTCTAAACAAATGGCCCCAATGGGAATAGTTTTGGTACAATGAGTTGCAAACGTAATCGGCTTAATTCGCCAGATGCGGCTTTTTGGAAGCACGTTTCACGGACTTACCTACACTTATAACTTCCTAAGTAAATACTGAGGAGTAGGTAGGTACGCAACGTATGCTTATGACTTCAGTATGATAATGCTAACGCAGAAAAAATACCATACCATGCATTTATGAAGGCATATGTGCGTTTGGTTTCACCTATACGTATTTGGTAATCAGAAAAGGTCTAGGTCTTAAAATTGGTGTTACTCGAGTATGTTAAAACGAGTAGGATTATTACTAGTAGGACTATGATTAGTTTATTGTCTCGGACAAATGTTAAATTTTCATAAATAAGGCAGCTTCAGGATATTAATCAGTGTTGATTCCATTAAACCACCAAAGCGCCGGGTTAAACGCTTCTAATAAAGTAAATCATCTCACCGCGTTAGAAGCTATTCAGACGGGCGACCCTCAGTGATTTTTTTCGCGAATTAAACACAAAAGATCGCAACTGAGCTTTTGTTGGCTATTATCACAATAATTCTTTGTCATTTTTGTAGGTACAGTAGATGATGATAATGATACTGTACCATGTTTCTTTCTTAGGGTTTTGTGGTCAACAAGGAACTCTTAATATAGTTTCGCCGTTAATTAAAAATGTATGGCTAATTGGGAAACCAAACTTTCGTACAAATTCTGCTGAAGATGACTTAGATAAACATGTTAGTGGTGTCAAAAAGGTAGTAAAAACCTGTGTTGGTGAACCATGTCAAATTATTGAAAATAAAATTTTGATATCCTTGATATTTATTATTTCTTAATTTATAAATACAAAGTATACATTTAAGGGCGACGCAACCGAAACGTTTAGTGGGCGCGTTTAGTCGATGTAACAAAGACAGCTGGGCAACTACGGAACCCCACACGTGGCTTGACACGCACTTGGCTGGATTTTTTAGACTTGATTTTACAATCGACTTACAAAAAGAAGGAGATAGGCACTTCAACCGACTAAGTATGTTTTTACAAGCTTTTAGAATCTTGCATTATTTGTAAGTACATAGTCCTTCAAAATTTGCTAGCCATTTTTCAAATGCTTCGGTGAGGGTGAGAACGCAATATTATGGCACAACCACAGAATTGACCTGATGATGGAGACCAAAGATGGCTGTAGCAATTCCTAAACTACTAAAGATTAACCCTCTCAACGAGTAGTTGATGGCTGTACAAAAAAGTACAGTCAGAAGTAAAAGCTTTTAGCAAAAATAACTATTTTTTTTAAAGAAACTTTTGTCATTATCAAACTCAAACATTTATTCGTGATAAACAATACAGAAAATAAAAGAAATAAATTAAAACCACATTACTAATTTATCAAAGTCGAGTGAGTCGTAAATCGTAATCGCCATCACAATCTCCATACAAAACTGCGTTCCAAATAAAAGTGTTTTCGCTGGATGGCGGCTGGGGTGATACATAGAATGTATATTTGAACATGCCCAATGTAAAGGGTTGGTAATAAGTAATAATAATAATAATATTCCATAATCCCCTAAAAACAAAATGTGTTTTGGTATTAATAAAGCAGTTGCGGAACTGAAAGAATTAATCTCTACTTGTCTCTTTCGCACACGCGCAGTGCCGTCTCGCTGGCACAGATAGACTCGATCGCAGCACTTTAAAAGGCACTTTCAATATACTCGTACTGCCTTATCTTTCTGGTTTGAATCGAATGATTATTACATTTATTAATGTATACCAAATATTCCCTGTGAATATCTAACGGAAAACTAAAGAATCTTTACTAAAAATTACTATTTTAAAATGGCCTGTTTCTAAGTTTTTGATATTATATATTTAAGTATTTGATGTGTTTTTGTTTCGTGTAACCATGGACATATATTTTATTAGTAAAACTTACAAACTAAGGGGTTAAGTAGTTGGTACATCTAAACTTACATTTAAAACAAAACAACACTGACAGGGGAGGGCAATCCCTCGCAGTGCGACATGTAGGGACAATCAACCCTGTCCGCTATCATGCGCAGAATGCTGTTGGGACTACAGCGCACGCGGCGCACCAGGCAAATTTATATCAATTATAAGTATGTAGGATCGGTTTCAAATTGACAAAATAGCTCCAGGGATTACCCGTTTCATAAAACTTTAGAAACCTATTAGAATATATGAAAGTTTTGTATAATTTAGAGCCAATAACCTAATCCTTACCTTGTTTAGATTAGGTACACGTTCATTGCCCTCTGGTCCATTACTTGACACCTTCAATGTAAATTCATAGCATAGCTGAATAACAGGGTGTGTATTATTGGAATTTGAGGTTTCAAATAAGTTTCTATAAAAAAAATCATTTTTGGTACAAGCTTTTATTGCCGACTTAACTTTTCTGCATACCGTCATCAACTACTTAATGAGACCATTCTAACGAGCCTGAACTCAACGGGGTTACGTCGGTTAAGTACTGAACTCCCATTGGCCACCATCTGTCTCCATGATCAAATCAGCTCGATTGTACCATATTGAATTGTCATCCAAACCAAACCAAATAAAACCAAAATTTCAGCTCACCGCACCGGTTGATGATATCTGCTTCATACATGAGTTGCAAGATTCCGCCCGAACAAATATACATTGCAAAATAAATAAAAGCTTGTAAAAAATTAGAAAAATTACCTTACTCTATAAAAACATCAACCCTTTGATATTAAACGAATTCCCGTTTTACCGTTGTTATGATACTTTTTAACCGTCTTCAAAAAAAAGAAGGAGGTCCCCAATTCGGTTGTATTTTTTTATTTTAAATTTTTGTTATCTCAGAACTCCGTCATTTATGAACCTATTGTATCAAAAGTACATGCTTCCAAGTTGGTCCGGTCCCATTGTTATCAAAACTTCAGTTGGATGTTGGGAACCATGAGGAATTGAGGGAACTCCTCAAATATAGAAGGCACGCGTAGTAATTTCGGTATTTTCTATTATTGCTAGTGTATTTACACCCGGATTTCACGAATTTGGTGAAGTGGAACTGATGATGAAGACCACAGATGACTCAGTCAGTGAAGTCAGTCCATAGAACTCGTACTTAAGTAAAAGTACGTTACTGATTTTGATATGATTCCGTTGAAATAGCAACTAATGAAGTCCTAATATCAAGTGTGTCAAATCGCCAGAACTCTTCAAATATTATTCGCCCTTATATACAGTGATATTGTTTTCGTCTGTAATAATCAACGTTGGTGTTTACTCTCTAAAAGCAGTCCATGTGCAATGGTAAAGTGGAAAGGAAATGTGGAAATGTTAATTTGGCTAAACTGAAGTCGGGTAAAACTTTGTTTATAAAGTAAATTATCATTCGTTTAGTTGATAAAAAGGCAAAATGGGCGAAATATAGGTTGATAATATAAAATAATTTATTTTATGATAAGAAATTACTGATCTCCCGTTACGTATCGTCATTCAATTTAAAATAATGTCCACGTGAAAATACATTTAATAAATGTTAAATTACTTGAATAAAATCTTGAGTAATTAATGATTATTAACATTCCAAGTTGAGATCCATATTATACTCTACTGCGTATAATGGATTTTCCAATAAAAGGCGTTTCAGGCGGCGTCTAAATGCTTCGTCAGATGGTTCAAGTCTACGTTCAGCGGGCAGTCGCTCGTAGTAGGTAGGCCCAATGATAAGTGGGTTCTTGCCTGCGATAAAAATAAACATGTATTACGTTTGCACAAGTGGAATTCTGGCAAAATACTATTTTAATTAAAGTTCGTTTGATCAGAATTCGACTGATATTCTGAATGTGAGGATTGTGTTGCCAGTACAATTACTGGTTGGTAATAATTGAATTTCGATGCAACTTTGCTTCAATGAACAGCAAAATAAACAAATGTTCGTTTGGAATTTAATGATACTACAACGCAATATAGAAGATAGAAACTAGTTTTTCATAATTATTCATCCGTTATTGAGCCTGCATAATGTAGACACTTAGTACTTACATAAAGTAATGTTTTATTTAGCTCAATGTTATTGAAGACCCATTCAAAACTCATGACAAATATATCCGTTGTAAGTTGACACGTGGAGATATTAAATTGAAAATTTTAATCTCATATATATTCTTCGTTCAAATTTCTTAAGTTTACAATCAATCAATCGTTTATTTGTAGGACATACATGTACTGTAAGTTTACGGAATTATTAAATACATATATGTGATCCACTATGTCTTGCCAATGGGCGTACAAAAACATGAATAAAATGTCTGGTAACATGAATAACACAAAAACATTAAAATGATAAATTAGACGTGAAAAATAATTAAATGGAGCACTTATCTCACCTTGTCAACTTATTCGGACCATGTGCGGATATACTCGTATTCCGAAATAATCTAAGGCGTATCATACAATGTGCTTCGCATGCTCGCTCTGGCACAATATTTTGGCAACCTTGAAAGCGAGCGCACGATACATTGATTAACATCAAATTGAAATGTATGATCCATCCCCAGAGGCCTTTACTGGACTTTACATTATTTCTTCCCAATCGATTGCAATCTATTACGTGTAGTCGAATGGAGCCTTTAATTACTCATAAATAATAGTAGATTGTATGACAAGGGGCTAAAATAAGCCATATTACCACGAGATGGATATTTTCCCGAGTGAAGCGAGGGAAAATATTTCGAGGGGTAATATGGCTTTTAGACCCGAGTTATACACTCTACTTTTCACTTCGACTGCGAGAAAATAGTAAAACAAAGATTATCCATCCACAATCAATAATAAATTCCACGGCGCAAAGATTATTCGATTTGGCGGCATACTTTTTTAATAAACATGCTTCGACACAGATACAAAATATTGGCACCACGAATAATCGCCTCTGAGGTGTCCAATACACGGTGAAGTATTATCTATCACTCGATCCACGCGCTGTCTCTTTTTCATTGCATGTTATAGAAAGAGACAACTATGGTGGATCATCAGTATTTAATTACCGTGTATTGGCCGGCTGACCGTCTACAGGCGCGTCGTTGACGGCCAGAGGCGTTTTTGTTTTAATAATTATTGTGAGTTAGGGGCTAAAAAACGCCTGATATTTAAATTAATTCTGGTTTCTGATTGGTTGTTTTTAATATTCACTGTAATCTGGTTAGTTGATAGCAAATACAAATGCTTTTTAAAGAGTGGTGATTGGTGGATTTAATACAGCGATGTGTTTTGATTGGTCAAATTAAATGTTTTAGAAATCATAAATATTTATACATATTTTCCCTAGGGGCTACATGTATGACTTTAGCCCCGCTTGCTAAGCCTAATATGACACACTTTTCGAGCATGAGAAGTGAAAAGTATATTATGACGATGGTAAAAAATACTAAAAGCTAGTGTATTTTTACATACCCACTAATTAATTTCCTCTCAAGAGACATTTTCTCAAAGCCTTTTATCGGACTTCATTAACTGAATCACCGGAGCCAGGAAAAATTCGCAGAGTTCAGAATAATTAAAAGAGTTCGGCTGAAGAGTTTTCAAGCTGACTCAGTTGGCGTGTTTATCGTAAATGAAAACATTAACTTGCTTTTAGTCTCAATTTAGTTGGATAAAAGGTAAAGCGGCGCTATGCTAAGCTATACGACGTTACTAATACGGCCTTTTTATTAAACGTAGTAGATGAAGAGTTGTGCAATAATTAGGCACTGCACTACCTACAGCATAATCTGCATATCGTTATTGGGTGGTTATCGCTTTCGTTCTTGCATCTTTCATTATTTTCATACTAATAATAATAATAAAATGTAAAACGTTGCAAGTTTTCATCAATAAGCCTCTGAGGACGATACTTCGATCGAGGTCAGAAGGCGGAATCGCGGACGTACTGTGCACAATATGGTGGTGAGCAGTTGAGAGTGAGCTGCCAGCAGCTGGACTGAGCTGGAGCAAGGCCTGGGACGTCGCCGGGGACAGACAGGCGCGAGCTTATGAAGGCCATGTGGCCTTCATAAGCTCGCGCCTGTCTGTCCACCTGTCGCACCTCTGTGAATGAATAAATATATAGCGACCAAGTGCGTGTTGGGCATTGTGTAGGGTTCCGTAGTTGCATGTCTATCTTTGTTTAATCGACACACGCGTGCCAACTAAACGGTGCGGTTGCGTTGGCCGAATTTGTACGAAAGTTGGCCTGTCTAAGTACATTTTTAACTATTACTCGGTAATCAGTTATGCCTATACGTAGCCTGTATAGTTTTCCTTTTAAATTCATGATATGTATGTACTACTGTCACAATTTTATTCACATTCCCAGTAGTAGCCATTTAGCTGGCAGGGTGCCGGACACTTGACTCGATCGAGAATTAGGGCGTTAAAGCCCAATATCACGCAAACGGATCAATCACCGAGTTGAAAAATGATTTTTAGAGACCTTTTGAACGATGAACAAGATTTCCAACGATACCCCACACCCTGGGTTTAAAGAGAAACAAAAATTACATCCCCAGTTTACTTGTAGGAGAGGTACCTACGCTAAAAAAAGGTTTTTCAACATTTAATTCTATACTTTTGTCGGCTTGATTGATTTATATATTCATGCTGAATTACAGCTTTCTAGTAGTCAGGGTCCCTGAGCTCAGCCGCAGATGGACGGATGGACAGATGGACAGATGGATATGGCAATAAACTATAAGGGTTGCCTGTTGCCTACTGGAGCCCTAAAAAAAGATACATTAACGATCAAAAAACGAAGAGAAAGAAGAATAGAAACAATGAAGAGAAGAGAAGAGAAAAGAAGAAGATAATATTTATTATTGACCATGTACCTACAACTTGGTCTTAATAATAAGTAGGTATATGAGTAGCAATGGCAACCCATTATACATACAATATTAACTATGTGTTCAATTAAATAATCATTTTACCTTTATGTGTAATGACGTTGGTTTGTTAGTCCTCTGTAGATTAAAGCGAGACAGTATAAGTCTAACTTGCTGTAATACATCTCGGATGGTGACTCGTGACTTAAAGTGAGACAGGTTATGGTTAAAAATCACAAAGCTGAAGGTCTATTTGGTTTGACATATGAATATTTTATTGAAAAAACATTATTTAACTGTCGTCCGCGACCGCTTAACCCGTACGCCAAACTTAACATGTCAGAGAGCACGCAACAAAGTCATACCATTAAATTTCAAGGTGCCGAGTCATATAGACCCTGGCGATTAGTAACAGTGAGCGAACTGCACGATTCATATCGTGCAGTTCGCTCACTTCATAGTGATATCCCTTTGCTGTTTTGTTGTTCTTGTTTTGTTTTCGTCTGTGATTCCTCCCTTGAGGTAATTTTGAATGCTGTTGATGTTTCTGTAATTAGATTGTCTGCGAGCGGTTTCGTAGGTACTTGATTACGCAATGGATGAACTACTCCAATATCTACATAGTAGATAGAACCAGAAAATAACTTTCGGATACTGTACTATTAAGCCAACTCTCTAATTGATTGAATCTGGCGTTACTTTGTGGAATTCCATGACAAATTACTAGAACAGAATTTATTTGCTATTCTGCTAAGTACCGTGCAGATTATTCTTTTCACTGCCGGAGCCTACTGGGCGCTCTGTTCGAAGGTGCTTTCCCCTACTTAGCGGGAAAACTATGACATCGGCTACGAGAGTAGGCGTTGCGGTTGTACAATGAAATTGTTGGCAGTGTGGTAGTAATGCGGTAAACCTACTCACGTATTTTATTTATGTCCCCACCTTCCCTCCACCCGAAGAAATAAATGCAATTAGATACAAAAAAACCCCACCAATAACAAAGTCGACGCGTGTTTCCCCTCTACGAGGCAATCATGCAGGCATTAAAAAAAAATTGATATAGTACAATGCCCATCTAGGTAAAACCTTGAAGAGGTTTGTGTGCCGATAGGGAGTTCTTAATACGTTAAATGCATAAAAAATACGCAAGTACAGGTAAATTACTTTCGAGACGTTTTTGCATTTGTAGTAGTATTTGTATTGTTGGATCTGAGCTTCAGCATCGCCTACGTTTTTAACAACGCCTTAAACAGACCGGTTGACATTAGCTGTCATTTAACGCGGGAATAGCCTAGATTTCACTTTGTCATGTTTGCTGGTAGGACTTGGATTGTTTGAACATTGATATTATTGTAGAATCGTTGATTTGATGTAAATTCGTTTAATATTTGTAGAAAAAGCGATTATAATTGTTAATTTTGATCCGTGTGTATTTTATTGCCAAAAGTATATTTACAGGGACACACGTACGGTCGACGCCAAATATACGTTTACACTATTCGTCTTATTGCAATGGAATAAGGTGCAAAAGTTGAGGTATACAGACACACGTATGTGTGTGTGTGTGACTGGCTACAGAGGTCATAACTACAAATGCAAAAACGTCTCGAAAGTAATTTACTTGTAGGTATATCTCATTATCTCCAATTAGCCCACACGGTTTTTATTTAGCGGAATAGCAAATTAATATTGTTCTAGTAAACCACTCTTGACTGTGTTGTGGAACTGCACATCACATTTCAGGTTATTTTTCTCGTGTAATAATAATAATGACAAATGTTGCTCTGTAGAGACAATCAGTTTAGTTCCTGTCGGAACAGGGTCGTGAATATGTCTAACGAACCTTGTATTTCACGGCACTCAAAATTCCCCAAACCGCACTTTCCTAATCTCACTCGGCTATAAAACAGTCATCCAAGTTGGACAGGACCGGTAAAATATTTGCGCTCTCCAACTAACACGGTAAATGAGTTTCATCTCTTAAATAAATACGTTGAAATCGCAAAATGTACTTTGTTTTAATAGTAAAATTTAATATATCTAGCGAACCTGTGCGACACGAATTATTACAACGCGTCTTTATTATTTTAAGTCTGTTATTGCGTGGCGTGTAGCCATAGCAAATACTCTAGGGCACGTAATACCGGAGGTAGGTTATTTTATGAGAAAACATTGTATTCATTGAAGAGGTTAACTGCGTGGCCGGGCAACATCGGGAAAGTTTATACTTTGTGTTATATGGTGCGAATTTACTGCCTTTGTGTCCGACTTTTTATTTCTTACAAGTCCCTGTGTTGACTTATATTCAAAGTCTATTCGCGTCGTTTAGTAGAATCAAGTAGAATGTATTGAAAAAGTAGGTAAGTATTCAAAGTACCCGGACTTATTTCATGTCAGTGAATTTCTAAAGGTTTAATATAAAGGAGCTGTATTTTATACCCACGCAATTATGAAATACTAGCGTCCGCCCGCGACTTCGTCTGCGTGGACCCGGGATAAAAACTATCCTAAAAGGGATAACTAAAATTATAGCCTTTTTCGGATTTTAGTTTTCCCGTAAATTTTGAGAGGCAGCGCCTGATGAAGGCCACGAGCAATTTGGTCTCCATACAAAGTTTCATTCCCTTTTTCGTCCCTAAAAGGGATGAAATTGGACATGACTTATAGCCTATGTCCTATTTTGATATATAAGGTACATAACTGGAAAGTTTCATATAAATTCGTCCAGTAGTTTTTGAGATTAAGTGGAACGAACATCTATCCATCCATCCAAACTACTTACTACTTACAACATGTAGTGGTAAGTAGTAACTGTAGTAAGTAGGTCCCTTGCGTTGAAATCGAAGAAGTTTCGTTTTATTACTTTTACATGTTACTTGTAATAGGTAGGTACAGCGTTATAACTTATCCACTAATTCTAAGTTCGAACTGTTTAAGTAGAAGATATAATGAATGGTATCTGATTATTAACTAATGTAACAGTTTTATTTAACTAATTTATAACGTTATTATATTAATTTCTAAGAATTCGATAATATATACTGTTGGATCAATTATAAAAGAATAGGTTGTTGTGTTTCTATTGTTATGTAGACAAGTGTATGTAATGCATAATATAGATAATTATATTTTACTTCTTAAACATTAATTAGTACAGTTTTGTTTTATTCCTTTCCGCATTTTACCCGTTTTGTTGTCAATGCTAGATTTACCAGGCTATTCACATGCACCGGATTAAAGTCAGGGATTCACTGGGAGACAAATATGCCGCTAACGACGTCAGACTAGATCGCGTTTCCGTATGATACCGCAAGATCCATATCAATTTTTGTTTCCCATTTCATCCCATAATAAGTAACCTATATTTTGAGTTAATCCAGATTATAAACAATCTGTCTGAATCATTTTATCTCAATCCGTTTTGCAGTCTTACTGTTGAGTAATAAAAATCAGAACTTCGGAACCATCTAAACATCCAACTTTTTTATAGCATCTTTTCACCTAAAATATACTTAATTATGTCACCAACCACAAAAATTAAATCTAGGTACCTATTTCAACTTGTATGTATTATTCTTTTAACGCGCATCGCCTACATTTTCACTTCACCTTATGACGTCACTGAATATAAAAAGTGGGTACATAAGTATAGCCTCGTTTCCCTCGTTCCAAAAGTTAAAACTCGTATTACCAGCGTAAGTTACACACAGTACATTCAGCAAAGACATTCGCGTACATTCCGACATAGGACAGTTAATTAGCGCTCCTTGTCTCTCCTGGTAGGGTTGACACTTGATGAGTTAAACTGCACTCTTAATGAATAAGGCCCGGACAGGAAAATTGCCTCACTTGGAATGTCCCGGCTCGGAGCTCATCTGAGATGTGCAAAAGTTGTGTCGTTTAAAAGGGAAGCGAGATACGTATGTGCATGTAAACTTGGGCTTAAGTTGTTACCTATGTAAGATATTTAAACTAGAAATCCCTCCCGTCTGGAGGGATTTCTAGTTTAACTTGACATGTTTTATAGGAATGTCACACGTATGATGATATATTATGAGTGGAACTTAAAATTAAATTTCATGTGCCTGCCTACCCGTTTTGGGAATATTGAGTCTACGTATGTATGACTTACCTATTCACTGCTAAGCTACGCTCGGAGAGCTATATGCCTTAGTCCGTAGCAGCTTAATCTTCGTATGTAGCGAAAATCGCCCCTGGCGTTCTAAAGCACGTGTATCGCGTGATGAGAAAGAAAGAATAAGATTTAGTTGGATCGCAAGAAAACATTTTTAGAACCAAACGCCTGCTTTCTGTGAGCGTAATCGAACGAGCTAGCGAAGCGAACGAAGTTCTATGCTTTCAGCTTGGGCCGAAAATCGTTTGTCTGTCCGGCGTTCAGTATCCGGCGTCCAGTGTCCGGTGTCTGTCCCGCTTTTCTCCTCTACAGGTCGCATTTCTCAACCGATTCTCGTGAAATTTTGTGAGCAGGTTTGTTACTTTTCGAATTTCAAAAAGATTTAAAAAACAAGACAGGCACTCGATTCTACAGCTCATAGAGCCACCAGTGTATTCTTGTGTAGGTATTTCTGGGTTGGTTTGGTTGGCATTAAATAAACTAAAATGATGTTATCTGTATTAGAACATTTTTACATGTTCTTGACACCTCAATTTAAGCTACACGATAATTTAAAATGGATGGTATCATAATATCCTTGGTGCTCGTACATTATGCCGGTGTACATTGTAAAATTGAATCTTGGTAATCCATAATCTCCCTATATGATGAGGATTTGGGTCGGACGAAAAGTATAATTTCCGTAGCTGCAAGAATTGTTGAAAGTGAATTTATAAAGGGGTTAGGTACGCGGTATACAAAAATTTAATAATTAGTTATGGGTCCTGTAGGCATTGAATAAAGGCAAATATGATTGAGGATTTTAATTAATACAACTATACAGTATACGACTATTGAATTATCTATCAGGTAGGTGATAATAGGTATATTAATTTAGAAATTAAAAAATACAGAATAAATACAAAATAAATGGAAATAGCTGTTTAGCTCAGAAATAGTTGTTTTTTAAAATTGATGTTATATAAATATAAATATAAATAAATATTTTTGCGGACAATCTTACACAAATCGACCTAGTCCCAAACTAAGCAAAGCTTGTACTATGGGTACTAGACGACGATAAACATACTTATATAGATAAATACATAGAAAACATCCGTGACTCGGGAACAAATATTCGTGCTCATCACACAAATAAATGCCCGTACCGGGATTCGAACCCAGGCCCTCTTGCTTCGTAGGCAGGGTCACTACCAACTAGACTAAAGCGGTCTTCAATACAAAGTACGTCATATACAAAGAAACTTAGAATTCTGATGGCGATAAGTATTGAGGTAAACGTTCTAGAGGCACTGGCACCGTCCCATTACTTCGCACCTTCAGCTTAAGCAATATAACGTGAATAATATTATGTCATTGAATATAATGAATGTGTCGAGCTTTGGGACGTTTACCTTAAGGTAAAGTCGCACGATAACATTGATACAGCTTAGTGTATCTTATCTGGGCACGGCAGTACCCCCGCCAAGTCAAGCAAAACAAAGACGCACGGCCGTAACTACTATCCTTTTCTCGAAGCCATTCAGGACATTGTCGACATCCTGTAATTTTGTGCTGGCTAAAGCCAGAACCCTGAATTTTCAGTAACATATAGGGCATAATATGGCTTAGATATATTTTCAACAGCATTCAATTTGAACGATTGCCCGTCAAAGTTCCTTAGTTTTTTCACTGACTTATACTGACTTATGATGATCAACATAATTCTAAGGTACTTCTAGCAGACCCACAAGCTCCAAATTTTAAATATAATTAGTTTTTAGCCTAAAAATTCATAAAAAACCTAAAAATATTGCAATTTCAGTCACGTTTCAGAGAAATACAAACTGCATAAGTAAGTTTGTAATCCTATACAAATACATGCGATTACAAAGTTAGTTTTGTAACATTAACAAGGTAAGTACGTACAGGATGTTTTGGCAAGTGGTTAATGTTAGATGGACAATGCACTAGAAAACTATACAAACATTATTTGGGGTAGGTAAAATAACATTTCCATACAAAGTCTATGCAAAAATAGTATTCCCAGCAGTATTCATAAATTTGTATGTATCGATAGCACAATAACCTACAAAAAGAAGTGAGATTCCATGAAAAACATTCCATGTAAAAAATAGGCCAAGTCTCGGAACTCTTCCACCGTCATCATCATCATTGTCAGCCTGTAATCGCCCACTGCTGAGCATAAGCCTCTCTTCGAGTACGCCACTTATCCCGATCCCGTGCTAGTCTCATCCAGAACTGACCCGCGGTCTTTTTTACGTCGTCAACCCATCGAGCTGGTGGACGACCGACGCTTCTTTTTCCTGTAAGTGGCCACCAATCAGTTAACGTTTTCGTCCACCTACCGTCACGCTGCCTGGCAATATGTCCTGCCCAATTCCATTTGAGTTTAGTTATGACTTCTCCGACGTCACGCACCTTAGTGCGACGTCGGATCTTAATATTTCTCACTCGGTCTTGTAGCTTAATGCCGAGCATGGCGCGCTCCATGGCTCTCTGTGCTACCCGTACTTTATGCACAGCCTCCTTTGTGAGCGTCCATGTCTCGGCACCATACGTCATTGTGGGCAGGACACACTGATTATAGAGACGAGTCTTCAAGCATTGTGGAACGTCAACGGATTTGAGGATGTCGTCTAACTTGTTGAATGCCGCCCAACCCAGCTGAATTCTTCTGGATATCTCTTTTTGTTGATGCCCCTTGTCAAAGGATAGAATATGACCAAGATAAACGTACTGCTCGACCATCTCCAGCGACTCGTTTCCAACCGTTATAGTTGAATTCGAGTCACTGGAGATGCTCGCCATAACCTTAGTCTTGGACATATTCATCCTGAGACCTACCTGCAAAGAGGCATTGTAAAGGTCTTGGATCATATTTTCGAGCCCATCAAGGGTCTCGGCAAATAAAACAATGTCGTCGGCGAATCTCAAGTGCGACAAGAAGACCCCATTGATATTAATACCGGTCCTATCCCATGCAAGCGTTTTTATGACGTCCTCTAGAACAGCCGTAAAAAGCTTGGGTGAAATGGTATCCCCTTGTCGCACTCCCCTCTGGATTGTAATTGGGGCGCTCAGTTTATGAAGCCGAACCTGCATTGTTGCCGAGCTGTACAGCTCCCGAAGCACATCCACGTAGCGAGCATCGATTGAACAGCGATGGAGAGAGTCTTCCACCGTAAAAAGTTGTATTTCGTAGATCCAAGTCAGGCATTCTTCATCATCATCATCATCATATCAGCCGAAAGACGTCCACTGCTAGACATAAGCCTCCCCCAAAGAGTGCCAAAGTGACCGGTCCTGCGCCACCTGCATCCAGCGGACTCCCACGACCTTTTACCAGGTCATCAGTCCACCTTGTGCTAAACTTAAGTGGCAGTGGGCGGGGCACATTGCACATAGAACCGATGGCCGTTGGGGCGGAAAGGTTCTCGGGTGGCGACCTCGTACCGGAAGGCGCGGCGTGGGTAGGCCCCCAACAAGGTGGACAGGTATTCTTATTAATCTTTATTTGCTTGCTAAATAAAATTTTGTGACTTGGCAATCACACAACTTTACTGCATTTATTAATTTTTGCATACCTAAATCTATGTAGTATTGTGTGATTGCCAAGTCACAGAATTTAATTAAGCAAGCAAATAAAGATTAATAAGAATGCCTGACATGGCTCTACGAAATATCTCACAACTGTTCACGGTGGAAGAATTTCGAGACTTGGCCTATTTTTTACATGGAATGTTTTTTAAGGGATTTTCTTTTTAATATAACTTCGGAAAATATAATCTAATGAAAATGCCGCTCCCCGTATCTTACGTTTCATGGAGTGGAAATGTCCCCCGCTTTTATTTTTTGTGTCAAAAATTGCTGGACATATCTTACACCAAAAAGCAGCCTTTTTGCACGTAGGATTTTTTCTGGCTCAGGGTAAAATGCTTGTAAAAATTACATGGAACATGTGAAATCTTTTTGTATTTGCGTTTTTGTAGCTTAAACCCGGCATTAGCCTTCATAATGTAGAATTATAAAAACAACGCTGCATTCGAAAATAAGCAATGGATTTTGGAGCAAAAGTCGGTGCTAATTAAGGAAGAGCTGAGCGGGCAAGTTTGCTCAGCGAGCTGAATAACACTAGTACGGACCGGATTACCCACATTTTATGTTGAGATCTCGGACAGTTTTAATGATGCTGAATAATATATACTTATGTCACAATTTGCTTTAATTTTTTATGTAGCCGGCAACTGACTAATTAAAATAATTATGCATGGACTAAGGCGATTCAAAGATGATTCAAAAATCCGTCATAAACGCGTTTCGCAAATAGTTTTTAATTAATGGTAGGTATTTATATGTATACATATTTGTTTATGACCTGCATTATCGATTTTCGTATTAAATCGCCATTCGCCTTTGATGCGAGGTGACGAATGATTAGGAAAAACAACTTACTATGACGAAAATTAGAGGATCGTGTAAATACTGAACATTTACATGTACATAGGTATATTTTTGTTCATCTCGTTACGTTAACGTGTATATTTTTCAGACAGACTAGGCTAGGTAACAGTATATAATATATATTATAAAGTCAGCTCCATTCCATCTAAACATCGGGTCGATTAGAAACTTACGCTTTGTATGCTATATTGACATCAATGTATTTAAGCGGATGCTAAGCTAGCGTGACAAAAGGAGTCAATAATTATCAATTCCAAATTAAAGGGCAAAATATATAGTACATTGTGTTACAATTACGGCAAGATATGCATTACGAACGAGTCTATAGAAGGCCGACGCCGAAGGCGGAGGGCTTTGACGACTCGAGTTTGTAACAATCTTACCGTACGTGTCGCATACAATGTTTTTCATCACATCTGCGAGGAAACCAATACATTTTTAACTAAATTGTTACTAATCGTAATAAAAACTACAAAATGTCAGTCGTCAATTTTGTTGAATTTGACGTGAGGCGCTTGGAGCAAAGACCCTTCGGCATACAGCCACAATTTAAAATCACGGTCTAAAATATTTTAAACGCGCACTAAATTGCTACATCTTTAAATCATGCTGTTAATCCTATTTTATTCGTATTTTTACGTTTAAATTTATTTATAAATACGTTTTCAAACATCGTGTTTGAGTTAAAACCTTCTTGCTTTATAACTTATAACTGACGTAAGAGTGACAGATACAAATTAAGAAAAAAAAACCATTGCGCCTATGGGCGTAATAAAGGCTATTACAGCTCTGTATGCCTGCGTGTTATGAAGCCCTTTACGAGCAAGTGTGACGAAAAAACATTTACGGATTCGAGTTCAATTAAAATATACTTAGCCTGCTCCCTCTTTTTACGCCTTAGGGATGTGTGTGGGATCGTCTTCGAAAGCTCTGTTGGTTAAGGTATACCGCACGAAGCAATGAATTTTATTATTTTTCTTTTAATTTGGCGTTTTATAATTTCTTCAACAGACGAATTAATATCAAATTTAAATGTTACACAGAAGTTTTTGATCGACCCCTCGGAATCAGTCAACCATTAAAGATGTTGAAGCCCTTTGAAAAACATACATGCTTCAATCAACTGTGTGAACGTCACATATTTTCACACAAACATAAACATTATTCGGCATCACAATAATCCTAATAGGTACCGTTTTGCGAAATATTCTCAGATTCCGTACTCATTACGTTTTCGCTCCACCCCATTATAATAGATACAACATAAGAGATAAAGATAAGCTTTAAAATATCCTCGTAATGAGCTCGCAAGGCCTAACTAACCGGTTATTTATTAAAGGGAATTTTGCTTTGCGTTTCATTTGCATTGTGTTGTTGAAACCGTTAATTTTAAGTAAGCGGTAAAAGCGGAACGCTTTCGTATTTTTCGCTCACATTGAAATAATGGCTGCGCATACATATTAATTACATAAGTACCTACTTAAACCTGTGCCCATTTAGAGATTTGTCGTCAATACAATAATTGTCGTAAATACTCTTTTTCCAATTTACTCAGAGCGATTGCACTTACCGACCTCATACTGGCCAGCGATCAGTAATAACTTTTATTCGACGTATAAAGTATGACTGGGTTTTTTAAAAACGTTATATTGTAGAGGTAAATGACACGATTTTGCGTCGTACGGCGCTTTAGCCAAGCAGCGGAGAAAACCTAATAAGTATTTATAACTAAATGTTCTCCACTAGCGGCCCGCGCGGCCCCGTCCACGTATTACAGATAATCCAGACGAAAAAAAACCTTATTCTTCCTCTTCTAAAAACTAAATTGTTATATAGGTACAATATAAAAACTCGAAATTGTAACGTATCGAATTTATTTTCTTTGACTTGGTCTTGAATGCTGCAAGGGATCACTCCACTTTTTAACTACTTTTAACTTTATTCCTTGAAACCAAGTCTCGGCAAGTTTAACTTACTTATACCTATTCATGTAAGTAAAATAGAGTTCAGAGTGAATAGATAGTACTCGTATTTGGAGGTTAATTTGAGAAATACCTGTGTTTTGCATTCTGATTTTAATTAAATTAAATTAAATTAAATATGATTTATTTCGGACTCGAGGTCCATAATTTGTTAGTTACAGTATACTTACAGCTAATGTTAGTAAGATAGGTATTACATACAAATAATCTAGAACTAAAATCGACGGGGGGAGGCAAGAACTGGAGCGTGCGCCTGGTCCCAATGTCGCATAATCGGGCAATCCGCCCGTTCAGCAAATGTTTGTAGGATGCTGTTGGTGCTGCTCCTCACTCTCGTCATCATAGACGCCATTCTGTTGCGTAAGATTGCGTGGAATCCCGGCACGTCCGCCGCCGCGAACATGCCGGACGCACTACAATAACGAGGGAGCCCCATCAGCATCCTGAACACATTATTATATTGCACCCTAAGTACGTTGACGGCCCGCTGCGTATAGCTAACCCATAGTGCACACGAGTAGAAAGATTGGCAGAATGCCTTAAACAGGGTAACTTTCACACTCTCACTACATCGTGCGAACCTACGCGCCAGCATATTACCGCGGACCGCCAACGCTCGGCGCTCCCTCTCTACATCCAGATCATCACATAGCGTGTCTGCTACCCAGTGCCCTAAGTACTTAAATTTAGAGACTCTTTTTAGTGTTGTGCCTTCAAGTACAACTGGTGGAATAGAGTCGTATGTTTTCTTCCCGGCCTTAAACAACAACAATTCACTTTTTGCCGCATTGTACTTAAGGCCATGGGCAGCAGCGTACCTCTCACATATAGCCAGCAACTTCCTCAAGGCACTGATGCATGGACTCAATATCACCATATCGTCCGCGTAGCTGATGTTGTTAACTACCTTTCCACCAACGGAACAACCTATAGGGGTGTTACTGAGCTCATGGATCAGCCCGTCCATATACAGGTTGAAGAGCTTCGGAGACGTCAATCCACCCTGTCTCACTCCACACCTCAATCTGTACACATCGGACATATGACCAGCCCACCTCACAACATTAGTCTGGTTCTTGTACCAATATTTAAATATTGACACAAGCTCCCCAGGCATGCTCGTTTCCTTCGATAATTTTGACCACAAGCTATCGTACGACACTAGGTCGAAGGCCTTAGAAAGATCTAAGAAACAAGCATACACAGGAGTTCGTTCATTATTAGCATAGTACTGGACAGTGCGCTTGAGACAGTAGATTGCTGATTCAGTGGATAACCCAGCCCTGAATCCGAACTGGGCATCATTCAGCTTTACATGGGCACCTAACTGTTGGTCAAGCAAACTATCCAGCACTTTAGCAACAATTGTCGCCAGAGAGATAGGCCTATAATTATTTTCCTCCGACACGTCACTAGTTTTATTCTTAATGATCGGAATAACAATAGTTTTCATTAGATCGTTGGGCAGATAAGAGTGACCGATGGATAAGGCAAAAAATAACGCTAGAACTCTCGGCAGATGAGGGCCAGCAAATTTGAGATGTTCAACACTGAGGCCATCATGCCCCGGCGACCTCCCACGCGACATGTTCCTAATAACGGCACTTATGTCCCTAGCGGAAAAATAAATAGGTCGGTGAGAAGCACCAGCACATGCCTCCCCAGTGGTCAACTCCTCACACTCCTCACTCCGCGAGTCAAGGCGAGGCTCAACGGTAAAATGATTTTTAAAAAGATTTGCAATCCCCACCGGTTCACACACACCACCCACACTCACAGGTAGGCTCGGCCTGATATCCAGGCTGTTCGTTTTTTTCCAGAATGCTCCAAACTTCTTGGCCTCGTGATGCGATGCCAAAATATCCATTTGGATCTGGTTTTGATTATTTTGGCACCATTTCAGTTTGATTTTAAAATGTTTTCGCGTAGAACACATAGCCAAAAAAGTCGGACCACCCCGGGGCCTACCACTACTAACCCACTCAAGGAAAGCAAGCCGAGCCTCACCGTGAGCATCCTTAACATGTTTATTCCAACCCGTAATGTACCGACCACTGCGCGGTTTTTTTTTATCGTAGCTAAGTATTGCCGCCTCCTCAAGAGACAATATTATACTACTGTATAAATCGCAAATAAGTTTTTGATGATTAACATTGTTACACATAGTATCACAACATTCTTTCAATTCAGTAGGAAAATCTATTTTCGAAAGTAAATTGTTACACAGCTCAGTATATTGGGCAATTTGAGGCTGTTCCCTTGCTCCCCATAATACTTTATTTCTAACGATTGGTAGGTCGCACACTTTTTGCCTTAATACATTAAAATTAACAACCACTTCTAGAGGGAAATGGTCCGACCAAAATACATTGTAATTCACCCCAACATCAACAATAGAACACAATGCTGACTCTGTAACTAAACAATGGTCAATCCAGCTGGTAGTACCATGAGCGTCACTATAATAGGTAAAAGTGTCAGAGTTCACACCCAGTCTATCTTGGTCCACACACCGCCACCTTTGCTCAGCACAAAAACTCACCAGTTCGTTACCGAAACGCCTACCTGGGTGCGCGTTGAAGTCTCCCAAAATAATAACAGACTCAACTTCATCGCTTTCAATCACTGCACTGATCTCGCTCAAACACTCCGTAAAGTCTACTAGATTTTCCGCACAATCGGTTGGCATGTACACACAGACAATTATAACTGCCCGGTCCGACATAGCTATTTTTATTGCTGTAATACGCGCACTACAACACGGAAATACCGTTACATTCGTAAACACACTTTTTCGCCATAATATCGCTACGCCGCCATACGGCCGTCCTCGAAGAAGCCCAGCAGCTGTATCCATCGCCGATTTTCCGGTGTAACTGAAGTCTGGACTAATGCTACCAAGAAACGGTATATTGTCTGGCATCAGCCAGTGCTCCTGAATAGCAATAATATCAGCTGATTGGGCCATCGTTCGAATACAATCCACTGATCTGGTAACGGATTTACAGTTAAATGAGACTATTTTATAATTCGTATTATTCATGAACGCGATGTGGCCCAACTCCCTCCTTACGCTTCACATTAAAGTTTACAAATCGTCTAAATGAAATGCCCTCAGGCCACAGGTTGTCACATTTTAATGAGTTTGTGCGAGTGAGCGCGGCACACAAGTAGGTAGTACTGAAAATACTTACATATACCTTACATCTATATCGGCCATTTAAATATGAAAAAGTACAAGACAATCAACCCCGGATTGTCAAGGAAGCTAAAAAAACTAAAGAGACCGGAACTCCGTCTTCTGACGGGAGCCATAACTGGTCATGCACTATTAAACAAACATCTTTTCACCCTAGGTGTTACAGACAGTCCTCTCTGCAGAGCCTGCATGGAAGAGGAGGAGACAGCCGCCCACGTTATCCTGACATGCCCTGGGGTGGCAGATTGCCGGGCAAAGCACCTCGGAACACCGGGGTCACTGCCGGAGGCCGTCGGCAACATAAAGGGTCTGCTAAGCTTCCTGGTGGAACTAAGTTGGCACGAATAAGAGTAGTGCCAATAACCCATACGCAAAATAGGCGCATTTATGACATCGAGTTGCGGAAACCCAGCCCGCGTATACCTATAACCTATATGAAAAAGTAACAGACAACCAAACAGAGTTTCTTTTTGCATTTTTGATATTAGTATGGAGTTATATTGCCGCGTGAAACAGCCTCTAGACATAATTATTATTATATATTTAAAACAAATGCAATTGAAATATCACTATGTTGCACTGCACGTAAATATGATGATGTAGTACGAGTATATACATCATTTGATTTATAACTACAACTTTTCTTATTAAAGGCTAACGTAGAAGTGAATGCACTTTATCTATTCAGCTTTGTTCAGCTTCCTCATGGTCTTCCAGAAACTAAATCTTCAGTACTGTAAAGAAATTGTCTACAGTATACTTTACACTCGAAGAAGTCGCGATTTACTGCAGTTAATGTCGCTGCGTTTGATACCGTTGAATTTATTCATTTTGTTCGAGCGAATCTTCCGTTTCATGAAACTTTAAATTAAAATCGTCTATGCGACTGTTTTATTTAAAAAAAAACCTCTGTACCCGCACTGGGCTAGCGTGGGGACTACTGCCCGTTCCCTCTAATTCATGAGAGGAGGCCTATGCCCAGCAGTGGGACGTATATAGGATGATGATGTTGAATAGACATTTAATGCTACATCCGTTTGCTTGTAACTTCGTCTCCATGAAGTGCGTTAAACCGCTAAACCGATTTAAATAAAATTTGGTATAGAAATAGTTTGAGTCCCTGGAAAGGACATAGGATAGTTTTTATCCCAGAAATCAGCCCCTAAGGGGTGAAATGGGGGGTGAAACTTTGTATAGAGCTACGATATAAACAAGTTCCACGCGGATGATGTCGCGGGCAAAAGCTAATGCTTTATATTTGACAAAATTCATAAATTCACTTCTCTTTTTATGTTTTCTGTTCAAACCCAGATTCTTATGAATTAAATTCAATTTCTAAATAGCAATTTCAACAGTATGGCAGTTTGGCGTAAGTTAAGGTTAGCCAAAAGTGTGTACGGAATGTTTTATTCCTTTTGAGGTTTTATCTAGCACGACCGTTGCAAAAACTAAATTTCACGCAACCTTCTCATCTGACTTTACTCGACAAAATGTGTGAATATTTTTCCACTAGGTGTATTATATCTACACTTATAATAAATCTCTTTTTAGGGTTCCGATACCTCAAAAGGAAAAAACGGAACCCTTATAGGATCACTCGGTTGTCTGTCTGTCCGTCTGTCACAGCCGATTTGCTCCGAAACTACTGGACCGATTGAGTTGAAATTTGGTGCACATATGTAAATTGGTGACCCAAAGATGGACGCGTAAAGTAAATTAATTAATTCTGAACAAGGGGGGCACTTTTGGGGGGTAAACTGGATAATTTAAAAAAAAAGTTTCGCAAACTGTATTGTGTGATATATCAAATGAAAGGGGTTGTTGTAAGCATGTCAGATATATATTTTTTATAATTTTAGCATAAACAGATTTAAAGTAATTTAGGAAAAAAGACGAAAATTGACCATTCCCCCTTATCTCCGAAACTACTGGGATTAAAATTCTGAAAAAAATATGGAAAATAGTTCCTTGCCTAAAGATTACAGGAAAACCTATAAGAAGTTTGAGTATTCAAAAACACTTATGAAATTTAGATTATATACGGAACCCTCACCACGCGAGTTGAACTCGCACTTGTTCGGTTTTTTTATTTATCAATTGCTACAAAAATAAATTTGATTTAACATGATTTGATTTAATACTGGCTATTTGGAACCTGCGTGAGCAGTGCAAATGCAAAGTAGGTACAGAAAAAAAATCGTTTGCGGTATTTTCCATAAATATTTGTAGCTAATTTCACTATTGTCGTTCGACATCACGTGTTTTATTAATTTTATATCAACCAGTGATAAACTCAGGTAGAGAAGAAGGTCAATATATAATATTGAATGCTGCAGAAAATACTCAGCGAACATGTATGTCCTACCCAATCTTACTACTAAACGTTTAACTACTTAATAGGTTATGCCTATTTAAAGTATTCTTATATTAGTCATTATAAATTGGTAATGTCTTAAATAATTAAAACATGTCAATGTATTATAAAAAAAAAGAATACAAGTCAAAAAATAACAATTTAACTTAAAAATGTGGAACGCTTCACGATTTTGCGTGTCATCCTTGCGCAGGGGCCATGCTAATCTTCTCTGTATCGTTCCAATTTTAGTATATGTACTGCCGAAGCAAGTACACTTAATAGGTTAAATTAGAACTGCATGCGTCTTTCTATATCCAAGAGAAAAAATACGTCTATTCCCACCACATTCCTATGCAAACGAAGCCACTGGTACGGTCAAGTGCAAAAATATGTATCGATTTAATCCTCTCATAAATATGTAAAGAAACCTTAATCCGCTGACATAAAAGCGATGGGACATATTTATGAGGAAGTTGCATGCACTCATATTTTTACACTTGATTGTACAGCTACTGTTATAATAATGTACCTACTTAATATAAACAACTACATACAGTTACTTAAGAGTTAAGTAGATTCAAATTATTTTTGCTGTTTTAAAGATTTTTAAACTCATAAAGATCGAACAATTGGGAATGGATGAAAATTTTAGAAGTGCCTGATCATTTTTTTGGTGATAGGAATAACCTTCCTTTTTTTTTTCAAGTGTATAGAGTGTCCCACTGCTGGGCAAAGGCCTCCCCTCTTGATTTCCACACGTCCCGATTCTGAGAAATCTCTGGCCAATCGTTGTGAAATATGTCCAGGTCATCCCGCCATCTCCGTCTCGGCCTGCCACGTCGTCGCCTTCCATCGTGCGGCACCCAGTCCGTGGCTAGTCTAGCCCACCTCTGGGGATGCATGCGGCAGACGTGGCCAGCCCATTCCCATTTCAGCTTGGCCTTCCTTAATACCAGAAAATAGTTTCAGAGTTTTCAGCTCTGTCAATTATTTTTGAAAAATATAAACAGTTTCCTCACTTACATTTTGGGTCAAGGACGGCATTTCCTAGATCCGTCTCATAATAGGAAAAAATATGTTAAATATCTGTGGTAAACTGACACTGGCAATAATGTTGACAGTTGCATGAGCTATATTTGTCATTACCAGTGTCAGTTTACCATTGATATGTAAAAAAAAAATACTATTGACCTCCACCGCAGATCGCGCCAGTGTGATTCAGGCCTTTATACTCTGCAGGTTAAACTTAACAGCCGATGTATCTGACCGCAACAAGAACACCATGTGTTTGGATTTGTCCGTGATCTTAGACGGGTAACAGAAGAAACTAACTGATCCTAACATTGTTACTGCGAGTCGTTTTATTTTGTTCGCGATACTAGGATAACTATCTTCCGCGTCTACACTGAGCTTTAATTTTCAGTTCACACAGGATATACTGGCCGATTTAAGGAATTTGGAAAATGTATATGCCTGTCATGTTAAGGGGTTCCAATGAGCAGAACGGGTTTATCTTGTGTAGTTTAGGAGTTCCCCTTATGCCTTTCAGTTCAATTGGATGTGGTAAAAAATAGTTTGCAAATTTTGAAGGGCAAGTTACCTACTTACCAGAAAATACAGAGTAAATAAAACTTTGTTATATACGAGTATATCGTGTATCTGTATATAGTGTATAGTATATAGTGTATCTGTATACTGTAGAACTCTGGACGTATGAAATAATT
The DNA here is from genome assembly GCA_932294315.1 of Epinotia nisella. Classification (NCBI taxonomy): domain Eukaryota; kingdom Metazoa; phylum Arthropoda; class Insecta; order Lepidoptera; family Tortricidae; genus Epinotia; species Epinotia nisella. The sequence continues at coordinate 11,808,193 of OW028682.1, read as the reverse complement.
TTGGCCCAAACTGAACCGGAGTAATTCGTTCGCTTCGCTCGCTCGATTAATCATGGATTGTGACTACCCTAGACTTAACCTTTCGGATGTTTTGACACTGACGTTGCTGAACGATTATGAAATTTTTCGTTTCATTCATAAAGTCAATTTTCAATAGCACTTGTCAGTGCTAAGACATACGAAGGGTTAAGTAGATGTGAATGAACTTAACAGTAAACTCCACAAATGTGGCTCGAACGACGACCTGTGAATACACACGACGAGTGTCTCTTGATAAATTGAATAAGCAAATTAAATTGCTCTCAATTCTCAACCAACTTAATAGACCCTTTTTTGGGGAATTTCTGTAACAAAACAAGATTATATTGATTTAGCAGTTACGTTTTTATCCTGGAGCAAAATACTTGATGTTGTAAATAGAGTCAGATAGATAAAAGTTTTTTAGTGGGTATGATAGGTATAGGTAATTCACGCGACTCAAGCATTAAGGGGAAGTTTTGGAACTAAGTACCAAAACTAGCCGTCATAAATGACATGGAATACTATTCCAGAAATATTTTAAGGGGATAAAATGGGGAATGAAATTTAGTACAAAAGTTCCTAAGGACGAAGTCGCGGGCAAAAACTAGCATTAGTATCCCACTAATCTTACTAATATTATAAATGCGAATGTTTGAATGTTTCGATGTTTGTTACTCAATCACGCTTAAACGGCTCAACCGATTTGGATGTACTGAAGTCGCGGGCGGAAGCTAGTATATTATAAATCATTTCTGTTATATCTCAATGAATAACTCAAGATGATGATACACTTTGAGGATCGAAATTCTGTCTTTGACTTCACCCGAAGACAGATACATGTGTTGGTTTATATTTATTTAATTAGGCTCACAAAACAAGTTCAAGTCTATAGAATAATACAAATTATGCAATATGTCCGGATCTGCTGGTCGATCACGTAACGCATTGTACGCGCGTCAGGTAGATCTAAACGTCAATTTTTATATGGAAAAATGACCGCGCGTTCAATGCGTTACGTGATTACCCCTGTGGACTATAACTCAAAATATGTGTGCACAGAAATAATTATTATATATAAAATATATTTTTAGAGAATAGCCGTACAAGTTTAGTCGGAGGTTGTTAAACTACTAAATTATTTAATATGATGGGATGACAGTGAAACAATGAGATTATGTGTGATTATTGAGTGTCATCGGTTGAATATTCTCTTGTACAACTCCTGTGTCAGACGGGCAGCATCCATGATTTGTCAATTACATTTTTGGAAATAAAAAAACAAGACACTCGCGGGGTTTACAGATCACAGAGCCGCTAGTATATTATAAACCGTAAAAAATTCAAAAACAGACAATGGATGCCCTAACGCGCTAGTGTTCAAAAAATAACGGCATTTGCCTGTTTTGTATAATACTCGTATATAGTAACTAAAGACTTGGATGGTTTACCAGAAATAATCGGCACTTCAATTTTCCGACCGCTGACTCTAAAGTGAAACAATTTGTGCAATGCCCGGGCTTTATTACTTGCGAAACCAAGATTTTACTGCGTTTTCAAAGAACTAAGAGATTTACGTCCTGTTATTATTGCTGAACTTTCCTCGCTTCGCCACATCCACCACAGTTCAAGTCCGAATGAAAATTATACGAATGCAATTTTCTTATTTATGCGAGTTAAGTTTTGTTTTAATGTGACAGCTGGGTAGGTAGATAAAGTGGCCAGAATTCTCTAAAAATCACACCAGCCAGCCCGTTTCAAATACGTGTGAGTCATTTTGTATACAGCATGTATCTCCCAAACTGACAGCTAGAGCTCCCAAGGGTGTGTTGCGTAGAGAATGAAGGACCTGGGTTCGTCTCTAGCTATCGACACACCGAATAGGGATGTAAGACTTATTCACGAAAAAAGTAGCCACATGTTGTATAATTCAGGTTTTCAATATGGTTTTACTTTTTTAATTTTATAAAAAAGAAGGTATCTTTACCTATCGTTTTGAGTGGCGTTATCGATATTTATATCAGGTGCTATTAATTTTTGGACTAACTTTCGAAATCTCTGGATTGTAGGTAGTCTTAAATTTTGTAATTTTCACGTTTGGGCCATAGAGGTTATTTTTTATCCTTACACATAAGCTGCTTGATCGTAATTACACATTCTTTCGAAATATTTGCATGGTTTCACTATACAGCTGTTATCAAAGAATTTCGGATGCTACGTACATTGTAGCGCTCGTAGATCAATCGAGCTGCTACAGCACTGCTACGCCAAGCGTACCGCGTGCTACGAGCGCGTTGAATCAAATATAAAATATAGAGCATACATTTATAAACGTGCAATATAAGCCGATTCACTATCGTAAAGCTGCATACAGACGGTTCTACGTGGCGGCATGCATGAGCTGTACAAAGCTATAGGATAGAGGGAGATGGCGGATATGAAACAAGATCTCATCTGCCTCTCGCTCTATCTTATTGTTTCTTGCTGCTCGCGCAGTGCGCCACGCCGGCCTGTCCATCTAAAAAGTCTGGCTTATTCTGAGCGTGTTTGCGGAGCGCGGAAATGGACCCATGCTCACCCGCTGGCAGAGACTGCATGCAGTCATGTTTAGTTATAAGTATCTCTCTTTTTATATCATACTAACATTAGAAATAAGATTTCATTGTTTACTTACTATTTATGGACCTTAGTCTGAATTAAATGATTTTTATTTATTTATTTATTTAAGTGCTAATAGTAATAATGGAATGAAAAGTCCCTAGCACGGTCGACGTTAGTTGACTCACTATACAAACATAGTTTGGTTCTCATTTTAAAACGGCATACTGGAATAATAAAAGTTCTACGCGCTCTTTTTTCCGTTTTAATTTCTAGCAACAAAAACTAGTTTCCAACCTAGATATGATCATATTGTGTATACAAAGTTTAGTGTTATTCTCGCATATGTTGTTTTAAAATGCGAACCAAACTACGTTTATATGGAGTGTCGAGTGTCCAGGCGATCCTTAAGTTGAATATAAATAAACGACGATTTATGAGATTGTTGACTTTATCTCTCACTTGTCATTAATTTTTTGTCGCGCAGTGAACGCTAAACCTTTGGATAATTTTATAGAGTGGACAGTAGAAAAGATAAAACTCCGCGTCTAATACTTCTGATATGCCCAAATTAGGATTCTATCTCCTGTGATATGTTACTACTATTCTGCTATTAAGTAGAAGGTTTTGTCACAAATGAAGATTAGGTTAGGTAACCCAAAAGCCGAGACTGATTTATCTCGGGTTTTGGGTTACCTAACCCAAAACCCGAGATAAATAAGAAAGTCACAGTTCTTAAGTTGACCCACCAAGGAATTTTATAAATGCTCACCCATAAACATGCATCCAAACACAGCATCCGTTCCTTTACGTCAGTGTTTTTCAACCTGGTCGCGACCTCCTGAGGGGTCGCGTAGTTTCTTCTAGGGGTCCGCGAACTTGTAAGGGGTACTTGCAAGTTAAAACATGTAGGAAACATGTATGTATCTATTTTTTTAGTAAAATAGAAAATATAGTCTAAGAACAGCGCAGAGTGGGGGGTTGCGAAATATTATCTAACTGTACGGGGCTCATGAATGAGGTTGAAAAAGACTGCTTTACGTGAATATAAAAGCCACCGAATATCACTAATCTAATGATTAGTGATATTCGGTGGCTTTTATTCGGTTAAGTGCTAATGCACTAGACCAATCTGGTGAGATGGCTACCTTTTAAGGTAGGTAACATTCGACCAACTAATGGCAGGGTGGAATGTGGTTTACTCTGCTCCGAAACTATTCGAAGATGTAGGATGTAGGTAAATTCTCGAAATCAGAGTGGTAGAATAATCGAAACTATTGACATATACTTAGTTATGTACTACGGGAAAAAAGGTTTGAAAAATATTTATTAATTTATAATAGCGTGTTTTTTGTTTATTTCGTTTTAAAACGTTATTCTAAGAAGAGATTCAAGAATCCTACAAACATTTCAACTGGAACTAGTTATATAGATTTAATTGAAGCGTTCATTTGTATGATTTATCTGAAATATTATACAGCAAATATAGATTTACCAGAGTAAAGATTAAAACATTCATTAATATTTTTTCCAACGTTTCAGGAGCTAAAGTTAAAGTTATAATTTTTTTGATGACTGATGTTTTGTTGGAATTTGACTTTAGGTAATTATTTAAATGACGGCACAAATCATCATTTAACTAATTACATTGAAAAATCTGCTATTACTAATTATTTCCTGTATTTTTTTCCATACTGGTTGTCAATAAAATTACTGGACTATAATTGAATGGATGTCATCTCTATCTGCTAGTTTTTTATTTTATCCATTCCGCATCTAGACACGGAGATGAGGGCTTGACTTTGATATCTATTCTGTTCCATTCTGATTCGAATTCGATTGAAAGACGGAGAAAGATTAACATTTTACAACCCCATATGATAAATTTGCGGATGGAACGGCTTAGATAAACATTAAAGTATATCATGTTTGGTTTGTATTCCAATGAGGATGCGATTGGTCAAGTATCGTTTCTTTTACGTCACACCCGGCCATTAAGTGGCAATTACTACCCGATTTTTTTTGTTTTACTGCCCTAGTATATGAGTACCTAATGTTCAGTAAAGTGTAAAAATATGGGTACATACAACTTACTCATATGTCCCCTCGCTCTCATGTCAGCGGATTAAGGTTTCGGTACATATTTATGAGAGGATTAAATCGACACATCCGCCTTAGCAAGTTTCGGGGTGACCCTATGGTTCACTGGTAGAGAATACTTTGTGGCATTAAGTCCGCCATTTGCACTTTTTTTATTTGTGTACATAAATAAATAGGTGCATATTTTTGCATTTGCCTGTACTATATAGTATAATATAAAATAATCTGAACCCTATTCGCTGGTGATACGAGTACCTGGTCTATTGGTGGAAATACACTTCGGGCATTACCTAATGAATCTGTGGACAAAACATAAACTTTTTATGTACCAAGTTTTTCCATATGCAAAATATTAAAAGGGTTCATATAACAGCTGAAAGCTTCACGTTTTATGGCTCATTTGTAGCAAAAGACGCGGTGTTGTTTTACAACTTCTGACAAATCGGAGACTTTCAAATGTTCCGCCTTTTTTGGTACTTTTCTAATTACCTCCATAATAATATATCTAGGTCATCCCATATATCATTAGACGCTAGAATATCAAAGAGTCCGTGTTTTACAATAGGCACTACATGATTGTTAAAGTTCAAACACTAATTAATTATAGAAATAATAGTTATTTTACAAAGTTGCAGAACAAAAGTGGTTCAGTTTGACTAGCAGAATATACCTAATCTTGAATTTAAAGCCCCCAAGTCATTAGCACGGTGTATATGCCCTTTCCGAGATGGCAGCTTGGGTTCAAACTAGGCTTAATGGACTGGACGTACATAAAATTATGCTAAAAATCCTACCTTGCCTCATCAGCAACTTTCAAAAATACTCCGTTAGTACTAAGTTAGTAGCGAAATGGAAACAAGTGACGACATAGTGTTTAATGGAAAAACAGCTTCTATGTATTATCTTAATGTACGAGAATTTAAAAATCTTTAAAATAGGATTTAAGCATGCATTAGTATTTGTAATGTATTTCGAGAATATTCTTAGGTTTTGATCAATGGTGATGTATGAATCATTTATTTTTACTATTGTCAAAAACTACCGGATTGAAATGACGATGGCAAAGTTGAACAGATTATAAACGTCTTATTACTTAAGTCAAGTTTAGTAAATCTAGTACTAAACATGTAAATCTCTTATGCTTAGATTTTTGATAAGATGAATCCGCTAATAAAATAAATAAGCAAACTTAGTAGACAAGTCAGTGTCGCTGGTAAATACACCTATTTATTTTTATAGAAGGGCGAGGTTGCAGCGGACTAGGTACCTTCAAATTATGTCACGAAGAGAATTCAGTCGTAAAAGTTAATAACTTTTTGTTGTACGACTTTGGTTCTGTTTTTTCTCCTTCGTAACTACAAGAATACTTTATAGGTATGAACGCATAACAAACTTAATTATGAACATGCGTCGTAAAGCATCTTTTTCGTTGCAGTTTTTAATGTAAATGAAACTGTAGTAGTTTATTTTTGGAATACAGGAAGCTCATTATCATGTACTTATATTTAATCTCAGAGAAAAATATATGTTTTATATTAAGTATGTTATTTGCGACATGATTTTTATAATCATAAATGGGAGTAGGTAGGTAGTAGTAGTATGTCGGCTGACATAAGAGCTATGGGACATATTTATGAGAAATTGTATGTAGGTACCCATATTTTAACACTTGACTGTACCTAACATATGTATCAAGTAGTGTAATAATTCATGTTTACATCGGCTGTATCACGCGAGGCAAGAATACAAAGTTTTAAAGAGCTCTCGAGTTACTTTAGGACTTTATATATTTTGTCATCGAACATTTTGCTCAATTTGAAAACGTTACCGACATCTCTATCCGTATTATTCGTTAATATTAATGTATAAACCTGCCCAGCTAGCATGAAAGGTTTTCAATGGTCGTCTTCACTGTTGTCAGTATTACCAAGTGTGGTAGCAGTCTTTGCAGATTTACAAATTTATGGTATTGGCAACAATTTGACCACCGAGGGCAGTGAAAAGCTCCGATAAGTGCCCGCCTAGTACATAGGTAACAGCGAAAATATAATCTAGAACCCAGAAACTAAGTGCCGACATTAAAGTAGGCATTGCCTAATAAAATTTAAAATACAGGACAAAAACAAAAACGAAACCGTAATTATGCATGAGCAGCCTTAAACTAAAAGTCAAAACATTCTCGTTTATATCAAAAAGAGTCAAGGGATACTGTCACTAGAAACCTTGCAGTACTCTAAGATACAGCTATTAAAATGGTAATTAACCTTCTTTTTGTACGTGAGTGATGCCACTGGATTTTTCATTATAAAGGACTCAATTTGCATAATTACGAGTATGCTGCCACCAAAACTTTCATTTACGTGTACACGTCACTGTGAGTTAGGTATACTATATAGATATTCGTAATGTGTCTGTGCACTTGAATGATACATTTCGACAAGGGCCGCGATTCCAGCGTCTTGATGACATATGCGGACGTTCTTAGGATATTACATTTCTTTGATGGCGGTCATTCTGCGTTTGAAAGGCAGAAACTTGAAATCGTTAATATCCCTGTGACATGCCTGTAGGAGATACATTTCGAACCTTGAATCGGGCTCTAACAGTAAAAAGAAGAATACAATGACAAGAAGTGATATTCGTTACTTATGATGTTTTATCTTTACTTTGAGAAAATTAATAAAACAATAGAAACATCCCAACCAACATAAATTAAAAATTGAAGCTTAAGATGGACATAAATTTATTGAGTTTCATGACATCTCGATGGTGTGTATGTATGTTGGGGATATTGTATCCATAGTTATTCTATTCGTGTAACAGTAAAAAATTCAAACGGCACAAACTGGAAAATAAAATAGATTTGGTTTCGACAGCCGTCGAAATATTTGTGGCTTGTCCAAGTCAATTAGTTTCAGTACACAAGTTAGTTCGTACTAAAATTGGAGCCTATATTTATGTTTGCCTGAAATACCATAAGAGGGAAATAAAATTAAATATATTTTAAGCATAAGTACTACATCTATCAGAGTTAGTGAATTAAATTTTCATTTATGTGGTAAACTGGGTAGACAATGAACTTAATACTGTCGCGAAAATTATTGTTTCTGTCTGGACTGGAATACACAGCTTAATACTTAAATGTTTTCTCCGTTTAGTGATGTTGAGATCTACATTATTTAAAGTCGCAGAAATACCCAGGTGGCTTAATGTCTACTTATTACGATCACATTTAGCTTAATACGCTTTAAAGTTAGTTGTGTAGTCGACGACGAAGATATTTATCTTTTATACCTTATCCCACCATAATACGGATACGGCTACAAATGTTTACGTTTAACTTAGACGTTGACTGTACGTGTTGCACAGAATTCTCAAACATCAATCTATTTAAATAGGAAGAACGATATAAACAAAAGGTAGCTCCAGTTTCGAATGGTATCTGATGGCACAGCTACAACGCATGTCTGATTTCTATTCATAGATGGAATGCATTCAGATGTATACAATTACGTTTATGAATATTTAATCAGCATAGTATTAGCATTGTATGGCATCATGTTGCGTGCGTCATCAAGATTGAGTTGGCGTCTCTACTGATTTGTTACCACTAGTTAGGTAAATTCTTTGTAGGTACCTAACAATAAGAAGCGCAACTGCAGTGTTTTATTAAAGGGAATAAACAGGTTCTAAAAAAACAAACAAGAATAAATTACAATGCGCAGATTTTCTTAATTTTTTTCAGTGACCAAAAAGCAAAATTGACATTATCTAGGTTTAGATCATCCGTATAAAACGCGACATAATAAATAGATGCAATGTGTACTTTGGTTTAGGGATGTTTTCTATAAACCCAGGCGACAATATTATGGCAAAACAAACGAAAACATTGTCAACCCCACACCCGAGGTTGACGTTACACGCCATACCTACTGTGTGAACATTTATTACCGTCAAGCCGCTAAGTACTCGGAGCCGTATGAAAATTCACATTCCACTCGCTAACGCACCCTAAACTTACGAGAAACTTCGACCGAACCACTTTTAGCCCCTTTATGTACATGACAATAGCCACAAATTTCGCTTGAGTGAAAAAAGAATTTGGTAAACAGGGTTGTCACTGAGCTGCGAAAGAATAGGTGAAAGTAGGGTTTTAGGTATAAGTTGTTTATTATAATACCTAGTATATTTTTAATTGAACACTATGTCTATGCCCCTGTCGCGGCTACAACGAGCTGTTTGACCTTATAAAACATTGTAGAGGCTTTTAAGTCGTCGCATTTTGAAAGTGCTAATATTAGACTTCGCTAATTATCATGATAACGGAAGATTATGATTAACATTAACTAAATTAAATTAAAACTAAGTTAAATCTAAAAAAGGCCCTCGAGGCATTGTACCAAGGATGCTGGCGGCATTTCCTCGCTGAATTGCAATGCTGATCCGTTGCGCGAGAAAGCCGCCAGCTCTTCGGTCACCAGTTACATCGACCAGACGTTTCGCGATTTCTGCAAATAACTTATACGCACTGGGACCCCACGGACCGAGGGTCTCGACGCCAAAGGGTACAAAGTCGTACTCTCTGCCGAGGCCTGTATATTTATTACATTTCAGATTTTCGGCGTTTTCCGCCGCTGAACCCGCTTTAGAAGTAGTCCGTTGGAGGTGAGACGGCGCCAGTGTGTCTACACATGTAGCGTCCCACACAAGCATCCGTCCCAGCCTCCACGGAACCAGAACACACCATCAGGTATATTGCCATCATCTCTAACAAAGCCAGGCGGCTCAAGAAGAGCAGGCACATTGATGCTGGCAAGAGACCGGCGGATTATGTCATTAAGTGTCGGTCTTGAAAAGCGACCTGCACTTTTTTGACAACAAAGTCCGTGGTGACCCGTGATCATGATAATTAGGGAAGTCCAAAGTTAGCTAATTTGTATCAAGACCGAAGATCGACCGAAAGCAGATTTAATCTACAAAATTAATATTTTTACCGTCTCTAAATTTTAGCTTGACGAATGTTAATTTAACTTCAAATTATTTCTACAAGATAAACAATTTCCCGTTTTAATAGCAAAGCTGTAAGAATCTCAACGCACATTAAGGTTCGTCTAATGGTTAAAGTTTGCAGCAATACTATATACCTATCGGACCAGAGGGCTCTGCGCGTAATCCGCAATAATAACACTGGGGGCTCATAGAAGATTATGTCTGCTAGTGCCAGTGCCATGCAACAAAGAGCAATTCCGGGTAGCTGTCTTTGAGGCGGGTTGGAATTTATACCTAACTTGATTAGATGTGGATAGCATTGTGCAGTGCATGTTAATAGTAAAATAATCACCTAGGGCGATAAAATAGAGAATGTATCAGATCGCAGGTATTTAACGCCAAAGCCGAAGGTAAAAGGTAGGCAGTGAGTACAAAATTTTACGTCTCTACCTGGCCAGGAATTGCTAGAAGGTAAACAACCTAGTGCTTGACACTTTCTATATACTAGTGGCTAGGTATGTGAGCTGTAGAACTCGCTTTTAACTATCTATTTTTTGGGAAAATTAAAATAAAAGACATAAAAAAATCTATATCATTTTCGAACCTACTCACAAAATTTCAGGAGAATCGGTTGTGAAATGTGACCTGTAGAGGAGTTCAGCTGGACAGCTGCCCGGCATGTCCATAAGACAGAATTTTGACCTAAGCTAAAACAGAGATCACTGTGTGTCAACTATTGGAATACAGGTTTCAGCCATGAAGTTTGAAGAAATCAGTTTATAAGGACATAAATATCTGTACACGTTTTTATGACATTGACAATAAAGTCCTGTACATATATTTATGTCCCTATTTATGTAGTAATAATACCCCTATTTATGTATGTATGTATGTAATAATACCCCTGACTGTACAAAACATACAGTAGATTTGAGAACCACCTTCTTTTTAAAGTAACTGATGGTAGTAATAGTAGATAAATGCCAAATATCATTAAGTACCTAGTGGTACGTTCGTTTTTACTGTAATCCAGCGTAATTTTAAACGAATTGCTATTGCCTAAATCAGGGGTTTTCAAAGTGGGGGGCGCCCCCCCCTAGGGGGATAGAAACAGAAACAAAGGGACAGTATGGTGCTTTGAAGATGAGCCGACTCCAACAAAATGTCGCCGAGCACGAAGTACACAGAAACAAAAATAGTTGCCTCATTTTTCTGCAAGATGAGAAGGACATATTGCTACGATAGTGCTAGAAGGTCAAATGACAGTTAGTTTAGAATGGTATGTGACAGTTTGTGCCCCAAGGGTATTGTCAGCTTGGTGTGACAAGCGGCCGAAGTCAGGAACCCAGCACCTGCTTTGGCACCACGACAACGCTGCCCCGCACACTTTTCTGCTAGAACACTTGACTATTTCAGTTAAAAAAACGTTACTATTCTGCCCCATCTGCCATATTCCCCTGATCTGTGATTTATACCTTTTTCCAAAAATTAAAGAAAAATGGCTGGCTGCGTATAATTATGCAATTTCTGAGGTGTCTAAAGAAGATTGGTCATCAGAATTTTCAAAGGTCAAAAGTGTATTCGTGTTCACGGTGAATACTTCGAAAAAATAGATAACTGTAATAAAGAATAAACTCTGTAACTTTTGAGTATCTAATTTCTTTTGGCATGACCCTCGAATAATCAACTTGACATTAAAACTGGTGTGTAATATGAATCGATCCAAAAATTATGATAGGATTGAATCATAATGTTTAACGTCCTCAATAGATACTATTTTTTTTTTCATTGATAGCGTTTGATCCCTCTAGTAGGTATTGGCATATGTATCCTTATTATTTTAAAGTCACAAGGGTTTATCAATTGGAAATATGTTTTTGATATCACTGCTATAATGAAACATGATTGAATAATTGCAATCATGCTCTTACTACTACAGGTGATGATGATAATGATGATGTCCTCCCAGACTCGACGGTTACATCCTGACTAAATTAATCTAGAGTCGGGAAACATTACGTGCATGGTCTCGAGCGTGCCTTGCAAAATAGTATATTGTTTAACGAGGGGCGTAAGTGGAATATTGCGAACAATAGTCCATCAGAATGATGATTCCAGTTTGCGCGCCCAACTAGATTTGCTTAAACCAATCAGATCACACACAAACTGATAAAAACCATTACGCCCTAAGGCGTAATAAAGGTTATTGTATCTCTGTATGCCTTAGCGTTATCAAGTCCTTGACGAGCAAGTGTGATAAAAACAAATTTGGTTTTGGATGTACGCAAAGAGGTGCCTGTGCAGTGAAGCTGTCCGCTAGAGTTGTAAGTGTAGACGTAGAAGGGCTTGGGCCAAGTTTTACGAAGCTGGCGCTTGACGTCCAGATCTTCGAGGCGGACGCATTCGAACACCACCTGTCTGCCACCGGCATATCATGTCAGTTGTGGGAGGAACTTGTTACTCAGAGATTGGACTGGCGAACTGCTGTCAATACAGGTCGGGTACTACAGGTAGGTATACACTGCTGGGCACGGATACTTTCTCATGGAATGGGCTGTAGTCCCGACACTGGCCCATTAGCAAGCATAATGCCCAAACAAACAAATAAATATGAAATAAAATAACATCTCGAATCTCGATAGAGCACCTAAGAAATACTTAGTTGGTACTATCAGCTTACATTTTAGAAAATTAAAAAGAGAACTGGCACGAACCGTGAATAAATAGGTAGGTACATTATTTTGTGACGAAATAAATTAAATTAGGGTATAAGTAAACATTTTAGCATCTCATTTTATCGTAGCAAATGTGTTATGACAATGTAATAAATAATAGATACCTATTACCAGCTAAGAGGCCCTACTTAACCTGGAGTGAAATTCTCTAAAATAATTATATCTTTCATGACGGCGTCGTAAGACTTCAACTCACTGGTCACCTCACCTGTCACCTCATGCTAAACGCCTAATGTGACAGCCGAGATAATCTTACCCCGGTACGTCACATGTCTTTAATTTGTCAAAATATGGGCTTTGTACATGTTATTTCACACACAATATTTAGCAAATATTTATTGTAACTGATTTGTTAATTTATGTTTGATTATAAGCCACTTAAACTACCTAAATTAAAATACTTTTGACACATGCTTTCCGTCGATGTGTGTATCGATAACTAGAACACCACTACTGGTAGGCACTTATCACATAATTTGGCCCTAGTGTGTTTTGTTACTGGAAGAAAAACATTTGGTATTTGTGTAGGTGCCAGTCTTATGAAGCAGGGATGTTGCGGATGAGTATTTTTAGACATCCGCGTATGCAGATATTTCGAGCCTCACATCCGCAGATGCGGATGCGAATGGGGATTTTGGAAACAAATACTCAAAAACGTAAATAAACAACGTGCGTTTATGATATCACGCAGTTTTTAATATATCAGACGACACTCGCCGCGCCGTGTCCCTTTCTTGTCGAGACATGTACTTTTGCGGAGCTCTGCAACATCCCTGTTATGAAGCAAGTGTAGGTACATAACAAAGAACCGAAATTATCAACCTGAGTGTCTAATTTTAAACCGTCTTTTGTCTTGATCAAGTGCGCCCGTCAAACCAATAGTAGGTACCTATTTCACTTACATCAATTTAACAGCTCATCGAAGTGAGGGGAGAACAATTTAACCCTCTACGTCGATAATAGTGTAATCCGATTAGTGAAATTAGTTCCAAGTTTGCCGGCCAGCCCGTGCTCTTGCCAGACGTGGCGTTAACATATACCTACGTAGGTACCTACCTATATATCCATGTCGATGTATAAATTTATTTACTGTCATGAGTATTGCGATACAGCGTGGGTGTTTTTCAGTTAGCAAGGAATCAGTAACATAATTGGAAAAGTAAAGCCTACAGCTTCTTTAGGGTTCCAACCCCAAAGGGTAAAACGGGAACCCTATTACTAAGACTCCGCTGTCAGTGCATCTGTATGTCTGTCTGTCCGTCTGTCACCAGGCTGTACCTCATAAACCGCGATAGTTACACAGTTGAAATTTTCACAGATGATGTATTTCTGTTGCCGCTATAACAACAAATACTAAAGAGCAGAATAAAATAAATATTTAACGGGACTTCCATACAACAAACGTGGTTTTTTTGCCGTTTTTATAGATAATGGTACGGATTCCTTCGTGCGTGAGTCCGACTCGCACGTGGCCGGTTTTTTTGCTACTAAATGACTAACTATTTATTTATCAAGATCTAGGTGTTATTACATCTGATACGGTTACAAACTTGAGCCAAGGAAAACATTCAGTGATGTATCACTAAGTTTTAATTTTTAAAGGTAAACAACACTTGCAATGAAGAATACACAACAAGCATTACTTCAAATACTTTGTAAATAAAAACTAGCTACCTGTCACGTACACTATCTACAAAAATCTATCTAGATAAAATAATATAAGCCTTCATATAATTTCTAATATCGTCTAAATTTTGTTTGAAACTTGTAATCTTTTAGAGTTTCATATTTTATCATCTAATAAGGTGTTCCGGAGAGCTAAAAGCTAACAAAAAGTGAATAAACACTCCAATTTATCCCGACTCCAATCACCCCGGGCATCCTTATCAAGTTTTAGTTTATTTTGTCAAGTTAGTAGTTGCTCGGGGTTCCCATTGGAACTAAACCGTCTCGCAACTCGCCTTGTTTTTATTACATTAGCATAAATTAAGGTGAAACAAAAACCTCTTTGGTATATATATATTCTTGCATTATCTACCTATTTACCAAATCGATGCCCTAAATTTCGGTTTATTGCATTAAAGCGAAAACCCAAAAACTGAATTGAACTGGCTTTGGCTGGCACCAGACAATATGACTCGGATACATGCCACGGAGTAACGTGGGTCATCCTTAAAAAAACAGTATATACACGCACGAGCGGTTTTCAAAAAAAGTGTACATGATATTTTTTTTTTCAAAATTTGATTTTTCTTACTTAGAATCGTTGATACTATAGATCCTCATATAAGGAAAAAATTGTCCCAGATTTTACTATGTAAGTTCTTCCAGTGCGTCACCACCATATAAATAAAAAACAGATTGCCTACAAAAATGTCCGACGATCTGAAATGGAATATTTGGGACCCCTTTTTCTTGTATGAGGATCGATAGTATCAAATCAACGATTCTGAGGTACACTTTTCACACCCACACACACACACACACACACACACACACACACACACACACACACACACACACATACACACACACATGCCCGCACGCACGCACGCACTCACGCACGCACGCACGCACGCGCACACACACACACACACCACAAACACATACACACGCGCGCACACACACACACACACACACACACACACACACACACACACACACACACACACACACACACACACACACACACACACACGTTTTTTCGTTCGCTACCGCAGTTCAGTGCAATCATTATTCTTTAGGTACAGTATTTACTTCCTCCCGCACTGAATATGTGTAATGATAATGATAAATTATAATGATAATTGAGATTTGATTTGGTTTGATAGACAGTTTTTAAATCAATTTATTTGAAAATTCGTGAAAAGTAACACAGGAGACAGAAAATGTGTGGGTGAAAAGTTTGGTTGATCCGTCTACTAACATTCTTGATTAAATAGTATAAAGGGAATCCTTATACGCAGAGAAAATACGGAATAACGAGCATAGTCAACGTATCAGTTACCAGTCACATTAATCGCGCGGCTGAATCAAAAAGAAGTTCCAAGATCAGGAAAAGATTCCTGTCTACGGAGTGCTCAAGTAATTTGCATATTCCTTTTGAAATCCCTTGCGCACTTTAGCTGGCGTGATCTGCATGTATTTGATTTGTGGCATGTGTTCGTTAACTTCGGGTTAGTAATTCGAAGTGTTACGTTGTATTTATTGCATCGCAACAAAGGCGTTTACTCTGTAGGCCAAACCTACAGACTGACTGAGTGATTCTTGATAAAAATGTCTCCATCATTCAAAATCAAAATGATCGTGTGATATGATACGATCACATATCGCAAATAGAATACCGGCTGGGTGACCCGAGCATTACTGTCGTGTCGTTGATAATAGTTTTTTGTTTATAGCATCGGATGGAATCTCTCGCATCGCCGTGTCTCTCCTCGATGGTCGAAAATGTGTTTAAGTCGGATCAAATTGCAATTCTTTTGCATGGGAATGTGGTGGGAATAAACTTATTTCTTCTCTTGGACATAGAAGGGCACATGCAGTTCTAATTTAAACTATTAAATAGATAAAAGTTTAGTAGATGTTTGTGGCAATAGATTAAACGGGTAGGACGTAGACTGCAGCATCCAATGAATAAAACACGTGATGACAAATGACAATTGGTCTGCTAAATGGTGGCCAACCAGCCTCCGACGGCGTGACCTGCTGGTCGACCACGTAACGCATTGTATGTACGTTATGTAGATCTAAATGTCACTTTTTGTAGGGGAAAATGTTGAGTTGTCCTAACGCACGTTCGAAACGTAACGTGATCAACCCTCAGAAGGGTAATCACGTAACACGTTTTTTTTTTGATAACGCAATGAGTGGGAGAGACACACTAAGACAAAGTGAGTAGCTTTCGGCTCGTTTCCGTCTTATCTATGGTTGACTCAAAAACCGTCTCTACATATAGTGACTTACAACATAGAATTAAATTTTATTTAGCAAAGCTTTGGAAGAAATTAGTCAAGATATGTATACATATAGGTACGGAACGTGAGACGTCCTACAGCGTCATGGGTTTCGTGAACCACCGGATTGAAATTATTAATATTTGATAGTTATGACGATCCCGCCATATTTTGACGTCACTGACAGCTGACAGATACCTATTATATAGGGTGATTTAGGAGTCGTGGAGCAAGAATGACCAAAAGCGAATAAGATGGTCATACGTATATTTCGACACTCTCAAGGGAATCAAAGTTTATATGGTACTTTCCGTTGACCTAGAACTATGAAAAAAAAAAGAAAAAACCAAAACACATGTTTACTCCAGATTTACTTTTTAAGATATTTCACGATATAATTTTTACTTTGTATTTGTGATATTTTTAAACTCCTACCTTACCTACCTACCTACTGCCACCACGCATCAAACCAGTTATCGCTAAGTAAACAAAAAGCTCAGAAATAAACAAAGTTTGCAAAAAAACAGCATGTTTACGCTGTTTCATCGAACCAACTGAAAGCAGCATTAAAACGCAGGTAAACTTCGTCAATGTAAACACATCTAAAATTTACGTTATAGAAACCCTATGACCCCTACGACAAGCCGTGTTGTGGTTTACGGATGAGGTTATCGCTTGGCACTGACATATAGTTAGCTTAAGTACAATATAAACACATAATTTTACTCTTTCACACCTGCTATTCAGACAAGAGTCGTTGCTCTCTAATGCTGAGGGATTAAAATTTTCCTAAAAGTGTGAAAAACAGTTTTCTCAAATATGCAATGAAATGTCGTCCTTACGTGCGTTATAACAGGCTTCAAAGTATCACGTTTCGGGCGGAACAACTCGAGAGAACTGTAAAGGAATTTCATACAAAATTGAAGGCCTAGGCCGGTAAGTAATTTTTTTTAAATTTTAATTTTAACATGGCGTCTGTGTTCATCAACAGGCTAAACAGCTGAATTCAATTTTTTTATTTTTTCTAGTGGCTGAATGGTTATCGGACCAAAAATATCCGCGTTAATGCCTATTACACACGAACCTTTATTAAGAATACAAATCTGTATGATTCAGTGTGTTTGATGAATAAATTAAGAATATTATCTAACGTAAGTCACCAGAGGCCATAGACAATATTTAAAATCCTCTGCATTTATTTTATTCATTATAGAAATTAAGATTCTTATTATCAGGTCATGTATAATGGCCCTAATAGGGTCTATTCGAACGCTACACACGCGAAATATGGACGACTTTCGTAAAAAAAACGTTAAGTATGGAGGGATTGGAGGGAAAATTAATGTACTATTTTGAGTGGTGTATTGTTTTATTTCATTGCATATGTTTGAGAAAAGCACTATACATGCCTCGCCGTGAAAAGGGCTTGCCAGCTTCGTATCACTATCCGGCCTCCCTACGGTCGGCCGTTTATACCTACTGACCCGGCAAGCCCTTCTTTCCCGGCGTCTGCAGTAATGTACTAATGTGTCACTTCACTCGGTCGCAAAATTATTTCCGTCTTCGGATGTAAACACTTAAATCCCTCGTTACGCTCAAAATTCTACGTTAGAACATTTCGCTTCACTTGGGACTCAATAATATATACCGCCCTCGCCATAATTATATATTATTGCTCCTTTGAAACACAATCTACTATTATCGTACACCAACAAAGAGACTTTAGCAAAACCAAAGGCATACAACTTTTACAATGGTAACAATAACCAACAAAATGTGTAAAAATTTAGTTTCTATGACCGCACAATGATATGTAAAAAAATCATTAAAAAGATAATTTCAAATGCAAGTTTTTAGAAATCCATATCCGTAGTGTAAATTAATAACCCTAAAAATGACTTTTTTTCATAAGTACTTAGGTAACAAGACTGTCTAACAAGTTACGAAAAAGCACTTACTTACTATGTCCTATTAGAAATTAGCAAAATTGTCACGTCATCTGCTGCACTTCTTGGATGCTCGGTGTAGTGTAATTATTATTTATTACTCAAGTACGGTAATCTTGCCGGGGAAACATGCATGCAGTACCTACTCTTGCCTCTTTAATGTTAGAAAGTTTATCCATAATTAATGGAATATGCTGCCAAGGAAAAGAGGATTTAAGACAACGCTAATTTTGTTAATGCTACTAAAAGCATCACGCTGTTGAAAGTGGCTACTATAAAATAGGTAGGTAACTGAAGAGATACAGTAAAATACCTATCAAAAAGTAAAATTACACGGGTTGTATTTTAATTTATTGAATTTTCTAAAATTACTTCCCGCGGTACTCACAGTTGCAGTTAAACTTCTTTGTTCATATTTTACATAAACACACACTGCAATGAACTTGCGTCTTCATCTATTCAATAATTACTTACAAAAATCAATCGATTATTATAGAATAGAATAGAATAAATTTATTTTGTAACAACAACATTAAAAAGAACACATCATTAGAAAGGTTAGAATACACTCCGTAGTCTAATTTCCTACCCCATTCACCTGTTTTGGAAGTTTTATTCACTTTACTTAATAAAACGTAGAAAATAAGAGTTAGGTCGTTGTTACCTTGACGGTTAACGGCGCGGTCTCCGCGACTTAAGTTGTCCAAACACAAAGACACGTAAGTACTAATGGTCGCCTGACAGTCCGAGTATACCTAATAAATAAGGCTTTACGATGTATGATGGTAACGACCGTTCGAAATGCCAATAAACTGAGGCACTATATAAAAAATGCTCTCAAAGAATTTAAGCCAAAAATTCCCAATAAAAAGTGCTCCACTTTTTACCGCGGAAAGCATTCCATCCCACAAAGCGTCGAAATAATGCGGACAGAGGCCCGTCTCTTGCGGCATACGTGGGCCCCGCACAATTATTCCATTTTCATTCCAACTAAGGCTTTCATTCTAGAATCGTTTAGTTTCGACGACGTCGTCGGTAGCGATTTTACAGTATACGTGGGGTGACGTGGGGAAAAGAGGTAAGTGAAACTGTATAGGTAGTTATAAAAACGTCGAAAAGTTTTCCGTCCATAAAATTCGCTAATCAATTTTCATATTAAGTATAGTTTATACTTGTCGGAAGCAAAGAGTGTCTACCAAGAGAACATTCATTCAATTTGAGTATATTCTAACTAGATATACTCATTGCCACTTCAAGTAGCGGGAAATAACACTTCTGCTGCGGTAGGAACCGCATTCAAGGCCTAGCCTATGACTTATGCCTCTACGAGCGACTACCACTGCAGGAGCCGTAGCATGGTTGGCCTTATCACGCGACAAGTGACAAGATAAGAGCGTCGACTCGTTCTATCGAACGGTGTCAGCCAGTGACGCACGCTCTATCCTATCACCTATCGATCGCGTGACAAGGCCAACCATGCTACGGCTCCAGGAGCCGTAGCATGGTTGGCCTTATCACGCGACAAGTGACAAGATAAGAGCGTCGTCTCGTTCTATCGAACGGTGTCAGCCAGTGACGCACGCTCTATCCTATCACCTATCACGTGACAAGGCCAACCATGCTAGGGCTCCAGAGTAGAAAAATGCTGCTACGCGTTACGGCGTACCATACAGAGTTGGCTTGGACTCGAATGGGTTGGGTACTAGGTATTCTAGGTTTTACATACAAAGAAAATTGAAACTTGGATAATTTTGTGCCACTTTCACATTAATATTCCTTGTAGTAAATAATATATGTACCTATAATATTGAATCACGACTTCAGGAAGCAAAGCGTCGCAATATTATAATGCTAATATTTTTCACTGTTGTTAAATGCAGTGAACGATATTTTTTTAAATCTCCGATTTTTAGATGTTTCATTGTACGCTGTTTCTCTCGTTATTCATTGTACTTCCTTAATGGCTAATTGGCTATCCCATCGATCGGAGGATATTTGAAAACTCATCCAGTAGCCTTTTTGTGCGACACAGAGGCAGTTCTTTATCTATAGGAGGATTTAGTACATGAAACAACCACGTTTGTTTATTGTTTTACAAAATATGGGCCAGTGATTGACCCTGTTCTCATCTGATGGTAAGTGACGACTAGCCCTAAGTACCTATTTATGATTTTTTATTTTACAAAATACTGATAAGTGATTGAGCCTATGCTTACCTGATGATCAGTGACGACTGGGTCTAAGATGAATCTCACTGGCGATATGTAGTTCTCCTACCGATTCCACAAAATTTAATTTAATGTCCATGATAGGTGCTTCTAGGTTTATGCCATTATTGTTTCTTCCTATTCGCAGTTCTGGCCAAAATGAATTCCGCACAACTGAATGTGACCACATTCGTTTTTCTGCACGGTCATTATTTTTACACAATCCTGTTTCTTCTTATTCGCGATTCTGCACAATATAAATTCCGCACTACTGAATTTGATCACTTTCGTTATTCTTCACTGTCATTATTTTTACAGAATCCCGTTTCTTCCTATTCGCGATTCTGCACAATATCAATTCCACGATTTCCACGCAACTAGATTTGATCACTTTCCTTATTCTTCACGTTTCGTCAAGGTGAGGTCTTCAGGTTTCGTCGGGTCAAGTATCAGTCTCCATGGGACTATTTTATTTGTATCATTACGTCTAGAACTTTAAACCTAAGGCACTTATAGCTTATGAATCCAGGCTCGCCTCTCGTGATGTCACCTCCAGCAAATTCTTCACAATACTGTTCATGCAATGACCAGTAAACTCTGACATAGAAAAGTACTCTGTGACTCTGACATTAGAGATGGAAGTGACATTTTAGAGAACGCGACATATACAACTTTTATCTTTGCTCTATAGCAGACAGAGGTGAAGGTGGACATACTTACCATAGAGATATAGTTTCGCTATGCACACTCAGCGTCAAATACTTTGTAGCATCCAAAGTAGTCAAATAGTTCGGTACACCATATATTTAGTATGGTGTGCCGAACTATTTGACCACTTTGACTGCTACAGAGTATTTGACGCTGAGTGTACAATATATACATTTCGGGGAAGTGTCGTGACATACATAGACTGCTAAAATAATATAGGTACCTTCCTTTTGGCTCTGCCGTAGTTGGGCAAAAAGAGGGCAAAAACAAAGATGGCATTGGCTTAATCGTTAGTTTAGTGTTGTTCTGAGTCAAGGATATTTTCTATTTATCTATACTTACTATTTAAGAATGTATTTATCTATATATCCTTGTTTATCGTCTAGAACCTATAGTACCTACAAGCTTTGCTTAGTTTGGGTCTGAGTAGGTCGTTTCGTGTAAGATTGTCAGCGCAATTTTTTTTAGATCATGTAGGTATTTATGTGCACCATGCGTGGGCGGTTCTATGGTCGCCTGACAGCACGCTTGCTGCGCCGAGACCAAGCTAGGCCTAATACTATATTATCAGGCTACTTACAATTGTCATTTGACAAATTTAACAATTCAACGTATGTATACATTGCTGGCTCGATAAGTAGGTATCTAATGATTGAGAGAGCAATGTACATAAAGTATTATCATTGTCAAGTTAAATAATAATATAATAATTATCGTAAAAAACGAACTCAAAATGTGTATTATACCCTCAAAATTTTATGAGCTTTCGAATGATACCCCACACACGTCCGTTACAATCCAAAAAAAATTGCCAATCCCTTTTTACTACCAAAACTGCCCCCTTAACGGGGGTTTACTCTTTTCTGACTTTATTTATGTGATTAGGCTATAAATTTATATATATATACCAAATTTCAGCTTCCTATGTCATACGGTCTTCAAGAAAACTGGCTGTGACCGACGCACAGACTCCGAGTGATCGCATAAGTTAGTGTTCCGTTGGACCAATTAAGGTACGGAACACTAAATATGGGCCCGTGTTATGTCGTCCCAAGCATCGTACGACTCGTGCGAAACGGATGACCTAAACAACACACAATTAACCGGACGGCTAACTACTGAGAACCATTACCAGTTTACTACAACGGAACTTGTGAGTACAGACCAGACAGAAGGAATACACATAATATGTGATAGGTACCTATCAGATATGTGTATTAAGTACATAGATAGTTAAGTAGGTACTTGAGCTTGCTTATGCATAATATACCTAGCAATAACTATATATTATATAGGTATCTCTTGTTTGTTTGTTGTGGAAACTAGGTGTAACTTTAGGTGCTAATAAGTAAACCTAGAAAAACTAGAACTAAATAAAAAGTTACAACACAGTTCCAGCCATAATTTAATTTAAACACGTACCTACCAGCTAAAATAACTGTGTACCTGAGCTACTGATGTGCCGACGGAGGTTCCTAAATTGCGAGTTTTTTCTGCAATTTAACATAGGACATTTTCGGAAATTTCGTATGGGAATTGAAACTTTCCATTTCCAAAATAGAAATTTCCTTTATTTCTTGTGAAACTTTCTAGAAATTTTAGAGAACTTTTCCAACTTTTTGGAAACTTTCCGCAATTTGCACGTCCGTAACCTGAGCCATCGTGACTAAGTAAGATTCAAATTCTGTGAGATTGTAGATTTGTAAGTTTGTATTGTACCTATAGGGGGGTAGAATTATAAAACAGATCGATACGGGCAAAGTTATTAAAATGCGTATACCTACACGACCTTAATGTTAAGGCAATAAAGTAGTATATACCTACATATTTTGTAACTTTAGCCGTATCGATCTCTTTGTAGTCGACTGTACATAGGTCTACTGAGTCGGGCGTATTTTAAATTTTCATTCCCAATAAGGAGTAATAAATTTAACCACCAACTCAACAATTTTTTGTTGTTCGTTGCCATGGTTACGTCCCCTGGGTCACTCTTTAAAACTATGATTTTATGGGGCTTAAATCTACAAACACGTGTTTTTGTTATATTGGTAAACCCATTCCATGGTGGGGGAAGTCCTTACCATGACCCAATATACAGTCAGCAGCAGAAGTAGCTAAGCGGGCCGGGTGTTTAAAATGACCTGCACACGACTTTATTCTTAAGAAATTAAGAGCGTGTGTAGGTTATTTTGAACACCCGACCCGCTTAGCTACTTCTGCTGCTGACTGTACCATACCCAATTTATAGTATTTTTTCTAAGAAACTCTATCACTGTTGTCTCCCGGCTTACCGGGACAGAATAACAACAAGAAAAAGTTGATTGACCCAACTAATAGTGACGTAGCCTTAAAGGTCTGCTAGACGGTCGCCAACACGCCCCTCCAACCGAGCGACCTTGGTCGGCCCCGACCGTTGTAGTATGAAATTTTGTTGGAAACAACTGTCTACACGGTCGGTGCGGACCAAGGTCGCTCGGTCGGAGGGGCGTGTTGGCGACCGTCTAGCACGGGCTTTACAATGAGATGCCTACACATCTACTTACATAATTTGCGGTAGCAATGTCACTATAGCTTTACTCGCCTGTGGCACTTGCAGAAAAATATTATATTTTCTAAACTTTCATATCTTTTTATAACTTTAATTATATTTTGTAATGTATACTTTATTACAATAATTTGATGGTTTACTATCCATTGAAACACTACGTTATCCATTTTAATACTTATTGACGCAACTAGCCTATTCCCATTCCATTAAGGTTAGACGGAGTAGGTAGTCATATTTTTTTTACTGCCTCTCACATCAGCTAATGCCAAGTTTACTATGCCCACCATCGTAGGCTGCGCTAGTGTGAAACAGGCTTCAGGGTGGCTTCAGGCCTTTACTTATTTGAAACCGATTTGAAACGAAGACGCAGGATTGGATTTGCCAGGCTTTTCAAAATTCGCGCTGTTATGATTATGACTTTGGGTTGCTTATGTAAAATATTTGTGAAATCCGCAGTGTACCAACATAACGGTACAACTGCAACTGTTGTTTTTATCGTACCTCAAATAGCATACGTCAAATGTGACAGGTCATTGATTCGTTCGTTCGTGGTACGTTCCGTAATCCATATTCCATTCATTCACGTGTAGTGAGAAAGCTTGGTTGTCATTGTCATCAAGTTTATTTTGTTTAATGTTAATTGTTTATCCGTATTATTTTGTAATGAATAATGTCAATAAGTGTTTTATAAGGTAGTTTACCGCTCACGCCATGTGCGACAGCGACGATGCCGCCGACCAGGAGCGCGGCGTGGATTTGACCGGGTTTCTGTTTGGCAACATCGATGAGAGGGGACAGTTGGAAGATGATGGACTCCTCGATGGGGACTCCAAACGGATGTTATCCTCGCTCACTCGGCTGGGGCTCGGCTCTATGCTATCAGAAGTGTTGGATGCTGAAGAAACAACTAAAGAAGAGGAGGAAAAAGGTATGTTGTTAAGATCAACTCAGTTCCTTAGATTTTTGAGATTCATTGCTTTTCTATTACGAATTCTAAAAACAGGTTAAAATTTATAATTATTACGAAACAAATTTAAGCTAAGAAACAATATTGAGTTAATTGTATCGGTATGTCGCTTTATACACTGCGATACTGAGATATCCAGAAGATTTCAACAGCACTCATAAACAGCAACCCATTTTGGGCATACAATATTAACTATAAGTATTCGTAACAAGCAGTTCATAATGTTTGTGGTTTGGACGTAAATATACAACTTTTGATCATTTAACCCTTTATTATGTTTGACAAGCACTATGTGGTCAATATAACGCCTCTGCCTGGAAAAGTGTTAATGTTTTATAAAATTGTTTTCAGATTACACAATTAAAAGTCCATCAGCTGTAGATTTTTTTGATATTGATGATGCTGCGGAGGATATTCAGGTAACATCTAATAAACAAGTAACGCTTGTATTGCTGCAATATGCTCATTACTAACTTTCGTCTTTAGGGAACACATTTTAACAACAACACTATGAGTGCAATGCGATTTATGTTTCACATGTGGAGAATAATTCTATGGAAACAGCTTTAACATATACATCACAGAATTGAAGCACCATTTATTTGTAATAGTTATATTTGTAATAACTGTTAACAAATTTGCAACAGTGAAATTACTAATGGTGAAAACTCATTATATTCTTCTGGTTCTGGTTGCCACATTACTATGAGTCACATTTAAAACATCATGAGTTGTTATAGGCAGTGCCACCAGAGTTTAAGTCACGCACCCAACAATATGTCATCTAATAACAGCGGGAATTTGAAATTATTGTTATTTTTTCTAACCAATAGCAAATTCAAAAGTGAATTGCAAGATAGACCAAAAAGTTTCTTTAAACAATATTGTTAAGTATTATTTACAAAAATACATTGTATTCAAACAAAACAGATAATAAAATATTTTGATCTATTTTACTTAATTATTTATAGATACCGATTTATGTACTTTTATTTCAATAAATGATAAATGTGTTATTTATATGAATGAATAAAGGTCAATATGCATAGGTATATGAATATAATATTAATCGTAAAAACCAAAGAGAGTAATAAATTGCCTTGTTTTTATTTATGTAGCTGTTAAAGTTTTTGGTTACCTGTATTTTCATTAATTTGTTATTTCGTTATCAAACCTCTTCAAAGATGGCTGAAGCAACAGGCACTTGTTACATCGTTGTTATACCTATTGACAACTGCATTTCCCACAAGATAAGAAAACATACAGATGCTTATTTGAATAACTACTGAAATATGGCGTTATACATATATTTAATTGTTTTTATTTACTCATTCATTTTATTCATTCACTTTTTTTGCAATCAGTACTTCATGTAGCTGTGTGTGTAATCATTCACTTCAACTCTCGTGGCACTATCTATACCATGTCTTGCTGTGTGTGTAATCATTCACTTCAACTCTCGTGGCATGTCTTCCTATCTGTATAAAGTGTAGAGACGAGTATTGCGTCAAGGGCTGCAGATCTATTTGATTTTTATAAATGCTGTAGATTTGTTGTTTGTATTACCTGGGTTCAGTGTTTTACCACTGGAAATGAGACCTCTTGGTCTTTAGATTTAATAAATTTAACTCATAGTCTTTTAGATTGAGTACATTTATCTCATGATCATCTATGATCTAATCACAAAAAATTATTTAAGAAATAGTATTTTTTAACAATATAAGCATAAGCATGATTGAATAACACATTGAAGCGTGTTTTGCAATCAACATAAAGATTGGATTTTGGGTTGTTGGTTCTATTTCGTCTATCTCTTCATTGCACATTGGATATCACACAGCATGATCATTTCATTCCATCAATCACATCTTATGCCCTTCACATCCAAACTTCGACCTTCATCACTGCCAATGTCACAAAATGGCTACCGCTACACAAAATGTGCTTGTCGGGCTAAATCCACTCAAGGTCCTGTTCTAACATTTGTGATTTGTGTTAACAATATTAGGAAACAGACACTATCACTAATCTGGCTGCACAACCGGGCACACAAACGGACACACAGATAGAAGTAAATAACGACTCTGAACCTATGGAAACATCTGACACAGCAATTGTGCCCTCCGAAGTAGATATTAAGAGTGATTGTCCACAGAGCGAATTGAAAGATGAAAATTGGAAGGATGGTGAGGGTATGTTTCAACAAGAGGAGCAGAGGGCTGGTGACGATGGCTATGAGGGAGACATGGAGGGGGATGGAGGGCTCATGCCTCCGCCTTCAACTATACCGTAAGTGTCTTTACTTTATTTAGCGTGCTCCGGTCATAGGTAAGTATGGGTCATGTTTTTATAAGCTCTGCACTGCACTGATATCATGACCGAGTTGAAAAAAAAAGAAAGAAAGAAGATACTTATTCACTACACAAAAGACACGCAGAGACAAAGGGGGGAGGGGTTTACGTCTGGTAAAAAGCATTTGCCCCTCTCACTTTCTGGTTTAAATAATACTCCAGGCAAAATACGATTTCGAAAAACATTAATTTATAATAGCGTTTTTTTTGTTTATTTCATTCTAAAACGTTATTCTAAGATGCTTTTATTCAAGAGTCCAACAAACTTTCCACCCGGAAGTAATTATATAGATTTAAATTAAACATTCATTGTCTTTCTTATTTTATTTATATTGAATATCTTAAAGCAAATGTAAATGAACCTAAATAAAGATAAAAAAATATATTCATATTTATCCGGACTTTTTAGGAGCTAATTAAATATTGATTTTTTTGATGTCTGATTTTTTGTTGGATTTTGCCTCTAGGTAACTATTTAATTGATAATATATCCGTTACATTAAAAAAATTAGCTATTATAAATTATTTCCAAATCTGTCATTTTTTCCATACAAGTTGTCAGTTCATTGCCTGGACTATAAAATAAGCTATTAGGTACAGTTGTGGGATGAAAAGTTTTGTCTTTTGGGCCTTAATTGTATTGAAATAAAGTCAAAAAGGACGAACTTTCATTCCTCGACTATACATTCGTGGCTTTCTCATATGGACGGGAGGGATTAGGCAGTAGTCCCCACACTGGCCAAGTGCGGGTTGGGGACTTCACATAATAATATTTTCGGTTGAATATTATTTGTCATTTACAGAGGTAGAACATTAAAGACTCAGATATCAGAAAATAAGAAATTAGAGACACCACTGGCAGCCATGTTGCCATCCAAATATGCGAACACTGATGTCACGGAGCTATTCCCAGACTTTAGGCCTGATAAAGTAAGTTAACATTTTCAGTAGGTAACATTGAATCTTCATTGTTTAAACAATGCTAGTTAAATATTTTTTAATGGAAATGTGTATATTTTTGTTTCATTGCAAAGAAGTCTTTTATTTTTGTTGATCCGAATCATATAAGATTTTTAAACCAGTTCTAGGACAGAACTTGTTTAAAATAGAATTGGTAGTATGACTTAAAAGCATTCAAGCTTACTGTCGCATGCATAGTAGTGAAGCCTAAAATACCGAAACACTCGACGAGCCAAAAACTCGAATCACTCGATGAATAGTGTCCTTGTACTGACGTTATAATAACCTCGTCCCTACATTGTGAGAACGTTATGCCCCAAATTCTTATTTCTACAGCTCATTTTAGTAAATAACAAATTTATATGAAATCTTCAGGTCCTACTTTTCTCCCGACTCTTCGGGCCAGGCAAGTTGTCAAGTCTGCCGCAAATATGGCGCTACGTTAAGAAGCGGCGGCGGCGGCGGCGCAGCGGCAGCACCAGCAGTGATACTCCGCAGCCGCCCGACCACACCGACGCGCAGTACGCGAGCGACGACGAGGACAAGTTCCTCAGGTGAATGCCAACGGCAGGAACTTGCCACTATACAACATGGATCGGAACCGGTTTTTTCGAAAATCCCCGAAGTAGTCTAATATTTTGAATTATTTTAGGCTCTTAATGTAGGGCTCTATCGTGTATTTAGGTAACATATTCGTTTTATTAGATTGCCCGATCAAAAATGATATAATAACCAAAGAACGAAATAATACCGGTTTAATTTGTATGGAGAAAATACCGGTATCCGATCCCTGCTATACAATACTCAGGACAAGCTATACGTGTTGCCACATTGAGGGACGGAAAGGCCCCCATGCAGCTTAATTAAGAACTGGTCTTAAAATGGCTGATGGCTTACCATAAACAACCTACTTAATTTGGGCGGTTAATGGTTTATTTGCCACAACTTCATACTAAATCAGTTGTGGCAAATAAAAAAAGTGGAACTATGACAAGAACAACGAATGATATTTCCCTTTATCACTTACCGAGATTTGTATGCTACCATCTCGCTTGGACCTGGTATTATTATTACCATAGCTTGTCCTGAGTAATATATAGGTTCATGTCACTCTACGTTAAATATGGCGCCGACAGCTGTCATTCCATAGAAACTTGTCAAACTCCATAAATTCGGACTTTAACCGAACACCTAAATGGCTCAACAATTATAGTCCGTGACCGTACATTGACGGCGTTTATGGAGCTCTCCTCCCATGGGCTTGGCCGTATTCGCTTTTGACAGGCTTCTCGAGACGATGGTATTTTACAAGGTTTTTACCAACTTGGATGTACCCTTGATTGTTGTTCCAAAATGCAGTAACGAAAATTGCTAAAAAAACACGGCATAAAAATGGAAAGGCGGCCTTCCATCGTTTTTGATCGATTAATAAAATTATCCGGTTTTCCGTTTTAGACCGATGGAAGAAAACCAGCAATCAAATATGGACAATAACAATGCGTACTCCGGAGACAAGTCGCAGCGGCCCACGCCGGCGCACTGGCGCTTCGGGCCCGCGCAGGTCTGGTACGACATGCTCAATGTGCCCGACACTGGGGACGGCTTCGATTACGGTTTCAAGCTGAAGGTAATAGCAGCTCTTGAACCACGCGCTTTTCTCGCCTCTAGCCTCGATCATGAATCTCTTCCTATTAAGTGTTTTTTTTTCCATGTACACTGCTCCGCTATCTCGCACACCTGTGGTGCACACTTACTCTAAGGCTTGTATGTACAAGTATCAATGGCCTTTTTAAAGAGGCGTTTGATGTAATAAACTATTTGAAGTCCAGGTATGGCAGTAGAATTAACTACACAATAATTAGCACCACAGTTTTTACGGGATTGTCATTTCCATTGCATTTTCAGGCTTCAGCGCACAAAGCATCAATGTAGGCCTCGTACGCGGCACGTGATAATATTCGTTCTCTGAGGTGTATTATAACATTTTCATCACACTTGCTCGTCAATGGCGTTATTACTTGCGAGCGTACAGAGCAGTTATAGCCGTTTTACCTCCCACGGGCTGTTAAGTTTAGTTTTAAAATAATAGAACCCTCTGATTGGCTGCAAATCTGGTTGCTCTGTGATTGGTTGAAAAAAAAATCTAGTTGGTCAAGCCGGCCCCGCCCCGCAAGAATACTGCTCTGTGATTGGTTGAAATATTGAACTCCACTAGCACTGATCTGGAAGTGAAGTTGTCAATTTTTGATTGGTGAGGATGTATGAAACTTAGATTTTACTGTCTTTTGTAGTTATTTATTTCCTCGCAAATGTGATGAAAAACATTGTGTATAACACGGGCGTAAGAATATTGCAAACTCGAGTCATCAAAAGCCCTCCGCCTTCGGCGTCGGGCTTCTGATAGACTCTCGTTAGCAATATTCCACTTACGCCCCTCGTTAAACAATGTACTATTGCTCGCTATATCTCATTATCACTCTCAATTTTAGCATATTCTACTGTGTGCAATGCGCCAACGTCAACATTTGTTCTGGTCGGTCCGCCGCCGCCCGCGCCCTCGTGATTAGTTTCCTCCTAGTCTGCTTATCACCACAGGGCGCCCTGTAGAGTTATTATTTTGTCTATTTCCCTGACCAAAGGAGACACTTGGAGCGCCTTCTTGGTCAGAGTGCAATAAAGAGAGCTACAATTTACCCTAATCCTTCCAGGACCCATCACCTGACCGCGAGACTGAGCCGAAAGAGAAGCCAGATGAAGAGATGCAAACCGAAGAACAAGATGCTGGCAGCCCAGACAGTGGGTTCCCTGAGGACTCCTTCCTGATGGTGTCACAGCTGCAGTGGGAAGACGATGTTATATGGGACGGCAGCGAAATTAAACATAAGGTGTGCATAGTCTGCCAAGCCAACCAGTTCACATTCAGAGTCCCTTATTTAACATGACTGTACAGACCTAACAATTCGACCAACTACACTGACCTTAAAGACTTTAGTGACCCGTTTTCGTTAAATTTTAACTACATCAACTTATAAACAAACGAATTTAGAATACTCCCGTTGAGCTCCATCATTCTCTTCATGTTGGGGCGAGCTTTGGAGTACACAAGAGATCCCATAGGGTCGTAGTCCATTGCTTAACTTGTAAATACAAAATAAGATAACTGCTCTAACCCGCAAACGAGTTAGAAGCATACAAATGGCTCTGAGTTGAATCAATCCTTTATTATTATTATTCTGGTAGTGGCTATTGTATCACTGCGACCATTGCTGATCTATTGTGATCGCCACTTACTACAATTCTTGGTCAAGTCCTGCGAACTCGAAGAATTGCAGGATTTTGTTGAACTCAAGAAATTTGATCTCCTCCGGGCACATGAGGTGTTTGCCCAGAATGGAGTGACGGCTGCGCATAAGACAAGGGCAATCGGTTAGGATGTGTGTAGGCGTCTCCTCTGCTTCAAGGCAGAGTCTGCACTGCCTTGTGTCACACAGCCCCAACACTTGCATGTGCTTGTTTAGGCGACAATGCCCTGTAAGCACCCTTACCAGCATGCGTAGACGGTTCCTACTTAGTGCCAAGGCGTTAGTGGACGCCTTTTTGCTAAAGGCTCTAATGAGCGCTTTGGAATGTTTCAGTGCTGGGATAACTCTCCAGGCTTGAATGGTCTTGTAGAAACAATAGGTCTTTAGAGTGAGCTTGGTCAGACTTTTGGGGACCCCACAGAACGGTTCAGGTCCGCAGTGTGTCCCCTTTGCCCCCGCTCGTGCAAGCTCGTCAGCCTTCTCGTTTCCCTCGATACCTGCATGCCCTGGGACCCAACGTAAAATTACCTTGTTTTTAGCGCCCAGGTCATTTAAGAGTTCCCGGCAGTTCTCGACCAGCCTCGAATCAATCCTTACTCAAGTTGTTCTCAACAAGAACCGCTGGGTAGCCAACGGGCCCATCAGATCGGTACTACACAAACAGCCTTCCCGTTGGGAACAAATAGGTCGCGATACGCAACGCTAAACTCCAAAGCACCCACTCACCGATGTTTCTTCAGACTTCCATCGTCAAAGCCAGCAAGACAAGTGCATGTGGTGTGTAATGTTTTGTATGTATGTGTCCTTGCTTGTGCACCCGGTGACGTCTGAGGCTCGACCACCAGCTCGAGCCCGCCGTTCAGCCGACTCCTCAAAGGCACCTTCCAAACTTCACTTGTTCGAGCTGGCCCCCAACCGTATGGGGTATTCAGCCTCGCGCTCCTAATTTAAATCTTAATCTCGGCGCCCCGTATTGGCGCAAACATATACGAGAACAAAACCGTAACCCGTGCGCTGGTCTCGAGGCGTTCAGAGCGAATGTTAAGCTACCGTACGCTCGCTTCAAGGCTTTCCGTACGACTATCAAGGTGACATTCCGGACACCGCCAAATGCCGGCGCGTCGTCCGGCGCGTGTCCGGATGATATTCCGATCGTAAACACAAGTATTTTTCAGTTACATAAAAGTGGAACCGTAGTTTCTTCGTTAGTAGGTAGGTTAGGCCAGAGGTTAGACTACACTTGTGCTACAGTGCTTGTGTTTGCAGGTGCTGGCTCGCCTCAACAGCAAGAGCAACGCGGCGGGCTGGGTGCCGACCTCCGTGAGCCGCACGGCGCAGCAGTTCTCGCACCCGCGCCCGCAGCCGCCGCTCCAGCCCAAACCCACTACGTATGTTTATGGCATCATGGCGTCATCGTCATATACAGGGTGGATTTTTTATGAGTGTCCACATTGAAGTATGTTAACCCTTATACAAAATTATAATTTACGTGTTTTTTTCTTTTAGTATCCCTCGGTACTAAAATATTGAGTCAGGGCACCTCAAAGTTGTCTCAAAAAGGATCAAGTTTGTTGTCAATGTTCGCTGCGCACCGGCATCCCCGCGCCCCTCCCCACTCATAACAACCGTGAGTCACGCACGGGCGCCCTCACCGCCCCGGCACCCCGCCGCCGCGTCAAATTGATACGAGTAACACAAGTTGCTGATCGGGCGGCCAGCCTGATGTAAATGTGTACTACCCTACTACAACACATTTTTTGTGTCTAGTTTGTTTACATTCGACTCGGTGACCACACTACAGTCATTATTATTACAAAAAAATGTTTTTTTTTTTCATAATTGAAATCTATAAATTTAATCATGCCTAATGCCTAGGAAAAAATTGGATACTCATAAACAAAACACCCTGTATTTAAGAGCTAAGCTAATTTCCAGTCCTCTCTATTCTCGGCTTTCTTCTTAACAACAATCAGGATACGACACACTGTTTACTTTTTCCTGGCTTAGGTCCGTAAAAGATCTCGGTCAAATATTATGAAGACTGTTCGGCGTATCAGACATTTATTGTTTTTTTTTATTCCAGAACATCAACATCAACCACGAACACTCAACCGTCCGCGTCAGCGGATGGGGAAGACAACACTTGGTACAGGTGTGTATCTATTACAGGTATAGTTCAAAAAAACTTTTTTTAACTTCTAAAAAGGAGGAGGTACCCAATTCGTCGGAGACTTTTTATGTATGTTCCCCGATTAGTCAAAGACGCCTGGACCGATTTGGAAAATTATTTTTAGTTTGAAAAGTATCCTTCCCAGATGGTCCCATGGTCATAAGGTCAGGATCTGATGATGGGATCCTGGAGAAATCGAGGAAATTATTCAAATTTTACAGGTACACTAGAAACTATTTTTATACTGATTTGAAGTCGGTTAAAACTTTGTTTTTAAAGTAAATTATTCACAGGCCAGGTGAAATTCAATCTTATAAGACTGACAGGAAAAAAATATAAAGGAGGCTTCATTCACTGTTCGTTCGATGTACAACTCTCAGTTTTAAAGCCTCAATTCAATCATCTAATAACGCCGCGTTTCCGAGCCTGTCCTATTCCAAAGATTTTAGTTTAACTATCTCTATGGCTAATATAATGAGATAGAGATGAGAATACCCACACCTTGATCTTTGGATTTTTGCAAGCCTTACCCCAGCCCAGAAGCATTAAACCAAAATTTTATGCCTTACTTTAACTGAATTGGCAGTGTGCTGGGCACATTGCACATAGAACCGGCCGTTGTGGTGGAAAGGTTCTCGAGTGGCGACCACGTACCGGAAGGCGCAGCGTGGGTAGACCCCCATAGGGTGGACTGATGACCTGGTAAAGCTCGCGAGAGTCCGCTGGATGCGGTTGGCGCAGGACGCCGCGGGTGAAAATGAGCGCCGGTCATTGTGGCACTCTTTTGGGGAGGCCTACGTCCGTGGACGTCTTTCGGTTGATATGATTGTGATGATGCTGATGACTTTAAAGCCGGAATTACTTTACGAAATTAGTGTCGTCATGCATGTCGAAACCAGTTTCACGAAAGTAGTTTTGATATAATGCGAAAGTAATTTCGTATAATAATTAGTGTCGTGAAATCCACAGTATTGCAGTGACCATGACTATTTCAACATGTATGACACTAATTTCGTAATAAGGCTTCAGACTATGGAATTAGTTGCATGACACTAATTTTACCAAAAGACCACGCGGGGCATGGTCTTTTGGTAAAATTAGTGTCATGCAACTAATTCCGTTATGCATGCATTACGAGAATATTAAATTACACGTGAAACTGTTGGTAAAACTAATGTCACGAAATTAATTTCACACCACTAATTTCGTAATGTAAAACCAAATAAACTTGTATATTTTACAGCATATTCCCTGTGGAGAACGAAGAGCTGGTGTACGGCACTTGGGAGGACGAGGTGATCTGGGACGCGGAGAACATGAACCAGATACCTAAGCCGAAGATACTCACGCTGGACCCTAATGACGAGAACATCATACTGGGGATACCTGATGATGTCGACCCGTCCAAGATTACTAGAGGTACGAAAGACACCAAATAAAATGACCAATAATGTTGTATTTTGTCAAATGGAGAAAAAAGTAACACAATCACAAAGTTATAAGTGTAAAAGTTTTAAGAGAGAAGAAACGATTGACATGTACTATGACGCTCGCGGATCGTGACGTCACGGTCGGAGCGTTTTCTCTCTCTAACAAGCAATAGTAACGGTTGTAGCATCGTAATTTTTTGAGATATCTAAATGAGATTTTCGGCTATAGGCATATTTTTTTTGCCTTCTTTCTTTTGGTGTAATATTTTTTTATTGTCCAAGATTGAATTTTAAAATACCAATAAAATCTTTACGCTTTTATAGAAGCGTAAAATATAAAAATTGTCTGACAACTATGGACCTAAACGCAGTATTTACCGACCGAAACGGCAATTAACTCGATTTTCCACACAATGATTAGTATTTAGTACAAATAGCAAACTGTGATGTCATTGTTCAATTAATATGAATCATTTTGGCTGCCGCCAGCGACCTCTTTGACTACATTTTTTGGATATTTATGTTCTTTAATTGTAGTTGCTTCCATACAAGGAACAAATCTTTTCTAAAAACTGGTTCGAATAGCACCGTAAAAAAATCTTAAGACAGAAGCCTATTTAACATGTAGCTTTTTTAAACGGACCATTGATCTTCCAATGGTTGTGAAACATGTTTTTCACTTCTCAAGCTTGCAAAGTTCGCCTTTGTGCTGGAAGTATGCTGCACCAAACGCCACTTTTATGCTCTAGTGCACAAAGTAAAATTGTTGTAATGACTAAAACAATCGGGCCTAACAGCCACACGCATAATAAAACTTCGAAGAATAAACTCGTTATTTTATTTGATTTCTTTTAATAAATTTCACATCCGTGTTTTCTATTACTAAATAAAAACTAGATAAAATAGTAGTCAATCATTATTTAAAAACGTATCGAACCATATTAAATGTCTTGGCAGTATGAAGTACCTAAGTCTAATATCACGTGTCGAAAATTAAACAAAAACTTTAAACAGTAAAGTGCTGGGGAATGAACTGCAGATATTTCTTACTTTCTCGCAAAGTGAAGCGTGTGTATAACTCGGGCATAAATGCCATTTTATCCCTTGACTTAACTATCCGGCCACCAAATGGCTCATTTTATGCACATGTTGTACAATACAATCTACTATTTTGTCTTACTAGTATAGTATGTTAGTACTATAGTAGTAAATCAAACCTGTATTCTCAGAACGCGGGCCGCAGCCTAAGGTGAAGATTCCTCACCCTCACGTGAAAAAATCGAAGATTCTGCTCGGCAAAGCGGGCGTAATCAACGTATTGCAAGAGGACGCGCCTCCGCCGCCGCCCAAATCGCCGGACCGGGACCCCTTCAACATCTCTAACGACGTGTGAGTAACTATCACCTTCCCTGTCTACAAATGCAACTTTCTTTTTAACCCTATGTGGTAGAGAATGGCTCGAGGCATCCGCCTCAGTCCGCCCTTGTTCTTGGGGCATTAAGTTCATTTTAAACTTTATTGCACAAATCAAGTAAGTGATTCCTGCAATAAAGTTTCAAATTATTATTTAATAATCACACACTATGCCGCGTAGATTTATTACAAATGTGCAGAGTAAAACATCATTGCATATCCATCCATCAAATATTTTCTCGTGCGCTTGCCAGCAAGCGTCACTGTGGTCGAGTTGCTATCGCCATCATCTAGTCCGTACGTTTCTTTGCTGGCAATAGGCTACACCTTCAGTTAAGGGGTCGTTCCACGATAATATCGCGTATGCACTGGCAGCTACCTTATTAAAATGCAGAAAGCTCGAGGGTAGGCATATAATAGTCAATCGAAGAAGCATTCTATTAAAAGAAAAGCGTTACATTCAAACATTTCTTTTCAGCTTCTACCAGCCAAAATCCCAAAACCCCCGTCTCAAAGTCGGTGGCGGGCAACTGATCCAACACAGCACCCCAGTAGTGGAGCTCCGCGGTCCGTTCATACAAACACACATGGGCCCGGCGCGGCTGCGCGCGTTCCACCGGCCGGCGCTGCGCAAGCTGTCGTACGGGCCGCTGGCCGCCGGCGGCCCGCACCCCGTGCAGCCGCTCATCAAACACATCAAGAAGAAGGCCAAGGTATGTGCTCTAGCGGAGCAGGCCCGGCGCGGCTGCGCGCGTTCCACCGGCCGGCGCTGCGCAAGCTGTCGTACGGGCCGCTGGCCGCCGGCGGCCCGCACCCCGTGCAGCCGCTCATCAAACACATCAAGAAGAAGGCCAAGGTATGTGCTCTAGCGGAGCAGGCCCGGCGCGGCTGCGCGCGTTCCACCGGCCGGCGCTGCGCAAGCTGTCGTACGGGCCGCTGGCCGCCGGCGGCCCGCACCCCGTGCAGCCGCTCATCAAACACATCAAGAAGAAGGCCAAGGTATGTGCTCTAGCGGAGCAGGCCCGGCGCGGCTGCGCGCGTTCCACCGGCCGGCGCTGCGCAAGCTGTCGTACGGGCCGCTGGCCGCCGGCGGCCCGCACCCCGTGCAGCCGCTCATCAAACACATCAAGAAGAAGGCCAAGGTATGTGCTCTAGCGGAGCAGGCCCGGCGCGGCTGCGCGCGTTCCACCGGCCGGCGCTGCGCAAGCTGTCGTACGGGCCGCTGGCCGCCGGCGGCCCGCACCCCGTGCAGCCGCTCATCAAACACATCAAGAAGAAGGCCAAGGTATGTGCTCTAGCGGAGCAGGCCCGGCGCGGCTGCGCGCGTTCCACCGGCCGGCGCTGCGCAA
Source organism: Epinotia nisella (assembly GCA_932294315.1). NCBI lineage: Eukaryota > Metazoa > Arthropoda > Insecta > Lepidoptera > Tortricidae > Epinotia > Epinotia nisella. The sequence goes on along the minus strand of OW028682.1, from coordinate 11,770,446 downwards.
GCTGTCGTACGGGCCGCTGGCCGCCGGCGGCCCGCACCCCGTGCAGCCGCTCATCAAACACATCAAGAAGAAGGCCAAGGTATGTGCTCTAGCGGAGCAGGCCCGGCGCGGCTGCGCGCGTTCCACCGGCCGGCGCTGCGCAAGCTGTCGTACGGGCCGCTGGCCGCCGGCGGCCCGCACCCCGTGCAGCCGCTCATCAAACACATCAAGAAGAAGGCCAAGGTATGTGCTCTAGCGGAGCAGGCCCGGCGCGGCTGCGCGCGTTCCACCGGCCGGCGCTGCGCAAGCTGTCGTACGGGCCGCTGGCCGCCGGCGGCCCGCACCCCGTGCAGCCGCTCATCAAACACATCAAGAAGAAGGCCAAGGTATGTGCTCTAGCGGAGCAGGCCCGGCGCGGCTGCGCGCGTTCCACCGGCCGGCGCTGCGCAAGCTGTCGTACGGGCCGCTGGCCGCCGGCGGCCCGCACCCCGTGCAGCCGCTCATCAAACACATCAAGAAGAAGGCCAAGGTATGTGCTCTAGCGGAGCAGGCCCGGCGCGGCTGCGCGCGTTCCACCGGCCGGCGCTGCGCAAGCTGTCGTACGGGCCGCTGGCCGCCGGCGGCCCGCACCCCGTGCAGCCGCTCATCAAACACATCAAGAAGAAGGCCAAGGTATGTGCTCTAGCGGAGCAGGCCCGGCGCGGCTGCGCGCGTTCCACCGGCCGGCGCTGCGCAAGCTGTCGTACGGGCCGCTGGCCGCCGGCGGCCCGCACCCCGTGCAGCCGCTCATCAAACACATCAAGAAGAAGGCCAAGGTATGTGCTCTAGCGGAGCAGGCCCGGCGCGGCTGCGCGCGTTCCACCGGCCGGCGCTGCGCAAGCTGTCGTACGGGCCGCTGGCCGCCGGCGGCCCGCACCCCGTGCAGCCGCTCATCAAACACATCAAGAAGAAGGCCAAGGTATGTGCTCTAGCGGAGCAGGCCCGGCGCGGCTGCGCGCGTTCCACCGGCCGGCGCTGCGCAAGCTGTCGTACGGGCCGCTGGCCGCCGGCGGCCCGCACCCCGTGCAGCCGCTCATCAAACACATCAAGAAGAAGGCCAAGGTATGTGCTCTAGCGGAGCAGGCCCGGCGCGGCTGCGCGCGTTCCACCGGCCGGCGCTGCGCAAGCTGTCGTACGGGCCGCTGGCCGCCGGCGGCCCGCACCCCGTGCAGCCGCTCATCAAACACATCAAGAAGAAGGCCAAGGTATGTGCTCTAGCGGAGCAGGCCCGGCGCGGCTGCGCGCGTTCCACCGGCCGGCGCTGCGCAAGCTGTCGTACGGGCCGCTGGCCGCCGGCGGCCCGCACCCCGTGCAGCCGCTCATCAAACACATCAAGAAGAAGGCCAAGGTATGTGCTCTAGCGGAGCAGGCCCGGCGCGGCTGCGCGCGTTCCACCGGCCGGCGCTGCGCAAGCTGTCGTACGGGCCGCTGGCCGCCGGCGGCCCGCACCCCGTGCAGCCGCTCATCAAACACATCAAGAAGAAGGCCAAGGTATGTGCTCTAGCGGAGCAGGCCCGGCGCGGCTGCGCGCGTTCCACCGGCCGGCGCTGCGCAAGCTTTCGTACGGGCCGCTGGCCGCCGGCGGCCAGCGGCCCGTACGACAGCTAGAGCTCTATGCAGCGCCTACCCTGCTTCTAGCGGAGCAGGGTAGGCGCTGCATATTGGCGTTTCGAGCCCTTTGCAGCGCTTAGAGCCGCCGCAAATTGAGCCACTGACGCACATTAAACTGCCACTAGGAGCAAGCGTGAGTTACTTCCGCAGCTTGTGGCTTAGACGCGGCCACTAACCGCTCGGTGTGCGCCGAACGATGCTATATGTATAAAATGTATGAAAGAACTTGTTACTGCGATCCTTAGTAGGTAGGTACTTATAGAAATTAAAATTGTCTGGTCAACTTTCATTTATCAAACAAAGTTACAGAAAACAGTTCTTGCTCGGCTCTTGCAAATTCAATGTACTTTTTACATTCCCTCAGAAAACTTCCCCGAACCGCCACATGGCGCTGATCGTCGCTAACTATCCGGCCGACTAAAGTACTTAATTATTTAACAATTCGTTCAGACGGTGTAATTTAATGAACAAACCGAGTTTTAAATATAATTAAATTAATTAAGAATCATTGCTAACAGTTTGACACTTCTTAACTTAACTTGAAACGAAATAAGTACCCTGTTTGACTTACACAAAACAACCAGTCCGGAAAATTATTATAACAAACCAAAATCAGTCTATTAAGCTACTTTTAAAACGAAGTCTGAGTAATGACGCTAATAATTACTTAAAGAAATATTAAAATGTGATAGAATAATTAATGTAAATAATTAGGGTCTTGGATCCGCTGTGTTAGCGCCGGTCGTTGTAACAATATATCAAAATATGGATTCTCTCCAAGGTCGACGAGATCCTTCGTTAGACCTACAGACGTTATAAACTCGTCCGCAGCTTGTGGCCGCCACTAGTGCCTCAATATGCACCGGCTCTTATATTGTCGCAGTTTTTAATTTGCCTTTGGTAGTGTCCCTGCCTACGAAGCAAGAGGTCCTGGGTTCGAATCCCGGTACGGGCATTTATTTGTGTGATGAGCACGAATATTTGTTCCCGAGTCATGGATGTTTTCTATGTATTTAAGTATGTATTTAAGTATGTATAAGTATGTTTATCGTCGTCTAGTACCCATAGTACAAGCTTTGCTTAGTTTGGGACTAGGTCGATTTGTGTAGGATTGTCCGCAAAATATTTATTTATTAATTTATATTTATAAAAAAAAAAAAAACTATAATAATATATGTCATGTTGTTCTAGCAACGCGAAGCTGAACGACTGGCATCAGGCGGTGGAGACGTGTTCTTCATGAGAACGCCCGAAGACCTGAGCGGTCGCGACGGCGAGATGGTTCTGGTCGAGTTCTGCGAGGAACACCCGCCGCTCATCAGCCAAGTGGGCATGTGCACCAAGATCAAGAACTATTACAAGCGGAGCGCCATCAAGGTAAGTTAGAGAAGCATAGCAAAATAATCTCGATCATAATCAGGGCAGCCAATCTGGACAAACACCTCCACCGTACCGAACGTCGTCGGCGATAGAGACTTGTTCTCCATGAAAACGCCGGAAGACCTGATGCGACGGCGAGATGGTCTTGGAGGCAGATTTTTAACTTTCGAGCGTTCGAAAAGTAAATACAATTGTATCGTCAAAATTGTAGGCACTTATTTTCTACTGATATAATTGAATACGAGTTGTCAATACCACTCGTTTTACATTTTTCTATCGCTATTTCAAAATAGTAAAACATCATTTTTCTTAGTTTTCGAGTGAAAGATTCGAGCGCTCGATGGTCAAAAATTGGTCCCCTGATCGAGATCTACGAGAAACATACACCTTTCATTTCATCAGCCAAGTGGACATGTGCACCAAGTTAGAAGAGGCCTGCTTCTTGTTGTCACCATACTCGTTGGCAGGGCGGTCGTGGTTGTCACATCAGACGGTGGCTAGCACCACAATCCGTCGCCATTCCTCCCGTGCAGCTCTTCTTGAGTGAAGTTTTGACTTGGTTGGTCTCCGCATTGGTGACCCTCCGCGCATTCTTGTTGCCCTCAACTGTTGGGGACCCATACCCCGACGTGTGAGATATTACTGATAATTATGTACAAAGAAAATGAATATAGATTGAGAGTGCTGTTTTCGACTCTCATTACAGAAGGCCACCCGGAACCCAGCAGCGTAGCCAATTGACAGACGCTGGTGACGAGGAGGACTGACTTTTTCCGACTCACTTCCCTTTTGATTACAGTCTTGTACTTAAAAAAAATCGCAATAAGGTAGAAGTACTAGTGCCCGACATGTCAACAGAAAATACTTATTTGAATCACGATATTATGCTCATTTAAGGTGTATTAAACAGTTTCATACGGTTTGGGAGACGAGGTATTTACTCAAGTTACTGATATGGAATTCGTTTCATATGGTGATCTTATAAAAAATCCTGATAATGTGATTATATAAGAATTAGGTAATCAATCCGAATGTACGAGTAAATGGCAGGCGGTTATGCTGGCAGTCCCAATAGATGTAATTTCAGTACAAATGTCATGAATGACAGACTGACATTTATTGGGACTTGAAGGTTTAACTCATTGTCCCAATTGATGGCAGCTGGTTTTAACAAATATGTTCATAACTTATAAATACGTTATTTGTCTTGAAATTGTGATAAGAAATATTGAAGTCACTAACATTTAGTAACTTAAAAATGATGTCGTGATCAATCTTAGTTTATTATTCGTTACTTAAATTATATTCGTCGAATACTAGTACCGCGTCGGGCACTACCTACCTTACTAGTTTTTTGCATCCAGGATAGCGGGCCGAAGCCTCTCAAATACGGCGAAGTGGCGTACGCGCACACGTCGCCGTTCTTGGGCATCCTGCCGCCCGGCGCCACGCAGCCCGTGGTCGAGAACAACATGTACCGCGCTCCCATTTACGAACACACGCTGTCGCAGTCGGATTTCCTGGTCATTCGGACGAGGTGAGTAATATAACTATGTACATGTTTGTTGTTGTTTACAGGCATAGACACGAAATAAGATGTCGTCACACACATTGGTTTTTAAACAAACCTCTGAATAGGCCTCTGAACTGGAAACCACATATCGAGAGACTATCAAAAAAGCTTTCCTCATTTATATACGCCCTACAACACCTCAAACGAGCGACCGACTTTCAAACAGCCCTTTCCGTTTACTACGCATACGCGTACTCAAGAATGGCATACGGTCTCGTACTCTGGGGGAATAGCAGCGAGCTGCAGAAAATTTTCATTCTCCAAAAGAAATGTATCAGAATACTCACTCACATAGACCAAATGGAATCTTGCAAACTTCACTTCAGGGAACTTCAAATGCTTACTCTCCCATCGATGTATATCTTCGAATCAAGTAAATTTGTAAGAAACCATACAAACTTATTTACACCGACTACAGCAAAAATCAAAAGAAACAATCGCAACTTAAATATGCTTGAATTGCCGTTTTCTAAATTAAAAATAGTTACATCGAGTCCCCCTTATATGATTATTAAAGTATATAATCATCTACCGAATTCCATTAAAAATATACAAAAATTAACTCTTTTCAAAAAAACATCTAAAAGCATTCTTGATTAAAAAATGCTATTACAACTTAAATGAGTATTTTAACGATAAACACACTGAGTAATATTTTGATAGCACTCTCCCTAACTTTAAAAGATGAATTTAAAAGATTATAAGCATGTTAGTTTTAAGTTTGTTGCTGTGCCCTTGCAGGGCGTCACATGGATACCTAGCTATTAATTCCACCTAATAATTATATTGTAATGTGATTTATGCAATAAAAATTTGAATTTGAATTTTGAATTAGGCTTGTGATTTAAGATTTTTTTACGACGCCATTCGATCCAGTTTTTGGAGAGGAACACATGTTTGTATAGGAGCAACTACAATTAACGAACATATATACTCAAAAGTTAAGTCAACGACGGACCTCGCCAAAGCGCTTCATACTGATTGACTCAAAAGTATGACGTCACACTTTGCTATTTGAAGTAATCGTTGTATGGAAAATGAAGTAAATTGCTGTTTTGGTAGCGAAATACTGCGTGTAGGTCCATAGTTGTCATACAATTTTGTTTCTATAAAAGCGTAAGGATTCTACTGGTAGCTTTAAATTTACACTTGAACTATAACATTTTTTTAATACTTGAACTATAATATCTTTTTATAATTTTAATTATATATTGTAATGTATACTTTATTACAATTATTTGATGGTTTACTATCCATTTAGCAACACTACGTTATCAATTTTTTCATCACACTTACTCGTAAAGGGCTTCATAACGCGCAGGCATACAGAGCTGCAAATGGTTTTTTTCTTAATTTGTATCTATCACTCTTACGCCAGTTATAAAGCAAGGAGATTTTAACTAAACACGATGTTTGAAAACATACTTATAAATAAATTTAAACGTAAAAACACGAATAAAATATGATTAACAGAATGATTTAAAGACTTACATGTAACACTTTAGTGTCCGTGTAAAATGGTTTTAACTGTGATTTTAAATCGTGGCTGTCTGCCGAAGGGTCTTTGCTCTAAGCGCCTCACGTCAAATTCAACAAAATGGACGACTGACATTTTGTAGTTTTTATTGCGATTAGTAACAATTTAGTTATAAATGTATTGGTTTCCTCGCAAATGTGATGAAAAACATTGTATGCGACACGTACGGTAAGATTGTTACAAACTCGAGTCATCAAAGCCCTCCGCCTTCCGCGTCGGGCTTCTAATAGACTCTCGTTCGTAATTCATATCTTACCGTGCTTGTAACAGAATGTACTATAACATGAGGTCACCAGCCTATTGTACCTGACGCCCATTTGACGATGCTATAATTTTCCAAGTCAAGCACTGGTCATAAGGCCAGTCGTTATTGGTGAAGTTGCCAGTTTAGACGTGAAGGATTGTTGTCTTGTACAGTCAAGAGCAAAAGTAAGTTATCACTTTTGTACCTTATTCCATTGCGATAAGTTGAAAAAATGATAACCTACTTTTGCTGTTGACTATACCTTTGTGAAACGCCGATGCTCATGGTTTCCATTTGTCATGTTAATTTATATTTTTAAACCCGACTCGTACGAGTGGTGTTATAGATTCAACATGTGTATCTGTGTGTCTGTATGTGCGTGTGTCGTAGGTCCCAAACGGATAAACCGATTTGGGTGCGGGTTTTCTTTAGCGAAAGTCGTAACTGTCAAGATGGTTGTTAGCTATATTTGTTATGTCGGAGTGTTTTTTTATTCCCGATGTATTAACAGAATTGTTATTGTACCTACCATTTCAGACAAGCCTATTATATTCGTGAGATCGACGCGTTATACGTGGCAGGCCAGGAATGTCCACTTTATGAAGTGCCAGGCCCAAATTCGAAAAGGGCCAACAACTTCGTCAGAGACTTCTTACAGGTTTGAATAATAATAGTTATATAAATAATCGTGCAGTATTGATTGACATGGCTCTATTTCTATGGATTTTTGCCGCTTTGTTATGACAGATATTAATGTTGACGATTGTACTCAAAATTGTAATTTCTATGTGACTTCTGCTAAATCGTCAGAAACTAGCAGTTCGAATCGTATTAATTATGCCAGCAGGTGTACACACTGGAGATTAACATGCTTTATCTACACACATAGCATAAACCCGCTAAAATGCGTTCAGAAACTGGCAGTGATGACCAGCATTATATCAATATGATTAATAAATAAAATAAAATAAATATCTCTGGCCGTAGGTTATTTTGTACGTATTTTCATTAAGATATCGATATTGATAAAGTAATGACTTTCAAATTTCGAAGCGTGGCCCAGAGGTCAGAGCCTTAGATACTATTATGGAAATCTAGTTGGTCATGATTTGAAATCTAGTCGGCCATGGCGGTGCAATAATGGCGGTTATTCTAATGGTTCGCGAATACGTCATTGAGAATTTATGATATGTGTGTAGATAAAGTAGTGTATGCAACTGTACATAATTAATCCTTACAAGACGAGTGTGGTTTTATGAAATGAGCGTCTCATTATGTATCAGTTGCATAAACTACTATATTATGATGTGATTTTCGCTTTTAATCCATCACATGCCGTAACGTGGATCCGCGCTACAGGAAACTAAACAAAGATCGCGGCATATGAGAAGCCATGTTTGTTTAATGTAGGAATATTTTTAGGTTTACATCTATAGACTGTTCTGGAAATCCCGCGACAATCCGCGCCGTATTAAAATGGACGACATCAAGAGAGCTTTCCCATCTCACTCTGAAAGCTCTATAAGGAAACGTCTAAAGCTTTGCGCAGATTTCAAGCGTACTGGATTGGACTCTAACTGGTAGGTATGCCTAAACATGTAGCGTTTAACGATAAAAGTGTTCTTTTAGCATGTTATTATTGTATACGACGTTTAAATTTGTAGAACATTTCAATGAGCAGAACTAAGGTCAGACTTTGCTTGTGATCTGCCTTGTGTTGACTGATATCTGACCGCAACGAACTGCCTAAACAAAATACAAACGAGACGACAGGAACTTGAAATTACTTTTCTGCCAAACGAATTTCCTGTAATTTAAGCCAGGATAAAAAAAAACTGTGATTTATATTCGTGGGAAATTTATTTTTTACGTGCTCAAAGAGGCGAAACACACCTAGTCATACTGTGAAATTACAACCAGCATAGTGACACAACGAAATTATCCCAGGTGGGTGATAAAACCCGAATTCCGCCTGCCTTCCGAAGAGGAGATCCGCGCCATGGTCTCCCCCGAGCAGTGCTGCGCCTACTTCAGCATGGCTTCGGCCGAGCAGCGGCTGAAAGATGCCGGTTACGGGGAGAAGTTCATCTTCACCCCCCAGGAGGACGACGACGAGGAGATGCAACTAAAGATGGACGACGAGGTACTTATCACTGTTAGATTAGGGTTGAACAGTTGTAGAACTCATGGACGTTGGCGCGGAACGGTCCTCGAGTGGCGACCACTTTTAGGCGTGGGTAGTCTCATAAGGTGGACTGAGCTGGTAAAGGTCGCGGGAGTCTGCTGGAAGCGGGTGGCGCAGGACCGGTTATGGTGACACTCTTTATGGGAGGTCTATGTCCAGCAGTGGAACTCTTGATCTCTTGGGTGGCAAGGAAATGTGTCGGGTTATCATATAGACGACGCAGACGACCGGTTAGCCTGGTGGGTAGTGACGCTGCCTACGAAGCTGAAGGTCCTGGGTTCGAACCACGTTAAGGCGTGGGTAGTTTCATAAGGTGGACTGACCTGGTAAAGATCGCGGGAGTCTGCTGGAAGCGGGTGGCGCAGGACCGGTTATTGTGACACTCTTTATGGGAGGCCTGTGTCCAGCAGTGGAACTCTTGATCTCTTTTGGGTTGCAAGGAAATGTGTCGGGTTATCATATAGACGACGCAGGTGACCGGTTAGCCTGGTGGGTAGTGACGCTGCCTACGAAGCTGAAGGTCCTGGGTTCGAATCCCGGTAAGGGCAAATATTGTTGTGATGAGCATTGTTTTCTATGCATTTAATTATTTGCATCTTTTAAATATATCGTCGTCTAGTACCCATAACACAAGCCTTATTGAGCTTACTATGGGACTAGGTCGATTTGTGTAAGATTGTCCTCTAATATTAATTTATTATTTATTATCATTTGATGAGTTCGAGATCATGGTCTCGTCCGAGCAGTACTGCGCTTACGTCCGCATAGTTTCGAAAGAGCAGCGGCTTAAAGACCTATGCTATGGGTTTAAGATGACGATGATGAAATGCACCTCACAATAGACGACGAGGTAAATACTTATACAATGTCTGTTGTGCTTATTAGGGTGTGGGACACCCATCAAAATGGATGGACAGATATAGACATCAAATAGGTAATATAGTTCTTTTTCAAATCTACACACTACAATAATCCATCGCAGTGTGTCAAAAACATTCCAAATTCGTGATATGGACAGTATTTTTGTGCATCAACTCTTCAACAAAATTAGCAACATCTCTAATATTTATCGATAGCACTTTTAACATCTTGTTTCCGAACAGGTGAAAGTGGCCCCGTGGAACACGACCCGCGCCTACATCCAGGCGATGCGCGGCAAGTGCCTGCTGCAGCTGACGGGGCCGGCCGACCCCACGGGCTGCGGCGAGGGCTTCTCCTACGTGCGCGTGCCCAACAAGCCCACGCAGCAGCCCAACGAGGAGGCGCAGCCGAAGCGGACCGTCACCGGCACCGACGCCGATCTGAGGAGGCTCAGCTTGAACAATGCTAAGGCTTTGCTGAGGAAGTTTGGCGTGCCCGAGGAAGAGGTATGTTTATGATTTGGTTTATATTTTTTCATCATACTTGCTCGTCAATGGCGTTATTACTTGCGAGCATATAGAGCAGTTACAGCCGTTTTACCTCCCACGGGCTGTTAAGTTTAGTTTTAAAATATAGAACCCTCTGATTGGCTTAAGCAAATCTGGTTGCTGTGTGATTGGTTGAATAAAAAAATCTAGTTGGTCGAGTCGCCCCGCCCCGCAAGAATACTGCTCTGTGATTGGTTGAAATATTGAGCTCCGCGCTCCACTAGCACTGATCTGGAAGTGAAGTTGTCAATTTTTGCTGTATGAAACTTAGATTTTTCTGTTTTTTGGAGTTATTTATTTCCTCGCAAATGTGATGAAAAACATTGTGTATAACACGGGCGTAAGAATATTGCAAACTCGAGTCATCAAAAGCCCTCCGCCTTCGGCGTCGGCCTTCTGATAGACTCTCGTTAGCAATATTCCACTTACGCCCCTCGTTAAACAATGTACTATTTAACCACAAGATTCTAAGTGACGTGAGAGCGTGCGAGTGTCCGACAGGCGAACATATCAGCCAAACGTAAAGGCTGTCACAGGAACTGATCTGCGGAGGCCCAGCTTGAAGAGGTTTAGGCTTTTCTGAGGAAGAGGTTTGTTATGGCTTGGTTTACTTGTAAGCAAATAATGAGCTCAGGGCCCTATATCACAAAACTCACAATTTACTAGTAATGAGTTTGTACTTTTTACTATGGAATGTCCTTGCGTGATGCGATATTTTGCCTACAATGTAACAATTTTATTGACTTGTAGCGCTTCGTGGGATTGGGCTCTGGTATTGGTACTTCATTGTCGGGAACAAGATTTCACACAGACACCCACAATATGCCCTTGTATTGTTACTAAAGCATGCCCAGTTATCATATCGGTATATTTTGTTTGTCAACTTCCCCGTCTATTGACAGATCAAGAAACTGTCTCGGTGGGAAGTCATAGACGTGGTCAGGACGCTGTCGACCGAGAAGGCGAAGGCGGGCGAGGAGGGCATGACGAAGTTCTCCAGAGGGAACCGGTTCTCCATCGCTGAGCATCAAGAAAGGTAAACACGTGTAAGGTATGTCGAAAAATGTTTAGACGGAAAGTTCTAGAAGTTGATGAGAGAGCAATAGCGAAGCGCCCGTTATTATATTAAGTCAAGCCTCAGAGAGTATAAAGGAGATTTTATAACATCGAATTTCAATGTCAATTTTAATGACACGGATTTTTGGGAACCTGCTCCTACTGATACATTATCAATTTATCATGTATGTGTAAATTTTTGTTGTTGCAATGTAATACAGTGTACGACGTGTCGAGTATTCTGGGCTTTTGTACGGACACATGTCACGCCCCGGTAGTTACCGTTTTTGTAAATCTTTTCTCTGCTTCGCTTACTTGACGCGACGAGTAGACCTAACGGTTTATTACACGCAACGATCTTGTACATCTTCGATTTGAAGTTTCTTTATTAGAACACTAGACACTAGTTTGCAAGCTCACACGTCCTAACAACGCATTAGGCCTTTACGCCATTATTGCTAAAAGTTCTTTGACATCTAATTCACGATGATTCCTCTTAACAGATACAAAGAAGAATGCCAGCGTATATTCGAGCTGCAAAACCGAGTACTTTCGAGCGCGGAAGTGCTAAGTACAGACGAGGCAGAGAGTTCCGTCAGCGAGGAGTCCGATATGGAGGAGATGGGCAAGAACCTTGAGAATATGCTGGCCAACAAGAAAACTACCGAGCAGGTTGGTCTTGAAACCGGCATGAAATTATTTAGGGTATCATGAATATCTACGAAACAAAAAACGCGTCTATCATGAGCACTAATGATAAGCACTAGCGGTATAAATTAAGATTTTCGTAGAACCTCGCCAACGTGGTAAGACTTTTTTGCGACGTATAATAACAATAAACCAACTTACCAACAAATTAATCGCGTTTAATATTTTTATAGTTATCTTTGGAAAGAGAAGAAGCTGAAAGGGCTGAGCTAAGGAAAATGATTCTTGGCCAATCAGACAAGAAGCCGCAGATCAACCAGCAGGATCTACAACAGACTTCCAGTCAAGGTATGGCAACGTCATTATTTACAGTGCCTGTCCATAGTATGTGTATAATAAAATGTGACATGTAAATAAATAATATTTCATCACACTTGCTCGTCAATGGCGTTATTACTTGCGAGCGCAGAGCAGTTATAGCCGTTTTACCTCCCACGGGCTGTTAAGTTTAGTTTTAAAAATAGAACCCTCTGATTGGCTTAAGCAAATCTGGTTGCTCTGTGATTATTTGAAAAAAAATCTAGTTGGCCAAGCCGCCCCGCCCCGCAAGAATACTGCTCTGTGATTGGTTGAAATATTGAAGCTGCGCGCTCCACTAGCACTGATCTGGAAGTGAAGTTGTCAATTATTGATTGGTGCGGCTGTATGAAACTTAGATTTTTCTGTCTTTTGTAGTTATTTATTTCCTCGCAAATGTGATGAAAAACATTGTGTATAACACGGGCGTAAGAATATTGCAAACTCGAGTCATTAAAAGCCTTCCGCCTTCGGCGTCGGGCTTCTGATAGACTCTCGTTAGGAAAATACCACTTACGCCCCTCGTTAAACAATGTACTATTATGAATAAATGAGCAGCAGTATGTACGGCAAAGGATACGGAAACATATACCTTTTTATACCTTATATGACGAACGAAAAGTATGTGTCAGGGGTTAAATTTTAGTATCTATTGTTTCTTAATTTTTTCTTTAATGTCAGGCTATTGTTACTCAATAGCCTGGCTGCCAAAGGCGCAACAAAGGATAATTTTAGTATTGTGTCTACAGATGTACCGACGGAAATTTTAGATTATTTCGAAACTTTCCCAATGTAAAGATCTTGCTAATTTCGTAATATCTCAACGCGTAAATTTTCTTAAACTCTTGTGAAATTTTCCTGTAGTTTTCGAGAATTTTCTCATATGTTTGGAAACTTTCCGCAACTTGCTCAATCTCAATGCTCATCTGTAAATTGTATGTGGAGCCTTTTCTATACAATTAAATTAGAGTATAGTTTCTACCAGTTACAATTAGCCCTCTAAAATGTAATTAATTATTTCCAAGGCCGAGTCCTGCGCATAGTCCGCACGTTCCGCAACGCGTCAGGCCAGCGATATACGCGCGTCGAGTTCGTCAGGAAAGGTGCGGTCATAGAGGCCTACACGAAGATACGCTCCACCAAAGACGACTCCTTTATCAGACAGTTCGCCACCATGGACGAAACTCAGAAGGAAGAGATGAAAAGAGAGAAGAGGAGAATTCAGGTTTGAACCGAGTTGCCTTTATTTTAGAGTTGAATTCAGAACAGGACTGAAGCAGAATCTGACGTCATATTCAGACAGATTTTTAACTGCTTTGACTGCCATGCTAATCTTTACATTAGGTACTTATATTATTATATTTCGAATGACTATAAATATAAATTATTGTTGCAGGAACAACTTAGACGTATCAAACGCAATCAGGAGAGAGAAAGACTGGCTGGAAATGTCACTGTGCCTGGGACATTCAATAATGACAGTGAGTAGGTTTCGTTGACTTTCCCAACGTAAAGTGCTCCCAGGAGGTATGTCAAAGACAATAAGTACTAGAGTACCAAGTTATGAAGATATTGTAGATATAACACGTGGTAATGAGAGTTTACCGACATGATTATTGACATCTTTTCCTATGTGTAAGGACATTTTGTCAACATATTTTTGGGCCACTCTGCACTATCTTCATGCAATGAGAAATTTTGCGACCTCAAGTTCAGGCGCTTGTTTTCTAAAACCCCCATAATTGAAGTGAATCGATTTTCAGTGTTCTGTACCAAAATTGGTTCACGCAGCAGTCACACGCAGTTTTTTCATAGGCCGTTTGACATAGAAAGTTCAATATTTGGAATCGATATAGGATATTCGTTAAAAAGTAATTCTGTTACTTGACAGATATGAATATGACGACATCCAACGACCTGGGGTCGGTGTCCCCTGGGCTGATACCTCTGGGGCAGATCAAGCAGGAGCCGGACCTGCACACGCCATCGCGGCGCCGCGCCAAGCTCAAACCAGACCTGAAGTTGAAGGTAATCTTATATTAAATAATGTAAAAAAACATCAAACTAATGCAGAATTGGGAATGTATAAAAATTTTAGAAATGCCAGATGTTTTTTGGTGTTAAGAATAACCTTCCTTGGCACCAGACAAAAGTTGCAGATTTTTCAACTGCGTCAATTATTTTTGAAAAATATAAACAGTTTTCTCACTTACGTTTTGGGTCAAAGACGGCACTTTCTTCGAACCATCTCAATATTACAAGAAATAGCTTAAATATCAGTGGTAAACTGACAGTTGTAGCAGCTATATTTGTCATTATCAGTGTCAGTTTACCACAGATATTTAAGATGTTTTTTGTAATATAAGGGGGATTAAGGAAAGTGTCTATTGACCGTCCTTGACCCAAAACGTAAGTGAGGAAACTGTTCACATTTTTCAAAAAATATTGACGCAGCTGAAAAATCTGAACCTTTTTTCTGGGGCTAAGGAAGGTTATTCCTATCACCAAAAAAATTATCGGGCAATTCTGATATTTTCATCCATTCCCCATTACTTTATACATACCAATTTATGTTCATGCGGAACATAAATGAAATAGTTTATTTAGGTTTTTAGCACTTTTATTGTATAAAAATTAATTAAATTGCGGAGCACATACAGCGAGTTAAGATGGTTGATAATGAAGAGAGAGTGAATGAATGATGTACATGCTTAATTTACATTCACTTCTGATACATGGTTTTGTTCGTTGCGAACATATTCCCGAGAGGCGGGGTACAATGTTAAGTAACATCTGGTTGTACTACTTAGTATTAAATAAATTTACTTTATCAGATATGTTCTTGGAAGCAAATCAACCCATAAAATGTTGTAAAAGGGAGCTATCATACCGGTACTTAATACTGCGTATACGAGTTGACGTGTCGTAAGCGTCATGTCTTCAAAATGTGAATTTTGCTGCGTTTGCGGTGCGTCAGCGTTTTTTGAGCTGTTGTGTGGCCGATACTAAAGGGGGTTGAATATTGTGGGACTACCGAGTTTAGGTTATTAATAGTACGTAGGTACAAAGTCATGTCTCGTAATTTTTAACTGAAACTTTTGTTCCAGTGCGGCGCATGCGGTCAAGTGGGTCATATGCGTACCAACAAAGCTTGTCCGTTGTACACCGGTTCCATGGGTGGCGGCCCTGCCTCCCCGCCGGAGACGGATGTTGAGCCCATACCCGAACCTGATGAGGACGATACTGGCTACGTCGATGGAGTCAAACTCACCCTGCCTACTAAGGTCATCAAGGTGAGTAAAATCTGTATTGCCTGAACACTGCCATCCATATTGTCAAGTTGTTGAGTTTGTTTAAATCTTTTAATTTGATAAATTTGTTCTTTGAGTCTACCCGGCTAGGTGTAACTAGTGCTACCTGTTAAGATAATATTTTTAGCAACTGTGAATGTATAAATAGGGCGTTTTTTATGAGTATCCAAATTATTTCCAGGCATTAGGCATCATCTATAGTTTTCATTTATAAAAAAAACAAAGTATGTTTTATTTTATTTTATTTTTCAAAAATAATTATGACTGCACCGAGTCGAATGTAAACAAACTAGACAAAAATGTGTTGTAATGAGGGTAGTTCACGTTCACATCAGGCTGGCCGCCCGATCAGCAACTTGTGTTACTCGTATCAATTTGACGCGGCGGCGGGTTGCCGGGGCGGTGAGGGCGCCCGTGCGTGACTCACGGTTGTTATGGGTGGCTGGTGGGGAGGGGCGCGGGGATGCCGGTGCGCAGCGAACATTGACAACAAACTTGGTCGTTTTTGAAACAACTTTAAGGTGCCCTAACTCAATATTTTAGTACCGAGGGATACTAAAAGAAAACAACACGTAAATAATAATTTTGTATAAGAATTAACATACGAATTCGATTTCAATTTGGATACTCACAAAAAATCCACCCCGTATAGTAAACATTCAGAAATCCGCTAGCAAGTATTTCCATCCTGTTACACGATGCTAGTCTGACTAACCTCAATGATTTGTATGCACCATAAACTATGTAGTACTCTATCCCTAGCAATCCGCGGATGACTTAAAACGGCGCGGCAGCGGGCGCCGCAGCGAGTCACGCCCCGGCGCGCGCAACAAGCGGCGCGGAACAACGAGCGAGTCCTGCGACTACCTCGTGAAGCGGCCCGCCGAGCGGCGCCGCACCGACCCGCTCGTCACGCTCTCCTCGCTGCTCGAGGACGTGCTCAACCACATGCGGCATCTGCCCGATGTGCAGCCGTTCCTCTTCCCCGTCAATCCCAAGGTGAGTAGGCCCACCAGGGAACCTTGTTGTAGTAGGAAGATAACACGCGCCCCGGAACAAGCGGCGCGGAACAACGAGCGAGTCCTGCGACTACCTCGTGAAGCGGCCCGCCGAGCGGCGCCGCACCGACCCGCTCGTCACGCTCTCCTCGCTGCTCGAGGACGTGCTCAACCACATGCGGCATCTGCCCGATGTGCAGCCGTTCCTCTTCCCCGTCAATCCCAAGGTGAGTAGGCCCACCAGGGAACCTTGTTGTAGTAGGAAGATAACACGCGCCCCGGAACAAGCGGCGCGGAACAACGAGCGAGTCCTGCGACTACCTCGTGAAGCGGCCCGCCGAGCGGCGCCGCACCGACCCGCTCGTCACGCTCTCCTCGCTGCTCGAGGACGTGCTCAACCACATGCGGCATCTGCCCGATGTGCAGCCGTTCCTCTTCCCCGTCAATCCCAAGGTGAGTAGGCCCACCAGGGAACCTTGTTGTAGTAGGAAGATAACACGCGCCCCGGAACAAGCGGCGCGGAACAACGAGCGAGTCCTGCGACTACCTCGTGAAGCGGCCCGCCGAGCGGCGCCGCACCGACCCGCTCGTCACGCTCTCCTCGCTGCTCGAGGACGTGCTCAACCACATGCGGCATCTGCCCGATGTGCAGCCGTTCCTCTTCCCCGTCAATCCCAAGGTGAGTAGGCCCACCAGGGAACCTTGTTGTAGTAGGAAGATAACACGCGCCCCGGAACAAGCGGCGCGGAACAACGAGCGAGTCCTGCGACTACCTCGTGAAGCGGCCCGCCGAGCGGCGCCGCACCGACCCGCTCGTCACGCTCTCCTCGCTGCTCGAGGACGTGCTCAACCACATGCGGCATCTGCCCGATGTGCAGCCGTTCCTCTTCCCCGTCAATCCCAAGGTGAGTAGGCCCACCAGGGAACCTTGTTGTAGTAGGAAGATAACACGCGCCCCGGAACAAGCGGCGCGGAACAACGAGCGAGTCCTGCGACTACCTCGTGAAGCGGCCCGCCGAGCGGCGCCGCACCGACCCGCTCGTCACGCTCTCCTCGCTGCTCGAGGACGTGCTCAACCACATGCGGCATCTGCCCGATGTGCAGCCGTTCCTCTTCCCCGTCAATCCCAAGGTGAGTAGGCCCACCAGGGAACCTTGTTGTAGTAGGAAGATAACACGCGCCCCGGAACAAGCGGCGCGGAACAACGAGCGAGTCCTGCGACTACCTCGTGAAGCGGCCCGCCGAGCGGCGCCGCACCGACCCGCTCGTCACGCTCTCCTCGCTGCTCGAGGACGTGCTCAACCACATGCGGCATCTGCCCGATGTGCAGCCGTTCCTCTTCCCCGTCAATCCCAAGGTGAGTAGGCCCACCAGGGAACCTTGTTGTAGTAGGAAGATAACACGCGCCCCGGAACAAGCGGCGCGGAACAACGAGCGAGTCCTGCGACTACCTCGTGAAGCGGCCCGCCGAGCGGCGCCGCACCGACCCGCTCGTCACGCTCTCCTCGCTGCTCGAGGACGTGCTCAACCACATGCGGCATCTGCCCGATGTGCAGCCGTTCCTCTTCCCCGTCAATCCCAAGGTGAGTAGGCCCACCAGGGAACCTTGTTGTAGTAGGAAGATAACACGCGCCCCGGAACAAGCGGCGCGGAACAACGAGCGAGTCCTGCGACTACCTCGTGAAGCGGCCCGCCGAGCGGCGCCGCACCGACCCGCTCGTCACGCTCTCCTCGCTGCTCGAGGACGTGCTCAACCACATGCGGCATCTGCCCGATGTGCAGCCGTTCCTCTTCCCCGTCAATCCCAAGGTGAGTAGGCCCACCAGGGAACCTTGTTGTAGTAGGAAGATAACACGCGCCCCGGAACAAGCGGCGCGGAACAACGAGCGAGTCCTGCGACTACCTCGTGAAGCGGCCCGCCGAGCCGCGAGAGTGGATATAACTCGACTGTACACGGACCACATGATGCAGTCGATTCCGGCTGCATGCCGCTTCCTCTCCTCGCACTCCGCCCACGTTTTCTTTTCATCCTACATCTCATCTGCTTGAAACTGGCGAGGTCCGCTGCAAGTGTCCACTCGATCTCGTCATCATAAGACGTCGAAAAAGCCTATGGCAGTTCTGATGCTGGAGGAGGCTACAGACTCGCAGAGGAAACTAGATTTGAAAGGGGCACCCCATGTCTGGGGTGAGTCTGGAGCTGTGGCATAGGCCCCCTTATTCATTTAACCTAAAATGCCTCTGCTAAATATATCGTCTTAAGTCGTGCACAGATGTCAAAGTGACAGATAAAGGAACAAGATTTGTAATGGCACTTTAGCTAAAATAAGTTTGATGGACGTTTATGATTAGGACCATAAGAAGATAAAGGTTTCTTAACCATCGTTATTTGTTCAGTTGGTCGCGGACTACTACCGCATCGTGTCCCGGCCGATGGACCTGCAGACCATCCGCGACAGCCTGCGCCAGAAGCACTACCAGAGCCGCGAGGAGTTCCTCGCAGACGTCAACCAGATCGTAGAGAACTCCAGCCTGTATAATGGTAAGTGAGATAAGGCTAAGATAAGGATGAAGGTTGTGGTCCATTTTACGAAGTTACTGGCAACATTGAGAAAGAAAAAAAACAAACAAAGAAAGTAAGTTTATTCATGATGTTTTAACAGGCTATTCCTATGGGCATTAGAGAAGGAACAGGTAGTGAGAATGAGGCGCTTTGACCAAAGACGAATGGCTTTTTTGCCCAGTCTTGCCGATTATAGTAGGTATACTATAGCCGGTAATAAGCAAAATTGCACTGTTAACACTTACGGTGCCAAACACCCGTTAGGCGTTCTGCTCGTAGGCGCTTGTCTCTCCCAAAGGTTTTTCGTATGTTATCGGGTACGAGCGTAGCGCTACGAAATCGTTGGCACTGAATGTGTTAAATGCCCCACTGGTGTAGAGAACTCGAATAAGTTTCATAAGATAACACGGTCAAATCCTAAAATATGAAATTTTACCTTCCAATAAAATTGGTATTATGTTTCCTGAGACTTCCAATATCCGGTTAACTTGAGAGGGCGCCACTGCGCACGATCGAACGTAGCCATTTGCGTAAACAAGTCGCTCCACGCCATCGCCGTGACGTCACATCCGCCTCCACTCCTGACAAACCAGAGCCAGCGCCCGTGCACCCGCCGCCATGTTGGCTTTCTCACTGTTGCGGAGGAAATGCCGTTGGCAGCCCACCAGGAAGCCATTATTCGGATATTGGAAGTCTCAGGAAACATAATACCAATTTTATTGGAAGGTAAAATTTCATATTATGTGTTCCGTTCGACTTCCAATATCCGGTTAACTTGAGATCTGTTTATTATCTCCTGGTGGCGGGTCAGCGGGCGCCCACGCGCCTGTAGAAAAATAAAATTCCTACAAAAGAAAACTATTAGATTATCGTTAGATTTCTAACGGGCACTAATCATTATAGGTACTTAAATAGATTCGAGATAAACGTCTGAGAATAGATTCAAGTTGCCAAATAGCTTTTGTTAAAATGTAATTGGGTAGTTGTCCAGCCAGTTTTAACGATACCACGGGTCGAAAAGTTACTCAGATGTTACTTGAAGGCCCGATTCTGTCCGAAGGCGTAGCATAAATCATAGAGTAGATAAAGTATATGTATGTATATTTACTTTAAATCTCCGATAAGCGTGGTTGAGGTTGGCTTGGACACTACTCTAGTTGATTCGCCTAAATTAGAGTAAAATATTGAAGTTACACCTTCTGAAATCGTTATACCTATCCAGAACACAGCTTTCGATAACTCTGTTGATAACAATCTTATTTAGGATCAGACTTCGGGTATAGAGCAAAATTTGTCTATTTGTCTGGGCTACAGTGTAGCCATGATCTCTGGGGCCTGAAAACTCTTACAGTAAAAGTGCAGCCGATCTTCTGGATACGTCATATAAGTTATTGAAGTAAGATTGTTATGTTTAGCATAATTAATTATCTAAATTTACCACATTCCAAACCTATTCAGTGGTTTGGGAGACAGTGGTATTCACAAGAACGTTGTTTTGATGGTATTCTTGAGTGAGGCGTTCGAAGATATCCTAGTGACCAAAAACGTAGGTCACACAATAGCGATCATTGCAGATTTATAAACAAAGATAATAATTCGTACTGAATGCAGTACGCTAACACATGCGACAGAAATAAGTGCGCATGGGAGGAGGTAACTGGCTGTTGATATTGTACCTGGCGCGCCATGACGGCCATTGGTCATACAGGCGTGTGTTTCCCGTGTATGTCGTGTCACGCAGGAACGCCTGCAAATTGTGAACCTTCAATGATTCCGCTACAGCTTGCCTCTTCAGGTCTGGTCAACACATGATATTGCTTCACTTGAGAGTCATTGTGCTCAACAGACACAACATGATGTCGAGGTGATGTGGAGCGCGAGGCAGGAGTCTGGAACGTAGGCGTAGTCGTGTCGTAACACCAGAAGCTGTTGAACACGTCGTGACAGTAGGCGCTCGAGACTTGCGAGTCGATCGAGACGTATTGCCATAAAGTGTGTGCCCTGCGAGGTGACCTTGAGGTCGACGGGCGAGGCACCCCAGAGCGGATGAAGATTTCTTTCTCGGTAGTTTCTGGGCGCTACCGATCTTGCAGGTAGTATGAGACCAGTGTTTCCCAGTTCTTTCTTGCCAGCAGTTTGCAGCAGGGAAAGGCATGCATGCTACCATCCACCGGTTGTCCATTTGTAGCACAACACTCTTTACAATATAGTTAGTCTTACTTACTGTTATGGTACGGTATCTTGTACAGCAGAAGGGAGACGATGGAGAGTGCATGGCGCTCCTCGTGGTCTCACAGGTATAGTCGGAGAGTGCAGCAATGCGACCTTTCTCCGTGGGTCGCAAACATTGCAAAGTTGAGACGATTCCTTCCAGTACGAGACTGTCCAAAGCGAGACAGGCATATAAGTCGCGCCAAGTAGTTTACCTTTTCCCTCGGCACCAGGAACTCGAAGGTTTGCGTGAGGACCAAAAGCAAAAGTCGTTCTTCCCGTGGCAAGTAGTTAAGGGCTCACTTGCAAGTATACAAAGTTCCTATTGCATAAAATTATATAACAGGAGACGTATATACGGACTATTAGGAGTCCTACCAAGAAGTTGGGCTTTATTACCCTTAATTTTGGCAATGTCTACAAAAAGACATGAACTTTATGAACGAATCCTCGGTTTTATTAGCGATCACTTCGATTGGTTTGTAACAAGGACGTCGTCCACATAGACAATTACCAGAAGGCCCTAGTAAATTGCGCTAATTTCTTTAAAATAGTCATGAATAATTTATAACTACAAGTTTTAGACTAGCAGAAGTACTTAAGCTTTGAAAAGATTCTTTGAAGAGATTTTCTGTGTCGAGACTGTATCGGGATGCATATGACAGTGTAAAAGCTTGTGCATTAGCGAAGTCGATAGATAGCACAATCAGTAGGGGTTATTGAACAAAAGAAAAACCGTTACTGATCTGATCTCTAAGATGATTTTCGGGGCTTTCAAGTCAATGCAACTGTTACGGCAAGACAGTTCGCTGCGAATTCACGGAAGTAATTTTCTAAAGTGGCTTATACGATTTGAGGTGAGCGGAATCTCGGGATCGCTTAGGAGCGGCCAGTTGTTTTGTCCCAATTTTGTTTATTAGGCTTCTGCGAAAGGTTTGTCTTTATAGAGAAGAACCTGAGCGGGAGAGCGAGCTAAGAGACGATGTGAAATCTGTTTGCCTACCTTGCCCATGACCTCCATTCTCCATAGGTACGAGGACAGTTTGACGGGGCTGAGAAATATATAATCAGAGGTCGGAGATCCATCCGATATCCTCCACAATTTACTCGTTAACAAATCTCAGATTGAGTCCCCTGACCTCATGGTACGTTTTCCTGAGACGAACTGCAGGACCTTGTAATTAGATTGATTATCAAGTAGGTAAGAGCGCGCCGGGCGTCCCGGCTTGCAGCTTAATGGACCAATTGGATAGAATTGAGAACCTAGGGCTTCATTTTGAGCGTTAGGTTGCACCGCGGCACTCTGCAGCTACTGGGTCACTCGCGAGCGCCAGAACGCCGGGGAAGCCGGGCAGCTCCTCAGTGATTATTACCTCTATGAAGCCCGGAGACGTAAGTAGTTCTCCTGCATCGATGTAACGTGGTCATCTTCCACTCCGGACGGCGGGCGTTACCGTCGTGGTCGACAGCACCACCGTGGCGGGCAGCACCGGAGTAAGGGACAGCGCCAGCATAGCACCGCCGTGGCAGGCAGCGCCAGAGTAGAGGGCAGTGCCAGAGTAGCAGATAGCGCCAGCATAGAACCGCCGTGGCAAGCAGCGCCGGAGTAGCGGGCAGCGCCAGAGTAGCGGATAGCGCCAGCATAGCACCGCCGTGGCAGGCAGCGCCAGAGTAGCGGATAGCGCCAGTATGGCGGACAGCACCGCCTTGGTGGGCAGCTCTAGAGTAGCGAGCAGCGCCAGAGAAGCGGATAGAGCCGGCATAGCGGACAGCACCGCCGTGGCAGGCAGCGCCAGGATGGCGGGCAGCGCCAGAGTAGCAGATAACGCCAGCGTAGCGGACAACACTGCTTTGGCGGCCAGCGCTAGCGTGGGACAGCACCGCTGTGGCGGGTAGCGCCAGCGTGGTAGAAAGCACCGCTGTGGCGGGCAGCGCTAGAGTAGTGGACAGCACCGGCGTGTCGGATAGCGCCAGCGTTGTGAACAGCACAACTGTGGCAGGTAGCATCAGCGTAGTGGACAGCACCACTGTGACAGGTAGCGCCAGCGTAGTGGACAGCACCACTGTGGCGGGTAGCGCCAGCGTGGTAGAAAGTACCGCTGTGGCGGGCAGCGCTAGAGTAGTGAACAGCACAACTGTGGCAGGTAGCGCCAGCGTAGTGGACAGCACCACTGTGGCAGGTAGCGCCAGCGTAGTGGACAGCACCACTGTGACAGGTAGCGCCAGCGTAGTGGACAGCACCACTGTGACAGGTAGCGCCAGCGTAGTGGACAGCACCAATGTGGCGGGTTGCGCCAGCGTAGTGGACAGCACAACTGTGGCGGGTAGCATCAGCATAGTGACAAGCACCACTGTGGCAGATAGCGCCAGCGTAGTGGACAGCACCACTGTGGCAGGTAGCGTCAGCGTAGTGGACAGCACAACTGTGGCGGGTAGCATCAGCATAGTGACAAGCACCACTGTGGCAGATAGCGCCAGCGTAGTGGACAGCACCACTGTGGCAGGTAGCGTCAGCGTAGTGGACAGCACCTCTGTGGCAGGCAGCGCCAGCGTGGCGGACAGCAGCGCCAAGGCGGACAACGCCAGGGGGGCAGACAGCGCCACCCTAACGAATCGCGCCAGCATGGCGGACAGCGCCGCCGTGGTAGAGAGCGCCACCGAGGCGGGTAGCGTCAGCATGGCGAGCAGCGCCTCCCTGGCGGACAGCACCAGCGAGACGGCCAGCACCGCCGTGGCGACAGAGCCAGCGGCGGGCAGCACCATCGCGAACGGCGTCGCCATCGTGGCGGACGGCCCATAGTAGGAGGTGACGCCATTGAGGCGGACGGCACCAGATAAAGGGGTGGCGCCATTGAGGCGGACGGCACCAGATAAAGGGGTGGCGCCATTGAGGCGGACGGCACCAGGGTAAGAAGTGATGAACATCGTTGTCGGTGGCGGCATTGTGCCATTGGCACCATTACACCATAACAGTCGGCTACACCACAGAAGTTGGCGCCGTCGCGGCGCGGGCGCCGCCACGTGGCGCGCGGGCCGGCGGCCTGCCCCGCCGCGGCGACGGCGGGCACGCGGGGCACCTAGGATATTGTTATGTAACTGACTCACCGATTGGTTCGAAAGATATTCAAACCTCCGTTCCGGGCCCGCTAATGCAGCTCGATGAGCGCACGTGCCTACGTGATCACGAAGCGCGTTCCTTCTCCTTCGACGCGGAGCGACTCTCGTTGTTCATAATGCGATTCCGAAACGCTCGCGAACAACGAAGTACAAAAATAAAATAAAAATTACAAAAGAGGGTAGTCCAACGGAAAAAATATCACTCGCGATTCGATTTCTTTAATTTTTATCGTTTTTAAGACTCCCTCTAGGTAAAATTTACATTATCCGATTTTAAAAATCGAGGTTTTAAGATTCCTCGTTGCATAGTTTACAGAATAGCTATGGTACGTCCGAACTCTACGGCAGACGACGCAACAGTGAGAAAGCCAACATGGCGGCGGGTGCACGGGCGCGGGCTCTGGTTTGTCAGGAGTGGAGGCGGATGTGACGTCACGGCGATGGCGTGGAGCGACTTGTTTACGCAAATGGCTACGTTCGATCGTGCGCAGTGGCGCCCTCTCAAGTTAACCGGATATTGGAAGTCGAACGGAACACATAATATCGTTTGTTATAATAATTTACTTTAAAAACCAAGTTTTAATAAGACTTCAATTTAGTACTCCGCCAAGCCACATGAACATTTCATCTCCTTTCCACTTTACCATATGAATTGCTTTCCTAGAGTAAATACGTTGATTATTTATTACAGACTAAAACTATATCGAGTTCCGTCGATTTGGCACACATGACATTTAGCACTTAATTAGTTGCTATTTCAACGGAATCATGTCAGAATCTGTAACGTACTTTTACAATTGTACGAGTTCCTTAAGTCATCTATGGTCTTCATGATCAGTTGTTTCTCTCTGTAATTGCTTTGTTTGTGTGAGGTGTGCAATAAAGAGTATTTGTATTGTATTGTATCAGTTCCACTTCACCAAATTTGTGATTTCCGGGTGTAAATACACTAGTTATAATAGAAAATACCGAAATGACTACATGCGTGCCTTAAATATTTGAGGAGTTCCTCATGTTTCCCATCATCCAACTGAAGTTTTGTTAACAATGGGACCAACCTGGAAGTATATACTATCAAAAAAAATTGTACGAATCGTTTCATAATTTGTGGAGTTCTTAGCTAACAGATATTTAAAAAAAATACAACTGAATAGGGGTGTACACAATAAATAAAATAACCAATAATGTTGCATTTTCTGTCCAAAGTTTTAAGAGGAGGTATGTTCTGTCCCTTTTCCGCAAAACGCACCTTGATATGAAACGATTGTCATTTACTATGATGCTCGATGGTCGTGACGTCACAATCTACGAACGTTTTCTCTCTCTAACAAGCAATATTAAAACGGTTGTATCTTCGTAATTGTTTGAGATATTTGAATGTGATTTCCGGCATCAGGCATATTTTTTGCCTTCTTCCTTTTGAAGTTATAATACATTTAGAGTCTACACCCCTATTGAGAACCTCCTGCTTTTTGTGAAGTCGGTTAAAAATTCAAATGTGTTGTCGTTTAGGCGCGACAAGTAGTCTGACGGTGGCGGCGCAACGAATGCTACAGAGATGCGTAGAGAAACTTGCCGAAAAAGAGGAACAACTCATGAAGCTGGAGAAGCAAATCAATCCTCTACTCGACGACAATGACCAGGTAACATTACTGTTTTCTGTGCAATCCCGACTTACTCAATGTTAAACCAAAAGAAACATAGTCTACTTTCGACTATCATTCTAACTTTTTTGCCTTTGCTTGTTTTCTCCAGTCCTTTCTTCTAAAAGTTCCTGAGCTTCCTATGCTTGGGAAGATAAATAATGTAGGGGTCTCGCATTTTGGTATTTTTCTTCAAGATTTTTTTGTCATTTTGTAAGTTTATCAAAAACATACAGTGGTTAGAGAACCTGACTATGAAGCTTGAGGTCCCGGGTTCGATCCCCGGTCGGGGCAGATATTTGTATGATGAATATGAATGTTTGTTCTCGAGTCTTGGATGTTTAATATCTATTTAAGTATGTATTTATCTATATAAGTATGTTTATCCGTTGTCTAGTACCCATAGTACAGGCTTTGCCTAGTTTGGGACTAGATCAATTGTGTGAATTGTCTCACTATATTTATTTATTTATTTAACATAAAGTTTCCTATGCATATAAGAAGAGGAAAAGGTTGAAAGTTTGTATGTCGTAATCTCCGGAATCACTTTTCTGATTATAAAAATTCTTTCATATGCGTATAGAGTGCACTTTCCGGATGGTCATAGGCTATATTATATCCCGCGTTTGTTTGCCTGCGTTCTTTACAAGGAGTGTAGCTAATACATGATAACGGGAATAAACTACGTTTTGGTGCTCAGGTGGCATTGTCGTTCATCCTGGAGAACTTGCTCACCACCAAGCTGAAGCTGATGCCCGAGGCGTGGCCCTTCCTGAAACCGGTCAACAAGAAACAAGTGAAGGACTACTACAACGTCATCAAGAAGCCTATCGACATGGAGACTATGGGGAAGAAAATACAAGGTACAGACATGTATTTACCGTCTTAAATCCAATGGTAAACTATTGTATCACAAGAAAACTAATGTTTACGCTGAGGGCAGTACTACGTTTTGAGTAAAGTAAAGTACGATGAATTGGGGTTACTTTGATTCGGGGGGTGACTTTGATCAAATTGTTTTTTCTCCGAAATCATTGTTTTACTTGGTGGTGAACTGTGGCAGTGAATATATTACTATTCTATCTTGCTGTATACCTGATTAAATCTTCTAAATATCAAATAATTCTGCTTTTATACTATCCACTCCTTTTATACAGTCACCCAATTGGGAAATAATTGTGCCATCGAGTGTAATATCATATTGAAATTTGCATCTTTGAACCCGCTATAACTCCCATGAAGACTAAGAAAAAAAGTATTATTACCTATCAGTAAATTATAAGAAAGTGGAAACCTTTGCACAGGATAGCAGCGATGATGTTCAGTCTTAAATTTTTGTTCCGCTTTCAGCCCACAAGTACCACAGCCGCGCGGAGTTCCTCCGGGACATTCAGCTGATAGTGGACAACTGCAAGGCTTACAACGGACTCAACTCGCAGTTCACACGACAGGCCGAGGCTATTCTAAAGGTCACTCAAGAGGCGCTTGAGCAGGTTAGTGTCTACAGTGATATATTTATTTAATATTGATTACACAAACGAAGAACTTATAGATAACTTTGTCGTTAATTACAAGTGATCTCAATAAATCTTTATTAATATATTACATTTCACAACTAAGAGAATAAGGTAAAACTGTACATAAGTTTCTGGGTAATCTACTGTTTAGCTTTACGTTTTCAGGGTTGCGTTTCAATGATGATTATTTTATGTTTTATCCAAATACAGTTTTTTTGTGGACTACGGTTTCCAAATATTGTCAATAGACTCTTTAGAAGGAACTTTTTAACCCCCCTTTCGGCTTTATCGGTATTTTTGTAAAAGCCTGTATAAATATAACACCGATTTAACTGAAACCGACATTATTACAGTTCGGCGAGAACGTGAGCCAACTGGAAGCGAACATAGCGCGCGTGCAGCAGAAGATGCTGGAAGAGGCGGAGCAGTCGGACGAGCCCGAGGAGCCGCCGCCGCCCGGCGACGAGAAGCGCGGCCGCGGCCGCCCCCGGAAGCACAAGCCGGCCACCTCCGCCGACGGTAACTAGCATTACAGGGATTACTGGAAGCGAACATAGCGCGCGTGCAGCAGAAGATGCTGGAAGAGGCGGAGCAGTCGGACGAGCCCGAGGAGCCGCCGCCGCCCGGCGACGAGAAGCGCGGCCGCGGCCGCCCCCGGAAGCACAAGCCGGCCACCTCCGCCGACGGTAACTAGCATTACAGGGATTACTGGAAGCGAACATAGCGCGCATGCAGCAGAAGATGCTGGAAGAGGCGGAGCAGTCGGACGAGCCCGAGGAGCCGCCGCCGCCCGGCGACGAGAAGCGCGGCCGCGGCCGCCCCCGGAAGCACAAGCCGGCCACCTCCGCCGACGGTAACTAGCATTACAGGGATTACTGGAAGCGAACATAGCGCGCATGCAGCAGAAGATGCTGGAAGAGGCGGAGCAGTCGGACGAGCCCGAGGAGCCGCCGCCGCCCGGCGACGAGAAGCGCGGCCGCGGCCGCCCCCGGAAGCACAAGCCGGCCACCTCCGCCGACGGTAACTAGCATTACAGGGATTACTGGAAGCGAACATAGCGCGCATGCAGCAGAAGATGCTGGAAGAGGCGGAGCAGTCGGACGAGCCCGAGGAGCCGCCGCCGCCCGGCGACGAGAAGCGCGGCCGCGGCCGCCCCCGGAAGCACAAGCCGGCCACCTCCGCCGACGGTAACTAGCATTACAGGGATTACTGGAAGCGAACATAGCGCGCGTGCAGCAGAAGATGCTGGAAGAGGCGGAGCAGTCGGACGAGCCCGAGGAGCCGCCGCCGCCCGGCGACGAGAAGCGCGGCCGCGGCCGCCCCCGGAAGCACAAGCCGGCCACCTCCGCCGACGGTAACTAGCATTACAGGGATTACTGGAAGCGAACATAGCGCGCATGCAGCAGAAGATGCTGGAAGAGGCGGAGCAGTCGGACGAGCCCGAGGAGCCGCCGCCGCCCGGCGACGAGAAGCGCGGCCGCGGCCGCCCCCGGAAGCACAAGCCGGCCACCTCCGCCGACGGTAACTAGCATTACAGGGATTACTGGAAGCGAACATAGCGCGCGTGCAGCAGAAGATGCTGGAAGAGGCGGAGCAGTCGGACGAGCCCGAGGAGCCGCCGCCGCCCGGCGACGAGAAGCGCGGCCGCGGCCGCCCCCGGAAGCACAAGCCGGCCACCTCCGCCGACGGTAACTAGCATTACAGGGATTACTGGAAGCGAACATAGCGCGCGTGCAGCAGAAGATGCTGGAAGAGGCGGAGCAGTCGGACGAGCCCGAGGAGCCGCCGCCGCCCGGCGACGAGAAGCGCGGCCGCGGCCGCCCCCGGAAGCACAAGCCGGCCACCTCCGCCGACGGTAACTAGCATTACAGGGATTACTGGAAGCGAACATAGCGCGCGTGCAGCAGAAGATGCTGGAAGAGGCGGAGCAGTCGGACGAGCCCGAGGAGCCGCCGCCGCCCGGCGACGAGAAGCGCGGCCGCGGCCGCCCCCGGAAGCACAAGCCGGCCACCTCCGCCGACGGTAACTAGCATTACAGGGATTACTGGAAGCGAACATAGCGCGCGTGCAGCAGAAGATGCTGGAAGAGGCGGAGCAGTCGGACGAGCCCGAGGAGCCGCCGCCGCCCGGCGACGAGAAGCGCGGCCGCGGCCGCCCCCGGAAGCACAAGCCGGCCACCTCCGCCGACGGTAACTAGCATTACAGGGATTACTGGAAGCGAACATAGCGCGCATGCAGCAGAAGATGCTGGAAGAGGCGGAGCAGTCGGACGAGCCCGAGGAGCCGCCGCCGCCCGGCGACGAGAAGCGCGGCCGCGGCCGCCCCCGGAAGCACAAGCCGGCCACCTCCGCCGACGGTAACTAGCATTACAGGGATTACTGGAAGCGAACATAGCGCGCGTGCAGCAGAAGATGCTGGAAGAGGCGGAGCAGTCGGACGAGCCCGAGGAGCCGCCGCCGCCCGGCGACGAGAAGCGCGGCCGCGGCCGCCCCCGGAAGCACAAGCCGGCCACCTCCGCCGACGGTAACTAGCATTACAGGGATTACTGGAAGCGAACATAGCGCGCATGCAGCAGAAGATGCTGGAAGAGGCGGAGCAGTCGGACGAGCCCGAGGAGCCGCCGCCGCCCGGCGACGAGAAGCGCGGCCGCGGCCGCCCCCGGAAGCACAAGCCGGCCACCTCCGCCGACGGTAACTAGCATTACAGGGATTACTGGAAGCGAACATAGCGCGCGTGCAGCAGAAGATGCTGGAAGAGGCGGAGCAGTCGGACGAGCCCGAGGAGCCGCCGCCGCCCGGCGACGAGAAGCGCGGCCGCGGCCGCCCCCGGAAGCACAAGCCGGCCACCTCCGCCGACGGTAACTAGCATTACAGGGATTACTGGAAGCGAACATAGCGCGCATGCAGCAGAAGATGCTGGAAGAGGCGGAGCAGTCGGACGAGCCCGAGGAGCCGCCGCCGCCCGGCGACGAGAAGCGCGGCCGCGGCCGCCCCCGGAAGCACAAGCCGGCCACCTCCGCCGACGGTAACTAGCATTACAGGGATTACTGGAAGCGAACATAGCGCGCGTGCAGCAGAAGATGCTGGAAGAGGCGGAGCAGTCGGACGAGCCCGAGGAGCCGCCGCCGCCCGGCGACGAGAAGCGCGGCCGCGGCCGCCCCCGGAAGCACAAGCCGGCCACCTCCGCCGACGGTAACTAGCATTACAGGGATTACTGGAAGCGAACATAGCGCGCGTGCAGCAGAAGATGCTGGAAGAGGCGGAGCAGTCGGACGAGCCCGAGGAGCCGCCGCCGTAACTAGCATTACAGGGATAACTTCGCCTTTTTATCGTCTTACCTAATTTGTCTGTATTTTTATCTGTGTCTTGTGTACAATATATATTTACATACATACATACATCACTACTTGTTAAACGCAAAATATAGTGAGTTACATGCACAGAACTATATCAAGATAGAAGGAAAGAGCTCGTCGATTAGTACGGGAACCGAGCGTGTAACATTTTGCGTAGGTACTTTGACGTCGCGAGCGTTATTTAATGACGGGAAACATAAGCCGCGTGACATCGATTCGTCAACATCGATTAGCACACGGCAGGTGCAATAACTTCTGTATCGATTCAAAATATCGATAAGAACCGAAAGAGGAAATGATAATTAGATTCAAGAGAGGAAACGAAAAATAAGTCTTAAATATCGAACAACGAGTCATTTTGTTTTTAAAACCTGACGTCGCACGCGGACTGCGGTCGGGAGCGGACTGAAGTTCGCGGCGAGCACAGAAGACGTTGAGTCGTCTTTTCGCCACGCGAAGTACATACATTCTTTCGTTCTATTTTAATATAGTTCTGTGCTTACATGGCTAAAAATAAAAATGGCTATCATCACACCTTTTGGTTTATTAGATTAAAAAAAAAACCTTTTACAATATGCTGTTCAAACGTTCAAAATAGGTATTCATCAACGCTATCTACATACGAGATTTTCAATGCCATTTAGCGCTAGGATATATCAAGTAGTTTTTCAATTCTTCTTCTACTTTATTAAGATCTAATTTATTGACGTTTGTTTCTACTTAGTAAAAAAAAACAGGTAACTTATCTTAGTCCATGGCTTTGGCTGTTAAATTCTAAACTGACGGTGTTAATTGTTTCTCAGGAGCCACACCAAGGAAGCGGGGTCGACCGAGGAAAGATCAGAACAGTTTGGAAGAAGGTAAACCAGTTGCAGTTTTAAAACTGAGTTCGAACTGCTGAAACAACATACTGACCACAAAAATCTACACGGTGCTTTCGGCATTCGCATTTTGTATCAATCTTATTTTTTTTGCTTCAATCGTAGTATGTAACTTTTTTCCTATTTACTATTATTGTTGTTATTTAATTTAATACATACATACATACATACATATAATCACGCCTCTTTCCCAGAGGGGTAGGCAGAGATCACGGATCTCCATTTGCTACGATCCTGACAAACCACTTTCGCTTCACTCACCTTCATAACATTTCTCATACATGCTCGTCGGTTTAGGGTACTTTTGACCTGGCCTTTTTGTAACATTTCTCCAATTTGATCAGAGAAAGTTCGCCTAGGTCTTCCCCTTCCAACTTGCCCTTCTACTCCCTTTATATACACTCTCTTCGTTAATCTTCTCTCATCCATCCTCTCTACATGCCCAAACCACCTTAACATACCCTTCTCAATTTTCGTGACTATATCTCCATCCATTCCACACTTATCTCTTATCACACTGTTTCTGACTCTATCACTCAATTTCACTCCACACATACTTCTCAACGCTCTCATTTCTACTGCATTCACTCGACTTTGATGTCTTTTCTGCCACACCCAACTTTCACTACCATACATAAGTGTGGGCACCAACACTCCTCAATGCACATTTAATTTAAATACCAATTTTTACCGTTACCTTTATTGATTGAAGCTCCACTTCGTATGTCTTATTGTCCTTTTCTCTTACTGAACCATTTTAAACGTTATACTTAGTTGAAATTTCCTATACGAACGTAGACCAAGATAAAGCAAATATCCAATTCTAGAACGTCGTTTTCTTATATTACTTTATTTTAGTGTCTCTTGACGCAGATCTACAATACTCGGACAGCGGTAGTTCGGGTCTGGAAGAGGTGGAAACTAACGACGATACGATGGTCCAACTGTCTGTCCGGCCAGGTAATATTCGACTCCGCTTATATTTTAAACTTAACATGACTGTTTCTCACAACCATAAATGTCAAAATGACATAAATTATATACGAACGCGTGCCGTAAACGTTATACGTGAACTTGCTTTTCTTTTGTTAAAGTTACCAAATGCGCGTGTAAGCAGCTAATAATTTACAGTTTCAATTGAAGTAGCAAATATTACATGTTACTTTTAATGAACATGCTTTACGAAACGTTACCGGTGACATCAATTGAATAAGATTCGGCTCCCTTGAATGATTTAATGGGGAATGGATGAAAATTTTAGAAATGCCTGATTATTTTGTTGGTGATAGGAATAACCTTCCTTAGCACCAGAAAAAAGTTTCAGATTTTTCAGCTGCGACAATTATTTTTGAAAAATATAAACAGTTTCCTCATTTAGGTTTTGGGTCAAGAACGGTAAGTAGACACTTTCCTTGATCTGTCTCATATTACCAAAAACTATCTTAAATATCTTTGGTAAACTGACACTGGTAATGACCAATATAGCTGCTGCAAGTGTCAATATCATTGCCAGTGTCAGTTTACCACACGTATTTCATATATTTTTTTGTAATATGAGACCGGTCTAGGAAGGAACGGAACTGACCCAAAACGTAAGTGAGGAAACTGTTTATATTTTTCAAAAAAAATTGACGCAGCTGAAAAATCTGAAACTTTTTTCTGGTGCTAAGGAAGGTTATTCCAATCACAAAAAAAATAATCAGGCATTTCTAAAATTTTCATCCATTCCCAATTCTCACATTGTAATGTTATTCAATTCATGATCACAGAAGACGAGCAGACAGTGGAGCCATTCGACACGTCGGAGTTCCTGATAAAGCGCGAGCCAGCCGAGCCGCAACACCACGACTTCGTCGACTTGGACCAACACTCCTCTCAGTACACCTTCCCCACTGTAGTCAAGGTATGCTGTGGTTAAATCTTTCTCCATTCAATTTTTTTTCATCTTTAAGTGCACGTCGTTCCGGCTGCTGTGATCGCCCGCAGAGGTCTTAAAACGTTTATACTGCGTACGGGCTATCTAGACAACATTAAGTACGATTCTCACCAACAACTAGACCAAAGCAATTTGAACAGCGTTCCAGCTCCGTCGGTGAGAATCGTGCTTTACGCTAATTTTTCCCCACAATACATTAATTACAAGTTACTGCTTAGCGCTTCATAATCACTTTTTTGGTAGGTATCTTCAGAAAAGCCATTTAATTACAGTACATGCGTGAATCGGATTGCTAAAGTCGCTAAAAATTGCTAAAAATGCCAACTGATCTGCCCGCACGGGTTCGATGCAATTAAAGTTAAAAGTTAGCTATGACGCTGTTCAATTCACGCATAATGTGACGTAACAAGTTTCGATCCATTCTTGCCGACCCATGTCGGCAAGGGCGTAGCTAGGATTTTGTTAAGGTCCCCCTTGCAGGCGTATTGGAAAAACCAAGAATATACCTATCTAAGGTAAATGCAAGGCTGCATGAGCAATGGGACTGCATCTGCATGCACTGCATCAGC
Organism: Epinotia nisella; assembly: GCA_932294315.1. NCBI lineage: Eukaryota > Metazoa > Arthropoda > Insecta > Lepidoptera > Tortricidae > Epinotia > Epinotia nisella. Next base: position 11,736,327 of record OW028682.1, on the reverse strand, counting down.
CCCCCCCCCCCCCTACCCGTACCTCGCTACGCCCTGTTCTTGCTTGACCCAAATACAAAGTAAGGAGGCGCTGTGTATGAGTAATAATAATTTCAATTCGATATATCTCCGAATGGTCGACCGGTAAAGATTGTGTTTGTGTTTATACTTAATGTGTAGTTTAAAAATATTAATATAATGACATTACATTGTCAATATATCTATGAAAACCTTCTGTATGTACATAAAAACATTGCCAATTTTAGGAAAAACTGTGACATACATAATATTAATACTAGAAATAATCATAAGCACTCTTGGGCCATGCAAGTCTACTCAGCATATTTGCTGAGTAGACTTGCATGGCCCAAGAGTGAGCGTAGGTGTAAGGCGATGATTCTGGTGCCAGAGCATCGGACCGCGGCGTTTCGAGGTAGCTTTAGGTTCGCGGCGTCCAAGTGTTGGAATGATCTCCCTCCACCTATCCAAGGAGCGTCGAGCAAGTATACCTTTAAGCGCCAGCTTAAAGGCTATTTGTTGACGCTCCAAAAATCCCAACCTTAACCCATCCAGCACTTTTAACATCCCAACCGTGTCGTGTTTTATGCTTTGTATTTTTCATCCCGTTGTGGTACTGTTTTATATTAAAAAAACACATTTATTACATTAATTATTTATTTATTATGTTTCTACTATCGAATAGTATGCTGCGTTGCGTTCCGTGGGTCACTTACGGTGCTGTCTGAAAACCAGCGCTGTAGGTGTCTGTCTGACACCTCGGCACAATGCTGAGACAGCGACCGTTTCACTGCCGCGAAGACACACACAATGTGTCAATTGTATTGTATTGTATGCTTTATATCTGTGTGTCTTTTGTGTAGTGAATAAATGTCTTCTTTTCTTTTCTTTTCTTTTATAAGCTTGCGGTGCCCACCACTCGGCTCCAAAAAATTAAAAAAATCATTCATGGGTAATTGTGTAAGGTTTTATAACAAACTTCCAGGAAACTTAACTGAGTTATCTATTAATAAATTCAAGAACTATGTGAAGCGTAAACTTATCTCGAAAGCTTATTATAGCACACAAGACTACATGAATGATAAAACTCCATGGAACTAATTTTGACTGAATTTTTATTCTATTATTTTCGTAATATTTTGTTTTTTGACATTAGATTGTTTTTCTAGAAATATTCTACTAGTATTTTTTATACAATTTTTTTTTCATATATATTTTATTCTTTATGTTTAAAAATTACTCTAAAAAATTAACTGACGATTTGAAAGTGCTTGTTACTAGGCCTACTTGAATAAAGATCATTTTGAGTTTGAGTTTGTTGTTGAATCCATCTTCAACCAGTAAAAACATGTTCGATTGCAATAAAAACTGAACTAACTCGGCAATGTTTGCCAAATATTGGCGATGCGTGTTTTGTTGACATACAAAACAAAACAGACGCGTATTCGTTAAATATTGAACCAAGTAAAGTGGCTTTTACGGTTGTTGGTTCAACGCCATCAATGTGGTGTTATGCTCATAATTGAGTTCAATTTAATTGTGTAAAGGCTTGTTTATATTGGATAGCTAGTTGAATTCGACAATCCATGCGTCGTAAAAATATGGCGTTGTCGGTTGAATACAATTATTACGGTTACGGTGCACTTAGGTTATAAACAGTGATCGGCGAGCGGAATATGGATAAGTCGGTGTTGTTAAAAATAAAAGCGTATTGTTAGAAACTCACTGAATTTAAATAACGTTCAGATATTTCGTTGCAAATGTACAATTGATGTTTAAAATAATGTTAGGAACGTCAATGAGACAAGTGCAAGACATGAGTTGACGTAAACACATTCGTTAGATTGGCAATTATAAGTGAGCTGTACTTCATAATCATAATAGATGTTAAAACCTCGATAATAAAACTGCATACATTTTTAAATATAAATTGCGCGCGAAAATTAAATGGAATTATAATCCATGTTATACTTTCGTCGAAAAATTGCTACCGGTCGCCGACCACTGAATATAACTTACACCTTTTACTTACGTTATACTTTGTCTATACTCGGATATGTTTATTCTATTATTTTTTTCTTATCTTAATAATCGGCGTATAAACTGCCGTCATTACTCGTATTCTCAACAACTTGCAGAGAAAATTGTGAAAAAGAGTATGATTAGCATTCAGTAATGTGAACTCGTGGCATGCTTAGGAGATGATCCTTAAGAAAATAAGTTCATTATTATAATTATAAGAAACACTTGTGTATATTAGATTTATACCCTAAAATGACAGAAGTCCCAGTCCAAGAAAGTGACTCAGGAGATACTTCTCCTGACTCACTCACCAGAAGTTCGCGAAAAGATAATAAAAATTGGCAGATTTATAACTTGGCATTCATCTTCTTCTTCTTCTTTGTCTTGACCTTATCCCACATTAGGTGGGGTCGGCTCTCCTTACTTGGCATTAATCATATACATTAATTATTTAAGACAACTGGGGTCCACAGTGGTGTTAATATATATTTATCCTAGGTTAGTTATCTTATACATTAAGTTAAATTAAAATACACAGGACTTATTTAATGATGAACTAATTTCTCGCAGTTCGCTGAAACATAATATATTTCGATCTGGATTTTGATTTATGTTGTGTGGTATGTCTGGCAACTGGTTTGGCCTGGTGAGTAGCCCTGCCTACAAAGCTGACGGTCCTGGGTTCGAATCCCGGTAATGCTAAATATTTGTGTGATGCGCATGAATATTTGCTTCAGTCTTGGATGTTTTCTACGTATTAAATATTGATATCTATTAAATACATACCAAGGTAACCGATATAGCCTTCCGAATTGCTAAACCTAAGTGTTAGTGGGCGGGGCACATTGCACGTAGAACCGATGGCCGTTGGGGCGGAAAGGTTCTCGAGTGGCGACCACGTACCGGAAGCCGCGGCGTGTTTAGGCCCCTCACAAGATGAACTGATGACCTGGTAAAGGTCGCGGGAGTCCGCTGGATGCGGGTGGCGCAGGATCAGTCACTTTGGCACTCTTTGGGGGCGCCCTATGTCCAGCAGTGGACGTCCTTTGGCTACTATGATGATGATTAAATATCGTCGTCTAGTACCCATAACACAAGCCTTATAGTGCTTACTACGTGACTAGTTCGATGTGTAACACTGTCGTAATATTGATTGATGTCCAGGAGGAGCCGATCGAGCCCGACATGAACATGGAGCCGCCCATGATGGAGAGTTCCTCGATAGAGCCGCCGCAGTTCAAAGAGGAGCCGCCTGAGAACTGGCAGGTTAGTCACTAGCATAAATGTGTCATTATCAAACAAAAGGTCCCGTTTTGGCGGTGTTAATAAGGCGCAATGTCCACACCCATAAAGACACAACAGTCCATAAAGAATCCTCCTTATTGACATCGACACAGCGGCGACAAGCTTGAGAATGACACAAATGGTCTCAGGTTGTTGTGCGCCGTTGCTGGTAATGTTCCTACACAGGGGAACATGTTGGGGGCGCTTTATATCCATGCGCAAACGTATTCAGATTTATTCAGGTTTACTTATGTTCATACTTGTAATAAGCTTAATTTTGTCAAAAATACTGATTATTGGCCTTTCTTCTTGACAGTGGTCTTCTTTTTGAGAAACGCTGCTAATTATGACTTGTAAAAATGCCATTGAGAGGCTTGCAGATAAAAAAAAAACATATACAGGGTGGTTGGTATTATTAAAATTTGCTCAAAAATACCTCGACTATCACCCCCTTAAAGCTTTGCACCTAGTTACCAAACACCCTATATAACACTTACCACATTTCTAAGTTTTCCGTAAAAATCCGAAATGTTTATGTTTTGATTAACCATTCCGAGAAATCATAATCTGTTACAATTTCACTCAAATCTATAAGATTTTTTAAAAATTATTTCTTTAAATCTTCAAGTCGAAATTGAGTGTATCCTTTCCTTGGTTCATAGTGCAAGTGCCAGTTTTTTTTAAGTAACACATATTTTTCAGCCTGATCCGGCAATACAAGACGATCTGCAAGTTACTGACAGCGAAGAAGAAGCAGAAGATGGGTTATGGTTTTAACATCAATTATACCCTGATTTACTAGAAGCAAAACTATAACTACGTTGACGGACAGAAGATAATGTATAGAATTATATTATTTATGACCATTGATTTATATTATAGAAATAAGAATAAAGGTGTTTAATTTAGTTTTGACACGTCATTGAAGTTTGTTATGTAACTCGTGACACGCGGATATTCTATCTTCAATAAAAAAATGTATAAAACGCTTGGGTTTTATTTTCTGTTATTGTAATAGGTCGTTACGACTTCCACGCTACTTCTTCATATATCAAGTGACTCGCCTGCAAATAGTCCCCAGTCTCCGTATTTTCTTTGCAAATAAATAGTAAATTAAGTGGTTGGATTATCGGGCAGTTACACAAAATTGTCACATTAATTAATACACGTTAATGAGTATGCTTTCATTATAGCAAAAAATTAATTGACTTTAAAAATGGATATTTTACAATTAAAAAGTAAGATTACTTACGTATAAGACGAGTCTTTGCGGGAGATGTAAACAAGAGGGAATTGATTATTCACCAGCTTGAGTACCCGCGGCCTCGATAACTCGTGGCTGAGAGTGACCGCCAAGAATCTTGTCTGAGATTTACTCTTTCACCAATACGCTACGCTCGTAGCGCTGCGCCGTAGTCCGTAGCAGCTGAAACTCCATCTTTAGCGAAAAGCACCGGTAGTGCTGTGACGCATGTGTCATGATTGGCGTTAAATTATATAGTTGTTATATCAAAATACCAAAGAACAAAGATTCGACTACACCGGAGCTTGAGGTACAGTCGAGTGCAAACGCATGACGTATTGGGTTAATGCTCTCATAAATATGTACTGGACCTTAATACGCCGACATAAGAGCCATGCCATGGGACATATTTTTGAGTACCTAAGTTGAATGAACCTATATTTCAGCACATGAGGGTGGATTGCAAAATATGTGAAGGTAGGTACATAGTTCGACTCAATCTGATCTACGCTTTTACTTTTTTCCACTGTATAACGGCAATTACTCCACATTTTACATGAGTAACTTTCGTTATACGTATAAAAAATCAATGCTTAGATTAGATTTAAGGCTTTTAAAGTATGTATTTTTTTGCAGAAACAAACGTCAAATGTGCATGTCCGTCTACGCCAAGTCTACTCTTTCTAAATTTTTTTTCAATTGCTGTTCTGATGTCACTCACAGAACAAAATGGCGGTCGGCGTTTTCGGTCACGTAACATACAGATAATAAAACTAAATCCAGATAATAAATAGGATTTACTAAAAATTTACAAATTAAAAATAAATATTTTGTTTTTATAACAAAATAGTGTTATATTCGTATTTCTTATGTGTATATAAAATGTTAATTTAATTTTGATAGATGAAAATACCCTATTGCTAAGAGGCTGTTGAGACTGTCTCTTACACGGCGCTTTATGCCGGCGACCCGTTTTCTCTCTGTATCTCGGCAAACATTCCCGACCAAACGCAATGTAGGTACCTACTCACAAAACTAAAATTAAACCCTAAACTAATGAATATAATGTATGCAGCGGACGCAGCCAGTTAAATCAGTCTAATGCATCCATAATCAGTCTAAAAGCCAACGCGTACTATCGGGAATTGATATAGGCGATATTTGAAATTGCAATCGCGACTGTACAGTAGCGAAAACTAATCAGTCAATCATTGTACAAGCGCGAATATGGATTTTGGGTTCTAATTTATCTTTTGTTTTTGATGTAGGTAAATACAGAAGATGTAGTGCATAATTGTTTTACATCGTATTTTCTCGGAAACTTATCTTATCATCGTATTTGTCATGGTACTTAAGTCAACCTCAGTACTTTTTGTACCGTGACTGACTGAAATAGCAAGACACGTTCGTACGTTTCCGTGAAAATGAAAATACGATAGAAAATAATTATGCACTACATCTGTGCCAGATTTATTAGATAGGTAAATACGTTAATTTGTCGCTCTAGGTGAGTAATATACTATTTATTATTTACAGTCACCGGCTTTAATATCTGCCACGGCAAAGCGCGCATAAATATCTGACACAAATCTATTTCTAGGACTGTTAGAATGTGTCAGATATTTTTGCCCACTGTGCTGTGGCAGACATTAATGCTTGTGACTGTACCTACGTTATTTATATACTTATCACGTTAGAAAATGTATCGTCAAGCGTCACATAGCGATTGTAGCGTATATTTTTCAAGCAACTTAACTTACGCCACACTTACGCACCCTTACTCTAGTTACTCCCGAAGGTTTCCTCTAAATCCGATTGTCATGGAAACGGCACGCGTGCTGAGAGAACGATGTATGACACGAACATTTTATAAGCTATTGCACGGCGCGCAAATACATTTTGTGAACACCCCTAACTTAGAGTATAGATTTCTACAGAGGAGCTATAGGGAAAGCGAAGGAAATACGGAACGAGTCCCACCACATTCCCATGCAAACGAAGTAGCAGGTACAGGGCAGGGCAGTCGCATATTATAACCCTTCGTATATCTTAGCACTGATCAGTGCTATTCAAAATTCGACTCTATGACAACTAGCACTTTGACTATTGTCGTCTAGCACAACTTCCTGCGATGTCGCATCGCGCGTGACTTAGCGACTCCTGTCTCACTCGCACTGTAGAAACTAGAAAGAGCCACGACGCGATGCGTGACGAGAAAATCTACCCTAGATTTTCTCGTCACGCATCGCGTCGTGGCGTCAGTTGTGCTAGCCCCGCAGAAACGAAAAATTATATAATCGTTTAGGAACGTCAGTGTTAAAACATCCGAAAGGATAACATAACAAGTGAGAACACATCAACTGCGAGAACCCAAAAACTCCGAGAGTTCTACCCACCCATACCACCAATACCATAATGGAAATGGAACCTAAGAAATAAAAAATACAATCGCGTATAATTAAATTTAAGTAAGAAGCATCAGGAACTTGCTTGCATGATGAAATACAGGTTCTTGAAAAATACTCACAAGATTTTTGTATTTTTTGGCTTGAAGTCCGTGCCTCGCCCCTGTAAACAGCCAAAGGCGCTTCGAGGCGTTATTTTAATTGTTTCCTAAAAATAATTTTGTATTTCTTTTATAATTCTGAAATTTTGCAGACTACTTGTAAGATTATTCTTAAATTTATAACCGGATTCAAAATTAAGATTTGTTTTTAGTATTGTAGAGGTACCTATATGTAACTATGTAGGCTCCTCTACAAATAACCGTGATACCTACATCAAACTCTACTAGACTGACATGGCCACATATAAGCAAGCCCTATGGATATGCTTTCTTATGAATGAGTTTCATTAGAAAAACCTATCCATGGCTTTGGCTCAGGTACCTATACTTATTGAACGAGGGAGCGAAGCGGACGAAGTTCTATGCTTCGGCTTGGGCTGTTAGACTGACATGGCCACATAAATAAGATCTATGGATATGCTTTCTTATGAATAAGTTTCATTAGAAAAACCTATCCATGGCTTTGGCTCAGGTACCTCTACTTATTCATTTGAACGAGGGAGCGAAGCAAACGAAGTTCTATGCTTCGGCTTGGGCTGTTAGACTGACATGGCCACATAAATAAGATCTATGGATATGCTTTCTTATGAATAAGTTTCATTAGAAAAACCTATCCATGGCTTTGGCTCAGGTAAATAAAAATAAAATAAAAAATAAAAAAGCCTTTTAATTCCACATCCTTTACACTTTAACACTATATATGTATTAGTTAATCTAGTTATTCTATTAATTTAGAAAACATAATTTATCTTATTAACTATTTTGGTGGACCTCTTCGCGAGTAAAGGCCTCAGGTACCTCTACTTATTCATTTGAACGAGGGAGCGAAGCAAACGAAGTTCTATGCTTCGGCTTGGGCCGTTTCGTATGTCCGTTTGTTCAGGTATTCTCCTCTAGGTATAGGTCGTATTTCTCCACCTATTCTCGTGAAATTTTGTGAGCAGGTTCGATAATTATATAGAAATTTATTGTCGAATCATAATTTCAAAATTTAAACCAAAATGTTTTTGAAATAAAGTGAAGCTTGCGAGTTCTACAATTCACAGCCCTCAAGTTTTAAATATATGCAGGATAATAATATATTGAATTGTCTTAGAATAGGCAAGACAACGAAAATCATCTACTTACTTGAATTTTAGCTCTGTTACACACACTTTTAAACATAAAAAAGAGTGGATGTTTAAGTTGACTGACCCTTCCACTGGCCGTATATAGGTACCTACCGTTATGTTAAAATACCCACTGTGACGGCAACTTGGTCCGATCCAATCGAATTGGCGCTTCGAGTGCATAGAATATGAATGAAGGTAACAGTACACTCCTCAGGCGGTATCAATTCTGTGGTGCTAGATTCGAATATTCATGTATCGCACGGATTAGCTAGTTTTCGCAACTGCGTGTAGCTCGTGACAGGCCTGCTTAAAATTGAGGATGTATATTTTCCCCTTAATATATGTGATATACTTACACCGTAAAAGTTACAGTCTAAAAGCCGCTTAAATTAAACTCGATGTTAATTTGCTCATATGTCGTTAGTCGAATACTAACGCCAATGAACTTATTGTATAAAGTTTAATGAACTAAATCAAACTAAATTACTATAGCGCGCACCGGATCGGGACTGGTACATAATAGAGGGGTAGGTAATCCTACTATCCTACTACTATGTGAAAGTTTGGATGGATAGATGGATGTACCTACGTTACACTTAATCTCAAAAACGACTGGACGAATTAATATGAAACTTTCCAGTTATGTACCTTATATATCAGAATAGGAGGGCTATAATTTATATCAAATGTCATCCCTTTTAGGGACGAAAAAGGGGATGAAACTTTGTATGGAGCTTTGTATTGCTCGCCGCCACATCTGTTAGCAGCTGTCAGTAATCAAAATGGCGGAATCGCTTTGTCTTTTACCTGTTAACCACCTGTTAACAAAAGAAACAGCATTAAAAAAAAAACCGATTCTAATATGAGAACTTATGCGCTAATTTCGTATTCAGGCGTAATTTCAATAAATGTATCAACAAATTTATTTGAACAATTAATTGAATTGTAACATCAATTTGTTTTTTTTAATGGCATGGAGCTGGCGAGTTCAGCCAAAGTACGAGGAACGGGATTAAAAGAAAATACGGATAGATCGAAAATGTGGAAGACCAGCGAAAGAACAGGAAAGAGTAGTTTAATATATTAAAGTTTAATATTATTTAAAGACTAAAAATTATGTAAGGCTGTATTCCTATAGTACGATGAGTCATTTATAAACAGGAGTGAAGGAATAGATACAGGAAAAGGAACTATATGGATTGACAGCAAATATTTTTCTCCAATATGATTGGAAATGTTCGCCTTAGGCCTACACGCGCGGCCTGCGGTGGCGGTCCATAGTATATTTAACAGCTATTGACAAGTTTACTAATTGTCCGCCGCGGCCAGGCCGAGCCAGTCTGTGAGAGGCCTTACTATAGCAAAAATAGAACGTGAAGTTCCTGGTAAGGCCTGCATCACTGGCGCGGCCTGTGGTGGCGGTCAAAAGTATAGTAAATTTGACAGCTAATGACAAGTTTATTATTGTCCGCCGCGGCCAGGCCGCGCCAGTCTGTTAGAGGCTAAATGCCCGCAACACACTGGCGCGGCCTGTGGTGGCGGTCAATAGTAAATTTGACAGCTATTGACAAGTTTACTATTGTCCGCCGCGGCCAGGCCGAGCCAGTCTGTGAGAGGCCTTACTATAGCAAAAATAGAACGTGAAGTTCCTGGTAAGGCCTGCATCACACTGGCGCGGCCTGTGGTGGCGGTCAATAGTAAATTTGACAGCTATTGACAAGTTTACTATTGTCCGCCGCGGCCAGGCCGAGCCAGTCTGTGAGAGGCCTTACTATAGCAAAAATAGTACGTGAAGTTCCTGGTAAGGCCTGCATCACACTGGCGCGGCCTGTGGTGGCGGTCAATAGTATAGTAAATTTGACAGCTAATGACAAGTTTACTATTGACCGCCGCGGCCAGGCCGCGCCAGTCTGTGAGAGGCTAAATGCCTGCAACACACTGGCGCGGCATGTGGTGGCGGTCAATAGTAAATTTGATTGAAGATTATTGAAAATATTATTTAATTTCCTCGTATTTTTGGAGAAAAACACTATAATCTGCCTCGGCGGGAATAGCAATTCGTGGATTCGTCTCTATTGTCGGATTCAGATTCGCTTCATCCGACAAAATCAACTCATTTGATATTTGGCTTTTCGGTCACAAATGAAAAAAGGTTACCTTGAAGTATTATTGGAAGTACATAAAAGGGGTGAAATAGGGGGTGAAAGTTTATTTGAAAGTATAAGTCCATGATTTTGATTGCAAAGTTATAATGACATTTATTCTTCATTCATGAAGCATCTTGAGTAAATTAACCCTGAGCATGAGAAAATCGGAAAATAATACCACGGCATAATTTCGAGTTTGCTCATCGACACTAAGCTGAAACTACTGAACCGAGAGTCTTACTCTTTCAAGGTAGGCAATAAATAAGAAAGATTTTACAAATTTCAACCATTAAGTGGGTTTAAAACAGGTATAAATGTGTGTATGAAAAACTAGTCAAGTGCAGATTGTAGTTCACGTGGTGACACGGAAAGGTGCATCTATGTGGCCTGACGAATTAATAACTGAAGTCTAAAGAGCTTACAATGAGGGCTTAAACTTTATAAGAAATCATTTCTTAAGTGAGGAAATTGGATCTCTGTTCAAAGGTTTGTTAAGTATGGTTCTCTGTTATTATAATTAGTTCGCAACAAAAATTTACTTTCCGTGAAATTATTTGCAGCATTAAAAGATTGAATCTATTATAAACTAGGTGCCTGTGCGGCTTCGCCCACGTATTGCAAAGAACGCAGGCAAACCCGCGGGATAAAAAATAGCCAAGGTCCTTTCAGAAAGTTAATTTTATACGCAGATGAAAAAAAAATTGAAATCGGTCCAGTGGTTGTACCCATTAACACACAAACTTACAAATCTCATAGACTTTTTCTGTTTATAATAATATATGTATAGGTATGTATACATAAAATCAGGTTGCAACTCTTGATTTGCAAAGAATGTTACAAACGATCAACTAAGTAATCGTTATTAGTCCGCCTTAGCCTTATAAATTATCGACTAGCAAAATAATTGATTGAACAGCAAAATTTCCTAAAACACAAATAACACTTTTGATTAGCCGTTAGTAAAATATATTCCGACTAAAAGTAAGTCAGTTATACAGAACCCAACTATTAGCAGAAATGTAGGTTAAGTTAGGTTAGAACTGCGACCCTTACTGAACCGAACTGCTACATAAAAGTAGGCTAGGTTAGATTAGAACTGCAGGCCATAATTAAAAAGTTTTTTGAACATAAGTTGCTTATCAATTCATCAATCAATCAAAAATCTTTTCTCTAATACCGTAAAATTGGGATGGAATGGAAAGTTCTGCGTCTTTTGGCATAAGATAATGGGTAGCCCAAACTAACGTGAGTATTCAACGGATTTTGACCAAAAATTCCAGTAATGTAAAACCACTGAACCAATTTAGATACAATTGGGCATGGATATAATTTAAAACCGTAGGAAAGACATATGATAGCTATTATGCGGGAAATAATCCCTTAACAAGGTGGGGGTAAGTTTGTATGGGGAAGCGATTTGTAAGAAATACGCATGAAGTACTTTAATAGCAATTTTATTATGCTCTAACTAAGGCGATTAACGTGATCCACGCGGACGAAGTCGCGGGCAAATGCTAGTATCATAATATTATTGTTCTCCGCGTTTCGCCCTTCTGCTTTTTGTTTTGTTTTGTGTGCTGTTTAAATTTAAATTGTAATTATGCACATTAAATGACGTTCTCGTGCTAAAATCGGGATATTTTAGTTACTTTAGCTACCCATCGAGGTAGATAATTTATGATGCTAACCTAACCTCACCTTACCTATACTAGGTACCTATTCACAGACGTTGCATGTCTATCTAAGAGCTAATTGGGCTATAACATGTTACACTAATTATTTGTTGGAAATGTTTTGGATTGTTGGCAGCACTCATTAGCTTTATATTTTCATACTTACTATCGGTTGTTGGCAACACTGATGCGGGTTTTGGAAAGAAAGAGAAGGCTTCGCGATGGCGGTATTGACGGCTGTCAGTGGCAGGAAAAAAGAACGAGGAAAAGGGAAAAACGGATTATGCATGCGATGTGATAAAAGTGATGATCAGGGAGCGTACATTTCATGCCGGTTTCGTCATAATGACGTATTTATATAAACACACAGGATGTTTCAAAAAACGTTGATGTTGCTTTCTTTTGGTGGCAAACTTTGTTGACAGCAGGAACAATAAATTTGTTTATTATCTATAACTAAACATGGATTTATTTGGCACAATAATTTTATAGCCTCCATGGCGAATTTGGCCACTGGCAAAGCATTAAGTTTCCTGATCTTATTAAAAACTGAAATGTTGTTTCCGCACGTCTCCTATTTGTGACAAAGAGTAAACTTTGATGTGACAATATCAGATAGTGTTCTTTCAATGTCCGTCTCAAGTGTCAATATATTAGATCTACTTAAACGGAAGAGGTTGATTAGATAACAGTGATTAATCATTGATTAATCACATTTTCCATTATTAGGTACGGATAAATAAACGTTCGTTATGCCGTTGCTCTTTTCAAACTTTTTCCATCCTGTATGTAGCTTGACGTCATACGCCTGTCATCGGCATGAAATGTACGCTCCCTGGTGATGATGAACGGAAGGATTACTATAAACAGAGACAATTATTTAATAGTCTAATACAACTATTGCGAGTGGCGCTTACTGGCAAGAATTTAACAAAATTCGGAGGATCTTGCTTGAATATTTTGTATAGGTAACTCTGGAAGTTAATTCCACAAATTTGATTTTTTCTCAATTGTTAATTCCAAAACGAATGAGGGTGATTTGTTTAATTTGACAGTGTTTCACAGGAGGTAGGTACGTTAACGTGGCGAAGGACCAAAGCTATTATTTATTTTAATATAGCTTTAATGCCCTGATAATCACAATGCCTGGATAAGCGTTCCAGGAAATCGTTATCTTGCTCCAAATACAGTAATTATGTAGGTATTTGTTCAGTTTTAAAATGGAGGCACGATTTTCATTATCTTGAGGATAAACACGGAAACATGCCCAAAGGAAAGACTGCCTAAATTGAGTTGTGAATAGCCCATAATCCGAACCATCCTACCTTTTTTAAAACCACCCTACGTACCTACTTTTTAAATATAATAAAATATTATAATTGTAACGCAGTCAAGATAAAACGGATGAACGGATTTGGATAAAATTTAAAATCATTTTAGTTTGTAACCTGAATTAGAACATAGGACAGGTATAACACAGGTCACAAATTACTACAAATGAAGTCGCGGCCAAAAACTAGTGAACATAAAAATATATTCACGGAACTTGTTTATTCATGTTCTGTTACCCGACCGGATCAAAACTCAACGGCGGCAAAGTAATTAAACCACACGTGCCACCGTAAAAATACCAAACTCGTCGCTGTGAAATACAAACTGCGATGTTAAAAACGTCGTACCCACGAGTTTATTGCCCGTTTAAAAGCATTCATAATCTCGAGTCCATAATACTAAATACCTATTCCAGCTCAACAAAAATACATTGCGATGAGGACCTTTTCCAATGTAGATAAGTACGTACATTTGTCCTGTTTCCGTCCCTTTTGTGTAACGTTTCTATTATGAAAGTCGGCTGTTTGGCGAGCGTATTACCGTGGCCCATCTCGCAACCGCAGCGAGATGTGGAAATCTTCTTTGCGAGCCGGGGTAAGCTTTCACCGTGGGAATTTTTGAGGAGCTGGAACAACATTCTGCGTTTAGAGTTAAAAATAGGTTGCATCGAAGTAATTCGCCTTGGAGCTATTATGGCAATTCGTGTTCAACTGTAGTTCCACTTAACCTAATAGGAGAGACTTAACTTTATACTCACCTAAACCATAATCGTCAAATTCAAGCGTACCACAAATGTGGTGACCAACGGATTGCGATAGGCGATTTTTGAGGAAAGATCAGGTATAGTTGTAATGTAAGTACCTTATTGCATTCATACGTATCCATATATTATTGTCTGTAGGAACAACATTTGTAGTTCCTACAGAAAAAGAGTCATAGTAGGTAGATACTCAAGTATCACAAACGTTTTTCCTTATTAGGTCTCTGTCAAGTCCCAATTCCATAAAATGTTCTCTTTCTTATGTTTGCAGTGTATTAGCTAGTTCAAACCTATCGAATGCTATAAAATCCTCATTTTGTATTCAAACTACTAATTCTTAAGGTCAATAACATATGAAACTAATATATACCTACCTGCACATCTCTGCAAAGCCGTTAATTTTATACGAACCGTAAAGTATAATCTAATTCAGACAAATTGTCAAGGCCAGTCATTAAAAATTACATCTGGGATTTCCAACTAAGTACATCAACGTTTATTAGTTTTAGTAGTTTACATTAATTGAGATGTACGAAGTGTAACCGACGAGTGATGATAAATATCATAAAGTTTGGATAGGCTTTGCGGGCTTTGGTTTATCTCTAGGGACAAAGTGGATTCCGAGTCCCGAATTTAAACTAAAGGTCTACTAACTCATCAAAACCTATGTTGTATTTAATTGACGGAGGTGCTCCAACTTTGTTAAATAGTATGATTATGTTTACATTTTCATATTGGTTGGTATAACGCAGAGTCTTTCATCCTTTTTTATGGCGTGACCTACTAAGTATGGAAATATATCGACGATTCCTACCATGCGCTGTTCTTAACTAATATATTTTTATTTAACAAATAGGTATCTATTAAATGGTTATATCACTGTTAATCTAACAATACAAGAACCTGCGCCCACATTCAAGAGGTTACGCGATTCCCTAGGGGTCGGGACCCGCAGCTTGAAAACCATTGGTACCTATATAGTATTTCAGAAACATTGTCTATTATCTACTTCCGTGTGCTCTAAAGATAGATACAAAAAAAGAATGAAAGGTGCTCCGTCGAATTCGATTTACCAACTAATCTATCACGCAATACCCCGCTGCCTTTGTGGTGTTTTAATTATATCTTCCTTTGCCTTCGTGGATTGCTAAAATACCTTGGGCAGTATTGCATCAATATGTCCGCACATAAATATCTCTGTCAGGTAAAAAAAAAAAATTGGAAGACGCGGACATGAATCTGGGGATATTCCCCACATTCATTCATTCATTTTATTGTGGGGTTGTTACCTTCTTTCATTTATCTCGGATAGCCCCTGAAATGTCATTGTTTCTCTAGAGGTTTCAGGTGATTAGTTACGAAGGCTCTTTGAAGGTCCAATCGGCGTATCAAAGACTCGTTTAGTCATAAGAAATGAAATGCTCCAAGAATTCAGACATTCTGCAAAGGGTTTTCGCTATGTCATTTTATTAAAATTCCTTAGTGTCTCCTTATCTGTTGGAAATTGTATTGGAGATAAATATACCATGAAGCAATAAAACGGAGTGATTTAAAATTCCCCCCGAAGCTTTTTTATTATTTACAACTTTTAGCAGCTCAATGGGTTAGATAATATAATAAGTGTGTGTGCGGAAAGAAAAGCGTCGTAGGATTTTTAGTGTTAATTTATGGTTTTTACTATGTTGACAACACCGTCACGTCATTATGCACACCAACAAGGTTTTTCAAGTCGATAACGGTGCTTTTTCTCGCTGACAAAAAAAAGTCAAACATTATTTTCCTTGTGGCATGCACGGTTTAATTATTTTTGACATGATTTTAAATGCAAGAAAACGAAAAGTTGCTATGGCTGCGCTGTCTCCATCATCAGATCAGCTTGGTGGTGCCTGTCACCAAACTTACATAACTACCTGGGTCGTTCTTCTTTTTTACCGACAATGATCCGAGGTTTTTCTGTTTTTTTGGTTTTTGAACTATCGAAAATTGTGGTTTTGAAGTGCGATTTAAAAAAAATTGCATTGGTTTCTTCATTAGAACTAATTAAAGTTTCCTTTCTGGCCAATATAAATATTTATTTACGGTTGGTTTCTAAAAAAAAACATGTGACAAAGTGGACTTTTTCAGTGGGGACAACATTTTGGTTTACCACTCTGTCACGGCATTCTACGAAAAAAAAAACATTTAAAAAAATGCTAGTTAGAGAAAGTGAAATATTAAACATCACTAATGAATAAAATAATATGGACGTTCATTCGAACATTATAAAACCGTAAACATCATTACTCAAATGAGATGCCGTAATAAGACAAGGGACAGGCTATTGTCGGTCGAAAAGAAGAACGACCCACCTATGTAAAATTTTAGCCCAATCAGATAAGTGTCTGCTGGGCAAGTGGCTGAAAAAATGGGTTGCTGAGGGACAACTTAAGTAGGTACGTAACATATTTACATACATACGACCAGTGCAAATTAAATAAAAAGCTTAGAAAAAAGGCTAAACGAGTAGTAATTTAGAAAATGCATAACTAATTTTCGAACTCGCTCTGATGAAGTACCTATTTAAATGAAGTTGGAAATTAAGAGCGGTTCCACACTGCGAATTTTTGCAGCGATATAAACGCGCGTTTTATGAACGCGCGACACTAGCCTTAAATCACCTGTCGAAATCACATGAATCGATACTGTATCACGTTTGTAGCGCCGCAAAAAGTCACCGTGTCTAACAAAAATAATACTATCTGTGTTGTGAGTATCTACTAAATTCTTAAATGAGTAAGGAAAAGCATCTACTCGTTGATTGTTAAACTTATTTAAGTTATTTATTCAGCGTATAGACCAGGACTTTAATTGTTGAGCCGTTTAGGTTTCGCCGTTAAACGTAATGTTTGGCGAAAATGAAACAAATGTAAATCGTACCATACTTTTTTCTGAATAAATAAAAAAAAGGTGTCAAAATTTCGGCTTTTTAACCTTATGAGAGCTAAAGACGGCTGTGGACGCGGACTAAAACTCGTGCCACTGAAGCCACGGACGGCTAAAGCCGCGCGTGCGTTTTGCGATTTTTCGTTAATTTTATGTAATAAAAAGCTTTACAAGTAACTTGACCCATTTTTTTAATAGTTCATAATTAATTTTGACATGATAATATTTATCAGAAGTTTCATTTTATTCATATTTTGTCTGGCTATTGTTTTTGTTCTGGCCTCAGTTGGGCACCGTTTTGTTTTGCACCCTCGTTGTCAAAAGGTTAATAGTTGTTAACACATTCGCTGGCGAGAATCGCTACGCGCAACGCTCGTAGTCGATCCCGTGGTTTTCCCCGTATTTAGCGGAAAGCGACTACGGCGCCCGCTAGTCGGGTTCCCGGCACTGAATGTGTTAAGCTATGAAGTGTCTAGTATAAAGTGAGCTTTAAATGGCTCAACAATTAAAGTCCGTGATACGTGTCTGTACTACCTCCGTGTCCAGTCCGTGACTGTACTACCTAATACGAATGTCAACTTGTGCAATGGCAATATTTAGTATTTACCTATCTCACCCAAATTATAGTTGATACAAGAAAAATATTAGATAATTCACATTAACTATCGTGGGACAATTCACACCAATTGATCTAGTCCCAAACTAGGCAAAGCCTGTACTATGGGTATTAGACAACGGATAAACATACTTATATATAGATAAATACATACTTAAATAAATATTAAACATCCAAGACTCCCGACTGACGATGGGCGTTGGGGCGGAAAGGTTCTCAAGTGGCGACCACGTACCGGAAGGCGCGGCGTGCGTAGGCCCCCCACAAGGTAGACTGATGACCTGGTAAAGGTCGCGGGAGTCCGCTGGATGCGGGTGGCGTAGGACCGGTCAATTTGGCACTCTCTAGGGGAGGCCTATGTCCAACAGTGGACGTCTTTCGGCTGATATGATGATGATGATGATGATGATCCAAGACTCGAGAACAAACATTCGTATTCATCATACAAATATCTGCCCCGACCGGGGATCGAACCCGGGACCCCAAGCTTCATAGTCAGGTTCTCTAACCACCAGGCTATTCGGTCGTCAAATATGAAATATAATTATGGAATATAAAGTTCTTGACCCAAAGTTTTTTATTGTATTGTCATCTATTATGTAACCTGTGTATCACAAATAAATATTTACTTACTTACTTACTTACAAAACGTAAGTGAGGGAACTGTTGATATTTTTCAAAAATAATTGACGCAGCTGAACAATCTGAAACTTTTTTCTGGTGCTAAGGAAGGTTGTTATTCCTATCACCAAAAAAATTATCAGGCACTTCTGATATTTTCATTCATTCCCAATTGTGTATAATATATGAAAACTATAGTTTATTTTATTACAAAATTATTTTCTGGTTACAAATGAAACTCTGAAACGGTTTCATTCATCCTTCATCCAAGTTATAATTGGATATAGACCACACGGCCCGCTGCTAGCCAATTCGCTAATTAGATCAGACGACGTCAAAAATATGTATACCTTTTTCGCTGTATTACAATTGAATAAGGTGCAAAAGTGTTAACCTTTTTATGACATCTACTGTTTATTATTTACGGTCAGGTATCCTTTTGACGAAGTAATTTTAGGCAGGACAATGGTCCTGGGTAGTTATTCTTACCTATTTTAATAGCGTATAGAATTCATCAGTCATTAAAACATGAACAACTTACTAATTACTTATTTTAGGTTTAGGAATAGAATTCCCAAAGGTTTAAAAAATATCTCACCAACCATCAATGAAGAAGTGTTTTATCTCAATGGTGACTGTGAGAAACAAAAAAACGGCCTACCTCATGGTAAGCTCTGATACCATAGCTTATTCACGCTTTTTACTCTAGACGAGTCACATGCTCATTGCTGACCCTATCCTACTAATCCTACTAATATTATAAATGCGAAAATTTGGCTGTTTGGATGTTTGGATGTTTAGATGTTCAGATGTTCAGATGTTCAGATGTTCAGATGTTCAGATGTTCAGATGTTCAGGTGTTCAGATGTTCAGATGTTCAGATGTTGAGATGTTGAGATGTTCAGACGATTAGATGTATAGATGTTTAAGATGTTTAGATGATTAGGTGTTTAGGTGTTATGATGTTTAGGTGTTTAGATGTTTGTTACTCAATCACGTTTAAACGGCTCAACCGATTTGGATGAAATTTTGCACGAAGATAGTTTATAGCCTGAATTAAAATATAGGATAGGTTTTAGCATTGAGTAATAGGCAGTTTTTTTTAATTTGGTTTTTCATCATAATGTATTTTTATGTATTTTGGCCTTTCAATATAATGCCTAAAATAAGCTCCAAAATGCCTTGAGTAAACACAATACAAATAATATACTAATATGTGAGCCCCAGGGGCACACTTAACTTTGGAACTGAACATAATGGTTGGAAATACTACCAAAACTTGCTAATGTATGTTACCGAACTGTCGCTATTCTGGTTTGCCGTTCGGCGAAGTTTGTGTAATACATTTTATGTGTTGAATTCTAATAGCAATTTTGTTTAACAAACACACCCTGAAACCAGTATAGACTGGAGAACTGTTGCGACATTACTTAGTTGCGGTTGCATAACTTTAGGCTACACTAAATGACAAACGGTGTCGAAATACGTTTACACAAAACAATGTATGCACATAGTTATTGTACTTACCTAATATTTGCATGAAGACATCGTTTATTTGCACTGTCCACTGGGGTGTCCTGTAGTTGTAATAACTAACAATTAGCAAAATTTTGTTCTGACAAACAATTTTCTACAAATGACTCATTTGACCAAATAATCAACAGGCAAATTTACATTTTATAAATGATCGATAGGACAAATTAAATTTTAGCAACTAAGTATTAAAGTTATTCAAGTTTCTCAATGAACTACAACAACAGGAACAGGGACTTAGTGGCAAAACCGACTCAGATCGCGGGTAGGTTAGAAGACGAAAGCGGGAGCAAAGCTTTTTTTTTATAAAAGAGCGGAAAAACTTGTTTTAAAAATAAAATTGCAACACAAACATTGTAATTTTTAACTACTCAAATTGAGATATAACTCGTATGCCATGCAATATTTTGGGATTAGTATGTTGTGCCAAACGATACATTTGCCAAAAAAAAATATTATTGAATACATTTGACGTTATGTACTTATTGCTAATTTTATTGAGTGTTAGTCAAGTAAACTTTTGTAAAATGAAACTTTTGCGCAATAACACGTTTGCCAAGTAATTTGATGAAGTGTTTTTTGTTAAACGATAATTTGCTAATAATTTTTTAAAAAGTTTCATTTTGTAAAATGAAACTTTTGCGCAATAACACGTTTGCCAAGTAATTTGATGAAGTGTTTTTTGTTAAACGATAATTTGCTAATAATTTTTTGGTTATACATTAGTAAACCGTCAACTGGTGATCCCATAAAAACATTCCAAGTAAACAAGTCAAATCAAGATTTTTCTAAAAACCCAACTGCTTTTTTGCAAATATTACTATAGCCTATGTCACTCATACGATTAAGAGAAATCCAACGACACCTCATATGTCCAAATTCGTCAAACGGTTTAGGCGGCAGGGCGTGCCAAAGAATAAGACATACACTCATACATATATACATACATACGCTCGAAAAAAATAACCCTCCTCTCCTTCGGCAGTCGGGTAAAAATAGGCCAAGTTTCGAAATTCTTCCACCGTAACACAACTTTTGTGAGATATTACGTAGAGCCAAGTCAGGCATTCTTATTAATCTTTATTTACTTGATTTTATTCGTATTCTTCGATACCTACCCACCTAAAGATGTAGCGCTAACCGCACTTGACCGACATTTTCAGGGACTGACATTGCAAATTGTTTGGCGAGTATACTCAGGGCTTTATCATTGAAGCACCCACCTTTCTTAATAAGGTTCCCATCCCTTTCCGCCTGCATGTATATCGTGTGGGTATTTACCGCATCATCTGAATATAAATGGTCAATCGATGAAGGGAAGTTTTACTTTTGGACACAGTCAAATGTAAAAATATGGGTTCATACAATTTACTCATAAATATGTCCCATCGCTCTCATGTCAGCGGAGTAAGGTTTCAGTACATATTTATGAGATAATTAAATCGAAACATATTTTTGCACCGGAATATTTTTTTGTTGGGGCGGAAAGGTTCTCGAGTGGCGACCATGTACCGGAAGGCGCGGCGTGGGTAGGTCCCCGCAAGGTGGAATGATGACCTGGTTTTTTTTTTTTTTTTTTAATCTCGTAACCAGGAATCAGTCCCCGCGAAGGATACGGGCGACTGAATCCGCGATTACTTTATGGTAAATGATTTCTAATATAACTAGTGGTTCTGTGTATGAATGATGAGTGATGGTTGTAATGGATGCTGGGTGGAATGGCGAGTGAACTATGTGGCATTGAACTTTTTCAGGTTATTAACTATGGAGGTGGCCAGTTTGCAAAATGAGGCTATTGTAGTTTCTTTACTAGTGATTTCATGCAGGTTGTATGGTTCTATATGGAGATTATGACAGGTGATTTCGTGGTTGAATCTCGGGTTTGTGAATTTCGGGCAGTATTTTAAAAGGTGGTCAATGGATTGTGATGATGACCTGGTAAAAGTCGCGGGAGTCCGGTGGATGCGGGTGGCGCAGGACCAGTCGGTTTGGCACTCTTCTGGGGGAGGCCTATGTCCAGCAGTGGACGTCTTTCGGCTGATATGATGATGATATTTTTGCACTTGGCTGTACAATAATGAACCGAAGTTAGTGATTATTTTACTATGGGGCTAGTTAGATTTGTGTAAGTTTGATACCTAATATTAATGAATGCAATACCTTATTAATATTTAATTAACAACAAATATTATCATGTCGGTAATCTAAACTAAGAAAAGAAAAACAAATATAACTAAAATTAAAGATAAAAAAATTGCCCCAGATTACTGCCAGGCGGTAGTGTTACCCAGAAGGCTGGCAGCATTGCCACGTTGTATGGCAATGCTGAGCCTCTGGGCGAGGTAAAAGCCAGCCTTCTGGTCACGCGAAGCCTCGACCATGTAATTAATATAGGCAGGTAAATATGTGTATTATATTTGGAAAATTTCAACCATCGCTCCTGAAAACCATTATCAGATTAGCATACGATATCAGTTCTGGAAAACATGGGATCTTTATAGCAACACTTCCAAGCCCGCTATGTTGTATGTTTGTTTCTAATCTTTAGATGCCATTAAAAGACAAGTTTTAAATTAAAATATTTAAAACAAATCAGAATAAGTGATACCTTTCACTAACAGGGACCAATTACCTATAGGGTTCTTGCTTTAAAATATAATATCAATTATTAAAGAATGGAATTTCATTCATTTAAAGTTATCATATAGCAATAACAAATACAGAGCCGTGAGAAGAATCTCTTCCAAATTCCGTTTAAAAAGTGGATTAAAAATCGATTTCGTCGTTTAATTTGAAATAAGTAAACAAAACTGCAATCGTGCATCAGTGGTCGCCACTCGAGGATCAAAGCTTTCAGCAGCCAGCAAACATCACAATCCAATCACTTTCAGAGTGAGGGTTTCATGATTAACTTTACATGAAATCCTGTTAACGATATTTCGATGGAGTAAAAAGTACCGTGGAATGTACTGTTTTTGAGCACTTAAAATATTATTGTGATGTTGCACACAATGAACTTCAGAAAGAAAAATGTTGTAAATAAGCGCACTTCCAATTAAATAACTGCGGCTGAAATGGGTAATTCTAATTTCTGAAATGGGTAATTCGATTTTACCATTAACAACAACAACACATACAACAACATTAAGTAACTACATAAGAGCAACGAAAACGCGTTAAATTTTGTCAGTAATTTGATAGAAACGCTACGTTTTATTAATGTTTTTTACTGTTCATAATTAATGTGCAAAATAACCGAATCCTGCTCGAAGTGATGAATTTTTATTATAATCCTTTTATAAAAAAATTTAAAAGCCTGCTTTTATAAAAATCCATTAGAAGGAGATTAGAGGTCGCAGTAATCGACGTATTCAGTTAGAGGAAATATTTAGGCAATGCAACACTTTAGAAAGTCTCTAGTTGGTTGGATGCGTATTCCAGAAGGTCGCACGTTCAAATCCTACTCGGAGCTTTTTTTTATTTTTTCTCTAAACTTTGAAATGAATATTTTACTCCTTAAATTACATAAATTAGGTACCAAAAAAAGTGTATATCATTCTAAACTGTTGCATGAAATATTTTTTCTCACACGTTGAATCATGTTTAGTGGAGGGGCGTTTATTTTATAAGATTGATTTTATTCTCCTAATATTTGATCTGACATTAGGTCGAATGGACCTTTATAAAACCAGGCCTTATGCTGGGAAATTAACGATGGATATTATTACTCGTTGACAAAGTAGATTCGTAGCACGGATCCATATCAGGTACGAGTATTGGGTGCAATGAAGTGATTTTATGCACGTAGTTATTTTCTACATTCATGCGATCCCTCTCACGCTCGCACACTTCCCAGTGCGCTTGAAGGCGACGCACTCATAATCAGAAGGAAAATCAAATGAAATTGTTAGTTGCAGAATGGAGGCCCAGGTTCATAGCACAGTGCTTTTGTTTGTGGGCAGTGGATAATAAAATGTTTTGTTGAGTGCCGGCCTGTTTGTGACGCTTTTCAATTGTCCGGGAGCATGATATGTGCCCTGCGTTACGGTTGCCGTACTATAACGTAACATAAATTATACATCGAGTGTTTTTAAGCTCAAAATGTAAACCACATTGGCTCGGGCAAGGTTTTGGGTTATCCGAGCGAATATCTTAGATTTTTGTGGTTATATGAGACATTTTTAAGAATCCGATACTATTATTTTGTCACGTTTTGGTAAATATCAATCCGAATTTTCGATCCCGACATTCCAATCATGTTACGATTGTCTGACATTTATTGTTTAATATGAAAATGTATAACTAGAAGCACACTAGGATCAGCGCATGATAACAAACTATACTTTCTAAGTTTTTATTTTATTTCACGCCTTTAAAATTACGCGGATTACCTGGATAAACCATTTTATTTAAATTTTCTATCTTTATTTGTTCAGCCAAGTAGGTCAGACATCCTGAAGCGTAGGTGAACTCAGGTGTATTTATTAAGACGTATTACCCGTTAGGGGAAAATATTGTCTCCATAACGTACGACCTGTACCACTGCTGCACTTACTAAAGATATCACCTGAGCGTACGTAATACGAGATCTAAAATTGTGTATACAAACTTGAACTTTATTTCAGAGGTATAAGGTCGAAAATGCGTACATATTAATGTACATGACTATAAGTACGCCAGTTTCAGCTACGTAGTGCTTCAGTCCACTAACTGCACATTTACATGAATTTAGCGGTGGCGTAGCTCGCTACTGGTTACGTCTATCAGCTACGACATTGCTACGACGTTGCTACGAGCACAGGAGCCCAATTCTCGGGCCGTTCGAATAGATGATCTCTATTGACGTAATCTCTATGGAAAAAAATCACTAAAATATCGAAGACATGATAGAGATTATGTCCAATTGATTGCAAAGTAATGGAATAGGTAGGTATTTCTACTGAATCAAATATCAAGAACAAAAGTATTATTAATTTACGAAAGTGTAATACGTGGTTATGGTGGTTTTACTCATCAAAAATATTTAAGTAAGTATTTGCTCGATTAAGTACTTACTGCGCTGACTTGACAGTTTTAAGCCAAAGACTACCAGCTATTGTAAACTGGCAATATTTTCCGCCATTACGCCACTGACAGGTCTAAATGTTAAAGAAAATCAATGCTACTACCATCTCGATCGCTACCGACCATTGGTTGCATCTTGATCGTGGGAGTAGACATATCTCGCGTGTGAGATTTTGAGAATACCAAAATTCGTTTTCGTTCAAAATCTGCATTTTTTTTTTTCGAGATAATAATATCTCTATTAGACATTATATCTATCGGAGCTATCAGGACCTCCTGAGCGTGATCGCAATTCAAAACTCAATTATATTAAATCCATAATTTGATGGGCGACTATAGGTGTATTTTGTTAACCGCTACATGGTTGTGCAATGAAATTACTAAATCAATTTTTTTTTCGGGGTGCACTACATACGTGTCACTGCATGTCAAAAAATAAAAATCATAGTAGAGTAGACCGGGGACGATTGAAACAATTTGCCTTTAACCGCCTGCAACCTTTATGTTTGTATGAGTAGAAAGATGTACGCCCAAAATATTTCATAGTTAGTTATCTGGTTTCAAAATAAAATGTATTTGGTAGGTCTATAATCCATATTTTTTTTTATGATACATAATTATTTAGTCACAGCATGTTACAATTTTTAACGTAAAGGAATTACATAAGTTATTGTCACCCAGTCACCTAAACTCAGTTAACCCTCGCAGCATTTAAAAACCAAGTGGACACTATTCCGAATCTAAAAAAAACACTTGAGATAGATAAGTTAAGGGAACTGTCGCTTCCCTCGGCAGTCGGGAGCTTCGCGGAGATAAATGATTGCCCTTTTGACTGATGGACCGCGGCGAAATCCTAGCATAATAAGAATTTAGGTTTGGGATCTATTACAGATACGTATTATATTTGAATCGTTTTCGGATTAGCCGTTCGCCTGCTTCTACCCCGTGCGAAATCTTATGGACAAGCAAGACCTTAATTATAAATAGACGACCCTCTTTAGTTGCATTTTCCTAATATATCGTTGTGTTGTGTACAATAATGTATAATACAAACTTACAAAACTACAATCTCACAGACTATTACTCTATATAATACTAGCTTTTGCCCGCGGCTTCGCCCGTGTAGTAAGTGTAATTTTTGCAATAATTGTTGAATTTTTACGGCGGCAACAGCCTACTACTACTTACTGCCCATATGAATAACTCTTCGTCGTCATATAAGAACTTTCAAATTTCCAAGTTTTTAAATGAACGTCTTCTCGGTACAACTCCTATTTCACCCCTTTAATGGGTCAGTTTAAAAAATAATCTGGATATATCTACATATTATAAAAGAAACCTGCTGTTTTGCTTTCATGTTTCTAGCCACAGTTTATCATTAAAAATCACACATTAATTATGTTTTCAAGGGATGAATTAGGGAAAATGTCCTTATGTTTTTGACTGTACATTTGGAGTTGTGACCCAAGTTTTAAACGTCTAAATGACAATATAAAGTCAAAGTGATTTATTCTTCAATTTAGGCATATTACATGCACCTATGAGTGTCGATAAACTACCACCGGTTCGGAAAGAAAACCTCTGCCTCATACAATATATCATTTCAGTATCAGAGTATTATAAAATTTTAAAATTACATTGCTATAGTAGTAAGCCTATTTATTTTGCGATAGATTTCTAGTGCAGAATTTTATCGCTGCCAAATATCCCTATCCATGATGTAATCGTTTATCTTATAATATACTTTGAAATAAGTGTCTGTTTTACGACATATTTGAATTTAGAGTCAGTAAGTTCGGTACCTAATGTGTTTTGGAATTTCCCAAGAACGACTTTTTCGCTTTTACTAGCCTGTAAAAAATTGTTTTGAGCTTCCCTGCGCTTCTGGTAACCTTGGGCCTATCAGTGTTTGTTGGGTAGTTGTATAAATTCTTCCTAACATACATGTTCCCCATACAAACTTTCAACTCATTTTGAACCCCTTAGGGGATGAATTTTTATAACAACGCTAAATACTTTGTTTTGCTTTTGAACCTTCATACAAAGATTCATGTCTTTAAGGGTTGAATTTCGAAAAATCCTTTCTTAGTACACATCCACGTACTGTAAAGAATATAAGTTCCAAATTTCATGCTTATATCTTAAGCGGTGTACGCTGTGCGCTGTCTGTCAATGGGTCAGTAACGCAAGAGTTTTATAATATGTATATATTAAAGAAAGAAAGAAAGAAAGAAATAAAGAAAGATACATTTATTCACAAACACACAGGACACACATAGAATACACATTAATAATAGATTCTCCAAGGCGGCGTGAAACGTCTCACACATGCTCACACACACGTGAATGTCATAGCGATATGTAGGTATGTATGTATATCACTTGTCGATACTCAATAGTAACCGGTGACGGCATTTGCTTGATATTGACATTTACGCGATGCGTCGCATCATATAACGCTACAGACTTTGTCAATTAGGTAACAAATACGAATGTAATTCAAACGTCATCCGTCTCTGAAATAGACCCCCTTGAAAACAACTAGGCCTCGCTCGTGACGAAGCAGTGCCTCCATTTAAACAGTTAAAATGCGATAACAAATGAAAGCAGGCCGGCAGTAATAATGAAAATCGTTTGCAAAGAGAAGACACGTATGTAAGAAATGGGCTTGTAAGAGATACCATGTCAGCGTAAACGCAAATATATTAAGTACCTAGTGCCTACGCTAAGGATCTCGCTTTTTGCGAGCGAATAAGTCACGTGCAGCCCTTTGCCTGCTTTTGGCTTACTTATATAATATCGAGGGGCGGTTTTTTCGATTATATTGTTTAGTGATCACACGTTTCAATAAGTTAATTATGTCTGAAAGATTTATAAGTGAGTTGTTTAAAATTTAATAACCACATTTAAGTCTATTAAAGTTTTAACTAGCTTACGTTCGTAACATTCACCTAGTTTTTGTAAGATTGCTTTGAACTATTTGCTTTGCTTTGCTACGCACTTATCAAAAGCAAGTAATAGGTAAGTTTACTTTACTGTATTTAATTTTAGGAATCTTCAAGATACAGTACGTAAGAACGTCAATATATTATTGTATTCCACTTCCATACCCTTACAACACATCGACGCAGCCTCTTGGGGCCAATCCGAAATGTACCTACCTAAATTTTGCAATAAAATTTAGACTTCAATGTGTCTAACACGCTCACATGCACACTGACTCAGCTAGCGTGTCCGAACGTAACACACATTGAAACCAAATTGAAATGCTAAATGTACTCAGATGTCGTCTCCAACGTGTCGTCGCTCAAGCAAATTATATC
Organism: Epinotia nisella; assembly: GCA_932294315.1. NCBI lineage: Eukaryota > Metazoa > Arthropoda > Insecta > Lepidoptera > Tortricidae > Epinotia > Epinotia nisella. The sequence goes on along the minus strand of OW028682.1, from coordinate 11,708,112 downwards.
GACGCTTCTCTCTCCAGAGAATGCACGGCTAATGAGAGGAAGTTTGAGTGACTCAATTATAACGTTAATTTACTACACTTTGGACTCGAATAACCTTACAGACTTTAATAGTGTATTTCTGACCATATTTGGAAACGATAAAGGATTTATTTAATCGTAGATGACATAATTTAAGATACAAGACAGATATTTTTATTAAATTCATGTCAAACAATTAAAAAAAACGATAACAATAAACTTAAGCCTAGTCAAAAAGTCCCCCTCGAGTCGTCCCTGGCGCACACTCGCCGCGTTACCACGTTGAATGGCGACGGACAACCTTTGCACTTGGTACGAAACTACGCGGGCATCAGAACCCGTCTCCCTAATTCGACTATAAAGAAATTCGAGAATAACGATAAAGTGATAGAAAGTATGATATTTATTTTTGCAATTTTTCCTTTTAAGTAGTTTGGCAGTGTTTTTATTTGATATAATAAATATAGTGGGACAATTCACACCAATTGATCCAGTCCCAAACTAGGCAAAGCCTGTACTATGGGTACTATACGAAAATTGACCATTCCCCCCTCTTATCACCGAAACTACTGGGACTAAAATTCTGAAAAAAATATGGAAAATAGTTCCTTGCCTAAAGATTATAGGAAAACCTATAAGAAGTTTGAGTATTCAAAAACACTTATGAAATTTAGATTATATCGTCGGGTGACAAGCAAAAGTCACTAATTACACGTAAGAGGTACAGGAAAACTCAAACTTATTACTACTTCAACACAGTTGCTATTTCTTAAATTATTTTTCTGCATTTAGTGACTTTTGCTTGTCACCCGACGATATACGGAACCCTCACCACGCGAGTTGAACTCGCAGTTGTCCGGTTTTATTTCCATACGCTCTAGGCGATATCGTCTGTAAAGATCTTGGCATGAAATTTGTCAAGCGCAGAGATTATTTTATTTTATATAGGAGCATTAAACGTATCTACTGGATCTGACGTTTGCTAGCTATATATGTCGTTTATTTTGTAAACTACAGCTACTAATATGATATTAACACGTACTACATTATTAATAGCATTTTGTGTTTTACACAAGTGTAAGGCTTATACATCTCGTACATCTATGAAAAGATGATTTAAACAGCGTCCATATTAGAGGAGCGGCACTTACGTACGTGGCTTGTAAGGCCGATACGGGAGCGACAGCCACGACCGCATAATTGGTAAGTAAATGTCCAGCATGGAGTTGAAAGAGGAAGAGCACCGCGTTAGTGTCTTAATTCGCGTCTATAGGATAAGAGATCAAATCAAGCTTTATCCTGTTCCACCAGTCCATTACGTAGGGTCTCCCTCCGATGGTCTCGATCTTGGGAATGTTTTTCCATAGTTTATATAACATCACTTTGTATATCGCTACTTTTAATGTATGTAAATCAGATTAGGAAGAGAAGGAGAGAAATAGTTTCGATGAGAAGTTTTAGGTACACATCGGCGACACTTGAGATATTACTGATGAGGCAAGTTTTTTTAACCTGGATTATTACAACTAAAAGGCGTAGCCCTACTTTTAAAATTTTTAATAAATATAATTTGGTCATCACGAATGTCATATACTTTTCTCGAATCGTACAGGAAAAACAATGTCACATCACTAGTCTGTTAGACACTGTCCAGTGCTACCTAAATGTCACGAGTCACCGATGTTTAGTATTTATTGACTGAGGAAAAAAATACAGTCAACAATAAAGCACCGTCTGAAAATGAACATAATATGTATTTACTTATTACATTTCCCCATAATATCAAAGTTCTGATATTTTAAGTAACATTTTCTTAAAGAATTTACCCATGCATAAACAAAATTGGTAAAAAATATTATCACAGTCCGTTTAAATGACCTTTTTAATAGCCATGTCTTTTGAAAAATGTTATGCAATTTGAATAGAAAACGAAGTTTCCTTAATTAAATACCACAATGATGTCTCCTGTAACGAACCTTTTCTTTCTTTTACCCATGTTTCCGTTGCTGCCAAGATTAATTAATAAAACCTAATACCGTTTGCGCTCCAACCCGCATTTAAAGTCAAAGTTTTGCCAATTTTAAAAGGGATTAATTTGTACACAAAATATATACTTTGCACACTGTCACCCTAAATGGTTTCATCCAAATGTGTTTGATAAAGGCAGCATAGAGCGGGTCCTCCTTTGCAAGTCGGTTAATTAGGTAGGTACTTACTTGATGAACTGAGTTTTATTTTATAAAACAAAATATTAGGTATTACCTTAGATTGAAACACCGACTATATTTAATTTGTTCAGTTAATATTTTCAGTTTTCAAACATGTTTTAACTGCTGAGTAAACGTTGTACGGTTAGAACATTTGTTTATTTCTTTTAATTACCTACAGACATAAGTGCTCAAGAATTCTTGTATACAGTACCTATTTAGAAAACAAAGAAATGAGCCGTGTGTGCTTAAACTTATTAAAATATTGTCATTAGAAATCCACAATCGACTTCATATGTTATCAGTACTCATTTTTAGGGTTCCGTACCTCGAAAGGACAAAACGGATCACTTTGTTGTCCATCCGTCCGTCCGTCCGTCCGCCCGTCTGTCAATACCCTTTTTCTCAGGAACACGAGGAGGTATCAAGCTAAAATTTATATCAAATACTCAGGTCTACTGTCCCTTCGAGCTGTGAATAAATCAAACTTTTAAGCCAACGCAATCAAAAGATAGAGCCGTTTATGCCGCAAATTTTCGAAACTCGCATGGGAATCAAAACCTACAGGGTACTTCCCGTGAACTAAGAATCTTGAAATTTGGTACGAAGTAAAGGAAAAATTGCGAAAACCGTAAATTTTTAGTTACATCATAAAATATAAATATTTTTAATAATTTTAAAGTTACTACCCCTTTTCTCATGAACGCGTAGAGGTATTAAATTGAAATTCATATCAAATACTCAGGTCTATAATACCTACAGGTTTGTACGGAACCCTCGATGCGCGAGTCCGACTCAAACTTGCCCGGTTTTTTTATGTAAAAGGGAAAATGTGTCGCTTCGCTTCAAATCGTTGCTTACTCTTTTGACAATGTTCCCGGGTTAGGTATAAATCTTAAAATGGTATCTGCACCGACCCGTTGGACGTTTTACGACAGTTTGAAGAGGATCCTTGTCCTCTCGCCTCTGATATTGCGTATTGAGTACGTCGTGTATTTTATGTTTTATTTAGTTTATTTGTTAGGGCGGGGGCTAATCTTTCAATTGACTTTTAATGTGCGATTCTTGTGATTTGTGTCAAATATAGAGAACGGCTTGAGTATAGCCCTTATGGCATGTCAATAAAAAATTATAATAAAATCCCCAATAATATTAAAGACATTGACAATTATAAAACATTTAAAAATACAATAAAATTATACCTTACAAAGAAAGCTTATTATACATTAGATGGGTCGCTAGTGGTAAACCCAAATCTGGAAGTATATACCGTGATATGTGTGATAGCAGGCGCAGGTTTAAATGTAGGCTAAAGTGGTGTCAGAACCATCAGGACCAAATTAAAATGGATGTATTAGCCTCCCATCGCTCAAAGGGTGATTTTAAGTCATTCTGGAAGCACACTAATTCCCTGAATGTAAGACCTAGCCTGCCAGTGAGTGTAAATGGATGTAATCAGCCAGCGGAAATAGCAAATTTATTTAAAGATAAATTCAAAGTCGAGTCATCGCTGGGTACCACAGTACAGTCATGTAATGCTGAGTTCGGTGCTGAGTTCACCGTGTTCACGTGTAAGGAAGTGTCTGATGTGATCCGTCACATGACGCGAGGAAAGTCGCCGGGACACGATGGGCTTAGTATCGAGCATCTACAGGCTGCTGGAGTACACTTACCCAGAGTGTTAACTATGCTGTTTTCGTTGTGTATTGGTCATGCCTATTTGCCGGATGAAATGTTAAGGACAATTGTCGTACCAATAGTTAAAAATAAAACCGGGGATGTGTCGGACGCAGGTAACTATAGGCCCATTTCATTGGCTACAATAATAGCTAAAGTACTTGATGGTGTGCTTGACTTGCGACTTGGTAGATATCTAAAGATACATGATGCGCAGTTCGGTTTTAGAGCAGGATTATCTACTGAGACCGCCATTTTAAGTCTAAAGCACACCGTCAAGTATTACACAGATAGGAGCACACCTATATATGCGTGCTTCCTCGATCTGTCTAAAGCCTTTGACATGGTGTCCTATGGTGTCCTATGGGATAAACTGTCATCAAGTAAAGTCCCGCGTGAAATGATAGATATTTTTAAATACTGGTACGGCAACCAGACCAATACGGTTAGGTGGGGGGTAGCACAGTCGGAAGCGTACAGGTTGGATTGCGGGGTGAGGCAGGGGGGTTTAACCTCTCCGAAGCTTTTCAACTTGTATGTTAACGGGCTGGTAGAGGAGCTCAGCAGTATGCCGGTCGGGTGTTATGTCGACGGTGTTAGCGTGAATAACATAAGCTACGCCGACGATATGGTGCTGCTGTCCCCCTCTGTCAGTGCACTCAGGAAAATGCTGAGTGTCTGTGAGGCCTACGCAGAAACTCACGGGCTAGTATACAACTCCAAAAAGAGCGAAGTCCTAGTCTTCAAGTCAAACAAAATGAACCCTAAGCATGTGCCCTCTATAGCTTTGAACGGTATTTACCTACAGAGGGTTTCACAGTTTAAATACCTTGGGCACCATGTGACAGAGGACCTCAAGGACGACCTCGATTTGGAGAGGGAACGGAGAGCGTTATCGGTCAGAAGCAATATGTTGGCCCGTAGGTTTGCCCGTTGTTCAAAACAAGTTAAAATCACCCTTTTTAAGGCGTTCTGTCAAGTATTCTACACGGGTAGCCTATGGGTCAACTACACGCTGAAGGCCTATAATGCTCTTCGTATCCAGTATAATGATGCCTTCAGAATCCTGTTGAGGTTGCCACGGTTCTGTAGCGCGTCGGGGATGTTTGCCGAGGCGCGTACCGACGACTTTTATGCGATAAGGCGAAAGCGGGTTGCATCCATCCTAAGCCGCATCCGATGCAGCGACAACAGGATACTGAAGGTAATCGCTGACAGAGCAGACGGTTCCATCCTGTGTGCCTGGGTAAAAATAATTAACTAACCACCTTGACATTTACTCTGTTGACATTAAATTAAATTATTTATTATTGTATTTTAGGAATAAAATAGTATAAATTGTTTTAAATTATATTAATTTTAATGAAACTAATGAAATTTTTATGTAATTTATATGGAATGATTGTTCTGAAATAAAGATATTTTATTTCAGAACAATTATAAGGCGAACATTGTAAAGAAAGACGCCACGAGCGTTTTTTGACGTAGTTATACAACGTTGCATACAATACTTTTTCTACGACTAGCTACTATGAAATAAAATGCAAGATTAAACAAAGAATAAACTTTTCTTAAACTTTGTCGTATAGGTGCCGAGATTTAGTAGGCAAAAAATTTTCGGTCACTGCTTGTGGGCTGCCGGTGTATTTCTTCTGGTTTTGAAGCAATATTTTCATCTTCATCCATTTTTATTACTTTTGAGTAACACAAACTATTTTATAGCAACCACAAAGGCCGCAAAGTCAAACAACAATTTATAAAATAACCGGGAATTCGGGAAACATGAAAATGAGACAAATGGATGTCTATAGTTAACTTTGTTTTTAATTGATGTCAACTTGCCAGTACTGCCATATTAAGAATAAGGTTTTTCCTAAGTTGGCAGCAATGCCTATTGTTAAAAAAAATCTAAAAAGTAAAAACATTCAGTGGTTTGTTAAGTTGGTAGTACCTAATGTATAGGTTTAGAAGGGTATGGCTGCTAAGCGTATCGTTTTGGCGACATAACAGCACGGCTGTGCCGTACTGTTATGGGGAATAGAGTATAGACTTTTCTGCAAACTAATTTTGTATGTCTTTATATTAGTGTTCGTGACTATGTAAATGACAGATAAAAGTACAGGAGTAGAAAATAGTATTTTATGCAACAGTTGTATAAGAGAGGTCAAAAAAGGCGAGTGGCGTGGGTTACAATGTGAGCCGAAGGCGAACATTGTAAAGAAAGACGCCACGAGCGTTTTTTGACTTAGTTATACAACGTTGCATACAATACTTTTTCTACGACTAGCTACTATGGAATAAAATGCAAAATTAAACAAAGAATATTTTTTTCTTAAACTTTGTCGTATAGGTGCCGAGATTTAGTAGGCAACAAATTTTCGGTCACTGCTTGTGGGCTGCCGGTGTATTTCTTCTGGTTTAGAAGCAATATTTTCATCGTCATCCATTTTTATTACTTTTGAGAAACACCAACTATTTTGTAGCAACCACAAAGGCCGCAAAGTCAAACAACAATTTATAAAATAACCGGGAAGTCGGGAAACATGAAAATGAGACAAATGGATGTCTATAGTTAACTTTGTTTTTAATTGATGTCATCTTGCCAGTACTGCCGCCATATTAAGAATAAGGTTTTTCCTAAGTTGGCAGCAATGGCTATAGTTAAAAAAATTCTAAAAAGTAAAAATATTCAGTGGTTTGTTAAGTTGGTAGTACCTAATGTATAGGTTTAGAAGCGTATGGCTGCTAAGCGTATCGTTTTGGCGACATAACAGCACGGCTGTGCCGTACTGTTATGGGGAATAGAGTATAGACTTTTCTGCAAACTAATTTTGTATGTCTTTATAGTAGTGTTCGTGACTATGTAAATGACAGATAAAAGTACAGGAGTAGAAAAATCTAGTTAAATGGTTTATGCGGAAATATAATAACGCAACCATGTTGCTATTGTCAAATAATAAATGAAAGTCTAGGTAAAGCCATTGTTTGTTTGACCACCTAGTTGGATTTATCCGCACTATTATACCAAATATACATAATCTCGTATTTTCTATTCGTGGAACAGCGGTATGTCTGAAATAAACTTGGATGGTATTATTCCGTAAGGCACCAGAAAGTTATTTAGTGTTGGAAGGTGTGGTGAAAGTCTGTGGTACACTCAGCGTCAAATACTTCGTAGCAACCAAAGTAGTCAAATAGTTCGGTACACCATATATTTAGTATGGTGTACCGAACTATTTGGCCACTTTGACTGCTACAGATTATTTGACGCTGACTGTACCTATCGAAGACATCGATTCTCATAAACCACGCCCTCGAGATAGTTAGGTAGTACACGTTTATGTCTTTCGCTTACGAGAGTCTTAACCATATTTGTTTTACTTAGTAAATTGGTAGGAGGTAATTTTAACTTGATTAAGGTAGCCGTCTAGGTAGTCGTACGGGTTCACACCTCTAGGATCATTTTCGAGCTTTCGCCATGCATGTGCAGACGATGTTGATCAGAAAGTGTGAACCCGTACCCTTGGGCGATAGTATACAGGGCGTCCCACGGCGATGCCACATGGAGGGAAAGTACCTTAAATATCACAGATAGCATATTTTGCTGAAAGAAGACTTCATTTTATTTTTAAAACTTAGTAAAGTTGCATTCATACTTTTTTAATTTTTTTAGAAAAAAAATGTATGGAAAAAAAATATTCTCACATTGACGCCTTTCGATCGGTATGACAAAGCTACTTAAGGTATTTTTTTTCTCGTGTAGCGGGTTCGATTACCGGTTTAACCATGAAATTATTTAAAATGCAATTCAACTTGTTTTTTTAAATCGAAATAATGCCTTCTTTCAGTAAGATGTTCATTTACAATAATTAAGGTACTTTTCCTCCAATGACGCGAAATTCTTTTTCCATACATTTTTTTTCTAAAAAAATTAAAAAAGTATGAATGCAACTTTACTAAGTTTTAAAAATAAAATGAAGTCTTCTTTCAGCAAAATATGCTATCTGTGATATTTAAGGTACTTTCCCTCCATGTGGCATCGCCGTGGGACGCCCTGTATAATATAGTACATGTTGTTACGGGATTTAGTCGAACAAATACTTCACTTTCAGATACTAGCGCCATCTTTTAGTATGATTTTAGGCATGTCTCTTGGATCCCAAAACTGCCAAGAGACAATCGCCGCGGTCGCGTTTGGAAAAATGTAAGCTGAATATTTTTTAGGGTTCTATATTCTATACATGTGCAAGTTTAAGAACTATTAGCAAAAGTAAAATAATATCTTTGGATTTTCAGAATTTACGGCAAAACTAGAAAAAATACACGTAACTAATTTACCGATCACTTTAACATTCTTTGGGGGAGACCTATGTACAGCCAGTGGATGTCTTTCGGCTGATTTGATGAAGTCAAAATTGTGAAAATTATGCTCAAAAAACCAACAACGGGAAATGGCTTTTCCCTACAGGATTCAAAATTATCTAAATTACTAGCTTCCAGAAACCTGCGCTAGCTTTACGTATGTCGTTAAACATGTTACTTGCATAGCAATACTGCAAAAAAACAGTCTCTATAGTGTCTAGTTATCAGTAATTACGCAATCTTAATTACTGCGGGGGCTTTTTGAAACATGTGAATTTTACCCAAACCATGCTATGCATATATATATGTATATATATAAACGTGTCTTATTTATTTAAACTTTATTGCACAAAATACAAAAAAATGTACAAATGGCGAGCTTAATGCCATTTGTACATATTTCATGTGATTCTTATATCATGTGAAAGCTAATTAAATATACAATTCATGCTACCAATATTTATTAATTATATTCATGAAGTTAAGAGATACTTACAAAATAGTAAAGAATAGAAGTTAAAGATGTTCGATTAAAATATGACATTCTGCAAAAATTTGTTTATTATTGGACTTTTAGGCAACACGGTATTTTTTTTTTGAAGTTAGAAGCACCTAAACCGAGTGGTTTGGAATGAATTTGAATTGTTCGTTGCGAAACAGCCCTGGAGCTGTGTACAACTAGTTACCGTGTTCGAGCCAATTTGTATCGGAGTAGCCGGGTACTTGATGAGCTGAACTAATCCGCTTAAACCGGCGCATGGTATAAGTAGGATTACGAGATTTGAGTTGTGCCGCCGCGCCGGGTAGTTGACGTGACGTTCGACTTAATTACAAAAGATTAATATAGTTAAGTTTGTAGAAATATAACCGAATCCTATACTATGTAGATACATTTAAACAGGAGTGCCTCTTTTCCTGTAGAAGGCGCGAACCGGTATTTATTTCGTGTTTGTTTTTGTATCCTGCTCACAAAATTTCACGAGAATCGGTTGAGAAATGCGACCTGTAGAGGAGAACAGCCGGACAGCGGGACATCCGGACACGAACGAATTTTGGCCTAGTTGAAGCATAGAACTTCGTTCGCTTCGCTCGCTCATTCGATAACTAGAACTACAAAAATCTCAACTTCGGGAATAGCTTTTTTGGGACGGAATGAGACTTGGAACGAGTTTATGGGGCGAAAAATCTATTTACAGCTGGCTCTGGTGCTGGGAAAATTCGTTTTCTCTATATATATATTCTCCATTTTCACCCGAGCAGAGCTCATCGCCCAGGGACAATTTTTTTTTTTTTAATGAATGAGATTTTAGGCAATCATGTATGGAATAAATCAGAAAAACAATCATATAGTCAAGAAATATATATTTGAAAACCAGGCCTTAATAGATTTCATCTAGTCAAAACGGCGTTTCAAAGAAGGAATTTCCAATTCAGGCCCTTAAATCAAATTGAGCTCAAATGAGGAACGTCTATCTATTGAAGTCAATTGTTTGGTTCATACCTAATCCACTCAAAGGTTAACTGGAGAGAACCATAAAGGGTTAATTTTAACATTGTTCCTGTATGACCGATTTTGCCTACATTTTTACAATGTGTACAGTAGAGTATTTACTTACCACCGTTTCACACGCGCTCCAGCAGGTCGATCACGTAACGCATTGTACGTTCGTTAGGTAGATCTAAATGTCAATTTTTATACGGAAAAATGATAGTTAGACTGTCCTAACGCGCATTCAAAATGTTACCTGTGAACTAAAAACAATTTAAAAAAACGTACGGTGAGATTGTCACATTCTTGCTATTTTTATCATTGGACATATTTCTCTAAATCTTTGTTGAAAGAAAAGCGACGAGGAACTTACCTCACATAATATAAATCGAGTGAAAAATTCCAATGTGTCTCGTGTTCCGCTACATTAAATGGGATATCTTTAATGTTTGTTACAGCAAGTATAACTCGCGCGCGGCGGCTCATGATGTTAAATGGTTCGGAATCGCGATAGTTGGACTAACAGTACGCATTCATTACGCCGTCCTGCTTACACAATAGGGCGTAATCTGAACAGGAGATGGTGTCGGTTACGTCATTCAAGCAAGAGCGTTGGAGTTCCTAAATCAAAATACTGGAAGCTTCGTACTTGCGAGTTGGCGGGAATACGGAGTGTTTGTAAAGTATTTTAAATTATTTATGGTTCAGAATGTTTTACGTGGCACAAAAGATGTGGTTAGTTGCGTTATGCTTTTGAAATTGTTTTGAAATTTACTTTTATGTATACCAACGCCGTATGTAAAACTTAACTTCGAAAAGATACTTATTAAGTTTTAGAAGCAATTAATAAATAGTGGCTCTGTAACCAAAAGCCTCACGAGTTTGTCAATAAAAAAATATTTTTCGAAAACTGAATCGATAAAAACATTTACCTAATATACCTACTTATTGAACCTGCTCACAAATTTTAACGAGAACCGGTTGAGAAATGCGACCCGTAGAGGAGAAAGCTGCCAGACATCCGGCCATCCGGGCATATGAAAGCATATTTGCCCAAGCTGCTTTGTTCGCTCGTTTAATAAAGGTGACCCACAGTGAATCATTTGGTTATTCTCAAGATCTGGAGCGTTCCTTTTTTCAAAAAATACTTGCAAATATTACAATTGTGTTCTCTAAATAAACTTTCCGGGTGACAAAAGGATTTAATCTCGTTATTTCACGGCGTGAATCCTGTCACGAACTACATCAATCACCCTAAGGGCTCGGCTTATATTTGGGACCCTAAGTGAATAACGGGTTAAATGCTATAACGATTCGAAGATACTTGGGCCTTTATTCACCGGGGCTGTTTATTTTCGCGTTTTGGCCGCTAAATGTTGGCCGCATTCTAAATTCCCATGGGATTTCACAGCCTCCTTTGTCTGTCCGAAATGGACCGCGATTGTATCAGGGAAATATGTCACATGTAAACAGACGCCACATTTAAGTTGCTGTGTGTTTAAATAGAATATAAATTTATGACATAGGTATTTTCACTCATCTTTTTCCGTAAGGAAATTCTCGCAACAATTTTATCCTTCAAACCAGTGTCTGCATTCACCGACCGCATATCCAGTCACTTTTAAATAAAATATATATTGTCTTAGCCGTGCCCTCGACTCCACCCGCGTGGGTTTCGGTCGGTGCCAATTCCTCTCCCTCCCTTCAGCTATATTTTAAAAGATAGGGTAGCCTATGTCCATTGTCCATCCCTACGGTTTAAGCCGTCTACATGTCTCTTTTTCTCCTAATTTAGGCCTCAAAAGGTAACAAACAGACAGACAGTAACTTTCGCATTTATAATATTAGTACCTGAGTACGTAGATAATTGTTATTGCTGCGTCGTCTACACACACAAGTGGCTACAAGTTAGCGCATGCAATTTGTTTCCCATCTGAATCTCAATAGAACAGTAGCCTCATCCAAAAACGAGCCTACCTCTAGTTTCCTTGAAGTTAAGTTTCATTTTCTGTGGAGCGAACTTTGACTAAACGTGTAACCATACGGTAGTTTCTCTAGTTCGAAACCTCAACTAAGGAAACTACGTAATGATATGGCTCCCTAAATGGATATGAAAATATTACAAGTCCCTCTGGGTGTATTTCACTGTAACCTTGAGCAAATGATAATGATATTGAGAATAATACCTAAGCAGTAGCATCTTTTGCCAATATCAGGCGTCCCCAGAAGAGGTAGACTGATCACCTAGTAAAGCAGTGGACGTCTTTCAGCTGATATGTTGTGTTGAATGATGACGTTGATGATTATTAGGGTATTGCGTTTATTCACGGTCAATATTTCGTTTTGTTTGCCTTGTATGTAGTTGATACCCAGCCAATCATATTTAATAAACAAGGTCCACATGCTGGAAATCCAGTGACCGTAATTCAAGACGTACGAGCTTATAATATTGCGAATGTCTTCAATCAAGCGAAGATCAACCAAATATGCCAAATGGGCAGATATTTCGGACCGTCAAACGTAAACCTAAAATTGGATTCTGAATAACCTTCAGATTCAACCTTGATAACGGAATGCTGGTTGTACATTAAATAGGTACTTAAACGTCTTGTTGGTCGATACTAAATCAAATGTATTATGGTAGTTACGAATATTGTGTGCTTAAATTAAAGAATTTGTATGTCGCTTATGTGTCAACAGCCGAATTGGGTAGTTACCGAATTTAAAATGTTTAACATAGTGACACAATAAACAGTCAAATTATTAAAAAAAAGTATATTTCAAAAGATATTAATATCAAAGATAGAACCCTCTAAATTTCAGTAAATTATGGTTTCTGTAGTCCAAAAGTAAATGAATAGCTGCCTACCAATAACAATCCGCGGCTCTTAAGAGGTTTTTTTTTTGGTACTGCGGAGCAAAATGTTGGAATAAGATAATACCTCCGCCGGTACGCCGATTAAAAAATAAGACAATTTTCAGATGAAATTAATAACTCCCTTTTCATATTTTCTTTTTTCTAAGGTTCTGGCAGAGTATCAGCAATATGGCTTATATCATCATTAGCCGGCGCTTATTATCTGCCTCGACACACGGTCATTTGGAAAAATATAAAAAGAACTTCAATTTATACATACTTCGCTGTCGATTAGTACGAGCGGTCGCTAGAAAAAATCTGACTTTGACTGTCATTTTTGCTACCTTTGTTATGCTCTAAATATATAGGACCCAATATGTATATTTGATCCTCTCTAAAAACTGGTTTGAATAGTACCCGCAAAAAGGAAACTAATAGCATATCACAACGATGACGCGCGAAGTGTTCTCGAAATTATAGAATAATCATCCCGCTTCGTGATAAAGCTTAATTGTATTGTAGAGATAAGTTTGTAGGTATTTGAGCTTTAATCTTATGTGACATGTGTTGGTTTTAAACTGTTAATGTGTATAATTACGCTTTCACATATTTAAATACTCATCTCACGTTTTTTGTTATTAAACTCGTTCGTTCTCGTTCGGTTTTTTGTCCAACTAGTAATCGTCATTTTTAGTACATAGCTAATAAATCACAAAGAAACTTATTTCATAAACTGCGGTAGCTACACAAACTCGCTTCGTTGATAAAGAGCCAACATCCGCGGCCAATTTCCTCTCGGCAGCCTTAGACTAGACCTGTAGATAAATAGAAGCTTTATTTTGTTCTCAGTGTCCAATCGAAGAAGTTGCGGCGACTTATAACATGTGTCGCTGGCACACGCCCAGCTATACTATTCACGACTTGTTTAACCTCATCTCACCATCATCATCTTATCCTGATGCCGGAATTCGTAATAACACCGCGTAATTGAAGATCTGACTTACACTGGTTTGTCTACCGTACGTAGGCGTTGTGAATAACAGCTCAGGAAAGTTTCCCGTGGATGCGATACGATAAATTGTGTCTGGGCACAACTCGTTTAATCGGCTATACTTGCCGCGATTGCTACAATTTCCTGATGGTCCGTTGCCATTTTGTTTTATTTTGTTTCGTTCTCCGTACGGGAAATTAGGAGCATAAGTAAGAACATCAGACAATATACTTACTTAAACGCTAACATGATAGATTTACCTACTACTGCTACTAAGAATCTCATATTTGTGTGAAAACCATCCTGTCTAAAGTTATTACGCCGCGAAAACAACATTTTTAAAATTGAATTTTCGTTTCTTTTAAAGTGTCTTGGATGTTTTTGATAAGTTTAAACTTCAGGTTATATTAATTTCTTGATGGACGGCTGTGAAATAATTTCGTAAGCAAAAGTTTTCACGAAAATCTAATTGCTATCTCGTTACCGTACTAGCAGTATGTACCTATATCTTAGTATGAACATGTATCATCGTTGCTGTCTTTTTATCTTGTTAAAGGTATGTTAACCAAAGTTATATAAAAAATTAAGCGGCTAGTAGCCGCCGCGGCTACATATTAATAAAGACAATATTTTTTCTGCTCCACCTTTACAAAAAAGCAGCGAACTAAGACATAAATGACAATTTCGTTTCGACAAATTGTATCAGACACTGTACGACGTTGGGATATAAATTTTAAAGTTGGCAACATTGGAACATGTTCTACGTAACATGTTGTAATACACTGTATTATGATAAACAAAGGGACTTTAATTTTTGGCATACGAACTCCATGTCGTGACTTAGGTACGCTCTGGTAAAAGTTGGGAAAGTTCTATTAATTATTAACGTTTGACTACTTCCATTAATAATTACGTACCTACATTTATGCTTAGGTTCTAAGATACGTCACATGGTACAGTGACTGAGTGATTTTATACTGTTGCATTTTTTCTGATTCTCACTTTATTAGATTTAACTTATTTTTAATTTAATTTAGTTAATGTTAATTATCATCGTGTATACATATACTTTAAAAAATAAATGTCATTCTAAATAAATTAAATATTAGTATTTTATGCAACAGTTGTATAAGAGAGGTCAAAAAAGGCGAGTGGCGTGGGTTACGATGTGAGCCGAAGGCGAACATTGTAAAGAAAGACGCCACGAGCGTTTTTTGACGTAGTTATACAACGTTGCATACAATACTTTTTCTACGACTTTGTCGTATAGGTGCCGAGATTTAGTAGGCAACAAATTTTCGGTCACTGCTTGTGGGCTGCCGGTGTATTTCTTCTGGTTTTGAAGCAATATTTTCATCTTCATCCATTTTTATTACTTTTGAGTAACACAAACTATTTTATAGCAACCACAAAGGCCGCAATGTCAAACAACAATTTATAAAATAACCGGGAATTCGGGAAACATGAAAATGAGACAAATGGATGTCTATAGTTAACTTTGTTTTTAATTGATGTCAACTTGCCAGTACTGCCATATTAAGAATAAGGTTTTTCCTAAGTTGGCAGCAATGCCTATAGTTAAAAAAATTCTAAAAAGTAAAAACATTCAGTGGTTTGTTAAGTTGGTAGTACCTAATGTATAGGTTTAGAAGCGTATGGCTGCTAAGCGTATCGTTTTGGCGACATAACAGCACGGCTGTGCCGTACTGTTATGGGGAATAGAGTATAGACTTTTCTGCAAACTAATTTTGTACGTCTTTATATTAGTGTTCGTGACTATGTAAATGACAGATAAAAGTACAGGAGTAGAAAAAATTATTAATAAATTAAGGGACAATCTTACACAAATCGAATTTGTATAATAGTACATTTAACAAGGCGTCTAGTACCCATAACACATTATGCTACTAGACGACTATATAATTAATAGATATAAATACTTAGAAAACATCCAAGACTCAAAAAAAAAATATTCACGCTCGTCACACAAATATAATATATCCTTACCGGAATTCGAACGCAGGACCTTCAGTTTCATAAGCAGCGTCACTACCCACTAGGCTAACTGGTCGTCATAAGTCATATTTTAACTACTAGTCTCAATTTGCTGACACATACAGACGCGAAATAATGTATTAAGTAACTTATCAAGCGACTATATTTAGTTTAATTAAAAATATAATGCACATCACACTTACCTAAATAGATTAAGAGGCGTTATCTTTTTCAGATAAAGTAATACTCCTACTGATAACACACTTAAAATGAAAATGTTCAGTCATGTTTTCGAATAAAAATATCCATTAAGAAGAGGATGTATTTTCCACGGTATATTCTCCTGTACAGATAATCATTAATAATCCAATAACAGAGGGGATTGCCAGGCTTGTCAATGTTATTACGTGGGACATAATGTTTGTCCTAAAAATGCCGTTTAATCTTGCGTCTTTGAAAATGTGTATCACGTTTTTATGATCGCCGGATTTAGATGGATTACTAACTTCTTTGTGATCTGCTTCTATTGAAACAACTGACGATTATTAACCTTTTCACGCCCCTGCTCGGAAATGTGGCAAAAGATGGTCAGAATTCAGGCTTCAAAGCTGGGGTTAGTTGGACGTCGCACGAACAGGCCATCTATGACTTCAAACCGTCCAACAATAACATTGTTGGACAGTTTGAACAGTGATTGACCCGCTCCTCCTCCCCCGCGCCGGGCGCGAGGCAAGCGAGCCTGTTTAGTATTAAGATCTTCAATTAGATACTTGATTTTGATTTAAAATTATAATTATTTGCAATTTCCTCACAGTAGGCGTGAAAAGCACTGTGTTAAGCCTCGGCCGAAAGTTGCAATAGCTGGACTCGTACTTTCGAGGGCCTCCGCTACGCGTCGGCCCTCGAACTAACTCGTCCATCTATTGCTTACTTTCTAGCCTCTTCAACAATGTACTATTGTTGTTATCTGTAGTTGTATAAGGGAATATGTATTATGTATGTAAGTTCGTGATACGCAACTTTGTAGTTTGTGTGTCCCAGGGGTAATCGCCGGAACTTCTCAAGCAATTTTCAAATTCTTTCACAAGTAAGGACCTTCGGGATGATATAAGCTGTATTGTATTTTGCGGTCTGCCTGGAATTTCTGTAATACGTGCCGCAAAGCCGCGCGGATAGCTAGTAATAGGCTTGTAACCTAAGATTTTTTACGATACCATTCGATCCAGGTTTTCGAGAGGAACAAATGTTAGTATAGGAGAAACTACACTGCGTTTAGGTCCAATAGTTGTCATACAATTTTGTTTCTATAAAAGCGTAAGAATGCTATTGGTAGCTTTAAATTTACTCTTAGACGATAAAAATATTTTTTCCAAATTTTTAAGGTCCACATCTTTTTATGATTTTCATTATATTTTGTAATTTATACTTTATTACAATAATTTGATGGTTTACTATCCATTTAGTAAATTATCAATTTTAACATGAGGTCACTACTGAAATAAAGTTCAACATATCAGAACTATAATTTGTGCAGTATTCTAAACTATGGTTCAGCACTCAGCAGAGTTATCTTAACTCGTCCTACTCAGTGATTGCATTACTGGCCACTTGCTTTAATTGTTAATATTGTACAGTCGACGCCAAAAATACGTTTACACTTTTGCACCTTATTCCATTGCAATAAGGCGAATACTGTAAACGTGTTTTTGGCGTCGACCGTACGTAACCAAACTCAGAGGGCCCTCGTCGCCCTTGCTAAAATTTTAAATTATTGTGCGTCCTCACATATACATTTTGGCTGCTTATATCCAACTCGGCTCTTATGTTAGTATCTAATAGATATAAAATATTTTAACAAAGTAAATTCACAGCAATTAAATGAATTCATAAAAATCTTTAATATTACAAAACAATACTTTTAGTTAACGATGCGATAGGCTCTAGTACCCTAATTTTCAAATCGTATTATTATTAATATTATCTTAGCTCTAAGATAAATTTCTTACTACATTTGAGATAGTTATTACAAACTTCGTACATTAACACTCACATAGAACGATTCAGAAGGGATTGAGCAAACGACTGTCTGGGTGACTTCAAAGCAAGAAAGAAGGATCTTAGGCCCTGCGTCCCTGGTGTCAGTTTATGTGTGCACCGCGCACCTAGCGGTGAAATATATTCCTCAGCCAATCACCCTTGCGAGATTGATACCTGCACCATGTAATAACATTCCATAGTTTCCACCCGCGGTAAACAACTAGAATTACCCGTTTTTCTTTGCTTTTCATAACACGTTCTGCATGTAAGCTTTACGTATGAAATATCACACTGCTCTATGAGGTAAGAGAGCGGGGTGTTTTTGTGGCAGAAACACATTTACCCGACTTTCAAGTAACATATTTCAGCACTTTATATTTGCCAAGGCTTTTATCATAAACGATACGCAAAAACTACACCAAAACACGTGTATTTACCTTATTAATACGACGGAACAGGAAAATACCGCTGTAACAATAAAGGTGTCATGTTTTTTTATTCTGCTTTCCTCTTCTGTTATTTTATGAGCTAATTAAATTTTTCTTAAGTAACTATAATATTACGTTTTTAGGGAGAAAAATATTTGACAGTCTTTTCCGAAAGTATTATTGCAACCCTATTCATTTATCTATACATCTATACGTTAATGTTTTAAAGAGGAAGGGTCTGTGCTCTGTAAATTTGTTTGTAATCGGTAACCTCTGGAACACTACAATTCTTTCACCTGCGTGTGGAATGGACTTTTTGGATGGTTATAGGCTATATTTTATCCCGCGGGTTCACCTGCGTTCTTTGCAATACGCGGGCGAAGCCGCGCGGGCAGCAAGTAAATACTCCGTATCTATTACGTTTCAACATATCATTCCATGGGAAAATATACAAATATACTTTCTATTAACTAATACCTACTTCTGAAATGTTTGTATTTACAAACCAGCTACGAGTCCCGGAAAAAACTAAACAAAAATCAATACGGGACCGTGTTTACACGTAGTCATAGTGAAATGAATGCTATTCGCCATCGCCCTTCTACTAGCATTATTTGCCGACTGCCATGACAACAGTGCCCAACTGCGCCTCAAATATTTGGTCAATGGACCGAACTTTCTACCTGACTACACGGGATCAGCAACAATGAATCAGGATACGAAAAAAATTGCTACTAGCCTATACGGAAGAGTGAACGTACCAGCTGTCGAAAGGTGCCGTGTTAACTTTTGCACAGATATAGAAAAGTCGGTTTTACTGAGCAACTTCGAGCGGCGCGGCTGGAACCAAGTGGGGCCCGATGACGAGTGGAACATCTACTGGGCCTCTACTCAAACATGCAGGAATCTGTTCAGCGTTGAAAGCGGGTACAGGATGAACGATAATCAAATGATAAATCACTTTCCCAACCATTATGAATTGTCAAGGAAAGATTTACTCGTAAAAAATATTAAGAGATACCGAAAAGAGCTAGAGAGAGAAGGAAGTTTATTAGCTGAAAAAGCAGAAGTGGTGCTGCCTGGAGGTCAAGTAGTCACTCGTTACATCCATCTCGATTTCGTACCCATAACGTTTGTTTTGCCAGCGGATTACAACATGTTCGTGGAGGAATACCGCAAGTCACCGCAGAGCACTTGGATCATGAAGCCGTGTGGTAAATCACAAGGCACTGGAATTTTTCTAATAAACAAACTATCGAAGCTGAAAAAGTGGTCACGTGAAGCGAAAACTCCCTTTCACCCGCAGTTAAGCAAAGAAAGCTACGTCATTTCCCGGTACATCGACAACCCTCTACTCATAGGCGGCAAAAAGTTCGATTTGAGACTTTACGTGCTTGTCACTTCTTTTCGTCCTCTCAAGGCTTATCTGTTCCAACTCGGTTTTTGTAGATTTTGTACAGTGAGGTATGACACTAGTGTTACGGAATTGGATAATATGTACGTGCATCTCACTAACGTTAGTGTGCAGAAACACGGCGGTGATTACAATAGCATACACGGGGGGAAGATGAGTGTCGAAAACTTGAGATTGTATTTGGAAGGTACGCGAGGCAGGGCTGTTACGGAAAAGCTGTTTGCTGCAATGCAGTGGCTCATTGTGCATTCCTTGAAAGCAGTTGCTCCGGTTATGGCTAACGACAGGCACTGCTTTGAATGCTACGGGTATGACATCATCATAGACAACCAGTTAAAACCTTGGCTAGTGGAAGTAAACGCTTCGCCTTCGCTAACGTCCACGACGGTCAACGATAGAATACTCAAGTACAAGCTAATAGATAATATTTTGTCGGTAGTATTACCGCCAGATGGAGTTCCGGACGTTCGTTGGAACAAGCTTCCTAACGCTGAAGCTTTAGGGAGTTTTGAATTGTTGATCGACGAAGAGCTTTTGGAGAAAGATGAACCCAATACGGGAGCACGTGGGGGTAAAAATAGTAAATATAAGTAGAAATTCGTAAAATGTACACTTACTTTAGTAAACAACCTATGTTCAATTAATTATGAACTTTTGGTGAACTATTTAAATAACTAAGTAGTGAAAATCATGCCGTAAAATTATTTAGGTTTAAGTACCTGATAAATAAAAATGTCCACAAAGGTATGCCTCATTAAAAAGTCCCTATTATAATATATTTTACGTTGAAAACGCTGAATTACAGAGCATTGGCTATAATTGTACGGTGGTCTAGTTAAAGCTGATGGAGCCACATGATAAAATGCATCTAAAGTAGTTGCACATGGTGCTTATTTACATTCTAATGTTACCCTCTCCGGAAAAATAACACCAGCCACAGGGTATTCTATATGCTAATGGCGCTGAACTTCCGACTAGTTAATACTGTACAAGTTTTATCTGAACTTGCCTTTGTCAAGTCTCCAAGGGGCGACTTTATAATTTGGCACTTATTGCCGTTTGTACAGTTTTAATTTTAAATTTTATAGTTTAATCTGCCTGAGCTTTGAGAGTTAGGTAATGAAAATTGTCTGAAGCAGACGGTCTGCTTTTATTTGGAGTTAAGAGGTCCGTTAGGTACTTATTATTAAACACACAATACCGTTTACCGGTGTTACTTTGATCATTAAGAATGTAGTATAGAATCAGAACTACTTGAAATTAAAAAGATTTAAGCAGCAAGATTTCGGAGAAATACCTATTTGAACAAAGTCGCCCCTCGAATCAATTATTTTTTTACTTAACGAGTAATTAATTAAACGTCACAACGTCCATGGCTCGAGTATGATTACATAGAGACATTATTTTAATTGGGTCCCTTTTTTATTTTGTTATTGAATCATAAAGTTCACAGTTAGGTGGTTATCAGTGTTATCACACTGCCGTGCCGTACTAATTTTGCCACAAGGAAGTGCGATGCAGTGTGTGCTTTCTTGCGGATTTTGTATACAAATTGAGGGACTTGCATACAACGAGAAAACCATCGCGCCGCACACTGCAGCGGGCGGCGGCAGTGTGATAACTGCCTAAAGGATTATATATAGAGTAGCACAAAGGGAAAATGGGCTTTACGGCTGTTTTAGGAAGTACGTACTTTTTGTCAAAACAACAGGCTCAACAAGCCCACAACCACCCGTGTTGGTCAGACACAAATTGAAACTATTCGCACAAGTTTTATCATCATCGTCAGCCTATATAGGCACTTACGTCTCGCTCATGAATGAGAGGGACAAGTTTAGTGCAAAACAATTTTAACTACGTTCAGCGTTCGTGCATTCAGTGTGGCAACGCCGCCAGTGTCATGAGAACTTTCGGGCCACCAACGATCCGGGGCGATCCTTTTTGTTAGTTTAGGTTAGAACGTATTGTTGACGAAGCCTGTTGCGGATTCTATCATTGTTAAAAACAATTGTAAACCATTTTAATGTTGATTAAATTATATGTTACATTTATAAGTACATTTAACTACGTGCAAAAGTGTACACTAATTCCGAAGAGTTATTTGACCGAAAGCATTTTTTTGCTCACCTACTTGTAAATCTACATAAATTCTATTAATAGCCTATATCATTCAGGTCCTTTTTATACCGCTGATTTTATTTTATTTTATTTAATGAGTAATTAAAATGATTCAGTAAATTGCTTCCTACAAACTCACAAACTTTGCCCGGGAGTATTTAAAGTACGAGGTCAGCGAATGTAAAATACGGTACCTACTGCCTTCTCGTTTTTTTTACAATAAACCATATTTCAATATACACCGGAAATCAACCTGCGTTTAATTTGTCTACAAGCAGCAGGCTACACATTTTCTCGTAAGCTTTACCGATGGTAGCATTAAAACCCCAAACGTGGCTAAGGAATTGGCTGGGATCGACCGGCTATACGCCAGCTTCGTGAATATTTTAATGTCACGTTTTTTCGCCCAAAGCTTAAGAACTTAGATTGGAAACCCTGAAAAACGCCTCTTCACCGCTTGAATTATTAGTGATATTAGGGGCCTATGTTTTTGGGTTGTTGGATGTCTTGAAGGGGTCGTCAATAACGTTGAATTATGCCTCTATTTTCGTATGATTCGTTTAGCTTACAGAGGGTTGCTGCGTTTCATCTTGTTTGCGGCTGGAAATTGGATCAGCGGGGCGACTTGACTTGATAATATATTACATGAAAGTATTTGTTAAAACGATATATTTTGACGGTAAGTATATTCATCCTTAAACGTGTTATTAAAGATGATTTGATGATCGGCTGATTTTTTATCCTGTGATATTTTTTTCCGTCAGTAATTTAAGTAGTTATTAATCTAGTTAACAATCAATTTAAAATAAATTATATATATATTATATAGGTACGTCTACGTCGATTTATAATTCGTGATCAGGAGTCGAAAAATATTGATAACCAGCCAAAAAATATTTCAATGATGAGATCTCAACATGCAATTACATCACTATTTAGTTAATTAAATTTATTAGTAATTTTAAAGACTAATATCCACTGAATGTTTGATCACCCTACATTTTTTGAAGTTAAATAGCTACACACGTCAAATTTTCACTTTGGCAGGAAACTTTGATAGGTCTAACGTCAATAAACTCTAACATCTACTTGTTATGCATGTGACAATTTTTTGTTAGTTTATTACTCTTAATTTAATGATTGGACACAACGGTTTTTAGGTTGTTTTATGAAACTAATTTTTCGAAATAGTATTTTATGCAACAGTTGTATAAGAGAGGTCAAAAAAGGCGAGTGGCGTGGGTTACGATGTGAGCCGAAGGCGAACATTGTAAAGAAAGACGCCACGAGCGTTTTTTGACGTAGTTATACAACGTTGCATACAATACTTTTTCTACGACTAGCTACTATGAAATAAAATGCAAGATTAAACAAAGAATAAACTTTTTTTAAACTTTGTCGTATAGGTGCCGAGATTTAGTAGGCAACAAATTTTCGGTCACTGCTTGTGGGCTGCCGGTGTATTTCTTCTGGTTTTGAAGCAATATTTTCATCTTCATCCATTTTTATTACTTTTGAGTAACACAAACTATTTTATAGCAACCACAAAGGCCGCAAAGTCAAACAACAATTTATAAAATAACCGGGAATTCGGGAAACATGAAAATGAGACAAATGGATGTCTATAGTTAACTTTGTTTTTAATTGATGTCAACTAGGAAAAACCTTTATTCTTAATATGGCAGTACTGGCAAGTTGACATCAATTAAAAACAAAGTTAACCATAGACACCCATTTGTCTCATTTTCATGTTTCCCGAATTCCCAGTTATTTTATAAATTGTTGTTTGAGTTTGCGGCCGTTATGTTTGCTACAAAATAGTTGGTGTTTCTCAAAAGTAATAAAAATGGATGACGATGAAAATATTGCTTCTACACCAGAAGAAATACACCGGCAGCCCACAAGCAGTGACCGAAAATTTGTTGCCTACTAAATCTCGGCACCTATACGACAAAGTTTAAGAAAAATTTATTCTTTGTTTAATTTTGCATTTTATTCCATAGTAGCTAGTCGTAGAAAAAGTATTGTATGCAACGTTGTATAACTAAGTCAAAAAACGCTCGTGGCGTCTTTCTTTACAATGTTCGCCTTCGGCTCACATTGTAACCCACGCCACTCGCCTTTTTTGACCTCTCTTATACAACTGTTGCATAAAATACTATAACGAGCTGGCAGCTTCCTCGCACAGTGGATTAGTTTTTTAAGTTAGGTGTATTTTTTCCTAAATCTGTTTTGTTCAGTAAAAAATAATGTTTGTTTTAGGTGACTAGGAGTTAATCGTGTTTGGCATTAATTACAGAATTAGGAAAATTGGTTCATGATCAAGAATTAGAAATCACCACGTATAAATGTTGTTTTATCCTAGTAGGGACGATAAGAGTGGTAAATAAGGAGTTTCAGAATTAGCCTAGCTGCTGTGCAAAAGATCGCCGGTAAAATCAGTACAAGTACAAGTACAATTTCATCATATAAAAGAAAATAATAAAAATGATATTTAAAAAAAAAATAAGACGTTAGTTAAACAGAACGGAAAAATATTAAAAAGGACATATACTTTTACACTATACTAACCAACCTAAAATTTAAAATCTTTACTTACTTAAACGTACTGACACGAGCACTGCGAGCAAGCTCGCATAGGTATACGCCAATTGAACTACTCCCGATGCCTATTCAAAAACTTTTTCCTCTCGCGCATAAATATAGTTACCATAAATTTGCACCTGAATCAATGGGCTGCCTGCATATTCCATAATTCCGTCGATGAACAGCGCTAGCGGAATGTCCCGGAAATTGCTCCCAATTGGAGACACCGTCGCGCCTCCCTAGCTGCGAATATTTACACACGGAGCGATGCCTGAGCAAACTGCTTTATGATATGCAGGGGACAAAAATGGTGGAACGGAATGGCTGTTCATGATATGTATGATGGTGCTTGGTTTATTATTTAGCAGAAGATTAGCGCAGATAAACCGGAACGACTAATATAAGGAATTGATTAAAGTTGTTTTTGACCGACAGACCAATATTTTTGGTAAATAAACAAATTTTGAAAAAGTTGCATGTTAACATTTTCACGGGCACGGGTAGTCTTTCCGCTAAATATAGGGAAAAAAACGCGATCGGCTTTTACTAATTAGTTTGGACCTGGCGTCGACGACGGTCGGTTCCAGCGAGGTTCAAACTTATAGTAAACGGGTTAAGATGAACCCCTGCTTTATCCAGTTTCTAAGTAAGTAAGCGTAAGTCTTTTGTTGTATTACATATGGCGTACCTACTAGTATGATTACTGCTTATTTAGTAGTTAGCAGACCGGTGGTTATTAGTGGAGAAAGTTTATTGAAAATTGTACGTTAACGTTACTAAAAACGAATAAAAAGCTAAGAAATTGGTTTTAAAATAACAAAATGATAGAGGACTGAAATCACAAACGATATTTACTTACTAGCCCCCGGTGGGACATAACAATTGTAATTATTTTAACTGACTTCAAAAAAAAAGGAGGAGGTTCTCAATTTGGTTGTATTTTATTTAATTTTAATGTTTGTTACCTCAGAACTCCGTCATTTATGAACCGATTCGTACAATTCTTTTTTTATTTGAAAGTATATGCTTCCAGGTTGTTCCCATTGTTATCAAAACTTCAGTTGGATGATGGGAACCATGAGGAATTGAGGGAACTCCTCATATACAAAAGGCACGCATGAAGTAATTTCGGTATTTTCTATTTTAACTAGTGTATTTACACCTGGAAATCACAAATTTGATGATGAAGAAGACCACAGATGACTTATGGAACTCGTACTTAAAACTGTAAAAGTACAATACAACAAATACTCTTTATTGCACACCCCACACAAAAAAAGCAGTAAAGTACGTTACTGATTCTGATATGATTCCGTTGAAATAGCAACTAATGAAGTCCTAAATGTCAAGTGTGCCAAATCGACGGAACTCCTCAAATATTATCGGCCCACATCCAGTAATATGGTTTTCGTCTGTAATAATCAACGCATTTATTCTCGGAAAGCAGTCCATGTGTTAAAGTGGAAAGGAAATGTGGAAACTTAACACTAGTTAAAATGAGCGCGGTCTCGCCAACAAACTGTTATCGCAGTTTGGCGAGTAATATAACATTGGTAATTGTTTTGTACTTTAGATAAATAAATTAAAAAAAAAAAAAAAAAAAAAAATGTTCATTTGGCTTGGAGGAGTACTAAATTGAAGTCTGTTAAAACTTTGTTTTTAAAGTAAATTATGTACAATATAATAAACATGTCCACTAGATATTTATAGTGTGACAATCCGTCAGCTATTTCAATGTATTCTCTCCTATAACAAGGTCTGGTAGCTAGTTAGCTGTAACTGTAGTTAATTTTACCAGCCCTCATACTACAAACCAACAAAATGGGGCTGGCATTGGAAGTCATCATCAATTGAAGATCATTTAGAACCAGTCTAACTACATTTCTGTCCACTAAAAGCTACCGCCAACTGCGATAGCTCTGCAGACGAGGTCGTTGATCTCACAATAACGTTATACAAAGCCTTAAAGCTATCAGATAATTTACATTCAAGTTTCAAATGAGCACACGGTCAGTCTATAAATATGTACACGTTTGGGATCTTATGATTTAGGAATAAAGTTCCAAATGGGATACGTCGTTTTGGAGTGAACGGTACAAGCTTAACTGACCAGAAAGATAGGGCCGAAGTGACACTGACATTGGCAAAGGTTTGAGATACAATAGAATTCATTTCGTCATTTAATTTTCGAATCAATATAGCATTATATTATTGAAGCAAATCCAGTACATATTTAATTATAAATGAGTTTAATATTTAATTTAATTGCGACACATCTACTATTTAAATACCTCATAATTGTTTTGAGCTAACATAAGAAAAACGTTCTCTGAAATGGCAGAAAAAAATATATAAATTTGAAATCCTAATCTATATCAATATACGCAAAGATAATAAAGGCATGTAAAATAGATAAAACCTGTGTCTTTCATATTCAATGCCAGAAATACGAAATACATGAATATTTTTTTTATGCCACGTGCCCGATCGAAGTCAAGGTAGGTATTAATTATTCTTTTTTTAGGGTTCCGTAGCCAAAATGGCAAAAACGGAACCCTTATAGTTTCGTCATGTCCGTCTGTCCGTCTGTCCGTCTGTCCGTCTGTCCGTCTGTCCGTCTGTCCGTATGTCACAGGCATTTTACTCGAAAACTATAAGGTGTATTTGAATAAAATTTTGAGGATAGGTGTATTTTGTTAGCCGCTACAAAGTTTTGTAATTAAAATTACTAAAAAAAAATTTTTTCATCGTGAGCCCACGTGTGGCACATGAATCGATAGGCCTTTCAAAATAAATATAAGGTTTCTTTGCATTTTTTTTGATTAAGTGAATAGGGTCGGAGATAATCGCCCCGAAAGTCACTAAAATTCTGTCCCCCCCCCTCTAATTTTTGAACGGTGTATTTTAAAAATATGAAAAAATTCATGGACACAGCGCTTATTAAGTTCATTCACCGAAAATTGTTTTGAATAAGATCGGATGAAAGGTTTCCGAGATATTGTTGAAAAACTGCCTTCCTCAAAGAAAAGGACGTAAGTGCCGTAAAATTTATGTGACGATACGACCTTTTTAATAGGCACGGAACCCTTCGTTTTGCGTGGTCCGACACGCACTTGGCCGGTTTTTTTCCTTTATTTATATTCTGAAAGCTAACCTAGTCAATGTAACTGGCATTAAATGATAAATAAATAAAATAAATAAATAAATAAATATTTGCGAACAAACTTACACAAATGAAATGATAATATGCAGTCATCGTAAATTTTGTAGCATTTTCGGTGCAGCATGGTTGGTATTGGTAGATATGAAATTAAACTTGAAATTTGACTGAAACGTGTTTGCAGCCTATATTTATAAGCGGTAATATGTTGAATATGTTATATATCATGTAGGCTCCCACATTTGAGTTATACGTGAGGCATCCATCAAAGGCCCCCAACGTCCGGGACCAATTTCCACGTACACACATGCCTGAATTGGCGTTTCTTGGGTAGGTACGTGAGACAGATGTTTCTTTAGTTTTATATGTATTCTGACAAGACTGCTCCGGTGACAGCGCGGAGTCAAATTTTAATTATATTTGAAATTATACACCCTAAGCGTTCAAAACGTTTTGTATTTTAAGGTCTAAAATAATTATTTTAATTTCTAATTGTTAATATTGTATCGCCATTCATTTGATTTGGTAAATCTAATGGTTCTTAAAATGGAACTGCCTTCGTTTGGTCTCAATATTAATTTGGCTGATGGTAATAGGTACCTATTATACTTAATACAACTACGAGTGCATACAACTACGAGTGCGCATTTACCCATCATTATTGCTATCTTGAAGCAAAAACATCTTCGCTTGGCTGGTGCACGTGCCTCTCGTTTACCATGCATTACTCTCCTTAGCAAAATAAATAGCCCATGCCAAACGACCAATACTTCGATTTAAGGATAGCTAAAAACGAGACATGTTGACCTTTAAGATCGATCCAACCAAATGGTAACAGGAATCTATGAGGGCCAGACCACTGCTTTCATCACCATTATGAGTTCTTATTTATGACCTCAGTTAAAATTCCTTGTACTAATTCCATTTCACAACTACACTGGTACAAAAAAAAAACATAAAATGTACCTAAATAATGTAGGTAGGTAACATACATAAACCCCGCCCGGAAGTTAATAAGTGTTATTTTTACTGCACTTGCTCCCGCTTGGTTTTATAACTGCAAAGTGGGAAGTTCAGTTTTTCCGCCCCATGAATGTTGATGATTCGCTGTAATGAGAAGTTTTACGTAAGCGAGTTTTCTTTTAATTATTCACGTAGGTACTGTTGCATTTTCAGAGGTACGTAACGTAATGCGAGCTTTAATGGCATATCTTTGTAATTAAGTTGGATAGTTCTTTAAATAACTAGAACCGTTTCCAGTAGAATTTTATTTATATATAACTGAGGATGAGGAGTGATCACGTAACTTTTCGATCGCACGCTAGGACGACTCAACTGTTATTTTCACATATCACAAAAAGTGACATTTAGATTTAATATTGAAATTCTATGTTACAATATTGTTACATTCCTACCTTCATTAATTTGGATTAGAAGGCAAAAGCAGAGTAGCGTAAGTTCCGTGTGTTGTGTTTATTTCTTTTGGTGAACAATAAAGGATATTAATTTTTTTAATGTACCTATTAATGAAACTAAAATGCCGAATTATGATGGAACTAAAACACTGACCGTAAAATTATTAATTACCTATGTCATGAAGTTATCCAATTAGTCAATATTTCATTACATTTTATCATTAATTTATTTAAAAGAAGACTCGTGTTTTAAAAGCACTTACATTAAAATAATAAAATATTTCTCTTACACGATGCGATTCCAAGTCATCATTGTAATCGCCGGGCAACAGATATTAAATTCCGCGCTAGCTCTATTTCATTTAAGGTTAAACCGATTGCAGCTGCGCCCGGAAAAGTGGTTTTAAAATTAAGAAAATTGAAAAGTTATGACTTTGTACGAAAGAACAGTAAGCCTCATGGTTATTGAACCAGTTTAAAAGTTTTGACTTTGTATGGACAATCAGCTAAAAGAATATATGTATAATGAACATTTAGAGTTCCGGGGATGATGCATGTTATCCCGTTAAAATGAACTATACGAAGACTAAATAGGTAAATTTCTATTTTGAACCGTATCTTTATCGCGATAGAACTGAATTTGATACACAGATTCCACAGCTAATGTCCTTATAAAAGCACTGAAATACTCATTAGCGCTGTTGTTCCATTCGGACGCTTAGGTTTTTTTACTAATAACGCAAAATAGGGACAAGATAAGGGCCCGGAGTTCAGTTAAAATACGTGATGTCCGCTAAATTTGTGAAGAACTAGGTCATCTGTAATTAAAGATACGAGGACTCTTCTGTAAGAAATGGTTGGGATTCCGCTACGCGTTATCTGCACTAAATGGTCGATATAAGAAAAAAAACATTATTGAAGATGGTTATAGTTTACCGCCATCAAATGGCTCGAGTTTTCTAGATCAATGTAGGTAGCTCCGTCAACTTCAAGATAATATCAATACTTTATCGTCCAACGGTTAATTTATTTAGAGAAAAGTTTGAATTGCATATTACAAAACGACCGCACAAGAACTGGTTAGGTAAAATAAATTTCAGGGCATTTACGTCTTGTTTTCATTACAAAACAAGGCCCAAAATCAAGAGTGATCTCAACCGCTTGCACGGCCCATTACACGGACCCCCAATTTGTTGAGATTTTCTCTCCACTTCGCCCGTGGAAACGTTGTACATATTTTTTTATATATTTTTTGAGGTCAAGGGTGGTAAATAGCGGCTTTCATATGTTCTGTAATGAATAGAATGTTTGCGTTTGCGGTAAAACGCTGAATTAAGTTATGTTAGTATTATGAGCAGTTAATGTTTTCACTCGTGGAAGGGGCAAAAAAAACTTGGCTGTAGAACCCTTTGAAACGTATGCCATATAATAACATTCTCGTTGGCTTCCATTTGCCAATATGTATTAACTTCATGTTTTATTTAATATTATATTTGATCGCAAAATACTTTGTATTCTCGCGCTCATACACGAAAGATTTACAAATTACAGAGAATCGTCCTGATGTTATTCGAGACTTTCCTTAGATACTCTTCACAGTACCTTCGTCATACGGCTGTCAAGCCTTTTTATAACCTTTTTGATTTTATCAATATGAAAAATTGAACATTTCATCGGGGTCTGTTTTTACGAAAAGATTCTAAAGGAAATCCTCCGATTCCGATTGCACGTCACCCCTGCCGTTGTTAAAGAAATGTTGTCGTGGATTACATTCAATACTCGGACTTTTTTAGCAGGCAAGGTTTTGTATATTGTGAAACATTTTTCGTATTTTCCGCATGCTTAAGTCTACTATAAGACTGTATGTGATGATGTTCCACCTTTGGGTCTCAGGGTAAGTAAAAAAAAACCACTATTTAGGCTATTTAGCTTAGTCGTGACCTCACTCCACGTCAGCTGGGTGCCAAGTGCTACCCTCGCTCGTATTTATTTGCAGTGCGCAGCGCATGTATGTACTCGTAATGTTAGCTATTGATATTTTTCCGGCATTAATTTCTAGCCGAATCCTTTCAAATATATACGGCTTTAATATTCGCACAAAAGCTAAATATGAAGTCTTATAATCACGACATGAAACAACATCGAATCCAGAATATAGTTTAAAGATAAAATGAAACAAACAAAACGTAAGACAAAAAATATTGAGTGAGATTTCTTTGGGGAATTGAAGTTGCCTCGGCTGGAATTGGATGGTGAACTAAAGACGCATTGGTTTTCTTCAGTTCTCTTTTTACCTCAGCCGAGCGGCGAGCAAATCTCTTTCACCGCTCGACTATCAATTAAGATTTTATTTGTATAATTTGCCTTTTTGTAGCGCTGCACATACCTACTCCTCGCGTTTACTATTCTATTGATTTGACATCGAACGTTTTAAGCCTGCATCACACTGGCGCGGCCAGCGGTGGCGGTCCATAGTCACAGCTAATGACAAGTTTACTATTGTCCGCCGCTGCCAGCGGGTCGATCACGTAACAGATTGTACGCGCGTCAGGTAGATCTAAATGTCACTTTTTATACGGAAAAATTACCACATTCAAGAGGAATTCATTCGCAACAAAACTGAAGGCCCTTCATTTTGTATGGAGTGGCTACGTGCTACCAAATTACGAAACGAAATTCTGCCTGTAGGTATGTGGCGGGCCTTAATCCGAGTAAAAAAAGTAAAGGCTAATTGTGAAAAAGGTTTGTATCTTAATCCATGAAAAATGTCAAAGCCATGTCAAAGAACGTGACTGTTTTTGTATTTATATTAACGTTTTTTTCTTATTTACTTATTATCTTTGTAAATTAATAAAATAACACATTACAATGACGAATCAGGAACCAAAAAAAATACAGCCAAGTCATAGTAAAAGTCCGACATCCAATGAAAAAAGTAGAGTGACTTATTGTACTGACTTGGAGAAATCGGTGATCATTTCCAATTTCGAGCGCCGAGGTTGGGTCCAGGTGGGCCCTGACGACGAGTGGAACTTCTACTGGTCCTTCACCACAAACTGCCGAAACATCTTCAGCATCGAGAGTGGATATAGGATGAACGACAACCAAATGATCAACCACTACCCAAACCATTACGAACTCTCTCGTAAAGACTTGCTAGTTAAAAACATCAAGAGGTACAGAAAGGACCTCGAAAAAGAAGGCAGTCCATTAGCAGAAAAAGCTGATGTGCAGCTACCAAATGGTCATGTGGTCACTCGATATATCCATTTAGATTTCATTCCTGTGACTTACGTGCTACCCGCTGACTACAATATGTTCGTTGAGGAATACCGGAAATCTCCCCAAAGTACGTGGATAATGAAGCCGTGCGGTAAATCTCAAGGAGCAGGAATTTTCTTAATAAATAAACTTTCCAAACTAAAGAAGTGGTCGCGTGAAGCGAAAACTCCCTTCCACCCGCAATTCAGCAGTAAGGAAAGTTATGTAATATCACGTTATATCGACAATCCGCTTTTGATTGGCGGTAAAAAGTTCGATCTGAGATTGTATGTACTAGTAACGTCGTTTCGGCCCCTTAAGGCTTATTTATTTAAGCATGGATTTTGTCGCTTTTGTACTGTCAAGTACGACACGAGTGTTACTGAGCTGGATAACATGTACGTTCATTTAACTAACGTAAGCGTACAGAAGCATGGTGGAGATTACAATAGTCTACACGGCGGAAAGATGAGCATACAAAATTTCCGCTTATATTTGGAAGGTACTCGCGGCCGGACTGTTACGGATAAATTGTTTACGGAAATGCAATGGCTTATCGTGCATTCATTGAAGGCAGTTGCACCGGTGATGGCTAACGATCGCCACTGTTTCGAATGTTACGGTTATGATATCATCATTGACGATGCACTCAAGCCTTGGCTAGTGGAGGTGAACGCTTCACCTTCATTGCAATCTACGACACACAATGATAGAATTCTGAAGTACAAGTTGATCGATAATATAGTGTCTGTAGTTGTGCCGCCGGATGGATTCCCGGACGCACGATGGAATAAGACTCCATCCCCCGACGCGCTCGGCGACTTCGACTTACTAATTGATGAAGAATTTATGGAAAAGGAAGAATGTAATTTACGTCATTACATAACGAATTACCGCCGCTTTAGACAGTGAACACTTAAATTATTTGATGGTTTAACACAATGTTTTTCACAAATAAATACACTCAAAATTCTAACATAATTTTATTAAAAAACAAAATAATATTAAGTTGGTATTTATACAATTAATGCATATTATTAAATCAAATATTATATTTGGGCTACATTTACTGGAAAAATACTAAGTCTCTTCCGCACATACCATACTTTCATCTATTAAAAGTTCAAAGTCCCCTAAAGCTCTGTCGCTTGGCGTCTTTTTCCACCGCGCATCGGGTACGCCGTTCGGGGGGAGTATTATAGAAAGTATGTTTTCCACCAATTTTCTCTTGAGAATACCGTCGTTACGCGTTGTGGCAGTCATCGAAGGGGACGCATTCACTTCGATAAGCCACGGTTTTAAGTCGGCATCTATGATTATGTCGTAACCGTAACATTCAAAGCAATGGCGGTCATTTGCTATAACCGGTGCCACGGCTTTTAGCGAATGTACTATGAGCCATTGGATCTCGCGGAACAACCGCTCGGTTACCTCACGGCCACGCGTGCCTTCTAAATACAGTTTTAAATTTTGAATGCCCAGCTTCCCGCCGTGCAAGCTATTGTAGTCCTCGCCGTGTTTCTGCACGCTCACATTTGTGAGATGAACGTACATGTTGTCCAGCTCAGCGACGCTAGAGTCATACTTCATCGAACAGAATCTGCAAAAGCCCTGGCGAAACATATAAGCCTTTAAAGGGCGAAAAGACGTAACGAGGACATAAATCCTCAAATCGAATTTCTTTCCTCCAATCAAAAGCGGATTATCTATGTAGCGTGATATAACGTAAGAGTCTTTGTTCGTGAATTGGTGTTGGAGGTATTTTCTTGATTCTCGCGACCACTTCTTCAGTTTTGACAAGTTGTTAATGAGGAAAATACCCTCGCCTTGGGACTTGCTTGTGGGTTTGAGTATCCACGTCGTGTGTGGGTAACGACGGTATTCCTCTATGAACACGCTATAGTCAGAAGGTAGTACGTATGTTATTGGAATAAAATCTAAATGTACGTAGCGTGTAACTTTGTGACCACCACGTAGGATAACTTCACACTTTTCCGCTAAAAAGTTTCCTTCCTTTTCTAATTCTTTCCGATATTTCTTTATATTTCGAACTAGCAAGTCTTTACGTACTAATTCATAGTGTTTTGGAAAATGGTTGATAAGTTGATAGTCATTGAGCCTAATTCCATGGTCTACGCTGAATATGGACCGACAGTTAGTTGTGTTCGCCCAGTACACGTTCCAAGGCACTTGGGGTACGACATGCTTCCATCCGCGTTCGGTAAACGTATTTATGACTATAGATTTGTCGAAATCCGTGCAGAATGAAAGTTGTTTTGGAGGTTTGGTATTAAATGATTTCATACGGCTGTATATACTAAACCCACTTGAACTTGAAACCATTACGAATATTCAGACAGTAAGATTACGCAAAGTATTATAAAAATACAGTGATAACCAATATTCAGTAAATAAAACTGCGGTACATCTGACAAGTGACAAGTGTGAAGTGACAATTTGTGTGTTTTATGACGAACAGTAATTGAAAATTCAAGTAGGACGATGGCTATATTAAGGAGTGTCTATACTGAAATAAAGGTATGTACTTATTTAAACGCAATATTACAAAGATTCGGATTCGATGAATGAAAAAAAAACCTAGCTCAATATTCCTAAAATGAAGTATAC
Organism: Epinotia nisella; assembly: GCA_932294315.1. Taxonomy (NCBI): domain Eukaryota; kingdom Metazoa; phylum Arthropoda; class Insecta; order Lepidoptera; family Tortricidae; genus Epinotia; species Epinotia nisella. Next base: position 11,673,469 of record OW028682.1, on the reverse strand, counting down.
TACCATTAATTCATTTAGGAAAAATATACTACCACGACTGTACTACAGTAAGGGAAATGTATTCATGTACCTTTTTATGCCTTAATAAGAAGAGCGAAAAAGGTACGTATTTCAATTTCCTTGACTGTACCTTTACGCTATAAGAATAACAGGAAAAATTCTACGCAACATGAATTTAATTTCTTGGGTCTAAAAGTTCAAGACACTCTTCTTACTCTATAAACTTACTGTTTAACCGAGGGTAAATTATAATGGTCGTTTAACAAGTGTCAGTTTCAAACCAAAAGAACTTTTGATCGAACTTCACTTAACTTGGGACAATCATAAATTATGTTCTCTTCGATGGAGCCTCTGTGAGATCTGAAAGAGCCCATCCATCTTGTTTTTAAGACTTTTGTTCCATGATGAAGGGCTATAGCTACATGTAATAATTTCGTTACAAGCACCATTTTAAGCGCCACTTTAAACTATGTACCATTATGACCACTTACCTAGAAAATTAAGCATCTCGTGAAACAAAATGGTTCCCTTGAAAGCCCAAAATAATGTTGTCTTTAAAGCATAAACAATTACAGCGTACGCATGACTAGAGGGATATAAGAGAAGACAAACAGCCGCAAACTTGTGAAATATGGTTTGAATGATAAATGGAGTGGCAGCGAGCATTATTAGACCGTAGCATGTACCTAAACATGCAAAGCATCTGCCATGACGCGTATTTGCAGGCTGACATGTTTTCATTTGTGGCTCCAAAGAGGCTTATTTACGTGTGTATTGTGTTACTAGAAATGTTTTGTGAAGTAAATCTTGTGAAACAATTAAAAGGGTACTAAAACAGCGCTAATAATAATTGCACATACATTAACTTAAAAAAAAAAACGTTTATCGACTTCACATCCACACATGGTTTTAAAATCAGTAGATTGTATAACTCTGGTCTAAAAGCCATAATTACCCCTCGAACAATTTTCCCTCACTTCGCTCGGGAAAATAACCGTCTCATGGTAATATGGCCTATTTTAGCTCCTTGTCATACAATCTACTAGTTTTAGTCATTTCATTACAGAACTATGTAGCGGCTAACAAAATACACCTACCCTCCATATTTTATTCAAATACACCATATAGTTTTCCAGTAAAATGCCTGTGACATACGGACAGACGGACATGACGAAACTATAAGGGTTCCGTAATTGCCATTTTGGCTAAGGAACCCTAAAAAAGAACACTAGGGAATTTCCTTATTTCAATTGAAGTTAGTCGTATTCACAACAGAAATACTGGCATTTCGAGCCGTTAAATTCAAAGTTAGTTTAAATTTATAGCAGGAAGTTATTTGACTCGAACGCCGCTTAGTTATGACCAACCATGAGTCAAGAATGCCATTCAAGCTGCAGAGGACACGAAGGCAAAAACTCATACGACACACAAAGCGGCTTGAAAGCACCATTTGGGCTATATTCGAGTTCCAAATTGTTATTACAATTACTACATGTTCAGCGCGACTGCAAGTGGCGTGGCGTGGCGGAAATTTACACGACGCCATAAAAAATTACGCCGCATAGGTGACTGTAAAACTTATTTCTTTATAAATTCGAGTGATTTCGCAAATGCAGAAACGGTTCAACTCTTTATGAATCATGAGTATCATGACCGCGGAATCTCATAAAAGCATTTTACGCTCTTATTTCTGCTAATGGCATTTCAAAAAAAGCACACCGCGCTACGCCAATTCCCCCTCGATTTTAATGGACAATCCGCTCGTAAAGATGTGTTCTCGCTTTTTCAGTGTGGCTCAATATGTTGTGTTTTATTTTGCGAGAATGGTCGCTGTACGCGACGAATGGAAATATCCTTTTCACTGTACGGATTAGATAAACATAAAACAGACATAGCTTTCCAAAATGACTCGAATAATCGATGTATGGTTTTACTGTTTTTTTTTGTTTTCTTAAATTTATGGTTTTATAAATTTGGCAAAGGTTTTATTTTAAATAATATATCCAATTAGTTCCTGATGCGATATTATAATGCCATCTAAATTACTCTACCCACTAAGGCTAGGCTTATAAATATAATTATGATGATGATGAACTAATTGGTTGATTCAAAAACAACCTAAGTAACTACGGGTTTCATGGCGTGTTTGATCGTTTTACAAACAACCGATTCAATTACACACATTAGTCACAGGACTATAAATATAATATTGACTATATTATAAAACTGATTGTTTCATAACATCCCAAAATCGATGCATAATTTGATTCAATATTCGATGATAGCAAAAACGTGGCAACTCCTTGATCGCCTTTGATGGCACCTTTACCAATCAGAAAACAATTTCCTCCCGCCCTTCTAAAGGGCAAAGTATAAAAACGACAATATTTTTAGGTTGAACTCGAGCGTACGAATGAGTTCGCACATCGCCGGAATCCAAGTAAGCTTCACGAATCCCGCCATGTGTTTTCCGAACACTTCCAGTTTTCTTTTCTTTGCTTTTGTTTTCAAGGAAGTCCGCAATCAAGGGCAACATTCTAAGTTAGCGATATTGTTGTTGGGGCTTCTGGAACCATCATTTTTGCGTACCCCTGACTTGAATTTATGTTCTACGTTGAGTTAAAGGTGCTCACGTGACTTGACTGACGTATTGAGCATTTTACTCGACGCGTTCTTTGAGTTTCGTTTTATGTAAAGATCTAAAATTACATGTATTATGCTGCCGTGTGTCGAGTTTCGTTACACTTGTTTTCTACTTTTTCAGCCGTTATCCGCTGTAACAACAGTTCTTTTATGTCAGACGTGTTTTTTTACTTTTATTTGTACACCGCATACGTTGTCCAACGCGTACAAAATGTTCCGCATTCGGTTTATCCCGCTTCACGTGTTCGAGTGCCCTAACCAATAAAACTAAAATAACTTTATTTGTGTGCATGTTAGTGACGGTCGACTAGTTAAGCCTGTTGATTATCGCTTTGACATTCCGTGGCCGACGAATCACTTTTCCAAGCTTTGTTGTGTGCTGACTGCAGGGTGTTTATTTTAAGATACGCAATTTAAGTGTATATAATTCGTGCTTACATGCATGTTTAACATAATTTAAATTAAACACAGAGGTTGGTTGAAGCAGTTCCAACAGTTTTCCTGCACGGCTAACCACCATCGGATTGCGTCGCCGAAGTGCCGAATAATTGCATGCACGGGGTTCTATTGGATGTACGGCATTAGGAGCACAATGCAGAATGGAGATAGTTTTAGTTAGCCTTACTCTACAATAGACTTAAGCTTAATTGGACTTTGAGCTGGGATGGGAACTCTGTCCACAGTTTCTGTAGAGAGCAAGACTGGTTAAATTATTTAGTTTAGAGTGTGACATATTCGTAGTTTACATAAATGGTAATTCTTATTGTTTTTAACTTGAAACACGTGGTATTAAATCTCGAAAAGGCTCAATGAACTATTTATCAACTTACAAATTGTATGCAGGTAAGACTTTGTACCTTTTTCACAATACCCTTTTCGCTCGCGTATTATAAAGAAAACAGGCGCGGAACGCAGTTGCGGAATAAAGCACAGCCTAGAGCCACCTCGAAAGTCTAATCTAACTCATGATTTTTTTTTGTAATTTTGTGAGTAGTAGGTCCGTACAGACCATAGGGGTTCGTACAGTCGCCATCAGATATATTAGAGCGGCGAAAGCGCTCACAAATATCTGAACACGTCTCTAATGCCTCGACAATAGAGACGTGTTCAGATATTTGTGAGCGCTTTCGCCGCTCCGATATATCTGATGGCGACTGTACAAACTTACTAAGTAACGAGTATTTCTAAAGTAAAGCCCATCCGAAAAAGTATTAATTCAGAAATGATTTAGAACCAATAATAGGCATGATGACTCATGTTAAAATTGATAACATAGTGTTGCTAAATGGATAGTAAACAATCAAATTGTATAGATTAAAAAATATAATGAATATCATAAAAAGATATGAACCTTGAAAGTATAGAAAAAACTTGTTTTTTTTTATTGTCCATGTGTAAATTTAAAGCTACTCTCTGTAACGCTCGTTCAGGCATGCAACATAGTTCAATATACTATTTTAATCCTGTTTTATATCACTCTTGTATACAATATGGAGTTTCCAGCGTGTCTTTTATCCTGCGGCTGCGCTTGCGCTTTATTTATTAGGACAGATACTCCTTAACAAAGGTTTGCTCAATATGATTCATTTTTAATATTAGGTAGGTAGTTCATGTAGGTACCTTGGTTAGGGAACAATTATGATAATCTAGTCAATTTAATTCTCATTACTTAATGTTTTTAACATATTTTATTAAATAGGTTTAATTCTAAGAAGTCATTCCAAACAAAACAAACATAGTGTCATTTACGAAAAGTGAAAATCTGGCATTAAGTGAAAATAAATGGAATAATGAAAATTACCGTAGTATTTTATATAACTTTATAATTAAAGTTAAAAAAGGTATTAATCCAGTAATTAAAAATATACACACTGATTTTTATTTAATTTAATTAATTTTAATTGTTTATATCAGGCATTGATATAAACAATTAAATGTATAATGTTGTATATAACAAATAATGTTGTATATCACAACACAAACATACAACATTATCAATAATATCATCATCACCACAACATTATAGATGGCAGTTAACTTCTATCTACAAAATAAATGCAAAAACATGTTTAATCAATTACAATTACAATAAATATTTACGTCATTAGTTTTCGAACTATTTAAACCCAAAAAGTGTATTTTTCGATAGTGGGGTTTGGTTTTTGTATTCTATAAACAACAAAACCCACTCACCAAGAACTCGAGTGCTTACTGCAATTATCTGAGTACTATACGTGGAGGTATTGCCAAACACATTTACGCTACATTGACGTGAGAAGATTAGGTACATGTGTAAATATTTATACCGCTCGGTTTATCTGTCAATAACAAACTCTCTCTAATTCTGTACCACAGCGGTGAAAATAAGGTTTTATTTTATTTATTCGTGGCAGATATACTATGTAAATAGGATCCAGTTTGAAATTCGCGAACAAAAGCCTTGCCTAATACTCGTACCTATTAAATATTCAATGTTTAATTCTTAATTATGAAGGGCTGGTTAAATAAGCCCTGAATTGTATTTGTTCAAAGCTAAACTTTTTTCTAAATACTTTATTTATATATTTGCGTCAGGCAAGAAGTCCTATATTCACAAATACGTTACAGACTAACACACATATCAATATACAAAACTTAAAAGTAACACAATAACACGTTAAGATGGTGGAATAGGTACCTTTTCGGAAATCTCCACTGATATTAAATAAAAAATATATTTTAGCTATTTCCCTGCGCACATAGGGGCAGAATGCCGATTTAGGCGGCCATAAATCGATTTCTTAAAATGTAGCCTAGATAAGAAATAATCACTTCCCGATAAGGTTGAATAACCATAGAATGATAAACTACCCTCTCCCTAACCCTTACAGCAGTGCCTGCACTGCCATGCCAGTCGAAAGTTGATCGTCGCTCCCAGTGCACGCACATCTTATCGGCATTCGTAAAAACAGGTTACATTTAAAAAATTGTGGTGTTTTTTTAGTGTCTATTTTCAAGAAAGTTGTGATGGATCCTAGTTCTACAGGTAAGAGAGTATTATAAAACATTAAATTGATGTGAATATTTTGAATATCTATTATTATTTCCCGAGGTAGAAATAAGTCTTCTAAAATTGTTGTAAAAAACCACGTTTTTGATTTATAAAAAGGTTTTTGTTATACATCATGGCACGTCCGGGCCATAATACGAGTAATTTCATAAAATAGAGTAACTGTACTAGATAATTACATAAACTTTGACTGCGATTTTTTGCGAAAATGCGTTTTAGAGGCCATTAAATACCACGATGCAAAACCACGTGTTATTTTGTTTTTTTTTTTACTTTTGTGTTTAAAATAGTTTTGATTTGTTTTAGGATCGGAAGGAGTTGCAGAGGCAAAATTAGTGACCCGTAGGTTCCTATTTGATAAAATGCACACACAAAATCTTGCAAATTTTGAATTGAAACTAAAATAATCTTGAGACGTATATTTTATCGCAAGAAAACTATTGTGAGGAACAGAACAAGGATATAAAGCATAAATTGTCTTTTTTAAAGTCAGACTTTAAGAAGAAGTGGGTAGAGTCAAATAGGAAGAGCGATATTTTCTTAAAAAAACACGATGCATGGTTACAAGGAACCTTCGAAATACCAAGAATAAAACGAAGATCATCAGGCCGACCAGCAAAGATATTCGAAGAATCCAGTGAAAGGAGCAAGCGAAGAAAAACAGAAGAACTCCGTACTTCTGTGGATACAGAAGTGTTAATAAGTGCTACCCGAATCCGCATCCGGGTTATTATCGGAAGAAGCAGCCAAAGCGCGCAATAAGCACTTTAGGAAATATAGACAAGATTTTTATAATACACAATCTCACAAGTTTAATACGACATTCATAGGTCACTTACTTTCATATTTGCTTATATTAAGAGTTTTCATAATTGTCTCGTAACTATCATTTTTTTTCTTTGTCAGTTATAAAAATGTCGAAAATATGTCGTATTTACACTAAACGATCATTAATATACCGTTAAACTATTGAAAAATAAAACACAACTAAGAACAATGTTGTTTTTACTGACTTTTGACTGGACTATAGAAAAAAATCGGGCACCTACCGAGATAAGCTGTTTACTATTTTCAACTGTTTTAAGTAGGAGAATAATATTCTAAAGGTTAGAAAGCGGGATCGGTAACGGTTTTCTTATAATAAGATACCTATTCTTCAGTTTCATACAAAAAAACAGATATTATTTTTTTCTGCTTTAAATAAGCCTTATTTTGAAAAAATATATATAACATTTTTTATTCCTTATAACATTTGCAACCGAAAAGTATTTTTTAAATATGTTTAAAAAAAATGTGTATGTCCATTTTTTTGTCATTTCGATCCACTGTGCTACTGCCCTCTTGGAATTATAATTACAAACAAATCACGAGTTTGAGTACATAAATGCGATAAAATAATTTTGGCCGCCTAAATCGGCATTTTGCCCCTATGTGCTGCGTGTCGCGGAAGACGCCCGCGGTCAAGCTGCTGCGCGCGGCTTGGTAATATAGACTTTAAATTATGTCCAACATGATTTAATATCATTTAAAGATTGTAAAATCCGTTCCGATCCGATGCGATGCCGCTTGGTGGAAATTATGCTTAAAGCTCCATGGGATTGGAAAATGTTTTTTTTTTCGGAATCGAGACTTTTGAATAGTCTGTAAGTAGATACCAATAATCCACAGTGGGGATAGTGTCAGCTAAATTGTTTGTGAAACTGGTAAATTATGTTTCTCTAAATGTATATTCTCAATATTTATTGTCTCAAGTCACAAGTATGAAAACAGAGAGGAGTCTATTGGAATTGCGTCCATGATATGATAGGTATTAAGTTGCTCACTTAGCAGATACAGCACTCGTTAATATTTAAGTTAACGGTTTGTCGATATTTTAGATCTGGATATTAAAATTCAACAAATCAGGATACTTAATTCCTTGTTTCTAATAAAACAGATACATAGGTAAGATTATAAACTTGGAAATAAAAGCATAAATAAAACTCCTTTTAATGCTGTCAATGTGGCTGGTAGCTACTTTCCTAATAATATATATACCATATAATTAAGTTCAAATTCCTGAGGATACGAGGAAAAAAAACTGGGTCAAAAGTAAAAAAAAACATCTTTTGCCAAAATCCTTTTAATTTCGTCATCGTCGACACTACTTTATTTCACGTCTCTAGAATCGTCCGGTTTTAATGAAGCTTAATTGCTGATATTGTACAAGGAAATTTTTCTTCGTCCCCTATTCCAAAGTGTTTCGAGTAATGCTTTATTGCATAATATCCAATTCAAAGTCCAATTTTATTCAAATAAGGAGAATGGAGTCGTATCACGTCTTCGTTTTTTCATCCTTATTAATCTTATTATCTTAGTTCATCGGCAAGGCATATTCTCAAGAACGTCGATACTTTATACCGCATACAGTTTCAATGGTGTTACACTATGTATTCCAAATCTTTAAAGTAAGAATGCTACCCCAAATATATCAATTGTAATTAAGTACCTATTCAATTTAATTTATTCAAATATTAAAAAGTTAAAGTGAGAACTTAAAGCGTTAAAGTTTATTATTAATGTATAATGATACTACAATATGTTATGATTTATAAGAACATTTGTGACAAGAAAATATTTACAAAATTTGCAGTACAAAATTAACTCTCGTATATTGGCGTCAGAGGATAAGTTAAACCTTCGTTATTTTTCCAGAGATATGAAATTAAGATAAAGGCTTTTTTTAAAGTTTAAATTGAATGCAGACAGCGTCCTTACCTCAAGTTCTATGAGTGTCTTGACCTTTAGAGTAAGACAATTAATAAGTTTCAAACTTAATAATTCATTTGGTAAAAGTGTCGAGCGGCTGGAGAATGCGGCCCCTTCCTCCAGAGGCGTTCCCGACTTATTCGATTATGGAAAATAGCTTGTCTTTGCGTGCTACACGACGCTCGCGGTATCGACGGCCTACTTGTAGACTCGCAATTCACAGCCAACCACAGATTCTCCACGTAATTATATAAAAGTTGCCAGAAGAAAAAAGCAATATTAAATGCTGAAGACAGATCAATTACATACCTAATTTATAAAATATTAAAGGTAGTCTGGAAGGGATTGCTCTTTATACAGCCTGCCTTTAGGCAGCCTGTTGTCTCTCTACTGTAAATCTTTATGTTCTGTACTGTGTTATTTATGAGGTGTGCAATAAAATTTATTTGTATTTTATTGTATTGTATAATTGTATTTAGTGTGTGAAAATTAAAGGTATTCAATAGTCATCAAAAATAAAGAGCACAAACATAAGTAATAATATATTAAATGCTGAAACCATTAGGTACATAATTTAGTGTGTGAAAGTTAAAGCTAGGTATTCAATAGTCCCTGAAAATGGACTGATACGCCGCTTGACGATGATGTTATGAATGTGAATGAAGTAAGAGAGGTTTGACAAAATCGTGGCAAATGGAAATCCGTGATTTATGCCTATGCCTATGGGACTACTGTCGTGATTACCTATATAATACGTAAGTATAAAAACTAGCCAAGTGCGTGTCGGATCACGCAAAACGAAGGGTTCCGTGCCTATTAAAAAGGTCGTATCGTCACAGAAATCTTACGGCACTTACGTCCTTTTCTTTAAGGAAGGCAGTTTTTCAGCAATATCTCGAAAACCTTTGAACCGATCTTGTTCAAAACAATTTCGGTGGAAGTTTGCGTGGTAATAATGTACATCATATATTTTTTTAGTTTTATCATTCTCTTATTTTAGAAGTTACAGGGGGGACACACATTTTACCAATTTGGAAGTGACTCCCGCGCAAATTATTCAGTTTAGAAAAAAAATGATATTAGAAACCTCAATATCATCTTTGAAGACCTACCATACGTATGGGTCTGATGAAAAAAAAATTGAGTTTCAGTTCTAAGTGTGGGGAACCCCCAAAATGTATTTTTTTTTTCTATTTTTGTGTGAAAATCTTAATTCGGTTCACAGAATACATCTACTTACAACAGTATAGCTCTTATAGTTCAGAAAAAAGTGGCTGTGACATACGGACGGACAGACATGTTTTTTGCCATTTGGCTACGGAACCCTAAAAAACATATCTAATACATATACGGGTTAGTCTAGTTTCGGTTGAAGCTATTTTAATAATGTTTTAATAATATTACGAGCAATATTTGTATGTTTATAAATATATATATATATATATATATTATATATATATATATATATATATATTTATAAACATACATATATAATCTTTATGTTATACTATTAAACGAGCAATATTTCTAACGATTTCTATGAAATATGGAATATAGGGGTTTATGCGGGCAAAAAATCGATCGAGCTAGGTCTCATGTCTGGGAAAATTCGATTTCTCCGTATTTTCACCCGAGCTGAGCTCGGTCGCCCAGGGACTAATTTAAAAGCCTTCATCCCTGTATGATGTGATTTGTTCGATGTAATTCAGTAGTGGCTTCTAATGAATAGTATATTTTGTGTTTTACGACTTCAGCGTTTCTGTTATGCATGCATGATTATTTCATACACTTACATTAATATAGAAGGGAAAGTTGCCTGACATAAATATGACTACAATATTACCTAACCCACAACGAGTTATAAATAATGTATGTATGTTTTATAAGCAAAAACATTTTAGGTGCCGTGAAGAACATAAAATATTTTAATGTAGTTTCGGGGCTGAATCATAAACTAAGTTTTTGCAGAGGCGTGTATTTATTTATACTTAAAGAGTATCAGTTGCGAACTCATGATATAATCATAAGTGGTGATACAAAGCCAATTAAAGGGACTCACTGACAGAAATTGAAATAGTAGGTACTGTAATAAGAAAGAGTATTATTTTTACCCGACTGCCGAAGGAAAGGAGGGTTATGTTTTTCGAGCGTATGTATGTAGGTATGTATGTATGTATATATGTACCTATGTATCTATGTATGTGTGTGTATGTCTTATTCTTTGGCACGCTCTACAGCCTACACCGTTTGACGGATTTCGACATATGAGGTGTCGTTGGATTCCTCTTAATTGTGCGAATGACATAAGGTATAATATTTGTGAAAAAGCAGTTGGGTTTTTCGAAAATTCTTTTGATTTCACTTGTTTTAAACTCATTTTAACGGATAGCGGACACTTTTCGCTAGAGATGCTAGAGATGGGCTTTCGTATACTTACAAGCGTAGTATATAAACTGTAATTTTTGGCAATGAATCTTCTATTAATCATAACTTTGACATCACTGTCGCAATTTAATGAGTTTCTGACGCGTGAAAGGCAGTGCGCAAAACACATTGAAATCTCATTTAAATATGTGTGCCTACCGACAAAGCACGAGAGCATCTCATTGAGACGCGAAGTGACGAACCAAATGGAATTTCTGGACAGTAGTTCCGTTGAACCCGAGTCGAACGGTCTCATAGCAAAGAGCCTTGAACTCTTGACATCTCAAGTTCTCAAGAGACTCGCTCGCTAGACGGGCAGAGACAAAAATGGATAAGTACTTCTGTATTGTAAAACTGTCCAACTCTAAAGATGAAAATGTATCCCGTTTTTCATAAGACTTAACAAAGCTCTTATGTAAAATGTGTTTTCCTATTCCCACAAACAAACATGTCAAGGTGATAATGAAAAAGACACGAATTTTAAAGGCAATTTAACTAAAATAGGTTTGATGAGCGTTTATGAATAAGGACATTAAAATGTAAACCGAAATAAAATAGAAAGGCTTCTTTATCGGGCAAGCATATAAGTATCACATAATTTTCCAGTAATATAATTTCAACTTGAAGATAAAATTAATCTGAACTGGCAACTTCGTAGAGTAAATATCGAAGCGCCCAGTGTGCATTATGTGTTTAAGCGAGTTGAATAAATGTTTCCCGCTTATCTTTTTTATTTTCTGCATAACAGGCTTAAAACTTTAAATTGGCTGGCAGCTTTCGCCTGCACTACCTAGTCTGGGAACGTTTACGTATGTATATTGAGAATAGAGTACCTAAAGTTGTGAACGTGATGAGAGGCCCTCTTATGTTTTCACTTGTGAAAGAGAATCAATCAATAATAGGTATTTTATCGCTACTTATATTTTTATAAGACAATATAATTATAAAGACACTTTAGTTATCCACTAGTGTCGTTCAGAAATTTGACTTATGTGAATATTGTGAACGACAGCTCCCATCTCAAAAAGAAGTCAAAGTACCCCGTGCGTCTGTGGATCTAGCACCACTAGCGGATGTGGATCTAGCAGACTCCGGTCTCACTCGCACTGTGCAAATTAGAAAAAGGATGGTAGATTTTTTATCGTCCCGCGTCGCGTCGAGGTGTCAGTTGTACTACTTCTAGCCCTGCTGCGTGCGTAAAGGTATTCGTTTTGTTTGTATTGCTAATCTTAAATACGTAATGTCTATTCAAACGTCACAAATACATATAAGAGGGCCTTTCTTATGTTTTTTTTTTACCTAGGTACACTATTTTCTTGAAAATTGGTTTTCAAATGATTAAGGATTCGTGTTACTATAGCACAATATAATATTATACGGCCGTATTACTATTATACGTCACTAGGTTTACGCGAGATTATAGTAGAATCACCTTATAGCTTTGAGCTGTCAAATGAAGCCTGTGACACCTAGCTTGCCATGAATTTTAATGGCGAAGATTCACACGAATAATTCCTTTCAAACAAATGAATGCTTAAATAGTCCCAACGGATTAACGTTTAGAATTGGCTTTTGTTGCTGGGTGACGTGGCTGTAAACAAAAGAGTCGATGAAAGCCGTGGAAACCGGCTTAGCCCTTCAGTTCACAATACGAAAGTATTTAATAGAATAATAAAGCGGTATTCGACCCAAACAAGTTCAATTATACATGATTTAATTGATAGTTTTCAGGAGCTACATGTCTTATACCTACTGTATATTGTGTGTTAATTGAAATACTTGTGCTAGAGGTTGTGATCTTAAAATTGAAATGTCATACTCATTTGGCTTGACAGTGACTTGGCTAAAAGAGGTATACACACCTACCTCGAAAACTACGTTGAATCCAGCTAACTTATCAAGTATCAGACCTTGAATTGAATCTCTATTCGATAACTGTAAAAATAGCCAACGCAACAAACTGAACTGAACTGAAATCAAACCTACTGCACCCTCAAAATCCGATACTCAGCTTATTTTTATCGTCCATTTAAATCAAATTACTGTCCATTTAAACTAAATATAATTATACTATTTCAATTCAACAGATGGATATGAATTACTGGAATCCATTTTCGTCTGTCGTTCGTTTAAAATGTCTTGGTGAATAACGCTAAAGACACGAAATTCATGAGATTTGTTAAATTAACTCGAAAATAAAACATTTTACTGCATTGGTGTAATCCAAAATTTTATGTCAGTATCATCCTATATAGCAGCAGATTTAACTTCAAATGCATTGTGCACTGTAAATAATAAAAACCCTCGTAAAAAGTAATGAAATCCCTAACCCCTAACATCATGTCGCGTAGATTTATTTATAATTTCATCTCGAATTAAACTTTCTTGAAATGAATTCGCAAAGTTAGCCACACTATACGTAAGCGTTTCTTTTTCGATTAATCCGCCATTTTTGTAATGACAGCGAAAACATTCATGAAACACAGATTGCGACTCTTATATTTTAATTGTGAAAAGTTAAAAGACAGAGTTACGTTTGCATTTCTAATAGTATTAGTATGGATTCAATACAATTTCTAGTCTTTATTACTTAGTACCTACGCCAGTAATACCTGTTTTATATTCAGCTCCCGTTTGCCATGCGGGCTCACCGTTTAGTCGGTTCTGCCTTGTTATTACAATGGTAGGGGACGAATGTATTAAGGGGAATCTAAAGCTAGGCGGTGTTGACAGGGGGGGGCAAAAAGATACTGTCTGGTCGGCTGTTATTTGTAACCTTTTTAAATAACAGTAAGTACGGTAAATTATCAAATAAAATTACTTCAAGACCTGAACCTGAAACAATTTACTGAGACCTATGTAAATCAGTTCGCGTTTTTAAATGTTAATCTTCTTGATTGCATGATGTGTGTGAGCATAAAAGCACTGATAATCTAGTCATGTACCACCGTAGAACCCTGTCGCAATTGACAGGGCGCCGTCACTCAAATTCGAGTGATATGTCACCTTATTGCGATAGGGTTCTACGGTGGTACGTGAATACATTTCCCTGACTGTACATTTATCGTCTTTTTTCGTATACGTGAAAATATTCCTATGGTGGCTTTTATGCAAAAGCAGACAGTAAATTGTAAAAACGCCCAAATTTAATTTTATTGCGATATAAATTGCAGAAGAAGAAATTAATTAGACTAAGGAGCTTTTATATAGGTCATTAAAAGCTTTGGTCATAATTCTGGAATGTAGTATTAAAATTTAAATTAGGCGATAAACTTAACGATCGTCATGGAAACAACCTGATATAGCAGGCCTTCGCTGGCATGTAAAATATAATTCAAATGGTTTAGTCAAAGGCTACTCGTATATTGAGTTCATTTAAGAGCCATAATCCATGATCTTACCCAAGTTTTAGTTATCAACTACCCTAATTAATTATAGTATTCATTTAGGCATAAAATGCCAAGTGGGTTAAAAATAAACGAAAGGGGTTGGGGAATTAAGTGAGGTAGAACGCAGCGAGGCAATGGTATCTCACTGATATTTAGAGCAGTCCAAATGGGGCAGTACTTCCATCTTTTCAATCTCAGCCCCCACATAATGCCACCACTGCCTGCATTTCATTTATGTGGTGCTGTGTTGTTCCTGGTGGTGAGTATAGATTCTGCCAGTATAATGGGTCTTCTATACTATCGGCGATTAAAGACGATTACCGGTGAGCACGATCGTATAGACGTATACTCGGCTGTACTCGCCGGTCATCGTCTATGATCGCCTGCGACCCCTGATTTGTCGGTTTTTTGGGCACGCATCAAAGGAAATCTAAGGGAATCGCCGTCTACCTACAGACGATCGTATGGATTTTTGCACGATAATTGTGCCGATTATAGACGATCACCCAATCAACGATCATCGCCGATAGTGTAGAAGGGTCATAACATTTGCGCTAATTGGGTTTTTTCCTGAGTAAAAAAAATAGTCCGTCAGTTATTATCAAAAAATATTAGACACGTATTTTTTTGTTTGTCAATTAAACAAAAAATGATGAACATATAGCTCGTTAAAGTTTCCTGTGACGTCACATTATGCTAAAAAGTGTACCATAATGTGACGTCACGCGGAACTTTAACGGGCTATAATTATCTTCATATTTTTTTGGTTTATTGACAAACAAAAAAATACGTATCCAAATTTTTTTGATGAACTAACTGACGGACTAGATATATTTTTTTAGGAAAGTAGCCAATTACAGCAAATGCTGTACTTGGCTACTTTCTGCTGGTACAAATGTACCGCCCGCGAATTTTGCGCCAATCACAAAGCACTCATTGACACTGACTTTAGACAGCTTAAGGCCTCTCACTGACTGGCGCGGCCTGGCCGCGGCGGTCAGTAGTAAACTGGTCATTAGCTGTCAAATTTACTATGGTCCTCCACCGCAGGCCGCGCCAGTGTGATGCAGGCTTTAGTGATACCTCGCCGAACCCGACAAATGCGGATTGGGCTGTAAATATAACTCTTTAAAGTCTATTTTACGATGCGTACAATTAAGAAAATAAAACAGAGAATATAAGAGCTATGCAAATTTCATTTCGGTCCCTTTACACGATAAAGCTGGAAAATCCTTTGGTAATTAGTAGTATATATATATGTAAATAGTATGCTGATACTTATTAAAAGTATTTATATATTTTGAATTTTATTAATAAAGAAATACTTACAAAAATGTAAAATGAAAAATATTGTTACCCAAACGGTGAAACAATGATGAAGATTTAAATGTGTGTTTTAAGAGGGAAATGCTCTACCGCTTTTCTATATAAAGTAGTTACAATTGAGTACGAGCCGTAGCATGGTTGGCCTTATCACGCGACAAGTGACAAGTTAAGAGCGTCGTCTCGTTCTATCGAACGGTGTCAGCCAGTGACGCACGCTCTATCCTATCACCTATCGCGTGACAAGGCCAACCATGCTACGGGGCCAGATGTATTCCATCGTATTTTCGAGGAAACGTACGAACGTGTCTTGCTATTTCAGTTAGTCTCGGTACAAAAGTACTGAGGTTGACTGAAGTATAATGACAAATACGAACGTTTCCGAGAAAATACGATGGAAAACAATAATGCACTACATCTGTATCATCCTAGTGACGTCACAATGGTGGTAGCGCTTTCTTTATTTAATCAACAACGATTGTATTTTTGACTAAATTTACATTCTCCTTTAGGCAAAGTTGTTTCAATTTCAAGTAGGTACTAATAAGAATTGAGTCAAGCCGATATAAAATACATGAAATCTGCTACCGAAACTGATACAAGTACCACACTTAAAACGAATCCTCGGTATTTTCATTATTTTAAACGTTTAGACCGCGGTTATAGGCCTCTTTTTCCGCCAGTAAAATAATAAGCCTTAGCAATCGGCCACTGGAGTTCGCAGTAATACGAATCATTGAGAACGTCATGAAATCCGTGTGCGGCAGAAACGTGATCAGGGTTTTTATTGACCCCTGCATAATATATCAGATTTTATAGACCTATGTATAGGTCCATGTAAGTGTACATATACCTATATGGAGTATACTTATATATACAGTGCGACGTGAGGGTTGCAGCTTTTATAAGAAGTAGATCGGGTCTTCGTATTTATATTTCGCTTTTTAGATTATCCTACAAATCCTTATCTGAATTAAAACATTTTAGAGCTACACTATAAACGCAAAAGTGGTCATTCTTGCAATATGTCAAACAAAACTAGTTTTTGTATTTAAATACACAATATACTTCTAACAGATGCCTTAAAAAACAGAAGAATATTTATAAATATATGAATTTATGGATCAGAAATCTACTCATGACAAAAATATACTTAGGTTTTCCTGGTGGCATTCTAATGACGGATATTATCTGCCATTGGCGCTGAAAAGGTTTAAAAAAATGAATACCATACTTTTTCCAACCACCAAAGAAGTAGAAAGAAATAGAAGTGAGTAAGAAGTTAGAAGCTTCGCTTGTTGGCACTATTGATCACTATCCATCAAGGGAGTCATCGGTCAAGCCTAATCTTGGCTGCACTCAACCGCCTAATGAATATTCTCACTATCAAAATAATGCCACCGATTAGTCGGTAACGAATACGAAAATATTCTCACTAGCTTCACAAAACATTTAGGTCTGTGAGTTTAGAAGAGGTTTGTAAAATTTTCAACAAGTGGGGATATTTGAAGTTTAAGGCAACGTAGGTATGCTCTGCGGGTCGATCACGTAACGCATTGTACGCGCGTCAGGTAGATCTAAATGTCACTTTTTATTTGGAAAAATGTCAGTTGGATCTACCTACTCGTAACGCGCTCTCAAGACGTTACGTGATTACCCTTCAGGTCGATTTGTTGTATTTGTAATTAGAAATTCTATCGAGCTATTTGCAAGTTTGGAACTTCAACTTGCTTCTTTTGTATTTATAATAATAATCTATTCAAAATATAAATTGTCGTCTAGTACCAATAGCATGAACCTTGTTTACCGTATTGCGTGGCATCGTTATACTGAGGAGTTAGATTTGTGTATGTTAGTCCCTTTATATTTATGAATTAAAAACTTAAATTATTAGTTTCCCATATTTCTAACAATATTTCTCTTCGGAGGAGGCCTATATCCAGCAGTGGACGTCTTTTGGCTGATATGAAGATGATTATTATTAACAAAACAACTGCCCCACGACTCCATCCGCCTGAATTTCCGTAACAACTTTTATCCCCAACTCCTATTCCCGATGATTTTCGGATTAAAAAGTATTTTATGGTTTTTATCCAGGTTGTCGATTGCGTAACGTTTCGAATGTACGTTTATATAAATGTATTTTTTGTGTAGAAGAAGAAGTTGAGTTGCTCGTTCGAAAATTTGGTCATTTCATCGATTCCCTTTTGCCGTTTTTGCGTGATTGAATAACAAACAAAAAACATCACAACATATGTACATTTACGAGTATAACATTAAGGAGGAATCCGATTTCACAAACAGTTTACAGTGTAACAACTTCCTCAGACAACACCTAAATGATCGTAACGACCAAACGACCTCGGAAATCTCTCTCGGCGTCATCAGGCGTGAAAAATAATGAAAGTTCCTGAAAAATGGTAACGGCTTGAAAGTGAATTTCATCATAAGGTTCACGAGGCGTGCGACAGTGTGCGTGGAAATATTACGTAGGCATACTTTAGGGGACTCTCGACTTCATTTATCACACCTTTATTGTAAAAGATCGTGGCATCAAATTCTCTCTCGTGAGCACGTAAAGGCACACAATTGGCAAACGTGCTTTGTGATTTTTTTTAACTTTCAGATCTAGAGCTTGTCATTATTAATTTATTTGTTTCAGTATTTATATTATATACCATACAGCCTAACAATAACAAGACGACGACGCGACGTGCTTCTTTTGGGTATCAAAAAACTGGCCGCGAAGCCTTCGGAATACGAAACCTTTTGCCAGACACATATTATGTGCCATATCAGTGTCAACATTTAATATGTGGTAGTATTGTTTGACTAGGGCAAACGGCTTGGTCTGGCAGTAATGCAAATCTCACATCTAAATTATGTACTAACCAGATAACATATTGTCTGCTCAGATTAACATGTGCAAACTATCGTGACACAAACGTGTGTTAACACTTGAAAAACTTATACTCTTATTTAGGTAGCTCAGGTGCGAGTCATTACGCAGTGAAATGTTTTGAGCACGTCGGCAATCCTTCATCAGAAAGAGTGTTAGTTATCACGGCCGCAGGAACTAAATTGAATGACCGAACCTGCTTTGCATATACTTAATCAGTTATTATATTGGTATCTATATAATATGAGGAAAGTAGGGATGATAATTAAATTTGGTTTGAGGAAAATAAGTAACTTAGCATTTACTCGCTGATAGTGATAACATTTCCCTGTTGCATAAAAAACGATCAATAAGAATTCAATACATCCTTTGTGGTGAGAGTTCCAACAGACCAGCAGTTCAGTAAGGAATAATCTTGGCCGAAGGGAGACAAGTTCCGGCATTTTCGTGGATGGTTACCTGACACCATTATATTGCGTAACACGTCCTAGTAATTGTGTGTTTTTGTAGTTTTCAAATATAATAAGTTTATTTTGATATATTTGTTAGTCTGTAAGGTGTGTGTAATATGGGCCTTTGTTGCCTGACTCAAATAAATAAATAAAGAAAGGCTATACCTCATTCAACTTAAAGAGCTAGCAAAGCGCCCTCTCTTTCTAATTTTTGTATGCCAATGAAACGGACAAGAAATGGTCAATGGGCGTGAACGATCGCACCTCACCGTCAGTCCCGGCTTACATGCCGCCATTTGTAATATTTGGAATACTTACTTAACTTACTAACAGTCCGAAAAACAGGTTAAACGGGAAACAGTCTAATAATAGAGCCAAAAAAGTACAAAAAGAAAACATCCACAAAAAAAGAGCACTATAGTATAACGCATCCGCACCGTACGAACACAGATGTTGACTGAAATTTGAGTGCCATGTAAACCCATCTTCTGCGCACGTTAGGACAACTCAACTGTGATTTTCTCATACAAACTAACTAACATACTTAAAAAGATTTTTTTTAATGGTGAAATTTAAATTTACCTGACGCACATACAACGCATTAGGTAATCAGCCAGCAGGTCTACTACCGGAAATTCAACATCTATCTATCTATCTATACATATAATAAAGCTGAAGAGGGTCGAAAGTCTGTACATGGAAGATAAACGAAAAAAAGTTGGCTGAGGATACTTAGAATTGATAACAGAACACGTTCCAACAGTTTTTAGAATTTTTGTCTGTTTATCTGTTTGTCTGTTTATTTGACAGAGCATCACGTGAAAACGGCTAAACGGATTTTGATCCAAACTTTACTAATTTGTCGAGAGAATCCCCGGCCAGGTTTAAAGCAATAAAAATCTTAAAGATTAGGGTTCAAAGGGGGTAGAAAATGGGGTTGAACTTTGTATGAGGACTCTTTGAATGCACGAGCTACAGACTTGAAAATTGGTAACCATAAACTTGACTGGAAAGTAAAAACGATCCCATTAAAACTTTTAGCAATGTATAGATAAAACGAGAAAATTATGGGATGAAAATAGGTTCTGAGGCGACTAGAAACTATATAATGTTGCAAGAGGGGGTTATAACAGTATCATTACCATGGTAACATGTCGTCAAGATATTCAAAAATTCATCGTGTTCTTAGAAGTGATAGTTAGTCCAGTGGTTTGACCCATAGCTTACGGAGTCGGTATCCCCGAGTTCAAACCCAGCGATTGGAATGCACTTTTTGTAGTTTAAATTTTTTGTGATACATTTTCAAAAACGCAGAGAAGCTTAGTGAAGAGGATTTTGATGCAACTTTTACTTAATCGGTCGATAAAATCCCCGGCCAGGCCACAGGCTGTAAAAATGATAAATATTAGTTCAAAGGGGGTAAAAAATGGGGCTATACTTTGTATGGGAACTCCTTAAATCCATGAGCTAAAGACTTGAAAATTGATGAGCATACACTTGACTGGAAAGTAAAAAGAACTCCATTCAAACATTATAAAAAATATAGATAAAACGTGAAAGAAAACGGGATGAAAAAGAGTGCTAGATGGCTAAAGACTATACAGGGTGTTACATAAGTCGTGATACAAAATAGCAAAATGTGAATCTATCCATGATTCTGAACAATTTTTACTAAGGGACCAACTTTGTGTTTTACAAAAAAGAAAGAACTATTTCATACACTTTGCTCATTTTAGACTGACGAAAATGTATGAACAGCCTGTTTTTTTTTTAAATTGAAATCCAGCAACCTTGATCTCCGTCTTCCTATATAATTGCTATGAATTCAGAGGTCATCTAAAGATGTAGGTTGTAGTGATAGGTTGAGTTTAATACTTACGTCGAATTAGCATAGTTCACCAACGTCAAGAGATGTGGGTACAAAATTTGGACACATCGGCATTCCGCGGAGAATTAAGTAGGTACCAATTTTTTTATGTATAAAACTTCAGCGTGCGTGACATTCAGAAATATTGTTTTGAATACTCGGGTATAGTGAGCGTCCGCATGAGAGCGCTCTCTGAAGCGATGTATTGGGCCTTTCATTCATACGAAAAGCTTGGCCTTCGGGCTCGCTTGCCTCGCCACTCACCTTCGGGACTTTCGAACTCAGATTTCGCTTTCAAGACACTTCGAGATAGTGTGCGTCAGTCCTCGGGCTCGCATGGGAAGCGCTCTCTAAAACGGTTCATTATTACATAACGGGCCTATCATTCCAACAAAAAGCTTGGCCTTTGGTCTCGCTTGCCTTGCCGCTCTACTTCTGACTTCTCTCGCTCGGGACTTTGGTCTCCGGTTTCGCTTGCAAGACACCTGGAGTTAGTTAGTGTCCGTGAAGGCTCGCCCTCGGGCCTTCGGCCCTCGGGCTCGCATAGAGAGCGCTCTCTGAAGGGTTGGTTTGGTTGGGCCTTTCATTCATACGAAAAGCTCAGCCTTCGGGTTCGCTTGCCTCACCCCTCAACATTGGGACTTAAGGCTCATGTTTCGCTTGCAAGACACCTGCGGATAGTAAGTATCCATGGAGTCTCGCCCTCGGGCCTTCGATGCTCTGGCTCGCATATGGAGCGCTATCTATAAAGGTACGTTGGGCTTTTCATTCCTACGAAAAGCTCAGCCTTTCGCCTCGCTTGCCTCCCCGTTTACCTTCGGGACTTTGGCTCTCAGGGGTAGTTTGACAAGACACCCGGAGATATAGAGTGTCTTTGGGGTCTCGCCCTCGGGCCATTTGTTTCAATTATGAAATCTTATACCTATTTAAATTACTTACATCTGAATTGTAAAAAACTTATAACTAATAAAATTAACATATGATTTTTGAAGAATAAAAAAAAAAAAATTAAATTCCAGTTTTGGTAATTTTTCTTCTACTATAAGTACTTAGGTACTTCGTTTGCAATAAAGATTAAGTAAATCAATATAATTAAATATTATTGACGACAAAGTTTATGAGGATTTGAACTGTTACACGCATAATTTATAGAAATGAAATCGTAATAATCTAATTTATCAGTGTATTTAGTAGGTATCGTGTGGTGAAACATAAGAATATCATGTCATCCATAATTTATACGCGTACGAAGTCGCGGGCAGAAGCTAGTACGGAATAAAACGCAAGCATCATAAAATATAATTTCCCTCGTATATCACAGAAAAATTTTACGCAAGCCATCACGGCATCAAATTAACTAGTCGCATCGCAAACTGTTTGCAACGCAATCAAATCGCGAAGCACGACCACTTCGAACCAATATTGACCAGCAAATGAATCCGTCAGCACCGCAACGCCATGAATGCGATCATGTACAGCTCGATTTTCCGATGTCACATCGTTTTTTTGCAGCACAACCAACTATGAATTCTATTAGCAAGAGCTAAGATATATTTTAAAGTGAACGATTGCGATCGAAATGAGATCTATAAAGTTGTGAATATGGACTTGCCTATAGACTTGGAAATTGGAGAACGCTGCAGGTTAAAATTGTTAATTCCATTATTTCATCAGTAAATCTATTTCGAGCGAATCATCTGGTGTCACGAGTACGCTTGTGCAGTGGAAAAGGAAATCGCTGTACGCTATATCTAAAGGAAATTAATCTCTTTTGAATCGTTTTCTAAAAAGAAAGTTTGTGTATTTTGACGCGTTAATTGAAAGAGTGCGCATTGCGAAACTCTTGTTTACAGACTTAGTAAATTTTGTAGCATTTTCGATGCAGCGTGGTTGTGTAGCGATGTTAGTGTAGACATTATCAATCAAAATTGTTAATTAAGATAAATGTTAACATTATTAACGCTAATTAAACATTACGATATAAATTGTTTATACCAATTTCGTTAATAACACTACTCTGCACCAAAAATACTACAAAATTATCGATGTCTACAAAAAGTATGCAAATTGAATGGAAAGTTGGATAATAATCAACGTCAGTCCGGCTTTTCTCGGAACAAAATGTTTTACATTATACACATTTTATCTATATGAAAGTTATTTTTTGCAAATAATTTAAAATTATATATATAAGTTTTGTCATATTTTTTTTTTACATATCATATTTAAAGGGAAAAAGGACCAAACCATATTTTTGAAAATAAGGTAGGGTTGGAAGCCAGCTAGTTTTGCGCCCTCCTTGTAAGAGCTTGTATGGCGTATATCATTGCTGATTTGCCAAGAGAGAGACGAATAAAGACTACTTCATTACAAATGGGTTTCAAATCAAATTAACTCCACGTCGATCACTGACTAATTTGATTAGTAGCTAAATCCGATTGGTTAGTCGGGTAGCCTGTCATAATGATGTTAGCGAGATTTAGCGCCGAGTAAACTTGTTGGTGACACGGCGAAGTATCTTGCTGCTTTAACATAAAGTCTATTTTTGATTGGCTTGTACAATAAAATGGCTTGTCGTGGTCTTCAATCAACTACTATATTGAACCCGTTATGTCCCACTGCTGAGCCCCTCGTTTTCCACTATTCACAGTCTTGAGTAATATCTGGCCAGTCTTTTCAAAAGGAGTTCAAGTCATCCCGCCATTGCCGACGAGGTCTATCGCGTCTAAGTTTTCAGTTTTTGGGGATCCACTCCGTGGTCCCTTTGGCCCACGGCTCATTTGGCATGCGGTACAAGTGACCAGCTCAGCAGTCCCACTTTAACTTGGCCGCCTTCAGAGCTACATCTTCTATTTGGTTCTTGGAGCGCAGCGTGGTGTTCCGGATGCGATCAATTAGCTTTACAATCACGACATAAGTACGAGTCCGGTACTTTATTCATTTATTTAATAAAATATAAACCGGACAAGTGCGAGTCAGTCTCGCCCACCGAAGGTTCCGTACCAAATTACAAATGTATAGTTTTCAGATTTTTCCCCGTACCTGTAGTGTAAGACTGTGTAAGACGATATTAGTTGCCAAATTCAACAGAAAGTACCCTATAAGGTTGATTCCCTTGAGAGTTTATTTCAAAATATATACTTATGTTTTTTGCGGCATAAACGGCTGTGTATTTTTTTACGTTAACTTCGAAGTTTGTTTTTTTAGCAGCTTCATGGGACCGACTGTAAGCTTGAGTATATATATTTAATTTCAACTCAATACCTCCCCGCGTTCCCGAGATAAAGGATCTTGACAGACAGACAGACGGACAACAAAGTGATCCTATAAGTAGAGAGTTTTATTTACATAATTATTATATATTATTGAATCTCCAGGTCTTTTCGCTTTATGTCTATTGGTACTCTATGTGGAGGTACCCCATATACAGGGTGCTATCGGAGACGTAATCAGAAACCACTTTTTTAGACCTGGTAATCGCTGATTCACTAAATCATGGTTACCCTATTTATTTAATCAAAACCTCTTTGGTTCTCATTCAGAATAGTTTAATATTATGACAAATTATAAGATTTAATTTAGAATGACAATGTCACTGTATGTCAGTCTTGGTAATGGTGAAGTGCACACTTACCTACGTGAAACAAGTTTATCTTTGCGTATCTTTCTTAGTTATAGGGTGACCATGCTTAAGTTTTAATAATGCAACTAACCACCTCCATTCCTGTGTTATTGTAATCTCAATTTAATGCTTAATTGAGTCTTGTCACTTCTGATTACGTCTCCGATGGCACCCTGTATATTAAGTGACTGTTTGTGTTCTAAATAATCTAAAAAAATAAACCTAAGAGTAAGTCAACTAAGATGCGTGAAATAAATGGTTTATTATTATTATTAAGTACACAATTATCGAACCTGCTCACAAAACTTCACGAGAATCGGTTTGAGCCAGCCAAACAGCTGGACAAGTGGACAGTGGAACAGCGAGATATCTGGACATACGATTTTTTTGGCCTGAGCTGAAACGGACATCTTCGTAGCCCTATATACGCAGATCTCAATAAAAGTATTAGGTATAATTAGGTATGTGTTTTAATTTTGACGTATATTGATATGACAGTAGAAAGGCGAAATACCACTTATTTATTGACAACGTATGCGGTGTTGTTTGCCCGTTTGCTTCATTATAACTGAAATATTAAGTGTATGAAGCATAAATATTGAAGATCAGTATAATCGAGGTATATTTTGCAGACCACGATTGTTGATTTATTTTAAATGACGCGGTCGACGGCCGGTTGTGGTTTAGCCGTTGCCGGTCTCCTAGATTATTTAATATCGGAAATATAAATCACTATGTTTTGAGATACAACCGTTATTTATTGGGAAATATTAATATTTTGGTATGGCAGCGGACTGAGTTTCTGGATAATCTGAACATTTAAAGTATGATCAATATTCTAGTAAGTTTTATTTTATTTTAAAACTCTTAAATATATATAATGATCCTGCAATGACTTTTAAGTCTCAATATTGTACTTCGAGGAAATAAAAAGACACAAACATGTGGAATTATAAGATTTTTCAAAAAACCCAACTGCTTTTTTGTAAATATGCTAGCCTATGTTACTCGCTATGCTAGTATATGTCGAAATCCGTCAAACTGTTTAGGCTGCAGGGCGTGCTAAAGAATAAGACATACACACATATACATACATACGCTCGAAAAACATAACCCTCCTTTCCTTCGGCAGTCTGGTAAAAAATGTTTATTTCATACAAAAGTTAAAATTACAATTTAATTAGAGGCTATACTGAATCAGTCTTAAGTATATAAAACAATACAATACAGGTAGGGTAAATACTTCTGTTTTTATGGTTCTTTGTAACAAGTCAATTTTTAGACCATCATATTATTTCGATGTATTAAAACGTGCACTTTTTCGGTAACGTTTATTAAGTTAAACTATTACAGAATATGCGTTAAAATCCTTCCATATAATTTGATAAAACGTATTTTACATATTATTTTCTAAATAAAATAGCATGAACAGATTTACATAGGTATAAATCCAGGGTGTTTCCTTTATTTTCATTACATTGACAAATGGTTCTTCTGGCCATTAATAATAGAATATTTATAAAATGGGAAAAACGTCGGAATTTCAATGGCGGCTTAGAAAGCGCTATATTATCATAATCATTTTATACGTTACCTACCTACTATTCCAATATGCCGTTTGTAAGGACTAACAGGTAGCTTATTAAATCTTTATAAATATTTGGAGGCAATCTTAGACAGCATAGTTTGTTGAGTACAACCAATCTTAAAATGAACGCGGCTCTAATATGTTTACATGATTTTAAACAAAACGGATATTGTACAGTAATTATTAGTAAAGAATCGTTATGTGTAACATAATCTTAGTAATATTATTTATAACTAGCTTTTGCCCGCGGCTTCGCCCGCGTACTAAAAGTAATTTTAACCGTCTACAAAAAAGGTGCATCTCAGTTTGACGTTAAATTTGATGTTAAATTTCAAAATTGATGCCATTTTCGTAATTAACGTCCCATAAAATCATAAAAACGACACCCATATTGATATTTAGACATTTCAACCGCATCGCACCTCAACAGGGGTGATTGTATTTTACGTCCGCCACGTTGGATTTTAAAACCGTTGTTGTTTTCGTAATCAGCGACCAGCAACCCGATAAACCATAGAAACAATACTTATGTTGATTTTCAGACAAATGTGGTGAACATTTCCCCCTTTTAGGGGTTGAATTCTCATAAAACCTGAAACATTTGTTTACTCATTTATCGCTAGGAATACTCCTGTGAAGTTTCGAATGAAATACTCTTACTTAATTAGTTTCCCAATACAAAATTTGGTCCCCCATTTCACCTGCTTAGGGGGTGAATTTTGATAAATCCTTTCTTAGTTCACCTCTAGACCTATGGAACCTACGAGCCAAATTTGGAATCTCTAGAACCAGAACTCCCAAAATACCATAAAAACGACACCCATATTGATAATTTGGACATTTCAACCCCGTGACATCCAAACAGGGGAGATGGTATTTTACGCCCACCATGTTGGATTTTAAAATCGTTGTTGTTTTCGTAATCCGCGACCCGATTAACGATAGAAACGACATCCATGTCGATTTTCAGACTTTGTTTCCACATTCCCCCCTTTTAGGGGTTGAATTTTTAAATAACCCGAAACATGTGTTTACTCATCTATCGTTAGGAATACTCCTGTGAAGTTTCGAATAAAATAGTGTAAGTAATCTTGTTTCTCCATACAAACTTTGGACCCCCATTTCACCCCATAGGGGTTGAAGTTTGAAAAATCGTGCACCCCTAGACCTTATAAGGAACCTACGTGCCAAATTTGGAATCTCTAAAACCAGCGGTTTGAGCTGTGCGTTGATAGAGCAGTCAGTACTCAGTCAGTCGGTCAGTCAGTTTCTTCTTTTATATATTTAAATGAATCTTTAGTAATCATAGTAACGTATTTTTTTTATGTAAATAAGAAAAAAGAGGCGCGTTCACTTAAATATTATACTACAGCAAAAGGTGGCAGGTTTACATTATATATTATTTATCACCGTAAACGCCAACACATTGTAGGTAATTAGAGTTCACATCATTTAATATTCCTCTAATTAGTCCAGCGATTGAATATGCACAATGTGAAAACAACATTAAATATCTGTGGTAAACTGACACTGGCAATGATATTGACAGAATGTTGCAGCAACTATATTAAATTTGTCATTAGCAGTGTCAGTTTACCACAGATATTTAAAATATTTTTTTGTAATATGAGACGGATCAAGGAAGTCTCTATTGACCGTCCTTGACCCAAAACATAAGAGCGGAAACTGTTTATATTTTTCAAAAACAATTGACGCAAAAATAATCTGAAACTTTTTTCTGGTACAAAGGAAGGTTATTCCTATTACCAAAAAATAATAATCAGGCACTTCTGATATTTTCATCCATTCCCATTGCGACGCACTATGCTTGTAGCCGATCCGTGGTTTTTCTGCTAAGTACCGGAAAGCTCCTACGGCGTAGGCACCCGCTAAGCGGGTTCCTGCGGGCGTAGCATGGTTGCCATTCTATCCCCTATCGTTGTCGATAAGACATCCATCTGCACTCTCGCACTCGCATACCGGTCGGAACGTGATGGATGTCTTATCCACAGCGATAAGTGATAAAATGGCAACTATGCTACACCCGCTGCTAGTGAAAGTGTTAACTCATTTACTAACGTTATGCGCGTAGCGCTATACCGTAGTCTGTATTGACTTAACACATTCAGTACCAGGAATCGTTACGCTCGCAGTCGATTCCGTGGTTTCCCCGTATGTAGCTGTAATGGGCTAAGTTGTAGGCCCCAGCTAGGCGGGTCCTGGCAGCGAAAGTGTTAAACTTCATGCTGCGAGAAGAGTCTGTAGCGCTCTGATGCATGTGTATCATGATTGGCGCTGAATGGGTTAAGCCATGACGGCCTAAGGCGTAGTCAAGTGCACATATGCTTCGTTGAATTTCATAAATAGTATTTTATATAATCGTTACACAATAAGGGCTCTCGATGTCGAGTACCGTGTTTAGGCCACGAGGCTTGCCGAGTGGCCTAAGTAAGGTACGAGAATTTAAGAGCTAATTGTGTAACTATTGTATACATAACTTTTTATACGAGTCAACAGAAATAATTAAACACATTACAAATGAAAAATATCTAAGCCCTGCTGAAACGAAGTGCAAGTCAGAGGTGCGCCGGCTCGTTGATGTCTTTTGTATTAGAATCAACGCGACGTCCTATTGGTCAAATTCATTATAGTTCAGTAAAGGCGCCACGTGATTGGTCGAATTTATTTTAGTTGTCTAAAGCGTTGTCTTATAATTATTATAGCTGAGTTGGGAGCTCCATAGAAAAAACTATGTGGTTTTAGTTTAGTGTACGAAGTCTTAATTCAAACATTAAAGTCGACGAGTATAAAAAAATATTATAATATTTATCTGATGACGCTTTAACATCACCAACTGTCTAATTGAGTTTACTGTGGGACTACATCGATTTGTGTGAGATTGTGTGGTTTTTGTGGTTTGTCATTTGAAAATCATTACTGTCAACTTTAACTACCAGGAACCCGCCTAGCGGGCGCCTACGCCATAGGCGCTTTTCGCTACTTAACAATAATCCACGGTATGGGCTACGAGCGTAGCGCGTAGCGATTTTTGGCAGTGAATGTGTAGCAGCTACGAACTATGGTGTAGCGGAACCAGCGTAGCACGGCAGTGACTGGGAATATTCACCGCTACTAATGTGTTAAGAGTATTTAGTTTGTTTACTTACTAAACAAATTCACCTTTCTACAAATACATCTACGTGTGTGCCCACCCCATACGCCCCCTTAACGAGTGTAATTCGAGCGGAACCCACAGATGTGGATGTGGCAATGACGTTTACGGGCAAATCGCATGTGCACGACGCATTAGGGTACCGCAAATTACGTCGCAATCTCGCGACGATTTCCATGCACGTAGGTACGCAATTTGTGCATGTTCTTATGCAAGTGTCGTTTTGCATAAAATCATTTACACATAGTATTGCAACGGAACGATAATTTCTATCTGAAATTTGCGTATAAAATTTGATCACAATCGGTTTAGCGGTTTAAGTGTGAAAAGGCAACATGCCGACAGGTCCTTTCGCATTTATAATATAATATATATTACACTCATTGCCATACGTAATATATTTCATGTAACGTTTTTGAAGTATTATAATGGTAAATGGATGAAAATATCAGAAGTGCCTAATCATTTTTTTGGTGATAGGAATATCCTTCCTTAGCACCAGAAAAAACTTCAGTTTTATCAGCTGCGTTAATTATTTTTGAAATATATAAACATTTTCGTCACTTACATTTTGGGTCAAGGACGGTCAATAAGTAGACACTTTCCTTGATCAATCTCATATTACAAAAAAATATCTTAAATATCTGTCATAAACTGACACTGGTAATGACAAATTATAGCTCTAGCAATTGTCAATATCATTGCCAGTATCAGTCGAGGAAATTGCCATCCTTGACCCAAAACGTAAGTGAGGAAACTGTTTATATTATTAAAAATAGTTGACGTAGCTGAAAAATCGTTTTTTTCTGGTGCTAAGCAATTCCTATCACCAAAAAAATTATCAAGCACTTCTAGAATGTTCATGCATTCCTAATTCTCGATACTTAATTGTTTTCGATCGTTAAAAGGCAAGTCAAAATTTGGACATAATAAGATTATTTTAAACGGATAGTTAAATAATTAACTGTTTTATTGTATATTTTAAAGCTACTCTCTTTAATTTCACCTGTTAATAATTATATACAATCTATGTATCACTCAGTAGTAATTACCTAAATGAAAAAAATAAAATAAAAGACACTTGCAAATCGTATAAGTTCTTAAAACGTATTTCTAATAGGATTAAAAGCAAAAGCTATACAATAGAATTTAGCATTATGCTACAACAATTGGTTGGCACGAACGCAAAGCCGTTTCCAGTGGCATTCGGCATACCTTGACTAAAAGGTCCCTAGAGAGGCGTGAGTAATTTATGAATACGCCAAGATACATGTCTCCATAAATTATTCTCTCTCGCAATAGAACACCCTGAACTTAGCCTGCTTTAAAGTGTGTGCAATAAATCTTTCTAGAACTCTAACTACTTAAAGCTCTATTAAAAGGCGCAATAAACAATTCAATAAGTTTCTGTCAAAAATATCTTTTTGGTAAGTATAAGCTTGTATTGCCGTTTGTGCTTTTTTTACCCGACTGCGCGACATAAAGGAGGGTAATATGTTTATCAGTCTATGTATGTACAGTCACGAACTTTAATTTGGGACCCACTTAAGGTTGACAATCCTGTCATATTGTATAGCAATCCAAAGAATATTTTTGTGAAATGTATCATAAATTAAAGATCGCGACCGTATGTGTGTGCTTTGTTTGTGTGAGGTGTGCAATAAAGAGTATTTGTATTGTATTGTATTGTATGTAAGTAATTTAGTAGTTTGTTCCTTTGTGGCACTAGAGATCAAACGCATGGGTAATGGGGATTTTCTACTGTAAGTTATACTCTTTGTAAACCTCTTGACAACCGCCATATAACCAGACTTTTCTTTTTAGTATTCTGCTTGGCTTCTTAAACTCTTTTGTACCTTTTTATTTCTTTTTTGATGGTCTTTGAAGTTTGTGATCTTTTTGTGTTATTCTTAAATTTTGGCCTATGTTCTTTTAATTGCAGTTTATTTTTCTATTTCAGTTTTATACGGTGAACTACTACTATGACTTTTTATGTCTTCTGCTAGGATTATGGACTAGTCTGCAGTTCAGTCAATAGTTTTCTTCTAGACATACTGTAAACAAGCAATGCCGTTGAAAATCTTTGTACATAACTTCTAAGTCACCTGAGTACATATACTAAACTTGTAACATTGTTTTACAAATCATAAAAATGAAATTCAGTGGCGTGTAAGACGGCGCGCGCTATTTTACACGCACCTACAATGCATACTCTTGCGTACACCATACACCAAGACAATTTACAAAATGTAGAACGAGAAAGCGATATCTAGTGCAAAACACCCGTATTACCTATTTGTATCCGCATGTATACTCGTTCAGCTAAACGGGAATACAAATTGATTAATATTATTTATTGCAGGATTCCGGAATAGCAATCTTTATAAAATACTCAAAAATTACATCAAAGTAGGTATATAAAAATCTGCCATCTTACCTGGCAATCAAGTTTTTGCACGTTTTCAAAATATTTTTTACAGAGCATACCAGCTTACTGCAGCTTCATAATACCGTTCGGTTGTAGTTAGCTACACATGACTCATGGGACTCGAGAGAAGTTAGGTAAGCACTCTTATCGCCTGGGCACTCTTGCACCACCTTACCCTTTTTTCAAAATCATTATTAGCTTTCTTTAATCGTTGGATTCCTCGTCATCGTGGTAGTGATCGTGGGCTATAAATACATATATGAAAAAATGTTTCACAACATCTACTCGTACAAGAAGGTATGAATGAGCTCAAACACCCCGTATTTTTCAAATCAGCTTGGTGGTGCCACAGTATTGCGTTGTCACCAAACTTACATAAGTATGCCAAACAAGTGGCTGATAAACGTATTGAATAACCTCGTGAAAGCCGAGAAGGACAAAGCCAGTAAGTACCTAGATCTGGCTCACGAGGTAACCACCATGTGGCATTTGATTCGACGATCATTGTCCCGATAGTTGTTTCAGCGAACGGCCTAATAGCGAAGAGTCTCGACCAACATCTCAAGATATTCTCGCTAGATGGCTAGGTCAAGCAGATATAGAAAGCGGCACTCTCGGACACTGCGCGGATAGTCAGGAGGTTCCTGTCGCTGTCGCCCTAACCAATGGTAGTTTAGGCCCCGCCTTGTTGCAAAATCCTAGCCTAAGATGAATGATGACTAAACAGTATATTATTAACATAGGTACACAGTAAATAAAAGCTTGTAAAAATACACTTACGTTTCATCTTTTTTAAGTGCCACAAATATTTTTTTCTTACTTCAATCCAAAGGTAAAATAACATTCTAAAGTACATATTTGCGGCACCAAAATCTCGAATGGATTCTCTTGAATTGGATTGAGAAAAACGTATTAAGATTCTGACCAGACTGTTATTCAATTCTGTGTCGGGACCGCCCTTTACATTAACGTAATTTGTAACTGTCATCCTTTGTGACAGTGTGAATTTGAATTTCAGATTAAATATAAGATGAAGTTTTGATATCCAGTTCTAGTAAACATTCACTTTGATGTAGGAAACTATAAAATTGCAAACCAAAGAAAGCATTTTTGCCCAACTACGGCAGAGCCAACAGAAAGAGACATGTTTTTTTTGCAGTTTATGTTTGTAGTTACGTGTGTTCCACCAAAGCGTTTAAGATACTGAACCGATTTTGATAAATGATGTGTCAATCGATTTTGTATGAAAAAAAAAGCATTTTATTCACTTACTTTTTCGTAGAAGGGTTACAGTTTTTTAGGATTTTTAGTGTTTAAGCTTTTTGAAGGTCTAATGTTCGCTCGAAAAGTGACACAACAACCGTATATATTAGTTTATTTTATCCAGTTTACATGATGTTTTTACAGTTTTCTATTTTGTAGCTAGCGCAGCGACATCGCACCGCGACGCAATCGCTATGTTCTTTTGTACAGTTTTTGTTTGCAAATGTTTCGCCCGAGGCTTGCTTACAAATGAAATTCCCTCACGTAAAAACTCAAAAAGTACGTACAAGGAAGATAGAGTGATGTGTTCTTTTATAATATTTTAAATAAAAAATACACTGTTTTTAATAATAAATAATATCAAAAGTCCTATTAAACTTAAATAAAATAAGGGACTTATGCCCGTATTGCCACCGACGTTAGACGAAATTGCCAGACATGTCTGGCAAAATCGTACGACACGAGATTTCATAGTTTCACGTGTCGCACGATATATCGAGCAAAGTCGGGCAACATTTTGCCAAGTCACCCGAAGTCACTGGCGACACGTGTCGAGATAGTTGTTAGTGTGTGTGTAGTTGCTAGTGCCTCTAGCGTCAAGCCCAAACGAGCGTGACTGATAAATAAAAAAATACTTCATTTCACTACGTGTATTGGAATGGACACGCAGGTCTACACTACATGTCATAAATAAAACAACGTATAATTTGCACCCTCGTTTCTCACCCCTCTGTTTCACTCATAAGCCGATACAAAGTTTAAATTTAGATTCCCCTTCAGTTCAAATACCTAGATTACGCCAATGACACTGCAGTGTGATTGCGTGTTATTCTATAATATTGTAGATACCTACCTAAAGTAGATACGTGTGACTTATTTTTATATTAAGTGTAACCTCACCTTTCTTAATAATGATTGATAATAATATATTTATAATCCATCCAGCGCTTAGATATGGCTTCAACTTTTTAACTGTTTCTGACAACAATTGAAAGCCTTTGAAATGTAAGACTCGCTACAATCAACGTCTCTGAGTATTGTTCCCTACCTCACAAGGATTTCCTCCAAGTCAAATACGAGGGGAGACATTTATAGATTTTCTTTTGTGCTACCTACAACGACGCATCAAACGTTGAACTAGATATAATCTCATAAATATCTCTAGCGACGTTTGCTGCAGAGACTTCAAAGAACGAATTTCAACACTGTTCAACCATCCTTTTTCCTCATGAGATCTCTGAGATGTGAGTGAACAAGATCGCGATCAAAGTTTCGATTTTGGAATGGATGAATCCTACCGTTGCGGTGAGCACGCCTCAATCGTAAATATATTATATTTGTATTCTGAACAAGTTCCGCGAAATATTGACGAAACTGGTACACAAATCTAGCGGTTTAACATCGTCGTCGTAAGTTACCACCGCTACTACAGCAATATTTATTTCATTAAACACGAAACACAACCTATAGTTGATACGGATTACATTTTAAATAATTTCATATATTTAACTTTCTTACACCCTTTACACAACAAACAGCTAAAAACCATTTGAATAGGCAAGATGCATTCATCTGTTTGAGAGCTATGATGCCGCAGCCCGACACATACTCGTAGATACATAAACCACACAGCCTCGCATGTTGAACTTAAGTCTTATAGCACCCCTTGGTTGCGCCGGGGCTTAAAAAGACTCCTCTAGAATGTGTCGTTTTATAGTGTTTGAATAAACTCTGTAGGTATATTTTAACT
Organism: Epinotia nisella; assembly: GCA_932294315.1. Taxonomy (NCBI): domain Eukaryota; kingdom Metazoa; phylum Arthropoda; class Insecta; order Lepidoptera; family Tortricidae; genus Epinotia; species Epinotia nisella. Next base: position 11,638,852 of record OW028682.1, on the reverse strand, counting down.
CGTTAAATGTAACGTATGGTTTGTAAAATCATTAGTTTCATAAATAAATAGATTGATTTACTTTGACGATAGGTAAACCTAGTGGGTAGTGATGCTGCCTACGAATCTGAACGTCCCGGGTGCGAATCCCGGTAAGGGCAAATGAATACTTGTGTGATAAGCATGAATATTTGTGTGTGAGTCTTGGATATTTTCTATGTTTTAAGTGTTTTTAAAAAATATATATATACCTCATAACACAAGCCTTATTGAACTTACTATGGGGCTAGTTTGTTTTAGGTAAGACTGTTCCCTAATATTTATTTAATACTGTCATGATAAGATTGAGCAAAATAAATATAATTTTACGTTCAAGAGCGACCTTTCTTGAATCTTATACCTACATATTACCTAACTTTGTACTGTCCTTTGTATTGTACCACAATACGGTAGAGGATTAAGTAGATATGTTACGAAACAGGTGTTGTAGCAGGATTAACTTCGTATCAAGGAGTTTAGCGACTGACCTCGGCTCTGAAATAATGGCTTTAACTGGTCGTGTTCAAGAGCTTGCAATATCCGTAAACCATCAATGCAGCTGTACATTGCGACCTTTCACTTGAAAATGATGTAACAGTAGGTAGAGCAGAATCAATTCAAGACATACGTAACGCATTTCAAATTAATCTTGTTTATATTTCAACATGTTTCTTGTTCGGGCACGTTACTTAATTCAAATGAGGACCAGACCTTTCTGCGTTTGACGGTCAGATAACAGTCACTTCTGCAAAAACTAGTACCTACGCCAATGATTGGTTCAGGATGCAGTCGGGATAGCGCTAAGATGAAGACGAAACTGGTCCACGTCAAAGATAATATGCAAACATTTTCGCATTATTCAAAGGAACACGAGTAGGTCTATAAATACTTGAGATTATTTGAGTTGGCTGAATTGCATCAAAATAGTCAATTCAAAAAGCAATAACGCCCTAAGTAGAAGTTTGCAATTCCAATGGCAGTTTTACAAAAAGTCGGCACATTAAATAATCTCAATCATATGTGTGGAAGCGAGATCGAATAGCACCTTGGGGTAAGACCGCGAATCGTAACCAATTTGGACCTTTTAATATTAACATGCTGATAAAAAAATTGTAAAACCGAGATTTCAAAACAATTTTATTATATTACGCGTTAAAAACTGTCAAGGTCGCAAGTGAATAAAATTGATATAAATCCTTTTCAATAAATAATAAAAAAATATTTCCGTCCAAAACGTAACGAAAGTTGTCAAGTTTTTTCGACCTCGTATTTTCATAATATTGAACTCCTCATGGTATTTTTTTTGGTTTAAACAAAAAATTATAATAATATTATATCTACTGTTTTACCGACTGCAGCATCATGATAATCAATTTTTTTAATTTTTTTAGCATTATGAGCCTCAACTCTACTTTTCCGTTACGAATACTTTGGCGACGCTTTATATAAAGCTAAGTTTAAGGCTAAGTCGCTGGGCGACCGAGCTCTGCTCGGGTGAAAGTAAAGAAAATACGAATTCTTGCTCGTTTAATAGTATAGGATAGGATTGAAATGGAGATTCGTTTATGTATACTGGCAACTCATATTCTATTAGGGCAACACCGGCAAGCAAACCAAATCTCGTCAGTTTGTCAACAAATGGCATTCAAAGGTAACGGAGACAAAGTTTTGCTAAATTACTTCTAAAGTGATTTTAAGAGTAAGTTGTGATTATTTATAAACGGTTGTTTATTCATACGATAGGGTAATGTTTTTGATGCAAGTGACATGTATTATTTTATTCAAAATGCCGTTATTTCACCATGATAACCAACTTTGTTTTCAAAAATACTTTACACTTTCGTTACGATAACGTTACATTTGCTCCGTATTTTATTAAATAACGTAGCGAAAAAATGTGGTAAATGTATACAAAAAAACTAACTTTAATTATAATGTATTACATTTTCAATGATAAAAATACAAGTGGGTAACTTTAAGACAAACAGAAATTGTTGCAAACTGAACTCGAATTTAATAACACTTCTCTATTCTATTGATAACGAAAAATAAACGTTACAAGAGTTATCATAAAGCCTAGATCTTACTGGTAAATATTCTCGTTAGATAAAGTAAGTATCTCGTTAAGAAAAAAAATGCACGTTTTAAAATAAAATGAACTTTTGATTGATGACACGAAAAGTATTTTCACGTATGTAACATTCAACATACGTGAAAATACTTTTCGTGTCATCAATCAAAAGTTCATTTTATTTTAAAACGTGCATTTTTTTTCTTAACGAGATACTTACTTTATCTAACGAGAATATTTACCAGTAAGATCTAGGCTTTATGATAACTCTTGTAACGTTTATTTTTATGTTAATTCTATGTCACATTGGTAAAAATTCGCGGCCTTACCCTGAATGAAATCAAAACCAAACAGAAACGCATTTACGAATACTCTCAAATTGACCCTCCCGTAGTTGTACACCACTGCAACACGACACTTGCCAAGTATTCAGATGCGACAACATGTGCTAAGACCTCTGCTTTAGATAGGCACAAAATGTTTTGTAGGTCGGCAGCTCATTCCACAAACGGCATAAAAACAAACTAATTTTTATATGCTTACGTCATAGCGCGTGTGCACTCATCTTAACAATCGGTCATGACTGTAGCGTAACACATTGCTACATTCATGACAAAAAATTGTCAGGACATATGTATTAGTATTAGTTAGTGTAGGAGTAATAAGCGTTACTTTCATGATGTTACACATAATATCAAAATTTAGACACGTTTTCAAAAACTTAATAAAAATGAACGAAAACTTATTTCATGAAAGCTTTTTATAAACGTGTGGATTAAATAGCACAGGATTTTAATATTATGTTTACTTAAAAAAAAAACGGAATAGTGATTCCATTTCGTAAGTGTTTGACAGTTTTTGCTGCAAGAGTCGTAGTTGGGCAAATAATTTTAGTATAGGAGTTAGTAAGTGTCAATGTGAAAATAAATAAAAATATATAAAAAAGCAAGAAATTACATAAAGCACATGTATTCAATTCCATACAATATCCCACATATTTGATTACTAGATTTTGCCCGCGGCTTCGCCCGCGTACTAAAAGTAATTTTAACCGTCTACAAAAAAGTTGCATCTCAGTTTGACCCATTATGTTCCAATGGAATTGCAATTTGGCACAAATACTTTCAAGAATTTTCATGTCCACAATGTTAAATATAAAAATCGATGCCATTTTCGTAATAACGTCCACAAAAACCATAAAAACGACACCCATATTGATATTTAGACATTTCAACCCCAGCTCAGCCCAACAGGGGAGATGGTATTTCACGTCCGCCACGTCGGATTTTAAAAATAAGCCATAGAAATATACCCATGTTGATTTTCAGACTTTGTCATCACTTTCCCCCCATTTAGGGGTTGAATTCTCAAGAAACCTAAAACACGTGTTTACTTATTTATCGTTAGGAATACTGCTGTGAAGTTTCAAGTGAAGTTCTAATCTTGTTCCCATATTTGCGGCGGTTTGGGCTGTGCGTTGATATGTCAGTCAGTCAATCAGACAGTCAGTTAGTTTCTTCTTTTATATATTTAGATATATGTCCACGTTATTTCATTTCAAAATCGATGCCATTTTCGTAATTAACGTCCCAAAATACCATAAAAAGATATTGATATTTTGGACATTTCAACCCCATCGCACCCCAACAGGGGAGATGGTATTTCACGTCCGCCGTGCTGGATTTTAAAATCGTTGTTGTTTTCGTAATCAGCGACCTGATAAACCATAGAAACGATACCCATGTCGATTTTCAGACTTTGTCACCATATTCCCCCCTTTTAGGGGTTGAATTCTCAAAAAACCTGAAACACGTGTTAACTCATTTATTGTTAGAAATACTGCTATGAAGTTTTGAATGAAATAGTCTAACTAATATTGTTTCCCCATACCCCTTTGGACCCCCATTTCACCCTCTAAGGGGTTGAATTTTGAAAAATCCTTTCTTAGTGCACCCTTAGACCTTATATGGAACCTACATGCCAAATTTGGAATCTCTAGAACCAGCAATTCGGGCTCTGCGTTGACAGATCAGTCAGTCAGTCAGTCAGTCAGTTAGTCAGTTATAGAAATAAGACCGCTGAGCAAAAGTAGGCTAGCACTATTAAAGTCAAATCTACTAGTCGCCATGTCGAATACCCAGGCAGAATCAAATGATCCGAACGATCAATTCAAAATGCTTCTGAATATCAATATGTTAGGGATTATTCCAAATTGTTTAAAATTGTGTGCACGAAAGCTAAAGCAGTGCACCTAAATAATAAAATAAAGTCCTCCGATAACAAGGCCAAGACAGTCTGGAAAATAATAAACACAGAGACTGGGCAGAAGAATAAAAGCGATTCTACCATTTCTTTGAAGATAGAGAATGCATTAATAACTGACGCAGGAAAAGTAGCCAATGAATTTAACAATTTATTTTCCAATATTCCGTTCGTGACAACAAATACTTTCTGAGTGAGAATGTAAAGTTAGAGAACGTAGATATTTTCAATTTTCATCATGTTTCTCCTCTAGATATACTGAAATCTTTTAAATTGATAAAAATGAAATCTTTTAGATTGTCAGTCAAGGTACTGGAAGCCATTCTGGAGGTTGTTGCACCTACTCTAGCTCTTATTTTTAATAGTTGTATAGACAATGGCATTTTTCCAAATTTAATGAGATGTAGTAAAGTAGTTCCTATTTTCAAATCAGGCCATAGAGATAATCCTTCTGATTATCGTCCCGTATCCATCCTACCCGCGTTTAGCAAAATATTTGAAAAAATAATGCTAACGCAATTGATTTCTCGTGAAAAAGTCGTTCTTGGGAAATTGTATAAAATTCTACAATAAAATTCCAAAACACATTACCGAACTTACTGACTCTAAATTCAAATCTGTCGTAAAACGGACACTTATTTCAAAAGCATAGCATATATGATTTGTTGAAGTTTTAACCCCTTTTTTACAGGCCTACTAAGACCTTCTAAGCATGTTAGAAATCCATAAAGAAATAGTCGATTAACTCATTTATTATATTACGTAAGATTTCTACTCACAGTGTTTCAAAGTAGGATTAACATCCATAATGTGATGAGTCTTTATTTGCAACCAATTCCACCAAAGTTGTTTGTCGCGCTTTCCTCGGCTATCACAGAAACGCGATTCGCTTTGTGCTTTACTAATTGCTGTAAATGAAACTTTAAACTACCTACCAAACAAACCGCACAATTTGGACAAATGTAAGCGGTTATGTAAATGGATTTTTAATGATGCCATCATAAAGAAGACTTCGTTTCGAGAAAAGTAATTTGAGTGTAACATAAATAGGCTGTTTTGCGTTTCGGAGTGAGGTTAAAGTGATTTTTGCTACACTTGAACTTTTAAAATGTCGACGAATGCGAAGACGAAAAATATTTCAAGTGAAAAATACTTAAAAGCGATCAACAATTCAGACAACTTTAAATTGCATTAATATTTCATCAGGCAAGTCCAGTTACAACTGGGTGGTTATAAATAACCACTGCTGTAATGAATAATTTGCTATTAAAATTATAACAAAATAAATAAGGTACGGGTGGATTTACGTCGAAACCTAATTAATTGCATGAATCAAAATTGTTTAATGGAATTCATGTTTGATAATTAGTGAGAAAATATTGAAAATATTACGATAATAAATACGCTATAGCCTCGAACTATTTGCCACAATATCTCGTTTGGGATGGGTAATTTTCAACTCTTGATTAACAACCTACTACAGTTTTGTTTAATTAAGATGCACCTGTAATGTAGTACCTATGCTACACGTGTAGCCGACAGTTTTACGAATTGTAGCAAAACAGTGTAAGAACACTGATCTGCAAGTTCTTAGCAGAAATGTATAAAATGTCCTGTTACTCACTGTTTGATACTTCTGGTCGATTGCGTAACGCTTCCTACGTTAGGTTACACGTAGTATCTCTATATAGTTTGTGGGTAGGTAGAAGGGAATTTGAATGCTAATTGGTTCTAACGCTCGTCCCAAAAGTTACGCAATCACCCCTCTGGATACACTACTATCATCCTTACTATTACGTTTACACAATTGCTTACTTAATTTGAATCTGGTCAGCCGGTGAAATAGGCTGGGATGGGTGTCAAGGCGGGTCGCCGCCATCCGTCTCAGTCAGGAAGGTAGCCATTAATGAAGCCTATAGACGACCTCGATACAGCCGTGTGGGATTTACTGACTAATGACCACGCGATACTGTCTATAAATATAAATAGGTACCATGCGTCATTGCTTTGAAAAGTCTTCTTCCATTTTTTAACCATTTATGCCTTACCTATTCAATGTTTTTCAATTATAAACAACTCTGTTATGAAATAATTAGGATATATACATATATGTAGATAGAGAGAATGGACACTGTCCGACGACTTTCAGACGCCTGTTTTAACCTCCTAACTTAACTCTGAACTTTTACTGAATGGCAAAAAGTTCCTAATTTAAAAACACTAAAGCGTACGAGTACTCCGGGTCAGTGTAAGTTCACGTTATTTTTTTATTTGATAAGCGATTCAAATTCGGGCTTAGTAGGTAAGGAAAACGAGAAAATAGCTGTAAAAAAGTTATTCGGATTGATACCTTAGACAACTGTTCATTCAACGTTATTATACATACAGTCAGAGAGTAGTGTGCTCACATTTATTTCTATATAATTATCAATATTATCATCCAATTTTTATCCTCTAGAGGTTTAATTTTCTAGATTGGATTTCTAGGTTGACATACAAGTCCTCATGAGTTTCAGACGTAAAAATATTTGAGTTATAATGAATATTCATATTCATATTCATTTATTCATTCTATAGAATTCGACATCCCTGTAATTAATTATAATTAGTACGTAAGGTTGATCTGTTAGTACTACTAATAATAATAATAAATGTTTCAAATCGATTCGCCATTCTTAATTATGAGCGCATGCAATGGCCTCTACATTTGAGAGAACTCGACCAATATTCGACCTTAAAGACGTGAATGACCCTTCATAGTAATCTTGTAATTCACCTATCTCTTTTACAAGATTTGAAATCTTCTCAGTCTGACTAAGAAAACTGTAAATCCTGACAGACATTCGTCGTTATATATGGTTGTTCTGGCGCGGCCGCTGCTCTTTCGATTTTTCTCCATTTGTCTCCGTTAGGGGCATTTCGAGAACTTTCTCTTATAGGACAATGCGTGACCGTTTTATTAAAACCTTTTTTTAAGAGCGACCATACGAACGCGTGCGGCTGCTGGCTTTCTGGGCCGCGATTATGTTAGCCTAAATTGACGAAAGGCGACACAAATATTGCTACATCTCTGTCATTCTGAAAATAAAGATAGAGACATGAACGCTGGAATATCCCTATGGCATGATAGGAATATTGGGCCCCTTGGTTGGTATTATGAGATAATAACCCCACTTTGGTGTTTCTATCATTCTAATTTAGAAAGAAATTCCGCATACGTCATCATCTGTCGAGTACCGCTAATGGGATACCGGCCCTGACCAATGACACATCTAATTGCCACTGTTTTTGCTGGTGAAATATTCAATGTTAGGGTTTAAAAACTATAAAATCATCACTATGAAGTTATCAATTGCAAAACACCATCAAAATCAAAAAAAAAAATTCGAGACCCAAAGATTTTAATAAAACGTGTACTTTTTTAGGGTTCCGTAGCCAAAATGGCAAAAACGGAACCCTTATAGTTTCGTCATGTCCGTCTGTCCGTCTGTCCGTCTGTCCGTCTGTCCGTCTGTCCGTCTGTCCGTATGTCACAGGCATTTTACTCAAAAACTATAAGGTGTATTTGAATAAAATTTTGAGGATAGGTGTATTTTGTTAGCCGCTACATAGTTTTGTAATTAAAATGACAAAAAAAAAATTTTTTAGGGGTGCACTCCATACATAAAACTAAAAGTCAAAATTTTTTTTTCATTGTGACCCCCCGTGTGGCACATCAATCGATAGGCCTTTCAAAATAAATATAAGGTTTCTTTGCATTTTTTTTGATTAAGTGAATAGGGTCGGAGATAATCGCCCCGAAAGTCACTAAAATTCTGTCCCCCCCCCTCTAATTTTTGAACGGTGTATTTTAAAAATATGGAAAAATTCATGGACATAGGACTTATTAATTTCATTCACCGAAAATTGTTTTGAACAAGATCGGTTCAGAGGTTTTCGAAATATTGCTGAAAAACTGCCTTCCTCAAAGAAAAGGACGTAAGTGCCGTAAAATTTCTGTGACGATACGACCTTTTTAATAGGCACGGAACCCTTCGTTTTGCGTGGTCCGACACGCACTTGGCCGGTTTTTATTGTTTGTAATTGTTCTTTTAAAGAAACATCTATTGATTCTCTCTAAAAACTGTATTTCTCTTTTCAGCTCAGAAAAACTGTTATACTAGACTAGTGTTTAGTAGGTAATTTATTGTGCTAATAAAGTAGGAATATATTAGCGAAATTCACTTACTAGAGTTTAATGTCCTCCGTTAGGTGGGCCTGTGAGGTTTAGTAATAAGTGGTTAACGGAAGCGGAAGTAAACGGATGATGGTTAACAACCGGGCAGGGCAACTAATTGCAGTAAGCCCGTTATTACACCTTCCTTGCTTTGAATAATTAGTTGGCTTAGAAATAAACAACAGCGTCTAAATTAAGGGTTGGCTTTTCTTCACTGATCCATCTTTTCAATCATCAATAATTACACACAATCTAACAAAAATCGTACTACTCCCTTAATAAGCCTAAAATTAATACATACGAGTATATGAGAGTACAGAGAGAGCTATAAAATATTAATAAATATATACGTAGGTACGTATATAGTATGTATAGTACAGACAAAATGTACTGTAAGACATTCGCATACATTTTGTTCGTTTTAATTCAAAGGCACCGCTTTCCTTAAATATCATGATTTTTTACGAACAACCGAGTCATGAACATCTCCAGCTCTGAAAAAAGTTGAACTTGATTAGGGCATTTACATATGTTCTATTTTGCATTGCATACAGAATGTGAGCGGCAGCCACGCAAACACTGTATTCTCAAAGCACGCTGTATTACAAATATGTTAACAAATTCAAAGCTTTAAAGCGTTCATTTAGCGAAGTTACTTTTTATTCAACACGGGTTTAAATCCCAGAACGCCTGTTAATTTCGGCCATGTTTTCATTTCCTACTATGTTCTCCGCTGAAATGGCAGCTATATTCATTTTCACAGGTTTCAAGCACCCCTATCTCGATAGATTTTTTTAAAGTGTAAAAAGAGACTAAGTATTATAAAATAAAAATATAACTAGTGCAAAGTGCCCTTTAACCCGACATACTATTTTGTACGTCACTTATAAAATTATTTTCTTGTACGCAAGACTAAGGAAATAATAGAGATGAAATTAGGTAGGTATTGAATCTTTTCCAGTTAATCTTTGAATCTTTGAGTGAAGAACAGCCAAAAGTAAAACAAACAAACACATGTTACCCTACATGTTATTTGAATTAAGGTTTCATTTATTTTAGTTTGATCGTGCTGTATATGAGAACGTAACACAAAACATTTTAAGTTTGGTGTCGAATTCTCAAGGATGTTTAAGGAAGGCTTTACGGAAATAGCATTGCTGGTATCTAACATTTAAAGATAATAATGTAAATTAAAGCGTGCTCAGTGCTACGTGACCCGAATACACCGCAGCCCCTGACAGATGCATCGACGTTACGGCTCCATCGATCAGTCTCAGACTTGCCTCAGTCGTTGAGTGTATAACCTTACGTAAACTTTGAGCTCTAGACATTTAGTTTTGCTGCAGTGGCATAATTTTGGCATCCTGTAGCACCCCGGAGAGCGCGCATGGCAGCCGCCGTAATTTTTGTGGACAGAAATGTAACATAACCTAGTTTCCCTCCGAAGGCTGGCTTTATCCACGAAAAAACTACTTAATGTAATACCAAGTTTTAAGAAAAAGTCAAGGATATAAATGAGAGAATGAGAGTTCGTGTCTACACATTATAGCAGTGCATGTGGTTAAGAGCTGTTCTGAATCTGACTCCACTAGGCAGTCGAGACTTACGTTGGGTGGTCGTTCGTCTCCTGTCTCAAGAGGATGCCCGTCGCATAGACGCACTTCCGAGGCCGAAAGGCTGAGGACACAGAGGGATGTAACTTCGAGGCCTTAACCGGCTTTGAGTTCTGTACAAAAGACCAGGCTCTGCCTGGAACAAGCCGCTCCCTTCGGGGTAAGCAAAGAAGGCCGCAAAAACTAAAAATGTTGAATACTTGCCGGGATTTGTCGTTCTATTACAGTATGTTGAGGGTGCTTGATTATTAAAAACTGAAGTGATACTTCTATTTTTTCAACCTTTAAATATTTAAATAGATATGTACGATGTATTTTCACTTATATCCGCATTTATTTAAAAAGGGAACCCCTTGAACTTGGGAAACGTCTCAAAGCTAATTACTTCCTCGACATTATAACCACCTTATTCAAATCCAAAGAAAAACGACGGTGTATAATATTTTAAGTGGGTTCGTAAGGTGGAAATGCGGTGAAGGAAAATAATCGAAGTGCTTTGATCGCTCACTGTAAACCGACTGAGGTGCTCTTAATAAGGGTGCGACATGTCTTTGATGGGGTGACAAGGGATATGAGGGAACTCCAATGTCGATTGCACTTGTAATGCCATATGTCTCGAGTTATACAGCTCTAGCGCTCTAGGGATAAATCACTTGGCGAGGTGGAAGGACGGGTAATCATTGAAAGATTTTTGTTCAGATTAAATATAAAATGGGTAGGTACGTTACGGAAATATAATAGACCCATAGGTACATCATATTCAAAGATTTAAAAAAAGAAATGAGAGAGTTTTATATACGAACAAAAAAGATTCCTAAAGGTAAAGTGGGAAAATAGGAGTTGAAGTAACAATTGATGAAAATAAATTACTATTTGAAAACATTTTAAACTTCATTTAAAATAAGTACCTAACCTATTTAGCTTTAAAATGTGTCACTTAACCTTTTAAGCTTAATGTTGTTCCTGTATAATCTGCATGACGTCAAAGTACTTTTTACGAAAACGAATTACTTTTTTTACAAAAATATGTTTTCAAAATCAATTGGTCGGTATAGACCGACAAATCAATAAGCATTATTTATTAGCATTTATATAGATAAATACGAAAGACTGGCTCGTCAAGTTAAAGTTAACTACGAATAAAGAGCTTACGAAACATTTTATTGTGCTTTTATATTTTAATCTAACCAGTACAAAATGCTGTAAGACAACGATAAATCACTCTGTAGTACGTGAATAGCTTTTAGCGTGGTTTGAGTTTTTCTTTTCGTCACTACATACGTAGTTTTATTGTGTTAAGAGTGATGTATGTGGGTGTGTGACAGGACACAATTGCAGGCGCGGTGTCAGTGCGAGCCATTGGTTCTGTCGGATACGTTTTTATTTAAAATTGTCCTTACGTCATCACATTGACTTGTATAAATTACAATATTGCTTACAAGGTTGTCCTAAGATTAACTTACGACATATTAGGCATTAAAATAAATAAATAAATAAATAAATATTAGCGGACATTCTTACACAAATCGACCTAGTCCCAAACTAAGCAAAGCTTGCACTATGGGTACTAGACGACGATAAACATTCTTAATATACAGCCTGTATGTTTAATACGACCTCAAATTGTAACCAGAGGTAGGTGTTAGAGCTATGAACCGATATTGCAAGAAATTTATCTTAACTACCAACTTTTTTTTGTCCATATAAAATAATTCAGCACGCAATGGATCACTACTTTGTCTTACTGACGCAACGTCACAACTGTCACAAGTGACCCGCTTCTTCCATGAGTCAAATGTGTGTACGCAATACATTGCTGCGCGATAATTTTTCAAAAATTAATTACGCTTCGGTAGTTAAGATTAAATCAAAGTTTTCTTGCAATATCGGTTCACAGCCCTAACACCTACCTCCGGTTACAATTTGAGGTAATATTAAAAATACACGCTGTATATAAATACATACTTAAATATATAGATACTTAATTATCTTAAGTTACTACTCAATTTATTATCTTAAGTGTAATTTTGTTCTCTTACGACGTATGTAAGTAATAAAATATAATGATAAATAACATACAACAACATATAAAGTTAAGCATTTTTTTCACAATACAAGAATTCATTATAAATTACATGTCAATTTAAACGAATCCCAATTGTGATCGTCGGTCCATTAAAAAAAAAATAGAATTATAAAAACAAGACGAATAAAGAAAATCAACAGACAAATTAAAATAGCATATCAAAAATGACACCCAAAAGGATCGTCATCATACGAGTATTAAGGTAGATACAGAATAAAATGGATTATCCAACAGAAAGTTTCTCATCAGACGTTTAAATGTTGAATCACATGTTTTTGTTCGCATTTCGGCGAGCAAACGTTCGTAGTATGTCGGACCTATGACAGGCGGGTTTTTACCTACAAGTGTCATGCGACGTGGGACTGTTTATTAATCGGCCTGTGGGATGGATAGTCTTGCCTGCAACCTCGACACATTTAAACATGGGTAGGTTACGTCTAATAAATATTAGAATTTCAAATAAGTATGTGGAGTGGTGCGTCATAATTTTGTGCGTCACAAATCGATCTCTACAGAAATATCTTGGTTTCACACCGGCTAGTGTTCGTAACCTATACCTATATGTAGTTATATGATATTTATGACCCGCTAAAACTCGAGCGCACGTGAGCTTAAACGGATAAGCGAGGTCGCAGAAATCCATCCATTCACATTACGTGGCTAAAGTCTGAGTCGCTGTCAAGGGGGATTTCAAAACGTTAAAAACGTCAGCCTATGTACACTTACCCGGGAAGAAATCGATAACCGGCAAGTGGTTTCGTTTATCTTTCCTTTACGCTCTGAGACTTAAATAATTATTGGACACTATGAGAAGTGTCAGAATTTCTCAAAGGCTAACCCACATAAGTACATGCATATAAGTTTCGCAACAAAATGATACTTATCAGTATGGTAGTAATAGTAATACATTACAGTAGTAATGCTAGTAATATAGTACAGTAGTAATGCTGATTGTGCAAAAACGAGAAGAGATTCAAATGAGCAGGATAACACGACGGGATTATAATAATGAGGAGTTCCTATGGCTGTTTTCCGTATTCATCCACTGAGAACCAACTTGATAGTACCTACTACCAAACTATACCAAATTTCAGCAGAATTGTACCGCAAGTGGGTACATTATTTATTTGCTTGACAGGAAAACTCAAATTACGCACTTGCCTACCTAATTAAATATGAATACTGCAAGTTAATATGACAACTATTATTCGTCCATTAGTGGTCGTCCACGTCACAATAACATGGCGACTGAAGTGGTCATACGTGTAAATACAGTTAATTTTGATTACAAACTGTTGTTAATTAGAAAATTATGATGAAACGATATTATTTTGTTTGCGCGTCGCTCTGCTATACGTCTTATGATTATTATGAATGTTGACAATGATGACTATTTTTCGACATGATTTGCACAATTTATCATCACCAATTGGACACATCTGGTTAATTAATTAACCAATGTAACATCCACGTTATGACAAGATTATTATTAAATCTCCCAATGCTTTCCAAACCCAACTTATCATAAATTGATCAAATCAACCTCACCTCACACCTACATTAACCCAATAAAACTAACAAACAAAGGACCAGATAACATTATTGTTACAACGATAATGTGGGACTCAAAAGGCTTTCAGAAGTTTTCAACCATAAAGGTGTCTATTACAGTCGGACATAATGGTCGCCGTACATCTCGGGTCAAGATAACGAGCGGGCGTGAGGATTTTATGAAACACGATGGATGTCCAGAACTTTAAATCACGTTTTGCACATATACTACGTACCGCGCCAAGTTCTGAAATGGCTTCGAAATTGATTCTCGCCGCTCCTACTTGATTTTTCCTTTATTGTTGTGGTGCTGGTCTCTTTTCGTTTTTAGGAAATTATCTTTGGCTTTTGGGATTATCACTCGCTTATAATGCTCGACTCGATACGCTTGTCGAGTTATGCTAACAATAAAGCATAGCCTTACTTTTGTACTTTCTCGGTTTTAATTTTTTGACTCCAGTTACTCACTATTTCACAGTACTACTTATCGCTACAGTGTCGCAGGAATAACTATTAGAACATTGTCTGAGGGTGACTATAAAAGGTCCCGGAAATATCGCCCTAGGTAGGAGTGAGAATGTCAGTAGTTTACCCATTGCATGCATAATACAACTAATTACAGTCGTGTTCAAAAATATATGCATGGACTAAGTAAACAAAAATAATGTGAACATGACTTTATTGTTAATGGAATAATTGGTTGGTCAGACAGTTTTGAACCTTTGGAAAACGTACATATATTTATGAACTCGACTGTACCTAATCAAGTAACCGAGATTGTTAAAAACTTCGTAATTAGCGTACGTTGCATAGCAAACTGTTTGCGCTGGGTGCACGCGGAAGCAACCGCGCGTCAAATACAAAATAGATGGTTCCAATCCAATGCGTTAAATTACGCTTGCATGGAGCTAAGGTGTAAAATTAAGTGATGTTTGATGGAACCTATACGTTTTTTTTTTTTTTTTTATTTAAAGTTCCAAATAATTCTATTTCGCAGAGTTTCATGGTATTACTTGCTAAAGCCATTAATGGCTTATTTACAGCTAGAGTTCGGACTAACTATTTACTAGGTATGTAGTTTACATTCAAATATCTTTTAACTAAACGAGACTTAATCACATATGTAATCAATTTATATTAACCTATGTGGTTTAGTAAAAAATAATGTGTGTGGATCGTGACAGTTTCCATAAACATTGTGTACTTGCATTCCGTTTACTGTATCACTGTATACTCTAAAAAGTCACTGCTGTTTAAATATTGTGGCGTAATATTTCAGATGCATCCTAGGTGTCATAGGTGCTAAATAATGAATAGGTAACTGATAAGATAAATTGTACTTATGAGTATATTAATTACTTTAACCTACCATACATCGAAAATTCATTATATACGGTAGGTACGTACTACGTTTTTAAATGCGCCAATGTCAGTAAGCCCCGATATCTACGCTATTCGTATACATACTACGCCGTTGAAGATTTTTTGTACTGCGAATACTAAATGAAGTTTCGAGAGACTTGGTCCATATTTTACACGGCTGATCCAAATAAATAACACTATGTTATTCCAGTACGGGTATAATGAAGGTGCCGGAATAATGTCAAGTCATTTGACCCTTCATTATTGTTTATTCTAATTCGCAAAAGGATTGTTGTTCCGCTAGGCTGGCAGGCACGTGTAATATTTTCAAATATTAGTACGTAATTCGCAACAAGAATGACCCCGAAAGAACTTAAGGAAATGTAACTTTGGAAATGTATAAAATTGGGCTCTTTTAGTCACACAGCGAACATTTAATGAGCCGAGAATTTGACTTAATATAATTGTAAATCAATTTTGCCAAGACTAAAATTGACAAGATGAATTTATTTTATGCGCTGACGCCATTAAACGATGTGGACCGTGTTAATATTTTATGAAAGTAAATACGCTGACTTGATTATGAACGTGAATTCAAAAAAATGCTTAAAATTTATTAAAGTTTTATCCCTCGAATTGTTGAATCAGAGTCAATAGTGTACCTTGGCATTTAAATCCATGAATTTATTCCTTCAAAGTTTATTCAGTTTCATAATCCATTTTCGCTCTGAGACATAATTCAGGCAGTTTCATAATTTCGTTGTTAAAATAGTTTCTATTTGCATGCTGGAAGCTGCGCGAGCTGCATATCGCCCAATATGCCGCCATTGCACAATATCCGAGCGGTGCAATATATGAGGACAGAAATTCAATAACTGGCTCAACTTTAACAAAATATTGGTAACTGTGGGGCAAAGTGGAAATTTATAGCTGCGACTTTTTAGTCGCACAGAGTTGACCGTGTTACAGGAACGCTCGTGCCGTGGATAATGTAATTGAATACGTTGCAGGAAATTGCTAGTCCCTGTGACTAATAAATGGACCAGGCAACAACACATTTATTTACCTTAAATCTAAGAATCACTGTATCTCGTTATTCTTTCACACAGCAGCAATGGGAATGCAATATTAATTCCTATCACATGTAAGCCTTGATGAATACTTTTGCCTAATAGTGCTGGTAGTCCCAGATTTGAAGTAAGTGTATTTGTGTGATGAGCACGAACATTTGTTTCTGAGTCTTGGATGTTTTCTTTGTATTTAAATATTAAAAGTATGTTTAACGTCGTCTAGTATCCATAGCACAAGCAAATTGACCTAGTTCTTAAAGCGGAAACTCGGTCAATTTGTGTAAGATTACCTATCCCCCAATATTTATTTATTTATTCCAATTTGTGCTCAAGGTACAGTAAGGGAAATGTATTCACGTACCTTTTTGTGTCTTATTGTTATAGCAAGAAGAGCGAAAAAGGTACGAGAATACATTTCCCTTACTGTACGTAGGTATTAGACTGTTTACTAATGGATATCCATACCAAAAATAATCTGCTTCTCATAATCTCAAAATTTATGGAATTTATGTTTATATTTCGTCTTATTTAGACGGTATAACTATTTCTCATAAAACAATAATTACCCACGTAATACATACATGTTTTCGCATGACAACTTCGTACCCGCTAAAATATCAGCAGCTCATTTATTTGAATGTAAAGTCAATAATTGAAACTACATGCAAATGGGATATTCCTGGAAAATCCTCTATCAGGTTATCCTGAATCAATATTGTGATCGAATTAATGCCAACGTGTGTAGCAGCGATAGGTAAGATAACTGAATAATTAAACATGATGGAAACAGCTAATAATACGTTACGGGTTCAGTTTGATTTCATACTACTGTTACTTACGTTAAACTTGTTTGGAATGAACGCGTATTTAACTGACGCTTACGCGAAATGCCGGTGGTTTCCAACCGTTTTTAATTTCAAACCTTATATTATGTATTAATATACTTCACCTGTAACTACGTGCCGCATTTTTATGATAGAAAATAAAACCCTCCTGCCACTACTCCATTGGCAGGATCCATCAATGGCGTCGAATGTACCTTTTGTGCATTCAGATCCATCAATGGAGCCGAGCGGACTTTATGTACACTAGAATTCATAATGGATTTAAGTGGATATTTTGTACATTTGGATTTGTCAGTAGATTTAGAGAAACTACAATGTTTACTCTGATCCATCAATGGATTCTAGTAAACAGTTATTATACTCAGATCCATAAGTGGATTATAATGGACTGTAATGTCTGCGGAGATCCACTACAGGATTATAACCAGCTTTTAATAGACTCTGATATATTAATGGATTACAATACACAGCAATGTTTTTAGAAATATTTAATTTCATATTCAAAATATAGTAAAATACAGTTTAAATACAATTTAAAACAGTCAATAAAACTACACTTAGTCAAATAACCCGCCCCGTGTCATTCCGGGTGCAAAGGTGCCCATCACACTCGCTGCATTGCCGCGTTGAATCGCGATCGACAACCTTTGCAACAGGAATGACCCGGAACGGGAGTCATGCCCTCTTAGTCGCATACGGCGCCCAACTTCCGCCAAGAATGTTCTGGCCTCTGAGCACCAGCAACCCATCGTCTCCACCGCCAGAGGGACAAACGAATAATTATTCAGCGCGGAGTATTTGTCCCGCTTTCTGACCGCAGCTGCCTCGGCAGCAGCTCCTGCTGTCCCGGTGGTGCGACCAAGGTGCGAGGCAGCGAACGTGCTCACACAAGTGGCGTCCCACAGTAGGCATTTGCCCTTCTGCCATGGCACCAGGGTCAAGCCATCCGGCCTTTTGCCATCCGACCGGCTTTTAGAAATCTATTGACAGATCTTAATTTTAAAACTTTTTATACACACGAATCTATTAATGGTTTGCAATCGAATGCTGGCCACTATGATTCCTTCGTAGGATCCATCAATGGAGTCAAGTGAACCTTTTGTGCATTCAGATAACAACTGAAGTAAAATCGCCTGTCAAGAAAATACATGTAGCTCGCTGTATTGGCCTAGCCTGCCTACCTCTGCCTTTTATAAACTAGGGATTTGCATACGTTATGAAAAGCCGGCCAAGTGCGAGTCGGACTCGCACGAAGAGCGTGGCTGGTAGAGTTAAGCCGGTGGAGTAGGAAACTTGGCGCTACTTGCGATCTCATATATTTTTGCTCTCTGGGGGAGGCCTATGTCCAGCAGTGGACGTCTTTCGGCTGATATGATGATGATGATATTTTTGACGCTGAAAGCTATATAGAGCTAGGGAGTCTTGGCAATCACTTTACATGTAATGTTTTTGTAAATTAAAACAAATTTTGTATCACTATTTTGAATTACCTACTCAGTACGAGTATTCTTTTCTTATCGCATTAACTCATTAATTTAGGTCAAAACTTGTACTGGGATAGCAGCTATACCCATCAATCTTCGATGTCATGCTAAAATCAACAAAGTTGACTATACCAGTTGCAAAAGCAAGTTTCAATTTTATTAAGTAATTTAGCACAAATCTGACCTTTGAAACCGGACTCCCTTCAAAATCAATCCGATAGAATTATACTATACCCCAATTTTCTAATCGGCAAATACTATGACCAGATTCTCCTTTGAGCGTACCGTTAGTTTCCATTCATTTCAATTAATATGTGCCAGCAGATACGTATCTTCACTCGGGATAGCTAGCAACGTTAAATGGCTTGGTAAATTTGTCATTGGCTCCGCCACTCGGAAAATGCATAATCAAATAGCTCTCTCGTGTACAAATAACGTAACGTAATGAACCGGCTTTACGTTCGGGAAAAAACAATGGAGCTGAATTGATTGCTTTCAAAATAAATTATTCTGCGATGGGTTTAATAAACTTGACAAGCATCTAGTGGTGGAAATTTCTCTCCAATTATTATACGAGTAAATAAATGGATACTGGATACTTACTGTATTTATTATGAAATACTCTTAGTAGGTCGTGCCGAAGTTAAAAACTCTCAGGTAAGGTACCGCCACGAACTTTAATTTGGGACCCACCTAAGGTGGAACATCGTATAGCAAACTGAAGACATTTAGAGCTAATATTTTAAAGGAGTGTCATAAAGTTTGCCATGCTGACAACTTTCGTTTATACGTGTCTAGGGGCAACCGCTCAGTAACGTCAACCGGGCAGAACTAATCAAAACGATCATTTCCGATTTTTTCCGACTAATTGTCACTCGTGTTTGCGGTCCTGTCTTCTCTCCGGCCATATTTGTTATTTGCAAATAATATATCGTGAAAATGACAGTTTTCTATAAATTTTCTTGTCGGACACTGACACACAATGACAAATCATGTTCGTAAGTAAAAAACCGTAATGATAGCTTTTGGCTAAGAGGTTATCAATTCAAGGGCCCATACGATAAGACAATTAATTGTCTTATATGACTCTTCACCACTAGGTATTATTGCACTGAAATTTTCGTCCTTATTGTATTGTAAATCTTCTAACAACAATTGAAGAAAACGGATCCAAAATTAAAGTTCGTGACTGTACAAAGAAATGAAAAAAAAGTTCAACGAAAAATTCATACATAACTATTATAAATAAGTACGGTAATTCTTTAATTCTTCAAATATTAATAGAACTGCACTTCGATATCAATAAAATGTGACTATTAAAAAAATATGTTTCAAGGCACATGACTTTACAAGTACCTACTAAATCTCAAAACAGACAATCCAAGAAGTTTTTTTTAGTGAACACATTCATGTCATTTCAGAGGAAAACAATTATCTAGACACGCGGCAGCGTGTCAAGCCAAGTTCAAGGAAAGGAACTGGCTGGCCAGCGCCGAGTGTAATATTACACGAACCACTTGGTGCCACTTTTGCCCTTCTATAACTCAAAACCTCTTTAACGTAAACACATAAAACTACGTGTGTTTAATTATATACATAAGGACATCTAGAATCCCAAATTTCATGAAACTAGCTCAAACGGGTATAAAGATATGAAGGTCAAAAAGTTGTAAATTTTAGTATTGACTGACATATAGTACCTAAACCTAACCTACTTCCAGATGACTTAGAAGGATGAAACGTTGGAACCGTTACAGGCAGATATATGAAACTATCCCAATATATGTATTATTATATTTGCTATATAACAGAAATATAAAAATAAAGTTAAGTCAAAAAATAAGTGGTGTCCCCATACAAAATACTTGTAATACGGTCTAAACAACCGGCCAACGGTGTGTCGTCGGCGGTGCGCGGCACCACATAATTCTACACAGAACAGAAGTAAATCTACATAAAAGCGCTCCCGAGCAACACGGAAACGCAAGAAATCTCAATACCTGCCTAGTGTTCTTTACAAAAAGTAATGATATCCCACCAAAAACATAAATGTAAAAAAGGAGAGCCAAGTTCAATACAAAAATTATGCTTGGCTGTGGGCTTTGCCGCAAAAAGAATGGAGATCTAAATGAGCCAAGTCAAATCTAACCTACTTTAAGATCTCACATTTTTTAATAACAGCAATTGTTATAGGTATCCAATAAAGCAAAGAAATAGAGTTTAATACTTGTTCATAATGTTATTTTGTTCCTATAAATACATATTTGGATTTTGCATAACTTGGCACTCATTTAGATCTCCATTCTTTTTGCGGCAAAGCCCACAGCCAAGCATAATTTTTGTATTGAACTTGGCTCTCCTTTTTTACATTTATGTTTTTGGTGGGATTCTCAAGACTGGAAAAGCCTCAAAGGCAACACTTCCGCTGTATTGTGATATTGTGACCGAGTTTCAGAGCGAGCGAGTAGGTAGGTACTTACTTACTTGGTTATTCAAGCAAAGCATTGACATACCTAAGTATACCGGTATGAGTGATAATAATCACATAATTATGAAATCATGTAATCTAATATATATAAAACGCTTGCGTTACTTCTATTGACAGACAGCGCACAGCCTAAACCCCTTAATACTCGTATAGGCATGAAATTTGGAACATATATTTTTTACATTACGTACAGAAGTGTACTAAGAAAGGATTTTTCGAAATTCAACCCTTAAGGGGTGAAATAGGGGTTGAACCGTTGCATGGAAATCGTTCATTTGGAAAGTTAACTTGAATCTTTGTATGAAGGTTACTCATTAAAAAGCAATACAAATGGCATTAGCGTTATTTTTAAAATTCATCCCCTAAGGGGGTTAAAAAACAGTTGAAAGTTTGTATGGGAAACATGTCGTTTTTAAAGTTAGACGTTTAACGTTAAAAAATTTCATACAAATTGTATGGGGAAAGTTTTTCTCGATTTATGGCTTTCCTAGCCGGAAATTTCTTTTTGGTCCGATACAAACTTTTGATCCTGGAGAAGAATGGGATCGATTGGCATCAAAAAAAAAGTTTGTCAAAAATGACCAGTTTCTCGCACCCTGTATTTGTTTTTTCTAAAATCTATAAACGCCAATCTTCATTAATTTGAAATCGAAGGAAGGTCTCCTAAGACCATTTTCGCCTAGCAACTCGGGATCTGGTAGCTGCCCTCACTGACCCAAAATCTATTTCCACCCTGTATACTTGGAATGAGACAGTAATACATACCTTTCATTCTAATTATACCTAGCAAGTTGTTGTGATAAATTGCTAGGCCATTAAACGCACGAGCATTTGGCTGGTTGCAGTGATTTGTCTTAGTTAATAGGTAAAAATGTAATACATTAATAGAATTTCATACACTTTCCTGGCGACAGTAGGTACGAGTACCTACAGTAATGACTTTTAACTTTTTGAATTTGCGCTCGTCAGTAACGTCAGTACCGTAAATTAAAAGTTAAATAGTATTTCTTTTTCTACTCAAAATATATGCGTATTGTATGGAGTACCTATGTATTTTAAACACCTTTAAATAATAAGATAATGCCTTTAACTTATTGCGGAATGTTCATTTCCACACGCGTTAAGATTTGTATTGGTATCGCTCACATGTGGTTCCTCCAGATTCAATAATAAGTAATTGAATTGGTATACAATTTCGGTCGTGGAATAAAGGCCTCGTTTAACACTGCTAAGCTCGAGGAAATCGATTATTATTGTGTTACCTATCTATACCTATACTATTAATTTGACAGCGCTCATATACTATGCCTTGTAACTGAGCATTTGCGCTGATAAGACAAATCTATCATCGTCTCCGGTATGTGTAATAGCATACGATATTGTGTGATAATTGTCAATTGCCAGTCGATGAACTATTGAACCGCGTTAGGGATGATTGGACCATCATGTATAATCGTTATTTCAATTACAGTTCAATTATTCACGAAAAGTGCTGGGAATGGCAGAAACCAAATCTTTTAGATTCTGTGACAATGTTCTATGTAAATCTGTTTAGCTCTTAGATGCATACCGTATCAACATTGATACCGTGTCTTTTCTTCATTCTAAAATCTAAACTCTCTACCTTTGGTTGAATGAGGTTACCGTTGCTCAAATACTTACAAAGAAATACAACAGGCAACCACACTGGCGCGGCCTGCAGTGGCGGTCCATAGTGAAATTGACAGGCCGCGCCAGTGTGTTGCAGGCTTTAAACGTCAAAATTTTTAATAAGGCGGCTATTTTAACCCCCGATGCAAAAAGAGAGGTGTTATAAGTTTGACGTGAATCATCGACAACACCGATGGGGCCATAGCAAAAAAGATTGATTGATTAAGTTTGACGTGGATGTGTGTCTGTTGGCAACGAAAGGGGAGATGAGCTTGCAAGAAGGGGGTCTACAAATCACTTTGTAGGTCCAGAACCATTTGTAGGACTCTCGCAAGGAACCATAATATCGGCCTTTAAAGCCTACGCCAAAACCAAACACCAACATGAGTGAAGGAATAAGGCTGCCCTAACGCACTCTTCTAAGCTCCAAAATCCAAAAAAATATATACAAACTTCACCTCTTTTTCTATTAGTAATAGTGAAGGAAATAAGTACATAAGCATATTATAGCTAAGTTTAAGTACCTATAGGTACATAGTAAGTAGAGTCATGTAGAGTATATGAAAATTCAATTCAAAGTGTACTCGTACTTTTTACTCTCGAGTGTAGATAAAGTTACCTTTTTAATTAATTTAAAAATATACCCATGCATCATGTTATATTCGTCGTGACGAAATTTGAAATAAATCCATATTACATACCAGGATACGTAACGTAACCCATCAGTGATATATAAAAGTTAAAAAATGTGCAGTGTCATTGTTCAGAAAAGCTATTGCCTGCACGTGTGGTTAAAGAGTTAATCCATTTTAATTGCAGGCCGTACGTTAAAATGGTTTCCAATTTTATAGCACTTTTGTCCGCCATTTGTCACGACGAAACAAGTTTTATGGGCTTTGTAGCTCGATAAAAAGCGAACAACAGAAAAACTGTTGATGAGCACTTGGACAAATTCAGCTGACTTTTTTGCTGACTATAAATACTTCAATAGTGACAATGTTGTTTCAGAGACATTATTGCTGGTTCAGGATAAATTTTCATTGTTTGTTGTGGATTATTTTGCGAAAAGGACTAACGGAGTTATTTAATTGAGATTCGTTAAAAATATTTGGTAGTACCTATCCACCTTTTGAAATATAAAACTATCAGTACCTAGGTATAACTAAGTGAAAACCCGATGACGTCACTAAAGAGTGAAAAGAAAATATTAAAAAATATTTGGAAAGGTTAACCTAGTGAAGCAGGAGTGGCAGAAGATGGAAATTACGAGGGCCTACCGCGAAACGAAATTCGTTTTCGTTCGTGTATCTCCGTCTTTGTCACTCGAGCTAGCAAGTGCGACAGAGACGGAGATACACGAACGAAAACGAATATCGTTTCGCGGTAGGCCCTCAGATGTCATCTGGTAGATAGTGGTTAGAGATAGGTTTACCCGTCGTTTTAGCATTAAATTGCTGCGTAAGTGACATTTCGTCTCGGATTAAACATATTTCTCGTGTAATGCGGGTTGCCTAATGTGTTAAATTTGCTTGATCTGCGGGCGCAGACCGCTCGTTGGTCGACTCTTTTTAATTCTACCTATAT
This sequence comes from Epinotia nisella, assembly GCA_932294315.1. Lineage (NCBI taxonomy): Eukaryota > Metazoa > Arthropoda > Insecta > Lepidoptera > Tortricidae > Epinotia > Epinotia nisella. The sequence continues at coordinate 11,614,552 of OW028682.1, read as the reverse complement.
GAAGTGATTTTAAATGGTAATCATAATTAAATTATATTAATTATAATCTATGTTACCTGTGAATAAGGATAATCCCACCAAAAACATAAATGTAAAAAACCGGCCAAGTGCGTGTCGGACCACGCAAAACGAAGGGTTCCGTGCCTATTAAAAAGGTCGTATCGTCACAGAAATTTTACGGCACTTACGTCCTTTTCTTTGAGGAAGGCAGTTTTTCAGCAATATCTCGAAAACCTCTGAACCGATCTTGTTCAAAACAATTTTCGATGAATGAAATTAATAAGCCCTATGTCCATGAATTTTTCCATATTTTTAAAATACACCGTTCAAAAATTTGAGGGGGGGGGACAGAATTTTAGTGACTTTCGGGGCGATTATCTCCGACCCTATTCATTTAATCAAAAAAAATGCAAAGAAACCTTATATTTATTTTGAAAGGCCTATCGATTGATGTGCCACACGGGGGGTCACAATGAAAAAAAAAATTTTGACTTTTTGTTTTATGTATGGAGTGCACACCTAAAAAATTTTTTTTTTTGTCATTTTAATTACAAAACTATGTAGCGGCTAACAAAATACACCTATCCCCAAAATTTTGTTCAAATACACCTTATAGTTTTCGAGTAAAATGCCTGTGACATACGGACAGACGGACAGACGGACAGACGGACAGACGGACAGACGGACAGACGGACATGACGAAACTATAAGGGTTCCGTTTTTGCCATTTTGGCTACGGAACCCTAAAAAGGAGAGCTAAGTTCAATACAAAAATTATGCATGGCTGTGGGCTTCGCCGCAAAAAGAATGGAGATCTAAATGAGTGCCAAGTTATGCAAAAGTCAAATGTAACCTACTTTAAGATCTCACATTTTTAAATAACAGCAATTGTTATAGGTATCCAATAAAGCAAAGAAATAGAGTTTAATACTTGTTCATAATGTTATTTTGTTCGTATAAATACTCATTTAGATCTCCATTCTTTTTGTGGCGAAGCCCACAGCCAAGCATAATTTTTGTATTGAACTTGGCTCTCCTTTTTTACATTTATGTTTTTGGTGGGATATCATTACTTTTTGTAAAGAACATTAGGCAGGTATTGAGATTTCTTGCGTTTCCGTGTTGCTCGGGAGTGCTTTTATGTAGATTTACTTCTGTTCTGTGTATAATTATGTGGTGCCGCGCGCCGCCGACGACACACCGTTGGCCGGTTGTTTAGCGCGTATTACAAGTTTTTTGTATGGGGACACCACTTATTTTTTCATTTAACTTTATTTTTATATTTCTGTTATATAGTAAATATGAGAATACATATATTGGGATAGTTTCAAATATCTGCTTGTAACGGTTCCAACGCTACAATTTTAAAAAAATTGTATGGAGACCCCCCTATTTTTTTTAATTTTTTTTTTAGATTTTTTCCTACGCCTTCATACAATTACCCAGCTGGATTCCAAATTTCATCCTTCTAGGTCATCTGGAAGTAGGTTAGGTTTAGGTACTATATGTCAGTCAATACTAAAATTTACGACTCTTTGACCTTCATATCTTTATAACCGTTTGAGCTAGCTTCATGAAATTTGGGCTTCTAGATGTCCTTATGGATATAATTAAACACACGTAGTTTTATGTGTTTACGTTAAAGAGGTTTTGAGTTATAGAAGGGTCGAAAGTGGCACCAAGTGGTTCGTGTAATATTACACTCGGCGCTGGCTAGCCAGTTCCTTTGCTTGAACTTGGCTTGACACGCTGCCGCGTGTCTAGATATGTCCATGTTCTCCCACAGCTATAATTTTGAATAAAATAGATATTAAAGGTCGTTGGTAGCCTTTACACGCATAAGGACCAATAGGATAAAACGACCAATACAGAACCCATACGCTTTTGGACCCATACGCATTAAGACCTACACGCATTAGGCGGGGTAAGGCGGCGGGGTTACGAAATGCAAGAGCGGCCAATGAGAATTTAGTGCCATGGCGTCCTTCACCTTCCCGCCACCGCTCCCCGACGCAGCTACCGATTCAAAAGTTAACGGACTTTTGGTCCACATTTCTCGGAACACTTTTCAGTCAGGCCGTCACTGAAAATTTTCGCTCCAGGTTACGGCAATGCCAAAATAATGAAGGATCACATATGGATGACGTACCTAATTTAAAAAAAATAAAATCCCTATTCATGTGTTTTCATAATTAATAAACGGTTTTCATCTGATATAATTAGTTTTCATTTTATTTTAGTTTGAAATGTAAAAAGAGTGATGGTCCACCCTGTACTATTCCTTCGAATAATATACACTGACGTAATGAGTAGGTACATTAACATTAGGATAAAATCTGTGCCCCTAGTGAAAAGGGGTATAAGTCTGATTTTGGCCAAATTGAGTTATATAGACCAAAAAATTTGAAAAAAATAATCGCGTCGATTGGTGTAAACGGATCTAAGTTATCTTGTAAATTAACAAAGCCACGGTCGTGTTAAAGGGTATAACTGACTCAAATGACCATGACGCGGTGGGTATATAATGACATATATTATTATTAACAACGAAAGCATATTATAATTTCGTGACAAATGGTATGAGTAAAGTTATATCTTACGATTTCGTATGTTCTCTGTGTTTAACGATGTAACTACACTTATCTGTTTTAGGAATGCTTAGTGCTTAAGGATCGATGTCTATTTATATCGGTTTACACTAATAATATGACATTACTAAGAGAACAAGTCAACTTAAATCCGTATTCACGCCTTAATTTTGATAGCTGCTAGCGCAAGTCGACTTATACCGCCATAGGTTACAAAAAATACGTGTAAAACGATACAAGTGTAAGTGCGATGCCCCCGCGCACACCCGCGGAGCGCTCATTCGCCGTTGCGTAGAGGTGAGAAAAGGCCATGCTTATGTTGTTCTCGGACCGCAAATGGCGACGATGACGACGGGTGAGTTGTATCCCTTTTCACCTAGTTTTAAGATATTATCCGATACGTTATGTCTACACTTTAAGAATTTATATTTACTTATACCCTTTTACACCAAGCAAGTTTTGACTTATATTGAGTAATGTTTGATGAAATAAAACGAAAATTGATTATTTTAACGTAGTATGATTAAACAGTAATACGTATTTAATGGAAAAATACACTTTAGTCGTTTGTCAATAATCTTAGTCGCCAATGGTTTGTTTTAACAATAAAATCCTACTGTGACTATAATGTTTCGTCAAATAATTTCGAGTGGGGTATCATTATTAAAATATTTGAAAGTAGTTGCAGTGCGATAACCTAAGGTTTGCGATTAGGCATTTCTCAATGATAGCATTACAAATCATAAAAAAATACACACCTTACTTTAGTCAAAATTTGGTTGTAATAATATTTTAGTAAATTAATAGGTACCTATTCCTTTTATTTGTTACATAATTTTGTACTCTCTATGTAGAAAATGAGTCTTGCGGACAAGGACCGGGGCGTGCCGAAACGCAAACTGGTTTTAATCGTATTTTCATAGGCATTGCTTGTATGTGTAAATATTTAATTTTTTATTTTTCATTCGTTTTGTTTGGAGAATGGCAGGCAGAAATCGTATTCATCGAATGCTCAATCTTCTTCAAGGAAAATGACAAAAATAATACCAACTTTTTCACAAAAGATACTCAGCTAAGCCCTGAAAAACACCCGGCCAGCCCTAAGCCCGGTTGCTCCAAAGACTTTCAGGCAGAATTTCATAGTCACCTAAACCCTGAAAAATAGGCAGACAGCCCGAAGTCCGGTTGCTCAAAAGACTTTCAGGCAGAATTTCATAATGAAGATGATTTAATTCATTACAATATTGAAAAATTATTAGAAATTGAGGAAATCGCCGACTATTTCTTCACTGAACGCGATGAGTCGTATATGATCTGCGTTGATAATATTGTTTAACGTAGTAGACTCCTTGCCGTTCTTTTATATAGACTATAGTTCAGACGTACAGCAGTGACGATTATGTTCCTGATACTGAAGAAAGTTCTGATTCGGAAAGAATTGGACAGAGGTCTAATAGGGAAAACATGGTTATACCTGATTCAGAGCCAGAAGATTCTTTTTGGGATAAAGTTGGTGTCAAAGAAGGATGAAAACAGAGTGAAAAAGAGAGAAGAAAGGTCAGGGAAAATAGAAAAAGAAAGATAAATTTGGGTAAGAATTATAAAACAAATAAAGCAAAATAAGTTAAGGAAAGAGAATTTCAGCATCTTGAAGACTGTAGGATGAAATGTGCTTTAAAAATACTGGAAGAATTTAGGAAAAAAAATGTAATTTACTGGAGCTTAGGAGAGTATGGCAAAAGAGTTCAATTTATTTCCAGTTTAATTAAATTGCAAGAGAAAAAAACACAAAAACTTAACGCAACAATAAATAGAGACATTCATCCGTTAGAACCTACTGAACACAATGATGTTTAACGGATAACAATAGTAACGAATAAAGCTGTTATGAAAATTTTGTAATACTCTTATAATGTGATTGATTTTTTAAATATTTTGTTTTATTATGACATTTGAAGAAAATTGTTTCGTTATGTGGTTCAAAAGTCTTCTGAACCAAGAATTTTTCATTTTTTCTAATTGAAAAAAACGTGCCTTTTTTTTCATTCTATTCCGTAAAATTTCGATACAACTCAAAATAACTATGTATATAACTCTTTTTAAATCCAAATAGACTTGACTAACATTATGTGAAAATAGGTACAAGTCGATATTTTTGTACTTAAATCAAAAATGTGTATGTCATGTCATAGTTATGAATTTAACCGTTAATTTTATACAAAATTCAACAATACAACATAAAAGAGAGCATTTTTTATACTTAAACTGCATTTAAAGTTATATTTAATTTTTAACCATTACGGCACAGTGCGCTGTAAAACATTCTCCTTTTGTTTTTTCGCTGTCCTGTAAAGTAGCAATTTTCGACTTGTATCGTTTTCCACTAGGGGCACAGAAATATAAGCTGTTGTTGTTGGAAATGGGCTTTGTCATCGTGGCCTTTGTAAGTTAATAACTTATTAGGTACACTATACAACAGAGGTATTTTTTTGATCCCTGTTTATGTAATCCCACCATATACCTATATAAATATACATGACCCAACGTACATTGTGCTAGTTATAAAAACTAAAAAGGCATCTAATAATAATATCCAAGCATCTTGAGATTAAGGTATCTGTCTGTACTCGTAAAGCCAATCTTTTATCAGACTAACCTCGCTCATTTATTAACTTGAGTGCTCCTGTAATACCATCTAATGTATTTTTTTCATCAGACATCCATACGGTTTATTTACTTAGATATCCGGGCCCGGAGTGCAGAGCATATTTACCGTCTGCTAAAAGCCGGGCTGCATCCGCACTCTATAAATATTAACTTTTTATGTTTACGAAAAGTTCCCGGATCAATGCTATAGACTTTGCGAAGAAACTTGGAAGATGTGTAGAGTTTTTAATGATGTTCAACAGTATCTGAGTAATAGTAGTAGTAAATTGCATAAACCCTTTGATTTCGATCACTGAAGAAGAATGTTTCAATCTGAAACAAATACCGTTGAGTCGACATTTTAAACCAAATCGATTAATGAGAGACCGATGATCAAAGTAAGTTAAAAGATTCAGAAATCAGATATCAGAGTTTTATTGATAAAACATATTATTTTTTTATAAAGTAGGGTAAGTAGATTTTATAAGTTTTATTATTGTTAGTATAAAGTTCCTTATAATGTCTGTCCAATAAGTTGATATGTTGCACTAAGCTTATAAACTGCTAAAGTACAGGCAGCTGCAGAAATATTACCAACGAAGTTAAATGTTAAATGTATTGTAAGTTAAATGGACAAGAAGTGCAAGTTCAACTCGCGTGGTGAGGGTTCCGTATATAATCTAAATTTCATAAGTGTTTTTGAATACTCAAACTTCTTTTAGGTTTTCCTGTAATTTTTAGGCAAGGAACAATTTTCCATATTTTTTTCAGAATTTTAATCCTAGTAGTTTCGGAGATAAGGGGGGGGGTGGTCAATTTTCATCTTTTTTCCTAAATAACTTCAAATCTATTTTTGATAAAATTATAAAAAAAACATATCTGACATGCTTACAACAACCCCTTTCATTTGATATGTCACACAATACAGTTTGCGAAACTTTTTATTTTATTTTTCCAGTTTACCCCCCAAAAGTGACCCCCTTGTTCAGAATTCATTAACGCACCAATTTACATAGGTGTAAGTACCAAATTTCAACTCAATCGGTCCAGTAGTTTCGGAGCAAATCGGCTGTGACAGACGGACAGACAGACAACCGAGTGATCCTATAAGGGTTCCTTTTTTTTCTTTTTGAGGTATCGGAACCCTAAAAATAAGATGGATTCTTTATATCTCTGTTTATAATAATCTCTGTTAATATGAATATTTTATTCCAACCTACATATTAATACATACCTACTTGTATTCTAGCCGATATTAACCATTTCGAATTGAAAAAACCTAACGTCAACCTATTTTTCAAAACATGTTAGACAGAACAGCTTAATCATATATGTTTGCAAAAGCTTAATTATAATTGGAAATATAAGTACATATATGTATGTACATAATACACGGTGCTCGGGAGGATGGATAGGAGGATACAGCGTGCTCCTGACGTAATAAATGTCATAAAAAGTAAACTAAGCTCGGTTCACTTTTTTTTCATAAATTGCTGATTAAACAAAAGAAAATGTATAAAAATAAAATAAAAAGTCAGTTCACTTTCATCATCATCATCATCATCATATCAGCCGAAAGACGTCCACTGCTGGACATAGGCCTCCCCCAGAGAGTTCCAAATTGACCGGTCCTGCGCCACCCGCATCCAGCGGACTCCCGCGACCTTTACCAGGTCATCAGTCCACCTTGTGGGGGGCCTACCCACGCCGCGCCTTCCGGTACATGGTCGCCACTCGAGAACCTTTCCGCCCCAGCGGCCATCGGTTCTACGTGCAGTTCACTTTATATGTACCTAATTTTTTACTCCTTAGGGCCTCAGGAACACGCTGTTAAAATTATATGGAATCCTCCCGAGCACCGTGTACCTACCTATATCGAATACTCGTTTCCATTCAATTTACGGCTAGGAATATCCACAAAGTGGTTCATTCAATAGTTTGTTTTTAATGGAAAAATTACAGTTGAATTGTGCTAACGCTCGTTCGAAACGTTACATGCTTACCCATTAAACCAACGTGCAATATAAATAGACATAATAGCATAGGTAATTACGGGTTAAGTCACGTATAAATTCTTACCCCCTTATTCATAAAACTTAAAATGTCTGTAATAAATAAAATGTGCTTAGTCCCTTTGTTACGAAAACAAATATCAAAGTGACAGATAAAGACAAACTAATTTTAGCTAATAAAATAGGTTTGTTGAACGAAATGTTTCCAGCTCTTAAAATTGTATTAATCGCGAGTTCAGTGTTCAATAACATAACAAGACGTAATTGAGGTATATTCATTTTGAAATAAGTAGCGTCTGGCCCGGTATGCCTAAATGTCTAGTGGTTAAAGTCCAGATCCGGCCAATTCATTAAAAAAAGTTTTTAATATGATAGTTGAATAATAAGTATACATAGGGTAGGTACAGTCGCCCACACTCCTAAGTGACCATTCGTGAACCTTATGTCAAGTGACATAAGGTTCACGAATGGTCACTTAGGAGTGTGGGCGAATGTACGTTCGCTTCAATTCTACTTCAGTTTCAACTGCGCAGGATAATAAATTAAAGTTAAAACGAGTAATTATTGTCAAAACTTTAGGAAACTCCACTATTTTTTCCTCGCAACTCGCGACAATCAAAAATTCAATTTAGTTTTGATGAATAACTATCTCATGAACCTATGCACGAAATACAAGCTTGATTTTATCAAAAAGTCAATTACGATTATCTGACGGAGCCCTTTTTTGGGTTCCGTAGCCAATTTTTTTTAGGCGTGCACTCCATACATAAAACTAAAAGTCAAAAACATTTTTTTCATTGTGAGCCCACGTGTGGCACATCAATCGATAGGCCTTTCAAAATAAATATTATAGTTTCTTAGCAATTTTTTTTATTAAGTGAATTCTGAAATTCTGTCCCCCCCTATGTGTGACATAGGGCTTATTAAGTTCATTCACCGAAAATTGTTTTGAACAAGATCGGTTCAAAGTTTTTCGAGATATTGCTGAAAAACTGCCTTCCTCAAAGAAAAGAACGTAAGGCCGTAAGATTTCTTTGACGATACGACCTTTTTAATAGGCACGGAACCATTCGTTTTGCGTGGTCCGACACGCACTTGGCCGGTTTTTTATAGCAAGATTTAGATTTATTTGGCAAGAAGATGAGCTCTTAAAGAAACGCTTGTATAATCCTTATAGGAGCTTAGCCAAAACGAAAGACAAATTGTATTCTTATGTACCCACTTTATGTAGAACCGTCGAGGTTTATTTAGGCAATCCATTGAAATAGCTCTCAATTCACTTAACAACTAAGTTTCTAACTTCTGGGCATTTACCTATTTAAGCGAATTCCCTAAAAAAACCAAGTTGTTGAGTGAATAAAGAGAAAATTAATTCCAAATATATATTCAAAAAATAACCACTCCATTGGCCAGAATATTTACGCTAACAAAAATATCCAAAAACGTACAATTCTCAAATCAGCACTTGTAAATTGTTGTTAAATGTGCAAATTCTATTATGTATTTCTGAACAAAATAGGCTACCTGATGTTTCTAATCAGAATTCACGCGAAAATCATTAAAAAACGTGTATTTATCGACTATTTGGTTGCATACTTATTTGTATAGATTAGAAGCATAATATACCTATTCCGTACAGTTTATTTATGTAGTATTATCAAGAAAATTATCATGGACTTTCAAAGCTTTCATGTCGTCCATCGTACAACACATATCGATTCATGAGTTCGCATCCCACAGCTTTATAGCCGAGCGCCACAATAGACATTTCTAATATAAATTTATATCAAAGTCCAGTCTCTAAGATACGTATCGTCCAGAAGATTCGCGTGGAAAAATATTTCCAATGCTATTCAGCGGGTAGTACTGTGGGCTCAACGTCGTCTTAGAGCCATCTGTATTATTATTGTATTTCCACAATGGAAATGGAGTTCATAACAGTTTACTTTGGCCATTATCCTTTTGTGTGATTGTTGCAAAATCGTTGATCTATTTAACTTGGGCTTGGTGATGTATACAAGTATCTTAGTAGGTATTTGTATTATTAAATGGTAACGTAGGTATGGTAGTTAGTGCGGTATTCAATAATTTCACCCCAATTCCTGTTGATTCAATGAACACAGTCTTGTAAAATTGGAACAGACAGGGGACCCAATGGTGTCCTTGGGTATGAATCTCAAAAACTATCCGTTGCCTTTACATGGTAAAAGTTTGTAATCAGATAATTTTTGGTTTGGATCTGTATAGTTTACTGGACTGCGTACTACTACTACTGGGAGCCTTAAAAACGTCGATCTTATATTAACGCATGACTTCCAAAAACGTATACCTACACAAATTATAGGCAAATCTTTTTGAGTAGGTTCCTACGGCACTTACTTACGCGATGCAGAAGGGGTGACACATCGCCAGTAAAATGGTACCAAAATCAGCTCTAATCTCACACAAGCACACCCCTCCAGCATCACGCAGGTACCACAGGAACCCTCTAGGTTAAATAGCAAATCGCTCCGAGATAGTTGAAATAATGTAAGGTAGGTACTATAACGCGCCCAGATAAAGAATGGATCTGAAAATGGCGTCCGCTCGCATGCTACCTCGCTCACATCCTATCACTGTCAATACTCACACAGTTACGTACTCGCTGCAAAAAAAAATGCTAATTTGGTGTGCCAACCATACCATTGGTAACTGCCGCCATTCTTTATCTGCGCGCGTACAGTCACCATCAGATATATTGGAGCGGCCAAAGTGCTCACAAATATCTGAACCACGTCTCTATTGTCGAGGCAATAAAGACGTGTTGAGTTAATTGTGAGCACTTTGGCCGCTCCGATATATCTGATGGAGACTGTACTGTATCAGTAAGCTGTCAGCTGTCTGTGTCAACTTTGCTGTCAATGAAGTCAGTACAGATTATTTACTGCACACCTACATTTAACGAATGCCTCTTGGTACAATCCTACTCCTACTTATATTATAAATGCGAAAGTTTGGATGTTTAGATGTAAACGGTTCAACCGATTTGGATGAAATTTTGCAGGAAGCTAGTTTATAGCCTGCATGGATTAAAATAAAGGATAGTTTTTTTATCCCGGGTGCACCCAGACGAAGTCGCGGGCGGAAGAATATGTCCCCGTGCCATTTAATACTGCGCAAATTTTATAACTATATATAGTATATAGTTATAAAATACAGTATACACAATTTATAGCCAATCTGGGTGATATAGTAAACTCTGTGTAAACTACAAAATACCGCGTGTCCTCCCTGCCAAATTCGGAAGTGGCCTTAGCATTACAATTTAAGCTCATAACAACAATAACAGAAACATAACAGTTTCATAACACGCATACCGTTAGTTTCAACATCACAGAGCATTATACGTACCTAAAACTCCTGGAATCGAGTTGGTAGTTGGTACCGCAACATTTGGCGGTCGGAATGCTAACACACTCTGCGCAATAATTGGTAGGAAGCTTAACATTACAGTCAAGAAAATGTAAACGCTATGTTAATAGTTATTTGTTCAACAAGAGAGCAAAGTAGATTTTTGCTGCGAGTGTTGATGTTGAGTCCCGAGCAAGCGAAAGATTCTATAGTTGAATCACGAGCGTAGCGAGTGATTCAAAATTAGAATCTTGAGCGTAGCGAGGGACTCAAAGACACGAGATGCTAATATCTTTGCTCTCGTGTGATACATACAACTTTTCACCTCAGCGGCGAGAACATATAACGCAAAGGAATAAAACGCCACATAGAAGCTATTAAATCATTTTTATGTAAAAAAACCGGCCAAGTGCGAGTCGGACTCGCGCACCGAGGGTTCCGTACAAACCTGTAGGTATATAAATTATTAAAAATATTTTTATTTTATGATGTAACTAAAAATTTACGGATTTCGCAATTTTTCCTTTATCTGTGCTAATATAAGACGTTGCTTCTTACTTTACTTTCAATATTCTGAATTCACGGGAAGGAGGTTCTGATTCCCCTGCAAGTTTCGAAAATTTGCGGAAATTTGCGGCATAAACGGCTGTATCTTAGAAGTTTGATTTTTTCACAGCTCCAAGGGACAGTAGACCTGAGTATTTGACATACATTTTAGCTTGATACCTCCTGACGCACTCACGCTGTACGCATTCCTGAGAAAAAGAGTCTTGACAGACGGACGGACAACAAAGTGATCCTATAAGGGTTCAAAAAACGGAACCCTTATAGGATCCTTTCGAGGTACGGAACCCTAAAAACAAACAACAAATAATATGAAATAACAAACATTAACTACAATTACTCTCTCCCATAACATTAACATTACATGACATTAAGAAAAAACTAAGTCCGTTTCCGTTTTTTTATGCATTTTGCTGATACTTGTCCAATGTCCAAGATGAACTTACTTAGAAAACACAGTTCAGACCTCTTTGACGGTATCTCTCAACTCTTGAGGAGTTAAAACATCGGCTTCGTCACTTGATTCACTCATATTTAGTACAGTTTTTTTAGTGTTTGTTTAAGTTATGTTTTATCTCCAACAAAACGTAATAAAGTTCAATCGCGCTAACTTTTTAAAGAATATAAAGTGCGTTCTGAAACTGTATATAAATTTATATTTATTTCACCATATAAAAAAACTAAAGACTTATAATAATAAATGTTCGCGGTAAATATCGCATTTCTTCATTGTATTTTAAGACTAATGAAATACTAATATGATTAAAATAATATTAGATTTAATAAAGGTTTTATATTTTTATACGAGTTTAACACGAGTCGAATTTTATTTTGTTTCGGAACGAGTTTTTCGTCCCGCTTTTTGGGGGCCTACTACGAAGGTTTCGAAGTCGAATGACGAATCGACATATTTTATCTCTCTCTTTTTTTGTAACGGAGTGAAAGTGACAGATAATGAAGTTTAAATGTTCCAAGTTTGTATTACACCCCGCAGTATGAAAAGATGAACTGCGACTAACCTACGATATGAAAAATTAAAAAGTTAGTTTTCTTCACGCTCGCAGCAAAATTGCATTTTCCTCACTGGTTTCAAGCAGCAAAACCGCCATGTTCGAGCCGCTGAGGTGAAAAAGTTATTTTATCATGTACTCACATAATGCGGAATTTTTATTTTCATGTTAAGAGTTTTACTTTTATGTATTGTGTCATTTAAGCAATATTATTGAATATTTACCTACCGTTCCCTTTCCCTTTCTTTCCCTCTATCAACACTGTATTTTACACGGTTGGTTGCTGTGGCGGATCCAAGCTCTTTTGGTGTGGGGGAGGGGCTTCAACCCTTTTGGAGGGGCTTGAGCCTACTAAAACTACACTTTAGCTTCATGTAAGATTTGACTCCGATGCTTGGGGGGGGGAAAGGGGGGGGGTCTGGAGCCCCATTTCAATTGTTGAGCATTTTCAAATAATTGTGTACCCAAATCCGGTACACAATTATTGCTGCACCGGATTGTTGTTTATTATTGGCAATTTGAATAAGCCTGACAATTTAACCCTATATAGGGAGGTTACCAAAAGACAAGTGTCATTTCGCGCCCAAATACTAGTGGGACAGGCTTGCTAATACCCCTATACGAAACAAAAGTGACCTTAACAGATATTCAAGTATTAAGATAATAATAATAGCTAATTTAAAGCAAACAATCACAAACTTTTCAATTCGTATTGTACCTACTCTGTTTTCTGTTTATCGAGATGGAAATACCGAACAAATGAAAAAGGTTCAATATTGTTTACCTGCACGTGGGCAGTAAGCTCCCAATCATTTTGTGGCCAGTCCTTTAATCTTTGTAATTATTGGATTTTAACCATTTCCTTGTACCAATATATAAAAAAACCGGTCAAGTGCGAGTCTGACTCGCGCACCGAGGGTTCCGTACGACCAAGGAACTCGGTATGTACAGTAAGGGAAATGTATGCACGTACCACCGTAGAACCCTGTCGCAATTGACAGGCCGCCGTCACTCAAACTCGAGTGGTATGTCACCTTATTGCGATAGAGTTCTACGGTGGTACGTTAATACATTTCCTTTACTGTATGTTGGTTTTTCAGCGATAATTCTTTATCAAGTGAAATAATTTCGATAATTCTTTTTTTATTTGCTAGAAGGTACTTTCAGAACACTTTCATAATGAATTTGAAGGAAAAAAATTAAACACAGAAGTATTAAATTACAAACAAAATTAACATATGATTTTTGATGAATAAAAAAAAATTACGCTAGATAGAGGTCTCGTTATACTTTTCCGGTAATATTCACGTTAATATTAATCATATACATTATTTTCATATTTTTCGCTAGGTTAACTTCGGAGATAAGGGGGGGGAATGGTATTTTTTTCAACATTTTTCTTTATAAATCAAAATTTTACCATGGTAGAAAAAAAAAGAAAAACTGTTTTAGAATGTACAATTCAAGCCCTTTCACATGATACCCCACTTGGCCTACTAACTAGACTTTGAATTTTTGCCCCCCCTCTTATTCGCCCTTTTTTATACAAATTAAAAGTATATATTAATTTTTTTCATTTTCCATACACGAAGATTAGCTTTGTATATAACTATTCCAAATTTCAAATCGATAGCATTAGTAGTTCCTGAGATATTTGACTTTGTGACAGACAGACAGACGGACGGAGTCGCACCATAAGGGTTCCGTTTTTACCTTTTTGGTCCGGAACCCTAAAAGCAACTGGGAAGTAATTGGGACTGGATGAAAATTTTAGAAGTACCTGATTATATTTTTGGTGATAGGAATAGCCTTCCTTAGCACCAGAGAAAAGAAACAGATTTTTCAACTGCGTCAATTATTTTTGAAAAATATAAACAGTTTCCTCATTTACGTTTTGGGTCAATGACGGCACTTTCCTTGATCAGTCTCATATTACAAAAAAAAAATCATAAATATCTGTGTTAAACTGACCCTGGCAATGATATTGACAGTTTATTTGTCATTACCAGTGTCAAATGGGAACAATTATTTCGTTATAAACAATTCATGATACTGAGTACGGAAAACACAAATTTTACAAACTCTCAAGAGAACAGAAAATTAAGAATTGTATTCAATTGTTCCCACAAACTTATTGCACCTTTTTTCTTGTGGGATTATTTTTGTACTGCGTGATTATAGTAGGTACCTACGTGAAGTACTATGTAGTACTTACATAAGTGGTTCTAATGTTCGCTTTTATTGCTAATGAATTGTTGAGTTACTAATGCAAAAGTAAGCTGTAATAAATTGTTGAGAAACTCGATGTTTTAATGTTTTAGTGATAAGTCTACTTAATCATAAAATATTTGCAATATTCTATTTAGATTTCAAATAATTTCATATGTTTTGTAGCCATAATATTTTTTTTCTATCTCTATCTGTACCTCAAAACCCGCAAAGAACTAACAGCCAGGTATTTGAAATACGTTATTCATCAGCACCGTATTCCGAGTTATCTCGCACTGTGACAACAATAACGGATATTTCAAATAGCCCATTAATCATGACCAAAATGTAACGAATTTGTCAGTTTTGGTCGACCGTGGGCTGACGTAGCGCGATATAATTAATGAACCTATCCCGAAACAAGTCATTAGGGTCCCCCGGGACGCTTATTATACGATACGCGTTGCCGGTCACCTTTTTCGAGTGCCTTCTTTCGCACGGCCTCCTCGATTATTGACGAGAATAGCCGTATAAAGAGATGATTGAATACGTATAGACTTCTCCTGGTCGATTACGTAACACACTGTATCTACGTATGTCAGGTAGATGTCACTGTTTGATTGGGAAAATGTCAGTAGAATTGTCCTAACATACGTTTGAAAAGTTACGTGATCTTCCTTCTGAGCTACTGAAGAGCAGCCCATACGAACAGGTATGCTATTATTTGGTAGTTCCCCTAACAACTAGAGCTAAACCACGTGTATTGAGGATAAAGCAAACAGGATGAATGCCAACGTATTGTATTCGTAGGAACTGTTATGCTCTATCCGATAGATCAATTATGGAGTTGGCTCATTTTCCAATCCATTTCGCAGTGAAATCAGTAAATAACCGGAGATAAATCAGTCCTATACATTCCTGACAGAATATTACGGCTACCAGAGCTACACTTTATCATTTAATTTGTTGGCTCGATCAAGAATAGGTCTACGGTTTCCGGCGCCTGTCGTAAAAGGCGACTGAACAGCTTAGGGTCATCGGGGTAGACAGTAGTCTTTCATAGCGGGGGCGATGACGTCTCCGAACGCAAAACGAGTCTACAGAGGCAAGATGCCAAAGAATCTATAGTGCATTCAACCTTACTTACCACCAGAATCCAATGACATAGCGTAGGTGGCTAACGACGTGGAGTTTTTAGTAAGAAGAAATACTTATGCACTACGCACACACAACCTAGGAACCCGAAAGATTAATGGATCGCGGCTCACAGGTTTTTTGCGCTTTATCTTTCAAGGTGAAAATTATGTAATTGCTTTTTAGGTACTAAGGAATCGTTTGCTCCTATTCTGTACTAATATTATAAAGAGGAAAAGGCTGCGAGATTGTAGTTTAGTAAGTTTGTATGTTTTGGGTAAACTCCGGAACCGCTTATCCGATTTTAAAAATTCTTTAACCGGCGTGTAGTATCGACTTTTAACTTCTCATGCTCGAAAAGTGTGTTATTTACTACGAAAGTAAAAGGCCACTGGTTCCGGTAAGAAACAAAAGTATAATGCTCAAGTCAAATTTGACAATAAAAAAGCACATAAAAATCAAAGACAATAAACGATATAAAAAGGTAAAAATACTATAAAAAGTTGTGCAATCTTGCACATTCTCCCCTTTTTTAAGTGACAAGGACTTTTGCCAGCTTCTTTAGAGGCCTCCGAAAGGTGCCTGCAGCGGTAGCGACATCTGCCACTCGAACGACACCGTCTCGCCCTGGGCACAGCCGTGTGATGCGTCCCTTGGGCCACGAACCGCGTGGCAGGTTGGAGTCACATATGATTACGACGTCGCCCTCGCTGATACTTGGGGGAGTTCCGCCTCCTCTTCTGGGTGATAAGGAAGGCAGATATTCATGCACCCAACGCCGCCAGAAATGATCGGCTAGCCTGAGCGCTCTTCGCCATCTGCTTCGGCTGAGATGGTCCGACTCATCAAGGGTAGCTGGGATAGGGCGTCCGGACGATGATCCAAGAAGAAAATGCGTTGGTGTTAGCGCTTCGTCGGCGTCAGAGTCCAGCGAGACGTGTGTAAGAGGTCGCGTGTTCACCAATGCCTCAGCTTCCGCCAAAAGGGTAGTCAAGACCTCGTCAGAAGGAGCTCTGTCTCTAAGCGTCACTTTAAGTGCATCTTTAACGCTACGAACTAGCCGCTCCCATGCTCCACCCATAAAAGGCGCCGCAGGAGGGATAAAACGCCATTTGATGGACTCGTTAGCAGCATAATCTTCAACTGACTCGTTATAGAGCGCTTGTAATTCCCTACTGGCCCCCACAAAAGCAGTTCCGTTATCGGACCAGATTTCGACAGGAGTCCCACGTCGAGCGATAAAGCGGCGAAGGCACATTATGGCCGCGTCAGCGGAAAGGCTGTGGACTACTTCTAAGTGTATGGCGCGAACAACTAGGCACGTGAAAAGAGCTACGTAGCGCTTCTCTTGTCGCCGACCAACAGTGACGTGAACAGGGCCGAAGTAGTCAAGCCCGACGAAGGAAAATGGCCTCTGGTGGTGAGCCAAGCGAGCCTCTGGCAGGTTTCCCATCGGTGGTTGGAAGGTTCTGGAGCGTCGAAGTTTGCACAGCTGGCAGTTGTGGGCTACAAACCGGACTGCATTTCTTAGACCTATAGTCCAAAATCTCTGATGCAACTCGTTTAAAACCAGTGCGTGGTTTGCGTGAGCAGCCTTCTGGTGGTATTTGGCTATCAAGAGGCGTACAGATGGATGTTTGCCGTCCAATATGAGCGGGCGCTTAACTTCATCAGTAATGGCTGTTGCTGCGACTATGCGACTCGACATCCTAAGCTGATCGCTGTCATCAATGAATGGCGACAGCTTGAACAGGCGGCTGCTTCGAGGCAACGGCTCTCGATTCTTGATGCGCAAGAAGTCCTCTTTAAAAGAATCCAGCTGACTCTGTCGTAGAATGTGGACCTCAGCTAGCTGTATATCACTCGCAGATATTCTTGCCGATGTACTGGGAGTATTAGGGATACTAGGAGAGGATGTGCAAGTAGGTTGGAAGGTACACAAATATCTTTCGAGACGAGGCATGTTAAAATTAGGATCTCGTCTTCGCAGACTACGCGTACGCAATAATGAAATGAATTGATGCGCTTTTGCTGTTGCTCGCACCATTCTCAACCATGAACTGAAATGGCTTGGGTTTGCAGAGACTGGTGCGGGCAGATCGGTTTCGATGATGAGATGAATAAGAGTATTATGCTTGTACTCTTCACGGCCTAGTCCGCTGATATCAATCTTAGGCTCGGCGGGCCAGTCCGAAGATAGAAGAAATTTGGGTCCTAGAATCCAGCGAGATTCTGGAGATAGCACAGAACGCTTCACACGTGTGGCATCATCTGCCACGTTTAGGTCACTCGGGACCCAGTGCCACTCGGTAGCATTTGTGAGCTCCAGTATCTCACCAATTCGATGAGACACAAAAGGCTTGAGCGTACGAGCGTCACTGCGAAGCCAGCCCAGAGCAGTCATCGAGTCACACCAGAAAATGCGTCTCGAAGGTTTCAATCGGTGGGCTTCGCATATAGACGTCGCAAGACGTGCAGCCATCAGAGCGCCTTGGAGCTCTAAGCGAGGAATCGAGACAGGTTTAAGTGGGGATACCCTGACTTTGCTACAGATGAGAGAGAGCCTGACGTCACCATTCTCGTAAAGAAATCGCCAGTACGCGACCGCTGCAAAAGCAGACTCACTCGCATCTGAAAACAGATGAAGTTCACAACCTACTACCTTAAGATCGTTTAAGTTATAGCGCCGTGGAATTCGCAGAGTAGAGACCGATATTAGATCCTGATACCATAACTTCCACGCAGCGCAGTCACTTTGAGGGAGCTCTTGGTCCCAGTCCACACCCTTGCGCCAAACGTCTTGAAACATGATGCGACCACGAACAACGATCGGGGCAAGGATTCCAAGTGGATCATAAATTCGCATCACGTGCACTAGCACCAGTCGCTTTGTCAGCTTATCTGGCAACACGGCCTCTTTTTTTACCCCTGTGTTAAAACCTATCACATCTGGGGCGGGTTGCCAGATGAGACCAAGCGTACGAACGGGCGTGGCCAGATGGCCTAAATCTATGTCAATAGCATTGTGAGTTGGTGCCTCAAGCAGTGAATCCTTAGGCAACAACGAGAGCGCCGAAGGATTGTTCGATATCCAGGCACGCATCTCAAACCCGGCATGAGAATGAACGGTATATATATCTGATGCCAGCTTGGCAGCTTCGGTGATACTATCTAAGCTAGTTATGCAATCGTCCATATAATGATCAGCGATGATTGCTCGTGCTGCGTCTGGGTAAGTTTCCTGCCATTCCAAAGCGTTTTTATTTTTTATATGAATGGCAGTAAACGGGCTAGAGGCAGCACCGAAGATCATGGACGACATGCGGTATGTTCTGATCGGTTCGTTTGGGGAATCGCGCCATAAAAATCTTTGCGCGTCCCTGTCTTTCTCTATAATTTTTATTTGAGGAAACATTTCACGAATATCGGCATTTAAGGCGATCTTTCCCTCCCGGAACCGCATCAGAATACCCAGTAAGGGTTGCAAAAGATCAGGGCCTGTCAATAACAAAGAGTTTAAAGATACCCCGTGAGATACGGCGGCTGCGTCGTGTACCGTCCGTAATTTATTGGGCTTGTTCGGGTTAGTAACGCCAAAATGCGGCAAGTACCAAAGAGGACACCTCGAATCGGGACGTGTCAAGCATGGTTCGGCGTATCCCTTTGACAACATGTCATGTATATTACGGCGATAGCGTTCGGCATAGCAGGGATCTTTCAACATCTTTTTTTCTAAACTGAGAAATCTAGACAAAGCTAACTTGTAACTATCAGGAATATCTAAATTATCGGACTTCCACAACAAGCCTACCTCAAAGCGGCCTCCCTCGACACGCTGCGCTGTGCGCTCGACAACTTGAATGGCGCGCTCATCGTCAGTACTGCGGGCTTCATTTTTCGATATTCCTATTGAATCTATTTTAAATTGTTCTCTAATAAGGCGTTCTACGATGAACCGATCGCTTTCTACGTCAGAATCGTTTATTGTTGTATGGTTGACAACATCAACCCGTCTGGTTTTACTGCAACCGAAACCAAACAAAACCCATCCTAAAGCAGTCAAAATAGCTACGGGTTGTGTCTTGGTTCCTTTGCGTGTAGCTTTAGCAAGAGATAAATGCCAGTTATCAATTCCTATGATCACCATAGGTTTCACGTCCTCGTAACAAAATTCATGAGCTATGTCTGCTAGGTACGGATATTTGCGCACGCTATCATGATGCGCAAACTGGCGTGCAGCACCTAAACCACTGATTGATCTAGCCTTTTCGACGCGGTGAACTTCAGTGGAGTGTCGGCCCTGTAAGAGGAATTTGACGTATTGCACATCAACATCCTTGCTTAAACCACCTACACAATCTAAATGAATTGTTTTTTGGGTCCCGTGGCACCAATTTGAGCCGAAATCTCCGAGTCTAAAAATGTCCCTGTCACACCGTCATCGAGTAAAGCGTAAGTGTCAACACTACCAGCGGGTCCTGACACGGTGACAGCAACGATTTTCAGTAGCGGACGAGCAGAAGGCTCTTTGGGTGAGGATGAAGTTGCATGCGTCATTATTTCGTGTTCCGATTCATCAGAGGGTGGCTCCGCTGCGGGCGCTCTGCTGGCCGCGGGCGCGGCCTCGCCGGACGTCGAGGGCGCGGGCTCGCTGTCACTGTCATCGTCCTCCACGTCGACGTGTGCGGTGACAGCACGCTCAAGTTTCGGCTCGTGCAACAAAACGTGATGACGCATGCTACAACCTTCTACGCTACACACTTTTTTCATGCAAGAAGTTTTATTCTTATGAAAACCTATTTTCAGGCACCTGTGACAGATTTTGTTCTTTTTGATGAATTGCCATCTATCATTAACTGTCATTTTGACAAATTTGTCACAGCGAAATAATTCATGACTTTGTTTACATAACGAACAAATATTGTCAGTATTATTTTGCGTATTTATTGCCGTTGAAATGTTATTATTCGTATGATTATTCTCGGCTACAATGTTAACCCTTTCTCTGAATGTGCTCGGCCGAGCTGCAGTGAACGGCGTGTAATCAAATACGCCACCAAACCTACACTGCAAATCGACCTCACGTGACAGGAAATCGGCGAACATTTCTATTTTAGAATCACAACCATCACATGAATGGGCATAATCCAACCACCGTGGACGCAGCAGTGTAGGCAGCTTGCTCCACAATGCTTGAAAAAGCTCGGGTGATCGTAAGTGGTCCGGTTGATTTAACAAACGGATTACTTCGACACAGTTGCGTACCCGGCTTGCGAAAATTACTAAATCTTTGCCGTCGTAGCTTACCTTAGGTAGCGCGCGCACCACCGCCACTTCGTGCATAACAACGAGCTCGGGGCGGCCGAAGCGCGCATCGAGCGCGGCCAGCACCGCGCCGGGCGCGCGGGCCGCCGCCAGCAGCCCCGCCACGGCCTCGCGCGCCGCTCCGCGTACAGCGCACGACAGCCGGGCCAAATTGTCGGTAGCCGAGAAACTCTCGGCTGTATTTTGATAAATACGCTTCAAAGCCAACCAGTCTAGATATGATTTGCCATCGAAAATTGGCAACTCAGTCTTCGCGGCATGTGGATGAGGATTAACTTTATTTATTAACTTCTCCAAAGAATTGACTAAACGCGTCACTCCTCCGTCTTCAGGACAATTCTGCTCGGGAGAGCGCATATACTCCGCGGCACCCTGGCCGTGCGGCGCTCTCGGTCCCTGTGCCTCGCACCGGGCCGCAGTGTTGTCGTATCTGAAAGGTGGGTTGGCGTTTAATAATTGTTGGTCGTTAGGATTAGGAATCGCATTATTTACCCATTCCTGTACACTTGCGTGACTACGCGTGCCACGGCTGCCGCCACGTTGGCTCGCTCCCGCCTCAATAGCCGCGAGTTCGGCTCTTAGTTGAAGTTCGGCAACGTGCCGTTCTCGCTCCACAGCCTGCTCCGCAGCGTGGCGCTCTAAGTCAGCTAGACGGCGCGCATGCTGCGCCTGTGCCTCCAGCTGCTGGGCCACGATGGTGGCGGAGGAACGCGAGGTGGCGGCGCTCGACGCGCGGGAAGGTGCCGGCGGCTCGGGTTGAGAGGGTTGGTCCGCGGACGCGGTTATTTCTTTTGCCACCGCTGTTACACCGTCTCCCGTGCAAGGCGCACCTTTAGATCGAGTAAACATACTTTCTATCCGGTAGAAGAACCAAATATTTACTACGAAAGTAAAAGGCCACTGGTTCCGGTAAGAAACAAAAGTATAATGCTCAAGTCAAATTTGACAATAAAAAAGCACATAAAAATCAAAGACAATAAACGATATAAAAAGGTAAAAATACTATAAAAAGTTGTGCAATCTTGCACATGTGTAATATTAGGCTTAGCAAGCGGGGCTTAAGTAGTATATTTAGCCCCTAGGGAAAATATTTATAGGTACGTATTTATGATTTTTGAAACATTTTTTGACCAATCAAAACACGTCACCGTATTAAACCCACAAATCACAACTCTTTGAAAAAGGTCAGGTCAAACATCAGGTGTTTATTAAGCACCTAATTCACAATCATTATAGTACATTGTTTAACGAGGGGCGTAAGTGGAATATTGCTAACGAGAGTCTATCAGAAGCCCGACGCCGAAGGCGGAGGGCTTTTGATGACTCGAGTTTGCAATATTCTTACGCCCGTGTTATACACAATGTTTTTCATCACATTTGCGAGGAAATAAATAACTACAAAAGACAGAAAAATCGAAGATTCATACAGCCGCACCAATCAAAAATTTACAACTTCACTTCCAGATCAGTGCTAGTGGAGTTCAATATTTCAACCAATCACAGAGCAGTATTCTTGCGGGGCGGGGCCGGCTTGACCAACTAGATTTTTCTTTCAACCAATCACAGAGCAACCAGATTTGCTTAAGCCAATCAGAGGGTTCTATTATTTTAAAACTAAACTTGACTGCCCGTGGGAGGTAAAACGGCTATAACTGCTCTGTACGCTCGCAAGTAATAACGCCATTGACGAGCAAGTGTGATGAAAAAAAAATAAACGCCACTGCGTGGTTGACTGCATACATGGCATAAGCTATGAGATTGAGCGGGATAGACTGCTGTTTGTCTCGCTTTATATTATGACCCATATGCTGTCCGCCGCGCTCGGCCGTTTGGACGCAGCTATTGACAGTCAGAGGCGTTTATTCGTAGTGTTCATATTTTGTATCTGTGTCAAAGCAGTTTGGTAAAAAAAACATGCCGCTAAATGTATCAATATTTTCGCTGCGGAATTTATTATTGATTGTGGATGGATATCTTTGTTATTACTATTTTCTCGCAATCGAAGTGAAAAGTAGAGTGTATAACTTCGGTCTAAAAGCGCCCCCCCCCCCCCCCCCCCGCTCCCCAACAACCCTCGAACAATTTTCAAAACATACAAACGTATAAACTTATCACAGACTTTTCCTCTTTAAAATATTAGTATAGATAAACTAGAATGGTACAGAATATACTAAAACATAAATTGTTTGAGGTTTTTGATTCCGCTGGTAAAGTATATGGACCGCGGTTCATTATGTCACAAAGCCAATATGTGTCAGCGGACAACGTGGGCTGCATTGTTCATGCACAGTGAATTGCTCGGGGTCTTGTTGCTAATTGATATGAACTAAAATTTTACTTAGAATTAATTAATTTTATACAGAAAACTCGCGTGAGTCTCAGACATATTGAAAGATAATGGGTCAACAAAATGGGTCACTCACGTCTTTAAGGTCGAATATCGCTCAAAATGTTTCAAACCAATACGTGGTCCTAATTCTGCTCACGAATAAGGACCACGTATTGGTGTTCGAAACATGTCGAGTGATATTCGACCTCAAAGACGTCAGTGACCCGTTTCATTATATAATTTTAATAAAAGAAATAATTATGCATACGGTATTTCATAGAATTCTTTCACGCACTGAAACCTCAGAAATATGCGGAGTAACATAATACAATAGGTACAGTTGAATATGTTGATTTCAACTCGCGAAAGTTCACATACAACAACATGAACATATTCACGTGTATACATATAATACGCGGCTCAGGGTGTAATGGAATACATTCAAATAAGCTTGAAAAGCAATTAGATTAGATTAAGTAGATTATTTATTTCATGATAAAAAATTACATTACAAATTTGCATAGGTACATGTCAAATAAATAATATAGGTATTATGTTTTATTACGATCGTCAAAAACAAAGAAAAATAAATATATAAATATTAAAACCTGAAGTAAAATAGTATTTTACATAATCGTTACATAATAAGGGCTCTTAAAGTCGAGTACCGTGTTTAGGCCACAAGGCTTGCCGAGTGGCCTAAGTAAGGTACGAGAATTTAAGAGCTAATTGTGTAACTATTGTATACAATACTTTTTATACGAGTCAACAGAAATAATTAAACAGACTTGGTATCTCATGAAAATCTAAGCCCTGCTGAAACAAAGTGCAAGTCAGAGGCGCGCCGGCTCAACGTCGTTGATGTCTTTTGTATTGGAGTCAACGCGACGTCCTATTGGTCAAATTCATTATAGTTCAGTGAAGGCACCACATGATTGGTCGAATTTATTTTATTTATCTAAAGCGTTGTATAATAATTATTTCAGTTGAGTTGGGAGCTCCATAGAAAAAAAGTATATGGTTTGGAAGTCTTAATTCAAACGTTAAAGTCGACGAGTATAAAAACTTATTTCAAGACAATATTTATTGAAACCTTAAATACTTATACTATGCATTTTTCTGAAGAAAAAAACACTACAGTACAGGGATCGGAACCTGTTTTTTCAAAAGTCCCCGAAGTAGTCTAATATTTTGAATTATTTTAGGCTCTTAATGTAGGATTCTATCATGTATTTAGGTAACATTTTCGTATTAACCAAAGAACGAAATTGAACGAAATAAAACCGGTATTTTTGTATGGTGAAAAAACCGGTATCCGATCCCTGCTACAGTATATAATGTATTTACACATATAAGTATCTGAATTTTTAAAACAATTTAACGTTATACTGTATATCGTCACCAGACTGACAGGATTTTACTACATTGTCAGTTAAATTAGTCAATAATTAAAGAAAACTAAGCATAATTGGGAATGGATTTAAATATTAGAAGTGACTGATTATTTTTTGGTGATAGGAATAACCTTCCTTAGCACCAGAAAAAAGTTACAGATTTTTCATCCGCGTCAATTATTTTTGAAAAAATATAAACAGTCAAGGAGGGCACATTCCTCGATCCGTCACATAATACAAAAAAATATCTTTAATATCTGTGGTAAACTGACACTAGCAATGACATTGACAGTTGCAGCAGTTATATTTGTCATTCCAGGGAGCGAAACTATGATGGTGCCCGCGACGTCATTATGACGCAAAGTCGCATATGTGATGTTTTTGATGTTGTTGCAACACCTCAATGATTATTAATAATGTAATGAGTGGATTGCAAAAAAATTGTACATAGTTAAGAGCTTTAATCTAATCTATGCTTTAATTTTTTACAGTTTCGTGACGGCAATTACCCATATAAAATATATGTACAATTTTTTTGCAATCCACTCTAATATAAATATTATTGTTTATTTATAAAAATGTTTAGTATTTTTACAAAAAATAATGTAAATATTGAAAAACTATTATGAATAACATTTTTCATTGGGTAATGTAGTTCTATTAAAAAATATTTTACCTCAACTAAATGAAACAACACAACAAATGTTTCGTTGGATGACGAAGTATGCAGAATGCTTAAAGTTTAAACATAATATTGCATCTTCTTTCTTATATACATTTCACACGTGTAGGTACTTTCAGCGCAATATAATTCTGTATAAGTTGTTATTTGATTAGGTATCTATAATCTAGATAAAAAACACTCTGTATGTAGCTTGACGTCATACGTCTGTCATCGGCACCATAGTTTCGCTCCCTGGCATTACCAGTGCCAGTTTACAACAGATATTAAGATATTTTTTATAATATGAGACGGATCAAGGGAAGTATCTATTCACCGTCCTTGATCCAAATCGTAAGTGAGGAAACTGTTTATATTTTTCAAAAATAATTGACGCAGTTGAATAATCTGAAACTTGTTTCTGGTGCTAAGAAAGGTTATTCCTATCACCAAAAAAATAATCAGGGACTTCTGATATTTTCATCCATTCCCCATTGTACAAAATTATACAAAGTTCCAATAAATTGAGAATATAAACTTGAATATCTAAATTAACATTTATTAAAAAAACTATCTTTAAAATAAAATTGTAATTTTCGCACACGATTTACTAAAAACGCCCACATATGAAAGCCACGTCTAATTCAACTTAGGTAGTTAAAAATATTTTCAGTACTCTTGAAACCTACGTATTTAAATTAATCACTATAAAGTAACCTTTATTTTCCACGGGAAAATAAAACCGCAAATGAACTTTAACAATTATTTATCGCTGAAGTTTGAAAGGTAAAGGTCATCGAACACACGTGCTCGATGCATTCTTCATTTAATTATGTATGAGTTATAAAAAATTTGAGACCTACTTTTATCAAAGGCATTTGGAAATCACAAGTCACAAAGGTAATAAAAATCATAATAAGCATTCATTCGAAAAAAAAATATTTTCTTTAGTTTCTTTTGTTTTCTGTAAGTTTTTAATTTATTTTTATCCCACCAAAAACATAAATATAAAAAAGGAGAGCCAAGTTCAACACAAAAATTATGCTTGGCTGTGGGCTTAGCCGCAAAAAGAATGGAGATCTAAATAAATGAGTGCCAAGTTCTATGCAAAATCCAAATATGTATTTATAGGAACAAAATAACATTATGAACAAGTATTAAACTCTATTTCTTTGCTTTATTGGATACTTTTATCAAAGGCGGAAATCACAAGTCACAAAGGTAATAAAAATCATAATAAGCATTCATTCGAAAAAAAAAAAATTCTTTAGTTTCTTTTGTTTTCTGTAAGTTTTTAATTTATTTTTATCCCACCATAAAACATAAATATAAAAAAGGAGAGCCAAGTTCAACACAAAAATTATGCTTGGCTGTGGGCTTAGCCGCAAAAAGAATGGAGATCTAAATAAATGAGTGCCAAGTTCTATGCAAAATCCAAATATGTATTTATAGGAACAAAATAACATTATGAACAAGTATTAAACTCTATTTCTTTGCTTTATTGCTGTTATTTAAAATTGTGAGATCTTAAAGTAGGTTAGATTTAGGTACTATAGGTATGTCAGTCAGTGCTAAAATTTACGACTTTTTGACCTTCATATCTTTATAACCGTTTGAGCTAGCTTCATGAAATTTGAGCTTCTAGATGTCCTTATGGATATAATTAAACACACGTAGTTTTATGTGTTTACGTTAGAGAGGTTTTGAGTTATAGAAGGGTCAAAAGTGGCACCAAGTGGTTCGTGTAATATTACACTTGGCGCTGGCTAGATAGTTCCTTTGCTTGAACTTGGCTTGACACGCTGCCGCGTGTGTAGATAATATTAATTTTTTTAATTTTTAAGAGTAATATAAAAACAAGGTATTAGGTATAGGTGGGCTCGGAAAGTGTACCTATACCTAATAGAAAAAAAAACCGACCAAGTGCGAGTTGGACTCGCGCACGAAGAATATAATAACGAGCAAGAAAATCACGTTTGTTGTATGGGAGCCCCCTTAAATATTTATTTTATTCTGTTTTTTGTATTTTTTGTTATAGCGGCAACAGAAATATATCATCCGTGAAAATGTCAACAGTCTAACTATCACGGTTCATGAGATATAGCCTGGTGACAGACGGACAAACAGACAGACGGACGGACAGCGGAGTCTTAACCTTAAGTAATACAGTCCCGTTTTTACTCTTTGGGCACGCAACCCTAAAAACCTTGTTACCCATTATGATATAACACCTTGAGATTTTTCATTCAAATTGTTATTTAGGTGCTTAAAACTGGGTGTCCCTTCCATCTACCTTGAATTAACCGTGGCATGGTTCTTGAACATACACAAGTAAGGCAAGGGTCAAGTGTTTGCTATGGGAATAACCAGAACGTAATTTTCGTTCAACATGATAAAACTGCTTACTGCCAGTAGCAGTAGCAGGACTCGCATCCGTCTTCCATTAGGACACTCAGATGGTGCTCACAGTGACTCTCCATGCGAAACCGTTGGTACCACATAATTCTACTATCCTACTAATATTATATAGTGAAAGCTTGGATTTTTGGATGTTTAGATGTTTGTTACTCAATCACGCTTTAACGGCTGAACCGATTTGAACGAAATTTTGCACGAAGATAGTTAGTAAATAAATATAATAACATATATGGTGCTCGAAAACACTCACACTTACTGCCTAAAATATTAAATGAATTACCTGAACATGTACAAAACTTATATGAAACTTATATGTAAAAGGCTGTAAAATAAGAAAAACTCTGATGTTGCACTTTTTAAAATGTACCTAAAATTTAACCTATATTCTGTAAACTGTAAAATAAGTTGTATAACTACCTACCCTAAATAATTACCTACTTTTAAATTAGCTAATATAAATTAGATCAGTAGTTAAGAACTCCCCATCGGCAAACAAACCTACTCAAGGTTTTGCCAAGATGGGCATTGTATTGAATTTGTAAGTAGAAATGAGAGCGTTGAGAAGTATGCTGTGTGGAGTGAAATTGAGTGATAGAGTCAGAACCAGTGTGATAAGAGATAAGTGTGGAGTGGATGGAGATATAGTCACGAAAATTGAGAACGGTATGTTAAGGTGGTTTGGGCATGTAGACAGGATGGATGAAAGAAGATTAACGAAGAGAGTGTATATAAAAGGAGTGGAAGGGCAAGTTGGAAGGGGAAGATCTAGGCGAACTTTCTCTGATCAAATTGGAGAAATGTCAAAGGCCAGGTCAAAAGTACCCTAAACCGACGAGCATGTATGGGAAATGTTATGAAGCACGCATAGTGTGTACCTATCTTTCAATAACTAACCTGGTTAGGTTAGGATTCCAAACCAATTATCTGTCGCTACAGCCTAAAATTCCTGTTTGCAGTTTCAAACAACATTCCCATTCAACACATGGTAAGCGGCCGCCAGCCGGTATTTCAGGAATTATGCTTATTTTAGCTGCACTAAAACTGTCTACTTGGAACTGCAATTACATAGCAGCTTGAATTTGCATAAAGTACGGTGTCGCGCGTAGGTATCTTTGCGTCCCGGTTGTATGAATTCTGTATGACGCGACGTAATAGGATAACACTAGTAAACTGCGTAATATTGCAGTAATATTCTAACACGATTCTCGGCCAGCAGACTTAAATGATTTATCACTGCAGACGAGCATCATCTAGCGCGCAGTCAGAACCCTCGTTCTGACACTGACACTGAGCGAAACACATTTAGGTCTACACTGCTGAATTGTTATCCTAAACTATTAAACAAGCAATATTTTTATGTATATAAATATATTATTTACAAACGTCTTAACGTATATACGAAACTTGTAAGGGTGTCACGAGCACTAGGCTACCGCTTTTTATTGCGAATGTCACACAAACGGCCAATTACGTCGCACTCGCGGCCTCACTGTGGCCTCACTTGACACGCTTGCATTTACCTCGTTGGTCCCCAATATCTACATAAATAATATTTATGGAACATAAACATACTAAGGAACACATTAATTTGGGTTCGAATTTTTTTACAACCTTAAAGATTTCCCACATAACAATTTCGAACAAGTTATTTATTCATAGTTTAAACTTTTGACAGCGAGGGTGCAAAACAAAACGGTGCCCAACTGAGGCCAGAACAAAAACAATAGCCAGACAAAATATGAATACAATGAATCTTCTGATTAATATTGTTATGTCAAAATTAATGTACGTATCATGAATTATTAAAAAAATGGGTCAAGTTACTTGTAAAGCTTTTTATTACATAAAATTAACGAAAAAGCGCAAAGCGCACGCGCGGCTGTGGCCGTCCGTGGCTTCAGTGGTACGAGTTTTCGTCCGTGTCCACAGCCGTCTTTAGGTCTCAAAAGGTTAAATATATTTAATATCTGAGTAGAGTTTAAACTCATCTTTGCCAGAGCTCCTAGAATGCGCGGCATTGGCATCTTACTGTCGACACAGCAGGAACCCTCAATCAATAAAAGGTCGGTAGTTGCATGGGTCCACAGTTTATGATATTGGCTTACCATCAGACGGGCCGTAAGATTATTTTCCATCATTGTGATATAAAACAAGTGGCATGTTACAATACCTATTTACAATATGGTTCGATTAACGATTGGGTTCCCAAAGATTATAAACACTTTTGTGAATATTACACACCAGGGTTTTGTATTATTATGTAGGTATTTAAATACGACTCTACTAGCGTTCAGAAACGTCGCAAATAATAGATTAAATATTAAGTCAGCTCATGTAATTTAAACCCCTATCAGAGGGGCTACCGCGAAACGAAAACGAACTTCGTTCGTGTATCTCCGTCTCTGTCGCACTTGCTAGTTCGAGCGACAGAGAGGGAGATACACGAACGAAGTTCGTTTTCGTTTCGCGGTAGCCGCCCTGGTACGTGATATGTGGACCTTTACCAATTCACTTTGAAAAACTATCCTATTCAATACTTTACGTGTCTATAAATTACTCGAAGTACCCCTAAAATTGTCTTCTGGCTCGTAAAATTAGTCCCGTACAATTTTATGTTTGGCAGCATCCATCCTTCCTGCAAATAGCTCTGATGAAATGTCTTTTCCTTTGCGAACATTTCAGCGATCGAGTCGACCTGGATTTACGAGTTTGTTTGTCTTAAAGCGAGCATATATAAATTGAAATAGGTAAGTAGGTACAATTATTTTACGAATTGTATTTTCTTACGTACCTACTAGCTTTTGCTCGCGACTTTGTCCACGTAAACTCCCATATCAATTCCACCCCTGATTTT
The DNA here is from genome assembly GCA_932294315.1 of Epinotia nisella. NCBI lineage: Eukaryota > Metazoa > Arthropoda > Insecta > Lepidoptera > Tortricidae > Epinotia > Epinotia nisella. Next base: position 11,584,019 of record OW028682.1, on the reverse strand, counting down.
TTCCGTTTGAGATATGTTTTGGGATAAAAAGTATTATGGTATATTATCTAGGCTCTACAATATATTGGTATACCAACGTTTATATTGAACGTTATTATACTTATGCGTGTTTGGTTGAGTATTAAAAATTCTTCACATGTAAAATATTACAGTCAAGTCGAAGGTCCGATCTATAAATTAAGAGTTTTTGAAATCAGATGAGTAGTTCCGGTGATTACCCCCTACATTACATTTACAAAGCTACAACCTCACTATCCTCCTCCTTATAAGATTAGTAGGTAAGGCTGGTGGTGCTGAAGAAGAAAAGCGCAAGCGTTACTTCAGCCCACCACTAAGGCACAAAGACGGAAGACGGAGAGGTTTTTAGTGAGTAGACTCGGGGCCCCATTACGAGGAAGTCCCACATATCCACACGGGTCCGTCACCACACCCGGGTGGAATGCGTAACGCATTTTTCCTCTCCTAAAAAAAAAGGTACATAATTATGTAATTACAATACAATACTTTATTGACATAAGTTACAGGTCACTTGGCATGTTATAAACACTTTAAATTAAACTTATCAAATTTAGATTGAACTAAAATACGTTATTTAAAAATTAAAAAAAAACCGAACAAGTGCGAGTCGGACTGGCCCACCAAGGGATCAGTACAAAATTTTAAATGTATAGCTTTACGATTTTTCCCTGTACTTGTAGTAGGTATAAGACGATATTAAATTACTTGCCAAATTTCATAAGTCTGGGTCAACGGAAAGTACCCTATAAATTTTGATTCCCTTGAGTGATAAACGGCCGTATCTTATTTTACGTTAACTTAGAAGTTTGATTTTTTCGCAACTTCAAGGCCGGCTCGGCCGGTCGCGACGGCTACCCTCGCTCGCATATTTATTTGTAGTGCAAGACACTACAGTATAATAAATAAATAAATAAATATTTTGCGGACAATCTTACACAAATCGACCTAGTCCCAAACTAAGCAAAGCTTGTACTATGGGTACTAGACGACGACGTAATGTATGTGTATTGTATATTAAGTTTATTTCTTCATAGATATCGTCCCTTGGATCTCAGGGTAAGTTACTTACCCTGAGACCCAAGGGCGAAACATCACACATACATAATAATATGCTCTAATAGTAGTTTTCGGTTTATGAAGGTAAAATACATAATTGCTCACTGGCGTTTTTTCCTGAGTACATTTTTCTCAATAATCAACATTAACTTAACTATATATTACTGGCTGTACTTTACTTTACTAAGATTCCTAGATGGTGGTACACATATGAATATTGACCGAGGATAGCTCCTCAATGTATTTTGCTGTTCATGCAGTTAGTCTTCTTGATTTGTACGTGCCGTCTAGACTAGACACGGAACCCGGCACCGGGGACGATTCTACAACCTTGGATTGCTTGCCCAGGTATTGGTGTTGATATCAAAAATACCACTGGCAATAACAGTTAATCTAAAAAAAATATTTTTGTCATGTAATTAATGTTCATAAATTGATATGTCATTGGTGAACAAGTTGGATAAGTCTAATATCTTAAAAAACAATGCTAGCGTTAATAAATTCGGAAACAATGTCCAAAATCACATTTTGATCATGTTTTAAAACAAACTTCAGCACAAAACTGGATTTTTAGAATTTAAGTTAAACTTTTTTTTGATATTTTACTTGAGTATAAGTCATGTGTACGCATGTAGATAATGTAGATAGTCTTATACCTATCATTAAAACTATGATGATATTTTCATTTTTGTTACCATAATCTGAAAGATCGCATGAAATTATGCTAAAATCAAGTTAATTACTTTATCTTCAATTATTAAGATCAACGAAAAAATGGATTTAAGAGAAAGTGTCAAACTTTAAAAGTGCCGCCCTGAAAAATGTTGATTTTGGAGTGTTCAACTTATTCCCATCATGTACGGATATATCCGTTTAAATAGTTGAAGTAAAGTAAATAAAACAATTCCAGTTAATCCACAACAACTCGGACTAATGAACGTCACAATAAACAAAACGAATGGAATAAAATAACTTACAGACCGCACGTAAACACAAACAGTATCCATTAATTTGTTGGGATGTAAGCAAAATGGCAATAACATCAAACGTATGGACTACCACTTGCTCTTTTTGGTGGGTAACAATTCTATAACCATTATCAACGTGCAATCTTTCTTTACGTCTGCTCTACTGCTGATTGAAAAAGATAGCTTGAAATTCAAGGTATCTTTTTTCAAGGTGTCTTCCAGTCAGTTAAAGGAAGACGAAGAAGACTAAGCTATAAAAACGCCAGTAACTTTCATTTTATTATGAGAGTTTTTAGACTGTGATATGTCTACGCTTGTTTGTGCTGATAATAATTTACTTTAAAAACAAAGTTTTAACCGACTTCAATTTAGTACTCCGCCAAGCCACATGATCATTTCCTTTCCACTTTACCACATGGACTGCTTTCCGAAAGTAAATACGTTGATTATTACAGACGACAACCATATCACTGTATGTGGGCCGATAGTATTTGAGGAGTTCCGTCGATTTGGCACACTTGACATTTAATACTTCATTAGTTGCTATTTCAACGGAACCATAATATCAGAATCAGTAACGTAATTTTACAGTTTTAAGTACGAGTTCCATAAATCATCTGTGGTCTTCATCATCCGTTCCACTTCACCAAATTTGTGATTTTCGGGTGTAAATACACTAGTTATAATAGAAAATACCGAAATTACTACATGCGTGCCTTCTCTATTTGAGGAGTTCCCTCAATTCCTCATGGTTCCCATCATCCAACTGAAGTTTTGATAACAATGGGACCAATCTGGAAGCATATACTTTCAAATAAAAAAATAATTGTACGAATCGGTTCATAAATGACGGAGTTCTGAGGTAACAAACATTAAAAAAAATACAACCGAATTGAGAACCTCCTCCTTTTTTTTGAAGTCGGTTAAAAATTCATCTAACAAAAAAAAATTGTATATTATTTCTTGACAATAGCAGAAGAAAAGGCTAACCTAGCATTTTTCAACAACTTAACGAATTTTGACATTTAAGTAAAACATTCCTTTGTAAAAGACTGTAGGTTAGGTACACTTAGAGGCTGCAATATTGGATGGTTTTCAATTCCGCAACTGATTTTCAAAATTGGCCCTCAATTCCGGAATTCCGGAACTGATTCCGGAATTAGGATTAACCTATTTGTAATCCAATTTAACATATTATTATCGTTTTATAGTCAATAAATATTAACTTCAAATAAGGTAGAGTACCTACTGTTTAATTTAAAAAAATAAGTACTGAGGTCAATTGATTGTTTGGTTGGGCGGATGTTGTTATATAGACTAATATGAATCATAATCTTTTAGCTTTATTTGGCCGTAGATACTGCTTTTTACTGCTGAAAGCGTCGCGGGTGCCTTGAGGATCTTGAGGTGACTGACATAGTCAGACAATTTTCGCGGTGAATGTGCGGCCACACCATCCCACCGACATGGTTGTATCGTATGGCGGCTGGTGGTCTTAGCGTCGAGTTTTGCGCGCCATTTTGCTTCAAAATCGTTCATGCGTGTGATTATAGTTTGCCTCTGTTCTGCTCGGCCATCAGCTAATGACTCCCAGGTCTAAGTTGGCCCTCTTCATGCACATCTTTGTACTGCAAATACTGGCCATCTTGTTTTCTCTTGTCATGCGCTCCGTTACCCTGGTATCAAACACGGGAGTAATTTCCACGACTACACCAACGCACCTTTCGCCTCATTAGATATCTATATACCAGTGACATTAACTCGCCTGAGAATTTCCATGTTCCTGACACGGTCAAACCAGTAAATTCCCAGAAAGTCGCGGAGGCATCTAGAATTGAAACTATATAATAAGTGAATATGCTTGCCATAAAGGTACCACTTTTCGGAAGCTTAGAAAATATTGGGAGAAAGAAATGTTTAAATAGTTAATTTACTATTTTAAAAACCGCAAAGATAATGCTTTAATTACATTTGTGTTAACTTAGGATGATCACATGGTAATCAGTCAGAAACTTAATTAAAATATTTAAGTTCAGAAAAAGAATCCCCATAAAGTCACGGAGGCATCGAAAATGGAAACTATCTAATAAGCGAATATATGCTTGCGCTATGCACCCCTTTTCGTAGGCATAGAAAAGATTCGGCAGAAAAATGTGTCTACATATGTATATAATTTACAATTTAAATCAAGTTTGAGTTAAATTTAAGATAATGATCACAGGATTTAACTTTAAAATAGGCCAATGAATACTTCCACAGCACAAAAATTCATTCTCCCCAGCTTGACCCCACATTTATATACTAGATTTGTGGAGACAGACAGCGGAAAATAAATAACTTATGACATTATTAATTTACTAACATCTAATTTCATTACTATTTAATTGTAATTGGGAATAATCCTCGAATTGATGATGGTAAAGCAAAAATTGAAACAGGATTCTCATCATTCTCAAGAGACGTACCTATGATAATTCCCCTTTGACTATCTAGTTTTATGGTACCTAAACTATGAAATGGTCATAAAATTATGGAAATACATAAAATTCAGCTCCGGAATGTCCGATAATTCTGATGATATGATTCCGATACGATATATATTTTTTAATTTATTCAATACAATTTTTTATAAATAGTTACAGTGTTGCACATAAAAGCCACTAGCCATTTGATTCCGGAATTGTAATTAAGGAAAAATTGCCCTAAATTCCGGAATTCTGGAATTCCAGCCCTAGTCACGCTCATTGTCGCTTGTCGTGGCGCATCTTTAATGTAAAGGAAAAATAGTATACAGCTACTTTTCTGTGTGTGAATGATATGGATACTCGTACCTAATCATGTACAAAAGTAAATAACTATCCATACAACTCGTTTGTCTTTGGTATGGTAGGTTAATTGCTTGTTCCTCGTCAAGCATGGGGATTGCGTATGATTTAGGACACTTCCAACTTGCCCGGTGGTTAATTCCACAATTAGCGTTCCAATTTCAAATTGTGATTGCAGCAGTACTGGTTATTATTATATGTATTTTGATTTGATATTGTAAAGTTTGTTAGTTTGCAGGTTTGTGAGTTTGTATTTAGGAAGCCAATCTGCAGAGCTACACATACGATTAAAAAAAAAACTCTCATCAGTTATACAGGGTGCAGGTACCTACGTATTATGCAAAAGGCGCAGTGAGGGACAATCCGAAACTACAAAAGACACAGAAATTTGCTCTTAGGAGTCACAAAACCGATTTAAGAAAAAATAAAAACTTCATTTAAAGATTTTCAAAAACACGACCGGGAATCGAACCAGGTCAAATCTGTCTTAAAATCAGAGTTTGTTTTTTCCGTAAATTAATGAGTAGTACTGAACAAATCACAGGAAAATGCCGTATTTTTTAAACCGACTTCAAAAAAGAAGGAGGTTATAAATGTTCCACTGTATGTTTTTTGTATGTTCGCCGATTTCTTCGTCAATTGTACATATATTTTTTTTTACCTCTGAGTAGGTCCTATTGTCACGAAGTCAGGATCCGATGATGGGATCCCAGGGAAATCGAGGGCAACCCTCAAATTTTACGAGCACTTATCACGTGTTCCATGTATTTTCAAAGCTCTTCAAGTATTTGCGTCAGGTAATCATCACTTCATGTTGTTGGTGGGCTGATTATGGAAGGTAGAACTCCTCAACGGTTAGGAGTTCGAGGATATTTTTTGAAATTTTATAGATACGTATAGACCCTTAATTTGATTCCGGAATTGTAATTAAGGAAAAATTGCCCTATATTCCGGAATTCTGGAATTCCAGCCCTAGTCACGCTCATTGTCGCTTGTCGTGGCGCATCTTTAATGTAAAGGAAAAATAGTATACAGCTACTTTTCTGTGTGTGAATGATATGGATACTCGTACCTAATCATGTACAAAAGTAAATAACTATCCATACAACTCGTTTGTCTTTGGTATGGTAGGTTAATTGCTTGTTCCTCGTCAAGCATGGGGATTGCGTATGATTTAGGACACTTCCAACTTGCCCGGTGGTTAATTCCACAATTAGCGTTCCAATTTCAAATTGTGATTGCAGCAGTACTGGTTATTATTATATGTATTTTGATTTGATATTGTAAAGTTTGTTAGTTTGCAGGTTTGTGAGTTTGTTAGTTTGTATTTAGGAAGCCAATCTGCAGAGCTACACATACGATTAAAAAAAAATCTCTCATCAGTTATACAGGGTGCAGGTACCTACGTATTATGCAAAAGGCGCAGTGAGGGACAATCCGAAACTACAAAAGACACAGAAATTTGCTCTTAGGAGTCACAAAACCGATTTAAGAAAAAATAAAAACTTCATTTAAAGATTTTCAAAAACACGACCGGGAATCGAACCAGGTCAAATCTGTCTTAAAATCAGAGTTTGTTTTTTCCGTAAATTAATGAGTAGTACTGAACAAATCACAGGAAAATGCCGTATTTTTTAAACCGACTTCAAAAAAGAAGGAGGTTATAAATGTTCCACTGTATGTTTTTTGTATGTTCGCCGATTTCTTCGTCAATTGTACATATATTTTTTTTTACCTCTGAGTAGGTCCTATTGTCACGAAGTCAGGATCCGATGATGGGATCCCAGGGAAATCGAGGGCAACCCTCAAATTTTACGAGCACTTATCACGTGTTCCATGTATTTTCAAAGCTCTTCAAGTATTTGCGTCAGGTAATCATCACTTCATGTTGTTGGTGGGCTGATTATGGAAGGTAGAACTCCTCAACGGTTAGGAGTTCGAGGATATTTTTTGAAATTTTATAGATACGTATAGACCCTTAATCGTATTCTTTCAAGTTATTCAGGTGAGCACAAGTCAGGATCTGATGATGGGATCCCAGGGAAATTTTGGTGCAGTAGAACTGATGATGAACCACAGATGACTTATGGAATTCCTCAAGGATGCGAAGTACGTCAAAGATTCTGACATGATTCCGTTGAAGTAGGAACGAATAAAGTGTCGATTCTGAGATTCTTGAGAAATCGACGGAACTCCTCAAATATTAACACCACACATATAGCGACTTGGGTTTTTTTCTGTATTAATCAACGCATTTGGTCTCGGAAAGCAGTTTACGTGGTAAATCAGAAAGGAAATGTGGAAAACTTCATGTGTACCTACCTATGTAGCTTGGAGAAGTATTGAATTGAAGTTGGTTTAAACTTTGTTTTTAAATTAATTATATAGTTGTATTATTACCTATATTCTCAAAGCTATCAGTTAAGGTTTCGTTTACGAATGTCCATGAAGTGCCCTGGCTTGCCATCACAAGCCATTCAAAATACTACCAAGTATACTTGCCAGTGGGACGAGTGCAATATGCAAGTAACGTGTTGCTATCTCAATTCCACGCAAAATTCGTTACGGGATGTAGCAGATTTCACCGCTAGATGTAGCTTTGAGTGTATGTTCTAACATAAATATAATCCTACTAATATTGTAAATGCTAAAGTTTGGATGTTTGGATGATTAGATGTTTGAGTGTTAAAATGTTTGGATAAACGTTATTCAATCATGATTAACGGCTCAACCGATTTGGATGAAATTTTACACGAAGATAGTTAATAGCCTGGATTAAAATATAGGATACCTAGTTTTTATCCCGGATCCACGCAGACGAAGTCGGAAGCTAGTAAAATATATATGATGCCAATACGTCTAAACCTCGGTTCAAAAATAAGGCCAAGCATTTCCGGATCATAAATTTAATACGATAAAACAGTCCAAAAATTATAATTACAAAATCATTATAAATGTAACAAAATCATAGAAGCATCTTGAAGACCGAGTGGATGCGACTTATGTAGTGTCGCACGGGGCAAAAACTCTCGCCAATACGTCAAGAATTCTTTCCAAAACTAAGCCATGCATTTACGTGTCTAAGTTTTTATACAACGCTAAAATAATCCAAAAAATATAATAAAAATATAATTATAAATGTAAAAAAAAACATTATGAATCGAAATCTTGAAGGCCGAGTGGATGCGTCTTCTTGTAGTGTCGCACGGGCGCCTGCGCGCGCGGCAGTATCGACGCGCGCCGCCCGCTTGTCGGCGCTGGCGCCGTCGCCTCCGGCCGCGCACCCGGGATCACGGAGAACCGTCTGTAACAATAGCAAGAATACCTTTTTTTTGGATTATGTGGTAATTCTAAACACTAAAAATTACACTGTGGCATGCGGAGGATTCCAGAATCGCAAACTGAACGCATTGGACGCCCGCCGTTAGAAGGTTAGTATCAAGAAGGCCATTTATATATAATGTAAACATCAGGGTTGGGCCGAGAATGCTCCCCTGGGGCACGCCTAAGTTTACAGGAAGCTGATTGCTGATACATTCTCCTATTTTCACTGATTGTCGCTTGTTTGTCAAGTAGCTACCAAACCAGTCTAAGGGAGTGCTTCTTACTCCTACGGCTTCCAGTTTTCTTAACCCTTTTCCAGGCCGACAGTTGGAAAATGACAATGGGATGTCAGTCTTATTCATTGACATTAAGTTATTATGTTTGACAAGCAGTATGTGGTCAATATAACGCCTCTGCCTGGAAAAGGGTTAAGAGTATGGGGCGCCCCTAATGTCTTGCCACATTTGGCTCACCCTAGAGCGAAAAATATGTTCGTATCGCCTTCCTTGGGGTTTTAAGCAACCTCGGCCCGTGCCTCACAGAACACTCGCGTCCCCGATACCTCCTTTAAAGGCCTTCTACGACAAGAATACCACTACTTTACCTACAGTTCTAGGTCTAGGATAAAGTATAGATGCCTTCAAAGCAAGAGTTAATAGGGTATATAACCAGTGAGCTTCATCATAAGCCTTGTCGTCACCTACCAGCAACAAAGCAGACCTTTTTAAACACTATTGTGGTAATAAGCCTTCGCGCAAACGCTCCGGCTAGGTATGGAAGCTCCCTGCCAAGGTTTTCCCGAGAGACTATATATGGGGTTATTCAAGAAAGGTGTGTACAGATTTTAAATGGTCGGAAATTTGCATGTGAATCACCGCAGGCGTTCATATGCTACTGTAACTACTTGCCAGCATCAGGAAATCTTTCTTAATTCCTAATGTAGTGTTGTGTGAATATATTCACTCTTCATTAGTTCAGGTCATTCAGGATATCAAAATTCAAATTCAGATTTCTTAAGAATAATGTTGTAAACTCTGACAAACATCATGTAACAGTTTTTGTTGTACAAGGCTGTCTTAAAAACTGGTTGCTTATTCTTGGACAAATCCCTGTTGCGTAAACGTGTCAATGTAAGGACATTAAGCTTTTTGAAAAGCGGTCTACAAGATATTTATTTACTTCTTGTATCATGTTGTTAACAAAGGTCTTGGTATTTGAGATCCAACTCCACAGATAGCACAAATACTCACAAAACCGTTGTATTCGTGCTCTCTGTGGAGCTGTGCTACTCGTGTTTTCCTTTACAATCCACAGCTAGAGATGCTTGATTAGTCCTTTAATTAGAAAATTGACCCCAATGTGTCCTATCTACATTCAATATTAATTTATTGTTATCTAACCATTTTTTGATTTCATTAACTGCATTACTTACTATTATTTAAAATATCAAAATATTCCTATTATCGGCTATAATAATTGATAAGTCATCAGCATTCATAATAATTTGATTCGATGTCATCTGAGGAATGTCATTTACATAGAGTACCAAAAGTAACGGTCCCAGAACGCTACCCTGGGGCACGCCCTTTTGTGTATTATGAAACGTCGATCTATACTATGTCAATTCATTTTTATTGTTAAGTCTACTAACTTCTACACATTGGCTTCTATTTGATAAGTATGTCTGTATCCAGTTATAAGCACCGCCCCAGAAACCAGCATAATTGTAACATGTTTCCAGTAATATCGTGTGATCAAGGAGGCCGAATGCTTTTGACATATCGAAGAATACAGCTACTACAGAATTATTCTTATCAATATTTTCGGTGACGCTCTGTAGTAATGAATATGCAGCATGTGTTGTCGATCTGCCCTTCATGAATCCGTACTGTTCCTTCAGCAAAATGTTATTTTTGGCAATAAAACTGACGATCCTATCTCTCATACTCTTCTCAAATATAGTCATCGTTCCTATGTTTAACAAATCAAAGCTTTAGATTGGGACCCATGGCACATCCGTCAACATGAGTTACATCAAGACATGCTGGAGAGATTAAAGCAGTTGAATATAGCGGACCTGGATACCCCTGGCGATGCATATCTCGGCTACGGTCAATTTAATCCACTGCTTTCGCACCATAGAATACGAGATGTTCCGTATATTGAAAAAAAACCGCAGGTTACTTCTTATACAAATTTAACCAAGAAATAAACGAATTTCTGATTCTGATTCTGCTTGCTACTGACCCATTCCCTCCAATTGTTAAAAATAGACAACATGGTTGCTATACATGGCGTTACTGCTATAAATAAACATAATGAATGTGTACACTCCTGAAAATGTTGCTGTAACTAATGCGTAGTAAACTAGTAGGTTGTAATGCGAAGTTTACTAATTAGGTAAGTGGTTATATTGCCCAGAAGTGTAACCACAATAAAAATAAAAGTTCACCACTTCCTATAACTACAATCATACATAAAAACTCAACCTTATTCCTTTCCAAATGTCAGGTTGGAATTTCTCGTAACGTGATTTAATTGTTACCTAAACAGACACGCCCTCGTAATATTTGAAATTAATAAATCTCGAAAGATAAGACATCGGAGCATTTTTTAATGAATTAATATTTTTATACAAACGGAGAGTTGGAAAAAGCGTTAAATTGATACTGACGTTATAAATAGACGCTGAATTTTTTCAACAAATTCAGCATGTATAAAGTTCCAACCTAGCGGAACAAACTTTGCTAAGTATGCAATAAACTGAATTTCTTCCGAGTTCCTCGTAAATACTTGATTTTGAAGTTATTGGTGTTCCTCGATAATTTATTGTAAAAAGCTCCCCGTTAAACTTTGATGCCATAATTTTCTCAAACTTACAAGCGATTATACGACTGTCGCAGCAGCGAAAGGTTTTTCATTTTACCGTTACTCCGGCAAAGTTGGGAAAGGATTGAAATGAAGAATTCCACATTTTTACTTAAAAAATACAAGATAAGAAATTGGGGCTGGCATATTGCATCATTTCGTCGCAGTTAACTATTTAGTTCATCTTTAACCATGCGACAAAAGGCGACTGAGTAGGTACTTATTTATAATATCTAGTTCAAACGGTTTCGATAATGTTCTTTCATTTTGCTTGTAATATAGTTGTGTCGATTTGCGATACTTATTTTATTTATTTATTTATATTTGGAGAACCAACAGCTACAGAAACACAATGATATTATAGATAGAATACAAAAAGCCAATTACAGGTTCCCACCGATAGCATCAAAGTAAGTAAACATTTGTGAGATCACTATTTTTACGTTGATGAGATTTCCTAGGGGTTACAAAGTGCGGAAACTTATTTATTAATTTAACTAAACTATTATACCAACATCATAAGGGTAGTGACACAGTACGATGAACTTAAAGCTATAGGCTACGCTCACTCAAAGAAATTCCTCGTCAGTTTACGCCTCACAGCAGGAATATTACTATTAAATATGTCAATATCAAGGTCTTTAGTTAGCTCATTAACTTTTTTACAGCCACGAATTAGAAAATTGTTCTGCCTGTAATTACGCGGGGCAAAGGTAAAATAGTGAGAGGGGGATAATGTCTTTTAGTTCTAGACGGAATATTGAATGATAGTTGTTATTTGCTCTTTTCATGTTATATTAAGTGTCAATTCTTACTTATGTAAATATTCCGTCTCCGTATTTGTAAATAGTATCATCATCATCATATCAGCCCAAAGACGTCCACTGCTGAACATAGGCCTCCCCCAAAGAGTAAGTGTAAATAGTATGTTCTGCTGTAAATATCCAGAACGCGTGTGTGTTTTTCACCGTCGGTGGCCTGCTGCCTACATATGTGTAAGTTATACCTGGCTACAGGAACCGCGGACATTTTTGTGAAAAGGTGTTCAGCAGCAGACTTCATGTCGTCGTCCTGCATGAGGTTCACCATATCCTTCTCTCGCTTCGACAGAGGTTCTTCGTCGACCAGTATTTCTCCTTCGGTTGACACGTTAGCACACTACAAATAAGTACATTTTACTTTAATAAAATAAAGGGATTTTGTCCGTAAATTTGACGGGTTACGACGGCCAAAGTGATATTTTTAATATATTTTTAACATAACAGCTCTATATAAATGACAATCGCATCAAAATTGAATTAACAGTTTCCAAGTTAAATGCTAGACAGACGCAGCACTGGACTTTGTTTTCTAATATGAAATACAATGAAATGTAATTTATATATATATATTATATATAACATTGATAAAATATTGCTCATTCTAATTAGTAAGTAATATTATCATAATGTTTATCAATTTATTTTATTTAAATTGCATTTTATATTCTTTATCCAAAAAGTCAAATAACTGTCAATTTTAAGACCTTATCTCATTAACATAAGGCTCATTTTAGTAAGACTCTACAATTTTGGTGAAATTAAGCAATTTTGGTATTTATCAAAAAGCCACCAAAACTCATTACTAATCAACCCCTTTCTTCACGCTTACGTAAACTTTATATGATGAAATAGAACCCATAATCATATCTAACATAAATAAAAACCAATTTTGAACCACCATAATTAAGCATATATGCGAGACAGCCAACTCCCACACAATATAACACGTCTGTCATGGCCTATGGCTGAAATGAAACTAAACCAATAAGTAACGCTAAAGCCTTTGTCTCATTGCGTTCCGTTCGATTGTAAAATCATTTTCCATTTATTCCACCAAAATTATATTTTTTCTCAGGAAAATTTCTTTATACTGGTATTCGCTTTAATTTACATACGAAAAAAAAAAACATTTTTTTTTAAATACGTTGACTAATATATATAAGACGAATAAATGCTACTTTACTTAAGGGATGGATAGTTTCTTTGTATTACGGCCTTTTGATACAAGAAACAAGTGCAGGACAAGTCACCATAATTAAATTTTGGGCAGTTAATATTTTGCCCCCTCCCCCACCTGCCCGTACCTCGCCCTTGATTATTTCATAATTTGTCCATATGTTCGTTACTATAGTTATTGTTATTATCATTTTTATGTGTAACTTTTATATGTATAGTTAGTGTCAGTGTATCCTAAATTCCGCAGTGTCTTAGTGTAAATACTGTAATGCTGTGTAATAAGTTGAATAAATAAATAAATAACAAAATACTTCTTTTGCATCTTTTGGTTAGAACGTTGGTTGAATTACCCCACTACTGACACTAAAACTAATAAACTGTATAAAATTGGTTTTACTTTTTTTTCGTAAGGCCATGTATGTATACAAAACTAGGACTTTAAGGTTACGAACAGGAACACAGAAACGTTAGTTAGTATATCGAGTAGTACAACCTAGCCTTTCAGTCCAGAAACGCAGTTTTTGACATTAAGTCATCTTTGTTATGCGGAAAATGTAATGTTCAGCCATTGATCTGTTTTACTCTAGTAAAGACGTCGTTGTATCCAAAGGCGCGTTCCATAGAAGTGCCTTCAAGTTGCATAGCGCGGGCATCTGGTCTATTGTTCTGTAGGTCATGGCACTGCGCTTTGGTTTGAAACCCGCGCTTGTGAATTAAACCAAATGGCTTTTGGCATAAAGTTGATTGTTTATCTTAGAGATATCTTACCGTGTCAAAAAACTCAGAGACGTCGCCGTATCCGAAAGCGCGGGCCATAGAAGCGCCCTCAAGCAACGCCGCGCGGGCATCTGGTCTGTTGTTCTGCAAGACGTGGCATCGCGCCAGAGCGAACGTGGCGTTCAGTAGCCACACGTTTTGGCTTGAAGCTCGCGCTTCTAAATTGAATATAGGATTATTGGAATAAGGTAAAATTTATATGTGAAGTAATAGGTGTCGGACGACAAGTACTACTTTGTCCGACTACTTTTTCTTAGGTATTCGTACCTAAGAGTGGCATATGTTTTTTTTTTCAATTTTCAATTGAAAATTATTGGGATCATGGTATTAGATAAGCAATGAAAGACTCTACAAACCTGCTTGACACTTCATAGAATAGTAGCGTGCTTTTTGAGCCTGTTTAGTGTCGGCATACAGGCGGGCTAGCTCATGCAGAATGTAGCAACGTTCGGAGGACCGCTCGGCGAGGGACTGGGCACGTTCCAGTTTGCGCATGCGAACCCTGTCAAACAGGGTACTTTAACATACCACAATCTCAATTTATCTTCTATAGTTAGGTTGTCTAAAAAGCGAGCTGTAGCGGTAAGGCACGCGACTTTAAATCTGGAGGCTGTGAATTTGAACCCCGGCCAGGCGCGGCTCACTCCGCGATGTAGTTTATTGCTACAAGTACATGCCGTTGACCTGCCTTACGGGGACTATTCAGTGGCTGCCACGCTGTGCGTCGGATTGATCGCACGCGCACGCTACTAATCGTAAATATATCGCGCGTAAATATATCGCAAGTGGACGTGCCGCATTCGTCTGTTTGTGTGTTGCATTGTTTCTGTTGAAATGAATAAAAAGACACCTACAAGAAAGAAAGAAAGAAAGATACATTTATTCACAAACACACAGGAAACAGATGTTAAAAGATATTGTATATCGCAGCCAATGATAAATATTCGAATCACGCGTTTTTTTTTTCTTCCGGCACGCCCGAAATGAACATAATAGATAATAAGTAGCTACTGAATAATAATGAAAGAGATATTATAGGTGTATCTACTTCCATATATAACACTGTAGGTATGAATCAAGTAATACTCAGAACATTTTTTATATGGTTTATTATTTTGTTACTATCCCTATTTTTCTATTCGTTACGTTGCATGGTAACGTAACGTATTCGTTGCATTATTTTATTTTATTATAAATAAATAAATAAAATAAATAAATCTTTATTGTTAAAAAAATATACATTTTATACATACTTAAAATGTTAAAAAATGAAGCAACAAGATTTTGCATTACTGTGGGTTGCAGCAAAGCCAATAAAATATGGCCTGGTGGTCTTGGTGTACCTACCTATTCAATTCGTCCAAATTGTGAGATTTATTATTTTAGAGATAAATACTCGTAATGAATTAATATATTTTTCTCCAATATGCTCTGAAATGTGCGCCTTACTGTAGCAAAAATAGTACGTGAACTTCCTCGATACTGACAAGCGCAAATTTAAAATGTTAAGTCATTATTGTACAATTTTAGCGGCCAGGGAAATGTATGAAATTCCTTTACTGTATACTTTTTTACCTTTTAATCATATGTTTTGACCAAGACAAATCACTACAAACAGCCAAATGCTCGTAAGTTTAAAGGCCTAGCAATTTATCATAACAACTTGCTATAGTTAGACTGGTTAAAAGTTTGATATTTTTGAATTGTCATAGACAAAACGATTACTTTTGCAAGAGATCGAAGTGACGTTTTAAAAAATGTCTCAAATAGTATTAACTAAAGAAATTAAAATATTTTCGAAATAATATTCAAAACGAACTTAAATGCGTTTAGATTTCAATCCCGTTTAATCTTTAATAATTTTAATTGCATAAAACATAAAATTGTAATCGATTCTAATGTTTTTTTTTTTAAGTGAATCAATTGAAACGTGTACCTACATACTTTAAAAAAATAAGTTGGGCGGGAACATGATAGGTTACATACTACTCGCTGTTTTAAAATTATTGAAAATATTATTTGATTTCCTCGCATTTATGGAGAAAAGCACTATATCTGCCTCGGCGGGAATGGCTCGCCGATTCGTCTCTATTGTCGGTCGGATTCAGCTTCGCTTCATCCGACAAAATCAACTCATCCACGAATTGCTATTTCCCGGCCTCTGCAGTAATGTAACGATGAAGTGATATGATCGTAAATAAAGTGACGATGAGTTAGGTGGGTAGGCCCCCCACAAGGTGGACTGATGACCTGGTAAAGGTCGCGGGAGTCCGCTGGATGCGGGTGGCACAGGACCGGTCAATTTGGAACTCTCTGGGGGAGGCCTATGTCCAGCAGTGGACGTCTTTCGGCTGATATGATGATGATGATGATGATGATGAGTTAGGTTGTCTGAAGGTCCATTCACCATCCAAGATCCCTTAACATGTCAATCTGTTTCGCAATACTAACGTGCTAGAACAAGGGGGATAATCCGAATTGAGTTTTGAAGACAATTTCCGCAACAAAACGCTACGAGGAAACAATGCTATATCGGGTACGCCGCGCGTGGCAAGCTGGTAGTGAATGTGTTAACAAACAGTCCAAGGCGTAATTTTATTGTTATTTCTAGGCTGTAATTGAATAATTATGATCTTTGCTATATAATATATATGAAATATTATATACCATCTATTTAATTTTCGAACTCATTACTCCTATTAGACGTTCGTATCTTACATCGTACCTACACGTAATTATTTAGATTTAACGGCTGGCATCTGAGCGCTTGGCCGATCGTTTTAACTATATTAATCTTCTATCAAAAACTGTTATCTACTAAAGTATTTACTACACAGTGATATAATATAACTGAGCAAGGTGTTATGCTCATACACAATACCGCATTGATTGACGCTAAGTGATAAGAGACGCGAACCTAAATCTGACAATGACCCATGCAGCTACGTTCAAATAAGTTTTATTAGTACTATTCATCAATTTCTTTGACTAGTTTTTTAAAATGTTCTTTTCTGTTTTACATTAATTTAAGACGAATAGCAAAATACTTAGTGGAGGACAGAGCCTTCAAAATATCAATTAATTTAAGTATTTTATCTCTGCCTATATCGGATGAAGCCGAGATTCTATATAATTAACGGAAGTGGTTTTAAAATCTAGAATATAAATTATCCTTGTTTGTAGACCTTTTGTTGCTCTTACGGGCCGGTATGTTCGCCTGGTGACAAGCCCTTATTAATCATTAAGTAAATAAAAAATGGAATAGAATAAATTTCTTTATTGAAACTGTTTAATACGTTGAAGAGGAATTCGTTTTTGTAGGTATATCAAATTCAGTTACCAAAAAGAATCTTCAGTTTAAAACATAATAGATACCTACCTATTTGTGTGCATTTAATCCCATTCACCAACAAAATGCTAGTAGTTTTTTTTTGAAATAATTTAAAAAAAACCGGACAACTCGCGTGGTGAAGGTTCCGTAAAATATTGATAATTTTCCAGTTACTTTGAATACTCAAACTTCTTATAGGTTTTCCTGTAACCTTTAGGCAAGAAACTATTTTTCATATTTTTTCAGAATTTTAAGCCTAGTAGTTTCGGAGATAGGGGGGGGGGGGTCAATTTTCGTCTTTTTTCCTAAATTACTTCAAATCTGTTTTTGCTAAAATATATATCTGAGATGCTTCTAACAACCCCTTTCATTTGATATGTCATTCCGAATCTTTTTTTTTTAATTTTCCAGTTTACGCCACAAAAGTGGCCCTTTGTCAGAATTTATTAATTTACTTTAGGTACCTACGCGATCATCTTTGAGTCACCAATTTACATATATTATATGTACCAAATTTCAACTCAATCGGTCCAGTAGTTTCGGAGCAAATCGGCTGTGACAGACGGACAGACAGACGCACGAGTGATCCTATAAGGGTTCCTTTTTTTCCTTTTGAGGAACGGAACCCTAAAAAACCATGCAACCCTAGGGATGTCAAGTTTCCCTCACCGATAGTAATAGTAGGTACTACCATTAAAATTATATCATTTAAAATAAAAAAAACCCTGCTTTCTTTTTACGCCAGAACTGTAGATATTGATCAAGGATACTAAATAGGATCAAGTAGAAAAATCAAGGCATGCCAGCGAGTGCTTTGCGGGCTCCCATCGCGATGGGAATGGCCATAGCCACCGGTTAATCGTATAAAGGGTGGATTAAGAACGTTTTATTGGTTTAATGGTAAACTAATACAATGTATCCAGGTATCTAATCTGCTTATTTATGTTTCTTTGTAGCGTGTTATATTTTTGCAATGTTAATGGACACAAAAAGGTTATTTAATCATTTACAAAGGACATGATTGTGACCTAAGTACTATCGCTCAAAGGTACGGGTTCACACTTTCTTTTCAAAATCGTCTGCACACGCATAGCGGACGTTCGAAAATGATCATAGAGGCGTGAACCCGTACCCTTGGGCGATAGTACCTATATTGTTTTCGTATAGTGTTTTTAAAGGTTCGTCATTGTTTGAACTTATAACGGCATATACATTTAATAAAGTGATAGATAACCTTTTAATTCTCGAACAGGACGCTGGAGTAGAACATGCGGTTTTTGCGGTTCAGGAGTTATTTTTTTCGTTATAAAAAAGTGTATCACTTACACTAAAAACAGAGTCTTTCACGTCCTGTAAAAAATGTTTTTAAAGAGATAAAAAAACTTACAAATTGCGAAGAATGATTTAATTATTAATGTTAAAAATGTCCTGTAGGTAAACAACTCCAGTTTAGAGTTAAATTAAAACGTTAAACGGCGAGAGTTCCCAACTTTGCGCAATTTCTTAATTTTTTATCTGAGACACATTTTTATACAAAGTTTTTAAGGTAGTTAAGTTTAAAGGTAGGTACATTTTTAAATTAATATTTCACTGCCAATGGCTGCTACTTCAAAATATGATTATTTTCTCCTAATCGAAAACAATTTGCTACCTAAATAACTATGGCATTTCATAATATTGATATAACTTACCTACACACGTAATTTTAGTCAACGTATGATGGAAAATGTTTTACCTAAATTCATACCTTGTCCATAAACGTACATCTAAAAATAGGTTCTCTAAATTATTGCCGAAAATTTTATTGCCGATTATCAGTTCTAAACAAATTTAATATAATAATATAATAATTAATATCTATCTATTAATATAATAATAATAATATTTAATAAAATAATATAATAATTAATATCTATCTATTAATATAATAATAATAATATTTAATAAAATAATATAATAATTATAAAGTGGGTAAGCGCAACCGCTCAATTGTTTTTATGACAATATACTTTTCGAGTACATATAAACGGAAACATGACCGTTGGATCTACCTAACGCGCGTTCAAAATGTTACGCGATTACCCTCTCAAGGCACTCACTAATTTTCTAGAGGAGCTGGGGTGGTTAGAGTAGCGCCACCTCGCCGTTTCACGCAAAATACCCAGTACAACTAACTAACCTAGGCGTAACTGTTTACGAAAAGACTATTTGAAATCATCCTATGTGTGGTTTGAGGTCATCGGCACGAGAAGTACGGGCCCTGGACTTACCACATTGACTGTCGAGAATCGCTACGCGCTACGCTCGAGAGACGAGTGCTAGCAGTGAGTGATGCGTTTACTTGATATCAGTGTGCGGAGCCATCGGCCGCGCCCGCCACAGGGAGTCCCTGCTGGTCTCCCTCGATAATGCGATCCCGAGGAAGATGAATGCTTTCTTCTCGCGGTCTGCCTCGCTCATCGATTTGGCGACACGTTTCTGGAATAAACTTAAGGTGAGTGAACTATAGGTAGGTAGGTACTGAATTCCGTAAAATCAAACTAGTTATACGCCCAAAGTACCTACTGTTAGTATCTTTGTTTTCTCTCTTTATCAAGAAAAACATTGCTAACATTACAGAGGTTTCAAAGCGTGTGCTCAAACCTAAATAAAAAATGTAATAATAGCACGCTAAGCCTAATGAACACTTTCTACCAATAAAACTAATGAGTATTTTACCGTCGAGCTGTGTCTCGTGGCTCATTGACGCCGATATTGCGCACAGCGTTAATTTGAATCTAAGTGTACTTACCTATTGCTTAATTTCTATAAATATAACTTTTCGAACGCACGTTAGGACATTAAAAGCATATTATTGTAATGTTATTTCGTTTCTGAACATTCTATCAGTAGTTGACATGTTTTTGTATTTGTATTTATTTATTCATTAACAAATTACATTGTGTTTGAATGTCATGCCTTAAACCTAAGAATATATACAAATATGATACACCATTCAAATTGATATTATACACAGGTTAGTAGCATTTACAAAGTCAAGGTTTAACTTAATACATACCTAATCAAATGATACATAATAACCATAATTAGGTACATTAAAATATAATAATAATAATAGAACAAAAAAACATGTCAAAACGCCAGTAGACAAACACAAACAAAGAGCATATTCACTACAGTACAGACTATCCTTCACAAAATCAGTCACCGAGTAATAACATTTTTCGAGTAGAAACTCCTTCAATCTTGCGTTGAAAATGTGTCTGTTATCAATTGTTTTGAAGTTAATTGGTAGCAATTAAATAGCGACATAGCCTGATAACGAGTAGCATGTTTTATAATATTCAGTCATGCCCTAACGCTCGTTTGAACAATTGCGGAGTTACCTACCTACTCTGTGTCAACCTTACCTACTTAGCTTACTTAGTGTCAGAAAAAACCGGCCAAGTGCGATTCGGACTCGCGCACGAAGGGTTCCGTATCATTACTATAAAAACGAGCAAAAAAATCACGTTTGTTGTATGGGAGCCCCCTTAAATATTTATTTTATTCTGTTTTTTAGTATTCTTAGGGTTCCGTACCTCAAAAGGAAAATACAGAACCCTTATAGGATCACTCGTGCGTCTGTCAGTCCGTATATGTCACAGCCGATTTGCTCCAAAACTACTGGACCGATTGAGTTGAAATTTGGTAATCATATATAAATTGGTGACGCAAAGATGAACGCATAATGTAAATTAATGAATTCTGAACAAGGGGGCCACTTTTGGGACGTAAACTGGAAAATTAAAAAAAAAAGTTTCGCAAACTGTATTGTAACCATCTCAGATTTTTTTAAATAATTTTAGCAATAACAAATTTGAAGTAATTTAGGAATAAATACGAAAATTGACCATTCCCCCCCACCCTTAAAATTCTGAAAAAAAATATGGAAAATTGTTCCTTGCCTATAGATTACAAGAATACAGAACACATAATTTATTGGTAAAATAAGCATTTTACAAACCTATAAGAAGTGTGAGTATTCAAAGTAACGCGAAAATTCTCAATATTTATTATATTTTGTATGGAGCGCCTGATGCTTAGAGCAGAGCAATTTTACGAAACCCTCACCACGCGAGTTGAACTCGTACTTGTCCGGTTTTTATTTGTTATAGCGGCAACAGAAATACATCATCTGTGAAAATTTCAACTGTCTAACTATCACGGTTCATGAGATACAGCCTGGTGACAGACGGACAAACAGACAGACAGACGGACGGACAGCGGAGTCGTAGTAAGAGGGTCCCGTTTTTATCATTTGTACGCTAAACACGCTTAAACACGTTATAAATGCTTTGGAACGCTAAAAAGCACGTGCGGACAAATAGAAAAACCCATTTCATTACAATACTAAGTGAAATAGAAAAAGAAACACAAAAACAAAGTAAAAAACAGAGTGGTAACTCATGATTATCTTCAAAGGCTTATCAAAACTGAAACCAGAAGTAATCTAGATAATAAACTACTTTTACAGTACACATGGTGTTACTTTTCCGCACGAGTGCGCAAATGAGCACTTTCCGTGCATATGTTAAAACTTAAAAGAGCCATATGTACTGTAAAACGTTGTACGATACACGTGCGAATAGGTAATTCGCAACTCGTGTTGATTTAAAACATTCCCTTCGGTCGTGTTTTAATTTATCACCACTCGTTGCGAATTTCCTATTTTCTGCACTTGTATCGTAAATAACTATATCAAACACTTGCCTGGTCAAGAAAAGCCAGGGCAACAGTGTCGTATAAGTCTTGTAGAAACTTTTCTTTATCCGGGAGAAGGTGGGCAGCCTTCCGTGCAATTTGCTGCATCGCAAACTCGGCTAGTTCCAAACACCTACACAATTCACAATTGAGAACAATATTTTTATATACACGTCTTGTTTGTAGCATTTCAGATATTAGCGGTGAAAACCGTGATTTATTGACACTAAATGTAATGAATGAAACATGCTGCATAATAACTATTAACTAAAATATCTACCATAAGTCTGCGAGCTACGAGTAAGATAGCTGGCAAAAACGTGTTACCTAATGCCAGTAAAAGCTACACAGTATATTTTTAAACCAAAAGTAAGTTTCTGTTTTTTTTTCCATTGAAGCTAGTATCATACAAATCGTGACGGACGTGCCGTGATCGTATTGGGACCGAGCGCGACGACAGCGCCACGTGACAGGCGGCCATTATGGACAATATTGTCACCGCTGTCAAACAAGAAGTCAAAGTCAAAGTCAAAAGTCAAAGTGATTTATTCTTCAATTTAGGCATATTACATGCACCTATGAATGTCGATAAACTACCACCGGTTCGGAAAGTAAACCTCTGCCTCGAGAAGAACCGGCGTAATAAACTCGGCGAGTAAATATTAAAAGTAAGTAAATATTGTGAAAAATATTAATGAAATCTTGTGTTATTTTAGTATATTACACAATTTTGGACAATGGTAGTCAGGACCATATTTTTGTCTCAAAAACGATTAGAAAATGTTTACTGCAATATGGATTTGACAGCTCAAGTCAGCGACAAAAATGACAATTTTAGCCGTAGCGAGCGCTGTGATCGTTTAGGCTACCCCCTCCACCCGCTTTGCACTCTGCCATTAATTTACCGGCCGGCAAACGGTGACGACCGCCAAAATGACGGAGAAACCCGTAACTCAATAATTATGCGATGAAATCTGACACTGTAATGAGTATTTTGAAGTGGATATTTCTTTGCTCGCGTTCTTGTATAGGGGTAGAGTCCAGAATGTATCACGTGACTTCCGGAAGAACTTTTTGTAGAGAAGCCTAATCTGATTTAAAATAATTGTTTGTTACATGTTTTAATCCTTCTTTATTTGCCATTAGTTGTTAATTACAAAATTTTATTTAGTTCATGTGGCGGACATGAAAACAATGCTGAAATGACCGCTATTTTCAATGTATCGCGAGTCAAATGAGCTACGTCAGCCTATGTTGCCATATGTACCGATTTATCTGTACTTATACATATTTTAGTGCATTAATTCAGATATATATTTTACGAGTACACCATAATAGCAGATTCCTTTAAATAATCAAAACACTTTGAATTTAACAATTCTTCGAAAATGCTTATCTAAGTAGATTGTCCCTTTAGATTGAAATGGAAAATGGGATACAATTTAGGACAGGGAAAGTTATTATTATACCGATTAGTTATACCAGTCAGACTCGCACTTGGCCGGTTTTTTTATTAGGGGTCCATAGCCAATAAAGAAGTGTCCACTTAAATTTAATTAACGGTTGTATCTCCGACACAACTCGCTTCTTTTTTAGTTGGGTTAAAGGTATGTTCCAGTGTCAGTCCGAGCACGATACGAGCTCGATACGGTGTAAAGTGCGTCATCCTTTAATCAATGTTAAAATTAGTTGTAAATAATGTTTAAAATTACTTGTTAGTGTCATGTTTCTCCTGCATAGCCACGGCCGCAGCCAGCACCCGCGTGGCATCCGTGACGTTCTGCCGCCGCGCCTTCTCGTGCTGTTGTTTACGTGCTTGTCGGAGGCGGCCGCGCGACGCGCTCTCTGCGGGAGACACGGCGTACATGGGTCGCCGCTCTCGTAGGACAGCCTGGATCACACACGGGCTAAACAGCATGTGCGGGCAGCACGGGGCCCATACAAAAATTTAATTTCGAACCGCCCTAATCCCCTATTTCCTCCCTATTATTACTGTAACAACGAAATACCTAAGACTTCCACTATGTTCCTATGTTTAGATTTATTTGATTACTAATTTTGTTAATAAGCTAGAGCCCAAAATATGTAAACCGCTAAAAATACACTAACTTTACCATCGCCAGACGTCAAATGTGCAAAAAGTTTAAAAAACGAAACACAACTCTTTGTTAATCTATGTTGAAAAATGTATTTGCATAGGTTTAAATAAGACGGAGAAAATAGGGGACTACGGTGGCTAGAAATGCACGTTTTTGTATGGGACGCGTGCCCTTAATATGAACATTTTGCGGAGTGCGCTTCCACTCGACGAGGTAAGTTGTCAGAATGCGCGAAACATTTCAATATCAAATTGGAATGCGATACGTGGGTGCCTGATCGATTTTGATTAACTCGTGATGACACACTGACATTTCTGTACATGACTGTAAAGTATAAAAGCTTGTGAAACTTTAAGGATTGATACTGTACACTGTGCCGAGTCCGGCAGCCGGCGCCCGGATACAGAACCCACGTCGGGTCCGTGCGTTGGCCGGTAAACGGTGGCATCCACCAAAATGGCATCAGGATTAGAATGTCAATAATTAACGAGCGAACATACATAACGAAAACTTAAATATGTCAGATTATTACAATTAGTTACGGTGTCGGCTCGGGCACGGCTTGGTATTCCATCGGACGGGTCATCTTTTAAAGCAACATATTTGCCAACTATAAATGAAATACTTCTCACCAGGGTGGACTTTTTATGAGTATCCAAATTGAAGTATGTTAATTATTACATAAAATTATAATTTACATGTTTTTTCTTTTAGTATCCCTCGGTATTAAAATATTGAGTTAGGGCACCTCAAAGTTGTCTCAAAAAAGACCAAGTTTGTTGTCAATGTTCGCTGCGCACCGGCATCCCCGCGCCTCTCTCCACCAGTCATTCATAACAACCGTGAGTCACACACGAGCGCCCTCCCCCGCCCCGGCACCCCGCCGCCGCGTCAAATTGATACGAGTAACACAAGTTGCTGATCGGGCGGCCAGCCTGATGTAAATGTGAACTACCCTTACTAAAACACATTTTTTGTGTCTAGTTTGTTTACATTCGACTCGGTGAGCACACTACAGTCATTATTATTTTTAAAAAAGAAAATAAAATAAAAAAATACTTTGTTTTTTTTTCATAAAAAAAAAATCTAAATGATGCCTAATGCCTGAAAAAAATTGGGATACTCATAAAAAAACACCCTGCATATTTCTATTCCTTAGCTGTATTAAAGTTTTTTGGTTGCTGTCTCAAACGTTGTGTGAATTTTGCATGCAATAAATAATAGCACTTCAAGCTTTTGTGACTTAATGCAATGCAAAAGCGTTTTTAGCGTACTTTGAAACTCCCGTATTTTCCCAGGGATAATATTTTGCTGCATGGAGTATAACAAGGATTCTATTTTGAATTAACGTTGTTTTGTCGCTTATTCAGTCACAGTCGTTTGCATTATTCAATTTACTCAAAATGCATTTACCTCTAGCGGGGACTAGATGGGTTAATCAACTATTTCTTGTTGTTATTATCTTCTAGCACGTTTAGAAGATGTCCCATGAAAAACAGGTTAGAATGCCAACAAAACGCTATATTTGGTGGATTTAACCCGTAGCTACCTAATAAATCATAATGTTTAAAAGTGGCTAAGATGACGTAACTTTGGCAGCTAGTGACAAAAAAAGTTTATTTTACTCAAATTCTTCTTTAGACGTATTGACATTAGTTACGAAGGATACGTATTATTGGCCGGTGCGCTCTCTCTCTCACTCGTTCAACTTTGCGTTAAGGGCTTGCCCAAATATTACGCCATTTCATAACCGTCATCTTCGTCTTGTTGAAGATGATTTATCATCTTTCGCATCTTCAAAAAGTGCGTAAAAATAATTAGTTTCGTGTTTTCGAACAATTACATCAAAAATTAAAGTCGCCTTATATTATATATAATGTTACTAAGTTTGCGTAAATGACCACGGGAACATTTTCCGAATCGGTCCAGGCGTCTTCGAGTAATCGGGGAACATACATAAAAATTCTCCGATGAATCGAGAACCTCCTCCTTTTTTGAAGTCAGTTAAAAAAATAAAAAAAATATTAAATTGGTTGTAATTGTAAAATTAAGCTAAATCATATTTTTTTATGGAAATGACGTCATTTTATTCGGTGGGGGGCGGGGGGGGTCCATTCGATTATGACGCTAGGATGATCTTAGGGGGGGGGGGGGGTCAACCATCGTCACAAAACGATGACGTAATATATGAACAAGCCCTAATCAGAATGCAACATCCAAGCATCTACATTATTTGAAGAAGGAAACTAAAACAATATACGCTGTGATGTTTTTTTTTTGTTGTCACTCTCCCGGGAAAAAATGGTTTGTGCCTAAATTATTTTATAAAATCCAATAAAACAGCTCTTTTAAGCTTCGCTGTAATAAATAATCTAGTTCTTAGCTTTAGTTGCCGTACTTATTATAATCACAAAAATTTACGAGACATACAGAATGCAAGGCATAAATAAGAGCGCCGGCTGCGTTCAAATAAAGCCAGTATTAAGCAAACTCCGCTCGCAGTAACGGATGTCTTCTCGTGCCAAAATGTTTTTGATTTTGCATCTATTGAGATAGCTTGGCTCAGTGCCTTGTGATTTTTGAAAGTCCCCTAAGATTTGCCCGATTTACTGTGGTATTACGAGTATCATCATTTTACTGTTTCTGTCTGCTCCATTATTCTCAGCTATAATGTAGTCGGTTGGTAAGTGTAGCAAGTAGGTCAAGTTTTATAATTTTGATACCCATTTCAAAAGTTTTAATTAAACTTGCACTGTTCGTTTTTAATTAAGTTGTCTTTCAAAGTTTGCAACAATTTTTTTCAGCCTTATACAGGGTGTAACAAAAATGAGGTTTGAACGCATTAAGGCCAGATTCGGTAGCGGAGCGATGGGCCAAATTAGCCACCGAATGGACCCCAGCACAAGATGGCTTCCGAGGTAGAGGCAGACCGAAAAAAGATGGCGGGACGACTTTGATACTTTTTTACAGATTGGCGAACATTAGCACAGGACCGAGACGAGTGGCGGAAAAAAGGTGAAGCCTTTGCCCAGGAGTGGGACACAAAATAGGCTAATAAAATAAAATAAATACCCTCCCACCCTTCACCCTCGCGGGGGAATGTTGTCATACACAAGCAATGGCAACAAAAACAAAGACTGTAATGTAAAAAAAAAATGCATATTTGGAATTGAACTAATTACGCAACTGAATCTGGCCTTAATGGGCCACATTATATAATGTTTGACCGTTTGACAGCATCGTGTAACTCCAAATACGTCGAAGCATGAGCGTCCATAAGCTGTGAGTGACTCGTTTTGAAATAAATGTACTATTACATATTGTTCTCTTATGAAACTCTTATAAACTTTGGAAATGCAAAGATTTTGTCGGCCCGCCTTTAATCATAACGATCTTAAAATTATATTCTGTACTTGCCTTTCTAAATAATAGCTAATGAGTAATTTTTTAAGCATATACATGTTTAATCACATTTAAATTAGCGCTGTTCTATCTCCTTACCTCTACAAAGGTAATGAAGCAAACCTTTGCATGCACAAGAGCCAACCTAGCTCAATCCAAATTGATGTTATCTGCAAAGCTAGATACGATTCGATCCAATTTGGATTGCAGGAATTTATTCTGGTTAGCTAGTGAAAGGGCTTAATACGGATCCAGATAAAGTGGCAATAGTTTTTTTCACACTTGCTCGCAAAGCGCTCCATAACGCGTTTAAATTAAATTGTACTTGTCACTTATGGGTCAGTTATAAAGCAAGGCGACGGTTTATCTGAAATACGATGTTTGAAACTCTATTTGTTAAATAAATCTAAATCTAGAAACACTAATAAAATATATTTCACTGAATTATTTAAAGATTAAAAAATTAAAATGTGGTAATTTAGTTCCTATGTAAAATATTTTTAGCAGTGATTTTAAATCGTGGCTGTATGCCAGGGTCTTTGGTCAGGGTCAAGGGGTGTAGGGTCTTTGTGATAAGCCTGCAACACACTAATGACAAGTTTACTATTGTCCGCCGCGGCCAGGCCGCGCCTGTCTGTGAGAGGCCTTACACTCCTTACGTCAAATTCAATAGAATGGACGTGATTGACATTTTGTATTTTTTATTGCGACTAGTATTCTTTTTGTTTGAAATGTATTAGGCGAGGGCCTACGAGTATGTGATGAAAAACATTGTGTCCGACACGTATGGTAAGAATATTACCGTACTTGTGGCACGATGTACTTTACCGTGTCATAGACATTAGATTACATTTCACCTCCTGTCTGTTGTTGTTTAGTACGTACAAGTAAGTTAGATCTAAATGTATTTTTTTAGTAAGACAAAATGACAATTGAGATCTAACGATCATTCGAAAAGTTACGCGATTCTCTGGCCGATAGAAAAGGTTTTTTTCACTATAGCTGCTGGTCGTTTGCGTAACATTTCGTATATATGTTAGGATGATCTAAATGTAATTTTTTGCATGGAGAAATTATAGTTTAGTCGTCCTAACACTCGTTTGAAGAGTTACCGATTTTTACCTGCCTATTTTCGAGATCTGTGAGCGCCTTTGTGGCTAATTCCTGTAGTTTTATGGACCCTTTCTCGTTAGCTGACGCCAGTCTTTCGTCCTTACACAGTTCTGTTAGGAAGTATTTATCGTGAGCCATCCTCTCTAAATATTTTGAAGCCATTAAACGAGTCATTTGATTTTTTTTCTGTTGCTCTATACGTGTAATTCCTTGATTCTGAAAAAATACCACAAATATGTTAGGTAACATATCTAAATGTAATTTTATGCATGGTAAAATGACAGTTGAGTTTTCTTAACGCTCGTTTCAAACGACGCAATTTTTCCCTCAGATTAAAGATCGTTCAATCTACTATGATCTGATTCAACCAAACAGAAATAAGTGTTCGGATAGAATCATTGACAATAGCTTATTTACATTCACGTAAATAGTCTAACAAACGAAATCAACCCTAGACAACAAAAATAAAAAAAAAGTTTCTAGAACAATATTCTTCTGCTAAAACTTAAATACAATTTATCTAACTCGCTAATTATTGAAGGTTTTTTTGAATTTTTTTAAATACAGTTGAGGGTAATTACCCATATAAAATATATGGGTAATTGCCGTCACGAAACTGTAAAAAATTAAAGCATAGATTAGATTAAAGCTCTTAACTATGTACAATTTTTTTGCAATCCACTCAGTTTTAATTTTTTCTAAAATCAGTCTCGTGTCTCCTCGAGCTTTCCGTACTTATCACTTGTAGTTTCGGATTTTCCATCATTGCCGTTTAAATAATTCACCCTGTATATCCCAAATAATCTCACAAATTCTTGAAGACAGTCTTGCGAACAGATCTTTTAAGATGTACTTACTTTTAATGTCAGGTACATACTCTGAGGTCAATATATACCAAGTAAACCCAATAAGTGATACCTGATGTGTTGCCTGGCGTGACATACGACTTTGGTGTTTTATTACGATCGGCGTGAAGTCGTCAGTGGATTTCACCTCGAGCGCGTTCAAATGTAAAAGATGAATGGCCGACTGAAGCACCTTGCTGGCACTTTTCCCAGTGCATACTTTGACCTAGTTCAAAAAGTTAAAAAATAAATAACAGATTTGTTACATTTTAAGTTTATGACAATATTTAATTTAATTTAGTTTATTTATTCAAAGACCAACTTGGATCACTACACGAGACGAATATAACGGTACATCATAGGATTCATAGGTTTAATTGTGTGAAGACGTTTACTTACCGAGCAACCAAAAAAACAAACATAAAAAAACCATTGGTACAGTCGAGTTCTCCAATATCTAGGTATACAGACAACCTTTCAAAAATATCTGTACACAGGCTTTATTATTACTGACATAAGACACATATGTAGATATTTTTGAAAGGTTGTCTGTATAGATATTGGAGAACTCGACTATACCTACCTACACACACTACATTTAACCTTGTAAGTAGTGTCTAAACTCGTAAAATATACTAACTGGTAGAATTTTTGAAATTTACTTCAAAAAACTGTGCCATTTTCAATGTATTTAATACAAAACATACGAAACCACTTGAAATCAAGAGCACCGTATCTCACCGTGAAAATGCAGTCCTTTCAAATTAAATCTGAATAAAACCCAGTTTGCAGCTTGAAAAGGAAAATAGCTAAAAGCAGACGGCTTACTTAGTGTTGTTGTGCAGAATGTAAATCCGAACATTCGTACAGCAGAGCCTTCGAACATCAAGCCTAATAAACTTAATTGCTGATTCTTAGATTACGCCAATACGTAGCGCCGACTTATTTCAACTTGACTCAATTGTGAAGTATCAAGATGGCTCACTTTGTAGACCCATTTGAGGCCCAGCCGTTCTACACGGGTGCCCGTCTAGTCGCATAACAACTAATGTCATATTATCGATTGTCATAACACTTTAAGTATTAAGTTGATGCTCAAATATTTTTTTGGCATAAATCCCCAAAAGGTAAGCTATACTCTATCATTGACATAGAATTCGAAGCGGACAAAATAGTACAAGCCGTATACACGGCCTTCACTAATAACTGCCCGGAGAAGAAAACCCTGGCTAAAAAGTTACCACGGTGGACCTCAGAGATAGTCAAACTCAGGAGGGAAACCAGGGCAATATTTAATGGCGCAAAGTCATCTAATGACTTTGGGTATTATGCGCAAAAAATCACAGAACTCAGCAGGGCTGTGAGGAAAGCAAAAAGGAAAGCGTGGAGGAATCACTGCGATCAGATTGAGTCAATACCGGAAGAAATGAGACTAACAAAGGCATTATTAGCAACCACAAAGTCAGCTCCGCTCACATCCATCAGGGACAGTGACGGTAGAATGACGAAAACGGGGCTAGAGACCCTTAAGGTAATGTGTAAAAACGGGCGGGTACTAGAACTGTCCTATGACGTGAAATGTCTAGGTGTCACATGGGGACTGAACCCAAAGGTACTGAAGTGGATCTACACCATGATGGTGAGACCCATAATACTGGTATGCCTGGTATGGTGTCCAATGACTTTAATGAGCACATGCTGAGATGCCCTGATGAAGATGCAGAGAACGGCATGCATGGCTATAACAGGGGCGTTTTGAACCACGCCTACAGCGGCGCTAGAAGTCCTACTGGACCTACCGCCACTTCACACGGTGATTAAGTCGGAGGCGCGCAAATCGCTCTACAGACTAAGAACTCTTGGACTGTGGAGTGATAGCAAGCCGAAGACTAAGCACACAAAGATGGAGACTGACGATTTCTTAGACAGAATAACAAACATGGGATGCGACAAAATGCTACCCAAGTATGTATTCCACAGGAACTTCACAACAAAAGTTCCATCCAGGGTTGAATGGGTTGAAGGTCTAGAACCACCAAAATCTGGTATCGAAGACAACATATGGCACACGGACGGATCAAAAATGGGATCCGGTACGGGAGTAGGCATTTATGCAAATGACTATAGCAGTAATGTAAGCATGGGTAGTTTGGCAACCGTCTTCCAGGCGGAGACATATGCCATAATTGCCTGTGTACAGGAGAATATAGACAGGCAAACCAGAGGGCAGACGCAGATCTATATACTCAGTGACAGTCAAGCGGCCCTTAAAGCGCTCACGGCGCCGAGAGTGGAGTCTAGACTAGTTTATAATTGCGTCCAAGCACTGAACAAGCTTGAAAAGCACAATAAGGTGCAACTAGTTTGGATACCAGGGCACGAGGGCTTGATTGGCAACGAAAGAGCAGATGAGCTTGCAAGAAGGGGGTCTACAAATTACTTTGTAGGACCAGAACCGTTTGTAAGACTCTCGCAGGGAACCATAATATCGGCCTTTAAATCCTACGCCAAAACCAAACACCAACACGAGTGGAGGAATGAGGCAGGTTTAAAGCACTCAAAGCTCTTCATAGAAGGAGTGGACTCGGACTGGAACAAAAAGCTCTGCAAATCCAGCAGGAAGCAACTCAGAATTATATCTGGGGTGTTCACAGGTCACTTCGGGGTCAAGGATTTCGTGGCCAAGATGAGACCATCGGACAGTGTAGACTGTAGAATTTGTGGCGAGGAGGATGAGACTATGGAACACTTACTGTGTGAATGTCATGCCCTTGCCAGACAAAGAATGAATCACTTTGGTAACGGCTACCCGCAACCAAAGGAATTCAAGGTGCTCCCACTAAGCTGCATCATTAGTTTTGTGGAAATGATGGAGCGAGCTTGGGAGTAGCTATAAAGGGGAGGGCAAATGCACAAAAGATCCCACTGGGTCGAAGTGTATCTGAAAGGGCCCTCAACTAGATAATATAAGATAAGGTAAGATGTGTCAAGTCTCACATTATTACTTATTCCACTAATTTATTAACACCTTATGGCTATGTTGTAACCCTCCGACAGAAACGGAGTTTTCAGGTAAGCACCTTCTAACAAGATAAACGATTATTTCTTCAGAAGTTAGTCGAAAAGACTGATAACAACTAGTACGATATCTATATACCTGAAATACTTATTGTAAATACCTGCCTAAAATAAATGATGTGTTAAAAATGCGGCTATTTTATATAGTGTGCTATCTTATCTATGACTTGTTTACGAAGTCCGTAACAAATATAACTCCGGGCAACATAGGCTGGCAATCAGAGAGTTTGTAGAACTTGTAATAAAGTTAGAATGACAACAAATGTGAACTCACGAACCAAGGCCCCAGGGAGCAGTCTCAGAGTTTACACTTAGCTTTTAAAAGTAATATTTTCACCTTGAATCCGCTCGTTTCGCGCTAGAGAGGGTATTGAATTCCAAACAGGATCTACTTAAACGTTTAGTTTTTATTGTAATGGAGCTCTTTTAACAGCCGGAAGGATGGGGCGTTTCAATTGCAGATGTTCACTGTTCTGGGTATCAGGGATCTAACTTTTGTTCCTTTTATTTTTCCGATATGGAAAATAATTGTTAACTTTATTCTATTGGAAAGTCAATAACGTTGGTTAGCAGTTCGGAATTGTAGCCATTTCATCACACATTTAAGTTAGACTCGTACTGCGTAAACGGTCCTTTGCCAAATCATGGGATTAGATCAATTTGAGTGTACGATTGTCCCCCAATGTAATTGCAAATAATTTACAGTACGTAGTAAAAATGCAATAAACTGAGCAAGTCCACATACCGCCTCCTCAGCATTTCTCGCGCAATCCGCGAAGTTAGGAGGCAGCTTCCTCAGTAATTGGCCGCGGTGGGACAGCACCAGCGAGCGCTCAAAAGCGCATGTCTCGTACGCGGTCTGGGCCCGAATGTGCAGCGCTGTTAGGTTTTCGGGCTCTATTTCTGTATTAAAAGTAAATTATTCTAAAGGGGTTCGATTAGAGATCAAGAAAAATTCATAATACGATCCAAGACTGTGCTGTAACCGGAGCGGATTTTGACACATAGCCGCCGGGGTCTTTCTCATTTTCTCAATTCAAATGTACCTGTGATAAAATTGTTGTTGTAACATCCATAACAGTGACAGTGTGCACAATCACTATAACTTAGAAAAGTTGAAAAACCCCCGATTTTTTCAATTAAAATTTCTATATCTCAAAAATGGCTGAACTAATTTCGATGAAACGTATCTAAAAACCATCTCAATCACGTCAGGTTCAAAAAAAAAAACCGCATTAAAATCGGTCCATTCGTTTAGGAGCTACGATGCCACAGACAGACACACAGACACAAAGACACACAGATACACAGACACACAAAACGTCAAACTTAGAACACCCCTCTTTTTGCTTCGGGGGTTAAACATGAGAATGACCCTAGCTTCGAGATGAAATCGAAGTTGTATATATGTTGGTGATACTTTTAATACCTATTTTAACACACGCAGCCTTAGCGTATTTTGGATCCTTTCACATCAACCTCGGATTACGAGTTGTATCTTGAATCTGGGATCAAACGTGTAAAGCCACGTCCTTGAATTTCTCAAAAACACTTTATGAATAATATAGTTGTAGGTACCGGTAGCCCGATTGGCATCCGCTAGGGCTCCACTGTAATGGGTTGCCTTCGCCCTAGCCACGCTCCGGCCGAGCAGTGAGTGAACGTCATCTTTCTGTAATACATAATTACTATCAAGTACTTAGGCATCTAAATGGCCTTTTAGGTACCTATACAGTGTTATTAAGACGTTCACGGACACAACACCATTCCGAAAATTGTGTGATGTGGTACATACAATTTTTGATGTTATGTATGTTATTTGTGAATAAGTCAAACACACACGGCCACAGCCGTAATGACTACTGACGTATTGTGTCACAGCACGCGTCATTCCCCTCATGTAAAATGAAGGTGAACCCTTAAGCTTTTGCTGCGGCACTAGGAAAATTTGTAATGTGCGTAAAACGGCACAACATGTCCGCCTTCATTATAATCCTATGAGAATGTTTCGTCCATAGACACGGATTCGCAGTTTTGTCATGGTAAAGATTACCGGTCACAGCCGTAGTGTCGTATCACGACGGTCTCAATATACACCTGTGGCCATACTGTCCGTGAACTAACTTTACTCGTGACCCCTTTTTATTAGAACATAGACAGAAAAATACAAAATTGTACCGGAAGCAAAATTTGCCACACTGATAGCAGAAATTATTGATGTGTCCTAATGATCAGTGTAAAGTTACGCATTTATCAGGGTGCAGGGTAACTTTTCGAACTAAACGCCCATTGACGTGTAAATTGATATTTACCAATAAAGAAACTGAAACTGAAACAACATATAACAACTCAACTATCATGCTTTGAAGTTGAAAATAAAAGCCGATATGCCCTTACATTCGTTGGAAAATTTACAATAGTACCCATTTCATCTCAGAACGTATGAAATAGGTACCTAGCAGTTTGCATTCTAGGAGTTAGTCAAAGTCACGAGAAAGGCTAGTGTATGTATAAAACAATCAAATCATTCATACGCAGTTAATCTCTTAATTCACTACGAAATACAGAATTTCGTTATTCAC
Organism: Epinotia nisella; assembly: GCA_932294315.1. NCBI lineage: Eukaryota > Metazoa > Arthropoda > Insecta > Lepidoptera > Tortricidae > Epinotia > Epinotia nisella. The sequence goes on along the minus strand of OW028682.1, from coordinate 11,548,993 downwards.
GTAAAATTTAATCATCATTATAAATTTGAATGCATTCAAGACAAAGCAATGAATTACTTAATGAGATTCGAAAATTTGAGTACCTATCATAACTGAAATTCAACTGAAATAATGAACATACATTATATTGTAAAGGAAAATATTATTAGATTCAAACTTGCATAGCAAATGTTGTTAGTTAGGTAGTCCTTTGATCAGTAGATTCGTTGTACATGAAAGTTACCGTTAAACATATTATACGGTCGTAGTTTTATTCAAAATGAATTAATGAATTTGTGTTCGGCTGTATTTGTAAATAGGGGTGCAGACCCAAAATTTAATACTTCAAAGGAGAGAAAGCAAAAAAATATGCCTAGTGACGAAAATCCCATTAAAATATATCAAAATATTACAAAGCTACGAGTACAAGCGTTTTAATTTTGCTTGTTGAGAGAGAAAACGCTCGCGGACCGTGACGTCATGATCTCGGAGCGTCATACTAAATGACAATCGTTTCATATGAAGGGACGCTTTTCAGAAAAGGGACAGAACATACCCCCTCTTAAAACTTTGGACACTTATAACTTTGTGATTATTACATTCTTGCATTGCTTTTTTTCTCCATTTCACTAGGTACATTTTTAATCCCGTTTCGAGAAAATACAACATTATTGATAATTTTATTTAGTGTCTACACCCCTATTGAGGTAAGTACATACGTTCCATCTGAGCGCTTCATTGTACGCCTGTATTGCTTTGTCGAATAGCTCTAACCGCTGCAAGTAGTTCCTATGAAACGTGCAAAGAGATATAATGCAAATAGTAGTGTTACGAGTACTACTTATATTAGTAGTATTATACAATGCTCATACAAAACGAATGAGCCAAAAGTAAAGTATTATCCTTGAATATTTTATGAATTTAGCAATTAGGTGAGTGACTAGATTAAACAATGATAAAATAAAATTGACAGATAAACGTTTGTATGGAAATTTCACGCTGTCGTCTAACCTTAACGTGAGACTTTATTTATTTAGATATCATCATACACTTGCAGATGTAAATACTCATCTTATCTACTTAGACTTAATTAACGTAATTAACTTCTTATCCTAGTACCTACTTAAACTTATAATGTATCAGTAATGTGATGTCTATCTGTGTGTGTATGAGTGTGTTTTTTCCATACAAATATTCGTTACAATTTACGTACCCTCTCGATCTATATACGGTGACAACATTACATATCGGTCTTTCCTGAAATTCCAATTTCTTTCGAACCATTTGGAGCCGGGTTTTTCCACGTTGGATGTATCTTTATAAGGTCCTAAATAGTGAGTGTAATAAAGTAAACACGAATCGATTAATTATTGTATAGGGATGTTGGTAAAAAATTACATCAGCTATCTTTTATAAAACGTCGAAAACGCTGTTACAGTTAGTTTGTAGGAAAATAGGAACAAGTGACGACACAATTATCTATGATCAAACAGCGTAAATTTTTTGACCCGTGTCAGTACATGAGCAAAACAAACATAAGTATGACGTCACTTGGGAGTATTTACGCACAGTCGAGTAATGAAAATTTCCGAATTTACTTTAATGATTATATCAATTTAAGGTCCAAACGTGACGAACCTTTTCATTCCGCAACTGTACAGACGTGAACGTTTCCATACTCGCCTAACAACAACCCGTGTCTCGCGACGTCAATTGTTCTGCTTGTCCATAAACACGGCGATATGTTTGTGGCTATATCATCACTGATACGTAGATACTTATCGTACAATAAATCGATTAATCGTGATTGCAATTCGAGTTGTTTCTCCATCACTACCACTCAACTTAACAGGCTTGTCAGTCACCCGCTCATCATTTTGAAGCACAATCGAGTTGACCACGGTTTATTCCAATTTCGAATAGACGGAAATTGCAAAATTTGCGAAAGTTTTATAGAACTGGAATACGAAAGCGCTGAAAGGCAAGACCGAATCAGAGTTACGTAAATCGCGAATGCTGACAGAGTTGGTAAACTACTTCTTGACTTAACCAATACCTAGTAGAGAGAATACTTTCTCATTCTGGTAAGTAACAAAACATAACAGTAAGTTTTGTAGTGAAAATAAAATAAAAATTCACATACAACAACACGTAGAATTTATTTAATATAAAACCAAACGCACTAGGAAAATTCACTGTTAATTCACACACAATTATAAAATTTAACCGTTACACAACCGAAAGAGTTTTACAGGCCGTAAAAGCTACGCGGCGAGGCGGACTCACGGTCAGTACTGGAATATCTGAACTAGATTTTTAAGGAGTGCAACAGCGGTGTCGCAATCAGTTTGCCGGACCTTTCGTTCTTAAATTTACGTTGAAAAGAACACCTTTGATAGGAGGGGTGATAAAAGATCAGGGCGGCAGATGGAAATGGGATATGAGCGCATGTATGATGATTGAAGGGAAATGGATGAACGCCAAAACAAGAGGTCAGAAGATTTAAACGTTGGCGTAATAACTGCCTTTAAGAATTTTGGGATTTATAATGTGTAAGGGCGACACGGTCCCCATCAAAGGTTGAATTTAGTGAAGGGAAAAGACAACCTCAGCAATGTTCGGCAACATGTACAAACAAAACTAAGTTAAAAATCTAGTTTTTCCCTTTTTAACTAGATGATTAGATCACCAGTCGCTCCGCTCAGCGCGCGCGTCTTCGAGGCCCGTTCCACGATGTGATGACTCCTTCAGTAGTACCAGTAACCGCTCAATTAGGAGCAGGTAATGCCGTGGTTGGTAGGTCTCCGTACACGCACGTCCAGCAGTGGAGGACGTCGATGCAAACACTTGCGTCGAACTATTGCTCGCACTCCGAACCCGAAAGCTAGGAACAAAATTATGTCATAAGAACTACGTTACCACAACTACTTACGTCTGTGAACCAACGTGAGACAAAAACAATTAAACAAGGCTTACCCAGATCGCTTTCCACGACTGGCCTCAGAGTAGAACAACCAAAGACGTGTCCAAAAGGAATTTCTTGCTAGGAACTGGGAAGTGGACTGTCCTCCCCGCCAACTTTCAGAAAATCCGCCGAAGCGACAGACTAGCACTTTTAAATTAACAAAAACTGAGCTTAGAAGCCCCAATTAAAATATATCAAAGAAATGAACTGAAATCCCACAAAAAAAGATTTACAATGGAACAGCATACTGAGAGCTGTTTTCAGTACCGCTTCACAAGAATCAATGATTTTTTCTTTTCAAAACTGTGGCTCTCCGAAATCCGAATCTAGAATAATTCATATTTTAAATTTCAAATAGTCTTTATAAAAACCAACCAGTACACAACTGCCCATACAAAACAACTAGAAGGTTATATAACATCAACACGTGAATAAATGTACGACGCCACCTACAGGGGAAACCAAAGAGTTCTAGCCGCAACACCTGAATCAAAGCAACACAAAACACAAGCGACCACGAACCCTGAAGGAAAAAGTTCATGTAAAATGCGTTAGATGTCGTGGTAATAAACCAACTGCCAAAATTCGTTAAAATAGAAATGAACAAATATTAAAAAGGAGTCGTTAAGCGACGTCTGCGAGTTCACGCTGCAGATATTCCCCAAATAAACCAAAGAAAAAAATACACTCGACTGTCGATCCTCCAACGAAGAATTGACCATCCTGATAAGAGTTCCGTAACACACAAACTCCCAAACAAACATCTTAACCTAAAACTTTCTTAACCCCCACCATCAGATGAAGCCTGAGACGTTAGTTAACTAAAACTCTCAAAAGCCTATTAACCGAAAGTAATCTACAACTACGACAAAACGCTAAATTAAGAACAACGAAGATCAACTAACCCTAGACGCCTAAAACGAGATTTAACCTAACCTCAGCTAAGAGGGAAACAAACATTACATACAACATTTACAGCCATGATTGAGAACCGAGGTTCACAACCATGAGTCCAATCCGAGAAATACTCATAAATCATGGCCCATAGGCGTATGCAGAACGCAAGGAACCGAAATAAGGGTCGTTGTCCGGATAAGTAAACTTCCCCGACGGGGTGATACAATATTTCAACTGTCGAGTGCTAGCCCACAGACAGCGAATGGACGATCTCGAACTATATGTCGAAGAACGTAGTCACAAAAGTCCTAATCCAGCATAAAGCTGAATAAAAGTCACGACCGGCAAATAAATGCTAAATTTAGCCCTAACCTAAACACATTAACCTACCTTAAAACTATAAGTTGACCTTCGCTGGGTATGATTACAAACCTAACCTTAAACAGTAACTCACAGTCGGTCTGTTAGGTTTTACGACTGACAAAACCAAAACTGCTAATACCAACAGGTCGCGACATTATAGGCAAAATCCGACCGTCGATGACCTTTTCAATCGACGCCCTGACCCATAAGCCTATAATACTAAGAACTGTTGACCTGAGGAAATTAACTGACCCAAAATAAGCCGATAAAAAGAAAGAAAAAGTGTATGGGCCGAAGTCTGGCAGACTGACTTCAGTGAAATAATCGGAGCGCAAACGCAAAATAAGGCCTAAACAAAGAAGCGAAAAATATAAATATAGACGTGCAGCTTGTCTTTCAGAATTTGGAGGATAAAACAATAGCAACAAAAAATAAAAATAAAAGAACCTACGACGACAAAACTCATTATTTGAGGATGTCTTTGATGTGATATGTTCCAGCCACTTCGGTTTCCATATCCACAAGCTCGTAGACCTGAGGAGAAATCTGTCTCACAACACGACACTGTATAAAGCGTGGTGCGAATTTACCACCTCTAGCTTCGTCAGCTGTCCTGCGCTGGAAGTTTCTGCGCCAAATTCAGGTGTTGCGGCTAGAACTCTTTGGTTTCCCCTGTAGGTGGCGTCGTACATTTATTCACGTGTTGATGTTATATAACCTTCTAGTTGTTTTGTATGGGCAGTTGTGTACTGGTTGGTTTTTATAAAGACTATTTGAAATTTAAAATATGAATTATTCTAGATTCGGATTTCGGAGAGCCACAGTTTTGAAAAGAAAAAATCATTGATTCTTGTGAAGCGGTACTGAAAACAGCTCTCAGTATGCTGTTCCATTGTAAATCTTTTTTTGTGGGATTTCAGTTCATTTCTTTGATATATTTTAATTGGGGCTTCTAAGCTCAGTTTTTGTTAATTTAAAAGTGCTAGTCTGTCGCTTCGGCGGATTTTCTGAAAGTTGGCGGGGAGGACAGTCCACTTCCCAGTTCCTAGCAAGAAATTCCTTTTGAACACGTCTTTGGTTGTTCTACTCTGAGGCCAGTCGTGGAAAGCGATCTGGGTAAGCCTTGTTTAATTGTTTTTGTCTCACGTTGGTTCACAGACGTAAGTAGTTGTGGTAACGTAGTTCTTATGACATAATTTTGTTCCTAGCTTTCGGGTTCGGAGTGCGAGCAATAGTTCGACGCAAGTGTTTGCATCGACGTCCTCCACTGCTGGACGTGCGTGTACGGAGACCTACCAACCACGGCATTACCTGCTCCTAATTGAGCGGTTACTGGTACTACTGAAGGAGTCATCACATCGTGGAACGGGCCTCGAAGACGCGCGCGCTGAGCGGAGCGACTGGTGATCTAATCATCTAGTTAAAAAGGGAAAAACTAGATTTTTAACTTAGTTTTGTTTGTACATGTTGCCGAACATTGCTGAGGTTGTCTTTTCCCTTCACTAAATTCAACCTTTGATGGGGACCGTGTCGCCCTTACACATTATAAATCCCAAAATTCTTAAAGGCAGTTATTACGCCAACGTTTAAATCTTCTGACCTCTTGTTTTGGCGTTCATCCATTTCCCTTCAATCATCATACATGCGCTCATATCCCATTTCCATCTGCCGCCCTGATCTTTTATCACCCCTCCTATCAAAGGTGTTCTTTTCAACGTAAATTTAAGAACGAAAGGTCTGGCAAACTGATTGCGACACCGCTGTTGCACTCCTTAAAAATCTAGTTCAGATATTCCAGTACTGACCGTGAGTCCGCCTCGCCGCGTAGCTTTTACGGCCTGTAAAACTCTTTCGGTTGTGTAACGGTTAAATTTTATAATTGTGTGTGAATTAACAGTGAATTTTCCTAGTGCGTTTGGTTTTATATTAAATAAATTCTACGTGTTGTTGTATGTGAATTTTTATTTTATTTTCACTACAATTTCGGGTCCCTGTTCGTGCGCCGAATGATTTTTTTCTTTTCAAAACTGTGGCTCTCCGAAATCCGAATCTAGAATAATTCATATTTTAAATTTCAAATAGTCTTTATAAAAACCAACCAGTACACAACTGCCCATACAAAACAACTAGAAGGTTATATAACATCAACACGTGAATAAATGTACGACGCCACCTACAGGGGAAACCAAAGAGTTCTAGCCGCAACACCTGAATCAAAGCAACACAAAACACAAGCGACCACGAACCCTGAAGGAAAAAGTTCATGTAAAATGCGTTAGATGTCGTGGTAATAAACCAACTGCCAAAATTCGTTAAAATAGAAATGAACAAATATTAAAAAGGAGTCGTTAAGCGACGTCTGCGAGTTCACGCTGCAGTTTATACTACTTACGTGACGACCTGTTGTGATTTACAAAAAAACATAAGTCAATAACATCTCAGTGTTGAAAGCTCACTAACTTACCTAAGTCATGTCGATGGTTTCAAAAATGAAGTGTATGCAAAATATAAAAGATTTCACACACAATCACTAACTACCTCCTGCCTTTGAATCTCTGATGCCTATTAAGTACTAACGATAAACGTGTAATTTCTATTTTTGATATTTTTTTTATTTTACATTAGAACAATAATACTTGCTACCTACTTCTATCTAAATATATAAAAGAAGATACTGACTGACTGACTGACTGATCTATCAACGCACAGCCCAAACCGCTAGTTCTAGAGATTCCAAATTTGGCATGTAGGTTCCTTATACGGTGTATGGGTGCACTAAGAAAGGATTTTCAAAATTTATCCCCTAAGCGGGTGAAATGGGGGTCCAAAGTTTGTATGGGGAAACAAATTAAGTAAGAGTATTCGAAACTTCACAGGAGTATTCCTAGCGATAAATGAGTACACACATTTTTCAGGTTTTTTGGGAATTTAACCCCTAAAAGGGAGAAATGTGTTGGCAATATCTGAAAATCAACATGGGTATAGTTTTTATGGTTTATCGGGTCGCTGGTCGCTGATTGCGAAAAAACAACGATTTTAAAATCCAACGTGGCAGACGTGAAATACCATCTCCCTTGTTGGGGTACGATGGGGTTGAAATGTCTAAATATCAATATGGGTGTCGTTTTTAACGTTAATTACGAAAATGGCATCGATTTTTAAATTTTACATTGTGGACATGAAAATTCTTGAAAGCATGTGTGCCAAATTGCAATTCAATTGGAACATATGGGTCAAACTGATATGCACCTTTTTTGTAGACGGTTAAAATTACTTTTAGTACGCGGGCGAAGCCGCGGGCAAAAGCTAGTGTTTTCATAAGGCTTCATAATAATTATATGGTTAAAGAACTTTATTCTCATAAGAATACATGGGATTCACTAACATGAAAACATTACAATCTATTTTATATCTAGGGTTAAGCGCACAGCGTTTATAAAGTGTACACAACAAAAACAGATGCAGGTAGATAAATATTCGGCATGCAAACTAGTTTAATGTCGTGCGCGCAGCGCTCATGTTATGAAGACATTGATCTACGCATGCACCACGTGTAACAATAGATGCGGCATTGGACTTTCTATATAAAATTAAGTATATTAAAATAATTATATCGATATTTATTTATTTTGGACATAAGAACAAGCAAACTATAGTAGTTAAAACACACACACAATATTAGGTCCTGCCCTGGTAATCGCAAATGCAGTACTTGCAAAATGGCGGTTTTGAGATAAACGCGGTAAACATATTTTGTGATATCTATATAGATATCACAAAATATGTTTACCACATAGATTTGTTATATAACAAATCTATGTGGTATAACTTTTGAAGTGTACTGAAATACTTAAAAAAATCAAGCTTCCTATTGACATATTTTTTCCTTTACTTTACTGCCTTATTTGGATAAAATGCGCAGTACTGCATTTTCATCAACTATCTGGGCTTGTGGGCATTACAGTATTACTAAGGATAAATGCAGTATTTGCGTTTATTACTGCAAAATCACCTAGCACGTGTTCAATAATGCGTTTCTAGTTCGCAATCATGCCCTATTTTTATGCTTAGTACTAGTTAAAAGTGTTGTTAAGGCTTCTTCTGGCAAATATTTTAAGTGACGAAGAGATGAAATAAAACAGATTTTAGGTAAGTATTAGAAAAATGTTTTTATTATCGAAATAACTGAACTTAAAAATACCTAAGTTAATGTAGCCAACTTCCTAAATCTATTGGTCTACAATTCTTAATTATAATATCGAACCCAAAAACTCTATATTAGACTTATTATCACAACCAAGAGGGACTTAATTTTAATTAGTAATTATAATCAGTCTATAAAATTAACTTTGTCTCGTCCGCTAATGACGTCGACGCTCTGATTTGCTAGCACGAATCGCGGCACTGCAGTACCGTGCGGCTTCGACGCATGCGAAGCTTTTTGTTACTCTCGCTACTCGTAAACGCAGCACTGTAGAATACTGCGTTTAGTTTTAGCATCGCAAGAGGAGCTCTTTATTATTCTCGCTACATTCAAATGCAGTAATGTTGAATACTGCGTTTGGCTTTAGTTAGTATGCGTTGAAAAAAGTGTATTCCTAATGAATCTGCAGTAAACGTAGCAAGTACTGCACAAACTTCTAGCACATGTAATATTTTTGTGCAAGTACTGCGTTTCGGGTTAAAAAAAAAACATGTTTCTAATTAAAAAAAACTGAAATTAATTTTTTTATGTATAGATTGGGTTGGGTATTATTGGGTAGGCTCTTGGGATGTCATTTCTGCAAAAAAGTGAAAATCCCAAAAATGTCGATTACTGCAAGTACAATTATTAGGGCAGCAGGTAATCGCTTACAAAATACATGGGCATTCGCTCCGACATATATTTTATAAGTTAAGGATATTGTATAATAAATATGTAAGGATCAGACTGAAAACTAGTGTTGTGGTGTAGGTACTCACTGCGACATTATGCTAACTCTTTTTAGCATCACACATTGTTATGCCTCGTACTGTACTGTAAAGTGTTCAAGTCTTATCTTAAGTCCGATTTTGTACGCTGCATGTATAAAAAATATGATGATAAAGCTATTCTATGTCTATGTTTAGAACTACCTACCTATTAGAAATACATTAAGTTATAGATATTAAAACATAATACACTCTGAGGAGCGCGGACGAAAAAAGTAAATGTAATTTTGATATCACACCAGTACACCAAGTCAAATAGATCTCCTGGTGCATCTTTAGTTTCATTTCAATAGCAGCCACAGTTTCTCACAAAGCTACGAGTAGATCGCCTGTAGATCTCCCGAGAAGTTGCAAGTTCTGTTTTGACTCGCTATAAAGTTCCATCGACATGTTTGGGAAGGTCTAAGTTTAGTTTACGGAGTTGAAGCATCTATAGGTACTTAGATTAATTAAAATGTCAAAGTCCCCAGTGAACTCTGCCCCGCTATTCTGTAATTTGTTTTAAGACCACCTCAACGCTCACCCACAAATATATCTTGACTCCGCTATTCGTAGTAACTAAGCGTAGAGATAGAGGTCTAATTTCGTTAGGCGTGTCGCGTGGGGTGAGGTGCATGAGCGCGTAGCGAATAATAGCCCTGAAGTCCAGCCAATGTTAACATCTAAAGATTTAAATGTACTTTATCGGAGTAAGTAAAATGGAAGCCAGAGATTACTCTGTGACGATTTAGCGTCGTAAGAATGTAGGTAGATTAAAGCCGGGCGAAAATAAACTACCTGGAAATTTAGAATTATTTAATAAAGTGAAAAGTAGAATCGACTAGGTCGCGGATTTATTACGAGCTGGCAATTAGTACTGAGACAAAGTAGTACTTGTAATTGGGGTCACTTCCCTGCACCGTTTAATGGCACGCAGATCTGGAAATTCTTGAAGTAATCTTCGAAGTTCCGGGATTCGGGTCTGCAAATCAGGTCTACATGATACGCGCAGGAGCATTCGCGAGAAGGTTGGTGAACCCCAGACTTGGTCCCTGGAATTCCCGGAAAATAAGCGTTTCACAAAACTCTAAATTCGTGTATTTGACTGCGACATCGGGATTTTTGTAGAATAAATGCTCGTGTTTTAGTTAACTATATTAGTAATCCCCAAATTATTAAATGGTAATCAAAAAAGGATTATGTCACAAACAAAATCAACAGTTTTATGATAGAGCAAATTATGAAATTAAATTATCACCAAAATTTATTACAATATGACTAAAAAAAATATTGTTTCATTATGCGACAATTGAGTATGAAATTACAATTTAATGAGCTAAAATTAAATGTAATTTAGCTAATATTATGAAGGGGGTAGGATGTTTATTAAAATTCTAGAAGCACATAGACGCGTAATATTCCGAGCATTATTCGAATATAGGCAAATAATGTTATAACATGATTTAGAGTAATGTACAGTGAGAACTAGATTTATCAACACAATACAATACAATTCTTTATTGATAACAAGATAAAAAACAAACATTTATTTCAGACATTTGTAGTCAATAAGATTACCGTCACTTGGCATGTTATAAACACTAGTCTGTTATCTTTGTTTGTTTGTTGTTGTTTGTCTGTTTTGTTGTTGTCTGTGTCTGTTATCATTCATACTTTCTACATGAAAAGTGATTTAGCTATATGTTAACTTAATATAAATATAATAATATTTACAACACTCACCCGATTCGGGGAACTTACCTTTAACACAGGTGATATATATTTATGGTTCACTCCAAAACTGAGTATCTGTCACACCATTATTATTTAGAAAATATATAGGAATCAATTTCATAATTATTAAAGTGGTTGACCTGTTGCGGTCCTCGCCGTAATGCAATGTAATGGATATCTTAACAAACATTTCCAAATATTTAAATTTTAAATGACATTTAATTGGTCGAGTAAATTCAAAACTTTAAAAGAGTACAAGCAACCGCGCATCTAATGTTGGAGACTATCATTTTGACGATTTCATTCCAAAGTTACTTCATCAAAGTTCTGCCTGTAAATAAATAAGATCGGCGAGTAGGTAAAGTTTCCTAAAGGTAATTGTACTTTTCCAAGTACAGTCGGAAGGTAAAAAACCTTTTTAATTAAACTCGGGGAGAAAATGGTCGCTTCTCGGCGAAGTTTGTTATGTTAGAAAGAAGGAACTGAACAGTGAAGTCCCTCGGGAGTACACAGGAAGGGGTACAATCCTCGCACACGATGACGGTCCCTGATTAGGTTTTCGTCCTTCGCCCGTTATTCTGTGATAAAGGCGGCATAATGAGACTCGGGGTGGAAAATGGACCGCACGCTGCGAACACACTTATTTACGTTTTCCATTATGTGTTACTCTACCTGTCTCCGAATTCTTCAATCGAAATCAAATCTTAACTTCAAGTAACAAGATTTCAATCCAACTGTAACTTTACCAGACACTCTGTTTTATTGAATTGCGCATCATATTAGATCAACGAGGTCGTTACCCATTCATTACATTCCCATTTCAAATTAGTGACAAATATTGTTTTATCCGGGAAATTTTGTTTTTACATACTTTTCACTTGACTTGGCAAATCACGTTTTCTCGGTTGTAAAGGGATAGGATAAACGAGATACCTAGATAATACATAGGTATTTTTGCTCTATATTGGCGGGGTTTTGTTAAGAATTTTTGAACGTTAGTTTAGTGCACTGAACTGTTGAAATTGCATACATGAATTTGAAATTGGTTTGTGTGGGAAGAGTTCTGTTTCGTTCGCTGCCACCGCTTTGTTAGCTAGCTTTAGACCGCGTTTACGTAGGGCGTATTATCGCAAAGCTGTCAGGCTACTATACCCGGCAGCGGCGGAGGCAAGGACCGCCAAAGTCACCTCATCTGACAGTTCGAGTGGCGTATCGCGCGAGATTAGGTACCTACGTCTGTGCGAAAATACGGCCTTAGAGCAAACAAACAGCAATGCTCGATTTCAGCCGATTGACTCTAGCTAGTGTTACTCTTCTGTTTCTATGTAGCTTAAGGACGGTTCACAGTATATCGCACTGAGTCCGGCCTACGCATGTTACGTGTGTCACATTTTGATGGCATTAGGTATGTTTTGTGAATTGTCCACGGATTTTTAACCTCGCTTACTATTTAGGAGACCTGTTGGATTTTTTCCTACTCTAAAAAATAAAAAGAATCTGATGTAGGAGACATATTAAAGATACCATACCACCAACGAAGTTCTATCAGTTCTATGCTTCAGTTTGGGCCGAAAATCGTTCGTATGTCCGGTGTCTGTCCAGATGTCCGTCTGTTCTCCTCTACAGGTCGCATTTCTCAACCGATTTTCGTGAAATTTTGTGAGCAGGTTCGTTAATTATATTGTTTTTTTGTCTTGTCACATTTTTGAAATATGTTTTTTTTAAAGACAGGTTCCCGAGTTGTACAGCTCACAGAGCCACTACTTTCATTGATTCCCGAAGGCCTACTGTGCTCAGTTCCTCACAGTACAGTACATTAGGCAATGGTTGTACTCCACGTTGCGCCTAACTACTAACTCCTTCACTTACACTAATGTAGCGTTTGTGGTTTCAGGGCACGATAAAATATGACCCACTTTGAGGTATTTCGTTACGTATAAATTTTCAAGAAGTAGCTTCACAGCTGTACACCTGCGGAGCCGTTTGCGGTTGTTTTCGTGACTAATGGTTGTCACTTTGTGAAAATACTGCACATGTGGTTGTAAGAGAAGCTCTTTAAGTTCTTTTTGTATATATTTTTCAATTTAGATTGGTTGGTGCATCAAAACCATAGCAGGTAACGCCTGCAAATATCTGAAGATTGTTGAGTCAATTTGATACAAGTTTTGCAAAATATTGTACATCCATTTCAAAAACTCATATTATATTCAAAATATAAAACATTCGATTTTGATTGGCAGTTAGAAAAAAGATGACTACTTGTTTGTAAAGATCGTCCTTGGCTTATAATGTAGTATTTAGGAATTGTAATGGGGAATTGTTATATGTTATATAATGGTGTTAACAACAAAAATAAGCCCGTAGGGCCATGCATATCTGGACATGCGGCAGCGTTGTGCAGCCAAGTTCAAAGCCAAAAGGAACTAGCAACGCAGCAGCCGTGTGTTATATTACACGAACCATTTGGAGCCACTTTTGACTACTTAATAACTCAAAATCAATCTAACATGTAGGTAATTTGGTATATGTTCCCACGGGGTTTAAACTTAGCCAAGTCAAAGTCTTGAGCACCAATTTATCCTAAGTTATCTGCTTTGTCTAAATAATTCGAGTGTTCAAATTTAAGAAGTTATACTTACATATATAGGGGAGAGGGGGGCAGCCTGGTACATTTTTTACACTCATTAACGTATTCCAAAATACTACCCATAAAAACCAGTTTTAAGCCTCTACACAACAACGTATGTTATTAACCTATGTAATTAATGCATTTGCACATGCCCAAAGCTAAAGACAAAGGTACAATTTAGAATTTTGCAACTCGAGGAATAATGTTCAATACTGCCCCAAGCGTGGGTAGCTTTGAATTTACTTGGGGCAGATTTGAAATATGGGTTATAAGGCAACAATGTTGAGATATACGTGTTTTTTTAACCTGTACTTAGTACAGTTAGTCACTAGGAATGGTCGTATTAACATTTTACTTGTATAATTTGCAGTTATAACTAAGAAGGGGTAGTTTTGTACAGAAATGTTTTTTGTAGTGTTCAAAGGTGCCTCAGGAGGGGTACCTTTGAAACGTATTGAAATCCTACTAAAGCTGCCCCCTTGAGGCAGTTATGCACACACTGTTGTTCAAAACTACCCCAACAATGTAGCAGGGGATAATAATTCTGTATTAATTATGTTTTGGCTGTTGTTAAATAAAAAAAACATAAAATGTTCTAATTATAATGTTTATTTTATCATATAAAATGACAGAAAAACAAACAATAGAATTCTAATAACTATTATACCAAACAAGACTAAACGTAATAAGTATACAACTAATTAACTCAGGTAACTGCATTATGAGCGTGTACTAAAATATCTAAGATTATTAGTTTACGTACCTACATGTCAGTTTATATCGGGGCAGATATGAACATTTCCTATGGCCGGGGTAGTTTTGAACAGACTGCTAATCAAAACTGCCTCCTAATTTATTTTCAAAACTACCCCAACACCTATTTAAAAAAATAAACATTGATATCTTCCAAAACAATAGCAAATTCTGATTGTTTATTCTTTGTCACTAAAGCTTATAGATTGTATTATCGAATAAAATAAGTTTCACTTACCGTTTCCTTCAAATACAGCCTGAAAATCCTTACACATGGGGAGCAAAACCGCTAACGGATGACATCGAAATCAAAATATGTTACTGGTTCGTTCATGTCCTGTCAAACGTCAAATCTGTCAAGTGACAGTTGTGTGGGTCAGTGTTGCGAGCCCAAAAAATGGATTTGGACCATAAATGCACTAAAAATACGTCTTTGAACGCATTTGTTCTAAGCTGCCTCCAGTGATAGCTGCCCCCCTCTCCCCTACATATATAGCAAACATTGTTGTAGTAGAAAAAATAATTAATTGTATGTTCTGAAGAATACATTTTATTTTAGGAAAACTGAACTTGGCAACCATTTAGATCTCAATTCATTTGTCGGCGAACCACGCATATTCTTAATATTGAACTTGGCTCCTATTTTCACATTTATGTTTTTGGTGGGATTCTATTAATCTGGTTTTGTCGAAATTATTACTTGCGAGAATTCTCTAGCTGTGTCGTCTGAAAGCCGGAGACGTCATAAAAATAATGCATTATAATTATTCTGCATTGAAAAAGGAAATCTGGGGGCACGGTGCCCCCGCCATGACGAGCCCAGCGAAGCGCAAGGGCAGGCACTAGCTACCTTCTCTCGAAGCGCTTCGTAATTTTTTGAACCCTCATAACTTATGTTTGGATTATACCAGATAAACCAAATTCTCGGGATATTTATTTATTATAAGGTGGCATAAGAAGCTTAGTGTCTAGATCTGGACTATAATTCTAAACAGTATGTGCACAGAAAGATTCATAACTCAATGTTAATATTGACAAATATTGGACTTATTAAACATAATATAAAGTTTAATTTGCCTAGCTCTTGTATCTACTTTAGATTTTATTGATATCTAAAAAACGCCAATTTCGTCCCTGACTCACTCACGCACTCACGTTGATCATCAAAACCCTTAGGGTACTTCCTGAAGTCCTATAAAACTGAACTTTGGTATGTAAGCTAGTATTAGTACACATAAAACAAAAAATCCTAAAAAATAGAACTTTTACCGCCCAACTCCTACTAGGGAATGAGACTTCCGCAAATTTTGATGCTCAAGGAGTCCCTATATCAAATTTCAGATCTCTAGATCTGAAATTTGATATAGGGACTCCTTATTATAAATAGTATTATTAGTAAATCACCCTAACCCTTTATATTAGGGGATGGAAGTTTTACGGGTTTTCCCATATACTTCTTTAGAAATTACCTTGCAAAATGCTTATAAAATACTAATATCTTGGCTAAAAAGTATAGACCCGTCGCTTATTAATATCATACCGTATGTAGGCACGAGAGTCTATGCGGCGACCGGGATGTGCCCAACAAAGTTATACTTTTTAGAATTTGTAGAGCGTGACTGGTAGAGTTAAGCCGTGTGGATTAGGAAGCTTGGCGCTACTAGCGATATGATATCTTTTTCACTCTAAAATAAATATGAGCTAGGGATGCTTGGCAATCACTTTACATGTAATGTTTTTAATGGGATACAATATTTGACGCACCTATGAGTTTTTAAACTGTAGCTGAATTTATTTAAATTCAAGCAGGTATAAGGCCAAACCAAAAAGAAGTAAAATAAACTTAATTATAAAGTTTTCCCATAGAAGCGTTACCATGCAAAATATAGAAAGAGGTAGTGAATAAAGTTTTTCCATCGTATTTTGTCGGAAAAGTTCGTCTAAAAGCAGGTGATAATTAAGTTGCGTTTCACGCCTTCGTTGAATTTTATGTTCGTGAGGAGAAAGGTTTCGTTTACTAATTACATTTAATGACTTTGTAATTTTCTTACTACCAGTTGTTAGTTAGATATTTGTTTTTTTTTTAATTACGTTATCGACAAATCAATCACACATGTTCATGATTTAGAAACTGATTGGCACTTCGGGTTTAGTCGTATTTCCGAGTTTGCCCGAAAAATATTTCAATACAATCTGTATTCTCTACCAACTTTTTGATAGTTAAGGTCGTGACGCGTCGTTTCGACGTCTGTGTCTTAGCGTCCCATTACAAAACACAGAAATGACGGTGCTGCGACATATAATATTCCCGTCAAACACAAAATTGCCTCGCACGTCCTTCTTTAAATTTTGCATACATAGGGCGCGACGGCGACGCCTCCGTGTCTCAACTTGTCTATGTAATTTGACAAGTAGACGTCTTTTGTTTCTTTGATTGGCGTGGCTCCTTAGAGCCATGCAGAACGGCTATCACGGGACCGCCTGCGAGCTGTGTCGCGGCGAGATAGACAACCTTTCCGTCTCTTTCTAATTAGGACGTTTTAGAAATATACTTTGTCGCCGCCACACAGCTCGCACGCCGTCCTGTGATAGTAGATAGGTTGATTGCGTAACGCTTCTTACGCACGTTAGATAGATCTAAATGTAATTTTCTTGTATGGGAAAATGACAATGAATTTATATTATGGTCTACATTGTTGCATAAAACTGCAAATACCTACTCACCACGTCACCAAAATGATATCTCGATAGGTATGAAACTTGTTCATAGCAAAAAAACTTCACTTTTCCAACTGAGCTAAGCAGTGTAGTGCTCTGAGCTCGAAGGTGTAGCTTCCTCCTACTTACTTGTAAAGTAGGTACGTTGTTCGTACACCGTCTTTAGCTCGTTACAAGCTGGGTCGCCATACTGCAACTAAAAACAAGGTATTTGACAACAGTAGAAATAAATTACTTTTACATTAACAATTTACAAAACTTTTGACAATACTTGGAAAACATCAAACATCAACTTATTTTGCTATTCTCAAATACATTAAGATAGAAAGTGGACTGTTGGACTATAAAAAAGTCACGTCACTTAATAGTCTGTATTCACTATAAACTTCATAGGTGAGCTTTGCTCAGTGGACGTGGCGCAAGCAACATCTCCTGCCAGCATCTCCTGATGATGCCTCGTAGAGAGGCGAAACACGTGTCGAGGTTTTTTCATTATTGGTGGTGGTTTGCTGTAATTATTTGCATGTTTATACGCAATTAGTTGCATTTAATCTCCGCTGATCGACCTGCCCGTTTTTTAGCGGAATAGCAAAGGAATATTGTTCTCGTAATATATCATGAATTTCCGCAAAGTAACGCCTGATTCAATAAATTACTTCATAGGTACTATTATAGTAGAGCATTTTTGCCGTTTCATAAATAATTGCTCATTTGACTATTAGTCAAATACCGTTTTTAGTTCCAATCCCATCTCGATAAAGACGTCTTGCACACACACATTTCACCATGCACTAAAACGAGAGGAAATGCATGTGTCTACATAATGCACATATTATTTCACTACGTCAAAAACGTGTTTGAAGATTGGGCCCCGGCTCGGGAGGCTTTCATGCGCCGGACAAAACTATTTTTAGTGTCAGCCTTTCAGGCCTCTAATTGTGATACCTGATACATCAAAGCTTTGACGTTGACTGGCTTGCGATGGCCGTGCAACTTACCTGTCTCTCTCGTGCATACAGACTTGTCAGAAATAACTGGTTAAAATGTTTATGTAATTTTAGGATATGGCCCTCAAGGTCATTTATTTAACATATTATATAAAAAGTTACCTTAACCTAAACGCACTCCGGTGTAATCACGTATGATCAATTCAATCTCGTATTGCATTTCCATGTGCACATGGTCAACTCTCCCAAAACTAAGGTGATCCCAGCGTTAGGCTGAAGATAGGACCACTACGTAGCTAAATTATACGTGGGTAGCAAACGAAACTGAGCCTGGAAGTTTTGACGTACCAGAGATAGGCTCGCCCGGTATCACTATCATTTACACTTAGGAGGTAATATGTTGCGCCCTCATCGAAGCTGGATGCAGTGTAGGTCAAGAATTAACGACTCTATCTTCCACACGATGAAGACAAAGATATAATTATAGCGAAACAGGTACGCTCCGTGAGGAAATGACTCTAGGTACGAGTGGCTAAGCATTTTTAGTTCCAGCTAAGACTAAAGGAGCCTCAATACCATTTCTGCATGATATTACTACACTGCGCAAATGAAAATACTGACAGTATACGTACTAGTGAGGGAATCAGTGCGACATCAGTACGCTCACGTCAAAAAACAAAATTCCTCATACTAATCCCGCCCCGCCAAGTATCCGATTGAGCTGTATATGACTTATTTATGCGGAAGCCTTGAAATGTTCTAAATTTAAAAGTAGGTACATAATATTTGGTTTGGGGTCATTAGAATCTCGGGAAAAGACATCAGGTTCATTTTATCCCGGAAATTGTCCTCTAAGAGGGTGAAATAGGGGGCAGAAGTTTGTATGGAGGTACGCTATAAACGAGTTCCACGTGGACGGAGTTGCGGGCAGAAACTACTAAAAATAATCTTATTTTGTATACAAAATATCTGGTTATAGGATTTTTTTAAGAACGCAATTTTCAGTTCCCATAGATGGAAGATTATTTTTAGAATAATCATTTGTAATTTGTATCGGGCTCTGCACGTAATTTGATAAGATAATGAGACCCCACAGACTTGAATATTTGAGGATAATAACTTTTGGCTGGGATCTCGTAAATTATAAGATATCCATTTTCGCCGGAAACAGGGCAACTTTGGGATTACGAATCTTGTGTTTACCATGATTTCTTGTATTTGCTTTTTAATCAATACTCCAAATATATATAAGTAAACCAGATCGTTCACAAAAAGAGGAACGTATGTATACGATGATTGACTTTTGATCTCTGTCTTTCAAAATGGGAACGAAAGAGGCATTAATCAAAAACGATATCCTGTCATGTGGATGTCCCTTGTGACAATTAAGACGCATGGAATCGCAACATGATGACGTGTACTGCATTGTGTTTATTTTAAATATACAGGGTAATTTAGGGGTCGTGGAGCAAGAATGACCACAAGCGAATAAGATGGTCACACTGAACAACTTTTCCCAAGGGACCGACCACGAAATCGCAAAAAAAAACAGCTGTTCCATACATTAACTCTCAATTAACTCACAGTTAGCTCACAGTTAACTCTTAATTGGCTTTTATTTTTTTGCGATTTCATGGTTGGTCTCATGGGAAAAGTTGTTCAGTATGACCATCTTATTCGCTTTTGTCATTCTTGCTCCACGACCTCTAAATCACCCTGTATATATCATTACCTACTTATCACTGTTATAAAGCGCCTCTCACCAAAAAAATATAAGATTTTTACAATTAAAGACAGGCAAGCCGCTATTTGGCCCTGAGATAGTTTCGCTGCAAACATACTGTCCTGACTATTAATAAGTACGTCATGTATAGTCAGGACAGTTTGTATTGGTTGTTTGTTGAATGTAAAAATATATAACAAATAAATACCTATTCATACATATCTGATTCCAAGTATTCGATACTTAGTTATTATTCAGATTTTGACTCCGAAGACTCTGAATAATCTTTCTGACATCGCTATGGATTGCTTTCAGCATAATTTATTGTAAAATGTTTTACAATCACGAAGTATTTCGTCTTCCTTGCTGTTTGTTTACATCGGTTACATCCGATGACTGCTAACGTCTATAATATTATGTCAAAGAGACCCTCACCAGTAAAATAAATTAGATCCATTAAAAATCCGCAACGTGGCTAGGGTCAAAAAGAAACTTGTCGGGCTCTACAACACTCAGACTCCATTCACGAGATTATATTAAGTTACAGTTTACACCCCTAAATTATAGTAATTAAAATTACACCTTCAACACTGACTAATCCCATTTAACATTAAGTAATGTTCGGCGTCATTACCCGGCACTCCTGACTTCCTGGCAACTCTTCTCGTAATTGCATAAATTAACCGAGCTGCGATCAAAGCGAAGGCGAATTGGAGCCGTTACACATAATGGATGCAGTGTCATTACGTTGCGTAGCAATTTTGTAAGTATATAGACCAATGTATTTACGAAGCTACGACAGCCTAGTGGTTCAGAGGCATGTGGCTGCCAAGTGGCGGTCGTGGGTTCGTATCCCGACCCGTACCAATGACTTTTCCGGAATTCATGTACGGAATATTTACCGTTAGCTTTTCGGTGAAGGAAAAACATCGTGAGGCAACCGATCTAGACCCAATAAGGTCTAGTTTTCCCTCTGGGTTGGTACATTCAAGTGCAAAAATATGTATCGATTTAATCCATACTAAGATTATAAATGGGAAAGTGTATGTGTGTGTTTGTTTGTTCGTTTGTTTGTTTGTTTGTTAGTCCGTCTTTCACTGCAAAACGGGTCGACGAATTGACTGGTTTATATGTAGAGTCGATATGTAGTCGATAGTAGAGTCGATATGTAGAGTCGATATGTAGTCGATATGTAGAGTCGATATGTAGAGCCGATATGTAGAGCCGATATGTAGAGTCGATATGTAGAGTCGATATGTAGAGTCGATATGTAGAGTCGATATGTAGTCTATATGTAGAGTCGATATGTAGAGTCGATATGTAGAGTCGATATGTGGAGTCGATAATTAGAGTTGATATGTAGAGTCTATGTAGAGTCAATCTAAATATATAAAAGAAGAAACTGGCTGACTGTCTGACTGACATCACCGCACAGCCCAAACCGCTGGATCTAGAGATTCCAAATTTGGCAAGTAGGTTCCTTATAAAGTTTAGGGGTGCATTAAGAAAGGATTTTTCAAAATTCGCCCCCTAAGTGGGTGAAATGGGGGTCCAACGTTTGTATGGGGAAACCAAATAAGTAAGACTATTTCATTCGAAACTTCACAGGAGTATTCCTAGCAATAATTGAGTAAATACGTGTTTCAGGTTTTTTGGGAATTCAACCCATAAAAGGGGGAAATGTGACAATGACCGAAAATCAACATGGGTATTGTTTCTATGGTTTATCGGGTTGCTGGTCGCTGATTACGAAAACAACAACAACGATTTTAAAATCCAACGTGGCGGACGTGAAATACTATCTCCCCTGTTGGGGTGCGATGGGGTTGTGTCTAAATATCAATATGGGTGTCATTTTTATGGTTTTTTGGGACGAATTACGAAAATGGCATCGATTCCGGTTCCATTGGTGACATGACATGCGCCCGCTCCGTGCACCCGCGCCATCTAGCGTAGGCCCATAGGACGTATGAGATATGTGAGCTTTTAGCGTAAGTCATCCTATTTTGACATTCAGCGCACGTTGAAATGAGCGTGTGGCACACATTCAAATAAAATTAGAATGTGAAATACAGGCCTCTGTTTTATCCTAAATCTATTATTTCTGGTCTGTTTTATGATATCCGACCATCCTTATGAATTGAGCGCGAAGTCAATTTTTCTTCTACTCGACTTACACATGCCAAATACTTCACCAATCACTCATTTATCGTAGGTAGGTACTACTCGTACTTCTAAAATATTTTTAAGTACATATGTAAGTTTTAGGCTGTACAACCGGCGAAAGTTTAATATTAGTCCAGGCAATGAACTGACAACTTGTATGGAAAAAATGACATATTTGGAAATAATTTGTAATAGCTAATTTTTTTAATGTAACGGATATATTATCAATTAAATAGTTACCTAGAGGCAAAATCCAACAAAAAATCAGACATCAAAAAAATCAATATTTAATTAGCTCCTAAAAAGTCCGGATAAATATTAATATTTTTTTATCTTTATTTAGGTTCATTTAAAATATTAAAATATTCAATATAAATAAAATAAAAAAGACAATGAATGTTTAATTTAAATCTATATAATTACTTCCGGGTGGAAAGTTTGTTGGATTCTTGACTAAAGCATCTTAGAATAATGTTTTAGAATGAAAGTAACAAAAAAAACGCTATTATAAATTAATGTTTTTCGAAACCGTATTTTGCCTCGGCTATATTAAGTTTTTTCATATAGAACCAATTGTTGTTGTGTTGTTGATGTAGGTACAAATAAGATCCAGGCGATGAACGCGGGGACGTTCGTCGTCTGCAGGAGTTCCTCGGGTTGGGTGGTGTGGCAAGTGTTCCAGGTATTTACTTTTGATGGTGGGGGAATAGGTGGTCCTCCAGAGTTGTGTCCGATTGCGGACGACCACCGGCCGGGACGCGTAAAATAATGGTTCCCGTATCTCAGTCAATCAGTGGTGAGGAACACCCGGGGGTTTTTAAACAGTAGGAGTCTGACATAAGCACTGCTCCGCCCCGTGGTGCGGTGGTATCCATGAGTATTTTCCCCTGGACAAAAAAAAATACAAATAAAATAAAATCAACAATAGGTATGGAGCACGTCGCATTATAATATTATAAGTTCCCTATTTATTCCTTCAATCCTAGATAATAATAGCAGGGCGGAGTTCGGTAATATAATATATATTATTAGCTAGATATTTGTCTTATATGGCAAACAGTAGAGTACTTTAAGTTAGGCAATGCCTATAACACCTATTTTTAACATCACCTGCTTTTAGACAAATAAAGGAATGATTATGATTATAGAATGCAATTTTTATATTTATTTATTCGAAAGGGTTTTGTTAGTAACAATGATTCCTTAATTCTTGCCTTGTAATTGTATAACTATGTAGCTACATTCTTGCAACCATTCTATAGTATAGTAGGTACTTACATCTCAATATCTGTCAATATACACCAGCTAGACGATGAATCTTTAACTTTTAGGTGTACCAAGCAGTTCTGCAGTTCGCAGGACCGGTCATTGTGGCACTAATTGCCACTAATTGAGGCCTATGCCTATGTCCAGCATTGGACGTCTTTCGGCTGATATGATGATGATGTTGAAGCCGTTCTGGGAGATACTTGATCTAACCATACACTTGCTGCATCAATTATCTCTATAATACGTATATTCACAGTAATTAATCAGAAAATAATATTAGGACGGGACATTGCGTGCGTCAACAGTGAAACACCAAAGTGGGGCACAATTGTGCACTGATTGCATGCGATCACTCAGAGCACTTTGATAAATTGGCGACATTGCCATATTGGTTCCCCGGTTAATTCATAATACTCGACTCGAGTTCTGTAAGGTTGAGCGGTGAAATGATAATTCAGGAGCGAAAATTTAAACTGTCATATAATTTCGCCAGCTATTACTTTTAGAACAGCGAAAATTATAAGAAATTTCATTTTTTATGATTATACCTAGATATTTTTCTAGCAGGAACAACATTTGTTTAGTGCTTGCCACAATAAAAATATCGACAATCCTGCTATCGATAAGTACATACTACTTCAACGACAATACGTACATACAACCACAGACATATATTGGCTACCTACCTAGACGCCGCGTGCACCTACACTGTAACCATATACAGAGACACAGATTTGTTTTGGGACCAAAAATGGGTTCGGGAAAAACTACATGTTGTGACATTCTGCGTCAATTTTAAAGACAATTTTGGTGTGTGTGTGTGTTATGGAGTAAAGTAGGGGATAATTAATTCAGTGACACGAAGAAAGAAAGTTGCGAAAGTATTGCAAATTGTATTCCGAAGTATGTAAAATATAAATAAATTGATAGTTTTGTTATTATTATCATTTTTTTAAACGCACCCTATTACCATATATATATTTGTATTTATATACCTCTATGACGTTGAAGTGGTACTTATCGATAACAGGACTGTCGATGTTTTTATTTTGTCAATCACTTACAATAAGTCGTTCGTGCTAGAAAAATATCTAGGTATATTTATGATAGATACCTGTATTATGTACTTATATAAAATCAAATAGCTTTTTTTTGGACTTGCAATTACAATATGTATGGAGTGCACCCCTAAAATACTTCTTTTTTTGTCATTTCTTTACAGAACTATCTATGTAGCGGCTAACAAAATAGACATATCCTCCAAATTTTACTCAAATACACCTTATAGTTTTCGAGTAAAATGCCCGTGACATACGGACAGAAGGATGGACATGACGAAACTCTAAAGGTTCCGTTTATGCAATTTTGGCTACGGAACCCTAAAAAGTAGGTACTATCCAAATCTGCATGTTCCGCAGTACCTACCTACGTAGCAATTTCGATTTGCAGATAAAGTATTCCTGTTTACAACGTTACATTTCACTCCCGGCAGTGGGTAAACATACAAACGAGTACAGCATGAATTAGACGAATATCAGCATTCTTTCCCCCTTTATTACATTGAAATTTATAGCCAATGTTACTCGGAGGCAAGTAAACCGATCAAGTGGTCTATTTAGCTATACGTTTCGTTTGTAAATATGAATACAATGTGTTGCGCACCCTCGCTTCCATCAGGCGCTTCGAGCTAACTTCTCAGAACGAGTGCACCAGCACATTTGGTATCGGAAGATCAGCGCTGTCTGCAAAGCCAGCATCATGCTGAGTTGGGCCCATTTCGTGACACGGCGCAGATTCACTTTTTTTTCTTGCGTCTTTGTCTTGTAATAATGTATGTTGTGTTACGAAAAAATGTTGATTTGATTTTTAATATTATATTGGCATGCGAAGCGTTGAACCGAATGGATCTGAAACAGTAAATTTATATAGCCCGCTTTCAAAGTGATCAAGTAATTTGTCATTTTCCTTTGCGAATGAATTATATATAAATTCCGCTTTATACTTCTGTTGAATGTTATGACAAATGACGGCATAAGTACCTATCTAAAATTTCGAGGCCTTAGCATTTTAAAATATATAGGTACCTAAATAATAATTACTGCCCAGAGCCGCACACGCATTACATAGGACCCAGGCAGAGCCATGGCAAAAAATATTGCATAAGTCTATGCCAAATTTCATAATTTCTAATGAAATCCATATGAACAGAATTCGTCAAACGCTCGAAATTGGGGACAAAACGTGGCTTTGCCTTTAAGAAATATAATAAATCATCTCATAAAACGTTTTCAGTTTCGGTCTATTAAATTTCTTGGCAACGTCAGTAGGTATAACCTGAATACGAATGGTTTCCTTTAGGATCGCAAGGGACTTGAGGGTCGAATAATGGTCCCAAATGTATTCACGCGTGTTGATAACAAACACGTGAATACTTTGAGTGCCGTGTAACGAAAGTTGTTACAAAGATCAAGAAAAATATTCTGAGAGATAAACGCTCCAATGGATGGTCGTGTTTAACGTGCGACATAGACAAGATTAAACTTTGGTCCCTATGTTATAAAAAGAGACGGATACTTTATCTTGTCTATCTATATGTGATACAACAACTATTACCGTGGGATTGGTACTTTTTATGTGCGCTGTCTTTTAGATGATGATTCAAGGAAAATTTAATGTGGTGTGTTTAATAAATTTGCAGTTGTATATAGTTTATCAGGAGAATTTCTCATTTATTAGTTATAACGTGGACCCTGTGTGAATAATATTAATATTACGTTGAGCCAGATACACTTTCAGGCAAAGGTTACAAATTTAATTAATAACTCTACTCGGTGGCTATCGCAAATATGTGGAGCAAGATACTTTGTAGCCCGCAACGAGATATTGATACTGCATTAATAAAGTTGAGTCCCGAAACTAGTGTTTAAGGCGGGGCATGGCATGGGTAATTCAATTTATCCCTCCGGCTTATGTACAATGTATACGAGTGTCACGACAATTTTGCTGGATGTGAGATGAGACTAAGTTACGCACAAGATAATGCCATAAACTTATATTACTATGGAGTTTGGGTATTTAGAAGACGCAGTAACGTATCGCGCTATAATGTAAACATAGGTTACTTTTGAACATTGAGACGTGTCTTACTATTTTGACTCCGTTTCCCCACAATAATGTAGGATGCTATGATTTATTTAAACTTTTCTCCTCCTTTGTTGTTGAACCGCGACATCGTCTATGGTCCATAGTGCAGTTTCATATCCTTGCGTTTTTCGCGCACGCAAGAAGACGTAGCTATCGAGCGACTTGTGTTCCAGGTAAAGGCCACCGATGAGATGGACAGACCAGATAAAAGCTGCAGTAGTGCATGACTATACGCAAGAATAAGGAAGGCGACAGTCAGAGGGAAAAGGCGGCGTGTTGTAAAGCTTGCTACCAACACCTGAATTGATGACCACGGTCACTCTGTCAATAGCCGTTATTACTTCTAAATGGGGATTTAACATGATATATCAGACCACAGAGGCTATGATGATTGTGTCATTATTGTTTATATAATTCACTCTTGCTTTTTAACCACGTCACGATAAACTAGAACAATATCGATTACAATGAATGACAGAAGTATGGATTTAGATATCCTCAGTTGTATAAGAAACGTAAAATACTTAGGTACGTGCTAAATACTTATGATGAGACCTTCTTCTTATTTTGTTTTAGTTTCGTCAATCCTTTTATCGTTAGCGACAAAATTAACCCATTTAAGTTATATACCTTTATTTAATAAATTTATTTACCCGTCCACATACTCACGATAATTTTCTGGCTTGAGGGAAGTAGGTACCTAATCCCGTAGAAACGTAAGTATTTACTCCTACCCACTTGGCTCGCTTCTAATGAAAATATTTCATTAGGTGCGTGCGTGGAGTCATGTTTGTTGAGCCGTTCGTCTGACGAGGTAATTTGCTTTGTTCCATCACAAGTTAGTAGAAACACGGACTGTTTGAGTTCTGAAGAACAACAGTGATAAAATATATGAGCTCCTTCGTTCATATTGCGTTAATTCCCAAGTTACGGGGCTACGTAATTAGGTAATGTGTAGGAATGTTATGGTTAGACAACTTCTACATTGTAAGAATTGTTATAAAAATAAAGCCTATGTATGTATGATATATCTATGGGTGGTAAAGTAATCTATTATGAGATTATGACAAGTAAAATGCTTAGTTAAACAGTAACATTTATTTCAAACCATATTTATTTCGTGGCGCTTCAAATAACCCCCACTATAAGAGTTTACACGTAATCAAATTGTGATAGGAAACTTAAGTGTTGGATTGATCCCTACTTAACCGGTGTAGCACTTAGCTTAAAGTGTTCTAATCCCGACGAGTAGTCCCTCTATGTACAATCGACCACAAAAATATTTATTCAGCCTATAGGTACAAGTGTGGAACAACGCGATAATGTGAAAAATATAATTAATCTTTTTGCAGTTAACTGTACATACGTTAAAGGCCCTAAAAACTCTCAAGAAGCCTTCGGAAAGACGTAAAAATACGGCATCAGGGTCAGGGTAAATGCCAATTTACAAATAGCAAGGGGTCAGTATCAAGTAGCAAATAAATTTACCCTACGATCCCTTACGCATTAACACAAATAAACGAAGTTAAACTCATTGAGTAGGTAATGCTGTAGACCCACGTCGACGTTTAATATTGTACCTTCTACTTCGACCAAAGAGGCATTTCCAATAAATCCTTAAGATGCGCATTCATTACCATTATTGCTAGCATCGGAATATCCCTTCGATTCAGGTAAAAGCTTTTCGTAATATGTATATGTATCTACATTCCAAACAAAATATGTTTTGATCCTAAGGCCAATCCGTGAGCGATTTTGTACTTTACCGAGAGCTTACTACTGTCGCCCATATTTAATAGTAATAGTAATAGTAATCGTTTATTTGCAACCTTATGTAAGTACTTATTTCTAAGATACAAAGGACCCAGGAAGGGCGTAGCAACGTGGTTCTTTTAAATTGCATTAAAGCTAGGTACGTAAACAATTTATAAAGAATAGATCTTAGTATTATATCACAAATTCTAGGCATATATAAGGTTAATTACATTATAATAAACAGTTGCCTACCAAATGTTATCCTCCATAAACTCCGCTACAGAGTAATAGCATTTTTCTATTAGTTTTTGTTTTAACGTTTTTATAAATAATTGTACACTGTCATTTCATAAAAATTGCGCAGTAGTATTATATTGCACGGAAGCGGGTTAGTACGCATGCAATACTACATTTTCTCAAACATGCAATGAAATGTCGTCCTTACGTGCGTTATAACAGGCTTCAAAGTATCACGTTTCGGGCGGAACTACTCGAGAGAACTGGTAAGCAATTTCATACAAAATTGAAGGCCTAGGCCGGGAAGTAATTTATTTTTAATGTTAATGTTAACATGAGGTCTGTGTTCATCTACAGGCTAAACAGCTGAATTATTATTTTTTATTTTTTCTAGTGGCAGAATGGTTATCGGACCAAAAATATTCGCGTTAATGCCTATTACACACGAACCTTTATTAAGAATACAAACCTGTATGATTCAATGTCTTGATGAATAAATTTAAAATATTATCTATGTACGTAAGTCACCAGAGACCATAGACAATATTTAAAATCCCCTTTATTTTATTAATTATAGAAATTAATAGACAATATTTGAAATCCTCTTTATTTTATTCATTATCTAGAAGGTTATGTATAATGGCCCTAATAGGGTCTATTCGAACTCTACACACGCAAAATACGGACGCCTTTCGTAAAAAAAAAACAATAAGTATGGAGGAATGGAGGGAAAATTAATATACTATTTTGAGTGGTGTATTGTTTTATTTCATTGCATATGTTTGAGAAAAGCACTATACATGCCTGGCCGTGAAAAGGGCTTGCCGGCTTCGTATCACTATCCGGCCTCCCTACGGTCGGCCGTCTATACCTACTCACCCGGCAAGCCCTTCTTTCCCGGCGTCTGCAGTAATGTACTATTATATCGCCCCGCTTCCGCGCATTTCGATCCAATGTAGGTGTGCAGTAGCGAATCTGTACCGGTTGACTGGCAGGCTGACTATTTACTGATACCTATACCGTACCGGCTGCGCAAATCGCGTCAAATGTGGAAAGTGGCCTAAGGATACCTGTATATTTAATAAACACCCCAGCGAACCATTACAATATAAATATTACTCTCATTTTCTGAAAAGGTCGTAAAATTATCAGCTGATATTTTAATATGATGTATCCGCTTTATTACCTCGGCACTGGCAACGCCCCCACGTGTGTAAAGCAAATTATTGTTTCAATTGTTTGATTTTATTACTGCATTTTAGTCATCATTACCTACATAAATATTTCGATAATAACGTTTTTCTCGTATTGGCAGCGGTGCATAAAAATAATTTACGAGCGACATTTTAATATGTCTGCCATTTTTATAAAATTACTCAATTACCCTGCAGGCATGGTCAGGTACTTCATTAACAATATCTCTTTTTGTTTGTGCGTACGAATGCCCATCGTCTACCCCTTAGTATTAGTTAATTTTTCTCTATGTAGTTTGCGAAATATAAACTAACAGAAAAAACTTCGTTTTCAAAGCTACGAGTAACTCCCTGTAATCGTGAGTATAAGGAACTGTGACGATGCGTATATCGGAACGTTACACACAAAATTACTGGCAATTTTTTTGGTAAATCACAATTCTACATTTTAAATTTTAAAATATGTACCCATTCCAATTCCTCGCGACCTTACGCAGTCATTTCCTGACACTTCAGTTCGATCTTGGACCTTGATCAATTATCATCTAGTTATGCTGATAATTTTTAAATCAAATAATTTACTTAAATACCTACTATTGTATTAATAGTTCCAGTGATATATTTCGTATAGTGCTATTTAAAATTGGGATACTAGAAGCGATTCAGTTTCGTTTGATGGCAGAACTAGCACTATTCAATTACTCTTACCAAGGCACATTATGTTAGCTTTTCTCAATACTCAATACTCAACAGTTTATTGCACATAATGACATAAAGGTGTTACAGTGTGGAATGACGTAAACATTATGTACCCTGAGAGGGCGCTGCAATTATGGGAACGGAGCACTTACATGCTAATACAAAAAGTTCTTAGTCTAATATGGCTACTTATCTATTATTTTAATATTATTTGGTAACTGTCTATTCTAACTTATCACCTAAATATTCGTTTACGTTTCTACTCTAAGAAATCGTAGGCCAAACGCAATTTCCTTTTTTTGCAGGTGCCTTATCTTATAACTCATTTTTTACGAATAAAGACCGTCTGTCCGGCCTCTTGTTGTTTATTTTTTGATCCTGAACCTGACTCCTGACGGCGGGTCCTGCTGCGAACCCTTGTTTTACAGTGCTGTCTGATTAACTGTTTGATTTAAATACTTACATGTATCTCGTTTGTTTTCGGTTTCCGTGCGTTTTTACAAAAAAATCCAGTGCGGCTATAAAGTGACAATAATGTATTTCTTGCTTTCAATAAAGAACTAGAAGGTTTACTACTATGTAATGTTGACACATGTGATACAAATTGAAATCATCTCAGGTAAGAGTAACGAAGACTCGTTGCGTACTCGTAAAAAAATCATAAACTTCACATTTTCGCTTAATGCCATTCGAGGCACGTACGTGAGCTGGATCACGTTCCTTTTTGTTTTTTTTTTTATATAATAATCTCGGATTTTTTTGTGAAACCCGCAACATGTGGGCTTGATAAATTGCCGACTCTCAGGAACGCCGAAAAACATCTATGAAAAACTTATTCGCAAATATGACTGGATTTTTTTAGCTTTTCGCCTTTCCTGCACGTGTTGTGTATACATATATTTACTTTCCTTGAAACAGAACCGGCGTAATATGTTTAGGATACTTACTAATCCGATTGCTTACAATTAGCGTACTGGGTGTATTGTAGCACTGTATAAAATAAACAATCAGCAGCCCTGTAGTTAATAGATAATATCAATTGTTTTGTTTCTATCCGTTGACATTACTTAACGCATTGTAGGTACGTACATTATAATGAAAATGCCTTTACCAATATTTGACAGCTGTCATCCCAGTACAATTTATTTCATCATATGTCATCATTGACGTTTATTGTACCGGGATGACGGCTGTCAAATATCGGCTGTTAAAAAATTTAATTATAGGTAGATCTACATGTCAATTACAGTTGAATTGTCTTAATGCGCGTTCGAAAAAATTACGTGATTACCTCTCTGAAATTAGGCGAAAAGAAACATGGGTACACAATGTTTTCAATTAGGAAATATGTAAATACAATTCTGAAAAACAAGCTTAACGTTTCATCTAAAGATTATCTCACCGCAGCCGCCCACAGCTGTGACCCGCTCCCGCTCCTGTAAAACATGGACCAGCACAGAAGAACACTAAGCTGACCGAAATTCCTGAATAACAAATGGCTTTGGTATTTATTAAAATTACATTTTAATCTTCGTCGCATCAATACCTTTTTTACGAAAAGCTAAAGAACGTCGTCATGAAAAGCATGTCTTACAAGTGTCCCTTGAAAACGAGGAGGATATTAATGTTGACTCAGGCCCATTGGACGAGGAAACGTAAATAGAGCTGTTTGTCGAGGAACTACGCAAGTTTGCGGGGAGATCAGCCATCGTATCAAGTAGCCACTAGTCTCGACCCCGTGCCCTATTAGATTGTGATCTTTAAGATGTAGACACCAAAACCAATTTACGCGCACGTATACAGATGAAAAACTATTTTCCGAAAGGAAATATCTTAAGAAATGTCTATACACTACTACAAAGAAGGGTTTTTATAACAGTTTACTTTAACCTCACGTTAGACCGGTCACTATTAATGGCGCTTGATAATTCTATTGTTATATCAAAATTAATTAATTTCACACTCTTTGAATAAAAAATTAGTGGGTGCCCGACCCACTTACTAATAATAAACAGAACAAACGCCCGATTTGTTCTGTTTATTATTATCTAAGTAAATTTACTTTGTGGGTGCTATTTAGCTTCATTTTGTTCTTGGCAATGTTTTTTTACATAAATTTAAAAGTATTTCCTTATCTTTTTTGTACTTGACAATCCGAGACTTGTGCTCCCAAATGTATAATAAAGCGTGTTTTTTTTTTGTATTATAGCAATTTCCCTCACGAAATTCTCGATTCACAGCCACGGTATGGCGGTTTTATAATGAATTTGTCTTTTGCGTGCACATTTTGTGGAATTGTAGCACGGCTGTCGCATTATGGTTAAGTACCAATCTCGAAGAATTTTCGTGAAAGCAGAGCTTTATGGCATAAATTTTACAAACAGTTCGGAAACTCTATTTGGTAAATTTTTGATAAAAAATAGCATCTACGGGGTTATTTACATTCTGTTTTAATGTCATGTCGGACTAAATATAGTAATGTAACGTGATTGACTGTTTTTTTCCGGTTTTGACAGTTTAGGGTTCCGAACCAAAAAAGTAAAAATGGAACTCTTATGGTGTGACTCCGTCCGTCTGTCTGTCTGTCACAAAGTCAAATATCTCAGGAACTACTAATGCTATCTATTTAAAATTTCGAATAGTTGTAAACAAAGCTAATCCACGTGTATGGAAAATGAAAAATTTTAATATATATTTTTAATTTCGATAAAAAAGGACGGATAAAAGGGGGGGGGGGCAAAAATTCAAAGTCTGAATAGTAGGGGTATCATATGACAGGTCTGGAATTTCACATTCTATAACATTTTTTTTTTCTAAAATTTTGATTTATAAAGAAATGTTGAAAAAAAAACACCAATCCCCCCCCCCCCCCCCTCCTATCTCCGAAGTTAACCAAGCGAAAAATTTGAAAATAATATACATGATTAATATGAACGGAAAAGTATAACGAGACCTCTATCTAGCGTATTTTTTTTTATTCTTCAATATAATCATTAGTTAATTTTGTTCGTAATTCAATATTTCTGTGTTAATTTTTTTTCTTAAAATTCGTATGAAAGTATTCTGAAAGTACCTTATAGCAAAAAAAAACGGATTTAATTCACTTGATAAAGCATTATCGCTGAAAATTGAAAAACCAACATACTCGTACATACCGCGTTCCTTGGTCGCGCAAGTTAGTAACAAAATGCACCAATAAATGAAGCTGTCGGTACTCGTGACTTTTGTTAAGATTTTTCCAAAATTATAGGTCCCGCCGCGGGACAAGACGGGTATGTTGTAGGTATGACATTTTGTGCGGAACCCTCGGTGCGCGAGACAGACTCGCACTTGACCGGTTTTTTATATAAACACAAAAAAAACCATTAAAAGTTTGGGTAAAATATGAACTCAAATGTTTCTCCTTAAGAAACACTGCTAGTAGTACAACTGTCTTACACCGTAGAACCTTAGAACAGCTTGCTGTTTGTAGTTTCTGGCAAACAGTTGTTAGAAACGTTGTTTATCTTCGTTACGTCGATCTATAGTTTTGTTATACCCCGCATGAGTCTCACGCTAAGTCAATCGTATCAATTACCCACTTTAGCGACGTGATTTCATGCTATCTATCTATCTCTGCGTATATACAATATACATATTTTTAATTCATTCATAAGCACGGGTACAGTTCGTTATTTTGAAGAATTTGATAAATCTGTTGACTACTACTAGGTTCTACTATTCAGTCCAAACTGGACGCGCGGTTTTGATCGCGTATTGCAAAGAACTCAGCCAAATCCGCGGGATAAGAAATAATCTATATCCACCCGGAAAGTCCAACAAAACATTTAATCTAGTGGTTCTGGAGATTACCCGTTACATACGAACTCACAAAGCTACAATCTTACAGATTTCTTTATAATATTAGCACTATTAGTAAAGATTTCTAGATTTACATTTTGCTTACCTAATTATATCACAAGTCCGAGAAACAACGCATAAAAATCAGATACAAAAACAAGCTTTGACACTCACTTATCCTTGTTACAAATATCTACATACACAAAGTAAAACATAATTAGGAAAACTCCCATCTGCTATTCCCGCAGGCTAGGGATAACACATGTCTGTAATAAATAAAAGGAATGGGATAAGACGGGAGTCGAAAAACAGGTCAGGGATGAGTATGATAAATAAGTCAATTATTTCACCTTACACCCGTAACCATTATTTTGCGATGCGAGTGTAGAATATTGAATCTTAATGTTCGCAAAATAAGAAGCATTTCTTAGTTCGCCGCCAGTAAATTTATAATATACTTATCGTGTGTGTTTGACATCATTCATTTTGTTATTCCAGTACAATTCAGGATGTGTGTTTTCTCCAACTTACTCGGAAATGTTTCCATTAATGGAGTAAAAACACACCTCGAAGTTTATCGTTATATGCATTGATGAGATAATAAATTAAAAAAAATGGAAATACTTCCCGGACATGCCCGGGAAGTAAATATTATTGTGCAGGTTACTTACTTTTAATTTCATGCAAGACTACAAATTCACCATACAGCCAATTGTCCAATAGTCACGTACAAAAACCGACATAGATAGAATAATAATTGTGTCCAAATCATAAGACAGTTTTTTTAGACTTAATTATTTTCTCGGACTGATAAATATTTTGTAACAAATGTATAGTTTTTTTAAATGTCTAATGCGTTTAGGGATTGTCGATTTAACTAAATGTAATAATGCCTATATTTATATTTACTAATACTATAAGTTTTCTTTTATTTATTTTCATTGCTATGTTTTATGTGGAATCAAATATACAATTCGGACCCAATACTTTAAACTTTAATATCCTTAAAAAAAAATTAGGCGGGAAACTGGAATTCATTTTGTCAAAGATTTTCTGCCGTGTTATTTTTACGAAAATAAAATGAGTTCTACAAATAGTGACGAAGATATCCCAATGGGTACACCACCAGAATTAGCAGCAGAGGCAAAGTTGGCGAGAGCTAACTTGCTTCCGCCTAAATCCGAAGAAAAATATTTAAGAACGTTCGCAAATTTCAATTCCTGGCGAAAGAAGAAAAATACCAGTTCGTTGTCGGAAAATGTTATTTTGGCGTATTTTAACGAACTTGCAAAAGATAAAAAACCTTCTACTCTGTGGGCAATGTACTCAATGTTGAAAAGTACTATACAACTAAAATATAATATAAACATTAAGAACTACGCGAACTTATTGTCATTTTTGAAACGGAAATCATCCGGTTTCAAAAGCAAGAAATCGAAGATTCTTACCAATGAGGATATCACAATATTCTTAAATGAAGCTCCAGATGAGATTTTCCTAGCAATAAAGGTAAACATAATATTGTATAACTGACTTAAATATTATTTTCCATATTTGGACTCTATCCGTCGTATGTTAACATTATTATTTATTTGTTTCAGGTTGCTCTCATTTTAGGCGTCAACGGTGCATGCCGAATGATCGAGTTGACTAATTTAACAGTAAACGACATAACGTGCCATGATGATATACTTCTGGTAAAACTACGGGACACAAAAACTAAAATCGACCGCATGTTCGTTATTCCAAATGAGTTTGTGCCAGTTGTAAAAAAATACCAATTACTTCGTCCCAAAAGTACCAATTCGGACAGATTTTTTATAAATTATAAAAATGGGAAGTGTGTCAATCAAGTAATTGGACGGCATGCAATGGCGAAAATGCCAACACAAATCGCAAGCTACTTAAATTTAGCTGACAGCGATTGCTACACAGGCCATTGCTTTCGGCGGTCATCGGCCACCTTGCTAGCTGACTCCGGGGCAAATTTAACAACCATAAAGAGGCACGGTGGTTGGAAATCTGACGCAGTAGCCGAGAGCTATATTGAAGAATCGGTGCAAAACAAAAAGAACATATCCGAAAAAATTAATCAAACTATCACCCTTCAAACAGAATCTCAGCCATCTACATCGAATCATCAATGTAATAAAATATCAAGTCCGAAACCATCCACCTCCCGCATAGATTCTGCTCCCTTATCACCTAATCCGCAGCATTCTAACACACAATCAACAACAACTTCTAATCAAGAAAATATTCAAACCAACATAAGCGTTCCGGGGAAAAATATAACTCTGTCTTTCACGAACTGCCCTAATATGAATAATGTATCTATAACATTCAATTAAAACTCCTGACATAAGGTTTATTTTTATTACTATTAAAGTGTTGAATTTGTTTAGATTGTAGGTAGATTGTTATATAAACATGTGCGAAATAAATATAACCTTTTAAGATTTTGTTTTATTTCCTCGCATATTTGGAGAAAAGCAGTATACAGGCCTCGGCAGGAATGTCATTTCGTGGATTCGTATCTATTGAAGGACTCGGCTATGCCTCGTCCTTCAAAACCATACTCATCCACGAAATGACTTTTCCCGGCCTCTGCAGTAATATACTATTTAATAATACAGCACAGGTGTAAATAATTACGACTTTATTGTGTAACATTTCTCTTGAAGAATCACTTAAATGAATTATTATAATTGAGTTTATGTATATTACAGATAACAGATCTATTTAACATATTTAACGTTTATTGAGAGGAATGATAATATGGTATTTAAAAATCTGTAATGCACACTTTTTAGCAATCTCGAAGTGTTCCAGACTTTTTAAATGCGATGGGTTTGGTTTATTGAAAGTCATATGAGTATATATTAACTATTCTACAATAGCAAGAAAGATAGTCTAGAGAATGACTCAATACCTTTTAGCTTTAAAATCAACTAATGGGAACACTTGCCGGCCCAACATTCTAGCCCTACACTTGTCAGTGTAAGTTAAATGCACACTCGACTAAAAAGTCATATTTTTTTTTCTCTTTACCGGCTAAGGGCCACCATTTCTTTTTAATTTGCCAACTCTAGAACTAGAATGCTACGATTCAATATTAAACTATCGATTTGACGATGCTTTGGTCCCGCAGCGATTAATAAAAATAGATTTTAGACTTTCTCTACGAATTCAGAGACCTGACAACTCGGCACGTCTATCTTACTGCCGTAACCGCTATCACAACGTTACGTCTGCTTTTACTTCTATTTAATTTAACAGTTTTGTAGCTGAATTTATGTCTTTCATGAAATGTTAAATTGGTTTCTTCTCTAGATTGGTTGATTTTCTTTTTCACTTTAATCCATCTGTCATTTTTCCAATCGTACTTTTTGCCCATATCTAATAAAATATCCTTAAATTTTGGCCACTTCGAGCTAACTATATTTGCGTTTTCAGGCAAACCAATTTCCTTCATGTTATCAATTTTAGGCGTAACATTTTCGTTAATAACACTGTTGGGCGTAGGTGTCACATCGCTTCCGGTGATATTGTTAGTGGAATTACTTATTATATTTATATTACTCAGTTTCTTATTGATATTTTTTTTGTTATAGACGTTTCCTGATTTTGGTGAATCTTCTTCATTGGTAAAATATTTATCATTAGTCCAGTTGTCAGAATATTCGTCGTAGATGTCTTCTATTTCGTCTTCAATCTTTTCTGTGAATGAAAAATGAGTAAATAAAATAATGTTTTAAACAAAGACAAAAATAAGGAGTGAAGAAATCAAGTATTGTTTGTAATTAGATAATCGCGTTGAAGTAGGTCAATAATATTGTTGATCAAACTCTATTTAAAAAAGCAGTTCAGAAATATGATCACAGATTTGAAGTTTCAGTTATTAAATGCATTAAAAAACTACGAAAAATATTAATATAATATAAATAATCATTTGGTTGTGTCCTATACAAGTCGTGAAACAAAACCGACAAGGTTGCTCCCACGACTTATATTTCACCCTCTTATAGTAAACATAGCAATCATAATTTAGCCCCGTAGATAAATCAGCATATTATGAATATTATTATTACCAGCCATTTCCTGGAACTTGGCGATGTCTTTCTGAAGATTTTCTCTGTTTTTACTTTTCCACTTGCCATTGCTCTCACCTAAGAACAAAAAATATATTTTAATTTAAAACTTCATTTGCCATTCTACACTATTAATAAAATAGGACAATCTTGCACAAATCGATATATCTCAAAGATATAAATATTTAATTGTAGATTGTATGACAAGGGGCTAAAATAAGCCATATTACCACGAGATGGATATTTTCCCGAGCGAAGTGAGGAAAAATATTTCGGGGGTTATAGGCTTTTAGACCTGGGTTATACACTCTACTTTTCACTTCGACTGCGAGAAAATAGTAAAACAAAGATTATCCATCCACAATCAATAACAAATTTCACGGCGAAGAGATTGTTCAATTTAGCGGCATGTTTTTTTTTTACTAAACTGCTATGACACAGATACAAAATATTGACTCCATGAATAAACGCATCTACAGGCGCATCCAAACGGCCGCGCGGTGGACAGCGTACGGGCACAAGATAACAATCTCATAGCTTATGCCGCCATGCAGTCAACCACGCTTGAACGTTTGGACGCGCGGTCAGAGGCGTTTTCTTTTTTTAATGATTTGGAATTAGGGACTAAAACACCTGATGTTTGATTGGGCGATTTTAATATGTAGCTGTATTCTGGTTGGTTGATAGCAAAGAGAAATGTTTTTTGAAAGAGTTGTGATTGGTGGATTTAATATGGTGAAGTGTTTTGATTGGTCAAATACAATGTGTATATTTATACACATTTTATTTGACCAATCAAAACACTTCATAAATATGTACACATATTTTCCCAAGGGGCTAAATGTACTACTTTAGCCCCGCTTATTTAGCCAAATATGACACACTTTTCGAGCATGAGAAGTGAAAAATAAATTGTTGTCCCCTGCAGTGTGAAACAAAATACACGATGTTACAAACCTTTTTTTTATAATAGACATTGAGAAATGAAATTTACCTATAAACGTGGTGAACACAATAATCAGGAAACATGTGAAGGGCACGACACTCGCCATTATTACTTTTCCCGGAATTCACCTGAAACAAACACATATTGAAGAAGACAATCATATTTACATGAAATAAAATATACTTTCTTTATATAAGTCCTGGAAATGTTTTAAAAAGATCAATAACTCGTAGAGGTATAGTATTTTTTGCTAACTTAATCATACACTGACTAGAGTGACTAGTCTTTACTTTTAGGTTCATTGATCCTACAAAAACCCTTATATTAGACTCTCTCCTATTTAACATTATACCAGTTGTATTCTGCAGGTTTCAGAGTCCATGTTTCGCTATTAGCTGAGCGCTTTCGTGTTTTGGAAGGCGCGTTAATCCGTTGATAACGGTGATTGTCTATGACAACACGCGTTAAACCATAGAGGCCTTCGTGTAGCTTGTGACCTTCTATGTCAAGTCAAGTTATCACTTGACAAAGCCTAATCCCAACAACGCCTTAATTTCCTTCTGACTTGGAAGGTCAGTTCGCGAGGCAGCGCCTTCTTTTTAAAATAGTAACTACGCCAATTCTTAGAATCACGTAGCCGATACTTGAATAAGACTACCCAAATAAATATGCAAAAAAAAACGTTGTTTTTGTATTCTTCGTGGAAGGACTAAGGAGAGCAAAATTACGCCAGGAGCTCTTTTATGCAAATCATACTTGAAAGCGTAGGTAATACGCTTCAGTATTTTTCGATTTCGGAAGCAGAAACATTATTTTTTGTTTCTTACATTGCTTGAAATTAGATACTCGATATACACTATTTTAAAGGCAAATTCTTAGTTCCACATGGAAATAGTAAAAGGAGAATTTGGCTTCAGAGAAGATGTAGGTATTGGTCAGCCGTGCGGACTGAAATCTATAGCGTTGAAAATTGCAATCGCTGAAGTTTTCGCTTACTGGAATACCAGACAGGTCGATAGTGTGAGGTAACGAGAACTTGTGTTTCTATTCGAAAACCAAGTGATATTTATGTGTATTGCTGCAAACAATATTGCTCAAGCATGTAATTTCTCCAGGGTATGATTTGAAATGGGTAAATATGAATGGCTTATTCTTTGGAACCAGTAAAAGACTGATTGAAAATTCTGCAAGGCTGACGCAACTGTCGGATTTCACCACGTCACAACATGTTGTAACTTACAACATGTGTGAATAGAAAGAGACTTACAAGTTGTAAGTCTCTTTCTATTTGGCAATGTGTAAATGAGATGTTTTGAAATGTCACAGGAAAAGAGACATTGCAAACAATTGTGCTAAATTGTGAGTTAAAAACAGACTTGGATGAAATTTTATGGACAAGATATCTACTTACATTTTTTTGAATGGGAGAGTGACACTAAATTTTGTTATTTTTAGGGTTCCGTACCTCAAAAGGAAAAAAATAGAACTCTCATAGGATCACTTTGTTGTCCGTCTGTCCGTCTGTCTGTCAAGGCCCTTTATCTCGGGAACGCGTAGTGGTATCGAGTTGAAATTAAAACCATATACTCAAGTCTACAGTCCCTTGAAGCTGTGAAAAAATCAAACTTCTAAGTGAACGTAAAAAAAGATAGCCGGTGGGCGAGTCCGACTCGCACTTGTCCGGTTTTTTTAATACTTGCAGTGACTTATTATTAGTTTGTATACTTCAAATCTTGAAAGTTAAATTGGCCAACTTCCCGAAAACCTATCGAGTTAAATTATTTTGTACAGTTTTTTTATATGCTGATAATAGAGACAGAAGGTGTCCATTACAATTTCTAACTACATAAGGTATGCCCATCGTGTTTGAGGTCATTACAATCCTCTCAATGATACTTTTCTGGCACGAACTCGGTAATCCTCTTATCGATACATTTAAACATTCAATGCTATTAAAATAATTGATTTTCTAGGAACCTGAAATTAAATTTGAAAATAATCGCAATCTATCGTTTCAAAAATTCTAAGGTTTGAGACATGAAGCGAAAATGCATTTAAAATAGGATCTATATGGCATTTCGCTCTATATATAGAGTCATTAATTTATTCATAAAAGTACCTAAATAGTGCCTATTGCGTTTAAAAAATATTGTCTTACCTAGGTGAATCGAACGGACTAAATGTGGAAAAATGCTTTTTTCGTGATGTCAACTGGAAGTGTAAAGAAAAGACACAATCTCTTTTAAATAACATTGTATCGAAAAAAAAAGAAAAACCGTGAAATTTTAGACTCGAGTTTTTTTGGCAGATTCAATTCCCCAGCGAGGCAAGGAATCTTTTTTAATTATTTATTAGAAAAACTCAATTTTGGGGAACATAAAGACGCATTGAAATTGCGTACCCATAATATTAAAAATACAATACCTAACATACAAAAACAAGGGTTTTTTAACACAAGGCCAAAAATGTATTACGACACATTGTTTTCTTTAATTACCAACGAAGTACAAATGCGATAATTTGAAACAAAACAACAATTACCTTCCACGTTCTTGGTGGAAAGTCCGTACAATTTGACATATTTTTCGTTGATTGGTACTAATAGCTCACCATTATGTTGTTAACTATCGAATTTATTTTGTTAAAATTGTCTGAAGCGATAATAACGGAAATTGAAAAGCTAATGAGAATTATACTCTATTATTATTATACTCACTCTACTTTTCACTTCTATTGCGAGAAAATAAACCACTCATAATAATTATTAATTCCACGGCGGCAATAATGTATTGTTTAATTTGGCGGCATATTATTTTTATAAACTGCTTTGACACAGATACAAAATATAGATACAAACGATTTAAGGTGCGTCCAAATTCCAAACGTCCGAGCACGGCACACTGCATATAGGACATAAGCTACAAGATACATCGCTAGAAGAGTAAAACACTGTTCTCTATCTCGCTCTTCTTATAGCTTATGCCCCGTAACCACCGCGCTCGAATATTTGGATATGCCGTTTGTTTTTAATGATTGTGACATGGGGACATTATCATAGACCCCGATAAAAAAAAATGAACAGTTGACACAGTACGTCTGTCACTTTTTGTAATCATTGTAAATGACCGT
Organism: Epinotia nisella; assembly: GCA_932294315.1. Taxonomy (NCBI): domain Eukaryota; kingdom Metazoa; phylum Arthropoda; class Insecta; order Lepidoptera; family Tortricidae; genus Epinotia; species Epinotia nisella. The sequence continues at coordinate 11,506,866 of OW028682.1, read as the reverse complement.
TTATTTTCAATTGTGTTAATTTTCTTATTGCCGCATCCATATGTGGACGAATCAACATTTATAATTTCTCATGCTGAAGAACTTACGAGTACTACAGGTTTGAGTTCAATTCATGTTTATTTATTTTAAATTTTCACAGTTATATCAAGTACTCCTATTTACAAAAGTTTCAATTTATTGTAAAACAGGAACGTCACGTGACGTCACTCAGCCAAAGTCACGTGGTCAGCGCACAGTAGTTTTTTTTTTTTTTAATCATATATTTAGTACTATTTCGATAAAAAATTAAAAAAACGAAGACCTTAATGCAATTTTCCGCCATGATACGAATCAAATGACATATCATTTATCAAAATCGGACCATACTTAACTGTAGATCTGATGGCATATACAAAAATCGGCCTCGCGTACTTAACTAATATATATAATATATAGAGACTACCCCAAACGGACCCGGGATAAAAACTACTTACCTTATATTTTAATCCAGGCTAAAACTATCTTCGTGCAAAATTTTATCCAAATCGGTTGAGCCGTTTAAGCGTGATTGAGTAAACAAACATCCAAACATCTAAATATTCAAACTTTCGCATTTATAATATAGGATAGGATAGGATAGGATCAGTAGGATCAGATGAAAATAAAATTCTTCCAATTCGGACATAAATCCATAGCTTGTTAGTAACCAGGGCTTATTAACTGAGAAAACTCAGTCTGTCTTTTATTCCATTTTTTTTTATTTGGAAAAACTGACTAAGAAATTCTGTTTAATTATTGAACCTGCATACAAAATTTCACTGCGTGCGACCTTTAGAGGAGAACAGCCGGACATACGAAATATTTTTTGCCCAAGCTGAAACGGAGAACTTCGTTCGCCTTGCTCGCTCGTTCAAAAAGTGTTCTCAAAGCAAACCAAGCTCTCATCAACTAGTGTTATGCAAATTTGTACGCAGAAGTTGGTCCGACTTTTAATTTATGTCGGCCTTTTGCGCGCCTTGCGGATTAAAATGTGGACTTTTCTTTCTCTTATTCTATTCTTACACCTGCCACTTTTTACTTCAAATTGCCTTTTTAATAACATTAATTTTCGCAGTATTTAAGGTTATTGCAAAAGCTTTTACCCTCGGCCTTATTTTGCTCTTTTAATTGGGTAGTTTCCTCATGTTAAAATCGATAACGTAGTGTTGCTAAATGGATAGTAAACCATCATAATAATGTAATAAAGTATAAATTACGAAATATAATTAAAATCATCAAAAGATTTTAATAAAGTTTAGACAAAATATGCATTTTTTATATTGTCCAAAAGTAAATTAAAAGCTACCAATAGAATCCTTACGCTTTTATAGAACCAAAATTGAAATGAAATGAAATGCAATAGTTTATTTGCAAGATCTAAAAATAATAAATAAACCAACGTAATCAACCTCCACGATGTCAAGACTTAAATACTAATACTTACGGCTATTTGTTAGGTACCTATTATTTTCTTGTCAAATACTCCTTAATACTATAAAAACATTTTTCATGCAGCCATTTTGTCAACTTAGTTTTAAATGAAGTCATGTTTTCTAATTTAGTAATGTCAGGTAACTTATTGTACAGGAGTATACAATACAATACAATACAAATACTCTTTATGCACACCTCACACAAACAAAGCAGTTACAGAGAGAAACAATACAATAACATGTAGGTAGAGGTAGACAACAGGCGGTCTTATCGCTGAAGAGCGATCTCTAAATACACATATTATAACAATTATTTTCGTATATCGCTGATCTGCAGGGAGGCTGATCTAAAAGGTTCATATATTGAGCTCTTACATGTATTTTACTGGTTTCGCTGCGCTGAGTGAAATATTGCTGGTTTTTCTTGACCATACAGCACGCGTCCCTAATGTGCTGACATGGAAGTGGAAGTATATTAAAGTTATTAAATAAAGGCTTACAGCTGTCAAGAAACCATGCTTTGTCTGTTGCTGCATTGTATGACAACATGGACCTAAACGCAGTATTTCGCGTCCGAAACAGCAATTTACTTGATATTCCATACAACGATTAGTACAAATATCACACTGTGACGTCATACTTCAATGTATATTAGTACGAAACGTTTTCGGCTGCCGCCCGCGGCGAGGTCCGTCTTTAACTCAATTTTTTGGGTATTTATGTTCTTTAATTGTAGTTGTTCCCAAACAAACATTTGTTCCTCTCCAAAAACTGCTTCGAATGGCATCGTAAAAAAAATTAGTACACAAGCCTACTGGAAATGTTTTTACTAGAGATGCAACGGATATCCGGCTACTCTCCGGTATCCAGTCACAATTTTACGATCCGGCCGAATACCGAATAGTGGCGTAGTATCCGGCCGGATACCAAATAGTATTTTAACATAGAAGAAAGTTAAGGAGAGAACAAAAGTAGGTAAAAGAACGGTGAATAAATAACAAACTGCAACGTAATTAATTATCAGCGGCATCGGCAGTTTAAATTTTGCGTGTTTTTCTTTGAAAGTATTATAAAGTTGTAACCTGAGCAGGACGCAGTCGAATTTGTTTCATTTTAGCCATGTAACTTTTGGCTGGATATGCGCCGCCGGATATTCGGTATCCGGTATCCAGCTTAACCACTATCCATTGCATTTCTAATTTTTATCCCTTCTGAATGGATTTCAAATGTTCTCCGTAATTGAATAGGTTTCTATTTTTGCCAGTTTTTATTTTACTTGCACTGTTCCTATGTTTACGTGAGTTTATGAGTTGATATACCTACAGTCATTTTCCGATATCTGATTGGACTTGAATTTGGTGTTCTAATACTTATGTTAATTTGGCAACAACGCAATACTATGGCGCTACGAGCTGATCTGGTGATGGAGACAGAATATGGCCGTAGAAAATTCTAAACTACAGAAGATAAACTCGTCGTGTTTGGGCTCATTGCAATTCTCTAAACTCTGCAAAAAATGCTCAGTCGGCAGTTAGAACTTGTACAAAAATGTTTTATTTTGCCACAAACTTATAGCTCTCAGAAGTGGTTTTCTTTGACCACCAAGAGGCCTAAAACTGAACAAGCGCTCAGTTTCATATTCATAAGTAGAGACTTGTACCTACTTAAAAAAAATAGCGCTGGTTTTAGGTCAATTCACGTAGCACTAATCACGTAGACTAAAAATCTGTTATTCATAAAACTTAACAAACCTTAAATTATTAAAATTTGTTTTGTCTCTTTCACACGGACACAAAATATGTATGTTAATACGACAGATAAAGGCAATATGTTTGGTGGAAAAATTTAATTTTATACAATCGTTTCACAATGAGGACTCTTTCAGATAGAGTACCGTATTTAGTCTCCAGAATTTGCAGAATGCAGACATAATTTCACGGAGATAAAATAATTTTAACCGACTTCAAATCAGTAGCCAAATTGCCTATAAAATTTGAAGAGTTCCCTCGATTTCTCCAGGATCCCATCATCAGAACTGGATTTTGGTGACAACGGGACCAATCTGGAAGTATTATGCTTTCAAACAAAGAAAGAATTTTTCAAATCGGTTCATAAATTACCGAGTCATCGCGTAACAAACACAAAAAAAACATACAGTCGAATTGAGAACCTCCTCCTTTTTTGAAGTCGGTTAAAAATGAAACAGCAAATTTGGTGAGTACTACTACTAGGCAAGCTTGCTATCGCAATTTATTAAGCTACTTTAATACTGTAACATACCATGCCAGAAAGACTACATCATAATAACATCATGCACCAAATAAGCCATATGGCATAAAAACAGAATCAAAAGGAAAGGCAGCCGCATTCTCTCATGTTTATCAGAGGAGTTGGGTACCTAGCTACCTAATGATGTGATATACGAGTATGTAGGTTAGGTGTTAGGTAGAAATGTAGAATGATGATGATGATGACTATTAAACGCAAACATCTAATAAGTTGACATACATAGTTCTGAACTTCTGACATTAGCACGTTAACCCATTCCCGGCCTGTGACGACACGTACGCGTCCCTACGCCGTAGTCGCTTTCCGCTGCATACCACCAGCATGGAAAACCACGGGATCGGCTACGAGCGTAGCCGCGTATTTTACACGAAAACATAACTTACATCTATGTAACAAAAATTGCAAACATTATAATTGACAAAGAATACATAGGTACAGTAAGGGAAATATATTCACGTACCACCGTAGAACCCTATCGCAATAAGGTGACATAGCACTCGAGTTTGAGTGACGGTCAAGGACTTTAATTGTTGAACCATTTAGGTTTCAACTAATTTTGTTTTTTAATAGTTAAGCTATGAAGTGTCCAATTTATAGCCAAGTTCGGAGTTTTTTTTTTTCAGTGAGTTTCAACTTTTGTTTCATTTACTATTGTTTATACTGCGAACTAAAAGCCATGTGCTAATTGATGCTTTTGTTAACCAATTTTGGAGTCACAAAATATACCTATAGGTCATACAAGTTAGCGGTTAACTGTCTTTTTTATTTCCAATTATGATTATTATTTCTTAAAAAAACAATTCCCGGGAGGAATAAAAATGTTCACAACATTACAAAAGCTAAAATTTTCTATAAAGAGGCCTATTGTACTACTTGCCGACATACTTCTGAGGGAATAATTATAAGATCTAGTAGCAGACGAATCATTACAATATTTTTTATTGAAAAGTAAACAAACCTTTACATCTCACGACAGCTCCAACTTCCAAGAGCCGAAAGCAAGCGACAACTGCATAAACCTTATTCACGGAACTTTGTTCTACTTTATTACGAATCTCGGCTCCGTTACAGAACAGCGCGTAGTCTCTCCCGGAGAGTTCGAGGCAGACTGAAGCAACGTATAAGTCGACTGAACCACCCTTGCCTTCGTTCCCAAACTATGAAAATCCCCAAACGTACATTGCGTGTTTGGTATGCTCGCCCTGACTTTTAATAAAATTTACGCTTGAAGCATCAGTGGATATGAATGTTGCTGCTGTTCTCGTTCGTTTGCGTCGTGTGGTAAGGGTTCGCCCGTTTTCCGGCCACCCCACTTTCTCCTATATTCGAAGTGCTTAAAGCGTGTATTGCATGTCTGCTGGCAAGGTGGGCTTTTCAATCAGATGCGCTGCCCTTCAGTCTGGACCTGCCGTGTATGGCTGCATTCAGAAAACCAAAGTTAATTAACTCTGAGCCCTCAGTGTCCGCCAGATAATACTTTAATTAGAAATTTTGCCTCCTTTATGCTTCATTGCAGTATGTTAATTAATGAGTTGGGAAAATTCTTCCATGTTATACTATTAAGTCACCGTGAGGCAAAAAGCTAATTATATTTAGTTTACGTTTTATCATTTACGAATGGTGTATTGAATAAATCCTACTAATCCTACTAATATTGGATGTTTAGATGTTAGGATGTTTAGATGTTTGTTACTCACGCTTAAACGGCTCAACCGATATGGATGAAAATTTGCACGAAGATAGTGTATAGCCTGGATTAAAATATAGGATAGTTTTTATCCCGGGTTCACGCAGACAAAGTCGCGGGTGGAAACTAGTAACTAATAAATAATAGAATTAAGCCTCATAGTAAGCCACACAAGACTTGTGTTATGGTTACTGGGTAGGTACTAGTAATAGTCGATGGAATACAATAGATATAAATATACAGAAAACATGCAAGACTCCGAAACAAATATTCATTTTCATATGATGGATAATTTGCCCTTACTGGGATTTGTACCCAAGACCGGAAACAGAGAAATATACATATTGTTGAAATCTAAACTAAATATTTTTTTTCTACACTCTTTATTAAATTTTAATGAAAATTTCGAACTGCACGCATAGGTAACAGAGTGTGAACTGTTTTATTAGTTCTAAAAAACAATGCCATGTGTATTTATTTGGTTATATATTAATATATACGAAGCGGCGCCGGAAGCTAGTCAATGATCAATGCTTCAATAAATTGTAATAATTGTAGACCCAACCATCTGCTGACATCGTATTTGTTTGTATGTTAATATCTGCGATTCCTTTGTCATTTATGTCGGCTGAACATTTATTATCTACGGTGTGGGAAATAAAACGAAATCATTAAATGCGGTCGCCGTTTTAACAAAAATGTCCATTAGTAACCCTTCTCAAATTCTGCGTAAGCTCCTGGCTTTGTTTTTCGTGGTATTTTTTTTAGATTTTCCCGACTTTCATGATCCCCTGCTATTTTGAAACTACTTTGCTGAAACGGTTTATTATCTGCCGGTAATTTGCATTATGTTCGGATTGAGGGGATTCGTTTAATAGAAAAGGACAGCGACATGCAGCAAACAAAGGACGACGATAAATAACGGACGTTACATTGTGCGTTCCTCTGTAGTAAATATAAATTGCTTGGATACGATAAGTTAATGTCAAATATATGGAGATCCTAAATAGGTTCACACAATGCAGATTAACAGATTCGGCTGCTTGCCAGTTGGCACAGGATATTTGGCTCTTTATCCCTACGTACATTTAGGGACTTAATTATATCGCAGAGGCATGCCATAGCCCCTCCGTGGCGTTCCCTGGGCCATGGGCTGAGGCACCTGGGCTATTATTCACAAGACTTCACCTTGCTTCACCTCCAGCTAACCAGTGTAAGGAAAATTTCTGACTAACTATGCTTTCATTTTAAGAAAGTTATGGTAAAATAAGGAAGTTATGCCTAATGATTCAAGCATACTGACTGTCAAACAGCAGTCTCGTACTAACGAGTTTTTCGGAATTTACGAATATCATTTGACATTAACCATTAGCTTTTCGGTGAAAAGATCGTGAAAAAACCAAAAGTGTGTGCGAAGGTGATACTGGGCTGCGTGGGCACTACTGCCCATTCCCTCTCATCCACGAGAGGAAACCCATAGTGAGAGAATACCCATTTTGATGATGGTGATGGTTTAGGAATCCCGGTACGGGGGTGGGTGGTGAGGTGAGGCGAAACAAGTTGTAATTGTGAATAGCGTAGCTGCCCGGCCTCACGCAACGCGGCGTGAGTCGAATTTCGCACGTTATAAATCACAAAATTCTGACAAGAAGCATACGATACACCTTTATTTATAGGGGAATAGCTGATCATCGTTATTCATCTTTTTTTTTATAACACTATACGAAATGAAGGGTGTTTTCACAATATTTAATTTCGATTTTTTGCTTAATAGTAAGTTTTATCGGGACTGAAACGTTTTGATCGCTATAAATATTATTGATGCTCTTGTTAATATTAATGACTTTCCTGTGAACTCATTTGTTTAACAAAGAGTCTAGCGAAACAAAAGCTACAATCTAGCAGACATGCGGGTCTAAACTGATAGGTACCTATAAAATGTAATTTGCACACCAACCGAATGTTTTCAACCATATTCTCACGCTGTGCATTACGCAAATTCTACCAACTTGGCATTCTTACATTATGATAGCCTCGTAGGACAATTTTAACATAAACTAAGAAAATGTAGGAAGACTTCCAAGATATAATAATTAATGAGATGTGTATTTAGTACTTTACTACGTAATTGCTTCATCAAATTAAAATAATATGCATCATCAGGCTAAGTTGGGTTGATTTCGTAATACGGTTAAGTCGATGTTTGTCTACACTCAAGAGCAAAAGTTTCGAATACACTTTGTACCTATAGAATTTCAGTACAAACTATACCCGAAACTTTTGTTCTTGAGTGTATATCATATGTTTATTAAATGCTTCTGTATTATGTTTGTCACGATTTTTTTATTTTATTTATCTCTGTATAGTTATTTAATTTTTGGTTTTCCACGATTTCATGAGTATGCTGCTCTTCAGCGATAAGACCGCCTGTTGTCTACCTCTACCTACATGTTATTGTATTGTTTCTCTCTGTAACTGCTTTTTTTGTGTGAGGTGTGCAATAAAGAGTATTTGTATTGTATTGTATAGTATACTGGTAAATTATGGATATACTATATTTTTTCAAATCTAAGAAGTCCCATAGTACCGACGATATTATTTATTATGTATGAATAATTAAATACGTACGCAGGAGTAAATATATATCCCGCGCTACGGTTACCACTAAACAGTCGCACCGCCTCACGTGACGTCGTATCTTCTCGAAGTTTCCTCTACGTGTATAAGTGGAGTATCATCCGGTGTGTCTGAAATTACTTGGGACTTTCGTGTCGTATAAGAAGACAAGCCTCGAAAACTATCTCGGTTGGTACCATCTGTCTCACTGGCGTGCTTCCGCAAACGATCCAAGTTTGCCCGGGTGGGATTCGTTATTTTATAACTACTTATTTAAATTTAAACTAGTTGCTAGTTCTCGATAATTATGAAATCAAAATTTATATATTGAGGTACTTAAATTAAATTTGTGAATGTAGGTAAGTCTTAACGTGTTTAAATAAGCAATTAGTGTACAGATGTGCTCCTTCGATCATCAACTGGACATATTTTTAACCCCGAAATCAAAGTATTTGGCTGCTACCCATCGATACTTAGAGAAAGTTGTCACTCCTAGCTCTATAACTGCATAATCTGTATTATTAAATAACCTAGACCTATTAATAGTATATAATTTTAGTTTTTATAATTTTTGTTGACCTTCTGTATTTCTTTGTATGAATCTCAATCAGATTCTACTTAAAAATTGACTTTTTAACAATAATTACTATTTATTTGACATGATACATTTTAAACTCGCATGATAAATATTAATTTACCAATTAGCAAATAAAGTATAACTGTTAGTGCTAATATTAATGGTAATAAATAAATCAATATCATTAATCAAGTTTCAGTGTACTATCCAATATCATTTCAAACAATACATAACCATTCATCATCATGGATTTGTTCCAGCGAGATAAATTTCTACCAATCTCGTAACGTTTTCTGAAATTGTTACAGGAGGCTGTTGATAAAAATAAGCAGACTGAAATTATTTACACTGATTTCTGTAAAGCTTTAGACCGAGTGTCTCATATGGTCTTAATTCAGAAGCTCTCGTCGTATGGTATTGCTGGTCTCTTTTTACAATGGATTAAGTCTTATCCTTGTAACAGATCATTTTATGTTGTCGCAAACGGTTTTTCATCAGACTCCTTCAATATTCCTTCCGGTATCCCATAGGGTTCGCACAACATCTCTATAAACGATTTACATGATCAATTCCTTCACTCCACTCCTTTTTTGTATGCAGATGATCTTAAATTTACAAGAGTTACAACATCTCTCATTGACGCAGTTCTCCAAGGTGATCTAGACCAGCTAAATAATTGGTGTACAGAAAATCTTATGACCCTGAATGCAAAGAAGTTCATCCATTACTATCACTCGCAAAATTAACTACCTAAAGCCGTCTGTTCGTGATCTAGGAATTATTTTCGACACAAAATTCATACGTTTTCACCGAAAACGCCCAGTCTCGCGCGATCTCGGCTCGGTCTGAAATCTCGCGAGATTGCATTCCCTAGTCGCCGCTGATGAGCCCCTCGCGAGCGGAAAATTTAAATTGATAGGACACAAACCATGGCGTAAGGGTATACGGTTTTGTACAGGTCTCCCCTAATATCACAAACAAGTAGATATTATTTTCATAAACTAAATAAAATCTACGTACTCCGACAAAAACATGCAGCGTACTAATTCAATAAAAACTGTTTAAAGTGAGTTAGCTTTTGTGGTTTAGCGAAGCCAATCTTCCGAGCCAGTAATTATACTAATTAATGGTCACGGGCAGTTGCGTACCAGTGTGATTATAAGCTACGTCAATAACTTTTAGAGTTCAATAAAATCTGGACTGAATTTATAATTTAGGTACCTCATTTAATATTTAAAAAAACCGGCCAAGTGCGTGTCGGACCACGCAAAACGAAGGGTTCCGTGCCTATTAAAAAGGTCGTATCGTCATAGAAATCTTAGGGCACTTACGTCCTTTTCTTTGAGGAAGGTAGTTTTTCAGCAATATCTCGGAAACCTTTCATCCGATCTTGTTCAAAACAATTTTCGGTGAATGAACTTAATAAGCGCTGTATCCATGAATTTTTTCATATTTTTAAAATACACCGTTCAAAAATTAGAGGGGGGGGGACAGAATTTTAGTGACTTTCGGGGCGATTATCTCTGACTGTATTCACTTAATCAAAAAAATTCCCGAGAAACCTTATATTTATTTTGAAAGGCCTATCGATTCATGTGCCACACGTGGGCTCACAATGAAATTTTTTTTTTTGACTTTTAGTTTTATGTATGGAGTACAACCCTAAAAAAATTTTTTTTAGTAATTTTAATTACAAAACTTTGTAGCGGCTAACAAAATACACCTATCCTCAAAATTTTATTCAAATACACCTTATAGTTTTCGAGTAAAGTGCCTGTGACATACGGACAGACGGACAGACGGACAGACGGACAGACGGACAGACGGACATGACGAAACTATAAGGGTTCCGTTTTTGCCATTTTGGCTACGGAACCCTAAAAATGTACCTAACGAGCTACCTCATTTTGAATCTTTACTGCTTCAGTTGGTATCATCCGCTGGCCTATGTGACGAGAAAAATCTGTCAGCTCTTTCTTACATCACTTCGTAGAAAAGGATGGATATCTACTATTCAAAGTTTGATGTATGTTGTTAATTCGACGACGAGGTTCAAATAGTAGGTGTAATGTAAATGTGTAGCCAATCAATATTGCATAATTGATTGATATGTATGAATATTTTTTTCAAGTTTTGTTTATTTTGTAATTGTCTACACTCACATGTATGTTTATTGTTGCCAGTGTCACAATATTAGCTACAAACTAGCTTGTAAAGACTATCTAAACTTCTCACAAGCTTAATTAATGGGAGTAAAAATAATTAAAATGGTAAAGTATGTTCAACAATTAGCCTTTTAAACGAAAGTCTGTTTATTCCGCCTACTGAGGCAGTCAAGAAGTAAAGATAAAGAAGCCGTCTGACCTAATTAGCAGAAAGTATAATGTTTAATGATGCTCAGAATCTAAGAGTGCCCGTAACTTACCAGACAGTTTTTCTTCGTTTACGTTGGAAAAAGTACTTTTACTTTGGAAATATTTTTCGAATGAGTGAAAAAATCACTATATTTGTGACCGATATGAGAAAATTCTTGCAGTTAATATGTATATTTACGTAGAGAGCTAATTTAATTTTATATTGTTCAAACAATTGCAGCAAAATTAAGGCAATTAATTCATACCTGCGGAATCCACCATAAAATTTGTTCTCATTAAGAGCTCTTAAAGCATTCTGTTCTTGATTACAAAAAGGGATCCCCTAACCCCTTTAGTCTTTATGGAATTCGTGAAACAAATAATCGATAAATTGCCGCCAGAATTAAAATAAAGCTTAATAAATGAATCAATTACAGCAAAGTTTCACCTAAGACAGCTGACAAAGGGTTGGAGTTCGCGGCTTTTGAATAGGTATTTGCAGCTAATCACCCAAGTTTTAATTAATGACATCATTCAGTGAATAAAAGTCAGCCATCGTTGTAACGCTTACTTTAAAGCGGAGCTGATTGTTCCATTCTTGGCCCTTTAATCTCTATTCAAAGTGAGAACTTGTATAGAAGGCCTATTCTGAAAATGGAAATGGGGTTTCATTTAAGTTGGCCAGAAAGGCTTTTGTCAGCTGAATACCTATTCGCGGTTACCTAACCGCCTAGTTGAAAATAATATACCTACCAATATTATTTCCAAATAATTTTATCAGACTGAGGTACAAAGAAACATAAATAAATACTGTCAGTGTCTGTATAGTTCAATTTTTTATATTAAACTGAATCAAAGTAAAAAAAAATATTAAGCATCAAAAGAATAAGACTATTATAACCGTCCTTTGTTGAATTTCGAAGGGTAAAGACATGAATATTCATGAACCATAAACACAGCTACACACAACTTCGATAATTATTTTGAAGACCAACCACTCAATAGCTCTTGGAATTTAAAAAAAAAAATTGGGTAGCTAGACGTCTATTAAAAGGGTAGAATAATTTATGCCAGGGCTAGTTTTGAACAAGAGAACAAACGGGTATCTAGAGGAATCATAATCACCCCATTACCCACGCTGCGTCTTCCGGTACGTACAGACAGCAGCAGAAGTAGCTAAGCGGGCTGGGTGTTCAAAATAATCTACACATGCTCTTAATTTCTTAAGAATAAAGTCGTGTGCAGGTCATTTTGAACACCCGGGCCGCTTAGCTACTCCGGACAAGGTGGACTGATAACCTGGTAAAGGTCGCAGGAGTCCGCTGGATACGGGTGGAGCATGACCGGTCATTGTAGCCATCTTTGGGGGAGGCCTATGTCCAGCAGTGGACGTCTTTCCGCTGATGTGATGATGATGATAAAATTCTTAGAACAGCTTAATTTACCTGAGATAGGCTACCTGCACGAAGCCCGCGGACGTCATCCCGCCGCGTTGACATATGTCTGTCCCCTGGGACCGAAATCAAAGGGCTGGCTGGCACACGCGGTTGTGAGCATGATTGTATTTTCGAGCAAGGCGCGTGTTGACGACCTATTTCCTGACTCTTTGGTTTTGAACTTTTTATTGCTATGAAGTTTATGTAGTAACTAATAACTAAAATATTTATACGAAAGCCGCGGGTAACACTAGTTATTGTTTACATTTTGCCGAGCAGGCGGCCCTAGCACGGTGTCAAATGACGTCACGCCGGCCTTCTTAAAGATAAAGCATAATTATTACACATAATTACTGCGCAGACAGGCCCCTACCCTAGGCGCGTGCAGTATCTGTTACTGTAAATAACTACTATCTAATCTGTGCCTGAGAGTTTAACCTGCTTTCATTGCCAGGAATCCTGCCTATGCCGGGATCGGCTACGAGCGTAGCGCGTAGCGATTCTTGGCAGTGAATGTGTTAACCCATTCGAGGCCACGCATCGCTACGTGTGCTACGCCGTAGTGCGTAGCAGCATTTTTCCACTCTATAGCGGAAATTGCACATAGAGGCATGACTCGTATATATTATGTTCAGTTATTAATTTACCTGTTTGTATCACTTCGGATAAGTATTTAAAATCTTAATGGATAAAACATACTAAAGTAAATGTATTTTTTTTATTGTAATACTTGTAGATTGACATGTAATATTAATGACTTTATGAGACTGTTAAATAAATAAACTTCCTTTTGATATAATTATACTACATTATGTCCTTTATCTCGTAACTTCCTTGTAAATGGAGATAGGTAGTTTAAGTCACTACACACACACCTATCTCCTCTAAATCTGTCCTATTTATGGATGCGTTTTGCGGTCTGCAGTCAGGTCAAATTGAATTTGTTCATACATAATGCGGGCTTGATCTGACCGCAGACCGCATCCAGTGTGACAAATCCTTAAATATACCGAAGGGAATGTACTCGAGTAAAAGGTAATATGCATACAAATATGAAGCTTCAAATTGCAATCTATATTTTGTTTGCAAGTATATTTAAGTTCACGTTAACAGTCGTTTCCAAGGCAAGTGAAACCTCATTGCAATAAAAAAAATCATTATTGACATCAGAAAAATGGATACCCTTTAACATTATTACCTATTTTTACGTAGCCATACGAATATCTGGGGGAGATTCAGTTTCAAAATGTTTGTATTTAAAACCAAAAATGGAAACAATACGGTGCTCTCGAGAAATAATTGAATTTCGTTGGGGATGTTGCGCGTTCTCTATATTTCTCGTTAGCCGCTGTCACACCAAATCATTCCGGCATAACTCTCAGGTTTGAACGTCAATCTATTTTCCAACTTCATTTTCGCGCTGGTAACGGGTTTCAGCATTCAGCTGTGACCACATATGGCACCTATGCAATAGGCTTGTGTCCTAAATTTTTTACGATGTCATTCGAACCAGTTTTTGGAGAAGAACAAATGTTTGTATGGGAGCAACTACAATTAAAGAACATAAATACCCAAAACAATTACGTAAAGACGGAGCTTGCTGGCGTCAGCTGAAAACGTTTCATACTGATTAACATTGAATCATGACGTCACAGTGTGATATTTGTATAATCGTTGTATGGAAAATCAAGTAAATTGCTGTTTCGGTCGCGAAATACTACGTTTAGGACCATAGTTGTCTTACAATTTTGTTTCTATAAAAGCGTAAGGATTCTATTGGCAGGATTTTAAATTTATTTTTCACTTCTCATGCTCGAAAAGTGTCATATTAGGCTTAATAAGCGGGGCTAAAGTAGTACATTTAACCCCTAGGGAAAAATGTATACATATATATGATTTTTAACACATTTAATTTGACCAATCAAAACACTTCACCATATTAAATCCACCAATCACAACTCTTTCAAAAAACATTTATCTTTGCTATCAACCAACCAGAATACAGCTACATATTAAAATCGACCAATCAAACATCAGATTTTTTTTAGTCCCTAATGCCAAATCATTAAAAAAGAAAACGCCTCTGACCGTTAATAGCGTGTCCAAACGTTCAAGCGTGGTTGACTGCATGGCGGCATAAGCTATGCGCGCGGCTGTTTGGATGCGCCGTAGACGGTCAGAGGCGTTTATTCATGGAGTCAATGTTTTGTATCTATGTCAAAGCAGTTTAGTAAAAAAAAACATGCCGCTAAATTGAATAATCTCTTCGCCGTGGAATTTGTTATTGATTGTTGATGGATAATCTTTGTTTTACTATTTTCTCGCAGTCGAAGTGAAAAGTAGAGTGTATAACTCGGGTCTAAAAGCTATATTATCCCTAAAAATATTTTCCCTCACTTCGCTTGGGAAAATAACCACCTCGTGGTAATATGGCTTATTTTAGCCCCTTGTCATACAATCTACTATTTGAACAATAAAAAAAATGCATGTTTTTTCTAGATTTTCAAGGTCCATATCTTTTTATGACTTAAATTATATTTCGTAATTTATACTTAATTACATTTACTTGATGGTTTACTATCCATTTAGCAACACTGTTTCCAATTATAGCATGTGGAAACTGCCCAATTCACAATATATCTAGGTTCGTCTCAGTATAAATAGATTGACTCGAATATCCTTAACACCTAGGCTAACATATTGATTCGCCTGGCCCCTATTTCGCCAAATCCACAATTGTCGCCTGACAATGACAATTCGACTTACATGGCAGCGTCGATAGGTTAAGGTGGTTGCTGGACAGTTTACTGACCCAGCAATATACGTGGAATTGTCATTGGGCCCTGGGCTGTCAATGTCAATACGCGTCAAGGAACTAGGCACGCTCTAATAGTTTTCGGACGTGAGGTGGCAATATTTTTACACGAGAGGGTTCGTCGAATAGTCAGTAGATACCCTGGGCTAGGCATTTACGCAAAGGACACAGACGAATGACTTTCCAACTGGGGGTGTCTTTGACTAAATTAATTGAATAAGAATTCAGACCAATATTTAATTGCTGACACCCTGTTTTTAACAAATGTAATATTTCAGTAGCTTTTTTGTTGTCTTTCATTTTACTATCTCATGGCAATTGTAATTTGGGACAAAAATGTTGACCTAATGAAGCCCCTATGCTGAATTTTTTTTTAAAAACGGGCGCCCCATTCAAACATATATGTAGCTGGATCCCTAGGTGCTGTTCCGTAAGATGGGCCGTGAATAGGCGGCTTAACACCTCGATGAACACTTTAACCTACCATTTAGTTTTTGAAAAGAAAGTATGCTAAATTTGACTTAGAAAGTTAAAATCATTATAAGTAAACATAAACCTTCGAAACATCGAGGACAAAGCCATAACTTTTAAAAACTTTTAAAATTATGAAGTTATATAATACGGGTGGGTAACGTTTATGATGGAAAAACTTATGAAAATCAATTATAATATTTAAAAAAAAGATTATTATAATTATGAATTGGCAAATGAGCGTTATGATGAAAAAAAAAATTAAATTCAATATTAGTAGTATGTAAGAAATTTATGATTATTGACATTATGAATTTGAATCGTTATGAATAAGAACTATTATGAATAATGATTATTATGGCGTTAAATTGTGTGAAAAACAATTTTCGGAGTTCCAATAATAGGATTTAAAAAGTTATGTGAAGAAAAGCGCCCCCCAACCGGCCACTTGGGAAAATAAATACTTAATTTCTCTTTCCAAATTTTAGTACTTAAGTTGAGATGAAATTGCACTTTTCGATGGAGCTCAGAGTAGCGTCTTTGTCTACTTCTTAACATAAAAGTAATGGTAGGTAACTACATATTTTATAATTCAATAAATCTTATGAAGACTGATCTAAATTCGCATCATATTTCCATGAGCAAGTTACACCTCTATACCTAAATATATTACAAGGCTCCCCGAGGCATCCAAACAATAATTTCCCTAACTCACCCTAGGCGAGCCTAATTCTCTTCTTCGGCGTAACCCCATAATCTGATTACAGCATAGGCTTGCCACATAAATCTCTTCGAGACGTCTCGCGGTTTTAAAATGAAATTTAATTTACGACGAGAAATATGACGCGTAGAAAATGAACGTCGCATCGTTATTTTATAATGGTTTCGTGGAAAATAGTTCAAAGAGCGAGCTTTAATTTTGCTCGTCGAGTTATTTTGGTTATTAATATGTGTTTTCCTTGGACGTATCTTGTAGGGATTATCTAAATCTACCTTACGAAGCATAGGTACTAAACAGAAGTATGTAAAGGTTTTTACGGCTTCTAGGTAATACATTTAAAAGATTAATTTACACATTCTGGTCTAACACGATTTATCGTGATTTCAGAGGATGACGAGTCAAATCCGTGTAAAGTAATCTTTTAAACATGAGAGTTAGGACTTCTGGGTACGTTTTAAACAAAAACAGCTGAATATGTATAAATCCTCAGGGCAAATTGGCATTACCATCAAATACGTCAAGTAGGTATACAGTGTGTATAGAAGTTTAATAAGTAGGAGGTACGAAACTTTGCTTTTTAGAATGAAATTGTGAATTATAAATATTCAAAAGAAACTTTATGCTTCGCTTTTGCAATTTTCGTAGAATCTTACGCCTCAAAAAATATCAGCAAATTCGAGACTCAACTTAGAACTTAAGTGAAGTTTTAGTACAACCCTTTTAAAGAAGGCCTGAGGAAATGCAAGTTACGTGTAGACCACGGCTTATGGGAGTTCTTTGTATCAACATAATAGCTATAAAGCTGGAACTTTTTATACCTAAGAGGGTTTTTAACAGTGTTAGGAAAGTTGAAGTAGGTACTATCGACTAACAAATTCAGTGGAATCTTATCATGAGCCATAACTAGTTTCTCACGAGTTATGTTATACACTAATTATAAAGAAGGAAAGTCTGTGACATCGTAATTTTGTATTTTGCTTGACTTGGCGATACACCTACTGCCGTGAATATAATATTATAGTTTCACTATACCCCAAGATAAGGGGTAATCCCCGAAACAACTCATCTGATTTCAAAATATCTTTCAGCGGCCCTTTCATTACACAATTCATTTATTTCCCACTTCAAAAGTATAAAATAATACTCTAGATGGGCTGGATAAATAAAGTCAGGTACGAATCTGGTCGAGTCCAATGCGCGCAGCGACGTAGACGCATTGATGACTAATTAATTAATTAATTCATTGCGGACATAGCGCGGCTCGGCCGCTGCTAATAGTTTTGAAACGATGAGTGAACCCGTCGTGAATAAGCTACTCACCTTTCTGCTGCGGCGGAGCAGGTCTGTTTGGCGAGCTTCAGTGCCGCCGACATCTGCGCAGCGAAGAAGGTGCTGTTCCAGTCCCTCGTGATCGCCGGCACATTCATACCTCACCGGAGAGGAGACGAAACTGGAGAAAAATCCCTTAAGGTCATGGTTGATGTTCTGAGGGAGCGTGAGAGCGACTTGCCTGAGTTCGTGGCGACGGAGGTCTCCAGATCGCCGTCCTGCATTCCAGAACATGTCGACCTGAGTGGCCTGCTGAAGGAAATCGTGGCTCTTAAAGCAGGCATGGCTGACATTTTGAAAAAGTTTGACGATTCGCAGGCTACTATTGCCGTGTTACGCAAAGAAGCCATCAGTTTGCGTAATAGTGCCCCGGAAACTCGGTCACCAGCGGGGTCAAATATCAAGAGTAATGACCGGGCGTCAAGTGTCAACTCGGTCAGTTTGCATGTTGCTGACACTGGGCATGCCGTTCCACGGCCCGCGTGCCCCCTCCCCGCCGGGCCTCCACTCGCCCCATCCTCTAAATCACGTCATCGCTATGCTGATGCCGTAGCTGGTCGGCCTGTCGCAGCCGACTGGAGAGACGCGCCCTCAAGAGCGCGTGAAGTTCGGGTTCCTCCAAAAGAGAAGCCCCCGCGCACCGATGTGGATAAGGAGGGTTTCACAACGGTGTCGAGGAAGCGCAAGCCGCGCATGAGTCAGTGTGGTACTGCAGAACCGGTTGGTTCCGGTCTGCAGGTTGCCACACCGAGCAAGGCGCTATATGTATCGCGCCTGCATAACACCGCCACGGCTGATGATATGGTGGAGTACGTTCATCAGAAGACCGGCTTCTCGCTGAGGGTGTTCCAGCTGCGTTCGCGCCACTATGTGCACTTCAGCTCGTTTGTGGTGCGCGTGCCGCGGCCGCTGCAGGAGACCATCGCATGTGCTGACTCCTGGCCGAAGGGTGTCGTATTTCGACAGTTCCGGGGCAATCTGCCGAATCCTACACCTGAGATGACGATGCAACGGGGCCACGCCGTTTCGTCGCCTAAATAGTATTATTTGTTGTTTTAGTTTCGTGACGCATTGGTTATTACTGTAATGTCATGTAAACGTATTTGTCAATAAATAAATAAATAAATCTCCAGGAATGCATTCTACTAGCGAGCTCTTCGGAAAATTAGTAAATACCTCTTAGTTTTATTACGAAGTCCTTAAAGTGTTGTACTGTGTGCATAATAAATAAATAACCCTTTTCATTGGTGAGATGGTTATCGTCCCGCTTAGGATATCAGTGTAACTGTTGGTGTTTTTCGTACGTTTAAGGGAATCAGAAATACATACAGGAGAGGCATATTGAAAACAGGGATAATCCATTCCATTTCACACATACAGTCTAAACTATTTGCAATTAATGTCAAATTTCCCAGTGCTTGCTACATTCAAACTTAATTCATAACAATAGAGATGAATAGTAGGTTCAACTATTAGGCAATAAGGTGTCCAACAATGGAACGTTTACTTTAAGGCTTAGTGGCTCAAGCATGGGCGTACCCAGCATTTTATAAGGGGGTGGGGGCAGCATTTATTTTTTAAATTACTCAAATGAATATTTAATTTTGCATAGAAATTCTTAGCTTCAGGTGAGAGCCCCACCGTGGTTACGCGCATGGGCTCAGGGTTTATTGCCGGCGTAAGCTACCTTCAAAATGGCAGATCACCAAGCGCCAGGAAATCATATTGTGCAGTATTTCGGATTTGGAACACATCGTGGGGAAACCTGCAGGTCGATCACGTAACGCATAGTACATACGTTAGGTATATCTAGATGTCACTACACACACACTCACTTGTATAGGAGAATGACAGTTGAATTGTCCTAACGTGCGTTCACCCCTTTGCAACAACTGCGAAGAAATTAAATTCCCACCTTCTACTATTTCTATTTGGTTGACATCTCAATGTCAGGTGCGATTTGGTGTTAGTCTTCGCATTGTAAAAACACGCGAGATGCGTTTTATTGAAAATTACCTTCGCTTGTGTATTGAAAAGAACGCAGGCAAACCCTCGGGGTAAAATATAGCCTATAGGCGCAGAATAGTATAATAAAAAGGACACGAACATTTAGAAAGGACAGGAGCCGCACCGCACGACCGAAGGCGGCTACTTCGCCGATAGACGTCATTTCGCTAGCGTGATCCAGGGCAGTTCAGTGCGGCGCATAGTGCGGCGCTCACCGCTCTGCCGAGTGCACGTTTGCGATGGAAAAATACTGTGCATCGTACGGATGTGTATCGACGTACAAAGACGAGGATAGGAGTTTTTGTCGGTTCCCACCCGATGAAAATAAGTACAGTCAGCATTAAAGTACCTACGCAATCGAAGACGTCGAAAGCTCTTTATTCCCTTTTAATAAAGACTATTTTTAGCTACTTTTGATGCTGACTGTACCTAGCACATTTTTCAAAAATTGTATTATAACACCTAGGTGTTATAATACAATTGGTAATAATTGGTAGGCAGAATCTAATTACGACCCGAAGACAACATGTTTTGTATAATTGACATACAAAAAAATACGTTTCCAATATTATTTTTATAAATTATTTTTTTAGGAAAGTAGCCAATTGTATAAAATTAAATAGTGGGTATATTTAAACTAGTGTAGGTACTATTTTGGTAAGTTAAACATTGAAAATAAATCTAATATCAATTTACACAGACGCTGATCGTATATTGTAGGTATATGGATCGTATATAGTCATATATCGTATATTGTAATCAATACATTTTTGTTTTTTTATCATCATATTTTTGTTAAAACATGTTTTAACTAAAATATTACGTTGCCGTCTAGCGACTCGAATAGTCAAACAACTTGATTGAACCTACAGTCTACCTACAGCGTATGTGCCAACCCTACGGCCTTCACGCACACATTGACGTGTGCACTGACAAGGCGCGCACACATATTTACCGGATCTTGCTCATGAAGTACGTTGTGACCACCATGTGCTATAGCCATCTAGAAAGTTCATTCTTCACGCAGGGGAACGAGTTTTTGAAATCGGAAAAGTTGTTACGGATATTACTCATTACATACAAACTTACAAAACTACAATCTCACAGACCTTACCTCTTTATAATATTTATTAGATAGTCAAGAGCTTAATTACAGCTTTGCTAGTTCTCGACAAAGTTATAAACAGTCCGAACTTTATTTCAAACTGCAGACTCTCTGCATAAATAGAATGGACTACCTACTGTCACTTGAATAATTTACGCGAATGAAGAAAGCTCACAATCCCAATTCCGGAAAACGATTAAAACGTAAACGTATTTAAATAATGTAATGTGAATCGGTTTGGTTTCTTATGTTTTACAAGATTACAAGTTAACCCCTTGTATGTTTAGATGCTGATCCGTGCAGAAGATTTTAACCTATTATTTTAAATCTCATAGTCATCAGTTGATTGGACAATTCTGACATCCGCATACAAGGGGTGAAGCACGAATGAACACATAGCGAGAAATGGTCTGTTGTAAAATGGAGGTCTAATAGACTTTATATAGTCGAAGGTTAAAATTACAATGTACTCTGTACCTTCTATTTTTTTTTCAATCTCAATGTTTTCTTGAATTAGTCTTCTTAATGGCAGGCAAACTCCAATGTTTTATTCGTATCCAGACACCAAAATAAACGTATAATTTTAGACATTTACGTAGAAAAATAAATATACAATTCAAAAAGATTCCGTAGAATGTTACTGCGAAGCCACAAGTCATGTAGATACAGCTTTAAAAAGAAACAAAACACTGTAACACAATACGAGGAGACGTACATGCTAGAAGCAGGTAAAATCACGTCTTTTAAACCGAGGGAATAACCGGCCACCGAGAACTTGAACAATAGACGACCGAGGTAGGTAAGTCAAGTAGGCTTTTAAGGGGCAATTTTGGAAAGCACTCGAACTGATTGCCGAAATTCGGATATCGTTGGCGTTCCACTTTCGTGTAAGAGCATGTGAAATATGTTGTTATAATAATAACCATATACCACCAAAAAGTACTCTTGGTAAATAAATACCCTGCTTGTTAACAATATGAAGAGAAATTTATAAGGTTAAGTACCCCCCGTCTACATCAATATTTCTCGATGGATTTAATTATATTACTAGATAAATTACCTACAATGTATACCGTGGGTTCTCCCGCATAAGAACTCGTTATTCACAATGCTGTACCAACTTTCACCCCCATTTCACCCCTTATGGATGACCGGTTAGCCCAGTGGGTAGTGACGCTGCCTAAGAAGCTGAAGGTTCTGGGTTCGAATCCCGGTAAGGGCAAATATATGTGTGATCGGCTGAGTCATGGATGTTTTCTATGTATTTAAGTATTTATATCTATTAAATATATCGTCGTCTAGTACTCATAATACTACCCTTATTGAGCTTACTATGGGACTAGTTCGATTTGTGTAAGATTGTCTTCTAATATTTATTTATTATTATTATTATTTATTTAGGGTATGGTTTCCCGAACAAATATTACATGTCCTTATCTAAAACTCAAACTATATCCATAGCCTATTCTCTATTAATATAATCGCTTTGGCTGTTTAACTGTGAAATGTTACATACGTTATAACGTTAGTCTGAACCTTTATTTTTTTTGCTACCTATTCTTGAAAAAGGAGGAAAACCAATTCGTTGTGCTTTTATTTTACGGTTTTTACCTTGTTCGAAATATTTCTCATTGTCTTTGAAAGCGTTGGAAAAACATAATGTTAATTGGAACTCGGTAACGAAATTGGCTATAGTCCTTAGGGTGACGTAGGATTAGCATAAGTAAATTGTCCGATACTTTCGAGGCCGAAACCCGTTTAGGCTGACTTTCCCAGGAAGCTCACTTAATTGTTGTTCATTTCCTACCGATGTTCTTTTGTTAAGAGCTTTAGACGCCTAACAAAGTTTCTACCTAAAGGTAGACTAAATGTTTCGAGGATAATATTCATTTTCTTTGGAATCCGTTGGCTTCATTTGTGAAACAATAACCATTATACCCGTAGATTTGAACGTGCATTAAATAAGCTATTTTGTTTTCACCGGTTTTTCAAATAGGTACGTCTGAATTTCGAAAGCAGAAAGTCTATTCCAAGGTTTTAACTATAGATAATGGGCCCTCTGCTTTTGAATTTACTGCTTTCGGGCCGTATAATAAACAAAGTAGGCGTCAAGGAGTAGAAGCCTCCTTTATTGTACCTACATAATAAGTCACTCATTACTTAACAGATTTTCATGTGTGTTGATTTAATTAGATATTGTTAAGTCAAAAAACCAAAGAGTATAATAACTTGGGACCCATGCACTGAGCAATGGGGATACGCGGTGCGCGCACTGGCACTATTAACGTCAGTAACCCGCATCATATGTCATATTTTACCGGCCCCTTGAGAAAGTCTTCATATGATTCCGCCTCTTCATAATCTTAAACGGGTTTTTAGAGTAATTCGCTTGTTGCTGCAATTCATTCGGCGATGAGTATAATACAGAATTGAGGACACGACGTTAGTGGGGATCTTTGATAATCCGAGATACAAGTAATAACCCCACCCCACACATGATAATGCTTTAGATTAATAAACTATAGACATTAACGATACACCATTTTATGCTTAGTAATTACTAAACGGGTTCATGCAAACTAGAAACAAATTATAAACAGTTTTTCCGCTATTCGTCTGTTTGACTATAACTAAAGCACTTTCAAGTACCTACTTAAGTCCAAGTTCTTAAACAGTCGGAACAATCGTGACTTTCTAGCTATATTGCAATCTTAATGAATAGAACTTGTTTAAAGTTGTATCAGCGATCTGATATCGGATTCTCGGATCGGAATGAGGCCGACTTAATGACGTTGAGGCACGGACTCTTCAATGCACCTTTTTAATTAAAACTACTACACTCATACGAACTGAAGCAACTGTTGAGTTAGTATGAGCTCTTAAAGTGTTTCTGCATGTACCTTGTGGGAGGAAAGCTTTTATACGAATTTCGTAGCTTTAGGTAAAAGAAGGGCCCCTCTAGTATGTAGTTGTGACCTGCTGGTTGATTTTTTAACGTGACGTACCTAGTAAGATTAGAAAAATCGTGCGTTAACTGTAATGCGATTTCAACGAAGAACATTTTGAAACGCAAAAAAGTAATATATATATACTACTCTCCTCTCCGACACATAAAAGTAATAATATGTGTCGGAGAGGAGAGTTGTATTCAGCGCCTTCTATTATTTATTTATTTATTTTATTGCGTATCACATTACAAAAGATAGATGGTAGGTACATTAATAAGGTATTCATGTGACGCCCTGCAAGGGCACTACAATATAATATATAGCTGATTATTGAAACGGATTTCAATAAAGCAGCAGACTTATATCTAAACTTACAATATGGGCATTAATTCATGCATGGATAAATTACACAAAAGTTGATTGATTACATTCATCGTATAATATTATGTGTTACCTATAAATGATAAGCTATATTTTACTTAAAACAAACATGATGAGTGTTCTGATATCTTTATTCAAATGACCACAGATCATCCTCTATCATGAGATGAGACCATAGATTAAACATATTACACATCGGGACTTCGGTCGTATCTTGCTTTACTATCATTTTATAAATGTCATCATTGAATTTGCGAACGATGTTAAATGATAGTAAAGCAAGATACGACCAGTCCTGATGAATGTAATAGAAGGCCTGAATACAACTTTTTCCTCTCCTACATTTATATATTTGGAAAAGCATTTAATGATGGAAATAAGTTAAAATAGTACAATATTACCCTTTGATATCCTAGATAAAAGAAGAAATGTAGACCAAATTGTCCGTTAAAATTATATTGTTACCTCATACTATCATTCTTTTGCATTATGAACTTACCCCTGGGATAAAATTGACACTAGTTAGTACATATTATTAATTTATAACAATTGGAATTAAAAGATTTTTCAGAATACCCAACTGCTTTTTAGCCTTTCTCGTTCCCACGATTAAAAGGAAACCAACGACACATCATATGTTGAAATCCGTCAAACGGTTTAGGCTGCAGGGCGTGCCAATGAATAAGACATACACACATAGATAGATACATACATACATACATTTTGTTACTAACAATCTTATTCCAAATCTTAACATCAGTATGTCTTGGTCACAATTCGACAATGAGGTGCATGCAACAAGACGATTCACATACCTATATATTATCATTTCAGCACGTCAAAATTGTGTGCCCTAGTTGTGCGAGTTTTGCTGAAAGAGGCGCGAGCCGAATGAAGCCACAGTGCTTTAAAGCGAGCTCTGATTATGTGGTCATGTCTCATTAACGTCACAATCTGTACGTGCTAAAAAAATAATGAAGTAATTTAACATTACGCTAATTGGGTTAAAATTTTATATTTTTTGTGGATGTATTTTTTATTGAAACAATAACCGTTATTCATGAAGGTTCATCAAAACTATTTAGGGTAAAATGCATTTTAAATGCGTTTGTTTGTATCTGTCACTTTTCAGATTCATTGAAAAAAGAACAATAGTATTTTGTATAATCGTTACACAATTAGGGCTCTTAAAGTTTGCCTCGTGGCCTAAGTAAGGTACGAGAATTTAAGAGCTAATTGTGTAAGTATTGTATACAATACTTTTTATACGAGTCAACAGAAATTATTATACTTGAGTTTGGAGCTCCATAGAAAAAAAGTATATGGTTTTAGTTTAGTGTACAGTCGAGTTCTCCAATATCTATACAGACAACCTTTCAATAATATCTGTACACAGGCTTTATTATTACTGACATAAGATATATGTGTAGATATTTTTGAAAGGTTGTCTGTATAGATATTGGAGAACTCTACTGTACGAAGTCTTAATTCAAACTTTAAAGTCGACGAGTATAAAAAATATATTTTAGTTAAATGGTTTAGAGAGAGATTTGTTGTTTTATAGGTTTACCTATCTTCTAGTCTACCCTCCTCGGTTCTACAATGCCATCTTGTAAAACTTTTAATATTGGCAGACTTTATAATGTACTGGTCTTCTCTACCCATTACACACTAGGTATATAATGTTAACATTAAATACATACATTAAGGCTGGGTTGCACCAAACCGTCTGTAAGTAAGCGTCGTTCTTTAAAATTTGAATGTATGAAAACTTTGACAAGTTTCTATGGAATGATATAATTCTGGCCGGCGCCATATTTATCGATGATCGGCCTGTAATCGTAAGTTGTGCAACCCGCCCTAACTAATCCTCTATTCCAAAAAGGGGTGGCCTGAGCACGAAATTTGACTGTCAGTACCACTTCTAGAAATGTAATTGTCAGTTTAAAGATGGAAACAAATTTATATCGCAATGATAGGTTGCTCGCTAGCCCATCACCCGCAATACACATCAACCCTATTCTCATAGTTGCCACTGACAACACCCACGGAAAGGAAGTGGGTGGCGCAATTCTAACCCGGCACTACACGGGTTTAGATCGCACGCAGATCCGATGGCCGTTGGGGCAAAAAAGTTCCACCTCGAACCGGAAGACGCAGCGTGGGTCACTCAAGATGGACTGATGACCTGATAAAGGTCGCGGGTGTCCGCTGGATGCGAGTGGCGCAGGACCGGTCACTTTGGAACTCTTTGATGACTACACGGGGAATATCGCTCATCTTTATTGTACTCTTTCCTGTGTGATAGTCTTTTTACCCCACTGCCAAAGGAAAGGAGGGTTATGTTTTTCGAGCGTATGTATGTATGTATGGCATGCCTTACAGCCTAAACCGTTTGACATATTTCGACATATGAGGTGTCGTTCGATTCCTCTTTATCGTGGGAGTGACATAGGCTATAATATTTGTAAAAAAGCTGCTCGGTTTTTTCACTTGTTAATAGATACTGAATAAATTAGTTGTTAATTGTCATATTTTTCGTGGAAGGAAATACACCCAGGTAAACACTGAATATGTTCAAAATGGAGCCATATATTTTCATTACAAGCGTTCAACAAATTGTAAAGTGCTCGAGCCTTACTTTCTTTATGAGCAGTTTGATGAAGGTACTAATAATTGACACTTTTATTGCCCTGTCCGAAGTGTCCGACCCTTTTAAACGAAAGTACATTAAATTTTAAAACGGCGTATGTCTGTACGTGACTCATATAGACAAATGACTTTTTTGTTTTACATGCCATCAGAAGCCTCTAGTGAAATAAATCATCATGCAGCCTTTGATCCCTACTGGTCTGCTAGCTTTTAGGGCTCACTTTATTACCTATTCTGGAAAGAATATACCCATATCAACTGTCCATATCCATGGCATGCGCAATAATGGCCCAATTTTATATTTTATTTATTTATTTCGCAACAAAGGCCCATATTTAAACATACCTTACAGACTAACATACATATCAATATAAACTTAAAAAAAAAACAAGATGTGTTACGCAACTTCGTGGTGTCAGGTAACCAACCGCGGAAACGCCGAAACTTGACTCCCTTCTGCCAAAATTCTTCCTTAGTGAAGGTCGATAGATGGTCTGTTGGAACTCTCACCACAGAGAGTACATCTGAATGTCTTTCATGCATAGATGTCGCGATTAGATTACCGACTGGCCAAGCCACCGTATATGCGATGGCGCGGCTAATGCGTCAAGATTTCGATATACCTCTCTGTTTAAACACGGCGTCAGGGTACGTTAAGCTACTGCTTGGCGAAATTGTATGGTCACAAAACCATGCTTTATTTCAATCCGATTTAAATTTCAAACTGATAACCTAATGCACCACCCTCGTAGACGTCGTCAAGAATCGCTACACGCTACGCTAAGTGGAGAAAGCAGCTACGGCGTAAGCGCTCACTAGGCTGATTCCTGGCAGTAAAGTGTTAAACTCCATATGTAGCGAAAAGAGCCCGAAGCGCTTTAACACATATATATCTCGTGATTGACGCTAAATAAGTTAAAAGAGTTAAAAAAACTGTAATCAAGTTTTTCCACTCACACGTATTGGACCACATTCGAGTCACATGTCAGTGACACACGCGAGGTTGCGATTGCCATTCGCGCCAAGGCCGGCGAAAAAGAATCACCATTAACTTAATTGGCGAAAGGTCTGCCTTATCAGTTTTCCGCTCCACCGACTGATTAACGATTTACGAAAATAGCTTGGGTACGCCCTTTCGGACAATATTTTCCGCTATCGCCAAGCCGTTGGCATCTTCATCTCCATCGCCGTCGGACGGTGCTAACGCGGCACAATTTGGCATTCATGCAAACAGATATAATGAAGGCTGGTTTTTAAAGATTCGCTAGACCTGCTAGCCTTCATCCAGTTCTTCACCAAGAAACGCCTCTACCATTTCTGTAAGGGAACATTTTAATCGCTTACCAAAAAAACTGACTGCGCACCAAAAATACTGAATTGCACATCAAACTTTAACAATTGCACATCAAAACCAAATTTTGATAAATGATAAGAATTTTAGCTGTGCAAATCAGTATATTTAGGTTGTTAAGTTTTTTTGGATGTGCCTTTAAATACTAGCTTTTCTGTAATTATTATTATGTCCCCCTTCTATAAATGTTTTTTTTTCGAAATCAGAAGGACACAGATTTTTGTGGGGATTATGTCTCCTTTTATAAATATGGCGTATGGAACACCGGCCCTAACATAAGGGATCTTTATCAAATTTGAATGGGAGTAGGATTTAAATTATCACCATTTTATAGAACCCGAATGATTAATAACAGTTTTATATTTGAATCAACTTATTCCTTTCAGATTAGACTTTGCTAACGTAAGTAAAATAAGGTATAGTGACATAATTATACATGGTGTAAATCAAACGGGGCAGTGTGGGAAATTCCGAAACTACAACTACAAGAAATGCTCTTTAGAGTCAAGAGACCGATTTTAGACAAAATGAAAACTGTATTCTAAGATTATCAACAAACTCTCATACACGGCCGGGAATCGAACATGGTCAAAAGCAGAGTTCGTGTTTTTCGTAAATTAATAGTTCTGGATTTAAGCAACAATTAACTTTGTTTAGGTAGAAAACCGCTTTATAAAATTACGTAGACAGTATTTACTTTTATTTACAGACACGATATTTTCCTCCTAAGGATGGACGGAAGGTGCTGACACGGCAAAATTTGGTATTCATGTTCAAATGCTATCAGATATTCCCCAATGACGCGCAGTGGAGAACTTTATCGAGAGAAATTGGAATTTCACCTGATTCAATAATCTTCATTGTATACTGGTAAATGGTTAAAGACAAAGCTTACAGTAGTATGTTTGTTTCTTAATGTATGAAATATGAAGGTACGTTTTGGTATTGGTATTTACTTCTAATGCATAAATAATACCAATATTTCGTTTACTTCCTGCGCTGCTGCGTATTTGTACTTAAGTTTGCAGCAACATAAAAACTAGTTTGATGTGTTCACAAGGCACTTAAATACAAAATATAGTGTGTAGTGGCCTCCTTTTTTAAATATCTATCGTTAAATTAAAATAATCACAATAATTTACCAGTGGCGCTAGTGTGCACAATAACCCCTTCTTAAAATTGTTTTCGGAACCGTATTACGCAAGATTACATTTTGTCTGCAGCCTGAGTGGATTACACTGCCAAGATTCTAGACAACCTCGCAGCAAGCATGACAGTTAAATGGGTTTGATGCTATCATAACGTCTCTTGGTTTGGCTTAGGGTCGTAATGCACCCCAAATAGAAGGTTAGACTGAAGATTCTTTATTATACAAACGAACATTACTAACTCATTTCAGGCTATATACTAAATATTACTAGTGGCTCTGTGAGCTGTAGAACTAGTGAGCATGGCCTTAAAAAAAACTAAATTGACAAAATAATCTATAATTATTGAACCTGTTCACAAAACTTCACGGGAATTGGTTGAGAAATGCGACCTGTACAGGATAACAGCCGGTCAGACGTCGGACATATGAAATTTTAGACCTAACTGAAACGGAGAGCTTCGTTCGCTTCGCTCGCTAGGTCAATAATTTTCATGACATCAAGTTATCATTATATTGAGATTGTGGAATTGTTCATTTAATATCGTAAACACATTTATAACCTTATTCATTAACCTCCATTGGTTTTTTTTTTGACATTATTTGCCAGCATAAGATTTAGACTCCGGGAAAATTAAGTTTTTTTAAACATTCATTTATAATAGCGTGTTTTTATATTTTAAAACGTGGTTCTAAGATGCTTTATGTACCCTACAAACTTTCCACGCGGAAGTAATTTTATAGATTTCAATGAGGCATTTCATTGTCTTTTTTGTATGGTTTATCTTAATTATTAAAGAGGAAATATATAAATTAACCAAAATATAGATTCAAACATTTATCAATATTTTTTTCCGGCTTTTTAGAGTTTCGTAATAAACAAGGAACCCTTATAGTCTCGCCATGTCCGTCTGTCCGTCCGTCCGTCTGTGGCTTAGCTCAGTGACCATTACTACTAGAAAACTGAAATTCGGCATGGGTATATAAATCAATCACGCCGATAAAATGGTAGAATAAAATTTTACTGTTTTTACGGTTCTTTTCCTGCACGGAAAGTGGGGATGTATTTTTTTCTCGATAAACCTATGGTGTGACACTTGGCCGGTTTTCTGAAGTTAATTAGTTATTTTTTATAGGTACCTAATATTTTGTTGGATTTTGACCTACTTAAATAAATGTATCCGATCCGTTACAGAAAAAAATCTGATATTATATAAATAATTTCCAAATTCGTTTTTTTTCCATACCTACTAGTTATCAGTAAAATGACAGGACTGTTAATAGTACATTACTGCAGAGGCCGGGAAGTAAAGGGTTGCCGGCCGAGTACATTTATAGAGTATGGATAGTTATGAGGCTGGCAACCCTTTTTCACGCCGAGGTATGTATAGTGCTTTTCTCAAACATGCAATGAAATAAATAAATAAAACTCCAAGAAATCAAACTTTAATTTCTAGAGAAATTAAATGTAAACTAGGCAATAATATAACTAACACATCTATTACTATTTATTTCGTTCAATTTATAACTCAGATTGAATAGAAAACACTGCTTTACTACTACAAAAATATACTAAAATGTATGAAAGCACGTTTCTTAACGAAAAATTAGGATTGACCTATGGAATGACACTTGTCATTCTTGTCAATTGTGACAATCAAAATTATAAATAACCTCTTTTCATATTTTTAGGGTTTCGGTACCATTCCCCCCTCCCTCTTATCTCCGAAACTGCTAGGCTTAAAATTCTGAAAAAAATAGGGAAAATAGTTCTTTGCCTAAAGATTACAGGAAAACCTATAATAAATTTGAGTATTCAAAGTAACGGGAAAATTCTCAATATTTTTGTGTATTTTGTATGGAGCGCCTGATGCTTAGAGCATAGCAATTTTACGGAACCCTCACCACGCGAGTTGAACTCGCACTTGTCCGGTTTTATTTTTTATTTTTTATGAATACTTGTCTCTAGATAAACTTAATTTATACAAGAAAACAATTAAGCGTTATAGTCTAAACTGTCGAGTTGTAGTTTAAAAGTCCAAAACACGATGCATTTCGGGCTGTAAGATGCTTAGTACAAACGGTAAGCATGACTTCTAAGATACAAATAAACAGATTAATTTAACAAGTTTTTGGCAAATTTAGGCAACATTAAATGTGACATTTGATATATCAGGTCAATTAGTTATTGTACGAGGCAACCACGGAACCTTACACTGCGCGTGACCCGACACGCACTTGGCCGGTTTTATTTGTTTCGATTAGCGAGATCTATTGTCAAATCTCCCCAGTGCATTAGTTTGGTCATCTCTCCCGTAGGGGTGGGAGATTTAAATATTTTTTTCTGTTTCTGAAAATAAATTTGTTAAAAATAAATTATTCATTTAATAATCAACAATCGAATACCAAATGATAACTGTGGCTAACATCTGAAATTTTAAACGCCTTTAAGTAGAATGGGAATCACCTCTCCCGGACTTCCCCTACTTAAAAAATACAGAAATATTATTCTTTTTAAAATTCAACGTTTGAAAATTATCGTGGATCTATTTGTTCAGGGGTTAGATTTTACTAATGCGTTTCAGGTTTTATGGTATTATTAATAAAATTCATAAAGCCAATAAAGTGTGTATGAGTGGTCGTTTAAAGCTGTGGCATAGTGCCACAAGATTTGTGGATAATTTTTATTTACCTCTTTTATACCGAACTGAAATTAATAAATTTAAAACCAGGCCGTAAGCTGCTCCGGTACTTAGGTATAATAATTTATAAT
Organism: Epinotia nisella; assembly: GCA_932294315.1. Lineage (NCBI taxonomy): Eukaryota > Metazoa > Arthropoda > Insecta > Lepidoptera > Tortricidae > Epinotia > Epinotia nisella. Next base: position 11,474,756 of record OW028682.1, on the reverse strand, counting down.
TATGCTAAGTTTCCTTTTACATTTGCACGCGATTTATTTATATATAGTAGGTAATATATCGTTTTACATAAGTACAGTCAACCAATTCGATTTCTGAGCCACTTCGTACCTTGTCACAGTGACAATGATATGAGATCTCTAGGGGCCTTCGTATTGATTTTCGCTGTGACAAAGTAAGGCACGTAGTGGCCCAGACATAAATTTGGTTGACCGTACATACAACTATAAATATATATAAAATTGGTAATAGTAATATTTAAGGCTTCCGTATTTGGCCAGGGCGGTATCGGTATGCGATATTTTGTACCTTACCGAAACTTAGCTGATGGCACCTAGATTTCCTTACTTGTCTGTATACTGTCAGTATTAAAAATTAAAAATAAAAAAACAAAATATCTTTATTTCAGAACAATCATTCCATATAAATATTCCATATTATATTTGCGCAGTATTAGGTATTATAAATTATTGCGTAGACGCAGCATGGTACGCATTGCTTACCGCATTCGTACTGCCCTGCCTCCGCGCATGCCGCGCAAGGCAGAAAACACAAAAAATGTAAGCGCGTAGTAATAAAGAATCTGTACTGAACTAACTGTGAGAGTTGTCACTGACAGCTGGCGGTTTACGATATCGCACCGAACCCGCACTGAAGCCGGTCAAATGCGAAAGTAAGCAAGCATTTTTTTTTTACAAACGTGTTAAGCTGGAAACATCCCAAGGGCACCATACGGGAACTTGTTTTAATTTTTAGGTGTTGATTTCATTATGCAGATGTGTATCGGCTCATGCGCTCCGCTGACGTTAATGCGTAGTCAGATTTGCTTGAACGACGTAACACTTCAATGAGATTGGCATTCCATTGAAATTATTATTAATTTTAGATTGGAGACGTAGCAATAATAATTTTAGATTTTTCACTAGACTAGGTATCTTATTAGTACCAAAACATATTTCGGGCCTCGCACTTTTTATTATGTATGTATTTTACCTACTTTTTAAAAAGAATAATGAACCTCATTTCAAAAGTATCTCGGAGCAAGGAAAATCGGAGATTCGGAAGGTTTTTTATCCAGAGATCCTCCGTGACATATGGCGGCACTTATCCCTCCAAACTACTGTAATTTCAGCGATCTAATTTAGGGATTGAGTTAGAAATGACATAATGTTAAGGCGGGATATGAAATTGATTTGGACTATTGATTATCGTTGGTAAACTAGTCATGTCACAGACAAAAAAAATACTCGACGTTGCTAATACTCGTTATGTCAAAGCAATATGTGTTAAATTCGAACTAAGAGGCTTTTTCTTGATTCAAGCCCATGTCACTTTGACCTTTTTTGTTTTTTTTAAGGGTAAGGCCGATAAAATTATCAATTATAAAACAAAATAAAACAATAACTTTTTTTCTGATACCGTAACGCAACTTTAACACAACAGTAACACTTTTTTTTTATAAAGGTTGTTTCATAATAGTATTAAAATAAAGGGTAAGAAATATTTTTTTATACGTACCTAATCAACAAGGTTTAAAAAAAAACTTTTGGTTGACATCGGACGACCCTATTTTAATATTAATAAGTTTGTAATGTAAGTACTATTTATAAAAACAATTTGAATAAATTTCACAATAATAATACATAATATTTTACTATTACAGTATTCTCAATCTGTATGACTCTTTACAATTGTTTTGTGTTACTAACCACACGTTACGGTAACACAAAAGTATCACAGAAACACAAAATGTATAATATCAAAAGCAGATTTTTTCATAAGTTGTACGTTAGGATATTTAGGAGTAGGTAATTATTTGTAACACAAAAAATTGTGTCACAAAAGCCAAAACTCTGACAACTAATCTAAAGATCTATAAAATACGCAAAACAAAGTATTTAAACACCGTTCTTGTATCTAACAGAAAGTAATATGTCTAACCTTTCAATCGTATTTAAACGATTTTTGTGAATCTTTAAATATTAAATTAATTAATAGCTAAAAGTACTCGTAACAAAGACACGGCGTTCTCGACCAAAATCAGGGGGTTTGATGAACATAACATAAATGCAAGAATTGTATAGAAATAACAACTTTTATTCAGTTTGTGAAATGAGGAAACCAGCACATGGATTGATTTATAGAATCAACTAACAACGGTGGTATATTTGGTGAAAACGGACAAGAAATTTTGGTTCTGACAAAAATTTATAATTTTGTCGGCCTTACCCATAAAGTGCCTATGCCATAATACAAGTGCAACGTCGAGTACTGGGATATTAACCGTCATATGCCTCTTTTTCCTGATAAGTCGGGGGCAACAATAAAAATAGTCGTTTCATAGTTATTTGTGTCACAAGGGAGCAAAATAGTATATTTACGGCGAGGGCGGTGTATTGAATCCTGAATGTAGCGAGGGATCCTACAATAGAATCCTGAGCGTAGCGAGGGATTCTAACGTAGGATCCTGAGCGTAATGAGGGATTCAAGTGTTAAGGCCCAAGACGAAAATAATTTTGCTCCTGAGTGACACATGTAACTTTTCACACCGATTATGAGGAAAATTGAAATAAAATGCTCTAATATTCATTATTATATAATTTATATACAATAACATCATAGTTTTGATTTCAGTAAAACGTATAGTTTATTGTGACAACTTTTTCAAATATTACAAAAATTCTCAAGTTTTAATATGTAAATGTACCTATAACGTTGCTAAAGTTAAAACTTGAAATATGTTCGTTTTTACGATGAAATTACAATCGATTATTTTCTTAAGATCTGTGTTCAATTGGCACATTGCGTAAATGTTACATGCCAATGAATAAATTAAACAAGTAGCTTGAACAGAAAAGTGGCATTTTGCTCCCTCTCGTCGGGGACCAAAACTTACTTTTCTGAATGAGAGGTGTGAAAAAGGAATTTCCTCCCGCAACCCTCCGGTTGTGGAATTATCTCCCTGCCAAGGTTTTTCCGAGGGACTACTGTATGAAGTTCGTCAAGAAAAGAGTACACAACCACTACCACCACTTTAAAGGAGTTGCAACGAGCATGTAACACCCCTTAGAGTTGCAAGCTTCTGTAGGCTACGGTTACCGCTTGCCATCAGGCAGGCGCAGGCGGTACTCTTGTTTTCCACCGACGTGATATTCAAAAAGAAGCACCTAAGATATATCGTCGACCGTAGGTTCAATTAAGGTAAGGGACAAAATGCGGATTATTTTTTAAGATAGAACATTTTACACTTATCGAAAGAGCGGAAAATTCTGAATAAAACTGTATACTTAACTCATTTTTCCCATTTTGTTCTTTACTTTATTGGTCGACGATATTATGTTGTTATTTGTGAATGTGTTTTTATCGGTACATAAGGCACACGAGGCAGAGGGAAATACATATTTATTTTCACGTATGTTTCCCAATATGTAAATATTTATCAGGTTCTCTTTTAATATCTCGCAATGTAAAAGAAATGTCAGTCGGTAACACATTGACTATGACAGTTTTATTGAATCGCTGTTGAATGGAAAAGATGGAGGTATGGTACTATATAATATGTATATCCTACGACGACGCTGGTGAGTAAATGTTCAAATATTTTTGTTGTCGATTTTTTTGTCAGAAAAATTTCTTAGGTCTGAAGAACTGGTGATTCGGATATTTGTTTCTGAGTCTTAGATGTTTTCTATATATAAATTTAAGTATTTATTTATCTTCTATACATAATATGTCTATCTTCGCCTAGCATTTAGCACAGTGCAAGCTTTGCTTTATTTGGGACTAGCTCGAATTGTGTAAGATTGTCCCCAATAGGTTCAACTAGATATTTTCATACTTTCTTCTGACTCGGGTGATAATGATTTAGAATTGTTTGTACTTGGCATAATCAATTTAACTATGTTATTTTCTGCTACTTTTGAATAGTCAGTGGTGAGGGTTTTACATAACATCATCATATCAGCCGAAAAACGTCCACTGCTGGACGTAGGCCTCCCCCTGCTCCTCATACATATAATATCAATTAATTATAACGTGTAATTACTAAACTCGACTGTTCCGCTACAAACGAGCCGTGGGCAAAGGATTTAATTTTGACTAAGATGAAAGGCCTGTAATAAACAGCATCTGGCTATCATTAACATCACTAACATCACAAACAACTTAATACAAGGTTTACATATATTTAATGTTAAATAAAGATTTTACAAAAATACCAATTCTTGTAAATAATTATTCATAAGATTAGTGCTGGAGCCAAATGGGTGACCAATTAACTGGCTTTAAAGAATAACAATTAAAAATATAAAGCTTTAGATCTTGACAACGCTTTTAGAACTAATAAAAAAAACATTTGCAGAAATAGAAGGCAAACAACTAAAACTACAATTCACTGAGAAGTTAACGAAGCGTGTGTTTGTTCTGTTTGAATTTTTACTGCCTAGACTTTGGTTTTAATAAAAGCATTCAATTATATTTTCATTCGTTAGTGGAATTGTTTTCCGCGTCCTTCCATTTTATTGTAGAACGTTTAATTCCTAGAACAAAGGAGCATAACAAAAGCAATGAAAAAATGTAAGAGAAAACTAGAATCGAAGTAGTTGTTGCATTGATTGGGCAGCCATAAGAGCCGCGCTGCAAATTGGCGCTTTTCCTGGCCAGATATCTACGGTTCCCCCAAATTGAAACGTCAATCACTCAGCCACGAAAAATCCTAGTTTTAATTCAGGTTTTAGAAGGTAAAAGCTAGAATACAATACTCCCAGGAGCGCTGAACGTTTCATTAAGTGCTGGAGTTGCACTCTTTCAATAATCTAACTCATCGGTTGTCTAAAATTATGTCTGTGTATTAAATTAGCACAAGCGGATTTTAGAATCTCATATAAAATCAGCTTTTTGGGAAGTTATACAACGAGTGTATTTACTCGATAGGTTAGTTGACAGAATCGGTTGAAAAAATTATACTAGGTACCTCGTCAAGTTCGACGACGGATTCTATAAATCCCGTTAGTCGAACTATTTATCATTTTAATTGGAAGACACGTCATTATAAATGATATTTTTTTACAATTGTATGGTTTGAAAACAATCAGTAACTCGACCGATATCGGTTTCCATCCACCATAGTTTGATTGAAATCGAGACGGTTTAATTTTCAATAAAAATATTGATATTATATAAGGCAGATATATGAACCAGACTAAAATTCAATAGATCTGTAAGTATTATACATACACATGTATAATATTTACTTATATACCTATTGAATAACCATTTACAAATACGCATATGTTAGTGATTCATTTCCTGTATAACAGTAGTTAAATTCGTGAACTATTCACTCCATCTTACTATGGTAGACGCACGCATATCGCATCTACCCACAACGAATGGCGCGCACTTTCGTAGATTGAAAGTGAAACTACCATCGGTCGCATACACAGTAATATTTTAGTTCAGTGTCGTGGTTCCAAAACAAATTTCACTCATTCTTAGGGTTCCGTAACAAAAAGGTAAAAAAGGAATCCTTATGCCGACTCTGTCCGTCTGTCAAAACGTTAAATATCTCAAGAACTACTTATGCGCTATCCATTTGAAGAATAATTGTAAAGAAAGCTGTGTGTATGTGTATGGAAAACGAATAATTTTAACATATATTTTTTCAATTTCTATGAAAATGACGAATATGAAGCAAGGTAAAAAATCTAAGTCTAGTTCAAATGATCACACATTCTGAAACCGTTTATTTTCTACAATAATTAAATTTTCTCAAACATGCAATGAAATGTCGTCCTTACGTGCGTTATAACAGGCTTCATAGTATCACGTTTCGGGCGGAACTACTCGAGAGAACTGGTAAGCAATTTCATACAAAATTGAAGGCCTAGGCCGAGAAGTAATTTTTTTTAAATTTTAATGTTAACATGGCGTCTGTGTTCATCTACAGGCTAAACAGCTGAATTATTATTTTTTATTTTTTCTAGTGGCAGAATGGTTATCGGACCAAAAATATCCGCGTTAATGCCTATTACACACGAACCTTTATTAAGAATACAAACCTGTATCATTCAATGTCTTGATGAATAAATTTAAAATATTATCTATGTACGTAAGTCACCAGAGACCATAGACAATATTTAAAATCCTCTTTATTTTATTCATTATAGAAATTAATAGACAATATTTAACATCCTCTTTATTTTATTCATTATAGAAGGTTATGTATAATGGCCCTAATAGGGTCTATTCGAACTCTACACACGCGAAATACGGACGCCTTTCGTAAAAAAAAACAATAATGTATGGAGGATTGGAGGGAAAATTCATGTACTACTCGTATTTAGAGTGGTGTATTGTTTTATTTCATTGCATATGTTTGAGAAAAGCACTATACATGCCTGGCCGTGAAAAGGGCTTACCGGCTTCGTATCACTATCCGGCCTCCCTACGGTCGGCCGTCTATACCTACTCACCCGGCAAGCCCTTCTTTTCCGGCGTCTGCAGTAATGTACTATTGAAAATAGATGAAGGAAAATGTTGAAAAAAAAAACCATCGGTGCGCGAGTCAGACCGGTCACTTGACCGGTTTATTTAACTCTTTAACCACATAGTAAAGATGGTGGTGGTGTACAGTAAGGGAAATGTAGTATTCACGTACCTTTTTTATGCCTTATTGTCATAGTAAGAAGAGCGAAAAGGGTACGTGAATACATTTCCCTTACTGTACACATTCTCGCGTTAGTCCCGTGATATAATAATTTAAATATCACTTATTTATATTGCTGACCCTGTTTAGTGAGAGCATAGATATTATATTTCACACTAGAATTCTTGAAATGCTATAGATATACATGTTGCAGTGTTACTTATTCGCGAATTTGTAGGCCAACATACTTCGAGAAACCTTGTTTATCAGCAACATACGAGTACTGCAAACCCCGTCATAGTTTTAGTTGGAAAGGGATTAACTTGCTATTAATACATTAAAGTTTTGCCGCAATACGGCGGTAAAGTTTTAATCTCGGCCAAGTTTAATTAATTATTAAAGGCTTTTAATCGGGACTGAGTTTTCACATCGTTACACCCTGCAGATTATTTGAACTGCAGATTTTTTGAGGTTTAATGGTATTTATAGTGCGTCCTTGAATAATCCATTGTTGTGGGAAGTATACAAATAGGTACGTCACGAAACGTCCACAGTTAAATACTATCGTAGAAGGAAAAAAATTTAATAGTTGCTCCTGTTTCTGTACCTTACCATGTGTCGAACTGATAATGAGACCAGCAGGTCGATCATGTAACACATTGTGCGCGTGTCAGGTAGATCTGAATGTATCTTTTATATGCGAAAATGACAGGTGAGTTGTCCTAACGTGCGTTCGTAAAATTACGCGATCACCCCTCTGGTGATAGGCACAGATTTTACACTACACAGCGCGCTGCATGTCGCGTTTCTAATAATTATCTGCGCAGCTATTGAGTCTAAGAGCCCACTACACTAAACCTAGTTCGATAAGACTACTCAGATGATATAATATATAAATCTAATTAGTCACGTCTTTAATGGGGGAACACAAAATGGAGATGCTGGAATGCAAAAAACATGGCAACTTTATCTCTAAGATGCTGACTGTAACGACCACTAACCAATCATCAGCCAACAACCATAATACCTACAATATAACGAATATCTTATTACGGTAAAAGCCTTCTAAATCGATCCGTAATGTACAAACATAAATCTCTCTAATGCCAGAAAACGAATATGACTCCGCAAAATAAGGTTTTCATATCAATTAACCAAATTGCAGAGCGATGAAAAGGGATTTTTTTTTCTTTTATGTCCCGATTCACGGCTTCACGCTCGTTACACTTGGAATGAGCGCTCAGCACATTTAAAATCATTCGAAGGGGCACTGGGATTTTTATCGAGGTAAAAAGTTACCTAACTTAATTACAGAATTTTACTTGTAATTTTATTGAACAGCGTTGATAATTTTTTTGGTAATTTATTAAACCGCGGTGGTTTTGTTGGATAACAAACAAACGGAAAACATCTCGAATGAGCTGTTGTTGGTTTGTTTGTTATTGAGTGTCAAGTCAGTTGAATAACAATAGTAGCTTTTTTTTAATAACTCATGGTACCTTACGTGACATTATGTAACCTAACCTACAGTCCAATCTCTTTAGATTATAGATTTCTAGTAATCATATGTTCATGCCAATAGCCAATAAAGGTATTTTAAATAGGTTGATACATAAAAATAGACTGCCCGTTCCCTCTCATCCATGAGAGGAGGCCTGTGCCCAGCAATCAAATGGGACGGTATATAGGCTGATTTATTATTATCCTACTAATATTATAAACGTGAAAGTTTGGATTTGTGGATAGATGGATGGATATGTACATTCCACTTAATCTTAAAAACTACTGGACCCTTCATCAGGTCATGAAATGTATGGGAAAACTAAAATCTCTCACTTGACCAAAATTCTAATTGATATTATTTAATTAGCTATAATTTATGTCATCCCTTTTAGTAGTTTTACGCGGGCGAAGTCGCGGGCAGAAGGTATATCCTATCCTAATAATATTATAAATGCGAAAGTTTAATAGCCTGGATTAAAATATAGGATAGTTTATATCCCGCGTCCATGCAGACGAAGTCGTGGGCGGAAGCTAGTTTTATTATAAAAATAGAATGTGTTTAGGTTTGCTTTTTGCCCGACTACGGCCGAGCCTAAAGGGAGGGATATGAATTGAATAGCAGTATTATGTTTATATTTACGTGTATTCCACTGTAGCGTTTAAAATACTGAACCGATATAGATGGATGAGGTATTCATCGATTCGAAATTATGCTCCGGGTGACATAAGCTACCTTTTGTATGTTTTTTTTTTCAGTTACTTTTCTGTAGTCGATACAGTTTTTGTGCTTTTAAGTACATTGTATTAAGGACTTGATGCTTAGGATAATTTGGGGACGTTCACATCGAGTCGACCGCTGCTTCACATCCGAGAGTCGAGATTCTAGTAAAAGGATTGCATTGCCATTGAACACAGTAACGAATAAAAAGTTTTTGAATTGACTGAAACGTATATGGTTCATCACAGCATGATGCTGGCGTAACATCCAGTGCTGATCTACCCCAATTAATGACGATAAAGACTGCTTTCACTAGATGTTTTTCCATTCAACGTTTGTAGAAGCGAGATCACTGTTCCATAGGTATTCGTATAATGTATGCCACCTACACTCTACGTGACTCTACGCTTATTCTTCAATATAAAAGTTTCACCACGGAAAGAGTTGAAGTTGGGTTGGTAATTCTTTTATAAATTAATGGGCCATTATTCGATCTGCGATGTTTCACAGAAGAGTACAAGTCTCCGCTTTCTGTCTTACAATGACAGAGACATCAAAATAGGGATATATCAGATAAATGTGCCCTTCTACTTATCGTATATTGCGGGTGGAATACCGGCCCTAGTCTTTGGAAGTAAGCTTATGATGTTACATTTAGATCAAACTTAATCCATAAAATAAGACCATATACGCAGTTCCTTGTTATACTTACAGTTAATAAACCATTCTCTGAGAACATCTGAAATTGAGTCTGCTATTGAAGTGGTATTGTTGTTCGGGAGGCGGCAAGTTTGTGGATTGCACCTCGGGCTGAAATCACAACTGCGATACCTATTTGTTCTGTGATCAACGCGGCATATAGAACCGTAAAATGAGTTAATTGTTTGTTTGAGATGGAGAGGGATGGAAAAATAGTATTGGCTCGTGTGTGTGTCCACACATACACACACTTTTATGCGCTTTTACAAGAAAAAGCGCATGGACCAAGATGATTAACACATTTCAATATGATTCGTGTGCTCGTTTTATATCTACTTATAGGTATGTAAAATATATCATAATATGTATAAGATAATGCGTAACTAATACCTACATACATTAGATTCTCTCAGAGATTTGTTGGAATGTTTACAAAGTATTCACATATCCGTAATAACTAAAATACCTCTGTCGATATCGTAATTAAATATATCATAGATTAAGTTACCATTAAATTAAATAAAAGCTTATTGTACACCCACCCTACTCTCTCTGATAATAAACTCAATTTATTGGCAACGTTTGTACTTAATAGTTTGTACAACTAGTTAATAAAATAACCTGTTTATAGCCAAAGTATTGCACACACAAAATGTAACTAAAATGATGAATTTACCTTGTGTGCACGTTTAATTTTTCGTTAAAAGTACGTTCACTACTGTACAGTATAGACTTTGCGGTTCATGTTCAAAATCTATCAACAAATTGAAACTTTGATCGTCAATCCTTGGAGTCTGTTTAAATTGTCTTTTATTCACGCCCCTCGCCTCAGAGGTTCATAAAACTTTGAAACAGAATTAAAGGTGTTACAAAATGATGACAACCTTATAACAGCAAAGTTTGAAATTGAAGGTAACGTCTTAAATCAAACCATTAATAATGTTGATGTCGGTGCTTAGAGGGAATTGACAAACTTTTGAGGCAAACTTCAGATTGCTTGCGGTAAGACTGTCTTTAGAAGCGGTTGTTGATGAGATTTAAAAGACGCTTCAACTAAGATTGGTTAATTTTGTTTTTTATTAAAGGTGAACTGGAATAATGTTATTAACGGTATATTGATGACAGCTTAGTTCCCAGATTTATGTAGTTAATTAAAATATGTTATTACAAAATCTAAAGAAACTTATAGTAAATTCATTACATTCAAGTCATGGGCTCCTGCGGCTTTTCGGTGCAGCTTGATGCAATTGTACTACATCTTTGCTGCGGGGTAAAGGGAGTATAGTGCGGTGGTTGCCCCTTGCCTTCCACGCCGCATTTCAACAACCGTGGGTACCCTTGCTGAAGTCAATTTCTGAGCCCTACCGGCACCTGCTTCCTCGGCCTCTTCTTGGTACCTACTGATGTTGCTGCCAACATCAGAACGCTTATTTAGTGGCAGCGTTTTTATGCCTCATCACAAAATCATCGTCGAGTCTTTTGTTATAATCGGTAAGCCCGACCCACCGGACCTACCACCACGCTCTGCCCCTCTATGCTGACACTGGTTTTAAACTCATCTTGACGCCGCGATTCGTAGTAACTAAGCGTAATCAGTGGTCTAGTTTCGTTAGGCGTGACGGGTGAATTATGGCGCATTAGGGCGTACCTAATACCAGTCCTGATGACCTGTTCGTTCGGAGACGCTTATTGAGTAGTCGCCGCTGGCCACGTTCTGATGGTCGTTCGATCATCCGCCACCTTGTACTCGCTTGTAGCATACAAGTTAACCGTAACATAATAGGAACATTATAGACATTTAATTTCGTCTGTATACAATGAGTAAGATGTACGAAAATAGACTTAAAAAGTCAATTTAAAAAATTATATATATGCATGTGGGTAAATATGAACCCACGCCCCATGCACGTACTTACATAATAAAAGCTCCGTTTCAGCAATATCGGGCTGTTGCGGGAGCAAATTGCAGTTTTTACGCGATCGCCAGCCGGCGGCAGACGCTAATTACAATTTAAGCGGGACTGTACTGTTCTGCGATTCACAAACTTGGACTAACTTGACCATTCACTCCTAGTCTGTCTTGACCCGAAGGTCGAAGTAAGTAGCTACCATCATCATCCTCCTAGCGTTATTCCCGGTAGTGACCTAAATGACTCCGGGCTCCCCTTTTGGCACCTATTATGTATATAGGTATATAAAACTTAGATATTAGGCGAAAATCTTACTCAAATCGATCTACTCGTAGTCCCGCACTTAAAACGATTCCAACGTTCCGATTGACTGTCGGTGTATATTGTGAGTGTTGGATTTATCATGGTGAAGTATTTTGATCGGTCAAAGTAAAATTTTTTGTAAATCATAAATAATGTACTCATATTTTCCCTAGATAAATATACTACTTTAGCCCCTCTTGACAAGTCATATGACACACTAGAAGTAAAAAAATTAAAATATACGTAGCATGAACTGTGGCCGCCGCTAATTAAGTGACTCATAATAACGAAAATAAATGTGCAAGTTGCAGAAATTTTCCAAAAATTTGATATAACAATTGGAAATTTCAAACTTTCTTAAGAAAATTACGAGAAATTACCGAGAGTTTTCTATTGTGAATTTTTCACTGCATTTGAAACAATCCGTCGGCACATCAGTAATGACGACACTCTATCAATAGTGATTAACTAAGAATAATGCATTTCCATAGGGTTGAAGTACATATGTAAGGGCACCCGACGACCCGACTCAAGAATAATGCATGGTCGGATATGACTTACACTGGTTCGTCTGAGGCAAATCTGTGAATCGTTGTGAAATACCAGCTCTGTACTTCCACAGAAAAAAATACCTAGCCGTTTTGCTGCGGCCTTTTACACTAATGAAGGATTAAAAAATGCATTATCACGGCCTCGTGCTTTATCGAGATTCGCTGTGTGCGAGATTTCCCCATTAATCAGGCGTAGGTTGGTGATCTTGGGAACTTAAGCGGTTTCGTACTGAAAATCGGGCGGTTCATTAAAACGTACCTATGTCCATTAATTAACCACAACGTTGATTTACTTAAAATACTCAGATTATTTTGGCGTTCCATACACGTGAGGGTTCAGTAAAATATTAAGAATTTTCCCGTTACTTTTAATACTCAAACTTCTTATAGGTTTTCCTGTAATCTTTAGGCAAGCAACTATTTTCCATATTTTTTTCAGAATTTTAAGCCTAGTAGTTTCGGAGATAAGGGGAGAGGGATGGTCAAAATTCGTCTTTTACCTTAATTACTTCAAATCTGTTTTTGCTAAAATTATAAAAAAAAAATCTGAGATGTTTACAACAACCCCTTTCATTTGATATGTCACACAATACAGTTTGCCAAACTTTTTTTTTTAATTTTCAAGTTTACCCCTAAAAGTGGCCTCCTCGTTCAGAATTCATTAATTTACTTTACGTGTTCATCTTTGGGTCACCAATTTACATATGAATACCAAATTTCAACTCAATCGGTCCAGTAGTTTCGGAGCAAATCGGCTGTGACAGACGGACAGACAGACGCACAAGTGATCCTATAAGGTTCAATTTTTTCCTTTTGAGGTACGGAACCCTAATGATATTCCGTACAACGTACAACTCAAAATATACTTAATTTAATATCAGAACGTCCAACACTTAGGAAAAAATACAAGAGTATATATATATACTCAGCCAGCTAGCTGTGTGCAGTTAGGGCCAATATAATATCGAGGTTATCTGTTACCCAAACCTCCGCCTGAGACTATTTCGCAATAAACATACGATATTTTTATTATTTGCCTTCCTATAAGGGAACAGTAAACACATAAGTTGCGTGTTTAGTACAACAACGTTATTCCGGCTCGTAAATCAAGCAACACCTTCATAAGCGGAGTGAAGTGGCGCGATAAAGTGAGACGCTTTCTTCGCGTAGTTTTCCTAGTAAATTGCGCCATATCGGATGTTGCCCGTCTAGGTGCTGAGATTTATACATTAGGGTGGTTTTGAGAACCTTGGAGCGGGAATACTACATCCATAAATATTATATCAATATACTACGGCTACATAGTATAATATCTAGTTACTAGGCAAAGGGTACTTTGACGGTAGTCGATATCGGCAAACTATTATTTTCATTTAAACAAAAAATACTTTCACAACGCATTTACATTTTAATGTTCTCCAAATTGCACAGCAGTTCGCTGCCGTTGGCTTATACAAATAAAAAACATTCTTTACACTTGTTTTTATACCGACTGAGTAATACGAAAATTAAAATAAAATCTAGTAGTCGTAAACATCTTTCAACCAAGTACCCTTAACTTCTTCTACCCGATACTTGTAAAGACGATATCAAAAATGTATTTTAAAATATAGGATTTATTGAAATAATAATACAAGATTATAATTAACATTAACTAAGATAAATTAAAACTAAGTTAAATCTAAAAAAGGCCCTCGAGGCATTGTACCGAGGATGCTGGCGGCATTTCCTCGCTGAATTGCAATGCTGACTCGTTGCGCGAGAAAGCCGCCAGCTCTTCGGTCACCAGTTACATCGACCAGACGTTTCGCGATTTCTGCAAATAACTTATGCGCACTGGGACCCCACGGACCGAGGGTCTTGACGCCAAAGGGTACAAAGTCGTACTCTCTGCCGAGGCCTCTATATTTATTACATTTCAGATTTTCGGCGTTTTCCGCCGCTGCACCCGCTTTAGAAGTAGTCCGTTGGAGGTGAGACGGTGCCAGTGTGTCTACTGTATTACTTACATTACATCATGCCCTTGAAGATTAAACGTTAAGTTTCAACCATTCTGGACGGATCCGTGTTTAGTTTATTTAATTGGGATTTGGTAACATGCGGAGATTCTGTGACATTACAATTTCCAAGTACTTAACCTACCTACTTGCGAATGATGTTGCAAAAGCTTTAAAATACCTGATTTACTAGTTTTGAATAAACTAGAAACTAACTGGACCACAAGCTAGAGGGACGTCAAGTTTATTTTAACACTTTTAACTAAGTATCGTATATTTACAAGAGTTTTCTAGAATAAACAAGACTAAGCAATTTTTAAAAAGCGCTCTTCTTAAAATAAACTTCAATTTCATCTCGTTCCTTTCCTCTCCAGATGAAGCCGTAAGAGCCTCTAGAGAAGTTGTTTTTTGCGACAGTGAGAACAAAATAGATAGCGACATAAATATCTACGTGTTTTTTTTGCTCATTTAACAAACAGCTTCATAGCAAAGTTTAAAATGTATTCTAAGAGAAACTTTGACACTATCTGTTAGTTTTACTTGAGTCATGTTTATGTCGTCTATCGTTATAATTAAACGAGCGAGCATAGCAAACAAAGTTCACCGTTTCAGCTTGGGCTAAAATTCATTCGTAGGTATGTTCGGCTTCTGCCTGGGTCAGTTTTTCGAAATTAGAAATAAATAAATTAAAAAAACCTGTAGTTTTACAGCTCATAGAGCCACTAGTTATAATTTAAAATATCTGTTCACGCTCTGAAAAATATATAGTTAGGACAGACTGTCCAGTCAGGTATGTTGGTCCAACTTTGAGAAAGAGGTCAATCGTCGAATCCGACTCGGCTGGGCAGCATTCGGGAAGCTACGGCACATATTTTCGTCCAATATTCCACAGTGATGACGTATGGCACGGAAATATGGTCGCTTGCGGTCTTACTTTGAGCCTCATAAGAAGGCTCAAAGTCAGCCAGAGGGCAATGGAGAGGGCTATCTCTGCGTGATCGCATCAGAAATGACGCTATCCGCAGCAGAACCAAGGTAACCAATATAGCCCTCCGAATCGCTAAACTTAAGTGGCAGTGGCCGGGGCACATTGCACGTAGAACCTATGGCCATTGGGGCGGAAAGGTTCTCGAGTGGCGACCACGTACCGGAAGGCGCAGCGTGAGCAGGCCTCCCACAAGGTGGACTGATGACCTGGTAAAGGTCGCCGGGGTCCTGGATGGATGCGGTCCGGCCAGGGTGGATGCGGGTGGCGCAGGACCGGTCATTGTAGCACTCTTTGGGGGAGGCCTATGTCCATCAGTGGACGTTTTTCGGCTGATATGATGATGATGATGATGAGGTAAATTTATAACAGGCGATATGGAGCGGGAAAGTTAAGTTATCAGACGTAAAGTTGTTATTTGTTTTCTGTAGTCACTTTTATCTCGTCGGTGGAAAAGCAGCTTTTACCAAAGCGTGACGACACATCTCGCATACTCGGCAGTTAAGTGTCAAATATATAAAACTGCAACTTCGCATGATACCACTTTAGGCTGAAGTCATCATACTTCGCATGTTACCATTTTAGACTGAAGCCATCATTCTCCTTGCGTTATCCCGGTTGTGCCCTAAAGCGGGGTCCACTTTGGACTGGAGTCCACTCATAACAAGTTTTGCAAAGCGACTGCCATCTGACCTTCCAACCCAGAGAGAAAACTACTATTGGGATTAGACCGGTTTCCTCGTGATGTGTTCCTGTTCCTACACCGAAAAGCCACTGTTAAGTATCGAAAGGTATTTCGTACAGAAGTTTTGTAAAAAACCTAGTGGTACGAGCCGTGGTTTGAACCCACGACCTCCAATAAGCTGCTCCAGCTAAGTTGGCTCTCTCCCCACTCAACTATATCTCCACTTTAGACTAAAGTTACTTTGGCATAATAAATGGCAGTGGCCATTTTGTATTTCCCGGGATTATTGTCCACTTGTTGTCGTCCTGATGGATGACCGGTCAAGCATTCGCTGCAGCGCCCCTAATCTCTTGAATATCCAATCCGTAAGGGTCGACCGCAATCCGAACTCAAGCAATTTAGGGTAATTTATTCGGTGCAAACTGAAACGTTTTCATATTTTCGCCCATAAAGGTGGACTCCATCCCAATTTCATACCCCATAAATTTTGAAGATAACCCCTTCGTTTTGCTCACTCTGGAGATGTGAGTATTATGTATTCACGGGTATTTTAAATAAATTGATGGGCAGGATAATATACTTAACCTAAAGGTGCCAATGCCTTTCCTTTGTGTTGAAGAGGATATATAACTAGAAATCAAGCCGTTGTAGCGTACCTACAGTCAAGTGCTAAAATATACAACTTATTCAAAAATTATAGGTAAATTAAGGTCTCGGTACATATTTATGAGAGGATTTATTCGATAAATACTTTTTCACTCGACCGTTCCCAATTAAGTAAATTTATCATGGGTCGTGGTTTCGGGAAAATTTGAGAAATCCGACAGTGATATTATAACTTTTTCATGATGATTCTTTGACATCGACTAATCTGTAAATTATTAATCGATAAGACAATCGAAAATCAATGTCAACTACATATGTTGTGTTTAACCTCAGGGGGTCAATCACGTAACGTTCCGAACGTGCGTCTGACAGTTAAATCTCAATCTAACTGTCATTTTTCCATATAAAATTGACGTTTAAATCTTACAGACGTTCGAAAGAAAAGTTACGTGATCGACCCACAGGATTTGCGTCGGGGGTCATAATTCTTTAAAGTTTAATATGTGTATCTGTGTGTCTGTCTGTGGTGTCGTAGCTCCCAAACGGATAAAAAGTTTTGAGTGCATTTTTTTAAAATCGAAAGTCTTGTCTATCGTGATGGTTCTTATCTATGTTTAATTTGTCAGGGGTGTTTAGATTTTTAAATTTAAATAATCAGAATTTTAAATGTATACAATTGTAATCATGGGTTAACATGACACTATCGTACATCAAGGCATGGAATTAAAACCCAATTTGCTAACTGTGACAATTTAATTAAAGCACCGGAAGCACTTTGAATTCGTTCATTTTCCACTTAATATTCCCGTAGCGTCTAACTCGCAGATACTTTGGAATTTATATGACTTCGTTACGCTCTATTACAAGTGCGTGGTCGAAGGCACCTCTAATGCCATGTCGTTAGTAAATTTTACACTTCAGTTTCGTGTAATTTTTTATTTCGGACTTAATTTTACCTAAATATTTATCCATAGTTTACTTACTATATATGTACCTACTTATAAACCATGATCTGATCAATTATAATAATATTAAACGAGAATGTAACTCTAGCCGTCTGTCTGTTACTTGTTCACGTTTAAACCGCTGAACTGATTTAGATGAAGGGGATTAATAATATGATACCTTATGGCGACAAAAAACCCGAGCGGAGATTCTTAGAACCGATGGCCATTGGGGCGGAAAGGTTCTCGATTGGCGAATTACCTACCGGCGCAGCGTGGGTAGACCCCCCTAAATTGGATTGATGACTAGGTAAAGGTCCCGGGAGTCATGCAAGTGGCGCAGGACCGGTCATTGTGGCACTCTTTGGAGGAGGCCTATATCCAGCCAGTGGACGTATTTCGGCTGATATGATGATGATCAAGGCGATAAAGGAATATACGCGGACAGAAGCTAAATACTACGAGTAGTACTACGTAACATACTTATTGTTAAAATGATGCACTAATAACGTTATCTGACATTCTACACAAAGGATGCGCGCATATTCAATGCATTAAATCTTAAGTTTTCTCGCAAGTAGTTAAGGCAGAAATGGATTTCTTTTGTATACCTACTTGAAGGATAAATTGCGTAACTTTTCAAATGAGCGTTAGGACAAATCAATCGTCATTTTCCAATAAAAATAACATTTACACTAACGTAGGTATGTAACGCAATCGACTATGACAATTGACTTCAAATGTATTGTTAATGGACTAGCAATCTATCACTATGTAAAATGTTGTCTTACAATGACATAACAGACAGACTAGCTATTTAAGGAATTTTCTTCTGAAGGTTGTAACAGTTCTACAAGTGGTTTTACACTGAAGCCCTGGGTAAGGTCAGGAAGTACTGTGCCGATATACGGAAAGAGTTTTTCGATAAACGGTCCCAAGAAAAAGGTATCTGGTAGACGGTCTATCCAGCCTGAGCCGTTACAGTCTCCTTGGATAACCCAGTGTTCGCTTTCTAGGCAAGATGTTGTAATAGCGTTGAGAATCCGCTCTGGACATGTACCAACTAATAAATTTAAGTTTCTTATGGGATAAGTTGCCAACCCTTACTGTCCTGAATGCGGGGTAATAGAGGATGGATACCATATTTATCTTAATGAAATATCCACCACCTACCACACCGGATTTTGTAACGCGGCGCTGGCTGATCCTGAGTCGGCGCAAGCGAAATCATTTTATAAGGCCTACAAATTGTGTATTAGATAGTTGTATCCTAGCGGACATATGGAGCTTCATTCTCGTTTAACGACCAAGCTAATTAAACCTGCTCACAAAATTTCACGAGAATCCATTGAGAAATGCAACCTATAGAAGAGAATAGCCAGACATCCACCGGACCGATATACCAAAGAAGTTTTGCCCAAGCTCAAACGGAGAACTTCGTTCGCTTCGGTCGCTCTTTCAATAAGCAGTAGTGACTCTGTGAGCTGTATATATAGAGCGCGTGAGTCTGTCGCTTATAAAAAAAAAGAAATTCCAAAAACTGAATCAACAAAAAAACACGAAACAAAATTTCACGAGAATCGGTTGAGAAATTTGACTTGTAGAGAAGAACAGCCGAACATACAAAAGCATTTTTGCATGTCTCTCGCTCGGTTCAATTACTCATAAATAATACCTACATAGTAACTTGCTTTCTCTTCCGCATAATACTCTTTCGATCTTGAGCAAGTTTTACAGTATTAGTATATCCATTAGTGTATACGTATCGATCAAAGTATTCAATATTGCAGCGTGTTTTAAAATTCCTTTTCCAGCTTGCATCCTTCACCATTTGATCGCATTTTCTATTCCCCGTGCTACGGTGAAACAGATTTTACGGTGAAAACGTGGCGGAGTTTAAATAAACGATGTCTTTACCTGACTTACTGTTATAGGACAATGTTTTCAATTTGCAACCTCTTTTTTTTTAGATTTTTTACGAGTATTTGCATAATCCTGAAACGCTGGTGTATTCAAAACTTGCTACAAGAAAATTGAATTTGTTAATTCTGGGGCATCAATTCAATTGATTGGCAATTGATAACAAGCCGATAGAAAATACATAGTGGCTCAGAATAGTACATTGTGTTACAAGTACGGTAAGATATGAATTACGTACGAGAGTCTATTAGAAGCCCGACGCCAAAGGCGGAGGGCTTTGATGACTCTAATTTGTAGCAATCTTAACGTACGTGTCGCATACAATGTTTTTCATAACATTAGCGAGGAAACCAATACATTTTTAGGGTTCCGTACCTCGAAAGGAAAAAAAACGGAACCCTTATAGGATCACTCGTGCGTCTGTCTGTCCGTCTGTCACAGCCGATTTGCTCCGAAACTACTGGACCGATTGAGTTGAAATTTGGTGAACATAAGTAAATTGATGACTCACTCGCCATAGAATTGTCCGCACACAACCTCCGTTCACCGTGCCGTTCGCGCGTCTACCCTCTCTCAATATAATCAGTCCATTCCCTCCGAATGCGTAAATACGAGCGGCGAGCTAATTCGTGACTACTAGCGCCATCTATGATGAAACACCGACATTTTCAAGATGGATCGCGATCATCTTTCACTTGGCCGAGATAAGTTAGTTAAGTTAGCCTTCCTCTACCCCTCTCGCCTTCTATATTTCCCTCCAAAATGTTTAAAAAGAAACTGTAGCGGCGTATCCATCTTTCCTTTCATATTAAAGTCCAACAAAGAAGCAATAATTGGTATATAAGTAATCCAATTAACTATCAAAAGCACTAATTCGGTACCAACTCCAACACAGCGCGTCCCGATCCTGATGCACCCCTAATTACACATAATTATTTCAAGTCGACTTGAAGGTAAAATTGCTAATCAGCCGCGCTTCAGCTAGTTTCAAAGACTTGTCTGAATATGTTGGAGCTCCTCTAATCAAAGCAAGTGCTGATTAAAAGACCCGAGGCGCCTTAATTGCACTCGTGGTTCATGGCGTGCATAGTATTGTTAGACGACGTTCCATACCCCGATCAACAAAGACGAGTATCACAAATGCACGATCCCACTTGTGGAACTACTAGTACTGCCCTTTCGATGCCAGGTGACCCCCGCTAGGAAATCCCCGGCACTGACTGTGTTATTTATAGCCAAAATCAAACAAAACGGATACATTCTGAATGAATTTAGATAAGTTCAATATTAACCACAGATAGTTTAATAGTATTTTATATATGTTTTGATTCACATTCGTAGTAGGATCTGTCCTAGTACTGAATTCCAAGATGGTGGCCTGATGGAAAACATCAAATATTCTAGGTGGCCCGTCTATACATAGTAATAATAAGTAGGCTTGGGTCTTTTGGTAGCATACCGCGGTTCTGTAATTCATGGAGTCGTTAAATATTAAAAATATTATTTAAAGTCAAAGTTTAAAACTACGATTTATGTTAGGAATTTTACATTTATCCTAATACATAAAAGTGCGTAATTAAAAATCTACCACACTTTTTTCACGTTATTTCATTACCTTAGTGCGGAAAAAAAAATTATGTGAACCATTTTTGTAGTTTATCTCATCAAAATAATTGTGGTGAAAATGATGATGTGAAAATTTTACATTTGACTCCTTGGATTCTAAAACCACGGTAGGTATGCGACGAAAAGTTTAGTACCAAGCCTATTAATAAATCAAAGCCGGCCATAGTCGCCTGACAGCTTGCGCGGTGTGTTGGGTGACATTATGCTGTCATGCTGTGCGTAAGCGGGTCCCTAGGATAGGTATTTTATGGTTGGATTGCAAAAAAATTGTACATAGTTAAGAGCCTTAATCTAATGTACGCTTCAAAATTTTTTTGCAATTCACCCTTATCCTTCAGTGAGTGGTGGGAGTTTGTATGGGTGATCATTGAACAATACCGCATAATATGATTGTAAAAATGTTTTAAATATTACCTACGTATAATATTACGTACAGACTAATTATTACGTACGTGTATAATATTTTTATGAAAAAGTATGAATAAGTATTTTCCTGAGCTTAACCGTGAATGGAGCTTATAACAGTTTTATTATATGAATGCTATTACGAGTTCTGAAAATAACTAGGCTTAAGTGGCAGTGGGCGACGCACGTCACAAAACGTCTAAACAGGAAAAGCCTAGGAACAAGGACTTGGCGACCTAGTAAGACGATTCATATTCATTTATTCATTACCTTCCCATACAAGATAATTATTACATTTAGCAACTTAACACATTCAGTGCCCAGAATCGCTACGCGCTACGCTCGTAGCCGATCCCGTGGTTTTCCTCGTATGTAGCGGAAAGCGGCTACGGCGTAGGGACGCATACGTGTCGTCACGGGCCGGGAATGGGTTAACAGCTACTGTTTAAATGTGACGCAATCGACCAGCAGTTGAAACCACATGAAAATAATGTATTTTTTTGCAATAAGTGAACACATTCGTTGATTTGGGTAACAAGTGAACTAACACAAGGCAATATTGACTAGTAGACGTCCTGTGAAAGGCAATTTGGTGGGAGTCTTAATACAGCTTATGACTAGGCTAGGTCGTTTGGATTCCAAAACAAATGTGTAATTTTCTGTTCTTGTGACTCGTAGGTCTGTGCCTCTAAGTACTTAAATTTTCTCGGAGGTTTTTGAAAAATTGCAATATTCTCCTTGCAATTTAATTTATTAATCTTAATCATTCACGTATCTAAATAAAGTGATTATCGTATTTTTTTAACAAACATAAAACTAGTGGCTCTGTGAGATGTAGAACTCGCGTGCTTGTCTTTTCTATTAATTTATTTTTTAATTTCGAAAAATTATGTCGACCTAAAAAACGATTTTACTACAATCGGTTGAGAAATGCGACCTGTAGAGGGTAACAGCCGGACAGACACCGGACATACGAAATACTTTGTGCCCTAGCAGAGACTGAGAATTTCATCCGCTACGCTCGCTTGTTTAGTAATTGTTACAAAATAATATTTTCTTCATTATCTGTTTATGAGAGACCAAAAGGAACTTTGAATATAAATGTCTCATCTAATGAAACTTGGTGAAACGGTGGCAGACGCGACAAATGCGCTTTAAAAAGTAGAGAGGAATCTAATTTGGCTCCCCGTTCGACTACGTTCTTTCACTGACTTAAACAACGTGACAAGAAACTTTTCATTAGATCCCGCTTTGACTACTTTGGACCTGCACTTCAGGCTTGCTCGTGCCGTCTCGTTCACTCGGTTTTCACAGTAAAGAACGAAAGAGAACGAGCAACTGTTGCGATTGTGAAACTCAGAGTATATTCAGACTTATGCACGAAAGGATAATAGCGATGTATGCAATCAGAGGGATAGAGGGTGATTCAATTTTATAAGTACTTCCGACCGCTGCGGTAGAACGAATTTAATTAACCTTCTTATGAATTATTCGCTCTTGCAGCTCGGCACCGTTGAGTTCGCAAATCCGAGTTTTAATTATATAGAAGTTTGCTAAATCGGATTTTCCTGGAAACAACCTCGGTTTATTGTTTAAGGTATTTCAACCGGAAAAGTAGGTATAAATAATGATAAAACTCCGGGTAGTCCCGTCCGGGTTTGCTTAGATTTTTTTTTCCTTTTTTAGTAATCTGTAATCAGTCACAACTGTCGCAACTCGCAAATGCGACTCGCAAGACTTTAATGAGATGAGTTGTTTTCAAGAAGATATTTATTGAAAGGTAGGGCCCATGCGCCCTAACTTCCCTTATATGCCCTGCTGGGCATCAGCTCTTTTAAGACGTTTGACATAAACTGTTTTCAGTAATGGATTGGTCAGTGGATTTGGGTGGATGGCTAAGCGACTCTTCAACGTTTAGCTTCTACAAGAACAGTTGGCATCTCTAGGTATTCATGAATTTCATTGTTCCGTGTAACAAGGGCGGATGCACCCACACAAGACCCTCAAATATTGTTTTGGGCTCGTTGAAAGCACAGTTAGATAAGTCCAAATTGGTTTGATGATCGAGCTGTACACTCTCAATTTATTGCTGAAGGTTAGCGTGGACTGCCTGCCTAGAAGCCATAGTAGATTTCTAAATCTGATAAAAATTTCCCCACGTTTGTGCTTTATGTGATATTTCCATATCATTCTGCGATCCAAATAAAACCCAAGATATTTGACGCATGTGGATTGTGGCAATAAGTCTCGTCCTAGTCTGACTGGTTAGCAAGTCTCACGCCTAAAAGTAAAATTTATGTGGTGCAATTTTGGGGTACAGGCTTTTATGCGCCACTTATTTGATCATTCGTAGGTGTCATCGAGTTGTATTTGCAACATTTCACTTGCTACTTTAGGGTCCTTGTTGAAAGCAATAAAGGCAGCGTCATCGGTGAAAGTGGCCACGCCGATGTTGTTTGATTGAGGTAAGTCGTACGTGAATATATTATATAGTTTTGGACCTAGTACTGAGCCTTGCGAGACTCCTGCTCGACGGTAGTGGACTAGTGGACAGATGATCTAGCTTCACAGTGTTTTACTTTAAACATCCTCTCATTTAGATAGGACGCCACGGTATAAGGAGTGTGGCAATATATATTTGATCTTGCCTAAGAGTCCTTCATGCCACACCCGGTCGAAGGCTTGCTGCACATCGAGGAACGCTGCAGAGCAGTATTCCTTTTATTCGAGGCATTGTCTTATCATATGGTACACTCTGTGCACTTGTTCAATGCGAGTGCTGTTTGCGAAACCCAAATTGGTGATTGGAAAATTAAGTATAGTTTGGATGACAATTCAATATATTATGGTACCATCGAGCTGATCTGATGATGGAGACATAAGGTGGCCAAGGGAACTCAGTACTTAACCGACGTAACAACGTTGAGTTTGGGCTCGTTAGAATCGTCTCAATGAGTAGTTGATGGCAGTATACAGAAAAGTACAGTCGGCAATAAAAGCTTGTACCAGAAATCAATTTTTTGACAGAAACTTATTCTATTAAGTAGGTACTGAAACATTTGATCAAGACTACTTTTTCCAACATTTAAAAAAAAGTATTTACTTAGTTATTTTTGTTTTATGCATTTTTGTTTCACTTAAACACTATACCTACCACTTGCTCTGTAGATACTTATGTGGTGTGGTCCTGGTGGTGAGTGTAAGGTGGCGGTCCCGACTGTGTGATGTCAACTCAACGAATCCTTTAATCAATAAATGGTCAACAACGCGCTTGTGGTTCTTCTGGGATCACAAGCGTCCATAGCCTAGCATGTCTGCTTACCATCAGGCTAACCGAATTTTGCCAGTCGTAATATTAAAAAAACATACCCTCGCAGCGTACTCTTGGCTTCTATATCGTGTTAGTGACGTACGACTGTTGTTAATGTTTCCTTTTTACAGTGGAACGATGTTAGTCCACTCCGCGGCACGTATGTGGGCCATGTTGGTTGATGGAATCCATTTGCAATGCAGATAAATGCTCTCTACAGTACGCGTGACTCGGATTTAGTGAAAAGCCACGTGCAAAGTGATTGTAATAGGTCATCTGAATATACACGTTATACGCATTAAGAGGCTAATGCCAGAGTGCTGTGAGTTAGTTTATTCGAACAATATAACAAGCATAATTAATTTGCTTCAGTATCCTCCAAGCTACCTGTTTTAATTAGAACATATGCTAAAATGTATAATTCTGTTATTCCTTTTTTAGATTTGTTGGATAGATGTTTATTCGGCATATGTATATGTATTTTGAATATACAAAAATAAAATTTGATAAAAGCTGCTGCATGATCTAGGAATAACCTCGCGTCACATATATGATATATCTTTTATCCCTTAATTCATTAGAAGCAATATTTGAGCAGAGTTCACATGTTAAACAACAATGTTCAGTCTTAGGTCCTTTAGTACAGTGCTAGCTTGGCGCACCGCATCGCTTCGTGTCCCACTCACGCGCTCCTCAAATCCTTCTCAATTAAATGACCAAAGACCGATTTAAATCTTGCAAAGGGATCTAGTCCCTTTCGGTCCGCGAGTAAGTTCATTCCTAATAGTTATACTGACCGACGCAAGCCTACCAACATTGACCCATCTTTCCTCCTTCATTGCTGAGGATTGTGACTCTGCCGACGTAGCATAGCCAGTATTCTTCTCCAGGACTTTCGGTTGGCTGCCTGTTAGAGGGCTGCATTAACTGGCATTTTAAGATGCTCCGACACCAGGCTAGGCCAATGTTTGGGGCTTCAGCCTCTTGGTCTTCTGCCGTCTACTGTGCCAGTTACTACCAAATCCCGGCGAGTTATGTGGCCAAAATATTGTAGAATACGGTGAAGACATAGAGACGAAAGTCGCTGTTTTTTTTTCTAGACCAATCTCTTTAAGGATGGATGCGTTCGTACGAAATACAGTCTATGGTATCTTAAGCATTCGACGCCAGCACATCTCAAACGCATCAATTTTTTGCCTGTCTGCGGTTTTGATGAAGACGAGTGTATGGACAATGACAATATTTGCGCGTCTCGAGATGTTTCTGTCCCTCCGTATTCTGTTCAGCTGGGTCATCGCCCTTTCATCGCCCATCTTTAAAAAATTAAATACCCAGTGCGTATAACTGACTTTTTTCTCAAAACCTTAATTTAAAGGAGTGCCAGTTAAGTAAAACTTACGGCGACCCTTTTTCGCTTAACCGTTTTAAATGCCCCCTCATCTTTAAAATATGGCGCCGTTTTGTAGGTTAATGAATGGCCATTCATGATTTTTGTTGTGTGATATAAGATTTTTTTATTTTGTTTTTATCTGTGACTTTGTACCTAAGCAAATGGCATATATTTTTATTACAGCCCAAATGTTTAGGATACAAAAAATATTTTGTTAAAATATGGAAGCGGGCGTGGGTTACATCGCGCTGTAACCTGAAAGGCTTGAACCAAATTTACGAATGATAAAATGTATTGAAGGCAATGAAGCTATTGAAATAAACTGATAATGAGATTAATTAAATTGGGTCTCATGGAGGTCTACATATGTGTCATTAAGTTGAACATTATTCCATGGTTGATGTGGTATATTTGGGTTAAATACTAATGGAATCCGATATGCCATAATTTTTACATTCCCATAATAATAATTTCCATAATTTTATATTCAATAATCTCAACTACCAAAATTATTTCTATGCCATAGTTTTACCTAGTTTTACGAATTATTAAAAATCATCACAGTCGTAATTTTGAATAATTCGTTGTTATTTTTTTTGGAGTTCGAGTTGGAGTTCGAGTTGGAATGCGAGTTGGTTTTCGAGTCGGAGTACGAGTCGGAGTTCGTGTTGGAGTTCGAGTTGGAGTTCGAGTTCGAGTCGGAGTTGGAGCTGGAGCTGGAGCTGGAGCTGGAGCTGGAGATGGAGCTGGAGATGGAGCTGGAGTTGGAGTTGGAGTTGGAGTTCGAGTCGGAGTACGAGTCAAAGTTGGAGTACGAATCGGAGTTCGAGTTAGAGTTCAATTTGGAGTTCAAGTTGGAGCTGGAGTTGGAGCTGGAGCTGCTCCAGCTCCAGCTGGAGTTGGAGTTCGAGTTAGAGTTCAGGTTAGAGTTCGGGTTGGAGTTGGAGTTCGAGTCGGAGTACGAGTCAGAGTTGGAATTCAAGTCGGAGTACGAATCGGAGTTGGAGCTGGAGCTGGAGCTGGAGCTGGAGTTCGAGTTGGAGTTCGAGTTCGGGTTGGAATTCGGGTTGGAGTTGGAGTTGGAGTTCGAGTCAGAGTACGAGTCGGAGTTGGAGTTCAAGTTGGAGTCTACTAACAACTACAACTTCTAAGTCGGAGTTCAAGTTGGAGTGCTAGTCGGAATTCGAGTTCGAGTTCAGGTTGGAGTTCGAATCGGAGTTCGAGTTGGAGTTGGAGTTCAAGTTGTAGTTGGAGCTGGAGCTGGAGCTGGAGCTGGAGCTGGAGCTGGAGCTGGAGTTGGAGTTGGAGTTCGAGCTGGAGCTGTACTTGGAGCTGGAGTTGGAGTTGGAGTTGGAGTTGGAGTTGGAGTTGTAGTTGGAGTTGGAGCTGGAGTTGGAGTTGGAGTTGGAGTTGGAGCTGGAGTTCGAGCTGGAGCTGTACTTGGAGTTGGAGTCGGAGTTGGAGTTGGAGTTGGAGTTGGAGTTGGAGTTAGAGTCGGAGTCGCAGTTGGAGTTGGAGCTGGAGCTGGAGCTGGAGTTCGAGTTGGAGTTCAAGTTCGGGTTGGAGTTCAGGTTGGAGTTGGAGTTGGAGTTGGAGTTGGAGTTGGAGTTGGAGTTGGAGTTGGAGTTGGAGTTGGAGTTGGAGTTGGAGTTGGAGTTGGAGTTGGAGTTGGAGTTGGAGTTGGAGTTGGAGTTCGGGTTGGAGTTGGAGTACGAGTCGGAGTTGGAGTTCAAGTTGGAGTCTACTAACAACTACAACTTCTAAGTCGGAGTTCAAGTTGGAGTGCTAGTCGGAATTCGAGTTGGAGTTCAGGTTGGAGTTCGAATCGGAGTTCGAGTTGGAGTTGGAGTTCAAGTTGGAGTTGGAGCTGGAGCTGGAGCTGGAGCTGGAGCTGGAGTTGGAGTTGGAGTTCGAGCTGGAGCTGTACTTGGAGCTGGAGTTGGAGTTGGAGTTGGAGTTGGAGTTGGAGTTGGAGTTGGAGTTGGAGCTGGAGCTGGAGTTGGAGTTGGAGTTGGAGTTGGAGCTGGAGCTGGAGCTGGAGTTGGAGTTGGAGTTGGAGCTGGAGCTGGAGCTGGAGCTGGAGTTGGAGCTGGAGCTGGAGCTGGAGCTGGAGCTGGAGCTGGAGTTGGAGTTGGAGTTGGAGTTGGAGTTGGAGTTCGAGTTGGAGTTGGAGTTGGAGTTGGAGTTGGAGTTGGAGTTGGAGTTGGAGCTGGAGTTCGAGTTCGGGTTGGAGTTCGGGTTGGAGTTGGAGCTGGAGTTGGAGTCGGAGTTGGAGTTGGAGTCGGAGTTGGAGCTGGAGCTGGAGCTGGAGCTGGAGCTGGAGCTGGAGCTGGAGTTCGAGTTGGAGTTCGAGTTCGGGTTGGAGTTCGGGTTGGAGTTGGAGTTGGAGGTCGAGCCGGAGTTGGAGCTGGAGCTGGAGCTGGAGCTGGAGCTGGAGCTGGAGTTCGAGTTGGAGTTGGAGTTCGAGTTCGGGTTGGAGTTCGGGTTGGAGTTGGAGTTGGAGTTGAAGTTGGAGTTGGAGTTGGAGCTGGAGCTGGAGCTGGAGTTGGAGCTGGAGCTGGAGCTGGAGCTGGAGTTGGAGTTGGAGTTGGAGTTGGAGTTGGAGCTGGAGCTGGAGCTGGAGTTGGAGTTGGAGTTGGAGTTGGAGTTGGAGTTGGAGTTCGAGTTGGAGTTGGAGCTGGAGTTCGAGTTCGGGTTGGAGTTCGGGTTGGAGTTGGAGTTGGAGTTGGAGTTGGAGTTCGAGTCAGAGTATGAGTTGGAGTTGGAGTTGGAGTTGGAGTTGGAGCTGGAGCTGGAGTTGGAGTTGGAGTTGGAGCTGGAGCTGGAGCTGGAGTTGGAGTTGGAGCTGGAGCTGGAGCTGGAGCTGGAGTTCGAGTTGGAGTTGGAGTTCGAGTTCGGGTTGGAGTTGGAGTTCGAGTTGGAGTTCGAGTTCGGGTTGGAGTTCGGGTTGGAGTTGGAGTTGGAGTTCGAGTTCGAGTTGGAGTTGGAGTTGGAGTTGGAGTTGGAGTTGGAGCTGGAGCTGGAGTTGGAGTTGGAGCTGGAGCTGGAGCTGGAGCTGGAGCTGGAGTTCGAGTTGGAGTTGGAGTTCGAGTTCGGGTTGGAGTTGGAGTTCGAGTTGGAGTTCGAGTTCGGGTTGGAGTTCGGGTTGGAGTTGGAGTTGGAGTTCGAGTCGGAGTTGGAGTTGGAGTTGGAGTTGGAGCTGGAGCTGGAGTTGGAGCTGGAGCCGGAGTTGGAGCTGGAGCTGGAGCTGGAGTTCGAGTTGGAGTTGGAGTTCGAGTTCGGGTTGGAGTTCGGGTTGGAGTTGGAGTTGGAGTTGGAGTTGGAGCTGGAGTTGGAGTTGGAGCTGGAGCTGGAGTTGGAGCTGGAGCTGGAGTTGGAGTTGGAGTTGGAGTTGGAGTTGGAGTTCGAGTCGGAGTACAAGTCGGAGTCGGAGTTGGAGTTGGAGTTGGAGTTGGAGTTGGAGTTGGAGTTGGAGTTGGAGTTGGAGTTCGGGTTGGAGTTAGAGTTCGAGTCGGAGTTGGAGTTCAAGTTGGAGTCTACTAACAACTACAACTTCTAAGTCGGAGTTCAAGTTGGAGTGCTAGTCGGAATTGGAGTTGGAGTTCAGGTTGGAGTTCGAATCGGAGTTCGAGTTGGAGGTGGTGTTCAAGTTCGAGCTGGAGCTGTACTTGGAGCTGGAGCTGGAGTTGGAGTTGGAGATGGAGTTGGAGTTGGAGTTCGAGTTGGAGTTGGAGTTGGAGTTGGAGTTGGAGTTGGAGCTTGAGCTGGAGCTGGAGTTGGAGCTGGAGCTGGAGCTGGAGCTGGAGCTGGAGTTGGAGTTGGAGTTGGAGTTGGAGTTGGAGTTGGAGTTGGAGTTCGAGTTGGAGTTGGAGTTGGAGTTGGAGTTGGAGTTGGAGCTGGAGTTCGAGTTCGGGTTGGAGTTCGGGTTGGAGTTGGAGCTGGAGTTGGAGTCGGAGTTGGAGTTGGAGTCGGAGTTGGAGCTGGAGCTAGAGTTGGAGTTGGAGCTGGAGCTGGAGCTGGAGCTGGAGCTGGAGCTGGAGCTGGAGTTCGAGTTGGAGTTGGAGTTCGGGTTGGAGTTGGAGTTGGAGGTCGAGCCGGAGTTGGAGCTGGAGCTGGAGCTGGAGCTGGAGCTGGAGTTCGAGTTGGAGTTCGAGTTCGGGTTGGAGTTCGGGTTGGAGTTGGAGTTGGAGTTGAAGTTGGAGTTGGAGTTGGAGCTGGAGCTGGAGTTGGAGCTGGAGCTGGAGCTGGAGCTGGAGCTGGAGTTGGAGTTGGAGTTCGAGTTGGAGTTGGAGTTGGAGTTCGGGTTGGAGTTCGGGTTGGAGTTGGAGTTGGAGTTGAAGTTCGAGCTGGAGCTGTACTTGGAGTTGGAGTTGGAGTTGGAGTTGGAGTTGGAGTTCGAGCTGGAGCTGTACTTGGAGTTGGAGTTGGAGTTGGAGTTGGAGTTGGAGTTGGAGTTGGAGTTGGAGTTGGAGCTGGAGCTGGAGTTGGAGTTGGAGTTCGAGTTGGAGTTGGAGTTGGAGTTCGGGTTGGAGTTCGGGTTGGAGTTGGAGTTGGAGTTGAAGTTGGAGTTGGAGTTGGAGCTGGAGTTGGAGCTGGAGCTGAGTTGGAGTTGGAGTTGGAGCTGGAGCTGGAGTTGGAGTTGGAATTGGAGCTGGAGCTGGAGCCGGAGTTGGAGCTGGAGCTGGAGCTGGAGCTGGAGTTCGAGTTGGAGTTGGAGTTCGAGTTCGGGTTGGAGTTCGGGTTGGAGTTGGAGTTGGAGTTGGAGTTGGAGCTGGAGCTGGAGTTGGAGTTGGAGCTGGAGCTGGAGTTGGAGTTGGAGTTGGAGTTGGAGCTGGAGTTCGAGTCGGAGTACAAGTCGGAGTCGGAGTTGGAGTTGGAGTTGGAGTTGGAGTTGGAGTTGGAGTTGGAGTTGGAGTTCGGGTTGGAGTTAGAGTACGAGTCGGAGTTGGAGTTCAAGTTGGAGTCTACTAACAACTACAACTTCTAAGTCGGAGTTCAAGTTGGAGTGCTAGTCGGAATTGGAGTTGGAGTTTAGGTTGGAGTTCGAATCGGAGTTCGAGTTGGAGTTGGTGTTCAAGTTCAAGCTGGAGCTGTACTTGGAGCTGGAGCTGGAGTTGGAGTTGGAGTTGGAGTTGGAGTTGGAGTTGGAGTTGGAGCTGGAGTTGGAGTTGGAGCTGGAGTTGGAGTCGGAGTTGGAGTTGGAGCTAGAGTTGGAGTTGGAGCTGGAGCTGGAGCTGGAGCTGGAGCTGGAGCTGGAGTTCGAGTTGGAGTTGGAGTTCGAGTTCGGGTTGGAGTTGGAGTTCGAGTTGGAGTTCGAGTTCGGGTTGGAGTTCGGGTTGGAGTTGGAGTTGGAGTTCGAGTCGGAGTTGGAGTTGGAGTTGGAGTTGGAGTTGGAGCTGGAGCTGGAGTTGGAGTTGGAGCTGGAGCTGGAGCTGGAGCTGGAGCTGGAGTTCGAGTTGGAGTTGGAGTTCGAGTTCGGGTTGGAGTTGGAGTTCGAGTTGGAGTTCGAGTTCGGGTTGGAGTTCGGGTTGGAGTTGGAGTTGGAGTTCGAGTCGGAGTTGGAGTTGGAGTTGGAGTTGGAGCTGGAGCTGGAGTTGGAGCTGGAGCCGGAGTTGGAGCTGGAGCTGGAGCTGGAGTTGGAGTTGGAGTTCGAGTTGGAGTTGGAGTTGGAGTTCGGGTTGGAGTTCGGGTTGGAGTTGGAGTTGGAGTTGAAGTTCGAGCTGGAGCTGTACTTGGAGCTGGAGCTGGAGTTGGAGTTGGAGATGGAGTTGGAGTTGGAGTTGGAGTTGGAGTTGGAGTTCGAGTTGGAGTTGGAGCCGGAGTTCGAGTTCGGGTTGGAGTTCGGGTTGGAGTTGGAGTTGGAGTTGGAGTTGGAGTTCGAGTCAGAGTATGAGTTGGAGTTGGAGTTGGAGTTGGAGTTGGAGCTGGAGCTGGAGTTGGAGTTGGAGTTGGAGTTGGAGCTGGAGCTGGAGCTGGAGCTGGAGTTGGAGTTGGAGTTCGAGTTCGGGTTGGAGTTCGGGTTGGAGTTGGAGTTGGAGTTCGAGTCGGAGTTGGAGTTGGAGTTGGAGTTGGAGCTGGAGCTGGAGTTGGAGTTGGAATTGGAGCTGGAGCTGGAGCCGGAGTTGGAGCTGGAGCTGGAGCTGGAGCTGGAGCTGGAGTTCGAGTTGGAGTTGGAGTTCGAGTTCGGGTTGGAGTTCGGGTTGGAGTTGGAGGTGGAGTTGGAGTTGGAGCTGGAGCTGGAGTTGGAGTTGGAGCTGGAGCTGGAGTTGGAGTTGGAGTTGGAGTTGGAGCTGGAGTTCGAGTCGGAGTACAAGTCGGAGTCGGAGTTGGAGTTGGAGTTGGAGTTGGAGTTGGAGTTGGAGTTGGAGTTGGAGTTCGGGTTGGAGTTAGAGTACGAGTCGGAGTTGGAGTTCAAGTTGGAGTCTACTAACAACTACAACTTCTAAGTCGGAGTTCAAGTTGGAGTGCTAGTCGGAATTGGAGTTGGAGTTTAGGTTGGAGTTCGAATCGGAGTTCGAGTTGGAGTTGGTGTTCAAGTTCAAGCTGGAGCTGTACTTGGAGCTGGAGCTGGAGTTGGAGTTGGAGTTGGAGTTGGAGTTGGAGTTGGAGTTGGAGTTGGAGTTGGAGCTGGAGTTGGAGTTGGAGCTGTACTTGGAGCTGGAGCTGGAGTTGGAGTTGGAGTTGGAGTTGGAGTTGGAGTTCGAGTTGGAGCTGGAGCTGGAGCCGGAGTTGGAGCTAGAGCTGGAGCTGGAGTTCGAGTTGGAGTTCGAGTTCAAGTTCGAGTCGGAGTATGAGTCGGAGTCGGAGTTGGAGTTGGAGTTGTAGTTGAAGTTGGAGTGGGAGTTGGAGTTGGAGTTGGAGTTGGAGTTGGAGTTGGAGTTGGAGTTGGAGCTGGAGCTGGAGTTGGAGTTGGAGCTGGAGTTGGAGTTGGAGCTGGAGTTCAAGTTGGAGTTCGAGTTGGAGTTCGGGTTGGAGTTGGAGTTGGAGTTCGAGTCGGAGTATGAGTCGGAGTTGGAGTTGGAGTTGGAGTTGGAGTTGGAGCTGGAGCTGGAGCTAGAGCCGGAGTTGGAGCTGGAGCTGGAGCTGGAGCTGGAGCTGGAGTTCGAGTTGGAGTTCGAGTTCGAGTTCGGGTTGGAGTTGGAGTTGGAGTTCGAGTCGGAGTACGAGTCGGAGTCGGAGTTGGAGTTGGAGTTGGAGTGGGAGTTGGAGTTGGAGTTGAAATTGGAGCTGGAACTGGAGCTGGAGCTGGAGCTGGAGCTGGAGTTGGAGTTGGAGTTGGAGTTGGAGTTGGAGTTGGAGCTGGAGCTGGAGTTGGAGCTGGAGTTCGAGTTGGAGTTCGGGTTGGAGTTCGAGTTGGAGTTGGAGTTGGAGTTCTGGTTGGAGTTCGATCACAGGTCTGAGTATGACAGTGATGATAATCTTCCGTTAAACGACAGCGTCAAACGGCTGACAAAAACTAAAACTTCATCATCATCATCATCATCATATCAGCCGAAAGACGTCCACTGCTGGACATAGGCCTCCCCCAGAGAGTTCCAAATTGACCGGTCCTGCGCCACCCGCATCAAACTAAAACTTGCTTGTGATAAAATAAATTAGTCAGTCGTTAAAAAAGTATGTAGGTACGTAACTTAGAGCCACCTAACGAGTACGTAAACTTAAGTTTAGAGTAGGTGGACTCAAATTGTGAGCCTTCTGTACGAGTTCTGGGTCATGCACCAGGAGTTGCACTCGTACGGATGGGCGAGTGTGATGATTTTTAATAATTCGTTGTTATTTTTAACTATTTTGTAGTATCGTGTAGGGTAGGCTTAACAATTTGTCGGCATAGACGATTTGAATGTTATTATTGTGGAAACACTGCCGCCCGAACGTGATTGGCCGGTAGAGAAACCACCAATTTGTTTATGTCCGACCAATCGTAGCTTCCATGGATTTTGGCGGATGGATGATGAAGGGAAGCTCCGGTTGAGCGGGCATTCTAGAACTGGGTGCAGAATCGTGAGGTTATTCTTGTGATACCGATTGTGGAACAAGTATTACTGGAAATAAAGTATTGATTATAGCAACTACGGAGTTTGGGCTTATCACAGATTTATGAAACGACTGTCATAATTAACTTTTGCGATACAAGAAAAAAGGTGTTCGGTTCTGGTGCTTCGCCGGCCGCTACCGCAGCATGCTCGCTTTGATCGTTATCGCGCGCTGTAGGGTCGCAGTTCTACGTAACACTCCTCCACGCTTCGCTCGTCGTCGTACCTAACATTATTGAAAGTAAATTTATGGAAAACGTAGGAATCCTGGTATGTTTACATTTAAAAAAAACCTTTATGCTACAGATTTATTTATTAGTCAGCAAGTTTCGATTAGCTTTTTAGTTTGATTAGTTAGTTAAGAAATATTATGTTACAAAGACATTCTTTTACAATCTGCTAAATGAGTGCAGGGCTCAAGGGCTTAAAGACCGAGCCATTATTGGCGCCTCGAGTGGTTAATATAAATTCTGTTTTTATTGCTGGCTACGACTTCGCGCGTAATTTGTGGCCCAGCTGTTTGTTTTACTTTACGGGCTCGTAATAAAAAGTGCCTGTAACACAATAGTCCGCAAACAGTCGCATAACACAACCCACCGAGCGAGACCCTCAGTTCGCGAGCGATGCTCTTCTTGCGGACTTAAAGACAGTGACCAAGCAAGGGAGGCGATTTCATGTTATACTGGTCGCCTGTAAGAGAAAATTACACCCGCCTCGGGGCCGAATGATTAGGTGTGTACTTATGTGCTATACGAATGTTTGAACCCTTCTGTTACGCTAACAAGAAAAGAGAAAGGGTGGTTAATCATTTCCTAGCCTCTCATCCATTCCGTACAAGTGAGAGTAACACCTAGTTGTCAACTACGCGAGGTGTCAAATATATATGACAATACAGCTTCTGGTGAATACTCACCCTAAGGTCCCGTTTCTTTTATTTTCTCCGTTTACTTTATGGGCATCTGTTCAATTTTAAAGAGTCTAGTGGGTTAATTTTGTAAAGATAACGTATTTTTTTATTTATTTGTTTCGCGTTGTCAGGATGAACTATAAATAGTATGTACCTATATGATGGAAGTATCGAAAGTGGCGTCACGGTATCGGCACAGATGGCGCCGAGACAATTTCTCGAGCTCATTCTTGCTCACGATGGCTGGCCAACATTTACCGTGATATATTGCTGACCCGATCCCCTTCGCGTTTGCTGCTTTTTAATCTTGTGATTTATGTACGCACGAAAAACGATTTTTGAATACAATGAAATCCATTTCGTTGGGATCAAATATATTTTCTTGTCTCGGATAAAGGTGAGGCGAAACGTTTCATGTAATATGTATTGGGGGTGTTTGATTACAAATACAAATTGGGCTGTGTTTATTAGATTTGAAAACGAGCTCCTTTATCTACTATTGCGGAGATGTTGTTGGTTCTTTTGCGATTTAAAATAGATATCTTTAGTTCTCTAAATGTGTTCTGTGTGTTTAGTTAAAAGTTAAACTTAATTATGAGAATTGGACTTAAACATTGAAAGTTCCGCACCAACACATAACGTTTCCAATTTCATTGATTCCGTTTGAAATACGTAAGTTAGTGCTAAGTACCTACGATGTTTTTGCGAGTCTGACTTACCTACGTGATTTATACCTGATTTATGTTTT
Source organism: Epinotia nisella (assembly GCA_932294315.1). NCBI lineage: Eukaryota > Metazoa > Arthropoda > Insecta > Lepidoptera > Tortricidae > Epinotia > Epinotia nisella. The sequence goes on along the minus strand of OW028682.1, from coordinate 11,438,872 downwards.
ATATTTTTATCGTGAGCGTAACTTCGTTCAATCTTTTGCTAGGTAGACGTAATATTTAATTAGCCTGTTAGGTAGCTGGATATCTAAAGGGTGGATTGGTGGATTGCAAAAAAATTGTACATAGTTAAAGGCCATAATCTAATCTATGCTTTAACTTTAACATTACACAATGGAAAAAAGTTAATGTACAATTTTTTTGCAATCCACCCTAAAAGCAATTAAGTAGGTATACAAAAATAGATGAAAGTTTTGGTTTGAGTTAAATAATCAGCTTAGTGAAAGGGTTGGGTCCACTTCACCGCACTTGCACAAGTAGCTCTTCCCTTGCCCCTCTTAGTAGATGTTTTTAGGCTTAGGGTGGCGAGTGGCTTTGATCAAGCACACCTTCATTCAACTTGTGTGACAACTCAAAATAGTCTAGTAACTGGGTTGCATTTCACCCTAATTGATAGAAGGGAATGTCTGTAGAATATCGCTTTTGTTACAATGTCTGCCATTTTGATTGATTAAACAGAGACATGAAAATTTGAGCCCGTGACAGATCCAAGTTGTTTAACCATAAGGCAAAAAATATTAGATTCATATGTTTGACGTCGACTGTACCTATTTATATAATCTTAGTACCACGGAACAAGTGCTTATTACCTTGTTACTTGTTCTGAATTTATAAGTTAAGTTAGGTAAATGAGCAAAATCACCAGAACTGCTAATTCGATTTAAAAATATTTCATCAAGTGTTAAGTGTTATTTTAACCCGCGGCTCGTCCTTCCGTCTATGTTATATACGCGGGGCAGTTCATTAGTATTTATAATTATGTAAAGTAAGTAATTAAACTGGCTTCCTAAACTTAAAGTAACTGCTCTTAGTTATTCATTCCTTGTACCTGTTTACTTAGTTCAACCATAATACTGAATTTTTGCTCATCGCAAATTATATGGCAGATTATAAATGCCCACTTCCCTCAATTTCTCTACAAGAGGACGGGCAGGTAGCTTCCTCCGTGAACTCTTCAAACTTATGTGGAAGCAATTTTGCAAATCGCGCCTACAAATAGGTTGCTACGACTTGAGAAATGGAGAAAAGTTCAAACAAATGGCTTTTTAATACCCTCTCAGCCCTGAGTTTGTTTGGAAATTGATTGCAATTTCCCTTATCAAAGAGTGCGATAAGGCAGAGAAAAAGTTAAAAAGGAAAAATTGCACTTAGATTCCATATAATGAAGTCACGCTAATTTATTGTCATGTTGTATTTTTTAGACCATCAAAAATTATAACTTAATTGCGTTGATATATTTAGGTACACAGTGTATAATTATGTTGATTGCCAGATGAAATGCGCCGATCCTCATTGGCATTTAATACAAGATGGATTATTTCTACTTAATTGACTAAATTTTAGGGGCTACATCATGGCGATAAAATAGTGACTGACGTTTTTTTTCATACACTCGCGGCTACTGAGCTCTATAAGCTTTCAGGCTGGTACATCCAATTTTAGTTTTCGATTTCGAGCATGAAAGTTCTTCTGTATGACCTAGAGATTTAGCCCCGGTGCCAGTGATGAAAAATCCACCCCGTATAGCCTTCGACTTCAAACGCAATGATGTAATAAATAAAAAAACCGGCCAAGTGCGTGTTGGACCACGCAAAACGAAGGGTTCCGTGCCTATTAAAAAGGTCGTATCGTCACAGAAATTGTACGGCACTTAAGTCCTTTTCTTTGAGGAAGGCAGTTTTTCAGCAATATCTCGAAAACCTCTGAACCGATCTTGTTCAAAATAATTTTCGGTGAATGAAATTAATAAGCCCTATGTCCATGAATTTTTCCATATTTTTAAAATACACCGTTCAAAAATTAGAGGGGGGGGGACAGAATTTTAGTGACTTTCGGGGCGATTATCTCCGACCCTATTCACTTAATCAAAAAAAATGTTAGGAAACCTTATATTTATTTTGAAAGGCCTATCGATTGATGTGCCACACGGGGGGTCACAATGAAAAAAAAAATTTTGACTTTTAGTTTTATGTATGGAGTGCACCCCTAAAAAAAATTATTACAAAACTATCTAGCGGCTAACAAAATACACCTATCCTCAAAATTTTATTCAAATACACCTTATAGTTTTCGAGTAAAATGCCTGTGACATACGGACAGACGGACAGACGGACAGACGGACAGACGGACAGACGGACAGACGGACATGACGAAACTATAAGGGTTCCGTTTTTGCCATTTTGGCTACGGAACCCTAAAAAGAGGTAAGTAGGTAGGCCATACCTTAAACGCGCTCCAAAAGCACCACACTAATACTTAGTCAATTGATCAACCTCCCATAAATTACGAGTGTCCTGCTTTCACTTGTCATGTATGTTTAGTGTAAGTCTGGCCATTTTTACACATGGAATTTCGTATAGACGACATATCTACCTTTTTTATGTTACTTCATAGTTCAAACGAGTTAAAGCTAATTTGAATTTTAACCTATTAATTACTTATCGCAATATCTACTCACCTACTTACTTAAAAGCCAAAGTAGGTAAGTACCTACCTCCATTTATCTCAATTTTCTGCAGCTTATTAATCTTGAAAGCAAATTCCGTAATTTACGCATCCCTTGTTTATCCTTATAATTTACCTATCCCTTGCCTAATTACCGTGTTATAGTAATTAAATTTTGCGATTCCCTTAGAAAGCAAAAGTATGGTGAAATAAACTAAAACCGCCGAAACGTGTTATCATGATTTGAATTCTCTTGCGTAGACACAGACGGTAAGGTATCTAAGTATTTAAACGTACTAATTATTTTGTTGTACTCGTACAATAACATCTCAAATTATTTAGGTCGGGGTAGCAAATGCTAAATTTGTCATGCACGTGTCAACAGAAAGTCCTAGCAAAACCAAGTTCCGTACCGGAAAATGTGCTACAAATACGTATGTTCTGAGTTTTGAAACAACAGCCAGCTCAGCAATAAACGCTTGCCATTGCCACTGGCTATGTATGTAGCCCTAGTCCATGTATTCAGCGTTCTAAGAAGAGAGATATGTGTCGGGGTCTTGGATACTTTGTGTGATTTAAATGTGTGAATATAGACTTGTCATGACGTGGCATGTCATATTGATTGAGCACATAGGTACATTGGGTAGGTAATTAACCAGTCGATGTGCCACGATATGACACGGGCAGATCGCTGTTTAATTTCCCAAACTGCATCAAACCGATGTCCCATCATAAATTGTGCAAGCTAAATTTAACTAGCTTCCCGCGTGGCTTCGCCTGCGTCTAGCAAAGAACGTAGGCAAACCAGCGGGATAGCTTATAACCATCCAGAAAGTCTTTTTGAAATTGGATAGGCGGTTAAGGAGATTGCCTATCACATACAAACATACAAAGCTACAATCTCACAGAGTTTTCCTCCTTCTCGAAGTTCTACGCTTCAGCTTGGGCCGAAAATTGTTCGTATGTCCGGCGTCGGCTGTTCTCCTCTACAGGTCACATTTCTCAACCGATTCTTGTGTAATTTTGTGAGCAGGTTCTTTAATTATACAGATTATTTTGTCTAGTCACTTTTTCAAAATTCAATTTTTTTTGAAAAATCCTGGCTCGCGAGTTTTACAGCTCACAGAGTGTAATATTATAGATAGTATATATAAGCCGGAGACTTTACATTGCCAAGCAGATTTAAAGTATATTGTAATGGACCCGGAGACTCTTACATCGCTCGGCAAATGTGTGCAATGCTGACATGTACGAGTAAAAGAGCCCTAGAGGGCCTTCTTGTTTGAAGTCTGAACAATACAGATTTGTGTTGGCACTTTTAAATTGTTAATGCGTCCCCGATTACACGTGAATGGTGCCTATCAATATCCAGCCTAGAGTATGAATTACTGCATAATTATATTAGAATTTCAGACACGCTAATAATAGTTACTGTAATTGTTAGAGGGTTAAATCACGTAACTTTTCCAACTTGCCTTAGGACAATTCAACTGTCATTTTTCCATATATAAAGTGACATTTAGATCTACCTGACGCACATGCGTTACGTAATCGACAAGCAGCGGAGGAGTAATCACGTAACGTTTCCAACGCGCGTTGGGACAATGCAACTGTTATTTTTCCATATAAAAAATGACATTTAGATATACCTGACGCGCGTACAATGCGTTACGTGATCGACCAGCTGCTGGTCGATCACGTAACGCATTGTAAGTAGGTACGTTGTAAGTAGGTAGATCAGATCTAAATGTCAAATTTTATATGGAAAAATGAGGTTACGTAATTCAAAAAACGGTGACGGTACGGATACGGCCCACCTAGTATGAAGTTCCATGTCAATAACGTCATGTCACTGCGATTCCGTACCGTAACCGTATTTTGAGCGGCGGTGTGGGCGAACCTTTACCCCTCTGATCTCAAAAACGCGCTGTAAAAAAGTAGCAACATAGTATAGATACCTATTTAAGGTATCAACTGGCGTATTTTACAAGTTTTAAACTGCTGATACAAATCTAGGTCACTGAAAATAGTTACTAGAGCAGACTTTACACAGTTTGCATTTATTTAGCCCGTTATCTTAGTATAGTACGACCTCCAGACAGCTAATTAAGCCTTTCGAAAGCGCTAACACTGAAATAAGCAGCCTAAGCTTTTAAGCCCCGAAGCTGACGTGTATTTCTTAAAACAATTAACGTTACACCATTGACTTATAGAATCCATAGACGCTTATTTCGACATTAAAAAAGTATGTTCTTATGTGTGTCTTGTGCGAGTATTATAATTAGGTTAAGTCAATTAATTAAGCCGCTATTACATTAGGTCAAACTGTAATAATATGTAGATGCTGTATTGGAATAAATAAATAAAATGGTCGTAAAAAGGGAGAACCGTTGGAAAATGTTAAATAAAAAGCTTTATCACATAATAACATAAAATACTTATTGATTACAAATGACTTACTCTAAGTACTGATTGTGAATAGCAATCTCTCATCGGATGCAGAAATCGACGTTCGGATTGGAAAAGCGGCGACGATGTTTGGGAAGTTGAGTACAAGAGTATGGCAGAATAAACATCTAACCAGGAAAACCAAGATAGTCATATATCAAACTTGTATCCTCAGCATACTCTTGTACGGGGCTGAGACCTGGACATCGTACGCCAAACACGAACGTCGACTTAACGCCTTTCACATGCGCTGCATCCGAAACATCTTAGGCATACACTGGAAGGATAGGGTCACAAACCAGAGGGTGCTTGAGGTTGCACAGCTGCCCAGTCTCTTTGCGCTGCTTAAGCAGAGACGCCTACGCTGGCTGGGGCATGTGCATCGAATGCATCCATCGCGTTTGCCGCGGCGTGTACTGCTTGGGGCCGTAGCTGATGCCAAAAGAAGTGTCGGCCGGCCGATGCTGCGGCATAAGGACTGTGCCAAGAGAGATATGAACTCGTTCAACATCCCGGTTGACAAGTGGGAGGACCTTGCCGTGGACAGGGACAAATGGCGCAAACTGGTGTTCGATGGTCGTAAAGTCCACGATGAAGCATGGTTTCAGACACTCGCAGATAAGCGAGCCAAGCGGCATCAACGTCTCACCTGTTCGCCGCGGGCAAATTACACCTGCCAGGCTTGCGGTCGTGTATGCCGCTCCCGCATTGGATTACACAGCCATGGAAGACGTTGTCTCCCTCCTTGACACTGCTTGTATAGTCTGTAATAGACTCAAAGGCCATTGATGACTCTAAGTACGTAAAAATAAAGACAAGAGACAGTAATAAAAAAAACGTAAAATTTCAATAGGAATTATAAAAAGAACACCGCTTCTAGGAGGTTTGAATTGCTATGGAAATTCTTTGGAAGAGGTAAGCGCCAGCTCGAGCTCTGGGGTCTCCAGTTGTTTGGACCAGCCGCGAAGACAAGGCCTTCATGAAGGATGTCATATCGGACGACCAGGGCGGTCCCTGTTTCCACAGCAAGCGCCGAAAACTCGTAAAATAAATGATTATTTATCATTTTATGTTAGTTTTGTAAATATGTATATTCACTTTTTCGGCATGCGACCATAACATGCCGTAGCAGGCCATAGCAGCTTTATGTTTATTAGTTGCATACGAGTCATGTAATGAAAGGACTAATGGAGTTAATTTTTCAAAACCTAGGTGTTATAATAAAATTTGTATAATAGGTAGAATCTAATTATGACCCGAAGATAATGAATAGGTTCCATGCTTTTACTTTACCTACTTACCCAATTTTTTTATTATTATTTTAATTTCTGTCATTATTCATTTAAATAAAAAGCTGTACTTAAAGTACAAATTAGAAACAAATAGGTAGAGTACATGGTAATCTAGGTACCTAAGACAACAGTATTAGATTGAGCCGGACGAGTTAGATTTAAATAGGATTTCAATTTCTGTAATTATCTAATTATTAATTTAATAAAAAATCTGTACCTAAGTAGGAACACATCCTAATCAATCATCAATAAAACCACTATCAGATTTAGCTGGACGAATTTGATTTAAGTAGGATTTAAGTTATAAGTAAGTAGTTACATACGCAGGCTTCAATCGTTCGTTCTTCTATCTCTATCTCTGTCGCACTTGCATAAATATTCAAGCGACAGAGAGGGAGATATTGCGAGTTTTCTTAGTAGTGCCGCTGCAGCGCTAACCCACGCTACTATGGGTACTAGACGAGGATAAACATACATACTTACATAATATGTCGTTATTCTCCTAACAAGGATTTAAAATGTAGGTATTAAATAATTTGTTAATACAGTATACGAAATTGTATATATGTCAATTTATAACTTGCACTATATCTTAATTTTATACTTTTTTTGCTTGCGACTTGAACGTTTACAGCGAATGTGCCAACCCTGCGGCATTCACGCACACATTGAGGTGCACCGACAAGGCACGCACACATATTTACCGGAACTAACTCATTTCTTCCTCGTGACCACTGACCACCCTGTGCTATAGAATAAAACCAACGGAATCATATTTAGTAGGTAGTCTATTAAACATAAGTCGTTGAAAACAGCAGGAAGTTTTAACGAATTAACAATGTTGTTGTTTTCGTAACGGATTAGCTAAACTACTTCGTTAGAGCTCCAGACAACGGGGTTTGCTGACAAGTTCTGTTCCTTCCGGCATGATATTAGCACATGCATTGCATCCTTTATAAACTGTTTTAGGGTATTTGCAGCAATTACTCACGAGAAAAAAAATGCTGCGACTGCTATAGCGTGCCTACACACTTGCTATGGTTAGAATGAAGGCTTGTCAACCAAACTAATTGTTAGGTGTGTCTTACTTGAAAGTATTTGTTTTGTTTCGGTACCTACTACCTAAGTGAGCTATTATTGTAAAGAACTAATGTTCTGTAACTTCTGTTGATTAACATTAACGGATGAGTAAGATATGACGTATTCTATGTTTTCTAGGGTTCCGTAGGTACCTCAAAAGGAAAAAAAACGGAACCCTTATAGGATCACTCGTGGGTCTGTCTGTCCGTCTGTTTTGCTCCGAAACTACTGGGCCGATTGAGTTGAAATTTGGTAAACATGTAAAAGATGGACGCGTAATAGTAGTTTATGCTACTGATACATAATGAGAGGCCTTAAAATACGAGTGTGGTTTTATGAAACGAGCGTAAGCGAGTTTCATAATAGGATCACACGAGTGTTTTAAGGCCTAATTATGTACAGTTGCATACACTACTTTATCTAAACACATATCATAAGCGCTCTATGATGGGTTCAGAAGCCGTAGGGAAATGACCTGCATTGCTAATAGTGCTACCTGTACAATATCTATAGACTATAGATATTTAAATAATTCAATAAAAGTAAATTTGAACAAATACAGAAACAAATTATTTATTGTAATAGTTATAATTCACATTTACATTGGAACAATGGGATATATTTAATGGTCCTGGTTGTATTGTAGTGGGATGGTCTTGGTTTGAAGTTGCAGAGCTTGATGGCATGTTTATATTTATGATTTCTTTATTTTGAATTGAATTTAGTATCTTGTTTGACAAGACGAATATTTTTTTTAAATCATAGACAAACGAATGAAGTCCCTATTCTCATGTCACTCGAGATCAAATGTCATGCGGTTTATATTAAAACATACTGAATTGACGTTTTGTATCGATAACTGTTTAAATATCTAGAGACACTAGAATAGATACCCACTTGAGTTTTGACAGCTGTTCCAAATTTAAACTCATAACGATACCGATAATCTGTACTTTAATAACATTACAGTACATATTTTACCTACTACCTACCACAGACAAGAAAGTTGTCATAGTAAAATTGGTTGTAATAATGCTGGTCATTACCGACGGTTTCTGAACGCATTTTAGAGCACTAATGATATGTGCGTAGATAAAGTAAATTAATGAATTCCTAAACAAGGGGGCCAGTTTTGGGGGAAAAGTTTCGCAAACTGTATTGTGTGACTTATCAGATGAAAGAAGTTGTTGTAAGCATCTCAGATATATATTTTTTATAATTTTAGCAAAAACAGATTTGAAGTACCTAATTCAGGAAAAAAGATATTCCATTTTGTAACCACAATTAACACTACTATTTTTAAGACAAAAAGTTACAAAATAGAACATTTTTAACTTTTACTCAGCGACGTCACTAAACCGTTTTCTTCTCGCGAAAATGCCCGTTTCGCATTTGCGTGTTCGAGCGACAGAGAGGGAGATGGGCATTTTCGCGAGAAGAGATGCATCGTCAGTGACGCCACCGAGTATAAAAGTTAAAAATATTCCATTTTGTAACCACAATTAACAATATACTATTTGTATCACAAATAAAAGTTACAAAATAGAACATTTTTAACTTTTACTCAGCCACGTCACTAACACCGTTTTTCTTCTCGCGAAAATGCCCGTTTCGCACTTGCGTGTTCGAGCGACAGAGAGGGAGATGGGCATTTTCGCGAGAAGAGATGTATCCGTTAGTGACGCAACCGAGTAAAAGTTAAAAATATTCCATTTTGTACCTAACCACAACTAACAATACTATTTGTAAGACCAGAGGGCTGGATCATACCTGGCACAACGGATCGGCATTGCCATTCAACGTGGCAATGCTGCCAGCCTTCTGGGCACGCTGCCCTCTGAAGGCGATTTGGGGCAAATTTTTTATTTATAATATTTTAATATAGCCTAGTTTAATTTAAAAAAATATATTTTTATTTATTGTTTCTATATTAAGTTCAATATTTAAGAGGAATAAAATATATTTGCCTACACACATTTAATTTGTAAGACAAATAAAAGTTACAAAATAGAACATTTTTAACTTTTACTAGGCGACGTCACTAACGATGCATCTTCTTCTCGCAAAATGCCAATTCAACTTCAATGTGATAGTAGCGCCGCAGGTTGCATGAAACATTGTAATACACGTGACTTGACTAAGTAATAAACAAAAACTTTGGCACGTTTGGTTAGAATTAAGTGCACACAGGTTGACAGTATACATTGTAAGGGTACCCCGAAGTATAATTTGATTATTTCCTTGCACAATGTTTGGAGACAATCAGAAACAAAGTTGTGTCATAATTTTAAAAGGACTATTCTCGCCTTGAATAACAATGCGCTAAAATTTATTACTCAGTGAACAGTGAATTTATATTTCAAGCAAAGATTCTAAACGAAAAGTTTGAGAAACCTGAAGTGATTTGGAAAGCCAGCAGCTAAATGATGGGCAAAGATTTCGGTTATGCCTCAAGAAAGTTTTAAACATTTTTATTAATTAGGTATGAAGTCTGTATCATTTATTAATTAAAGCTCTTTTTTATTTAAAATTCGATAAATAAGAGATGAAACATGTTCTGACTAGCAAATTCACATTTTTAAACTGTACTTATGTAGGCGTTACGGGATTTTTAACCTTTTCAACGCTATGTCAAAGAGAAAAGCCCCGCTATTCTGTAAGTTGTTATACAAAGTTACTATACAATGGATCAAGGGGCACAGTGGCTCAAGAGGAAACGATGCAGCGGATGAACTGGCCAGGAAAGGCTCAGAAACAACGGCATACGGACCGGAGCCAATCTTACCCCTGCCACAAAGCTACATATATAACAAACTAGACCAATACACCAAAGACCTACACCAAAGATACTGGGAGGAAATAGACACATGCAGACAGACCAAAGAGATTCTGTCGAAGCGGGACCACAAACTCACAACCACACTAATGAAGACACACAGAAACCAACTACGCAAGATAGTAGGGATGATAACCGGACACAACACCTTGAACAGACACCTCTATAATTTAGGTATCACAGACAGCCCCATGTGCAGAGCGTGCATGGAGGCAGAAGAAACGACTAAACATATTCTACTGGATTGTAAGCAGGTAGAAGTATACAGGAAAAAGCACCTAGGGTCTCCGGACACACTAAAGAACGCAGTCAGTCTTAGGCACTCTTAAACTTTTTGGAGGAGCTGGGGTGGTTAGAGTAGCGCCACCCTGCCGTTTCACGCAAAATAGGCACACTGGATGTCGACTTGCGGAAAATGCCCAGTAAAACTAAAACTCTGTAAGTTGTTTTAAGCTCACCTCAGCATTCACCCACAAATATATCTTGACGCCGCGATTCGTAGTAACTAAGCATAGGTAGAGGTCTAGTTTCGTAAGGCCTGACGGGTGAGGTGAGGCGCATGAGCGCGTTCCGAATAACAGCTGTTGTCTCAACCACATACCGAATCAACAAGACATTTAGTGCGGAGTTAAACCTTATGTCAATGCAAGAAGGTTGCTATCGCGCGCTCATTGATGTATATACCTATCAGTCGTTGGCGTTAAACCTGCGGTGCGGATATATGAGTCGTTGGCGTCGAAAATATTAAATGTAGTCTTAGTTACCTAAGCCGATCAGCATACCTAACATGATCGCTTTTATGTCGGACATAAAGCATTCGTCCCTTACTAGCGAGTATCTCGATTCAATAGGTTTAGCATGTATTGTACGAGGTTTACTAATGTTTCGGCCAATTCCCATTATTTTTATTTGACCAGGTTTTATTTCCCAACTCAACGTTTCGCACTGATATCATTTCCCAACTAATGATTTGATAAATTATTGGTAGGCAAATTCTTACCTGGGATTTTTTTAAGATTTCATTTATGAATTTGTCAAATCTATTGATTGGCATACCATTCTTTTAGTAACATATTGGATGGAATATAGCAAACATAAATGTCCGTAAGTCCATAATCTGGCGCATACTAAATATGTATACAATACATGTCATGGACCACGAAATTCTTATTCTAATAATGCATCGCTACAGTAAAGAGATTGCAAGTATTATATGTTGTGACTCATACCATAGTTATGTAGTGCTTCGCCTGCCATCTGTGTCCAGTTCTGCAAACCATGAGAACCGCAGGTAGTCTCACCTAACTGCTTACACCACCTGTGGGTTAAATACCACATGATACCTCCGTCATGGATCACAAAGTGTCTCAGGTTTACCTACACTAAGGGATTACAATTATACATTTAGGTACTTCCGTTACTTGACCACGCATTGATTGCTTTATGTCACTTGTGACCAGTATTGGTTGTGACCCAGGGCTTGTGCTAGTGCACTACGATAAGTATCCGCAGATACAAACCGCGCTCATACGTGAGCCACCCACCTCCTCCCCGGGGAATTCCATGTCATTGCACGGAATATACTCGCAAGTTGGTAGCTATGCCACCGTCACAAAAGACGGTCGGCGCTATATCCGTCGGCCATCGCAACAGCTTCTTTTGACAGATCTCCAACTGAGTTTTAGGTATATGGTCAAGTATCAGTCTCCATGAGACTATTTTATTTGTACCATTACTTCTAGAACTTTATTAAGAAGGCTTAGCTTATGAATCCTGGCTCGCCTCTCGTGATGTCACCTCCAGCAAATTATTCACAATACTGTTGATGCAATGACCAGTAAATTCTGACATTGAAGATGAAAGTGACATTTTAGAGAACGCGACATATACAACCTTTTATCTTTGCTCTATAGCAGACAGAGGTGAAGGTGGACATACTTAAGATAGATAGACATAGATAAGAAAAGTGCGAAGTAAAGTTATGCCAACGATTGATATATATTTGCCAAATTAAACTTCTGCGAAAAGTTGGTTGAGAAGTGAAATTTGGCTAAACCATTGTACAGACAATTATACAGTATTTTGTTATATAATATAAATTACATGTAAACAAACCACCACGATGATAAATTATGAGTACTTATAAATAACAAACATATTACCAATGTAGTTACTGGGTTGGAGCTCGGGCGTATCCATAAATCAAACGTCCGAATGTGCCAGCAATCACTTTTGTTTAATTTGCACAAACACGGTACAAAAATAATAGAAAGAGAAAGTTTATAAAGTTTATAAATAATAGAAGGAGAAAGGTCAAAAGAAATCCGAAAGCACAGAGAAGAACACGAAACACAATAATCAATGTGTAAGAAATTATTATGCTATGGACCTTCTGGGCAGGCTTTACATTATAGTTTACCTTTTGTTCGTGATATAGGCCGTCGGCTCAGACAAAAAGGAGAGGACACCCGCTCTGAGTCGTGTCTGGTGCAGTCTTTCCATGGCTATCATATCCAACGTCGAAATACCGCCAGTAATTATGAGGACTTTTGCACCAGGAATGGCTAGAGGCGATTTAAGTTAGAGTTAGGTATTTGGTGTTGTAATATGTATATTTTTTATAGCCGCGAAGACACACACAATGTGTTAATTGTATTGTATGTTTACTCCTTTTATCTCTGTGTGTCTTTTGTGTAGTAAATAAATGTCTTCTTTCTTTAATGTGTGGACTAGGCTTATTGTGTTTATGTGAAATAAAAAAATACTTTTTAAATATATCAAAATAGAAGTAGCACACGTTAGGTTACCATAAGGTTCTATGACTCGATTTAAGTAGGATAGTAGCGCTCGCGTATTTAGTGCATATTGTCAGATTCAAGCGCTGTCAACGGTTTTGATAGTAAGCGCTCGAATGCACTGTGGGTCAGATTGTGTTGAGAAAATGTCCTCCGAAAAACAAAAATATGATTGATTACATTTCTGAAACTTTATAGGGGCACATATCTTTTTGACCGTGAAAAAAAAATAGGAACTTACTGTACTTCCTTAATAATAGTTGGAGGTTTTAAAAAAAGGCGAGGTACCTAACGGCACATCAAACAAAAGACCTAACAACCTTAAACGCCTATGCCTATGTCCAGCAGTGGACGTCTTTCGGCTGATATGATGATGAACCTTAAATACTGATTTGCACACCTAAAATACTAATCGTTCACCAAAATGCGATTTTGAGTGCAAGTCAGTATTTTTTGGTGTGCAGTCAGTATTTTATTAGTAAGCGATTAAATATATCCCTTAAAAAATACATAAATTCACAAATTTTATCCGGCGTGGGTTTTTCAAAAATGACTTATTTGGTTTTATATTTGAATGATGACCTCCCCTAATTGCCCAAACCTAAAACTAGGACCCATCATAACGAAAAGTAATGAATTGACAGTTTTTGACATTATTTACGATTTTACGTATCTGCAGATATTTATTCACATTTTATAGTTTAATATGTTAGTATAAGTTATTACTTATTGCTGTTTACAACTCATATAATGTCGTCAATATTAATTATCTCAAAATGTGTCCAAACAAAAAATAACTAATTTAACATTTTTTTATGCTTAGTGAAAAATGTTAAGTGAGAAACACCATTGATTGATTTACCAATGTAAAATTGCAATAATGGTGCTCTGTGGAAGTATTTTCCGTGTCGTCTTCTTTGCTAAAATAATTATTATCATTATTTCATTCATGAACGTAACCTACGTTTTCGTAAATGCATATTTTTGGCCATGTGATATGCTAACTCAATCAGTGGAAAGCTACGACATGGAGCAACATCGAAATATTATCAACAACTTTTATGAACCACGAAAAGTACGTACCTATTCTTAACCCCTTTTGTCTTTTTTTTATTCTAACCTAACCCTAATTAAATCAAAGAAGTACCTATACCTGTCAAAAAATTGGTACCTAGGTATATGTAGTACCACGAGAGTGGAGGTGTGGTTGTGGTGAATGATTACCAGGGCTCGGATTTTTCATCGCACGGTAAGACGAAAGAAGACTATTGAGTCGATATTAACATGAAAACTTTACTCATACTCATACTCACTTATTTTCTTAGGCGGCTTTAGACCTGGCTAAATGCAGTGCACTATCTGGGGGAGGGAATGAAGGGATGATAAACCATCTCACTCTAATCAGTGAGTGTGAGTGCAGTTAGTGCACTGCATTTAGACAGGTCTACAGGCCGCTTTAGTTACATACCTAGTTCATCATCATCATCATCATCATCATCATATCAGCCGCAAGACGTCCACTGCTGAACATAGGTCTCCCCCAAAGAGTGCCAAATTGTTGTGATAGACCTAACATTGTCATTTATTTATATATGCAATCGGTACGTTTGGTATTAATTAAATGAATGAGTATGAGTATGAGTAAAATTTTTATATTAATATCGAGTCCATAGTTCTCTTCTGTCTTACCGTGCGATGAAAAATCCGAACCCTGATGATTACACACCCTACATGAAGTAGGTAATGATTGCAAAAGAAGCCAATGAATGAATGAGTGAGTGTAAATGTAAATAAAAACATTTAAATATATAAATTACGCCTCGTTTCCGTAGTTTTTCGAATAGCCATATGTATGTTTTCACTTCTCATGCTCGAAAAGTGTGTCATATTAGGCTTAGCAAGCGGGGCTAAAGTCATACATGTAGCCCCTAGGGAAAATATGTATAAATATTTATGATTTCTAAAACATTCAATTTGACCAATCAAAACACATCGCTGTATTAAATCCACCAATCACCACTCTTTAAAAAGCATTTGTATTTGCTATCAACTAACCAGATTACAGCGAATATTAAAAACAACCAATCAGAAACCAGAATTAATTTAAATATCAGGCGTTTTTTAGCCCCTAACTCACAATAATTATTAAAACAAAAACGCCTCTGGCCGTCAACAACGCGCCTGTAGACGGTCAGCCGGCCAATACACGGTAATTAAATACTGATGATCCACCATAGTTGTCTCTTTCTATAACATGCAATGAAAAAGAGACAGCGCGTGGATCGAGTGATAGATAATACTTCACCGTGTATTGGACACCTCAGAGGCGATTATTCGTGGTGCCAATATTTAGTATCTGTGTCGAAGCATGTTTATTAAAAAAGTATGCCGCCAAATCGAATAATCTTGCGCCGTGGAATTTATTATTGATTGTGGATGGATAATCTTTGTTTTACTATTTTCTCGCAATCGAAGTGAAAAGTAGAGTGTATAACTCGGGTCTAAAAGCCATATTACCCCTCGAAATATTTTCCCTCGCTTCACTCGGGAAAATATCCATCTCGTGGTAATATGGCTTATTTTAGCCCCTTGTCATACAATCTACTATTTCTTATCTCGTGGAAAATGCAGTTGTCAATAGGTATGACAGCAATGTAACGAAAGCCAGTTGCTTCAGTCATCTTTGAAGAGTTTTGATTACAAACTAACAAATTAATGAACATTTATAGTTAAAGGCAACTTTTTTAAAGCTACATAAATAAAAATAAGACTATTTATTATTATTTTTGGTTTGTATAATTAATATTATATACCTACACATACCCACGCATATCTGACCTTTATTTATTCATATAACCCATTTATTTAAATACAAATATTTAAATTAAATACCTAGATTGAAATATTTCATTTTTTGTTTTGTTTGAATTCGATGTATTTTTGTAAATAATGCTTAACAAAATAGTTAAAAGAAACTTGTTGGTCTAAGTATCTTGCAATTCACTGTTGAACTTGCTAATCTTGCTATCGGGACGGAAAAATATTTTTTCTGTGAGTGACCTCAACTCTGGTGGCACTAGGTACTTACACACAATTTTACCACAGATTATATAATAGTTCTAACGAACAGATACTCGACTCTGAATAAAAAAGCGCATACCTACCGCTTTCCATGCCTACTAAATTTAACAATGGAGCGACCTTGAACGCGCCTGTCGTTGCCCGCCAATAGACGCTAGGGTTGACACCGCTTAGAAATGAAGTTATAATTAATAGTTGAGTGAAATAAAAAACGGTTTATTCTTTGAAATATTTTTTATAATGATGTGTAACCAACTACAATTGCTTCTACCTTGATGTAATGTTGCACGATTTTGCACGAAAATCTCCGTTCAGCTGTCACAACCAATTCTCAAATCAATAAAGGGTCGGCAACGCACTTGTGATTCTTCTGGAATCGCAATCGTCCAAAGGCTACGGTGTCTGCTTATACCATCAGGTAGACCGTATGCATGTTTGCCACCGTCGTAGTATTTAAAAAAAAACATTGTATAGGACGTTTTTATATTCGTGCAGAACCACACATTCCATGCACTTCACTGATTATATTAATTTAATTGTTATCGTTTTTCAATTTTTAGTTTTCAAAAGACTTATAAGTATTTCCGGAGATTCTGCCAGTATCTGAACTCCATAGCTACATACCTACATACAGGCATATCAACGCAGCATGTTAAATAAAATGTAATGTCAAGTATCTCGATCTCACCCTGTCTATGGTTACGACAGTCTGAATGTAGGTCCCTATTAATTTACCAGCTACCACATGCACATAGGTATAACAAAACGAAACTTGTTGTGTAGGTAACTTCATTTTTTAAGTAAGTAGGTGTATGCCGACCACAGTACGAAATAAAGTTTGGTAGGTAGGCAGGTAGGTACCTTCCTATCCTCGTTATTTATAACGTAAGTATATAAATAACGACATATTGTATAATAGTTTAAAAGTAGCATTGCAAACTTGGAATTAGTCACTAGGCATAAGTTGTTTTAAAATATTCTGATTAGGTACGTGTTTTATCCTCGCGAGTGCATTCCAAGCACTTTCAAAAGGTTATAAGTCCCCATAGCAACGACGATGTTTACGCCCTTTCTTAGGCCGTGCAATGCGTGCACCCCGCAAATCTTACTAAGTATTAAACTATTATACTAATTGCCGCTAGACAGGGATAAATATAAACATGAAATCAATACAAACAACGGAGTGACGGAGTACCTAAACTTGTCGGAGGCTCGGGGTAGGTGTACAAAATTACCGAAACTCAAGCAGGCCTTAAACATGTATTACGTAAGTATTTGAAGTAGGTATTAAGTAGGTGTTCCGTAAAAAACATTACGAACTCATTTTTAAAGAATTGGTGAATAACTTTTCTTGTGCGCGTAAGCAGCGTCCGGCCGTGAGCGCGTGCGTCAATCCACTGGCGGATGTACCGATTGCGGCGCGCAAAGTTTAGGTATAATTCTGAGTTCCCACGGCGCAGTTAGGTAGCACTGATTTTACTGCCAACTGTAGTTTTTTGCGCTGTCATCAAGTATTAGTCAAAATGCCCTTACATCCAATATTTGACAGCTGTCATCCCCGTACAATTTATGTCATCATATGTCATCATTGTCATTTATTGTACTGGGATGACGCCTGTCAAATATTGGCTATAAAAAAATCCAATTAGAGTTAGGTACTCATTGACAAATGAGACCAAACACGACGGGTTATCTTGTGTAGTTCAGGAGTTGCTATGGCCACCATCTGTCTCCATCATCAGATTAGCTCCGTGGTGCCATTATATAGCATATTACGAACTAACATTAGTGCGCCAAATTTCAGCTCAATCGACAAGTGGCTGAAAAATAGTCTGAACAATCAAAGATCAAGCTGCTGGCTTTGTGCAAGAGTAGTAGTGTACTTAACATTTACGACATAGGTACTTAAGCTAGACATAGTTACAATGAGAGGTATGTAATGTATTGTTATCCCATTCATCGGTTGGTAAACACTACTCACGTCTCCAACACTGATCGTGGAGACAAAGGTCATTGTTTGTGACCCCTGAAGGATTGTTGTCAGTACACTTGTCGGATGCACTGCGTCCTACAAAGCCTACATACATACTTAGTTACGACCATTCTTGCACAGATAGATCTAGCAATATTAGTTTTCCTGGTAGTGCGTGCACTGCTTTAGATATTGAAATTATTTGGTGCATCCCAATCGTAAATTAGTCTTGGTAATCAACAGGAATGGGTGACATCTACTTTAGGAACAATTTTATTTAAACATGGCATCGAGTCTAACGCAGTCCTGGGTCGAAGCGTGCCCGGTTTATTTAATGTTTTGATATGGAAGCATTGGCGGTGGCTCAAAAAGAGACATACTAATGTATTCAGTAAACACGAGTAAGTTATTTAAACGTGGTATTTTGTTACATACATAGAGTACGTATAACTGCGAAGCCGAAGGCAACCCATATTGTTTCTATCATGGACTATGCAATCGCAAAACGTGCCCGCTTGGGCCCATAGGATAAGCAAACATAAGCCTCTGCTCTCGGCTTCGCCCGCCATTACTTACAGAGAACCCAGTTAGATTTCATAATATAAGGATAGGTTAGCCGCTGTAGCTAAACGGTTAAGAACTGGTTTTTTTTTCAAAAACCTATATACGGCTCTTCGGTGAAGGAAATCATCGTGAGGAAACCGGTCTAATCCCAACCCAATAAGGCCTAGTTTTCCCTCTGGGTTGGAAGGTCAGATGGCAGTCGCTGTCGTTATACTAGTGCCTACGCCCACCCTTGGGACTAGGTGTCAAAGCAGGCTTTTTTAGGGCATAACCGGGAAAAACGCTAGAGGATTATAAATATTAATTAAAGTGGCTGCAATATGAATTTCAAAGTAAGGTACCTATGTAAGTCTAAGTACTTATTTCATTACAGGAAGAACCCGTTGTACGGATGCAGCGTATCCAATTGCAGGTTTTCGGGGAACTTAGATATCGCTACCGCAGATGCCGTAGTGGTACATTTACAAAGAGGACTTGTTCCTAACGTCACAATTCGAGATCCGTTACAGATATGGATATTTTGGGTGGACGAATCACCTAAGAATACTTTTTCACTTGCGAAAATCCGGCCCGGTTATTTGAATGTATCTAATATGTTTAACTGGTCAATGACATACAGGTTAGCATCGACATTTTTCTTTAGACTACGGTCTGATGGGGACGCAGGCCTCTTTGATTTATTGCCATGAATCCCGTACCTGAGCTACGTCCAGCCAATTGCCGAGAAAGACGTCATCCCACCGTGCACCGTATCCGTGGACGCCTGCGGCGCTATCACGAAAATCGAAACTCGAAGTTCGAGATACCCAAACTTCGAGTTTCTAAGTTCGTGGTTATAGCTCTGCTCCGTCTTCGTCGCTTACCATGCGGCACACACACGGGAACTGTACTAACCTACTACCTATCCGGTTGCATGGGACAGATGTGGCCAGCCCAGTCCCGCTTGCGTCTGGTAGTTCTTTTGCCTAGGTAAGTACCTAAGTCAGCTATACGTATTTTTAAAAGTTAACTTATTTAGTTTGTGCATTCATATAGATGTAGAAGTAAAGAAGGAGAGAATTGAATAGTACCTAGACTTAAACATAATAATCCGTCTACGCCGTTCTATCAGCCAAGCAGCACAGGTCCAATTTCCAGAGGACACAATATAATTTTCGAAGGACTGTGGCGATTTTATTGTGCAATATGATCGCAGAAACTCCGTAGGTAAGAAGCGAAAGGCTGACCAAATCATTGCGATTACCATTTAATTTATTTGTTCTTTCAGATCTGACTCTGATGTGCCAATCCCCTACGGACGCACAACACCACTTCTATATCCGAGATTAAGAAATGTAACAGCCAATTGGTTTAAAGAGCTGGTGCCATACTGGAGCACCAAACGTTCGGACGTCTTAGCTGCAATTCTTGCGTCTAATTGCTATACGCGCCGCATGCAATTTCTAATGAAACTAAAGAAACTTATGAACGTCGATATTTATGGAGGATGTGCAACAGATGAATATAGAAAAAGAGTGTAGGTAAAGCATTTTAGTTGTAGAAAATGAACACTGGGTGTATATACATGCCAACATAGAGACTGTAGCTAGATCCAACTAGTCCCCGAGCCAGGAACAAATTTCGTCAGTCATTTCCTTTCAGTTGATAACTTAAGAAAATGCTTTAGAGAGTTGTGTCATGTAACCCCGTGAACGTCAGCTGTAACTCCTTTGGTGGGTTGAGCACCGGGAAAGTCAGGAGACACCCAAATACGTAAATATTTTTGTAATTTCTTGCCAGTTGATTATTATTATCAAATAAAGTGTAGCCGTGAAGCATTTTCTATACCAAGTCAAACTTAAGGCAACGCTCGTAAATTATGGGTGGTGGTTTAGAGTCATAATTAATAATAAATAACCACAATTAAGCCTAGTTTGGGGTTCACCGGATATCTCTGTTTGTTTATACTTACTTGCTTGTAATTTTGAATTTTTTGGATTTGACAACTCACTTTTTTCAGCTGCCCTGGACATTTCCAGTCTGATTGTACAGTGTTGTCGAAGTACTTGTTTTACATAGTAATAGAAAACTCAAGTTGTCGACAATATATAACAGAAAAGAGTTTCCATCACGCTTACGGCAAAGGCGCCATTCCTGTTATCATGGGGCCTCTCGTAGATGACTGTTACAAGCTACTGCCTCCAAATTCTTTTCTACATGTGGATAATTTCAAAACACCCGAACTTTTGGCAGCAGAAATTATAAGTACAAGTAAAAATGTTACTAAACTGCTTTCTTACCACCTCTGGAGGAATCATTTTGAAGCCGTCAACGAGCATGGGTACTTTAAGACCCGGTCTTCCCAATTGTGCAGAATATGTGAGGCTCTGAACTTTAACGATCGATCGACAAAAGTGTACGGTTTGGCCGATATACGTTGGTACTTAGATCCTGAAATATGTTGTTGATTCTGTTGCATGTTGGGTACTTCAACGCAAATGTTGTTTCCGCCTTTCTTCACTCTACCCTTATAAATAAATGAATCTTTTGTAATTTTACCCAGTTTTTTTTATAAAATCCTATTATCCCTATACTATTAAGCGAGTAATATTTGTATAAATAAAAATAATTTATTTTTTCTGAATAAATAAATTAATTATATATATATATGCAATCATATTCTCGGAAACGCCTCTAACGATTTCGGTGTAATTTGGAATAAGTACGGGGTTTACGGGGGCGAGACATCGATCTAGCTGGGTCTCATGACTGGGAAAATTCGTTTTCTCCGTTTTCACCCCAGCAGAGCTAGGTCGCCCAGGGACTATATATACTATCAAACGAGCAATATTTTGTATAATATGTATATTTGCAATCACGTTCTCGGAAACGGCTCTAACGATTTCAATGAAATTTAGAATATAGGGGTTTATGGGGACGAGAAATAGATCAAGCTAGGTCTCATGTCCGGGAAAATTAGTTTTATCCGAATTTTCTCTACTTTCACCCGAGCAGAGCACGGTTGCCCAGGGACTACTCAATTTAGTCTAGAAACAAAGCCTAGCGTATTATTATCTACAGGTTTTGACGAATATATATAAAACTCTCAATCATTACCAATATCCCGTTATCCTGCTGTTATTAGAAATATTTTTTTCTATGAATTATAATTGATTTTGAGAGGAGGCCTGTGCCCAACAGTGGGACGTATGTAGGCTGATGATAATGATAGGTAATTAATTTTCAGGGCATTCCTAAATGTTATCGTGTTTCCGATCGTTCTCTTCCCATTCCCTCAGATTAATCCTACTAATGGTGGCACCGCACTTGGCAAATATATTGCTCAAATATTCGTGTTGCATCTTTTTCCTTCCTACGGCAAAAGAAAGAGAGGCAACGATGCAACGCGAGCAGGCAACCTCAAGTGTGGTGCCAGTATATTATAAACGAAAGGTTTGATATTTGGATGTTTGCATGTTTAGAAGAAGAAGAAGAAGAAGAAAATAATTTATTAGCGTAAAGAAAATACATATATATAAGCAAGATTAACTTTCTTAAATCTAACCAAAGTGGAAAAAAGAAAAAAAGATTAAATGTTTGTTACTCAATCACGCTTAAACGGCTCAACCGATTTGGATGAAATTTTGCACGAAGATAGTTTATAACCTGGATTCAAATAAAGGATAGTTTTTATCTCGGGTCCACGCAGACGAAGTCGCGAGCGGAAGCTAGTAATTGACATAAACAAATGAAAGTGTATGTCACAAATTGAATACAACGCCATCTGCTATTAGTTTTCTTCATTACATGCAATTATAGAGACAAATGCCTAAAATTTTCACAATAAAGAAACATGCAGTAAAATTTTATGCACGGTGCAGACAGGAATTTTTACTAAGAGCAGAGGCCCTAGCACGATAGGTTTTATCGTCAGGTATTACGTGACGTTTGAGTACGTGACAGTAAAATATATCGTGCTAGCTGGGCAGTGGTATTTTTTGACAATTAATTTCTGTTTACCACCAAAATCTTACTTTCAATAGCTTTTAATTTCAGCGCCATCTCGAAATGACTGTAGTATAACTGTTCCATCACGCACTTAAAAGAAGCTGACACTTTTCCACTCTCACTGCATTTACATCTGTGATTACGTCATGTGTCAGTGTCAGACATCAGACGTCTGACATCCATGGACCTATAATACTCAGGACAAAGTATACTACAATGAGGGACGGAAAAGCTTCTATGCAGCTAAATTAAGAACCGGCCTTAAAATGGCTGATGGCTTACCATAAATAACCTAGTTAATTTGGGTGGGTAGTGGTTTTTTTGTCACAACTTCAAAATCAATTCATAAAAAAAGCGGAACTATGACAAGGACAACGAATAATATTTCCGTTTTTGTCACAGTTATCGAGATTTGTATGCTACCATCTCGCTCGGACGTGGTATTATTATTAGCATAGCTTGTCCTGAGGTATCATAGGTCCATGTCTTATCACATCACTTACGTCAGTGTCATGCATTTGACTACGGAGTTCCCCTCTTTGTTATAATTGACATTGCTAAAATTTAGTGATCTCTGTCTTACCTGATGAAAACTCAATAAGCTGTCCTGTTGTCAAATTAGAAGTCTAGAAGACATTTTATTGCTAATTGCATCACTATACTTATTATATTATACTCTTTGATATTGTGTGTGTTGTGTGTGCATTATTGTTTGATCAATGAGGAATAAGAAGTAATTTTGTAGGTCTTTATAGCCTTAATCGTATCTTTAAATATAACTTTATAAAAGTTATTTTCTTTATCATACTCGTGTATTTGTGTAACCTATTATTGTTCAACTTTATAAAATCAGAAATGGAAGTAGATAATTCCACTGCGCAAAATGACGTGATATTTGAAGCCCATGAGAATGCCCCGTTCGGTATCGAGACGGCTGCTGAGGCTGTACCAGAGGTGCTTTCACCGGTTCAAATACAGCAAGAATACTTCGAGAATCTGCCAGATTGTGACTGGGTGAAGTACGTATACCTAAGTTGTTATAATTCTACATTCATAGAAGTTGTTTTATTTTAATCTTCAGTAATTTCGATTCTTTAAAATTATCAAAGTATTAGTTAACCTAGTGCTATGACAAACTTATGGCACACTGTTAACACATACCAAACAAATGTATCGATATTATTTTTGACTTTATTTAAAATTATTTTATTCATGATAATTATTATTTTATTTTATAGTAACACAGTCTTGGATTTGTTTAGAAGGTGCACAATGATTGATACTATACAATAGTATTAGGTACAGCGCAGTACATAACAGCAAATATAAGCAGGGGCAAACAACAGGATTGATACTACTTTATTTCATGTACCTAATTAAAAGATTGAGCGAGCAAACCAAGTTTCCGTTTCTGCTTGAGCAAAAAATTTTTCATATGTCCTGCGTCTGTCCTCTAGTTTATAGTTGTAAAATGCTAATTTGATGGAGACTGTTGTTTAGGGAAACAACAGATAAAGTCGAAGTGATTTATTCTTCAATTTAGGCATATTACATGCACCTATGAATGTTGATAAACTACCACCGGTTCGGAAAGAAAACCTCTGCCATGACAAGAACCGGCGTAAAAAACTCGGCAAGGTATATATTTTTTTAAAACAGTGTACAATATGTCATTTTAGTATCAGAGTATTATAAAATTACATTGCTACAGTAAGTAGAAAAAGCCTATTTATTTTGTGATAGATTTCTAGTGCAGGATTTTATCACTACCAAATATCCCTATCCATGATGTAATTGTTTATCTTATAATATGATTTTGAAATAAGTGTCTGTTTTACGACAGATTTGACTTTAGAGTCGGTAAGCTCGGTAATGTGGTTTGGCATTTTATTGTAGAATTTTATACAATTTCCCAAGAACAACTTTTTCGCTTTTACTAATCTGTAAAAAGTTGTTTCGAGCTCTTCCCTGTGTGCTTCTGGTAATCTAGGGCCTATCAGTGTTCGTTGGGAAGTTGTATAAATTCTTCCTAACATACATTATTATTTCAAATATATATAGCGATGGCAGTGTTAGAATATCTGTTTCCTTGAAGAATTCTCTTAACGACTCACGCGACCCGAGGTTATAAATTGCTCTAACAGCCCTTTTTTGTAAAATAAATAATGTCTCAATATCTATCGCTGATCCCCATAAAATAAGACTATAAGTAATTATACTGTTAAAGTAAGCAAAGTAAACTAACCGTGCCGTTGCTACATTGGTAAGCTGCCTTATTCTCCTGACTGCAAAAGCAGGAGCTCAACCTACTTCCTATTGCAGTTATGTGGGAACCCCACAGCAAGGGTATTATTACCTCTTTGTTATTAAAACTAAATCACCTCATCTCATTGAAAACATAATATATAGCACAAGGAGGAACCTAATCCGGCAGCACTTAGAAATACAGGTTTCATGAAAATAAATTATAGAAAGATATTTTTTTTTATAAAGATGCCTTTTTTACTCAACACATTAGAGAATGAAATGAAAAGTATTTAGTGCAAAAGTATTTTTAAGGTTCCAGCAGCATTTACCAGTTCAAGATTACTTTACATTAGGTATTTGTTTTCAAATATACATTAAAATATTATAAGATTTATGTCGAACTCGAACAAGTCATTCATTAGATTAGAGCAGCTACACTCAATGTGTGGTCCGCCGAGCTTTTGCGAGTGGCCCGCCATCCACCATGCGATCCAAGGCCTGGGCTCCTTAGCTAAAATGTCTGAGGCCCTCGCTCGTAGAAAAAAGGTTGTGACATAGAGACGTAGATATCTGAATATAAGTGTGGGGGACACCCCACTTGCTGTATATTAACTGAGTTGTTGAATGGCTCATTTTTATTGTGTGTAAATAAGCCTGAACAAAGCAAGCTGTGAATAATAAGCAATTGTTTCTTTTAACATTTTAGATGTGATGTTTAAAAAACCGGCCAAGTGCGAGTCGGACTCGCGCACGAAGGGTTCCGTACCATTATCTATAAAAACGGCAAAAAAATCATGTCTGTTGTATGGGAGCCCCATTCTGACTCGCACTTGGCCGGTATTTTAGTATTTGTTGTTATAGCGGCAACAGAAGTACATAATCTGTGAAAATTTCAACTCTCTAGCTATCAGGTTCTTGAGATACAACCTGGTGACAGACAAACGGACGGACGGACGGACAGCGAAGTCTTAGTAATAGGGTCCCGTTTTCACCCTTTGGGTACGGAACCCTAAAGAATATATCAACTTAAATTCCCTTCGGCCGCCTACGAAACCAACGCTACGTAACCATTTACGTACAGTCGCCCACACTCCTAACTGACCATTTGTGAACCTTATGTCACTGATATAAGGTTCACGAATGGTCAGTTAGGAGTGTGGGCGACTGTACGAATAATTATTTTTCTTGCTACGTAACTAGTTACGTACAAAGATTTCTTCTTCCTTGTTGGAAACCTGTTGCGACAGCAAAACACTAGGTAGGTTAGGTTCAAAGTCAAATTCTTAAATTTAGGCATATTGCATGCACGTATGAATGTCGATAAACTACCACCGGTTCGGAAAGAAAACCTCTGCCTCGAGAAGAACCGGCGTAACAACTCGGCGAGATATCATTTTTTCAAAACAGTATACAATATATCATTTCAGTATCAGAGTATTATAAAATTACATTGCTACAGTAGAAAACCTATTTATTTTGCGAAAGATATCTAGTGTAGGACTTTATCACTCTTCGTTCGTTAGGTATCTTCAGATGCCCGAGGGGCAAACAGGCCAGAAATATTAGGAGCCCCGCGGAGCGAGGCTCCGTTGAAACTGGCGAATTACGAATAAAATGTCGCAATTGGTTTCGTACACAAAATAAAAAATCTTCGATCGCAACTGGTTTCGTAAAACGAATAAAAATTCTTCGTACGTAACTGGTTACGTAGCCGTTGGTGTCGTAGGCGGCCGAAGGGCCCTTATCTTGTTGACTACGGAACCCTAATAAAAAACTTGAATTTGGCAGTTGTGAGAGATATTTCTAGAACCATTATTTGATACTTGACAACAGTTTGTAAATTGTTTGCAGGTATGAATTACGCAATAGAAACTATCTGCTTCAAAACATGGCATTTGCCTTATTTGGCAGCCCAAGTTCAGAGGGTGAGCTCAGTGAAGTGAAACAACTTGAAGATCTCCATCTTGAGGGCTACACACAGCGGCAGAAGGAACAAGTCATGAAAGTGTTTGAGAAGGTGTGTGAACAGAGTAAGTAATCTGATCATTACCTATTATATTTTTACGAAGCAGTAACAATAGCCTTTTAACAGAAATTATTAATCGTATTTTTTTTATGATAAAGCCTTTGCCTTAATTAATAAAGGCATTAGGGAAAAAATAATCTAATTCAGCTTGTAAATTTCGTAGGGGCGTATAATTTAAACAGCCGTAGTTTTCGACCGTACAAATGATATGGGAAAGCAATTTTGTTAAATAGCTTAATTAATATGGAGTAATTTTTTTAAGTTAGATCGGGCAGCAACGTTTTTATGGGTGTCGTAAACAAATGACATGACGTGTAGTGAATACATAGCGTGCTCTATTATTTTGTATTTTAAAACAAGTGCGAGTTGGACTCGCGCACGAAGGGTTCCGTACCATTATCTACGAAAACGAGCAAAAAAAACACTTTTGTTGTATGGGAGCCCCCTTAAATATTTATTTAATTCTGTCGTTTCGTATTTGTTGTGATACCAGCAACAGGAATACATCATGTGTGAAAATTTCAATTGTCTAACTATCACGGTTCATGACATACAGCCTGGTGACAGACGGACGGATGGATGGACGGACGGACGGACAGCGGAGTCTTAGTAATAGGGTCCCGTTTTTATTGGGTACGGAACCCTAAAAACGAAGCAGTTAGCTATAAATATGTATGTAAATGTGTTGTTCAGGTCCGACACCGTCATCAAAATAATACGACCGTATGAAATTTACAGACTGTATGGCAAGCATATCTGTTGATTCTGGCGTCTCTTGTTATGTTAACTGTCGAGTACAGGGTTAAATATAAAAGCTAGTTAAACTTAGCATATGCAAGAAATCTTGTTTTATTTATTTGCATCAGGTAACAAGACGCCTATTTAGCAATACCTACTTATAACATTTTGAACACAAAAACAGGTTAAGGTAGTGAAGTGTGGTTTTTTTTCTGAGTTCTGTATAATTGGCCACATTAAAATAAAAATGAAATCCATATCCATACTAATATTATAAATGGGAAAGTGTATGTGTTTGTTTGTTTGTTTGTCCGTCTTTCACGGCAAAACGGGGCGTCGAATTGACGTGATTTTTTTAAGTGGAGATAGTTGAAGGGATGGAGAGTGACATAGGCTACTTTTTGTCTCTTTCTAACCCCCCACTTCCCCAAAATGGGGGGTGGAAGTTTGTATGGAGCATTCCGCAATTTTCAAGGTAGAAAGCTAAAAATTGGTATGCGGACTATTTGTGACTAACAAAAAAATCGTGCATCATTTTTTTTTGGAAATATGCACCCAACCCCTTAAAAGAGGGGGTGAAATTTTATATGGGGGTCCAGATATGTAGAGTCGATATGTAGAGTCGATATGTAGTCGATATGTAGAGTCGACACCTATCTAAGTACACAGTGGACATCTATCTAAATATGTAGAGTCGATATGTAGTCGATATGTAGAATTGATATGTAGATTCGATATTTATAGTCGGTATGTAGAGTCGATATGTAGATTTGACATGTAGAGTCTATGTTCGATATGCAGAGTCTATGTAGAGTCGATCTAAATATAATATAAAAGACTGAAACTGAGATGCACCTTTTTTGTAGACGGTTAACATTACTCTTAGTACGCGGGCGAAGCCGCGGGCAAAAGCTAGTCCTTAAATAAAGTATTTAATTATAACTTTGTATATCATTTCCATGTATTCCAATTTTATTTAAGGACCTCTCTACAATTAAAGGCCTCCTCCGTTCTACTCCACATTTTTCTGTCTTGGTCTTTTGATACCCTGTTTTCAGCTGCTACCTTTTTTATTGCATCTAGCCATCTCTCGTTGGGTATAACTACATAACCGATATTAAACAACATCCTTCGACCAGAACTTCTTCATGAAGGTCTACAGCTGGTCAGCTACTTACTTGAAGTGTTTTTTGTGGCAGGATTTCCACCACTCAACCCATACCTAGTCCATACTTTTTATCTACATGCATTTAAGTGTTTCAATTACTTTATCCAGATAAGATTAGAATTAGGTACTTACTGAAATCTATATCTGGAGTGATTGTGTACTGGCAATGCAGTGATATTTTTGTAGATATGATACTTATCGTTTACATTGCAAACATTATAACTATTATAAGCTTAATATAAATTATAATAGGGTTCATATTAGTTTTCATATGCTAACACGTTGATAGTAGACGCCTATAGGCGTAATTCTATTTATTTCTATTGTGTCTGAAGTAGTGTCCATCAATGTGTTAAGTACCTAGGTAATCTATGCTATCTATCTATACTATATACACTAATATTATAAAGAGGAGACGTCTGTATGATTGTAGCTTTGTATGTTTATAAGTTTGTATGTTTTGGGTAATCTTCGGAACTGCTTATCCGATTTCAAGACATCTTTAAAATGCATGTGCTCGAAAAGATCGTTTTTCCAGCAGCCAAATCGTGCGGAAAGTGCCACTTTTTCACATTAGTGCTTTATACTTTTCAGTTTTTAACCGACTTCAAAAAAGAGGAGGTTCTATGTTCCACTATATGTATGTTTTATTTTTAGTTTTTAACTCCGTCGTGAGCCTGAAGCAAAGAGTTTTTATTACTTGAGAAAAGTTTTCAAAATGTTTGTCTTTCATATAAAAGGTACAAATTTATACGAACAATTTATAAAACGTTTCCATAATAATTAAAAATTCTGAATTTGATGAATAAATAATTCAATTTTAAATATTTACTTATTATGTTTGACTGTACGCATATATTTGCTTATGCCTTTTGCGATATGGCATGGCGGCTATTTGCACATGCGCAGTAGTAATATATATTTTAACTTGTTGAGCGCCCATGCATAGCAAAAAACCGGCCAAGTGCGTGTCGGACCATGCAAAACGAAGGGTTCCGTGCCTATTCAATAGGTATCGTCACAGAAATTACGTCCTTTTCTATAGGAAAGGCAGTTTTTCAGCAATATCTCGAAAACCATTGAACCGATCTTGTTCAAAATAATGTTCCGTGAAAGAATTCAATAAGTCCTAGTTTTTTTCATACTTTTAAAATACACCGTTCAAAAATTATCTCCGACTCTATTCACTTACCTAATCCATAAAAGTGCTCAAAAACCTTATATTTATTTTGAAAGGCCTATCGATTGATGTGCCACACGTGGGCTTGCAATGATTTTTATTGACTTGCAGTTTTATGTATGGAGTGCAACCCTAAAAAATGTTTTAGTCATTTAATTACAAAACTATGTAGCGTAGCGGCTAACAAAATACACCTAACCTCAAAATTTTATTAAAATACACCTTATAGTTTTCGAGTAAAATGCCTGTGACATACGGACAGACGGACATGACGAAACTATACGGGTTCCGTTTTTGCCATTTTAGCTACGGAACCCTAAAAAACCCACCATTGTAGTTTACTTTGGAGTTGTTTTGTGGTTGAAGGTGACTAATCAATAATAATAATTTATTATTGCGTTTCAATTGTTTCTTAGAACTACGACCGTACAGTTCCTTTTTATTTTGGAACATTATGTGCTACTCAAAATTAATTGCGTTCAAAACCCATAAAACAATAGTTTTAATTGAATAACATGACATGATAGCAAAATATATGGAGAAGTTGTTAAATGCAGCTCCACATAATAAGCACATTAAGTACCTGACAACCTAGGTAAATTAATGTTTAACCTATCTACCAATTTTAAACTGACATTTCAATACTTATTTTATTTCCTCGCACAAGGCATAGTAAAACGTTGTATGACACGCTCGTAAAAATGATTTTCACACTTGTACCATAAATAACTATTATAATATTAAGTATAGATTAAATCTTATTGCCGGAATTGTTTACACATTGAGATTAGAAACGCGTAACGTGTAAGTTAATTTAGTACAGTCATTATAGATTTTGACCCGTGAATAATTAGTTCTTGGATTTTTTATTTGTAGGTCCCTCGGGGGGGTCACTGGGAGTGTAAATTCAAAAAGTAGACTGAATCAGGCTGGTGCGTATATTCGAAAAATGGTTTTTTTTTTTCAAAAAAAACGGTTTTTCTTGAATAACTTGGCCATTTTTGATTTTACAGTAAAACCGTGAATACAAAATTTATAGGAAACTTAATTATCTACAAGTTTGGTTCTAACAATTTTTCTTCTAGGATCGATATTTTGGAAAATAAACCTGAAAAACGCGACCAATTCAAAATATTATCATTATCTCCTGTTCCACGTTTTACGGCATGAATGAAGAGAAACAAAGTTGTAGAGAATCAAATTATGAACAATTTTGGTTCCCACCATTTTTTCCCTAAATCGATATTTTGGAAATTAAACTTAAAAAACGCGACAAATTCAAAATATTATCATTATCTCCTGTTCCACGTTTTACGGCATGAATGAAAAGAAACAAAGTTGTAGAGAATCAAATCCTGAATAATTTTGGTTCCCACCATTTTTTCCCAAAATCGATATTTTGGAAATTAAACCTGAAAAAACGCGACAAATTCAAAATATTATCATCATCTCCCATGTTCCACGTTTTACGGCATGAATGAAAAGAAACAAAGTTGTAGAGAATCAAATCCTGAATAATTTTGGTTCCCACCATTTTTTCCCAAAATCGATATTTTGGAAATTAAACCTGAAAAACGCGACAAATTCAAAATATTATCATTATTCCCTATGTTCCACGCTTTACGGCATAAATGAAGAGAAACAAAGTTGTAGAGAATCAAATTCTGAACAATTTTGGTTCCCACCGTTTTTCAGGTTTAATTTCCAAAATATCGATCCTAGAAGAAAAATTGTGAGGACCAAACTTGTAGAGAATAAAATTTTCTACAATTTTTGTTCTCACAGTTTTACTGTAAAATCAAAAATGGCCGAATTATTCAAGAAAAAGCGTTTTTTTGGAAAAAACCATTTTTCGAATATACGCACCGCACCAGCCTGATTCAGTCTACTTTTTGAATTTACACTCCCAGTGACCCCCCCGAGGGACCTACGAAAAAAAAATCCAAGAACTAATTATTCACGGGTAGGGTCGGTTCTTTGGATATAATGACTGTACTAATTGATTACAATGTTATATACTAGGTTGTGATTGTGACTCAGTAAACTAAGATTATCTTTATCTTGTTTACATTCTGAGTAGCTTCCAACCTAGAAAAAACCTTTTATAGAAGTTAGGTAAATGAATACACACACAATCGAAGTATGCCTCCGAAATTGTAAATCTGAGTTTGTTGTGTTACATTAGAATTTAGAACATGGTATGAAATCTATTGAGTAAACGTGCGTCTGTATCGTGGCACTAGATCTCTACTCTCTACTTCATAAATCACCTGGATCGATACTGTATCGCTGCAAAAATCGTCCTTTGTAACCACTCTATTATCTACTCACCTGAGCCATCTTTAATTATTTTGTGTTGATTTAAACTTTCACAATTCTCACTCACACATTATTTGTACAAAACGGGACCTAATCGCGTATGATTAACTTATTTATTTACCTCTCTGAGGTCACCCGATGTTTTGGACGTGTCGCAACATCCATGGTCACGGGATAACTTGCTTGGGGTATCAACATCTTCTTTAATTATTTTGTAATCCACCTTAAAGCGTTTCGGTATAGACTAAAATAACAATAACTAAGGTTTGTTCTTTTTCAGGCAAATACTCTCAAAACGATGAGGACATTATGATATCAATACTTCTAGTAGTATGCGCCAGGCCGAAACCAGTGAAATTCTACAAGATTGCACCGTCCAACCACTGGTTAGATCTGCATCAGAGAACCGACAGTGAGACATGGTGCACGGCAGTGTTCAGAGTTAGGAAATGTATTCCACAAACTGTTGGCGGTACGTTATTAAACTTGTTATATTTTTAAATACTTTGACATTATTTGAACGAGCGAGCGAAGCGAACAAAGTTCTCCGTTTCAGCTTGGATAAAAATGCTTTCACATGTCTGTCCAGATGTCCGGCTGTCCTCCCTTACAGGTCGCATTTCTACTGTAGCAATGTAATTTTATAATACTCTGATACTGAAATGATATATTGTATACTGTTTTGAAAAAATGACACCTCGCCGAGTTTTTTACGCCGGTTCTTCTGGAGGCAGAGGTTTACTTTCCGAACCGGTGGTAGTTTATCGACATTCATAGGTGCATGTAATATGCCTAAATTGAAGAATAAATCACTTTGCCTTTGACTTTGCATTTCTCAACCGATTCTACTAAGTAGTTTTTTCTATCTATTCAGTTTTTGGCATTTTTTTAAAAAATAAGGTCAGTCTCGCGAGATCTATAGCTTACAGAATCACTAAGTAAACTACGTGGACACACGGGTCCTTATTATCTTTTGCGTGTAACACGAACTCTGACACCTATTATGTGTCCAGGAAAGAAAGAAAGAAAGACTTTTATTTTTAGAAAGCTGTTTTTACCTCAAAATGTTGCTATATTAAATTTAATTATAATTAGTATGTTATTGTTTTGTTTAGCCAAATCATGTAGAGTGTACATCGATGAAAACGCCCGCGTATACCACGACTGGGAATCTTACTTACTGAACAACACGCAGGATAAATGTGTTCTGATAGTGCCTGAGAACGGGGAATACGACGGGACCATTATTGAGGTACGTTGTACTAGTTATGTATGCCACTAATAATATAGGTCATTCTGAATGCAGTCTTGTGTTCCTGGTAGTGAGTAAGGTCCCTAGAGCTCTCAAGGTGGTTTCATGTTGACAGCAAGGGACTGCATTTACTCCTAATTAATCACAGCGAATAATCTTCATACGTTTCTGGTAGCATGCTCAGTCCATATTTTTTTCGTTTATTGCTTCATGTGGTTTACAATAGGCCTTTCATTAAATATACAGTTCGCAACATGAACCGTGCTAGGGCACAGCAATTGTAACTTATAAACTAGGTATATAATATTTAGTAGCATACAAAATTATTTATTATTCGCGGCAATTACATGATATCATTAAATAATGAAAATAAACAATAAAATAAAATAAATTCATTAATAATTTAGTCAAAGTGGGCTTGACTTAAAAACTAATAATAACATGTTTAAATTAATAGATTAAATAATTAAATTTGGTAAGTAGGTATCATTGATTTAGTATAAGTAACTAGATACACAATCAGCCGAAAAAAGTGGCCGTCCAAAAGAACCGTGCGCAGTTGCAGGAGTTTGAGAGTCTGTTTGCCGTACCTTTTTACATTTGCATAACCGTTGTAGGAACTAGTTTTGCGGAAGCAGTATTCGCTCTCTAGAAATGTGTTGGCCTGTGATTAGGTTTTTATGTAGGTACTTACTCGTATTAAAGTATGTCTGGGCCTTCCTCTGCCTCTCTTTCCTTCAATCTTGCCCTCCAAGATAATTAAAAAGAAGCTGTCGTGCCTTATTAAGAATCCGATCATTTTGCCTCATCTATTTTGTATTGTTTTTAACAGGCATCGCCTCTCCATCGTCAAAACCTCATTGTTTGTCTTCCTCTCTGTCCAGCTTATTCTTTCATACTTACACCAGCAAAATAAAATGGAAAGTTGTTGTCGAGTCGTACGACGACGTCAAAAGGCTGGCAGAGGACAAAAATCTGTGGCGGTTACTCCACCGACAAAGCCTAGCTCTTAAATAATGATGATGATGATCATCTGATGATGGTGATAATGAGCGAAAAAGTCGTTCTTGGGAAATTGTATAAAACTCTACAATAAAATTCCAAAACACATTACCGAACTTACCGACTCTAAATTCAAATCTGTCATAAAACAGACACTTATTTCAAAAGCATATTTTAAGATAAACGATTACATCATGGATAGGGATATTTAGCAGTGATAAAATCCTGCACTAGAAATCTATCGCAAAATAAATAGGCTTTTTACTGTAGCAATATAATTTTATAATACTCTGATACTGAAATGATATATTGTATACTGTTTTGAAAAAATGATGCCTCGCCGAGTTTTTTACGCCGGTTCTTCTCGAGGCAGGGAGAGGTTTTCTTTCCGAACCGGTGGTAGTTTATCGATTCATAGGTGCATATATATATATAAATATATATATATATATATACGTAATGTGCCTAAGTTGAAGAATAAACCACTTTGACTTTGACCTATTAAAGGGTTAAACATGACTTTTATTCTTACAGGGTGGCGACGGAGCCTTCGCAGTCAAGCTCACAGTCGCACCGTCACCCGCACTCGGCATCAAAGCGCAAGTTCTGAGCTCAGTGGATACAGCGAGCACCGTAGCTTCGATAGGCGCTATAGGCGTGCTGGGTGTAGCCGCGTTCACTCCTGTGGGGCCGGTTGTACTCGCCGGGGCGGCTGTAACGACAATTTCCACGTGTCTGTACGGGCTTGTGAGGTCTTCGTTGCATCTGCACGATCGAAATTCACATGAGCAGGTAATTAACTGCTTTTCTGATATTATACTATGCAACTTTACTTACTGAGATAAGTCTCATACAAATAGATTCGTACCTGTTTTGCATATGCATGTTTTGCGCATGTTGGCATGTTTTCTGCAACCCAACCGCAACACCAACACAATATTGCTTTTAGCATTTACAGCGCGGCTCAAAAACGCCCAAGAATAGTATATTACTTACCTAGGGCGGTAAAACAAAGAATCTCTCAAATCGCAGGTATTTGATAAATATGCGATCTGGGGTTTTCTTTGTTACCGCCCGTGGTGAGTACAAAGATTTACGTCTCTTCCTGGCCAGGAAGTGGAATTTTTTCCTGCTTTATGGCCAGGTATGACGTAAATAAACTATTTTGCCATTTCCGCAGCTGGTTAAAAGTATGTGTGCGCTGATGTAGTTAATGGGATTGGCTATACTCGTAATTTCTAGGATTAAAAACTGTTATCTTCTCCATCTATTTCTCAGATCCAAATATTTATATCATGACTTGTTAGACTTGCATGAAGTGCAAGAAGAGTGAATGCCAGATGTTTCAGCCAGTACGAGAAGGTTTTTTATTGATTGGAGTTTTTTTTTTTTTCTAGTCTATCAGTCCAACGGATGCGGAAGCCCGTGGCAGCTGGCTGAACATAGCGGCGTCGAGCGTGGGGCTCGCCGCCGGCGCAGCCTCCAACCTGCTGGCGCGCTCGGCCGCCGCCGGCACCAACATGACCAAGGTTACAACTTATCCGATTCCAACAATGTGGTTGTAGACTCATGTTAAAATTGATAACGTAGTGTTGCTAAATGAATAGTAAATCATCAAATTATTATAATAAAGTTTAAATTAAAAAATATAGTTAAAATCATATTAACAAGATATGGCGTGGGCACTAGTTTTACGAAAGCGACTGCGATCGGACTCTACGGATCTATATAATTACTGTTAGTTAGCTTTTCGGTGAAAGAAAACATCGTCAAGACACATGCGTGATTCTGTGAAAAAATTCAGTGTGTAAAGTTCCCTCTGATCCATTTGTGATGGCTTATGGCCCGTAGTGTAGCTCCATACAAACTTTTACCCCCAACTTTCCGGAATAAAACTATCCTATGTCCATCCCTGGGATTCAAACTATCTCTGTGCTAAATTTCATCTAAATCGGTTTAGCGGTTTAAGCGTGAAACGGTAACAAACAGACACTTTCATATCTTCTTCTAAATACATAAAAGAAGAAACTGACTGACTGACTGATCTACCAACGCACAGCCCAAACCGCTGGTTCTAGACAATCCAAATTTGGCACGTAGGTTCCTTATAAGGTCTAGGGGTGCACTAAGAAAGGATTTTTCAAAATTCTCCCCTAAGGCGGTGAAATGGGGGTCCAAAGTTTGTACGGGGAATCAAGATTAGTTAGACTATTTATTTCGTAACTTCACAGCAGTATTCCTATCGATAAATGAGTAAACACGTGTTTCAGGTATTTTCAGAATTCATAATACATTCAACCCCTAAAAGGGGGGAATGTGGGTGACAAAGTCTGAAAATCAACATGGGTACGACGTTTCTATGGTTTATCGGGTCGCTGATTACAAAAACAACAACGATTTTAAGATCCAGCATGGCGGACGTGAAATACCATCTCCCCTGTTGGGGTGCGGTGGGGTTGAAATGTCCAAAATATCATCGATTTTAAAATTAAACACTGTCGACATGAACATTCTTAAAAGTATTTGTGCTAAAATGCAATTCAATTGGAACATACGGGTCAAACTGAGATGCACCTTTTTTGTGGATGGATAAAATTACTTATAGTAGGCGGGCGAAGCCGCGGGCTCTTGCTAGTTTATAATATAGTCCAGGCAATGAACTGACAACTTGTATGGAAAAAATGACATATTTGGAAATAATTTATAATAGCTAATTTTTTTAATGTAACGGATATATTATCAATTAAATTGTTACCTAGACGCAAAATCCACCAAAAAATCAGACATCAAAAAAATCAATATTCAATTAGCTCCTAAAAAGTCCGGATAAATATTAATATTTTTTTTTATCTTTATTTAGGTTCATTTACATTTGCTTTACAATATTCAATATAAATAAAATAAAAAAGACAATGAATGTTTAATTTATATCTATATAATTACTTCCGGGTGGAAAGTTTGGTGGATTCTTGAATAAAGCATCTCAGAATAATGTTTTAAAATGAAATAAACAAAAAAAACGCTATTATAAATTAATGTTTTTCGAAACCGTATTTTGCCTCGGCTAATATTAGTGTGGATGTTACAGACGGGGCAAGCGCTCGCGGTGTCCGTGGAGGTGCTGCGGCACGCCAACCTGGTGACGGGCGGCGCCGGCGTCGTCAACAGTCTCGTGCACATCATCCTTAAGGTGAGGCGCTTAATACATGAGCGTTTTTGAAACAAAGTGTTCATGAACTTGTTATTTCAGAATTCGTTTTGTTTTTGGGTTTTTCTGACTCTTACGTTGATACTATCGATCCTCATACAAGAAAAAAAGTGTCCCAAATATTCCATTCCAGATCGTCATAATTTTTGTAGGTATGCGGTTTTTTTAGGGTTCCGTAGCAACAATGGCAAAAACGGAACCTTTATAGTTTCGTCATGTCCGTCTGTCCGTCTATCCGTATGTTACAGGCATTTTACTCGAAAACTATAAGGTGTATTTGAATAAAATTTTGAGGATAGGTGTATTTTGTTAGCCGCTACATACTTTTGTAATTAAAATGACTAAAAAAAATTTTTAGGGGTGACTCCATACATAAAACTAAAAGTCAAAAAAAAATTTTTCTTGTGTACCCACGTGTGGCACATCAATCGATAGGCCTTTCAAAATAAATATAAGGTATCTTAGCAACTTTTTTGATTAAGTTAATAGAGTCGGAGATAATCGCCCCGAATGTCACTAAAATTCTGTCCCTCCCCTCTAATTTTCGAACGGTGCATTTTAAAAATATGGAAAAATTCATGGACATAGGGCTTATTAATTTCATTCATCGAAAATTGTTTTGAACAAGATCGGTTCAGAGGTTTTCGAGATATTGCTGAAAAACTGCCTTCCTCGAAGAAAAGGATGTAAGTGCCGCAACATTTCTGTGACGATACGACCTTTTTAATAGGCACGGAACCCTTCGTTTTGCGTGGTCCGAAACGCACTTAGCCGGTTTTTTTTTATATGGTCCTGAAGAAAAAACTTACTTACATAGTAGAGTTTGGGACAATTTTTTCTTGTATAAGGATCGATAGTATCAACGATTTTGAGTAAGAAAAATCCAAAAAAAAAACAAATTCAGAAAAAAAAGTTCATGTACACTTTTTTTGATAAACGCCCAAATACAGCAAGAAATCTCGTTTTCCAGTCAAAGTCGTTGTGACATTGACATAAGATTGAATTTCAACTGGCCTGGGAATAGTTATTTATGCTACAAGTATGGAAAGTAGGTAATTTCCGGTGAGTGTGTCATTCTTTCACTCACTCATGTACAATTCGACACGAGTCGGAAATCATCTTGACGCTCGTGTATCATAAAACTGTGGCGTGCGAGGAAATAAAATAAATGTTGAAATATCAGTTTAAAATAGATAGGTTAAAATTGAATTTAGGTAGATTGTCAGGTATGTACTTATTATCTGAAGCTGCATTTAACAACTTCCACATCTTTTGCTTTTACGCCATGTTATTCGCTTAAAACCATTGTTTTGTGGGTTCGGAACGCAATTAGGGTAAAGTAGCTCATTATGTTCCACAACAAAAAGACACTACCGTCGGTCGTAGTTCTAAGAAACAAACTGAAACTATTGACATGCAATAATAAATTATTATTATTGATTAATCGCTTTCACTCGACATTTAACAAATTTACACAAAACAACTCCAAAGTAAACAACAATATGGTGGGCTTTATTGTTTTAAATACATGCGCGCTCAACAAGTCAACATAATGTACTACTGCGCATGTGCAAATAGCCGCCATGTCGTATAGCAAAAGGCATAAGCAAATTATGCGTTCAGCCAATTGGATAAATAATTAAATTGAATTGGATTTTAATTGGATTGGTTCAATAATTATTGATCAAATTTAAAATGATTATTAAAGCGTTTTACAAATTATTAGTATTTATGTACCTTTTATATGAAAGAAAAAGTGTAATTGAAAAAATTGTAAAACTTTTTCAAGTAATAAACACTCTTTGCGTCGGGCTCACGACGGAGTTAAAAATAAACTGAAAAGTAAAAAGCACTAGTGCGAAAAAGTGGCACTTTCCGCACGATTTGGCTCCTTGGAAAACGCTCTTGTCGAGCACATGATTTGTATTTTGAAGGTTTTTTTAGTATTATACCTGTACTTTTTTTTTTTTGCAACATCCTTGACCTGGAAATGATGCTCTTTTGTTTTAGCGAACTAAATCAAAGAATTGTCGGAAAACGACAGAAGGACGATAGTATAGAATATTTCACATATATTTGGACCATTTATGTTAAATTTAAAACTGAGCTTAGTCACTGTGGTGCCATTAACTAATATTTCACTGAGGCAGAGACACATTTCGATTGAACCATTGAATCAGAATAGAGGCGAGATAACAAAGTTGATGTTTGCTCGATCATGCTTCAGTGGGAAAGGCAGCCTTAAAAATGATCTCTATATACAGACAGTTGCAAATAATATATGTCTGAACATGAAGTGACATTGCATGTACATGCGTTACTACCTACGTCGTGATTATATGTATGCATATACTAACGCATTCAACCATATCCCTGTGTATATATAAATATCATGAATTACATTATTTGTTCTTTCCTTTATTTTATCTAAGTTACTTACATTGTTTATGAATAAATGTAATAATTATAAACTCATGAATATACCTAGATATTTTTCTAGCAGCAACAACATTTGTTTAGTGCTTGCCACAATAAAAATATCGACAATCCTGTTATCGATAAGTACATATTACTTCAACGAAAATACGTACATACAACCACAGACATATTTATATTGGCTACACCTTGATTAAAATCAGTTAACCACTGACAGATTGGATCAAACCTTGGGATATTCTACCTTAATACCAATGTAATTAAGTCTTTATTACAACCGTTATATTTATAGGCAGCGTGTTTACAAAATAAACTCTAATATTCTGACGTTAAGATAGAGTATCGAGTGAATTAATGCTAAATGTCAGTAGTTAACTGATTTTAATCGTAGTGTCTACCTAGACGCCGCGTGCACCTACACTGTAACCATATACAGAGACACAGATTTGTTTTGGGAACAAAAATGGGTTTGGGAAAAACTACATGTTGTGACATTCTGCGTCGATTTGATAGACAATTTCGGTGTGTGTGTGTGTGTTATGGAGTGACTTAGGGGATAAGTAATTCAGTGACACGAAGAAAGAAAGTTACGAAAGTATTGCAAATTGTTTTCTGAAGTATGTAAATAAATTGATAGTTTTGTTATTATTATCAATTTTTTAACGCACCCTATTACCCTATATATATTTGTATTTATTTACCTATGACGTGGTACTTATCGATAACAGGACTGTCGATGTTTTTATTTTGTCAATCACTTACAATAAGTCGTTCGTGCTAGAAAAATATCTAGGTATAATCATGAAATTGAACTTAATTACCTAACTAATTTTGTCCAACAGTACCGCCAAGGCGAGCAACCGACGAAACTCGAGCTGTTCCAATTCACGGCAGCAACTCTGTTCTTCTGCCACGCCGTGATGTCCAACAAGACGGCCCAGAACATCATTGAAGAAGCGCAGGCTAAAACCATCAACGAATACAGAGCCACGCTCAGAAGTAATCGACACAGGTAAAAATAGCAACTCTGTTCTTCTGCCCCACGCAGCATTTGCCCCACCCTGCTCTCTGACCCGAAGCTAAAAATATTCATTTGGGCAAGTACTTTAAAAAGCAACTTGTGGCACCCCTTAAAAAATGCTGGTTACGCCCATGAGACCG
This sequence comes from Epinotia nisella, assembly GCA_932294315.1. Taxonomy (NCBI): domain Eukaryota; kingdom Metazoa; phylum Arthropoda; class Insecta; order Lepidoptera; family Tortricidae; genus Epinotia; species Epinotia nisella. Next base: position 11,397,580 of record OW028682.1, on the reverse strand, counting down.
GCCAGAGCATCGTCGAAGAAGCGCATGCTAAAACCATCAACGAATACAGAGCCACGCTCAGAAGTAATTGACACAGGTAATTGTAGATGTAGAGCTTACATGTCAATGCCCAGATTGTGGGTATGTTTAATATTAAAAGTAGGGATACCAAATCCACCAATGCATTCTCGTCAATTTTTTTGTGGGTTACGTTGTTTCGATTTTTTTGGTTTCAAGATTTTTAGATATTTGATGATCCTTGTTTACTAAACAAATCAAATTCACTATCATGTTCTCTGAATCAAGATATCAGTTTATAACATCTTCTGTCTAACAACCGTTAAGAGAGCAAATAAACTAATCTATCTCTATTTTACAGGAAAATCTTCGACAAGCTCAGCGCCGAATCTCGCCGAGTGGCGGGCACCGTCCAAGGAAACACCGAGGTGATCTGCGGCATCCAAAGCATCGGCGACAAGGATCAATACTTCGCCTCCGTCCTCAAGATCAACAAGGATGTCAACGCGCACAAACTTCGCATATCCATGACAGCCGACGGCCAAGTCAACTTGAACGCGCAGCACAGGTTCAACCCTACGGATCTTAGCATGTTAGACCAAAATGGTCGCAGCGAATTGTTCACTTCCCTAGGTCCCGATACGATCCCGGCAAAAAATGTCCCTACGCAACTGTCCACTCCAATCACAGTAACGAGGGGCTACCTCGACACGGAAGAAGAAAACAACAATGTCCTAGTGGGAATACACCCTGGAGAAATCCTACGCATTGGCACGCATTTGATACGTATCAGCGCTTCAGGTACGCAAAATATTGCCAAGTTGTTAGAGGATTTGAGCCAGGAAATCTACGCGAATCTTATGACGGTGGTATTCAATATTATCTCTAATCTTTTACCCAATGATATTGCGAGACTCCGACTTTTGAGCCCGGATGAGGATTTGGTCGTGCAAATAGTAAAGTTTGTCTTTAACTATATGAAACACGAGAGGCCGTTTGGCGAACCGTGTACTGAAAACGATAACGGCATTATTTACGTTTTGAAAGAGTTATTCCAAGAAGGTAAAGTGCGTCAGGATATCATTTTGCTTTTGAAGGATCGTCTGATGACGTGGGTTGAAGAAGAGATTGATGCTAGACACCAAAGATACCCAAATAAGAAGCAACTCATATGTGATCTCTGCCAAGGCATCCGGTTTGCATAGATAGACATATCATTTTTGCTAAGTGGAATGTACTAAATGCTTCCATACTTATGTTATTATGATTTATTAATTCCGATATTTACATTATTATACTCTAAAGTAAACGCTTTGTGAACATCAAAATGTTTAGGGGAACTTTATTATGCGAGTTAAATAACATAAGATTGAATTTGCAAGTAAAACTTCATTCGCTACCCGTCAATTTATTTTATGCTACCGATCAATTTTCTCACATTGTTTTCAAAATCTACCAAATATATTTAACTCAGCATAACACATTTTTTCGTGACCAGTTTTGTGTTATTTTCACACGTTTATACCGTTCGTGAAAAACAGCGATAAGTATACAGGGTGTTCCAAAACTTTGCCACACATAGGGAATGTATCTTAAATATTGAAGATAGGAAATACTAAAAAAAGACTTAATTTTTTTTACAATTGGAATTGGACTTGCAATCGGACCCCCGGATCGGAAGGGTTACTCATTAGTTTTTTTTTTAAATAACAGAGCATCTAAAGGAAGACCATAATATTTAATTGCGAATTTTTCAAAATGTATAAACCAGTTCATATATTTTTTTAAATAAAATGATGTCTCATTAGATGATGATGAAATGTGATCAGTAACATTTCCTATCTTCAATATTTAAGGTACTTTCCCTCCGTGTGGCAACGTTTTGGGACAGCCTATATTTCGTTTGCTACAAAAAATGTTAGAAAAGGTAGCAACACTAAGTATACAATTGGCGAGCAATGCGAGACAAGATAGTGTTTTGACAGTCCTAATGTTATTTGACTCAGAGACAGAGTTTTGATTTAAGCTACTGTTACACATGCTCTGTAGTAGCATGCTTGTTTGAGCATGCTCAATTGTTATGCATGCAGATAGCATGCTCCTTACTAGCAACTTTCCAGATACACATGCTATTGGCTTGAAACTAGCATACTTCCGTGCCACTAAAGAACATGTGTAACAGTACCTTTAGTGTTAAAAGTAGAACAAGGAAATTACCGTTGTTCTATTAAAACTAACATTTTGTCACGTTTTTGCTACACTTAGTACAGTGATGGTAACAAATATCGATGCAGCTGGCAAGGTTATGCTAAATTTAAATTGCATCGCTTCTCACGACGCGGCACGTGTGCGAGTCTGAAAATGCGCACGCTTCTTGCACACTACGGTCGATGTAATAGTACGTTGTGCCACAAGAACAGTAAGATATGAATTATTACGAACGAAAGTCTATTAGGAGCCCTACGCCGAAGTCGGAGGCTTTTGATGACTCGAGTTTGTAACATTCTTACCGTACGTGTCGCATACAATGTTTTTCATCACATTTGCAAGGAAACTAATACATTTGAAATGAAAGTTTTACTAATCGCAATAAAAACTACAAAATTACAGCCGTCCATTTAGTTGAATTTAACGTGAGACGCGTAAAGCAAAGATCCTTCGGCATACAGCCACGATTTAAAATCACAGTTAAAAATATTTTACACTGACACTAAATTGTTACATTTTAATTATTAAATCTTTAAATAATTCTGTTAATCATATTTTATTAGTGTTTTTACGTTAAAATTTATTTATAAATATGTATTCAAACATCGTGTTTGAGTTAAAACCTCCTTGCTTTATAACTGACGCAAGAGTGACAGATACAATTTAAGAGAAAAACCATTATTCTCGTAAGGGAGTAATTTAGGTCATTGTAGCTCTACGCCTGCGCGTTATACTTTACGAGCAAGTGTAATGAAAAATACAATATGTTTATTCCTTTGCGATAAGCCGAAAAAAATATACGTATCTTTAGTACACCGCATGCCTTTAAAATAAAAGCTGCCTCAGCATTTAATGTGATTTATCACGAGTAAAAATCCCTATTAAGCTCGCACTTACGCACTTGTCGAAACGTGACATACGTTATATTCTCAGCTATAATCGGGAATTATCACTCTATGTTATTTTCGTCGACCATGTGCAAATAATGTGCAATAAACCTAACACAAACGTCACACTGACATCACTATAGAGGTAGCAGTACTAGCAGTAGGTATCAATTTGAACGTGCTTTGATACGCATTGGTCACATTCTGATAACTACATAACTTTGTATACCCGGAACTTAAACAATGTGAATCATCGAACTGTATGTAACTCAGACATATCAAAGAGTCCAATATATATACATACGCAATTTTTACACATATATTTGTGATAAATATACACTTATTATGTTTGAATGAATCTATAACCAAAAGTGAATATTCACTGTGATAATGTTAATAGATATAAGACCTTATGATAAAAGTGTTTTATTTAAAAGTAGAGTATTATGGGAGATTTCTTAATAGGTTTAAAATAAATGTATAGTATTGAGTATACCACAACTACTGATACTAAAGCATATTTTATGCTAAGTAATATTGTAAAATGTATAAAATACGTATCTTACTACTTTAGCTATCTACGAACATACGAAACACAAGACAAGTATTTTTGCTATAAACATGGTAGAAGAAAGCAAAGTATATTCCAGTGACTGGTCGTGACGTCGGCGTATCTTGCCTACGTCATCAGCTTCTTAAAAATGGCGGACTGTCAGTGTGTTGCCACTGTGTGAAAGTAAATTACCCGAGTAAATTGCATTAAGTACTTTACTTACGCGCTTTCTACCAATATTTACATTAGATTACTAATTGTATACAGTTGTCTTTTCTTCCGGCAAGATACATCGTCGGGAATGACATACCTTATTTTCTTCTACCGTGTCTATAAATTAATGAGAGCTTACAATCAGGTATAGGTAAATTAGTCTTTTATATATGGTCTTTTACTATATTTAGTTTAAGGATGTTTCGATCTGGTGTAGTTGCAATTATTAGGAATTGTCACAATCAAAACGGGGATTTGACCTCTAAGGCCCTAAACCTATTAGCGCTGATGCCTTTTTTATCGTTTGTTGTACTATATTACAAAGTAAGGGTTTAAGTCATAGTGGTGTGTTTGTGACATAGTAAAAGCAAAAAACATACCTAACTGTTTCATTTCATTCACTATCTGAAATATAAACTAATTATTTTATGCAATCACTAATACTAAAGTTAACCACTTTTTTATATAATATGCTTACCATTGCATTGTCGACATTTGGTAGAAATTATAAATGGATAGTAATTTTATTTATAGAGCATGATCAAGTGCCTTTATATCAAGGTGCACAAAAGCTTATACATTATAGTACCTAGAAATTAGAAATACTACAAATTGAACTTTTAAAGTTTATTGAAATAAATACATCATTTTGGGGGTACATTGTTTATTGTTTATTTCAATACCCTTTTTTACCAGTGCTTTAAGAGTATATTATTTATCACCCATATGATAATTATATAGGTAATAGATTAACTGTATATTTAACATGGTAGGTACACATATGATCAAGATATTTGGAATTAAGACAGTAATGACACCGTCTAATTTATACAATGTGTGATGTAGCAGGGAAATTTGCTGCTAAAATGTGTCTTGCACTACATACAACGCTGTAATTTGGCGCCCCACTTCTACATATTTACATATAATACCTACGACTGAAAAGGACAAACTTAGTAAATGTAAAACGAACTTGAATTGTTACTGCTCAATGGCTTTCAATTCTGTGGGTTTCTCGGATTCGATAGCGTCAATCGGGGGGTTGTATTCGAAGAATTTTGCTATGAAGTACCTGAAAAAAAAAGTTTAATTAGCACTAGCTTCTGCCTGCAGAACGTATAAATGATAAACTGATTCGCAGCAATCGTTTAACGACAGCTACTTTGAAAGACTCTGACCCGCCCCTTAGCGCGGCCGCCTAGATGGCGTTGCCACACCTGACGCCGCATCCAACGCGACCATAAACAAAGCGGATACCGCCATTACAATTTCCAGATGATGAAAGAGAAACCGGTACTCACCAGATGCTCCGTCGTGCCTCGGAGGCGTGGCAACGGCGTTGCCGGCGTTCGACACGGCTTCCAACGCGACCAAATGGGTCGTTTGCCAAGATCACCTACCGGGAAAACTACGGTATTCACCACGATTCACGAGTACCTCAACGGTGACGAGTATGGTCGCGGCGAACTTCTGGCCGGTAAGTTTGACCGGTTCCGATGACCCTCTTAGCGCGGCCGCCAACATAGCGTCACCGGCGTCCGACGCGGCTTCTAACGCGACCACCAACAAAACGAGCGCCTCTGCCACGATCACCTACTAGTGATGGAAGAAGACGGTATTCACCAGACGAGTATCTCGGCGGTGACGAGTATTGTCGCAGCGGAACGCCTGGCTAGTTTGACCGGTTCTGATAACCCTCGAAGCGTGGCCGCCAACATCGCGTCACCGGCATCCGACGCTGCTTTTAACGCGACCACCAACAAAACGAGCGCCTCTGCCACGATCACCTACTAGATGACGGAAGAAGACGGTATTCACCAGACGAGTATCTCGGCGGTGACGAGTGTGGTCGCGGCGAGCGCCTGGCCGGCAAGTTTGACCGGCTCCGACGAGCCTCGAAGCGCGGCCGCCAACATAGCGTCACCGGCGTCCGACGTGGTTTCTAACGCGACCACTAGCAAGGCGGGCACTGCTAGCCAGCGGGCGCCTCGTCGCCACCATGATTGCTGCAAAGAAAAAAGGTTTAAAAGTGATAATGTAACATTGAAATGGAAAGGTGTGCCTAATGGCTCTTCTACACTATCGGCGATGATCGTTGATCGTGTGATCGTCTATGTAATAATCGACACGAACATCGTGCAAGCATCCACACGATCGTCTGTAGTCGGCGATTCCCTTTGATGCGTGCCCGAAAAACCGAAATCACGGGTCGCAGGAGTACAGCCGAGTATGCCGTCTACACTGCTCGCCCGTAATCGTCTGTAATCGCCGATAGTGTAGAGGAGCCGTAAAGCATCCCACACACGCCCAGCATGCCCGGCGTTCGGCAAACGTATAGGAGTGGGAAAGCGACTTCTATATAATTTCTTTACACTACTGAGGAGTTCCCGTTGAACGGCCTTCCATTGCCTCCCTCCCTTCCTTTTAACAAATTGCGTCGAGTAGAGTTTCTCTAACAGATTTAGGTTGATGACGAGAAATAAGCGAGGTGTTTTGGATTGCAACCTCGCTTGATAGAACCCCTTTTATATGAACCTTTCTTATGAACGCACTTCAAGCTAAATTATTAACGGGTAACGCGCATGTGAAACCGCTGTAGTTGCAAGCGTCCGTAGGCTACGGTGAACGGCGGACCGTAAGCTTGTTTCCCTCCGACGTGGTATAAAAAATACGCGACGACGTGACGTGACGTGGTATAACTAAGCTGCTTTTTAACCTGCACGGCTATCACAAGACGGCGCGCGAGCTCTCTCGATTTCGCATTCTCCGTCTCTCTCTTATTAGAAAACTTAGAAAGAGAGGTATAAGTGCGAGAAAAATCGAGAGAGCTCGCGCGCCGTCTTGTGATAGCCGTGCTGGGCAAAACCATTTTTCATGCAAGCGACACATATTTTAGCACTAGCTTACGCCCGCGACATCGTCTGAGTGAACCCGAGATAAAAAGTATCATATAATTCAATCCAAGCTATAAACTATCTTCGTGCAAAATTTCATTCAAATCTGTTAAGCCGTTTAAGCGTGATTGAGTAACAAACATCTAAACATCCAGACTTTCGCATTTATAATATTTGTGTTAAAATATAGCTTCTCTGGTTGAACAGCAGCCTAAAACGAAATAAATATTCACATACACAAACCTTTGACATGACAGCTACCAGTAACAACAGAGAGGTTACGACGGTCACTACAGCGCTCAGCTTTCCATAGCCGAACACAAGCCGTACCGTTGGCTTTGTGATTCTAAAACAATAAGTATAAGATTAGTAAGTTTAAGGGAGCTAAATAAAATGGTCTTTTATCTAGATAGGATCAATTAACGTGGGACCTGAAGGCTTACCTTATCTTCAACCGTGGATCTACGCCTGGATATGATTATACGTTATGTGCTGGTGTGAGTGCCCACATAGCAAGCGATATGGAACGTGTTGCTCTGATGTCAATGACCTCACTACAGAGGATGCTGAAGATCAGGTTATGAAAAGGAGGAATGACAGAGCTGCTATCTTTGACCCCGAGCAGCGCCACCACGAGCGCGCGCAGCCGCAAGCGAGCGTCCTCAGCGTTCTCCACCATTACATATCTATTACACAGCTATCTAGCAGACGTTTCTAGATAGACTGTTGGTGTCGGACTGACCGTCTCGCGAAGCTGACGTTGTTGAGCCTCTGCACGACGTCGTCGTCCTCGAGCTCCAGCTCGACGGGCTGCGACGCGAGCGCGCACGCCGACATGGAGACCCCGAGCAGCGCCACCACCAGCGCGCGCAGCCGTAAGCGAGCGCTCTCAGAGCTCTCCACCATTACGTAGCTATTCTATAAATGGGATTAAGGATAGTTTTCAAGTTTTCATGCACAAAAGTCTGGGCCAAAAATCTTGTCAGTAGCCGAAAAAGCTGTTTTTCTGCCAGAGCTACGTGTAAGCGCCTTCCCATGGCCGAGCATGGCTCACTGCCGAGGAAAGTAAAAGTGGTGGAGCTTGCGATCCAGTACAGTGTGACCTTGGTTTTTGCGGATGCCGTGCAGCCCGCAATACGGGGTGAAATCACGCGATGGACTGCATGATGGCGGACTGCCGTGCACGCCCGTGGGGATACGCTTTATCTATGTAATTGACAAAGCTCGTGAGGTCTCCAGAGAATACACTGTGTGTGTCAACACAGCAAGGAACCCTCAAATCGATAAAGAGTCGGCGTAGTGCCTCTGATTCTCAGTTCTTCTGTTTCGCATGGGCTATGACGTATGCTTGTTTTCCAAAAATAATCGTAGCGTGGTCAGAAAGCAATCTAATTAAGATATGATGAATCTAGCATCTATTTGGCAGTCACACGTTGTTATACATATTAGTTACAATAGGTGTCGCAGATGTTTAAGAAGGGGTTTACTTTAAGTAATAAAAACCCTCTTTTAGATCTTTAGGCTGCCTAATACATGAAGATTTTCTACACTATGAACATGATTTTTTCATCCGCCGATTTTTTCATTTCAAAGTTCAATATCTTAAAAACGGATGAACTGATTTTGTTGAAACGTAGCTAATACATGAAGATTTTCTACACTATGAACATGATTTTTTCATCCGCCGATTTTTTCATTTCAAAGTTCAATATCTCAAAAACGGATGAACTGATTTTGTTGAAACGTAGCTAAGAACCGTATCGATCACGTCAGCTTTCAGACAAAAAAAACGCATTAAAATCGGTCCATTTGCTTAGGAGCTACGATGCCACAGACAGACACACGGACACGGCAAACTTATGAAACCCCTATTTTTGCGTGGGGGGTTAAAAATGTGCTCAAGCTACCTACCTAGATACAGTCAGCAGCAGAAGTAGCTTAGCGGGCCGGGTGTTCAAAATAACCTTCACACGCTCTTAATTTCTTAAGAATAACGTCGTGTGCAGGTCATTTTGAACACCCGGCCCGCTTAGCTACTTCTGCTGCTGACTGTACAAAGAGTAAACAATATCGGCAGTCTTACGTTTGCATTATTCTCGTGTTTCGCCCCAATTTGACTTAATAAAAGATTACTTTCAACTTCCATAATGACCCAATGGCATTGTAGCCAAATCTTATTTATTTTGTAAACATTGCAGCAATATTTGCCGCTTGTAAAACTATTAATTTAGTGTCACATTGTAGACGTCACTTGGTATGTTTGTTTGCCAGTTTCAAGCCAATTTGTCAATAGTGTTTTTTTTATTTATATTCTGGTTGGCCTATACTTTTATGAGCAGTACGCAAAATGAGGTTAAAGCCTAAGGCCCGCAGCAAATGTTCATTTATTCCGTTGTATGCCACTGGATCTGCCACCGATGGCACAAAACGGAAAAAAAACGTTTAGTTCCACTGTCACTTTTTAATAGGCTTAAGTTTACTCCAGTCCAGTATCAATATTTACCAAAGTAACAATAAATGAAATGATTCATATTTAAATTAAAAAGTTTTATTTTTCACAATCTACTAACGCACTGTTTCCAAAAAATGAACAAGACTTATATCCGTTTATTAATTGTAACTGAGCATCCATGATTTACCTTCTTTTAATTTTGTATTCATCGCTCGCGGTTTCATGACTAAAGCAGCTCACAGACTGGCGCGGCCTGGCCGCGGCGGTCAATAGTAAACTTGTCATTATTTATAAGTTATGAACATATTTGTTAAAACTAGCTGCCATCAATTGGGACAATGAATTATTATCGACAGAAATGAACAACTGTCAAAACACTTCTTCAAAACAATTTAGAATTCTTATATCTCTGTAAAATATTTATACATTACTTTCGCATTATACTCGCTGACAAATGTTAAACGTTAATCGAGTATTCATAACAATCTCCCTTTCATTTTATCTCAATTTATGTAAGTGTCGCTAATAATAAGTGGGATAGGTTTATCGCGGCATCGGCACAAACACCTTACAACTAACGAAAACATCAAAAACATCCGCCATTTTAACGCCAAATTATCTCCGTCCTTTTAAAAGACTAGTTTTAGGTCAAAGAAAAATAAGAAAATTATAAAGAGTCGAAAATAAATAGTAAGAAGTTGCATTAAGGGGAAAATAACAATTTCCGACTGTTTGCGTAGGTTACGACAATTAGACAGTATGATATCGTTAGATTAAGCTTATTGATTTTTTTATAGATGTAACAAATAAATACTTCAAAAATTAACCTAAGTTTTTTCTGTCCCAAAAGGAATTCCGTTTTCGTCCGAAAAAAAACAGGCTATAATTTATCCTGACGAAAAAGGAATCTGACGAATGTGTCCTAAATCTGTACACTGTACCTTGGTCCGGTAATATCGCCACCGAACAATCGAAAAATATTTTCCATAATCCGGCTGGCGAACAAATCCCCCATAATGTTCTCACAACCATAATGATCCGGTGGCACAAAAGTACACTGCCAAAATATACAATCGACATAACGTGTACCGTAAACCGGGGTTAATTTAGGAAAAAAGGGGGCTACTTTGATAATTTTGAATGTAGTATAAAAGCAGACCTATTTGAAATTAAGAAGATTTAATCGAGTATACATCAAGATAGAATACTAAAATGTCCACTGCCACAGTTCATTCACAAGTAAACACAATGATTTCGGAGAAAAACCTATTTGATCAAAGTCACCCCCCGAATCAAAGTAACCCCGGTCCACCTTAATGGTCAAATTGTCTCGAGGCCATATACAGGGCGTCCCACGGCTATGCCACATGGAAGGAAAGTACCTTGAATATTGTAGATGGAACATTTTACTGAAAGAAGACATTATTTTAATTAAAAAACGATTTAAACTGAATTCATAGATTTTTTTATAATTACATGGTTGAACCGGGTATCGAACCCGCTACACGAGAAAAAAAATAACCTGTAGCTTTATCATACCGATCGAAAGGCTTCATCATATAGATTATTTTTTGCTAAGTAACATTACAAGTGGTTAAGATTTTCCATGGTCCGGTTAACCGGACAGCTGAAAAAAAAATCTTTCCTTGGTGCGGTTAACCGTATCAAAGAAAAAATAAATTTTCCACAGTCCGGCTGGCCGGACTACACAACCGGACCACGGTTAAGAAGGGTTACGTGAGCCCTAAAGCCTAGAGGTAAAACAAGGAACATGTGGAATATTATATTTATTGACATAAATCTACACAAATCTATTAATGGAAGTTCAAATGAAGAATATAGTTTATCCAAAAATACCTTTAGCAGTAGCTGATATTGACACTATCACTACGCCGCTCAAATACAGCGGACAGAAAGAGCTATTGAAATACCTTTTTTTGATTGACACGAATGCATACCTTTGCATGTATGTATTAATTAAATCGTAGTAACTAAAACATACGGATAGCAATAATAAATTTAACAAACAAAATTATTAAAGTAAAAAAAACATGGGTAGTACCTATCTCTTTCAAAGTCTGTAAATATTGCAATACGCTTCGTTTTTATATGCGCCAGAACATTGAGTTATAAATGTGTCCTGAATTGCAAATTCGGGGCGCATTCTCTGGAATCCAGCGGCGATTAACATTCCTAAAAATGGATGCATCTTGTCGGTTGCAGCGATAAAGAGTCCATCTGAATGTAAGGCAAGTTTTGCTACACCCTTGTTCTTTTTCTTATCTGTATTATCCACCATTTCAGTCTTCGGGTTAAATCCAAAGCCAGAAATCACGAACGGAGGCCATAATGAGTCACTCAAAAGAAACTGGCCCAACTGATCACTTATTATTGAAAAGTCATAAAACACAACTGCTTGAGATCCTTCAGAGCCGTTGCTGCTCTTATTATGCCCAGTTGACACGAGTTTTGGTTCAGGTGTCCGATCCAATTTAGCGTCAGTAGATGTAAGATTTGACGGTACCAAGGTAGTTGGAAGGACTTCGCTTTTTAATATGTCGTTGGAGTTATTCTCTTTCATGGTATCGACTTTTTCATCCAGGGTTGCATTGACCACAGTGTTCAGCTGATTTTCAGTCGAGATATTTCCGTCAGTGCTGACAAGACTTGCTGATGTTACAATTTCATAAAAGTTATATCTGTTCCTCTTTGCTCTTTGAGTTCTTGTAACTGGCATATCATTTGAGCGCAATGTCTCCGATGTTTGTATCGGCAAACCAAATGAGAAAATGCTATTAAACATCGATATAGTATCATTCAATATCTGTTTTACACATTTTAAAGACTTATCTTCTTCTTCATCCATCGCTTGAAGCAAGAGATTGTAGTCTGTTACAGGCAGACCTTTGTCATGGTTCTTCATAATCTCATGGAGACGTCGTTCCAAGCGTTCAACATTACAGAAATTATTATTATAAGTTGTGAAGTCCATGCCAATACCACCATTTTGCCAAACGGCAAACGCCCTGGTATAAAATGTTAAGTATGATACCGGAATAGTTCTCCACTTGGATCTAAGTGGTGTCATTGCCATGTACTTATTCAAAGGCATAATAGTGATGTTAATATTGGGATGTCTCTTTTCCAACTCACTCTCTTCCTGCTTTAGAATCTCGCCTGTATTTGGATAACCAAGCAGTCTGTTCGACAATCTAGAATGCCTTGGAAGGTAATAAGTATTTCTCATAGCATCATCTACCAAGAAAAGTACATTGAAGCGTAGGTTCGGATATGTCAGGGCCATCAACGAGAGGAACGGCGAATACAGATCGAATGACAAATAACATCCTTTCTGAAAGATATGGTGCAAATATACGTTGCTGCCGGGCTTCCCATCATTGTATCTAAACAAGAGAGGCTGCCTTCTGTACGCTGCCATGCCTAATGCGTAGAATATCAGCAACGACATCCCCAGTAGAATAAATGTCATCCATGATATCGATATTAATTCTGAAAAGAGAAAATGAATATACCTTAATACGGAGAGTTGTTGCTTCCTATTTGACAGATTTATTTGCCAAACCCTTAGAGTATACATAACTGGATTAGCCTTTCAGTAACTTACCCCTCTGTAAAAAACCTTGCACAATGTGCAAAAATCATACAAAGACAAGACAATGCACAATCGATCACAAAATGGCCTCGCAAGAGAACACTAATCATAAAAATGCCCGCAAGTTGCTGTAAGCACTTGATATTATAAACGTTTAACCACTTCAAGCTTTTAATATATAATTGAGTTTCAATATCCTATTAAGATGCTCCCCCCCGCCCGCGCAAAATTCGGCAGACTTTTTTGTACGCAAATACGACATAAGGCTACTCCAGTTATGTATGCTCTAAGGCCTAATATTATGTTGTTCTAAACCAAAGGAAGAAAGCTGAGAGTAGAGAGGAATGGAAATTGCTCCACCGACAAGAGCTTATACCCAATCGTAGCTTGTGCCAAACCGCCAAAGCTTAGCTTGTGCCACTGACAAAAGCTTGTAACAAAAAAATGTGCCATTTAAACACAAACCGCCCTTTAAAAGCAGCCCTCAGAGACTCAGAGAGCCTGACCAATCCAATTGACCCAAACCAAACTTAACCCTCGTCGTAAAAATTGCCTATGTTCGAACTAAAATTCAAAGCAAGCAAGTGGCTATATTCACCAGTGGGCGTAGCATGGTTGCCATTTTATCTCTTATCGCTAATATTACCGTAATGAGGGATTCGAGTGTTTGCACCCAAGACGAAAATAATTTTGCTACCGAATGACACATAGGTACCTACTGCTTTTCACGCCTTCTATGATGAACATTGAAATCCCTCATTTGAGGACGACAATTGACTATTTTTTGTATAGCAGGATCAGGGAAGAAGTGCAACTTTGATCCTTCATTTGAGGGCAACAATTACTTTTCTGAATAGCAGGTGTGAAATGGATTTTTTCACTATAAGTACCTGAACGACGATGTTATTAGAGTAACTAAATTATATAGCTGTGGAAGTTTGTAATTTGCTTTAAGTTATTAAGTTAGTTAATTAATGTAGGTATACTATAGGCAGTAAGCAAGTAGTCTTGACTGAGACCATGGAGGACTTGAGTACCAGCTTGCTAAAGCCTTCGAGAGAGTTGGTCTAAGGATGTGTACATGGATAAGTCGAAGATCATGTCAAATGTCCATTTAGTACCAACTCCCACTTCAATCGGACACTTTACGCTCGAAGTTGTAGGGCAATGGAGACTTGCTTTGCTGAGAGTTTCTCTGCGTGATCGCATCAGAAATAAGGGTATCCGCAGCAGAACCCAAGGTAACCGATATAGCCCTCCGAATCGCTAAACTTAAGTGGCATTGGGCGGGGCACATTGCACGTAGAACCGATGGCCGTTGGGGCGGAAAGGTTTTCGACAGGTGACCACGTACCGGAAGGCGCAGCGAGCGTAGGTAGACCCCCACATGGTGGACTGATGGCTAGGTAAAGGTCACGGGAGTCCACTGTCCAGTACTAAATAATATAAACCCTTACCAGGCCATCTCTGTAGCCAAGGCTTCTTCGGCGCGCACGTAACACTCCATGTTCGAGGGGCTAGTCGTCGAACAACTTCATCGTTTCCAACATAAATTTTCAACAGTGAGCACTGCTCGTCTTTCTTGTCTTTAGGAGGCCGCCCCATCATGGATACTATGAAAAAATATTGCAACAGATATTATTTGTAGGCAAGAGTCTGTAATATTTTTGTGTACCTATAAGTTAATTACTGTAAGCAGCAAAAATAACCTGAACAGCGTCAGACTAAGTAAGTAGGTAGTGAATTTAAACTAAGTAAAAATGTAAATATGTGACTGAATCCGATTATATTTTCCTATGAATTATTTACATTTCTTATTAAAATTTACATTTCACTAGTGGTTGAAGCAGTTTCATTCCAAATCCTCAAGTACGGAAGTATACTTTTGATTAATACAAATTAATAAATACTCACTTCTAGTGCTTATATTGTCGTGATTTGCTTTTATTATGTTTATAATTAATTTAGTTCAGACAGACGCTTCAAGACACAGTCGCAATATATGCTGAAAATTTTCTTGTTTCAATTGGTTCGCATTATAAAATGTAGTTGACACATGTATATTTTTCCTGCCAGTCTTCAACAATAACGAACCTCCATGAACGTGTGTGTAAATAGCCAGTTTTTTTTACCCGAATGTCGAAGGGAAGGTAGCGTTTAGTATTAACTTAACGTAACGTCTACGTTACGTTAAGTTAATACTAAACGCTACCTTCCTGTTCCTGACTTTCCTTCCCTACGAAGGAAAGGAGAGCTATGTTTTTCGAGCGTATGTATGTATATATGTATGTAAGTATGTGTGTATCTATGTATGTAGGTATGTCTTATTCTTTGGCACGCCCTACAGCCTAAACCCTTTGATGGATTTCGACATATGAGGTGTCGTTGGATTCCTCTTAATCGTGGGACCGTGGGAGTGACATAGGAGTATTTGTAAGAAAAAAGGAGTTGGGTTTTTCGAAAATTCTTTTAATTTCAGTTGTTGTAGTTACATGTTTGTTACGCAATTAGGTACTCCGCCAATTATGAATTTATTTTAATAATTCTATTTGCGTTTGATAGGCCAATCTTCAGAGGTGGTCCAATATAATGCTCTTTGAAAAATCAACAAGAACAAAAATAATATAGTTAGACAGATGACGTTTTGGTTTGCGGTTCGCTTCAGCATTTAAAAATAAAAACTCAAACAGACTTTTAGACTACCAGACACTTTACATAACATGTTAAGTTTGTTATTTTTGGTTTCGGTGTATTTTGGGGTTTGAAGTTAACGTCCCTCAATTAATATAATTATAGGTACCTACGTTACGTACCTTACCTATACATCTATCGAGGTTCTAGGATTCGGATGTATAGTAATGAGATTAATCTGGATGACCCAGTTGGCCTACTGATAACGTGTTTGTTTACAATTTGTATGACGCCACCTTGACACACCTTTCATGCTAACTTGTAGTTTTTCATGCTTAATGCAATAACAAAATGCAATAACGTATGTACGTGAGACGAATGCATTGTTGAACAAACATAATTTATCGCAGAAAGTAAAAACGTGCCTTATTCGATAAATTGACTTACGTCTTCCAGCGAGGTGTTACTTATGAGTCGTCTTTACAAGTAGTGCGTGAATAAGTTAGGTGTAACATACTCCTATTACTCCTACGTTGGATTCCTTGTTGGTGATGTAGTGTGTTTTTGTTGTGACGTAATTTTGGAGTGCTCTTAAAATATACGAGGTATGGTTGTACGGTATAAGTACATTTTTAATGAAATATATTTACTGTCTGAAGTACATCTTGATATTTCCAAGGTGCAATCGCTTCCTGTTCATATATTATCATATCTATATATTCCCTAAAAGTGGGGAAGTACCTACCTAAGTACCTATTCATAAAATCTAATTTTTAACTTTTGTTTATTGGACTCATAAATGAGATTAGATTAGATTATTTATTTTTGATAAAAAAATTACATTACAAAATTCATTTTTTTTATCACGATCGTAAAAATTAATGAAAAATAAATATAAAATAATAGGACGATGTCAATAAATGTTTACCAAATACACATATATCCAATGGTCGTTTAAATGTTCAAAATCTCAGTCAAAGGTGGTGTCTTTCTAATGGGTTCTCGTTATAGATGCTCATCAAACTAATAAAGTCAGAACAATCATCATCATCATATCACCGAAGGATGTTCACTGCTGGACGTGCCTGCGCTGCCCGCATCCTGCGCACTCCCCAGGTGGACTGATAACCTGGTAAAGGGCGCGGGAGTCCGCTGATTGCGGGTGGCGCAGGACCGGTCACGACCATATTTTAACAAAATATGAAATTGATCGGTTTAATACATTTGGAAGAAGTGGCAAAGTACAAGTCATAGTGAGGTGAAAAGTATATTGGATATAGTTTCTAACTCCAGGCAGGCTTTGGAGACAACTTTTCAAACCCTATCGTGCTAAATCCTATCGAATCTATACTATCTCTGAACATAGGTAGATACAAAAAAGACCAGCAAATCGAATAGCACAGGAACTGGTTAAAATTGTTTTTTTCTTATTAAACTTTGCGCCAATGTCTACTTGAAGGTATGAAAACTTTTTTTTAATATAGATGATTTGACAACTCTTGACAACTAAATTTCAGTGACTCAAGACACAAAACACGTCTGGCACTCAAAAACTTAATTTGATTTAATAACAGTTTCGAAACCTATTTCAACTTTAATACGTGAATTGAACATCATAATATATTTAATTACAAGGTATTTTTCCTTCCTTCATTTAATCATGTAACTTTGTTGCGGCATGTCCAGTAGGTAGTATTTTCAGATGATGATGTTGATGATCATTAATTATGCATAGAACGGTGTTATTTTTATGGATTTGGACAAATTAAGGAGTGATTCCCATCTTCCAACCTAGCCATCCAATCCAGGTTGGATATTGGGAAATCATAGTGCCATCTTCCAACCTGCCTCGGGTTGGACAGTGGGAATATAATTGATTATTCAATTTTCTTCCCATCTTCCAACCTGTAGTGAATAGGGTACAGTCACAATTGTATGTTAATATTTTAAATATTTTTACTGTTTTTGTTGGTTACCATTTACCTAGTATTCATATTGATATATAATATTTTGCAGACCTTTACTAATAGTTGGTAGCTCAAAAAGTAATTTTTACCCTTTCACACCATTTGAAGATATACGAAAAGTACCTATAGTAGAATTGTAGAAATAAAGGATACGGTTTCAAGAGTTATTATTAGTAATTTTATTAATGTGATGTGTGTGTTATTTTAAGTGTAGAACTGATGTTTCAATTTAATAAATCTATTTTTTTTAAACCTTTCGTACTTTGAAAGGAATAAATATTATATGTAAGCAATCTGAAAACTTTTTTGTTTTTTTTTAGTGACTGTACGTACAGGTTGGAAGATGGGAAGAAAAATAGGTAATCCACTATACATCCTGAGGCAGGTTGGAAGATGGCACTAAAATTTCTCAATATCCAACCTAGGTTGGATAACTAGGTTGGAAGATGGGAATCACTCAAATAAAATTATGATGGTCATTGGCATTGGGCATAAATCTAAATAGGTTGTGGAGGATATGGCTTAAAAATAATGTACCTAAACCAAAGAAAATAAGCCGGAACCATTACTATATTGTATAAGGTACTTATTAGAAATCGTTTCAGTTTATTTTTGAGAGAGCCACTGTAGCCGACAGGCAAGGCACGCGACTTTCAATCTGGAAGTCGCAGGTTCGAACCCCGGCTCGTACCACTGGGTTTTTTTCCAAAAACTAATGTACGAAATATCATTTGATTTGATATTATCTATCAGTGGTTTTTTTTAAAAACGCTTTTGTAAAACTAGTGCATTCTCCGAATCTTGGGATTAAATGTCAATGCGGTCCCTGGGCTCGACTAGGGCACAACCGTGAAAAAAGCTACGAGGAGTATGATGACTTGTTAGAAATCATTTAGGTTAATTTTAATGGCTTTAAACTGCAAGCTATAAAAATATATTCATCATCATCATTGGTCTTATACATCTATGATAAGATGATTTAAACAGCGTCCATATTAGAGGTGCGGCACTTATGAGGCTTCTAGACGGGCTATATTTTTACGGAAATGTGTGGCCGGCAACTACGGGCGTCTTGCTCTTACTCCCATGATAGAACAAGATGCCCATAGTCGCCGGCGTCTAGAAGCCTCCTTACGTACGTGGCATGTAAGGCCGATACGGGAGCGACAGCCACGACCGCACAATTGGCAAGTAAATGTCCTGCACGGAGATGAAAGAGGAAGAGCAGCGCGTTGGTGTCTTAATTCGCGTCTATAGGATAAGAGATCAAACCATACATTATAATCCTGGTATTTCCAAGGTATCGGGACTTTCTTCTGTCTTCTGACCAGTTGTCCAGAATGTTAATCATATTATTAACCTACGGCATCAAATCGCACTGTGTAACCCTGTCATAAAGTGGCTGTCATATCCATTGGATTGATATGACCCGACCTTAACTTCCTCCTTTATTTGTTCGAAATAGTTTCCTCTTGGCCTTCCCCTACCTTTCGTTCCCTTCCATAATAGTCTTAAAAGGTAGTGTCTCAGGAGATGCCCTATCATTCCTTCTCTTCGTCTTTCTATTTCTGATATTATGGTTCTGTTTGAATTTGGTTTTCATTGTTTTTTTTTCAACACTTCCTCGTTTAATACCTTCTCTGTCCATTTTATACCCTTTATACCCTCCATTCTCCGCCAACAGCACATCTAGAAAGCGTCCAATCTGTCTCTGTATCTTTGTATCAGTTAATTGGTTATGCTGACATTAAATCTCCCGTGATGCCGTGTTCCATACACACAACCAATCATAATTGCGCAAGTTGTAAAGTCATGTCTGCAATAATAATAATAATTAGATAAATTAAATGAACTCTTTAAACACTACATTCAATTCGTGTTCAGCGCCTGGAACAATAGGCTTGTGACCTAAGATTTTTACGATGCTATTCGAACCAGTTTTTGGAGAGGAACAAATGTTTGTATTGGAGCAACTACAATTAAAGAACATAAATACCTACCCAAAACATTAAAGACAGGCCTCGCTGGCGGCAGCCAAAACGCTTCATACTGATTAACATAAAAGTATGACGTCACAGTTTGCTATTTGTACTTCGTTCGTTATATGGAAAATCAAATAAATTGCTGTTGCGATCGCGAAATACTGCGTTAAGGTCCATAGTTATCGTACAATTTTGTTAAGCGTTAGGATTCTATTGGAAGCTTTAAATTTACCCTTGGACAATAAAAAAATGCATATTTTTCTATGCTTTCATATCGTTTTACGTTATTAAATATATTTTTCACCTCAGCGGCTCGAACATGGCGGTTTTGCTGCTTGAAACCAGTGAGGAAAACGCAATTTTGCTGCGAGCGTGAAGAAAACTAACTTTTTAATTTTTCATAGCGTAGGTTAGTCGCAGGTCATCTTTTCATACTGCGGGGTGTAATACAAACTTGGAACATTTAAACTTCATTATCTCTGTCACTTTCACACCGTTACAAAAAGAGAGAGAGGATAAAATATGTCGATTCGTCATTCGAATTCGAAACCTTCGTAGTAGGCCCCCAAAAAGCGGGAACGAAAAACTCGTTCCGAAACAAAATAAAATTCGACTCGTGTTAAACTCGTATAAAAATATGAAACCTATATTAAATCTAATATTATTTTAATCATATTAGTATTTCATTATTCTTAAAATACAATGAAGAAATGCGATATTTATCGCGAACATTTATTATTATAAGTCTTTAGTTTTTTTATATGGTGAATGAATATAAATTTATGTACAGTTTCAGAACGCACTTTATATTCCTTAAAAAGTTAGCGCGATTGAACTTTATTGCGTTTTCTTGGAGATAAAACATAACTTAAACAAACACTAAAAACTGTACTAAATATGAGTGAATCAAGTGACGAAGCCGATGTTTTAACTCCTCAAGAGTTGAGAGATACCGCCAAAGAGGGCTGAACTGTGTTTTCTAAGTAAGTTCATCTTGGACATTGGACAATGTATCAGCAAAATGCATAAACAAACGGAAACGGACTTAGTTTTTTCTTAATGTCATGTAAAGTTAATGTTATGGGAGAGAGTAATTGTAGTTAATGTTTGTTATTTCATATGTATTTGTTGTTTGTTTTTAGGGTTCCGTACCTCGAAAGGAAAAAAACGGAACCCTTATAGGATCACTTTGTTGTCCGTCCGTTCGTCCGTCTGTCAAGACTCTTTTTCTCAGGAATGCGTGGAGGTATCAAGCTAAAATGTATATCAAATACTCAGGTCTACTGTCCCTTGGAGCTGTGAAAAATTCAAACTTCTAAGCCAACGCAATCAAAAGATACAGCCGTTTATGCCGCAAATTTCCGCAAATTTTCGAAACTCGCAAGGGAATCAAAACCTACAGGGTACTTCCCGTGAATTCAGAATCTTGAAATTTGGTAAGAAGCAACGTCTTATATTAGCACAGATATGGGAAAAATTGCGAAAACCGTAAATTTTTAGTTACATCATAAAATAAAAATATTTTTAATAATTTATATGCCTACAGATTTATACGGAACCCTCGGTGCGCGAGTCCGACTCGCACTTGGCCGGTTTTTTTACATAAAAATGATTTAATTGCTTCTATGTGGCGTTTTATTCCTTTGCGTTATATGTTCTCGCCGCTGAGGTGAAAAGTTGTATGTATCACACGAGAGCAAAGATATTTGCATCTCGTGTCTTTGAGTCCCTCGCTACGCTCAAGATTCTAATTTTGAATCACTCGCTACGCTCGTGATTCAACTATAGAATCTTTCGCTTGCTCGGGACTCAACATCAACACTCGCAGCAAAAATCTACTTTGCTCTCTTGTTGAACAAATAACTATTTCACCTCAGCGGCTCGAACATGGCGGTTTTGCTGCTTGAAACCAGTGAGGAAAATGCAATTTTGCTGCGAGCGTGAAGAAAACTAACTTTTTAATTTTTCATATCGTAGGTTAGTCGTAGGTCATCTTTTCATACTGCGGGGTGTAATACAAACTTGGAACATTTAAACTTGATTATCTCTGTCACTTTCACTCCGTTACAAAAAAAGAGAGAGATAAAATATGTCGATACGTCATTCAACTTCGAAACCTTCGTAGTAGGCCCCCAAAAACGGGAATGAAAAACTCGTTCCGAAACAAAATAAAATTCGACTCGTGTTAAACTCGTATAAAAATATAAAACCTATATTAAATCTAATATTATTTTAATCATATAAGTATTTCATTATTCTTAAAATACAATGAAGAAATGCGATATTTATCGCGAACATTTATTATTATAAGTCTTTAGTTTTTGTATATGGTGAAATAAATATAAATTTATATACAGTTTCAGAACGCACTTTATATTCTTTAAAAAGTTAGCGCGATTGAACTTTATTACGTTTTCTTGGAGATAAAACATAACTTAAACAAACACTAAAAGCTGTACTAAATATGAGTGAATCAAGTGACGAAGCCGATGTTTTAACTCCTCAAGAGTTGAGAGATACCGTCAAAGAGGGCTGAACTGTGTTTTCTAAGTAAGTTCATCTTGGACATTGGACGAGTATCAGCAAAATGCATAAACAAACGGAAACGGACTTAGTTTTTCCTTAATGTCATGTAATGTTAATGTTATGGGAGAGAGTAATTGTAGTTAATGTTTGTTATTTCATATTATTTGTTGTTTGTTTTTAGGGTTCCGTACCTCGAAAGGAAAAAACGGAACCCTTATAGGATCACTTTGTTGTCCGTCCGTCTGTCAAGACTCTTTTTCTCAGGAATGCGTAGAGGTATCAAGCTAAAATGTATGTCAAATACTCAGGTCTACTGTCTCTTGGAGCTGTGAAAAAATCAAACTTCTAAGCCAACGCAATCAAAAGATACAGCCGTTTATGCCGTAAATTTCCGCAAATTTTCGAAACTTGCAAGGGAATCAGAACCTCCTTACCGTGAATTCAGAATATTGAAAGTAAAGTAAGAAGCAACGTCTTATATTAGCACAGATAAAGGAAAAATTGCGAAATCAGTAAATTTTTATTAACATCATAAAATAAAAATATTTTTAGTAATTTATATACCTACGTTTTTACGGAACCCTCGGTGCGCGAGTCCGACTCGCACTTGGACGGTTTTTTTACATAAAAATGATTTAATTGCTTCTATGTGGCGTTTTATTCCTTTGCGTTATATGTTCTCGCCGCTGAGGTGAAAAGTTGTATGTATCACACGAGAGCAAAGATATTTGCATCTCGTGTCTTTGAGTCCCTCGCTACGCTCAAGATTCTAATTTTGAATCACTCGCTACGCTCGTGATTCAACTATAGAATCTTTCGCTTGCTCGGGACTCAACATCAACACTCGCAGCAAAAATCTACTTTGCTCTCTTGTTGAACAAATAACTATTGTAATTTATAATTTATTTCAATAATTTGATGGTTTACTATCCATTTAGCAACACTACATTATCAATTTTAACATGAGGTCACTACTATAGGTGACTCCTATCATAGGAGTCACAGCAGCAAACCTGCAAAGGAGTTACTCTTGCTTTCAAAAGTAAGATTTATATTCGCTCTCTAGCTTTTGATGACAGTTGAACACATAAATAACTGTAGTAGTAATATTAACGGCCTGTGAGTAACGGTTTGATGGTCAAAAGGTTAAAACTAATGAAAAACAAAATACAATTGCCGACCGATCATACTATGGAATACTATGTAAATGAAGCCTGTATTGTTGCAGTGTTATTGTTTCTTCATTATTAGTAATTTTCTGCATCTTTAGAATTTGTAGCTATTTTCTGAATGGGAATGACAACATACTACACCCTTGAGTGTTCTTGGCGCGTTAATATGGATGTTGACTGATAAGGGCCATTTACATGGCCTGCTGCATGGGGCTGCGGGCTACAAATAGTCCAGGCAATGAACTGACAACTTGTATGGAAAAAATGACATATTCGGAAATCATTTATAATAGCTAATTTTTTTAATGTAACGGATATATTATCAATTGAATTGTTACCTAGAGGCAAAATCCAACAAAAAATCAGACATCAAAAAAATCAATATTTAATTAGCTCCTAAAAAGTCCGGATAAATATTAATATTTTTTTTAATCTTTATTTAGGTTCATTTACATTTGCTTTAAAATATTCAATATAAATAAAATAAAAAAGACAATGAATGTTTAATTTAAATCTATATAATTACTTCCGGGTGGAAAGTTTCTTGAATAAAGCATCTTAGAATAATGTTTTAGAATGAAATAAACAAAGAAACGCTATTATGAATTAATGTTTTTCGAAACCGTATTTTGCCTCGGCTAAAATACGCCGAATAGGGTTGAGGACTCTAATTTTATTATTACTCCAAAAGAAAGAAGGCAAAAAAATATGCCTAATGACGACAATCCTATTCAAATATCTAAAAAATTACGAAGATATAGGTAGCCGTTTTGATATTGCTTGATAGAGAGAGAAAACGCTCGAGAGTTAAATGACAAACGTTTCATGTGAAGGTGCGTTTTGCGAAAAAGGGACAGAGTATACCCCCTCTTAAAACTTTAGACACTTATAACTTTGTGATTATTTATTGTCTTGTGTTACTTTTTCGAGAATATTCAACATTATTGAATACTTTATTTTGGTGTCACCATCCCTATTCAATGAAACCCTGCATTGTAATAAAACTCGCATGTGAGTTGTTGCACCACATACTAAATGGCCATTTAGTCAAGTCAGGGCTTTTTTTTATAAAACGTCAATAACGCTCTGTTAGTTTAAGAAGTTCGTAGGAAAATATGAACATCACGTCACGTTACGATTTTCTATGGTCAAATAGCGTCCATTTTTTGATCTTTATGTATTTCAAATCCTTACATAATACTAATAAGTAAGGATTTTAAATACAATATCAAAAATAATTTGTTGTTTCGAGTATTTCAGTGTTTTGTTGTGTTTGTCGTTTTTACTGTTCTCAGCTACTATTTATATCATAGTATTTTATTTTGAATTTCACAGAAGCATCAATGGCTAGTGATGAGTGACACATTCAGAGAGCACCGACCGCTGCTGCGCGAAGACATCTCAGACGAGGAGTCCCAAAGCTTCACTCCGCCCCTCCGACGGCATATGGGCTATAAGGGCAAAGCGAGGAACACTGTGAAGGGAGCAGCGGCTATAATTAAAAATTGGCCAGGTACGCCCCTTTAAAAACCTGGCTTTGAAATAAAAAAAGTTGTGGTACCATTTATCGAGTAGTTACTATTGATTTCGTAAAAGAAGAAAAGTGTTCATGTGTGAGACTTTTTTGTATAGGTAATTATTTTATATGGCCGATCACACAGTGAAATGAAACCCAGAAAATAGTATGGGAATTAAGAAAACTTTTTTTCTCGGATGATAATATTTCAAGTTGTGCTAAATTAAAACGAACGCTCTCTTTACTGCTATTTAAATAAGTTTTCACCTCACTAGCTTGGAAATACCTTTTTTATTCTTTAAAAACAGGTGGTTCAACCCTAGAATCCATTCACTGGCTCGTGTTTCAATTCCACACTCGCGGTTAAAATATAACTTTGCACCCTTGTGTAACAAATAACTATTTATATAGCAAATTGAACAGGTACATTACCTGCGACACGCGAAATATTTCTAATGTCGCTATTGTATTGCTGTCTAGTTCCAATACTTCAGTTTGTCAGTGTGTCAGTTGTTTAAAAGCATGTTTAATGTTGATTTTTATTTATTTTTCCTATAGCATGTCAAGCCAAGTAACGTCTAATAGTGAAGATGACTTCGACTCCCGAAATCCCCTTTAAGTTATATTTTGGGGCAAGTAAACTCACTTTTCGACACACACTTGTTGATGGGATAGGTCCCATTGTAATAATAATAAGGCAAAAAATTCTAGAGCGGTTGTTGCACCAAAATACTAATCATGACAATTTGTGGCTTGAGTCAATAATTTTTTTCTTATCCCTTAGTTTTTTCTTTATTACCAGTTACCACAACACGTGGATTTTATAAAATCTATAAGTTCTAATAGCCTGATAAATGTTCTATTTGAATATATACATATATATGTTGCATCTCGCGAAAAACTTATTCTAGCAGAAAACATGGTTTTTACAGGGGCCAAACCACTATTTTCATACAAATCAGAGGACATTTTACATCCGCTGGGCAGCCGGTGAAATTGATGGCAAATGAATATTTTTAATACAGTTGTCATGTAGTCACGCTATAATTAATTTAGTAAGGAATGCAACAACACTTAACAACAGCAGACATCGTATTTTCTTGTAATCTCCCTTTAAACAGCAAGTAGTAGAAACGGGGAGAATACTAAAAAAAGTAGCCGCCTACTTTCCAAATGCTCTTTAGGTGTTTTGAAATATTTTTTGAGTCGTTTCAGTTATACCTATTGTTGTTATAGAAATGATAGTAATCAAATTTCTATTTGATTACTATCATTATACAATTTATTTATTTATTGAACTCAAAAAAACTCAAAATAACTATAGGTACATATGTATTTTAATTCGCCAAACTGTATTCACAGTTTGTTTGCTAGTGATTAAAAGTTGGACATGACAACTATTAACAGACAGAGGCACTTGGAAACCACACTGTCGCTACTAGCTATGTGTAATGTGCTATGTGCCCCTATTTCACCAAATCGACAATTGTCGCCTGACAATGACAATTCGACTTACATGGCTGCGTCGACATGTTAAGGTGGTTGCTGGACAGCTTGGTTGGGTTCAATACCCAGCAATGTACGTGGAATTGTCATTGTCAGGTGACAATTGTCAAGATGGTGAAATAGGGCCCTGCTAGGTAGTTAGTTAGTTAGTTTTACTGGGCATTTTCCGCAAGTCGACATCCAATGTGCCTATTTTGCGTGAAACGGCAGGGTGGCGCTACTCTAACCACCCCAGCTCTAATAAAAAGTTTAAGAGTGCCTTGGTATTACTAACTGCGTGTATCCGGAGACCCTAGGTGCTTTTTCCTGTATACTTCTCCCTGCTTACAGTCCAGTAGAATGTGTTTAGTCGTTTCTTCTGCCTCCATGCACGCTCTGCACATGGGGCTGTCTGTGATACCTAAATTATAGAGGTGTCTGTTCAAGGTGTTGTGTCCGGTTATCATTCCCACTATCTTGCGTAGTTGGTTTCTGTGGGTGTAGGGCCCTGCTAATATAATGTTTGTTTTTATTACAGATTACTGGTCATCATCCATAACGTACTGGTGGATAGGCATAGGTATGTTTGCCTTAATGACTTTCATAGTTTATAATAGCGTAGTAGCGTACTCTTTGCTTCCTGCCGCCGATTCATCACCAATTCCGCAATACTTCATCGAAAAAACAATGTCTTTACCTGACATTTTTATGCATATTCTAGTGAATAATGAAAAGGAAGCAGATTTAAATAAATATTTACCATATGTACAAATTTTTGCCGATAAATATTTGCAATATAAATTTAATTTAATCATCATACTAAATGATACGGGTAGAAACGAACAAGCAATACACCAGTCTCAAATAAATAATGAAGATGCTATGAATTCTCTGTGGACTGAAAATCGTGTCCACGAAACAAATGGTTTTCCTATTAGCAAGTCAAAATCTAATATAAATATACAATATGTCAATCTATCAAATTACTTGGAAGAATCGCCTCTACGACAATTTTGGAAGCAGTTGCCGTACCAATTGATTGAATTTTTAGTACGAGCTGTATCAATATGGGATAAAGGAGGAGTTGCTTTTAGTCCAATTATATTAACCCCAAGATCTCCAGATGCCATTTATATAGAGAAGTTGTACAGTCTCCTTTCATCATATTCAGAAAATAAGAAGCTAAACATAGCTACGGATACATATAAGACCAAAGATAGAGACAAAAACAGAATAATAAACAATCATAAACGTAAACACAAAAAGAAGATTAATAATATTCGTGATGTCATAGATGCTCTAGAGATGGATAAATCAGATTATGAAAAAGTACCTGAAGTTTTAACTGAAGCTGAAAACAAGCAAGAAATGACCAGATTGGAAATACGACCATTACAGACTGACAAAGCTGTTGCAAATAATAGTGACAATTTGAATGTAACTGGCAAATTGGTGAAGGAGCATATTCACAAACATTCGAATAGTATCAAAAACAATCGATCAGAAATATTGAAATATAAGATGCCTTCATATTTGGATTTCTTATTTCATGATAAACCAAACACGACATCGCAAGAAGATTCTACTGACAGCAACTCTATAAAAAGAACTTCAAGAGCTGTAGCCGTTGTATCAAATCAGGAAAATATCATTACAGATAAGGTAATTCAACCCATGATAATTTCAGCACCTACAAATTTTGAAAAGGCACATCCTAAAATTGAAGAAAATGCTCTAAGGAATATTGAAAATGTAGATAACTTGACGATTGACTTAAAAGGTAATATATTAGCTACTAAAAGTCCCTGTCACGCATTCTTAGGGAGTATGTTCAGTAATGTAAAACATCGATCAAAAGATGATTCGCTTAAAGATTTTATTATCGCTGAGTTATCACTGTTTTGTAATGGACTTTTATCGACATGTAAAGGTATTGACGTTATTTTATTATAGATAGTGTTTATAATTTATCGTTCTTTTAATTTAGGTTATTATATTGTGACTAATTTAATAATAATGTTAATAAAATGAAACTCAAAATCAATTACAATCGTTTATTTGCTTTTAAAAACAAGTCGTGCTCAAAATACTGTTACTTATAAGCTTATAACAACATCTTGATCACAAGTTCACCTTCATCTTAAAATTATGGCAGCAAAATATGTTGAACATCAAAATGATTCGTTTATTTTTTATGAGACTAGATACTTAAAACCGAACAAGATTACTGAAGTGGCAAAACATTCAAGCTATGAATGAAAAATATTATATTACGTACGGATAACAACTTTAACTGTTGAGCCAGCTTGAAACCCTGTCAGCATAACAACGTTAGATCACAACACGTAATTTATTTTAACGTGAGTTGTAATTATTGTTATGACAGGATTCCATGCTGCCTTAATGCGGCGATTACACTGCTTCGGACGCCTAATGCGAGCAATGGTTGCCGAACTTGTTTCAAATTACTTCTGACAACCACTATCAACTTGACATTACTCAATCCGCCGTTATAGGGGGAGGGTGTAAAGCCAGTGACAACCATCGATCCAGTGGTACCTGACTCCATTCTCAAGACCACATTTTGCCGATGCACGACTGGGTGTGGGGTGCGATGCGGCTGCCGTAAAGCAGGAATTACGGTGTAGGTATGCTCCGACTCCTGCACTAACGGAGCCCCCATCGAATTTAGATTTAGAAGATAATTTTTGATACACGCCTACTTATAAAATAGTTTTTTTTATATTGTCCATCTTCCATCCATTTCTCCTTAAATATTGATCCGAAAAGTGTAAAAAATCTGTTTTTGAGAGAACTTTATGTAGATTACTTAATTATAAGAATATTTTTTGCTATGGGCCACCGTTTACGAGTTATTTACGTAAAACTAATAAAAGGAACCTTTACCCATGTAAATATGGCGACCAACTTAATGTAATTGCCGCTTAAAAATTTAAAGTTGTTGACTGTACCTAAGTACACAATTCACTTAATACTACATATATACACAATTTAAAATGTTAAAATAAGTCATTATTATAAGAATATTGCACAAATGCAAATAAACAAGGTAGATTAATTTGTTTTTTGTTTCTTTTCCTACATTTCATTTCACTTTCTCAATTATGTTGCAACATTGTTCCTTTCAATTGGTATTTCCCATCTCCCTCTCCAGTCGTTCGAGGTCATTTTACAATCTTTTACTTTAAACTTCGGTTCACATCTTCTACTTATAGACCAATAGACATAGCCATCGGGGCATTGGTTAACGTAACCTCTCAATTTGCCGTATTTCGTTCTATCACATTTTAAGAAAGCCGGAGAGCACTCGCTTTTCTCGAATGGGAAGTGGCCCGTAGATGAACAAGCAAGACTGTCTTTGCTGGCAACAATCTGTAACATACAAATTAAAATTAGGTATAAGAAGTACCTTATGTAATACATTTATGCTAATCGTTTTTATCTTAATTTCCCTGAAAGGTAATCAGTAAACTCACCACTTCTTTGTAATTGACGCCTAAACGTTTAACTCTTCGCCTCTCAGCTTTCTCCCCGTCACATTTTTTATCAGCTTTATCTTCTTCAACACATTGAGTTTTACTCTCATCGTAAATTGTGTTATTGGGACATTTAAACACAGCTATATCAAGGTCATGGCTATCATTATCTTCGGTGCACTGGTAGAACATATTGCAGTACCTTGGATGTCGTCTAAATGAAGTTGGGCAAACATATAGGTATTGATCGTCCTCAGTTTCTGGGCAATCTTTTGAGCCCGATGAACTGCTGTCTGTCGTAGATTCCTGGTTACCTTCTGTAGTAGTACCATCAGAACTTTGTTCGGTAGTGGAAGAGCTTGGCTGTTCAGTTGTAGAAGAATCTGTTGTTTCAATGGCTTGTTCAGTCGTGCTCGATTCTTGGGTTGTTGATTCTTCCGTAGTTGATGATTGTTCTGTAGAACTTTCAGTCGTTTCTTGCGTAGTTTGTTCGGTTGTAGTTGTGTCTTGTTGAGTAGTAGATTGTTGTGTTGTTGATTCCTCAGTAGTAGTAGTAGATTGTGTGGTACTAGACTGCTCTGTTGTAGATTGCTCTGTAGTACTTGATTGTTCAGTGGTGCTGCTCTCAGTAGTAGACTGCTCTGTAGTACTCGTCTGTTCAGTGGTTTGTTCTGTTGTACTAGATTGTTGTGTAGTACTTTGTTCAGTTGTGGTCGATTTTTCAGTTGTACTTTGTTCTGTGGTACTAGATTGCTGAGTAGTACTTTGTTCTGTGGTACTAGATTGCTGAGTAGTACTTTGTTCGGTACTAGATTGTTGAGTTGTACTTTTTTCCGTCGTTGTAGATTTTTGGGTAGTACTTTGCTCAGTTGTACTTTGTTCACTTGTTGTTTCTTGGGTAGTTGATGATTCAGTTGTAGACGATTGAGTAGTCGATTCTTCAGTTGTAGATGATTCCTGAGTAGATGATTCAGCGGTTGTCGTTGTTGTTGTAGTAGATTCATCAGTATTTTGATCTTGACTCTGAGTCCCAGAACAATCACGAGGAGGGTAAACGGAATCTTCGTGATTACATGTTTCAAGTTCTGGATCCCATATCGTACCTTCTCCACAGTCAAAGTGATAAACTGAAAACCTTTGACCATTATTGTCCCAGTCTACACATCTATAAAATTTCTTACAGTTATCGGGATCAGCGTAAAAACCTGCTTTAGTGCAGTTGACTTGTTTATTTTGCTGTGGTTTTTGCGTTGAACCTTGGGAACAGTCTGAAGAATCTTGGCCTTCAGTAGTTGTTGTTGAAGATGAAGATGAACTGGAGCTCGTCGATGACGTTTCCGAACTTGTTGACGATGTATCACTTGACGATTCAGTAGTTGTTGAGGAAGAAGTCGTATTTTTATTACAAGATGGATTTTGAACATCACCTGGATGATTGCACGTTTGTATATCTTGATCCCAAATCGTGCCATCACCGCAAGTGAAATCGTATTTTGTTAAACCACTATTTCCATTGTCGACGCATCTATAAAACTTTTGGCAATCGTTGCTATCGCCATAATAGCCTTCTTGTTCACATTTATCTTTACTAGTTGGTTGATTATTTTCATGCGATGATTCAGTTGTTGATGTTTTAGTTGTGCTGCTTGTTTCTGTGGTTTGAGAAGAATTTTCATCAGTAGGTTTTGGTTCTGACTGATTTTCTTCTTCTCGACCACGACAGTTCTTCACTTCATTTTCATGGTTACATGCTTGAATATTTGCATCCCATGCAGTGCCTTCGCCACAAGTAAAATCATATTTGGTGTACCCTTTTTGCCCATTATCAACACAGCGATAGAACTTTCTACAATCATTGTTATTAGGATGGAATCCTTCGGATTTGCATTCTTTTGATGATGTAGTAGTTGTTGAATTATTAGAACAATCATCAGTAGAAATTTCATTGTTTTCTGACTCTGGAGTAGACTGTGACGTAGTGGAGGAGGCTTTTGTGGTAGGCTGATCGGTTTGACCGTTTTGCAAACTAGAAGTGGTTGAAACGGTACCTTGAGAACTACAATTAGAATTGTCGTTATCGTGATCACATGCCTGTATTTCTTGTACCCAAATTGTACCCTCTCCACAACTGAAATCGTATTTTGTAAAGCCCCCCTTATCATTGCTCACACACCGGTAGAATTTCTTACAGTCATTTGAATTAGCATAAAAACCTTCCGATTTACATTGATCATTGCTATTAGATTGACCATTATTTCCAGTATTTGGCCGTTTAGTCGTTGATGTTGTTGAATCACTGGAAACTCCACTTTGTGTAGTGGTTCCTGAATCGGATTCAGTATTTTCAGAAGTATTTGTTTCTGAAGTTTCTGCGCATTTGTTTTGATTAGATTCGTGATTACATGTTTGTGACTGTTGGTCCCAAATTGTACCATCACCACAAGTAAAATCATATTTTGTGTAGCCTTCCTTTCCATTATCAACACAACGATAAAACTTCTTGCAATTAGCTGAATTTGCAAAGAATCCTTCAGATTCGCATTTGTCATTAGATGAACTTTGATGCTGATCAGTTTTATCTGTAGTCGTTGATGTACTTGGCTGAGATGTACTACTGCTCTGCTCTGCATTCTCGTTGTTTTCTGGCACTATTTGCTGTTGTGTTGTTTCTTCATAAACGGGAGCACTGCATCCCTTTTTAACAGAACTTTCATGGTTGCACGCTTCAATCTCTGGATCCCATATGGTGCCTTCTCCGCAAGTAAAATCATACTTAGTAAAGCCACCATGTTGATTTTCTACACATCTGTAAAACTTTTTGCAATTTTTAGTATCGCCAAAGAATCCTTCTTTTGAACAAGAGTCTTCGTCGTTTGTCGGTTTGACTGAAGATAATCCGACAAACGGTTCTTGAGAAGATGCAGGTTCAGTAGTTTCCTGATTATTTTCATCAGTATCATTGGCAGATGTTTGTGCATTAGAAGATGATTGAGTTATGCCGTCGTAAGATTCTTGGGTTTCGCTTGCCCTGCATTGATTGTCTTTTGATGGATGGTTGCACGCCTCAATACTTTGATCCCAAGCAGTTCCCTCGCCACAAGAAAATTCATAACGAGTAAGACCACCTTTCCCATCGTCAACACATCTGTAAAACTTTTTACAGTCATTTTCGTCACCCATAAATCCACTAGATGTGCAAATATTTGATGACGATGGTCTCGTCGAAGTTGATGTCGTTATAGTAGTCGTACTAGAGGTTGTAGATTGTGTTGTTTTGTCAACGTTGTTATCGCTCTCTATTGGACGTTCACTTTGATTTTCTGCGTCTTGCTGCATATTGCTAGCTGATGTAGTTGTATCTGGAGTATTTTTATCTGGTGTTCCTTTACCACATTTTTCTACAGCCCAAACATGATTGCAAGCTTCCAAATTAGGATCCCATACCGTACCTTCACCACAAGAAAACTCGTATCGAGTGAAACCACCATTACCACTATCGACACATCTGTAAAATTTCTTACAATCTCCCGAGTCACCCATAAATCCACTGGAAGTACAAACATTTTCACCGGATGCACTGGTTGAGCTTGAGACATCGTCGTGCTGAATAGCTTGCGTAGTTTTGCTAGAATCTGTAGTGGTTGACGGTTTATAGTGGTTCACTGTAGTTGTTTGAGATGGTTGTTGATTTTGATTACCATACCCGACGTCTTCATCTTCTTCGGGAACGGTTTCTACTGTGGTAGATTTACTTGTTGTCGTTGTGGTTTTGCTATCTTGTTCCATTGTTTCCGACGGTGCTTTATATTTACAGTTTTTTACAGCCCAAGCATGGTTGCATGCTCCCGCGTTAGGATCCCATACTGTGCCTTCTCCACAAGTAAATTCGTATTTTATATAACTACCTTTTCCGTTGTCTACACATCTGTAGAACTTTTTACAATCTTTTGAGTCTCCCATGAAGCCGCTTTCAGTGCATTCATTATTTTCGTTTCCATTTATAGGTTTCTCATTATTTGGATGCTGTGTTCCTTCATCATGTTGAGAATCACTAGTTTGATCAGTATCTGTTTCATGTATTTGTGTTTGACTTTGACTAGACTGTTTTGAATGATCTATTTGTAATTGAGTTTGGGAACCTTTGTTACCATGACTGACTTGCGTTTGGCTCTGACTTACTGCAGAGTCATGTGATATTTGAGTTTGGTTTTGTTTTCCGTTGGAACTTGGTTTATCCTTTATTCTATGACCATAGTTTATTTGTGTTTGATTCTGTATGACGGATCCTTTGCTTATTTGTGTCTGTACTTGATTTACTTTTGCTCCATAGCTTATTTGCAATTGTGATTGAATAGTTTGTTTAGAGTTCAATTCGTTGTCTTCAGTTGTAGAAGGAGATTCATTGTTTCTATTCTCATCTTCTGGACCACCGCGGCCGCATCTTCTCTTTTTAACTGCCCATGCATGATTACAAACTTGTGCTTCGTCATCCCAAATAGTTAATTCACTACATGAAAACTCATATCTAATGTAGCCGCCTCGTCCGTTTCCAACACATCTGTAAAATTTTCGACAATTTTCGCTGTCACCCATAAAACCATCAGAAGTGCAAGGTTCGCCACTTTGGGGATTCGGTTGACGAGGTATAGGGGATCTTGTTGCTCTAAGATGCTCCTTAGCTGTGGTTATCCATGTATAGGTACTAGACGCACTTGGTGTACTTTTATATTCAGCTGGAGGCCAAAGCTTTTGGGTCGATTGGGTTGAACTCGCGGTTTTGGTCGCTGGCTCAGTGTATAACACTTCTTTTGTAGTAATTGGTGATGGTATTTCTTGACGTGACCCGTCTATTTCGTTTTCGTTGACTGATTCACTGGACAAAACTGTGTGATTACGAGTACCGCCACAATTGCTCCTTTTCGTACTTTTTGGATGGTTACATATCTCTGTGTCAGGATCATATACAGTGCCCGGTCCGCATTGATACTGAAACAAATATAATAATTAAGAAAATAAATAAAACACATATCACGTTACACCATGATATTAAAAAAAACACATCTGTTCGGTATTTGGTCTGACTGTGTGCATGTAATGAAATATGACAAATTTAAATTTAATGAAATCATGAAAATCATCGCGAAGAATAGATTCGAGTAAATAGTAGCGAATTCTCGTCAAAAGTATTAAAGTTGGCAATAAATATTTCTCTAATTGTTTATATTCGAATGGCTTGCTTGTTATATAGGTACTTACTCTAAAAACAGTAAATTTATTGTTTGGCCCTTTCACGCATCTGTAGAATACAGCACAGTCTACGGGATCGGCTTGGAAGCCTTCACCAGAACACAAAATCGGTTCTGGTTTAATTCCAGAATACAACTTTACTATGCGCCCGCTTACTCGTGGATGACGTAACTCCTCCGATATTGAAACTGAAAAATATGAATGTTTATTTTATTTACACTTATTCAAATACAGACAGCAATTAAAATTGCAAACAAAAGCAAACGAAGTAATACATACCATTATGTGTATGTGTTGTCCTGATGTATAGACCCAGCAACAGAAGAGGTAAGAATGTTTTGATACCAGGGTTTGTTTCCATCTTGTTTCTTAAAAATACATTGTTTTTTCAACACGTGCTAACCTGTAACAAGTTATAGATACAGTTATGTTGTATTCTAGCAAATTAAGCCAGTATAGAACAAGTAGGGACGGTATTTGCTATAAGTAGGTACGGTCGACGCCAAAAATACGTTTACACTATTCGCCTTATTGCAATGGAATAAGGTGCCAAAGCGTAAACGTATTTTTGGCGTCGACTGTACTAATCGATAATGCTTTCTACTAATATTATAAACAGGTAGGGTGTAACTTTGTATAAGTTTGTATGTAGGGGATTTACGGAACAACGCATCCTAATTTTTTTTTCAACTTAACAGAGAATAGGTCTATTCAGGGTGGACATAAATATATATTTTATCCCGCGGCACCACCTGCGTTCTTTGTAAAGCCTGCAACACACTGACACGGCCTGCGGTGGCGATCAATAGTAAAGAGCGTAGCCGTGTTTTCATATAGATTCGGCCCTTTCACGAAGTGGTTTCTGTATTTTTTTCAATAAGAGCTCTTATGACAAATATTGTTTTCTGTAAGTTTCAGCTTCCTATCTTTGTTATTGTCAAAGATATGATTTTTTGAAAATGTCTAAAAAAATCCGAATTTTGCCTCATAGGCTAATGCGATTCACGTGAATTTTTGGAACAGTGATAAACATATAATGACTCACGTATTCCTAAAACAATATTGAATACTGCCAAAAAAAATCTCGCATAAATGTAAGAAATAAAACTTCAGATTTTTTTTTCTTGCTTTCTAGAAGAGCGACACCTACAGTTCTTCATTAGGTAATTGCTTATATAAAGGTGTACCATATATATTTTTTTCAAAATAATCCGGTCAGTACTTCATACTAGAAAATACAAATATAAAGGATGAGGTATACCCATACCAGAACTTTGTATCGAGACCAAATTGCTCATTGCCTTCATCATGCGCTGGGTCTCAAAATGTATGGGAAAACTTAAATCCGACTCGCGCTTGACCATAATTCTAATTGATATTATTTAACTATTTAATAGTTTGGGTCTAATCTTTGGGTCTCGCCGGAAGATCAGCGCCGGCTCTTGAGTCGGCATTATGCTGAGGCGAGACCTTTTCGTGACATTTGTGTTAATTTTGTTTTGTTTTATTTTAATTTTACTTTTTTTAACTGTCATGAATAAATGTTTTTCTTCTTTTTCTTCTTCTTCTAATAGGCTATAATTTACGACCCATGAGATTTTTTTATCGAGTTCTACGCGGACAAGTCGCGGGCAGAAGCTAGTATTGATATAAAAATAAGATCGGGGTCAAATGATTTTGTAATTATAATTGTAAAGTGGTTAGGGACAGTGTAAAGAAATATAAGTTAAATATATATAACTTGCGTGTCTCTATCTGTCAAAACCAAAATGACAAGGATAAACATCGCGGATGAAATTCCGGCTCTGGATAGTACAGTGGTACCGACTTTAAAATAGTTACAATTAAATAGCATCTCCGTGAGTATACATAATACACATAAAGATATTACACGTTTGTTGCAACACGCCCCCCATTTTAATCACGTCTCTATTTCAAGTCACCCGTATTATAAGTCCACGATCTTGGCAGACTTCGCTAAAGCTGTACTTTTCAACGTGATAAGACTGATAAGACTTAAGAAATGGTTAGTTGTAATCTATATTTGGAAAATTGAAATAAATAAAATAAAATAAAAATCATTTATTTCGGACAACAAAAATCCACATAAGGTTAGGTTAGCCAAGAAAAGCTAGGATCCTATTAAGATGGAACGACAGCGTGAACTTTCCATACGAACGTTTTTCGGACTACATAGGTTGATTACAAAACAATTTTAGGTTATTACTCGTATTGCTTGATCTACTCAATCATCATTATATCAGCCTAATCATAGGGTGTATATGTTCCACCGTAGGCACTCTAGGGATGTTGATGCTGCCCATCCCCCGGTGGCCTTGGTCGTAGACTCAGGACAAACCCGGGTCAGCCATTAATATACTTTTTAGGGTTCCGTAGCCAAAATGGCAAAAACGGAACCCTTATAGTTTCGTCATGTCCGTCTGTCCGTCTGTCCGTCTGTCCGTCTGTCCGTATGTCACAGGCATTTTACTCAAAAACTATAAGGTGTATTTGAATAAAATTTTGAGGATAGGTGTATTTTGTTAGCCGCTACATAGTTTTGTAATTAAAATGACAAAAAAAAATTTTTTTAGGGGTGCACTCCATACATAAAACTAAAAGTCAATTTTTTTTTCATTGTGACCCCCCGTGTGGCATCAATCGATAGGCCTTTCAAAATAAATATAAGGTTTCTTAGCATTTTTTTTTATTAAGTGAATAGGGTCGGAGATAATCGCCCCGAAAGTCACTAAAATTCTGTCCCCCCCCTCTGATTTTTGATCGGTGTATTTTAAAAATATGAAAAAATTCATGGACATAGGGCTTATTAATTTCATTCACCGAAAATTGTTTTGAACAAGATCGGTTCAGAGGTTTTCGAGATATTGCTGAAAAACTGCCTTCCTCAAAGAAAAGGACGTAAGTGCCGTAAAATTTCTGTGACGATACGATCTTTTTAATAGGCACGGAACCCTTCGTTTTGCGTGGTCCGACACGCACTAGGCCGGTTTTTTACACACATATTACTCGTATAAAGCGGCTAAAATGCGTTTAGAAACTGGCAGTGTAATCATGTGCCCAGCATTATATCAATACCTATAAAATTTATAAAAAGAATTAAACTGTCTCTGGCCGTAGGTTATTTTGTACGTATTTTCATTAAGATATCGATATTGATAAATTAATGACTTTCGAAGCGTAGCGTGCCCTAGAGGTCAGAGCCTTCGATACTGTTCGATGGAAATCTAGTTGGTCAAGATTTGAAATCTAGTCGGCCATGGCGGTGCAATGGCGGTTATTCTAATGGTCCCCGAACACTGTATGGAAAAAGTTTTCTTTGATTTCTGGGCGTTCTAGTAGTCAAACCTTAGTCGGACCCAAAGAGTATTTTGATCCTTAATAGGAATGGGATCGAATGGCATTAAAAAAAAATATCGTCAAAATTGATGATTTTCTCGCTGACTGTACATTTTTTCAAAAATCTGTGAATGTAGATTGCCATCACTTAAAAAGTTAGGAATGAAATCCTAATGCCATTTTTGCGTGGCGGCAAGGGATCTAGTAGCTGCCCTTACTGCCCCGTTTTAACTTTCCACCCTGTATACTGTCCATACTAATATTATAAATGCGAAAGTTTGTCTGTCTGTTTGTCTGTCTGTTACTTCTTCACGCCTAAACCGCTGGACTGATTTAGGTGAAATTTGGTATAAAAATAGTTAAAATAGTAGTAGGAAAGGACAGGATAGTTTTCAGCCCGGAAATCATCCCCTAAGGAGATGAAGTGGGGGTGAAAGTTTGTATGGTGCTACGATATAAATGACTGACACACGGACGGAGACGCGGGCAGAAGCTAGTAAGGACATAAATATCTATACAGGAATCTATTGTCAAGGCGTGTACCTACTATTTATGTACGTACCTATATTAATACCCCTGGAGCCCTAGCATGGTTGGCCTTGTCAGGCGATAGGTGATAGGATAGAGCGTGCGTCACTGGCTGATACCGTTCGATAGAACGAGACGACGCTCTTATCTTGTCACTTGTCGCGTGATAAGGCCAACCATGCTACGGCTCCTGACTGTACGTGTAACCTTTTAAAAACATCTATTCTCATTTCTTATTATTACTGACGTAAGACGCATGTGTAGATATTTTTGAAAGGTTGTCTGTACAGATATTGGAGAATTCGTCTGTACTACGCAATAATAAGTTACATAACACTATTGTACAAAGTTGCAGGCTCTGTAGGTCAAGATCGGACGCGGACCAATGCTAACGTCCTCGATTGACCCCGCGTCGCTAAAAATAACCAGAAATACACCAATTACTCACCTTTTATTTTATTTGCATAGTCGTTATAGTCATTATAATTAATGATGCGGGTTCCCATTAGACTTTAATTGTATGATATGTAATGATGGTTTTCTGATCGCATGGTTTATGCAGATATGTTATAAACTGTTTCTTTAAAACTCTCAGCACGGCTATCACAAGACGGCGCGCGAGCTCTCTCGATTTTTCTCGCACTATCCGTCTCTCTCTTATTAGAAAACTTAGAAAGAGAGGTACAGTGCGAGAAAAATCGAGAGAGCTCGTGCCCCGTCTTGTGATAGCCGTGCAGGTCACGTAATTTTGGATGGTTCTGGTGCATGCGCAATTTTTAACCGACTTCAAAAAAAGAGAAGGAAAGATTGCGACGAATTCAGAAGAATTCGTCGCAATCTTTTATTTTTTAAATATGTGCCCCGATTACTCGAAGACGCCTGGACCGATTTGCATTTTTTTTTGTTTGAAAGGGTATCGTTCTCAGATTGTCCCATGGTCATCAGGTCAGGATCTAATGATAGGAGAAAAATCAAGGGAAATCTTCAAATTTTATTTTTGGCACACTTTAAACGATTTGGGCACTGATTTGGAATGAGAATGAGAATACATTTATTGCCTGTTAGTGCGTTACATCTTTGGGTTCCCGCAGGACTGTGTCAGCTAACTTATGTCTAAAAAGATCTGTGTAAGCTGAAGGTGTTGAGTCACAGATGATAAATTAAGATGTGGTTAGAATATTAGTAGGTTTCGAACGTTGCACTTATAATACTATTTAATTCTAAGGGAGCGAGGCGCCGTCGCCCCTCGGGGACAACGTCTCATGTCTTTATTCGGAGTATATTATTCTGTTGT
Source organism: Epinotia nisella (assembly GCA_932294315.1). Classification (NCBI taxonomy): domain Eukaryota; kingdom Metazoa; phylum Arthropoda; class Insecta; order Lepidoptera; family Tortricidae; genus Epinotia; species Epinotia nisella. The sequence goes on along the minus strand of OW028682.1, from coordinate 11,357,561 downwards.
ATTTTAGTAAAGGGTTAAATTCGCCGTGCGCCAGGTACGCGTCCCCGGGGGTGTTGAGGTCTTCTATGCCCAGTGTCACAATTTTGTCCAGCATTTTGTTATTCAGGTCGGCAGCCCGGAGGTGCCACGCCTCAAGGTCCGACATTTCCCAGAGAGTCTCCGTATGTTAGCGTTTCGGGAATTGGCCAGCATTTTTTAGCGCCATTCTGTATTGTCTCTCGATCTTTTTCAGATTCGTGTTACTGTATCTTGATAGTAGCTGTAACACTCCATAGTCCATGATAGGAAGAATGCAGGCTTGGATAGTGGCCAGTTTAAATTAGAGTTCCGTCTTAGCGTTGAAACCAATGATGGGTCCCAGAGTACCTCTCACTTGTTTCAGTTTCTTGACGACTTTCCCACTCCCAGATATTTTACTTCTTTTTTATATAAGAACATCTGGCTCTTAATTTTGACCGTAGGTTTAAATTTTCTCTTCTTCGTGAACATAATACAGTCGGTTTTATCCACGTTACAATAAGTCCCCATCTGTTATAATACATAGTTCACAATAGTTTCGGCTGCCCACTCCGCTCTCATGGTAGCGTGGTCAGGGATTGTAGCTCTGTTAAAGGATCCATAAGTCATCCGCATATTGAGAAAGCTTCAGCCCTCGTAGTCGTGACTATCCCATATATCATAGACGTATAAATTAAAAATAACCGGGCCAAGGATTGATCCCTGAGGCACTCCGTGCGGTATCTTCATTTCTTCTCTATTCGTAGTCCAAAACCTTCCTTGTAGTGATCGGTCTTCCGATAGTTTTCTATTATTTTGATGACGTTGTTATGAGCGCCCGAGTTCTGCAGTTTTTTGATCAGCCCTTTATAGTTAATTGAGTTAAATGCTCTACTGAGGTCTGTGCATATCATAGAGACACTATCCCCAAGCGCCAGCGCGTCCGTTATTATTTTACCAGTGCGAAGAATCTGCGTGGCCGTCCCTCTGAATCTGTTAAAGCCGTGTTGGAATGGTGGTTGCATCTTATTTACCGTACCCTAAAGCCTTGAGAGTATTAGTCTTCACTGATTTGAGTCGGTTAAAACTTTGTTATTACAGTAAATTATTAATTGCCCTTTTAGGTGTTATGGATGCTAATAAAGGTGTTCGACCTTTATGGATGGTAATTTTATTATACATTATGGATGGTACTTGGCTTGCAGGAAGTTGGACAAATTAGATTTTAAATATTTTATCTAAACATCCTAACAAAAACGCTCAAGTATACTGCAGTATATATTACCTACAGATAAGCACCTAAGGCACATATTATATTTACAGGGTATAATCCATACTCCATACTAATATTATAAATGGGAAAGTGTATGTGTGTGTTTGTTTGTTTGTTTGTCCGTCTCTCACGGCAAAACGGGGTGACGAATTGACGTGATTTTTTAAGTGGAGATAGTTGAAGAGATGGAGAGTGACATAGGCTACTTTTTGTCTCTTTTTAACCCCCCACTTCCCTAAAATGGGGGTGGAAGTTTGTATGGAGCATTCTGCAATTTTCAAGGTAGAAAGCTAAAAATTGGTATGCGGACTATTTGTGACTAACAAAAAAATCGTGCATCATTTTTTTTTGGATATCTGCACCCAACCTCTTAAAAGAGGGGGTGAAATTTTATATGGGGGTCCAGATATGTAGAGTCGATATGTACAGTCGATATGTCGAGTCGATATGTAGAGTCGATATGTAGAGTCGATATGTAGAGTCGATATGTAGAGTCCATATGTAGAGTCGATATGTAGAGTCGATATGTAGATTCGATATGTAGAGTCTATGTAGAGTCGATCTAAATATATAAAAGTAACTGGCTGACTGACTGACTGACATCGCCACACAGCCCAAACCGCTGGATCTAGAGATTCCAAATTTGGCACGTAGGTTCCTTATAAGCTCCAAGAGTGCACTAAGAAAGGATTTTTCAAAATTCTCCCCCTAAGCGGGTGATATGTGGGTCCAAAGTTTGTATGGGGAAACAAAATAAGTAAGACTATTTCATTCGAAATTTCACAGGAGTATTCCTAGCAATAAATGAGTAAATACGTGTTTCAGGATTTTTGATAATTCAACCCCTAAAAGGGGGAAATGTGACAATGTCTGAATATCAGCATGGGTATTGTTTCTATGGTTTATCGGGTTGCTGGTCGCTGATTACGAAAACAACAACAACGATTTTAAAATCCAACGTGGCGGACGTGAAAAACCCTCTCCCCTGTTGGGGTGCGATGGGGTTAAAATGTCTAAATATCAATATGGGTGTCGTTTTTATGGCTTTTTGGGACGTTAATTACGAAAATGGCATTGATTTTGAAATTTAACATTGTGGACATGAACATTCTTGAAAGTATTTGTGCCAAATTGCAATTAAATTGGAACATACGGGCAAACTGAGATGCACCTTTTTTGTAGACGGTTAAAATTACTTTTAGTACGCGGGCGAAGCCGCGGGCAAAAGCTAGTAAGATATAAAAAAATACCTATACACATATTCGACGTTAGACTGTACATACATCACCAAAGTAAACATGTATCTTCACTTTTTACTAAGTGAGTACACTTAAGTAAAAATGAAGGCTTTTTTTTTTAATCGATGAATGCAGTTTTATTTGTTTGTTCTAAAATAGCAATAATAACTAATTTCGGTATCTCATATCTTAGGTAGTATCAGATTCCATCACTGTCCCAATTGGATTTAATACACCCTGTATAATAAAAATCGAATGACTTAAACCTCGACGCACGATGTGTGTTACGCCCTCGGCGATGCCCTGTGGGTAATTATTTCATTTGGTGCAAATCGGATGTCCGCGATAAAATCACCCTCTTAATGAAGTAGGATCCTTACCGTGTCATAAGATAACTTGTTATACAGAATAATCCCTAACTGGTGCTTCATTAAAATGTATTTTATATAAAAGTATAAGAAAGTTATTTTCGTCAAAAGGGCCAAATTGTCATTACCAAGGGGTGTCCACTTTCCAATTTTCGGTAATACTTCTGTAAAAAGACCTATTAAATGCATGTCTACGACTGAAATTGCTATTTACCTCAAAAGTTTGATAGTTATGACATATATTATTGATTGCACAAATTAAATAGTATTCTATAAAACTTAACAGCGTTATCATACATTTTGGTCCCTACTTAATTCGTCATCACCGTGTCACTATGTGATGCGACGTGCAGCTCCTCACTAAATAGTTTCGCATAAACCCCGCCGCTGTCCCCGCACGCCTCCAATCGTTATACAGATGGCAGAGTGAACGCACGTCGCTCACGTAAAAATTGGTATTTATTTTGGTTTTCACAGTGTCGTACCGTGGCTTTTGTCAAAATAAGTTGTCATTCTCGTGGGTCTTATTCCTCGGTAAGTACACTCACTGTTTGTATTAATCCCATTTTATCTTATAACCTAACTGATTTAATGTGTCTTAATCGGTAGATCATTCTGGAACATTTAATATATCGCATACCTAACTGGACATTTCTGGATTTTGTCATTACCATGGTAGTCATTACCATGGATTACCGTGGACTTTTCAATCCACGGCAATGAAAGTGACTCCACGGCAAGGACCATTTGCAGTTAGTCCCTACCGCGGAGTCACTGTCACTACCGTGGATAGAAATATTCGTACATATAAAATATTAAATGTACATATTTATGAGAGTCCGAATATTAATATGTTTGCTTTTTATATCTGTGCATAGTTTACGTGAATTTTGGTGTATTTCTCGTATACTAATCATACAACTATAAAAAAAAACATTGTATTGCTTGTTTCAGTTTATAAAGTAGAGATGATGCTATTAAAATGCATAGCTGTAAAAAACGGCTTGAAAGAATTGAATCTAACCCTAAGCTGTATAAAGAATACCCAGAAAAAGAAAAAGCACGGTATGCTCAAAGAAAAGAGGCAAAAAACTGCTAATAATAAATAAGTTAACACCAAGACTCCAGAGATTGCAAAGAAAAAAATCGAAGATCAATCAACAGAATTTAAGAGCAAGAACATTACGGATGAAAAAAAACTGATGCAAAAAGATACGCTGCATCTGAACCTGAAGACGACCTCGGGATTATCGAGGGATAACCTGTGCTCTCTCACGGTCATTCTCCTAAACGGCGTTCATCAACATAAGCAATTAATCCTCTAGATGAACCTCCCGGGCCATCTCGTGATCATTTTCCTAAAAGGCTTTCAACATCATCTAAACGCAACCCATAAGATGAACTTCCTGGCCCGTCTTGTAGTCCATCTCATTGTCCCTCCCCTAAAAGGTCAGCAAAAGACAAGTTTTCTGATGCTCGTAAATGTCGGTATAAAATGGCCAAAAATTAATCTCGCTACAAGAAGAGTTTGTTAGATATGAAACAACAAAATAAATAATTGCTTAGGCGCATCAGTCAACTATTATGAAGATAATGTACCTGAGTAATAAGTACTATAGGCCCGTGCAGTCCAGCTAGTTGTTATAGTTTTTATGAGTTCAACACACTTACAGTAACCAACACATTACCCATGTGGAATGAATAAATGATTATAAATCATAATTATGGTATTTTATTCATCTTTTTAATAGTAATAATCTTTATTTTAGAAATAAACTGTATATACACCACAACACAGTACTCTTCAGATGCTGCAAAAACTGATCAAACGAAATGGAAATAGAAACATTTGTCATTACCATGTCCAATAGTCATTACCAAGCATGCAAAATGTCATTACCGTGACGTTTAAACATTTGGGGACCAATATCTTCAGTAATTGGTCCCCTAGGAGAGGGCCTCAATTTTTTTATAATTCTTATATAATAAACTTTTAGTTAAGATTTAATTTGCTATTAAAAACGATATTTTTTTCTTTTTTTTACCAAACCGCCCAATTTACGCCAATTGAAATAAATACCCCTGTCCACATTCATCACAGCTATCTCGGATCGTTTAATTGCAAACTCCCGCGCATCTAAATCTTTTTTCGAGCTCCACTTCATTGAATAACTTTCCTAACCTCGTATCTCACCTTGTCGATTTCTTGGAAAATAAACCTTATGCTGACGGTGTTACTGTTGCTTTTAGACTTGTGCAGTTGAGTTGAATAAAAGGAAAAACAATGATATGGGACGATTCTTGTATGGTATGGTTAAAAATAGTACGGGACCAGTTCATAAAATCGAGTAGGTACGTTAACAAGTTGGTTATACCTTTAATGAAGGCTCAATTGTCATTTAGCCTTTGTGGCCAGATTTAGGTAAGTACTACTAAATACAATGACGTTAAATTATTTCTAGTGGTAAGTATGTTAGTAATCAGATACACACATTTTATAGCATTCATAACATTCTCTCTGCAAATCAGTTCGTCTTCCAACCTAAAAAAAAGCACTGCCATGCTACTGTCCAGATTCACAGATGAAATTAACCAGTACCTTAATGATCAAAAACATGTACCTACTTATTATTTTTAAGCGTTTGATACCTTACAACACTATAACACAGATTATACAGCGTGTATTTTTAATATTACCTCAAATTGTAACCAAAAGTAGATATTAGGGCTATGAACATATATATTGCAAGAAATTTCTCTTAACTAACAACTTTTTTGTTCATATAAAATAATTCAGCACGCAATGGATCACTGCTTTGTCTTATTGACGCGACGTCACAACTATCACAAGTGACCCGCTTCTTCCATGAGTCAAATGTGTGTACGCAATACATTGCTGCTCGATAATTTTTCAAAAACTAATTACGCTTCGGTAGTTTTCTTTAAATTAAAATTTTCTTGCAATATCGGTTCACAGCCCTAACACCTACCTCTGGTTACAATTTGAGGTAATATTAAAAATACACGCAGTATACAAGTTAGTAACAAAATGCACCGATAAATGGTGCTGTAGGTACTCCTGACTTAACTACATACACTACCTATTCGTTGTTAAGATTTTTCCAAAATTAATGGGCGGGGCAAGACGGGTATGTTGTATGAAATTTTGTACGGAGTCAGACTCGCACTTGAGCGGTTTTTATTATTTTAGAACCAACATTTGTATTTAATCTCAATAAATAATGTAATATAAATATATAAGAATGTCAACGCACTGAGACAAAAATTTTTTTTTGATTAATCATAAATATTTTTTCATCAAAACTTTATTATCATGAAATGTTTTCTTGTAACATTATTTCTGTTTTGGACAGATTATTCAGTTAATACTAATTAAATATAATCAATTAATCATATACACATACCTATCTTATATAGTATCCGCAATGCGTAAACACAGCGTAATTGTAGACATCGAAGAAAAAAAAAAGAAATACACTTTTGTACCTCATCCCTTTTTAATAGGTAACCTGAAAAGCATATAAGGCTTGTTCACGAAAAAAAGTAGCCACTGTTGAATAATTCATGTTTTCAATATGAAATTACATTTTGTAAAGAATTTAATTCAATAGAAGGTCTCTTCGCCTATCGTTTTAGCAGCTATCCATTTTTTGGCTCACTTTCACTCACTTTGATTGTTTTTTTTCCTCTACTCAATAGATTATCGATGCTTTAATGTTCCGCGAATATCTTTTAGTCATAAAGTGTTTTACATCATGCCACATGTAGACACATTTCTATGCAATAATTTTAGCTTTAAGCCTTAACTGGCATTATGTAGGATTTTAAGGGAAAAAATATGGATTTTTTGATTCTTACAGTTTAAAATAATACTAAGTTGGCTATATAATTGCAGTTTGACCTACCTAGACCTAGATACTTAGTTTTCGATGGCTACTTTTTTTCGTGAACAAGTCTTACATATACATATCTTTGACACCGACTGTACCTAGTCAACCCTGTAATTACGAACGCGTCAATTGATTTAAAACTACTCGTTTATTAGCTTACTTAATAACTAATTTCTCATGCAGTCCATTGATAGGTAATTATCTACCTAGTTTCAAGTAAAATTACAAATTGTAGAAACGTGCTCGTAACTGCAGTTGCAGACTGGCGACAAGTAGGACGTGATGGCACGTCAACGTTTGACACGACACGACAATGCAAATCACGTAAAACTTGCAAACTCCTATGCCTGCGATATCTGCTGTTCTTAGGTTGGCGCCTCGAATATTGAGGGTTTGTTTCTCAAGAAGAGGAAAAATAAAGAATTTGCATAGATTATTTTTATTACTATACAGTATACAGTCAATAATGTAATATAAAAAAGAGGTAGTTGTTGGAGACTCCAACAATTAGTTAAGTTGGTACTACCTATTTTATATATAAATGTTAGCTGTAGTCTTAAACTTACATTTTACTACTTTGTTATCTGTGGCACGATGGCCCTTCCTTCTTCTTGTGCTAACCTCCATGGTCGCAATACATAGTTTTCACAAAATAGTTTTTTTACCGCCCATTTTTTTTAAGATGGGAAAATGCTTTACGCATACCACCAGGGCGCGGGGACGGGCCCTGGTGGTTATGTGGGACTCCCATGTCGGCTAATGAGGCCTATGGTTTACCCACTAAAAACCCCTCTATGTGCTGCCTCTGCGCTAAAAGGTGAGGCCACGGGAACGACTGTTGCTGCCCATCCCACAACTCATTATATTATATGAATCAACGCATCACCTACACAGTCTACGTTACAGTAGTTATGTTGTCTATAGGAAATTCCGTGTTTAAAAATGACCCCCAAATCTGACAGCTAACGTTTCCATCAACGACTCGAAACTGAGGCAAGTTGATGTAATTGACTCATTTTTAGTGTGCCACTTTTGGAGCGCTTATAACCTATCTACCTCTTTTTAGGGTTCTGTATCCAAAGGGTAAAAACGGGACCCTATTACTAAGACTCCGCTGTCCATCCGTCCGTCCGTCTTTCACCAGGCTGTATCTCATGAACCGTGATAGTTAGACAGTAGAAATTTTCATAGATGATGTATTTCTGTTGCCGCTATAACAACAAATACTAAATAATAAAATAACCAACAGATGCTACGGAACCCTTCGTGCGCGAGTCCGACTCGCACTTGGCCGGTTTTTTTATATTACATTATTATTGCATACAGTACAGTGGACGTCAAAGATATATTTACACTGTATTATTATACCTACAGTGCTAAAATACGTGTTACGTGTTGGATACGTGTAAATACGTGACCAATATTTTTTGATAATCTAACTGACGGACTAAAAAAAAAAAAAAAAGAAAAGAAGACATTTATTCACTACACAAAAGACACACAGAGACAAAGGAGTAGACATACAATACAACTAAATAGAATTATATTTTTTTTACCCTGGAAAATACCCAATTTAGTACATCTCATCGCGCATTACAATATGTTTATCGCGCGTGTTCTCTCGGTAATAATCGCACGTTAACTCGGTAGGTACGCGTGAAAGTGACTTTTTCAAATGTGATTGGGATCACATGCATTCAACATAAATAGACCTCCAAGTTAGAGAACATAAAAGAGTTCTCGTAATTATCATTGTAAACCCTTGTAAGATTATTCAACAAATTGGTACCGCCTGGCTCCCTCGCATTCTCGGCGGGTAATTCCTCACGCATTTGCTAAAGGTCACGAGTGAATAACCAGGTAAGCGCGGCAAAAACAAAACGTCGTGCCTCAGGCGAATGATTACAGAAATGTAAAGGGAATAAAAAATGTTACAAGAGAGCTAGGGTTCTGTTGAGCCTCTCTAGACGGGTCTGTTGTGGCGACGGGCGACGCTCACGAAGAATTTTATAGAAGTGTGTGTAGAGGGATCACGTTTCTCGGTAGCTGGCTGTACATCATCATTTGTTTTAATATTACGTATGGGCTCAGCCACAAGTTCGCAAGGCCGCGGCCGCCATACGTGAAAGCGAGCCCTCACGTAGATGGGTGATACAGAGCCAAAAAACCAAAAGTCTTTCCCGTGATCAACAGTTAAGGGCTTACTGTGTATAGTTATAGAAGATGAGACGCCGTATAATATGCAGATTGAGTCCTACCAAAAATTAGGCTTTATAACCCTTAACTTTAACAAAATCCACAGGCTCTCTCTCCTCGCGTCTCTACACGAACCTAAATCTCTGTATGACCTAGACTAGATATACCTACTCGTAGCACACCGCTGACGCTGCCACGGCCGCCCAAAGACGTGGCGTTATCTTGCCAGAGCATAAAGGAAAACTTATTAAAGTTTCAGCTCCTATTTTCTGCGCGCACCCACAATTCAAATGCAATTTTAATGTTTTGCGATTTCTCAAGAATTCCACTTTTCTCGTGCGAACATCAGAAAAAACATGTGACTGTAGCTTTAATGCAGCGATCCATTTTTATAATTTTTATGTAAAATGCTTCTCGCCTGAACAAGAAAAATACAATGGTGAGTATATTATGAGTAAATCGAGGTTCACAATGGCGATGCCCAAAACAGTACGCGGGATCTCCAATCGAGAATCAACATCAACTTTTTTATATGACTCACCATTCTGAACTAGTGACCAAGAATGAATGAATCCAATTTACATGATATGTACATTTGTTGTTATTACGCGAAATAGGAATCGTAGGCAGCTGAGCTATGATGATTGTATCACTTTGCTTCTATTAAAGCTATATCAGATCTTATTACAAAACAATTAATACTCGGGTAAACGTTTAACACTTACGAGCAAATTGCAATCGACAGCAATAAAATTTGCATGTAGTAATAACTGGGAACGGAGTTTTTATATATTGATATTTTCTTTTACGTTTTTTGTGGCAGGCAGTGTCATGAAGATACAAGAGTTATCTTAAGGACTTACTTAGGAACCATAAGCTTCGTATCTACTCAGTTTTACAGCGCTGAAATTGCTACAATGATGATCCAACTATGTATTCCCTGGTTAACGGGCTAACGGGACTTAACTACTTTGTTTTTAACTCCAAATGTAAATATCGGCTAGATGCTATCGTGCCCTCATACATTTTTTGTCGCAACTATGAAAAAAAGTAGAAATGCAATAACTTTGTATGTTGCTCCGTGGCAGTCATATTCAACCCTTAGTATATGATATGATGTACACACACACAGATGTGTTTTTATCAAATTAGTGATGCTGATGATGTAAACTCGACATTAGATTAGTGAATAGTTTGTTGTGAATCCGTTTTTATTGTTCTTAAGTGGTTAGGCGATTTTAATTCAAGATTTGTCTCAAATTCAAAATTCAACGATAGGTGAATGAATTATCTATTTATTATTCCGTCCATCCTGTTCTGTTCTATAATAAGAATCAATAACTTTAGATGTATTCAAATAGATTCATAGAAGTCTCGTACAGCTCATTACTGACAACAGTCCTTTTACTTTAATGCCAACGAGAGTAAAACTGCATTTAGCATCGCTGAGTTATTACTGCCACACATGGCACGGAACAGGTTACGTGAAGATGCTCTCGCTGCAGACGTGGTCAAGGACTGCATTCCTGTGGCCACCAGATTGTCGATATATCTAGCAACTTGAGCTTCGCAAACTTGTTTCGAGTGCAATGATAGACTAAGGGCGCGCTTACGCACAGCGGGCGTAGCACGGTTGACATTTTATCACTTATCATTATCACTGTCGATATCATCCGTCACGTTCTGACAAGCCACCCTATTTATTACTTTGTATCCATCCAGAAAGTCCATTTTATACCTACATTCGTACGGAGGTGAAAAATTATTTGAAATCGGATAAGTGGTTCCAGAGGTACCTCTTACGCACAAAGCAACAATAACACAGAATTGTCTTCTCTAGTAGCAGTATACATTAATTACATACTTACACTATACTCAAACATGTTATACCTTACTTTAGAAAAAAAGGGGGCTGCTTTGGTCATTTAGAATGTAGTATAAAAGCAGAACTATTTAATAATAGGTAATTTTCAGCGAATAAAAAGCAATAATACCTACTATACTTATGTATATTCACTGCCACGGGCCACATATGGCACGAATAAATACAATAATTTCAGAGAAAAACAGTTTTGCTCAAATTCGCCCCTATATATTTATTTTGATCGCATTTTTAATCCCATAAAATAAACAAGGAATGATACATACCTACCTACATATTAACTAACATCATTGTAATTTCACATTGCACGTAGAACCGATGGCCGCTGGGGCGGACAGGTTCTCGAGTGGCGACCACGTACCGGAAGGCGCGGCGTGGGTAGGCCCCCCACAAGGTGGACTGATGACCTGGTAAACGTCGCGGGAGTCCACTGGATGCGGGTGGCGCAGGACCGGTCAATTTGGAACTCTCTGGGGGAGGCCTATGTCCAGCAGTGGACGTCTTTCGGCTGATATGATGATGATTGTAATTTCCAGTAGGTAGGTAGGTAATTTATTGTGATGGTCTGATGGTGCATAATGAGACCCGGATTTGAATTTTTTCTCCCAAAATCCTAAACGTTTACCGCATTTAGCCATTTTTCCGTCGTTTAGTTTTTGTCATTTGTGATGCCAGTGCAAAAACGTGCATCAAATCATACGCTAATTATTTCCTTGGTCAACATTAATTGAGTCATCATCATTTAAGTATTAATGTCCAGTATAAAACTTAGGTAAAATATATGCTTTAGTTGGCGACTCTACTTTTTTGCGCAGTCGTCCACTACTCGTCAAGGCATTCTAATGAGCCCTAACACGATGGTTTCATTATAAGTAGGTACTTAATTGAACGACTGAGCGAAGCGAACAAAGTTCTCCGTTCCAGCTTGGGCAAAAAAATAACGTAAGTACCTATGTCCGGCGTCTGGCCGGTTGTTCTCTTCTACAGGTCGCATTTTCCGACCAATAGGCATGTTGATGACTCATGTTAAAATTGATAACATAGTGTTGCTAAATGGATAGTAAACCATCAAATTATTGTAATAAAGTATACATTAAAAAATATAATTAATATCATAAAAAGATTATGAACCTTATAAGTTTAGAAAAAACTTGCATTTTTTTATTGTCCAAGTGTACATTTAAAGCTACCAATGAAATCCTTACGCTTTTATAGAAACAAAATTTTATTACAACTATAGACCTAAACGAAGTATTTCGCGACCAAAACAGCAATTTACTTAAATTTCTCTACAATGATTAGTTCAAATAGAAAAGTGTGACGTCATACTTTTGAGTCAATCAGTATGAAGTGTTTGGGATACTGCCAGCGAGGTCAATCTTTGTCGCAATTTTTTGGGTATTTATGTTTATACAAACATTTGTTCCTCTCCAAAAACTGGTTCGAATGACATCGTGAAAAAATGTGAATCATCATGCCTGTTCTCGAGAAATTTTGTGAACAGATTCATTAATGTTTTTCCCCGATTCAGTTTTTCGAAAAAAAATAAGATTTGGAAAAAAAGGCAGGCTCGCTAGTTATACAGCTCACAGAGGCACTAGTCTATTAGGTCGTCCTATGGCCACCTTCCATCTTTATTATCAGACCTCACCTGCCTGCCTGTGTGCAACATTTTAACTCGTTTAAACTCCAGGACCTAATTACAAACACCGGGACAAGTAAAAGTAAATTAAAGCTAGTAAAATGACTTTCCTGGTTTTCCTAAGGTAAAAGTAAGTTTATTCTGACTAAACCCATATTTAGTTACAAAGGATGCCGCGTTCATCACTAAGGAAACCAACTACATAGTATTATTAAACGCAGTGACTGCTAAAATTACGCAGATAAGTATTACAGCGCCTGCGCTGGTAATTTGTGTAATGCTTGGCTTGCACAACTCGTAGCAAGTTCAAGATCGAGGCTACGCGTTCTACGCAAGCGCGCTGACGTAAAATTTTACTTCTGGTTGTCGTTAAAATTTTGCGCCAGCAATTGTCAGCCCATAGAGAATTTATTTTATCATCAGGTATTCGCAATGAAATATGGGTATTCAAAATGTATATTACAAAGTATTCGTAATTATTTTGTTATAACTAAACTAGTTAGTGTACTTAGGTGTAGTTTTTAATACATATCTGCCAGTTAACACGAATTTACCTGGCTATCTACCTTATGGATTCGAAATGCACCACAGTACCGTAAACTTAATTGTTTCTTGCCTCTGCCTGTCTTGACAGATAGACAGACAGACGGACAAAAAGTGATCCTAAAGGGGTTCCGTTTTGTACTTTTGAGGTACGGAACCCTACAAAAGGTTTAATTAAGTAGGTATCTAAGAGATTCACTTATTCAGGTAAAGTGGGTAAAGTAAACAACTTGCTCCCTATACATTTTCACCTACCTCCAATTAAGAGTGACTCAAACTCAATTGCATTCATGTCTTGTATCTTTACTATTTTTCTCCTTATCTAAATACATGCACTTACGCTTTCGTAATACGACAGAAGAAGATAAACATACGTAAAGCTGTTCTCGCATTTAGCTTCAATGGAGTTATTCTGGCTTAGTACTTTTTTTTTAATAGTCTGATGACTTCAGGCCCCAGTAAGTGACTAAACAGCCGTGCTAAGCCAAAAGAACTTAACTTTATAGCAGTTTAATTGACACATTGGCCTTTTGTTTACTAGAGTAAGGAGAAACTGGTTTAATTCCACCGGATGCAGGCTATTTACGCCCGTGGAATTGCTTTATAGCATTACTAGTATAATATAGTCTTTATAGTTTTAATTTTATTGCCTGGTTTTATTCACTTCTCTGCGACATTTTTTACCTACGGGACATCGATAAGGACGAATGTGAAGTGAACTGTCACACTGAAACTTTAATCTTTGTTTATCGTGAAAACAGAAAAAAAATCCTTGCAGCGAAAAATCCTCCGGACAGCGATATTGTTTGTCTTTTCATAGATATATTCCATCAGGACTTATTTCATAGGAAGGTAAGGCAAATGATCCACTATCTACAAAAGTATATAAGGTTCTTTAGGTTTTCCTAAATGTGTGTGTCCTTCTTGGCGGGTAAAGCGTCTGCTTGGGGTACCCATTAGGCCGCGTGTGGGCACGGCCGACATGTTGCGCGACATGACACCTGTGCTTTCAGGCGACTAATGCAGGCGGCAGAAGTGCGATGCCACAAAAGTAACATGATCATTTCAGTACTTATGCCACAGGTAACTTTAACTTTGCAAGCGATATCGCTTCCTTACATATTTAGTAACGCATTAGCTCATAAATCAAGCCTGTAAAACTTCGTTGCCGGATGATACTAAATATGACGCACCCCCATCAAGCTGGTAACATCACGCCTTGGCCTACTGTATCAAACCAGTATAGCCACGGCTTATGCGGCATCCAAACTTATAAAGTTATGCCCTTTTGGAAATTAAAAATGCCGGTACTGCCTGTCTGTCAGGAAGGTGCAATTGAACTAATAGATTAAGTTTTCCTTCACAATCACGATTTTCATGCGGCTCTGACGTGAGCTGTCATTAACGATGACTTCACCATTTAGGTATTGCAAGTAGGTAGGAGTTTTATCATATTCATAATCCGTCAAAATCTCTGTACCTATAACAACTACAGACTGTTAAAAATGTGAATAAAAGAAATGTGTTCGGGTTCTTTGTAATGCTTGGCATGAAGATTCTTGGGTACCCTAAAACTGCACATTCTTCTCTTACCCTGCCTATACATAAGATATATAGGTACTTATGTATTTTCGTAAATTCCCATCGAACCTTTTTTTTAAACGAGGAGAAATAATACAGAAACAGACCCGTCGAAACATTATGAATCTGATTTACAAACCGCGTGCTCACAAAATGATTTACAATAAGAATGTTTAGAACATGTGTATAGTAATATAATAATAAGATGACTTAAAAATGGAAAGAAAAAATCGTTTTAAGTTGACAACCTGGCTTCTAGACAAATGCTTGTACAGTGTAATTTTTTTTGGATTTGTGACATGTGATTGATATTACGTTATTTAATTATTATTTTTATTTTATTTTTCTTTCCGCTTCTCCTCATTATTGTTATTGACATTTTTTACTTAATTATTATTTGACCTTGTTATTTTTGTTCGAATTCGATATTATTATAATTTTGACAATATTAAATTTTGAAAATAAATGCTAATTTTTATAATAATTATTATGTAATTTAACGCACCTCTAAAATGATTTGCACGCCTGCACGTAGGCTGAATGCACTGGACTATTTATTGTATTGTATTTTTAAGAACTTATGTAACTGCATTCCGAGCAAAATAAAAATCTTTGAATCTTAACATTTCATAGTACAGTCGACACCAAAAATACGTTTACACTTTTGCACCTTATTCCATTGCAATAAGGCGAATAGTGTAAACGTATTTTAGGCGTCGACCGTACATTAAGGTAGTAGAACTAGGACCTACATTTAATATCGCATTCTGAATGTAAGACGAGTTATAAAGTTAGGCTTTTTTTTACGTGGGGAATTGCGTTTACGCATCCTGGATTCCTGTCCGGCTGGGGAAACTGGGCAGGTATGACGGACTCCCGGGAACTGCCCGGACTACTGTCTAAAACCACAATGGTGCCATGTTACGGGCACGCCGAAGCAATGTTCCTCGACAGGTATTACATCCTGCCGCTTCTCTTGAGAAAAGAATATAAATATCATAATTTAATTTGAGTACAATGCCGAACCAACGTAAAAAAATATTTTTTAAGCAAAAATTCAATCGATACTTCCATACTTCCATACTAATATTATAAATGGGAAAGTGTATGTGTTTGGTTGTTTGTTTGTTTGTTTGTTTGTTTGTTTGTTTGTTTGTTTGTCCGTCTTTAACGGCAAAACGGGGCGACGAATATATATAGTTGAAGGTATGGAGAGTGACATAGGCTACTTTTTGTCTCATTCTAACCCCCCACTTCCCTAAAATGGGGGGTGGAAGTTTGTATGGAGCATTCCGCAATTTTATAGGTAGAAAGCTAAAAATTGGTATGCGGAATATTTGTGATTAACAAAAAAATCGTGCATCATTTTTTTTTGGAAATCTGTACCCAACCCCTTAAAAGAGGGGGTGAAATTTTATATGGGACTTTTCGCAGTTTTCAAGGTAGGAAGCTAAAAATCGGTACACAGACTCTGTTACCAACGAAAAATACCTGCCTTTTTTTGTAAATTTTCCCCTAGCCCCTAAAATAGGGGATGGAAATTTGTGTGAGACTCCGCAAAATTAGTACCTACAGGTTCTATGATACAAACGAATAATAAAATAATTTAACATGGGTATCTTTTCTATGGTTTATTTTTCAAATCCATCGTGGCTGACGTAAAATACCATCTCCTCTGTTGGGGTGAGCTGGGGTGGAAATGTCTAAATATCAATATGGGTGTCGTTTTTATGGTTTTTATGGACGTTATTACGAAAATGGCGTCGATTTTGAAATTTAATATTGTGGGCATCTATCTTAATATGTAGAGTCGATATGTAGAGTCGTTATGTAGAGTCGATATGTAGAGTCGATATATAGAGTCGATATGTAGAGTCGATATGTAGAGTTGATATGTAGAGTCGATATGTAGAGTCGATATATATAGTCTATACTAGCTTTTGCCCGCGGCTTCGCCCGCGTACTAAAAGTAATTTTAACCGTCTACAAAAAAGGTGCATCTCAGTTTGGCCCGTAAGTTCCAATTGAATTGCAATTTGGCACAAATACTTTCAAGAATTTTCATGTCTAAAATGTTAAATTTTAAAATCGATACCATTTTCATAATTAACGTCCCAAAAAACCATAAAAACGACACCCATATTGATATTTAGACATTTCAACCCCATCGCACCCCAACAGGGGAGATGGTATTACACATCCGCCACGTTGGATTTTAAAATCGTTGTTTTCGTAATCAGCGACCAGGGGTTGAGTTCTCAAAAAACCCGAAACACATATTTACTCATTTATCGCTGGGAATACTCCTGTGAAGTTTCGAATGAAATACTCTTACTTAATTTGTTTCCTCATACAAACTTGGACCCCCATTTCACCCACTTAGGGGGTGAATTTTGAAAAATCCATTCTTAGTGCACCCTTAAGGAACCTACGTGCCAAATTTGGAATCTCTAGATCCAGCGGTTTGGGCTGTGCGGTGATATGTCAGTCAGTCAGTTTCTTCTTTTATTTAATTATCGGCTCTACATAGACTTTACATATCGATTACCTATCGACTCTAGATAACGACTCTACATATCAACTTTACAAATCGACTCTACAAATCAACTTTACAAATGGACTCTACATATCGACTATACATATCGACTCTACAAATCAACTTTACAAATCGACTCTACATATCGACTTTACATATCGACTACATCCATACTAATATTATAAATGGGAAAGTGTATGTGTTTGGTTGTTTGTTTGTTTGTTTGTTTGTTTGTCCGTCTTTAACGGCAAAACGGGGCGACGAATTGACGTGATTTTTTAAGTGGAGATAGTTGAAGGTATGGAGAGTGATGCAGCAATGAAGAAGGTAAAAGTTCTAATCTCCCTCTTGGTTGGAAGGTCCGATGGCATTCGCTCATTGCGATTGCATTATTGTCCTGAGTAATCACATTACGATTATGTTGTTAAATAAAAACATAGGGTAGCTAACTTTTTCTAAGGCCGCTGCCACATAAACTATTAGTTCCACGCAGGCGACTATCGCTGATCTATAAGTTGTTAAACCACAATAAATCAATCCGACACAAATCGTTTAGTTTGGCAACACTTCACGGGCCGAAGCCCCAGATCCTATCGTGTCATCCGGCGATTCTGCGCAGATTCTTGTGCAACTCTAGATGCTACTCACTTTCTTATTGTTTCGTCTTAATTATATAGGATAGAGTTGTCTATACGTGCATCTGGTTCAATGGCACGATGGAACTTCGTGCCTGGGGTTGGCCTTGATTCAAATTAATATCTACAACCACCTACAGAGGATTCAATTGGTAAAAAGAGTAATAAAGTTTTTTCTGGGCATTGTAATCTGCAGATCATAAAATTCATGGTGCTTAATTCTAGATTTTAATTTAATAGTTTTATTTATATGTGTATCTGTCTATAGGGCGATGTATCGCGACGCTTGGGTACATTATTGATCAACTATTTGCAAAAAAAATGAATACGGTGCGAAGAAATTAATTTGGTTTCGAAATACTTTTACTTCCTAAAAAAACAGAAAAAATAATGTCATCAATTAGAAAAAAATATGAAAACCTCATATCATATCACTTGTTGTTACATTTTTGTAACAAATGATTGACACGAGGTCATACCGACTAGCGATGACCTCCATCTTATTGTTCAAGTTAAATTGCCAAGACATAGTTCATTCTATATTCATCAGTTCATCAGTAATCGTCCACTTTACTGCCTCAGGATGTAATACACAAAACCCAATTATGCAAAATAACCAAAAAATATTTAAAGGTACAAGCCATAAATCAAAGTAGCTATTAATGTACTTAATTTGTTTGTTTTTTTAGATCTTGCCAAGTTTTTAATTGCCTTTAACCGGCTATTTCTTTGTTATTACTTTGGAGTCGTACAGTAAGAAAATGTATTCACGTACCACCGTAGAATCCTGTCGCAATTGACAGGCCGCCGTCACTAAAACTTGAATGATATGTCACCTTATTACGATAGGGTTCTACGGTGGTACGTGAATACATTTCCCTGACTGTACATATAACTGTAGTTCGATGACTTGATTATTTTAGTTGTCTATAATTATGAATAATAAAAAGTAGCTGTCTAGAAAATAATGCTCATATATTTCCTTCGAGATTATCTACTGTTACTTAATACTCTTTAATTCGACATAGCATTTTTACATGGTACCCAAATTTTTCAAATCGGAATCAATGTTTACCTTACACAATATCTCAATTAGTGAAAATAAATGAATAACACTTGTCCAGGTAAGAAACGGATGAATCATCATCATCATCAGCCTATATACGTCCCACTGCTGGGCACAGGCCTCCTCTCATGAATGACAGGGAACGGGAGTAGTCCCCACGCTGGCCCAGTGTGGATTGGGGACTTCACATATCTTTTTGATTTTCTTCTCAGATGTATGCAGGTTTCCTCACGATGTTTTCCTTCACCGAAAAGCTAACGGTATTTGATATTTGAAATGATACTCTGTACATAAGTTCCGAAAAACTCATTGGTACGAGCCGGGGTTCGAACCCACGACTGCCGTTCGACAGCCGCATGCTTGAACCACTAGGCCACCGTAGCGTAACGGATGAATAGGTGATCATTTTTTGAGTAATTGTGTGTTTATAATAAAGAAATAGCCTATGTGATCATGTGATTCGTAGGATTATGTGACGTGTTCTAACCGTGAATTTGTGAATAATTGTTGGTGAAAACATATAAAATGCAAGTACCGTTAGTCGGGCCCAGCCGCTAATTGAGATAAAGACAGACGTCCGAAAATTGCGAACCAACGGACACCATAAATTTTATGATACAATTAAAGAGGCGAAAAAAAATGAGTATAGGACAATGACCTAAGGATAGGAATAAATATAAAAGGCAAATAAAAGAAGTTATATGAGCTTCCGCTACAAGACTAATTTTGACGAAAAGCGATGCGATGTGACTCACCGCGCAGGCATACCTACCATTCCGGAACCCGGAAAGCTATGAATTGAGGTTAGGTAAAAACGTATGGTTTGGTGCGTTTTCCTTTGCACTAGCGCATAACCATAATTATAACTGTGAGCGGGATCGTACCAATTCCATTCAATTCATTTATTTAATCCATTTTTTAGTATTTTCCTTAAAAAGACTATGTTAGTAGGTAATTAGATTGGTATATACCAAACAATACAATTGAATACATTATCTCTTCTCTATTCTCAGTCGCACCCTCTCTTATTTATTATTATTTTGGTTTATTTGGGGCATCAGCAATAGGGTAAGATGGTGCAAGAGTGCGCGGGCGAAAATAGTGCGCATCTAACTTCTCTCGAGTCATTTGCAGCTAACTTTGAAGCTACAGTGAGTCGGTATGCGCTGTCAAAAAATATTTAAAAATGTGTAAATGGCGGATTACCAGGTAGATTGGCAAATTTTTATGTGTTTTGATGTAATTTTTGAATATTTCAATTTATAAAATCTGCTATTCCAGAATCCTGCAGTAAATAATATTAATCAATATGTAATCCCGTTAGCTTTTAGCCGTTAGTAAACATGATAATACTGGTGTTTTGCACTAGATATCACTTGTCGTTCAATATTTAATAAATTACCTTCGTGTACAAGAGTGGCGTGATGCCGTGTAGAATCGTGTAAAATGGCGCGCGTCCTCTTACATGGCAGTGAATTACATTTTTGTGATTTGTAAAACAATGTTACAAAATGTACATATATTTTCAATGTCATTGCTTATTTATGTATGTCTCGAAGAAAACTATTGACTGGGTGGCAGATTTGTTCATAATTCCAATAGAAAAAATAAGTCATATTAAGTAGTTCGCCGTATAAAGCCAAGATTGAAAAACGAACTGAAATTAAAAGAAAATAGGCCAAAATTAAAGAGTTACACAAAAAGAAACTTCAAAGAGCACCCAAAAGGAAAAAAAAGGTAGAAAAGAGTTTAAGAAGCCAAGCAGAATACTTCATTTAATAAAAGCTGATTTGGATAGCTACAATATTTTACTTTTTAATTAGTCCACTTTCAAAAGTGCGCACTTTTGCCCCACCTTACCCTACATACAAAAATACGAAACGAAAAAAACGATCAGTAAGCAGTAGAAAATACAATCAGTAAGCCAACTTAAGTGGTAAATGATATATCTCTCTTATTCAGCTAAGCTCTAGTGAACCAATTCGTTTCCGATTTTATCTCAATTAGCTAGACGTCAAGAACAAGCAAAGAATAAATGGAAACAATATTTTTCTTTCGTTTGCCAGTCTGGCTGCTGGGAGACGCCCATAAAGCTACTTTTAATAGAAACAAAATGATTAAGAAAAATTCGAGTTTATTTCATACTTTCATAACTTTTATTTGGATATATACTTACATACAAGCTAAAACCATTAGCTCTTAGCGCTCGACTGTAACGGTATAACAAGACTCTTCACGTCACATTATTACCTAATTAAGACCATCCACAAAAAAAGTCATTGTTGCCGAATGAAACAAAACCTTATTCAGCCTGCGGTCAGATAGCGATCTAACGTTCAGTAATTATATTTCTTAGGATCATAAACGCATAGGTTCACCGACCTTTCCACCAGACATAAGTGGTCACCCATGATAGATAATAACAAGAATACACTCAACATATGTACCTACCTAGTTGATAAAAATAAGATCTAACGGTTTATAGAACTGAAGGAAGTCTTGCTGATTTCAAAAAAGATCGATGACTATTGTTTGAGTGGTTTAAGTGCAAATTGATACTAATTTGTAAATCCAATTGAATTCGGACACAGTGTCACAAGTCGAATGGGCCAGTAGTACTACTCGTATTCACCCATAAATAATACGTTTTTGATTGCGGTGCTTACCTATCTACTGTTGACTTATACAGGGTGATTTCGGGGTCGTGATCCCAACCATTTTTTTCTGACTCAGTAAATGATTTCGATGCTACCTGTATTTATTTTAATTGAAACGAAGATGATTCGTTATTTACGTATTTTTATTTAAAAATTATTATTGACTCAAAATGCGTGGTCACCCTACTTTTAATTACACCTTTTTAGAAAACAAACTGCAACGATTTTTAAGTCCATGCACTTGACATAAGTTTTCTTGGGAAATAGTAGGGTGACCATGATCTCGAATTATCGCAGTTTTTTTTTGCTGACTAAAATAAGTCGCTGGTGTACTGTTAGTCATAACCTATCGTGATCCTTAGGAGAAAGTAAGTTAAATGCTTCTTTCTTGCTCCACGACCCCGTAATCACTGTACATATGTATATTTAAGTATATAAGTGGATATTGCCGAAGTTAAGGTCTATAAAGCGTAATTTTTGGTTGAACTCTTAATACGCATAAACGGCGTCGCCTCTTCTATAATTAAACATAAGCCCTTGACTACAGAAAAGACAATTTTTGTTTTTTTTACTGACAATGACCCAAGTACCTCGCATAGCGCTTCGTAACGTATACTTAGACATCTAGAGAAGAAATGGAGTTTTTCTATGTCTATGTCTAGTAGGCTATATTACATATATACCTATCTATTTATGTAATGATAATATTGTTAAACTGCTCATTAAATGTAAGTAGTTAAGTGTTGTTCTTCTATCTATTTATAATATTACATCATATCCTAGATCCTAAATTCAAATAACGAACAATGCATCAATTTAAACAGCCTTCATACGTGCAAAAAATGTCTTGATTCATGAGATGGAACCATACTGTCTGCTAAAATGTACATAAAAGTTATGATCTGCACAGTAAAAAAACAATAATAAAACTTAGTTGTCAGTAGCGAGATGATCAAAAGTCGATTACCACTAGATTACAGATTTTTTTTGCGATTTTCCCACAACACGAAGAAAAATTAAGCCAAATGAATCGATGGGGCTTCTCTGCGTGTATGTTGGAGGCCAGAACAATGATAAATTTAAATTTATGTGTCATTTCTTTTACTTTATTTTGTGATTATTCAAACAGGTACTTTAAACTCCTTATCCTTCGTACTTGATTGCATTGAAATTTTTACCACAACCCACACTTTACTGAAAATCGTCGCATCATTGTTTGAACTTGCAAATAAGTTATTGTTTTCAAATTTTTTCGAACGGTTATTCTATAATTGATCGATAAGGTCTTGATGACACATCGTGTCGTGCGAGAAGGTAACGTGAGCCAAAATCCACACCCATTGTGTCCACTCCGATATAAGCCTGTACCGTTGTGCGTTACTGTAGTTTTCTCTAGATCTCATTTTATAGAATAACTACTAAGTAAATTAATAAAGTTTAAAGTACCGGTTCGATCAAGATAACCTCAGAAATAAATTGAAAATAGTTTAACATATATTGCGTAACATATACCTACATATATATGTATACAAAGAAAATCTATCGATCTACCGAATTAATATATTCTTCTTCGAAGTCGGTGGAAAAATATAATTAATCCCGACATTAAGTACTAGCTTTCACCCGCGACTTCGGTTTAAAGGAACTTTTATTGTCCAAAGAAATATGTCACTTACAAGGCAACTTATAAATTGTTACCATAAGGTAACAATTTATAAGTTGAAGTTTAGATAACTAAAACTATTACAATTTACGCAATAAGCAAGCATTACAGTGTTCAACAAACAGTAATATTTATATTGAACGTAGGGTTCAGATAGAAAAACTTCGTTTGCGTAGACCCGTGATAAAAAAAAACTATTCTATATTTTTATTCAGATTATAAACTATCTTCGTGCAAAATTTCATCCAAATCGGTTGAGCCGTTTAAGCGTGATTGAGTAACAAACATCCAAACATCTGAACATCCAAACATCTAAACATCCAAACTTTCGCATTTATAATATTAGTAGGAAGTAGGATTTACTTTTCATTGTAATATTGGCAATTCAATTAATGCATGATTTATACTGAATTATTTTAGTAGTTTTATCTGAGTAGGTAGATTATTGCACTCTCTAAAGGCTTGGCTACATTACAACTTGAAGGGTTATATGTGGGAGAGAGATGCCGCGCTCCGATCTCTCGCTGTGTCTCGCTCCCACGTTGCCGCCGCGTTAAGCCGTAGCTAAGTAATATCACGTAATATCATAATCATACTTTAGGATGGCTATTTTATATAGGTAGGTATATGAGCCTCGAAGACCTAAGTTTAGAAATAATAAAGATGTAAGAGGTGTTTATAATTCTTAAGCATTTTCGTTTAAACTATAAATTCAATGTCAAGTGGAAGCTCCAAGTTATGGAACTAGTGCAGCGTGCGATCGGAATTGGGGAAGACATGTCGAATTCTTGGCAACGCATCAGTTCTGCTCATCGAACCTACTTGGCATTGTCGCCAAATGTGCCGGATTCCACTCTCATTATTGTGGTTTACCGGGTTGATTACGGTAAACTTTCAAACACTTTCATTCATACACATAATATTCTAAAGTTCGTAATGGATGTGTCACACGGAAAAATACATTTAGGCTCTGCACGCCTGATTTCGGATGAAGTATATCTGCATAAGCAGCTCTCAACGCAGTTTAGACTTTAGGCTCGTATCAATACTGTAGGTATCTAATGATCCTGAAGTATCGGGAATAAGAGAGAAAAAAACAGACCGAAAATCTGCAAGACGTGTACAATAAAATAAAATAAAGTAGATATTTATCAGAAAAAAAGAAAGACTAACATGAACCATCTGTATGATTCACTTCAATACTCGACTATTTCCCTACTCCTGCTAGACCGCGTAAATTATACCTAGGTATAAAATAAACCGTAAAGTTCAACGCACACTCAACTAAACACACATTGCAAAGCCTACAACATTATGACAACACCTCCCACGCACCGTGTCCTGCGCTCTAGTGCCGATTGTATCAACACACACTGAATTATTCCATTTCCTCAACTATGTACTGTACTAAGTTGTAAGGAGCAACACCCACGGCGACCGATCGTTATGATAACCGCTATAATTTAGATCGTAGCAGAAGAATAGCAACTCAATTTGCATACTGGCTGCAAAAACATTGAATCGTGGTTTGAGATAACAACTAAACGAACGTATATTTTTTACTGCGAGAATTACTCTTTGAACCTGATCTGAGGGAGGGACGTGTCTAATTGCCCTGTCGGTGTATCATTGTGATACATTAAACTTGTACTGACGTACTGAAGACTGACAATGTAATCGAATAAAGCTATATCGACAACTAAATTTCGATTAATATCTAAAGGCTACGTATTTATCTTTACTTCATTATGTTTAATTTCTATTAACTACACTAAATCCATCTTAACCAGACATATGATCCGAAAATAATATAAACGTCTATAAACTCAGCATAGCTATAACTAGACGTAACTTTTACTGAATAAGCAAATCAACTTTTAACACCTATATAAAATTTGCATCTATAGTTTACACGATAATTTGATAATGCTAAAATTTCCGCAATGTCAGTAACCTGTCGCTAACGGTAGTTATATAACGTAATTTTACGTCATCATTCATCATAAAATCCAAGATATGTTCTTTTATTAAAGAATTTTTGTGTTACTTTCAACGAAAATTATAATAAAATACCACCAAGATATGTTTCATGCCGACGATCTATAACTACGAGTAACTAAGTACTTAAAATTTTATGAAACTCCCATGCAACTGGCTTCACTAGCAACTAATAATAAACACGTCGTACCTATCGGAATGAAAATAAACAAATGGGAGAGGTGAAAAATGATACTATCTACTATTTTTATCGCTAACGTTTTGCGTGTGACATTATCATTTCCTCCCGATAATTTCAATGCATAGGGCTGGGAACGAAACTGGTTTTCTGGAACTCAATATTGTTGACGCCTGTAATAAGGCTTACGGCTTGTATGTATCGTACGATCTGGTAGGAATATGCGCATCCTAAATGGCACCCTGGTGAATATAATTGGATACACGTCGTCATTTATAATAAGCTATCCTTTCAACTTAGATTATTCAACATGAAATGTTTATTTTTACTTTATGAAATGAGTAGGTAGGTTATTAAAACGATGATTAAACACAATAAAAAAAAGTGCGAACTAGCAGGATTTGAACCCAAATTAACGTATTTATCAACTTATCTTATTGCCTTACCGGGGCAGTTAGTTTTACCAATCAAGTAAAAAAGTAACAGGTATAAAAAAAATGTTGCCTAAGCAGCTATTTTATGTTATTTTGTTACGATCCGTTCTAATTAAAGGTACCGACTCAAATACATTACAATATTTCCAAGTTTAGAAATGCGCGCCACTGGTGACCATAGGGCTGGCTCGTTCCTCGCTCAACGCATTGGCATTGCCATTCAGCGAGGAAATGCAGCCAGCCTTATGGGCACCCTACCAGCAAGTGGCATTGATTTAGGGGATATGTGTAAATATAGTGTAGGCCCCATAGGTTAAGTTAGTTTTAGTAATTTTAGTAGTTAATTTGTTTGTTATTTATTGTATACTATTTTTATCTTACTAAAGTTACCCTTCAAAATCTGAAAAAAAAAGTTTAGAACATATTAAGGATTAATATATTAATTAATTGATTAAATTATAAATCAAGCAGCATGACGAAGTAAATAGTAAGTATTTAATGTCGATGTTGACGATAAAAATACTTAGGCTTATACAACCTATAGGAAGAAGGTACATAATTATTTCTTTCGCAAAAAACATGTATAATCCTTGTCGGTTGCCTTTTTAATTTCTAGGTACATCGATATGTTAGCGATTGAAGAACCATAATAATAACATATGCCATCAATCTCGCGTTTCTTATTTCGAGTAAAAAATATTCGTATAAGTACTTACAACCGATCATTAGACGATTGCTCTAATTGCTAGAGAATCTTAAATAAACCTGACTTCTTACGGTTGCGTTTTTTACAGACTATATCTAAAATTATATGTAGGTACACAATTCCGGAAGCCTAATTCAAGAAGAACAGAGGCCTTAAAGGGTTATATGGGTCGTTCTTCTTTTTTACCGACAATGAACCGAGGTTTTTCTGTTTTTTTTGGTTTTTGAATTATCGAAAATTGTGGTTTTGAAGTGCGATTTAAAAAAAATGCATAGGTTTCTTCATTAGAACTAATTAAAGTTTCCTTTCTGGCCAATATAAATATTTATTTACGGTTGGTTTCTAAAAAAAACATGTGACAAAGTGGACTCTTTCAGTGGGGACCACATTTTGGTTTACCACTCTGTCACGGCATTCTACGAAAAAAAAAACATTAAAAAAAATGCTAGTTAGAGAAAGTGAAATATTAATTAATAAAAAAATCACTAATTAATAAAATAATATGGACGTTCATTCGAACATTATAAAACCGTAAACATAATTACTCAAATGAGATGCCGTAATAAGACGAAGGACAGGCTATTTTCGGTCGAAAAGAAGAACGACCCATATAGGTACCTAATGGAAGGCAAGGCATAAATACATATGAACATGTTGTTAAAAGTGACATTTTACATTGCGAATCTCTTTTTGATTATTTCTACATTTTTCGTATTTGCGAATTTATGTGGTGGCAAGTGTGATAATTGCCATCAAATCAGGTAAAGATTTACCATCTAAGGTGTCGATCGTAAAAATTCCTGAATCCCTGCCGTGCAAAGCTATCTGACGGGGAACGCTGGCAGCTATGCGATTCACAAGTCTTAGCTCACTTTACAAGCCGGTCCTAGTTTAATTTGGCACCAACTTTCCTAACACTTACGCGTGTTCAGGGGTCAGGTGTATACTAGTGCGCCTGAGGTGTTATTGGTGGTATTGTGATTACCAGTCCAGCTATCGATTGAATTAACATGAGCCGTGCGCGTCCTATCGCCGCATCTCGTCTTTAGAGTGCGGCTGAAACCATGGAATAAGCGATGTTTTGTTTTAAACCGACGTTGAGCAGCCCTGCTATGCTGGAGCTGGTTTTAAGCTCACCTCAACGCTCACCCACAAATATATCTTGACGCCGCGATTCGTAGTAACTAAGCGTAGCTAGAGGTCTAGTTTCGATATGCGGGGTGGGGTTAGGCGCATTCTGAGCGCGTAAAGAATAACAAGCCCTGTAGACTTTAAACGACGTCCAAACAGCCACTATTCTATTCAGTAAATACAATCGATGAAGCGAAGTAAATAAGTCAATCTGAGAGGTGGTTCACAGCAGGGCCTTGCTAGTGTTTGTGAATTTCATTGTTGAGATGCAAAGTAAACATTTTTTTGTCTAGGATATCTGTGATAATCTCGTTGATGGTATTTTTAGGTAGGAAATTGTCCCACAAAGTCTCCCTAGCTAGCTGGTTACACAGTTACCTACCATGTTGAGAGTTGTTGAAGTGATAGGTATTATAATGATCATCGTCTGCTTAGTAGATATTAGAAAATAAAATAATTCTACTGCCTTTCATATACTTAAGATATTTTGTAAGTGCGCTATCTTATTTTAAGTAGTCATAGATTTCATTACAAAGACAAAGATTTCACAAAATAGTGCTGACAAATATTAAGTACGTTTATCGTACGTAGAGTCAATTGGTTGACAGAGCGTTCCAGCAAAGAAGCGCAGGAATGTTATTCGGAACATGCTAATGCACCTCACCTCACCCGTCACACCTAACGAAACTAGGCCTCTCCCTACGCTTAGTTACTACGAATCGCGGCGTCAAGATATATTTGTGGGTGAATGATGAAGTGAGATTAAAACAAGTTCCAGAATAGCGGGGCAGGAACCTATGATTCACCTTATATAGTTAGTCATTTATATAGTATATAAGTTCCACAAACATGTCTTTTCGATTTAAGAAAGACGCTGTTTGATACACTTGTTTGATCAGATGCTCGTATGCATAATGTGCAGCGTATTAAACGCCAACCAAATCGCTCCGCTTAAGCGAACACCTAGCCCACAGCCCTACTTACTAACAATGTACATGGTACGGGCAAATGGAGAAAAACGCTTGACTTAAATCCAATTGTAATCCAGTGTAAGCAATGATCTGGATTCGAAAAGGCACTGAAACCTGTGCTTTTGCTCTATTTTCCGTAACGAGTTTTATTTTTATGGCTTTTTTACTCTGTGTTTTTCGATCCTATCTAATACCTACTCAAAGCAGC
The DNA here is from genome assembly GCA_932294315.1 of Epinotia nisella. Classification (NCBI taxonomy): domain Eukaryota; kingdom Metazoa; phylum Arthropoda; class Insecta; order Lepidoptera; family Tortricidae; genus Epinotia; species Epinotia nisella. Next base: position 11,328,747 of record OW028682.1, on the reverse strand, counting down.
CAGTATTGTAGATAAGTGCGCCCAAGAACAACCCGTACACGTAAATAATTCCGCCTCGAGTGTAATGTTCAAAATAGCACCCAAATTGTATCACAATGTACTAAACAAATTATAACATTGAAAAAATCAAGAAGAAAATATAGAAATTCATTTTGTACGGCTGTACGAAGTGCCAGCTATTAAATAACGTCACATTTCGTTACTACCTACTGCAACAGTGAGGAAAACATGAAAAGTCAATTGATGAATGGAATAAAACATGGAAAAACAATGCGTGTCATAAGACCTTTACATGTATACGAATACAAATAATCTGTTTTGATTTCAAGCAACGTCGACTTCGGAAAATAATCATTAAATTTTGAGGGATCAGTTTAGTTCATCAGGCGTCATTTGGTATTCAATGCGCATTAAAGATTTTCTTGAGACTCAACATTTTCATGAATAGGTAAAGTGACTCGACTTACATAGAGTATACAAAACACTCGATCTAGCATACAAATTAGTCATCAATACTACTAATGAGTCGTTGCCAATTTATACTCCCATTCCCACTATTAATTATGAATATTATAATTTAGTACCAATAACCAAAGATAATATAATCACTAGATACGTTTTACTCATAGCCACATATTGGTATACAGGTAGCTTATTATGTTTGGCAGTCTAGCTAGGCTGATTATTGTAGGTTAACGTAATTAAATTGAATATTTATTTATTTACAGGTCGATTCACGAGAGCTGGCATTAATGAATTGACCAAAAGTAATGTCACTTTAACGCACGGTAAGACGCAAGAGAACTATGGACTCGATATTAACATTAAAATTTTACTCATACTCATACTCATTCATTTAATTAATATCAAACGTACCGATTGCAAATATAAATAAATGACAATGTTAGGTCTAACACAACAATATAGTAGGTATGTATAACTAGGTACGTCAATTTGGCACTCTTTGGGGAGGCCTATGTCCAACAGTGGACGTCTTTCGGCTGATATGATGATGATGATGATTAGCGTCCGGCCAAGTGGTGGCAAATTTCACACAGAGAGTAATGGAGTCGTTGTTCTTTACTAACCTTTTACGATTGAATGAATAAATTATTTATTTTCACAACATACAATATTGAAGGTATTATATTACAATTAATTCATAAAACTCTACACGAACTTGTGACTAAATTAAACCTACCTTATTAACTAAACTTATAAAAAGAAAATGCCCCCCAGGTCCCCGTCGTTGGCTATGGTGTCCAAAAGGCTGGCAGCGTTGCCTCTTTGGATTGCTAGGCTATTTAATATATATTTTTAGAGGAGATTACAGGAACACCATCAAATGTTACGTTGTAAATGTTATCCAATTTTTTTTGTTGCAATTTATGGCTTGCAGTAGACGAAACACTTGATAATGTTGCCAAATGCCATATTTATTAGCGTGCAAAGTAGTAAATAAGCGAAAATAATTGCATCTATGGTTGACGAAAACTTGAATTTTTTATGGGAAGATAAATTAAGAGAAAATGTACATTGACATGTCACAAAGAGGCTTATAAAAAAATTGAAAGAAATAAATAATTTAATCGTTATTCCTTTAGTCATAAAAATACATAGGCGACTCTACTACACTCTGTGCGAAATTTGCCACCACTTGTCCGGACCCTAATGATGATGATGAACTAGGTACGTAACTAAAGCGGCCTTTAGACCTGTCTAAATGCAGTGCACTAACTGCACTCACACTCACTGATTAGAGTGAGATGGTTAATCATCCCTTCATTCCCTCCCCCAGTTAGTGCACTGCATTTAGCCAGGTCTAAAGCCGCCTAAGAAAATAAGTGAGTATGAGTATGAGTAAAGTTTTCATGTTAATATCGAGTCCATAGTCTTCTTTCTTCTTACCGTGCAATGAAAAATCCGAGCCCTGATTATTATAATCTGCACCAAGTATCATGTTAATACCTTTAGTAATTATTATTAAAGTCATAAATAAAACGTATATTTATTTTTCTGACTTATTTTTAATGTCAAGAATCGAAAGGTGATAGCTTGTACGAATTGTAAAAAATCTAAAAAAAGAGCATACCAAGAAATCCGTCATTAACAGAGTTTTTAATTTACTTATATCCTGTTTTCACACTGACACGCCCCGCAAATGCCGCAATCTACAAAATGATGTTATTTTCTCGTTTCACGGCACCGTCATTGTAAGTGAAACATGGTTATAATTATATATATTTTTATTTATAAAATGCAAAATGCATTATTCATATTTTAGATTCTACATAGATTCACTAAAATATAATCATAATAATCACACTTTGCATCAACCTGTATTTAATAATTATGTCACACATAGACAATATCATTCACTCGTTCAATTCATTTGTGTCAGCTCTCGTGAATCGACCTGTACGTAGTAGGTACCTACTCTAGAACCTAGTCTTTGGCTTTCGAGAATATCCGCATGTAGAGATCCTGACCTAGTTTTCTAGTTTTGGCTTTTTTTTAATGATGTACTTATTTATTTATTACCAACGTCCATAAAATTAGGGCATTATCGATAAAAAAATTACCTTTTACTAACTTGTTTTCTCACATTTGGAAATTCAGAGGAAAAAAGTGTTCAATTTTCCATATTTTTTTAGTTTTCCGTTTTGTGACGGCCCTTACAATAGTTTAAAAAATGATGACACTTTCTTTTTTATCTGAATCAAGAGTGGTCGGGATATGGAAGTACGAAAACCCCATACTTGTATTTTTAATGTACCTCAAAAGGAAAAAACGGAACCCTTATAGGATCACTTTGTTGTCCGTCTGTCTGCCTGTCTGTCTGTCTGTTTGTCTGTCAAGACCCTTTATCTCGGGAACACGTAGAGGTATCGAGTTGAAATTAAAACCAACTCAAGTCTACGGTCCCTTGAAGCTGCGAAAATATCAAACTTCTAAGTTAACGTCAAAAAAAAATACGGATGTTTATGCCGCATAAAACGTGTTTTTCGATACTCTCAAGGTATTCGAAATTTATATTTATAGGGTACTTTCCGTAGACCTAGAACTATGAAATTTGGCAAGTAATGTCGTCTTATACCACATGTACAGGGAAAAATCTGAAAACTATACATTTGTAATTTTGTGCGAAATCCTCGGTGGGCGAGTCCGACTCGCACTTCTCCGGTTTTTGTATTTGGATCCCTACTCAAAATCTGTGTAGGAATTTAAGCAAACACCAAATTTGTTAAACTGGTATTTAGGGGAGAACTGAAAATCAGCGCTATGTGTAGTCTGTACTCCTAAATCTGTGTATGAGAGATTGATATTAACTCGTGGCTCTATGAGCTGTAGAACTCGCGAACCTGTCTTTTTTTGCCCGACTACGGCAGAGCTGAAAGGAAGGGATACGTTTTTAGCAGTATATGTTTGTATTTACGTGTGTTCCACCGTAGCGCTTAAGATACTGAACCGATTTTGATGAGGTATCAATCGTTTCAAAATTATGCTCCAGGTGATACATACTACCATTTGTATGAAAAATATCTTTTTTTAGGGTACCCGACAGGATATTTTTAGGACATCCGATACCTCAAAAGGAAAAAACGGACCCCTCCCTTATAGGAGCACTCGGTTGTCTGTCTGTCCGTCTGTTACAGCCGATTTGCTCCGAAAGTACTGAACCGATTGAGTTGAAATTTGGTACACATATGTAAATTGGTGACCCAAAGATGGACGTGTAAAGTAAATTAATGAATTCTGAACAAAGGGGCCACTTTAGGAGGATAAACTGGAAAAAAAAAAAAAGTTTCGCAAACTGTATAAATTAAGTGACATGTCAAATTAAAGGTGTTGTTGTAAGCATGTGAGATATATTTTTTTTTAATTTTAGCATAAACAGATTTGAAGTAATTTAGGAAAAAAGACGAAAATTGACCATCCCTCCCTATCTCTGAAACTACTGGGATTAAAATTCTGAAAAAAAATATGGAAAATAGTTCCTTGCCTAAAGATTACAGGAAAACCTATAAGAAGTTTAAGTATTCAAAAACACTTATGAAATTTAGATTATATACGGAACCCTCACCACGCGAGTTGAACTCGCACTTGTCCGGTTTTTTCCAGTTAGTTTTCCGTTGTCGGGATACATTTTTTTGTAGTTCAAAAAAAAATGTTTACAATACAACATCTATCTATGTATATAATTATTGAACCTGTAGTGGACAAACAAAGCTGTAGTGGAGACCAGCTGGACAAACGAACATACGAAAGAATTTTGGCCCAAGCTTCAACTTGGCTTGGCTAGGCTTCAGCTTGTCTGCTTTAGCAGAAAACTTCGCTCTCTCGTTCAAATTATAAGCGAAGAAACTTTTATCAAAGTATTATGGCGTTACGGAGTCGGAATCCGTCTGTCACGATAGCATAATGAGACACCTCGAGCACACCACAAACAACTACGATACCTCAGTGACTCGCCAAATGTATTCACTGGCTGATGATAATCGTTTGTAGGACGAAATGGAAGATTAGAAAAAAAGTGTACGTTAATGAATGAACAAATAATCATTTTATTGATCTGCACATAAAGATGCTCTCACACTCAAAAACAATACTTTAGATTATACACCGTCGTTCTAAGTAACATAAAATATACATAATATAGAGCCTGTAAATTTCTTAAGGGCGTATATTTTAACCAGCCATAGTTTACAACCATACACATGATATGAGAAAGCAATTTCGTTATAGCATCATTAATAAAAAGTTAATAATTTTTATAATATGAGAAATTTTACTATCATTACAAAATCTTTAAAATTGGATAACATTTTTACGTGAAACGACCTAACGGTCTAATTCGAAACTAATGTATATTTTCGATTAACGTTTTATTATTATTAAAATAATTAATGCTTCTTACCGGAAACCCATCGCTTAATAAATCGTGACGTATTTAACGTAAGTAAGAGTAGAATGTTTTAATGGCACTTTAATTTCTGTCTCTGCTATCTCATCTCGCAAACAGAACTAGCTAATGACAACAGTAATCTGAATTAATCATTTTCTTTCCAATAGCTAATATTGTTTCGGCTCGTGTATATTATAGGTATTAATCAATTTACTTTTTATTATGTATACCTTTAAGCTGTTTGTTTCTCAATAAAATATAAAATAAAATAAATATCGTGGGACAATTCACACCAATTGATCTAGTCCCAAACTAGGCAAAGCCTGTACTATGGGTACTAGACAACGGATAAACATACTTATATAGATAAATACATACTTAAATAGATATTAAACATCCAAGACTCGAGAACAAACATTCGTATTCATCATACAAATATCTGCCCCGACCGGGAATCGAACCCGGGACCTCAAGTTTCATAGTCAGGTTCTCTAACCACTAGGCTATAAAATAAAATAAATAAGATATTGAGCACCGATTTTTTAAGTCGATTGTATTAATAATAACATGACTATATTATAATTATCATTGTAGTAACTAGTTTATGTAACTTAAGATATAAGAATATGTAGGATATGGAGATAGGTGATATTCGTGATACCTAAGCAAACATTTAAGATCACCCCCCTTAATATGATTATAAACAAATACCGTTTGAACAATATATTTACGTATTGTCACATTAAATGGAGTCCAAAGACAACGTGAATTATTTATAAATATTAATTTAGGCGTTTATTAAAATGAAAATCATATAATGACTATTCAGAAGTAGAAACTTCACTAGGATATGTGGACTTAAAATTATTATTTTGAGAACCTGAATTTTCATTAAATTTTTAAGGGTCACTTTTAAATTAATGTTTCTTTACGTCCCAAAAAAACTTCAACTCACTCGTCATTTTCATATATTTCCAAGTATAAGAAAGAGGTGCCGATATGAAGGAGAATAGGGCACGTTAAGTTACGTTAGGTAAGAGTTCAACGCGTTTATGAACTAATGTTGTTAACATTTTATAATTGATTAGAATATATTAGTGGATAAAACTTATTAATAAATAAATCAAGATTTTCATCATATTATTAATAAATAAATATATTTGCTTACCTTTATCACCCCAACATTTAAATCACACTAACACTTGTACTAAAAGTCCTCAATTACGAAACTTTACGGTCAAAATAACTCGCAACTTATTAAACGGAGTAGAATTTTCCTTTATTTTTAAAAAGAAAACTCAGTTCTAAATTCAAAGTGTACTTTCCCGCGGACGCGTTCGGTTGGTAGTGGGCGTTTTTCGTGGGGGCTGCGAGCGTCCTTGCGTAGCGCACAAGGTCTCAGTGAGGCTGTATGTGGAAGCATGCCGTGGTTCCTTCGCCTCTTATACGTACGTCGACGACAAAATAACTGACTCAGAGCCAGGATCCTGGGGAAAAAAATTGTTCAACCTAATTTGAATTACTTATGCAAGGTACGTATTTACATTTGCATATTTAATTTAATTACTGATCCTTAGATTTTATAATTATATAGGTGTTAAAAGTACAAGAGCATTTCAAAAATGTGAAAATTAAGTAAGTACGTCATTTAAAGCATAAGGTAGGTATGCCTTAAAAAACATGTTCCTATTTGGTTATATTTTTGTTATTTGTAATGTTATATCAACTTTATTAATATTTTTGTGATGGTTCGATTTTTATACAAAACGTTATTTGACATTCGCAGGCTAACAGCGCGATATTTTAAGAAACTAATGTAACCAAATTTCATAAATTGGCCTACCATTTGCGCGAAATTCCCCCTTTCCTAGAATAAACTTGTATAAACTAAAATAATTTGAGAAAAATGGTTTTCCCAAAGTTTCACGTCCCAAACTAATTTCTCAAATTATTCTAGTTTTTTTAGTGTCTTAAAATATCGCGCTGTTAGCCTGCGAATGTCAAATAACATTTTGTATGGAAATCGAACAAATAACGTTTTGTTACAATTCTTGAAGCTAAAGAGTCACAAAACATTGTCTTACTTAGATCTACAAAAAAACCGGTCAAGTGCGAGTCCGACTCGTGTAACCATGGTTCTGTACAAACTTTTAGGTACAGTCAAGTGTAAAAATATTGCAGATTAAGGATTCGATACATATTTATGTAAGGATTAAATCGATACATATTTTTTCCGTTATTTTTTTGGCTAAGTTATGGAATTATTTTAATACCTGTAAGACTACAATCACCTACCAGTGACGGTGCGTAAAAATTTACGATGGGCAACCCGGAACAAAAAAGTTATGAAAGAGTAGAATATGTAACTATAGGTTTGCCTAAAAATAAATTTTATCGGTTAGTATGGGTGCTCCGCCACGGTACCTACCAGTTTCTCAAGCCCCAAGTTACTTTTTAATTAAAAGTTATCAGGACTTGGAACCTGCTGATGCCATAAAAAAGCTAATGATTCGAATGCCGTTTCGACAACAGATTAATGTGTCCAATACAAACCGTTATATCGCCCTTATGAAGACCAAGTCGGGTCGTTTATCTCTTGCGGATAACTTACATTAAATAAACTCCATGTGCATGCATTATTTTAAAGTGTGGATGTGAATGATCGTTTAACACTGTTAAGCATGTTTTAACGTAAGTATAAAGTTACTAATGTATTGTCTTTAAAAATATGAAGGAAAGGACCATTGTTCAGCATGTCACGATGACGAAGTCGTACAAAAGTAATCGTCACCTGATTAAAACCACTTACTTAAACTTATCTATCAAAATGATATAATTTAATATTTATTAAAAGTGAATACAAGATTATAATTAACATTAACTAAGATAAATTAAAACTAAGTTAAATCTAAAAAAGGCCCTCGAGGCATTGTACCGAGGATGCTGGCGGCATTTCCTCGCTGAATTGCAATGCTGATGCGTTATCAAAATTAAGTGTAATAAGTTCCATACTTTCAAGTGACCTACAAATAGACGAAGGAGTCGAAGGAAAAAGAAGCAGATAACTCGCTTATAATATATTTCCTTTAGGTACCGTGTCGATTACTTCTAGCGAGTAGATGGGTAAGTACCTATATGAAGATCCTTGTCTTCGAACCCTTTCAATAGGTATGTAAGGTAATGAGTAATGATTAAGAAAGGGCTACAATATTGCGTGCTATATTTTTAAGCGTGTATGTCGAAGTAAACCTTAGTCCTAACTAGAGTTTGCAATCCGGATCCGACTTGTATGTAAATATCCGGATCTGGATCCGCGGATCCGGATTGCAAACCCTAGTCCTAACATAACCTCACATTGTTACCTTAGTATTGTTATCTGAAGTAAAACTCTTACATATTTTGGAAAGAACCATAAATTCTGCTAAAGTGCGCCATAAATACCAATGTCCTATATGATAATGTCAACAATATACCGCTACATGAAGAATTAAAACGTGTAGGATGATCCAGTTTAACTGCATACCTAATATCCACGCAATAAACTTTGCAAGAACACAAACATTGCATCAAAATAACGCGGCGACAATCTTTATGTAACTGGTATGTTTACGATATTATTTTGCTTTTATTTATAACAATTACCTAAATAGGGTCACAACTCGTCAAAGTCGTTATAGGTACTGTAATGTAATGTAACAGTACAAAAGGCGTTGAAAAATGCCACCCGGTTACAATATCTGCACCCCGAAATGTGACTCCCGCGCTCGGTATGGGCGCTTCACACCGTACCCAGAGCTCCGATATTACGTCACAGATATTGTGACCGGGTAGTAGGTACCTACTTGACACGCTCTATGTTATGCAAATAGAACCAATGATGTAATATAAAGAGGTAGGTAGATAGGTTATAAGCGTTCCACAAATGGCAAACTAAAATTGAGTCAATTGCACCAACTTGCCTCAGTTTCGCGTCGTCAATGGAAACGTAAACATGTCTCAGCTGTCAGATGTGCCTGGCTATTTTTAAATAGGGAATTTCGTATAGACAACATATCTACCTCTTTTTTAGGGTTCCGATACCTCAAAAGGAAAAAAACCGGTCAAGTGCGAGTCTGACTCGCGCACCGAGGGTTCCGTACGAAATATCATACAACACACCCGTCTTGCCCCACCCATTAATTTTGGTAAAATCTTAACAACGCATAGTGTAGTTAAGTCATGAGTAGGTACCTACAGCGCCATTTATCGGTGCATTTTGTTACTATTGGTTTTTCAGAGATAATTATTTATCAAGTGAATTAATTTCGATAATTCTTTTTTTATTTGCTAGAAGGTATTTTCAGAACACTTTCGTACGAATTTGAAGGAAAAAAAGTAAACAGAGATGTATTAAATTACAAACAAAATTAACATATGATTTTGGAACAATAAAAAAAAATTACGCTAGATAGAGGTCTAGTAATACTTTTCCGGTAATATTCATGTTGATATTAATCATATATGTTATTTTCAAATTTTTCGCTTGGTTAACTTCGGAGATAAGGGGGGGGAATGGTATTTTTTTCAACATTTTTCTTGATAAATCAAAATTTTACCATTGTAGAAAAAAAATGAAAAACTGTTTTAGAATGTACAATTCAAGCCCTTTCGTATGATACCCCACTTGACCTACTAACTAGACTTTGCATTTTTGCCCCCCCTCTTATCCGCCCTTTTTTATACAAATTAAAAGCAAATATTAAAATTTTTCATTTTCCATACACGTGGATTAGCTTTGTTTACAACTGTTCCAAATTTCAAATTGATAGCATTAGTAGTTCCTGAGATATTTGACTTTGTGACAGACAGACAGACGGACGGAGTCGCACCATAAGGGTTCCGTTTTTACCTTTTTGGTCCGGAACCCTAAAAACGGAACCCTTATAGGATCACTCGGTTGTCTGTCTGTCCGTCTGTCACAGCCGATTTGCTCCGAAACTATTGGTCCGATTGAGTTGAAATTTGGTACACATATGTAAATTGGTGACCCAAAGATGAACGCGTAAAGTAAATTAATGAATTTTGAACAAGGGGGCCACTTTTGGGGAGTAAACTGGAAAATTAAAAAAAAAGGTTTCGCAAACTGTATTGTGTGACATATCAAATGAAAGGGGTAGTTGTAAGTATGTCAGATATTTTTTTTTTTTAACAAAAACTGATTCCAAGGAATTTAGGAAAAAAGACGAAAATTAACCATCTACGAAATTACTAGGATTAAAATTCTGAAAAAAATATGGGAAATAGTTCCTTGTCTAAAGATTACAGAAAAACCTATAAGAAGTTTGAGTAGGTATTCAAAGTAACGGAAAAATTCTCAATATTTTACGGAACCCTCACCACGCGAGTTAAACTCGCACTTGTCCGGTTTTATATATATTACATCATTGAATAGAACTATGTCGCCTTTTAGGCAGATGCTATTGCAGATAACTTCTTTCTTATGCGTAAATCCTAAGTGCGTAAAATTGTATAATTCTAGCATATAAAACAGGTGCCAGCTAGATAGCTGTACTAGCTAACTGGGTTACTAGTGCGTTCTTCTCGTCACTTTCTTCAAATTTCTGCGTTACTTACCCATTGTATTGTTTACATCAAAACCATTGTCAAAACATTAGGTTTCGGTGTCGCGTACGCACCGTCCATAGTAAAATGGTGATCGGTGAACATGGTCAACCTTGACTTGGCAATAACGATTCTGTATCGAGGTAAGCAATCGTATAGATTTAGGTGGTTTCTGTAGCAGGATAAACATTTGTTTGTAAAGGCATTCCATAGGACGTGTGATGGTTTCTATTCTGCATTAATTAAGGTCGACTGAGGTAGCTATCGGTAACCTCCTATGTCTAATTAGAATTATGTTTACTACATATAAATATTTACACTTATTGAACGAGCCAGGGATCGAGGGAACGAGTCTAATATTTTGCATTATTTTAGGCTCTTAATGTAGGACTCTATCATGTATTTAGGTAACATTTTCGTATTATTAGATAGCCTGATCAAAAATGATATTATAAACCAAAGAACGAAATAAAACCGGTATTTTTGTATGGTGAAAATACCGGTATCCGATCCCTGGAACGAGCGAGCGGAGCCATCGAAGTTCGCCGTTTCAACATGGGGCAAAAATATTTCGTATGTCCGGTGTTTGTTCGCATGTTTTTCTCTATAGGTTACATTTCTCAACCGATTGTCGAGAATTTTTGTGGGCAGGTTCAATAATTACCTAATATGTATAGAATGTTAACAAGTCTACAGTTCACAGAGCCACAACTGCCACTAGTTAAATTAATGTTCACAACAAAACATGAGAGCCATATACACTGCTTGGCTACAACCAGACGAAGAATGAAAATGAGTACGCTTGATAATTATTATTATAACACACGATCATAGAGTATACGCAGCCAGTCTTATGGGATCCGACCTTGGGGACCTTTTTTGATATAATTTTTTTTTTCTTAATTTTAGGTTACTTTAGTCTATTTAAGTACCTATTGTAAAATATTGTTTGGAAAAGATAAAATATATAGAGTATAAATAAATACATAATTTACTAACAAGCATAAAAAGTACTTTTTTATACAAATGGTAGCCGAATGTCAGCTGGAGCATAATTTCGAATCGATTCATACCTCATTCATCAAACTCGGTTTAGGTTAGGTTAGGTTAGGTACGGTTTACGGAAAGGTTTAGGTACACTCGACTTTTTTTTAATTTTGATAAAAGCGGGTTTTTTCTATTTAGAATCGAAAACACTTTCGAATGTTATAGGAGAAAAAAAGTGTCTCAAAATGTTTTATTCCATTCCGTTTCCGTACTAAGCTTGTAGGTATGGTAACGGAACGAAAACCCGAAAATTGTATGTAACATTTTGGACACTTTTTTTTCCTATTAGGTTCGAAAGCGCTTTCGATTCTGGGTAAAAAAACCTGATTTCATCAAACTTAAAAAACTCGAGTGTACAAAATGTCCGTAAAATGGCCTAACTAAATACAAAAATAGACTGCTAAGATCATATCCCACAGCTTACATTTTTGGATAATTTATAGTTGGCTATAAATTTTTGTTTGAACCACCGGCACAAAGAAATAAAAACCGGCCAAATGCGAGACGGCCTCTCGCATGAAGGGTTCCGTACCATTATCTATAAAAACGGCAAAAAAAACCATGTTTGTTGTATGGGAGCCCCCTTAAATAGTTATTTAATTCTGTTTAGTACCCTTTGGGTACGGAACTCTAAAAATGAGGTGCGTTAATTGTAGTGAAATTGACCGGGTTGTTAGGCATCATTGTCTTACCAAGTCCAATAAAGAAAAAAAGGAAAATTTACATGATTGTAAGTATATTGAAATTGTACCTACATGTTAGGTACCTACACATGAGAATTTTCTTCAACATGACAAAATTATATCTTGATTTTATAGACGAGTAGGCTGATCGCCAATGGTAGGTATAGGTACCTACCTAACTTATTACCTATGCGTGATTAAAATTCTGAGGTGTAGGTTCCTACCTACTAAATGTTGAGTAGGTACCTCTTGAGATAGAGAATTGCCACTTTATGACCAAGATGTAAAAACATTATTGATAATGGTCCAACACATGGAAATTAAAACTGAACATGCCTCTTTCTCTTCCCTTAGTATATCTGCCTACCTAGCATGATCGTGTTTTTATGTCGAACGTAAACGCATTCATACTAGTACCTACCTATAGGTAGTAGGTATCCTAAACGGCTATAGGTAAAGGGATAAGGATCGACTTAAGTCGGTTAGTAATGTACTTGATCTGACAGGTGTCTTTTATAATTTTTGCCAACAAAGTCCATTCGTGTATGATACTTACAAGATTATTCTCATTACACGTACAACAGGCGAACCGCGTTTCGATTACCTACGTTTTGTTTTATGCAACGTGTGTCGGTCGATAAATATACCCGCGATACTATAAAACCTGATCTGGCATAAAAATAGACCAGTGCTTATTTTTATATTCGCAACACTTACCAAGCCCATCACCACAGTACAGCCAGTACAAGTTAAACCCCTGTTCCCTCATAGTTAATACTGTATATCGAGGTCAGATTATACCTGGCAAACCTCATGCATGGATGCAAAACGATTGTGAATAAATAGACAGATGTGTAGGGATGCTATTAGGCCGCTGAATAGTACATTTACCTCTTGTGATATTTTTTCATTCTTTTGTGCGATATTGCGCATTTATGATAAAGCTCACAGGTACCTACTTTAAGTCCTAATTAAATTATATATATAATTTAATTAATATGTAGGCACACATCTACATAATAGGTATACATATATATTATTCGTTGTATTGTATCTCGATGTAGATATAAAAGTACAATTAAACAAACAAAAAAACCACTGAAATACAATCGCATTCACACCGCATCCAATATTTTGCAGTTTTTGGTGTGGGTATGTACAATGTCGTACGTCAAAGATATGTTTGCATTTTTGCACCTTATTCCATTGTAATAGGCGAAAACTATATACATATCTTTGACGTCGACTGTACATAACTAATTGTTCTAGGTAGGTAATATACATCACGATAAATTTTTAATATCAACTCTTTTTATTACCGACGCAGTGTAGAGGTGTAGAGTAGACTCATGATTTACCATGATTTTTAAATTAGCCGCCAATAGTGCCGTTCGAATTTTTCTTGCCAGCTCCCGTAATGATTTTAATATAAATCATAATTTTTAGATAAGAACGCAGTAATTGATACATTTTGGAGAATGTTGATTTTATTATTATTGTGTTATAATGATGTATTTTTAATCCTGTATAATCAATGTAATGTATTGGGTGTGCCTTTTTTGTCTTATCTGTATTTATAAAAAAATACCACAGAGTATACACGCGAAGGGATTCCTAACCCACAGTAATACACAAAATGAGAGTAATATAATATAGCCAACCTTAGGAAATAACAAGGCCAGCACGACTATCACAAGACGGCGCGCGAGCTCTCTTGATTTTTCTCGCGCTATACCTCTCTTTCTAAGTTTTCTAATAAGAGAGAGACGAATAGTGCGAGAAAAATCGAAAGAGCTCGCGCGCCGTCTTGTGATAGCCGTGCTGCACAAGAGGGCGCGCGAGCTCTCTCGATTTTTCTCGCACCTCTCTTTCTAAGTTTTCTAATAAGAGAGAGAGACGGCCGATAATAAGAGAGAGCCGAATGTAAATATAAGAGAGAGCCGTGAAATAAAAATGAGAAAAATCTAAAAGGATTTTTTTTGTGCAGCTTTTAAATTCAGATGTTATGCTTTTAATTTGATTTTTAATCAGCACAACTAACCTAAGTATTCTAAATATAGAGTTCTTGTCACGTTGGTGCACTTTGGTTTTGCTTGATTTTCGTGTCTCGGTTTATTGGCGTGTTCCATGTACTATTTTGTGCTATCTGTGCATCAGGTCCGGCAAGAACGTCAACTCTAAATTTGTACGATATAAAAAAAAAATTTGCTGACTAAAATCTTAAAGCGTTCTAAACCACTGCATAAGATTGTTTTATTATAATATTATTTATCTCAGGTAGTTTTGTGTTAATTCAACATGCCACGTGGTGAGTACATCAAATAGGCTCCCGTTTTTTCAATGTCGATCCAATGTTACTAGAAAATGTGCTTTCTTGTTATCACGTCATGTATTTTTTTGTTTTCCAGGTAAATACACCAATCACAAGGGCCGTAATCGCAAGTTTACGAGCCCGGAGGAATTGGAAGAACAGCGAAAGCAGGAGGAGCTGAAACAAAAGCAAGTACATTTTACGTTTTAGTTCAGTGACTAAAAAGTGTTCACGTTAATGCCTAATAACGAGCATTCTTGACTCATAACTCAATAAACAATCTTTTATAACCTATCTCACCTTATTTAAAATAGATGGACCAAATAACTTCATTACTCCATTGAATAACTGTTTCTACTTGATTGTTATATGATAAAAATCTTGCATTACGAATGCAATTTGTACCTAAAAAGCGCAATGAATGCAAAAATTTTATACTTACGTACATGTATGGGTTGACTGACACAGATACAAGATTAATGTCTGAATAAATTGATAGACATTTCATAAGTATAATTATAAATACTCATCTATTATCGACATATTCTTAGAGCTAGTAAACTATCTTATTCACTTTTTATCTACAGAATCTAATACCACAACTTTTACCCACAAAAGCTATTTTCAGACAAATAATGTTGAATACTGGCAAACTGGAAACATTTTCATTCCTTCATTAATCTACTTGCGGTTGTCTTAACAATGGCATGAAATTATCATTTTTATAATTACTTTTTAGATGGAGAAAAGAGCATGGCGGAGACGACGAGAGCTCAAGTGAAGAGGAATCGGCTGATAACAAATCTGGCTCAGGCAGCAGTGACGAAAGTGACTCAGATGAAGATGTAATTGTTAATTTTTACAAGCTTTTATTTCTCTTATAATGTATGTTATGTAAATATGTAATTAACTAGATTGTTCAAAATTTGCGACCATCTTCCATCCATCCATCTTTCTTCCATTTTCCATTGGCAAAGTTATTTCGGTGACAATGCTAAGCTGGTCTGATGATGGAGACGGAAGGTAACCATAGGAACTCCTGAATTATACATGATATATCTGTTGGTTTGGGGACCATTAGAATCTATTATAATTTAATCAAACCACTTGTTGATAAATATTGTACAACTCGTCTGAAATATCTGCGAACCTTTTTTGTTTGCAGCGAGGTTCACAGATATTTCCGACGAGTTGTACCTCTCAACTGTCTTTGTATGAAAGTATGTGCCAACACATGTCTTTTTGTGATTTGGTTGATGCAATTAAGTTGTACTTGATGTAATTATAAAGGTAAAAGTAAGTTGTGTCTATCCTTTGCACAGTAATATAATTATTTGTCATTGTGTTTTCAGCATCCAACTAAAGCAAAGGGTGTCTCAGGTCTAATTGAAGTAGAAAATCCCAACAGAGTGGTTAAAAAGAACAAGAAATTAGCCACCTTGAATACTTCATTAGGAGAAGGAGAAAAACCGCAGTTATCTAGGTTAGTATCCAAAATACAAGCAACATACAGTGTAATCATCCTTTTTTAAATCTAACTCTTGGAATCTAGTAGTTTGTGCTTTGGCCAATCAATTAATAGTTGATTTCCACTAGCAAAGCATGGTGATGTGAAATGGGCTATTGTGGATAAAGTATCTATTTGATTTAGCACAAATTGCATGACATTTCTCTGCTTTACCAGAGGAAAAGCACCTATTCCCTTGTAGTTATAATTTGAGATATTAAGTGTGATTTTGTTTGTGATAAGGCTAAAGCAGTAAGTGATTTCATAGGATAGAACTACTAAAAAAAATCTAATGGCTCAGTCTTGTAGAATCATTAAAACTGTAATATGAAATAAGAGTGTTTGGGTTTGGTCCATCGTTTGCCAAATTAAAAAGGCAGGTAGGTAGGGTAATTTGCTATTTGTTCTGGCCTCCAAAAAAATTTTGTGCCTACGGATTTGTGTTTTTCAAAATTATATTATTGGAAAACTCTGAGGGCTTACGCGTTTCAACTTGAATAAAAAAAAGGAATTGGTAGGCCTTATTTTTTTTTATTGTAAGGTTGCACGGCTCGGCTCAATCAAAGTCAAAATTATTTGCAAGTAACGTCAGTCTAGGTACTTACTTTTTATTGACCCTCAAAAAATGTTCAACCTACCGTTTTAATTTGGCAAACAATGGACCAACCATCCTGTATAGCTGTAGATGAACACTGTTATTTCATTAACTATGTCCATGGAATTATACAATACAGTCTACATCAAAGAAGCCAAAAATGTATCTTTATCTTTGACATGGTCAGTAGAAGTCTAATAGGTAACTCTGGATTGGGCAAGCAATTAGTTAAAAACTTTATACTGTACTAGCTTTTGCCCGAGGCTTCGCCCGCGTACTAAGCGTAATTTTTAACCGTCTACAAAAAGGAGGTTCTCAGTTGACCCGTATGTTCCAATTGAATTGCAATTTGGCACAAATACTTTCGAAAAATTTTATGTGTACAATATTAAATATCAAAATCGATGCCATTTTCGTAATTAAGGTCCCAAAAAGCCATAAAAACGACACCCATATTGATATTTAGACATTTCAACCCCATCACACCCCAACAGGGGAGATGGTATTTCACGTCTCCGCCACATTGGATTTTAAAATCGTTGCTGTTTTCGTAATCAGCGACCTGATAAACCATAGAAACAAAAACCATTTTAATTTTCAGACTGGTCACCACACATTTTTACCTTTTATGGGTAAATACCAAAAAAACGGTCAAAAAACCTGAAACACGTGTTTACTCATTTATCGTTAGAAATACTCCTGTTAAGTTTCGACTGAAATAGTCTAACTAATCTTGTTTACCCATACAAACTTTTCCCATTTCACCCCCTTAGGGGGTGAATTTTGCAAAATCCTTTCTTAGTGCACCCTTAGGTTCCTTTATAATTACGTGCCAAATTTATAATCTCTAGAACCAGTTGTTTGGACTGTGCGTTGATATGTCAGTCAGTCAGTTTCTTCTTATTATTTAAGATGAATTTACTACCTATTTGTAAATGCAGGCCTTTACCACTGTCATTTTGGCGCGAAATGACGTTTGTCTATGGTAACATTGGTAACTTCCTGGTGTAGGTCTAGCTAAGGGTGTACAGCGTTACGCACACAATCAAGTTTCATAATACGTTCCGTTGTACGTAGTAACAACATCATTTCATTGATCGCTTACCATTATACGAATTTTAATTTTAGAACCTCTTGCTAACATGACGAAAGAAGTAATCCCATTGCAAAATATGAGTTTATATTGTAAAAAGTGAATCTGTATTCTTGTATTATTTTTACTTAATCCCGAGTTCCCGGCTATTGTATATTATTGTTCTTGTAGTGTATTATTTTATTATCATATATTATTTTTTCTAAAATTGATGATCATATTGGTAACAAACAGGAACTAAAATAGTTATCAATTTGGATGTTCAGTTATGTGGTACGGTTGGTCTCACAAGGGGCTTAACACAGTTGTACCGTGTCGCATAAAACGTCATGTTAAACTGTCATATATGAAGTTGTCAAAAGAGTGAAAACGACAAGGTACTTAGGTGTTCAGCTACTTATGAGGTCGACTGTACGTCAACAACCCTATCTCACTCTGTGATTGTCTATTCCAAAAAATTACAACTAACGTCATCACCATCACTTCGGGTGGTATTCCACTTGTCCAAGATCTTTGTCCAATGTTCATTGCGTCTCACGTTTTTTAAGCAAAATGTAAGACGCAAATACATTGGATGGATCTTTGTCCGATGTATTTGCCACTAAAATTTTGCTTAAAGTGAGACGCAATGAACATTGGACAAAGATCTTTTAAACAAGTGGAGTACCAATCTTAGGCAGTGGACCTTCTGTACCTTTAGGTACTATTCATAATTTTGTGATAAATGCAGGCGCGAACGCGAAGAGATCGAGCGGCAGCGAGCAGCGGCGGCTTACCAGAAGGCGCACGCAGAAGGCAAAACGGATCAGGCGCGTGCTGATCTCGCGAGGCTCGCCATCATCCGGCAGCAGCGCGAGGAGGCCGCCAAGAAACGCGAGGCCGATAAGAAGGCCAAGGATGACGGGCCCAAGAAAAAGTAAATTTTATATCTTAACTAAGTGTGGGTTGCAACAAACCGTCTACGTAATCGTAAGCGGTGTTCGTTAGATTTTGAATGTATGGAAAGTTTGACAAGTTTCAATAAGCGGCAGCGCCGGCGCCATATTGAACGTTGGTCGGTCTGTAATCGTAAGTAGGTGTAACCCGCCCTAAGAAGGATCGGGGCGGAGGCGGCATCACACGGCCCGTGATCATACGGCATTAGCGAGAGGCGGCCGCCAAGAAACGCGAGGCCGAGAAGGCTAAGGAGGGCCCAAGAAAAGGTAACTTGTATATCGTACTGTAACTAAGACGGATCGGGCGGTGACAGCATCGCACGGCCCGTGGTCATACGGCATCAGCGCGAGGAGGCCGCCGAGAAGGCTAAGGACAAGGGGCCCAAGAAAAGGTAACTTATATAGCTTCCTCTAACTGAGATGGACCAGCGTGGCGACGACGAAGAAGTAAAACAAATCCGTACAAACGTCCGATGTCACACAGACACGTGCAAGCCGGAGTCGGCTTGCACGTGTCTGTGTAGTCGGTAGTCGGCGATTCATCAGTCGCATGTCCCGTAGCTTTGCAATGGAGCGCAGGCTTAAAAAGGTCTTTAAGAGACTAGCTATATACTATGTTAGCTAGTATATTAACTGTGCCAAAGCGATGGGCACAAAAACGGGTAAAGGCCACTTTTGAATTTAGTGGTGTAGAATCTGTATGCGATATTTAGTACAATGCGGGTCACTTTTGGATAAGATTAGCTCAGGATGACGGGTGGCGTACTCGAGGGGAGGCCTAGGCTCAGAAGTAGGCGATTATGGTCTGGAAATTATGTTTTTGTACAATACTGAGAGCTTACTGATGCCGTCCAGATTTCCTTACTTGGAATAATGTTATTATATTGTATCCCGCGTCAATCAGGAAGCACTATCAATCAATGAGGAAATGTAGGTGCACAGTAAAAAAATCTATATTGCCTCGGTGACAGTTTGACCGCACTATAGAAATATGAGGCCTAGAAGAATCCTTCACATGGCATTTTTACTCTTGGTCCTTTCTACGTTTTACGACGTGGCGAACATTGGATCTATTAATCATCGAGCCAAATATCTTCGACTGTACGAGTATGCATGGAATTCCGGCATCGGCAGTCCGTAGTCGAAACTAGTAGGTATGACTAACATCCGTTTATCTTTCCTTCCATCTTGCTTTCTTTATTGTTATTACCTACGAAATATTCAAAAAATGTTTTGGTGAATCACCTTTTTTGTTTGTTCACAGGTAAACTAAATGCTCATAATCTCAAACTAGGTAGCTGTCAATCTCGATCTACTGCAGTCCTGTGATGGTCCCGTTTGTCGCACGGTAAAGGTGAGACAAAGCATTCTTCTCTTTCTCACTTGATAGAAAGAGATGTATGCATTATCTTTCTTTTACGTCATGAACGAAAAAAGGGATGTTGCGGATGCAGATTTTTTACATATTTTTATTGAGATACTCTAAATTATGTATGAAAAGAGAAATTAAAAAGGTACTCTGGTTTAATTTTATTTTATCACCATTACCAGGTGAATCAAAGATTTTGAGTTTGTAATGTATATTATAGTAGGAAAATTCTGTATTTTATTAGACAACAACCGCTTTCGCTAAAGTTACGCATAGACTTTTGCGTATACGGATGCACAGATAAAGTAGAAAATTTTCCCTGACAGTCTTTATGGCATTGACATAAAGGTGAATTTCAATAGGTTATAGTCACTCACATGCACACATCTGCGACATCCTTGGACAACCATTACCTTTGCCTTCTGAATTCTGAATAAGGTGAGATACCCCGTGAGCGCCCGCTGATGACGTAAGGAATTATTGATATTTATCATACATCATACTATTTATTGATCCTGATTTTGTGAGACTGGTAAAAAAAAAACTATTGTACTTCCATACGAATTTACCACGTAACTTCAGGAGTTAAGAATGAAAGCAATATTTAAATCCGATAGATGTCGTTATGCGTTTGAAATAAAATGTTTTTGCTGCCCAATGTACATTGCATAGTCATCCAAGCACGCTATGTGTCGCTGTTCTCAAGACTAAAAAACTTAATCGATAAACGGATAGGTACATTGATGTGCACACACAGACAACTTTTCACTCTAAACGCATAACCTTCTGCGTTAGTGTAGGCAAAATAGCAGTGCCAGGCGAAATGGATCGTGAAATGACACATTTATATAACCGCTTTTGGTAATATTCTAACCTACCTAGTTTACTGGAACACGATGTAAGAACCTAAGCGATATCTAAAGTTCTTGGATTACCTTTTATTTGTTTAAAACTCGAGGACATCCTTAACATTTTGCACATTGCCTTATTGCTGTCCATTTATGAGGCAAACAATAATTGTAACAGGCACTGCCATTATCATGCGAGTGACCAATAGAAATAAGTGTTTGAACTGTTGACATACGTTTTATTGTGCGTCATACTTAAATCATACATATGATTATGGATTATTTTTGCCTACAAATGAAGCTATTGATTTCTGTCAAGTATTTTGTAAAATTGTGTTGTGTCTTGTTTTATTATTGTTTTTGGTAAAATTCGGATATGAATTCGGAGATTGTTTTTCCGTATTATATACCAAAGGAAGGAACCAAAAACTGCATCAGTATACAGATAGCTCACATCTCTGCTCGCGGTTGTATGTGTGCGTGCGTGTGTAACTGCAGGTGCGCACACGTCGGTCGTCGCTACAAGGTGCTCGCACCACACAGCGGCAGTTACAATTATAAGCGCACATACACGTACAGCCGTGCGCAAATATGAGTTCTATCTGAACTTTTTAACATCCATTCCTTCATGGGAACGTAAATGTCTCATCTAACTCAATTTTATGTTGCATGGACTAAAATAATTATAGACGAGACTCTAGTAGCTCCATTTTATTATTGCTTTTAAAACGTCGCAACTCGTAGTTCGAGGTTCGGACTTTATGGTCTTTTAAACTGTACCGTTTGTTGTTTTGCACTGTTTGACTTAGCTATCTGTAAAGTAAAGAGACTTTTTAGACTGTATAAAATGTGAACTTCCAACTTCAATTAAAATTTGTTTTTATTACATACCTAATTGCGAATCTGTTCTTAACTTTACTGTTACGATGAGCACTGATGTCATGTCACTAATTAATGATATGTTCGATTTTAATTACATTTTATTGTTGGTCTTAGCATTCATATATAGTTTGTGTAATCTTTCATACAATTATAATAAAATAAGGTATCATGTATAGATATTGTGTTCATTGAAGGTACGTTATATTTATCTATATTTACAAATCCACCAGATACTATGTATGAAATTGCTTAGATCTAATTTATTAGATAGTCTGACTAGACAATTTTATATGCGAATATGTATATCTATACAATAAATTGAAAATTATCTATGTACTTGTTTGATTACGCTTGTCACATCAACACACACCTAATTTTAACTAAACTTCTAAAACAAAATAAAGTAAGTATTTATTAAATAAATGAATGTCGAAGTTAATTTAGCCATCCAGCGCGAGTTGCTGACGCAGCAATAATAATAATAATAATTAATAATTTCGTGGGCCAATTCACACCAATTGATCTAGTCCCAAACTAGGCAAAGCCTGTACTATGGGTACAGTCAGCAGCAGAAGTAGCTAAGCGGGCCTAGTGCTCAAATTGATCTGCACACGGACTCTAATATCAAGAGAATAAGGTTCTGTGCAGATCATTCTGAGCATGTTAAAGTGCTTAGCTACTTCTGCTGCTGACTGTACTAGACAACGGATAAACATACATATATAGATAAATACATACTTAAATAGATATTAAACGCCCAAGACTCGAGAACAAACATTCGTATTCATCATACAAATATCTGCCCCGACCGGGGATCGAACCCGGGAATAGTCAGGTTCTCTAACCACTAGGCTATTCGGTCGTCATGCTTAAATTTTAGCAGACTATTCGGTTAATCGCTGTCGCATCTGTTTCACATTTCAATGTGTCGCGCGCTCGCTCTGGCACATTAGCTCGGCGCGGGTGGACGCAAGTTCGCGAAACAGAAGCGAAGCGATGAACTAGAATATACCTCCCAACTCCTAAGTTACGTCAAAATTCCCGATAAAGTACATTTTGTCAACTTCTCGTCTACGCGATTCGAGTGTTGACATCAAAGTTTTTAAAACAGTATTTATGATGGATGAGGTTTGGATTGCTCGTTGATGAGTTTCTGCGTCTTGTAAAGTAAACATGAAATAATCTGTCTGTAGGTTAGCAGTTTAATGTATAGGAAATGAACGATTTTGCCGTACCTACCTACTATATTTCTGTTTTTGTTTTTTTTTTTTACAGTGGTAGTAGCGAATATTCGCATGCCGACTATGATGTCTCTGTCCATCTCATTTTTCACTTTCACCTTTTGAAAACAAAATGGCAGACGCCACACCGCCAGCAATCTTATCGAATGTAGGTACCTACAGTCGGCGTAAGAAAAGGTTCGTCACCTTAAAGTCGACATTTGCTTGCACCAGCTTGCACCAAGGCAATTATCAGTACGTACCTATTGCGAACGTTTCATTTCAAACGAAAAAGAAATATCGCATTGACGTTTGCATTTGCAATAACAGGCTAATTCTCAGAGTAGGTACCTACTCCAGAGTAGACGTCAAATAATAATACCTACCACTACTGAGCGAGATGGTCATTAATAAATGAAATAAGAGCGACAGAGAGAGAGATATATCATTTGTTGTCCTTGTCATAGTTAAAATTACAATAGAAAATATTGACTCTGACAATTAAATGGAATATATTTCAATTCAATTCATATCGTTTATTGCTTTATATGGTTACAAAATGGTCTTACAATATTTTACGTCCCAATATAAACCCTGTTAGGGCACTGCAAAAGTACTAATAACAACACTGTTTACAATAATATTAAGGTTAAAATTAACAAACATCTATTAATTACAACTAAAATACTCTTTTAATGTATAATACCTTTTCATGATTAAGAAATCTTTCAACTTGTGAAAGAACTCCTTATTTTTTTCAACTTGTTTTATAATTATAGGAACACTATTGTACACTTTTATCGCCATGTGGTATGTGCCCGATCTTACAATTTCGAGTTTCGTAAATGTACTAGTTAATTTATTTCTGTTTCTGAGGTTATGGCGAGATTTTGTGCTGTTTTCCTGAGTCTGCTCAAATAACACTCTATTGTTCCTTACGAATTTACATAATTCATATATATATATAGATGTTAACGTTAAAATTTTTAGGTTAACAAAGTGTGATCTACAACTCTCTAATTGTGATATATTCAATAAAATTCTTACACACTTTTTTTGAAGGATAAACAAATCACTGGCATGTGGGCTGTTCCCCCACAAAACAATCCCATAGCTCAGCCAAGCGTGCGCGTAGGCGTAATATGCACTAGTTGCAGTTTTTAAATCAGTGCTTTTTTTCAATTCATATAGAGCGTATGTGAATTGAGACAGCTTTCCTGATATTTTTATGACATGTGCTTTCCAATTTATTTCCGAGTCTAATTCAATTCCTAATAAAGTACACGTGTTAACAGTGACTATCTTGTTATTTTTGTATGAATAAGTTGTATCGATTGGTAGTTTTTGTCGTGGTTTTATTTGTGGTATTTGATTTGTCTATGACATTATAAAAGAAAGGAATTAATAACTGACGAAGGTTTTCGTACCCCGACTGTACTTTAAGAAAAACATTGGAATTTAATCCGATTAGAAAGGAGTAGGTATACGCGTATCAAACCTAACGCAGCAAATGCCAGACTGATATCATATTAGTACGTGGAGTCGAATAGACCTCGAGGGCTATTACCGATGCCACTCTTCATGCGTCATTACCCTCAGAGGGTTATGCGGCATTTCGCGATACTCCAAATGTATGCGCATATCGGAGTAGTAAGTATGTAACACAACGGGAGGCCAAACGTTTGAACCTGTCAAAATAAGGATAGCAAATAGGTTATTCCTAGCTTGCCCGCGACTTCGCCCGTAATAAAGAGTACTGGGCGAAATAACGGTGTACTCCTTGCATTCCATTCCATTAAATTGTCAAAAGGGCCTCTGCGTGTTGGTTCAGTTGGTACTTTGTAAGTACCTAGCCCCACGCACGCCTCCCGAAGGTCCGAGACATCATGTCCAGTGAGCGGGAAAGACATAAATACCTTGTGATGGTTGTCGCTGAGGGCGAGCCATACATATCCTTCGGAGTGAAGGTTTCCAAGCTAACTCAGGGGTAGGAGGGATTTCCACTAGGTTCAAATATAAAACACCGATTGACGTGATAACAAAATGGGTCTTGATGCCCTTTTATTCAGGAATATAAGCTTACGACTACTGGCTCTAAAACGGGGGTTGCAACCCCGTGCAAGATATTTAACAAAGTCCCGTAGGACACTCCGGTAACGCGGGTTACGGACGTAAACCCGATTCGCGAATTCAGGAAGAATCTCCACTGTCGCAGTACCCGGTATCGCCCGCGCAGCGCAGTGGGGACTTTTCCCTGGATACCTAGTGGGCGCACACGCGTAGAAAACACGCGGCGGCTAGGTGTAGTCAGCCCTTGCGACTGTATCGGAGCAGCGGCAAAGACTGACTGATCGGGCGGCCGCGCGCGCTGCCTTTTATACGGTCGGTTAGCGTAAACAACATTGCGTATCGGTGTAGCTGCACCCTCGACTTGGCGCGCGCGGCGGTGGCAGTGGTAGTGCGGCTGCCTCGCGTCGCGTGCTCTGCAGCCTGTTATGCGCGGTTGGACCGTCGCAACCTAATAATAATACGAGTATAATAATATTTGTGAACAATCTTACACAAATCGACCTAGTCCCAACGCAAACTAAGCAAATCTTGTACTATGGGTACTAGACGATGAAAAGTCAAAGTCAAAGTCAAAGTGATTTATTCTTCAATTTAGGCATATTACATGCACCTATGAATGTCGATAAACTACCACCGGTTCGGAAAGTAAACCTCTGCCTCGAGAAGAACCGGCGTAATAAACTCGGCGAGGTGTCATTTTTTCAAAACAGTATACAATATATCATATCAGTATCAGAGTATTATAAAATTTTAAAATTACATTGCTACAGTAGAAAGACATACTTATATAAATAAATAAATACTTAAATACATAGAAAACATCCAAAACTCGGGAACAACATATTCATGCTCATCACATAAATAAATGCACTTACCGGGATCCGAACCCAGGACCTCTAGCTTCGTAGGCAGCGTCTCTACCAAGACCAACTAGGCTAAAGCGGTGGTCAATTTGTCACTAGCTTTTGCCCGCGGCGTCGCCCGCGTAATAAGTGTACTCGTAATTTTTGCAATAATTGTTGAATTGTTACGCCGGCAACGGCCTACTCCTACTACTACTTACTTCCCCTAAAAAACCTTCGTCGTCATATATGAACTTTTAAATTTCTAAGTTTTTACGTCTAACAACAAGAAACAACTCCTATTTCAACCCTTTACAACTCCTATTTCAACCCTTTAGGGAACAAAGTTAAAAAAAAACTAGATATATCTATGGTTGGTCACGCGATAGGTGATAGGATAGAGCGTGCGTCACTGGCTGACACCGTTCGATAGAACGAGACGACGCTCTTATCGTGTCACTTGTCGCGTGATAAGGCCAACCATGCTACGGCTCCAGGAGTTCATGTTTCTAGCCACAGTTTATCATTAAACATCACACATTACTTATGTGAACTTTCAACCCCCATCTTAACTCCTTCAAGGGATGAATTAGAAAAATGCCCTTATCAATGGTTTTGTACATTAAGAGCTTGTGACCGAAATTTTATACGTCTAACTTTAAAAACGACATGTTTCCCATACAAACTTTCAACTCTTTTTTATTTTTTATTTATTAATTACGAATAGATCTCTCTGAAAATTTTGCTAAGCAAAGTATGGCTTGATCTCAATAATTATTTCAGATGTACAGTCAGCATCAAAAGTAACTACGCAATCGAAGACGTCAAAAGCTCTTATTCCCTTTTAATAAAGACTTTTGGCGTCTTCGTTTGCGTAGCTACTTTTGATGTTGACTGTACACCGATATAACCGATATTTATGTAACCTTGTATATACTCAGCAAATAAATTCACTTCATTAACCCCCTTAGGGGATGAATTTTTATAATAACGCTAAATCATTTGTTTTGCTTTGTAGTAAGTACTTACTAAGTAGTAAGGAACCTTCATACAAATATTAAAGTCTATAACTTTTTAAATGAACGATTTCCATACAACGGTTCAACCCCTATTTCACCCCCTTACGGGATGAATTTCGAAAAATCCTTTCAGAGTATAAATATTCCAAATTTAATGCCTATGTCTTTAGAGGTTTAGGCTGTGCACTGTCTGTCAATAGACCAGTAACGCAAGAGTTGTATATAAATAGGTATAGATAACTTTACGTCTTTCTACTTGATCAATAGCATTGTGTAAATTGAAAAAAAGTATACACGGTGTTGCAACACGCTAATTTTTAATTTACCGCTCTTTTCTAGGCTCATCTTTCCCTGGCTTTTCGTTGGCTTATCTCTACCCTAAAATTGACGTACCTACCTAGGAATAATTCAGTTTCAAAGCCTTAAAAAAAATAAAAACTGATTGAGCCTACAGTCCCATACCTACTTTCCCCGACTAAAAATTAAACAGTAAAAAATCACGTATTTGAACAAAATGCAATTTTTCAAATAACTCCCAACAATTACGACATGTTTTCGTATATTAACAACATAAATTTTACGTGTCGTCGCTCAGATTCGCGGGGGCGCGAATATGGTGTCATTTATTTAATATGCGCATACGTAACAGTCTTTATGGAGACATTTTCCGAGAAAAATAACGAGCGCCTTAAATAACTAGGCTAGGAAACAGACTACGTGCCTCGTGTTAGCTAGGATTTAATTATAATATGTTGGTACATACACTGGTATTTAAGCGCTGAGTGTACCTACCTAACAATGGAATATTCGAATAGGAATATTTTGAAAGGATATACTTAATGAGATATATATTGACTTGACGTGAACTAACGCAATGATGGGTTTGGAACACTAGGAGATTTTTAACATGATAAAACCCTGTCACATCGGCTGAATGTGTCCAATCCATATTACTTAAACCTATGGCATGATAGGGTTGTAGATATATGTATATTACTGAAATCTCGCAATATATCCATCATAAATTGTGCCACTTAGACTAGATATTCGCAATAATAAGCCCACGCATGACCTCATGATAATCCCGAGAAATTTTCAAGTGCTTTTCACTGTCGACTTTAATTGAAATACCTAGCATAGAATCGGTGATAAAACAAATTACGTAGGTACCTACTATTTCTTTGCCGATAGTTTGAAATTAGCTATTATTTACCTACGGGCCATTAGTTGAGCTCGCGATCGCTATGAAAAATGCTTTCGTATGTTCGGCTTTTTAGTCCAGGTGTTCCCTCTATACGTCGCATCTCTCAACCGATTCTCATGAAATTTTGTGAGCGAGTTCGATGTTTATATGGTTTTCTCGGTTTCAGCTTGGACAAAAATGCTTTCATATGTCCAGCTGTTCCCTCTATGGGTCTCGTCTGTCATTGTCAACCGATTCTCGTGAAATTTTATAAGCGAGTTTGATATTTATAGGGCAAAAATACTTTCGTTTGACCGGCCTTATGATCTCGGCCAAAAAGCCGACAACGCTTGGCTCAGGCGAGGCGTGGCTCGCCGAGGCACGTCTACACTGAGCGCGCACGCTAGGGCGAGGCCTGCTCGGCCGAGGCATGCGTCCGGTACACGGCTAATCAGAAAACTTGAATAATCCACACTTCAATTTTCTTTTGTAACCTCGGCCGCCTGTCTTGGCTTTTATTGTAGCTTTGTAGGTAACGTCATGTTTGTATGTTTTGAGGAATCTGAGGAACCGCTAATCCGATTTCAAAAATTCTTTCACCTGCGTGTAGGATGGACTTTCCGGATGGTTATAGGCTATATTTTATCCCGCGAGTTTGTCTGTTTCTTTGCAATACGCGGCCGAAGCCGCGTGGACAGTTATTGTATAACTATGTAAGGCTGAAGCTGGTCAAGACTCCCACTAACGTTCAATTCGGTTACTATAACGAATGCCACGATTGCTTGTCGTTAAAGTGAAGAATCGCGAGTGATCACACGTAAACGTTCGTTGGCGCTGTCGTACCTTTTGCTCCTCATACATTTTCAACGTCTGGTGCAGTTTATTGCATTGCCTATAAAATGCACTTTACTTGATGGAATATTCTGTCAAAATACAAACATTATTTAAATAACCCTTTTGACTGCTGAGGCCATCAATGTGCACTAAACTTTTTTGGTTCAATTGATTTTGCCTTTTAATGTTTCATTACATTTGACTTAATGAATTTCCTTTTCCTTTCATGTTCCTTGAATTTAAACTATCGTGAGTCTTGTTTATGATTGTACTAGGTAACTATCTAATTATCACACGATTCAATTCAATTCATTTATTTGCAACCATCTATACATATAATAAAGCTGAAGAGGGTCGAAAGTCTGTACATGGAAGATAAACGAAAAAAAAATGGCTGGGGATACTTAGAATTGATAACAGAACACGTTCCAACAGTTTTTAGAATTTTTGTCTGTTTATCTGTTTATCTGTTTATCTGTTTATCTGTTTATCTGTTTGTCTGTTTATTTGTCAGAGTATCACGTGGAAACGGCTGAACGGATTTTGATGCAAACTTTATTAATCTGTCGAGAGAATCCCCGGATAGGTTTTAAGCTACAAAAATCTTAAAGATTAGGGTTCAAAGGGGGTAGAAAATGAGGTTGAACTTTGTATGGGAACTCCTTGAATGTACGAGCTACAGACTTGAAAATTGGTAACCATAAACTTGACTGGAAAGTAAAAACGACCCCATTCAAACTTTTAGCAATGTATAGATAAAACGTGAAAAATATGGGATGAAAATAGGTTCTGAGGCGACTAGAAACTATATAATGTTGCAAGAGCGGGGTTATAACAGTATCATTACCATGGTAACATGTCGTCAATATATTCGAAAATTCATCGTGTTCTTACAACTGATAGTTAGTCCAGTGGTTTGACCCATAGCTTACGGAGTCGGTGTCCCCGAGTTCAAACCCAGCAGCATGCACTTTATGTAGTTTAAATTTTTTTGTGTCTGCGTTTTTGAAAATGTATATTTTTCAAAAAACGCAGAGAAGCTTAGTGAATAGAGGATTTTGATGCAACTTTTACTTAATCGGTCGAGAAAATCCCTGGCCAGGTCATAGGCTGTAAAAATGATAAAAATTAGTTCAAAGGGGGTAAAAAATGGGGCAAAACTTTGTATGGGAACTCCTCAAATCCATGAGCTTTAGACTTGAAAATTGATAAACATACACTTGACTGGAAAATAAAAAGAACTCCATTCAAACATTATAAAAAAATATAGATAAAACGTGAAAAACCACGGGATGAAAATGAGTGCTAGATGGCTAAAGACTATCTATAATAACCAAAAATGTTTGATATCTCAACCGCTCTTCTTCTGACTTCTCTCGCTCGGGACTTTGGTCTCCGGTTTCGCTTGCAAGACAAGCGCTGGGTTTAGTTAGTGTTCGTGAAGGCTCGCCCTCGGGCCTTCGGCCCTCGGGCTCGCATAGAGAGCGCTCTCTGAAGGGTTGGTTTGGTTGGGCCTTTCATTCATACGAAAAGCTCGGCCTTCGGGCTCGCTTGCCTCACCCCTCAACTTTGGGACTTAAGGCTCATGTTTCGCTTTCAAGACACCTGTGGATAGTAAGTATCCATGGAGTCTCGCCCTCGGGCCTTCGATGCTCTGGCTCGCATATGGAGCGCTATCTATAAGGGTACGTTGGGCCTTTCATTCCTACGAAAAGCTCAGCCTTCGGCCTCGCTTGCCTCCCCGTTTACCTTCAGGACTTTGGCTCTCAGAAGTAGTTTGACAAGACACCCGGAGATATAGAGTATCTTTGGGGTCTCGCCCTCGGTCCATTTGTTTCAATTATGAAATCTTATATTTAAATTCCGGTTTTGGTAATTTTTCTTCTACTTAGGTACTTCGTTTGCAATAAAGATTAAGTAAATCAATATAACTAAATATTATTGACGACAAAGTTTATGAGGATTTGAACTGTTACACGGGTCGTTCTTCTTTTCGACCGACAATAGCCTGTCCTTCGTCTTATTACGGCATCTCATTTGAGTAATGATGTTTATGGTTTTATAATGTTCGAATGAACGTCCATATTATTTTATTAATTAGTGATATATAATATTTCACTTTCTCTAACTAGCATTTTTTTAAATGTTGGTTTTTTTCGTAGAATGCCGTGACAGAGTGGTAAACCAAAATGTTGTCCCCACTGAAATAGTCCACTTTGTCACATGTTTTTTTTAGAAACCAACCGTAAATAAATATTTATATTGGCCAGAAAGTAAACTTTAATTAGTTCTAATGAAGAAACCTATGCATTTTTTTTTAAATCGCACCTCAAAACCACAATTTTCGATAGTTCAAAAACCAAAAAAACAGAAAAACCTCGATTCATTGTCGGTAAAAAAGAAGAACGACCCACACGCATAATTTATAGAAATGAAATCGTAATAATCTAATTTATCAGTGTAAATAGTAGGTATCGTATGGTGAAACATAAGAATATCATGTCATCCATAATTTATACGCGTACGAAGTCGCGGGCAGAAGCTAGTGTACAATAAACACATGCAACTTAATGCCAAGTACCTACAGTAAGTACAAGGGCTCTGTCAGGGCGTAGCAACTCATATTACAATAAATTATCTTAGTCGTGAGAACACTTTTCCTCAAAAAGAACTCGTGAACAGTTCGAAACATGTCCCCTGTAGCAACAATTAAACGTGAGTGTAACCGTGTGATATTTAGGTTATTCATTCGTCTAAATATTCAAACCCATGCGTTTCAAAGTTGGGATGTTATGTTGATATTACCGAGTCGTTAGTCTGAAACATTACTACCTACCGTACGTAATGATACGGTTATTAGGTTAGATCTAGAATAAATTACTTAGGCAAATGGATACTTCGGTAACAGTACGTTCCTTGATAACACATTAAACCTGTCGTTTCGGAAATAATGTTATTATAACGTAGCACAACGACGTGGCCAAAGTTTGACTTCGGGTGCCGCGGAGGCTGTATATTCTCATTACGGACTCGCCCGCGGCGGCGGTCAACTATGCTAATTTAACATACGTCTGCCCACCGTGGACGGGGGTACAGTCAACATCAGAAATGCCTGATGGCGCTAACCAGCTCCTTAATAGCTATCGGCTGTCTATCTCGCTTTTGCAATTGACTGTATATTTGTCGTCATAAACGAAGATCGAGGAGAGGAGTCAGCCGCAGAGAAACGCGACCCCCCTTTCGAATCACATAGTGAAATCAATGTTAGGTACTTTGCTATGTGCACATTCAGTGTTAAAAATATAACGATGACCTATTTTTAAAATGTTTTACTATAATAAATAATAATAAATAAATATTAGGGGACATTCTTACACAAATCGAACTAGGCCGATAGTAACAATGAGGCTTGTGTTATGGGTACTAGATGACGATATATATAATAGATATAAATGCATAAATACATTGAAAACATCCAAGATTCAGAAACAAATATTCATGCTCATCACACAAATATTTGCCCTTACCGGGATTCGAACCACGGACCTTCAGCTTCGTAGGCAGCGTCACTACCCACTAAGGCAAACCGGTCGTCTATATATACTATACATCTAAGTTTAA
Source organism: Epinotia nisella (assembly GCA_932294315.1). Classification (NCBI taxonomy): domain Eukaryota; kingdom Metazoa; phylum Arthropoda; class Insecta; order Lepidoptera; family Tortricidae; genus Epinotia; species Epinotia nisella. Next base: position 11,296,181 of record OW028682.1, on the reverse strand, counting down.
AATATAAAGAACAAACATTGTAGCCTCCAAAACTAGGCAAAGAGGAGATACAAAATACTTTAATTTTTGTAAATTTATACGTAGGAACCTACACTTACGGACGAAAAAATCGACTCAAGCAACATCTCCTCTACAGGGATGTTATTCGCATCGCGCTCATGCGCCTCACCCCACGCGTCACGTCTAACGAAACTAGACCTTTACTTACGCTTAGTTACTAGAATCGCGGCATCACGATTATATTTGTGGGTGAGCGTTGAGGTGAGCTTAAAACAAGTGATGGAATAGCAGGGTAGGTCGCATTTCTCAACCGATTCCCGTGTTTTTTTTTGTCGAGGAGTGAAATCGGAGTGTTTTAACCGCCTGATTTCTTTGGACACGTTTTTTTGTATTCCATGTATAAGTGTCATGGTATTCCTGGTAAGATGATAGAAGTCAGGGTCCTTCACCAAACAACCGGAAATGTCATCAATAAACGTAGAGACACTTCGACAAAAACGTGTCCAGAGAAATTAGGCGGTTATAACGCTCCGATATTCACCCCGAGCCACTAAATAGAAATTAAAAAACCGGCCAAGTGCGTGTCGGACCACGCAAAACGAAGGGTTCCGTGCCTATTAAAAAGGTCGTATCGTCACAGAAATTTTACGGCACTTACGTCCTTTTCTTTGAGGAAGGCAGTTTTTCAGCAATATCTCGAAAACCTCTGAACCGATCTTGTTCAAAACAATTTTCGGTGAATGAAATTAATAAGCCCTATGTCCATGAATTTTTCCATATTTTTAAAATACACCGTTCAAAAATTAGAGTGGGGGGGGACAGAATTTTAGTGACTTTCGGGGCGATTATCTCCGACCCTATTCACTTAATCAAAAAAAATGCTAAGAAACTTTATATTTATTTTGAAAGGCCTATCGATTGATGTGCCACACGGGGGGTTACAATGAAAAAAAAATTTTTGACTTTTAGTTTTATGTATGGAGTGCACCCCTAAAAAAATTTTTTTTGTCATTTTAATTACAAAACTATGTAGCGGCTAACAAAATACACCTATCCTCAAAATTTTATTCAAATACACCTTATAGTTTTCGAGTAAAATGCCTGTGACATACGGACAGACGGACAGACGGACAGACGGACATGACGAAACTATAAGGGCTTGCGAGTTTAGAGCCACTAGTTTTTGTAACTCAGTAAATTTCCATGATTAAATATCGCATGATTCGCATGTTCTTACGAACCTTTCATGATAAAAACATTAAAAAATATGTACTTTTCATCCACCTAATTATCTTTATGTATTTATGGTACGATTCTTTTTCACCTTTATAGCCTTCACAGTGAATTTCCATCTGCGACTGTACCGTACAATGAAAGTAGTAAAAAATAAATTTAGCGAGATATTTGCATGCATGCAACAAAGTTCCACCCCGTACCGGACCGTTTCACTGGATGCCTCTCCCGGGCCTCTGAACGTTAAACATTAAATTAAACTCGCCTAATTTCAACATTTTCTACATGTAAGTTCCGGAATCAGATAAAACTGGATGGTAATTTCATAAACATAAATACCTATGCGACTCGTATACCTAAGAAAAAAATGCTGTGAGAAAAAGTAAAGTGAGATTTGCTACAGGACACACTATGATCATCATATTTTATAGCTAAGGGATGTAAATTATAAAATTAAAATTCGTTTGTCCATATCAGTTATGTACTTCCCATTTATGTTTGTGAGAAGGGACCAAACACATTATAGTTAACACAGATACCTGTACCAAGTACCTATTAACATTAATATTCATCATCATATCAGCCGAAAGACGTCCACTGCTGGACATAGACTACCCCAAAGAGTGCCACAATGACCTGTCCTACGTCACCCGCCACTTTAGGTATTGTTTCGGGGTTATTGTGAGAAAAAGGTTTACCTATTACCAATTTCAAGTAAATTATTGTGGTTAAATTGCAACACTGTAATTCAGCTCAGCTGGTAAGGTACCATTGTATTCATATAAACAATAGGAATATAGGATTAATCTTTGAGTAGATATTTTCAGTTTTCATCATGTTTCTCCTCTAGATATACTGAAATCTTTTAAATTGATAAAAATAAAGAGCACGGAGGACTTATGGGGCGTGTCAGTCAAGGTACTGGAAGCCATTCTGGAGGTTGTTGCACCAACTCTAGCTCTTATTTTTAATAGTTGTATAGACAATGGCATTTTTCCAGATATAATGAAATGTAGTAAAGTAGTTCCTATTTTCAAATCAGGCCATAGAGATAATCCTTCTGATTATCGTCCCGTATCTATCCTACCCGCGTTTAGCAAAATATTTGAAAAAATAATGCTAACGCAATTGATTTCTCACTTTAATTATAACAAGATTTTGCACGCACAGCAGTTCGGCTTCACAAAGGGTAGGTCAACTACTGATGCTGGTGCAAGTTTAATTAAATTCATTCTGCAGTCTTGGGAAGAGTCGCAGGACGCCATTGGAGTCTTCTGTGACCTTTCCAAGGCATTTGATTGTGTAGATCATAGTACCTTAATTTGTAAACTTAAATTTTATGGCATTAGAGGACATGCATTAGATCTCATTGAGTCATATTTAACACAAAGGAATCAAAAGGTAGCGATAAATGGGGCCATTTCGTCAGAGACAGTGGTGGAGATGGGAGTACCTCAAGGATCTATTTTAGGTCCATTCCTGTTCCTTGTTTATGTAAATGATCTACCATATATGGTAAGCCGAAGATCAGGCATTGTCATGTTCGCCGATGACACCTCGTTACTGTTCAAGGTTAATAGGAAAGATACTGAACTCATTGAACCAAATAACACCCTGTCCATGATATCTGACTGGTTTGCTGCCAATAACTTAGTGTTGAATCCGAAAAAAACGAAATGTATAAAATTCACACTAGCGAACTCAAATGTAAACTTAGCCTCAAATATTAAACTTAATGGTGAAACCATATAATTTGTAAAGTCAACTGTATTCTTAGGTATTACGTTAGACTCTAAACTGCAGTGGGGTTCCCACATAACTGCGATAGGAAGTAGGTTGAGCTCCGCTGCTTTTGCAGTCAGGAGAATAAGGCAGCTTACCAATGTAGCAACGGCACGGTTAGTTTACTTCGCTTACTTTAACAGTATAATTACTTATGGTCTTATTTTATGGGGATCAGCGGCAGATATTGAGACTGCATTTATTTTACAAAAAAGGGCTGTTAGAGCAATTTATAACCTCGGGTCGCGTGAGTAATTAAGATAATTTTTCAAGGAAACAGATATTCTAACACTGCCGTCGCTATACGTATTTGAAATAATAATGTATGTTAGGAAGAATTTATACAACTACCCAACAAACACTGATAGGCCCAAAGTTACCAGAAGCGCAGGGAAGCTCAAAACAACTTTTTACAGGCTAGTAAAAGCGAAAAAGTCGTTCTTGGGAAATTGTATAAAATTCTACAATAAAATTCCAAAACACATTACCGAACTTACTGACTCTAAATTCAAATCTGTCGTAAAACGGACACTCATTTCAAAAGCATATTATAAGATAAACGACTACATCATGGATAGGGATATTTGGCAGCGATAAAATCCTGCACTAAAAACCTGTCGTAAAATAAATAGGCTTTCTACTGTAGCAATGTAATTTTAAAATTTTATAATACTCTGATACTGATATGATATATTGTATACTGTTTTGAAAAAATGACACCTCGCCGAGTTTATTACGCCGGTTCTTCTCGAGGCAGAGGTTTACTTTCCGAACCGGTGGTAGTTTATCGACATTCATAGGTGCATGCAATATGACTTTGACTTTGACTTTAACGCCGAAATTGTCATTCCATAATAGCCAATAGTACATTACTTATCTGGGGCGGTAATACAAAGAATGTCTCAGATGACAGGTATTTGATGCCCGACTAGAAGGCAATACACCTACGTAGGTATGTGATCGGTAGTTTTCTTTATTACCGCCCGTGATGAGTACGATAAGAAATTGGTACTTTATGGCCAGATGTGGCGTTAAGGTTTATATACTAAGCGCCTACGCCATGCCACCTCTTGGCTTGTTATTCGAGGTATGATTACCTATTGGATACAATTTCTGACCAGTCATAACTCAGTATTTATATATTTATAGCAACACGGAAAATACACAGTTTTAGGTTTTAATTCGTCTTATCTATTGAAAATGTTTGCAATTCAGAATTTTATACAGTAGGTACCTAAAATTAAGTTGTAACCACAATACTATTATGCAGACCTTACACGTTCGTTCGTTCCTACTGCACTTCATCTCGAAAGGAAAAAAATAGTCTCCCGTGTACTTAATTTAATTAGGGTTCCGGTACCTCAAAAGAAAAAAACGGAACCCTTATAAGATCACTCGGTTGTCTGTTTGTCCGTCTGTCACAGCCGATTTGCTCCGAAACTACTGGACCGATTGAGTTGAAATTTGGTACACACATGTAAATTGGTGAACCAAAGATGGACGCGTAAAGTAAATTAATGAATTCTGAACAAGGGGGCCACTTTTGGGGGGTAAACTAGAAAATTAAAAAAAAAAGTTTCGCAAACTGTATTGTGTGACATATCAAATGGAAGGGGTTGTTGTAAGCATCTCAGATATTTTTTTTATAATTTTAGCAAAAATAGATTTGAAGTAATTTAGGAAATATGGAAAATAGTTCCTTGCCTAAAGATTACAGGAAAACCTATAAGTAGTTTGAGTATTCAAAGTAACGGGAAAATTCTCAATATTTTTGTGTATTTTTTATGGAGCGCCTAATGCTTAGAGAATAGGAATTTTACGGAACCCTCACCACGCGACATGAACTCGCACTTGTCCGGTTTTTTATTTATACTTTATTGTACAAAGAAGGTACAAATGACTTAATGTCATATGGTCTACTTGTCTACCACTGGGCTAAAAATAAACGTTTGTTTGGTGCAGGATAAGGTAGTGAGAACAAGAAAATGGTAAAAAAGAATAGATATAGGTACATATAATATATAATGAAATAATAAAATATCTACATACACTTACGTTACCTACGTATAAACATATTTATCATGTGAATACCTAATGTGAAACACTATGGAGAATAATTAGTCGCGTAGATTTTTTGTATCTCAATCTGTTTTTGACTATAAATGACACTCTTTGAATGACCATAAAAATGCTAAAAGCCTCGATCTTTCAACATCAACACAAGTCTCGGTCGAGTCCGATTCAATGCTGGTTCATGGAGCGAGCGCCTAGAATCCACATACCTATATAGTTTTCAAATTCACGCAGAGTTGTTTTCATGATTTATTCTTGGCATTGCAGCCATACAATAGTCTAATTGAAAAGGTAATGAACAAACTGTCTAAGTTCACGGCGTGCAATAAATAATTGATAAATTAAATGGCAGAGAGCTCGGGCCAAACAGAATTAAAACTTTCCGGGACGCTTCACCTAAATCACAGCTAACTGATTTATATTTCACGCACCTTCCGAGCTTCCGCCCAAATGTGGTAGAACCACGGAAAATTCAGCTATGCCATTCGCAAGCCCTTTCGGCTCACCTCACCACTCGACCCTAGCATACCTTGAACTTGAATTTGTAGTATCTATCTGTGCTCGAAAGTACAAGTTAAATTGTTCCGGTTCAAGCGTTTTCGGTAAGCGTTGTGAATACGCAACGCGAACGCGGCCCAACCGTACTGTTAAACGGACGGGGTAATAGGTCAGTACGGATTCTTTGTTGACGATTTATTTACAATGTAAACTAAGTGGGTTTACATTTTTACTTAGTAAACACAATAGGCTAGTTTTAAAAACTACAGATGCCTACAGGCAAGGTCTTTAAGGATTTAAGAGTTGACTGAAATAATAACCTATTAGGGTAGACCGGGGATAATTTGAAACAATTTGCCTTTAACCTTTTTATCTTTTTTAATCTTCTTCATCTCTACCACGGTATACAATGAGCTCATCAAAAGTTCGCAAGCATAACATAAACATTCCTCAATTTATGAGCATCTAAACATCTCAATAAAAACACGAGTGTAAAAAAAGTATGCGAATTTAGTTTTATTTGTTGCTGCTACCTTATACTTTTTTAACTTCAAGATCAAATATTACATATAAAAAAACCGGCCAAGTGCGTGTCGGACCACGCAAAACGAAGGGTTCCGTGCCTATTAAAAAGGTCGTATCGTCACAGAAATTTTACGGCACTTACGTCCTTTTCTTTGAGGAAGGCAGTTTTTCAGCAATATCACAAAAACCTCTGAACCGATCTTGTTCAAAATAATTTTCGGTGAATGAAATTGATAAGCCCTATGTCCATGAATTTTTTCATATTTTTAAAATACACCGTTCAAAAATTAGAGGGGGGGGGACAGAATTTTAGTGACTTTCGGGGCGATTATCTCCGACCCTATTCACTTAATAAAAAAAAATGCTAAGAAACCTTATATTTATTTTGAAAGGCCTATCGATTGATGTGCCACACGGGGGGTCACAATGAAAAAAAAAATTTTGACTATTAGTTTTATGTATGGAGTGCACCCCTAAAAAAATTTTTTTATGTCATTTTAATTACAAAACTATGTAGCGGCTAACAAAATACACGTATCCTCAAAATTTTATCCAAATACACCTTATAGTTTTCGAGTAAAATGCCTGTGACATACGGACAGACGGACAGACGGACAGACGGACAGACGGACAGACGGACAGACGGACATGACGAAACTATAAGGGTTCCGTTTTTGCCATTTTGGCTACGGAACCCTAAAAAGACTCGAACGCTGATCAAAGGCCATTATAAACATTCGTTTGATCCTAACTATAACACCAAAATAATAGAATCGGTCAAAATACAATAATAAACGAAGTTATAAGAAAATATACTACGGCACAACAACAATAGAACGAAATAGAACGTATTAATACCGGTTATTTTGTATAGTGAAAATACCGGTATCCGACTCCTGATTTAAACATGGCATTATAGCATGGCATGGTAGGTATTATAGTTTTCGAGACAGTGGCGGATTTACACATTTGCCGCCAGTAGGGTGTTCAAATTTTGCCGCCCCTACTGACCTCTGCAATTCGATACTCTAGTTCACAATCATAAATTTGCCGCTCCTAAAATCTGACGCCCTAGGCTCCAGCCTACTCAGCCTGCTGGTAAATCCGCCACTGTTTCGAGAAATTTGACTTGTTTCAATCATGACGTGTTTCAATTGTCCCCGGTCTACCCTACACATGGATTGTGTATATAAGTTGATTCATCTTGGATTGGTTCATACACATAGTTTTCTTACTATGTTCGAAGTCTCGTTCAGATTGTACAATTATGAGACTTTAAAATGGAGAAAATGTTCTCTGTCGTGATCAATTGATCATCAAGGTCATTTTCGTTTTTAGTTCAATTCCCGCTTGGTCGAACTTTTTTTATTTGTTTCAATAATAACAAAGTAGGTAGTGGGGTATTCCACTTTAACAATGAATCAAGAATTCGTATGTAAATTTGAAAGCGTATATTAAGCAAATAAATTTGTTAGGTATTATAATGAAATTAAATCCAATAATTTCAATAGAAGCGGCACGTGAGTTTGTTTTGCAAGTCAACCCGAAGAACAGTGTACACAAGACTGTTTGTTCCCAGCCTCAACTAATTGAACTTCAGTTTGACTTCCGTAGGTTCTTGTTGCTATTGTTGAACTATTCCATTTAATAAAGATTAATACAAGTTAATTAGAATATTAGCAGCGGAGTTACTTTGCTCGGGATGGAGCAACTTAGTTGCAGAATTCCAGGAGAATTGTGAGTTTGCCGGCTGCTAAGATAAGTGAAAGTAGTTTTAAAATTATAATGAGAACCAAAATGGTTATATTATGTGATGTGATGTTATTTTAATCGTTAGAACAAGACATTATTATTTTACTAGCTTTTGCCCGCGACTTCGTTCGGGTTGACTTTCATTTGTTGGACTTTTACTGGGATAAAAAGTATTCTATATGTCAATCCAGACGCTCTATTTTTATACTAAAATTCATATCAACCCGTTCAGCCGTTTTTGCGTGATTTAGTAACAAACATCCAAACTTTCTATGTCCAGCTGTGGTCATCTTTCGGCTGATATGATGATCCAAATTTTTGCATTTATAATATTGGTAGGATTAACGTATTATATGAGAACTTATTCTATAGCCATTCACACTTCACACTTTTTGATAGGACACAAGAAAAAGGTAATTTCAGCATAAATACTAACCTAGTCAAAATGTGTAGTGCTGAGTTAACATATATTGGAGCGAGTGCGAGAAACACATTGATATCACATTGCGATTCGAAGTTACATACAAATATTGACCTCAGGGTGAAATTAAATCTTACATCTTCACTGCCAGGAACCCACCTAGTGTGGGCGCTCTGTTCGTACTTCGTAGGCGTTTCACTCTACTTAGCGGGAAAACTACGGCTTCAGCTATGAGCGAAGCGTTACAAGTTTTTTGCAGTGCTAAAAATTCGCGCAGCCCTTGTTAAAACAGTTCGCGACGCTCTGCACTCGGCTACAGATAGATAGAGATCACCTGAGAAAAAATGTTCCAGTGACATGACCCTCAGTAATGAGGAAACCGTTGCAAGGACGGAGGAATGTGTTAATATCACACAGTTTTTCTTACTTAATTCACCAAGGTGTAATCTGGTCACCAGGATTGTGAGGGGTCCCTCCATTACTCGGCACATTGGTTTGGCGGCCGAACAAATAACGCGATAATCCGTGCCTAAGTAACCCAGCCTCGGACTTGGTCAATCAAAATGGGTATATAGGGTAGAGGTTTAGCTAGCGCCACAAACTTTTAACATTGACATGTATTTCAGCGTTTGTTCCTTTACGTCTAGATGCGGAATTGAAAAGGCGTATTAGAATAAGTCTGATTTTAATTTATTTATTATGAAACAAACAGTGATACAAATATATTTGTACATCTATCTTAGGACTAAACAGACCTATAGTTCCCAATATAAATCAAAAAGTATAAATATAGATATGTAAGGTAAAAATCCCTAAGCTCGACACCTTAAAGTGCTCAATAAGTAGTTGACATATATTGTTCACTTCAATTATTACTCTTTAAGTAGAATTTTATTTATTTTTCTCGGCGTAGAGCTCAGCCTCCACCGGCTTGTCTATTCTAAGACATTTGAGCACATCATTCTACAGTTCTTGAAGAAGTCAATGATACATATATACAAATATCACAAATACATAAAGAGTCTGCCAAAGAATACAATCAGGGTTAGAGGAGAGACAATATTATTTAAGAAGAGATTTGAGGTTGCCGATATATTCTGATTGTCTAATGTCAAGAGGGAGACAGTCGAATAGCCTTAAAAATTAACGAACTATTGTAAAATTTGGTAGATGACGAAGGCACAGTTAATTGTTAGAACATCTAACAGAGAAACGTATTTAAGGCTCAAAAAAAGTGTTTAAGGTCGGTATGTGGCATTAAGCGATATGACTCGTGCAAACCGTATTTTATAAAATTAAAAATACTAACATTACCTTGTTTGTATATATACGAAATGGTTAACTTTGTAAACGCTAATCGTCATCAGTTCAGTAAATTTAAAAGTATACGTCTAAAGAACAAATTACAGTCACACTCAAGCAACACAGCACTACTACAAAAAAGCATACTAGGGATGTCCCACAAAATATACAATAAGCTTCCACAGAACATCCTTGCAAATAATGGAAATGATGTAGATTTTAATAAGAGTTTAAAGATATTTCTTACGGAAAAAGCATATTAAATATACGATAACAGAATTTTTGACTGATGTATTTGATAAATATTGACATACCCTGCACTCTTTACTTAACTTCGTATAAATATTTAATATCTCTTTGACCTATTTCGTTTAATTGTTTTTATGAATCTTTTTTTTTTGTGTAATTAATTATTATAATGTATTAATGTAAATTCTATTGAACATTTTAAACATGTTCCGACCAAAATATTTGTATGCCGACAGGCACCACATAGTGATACGAAAGCTAATGAAACACCTTGTACTTACCTACCTATGTTGGACAAATAAAATCTTTGAATCTTTGAAAGAATTAAAATAACGAAAACGCTCTTTAAGGTTGCGGGGAGTTGCAGGGTTAAAAAGGACACTATACAGAAGCGAAATTATGTGAGAGTTACGGCCATAACGGATAGGCAGCCACTTTAGTTTGGATCGGAAACTAGAAACATGGTCATATTTGCGTAACCCAAATATGAAGTGAATGCATGTCTGCATTTTTGGAGACGTAAATACGTTCCCTGACAGCACTGAACGCATAATAGATTTCTGAATAACTTCGGGAAAAATTGCTTTCGGAGTAATTACCATTCGGAATTCTGCAGTACTTAGTTATGCGTAACTAACTTAGAAGTATTACTTAATAAATGCTTGGTTTCATAATACAACAAAATCTTTACATAAAATCGTGGTAGTTAAGTTACGGGGTGTACCCTTACGCAACGACAACTTTTATTTAGAAAACTCGTGATTCATGAATTTCATGATAATAATTATGTAAATGTAAAATAATAAATGTGCCTCACTTCCGCAGGCGCATTAGGTGCTTGTGTCTGAAAAACAGTGAGTCTGTCTGTGTTGAGATGTAACTTGAGAAAAGTCAGTAGGTCAGTTTTAATATAATTACTCTATGTTTTTGATTTAGATAAACATTAGTAGATAAACATTCTTTTTTCTTTTGATGTGGATAATTCTGTTTGCACACTTGTATATTAGGGATACAATAACGAGTTAAGTGGCTCTGGACCTGGAACACATCGGAAAGGCAGCAGTTAATTGGGTCAACATCAGTCACATAAACTAACTGTCATCCTTGTAAACAATACAACGGTTTAGGTACATAATTTAATGTCCCGGTCATACTAATTAAGAAGTCACTGGTTCTTTTCATAGCTGGATCGAGCGATAAAAGCATAAGACAACAATATTAAGATATCGTGGCTTTACCCTGCCGCACCTTGCGATTTATGAAATTATTTTTGATTCGCACTGCTTCAACTTGGATTTCTGTATTTCCGGATTCATACAACCTTGATGTCTTCAAGACAAGAGTGAACAGGCAAAACAGGCATTTTCTGGGAGAGCATGATCCATCTTAGGCTTTGTCTTAACTTTCCATCAGGTTAGGTTAGACGAAGGTCAAACGAAATCCCATAAAAACATCGTCCTACTGCGATGTTTTAGCTAGTACGGCATCGCTTCGGGTAAATCGCTATTGAATGGAATCGACAAGAGATGCCGATATGCCGAGAAATGATTTATTGACTTGTCGGCTCCGCTGCTAATGGCGCTGAATAAGCACTCGCCTGTGAGCTATTTGTTTTTATAAAAGGTTTCAGAAGCGGCTAAATTCAATCCATATCAACGAGGAAGCAACTTTTAAGCGTATTAACGTTAAGGTACAGTTTTCTGTTCGTGATGTTTTTCACAAATGGATGTAAGGCGGGTATGACTTATGACGTATTGAAATTAGATTAGGATCGCATTGGTTAGTGCGATCTCTCTGGCACGAGTGCTTAGACAAATGTGTGAGAGCGAGCGAATTAATAAATTTAATTTCATGGTTATCTTAACGTTCCCAATACGAGTATTGAGCGCCTAATAATTTTAGATAATTGTAACTGATGTTATTAGCATTAAGCTTATGTGTAGCATTTTTTGTTACACATAAGCACATATTCGATATAAAACTATGCTACGCGTTCTTCCAAGTCATAAATCGGAAGTATTGTTTGCTAATTTCGTCTAAATTCGTTCAGCCGTTTTAGCATGATTGAGTAATAAACATCCAAACATACCTTTTAAGTTTTCATTTATATATTCGTAGGATTAATTACGGCATACATAAAGACCATGATACGTAGATTGCGTAATTTAGCACTTTATTATAAAGACTGGCTCACCTGTAGGTGAGCCAGTCTTTCTAATAATGCAATCTTGATAAAATGTCTACCAAAAAAAGTTTTTTTTTTAAATCGCTCTGTTTTATTACAATCATAAAATTTTAGGTTGAGGCTTTCACGTAATTCTATTGGCTAAGAGAGCCGTTCAATTCTCCTGAGTAGCTTTAAACCTCGTCGAGGCCCTACCCGTCTAGTATAAGTCACATTTGAAGCCAAGTTATCCAACTGAGAGCGTAGCAAAGGTCTGCTACGTTTATCTTGAAATGAAATGGGAACGTATAAAGACCATCGATGGCCTTAAAGATAGTTCTTTTATTCTACAGATGGCCCTCCTCTCGCAAACTGGGTATATCTAGTTTATGTCGGACGAGATATAGATAGGTACAATGACAAAATACTCTACGAAATGAAAGTTGGGCTGCGGCAGGGTTGTAAACTTTTGGAAGGATTTCGGCGGTTATAGATCGTAGGTTTTATCGTGGTTTATACTTTTATCACATTTAGGTCAGTGGGGTAAAAATAAAGTAGGTAGGTATTGTACCTACCCGTATTTTTCGAAGAAGTGGCAACCCCACCATAAATATAAATGTGAAAATGGGAACCAAGTTCAATATTAAGAATATGCGTGTTTGTCAACTTCGCCGACAAAAGAATTGAGATCTAAATGGGTGCCAAGTTCAGTAGATAATCTAAAATAAAATATATTCTTAAGAACATAAATTTTCCTACTTTTTCTACTACAACATTGTTTGATATAAATAAGTATAACTTCTTAAATTTGTACACTCGAATTATTTACACAAAGCAGATAACTTAGGATAAATTGATGCTCAAGACTTGACTTAGCTAGTTTATACTAGCAAGCCAAATTTTCCGAAGATTAAGATACTTCCTTACAATATTCATATAAACAGTTATTTAAACAGTTACTTGCCTTACTCTTTAAACCGTTTGGCTTTGAACTTGGCTGGAGACGCTGCCGCTTGTCTAGAATCTAGATAAATTACAGTAGTACCTACCTAGTTTCTTCTCTAAATGAGGGAGTCTCTTAGATAACGGCATTTTTATCCAGTTTCATTACTTGATAACATGTTATTATTTTTAGGGTTCCGTAGCTACTTCAAAATGAAAACCGGAAGCCTTATAGAATAGTTTGTTTTTTTTTTTACAATTTGGAAAGATAGAGCCATTGGCTGGGAAAATCCTACATTAGACGTCTGGGAAAGGGAGAGCCCAGACAGTGCCGGACTCTAACCAACTAAAAACCCAGCCGTCCGTCTTTTCATCTTTCCTTTGTCTCCGACAGGGGTATTTTAATACAATTCTGTTGTGTATGTTAATTTTGTTATAATTATACATTTTTAAACAATTTAGAGTAATTATGTTTCTCCTACGTATTGATTAGAATACCCACAAGTGAGAACATTTTGTTTACTTATTTCTATTTTTTACCAAATTTACAATTTTGACGCAGTATTTTAATATTATTTCCCTATTGGTCTTATTTTCAATAATCTTGGGTATGTTCATTTATTCAACATTCATACCGATTTCGATTTCACACTTCAATCTCTCATTACTCATGTACCGCGGGCATTAGCCGAGGCAAAATACGGTTTAGAAAAACATTAATTTATAATAGCGTTTTTTTTGTTTATTTCATTTTAAAACATTATTCTGAGATGCTTTATTCAAGAATCCACCAAACTTTCCTCCCGGAAGTAATTATATAGATATAAATTAAACATTCATTGTCTTTTTTATTTTATTTATATTGAATATTGTAAAGCAAATGTAAATGAACCTAAATAAAGATAAAAAAAAATATTAATATTTATCCGGACTTTTTAGGAGCTAATTGAATATTGATTTTTTGATGTCTGATTTTTTGGTGGATTTTGCGTCTAGGTAACAATTTAATTGATAATATATCCGTTACATTAAAAAAATTAGCTATTATAAATTATTTCCAAATATGTCATTTTTTCCATACAAGTTGTCAGTTCATTGCCTGGACTACATTCTAGTAGTATATTATTATGTTCTACAGTTTTTTGCTTTTCTGCGTCACATATGCATGATGTTGATGGGTTATCCTTGCACTTGGACCTATTAAAGTACGAGGAGAACCCGCCATGGCCCGTCATCAACTGGATAGGATGACTTCGTTGCCCGTTTGTCTGTCAAGACCATTTTTCTCGAAAATGCGTATACATACACTCTAAAAATTGAAATTGTTAATATCAGCATAAATATTTATCGCAACCATCAAATAAGGTTCCGCACTACCAATTTTAATTTCAAGCATAGCTTACATTACGCCGATGAAAAATATTCGACTTTAATAATTTCATAAATACCGAAATTTGCTCAGTAGCATAACATATAGCATGGTCGATTCCGGTATTTGAGTTACGTCGGGACGTCCGGGCGATGAAATACGCGGCGCTGCTCCTGACGTGTTTAGCCGGGAGTACGATAGGGTTAGAAGTGAAATAAATAAATCTAAGTACGTCCGTACTCCTAACATAGCCCTCTCCATTGCCCTTTGGGTGACTTTGAGCTTTCTTATGAGGCCCATAGTAAGCGACCAAGTTTCAGTGCCATATGTCATCACTGGCAACACACACTGGTCAAAGACTCTCGTCTTGAGACACTGCGGGATATTGGACGAAAAGATGTGCTGGAGCTTCCCGAACGCTGCCCAGCCGAGTCGGATTCGACGATTGACCTCTTTCTCGAAGTTGGACCTACCTAACTGGACAGTCTGTCCTAGGTATACATAATCGTCTACAACTTCGAGCGTAAAGTGTCCGATTGTAATGGGAGTTGGTACTACATGGGCATTTGACATGACCTTCGTCTTATCCATGTTCATTCTTAGACAAACTCGCTCGGAAGCTTTACTGAGGTCATCGAGCATCGTACTTAAGTCCTCCATGGTCTCAGCCAAGACTACTATGTCGTCAGCAAACCGAAGGTGAGTGATGTACTCGCCGTTGATGTTGATGCCTATCCTTCTCCAGTCCAGTCTGCGTGATCGCATCAGAAATGAGGCTATCCGCAGTAGAACCAAGGTAACCGATATAGCCCTCCGAATTGCTAAACTTAAGTGGCAGTGGGCGGGGCACATTGCACGTAGAACCGATGGCCGTTGGGGCGGAAAGGTTCTCGAGTGGCGACCACGTACCGGAAGGCGCGGCGTGGGTAGGCCCCCCCACAAGGTGGACTGATGACCTGGTAAAGGTCGCGGGAGTCCGCTGGATGCGGGCGGCGCAGGACCGGTCAATATGGAACTCTCTGGGGGAGGCCTATGTCCAGCAGTGGACGTCTTTCGGCTGATATGATGATGATGATGATGATGAAGTACGTCCAGCACGGGTGTGAATTAGGGTTTGATGAGATTGCAGTATTTCCATTCATCGCCATAACTTATTTTAACTTATTTAAATATTATAAAAAACAAAATACAAGTAATACAACAAAAAATAAATAGAAGTACAAAAAACCAATTTACAATAATTACAACTAATTAAACTAAACTTAAAACTAAGTATCAAACAACCCGCCCCGCGTCCCTCCTGGTGCAAAGGTGCCCATTACGCTAGCCGCATTGCCGCGCTGAACAGCTATGGCTAACCTTTGCACCAGAAAGGACCCAGAGCGGGGATATTATAAATAAATAGGTATACTACTCATAAAAGATTATTGAAGAAGATTATACCCATTGTATTCCAATGTGATATTTTTTTAAGTACCTATCCAATTATTAATTAGTCCCTGGTCGACTGAGCTCAGCTCGGGTGAAAATACGGAGAAAACGAATTTTCCCAGACGTAAGCTCTTATATTCCAAATTTCATCGAAATCGTTAGAGCTGTTTCCGAGAACGTGGTTACAAATTTATATATATATATATATATATATATATATATATATATATATATATGTATATATATATATACATACAGATATTGCTCGTTAGTACCTATATGATAATTAGCTTTGGTTAACGAACCAAATGTGACACAAGATGAAAGTTGCGAGAGTAATCGCTACATAGGTATTGCGTAGAGTATTGGTGGGTAGTTTTCTTACGAACGATGCGCAGTTTTTTAACCATTTAATGCCTCAGAGTTAGGCATGTACGGTCGGCCTCACAAGGAGCTTAACACATTTGTACCGTGTCGCATTAAACTATCATAATTTTCAAACGATTGAAAACGATCAGGTACTTAGGTGTTCAGCTACTTATGCGGCTGACTGTACCTAAATACCTACCTATGGCTTTAAGCCAGACAAAGCCCGAATTTGATGTTTTATCTCTTTTTCCACTTTCCATTTATTTGACAAAAGTAATGGTACCAATAAATAAGTCAAAGCCACATACGCGACGCATCAAATACTGCTCTGCACGTGATTAATTTTGATCTCATATCAAGTAAGAGCTTACTCGGAGAGCGACACAAAGTCGGCCTAAAAGCAAAATAACCTTTAGCCGAAAACGATTTAAGTTTGCATAAGAAGAGGAAGTATTGGTTATGCATATTCGGTGCGCTCGGATACGCTAAGGTACGCCCCGGGGATTGCGTCGTGCATCCATATCCAATATTTTGAAATTTTAGTGCACAAACTTGTCCCTGGCCAAATAACGCAGCAGTGATATTGTAATTGAATGCATTTAGCAATATTGTGTTTTCTACGAGTACCTACCTACTAATATCTTATTCAAGCTTATATTACTTTATCTTTGGGGATACCTAATTACCTATTTCAAAAATCCAAATACCACCACTGCAATTTAGAAACAATGACGATAATTTTCTTTATACGCATTCCAAACCTTACCATTTGAGTTCCATTTGTAATTCGAAAATAATTTTTTTTACCGTATCAGTCATATTCAGTTGCAAAGATTAATTTCTCTTTTTTGTATATTTATTTTTCTATTTTTATTATATTTTCCTTTCGACATGCCTAAAGAACTTTATATACAAATCCGTTACTGCCAAAAACAAAATCCATAATGTAGGTAGGAGACAATTGTCGAGTGGAATCGTACACCTCTAAAAGCTTATTCTCGTAAGCTAACCATAACACAAAAGTGAAACAATACCTTGCTAAGGAATACATTTCGTTTTGAAACCATCGCAAATGTCAGATATGAGTGGTGAAAAAGTAAGGAACGTTCAATGCCCCCACGTACATCGATCACTCTTGCCTACCTACTTATCAAGTACCTAATCGGATCTTTTGCCCACATATTTCGACACATTCCGCCTAAATGATTTGACAGCAAGATTCCCTTAAATGTACCTATAGGAAATAAATAGTTACATTATAAATGTACAACTTAATATAACGTTGGAAAAGTTTGAGAGCATTTTTTTTTCATGATAAATACCTACCAAGCAAATAAAATAAAATATTTAGCCCCGATTTAATGAATCCAGAAATTGGCCCATTGCTTCGCGCCTTTAATCTTAATTGATAGCAGTAGGTAGAGGTTGATATTGGACATTTACCTTAAGTACCAACGAGCTGATCTGATGGTGGAGACAGAAGGTATATGGCCATGGCAACTCCTAAACTACAGAAGATAAACCCGTCGTGTTTGGACTCATTGGAACCCTCTCAACGAGTTGTTGATGATTGTGCAAAAGACAGCAACAAAAGCTTGCACAGTATTTTTTTTACCAAAACTTATTTCTTGATAACTGTATCGACGCTTAGGAACAATAGGAACACTGGTCCAAAGCGGCAAGAGCGGAAAAATATGTGTGTTAAAATTATGTTTTATGATAAATTGATAACGGAATTAATTACTTCTTCGATGATTTTTAATTGTACCTGTTTATTTTATGTGTTAATTGGCTGCTTAGGTACTTAGGTATGCATGGGTTTTTAGTTAGTAGGCGCTAAAGTAAATTTGTCTATTGAAGAGTTTTTCATAAATTGCTTCAAATTCTACATGTCGTAAAATAATAATGAGTTCTTAACTTTCTCATAATTAGATAAGATTATTTGAGTTAACGAATAAATAAATCACAGCCAGACAAAGTTGGAAATGAGTTGAGAGCAAAAAAAAAGTGTATAATTTTCACGGCAGGAGAAGTAAAAGTTTAAGCACCAACTGCGGCAAATGAACCACGTAACGTCATTTTATGAACTAAATTTACGACAAGAGTGCGGTCTTTAAATCAAAGAAGAGTATTTGCGCGGGCTATATTGCGAAGTTTCGCAGAGCACAGGCTGCCGGGCGAAGCGGAGCCTTTGGTCAACTTTGTTTTATGATATAACGTACATTATTTGCAAACTACTTTGTCGACTAGGAATTATGACGGCATACTTTTAGTTTACTGCCAGGGGGGTCAAATATGCCGGGTAATACCGACATATTACGAAATTTTATTCATTCATAATTCTTGCTTTATTACGACACCATTGTGTCGGGCGTTTTATTAATCTGGTCCGATTTTCATTTTGCCGGGGCGGCGTCCTGGCTCGTGACAAAATTGCTTTACAATATAATTACAGAGGACCATTGTTCCAGTGCTCGCAGCTTCGATTTACATTTAGAGCGGAACAAATTCGTACGGAATTCACCCTTTAGTAACAACCACAGTTTTTGTTTATATTTGAATGGCGTATGGTGGAAAAGTAAACACCGCCGCTTTTCATGCATGAGGCTGAATGATCTGAAATTGAAATGCGTATTGGATTGTTTCGAATCAGTTTAAAATAAATTCGTATTTTTTAAATGAAAATAACAGTTCCATTCACTAAAGATCTTTATTTATTTCTTATTATACAAATAACTTTATGTACAACATCCTAACGATACAATATTGATTTATTTATAACGTTACAATTTGTTAACAGTAACAGTAGGTACAGTGATTGATTAAATAATAAAATTAGTGGTACACGTCATACCTACTTAAAATAAATCTTTACGGTATATAAGTAGTATCAGTTTTGAGGGTTTAGGTACATATTTGCAATTTAGGATTTTATAAAACTTACACGGAAAAGAAAACTCGTATTTAAATAAATCTGAATAGAGAAAAATAAACGTAACAGATGCTGTTTGGGATGAAAGGATTATAAATATTTTTATTATGAACTCATCGTTGTAACCACTAATAGTACATTATTGCCGTGGACGGGAAGGAATCAATTGCAGGCTGAGTATTTGTTTAAACGGACGAGCTTGCGAGTCCGTTTAATTATAATACGAAGCCTGCAATTGCCATTCCGGCTGAGGCTAATATAGTGCTTTTCTCAAAAATGGGGGAATAATAAACTTTAAATATCATTGCACAACTTGAAAAAATCACTGATTTCCCGCCGTTTTTCTTTTTAAACCGAATCGCAAGTGTATTTTTCCACCGAAAAACGCAAACTATTTGAGACACATAGAAAAACGTCGCGTTTGCAACAGAAAAATACGAGTTGAATTGGCTGAATACGACCTGTGCCGTCTTTTATATGCCGGTTTCAACTTTTTAAAAAGTTTGGTACTCGACAAATAAAGGAATTTATATGTAACATTCCAGGCGGCCTGCAATGTTTTTTATTTTTTAATTTTGATCTGACCTGAAACTATACACTTTACCTTCCAATATGTAGCGACTTATGTACACTTTGCGGGCCATTTATGAGAAAAATAATATATTGCTTACCCCGACCAGTCTCATCGAGGGTAAATTCTGCTGCGTTCGGTTGGGGAAAGTAGAAAAGGTAACGATAATAAATGGATCAAGAAAAAGTAACATTAAAATACTAGGTATCTGTCGTTAGATGTAGTAGGTTAGAACACATCTTGAAAATGGTTCATTGTCATCTTGTGTATTGATGTTACTCATTTGGCCAATTTCTGTGAGATCTGGACGTTTAAAATTATTTGTTAATATTTACAATAAACGTAGGAAAACCATTGGCACGATAATAAAATAACACTGTAGGTATTCAATCTTGTACATTACAGCAAAGGATTTGGTTTAAATAATTAATTGTTCTTTGTTGGAACAATTAGCTCTAATTATTTGTATCTATCATTTTATTTACACGGCACATGGTTTAAGGTCGATATTCCAATATTCAAACAGGTGATATATAACTCCATAGACGATCACGTGTTATGTATGGAATTACAGCTGGGCTGAATGTTGGAATATGGTCCTTAAGGTAATAAATTTACCTTATTTAAACTAAACAGACATTCGTCGTACTTTTTAAATATTTACACAAATCTTATCTACATAAAGGTAGGTACGTGAAACCACTACAGAATGCACACTTGCAGTGACTTATCGACGGGTTTGCTATGTTACCAAACACGCCCATTATGTTGGTTAGCTTATCATACTGTTTAATAACCATGTTTTCCATTATTATAGTAAAGTTATTCCCCGAACTTTGATAAGATAACCAACTTAAAATGAGTCTGCTTTGCAGCATTTGTTCGGCTCAGCTACGTATCAAAAGTTAAATTTATTCAAATTAAATTGAATGGTTAAATAATTGTTATTTTAAAATACGAGCCCATTCATTTCAATTTTAACAACGCTGGACTTTCAAACGTAGCCTTAGATTTACTTAAAAATACAAAACAGAAATAGTACACAGAGGTACAACAATCACTTTTCGCTTTATGTCCACTTTGTTCACATCACACACGCGACACCTACTAACAATGTGGTTCGTTATAAATGTGCCAGAATATCGATTTCGGTTGGCGGTTGGATGTGTGAATCGTTGAGAGCCGTCGACCCAGAGACGGTGACAATCACTGGTTGCGCGTCCGTGTGTACTATGGTCACGAGGTGTTCATCGCGATCTTTCTCTTGTTCTGTTTTGGGTAAGGCTTCGAGGGTGTCTTCGGCGTACTTGAGGTCGTGGGGGGAAAGAGGTAAGGCGTCGGAGACGGTGACGGGGGGATCGGCGCGGGGGGCACGGTACGACGGCGGGCCGCTGTACTCGGAGCCGCACCACGCGGCACCAGTGGACCCTCTGCAAAGATAACCATCATTATAATATTGTCAAAACTACTTACCTACTACCATATTCATAAAACTTAAAAGACCTATTATATATAAAATTTATATTCCCTTTTTTAGGAACACAAATGTCAAAGTGTGAGACAAACGAATTTCAACGGCACTTTAGCTAAAATAGGTTTGTTGAACGTTTATGAATACGGCCATTAGTATTAGTTAACTAATTATTGTAGTGTAATACCTAGTTAAAATAGAACTGCACCTCTGTAATAGTATATTGTGCTACGAGATTTGTAAGAAATCTTACCATCCGTGTCTCACACAATGTTTCTCATCACATTTGCGAGGAAATAAATGCATTTATTATATTGCGAATACGCAATAAAAAAAATAAAGTGTCAATCGTCCATTTCGTAAAATTTGAGGTGAGGCGCGCGAGGCAAAGATTTGTAGGCATACATACAGCCACGATTTAAAATTACAATTAAAAATATTTAACACGTACACTAAGTAACTTAATTTTAATTTATAAATATTAAAATAATTTTGTTAAACATGTTTATTTATAATTATAAATAAGCTTTCCAACATCGTGTTTGAGTAAAAACCTCCTTGCTTTATAACTGACAAACGAGTGACAAATACAATTTAAGAAAAGACCATTACCTACGCCTTATTTAGGCGTAATAAAGGCTATTGTATCTCTGTGTGCCTGCGCGTTATGAAGCCCTTTACGAGCAAGTGTGATGAAATAGTACATTATGCCACAAGTACCTACGGTAAGATATGATTTACGAACGAGAGTTTTTTAACATTCTTACCGTACGTGCGCATACAATGTTTTTCATCACATATGCGAAGAAATAAATAACTACACAAGACAGAAAAATCTGTTTCATACAACCGCACCAATCAAAAATTTACGAAATTGACAACTTCACTTCTAGATCAGTGCGAGTGGAGCGTGCAGCTTCAATATTTCATTCAACCAATCACAGAGCAGTACAGTAGTATTATGTCGGCGCGTCGCCAAATAGATTTTTTTCAACCAATCGCAGAGCAGAATTCTTGTAGCGCGCGGTAACTAGATTTGCTTAAACCAATCAGATCACACCCATTACGCCCTTAGGAGTAATAAAAAACCATTACGCCCTTAGGCGTAAATAATAAAGGCTATTGTAGCTCTGTATACCTGCGCGTTATGAAGCCCTTTACGAACAAGTGTGATGAAATAGTATATTACATACCTAGGGCGGTGAATTCGTAAAGCCCCAGATCGCATATTTATAGTCCTGTCCTTGGGTTCGGGCCACAAACACCTGCCATCTGGGGCTTTACGAATTACCACCCGTGGTTTGTCTAAAGTTTTATGTCTTGCCTTGGCCAGGAAGTGAGATTTTCTCCTCGCGTATCGGGAAGAAAATCCCACTTACGGCCTAAGGTGACGTAAAATAATTTCCGCCCGCGACTTCGTCTGCGTGGACCCTGGATAAAAACTATCCTATATTTTAATCCAGGGTGTAAACTATCTTCGTGCAAAATGTCATTCAAATCGCTTGAGCCGTTTGAGCGTGATTGAGTATCAAACATGTAAACATCTAAACTTTTGCATTTATAATATTAGTAGGATTCGATCTAGCCAGGATCGCAGGTAAGCAAGCACACGAGTGGACGTTTTGGAAATCACCAGAGCTCCTGAGTATGCGCTATGTTTAAGGTGAGCTGTCGACAGCGAAACCTCAAATCAATAAAGGGTAGGCAGCGCGCTCCTCTGGTGTCGCAAGCGTCCTTAGGGTACGGTGGCTGCTTACTATCAGGTATGATTGTTTGCTACACCATCCGGCTAAGACGACGGTTGATTATAATTTCGGTTATTTAAATAAATAAGTGGAATAGTTGAGTTACCTGACTAGACTGGCTGAATTTGATCTGTATGTGGGGGGCGGCGACACCGCTGGCGCACTTCTGTCTAAGAGAAGTAACCTGAAACGATGAAAAATAACATCGTGAATATCAAATATTTTACAAAAGAAGTAGATGATAGCTGGCTGAGACTCGTCGTGCAGTTAAATTTCATTTTAATGTACTTAGTTTTTAATTCCGCAGACTTTCTTTTGAAACTGAAACGAATTATCAGAATAATGCCGGATATGATCTAGGACATTGGACAAGACAATGACTGTTTGGTAATAGATAACAATAATTAATAACTAAAATGATGTTGAAACTTTAAATTACAAAATGTAAATATTCCACTAAGCAGTTATACTAATAGATACAGTAATTTTGTACGACGAAGACACCCATATATTGGGTATAGTTAAAAACGTCTTCCACAGGTCAGGTGAAATTTAATCTTATATCAGACATAAAGACTTTGACTGACAAAAACTCATTTTGGTCACCTAAGGTTGGTTTGATTGCACCGCGTCAGTAAGTTTTAACGATACTTAAATAATTATGGACCAAAAACAAAAGACCACGTTCGTTGTCTCACAGGCATGAACTCCACGAAACGTTTTTAATAAACATCACAGAATAAATAACTTAACGTTTATATGTATGAGCTTTGGCTGTAGCAAGGTTCCCCGCAGTGTGAGCTTTTTTTCTCCCGATTCTTTACAATTCTTCTGACTTAACTCGACCTTAGGAACAGCGGGCTATTTATCTTAATACCTAGTTGACTTATATGCGAGTGTAATGCCTTAGTTAGTTGACTTTCTTAATGTCGTTTCTAGCGAAGAATCATACTTAGTATCAATTATTTCATTTTCCAATCATATCAGACGATATTGGTTCCGATTCTCTCTAAAACCTCGTCTCGATAAAACCAAGCAAGAATGACCTGCCAGAAGCAGATTCAAGCATATTTTGGGCATATCTTAAAAGCTGTTAACAATAAGAAAACTCCTGTTTTCGTCAGTGAACCAACCAGATGTTCCGGTCAGTTGCCTCCGCTGGACAAGGTCGGGGCTGCGGTGCTGCCGCCAGCCGACCGGAATAGGGGACAGCCCGGGCACTCCAAGTTGAAATCCATTGCCAACGATCCTCACTCATCAACGAACGACTACAGGGAGATATTGATCGATAAATAAATGAATACTTAAGATATTTTTTAGTCTAGAAACAGCAAAAGAAAAGCGGTTATCCAATAAACGATGCACCCTCGTACCTACCTCTGGAAACAGCTGCGTTATTATTGTTTCTTTCTGTATGCGTCAAGCTCGTTAGTATCCTCTTAACAACTATGCGACCACGTCTCGTGTTTGACGTCATCACTGGTCGAATATAACTTGGCCCCCAAGTTTAAGAACGAGTAAACGTCATTATTGGA
The DNA here is from genome assembly GCA_932294315.1 of Epinotia nisella. NCBI lineage: Eukaryota > Metazoa > Arthropoda > Insecta > Lepidoptera > Tortricidae > Epinotia > Epinotia nisella. Next base: position 11,271,817 of record OW028682.1, on the reverse strand, counting down.
TGTTAGGACTTACATATACTAGTCCACCTGAAGTGAAACATTCACAAGCGTGAAAATAAGTTAAGATGAGGAAACGTACCTGAGTCTATACTCTTGCATAGACGCTTGATAGGTCGGCGGGGGCGGCCGATAATGGAACTCTGGGTACAGCATGGCTGCGTACGGGTGGTGTGGCCTTGCGTAGCTCGGCGGGAGCCGGGGCACAAGTCGTCGGCACGACGTGCGGCGCAGCCCGAGGAGTGCGCAGGGCGCGTCGCGCGCGCCGAGCCGCCATGCCAGTCCCGCGGCTGTTACTAGCACGACGCCTATACCTGGAAAATGAGTGACATCATGGATAAAAGCACATCGACAACAATGTAGACACAACGATGTTTCATCATCATCATCATCATCATATCAGTCCAAAGACGTCCACTGCTGGACATAGGCCTCCCCCAAATGAGTGACATCATGGATAAAAGCACATCGACAACAATGTAGACACAACAATGTTTCATCATCATCATCATATCAGCCCAAAGACGTTCAAGCTGGACATAGGCCTCCCCCAAAGAGTGCCACAAAGACCGGTCCTGCGCCACCCGCATCCAGCGGGCTCCAGCGACCTTTACCAGGTCATCAGTCCTCCTTGTGGGGGGCCTACCCACGCTGCGCCTTCCGGTACGTGGTCGCCACTCGAGAACCTTTCATCCCCAATGGCCATCGGTTCTACGTGCAATGTGCCCCGCCACAACGATGTTTAATTCTCTAATATTGAAAGAGGTGGAAAATCTTAACATGACGGTATCTAATGAAACTATCATGTTATAACCACTGCGATGGATTGGAATGCTCTACCTTCCTCTAAATTAACGGAATCGTGCGAGTATATATATGTTTCAAATCAATGCTATTAAAAATCCTGTTTGACACGCTGTACCTACTTTAGAGGACCTATCCTTAGATAGATAGATAGATGTAATTTATTGTCAATACTGTGTACATAAGATCTCATGTCATACATTGAAAGGTATCAACAGTTTGCCCTTTTCGGGCGTACAATATTATTGAACTTAAAATTAAACTTAATAATTTGTAGACCTTTACGAAATATTCATTAAGATTGTAAAAGCATTTATTAGTCAGCCATTCCTTCAGTACCTTTTTGAACTTAGTGCTATCGAGTGACTTAATATATTCAGGTAAGTTATTCAAGATTTTGATTCCCGTAGCATAGGTACTCTTGCTAATTATGTAACTAGAAGGCCTAATTGTACATATATCAAATCTATATTGTGATCTTAAATTTGGGTTGGAGTCACTTTTTTAAATAAAAATATCGTGTCTTTCCTTGACAAATACACAAATGTCTAGTATGTAGATACAAGTCAGAGTAAAAATTTTATTGCTTCTAAAAATGTCTCTTAAGGATTCCCTATTTTTAAGATTGAATATTATTCGTAGGCTTTTCTTTTGGAGAATAAATACTGACTGAACTTTTACTGAATTACCCCAAAAAATTATGCCGTATTTAAGTATGGGATAGACATTTCCATAATATGCCTTTTTGGAAACTTCTATTGACGTTATTTTGGTCAATATAGATAAGGCATAACAACTTTTAGCTAGTCTATTGTTTATTTTATTTGTGTGAGATTTCCAGTTCAGATTGCTGTCTATTGTTACTGCAGTCAAATAAGGTAAATCAAAAATAGTTTAGAATAATGGATTGCATTGTTGTCAGGCAGAATATGTTGTGATGTGCTGGAATGAGCCGTTGATCTATACGAATACAATAAATAAATAAAAAATGTTTCCTCCACAAACGCTTTGAAATAATTAGCGTTGTATCGCAATGATTACAAAATAATTTGACACGGAATAACAACTGGCGTAACTTTAGCAACTGTTCTTAATTGCTTTTACTCATGCTCATGAGCAATATGTCTCGCTATGATCCCGTGTCTACCCGTACGGTGGGCGCGTGTTGTTCTAACATTATGCTTCTTAAGTAAAGTGACGAAGAGCTACATTGGAAGTTAGGTAATGGAATATGGCCGGGTGTACGTATAATATCCGCAGCGTAATCGGCGCGACGCGCGACGGATGGATGCGTGGAGTTCGCAACTGACTGACACGTACAAATTGCCCCGTCGACGCAACAATAGATCGCTTGCCTGTAACAACAACATCATTTGTCCCTAACGCTAATGAAAATCCAATTAATTCCGCTCCAAAACTCATTTGAAGTTTAATTGAAAACTTCGCCCGTTGAAGGGAGGACGCGACTTTGTGAATGATGTAATGAGATTTCGGCCAGACTTGTTATTGTCATATGCATGGCGAATACCCGATGAGCTCCCAGATTGTTTCACGGTTAATTACTGCCATTTGTTACGTAGCCATAAAGCCGTTTCGTCGAATTTATGAATATTAGAATACGGGACGGCTCTTGAAAGCATAGGCTCGCAAAATTGGAGGCGGGTGACGGTTTGTCACCTACTTTCATTTTATTCGCCGTCCATCGGACCGGATAACTGGGTTTTAATCGCCGATAAAATAAAAAAGTCTAGTTCGGCTTAGTTAAGCGTGAAACGAGTTGCGAACTTTTAAATGATCAAAGACTGAGTATAAAGGGCTTTATTCAAATCGGCAATTTTATTTCACCGCGGAAAAGTTTCTGAACAGCATCGGTTTCCTTGTATCTGAACGATCAAATTAAGTTACTTTTAATACGCATTTTACTATATATGTAGGTACTTTAACTGCATGGAATGTCGCGGCTCTATTTGCACAGTAATTGAAACTAGAGGGAATTATTCACGCGCAATTTGCGAAGTTAGGTAATTGGATTAAGCACATCATGTCTATGTGTAACTTGAGTAGTTACTAGAACTAAAACTTATGCATTAACAATGTCACTAAATCCGTTTTATAGAGCAGTGCATCATGATATATGATGAAAGCAATAGAATATTTAGAAGAATCTGCCGAACTCAGATTAGACAAAAAAATATATCATCCTGCTGCTGCTTCATCTCCCTAAACATTGTTATTGCCCAACAATGTTTTTATGACTAGCAAATGAAAGGGCAAAAATTTTACCATTTTGTTGCTCCTAGCAAGATTGAATTTATAACTTCACTGCTTCATACAATAAATTAGATTATATGAACTATTTTTATTCGATACAACATACTTATACTAACATATAATATAATATATGAGTGGCAAACAGGGTTTCATATAATTGCCTTGAACAGTACTCCATGAATCTGTACCCACTATTTAAACAAATGCAAAAGTAATAATACCTACTCATACACCGCATGTAAAGTTAAGAAGAAAGTCGGTTACGACTTAAGACAAGAAGAGATTCCTTCATATGCACCAAACAATCTTGTCTAAATTAAACGATGTCGGGGTTAGGTAGTATAATTGGACCTCTGGAGAGACATAACGAATACCAAACTCCGATCTTTAAATTCTGTTATTAATACATCTGACAGTCACAAGTCATGTTACCTACCTATCATTAGTAGTAGTAATGTGAGTGGTGCTTTAGGATGCGGCCTCAAAGCGCCCAGCACTGCGCCCGCGGCGACCAGACATGCGCCGACGACCCCGAGGAAGAGCACGCATAACCGTAGAGGAGGCCGGCCGCAGCACGACTTGGGAGCGTTGCCTTCGCCTTCGGAACACGCATACGCTGCGCCTCTGCCCGATCTGAAGCAAAACAAAAACAAATCAATAAACCATTTAAACTTAAACGTTGTAAAGACAACGTTGTACAAATGTACAGTGCGCGGCGCATCCTAGAAATCACGCAATAAAACTTTTATTGACAAATGTGAGATTCACGTCGCAGGTAATCTAAAGAACGTAATAGATTTCCGATAAAAATATTATTTACCTTAATATATGAATAGAGATAACATTTGTATAACACGTGCGATGAATTCCTAAGTCAAACATTTGATTTATATTTATTTTATAATAAACTTACAAATATAAATTGAAATATTTTCGCTTCATATACCTATGTGCATGAACTTATACATTATGATCGTCATATTATGAAACAAAAAAAAAACACACAAAACAAGTGAATCTAGTTAACAAGTAAGGAAATCAAGATATTTATGTAAACACTCCGTCTGAAAAGTGGGACCAAAAATACGCCGAATATTTGGTAAGTATTCGGTGTGAGCCATATTTTTCAATGTTCAATATTCATCCGAATTACTCGGTTCAAATGCGAAATATTTACTGAATAATTTTAGAGGTTTGTCTGAAAGTAGCAAGAATTTAATATAGGTACTTACCTACTTAGTAATTTGTAAATATTTCACTTCAAAAATCATCAAGATTTTTACCACTGAGTCTGTTTTGGTACGGATGATGAAGGCATCACGTTGAACCGAATAATTAAAAATTATGAAAAATTATGGATGCATAGTCTCGGTTCGGCAAAAGCTAGACTGAACATTCGGCCGAATATTTGTATTCGGTAAAACCCATGTTCGGCGCATCTCTATTTGACAACAATATTTTTACAGTAATAAAAACTCGAATCGAGATTCTTAAGCGGAGACCTTTTGTCAGTGGATTGGATTATTATAATTTTACGCTTGAATGGAAGCTCTTAAACAAAGTCGTGGAGCAGAAAACTGCAAAACGAAAAGGAAGTAGTGTAATTTGTGTTCATAATAAACCTAGTTTAGAAGGAATATCCACCCGTCGACTAATAGAAGGAAACAAGGGTCTCACTTTGTAATTTATCAAAATAGTGATTTGTATATACCTACATATGTTAATTATTACTATAAGTATCATCATCCTCTTAACGTTTTTCCCGGTACCACGGCGTCCACTTTGGCACCTAATCCCAAGATTTGGCGTAGGCACTAGTTTTACGAAAGCGACTGCCATTATCTGACGTTCCAACTCACAGGTAAAACTAGACCTTATTGGGATTAGACCGGTTTCCTCACGATGTTTTCCTTCACCGAAAAGCCACTGTTAAATGATATATGACAGATGATATTTCGTAAGTACTTGCATAGGTTTTTTGAAGAAAACTCAGTGGTACGAGCCGGGGTTCGAACCCGCGACCTCCAGACTGAAAGTCACCGTACTGCTCGGTTTTAATATTACTATAATTACTATAATATAGACTATTAGTCCAGGCAATGAACTGACAACTTGTATGAGAAATTTTTTTCAATTTTGGAAATAATTTATAATAGCAGTTTTTTTTTATTGTAACGGATACATTATCAATTAAATAGTTACCTAGAGGCAAAATCCAACAAAAAATGAGACATCAAAAAAAAATTAGCTCCTGAAAAGTCGGAATAAATATTAATAAATGTTTTATTCTTTTATTTTGGTTCATTTACATTTGGATTAAAATATTAAATATAAATGAAACAAAAAAGACAATGCATGCTTAATTTAAATCTATATAACCCTTTCGGCCGCCATGGCAACTAAGTTTCGCATATGAAGAAATACATCCTTCTGTCGCAATTAATCTTTTATATAAATTCTTTGTACGCAACCGCAGTTGCGTAGAAAGAAAAATAAATCTTGTATGGCAACTAGTTGCAGACAAAGATAAAAAGTCTTGCATCACAACTGGTTGCGAAACTTAGTTGCCGGAAGGGCATTTTGCCTGGAGTATATGTTAATTGACGGTTATTCCAGATAACGGCCCTTTAACATACCTATTCTTATAGCGAAACTAACCAAATCAAGCGTTCCGGTAGTGATAACAAATAGAACACAAATTTTTAGCGCACTAGACGTCTACTAACAATATGGTAATAGCATCGATCATTACCAACCTCCTCCTTCGTTTGATTATTCAGATCAACAGATTTATTTATCTCAACTTTGTTCAAAGCAGTTCAAATACAAACTCGCGTTTTGTTCGCAAACAGTCTGGAAACACACTTTAATTGCTCATTTTCTTAAGCACTCATCATCATTCTTACTTAATATTATAATTGGATACAGAGCCTTACATTTTATAAACGAGAGTTTATATTTAAACAAGAGCTGAAATAGAGTTAATGTTAAGAAATGCAGTAGGATTATGCAGTGCGTCGCTGTATGAGGCTCTCTAACGAGCCTCCAACAGAGCCTTCGCCTTGTTTTGAGCGTGTGAGCCTATCTGTCGGCTAACAGCTCTTTACTGCCAGAGTTGAGGTGATTAGCCGTAAACTGGCTTGATGCCTTTATGAATGCCTGCGGTAAGACCCTGGTGGTTAATTGTATTTTAGTGCTTCTTTGAAAAGTTATTCGTACTATGGCTAGAAACTAACATAAAATGATACTATCCTGGATTGAATTACAAACATTTTGAGATTCGTTTTAATAACACATATGTATAATAATTACCGTTAACTCTGTGTTGTTATCATTTTTAATTACCTTTTTTTATTTACATATTGGTAACATCTGGAAGGATTAGGTTTACTAGTTCAATACAGAGGTAATATAATAGAGGTAATATCTTAATTTAATTGAAATTCTTATTTGGTAATGAATAATGATTTCTTTTTCATCACAGTTGCTGGTAACGCGCAGGCATACAGAGCTACAATAACCATTATTACGCCCAAGAGGCGTAATGGTTTTTTATTACGCCCAAGGGCGTAATGGGTGTGATCTGATTGGTTTAAGCAAATCTCGTTGGCCGTGGACCACAAGAATTCTGCTCTGTGATTGGTTGAAATGAAATCTAGGTGGCCACGAGCCGCTGTACTGCTCTGTGATTGGTTGAATGAAATATTGAAGCTGCGTGCACTCGCAATCATCTAGAAGTGAAGTTGTCAATTTCGTAAATTTTTGATTGGTGCGGTTGTATGAAACATAGATTTTTCTGTCTTTTGTAGTTATTTATTTCCTCGCAAATGTGATGAAACACATTGTATGCGAAACTTACGGTAAGCTTGTTACAAACTCGAGTCATCAAAGCCCTCCGCCTTCGGCGTCTGGCTTCTAATAGACTCTCGTACGTAATTCATATCTTACCGTACTTGTAACACAATGAACTATTATTGGAATTCTTTAAATATTTATTCCGAATTCAAATATCACAGGTTATATAAACTAACTTTAGCGAGGGCCACAAATTGAACAGTTAAGGTGAAACAGAATCGTTTGACTAAATTATACTGCATTATGCATGGCGGAGAAGGCACCGTGTTTCCACATGATATGAAGCTTACGTCTCGTCTAAAGCCCCATTATACCAATGATGATTTGCTCCTGCAAGCCAGGAATTAGGTGAGCATTTGATTCACGTAGTAACATAAAATGTGAAATTCACATTCACCCCATCAGCGTAAATACGTAGATAACGTAATTTACTCCGGGGATAAAACGATTTCATGACAGGAAATATGAGACGGCTGCTTTTGGAATTATTTCGACGTCAACATTGTGTTTTATACCTATCTTAATGCCACTACGGCTGAATGTTTTGGCTCGTATCATTTGTGTTGAAAGTGTAATTACTTATACTGTGATAAGTAAAATAAAAATGTTACATTTCATTTAAATAATGTAGGTTGCAGCTAATAAATTCAGTGCTGTGAATCTAGACAGTAGGTATATATGAAAACGCTAATGGCTTTTCTGTGTTTTAGACAGTTCTGTTCACCCAGTCTAAATTTTTCTTACTTTTCGTTTTGGTGACGTCCGGGTTATTTTGGGAAGCTGCAGACTGGAAAGTTAAAGTCATATTTGACGATACTATTTCTGTAACTGGAACGTAAGTGAGTAAAGTATTAGATTATTCAAAGCGCGCGCTGAATCTAAATTGGTTTAAGCTACATTGAGATTGAATGAATCTTTGTGCGCTCTAAATCACATATGAATATATAAATTGCCGTCATTGGGTAGTTCGGTTGAATGCACACCAGTTTATCGACCCTATCATCTGACCCCAGAGGAAGAGGGTTCTTATAATGTTAATACTTAATGGTCGGTGTCGGAGCACACACGAGCATTGAAACAAAGCGCATACACTTTTATTTTGGTCACGCAAGATTTCGAGCCATTGATTGTCGCACTGTCATTCGCTTTGAAATCGAAGCTCAGATAAAAGATGATATTAAATAATTCAGAACAGAAGGCAGTAGCGCTTTCAAGCCAGCTTTTATTATGTAAGTATACTGTCGGATTAAAGTTGAGTCATGAAACGAAGACAGAGTGGCATAAGAAGTAAAATTAATCCCATCAAGTTAGTTCATGTAATAGATCGGTACAGCGAGTTTAAAAGCAATGGGACCGCGTGTTCTCATTGGACAAGTTTTGAGTATAGAGCGGGCCGCCATAATGGCTGGCGGACATTTTGATAAATTGCTTTATACTCGTACAATAACATTCATTTCTTGCTCGCCTCTTCTGTTTTTAATTTGACTAGTCATTGGGCTCAGTGAAGTTGCACTCCGAGTTCAAAAACAAGTTTTGTACATTTCTTCAAAGGCTTTCATAATTTGAAGTTATTATAATTATAGCGTTGCGTAAGTTAGTGATTTATGATCCACTGGGACTGTCATTCGTGGGCGAGGAACTGTAAAATGTGCTTAATTTGGATTTGTGATTGCAATACCGCGTTAGTAATTTATCTTCTCATTATTTGGACTCACAAAGGTAATTACAAAAAGTTGTTGGTTCACACAGTTCGCCGGCGAAACAGATTTTTAGTAGGTAGTTAGGCACTAAATTCACGACAATATTGCAAGTATAAAATGTTGGTAGTACTATTCAATAGACGAAAGTAAAAAATAACATTTCTGTTGCTGAATTTTCCCAAAACAAGGAGAAAAGTAATGTGCTGTTCTCAGGAATATTTCCGATTCGTTCGGGAAATATTCCTTCAGTAGGAGTAATCTGAATGTCGATCCAATTAAACCAACTGGGTGTAGACAGGCTTTGCATGAAATTTCCAGGTCGGGAAAAATTCCCGTAATCGGGAGATTTCAAGGAACAATTCAATTTCTAATTTTAATCAAAAATTCGAATGCACTTACCAAAATTTAAAATATATTTTGAGCACTACCGTTTTTAAATAACATATGGAGCATTATCCCCCACAAATTAGCGCTCATACGACGCCATCTGGCGATCCGATAAGCGAGGGACTCACTCGCCGGTTTATGGGGCTCGTAATGGCGCCATCCACGCGATACCGACTCGATGGCTGGGATGGTAAGTGATCGTATCCTCCTAGTTTACTTATGTTTCGTATTAGGTTTGCATGGCTGCGCAAGAAGCCGAGAAGGCAAACTGACGACTCGGTTACGCATGGTACCTAAGTACTTAAATAGACCAGATACCTAACTGGAGACTTTAGAAACCACGGTTTAATTAAAGTAACTAAGCAGTCGCAGATTCTATAACTACCGAGTGGTTATGTTGCTCAACACACACCTACGTACAATAAAATTAGGTTATTTTTTGATATTATAAGAGCAATACTAATATTATAAAACTAGCTTTTCCCCGCGGCTCCGCCCGCGTAGTAAGTGTAATTTTTGAAATAATTGTTGAATTGTTACGCCGGCAACGGCTTACTACTACTACTTACTTCCCCTATGAATAACCCTTTGTCGTCATATACACTCAAGAGCAAAAGTTTTGGGTACAGTTTGTACTGAAATTCTATACAAAGTGTACCCGAAACTTTTGCTCTTGAGTGTATATATACGAACTTTCAAATTTCTAAGTCTTTAAATGAACGTCTTCTCGGTACAACTCCTATTTCACCCATTTGGGGGCAAGTTTTAATAAATATATTTCTGGATAGATCTACATATTATAAAAGAAACCTGTTGTCCTGCTTACATGTTTCTAGCCACAGTTTATCATTAAAAATCACACATTACTTATTGTGAACTTTCAACCCCCGTCTTAACCCGTTCGAGGAATGAATTAGAAAAAATGCCCTTATCAATTTTTGACTGTATACAGGGTGATTTAGGGATTGTGGAGCAAGAATGACCAAAAGCGAATAAGATGGTCACACTGAACAACTTTTCCCATGGGACCAACCTCGTAATCGCAAAAAATAAAAGCCAATTAGGAGTTAACTGTGAGTTAACGGTGAGTTCATTGAGAGTTAATGTATGGAACAGTTGATTTTTCTTGCGTTTTCGTGGTCGGTCCCTTGGGAAAAGTTGTTCAGTGTGACCATCTTATTCGCTTTTGGTCATTCTTGCTCCACGACCCCTAAATCACCCTGTATTAGGAGTTTGGGACCAGTTTTAAACGTCTAACTTGAAAACGACATGTTTCCCATACAAACTTTCTACTCTTTTTTAACCCCCTTAGGGGACCAATTTTTATAATAACGATAAATCTTTTGTTTTCCTTTTTAGTAAGGAACCTTCATACAAAGATTCAACGTCTATAACTTTCCAAATGAACGATTTCCATACAACTGCTCAACCCCTATTTCACCCCCTTAAGGGTTGAATTTCGAAAAATCCTTTCTTAGTACACGTTCACGTACTGTAAAGAATATACATTCCAATGTCATTCTTATATCTTTAGCGGATTAGGTATGCGCTGCGCTGTCTTTCAATAGACCGTAACGCAAGAGTTAATATATATAGATTAGATTTCCTATTAGCTTCAATCAGGTTCACGAGAAAAATCTCGCATAATAAATACAAAAGCATATTATAGTTAATGGATCGCATCCGGAACACCACGCTGCGCTCCAAGACCCAAATAGAGGATGTAGCTCGGAAGGCGGCCAAGTTAAAGTGGGACTGGGCTGGTCACGTCTACCGCATGCCGAATGAGCTGTGGGCCAAAGGGACCACGGAGTGGAAGCCACAAAACTCAAAACGGAGACGCGGTAGACCTCGTCGGCGATGGCGGGATAACTTGGACTCCTTTTTAAAAGACTGGCCAGATATTGCTCAAGACCGCGATGAATGGAAACAGAGGGGGGGGGCCTTTGCTCAGCAGTGGGACATAACGGGCTCGATATAATAATAATTATATTTCCAAAGCGAAACCCATCTTAATAACATGGTAAACTACTTGGGCCGTAGATACCAAAGATTTCGCTTAAACTTTCAGTAATGACTTGAAGACTTAATACTGGACCATTATGTATTAAACCCTGTTGAAAGTCAGTAACTCAGTAGTATCAGTAAGTACTACGAGTACAAGTTCGCAGAGGTCCAACCACAAAGTCACGCCTTGTAGACAGAAGGATTTAATGTTGATAAACCTTGTCTTGTAGTTATAAGCTCACGCGTTTAGGATGTTCCCTTTCCCTTCATTCTCTTGTTCCGCTCTCAAGGGTTTCTTTCTACCGCTATCTACGCAAGTTAGTTGAACGTTATACTATGAAGATAGACGGAAACTATAAAGAAAAACGGAGCTGGTGTATCAAATGCGATTGTAAAAGGTTTCATAAATTAAATTACTACGAGGCATATACAGTTTATGATCAAAGGAATAACTGCGCTTACTATATATTAGGGGTCTAATGCCATTCAAAATTCAAAAACAAGTAAAATCAAATCATGTACCAAAATAGGAATTTCATACAGTGAATGTCAACGTTCAATATTGTTTTTTTAATTTTTTCAACTAGTGCCTAATAGCTTTACACATTTGGGCTATTTGACTAACACTTCAAAAATGTATATGACTGTACCTAAGCTATTAATCGTTTTAATAAAACAAAAGTGTCAATCAATTATAAATTCGAGAAAGCTGATTACATGTCCGTTGAACAGGTACGCGTTACTTCACATTATGACATTCGAGTAATGCCGTATAAGAGCTATCAGGGAACGCATAGCGTGTCAGCCTCACCCTTCAAGCATCGACTGTGTTGCATATTAAACCCACATAACATCTCAAGTGTGCTGCGGTGCGTGAAATTTATGTCGTTAATAAGGACTGGGAGGGTTAATTAGCCGATTTATGTAGGCTATATTGCGGCGCCCGCGTGCCATTATGACCCCTGCCATTGACAGTTTAATAGGCTCTTCGTCTAAGTCTCGTCAACGTGGTGAAACGTTTTGATTATGGTGATGCAAGTGTGACGAATCGGGAATGTAAGGGCTAAGGGCCGATTCACGCATTGAACTAGCGGACTGATGTACCTTTGGGCCGTGTGAACGCTTTACCATTCGGAAAATAACGCGCAAGTAATCAAAGATTACTTTATTGTGTACGGGAACACAGTAATTTTTCGAAGAGTCCACCATCATAAAAAAAAATCCGAATTCCGAAATATTAAAATTCCGAACGCCATTTTACGATAAACGAAAATTTGGAATCTGCGTCTGGGATTTTTAGGGATATATAAATTGGTTAGGTTAGGTTAGTATTATATCCAGAAAAATAAAAAATCCAGCAGAACATTTCTCAATTATGCGACGAAAATGATGAATACTTCCAACGATTGCTCTTACATAAAATATACTGAAGTACGCTGGTTGTACACTTTTCGAGTCAGTTTTAGAGTTTTCGGAAAGTAAAGATCCAGAATTAGAAGAAAACCTGATCAAATTAGTTTTTAATTATATTTGACAGATTTGTTAAAAAAAACACATCTACTTGCAGTTACTATGGGACATCCTAAATTTAATAAAAACAAAGGGTGTAATTTCGGCGTTACTTAGAAAATGGTAATATAAGAAGCAAAATATTAGCCGACGCAAATTCTCCCAGTTTCCTAACTTGTCACGGGTAGAATGTCTTGATGAGGATGTCCAGACTCCAGACATACGTACAACATTTAAATGCCCTGCACCCTGCATGATGACTTCAACGACGATGTAAAGACTACCATGGATCATATTCCATTTGATGAAACGAATGTGGCCAATAATGAGGAGTAGCTGAAGGTGAAATTTAGAAAAGGCTATCAAACATTTTGGCTGCAGGCAGAAATACTCGAAAATTATCCTGGGCCGTGGGAAATTGTTTTCCTCCTGTCTGTCCTTGTGGAAAAAGTTTTTGTGCCGTTACAAACCAATTAACAATAAAAGGAGCAAATTGAACATCACAGAACGGGGAGATTTGCGGTTATTGCTAACAAAACTGAAGCCAAATATTGATGTTGATGTCAATCGATTAAGTGCATCCCTCCCATTAAAATGATGATTATGTTTTATTGTTAATGTGCAATGTTGAAGCTACGTTACGTTATTAATGTTTCAAATTCTATTATTTTAATAAATAAAACACTGCAAAATAGGTACATTATTTTATTTTTACCTGTCCGAATTTAGAGTTAGAATTAGAATTCAGCCGCGAAGCAAATTTTAATCGTTAGATCTAATCTTCACATTTTTGACGACTTTTGGGTCTGTGGTAAAAATGTAGCACTTGCAGCAGGGGCTCCACCAAAACCAGTAAAATTTGAGTAGTTCACGAAAAAAAGTAGGTATGGGAACCTCTCTAAACGAATGACGTAACAAACGCCAATAACGCACCCGCTAAGTAAGTTGGTATGTATAATGTACCCATTGTGTAGTCGACTACAAAAATATGTTTTGTTTTTCCTATTGCTTTGTACCTATCTACCTAATTGGCAGGCGGTACTTACTGCACCGTCTCAGTTAAGTGACATATAGTATTAGTACAAAGCGCGTACCATAACATTTATTCCACAAAAGTGTTTACAACGCCTTTCGTTATGATACAAACAGTACTTTTACTACTTGTGTATATAAAGGGTAGGTACAGTCAAGTGCATAAATATGTACCGAAACCTTAATCCGCTGACATAAGAGCGATGGGACATTTATGAGTAAGGTGTATGCACATACATATATTTTTACACTTATTTTGTGTACAGGATCTGAGCCCGCATGGACCGATCACTAGATATTATCGCTGTCACGTATGAAATGTAGTGAAACGGGACGAAGATAACCGAGATAATATCTCCAATGATGACGTGTAAATAGGGCATTCGGGCGACACCGGCACACACAGCCGCTATAACTCGTAAAGTTGACACATTTGCCCTTGATTACCTTTAGGGCACTTTCTGGGAGCAAGTTACAGTTGTATGACAGTATTTAATTATTAGTATAGTTCGAATGAGTCTAGTTTATCCATACAGTCACAATTAGATATTTTAGGCGATATCCCCACATTTTATATCCCCTGTCATTCTAATTCTGAAAGATAGAAATGAAAGTGCAGATACCATACGTCCAGTTCTGTCAAATATCGTGGATGGAAGCCTGACTTCATCTTCTCAGAAGATGATTTCCGGCCTAAAAAGTATCGTAAGTAGGTATGTTAATATTTCTTGCCGTTTAGGTATGTATGTGGGATTGAGTAACAAACATCTAAACATACCAACTTTCATATCATAATATTAATAGGATACTTAGTAAGATGTTTTAAATACCTACTTAATGTATCCGAGGGGTGGGTTGCTTTTGATCCGTTAAAAGGTCAACGCTGCAATGTTGTTGAGTTCAAATTGAATCCTACGAAGTAACTAAGCTATAATCTTACTTGAGGCCTAATAGTACCCTTACATAAGTATAAGAGTAACAGTAACATAATATTATCATAATTGAGATGTAAATTATAGTATTTATGCTTACCTAGTTAAAAACAACATAGTTATTGTGTGCTCTATCTACCCTTTTTGAGACTACTGACGTGAATTAATGTGATAATAACTATGTTCAACAAAATTATTTAAATACATAAACATTATTAAAATAAATGCAGTTACCTATTTTATTTAAAAACATTATTTTAATAAATAATATCATCGTCATTATCATATCATCCACTGCTTTTTGGCCTCCCCCAAAGACTGCCAAGTGACCGGTCCTGCGCCACCCACATCCAGCGGACTCCCGGCAATTGGAAATATTATCAGTTGTAATCTCAAATATTTAAATTCAGATTGCATCGAGTAGGTACATAAAACTACGGGAGTTTATAGAGGCTATCATTGCGTGTAATATCGATTCACTATGGAAATCGTATAAATTGAGGAGTTTAATGCCCTTGTACAGCAAACATCGAATTACCGTACACGGCACGCTATTTAGCGCACTTAGCGACTAAACGGTACATGAAAGAATTATTTACGTGATTGATTTAAACACTTTGGTAACTGGTTTATTTTTATAAATCTACAGAATTATCTTAGGTACTAAATATATCATAAGCTACTAGCTAGGTACTAGATGCCCGCGCGGTTTCGCTCGTGTATTACAAATACTTACATTACAACGAAAATCGATCGATTTCGTCATTTTTTTTAAAACTTTATTTAGCCTTCATATAGGTTCTTCATGTAGGATTCAATAATAACTGAGTTGAAATTTGGAAAACGATATTTTTGATGATTAAGATCAAAACCGGGGTAAATTTTAATCAAAGTCGTTAAAAGTCAAGTAATAAAACTCCTGATCGATTAAAACACCATGGAGACCACTTCTGAGTTAAAAATTGTCCCTCAAAAAGTTTGAATGTAATATGTATTTCGAAGTGCAACGGTACAGCCGGCGAAAGAAAATGGCAGATGAATCCAATTAGCCGTTCGTGGTTATTAACTGAAATAATTTTAATTTTGTGTCTGATTTTTTTCCGTATTACAATGGAATAAGAACCTAAAGACATATTTTTGACGTTGACTGTATGTACACATGTATGTAAAAGAAAAATATTCAAGTACCCCGTAGAACCCTTTCGCAATATGGTGAGGTGACATATCACTCGAGTTTGAGTGACGGCGGCCTGTCAATTGCGACAGAGTTCTACGGTGGTACGTTATTCACGTTTCCCTTACTGTACTGTACAGTCGATTTTTACAGTAGGTACCTATTGTGCTATTTGTGCTATCTCTCAAAACGACAACGGTTCTGTAATTTCTTGCAGTAATGTGTTATCTCGGTTACAAGTGGGGGAGGCCTAATACGATGTCTATCAGTCCCCGTCGCAGCGACGCGCCACCAGGACACATGCTCCCGAAATTAGTCAACCACGTTTTCTCGTATCTACGCTGATAATGGAACTGGTAATATTTTAATTCAATTTGACATTTACCGGATTATAAGTTTTGGAAATGTGACAAAGAATCTTAACACAAGCACTTAAATCAATCGGACAGCCGACTACAGCGTGCGGCTTTACGAATGTAAAATTTAGCTAACGATAGTTATGAATGTTGTTAGCAGTTTTATCAAAAAACATAACCATTAAGTACAGTCAGCAGCAGAAGTAGCTAAGCGGGCCGGGTGTTCAAAATAACCTACACACGCTCTTAATTTCTTAAGAATAAAGTCGTGTGCAGGTCATTTTGAACACCCGGCCCGCTTAGCTACGTCTGCTGCTGACTGTACCTACCTAATAGTATTATATGTTTTGGTTTTTTCTTTTGTAAATGTTAAATATTTTTATGTACGATCAAGTGTCATACATACAAGTACCCTTGATAATAAAGCGTAACTACTGTAAGTATATGTATATCCACCCAAGAAAAGCTGGATTTTCTTCCGAGTCTGTTGGCTACAACACCTAGCGATTATAATTTCAAAAATAATCAACTGTGTTCAGATCCAAGACAAAGTTACATACTGATAGTATTTTATGCTTGATACTAGTTCCGAGCAAATACCTACATTTCGACAATGCACGATCCGACTAAATTTTACATCGTTAAGGAACTTCAATCGAATATTAATTTTAGTCCGCGCAATGAGTCGATTCCCACTATTCGATGACTAGAGTTCCTTTGTGAGTGGGTAAATCTGAACGCCCACTAATGCCAGCCGGCTGCACCAACCCTTTCACGTCCCATTTGAACGGAGTCGGCTCCACCGGGTTTAACGGGAATGGCCTTTCTAATGAAAGGCTGTTGTCGTGCGGAGTGTGAACGACATCTTCAATGGCGGAACTCTGAAGCTGAGTATGCAATCAGTTTTGCCATAGTCGGAGTACAGTTACTGGGTATTGATTCATGATTACCAGGCAATGAAATGACTGAAGGATAACCCAATATTGGTAGGTAAACGAGACTGCAGGATGTATTTTCATTGAAATGTTTTGATTTTTCATACTGTGTGAAATAGTTATAAGTGAATTAATAACAAAGAATAACAAACAGTGTCTTCTTTGGATTTTTTTACTCCATTTTGTATCGAGCTAAGCTTATGTCATCGTGTAACCTTTATTTATATATATATTTTGATATAATTTTAATTGAGTAAACATAAACCTAAAGACTGAGAGAGGCATGCTCTCAGTAAACAATGCCTCGATTTTCCGAGATCTTACAATCTAGTTTTAATTACTTGTACCCTAATCCTCTTCACGTCGACTAATGTGATTTCAATCAGTCTTATTTTGCTACATAACTTATCTAACAGAGAAATTTGCTACAAATTCTTGAAACAAACACTAAGCGGATTAAAGTGACATGAGAAGTGAGTAGTATTGAATTGTTAGTTGTTAATTAGTCAGCAATAACAAGCAGTTATCTCGTGGGACTTATGAGGCACACATAACTGGCACTCGACGTGTGAAGTATCTATTCCATGAACTAAATTCACACGATCCAGCCTTGGTTGAGGCGAAGGGCGTTTTTTGCCGCTACACCTGTATGGTTGATGTAGATTGTAGGCGGCGCTAATAGTACTAAAGTGGTACTAGGAAGAGGAAGTAAGTAAGATCACGACTTGAAGACAGACAGATCAACGCTCGCGTAGTTCGCATGCGTGAGCGCGCTATTAGTGACGAGTCATTGTCTGCTATGCGATTTGCAATCTGTCTTAACGTGACACCCAATCTTAAGCTTGACCCCGAGTTTCATAATAAAACTGCGCGTAATGGAGGTTTGACTTACACTGGTTCGTCTTAGTCAGCCGAGTGGTTAATAAGCGTTATAAATTTCAGGCCTAATCAGCCAGAGCTCGGAATTTTCACGGCAAAACAAAAGACTGTCGCAGTCTTAATAGTGTTAGAAACGTTATTTTATCGATATCGAGTATTATTATTTAATAATTTATAATGATTTGCGACAGTTAATTTAAAATATGCAAAGAAAGCAGTGGGCTTGTGCGTTACCTTCGCAACATGGGGCCATCAACGCGAACCAACTATCGAAACAACTCTCCTTCAATTGTGTTTTTCCACGGAATGAGAAGGCTAAGACCACAATTTATTTTGATGTTTGCTGAGCCTTATAAAACTCGTCCGGGAAACCGAAATGACACGTCTGACACGACTATGTTTGTGACAATATCACGTGGAAAACCCGAGGAAATAAATTGGGGGACGCGATAAGCGCTCCCTTTGACGAGACTTGTCTTCGGATTAGGATGTGAAAAATGATAGCTTACACATTACGCGCCGGTTCGCGCTTTACACGCCTTAAATACCTTTGACATCGGATAAAATGAGATGTTCTCTGAAGCGCCCTATCACGATAATGATCCGCTTTTTTATAAGGGACTAGTTAGACAATTCTAAAGAATTACTCGCGTCACTTCCATCATTTCAAAGGCTTTACTTACATCGTGTTATCGTCGTCCGTCTGTTTACAATGGTGAGCAGCGGGCAGGCAAAAACAATGGGAAAAAAATGTTTAACCCGAGTCGACACGCATTTAGCGGTTTTTGTTTTTACACCCCGCGGCCCGGACGTAATGGGAAAAATAACAAATCCCAGCAAAAATCACGGCACATGTGCAAATGGGACAAAAAGAGTACTACGCGAGTCGCCGGTGACCGCTGCAGTGGAACGAGCTTTTAGGCAAACAAGAGAAAGAAAATGTACAAACCTAGATCATGCCTAAGTATATCGGACATATATAGAAGATAAAGTTGATGATATTTTAATAATTTTCCTCATCCTTGATAAAGGGTTATATGGTGTACATATTTAATGAGTATCCTAAGTAAACAAGTTCAACAACGTACTTAGTAGCAGTTTGCTCTCAAAAGCCGAAAGGGTAAATGCTAGTTCTAATTAAATCGTTTATTCACAGTCTAGTGGACTTAGGTATCTGAGTACAATTTCTCGGGGATATCTCTGATTCTTGTGAATTCTGCCGGTGCTGAGCCAATATCGCTGAGCGGGGTTCTGTCAATATTGCTAAGGAGTTATTGGTAACAGATCGAAGCGATGGCGTGGCGGCAGAGTAAATAATCGTGTTGTAAGCATAATAGATAAAGTCGCACATCTGTTTTCTCTCAGTCGATATCTGTGTGGCTGTCTTAGTAGGGTTGACAATGAGAGTATAATAAAATAATTAGTTACCTATAACTGTATTTTTTCCAAAGTCATCCTTACTTAACTACACTTTACGAGATTGTTTTTTAGGAGGTTAATTGTTGATTGATTTTATTCTGGCATCGGAAATAAAAGCGATAGGCTTGTCAGGTATATCGAATCGGTTATGTCAGAGCGATTTGAATATAAAATGAACGGGACGCTAAAATAATTTTCACCTTTGGTTTAAAAAAAATTGTTCAGAATCAATAAATGGCATATAAAAATTCGTTTTCGTTAACATTGGCGTCGTCATAACTTCAAACCAAGTTTTTAATAAAATAAAATAGGAGTGTTACAATGTTTTCCTTATCTACTTGTATACATGTAAATAATAACAATAGTACACCAGATAACATTAATGATTGTAGCAAGGACCAATAAAAACGGGTACATTCTGTATTAATTATCCATACAGAGTTTTCCTTGCTCTCTCTCTCTTATCGGTCTAATCAAATTTTACGAGTAGATTACAGGAAAAAAAGCATTTTAGTTTGCCAAAATCATGATCCTACTATATAATATATATGAATGTTTGTTACTAAATCACGCAAAAACAGCTGAACGGATTAAGATTAATTTTAGTATACAAATAGAGTATGCCTGGATTAACATATAGTGTACTTTTTATCCCAGTAAAAGTCCAACAAAAGGAAGTCAACGCGAACGAAATCGCGGGGAAAAGCTAGTGCAGGTATATAAGTACAAATGTGACAACCCTATTTCCCGGTGTGCAAGTCCAGCCGCAAAGCATTAGTCGCAGGATGTTTACCGACGTGATTGTTACCTTTCAGTTAGGGGAAGCAATTTCGCTGCGCCGCACTGTTGACTACCCATTACAAGGACAAATTTCAACATGCCACTTTGGTACGGTGTGAACTTCAATTTTATTGTACGGCCAAGGGTAATGTACTTACATAAAGTTGTCTTTATCTTAACCTTACATTAGCGATATAACTGTGTAAATTGCCTTTGATTTACTTAGGTACTTCGTTACATAATGCCTATAAAAAAAAAACTATAATAAATAACGATTTAAGTTTATTTATAACATTTTAGTTCCAAACTATAACATAAATAAAACTTTTCACTGTTCTCAATTATATATTTATTATTGTGTGTGTGACAAAAATAATTTTCAATAATTTCAGCTTAAAGGTACATTACGTATTTGAATAAGATAACTACCTAAATACTATAATTAGTATTAACCTCCATGCATATTTTCAAAAACATTCATACGAAATTTTATAAAAGTTTCACCGTATAGAAGAATGTGATTACAAGCAAATACCGTCTAGTCATAAATGTATTCGAACCGATTACAAAAGTACTCGCAGATTGAACCCCTCAACACAAACAGCGAGCCGAAAGCTCCATTTGAAAGGAGCGCTCAAAGTCTACACCGATTCTTTATTCATTCATACCGATTACCATAGGAAACAGGGTGAAACGCATTTGAATTTCTTATGGGAAATATTTTCTATTGATACGAATGTTTGTAGCCGACGCCAGGGACGTGTTCCACAACCCAGCGATCTTGGATTTTACGAGTGGTGCTCAATTTTCACTCCCATCAATCAAGTAGAAAGTAGATAACTGATTGAATTTCAAAATATAGAATACCTACGCAGATAACTAAGTATAACTATGTACTGGATTTTGAGAAAAGTGAATAGAGATGACGTGTTTTTCCGTGTGCCAGCTAATGACCCGTAAACCTCAAGTTAGAGAAAACTATAGTACCTACACCCGCATAAGAAGATTTAGCCTGTCCAGGATGTTTTAACTTTATTTAACCAACCCATTCGTGAAATATTTTTTAATTTACTAAATTCGATTTAAAATACTTTTCCCCATAAACAGATTGGGTGAACGTGAAGGTCGCCTATATTCGTATCTCCTAAGTACTATGTAGCTACTGGCATAGTTTCATTTCATGAATTAGCTTTCAACAACATGACAATATCTAGACACGCGGCAGCGTGTCAAGCCAAGTTCAAGCAAAGGAACTGGCTAGCCAGCGCCGAGTGTAATATTACGAGTACACGAACCACTTGGTTTAACGTAAGCACATGAAACTACGTCGTTTGTTAGTCCTTTACCTGATAAGCATAAATTACTTGTAGTTATTCACCGGATCGCATTTCACCTCGATCCTATATTTAACTATGGCGTTGTGTCTCAATCGTATTTTTTTTTGTCGCTATTAGTTCTAGTCGCATTCACCTCGATCGTGCATTTAACTATCGCGTTGTGTCTTAATCCTGTTTCTTTGTTGTCGCTTTTAGTTTTAGTCGCATTTCACATCGATCATGTATTAAATTTTCGCTTTGTATCCTAATCGTTTATTTTTGTATTAGATAATATCTTTAGTCGCAATGTACCTTTTTCGCTTATTTTTTTATAGCTTGTAGACAACAGGCAGATTATGAATAGATGACATGACATGCCACTTGAGGTAGACAGGTTGTGTTTGATGTGGATAACCAGCGCATTTTCAAAAATGAATACGGTAAGTTTATTTTATTACTTGAATCATAAAAAAAACAGCACATCTAGTTTTGTTTAAAATCCGTTAAAAAACAAAGCGACGAAACGCGATCCGGTGAACAACTACAAGTAATTTATGCTTATGAGGTAAAGGACTTACAAACGAGGTCAAAAAGTCGTGAAGTTTAGTACTGACTGACATATAGTACCTAAACCTAACCTACTTCCAGATGACCTAGAAGGATGAAATTTAGAATCCAGCTCGGTAATTGTGTGTAAGCGTAGGAAAAATCTAAAAATAAAAAAAAGTTAAAAAATAACATTATGAACAAGTATTAAACTCTATTTCTTTGCTTTATTGGATACCTATAACAATTGCTGTTATTTAAAAATGTGAGATCTTAAAGTAGGTTAGATTTGACTTGGGCAGTTTTTATCAGAATTAATATATATATATATATGTTGAATAACTTTATAAAATGACTGATGTAATGAAAACTGGTCAAGTCAAATCTAACCTACTTTAAGATCTCACATTTTTAAATAACAGCAATTGTTATAGGTATCCAATAAAGCAAAGAAATAGAGTTTAATACTTGTTCATAATGTTATTTTGTTCCTATAAGTACATATTTGGATTTTGCATAACTTGGCACTCATTTAGATCTCCATTCTTTTTGCGGCGAAGCCCACAGCCAAGCATAATTTTTGTATTGAACTTGGCTCAATTTTTTTACATTTATGTTTTTGGTGGGATACGTATTACCTACATAAAATTGATATCTTAAAATTACAGATTAAATACATGAAGAGGATATTATTGTCTCTCGTTCATACCTTCGTATCGTACTTATTTTCAGAGATAACAAATGGTGCCGTATTGAATTTGTGGGCGACAACGGACCTGATTAGGTACCTTGACGAGTGACCCATATTGCCATATTGGATACTGTGTGTACCTAGTATCTATACTAACTTTCACAAAATGGCTGAACACACAAGATAACCCTGATATTTAAACAGAATAATCAATTAGACGATATATCCGAATGTTTTTGAGTAAACGCCAAAAGTGATGTAAAACCCAGGTAAAAGTCATTGTGAAAAAGGATCGGGATGATACAATAGAGATAATGACAAGCCCCCAAACTGTTGTTCAATCCCATAGCGACGGTAGTACGCCAAGCCTTTTTTCCTCTTTGCAGCTGCCCCATAGTTACTTCACTGAACCAGCATGGCAAACCATTTCTTTATTCAAGAACCTATAGCGAGTGTCCGAAAACGGAATAACAGTTGACATCACATTAACAATTTTGACTCTTGAATAAGTACATTAAATGCCAACGTAGATGTTCGGTGTAAGTACTTGAGCTAATAAGTGTGCTCGGTTAGTAATGTCGGAATTCACTACGTTTACCGTCGACTTGCTCAAGTCCCAGGGGAATCAGTAGGTATACGCATTATTTATACGAGTATATTGCTTCGAATTTCGAAGTCAAGATAATTAAGGACTACCTACCAAGTGCTGAGAAAATACGTTTCACGGCTTTTCCCAATTACTAAATATTATAGCTCTACAATCTAGTTATTGTAACCAAAACGTAACATTTATTTGGTATATTGTATTGTAGTCCGTTTACTTCCTAAATAAATTTTATTTTATTGCACATAGTAGGTAGTGCATCTTTTATAGAGATTCCCACACGTGGAGTGTGAGTTTTAACGCCGTGCATAGTATTAACCATGTATTCTGGGCCAATATGAATGATGCATGTTTGAATGTATACATGTTATCTTTGTGTATATAAGTGTCTATTAGGTTGTTTATGGAGCAGTGTTTTATGCAGAGTCACCACTTCGGGTTTATGTAGGCTCTCAACTCAAGGCGTCGCGCTAACGTGACTGTGGGTCGGAGGGACGGCTCTTGGGAACACTAAATGCTGTTTACGCCTCGAAGTTGCCTTGGCGGAACCTTAATGCCGCGAACAATTCAAGGTAAATTTCACACTTCAACCTCTTTTCAGGTTCTTCATCATTATCAGGGCAATATGTCCTGCCCAACTCCATTTGAATTTGGTTATGACTTCTCCGACGTCACGCACCTTAGTGCGACGTCGGATCTCAATATTCCTTACTCGGCCTGGCGCGCTTCATTGGCTCTCTGTAATACCCGTACTTTATGCACAGCCTCCTTTGTGAGCGTCCATGTCTCGGCACCATACGTCATTGTAGGCAGGACACGCTGATTATAGAGACGAGTCTTCAAGCATTGTGGAACGTCAACGGGTTTAAGGATATCCTTTTCAGGTTAATGTTAAATTTTGTCTTTCACCAACTAGGGAAGAAAACCCCAGCCACAATAATACTATTATTTGCTCTACTATTAGAGCAAATAATAGTATTATTACCTATGTACGTGGTGTTGGTTTCCTGGTGGCGAGTATAATTAGGTCGTCAGTGCTTTCGAAGATGCGCTGTGTTGAGTGAGGAACCTGCGTTTGTTTCGTGCTACTAACACAAATCCTAAAATCGATAAGGTGTCGGCAGCAGCGCGCTTATGACTCCTCAGAAGTATAGGAAGTATCCTCAAGCTTACTACAAGAGGTCATTGTATTTGGTAAAAAAAAATACAAGAGCACACTGAGAACACCCATAAAGTACATATTATTATCTACATATTATGTAGTTCAAATCCCAAGTTGCAAACTGCGATTTGATACGTTACTCGCGTCCAACATTTTGTGTCCGCACGAATTGTCCCCGTAATGATCCTCTATTGATACTTTTTCCTCCTGTGATATATGGTATAAAGAGGGGAGTCACGGTCCGCCGCCCCTATGAGACACATGCAGCGCGAATGGGCAATACAGCGAGTCCAAAATGCTCGCGAATACAGCGAAACCTAGTGTTGCAAAACTGCAAATGTAGCGGGTGGAAAACGACTTACCCTCCCCTTAATAAATGAGCGCGTTATCCAAAGATGCAAAGTACCCAAAGTACCTCATGACGCGTTTGCGGTGTACCGTTTATTTATCGCCGTCGCGGTACCGTTTTTGCGGTTCGTACCGTAAAAGCTTGAGAGCATTAAACACTAATGAATTCTGATGCTAGTTGTTTGTACTGTTCAATTTGGGGGTAAAAGTTAAGCCAAAAATCACGACCGTTTATTTAAAACCACGAAAAGGAGAGAAAGGGAAACAAAATGTTAACGATGTTTTCAAAGCATATTGTACAAATGCATCTACTTTTGTTCATTCTTATAAACGCTATATTTAGCTGTTGAATACCTTCGTCCCGTCGTAACCGGTTAATTAGGTAGGTATTCAACAGGTAAATATAGCGTTCATAAGAATGAAAATGCATTTGGACAATATGCTTTGAAAACATCGTTAACATTTTGTTTCCCCTTCTTTTCGTAGTTTTAAATTAACTGCCATTTATGACATTACCTAATTAAGTGTCAACTTTTTATCATCATTACACAAAACCTTTATTAGGCAATAGATACATGTTACATTGTTACCTAAATTATATGCTCGAAGGTACAGCAACAAGCGTAATTCTGCTACCTAATTACTATTGGTCACCTTTTTTCGTTCCGAAAGAAATTCGCAAAAAAGTCATCCCTTTATCCCGCGTAGTTATCTGTAAGTAAGTTACGTATTGGTAGGACGGTCGCGGTCCGTATAAACGTCGGCAAATTGAGGGACCCTCGTCCAATAGTCCACCCTAATGCGATCCGAGTGGAAAGATGTCCGGACGTCGACCACTTGGATACACTCGAATTACACGACAAATATAAGAACTGTAATCAACGGAATTCAAAAACGACCTTCCCTTTCAATAAGAGGTATGAGAGCGTCTGAAGGAAACAATATAGCGAAAATAAAAGCACGGAAACGAAAGAAAATAATACAACAAATTTAAAGAATTCCCCATTTCGTTACGGCGGCAAGCGCCCTAAAATTCAATTAATCGAAATTCGTCTCGTATTTCAACACCTTCGAAATTCCCACCTGAAATGAGTTTGTATTTCTGTAAACATCGTTCTTTTAGTATCTAATTTTATCTACCTACGAATTGTAGGTATATGAGTGGCTGAGGTAGGGCGCCGGATATTCGTGGTGCTCAATTCAATTTAGAATACCGCTTCAGGGTGATGAAAAATTTCCCTTTCAAATTATGAATTTGATACCGTTGTCACGTGCTTCATCAAATTAATTATGACCGAATTTGTTTGTACCTCCACTGAATTAGTTAGCTCGTTCCCTAGTTGCGTAATGTATACTAATGAAAGTTAAACGGAGACGTCGGGAGCGGTGCTGTTGTGACCGAGTTGATGAATGTGCCTTGAAAAGTCAAAGAAGCTTTGTGATTTTATTATTAAATACTCCAGCGACATGAGTGACGAAAATGGAATGCTTCACACAGTTTGAATGGAGGGAGACGTCAAGTGTGTGCGAAGGGTGAATAAAGTGTAAACGATGCACAAAGAGGAGGCGGCCCGGGCTGCCGAGAGACTAATTGCTGCGGTAACTGCGCCACTATTCAGAGATTATCACTACCGTCGATAGACTTAGGGCACATTACACTAACTTACGATTACAGACCGATTAACGTTAAATGTGACGCTGGCAGCTGTCATTCCGTAAGAAACTTGTCAAACTTTCCATAGATTCAGATTTTAACGAACATCGCTTACGATTACAGACGGTTTGGTGCATCCTACCTTTAAATAAATACCAAAATGTGACTTTCACTGCAAAACCACGCAATATCCTACCTACACGTTGCTTCCCGCATCCAAATTAATTATTAACTCATATGATACATAATTAAAACTTTTGAACCAACGAGCGTGATTGTGAATTCAAATTGAATATAATACGTAGAATTAATATTTGTAGTCACTATGTAGGTTTGAATCTTTTCAGATTATGAAATCATTGAATGGAAACTAGTAAGTTTCCACTCGATACGAAGCTTTTCCCTTTTAGTAAAAAGGGAAAAGCTTCGTATCGAGTAATATTGAATAGGTAACTTGGTACCTTTAAAAACTGTTTTTGGCTTCGCTCAGTTAGGTAATTATGTATTTTGTAACAGTTTTTATTATTATCTAACAGTTTTGATATTAACTAAAATTTAGTTTTTAGTTAGACTTAGAATTTATCATGATTTAGTTACTAAATCATGATAAAGTCTAAAGCAGGAGGAAGACAGTATTGATCAAGAGAGCACAAAGATCAAGTGATTCGATAATGCCACCGTGATAATTTCTTGAGGAAAATGCAAGAAACGCCAGGCCATAGTATTTTAACCACCCTATTAATCATTGCCGGTATGTGAAAAGTGTGTTGTCAACTAGAATTCGTTCGTTGTTGAGCATGAAGCGAACAAATATAATATGTGCTTACATTAGCAACAGTTCAGGCAAGAAGTAGCAAGAAGGCGGTCAAAATATATTTGATTTTGGTTATGAATTGTAACGGATCACCGATTCATTCAACGAAATCTCCGTCAGGAGGTGTAAACCGATATTCATAATCTCGCATTTGTGTGAAAGTAAGCTAACTGCAGAGTTTACATGTCGTGTTATATTTATTTTGTTCTACCTCACGCTCAAAAGGTTTAAGTAAACAGCAATATATAATCTTGACATGAACTCTAATTGACTCATCATGTTCGTCACGTTTGTGAGATGATTTATGGAAAATTGCTACTAGTTGTACTTACTTTATTTCTGTTTAAAAGTGCATTAAATCACACAATCAGCGTAATCACAAAATATTAAAACACAATTTGGCCTCCGATTATGATCAGTTGCTACGAATTGAAGGGTCAAATTATAATTGTTGATTCCTAGAGCAGCTACCATCGTATTAAGAGAGAAAACCGCACACCGATGCCGGCGATCGAACCCGTAATCCCGGATTACCTGTGTACGGCTGGCGTTGGTAATTATTTCACAATCCGCTGCGAAAATGAAAAATGCCCTTATTGGGGCTCAATCTGGCAAAAGACTTATAAAAAAAATGTAATTAACGCCACGGAGCTTACCTATGCCATTAGCGGAACTTATTATTTTTGAACATGAGATTTAAAATCAATCTCAATAGCTCATATTCTAATCTCGTGAACGTAATCTTGAAAATATTCAAAGCCAGGATGAAGCTTAGAAGTACACACACTCACGAAGGTTACGAATAAATAATAATACCTAAGGACAGAATGATTCATGCACCACAAAAAACCAATTTATCACGCGTGCCACGGATATCATATACGAAATCGCTACTCAGAAAAATAAACGAACTTATAATGACCGCCATACAGCCTCTGTTAATTGCGCTATCTATGCACAAACAGTTGGTCATTATAGCACATTACGACGAGTTACGTGAAACGAAACTCGTATAAAACTTGCCCGCCATTAGTCCGTAACGAGCGTGCGAGACAAAGGCGACGAATGAACGAAAATGTTGCCAACAATATGGTTACCACTGTTTAGGTTACACCTTGCTTAATGCTATGCTCCAAATGTACACTTTTATAAGCCTCTTTCGAATATGGCTCGATACTCTGACTTTGAAAAGACACTTCTTGGCATTAAAAGCTTTCTTAGCCATCACTATTCTCGCGATAATGTCCGCATGGTCTAAATACATTCTTCTGTCAGTAAGCATTCTTAAGGCTAGTATTGCTTCTCTAAAGGTACTTTGTGCAGAAACATTAACGTAATATTATTATGTTCATTAATCATTGTCTGTCGGCCTGTTATTCAACGAAAATAAATAACACATGAAACTATTAAACTATCCGAAGCTACTTGTTTCTAAGAACATTGATTGCTTAGGACCACTATCAAGTGGCTAAATTCTTCGACCCTTGGTTATTTACGTGCTAAACTTTCAACACAAACTGTTATGGCGCAAGCTATTGTATTTAAAATAGCTACAACTAATAGAGGCTTAATATTTCTCCATTTGACAGGTTATTTACCGTGCACGGCGAAACCTTATCAAATGGAAGCAAGGTTACGTTCCATAACGGGTGCGTGCGGTTGTACATTAGGTGTACCAGCAAAGCATGAGGTAATATATTGACGTTATTTCCTGAACAAAATAGTACTTATGAAATATAACCATGTTTGAGTATTCGAGCAAAAAATTGATTCAAAACGTTTATAGTAGGTACGTTTAAATAGAGCATTTACAAATGTTAATGAAAGGGAGGCGTTAAATAGGTAAATGGACCACGACCGTTAAATTAGAAGAAGGTATTTAAAGTTACTTTCTACTGATACAATTTAATCCTTAATTTATTGAGTCTGAAAAGGTCTGGACGATAAGGCATATGCAAAACGATCAAATTGTGCAGTCTCCTTATAACTCTTAGAATTTTTACTTACAGAACAAAACCCGCTCTTTTGTCTCCGCGGTTTACACAGCCAAATTCGGCTACTGAAAGTACTAAGACACGAGATATTGTTACCCACGAACCATCTGTAATCAGTGGCCACTTAACATGTACAAATGCTACATAGGAACGGTTTTTGGAGCGGGGGGGTATGCAATTTACTCTAAACAAAACGGTGAGTACAAGAGAAATGAATGTTTTATGTCAAGCATAACGCACAAGTCAATTTGAAAATGATGGCGTCCACAAGGCACAACCGGCCAGAGCTAACATCCTGGCAACACTCGGCATCGAGGGCAGCACTTCCCGGGGCAGGTGCCCGGATATCACCCTGACCTCAACTGGCAACACGTAATTAAAAATGATAACATAACTTTGTGGAACGCGTGTGTGCCGTGCCGTGTGTGGTTAATGTGTTTTTAATCCGTCATCGAATTTATATTGTAGCACTCACATTACGAGATTTTTAAACAAATATAATGCTGGCGTCTTAGAATTTAAATCAAATAAAGGTTTCAAATAGTTGATAATGACAGATTCTTTAGAAAATACACCATCAAGAGGACGCATAACAAGGTTTTTTCGTAATAGGTATACAGATTCTTTACATCATCAAGGGGACGCACAACACTAATACCATACCGGATTTTGTAACGCGGCGCAGGCTGATACTGAGTCAGCGCAAGCGAAATCTTTTTATAAGAGCTACAAATTGTGTATTAGATATAATAAATATAGCTATTATAGCTGTATCTCCGCTAGCGGACGTATGGAGCGGCATTTTCGTTTAACGACCAAGCTCAAATAAAGATTTAAAAAATAATACTATAGTCCATCTCCATATCATTTGAATACGTCAAAAAAGCGACCCAGAATTGGGTTCCTGGCGCCCAAATTATTCGGAAATGCGCCTTTCACCAAGATTTTCCTCTCAGTATCCTTTGATTCCACCATGTCGCTGTTTTGCTCTTTGGATTACGTCATACCCTGAGTGACAGAAACCTATTAAGGTGACTTCAAAACGTTTAC
This sequence comes from Epinotia nisella, assembly GCA_932294315.1. Lineage (NCBI taxonomy): Eukaryota > Metazoa > Arthropoda > Insecta > Lepidoptera > Tortricidae > Epinotia > Epinotia nisella. The sequence goes on along the minus strand of OW028682.1, from coordinate 11,241,601 downwards.
GGGTAAGGTAGGTACCTACTTCTTGATATTCGTAGACAGGCGTCAAATATACAACCCGGTCACAATATCTGTGCACCTGACCTCGTGACGTCATATCGGCGGTCTGGGTACGGTGTGAAAAAATTTTTTTTCCAGAAATGTGGAGGTAAAAAAAATTTACTAACCTTTTCAAATCAATTTATTATTGATGAAGGGTTTTTTATTAAAAAACAATAATTTTGATTACACATTCCAGCGGGGTGCACAGATATTGTGACCGGGTTGTACGCTTCACAGCAGCCAGAGTCAATAAGGGCTTTAGATTCGGTGGGCAAGGTCCAAATTGTAGGTTTACTTTATAAATAGAAGTAAGGTTAGTTAGTGTTTATGATTTTATTTTAGATACTGCGAATGCCTGTGTTCGTTTTTGTTTTAAATATTTTAACTTGTCATAACAATATCAAATATAAGGGTTAAGTCACGTAATACGATAAGTTTCCAATACTTAATATACTCACCGGCAGAAAATTTAGCCCATATTAGAAAAAGTTTACTATGCAGAAAAACATTATTAAATTTGTTCAATTTATAGTTTGAAATCACGAAAAGTTTTTGAGCCAAATTTTCTGCCGGTGAGTGTAGTTTAATGGATGGTTGTTTGTAAGCCTCAATTGCATAGATAGCTGATGACTCTTGCTAGCATCTGCTTTGAGCGTAACGTAACAAATCAAACAATAGACAAATCGTTTGTTTAGGCGCCTTGTACTCTGAACCATGCGAAGCGAAACGGCCGATAGTCTTTATAGCATTGGCATGTGGTTGACATTTGGCCCTCAAAGAAGACAAAAGCAGTCCGTCCCGGAGCTAACGATCTTGACACCGATACGCTATTGTCCGTACTCATAACGTAGTTGTAACTACACATTGTTCGAGGGCTTCGATTTATGGCGATCGACGTCACAGGCGTCTCAGTTTAATGGCCGATGTGGGCTCAAGTTCCTTTCATATTGACGGATCACTGGCATTTGTTATCAGACTTTTTGCGGAACTGTCCTGGTCCTTTCAATACGGCTATCTTGCGATTCGGTTCAATGAGTAAGCTTCGTAACTTGTCTCCAATTCCCAATGTTAATACGCTATTTTGAAGCTCTCTTCACGTTAAATGAGTAGCGTATGTAATGTACCTAAGTATCTATGTACAAAAGTGTGCAATCAGGGAAATAAATCTATCAATAAGATACCACGATCATATACTTTTGAAAGTGATTGATCGCCAAGTGTATTTAATGAACGCGCCCGATTAATTTCATAAAGTTTGCCTTAAAATTGTTTATTTTAAAAATAAACATTAAAACTTACCAAACGTGTGTTCAGTTTTCCTTTGGATTCTTACGTAATAAATATACAAGGGGGGAGGGGGTCGGCCGATTCTTATTTTTTTTTACATCATTACAGGGTCAAAAACTGGCAAAAATCGTCTTACGTAATAAATGAATGGCGCTAAGTAATTTGATTCAAAATGATAATTTATCATTATAAAAACTGCTGCCTGCGCGGATTTGGGAGTGACGCCGCTGTATATAGAATATGGCCTATGTCCATTCTGAAGGTCAATTCTAAGCAGTTGTGAACTCAAAACTAAATAAAACGTACAAAGTTACATCCACACAAAGTAGACGATTACTAATGATTTTAGGCCAATCGTCTGAGGGTACGGTAGTGCCCCCGACAAGTTGAGCAAAAGAGCAAAAAAAGCTCTACGTAATATCTCACATTCTTTTATGCTGGAAGAGTTTCGAGACTTGGCCTATTTTTTACATGGAATGTTTTTATGGGATTGAATTGACAACTAGTATGGAAAAATGACTGGAAATAAATCTATAATATAAACTAGATCATTTTTTCTGTGTAACGGATTTATTATCATTTAAATAATTACCTGGAAACAAAATCCAACACAATATCAGACATACCCAAATATAACTTAATGTGAATAAAATTTATTGAAATAAAAATACAAGATTATAATTAACATTAACTAAGATAAATTAAAACTAAGTTAAATTTAAAAAACCGGCCAAGTGCGTGTCGGACCACGCAAAACGAAGGGTTCCGTGCCTATTAAAAAGGTCGTATCGTCACAGAAATTTTACGGCACTTACGTCCTTTTCTTTGAGGTAGGCAGTTTTTCAGCAATATCTCGAAAACCTCTGAACCGATCTTGTTCAAAACAATTTTCGGTGACTGAAATTAATAAGCCCTATGTCTATGAATTTTTCCATATTTTTAAAATACACCGTTCAAAAATTAGAGGGGGGGGACAGAATTTTAGTGACTTTCGGGGCGATTATCTCCGACCCTATTCACTTAATCAAAAAAAATGCTAAGAAACCTTATATTTATTTTGAAAGGCCTATCGATTGATGTGCCACACGGGGGGTCACAATGAAAAAAAAAAATTGACTTTTAGTTTTATGTATGGAGTGCACCCCCAAAAAATTTTTTTTTGTCATTTTAATTACAAAACCATGTAGCAGCTAACAAAATACACCTATCCTCAAAATTTTATTCAAATACACCTTATAGTTTTCGAGTAAAATGCCTGTGACATACGGACAGACGGACAGACGGACAGACGGACAGACGGACAGACGGACATGACGCAACTATAAGGGTTCCGTTTTTGCCATTTTGGCTACGGAACCCTAAAAAGGCCCTCGAGGCATTGTACCGAGGATGCTGGCGGCATTTCCTCGCTGAATTGCAATGCTGATGCGTTGCGCGAGAAAGCCGCCAGCTCTATGTAATAAATATAGAGGCCTCGGCAGAGAGTACGACTTTGTACCCTTTGGCGTCGAGACCCTCGGTCCGTGGGATCCCAGTGCGCATAAGTTATTTGCAGAAATCGCGAAACGTCTGGTCGATGTAACTGGTGACCGAAGAGCTAACTTAATTAGCTCCTGAAAAGTGGAAAATAATATTAATAAAGGTTTCAATCTTTATTTTGGTTTATTTACATTTATTTGCTCTATAATATTCGAGATAAATCATTCAAAAAAAATGCTCATTTAAATCTATACAATTACTTACGGGTGGAGTTTGTAGGATTCTTATAAAAAAAGCAGAGCATCTTAGAGTAGCGTTTCAAAATGAAATAAACAAAAAAACCGGCCAAGTGCGTGTCGGACCACGCAAAACAAAGGGTTCCGTGCCTATTAAAAAGGTCGTATCGTCACAGAAATTTACGGCACTTACGTCCTTTTCTTTGAGGAAGGCAGTTTTTCAGCAATATCTTGAAAACCTCTGAACCGATCTTGTTCAAAATAATTTTCGGTGAATGAAATTAATAAGCCCTATGTCCATGAATTTTTCCATATTTTTAAAATACACCGTTCAAAAATTAGAGGGGGGGGGACAGAATTTTAGTGACTTTCGGGGCGATTATCTCCGACCCTATTCACTTAATCAAAAAAAATGCTAAGAAACCTTATATTTATTTTGAAAGGCCTATCGATTGATGTGCCACACGGAAGGTCACAATGAAAAAATTTTTTTTGACTTTTAGTTTTATGTATGGAGTGCACCCCTAAAAAATTTTTTTTTGTCATTTTAATTACAAAACTATGTAGCGGCTAACAAAATACACCTATCCTCAAAATTTTATTCAAATACACCTTATAGTTTTTGAGTAAAATGCCTGTGACATACGGACAGACGGACAGACGGACATGACGAAACTATAAGGGTTCCGTTTTTGCCATTTTGGCTACGGAACCCTAAAAACGCTTCCTATTATAAATTAATCTTTTTCAAAACCGTATTTTTCCTGGAGTATTTTGCTTTTATATTCTAACAATACATTGCCCTATCACAGCTGGAGGACTCTTTTGTTACATTTGCAGTCAACGGAATGTAAGCTATGCAATAACATTCACTTCAGGAAAATCGTACAAAGAATTGGTTTCATGGCGTAAACCTCATTAGTAAAGGAAAATAAGTTTCCTGTTTCAGTTCTGCTTATTAATTATAGTTAATACCTAACTAATACTATCCTTCCTTGTTGTTTTGTAACGGAATCTATTTAGTGAACGAAGTGACAACAACGCTTTGTTTGTCACATACGTATTTGCGTCGATGAATAACTTGGTATGACAAAAGTACCATTATGTATATTAACTCCCCAATCACAAAAACAAAGGCAGCGTAATTACTTAGTACCCACGTCATACTTGTCAAGAAATTCCGGGTACCTACTGAAAACCTTTCCTTTTTCGGATGTGGGGGTACTTAAGAGGAATGGAAGTCGGTTAGGCAGTGCCATACATATAATCTCATAACCACACTTGTGCACAAATTGTTTACTACTAATATTATAATGTTAAGTCGTTATATGAGATGTGCCCAGTAGTGGAACGTATATATTAGGGTGATGCTGATGATAATTCGACCTCCTTACACAGATAAGGGGAATGGACTATGGTCCTGAATGATACCTGCATTATTGTATTATGCATAGCATCCGTATAGATAGGTAATATACCAAGGATAGGCCTCTTACCGACCAAGGAGTACATGCTAATGTGGGCGTTATTATGAATTTATTTGTGTTGTATCTATTCATGACAATATCGCATAGGATACTCTTTATCCCGAAAATCATCCTTTTAAGAAGGATGGAATCGAGGGTTGATACGGGACTTCACGCGGAAAAAGTCGCAGGCAAAAAGTATACTAGATAATAAAATAATTACTGCCGGTTCGTTTAGAAACAGGCGCAAGCCTTCAAGTTTTTCAGGTTAATTGGTTTACGTAGCTCCAATTTACTACGGCAGGTGATTTGAAAGATTCCCAAACGTGCATATCAGAGTAACAATGTGCTACGATCATCGCGTGTACCATTGACCTTTATGAGTCACGGATTCCACGGTCACCATTGACAGTGATCTTGATTTTTTTTAATTTGCGAAGCAATTTTGTCAACTGCTACAGTTTTTATCCTTACAAAAACGTCGAACAGTGTCCAAGCATGGCGGTATATTGTGACGCTAATGGATAGCAAAAACTTGAGTAATGATGTCCGTTCTTTAGTCAAACCTTGTATTGACCGGAGGTATTATTATTTCTATATACGCAATGAACTTTTTTCTCTATTTTTTTAGAAGAATGCCTTCAAAGATAACAATGAGAGATGATAAAGAACGAGGTTTATAAAAATAATATTGTGTAATACAGAAGTGGTATAAACGCCTTACTACTTGATACTTGGATTAAGTAGGCACATTATCAATGTAGGTAAATAAATAATAATACTTACACGTTTGAGATATTAAATTTATGTAACTGTATACACAATATTAACCTTCTATTAAACATTAAACTCGACATAGAAGGCTAAAAAGCTACAATATTATATTGATGAAAAAAATGTAACGCACCTTTTTAGGTTTATCACTAACTTTTATAACAGGCAAAAAGTTTGATTGGTTTTCGCCGTCCGCGCCATATAGGTACCTACGTTGTTAAAAACTCTGGGGACGTAACAATTATTGTTAGGTGAGCTAGACCACTGCTTAAATGTTTGTCATTCAGCGATTACTTTTAGAGTACATAATATAGACGCACCTTTTTGCAATTATTTTGTACAAATTCTAAAAAAGTAACTGTTCTTGCTCTATATTTACTACTGTAGAAAAAACACAGAAATTAGTTTGAGACGACGCTGCAACAGAGGTTAACTTTGTTGCAGTCTGTTTTTCAGAATCTTCGATCTGTTTTTGGGATCTTTTTCATGAACAACCCTTCACTGTGAGGTGGGTTTTTATATAAGAGTATTGTTTATCATGAGAAATAGATGCACCAACACATCAAAACAAACGCGGGCAAGCACGAACGCACTAAACTCGATCCTAGACTAGAAAATAAGCGTGTGAATGCCAGCGACGCGTTTGAGTTCCCATGTTCCATGCTTATTTAGCCGGAGACTTGTTTAGGAATTAACCCGTGTGAACGGCGCGGCCTTGTTGTGATTCACTACATTACCTGCGTGCGTTTGAGACAACACTCTGATATATTATTACGATAATAATTGTACTTCGTACTTAGAGGTTGCTCAGATTAGCTAAAGAAAAAAAAACAAATAAGTACCTACTGCTCATACGAGGATTTCTAAGAACTTTAAGTAATACAACTTTTAAAACAGTATGCGGGATTATGCGAAGTCGCTCATTTTGCTGTATAGAAACACAGACAAGATATTGTTTAAAGTAGTCACGGACTGTATATTATAATATGTCAGGGCAGGATGTCAGCGTTTACTAAATAGTCGGTACGATATTCTGTCAAAGGGAGAATTGACGGACATTATCTATGCTATAAAATGAATTCCTTTCGCGGCACCTGACGCGTGTAGGCTTAGGGTTGTCAGGCTCTGCAAAATACAACATAGTTGGAAATCTAATCTGATCTGACGCAAACATTCTCAGTCTGAGTATGGACACTGGCATATAATATCAGGCACCTAATACTTCACCAACTTAGTAATTGTAACCTGACTTTACCTGACATAACGGACATTGCTGCATGGGTCGAAATGTAAAGGTATAGTGCGGATTCTTTTACTAGACCGGATCTTTTTACTAGACCGGATCTTATCTTAAGAGTCTTAAGACCCATCGGTACAACACAATAGCCACGTGCCACACACGATACTTTACTCGAATAGTGACTCTATTGTTAAAGTAGTCTATTGTTTTATATACAAAATGGACAACATTGCTAAGTAGTATTTTGTAATGTGGATGTCCTTTTCTTCGTCATAATGCCACTTTTGGTTGTAAAAGTGTTGAAGTTTACCACGTTTATTTTACATTATCTATTAGCGGTTACACTTAACAATAAAAGACAAGCGCTTTGTTTACCACAACAATGAAAGACAATCGCATTGTCTGCTAGGCACAAAGAGAAGTGAATTCGGTCTAGAAAAAGAATCCGCACTCATGCTGGGCAGCATCGTTAGATCGTTACTGAGCTGGAGCGAGGTCAGGGACGTCGCTCACGACACGAATACCCTATGCACCTCTGGGGTGCCCTAGGACAACAACAACAACAACATCGTTACTTGTCGACAAAGCAATGGACTTACGTTGAATTGTCATTGTTAGGTGGCAATTTTCAACTTGGTGAGACAGGGGCCAGCTAAATCGGAAGGGCAACATGTCTATGTAGATCGTAAATGGTAACGCATTAGACGTTCAAGAATAATGTAACCGATATTAACCTACTGCCGTTGTTAGAGGTATGAGGTTAACTAATTAGGCATCTAGATCTGCGTGTGTAATGTGCGTTGTTAAAATTGTGCGCAAATAAGCAATTAAGCACACGAAACGGATCACGTACGTATATCTGAAATTTAGATTTAAGTAATATGTATGTTAATTGCGCAATATGCGTGCAAATGGTTTCAAATGTTTAGATTATACGAGTACATGTAGAATGTTGAGGTCAATGATAATCAGTACCAAAAATTAATATTGTACTCATTGAGAGGATGGATAAAAGAAGATTAACAAAGAGAGTGTAAGAGGGAAAAGTGAATAGTATAGTTAGAAGGGGACGACCTCGTCGAACTTTTTCCGACCAAATCGGAGAAATCCTGAAGAAAGGTCAGGTCAAGATCGTAGCAAGTGGAAATCCGTGATCTCTGCCTACTCCTCCGGAAAATAGGCGTGATTATATGTATGTATGACACGATTAATATTTGGCGATTAATCACTACATCTACCAACAGTTAAATACCCAACTTCAATGAACATCAAGTTATGAACACAATTTCTTTTTCACCTCACTAGCTCGGAAAGACCTTTTTTATTCTTTAAAAACAGATAGCAAAACTGCTTTTTATCCACATGTGTGCAAAGAATATTTGAAATCCGAACGTGTTATTAGTTACTTTTGTTTGTCCGTCTTTCACGGCAAAACGGGGCGACGAATTGACGTAATTTTTTAAGTGGTCATAGTTGAAGGGATGAAGAGTGACATAGGCTACTTTTTATCTCTTTCTAACCCCCCACTTCCCTTAAATGACGGGTGGAAGTTTGTATGCTCATTCCGCAATTTTCAAGGTAGAAAGCTAAAAATTGGTATGCGGACTATTTATGACTAACAAAAAAAATCGTACATCATTTTTTTTTGGAAGACTGCACCTAACGCCTTAAAAGAGGGGGTGAAGTTTTATATGGGGGTCCAGATAGGTAGAGTCAATATGTAGAATCGATATGTAGAGTCCATATGTAGAGTCCATATGTAGAGTCCATATGTAGAGTCGATATGTAGAGTCGATATGTAGAGTCGATATGTAGAGTCGATATGTAGAGTCGATATGTAGAGTCTATGTAGAGTCGATATGTAGAGTCTATATCTAGAGTCGATATGTAGAGTCCATTTGTAGTCAATATGTAGAGTCGATATGTAGAGTCAATATGTAGAGTCGATATGTATAGTCGATATGTAGAGTCGATATGTAGAGTCTATGTAGAGTCGATATGTAGAGTCTATGTAGAGTCGATATGTAGAGTCGATGTGTAGAGTCGATATGTAGAGTCGATATGTAGAGTCGATATGTAGAGTCGATATGTAGAGTCGATATGTAGTCGATATGTAGAGTCGATATGTAGAGTCGATATGTAGAGTCGATATGTATAGTCGATATGTAGAGTCGATATATAGGTTCGATATGTAGAGTATATGTAGAGTCGATCTAAATATATAAAAGAAGAAACTGGCTGACTGACTGACTGACTGACTGACATCACCGCACAGCCCAAACCGCTGGATCTGGAGATTCCAAATTTGGCACGTAGGTTCCTTATAAGGTCTAAGTGTGCACTAAGAAAGGATTTTTCAAAATTCTCCCCCTAATAAGCAGGTGATATGTGGGTCCAAAGTTTGTATGGGGAAACAAAATAAGTAAGACTATTTCATTCGAAACTTTACACTTACGTGTTTCAGGTTGCAATTCAATTGGAACATATGGGTCAAACTGAGAAGCACCTTTTTTGTAGACAGTTAAAATTACTTTTAGTACGCGGGGGAAGCCGCGGGGAAAAGCTAGTAAACACGTAAAGGCCAGTCCAGACAGACAGGACAATTTTCGGCCATCTGATTAAATTGTCTGATCAAAACAGGAGGTGTGGACGCAAAAATTGCATTCAATTAAAAAAATATAGTGCAAACAATTCTATTAAATGATTTTTACCTTAAAACACTTAAAACTGTAAAAAAAAACCGTACAAAAATGTGAATCCACAATATCTGATTTAACGTTGCATAATAATTGTGTTATTTGTGTAATTACTAGTTAAAATAAAGGCTGATTATACATATTTCAGTTGTTTTTCTTATGTAGTATTTTCCTCGGTTTAGTGAGGTGAAAAGATTTGTGTTACACACGGGTGCAAGTTATTTTTACGTCTCGTGTGTTGCAACACTCGCTTTGCTCAGGATTCTATTTTTGAACCACTCGCTACGCTCAGGATTCTATTTTCGAACCACTCGCTACGCTCGTGGTTCAACCATAGAATCCATTCGCTAGCTCGTGGTTCAACCCTAGAATCCATTCGCTGGCTCGTGTTTCAATTCCACACTCGCGGTTAAAATATAACTTTGCACCCTTGTATAACAAATAACTATTTTAACAGTAAACTCGTAGGAAATTATAGTTAGTTAATTTTAGTGCTCAATTTTACAGGGGCGAGAAAACATAAAACTGCAAAGTTGCCACCATTAGGGAAACCCATAAACACACTGACTGCATTTTATTAGATATTTATATTTTGTAGAAAAACACTGACAACGTAAACCCCGGTTTATCGCTCCAGCGCTATTTTATCGGCCATTCATAAACGTGGTCACTTCCTAGATCCAGTCCATTAAAAGTCAGTCCGAAAATCCCATAAAATTTATGTTCGCGCATGACGCCGTAAATGCAAGCTGTATACACACACAGTAGATTCGTCACATCAGTAACCTATAGTGAATACTCCATACACTCCTCTTACATCCAATATTTGACAGCTGTCATCCTAGTACAATTTATGTCATCATATGTCATCATTGACATTTATTGTACCGGGATGACGGTTGTCAAATATCGGCTGTTAAAAAAATCTAATTATTAGTGTACGGCCTGAGTGCCCGCGCCGCTGTGAGCGGGGCTTGCAGCGTGCATCCATACTAATATTATAAATGGGAAAGTGTATGTGTTTGTTTGTTTGTTCGTTTGTTTGTTTGTTTGTTTGTCCGTCTTTCACGGCAAAACGGGGCGTCGAATTGACGTGATTTTTTAAGTGGAGATAGTTGAAGGGATGGAGAGTGACATAGGCTACTTTTTGTCTCTTTCTAACCCCCCACTTCCCCAAAATGGGGGGTGGAAGTTTGTATGGAGCATTCCGCAATTTTCAAGGTAGAAAGCTAAAAATTGGTATGCGGACTATTTGTGACTGACAAAAAATCATGCATCATTTTTTTTTGGAAATCTGCACCCAACCCCTTAAAAGAGGGGGTGAAATTTTATATGGGGGTCCAGATATGTAGAGTCGATATGTAGTCGATATGTAGAGTCGACACCTATCTAAGTACACAGTGGACATCTATCTAAATATGTAGAGTCGACATGTAGTCGATATGTAGAGTTGATATGTAGATTCGATATTTATAGTCGATATGTAGAGTCGATATGTAGAGTCGATATGTAGATTCGATATGTAGAGTCTATGTTCGATATGCAGAGTCGATCTAAATATATAAAAGAATGAAACTGAGATGCACCTTTTTTGTAGACGGTTGACATTACTCTTAGTACGCGGGCGAAGCCGCAGGCAAAAGCTAGTATAAAATAAAACAATTTATATGGATGCTCCCCGCCTCGCTCGTAGCGGAGCGTGCACTCAGGCTGTACACTTAGGCCCTTTATACATGGTTAAAATAAAACACGCGTGCTTCGCGCTATTTACATTTCTATTTACAATCGAACTGCTGTGTAAATGCAGATAAATGTAAGGCAGTAGAACAATAATTAGTTATAATAACATTGCAGATTTTGCGTTAAAAAATACATTATACTGGTATAGAATAGGAATGAGAAATAAGGTGAAAATAAGTTCATAAAATTAACCAGTATCACAATCATGCATTAGTTTATTGTTTGCAGAATAGACCATTTCCAATTCAAAGCATTCTAACGGGACCTTCGATTTTGTAGATACGGAAACGTTTGTAATATGCGACATTTCGTAGAACATTGTTTTCTCCGAAACAGCATTTTAGTCATAACTTTTGAAAAGGTCTTCTCTTCTGTTTGTTTGTACTAAATAACGTAGAAGCCATATAACTTACCTAAGCGGGATTTGTTTTATAAAAATCGCAAAAAATTACAGCGTCACAGCACTATGCGTGTAATGCACTATGTTTAAATAATAAATACAATAATACATATAAAGTAATAATAATGTTGAAATTAATTATGACTCGTTAATATTATATAAATAGTTGACGTGTAAATTATATTTACGAATAAATAACTCAACTGAACAGAAAATCATTATTTTAAATGAAAATTTTACAAAACAATAACATACACATGAAATTATCTTGATTGACAGTAATCATGCTGATAATGTTACGCGTACTGTGCTACGCATACGGGTGTTCAGAGAAATAAACTCGACTCATAAAATCCGGGTCGACGGATATTTCTTTCACACATTACAATAAATCCTTTCAGTGATCGCTGCTATAATAACGATCCAAAGAAAACATTTCATCCATTTAGATGTCGATTTGTGTCAAACTTTTAGTAAAACATTAATTAAACATTATTTTTATGAATACACAGTCTTGATAATAGTATAAAAGTTTCGTCACAATAATTCCATGTACGTACGTACAAGTACAAATTGTAAATTGTACAACAACTACACACCTAGGTGTACCAGTAGCTTGTAAATGGGATACAAATTGAGCAACCATGCCTGACCGCAAATCTTCATATGGTCTTAGGCAAGTAATCCGGCTTCGGTTATTGCCTGCAACAACCTGTGTACCCGCAGAAATAGAGGAAACGATCGGTTTGAATTCGAAATGAGAATTTAGATTTGCTATAGGCGTAATATAACGTTTCGTAGAAAACTATATATGTTCTTGTATAAAATGTTTCAAAATGAAATAAATGCGGTTTTGGAAAACAGCAACCATGAAATTGCGGAAATACAACGCGCTACCTCCATAAAAAAACTTTGACAGCTGTAGGTCGATCGCGTAACGCATTGTACGTTCGTTAGGTAGATCTAAATGTCAATTTTTATATGGAAAAAATGACAGTTGGACTGTCCTAACGCGCGTTCGAAACGTTACGTGATTACCCCTCTGATCGGACAAAATTAAAGGTGAGCAATTTTATTTCGCGACGGTCGCTCACACATTCATAATCGTGGCTACAGATTCAGACTTAAAAAGGTACTTGTTTGGGTAGCATCAAACTACAACGAACAAAATACCCTCTTAAGTCCCTCAGAGGGGTAATTGCGTAAGTTTTCTAACGAGCGTTAGGACAACTCATCTGTAATTTTCCCATACAAAAAATACATTTAGATCTACCTAACGTACGTACGAAACGTTTCGCAATCGACCAGAAGTGTAACGGTACAACTATTGCTATACTGTCGGTTTCTCCTAAAAAATCCAGTTTCCGATGATTTTTACTATTCAGTGAAATCAGTTTAGTTGAACTGCTATAATTCAGTGTTTTTCAAATTAGGGTCGCGAAGCCGTATTTTTAAAGTTAAAGTGTGTAAGTATTCGATATAAGTATATTAAACAATGTACCTAATTAAAGAACAGCATATGGTGGGGAGTCGCAAAATATTGTTTTATGTACTAATGGAGTCGCGGCATGAAAGATATTGAAAAACACTAAGCTATATAGTTCTTTTACAGTGCTGACGATAATACCGTGTGTACAGCGTTAATGGTACAGGGATAGGGCCGAGTGGTGCGCAGTCACGACCGTGTCGCAACAGCTCTGGCAACGCGCAGCACGATCTGAAACGGCCACTTTGTTCCACACTCCCTCGTTGGGAAATACTGTAGGGACACCTCGTATAAAATGCATGACCCAATTTGATTTGTGGTTAATTCATGTGTCGCCATGGTCCTACTTTGCGCGTATTTTCATGCAAACATCATACGACCTTGGGATTGTTTACTGAATAATAACAATGCACTGTTTTCACTGTCTAATGTGTTTGTGTTTGGTATTTCATTTGCATTGCATCAACCCTATTTTAGCCGTCATCTCAAAGAAAACTGTCCGTAAGAATAAGATTTTCACGGATACAACTTACGATTTCCAACGGTTTAAAGCAACTGGCATGTAATATTACCTTTTTACCCAACTGCCTCAGAAGGAGGGTTAAGTTTTTCGAGCGTATGTGTGTATGTGGACAAGAAAATTCTATTACACGGGCTTACAGTCCAAACAGCTGGATGGATGTTGACATGTCGTTGGATTCAACATAACATAATCGTGGGCGCATATTAGCAGTTGTTTTTTTAAAAAATAATTTTCATTAAATTAAATAGCCGATTTCTATTTTAATTCGTTTTTCGTTTTCACACTAAAGACGCCCAAAAGATCCCCAGTTTGCCAGGCGATGCTCGATCGTCCAGACATACATAAATCAGGCTCGGAAATTCACGAAATTCAACGAAATGCAGCAAACCAGTAACACGGATTATATAATTCACGTTTCAGGTGCACATAGTTCAGATTACCGATGCCTCGAAATGCCACAATGCAATTTTGCACTCGCGCGCTGACCGAGCAAAATGTTGTTGTCACATTAAATATTTAACAAGGGCTAGTTTACTTTGTGTCGGAATGCGTAAAGAATCTGAAAAGGCAAAATGTTATCGCTTCATAAAATAGACAACGGAACAGTTATGAGCTTACGTTCCGTAATTTCGTACATCGTAACAGCCACTAAACCTTCGTGAATAAGAAAATTAACAAACATTACTTTGCAGGCCGGCATCAAATCTAGAAAGTTATGATGGTTGTTATTTTTCCCTCGTGAACTATGTGTTAGTTCCAAATAAAATATCTTCCCCCAACTTTAGCAAAATTTTCGTGTTCGTATTCATGATTTACACTTATTTATTTTTATGTAGGTATTATCTTAGGAGGATTGGTACTTAATCTGTCACAGTACCTAACAGGTATACTAGGAATACCACGATCGTTAATAATCTTTTAATGTAATCCCTCCTTGCGTCGTGTTCCTCATTGCTGAGGGTGGTCAACTCCCTGTTAGTCTTTTCCGCACTATGTCTCTCCACCTGTTCCGGTCCTTAGCAGCGTGGAGTGCTTAATGCAAGTTGGTATCCAGGTTCGAGCGTGTTCAATGTAATAAACAAATTATATATATATATCCTAGTTACTACTATAATTATGTGAAGATTGGATATTTGGATGATTGTTACGGATTAGAATAAAATTTGACACGTATAGTTTGTAACCTAGACATAGGGATAAAATTGAGGGTGCAAGTTGATACGGGACGTGAAGTTCACGTGGATGAAATCGCGGGTGTATACTAGTATATATAGGTACCTAAAAGTAAAGAAAATAATAGGTATTCTTTGTGCCCAATTAATCCGGGATTATGAAAATTCAGTAACGAAATGAAATCTTTCAAGCGATCAATTATCCGATAACAGATTTTTTAAAAATGAGACAAGGTAATTTTTATAATAACAGGAGCCGTAGCATGGTTGGCCTTGTCACGCGATAGGTGATAGGATAGAGCGTGCGTCACTGGCTGACACCGTTCGATAGAACGAGACGACGCCCCTATCTTGTCACTTGTCGCGTGATAAGGCCAACCATGCTCCGGCTCCAGACCTTCTCAAGATACTTGTTCTAAAGAAAATGAAGAGCATATTTTTTTTATAACTTGAGTCACAAACTTTTCGTTGTCGTTCAACGGCTCTCATTTCCACATACCTACTTAGCTACGTGTATATTAGCCCGATGGAGCTACGATATCTGCCGAACGAGTAAACAGTGGACGAGGTTAGCAAAGGTCCGAAAAGAGTGCGTTAGTAGAGGCCCTTACTCTACTCAACAGTGGGTGGATTGGATACGGCTGAATAGATAGATAGGTTTACACACACATGGTGTTGCCCATTAGAACAACTCATCTGTAATACATCATCTGTGTACAGAAAAGAGTGACGTAGTAAAGAAGAGGTCTATTTATACTCAACAGTGGGTTCAGCCCGTATCGGCTGGATAGATATAGGTTTACATACACCTGATGTACAAAGTTAACACAGCAGTTATGCAACCAGCGGCCGGAACCGATCACCGCCGTCGATGTTGCTCGGCACCTTCCTGGTTGGGATGCTGCACATTTGTGCCATGTGATGGACGACATACGCCGGATATAGCGTTTTTGAAAGGAAAAATAATGTACAATATTCCATGTTTTGTGTAACGATTGTAACAAAATGCTATGTTGGATTGTAAGCAGCTCTGTATGTAGACTATTTAGTAAGAAGGTAAGAATCGTGAATACATAAAATAATTTGTTAATTTGAAAAATTTATTACAATATAACAGGAGTAATGGATATGAAAATATACGAGTTCCAGGCTTATTCACTAAGGAACAACTTCTTTAACAAAGTGATCCCATAGAAAATCATAAAATCCCCACGAAATTAACCCACGCAATAAACTTGTAAATACCACCGATGCGGTGCCTTCATCGAAATTCTTCCCATGCTTATTTCAATTAGTTCTGCCGGCCACACAATAATTCCAATAATATATTCAGCCCTAGTCACGTCTAATATTGTGTTATGGTTCCTCTGATAGAATACTAAAATAGCCCTGCGACCTTCACCTATTATAGGTACCTACTAGCTACTGGAGAAACAGGTGTCAGCAATATACAACCTTATTGGGATGCGGCGAGCCTTCTGCATTCTAATGCGTTTGCGATTGCTATCGTGTTGATGAATGCAGGGCAAGGCTTCGATTACAAATTATCGGCAGTGTAAACAATCGACTATTAGTCCAGGCAATGAACTGACAACTTGTATGGAAAAAATGACATATTTGGAAATAATTTATAATAGCTAATTTTTTTAATGTAACGGATATATTATCAATTAAATAGTTACCTAGAGGCAAAATCCAACAAAAAATCAGACATCAAAAAAATCAATATTTAATTAGCTCCTAAAAAGTCCGGATAAATATTAATATTTTTTTTCATCTTTATTTAGGTTCATTTACATTTACTTTAAAATATTCAATATAAATAAAATAAAAAAGACAATGAATGTTTAATTTAAATCTATATAATTACTTCCGGGTGGAAAGTTTGGTGGATTCTTGAATAAAGCATCTTAGAATAATGTTTTAGAATGAAATAAACAAAAAAAACGCTATTATAAATTAATGTTTTTCGAAACCGTATTTTGCCTCGGCTATATCAGTATAATCCAATGATAAAGATTTGGCCGTGCTTATGGACAGGCTATGTGTGCCGAAACAAGACCTTACTGTTTGCGAGAAATGTCAGCACTCATACACATATCCCTCAAACGGATGCATATTTCTTTGCACAGTGTATTTGAAAGAGCCAAAAACCTTCACTATGTCTGTTTAACTTTAACGTGACTATATCCCTAAAATGATAAGTCGGAAATATCTGTATAAACGGTTTACTTATATACATGCATAAGTTTTGCCTATGCACAAGTAAGTTTTAACATATGAGCAATTAATTAACATCTAATTTTACACCTGACAAGAAGATATATGTCTTCTTGTCAGGTGTACACGAATAAAACCTTTGTTAGTTGCTTTTCTTAATAATAAACGTGATATGTTGGTCAAGTATGAATACAATCTGTTCAAGTTATAGTTTAAACAAATATGGCATTTAATGATTATACAATTAGTTTGGAATAACTAAGCGTAAGTTAGAAGGAATTTAGCCATAATAAATCAGACGTGTAACATCTGTTTACAGCTCTCTGTTAAGCGTTGCGTACACGAATAGAACTAGGTAAAGTAAACTACCAAACTACTCAAACAATCTGGTATTAGTCCAGTAGAACACACGCTAAAGTAAGCATGTTGTCGAATGTGTACTAATTAAGTTATTTTTAATACTTTGGATAAAAAGCCAAAATGCCAAATGAAGAAGATTTACAAATAGTGAGAGAGAAAAGAAACTTGCTGAAGACAATTGAAAATAGATGATGCAAAATGATAGGTCACTTAAATTTCTTTATAAATATTCTAGAAGGTAAGATCGAAAGACCAAGAAGCTTTGTACGGCAACTAAAAGTAAAAGCAAAAGTCGTGTCTTACCGAGACCTAAAGAAATTAGTCGAGGACCGAGAGAACTGGCGCCTATTCCACCGATAAGAACCAAGCTCTTAAATGTTGATGATGAATTAAAAGCCACCAAAAAGAGATCAAGTTACATCCAAGCCAGTACTTAATTACCAACTTGAATCTATCCCCAGGACGTTGAGTCTTTAACTCTCTATAGGCATTTAGAGAACGAACAGAATTATATGAGAGTTGTCAACGGGGCACTTCAAGCTGTTCTCTTATTCATATCGTAACTATCAAGTTGCCGGAATAGATTTTCATTGAAATTCTGCAACATGGCGACCCTCGCATAAAACTCGGCTGACAGTACGATATCGTTTTCATGCATTTGTTACAGAGGCATTAGATGAATATATTCATATTCATATTCATCTAATGCACTCTGACGTGATGGATCCTGTTGTGTCAGGCGTCAGAGCGCATCAGAGAGCATCATGTCAAATTAGTATGAATCCGGTTTTTATATGTAAAGCTTCACCACTGTTTGTTTTATTCGTGTACAACAGGCTTTACTCGCGTATGTAGGTGGTTTATCATCGTGTCTAAATCAACCTACTCCGGATTTATTGATTACTGGCTAAATGAACAGGCTTTGTTGTCCATTATTTATGTGTCTGGCTTGCGAGTATGCCTCGATAATTGCGATTGAAGTGAGCTCATTTATTTTCCTCTTGTCTTTTAATTAATCAAGCTTAGACAAATCAATTAGTAAAGTCCGAGGCCTCTAAGATATCTTATTTAGATCCTCGCCGGGAAAAACTCGCATTATTAATTTCATAAGAAAATGATCCCAATTTTCCTTTATCGCACAAAACTCTATGTATGGCTCAAATGTTAGCCAGAATAGATCCCTATAAGCTCGTCTTTATACAATTGTATATATTATAGTACTCGTATTACCTGCTCTTGTTCATATTTTCTTGATCTTGTGTTTGATTTCATGTAAAATAAAAATACATATCTACTATACTACAAGTAGTAAGTCGGTACTGTATGACAAATCGCAATCAAAACAAAAGTAAACATGTTTACTTTACATTCCGATTTTCACAGTCATTTGTTTACGTACCTACTCATTACACATAATTGGATCGAAATAGGTTTCTTGGCCCAGTACCGTCAGCATATCCTGTATGCAATTATCGTGACACCTAGAAACTGGTAATCACTCAACGTACGATTGTCCAACCTGGCGCGTGAGCACTTAAGCGCGCTTGATGAATAGCCGCCCGTATTACCTGAAACGAGAATAAAAATGTTTTTATTGCGTGTAATTTTAGCCGTAAAAGTAAAGCTGCAATCGTAAATGTAACGGGGTGGTTCCATTTAAGGCGAAGGTATATCGCTTGTCTGGTAAAAATATGATTTTCGGGAGCTCAAAACTCTGAAAATCCAGACAAACTTGTTTTACCGTAAATATGTAGATTTTTTTTTTAATTGAGGCTGCTTTAAATTCATTTCTGCCTCCAAATTAATTACATTAATCCAAAATATCATTGTTCACGTTTTGAAATATTAATATTAATTTTTCGTTTTCATAAAAATCAATTTTTGCAAGCGTGGGCGAAAAGCACAGCACATCGAAATAACATTAGTGACCGAGTGAGAAAAAAATTAAGTGCTATTCACCTTATAGTTGAGATTATTTAATGTGGCCTACTTTTTATAAAACTGCCATTGTAATTGGAATATTCTACTTTGGACGGTAGAGTTGCTTTTTGAATGGACTACTTTTACTACTTTGATGCAATTCGGCCAATTCAAATAATCTCAACATCGGTTGCAATTGCTTGGCTACGACCGCTTCTTCGCGACATATTATACGTGTAATTGAGTCCGTAAAATGTAATTCGTTCTCACGTTTCTCAAATATTAAGGTAAACATGAATAGTTAACTGTTAAATGATACACAAAAAAATCATGGTATTAAAAAATCACAGGCAATAACGCCTAGTTTAAAATTGCTAAATACCTACACGATTTTTAAGCATGCTTTTCAATACAAAATTTGCCTTACATCTATCTGTTTCAAACAACATATTGTCAGTTTTTTTCTGATATATTTACTAATGTGAGAAAGAGGCAAAATATGTTTATGAGGTTTAAGAGAGAACCTGTAATTGGCTATATGGTTTTAATATTGTGTAGATATATGAACATGTTGCGCTGTTGGTTTTCCATGTAGGTATTAATAAATAAATATGCTGTAGGTAATCTACGAAACTGATCATTCGATTTCATATAATCTTTCACCAGATTATAGGATAGACCTTCTAAATGTGTCTATGTAATTTGATCTCGCTACTCTGTCCAAATCCTTAATCAAATGCGGTTGAGCCGTGGGAACTGTTAGCTATTAATAAGTAATTAAAGTACCTATTACATAACTTGCAGAGCTACATACACTACACAGATTTGTATATTAGACGGGAATTCGTAACTTTTCTAATAACCGTCTGGTCTGAGCGGAAGCTACGTTAAATAGGAAGTTGGGAAAGTCTGTGGGAGTCCTTTGCCTACGAGCAATCAGCGTCGTTATTTATAAAACAGGAGGTATAGGCATTTTACGGAAAGTTGTACACTCGACTTTTTTTTTATTTTGATAAAATCGGGTTTTTTTCTACTTAGAATCGAAAGCACTTTCGAATGTTATAGGAGAAAAAAAGTGTCTCAAGATTTTTTATTCCATTAGATTACCGTTTCCATACTAAGCTTGTATGGTGGTAACGGAACGAACACCCGAAAATTGTATGTATCATTTTAGACACTTTTTTCTTTTTCTTTAGGTTCGAAAGTGTTTTCGATTCTGAGTAAAAACAAACCCAATTTTATCAAAATTAAAAAAAAGTCGAGTGTACAAATTTCCGTAAAATGGCCCAGGTACATTGGTGAGGTCATTCTATGTTCATGGGCTAATTTGTTACCTAATAGGTACCTACTATAATAAACAGATGCAAACCGTGATTACTGACGAATAAGTAGATAAGTATTAGTTTTTGCAATAGGAAAAGTACCTACGTTAATAAATTATTGGCTTGGCTATGATTACTTCGAGAGTACGAGCAGTAGGTAGTCCCCACGCTGGTCCCGTGCGGGTTGGGGACTTGACATACACCTTTAAATTTCTTCGAAGTTGTATATGTAGGTTTTCACGATGTTTTTCCTTCGCCGAAAAGCTAACGGTAAATATCAAATGATATTCCGTACATGAATTTCGAAAAACTCATTTGTGCGAGCCGGGATTCGAACCCACGACCGCCGTTTGACAGCCGCATGCCTGAACCACTATAGGCTACCGTAGCTTATAAAAGTAATACTAGCATCACTATAAACTGTAGTACTTAAACCGGCTGGCGAAAGTTATAAAGTATTAGTAAATACAAATTCAGTACCGCGCGCCTACATTTAAATAAATGCTTCTGCGAAATATAATACTACTGCCCAAATGCTATACTGACAGTCTACCGACCAGTACTTAAGTATTATTAGGTGAATGTCATTAGTAAGCTCTCAGTAAAGTACTAAATACTGCGGTTGTCAATTCCCAGCCGCCAAATGAGAAAGTGGTCAGGCACAAGGTATAGTCGAGGAATGAAAAGGTTCGCCTCTTTTCGACCTTATTTTAATACTGTTAAGGACCAAAAATGACAAACCGCGACTGTACAAGAAATCCAAGTTTGGAAACCAATGAAGGAGACGAGTATATAGCTTCATTTTACTTTCATTCATTCATTTCATTTCACTTAACAACTCTATGAGTTAATGCACCCTTAGTACTAGTTATCATAATGACCTATAAATGTTTATCAAAGCAACGTCATTAGTACTAATCATAAACGATTAATGAGCTGCGTCACACGGGCTAAGCTAATGAGAGCTCCCTTCACTAATTACAAGCAAGTGAGAAGTTGCAAAACTGCATAATTAAACATGTTTTAGCATCATTACTGGTACACTGCGCAGGATTATAGACACTTAAAGTGTTAGCCAATATTAATGCATCGAATTATTTCTACATGGATGTGTTTAACCGACTTCAAAAACGGAGGAGGTTCTCAATTCGTCGGAATCTTTAATTTTTTATATGTTCCCCGATTGAGGTGGTGCCATGGTTATCAGGTCAGGATCTGCTGACGGGATTCTGGAGAAATCGAGGGAGCTCTTCAAATAAAGCAAAGTACTGAATTGGAGTCGGTTAAAACTTTGTTTTTATAGTAAATTATAGTCGCAAAATAAAAGTGAGAATTTTGTAAGCAGGTTCGTAAATTATAAATATAGAATTTTAATCTCGAGTCACTTTCTCGAAATTAAAAGAGTAATAAAATTAATCAGCCTAGCGTGTTCTACAGCTCACACTAGTATTAAATTGTTGACAAAACCTTATCCAAATGCATCTGTATGTGAATCGTACAGTACGCAGCGGGTTTAACGGTAAATGTTATGTAAGATTAAATCCCGAATGCAGTTGCAGCCTCGGAGATACATATGAATAGCTTGTTGAGCCTAATTAACGACTAACAGACGAGAGATTAGGGCGCAAAGCGTACAGACAATTATCGTTACATACATTAATTAGTGTGTCTGGTATGAAACGAACAAATTAATTGAAACAGCATCATTAAGGTGACTGCTCGATGGTTCCTATTACCTACTACTTGGCTATATTTCGGATTATTATCATTCATTATATTCCAAATAGTCGAGTAGTTATAGGAAGGTATCACTTTAAATTATGAAATAATTAGATAAATGTATGAGGATATTGGTTAGAGTTAGAGACAACTCTGAGAGGACTATATTTTAAAGATTTTTGCTCGTCTATCGAATACACGTATTATCGTCGGTGTACATACAAGATAACACAATTTTTCATAACCTTTTTTAGAGTCTTTGATATGTTTTCGAGATCATATTGATCGACTATTATAGTTTTGTTCGAACCAGTGCATATAATCAGTATGACCTATTTAATGACGTCGACCTATGTGGTCACCTAAGCTTCATTAAATATGTAACCTGTATAATTTCGCAACTAGACAAAGTTTAAGGCAGCTTCATAAATATCGTGAGTGCCTCAAAGTCTCGAAACTTCTGCGCCAACCTTTAGCTATTTATTGTAATTGATTGAAACTCTAGGCAACCATCAACGTTTCAGACTAGAACTAAAATATTTGAGACCACTATATCTACAGAGAGAGTGCGCAAGGCTTGGCATAGCAGCTTAACTAGCTCAAATCTGTGCTATTAGCCAGCTCAATATCCAATTCAATTTATATAGCATTTGACGCAAATATGCATTGAGCGTGCTAGTCGGAGTCGGATTATCTTGTTAGTCGTATGCCTAAGTCCACAATGTGTTGGAACGGCTGAGGTCAATAAGCAATATAGGCACTCGCGTATTGCGCAAAGGACATAGGCACTGATGAGCTATTAGATGGAGCGTCTCGTTTGTTATCCGTATTGGCAGAGTGCAAAGCGGGTGGAGGGGGTAGCCTAAACGATAACAGCGCTCGCTACGGCTAAAATTGTCATTTTTGTCGCTGACTTGAGCTGTCAAATCCATATTGCAGTAAACATTTTCTAATCGTTTTTGAGATAAAAATATGGTCCTGACTACCATTGTCCAAAATTGTGTAATATAGTAAAATAACACAAGATTTCATTAATATTTTTCACAATATTTACTTACTTCTTGTTTGACAGCGGTGACAATATTGTCTATAATGGCCGCCTGTCACGTGGCGCTGTCGTCGCGCTCGGTCCCAATTGTCATTACGGACAGTGTTTAGGTATTACCAATCCTACTAATATTATAAATGCGAAAGTTTGCCTGTTTAGATGTTTGTTACTCAATCACGCAAAAACAGCTAAACGGATTAAGATGAATTTTGGTATACATATATATAGTGTATAGCCGGGATTAACATATACAATACTTTTTATCCCGGGAATCATCCCCTAAGGGGGCGAAATGGGGGGTGAAAGTTATTATGGAGCTACGATATAAACGAGTTCCACGCGGCCGAAGTCGCGGGCAGAAGCTAGTATTTAATAATTATCTAAAAATATCTCCTGAGGGGTAGTTGGATACGTTTTCAAACGCGTTAGGACAACTCAACTGTATTTTCCCTCACATAAAAATACATTTTGGTTTACACGTGAGACTATTTCTTCATGAATTTGGATTAGCTACGTAGATTGTACGTACATACATGTGTACGTATTAATTGTTAGATAAAGGCGACCTGGCGTAAGCTGCTAGCACCTGCCCTGAAGATTGCATTACATTTGGTATCACTATGTCACCTGCATCTGGCGTTTCAAAATGTTTACCTACTAAAAGCCGTTTACGTAATCAAATCACGTAGATTAGGTTTGTAAATAATAAATTCATAATCTTCCCTATTAGCAATCCGTTAAGATCGAGGCCTTGAACTGATTGAGGATACTTTGATATTGCCCCAAAATATGGCATGAATGCAGTAGGAATTTCTCAGAATATAAATTCCTTTCGCGGATTGTCTGAGGTCTATGTAGGGGATCAAGAGCCCGCGAGAAATATCTGATAATGAGAATCAAAATATCCCCGGAACGTCATAGAGGGATATCCCCGTTTCCAAGTAACTGCCTATACTCACTGTGCATGAAATATCTATTTCTATTAAACATTTTCATATATTTCTAATTAGTAATTATACATGTTCCGCAATATCCTTCATGTTGGCATGATTAACACTTTGTCATCCACTTCCCCGCTCTCTTTTTTCATAACGTTTGTAAATGTCATGTGATTGTCTGTGATGTCCATAATTTTTGTTTTAGGTTTCCGGACTGACCCTTCCCCAAAAACCGTCAAAATTATACCGAACATTCTCCTCGTGTGTAATGTCACCTCTGAAACTGATATTGGCAAATCCACCTTGCTAAAATAGCAAAGAGTAAAAGCCATAAAAAAAAGTAACTATGCCTTTCAAAATCGGAATAGCAGACATATATGAAAGAAAAAAGCGATATTCTAGAATTCGCGAAAGCGAAATGAACGTTCCTTCGTCCCTTCTGTTTGTGTCACCAGTCACGCGTCGATGCAGTTTTTTTTTTTGCGAATATACATTTTTTTCACGTCGGTGGCAAACAAGGTTACGGCCCACCTGATGGTAAGTGGTTACCGTAGCCTATGAACGCTTGCAACTCTAGGGGTGTTACATGCGCGTTGCCGACTCTTAAAGAATATGTACATTCCTTTCTTTAAGAACCCTATACTGTAGTTCCTTGGGTAAACCTCGGCAGGGGGCACATTCCACAATCGGAGTCTCTCCTTAGACTTAACGGTTGTAAGTTTGGGATCGTCCACGATTCGCACAGCACGTCTTTAAAGCGAGTCAAAAGGCCCAAGATGTATTGTGAGTACAGATTTGAGACTTACATAATAAAAGTATCTGTCCCAGGGAGAAGTAACGCTTTGCTCTGTTAAGCACACCAAGCTTTTTGGATGCCAGTTTGACTTTGCCCTCTAAGTGGCTTCGAAACTGGACATCGCTGGAAATGTCAACACGACGGATTCCAATACTCTTTGAAATCGAAAGAGGAGTGTCATCGAACTGTGGGGCAGTAAAAGGTGTTTTCTTGGCGGTGAATCATACTTGCGTCTTCGTGGGGTTGAATCGAACCAAATTATGCCTCCCCCACTCAGAGACTAGATATAATGCTCTCTATTCTGGACACAAGTTGTTCGCGACTCTACCACAGCAGAACGAGGAATGTTTGTGCGGCCCGTGTAATGCGTACCCCTAGTACTATCGTCTGCATAACAATGAATTCTATTGAAACAGTGTTGGGGATAATACAGAGCCTCGTGGAACACCAGCTTTTATGTCCATGCTTTCGGAGCAAATGCCGTCTACAACGGCGCGTATGGATCTACCGGACAGAAACTGGCATTCTATTCGGACAAACCCTCGGGAAGTCCGTTATGGCAACTTCGATAGAAGACCTCGATGCCATACCCGATCGAACGGCACAACTCATTGCCAAGTCGTGACGCACGCGACTCAGCGACTGCTGTCTCACTCGGTCTGTGCGAATTAGAAAGAGGAGGGTAGATTTTCTCGTTGCGCGTGGTGGCGTTAGGTTTGCTAGTCTCGCTGGAATGGTGGCAGATGCGGATGTCCTTCGAAACAAAAGAAAATAGGCTCCAGTATCACAGACAGTTGGGTGTTATTAAAAACCATTAGGTTAACATATCAAATGTATTTGGTCTCTAACGCTGCGGGCTAACCTTGCTGTTACGAGCGCATGATTGCCCACGCATGTTGATAGTGTGTGTATGCATTGCACGCACACAGACACGTGACAAGTGAAGCAAACAGATGATTTGAATAATTGTTTATTCCAATTGACACTGGCCTATCATTATCACGTGGGTATAGATGGACACTACATATTAGTTGCAGTTCGACCAAACAAGAACACAGTTTATTCCGAAATCAGTCCACAAAGTTTTGACGTTTAATATAAGATTATTTCTAAATTCCGTTAATTCGTTTGTTTACCTATTAGTATGTATATTGTCTCTTTGCTTAAGATATTTTCAGCATCATCCTAGTTCAGGCGCATATAAGCAATTTACGTGAAATATAACGGTGCAAGCTGCAAGCTCAATGTAACATTAGCAGGGGTATATTTTCAATAAATTATTGATATAAGGGGATATTCATACACAAATCGAACTCATAGAAGGCTCAGTATGGTTTGTATTATGGATACCAGCCGACGATATATTTAATAGGTAGATATAAATACTTATTTACATAGACAGCATCCAAGACTCAGAAAAAAATACTAATGCTCATCACACAGATGATGATGCCCTACTGGGATTTGAACACGGGACCGTCAGCTTGGCTGGCATGGTCACTACCCACTTGGCTAAACCCATCGTCAAAAGGGTTAAGTATCATTATTATGTGCGAATATTTTAGATTGTAAACGACGCAAACATTCACTCGTACAATAATCTAAAAGAATTAGGGCGATTACAATCCCCCATAAACCTCGTATTCCGACGCAGTGCAATGTGTTGTAATAGCGAGAACCCGAGCAATGACTCAAAACAAATCACGTTCATGGAAACAATTAAACGCTCGCTCGCGATTCGGGTCAAGTGTGCGCTGAATAAACTAGCTGATTACATTAGTGTAGTGTTCAAGAAACTTTAAAAACTGTAAAGTACATTAGGTCGTATTGTATTGTATAACAGACGTAACGCTAAGCCACTCCTATTGCGACATATGCGAGTTCGGACTTCGACGGCTAATCACATATGTAGAGATATAATACTAGGAGCAAGCTTATATCCTAGACACTGGAGATAGCGTTCCGGACTATCAGTTGAAGCCAGGTTCATTCACCTTTGAGTTTATTTTATCTCTTTCTAGCTTTGTGATGTGTTGCTACAACTTAAAACAAAAAAACGCGACTTTTTATAACACAGCTCTACATTATTACTGTTATATTTAATTTTGTTATAATTACATAAAATTGAATGCCAAGAAAAGTATTTTACTGAAATTAAAATGTATTAACTTTTGTATATACATATCCCCCCAAAAATACCAACGCAACCAAAATCCTGACTGACGGTATGCTCGTCCTGCTTGTTATGGCAATACTAACGAAAAAATGGTGGTTATGTCAAAACAGATTTTACCATATCCATGACTAGGAGTGACCGATTGAGTGTCAGTCAAATGGGTAGGTAAAAGCGTCTCACGCCTCTGCGACATGAAGGTAAAGTACATATTATAATATTGAAGATTTGCTATTGGACGTTTTGCTCATGTTAAAAAAAAAACTTATCTCAGTGAGGAATCGTAGCCCTGTATGATTATCTCAATAAGTGTAATGAACGAGTTAAATCAGGTATCTAAACGTATTTTATGAACCACATAGCAGCAGCATTTAAACCATTACATTTTGTAATAAGAATTTAGACTGAATACAAAGGAGGAAAAATATATCATGTTTAACGAATGCGGATAAATTTATCTAGTAACACAGGTAAGGAAACTAAAGTATTTTACTGTAGGCAAATAAAATGACCGTCATTTATTGTGTGCAGTAAGGAAAATATGATCAACATTTTGTATCAAAGAACCACAATATGAAATTTAAAAAATAAATGACTGCAAATCCGAACTGTATTCAGCTAACGCCTTCCACAATCAGCATTTCTGTCTCTTAATTAAAGTATGAAAGTGTTCAGCATTTGAGTTGAAAAACTCTGTAGCTGACGTAAATTAAATAATTCAAAGGAACACGAAGAATTGCGGTAATAGTGAATCTGGGTCGTGTTTCATTTCGCGGCGAATTCATTTAGGAGCCCCGTTGTCTCGGGCCCGTCCGCTTCATTAACCATCATACAACGGTTTAAACTTTGCTAAAGAATAAAATGGCGGGTACCTAGTCCACGAAATTTGGATTACGCTGCATTGTTGTAAAAGAGGAAAATTTTAGAAATGTCTCGAATTTTAGAAATGTTGAATCTTCATACATATTTATATACGACAACTAACTCCATACTATTCAAGGTCTTTACACATTGTAATAGGAAGCAACGAAATCTTTAAAGTAGAATTTTAATTAATGAGTAATGAATGGTAATCTTTATGGATAGATGTTTTTGACCTAATTTGATTAATCTGTAAATCAAATTAAGTCAAATACTCCAATAAAATTGAAAAAGTAACATTTTGCTGCCACAGGTTTTCTCAGAAATAACAATGTTCAAACAAACCGTGAAAATTCTAGCTTAACGTGTTTGGTAAATACCAGAAACATCTAAACCATACCTGACTCTCAGAAACATCCCGTTTGAAACCAAACGAATCCAGTAATTGACGGCAAAGCTAAAATTATAAAGTGCCGCCGCGAACCGGTGCGGCACAAATAAAGAATAACGACGGAAATGGCTCGAGCAAAGAGACTAGCTAAACGCTTCTAATAAAAATATTTGCTCCGACTACAACTGCACAATCCTGCTATAGCTTATCAAATTGCGTTACAAGTCTTGTTCTTTTTTATCTAACTTTTTTTCTGGAACGGCTCCAAAGCAATTTTTCATTTTGTTAAGGGTAAATCTTGCTGCATAGCTTTTACCCAGCACGTTGTGCCGCAAGTTGACTCGTGACAGTAAACAAAGCTTGTTTCTCGAGGCCCGAGGACGCAATAAGTAGGGCGACGTGAGACCAACATGATACCAGACATTATAACAAAGTGGTGCAAGCTCGTACCGGGTCCCTCTAATGCGAGCTAGCAGTTAAAAACAATTACACAGACTTCAAGCTTCAATACCGAACTACAATAATAAATAAATAATAAATAAATAATAAATATCGTGGGACAATTCACACCAATTGATCTAGACAATAAACCACTATAATAGTTACCAACTCAAGCACGCATTTACACACACTTTATTCTGTTTTTAACCAGATTAAATCAAACAAAGTATAATTCCAACTCCATATATCATAACATTCATAACAATTTTAAGGATGTTCTGAGAAAGTCCGACCTTTTTGGCATACCCAATAATCATAGCAAAGCAAACATCAAGGAAATCTCAAACATAGATAAACTGTTAAATAAATATTGTCGCAAGGCCATTATTGATTTTGGAACACATTTTCCAATGTTTGTTTAGGATGTTTCGAAGACTCTATAGGTACTGTATGTAGGTCCGCTCAAACATGTGTTCGGTTCGAGTGTGCTCGTTTTGTGAGAAAAAAGATTAGAATAAGGTCGGATTAGGCTTTTAACCCTAGCCTTTTCTATTTTTAAGTATTACTCATGTTATTATTATTTATTGTTGTTATTGTTGTTGTGTGTTTATTAGTCATATTTTCGATGTGGCTAACAAATTATCCCGATTTTTCAATATGTACCGACTTTTAGCCCTAACATGACTGTATAAATTCAAATAAATCATACTTACGTGGATAACAAACGCTGCGGCTATAATATATAAAAACCAATATCTCTAAAAAAAAATGCAAGTTAATTTTTTTACACCTTACCTTATATTACAGTCATATCTGGGGGCACGGTAGTATTTGAATTAATACAGTCATGTTAGGGCTAAAAGTCGCCAAGACGAGCCAAGCGAAGCGCAAGGGCAGGCACTACCTGCCTTTTCTCGAAGCGCTTCGTCGTTGTTTTGAACCCTTAGATATTACGGTATCTATATCTAAGAAATCATAATAAAAGTTCAACGAAATGCAACACATCTCAACATATTTATGAAACAAAATTGAGGCAAGTCTTCACTGCGAGACGTGCCAACAAAACCGCACATTCATTTTATTTCATCAATTCCCATTCGATGTGCTTTGAGTTATTCGAATTACAAAACGTTTGAATGGGTACTCTTATTCTCATTCTATACGATGGAGAAAACGTTACAACAACGGCTATGGTGGTAATCGATTTATGTTTTGAAACAGTTAGTACGAGAGTATTTATTACCAATAAGTAACTAAACAATGTAGGCTGTTTCCGAAAAAAAAACCGGACAAGTGCGAGTTCAACTCGCGTGGTGAGGGTTCCATATATGATCTAAATTTCATAAGTGTTTTTGGATACTCAAACTTCTTATAGGTTTTCCTGTAATCTTTAAGCAAGGAACTGTTTTCCATATTTTTTTCAGAATTTTAATCCTAGTAGTTTCGGAGATAAAGGGGGGGGGAATGGTCAATTTTCGTCTTTTTTCATAAATTAATTCAAATCTGTTTTTGCTAAAATTATAAAAAAAAAATATCTGACATGCTTACAACAACCCCTTTCATTTGATATGTCACACAATACAGTCTGCGAAACTTTTTTTTAAATTTTCCAGTTTACCCCCCAAAAGTGGCCCCCTGGTTCAGAATTCATTAATTTACTTCACGCGTCCATCTTTGGGTCACCAATTTACATATTATGTGTACCAAATTTCAACTCAATCGGTCCAGTAGTTTCGGAGCAAATCGGCTGTGACAGACGGACAGACAGACAACCGAATGATCCTATAAGGGTTCCGTTTTTTCCTTTTGAGATATCGGAACCCTAAAAAATGTTTAGTCTTTCGTGAAATAACAATCAAATTAATATAATTCTGCTATTAATAGGCCACAACGGCACAAAACAAAAACCAGACCGGCTTTATTAGCGCTTCAGATAGGTATCAAAAGAGTAGAAACGTGACAAAAAAACCTTTCATTTTGGCTGTAAACAAGCATAAAAAGTAAAAAAAAACTGTATCCCGCCCGACTACGAAAAAACTAACTTAAAAAAAACTTTTTTTTTCATACAAAAGGTAGCCTCTGTCACCCGGAGTATAATTTTGAATCGATTGATACCTCATTCATCAAAATCGGTTCAGTATCTAACTAAACGCTACGGTACACCCGTAAATACAGACATAGACTGCTGCAGCTAAAATCACAATATCCCATCTTTTCGACTCTACCGTAATAGTCGGGCAAAAAAGACAGTATAATCCATGAAAATGTTATGTAACCAACTCAAGGATCTGTTAATACTCGCGAACACACGTTTTGAGAACGCGAAGTGTATTTCCAAAGCGAATAGAAAGCGATCGTGTGAGCGTGCGCAATTATTGGTAACAATGGCGGACCGGTCCGTACAAGGAAGAGCCTAGTCCTGACAATGCGCATG
Source organism: Epinotia nisella (assembly GCA_932294315.1). Classification (NCBI taxonomy): domain Eukaryota; kingdom Metazoa; phylum Arthropoda; class Insecta; order Lepidoptera; family Tortricidae; genus Epinotia; species Epinotia nisella. Next base: position 11,210,440 of record OW028682.1, on the reverse strand, counting down.
ATTCTAGCATCGATGCATCTTCAGTACCACTATGCCATTCACAAACTCTACCCACTAACCACTATAGGTACGTCCCTAGTACAACTTGTCCCGAGATTCGTAACGACTCGCAGGTCAGCCTTATACTGGTTCGCATGAGACGAGTTGTTAAGCGTTGGGAATACCCAAGACGCGTGAGAGTAAATATAACAATACAAACCATGATACCGCGTGTACTTGTTGTTTTTCCTACTATTTTATGACGGTAGAAACAAGAGAACTGATGAAAATATGAATCCTTACTTCATTCGTTTTTGCTGGCTTTGATTATTTTGTTAAATCACATTTTTATAAACAAACATGGACGATAAAAACATACGTGTATGTATGTATATAGATACCTTAAAGTTAAGAGACTTAAGAGGGCGTTACAGTGCACACTAGCGCTACTGGTAAATACCCTGTGAATACATCAAACTAGTTTATATGTTGCTGGATTCGTCGATCTAAGGCAGTTTTAACTTTGGACGCATAGATTGAGGAATCCAGCAACATATAAACTAGTTTGATGTATTCACAGGGTACTTAAATACAAAATACAGGGTGTAGTGGCCTCCTTTTTTAAATATCTATCATTGAATTTAAATAATCACAATTATGCGCTAGTGAGCACTGTAACGCTCTCTTAAGATTATGTCGAGGACTGTATAATAAGCATAATAAAGCCTGCTAAAGGTATTACTGGCGAAGGGTACGTCTAAGGAACTGGTAACTTCCTCTATTTTTTCGCTTGATACTACTACTAAACATTTAATATTAAAAAAAAGCTCCTACTAGCCGCCCGTGCGGCTGCTTCCACGATACAAATAACGCAGGCGGAGTCACGGGCTGAAAAAACCTGTGTCCATCCCTTAGGTCACTTTTAAAATACTCAAACTCATACATTTTAAAATTGAGTACAGATTGTATTGCAAATGTTTGACATACGATCCACTTTAGTAACGTAGAAGGCGCAAATACAATGTTGCTCCGGTTCCGGTTTGTAAATCTCAATTTTCAATGTACAGTCAGCATCATAAACATGTATACATTCTATGACCTTATTACTTAGACATAAGGTCGAAAAGTGTATACATGTTTATGATGCTGACTGTACCTATTGTAATATTTCTGCTCGTCTGTATAACAAAATAAATAAAAATGTGAATTTATGTATAATCTACATCATTATATATGTCAAATAGTGTTAACTCACTACATTTGAGCCTTCTAAGTTTGTTAGATTTTAAGAACATTGTTATTTTTGTTAACTACGTTAATATTATGTTATGGAAGAGCGGGATCTCCTGTCATTTGTGATTTTACCTATTTTGTTTAACGAAAATAAACAATTTTTAAATTTCATTTCATTTTAAACTCTGGTGAAAGAATTGAAATCGGATGAGTAGTTCTGGAAATTTGACCCTACATACAAACTTACAAAGCTCCAAACTCATAAAGCTACACACTCACAAACTTTACCTCTTTATAATATTAGTAAAGGTGGGAGACTTGATTATAACATTGTAATTAAAATAGCAGCTCGAATCTTTACAGAATGTAGTAAGTCGAAGGTAACGAAAATACGAAGGTCGTTATTTTTTACTAACTACATATATTATAATTACATTAGTAGCTTTTGCCCGCGACTTCGTCCGTGTTTCATCACCTTAGGGGATGACTTTTGGGATAATAACTATCCCAAAATCCCCTTACCCGGGATTTAACTATCTCCATACCAAATTTCATGTTCAGCGGTTAGTGTGAAAAGGTAGCAGGCAGACAGATATAGACAAGTTACTTTCGCATTTACAGTATTAGTATGGATAGTGTGGACTTCGATCATTGACCCAGAATACTTACGTGCTGTGTATCTGTAATACTTTGAGACCTAATTGACAGTTTAACATAATTACAGTCACACTTAGAGTCATTAGTCACGGACTGAAATATGTCCTTAATTAGAATTTTATCTTGACTACTATTCAATTAATTTGTCTATCGTGATAACTTGAATTGTTAAGAAACATCTGTGGTATTTTATGTTATTGTAGGTTTTGCAACAGTTGCGACATAAGATTATGATTCAGTTTCTGATGCTAATGTCTGATCTAGAATAATATATTCGATAACAAGTGTGTAGCCTCGAGGTTTTGCCATGACACGTATTCCGAGTAAGGCTAGAAACTGGACCACCTCATCGTGACCGACGTTCCAATACAAGTGTATAACGACGACGAATACATCAAAATCAATATTCGAGCTAACTTAAAATACAGGCAATGTATTCCTACTATTTGACCACAGGATTCCCGTCGGCACAAAACTCAATTTTACTCGCTACTTAGTATCTGTATCTTTAAGAAATCAAATAATAACCTAGTTCACATTCCAAACTTATCAATTAATAATAAGATTACTCAATGGAAAGCAAACGTGAATATATTGATATATTCAGGTGGAATGATGACCTGGTAAAGGTCGCTGGAGTCCGCTGGATGCGGGTGGCGCAGGACCGGTCATTGTGGCACTCTTTGGGGGAGGCCTATGTCCAGCAGTGGACGTCTTTCGGCTGATATGATGATGATGATGATGATGATTTAAGTAGGTAGGTACTTAATGGGAATATTCGTTGAAGTTATATTTACTTGACTATTTAATTATTTTTAGGAAAAACTAAATTGTCGCATCCATAACTCAGTGTTCAAATTCAAATCCGTGCCCTCGGACTAAATATATTTTTTACTGTAGTCTTAAAAGGAAGAGCTATAAATTTCTTGGCGAGCGCCCTCGAGCAACTTCGGACTTTTGTGTAAGAAACACGGTTTCGCTGTTAATTACTTTGTATCCAGTTAACGAAGTGCTAACTTGTAATGTGTATGCAGGTCCTTCTGACTCGTTTGAGGAATTAACTCATTATACCCAGGGCTTCATTTACTTAGAAGCTTATTAAGGTCAACGAACACTTGCAGTGTTTGTTTCATATTACATTTTTTTACTTAATAAATCTCGAGTTTTCTCCTTCTCTGTTGCAAGTCTTGAGTCTGCCTAAGTGTTGCTCTAATAAATCGTATTACCTACAAAACGAGATGCTACAGTTTCTGTAGCCAATTTAAATTTCTTAGCAGAATAAAGCCAGCTACGAGTAGTCTCTCGCAAAGCTGATTGTAAGATAACAAGCTCTGCATATCTCAAGACTAGGCAGTCAAAACATCAGCGCAAATTAGCAAACACAGCACTTAACGCTAAATATTTTATTAGCGAAATCAGACCCGAGGCTGGGAATACCAGGAGGAATGTAGACTGTCACTCCCCTGTTCAATTACCGTGGAGGTACAAGAGTTGAAAATGTTCCCATTGTTCCTAACGGGGGTTGCCATTTATCATACACTCGTCGTCAACCCGGATGCCCCCAGAGACAAAATATGGATCGTGCTACGTTTTTGAAACTTTCTGTCCGACTTGCCAGGTGAATACATTAGTGTTCCCGAAGTTTGTAAGTTACGTTGCCAAGAGTAAGTACAGGTGACGCATAAACATCTTTTAAAATCCTGGTAGGTAGCGTATACGGGAATAAGCAGACATGATACTTCTAAAGTTGAGACTAGGTACTGCACTTTGCATGAGCTTTTAGTCTAAATAGGTACATAGCTCCTGTATCTACCTATTACCTATTTATACACGAGTTTCTACTTGGAACGAAGTGATTGTTATTTTGTAAATTGAAATGGCCCGAATGATTATAGGGCTATTGCCAATGATGTAATATAAAAAATATGATGTAATATCGGTCAAGTACGAGTCTGACTCGCGCACCGAGGGTTCCTTACAAAATTGCATACAACATACCCGTCTCGCCCCGCCCATTCGTTTTGGAAAAAAATTAATAACGCATAGTGTAGTAAAGTCATGATAATGAGTACCTACAGCGCCATTTATCGGTGCATTTTGTTACTAACTTGCGCGACCAAGGAACTCGGTATGTAGGTATGTTTGTTTTTCAGCGATAATTCTTTATCAAGTGAATTGATTTAGATAATTCTTTTTTTATTGTCTAGAAGGTACTTTCTGAATACTTTCATACTAATTTGAAGCAAATAAATTAAACACAGAAGTATTAAACTGTATGTGCTGAATGCGGTATTGAGAAGACATAAATCTATCAAATACATACCAATAGACAAGCCGAAAAGGAGGAGAAGGATTTATGTCATCTCAATACAGACAACTAAAACTGCTTTTGCGCGGAGACAATATGCCACTCTATCTGGCAAACTCTACAACATAATAAACAATGAAATTGATATCTACCCTAACACAGCACATAAGTGTAGAGCTAGGGTGACTGCGTGGCTGGAAACACAGAACTATATAATATAACTATATAATAATTGTTAATTTGTTCTGGGCTATAGCTTCATATAAATTGAGTACTCCCTGAACATATATTTTTATTTTTTTAGAATTAGTAAAACAATAGCTTATATTCATTAGAATAGCTTAAAAATATTGTACTACTACATACCTACATATGGAAGAGCGGTGCCCCTTATCACAGGTATTTTTTACTTAAAAAGGGACACCAACACATGTCAAAACTTAGTACTTAAGATAAATCATTTTTAATTTTTTTTTTCATTAAATTACAAACAAATGATTATTGAAGAATAAAAAAATACGCTAGATAGAGGTCTCGTTATACTTTTCTGGTAATATTTACGTTAATATTAATCATATATATTATTTCAATTTTTCGCTTAGTTAACTTCGGAGATAAGAGGAGGGGGGAATGTTATTTTTTTTTATTCAACATTTTTCTTTATAAGTAAAAATCTTACCCCTAGAAAAAAAAAGAAAAACTGTTTTAGAATGTACAATTGAAGCCCTTTCATATGATACCCCATTCGGCCTACTAACTAGACTTTGAATTTTTCCCCTCCTCTTATCCATCCATTTTTATAGAAATTAAAAATATTTTTTATTTTTATTTTTCCATACACGTGGATTAGCTTTGTTTACAACTATTCCAAATATCAAATTGATAGCATTAGTAGTTCCTGAGATATATGACTTTGTGACAGACAGACAGACGGACGGAGTCGCACCATGGGTTCCGTTTTTACCTTTTTGGTCCGGAACCCTAAAAAGGTAGATATGCTGTCTAAACGAAATTCCGTGTTTAAAAATGGCCACCAAATCTGACAGCTAACGTTTCCATTGACGACTCAAAAGTGAGGCAAGTTGTGCCAATTGACTCAATTTTAGTGTGCCATTTTTAGAGCGCGTATTTAAAACCTATCTACCTCTTTTTTATATTACATCATTGGCTGTTACCACTCTCACCTAAGACCCCTCTTGAGAATCAAGAGGGAATTTTCTCTAGTCTTCTTTCCGTAGTGACACCACCGTCGACATGACGTCTGAGCATTGAAAAGCATTTGGTACCTACGAAATGCACTCCAAAAGTAGGTTTGCGCACGATAAAGTTTCGTCGGGCTTTGTTGAAGAGAAGCTAGGTGGCATCGACTGAGAGACTTATGAGTGCAGTAGTTACATATTTATCAATTTGTTAGGTGTGAGGTGTGTACTTACTTTCTTTGTACAAATTAGGTTACATTATAACAAGCAAGCACAATAGGTGTATTTAAGAAAATCTATGTAAGGCAACGTTATTCCGTCGAGTTGGAGTTCGTTAGAAAATTATACTGATGGAAGCCTTAATTAATACGCTGGCGGTAAAATTATAACTTGTTCATAACTTTATTTTATTACAGTAAATGAGCACATATTTTTATTGTATTATGTCTTTCGACATACACTTCTACTGACACGCAACCCCTAAAAGTATAACCATAAAATTAAAAAATATTGCCTCTAAAAATGATAAAGGGCGTGTAGAACAAATTAATATGGAAAAGAATAAAGTAGCATTATTTATAGTCCAAGAGACAGCGCGTCCACGTTTAGAGTTTCTTTTTAGTGGCGTCTAAGCACCGACCAAAATATCCGGTCGTTAGTCGAGTCGTTCCGACTAAAATTAGTCGACAATTTGTGCCTTCACCAGGCAAGGAAGTACCTACTTTGAAGGATTCGTGTTATATTTTATCTTTAATCAAAACTGCTGTCAGTTATTTTTGTAGTCTAGGATTATGGTTGAAGCAGGATGAAAATAGTTCAGTAGGTAGGTATATCACAAGAATTAATAGTTATTTATATAAGGAATTTTATTTGGTGCTGTAAAACCGGTGTTAGTATATTTATAAATATTCCGGAAACATCATGTTTCGAATTTCTTTTCCTCTAATGCCCAAGTCATTCTATGAAAGAACAGTATAATAGTATTACATCTTAAGCTAATGCTACGGCTAATTTTAAGTGTCAAAATGTAGATATATACCGTTAACGACTAAGCAATCGTCGTGAATGACTTTATTTAATCTAGATTAACTAAGTACAAAATAAATTAAAAATAAGTAAGTATATAAGGAAATTACTACAAGCTAAGATACTTATCTATACTTAAGTAGCAGTGTAAGTGTGTTACCGTCTTAGTGTTAGTGCATCCCAGACAAGCAGTTAAAGAAACTAGTTCCTATAAGCTACTCACCCGGTTCTTAAGCTTATAATAGCGTTAGTTCATCTCGTATTTACCTGTAACAAACAGTAAAAGTATGTTAATTTTACCAAGCAGAAGCGTCTCCTAAATTAATTTGTAACTTACGAGTATCTGTTCTATTGCAATAAACAAGTAAAGCTTTCTGAGGATGAAAGCTTGTATGTAGAAGGTCTTCGGAACTCCTTATCCGATTTCAAAGATTCTTTCACCAATATATTAAATGTGCCTTGAGGATGGATAATTATGTACTATATTTTATCCCGCGGTTTTGATCGTGTTCTGTGTAATCATCATCATCATCATCATATCAGCCGAAAGACGTCCACTGCTGGATGTAGGCCTCCCCTAGAGAGTGCTGTGTAATACGCGGGTGAAATTGCGAGGACCACCCGTTTTAAATAAAGTTGAAAAATTACTTACTCGCCAAGAGCGATACGATAGCTCAGTTGGCAATTAACAGTGCAGTGCAGAGAATGCAAACTTGCAAAAATCATGAGTTTTTTTTGTCAGTTTGATTGTAAACTTTTAAAGTAATAAATAAATATCATTTAGTGTCTGGTCCTTCCTGAGATTAAGCGTATCGAGTGTTTAAAGATATTTCATTTAAAAAAAAACACTACTTTCCCGTGGTACTACCGATGATACTACTAGTACCACGGGGATTATTTTTTGCCCGTAGTACTGCTATCCTCTCGGGTAGTACCACGGGAGATTTTGCATTACCCCTGGTGCTACTTACCAATTTAACATATATAAATATTACAAACGGTTTCGAGGTTTACTTATGCTAGAAAAAACGAGTGTTGTAGACCCTCTTTCCCAGCTGTACCATTGATTAGTACCATTAATGGTACTACTGGTAATTTTTGTCCCACTAGTACCATTGTACAAGATACAAGTGTTGCAACCGGGTTTACTTACTTAATGATGAAATCAATGGTACAGCTGGGAAAGAGGGGTTGTTGAATGTTAAGATAATAAAATTGATAAGTAGCACCAGGGGTAATGCCAAATCTCCCGTGGTACTAACCGACAGGATAGTAGTACTACGGGCAAAAAATAATCCAGTAGTATCATCGGTAGTACCACGGGTAAGTAGTGAAAAAAATTAAACCTTATTTGGGCACCAAACATGCAAAACTAATAATGCAATTAAATAGTATATAAGTGAAAATTTTACAGATAACGCTTTGTTACCTAAAATAATATGGAAAATGCATTTCCCACTTAAAATAAATTAATTCTAGGAATAGCGAATACTATCTCCAGTCGTTTTAAATATTAAAGTGTGAACCAACAAGACTATTCATAACAGTCAATTGAACGAAGAGCGGCGTAATCGTCTACAGTTATAAGAGTAGAAAAGGGACAACCACACCGTGAAAATCGTGTCAGTTACGTCTTTTCAATGTGCAAGCAAGACAGTGCTATAATTATCAGAGTTTAACGCTAATCCCGAATACAAAGGCAATGAGCCGCGGATCGAGATTAAGACGATGCCCAAGTGCGTACTATAACTCTCACAAACTCGTATCTAGTTTGAACTTACTGGAATTTAAATCTTAATGCCATGGATTAAGGTAGCGAATTAATTAAATAAACAAATGAAAGGTGCTTGGAAAAGTTATACGTCGGTATCTACTTGAAACTGCCGACGCACCCGATTTGCTCGAGAAAGTTCTTATGAAGTCTGTGGTTAGACGCTTAGTAGGTACCTACATATTGTTAAAGTGGTAGGTTGAGCTTCGTCGCTCCACAATCAAATAAAATAAATGTTTTCTACAGAAAAGAAAGGTTTTCAAAACTAGCCGTTTTTGCTAAAGGTTGGTACCGTAAACCGGGGGTTACTTTTATTTGTGGGTCGACTTTGATAACAACTTCCATCCACTACTAAAATACTTATATTAAGAAGTACCTAAGTATAAAAAACCGGCCAAGTGCGTGTCGGACCACGCAAAACGAAGGGTTCCGTGCCTATTAAAAAGGTCGTATCGTCACAGAAATTTTACGGCACTTACGTCCTTTTCTTTGAGGAAGGCAGTTTTTCAGCAATATCTCGAAAACCTCTGAACCGATCTTGTTCAAAACAATTTTCGGTGAATGAAATTAATAAACGCTGTGTCCATGAATTTTTCCATATTTTTAAAATACACCGTTCAAAAATTAGAGGGGGGGGGACAGAATTTTAGTGACTTTCGGGGCGATTATCTCCGACCCTATTCACTTAATCAAAAAAAATGCAAAGAAACTTTATATTTATTTTGAAAGGCCTATCGATTGATGTGCCACACGGGGGGTCACAATGAAAAAAAAAATTTGACTTTTTGTTTTATGTATGGAGTGCACCCCTAAAAAAATTTTTTTTTTGTCGTTTTAATTACAAAACTATGTAGCGGCTAACAAAATACACCTATCCTCAAAATTTTGTTCAAATACACTTTATAGTTTTCGAGTAAAATGCCTGTGACATACGGACAGACGGACAAACGGACAGACGGACAGACGGACATGACGAAACTATAAGGGTTCCGTTTTTGCCATTTTGGCTACGGAACCCTAAAAACGCCACAACTTTAGTACTTTTTTCGCATTATTGGCAACATAGGTCTTCGTCTCATAGTGAACGGGTTTGTGTGTAGTGCGATTATTTCATGGAGAAAAAAAAATTAATGGTAAGGACATTTTTCCTCTTGATTATCATGGCTAAAAACTTTCACTATTCGTATGTCAAGAATAAATGCACTGGTTAGTAGTGAGTTTGTAAAAAAAATCCTCAATCCTATCCTATAACCTACAAATGCACCCTTAGCCGGGAAATCCATGGGTCGGAGTGTATTCGATCACCTATTTGTGGTGAAATTGATCAAACGATTATGCCCTGGAAATTCGTTTTCTGGCGGTATTTGTTGTTTTGGTTAATAATGACTTAATTCATATAGTTTTTTTGTAGGAACAATACCACGTGATGACAAGAAGAAGATTGGGATAAAGGATTATAAACATTACCTTGAAAAAACCCTCACATGTAACCTGTGGATGCCATGAAATCTATCTCTCTTTATTTGCGATATTTAGCTATAGATGTTTATTTGTGTAAAGCTATAAAACCTTTGAAGTCTTATTAAAGTTTCTACATTATTTGCTTGTACAATAACTCAATCAAAAACTAGATAAATCGTGTTATTCCTTTATGAAAGTATCCCCAAAGCACAAAAACTTACTAACTTATAAAGTACAAGCTTCTGCCCGCGACTTCGTCCGCGTACGTACTTGATAAATAATTAAAAAATTACCCACGTATTCAGTAATCGTAATTCAATTAGAATTTTGGTCAAATGCGAGTCGGATTTTAGTTTTCCCATACCTTTTTTAGTTTTCCAATTTTGTTTTTTCTTTTAATTTTTATAACCTTTAACCCACTACAGGGTTTACTTTGGATATATTGGTCAATAAAAGGGTAGTGGTTTCAAAGTACCCCCCTATTATATTCTCAATTTAAGTTTGATCGCATTGTTTTTATTTTTTTTTGATAAAACTATAAGCCCATTTTTTTAATTGGTAAGCAGAAAAGACAGTAAAAACCGATTATAATATTTTAATTTTATATTTTTAGTGAATTAGTGTCGCCGAAATATTGTGACAAATATTTAAAATTGATCAAAGTACCCCGGATTACGCTACTTAATTTCTGCATTGTCACCAAATTGACATTAGGGCTCATTTTCATTGGGCGTTACAGCTCGAACCCAGCATTCGGGGAGCTCGTGTTAAGTTAGTAATAAACGCAATGTGTAAGTTTAATACGATTATAAATATGTAACTACTTTTTTTCAGGTCTACAAGTCGTACAAATCTTAATTTAAATAGAACACCAAGTAAGCGCAATGCCAAAGAATGTGAGGAACATTACAATTGGATAGAGTTCCCAACATTCACACTGAATGAAGAGCGATGCCGTAGAAAATTAAAACGAACACCAAACTGAATAAAAAATATATTTGGGAATGTCTGATTAAAATAACTATCTACTACGAGTACTCCGACCACTGCCCACATTATTCAAGAGACAGTAGGCCAAAAATGCTACAGAACTCAAAGAGTTTGCAATAGATAGACAGTGAAAAGTAGGTAATTACCAATTCAATATATACTGTCATGTTCACATTAATACGGTTATTCGAACAAATTACGAAATCAAAATCTGGCTATAAATATGTGAAATAGCAATATATTGCTATAAAAGATAATCACTTGACCATCTAGATACAAAGTTATATATACCCGTCTCATCTCAATTAAGTGTACTACCAAAAATTTACTAAAAAGTTTAAAGATCTGTAAAAAAAACCGGTTACACCCAGAAAATGAATTTAAATTTCACCCCTTTTAATATGTAAGTTATCGAGAACCTGTATAATAATATTATAAAGAGCAAGTCTGTGAGCTTGTAGCTTTGTAAGTTTGTTTGTAGTGCGTAAACTCCGGAACTACTCATCCTATTACAAAAATTATTTCGCCTGCGTATAAAATTGACTTTTTGGATGGACATTGGTAATGTTTTATCCCGCGGGTTTGCCTGTGTTCTTCACGCGGTCGAAGCCGCGCGGGCAGCTAGTCGGGAAAGACAAAGCAAAGCAGTTGTCTCTTTCTGACACCAACTTATCGGAAATAGCCGCATGGTATCTCCCTGCGATGGCCTGCTGGAGCCGCGTATACTGCGGCACGTCGGGTCGTGGGTTAGATTAGTTTCAGGCTCTTATTTTTCCGCTTAAATTCGTGCACTGATTTGGTGTGGACGGAATTTCCAGTGGAGACGTGACAGGTGAATCGTGTTACCATTACGTCACCGAATCACAGAGTAACTACTACTGGTGGCTAGGTGAGCTGTAGCACTCGCGAGCCTGTCTTATCTTCAAAAAATTTTTTTTAGTTTAAAATAAAAATCTGGGTATATAATTATTGAACCTGCTCACAAAATCGCGATGATGAACAGCCGGACAGCGGAACATCTGGACTTGGCCCAAGATGAAACGGAGAATTTCGTTCGCCTCGCTCTGTCGTTCAACTAGGCGTCAGATATATAAACACAGCTGGACAAACAAAACGTAGATTTTCTATGCTAGTCCTAACGTTTTCTCGGTTATCACCTAAAGGAGCCCGGGGTCCGCTTTGGCACCTAATCCCACTAGTTTTACGAAAGCGACTACCATCTGACCTTCCAAGTTCTAACCCAGAGGTAAACTTTGTTAAGCTTTGTTAATTAATTTCAATTAATAATTTAATAACAGAACAAATAGCCAAATTTTATGTAGTAAAAATACTTATATGTACCTACATGGAAGAATTATTTAATTGAAATAGATTATGTAATACATCTGAACGAATATTTAACGTATTGTATTTCATGTATGAAGTCTACGTTAAAGTAGATAATTAAATTAAGATTTATTGGCGTCAAAATATAAGCTTCAGTGGTGTAAGGTAAGTAATTTGACAACTCAATTTACATGTAAAATACCTACAAGTTTTCTCTGAACAATTTAAATAATACATAGGTAATAAATGGAAGGGTATCAGGTGGTTCGGCTTCCCATCGAGTCGGCGTGACATGGGGAACCTGGCTTTACCTGACAGCCAGTTGGTATTTATGTGAATTTAATATGACTACTCAGAAAATCTTATCTCTTAATAATATACGTGGCATCCATTCCTTACAGTTAAATGTAATTTAATTTGAGGAATATCATTTTACTTAGTATTCTATACCTACTTTTGTTTACGTAAATTTCGCTAAGGTTAGTATAAAATTGTGTACATAACACGGACCTAAAAAGAGAAAGCCCTCTCTCGCATATGTAAGACCCTCGCCAGCGGCTCGGGCCCCAAACATCTGCGATATCGGCTTTTCTTTGTTTTAGAGCCCTAGTTGTGTAATGTACTATTACAATTTTGGTTGACTTGTTTCTTATCTGGGTCGTTATTGCTACCAGCAGCTGGTAGATCGCATAACGCTTCGTACGTACTTACGTCAGGTAGATCTATATGTATTTTTGTATGGGAAAATGACAGTTAATGTGTCCTAAGTTCGAAAAGCTATGTAATCACCGATCTCATGTCTTTATATCACTATTATCCTGTTTTAGTTAAATTCAAATTCAATGTTTTTATTTCGGAAAATAATATCTATATAAAATGTTAATAACAACGAATTTATAAGTCTATGTTAGTGACAATCACAAAAATACTTAAACAGTTAATTTTCCGTGTAGATACTGTATAAAAAATAACATCAGTTTAAAATCTATTCATGAAAGGGTAAAGCAATTTGAGGCGGTTTCAGGATAGCGTGCATAGAGTGCATCCCATTAAGACACTGATGATGTCACCTCGACTACGTTTCTCAAAGCTTAATTACATACTAGATATATAAAACTACTAAGTAGAATATAAGAAGAAATACAACATGAAGAAATACAATATGAAGAAATTCGGTTGAGCTGTGATAAAAAGAGTAGAAAAAATATACTTTCGGGTAGTAACTACACTTATAGTAACGAAATTGAAACGAAATATAAGCTATTCCTCTGTAAAAGGATTAAATAACAATATCACGTTATTATTCATCAGTGAAAATTTCATAACATTACATTCTTCTCAAATTCCAATATTCTGACCGTGTTCACAGCGTCAAAATGTGTTTATTAACGTCCTATCGCGAAGCAAAGACTTGATAAAAATGCCAGAGATTTTAATAAAAAGCCTTGTCACTCGGTTATTTTATTAAAGGGGAAGGATGTGATATTTCACTCAGTGTTAATGAATATCTCCCGCGGCCCAATTATGTCACAATAAAGAATGACATCCTTGATTGTGCGTAAAAATCTCCGACTCTAAGACAATAAAAATTTTGGGTTATTGATCGTTATTTTGGCAAAATATAATAGGAAAACTGCGAAATATTTTTTAATATTTTAAAATGAAAGCTATGTAACAGTTTTTATCTAGAATACTTGAATAAATTAAAGTTAAAAAGAGTTGAATACTGTCTTGATTAAATTAAATTGAAGTTTAGTTAATAGTTTATGACGAGAAGGTTTAATTAAATAACCAGCAGCATTAATAAGTATACCTGCTATGTTTACTCGCGGGAGAGACACAAAACTATTATCACTGTACCTAAGTAAATTTTTAGTCATTATATTATGCAACAATTTGTAACACTTACCAAAAAAATGCGTTACATGCTTGAGAAACGGTAAATGCGTTGATGGTGATAATTTCTTTGCTCCGAAGATCTGCGCTCGCGGAAGCTTCTCCACAATATTAAATGTATGCGAGATCAACTGAACTTGAGTGCTTATCTTAATGGGCCGATACCTTACACAGTCCTCATTCAATTCAGACGATCCAAAAGTACAATCGTGAACTCTCGAAATACATGTAACGCCCTTTACTATATTTTATTGCTATCGTCTTCTGAGCAGCCTATGCTCATTTAGGCCGCATTTTCCTTTCACCAGAAACTCACCATCACCATGATAAACGTTAGGTTCTGATAACATTTTAAATATTCGTGCCGGTTAATTGAGCAAATATTTTGAATCCAATAAAACTCTCGAAGATACACGGGAAATTATTTTATTCCGTGAAAGGACATTATTTATTTGGAAGCATCCATGCAAATATCCTGATTCGCATAAATAAACAGAACCCGATGCACGTACTTGCAACACGGCAGAAAGGCTGAGAAATATCTAGCATAAACATTCTATACTTAGAACGTAAACATGAGAAAATTGCTTCGGTAGACATCAAAGGCGCTCAATAAAACTCACTCATTTGAACGTCGCTAAGCGAGCATCTGTGCCCAATAACTAACTATAAAAGAAATGTCTATATGGGCTCCCGCTTGTAACAATATGTCATTTATATATGACACATATGCACAATATTGCATACTGTAGATACTTTAGATATTCATCTTAGAAAATAAAGACGATACGTTGCACATGGTTTTACTTAAGCAGACAAGTTTGATTAAAGTTATAATATTTTCCAAAACGCTAAAAGTATATTTTTTGTATTCCAATAAGTAATCTTTCTACAAATTTTTAAGTCCCTGGCTCAAAAAAAAGTTTCCCTAATACAAATTTGCACTCCTATTTAACCCCCTTAGGGGTAGAATTTCCGAAATCCCTTGTTACCCCTTGCCTACGTTATAAAAGGAAGTTCTGGTGTAAATTTCAAGTTCTCTAGTCCCAGTAGTTTCGGCTGTGCATTGTTGATCAGTCAGGGATTCTTCTTTTAAATATATAAGATTAACCTCCTTAGGGGTGGAGTTTTCCAAAACGCTGAAAGTGCGTTTTTGTATTTAAATAAGTAATCTTTCCACAAAGTTTCAAGTTTCTAGCTAACGAAAAAAGTGTTTCTCATACAAACCTTGCACCCCTTTCGCACCCCCTTAGGGCTGAATTTTCTAAAACGCTGAAAGTACTTTTTTGTATTCTAATATATACCTACATATAATTGCCTTTGTCCTGACTGACTTATTCATTCGCTCACTCACTCATCAACGCACAGCCGTAACTACTGGGGCTAGAGAGTTGAAATTTACACCCGAACTACATTTTATAACGTAGGCGACGGATAAGAAGGGATTTTTCGAAATTCCACCCCTAAAAGGGGTTAAATAGGGGTGCAAAGTTTGTATGGGGGAAACTTTTTTTTTTGAGCTAGTCTTAAGACTTTGTAGAATGATTACTTATTAGAATACAAATAAAGTCCTTTCAGCGTTTAAGAAAATTCGACTCCTAAGGGGGTTAAAAAGGGGGGTAAGCTTTGTATGGGCTAGAGACTTAAAAGTTAGTAGAATGATTACTTATTCAAATACAAAAAAGTGCTTTCAGCGTTTAGAAAAATTCAACCCCTAAGGGGGTTAAAAGGGGGTTCAAAGTTTATATGGAGATCAAGAAATGTTCTACGTTTCACTGAATTTAATTAATATATCTCTAGGAGAATTTTATCTTAATGGTTAGTTTGCGGCGCGCAATACGGTTAAACAGGTAGTCGAGCGGCATTATGATATTATGTAGGGCGTGATGAAACTCGGTTGCCATGGTGCAGGTAAGATTTAACGAGCCCTCCAACCGCCTCATCCTCCTAACTGCCGATAAAAGATTTAACAGATTCCCGCCAAAGACATCAAAAACGAACCAATCGATCATCAATTTAGCTAGAGGCTCCTTACGCTTCCACGACTAACCTACTAGAGGTGTGCGCCGATGGCAAAATCATCGGCGGCGGCGTCCGGTGGGATTTTGATCGGCGGCGGCGGCGTGATCGGCGTGAAATCGGCGTGGTACTTTTTTTCGGTTTATGGTTAAATAACTATAAAGCGTAAATTCTCATGATGAAATAAATCAGTTTAAAGATTTTCAGAAATTTAATTACACCAAAAAATTCAAAAGATGTATCAATTAGGAATTTTGATTTTGCTTCTTCTTTGTCGGTTTCTCAAGGATGAGGGTCGTGACTACCAAGATAGCAGTTATTCAATAACATTCTTCAAACCCTTCTACTTTGGGCTAGTTGTATTACGCCTTGGATATTGACGCCCGTGGCTTCGCCGAATACATCAATCTATCATATAGGTGCTCTGTCTCTACTCCTCTTTCCTTCAACGCAGCCAACCATTATCATCTCCTCTAAGCTGGACTGGACTTGGCCGGCCATGTCATCGTTCTCTGGAAGCATGTAGTTGAAAGCTGGATGTTGATACAAAGCTCTTTGAGTATCGACACAGTGTGCCGTTGTATACATGAGATGACCAACATTCTACGCCAACACCAATTTCAAATGTATGTTTTTTTCTCCAAAGCCTGGCTTCTAAGTCCATGTTTCAGAGGCATTAAGAAAAATGGAGAAGATAAGGGTGCGCTCCTGCGTGCGTGCTGTTCCTCCGTATAATTTTCAAGCGCTTTACTGCTGTTTAAGCAATTTTCGATCTTCTGATGACCTATTCATACAGTCTCCGTCGTTGGAGATCTGTGAGCCTAAGGAGACAAAGTTTTCTACTAAGTCCTGGTAATGTAGTTCCTGTGCCCTCTGTATCAACCCAGCTCTGTCTATGAACATTAGCTTCATTTTTTCCTGGTTAAGTGGAGGCCGTATTGTGCACTGATTCGAATTGATCAGTGCACAATACGGCCTCCACTTAACCAGGAAAAAATGAAGCTAATGTTCATAGACAGAGCTGGGTTGATACAGAGGGCACAGGAACTACATTACCAGGACTTAGTAGAAAACTTTCTTTAGAAGTGTAGCTAGCTAGTTCAGTCTCATAGGCAACTATGTGTTGCAAATTGTTATTCACTAATTTGGATGCCGCCCTGCCAGCTCTCAAGCACTCTGCGCAGTCCACGCATTATGTGTTCGCCGACCAAGACGAATAGTTGCCGGGACAGTATGCAACCCTGCCTCGATTGGTCTTAATGGGTTTGGAGTTTGGACTCCATGTCTTCCAGCCGAGCACGACATTTGCCGTCCAATTATAGATTTTTCCACCAAAAAGGACTGATGTTGAGGTATAATACCCATTTCCCCAAGCATTTCAAACATTTTTCGCTAATCTATGCAGTCAAACGTTTTGGCGTAATCGATGAAGCAAAAGGCCATGTGATTAACTGCTTGATATTTAAGATCTGCTCCCTTGTGCCTCTACCTTTAACAAAGCCCGTTTGCTCTATTGCGATTTGTCCGCTTCTGTAGTACTCCAGACGTTTGTTTAGAATAATATACAATAGAACTTTACCAGCAAGAGATATAAGTGAGATAATTAGTTGGATAGTTGTCACATTTACGGGCATTTCTTATGTAGTGAGACAACCATGGAATCTGCCCTTTATGGTATACCCACTATACCCAGACCCGACCAGAGGTATTAGGGAACAGATTCTTCATGGAATGAGTTAAACAACTCTTAGTTACTGGAATATGCCCCAGTTGATTATGATAATAGATTGTTAGCTGAAATAAGATTACGTGCTCAAGAATTAGAGGAACGAATGCACATTTACTTATTGGGTGAAGTCGCAAACCTTTTAACTCTATCTGATCCAATTTTACACATTTAGTTGTCACATTTACGGGCATTTCTTATGTAATGAGACAACCATGGAATCTGCCCTTTATGGTATACCCAGACCCGACCAGAGGTATTAGGGAACAGATTCTTCATGGAATGAGTTAAACAACTCTTAGTTACTGGAATATGCCCCAGTTGATTATGATAATAGATTGTTAGCTGAAATAAGATCACGTGCTCAAGAATTAGAGGAACGAATGCACATTTACTTATTGGGTGAAGTCGCAAACCTTTTAACTCTATCTGATCCAATTTTACAGGAGGCACAAAAAATAGCTGTTTAATTTACATCACAATAAAATTAATGAAATAAGTAAAGATTTGCAGCAGTAGTACTTATAAATATCATTACAAGATGTCCATTTGTTTTTTTTTATGATTTTAGATTTTTAATACATTAATTGTTCTTATTTTCTATTTTGTTCATGACGTTGACGTCCCAAAGAACATGTTGTATTGTATAACTGTGCCAAAGCATGATTTGAAAAATGTAATTAAGAGGTTTGTGACTTTAGCCGACGATATCTGCCATGGTGTGTATGTTCACAAGAATGTTATAATCATGCGTGTATACTCGTACATATACCTACTGCAGAATTGGCGATTTTTATTTTATTTCGAAGCGTATTAAGCAAACTCTTTAATGTAGAAAATTACAGAGATGACAATTGCCGTAGAGACTCCTTATTCGGCATTGGAATTAATGTTACTTGAATAAATTGCATAGAATAATTATCACTTTTCCGAAAAAAACGCAATTACGCCACGCCGATTTCACGCCGGTCAAATCTATCGGCGGCGGCGGCGTGGAAAAATCGTCGGCGGCGGCGGCGCGGCGGCGCGGCGCACACGTCTATAACCTACATTTATGAAGCTTTCAGGACTCCGAATTACTCATTAAATATTGGCAGAAAATTTCGCAAATTGCTATTGACGTTTCGTTTTACGTTCAGGTTAAATATTGCTTCTCTCAATCGACCTCTACCTTCGGTGGAAATCTAATTAGAGTCGACGCAATGGCGTAAACAAAAATAATCGAGATTCAAATTGAAATTCCAAAAAGCACTTAAGAAAAATAAGTTTAAACAGCGCTCTCCTCCTGTTGCATAAATCTAAAAGCAGTCTCTAATTGAATATTCTCTTTGCGTAATGCCATCTTATTTCACCCTTTAAAAGAAAATACCTACAGGCTGAAAGCGAAACATGTAAATTTTATTGAGTCTGGGCGCGCCGTCCGCTCCGGGACCAGTTCTGATTTTTTTACCAGTCAAGGTAAAGGAGGAAACTTGGCTCGTATTTTCCGCTAAAAGTTGCCCTATTGCATTTCTGGTTGAGAATACTTTCGTGACTTAGGATCCGACTTACAGGGATAAGAATGAGATATAATGGCTGACGAAAATGGTGGGAAATGAAGTTCTTAAAGGCCGGTCAGTGTCGCGGAGCAGTTATTAGACCGTGGACTTTAATCGCAATGCCGTAATCACTCATACTGCCTATTACATAACGCAGACCGGCATCAGACCGAAACTGATCGAATGTACGAGTATACATACTTTAATGACCTTCACACATTGTGACATAAATAAATTGTAAGTATATATGGAGCACGGATATCAAAGTTAGCAATAACGTTTGAATCACGAAATTGTCCACGGGACGACGACCGGTAACTTATCAAAGTCTTCGTTTTCAATTATTTATTCCAGCGAGGCTTTAAAATATTACAATTTCACGCTTTTGAATAGAAAATGTTTCAAGTGACCGCCTTTGTCTGGGCTGTGGGAATTCGAGTATTGACTGTAAACTTGAAACGAGCAGTCGACCAACTGCTTCAAAAAACAATTTGGATTAATGAATCATTTCAAAAATAGACAGCTGTTATATGCATAATACGTATAAGCAATTACAAAATCTTACCATGCAATATCACTCTAATGAAGTGGGAACCTATACTACACTAACAATAAAATTAACGTCGACTCCAAATTGAAAACTGTAAAAAGCTATGCGGGATACCGAGACGTACTAATAGTAATTCAATCAGTAAACAAATGTCTGGGAATAACAATTGTGATAAGATAAATAACAACTTAAACGTAATGTTTGAGTCAAATGTGACATTATCATATAGCTGACAGTCAGGCTGCAAAATTAAACAGTTTAACGACTAAGTACCTACTAGAATACTCTTAAAATAATTATAGTAGGTGTAACCATTTTATACAGCACTCGAGTAAACTTTTTATTATTATGAACTCTGTGCCAGAAGTCCTTAAGTTTGAATTGCACTTTCTGATGAGTCTCCCGGAGTCACTTCGTGGGTAGTGGTTTGCCTTTCACTCCGCAGTATTATTATACACCTTGTACCCGGCTGCGTTTGAAGGCATTTTGCTCGCACACAAAAATAAAAATAAATATTGTGTAAAACGTTTCGCTCAAATTTAAAAAATCTAAAATCGAAACAGTAAATTGGGTAGGTTGGTACACACGTATTTATAACAGTCAACTGACGATATAAAACACATAATCAGATTATTCCCAATCGAACATCACGTTTAATGCATTTCAGCAGCCAAACGCAATAAATCATATTTGCATATAATGATTCCGTTTATTAGCTGGCTATTTGCAATGCATTAATGATAAAGAGTTAGCAATGTAACGAGCTCACAGTATGCAGGCTCCAGCCACTAATAGCTAACTGTTAACAAGCTCACATTATTTAATCTGACGCAGCGAGCGTGCCAACAATGAACGCATGGCTTCCGACGATAAAACAGCTGCCGGCTGAACATTACACTAAACACACCTACCATAGAACCTACAAATCTGATACCTACGGGGAATAACTAATAATGGCAGCGGCAGTTTCAGCATAATGACACATTTAAATACAGAAAATTATAACATTGGATAAATATATAAACATATACAACGCACATGTATAGCGCAGTGTTTACAGAATTTGTATTAAAAAAGCCACTGAGAGAGTAATTGCTCACTCAGCATTCTCTGAACTTTGCTAGTTTGATTTAGGTCAATTACAAAAAATATATTTTTTGGTTAGCTCTGACTCGGACCGAGTAGGTCAAGCGGGTAGTTAAGCAAAAAACGGAATAATCTACAACTTCGCCAAGCGCTGTAGAGATGCAAAAACTGTACTTAAGATGTACACAGATACCCCTAGTTTATAGCCATAATAAAATCGTATCTGTAGAATAATCGAAGAGGCAAATTGCTGGTTGCCCAATAGAAGCGAAGGCTTAGATTTCAATCAGCACTCGAACAACACGTAATTTGATGCGTCGTGCGTTGGCAACAATGAGTGCTTCCGATGTTGTTTAAACAGCTGTTGATTTTGAAACTGTATCCGTGTTTATGAGTTGACAGTGGCGACGGGAAATGTTCGCGGCCCATTGTCTCATTTACGTGAAATTACGTAAAACCAAATAAAAAGTTTTGAAGAATGCGCGCAGAGAATTTGCGAGAATATAGCAACAGTTGATGCTACGTCTTTGAACGTCAAACAAAATACTTATTAAGATTAAGACGGCAAATTAAGATACACACATTCGCACATTACGACTTCAAAACAGTATACAGTGCAATTTCTTGCTAGCATGGATTATTTATCAGCAATTTATCAGCACCTACTATATTTGTAATGCTATACCTGAGTTACATTGTCAAATGGAATAAGTGTACTTACCTACATAAATAGTCTATCGACATATCTGCTATCCTTCTCGTGTTATGAGCTGTTCCGCATGCTATTTTCTTAAAAGCATCCAAATATTTAGGAAGATAAAGGCAGTAAGTGCGCAGGCTTAGCACGGTAGGCGCAAATTCTACGAGTCGACGGAGAAATTGGATCCCTCGGGATTTGGAGGAACGCCTCCCTCTGCAGTCCACACGGCAACAGTTCGCGTCGACGGGTATTTAAAATATTCACTCTTCTTCAGAAATAAGAAACTTCCCGGCTAAAATATTCATTTTTTTTTTGTTAAATAAGCAAGACTGAGTTTATAGTGGAAAGTTGTTTCGTGTAAGACTACAACAGTTAATGGCGTACTTTGTGTTTAATTTAAGAAAACTTTATTATTCATAACTATCAAGTTTTTTTTATAAATTAATCTTAACAAAATATCTAGACTGAAAATACTTAACAAAAGTACACATCCTTATCCTTAGCAGACTTCTAAAAAAGGAGCGTTTATCAATTCGACTTTATTGTCATTATTTTGTGCTCGTCAATGCATAATAAACGTCTCAAAACTCAGGCGTATTGATCGACTAAAAATGTTTGTTTAAATGTTTGCGATTTGAGGAGTCAGCTCGAAAAGTCAGAGCGAAAGCCATCGCTCAGGTATACGGCCGAGTAATTGGACCCGCCCCAGGCACGATCGGACCCCAACTCCGGGATTGCTCTAATGACGCACATATGGGAGACTTTTTGTGCGCTCCGCAGCTTCAAACTGATTAGGCATTGGAAAATTAAAAGGGCACACTACAATTTAAAGACTCGTATTGATTATTTCAACCGAGTTAAAGTGAGAATGGGTCTATGCATTTTGATAATGCAGAATGTTATGTTTTATTTTTATTTTATACTAGTATTAGTTAAATGAAAGATCCCATAAAAAAACATTCCATGTAAAAAATAGGCCAAGTCTCGAAACTCTTCCACAGTAAAAATTTGTGAGGTATTGCGTAGAGCCAAATGAGGCATACTTTTTAATCTTTATTTGCTTGCTAATTAAAATTCTGGAATAATATTTTTGCATAGACTTTGTATGGAAATATTATTTTACCGACCTCAAAGAACATTTGTATAGTTTTCTAGTGCATTGTACATCTAACACTAACTGCATGCAAATCCTACCTTGTTATACTATGTGCAAAAACTACTATTTTCAGGAACTGCCAAAGTTACTTTGTAATCGCATGTATTTGTATAGGATTACAAACTTACTTGTGCAGTTTGTATATATCTGAAAAGTGACTGATATTACAATATTTTTATGTATATTTAGGCTGAAAACAAATTATGATAAATTTGGAGCTTGTGGGTCTGCTAGAAGTAGTCGCCATCAGATATATCGAACGGGCCAGAGTGCTCACAAATATCTGAACATCTCTAATGCCTCGATAATAGAGACGTGTTCAGATATTTGTGAGCACTTTGGCCACTCCGATGTGTCTGATGGCGACTGTACGGCCGTGCCTCTTTGTTTTGCTCAACTTGGCGGGGGCACTACCACTATCAATTAAGCATAGCCAAAAGAAAAATATATTTATCATAAACAATAGCATTAGTATATAGATTAAATAACCTTAACCTTAACCTTTTGCTGACAGCGCTTGAACTCTGAGTAACTAATAAAATGCAGCCATGAACATTTTACTTTCGCAAAACGTTGATTAAATGTAGAAACGGCGCGTTTTCCGGTAAGAACGTTATTTATACCAATTTATTATTTACGTCGCTGATGAGCGCTGGAAAGTGGAGTGAACCGCACCGTAAGCTACGTGACTCGGAGATCTGCATCAACTCGTAGGTACCTACTGTGTACATGCATGTGCCGTGCTTCCCTCTTTTGATATTTTCGATTTAAGCTGTGTAGAACGCCGTTTATTTTGTTTTAGTATAAAGAAAGATTCAACGACAAAGTTTGAAAACGTTTCGATTTACGAACGCCTGGTACAAACTTTCTTACGTAACATTTGATATTGTTAGATTTAGTTTCCAGATACTGTACAGTAGAAGATATAAGAGAATTAACATCATTAAAGAGTTTTTTAACGCCGGTCTTATGAAGAAAGTTTTTTTCGTCCGTTTGAAGAGACTTCGCCAAAGCCGTTAACAACGTGGCTACCCTGAGGTGGCATGGAGGCTGAGGTTGGCGGTCAGACTCCGGAGTGATATACCGGTAGAAATATATAAGGTGTGAGTTCCATTTTCCCAATCAAATTAATTCACCTAGTTTAACTGCAAGTCTTGTACATTATGTGTGAATAATGTCAATTGAGTGAACATTAAGTTATTAAAAAGTTTACTCTAATATTAGCTACCTCATTATTTGTGATTCGTTTTTATTTACCCATTTACCCGATATCTTATCGAGTCTAAAGTTGCCTTGAATGTTTTATTATTCCACCATTTCCAGCTAAACCTACTCCAACTCGGCGGGAAACGGCGGAGTGAAATGTTCTTCGCAAGAAAATGACTTGTTGAAACTAAATCAAGAAATTCCGCAAACCGGCATCGGGAATGTTCTCAACATTTGGAACAGAAAACAGAGGGTTGCCTCCTAAATGCCGTTATAATGTTGTTAGTGCATTTCGCACCAGATTCTACTCAATTTAGAATTATTTCAAACTTAACTTATAACTTAATAAATATTATACTTTTGTCCAAAATGGACTTAATAACTGCAAATGGAAATAGGACTTGCCCCAATAAGTTACTTGAACACTTATTTGCCATACAAATACGTATTGACTGTGGATTGTTTCAAAGTACCTACAGGGTAATCTAACAGCAATTGAGTTTATGTAAGTTCTAGTTTTCCTGTAGCTTTCCTCTTGAATTCAGTACAAGATTGAAGAAAGTAAAAGTCAATAACAGCAGTGTTGTGCACTCAATAGACACAGGATAAGCGATCGGCACTCAACTTTTCTGAAAGCGCACGAGAGCAATACTTGATGAAGCCTTTGTAGTCAAACGAAGCGAATGCGTCACAATTTTCAAACAAATTTCATACTAACGATAGCAGTTTGTTTAGCTTATGGTTAAAATTGGAAGTCTTTATTTATTAAACAAACCGTTTTGTTGGGAAATCGGACATAACGTAGTTGTTAAAATTGGCCTGCTTACAATATTCGTGAAAACTATTTTACTGTACCTTAGGGTCGTGGAACCAAAAGATGAACGTTGAAGCGACGATCCCAACTTTTTTTTTCGAGAAGTTGTAACCTAGTTTGTTTTGTACAATTTTTTTTATACGATTTGGTATATTTTCAAGATTGTATATGAACCCCTCCAATTATTATTTTATTAAAATTGTTTTTTACGCATTAATTTATCTCTGGCCCCGTAGCATGGTTGGCCTTGTCACGCGATAGGTGATAGTGATAGGATAGAGTGTGCGTCACTGGCTGACACCGTTCGATAGAACGAGACGACGCTCGTATCTTGTCACTTGTCGCGTGATAAGGCCAACCATGCTACGGCTCCTGCACGGCTATCACAAGACGGCACGCGAGCTCTCTCGATTTTTCTCGCACTATCCATCTCTCTCTTATTAGAAAACTTAGAAAGAGAGGTATAGTGCGAGAAAAATCGAGAGAGCTCGCGCGCCGTCTTGTGATAGCCGTGCTGAAATGAAATAGATAAATTGTTGAGCAATGTTTAAAAGGACGCTTCCTTAGAGCATCTGCATTACCCCTTGTGTAAATTTTTTAAATATATATTTTTTAATTCAAAGAAGTGTTGATCTAAAGTTATGACCTCCAAGTAATGTGTCTTGGCACCAGGAGATCATAGCACATCAGCCAATGCAGATTTTGAGGTAATATCATGTAATGTTTTGGCATTTTTGTTTTCAAAAGATATTTACGTGTTATTTTTGTTTTTTTTTTTAATAAAAAGTTACTTTTATCACTCCAGAAGATTAAAACTACACCACCTTCCTCCTTACATTTCAAAGAAAGTAATTTAGGTCTGTATAAATTATAAAAATTACCGAATAGTACGAATAACGGTCTAGTTTTTAAAGAACATTTTAAATCCAAAGCTATTATCTATTTTCGGTTGTTACGATTGTAGTACATTTTTACTTTTATTAACTAAGCACAAAGCACACAATCTGGCCACAACAAAAAACCAAACTGGACGGACAGGACTGAAAACAAGTTCTACCTCTGCAATTTGTTGAATTCGATAATGGGTAGTAATTCGACAAAATTTGTGGGAATTCAGTCTGATTTGTGTACGAAACGCGATGAACTGCTCTCACTTTTTGTAAATTTCTGCCTCCGTTTGACACGGCATCGCGCTTTCTCACGGTTTTGGCTACGCCCCGCGCCTGTCATATAATTTTTCCGCTTTTTACATCGGGGCAATTTTATTGAAAATTAACGACCCATTCAATATTTACGTTTGCGCGATAAAAAAATATGTAAAATAGCGTCAGTTCACTCACGCGAATATAAAATCTTGTTCCTACTCTGTATGACTAGAATCATGAACAAAATTTTAACATTATCATATTTAAATTTCAATTATATACTCACCAATCAATAATCATAATAATCACATAATATTTACTAACAAACACATTTATGAATATGTTAGAAAAAGGAAGCACTGCAGAAGCACTTCACTTCACGTTAGTTTACAAAATTTCCTATAGTGAAATTGTCAATAGGGCCATCGTTCACCATAATGTTGTCTTTGCGTAATGATAATGAATGCTGGTGGCCAACGGATGAGAACCGATATCTAGTTCATTGACAGGGCGACGTGATGCGGGCACGCCGGCGGCGGATAGTCAAGTATCCGCACACAAACCGAGTCGTACTCGGTTTGCTGCGCAGAGTGAAATGCAGCGAGCTCAGGGATAAACCAAAGATAAACGTGCCTGAGGGATCATTGCGTAACTTTTCGAACGAGCGTTAGAACAACACAACTGCCATTTTCTCATACAAAAAAATTACATCCTAGGGGGTAGTCACGTAACGTTCCGAACGCGCGTCGGGTAGATCCAACTGTCATTTTTCCATATAAACTTTGACATTTAGATCTACCCGATCATGTACAATGCGTTACGTGATCGACCAACAAACGTTACGTAATCGAGCAGCAGGTTAGGTTCAACAGCGTTCGAAACGTCCCATAATGTCCTTCCTTGCCATCTTCCATATTAAAGGTAGTGTCCAATGATCAACAGTTTTAAGACACATTTCAACTGATTTAGTTTGTATAGAATAGAAATAAGTATTAAAAAACCGGACAAGTGCGAGTTCGACTCGCGTGGTGAGGGTTCCGTAAAATTCCTATTCTCTAAGCATTAGGCGCTCCATACAAAATACACAAAAATATTGCGAATTTTCCCGTTACTTTGAATACTCAAACTTCTTGTAGGTTTTCCTGTAATCTTTAGGCAAGGAACTATTTTCCATATTTTTTTCAGAATTTTAAGCCTAGTAGTTTCGGAGATAAGGGGGGGGTGGTCAATTTTCGTCTTATTTCCTAAATTACTTCAAATCTATTTTTGCTAAAATTATAAAAAAATATACCTGAGATGCTTACAATAACCCCTTTCATTTGACATGTCACACAATACAGTTTGGCGAACTTTTTTTTTAATTTTCCAGTTTAGCCCCCAAAAGTGGGCCTCTTGTTCAGAACTCATTAATTTACTTTACGCGTCCATCTTTGTGTCACCAATTTACATTTGTGTACCAAATTTCAACTCAATCGGTCCAGTAGTTTCGGAGCAAATCGGCTGTGACAGACGGACAGACAGACAACTGAATGATCCTATAAGGGTTCTGTTTTTTCCTTTTGAAGTACCGGAACCCTAAAAAATATCTCTAAATATTGTAAAGATTTTGTACCTACTAGATTTTTGTTTAAAAACTTTACACATGCTCTTAGATATTAGATATATATATCTATGAATTTAGTAGATCGCACATTCCGATGAAACGTATCCATAACGCAGAATAAATGGATGCTCACAATTCCGACCACGTCATTCCTGATGGTTTAATCGACTGATTGATTGATACCATTGCAGTATGCAATGAATCACCATGGCGTTTGAGGGTCTTTATTTACTGCTGAGCGAATACTTTCGTTATTATCATTCGTTATTCTTTAGATGTATCTGCTTTTCTTCTGCGACTATACGTAAGTAAATAGGTACTTACGCGTTCAGAAATGGTCGTTTGATATTAATTTACACAATATTTAGTGTAAATTAATAATATGTGTAATTAAGACCGCAACTTCAAAAATAGTTTAACTTACTTAAATGTTTCGATAAACCTTCCATTAAGTGATTCTGGTTAAATTCAGATTCAAACATTCAAATTCTTGAAAATCATGGGAGTCACAGATGACAGAGAAAAATACGGACTCGACCGTGCTAGGTAATGTGATTGAAGTCCACATTCAGCGGCAATCGCTACAGAATACATATAATGTGTATAATCAAATCGTTATATTTTCCATAAAAAAGCAAGGTTTTTCCTGCAAGCAACAAAGATGGATAACATCCTCCCAAAATAAAATTCAGTCAAATTTTATTATTCGTCCCTTATGAACTTCGTTAAAAACAAGCTGCCAACGAGCAATGCAAAGAAACAAGCGGTTGCTTTTCTAAAGATGAAACTGATAATACCGAGCGTTATTTTATACCGTGTTAAGACGGAATTATATTATCGTGTTTCAGAATCGCGATCGAGATCATTCAAGAATGTGAACTAATTGAAATCGAAAGAACACCTGGATGTGCACAATTAAGCAGCTAGCTCCATTCAGCATCGTGCATCAGGCGCGACACCTGGCGAGCGCCGACCTCACTACCGGTTTGTAGACAAACTCAAAGGTGCTCAAAGGCCCTTCAGAAGCAAGAGGCGAGAATTGCAGATGGCAGAATATTGCAAAAGAACTTTACGATTTTTATTAAATCGTAAAGTTCAAATTTTTCCTGCTTCAAATATCCATCTGCATCGAATCTTATATGCTGAGAGTATATGGCTATGGTTATGGTTATGGGTATGGCTATGGTTGATCTTTAGAAGACCACTTGAGCTAGCTTTAATAGTTATTTAAGATCCTACATATGCTTATGTCTATTACAAATAGCAGTGCTAGAGTATACAGTCATACAGTGTACGACACTACACACATCATATCCAACGATTCCCACGCTTATGCATTCTTAGTCACATTTATCAATCCTTCAAATTATAGGTTCCTTTAAAAAAAATGAACAGTTGCAGATATAATAATAAAATTGCAATTACTAAATTGCGTGTGCGTAAAGTATATAAGTCATTTATAGGTGAATGCATACTATTTTACAATAAATTACCCATTGAAGCACTTGAGTTGCCTTTACCTGCTCTGAAGAAATATCTAAAGTCCTCTTTACTAAAAAAGAGATAATATACTGTCGAGAACTATTTAAATGATAAAAATGCTTGGCCTAGTTTAGTAAAGAAATTATGAACATTTGCTAAAAGTTTACAACTGACCTTGACATTACTTATAGATACTATATATAAACTATAATTATATTTTACTTACCTAATGTATTAATTTTTCACTTCTCACGCTCGAAAAGTGTGTCATATTAGGCTTAGCAAGCGGGGCTAAAGTAGTACATTTAGCCCCTAGGGAAAGTATGTATATTTATGATTTTTAAAACATTTAATTTGACCAATCAAAACACTTCACTGTATTAAATCCACCAATCACAACTCTTTCAAAGAACATTTGTATTTGCTATTAACTAACCAGATTACAGCTAATATTAATAAAAACAACCAATCAGAAAACATAATTAATTTCACGTGCTATATGTGGCTGATGACGATGCAAAAATGGTTCAATGAATCCTACTTGAATAAATGAATTCTTTCTTTCTTTCTTGCTTTCCGAGAACTAAATGTAGAGTAGTTCACACTTATCATTTCCTAAAGTATTGATAATATTCAATCAATTGAACGTTTAAGAAGATTACTTGGCCAAATACATCATTTACTTTTTAATTGCATGGATAGCGCCATAATTCAACACCTCACTACTTGCGTTACTTACTTATTTTGCGTTGAATAACGATCTAATATGAAATTCCGAACAAGTAATAATTAGACACGCGTTTTTTACACGGAACAGATGTTACACGTAACATTTTTTATTCAGTCCGCGAATAACTTTAGAAACCCATAAGGAAATCTTTAACATAATTTTAAACAATTCACGAATATAATAATCAGATAACGTCCACTTTGGGTTCAGTTCACGGAAACAGTAAAAGTATTCCATTTATGGCGCTAACCGTTGTTTCTACCGCCAAACAAAGCATGCAACGAAAGTTGAGTTTCGTAATAACTTTTAGTGATATCGAGACAATGACCATTTTGGATTTAGGTGCACAATGCACGCGTGAAGCGATCTGCAGGTAGCGGCGCGTGATCGTTCCGTAGGCTTGCGCTCTGCTATTTCCAGACACCGTTACGAAATCAGCTGAGAAAACTATTTACATAACATTACAGACACATTTCTTTGTTATGTCACTAGTCTCTTTCACGGAAAATGTCGGTTACGGGACCTGTCTAACCTAGTGTAAATAAGCGGCTACATTTTGTTTCCAATACGCTAACAGAAACACATTTATTATAGCTGTATCCTTAACGACACTTGACATTGTATGTAGGAAAACAAAACAGCACGATATTTTCAAACAAAGAAAATTCACAACGAAAACAAAAGCGCTGAGGATTCTCAAATAATAAGCGCATAATTTGATGACATTCACAACAAATACTCGTACCTACGTTCATATCAAGTCGAGAACAAAAGGCAATAATAAAGGCAGTTAAGCGAAAGGAAGGACAAGAAACCTTTTTTTTTCACGATTCCCACGACACGCGGAACACGCGTAGGCGCATGTGTGGCGTCTCTTTCTGGTCCAAGCTTTTTAAGAGGATGAACCGTTCTGTTGCACACGTGGTTGTGAGATAGAAAGGCGTCCTGTCAGAGCAGGTTTTATCCAGTTCGAAAACGGGATCAAGGTTTGAGCACTTGTTACTGGCCTCAAGCATCTAACAATAAACTGAATTACAAAACACACAAAATCAAACGCGATACTTGAGATGAAGAAAGAGAAACATAACAGTTCCATCATTGCAGTCATTAAGTAAACAATAAATTCTATGATAACTTGAAATTTTCGTTTTACTGCGCCTAGTAGCCTTGAGTGTGCTATAAATTAAATTACAGTCGGCACAATGTGAATGGTGCCATAGCAAGTAACTACACAACGATTTCAAAGACCGTCGCAAGATTCACTTGTGTATTGTTGCGTCCATTTGATTTTGAATAGCAGGTAGACGGCAGCTATTGTATTCCGTAAGCAGTGGTCCAAGCAGGGACGATTAAACTAATGGAAAATGAACTCCTTGGGGACTTTGTCGCGTCAGAGTAAGCCAAAGCATTAATCGTTATCCTACGTGGACATACTCTCTCGCGGAGGATAGGTATGGAAGATCATTAAATATTGTATAATTAGTTATAAGGGTTCGAAAATATCCAATTACTGCAAAACAATAGGTACCTAACACCCGATATTATTATTCATTGCCCGTCATTGCAGTAATTAAGTACGGTATAGCGATAATTAATTAACGGTAGGCGCCAAAAATTAAAATAACGTAATATGTATTATAGCTCCCATTACTTGCGCGTTTCATCGGTGAACTCAATTTTCGCGTAATTTTATAGTCACAAAATGCTGGAAACCGAAGACAAATAGGTTAATCAAGCATGTCGCGACAGAACGCAACGAAACCCGGCATCAATAGCGAATTCCCTCCTCAATAAGGTTTCCATTGTGTGTATTTTAGGATACAGTACGAAGGGCACAAATTCTATAGCAGGTAGAGGCATCCCTCGTCAAACGACGACCGCCTTACAACCAACCACACGTGTTATTCAATGCAATAAATCAAAACGTTATATGTATATGTATACTTAAATATACAAGTTGAATACAATACAACGATCCTTTGCACAAAGAACAAGCGAGATCGAGTTCGCACAATGAAGAAACTTTAGAGCACACGCGCAACTCAAACAGATCATGTTCAGCTGGGACATTTATCTCATTTGGACACATTTCGTGATATTGAATAAGATCTTTAGATACACTTAGTAGGTATCACCAGACATTACCAGACACCTCCGCCTGAGTCATTCCCTTCGGTACTCGAACCGGTTTCAATGAGAAAAAAAATGATGCGCCGAGCTGACCCGCGCCATGTGCAAGTTTTGTTGTAGACGCGGGCCTGTGTGCGTGATCTCTGTAACCGTAGCAACCGTAGGCTTGACGCTGCGCCGGAGACTATGGCTGTGCGCGTAACCTGTTCAGTGTGGTTGAATGGAGAGTGGCACAGGAGGTAAGCTACTTTCTACCGGTCGCTCCACAAGCCTGTTCCACGTGATTTTACTATGTTTACTAAACCCAGAGCTTCTGAAGTATTTTGCTATTCATTTATTATTTCTAACAATAAAAAACGCACAATATGAACGAAATAGCTAGGCTTTACACAAAAATATTGCGGTTGTGAAAATTTGCGAAAAGGAAGAAACACTTTTGTGTTTAAGCCTTAGCATAATTCGAACGAAAGAACAGATTGATATTCATGCCCGCTTTATTATAATAAAATCCTATTCATGTGATAACAATACGGTAGGTAGGTAAGTATATTTTTATCTTATATTTTCGTGATATTAGCTCCGCGCCCTATATCGTAAATCTCGTAGCCACCTACACCCCGAACAAATACATCGTAATATACTGTTCAAACGAGTATACACTTTGCCAGCGTTTTATTACATTCAAGGTAGATACTTTATATCCAAAATTTACAAGGTTTAAGAGTCGATAAAAATCTCTGTGGATAGAGGAAATCAGACATTGTTATTTTGTTCCAGTAAGTTATTTTGAAGGGTAATATTTCGTAAAAACCTTGCTGGATTATTACACACGTCCTCCGTTGAGTACCTATGTTACGTATGTAATTTAAAGCAAAAACTATTAACATACTTGATTATTAAGCCAAAAAGACTACAGACTCTGTTCATTCTAAATACCTACCAATTTCGCAGAATCTGATCTGGTTAAGGACTGATTCGGGGTTCGTCGAGTGGATAAATAAATTATAATGTACTTCCGGCCGGAAATTTGGATCCCCCAGTTCCTAACAAGATTTGATCACATCTACAATCCCGGAAAATGACGGCGCACGCCCGATTCGAGTGAAAAGGGGAAGAAAGTTAGCTCCTCTTTAATGGATCGCACTTTTTCTTTTACCCAGGTGGACCCTAAAAGGCTTATTCCAAAACGTACACAATAACTACGAGACACGTAATTAATTGCGAGCTTATTTCGTCCAAGACTGAATAAAAGCTGTGATTTACGCTAACAGCATCATTTAGAACATTTGTTGTACCCATGGTTGCTAGTGGCAGGTATATACATAATTGTTATGATAGGTACGACTATAAAAGGTATTCGTTACCAATATTCCACGATTTTTCATAGCATTTTGTTAGTATCTACTCAGAATATTTGATATACGTTAGTATAATTCAATAGAAGGTCGGTTAATCAGTTGTTGACTCTCACATTTGACAAGGGACAGCTAGCGAGGGGAAGTGTCACAAAAGAGCAATGTCCATCCCCGTCCACAAATATTTATACATTTTTTTACCTTGTTGCATTTAGATTTGGTTAAACATAATTTTCTGTAGGTTCATCATCATCCATTGATAGCAACCCTGTGAGATGAAATATGCGAGGGTATTCGGACAGTGAAAACTTACATTTACCAGTATCTTTTCTTCCTTTCCAGACTCACATTGCACTGAAATTGTAACCGTATTTCATAGACGTTCTGTTTGTATTTCGAATGATACAATGAATTTAATTTAAGACTTAGTCGAAATAGACAGTCAGTTTCTGAATACGCTTGGTATTTGTTAAGCGCTGCCTGTAGTGTTTGTATATATGATTTATTCCTGAATATATTATGCAGGGTACTGAGTTTTCGCCGCGGTTTGATGAATGTCACCGGCATTTGTTAAGAAACTTACCTGAGATACGAAAACGTCATGGACAGAAAGTTAAGTTTGGTCTTATGGACTAGGGTCTGTCTCAGACAAGCCCCTGATAATGAACGTGCCTATGGTACATGTATTTTCTTATCTTGACGATCATACCTACCTACTCGTATACCTAGTCATAATTTTTCTTTCGTGACAAATATTATTTAATGTCGGTATTATGAAATCCATATATCTAAGTATATCCTCTGCAGTATCTATAAACATAGATACCCTAATGAATAGTATTAAATTACAGTGAAACCTCCAGAATTAATTAGGTGACTTTACATGAACGTAAATCAAGATTGTCGGGAAATTGCCTAAAGTGTTAGTATTTTTACGCGTATAATATAACTCATGTTGATTACATAATTAGCAATTATAAGCCAAAGTCCTATATTCTGTCTAAAGTCCTGTATTAGTGTTCAATATAACAAAGTGTACCTACTTCTCTCACACGTATACAAAGTACTATTTTTCGCTTTAATCGCTTTCCCAACGACGACGCGGTCTCGTAAAAGCGGTATAAACCGACACGTTTAAAACTGACTCGTTAATTGAATTCTAAACTTGAATACACCTTCAACTCATTTGCGACACAAAAGTTAATTAATTTGAACTGCTCTTGAGCGCACTAGCACGAGCCGATACCGCAGTAGGAACACAGAATACTTAGACGTTATTTTACACAGCAGTAGAGCTTGGCTATACAGCAGTAACTTGACTCCATACAAACGTTTGAAATTGCGTGAATACACGAGTACTTATTACCTACCTATATTAAGATTATCTGTCTGAGTCGTAACGTTGAAACACAAGGTGCGGTGTGTTCAGAAGGTTTTGTTTAGTTCAAAAATATCAGACGCTCTAGTTGGGTTTTTGGTACTTAAACTGGATAGGCAATTAGGCACTGGGAATCGTTTTCGGGAAGGTATTATTAGACTAAAAAGTATATGTCAGTATCGCACAATATTATTAGATACACTGCGATATATTGTCAGTTGTCAAATAGTCGCCTACGCTCGCTGGACAGATAATTATTCTTTGCAATGTTCTTGTAATTTCGAGAAATTACTTTAAGTTATCGTACTGTTCAAAATACTACTACTGGATCGATAGGTATATTGTATGTGGTGTTATTAACCCCCTGATATTAACCCAGATTCGCAAAGTTTAATAGTTATAAAACACAGTTATTGGACTTCTCCGAGCAACATTAACGTTGAAGATTTAAGGATTCAATTTAGTAGAGTAATTAGGTACGAAGCGAGTTAGGAACGTAATATTAATGCTACAAGGCAGAGAGAAATGGCAGAGAAAATTAACACTTTCTAAATAGAAGTTAGTTACTAAGAAGATGTCCTTGCTTCATTCCTTTATTTTGATGTGTGTACAACACAAATAGTTAATTCTGTTATGTACGAGTATGTATTGAAGAAAACGCTGGCTATTTTGCAACAGGTTGTTTATTACCTAACCCCCGACACAAAAAGAGGGGCGTTATAAGTTTGACGTTTCTGTGTGAAAAAATGCGGGTTTTTTTGTCCGAAAGCTGACGTGATCGAGATGGTTCTTAGCTACGTTTCAACAAAATCGGTTCAGCTGTTTTTTGAGATATTGAACTTCAAAGTTGAAAATACCGGGGGTTTTTCAACTTTTCTAAGTTGTAGTTATTTTATACGAGCAGTTAATTCACAATACAAGCGTACATTATATGCTATTCCTTGCGTCCATCTAGGATAAGTGTAAAACGTGACAATGCTGCCAACCTACATAGACATTAGAGATGGGGCGTAGAACTAGTGATGTACCGAAAACTTCAAACACATGTGTGAAAAGTGGAACTGGTCACTCTCCGTCCGATGTCACTCGTAAGTGTATTTTTTTTTAGAAGTTATTTCGACTAATTTACTTGTGTGTAGTTGAGAGCATACATTACATATTTTGCATTTTTATGTACGTACAAATGTTTATGTAATATTATGTTTTTTTTTACATTTTGCATAATAGGTACACATCACAAGATAATAGGAGTAAAATAAGTCGTCTCTCCCCCCCCGTCTCCTCAGAATCCATGGGAAAATCAATAAAACAATCGCTAAGCGTGAACCAGGCCTAGGAACAATGAATACAAATTGAAATCCTCTAACGTTGCGCATGGTCAAGTCTAAAACGAATTACAAATTTGAATCGTATTCCGTAGACATAAGTTCTATAATAAATTCATTTTATACACATAATTTCCACGTACCCCGCAATTAATATGAACATAAATCACAGGATAGCCACCATTATGTTCTATTGTAAAGGATAGAATTATGACGATCACAACTTGTGGGGCGAAGGTTCATTCACACGGTGATGTTAAAATGAAGCATTTTTGGCACGTGTTAAGGGCCTTTCATTATTTTTCCCATCAAACGAGCGCACGCATTTATTATGTCAATCTATTTTATTTTTTATTTTACAAAACATTTACACAATGGGGAATGGATGAAAATTTTAGAAATGCCTGATAATTTTTTTGGTGATAGGAATAACCTTCCTTAGCACCAGAAAAAAGTTTCAGATTGTTCAGCTGCCTCAATTTTTTTTGAAAAATATAAACAGTTTCCTCATTTACGTTTTGGGTCAAGAACGGTAAATAGACACTTTCCTTGATCTGTCTCATATTACAAAAAACTATCTTAAATATCTGTGGTAAACTGACACTGGTAATGACCAATATAGCTGCTGCAAGTGTCAATATCATTGCCAGTGTCAGTTTACCACACATATTTAATATATTTTTTTGTGATATGAGACTGATCGAGGAAGGTGCCGTAACTAACCCAAAACGTAAATGAGGAAACTGTTTATATTTTTCAAAAAAAATTGACGCAGCTGAAAAATCTGAAACTTTTTTCTGGTGCTAAGGAAGGTTATTCCTATCACCAAAAAAATAATCAGGCATTTCTAAAATTTTCATCCATTCCCAATTGATTATTCATGAACAGATATACCCACCCCACGGTTAAAATTGACAGTTGGTAATTTTAAAACGAAATTAGTAAACAATATACAAAAATACTAGCTTCTGCCCGCGACTCCGTCCGCGTGGAACTCGTTTATATCGTAGCTCCATACAAACTTTCGCCCCCATTTCGCACCCTTAAGAGATGATTCCCGGGATAAAAAGTATTCTATATGTTAATCCAGGCTAATACACTATTTGTATACCCAAAATGCATCTTAATCCGTTTAGCCGTTTTTGCATAATTGAGTAACAAACATCCAAAACATCTAAAAATCCAAACATTTAAACTTTCGCATTTATAATATTAGTAGGATTAGTAAAAAGTAGTAGGATTAGTAGGATTAAAAATACCCATTCATTCAGAAACCAATAAGGCGCTTTATAAACAACAGCGTTTTACATTGGTAGCTAAATAAGTACAAAGGAAGAAAATTTGAATACGGAATACAATGACACATCGAGAACTGGTGAATAATACGAGTCAAAGGTCTCGCCTCGTAATGCCTCTGTTTATAAAACAACGCTGTCGATTTTAATAACAAATTAGATAAGGGTCATACGAGTACCCAAACAGCAGACCTTGCACTACAGCGAGGCGTTTTATTTAACTACTGGTGAAGTTAACACCGCTATCAGTGTGTGCTTTGCCAAGCCGTATAGGGTTCAGTAAAGCCTTTGCAAGGAATTTGTCGCAAATTAACTAAAAACCAGAAAAAATCTACAAATTAAAACGGAAAACAAGACGGCAAAGATTGGAAAGTTTCAAAAGGTTCAAATCAACGCAAAAAAATATTGAGAACCGTTAGATTTGTATGAGTGGCAGAGGTATGTGATCCTAGAAACAGCATATTACCAAATTCAAGATGGTTTGATTTTTGTTTAAATAATGACCAAGTGGCGGAGTATTTTTATCCGAAGTAAATTGTGTCAGTAAAATATCAAGATTTCGCAAGTACCTAAATACCGTACAATTCGCCTACTTTGCCCGCTTTTTTCGGAAAAACACGAATATCATATTTTCTATACTAGGAAGGATACTGTTTTATGCTTAAGGAATCCTTCGTAGTCATACGCATGTCTATTCCACATATTTATCGATTTTGATCGTGGGTAAAGTTATCTGGACTTTTGCCAACATTGCCCATGTCGAATTATTGACGCAACATAGCTCTTATGATGTTGAGACAAGACTCAGTCCAAACTTTTGGGCAAACATCTTGGTCTTAACTACGAAAAGTCTTACACAATACCGATGGGCAATGTTACCTGGCAATTTTAACACTTTTTCCATACAAGTCCATACACCTCACATTTCACAATTTGCTGCAAGCTCCTGGCTGAAGTTAAAGACATGTATGACTCAAAGTAAAGTCATACGTGTAATCTAGTTTCTACTGAAAAGGTTGCCATAAATGTGACGGTTTTTGGGAAAAGGTCCCACTTTGTCGATATGGAGTTAAGATAAGTTCCTAATACTACAGATCATACGCTATCTTTTGGTGAAAGATTCATGTCTCTAGGTGCTATAGTTATTTTTTAAAAATTCTGCAAAGTTGCAGAAGTAAAAAAGCGACAATTGAGAAAACGTTGGTTAAAGTTTGGGATGGCAGAAAACACACTTCTACTTTGAAGTTATGGAGTGGTTGGTATTAAATGAATGGGCATACTTTAGGGATTTCAAATTAGTTAAAATCATGTATGTAACCTTAGTATTTTGAATGTTATGAAGGCTTGAACATAAAAACGGGACGAAAATATGTAAATCCTGAATATGGGTTTATTTCTATATTATATTATACGGCACGCAGATTTATCATTAAAGTTGTATTTATAAATGGTTTCCCATGCTAAAAAAGACAGAAATAATTCTGTGGATCCTTTTATTTAGTTATTATGTCAAAAAGTTAATAACAAATGATTTGAAGAGTGCCATGCATAAAAATTAAAATACACGTGTCTCTTAATATATAACATGAGATTACTTAAAAAACATACTTATCAAGCATAGAAAGTATGTAAAATATCAAATTATAAGTACTTTTTGTGTGTATAAAGTTTAGTGATTTTATATAGGGAGGGTCCCACTTTGTCGATTTACTAAACTTTAGTGCTTCTTCATTGAAAGTGTTTGTGTTTGGTATATTTTTCAGTTTTATGTATGAGATAATGGTTTGTTATTGTTAATCTAAGAGTCTTTGATACTAACGTCGTTTGTTTAAACTTATTTAACGTAATTGAACGAAATTTCTTTTCGACTCAAGTTCAGTGACCCACTTTGACGGTTTAGTGTATCATACGCAAAAAAATTACTACAAGTATAAAATCATAATTTATAAACATAGGTGTAATTTGCTGAACCAAAAACAGTATAATTACAAACCAAAAACCGGCCAAGTGCGTGTCGGACCACGCAAAACGAATGGCCGTGCCTATTAAAAAGGTCGTATCGTCATAGAAATCTTACAGCACTTACGTCCTTTTCTTTGAGGAAGGAAGTTTTTCAGCAATATCTCGAAAACCTCTGAACTGATCTTGTTCAAAACAATTTTCGGTGAATGAAATTAATAAGCCCTATGTCCATGAATTTTTCCATATTTTTAAACTACACCGTTCAAAAATTAGAGGGGGGGGGACAGAATTTTAGTGACTTTCGGGGCGATTATCTCCGACCCTATTCACTTAATCAAAATTGCTAAGAAACCTTATATTTATTTTGAAAGGCCTATCGATTGATGTGCCACACGGGGGGTCACAATGAAAAAAATGTTTTTGACTTTTAGTTTTATGTATGGAGTGCACCCCTAAAAAATTTTTTTTTGTCATTTTAATTACAAAAGTATGTAGCGGCTAACAAAATACACCTATCCTCAAAATTTTATTCAAATACATCTTATAGTTTCGAGTAAAATGCCTGTGACATACGGACAGACGGACAGACGGACATGACGAAACTATAAGGGTTCCGTTTTTGCCATTTTGGCTACGGAACCCTAAAAATGGTGTACGTATTGAACCTATGAGATGTAGCAAACGGATCGAACTCATCGCAACGTTTATATAAGTCGCCGCGCCGCCTCGTCGGCGACATCAAAGGCACCGCCGCCGCTAAGCGCTTTGTGTAGAGCCGACGTGGGTATGTACCTACGCCGGTCGGCTCGACGCGCAGCGCAAGCGACCGCTGAGGTTGGGTGTAGTAATGTGCATCAAGTAGCGTATGATCCACTAAACCGTCAAAGTGGGTCACTAAACTTGAGTCGAAAAGAAATTTCGTTCGATTACGTTAAAAAAGTTTAAACAAACGACGTTAGTATCAAAGACTCTTAGATTAACAATAACAAACCATTATCTCATACATAAAACTGAAAAATATACCAAACACAAACACTTTCAATGAAGAAACACTAAAGTTGAGTAAACCGACCAAGTGGGACTCTCCCTATATAAAATCACTAAACTTTATACACACAAAAAGTACTTATAATTTGTTATTTTACATACTTTCTATGCTTGATATGTATGTTTTTTAGTAAGCTCATGTTATATATTAAGAGACACGTGTATTTTAATTTTTATGCATGGCACTCTTCAAATCATTTGTTATTAACTTTTTGACATAATTACTAAATAAAATTATCCACAGAATTATTTCTGTCTTTTTTAGCATGGGAAACCATTTATAAATACAACTTTAATGATAAATCTGCGTGCCGTATAATATAATATAGAAATAAACCCATATTCAGGATTTACATATTTTTGTCCTGTTTTATGTTCAAGCCTCCATAACATTCAAAATACTAAGGTTACATACATGATTTTAACTAATTTGAAATCCGTAAAGTATGCCCATTCATTTAATACCAACCACTCCATAACTTCAAAGTAGAAGTGTGTTTTCTGCCATCCCAAACTTTAACCAACGTTTTCTCAATTGTCGCTTTTTCACTTCTGCAACTTTGCAGAATTTTTTAAAAATAACTATAGCACCTAGAGACATGAATCTTCCACCAAAAGATAGCGTATGGTCTGTAGTATTAGGAACTACTCTTAACTCTATATCGACGAAGTGGGACCTTTTCCCAAAAACCGTCACAAATATGATATCGACGATTTTTTCTGTATGCGACAAAGTGGGTCGCTGGGCACTAAACTTTGAGGCCCTAAAAAGGTGCTTAAAATGGAGATTTATGCGTCGTCATCAAAATCATAGGTTTATTACAGTCTGTTCTATCAGTTTTCATCGAAAGTTGATTTTCGGTAAGTTTTGCCATATTTCACTAAACTGCCCGTAACTCCGTAACTAGAATCGACAAAGTGGGCCCTTTTACTAAACACCGTCACAAATATGTTGTGTTTTCGTTCATTATCAGATTTGTTTCAAAATTGATTTTTGGGCAAAGTTCCCCCTGTTGGCAAAGTAGGCGTATTGTAGGTATCTGTAGATAAATCTAAGAGGTTCCGTAAATTTTGGGCTTATGATTTCAATAGAACATTAAGTATATTATTCATTTATTCATGCAAGATTACAAGGTCCTGTACAAATATATAGTAGGTACAGCATGGACCCTGTTAGGGTGTAGCAATCTTAATCTAAATATTAGGTCAATCTTTATTTATTATATTATTATTAACAAGGCGTTACATTTCAATTATTGGATACAAATTAACATATAACTAGAGAAAATAATTATTCGAATAACTCTGGCATGTCAGATTTTATAATAATAATTTGAATTATTTGATTTCATAAGTTTATACAGCTACATAGAATTGAATTTGTAATTTTTTTTTAAATCGTCAATAGAATTATAACATAAATTGCGGATTAATATCTATTTTATTGTCCTATCAGTCGGGGTGTAGTTTTCGCACCGCATGCGTGTGCAGAAGTAGTTAGAGGGGTAAACACGTAACGTTTCGAACGAGCGTTAGGACAATGCAACTGTCATTTTTAGGGTTCCGTAGCCAAAATGGCAAAAACGGAACCCTTATAGTTTCGTCATGTCCGTCTGTCCGTCTGTCCGTATGTCACAGGCATTTTACTCGAAAACTATAAGGTGTATTTGAATAAAATTTTTAAGGATAGGTGTATTTTGTTAGCCGCTACATAGTTTTGTAATTAAAATGACAAAAAAAAATTTTTAGGGGTGCACTCCATACATAAAACTAAAAGTAAAAAAAAAAAAATTTCATTGTGACCCGTGTGGCACATCAATCGATAGGCCTTTCAAAATAAATATAAGGTTTCTTAGCATTTTTTTTTTGATTAAGTGAATAGGGTCAGAGATAATCGCCCCGAAAGTCACTAAAATTCTGTCCCCCCCCCCCCCTCTAATTTTTGAACGGTGTATTTTAAAAATATTGAAAAATTCATTGTTTTGAACAAGATCGGTTCAGAGGTTTTCGAGATATTGCTGAAAAACTGCCTTTCTCAAAGAAAAGGACGTAAGTGCCGTAAAATTTCTGTGACGATAGGTACGACCTTTTTAATAGGCACGGAACCCTTCGTTTTGGTCCGACACGCACTTGGCCGGTTTTCCATACTAAAATTGACATTTAGATCTACCTGACGCGCGTACAATGCGTTACGTGATCGACTAGAAGGCCTTAAATTCCGCAGTTCCGTTCAATTGAGTCGGTTTTCTTGATAAATTCAACATGAAAATGTTATACATTTCTACGTCACCTTAATTTTTTAATACATGTTTGAAAATTACTATGCAGCCATCACAGTTATGGTAACTGTCATACCGAGCCCTTTTAATAAATCGAAGGGTCCAAGTCCAAGGCGTTCAAAACAACCAAGCTGGTGTTCACAACCTTCAACTCGCTCGAGCAGAACCAGTGTAAGTCTGAACGCGTACCTAGTTATTACGGGTCAAGATATATTAGGGGTGATTTGTGAGGTGAATCGAGGTTGTGAATGGACCAACTGGCGGGGCACGTAGGGCGCGACAATGCGGCTCGTGGTTTCCATTAATCATGTAATGTATTACAAATAGCTACCATACAGCGTAACAATGCTTTAGTTAAAATTGAAATTATTAATAGAAAAAAGGAAAGCATATGTTAAGTTTTGGGGATAGAATATCATTAGTAATGAAATTAAATTGATGAGCTATTAACTTACAAAATCTGGTTATTTCAACTTTTACGATTTATTACACGTCATTTTTACTAAACGGATTGTTATAGATAAGTATTCGTTTGTTAATATTCAGGTAGAATTTGCTTCAATAAATGTGTTCTACTTTTCTTCCCTCATATTTATTTCTCGGAATTAAAACCACGAAGTCTTTATTAATTACATTCTTGATTACAGACTATCTTGCTTTACGCCTCATTTGTTTGAAATATGAATTTTACGATCAAAGCACCCGAATTTGATACGCCGAAGTAAATCATTACGCAGAGATCATTACGTCCACGAAAGTAATTCTACGTCTTCACGAGTCATCGGAAGCAAGAAAGAGCCACGTTTTCTTCTTAATTTAAAACACCGTATTGTCTAGGAAAACCAATGGCTCATATGTCTTTGTTCATTATAGCAAGACAGTTTTATTATTCTATTTTTAAAACCATTTCTCGATTCGATTGCGATGCCGGAGAATGTATTTTGAGCCCCTTCGCTTTATGAAGCTCTCGACAATTTTACGATTTATTTGCAAGGAATCAATACAGACGTCTAGATTACTTTCATTGAATGGATATTTGTTCATTAACATCCTGTAATACTGCAAATGTCCTGATCAGCGGTTTTCATTGTGTTTGGTTTCACGTATATAACATAACATGCTGTCAATTTGTCTAATTTTATGAGACAGAATCATTAACTACAGGAAGTATAAATTTGTTGTACTTAGCAAGTTGTACAATACACTAGGCTACTAATTCCAGTAGCTTTAAGATACTGTTATAATTTATATTATAGAAGCTAGCGATCTGTCACAAC
The DNA here is from genome assembly GCA_932294315.1 of Epinotia nisella. Lineage (NCBI taxonomy): Eukaryota > Metazoa > Arthropoda > Insecta > Lepidoptera > Tortricidae > Epinotia > Epinotia nisella. The sequence goes on along the minus strand of OW028682.1, from coordinate 11,166,791 downwards.
TGGTACATAAATTATCGTAAACTGAATTCATGCCTGAACATACTGAAAACTTCATCAAAAATGATTCTGTACCTACTGTATTTATATTCAGTAATTTCTGTATGTTTCTCTAACATACAGATAGACACACCCGAAAAAAAATGCTTTACACATAATAAACTTACACATACATAGGTAAAGGTATTGCTAAGAAATTTACTTGGTTTTTCGAAATAAGTAGTGCAATCTCTTTATTTATTAGAAACATTTAGTGTGCCGTAAAAGCTATAAACATACAATTTCGACATACAAACAATTACTCGCGTAGAATGTCTATCGGTACATGGAGCCTATGAAACTTTCGATACGGCAGAAACACAAAGAAAATCAGTCATTATTTGAGAAGAAATAAGAATGGAAACAGCTGCAGAGATAAAGTTGCACGCAAAGTGCACGAACGTGGGTCAGCCGCGGCGAGGTCACTGAACGAAATGTCAGACAGCCGGATCCGTTTCACTGGGTATTTGAGCGTTATCAAACCTACTAATATAATAGATTTATTATTCTCAGGGCACGGGGGATTATTTTATCTAGGAGTATAGCTTCCCAGCTAGCAATTTTACGTCGTAATGACGTCATATTAAAGTTATTTCTGACGTAATGACGTCCTAAAAGCGAAGTACCTGCGACGTCGCAAATGACGTCGTGATGTCGCGACTTCTGACGTCATTTCCTGACGTCGCACAGACGTTATCTCAAGACGACATGTTACCGACGTCACTAGGACGTATCCTCAAGTCGTCAGGAAGCTGATTGTTCTCACGTAGCCAAGACGTCATTAAGACGGCCAAATTTGGACGTGGCCCAGGCTTCGTCGTCAGGACGATCCATCAAGACGTTACGAGGCTGATAGTTTCAGACGTAGCCAAGACGTCATTAGGACTGCCAAATTTGGACGTCTTGATTTGACGTCGTCAGGACGTGCCATTAAAACGTCACGATGCTCATAATTTGAGACGTAGCCAAGACGTCATTAGGACTACCAAATTTGTACGTCTTGATTTGACGTCGTCAGGACGTGCCATTAAAACGTCACGATGCTCATAATTTGAGACGTAGCCAAGACGTCAAACACTAACGTCTCCGAGACGGCCAAATTTCGACGTCGCGAAGACGTATTGTTATGTCGTCGGCAGTACGTGCCATCGAGACGTCACTTACACGTTACATACTTACGTCTTGAGACTGTCGTCGTCAAGACGTCACGAGGTATAGTAGTTTTGACGTAGCCAAGACGTCATATACTGTAACGTCTTGAGACGGTCAAATATGGACGTAGCTCAGACGTCTTGGCAGGTCTGCTTGTGACGTCCTGAGAACGTCTAATACCGACGTCGCGCTTATTACAACCAAAATAGAGCAGCTACACCAGCTCGAAATCAGAGCGAACACCTTTTCGAGCGCGTGAAAGGGATACGCACCGCAGTTTCGGTTCGCGTTCACTCCGCTTCCGCGCTGGTATGTGCTGTGCCAAACGGAGAACGATCGATATATTAGACAAGTTACTCAAAAAGTCACAAGTAATGACGGTTCAATCAAACATATCAAAATTTAGTACAAAAGTTATATTCATAAAATAGAGTGTCACAAGCATCGTTATTCAATAATCATAATGATCACATAATGGGAATGTTTCAAATTACAATACGACAATTACGACCTAGTCATATAGAATCAAACAGTGATTTAAATAGGTAAAAGTACAAAAGTTACATTCATAAAGTTGTGCTACAAACATCGTTATTCAATAATCATAATGGGAATGTTTCAAATTATACTCGTAATACTACAATTACGACCTTTTTCTACTCCTGTACTTTTATCTGTCATTTACATAGTCACGAACACTAATATAAAGACATACAAAATAAGTTTGCAGAAAAGTCTATACTCTATTCCCCATAACAGTACGGCACAACCGTGCTGTTATGTCGCCAAAACGATACGCTTAGCAGCCATACGCTTCTAAACCTATACATTAGGTACTACCAACTTAACAAACCACTGAATGTTTTTACTTTTTAGAAATTTTTGAACTAAAGGCATTGCTGCTAACTTATTCTTAATATGGCAGTACTGGCAAGTTGACATCAATTAAAAACAAAGTTAACCATAGACACCCATTTGTCTCATTTTCATGTAGTATCCTAGGTTCATGTTTTCATGTTTCCCGAATTCCTGGTTATTTTATAAATTGTTGTTTGAGTTTGCGGCCGTTGTGTTTGCTATAAAATAGTTGGTGTTTCTCAAAAGTAATAAAAATGGATGACGATGAAAATATTGCTTCTACACCAGAAGAAATACACCGGCAGCCCACAAGCAGTGACCGAAAATTTGTTGCCTACTAAATCTCGGCACCTATACGACAAAGTTTAAGAAAAATTTATTCTTTGTTTAATTTTGCATTTTAATCCATAGTAGCTAGTCGTAGAAAAAGTATTGTATGCAACGTTGTATAACTAAGTCAAAAAACGCTCGTGGCGTCTTTCTTTACAATGTTCGCCTTCGGCTCACATTGTAACCCACGCCACTCGCCTTTTTTGACCTCTCTTATACAACTGTTGCATAAAATACTATTATAAGCATCAATCAGTGACTGATCAAAGTTTAATACAAAAGAGGGGCAACTACATAAGTCGTTTAAACAGTCAATAGCAAGTATATATGCTTCATAAATCTAAGGCATGGCACGTGCTTCAAAAGGCATAATATAAACGACGACGGATCATTGAGTGTGGTCGACTGGTCGATAAGAAGCATGCGGCGAAAAGCACGCGCCAATTAAGGTTAAACAGTACCTACGTGGCTCCCTCATCGGTTTTTAATTAATTGCAACAAAGCTACAGAATATAAGTATAGTAACTTTTCAACGACAACCTATGCAAATACATTGTTTTAGGAGTTTTCACTTTCTCTATAAAGATTTTGTGGTACTTACGTATGTCGTTTTTTGTTAAAAGTGACCACTTTTTTTTAGAAATGACATACATAACTACCACACAATCTTTTCATAGAAAGTAAAAACTCCTAAAATACCGTATTAATGTATAGTTGTGGTTTAAAATTACCATAGTCATATCTTCTGTAGCTTTGTTGCAATTAATTAAAAACCGATGAGGGACCCACGTGAGGGTACTGTTTATCCTTAACTCCCAAAACGACCGTACGACTAATGTAAACGGATTAAGCATGCGGCCTGGAAAGCATGCGGTCTAGAAAACACGCGGGCCAGAACGACCCTCATGCACGTACTTTTGCAAACGACCAATGTAAATGCGCCTTTATATTCATTAAGTTGAGTACGACAAACATGTTTCAAATCAAAATACTACAATTACGACCTTCATAAGAATCTCAATAATACAGATAGGTAAAGTACAAAAGTTGTGCTACAGACATCTTCCAGGTCTATTTTGTAACGAACCTATTAGATCTATATATTTTGTGTGACTGTGTTTTCAATAAATAAAATAAAACAGTCTTAGTTGCATCCATTACGCGCATAGCACACAGGTAAGTCGCGGCAGAGGCGCGTCGGGGTCTCGATTGAAGAGTCGCGGCAGAGGCGTCGGGAAGCCCGTCGACAACATTCAGTATTGAGGGGTCTCTGTTGGCAAAAAAAACATTAAGTTAATTATGTATTATATTTTCACACCCACAACAACTCTACGAGTTATAATAACACAATGCACGTTTAGGCTGACTTGTCCAGTCCAGAGGCTTTGGCCTCTAGACCCCACTTTATCTACATCTAGATAAATACGCTTGAAAAGCTCGCGCTGCCGAACGCAGTGACGCGAGCGAACTCCCATCGCGCGTCGCCGCGGGCAGCCCCGGGTAGAACCGCCGACAAGACGCGCGTGGCCGCGAGGCCGCTCGCGTCACCGCGGCCACGGAACTCTGCGACTGCGGCCAACCGCGCGAGCTTTTCAAGCGATACTGGTCTTTATGTAGATGTAAATAAAGTGGGGTCTAGAGGCCGAGCCATGTCAAATAAATGTATGAAACTGTGAAACGTAACCCCGGGTTAGCGATTTATTCGTTTAACTCGGGACTGGGTAAGTCAGTCAGTAATACATTATAATTACAGTGTTCCACAAAAATGACTATTCACATTTCAGCAGTTAATCAGGTATGTCAGCCAGCCTGAACAATCTATTTTTTTATGTCAAAGGTTACCTTACCTGCACGGCTATCACAAGACGGCGCGCGAGCTCTCGATTTTTCTCGCACTATCCGTCTCTCTCTTATTAGAAAACTTAGAAAGAGAGTTATAGTGCGAGAAAAATCGAGAGAGCTCGCGCGCCGTCTTGTGATAGCCGTGCTGATCACTTTCTAAAATGCGATGCATTTTTATAAGCCGTACTCAAACCTAATCTTTAACAGGTTCATTATAATTTACTTACTTTCTGGTGTTGAAGGGGATTCTTGTCTATCTTTTGGCTGAGCTTGATGGGTATCTGCACAAAACAACATATTATTTTTGACATTACTTTGGAATTTCATACTTACCTACCTACAATTACATGTAAAAAAACCGGCCAAGTGCGTGTCGGACCTCGCAAAACGAAGCCTATTAAAAAGGTCGTATCGTCACAGAAATCTTACGGCACTTACGTCCTTTTCTATAGGGAAGGCAGTTTTTCAGCAATATCTCGAAAACCTTTGAACCAATCTTGTTCAAAATAATTTTCGGTGAAAGAATTTAATAAGCCCTATGTTCATGACGTTCAAAAATTAGAGGGGGGGGGGGGGGGGGACGACACACCATTTTAGTGCCTTTCGGGGAGATTATCTAGTAGTTTCGGAGATAAGGGGGAATGGTCAATATTCGACTTTTTTTCCTAAATTACTTGAAATCTGTATTTGCTAAAAATAAAAAGATCTGAGATGCTTGTTCAGAATTCATTAATTTACTTTACGCGTCCATCTTTGGGTTACCAATTAACATATGTTTACCAAATTTCAACTCAATCGGTCTAGTAGTTTCGGAGTAAATCGGCTGTGACAGACGGGCAGACTATATAACACCCCTCTTCTTGTGTCGGGGGTTAAAAACTTTAAGTTTGACAACAAAACAAACTTCTATAAAACAGTGTCAAGCAGTTAGGTACAGCTAGCTATATTGACCAAAATAAGTTTTTGTTAACTTTTTTTGCTGACTGTACTTTTTGTTGACTGTACTTGTACTGTCAGAAAGTACCCAAAACCACAAAAGAAATGAGCCAAAACTCAACCGTCTCAACACTTTTAATAATTTGGTATATTCCAGTATCTCCATCCCGGCTCTATCATCACATCAGCTTGATGGTACCTACCACAATATTACATTGTCACCGAGTTTAATTAAGTATGAAAAATTTGAGTGCAATCTAACACCAGGAAGTGGGTAAAATTTAATGCATAGCAAGATTTGTCCCACACTAACAAACAGGTCAAGTTAATTAAAAACTTGTAATAAATAGGTACTTTCCGTATTCTTTGTATATTATATTTGCAAAGGAACCATGGGACAAAACTACACTATAAAATTCAAACAGAGCTCTAATGAACTTGCTGAAAGTTCTTTGAATATGAGAATGCGGCAAATATGTTAATGAACTAAAAATAACAACAGATAATGGCTGTTATTGAAGTAAATCCTGACACTTTGCACAACAATGAAGTTGCTAAACTGAATATTGGTAATATAAACCTTAGGAAAAAATGCTATGCTTACTATTCTGACACATGCAACAAGTACAGCATTTTTTCACATTTTCAATATTCAGAAACTTCATACTTCATAACGGCCATTGACTATAAAGTAATAATAATACTCACCTTCATAGGTATCAACTAAGCATGCATTGCTAGTAGCTTGAAATTTTTCCAATGTGTTTAATGTCTTTTTCTTTCACTGTGGTGGTCTTATGTGATTGTCATCTTCGTCTTCATCGCTGCTAGTAAAATGTCTTTTTGCCCCTTTATGTTTCTGACTGGGCTCCGCTTCTGCTTCAGTCTGCAAGTCCGATGACTCCGCAGCCAGTTTTAGTTTTTTTTTGCTTTCTCTATATCATAAAAAAAAATACACACAATATGCAAAATAATAAATGAACACAACATGCATCCCTCAGTGAATTAAATCAAGGTTATTAGTAAAGGATGAAGTTGCATTAATAGGAACACCTGAAATTGTATGGTCAACCAATTTGACTAGTAAGCCACTTTGAACCTTTTGACAATGAATGTTGTAATGTGATGACATGCCATCATGCCTGCTAAAAGTAATTAATTAATTTATTGTGCAATTTATAGTGAAAAGGTTAAAATAGCCTACTAATCAAATTAGTTGACTGTACAGTCAGCATCATAAACATGTATACGTTCTATGACATTATTACTCAGACATAAGGTCGAAAAGTGTATACATGTTTATGATGCTGACTGTACGTTGCTGTGTTGTCAACAGTCATTATAAAATCTATGTATTTATGTGTCATACATATATATGTCGTCATCATCATCATCATCATCATCATCATCATCATATCAGCCAAAAGAAGTCCACTGCTGGACATAGGCCTCCCTCCTTGAAATTTTAATATTTGCATGCAAATACAAATTTGCCCCCCGAGGTTAGCACACCATAGCACAGAATAGATAATAGTACAAAACCATCCAGTTTCCAAGAAAAAGAAAGTCCAAGCAGTTTCTAAAATTATCCATCTTAGGTACCTAGTAGTCAATGCAAGAGACAATATATTTTATATGCTGCCAGCCCGTGACAAATGCAAGTCAATGCATGATATGGTTAACTTCATGGTTAGTAACTTCACAGTCAATTATCATTTACTTGGACACCAGAGATGTAAGTACAGAGACTATGCAAGGTAAAATTATCCCAAAAATGCTGGACACCCGTCTAATAGTTTCGTTAGGTACAAATAGGCAAACACAAGAGCTTAGTAAAAAATATATATATATACGTACCAGTCTCACAAAAAACTCTTTGCACGCTATATAGTTTCCATTTCCACTTCTCGTTTGGTGTCTGAGCATCAGCCAAAATCCTTTCAAAGGCTTTAGTCCCTTTGACCGGTGGCCAAAAAACTTCACACTTCCTTCGCGTAAACCACTGATTGTTTATTATGGACACGGTTCCGCCGTCTTTTTCACCGAATTGGATCACTGAGTACATGTTAGTTCTATTATATTATTATAATGAAATTAAGGAAAGCACAGCACAATCACGGACGCGTCGCACTCAGACCGGGCAAATGAAAAAGGAGGGAACCGGAGACATAATCAAATCAAAATGTCACAATTTCGTTCCGTTCCAACTTTTGATGTTTTAAAAATCACATTTTTAAGCTTGTCTTGATGTTATTCATTATAAACCTGTAATAAATTACTTTATAGTAACTTTGGAGTTACCTAAAAAGACGAAAATGTTTTTTTAAGTACTTAATAAATATTTTACAACACAAGATTGACAAATTGATATCAAGAAACGAAACGCATTATTTTTGAAGACGGATACTTAATAACGACTATGAAACGGTTCAAAATTTCTATGCATAAGTACGTACCGGCTATACAAAACCTTGTTATAATGTATTAGTAATTTGTCCTTAGTATTCGTTATGATGGTAGACTTCACTCATGGAATTATGTCGGTCAGATGGATTCCTATATCGTTCTTTACCTCTTCCTTCGGGACCAGATACGTCATATAACAGACGTCAACCGGAGGACAGATTTATAAGGGACAGACTGTAAAATGACGTCGCTAGGAGGTACCATTTATGACCTATACAGTAAGTACAGTATAGTAGGTACTAGTAGTACGTAAGTATGACGCAAAGACATAGGGGAAGGTGAGGTATAATGATCCCCTTAAGGGAAAAACTTAACTGTGGCTAAAGTTGAAAGCAAAATCGCAAGATTTCTATTGTTAGAGGTAGTGAATACTCAAGTTTGTAACTGCATACTTATTTTTTATTATATGTATGTAGTTTTTTTGTACAAGAGGTTTTGGTTAAAGTTTATTAAAGGATCATTTTATAAACACCTATGTACAAAATGATCCCTGGGGTAGGGGTAAAATAATCCCAGGGATCATTTTATACCATAAGTTAATAAATATCAGTGAAATAAAACACGCAGCTGTTTATTTTAATCATATGTATTGTTCATAACAATTTAAGTATATAAGCAAGTTACACAAAAATTTTCCAGTCTTCTAGTTTCATTAGAGATCTTTTTTTGTAATTATCTACTACTCAACCAACAAAACTAAACATTAAACATTACAACAAACTTTTAAAAGGTTTGCAAAATTAACAACATACCTAATCAAGGCAGGTAAACAAATAAACTCTTCTTCTAAATAAAAAAAAAACAAATTATACTCATAAAATATGATAGGATAAAATGAGGTACTAATGGGGTAAAATGATTCCTGGGATCATTTTAAACACACAGAAAGGGATCATTTCGCCCCAAACACCAAATTCCAAGATATCGATAAAAACATAACCTTCAAATACCGCGTGCGGAGATCGAACATTGCTTAAATATTAGCTAATATTAGCTAATTAATACCCGCAAATAAAACAACATTTCAATAAACACGAACATGTAAAAATTAATGAAAGTTCAAAAACAGACTTACCTTAGATCAGAGCCACACTTTTTGATTATGTTTTAATAAAATCACGCCAAGCGCTCGCACCACCATGACACTCGGAGAGGTAACAGGCAGGGCTGCGGGACACATGTTTCATGCGCATTTGGATAGATCGCACTTGTTGTCTCAGATTTACGGCGGGGGATCATTTGACCTCCAGGGATCGTATTACCTCACCTTCCCCTACTGCGGTTGCCATAAAAATTACGTGACTTATACCTCTTGCGTTTCACGAAGGTGCGTGGACTAATCAAATTTAGACTTTCTGGCTATAGGAATAAGAAAAATCCACGCACCTTCGTAAATTGCAAGAACTATAGTTAGAGTCCTGGGACGTGATCCGGACGTTGAACCTCGGACGTCAATTTGTGGTGGTTAAAGCTGACGCCGTGGTACTGCAGTTGGCAAAACTGAGATGTCAGCCAGGCAACGTCTATGAGATGTGAGGTGGACGTCGAACTTTGGGCGTCCATTGGGTGACTACAAATTGACGTCGTGGAGACGTACAGCAGCTGCTCTAAGACAGACGTCAGGCACTTCAAGTCTGTGTGACGTAAAAGCGACGAGAATATATGGACGTCACTTGGATAACTTTAGAATGACGTCGCAAAGACATACCGCGGTTGCCATAAAAATGACGTGACTTCGTCAGAGTCCTGGGACGTGATACGGACGTTGAACCTCGGACGTCAATTTGTGGTGGTTAAAGCTGACGCCGTGGTGACGCATAGCAGTTGGCAAAAGTGAGACGTCAGCCAGGCAACGTCTGTGAGACGTGAGGTGGACGTCGAACTTTGGGCGTCGATTGGGTGACTAAAAATTGACGTCGTGGAGCCGTATAGCAGCTGCTCTAAGACAGACGTCAGGCACTTCAAGTCAGTGTGACGTAAAAGCGACGAGAATATATTGGCGTCACTTGGATAACTTTAGAATGACGTCGCAAAGACATACTGCGGTTGCCATTATAAAGACGTGACTTAGTTAGAGTCCTGGGACGTGATACGGACGTTGAACCTCGGACGTCAATTTTATATGCCCTTCTATTATATGAGATACCTTCTATTAGAGGCAAATAACAAGTGCCTGAGCTACGATAGGAATAGGAAAAATCATTACATTAACTTATTTACAGAATAAAACAATAAAGGTGCATTGTTGCCAATTTATCAAACCAACCGTTGTATGAGAAAATAAGTAGGTATATTGCTGTTTCAGCAGTGAATTTATTTTTACATAAGTATTTGATTGGTACCTTTAATTTAACTATTGAACAAAAAAGAAAAAAAAACATTCGTTTAAAATTTTTATGTTACATCTAATATGATTTTGGTAAAATTTTACTATTTATTATGATATTTTGATGGTTTAGAATCCATAGAGAAATGCCAACTAATACATTTTAACATGTGTGAAATACCCAATTGTTCACTCAGGACACAAAAGTGCACGGACATATTTCAACCGTAATACTATAGCAATACGGTCGACATCTGTCCATGCAATTTTGTGCCCGACTGTACACTTGGTACTTATTTCAATAATAAATGTTGTACTTATTGAAGCTTTATTCGTTTCTTTCCTAAAACCAATTCACCCAGACAATTACACCCCAAAAACACGTCCTTTAGTCGTACAAAGACGGTGCTTAGTCGTTTACAAAGACGAATAATAAACTAGTATTCTATAATTTGGCGATTTGTTACGTTTAAAGCCCGTCACTGATTTGGCTATTATCAAACCGCGATTAAGTATAAATTGACGTCAATAAAACGTCCAGTTTGGGATGAATTTGGTACGTCCAGATACTGACCCTAAATAGACGTCAGTAAAACGTACACTTTGTGGCGAATATGGTACGTCCAGATACTGACCCTAAATAGGCGTCAGTAAAACGTCCACTTTATGGCGTATATGGTACGTCCAGATACTGACCCTAAATAGGCGTCAGTAAAACGTCCACTTTATGGCGAATATGGTACGGCCAGATACTGACCCTAAATAGGCGTCAGTAAAACGTCCACTTTGTGGCGAATATGGTACGTCCAGATACTGACCCTAAATTGACGTCAGTAAAACGTCCTCTTGGCGGTGTATATGGTACGTCCAGATACTGACCCTAAAAATACGTCAGTAAAACGTCCACTTGGTGGCTCATGTGGTACGTCCAGATACTGACCCTATATTGACGTCAATAAAACGTCCACTTTGGTATACATTTGGTACGTACAGATACTGACCCTAAATTGACGTCAGTAAAATGTCCTCTTGGCGGCGTATATGGTACGTCCAGATACTGACTCTAAATTGACATCAATAAAACGTCCGCTTGTGGCGAATATGGTACGTCCAGATACTGACCCTAAATTGACGTCAGTAAAACGTCCTCTTGGCGGTGTATATGGTACGTCCAGATACTGACTCTAAATTGACGTCAATAAAACGTCCGCTTGTGACGAATATGGTACGTCCAGATACTGACCCTAAATTGACGTCAGTAAAACGTCTTTTTTGTGGCGAATATGGTACGTCCATATACTGACCCTAAATTGACGTCAGTAAAATGTCCTCTTGGCGGCGTATATGGTACGTCCAGATACTGACTCTAAATTGACGTCAATAAAACGTCCGCTTGTGGCGAATATGGTAAGTCCAGATACTGACCCTAAATTGACGTCAGTAAAACGTCCTCTTGGCGGTGTATATGGTACGTCCAGATACTGACTCTAAATTGACGTCAATAAAACGTCCGCTTGTGACGAATATGGTACGTCCAGATACTGACCCTAAATTGACGTCAGTAAAACGTCCTCTTGGCGGTGTATATGGTACGTCCAGATACTGACTCTAAATTGACGTCAATAAAACGTCCGCTTGTGACGAATATGGTACGTCCAGATACTGACCCTAAATTGACGTCAATAAAACGTCTTTTTTGTGGCGAATATGGTACGTCCAGATACTGACCTTGAATTGACGTAATTACGACGTCCTGTTTAACGCCTGACCCTAAACTGACGTCACTTTAACGTCTGCTCTCGACGAATAATGACCGACCTTATTATGACCTATGAGTGACGTCCCTTATGCGTCGCTGACGTCAGTTTGCTACCTGGGTTGATTTTGACTAAATGGGAATTGAATTAATTACGATAGGCAGGTACCTAAGCGTTTAGAAATAAAGACACAAATGAGCGATATACATAGGTAGAACATTATTATCTAGACTATTGAGTAATCAATGAGACCGGACCGTACGTACACGCCCTTATTACGTAACATTAAATTAAAAGCTTGCATGAAATGTTTATTACGCGAAAACGCGTGCGTTCACACAATTCCGTGGTTTCATTGATTACCCATAAACAATCCAATCCTGTTGGACAACGTGCCAAAATTACAGACGTAGATACATTGCCCTATAAAGCTATCTTATGCGGTTACATTTGATTTGATTTCTACATAACAGTTTCAGTTCAAGGGTCGATCATTACAGCTGACAATTTCACATGATGCGTGAGTCTACGCTGACCCCACATCACTCGTGGACGACTATAATTTACATAATGATCCCGCAAATGACAGTGAAAGATGTCTATCTTGACGAATACGCGTCACTCCAAAGCCCTTCAGAAAGTTGCTTGGGAAAATTTCGTAATAACCCAGTTAGGATTTTAACTTCTATCAGTAAATACGTGACAAAATCGAGTACTTTGTTAACACAGCACTTAACGTAAATGTAAGTGTTTAATGTGCTATTGTGTAATGTAACCTATTTGTTGACCGAAAATGTCTACAATAGTGATATATGTGGCGTTACGTGGCTCTTCTATCTTACTTCTTTATTCTAGTAACGTTATATTGGTATTGCGCAACGTCCTACACAACTGATACAATTGTTCGTCATATTGTGTTCCTAGGCATTCAGCCTTCAAATGTTAGAGAGAGATTATTTCACTTTTATCTTTTCCCCTTAAGAAGCTTCGTTCAAGTTGCCGAAATTTCCGATCTATCGTTAATTTTAAATAATATCAATCATTGACAAAATAAAGTAGATTCGTAGAATCAACGAACAGAATGGGAATTTTAATGTTCTTTGGTGTTCAGAAATATTGCATTCAATACACAGCTTACTCAATTACGGTAGGTAGACATTTAAACGGCAAAGGAATAACCTTGCATTATTTCGATACTCAATGGCTATAGAGGTAGAAGCTAGTAGGCATTCTTTTGCAAAACCTAGAATATTAAGCTAAATATTTATACCCATTATTATAAGCCTGAGTAATATTGTTGAACAAGATAAGCAAAAATATTTTTACGGAGAACTCCCTTCACAGCGGAGCACATAAATTATATCTTGATTAAAGCCTCCGTCTCATTTTACCATTGTTTAATTGCGTATCTAATTAAGTGCGTAATGAAAGAATTAGGCGTAATGAGACGTGCCCAGATGAATATTATTAAAATTCTATCCAAATGCCGTAAACAAAACGAATGCCACATCAAACGCAAAACTCAGTGAAATCGAAACTTTGAGAATTGTATTTATGTAAGGAAGAGAGAGACAAATATGAACTGAAATATGACTCTTAATAGAGTCATATTTCAGTTCAGCTAATGCTTTAGAACTCACGAGCCTGTCTATTTTCAATTTTTTTTAATGACTCCACAAAAAATCCATATAATTAACGAACCTGCATACAAAATTTCACGAGAATCGCTTGAGAAATGCGATCTGTAGAGGACAACAGAAGGACACTGGACAGACAAACGATTTTCGGCCCAAGCTGAAGCATAGGTAGAACTTCGTTTGCTTCGCTCACTCGTTCGAAAATACACTCGCGGACAATGAATAGGTACGGGTCGGTAAATTACCGTCGTATTTCCTAAAATAGTGCATTGTGGATTTATTAAAAATCCTGTAGTGATCTTTATTTAATTTTACATCTAAACTGTAAAAATAAATGTTAAATAATTAACATTACCAGGTTTAAATCGGACTCGTCAAGACCTTGAAGAAAACAACGTTAACGGAGCGAAATATCGCAGAAATTGTCATTTTTGGATATCGATATTTTTATGATAGGATCCTGGAAATTGCTATTACATTAGGTTATACGAAGAGTAGTATATTATGTAAATAAAACTGTTATTTAATTTAGGTTGACCCGAATTTTTGACCGCGAGTGTAGCATGGACGCGTAAAGGCCCTCAAACTGGGACGTAAACGTTTGCCATCATATTTATCCTGTCGATGAACTGTAAGATGTAGGTAGAGAAATCGAAGTAGAGTAATTAGAATCAATACCGCTGATTTACTCTTGGCGAAATGAACATTCAGACGAGCTGCAGGAGTAGTTCTGAGCTTTATTAACTGACTGAGTTTGATGCAGACTCCCTACTAATCAAACTACCAACTATTGTTTGTCGTGAACATCAGTAACTAACTCAACTCTTTGTTAGTTGAGTTAATCATGAAATGATTCTACTCAATTGATAAATAGTGGTACAGTCATCGGCATTAATATCTGCCATAATAAAGCGGGCAACAATATCTGCAACAAAACATCTATAAAACATCCTAACGGCCCTAGAAACAGATTCGTGTCATATATTTATGCTTACTTTGTTGTAGCAGATATTGATGCTGGTGACTGTACAACACGGTTTTAATGAAATACCTTCACTATGTGTCAAATTGGCAATCGCGGAATGTTAAAATAGCGTGCCATATGTCCGCCGACATGGAACGCTCATTAAGCGAACAGCGAAACTAACATGTATATCGTGCCCCGCACTATTATCGTGCCCAAATCCAACACTGCACTGTAATCTAACACATTTGAACGCTTCAACAGTAATGTGTTTCGTTCTACTCGCCCGATTAAACTCTAATGAGTTTGTGCATTCGATCACTTGACATGAATTATTATTTTACATAGGTAACAGAAGTAATTTTTTATCTCTCATACTCTGAAAGTAGGCCATAGCCACAGTTTCACAAAATTGTATTGATTTTTGAAAAGTTGATAATTGGGTAAAGCCCGGTTTTCCTAGGCTAGCGGTGCCGTCATAATGACGGCACCGCTGACTATCCGTCTCTTTCTAATTAGAACACTTAGAAAGAGACGGATAGTCTACCTCGCCGTCGACGACACCGCTAGCCTACAGTAGAATCCACAGTTATTTCAGTAAACAAAAACAAACTTTTCGCAATATTATAACGTCACATTGTTTTACGTCCAGGAGCCGTAGCATGGTTGGCCTTGTCACGCGATAGGTGATAGGATAGAGCGTGCGTCACTGGCTGACACCGTTCGATAGAACGAGACGACGCTCTTTGACGAGTTTGAATTTATGTTAAAATTTATGAAATTTAGTTATACTTACTAGATATGTAGGTAAGGTACTGTGCGGTGTGCGGTGTGCGTAGAACATAGGAAGATATAATGTTTATATGTTTAGTTTCTTGTGTAATGTTTTTAACAACAATTTACATAGACATAGCAAGTTCCTACATGGTTCTCGTGAGATGATTCCAACTACTCTTTAATGTAAATTTCACCAGTAATGTCAGAATACTGCTTGTGCCGAATATACTAAGCCTTTTGGTCGTTAGTTGACTTTGCGAGGCTGCGCATAGAGTTATTTTGACATACTTATATTACATATTTAATATCAATTATATTTGGATAATGTCTTTTTCTTTCAATAACTCGTGAAAAGAGGTGTTTAGGTAAAAATTCAATTAAAATATATATTATTTTAAGTGATGTTACAACTTTTTTTACTTTTTATACTGACCATAATAAAATTGATGCATTTCACCTCAGAATCGTTGCAGGGTGGCATTTGGCAAATTAATTTTGTTATTTTAGAAAATGCAGACTACATTTGGGGCGGTCGATTACGTCCTTCCTAAAGTACAATGGTAGAGCAAAAAAAATGGTTAAGTACAATAATTACTTTAAAAATCTATGTCTTGATAAGTTTTTTATTATTTTAATAAACGATCAAGTTTGCTGACGATATTTAGGAGACCATTTTCAATTTTACTGGCAAATAGCGTTTTATGTACTTTGGAAAGAACAACTTAATTGGATGACGACGTACTTTGTAAAGGACATTGTGAAAATCTCCAAAGAACAACCAGGGATTGTTTTCTTTATTTTTCGAAACCATTTTAAGCCTTAACTAACATATTCTGAAACTTTGAGAAGGATATTCCAAAAAAATTACCTCTCGTTACTTAAAATTCGTATTCTAATGGATGTCACACTCTGTACCTATATAAAAACATTTAATATCAAATAATTGTTATTTTTCATACATAAACAATTAAAATTAGTGGGTTTGTGCGCTGTGGAATTCACGAATCTGTCTTTTTAGGGTTCCGTAGCCAAAATGGCAAAAACGGAACCCTTATAGTTTCGTCATGTCCGTCTGTCCGTCTGTCCGTCTGTCCGTCTGTCCGTCTGTCCGTATGTCACAGGCATTTTACTCGAAAACTATAAGGTGTATTTGAATAAAATTTTGAGAATAGGTGTATTTTGTTAGCCGCTACAAAGTTTTGTAATTAAAATGACTAAAAAAAAAATTTTTAGGGGTGCACTCCATACATAAAACTAAAAGTCAAAATTTTTTTTTTCATTGTGACCCCCCGTGTGGCACATCAATCGATAGGCCTTTCAAAATAAATATAAGGTTTCTTAACATTTTTTTTGATTAAGTGAATAGGGTCGGAGATAATCGCCCCGAAAGTCACTAAAATTCTGTCCCCCCCCTCTAATTTTTGAACGGTGTATTTTAAAAATATGGAAAAATTCATGGACATAGGGCTTAATAATTTCATTCACCGAAAATTGTTTTGAACAAGATCGGTTCAGAGGTTTTCGAGATATTGCTGAAAAACTGCCTTCCTCAAAGAAAAGGACGTAAGTGCCGTAAGATTTCTGTGACGATACGACCTTTTTAATAGGCACGGAACCCTTCGTTTTGCGTGGTCCGACACGCACTTGGCCGGTTTTTTATTATGTTTTCATTTCGAAAATGTGACTTGACAAAAAACTCTACTAATTAACGAAGCTGCTCACAAAATTTCACGAGAATCGGTTGAGAAATGCTACCTGTAGAGGAGAACAGACGGACACCGGACATCGTGACAGACACCGGACATACGAATGATTTTCGGCCCAAGCTTCGTTCGCTACGCTCGCTCCCTCGTTCGATTAGTTTTTTTTAATATAACCGCTTCAAAAGCGCGTCCAGGAAATGGTCCACACAAATATTATTAAAATCAGTTAACAGGTCCCGCCCGAATGATCCACTTACAAACACTTTTAAAATGGATTCTATGGAATCTGACTGATTTAGAAAATATAAAAGTTTTTAACTTTTATTTCATTTCCTCGTATTTGAAATGAAAAGTAGAGTTTTTAGCTCGGAGAAAGCCACCCATTTCAGCCTCGAACTATTAAAAATTAATAAAATAAATAAAAATAAATATCTCGTTGGAATTGGGTGACGTTCAACCCTCGATTAACAATCTACGCCCCATTATTTTTGCTTGTCATCGTCATTTAGGTTTTTTTAAATGATTCTTTAATAGAATAAATTGTAAATAACTTTTATGTTATTACTTGCACTTGAATGAGTTCATCGCAAATATTTAGCAATCTATTAACACTTTCTACTCGTGCCGATTGATTTCTGGTTTACCGGCCAAACACACAATAAACATCAATTACATTAGCGCAATTACGTCAAAAGAGTTCGTTTCTATAGAAATTCGATTAGAGTTGACAAATCGCGTAGTCAGCGAGAGCCTACATTCGTCAGCACTTTCACCTTGCCGACCGCAGGCGACACTTATCGCGCGGAGATACTACTTTTGTGTTGAAAAAGAAATCCAGGTGAAGTTTACCACACTTTTATAAAACTGGAAAAAATATCTTCATGAATTGGAGGCGACATACAATTACAGTATGTATTCTATGCTAGTTGTGGGATGGTAGTACCGTACAAAAATTAAATAATTGTCTTATCTACAAAGAAGGCTCAAAATCGAACTAGGTTTTTTTTTATATTTTACGTAAAAACCTTATTTATGTTTAGGTCACTTGTGTTTGTTAGAAAGGAATACATGGGCAGCGAGACGTATTTATCAGTAGTTTGGAATAAGTTGCTATCAAAAATGTAATTTTAGGTCCAAGCGCTTACCAAGTAAGAATTTTGCAAGGGCAAGTGCGCACTTGCCCTTGCAAAAGTGCTTGTATTGCCGACTACTTTTTTGTACACAGTCGTCAACTACTCGTTGAGACGGTCCTATGAGCTCATACACGGCGGGTTTATCTTATATTGTTTAAGAGTAACTATGGCCACCTCAGGTCCTCAGTCTCCATCATCAGGCAACTAGCTTTATGGGACCATGATTCCATGATATTGCATGTTCTTCTAACATACTTAGTGCACAAAATTTCGACTCGATTAGACGCCGGGAAGTTGGTCAAATATGACATCCAAGATTTGATCTAAACGAACTACCTATCATACATACTGGCACACTGCAAGTGAATGAGAGCTTAACTTTTCTTTCCTATGAAGAAAGTACAGTGAAAGAAAGCATCGGAGAGAGAATAGTAGTATTACGTATACGTAGGATCAAATTACAATAACTACGTTACCTACGTTGTAACGTGAATAGGAAGTTTCTAAACATCGGTATTACAGTTTAATGTATCTCATAAAATACATCATTTCTATTGTAGTCCCCACTAAATAAAATCTCAAGCAATTTGTAACAAACAATATCTACGCTAGGATTTCACAACGCACGACCGCAGCGACCAGTGTTCTATGCGTCAATTGCGCAATTTTAAGGTCATACAACTGAACCAACTAGTCATTGGCTTATGGTGCTAAATAGATATTAAACAAAAGTCAATATGTAACGATCTACCAAGGCCGAGCGAATTTGTAGGGTCAAAGAAAAAATTTAGCACGGAGATCACAGCGTTGTCAAATCATATTACTTGCCTGTTGTTTACCTTAATTTTAAGCTTTGTGGTCTTTAATAAAGCGTGCAATTGTAAGGTATTGTACTATTTTTGCCAACGTTTCCTCTATTTTGACCTTAAATTACCTAAAAATTTTAAGTTGATAATTATAAGGTTGAGAGCTGAATCTCGTGTATAAAAGTAAGAAATAGTTAACTTATTTTAGGGCAAATGTTTCGTATTTGTAGGTGCTGATAGACGTACAATGCGCTCGCAAATTGGATTGCACCATCCTCGGCCGAAGTAGCCGTAATTGGCCGCTCGTCTCTCGTCTTGCACGGCCAAGAGTCCAGCCCAATCTCGAGTAGGTACTGTCTCATTGAATGAATAGAAGACAAAGTGTATATTTTTCTTTTTCAGCTTCAGTACCTAATGTTAAACATCTGATAAATATAGTATGGAAAACATGTGTTTTGTATACAGAAGTATATAAAACACCGACTTTCACTAATACTTAGTTAGACAATGGCGCCCACAGTTTAACGTCCATTTAATTAAATAATGTTAGACAAACTTTTAACATGTGTCAGAAGTTAAATGCACTATATGTCGGAAGTAATTCAAAGTAACGGTAAAGTCAATCCACTTTCGTTTACTTACTTTAGTTTCCAATACAGATTTTTTCTAGCGAGTTTGGCGCAAGGCCCGCGCCATTAGGATGTTGGCGACGCGCCAGAATCGCGCGAGGTGTATGTTTATTTGTAAGCTTAACATTCAAGGAAGTGTGGGATCTTGGAATAGAATTCCGTTTTAGTATGGAATGATCACTCAGAGTATGGGATTTTATATACCAGTCAGGCCATTGAATGTGAGAAAATTATGCACGAAAAATACGCCGGCTCTTTTTAACGGCTCATCAGGCAAATGGAAGCGAGTGAAACTTTGTATTTTATGATCAAAATAAGTTGGGTTGGTTAAAATGGCTGCAGCCTTTGGCCTATAAAAGTAAATTTGTATTCGTATTAATACTTACGTGTACACAAATACAGACTTTTGATCACACAGACAGAGGTATGGATTTGTTTGCAGATCATCGATCAGAAATATGAACTGTGTAACAGTTTGCTATAATGTTAAAGCTGACATTTTAACCAACTACCTATTGAACGACTTATAAAGTTCAGTGTCAACTGTCTGATCATAAATTAAGATTTAGTATCTTTAACTAGGTGATGTAAGTTTACTTCGGACATTGACTTTCCAGTTTAACATTGCGCCAGCAGAAAATAACTTGCTACCAGTTATTTTAGCAGCGATCTAGTATAGGTATGACGATCGTTCGCGGATGCGCGTACGCTGCCCCACTTCACAGGCACTCGTGGTATTGACCGACAAACGTTTGGAGGACACTGTTTTCTCAATCTGGCGAAATTCGTGCGCCAATTTAAATAACTTTGTTGTTGCCTTTGCGGTTGTGTCGTTTGCCAGTAATGTTGGTTTTTAGCGCATGTTTGATTATAGGTAACTATACGGAGGAGATGGTGCTGACATGCCAGGGTCGCCAGCAGTGGCGGATCAAGGATTTAGGTTTGGGGGAGCTTCAATCTTTAGGGGGGGAGCTTGACCCTACTAAGATTGGACTTAAGCTGAATGTAAGATTTTTTCCGGTAGGACTCTGGTGGTTTTGGGGGTAGATCCGCTACTGGTGGTCAGGGTTGAATATTAAACAGACATTTTCAGAGAATGTGTTTTGTTTTCTAATACACGTACAATATTTCGTACTAATACAATAACAATACGTACAATGTTTTGAATCTGGAGGAACATAATTTTGACTCAATATTTATAGGTATGTATGTAAGGTTCCTTTCATCAACCTACTAAGTACTTTCCAATGGTAAGATAGGTTTTCATTAGGATTTCAATTCCAATGGCAAACAATAATTAGATTTTAGCTATTAAAATTTAATTAGACAACATTTTGATCTCAAAGTTCTTTGAACGGCGACAAAATGTTTGGCTAGCATTTAAAGCCAAGTTAAATTACTTTTATTATAAAACTTCTGAAATGAAAGGGGCAGTTTTAGGAGGTCGCTCGCTTCGTTTAAAGTAGGTATTAAGGTACACCGCTGGATAGAATACGCATGTGAATCGTGATTTAGTAGGGCACAATGCAATGTAGCATGCATGACACGAGTTACCTACCTGCAAACATTCCTGGGTAATTTTCACGTAGCGTTTTTTAAACGCTCAGCGGTATTGTGATTGTTAAGTAAATATTTAAATCACTAAAAATTATATGATGCTAAGTATCGAAGATATATTCTGATGTTGTAAGATTAAACTCAGTTAGCTGCTGAACACCATAGTTTATATGGGGGGGTGGTAAGTACAGCGTTTGAAACGCCCGTTTTTTTTTTTTGAGAATCACCCGACTACTAGACTGAGATGTCTTGATCCCGGAAATACGATATAAACATGTCTCATGATTAGGTTGTTTTAAGTATCATACATATCATATACGAATGAACCTCCAGGTCTTTATGCTTTATGTTTATTGGCACTCTATGTGTACCACATATATATTTGTTTATGTGACTGTTTGTGTTCTAAATTAACTAAAAAAAACCGGACAAGTGCGAGTTCAACTCGCGTGGTGAGGGTTCCGTATATAATACACAAACATATTGAGAATTTTCCAGTTACTTTGAATATTCTAACTTCTTATAGGTTTTCCTGTAATCTTTAGGCAAGGAACTATTTTCTATATTTTTTTCAGAATTTTAAGCCTAGTAGTTTCGGAGATAAATGGTCAATTTTCGTCTTTTCCTAAATAACTTCATATCTGTTTTTGCTAACATTATAAACAAAAATATCTCAGATGCTTACAACATCCCCTTTCATTTGACATGTCACACAATACAGTATGCGAAACTTTTTTTTTCCAATTTACCTCCCAATAGTGGCCCCCTTGTTCAGAATTCATTAATTTACTTTACGCGTACATCTATATCATACCAAATTTCAACTCAATCAGTCCAGTAGTTTCGGAGCAAATCGGCTGTGACAGACGGACAGACAGACGCACGAGTGATCCTATAAGGGTCCCGATTTTTTTCTTTTTGAGGTACGGAACCCTAAAAACGAGTTGCACGCGGACGGGGCGAGTATTTAAATGATTAAATGTAATGAATATTTCGTTCTAAAACATAACTGACTAAACTGACGCTTGTAAATAGTAGTATTAATATATTTTTACAATATAAAAAATTTAATAATAATAATATATAATGTAATGTAATGATCTTATTAATGTAATCTACAAATTAATGTGCAAGTGTAAACAATGACCTGTAATATTTTATTATCAATAAATGATGTCTATATCTGTCTATACACACATAACAGTATTGCAACTTTCACTAAACATTCATGAAGTCTCACCCGCTTATTTCGTAAAAGTTTAATACTTCTAATCCCAACCTACAGGCTCGGCTGTCGGCTCAGCCTACATGCCGCAACTTTCCACCATGTGCTCGCCTGTCAAACCAGTTTCTCGGCACAAACTACTCCTACACTTACATTTACATTAACCTATTACTATACGTACACTCACCTTATCACTTTAAAACTATCACGTATTAATTGATTAAAATTAGTGGTTAATTGTTTTGTAACGTTTGATTCTAGATAATAGACTTGCAAGTGTTGTTACTCCTTAGTAAAATGATGAAACACTTTTTTTGTGTATGTTTACGAGTCGTTCCTTTGTGTTTGTTTACTTCGGTAAATAATATGTTGCTAAGTTTAAGAACGAACACGCAAGCTAAATCCGTCTGGCAGGTGGCATGATGTTACATAATGCACAATACAATAATGCGAAACTAATCAACGCATGTGTAACAAACGTTCAGTGCTGTATTTTAGCATAGCAACTATAGTCGCTTTTTAAAAACAAAAGAGCATCTAACCGTCGACAAGTTTACATACATTTTAGACGCAATAGTGGCGACTAAAGATTGAATTTAATACGAACTTCATTTTGGACTTATTGCCTGATACATTTAAGGATGTTAATCGGGAGCACGCCAACAAAAGACTTCAACGAACGTGCGCTACGTAAAACACGCGAAGACGATCGCTACGCTACGGTTACGAGAGGATTTATGTTGTATTCATGCGTCGTATGTACTATGTACCTTACCTATCTCGATCTTTGTTCCGGCTTTGTGTAGATGCGAGTCCGCCTTTCTCCAAAGCCGTAACTTCAACCTGACCGACTAATGAGCATCTTGGTCCACAATCGTGTGTCAACGCTATAAACACGTATTATTTGTTGATGTAGTGATGTGATTACACGAAGATCAGGGAAAATAAGTTGCAACACGACAATAGGCCCATGTCTATAACTATAATTAGACTTGTTGCGGACATATTCGTTTATGACTTCAGTGCAATACTTAAAAGCATCCTTGAACTTTATTTCGGCATCAGGTGCCAAGCCAAAGTAAGTAGATGGCGATTCTTGTTAAACTGAATTGTTTCAACATTGTAATATAACGCCTAACTAAGCTAGCAAGTTAGGTACCTGAGTGGGATGGGCTGGAAGGGGAACCTATGCGCAGGAGGGTGCGGCGCGATGATCGGCGCGGGCGGCACCGGCAGCGGCAGCGGGTGCGTCGGCGGCGGCGGCAGCGGCGGCGGCGGTAGCGTGCTGTACGGCGGCGGAGGAACACTCTCCAGCAGCTCGGGCACCCGCGGCGCCCGCGCGCGTCTCGTGCGCCGCCGCCGGGCCGGCTCCTCCGTCTGACACTCCGCGGTAGCAACACTCCGCTCCCGTTCCGTCTGCACCGCACTGTTTACATTACAACTGACAGGCGCATCCTGCACTTGCACTATCACACTTGACACGTTCCGATCTTCGGCCGGGACTCGTACCGAGACCGCCTCGGCCGGGACGGGCAGCCGCATCTCGTGGCGGGGAATCGAGCGTGGCGCGCGCGCATGACGACCGCCGCTCGGCGACTGAGCGCCCCCTCTCTCGGCCAGGGCTCCGTCGGTGCGGGAGCGCGCGAGGGGCGGCGAGCGGCACTCGTACGGCTGCCATAGCAGCGAGGAGAGCGCCTCGGCGGCGGACAGCGGCGGCCCGGACTGGGCGGTCAGCGCCAGCGCGCCACTGCTCATCCCGCCATCATCCGGGCCCGCGCCCGCGCCGATACGCGCCACCCGGACCCGCCACCGCTACTATACCTGCAAATAACAGAAAACAACATGCCTTAGTATATACAATGAAAATACAGTGGATTTCGCTAATAACGTCGATGAAGGGCCCACTGGGACACAGTCGTTAACACCAAAAGTCGTTGGAAGCACAGGTAGAATGATTAGTCTTTCCTTTTAGTACAAGACAACTCATAGATACATTTTGGCTTCTTTAAACATTGTACAGTCACGGACTTTAATCGTTGAGCCATTTAGAGCTCACCTTTTACTGGATATTCATAGCTTGACTATTAAAAACCAAAATTAGTTGACACCTAAATGGCTCAACGATTAAAGTCCGTGACTGTACCACATTAGAAGTGCATTCGCCATAATCTGGACGAGTTGATTTGCGATTTTCCATAACTTTTAAGGGCTCATAATTACGGCTTTTCCACATCGTTGATATGAATTTATCACAGAACATACAGAATAACTGAAAAAAAAACTTACTTTTAAAACGCTCACCACACCGAGCTATCATGGCACCCACTCGGGTCGCAACATCCCCTAGGGATTTCTAGTAATTTGTTTTAAGTGGTACCTACCTTAAAAACAGTACCCAAAATTGGTGGATCTTCCGGAGACGCTATAGACATGAAATTTCATACAAATTATGTTTTTAACATAATTTCGATATAACATCAGTACACCCAAAAATTCGGTACAACCAAGGTCGTAATAAATGAAATCCACTGTATTACTTTAAACCATACCTCTAATTTTGTATTCTCTATTGGTATTTAACTATTCTAGGGTCTATTTAACTATTGGTATAAAATTAGTTTGCGCGCGCGCAGTATACCTGCGTTATACCTTCGTCAATTTAAGATGGGTCGTGGCTTAGAGGGGTAATCACGTAACGTTTTAAACGCGCGTTAGGTAGATCCAACTGTCATTTTTCCACATAAAAAGTGACGTTTAGATCTACCTGACGTGCGTACAATGCGTTACGTGATCGACCCGTGGAGGTACTTTGCGAGATTCAACAGTGGTATCTATGCCTGTCATGACATGCTTGTCACATTGACTGTATAGGTAGGTATAAAAGAAAATAGACTAAGGTTAACTTTACGCTCGTGGAAGCGTAATATTATATCAATATCGAGCTTAGTCAAATAGTCATGACCTATAAAAACCTGTTTTAAAATGATTTATTTCGAAACTGATAGATTTAATTATCCTATGTCCGACCCTTAACACTCAGCTAGCAACCGTGGAGATATTTTCGATTGTCGCTGACAGCAAGTGAACGACAAACACATTTGGCTGCGCGGCGCGGTACAAATAAATCAATCGGCGCAGCAATTGGAGACGACGAGAGGACGGAGACGTGTTTTATCGTCAGTCTATAAAGAAAGCGAAGACAACCTTCCTCTATGCTGTGGTGACTTATAAATCACAAAGAATAGTACTGTTTAAAATAAACTGAGTTCAACTGACCGGAGTGGTTGATGATTAGAAACCTATTAGGTCTAGTCATTTAGAAAAAAATAAAATAAAGGGATCCAAAATGAACCCGACATGAGTCAACAATGCTTCTTCTTTATTCAAACGTCAGCAAGCCCTTATTTTTACTGAACAGAACTTAATCACATTTTTCTCTCGATCAAGAATGTTGCATCACGTCCGAAACGTCCATATAAATTACACGATTAAGTCCCGTTTAGTAAAAACAAATATTTTAGTATAGCCTGGTTCGGACTAAGTTGGTAACTGACATGGTGCAAGTATTTTACCTACGTACTTAAAATCGTTCAACTATGTAGGTAACCAAAAAGTGTTCGCAATGCACTGGAGTCGAGCACGAGTTACAATTGAGTAAGCAATGTTTTAAAATGGACAAAGTTAATGCGGTGTTTCTCTTGCTGGACCAACCACAATATATATAAAAAATAGGCTGTGCTATAGAAAGCTTCGAGAGCAAAGTATCCGGAATGTATGTTTTAGCAAATGTAAACGTCAGTTTTAGCCTCTGAAATTTTACCGGCGTAAAAAAACTCAACATGTATTCTAATTAGCCAAACGAAAACTGCAGTACAATCTGCTATAAAATTCTCTCAAGTGTGTATTACTCAAACATTCTTCAACTTTATTTTCGGTTTGTTGCAAAAATACTTATGTTGTAATACATAATTACCTAACATTGATTTAAAAATTACATGAAATAGCATACTGAAAGAGTAAGTATAAACTAGGGCAGAGTAACATTTCCCGCACCGGTTTCCTATTAAGTACAGCCATTGTAAACAGATTTTAAATTATAATTACTTCCAAAGTGTTATGCTACGATGATGGCATCATTTCAGTGCATAATATTGTACATAATGTGTTACGTGTAAATATCCGCACACGGATCAGAACATTTCCGCATCGCTGTTATATCACACCTCCGACCAAGGACTTTCTAACTCATATGTGTTTTGTTTACGCATCACTTAAATAAGAGTACCTAACCTACATTATGACCTACCAGCTCATCTAGTTTTTGCCTGTCAGTTATATTTAATGCTATTAGAAAACACAAAGTGCGGTTGGTAATTTATAGAATAAAAGTTTAGGGTATTTTGTTTTATACATATATATATTTTTTTGGTTAGATTCAATTACTGAAGGGACTGTAGATGCCGTCTATGCAACAGCACTGTAGCTGGCTGGACAGCACTACTTGGATTTCAAATCAAGGTGTCTGGAAGCCCATAAATAGAATTTTTTAGTTTAAATTTTATTTTTAATATTTTTATGTATCTTGTTAAAATGTTACTATTCGTTGACCACAATAAATAAACACCAATTATGTATTTTCAAGTAATTTAGAAACTGAGATATCGGTAATATACTTATCTAGTTGAATTCCCTGATCCCAAATATGTATATGTGTACCTACCAAGTTTGTGATTTTAAGTTAAGTTTAAATTTAGAACTCGAGGTATTAATAATTAACTATAATTCAAAATGGCCGCAATAAAATTAAAAATGGCCGGTGGAGGAGTTGGTTCCTATCAAAAACTTAAAGCTATGGTCCTAACAAATACCTGAAAAAAAATTGGTGCTTTTGTCCAGCGTGTCCACATTTACGACAGTTTGTTCGAGCACTCTGCCCTACGTTTAGTAATAAATTAATATCATTTGCCTTACTCCGGTATGAGTCGGTAAATACAAGGATAAAACGTTGGTATACCAATGTCATTAAGTACAACTTTATAAATTTACGTAAACAAGGATGTTGAACCATAATTTCCTTAACATAATGACTACTTGTGTAAGGTACGACCTAACCGAATTCTAAATGATATTTACATTACATACATATTCCACATGTTTTATGTACGTCATGTAACTCTTTCATAACCTATGAAATTATTCACCAACCGCATTTTGATGCGATAAGACACTACATAAATAATACGCCAATTGCGAAAAGAGAGGCCTATACCTTCCTATGTGTACAACTACAACACAACTGGGCAACTCCTCTGTCCCCCGTGCAATAGAGTTTTTAAAAGTAAGTTTGGCCTAGCCAGCCACATCAGAGCTCACAATAGGGCAAATCCGTAATTGCTAGGGTCGCCGTCATCGAAATCGATCAGAAGGACTATATACCTACCGGGTGGAAAAATCGAATGCAACATGGATGGCAATAACTACCTTAAATATTGTAAATAGCACATTCTGTGTAAAGGAAACATTCCTTTGTTTTTAAAAACAATAAATTCTGCATTTAAGGATTTATGAAAAATTTCTTGCCTCAGTCGGGACTCGAACCGGTTTAGTAAGTTTATTAAATTAATATTGTTTTATTTTGTGTGTTTTAATTTTTAGTTTTCAATTTTCATGGCCTTCCGTTATTCTGATTGTATTTGTTATTTAGAGAAAAATAAACCTTATCAGTTACCCTTTCAATCTGCATCATAAAATAGAGCACGTTATTTTTTGTCACATTTGACCGGTTCGAGTCCCGCCCGACTGAGGCAAGTGATTTTTCATAAATCCTTAAATGCAGAATTTATTGTTTTTAATAACAAAGGAATGTTTCCTTTACACAGAATGTGCTATTTATAATATTTAAGGTAGTTGCCATCCATGTTGCATTCGATTTTTCCACCCTGTATGTATATATATATATATTTATATATATATATATAAATATAATGATTTGGGTCTATTATACATTTATACATCATGTTTGAATGCGATTTCCATATCAAGCGAGTCCGTTAGATTTATACGGAGATGCTGGCAGTGTTTAAGTAGCTGTCTTTAAAGCTGAACGGTTCTGTGCTTTCTTTCATTATGTAACTCTTGAACGCTTCGAGTCTAACGTCCGCTCAAGCTGTTCTAGATCTTTTTATGCAGTTCGTTCGAATAAGTCAGAATCAGAACGAAAAGTGTGTCTTTATCATGCACTCTGCCTGACCTTGTTTGTTCGTTATCAAACCATAACTCATTGCATTTCTATATGATTGTTCTTATACAATATAACAAGGGAAAAGTTTTTCGATTTATTTCATTAGTTAAGTGTAATTTGGTTTGCCTACCAAATAAGACAAAAGTTATTTTATAAAGTTAAAGATACTAATTGATATTCATTGAGAGCCAAAATGGTCTTCAACTTGTTTAAAGTACAAAAGATGTTTCCAATAACCGTCAATTACTTCATAAGATCACGGTTAGATCTAGAGATTTCCCTGGCAGCATGACCAATAGGCCAGTCGTATTTGACCAGTCAAATCGCTTAAATCGCAAGCTAACGGCTAGTTGTAATTTTTTAATATGTTGTTAGGACCACTACCGTACCGTATATCCAAGTTTGCAGCTTCGAAATACCTGTGCTAACTTTGCAGCACTCGAAAAACCACCAAATGCTCGTACTTTTTTGGTATTGTCAATATAAGTTCTAAACTATGCGGTTTTTAAAATAAATCTACCGATACGTTTTTAATTATACTAAAACTGTTACAATTTGAGACCAGAGCCAGCTCTGTAGCTAGGTGCAATACTTACCGAGATACACAGCTCTACAAAAATTGGTTGTAAGGCCAATTTTAAATCATTATAAATCCCAAACAGTTATTTTAACTAAAAAAATATTGAAGAAACCTAATAATGATTTTGAAATACCTATATTACCTATTCAACGATACCCAACATGACACAGTTCGTCGACTCAATTTTTTTTCTTTTTTAGTGTTCCGTACCCAAAAAGTAGGGTAAAAACGGGACCCTATTACTAAGACTCCACTGTCCGTCCGTTTGTCACCAGGCTGTAGGTATCTCATGAACTGTGATAGTTAGATTTATAGATGATGTATTTCTGTTGCCGTTATAGCAACAAACCCACTAAAAAACAGATTAAGTTAAATAAAAAACGTGATTTTTTTTGCTCGTTTTTATAGATAATGGTACGGAACCCTTCGTGCGCGAGTCCGACTCGCCCTTGACTGGTTTTTACAATATGTAATCTGGTGTTATGTCTTCAGTGACACTCGCAAGATTAAAACGAATTGATTGATGTTTGATTCATTAAAATTGACCCATGCGTTTGATCTCTAGAATGCCAGAAAGGAACAAACATACATACACTTCACATATATACATAGATATATGCATAACTCATTGCCCTCCTTTGCGTCGCGCAGTTGGGTAATTTTTGAGTAAACGACCTACAGAGATTTGTACAAAGGCGAACTTATCCCTTTAAGGGATTTCTTCTAGCTAACCTTAGCACAGGTCTTTCGAAGCTACAAACTTGGATATACGGTACCCGGAGTG
Organism: Epinotia nisella; assembly: GCA_932294315.1. Classification (NCBI taxonomy): domain Eukaryota; kingdom Metazoa; phylum Arthropoda; class Insecta; order Lepidoptera; family Tortricidae; genus Epinotia; species Epinotia nisella. The sequence continues at coordinate 11,137,052 of OW028682.1, read as the reverse complement.
GTTCCTAACAACGTATAAAAAAATCAGAACTAGCCGTTAGATTGCAATTTAAATGTAGGCTTGCCCTAGTTTTTTAACATCAATGTAGTCGAAAAATATAAATATACCTATCACCAACGTAGCTGACACGTTTCCTTCCTTAGGTTTCATAGATACGTGTGTTGTCTTCTGTGTTCAGAATCATCCTCAAAGTTGCACACGTACCCAAATTTTGGTCTTTAATTTTATTTGTCGAGTAAGCATTTACATGCAATTTGTCCCTTTTGAATGCAATTTCGTCTCCGACTTTCTAGTTGCTCGCTTGGCATCCTAATGGTCATTTGCCTAAGCTGAAATCAATCACACAGCTAAATGGCTTCTTTGCGCTACGCTTGGGATCTGTCACACTCCACCGCCGGAGTCCTGGCCATTTTGCATAAATAATCCTCCGTTTCTTTAATCCTTTTCGAGCAAAATCTCTTAGAATAGAGATTTACTCAAACCAAACTTAATATTATACTGACGGTGGATAAGTAAGACTTAGACAACGCGGGACGCTTGAATTTTTAATATCGTCAAGTGACAAACGAATTTTTAAACTCCTTGAGTCTGTGTTTACCTTCTACGTCTGAGGTAATCCTTTACCACGAGACTCTGGAATAATAAATCTGCTCAGTAGGTAACTGAATATAATAATTACGACTTGCTCAGTTAAATTATTAAATTTATGGAAAACCGGCCATATTCGAATTCATATAGAAGTTACATGCGAAGGGTTCTGTACCTACCATCGTACAATTGAGGTAAATCCGCCGAGAAACACAATGTCTATTATAAGGAAATCTATTTTATTTTTTAATAATTGTTGTTGTAGGGGTCAAAGTGGAAATTCCAATGTTATGTATAAAATGGATATTCTGGTTGGACATAGATATGTTTTACCCCGAGGGTTTGCCTGCGTTCTTTGCTATACGCGGGCGAAGCCGCGCGTACAGCTAGTTATATTCCAGTATCTACACAAAACAACACCTACAAATAGAACAAACTTTTTCCTATCGCAATGTACAGTCGACGCCAAAAATACGTTTACACTTTTGCACCTTATTCCATTGCAATAAGGCGAATAGTGTAAACGTAGTTTTGGCGTCGACCGTACCTAGTTAAACTTACCTCCCTAATGTTTTAATGATTAATGATTCAGCATGATCTCTTGTGTTCTCCTCATCAACATGCGTTTGTTAAACAGGTACGTCCAAATAGCGTCTAATTGGGTACATTATTTAGTATTCAGTATCAGATTATGGCATTATCATTATGTGGCGGCGCGGGAGTGGCGCCTGCGCCTCGGCCTTGGAGAAAGTGCTGCCGGTGCAGTTTCTCCGCCGACTTAGATACTGTGGATCACCTGCGGGCCTAAGATAGTTTGCCATTTTATCGCTGTTGATAAGACATCCGTCACGTTCTGACAAGTATGCGAGTGCGAGAGTGACGGATGTCATATCCACAACGATAAGTGATACAATGGCAACCATCTAGACCCGCAGATAAACAAAGTAGATAGGTAGTGATGTTTATTTTCTTAAGGCATTTTATTGGTGGTGGTCACGAAAAATCTCTGGTCTCAATGTTTCTAGCAAATATTTATGTTTAAGTTCTGTGTCCTGTGATTCCTGTGACAAGAATATTATACCAACTAGTGTTTATCACGTCTTATAAACTCTATGTATTATCTTGACTCTAATAAGAACGTATAATTAGATATATTATATAGGATAATAATCCCTGAAACCTACTTATGTAGTACTGTAGCTTGTCATTTCGATACATTCTATAACCTAAGGTAACTTGTGTCACAACTGTAGGTACAGGTACCTACCTACAATGCACAGATATGAACAGCGTACTCAAAATCTGAGAACTAAACTACATAGACAGATCTCAAATCTAAAGCTTAAACTTGGACGTACAATAGTTTATGGCGATACACTAACCGGTTTATTATGCAATAGTTGGAAACAAGAACAATGCCGATAACCAAATCGCTCCGAGCACGCACATCGCTTCACGCTTTCACCGAAGGTCGGAAAGCTGTTGCAACGCCGTCCACTGCCCTATGGCTCGAAACAATCTCCTAAACGAGCCTTTCTCTGTACCTTACAGGTTCAGTCTTTGTCACCTGATTTTACGACCGTAATAACGGTGTAAGTACAATGGAAATAAACATTAAACTGACGTTGTAGTTGCTATCGAATTTGAAAGGACAATTGTGAAAGGTTATTTAGGTTCTTGAACTTATCGTATTATTTGAAACTGCTCGCTTAGTTTTGAATAGTAGGTACGTAATGGACATAAATCGTTAATAAAACGAAATAATTGTAAATTATTTTACGCGGCGTAAAAATAGAAGATAGTTGGTATAGGTAGGCAATGGATTGAAGAAGCTAAGGTAAAGTAATGTAATAGATTCGTGCGTGACGTTTTTCCATCCATACATATGGAACCTACATAGATAAGTTGATAAACAGTTGCTTAGCAACTTTTCGTCTGCTTTTAGGTACGCGAGAATTTTTGTAGTTCAGCGATTTCTATAGCATAATACAATACAATACAATTTAGTAGGTATAGGTACTCTATTGCACACCTCAAAAAGAACACAACACAGAACATAAAGCTTAAAGTAAACAGCAACATAATTTGGAACATATTAAGAAAAAACGTTGCTTGCGCGAGTGTTTTCTATCTACGACGACCATCTTATTGCCGTCTTTAAATGGCCGCTATTTCGTCTGATAATTCTTCTTCGTTTGCGAAACGCCGATGCGGCATACAAAGCAGTCGGGATTAGCGCATCATCGAGTCGATTATCTGCGACGCCCATCTCCAGTGAGTAATCCATCCTCATAAGCGAAGCGGAGCGCCCGCAGAAGCGTTCACAATTCGACACCATAATCCTCTCGATATTTCACTAACGCCTTGATGATACGACAAACGTACCGAACCGCAATGGCTGATTTAAATAACGCGCCTAATGTGTTTTGTGATTGAAAAGTATTGGAATAGTAGATGGTAATTTTTAATTTCCATTCCATATTTATTTGTGACACAGCATCAAAGCGTTCAGCCATTTAAAAAAAACTATATATAAGCAATATTTTGCTTTTTGTTTCGTTATGTATGACGGTTTGCTGATGATATAGTAGTCTTGGCTGAGACCATGGAGGACTTGAGTACTATGCTCGATGACCTCAGTAAAGCCTCCGAGCGAGTTGGTCTAAGGATGAACATGGATAAGACGAAGGTCATGTCAAACGTCCATGTAGTACCAACTCCCATTTCAATCGGACACTTTACGCTCGAAGTTGTAGACGAGTATATATACCTAGGACAGACTGTCCAGTTAGGTAGGTCCAACTTCGAGAAAGAAGTCAATCGTCGAATTCGACTCGGCTGGGCAGCATTCGGGAAGCTACGGCACATCTTTTCGTCCAATATTCCGCAGTGTCTCAAGACGAGAGTCTTTGACCAGTGTGTGTTTCCAGTGATGACATATGGCACGAAAACGTGGTCGCTTACTATGGGCCTCATAAGAAGGCTCAAAGTCACCCAAAGGGCAATAGAGAGGGCTATGCTGGGAGTATCTCTGCGTGATCGCATCAGAAATGAGGCTATCCGCAGCAGAACCAAGGTAACCGATATAGCCATCCGAATCGCTAAACTTAAGTGGCAGTGGGCGGGGCACATTGCACGTAGAACCGATGACCGTTGGGGCGGAAAGGTTCTTGAGTGGGGACCACGTACCGGAAGGCGCAGCGTGGGTAGGCCCCCCACAAGGTGGACTGATGACCTGGTAAAGGTCGCTGGAGTCCGCTGGATGCGGGTGGCGCAGGACCGGTCATTGTGGCACTCTTTGGGGGAGGCCTATGTTCAGCAGTGGACGTCTTTGGGCTGATATGATGATGATGATGATGTATGACGTTCTACAACTACTATTAATAGAAAAAACCCATAAACGATGTATGCTATACTTTTCAGTTTTATTTATATAAAATCGACATGAACATAACACGTAACATTATTAACAAATTCCAATAATTTTAAATTGCTAATTTAACTACACAAATACACACTAAAAATATATCTTGAAAATGTATGACTAAAACTTACTAATAATAACAAATGTCTTATAGCCATTTGTATGTATACATCTGAGAAGAAACTCAAAGAAGTGTGTGAAGTCCCCAATCCACACTGGGCCAGCGTGGGGACTACTGTCCGTTCCCTCTCATTCATGAGAGGAGGCCTGTGCCCAACAGTGGGACGTATATAGGCTGATGATGATGATGATGTACCTATACTTATCAACATCTTTTACAGGTTGCTTTGATCTTGGGCATCAATGGTGCATGTAGAGGAATTTATGATCCGGGTTGAGTTCTTGAATATTTCCGGGACGAGTTCTTGATATTCAAGAACTCGTCCTGGAAATATTCTCAGCCATAATTGCCTTCTCAGCAGGAAATAAGAGCAAGTAAACAATCCACCACTCGCATTGTATCGTCACAAGCTAGTTCATCGGCAGAAATTCAGTAAACCAACATTAGTGTACCTGGCAAAACAATGACAATATCAATAATAATGATAATGTTACCTAACTCTGTCAAAATCTTGTTAAATAATCTGTTTGCGTTTCAGAAGTAATGCTTACGTTTAATGTTTTGTACCTATATTTGCATCTTACAGCCCGTAATGCATCGTGTTTTGGTTTCTTGGTTTGGTAAACTCGACAGTTTAGACTATAACGCTAAATAATTGTTTTCTTGTATAAATTAAGTTTATCTATCTACCCATCTAGGGAGCGCCGTTCCAAATAGGTATAGGTGGATCCTACGTTTCGTTCAGATACGTGCTTTCGTTTTTAGTTTATTTTTATAGTAGTAAAGTAGGTAGTGTTTTCTAAACAATCCGAGTTGGAAATTGAACGAAATAAATAGTAACATATGTGTTAGTTAATTTTTTTGTCTAGTTTACTTTTAGTTTCTCTAGAAGTTAAAGTTTGATTTCTTGGAGTTTTATTTATTCATTTCATTGCATGTTTGAAAAAAGCACTATACATACCTCGGCATGAAAAGGAGTTGTCAGCCTCATAACTATCCGGCCGAGCATTTCTCGTTTCCATACAGTACCTAATTTATTTAACTTTAACAGATTCAGTGCCGGGAACTCGATATCGGGTGCCTACGCCGTAGGCGCTTTCCGCTACATACGAGGAAAACCACGGAATCGGCTACGTAGCGCCTGTGGTAGCGCGTAGCGATTCTCGGCAGCGAATGTGTATAAAAGGTTTACCGATGATAACCTGTCAGTAATTTAAATGGGTAAGTATTTTTATTATGTTATATTATTTTAAACAAAGCACTATCTTCAATTTTCGCCATTTTTAATGATTGCAAATTTATTATCCGAGAGGATAAAGTATTTTGGCTAGCAAAAACTACGTGCCTACTTACCTACTTTAGTTAGAATTATTACTTTGGTTTTGCAATTCAGTTTAGCCTTACTGTAGATAGTATCAACTTATCCGTACTTTATAGTAGATCATATAACAGTACTTTGGTACTCAAATACTGAACTGATGCACCGTTAAGATATAACATAGATCAATCTGAACTCTCGACGTTGATAAAACGGCTCTGGTTTCATAAGCATAATAGGGAAACCGCTGATTGTGCGTAGTTAAAACCAGATTTGTCGAGAAGTTTCCATTCGAAACATTGCATAAATCGGACTATTCAAGACTAACTGTAAGTACGTGCATGTGATGTGAAGATACGAGTTGATATGGTATACGATTCATGCTTTGGAAGCAACTTTTACTGTTACAGAATTGTATTCGTTTCCGTGAAAACTTTTTGTTCCCGGTCTTTTTAAAGGCTTTCCTTATTCGTGGTAAACTTGGAAAAGAAGTCAAGGCGAAATAGTTTTGCAACAAAAGTACATGTAACACTTTCTTAAGTAATACTTTTTGCGATAAACTCAGCCGGCGTTTCTAGAGAAATAGAATGCGTTTGCGTTCCCTTTGTGGGCGGCAACAACAATGGCTGGCGCCGGAACTCGGAACAAAAATGAAAGTGGATTCGCCTGTTATTTTTATAAACCCGACAATCTTGTTTCTCCTCGTCGTAGCCTCATTAGCATACGGTGTCAGGGCAGTACTGTCCGAGCCGTGACGTTCTAGAGCGGAACTCTTAACGCGATTTACGACTGAGCCATTGTGAGATCCTAAAGCTCCTCAAAGCCAAATTACGTTATAATTTCTTCCCGTTGTTTCCGAGCATTTCATTGCAAAGTTTACAAGTGGTGATTTTATTACTCTCATTTTGTTATCTCCTTCGTGTCCAATTTCGTTTAATGTTAACTTGTTTTGGCATCCGGCTGCCGAGAGCATCAAGAGCCCCATCTTGTAAAATAAGATTTATAGATTTGACCTTTATCTATCGGAGGCGGCTGCTAGTTTCGTTTTTAGGGTTCCGTAGCCAAAATGGCAAAAACGGAACCCTTATAGTTTCGTCATGTCCGTCTGTCCGTCTGTCCGTCTGTCCGTCTGTCCGTCTGTCCGTATGTCACAGGCATTTTACTCGAAAACTATAAGGTGTATTTGAATGAAATTTTGAGAATAGGTGTATTTTGTTAGCCGCTACATACTTTTGTAATTAAAATGACAAAAAAAAAATTTTTAGGGGTGCACTCCATACATAAAACTAAAAGTCAAAAAAAAAATTTTCAGTGTGACCCCCCGTGTGGCACATCAATCGATAGGCCTTTCAAAATAAACATAAGGTTTCTTAGCATTTTTTTTGATTAAGTGAATAGGGTCGGAGATAATCGCCCCGAAAGTCACCAAAATTCTGTCCCCCCCCCTCTAATTTTTGAACGGTGTATTTTAAAAATATGGAAAAATTCATGGACATAGAACTTATTAATTTCATTCAACGAAAATTGTTTTGAACAAGATCGGTTCAGAGGTTTTCGAGATATTGCTGAAAAACTGCCTTCCTCAAAGAAAAGGACGTAAGTGCCTTAAAATTTCTGTGACGATACGACCTTTTTAATAGGCACGGAACCCTTCGTTTTGCGTGGTCCGACACGCACTTGGCCGGTTTTTTATTAATTCATATTTTTGGTTATAGTCAAAATAAATAAAGTCCATCACGACAACATCGATGAAGAATAGAGATAGTTTCTCCACTTTGACACCAATCAAAGTAAATGTCATCACTCATCATGCAGAAAAAATACCTAATATTATCGAGACTTCTTAAAAACAAGCATAAAATAACTCAAGGATTAATGAAGAACGAAAGTAAACTCACGCTAGCCTCGCGTACTATGCAATAACCGACTCAATCAGCGATTTTGTGTTAATCTTAGATTTCCTGCCGGACCGCTCTCTCCGGGATTTTATTATTGTACCTACAGCCAGCCGTCCCCCGGCGTTGCATAGTATTTTCTCTTATTGGGCTGCGGATTTATAATAGTGATGTTGTGCGAGCTTTATTATTCAACTGAATATCTAACCAAAATCCTTGATTATGGATGGCCGATGCGGTGCGTGCGACGGCACGACATGCGAGCTGTAAGGAGACTATGGAAACGCACACGCCTGAAGCATCACCATGTGTTTGGTCGACTTCCGACCGGGCCCGCACCGCCACACGCGTTGCGTCGCCTGTCAAACGCGGCCTTACAAAAACATTAGAGGCCAAGTAACACTACGTCGCAGTGCGTAGCAAAATTTTTCCCTTTGTAGCGGAAATCACTCATATCAGATCAATCCCATACCTGCTCGGTTAGATTTAACTAAGGAGGTAAAATTTGAGTACTCAGGTTGGGTCTGAGCTGCTATATGATATGGTGGTCAGCTGCGAATATAGAGTGAATAAGCATGCCCCAACCAGCAGTTAGGTACAGGGTAATCAAGTCGGTACTGGTGGTTTGATCATACAGTGATGTCTGTGTGAGATAATGCCACTATCAAACAAGCATTCCCCTAGCGTTGAACAACAGAGGCGCTTGTTCTGGCAGAGATTCAAATATGCAGAATCTGGAAGGTTTACTGACAGGGTAGTAGTGGATGGGAAACCGGCCATTGTATTGTGGTACGGAATGCAAATGGGGAAACCACCGTACTATCCCTATAAAGGAGTATGATGTTAGCTAATCCAAATAGGCACACAGATGCGCCTTCGCCATTAAGCTTTTGAATATCTACCCCGTTGTCTTGTCTCTATACCCCAATATGTGTATTAAATTATTACACCCATTTGTCATCTATTCAATAACATTATAGCAACCGTCGCGAACGCAATCAAATCAGTGTGAGTATTATTTCATTAGGGCGGGCAATAGCGGGCCGGAACGAAGTCCAGGATGATGCACACCCGCCCTGGCCAAATTCAATTACACTGGAATTGATTACCGTTTGTCTAAGCCCAGCTTACATCTTCATAATGCCGTGATAAGGCAACATGTCGAAACACGAGTCGATAGCCCGTTTATAGTTGTTGAGAATCCATACTTCCATAATCTATCGTACCCATAAATCCATATAGTAGTGGAGATATATCCTTGGTATGGAGATATAACCTTGTCACTTTTTGTGATTCCGAGTCCGAGTCACCAAAAACAAACAGTATATATTATCTAGGTATTATTTATTTTTTCAAGATGTCGGTAAAAAAATGCGTTTTACACAGTTAGACTTTTAGCATGTCAAAAAGATACAAACAAAGAACTAAAAAATCGAACCCCGTCTATAATTTTTCATATAACTCCATTACTAATATTTCTATTCTAATAACATAAATGCGACAGCAACTCTGTCTGTTCAGTACATTTTCACGCTTAAACCGCTGAAGAGATTTAGATAGGGTATATAGAGGTAGTTTGAGACCCTGGTAAAGACATAGGATAGTTATGCCGGAAATGATCCCTTAAATGGGTTAAAAGGGGAGTGGAATAGTGGGAGTGCGATAATTGTCGTTGCGCCGGTCGGAAGTCTAATAGCATATTTGTTATTGAACTTCTTCCGGCGCAGTAGCAATCCATTAAGGTGATTAAGAATACGCGGACGAAGTTGTGAGCAAAACCTTGTCTCTCCTATTTAAGCAGGGCCCGTACTTTAGCATGGTTGGCCTTATCACGCGACAAGTGACAAAATAAGAGCGTCGTCTCGTTCTATCGAACGGTGTCAGCCAGTGACGCACGCTCTATCCTATCACCTATCGCGTCACAAGGCCAACCATGCTACGGGGCCTGATGACGTCAAATCACACATAAAGGTCCGGCCACACCGGTGCTCAAAAAACGGTGACGGTACGGTATAGTATGAAGTTCCATGTCAATAACGTCATATGTCACTGCGATTCCGTACCGTAACCGTTTTTTGAGCACCGGTGTGGCTGGACCTTAAGTAGGATGATTTCAAATAGTTTCAAACAGTTACGACTTATCAACCTCGTTAATTAAACGATATTGGCACTTAAAATGGTATTTGATTGACATTGTCATTCAGATGAACAATCATTTGGCGTTGTAATTGTTTAGTTATTGTATTTTCACAATTATACGAGTATATACACTTGGGAGCAAAGAAATTGAGCCACCTTCATATTTTTCCTAATTCCTGTTTTATGGAAAAACTGCCGAAGGAAATGTGGAAAATTGGGTATCGTCTGAAAGATAATTTTGTTCTATCGAATGACTTTACTTTCAGGTGAAAAACGGGTGATTTTCCATACATTTAGGGCGGAAAAAAAATATAAAAAATAATTTAGGAAAAAAGACGAAAATCCCCTCCCCCTTATTTCCGAAACTACTAGGCTTAAAATTCTGAAAAAATATGGAAAATAGTTCCTTGCTTAAAGATTACAGAAAAACCTATAAGAAGTTTGAGTATTCAAAGTAACGGGAAAAGTCTCAATATTTTACGGAACCCTCACCACGCGAGTTGAACTCGCACTTGTCCGGTTTTTTTTCTTTTTGCCGACAGCCTATAGCATGTAGTTTAGAAAATTAACCAAACTACGCATTTAACTCACAATCTAACTTACCTATTTTTACAGTTTTAGTTCTAGAGGTAAATCTGACACTAATATTTCGCATACCCATATGTGCTGTGATATCAATCTATTGCGCGCACTCGTTCTGACATAATTAAGCTCGTCGCTCATGAAACCGACCGCGTAAAACTCATCGATATCATAGTAGATTGTATGACGAGGGGCTAAAATAAGCCATATTACCACGAGATGGATATTTTCCCGAGCGAAGTGAGACTCTACTTTTCACTTCAACTGCGAGAAAATAGTAAAACAAAGATTATCCATCCACAATCAATAACAAATTTCACGGCGAAGAGATTGTTCAATTTAGCGGCATGTTTTTTTTTTACTAAACTGCTATGACACAGATACAAAATATTGACTCCATGAATAAACGCATCTACAGGCGCATCCAGTCATGCAGTCAACCACGCTTGAACGTTTGGACGCGCGGTCAGAGGTGTTTTCTTTTTTTAATGATTTGGCACATAATGACACACTTTTCGAGCATGAGAAGTGAAAACTTATTAATGTAATGTTTAGCTATTATGCATGCTGCATCTCATAGGTGGAAGCAGTATCGTATATGCAAAAAGCTCTTGTAGGAACAACGGAAACGTGCACACAATCTGCCAGACAACCAATAACTTAAACGATGGTGAAAGAACCGAAGCGGTCCCCCGCGGGCGATGCTGGCAACCCGAAACATTGTTCCAAAATTAAAAATTTTACTCTCAAACCCTTGCGGGTGAGTTCCAGTACATAATTTATTCGTCGCTTTATTCCTGAAAAAGAAAAGTTCGTACCTGTCCTGAGCCGAGGTTCGATAAAAGTTCAGGCGGCCGGCGCGACCGTGGGCCAACCGCACAGTTACCGTTTCGTAAACAGTAGGGTAAACATCCGAGCGCTACTGTAGAGTTTTTTGGAATTGGAACAAAAATGAGTTTGGCACCTGCATTTCTCCACCTTTCAACCTTTTGCTGTCAACACAACGAAACCTAAAATCAATAGTATTACGATATAATGTCAACCGTGCTACGCCCGCTGGTCGCATTTTATCAACCGATTCTGTTGAAATTTTGTGAGTTGGTTCAATAATTATACAGATATTTTTTGTCAATTCAGATTTTCAAAAAAAATTTAAATAAAATTAAAAAACTTACCTATACACTCGCGGACAAAGAATACAGGTCGGTAAAAAACCATCGTATTTTCAAAAATAGTGCAGGGTTGTATAGTTTTTTTTTAACCCTGTCATGATCTTTATTTAATTTTACATCTAAACTGCAAGAATAACAGTAAAAAAAATAACATTACCAGGTTTAAATCGGACTCGAAAAAACAACGTTAACGGAGCGAGATATCACAAAAATCGACATTTTTGGATATTGATATTTTTATATTAGGATCTCCGGGATGCTATTATAAAAACTGCTAATAATACATTTGGGTATTACGAAGAATAGTATATTATGTAAAAAAACTAGTGTAATATATTTTAAAAAACCTATTGCGGTTATTTAATTGAGAGTAGCCCGAAATTTTTGACCGCGAGTGTATTTAGGGACACAAAATAATGAAAACCGGATACATCGTGCATTCGTCCGCACCATACTATTTTTTTGGAGTCGTCACGGGTTTTACTAGTCTACGTCACATTGACTCTGTAGCTACCTAGGTACCTACTGCTGACGTCCGATGGACTGCGTCGGCGACAAGTGAAGCCATCACCCACAGGCCGGGGTGCATAAATAATTTAGCCGGACAATCCGCCGCTTGTTTGCATGCGGATTATCATATTAAACGGATATCAGGGTCGACGACATTCGCCCGATCCTACTGCATTTACACAGCAAACACTCCGAATAGCTGGATGTGCTGATACTGTATTGACCAGGGATTTGAGTTCACACAATACTGCGACCCGCGGATGTGCAAGCTGCGATGAACTCTGCAAACGCTCTGCGATTTGTGTGTCCAGCCGTTTCATTTTAAACCACAATGAGACGCGGTGGTCGCACTTGTGGGAACACTTCGATGCAAAGAGGGATATTAGCCCTCGGTGATAATTACTTGATGATATCATGACATTGTAGGTACAGTCAACAGCATATAATACAATACAATACTCTTTATTGCACACCTCACACAAACAAAGCAGTTACAGAGAGAAACAATACAGTAACATGTAGGTAGAGATAGACAACAGGCGGGCTTATCGCTGAAGAGCGATCTCTTCCAGACAACCTTTTTTTTATCAACCAGACAGCATAGATACATTTACGTTCCTAAAGTCACAAAAATATCTGTACGCTAGAGCGTACAGATATTTTTGATATTTTTTTTTGTATTTTTGTGTGTGTTAGAACGTGCTTGTCACTTAAGTCATACCTGCATATTTTGTCACACAGTGCGTAGATATCATCGATGTTGACTGTTCATACCTAGTTATTACGTTTCTTTTTAGATTAGAAAAAAGTTACGTTACCCTTATTACGAATTATAGGAATATAAATGTTGAAAGTAAAAATTATGTGAATACCTAGGTACTTAATAATGTAAATGACACGAGGACACGAAAATATTGAAATGCGAAACATTGTGCAAAAGCCATGAACGGTCCAGTCCAGTAAATAAGAGCGCGACTTGTTACTTTAAAACAAAAACTAGATTTTTACTTACAAGACCACAATGAGAATTACTTAATCCAGAAGCTGTTCGAGCTTAAGACGCACAAATGTAAACAAATTCCCCAGGCAATGGAACGGCTATAAACGGAGTTGAGTTTTCATAGCCGACTACTTAAAATTCACATTTACTATTCAAGTACTAGTACCATTTGAAACAAAGCGTACTTCCGGGAGCAGGTCCTTTTATTCGCCTTCCAGCCTCATCTGACAGTGCCTCTATTCAATAAGCTTTTGCTAATGTAAACTAATATGGTAATGCTATTGTAACTCCCCTTTGTACCGAATGTATATGAGCAAAATGAAGGCTAGTAATTATTATCACTGACATAACTTTTGGGCATGGTGAGTAGAGGAACTATCGCGGAGAAGGTAAGTTGTTAGGCGTACCTACATACAAATAATTCGGAAGTTTCGAAACTATGTGAAAACGTGAGAGATTTACACTAAGACAGTTGAGACAAAGCTTAGGGATTTTATGACTTCAAGCAAGTTCAAACGGGCGCTGTTATAGGAATTGCTTCTCAATGGAACTGAGACATTCGCCTGCTGATGATGTATAATATTATTATTCTGGTAGTGGCTTCCGGGCTGTGAGAGCCCTTATATCACTGCGACCATTGCTGATCTATTGTGATCGCCACTTACTACAATTCTTGGTCAAGTCCTGCAAACTCGACGAATTGCAGAATTTTGTTGAACTCAAGAAATTTGATCTCCACAAACACGTTTGTCACGATTTGATTTTCCATGTTTGGAAACAAGGGGAAATTTAAAGTTTTTTTTTTCATTTTGTCATTTATTTTGTGTGTCGATACGAAGTTTGCGGGGTTAGCTAGTTAGTAGGTATTATGCGAGTAGATAAGATTTGGCCCTGCCAGTAACGTATTTATTTATTTATTTATATTTGGAGAACCAACAGCTACAGAAACACAATGATATTATAGATAGAATACAAAAAGCCAATTACAGGTTCCCACCGATAGCATCAGAGTAAGTAAACATTTGTGAGATCACTATTTTTACATTAATGAGATTTCCTAGGGGTTACAAAGTGCAGGAACTTATTTATTAATTTAACTAAACTATATATACCAACGTCATAAAGGTAGTGACACAGTACGATGAACTTAACGCTATTAACTTAAGTCTGAAGGCTACGCTCACTCAAAGAAACTCCTCGTCAGTTTACGCCTCACAGCAGGAATATTATTGTTAAATATGTCAATATCAAGGTCTTTAGTTAGCTCATTAACTTTTTTACAGCCACGAATTAGAAAACTGTTCTGTCTGTAATTACGCGGGGCAAAAGGAATAGTGAGAGGGGGACGGATGTAGATATGTAAATTTGTCCTTTCTTCGATTCGATTTAAACATTATTTGCGCTTGACCTTTGTACTCGTATCAATACTAATAATTTCGTGCAATCATGAGTCCTTAGCAATATGATGTACATGGGGTCTTAATTGGAATTGCTTAGTCTGGCCGTCTCTCTATCTATTTATCTGACAAGAATGTGAATCTTTTGGAGTGTAGCTAGTAAATGCGCGGATTTTTTATAGAAAGCTTAATAATTAAGAGGCTGCTCTGACTTTACAATTCTAGTTTGGCTTGCAGACTTCACTAAACTCCGTAAAACAAATTAAGTTTGGTAGAATAACCCATAACCTAAATTGAAGCACATACTTATATATACCAGTTTCACGTGAACTCACGTGAATTCCTTTTTGAGCGCGCAAAGGGTCACGCGAGCCTTTTCCCGTTCTACCGTCGATTTTATCTCCACCTTTTGGTGGTCAAGGCAGCTTTTATTCAATAACAAACATGTTTTTGATATCACTGGAATACTACGGATGCTATTGGGGAAAGGGACCCGCAATGCTTAGCTTCTTGTCGAAGGAGTGAGTGGAAATTTAGGGTAGGCCTTTGTAAGTAAGTACAAAGAGTTTAGAGTTGTATAACTATTCATATCAATAACCATCCAAGTGCAAATCACGACTCATGCACGAGAGTTCCGTACCCTACTCGCATGATTTGTATGGAATAATATTTTAATGTATGTAATAAAATGTAAATTAATTAAAATTACCTAAACTTTATTTTGGGGCATGTCTAGTATAACATGAGCTCCCGTTACGAAGTGTTTACCGGAGTCTGGGTATCCCTTTACACTGGTTACAAGTGTGCACAACAGAGTGTTTTTATGTGATACTAGCTTTTGCCCGCTAATTCGTCCGCGCGGAACTCCTTTATATCGTTGGTCCATTCAAAGTTTCGCCCCCATTTCACAAAACTATCCTACGTCCTTCCCCGGGATTCAAACGAAATATCCATACCAAATTTCCTCTCAACCGTTTCAGCGGTTTATGCGTGAAAACATCGTAGGTACGTAACAAAGAGACAGAGATACTTTCGCGTTTATTTATTTATTTGTTGCTTATCCAGGAGTGACCTGCTTTATTTACCCTGTTTACATGTTTAAGTAATTATTATTTAATTTGGGAAGTCGTACAAATATTATAAATGAATGCGATAGCTTTACATAACATAACATCAAATAACAGGATTAACAGGCGCACTACTACATATGCAAAGCCTGACAGTTGTGCAGAGCAATATTGTGTTGATCGTACATTGTAGGCGCAACGCCAGTGCATTTTATGTGGTTGTAAATAATTTTGACTGTCTACGAAATGTTGCAATGTAAGGAAACTACGAATATTTTTATTAAAATTGTATGTGGGTGTGGGTGGGGTCACCGCGTTACGCTTTTACATTGTATTGATACACAGGTCAAGGTTACCTACATATAGATCGTTCGATCCAGAAAGAACTGCCCTGCTTCATACATGCCCTATACAAAATAGTAAAGAGGACAAATAAAAATTAAATTAGGAGTGGCTCAACTTTTTCGTGACGACTATAATTGCTTAAAATAAAATCGTCAAGTGCGAGTCATATAGTGCATATTTTGCATTCGCATGATTTGTGTATACTGTATAGCTAATCAAACTTTAGGACATATTTAGTGTAATATGAGCTCCCTTCACGAAGTGTCTATGTTCTAGGTATACCTTTACGCCAAATAAATTCAAGCAGTATTTTTATGCGTAATGTTATAATGTAATACCTTATTCCATTGATTGCAATTCCATGATTCTAGTCTAGACCAATGGGAATTGCTCTACCTATAGGTTTTCGTGTTTTTTTCTTTGTTATTTTCCTGGGGTTTTTCTTTTGTTTTTCGTGATATTTACTCAAAAACCTACAAATAGCGTCTGTTGACATATTCAACGGCACGTGATTCTGGCTGTCTGAACTGAACCCAAGGACATCCTGCTTTCATTCACGCTCCTTGCTACCCGAATCCCCAATAACTCTGGATTAAGGCAAATAAAAAGGAAGCACAAGACAGTTCGTGTTGTGGCATTAATCAGCGGGCAGACATTTGCCTCGCAGTTATTGAATGAGCCTTAATTGGATCTCCCATTTTTGTTACGGTGAATCTGGTGAGCCTTACGCCGTTATGGAGCATGAGCTACTTAGCAATTAACAACATAGTCGCGTGGCAATCAAAAGGAATGGTCTGATCAAGTGGATACAGTTATTTATTCTTCGTTAAGAATTGTAAAACACGTTTTAATAACCACATGCATCTATGTATGCATAGTTACAACTCGCACAATTCATGATGGGCCGTGGGTTTGGAACACTTTTGGGATTTAATAGTAGTAGCTGTCACACTCAGTCTTAGTAGAATAAGTGTATTGTTTGTGATTGTGTGTGATTGATTGTAATATGACGCACGCCCTTGTTGAACGAAAAAACGGCACAATGAGGACTTAGCTTAACGTGGTTGTCACATGTATTCACATCGAATGATTAACTAGTGGCTCAGAAACTTGTCTTTAAAAAAAAAAAAAAAAAGTCTATATAATTAACAAAGAAATCTAATTAACGAACCTGCTCACAAAATTTCACGAGAATCGGTTGAGCAATGCGACCTGTACATGAGAACAGACGGACATCTGGACAAACACCGGACATGCGAACGATTTTCGGTCCAAGCTGAAGCATATATATAACGTCATTCGCTTCGCTCCCTCGTTGGATTAACCAGTTAATGTGTCTAATCCTAATCGATATGACAGCTACGTTATGACAGGGTTATATTATATCACTTTTAACCTCTTAACCGCCACGCCAAAAAACTTATTTAAAGGGTAATTTTTTCGCAAAGTGTGCGAAACCCACGACTAATCACACATTTTGCAACTTATAAGTAGGTGAAATAGTTTGGGGACTTTTCCGCATATCTTGAAAGCAAGGTCTGGTCAGTTACCATTATGAATGACACAAAGGCTTTGACATGTCTATGTTATTCCCCTGACCTGTGTCTCCTCTGAAATCGGATCAATATATTTGAAGTCTAGTTTATGCAGACTTTTTTAAATAGCACTGTAGCAAACATGGTCGCGTTTATGATGGACTTAAAGCATTCGTCCTTCACTAGCAAGGTATGTATTGTATATAAATGCGAAAGGAACGAATGCTTTATGATGGACGTAAACGCGATTAGCTACCAATGCAGTCGTGAGTAGCGATGGGCAATTTCTGAAACATTTCACATGTTATACCTTAACTGTGACATATTTCAACTTTTGAACATAATTGACAAGAAACGCCTCAGACAGTAATGTTACCGAATAAATTACACTTAAATTTCATGTCACATCTCCGCTACTTCGACGTCAGTAGAACGGGTTATGATTATAAAATTCGAGACTATACTCGTATGTCAGTGGCCGCTCGGCCTAGGGGTATCTGTTTCCAATTGTTATACGAAGGACGGTAGTTTAAGACCAAGTTAAGAATTTCTTTGGTTTTTATATATTATACACTTCAAATTTTCCGGCAAGCCAATTATTTCTGAATGTCTTTTCACCATATTTACAATAATAAACTCTTTTGTTTACCTCTTGTGAAACTCGAAAGTAATTGTACCTGAGATATTTACAAAGTTTCTACGACAATCCTGAATCAAATATGACATTGACGATTATATGAAAAAGTCTCGTCTGGCCAGTAGGTTGTTAAAAGTAGGTATATTATGTTATCTTTGCTGTAATAGAAAACACAATATACAGAGTAATTAAAGGAATTATGTTAAAGTGGTTGCTGTGATAACTAATAACAATGTTGTTGTTTATCGGGGAGTATAAAATTACACACAAACATATAATTTACACCTGATAACTACAAAATCTCAACAATAATTTTCAACTTACATTTTTTGTTTGAAACTTACATGAAATTTAAATGAAAGTTTCACTTTCGTAACTTACAAGCTGCCCAATCACTAGTCGTGAGCAGCGGCTGGTTAGGCAGGAATTGGTCAACTATACGGATGTCATATTCACTGCAAAAACCTTGGCAGGAATCTTATTTTACAACCTGGGGGTAATATAAAATATTAATTAATTAAGTAGGTACTAGCAGTTTTAATGCTGTAGGTACTAACTTTTGTCAAAATTTATTTAGACCGTTCTATTTACTATGCCTTTGGATAATTGAGACAAATCGTTTCCAAGTTAAGAGCTCAACTCAAATTAGTACCATTAAAATGAAAATGTTAGAAGCAGTAAACCGTAAAAAACTACTGCATTTAGTTACCAATTCCTTGAGCAAATGGATAGGCCGTGATTTGCAAACGTTCTTACCCCTCTCAGTAATTTGGAGATAGCAATCGTGTCTGCGATACGAGCCGACTTGGCTCCGTGATTTACTCCAGTCGTCTCTTTACTTAATGAGGGAAACTTTTTGTGACTCGGTACTACAGGGGTATAAATTAACTAAATTGTACCGCTAACTTAACAGGCACGGCTTATTGCTAATATTTCTTAATATAAATCGCCGACACATAATAAGACGTTGCCGTGGTCAGTAAATGGATCATGTGACGTAGGCTGAATCGATTCACCATGTCTCAAAAATACTCATTCTGAAATATCAATATGTATTGCTTTTATTAAAAAGTGTTTTTTCTCTCATTTGCCTCAACATCTCAAATAAAATCAGGATACTCGTACTCTGCCTAAAATGTAAAAACTATACCTAATTTAGTATTCAATTGTTGAAACCAAAGTTTCCAGATAGATATGGATAGCTACGTAATGGAATCGATAGAAGTAAGTTAGAGCTCAGGTAGTCGCGCTCTGGTACGACATTTAACCGTTTAACTATCAAAAGCTTGTCCGGGTCAGTAACTCGGTTAGAGTTAGGAATGGAAGATATTCGCTCGAACTGAAATGGAGGGTAAAAGCCGCACTCCAGGGAACGAGATGTCGATATGCTACGAACTAGTCGAGACGTCCGATTCAGACTCTCACCGAGCTTACGACGTAGTTCTGTCTCTCACTAACTTTAGAAACTTGACAGGGAACTGAACGCGTCGTTAATCCGTTTAGAAATTCGGAATATGAATCGGTGAGTTAAGCCGAGCCAAGCCAATTGAGGAACTAAACGAGCTCGCGTCTCGATGTGCTTCTAAACCACTTGCTGGGACCTACTTTCTGTCCCTTATGCAACTAGGACATCGTTAATGAGTGGTATTTATACGAGTGATATTAAAAAGATGATCGTATGATAAATTGTTTAGTATAGTCTCACAGTTTTTCATAAAATCCTGAGGGGTGAGTCACACGTTATGTTTCCAATTACCGTCCCAAAGTATTATAATTCTCATACAATGGATTTTTTTCAAAGTCCATTTATGTTTCATCTAATGGAAGGTTCTAGAGGTAGTTCTACTAATCTAATTTGGTACATGAATAGTATATAACATGGATTATTTTCTCATGTGTCAATTCACTCAATCAAGAATATAGTTCATTCCAATGTTCGTTCAAACAATTTTGACGTGACTTATTAAACTAACCTCAGGTTTTCCTCCAGTTTGATAAAGTCGGGCCTAAGACACCTGGAATAATCCCCTAATCCTTGGGGCCCAAGGGGATGTAATTGGTGGTGGCAATTTGATATGAGGGTTCACGGGGGACGAAGTCGCGGGCAAACCCAGACAAATAGTAGTGAATAAACAAGTTGAAAACTAAATATTTAAGTACTCGTAAAGAAAGCATTCTTGCTTATATACCTTACCTTATACCTGCCTCTGCGAGTAGGTGTATAATTATGTTATTTATACTGAGTAAAACTGGGTTTATACGTATTAAGTTGTTAAGTATATATAACTACATTTTAAGTGACTAAACGCGTGTAAACAATCAATTTAGTAATAAGTTCCAAGTAAAAAAAATTGAATGAGTCATTAGGAAAGTTACTATTCCTAATGGCGGGTTGGAGTTGAATGGAAGGCATCAGAGACCATTGGGTACGCTGACGACCTGGCCCCGTAGCATGGTTGGCCTTGTCACGCGATAGGTGATAGGATAGAGCGTGTGTCACTGGCTGACACCGTTCGATAGAACGAGACGACGCTGTTATCTTGTCACTTGTCGCGTGATAAGGCCAACCATGGTACGGCTCCTGGCCCTTCTGGGAGAAAACGAAGTGGATAACCGCCGGCCGCCCAAAGTTTGGAGGAAGGAGCCGTGAAGGTTGATCTACGAATTAGCCACGAGAAAACTAAGTACCTTCACATGAAGCGATACGAAATACTGGCAATCGTAGGAAAGACCTCACGGTAGGGGCTACGTCCTACAAAGGAGTGGACAAATTTAAATATCTTGGATGCATCGTCATAGATACCAACCAGAGGGAAGAGGCGATACAAATCCGAATCCAAAACGCTCTTCGGTGTACAGCTGCCCTACATAAAGTGTTAGTGTCTAGGCTAATGGTTACCTGACATGTAACTTGGCGTTATCAATAATATATTTGTATTTTTATTTGTATTTGTAATGACTGGAAACACCAGACTCCACATATATAAAACCGTAATAAGATCAATTTTGATGTAGTTACGGATGCGAAGCCTGGACACTAACACAACAAGTGAAATCAAAAAAAGATTTTTCTAAAAACCCAACTGCTTTTTTGCAAATATTCCCCCAATTTAACGGAATCCAACAACACCTTATAAGTCGAAATCCGTCAAACGGTTTAGGCTGCAGGGCGTGCCAAAGAATAAGACATACTCACATACATACATACATACATATATACATACATACATTGACGACCGGTTAGCCTAGTGGGTAGTGACGCTGCCTACGAAGCTAAAGGTCCTGGGCTCGAATCCCGGTAAGGGCAAATATTTGTGTGATAAGCATGAATATTTGTTTCTGAGTCTTGGATGTTTTCTATGTATTTAAGTATTTAATATCTATTATAAATATCGCCGTCTAGTACGTACGAGTATAACACAAGCCTTATTGAGCTTCCTATAGGCCTAGTTTGATTTGTATAAGAATGTCCCCTAATATTTATTTATTTATACATACATACGCTCGAAAAACGTAACCCTCCTTTCCTTCCGCAGTCGGGTAAAAAGAAGAGCATGCACTGCTAGTGGCGGAACGGAAAATATACCGCAAAATTCTGGGACCCACCTCGTGGAGAAAATGGCACTTGGAGAATACGCAAGAATATAGAAGTAGAAGATCTAGTGTCCGACCCGAATATCATAGGAGAAACGAAATCCTCAAGACTCCGATGGCTCGGGCACGTAGTCCGCATGGGTGACGATCGTGCAGTCCGGAGTCCGGAGAACGTACTCGGGATGTCCAACTGGTCGAAGACCTGTTGAGCGTCCTAGGTACCGGTGGGGTGACGAAGTCCAAAAAGACCTGAACGAACTGACGGTCTTTAGTGTTGGAGGCCAATATCCACTTTGGGTCATTGCGCCACAGCGGTAAAGTACAGTATATGGTTGCTGAATCAGCTGAAAGTTGAAGTGAAATAAATATCAGAAAAGTAGGTATTTCAACCATTTTTTTAAATTACGCGGTGCACGGAACTCAGTTTAAAGTTTAGGTATAGAAGAATATGTAAAACAGGATTGTTTGTGGAATACACGGAGTTCAAATTATAGAAACAAACAAGTGAAACAAAAAGGGGGTTGCAGACATTGTGTCGGCCATGACGACACCAAATTTTGGCAGAAAATAATTTTAATTCAACACCTACACGTATAGGTACTCTAAAAAAAATTAAGTAAAGATTCTACTAAATCCGTATCTATCCATCATCAATTACAACTTTAGACCACATAATTAAAGGATTTTTCTGATATTCGCAGTGCTTTGAAAATATTATTCTTCATGAAGCAAAGTTGCACTTGCAGTTTCTCACCCACAACTTATACGTTGTTGATCGCATATCTTGACTTAGCGAAATAACTTAACTAAAGTAAAGAAACACTTAAAACAATTAAGTCGCTTAGTGTTAAGTTAAAATTTAGTTATCTACTTAACAACTCAATACGTGTAAACCCAGCATTAAGTTTAGTCAAAAGCGCCAATACAAGTTGGCAGTCCCGGCAGGTGGCAAACACGGCGGAGCGGGAGCTACACAGTTAATCTGTCCAAATTCAATCTATACAAAAGTTTGCCAGTCGTTGTATTTACACGAAGACCTAAGGGTGGAGCACGGCATGCGTAGAGCGCGTACGATATATATGATACAAAGAGCAGTTTGATTTAGGTATAACTAGACTCGATTTTAATGAATATTTTAAATGTGTGTGTAGCTGATGTACGAGTAATGAGATATTCATTAAGTTCATATATTGAGATTAGGTAAAAGCTGTTACCCATTCTATGACAGGTTCAGTCAACGTTATTAACATCACGGATCGGTGTCGATCGACGGACGTCGGTAAACTTAGCAAAGTTTCATGATTAAAAATTATTATCCTATAAATATATCTATCATACTAAGTAAGTACTACACCTCACCACTTTCTCCTTTAATAATCCGCTCAAAGCTCTCTTTTATAATAACTTTTTTTTTCCAGTTTAATATCATGCAAAATGAAGGCACGGGCTCGCCTTTGAATGGTCGGTCAGCTCATTGCATCCCGCCGTAAATTGTGAGGCATTGTCGGAGTCGTCGGGGCTTTAGACAAGCGCCAAGCAAGGACAGTCAAAGCACCAATCTACAGATGTATCAACTCTTGACTGCAAATTTCTCCGTTCGTGCTTCCGTGAAATCTCAATAAAATATTTCAAGCCGAACACTTTTAATAGATTGCGCCTTTGCGCCTAACTTTCGTATTATTTGTCGTGATCTGCAAGGACTCACATTCACATAATTTAATTGGTAAAAGTACAGCCGACCGATTTTTGACTATTCGCTCGACTCTTTCACTCGAAAACTGTCAAAAATGAGGAAATGATATTTTGAAATAGCGTGTTTTTTAAACGAGTGTTACTTACCACTCGTATTTAATCCTATCGGTAGAAAGTAACTGCCTGCAATTTTGGCACTGAAATCGTATATACTTTTATTTAATTTGCACTCGAAAGTCAAAAATCGGCCCCCTGGTCCATTTTACAACAGGTACATTAGTACGCATGGAGGTTCTCAATTCGGTTACTACTAATAGTTCGGTCACGAACTTTAATTTGGGACCCCCCCCCCAACTCTAAGGTGGAATATCGTATAGCAAACTGAAGACATTTAGAGCTAATATTTTGAAGGAGTGTCATAAAGTTTGCTATAGACGACTTACGTTTAATACGTGTCTATACAGGGTGATTAATTAGACGTGAGCAGGATCAACCCTACGGATTCAGTAGATTATAAGCTACTTATCCGTACCAGCATTGGTAAGATTAACGTTCATTTTTTTTTTGTTGTGTAGGGTGACCATGATTTTAGAATGAAGCGTTTCATCATCATCATCATCATATCAGCCGAAAGATGTCCACTGCTGGACATAGGCCTCCCCTAGAGAGTGCCAAATTGACCGGTCCTGCGCCACCCGCATCCAGCGGACTCCTGCGACCTTTACCAGGTCATCAGTCCACCTTGTGGGGGGCCTACCCACGCCGCGCCTTCCGGTATGTGGTCGCCACTCGAGAACCTTTCCGCCCCAACGGCCATCGGTTCTACGTGCAATGTGCCCCGCCCACTGCCACTTAAGTTTAGCAATTCGGAGGGCTATATTGGTTACCTTGGTTCTGCTGCGGATAGCCTCATTTTTGATGCGACACGCAGAGAAACTCCTAACATTGCCCTTTGGGTGACTTTGAGCCTTCTTATGAGGCCCATAGTAAGCGACCAAGTTTCAGTGCCATACGTCATCACTGGCAACACACACTGGTCAAAGACGCTCGTCTTGAATGATGAAACGTTTACTTACAAAAAATTAAAAAAAAAAACGGTGTTTAACTTAATTACGATGGTGAACGATCCATTAACATTTACTGTACGGGTTAGTCCTGCCCACGTCTCCTGAATCACCCTGTATAGGGGCAACCGCTCAGTAACGTTAACCGGGAGGATCGAGCCAAACGATCATTTCCGATTTTTTCCGACTAATTTTCACTCGTGTTAGTGAGCCTGTCTTGTCTCCGGCCATATTTGTTATTTGCAAATAATATTTCGTAACAACTACAGTTTTCAATCAATATTCTTGTCTGACACCGTCCGACATGTTCGTACCTAATTAGAAAACCGCAATGATAGTTTTTGGCAAAGAGGTTATCAATTCAATGGCCCATTCGATAACACGTCTAATTTTATTGTTTTATCTAGACACCACTATTATTGAACTGAAGTTTTCGACCTTATTGCATTGTGAATGTTCTAACAAGGTCCCAAATATAAGTACGTGACTGTACTTATACTAACTTGTGTGTGACATTTGATCTAACGCATCTTTATAAAACCGGGCGTTATTAGAGCAAGCATTGTCTCGTCCCCCCAAACATTTATGTATTATTTGATAAAAATATGGAAGTAGCGAGCGTAAATATGAAGTTCACGACCAGCCGTATAATTTATTGTATTTATTTTTAGATAGGTCTCCCCATCCCGATAACACCCCATGGTCGTCATCACAGGCCATTTTCTTTAATGTTGGGGGACTGCTTCGAATACAAAATGCTGTCACTAATGATATAAACGATTACTTCCAACGCGACGGCCTCGACTTTAACGACGAATTATTATACGAGTATTACGGCTTATGAAATAGCCTTGAAAGTCATTAAAATAAAATCGATTTTAAATAAGATCTGTTGGATTTTAGCAAAAGTTAACGTGGCGTGACGTATCAAGCCAAATTTTGAAGTAATGAGATCTTTATACCAATAATATCGGCTCCATTCCCGTATAAAAAATGAACACAAACGTATGTATATATATTCTACTAGCTTCTGCCCACGACTCCGTCCGCGTGGAACTCGTAAACGTCTTAGCTCCATACAAACTTTCATTCCATCCCCAACCCCCATTCAATCTCCTTAGGGGATGATTTCCGAGATGAAATCTTATGTATTTTCCTGGGATTCAAAGTATCTCCATGATGACGTGAGACATGAGGACGTGAAGAGGTAACAGTCAGACAGACATTTTCACATTTATAATAATAGTTATGGATGTCCATCCAGAATGTCCATTCTGTAAACTGGTGAAAGAATTTTTGAAATCGAATGAGTAGTTGAGAAGATTACCCCTCATATATAAACTTACAAAACTACAACTCACTAAACTACACTTTGCCTCTTTATCTATACTCTATTCCAGTACGCTTACCATGAGAGCCTATAGAAAACGTACAATAGTAAACGTTTCCCGAGATCGAGCTAACGCGCTTCGCGTAGATTTCGATTCTCGCAAGTTCGAGCTGTCAAATTCGTCGTACTCATGGTGCCGATATACTCCGAAAACAACTACAAAACGTTACTCGCTTGCGTCTAGTTTTCGATGCGTAATTTAACTTTCGAATCGTATTACCAAACGCTAGCGTGAGTCACAAATTTGACATTTCGAATCGAAAAATACCGTAGTATTTGTAGTTTACTATTTCACTTGCAAAATGGTGCGTGATAACGTATAATTCCGTCAAGATTTACCGTAGATCCGATCGATACCTATCTCAAATTAAAGAACTTATAAAAATAAGGGTTTTGAATCGACAACTTATATCCGCAAAATTCGGATTGTCGCGTATTTTGTATTTAAAAATGCAAATAATTGGCACACGTTCCGCCATATTGGGTCGACCGACTCAGTGGAGGTTCATCGCACACTGTTAAAATTATACTTAATGTCCTTAAACTTAAGGTATAGATTCCTTTAAAGTCTTTAAACTTTGGCGTTGGGGAATTTTTCGACTTTGGCAATGCGCGTATTCTGTAATGTCATAACCGACAAACGCTAGCATTTAAATTAAAACGATAAATGCTTGTGATATAAGGCTGAATATTGAAAAATCTATTAAACTATACGAACGATCGACTTAACTGTTGCGAGCAAGTAAACTTATATGGGACTTGTGGTACCGATTTGATTTTTAGTTCTGTAAGTGACCGCTAGGGGCGGTGTATAGAGTTTTCATACAAATCTTTAACTTAGTCGATACTCACGTAGCGTATCTCGACTCACTTTAAACTCGGACTAGCGCTACAGATAAGGTTAGAAAAATCGTGCGTTAATCGTCATGCGATTTCAAGGAAAACCATTTTGAAATTTATTTAAGAAATAATTTATTTTAAATGCAAAATTGATATTCCAGATAAACGAAGAAACTAATTATTCTCTCCTGTTTACTACTCTATTTTCTTTTTCCTTTTTATCTAAATTTCCTTTTCTTTTTTTTCTTGAAACTAGTTTCTGAAAAGTTGTATGTAATTCAAGTATGCCGTTTGTATGGAGAGTCGACTTGAGTCGTCCGCGTTGGGGAGTCTTAAATATTCGATTAAGAAGTAGGATTTTCCGCACGCGTAGCGGGTGGTCATTGCCGCTTTATGACCAGGAACGATGCTTTCACCAAATAACTTCAAACGGGGTAAGACTTCTTAATACTGATTAAAACTGATTTTTTATGAGTCATTAAATGTTAGAAAGGCAAGTCAAAATATTCTACGCAAATGACCGGTATCAATGTATGAAATATGGTTTCAAGAAACTAAATCTGAAAAATAATATAGGCATATGGTAGATTCAGGTTTTACAAGGACATACTCGTCTCGTCTCCATGAAAGACGTTGTTTTCCCCCTGACAATGCTTGTAATTTCTATAGAGGTCGGCAAACTTTCTAACCAAAGAGCCAATTTCAGTAAAAATAAATATTTTAAGAACCATACACAGCCATCTACACAATGTTCGATCTCACATTTCCTTGAACCTATATTTAAATATGAGATGTCCTCGAAGAGCCGCAAATGACCCTTCAAAGAGCCGCATGCGGCTCGCGAGCCGCGGTTTGCCGACCCCTGGTATATAATAGACTCAAGGTCATTGATTGACTCATACATAACCGATGCATATTTTCCGAAAGAATCAAGTTCCAAGCGATAGGATAGCACAAGTTGGGGTAAAATAAAGTACCTACATATAGAATGCCCATTAAAGCAAGGGAAAAACGTTGTAGCTATTTCAATTTATTCATTATTTACTAACCATTTAATAGGCATACATCACGGCTGCCTCAAGTGTGGTGGAAATGGCTCTCTTACGACAAACTTAGTTACTAAAATGCGATTTAGTCGCGCCTTTCTTACGTCTCCGTTCCATCTTGTGCTAGCCGATAGCCGTGCATAAATACAAAGTGCACGAACCAACGTCTTTAATTTTCTACAAAACCAACATACAACTTACTTAATAATAACAAAGGTTCTTTTGACAATGCAGTCCATAACAGCTACTTATACCTCGTACTTCATTCTTGGCGTCGTGCATCCGACAAGTAATTGTACAGTCAAGGACTTTAATTGTTGAACCATTTAGGTATCAACTAATTTTGGTTTTTTAATAGTTAAAGTGTCCAGTATAAAGTGACCTCTAACTGGCTCAACAATTGAAGTCCGGCACCGTACCAGCCTTTTTCGGCGTTTCTAATTTTGAACCTCAGTTTTTTGTTCCATTTTATTATACATTATATTTACTTGTGCCGTTAAACCATAAATGCTTGCGCACTTTGAAGTAGCTTTCAAGCAAAATAGGACTATTTTATATTTCATTTGTAACTATAGTGGTAGTGCTCTTCATATAACTGTACAACACCAAAATAAGGTAGACACTGAATGCTGAAAAGGAAATTTTGGCTTTATTAATAGTTTCATTATCGCTAGACGAATGTGTAATATTGACGTCATATTTGTATAGGATGCTTTGCGAGGGCTCGCTTCCTCGTCCGCCGAACTTAAGGGTGAGGTGAGTAACCAACAGAGATGTGCGAGGTAGAGGAGCGGTGTGCATTGAAAATATCCACCATTATTGATAGGAGTAGATTCTTGAGCAATGCTATTGGTAAATATGTTCCTCAGACACCACTCCGCCACCTCGCTCAGCATAAGTGGACTAGATATATATCCTAAACGTGGCAGAACAAGCGAGCATGAAGCACAAGGTGCAATTTGTCACACCAACTTGCTATAGTTAGAATGAAAGTAATGTATTGCCGTCTCATTCCAAGTATAGCAAGTTGTAGTGACAAATCTATGTGTTTTTGCCCGTTACCTATCGCAATCACTAAATTACATTATATTTTTGAGGTATACCTAGACATTGATATATTTTTGTAAAATTAAACGCAACCAGTAACGACTTTTTCGTGACACGGCCTAGGCCTATTTTTGTCTTTGTCATATGTATGTTTCTATGAAATAATCTTTGAATTTGAATTTTAAAGACCTTTTCAGTTGACACGTTATCTTACTACATACATATTTTGTGGTAAAAATATGTAGGCAGCAGTAAAAATACATACCTACTAGCTTCCGCCAGCGACTTCGTCTTCGTGGACCCGGGATAAAACTATCCTATATTTTAATCCAGGCTATAAACTATTTTCGTGCGAAATTTCATCTAAATAAGTTGAGTCGTTTAAACGTGATTGAGTAACAAATATCTAAACATTAAAATGTCCAAACTTTCGCATTCATAATATTAGTAGGATAGGATACACTAGTTTGATGCCCGCGCGGCGAATTATGAAGAACACAGCAAACCCACGGGATAAAACATAGCCTATGAGGCTATGGTCATCCGGAAAGTCCATTCTACACGCAGATAAAATAATGTTTGAAATCAGATAAGAGGTCCCGGAGATTACGCATTACATACAAACCTACAATCTCACAGACTCCACTTTATAATACTAGTATAGATATACAAAAAAAAATACTTACAGGCGCCAAGAAACCAAAAAACTGCCGTTATTATTCCACCTTCAACTATTGATGCGACACCGACGACGATGCATCCGATTACTTGTAACAACATAATTGCCATGTACATATAAGTCGCCCAGGGTGCATGCTGTGAAAAACGATTTTATATGTTTCTTCGTAATAATAATCATGTTAGTAATATTTTGTACGTGTTGATGTTGATACTGTGCACAATAAAACGATTTTGCTATATATAATGATTATCTAATTGTATTAATGATCTGTTCATCATCATCATCATATCAGCCGAAAGACGTCCACTGCTGGACATACGCCTCCCCCAAAAAGTGCCAAAGTGACCGGTCCTGCGCCAAGCGCCACCCACATTCCAGCGGACTAATCAAGTATAGACTAATTAATAATCAAATAAGAAAAAGAGATCAAAAAAGTTTTCCTTATAATATGCGACTGTTGCTATTAAAAAAGTCGAATCTGCAAATCTGTTGTATTTGGTTTTCAACGGCATAAGTCATACGAGTAAACAGAGCTCGGAAAGAGCGAGCTATTCTTATATCATTAATTTCATGTGTAGATATTAATATGGATACACCCTGAAAATAAATATTAAAACATAACAGAACTTATGACTAACATAACTTATGACTAACATAACTTATGACTTAACTTATATAATGACAATGTATTGCAAAAAAGAGTACCTACCTACTGACTATTTTTTTTTATTCTAATGTTTCTGTGTAATTGTAATAAAAAAGACATTACTATCGAACGCTCAAAGAGGCCCATACTATGGCAGGTAATCGTGACGTCACACCGTTGAACCCCGTATATACGTAGCAACCGTTATTTAGAAAAACAATTGAATCAAAGTTTTGGTTGTGAAAATCTACGTTTCGGTATATAACTATCACGTTGTTATGTTGTTTTACTTACTATTTATTTTTTATTGATACTTAAAAAAAAAGTTGTCTATCGTTTTCCAGAATTCCATATGATATAATTTCACTTGCCAGAATTTAATTAGTCATAATATTATTTTCCAGAATGTTCGATGCCAGAATTATGTAAATGCCATAATATAAACATTAGGTACTTGCCATAATTTTTAATATTAACTTTATTTGTTAGAGTAATTCAATTGCCATAAAAAACATTTTCATGATAAAATTGAGCCCTCGGTGTAACCTACATTTCTGCAACTCTTCTCGATTACAGACTGTGAATGATATTGATGATAATGTACGTAATAAAGCAATATGAAAAAAGAGAAAATACCTGTTTCCAAACTGCAAACACCAGATAGATAATGCTGGTTATTATAATAATTATACTTGCTACGTAGATTGAAGGAGTGAGCGAAGACACCGCTGCAATGATTAAATTTTACATTAATAAGCTGTACAATCAAGTGCAAAAATATGTATCGATTTAATCCTCTCATAAATATGTACCGAAACCTTAATCGGCTGACATAAGAGCCATGGGACATATAATGAGTAAGTTGTATGTACCCATATTTTTACACTTGTCTGTACTTATGCTACGTATGGTTCCTTCCACTTAAAATGACGAAAATCATTACTGATTCTATTGTTTAATTGTTATATTCAAGTCGGGTTGTAAAACATTTACGTATTAACAATAGAACAAACAGTAGCTACTCCTGTATGTACATCTGACACTCTTCGATCAGTTTCTGGACGTCTCTTTCAACAAAGAGAGGTTGTATAATTCTACTTTAAGTGCATTTTCGTAATTTTAAGTAGAACAGACTGTACCAGAAGCCATGGCGATAGCGATCACTGTGGTTTCATCTCGACGTCGCAATTCGTGAAAGGACCTGAACCTTCATTTGCTGAGGATGTCGCGAACCTATAGATCAGCGGCTTGGCATAACTTCTAAGGCATGGCATGGCTCAGAGTAAACACTCAAAGCGTTCACCCGTCCAGTGACCGACTTCCACCGACTTTGGTTTAGCTCATGGCTCGGTGACGATCTACGGGCGCCGCTGGACTATGAATGCTTCAAATCAACAATCTTTAAAAAGGTTCCCATACAACTTGCCAGAAAAAAATACTTGTTGGCTACCCTTCTGATGTCGTAATTCCAGGTGATAATGCACGTCACTACTGTATTGATACCGGTAAGACTCTTGGCACGTATTATAATATACACTCACCGGCAGAAAAATTGGCCCAAAAACCTTACGTGATTTTAAAACTATAAATTGAACAAATTAAATAATGTTTTTCTACATAGTAAACTTTTTCTAATTTGGACCAAATTTTCTGCCGGTGAGTATATAATGGGTTAATGGGTTTACACATTTATAAATAAATTTAGAATTTGTAATAAAATTATGCATTTAGACATTAATTTGAGGTAAAACAACATTTACGTACCCTTAGGCAAAGACACTGTGAATGGCGCAGCGAAGCCGAAAAGAGCCTGTATTATATTCCACGCTGCTATTAATATGCAGCCTCTTTTCAGAGAACAGCAGAGACAGCAGTTTTCCAACAAATACATAATCGCTAAAACACAAAACTGGATTTACATATCGGTGTTTTCTGTAGGCTACGTTTATAGACCGCTAACTTTTGCCCGCGATCTCGTCCGCGTTTTCTTGTTAATCATCTTAAGGAATTATACTACGCCTGTACAAAATATACGAGTAAATATGTTAATAGACTTCTCATAGGCGCAGCGTCAATTATTTTCACCCCTTTAAGGGATAAATTCCGGGATTTATAAAAATTATCCTAGTCTTTCCACATCTCCATACCAAACAGACAGACAGTGTTACTTTCGAATTTATATCCTACTAATATTATAAATGCGAAAGTTTGGATGTTCAGATGTTTGTTATTCAATCACGCTCAAACGGCTCAATCGATTTAAATCAATTTTTGCACGAAGATAGTTTATTTAGCCTGAATTAAAAGAAAGGATAGTTTTTATCCCGGGTTCACGCAGACGAAGTCGCGGGCGGAAAATAGTCCTACTTATATTATAAATGCGAAAGTTTGGATGTTTAGGTGTTTAGATGTTTGTTACTCAATCACGCTTAAACGGCTCAATTGATTTGGATGAAATTTTGTACGAAGATAGATTATAGGTAGCCTGGATTAAAGTATAGGATAGTTTTTATCTCGGATTCACGCAGACGAAGTCGCGGGCGGCAGTTGTTGGCGCGGCGCACATTTTGGAACTCAAACCAACACAAACATAAGGCGATGATATTCAAAATTTAGTAAAAATTATAAAGGAATAAAACGTCATAACAGTGTTTATATACGGGCCCGACGTTTTCATATTCTAACAGGGCTGTTATTTGGAACGTTCTAATGCTCCTGACCTCACCCGTCACGCCTAAACGAGACCTCTACACATAAGCTTAGTACTACGAATCGCGGCGTCAAACTATATTTGTGGGTGAACAGTGAGGTGAGGTTAAAGCAAGTTACAGAATAGCGGGACAGCTCGCATCTCGTGTCGGCCGTCCACGAACAAGGGACTGCGTGCATCCATCAGAGATGTGTTGTTTTTCATAAATTGCCTAATGTAACTTGTAAGATAAAAAACACTTAGCACATAATCTGGTGGATACGAAGATTAACGTCTTCATATAAATTATGTGTCCCTTACGTAGAGTGATATATTCTTATGTATTCAAAAACAAACGTTTTCTAGGTATGTAACAAATGACATAAGTATACAATTCATTTTATGAATTTACCGTGTTAAGTTCTCCTAGACAATCAAAATACCTTCTCTTTATTTCGCTTCAGATGCGCACTCTAATTCTCGCAAATATAATGTATAAAAACAGTACATGAATAAAAATGAAACTGTAAAACTAGTATCTCTTATTAGTGTCTTATAAACGTAGTGGTTATATTCTCTTTGTTATTAGTCTGTGTGTAAAACTACTGATGTCAAATGAAGTTTTATGACAAGTCACTTTTGTTTTAAACCTCATTTGAACGTCGACAGCTACTTAAGCCAGATACACGCGTCAGTCAGCACGTGTACTAAGGCGAGTAGCAGATGATCATATTATATATTTATATCGTTTTAAATTCGTCTTTAAAATCATTTTAGTGTTGACATTAAGCCTGC
The DNA here is from genome assembly GCA_932294315.1 of Epinotia nisella. Classification (NCBI taxonomy): domain Eukaryota; kingdom Metazoa; phylum Arthropoda; class Insecta; order Lepidoptera; family Tortricidae; genus Epinotia; species Epinotia nisella. Next base: position 11,103,837 of record OW028682.1, on the reverse strand, counting down.
AACACACTCGCGTGGCCTGCTGTGGCGGTCAATTGTAAATTTGACAGGTAATGACAAGTTTATTATTGACCGCCGCGGCCAGGCTGCGCCAGTCTGTGAGAGGATTTACTGATATACAAAAAAAACTGTACGAATAAATCCAATCAAAAACACCAATCAAAACGACTACAAATAACCCCAAATAATAGACACGAAAGTACAGTTCAACTTAGGCCCGCGCAGCACACGTCCGGTTCATTCCTCTAGAATTTGATCTGGGAACCTGGCGAGAGCGTTACGTCCTTAGGCCCGCCACACGCGGGAGGTTTTACAATACGGTTTTCGAATAGGTACTTATGTACATTGGATATCCAAATATTTTCTTCTATGTTATTTTACATTTTGTGACTTTTTGTACACGGTGTAAGTTTATCTAGATCTCGTTCTACCTACCTTCCTCACAATCTCAGGTTAGGTGGAAGTAGGGTTTGCAATCCGGATCCGACTTGTATGTAAATATCCGCGGATCCGGTTATTTCCATACAAGTCGGATCCGGATCGCAAACCCTAGCTGGAAGTAATCCGCTTAAATCTTTCTAACACTGCGTGACGTAGGCTTGTCGAGCGAGGCTAGATGCACTCACGATTAGTATTCGGGTCTGTACTTTTTATATTATGTTTACTACTGACCGCCACCGCAGACCGCGCCAGTGTGACCAAGCCTTACTCTTACACGTTCTTTTGCCAAAATAAATGATTTCACACCATCCCGAATACAGTCTGTAATCCTAACCTATTTATTTATTTAATCTTTATTGCACAAAAGAACAACTTACAAAAGGCGGACTTAATGCCGTAAGCATTATCTACAGTCAACATCTGGGCAAATCACCTATCACCTCATTTTAACGTTACACCGGTTGCATCCAACTTTGTCAAGTAAGTAGGTAACCCGGAGATTTATAACTCGTTTTAACGGCTTGTTGTATTAAACACAGTTGGAATCAAAGACTTACGAGTAGCGTGTCTCCCGCAGCACGCGTACGCTCAGTAAGTAACCAGTTAAAGCGTGGACCCATCCATAAACTTACTGCGTTGCTTAACTTTGAAACTCACCACGGGCGCCGCTAGGCCATGAACACTTTCATTGGAAAATCAATATAAATGTAATTATTGTAGTGCTTGTCTCGGCCCCTAGGCGGCGTCGATTTCAAAGGCAAATTTCTGGAGTAACCAACCGGATTGGCCGCTGAGATTGTTTCACCTACCGTAATTATACCTTGTGTAGATTCATGAATGCTGGTATTAATTGGCTGAATCAGTGAATTCGTGTACGTTCAAATTAGTGCGTTCTGTCAGTCGACCTCGTATGCATCACACTGTGAAAATATAATCGCACAACTCTCAGCATTTAGGCCTCTCACAGACTGGCCGCGGCGGGCGGTCAATAATAAACTTGTCATTGGCTGTCAAATTTCGCCATCGCAGGCCGCGCCAGTGTGCTGCAGGCTTTAGCTGGCACCTGTCAGTACGAACGTATTAGTGATGGATACGGATTATTGTTTAAATTGGAAAATTTAACTTACTTGGGTTTGGTATGTAAAGAAAAGAAAATTGTCTAAATTATCAGTTTCAGTTATTTGAAATTTCAAGATTATCCGCATAATTATTGTAAGATTTTTGTACAACACGAACAATTGAAAAGTATAATTTGGTTAATCGACACAGCAATTCCTATCGCGACCACAAACCCCAACTTTGACAGCGGCTGGGCTCGGATTGCAATTAGAAGGGCGGCCAACTCGCCAACATTTACATTTTAATTTAAATTTCGCCGATCCTGACGAGATTCAAGATAAATTGGACTGCGTATTTAGCGCAATAATTTGAAACTGCCACCGTGGTCTCCAAATTAAGGGGTGGGAATAATTGTTTGCCTTGTAATTAATAATTCACATTAATTTTATGAGCCCGTAAAGGCAGCTGTATTTTGTGGTATGCCTTTGATTAACCAGTGTTCCGTTGCCTGCGTAATTTAAGGATTGTCGCGAATGGTGAACGATAATAACAATGAGGGGGATATAGTTTAATAACAGATATTTATTATTTAAATAACCTATTAATCGAAAATGATATATATTCGGTGATTTTTAATTCGTGATCAGGAAAATTTTATCTAATTCAGTTATTGATGCCAAACACGATTAACTCGTGTTTACCTAAAATCAACGTTCTTCTTTTCCTGAATAAAACTGAACTAGGAATTACTTTTTAATTAAAAAACGTTGGCACCCTAACGGTAGTTCAAATCTATGAAACTAAAACCTCCATGAAAAATTAGTTTCATCAACCAACCTCTAAACCCTTGTGTCCAATTATTAAATTAAGAGTAATAGATTTAGATGTTAGAGTTTATTGACGTAATAAAATATAGGGTGACCAAACATTCAGTGGAGTCCTCATCCATTGAAATGTCTTTTGGGTGTTTATTAATATTTTTCGGCTCTTGATCACGGATTAAAAATCATCGTGTTTTAAAATAATAATTTTAATAGAAAGGAATTTTAATAAATTTAAATAGAAAGGAATTTAAAATAGTTACTTAATTATTAATGGAAGCTGAAGGTGGCTATAGCAACTACTAAACTACACGAGGCTTGTCGGGACCCGAGTAAATATTTGATGAGTAAAGTCGGCAATAAAAGCTCGGACAAAAATTAATTGTAATCATACAAAATCTAAACATACAAAAAGATTTCGTACATCCTGAAACTCAAAGTTACGAATAACATACAAAGGTGTTTTATGCGGCAAACTTTACCGCTTATTGTTAGAATTTGATGGAGTCGGTATTGAGGAAAATGGGAAGAAAATAGAACTCTTTATTGGTTGCATAAATCATCGTCTTTATAGCAGATGCTCATATGGCGTTATACTGGCTGATTCTTTTTTTTTTATTCAAAGGTTTATTATAAGCACAGATTATAAGTGTATCGCGGCGAATCTTGATCCCTATGACAGATGTCATCTCCATACAATTTATAACCCTAAGGCCGAGAGGAGAGGAGTTCAATAGTAATTTTTGACAGCTAATGACAAGTTTACTATTGACCGCCGCTGCCAGGCCGCATCAGTCTGTGAGAGGCTTAAGGAAGGCTTATGAATACATTTAAATATTGGATGTTTGGAACCTTTTTTTTGCGCCATTTTCCATAAATATTTGTAACCGATTTCACTATTGTCATTTGTCATCACGTGATTTATTCATTAAATCAAACTGTTAAAAACGTGTGAATAAGGTGGTCATTTCAACTATTGCCACAAACATCTACAAAACTTTGAACTACTTGATACATTAACTGCATGGCATGTGTCTTCCTATGTCCAAGAGAAGAAATACGTTTATTCCTACAACATTCCCATGCAAACAAAGTCACAGCTAGTAAAAAAAATTTTTATACAGTTATTTAAAAAGTGCTACTTTACGTAGCTGTTTAGCGTGCGGGAAGTTGGTTTTCGCGAACTAGTGCTTTTCACTTTTCCTTGTACAAATTGTACCATTAATTAGGTCAATAAAAATTAATATTTTGAACTGTATTTAAAAAAAACTGTATGTATTACAATGATGTTATAGAATGAATAATATAAAAGTTTCGAATTCCTTACTTGTTGTTTTTCTTATTTTTTTGCAACTGTATTAAAAAACGTCGTTCGATACACGTGCGGAAATGTCATTCTTCACTCGTCCCGATTCTATACTAGTACCCGATATCTGGGTACTCGTGTCGTAATGACATACTTTCCGCACTAGCATCGAAATGTACTATTGTAGCTATAGTAAAATTCTATAGCTTACATGCACAGCCACTGTTTTTTTTACTGTTTGAGTAAACTGAGCGGTACAAGAGTTGACAAAGTTGTTAGAAAAGGGGAAAGCTAACAAGCGCACTTAATGATACCCTAGTCGGCAAAACTCAAAAGACAAACGAATCGGCTCCACAAAGAAATTGTTCGCTTTTTCTCGACATGCCCTTTACGGCGGCGAATTCGGATTTTGGGGGCGCTTTAGGCCCTTTTCTCGTTCAAACGACAAAAACCCGCGTCTTGCTAGTCCTTAACCATTTCAGTGCCAGGAAGCTACTAAGTGGGTGCACTGCTCGTAGGCGCTTTCCTCTACATACGGAGTTCCGCATCTTATTGGCTACGAGCGTAGCGCTACGAAATCTTCTACTGAATATAATAAGTGTTCTGATAAGGAAACCTGGCCCCTATTTCACAAAATCGACAATTATTGTCGTCTGGCAATGAGAATTCGACTAACATGGCTGCGTCGACAGGTTAAGGTGTGGTTGCTGGACAACTTATTGACCCATCAATAAACGTGGAATTGTCATTGTCAGGTGACAATTGTCAAGATGGTGAAATAGGGCCCTGGTGGGCTTCCGGCGTCTATCCGGCTGTTCTCCTATACAGGTCACGTTTTTCACCTGATTCTCGTGAAAATGTGTGAGCAATTTCAATAATTACCGTAAAACCACACAACTATAGTCCAGGTCACCCAACTATGGTCCAAATTAAGTCTCATATTACTTGCTCAGGTGGGACTGTTTTCATGGGTGAACTTGAAGACAGGCAACATAATAACACAAATTTAAATAAAAACCTATAAAATCACAAATACAAAATCGATATTGATAGAAACGAATGAGTTTACTTTTGTACCATAGTGGGGGTAGTGGACTATAGTTGTATGCTTTTACGGTATATAGTTTGTTTTTGCTGATTCCGTGTTTCAAGATTCATTTTTATTAAGTCATTCTCGCGAGTTGTATAGCTCACAGAGCCGCTAGTAGTTAATGCGGTTAAGTTTACTTCTCAGTGGAATGGAAAGATATCAGTGCTGGCGGCGCGTGAAAATTTCCGATGGGCAACCCGGAACAAAAAAAAATGTTATGAAAGAGTATATGACAATAGATTTTACGCAGAAATAAATTTTAGGAAAGCCAATAGGAATCGGCTCCTCGGGGACGCACCGCCACTGAAAGATACTAAATTAACTTAAGGCGTCGATTTTTGTAAACTACGCCCCGTGCCTTTACAAGTCTACCTATACATGTCTTCCGCGCACGAGAAAACGAGATGTAACACTGCAGGAATGGCTTTTAAGACAAATGTAGATAAATATATAGGGTGTCTTAAAAAGAACGCAAGATTTTCCATACATTATGTATGGAAAATCTTGCGTTCTTTTTGGGACACCCTATACAAAGGGCCCTATAAAAAAATACAACATTTTTACCCAATTCCCTTTCACAAAGTTGGTTATATATTTTTAATTTTGTAGTGTTAAACGCGTTTAATTTTATGTATCTATGAGTATTAAGATGTCCTTCAAACAATTATTAAAAAAACATCCTTGGCCGCTGCAAAAAATAATGTAATTTTTTTTCCAATCAAGGTTGCCCAATGCCCTTTCATTCTTAAATATTTGCTTCTATTAGATTTGGAATTTGGTAAAACACACACACAGACCCATTTTAGGGTTCCGTACCTCAAAAGGAAAAAAACGGAACCCTTATAGGATCACACGTGCATCTGTCTGTCCGTCTGTCACAGCCGATTTGCTACGAAACTACTGGACCGATTGAGTTGAAATTTGGTAAACATGTGTAAATTGGTGACCCAAAGATGGACGCGTGAAGTAAATTAATGAATTCTGAACAAGGGGGCCACTTTTGGGGGGTAAACTGGAAAATAAAAATAAAGAGTTTTCCAAACTGTATATGTGACATATTAAATGAATGTTGTACAAGCATCTCAGATAAAAAAAATATATAATTTTAGCAAAAAACAGATTTGAAGTAATTTAGGAAAAAAGACGAAAATTGACCATCCCCCCCCCCCTTATCTCCGAAACTACTAGGCTTAAAATTTTGAAAAAAATATGGATAATAGTTCCGCCTAAAGATTACAGGAAAACCTATAGAAGTTTAAGGAAATAATTTATAATAGCTAATTTTTTGAATGTAATGGATATATTATCAATTAAATATGAATGTTTAATTTAAATCTATATAATTACTTCCGGGTGGAAAGTTTGTTGGATTCTTGAATAAAGCATCTTAGAATAACGTTTTAGAATGAAATAAACAAAAAAAAACGCTATTATAAATTAATGTTTTCCGAAACCGTATTTTGCCTGGAGTAGTAGTCAAGATACGAGTACATACCTAACTCTGACAAATAATCAGTTGTGTCCTAGTTCAGACACTTCAGACAGCCTTTGATAAATCTCATAATTTTCCAATATAACCGTGACCAACCTGTACAATACAGTTAAAAGAACGCTTAATGGATCGCCTGGTTCATACAAAAAGCGGCTAATTCGAGCTTGGGCTCTCGACTGTTTAGTGTACAGTCGAGTTCCAAAATATGTGCCCGGTCAAAGTGATCAAAAATATGTCAACACGACTTTATTGTTAAGGGCATAAGGTTGCTCAGATATTTTTGAACCTTTGGAAGCGTATATATATTTATGAACTCGACTGTACCCTTTGTCATGTACAGAACATTGAAAATCTTGTCCACGTCTATCTGTTGTGCGTTTTAGAATTTTTGTATGTAATGGAATTGTATAGAAGTTAGTAAAATTAATTAAAGGAAAAAAGAGGAACACAGACATACCGTTAATTATATTGAAGGTATATCTCTGTACTCGTAATTCAAACTGATGTCGTCAATCCCAGCTGCTGCTAATCATCCACCAATTTTATTCATTTACTAATTTCCAAATCCCAAAGGGAAAAGCGATCACTAAAATTGAAATTCCTCAAGTTATAAAAGCTCGGTGGCAACTTTTAACAACTTTTTGTTTTGATATCATCGGGAAAGCTTTTTCTTATAATTGTTTTTTTCCGCCCTGCCTGCGAAGTCGAGTGGAACGATCGCGAACCTCGCTCGGCCGCATCATCTAATGGCGCCCCTTACACAGTCATTATTATCGCTGGAATATCAATATTGAGGTACGAGTATATAAGTGGATATCAAAACTCATTTATTTTTACATGAATCTTATCTGTTACCTTATCTGTAATTTTGGATACATTTCGACCCAGTGGGATCTTTTGTGCATTTGCCCCCTCCTTTATACCTACTCCCAAGCTCGCTCCATCATTTCCACAAACCTGATGACGCAGCTCAGCGGGAGTACCTTGAATTCCTTTGGTTGTGGATAGCCGTCACCAAACGAATTTTTCTTTATCTGGCATGAGCATGACATTCAATATGCGTAGTGTCTGTCGGTTTTTTCTGGCATACGTTATACTGCTTCAATATTATTGCGCGCAAACGCAAGAAAATAATGACCGTATTATCGGTGCCAATTACACAGGGTCCTAACCTATAAATAGTAATAGAGTTTAGAAATATGTAGAGCTTTTATTTTAATAATATGAACAATAAAAAAAATACTTTCCACCCTAGGGTAGAAACAGTTATTTGTGCCTCAAGGGAGCAAAATGATGTATTTACGGCGAGAGCGGTATTTTGAATCCAGAGTGAAGTGAAGGATTCTACGAAAGAATATTGAGCGTAGCGAGGGATTCTAAGTTAAAATCATGAGCGTAACGAAGGTTTCAAGCGTTAACGCCCATCACGAAAATAATTTTGCTCCTGAGGGTCACATACAATTTTTTACACCGTCTATGAGGAAAATATAACAGCCATCGATAGTTTTGATTTCAGTAAAACATATAATTTATTGTGATTTTTTTTTTAAATATTACGAAAAATTCATAAATTTTCATATAACGTTGCTAATGTTAAAACTTTAAAGATGTTCGTTTTTATCAAGATCTGTGTTAAATTGGCACATTGCATAAATGCTACATGTCAATGAATAAATTTAAAAAGTAGCGTGAACAGAAAAGTTGCATTTTGATCCCTCTCGTCGTGGAGCAAAACTTACTTTTCCGAATGTAAGGTATGAAAACGCAATTTTCCACCTGGCTATATACCCGTGAAAAGACAACTTTCAAAACAGGAGAGATGAAAACGTTATGTACTTACGGAGATTAGACCCAAAAACGTGTGTATGCAAAGTGCACTGAAACTTTTACCGTGAACTATAACGACATCCCACGGCTTCTTCTTTCGCTGAACAAATTATGTAAGAGCGAGACGAATGGGTATCATTTCTAAATAAATGTCCAATGGGACCCATGTAGAACTTTGTAAGTTAATGAAATAACGAAATAAAATAAATATGAATTATACATTCACTGCCAAGAATCGCTACGTGCTACGGTCGTAGCGGATCCCATGGTTTGTGAATTCTGGAGCCGTAGCATGGTTGGCCTTATCACGCGACAAGTGACAAGATAGGGGCGTCATCTCGTTCTATCGAACGGTGTCAGCCAGTGACGCACGCTCTATCCTATCACCTATCGCGTGACAAGGCCAACCATGCTACGGCTCCTGATGCCTGTTTGAAAACATATACGCTAAGCCTGTTCGTTGCGCCAGGCCGCGTCAGTCTGTGAGAGGCCTTAAGCCTCTCACAGACTGGCGTGGCCTGGCCGCGGCGGTCAATAGTAAACTTGTCATTAGCTGTCAAATTTACTATTGACCGCCGCCGCAGGCTGCGCCAGTGTGATTCAGGGCTTACACAAACAAGGTCGTTGCCATGGGCTAGTGCAGTCTATGGCAGCACAGACGTCAAAACTCTGAATCTGTCATACAACCTTCACTGTCCCTTCACTTGTCATAATATTTGATGCAGATCATTAATGTAGGATCACGTCTTTATTTTTGTAATATTTCATACAGATTACGAAAATACGCGTGAAGTAAAATCTAGCGAAGTTAAAATTTACACGGTACGTCCAAACTAAACATTGTCTTTACAGAAATTATAAAAATGCTAGAGGGGTGAAAGGTACTGGGTAATATTATAAATGTAAAAGTAAATATATCTGTCTATATCCTTTCACGCTTAAACCGCGAAAAATTATGAGAAATTTGGTAAAGAGATAGTTTGAGACCCTGGGAAGGACAAAGATAGTTTTTGTTCCGGAAATCATTCTTTAAAGGGGTATAAATGGGAGTCGAAATTTGTGGTGGGCGTGCGAGTTCTATAATTGATCGGCGTGAGAAGTCTAATAGCATATTTACAGTTAGATTTTGTATAGGCGTAAACGCGGGTATAATTTAGCTTTGCGCGCGGCTTCATGTGTGCGTGCGCTTTTAACTAGGTAATTACCTACAACACAACACGTTAATTTTATATAGAAAACTCTCGTGAGAATCAGACATATTAAAATATAATGAGGGTCACTAACGTATCACGGGCTCGCAGTGCTAAACGCGCCGGCAACGCGTGTGCTCATGATTAAGAACCGCGAATCGGATATTCGACATTCAATACGTGAGTGACCCCGTCTTCATCATATTTTAAGATAACACGTTAACTCTAAGAATGGACCTCGCTGGAACCGACCGACCGTCATCGACGCCAGCCCCAAACTCACGTGACGCATTGTACGCGCGTCGGGTAGATCTAAATGTCAATTTTTATATGGAAAAATGACAGTTTCATCTACCCGATGGGCGTTCAGAACGTTACGTGATTACCCCCCTGGACTGAAAAATAACATACGATTCTTTTTTTTCGAAAACAATCACCCCCTCAGGATGTGGTCTGTGAAAGTTTCAATGGGGTTGCGGTATGTAATAGGTACTACGCTTTTGAGAACCGAATAGCTAAAATCATAAAACTTAACGAGTTCAGCCCTGCTAGCATAACTTGACTCTCTACTCTACTTGCGCGCGTGATAGAAGTGATCTGTCACTTTTTGAGAGCATTAATCAGAAAGTGACGGACAGTCTATCTCGCGCGCGAGTAGAGTCGAGAGTCAAGTTATGCTAGCAGGGCTGGTAAAGGTCGCGGGATATAACATATAGATATACAATTGTAGGTACAAAGATAAAGTAATTGTTTAAATAGTATCTTGATATAACATAAGACTGTTCAATTGACGCAACCTTTTAACACTTCGAGCCGCTGATCTAAATCGCAGAATGCTGGGCTAAATCGCATCTCTGGGTATAGAACGTCTTATAATGGTCGTCGACTGCATGCGCATCATTACATAAAAGTAGTACGAGTACATGGCTGCGTCAGCGAACATTCTCGATACGCTGCAATAGCAGGGGAGCCGCAACAAGGCCCTGAAAATATCATTCACATTGTACGCTCGCTGCGTAAAACTGACCCAGGATAGACCGCTAATACTGGTGAAAAATCAGCCCGAATAGTACAGTTTTTTGTTACAGTGATCATGTTGACTGTAAATACTTGTTGTTTCTGCATGAACCTGCGCACTGGCTGCATTATAATCGGGATTACCTTGCTTGTATGGTCAATTTTTTTCGGCGCGTATCCCTTTGTAATGGGTTTGGGTGAGTACATCAATATTTTTCGACGCAAATTATAAATGTAGGTACTGAAGTACATTTGTGCTTATGGATAGAAAAAAGAAAGAGACATTTATTCGTGACAAAACAAAGAGTTGAACAAAAATGAGACAAGTATGGCGATATTTTTGACAAAATCTTATTTTTGATAGTAATCTTTCCATTCGCAAAATTTACCAAGTCGTTTTTTTCTTTCGCTTTTTTATGCCGAAGTTTAATTTACCGGTACCTCTTTTTACCAGATGCGATTATTCCATAAGGATTTTACTAATATTTCTTCTTGATAATGGTTTAGATTCTTTTCGATAGGTTTTTTAATATTCTTTTATCTACTCTGTTTTTTACCTTGACGCTCTTTTGATTAATTTGATGAAATCTATACATTCTGAGTTATTATTAAAATTCAATTAGTTGGTAGTAACCCTGCCTGCAAAGTTAGAGAAGTCCCTGATTGCGGGTTCATGGAAAGAAGTCTCTTCACACTATTAATTAAACAAAATTAACAAGATTTATATATGCACTTGGTATTTTAAAGGCAAATACTAATTATGAAACGGCACTATCGGCATACTATGCTTATACGTATGCCTGGCTCCGTTATGGAGTAATCTTGTGGGGGGCCAGTACGGATGCTCAAGACCTATTCGTTCTACAGAAGAAGTGCCTGCGCATTTTTATCAATATACGGGGTACAGAATCATGTAGACCACACTTTATAAGACGCGAATTACTTACTCTCCCTTGCATCTACATTCTGGAAGTATGTATGTTCGTAAGGGAGCGCATGTACTTTTTGAGCCAAATTAAAGATGCTCCAAATCGTAGGATGGTTACCCGCCATGAAAACAGACTTTGTTTGCCAAAATCAAACCTGGTGATGCACAGCAATAGCCCGTATGTTAGATTTATAAAAATCTATAATATACTCCCCAAAAATTTAAAAGCTGAGGAAAAAGACCATATATTTAAACTTAAGTTAAAAAAGCTTCTTATAGGAAAAGCGTATTATAAAGTCCACGAATTCTTAAATGACAACCGGGGAAATTCGCAAGAGAAAAAAAACGACTTGGTAAATTTTTCAAATGGAAAGATTGCTATCAGAAAAAAATATTTTGTCAAAAATATCGCCATACTCGTCAAACATATAAACATTGATTTTGTACTGCGCGCTGCTCTCTGATGGTGTATTTAGTACTACGAAAAATCGATGTGTGTACAAACGAAACCAAAAACAAATCAATTAAGTACCAATTAAAAGAACACGGTAAACTGATAAAACGAAAACAAAAATGAACTTTCCTTGGCTTTGTGTAGAACCCACGATCATTGGCGTAGTAGGCTAAAGATATTAACCATGGTCAGGCGGCGGTGACGCACACATAATTCGGAAGTACATTGCGCTTATGTACTCGCAACACCGCAGGACATGTATGCTCTTAGCGAGAAAACACGGAATTTTCTTGAGAACGAGACCTAAGCTAGATCGATTTCTCGTCCCCGTAAACCAGTAACGTTCCAAATTTCATCGAAATCGTTAGCCATTTCCGAGAACGTGATTGCAAATATATACATATATATAGCGAGCAATATTTGTATATATACGTATATACAAATATTGCTCGTTTAATAGTATTGGATATAGGATAGATAGATGGTGCTGCATGTTCTTAAATCTACTCCATCTTGTGATGTTGCTTCGCTTAACACGCTGCAGGGAGTGAATGTCCTACAATATTTATATATATTACTCGTTTAATAGTAAAGCATATCGGAAGCGCCATGTTGAATAGGTATGTGGTCTATTATTCTATTCTGTGATGTGGTAGTGTCTAATGAAACCACCAGATGATCATAGACTGATTTATTATTTGGTAGCAAGCCTCTTCCAACTTACCCTAGATTTCAAATTATACCATCATAATTACACATCTACTGACATGCATTGAAGACAATGAACATCTTAATTTATTTCAGGGTTGATGCTCGCTCTTGTCGTATACATTACGTGTATCGTCACTGGGACAGCCAGCGTTCTCTTTCTGATTTTTGGAATTGATAAGGTATTTATATCCCTGCTGAGCTCTAATTTCCCGGTAGTCCTCACCAAATCCTGAATGCATATGATGGCGGCTAAAATGGGTCCAAAAATTTGTGTCCGACCGAAGTTTCGGTTTCGACCAGTTTCAGCCATAAAACACGGTTTCGACCTAGGTTTCAGTTTCGGCTCCGGCGATTTTCTTATCTATATCTCGTATTTCATTAATCCGCTTTGTGAATAGACTACAGTGACTGCCGTGGTATTAAAAAAAACCGACAGACGGGCGGACGGACAACAAAGTGATCCTATAAGGGTTCCGTTTTTTCATTTCCTTTTGTTTTTATGGTATTTTGGGACGTTAATTACGAAAATGGCATCGATTTTGGAATTTAATATCGTGGACATATGTATATCTAAATATATAAAAGAAGAAACTGACTGACTGACTGATTCACTGACTGACATATCCACGCACAGCCCAAACCGCTGGTTCTGGAGATTTCAAATTTGGCCCGTAGGTTCCTTAGAAGGTTTAGGGGTGCACTAAGAAAGGATTTTTCAAAATTCATCCCCTAAGGGGGTGAAATGGGGGTCCAAAGTTTTATGGGGAAATAAGATTAGTTAGACTATTTCACTTGAAACTTCACAGCAGTATTCCTAACAATAAATAAGTAAACACGTGTTTAAGGGTTTTTGAGAATTCAACTCTCAAAAGAGGGAATGTAGTGTCCATGGGTATCATTTCTATGGTTTATTTTACAAATACAAATCCAACGTGAAATACCATCTCCCCTGTTGGGGTGAGCTGGGGTTGAATTGTCTAAATATCCATATGGGTGTCGTTTTTATGGTTTTTATGGACGTTAATTACGAAAATGGCATCGATTTTGAAATTTAGCATTGTGGACATGAAAATTCTTGAAAGTATTTGTGCCAAATTGCAATTCAATTGGACCATACGGGTCAAACTGAGATGCACCTTTTTTGTAGACGGTTAAAATTACTTTTAGTACGCGGACGAAGCCGCGGCCAAAAGCTAGTACCTAATATACATATTTACTTTGCCCTAAGTCGGTCGAGCGAAGTGCGAAGTCATCGATAACACAGGATGCAATAACAAAATTATAAGCAACAGTATTATTATATTATAAATATTATTCCCATACAGTTAAAACAACAATAAAACATTTCCTTAAACATGGCATAAGAAAATTTAATTCCATTTTTTCCCACAGAACCAAGAATGGGCCAAAACTATGTATATAGCGGTATTGCTATTAAGAACTATCGTTAATTTTGTAATTGGAATTATAATGTTTTTTGTAAAACCAGCATACTATCATAAGGGGAGGTGGGGAGATTACGAGAATGGTTACGAGTATAATGCAGTTTTTAACGCAATTATTATAACGCGTAAGTTCTGACGTCTTTACAATTTTATGCTACATTTATATTATTTCACGAACGCGGGTGAGCCATGATTGTGAGGGACTCACTATGACTACACGTGCACATTGTCTCTGGGTGCGTGATTATCCAGTGGCCAGCAGAGCGCGAGGTAACGGCACAGAATAAGTAATAGTATGTACAAGTAGTGATAACGGACAGAGTGAAGCAAACTCCCTGGGTGGCTAAAAGGGCGCTATCACACTTGCGATTTGCGAGCGGTTTACAAGCTAAGCGATCAGCGAGCGTACTCGCAGCAAGGTTGCAGCGATTTTGCGGTGAGCTTGCGGTTTAACCGAGGCGATTAAAAACGCTGATTGAAAGCAGTGTGCTCGTTATGCACCCGCGGCAATCACGTGGCGCTAACGCGGCGATCACGTTGTGGTATCGCGGCGTTGTCGCCGCGCAGGCTCGTTGAGAAATTGTGTCGCTCACAACACGCTCGCAAATCGCTAATGTGATAAGGCCCGAAGGGCGTAACAGAGGTAACTGTGTGCGTGAGTTCGGAAGGGTCTTGATAAGATACATGACACAGACAGATATTGTTGCGAATATACACACAAACGTGGTTCAACTGCGGTCGGGGGATGAATAGTACATTACTGCAGACGCCGGGAAAGAAGGGCTTGCCGGGTGAGTATGTATAGACGGCCGACCGTTAGGGAGGCCGGATAGTGATACGAAGCCGGCAAGCCCTTTTCACGGCCAGGCATGTATAGTGCTTTTCTCAAACATATGCAATGAAATAAAACAATACACCACTCAAAATAGTAAATTAATTTTCCCTCCAATCCCTCCATACTTTGTTTTTTTTTTACGAAAGTGTCCGTATTTCGCGCGTGTAGTGTTCGAATAGACCTTATTGGGGCATTATACATAACCGGATAATAAGAATCTTAATTTTTATAGTGAATAAAATAAATGCAGAGGATTTTAAATATTGTCTATGGTCTCTGGTGATTTACGTATAGATAATATTTTAGATTTATTCATCAACACATTGAATCATTCAGATTTGTATTCTTAATAAAGGTTCGTGTGTAATAGGCATTAACGCGGATATTTTTGGTCCGTTAGCCATTCAGCCACTAGAAAAAATAAAAAATATAATTCAGGTCTGGCGATACTTCCCGGCCTAGGCCTTCAATTTTGTATGAAATTCCTTTACAGTTCTCTCGAGTAGTTCCGCCCGAAACGTGATACTTTGAAGCCTGTTATAACGTACGTAAGGTCGACATTTCATTGCATGTTTGAGAAAAATATTGTACCAGGTTGACAGCGCTCAAGAGGACAATAACCTAAAGTCAGGTTTTTTTTCAGTCGGTGACATTTACTGTTTAATAGTGGTATACAGTTATTCCAAGATCATTGACGATTAACCTGAGCCTCCAAGGAACCCCGCTGTAACCGAAGTCAACCCACAAAAATAGTGAGATGGTCCAGTTTTTCATTCTGGTTACCTTTGTTATTAAAAGGCAAATTTGCTAAGTTACGAAACAAATTAATGTTATATTATTGTTTTATTCAGTTATCAAATCAACTGATTACCGTGAATTTGACAGAAAGCAAAAATTTAACTTTATTTTAACGTTTTAAAATACACTTGCAAAACGAACAATACGGAAATAAAAAACGTAACTGCAAAATGCACATATATGATTTATTCACGAGAATCAAGTAACGTGATTTACTAAATATATAATGATATTAATAAAACTCTCATAAATAACATTAAAACGTATTATCTACTTACGCAGATTTGCCCAAAAAACGTTTGTATGAAAAGTGCACTGAAAACGTTTACCATTAACATAATATAACGACATTCCACAGCTTGCTCTTTCGCTGAACATAAATTATGTAAGAGCGAGACGGAGAAGTATTACTTCTATATAACCTGACCCAAATGTCAAATGGTAGCCATGTACAACCTTGTTTTATAAAATAAAGAAATAAAATAAATATAAACTCTTTTAAGCCCTCTCATAGACTGATGCGGCCTGGCCGTTAAGAAACGCGGTGTACGTGGGCCCTAAGTACCTCAGCTCAGTCTTTTTAACAATTATAAACATGGAGCGTGAGAGTGACAGGTATAAAAAGGACCGTTTGTTCGCAGTCGTTCAACATAGCAAAAAGTCCACTCTTTTTTAATTTTCTCAACTTCGTGATCGGTCAACTTCGCTATCTGTCAACTTCGCTATCAAAGAAAGAAAGAAAGAAAGAAAGAAAACATTTATTCACTACACAAAAGACACACCGATATAAAGGGAGTAGACATACAATACAATTGACACATCAGTCGACTTCGCTTAATATGATCTGCACTTCTGTTGTAAAAGATAGTAGTCCAGGCAATGAACTGACAACTTGTATGGAAAAAATGACATATTTGGAAATAATTTATAATAGCTAATTTTTTTAATGTAACGGATATATTATCAATTAAATTGTTAGCTAGAGGCAAAATCCAACAAAAAATCAGACATCAAAAAAATCAATATTCAATTAGCTCCTAAAAAGTCCGGATAAATATTAATATATTTTTTTATCTTTATTTAGGTTCATTTACATTTGCTTTAAAATATTCAATATAAATAAAATAAAAAAGACAATGAATGTTTAATTTAAATCTATATAATTACTTCCGGGTGGAAAGTTTGTTGGATTCTTTAATAAAACATCTTAGAATAATGTTTTAGAATGAAATAAACAAAAAAAACGCTATTATAAATTAATGTTTTTCGAAACCGTATTTTGCCTCGGCTATAGGTAGGTTAGGTTCGTTAGGTATCTTCAGATGCCCGAAGGGCAAACAGACTAGAAATCGCGGGGCTCCTATTAAAAAATATTATCGAAATCGGTACACGTGATAAAAAAATATCAAGGTTGCAAGTTATTAGTACCAAAATACAGATGGCGCTGTAAAACGGTAACTTCTACTATGACCTGTTATGATTGTTCAAGGAAGAATGGGGTCGTGACGTGACGTATGGTGTAAGGACGTTTGTACGAAACCCTTAGTGCGCGAGTCGGACTCGCACTTGGCCGGTTTTTTAATCGTACGAACGCGGATGAGCCTCGATTAATAACGGCAGGAGAGTAGAGGCGTATAATTACACACACAGCCACAAAGAGTACTAATTGCAAAAAAAGCAGTCAATTAACGAATGTGTTAACTTGATCTAAATGCACGCTATATCAATATATTATTATTTTCATCAACGTATAATATGATGGGTACGGTGGTATATCCATCGCTTAGTCAAACTATTTTAAAGGATAATGATGTGTATATTATCGCATGTAAAAATATAGAATATTATGAGCTGTTTTATATAATAATTGAAACTAAGTATTTACCTTGACAAAAAAGTTAATCTTGCAGTTTGCTGTTTAATTTGCTATCGGTATGAAAAAAGAACACTTATTTCAAATTCCATGACATGTAGAACTCTCTTCTCGAGCGTGAACTCAACTCTGAAGCCTATTACAACTATTACAAGGAGGACTAGACACGTGCACATTATTTCTGGGCGCGATTTTTTTGTGGCCAGCCGAGCGGCCAGTACCGGATAGAAAGTAAAAATCACTACGTGCTACGCGACTACGGCATAAGTAGGCGCCAGCTAGGCTGGTTTCTCGCAGTCAAAATGTTAAGGGCTGGCACAGAGGAAATTATGTGCATGAGTTGAGAGAAATACTGATAAGACATTTGACACACACAAACGTGCAACGATACAATACAATACAATACAAATACTCTTTATTGCACACCTCACACAAACAAAGCAGTTACAGAAAGAAACAATACAATAACATGTAGGTAGAGGTAGACAACAAGCGATCTCTTCCAGACAACCTATGGGTATCGAAGAAAGAGATAAAACTAGATTATGCAGTAGGTGGTGCAGAGATTATTATTATTCAAAAATCTAAATAATAAAAAAGCGGCCAAGTGCGTGTCGGGCCACGCGCAGGGTAGGGTTCCGTAGTTGCCAGTCTGTCACAGAATGCGGACTTAAAAGGGGCTTTTGGGGTTTTTATTATAGCTTACCCTCTTAAATAATCGTAAATATTAGATACTTACTACATAAACTGGTCGAACCGCAGATCGCAAACTTTTAGCAGCAACAGGTTATTTACGTAAAATAATTACGAAAATCTCCGAACAACATCAAGGCGCACATCACAACTAGCCGCGCGCGCAAGAAGCACCGTGCCGTAAGTCCGCCTAAGTTTTAGCATTTTTTTTTCAGGATTTTATTCTATTGTTTTGTCGGCGTGATTGGTTTATATACTCACGCCGAATTGCAGTTTTCTAGTTGTCAGGGTTACTGAGCTAAGCTGAAGACGGACAGACAGACAGACAGGCAGACAGACGGACGGACGGACATGGCGAAACTATAAGGGTTCCTTGTTGACTACGGAACCCTAAAAACTGTTTCAAGGTGCCTCTCTTCTTTGTAGAAATAAATCTGGAACTTGTGCTTAAGAATGGGTTTGTAAGCTGTAAGGAGTTTCCCTGGAACACTTTCCATCTTATTTTATGAAAAAACCCTTATAACCCACACCCTACACATTTTTATATCGATTAACCTTTTGTATGCTAGGACACTTACAGCGCTAATGAAATGTTTTTTTTTTTGTTTCTGACACAGTTTCAATTTTCGATAGCCCTGATCAGTGCAGTGCTGCTACTAAAGCCTACGAAAGGTTAAGACTAACAAACAGACCGACAACTAGGTACTTTCGCATGTTATTCTATCATAATTTTCGCCAGTTCACATTTTTTTGTGTTTACCTACGAGTAAAATCAATCGTGGCTTTTCTGTGAAGGAAAACATCGTGAGGAAACCGCTTTAATCCCAATAAGGTCTAGTTTTCCCTCTGGGTCTCAAGGTCAGATTGCAGTCGCTTTCGTAAAACTAGTGCCTACGCCACATCTTGGGATTCGGTGCCAAAGTGTACCCCGGGCTCCTTTGGGGCACAACCGGGAAATCGCTAGAAAGATGATGTGACCTGTACGTGAATAGAAGTCAAATGAGAGTAAAATCGTGGTAAAATCAAACAGATATAGGTACCATGCTCCTCGGGGCCGTGGCTGGGTTGACTCATCATGGCGAGTAAATACCGCAATCGTAACGCTTGGCATGCGGGTTGGCGATCACAGTATTTCCATTATGTGTGGTCGGTGTGGTCTGGGTCATAGTTTTAGGACATACCCGGGACCATATGAGTATATATATGTTCTAATCCACTAAATTAATTTACATATGTATATCACCGTAAGATGTAATAACCATTAATTTATAATACAGGGTGGAAAGTTGAGAAGGGGCAGTAAGGGCAGCTACTAGATCCCTTGCTGCTACGCCAAAATGCTCTTAGGATGCCTTTACTAACTTTTTAAGTGATGACAATCGACATTCACAGATTTTTGTTAAAATGTAACTAAGGTTAGAGTACTAGAACACCCAGAAATCAAAGAAAACTTTTTCCATACATTTCATAGGGTAATTAGGGTAAACGAATATACATTAAGTGACAGCACGTAAGCCATACTAATAATAGGCATCCAAGGCGGTGTTAAAGCTTGTTTAATTAAATTTGTCTACGTCGCATGTTTGAGAGGAGACGATTAACATCTTGAAAGGGCGACGGCTTAGCATCAATATAATCTACGGCCGCTGAACATCAATCACTCCCCGCCTTTGCACATGATACCTCGTGAGCGCGGCGGTTTGATGGCACCCTAATTTGTAATATTTGCTAAGTACTGTGTCAGCTGCAGGTTCATCATTCTCTCCCTAGTGAGCGACAAGAGTTTATCTTGTGTAGGAGTTCAATCTTTTATTTTTTACCCGACTGCGGCAGATGACGGATACCTACGGTTTTCGGAGTGTATGTTTGTATATGTATGTACAGTAAGGGAAATGTATTCACGTACCACCATAGAATCCTATCGCAATAAGGTGACATATCACTCGAGTTTGAGTGACGGCGGCCTGTCAACTGCGACAGGGTTCTACGGTGGTACGTGAATAGATTTCCCTTACTGTACAGTCAGGAGTATTGATATACGCACATAAATAAGGAAGGTTTTCACACAATTCAGCCAAGCTAAGCTACGAAGCTTCTGATCGAAAAACCGCTTTAAAGTAAATCCTAGGTAAATGCTCGCCAAACAGAGAAACCCTTTCATATTCTTTAAGTAATTAGATGAATTCGATGACTTCGCAGCATTTCAAATCGACGAACTGTAGGCAAACATTTTAAACCTAGTTCGGTGCCTCCACTTCATTTGGCAGGGCGGAGCGAGGTTAAAGTGTCTTGAGGCCGAGTTTATGATATAATACTGTATATGGACTACTATGTTTCCGGAATAAATATTTTTCATTTCATTTCATTTCATTTATTTTTTCACCAAATGCTCGGCAAAAGCAAAATACTTTGTTTTTTTTCTGCGCTCGATTAGTTGTTTCCCTTTTGGTCCCGGGCACGTTCCAAAACAGATGTTATTTGTGTATAGATAGCTGTACCTAAGGGCCTGAGTGTATATTTTGTATTTGTCTACAAGCTTTCTATTAACTTACTGTTTTCGAATGTACACAATACAAATACAAATATTCTTTATTGATCACCAAAAGAAATAAAAACAACACAAGGGCCGTACGCATAACAACGGTATAGTACAAACGCCAAAACAGTTAACTGACCATCCTGTATTTATATTGAACGTTATTACAATAAAGTGCACGGATGGTCAGCTAACTGTGTAAGCGATGGTACATTGTTGTAGAGGCTAGAAAGTAAGCAATAGGTGGACGAGCGAGTTCGAAGAAGACGAGTCCATCTATTGCGTCTATCGCATACTGCGAAGAAAATAAGTATTAGTAAAATCTAAATTAAAAGAATATTAATGTAAATTGTCCTTCCAATTTTACGATTGAAATTTGGCATATGGCACCTTTGAGCTGATCTGATGATGGTGACGGGAAGCGCTCATAGGAACTACAAGACTACACTAGATAAACCTGCCATTTTGGCATCATTAAAACTCTCTCTATTAGTAGTTGATGATTGTGCAAAAACAGTACAGTAAAAATATAAAAAGCAATAATTGTTTGAACCATAAATATTTATTTATTTATTTATTTAAGCTTTATTGCACAAAATACAAAAAAAATATGTACAAATGGCGAGCTTAATGCCAGATGGCATTCTCTACCAGCTAGAATATGATAGAATCTTTTTAGGGTTCCGGACCAAAAAGGTAAAAACGGAACCCTTATGGTGCGACTCCGTCCGTCTGTCTGTCTGTCACAAAGTCAAATACCTCAGGAACTACTATTGCTATCGATTTGAAATTTGGAATAGTTGTAAAAAAAGCTAATCCTCGTGTATGGAAAATGATTTTTTTTAATATATAGGTACTTTTAATTTGTATAAAAAAAGGCGGATAAGAGGCGGGAAAAAAATCCAAAGTCTAGTTAGTAGGCCAAATGGGGTATCATATGAAAGGGCTTGAATTTTACATTCTAAAACAGTTTTTCTTTTTTTTCTACAATGGTAAAATTATGATTTATAAAGAAAAATGTGGAAAAAAAGACCATTCCCCCCCTTATCTCCGAAGTTAACAAAGCGAAAAATTTGAAAATAATATATATGATTAATATTACCGTGAATATTACCGGAAAAATATAACGAACCTGTATCTAGCGTATTTTTTTTTATTCTTCATAAATCATATGTTAATTTTGTTTGTAATTTAATACTTCTGTGTTTAATTTTTTTCCTTCCAATTCGTATGATAGTGTTCTGAAAGTACCTTCTAGCAAATTAAAAAAGAATTATCGAAATAAATTCACTTGACAGAATTATCGCTGAAAAACCAACATACAGTAAGGGGAATGTATTAACGTACCACCGTAGAACCCTATCGCAATAAGGTGACATACCACTCGAGTTTGAGTGACGGCGGCCTGTCAATTGCGACAGGGTTCTACGGTGGTACGTGAATACATTTCCCTTACTGTACATACCGAGCTCCTTGATCGCGCAAGTTAGTAACAAAATGCACCGATAAATAGCGCTGTAGGTACTCATATCGTTATATCGTTAAAAATCTAAACTTCTAAAATGTCATTCATATCTGCTTCTATGAGATTTTAGGTGTGGTAAATACGCGTCATTTTATTTGGACTGTATCATAAATGTTTTAATTGTTTGAGTGGGCTGAGGTAATAAAGGAAAGAGACACCTAGGAATTATTGTGCATAGTGAAAATGTTAAGCAATGCTGGTTTGTCTTCTGACAAACAACAAAGTATATGTATAGTCTTGACGACCGAATAGCCTAGTGGTTAGTGAACCTGACTATGAAGTTTGAGGTCCCGGGTTCGATCCCCGGTCGGGGCAGATATTTGTATGACGAATACGAATGTTTGTTCTCGAGTCTTGGATGTTTAATATCTATTTAAGTATGTATTTATCTATATAAGTATGTTTATTCGTTGCCTAGTACCCATAGTACAGGCTTTGCCTAGTTTGGGACTAGATCAATTGGTGTGAATTGTCCCACTATATTATATTATAGTCAATTCGTTTATTATGTACGCTATGTAGTATAGAGTTCATTAAATTAAATAAGTATTTATCTTCTTTTTGCCCGACTACGGCAGAGCCGAAAGGAAGGGATATGTTTTTAGCAATCTATGTTTGGATTTACATGTGTTATACCGTAACGTAACCTGAACTGATTTTGATAAAAGAGGTGCAATAGGTAGGAGGTTTCTAAATTATGCTCCGGGTGACTTTTGTATGAAAATAAAAAATAAAAAAAATTTAGTAGTTTTCCTAGACGGGTTACAGTTTTTAGGGTTCCGTAGCCAAAATGGCAAAAACGGAACCCTTATAGTTTCGTCATGTCCGTCTGTCCGTCTGTCCGTATGTCACAGGCATTTTACTCGAAAACTATAAGGTGTATTTGAATAAAATTTTGAGGATAGGTGTATTTTGTTAGCCGCTACATAGTTTTGTAATTAAAATGACAAAAAAAAATTTTTTTAGGGGTGCACTCCATACATAAAACTAAAAGTCATTTTTTTTTTTTTCATTGTGACCCCCCGTGTGGCACATCAATCGATAGGCCTTTCAAAATAAATATAAGGTTTCTTAGCATTTTTTTTGATTAAGTGAATAGGGTCGGAGATAATCGCCCCGAAAGTCACTAAAATTCTGTCCCCCCCCCCTCTAATTTTTGAACGGTGTATTTTAAAAATATGGAAAAATTCATGGACATAGGGCTTATTAATTTCATTCACCGAAAATTGTTTTGAACAAGTTCGGTTCAGAGGTTTTCGAGATATTGCTGAAAAACTGCCTTCCTCAAAGAAAAGGACGTAAGTGCCGTAAAATTTCTGTGACGATACGACCTTTTTAATAGGCACGGAACCCTTCGTTTTGCGTGGTCCGACACGCACTTGGCCGGTTTTTTACTTGTAATATTGTATGGCCAAAATACCTAGTTACTGAAATCAAATCAAGTTGCATGCGTTTGTAATATATATGAGATTGTACAATATCATGTATGATAATATTAAGTACTTACACCAATTAATTAAAATAAAAAATAACTATTCATATATTTATTTATTTTTATTTATTTATTGCCAGCCAAAATAACACCACAACATAATAAGAAAAACAATATACAAAAGAAACTTAACTATTACACTTAAACTAGAATAACAGAAAAAAAGAAGACTGGTGGGGTGCTGCTATAGTGGCCGCAAGTGGACACCACTCAGCATATTCCGTGGAGTAATAATATATATTTTGTTAAAAAAAATCATAATAATAATAACCATAACTAGGTACAGTAAGGGAAATGTATTCACGTACCACCGTAGAACCCTGTCGCAATTGACAGGCCGCCGTCACTCAAACTCGAGTTGGTATGTCACCTTATTTGTGATAGGGTTCTACGGTGGTACGAGAATACATTTCCCTTACTGTACATATGAAGAGATATTAAAGGTGCTTGTACGTGGAAAATTGCATGCATATTAAATACTCGTACTATGTACTTATACAATAATATATGATACAATAATATACGAAAAATAACGAACATAGACGATATTTTAAGAAATCAAATCCGTTCAATAAAGCCTACCAATCAATAAAACTCTTCAGGCAAACCATTGCAGCGTAGCCATTGCTACGCGCTACGAGCTACGCCAGCCGCTACAGCGACTACGATGTCATAGCTAAAGTATTATCGTCAGTTCTTTGACTTCGTATGAGGACTGACAACGTTAGGTCAAGGCTGGTAAATATATTGACGTTACCATAACATGATAATTACTGCCGCCACCGGCACTTACTGGCTATGGAGGGCCATAACATTGTATACACGCTACGGGCGGTAACCGTATATTTAAAACAATTATAGAGTCTTCAATTCAGCTCTTTCACATCTCATTTGATTCTTTATTCTACCCTAAGTTACTTGTATATTTTATAGGCTTCATACTTTCGATTAGTAGAAAATTTGGTCGTTAAATTAAACTATTGACTACAATGTAAAAAAATAAGGTTTTAAACAGATGAGTTCAGATCGTGCCTGTATTCGTGTCTCCTAACTATATATTATGTTTCACGTGTAATAAACTTGGAAGCCGTTCCAGCCGTAGGTTTGCTTCGCGAGACAAGTGATAACGACAGTGATACGAACACTAGATCGAGCTCTAACGTCACACAAATACACACGTTAAAAGGTCTATTAGTAATAGAGTCCTACTACCTAACCTAAGCTGTTGTTTGGGAACAGAGACAAATTCCGAATTTTCATTTGTATTTCTTCGAAGCCATTTACCGCTTAAAATACTATTTGGGCACAGGCGAGTTAATGAAATATATAAATAGATTAGGTTAGTATTATATCCTGAAAAATCAAAAATTCTATCAACGGATCACGGTGTTCAGAATTATGAAATTCGAAAAAAATATGCTTCTGACAGTCCGGAAGTATATTTTTTTCCATTTTCTCGAAATGACTCTTCGAAATGATGTAGAGTACCCCTATTGTTTAGTGTAGTCGAGGTACTGGCAAGGGCATGTGCACTGCGCCGATACGGCGCTCATCAAACGGACGATACCCGCTCCCGTTGCATTCCTTTTGTTATCCGCCTATGAGAACCGTTCCCTGTTCCGACCCTCAGCATTTTGCATTATTTTCTCTTTGGGACTAACGAATCGCATGTTACGTCCATTTTTCAATGTCGATATTGATGGAATGATATTGCGGCCCAGGTCTCTCCAAGCGCACTCGAACAAAGTCGAAATGAAAACGGTTTCGAGCTCTGCTAGACTGAATGACTTTGAGCTTTTGCCATTCAACCATAATCTTTTTACAAGCTTTATATTAACTTGACCTGTTCGTATGTAAATACGAGTCTGTATGTAAGTTGTCCGTCAAAATTTGCAATCCATTTTTCAGTCACTTGGCGTTATCCGATTGAGCTGAAATTTTGGGTTTAAATATAGTTTGGATGACAATTGAATATTATGGTACCATCGAGCTGATCTGATGATGGAGACAGAAGGTGGCCATGGTAATTAGTACTTGACCGACGTAGCCTCATTGAGTTTGGGCTCGTTAGAATCGTCTCAATGAGTAATTGATGACTGTATACAGAAATATACAGTCGGCATAAAAGCTTGTGCCAAAAATGAATTTTTGACAGAAACTTATTTTACGATTGTTGACGACTGAGATTGATCATCAGTGTCGACGCAATATTTTAATGATTACTGATCAGCAGAGTCCGGAATTAGTAAACTTGTCATTAGCTGTCAAATTTACTATTGACCGGCACCGCAGGACGCGCCAGTGTGATTCAGACCTTAAGCCTGTCCACACCACCTGATTTGATCAGTCAGATGGGTGAAAATTGTCCTGTCTGGGCTTGCCTTTACATGTTATTGTTTTTAAAAAATAACGTTCGGATTTCAAATATTCTTTGCCCTCTTGTGGATAAAATGTAGTTTTGCTATTTGTTTTTAAAGAATAACAAACGCCTTTCCAAGCTAGTGGGGTGAAATATACATTGCTACTTGCTATCCACTAAGTTCACACAGTTTTTAACTTTTAATACTAAGTAAAAACGCATTGCTGCCAACTTAGGAAATATCAATTATCAGCACTGGCAAGTGGACGTCAATTAAAAACAAAGTTAACTATCATGTCATGTTTCCCGCGCGTATTTTGACATTTACATTCTTGTGTATTTTTATATAAAATGCAAAATTAAACAAACAAAAATGTTTTTTTTGTTTAATTTTGCATTTTATAAAAAATTTCCAATCGTTCAAAAAATACTACTACGTAGGTACTAGTTGTATGCAATGTTTTTTTTTTTTTTTTTTTTAATGGCATCGCGCTCTTGGCGCATTCAGCCAAAAAACGAGGAAACGGGATTACAGGAAAATACGGATAGATCGGGAATTTGGAAAGCATGGGAAAGATCAGGAAAGGATATAATAATGTATATTAAAGTTTGATATTATTTAAAGATAAAAATGAATATAAGGCTTTAAATATATACAAGGATGAGTCATTAATATAAAGGAGTGAACGAATAGTTACAGGAAAAGGAACTTTAAGGATTGACAGCTGATTTAACAATATCGAGCGATCGTATTGTTGACATTCGAAAAATATGTGGTTTAAGTCACCGGGATCAGCTCCACAAATACACGCAGAACTGGCCACGATGCCTAGTCTTGAGAGATGCTCCGGTGTACACAAGTGACCCAGTCTCATGCGGATTAACATACTGGTTGCTGGTTTTGAAATTGATATTTTAGAAAACCATGGTTTGGTAGGAACAACCGGTTGTATGTCACGAAAGCGTAAACCCGTCCTTACATCAGGTGATGTCCAAAGTTTCATCCATTCGTCTCGTAAGTATACTTTGGGCAAAGCTAAAAGGTCTTCAGGTATATTTTCATAAGGAAACATATCACCGCAATCAATGGCATCCCGAGCCAGCACATCCACCCTTTCATTTCCTTTTATTCCTCTATGCCCGGGGATCCAAGCAAAGGATACAGAACAGTCATTAAGAGAACATTTTAACAAGAGGCTACGTATTTTATAAATAATTGGGTTATTAGATTTTGATCTGAAAGGAAATTTAGCAATTGATTGAAGAGAACTTAATGAGTCCGAAAATATTATAGACTTTTTAAGACGCATAATAATGATCATCTCTATTGCTTTCAGGATTCCAAAGCATTCACCACTATAAACGGATGACTCTGGGGGCAACTTTACTTTTTGATATATATTGGATTGCACATGCAGTACTCCAATTCCAACACAACCATTAACTGATATCTTAGAAGCATCCGTGTAAATATGATGAGCATCCAGGCCCTCAGTTCCAATGAAACTCAGAAACTGTTTATTATGTTCCACATCATTCTTTGAGATGCCAATATTTAAGAGAACTGAAGGAACAAGCGTAAGAGATTCATAATCATGCTGGAAGATGGGCAGTGTAGAAGCACTAACAGTAGGTGCAGGTATAGATTTAACTTTTTCAAAACTTTTAATCAAGCAAGGGGGACTCTTATGTTTCCAATATTTAGAAGAGTTTATTTGAAAAGAGAGGTTTAACAGGATAGGCCAAAGTTGGTGATTTGAAAATTGAGAGCAACGGAAGAGATACCTATCAGAAAGAAATTGTCGCCGTAAATGAAGAGGTGGTTCACAACACTCAACCTGCATTGCATTAATGGGACTAGATTTCATAGCACCACAGATAATTCGGAGAGCTTTAGACTGTATACTAGAAAGTTTCTTGAATCCTGCTACACTTCCTGGTTCTAGCAGAAATGTCCCATAGTCTAGAACACTCCTTATCAGGGCATTATACATCAGTTTTAGGCAAAAAGGATGTGCTCCCCACCAAACTCCAGATACACACCTAAGTATATTAATATTTTTTTCACATTTAGAAACTACATAGTCACAATGAGGAAGACCTGTTAATTTTCTGTCTAAAATGACACCTAAAAATTTTGTTTGACTTTTTACAGAGATGGGATTGTTACCATATTCTACAGTGACCGGAGGAGGAAATAGTTTTCTTGTAAACACAACTACTACACTTTTAGGAATAGAAAGTTCTAAACCATTAGAGTCTAACCATAATTTCAATAAACTCAATGAGTAAGAAATGGTTCTACTAGCCTGTTCAACAGAAACATTTGGTGAGTATAATAGCAAATCATCAGCATACTGCAAAACTCTAACTGTGCCATTAAGGGATGATTCTAAGTCAAATGTATAAATATTGTACAACAGAGGGCTTAAAACAGACCCTTGTGGAAGTCCTCTCCACACTAAGCGAGTAATACTGTTGTTATCATCAATGAGAAGACTAATGGACCTTTGAGACAATAGATTAATTATAAAATTACATAACATTACTGGAACTCCTAATATGAAAAGCTTTTCTCGTAACACTGAAACTAAGACATTATCATATGCAGCGCTTATGTCCAGAAAGGCAGCTACCACTGATTCATCTCTGGAAAATGCCAACCTGATATCTGATGTTAATATAGCTAAACTGTCATAAGTAGATCTACCTTTACGGAATCCAAACTGACTATGAGCCAGTAACTTATTGCTTTCAATAAAAAATTCTAATCTATTTTTAATCAAATGTTCTGTAATTTTAGCAAATACTGAAGATAGAGCAATAGGCCTATAAGAAGAAACGTCTGAAGCTGGTTTATTGGGTTTTAAAATAGGAAGGACTATTTGAGATCTCCATGTATCTGGGACTATACCGGACTGTGTAACAGAATTAATAATGTGTAAATAATAAATAAGAATGCAATCACCAGCATTGGCTAGAAAAGAATATGGGACTCCATCATGGCCAGGTGCAGTATCTTTCAAGTTACTTAATACACCTTTTAATTCTTCAATTTTAAAAGGAGCATTAAAATTAGAACCATATGCGGTATCATATGAAAAGGAAGAAGGTTGAAAGACATATTCTTCTGGAACTGAAGCCGGTGCTAATTTGTCCATAAATTGATGAGCTAAGCTAGAAGGAAGAATCTGTGTAGAAGGCTCATTAAAAGCGTGTCGGAACCTTTTAATATTGTTCCACACTATGGAAGGTTTAACATTGGGATTAAGAGAGGCACAGAAACTTCTCCATCCTTCAAATTTTTTCTTCCGTAATAACTTCTTAGTGTCACGCGCTACCTGTATGTACAGCTCAAAGTTTTCGTTTGTCATCAAGTGACAGTACTGTCTTTCAGCCTCCTTTCGCCTACGAATTGCCTGAGTGCATTCGTTGTCCCACCAGGGAGGAGATGGAATTTTACCTGATGCACTATTTTTTACAGGGAAAGTTTCATCAGCCGCTTCTATGATGACTTGAGCTAATGCAACTGAACAACTCACTATGTCACTGTCAGCTACACTAGGCAACTGCAACAATTTATCTTCAATATGACTTTTAAAAACTTTCCAATCCGCATTGCATAAATTGTACTTTAACCTTGGACTAGGCTTAGGTGATGATGGAACAGGATTGGAATATGTAACTATGATTGGAAAATGATCACTACCAAATGTTGATTCTAGTGTACGCCAAGTTAAAGAAGATGAAATTTGAGCTGAACAGATAGATAAGTCAACAACACTTACTAATTCAAAAGGTGCTGTTCGTCTGGTAGGAAGGCCAGTATTTAACACACAAAGATTATGATTATCAAGAATATCTATTATACGCTCCCCATGGTAACTAGAAATTGAACTACCCCATAGCTGATGTTGGGAATTAAAATCACCTAAAATCAACATGGGCCTTGGAAGATTACATATTAATTGTTCAAATTTGTGCAAAATAGATGAAGATGGATGAGGAATATATACAGATATGATACACATGTTATTTACAATGGCAGCAACAATTGACAAATCGTCACTATGAGATGGGAGATGAACTGGTGTAAATAAAATGGAATTCCTGATAAGTAAGGCTACACCACCATACCCATCAGGACGGTCTTCTCTGAGACATGAATATCCAGTAACCCTAACAAGAGCTCTGGGTTTGAGCCATGTCTCAGAAAGGGCAAAAACAAAAGGTTCATATTTGTTTAATAAATAAATTAAATCATGTTTTTTATTTATTACACTTCTGCAATTCCATTGAATTATTTTGTCCATTATTTTGAATGGCTACTAAAAGTATCTCAGCAAGAGGGGCAACGTGGGACGGTAAGCTAATATTCGGATTAGATAACAGATTAATTAGGGCTTGAATATCATCAGATGTAGAATGTCTCTCTTCTTTATCGCTACTGTTCTGAAGCGCACAGCCGTTTTGTGGAGATAGCATGGAATACCCACTAACCAAGGCATTATGTGCGGCAACATCATAACCCTTGGTGGTTTTTCTCAAAGCAGTACGTGGTTTAACGAAAATTGTTTTTCTATAACTACTGGGGCTATTAGACTGGGCGGTTGTATTTGGGGCTAGAGTAGGGACACTATGGGGTGGACTAGAGTAGATTGATTGTGGCTGAGGTTGAGTCTGAAGAACATCTGCAAATGACTTGGAAGCTGCTGGGTGGAGTTTGACTGCTTCTCCATAAGAGATGCACTTGTTAGCCATGGTTACTTTTATGTCCTTTTGACGCTTGTGCTCTGGGCAAGATCTATTCGTTGCGAAATGTAAACCATTGCATAAGCAGCAATTGGCACAATCTTCCTCTACTGTACAAGTGTGTCCAGCATGCATCTGCCCACACTTGAAACACTTAGGCTTCGATCTGCAGTTTGTTTTTGTGTGACCAAATTTACAACAATTAAAACACTGAATCGTGGGGAATATGTATAATTCTACCGGAAGGGAATTATAGCACGAGAATACTCTTTTTGGGAGGATTTGGCCATCAAAAGTGATTACTATTGTTTCAGATGGTTGCCATGTCACCGATCCATTAACGGGAACTCTATGATTCAGGCGTCTTACCTTGAGTACCTTTCCACACCCTGCGGGTACAGAAATGTTCTCAATAATATCTTGTTCCGTCCACTCTGCCGGGATGCCACGGACTAAGCCCATGCGGGTAACAGTAAATGATGGAATGAAGGCAGTCAAATTCTCAACTTCAAGTCGAGAATCATTCAAAAATACGTTGGCGTCATCATATTTCGAGAAGGCCATGGATATCCGGGTCCTACCGATACGCTTCACACTACCATTTACTATATTGTTGAATTTGCTCTTCATTAAAAACTTTCCGAATGAAACTGGATGCAAGGACGAGTTTCGTTCTGTTTGTTTAATCTGCACATGAACTGTGAAAGGTGCAGCATCTGTTGGTGAGAATAAATCTCTGCCTACTTTTGTTGGTTTATCTTTATTTAGATTCATATCAGATGATTCAGGAGATTTTGTTACTTGGTCATTGGTATGAAGAGGATGAGACAGGGTGTCTTGTAGCATTGGTATCTCGGAAGACTGACATGCGCAAACAATAAAGGAAATGCCATCCTGACTCTTTCGAACTTTTTTATTGCAATTTTTGCATCTCTTACTATGCTTACGTTTTAATGAACTCCTGCCACTAGTAGAAGCAACAGAAGCATCTGTGTCCACACCGGACTCGATATCATCAATATCAACTGTTACATTGTAAGCAACCTGAAGACCTCCCCCTCCAGGGTCAGGAGGTTCCTTCTCCATCTCCATATTAAAGTAAAGAAAACTTACCTAATCCAATGCTAATATATAACTAACAACACAAAAAATATATATATACACACAATACGATGAAACTATATACAAATTAACACCTTTCTGATCTATAATTTACAGTAAATTTATAAATAAAAGTATGAGAAACGAAAACCTAAACCGCCGCGTTCCACGTTTCCCGCGCTTTTTCGTATGCAATGTTGTATGACCAAGCCGAAAAACGCTCGGTGCAGTGCAATGTAAATAAATTATATGACAAGGGGCTAAAATAAGCCATATTACCACGAGATGGTTATTTTCCCGAGCGAAGTGAGGGAAAATGGTTCGATGGGTAATATGACTTTTAGACCAGGTTCGAGGGGTAATATGGCTTTTAGGCTAAATGTACTACTTTAGCCCCGCTTGCTAAGCCTAATATGACACACTTTTCGAGCATGAGAAGGGAAAATTGTATTATAACTCCCACGCATTATAATGAAGAGTGGTATTAGAGCGCTTTTTGTAAACACTCGCGTTTAATCGCAAAAATCCCCGGTTAAGAGTCCCCAGGTCGCTCGACTCTCCATACAAACGTAGTTGGGTTCTCATTTAAAACGGCATGCTGGAATAACAAAACTTTGTATACAGAATGGGGTCATGCATGATACTGTTTTAAAATGAGAGTCAAACTACGTTTGTATGGAGGTGACTAGTGTTGAGCGTGCACTGCAGGGGACTCAAAACGTGTCAATTTTATACAAATAAATACACAATTTAGTATGGAGCTGAATGGTGATACCTATTCAAGTTCGTCATCATACGTTTTCCCGCTGCGTAAATAACAGAATAGTCTACAAGCGTTCTTACATCCTCTGAATCGGGATGATAATATTCAACCGCGATCAGTTGGGGAATGGAATAGCCGTCAGTTCATATAAACTTTGACGTTTTTATATGCCAAAACTGTCACTTTGCAAGCCAAAAACCCAAATTACTTTTCATCAGTTCTTTGGCTCGCCGGTTCGCGTCAGGGCATCCTATGGTTTGACAAAAAAGGTTTAACAGACGGTCATTTTAAAAATTACCCATGACAAATTTATGGTTCTTAAATTCGCCTTTTTATTTAGTTCATATTGTTTCGAAAATCAATTGAAGGTAGGCAAAATTTAATAAAAAATGAATTTTAAAGTTACGAGCTTGCGATGCAAACTAAAATGATTTTTAATTATCTTGACAAAGATTTTTGACAAATTATAACTTTCCAAACGTTATTTCTCAAATATTAGTGAACCTTGCATCGGTGATTCACTGATGGACAATTCACACGGCGTACCTACAGGTATTTCAAGCATACATGAGCTACCCGCGAGGCAGTCCTCCAGATCGAACGCATTCAAAGAGTTTAAGCCATTGGTTATAAATACTAAACCTAATTTATTTCAGATCATGGTATTCCGTTTAGCAAAGTGAAACAATGAGGAATGTTGCTAAAAATGAAGGATGGTCGTATAAAAGTGATTGTAGGTACCTACCCAAATAAAATATAAGTTTTTTAAAGGAAAATCAATAAATTTTCAGTAATATCACACAATAATTGCCAAAAACCGTTATGAAAATCAATCAGAACTTCACGAAACAAACTTACTTTTTTCACTCATTCCAAGTATCTGAAAACCGGTCCGTAAACAGCCTCTTAAACCGTTTATATGTTTCGTCAACGTCACATCATGTCACCACTTTGTCACGGGCTACTGTGCGTAACAGTGTCACGTTTCATTTGTTATTTCAGCAAGAAGCACGCACTCGTTCGCGGCGGCGCGGCGGGAGTCGGCAGGTCTGCGCGTCTAACCACACCGCCTCTCGGGTTCATACTGCCCGCTTTTCCCTAAAGCAACAAATGATTTTCCGAAACAACCCTCTGCCATAACTCGGTCGAGAGTGCAAAACCTTCACACAGTGACTCGAGGGGCAACATAATGCCAGTCCGTTAGCATAACTGCTCGGGGCGGCTTAAGTAAAATATTTGTATTATTACATTATTTCAGCAGGCCCCTGATCCCTGATACGTTTTTTTTTTCGATCAACCTGGACGTGCAGGTTCGCAGTTATTATTTTGACGATCAAATACGTTTTCAAGTTTATTTTACAATGTAAATCGTCGACATGAAAACTAGAAAGAGTAGAATTTGGATTTTGAGATTTAGTTTTCCTGTGTTTTGTGATTACGAGTATTTTAATAATATGCCTTTATCTG
This sequence comes from Epinotia nisella, assembly GCA_932294315.1. NCBI lineage: Eukaryota > Metazoa > Arthropoda > Insecta > Lepidoptera > Tortricidae > Epinotia > Epinotia nisella. Next base: position 11,069,865 of record OW028682.1, on the reverse strand, counting down.
AATTATGTTCTAACTTTCTCATTGGGTTTACAATTTAAATAAATATTATTTTAAATTAGAATGCGTATTACGAATATAAAGTTTATGCATGGTCATGTGTAGCTTGAAATAAATGTTTTTTTTTAACCCTTAATTCGCAAAAAAACAGCGAAGGTGTCCTTAGCTCAAGTCTCGGTGACACTGAATAGTCCAAACGAATCTGGTCAGGAAAAACATACAAAAAAAGACTGTCTACAAGTGTGTTAAGCCGGGTGGACTTTGCGAATTAAAAGGACAGGAATGTTGGTTGATAGTCAACTCAGAAACTTTTTATGGAGCGTCAAAAAGGCTCTACTACAGGTAATTTACTTAATACCTATTTGCTATTAGATTTCCAATAGGAGTAGCATCAATGATCGCACTCCCATCGAACCTTCCACTCTCCTTTTCGTCACTTTAAGAGATGATTTCCGGGATAATAAATAGTATGTCTTACCCAGGGCCGCCACCCGTATTAGGTTCCGATATGATGCTCTATAAGTCAGAACTGACGTTGAAACCTAACCCCAAACAACTAAATAATAATCCTTACTAGTTAATATCTATAAAATGGCTTGGCGTAACTTATACAGGTATAAAATTCTAGTCGTATTTTATGCCTGTAGCCAATGATGTAATATAAAAAAGGTATATATGTTGTCCATGCGAAATTCCGTATTTAAAAATGGCCACCAAATCTGACAGCTAACGTTTCCATTGACAACTCGAATTGAGGCAAGTTGTCCCAATTGACTGAATTTTAGTGTGCCATTTTTCGAGCGCGTATAACCTATCTACCTCTTTTTTATATTACATCATTGCCTGTAGCGTCAGAGAAAACTGTCAAAACCTTTACGGAATAGAGGCATATTTCTGCAGTGTATTCATATCACGCTAGGAAGAGCCACAGCTAAGTAAATTGTGGACGTGCTTGGCGCGGTGCCGAACGGGCCGCCCGCAAAGGATGACCACTCCACTCCCGCTACAGTATGAAGTTGAAACCCACTGACCTCTATACAATTACATTTCGTTGAAAGTTGTTTACTTATTTCGTAGGTCCTGCAGATGTTACTAAAAGTTAGAACAAAACAAACATGCTATTTTCCTCAATACGCCTTCGTAATACTAAGGCTTGTAAATATTTAAAACTAACAATTATCCAATATAATTTCAAAGTCACTGTGTTGTGCTCACAAAAGCTTGTCAAACAGTTTAGCCTTGAAGGTGATGATCCTGCCTGCGATCTTGACGAACCAGAATTCAAATGATAAGGGCACATACATATACATATTTGTGATGACCGCGAGTATTTGTCCCTGAGTCTTAGATGTTGTTTGTCTTTAAGTTAGTATTTATCTATATAAGTACTGGTACACAAGCCAAGTCAAAGTCCAGTGCAGGCCTTATTGAGTTCACTGTAGGCACTGATGTGCCGATGGAAAGTTTCCCATATTGCAATTTTTTTCTGCAATTTAACATACATAGGAAAATTTCGGAAATTTCTCTCACTTTTGTATGGTAACCAAAACTTTCCATTTCCAACATGGAAATTCCGTACCTGAGAAGCATAAAACTGTGACTCTTATACACTAAGTATAAGAGTTACAGTTTCTTACGTACTTCTCAGGTACGTAAATTTTCTTAATTCTTTGTGAAACTTTCTAGAATTATCCGAAAACTCCGCAATTTGCACATCACTAACTGTAGGTGTGTTGACAGGTAGAAACAAATGCAAGTCCCTCGCTCTCCACACAGGGTATATCTACTCACCACCAAGAACACAACACCACATTATTACCTGTTGCTTATAATATTATGACAACTTACAACAAAGCTAACAGTGTTTCATCAAAGCCTATTTTGTGAAACACTGAATAGTTCCAAATCCCCGGTTACACAAACCCTTTCGCCTCAATTCTGTAAATACGTGGGTTATATACAACTCAGTTTCAACATGGACAAACTATGCTTTCAATCTCGTAACAACATACAACTTCTCGTATTGGTGATACAGGATGACCTCCAAAGTTTGTGAATAAATTAGGCTCTCGCAGGTACAGGCCACCGAATGACGGGGAAAATCAATAGAGGCTTACTCTTGCCTTTACTTGATTACGATTGTGGAGCCGATCTGAATACCAATTCGCTGAAGAAAATAAGTAATCTAAAATGCGGTATTTTAGATGTTGCTATACATCGATAGCGGAATGAACATCATTTAGCAAGTGTTATAGTTATAGCAATAAGAGCAAGGTTGTCCTCTAATATTTAATGTCATATTTTGCTCGTTTTGTTAAAAACTGGCGATGGTATAATGTATACTCTTTTAATGTTATAAAATATGTGAGAGTTTGTAAACTTGTTTATTACTCTTTCAAGCATAGACTTGATATAAGTACCGAAAGAATTTGGGCACAATTTCAATCCTCTTATCCATCAGATTCTAATTATAAAGATAGACTATTATTTATTCGTAATCGCGGGGAGAAGCCACTTAACCATTCCTTCTTTAAAATATTGTTCGTTAGTTTCTATTGTATGTTTACGAGTATACCTACGTATTACTATTACTAAAACCGGTACTTTCTCCTGAAAACCTTTTAAAGAAAATATTGGCGTTTTCTCAGTATTCCATCTACTACAGATATCAGCGTTATGACGAATACCTTTCAGACTAAAAGTTTCGAGCAACTCTTAAGTGGTCCCTGAAGTCAAAGTTGCATAAGCATCAAAAACTTGTTCGGGTAAATTTTACCAAAAGCACTTGTTATGGAGACAGTTCGTACATTTTCATGTTTTATGGATATATATTTAACCTGATCTCTCACATCGAAAAAAAGAGACGGGAATTATTCACAGAAATTTATCTTGCGGAAAAAATACTTCTCTAATAGTATTGTTTCTATGTATACATATTCTAAAATAAAAATACTTCAATAAAACAGTATTACGCTGCTAGGTATATGTCAAAAAAACACTAACGCAATAACATCAGATTTCAATATTCAAGAAAACTCATTACCAGAAACGTTCGCAATAGGGCGCTTAAACGAGGTACTAACCTATTAACAAAGACAATAACTGTCGCGAGACTTAGTATGAAAATAAAGTTTTTCACTTTGACGACTCAATGTCCGGGTTCATTTTGTCGAAAACACGAAAAGGCAACGGAGACGATTCTCTCTTTATTGCAAGACGTTTCATCAAGATTATTTTCTTTTCGTCTCCCGGGGGCACAATGATACCGTCAATTTAAAGTATGAACGTACAATTTCTAAACAACAACAAACCGCAATAAAAGTAGGTAGATTATGTTGTATGATTTTCAGCCATTAGCGGATATTAAGGTATTCCCTTGACCGGCGTAATAACTTTTTGCCTAATTTCAGCTTGTCTAACCACTTTTACTATAACGAATTGTTTGTCTAAAGTCAATTTGTATAATTTCATTTTTCATCAGCGCCCGGCGAAGCGCCAGAAACGTCTTTTTAGGGTTCCGGACCAAAAAGGTAAAAACGGAACCGTCCGTCTGTCTGTCTGTCACAAAGTCAAATATCTCAAGAACTACTCATGCTATCGATTTGAAATTTGGAATAGTTGTAAACAAAGCTAATCCTCGTGTATGGAAAATGAAAAATTTGAATATATACTTTTAATTTGTATAAAAAAGGGCGGATAAGAGGGGGGGCAAAAATTCAAAGTCTAGTTAGTAGGCCAAATGGGGTATCATATGAAAGGGCATGAATTGTACATTCTAAAACAGTTTTTGTTTTTTTTTCAACAATGGGAAAATTTTGATTTATAAAGAAAAATGTTGAAAAAAATACCATCCCCCCCCCCCCCCCCCCCTCCTTATCTCCGAAGTTAACCAAGCGAAAATTTTGAAAATAATATATATGATTAATATTAACGTAAATATTACCGGAAAAGTATAACGAAACCTCAATCTAGCGTATTTTTTTTTAGTCTTCAAAAATCATATATTATGTTAATTTTGTTTGTAATTTAATACTTCTGTGTTTAATTTATTTCCTTCAAATTCGTGTGAAAGTATTCTGAAAGTACGGTGGTACGTGAATACATTTCCCTTACTGTACACTGTACATACCGAGCTCCTTGGTCGCGCAAGTTAGTAACAAAATGCACCGATAAATAGCGCTGTAGGTACTCATGACTTAAGTACACTATGCGTTGTTAAGATTTTTCCAAAATTAATGGGTGGGGCAAGACGGGTGTGTTGTATGATATTTCGTACGGAACCCTCGGTGCGCGAGTCAGACTCGCACTTGACCGGTTTTTTATCGTTTATTCGTAAAACATAATTTAATAATAAACGCTTTCGCTAAGTAAATTTTATTAATTTACTTAGCGAAAGCGTTTATTCAAAACTTACATTCGTTTCTGGCGAGAGCCGGGTGGAGGGCGGGGAAATGGAATGCATTTCCGAAACTAATGAATGTAGGTTTAGAAATTGTTTGGCTTATCATATCAGTGATTTTAAAAAATGCGACATGTACTTTAGATGAAACATAATTATGACAGTCAAACAGTATACGAAATAAGATTAAGAGATTATGTATACAAACTAAAAATTAGGTTGCTTAAAAAGAGGTAAAATTAAATTAAGTAAGTATGTGAAGTAAGGAGTATACTTACAAAATGATTTTCACTCAAATAAAGATTAGATAAAGTGAGATATTATGCAAATTCATTTTAGTTTAAATAATATTAGGCAAACTGAAATTAGGCATAAATTTGTTAGGCTAAACCATGTAAGACCGGATATTGAGGCGCTCACTTAACTGAATTAAAAGGCGAGAGCTAGCTTCACTTAGCAATTGCTAGGCGAGCTATAAACAATAGAAACTTTAGACAAGTTTGAATGTATTGTGGGTGCGATTTTGTCAACAGGAAAATGGCGGACCCTGCTGTCGCTTTCGGATATTTATGACCCGGACTCGACAAATGTTGGCATCCTTTTTTCTACGCCGGACTAACCGAACGTAAAGGTAAATAAATAAAATACATAGTATGTACATGCGGCACTGATTGTCGATAAAATTAGCTTTTAGGAGTTGCATTCGTTCAAAGCTGCGATTTATGAACTGTTTATTTAAATGGCACCAGCAGTTATTTAGTTTTTGTTACAGGTAGATCGTTCACCTGAGTAAATTTTTGCGACGTTAGAGCTGAACTAATTAGTGTTTTTTTCGCTGGCGCTGCCACCCCTCACGCACCGTGCACCTACCGTAGATACCGACTTAGTCAAACGATACGCCATAACATACTTGATTATTACTCAAACTGTAGACTTTACTAGGTAGTTGGTACTTTAAGTGCTTTGTCGTTCAGTTGGCCGAAAGTTCAATCAGTTCGGATTATTATTTCTGCTATTAAGGTAAATCGGGATAAAAGCGCACTTTCACTTACAACGTAGGTACAGCAGGGGCGGTTTTCCCAACACCTACCGCGGGTTATCCGCCCGCCTAAAATCAGTGAAAGTTTTTAGAAAGATAAAGGTAGTCACAGCAAAGCAGCAGCAGCAGTAGGGTTTCCAAATACCGGACCTTTCGCGAAGCAGGTATTAATAGCGGAACTGTCTTCATCAATTTTATACAAAAAAAGCTTTTTTCAAAATTTAATTTTAAACCAAGCTTTTTAGTAATTTTTTTTTGCACATTTTGTCAACAAACTACTCATCATGACGATTATTATAACACGATGTTGATGAACGTAGTATTGAATATATTTAATGTGATATCTGTTCACTTTATCGAAACCTACTTACAGGTAGTGGCTTGCATACTGGCATAGATAGAAGTGTGTCAAATTCGTATTCTAGCTAGCAACCGTTCCATGGTCAATTGGTTTTACAGTACAAATGGTGTTACTTTCCCGCACTAGTGCGAAAATGAGCACTTTCCGTGCATATTTTGAAACTTTAAAGAGCCATATGTACTGTAAAACGTTGTACGATACACGTGCGAATAGGTAATTCGCAACTCGTGTCGATTTAAAACACTCCCTTCGGTCGTGTTTTAATTTATCACCACTCGTTGCGAATTTCCTATTTTCTGCACTTGTATCGTAAATAACTATACTTTTTGTATTAGCAGACATTAAAATTCATATATGTATATCTTCTGCACTAAAATCTATAAATAACTTCCATTATTTTGATTTTACTGTGGCTTTAGAACGAAACAAAACAAAATGAGTTTTACCTTAAATTAACTTTTTAAACGGTGCGTTCCAAATTTGCACGAAGCGAAAAGTTTTGAAAAAGACTACATTTTAAAATTATTTATTCTTATTGTATCTAAGTCAGTCTAATTATTAATATTTCATATGTAAAGAAAGAATAAGTAATTTAGTTTTATCAAAATAATAATATTAAATTATTACTATTATTAGCATAACACCATAAGTTTTCCGAACGCAGGATAATGACCTATGGAAAAAAGTTAGATTGAGCGTGAGCGTGACGTTCGTAATTCAAAAACACTTTTCACGCTAGTGGATATAATGGACTTTTTCTCAAACTTGCAATGAAATGTTTTTTTATTTATTTATTTATTTATTCACCAAAGTATAATTTGTAATTACAGCTTACGCCAAAGCATTACAAACTTAAAAAAATAAAATATATATATATATATATATATATATATAAATTTTGTTTCTAACTATAGTTATTTATTCAATATAAGGACTCGAAGATCCTTTTACATTCCGCTACCAGTAGCGGCCATCGGGTAGCGAACATATCGACGTGCTTCGCTGCGCCGAGCACAGAGTTGAGCAGTGCCAGGGCGGCGGGGACCGGCGCGTTGCGCAGGAGCTCGCTGCGCGCGGGCGGCGTCGCCAGCAGCGGCGCGCCGCGCAGCCGCCCGCGCGCAGCATGTACAGTCGTACCACCTCTTCCACTAGGTCTACGCAGTCTACCCTTCCGTGTATAATACCCAAGGCGAACTTAGCTAATGACACGTATCGTCTAGTTTCTAACGAGTCGAATCCCACACGGAAAAAAAAACTTTGCTAAAAATTAAAAACTCGTTTTGTTAACGGCGTAGTAACTAATTTTTAGCGATTAATACCAAAGTTTCGCTACCATTACTGGTGTAAGCTGCGTTTAACATCACTTTGGTAATATTAAAATTTAATTTCTACAAACCATCTTTAGTAAAATTAAAAATAAGTAATTTAAGTGATTCCTAGTATAAAAACGTAATAATTGCAAGACTTTCATAAGTTTTGAAAGCAACATTTTGATACTTAGTAACCCCTTTTGCAACTTTAAATAACCAGATTTTGTAAATGATGGCATTACTATTGTGTAGTACATTTTATAGTTCTACATTGGATTTTAGAGAGTTCATTGCAAGTATTACAACGCGTCTTTTTAGTACTAGCGTTCATCAGTTATTTCCACTCAAACCATTTTAATAATTTCAACAAACCTGGGTTAGTAATTTCTAATGTGACTGCTCTTATTTTTGCAACATTTGTTTGTGATAGCTACCGCTCACCTACTATTTCCAAACAAACTGTCCTGATGATTCCAACTAACCTGGTTTTAGTAATTTCTAGTGTGGCCATTCTCATTATTGCAACATTTGTTTGTGATATCTACCGCCCACCAACTATTTCCAAACAAACTGTCCTGATGATTCCAACTAACCTGGTTTTAGTAATTTCTAGTGTGGCCATTCTCATTATTGCAACATTTGTTTGTGATATCTACCGCCCACCAACTATTTCCAAACAAACTGTCCTGATGATTCCAACTAACCTGGTTTTAGTAATTTCTAGTGTGGCCATTCTCATTATTGCAACATTTGTTTGTGATATCTACCGCCCACCAACTATTTCCAAACAAACGTCCTGATGATTCCAACTAACCTGGTTTTAGTAATTTCTAGTGTGGCCATTCTCATTATTGCAACATTTGTTTGTGATATCTACCGCCCACCAACTATTTCCAAACAAACTGTCCTGATGATTCCAACTAACCTGGTTTTAGTAATTTCTAGTGTGGCCATTCTCATTATTGCAACATTTGTTTGTGATATCTACCGCCCACCAACTATTTCCAAACAAACTGTCCTGATGATTCCAACTAACCTGGTTTTAGTAATTTCTAGTGTGGCCATTGTTATTATTGCAACATTTGTTTGTGATATCTACCGCCCACCAACTATTTACAAACAAACTGTTTTGATGATTCCAACTAGTCTTGATTTAGTAATTTCTAGTGTGGCAATTAATTATTACTGCAACTTTTTTGGTGATAGCTAGCGTTCACCAAAGTATTTCTAACCAAAAAAAATTAATGATTTCATAATCTTATTATAGTTATTTCTAATGTGGCTATTCTTGTTATGCTACGGCTACACTATCGGGATTCGGCGAATGTTCGAACTGTCGCGTCGTGTGGAGCCAAAGTTCGCTGAATCACGAAAATTCGGGCGAACACGAACTGACTTCGAACTCCTGTCGGTTTTCTACCGCACATCAAAGGGGAATCGAGAATTAAACAAGACACAAGATGTATAGAATAGAATAGAATAGAATATTTTTACTGTATAACTGTGTACATAAGTTGGTCGTGACAGAATTTGTTTCAACAGTTACCCGATATCGTACTTCACTACCGTACTTCAATATTAAAACAATTACTCAAATAAAACGAGACAGAATTGTATACCTCTACCTTATTTTTGGTACACCTAAAACTATGTACCTATTGTGTGATTGCCAAGTTACCTACAAAATTTTAATTAGCAACAAATAGAGATTAATAAGAATGGCTGACTTGGCTCTACGAAATATCTCACAACTTTTTACCGTGGAAGAGTTTCGAGACATGGCCTATTTTTCCCCGTCTGCCTAAGGAAAGGAGGGTTATTGACATGGAATGTTTTTTATGGGATCTCACTTCTTTTGCAATGCAGCTAGGAATAATATTTTTGCATAAACTTTGTATAGTAATGTTATTTTTCATCACACTTGTTCGTAAAAGGCTTCATAACGCGCAGGCATACAGAGCTACAATGACCTAAATTACGGGTGTAATGGTTTTTTTGTTAAATTGCCAGCATTGATGCATTGATGCTCCTGCATCAGTTATAGAGCAAGTAGGTTTTAACTCAATCACGATGAATTGAAATAGTAGTTTATGCTACTGATACATAATGAGAGGCCTTAAAATACGAGTGTGGTTTTATGAAACGAGCGCAAGCGAGTTTCATAATAGGATCACACGAGTGTTTTAAGGCCTAATTATGTACAGTTGCATACACTACTTTATCTAAACACATATCATAAGCGCTCTATGATGGGTTCAGAAGCCGTAGGGAAATGACCTGCATTGCTAATAGTGCTACCTGTACAATATCTATAGACTATAGATATTTAAATAATGCAATAAAAGTAAATTTGAACAAATACAGAAACAAATTATTTATTGTAATAGTTATAATTCACATTTACATTGGGACAATGGGATATATTTAATGGTCCTGGTTGTATTGTAGTGGGATGGTCTTGGTTTGAAGTTGCAGAGCTTGATGGCATGTTTATATTTATGATTTCTTTATTTTGAATTGAATTTAGTATCTTGTGTGACAAGACGAATATTTTTTTAAATCATAGAGAAACGAATGAAGTCCCTATTCTCATGTCACTCGAGATCAAATGTCATGCGGTTTATATTAAAACATACTGAATTGACGTTTTGTATCGATAACTGTTTAAATATCTAGAGACACTAGAATAGATACCCACTTGAGTTTTGACAGCTGTTCCAAATTTAAACTCATAACGATACCGATAATCTGTACTATAATAACATTACAGTACATATTTTACCCACTACCACAGACAAGAAAGTTGTCATAGTAAAATTGGTTGTAATAATGCTGGTCATTACCGACGGTTTCTGAACGCATTTTAGAGCACTAATGATATGTGCGTAGATAAACGTATTTATAAACAATTTTAAACGTAAAACAATACAATATGATTAACCGAATTATGTAAAAATTTTAAAACTAATATGTAGCAATTTAGTGTCCGTCTAAAATATTTTTAACTGTGATTTTAATGCCGAAGGGTCTTTGCTTTACGAGCCTCACGTCAAATTCAACAAAATGGACGACTGATATTTTGTAGTTTTAATTGCAATTGGTAACAATTTCGTTTAAAAATGTATTTGTTTCCTTGCAAATGTGATCAAAAACATTGCATGCAACACGTACGGTATGAATTTTACCGTACTTGTGGCACAATTTACTATTAAATTACCAACCGCAAATAACGTTTGTATAGTTTTCTAATGCATTGTACATCTAACACTAACCGCATGCAAATACATAGTATGTATATATTGCACTGTGGTAACAGACAGACAGACATACTTTGACATTTATAATAATAGTATCGATCGAGGCACGCGTGCCGTACGTTTCACACGTTCCAAGTTAGAAAAGGAAACCAAAATCGCCGAATATGTACAGCCGGCCTTAATAACATTAACTGATGCGTGTTTATTTATGTATTCCCATATTTAGTAATTTTTAGTGTTCATTTGTTTACTGCCCTATACTGTTTAGTACTACTTAACAATTTGTTATTTCAAATGAGCATTGGTGAAATGTAACGTACTTTGTAGTAATAACAAGTGTTGTATAGTAAGTTATGGTACGAAATAATTAGTTTTTACAAATCATTTGTTATTACAAATGTGCATTGGTGAAATGTAATGTGCTTTGTAAACACTGCGCCCCCCCTTCATCCACAAGTTCGCTTGCCTGAGGCGTCCTCTGCCATTTTGCCCTCGGTGTCCGCATTTGGCGTGCATTCTTTTAGTTTACATGTGAATGTGAAAACAATATTGTGTTGTGGAACTTGTAGATAAGGAATAGACCAGCTCACAAGTGACCTATTGACAAACTGGGGACTTGGAGACTACGTAGTAGGGGGCATTTTGTGGTAAGTCGATGTTTAATGTAAGCTACTTATCGATTTAAGAAACCTATTTTTCCTCATGATGGTAATTAAAATCACTTGGGCCAATGAAATTATTGTTTTAATTATTTTTATTTTATAATTTTTCAGTTTCCAACATTATCACTATTGAACTGCAATGAAGCAGGCTTGGAGGCCTCTTCTTCAATTAATGCATTACTTGGTGACTTCATAATAGGCCCTCCGGAGAGTGAAAAAGTCTTAATTGACTTAGGTCATCAAGTCATAAAACATCATCGAGTGGGCCTGACCAAACGTCTCAAGAAGCAAAAGCAAGCAAGCAAGGCTCATCAGCCATTCCAGTTCAAACGAATGCCGATTTGCAGATCTCAGGATACGTAAGTTTTCTCATATATAAGTCCATACATTTTGATGCGCATTTCTACGCAAGGAGCCGGAACTGTGCTGCCTACGGCTCTGGTGTGGCCCACCCTTAAGGCGACGGGTAGGGCAAGGCCTTTCTATACTAAGTTTGTGCATTTGGTCAGTTTTATTTTTCGTAATATAACAAACTATGAAGTCACTCTCAGTCTCTTTCTATCTCCTTTTGTTAGAAGGTCGCTTTATAAAACCAGTCTTTGCTGTTAGAAGGTACAGTCGAACTCATAAGTCTCTGAACATTTTACTACCTTGTCCCAGTAAAGTTAAAAATGAGAGTAGTTTATCGTCAAAACTAATGTATTTTTTACTATTTTATTTTAGAGTCTGCGTCGCCTGAACGCCTGATGCATTGAATAACGCCAGTCTTCTGCTGCTACTAGACTTCAAGTGTTCGGGTGAAAGACAAAAATGCAAACTTAGCTGTATGAACGCAGAAGACTCAGTGGTGTAAGGTGTAGTGCAATGGTGGACATAGCTTTAGACCGTAGATTCACTTTATGTACTTCTGGAGGTATTTTGTATAGCTGGCGTTGCCAAGGTGTTAAGCTGTATTTTGGTTTATGAGAGGGCCGTCGTCGACCTTACGTAGTCGAATAACTCAGTATTGGACATAGCATTAAACTGTATCTTAATTTCATGTACATTCTGGAGGAACTTTCATGAGTTGCGTTCAAGTCAAAATTAATACTGCCCAATAGTATTTTTTAAGGCTCAGAATGAATAAAGCATTGAATTTCATGTGTATCATCGTTTTATCTGAATATCAATCCTTATCGTTAGTTAGGTACCTATATTATTCGTTTATTTTAGTATAAAAATTTGTAAGTTTTACACGGCAGTATTGTTGTCATAACTATTTATGTAAGTAGTTATTACAGACCTCACTTGCATTTCTTCAGCATTTCAGTGGGTTGATTTTTGACTATGTATTAAGTTTTCGATAATTTTCAACATTCGCTGCCGCGCGCCAATCAATGCATTTTAAATATATGATTGAACTAAGAGTAGGTACTTAGGTACAATCAATGTTCCACAGTAGTAAGGAACATTGATTGTACCTACTCTTAGTTCAATCATAATTATATTTAAAATGCATTGACTGGGAGCGAATGTTGAAAATTATAGAGCACTTAATACATAGTCAAAAATCAACCCACTGAAATGCTGAAAAAAAGCTAGTGAGGTCTGTAATAACTACTTACATGAATAGTTATGACAACAATACTGCCGTGTAAAATTTACAAATTATTATACTAAAATAAACGAATATTTTACTAGAAATTACAAAAAAAGAACTGTAAAATCTAGTACTAAGTAATAGGAATTGCAAAGCAATTACTAAAATTCACTCACAAGTTTAGTAATATTAAGTACGGCTTAATTCATATTACTGAACAATCTTGTGAATTGAAGTGCGTATTTCATAAACTTTACAAAACCAAGACTACAATCCACAAAATAATTTAGTAATATTAAGTGCGACTAAATAAATATTACTATACTATTTAGTAAATTTAAGCTACATCATTCATAGAAATTAATAGGTGGCTTCGTGTTATTACAAAACTACTTTTATTATCCACAACAAAGTTTAGTAATATTAAGTACGACTTAATTCATATTACTATACTATTTAGTAAATTTAAGCTACTTCATTCATAGAAATTAATAGGTGGCTTCGTGTTATTACAAAACTACTTTTATTATCCACAACAAAGTTTAGTAATATTAAGTACGACTTAATTCATATTACTATACTATTTAGTAAATTTAAGCTACTTCATTCATATAAATTAATAGGTGGCTTCGTGTTATTACTAAACTACTTGTATTATCCGTGACGTCATCGTTTCTGAATTACAAAACACTTTGTATTACCCGTGACGTCATCGTTTCCGGAGTTACTATAGCCTCTTGAAATTTACAAAACACGTGTACTAATTATTACTGAATACAATAACTAAAGTCGATTTCTTATTACTACAAAAAGTTTGTTGTCGCGGGATTTAGAAAAATTTTAGTGAGCATTACTATTTTTTTGTTGGATTAAACGAACTTTTTTTTCCGTGCATGTTGCCATGACTTACTTCAAATTAGGTCCGGAAATACGACGTATCTGGTGCGACGAGTGAAGATGATATGTAAAGGAATTTTATACAACATTACACACCTAAGCCTTCAAAGCTATCGTCTTTTGTTAATAAACGTCAAATTATAATTGTGTCACTGACAAAACGTCTTGGCATTCAACCATAAAAAAAAAACTTAAGAACTAATGTAAATGTCACCGGGTAAAAGGTTACTTCAAACAGGTTAAAAAAAAAGTTTTGGCACGTAAATTGAAAAAAGTTTAATGATTAAAAATTATAAGTCTGTTTTCTTGCATTGTTGTAGTGCCTCGCCTATATAGTTAGATATAAGTTCAAGTAACAGTAAACTAATACTTAATTTACGGAATAAGCGGAATAATAGTGAGTAAGAAATGTGGGAGTGGGACACAATTATAGGTTACTAGCTTTTGCCAGCGGCTTCGCCCGCGTACTAAAAGTAATTTTAACCGTCTACAAAAAAGGTGCATCTCAGTTTGACCCGTATGTTCCAATTGAATTGCAATTTGGCACAAATAATTTCAAGAATTTTCATGACTACAATGTTAAATTTCAAAATCGATGCCATTTTCATAATTAATGTCCCAAAAAACCATAAAAACAACACCCATATTGCCATCGCACCCCAACAGGGGAGATGGTATTACACGTCCGCCACGTTGGATTTTAAAATCGTTGTTTTCGTAATCAGCGACCAGCGGCCCGATAAACCATAGAAACAATACCCATGTTGATTTTCAGACATTGTCACCACATTTTCCCCTTTTAGGGGTTGAATTCTCAAAAAACCTGAAACATATATTTACTCATTTATCGCTGGGAATACTCCTGTGAAGTTTCGAATGAAATACTCTTACTTAATTTGTTTCCCCATACAAACTTTGGACCCCCATTTCACCCACTTAGGGGGTGAATTTTGAAAAATCCTTTCTTAGTGCACCCTTAAGGAACCTACGTGCCAAATTTGGAATCTCTAGATCCAGCGGTTTGGGCTGTGCGTTGATATGTCAGTCAGTCAGTCAGCCAGTTTCTTCTTTTATATATTTAGATCGACTCTACATAGACTCTACATATTGACTCTACATATCGACTCTACATATCGACTCTACATATCGACTCTACATATCGACTCTACATATCGACTCCATATCGACTCTCGCTACGCTCGGCCGTCTATATCTACTTGGCCTGCAACCCTTCGTTTCCCGGCCTCTATAGTAATGTACTATTGGGCGCAGGTTTTGAGCAATAAAGCAAGTCCGTGCTTACAACTACATCAAATTTGTTCTCCGTTTTTCTGCGTTCTGGTTACATCTCCGGACTTTGGTAGGCGTGACTAGCTGTTGATTTACAGAGACAATTGCTGGCTTATAAACATAAAGAAAAAGTCTATCTAGACACATGCACTAGCGACTAACTGCGTGGCGCAGCTGATATTTGGCGTTTTGACGCATGATATTAAGCTTTTTTGGCATATTTCGCTATTTTACAGGAATACCGGGATCCCTGTATTGTATTTTAAATACCAGTATTGAAAAACGCCCTAAAAAAGGCGGGATCCTGGGACACCGTGGAAACCCTAACTCACAGCACAAAATGTCATTCCGCGCGATGTGTATTTGTGTTCTTGCAAGCCTAGCACAAGACGCGTGCGACACGAGAAAAGACGCGACCATAGGTGCCACTTTTTAACTCCCGACGCAAAAAGAAGTGTATCTGCAATACTTTGAGTCGGAAAGAAATTAATCAAGACTGATTGTGACTAGCATGGCATGTTCAACCAGTCGCAGTCTATTTATTGCAACTACGATTCACATTGTAGCTTTGTAAAATGTAACCACTAAACCGATTTCAAAAGTTATTTCACTTTCATGTAGAAGGAACTTTCTGGATGGTTAAAAGCTATATTTTATCCCACAGGTTTGCCTGCGTTCTTTGCAATAGGCGGGCGAAGCCGCGCGGTCAGGTAAGTTCTGTATAAAAGTGTAGATATGAAAAGATACGTTATCTTTTCATATCTACGCTTTTATCCCAGTTGATTTTAATTGTCTAAGTACTTAAACTGCAGAATAAGGTATAATCACAAAAAAATATAGTATACTAGGTACCTACTTGCATTTCACAGTATGCGAGTAAATTTGTCAAAATTGGACTTTAAGGTTAATAATTAGGTACGCGCTCACTCGCCATCGTGATATGCAACAACGGTTTTAAACAAATGCAGTCAAAATGCTTGACATTATTGTCAATCAGTGCGCGTTTAAGATTTTACGCGGAGCTCGGAAGTTCTAAGAAGCCCTAAAATTAACCAAGCCCTTAAATTAATATGTCTAATAACCCTCGCCAGTGTCCGGTAAGTAGGACACAGGTTTGCATGCGGCGGGCGACGTTCGAAAACAATTCCGCGCTCCAATACACTTTAATAATTTGGTCCCGGTCTCCTGTGAACCACTTCACGGGCAGATAACCTAGGCTACATGGACTTTCATACACGAAACCTTTATTGGCGAGACGAGCAAATCGACAATTTCGTGCTTCTGAAATAGGCGTGACTAGATGCCGCAAAGTGTTGGAATAATTTTTCTCTACACATCAAAGCAATAGTTTGCAAAGCGACGACCTCGTGTTGTCACGACCCTCAGTCATGAGGATGCGACGAGGAAGAAGAACCCATCAGAAACTATTGCGTCCATTGCATCGATTAAAATCAAAATGTATCTAATACCTAAATGTACCTTACAAATTTCTAATGCAATTTTCCTCGCGGTGGTGAGGTGAAAAGATGTGTGTTTCTCAGGATTGCACGTTTGAACCATTCGCTTCGCTCATGTTTCAATCTTACAATCCTTCGCTAGCTCGGCTTTCAATACAAGTACTTGTTCCAAACAACAACTTTGCAGTCTTGCATAACAAATAACTATTATTTCTTTGTAGATCCTCTGTATTTAGATCGACCAAGTCATGAGGCCGCGCCTTACTTCGTCTCATGACCCATTGCGTAAATGATTTGTGCTAATATGAGTGGGGCGATTCTTCGTGAGTTTTACAACCCTATAAAAAAATATAAATTAACTGTATACGGGGTGAGCCCCGTAACAGGAGCAAATATTTATTTATAAATTTTGAGCATCTAAAGTTATGACCTCCAAGTTCATGTAGTGAGCCATAGTCATTTTTGTTTTCAAAAGATATTTTAGTGCTTTTTTTTTGTGTTTTAAAATAAAAAGTTACTTATATCACTCCAGACGAGTAAAAGAGTACATGTAAACTTATTTAGAAGATATTTTATAAAAATAAAAAACATAGCACCCGTTTTATAATAAATAACAACAATTCAATAAGATTGGAGCACGTATTGCTCTTGAGCTATATTCCAATTGTTGCCGTGCCACAAAAGCATAATTCATCTGGTTTTGTACAAAGACCAATTATGGCCTGGATTTAAGGCACGACTCGTACAGTTAGATTTGCACCGACTGCGATACAACCAACTCATGGCTCGACTCCAAACCAGTCGAGCCTTGTGCCTCCATTTTGCAGCTCAATATCCCATTTCTATTTTATCCTAATCCAATCATAATCATAACATCAACGCGTCTCGTTCGGTCAAACGTTTATTATATACTTACGCAAGAGAAAGCGCATGAATCAAGACAATGCAAGAATAATTAAGGCGTCAAAAACACGTTCCCAGATTTAACTACCTACTGAGCTTGGCACTTATCGCTTACTTCAATGGGATTTAGTAGAGACAATTATACACATAATTACATTGTTCTGAATCAGAAGTATACAATTTTGGGTAATGTAGATCTCAAACATTGGAACAATACGGTATACAAATACTTATTATTTGCACCTGGGTTGCGTCTAGCTACCATACCTTTTCAACTCCAAGGGTGCCTAAAGGAGTTTTGAAGTTCATAAACACAGCCTTATTTTCAAGTATATTCTGCTTTAATTTGTCGCAATGTTACAGTGCCAAAGAGTCATTTCGTAGTGTGAATAGTGATTTCTTAAATTAACGTAAACCAGCGTGTAAAGTGTAGTTCATTGACGCAACCCGCTTTTAGTCTCATTCAATAAAATAGGAACATCGAATAAATATTCGAATATTAAACAGGAAGACAATTATAAGCTCGTGGCTATGTCCATCCATGATGATGTTACATTTTTACAAATAACAAGATTATGATGGATACATTCAACCCTCAAATCATGCTTTATTCATGCTGACGTAATAAATCACATTCGCACGTCCCCACTGGATTTGTGATTATCCGGCCCTGAAAACCTGCAAGCCATGATATAAAATTCAGAGGAAAGAAATCACGGGCGAGAGAGTTTGGAATCACTGATAGCTGAAGATATTTTACTGTATTAGATCATTACCTTTCCAATTTATAAAAATTGGAAAGGTAATCTGGCCCACCGTTTTGCAACTAATAATACAATTAAAGTACTTAGCTATGCTTTTATTTCGTATATTCCTGAGCCATTAGGATTCACTTGATTTCTATAAATCGCGTTTCGGATTGAGTCCCTGTCCAGTCGAACATGGCAGTCGACACCGGCAATAGGCTATTTGCGTTATTTAAAATTGATTAACGTACTCAGTGTTGCTAAATGGATAGTAAACCATTAAATTATTGTAACAAAGTATAGATTACAAAATATAATTAAAATCATAAAAAATATGCATTTTTATGTCAAAGTGTAAGCTACCAAACCAACCGAAACAGCAATTTACTTGATTTCCCATACGACGATAAGTACGAGTAGAAATAGCAATGTGTGACATCATACTTTTAAGACAATTAGTATGAAGCATTACGGCTGCCGCCAGCGAGGTCCGTCTTTGACTGAAGTTTTTGGGTATTTATGTTCATTAATTGTAGTTGCTCCCATACAAACATTTGTTCCTCTCCAAAACCTGGTTCGAATGGCATCGTAAAAAACTCTAAGGTCACAAGTACCAACTAGTAATATGTAAAAATAAAATATCATAACCTTATGATGTCGTTACAATGACACATATTGGATATATTTATTCCTAAGGTAAGGTTATCTACGTCTTTCATCACCTCATAGGTTCATTACCTACTACCTATCACTTTAACCTTAGAGCATACATAACTGGAGTAGCCTTTCAGTAACTTACCCCTCTGTAGAAAACCTTGCACAATGTACAAAAAATCATACAAAGACTATTTCACAATCGACTAATGGTCATTCACAAAATCGCCTCGCAAGAGAACATTGATCGTAAAAATGCCCGCATGTTCACTTGATATTATAAACGTTCAACCACTTCAAACTTTCAATATACAGTTGAGTTTCAATATCCTATTAAGATCTTTGAGTATTAAGCCCACTGGAGATGTATGATGATACACAGGCGACCCCCTCCGGCAAAGTACATTGGTCAACTGTTCAACCTCGTTATATAAAACTACTTAAAGTCGCTTCACCGCCATTTGGTATCGTTCCATGTCGCGTGACGTTTCTCTCGAAAAATGGTGACTTGTGCAATATTATCATGTAAAAGGTGATCTGACAGCTCAAATTCGCAACAAGTTCGCGTTTCCTATCATAGGTAAGTATTTTTACTAACTATTACATGTGTATTGAAGTACAATCTCCATTTAAAGAAAATACCGTTTGCGATACGTAAACGACAGAACGTAAACATGATTATAGTGGTAAGGGGTCGAATCGGTCTTTAGGGATGTGATAAAGTAAGAAAGGCGACTCAACATTTGAATGAATCATTCATTCATTCAATCACTGCAGTTTGTTTAATAGTCAGTTTTTAGGGTTCCATACCCAAAGGGTGAAAACGGGACCTTATTACTAAGACTTCGCTGTCCATCCGTCCGTCCGTCTGTCTGTCACGAGGCTGTATCTCAAGAACCGTGATAGCTAGAGACTTTAAATTTTCACAGATTATGTATTTTTGTTGCCGCTATAACAACAAATACTAAAAAACCACAACAAATGTTCGTCTATCCTACATTTCAAAAAAAGTAAACCCCCAGAAATGTATTCGTCACGTGTACAATAAACTTATTCATTTTAAAAATCCATAAAAATACTAATTAATTATACTAAGAGAATAGAATAGAATACTTTATTTTTCCGTTTCTCTCATGTTGACATACATCAAGCGAGTCTTAAAAATCCCTACCAGATAATTTTATTTAAATAAATATATGTGGTCAATCTAATAAAATTAACAATTTGTTTTATTGCTTTCCCATCGCTCATTCATATTTTTAGGTAACTTTATATATGTGGTGAAAGATCAGCCTTATTATAATCATACATCGGGGTTTTCGGAGCGGGAACGTTTGACATTAGCCAAAGAGTAGGTATTTACTTAAAAACAGATCGTACCCTAGTAGGTTTCTACCGAATGAATAATTGATTGAAAAATAAATAAAGATTAATCATACATATAGGTACATATTTTATATTGGTCATTCATTATCAACCTCTTCAGTTAAGGCAAAGAAATAGAACTTCAATCTCAAACTTCTCGTGCATCAATTGATTCCTACAAAAAATTTAAATATGCACCTATTACAACTGTCGACGTGGAAAGATCATTTAGCTCCTTGAAATGGATATTTACAGCAAGACGCCGTAGATTAACTGTCCCAAATATAGAAAAAATATTAATAGTTTATTCTGAAAATCGTTACCTTATAATTGTTACCTTATAAGTTATAAGACTTTTACGGAAATTAAAATAAAACTTTGTCACAGATTGTATACAACTCACAGAGAGGTAGTTATTCATTAGGCATAATAAGATATTTTCTTAGACTAACATATCTGTTTATCTCTACTCTTTCTCAAATCATTCCCGCTCCGAAAACCCCGACGTATGATTATAATATACTTTCATATACACTCAAGAGCAAAAGTTCCGGGTACACTTTGTATAGAATTTCAGTACAAACTGTACCCGGAACTTTTGCTCTTGAGTGTACATAGGTTCTTGCAAATACCAATCTACATTTATATCTTTACCTCGGTATCGGCCCGGAAAAAACCGCGGCTGACAGTTCATTCCACAGTTTAACTGTGCGAGAAGGCTAAGGACACTAGGGCACATAAATACAGACAGACATATATACAAACAAACATTTTTTTGGGTAGTATCTTCAATGGACAGAATTTTGCACTTTTACAATTTTATAATAAATAGTATAAGATAATTCAGTTCATTCATCAAACTAATTTGACTCATTTTTCAGATGTCTTCGATGTGTCCCATCACTAACTTGTTCGTATGTATGCTGCTTCAGTTACGTGAAAACTCTGTCTGTGTGCGTGTAATTTTTGATGTGTTGAATTTTTTTGTAGTGTGCCTTTATCGCAACAGCAAAATTTGTGTCTGTTGAGTTATTCATCTTTTGGTGGTGTGCTGTACGTGTTTTACCTCGCCCCCCGCTAAAAGTGGCGAAAAAATTTGTTCGAAGAGTTTACGTCATGGCATCTCCAGTGGCTTAATACTCAAAGATTAAGATACCCCGCCCCCGCAAAATTCGGCAGACATTTTTGTACGCAAATATGACATAAGGCTACTCCAGTGGATGCTCTTAGACTTTAACACATTCAGTGCCGGGAACTCGACTAGTGAGTGCCTACGCCGTACCTAATAACGTAATAGCACCATAGCATACTTACCTATCAAAAACACTAAAGTATTAATTTACACTTGATAGAATATGTTTTTTTTGTGAAACAGGGAATTTCTTGTGCGCCTTTAATTTAACGATGAGTTTATTTATTTATTGAAATAGAATAAGATGTACTTGGCTGGTATTTCGTTCGCGCAATTTGACAATAAGACAAACTAATATTTACACGACCTACTAACTTCTTATACTTACTAGGTGATTAATACTAACTAATCTTAAATTACCACTATTAATCAACGTTCTTTTACAATACGCACGCCTCCCCCTCCCTCCTTTCCCTGAGGTTGTATTGTAAACTGATTATTTCTGACGGGCAGTCGGTGGACACCCGAACAAACGCCCTGCATTTTGTAGTAGTTGATTTTTTTCAGTGCGTTGTTGACAGTCAGTACTTTCGTTTCTTTAGTCATGTGATATCATCACATATTACCGACTTTCCTTTAAAGATGTAGAACGTAAGTAACATTTAATCTTGGAGTTACAATGTCTCACCAGCTACTTTCCAACTGCGACTGTTTCAAGATTAATGCCCGCCCGCTTACTAAGTTCGTTCAAGCGGTCACAGGAACACAAAAGTTTGTTCAAACCACACGAGGGGAAACAATAAAATTCACAGATCTCTACACCGGAGCAGAGGTATTCACAGCGCTTCTCGACAACTTATCTCAGCTGAGCCAGTAGAAGTCAGACCTGTCAAAACACATACAATACAATACAAATACTCTTTATGGCACACCTCAATAAAATAATACTGTACAGAACATAACCAATACAAGTAGACGCAAACACCTAGTTGGTACTTTGGAGCAGGGTATCTGGTAATTTGGGGAAGTTTCCCCATCTGACAGAAGACCACACTCAGTTGGTGTGTGTGTTGTGTTCTAGTGGTGAATAAGACTACGTACGACATGTTACGAGTGAGAAACCCGACAACACACGAATCCTTACATCAATAAAGGGTCAGCAACGCATTTGTGATTCCTCTAGGTTCGTTCTGTGTCTGCTTACGGTCGCAGGACAAAACAGCAAGCCATAATATGATTGTTGGCCAGTGTTTTAATGTCAGGGTTAAGTTATACTGGTGGCGGGTAGTGAGACGTATTGAGTTGGGTGTTGTGAACTACGCAGCAGGAAATTTTCAGCGCCCAGCCACGCCGATAAATCTGATAGCGAGCCAAGCAATCTCCAATACCTCTGAAATTGCACCGCTGGTTCCACCGACATACAATGTGATAATCACTTGTACTTGTAGTGTTAAATTGTGAAATGTGGTAACGTGCTATATCGATCGATGGCTTTGGATGATATAAAGGGATGTGAGCTTTTTTTTAGGAAAATATGTTTTCTAAATTTTCCAAAGACCGGCTTTGTAGAGAGGCGACGCATGCGACGGCGCGACACATGTCACTGTCAGGCGACTTTGAAAATGCTTAAGCTTCAACAGAACACACTCCCAGCAACGCCATTTTATGTTTGTTGGTTTTTGAGCGACGTTCATGAACTTTGATTTTGGTTTAACTGCAACCGTTCAGCGAATTCATTTAATCAAGTTGCCGAATATTTTAGTCGTAGTTATCGTTTTATGCCTGGACATGCAAGCACATTCCGAAACTACCAAATACCCTTTGGCCATGAATTTCAAATAAACTGTATCATTTCGGTCCTGGTAAATTATAAAATCTGTTACCATTAACCCAACTAGGATGTTTGGATGCGTATGCATAAGTTATCTACCTATAAAAATATTCAGTACCTACCTAAGGATCTGTTTAGATGTCTTATTTAACTGTATATTTCTTCTTTACACGTCTAATCTGATGAATTCTAAAGGTCAAGAGTATCTAAACCGTCGATCATGTCTTCTTATGAAACTGTATGAAACAAGAGAGGTTCGTCAAGATCTTAGCATTCTTTTAGCAAGTGGAAGTCCGCGATCTCTGCAAACGCTAAACGGGAAACAAGTGTAACATTGAATGCATGAATATATCCTACTAGCTTCTGCCCGCGACTTCGTCCGCGTGGAACTTGTTTATAGCGTAGCTCCATACAAAACTTTCAGCCCCCATTTCACTTCCTTGGGGTATGATTTCGGAGATAAAAACCATCCTATGTCCTACTCGGGGACTCAAACTATCTCTATACCAAACTTCATTACAAACAGTAGTTTAAGCGTAAAGAGGTAACAGACAGACATACACACTTTCGCATTTATAATATTAGTATGGATTATAATTTATAAAAAAAAAAAAACCACAATATTCACCACCACTCAATCACTACCGTGGTTAGAAAACTGTGTAATCATCACTTTTAAGTGAACCGCAAGAATCGAATAATCTCCAATCCCGCTAAAACGGGTCGCTTTCGATCTGACAACGTATGATAAATGAATGCCTGGCACAAGGATTCACATGAATCACGCAAATGTTGTGCCGCCCATCAGCTGAAGATGTGGGGTATTGAATGCGCGCTGAAAATTGTAAAACTTAGGAAATTAGCGATTCCTTCGGAAATTGCATAATTTCTGTAACTTTCAAAGTGAGGCATTAACGGATTTATGTGCATTTTCGTTTCTCCCTCAGATCATAGAAAAAAAAATGTTCTATGTTCTGAGCTGTTTCCAGAGGGCCTACCGCGAAACGGAAACGAATTTCGTTCGTGTATCTCTCTCTCTCTGTTGCACTTGCTCGGTCGAGCGACAGAGAGGGAGATACTCAAACGAATACTCATACCTTGTTATCAAAATGCTGCACTTTATGATGAAAGCAAGCCACTTGTCTAGTAGGGACCCAACTGAGTGATTTGGCCCACATTTGACTTGGTCGCGCAAGTACTCGTAAGTATGTAACAAAATGCACCGATAAATGGCGCTGTAGGTACCTACTTCATGACTTAACTATATGTAGTATGCATTGTTAAGATTTTTCCAAAATTAATGCGCAGGGCAAAACTTTGTTGTATGAAATTTTGTACGAAACCCTCGGTGCGCGAGTCAGACTCGCATTTGACCGATTTTTTTGAAATATTTTTTTAAAGAAGTGGCGCGGTATCTGTTCCTAAGGTGTGAAACATCCGCTGCTGCGAGTCAAATGTACTATTTATTCACCTTATTTGAGGTAACATTTACGTAACCCCAAATAGGTACATAGTACCTATTTGGGGTTACGTAAATGTTACATATCACCTATGTTCTGTCAACATAAGTATAGGGGTTCAGTACGAATATAAAACGTTTAGTTCTGCAGACGGGCGCATTATTGAATTGATTCAGGCTACAAAGGACCAATTACGCGGGCAAGGACTACAAGGTCAAGTGGCATGACGTTCTCTTGAATAGATATAGCACTTAAGATCACATAGGATATGACTCCCATTTTGAAAATTAGACACACCGTGTTTTAGGGACATTAGTTGGAGTGTCTGTGGATATTTGTGAATTGGTCTACATAATGAAAATACATTAAGTAGGTACATTACAGTATATACTTTTACAAAAAATGCGGTATATTTTATTGCCATGAATCAAATAACGTGATTGACTAATTCCAACAACAATGGAATACTCATAAAAAAATATTTTGCGATTAAGCAATGCAGCCTGAAAAACTTTTGTACAGAAAGCGACTCGAAACGTTTCCACATAATGGGTGGATTTTATCATCGAGTGTAAATGCACATTCAATAATAAATATAGGTACTAAATAATTTTTGACGTGATGTAAAACACAAAACCTTATGACAGAAGGTGGTTGAACGACAATGTTTATAGCTTAACAATTTTTCATTATGTTGTCTGGGTAGCTCAGCATTTCTCATGAAAATGGGAACGTTTTACTTTGTTTGCTTCGACCTCAAACTAACCTTTTCGGTATTTCAGGCGATGATAGCCGAGCGGAGGAAAGTACTAAAGTGAGTACATAGCTAGAAATGATTTTCCTCGTAGCTTTATTTGGCTTCGTTCGTTGAACTGAAATATTGTAAGCTTATACGGGGATATTATAAGATAGGACATTTTGAAATATCGGTAGGTACCTACGTATATTATATATCATACGTAAGTAGGGCTTCCAATCCCGAGATCCCTCCTCTTTAGGGTGTTTTCAATACCGGTATTTAAAATACAATACTGCGATCCAGGTACAGTCGCCCACACTCCTAACTGACCATTTGTGAACCTTATGTCACTGATATAAGGTTCACGAATGGTCAGTTAGGAGTGTGGGCGACTGTACTCTTATAATATAAAGTAACGTAATATATTTTGAATTCTTTGAAAATAAATGCATATATAGGTACAGTCAGCAGCAGAAGTAGGTAAGCGGGCCGGGTGTTCAAAATGACCTGCACACGACTTTATTCTTAAGAAATTAAGAGCGTGTGTAGGTCATTTTGAACACCCGGCCCGCTTAGCTACTTCTGCTGCTGACTTTACTTATAAGTGATAAAAATGTCTTATAATAATACGTCGAATAATAAACAGCGATGTTTAGTAGTTCTGTCACTTAAATACTTGTCTTGTGAAAGAAATCATCGATCAAGTTACTAATTGTTGAATAGTTTTTCTTATAAGTACCGAACAAAAAATTTAAATAATTAACGATGAAACAAAATAACGCCAAACGAAAATACGAAAACTAAGAATTTGATGAACAGTATGTCGGCAAAACAAGGACTAACGGTTTTATTAAACGGCTTAATCTAAACACAATATTTCAATCCTATACCTATCTTTTATTGTATGCACTAATCCAATCGCACTTCATTAATCCAGTGATTCAATGCACATTGGTTAGGTACGGGTCAAACCGATCGCTGGCAAAATGAAGCTAGTAATTTGTAGGCAACCATAATTCGTGTTGATTAGACCAGGATCTAGGTTAAGTGGCATGCTCGAGTAGGTAGCTTTGCCGACTTACCGCTGTGCCTCCCAGTCTGGCTGGTCCTTTGATTTTATACCAGTAATTTTTCACTCGCAATAGCTTATTTATGGCGCCTCCAGAAGTTCCTAATTGGTGGACTGCAAGATATAAGATACAACGAGAAAGAGGTATTAATGACCAAGAAATTCATATTCCTATATCGGAAAACCCTATATCAGTCTACCTTATACGGTATGCATTACCTTTACAATCCTTATGCGGCTTTAGTATGTTCCACTGCTGGGTTTAAGGTTCCCCTCTTAACCTCTACTCGTCGCTGTTGATAGTGAATAGGTATTCCTATATATGACTATGAGTTATTCCTTGGAAAATGCGTCCAAATTGCCTAATTTTTACGAAGTACCTATTAACACAAGTTCAATCAAAGATGTGGCCCATTGAAGGCCATAAACAGCTAAACTTTCGCGTCCAGCGTAGGTCCGTCATTGTCATTCCGCACCTACGCTGTCAAATCCTTCCTAATCGTTTTAATAACATTCATTGCCGATTTTATATTTCGGCCGACGCTAGACAAGCCTGCGGAACGCAGATATAAATATACGTTAAAAGGAGCACGATACAGTATATCCATCTCATTTTATTACTGTAGGTACGAGTATAATAACCGCGTCCCGCATTCTTCCTGAGGTTGGCCCTACGCCCTACATGTAAAATGTAAAGGACCATAACCAAAATCGTTCATGGAGATCTTTAAAGTGGTCATCACCAAAGTACAGCTCGTGAGCTCATGACAGTTAAAACCAGCCAAGTATGTGTTAGGCCACGCGCAGTGTAGGGTTCCGTAGTTTCGTAGTCTTTCTTTGTTACATCGACCGACCCGCGCGCACCAACTAAATGGTCGGTTGCGTCGACCGAATTTGTACGAGAGTTGGCATTTCCAAGTACACATTAAGTTGGTCGGCTATTATTCGGTAACTAGTTATGCCTCCTTAACCGTAATAGATTTCCTTGTTAATTAATTATTATGTACTACAGCCATGAATTTTTTTCACATTCCCAGTAGCCATTTAGGCAGCAGCAGGGGGCGGGACATCGCGGACACTAGACTCGAACAAAAATTCAAAGCCCAATATCACGCAAACGGAGCATTGAAAAATAATTTTAAAGAGCCATAATATTTTTGAACTAGCTATCCAACGATACCCGACACTATGGGTTTAAAGAAAAAAAACCCAAAAAAAATTTTTTTACATTTTAATCCTACCGTTTTTTCGGCGTGATTGATTTATATACTCGCAACTACAGCTTTCTAGTAGTATGGGTCACTGAGCTAAGCCGCAGACGGACAGACGGACATGGCGAAAATATAAGAGTTCCTGTTGACTACGGAACCCTAAAAATGTTGAGGTCATAAGAACCAATATGTCAGGGCCACAGATAAGTGATATTTATAACAGACTGGCTGGGCCTCGTACCTTCCTAGAATAGTTAGCGTCCTATGCAAATGTTCTTACCCCACTTAATCCCTTGGGGAATGATTTCCGGTGTGAAAAGTAGTGGACTACGTCAGTGGCAAACAAGCGTATGGAAAGCCCGGTGGTATGCGGTACCATAGCATATGGCTATTGACGGCGAGAGCCTATAAAGCAACAGTTAGGATTAACAAACCATAAAAAACATCATCAAGAGTCAAAGTATCTCACACTAGCTGCCCGCGTGGCTTTGCCCACGTTTTGCAAAGAACGCAGGCATAGGTACCCGCGGGATAAAACATAGCCCATATCCATTCAGAAAGTCCATTCTACACACAGGTGAAGGATTTTTTTGAAATCGGTCGAATGGTTCCCGAGATCACCCGTTACAAAATTTCAAACTTACGAAGCTAATACAATCTCACCGACTTTTCTTTTTTATAATATTAGTATAGATAATATTAGTATAGAAGTATAGTTAAGAAGGTTTGTTACCAAATTAAATGGTTTAATCGAGGGAGCCTAAATGGCAAACATGCATTCTCATTAATTATAATACCTAGGCAGTAATATATTGTAGATATCATAATTCTGTTCAGTAGGTACCTAAGTAGATACGGTCTGCGACACAAGGCCAGCCGGGTCAATTGGTAATCAACTCAAGGAACGATCTTTCCGACCGTTTAACGATAATGACCAATTAAGCCGGTTGATTCTTACCACAATTAAACGCTCGCCTGCATTTGGTCAACCCTTCAATGTTTGCTAATTGTTCTTAATTTGAATTGCACGCGATTTTGCCACAGTTGTTCTTGGAATAATTTCAGAGAAAAAAGTTGTAATTTCTATAATATTTTAAAGAGGAAAAGTTTGTGAGACAGTAGGTAACTTTGAAAAACGGTGTAAGTTTTTCAAACTTACCTACTAACAGTACTAACTAACGGAACAACTCATCCGATTTCAAAACTTCTTTCACCAGTAGGTTCTTGTTCAAAATAATTTTCGGTGAAAGAATGTATTAAATCCTACGTCCATGATTTTTTTCATATTTTTTAAATACACGGTTCAAAAATTAGAGGGAGAGACACAATTTTAGTGACTTTCGGGGCGATTATCTCCGACTCTATTCACTTAATCAAAAAAATTGCTGAGCAACCTTATATTTATGTTGAAAGGCCTATCGATTTATCCACACGTGGGCTTACAATGAAAAAAAATTTTAGACTTGCAGTTTTATTGTATGGAACACCCTTAATTTTTTTTTGTCATTTAATTACAAAACTATGTAGCGGCTAACAAAATACACCTATCCTCAAAATTTAATTGAAATACACCTTATAGTTTTCGAGTAAAGTGCCTATGACATACGGACAGACGGACAGACGGACATGACGATGTAAAAAAATATTTTTTTTTTTACATAATTTTATGCGACTGCCATACAAGCTGTTACTTCATGTATGTACAAGGTACATTGATAAATATTATATGACGAAAAGAGCTCAGGGATTATTAGGTACCTAAGTATAAGGCTGGTTTGCTACGAAGACTCCAGCACGATATCTAACAAAGCGACCACTTTCCTGGTTTACTGTACAACTATGACTACAGTTTAATACAAAACACAAATAAGAACAACCATTCTCGATTTTACAACCTGCTTCATTCATAAGCGTCGCTGATTAATATCTGCAGAACCTAGAACAATTTGCTGTGAAATTAGCCAGGTATTTTATAATTAGCCTCACGTCCTTGCAGCCTCTATGTGGAATGGAAGTAAGTTACCCAGTGGACTCGGCCGCGTCGTGACTGCGGCATTACCACTGCCCCACATTGTGTTAACTACTTGAGCTTTTCCTTGTGCAAAACATTCACAATTGCTCTTTAATGTGTAGTTTTACCGGCCCTAATGATACGGGCACATTTCACTCGTTAAGGTGGTAAAATAAAATAAATGTTAAGTTAATGGTGATGGTGACACCGTTTTAGTTTTATTAAGTGTCTGCTATTTCACATTCCTTGCAGGCTCGCCGCGTGACGACATTATTTACTACTCGTATTATTAGGCATTATTAGGGGAAATTAGACGAATGAAGTAGTTGTAGTACATGTATATTTGCTTAATGATGAAGATTTATAGTAGTAATACTTGAGAGGGAATTTATCTGGATAATCTTATCTCAACTAATTATCTATTACACACTTATTTTATTTTGTACTAACGGTTTAGAAACTTCGTTTGTGCTCCGCTTGGCACTTGCACGAACATAATACGTGTAAAACATTGTGTATGTGGGTTTGATTATAATCAAAAACACCGGACAAGTGCGAGTTCAACTCGCGTGGTGAGGTTTCCGTAAAATTCTTATTCTCTATCTCTAAGCATTAGGCGCTCCATACAAAATACACAAAAATATTGAGAATTTTCCCGTTACTTTGAATACTCAAACTTCTTATAGGTTTTCCTGTAATCTTTAGGCAAGGAACTATTTTCCATATTTTTTTCAGAATTTTAAGCCTAGTAGTTTCGGAGATAAGGGGGGAATGGTCAATTTTCGTCTTATTTCCTAAATTACTTCAAATCTATTTTTGCTAAAATTATAAAAAAAAATTATCTGAGATGCTTACAACAACCCCTTTCATTTGATATGTTACACAATATAGTTTGCGAAACTTTTTTTTTAAATTTTCCAGTTTACCTCCTAAAAGTGGCCACTTTGTTCAGAATTCATTAATTTACTTTACGCGTCCATCTTTGGGTCACCAATTTACATATGTGTACCAAATTTCAACTCAATCGGTCCAGTAGTTTCGGAGCAAATCGGCTGTGACAGACGGACAGACAGACAACCGAGTGATCCTATAAGGGTTCCGTTTTTTCCTTTTGAGGTACCGGAACCCTAAAAATGTGAACTCGAGTAGAGAAAGAGCGATATATACAGGATGTAACAAAAATGGTGGTGATCCGTCACAATGGGATACCTACCATTAACGCCTGTATTTCTAATGCTCGAGCGCCGACGCCGCGCCGCTAGAAATACCTACTTAGCCACACGAGCGTAATTTGTGAGCTGTGAGTCGCGTAAAATGCATCCATCTATGGAAATGTCCATTTATGGGCGAACCGAAATTACGCGACTCACAGCTCAAAAATTACGCTCGTGTAGCTTCACCCTAAGGGTAAGGCCAGACGAGCGTAATTAGTGAAATGTGAGTCGCGTAATTTCGGTTCGCCCATCTACAGCGCTCAAAGTACGTTCGTAGGAGTAGTTGCCATGAACATCTAAAAAATATGATTAGCACCCTACTATTATAATTATTCATCCAATGGAAAGGATTTTTTTTCTTCGCAAATGCTTTGAAAACGCGTGAGCTCTAATCATTACACTCTAAGCTCTCTTATCATGGTCGCCTGTTCAACATTACACACTTGTATCACAATGTAGTCAATGTACCTATTAAGTATAGAACATGGCATTCAAATTAATAGTGTATAGTGTACCCTAATCCCAACAAGGTAGTACCTTTGTGTTGAAAGCTGACAGTCTCAGCAAGGGTTATCTAATATGATCTGATACAGATAGGTTACCTGGCAAAATTCCTGATTTGTGAAAAAAAATCCTGACGCATAGGAACGAGGGGTGGGGAGGGGGTATAGTTTACAGAACTTTGACGTAAATAACAAATGGTACATTAGAAAAAAAACCTTAAAAATTCCTGACATTCTCGTATTCAAATGGCAAAATTTCCTGACATGTCTGGAAAATTCCTGACGTCTGGTAACCCTAGCCAACTGCAATACTTGGTATTAGGTAGCAAGCTGCCGGCTCCGGGCTCCCCTTTAGGTTGCAACCGGGATCAATGTGAAGGTTATACCTACTTAAAGATAGTGATAGTTGTAGATATAAATATCCTAACTAGTACCGTTACCAAGTTACCACCGTTGGTCTAGAAGTTAATCAAGTTATCGGTTTGTTGACGTTTCTGGCGTCGCACAAACCAAGCGAGTCACAGTTCACGGTATACGAGTAGTATGACAAATATGTCAACTTGCGGCTACTTCTCTTTCTACCGCGCGCGCGTTCCCGCGCACGACGCACCAGTCAGGCAGTCACCACCAAGTCGCCCGCGCCGCTGCGCGCAATGAACGCACTCGCGCGCAACTTTCGTGATTTCTAAACTTAAAACAATAGTGCCGTGCCTTCTGTGACAGTTTTTATGACAGCTATGTCGCTAATCGTGTAATGAGTTGTGAGACATGTGAACGTACATTGCGGACGGTTTGCGAATTGCGGCCACTGTTTACCTTTTTATGGTTAGGAACAAAGTAAGTGTTTTCGCTATTTTATGGGTTCGACGGCATTGCAATAGTGCAATATGCAGTTCTGTGTATTTCATTGTTTGTAAAGCAATACCGGAATTATGTCAATGTTTAGTGAAAGTGTTCGGTTTAATTAAGATAACTATTTTCCGGTTTGAAATTCTCTTTACTCGTGAATTAGCTACTTTTTTCGATACTGACTTCACCTTCTATGTATTAATTAATACATAGTTGATTGCCTAATTACAATGTAGTACCTACCTACATACCTACCTATCATTAATTTATCTTGCGACTTACCTGTTACATTGCCTACAGGTATGAAAGCTCCAATCTCGTACCTACCACCTACCTGCTTGATTTTGGGTTTATTATTTGCGAATTCAATGATATTCTATTCGAGAAAAGGATAGTACGGCTGTCCTTTCTTTGTGTTGCTCGACTTGGCGGGGGCACTGCCATCCACCCAGAAAACTTGAATTGCCAAAACACATATTGACCAAAAAATTCCAAACGGATTTTAATCCAAGCGATTGCCAGATTTGCCAGCTCTCGCAATGTACCTACCTATACCTATGCATCAGCATACAAAATGCTCTTATGTCTATTAGCTACTAGCCTACATATGGTCCTAATGCATATTAATGACGGTGCATAACAACTTACATGGTATACCTATTACCTAGTTTACCTACCTGCCTATTAGAGGAGTATTGTTGCAAAATTTCCTGGTATTTTAACAATGCCGCGCCGATTATAAAAACACGTCACGAAAATCTTGGTATTTTGCGCAAGAAAATAAATTAGTAGGTAAATACTTTGCTTATTTCTAAGTAGGTACTAGGTACCACTTTCCCAAAATAAAATGCCTAAACAGTACAACACTAAACTATTGCTAAATTAAAGTACCTACACATTTTATCATACAACCAGATTCCCTCAATATTTTACTTACTTACCTACCAATTATGATCCAAATAAAACGGACATTAAATCAACCTAAACAAAACCAATCAAATCATATTTAAAAAAACTTGTTGGTTAATGATGCAGTTTAACATACAGATATTAATGCGTCCCATATTTAATTATTACCAATTATGTCCCTTATCAAGAGTTACATATTACATATGTAATCATAAAGTGGTATTTAAATAATATTATGATTTATTCGCACCGTCTACCTACACCGACCTAGCGCGCGACCTACACATTAAGGTCCATCGAAGAGGCATGCACCCACTAATTACATGTGTTGTTAAAGTGAATAGGTAGGCACCTGTTATTGTAGTAATTGTCATTAATGTCATTATTAAGCAAGGACACATATGGTAACTATGACGAGACTGTGACGTCACAGCGATCGTGTTTCATGCATGGCCTTGCTGATTTTATTATTAATCAAATGGTTTTGACTGAATATTAATAAACTGATAGCAATTGAAATATTCTTTAAGTAGATTAATTTCCAGCGCCGGAGTTAGGATCAATATGCCCTTCCGCTACTTTAATTCAAGTTATGAATACACGAAGAAGAGAAAGGACTTTGGAAGACAACCATTATTTTCGTTAGTTCCGGGACACATAATAGATTCAATCAACCCTGATAAAGCTGAGCAAAAGTTGTATTGCCTCCGGAATCCCGTCCATAAATTTGTTCAAGCGACGCTGCCACAATCTACGCATGAAGCGAACACCAAGCAAGTATTTTTCAAAGACGAAGGTGTTAATCACACGGAAGGAGGCTGGCCACGTGATGTTCATCCAGATCACGAAGAACAAGTAGCACGACATTGCCGACGTGTTATTCACGAGGAAAATTACATTCATGCAGTAAACACCCTTTCTAAACAGATGGAGCGCTGCATATACCAAAACAACGCCGTTAATATGTACGAATCATACTTTGCCAGTATGCATAGACAACAACCAGTAGAGACGTATAATATACGGGAGCAAAATGTGTTCAGAGATACAGGTAATCGGCCGGTATCTTGCATCTGCTGGACTAATGAGCGAGAATCCAAATTAGCGGTCTCCTACGCCTATAAAGAATGGATTTCAGACACGAGGCCAGGTATATCAACCGCTTGCTACATATGGAATGTTTCCAACCAAACAAAACCTGAACATGAGATCATGCCAGATTTCCCTTGTGGGCAGTTAGTGTGTTCACCCGTTGACCCAGAGGTGTTAATAGGAGGACTAAACAATGGAACTGTACATGTCTTTGATATTCGGAGTGGCAAAACACCTATCTCAAGCAGTTCCGTTTTTAATTCTCATTTTGCGCCTGTATCTGCCTTGAGTTACACGAATTCAAGAACAAACACTGAATTCTTTACCGGTTCACCGGATGGATGTTGCTATTGGTGGGATTTGAGAGATCTCTCTAAACCATTAGATCAACTTATAATGAACCTTAAGTTGTCAACTGGAGAGCAGCCACAATTAAGTACTGCCGAAGCCGTGAGTTCATTCGATTTTAACGCCGGGTTTCCCACAAAGTTTCTGTGCGGAACCGACTCCGGTCTGGTAATAAACGTCAATCGCTTGGGTAGACAACATTCAGAAGTTATGGCAGCACATTATAAAGCTCACCTAGGAGCAGTTCGAACCGTCCAGCGGAGTCCTTTGACGACGAGGATGTTCGTCACGTGTGGAGACTATTCCGTCCAAGTGTGGAGCGAGGAAGTCCGTTCGGCTCCCATAATAATAACCAAACCCTATCGCTACCAAGTTGCTGATGTTGCTTGGGCTCCTTTGAGATATTCCTGTTACATTTCTGTTTGCCAAGGAGGATACATGTATTACTGGGACTTTCTTCGTAAATATAAAGAGCCTGTAGTGTCGTTAAAAGTATCAAAAAGCGCGCTCACAAAGGTATGCCCTCACAGAAAAGGCCACCTTATAGCAGTTGGGGCCAGCAATGGATCCACTTATTTAACTACTATACCGGAAAACATGACTATTCCTGGCAGTAACGACAAGCGTCTAATGGGTTCATTGTATGAGAGAGAGACTAGACGTGAACACAACTTAGAAGCACGCTTAAGAGAAATAAATTTGAAACTTAGAATGCAGGAACAAGAGGAACTGCCGCCTTTGTCACCGAAATCAGAGGAAGTTCATAATGAGGAGGAGGCAGAGACAGCTGCTGAGGAGGAGTATTTTAGGATTGTTAATGCCGAGTTGAGCAAAATGGAAGAGTGGGGTTCAGACTCTTTGCCTTTCCCGTGATTTGTCTATTTATATCCTTTCGAGTTTGCGATGTTCAGTACTGCCGTTGAAATCGTGTTAATTACCATGTCTATTGAGACAACGACACAACCTTTTAGTTTGCTAACGTATACCTACAATTTAGTATGGTTCCAGTAAAATAGAGTCGTGAAGATCGAGAAGACAATTAGATTAAGTAACTGTTTATCCCATAGAACGAAAAAACCGTAGAAGTCTAACTAGCGCTGAAAGGTGCCCCAAAAAGGATGCACATTGCCATTATGCGGACGTATCCAAACGTGGGGGCGGGGCGTTAAAAGGATGCCAAGCAGCCGTTTAGTTCGACTTCGAACATGCACACACATGCGCATACCGGGTTTTGGGCACGTGTTTGGGTAGAAATTTGTAGGGAGTTCGCCTTCTATGGTTTTTTCGTTCGTTGGTTTGTCCAGATTATTTATTAGGTATTGACGGCGATGGCCCAATTTTTTAGGAGATTGTAGAAGGGTCAGTATTTCCTAGAACACTATAGAAGAAAAAAAGAACTAACCCCGACGCGACGCCACGCCAAGCTAATAAGTAGCACATGTGCGAAGAAATGATGATGACTCGCTATCGCCATAGCCTAACACGTGGTGTAAAAATACAGTCGGATGCGGCCTACATTAGGGTTGGGGTAATCCCAAAAGAAAATACTTGGGCAATCCTATGTAATAGTTTACGTTGGTTTTAAAAAACTTAGTCCCTAATACTTAACTAGAATTTTTTCGCAATTTACCTGTTTTTTAAGGATGTTGATTATTTAATTGATTGCATCAAGCGACAAAACAAGAGAGTATAATTGATTCCAAGATTAGTCCGCACTATTTGGGCGTTTAACGTCAGCGTCCCTATTCCAGTGCCCGTTTCTGAGGACGTTGACCAGTACTAATGAATGACTGACCATTTGACCAGTGTTACCAGTTTAGAGTAGACTTGTAAAATTGTAACTTGTAGCTTCGTTAAATGGGCCACTTTTTGAACAAATCGTGTTTATAAACTTACAAATGCTTTTAAAATGATTTAATCTTTAAGGCCCTTTTTGTGGTTGGGCAGGGCGAGATAGTAATTGATCGCCTTGAAATAAATAACATGAAACATTGAGTCAGCTCACGAACTAATTACTTACCCAATACAGTTAAGCAAACAAATTCAATTATGGCAATAAGTTCGTGTAACGTTCTCCATTATCGGCTATTCCACAGTCTACCCTGGACCAAGGTTAAAGTAACATTAGTCCCGGATGTTTTGAGTGTCTAGCAGCCCGCATGTTAGCCCGGCAGATCCGGTGAGCCGAGGCCCTTGACCGCCGATTTATCTTAAAAACGACCAGTCTGCCTTGAGCCCTATAACTCCATATGAAGCACACGCTACAACGCAGTTATTAACGAGGTGGAAGGGACGTGGGGGGTCTGCGTTGAATGGTAGCGTAAATTGCTCGTGCCCATGAGTTGCGTGAATAGTAAGTACGTCACAAACGCGTTGTCGGCAACTTTCACCGGGCCTTACCTACTCCGTCGCATCGCGCGCGCATCGACCGTGTTTGCAGTAGCCCCGTTTCCATGTGGCAGCTTGTTCCTGGTTATAGTATGCGACACTTATACTAGCTCTTTAGAAGTGTAAAGAAAGAACAAGAAAGTTTCTCGTCGATATGAATCCAGTTTGGTTGTTAGGGTTTTTAATGAAAAAAAGAAAACTGATATTACCTAGATACTCATAAAGAACCGCTCTTGATACGCTTCGTATTTTATTTCGGAGATTATAAGTACCTTCCATTCTAAAGGTGAGACTGCTGTCGATTCAGTTTACACGCTCTCCTATAGATTACGCACAAGGTTAAAACGTGGCCTAAAGCCCGATACACATAAGCCCGAATTCCGTTCTATTATTCAGAATGTCAGTACCTAGTACCTACATAAAATAGACTGTGACCGCTTTGAATTGCGATTGCAAGTCTTGACTTGAATTTGCGAGAAAGCTGCCTGCGCGAGGGTCACCTCGCCTGTTGCCTCCCTCAAGCGTTTGCTGAGCTGAGCTGAGCCAAGTGTCTCAACACCAAACGCAACGAACTCGTACTGGGCGCCGAGACAATTGTATTTGACCGCCTTTGCTCGTCCCCGTGCGTCTGCCGCTGCGCTGGCACGTCTGGAGCCGTAGCATGGTTGGCCTTGTACGATAGGTGATAGGATAGAGCGTGCGTGATAGGATAGAGGCTGACACCGTTCGATAGAACGAGACGACGCTCTTATCTTGTCACTTGTCGCGTTATAAGGCCAACCATGCTACGGCTCCTGCTAGTCGAAGGGAGGTAGGACGCAGCCAACATGTCAGCGCAAGTGGCGTGGCGTCACACACCAGTGCACGGCCCATCTTCCACGGAATCAACGACATCCCGTTGGGGCGCTTACCATCGCTCCGCACCGCACGGTCTGGAGCTCCAGAGCGGCGGGAACATTGGCACTAACGAGCGCCTTTCTAAGGATGTCGTTGAAAGTGGCATGGCGGGACAGGCGGCCGGTGCCAAAGGAGCAGGCGGGACAGGCGGCCGGCGCCTGAGGAGCAGGCGAGTCCGTGGCGGCCGAAGCAGTCTACGGGGGCCCCACCACAGGAGGCGCAGCTGCGGGCCACACAACCCTCAGATCCGATTCGGAGACCTATGAATGTGTGGGTCTATGAATGTCCCGGTATTAGGCGAGGGATACTCGTGGGCATGTAGCCAGTTTCCTGACTCTGGAATAGATACAGCCAACATTCTGGCACGATCCCAGTCTGTAGCGTCGTCCATCAGTGAATTTAAAACTGAAACAGAAGCTATGCTATCCCAGGCTCTTTGTATTTTGGGTCGGGATTGATAATTTGGGCTCGGTCCAGCCAGCCAGGCATTCGAAGCTTCAACCAGGCATGCAATCTCGCAGTTTGTAGCTGGGGAGGCTTTCAGGATTTTACCTGCGAGATCGGAGGTGCTATGGATTGAAGCCAAGAATGCCGGCAGAGTAATACTAGAAATTTGGCGAGTAACTCAAACCGCCGTACCTTATCGGTAAGGAGGCCTGCTGGCTGAAACGGATGTCAAGGATGGATTCTATTTAGCATTTTAGAAGAAAATCGATAGGTTTGACAAGATGGGGGTATTTCCAATCAGGGTAGCAGCGGAGCAGGTAAGTAAATTTGGGTATGAGTAAACAATTTTTTAAAACAAATAGAGCAGAGTAAATGCTAATTTTGGTAGGGCGGTCTGAATGGTCATTTTTGGAAATACACACAAGAGCAAAAGTTTCGGGTACAGTTTGTACTGAAATTCTATACAAATTGTACCCGAAACTTTTGCTCTTGAGTGTAGATTTACTCAAACCATAACTATTGTGGCGTTACAGTCGATGTCTCAGTCGTAACTCGTAACTGAACCGATTTCAAAACGATTTTTTAAATAGAAAGACATTGATACTTGGAAAAGCGGAACTTGCTTGTAGATTGTAAGAAATGATTACCTACCTCCTTTTACTTTTCTGCACAATTTGTCATTAGACTTACCGTTTGCAGTGAATGTCAAATGGAGATGAATACGAGTTAAGTATTTCCATGATAAGACATAAAGTGAACATTTACGTGGTAGACAATCGCACAAGTGATCGCCCGATGACGGTCACCCGACGCTTATCGAATGCCAATGTCAACTAATTTGCAAACCCGTTCGACGTTCGTACTGTTATAGAGCGCCTGACCCACATCATACAATAATTGACTAAAATCTAAATAAACAGGATGTCTTTTCCATAAATTCCAATAATTAATCGCAAATCTTGTTTGTAGAATGTATAGGAGATTCGTGAAGAGTAGAAGAAACTAGTTTTTTTTTAATGATAACCACTTACGCTGATCCGATGTGAAACAAATTTACAGCCCTCTTTAAAATACTTAGATATATACATTTTCATTAATGATATATGAGTTAGACGAACTTTTTAGTCGACCCAAAATAAAATATCTTAAACCGATACAAAACATCTCAATACTCGTAATATCCTCAACGTCGTAAATTATATGTATTATAATTATAACTGCTACATAACTGTATGACGGCCTTCGAAAAACTGAAACAAACAACGCACGTTTACTTGTCAAAAACAATACAACATCGCAGTCTTGTATCTCACCCAAATTCCCACGTGTGTCAAAATGCGAAATCCATTTGCTATGCATGTGCTACTTTTACGACAACGCCCTCGTCATAAACCCGGATAAATAAACCTCCTTTACAAGATCATTGGCACAAAGTGTCGTGTTAACGTGTAACATTTCATTCAGGGGAAATTTGTACCTACAGGTTTTATTTAACATGCAGTGTATATGGTGGGTTTTCAGTGAAGGAAACCATCGTGAGGAAACCGGTCTTAATCCCAGTTAGGTCTAGTTTTCATTCTGGGCTGGGATGGCAGTCGCTTTCGTAA
This sequence comes from Epinotia nisella, assembly GCA_932294315.1. NCBI lineage: Eukaryota > Metazoa > Arthropoda > Insecta > Lepidoptera > Tortricidae > Epinotia > Epinotia nisella. Next base: position 11,030,242 of record OW028682.1, on the reverse strand, counting down.
AATTAATGCCTACGCCAAATCTTGGGATTAGGTGCCAAAGCGAACCCCGGGCTCCTTGAGGGCACAACCAGAAATAACGCTAGGAGGATGATGAGTGTATATGGGGTAAATATGTTAGATATTTCGTTTAGGTCAAATCTTATACAAGTCAGCTTCGACCAATTACCTAGAGTCCAATCGAGTTGAATTTTTGTACACTTGTGTAAGTTCGATGACAATTCAATATTATGGTACCATGGTAATCGTATAGTGGCCATATCAACTTCAATTAACTACACAAGATAAACCCGTCGTTAGGATCCTCTCAATAAACAGTAGTTGATGGTTGTGCAAATTGTACAGTCGGCAATAAAAGTATGTACCAAAAATGCCAATTTTGTCAAAAACTTATTATCACACTAATATTATAAATGTGAAACAGTGTCCATATGGAAATCCATGTGGTCAAAGATACATAATAAAGTAACATCGACGGAAATTGTATTTATACAACTAACGTTAAAAACTTCAATAGTGCGATGCAGAGCTTCATACATTTCCAGGCATATTCTAGCCGTAGTAGGTAATTCTTCCGATTTTTCTATGCGTTTAAACTCTGCCAAACCATATGAGAACGTATAAAAAAGAGTTTGATGGAGTTTAGGTATCGTAGACAGAGTTCGAGAAAGAACGATTTAAGAACACATCACCAGCGCCATCTTTTGGTAATCAGTAGAAACATGGATTCTTCCTAATGTGGTGTAGTGGCGTTGAGGACAAATTTAACAAAAATATGCGAACCGATTTTATTGAAACTTTCCAATATTGTTGTTTATACCTCAGAGTAGAACATAGCGTGCCGTTTTTTTAGATATAATTACTTCAGAGGGTGGAATAAGGAACCAAAGATTGTATGGGACTTAAATTTTTTTTTTAAATAGAAACTTGAAACTTCGTAGATTGATTTTATATCAGAATATTAGAAAACTAATTTCTGCGTTTTTGAAAATTCATTCCCTAAGGGGGTCAAAAGGCGTTTGAGAATTTGTATGAAAAAAAAACGGTCACCCATCCAAATATTGACCTCACTCGACGTTGCTTAACTTTGGTGATTGTTGCGAAGTGTTCAACGCTATTAGACTACGTATTATAGGCAAGTAGTTTCTGAAGGTTACATTATCTTTTAATGATTTTTATAATTACAATATCAGTGTTTTTAAAATAAAACTGTACTGTTTACTAGAAGGCGACATATTTATATAAGTCAGCTACTGTCTCAAAGCACGCGTCACGCGTGTGGACCAAGGTGGAAAAGTTCCATCTCACGACAAACATGCGAGTCCAGCTGTTTGATGATGTAGAGTTAGGTGCGTATGCTCAAAAATTGCTTGAGATAGGCGACGGTCGATTAAAAACTGATGATGAAGGTATCATTCTATTCACCAACCAATTTTGTCATGTTGTGGATTCGGAAGACGAGCTTATTGCTCAAGTTTTTCCGAATCTGCAACAAAATATTCTGGATGAAAATTGGTTGTGTGAAAGAACCATACTGGCACCAAAAAATGAGACAGTATCAAAAATAAATAAAAAAATCTTGGAAAAAATATCAACCGAAACAACAGTTTACAACTCCATAGATACAGTATGGACATCCGACGTCAGCACCAGTTACCCGGTTGAGTTCTTAAACTCTCTGGAGCTATCCGGGGTACCTTCCCACAAACTCGAATTAAAAGTAGGCGTACCCGTAATGTTAATGCGCAACTTAGATGCACCAAAATTGTGCAATGGTACAAGATTACGGGTCACTGAATTGGGAAAATACGTAGTAAAGGGCACAATCTTAACTGGTGAAGCGAAAGGAGAAGATATACTCATACCCCGTATTCCAATTATACCTAATAACTTGCCATTTAACTTTAAACGACTACAGTTCCCTTTAAAAGTAGCGTTTTCAATGACAATTAACAAATCGCAGGGTCAAACCTTAAAAGTAGCGGGATTACATTTAGGCACGCCATGTTTTTCCCACGGGCAGTTGTATTTAGCTTGCTCACGTGTGTCTAAATCTAAAAATCTACATGTTTTAGCAGAACGAAATAAATCATACAATATAGTTTATAGAAGTATATTGGAATAAGTAGCAGCGGCGAAGCGGCCAACTTATTTTTTTAGTTTCAGTATTTTTGTAAGCTTTTCGCTTAGGTGCTTTATTGTCTGACAATATACTAGACCGTAAGCAAAGTATTTTTTTTTTAGTTTTAATTTTAAATAGCGTGCAAAAGAAAATAATCTCTAGAGGGGGTAAAATAACAACAATTTGTGTAGTGAAACGAATTCTACGCGGACTAAGTCGCGGGCAAAAGCTAGTCTTAAAATAAGGAGCTTATCGTTGAAGGTTAGATAGATATTCCACTTGTTTCACTTTATGCTTTTATGATGAAATTGTAATGAAATCTCTCGCTATCTCACCTTATGTTCGTTATAAAACGTATTACAATTTCAATATTTTGTGTTATATAATATACTGCTATTATTTTGTACATACATAATACATATTTAAATAATACTAGTAACTAATTTAATACATACATATTATTAATTAATTTTATATAGAAAGTCCAATGTCATATCCATTGTTACACGTAGTGCGTACATCAATGACTTCCTAACATCTTGAGCGCTGCGCGCTCGACATTTAACTTTTTTGCATGCCGAATATTTACCTACCTGCATCTGTTTTTTTATTGTGTACACTTTATAAACGATGTGCGTTTAACCTTAGATATAAAATAGATTATAATGTTAAAGAATAAATGTTCTTAAACCATTAGGTATAATGAAGACGCAATTTCAGACTCAACACGCCATCTATATCGATTCTAAACATGTCGAGCTATACCTTAATTTAAAGAAAATACAAATACCATTTAATGCACACCTCACATAAATAAAACAGGTAAGCACAAAATAATAAACCAGACCGGTAAAATAACAGGCAGTTTCATCGCTTAACAGCGATATCTTCCAGACAACGTTAAATACTTAAAGTAATGTTAATGAATTTCGTCATTTTGTCCCACAGTGTCACAATGGACAGATCGGTGCGATGAGACCCGCGGCGCTGGCGCTGGCACTGCTGGCGATGGCGGCGGGCGCGGCGGCACAGCTGCCCCCGGCCGACGCACCCGCCAACGACACACGTGCGTGAGTCATAGTCACCATGACCAGGGCCAGTTATACTGCACACAGTGCGACCGAGCATTTACTAAAAACTGAATTCGGCTTTGCGAGCAACATACGTAGGTACTCATCAGAGAAAATTGTAAGGATCGCCGTCGTCGGATGCGACATCAGGGAGGTAGATATATAAGTCACCAGAGGGGTAATCACGTAACATTTCGAATGCGCGTTTGGACAGTTCAACTGTCATTTTTAACCGATTTCAAAAAAAAGGAGGAGGTTCTCAATTCGGTTGTATTTTTTTAAATGTTTGTTACCTCAGAACTCCGTAATTTATGAACCGATTCGTACAATTCTTTTTTTATTTGAAAGTATATGCTTCCAGGTTGGTCCCATTGTTATCAAAACTTCAGTCGGATGATGGGAACCATGACGAAGTGAGGGAATTTCTCAAATATATAGAAGGCACGCATGAAGTAATTTCGGTATGTTCTATTATAACGAGTGTATTTACCAGGGATCGGATACCGGTATTTTCACCATACAAAAATAGCGGTTTTATTTCGTTCAATTTCGTTCTTTGGTTTATAATATCATTTTTGATCAGGCTGTCTAATAATACGAAAATGTCACCTAAATACATGATAGAGTCCTACATTAAGAGCCTAAATTAATTTAAAATATTAGACGACTTCGGGGACTTTTGAAAAAACCAAAAAGGACAAAAGTGTGCCAAATTATTTTATTTTATTGCCGCCTGTACTTTTCTGCATCCCGTCATCAACTACTCATTGAGACGATTCTAACGAGCCCAAACTCAACGGGGTTACGTCGGTTATGTACTGAATTCCCATGACCACCTTCTGTTTCCATCATCAAGTCAGCTCGATGGTACCATAATATTGAATTGTCATTCAAACTATGTATACTTAAACCCAAAATTACAGCTCAATATCGGATAACAGCAAGTGACTGAAAAATGGATTCCAAATTTTGACGGACAGTTACTTCTTACTTACATACGAGTATTTACATACGAACAGGGGCCTATTGCATAACTACTTGTAACTTATATTACAAGCGGAAACCTCTTTTCAACTCCTCGCATTAGAAAGAGACTTCCGCTTGTATTATAAGTTGTAAATTGTTATGCAATGGGCCCCAGGTCAAGTTAAAAGATAAAGCTTGTAATAAAAACCGGAGTGCGAGTTTAACTCGCGTGGTGAGGGTTTCGTATATAATACACAAAAATATTGAGAATTTTCCCGTTATTTTGAATACTCAAACTTCTTATAGGTTTTCCTGTAATCTTTAGGCAAGTAACTATTTTCCATATTATTTTCAGAATTTTAAGCCTAGTACTTTCGGAGATAAGGGGGGGGATGGTCAATTTTCGTCTTTTTTCCTCAATTACTTGAAATCTGTTTTGGCTAAAATTATAATTTATCTTAGATTATTATTATTATAAATATATTTTAGATGCTTACAACAACCCTTTTCATTTAATATGTCACACAATACAGTTTGCGAAACGTTTTTTTTTTAATGTTCCAGTTTACCCCCCAAAAGTGGCCCCCTTGTTCAGAATTCATAAATTTACTTTACGCGTCCATCTTTGGGTCACCAATTTACATATGTGTACCAAATTTCAACTCAATCGGTTCAGTAGTTTCGGAGCAAATCGGCTGTGAAGGACGGACAGACAGACAACCGAGTGATCCTATAAGGGTTCCGTTTTTTTCCTTTTGAGGTACCGGAACCCTAAACAACATGGTCCTTTGAACCGGATGATTGACAGTGACTCGCAAAAATAATTGGTTCTATATAGACAAAAATCGATGTAATTTATGTATAGTAACGATAGATTCAGTAAGATTTCTGCATAAGAGTACAGCATAGATGGTTTTCGAAATTAATGCACGTAATAAAAAAGTAAACTGAAATTTAAATAATAAATTATGAAACGTTTTAGAGCAATATGAATAAAATATTCTCATGCTCGTGACTCATTAATATATGTATAACGTTACACAAAGAATTTTAAATGAGATGCAAAGTAAAATCCCTCGATATTATATAACTGTCTAGACGTATTTTTAGTATTAAGAACCAGCTAACCTATTATATATTTAGGTCAGCACAATCAGCTGTTTATGATGTTTTAGATGTACTCTATGAGTAATGATTGCAAGGATAATATAATATGAACGGAACGGACAACAGTAGTAAACAGAGAAATAATCGTAATTCCTGTCGTCAATATTTAAGGGCTTAAGTACGTGCATTTATAAATTATTTTTTCAGTTCTCATGCTCAAAAAGTGTGTCATATTAGGCTTAATAAGCGGGCCAAAAGTAGTACATTTAGCCCCTAGCATGGACCTAAGATACTCGGGACAGGCTATACGTCGTGATGCCACAATGAGGGACGGAAAGGCTTCTATGCAGGCTAAATTAAGAACTGGTCTTAAAATGGCTGATCGCGTACAATAAACAACCTACCTAATTTGGGTGGGTAGTGATTTATTGGCCATAATTTCATACTAAATCAGTTGTGGCAAACAGAAAAAAGTGGAACTATGACAAGGACAACGAATGATATTTCCTTTTCTGTCACACTTATCGAGATTTGTATGCTACCATCTCGCTCGGACGTGGTATTATTATTACCATAGCTTGTCCCGAGTCCCGAGTATCTTAGGTCCATGGCCCCTAGGGAAAATATGTATACATATTTATGATGTTTGATTTGACCAATCGAAACACTTCACCATATTAAATCCACCAATCACAACTCTTTCAAAAAACATCTCTCTTTGCTATCAACCAACCAGAATACAGCTACATACTAAAATCGACCAATCAAACATCAGGTGTTTTTTAGTCCCTAATTCCAAATCATTAAAAAAGAAAACGCCTCTGACCGTTAATAGCGCGTCCAAACGTTCAAGCGTAGTTGACTGTTGACTGCATGGCGGTTTTTTTTTTGAGTGGTTTACTGAGAGCCGGGCCACTAGGGGCCCTTTTGCTCTGCGCTGGAGTGTGCGTAGATTGGCCAGGAGGCCAAAACAGCAAAAATTATATAAACTAAGATCTTATACTAACTTATAACTAACTATAACAACTATACAACTGAAAGTTGCTCGGAGCCTTAGGGGCTTCCGGGTCTTCCGCTCCCCAGAGTAGGGAGGGGGTCACTACCCGTTTCTATTGTGTTTACGTTTACAACTTGACCGCTCCCCAGGTCAGGGGGAGGGCTGCTGGTTAGAGCTGCTGGAGCCTTTGGAAAGGGGATCCAGGGGTAGTGGGGTGGCGATCTCGAGGGTCTACCTTGTCGCAAATGGGGCCTGTAGGGCACCCTGGGCTGAAGGGAATTTACCACAGCGGAGTCAGTGCTCCCCACCAGTGCAATGTTTGTGTTTGCATGGCGGCATAAGCTATGAGATTGAGCGGGATAGACTGCTGTCTATCTCACTCTATCTTGTGCCGTACGCTGTCCGCCGCGCGGCCGTTTGGATGCGCCTGTAGACGGTCAGAGGCGTTTATTCGTGGAGTCAATATTTTGTATCCGAGTCAAAGTAGTGTTTAGTAAAAAAAAACACGCCACTAAATTGAACAATCTCTTCGCCGTGGAATTTGTTATTTATTGTGGATGGTGGTGATGGTGGATATTACCCTTCGAAATATTTTATTATATTATAACCATCTCGTGGTAATATGGCTTATTTTAGCCCCTTGTCATACAATCTACTGTTATAGCTTAGGTAAAATACTTATATAGGTAAGGGGAATCTCCGTTTAATGCGATTTAAGAGTCCAACCAAAAATTCGGCTGTATTGTATTACCATACAATTTGTATAGCCCCTTCGTCCACGGGACCAGGCGAACCTAAATATCTTTATGACCCTATAGGGACATATATTTCTACCCGACTGCCTCAAAAGGAGGGTTATGTTTTTCGAGCGTATGTATGTATGTGGACAAGAAAATTGTATATCCAAACGGCCTGATGGATTTTGAAATATGAGGTGTTCTTGCATTCCTTATAATCATAGGCTATTTATTATTTGAAAAAAGAAGATGGGTTTTAAAAAATCTTTTGATTTCACATGTTACTGTTAGGTCTGGTCTGTCTTTACCATTTGTCCTGTGGTACGAAATTTGCCCTTAGAAAGTGATTCCTAGTCTTTCATTAGAAGTTCCATGACCTCACTGTTCTACACATTCATACCTATATTGACCCCTGTTGAGGCCAGCGTGTCGGGTAACGAGGAAATGCTCCTATTTTCCTAGGGCACGGCCCCTCGTTTTGGCACACGCCGACGCACAATAATTGCCAGTCAAATAAATTGGTTGCAATATGCAAATAATATAATAAATAAATACTAAGTTCAAGTACGATTGCCACATCCATTTCTAGTGTTGCATACAAAATACACCTTGTCATCGGCTATCAGCCCAGAGCCCATCCGGGGACCGACTTGAAAGGTCTGATTATAAAAAAACACGCCCGCAAGTGCTTTATTTTTCCTCAGTCAGCTACTTCTGCCTTAAGAACCAGTCTTCTCATTGTACGTAATTCTCAAAAAGTGACTTTCAGACCGGACCTAAATTGTCAATAGTATGTCACTGTACTCTCACGGACTAAAACCCCTAGGGTGTACCACTGCTCGCTTTTGGACTGCTCGGGACCTTTTCTAGGCGGGTGATGGAACTCCCGAACCATCACCCGCAGGTCTCCATTATGGCGGCAGCATACGGTCTACGAAGACCATTCGCCGCCTGCCTGGCCTCCTGCGGCGCTGCGGGGCCGAGTAGACGTCGTCCTCACGCGTCCGCTCTGCTGCCTCCTTCTGCGTCAGGACCGCGATGCTGAAGGTGGCCACTGCCGCCCTCGCCTCCTCACTGCGAACCATTCGGCTGATCAAAGGCGGCAGGTGGCAGTGAGTGGTCTCTTTTTACAGTCGTGGACAGAGTTGCTAATGGTTGTTAATGTGTTTTGCCTACCCGTTTTTGAAATACAGGCGTGAGTTTAGTTGTTTGTAGTTCGATGAATAAGTTAAAATTATATTTCATCAACCAAAATCATTCGTACCGGTATAATATTAATGCAATTCAACGAAATCATATCGAAAGGTAAGCTCCATGCGCCGGCATAATGAGCTTACAATGAACACAATAGAATTACAGTATCTGATTCGATCGATCCCGCTAATTACTCGCGGCACAAATGTGCGTATGCGCTTTCCCTTTGGAAAGTGACTGAAACCGACCGGCACTGCGTTGCGATTTAAACGTAATTGATTTACTTGTCATCATGCAAACTGGCGAGTCATTGTAGTAGTCATTTGGATAATTTTATTCAATTTGTACTTTTACTCCATAGTCCATACTTGCACGAGTCAAGGAAATTGTAACGTACCTTTTCGTGAGCGAAAAGTGACACACAGAGAGACATGAGTGTCACTCTGTGAATAGGATGCCAAAAGTTTCCTGTATTTACATTAGGAAATTATCAATTGGATATTGTTGACTGCAGAGAGTGAGTATACGCATTATATATAGCATGCTGTTAACAATTAAAATTACATTTGCGCCAAGCATATAGGCAGTTACTGTACGGTGCGGCCAAGCTTGGTACCTAGGTACGAGTATGTTTGTTGTTTACTATGAAGAGCATATAGTGCTCTTCATAGTAAACAAGCTATCAACTCAACGTAGCAATCAGCTGTGCGATCATGTGCAACTATCGACGATATGGAAGCATAAAATACCCGTATGCCCCTCCTGAACATGCCTGGTTAGATAAGGGCATACGTAACAGAGAAAAAGCTTGCTAGCTGTATTATTTTTAGAGTTCCGTACTTCAAAAGGAAAAAACAGAACCCTTAAAGGATCACTTTGTTGTCCGTCTGTCTGTCTGTCTGTCAAGACCCTTTATCTCAAAAAGGCGTCGAGTTGAAATTAAAACCGTATACTCAAATCTACAGATCCTTGAAGCTGTGAAAAAATCAAACTTCTAAGTTAGCGTAAAAAAGATACGGCCGTTTATGTCACAAAAAACGTATATTTCGACACTCTCAAGGGAATCAAAATTTATAGGGTATACTTTCCGTTGACCTAGAACTATGAAATTTGGCAAGGAATATCGTCATATACTACAAGTACAGGGGAAAATCTGAAAACTATACATTTGTAATTTTGTATGGAACCCACGGTGGGCGAGTCCGACTCGCACTTGTCCGGTTTTTTCTCATAATAATCATTTTAAGGCCATTGTCCCACGAAACAGACAGTCGTCTCGAAAATGCCAATACCATAAATAAAATTAACTGTAAATGTTAAATAGTAGAGTGTATGTAGGTGTATAGAAACTATGAAAGTCACCATACACGAGTTTTGTCGCCAGCGTCGAAGCGTGGTCTAAAAACAAGCGAAAGCCATCATCGCGCAAACTTAACACAAACATGTTAAACTAATAATAGTAGATTGTATGACAAGGGGCTAAAATAAGCCATATTACCACGAGATGGATATTTTCCTGAGCGAAGCGAGGGAAAATAATTCGAGGGGTAATATGGATTTTAGACCCGAGTTATACACTCTACTTTTCACTTCGACTGCGAGAAAATAGTAAAACAAAGATTATCCATCCACAATCAATAACAAATTTCACTGCGAAGAGATTGTTCAATTTAGCGTGAGGCGTTTTATTTTTTAATGATTTGGAATTAGGGACTAAAAAACACCTGATGTTTGATTGGTCGATTTTAATATGTAGCTGTATTCTGGTTGGTTGATAGCAAAGAGAAATGTTTTTTGATAGAGTTGTGATTGGTGGATTTAAAGGATTTGGAATTAGGGACTAAAAAACACCTGATGTTTGATTGGTCGATTTTAATATGTAGCTGTAGGTATTCTGGTTGGTTGATAGCAAAGATAAATGTTTTTGAAAGAGTTGTGATTGGTGGATTTAATATGGTGAAGTGTTTTGATTGGTCAAATTCATTGTGTTAAAAATCATAAATATGTATACATATTTTCCCTAGGGGCTAAATGTACTACTTTAGCCCCGCTTATTAAGCCTAATATGACACACTTTTCGAGCATGAGATGTGAAAAATATAATAAGAAGATTTCGCCTAAATCGAGGTATGATTATATAAACAAATCGCAATGAAAGTAACGAACAAACAAAATCATTACGAGGATGTTTGTGCTATTATCATTCAGAAGTTACCGAGGCACGTTATACAATCGCGCATCGCAATCGCGTTTCGGACTACATACAGAGGCAAGAATACAATGATATTAACATACGAACCTGCACACCTTCCACGTACAGTTTGCAAACTTAATTGTGTAGATGTCATTAACATATAAGCTGTAGGTATTATCTGTTAGTTAAGGTTCAAATTGGCATAGGTATCCATATATACACGCATTGTCTACTTTTTGGCATCCGCAATAATTACTCGTTGAGAGCGGTACCACCAATGAGCCCAAACACTACGGGTCTTGTGTAGTTTAGGAGTTCCCATGGCCACCTTCTGACTCTATCATCAGATCAATTCGGTACTGCCATAATATTGCATTGACAAGCACCTAACTTATATGTATAATTGACAAATTTTGATGACAACTCAGATACCTTTAAATAATTCCCCTATTTTGTTAAATAAACAATAATTTTAGATAGTTACATGAACTTTATTACTATTTTTTGATATTGAGGTTCTGTTCTGTTAGACAATTTTTATACTTTTATAATTCTAAATATTCTCAAATAATGTATTATAAATGTAAAACAAATAAAAACATGGCTTAATTTACACACTTTGGTTGGAAACTTTAGTATTTGGTACAAATTATTCTAGAAATGCTGAGTTCAAGAGTTAAGCCACGAATGCCACGATTTAATTGAAATTTAGAACGCGTATGTACATTTTTTAAATAAACTTTACAACGCGACTGTCTCCCACTTACACCCAATGAATCGAATGAGCGGCGAACGTGCATCGCCATGCATACCATTACGCCCAAACATGGGATATTAGCATAGAAATACCAGCGCGGTACGAATGACAAATTGAAGGCATCAAATTGGGATTGACTCCGATTTGCTTTAATCCAATATTTATTTCTCACGTGGCAACTCTCTGGGTCTTATGGAAATGAAATGTAACGTAAAGTAATATGACAGCATGTAACAAAGCGCAACTGTTTTAAATTGTGCACGATCATTGTTTTTGGTTTCGTGGAATAGTAATTTAGAATAATTGAGACTCGATTATATTTTATATGGAATTCTTCGTCTGTTCTGGTTGTCCATGTTATTGTCAATCGACAATGGTGGCAAACAAGCATACGGCCTGCCCAATGGCTTACATTAATAAAATCCTGCATGGTGCCAAGCACTGGGTCGTTTACCTCAAATTAAGATAAGCCTAATAAGGGTAATTATTTTGAGAGAACCTCGAGAAGTCAAATGGAACTTGTAAAAAAACCTTCACATAATGTTATTTGTTTACCTAAAAGCCCTTCAATGAAAAAAGTCCGTCTTATTTACGATAGAACTCGAATATAAGAGACATTATTAATGAGTTTTGAAATTTGGCGCAAATATTTTTAACCTTCCCTTGTAAAACAAGATTAATGATTAAGGAAGTTCGCAAGACCCAAGACGATATTGGGGATAATTTCAGAAAAATATCTTATTTCTAATCTGTTTTTTACTGGATCCTGTCTCAATAAAGATGATATATATTCCCCAGGGATCGCCTTATCTTATATCACTTCACAGCATTACTAGCCTAACAACAAGATGAGGCACTACCTACCTACACCTTTTTACAACCTTTTATTTAACTTGCAATGTATGTAATTTTTTATCAGAATTAATATATATATATATATATATATATATATATATATATATATATATATGTTGAATAACTTTATAAAATGAATGACTGATGTAATGAAAACTAGTCAAGTCAAATCTAACCTACTTTAAGATCTCACATTTTTAAATAACAGCAATTGTTATAGGTATCCAATAAAGCAAAGAAATAGAGTTTAATACTTGTTCATAATGTTATTTTGTTCCTATAAATACATATTTGGATTTTGCATAACTTGGCACTCATTTAGATCTCCATTCTTTTTGCGGCGAAGCCCACAGCCAAGCATAATTTTTGTATTGAACTTGGCTCTCCTTTTTTACATTTATGTTTTTGGTGGGATCATCTTTACGCGCGTGTACCATACAACGTTTTACTATTTGTATTGCGCGAGGAAATAACAAAATAAATATTGAAATGTCAGTTTAAAATATTTAAAATTGAATTTACCTAGGTTGTGAGGTACTTATTATATGGAGCTGCATTTAAAAACTTCTCCATATCGATTGCTATCCAGCTTATTCACTTTTGTGGTTAGGAAACGATTGGCTGACACTATTGGAACGCAATAGATTATTATTAAGTAAATCACTTTTACTCGACATTTTCGACAAATTTACACAGAACAACTCCAAAGTAAAAAACAATGGCTGGCTTTTTTGTTTTAAATACATGCGCGCTCAACATGTGTAGGTACTACTGCGCATGTGCATATGCCTGCCATGTCAGAATGGTTGGCATTGAATGTTACGTTGTTCCAGGATGCGGTACGGAGTGCGTAAGGTGTGCGGCGGACGGCTGCATCAAATGCGCCCGGCTGCTGGTCTGGCCGGGCGGGAGCTGCACGCACGCATGCCCCAAAGGCTCGCGCGAGGCCTGGGCTCACGACGACCACCTAATGGGACGAGTCTGCTACCCGGGCAACACTTATAACGAGGTCAGTATTCACATCAAATGCCCAACTATTCGAACCCGGGACCTCTAGCTTGTATATAGTAGGCAGGGTCACTACCAACCAGGCTAAAGAGGTCGTCAAAATAGAAGATATATAGAAGAGATATAGAAGAAGAAAGCCGCTTAGTTTCACTCAGACAGAGAGAAGAGAAGCTGACAAGAATCGACCAGTCACAGTGTATCTCATCTCCACTCTGGAGCCGTAGCATGGTTGGCCTAATCACGCGACAAGTGACAAGATAAGAGGGTCGTCTCGTTCTATCGAATGGTGTCAGCCAGTGACGCACGCTCTATCCTATCATCTATCGCGTGACAAGGCCAACCATGCTACGGCTCCTGCTTTCATCGAATGCTGTTTTTTTGGCTCGCTCATCTGCGCCTTGGTGGAACGCGAACCGCATCCGCAGCCTAAATAAATTAGTAACAATGAGGAGAAACTCTTACACAGTTTAACCTTTTGTCAAACTCTGCTCTAACTGTACTATAGCTACGTTTACAATCCTGTAGTAGTATTGGTCTAAAGAATATATATAGGTTGTCGTCAAAGCCTGTTCGCACTAGGTCGTGACGACATGTCCTGGTAAAAGCGTCGTGGCTTGTAAGCGTACTTTAATGACACTGTTAACACTACGTATATATGCTTGCCAATGTAAGCATTGCGATTTAATTATACAAGGCACGAACCTCAACGGGGACAATGTGTCGTCACGCGCTAAGTGACCCGCTTCAGCTTACCTATAGGAATTATATTTGAATGTGTCAATAGAAAGGTGTTACGTGTTGGTAGGGCTTGTGTTATGGACCACTTTAGGTAAGTCATATTAGTACATTACATACCTAGGGCGGTGAACTCGTGAATGCCCCAGACAGCAGGTGTTTGTAGCCCGAACCGAAGGTGAGGACCATAAATATGCGAACTGGGGCTTTACGAATTACCGTCCGTGGTTTGTCTAAGATTTTACGTCTTACCTTGGCCAGGAAAGCCAAGCTACAATTTAGCTATGTTTTATTCAAATGTTGTTGCAAGTCAAATTTGACCTATTTTCAATAGGTAGTCCAATTAAGTGGGAATTTTGTTTTCTTTTGTAAATCAGATAATGCGGGAAGGTAATAATGATCTGCTGGTGACGACAGACGCTGTTCATAGGCGCTAATAAACCCTACACTAGGTACTACACGCCATAAATACTTCGTGTTAGGGCTTGTTAGAATTGTCTCGATAAGAAGTTGGCGGTTGTGCAAATAAATTAAAGTAGACTTAAAATAAATTCATCCCAGAAATATTATTTTTGGCAGTAACTCGTTATCTATAATAATATACTTTTTTAATTAAAGTAAAATATTTTGCAGGAATAGATAGCATGCACGTTTAAAATTGCACGTTTTATTTATCCCGTCTTGCTAAATAAAAGAGAAATCGTTCAGTATCAAATGGAATAATAGTGTGTCGGCGGTTCTGCATTGCCTTAAAAGTTCCTAAAGCTCCTTAAGCTCCTTTAAAGTTCACCTTTTATCTGCATTTTACTATTGTGACAATAAACAATCGTTTATCAACATCGCTATAACTATTATTATCTGTCATTTTTAGGATTCTACACCTCAAAAGAAAAAAAACGGAAACAAAAGGGTGCCAAAAGAAAAAAAGAAAAAACCACTCGCAATCTCGCTCTCGGGAACGCGTGCATCCTAAAAATCCTACATAATATAAGTATTTATTTAAAGTACGTAATCAATCATCGAGGTAGAAGGAAATTTGTACGGAACCCTCGGTGGGCGAGTCCGACTCGCACTTATCCGGTTTTTATTGCAAAACTTAGAATCAAAAGACCTCAGCCATAATAACACCACTAAATAGTTATAGTATTTTATGCAACAGTTGTATAAGAGAGGTCAAAAAAGGCGAGTGGCGTGGGTTACAATGTGAGCCGAAGGCGAACATTGTAAAGAAAGACGCCACGAGCGTTTTTTGACTTAGTTATACAACGTTGCATACAATACTTTTTCTACGACTAGCTACTATGGAATAAAATGCAAAATTAAACAAAGAATAAATTTTTCTTAAACTTTGTCGTATAGGTGCCGAGATTTAGTAGGCAACAAATTTTCGGTCACTGCTTGTGGGCTGCCGGTGTATTTCTTCTGGTGTAGAAGCAATATTTTCATCGTCATCCATTTTTATTACTTTTGAGAAACACCAACTATTTTGTAGCAAACGCAACGGCCGCAAACTCAAACAACAATTTATAAAATAACCGGGAATTCGGGAAACATGAAAATGAGACAAATGGGTGTCTATGGTTAACTTTGTTTTTAATTGATGTCAACTTGCCAGTACTGCCATATTAAGAATAAGTTAGCAGCAATGCCTTTAGTTCAAAAATTTCTAAAAAGTAAAAACATTCAGTGGTTTGTTAAGTTGGTAGTACCTAATGTATAGGTTTAGAAGCGTATGGCTGCTAAGCGTATCGTTTTGGCGACATAACAGCACGGTTGTGCCGTACTGTTATGGGGAATAGAGTATAGACTTTTCTGCAAACTTATTTTGTATGTCTTTATATTAGTGTTCGTGACTATGTAAATGACAGATAAAAGTACAGGAGTAGAAAAAATATATTACCTGTTTGTAGTGAAGGCGTCTATGTGGTGTTGTGTTCCGTTCCTGACGGCGAGTGAGGTCGCTAACGCCATTGTCTTGAGAGTGAGGGACCTTATTTTTAAGCTGTTGTTATAACGAATCCTCATATCAATAAAGGGTCAGCAACGCGCTTATGACTCCGCAGGAGTCGCAAAACGTCCATAGCTTACAGACAGGCCGTAGCCTGTTCGCCATAAAAGTTAATCACACACATGGATTTACGGTGTGGAGCAATCCCGAGACGATAAGCGATAAAGTGTTCCCTACACGTCCAAAATGAGGTCAACACGGAGCACAATCGCATGCAGTGTGAGGCAATGATGAGCGACACAGATGAAGTAACGCGGTTGAAAGTAATCCAAGCGTGCGTGCGTGTTTACTAACATGTGTTTATTAGTGGAGTTCCACACGAGCCACTTTCCACGGAGTAATGCATGACTGAGCGCTTCCGTCGTGACACGGAACTGAGAAATGGAAATTAGCACCGAATCCGTTCTGCGTTAGTTTGACTAGAAAATGTTATAATTATAACTAGCCATTTTGTAGACGAATTTTATTTCATACATTACAATCTATTCTGCTTTGCCTAAAGGTGATAGAGTGCCATTTGGCATTAAGTGCGCCTTTTGTACGATAAGTTTTTAAAATATAATCTTAGAGTAATTATAAAGTCAGTTTCTTATTAAGTACTAGCTTCCGCCCGCGACTTCGTCTGCGTAGACCCGGGATAAAAACTATCCTATATTTTAAGCCAAGGCTATAAACTATCTTCGTGCAAAATTTCATCCAAAGTAACAATCATCTAAATATCAAAACATCTAAACATCCAAACATCTAAACATCCAAACTTTCGCATTTATAATATTAGTAGGATTAGTAGGACTAGTGATGTAGAGCAATGTGTCTATAGCCCTAAAATAGTATACCTAATATCTGACTTATTAAACATCGAATTTTAAGGACTAAATTTGGAGGAAACTGTTTCAATGGATGGGCGAATATAACAAGGAAAATATACTTAAACATAACTAAAACCATACCAGAACAGATGATTTTACATAACATTATTTATTATATAACGCGGATTGCAAAGTTGCAAAGATTGCTACAAATATTGCACATATAGTTAGTGTCATTTCTGTAGGTATTCCAACTGCATCTAAGTCTAGATGACTTAGATGAAGTCGTAAGTCTCTGTGTCAGGCTTTGGATAGATACGAGTGTATTCTTTAATACACCACTCGGCATTCTATGAATAAAATTAAGTTTACGTTGTTTTATATGTGATCTCATACGATGACTCAGAATTCCCTTCTCAGCTCGGGTCATTGAAGTTTTAAACGAAATTTTTTCCTCTTCAACAATGCGATGCATGTATATCTTTACTCCGTGTGACCGAATGATCATAAACGCATGATCTCAACTTAGGTATACATAAGGCTTGTTCACAAGGTCCGGAAACCCCCTTATCAGGCTTCAGCCTATTGATTTGGTTACCCTATCAATATGATAACCTTATGATAAAGTAACCTTACTGATAGGGTAACCCTATTAAGCATAATAAGCATATCGAATGTGCTTACCATAACAATAGGGTTACCCTAGTAAGGTTACCTTATCATAAGGTTACCATTATGGATCTTTAGGGCTTTAAAAACAACTTCTTGCCAATAGGCCTGATATCGTGCTGACAGATCGATCGAAACGCCAGGCAGTGCTCGTCGACATCACCATCCTAAGGACAAAGCCAGCAAGTACCTAGACCTGGCTCACGAGGTAACCGCCATGTGGGATGTTGATTCAACGTGTACCCTCCCCAATTCATTCCCCTTTAACCCTATCATTACTTAACCGAATTAACGCTTTTAATCACTTAATAACTAATAATTAATTAACTAATTGGCCAAATGATCGTCTAATACGTTGTGAACCGAATAACCCTAAGTCTTTAATGTGTAGCAAATCTGGATTCAGACTCTTCTATTCCTAGCCCTACTGCGTCCTACTGAGACCTAGACCAACAAAATATGAAACTTAATTGTATGAATATTAAAATATTTTTATTGTTTTTGTGAAAGTCCCCTACCGAACTATTATCCATTCGTGTAAGCAAGATCGTAGCTTTTGGATTTTATATCATAATATCCATTTTTATATTTATAGCATTCTTACTAACCTATGTACTCATATTTTAGAATAAAGTTCTAAACGACGGGTTGTGTAGTAATCTTTACTCACACATGCTGCTCTCTTGCTTCTGATGGGGATAGAATGGCCTAACCAACTTTACCTACCTAGTTACCTAATGAGTTTAAGACTCTACGAACGAATCTACCAGTATTTCGTACTTAACGGTCTGAGTAAGAAGAAAATACCGAAACAAACTTATCAGACTTCTCTTTTTAATATTACTGCGTAAAAATGTAATTATATAAGCAATTTATTTACCTAAGCCTTATATATTATAACGCCGCTCCGATACCTTTATTTTATGGTCACTAGAAATATCGAATTTACTGTAGTTGAATGTGCAATATTCTTAAGATAATTATGTATGAAATAGCTAGTAGTTATATGGGTATTATGCTGCCCGTAACTACGATCAACAGCGATTTGCTCAGCCTATCACTGGTCCCTATAACAGTGTTGTTTCCTTCTCCGAAACGAAACTGTTTCCCTAGTCAATGAAAATAAAGATGAAATTACGTTACCACGTAAGAATATCACATTCAACTGCACAAACTCTACTCTTTTCTTTTAAGATATGACCAATCATAAATTTATCCACTCATGACGAATAAAATTAGCCCTGTCGTCCTACCACCCCTAAACCTATCTTCCCCTAAGGTGTGTATGATTCTACCCTATCCTATCCCGATATTTCCCTACTCTGCTCATTTTTAAACCTTACCTCAGTTTAAAAGATGAGAATGTATGCCCTATTCTATCTGTAAATAGTTCAACCGGCTAAGCTGAGATATAACAACCTGACAGCCTGTGTCTTTGCCTCCCCCCACTGCGACCGTAGTCTAAATGGATACAGTGAGTAAGGCGCCCTATTATGTATATAGTTATATATATGTGTATTTAATACTGCCCGCTTCTCGAATACTACAGGACTTCGGCAAGCGAGGTATCCCTCTGTACCATCCTGTGGTCATGCCTTAGAGCGCAGAGGAATTTCGAGTAACGTCCGGATGTTTTGGCTGCCTCTTGGTCGATAAAAAAGAGACATCAGATCCACCCTTATAATCTGATTACGCACTCAAACTCCACCTTAACCTCGTTGGCACCGTTAGGTGAGATCAAGATGTCAGGCAAACTGTTTATGGTGTTTACCTAGACTGGGATCTGGCTTATGTGATAATAAAAATATTAAAACTACTCGAAACACTATTTCAGTACCTAGTACCATAACTCTACATTATGGAGTTATTTCTCTCCACAATGACAAGTCACATTCCTAGGCCTGTTAAAAGCCCCACAAAATTAAACACTAATTTTTAAAGAGATTCCCATCAACAAAACACTAATTTATAGAACAAAACACCCACTAAATAAACTTTAAAGTCACAGCCAGGAGACCCAATCAGTCCGAGTATCAATGCAAAAGAGCCTCGCGCCTAATGTCGTCTCCCTATTTATGCAGCCGTCCTTTTTATGATTTCTATCTCTTTCCTCCTCATTATCATTTCTGAGATGTCTGTCCTTTTCATCCTCTATATCCCTTTCCTCCTTTCTATGATTTTTGTCATTTTTATCCTCCTATTCGCTCTGTGATTGGTCGAATCCCGCGGCTACAATGGCGAGCTACGCTGTGATTGGCTAGCGCTCAAAATGCGTGTGAATACGTTCCGTTTATTCGTTAATATACTATTTCTGACTCCATTATTGTGATCGAAAACCTATTCGTTGGTCGATAGAGTTGCTTTTTGAATGGACTACTTTTCCTACCAACTAATAATATCAAATCTACATAGCAACTAGGTTCGATATCAAAATAAGTAACTGATCGGATATTCTTTATTCGTAACAATTGTCGTATGATTAAATTCATTCCTTTTAACATTCAGTAGTTAGGCTAACACTAGGCTATGCCTGTTTCACGGTACATACGCCCCCACGAGAAATACGCAGTGGATGACTTTAGTTATTCACGAGAATTCTCGAACTCCTATATATATATATATATATTTCTAATATTATTATTATTTTTCCCTAACTCCTAGATTTGTCGGTGTTACCTATTCATTTCTCCCCCCATTTCCCCCCCTCCCGTGTACGAAATTAATAGTGTGTTATGTTTTTGACCATTACTCCTTGATTGTTAGTGGTTCGAAAAAGAAAAGTAACAAAACCCACGAAAGTCTCTCTCCAATTTGCCCGAAGTACCAGGTTGTGAGGCTGATAGACCCTAATGATCTGTTTTGGTAGAATCAAACTGAATCTTTGGACCTGGCTGGGCATCCTCCGACTCGACCCACATTGCTCGGATATGAATGATCCCACAAAAACTCTCCATACAAACCAGAGAAAAACTCTCACAAGTATAACACTATTTCAATCAAGTTTTCTTGGAGCGTGTCACAAGTTTGAATCAGATATTTGAACATTAAAATTAAAAATACGGCCATGATAATTGTTAATAATTATCTAAGTTTGTATAATACTCTACAAAACGATTCCTGATGAACATATGTATATGTATGTGCCGTTTAGTAATAGTCCCTGAGTGACCATTACGATATTTATACCTCCACTTGCATTAAAAGTACCTCTTTTTTTTTCAAATAATCCACTGTACCTTTTTTCTAATATTGTAACTCCTTAGCAATATACCAAAGTTCAAATGAAAATATTCATTAAAGTTAAAATTTCTTACTTCACATTTCAAAAATGAATGTTCGTTGACAAACCATTTTTGATACAATTTGATGTCAAATATCCTTCTTCAAACCCGTGGTGTGTATACCCATACGTTATTACGTAAGCATTAGCTTCTGTGCAGTTGTAGTCAGTAAAAGTTCTCTTATTAAAATGAGACGAATCGTAAAACGATTTTAACCTACGGATAACATTTTACTGGCTAATTTGTTTTTTTTTTTTATGTTCCCCCAAAAACCAACAAATCTAGGTTGACTACATTCCAACAAGTGTCCCCTTGTAACAACCCTTTTTCACAAAACATCCTTCAAATCTTCACACAAATTCCGTAATTCATTTTTCATTCGTCTTCTCTCGGGATATGACTCAGTATACATATATGCACCCTTCCTCATTCGCTTTTTCACTCGGTTGCTACAATCGGCCAATGTCCTTGACATGTAGTCATTAGAAAAATAACTCTATCTTCCTTAGTCTATTTTATACAATCAATTTATTGCTTTGGGCGCGGGCCCATAGTGTTAAACGCTCTGGCAACGTTTGTGTTCATGACTAGGAACCGCAAATTCATTCAAAAGCGATTTTCGACCTTAAATACCTGAGTGACCTGTTTTTCATTATATTTCAATTTACTGCCCCTTTTTATTTTATTCAAGCAAAATGTAAGGCTAATATATCTACTCGCCCCGTTACTGAATGTCAAAAGCAATCGTATTAATGGTAAATAATATTAATAATTTGAGTCTATTTCTGTTCATTGCTTTTAATTTAGGAAATAATTTTTAACTAGATATCCAAAAGTTCATGAACTTGAATAATGAACGCATTCCCACTGCTTTTATTCTATTTTTTTTCATTAGCACCACTTGTTCCACAAGCCAATCACATTGCACTGTATCCAATTTGTCTCCTTGTAATATTAAAGCAGATGTATACCAAAATACCTAAAACATCTTATATAACCTTATTCCTAAAACTCTTTGTCTAAATCTCAGAATGACTGCTATATATCTGCAATATATCGATTGAATTACCTACTGTAAATTTTGTTTCAACAAATGATAAAAAATATAATTACATTTAGAAAACAATATATAATGTACATATAACATTATCTAGCTCCGAACCGGTGGTAGTTTATCGACACTCACAGGTGCATGCAACATGTCCAAATTGAATAATAAATCACTTTGACTTTGACTTTCTCATCCTGCAACCTAGTATCTATTAACATTTCTAAAAGCAATTATAAAAATATGAAATTTTATTTATATATGTAAATTTTGTAAATAACAAAATATAAAAAATATATAAATTGTCCTTAAACCCGCTTCTGTTCTCTTTTATATATTTATGTCTGATATCCTAAGCCGCCCCCACAACTAAAGAACCCAATCCCACATGCCAAAACTCATGAACCCGTCCGGACTACAGTCTGCGAAACAGAATTCCCTAATTTGTAACATCATACAAAGTATCTACTTGAAAAACGTAACCCTCCCTTCGAGGCAGCTGGTTATAATCACCCTGTCTATTTAAAGTAAATAGCTCATTACTACATAATAATTTGTTTATTTACTTTGCAATGATATATAATCACAACTACTCCACTATACATTAAATATAAATTAATTACTGATCATTGGTCTTGCCACAGTCCAACTGTCATAAATAATGAAGTATGCTCTTTCATTTCTATATATGTCTATATTGTTGTTTATGTACATATTATAATTTATACTCATAAGATACGTTCTACCATCATTGACTACTACTCCTATCAATTTCATATAGGATTTGTTTTTTTTCTATAGAATAGCACTATACTAGATACGAAATGTATAATTAAACTTACATGTATCCAGAAACATGATAGAACATCATACAGTTTACTCGCTCCAAGCTCGTATTGTATGGAATAAGTTTCCCTTAAACTTTAGTAGCACAACAAAACCACTAACACTCTTAACAAATTTATAACCAAAATTATATCATTTACACACTGATTCCGTTTGACACACTGTCACTATCACACAATTTATTGTTCCTGAGTGATACTTTGTTTGAAAAAGAATATAATTATTCACTAATTTCGTCCCAAAAACAGAAATTCATTAGCAAAAACAAAGTTCCCTCTCACTATTCCTTGAATTTTACTGACCACTTCCCCTGTCATACTTGTTGTCACTTTGACGTAAAGTTTGCTCCGTTCGGAAATTCATAACCTCTTGTAATTGCCAGTAAATCCATTAACATGCTTCCTTACTGTCTGACTGCATTATTCATTCACAAATATGAATTTTCCATTAAAACAATTAGTTCTCTTTGTCTTTCCTCTCCTTTTTTTTTTGTAATAGTTTAAATTAATATTCTCAGCTACTTTGCTATAAACACAAGTTTATTGTATGTTACGACTAATAAACTGCATCACTCCGCCATCTATTGTAGAATAGGGTAATTATCAATTGGTCCGTGGGTTAGAATTTATTGTCAGTCTGTGACCGCTTGCGCCATCTATCGTTGCGAAAATTAATTTTTATGTTGACCATAGATAATCGATATACTGAGATCTACTGCCGAATAGATATTTTTAAATTACGATACCACTAAATCGTCGCCATTATTTATTGATTATCTGTGTAACTAATGAAAATTATAATTCTTAATTACTAAATAACATAAAAGTATGATTCTACAAAAATAATCTCTTTGATTTATGCGAATATTGTCTATGGACCCTTTTACGAAATTATATTTATTTAAACAGAGCGACCAAAACATTAATGTTAATACTAAACTAAACCTAAAATAAACAACCTAGTTACACAAATTATTTACAATTTTTACGTAATTCCTTCTATAAAGTCTATGATTTTCAGTTCGTTCTTTTTTCTGACGCGTCGCGTGGCTGTCAAACAACTGTCAACGTGGTCAAAATGTCAACTTGTCAAATGTCAACGCTAAACGCCGTGTGTCGTGGCTTGGCCTCCCACAATTTCGATCGATCGATCGAAGTTACTACTTAATCTTCGAAGTGCGTGTCAAACGAAATAAATACAGCAATATGAAACTGCTATTTGCTACATATATGGATGAATTTTCTCTAAGGTATGTACAATCTATGTTCCTTCACATTGCATTATTATAGTCAAACTTCACGTCGCCTTAACTCATTGCCCTTATAAGCATTTTAAACGTTAAAGCGCCATGAAACCTGTCAATGTTATGGGAAATAGTTCCATAAGATCCAACTTTAGTGATTGCTGTATTTACTTACTAATTATAACCTACGAAATGGTTTTCCCTATTTTAGACTAAGTTCTTTTCTTACTGATAATTAATAACTAAGTAAACTGTAATTAACATATTGTAATATAACACTTGACTATTCCTTATTGAAATGATTATTCATCCTGATTCAATCCACTCTTGAAAATAACTAAAATGTTTCATTTCGCTTCATTATGTTTATGTCATAATTTCTTCTCATGGTCCTCAGGAATATAATGGCGATATTGCTTTTTCAATCGACGACTCGACAATGAAACTGGTTATATTGTTCGAAAATGCCCAAGAGAAATCTGCTTCTGACGCTGCTGGTTCCAGTCAAAACTGACATATTTCTTTCCAATGAAACATATGGATGATTCTAATTGTAAGTACATATGGTAAACCCATAGATGTATATATATCTTAAATCATTCTATCATTTCAATTAAATTTTTAGTGTGAATATTTTGCTATGCGTCCGAATTGTCAAAATATATTTCCATTTTACTAAAAATAACATCTTGTATCTGCTATCATAAATACAACTTAATGCTCTTGATGTTCCCGCTCGACATTAACCTTCTATTTGTTTCATTTTTCAGTTGTTTGGAAGAAGCAAGATGCTGACACTGCCATGATGCCCGG
Organism: Epinotia nisella; assembly: GCA_932294315.1. Lineage (NCBI taxonomy): Eukaryota > Metazoa > Arthropoda > Insecta > Lepidoptera > Tortricidae > Epinotia > Epinotia nisella. Next base: position 11,005,786 of record OW028682.1, on the reverse strand, counting down.
CTTGTTGGATTATTCACTTGACTTTGCCGTTCTTCTAATGTGATGTAATATAAAAGGTAATTATATGCATTATTTCTTCATAATGTTATCATTGATGTAATTAAACAACTATGTGCGTTTCATAACGTGAGCAAGACCCACATCTGCTCGGCATACTCTTCATCTCATTAAATTGTTAATATAGTCATGTATATGTCGACATGGTATCGACATCAGTAAGTGCCTGGCTCCTCATATGCCTAACAAAACTCAGGGCATCATTGTTATACGCAGGACATCATTGTTTTCTTTCATCTGTAGATATGTATGTGAATGAACTTCAGTCCAATAATAAAAATAGAATAATAAATCAATCTATTTATGTCCCACCGCTGGCACAGGCCTCCTTTCATGTATGTTGCATTGTTCCTACCCAATCGGCGCACTAATATGGATTCCTGTTATATAAGCACCCGTAAATAATTATAATGTAAAACTGCAGCGCCTGACAAATGTCTGTGAGCAAAAGCGCACGACATCAACAAAATCTGCCCCTGTAAGCACATTATGCCAGGCATTTTTTTCTTTTTGTTATATAGTCCTAGCCACTTATTATTTCTTCAGTTATTATACATTCTTATGCTGTCAACTAAATAATTGGCTCCTTGTGTTCTCTGTTTCCAGAAGCTGATTATCATTTAACCACGCAGACATCCTGAGAGTCTTTAGTGAAGCCCTACCATAAGGATATAGCGAACTGGAATCGGCCCTGGCAAACAATTCACGCTCCGTCTCAACTAAATGGCATTTATGTCATTGTAAAGCTTAGCTTACTGCTATGTTGTTAAGGTCAGTAAACTGTTTATATAGAACAAACTAATCGGTATACATATATTCTTACTGTCTCTGTGTATAGTTGATTATGATGATGAGGATATAATTAAACACTAAATTTCATTATCTTTTCTAAAGATTTTTGATGATGATGATGATCCTAATCGTTTTCTGAATGGATAATAAAATTACCTACAAGAAAGTACTTATGATTCCAAATGATCTCATAGTTTACAATTTCAATACCTTTTGTTAAAGCTTATTTTATTATACGTAAAGTAATATCTATATCTATGTTTTTCAGAAACGCCTGCACGACACCGTGATGAAACGTCTACCATACACCCGTGAAGCTCTTGAACCAGCATGTGAAAAAGAACATCATCCCGCACCGGTTCAACAAGATAATTGTCATCTATTTTCATGAGATCCTTCAAGAAGACTCGCTTCGGCGACCTTTTCTTTACTGAAAGCAATGCTTGACTTGCACTCTCTGTGTAACTTGTATTCCTTCAGGGTTTTGATAGGCTTCTTCTAAAATATCCAATCTCATGGAACTATTTGAACCTGTCTTAGCAAATAGAATTGTTGAAGCTATGTATTAACTATTCCAGTCAGCCTCTGATAACAAAATTTCAGTTTTCCTTTTCTGCTTGTTAATCTAAACCTCTGCTCTTCATATTGTATTTTAGGCTTGTGTGATATTAGTGTCTTCCTATAAATATAATTCTAAAATAACTATAATTCATAATGAGGTTACAAACTATATCATGTACTAGTAATTGTTAAACAGTTAACTTTATACTAAAATATTTTAAACAAACTTTTTTTTTAGACCTATAACATAATGAGTTTTTCAAATGGCTGTGATTTTTGAATTATGAGATGCAAGCTCTTGATAAAATTTCACTTATATAACGTATGTTTGTTATTCTTAGTCATTTTAATTAATAAAATATAAGCCTGTGAATAATGTACTAATGTATGCATGCTATCAGACTTCTGTATGATAATAAAATTTACTTCGCCTTTGCCTTTCCTCATTTCCTCGTTCTGTCATTGTTAGTAAGCCTTATTTCGTCTGGGTTCGAACCAGAACATAGAATACTTTGCATAAAGTCTTTATCCTTGATTATGCCTTCATTCTTACAAATTTCTAGTTATCTCTTTGCATCCCTCAAAACAAAGCTATCTGTATGCTCTTATAATGAAGTAATGGCGTCATAGACCCCTTAATAATTAGCTAACCACTCTCCTTTACCCATAAATGTATGTTGCGGCATTGTAAGTATAAAATAATCTTTAAAATAAGACTAATAAAAATCGAAGCCGATATTTGCAAATCAATAAGTTGCAAATGTGTTGACATAGATGTCGCCATGATCCATTTAAAACCTCCATACACGTTCAAGCCATTGAATGAACTGAATAATTAATAACACACTAAATTTTTCTAAATTTAAAATTAATTTCATTTATTTGGTTACTAAAAGTACCTTTTTTTTTAATACTATAAATTAATTGACATGTCATTTAAAGGCCCCTTTACAATCATGGTATTGCACTACTTTGTGCATAAAATCTTAACGGACGGCGGTTTTGTTTTGACAGAACGCTACTGAGACGCTAGTTTATTTTGCAGTTTCTCTTCGTACTCATTAACTATAAATAAGTATACACGTGAAATCACGCTATGTTTGATTGAACAAACTGACGCAAAACCCTACAATGGACCAATTGTTCAACGAACGCGATTGTCACATATGTGATACGTGATACATGATGCATAGCATTTATTTACATCGTCCATAAGGTAAGCGACTTACTTAAATCCTTTTGTCAAAACCCACAATGTTTCATAGTTATATAGCAACTTTCCCTATGAATGAAACTACTCGTATCTCCTTACAATCCTCGGATGATATTCGCATTACAACCAAATAACCTAAAAGTATGTGCCTTAAGCAATTACATGACTAATAGTCATAATGTATTAATAATCTAGGTATCACCTATCACTATTTCTAGGCTAGCGACTCATTATTCTTATCATTGATAAAAGGTCTAATAATAAGATAACTTTTCCACAGATCCTGTCGAAACAATGTCTTACAAAACGATCACATCTTGAATTCATCTACTGGCAAATTTGGCAATATGACCGCTGCTTGAAGCAAAACCAATGCAGATGTGGACAAAATGAATGCGATACTAAACAGCTGAGCAGTTCCTTAGGTAATGAATAATTTAACATATATCTGTTTTTATGAAATATTTGTGACTATGATCTCAATATCTTACTATGTAGTAACATAGTGTTTCATTTATATTATTCTTGATGCTGGCAAGCAAATGTATTGCCTACATGTTTGATCAGGCATGGTCATGACAGTTAAAACTAGACAGTTTTCCCGAAGCGCCCCCAAAATTTGATGATTTTTATTCTTTTATTTATTTGTATGGCCTTTTTTTTTGTCCTATTTATAAATGTCTAACCTTACATAAAACATTCCTCAACATTCTATTAAAAGCTATTAACTGGAAATTGTTCACATTCATTTCATACAATACAGAACTGCGCCCCCAATTCTACAGAACTGCACTGCATTCTTATAGATATTATTCTAAATGTACTTTATGTACTATTATGTAAGTAGACAGACATTTTTCATTAACATGTTATTTTCATTTTATTTCCAGATGCAAAACATAATGGCAGAAAAATGACAATTCAATTTTTGCTATGTCATGGCAATGATACATATGTTCCGGTCCAGATGTTAATGAATGAATGAAGCAACCCCAACCCATGGACACCCATATCACTCAAGAAAACCCTCACTAATAAATTAATGGCATTAAATATCATAAACAACACCTATGTTCCTAACAATAAATGATAATATTTGTTGGTTTGATTGACTAATGAAAAGAGTCTAGATCCAGATATTGCACACACTCCATCTCACAGACAGCAAAATGTAGCCATAAGGCTACTTATCCCTGGTAACGTCACCAAAATGTACCCTCCCCAATTCATTCCCCTTTAACCCTATCATTACTTAACCGAATTAACGCTTTTAATCACTTAATAACTAATAATTAATTAACTAATTGGCCAAATGATCGTCTAATACGTTGTGAACCGAATAACCCTAAGTCTTTAATGTGTAGCAAATCTGGATTCAGACTCTTCTATTCCTAGCCCTACTGCGTCCTACTGAGACCTAGACCAACAAAATATGAAACTTAATTGTATGAATATTAAAATATTTTTATTGTTTTTGTGAAAGTCCCCTACCGAACTATTATCCATTCGTGTAAGCAAGATCGTAGCTTTTGGATTTTATATCATAATATCCATTTTTATATTTATAGCATTCTTACTAACCTATGTACTCATATTTTAGAATAAAGTTCTAAACGACGGGTTGTGTAGTAATCTTTACTCACACATGCTGCTCTCTTGCTTCTGATGGGGATAGAATGGCCTAACCAACTTTACCTACCTAGTTACCTAATGAGTTTAAGACTCTACGAACGAATCTACCAGTATTTCGTACTTAACGGTCTGAGTAAGAAGAAAATACCGAAACAAACTTATCAGACTTCTCTTTTTAATATTACTGCGTAAAAATGTAATTATATAAGCAATTTATTTACCTAAGCCTTATATATTATAACGCCGCTCCGATACCTTTATTTTATGGTCACTAGAAATATCGAATTTACTGTAGTTGAATGTGCAATATTCTTAAGATAATTATGTATGAAATAGCTAGTAGTTATATGGGTATTATGCTGCCCGTAACTACGATCAACAGCGATTTGCTCAGCCTATCACTGGTCCCTATAACAGTGTTGTTTCCTTCTCCGAAACGAAACTGTTTCCCTAGTCAATGAAAATAAAGATGAAATTACGTTACCACGTAAGAATATCACATTCAACTGCACAAACTCTACTCTTTTCTTTTAAGATATGACCAATCATAAATTTATCCACTCATGACGAATAAAATTAGCCCTGTCGTCCTACCACCCCTAAACCTATCTTCCCCTAAGGTGTGTATGATTCTACCCTATCCTATCCCGATATTTCCCTACTCTGCTCATTTTTAAACCTTACCTCAGTTTAAAAGATGAGAATGTATGCCCTATTCTATCTGTAAATAGTTCAACCGGCTAAGCTGAGATATAACAACCTGACAGCCTGTGTCTTTGCCTCCCCCCACTGCGACCGTAGTCTAAATGGATACAGTGAGTAAGGCGCCCTATTATGTATATAGTTATATATATGTGTATTTAATACTGCCCGCTTCTCGAATACTACAGGACTTCGGCAAGCGAGGTATCCCTCTGTACCATCCTGTGGTCATGCCTTAGAGCGCAGAGGAATTTCGAGTAACGTCCGGATGTTTTGGCTGCCTCTTGGTCGATAAAAAAGAGACATCAGATCCACCCTTATAATCTGATTACGCACTCAAACTCCACCTTAACCTCGTTGGCACCGTTAGGTGAGATCAAGATGTCAGGCAAACTGTTTATGGTGTTTACCTAGACTGGGATCTGGCTTATGTGATAATAAAAATATTAAAACTACTCGAAACACTATTTCAGTACCTAGTACCATAACTCTACATTATGGAGTTATTTCTCTCCACAATGACAAGTCACATTCCTAGGCCTGTTAAAAGCCCCACAAAATTAAACACTAATTTTTAAAGAGATTCCCATCAACAAAACACTAATTTATAGAACAAAACACCCACTAAATAAACTTTAAAGTCACAGCCAGGAGACCCAATCAGTCCGAGTATCAATGCAAAAGAGCCTCGCGCCTAATGTCGTCTCCCTATTTATGCAGCCGTCCTTTTTATGATTTCTATCTCTTTCCTCCTCATTATCATTTCTGAGATGTCTGTCCTTTTCATCCTCTATATCCCTTTCCTCCTTTCTATGATTTTTGTCATTTTTATCCTCCTATTCGCTCTGTGATTGGTCGAATCCCGCGGCTACAATGGCGAGCTACGCTGTGATTGGCTAGCGCTCAAAATGCGTGTGAATACGTTCCGTTTATTCGTTAATATACTATTTCTGACTCCATTATTGTGATCGAAAACCTATTCGTTGGTCGATAGAGTTGCTTTTTGAATGGACTACTTTTCCTACCAACTAATAATATCAAATCTACATAGCAACTAGGTTCGATATCAAAATAAGTAACTGATCGGATATTCTTTATTCGTAACAATTGTCGTATGATTAAATTCATTCCTTTTAACATTCAGTAGTTAGGCTAACACTAGGCTATGCCTGTTTCACGGTACAAACGATCATCGTCCCGATAGTCGTTTCGGCGAACGGTTTAATAGCGAAGAGTCTCGACCGCCACCTTAAGAGACTCTCGCTAGATGGCTGGGTCAAGGGTCAGATACAGAAGGCGGTACTTCTGGACACGGCGCGGATAGTCAGGAGGTTCCTCTCTCTGTCGCCCTGACCACCGGTAGTTTAGGCCCCGCCTCGCTGCCGGCGGCACCCTAGGTTAGGTTTTTATAATGATTTTATATTTTACTTTTTATATTAATATTGTAAAAACCTGACCTAAGATGAAATTTAAATAAAGAGATAATGACATGTAAAATAGGTCGTGAATTTTATAAATAAATCTCTGAATCTGACCGCAATTTTTATCTAATTGCCAACTGAGTATTATTTTGTATTTGTAAGAATTTAAAATCCATCTATATTTCCTTAAAAGTTGTGAAATCGTAGGATTTATAATGAAAATCTAAGCCCTGCTGAAACGAAGTGCAAGTCAGAGGTGCGCCGCGTTGATGTCTTTTGTATTGGAATCAACGCGTCGTCCTATTGGTCAAATTCATTATAGCTCTGTAAAGGCGCAACGTGATTGGTCGAATTTATTTTAGTTTTCTAAAGCGTTGTCTTATAATTATTATATATATTTGAGTAGGGAGCTCCATAGAAAAAAAGTATTTCGTTTTAGTTTAGTGTACGAAGTCTTAATTCAAACATTAAAGTCGACGAGTGTAAAAAGTATTGTACACAATAGTTACACAATTAGCTCTTACTTAAATTCTCGTACCTTACTTAGGTCACTCGGCAAGCCGCATAGCCTAAACACGATACTCGACTTTTTGAGCCCTTATTGTGTAAGGATTATATAAAGTACTATAACATTCAAAAGAAAAAATAGCAAATTAATGTTTGAAAAAAAATCAGTTGGCAAAGTTGAATTGGGAAATAAAATTTGGCCAAAAATATTTCGGTAAAATAACTGGCTCCCACTGAAATCACCTTAGAGAGTAAAGATATATCTTGGAGCAATGTGTGATTGCTATGGTGGTTGATGGCATATTTATAAATACCTACTTAGGTATACATTATCGCAGTAGGTACCATCGCCAACACAGTTAACTTTATATGCATTGTAATAAGGTTCAATATAACTACAGGATGGTCAGTTAACTGTTGGCGTTTTTTTATTATTATTATTTATTATATGTTTTTCTTTTATCACATCACAAAGACGTGGCTTGCGGTGGCGGTCAATTAAATAGTAAACATGATAATAACTAAAACATAATGAAAACGGGTCATTGCACTCACGTACCTATTTAATGTCGAATATCGCTCGACATGTTATGAACCGATTCGCGGTTCTTAGTCATGAGCACCACGTGACAAATACATAACAATAACAATAACTGACAGTGACAATAACTGTTGATCGCCGCCGCCACTGTCGCCACCGCCACCGCAAGCCGCGTCAGTGTGAATCAGGCCTTAATACGTTAGGTCGTGTTACGGCAGGCAACACGTGCGACGGTGCGACACGTGTGTTGCCAGGCGGGTATGGAAACTCTCGTGTTTACATAAACTTCCTAAGCAACGATATAATAATTATGTTTGTATTTGGGCGACTTCCGATGCGGGCGTCGCGCCGGCACACAACTCAGCTGTCCATTCCATAAGCGCGGCCTAAATTGTAATTATTTACAGTTCTTACGCGATATTTATTTGCCTTTATTTCCTACGTTTCGATGTGGGTTGCACCGGTCATGGTCATGGCTGACCATGACCGGTATGGATGAATGAATAATAATAATAACCGTTTAATAAATGTGTACAAAGCGCTAGTTTAAGTCCCAGAGACTATTTCTATTTCTACGGGCACGACGTGATGTGCACGAGTAGGTATAGGTTACTTAGACTTGGATGTTTTCAATGTATTTATCTATAAGAGTATGACAGGTATGTCGTCGTCACCCAAGTCATGTTGAGCTTAGGCACTTGGGAATAGATCGATTTGTGTTAGATTGTCCCTTAATATTTAAATTATTAGCAAATTTAAGATTTTAGCTAAACGTGACGTTTTTTCAGGTGTTAGTCGGCGGCGCGTGCGGTGCTGTAGCATGCGTGCTGCTGGTGGCCGCGGGCGCGACGTACGCGCGTTGTCGGCGAGGTGCCCGCGCGCGCTCGCAGCCGCTGCCGCAGCCGGGGCTCGACGACGACACGCGGCTCAGAGAGTTCCACAAACAGCTGGACTGCTTACGAGTGAGTAGAGTACTTTTATACTATGCATACGCCGCGACTTCGAGAGGCGGCAGCCACAGAACACTAAATACTATAGAAAGACGATGTGGGCGTGGCACGCGCGCCACTACTTTGAGCATGCGCTCTTAGCTTTCGCGCCAACGTCACCTGATCGTCGTGCAGTCGCTCACAAAGTTGTAGGCGACCTGGAGGGGATGAGGTGGCGACACCGGTCCCGATAGAAACACCGCTTGATACCCCTTCTATAGTATTTGCGTTCTGTGGCGGCAGCAGTGGCAGCAGTATATCATAAGTGGTCGATCTCGCGCTGCAACGTAGGGCGCAACCCAGTCGCTGTCGCCGCCGCCCGAACTTTTGGCCGAGCCCTGAGAGTTGCACACACCGCTGGACTGTTTACGAGTAAGTACCTACATTTTAATATACTCACTTGCCTTTTAATAGACATTTCTCTGGCACTAAAAAGCTGATGGAGCTCTCGGTCAAAGTGCGAGCGAATTCCGTACCGTAGGTATAGTCAGCATCATAAACAACACTTTTCGACCTTATATCTAAGTAATAAGGTCATAGAATTTATACATGTTTATGATGCTGACTGTACGTAGTCATGAGTGAATGCGATGAATGTTAGAGACAACTATACTACAAATTTTCAAGGGTGGGTGGAAAATCTGCTAGGACCCTACTCCCGGCGAATGTTGAAAAACTGTGCATTGGACATTACAAACAGTAATCCTTACCGTATAAAGCTACGACTGAGTAAAGTACAGTGCACCCATCTATCTACCTATCCTTACGCTGTTCAGTGTCCAGAGTGTAATATCTGACACGAGTATTTCTAGGGCGGTTAGGATGAGTCAAATGTGTTGCCCGTTTTGTTATGGCAGATATTAAGACTTTCACTGGCAGGAGCCGGCCTGATAGCGGATGCCTACGCCATAGTCGCTTTCCGCTACATACGGGGCAAATTGCGGGATCGGCTAATATTTACGAGCGTAGCGCGTAGCGATTCTTGACACTGAATGTGTATAAACATTTTGGTACTAAAACTACAATCAGTTAACCAGGTACCTATTGCTTTAACATCTAACTGTATATTAAGATGAGAATGTGATTATCCAGCATTCCATTCCACATAATTATATATTATAGGTAATGTAATACCAAGTAAGTTTTCTCTCAACTTACCTGCTTCTCATGGACTACGTGTCCATTACTTCTAATTAGACCCAAAGCCAAGGACCGGTTAGACATTCAATACATAAAACCGATGCTTGGTTAACAAGTTTAATCGCTGTTAATCCTGCGTTCACAGTCACCAGTATTCTAGTCAACAAGGAACTGCATTTATGCATTAGCTAAGATGGAGTAACTGTTTGATATGTACCTACTTTGCTAAGTGACATTGATAAAGTATCCAACAAAGAAAGGTGCGGATGTGTCTGGTTAACATTGTATTTCACACGTCGCCGTACACTTGCTATTGACGAAGAATACTAGTAGCCATACTAGTCAAACATTGCAACGGAACGTCCGCGTGGGTTAGCATAACTCTATGCCTCTAAGGAGTGATTCAACGATTTCAGACAGAAATACTACCTATTAACCCTTTTCCAGGCCGGCAGTTGCAAAATGACAATCGGATGTCAGTCTTTATTCATTGACATTAAGGTATTATGTTTGACAAGCTGTATGTGGTCGATATAACGCCTCTGCCTGGAAAAGGGTTAACTATTAAGGCACAGTGATTCAAAAAGGATCTTATCTTTTCTTACGATGCCGTTCGAACCAATTTTTGGAGAGGAACAAATGTTTGTATGGGAGCAACTACAATTAAAGAACATGAATACCCAAAAAATTGAGTCACAGACGAAACTCGCTGGCGCTGTCGAAAAGCTTCATACTAAGTAATTGACATAAAAGTATGAAATCACAGTTTACTATTTGTACTAATCGTTGTATGGAAAATAAAGTAAATTGCTGTTTTGGTTTTTTTCTATAAAAGCGTAAGGATTCTATTGGTAGATTTAACTATTGAAAATAAAAATAAATATCATATTTTTTTCAAAACTTGCAAGGTCCATCTTTTTATGATTTTAAGTATATTTTTTCATTTATACTTTACTAGCTTCCACCCGCGACTTCGTCTGCGTGGTGCCGGGATAAAAATAAAATCCTATATTTTAATCCAGGCTATAATAAACTATCTTCGTGCAAAATTTCATTTAACCAACATCTAAACATCAAAAGGTCTAAACATCCAAACTTTCGCATTTAAAATATTAGTAGGATAGTAGGAAGTAGGATTACTATAATTTAATGGTTTACTATCCATTTAGCAACACTACATTACATTATCACTTTTAACTTGAGTCAAGATGTAAATTCAATCACTCTAACAAGAAATGTTACTGTCACAGTGAAACCTACCATTGTCAGTATGACGTTCCAGGTGTAACCAATCTTATTAATAATCCATACTAATATTATAAATGGGAAAGTGTATGTGTTTGTTTGTTTGTTTGTTTGTTTGTTTGTTTGTCCGTCTTTCACGGCAAAACGGGGCGTCGAATTGTCGTGATTTTTTAAGTGGATATAGTTGAAGGGATGGAGAAAGACATAGGCTACTTTTTGTCTCTTTCTAACCCCCCACTTCCCCAAAATGGGGGGTGGAAGTTTGCATGGAGCATTCCGCGATTTTCAAGGTAGAAAGCTAAAAATTGGAATGCGGACTATTTGTAACTACCAAAAAATTCGTGCATCATTTTTTTTTGGAAATCTGCACCCAACCCCTTAAAAGAGGGGGTGAAATTTTATATGGGGGTCCAGATATGTAGAGTCGATATGTAGAGCCGATATGTAGAGTCGATATGTAGAGTCGATATGTAGAGTCGATATGTAGAGTCGATATGTAGAGTCGATATGTAGTCGATATGTAGATTCGATATTTATAGTCGATACGTAGATTCGATATGTAGTCTATGTTCGATATGCAGAGTCTATGTAGAGTCGATCTAAATATATAAAAGACTGAAACTGAGATGCACCTTTTTTGTAGACGGTTAACATTACTCTTAGTACGCGGGCGAAGCCGCGGGCAAAAGCTAGTACGAAATATAATCGTCAGAATCGATGTGAGACTGATCGGAAATAGGTACATTAATATTTCATTTTTTCGTTTTTTTTTTCAAATATCTTTATTCATAAATAATACGATTGTGTAAAAACATAAATAATTGAACTTAATATAAAAAAAACATTAATACTAAAGTAGGTTATGCATTATTATAAATAAAAAAATTGCCCCAAATCGCCTTCAGAGGGCAGCGTGACCAGATATTTCATTTATTTATCAAACTATGAATAAATTAACTAAATAATTCTAAAGAAAACATTCGTCCGCTCCAGACGGACGCAAGATAGGTACCGTACCGAAAATGAAGTGAGGAGTAAGTGCCATGGCCGCCACCATTTCACCATACCCAGACGACTACGTACCTCTACGTAGTGTGAGAAAGCCTTTAAATAATATCGATATGAACAGCACTGGCCAAACTATGGCCATATTTGTGCATTTTCACCTGTCAGTGTTCGCCTAATTGTGAATTCCATTTACAATACTAACCAAACTTTCAGAATCTAATCTAAATTAATTTACTTGTACTGTATATATAACTCGGCAAATTGTTCTAGTTAATGCCTTCAAACTTAAATCTGAATAGGTACCTAATCTGATTTTGATTAGAGTTCTCCAGGTTAGAATAAATAGATTTATGTAGGTACCCACAAAACTTTCATAACTCTAACAGCTTAGTTGAGAGTTGAGACTAGACCGATTTGTTTAGGATTATCCTAAAGCCCCTAAGACGATATTTTTGTCGATCCGCCAAATGCCAGACATAGTCTAGGTACCTATCTATTCAAAGCGTAAGAGACCGTCAATCCATGAAATCTTACATTTTCTTTGACGTTATTACAAAAGTAAATTCCCAAACATTCCGTGACACAGTCACTGCGTTATTGACCGATTATGTCCGATATGGGTAAAAGAATGTTGATAAAACATGCATAACATTGAGCGTGCGCCTTGTAATCGATTATACAACATTTATATCAGCTAATTTTCCGTTCTGCCTATCAACTCGCTCTGTTCGTGTTTTACGGATGCTGTTGTTACAAAAAAAAACCGCCAAGTGAGATTGGAACTCGCGCAAGAGGTTCCGTACCTATATATTTAAACGTTTGCATGTGGTAACCATTATTAAGCCAAAAAAAACCGGACAACTCTCGGAGTCAGACTCGCCCACCGAGGGTTCCGTACAAAATTACAAATGTATAGTTTTCAGATTTTTCCCTGTAGTACTTACTTGGTATAAGATATTACTTGCCAAATTTCATAGCTCTAGGTCAACGGAAAGTGCTCTACAAATTTTGATTCCCTTGAGTGTTTTGATTCCCTTGAGTGTTGAGTGTCGAAATATGCGTTTTTTGCGGCATAAACAGCCGAATCTTTTTTTTTACTTAGAAGTTTGATTTTTTCACAGCTTCAAGGGACGTAGGTAGACCTAATTATATAGTTCTAAACTCGAAACCCTCTACGCGTCCCCGAGATAAAGGGTCTTGACAGACAGACCGACGGACAACAATGTGATCCTATATGGGTTCCGTATTTTCCTTTTGAGGTACGGAACCCTAAAAATGACGAAATTACTCATTTGGAGACCGGACTAGACGGGATTTGGTCGTAGACCACTTTTGATCCATAACACTTTAATAATGGAGTCCCACAATGGTAACCTTTGTGGGACTCCATTATTAATGCCCTTTAATAATGGAGTCCCAATTAAGTAGGTACCTACGCCATGCGTCTGTCACACTCGTATACTTGTCAGAACGTGACGGACGTCTCATCGACAGCGATAAGTGATAGAACCTCTGTGACGATCTCTGTAGCCTAGTTGGTAGTGACCCTGCCTACGAAGCAAGAGGTTCCGGGTTCGAATCCCGGTAAGGGCATTTATTTGTGTGATGAGCACGAATATTTGTTCCTGAGTCAAGGATGTAATTTAAGTATTTATTTGTCTATATAAGTATGTATATCGTCGTCTAGTATACCCATAGTACAAAGTAAAGTAAAGTAAAAAGTAAAAAGTTTATTTGACAAGAATCATTACAGAAATGTATCACGACCCTGAGTCCTGCGCTAGGAAACCCTGTGTTACAGGACTCAGTTTCGTTTCAATAATGTCTTTGCTTAGTTTGGGATTAGGTTGATTGTCCCCAAATATTTATTATTTATTATTATTTTATTAAAAAATCTTGACCCCGCTGGACTTAAGGAAGGATAGACAGCGATGGCTTGGCTTGGAACGTGCATCCTTAGCATGCAGTCCAAACCTTAGCAGTAGTGCTGTGGACGGACACCGTTTTCGTACGAAACCCTGAAGAATAATTTCCCGTTGTATTTTTTTTACAAACTGACTCATGAAGTTTTTGTTTCACAGCCACACGCATACACGCTCCTCTCGATACTGAACCACACGCGACACCAGGTGCGCGAGCTATACCAGCTCGGCAACAACGATGCTGCAATGGCTTACAGGTAATTTGGTAATTAACTGATTACTAACTCGGTGATTATTTTAATTACCAGTGATTGGATTTTACGGTGCAACACAGTGGGATATCTGAGAAATATTAATGTGGACTTTAATTAATAATTTAAGGCACTCAAAGCTAAGGAGTGGACTCGGGCTGGACCAAAAAACTCTGGAAATCCAGCAGGAAGCAACTCAGGATTATATCTGGGGTGTTCACAGGTCACTTCAGCGTCAAGGATCTCTTGGCCAAGATGGGACTATCGAACAGTACAGACTGTAGAATGTGTGGCGAGGAGGATGAGACTATAGAACACTTACTGTGTGAATGGCATGCCCTTGCCAGACAAAGAATAAATCTCTTTGGTAACGGCTACCCGCAAGCAAAGGGATTCAAGGTGCTCCCACTAAGTTGCATCATCCGTTTTGTGGAAATGATGGAGCGAGCTTGGGAGTACCTATAAAGGGGGGGGGGGGGGGGGGCAAATGCACAAAAGATCCCACTGGGTCGAAGTGTATCCGAAAGGGCCCTCAACTAGATAAGATAAGATAATGTGGACTTGACAAAAATACCATCGTCTTGTTTAAAAACAATGCTTGTGAGAATTATGCTTGGGCTATTTGGCAGATCAGTTTTAAGCAGAGTCATTTAGCAAACTTTTACAAGATCAGGCAAAACAAAAAATAATGGTAACAACAGGCGGTATAATCGCTTTAAAGCGATCTCTTCCAGACAACCTTTGGGTATATAGTGAAATTATCTTACATCAAATTGTTAAAATGTAATTGAATTTTATTTCATGTACCTAATATAATCAGAATCATTGTCGCTGTAGCCGAGGGGTAAGGCACGCGACTCTCAAACTGTAGGTCGCAGGTTCGAATCCCGGCTCGTACTAGGTTGCTTCCAAAACTTATGTACGAAATAACATTTGATATTTAACAGTGGCTTTTCGGTGAAGGAAAACATCGTGAGGAAACCGGTGCACCTAATCCTAATAAGGTCTAATTTTTCCTCTGGGTTGGAAGATCAGGATGCAGTCGCGTTCTTAAAACTAGTACCAACGAGGATCCCGGGCCATAAGATTATCTATTCCGTGGTTCTATTAAGGACTTCGTAACGTTTAATATTTGTCCTAAGCAGAAAAGGTTGACGATGACTTCTTCTTTGTTTACCGCATTTCTAATCCTAAAAAAACGGACTATAGTGTAAACCCCGTTTTAAAGAAAAATACTAACAAAAAAGGCTACACAATTTGATTGTTGCTTTGAAGTCCTTAGGAAGTAAGCTCATAACTCATAAATTCATAATGCCGTCGAAGTTACTATTACGAGGGCTTTGTATCAAACATTTCGACTATTTGCTTTTAGAGCCCTTTGATCTATGTTATTGCTTTCTTAAAGTACAAACTTCATTACGAAGGAGAAAGGTTGCTTTTGCAATATTTGATTAGAGTAAGTTACGAGGTTGAGAAAGTAAACATTCATTCTTTTAACGCAGTGCATTAACGTTCTAACGCGTGTTTATTTACGTTAGCGAGTAGTTCGTAAAGTTATTATGGACCTTATATCCTATGAGCTAAGGTTCAAATTTGTATAGATAAGAACATATTGTTTAGTGAGTGTTTAATAATAGTTTTGTTGCAGTTGCGTGATGAGCGACCTGGCGAAGCTGCTTATTCTGCTAAATAAGCAGCAGGTGCCGGTGGTACCAGATGAGTGGCCACGGCTCGCTAGCTGGGCGGAAAGGTAACACATTTGTATCATCATACCAGCCGAAACACTGCTGGTCGTAGGCCTCCCCCACGTGGCACAATGACCGGTCCTGTGCTACCCGCATCCAACGGACTCGCGCGACCTTTACCAGGTCATCAGTCCACCTTGTGGAGTCGCCACTCGAGAACCTTTGCGCCCCAACGGCCATCGGTTCTATATGGAGATATGAAATATTCCTTTGGATTCGAGTAGAAGGGTCATTCTCAAAAAGTAGGCCAAATATGATCACATGATTTCTGGACAAGCCCTTATATAATTTAGGCGAAACATTTTATATATGACTTCAGAAAAGACGACTGGTTTACTTTTAATCTGTGTACCTGACACATTACCCAACGGGCTTGACTTAATTTGAACTTACATAACGCGTGCATTTCTTTCCAGAATACTGAAGCGGTACAGCCGCACCCCACTGCCGCGGCACTCGCAAGAGAGTCAACTAGTTAATTTCCTATCGCCCCCACCGAGCCAAAGCTCCGATTCAGAGATCACGCAACAGTCCTTCTCCACTTTCAAACCACCATCATACTCTCCAACGTCATACGACAGCAATATCCTGGATAAGGAGCTCGAGAGTCAGTGCGACTGGCCCGACGTCCGGCCACCGAGCTACTCGCAAATAGAGAAGGAGAAAGAAACAATAGTCCTCTCCGATCCGTGGGAGAGGAGACCGATTGTTCGAAGAGAGAGTGTGTGGCTCGAAGACGAGCTGTTTGAAATGACGCGGCGGCCGCAGGACGAACTCACCACTGAACTATAACCAAGAATAGAATAGCGAATTATGAAATAGCATTTCTTCCAGCATTCCAATGTCAGTTAGTTAGTTTTGATCTGAAACGATGCTTCTTTGTTCTTTCGATTCGATGCTTATAACTAGAATTCCTATTTTGATTGGTTACGTATGTACAGTACCCGGCGACAAATATTGCACACTAGCTTCCGCCCGCAACTTCGTCTGCGTAGACCCGGGATAAAAACTATTCTATATTTTAATCCAGGCTATAAACTATCTTTGTGCAAAATTTCATCTAAATCAGTTGAGCCGTTTAAGCGTGATTGAGTAACAAACATCTAAACATCCAAACTTTGGCATTTATAATATTAGTAGGATCGGTCTTTTGAAAGAGACAATTGACGTTTACGACGATTTCCGAACACTGGCGACCGTACATCAATCATCGTATTTATTAAGTGACGTTTTATATCAGTCCCTGAGCGAAAATACGGGGAAAACGAATTTTCACAGACCTACTTAGCTAGATTGATTTCTCGTCCCCGTAAACAACTATAGGTATTCCAAAATTTATCGAAATCGTTAGAGCCGTTTCCGAGAACGTGATTGCAAATATATATATATATATATATATACATACATACAAATATTGCTCGTTTAATACTATAGGATAGGATAAATACTGCACTTTAGGGACATTATTAGTTTACGTCAAATCGATGATATGTAACTTTGGATATCCATAGAGAGCTGTTGCAACTACTAGAAAAAGATAGTAAAAAAATGAGGTATGTATTATTTTGTAATTGATTAGAAGACACCTATTTTTTCTATGAGAATTGTAAATCAACATTTTCAAAAATTCTCAATTCATTCATTTTCATTATATGTGCTCTCAATGAGGTCAATATCACTGTCACTCAGCCGTATGTATTACTAGTCTATCAATATAATCGTCTATATCGGGTTGAATTATTCGATATTCATTCTTGCATTTGATTACATGATCGCAAACCTTTTTCCACTCTTAGCCCCGATGATGTTTACTTTTTTATTCAATATTTTTTTATGGGTTAATTCATATCTACGTTTCGAGACCATATATTTCCAATCGGATTAAAATCCGGATGATTTCGTGGTATAATCGCAACGCATTTCGCAAGTAACTTGTCCACGGAAAAATCCGTAAACCTTAAAATGCCATCGTATAGTTTAAAGTTGGGGGGTTTCAAGAACTCTATATTATATATTTTCAACTAAATGCGACCATACTCTATTGCAACTGTACAACGACTGACAAACATCACATAGGTAGTGTGTAACAACGCTCTAATACGATGCTGAAATTAGCCGAGTCTCTTTCCAAAGACCGACGTGCAATATTTTTAGCCGGGTCCTGTACTTTCAGTTTTTTATAGGACCCTATGAAATATTTCTTTCAAAGAAAAGGAAAAATGTAATGCCCCGAGCCGGATTTGAACCGGCGACCACGGCACACACAACTCCCTAAGGAGAAAGAAGAAACTAATTGAAAGATTTAGTGACCGAGACGGATTGTTCCGATAGCTCAGTTGGTTAGTAGCAACAGGCCATGTATGCCCGTGGTCGCCGGTTCGAATCCGGCTCGGAGCATTAAATTTCTAAATTTTGCCTTTAATTTGAAATTTATACATTTCGTTAGCAGCGTTACTGCTCAATACAAAATTAACCTATGAAATATATATCGAATATCTCCATCTCCATCGCACTTGCTAGATTCGAGGGATATAGAAAATAAAGATACGAACTTGTCATCTTTGGGCGTTCGCTCTATCACGCTCTACCTTAAAACTTTAAGGACTGCCGAGCAGGACCATAAGCATGTTGCTTATGCGATTCACAACCTGCTCCGACCGGCATAACTTGACCTCGAGCGTCCTACCAATTGTGTGAAATCGGGGGTCAGAGTTACATTGCTTCGTCTAATGTGAGTAGTTGGTTGTGTGAAAGCTTGCAACGCAAAATGATGTTGGGATGTTTGTTCAAATAATTGTATACTTCTCTAATGTGTGTCTATGCCATAAATATGTAATGAAAAGTGTGAAACTCCTTAACCTTCATTTAAAAAGTTGTAACTTTTACGTTTATGTATCTTGCTTGACCCAAGTCTTTAAAGTACAAAACAATCCAACTCTATGGAAATTTAGTAAATTAAGAAAAAACTGTATAGTAATCATTATTTTAGTAACTAAATATATTTAGGGCATAATTAATTAGTGCATCTTATTAACGCATAGCTATAGTATTTGCATTCCTATTTGCATTATTTGACAGTCGTCATCCCGGTACAATGAACGTCAATGATGACATAAAGTGTACTGGGATGACAGCTGTCAAATAATGCAAATAGGAATGCAAATACTATAGATTACTTTAATACATTATACCGTGTCGTACCTGTAACTTATCGAAATAATATAAGAATAAAGTTGACGAATTATTATTATTTTTTATATTTTATTAACCTTACCCATCCACCTGACCAAAAAAAGCTTAAATAAGCGTCTACTTATTTTGCCCACGTATTGCAAAAAGAACGCAGGCAAACCTATGTGTCAAAATATAGCCTACTTATCATCTATAAAGTCCATTCTACACGCTAGTGAAAGAATTACCCAAAACACACAAAGTGATAAAGCTACAATCTCACAGACTTTTCCTCTTTACAATATAGAGAGAAGAGAAGAAGAAGATTAACCTTTTCAACGCTCTGTCAAAGAGAAATGTTGTCAACCACACGACAAATCAACAAGACATTTAGTGCGGAGTTAAACCTAAGTCAATGTAAGAAGGTTGCTATCGTGCTGGGCTCCTTGACGCATATATTAGTCGTTGGCGTTGAACCTGGCGGTGATATATTGCCATCGAAAAGATTCAAGGGTGGGTTGCATCAAACTGTCTGTAATCGTAAGCGGTGTTCGTTAAAATCTGAATGAAAGGAAAATTCATGGAAAATTTTACAAGTTTCTATGGAATGACAGCTGCTGGCGCCATATTTAACGTTGATCGGTCTGTAATCGTAAGTTGGTGCAACTCCCCAACTAAGTACTAACGATGGAATTTGTCACAACAACCGACATATTAGAATGTTATAGTTAGAATGAGACAGCAATACACACCTTTCATTCTAACTATAGCTATGTCTATTACTGGCACCACAGTTGCATCGTTGCCTCTCTCTCTTTCATTTGCCGTAGGAAGAAAAAAGATGCAGCACGAATATTTGGGCAAATACCGCCAAGTTTGGTGCCACCATGAGTCAGTGGTGACAAATGCGGGCTATCGCGAGTGAATTCGCCGCTAGAGGCGCTAGTGGCGCTTCTATACTCACAGTCTATACTACTTTTTCTATACAAGACGGCACGCGAGCTCTCTAGATTTTTCTCGCACTATACCTCTCTTTCTATGTTTTTTAATAAGAGAGAGACGGATAGTGCGAGAAAAATCTAGAGAGCTCGCGCGCCGTCTTATGATAGCCGTGCTGACACTTTAAAATTCAATTTGTAGCAGTTAATTCGAAATTGGGTACATACCTGGGTAAAAAAAAATATAATTATATTTAGTCGGTCAGTTAGATTATACATATATATACAAATTTTTTTGTTTGTCAATTAAACAAAAAATTACGAAGATATAGCCCGTTAAAGTTCCGCGTGACGTCACATTATGATAAAAAGTGTACCATAATGTGACGTCACGCGGAACTTTAACGGGCTATATCTTCAGCATTTTTTGTTTAATCGACAAACAAAAAAATACATGTCCAATATTTTTTGATAATCTAACTGACTCAATATCATTTTTTAGGAAAGTAGCCAATTGTGTGAAAATAAAATACGAAAAAAAGAGTTCAAAACTAATTTGTAAAATAACCAGGCAGCTCCACGGAAAGAATATTCTCTTGTTACATAATACTAGCTCTACAATTTGAGATTATATCTTATTTACATAAAAATGTGAAATACACTGAGGAAATACAATGAATGGGAAAGATTTCAAATTCGCGCTCTGTCGCAACGTTTAAGATGATTTTAAAAACGCATTGATAAGGTAATTCTGAGAAATATGAAGCCACAAAAAAGTTATTAAGATATTCAACATTCCACTAATACTATTTATGCAGATTATTGTTAGGTAACAATAAATTACTTATTGCGAATTAACAAAAGAACATTCATCTTTTAAAACTGTATGTTGAATGGTATTGGAAAAAGAGAACTGTCAACCGGCTGCTGTCATGGTGGGACCACACTTGGCAGTATTTGCCCAAATATTCGTGTTGCATCTTTTTCTTTCCTACGGCAAATGAAAGAGAGGCAACGATGCAACGCGAACTCGCATTCCCAAGTGTGGTGCCACCAACAGAGTCAGACTGCTCAGCTGTCACTGTCAGTGTCAGTTCAGTTGCATTGCACTTCAGTTTGCTTCAGTTCAAGCTGTACTGTCAAGTTGAAGTGGTTTGGTGCAGTGTAATATTTTCTGCGAAATTGTTGATATGCCACAATAACAATGCGGAAAGATCAAACATAATGATTTGGGAAGCGCAGGTGAATAACCGTTGTGATATTATGTCGATATTAAAGTCTAATCGTTATTAAAACATACTAATAAGTGTTCGATATATGTAAGCACAATGACCGAACATAACGGTAATTTATTATACACTTTGTAGAGCAGGCTATATTTATAACAAACTTATTTTTATGCGACCTTTAGCGATGCTTTTCATGCACCCTTGAACTTCTCTGAGAGCTATTTAAATCTGATTATATTGACTGAACCATTTTGAGCGAGTTCGGGGCGGCGAAGACGTGTTATCAATTATAGAAATGTTTTCCGTTTCCAGTAATATCATTGATCCGGCTGCAGCTGTTGTGGGAAGCTTTCTCAATAAACTGCCATTACAATAAGCCAAATGGTGAGCATTGTTTCAGTAACCATAACAATGTTTTTAACTTCTTTGTGAATAGCCGAATTCCTCTCAGTCCCTTCAAACCTTTGAGTAGTAAGCCACTGGAGATGCCATGACGTAAACTCTTCGAACAAATTTTTTCGCCACTTTTGGCGGGGGGCGAGGTAAAACACGTATAGCACACCACCAAAAGAGGAATAAC
The DNA here is from genome assembly GCA_932294315.1 of Epinotia nisella. NCBI lineage: Eukaryota > Metazoa > Arthropoda > Insecta > Lepidoptera > Tortricidae > Epinotia > Epinotia nisella. Next base: position 10,984,142 of record OW028682.1, on the reverse strand, counting down.
TCAACATACACAAGTTTTGCTATTGCGATAAACGCACACTACAAAAAAAATCAACACATCAAAAATTACACGCACACAGACAGAGTTTTCACGTAACTGATGCAGCATACATGCGAACAAGTTAGTGATGGGACACATCGAAGACATCTGAAGAATGAGTCAAATTAGTTAGATGAATGAACTGAATTATCTTATACTACATATTTATTATTAAATTGTAAAAGTGAAAATTCTGTCCATTGAAGATACTACCCAAAAAAATGTTTGTTTGTATATATATCTGTCTGTAATTATGTGCCCTAGTGTCCTTAGCCCTCTCGCACAGTTAAACTGTGGAATGAACTCTCGCCCGCGGTTTTCCGGGTTGATACTTATTGATTGGTATTTGCAAGAACCTATGTATATGCAATTATATTTTAATAAGGCTCAGCTTTCACCACATTTATAAAGTTACTTCAAAACATAAATGAGCAAAGGGAAAGCAATAAAACAAATTGTTAATTTTATTAGAATTACCACATATTTATTAATTTAAATTCTCTGGTAGGGATTTTTAAGATCCGCTTAAGACTTTTATTAATTAGTATTTTTATTGATTTTTAAAATGAATAAGTTTATTGTACACGTAATCATTTTTGTAGCTTTCCGGAGTAAAGTGCTCCGAACAGATAACACTTGTACGTGTAGGTTTCCAAGAATAATTTTCGTAATTACAAATTGTTCTCCATTTCTCCTTTATATAGGGATCTTTTGGAAATCTAAAAGGACATACAATTATATTAAATAAAGTATAATACTATAAATGAATAACACATACACTCATAGTCCCGCACTAAATGTATTCCTTTTACCTAGATTTTTTTTTGCCAATAACTCATTTCTTTTTAAGACTAAATTTAAACATCGTAAGTCCAGAGAAAAGTAATTTTTCTGATTCACCTTACAAGATTCTTCATCTATACCTACTATTTAATTCAATATCTAATAAAAAAACTGACTATTAAACAAACTGCAGTGATTGAATGAATGAATGATTCATTCAAATGTTGAGTCGCCTTTCTTACTTTATCACATCCCTAAAGACCGATTCGAACCCTTACCACTATAATCATGTTTACGTTCTATCGTTTACGTATCGCTAACGGTATTTTCTTTAAATGGAGATTATACTTCAATACACATTTAATAGTTAGTAAAAATACTTACCTATGATAGGAAACGTGAACTTGTTGCGAATTTGAAGTCACCATTTTTCGAGAGAAACGTCACGCGACACGGAACGATACAAAATGACGGTGAAGCGACTTTAAGTAGTTTTATATAACGTGGTTGAACAGTTGACCAATGTACTTTGCCGGAGGGGGTCGCCTGTCTATGACATCTCCAGTGGCTTAATACTCAAAGCTTCAAACGCGCTTTTAGTGACACTACTTGTTCCAGCATATTGCTTGGTGATTACCTAATTTATTAATTAAGAGACATTCTGTGAATTTTTTCATTGCATGGGAAATATTATGCTGAAACATTCCCCAATTATGATGACCAAATATTTAGAACTTTTCAAGACTAGATAATGTATTTTAGTATTAAATGATGACTGATTCTTTTTCTGTTTATTTCTCATTCAACTTCTACATAAATATAAATTGTGGTTGGGAAATCTTTTGCTAACTGTGAATGGTGGCAAAATTTATTGTTGGTTTATTTCAGCTTTCAAATTCTACTGAAGTTAAATTATTGGCTACCACAAACTTCATACATTCTGCTAATCATGATGCAACTGGCAGCATGGTAAGTAACAGGATAATTTGACTATTATTTATGAATTACAATTATGCAGAATACCAATATGTAATTACCATATTTGTAAGGGGTCACATTGCCGCTAAATGCTAAATCATATTTTTATTTCCATGTCTCAAATAAAAAAAATAGCAGCAAAATTTTAAAAGTAAAATTATAAGAATCTTAAAAAACAGAAGACAAGGGTTTAATAAAGTTGTATCCCACTGTATTTTTTGAATGGTTTAATAAGACACTAGGAAAAATTATCCAGGTACCAGAAAAAGATAAGTTCGTACGACAAGGAAGAATGGGAGACCATGGTAGAGCAGCTACTGATGCGGGGCACGTACCGCCGCCGCATCGTCGACTTCTCCTCGCACGCGCGCTCGTACCTCATCGACGTGGATCTGGTCCGAGGTAGGCCTGCCGTACGGTGCACAATACCAAACAGTGAGAGGCCATTGTGAATAACCATTCATTGTAGCGATCCTTGGGGATCGATCCTCCTATATGAATACAATAAACGATGATCGATGATAATTGATGATACATACTCTCCTTTGATTCCCGATATAAGGAAATGTTCATATTGAAACTCTGGCGCTATAGCCCGATGTAACAAAACCTTTCCTTTCCCGCAGGCTCATCGTTCCCTAAAGCGAAGCCAACGCTGTCGATGCGTCGGGTGGTGTGGTTCGCACTGGCACGGCTAGTGTTCCTGCCAGCGCTATATGTGTGGTGGGCACAGCAGACTTCCCCCAGCTGCGCGAGGATTCTTCTCGCACTTTGGTCCATGCAGCTTGCCAACATCGTGCTGTATTTCACGTCTCCTGCCGATACTGTCGACGTAAGTGACCTTTATCTATAGTCGTCACACTGCCGGCGCTGAACGTGTGGGCGCAGCAGACCTCTCCCAGCTGCGCGAGGGTTCTCCTCGTACTCAGGACCATGCAGCATCGTGCTGTACTTCACGTCTCTTAGTGATACTGTCGATGTAAATTACCTCTAATGACGTCATACTTCTGCTGGCTGCAGCAGACCTTTCCCAGCTGTGAGAGGGTTATCTCGCTCTCTGAATTAGTGGCTAACAGTCAAGTGTAAAATTATGGATACATACAACTTACTCATAAATATGTCCCATCGCTCTTAATCTGCTGACATAAGAGTTATGCGACATATTTATGCGTAAGTTGTTTGCACCCACATTTTTACATTTGACTGTACATCTAGACACGCGGCAGCGTGTCAAGCCAAGTTCGAGCAAAGGAACTGGCTAGCCAATGCCAAGTGTATCATTACACGAACCACTTGGTGCCACTTTTGACCCTTCTATAACTCAAAACCTCTTTAACGTAAACACATAAAATTACGTGTGTTTAATTATATCCATAAGGTCACCTAGAAGCCCAAATTTCATGAAGCTAGCTCATACGGTTATAAAGATATGAAGGTCAAAAAGTCGTAAATTTTAGTATTGACTGACATATAGTACCTAAACCTAACCTACTTCCAGATGACCTAGAAGGATGAAATTTGGAATCCAGCTCGGTAATTGTGTGTAAGCGTAGGAAAAAATCTAAAAATAAAAAAACTAGGGGGGGTCGCCATACAATTTTTTTTTTATAATTGTAGCGTTGCAACCATCCCCATACAAAAAAGTTGTAATACGCGCTAAACAACCGGCCAACGGTGTGTTGTTGGCGGCGCGCGGCGCGGCACCACATAATTACGAGTATACACAGAACAGAAGTAAATCTACATAAAAGCGCTTCCGAGCAATACGGAAACGCAAGAAAAAACATTAATATCTGCCTAGTTTTCTTTACAAAAAGTAATGATATCCCACCAAAAACATAAATGTAAAAAAGGAGAGCCAAGTTCAATACAAAAATTATGCTTGGCTGTGGGATTCGCCGCAAAAAGAATGGAGATCTAAATGAGTGCCAAGTTATGCAAAATCCAAATATGTATTTATAGGAACAAAATAACATTATGAACAAGTATTAAACTCTAATTCTTTGCTTTATTGGATACCTACCTATAACAATTGCTGTTATTTAAAAATGTGAGATCTTAAAGTACGTTAGATTTGACTTGGCCAGTTTTTATCAGAATTAAATATATATATATAGGTAAGCGCCCTGACGGGATGTCATTGATCCCATGGAGGATGGGCCGTGCGCTGGTGTGGGATGCCACTTGCGCCGACACGCTAGCTGCATCCTACATCCCAGTGACTAGCAAACGGGCCGGAGCGGCGGCTGATGCCCGGGAGCATCATAAGGCGGGCAAGTACAGCTGTCTCGGCGCCCAATACGAGTTTACTGCATTTGGTGTCGAGACACTGGGACCGTGGGGTAGGAGTGCGCGGGAGCTCCACAAGTCACTCGCCAAACGGTTGAGGGAGGCAACGGGTGACCCTCGCGCAGGCAGCTTTCTTGCGCAAAAGATTGCTATTGCAATCCAGCGCGGGAATGCTGCCTGCGTGATGGGTACGCTACCTAGGGGTCCAAATTTAGATAGTCTTTTTTTTAAATGTTTAGTTAATTTAATTTAGTTTTAGGTAGTTCTAATTTAACATTTGTAAATATTTATTATTATAATAAAAATTACGACCTATATATATATATATATATATATATATATATATATATATGTTGAATAACTTTATAAAATGACTGATGTAATGAAAACTGGTCAAGTCAAACCTAAACTTGGCTCTCCTTTTTTACATTTATGTTTTTAGTGGGATAGTATTTATACTCAATTATATTTCACGATTAGTACAATAATAATATGCAAGCAATTGAAATTCATGTTTATTCTTCATGCAATAATGTTAGCCTTAATAATTTGCATACCTATTTGTCTTACAGCTCCGTTTTCTATATAAAGAAACCGAGACTGTTATGGAGTTGAAGTGATAAACATGCCCCGACCTTTGTACTGTTTCACGCGCACGTAGATGTTTTTTTTTGGCGATGCTACGTAAAACCACTGCATCAGTATCAGTCCGCGGTAGTTCTAACGGGATCCTGAGGAGTGAGGATGATAGCTGACCGATTCGACTCGGTTATTCTGAGGCGGTATATCGAACTTCGCGTTCAAAAAAGTGGGGTTTGATAGAGTTAGGTTTAGGTCATATTTTAGATAGGTACCTACACTACACTAACATACAGGTAAATTACGAGACGCTTTTGCATTTGTAGTAGTATTTGTATATTTACAAGGACACACGTACACGTTGACGTACACAGACACACGTATGTGTGTGTGTGAGGCTGGCTACAGAGGTCACAACTACAAATGCAAAAACGTCTCGAAAGTAATTTACCTGTACTGTCACGCCTGTCACGGACTTTAATTGTTGAGCCATTTAGTTGAGCCACTTTATACTGGACACTTCATAGCTTCATAGAAAACTGAAATTAAAGCTCAACAATTAAAGTCCTTGACCGTACATACATAATAATATAAAAATTGCCACTTGACTGTCAACTAACAATCTATGGACCTAAATTGTCTGAAAATAAAAGATTTTTATTTTTATGTCTTAATTATTTTATATAATTTTTTCATACAAGGTGCCTATGTCAACCGTAGCATAATTTCGAATCGATTGACATCCCATTTATCAAAACTGGTTCAGTATTTTAATCGCTGCAATGGAACATACGTTAATACAAACATAAACTGCTAAAAACATTATCCTTCCTTTCGGTTCTGCCGTAGTAGGGCAAAAATACAAACTAATACCTGAGCTGAGCTTGACGTATGATAATTCCCCTTTAACCATCTAGTTTTATGGTAAACTATGAAAATAAACGGTCATAAAATTCAGGAAATACATAAAATTCCGTTCCGGAATTTCCAATATTCTGAGTGTATCTAATTCCGGAATTGTAATATCAGAAAAATTGCCCGATATTCCGGAAATTCAAGCCCTAGTTCCAAATAGATGGACCAATACCGACACGTGATGTTATTTTATAGAAATTTAGTTTAAGTTTTGACTCATTATAGCTGCATGTAAGACGCCTAAATTGATGAATAAGAACTTGTACTTTGACTGGCTACGGACCCCAAGCGTGGGTTGCATTGCATAAAACCGTATGTAGGTAATCGTAAGCGGTGTTTGTGTGGAAAGTTTGTCAAGTTTCTATGGAAAGACATATACCGACGCCATATTTAACGTTGAACGGTCTTAATTTGGTGCATCCTGCACCTAGGCTGCATTAGAGGTGTTAACGAGCTATAAAACTGTTTTGTATTTATCTCGTGTAAAGTGAATTGTAAATTCTTATGAAAATAAATGATCTTAAGCCTATTTAGGTGTATAACGTAATGCCAGTATGTACCTAAAGTTTGTAATTGTCGCGCAGCCCAACTGCTGGTTAGTGCCGTGCGGCCTGATGGTGGTGCTGAGCGTCGTGCACTCCCAGATCGTGAGCACCACCGAAATGGAGCTCGCCCGCGTGCGCCCGCGCGCCACCTACCACCGCAAGCTGCCGCGATACTTCCGGTGCGTACCGTCGACAACAGACCTTACTGCTAGGCATTAACGTCCAATTGTGTTGACTCCGACTTCATTCGTACACTACTGGTGCTGGTGGGTGCTGACTGTGCTGAGCGTCCACTCGCAGATCGTGAGCACCACCGAAATGGAGCTCGAACGCGTGCGCCCGCGCGCGACATTCGCCGCAAGCAGCCGCGATACTTCCGGTGCGTACAGAGCTAAGTAACTGACTATTCGTAGACCTTGTTGCAACGGAATAAGGTCTACTAGTGAATCTCCGGGTTCGTTCGTACACTAACTGCTGATGGGGACTGATGGTGATGAGTGTCCAGTCGCAGATCGTAGACACCACCGAGATGGAGTTCGCATACGTTCGCCCTCAAATACTACAGCAAGCAGCCGGGACATTTCTGGTGCGTACACACGTCAACATCAAAAGATGGAACCGCAGGCTAAAAAAGCTCATAAATGAATTGTACATTTTATGTGTTTTATTTAAACTGTTACGTCCTTTTTGGAACTGAAGATAAAGTCTTCCATTTTCGGGTTAACAGGAGGGCGCGTTCTGAATGCGATGGCGGAAGCGCTGGTGGGTCGGGTGAAAGCGGTGCTACGTCTAGCCACAGCAAGCCCAGCGCCAAGCCGGCCAAGTTCCGCCGTCGGCAGTCCCGCGACGTGGCGGACACAGCGCTGAGGTATGTAGCTGTACAGCAGGGTGGTCGGGAGACAACGGGGCCACGTCAAGCCAGAATAAGCCCAGCGCCAAGCCGGCCAAGTTCCGCCGTAGCAGTCCCGCGACGTGGCGGACACAGCGCTGAGGTATGTAGATGTACAGCAGGGTGGTCGGGAGACAACGGGGCCACGTCAAGCCAGAGCAAGCCCAGCGCCAAGCCGGCCAAGTTCCGCCGTCGGCAGTCCCGCGACGTGGCGGACACAGCGCTGAGGTATGTAGCTGTACAGCAGGGTGGTCGGGAGACAACGGGGCCACGTCAAGCCAGAGCAAGTCCAGCGCCAAGCCGGCCAAGTTCCGCCGTCGGCAGTCCCGCGACGTGGCGGACACAGCGCTGAGGTATGTAGCTGTACAGCAGGGTGGTCGGGAGACAACGGGGCCACGTCAAGCCAGAGCAAGTCCAGCGCCAAGCCGGCCAAGTTCCGCCGTCGGCAGTCCCGCGACGTGGCGGACACAGCGCTGAGGTATGTAGCTGTACAGCAGGGTGGTCGGGAGACAACGGGGCCACGTCAAGCCAGAGCAAGCCAAGCCGGCCAAGTTCCGCCGTCGGCAGTAACGCGACGTGGCTATATATAATTCTGGTCTTATGCTATACATCATTCTGTAGCATTCATATTTTCAGACTTTGTTACACTTTTAATTATCAGAAAGAGGTTGATTCGAAATTATGTTATAACGTTTTGTATTTTTGTTAGCAATTACCAACTTTTTAGCTAACTACTTCTATTAGTTTATATTCAGCCTCAATTAGTTACCTATGCTAAAAGGTCTTATAAATGTAATCGTATTTACAGAAAACGTAAAAAAGATTTGACAAAGGAGAACCTCATCAAAAACATGGAACCTATAATGAAACACAAAGTCATGAAAGCCAAAGACTCTGACGACGAGGATTACATGATGTGGAAGAAGCCGGACGTGTCCACGCCCATAGTGACGTTCACCCCGCCGCCCGACGAGGTGCCGCAACCCACCTTCACATATAAGAACGTACTCACTAAGAAACGTCTCGAAAGCTTTAATGTCCAAGCTCATGGGCATAATGTGAACCTCGCCAGAGCGATGTTCGCTGAAGGCGATGACGGCTTTGAGAGCCTCAATGGCTACTACTCCAACGGCAGCGAAGGCGACCGACCAAAGGAAAAACTAGTCAACGAAAAACCAGTGATCGAACCAAGTATTAAACCAGTTCTTAATCTACTTAGAAATCTTGAAAGGCTGAAGAAGGAGGACGATGAGAAATCCCTGGATCAGGAGTCCGATGGTTCCGTTCCGGCGCCTGAGGGCAAGAGGATCGGAGTCCGGTTCAAGAAGTCGTGGGCCCCGGAAACGATCCCGCGGGAGACTAGCGACGAAGAGTATCCTATTAAAAAGAAAAATAAGGTAAGAATTTATTCTCTTATGTAGGTACTGTGAGCATGAGTTCAGTTCATGGGATGTTAAAAAGTCTGTCACATTTACCTTTTATTTGAATACTCGCTACACCGTCAGACTCATTGGTCTGTTGCTATATAGCGCTTAAGGCCATCTTTACGCGCAAGCGTGATGTCGCGCGACACGTCGTGTAAGCTGTCAGGCTACTACATGTGTCTCTGTTCTTTTTTAACAGATATGTGTAAAAAAAAGTTTAGCGACGGTAAAATGATTTTGGGCGGTGTAGTATTGATTCGTAAGCAGAGAGAGCATTATGCGCTCTAGTTAGAAAGTAACTACCATTGAAATCCGAAGAAGTTTTAAACCCGAAAGGCCTTTTTAACAGCTCATAAACTATAAATTGTCTACTTAATGTACCAAATAATTTACCAACAAATATTAACGTCCCTATTTTTACAATAATAGGTGATAGATGGCGACAATTTTCAGCCCAAGAACCCAGGTAGCTATCTGTACTTGTGTTGACAGCATGATTCTTTTGCCGGTATATAACAGCTTTGGCTTCATTCTTCTCTTTATGAAAGTGTAAAGAAAAAAAAACAAATCGTTTGTAAGTTTTATAACTTCTGTACCCAGTCTACGTTTCACACACCGAGCTAGTTATAAATTTCAAAAAATATATTAAACCTAGTAAGTATTTAATCTCAAGCTTAATAAGTATTTCTCAACCAACCAACCAAAGATGTGATGTCAATAAGGATTTTTTCAGAATACATGTACAATACGCGCCACATAAGTTTTGCATCTCTGATGTTAGCTACGAGTAGCGTCGCAAAGGTGTCAGAGGAGTTCGACGGGTGACTTGGGGCTAACTTCGGAGATGCAAACTTATGTAGCGCGTATTGTAGCGGAACGTATCAAGTCGAAATGGATATTCGCAGCTAAAGCTCTCCCCACAGTGTTGCCAGTTAGTGACGTGATACATTCTGAACGAGTGAAATTAATCTAATGTTAAAGTCCACCAAACCGTCCCAAAGAAATAGACATACATAAATTCGAAGAACGAAAACCTTATTGACGAATGTTAATTAATTATTTGCAATATTAGCTCTACGATATGAAGTTTAAGTAATGATAACGATACATTGGTTTGTGTAGAAATTAGAGAATTACCAGACATCGTCGTCTGACGGGGAATGTTCGGCCTCGGCGCCCTCCATCGCTCTGCCATCGCACCATACCATGTCCGACTGGGTTGGCCAGACTACTAACAGTAAGCCCTTCTACTACATTAACATTACAATACGCGCCACATAAGTTTGCGTCTCTGATGTTTGCTACTAAAGTAGAATCCACAATTAGGCGAACTAAACTGGTTATGAACAGCCAAACTATGGCCATATTTATGCATTTTCACCTGTCAGTTTAGTTCGCCTAATTGTGGATTCAACTTTAGTAGCTAACATCAGAGACGCAAACTTATATGGCGCGTATTGTACCGAGGTATGGATCGTTAGGTCCACTAGGGCACGCCACTCCTAAATACGTTACAAAACAAACTAGTTTGTGCTACACACTTAGCAATTTGTCACAACAACTTGCTATCGTTGGAAAGTTGTAATGAGACACCAATACCTTTCATTCTAACTATAGTAAGTCGGTGTGACAAATTACATCGTTTTAAGGTGGTTGCATTTAAGGGAAGTGGGGCGCTTCGTGGATTGAACGATCAATAGAGCATGTTAGAGCGTTTAGGCACTGTAACTTACACAATGTATGTTGGGCGGGGGGTTTGGAAGACTTTGGGAGATACAGTGATATAACATTGTCATATCGATATGACATCCACGTTAAGGCCGACGACCTATCATAAATTGTTCAATTTATAATTTACATAGTTGTAGTTATTATTAACGTGGGTACTTATTTATAATTGTGCCATTCTCAACCAAAGGGCGAACTTTGGTAGCGTCTTATTAAATAATAAATCAGCCTATATACGTCAAACTGCTGGGCACAGGCATCCTCTCTTGGATGAGAGGGTACGGGCAGTAGTCCACACGCTGGCCCAGTGCGGGTTGGCGACTTCTAATACACCTTTGAATTTCTTCGCAGATGTATGCAGGTTTCCTCACGATATGTTTTTCCTTCACCGAAAAGCTAACAGTAAATATCAAATGCCATTCCGTTCATAAGTTCCGAAAAACTCATTGTTACGAGCCGGGATTCGAACCCACGACCGCCGTTTGACAGCCGCATACCTGAAACACTAGGCTACCGTAGCTTACAAGTGGCGTCAATAAGGCGCAATACGGTATTTGACAAAAGCCAAATCAGCTTCTTTTTTTCTTCACTGTTGTCAAATAGGTACCCAATTAGATAGATAGATAGATGTAATTTATTGTCAATACTTTGTACATAAGATCTCATGTTAGAAACTGAGCTTATTGACATCGACAAAGAAGGACCTTTTGGTTGAGAATGACATATGCTTTCTACAATTTCTGTAACGCATAAACGCTCTAAATATAGATAGTGCAGTTTTGAATGTCCTTTGTATTACATATTTTTCGTTCATTGCGGATTATTCAGTTTTTTACTTTACATTACGACTCATTTACTCAGTTCAGTACCTTTCACTAATACTCCCATGATGAGGCGTGAATTAATTAAAAACGGGGTGAAAAGCATAAGTAAATATCTTAAATAGAACAGCATATATTATTTAATTAATATAATTACTCGTGTTTAATCAACAGAAATCGGACAAATTTGCGTCATTGCTCGCAATAATGTGGACATGACTCCAAAATTAATCAAAATGTTAATCAATTAATTAATTTCTTACTTGACATATATAGTTTGATTCCTAGTCAATAAATACAAAAGTTTGTTAAAGGATAGATTTATTAAAAAAAATAATCAGTATTTTCTGCAGTCAGTCTATTTCTTTTTACATCAAAAATATACTTAAGTGCTGAAAAACTCCGCTCGAAATCCACTGATAGTGTAAATAATCGTGTCAGTTTAAAATTGTAAGTTCTTTATTATATAGAGGATCTAATGAGAATAATTTAATAAACACGAAACACGCGCGCACACACACACCCACACACACACACACATACAAACACATACACCTCACCTTCGTAGATCTATAGAAGCTTAATTGTAACTTTTGTTTTTAATTTCAGATTTTAAATTTCACGTTTTTCCTGTTTAATTATGTTTTATGTTTAAAGTAGTACTCTAATCTGCTCATCTTGTTAACTTTTCGCACCTACTATGTAAATTCACTTTCAAGATGGCTACCTACAGGACAGGCTGTGCCTAGTTTAGGGGTCAGTGTATTTCTCTTCTGAAAATTGTATGATGTAAAATAAATAAATAAAAAAATTACGAAAACGATAACCACTATAATAAATAACATTTTGTTAATAATTATAAGCACATATAAACTATTATCTCCGGAAATTCAAATTTTATTTCAAGAAATAATTAATTGATTAACATTTTGATTAATTTTGGAGTAATGTCCACATTATTACGAGCAATGAATCAAATTTGTTCGATCTCTGCTAATCAATGACGTTACGCGTCAAACTGCACTAACTATCCAACCTACGCAAATAAATAAACTACATAAGCATGATTCCGTGAGCCCTATTCCACTCGTAAGCTATATCGTCTGTTGGCAGGCGAGGAAAGCAGCTATGGATCTCAATCGGAGGGTGCCCATTCGGACGTGGGGTTCCACTGTGCCGCGGACAGTTCATGGGACCCTTTCGCGTTACTCGACCCCACTAGTGACACAGGTAAGATTTAATGTTGTAATCGATTTCAGCGAGTACTACTCATGGAATAAACATGTCCTCTGTCAAATTACATTGTGAAAAATAATAGGTGGTAAGTTATATTAATTCCCACACAGATGGGGTTTGATTTTTTTTATTTCTTTGTTTGTATCTTTTTGACATACAGTCTAGAAAAAATTAAGTATGCAAAACGCGTTTATATAAAAAATAAATAACACCTATTATCTACTTAGTACAAGTGTGCCTTCCTCGCATTTTGTCCTTACGATGCTATTCGAACCAGAGAGGAACAAATGTTTATATGGGAGCAACTACAATTAACGAACATAAATATTCAAAAACTTGAGTCAAAGACGGACCTCGCTGGTGGCAGCCGAAACGCTTCGTACTAATTGACATAAAAATATGACGTCACAGTATGCTATTTGTACTAATCGTTGTATGAAAAATCAAGTAAATTGCTGTTTCGGTCGCGAAATACTGCGTGTAGGTCCATAGTGTTCATACAATTTTGTGTCTATAAAAGCGTAAGGATTCTATTGGTAGCTTTTTTTGCTCATGGACAATAAAAAAAAGCATATTTATTTCTAAATTTTCAAGGATTTGTTTATTACAATAATTCGATGGTTTCATCCCTCTAGCAACACTAGGTTATCAATGTTAAAATGAGATTATACAAGTGGCGATTCGTGCGCAGTGAAATGCACAATGTGGGAGCGAGGCTCGACACTGCGCGCGGAGCTGTCGGCGGTGGACATCAGCTGGTACGTGGTGGCGCGCGCCGAGCGCGCCATGGCGGCTGACGGCTGCATGTGGGCCGGCCTGCTCATGGCCGCCGGCGTGGCGCTCGTCACGCCCGCCGCCAGGCTCATCCAGGTACGCAGTGAAATGCACTATGTGGGAGCGAGGCTCGACACTGCGCGCGGAGCTGTCGGCGGTGGACATCAGCTGGTACGTGGTGGCGCGCGCCGAGCGCGCCATGGCGGCTGACGGCTGCATGTGGGCCGGCCTGCTCATGGCCGCCGGCGTGGCGCTCGTCACGCCCGCCGCCAGGCTCATCCAGGTACGCAGTGAAATGCACTATGTGGGAGCGAGGCTCGACACTGCGCGCGGAGCTGTCGGCGGTGGACATCAGCTGGTACGTGGTGGCGCGCGCCGAGCGCGCCATGGCGGCTGACGGCTGCATGTGGGCCGGCCTGCTCATGGCCGCCGGCGTGGCGCTCGTCACGCCCGCCGCCAGGCTCATCCAGGTACGCAGTGAAATGCACTATGTGGGAGCGAGGCTCGACACTGCGCGCGGAGCTGTCGGCGGTGGACATCAGCTGGTACGTGGTGGCGCGCGCCGAGCGCGCCATGGCGGCTGACGGCTGCATGTGGGCCGGCCTGCTCATGGCCGCCGGCGTGGCGCTCGTCACGCCCGCCGCCAGGCTCATCCAGGTACGCAGTGAAATGCACTATGTGGGAGCGAGGCTCGACACTGCGCGCGGAGCTGTCGGCGGTGGACATCAGCTGGTACGTGGTGGCGCGCGCCGAGCGCGCCATGGCGGCTGACGGCTGCATGTGGGCCGGCCTGCTCATGGCCGCCGGCGTGGCGCTCGTCACGCCCGCCGCCAGGCTCATCCAGGTACGCAGTGAAATGCACTATGTGGGAGCGAGGCTCGACACTGCGCGCGGAGCTGTCGGCGGTGGACATCAGCTGGTACGTGGTGGCGCGCGCCGAGCGCGCCATGGCGGCTGACGGCTGCATGTGGGCCGGCCTGCTCATGGCCGCCGGCGTGGCGCTCGTCACGGCCGCCGTCAGGCTCATCCAGGTACGCAGTGAAATGCACTATGTGGGAGCGAGGCTCGACACTGCGCGCGGAGCTGTCGGCGGTGGACATCAGCTGGTACGTGGTGGCGCGCGCCGAGCGCGCCATGGCGGCTGACGGCTGCATGTGGGCCGGCCTGCTCATGGCCGCCGGCGTGGCGCTCGTCACGCCCGCCGCCAGGCTCATCCAGGTACGCAGTGAAATGCACTATGTGGGAGCGAGGCTCGACACTGCGCGCGGAGCTGTCGGCGGTGGACATCAGCTGGTACGTGGTGGCGCGCGCCGAGCACGTCATGGCGGCTGACGGCTGCATGTGGGCCGGCCTGCTCATGGCCGCCGGCGTGGCGCTCGTCACGCCCGCCGCCAGGCTCATCCAGGTACGCAGTGAAATGCACTATGTGGGAGCGAGGCTCGACACTGCGCGCGGAGCTGTCGGCGGTGGACATCAGCTGGTACGTGGTGGCGCGCGCCGAGCGCGCCATGGCGGCTGACGGCTGCATGTGGGCCGGCCTGCTCATGGCCGCCGGCGTGGCGCTCGTCACGCCCGCCGCCAGGCTCATCCAGGTACGCAGTGAAATGCACTATGTGGGAGCGAGGCTCGACATTGCGCGCGGAGCTGTCGGCGGTGGACATCAGCTGGTACGTGGTGGCGCGCGCCGAGCGCGCCATGGCGGCTGACGGCTGCATGTGGGCCGGCCTGCTCATGGCCGCCGGCGTGGCGCTCGTCACGCCCGCCGCCAGGCTCATCCAGGTACGCAGTGAAATGCACTATGTGGGAGCGAGGCTCGACACTGCGCGCGGAGCTGTCGGCGGTGGACATCAGCTGGTACGTGGTGGCGCGCGCCGAGCGCGCCATGGCGGCTGACGGCTGCATGTGGGCCGGCCTGCTCATGGCCGCCGGCGTGGCGCTCGTCACGCCCGCCGCCAGGCTCATCCAGGTACGCAGTGAAATGCACTATGTGGGAGCGAGGCTCGACACTGCGCGCGGAGCTGTCGGCGGTGGACATCAGCTGGTACGTGGTGGCGCGCGCCGAGCGCGCCATGGCGGCTGACGGCTGCATGTGGGCCGGCCTGCTCATGGCCGCCGGCGTGGCGCTCGTCACGCCCGCCGCCAGGCTCATCCAGGTACGCAGTGAAATGCACTATGTGGGAGCGAGGCTCGACACTGCGCGCGGAGCTGTCGGCGGTGGACATCAGCTGGTACGTGGTGGCGCGCGCCGAGCGCGCCATGGCGGCTGACGGCTGCATGTGGGCCGGCCTGCTCATGGCCGCCGGCGTGGCGCTCGTCACGCCCGCCGCCAGGCTCATCCAGGTACGCAGTGAAATGCACTATGTGGGAGCGAGGCTCGACACTGCGCGCGGAGCTGTCGGCGGTGGACATCAGCTGGTACGTGGTGGCGCGCGCCGAGCGCGCCATGGCGGCTGACGGCTGCATGTGGGCCGGCCTGCTCATGGCCGCCGGCGTGGCGCTCGTCACGCCCGCCGCCAGGCTCATCCAGGTACTATCTAATAATACCCAAGGTACAGGCGAGGAATGAAAAGGTTCGTCACTTTTCGACTTTACTTTTATTATGTTAATGTAAGAAATTCGATCATCAAGGGTATGGTACAATGAGGAATGGATCATAATTTTAGAAATGGCTGTTTTTTTTTTTTGGTGATGGAATAACCTTCCTTAGCACCAGAAAAAAGTTTCAGATTTTTCAGCTGCGTAAATTATTTTTGAAAAATATAAACAGTTTCCTCACTTACGTTTTGGGTCAAGGACGGTCAATAGACACTTTCCTCGATCAGTCTCATATTACAAAAAAAAATCTTAAATATCTGTGGTAAACTGACACTGGTGATGACAAATATAGCTGGCAACTATCAATATCTCAGATCATAAAAAGAAATATATATGAAACAGGGGCGCGGCGCGTGTCGCCGCGACATGCCTAAATGGCCATATCACTGCCGCAGGTTAGTGGTAATTTGCCGTGAATCTGAAATGTTCTCCCACATTTACTCAAAATGCCGAATTGTAGCGTGGTTACATGCAGAAATAGGAGTGAAACTAAAACTTACAAGAATAGTATATTCACGTATGTACCACATGTAAGTACCCATTAGTATTTTCACTTATTAATCACTAAAAACAAATATTTTAACAAGTAAACGCAACACCGCATCATTTCTCGGGATCGAACTAACATATCGAACGAAAAAGCATATTTTTGTTTTGTGCGTTGTACATTGAACGTTCAATACAATAAGCAACCTGTACAGCGCTAGACCTCGGCGCTATGTATTAAACCGCTATCAATATGGGCGCTGCTTGAATGTTTTAGTAGTACGGCCGCTGCTTGGCGTCGCGA
Organism: Epinotia nisella; assembly: GCA_932294315.1. Lineage (NCBI taxonomy): Eukaryota > Metazoa > Arthropoda > Insecta > Lepidoptera > Tortricidae > Epinotia > Epinotia nisella. The sequence goes on along the minus strand of OW028682.1, from coordinate 10,967,757 downwards.
ACTAGAGCGGTGCCAAAATGAAGTTACAGTTTACACGTATTCGATAAAATAGAAGTACGATATCATACTAGTGATTTTTTTACGACTCCTTTCGCTGTTTTATTTTATTTCATTACTTGTTTTGGTTGGGTGCCTATCTTAAAGGTAACTGATATAGTATTTTATATAATCGGCTTGCCGAGTGGCCTAAGTAAGGTACGAGAATTTAAGAGCTAATTGTGTAACTATTGTATACAATACTTATATTACGAGTCAACAGAAATAATTAAACAGACTTGGTATCTAATGAAAAATATCTAAGCCCTGCTGAAACGTAGTGCAAGTCAGAGGTGCGCCGCGTCCTTGATGTTTTTGTATCGGAATCAACGCGACGTCCTATTGGTCAAATTCATTATAGTTCAGGAAAGGCGCCACGTGATTGGTCGAATTTATTTTAGTTGTCTAAAGGTTTGTCTTATTATAATTATTATAGTTGAGTTGGGAGCTCCATAGAAAAAAAGTATGTGGTTTTAGTTTAGTGTACGAAGTCTTAACTCAAACATAAAAGTCGACAAGTATAAAAAGATACTAATAAGATTAAGAGGTAGGTACAAATTTTTTTAGGTACCTACTAATAAGATTTTCACTAAGTCGCAGTATGATCGATAAATACATATCGACGGTGGAAATTTCAAATGTCGTAAGGGACAAGCAGGCTGTTGTCCCTTACGACATTTGAAATTTCCACCGTCGATATATTAAAATTGTATACATATACAAGTATATAATTTAGTTGCAAATAGCTCCAGAACAACTTCAAATGTGATTTTATTACAAATCATCATCATCATATCAGCCGAAAGACGTCCACTGCTGGATATAGGCCTCCCCCAGAGAGTTCCAAATTGACCGGTCCTGCGCCACCCGCATCCAGCGGACTCCCGCGACCTTTACCAGGTCATCAGTCCACCTTGTGGGGGGCCTACCCACGCCGCGCCTTCCGGTACGTGGTCGCCAGTCGAGAACCTTTCCGCCCCAACGGCCATCGGTTCTACGTGCAATGTGCCCCGCCCACTGCCACTTAAGTTTAGCAATTCGGAGGGCTATATCAGTTACCTTGGTTCTACTGCGGATAGCCTCATTTCTGATGCGATCACGCAGAGAAACTCCTAACATAGCCCTCTCCATTGCCCTTTGGGTGACTTTGAGCTTTCTTATGAGGCCCATTATTACAAATGATTTATTTTAAATGTGTGTTTATTATTCTCATTTGAATTGAGATAATTGAAGAAGAAACTTCGGTTTCTTGTTACAGTTTTCCGAATCCGAGAAGCTAAAAGTTTAAATACCACCACATAAACTTACTATTTTGTTACCCATCAATATCTTAACTTAATAATTAATATATCAATGTAGATAACAAATCATTTTAACGTTTGTCGCCCCCCTAGTGTAGTGCGTTTAAGCCAATCACAGCCCTTGTTTGCATGTTGCCGTAGACTCACTGGCAACGCCCGAGTCTTTTTTTACACGGTTCAATGTGTGTGTGTGGCGCTGCGGTGGGAGAAAACTGGGGACATCGTTTTGGTTGAAATGAAGTAGTACGGCACTTCTCCCTTTTTTTATTATGTTCTGAGGTCAATATCATTGCCAGTGTCAGTTTACCACGGATATATAAGATATTTTTTTGTAATATGAGACCAATCGAGGAAAGTGTTTAGGGTTTTCATACATTATTTCTTGGCGTAAGGCCAAGAAGAAATGTAGGGAGGCTTAAACAAGAAACTTTATGTCTTCATTTCGTGATATTAACGCATACATTTCCGAGCATGTTAAAGAATAAATATTTTTTCGACAGAAGCTTATTTATATATATTATTAAACCCCGACGCAAAAAGAGGGGTGTTATAAGTTTGACGTGTCAGTATATCTGTGTGTCTGTCTGTGGCATCGTAGCTCCTAAACGAATAGACCGATTTTAATGCGGTTTTTTTTGGTCCGAAAGCTGACATGATCGACATGGTTCTTAGTTACGTTTCATCAAAATCGGTTCAGCCATTTCTGAGATATTGAAGTTTGAAATGAAAACAATCGGTTCTAAGTTGTAATATAGAGGCCTCGGCAGAGAGTACGAATTTGTACCCTTTGGCGTCGAAACCCTCGGTCCGTGGGGTCCCAGTGCGCATAAGTTATTTGCAGAAATCGCGAAACGTCTGGTCGATGTAACTGGTGACCGAAGAGCTGGCGGCTTTCTCGCGCAACGCATCAGCATTGCAATTTAGCGAGGAAATGCCGCCAGCATCCTCGGTACAATGCCTCGTGGGCCTTTTTTAGATTTAACTTAGTTTTAATTTAATTTAGTTCATGTTAATCATCATCTTGTATTTACTTTAAAAAATAAATAAATAATAAATAAATAAATATCGTGGGACAATTCACACCAATTGATCTAGTCCCAAACTAGGCAAAGCCTGTACTATGGGTACTAGACAACGGATAAACATACTTATATAGATAAATACATACTTAAATAGATATTAAACATCCAAGACTCGAGAACAAACATTCGTATTCATCATACCAATATCTGCCCCGACCGGGGATCGAACCCGGGACCTCAAGCTTCATAGTCAGGTTCTCTAACCACTAGGCTATCCGGTCGTCATTGATGAATGATTTTGAGATTTGTAAGTTGTAATTATTTATGTAAGCTTCTCGGGGTAGAAACCATAAATCAAATATTATGCCATCTTCAAGTCGGTAACATGAATATCAAACGCAAATGTATTTTCACAGGTTGCCATAGAACAAGACACTAGAAGTGAGGAGGAGCTACAGTCCCTATCACTCCTGACATACATCCCCTCGTTAATCTTCAACTATAGTCAGGGATGTGTCATATCCATATTTAGTGGTGCTTTTGGTGATAATGTGTGGTAAGTTTGCGTTATTTATTAACCCTTAGACTGGTTACACACTAAATATTCTAGAAGAAAATGCAAAAAATGTGTGCATTTAAAGATACACTGCCAAGTATAATAGTTAAGGTACTTTTCCACTTTTTTCACCGAAATTGTCAACCAATTTTTAGGGTTCCGTTCCTCAAAAGGAAAAAAAGGAACCCTTATATGATCACTCGTGCGTCTGTCTGTCCGTCTGTCACAGCTGATTTGCTCCGAAACTACTAGACCGATTGAGTTGAAATTTGGTACACATATGTAAATTGGTGACCCAAAAATGGACGAGGAAAGTAAATTAATGAATTCTGAAGGGGGCCACTTTTGGGGGGTAAACTGGAAAATTTTAAAAAAAAGTTTCGCAAACTGTATTGTGTGACATATCAAATGAAAGGGGTTGTTGTAAGCAGCTTAGACATTTTTTTTAATAATTTTAGCAAAAACAGATTTGAAGTAATTAAGGAAAAAAGACGAAAATTGACCATTCCCCCCTTAACTCCTAAACTACTAGGCTTAAAATTCTGAAAAAAATATGGAAAATAGTTCCTTGCCTAAAGATTGGAGGAAAACCTATAAGAAGTTTCAGTATTCAAAGTAACGGGAAAATTCTCAATATATTACGTAACCCTCACCACGCGAGTTGAACTCGAACTTGTCCGGTTTTTTTTAATAAATAAACTTGATTTCAGGGAAATAACGACGAATATGATCTCATGCGCGCTCCGCTTCGCGCTTAGCGGCCTCGTGTTCTTCCTGCTGGCCGTGGCCGAGCGAGCCTTCAAGCAGCGCTTCTTGTACGCGAAACTGTTCTCCCACCTCACGTCGGCGCGGCGCGCGCGCAAGAGCGAGTTGCCGCACTTTAGACTGAACACCGTGAGGAATATTAAGACTTGGCTGTCCACTCGCTCGTATTTACGGGTACGTATCAATAACAAACTTGACACAATTTAAAAACTGGTTTTATGGGTAAATACACAAAATACATTTTTAACCCGCTTTTTATGGACCACTAGCTTCCGCCCGCGACTTCGTCTGTGTGGACACGGGATAAAAACTATCCTATATTTTAATCCAGATTCCAGACTATAAACTATCTTAGTGCAAATTTTCATCCAAATCGGTTGAGCCGTTTACACGTGTCGAGGTTTTTTCATTATTGACGGTGGTTTGCTGTATTTATTTGCATATTTATACGCAATAGTTGCATTTGATATCCGCTGATCGACCTGCATGTTTTTTAGCGGAATAGCAAAGGAATATTGTTCTCGTAATATATCATGAATTTTCGCAAAGTAACGCCTGATTCAATAAATTATTTGAATGTATATGCTCTACTATAAGTACATTACGTGTATACAGGGTGTCAAAACTTTGCCACATGGAGTGAAAGTACCTAAAATATTGAAAATAGGAAATTTTACTGAAAGAAGACTTTATTTTATTTAAAAAAAATATTAGAACTGCATTCAAACATTTTATTTAAATCGCACTATAAAATACGTAATAATTAAAATTTCATGATCTTCCATTTTTTTAAGATGCTGTGTTATTCAAAAAAAAAATCTTAATGAGTAACCCTTTCGATCGGTATCATCAAATTTTTTTTCAGGTTTGACGGGTACGATTCCAGGTGACATTTCTAAAATCTTTGAATGCAGTTCCAATAATTTTTAAAATCTGTGATATCTCAAATGAATAAAACTGTTTAATTAATTAATATCATGTTTTTATTTCACTTAAGCTAGTTGCACAACATCCGCCATTAATTAGGAGCGGTCACGAGTGGGAGAGGACGAAGGGAAAGAATGAAGGCATGAGTTGGGTTTCGTTCAGTAACTAGTATTAATTATCGATGCGTTCTCACAAAATCAAAATGAAGTTTTCTTTCAGTAAAATTTCCTGTCTGCAATATTTAAGGTACTTACCCGGCGTGTGGCAAAGTTTTGGGACAGCCTGTGTAAAAGCTACTAGCGATAGATTATTCAATAAAAAACTTAAAACGAAATTGGCATTAAATGCCTACTACTCGGTCGATGCCTTTTTCGAGAACTAACCTGTAGTAAATCGGTTCAATACCAAAACGTAACTGGTTCGCTGACTCGCCCTCGCCTCACAAATTTCAAACGAAAACTTAATACTCAAATACATAAGTTAAGTATACCTATAAGCAATGGACATGTAAATTTTTTTTCACACCTCTCATTCAGAAAAGTAAGTTTTGGTCCCCGACGAGAGGGAGCAAAATGCCACTTTTCTGTTCAAGCTACTTTTTTAATTTATTCATTGGCATGTACCTAGCACTTACGCAATGTGCCAATTGAACACAGATCTTAATAAAATAATTGATTGTAATTTCATCGCAATCAATTAAAAACGAACATTTCAAGTTTTAACGTTATATGAAAATTTATATATATTTTTTATTTAAAAAAAAATTGTCACTTAAAATTTTCATTATTTTTAGAGCATTTTATTTCAATTTTCCTCATAATCGGTGTGAAAAGTTACATGTGTCACTCAGGAGCAAAATTATTTTCGTCTTGGGCGTTAACACTTGAATCCCTCACTACGCTCAGGATCCTACGTTAGAATCCCTCGCTACATTCAGGATTCAATACACCGCCCTCGCCGTAAATATACTATTTTGCTTCCTTGTGACACAAATAACTAATGTTTTATTAATAAATATTAGAATTGAATTGAATAAAAGCATCTTTTGGTGTGGTCCTTAGCGGCGCGGGCCGCAGCGCTCGGTAGACGTGATCGTGTCGGCCGCGTTCGTGCTCACACTCATACTGCTGGCATGTGTCAGCGCGCAGCTACTCGGGGTAAGATTCTTACTAAAATAATTCACTGTTGAGTGAACGAAAAAACCATACAAGTCTAACTGGCGCCGAAAAGTGGCCCCACAAAAAGGATGCACATGGGTCGTTCTTCTTTTTTACCGACAATGAACCGAGGTTTTTCTGTTTTTTTGGTTTTTGAACTATCGAAAATTGTGGTTTTGAAGTGCGATTTTTAAAAAAATGCATAGGTTTCTTCATTAGAACTAATTAAAGTTTCCTTTCTGGCCAATATAAATATTTATTTACGGTTGGTTCTAAAAAAAAACATGTGACAAAGTGGACTCTTTCAGTGTGGACCACATTTTGGTTTACCACTCTGTCACGGCATTCTACGAAAAAAAAACATTTAAAAAAATGCTAGTAAGAGAAAGTGAAATATTAAATATCACTAATTAATAAAATAATATGGACGTTCATTCGAACATTATAAAACCGTAAACATCATTACTCAAATGAGATGCTGTAATAAGACGAAGGACAGGCTATTGTCGGTCGAAAAGAAGAACGACCCACATTGCCATTATGCGGACGTGGGGGCGGGGTGTCAAAAGGATGCAAAGCAGCCGTTTAGTTCCAACATGCGCACACATGCGCATACCGGGTTTTGTGTAGGTGTTTGGGTAGAAATTTGTAGGGAGTTCGCCTTCTATGGTTTTTTTCGTTCGCTGCGTGATAACGTCTTATAAATCGATGATTGCCGGCTGCACGCACGAATAAGTGTGACTCATTGTCCCGTTCTGTTGACTGTCATATCAACGCACAGCCCAAACCGCTGGTTCTAAAGATTCCAAATTTGGCACGTAGGTTCCTTATAAAGTCTATGGGTGCGCTAATAAAGTATTTTTCAAAATTCACCCTCTAAGGACGTGAAATGGGGGTCCAAAGTTTGTATGGGGAAACAAGATTAGATCGACTATTTTATTCGAAACTTCGCAGGAGTATTCCTAACGATAAATAAGTAAATACGTGTTATGCAATTTTTCATCAATGTTTTCTTATGAGCTTATGACGTTATCACGTAAAATGATCGTCCATAAACCATTGGCGATGCGGGCAAAGTAGCGTATTCCAAAAGCTCGAAAATAAAATATGACGTAAGTACGGTGGCTCCAAGGCACTTTTGCATACCTTTCATTTTACAGACCCAGTATGACGTCACACGTGGAGCGTAAACACGGCGTTTATACATATACGCGGTTTTCTTAAGAACGTGTGACAAAAAAACGCACTCTTGTTACGTTCAAGCAACATATTTGCCGAAACGGTTTCGTTTCGATTTAGGCATCAAAAGTAAGGTAGAGATAAACGCAGAATACATTTGCATATGTCCATGAATACTTTTACTTGGGCCAATTAGTCTCTTTCCAGGCGCGACAAGAGAAAGGAGTCGATAGTCGGACTAAAACGCCTGGAGGAGCTATTGGTCCATGAAAAATCTAATGAAAGGTGACCTACTGTCACTGAAACGTAGGCTCATGGACATGTGCATACTTCCGGTTCTCACCTACGGTGCACAGACCTGGTCTGTGACCGGGCTATTCGGGCGATATATAAATTGAACCATAGAGACTCACTTAGAGATAAGTTTAAAAATATTAATATAATGACATTACATTGTCAATATATCTATGAAAACCTTCTGTATGTACATAAAAACATTGCCAATTTTAGGAAAAACTGTGACATACATAATATTAATACTAGAAATAAGCATAAGCTCGCGGTGCCCACCACTCGGCTCGGCACAAAATTAAAAAATCGTTCATGGGTGATTGTGTAAGGTTTTATAACAAACTTCCAGGAAACTTAACTGAGTTATCTATTAATAAATTCAAGAACTATGTGAAGCGTAAACTTATCTCGAAAGCTTATTATAGCACACAAGACTACATGAATGATAAAACTCCATGGAACTAATTTTGACTGAATTTTTAATCTATTATTTTCGTAATATTTTGTTTTTTGACATTAGATTGTTTTTCTAGAAATATTCTACTAGTATTTTTTATACAATTTTTTTATCATATATATTTTATTCTTTATGTTTAAATATTACTCTAAAAATTAACTGACGATTTGAAAGTGCTTGTTACTAGGCCTACTTGAATAAAGATCATTTTGAGTTTGAGTTGAGTTGAGTTGACCCACGCAAGACAACACAAGTTCAAACTCGGGGTTTGCCAACGCGCAATGGAGCGCAGCATATTGGGTTTGAAGCTAATGGATCGAATCTGGAACACCACGCTGCGCTCACAAACTCAAATTGTAGACGCAGCTCGGAAAGCGGCCAAGTTTAAGTGGGACTGGGCTGGCACGTCTGCCGCTCTGGCCAAATAGCACGAAGTGGAAACCTCAGAACTCGAAAAGGAGACGTGAATTAATTAATTTGCTCTTATTTTGTATAATAGCTTATAGTTTTATAATAGCTACGCCCTGACAGGGTAACCATGTACTCGATTATAGTATTTACACCTGTGAACCATTGCAGTGAATAAATAAATCTTCAATATCCATTATTTAATGTGTCATAATTGTTATTTTAGGTTTGTTTTATAACAAACGTGAAAAGTTTAGTTTGTGTGCAAAAAAACTTAGAGCAAATGATGATTATGGCAATAAATAATTATGGATTTAATTAGTAACCTCCTATTTATTATTCAGGACTCCGTGACGCTCGAATGCGGCTGGCTGCTAGAAGCCCTCGTGTGGAGCAGCTGCCTCGGCATCTACCTGCTGCGGCTGCTGACGCTGGGCAGCAACGTGAACCGCAAGTACCGCGGCTGCCTGTCCGCCATCCTCACGGAGCAGATCAACCTGCACCTGGCCATCGAGCAGCGCCCCGAGAGCAAGGACCAGCTCACCGTCGCCAACAACGTGCTCAAACTCGCCGCCGACCTGCTCAAGGTATTTTTATGAGCCTGGTGAGCGGTCCACTGCTGGGCAAAGGCCGCTGAGCTGCTCAATGTATTATCGTAGAATAGATAACAGTACGGCGCTAAACTTAAGTGGCAGTGGGCGGGGCGCATTGCACCTAGAACCGATGGCCGTTGGGGCAGAAAGGTTCTCGAGTGGCGACCACGTACCGGAAGGCGCAGCGTGGGTAGGCCCCCCACGAGGTGGACTGATGACCTGGTAAAGGTCGCTGGAGTCCGCTGGATGCGGGTGGCGCAAGACCGGTCATTGTGGCACTCTTTGGGGGAGGCCTATGTCCAGCAGTAGACGCCTTTCGGCTGATATGATGATGATGATGATGAGATAACAGTACAAGGGGCAGTAACCGGGACAGCCACGCGACTGGAGCGTGCAATATCGGATAGTTTACAATTCCGGAACTGGTTCCGGAATTGGGATTTGCTGTTTTTAATTCAATTTAAGGATTTCACAACTTACTAAAAATATACAGGTACAAAAAGTTTCTGCAATTAACAGCAAACTTTAAGTATTCATGTGTGCTATTGTTGGCTGTTAATTTCCCATTTTCAATAAATAAATAAACTTGAAATAGAGTAGAGTACCTACGGTTTTGATAAAAAAAATACTGAGGTCAATTTATGACATGGTTTGATGGATGTTTAGATTCAGACAATATTTTTTTTCATATCTATCACCCGTATGACCAGTTTGTCTCCCAGGTGGATGGATCTAAGTCACCCCTCTTCCTGTGACTTTTCAGCACATATTTGTACCGCAAATACTGGCCTTTTTCTTGCCATTCTGTAATTCGGAGTAAAAGATGCGCTCCGCCACCATCCATCCACCATCAAAAATAAGAGAGATGTCCACGCAACACTAACGCAGCTGTCACCTTATTAGATAGGTTTCTATACCAGTGACATTAGGTCTACTGAGGACTTCCGTGACCCTGACACGGTAAGATCAGTGAATTCCCATAATGTCGCGGAACTATCTAAGATGGAAACTATCTAATAGGCATTCGCTTATCATGCTTGCGATAGGGGCACCACGTTTTTAAGTACAACAATTAATATTATGTGTGTACAGTCAGCATTATAAACATGTATACATTGTATGACCTTATTACTTAGATATAATATACTTATATATAAAAATTTTCGTTGTTTCAGGAGCTGGATTCGCCATTCAAGATATCTGGGATATGTGCCAATCATTACTTATATACTATTACAAAAGTAGTCATTTTGTCTGCCCTCTCAGGGGTTTTATCGGAAATGCTGGGCTTCAAATTAAAACTCCACAAAATAAAAATCAAATAATTCATGAAATGTTTTAAAGGTTATTATTGCACGTTGTTCTAGTAGGTCACAAAGGAATTACTAATTCAAATAATGATTTCCTTATCTTATCGATACACATAATTGTTATTGCTAGTTTGCATGAGAATATGTACCTAAATCATTACCGCTGACATGAAAAGAACATTTTTTTACTGGGTGGTATATCTGTCATGTCTCCCTGCGGGGACAGTGCAGAGATTATGTCGGACTCGCACCGAATAAAAACCTCCCGATTGTTCCTCTCGACGCATTTTGGTCGGACGGCTCTGGTAAATTCCAGTGCCACCCTAGGGCCACGCCTCTGTGGGCGCTAACTTATTATTTTACAAGCTTTTATTTTTAACTTGCAATGTATGTAACTTAACTATGTTTGGGTGGAATCTTGCAACTCAATTTTGAAGCAGATATCTTCAACCGACTGAGCTGAAATTTTGGGGTTAAGTATATATGGATGACAATTCAATATTATGGTGCCATCGAGCTGATCTGATTATGGAGACAGAAGGTGGCCATGGGAAATCAGTACTTAACCGACGTAACCCCGTTGAATCGGGCTCGTTAGAATCGTCTCAACGAGTATTTGATGACTATGATGACGGTACCTATACAGAAAAGTACAGTTGGCAATAAAAGCTTGTACCAAAAATATATTTTCTGACAGAAATTTTGACGATCGCAAGGATATAAGGAATAAGGAGAAAACGAATTTTCCCAAACATGAGACCTAGCTATTTCGATAATTCACCCCCGTAAACCCTTGTATTCCAAATTTCCTCGAAATCGTTAGAGCCGTTTTCGAGAACGTGATTGCAAATATATACATATATATATTTAGGTATATAGTCCCTGGGTGAAAATAGAAGAAACACGTATAAATAGAATTTTCCCAGACATATATATCTATACAAATATTGCTCGTTTACTAGTATAGGATTAGATGTGATCTGAACCTACAGTCATTCTACTTCCACAGTGAGGTTAGGGTACGTATGTGGGACGATTTGTAGTCTACCTACCATGCATATTAAAAACGTACGATATCATCTCGTAAACAGAGTTCATTATTGTTTACAACTAGCCGATATATTTTAATGTATAAGTACCTACAGTAAACAAAAGTAGTGCACAAACAATTATTACGATTCCTTTTTGGTACATTAGCAAAATTAAGTATGTAGAACTAGTTTTAAGTGAGCCTATATTTCTAAGACAATTATGAATTATAATATAACATTTAAAATCAATATGTATTTTCAGGTATTACCTAGGTACCAGAAAAATGTTTGGCCTAAACTATCTTTTTGATCTCAACTTACCACTATAATAAATACTGACTTGAGTTTTATATTGATATCGAAAACCTGTGCAACCTCTGCCTTATTATATTAGTTAATGTACATTTTATTGAGGTTTTTGAGCTATTATATTTGGACGTTTTCGCCATTAGCTGTCCGGTTGCTTAGTAGTTGCTATACTATAATGGTACAGTCGACTTCAAAATATGTCTACACTTTTGCACCTTATTCCAATGTACTAAGGCAATAAATGTAAAAATATCTCTGACGTCAGCTTACGGATGTGCAAATTGTGGAGTCTCCAAAAAGTTGGAAAAGTTTTCGGAAATTTCTAGAGTTTTACAAGAAATAAAGGAAACTTCCACTTTGGAAATGGAAAGCTTCAAATGAGGAAAATTTCCTATGTTAAATTGCAAAAAAAATCGCAATTTAGGAAACTTTCCGTCGGCACATCAGTACGTCAGCTGTACCTATATAGTAGGCCCAGAATCAACGTGCCGATGGAGACATAATGTCATAAATCATCCAACACCTCGCTGACCACTCTAGGGGCCGTAAATCGTGTGTTCAAGAGAGATCCGACCTAATGATTTACATATCCTCGCGAAACAAAAAAAAACGATAGAATGCGAACCAAGCTGTTCGGATAATAGTTTAGAATTTTCATGTGTAATAATACTCACAGTCCACTTAACCATATTGTTTTTTTTTTTTCTATAGGAATCTGGGACTCAGGAGGATATTGGCATTTGGCACGTTGTTAGTGGCCCTACTATATTAGTAAATAACTAATTGAGTTGATGTCTATAATGACGTATGTTTCGTAAGCCTTTAGTCTCCTGTCGACTCCTCACGCCGCGTACAGCGTCAAGTTGTATGGAAGTGCAGCTACATTTCTATAGAACGTGACGTTGTGGCGTGCGGCATTAACCGGAGACCATGGCCTAACAAAGTTTAGACGCAATTAGATGACTATTTTACGTTTACATCTTGTGGTGATAACGTTCTTTTGCGTAGTTATTAGTAGATAGTAGTTGATATCATTAATGTTATGTGAATTTGTGATAAATAAGGTACTGAGTGAAATTAAGTGCAACCGACATTGAAGAAATTTATATTTCTTTATACTATTACGTATAAGACGAGATTCTTTAACGGTACCTCCATATTTTAGAGCCAATTGTTCAATATATAAGACGTTATATCACAAATCGTTCAATCCACTAAGGACAATACAGAACAGAGACTAGTTGAGTCGCCTGCACCAAAGGAGAACCAATATAGCGTCAATCGCACAGGTTCTTGTAGTTTGCATTGTCAAATAGCATGCGCAGGGCACAGTCCTACTTCACACTCGAAAGTTAGGTGCCGCGGATTAAACGCAATGGAGAATAGAGTCCATTCTCGTGAACTGAACGATCTATCATGGGTAAGTCAACTATTCTTTGTTGTTATTCTGTCACGTTAGCCAGGAGACAACATGGCAGTTTCTTCGAAAAAATGTTGCAACGTGAACTTGAAGCATGCTTAGAAGATGGCCCTTAAAAACGGCTTCAAGATGTCAACAAACACATAAAATCACAATTTTAAAGTGTGACCCAGTAGACGTGGCAACTATAACGACAGAAAACAGTTGATTAACCCATCTGTACTGTAACGTTGTCAATTGAATAACGGCTTACCAGATAACCAGTCTACTAGCACGATGGCGTTTAATGACTGTGCGAAAGCAATCGTCTCTTACCTACTTACCAAGTGTATTGCCTGGTGCGAAAGGGACGAATACACGTACATGCGCACGTGTTACCGGTGTAAAAGGTTTTAAAAGTAACCATTAGATTAATAGAAAATCATATTTTATAATATAACGTGATGGACTAAACAGTCGCTGGTTGGATATTCTATTAGGCAATAAAATGTAAAACCTTAAGGTAAACTTATGGTAAGGTAAATGTAACATGGGCACTTTATGTCATAGCAATATGGGTTAAATTCGAAGTAAGAGATTTTTTCTTGATTCGAATTTAAAATGAAAATTTTCTTTTTCAAAAAGTTTCGCTTTGTGCAAAGGCACGTACCGTTTATAAAGTTAATTTAAGAAAAAACTCATATATTTAATTTTGTTTTGTTTTGTTCTAAAGCTGCAGTAAAATGAAAATAATGGAATATACTTACCAGTCCAAATGACTTTAATTACATTTACAATTTTCCTCGCGGTGGTGAGGTGCAAAGTTGTGTAGTTCACTCGGCAGCAAAGTTGTTTAGCGTCTCGTGCCTTGAAAGCGTCAATATGCTCAGAATTGTATATTGGAACCATTCGCTTCGCTCATGGTTCAATCTTACAATCCTTCGCTAGCTCGGCTGCGAATACAAGTAGGTACTTGCGCCAAACAACAACTTTGCAGCCTTGCATAACAAATAACTATTACATTTCTCTGTTGATTCTCTTTTAGCGTAGTGTGTGCGCAGCCTTATATCTGCTACCAGTTTTATATGAATTTTAGGTTATATATGCAGCTAGCTTAGGGCTTCTTTGAATGTAGTCCTAGTAAGGTGTTCTTACTAATAAATAGATTTTATTGTTGTAATTTAATGGCTTCTAAATTAACAAAAATCTCTTGCCGAATTACCTACTTGAGTCGGCTGTAATGACGATGCGTGCAAGATAGTTTCACAATATTTTTAGCCAATTTATTTTACCAGGTAAAAGTTACCTCTGTGTTACGATTGGCGCTGAATGGGGGACGATTTTTACTTGCATCGTTATGCTAATAGCGCCTCATTGTCCCTAACAAAAAAGGTACGCATCTTTTGCCTAGAAGTCATATATTCATTCTTACTTAATAATTCACCGATAAAAACGTTTCCTGGTGTAAACAATCTAGTCTAGCTAGAATCAATCACTGATATTTCGCAAACGTGTAAATACCTAGCTGCAAATTATAGGTGCTTTCATTGTTTCATTTATAGTTATAGCGGCACAAGTTGGTGCAAAATTAAGAAAATTTTGAAAATAATATGACGATATGTTAATGTGTATCTAGAACAAGTTGCATGAAATGCGAATTTAAATAAATTTTATCCACTCATTCGTTATTTTATTAATTGCCATGTATAAGTATAAAGAGAAACTGTTAACAACGGCCAAACGAATCGTAGGCAGTTTTCGCTTAGAAGCGGATAAGCTCATTACGAAAAGATTGTCAGTTACTGTTTTTTTTTTCATTCTTTAAATTAAACACATTTTCATAGGTAAACGTTTATTAAATCAAAGAGTGCAGAGCAGAAATCTTTGTACAAGTTTCTATTATCTGAACTCCCGATCCGATTTCAACACAAATATGTGAGCCGATACGTAAAACATTTTAAATTATTCTCCTTTTACTTAGTGCTATTATAATTCCCTATGAAATACTAAAGAAACATCAAACAAAAATAGTGCATGTATTTTCCTTATTGCTTTTTACATTTTCACTATTTTAAAACAAAACAACCTAAAATTAATTACACTATACCCTAAACTATAGAATAGTTGCACAAGAGCTGGCATAGAGTCGTTATTAAACTGACAATTATTTCCTTACAATCCATGGCAGCACTTGTCACTGGCATAAAATAGCGAAAAATGGAAAACTGACTTGTCTCAAATTAATTCACAATTATTTCGGTAATTTCCTGTTAATTCGCTACATCTAATCTACATATTCTATCCGTTTCCAATGTGATTTTGACGCATTTCTATCATTTGGTAAACATTACATTACTATATAAAGTATAGCAACTTGACCCTTAGATGATGCATACAGTAGCCAAAATGATACAACTTAAGTGTCACAAGTGGTAATAAAATTAATGTAAATTATATACTTTGTCAAACTTGACACGTCGTCTCAAATGTGACGTGGATTTAATTGTACAGTCAGCGTCAAATACTTTGTAGCAACCAAAGTAGTCAAATAGTTCGGTACACCATATATTTAGTATGATGTACCGAACTATTTGACTACTTTGGTTGCTACAAAGTATTTGACGCTGACTGTACATAAGCCATTCCGGAAGCAAAGTGATTAATACCATATGCATCTAAGGGTAAACGGGCTCGAATCAATAACTAGTTCATTTTATTTTATACGGCAAAGAGAAAAGAGGTTGGGAACCTCTATTACAGATGTTTGAATGGCCGCCATCAATGTGTCACACGTTATCCTAGGGACGCGGCGCTAGTCCCGCCGATGGTCGCGCGACGAGGACAGATGCGAGCGGCTGCGCCGCGACTCGCGGTCGCGGCCGCGCTCGCGCTCGCGCGGCCGCTCCCCGGACCCGTCCCGTTTGCTTTTGCTGCGCGATCGACTCCTCCTGTAAACAATGTCGAAACTATTATTTCACCTCAGCACAACCTAAATTATACAAGAATAGGCTAGTTTTACAGAGTTAAGGAACATATTTAGTTAACCTTTCAAAACGTAGGTGCCTTCCTTCTTTTTGTAAGTGAATAAAATACAGTCCTCCTCGACGGACGGATGACGGCGACCCCAGTAATTATGGTTGTAGCCTATTGTGAGCTTTGATACGGCTGGTTGGGCCAAACTATATCATTGGTAACAGCAGTTTTGTATGTGTTCTGTCTGTACAAACAGACAGGTTTACCATAGGTCCCAGTCTAAAACCTATAATTTATGAGTGTGTAGGTAGGTAATAGGTATCAAGTACGCCATATGTTCTATATTGTAGGTACATGCTAGGGTTGCCAACCGTACTATATTGTACTATATTTTTAATATTTTACGCAAAAATACTATATTTTTGGGGTCCTTACAATAAAATTTTACTAAATAGCAACATTGCACAGCCAAGTACTATATTTTTATACAGTGTACTATATTTTTGTCGTTTTTTTCTAGAAAATACTATATCTCCCCCAAAAGTTGGCAACCCTAGTACATTCTGTCATCATACACATCTGACACGTCCTAACGGCCCTAGAAAGAAATGGAGCCGTGTCAGATATTGATGCTGATATTGCTGATGAGTGGTGAAAGCGGCAGTAATAAGTGAACAACACCTACTTGCGGTCGCGTTCCCTCTCGCCCCGAGCGGGCCGATCGCGCTCCTTCTCGCGGTCGCCGCGGTCGGCGCGGTCGCCGCGGTCTGCGCGGTCGCGCTCGCGCTCGCGGTCGCCGCGGTCCGCGCGCTCGCGCTTGTCGTCCTTGCCGCGCTCGCGGTCGGGGTCGCGCGTGCGCTCGCGCGGCGACTCGCGGTGGCGGCGCGCGCGGCGGTCGAGCTCGCGGCCGCCGACGTAGTGCCGCCGGCCGCCGCCGCGCTCGCCGCGCTCGCGCTCCGATGCGCCGCGCTCCTCGCGTCTCTTCTCTACGTTTTTCTGGAAAACAAAAACAGAACATCTATGAATCTATACCAATTTATAATATATAACTAGCTACCCGTGCAGACAGCTGATGTTAACTGAGCGTTTTTCAAAAAAAGGGTACATGAACTTTTTTTTCAGAATTCGACTATTTTTTGGGTTCTTCCTACTCAGAATCGTTGATACTATCGATCCTCATACAAGAAAAAAAGTATCCCAAATATTCCATTCCAAATCGTCACATTTTTTTAATGCAGTTTACACGCACTATAAGAAAAAATTTACAAAGTAAAATCTGGGACGTTTTTTTTATTGTATCTACGATTCTGAGTAAGAAAAACCCAAAAAAACCAATTCTGAAAAAAAAAGGTTCATGTACACTTTTTTGAAAAATGCTCAATTACACTATGAAAAAACTAAAATGGAAGTGAACTGTAGACTGGGCACGTGATGAGAGACCACAAAGAAAAATGGTCCAAAGATATTACGATATGGTAACCAAGAGATGGAAAAAGGAAAAAAAGGAGACAGAAGAAAAGATGGGAAGATGAACTCAAATATATAGCCGGAGCCATGTGAAGAGAAGCTCTGGATAGAGTCAGAAGGAGAACTCTGGGGGAGGCCTATGCCAAAGGCAGCCACATAATGTCTGAGGAAAACTGTAGCTGAGGCTATCAATATTCAGCTCGCCCGGGCGCCTCGCGTATTAGCGTAGAGAACCCAGGCTGCAGACAAAACGTAACCTATGTCCATCATGTGGCCTGTTTTACGAAGCCACAAGTTACAATAATAAATAATAGTCTAAACAGGTAAAACTGGTCAAATCGCCAGTCGTTAATTGTCGAACGCCTCAGTCCACTGGAGGTCCTTTTTACTGGTGAAAGAATTTTTGTAAATCGGATGAGTTGTTTTGGAGATTATCATACAAACAAACTTACAATAATTACAATCAAACAAACTTTTCCTCTTCAAAATCTTGGTATAGAAAAGGTAAGGTTTGTGTGTGTGGAATGGATGCTGGAGATAATCCCCGGAACAACTCGTATGATTTTGAAAATCTTCACCAATATTTAGAATTAACCTTCTGGGTGAATAAGAACTATGAAGGAATTGAATAAGAATACTGTGGGTAAGTACATCAAAGAGCCCTTACCCTAAGATCGGAAAGCTTTTCGCGAATAGTGATAAAACCGAGATGTAGTTTTCCTCCAAAATGATCGGCGAGCCGCCTGTCATTGTCGTGAATGCCGAGGTACGCAGAGCACACTTCGCACACGCGCAGCTTCTGTTGCTGGTACGACGACGCCGGCATAGAGTTACGATAATCCTGCTCGGCTACAGCTTTCTTTTTGCGCAATTCATCAATCTGAAATTTTAATTTGATGTTAGTACTGAGAAGATTGTGGAAAGAGCAGGATAACTTTTCATTATATCACACCTCTCCCATAAGCTTGACGCTTTCTTCCACCATACCCTCTTCTCCAAGAGCCTCAGCGCGCGCTAGTTTCTGACCGATCTGTTCAGCGAGTTCATGGACTGAATTCGCTTTCTCAGTGACTTCGGCGGAGAGCTCCTCCTGGGTTTCGGCAAGTCTTTGCTTGGCGGCAGACGTCCGGCGGTCACAGTCGGCTATAAATGCCTCTAAGTGCTCCGTTGCCTACATGCAAAACCATAATAAATTTACTAGTTTAATACATCTTTGAAGTAATCATAAAAAGTAGACATACTATATTTAACACATTGGGTCAAATGACAGCAATGTTACACATTTTATCCGCAGTTTAGTACTCACTCGTAATTTGAACCGCGTCCTTCTACTTCAACTCAGAAGAAGGTAGAATAATCTTTACATTTCTATAATTAGTATATAGACATGGATTTTTAGAAATTTCAATTTGTACCATTTAAATCGCCAAATATTTGCAATGTAAAATTTAAATAAAATGTAAATTATTTTTGTAATATTATACTCACGTCAATGTCGTAGAAATAATCTTTGGTCTTTGACGCTAACTCATAATCCGCCCGCAGCGCCAGATCATGTATTTTTGGACACTCACCTAAATCCATACGCTGCAAATCAAACAAGTCAAACCACATCAATTAATCAGTTTAATATTAAAATACATAAGGCACATTGAACATTTCAAAATTTGCCTTTAAACAAAATTTCACAAGATTCAGTATAAAAATTCAGGTTTAGACCCTAAAATATATCTTGTTCCAAATGTAACTAATTATCTGACGCGTTTACAACCTAAGTAACTAATTATAAATTCATATGATGCACAGCTAAGTTAAGATAGATAAACTAATATCAATCAGTCTACATTTGAAATAAGATGTCATGCCACATTTACATACTGAACGAGAATAAAGTGCAAAGTGAAAAGGAATGCGTTTTGGATTTTATAGGCAAAACCGCCTTCCCCTGAGGCTGACTATGCTACATTTTCTTACAAAAATGTAGCGGAATTTGGGACAACGGATGCTATTTTTTTCTAGATTATATAATCTTTTTTAATAAATTAATTTCCTTTATGTATCAGAAGTATACATATGGCATCCCTTCAACACTAGTTCTCGGCGAATATGTATAAGACTGAGGGGTATAGAATCAAAGTCAGCTAAATCCATTGATTGGGTATGGATTTAGCTAAGTTTGATCCTATTTAGTGTAATTCATAGATCACAAGATTGTCACGGAATAAAGAGAGCAAAGAATACCACAAACACCCACTGCCAATAAATATGCATAACTTGTACAAAACATTCAATACAGTAATGCAAAACTACTGGCAGTGAATGTCATAACAAAAGATTACATTGAAAACCCTTCCAGCACATTGTTTAAACCATTTCATAAGTTATTGTTGGAATAAAATACATACAATCTATCACCGTCAGCTCGCCAGGTTCACCCGCATATTGACATAAATATTAAGTACTTACAAATCATAGAGGAAACACCCAGCCATTACAACTTAGATCCTAACTAACATGATGACTAAACTGATAGAATCAGAATTTTCAAATTGTGTTTTATATTATAGATTACAGAATACTAATAGATCAAGAAAAAGACCATACTGAATTGATTACAATATAATCGTGACAGTTTGAAACCATTACAAAGATGAATATACAAAATAACATTTCCAAGGAGTGAGTATTAATAATTTGATTATGGGATCTAGCTGTCATTTTGACATAAAAATTAAATTACATTTATAATTATTTTTACATGCAATTGTATGTTTCCATTTTCTAGCCATGTATACAGCTCAGTACGTACCCAATGTAGTTAGAATGTATCACCAAATTGCTCTCACCCGGCTTAACATTTTGGTCCTAAAAATTTTACATGTACTCACCAAAGCAGCATATGAACCGATGATTTTTTAATCGATTTTATATTAAGCCCGGGAGACTTATTAAATTAAATCCTGCTTAGCAGTAAGTGTACAGTCAGCTAACTATAAATGTTTATACGTACAGCTTGGTACTTACAGAACAGCCTAACTCATACAATCTATCCCTCATCTGTTAAGTATTGTGATGAGCAATAAAGACTAGTGTTGGGCATTTTCTGAAAAGCATATTTCACCACAGTTAATGCCACTCCAATAGATGTTTCCAGAGACACTACAGTATCATGGCAAAAGATGAAACAAGGAAAAATGAAACTGGGCAGCATACACATTGGGACGATTAAAACCAATAATACATGATACAAGTTGTACAAAACATTAAAGATAAGTTCACATGTTGCATAAATAATCCCACTGCATATAAAAATAAAACACTGCAATCCCATATACACAGCTATAGCATTCTGAATTACTGAATTAGAAGTATGATAATAAGGTCAAAATATTTCAAAATGAAATAGGTAAATTATATGTGATCAACCTTTCATATGCTTTATTACCAAACTATCAAATTTTTTATTGGTAGTTGGTATGTGATTACTACACTGATTTGGCCATAATGTCAGAAATTCAGAATATTATAGCTCACCCACAGAACACGAAATATGAATTTCTAAACGCTTACCGTTGAAGATAGAATTTCATGTGGACAACATTGTAGTAAAAATGATTTGCACACGGAATCATCAAAGAACTTGACTCCATTTCTGTCAGCTTCGCCTAGAACCAATTCAAATTCATTTTAGTATGTCAGTTTAAAGCATTAGCACAAATAATACTTATTTACGATACAAGTGCAGAAAATAGGCAATTCGCAACGAGTGGTGATAAATTAAAACACGATAAATTAAAACACGACAAGGGAGTGTTTTAAATCGACACAAGTTGCGAATTACCTATTCGCACGTGTATCGTACAACGTTTTACAGTACATATGGCTCTTTAAAGTTTCAACATATGCACGGAAAGTGCTCATTTCCGCACTAGTGCGGGAAAGTAACACCATGTGTACTGTAAAAATATTAATACACCTCAACATAACTAACATATCTAAGATCCTCCTCAACAGACTACTTTTGATTTAAAAAAAACCCACTTTAATTGGTTCATCAATTTTGGATGTACGATGACACAGACAGACAGATACATATGATAGACTTATAACAATCCTTGTCTCCATTGGAAAAGATAAAATGAATATACAGTAGGACATCTTTAATCCAGCTCGCCAGTTGCATACCGAATGTTGAGCAGGTGACATGCGCTTTTGTTTTTGTTACTCATCCATTATTTTGTGTTTAATTTGCGTTGTTCGTGCATCTCGACAGTCATTTGTGTTTAAATCATGGCTTCCACATCAAAGAAAAGGAAACATGTTAATCCAAACGCTCCAAGAATCCGAACAGGGGTAAATTTCGGGGTTCAGGTTAAAGTCCTACTGTACTTAAAAATTTAGAGCATAATTGGTAGGCTTAGTATCCAAGGAGTTGCTTCATCATGTTAAATAATAATTTTCGAAGTCACATTCAATAGTAAGTAAGTCATTCTGGCTATGAACAAGCTTTTGTGTGTTGAACTTTTTGAGTTTCAAGTCACTTTCTCATGGAACAACAAATAACAAGCAAGATTTATTTGATGTTAATAGTTTACTGTATCAAGGTTCGTTATCACGTAACACGTTATTTTCACCACAATTATATACATGAGATAAACTGGTTCACAAAAATACTTTTTCTGGACGGAAATAATATGTGAGAAAAAAATTATTAGATTATTAACTATGTTCTATTAACGTAACAGCATTTTAATGTAAAATTATAAATAATGTAAGATACTTAACATAAAACATAGTTTTAGACTTTGACTTTTAGAGCCCGTGCAGACAGAAGGCATTCACCGAAGTTCCGCATTCCATTTAATCCCTCCTCAGGTTGAACGCCTTCTGTCTGTGGCGACACTAAATCATATTTTAACATGTAGCGATTCCATGGCTTCTAGAACCACAGTATGCTGACAGGGCCAGCTCGCGAAGCTAACGGGTGCTGCGGCTGAGGCAAAGCAGAAGTAGATGGTTACGTCGCACTATGAGGTGACTCTTAGCCACGCTCGTTATCAGCATTCCTTGCTAATAATAAAACGAGGCAACTTTATTAGTTACTTTTAAGGCTTTCTTTGCACCGTAGCCCGGTATAGTAACTGCAAACGCCCTAAGCGGCCTACAGAGGCAGCGCGGTTAGTGTGAGTATAGTACAACACCATGATAGATAAACTATTCAGCATAACATTGAAATTCAAGTCGTAAGATAAACTGATATGTAAACGACTGGAAACAATAAGAACGAATTTAATTACCATTGCGAGATGTGCCCATCAATTGATCCAACATCGCCCTCATTTGCTCGTGTGCAGACATACTGAATGCAAGTGTGATAAGTGCTATTCAGGAATATCGACTAGAATAAAATGTCTAGTAGGTTACGAGGCACCTATCTAGAAGAAATCTCGGTTTTATTTCAAGCTTTAAACCAATCAAATCGAATCTGAAATATTCACAGCAGTACAACCAAATGAATACTTAAACAAGATGGCGAAAGGCTACGTCACAGACGTCACAGAAAGACAGTAGTGGTGCGCGACTTTGAATGATACTAATTCGATTATTATATTCATTCGAATAAGTCGACTAATCTTCGAACCCTCGAAAGCTGAAATTTGGTATGTAAGCTAGTACACAAACAACAGAAAAATCTAAAAAATTGGAACTTTTACCCCCCAACCCCTTAAACTAGGAGATGAAATTTTGTATGAGACTTCCGCAAATTTTGATGCTAGAGGTCTGAAAAATGATATAGGGACTCCTTGTTATAAATAATAATATATATATTTCAGGATTTTTAGTAAATCACCCGTCATATCGTCGATGGAATTGGGCCTAGATTCATCCTATTTCATATGTTCACTTTATGGAACCAATATCTGACAGGTCTTCATAAGTCATTGTCTCCGCTTTCTCGTTTGCACGATGTATCTCGCTCTCTTGCTCGCTTCAGATTTAGTTTAGTGCAGCGAAAGTTTTTTTTTTTACAAGGTATTGACATTGATATTTACTGTTCATATTCATAATCTGCGCTATTCGTAAATAAATTGTATCTCCGTACTATACAAAATGTAATTTATGGTATTTACTAAGTTAAAAACAAAAACCACGAACCCTTAACCTCACTACCTACGTCCAGCACGGCTATCACAAGACGGCGCGCGAGCTCTCTCGATTTTTCTCGCATCTGTCTCTCTCTTATTAGACAACTTAGACAGACAGGTATAGTGCGAGAAAAATCGAGAGAGCTCGCGCGCCATCTTGTGATAGGCGTGCTGAGGTAAAAACTAACAGAGAGGGAGATACACGAAAGAAGTTCGATTTCGCGGTAGCCCCTTTGTTTTTGATGGTGGCACCACACTTGGCAGTATTTGCACAAATATTCGTGTTGCATCTTTTTCCTTCCTACGGCAAATGAAAGAGAGGCAACGATGCAACGCGAACACGCAACCCCAAGTGTGGTGCGACCATGTGATACAACTACCTACGTGGGGTTTACTACTTGTACTTGATTCGGATTTAAAACACAGAATAATTAATAGTACAATACAATCTTAAAACGTAACTGAGTAGTATTTAGCAAATATGATAATCTGTAGTTTATAGTCTGTAGGTATACGGATGTAGCTAAATAAATCGCCAGCTCACTCATATCTGTATTTCCAGTCTCTGTCTCTCAAACTTACCAAACGCCTCGCCTACATTAATAATTCACTACGATAAAATGTCGATGAATATAAACTTTAATATAGTTACAACACTATAAGTGTCGACTTGCTTTACTTTGACGTTTCGGCAGAATTGTTTACTTTTTTAACACTCACTGGTAAACTGAGGGCCTACCGCGAACGGCTTTCGAAGTTTTCCCTCTCTGTCGCACTTATGTACGAATTCGTAAGTATGACAGAGAGGGAAAACTTCGAATGCCTTTCGCGGTAGGCCCTCTGAGGGCCTACCGCGAAACGATATTCGTTTTAGTTCGTGTATCTCCGTCTCTGTCGCACTTGCTCGTTCGAGCGACCAAGAGGGAGATAGACGAACGAAAACGAATATCGTTTCGCGGTAGGCCCTCAGTAGATGGAGACAATTCGATAATTAATAGCCTCAAAATACCGTACTATGCATCTCATTCTAACTCACCTCAGCTGGCCTAAAGAAGTGACAGAGACAGCTATATGAAACATCGTCTTGCTTAATACTGCGAGTCTGATTAGTCTAGTCTGCAGTCTGTGGTCATCCACAATGTATGTCACTCATTGACATGACGAGAATGAAACGTGTTTGTGTTTGGTTTCATGACTGACGCATAAATAAACAAACACGTAAAGTAAAGAAATTTTAATATAAAAATAACTGCAATTAATTATGCGTCTTACCAATTAATTATTAACATAATATAAATGAGATTAGACAGAAAATATGCTCTCAAGAACTATAAGGATCTTGCTTCCTGCACTAGTAGAGAACCTGACAGACACGATATACCTTAAAGGTTACTACGATAGTGATAATGTAGTTTATTTCGTTGAATATTCGTTTACTGAGTGGGAACAAAGTGGAGAACAGGAAAATATTATGTATGGTGTATGGAACACCGCTAAAGAAGAAAATTTTGGAGGTATCTTTAAAAACTTTATCCAATTCGGCTATCAATGTCGTACATTTCAAATAAAAAGCATTATTATAAACGGTCGCCCAATGGATTCTACAAATAACTGTATAATTATGCTATACGAATATAATAAGATCAAAGATACAGAAATTGAATTCAAGTCAAATGATGAGATAATGCAGCTACAACGTTTGGTTCAAAAACATTCCAAACCAGGAGTTTCTGAGGAATCATATGGACCATATTTTATAGCTCCATTCTGGCTATTATACTCCATGGTTGGCCAACATGTATTCAATTATTTTAACTTGGCTTATTGGTTTGTGAAAAGTGTATGGAGAGAAAAGAAAGTAAGTGCAATGTGTATAGCCGGGTCCACACCAGGCATACGCCTCGCCCAAGCGTGAGCGCTCAGTGTCAATGTGCCTCTGCGAGCCACACTGTTCGGCAAACAAAACGGTGAATGGTCCTCATGCTCGCCCAAGGCATGCATGCAGTGTGGACCTGGCTTATAAATATGATGATACAATGTTATATTTATATTTAACATATTTTACTACAATTCTTCATTGTTCTAGATATCTATAAAACAAGGAAATCTCATATTAGCTGTTGTAGTTGACATACTTCTAGGGTATCTTGTCCTACAGTATGTAATGATAAATGAAAAAGATCTAAGTGACATGTTAATGGGTGTTCTCGAGGTGTGTATAAAAATATTCTATATTACAAGCTAGGCATTATGTTATGACTTATTTCCTAGTGATTCCAATAATCACCAACTCCAAAATGGTAGGTTTTCAATTCAACAGTATTATTTATTTTCTTCATTTTTAAACATCAGTCCCTATTATTTAGTACCACAGAAGGTTAGTGCCATGAGGAGACGGTGGTTTAAGAAAATAGCACCTTAACTATCACCATTCAATCAGAATTGTAGTTGCTTTCCAATAATGCATTAAACATACTAGTTGCTAGAGTTTGTTATTAGTAAAATTTGTGCAAGTATCAGAACAATTTTTGCAGTTGTGAGGATTACAATTGCCTCACATTTGCAAAAACTGATATTACTAAAACTAAAACATGAATAATTATTTCAGAATATAGTAAATTCTTTGTACACCTTATTAAAATGGTTGATGGGTGCCCCTGCAGGCTTGAAATTAAACAATGCATTCAATAAAATGCTTGGAAAGTATTTCTCCTACCATATACAGCTTTGGTGGCTATTTCTAGGTGAGTAGACTAATGGATTACGTGGTTTCAAGGTAAAAAATAACTTTTCTCAAACATGCAATGAAATGTCGTCATTACGTTCGTTATAACCGGCTTCAAAGTATCACATTTCATACAAAATTGAAGGCCAAGGCCGAGCACTATTTTTTTTTTAATTTTAATGTTAACATGGTGTGAACACATGAACGGGAACAGCTGAATTATATTTTTTGGAGTGTGTATTTTTTTTATTTCATTGCATAATATGCAATGAAATAATAATAACATTATTATGTTTGAGAAAAAGAAGAAGTTCCCGGCGCGGCGTCTCTGCAATAATGTACTATTTCTCAAACATGCTTGGAAAGCGTCGCATTTTGTTTGAAAAAAAGAACACGCGCTAAAATCTCTTCCCTGCCTAGTAGGTATAAAGCCTGCATTACACTGGCGCGGCCATAATCCATACATATCCCATTAGGCATCTCACAGACTGGGGCGGCCTGACCGCGGCGGTCAATAGTAAACTTGTCATTAGCTGTCAAATTTACTACGGACCGCCACTAATCCATACATATCCCATTAGGCATCTCACAGACTGGGGCGGCCTGACCGCGGCGGTCAATAGTAAACTTGTCATTAGCTGTCAAATTTACTACGGACCGCCACCGCAGGCCGCGCCAGTGTGATGTAGACTCGCTGCGTTAAACTTTTTAAAATCCTGATATACTAAGGTCTGCAACACTAGCGTAGCCTGCGGTGACGGTCAATAGTAAATCGCCGCGCGAGTCTGTGAGAGGCTTAAATCGAGACTACAAGGAAAAATCACATTTAGCCAAAGTAAACCACCCGCGATATTTTTTTTCGGCTGGGCAGCATTCTGGAAGCTACGGCACATCTTTTCGTCCAATATTCCGCAGTGTCTCAAGACAAGAGTCTTTGACCAGTGTGTGTTGCCAATGATGACGTATGGCACGGAAACATGGTCGCTTACTATGGGCCTCATAAGAAGGCTTATAGTCACCCAAAGGGCAATGGAGAGGGCTATGCTGGGAGTATCTCTGCGTGATCGCATCAGAAATGAGGCTATTCGCAGCAGAACCAAGGTAACCGATATATCCCTCCGAATCGCTAAACTTAGTGGCAGTGGGCGGGGCACATTGCACGTAGAACCGTTGGCCATTGGAGCGGAAAGGTTCTCAAGTGGGGACCACGTACCGGAAGGTGCAGCGTGGGTAGGCCCCCCACAAGGTGGACTGATGACCTGGTAAAGATTGCTGGAGTCCGCTGGATGCGGGTGGCGCAGGACCGGTCATTGTGGTATTCTTTGGGGTAGGCCTATGTCCAGCAGTGGACGTCTTTCGGCTGATATAATGATGATGATTTTTTTTTCGCTCTTCATTGTTTTTGGTCAGAAGAAAATGTAATTAAAAAGTTTAAAACCGATCGTAAATTCATTTATTTGAGATAATTGAAACATGAAATTGATTAACTGTGTTATAATTAGGTACTTGAAAAACCGCATTGAGTGTAAAAGATAGTGTGAAAGTGAATACCGCCTTTGAAAGAATGGTTTCAGCTAAATCAAAGTACAAGTATCACCGCGTGATTAGGTAATACCTTTGTATTATTTACTCACATGTTTGAGAAAAGCACTATATTTACCTTGTCGGAAACCGCGATTGCCTGACTGGTCTATTGGCAGGCCTCGGCAATAATGTGCCATACATTAGGGAAGAACAAAAAATAAGCTTTCTAATACTTACCTATTTTTTTCAGAGGTGACTGGTGAAAAATTGGTAGTAATTCTACAGTTATTCCACTGTATTGGATATGCTGGGATTACTTTTCAAGCTGCTATCATTTCAGACATGCTATGCATAGCAACATTTCACTCATACTGCATATATGTATATGCAGCACGGTACTATAACCACACCTAATTTGACCATGTCCACATGGCTGGACATACTTGTTGACAGACTTTTTTTTCCTTACCCTGAATCATTAGCACTATTCAATGTCGGCGAGGCTTGAACTATGAATCTTCTATAGTTATTTTCATATCTGTGTTGTGTGTCAAGCCATTTGTTATTAAATTTGCAATTAAACAATAATACTTCCTTACATCCTTATGCAGAAGGTTGAAATTCAAATGTAACCTAAACAATATAAAGTCTACCACAGACGAACGCGAAGCTGGCAGGGTGTGAGCTGGGCGCGTCGCCGACGTTCGAATGTATTTCTTATGTCGTTACATTAGAGCACGCCGATGTGGCACCGCACTCAGGCGCTCAAGCCCCGCGGGCATCGCGCCCGTGTGGCGAACCCTTAATGAGGTAGCATTAACCTACCGCATAAGGTTGAAATTTAAATTTCACCATTATACCTACTAAATATTTCCACAGGCTATTCAACATACAAGTATCTGGACTCATTGCACTGTTGAGATTGTTCGTCGGTCGCAAATACAATCCTCTTCGAGCAGGCATTGATTCTTGTGAATACACTAATCAAGAGCTGTTTGTAGGCACTGTAGCATTCACCATATTATTGCTTCTAATGCCAACAACTGCCATGTATTATGCTGTGTTCATACTGGTATGTATCTTGCATACTATAATTCTGCCATATGAATATGATAATTGAATACAGCTGTAAGCGAAAATTTATTTTATTTTTCCAGTTTCGACTGATGTCATTGGTGGCACAACACATCCTTGCCAAATTAATTTACGTGATTCAAACCCTGCCATTTTACGTAATTGAATTGTGGCTTACTAATTCATCCAAAGTGGCAGGTATGTGCACTCATATATTTTTTGGTAATTACTATTATAAAAAAGTCCAAATTGTATTAGTTATATAAAAATATTTTTACAGGTAATGTCCTGTTGGAGGTAATTAGCAATAAGGATGCTTCGCCTGTGATTCTGAAGGTTAAATTATTTAAAAAATCTTTACACGATTTAGTGAAAAACTTCAAACCTCCAGTTGAAGTCCCACAGCAAATAGAATGGTCAAATTTGTTCTCCAATATGTTGATGGGAAATCAAATTATATGATGATATTGATAATGAAAGAAGGAAGAATAAATATCAATAAAAACAACAATTGTATTTTGACTTATTTTTAATATTGTTCAATATTAAATTGCGCACAAAATAACTGTTTCACCCCATCACATGGAATAAATGCTTGAAAACTTACAAAACATCAGAACTGAACTAGAGTCTATTATAGTTGTAATAACTATGCGTCATCTCACTTCACGCCACTCAATCTACATTTGCAATGATCTGTTACAGATAACTGCGGTTAATTCAGTATTGGCTAACGGCTCAATTAACACTTGTGACAAAAAGGCGTGGCAGTAAAACGGCGTGGAGACTAACTAATTTCATTTACAATTAATTTATGCCAGGTTATGTAACATTCAAATTACCACAGGAGTTTAAAAAACTATTAGTATCTATTACAGCTAAACAGAGAGGCTATATCTCTTGTCATATAAATGAAATAATCCATAATGACATAGTAGAATAAGGCAAGACTATGTGTAACAAGAGTATAAGTATGCATTATTTTATGCATCATTTTATATAAACTTGATTTTAATTTAGTTAATAGTGTGAGCACAAATTACAATACTTACAGTAATTATATCTATTACAAATTATTTTATTGCTACAATGGGAACTGAGGAAAAATTTCATGTTAGAAAGGCTATAGGGCTAACAGGACGATAACGACAGACATACCATGCTTACATAATGAAGGGTAGGGTCAAAATGGGTTTTAACGATGAAGGTGACCAATAATTATTACAAAATATATATAACGAATAAAATACGATATCATTTTTAGATGGCAATGGTTAATCACGCTGTTAAATAAAATAAAATATGACTTATTCACATATTGAATGCCCAATTGTTATTTTGGATCTATCAGGTAAAGAATTGTGAGTAGAATACGAATACATTTGTGAGGCGCTGTATGTGATATTGGATACATACATCAATTCTTTACATGCGAGATTCAATTTTATGTTAAATAAGTCAAACACGTACATAAGTATCGACTGCAATATATTGTCAGTAATATTGTGTTAATTGTTCTGTAAACACCAATATTTATTTTACTGTTTTTAGTTTTATCTGCACCTAACTTTTTCTTTAGTTCCATTTAATAACGAAAACAAGCAAAGATATCAAAATCAGTCCGGTAAGTATATTATAAGATGCAAGACATATCTTTGTAAATATAAGAAATTAATTCAATTTATTTCATAAAACTTTCTAATTTTAACAATATCATATGACCCTTAATTATTTACATAAAGTATCACTCCAAAATATTTTTATCCACCCCATTCCATCAGCGATATACACAAACGTATGTACACAGCATAGTTATCCACCGAGATTTTATTCAGGGGTGCTAATATAGTTCATTTTCATTTTGTCATTAATAAGAAATACATACATACATATCCAATGACATTAACAGTTTTGATTTAATTAGGGCAATACAATTTATATATTTTATATAAATATCGTTCAGATCTTAGACGGACGGCACACTTTTCTGTCCTTAAACGATGACCCTTATTTTTCACTACATCGTAGAAAAGCACTTAAACTCAAAAAATATTAACCGTTAATAAAGGTATCTACAAATCTCTTAGTAAGCCTCTTGTGTGCCGTAATTTACGTGTTTGGTCGCCGGTGGGTAGGCCAAGGCTAGATTATTAGTACTATGATTACCAATCCTTAAAATATCTTCATTTATCATCACAGTTTAGCAAATTATATAGGAAATGTAATGTTAGTTTTAGTACACAAGTTAATTACCCAACGATTATATTGAAATACAAAGCAGATTTAGCTTCTTCGATATTATTTTTCTTAACAATGATTAACTAGGTCATTTTTATGAAAAAATATATTCAAATGATATTTTTACTTGTGTACCAATATCACACTAGGTGCTAAGGCTGCAACTAAGTAATGCAGTGCAGTGGCGAGGGGAGGCCGACGACGGGCAGCTTATTAGTTCTTGAGTACACACCTGTAGTCCTTATTCACGTCTGAGCTTGAATTTGGTGAATGCTCTTTAGGTCTAACAGTACCACGACACGATGCTAACTTTGATTCCAAAGCCTACAATGAAGAAAAGTACAACATATGAATGATACTAGTATTAGTAGGTGATGGGAAATGTGCGGTTAGACCCTTCACCATGACTAACTATGCACCACACACAAACGATCACTGGGGGAATATAGTACTCAATACGTAAACATACATTAGGTATATACATAATACGTTACGTATAAAACATGCATTTCTAAAATATCAATATATGTACAAGTGATAAACAGTTTAAAATAATCGTACAATGTTATACATTATGTATAAAACATGAAATAAATGAATTTAATTAATTTACAAAACTATAGAGCAAATTGCTAAAAACTGTGGAATATTAAAGAAAAAAAAAACTAATAAAAATGTTTGTGCTATTATACAATTCACTACTAATGTTCTGTGTTATCGTGCTATTGTTTGCTTTGGTTTCCCTCTCGGTTGTCCATTTCGAATTGAGCCAAAACTTAACAGATTTTCAAGACCTTCCCTAGATCTCACAGCAAAAGATCGTCTCAATTTGCCATTCTCGCCCACGCCGGGCCTAGCGAATGCTTCCTCAGAGGATCTGTGTTTTAATTGATGTTTATGTGTTATCGGATCAGGCCCAGATGTTTGACGTATTAACACTTTTGGGTTTCTATATTCAATAGAAGCTTCTATGCTGCTGTCCATAGTATCACAGGTATGAGAATTCTCGGTTGGCTTGGCAGCTGGCTCACTCTGAGCCGCGGGTTGTACATCACACGAGCATTTGATCTTACCACACTCACGGCAAAGAAACCTTTCAAGCTGTAAGCAATAAATATCATGCACACTACATACAGTTTAAGCACAACTAAATTAACATGCGAATGCAAGTACTATCTGATATGTGCACATACATTTCTACTTTGTGCTCTGTGAACCCAACTATTGACACTAACTATGGGTTATTATCTACAGTAAGGGAAATGTATTCACGTACATTTTTATGCCTTATTGTCATAGCGACAAGAGCGAAAAAGGTACGTGAATACATTTCCCTCACTGTACATAGTAAGCTGCGTACGAATTTGAGCGGCTCAGCCTGAGGCATGCTCGCCCCGCGCGGCGAGCTGCTCGCGCGCCAAATAGTTCCACATAAACATGCGCGGGTGAGGCAGCCTACTCGCGGCGAGCCGACATTCAAAATGGCGTCGACACGATGACAGCTGATTGATTTCGGGACCCACAACACCTTTTGCTTTTCATGTATTTGTATCAATAATTGTTCCAAATTTACTAACAAACTATTACACACGCACAGCTCAGCCACTTGCTCAAATTGGTACGCGTTTTGCGCGCAAACATGTTCGATCTTGTCGCTCTGTCCGCGGCACGCTCAGATACACGTCCAAGTTACGCGAGGCACACACACTGAGGCGCCTTTGAGCACGGTCAAAAGACCGCCATTGGCCGGCTCGCCGCGCGCTGCTCGCGGGTACGAATATGAGCAAAATAGGCGAGCCGTGCGTGCCTCAACCCGAGGCTGCTCTAATTCGTACGCACCTGTACAGTGAGGGAACACGGGCTCGACCGTAAAAAGATAAATTTTAACAAAACGATGCGACTTCAAATACAATAATGCTGTTTAACTAAACCTTTGATAAGAACTGGATTAACAGCACTAGCGAAACTGTGGCAACATTCGTGTGCAATGAACTGTCAAGTTAGTTAGCCTAATTATGAATCCGAGTATAGTTGATAATCAGACATAATCGTAACTGATTGATTGCATTAAATTATTATACAATTTATGTATCAACAACATATAAACAAGCATAGTGGAAATGGAAATTCTTTAAAATCTTTATACTGTGGAGTTTATCATTAATATGTCTAAGCTAAGATAAATTTATCGGAAATTAATAAAAAAACAATATTTATTTGGTTATGAATGTCGAGATTAAAGACTATGGCAGTTACATGTAAAAAAAAAAAACCAAGCAATTGGAGTCAATAAAAAAATAAAATAAAAATAAGATTACATTAAAATAGTACTTTATTATATATGTAGATAGATAAATATAATAAACATCATATATACACACAATTACAAAAATATCATGTAACAATAATGTAGTAAAGAAAAAGTACTATACATGTACCATAAATAAATAAAATATTTACTAGTCTTGACTCTAATAAGGTGAAAATGACAATATAGATTACTAATTTTGCGAAAA
This sequence comes from Epinotia nisella, assembly GCA_932294315.1. NCBI lineage: Eukaryota > Metazoa > Arthropoda > Insecta > Lepidoptera > Tortricidae > Epinotia > Epinotia nisella. The sequence continues at coordinate 10,934,353 of OW028682.1, read as the reverse complement.
TAAGTGCCAAACTAGTTTCAAATTGTTCTAATTATATATTCAAAGCTAGCTAGTGCCACAACAATAACTAGGAGAGCTTTAACTAAAGTTTGAATTATTTCGTCTTTACTTACCCCAACTTTACGGAGCAGATCGCCCACAATGTTGATAGCTGATACTCTGGCTGATGGTGTCATAGCATTACCATTGATTTCTCCTGTTGAAAAAATAAGTGTGCTCAGTAAAATAAAAACTGTAGCTAAACTGTTACTGCAAACTTTGACACTGTTTAGCAGTACGCAGGCTCCATTAGAATGCAAATAGCATATGTAAGTTAGGTAATATTACAATGAGGGTGGAGGCCACAAGCTAGACATACCCCTAGCCAGAGATTTCATAGTGCTATGCTCATAGGCTATACCATAGGTTTTTGCTCTGTAGAGTAAATTGCCTATGAGCAAAGCATCTAGCAGGTTTCTGGCACTTAAACTATAAATTAATCATGCAAACAATGTTATGAAGTATCTTACGTTTTAGTGGTGAAGGTATAACAGTTTGTGTTTCTGTCTCAACCACTCTAGAAGAGTTGGTGTGTCCATTGACCATAGCATTTTCATTTGTGCTGTCATCTTCTTTTCTGTGCACTGGGATTTTTTCAACTACCTTCAGTTCCTGCTTCAGATCTGGAAATCAAATATATATATATTTATGGCTTTTACTCCTTGCTTATTTTAGCAAGGTGGATTTGATAAATGTATGGATGAATTCTATTATACTAGAATACTAATATATAACTGAAATTACAAATAATGTAAGAGAGGGTTACTGATAGATCAAAATAATGCAATATTTAGTTTGGCAATAACCCCAAGTGTCACCTCACGCCACAAAGCTACTGGAATGGGCTTCTTAGAATCAAAAGTAAATAGGTTAATTGAATGTAGTTATGCAGCAAGTGAGCATAATATTTGTTCATATATCTTGTTTAATTTCATGGCTATTTGCATATTTAACATAATGGTTTTGGTCACTTTCTGCAAAACTAAGGTAAACTATTTAAACAAACCTCTAGCTTCATCTGTTGCTCTCTGCAATCTCACTTTCAGAGTTTCTATTTCATCTACTTCACTTTCTAAAACTGCATTTCTTTCATATGCTTGGTTTAACAATGCTTCTATGCAAGATACTGATTCTGAAATAACCCTGGAATAATGAAAAACAAAATAGTGTTAATGCTGAAACATTGATGAATTTTATTACAACAACATCAATCACCTATAAAGTAGTTTTTATATAACAAAGTAATGCTAAAAGTTTATCATACCTTTGACCTCTCTCCAAATCATCATTTTTCTGCTCTAACTCTCTGATATATTCAGCTTTTTTGTCCTGTTCTATTTTGAGTGACTGAACTTCATTTTCCAATGCATTTGTTTCATGTTGACTTCTATCTAATTTATTCTGAAATTCCAAAGGATAATGCTACTCAAAAAGATACATCATATAAAAATATATAAAAAGTACAATATACTAGGACTAGTTAAACACAGATTCGTATTCTCTCGTTTGCATTGTTTTGTAGATTGGATCACAGTCAAACCATAATGAACAAGGTAAACAAACATGATACAGTATATTGGCCAAACAAGTGCCACTTTATGGATCATTATAACACAATTTGACCTACCTTAACTGATTCTATTTCATTCTTTAGCCGCTGATTCTGATGTTCCAGATCTCTGTTCTGTTTCTCAACTTGTAAGAGTGAGGCTTCAAGTTCCTTTTCCAACTGTGCTGAATTTTCTGTGTACTCGTCCAACTCTTGTTGCATATCATTTGCCCTTGGAATAAAACAAAATTAAGACAATGAGGAAATCCTATACGCTTATATTGTATGGCGGTTTTTGTTCCAGTTCAAAAACTCGTGTTTTTAAATTAACATTAAATTACGGAAGGTAAAGTCCCATACGATTCGTAACAAATCATGTTATTGCATTAAGTTTATTCTAAGTAATTCATGATTCACAAACAGAGAAGAAAAGAAAAAGTTATTGATGATCAGTTATCATGATCATACAAACACTTACTTTTGCTCATAATGTTTTGCTTGTTTCTTCCAGTATTCCACAGTATCCGATTCCGATTGTCTTGGAGATTCCATGTTTTCTACGTTTCGAAAAAATATTCAAGGATAAACCTTAATCATAACGAAACTATGTTATGGGATTTACACAATCCATACAAGGCAAATATTAATGAATATGTATACAGCTTTAAACTGGGGACCTAAATTAAATATCAAATTCTATTTATGACTGTTGAAAGCCGTTAAAACGCAAAATATGACACAGTTTTTGCTCATCCAAAAACAAGTAAAATGCCAGTTGCAACAAGATGGCGTTGGGTTAACTGTTGTTGCCAGCTTGAAAAACACCACAAACACATGCGTTCATAAATAAGGATGTGCAAATTGCGGAAAGTTTCCAAAAAGACGGAAAGTTCCCGGAAATTTTGGTAGGCTAAGTTTAAGTTAGTTTTAATTTTAAATCTAGTTTTAATTGTATATTGAATGTATTTGATGTATATTTTTATGTGTTTTAACAATAAATCTCCATGTTCTCATTAATTAGCGTAAATCAGACCGTAATGTAGGAGTTGACTGACGTGACGTGTACTTGTCATTGTCAATCTCCTGTTATCAAAATAATGGAGTATTGCTCTATTTAAATATGAAATAAAATAGGTTGCAAAACAATATATGAAGAAGTAAATGTATACACGAATCTGTGAATGTTTATTATGATTTTCCAGTTCGATCTTATGACCTTTTACTTTGAACAATTGCGTTATTTTGACAAGGAACAATTGCAATGCAAATTCCCTGCTTTTCAACTTTAAGTTCTTACTCATTGTTTTTGAATGACGTGTAAATGTTTCCGACGGTGGACACTGAAGAAAATATAGTCCAAGTTGCATCGGAAAGTAACACATCTAGTCCATCCAAACATGCCCAAAGTCCATCAGAAAGTTCTGAAGGTGCTAAACAGCAAAATAATAAAGAATCAGTTACAATGTTGATTAAGGAAATGGTATTTTTCATCGCTTTAGCGTTAACGACATATGGTGCTCTTCATAATACGTAAGTCTCTTTATTTTTTTCTTTATACTTTTGTGCTATGTAATGAACTATATGTAATACTTGCAGGCCTTCTAAGATTTCCAAGCATCCTAAAGCTATAAAGTTCTTCAATTCGGACTCCCTAGTGACAGACTGGCACAAGGGACAGCTAAGTAATGCCCATGCCACAATAAACCATGTTGATGTATCCTTTGTGATGTACTATGCCCCTTGGGATGCAGAGTCCCAGTATGTTCGAGGACAATTTGAAGAGGCTGCTATGGTATTAAATGATCGGGTAAATATTTTATTTGACTGTTAGTTTTTTGATTATCATTGTGTATTGTAAGATTGAGATATTTTATAAATGTATTTGAACAAACTTTGAAAAAAGAAAAGATTACTTATTAAAAACAGTATTGTTTTTTTTATTAACAACATTAACACTGATTGTAAATTGCAGGTACATTTCTCAGCCATTAATTGTTGGAATCCGGGTAGTGAATGTAGACTGCAACACAACAAAATTCCATCATGGCCAATTCTAATTGCATACACTGGTACTTCAAGGGGTGTTCTTTACAAAGGTGTGTTTATTTATTTACTTTTATAACAATAATTTTCTACATTTTAACTAGAGTCATGTACTGTGGGTACTACTTTAGGAAAAAATGGGGCTATTTTGATCATTTAGAATGACATATAAAAACCATATGACAATTGACATATTTGAAATGAATATGTTCTCGGATAGTAAGTGTCAGTGAATGTGATAGACCAAACAAAACAAATGATGACTTGAATGCTATAGCATTCGTGCCTGTGAAGGTGTTAAGTGGATTGAATTGAGAACACAGCAAGATAGTATACTAATAATTATATTCACTGCTACAGGTCAACCATGAATAAAAACAATAATTTTGAAGAATACCCGGTGTGATAAATGTCTTCTCTTGAACCAAGACCCCATTCCACCATAATAACTTTATATGTCAACTATTGAGCACTATAAGGTTTCGAGCATAGGGATCTTTGGCTTATATATCTATACTTATAAGTTTTTTGAATTATATTGGAAACTATAGGTCTGTATAGTATTAAGATAGCCTGTACAAATATCTTTGTATGACTGTTTGTTTCATAATAAATAAATAAATAAATAAATAAATAACAAAAGCAAAGTCCATCATTACATAAATTTTCAGATATTTGTTAAATTATTAATCTAATATACCTACTATAAAAATAATCTATTATAAATAGGCTCAGGACAAGTGGTGACATATTTCACACAGAGGGAAGTAATCCATAGTAATAGAGTCGCCTAGGTATTTTTATTTATTTATTCAGCTTACTTAAACTAAACATTATTTGCATAATATAGGTAAGTAAATGTAAACATATTAGGCAGGTTTAAGTATTTTTAATTTCATCTTAGAATAACGTTTTAGGCAATTAATCATATGTTGTTTTACAATACAAGTATAGGTATTACATTATGACTAAACAAATAACGATTAAATGAATTATTTCTCTTAAATGTCTTATAATTCTCTTGTGAGTAGGTAAATATTAAGTTTGTGAAATGTCAATGTACATGTATTAAAATTTTTCGTTAAATTATCTTCCCACAAAAATTTCAAGCTTTTGTCAACCACAAATGCCATTGTGTTCGCATATACTTCATTTACGACTTTGTACGCTAACAAATATGGCCTTTGGCCACATTATCAAGTATTTCGCTTACTGCGAGCCATAAATTGCAATAAAAAGAAAATTGTTAATATAATTTGGATGACTAAATATAATATTTACGACATGACATTTGAGAGCGTACTGTCCTCACTCCACTAAAAATATATATTAAATAAATCATTTATTAATTCAATCGTAAAAAGGTAGTAAAGAACAACAACTCCATTACTGTGTGAAATTTGCCACCACTTGTCCCGACGCTAATTATAAACGTCAATTTCAGGTCCAAAAAATTCTCACAGCATGGTTAGGTTCCTGGAATTAATAATGAAACCATTAGAAAGGATCTCAACAACAGAGGACCTTGTTCAGCTGTTGTCTATCTGTGATGTAAGTAGCTTCAAAACAAAGTCCATTTTTAGAGTTCCGTAGCCAAAATAGCAAAAACGGAACCCTTATAGTTTCGTCATGTCTGTCCGTATGTCGCAGGCATTTTACTCGAAAACTATAAGGCGTATTTGAATTAAATTTTGAGGATATGTGTATTTTGTTAGCCGCTACATAGTTCTGTAATAAAATGACTAAAAAAAATATTTTTTACAACTACAAGTCTAAAAAAATTAAAGGCCTTTCAAAATAAATATAATGTTTCTCATTTTTTTTGATTAAGTAAGATAACCGCCCCGAAAGTCACAAAAATTGTGTCCCGTCGCCCCCCTCAAATTTTTGAACGGTGTATCTAAAAAATATGAAAAAAATCATGGACATATTGGGCTTATTAAATTCTTTCACCGAAAATTATTTTGAACAAGATCGGTTCAAAGGTTTTCGAGATATTGCTAAAAAACTGCCTTTCCTATACAAAAAGACGTAAGTGCCGTAAGATTTCTGTGACGATACCTTTTTAATAGGCACGGAATCCTTCGTTGTGCGTGGTCCGACATGCACTTGGCCGGTTTTTATTTGTTAACTCACTGTGCATAAAAATGTAGATATGTATTATTTAAAGATATTAGAAATTCCTTTATTTTAAATTTGAGTTGACCAAGTTACATCGTAGTAATCCGGCCAAAAAGCGACTCTACCATCCAAGTTATTAGATTCGAATTCCAATGACAGTTTTATAAAATATTTGTCACTTTAAATGATGTCAACCATATATGTATAGTACTTCATTTTACATCCATACTTAATATTATAAATGCGAAAGTGTGTCTGTCTGTCTGTCGCCTCTGCGCGCCTAAACCGCTGAACCGATGTAGATGAAATTTGATGTAGAGATAGTTTTAGTCCCGGGGAAGGACATCGTATAGTTTTTATTCCGGAAATCATGGGGGGTTAAAATTTCTATGGAACCCATTTAGATGAAAGGGCATTGGGCAACATCGTATGAAAAAAATTGACCCTTTTTTTGCAGCTGCCAAGGATGTTTTTTTTTTATAATCGTTTAGAGGACTTCTTAATACGAATTTATATATAAAATGATCTGCGTTTAAGCATATCAGAGCCGAGATATTTAAGTTTTAAGTTTTGTTTAGAACTTCTCAATATGACCTGTGGAAATTACAAATATCAAAACATATTGCAAATATAAAAAAAAAATTGTTTTCAATAGACTAGTGGCTGCTCACCTAAAAAAAAGGCAATATTTTTACCCAATGCCCTTTGGCATAGAGATAGTTTGAGTCCCGGGGAAGGACATGATAGTTTTTATCCGGGAAATAATTTCCTAAGGGGGTAAAAGTTTGCATGGAGCTACGATATAAACGAGTTCCACGCGGACGGAGTCGCGGGCAGAAGCTAGTATGATGTAAATAAACCATCTCTGAGAATAAAGCTACACATAAGTGGGTGTGCTGGGAAGCTACGGTAGCCTAGTGGTTCAGGCATGCGGCTGTCAAGCGGCTGTCGTGGGTTCGAATCCCGGCTCGTACCAATGAGTTTTTCGGAACTTATGTACGAAATATTTACCGTTAGCTTTTCGGTGAAGGAAAACATCGTGAGGAAACCGGTCTAATCATTTCACGCAAATTAGGTCGATTTGCGGAAAATGCCCAGTAAAACTAACTAACTAAGTGGGAACTGCATTTAAGTCAGTCTAGTACTTTCCGAGAGTATTGTAAATAGACAGACAGATAGATGGACATACATACTGTATGGATTAAACCTAATAATTTGTCTGTATTTTTACCTGTACTGCGTAATATTAGCTACAGACTTTGCAGACTTCAATCTGTAGAGATAACCTAAATAATTTGTTTTGTATATTTTTAGGCTGTAAGTGTAGGATACACGCCGATAACAGACACTTCGCGCCACTACAATACTTGGTACCATGTGGCCGTCAAAATACGAGAGTTTGATTTCATTGGTGAAATCTGCTTTGGGGTAGTCACGTCTGAAGACCTCGCAATTGACCTCGGAGTAAACAGTGTGCCGAGTGCTAGGTTGATGTTATGGAATGATACAAAGGTATGAAATAGAATATTTGTTATTTAATAAGGTTTTAGTCTCAGACCAAGAAAAAAGATAGTCCATTACGAACAACCTAGTGAAGCCGGTTTTCAACCAAGCCATATAAACAAAATTGCACAAAACTCTTCAGCACGTGTCGCAATGCTGTCAAGATCACCTATTTCGAGTTTTGTGCAATTCAATTTGTTTATGTGTGTGTGAGCGTGTGCTAAATTTATTTGGCTTGGTTGAAAACTGGCTTCACAAGGTTGTTCGTCATGCTCCGTCTATATTTTTTTCTTGGTCTGAGGTTTTAGTATAGAGTAAATGAGCAGTTTGTTGTCAACGGAGAGAACAGAGTTTCTTCCCAGAAGCCAATGTAGGTTCCTGGGCAATGTAGGTGAGAACTTATCTTGTCTCTTTTCTTCTTTATATGGAGTTTCCAAGTAATCCTTCGATCCAGGTGAAACCCAAGGTATTTTACCTATTTGGACTTGCAGTATCCCGCTCTGGAGCACAGCCAGCAAATCAAACATTAAAGACTGTACACGATAAAATCCGGGCACACCTGTTCTAGTATATTTTCCGACCAACTGCTTATTAAGAAACAACATTTTTTTAAAGTAATCCATAGATGTGATACTATAATATAAAAGTACAATCATATTAAATTATTTGAGCATGTGTGAGGTTTTCCGTTATATATTCCAACATACTTATTATTTTTTGTCCAGCAAATTCTGATAGTCTTTGGTAGCTTTCTGCCTCTAAATTATTGATATATTGGGTTTTTGTAAGTGTTCGACGAACTATTCTATGCTTTATTAAATTGCCTTTTCACAATAACTATTTTTTTTAATTGACTTCTGTTTGGGGCAGTTAGGAGATATTTACTACATCAGTCCATTTTCGTTTTGGCTGATATAAATTTGTTAAATAATTGCCTTCCATACAAAAACTACTTTGAGTGCTTGAAGTGGACAGTCTTGCTGGCTACCCCAAGTAGAAACCAGTCAACTAATGTAACTTTTTGGTTAAATGATATTCTGAAAAGTGTAAAACACTTTATTATAATGTAAATACGATAGTGGTATTGTAGTAGAAAGTGAATGACCATTGTCAAATAATGTTGGACAAAAAATTAGAAGTATGTTGGAATATATAACGCAAAACTCATACATGCTCATATATTTTGATATGATGGTATTTTTATCTTATAGTATTATATCTAAGGGTTATTTAAAAAAAATGCTCTTTCTTAATAAGCAGTAGGTAGAAAAATATACTAGATCAGATGTGCCCGGATTTTATCGTCTTGTAAGCATATAAAGACTACACGATAAAATCCGGGCTCACCTGATCTAGTATATTCTGCCAACAAACTGTCCTGCAGTTTGGCAGAAGAAAATAATGTAAAGCAAGGGTTGTTTAATTGAATAAACTTTTTTTCATTTCATTTTCATTTCATTTTCATATTTTTCTACCTACTGCTTGTTGTTACAACGCATACAAAATGGTAGGTATTCTGCGCACCAAACCGATAGTCCAGGAAGTACCGATAGTCCAGGAAGAAATAGAAAGGGATAGAAAAAATATGCAGAGCGCCTGACTAAATATGCACCCTAATCCCCTGGCAACACAACTTCTACAGCTTGGTCTTACTCAGATGCGACTAAAGAGGAAGGAAGTTTTGTGAAAGGCCAGTAGAGGCACTGGCCACTACGCCTACAAGTCACTTGTTGTCAAGAAATCAGCTTATATCCGATTAACCCAGAAAAAAAGGTAGTTTAGAGATTCATATGGGCTGCACAATGTTTTCTGTTCCTGATGAAAATGTTGGGGACATGAGAGAATCAGGTAGCTATCCAGTACATAGATTGAAACTAGGTTAGGAGCACTGCAGATATATGAGATGATATGAGGAGTTTCCATTTAAAAGTCCCCTGCACTAAAATAATGTGCTTGAGTAATATAAGTATAAACAACACTTGCAGGAAAACAGTAAAGTTATCCTCATGATACTTTGAATAATGTTGAAAAGTCGTTTTTCCGTAGACATTATTTTAATGTTTATATTACACTAGCGGCCTGCGCAGTACAATTTTCCTATATTTTGTTATTTATTCATGTTTTTTAATGTTATCAAAAACGATTGAAATAATTTTATAGAATTGTAATGTATAATGTACAATTTATTTCAAATACATTTCGACCTAACTGGCTAAGAAAGAGGATTCAAATTGTAACAACTGTCTATGTCAATAATTGGAAATACGCAGTACACTATTCAAGTAGGTTTGCAGGTTTTGTGACGTCACATTTTCTATCCATAAAGCCACCTTGTTGGCAAGATAGCCAAGCGCCCTGACTTAGTTTCAAATACATAAAATACAGTTCTAGAATCAGGCGCCCATCGTATTAACCGTAAAGGCCAAGGACGGTAATAACCAACCCCGTGTGTGATTAATCATTCACACAAGGGGTTGGTGCGGACATTACCGTCATTGGCGCCACCTTGACGCCTGACGGATTAATCCGTCAGGCGTCAAGGTGTGCTGGCTTTTACCTACTAAAACCTCAAATCAATAAAGGATCGGCAACGCGTTTATGATTGTTCTGTTCAAATTTGAATTTGTCATAACTATAACAAAAGATAAACTTAATTCTACAGGAATATGTACTGGATGATAATGAGAACACTTGGAACGAGTCTTCACTGATCAGCTGGGTGCTTGAGCACTTCGCCCAGCCCGTGGCCAGGATCATTCCCATGTGGAGGAAGGCGTTCACCTTCGAGAGATATGTCGATGGCAGCCCTCTGTTGATACTCTTCACCCCGCTTAACCCGCTCTATGAACAGCTGCCGTCGTACGCATTGGTAAGTCTTTATAAATTAATGTTAGCTTATGTGTTGCTTGTGAAATCTGGGCTGTGTTTTGTGGAGATTTGAACACACTTTAGCCGTCCGACTTGTCACTACGGACTCTGACTGCGGTTTGGATGGCAGCGAGCAGCGGGGCGACGAGCATAGATTCATTTCAGCAGCAGCTCATACATTTGATCCAGTTCCATCTATGAATGTCCGCTCACGCCTCGCTGTCCAGACTAAGTCCTTACTGTGATGACACCGCCATCGCCACCTTTTTGGGGTCGTTAGCCGAGTGCTGTGACTGTCGTTAAAAGCAATGGGCGGCACTATACGTAACTTAATAACTTTTAGTCGAGTCTAAAATCGGACCGGAACGAATTTTACAATCTGTAAACGATATTCAATCATGTACACAGTATTTAAAGTCTACCCGCGCACATCAGCTTGACCGAGGGTGTCTTCGCGATCGTAGCCAAAAGTAAGCTGCGAGGCGCGATCGGCTCCGTTCGCATGTCGTCGTATCCGATCGGGTCCGTTCGCCTGTCTACCCTATAAGAATGGATCCTTTCGGCGGTCGTCGCGTGCGCTCGAAGCAGTGGCTGGGCGGCACCCACAGACCAATACAGACCAGCAGGATTAAGCCATATAATAACCGTATATTTCATATAGTTGTCTCTTTCACTCCTTATGTTCAACCAATTAGAACACGTCAACACGGTAGTAATGAAACTATTTGACTAGGTGCAGAAACGGATACGTTCGTAAACGACGGTCACTGCGTCCGTTCATATCCTTTTCGATTCCATGCGATGAGAGCCGTTTGGTGAAAAGCGATCGGCTGTCGCCGCACCCGTTCGTATTTCTTTCGATTCGATGCGATGCAAGCCGTTTGGTGGAAAGCGATCGGCTGTCGCCGCATCCGTTCGTATCCTTTTCGATCCGATGCGATGCAAGCCGTTTGGTGGAAATCGATCGGCTGTCGCCGCATCCGTTCGTATCCTTTTAGATCCGATGCGATGCAAGCCGTTTGGTGGAAAGCGATCGGCTGTCGCCGCATCCGTTCGTATCCTTTTCGATCCCATGCGATGAGAGCCGTTTGGTGAAAAGCGATCGGCTGTCGCCGCACCCGTTCGTATTTCTTTCGATTCGATGCGATGCAAGCCGTTTGGTGGAAAGCGATCGGCTGTCGCCGCATCCGTTCGTATCCTTTTCGATCCGATGCGATGCAAGCCGTTTGGTGGAAAGCGATCGGCTGTCGCCGCATCCGTTCGTATCCTTTTAGATCCGATGCGATGCAAACCGTTTGGTGGAAAGCGATCGGCTGTCGCCGCATGCGTTCGTATCCTTTTCGATCCGATGCAATGCAAGCCGTTTGGTGGAAAGCGATCGGCTGTCGCCGCATCCGTTCGTATCCTTTTAGATCCGATGCGATGCAAGCCGTTTGGTGGAAAGCGATCGGCTGTCGCCGCATGCGTTCGTATCCTTTTCGATCCGATGCGATGCGAGCCCTTTGGTGGAAATTATGCTTTGCTAAGGTCCATTGACATGTAGTGAAAGTCAAAGGACCTGTAAAATAATGTAATGATTGTATTGTTTTAGTTAAGAGAAGTAGCCATGGAATATTACAACTGCAACCACAACGACAGTTTGCAGTGGACCACGGAACTAATAAAACTGCAGCAAGTCCAACGCCTCATGTATCAGCAAAAAGACATCCTTAAGTTTTGTGACAACTATAAATTCAAACAATCCGCAAGGAAGAGCAACCTCGTAAGAAAAGGCGTAGTGTCACACAATAACAAGTATCCTTGGAACAACAGTACACAGAAAAGCCAAAAGGGAGGAGTGTTCAACTATTTATTCAAAGGAGGCTTTGACATATCCAAGGTAGTTGGAAGTGGAGATGAATATCTGATGTCGAAACTAGGCTTGATTGAATGCTCTGCGCCTGTTATGCCGGCCGAGAAAAGTTTCTATGATAAGAACGAGCAATGCCAGTCGTTCACTGATGACGTGAGGATGGAAAACGAACCCTACTTTGAGGAGGAAGAGTAAGTTATATACATAAGTAACTTTTAAATTTCTAGCGTCTGCAAATAAATACCTATAGGTACAATAACGCAAATCAACTTCGATTTGCATAAAGGTGTTTTATCTATAAAATAAGATAATATTATTATGATAAGGTGTCAACTGATTTTGGTTTTTAATAGTTAAGCTATGAATATCCAGTAAAAGGAGAACTCTAAGTATGTAACGATTTAAGTCCGTGACTGTACAGTCGCCAACATATATATCGGAGCGATAGAAGTGCTCACAAATATCTGAACACGTCTTTATTGTCGAGGCATTAGAGACGTGTTAAGATATTTGCGAGCACTTGGGCCGCTCTGATATATCTGATGGCGACTGTACGTATTATATTGATGTGTAATAAACATATCAAAATAATATTACCTTATATTAAAAACGCCAACGTAAATCTATAGCATTATTAATTGTATGGAACGATCAACTTTTTGCTTCTTGCTGTTATTCTGTCCCAGTATCCCAGTCAGCCATGCATGAGACAATACTGACAGAAGTTCTTAGGATGGCATCAAGAATCTTTCTAAATGCTGAAAATCTGATGCTGTTTAAAAAGAAACTGTTAGCTCTTCTAGAGGAAAAAGCATATTATTCAATTGACGAATATGGAAACGACGATTTTTAAAGTTGCACTAATTATGTTATTATGTGTTAGGAAAAGCACACTAAAATTAAACATTAATTTAAGCCTACACGTACAACATTTTGTTACACCTTCGGGAAAGACAGTGATACCAAGCTGCATTTTATAACAACTGTATAAATAATCTGTTTAGCAAATAAATACTTTGACTTTGAAGTTCTTCGAAAAATCATTACAATATGGATTCTTAGCATACTTAGGAGAATCCCCATCATATAATGTTTTTACAAAATAGTTTGGCAATTGGCAAACTTATAAAAAAAAACTGGAATCTATTTTCCTAGCACATTCCGATAATTTGTTTATTTTTCGAGAATTAAATTTGAGTTAGAATACAATATTTTAATATTAGATCTTTATATTTATCACAGATTGAGAACAACAATGCTGCCATTTGAAGACGACCCACTCTCCCCCGAAAACCTGATTCAAGATAACGTAAAGCATTACTGCAACCTCATGAGGTTCGCGAGCACTTGGGGGGCTCCCATCGCCCCCCAGCGGGTTGCAGGCAACCTCACGCACGTACACGGGTTGGCGTGCGCACACAACTTCAGTCTCAACATGCTGGCTGTAGACAGCGTTAGGAACCACCACTTCGCTGAGTCGCTGGGCATAGACATTAATAGCAAGAAGGATAAGACTGCTGTTGTCATATTGGATAGCAAGGTAGGTTATCTTATTACTGTAGGGTTAGATTTGCGAAGTAGTGGAGGGCGCCGCCCCCTAGTGGATCACTGGCAACCACACGCTCATACACGGCCTGCCGAGCGCACACAAATCGTTCTCAACATGCTGACTGTAGACAGCGTTAGGAACCACCATTTCATCGAGTCGCTGGGCGTAGACATTAATAGCAAGAAGAATAAGACTGCTGTAGTCATATTGGATAGCAAGGTAGATTGTTACTGTAAGCTGGTTAGGTTTGCGAACTAGCGGGGGGCGCTGCTCCCCAGTGGATTACTGGCAACCTTACGCATGGTAGCTGTCCGCATGAAATGAATCTCAGCATGGTAGCTGAAAAACGCGGTAGGAACCACCACTTCGCAGAGTCGCTGGGTATAGACATTAATAGCAAAAAGGATAAGATTGCTGTTGTCATACTGGACAGCAAGGTAGGTTATTTCTGCAAGGTTAGGTTTGCGAACTAGCGGGGGGAGCCGCCCGACAACTTCGGATAACAAGGTATATTCTATTGAATACGACGTACCATGTACTGTCATTTCGCAGCACGACAGTATCGACTTGAATATTTATTTGCTGCGCAAAACAAAATGATGAACCATAGAGTATAACAGAGACACGAAATTGAACTCAATTTCTTAGTGGTTAATGTCTATTTTCAAGAAGCGCAACAATGGAACAAACAGTCTGAGTAAGAACTATGGGTATTGTATTATATGTAAGGTAAGTATTACATCCATACGCTGTATAATCGAAATCGTGATTTTACCTTACATTCCTACCTAGTTACATATTTTTAATTTTATGACGCACGTTATCTATTTGTAGTTTGATAACCGGATTTTCCTTGTGTTGGAAACTAGTGAACTATGCTAAAGTTTTGGTGAAATAGTATGTTGAAATTGTAAATTATATATATTTTCAATTAGGCACCTATGGGGACACCGGAAATAGAATGATGAAAAACTTTAGATAAAAAACCGGACAAGTGCGATTTCAACTCGCGTGGTGAGGGTTCCGTATATAATCTAAATTTCATAAGTGTTTTTGAATACTCAAACTTCTTATAGGTTTTCCTGTAATCTTTAGGCAGGAACTATTTTCCATATTTTTTTCAGAATTTCAATCCTAGTAGTTTCGGAGATAAGGGGGGGGGATGGTCAATTTTCGTCTTTTTTTTTTAATTACTTCAAATCTGTTTTTGCTAAATTATAAAAAAAATATATCTGACATGCTTACAACTACCCCTTTCATATGATATGTCACACAATACAGTTTGCGAAACTTTTTTTTTTAATTTTCTAGTTTACCCCCTAAAAGTGGCCCCCTTCTTCAGAATTCATTAATTTACTTTACGCGTCCATCTTTGGGTCACCAATTTACATATGTGTACCAAATTTCAACTCAATCGGTCCAGTAGTTTCGGAGCAAATCGGCTGTGACAGACGGACAGACAGACAACCGAGTGATCCTATAAGGGTTCCGTTTTTTCCTTTTGAGGTATCGGAACCCTAAAAAGACTATATAATATTCGTTCGCATACTCACTGTATGGAAAAAGTCTTTGATTTCTGGGCGTTCTAGTAGTCAAACCTTAGTCGGTCCCAAAGAGTATTTTAATCCTTAATAGGAATGGGATCGTATGGCATTAAAAAAAATATCGTCAAAATTGATGATTTTCTCGCTGACTGTACTTTTTTTTTAAAAATCTGTGCATGTAGATTGCCATCACTTAAAAAGTTAGGAATGAAATCCTAATGCCATTTTTGCGTGGCGGCAAGGGATCTAGTAGCTGCCCTTACTGCCCCGTTTTAACTTTCCACCCTGTATATATTTGTAGTTATTATTATAAAGTGTATCACAGACAACTAGTATTTTTTTAAATATATATTTATTTAATCGTATGGCGTATATACATTGTAGGAGGTGGTCTTGAAACTATTATAAGTCAACATCCAGGTTGCACAGCCAGTTAACAGCGTCAGGTGTCACATTTATATAGAGGTCCCCCGGGTCACCCTGGTAGCACCGTTTAGATATATAAACTGACCCCTTATTCATAAAACT
Organism: Epinotia nisella; assembly: GCA_932294315.1. Classification (NCBI taxonomy): domain Eukaryota; kingdom Metazoa; phylum Arthropoda; class Insecta; order Lepidoptera; family Tortricidae; genus Epinotia; species Epinotia nisella. The sequence goes on along the minus strand of OW028682.1, from coordinate 10,918,757 downwards.
TAGACTTAGACAAAAAAAATGTATTGTCCCTTTTTCACAAACACAAATGTCGAAGCAAACCGAAGTTTAAAGGCAGGTTTGATGAATGTTTTATTCAAAAACATTCATCAAACCCACGAGTATGTATAGTCACGGAATGAAAACGTTCATCACTTTTGGACAATAACATCATTAAAATAAAGTCGAAAAATGACGTGGCCTTTTCATTCATCATTTTCAGCTCGAAAGCCAATACCTGCTGTCAGAAGAATACTCCGCCAAATCCCTACGTGACTTCATACACAATTTCACGTACAAGAGTCTGAAGCGCTCGCTCCGCAGCCTCGTGGACGATGCGGAGCGCACGCACTACTTCGGCTCGGACGGACAAGTCGAGCAGATGGGGATAGACGAGCATACTGTGCACGTGTTGGACCTGACTACGAGAAGCTTCCGGCGGCTCGTCAGGAAACCGGATATGGTTAGTCGACATTCTAGTTTTTACCGATTTGGATAAGAAATAATGGGCTTTATATTTGAGATTCTGATAGATGAAGTCATTAACGAATAAGATTCAAATGCTCTTCAGTTCCTGCCCCAAGCCAGGCATTCGTAAACTATAGGCGACTAGCAAAATCTCCATGATGCCATATTTATCACGGCTACTAGTTTGCCTTGTTTCTCATTGTATAACTTTCTCTTTCCTTCTTAATCTTTGCTGTCTGCTGAGACTATGACACATCGGAGTAGTCATTGGTCGCAGTCAACCGCAGTCCGCTACCGAATTTGTCCAAAAAAAACAAATGTCATGCTCCCTGGCAACTTCACTCTTTGTTTTGGTATTTCTGACTATGTGAAAAAAAATTACCCAAATTGTACTGAATTAGTACTTACTTGGAAAAAATTGTAGGTACCTCAATAGTTTCGAGAGTACAATCTGTATATACATTACGCGAAGCCGATTTTTGTAAATGCCATCAGATCTACAATTATGGTCCAAAGATCTTCTTATTTGAATTTTTTTATCTAAAAAGTACTAATATTTTAATTTAAAGAAACTACTGTGTGCTGACCCATGTGACTTTGGCTGCGTGACGTCTCGTGACGTTACTCCTGTTTTGACTTGAAATGACAATGTAAAATAAATAAACAAGAATTATAAATGTATAGTCGGCCACAAAGGGATATAACACTAACAAAATAGAAAATCAACGATCTTTTACAATGTTTACAAAAACTGACAGACGTATTGTGTTAACTGTGGATTAATTTTTTAGTGACATAGATATATATAAACTTATTTTCCCATATTTGAGATGTTGGGATTAATAAAATTGTCGTGGATCCCATAGACGGCTTTGTTGAGGCGCCGATAGGCTTCCAATTTCAAGTAAAGATGTAGAGAACGAAACTCGATTACTAAAATTTCTTTTCGGATGCCGGGGACTCCCATTGGCGACTTTGTGGACCTGACTTGAATACCATCCAAATGATTTCAAGTTTAGATAATTATATTTCGATTATAGGTTTTGTAATTTGTGAAAACGATATGACTTAATACTGGAAAACATAAACCAGTATTAAACTATTTAGCGGTATAAATAGTCAAATGCAACTATAACCGGTAATAGTTATTTGTGCAACAAGAGAGCAAAGTTTGTTTTTGCTGCGAGTGCTGATTTTGAGACCCGAGGAAGCGAAAGATTCGCGCAGAGAAGAGCGCAGCGAGGGACTCAAAAGCACGAGACGCAAATACTTTGCTCTCCAGTAACACATACAACTTTTCACCTCAGCAGTGAGAACATATTCACAATAAAAACTATAAGTACCCATAGGCTTTTACGTACCTATTCGTCTTGTGATTATTCAGGAATAAAACTTGATTCGGCATTCGTTACAGTTTAACACTTAATTTTAACTCCTCAGCGCAGCTAGTAGAAGCACGCGAGAGCGCGGGGCGAGACATGGCGCGACAGACCAAAGCACATTCTAATACATAATCTATACAAGTCTCGCGTGGCACTAACACAACACTAAAAGCAACCGTATTATTGTTAACATACTGTCACTCATATTCTCATATTTTCGAACTATTTAGAAATATTCAACACTTAACGTCTGTTGCGCTTATTACGCTTGTCTGGCGCGCACAACAAAAACTAGCCGTATTATTATTTTAATACAGCCTTCTTCACTAATTTCACTATACATATTTCCTAGTTAGATAGATAATTCATTTATCCTAGTCGCTTTATATTTAAAACTAATATCAATAGCGCAAGAATGAAGAATAATATACCTAATAAAATCTAAAACAATTTAACAGCGCGCGATTTTTTTTAAGGGGCGGGGCGCCGGGCGTGCGTTCGGAAACTGCATATACGTTCTTAAAAATTAAGATTATTAAAACTAGAATCATGAATTGGTCAGCGTATGAAAATTCATGTTTCACTATTTAAGCAAAACGGACTTTATTCTGATATGTTACATGTTTTTTTTCTTCAATTTAAAACATTCCTTCTTATCTATTTTTTTGGTAATTTAAACATATAAAGTGTGTTTTCGAACGTGGTACTTGCTTCGCGCTGTTTTGGGGGTCACGTTTGAAATTCGAATGTAGAAGTTTGAATCGACCTATTCCTGTCCCTTTCAACCTATTCCTTTTTCGTAATGAAACGAAAGGGACAAAGCTCATCATGTTCAAGTATTCTGAATTTGTAATAGACCCCACACTATGAAATGTCAGTGCTCGACATGAAAATTAAAAAGCTACTTTGACTCACGGAGTGACTGTTTTCACGCAGCAAAATGTGCTTGTTCGAGCTGCTGAGGTGAAAAATATATTTCATCACGCCAATGACGAGCAAGTGCTCGTCAATGGCGTTATTACTTGCGAGTGTACAGAGCAGTTATAGCCGTTTTACCTCCCACGGGCTGTTAAGTTTAGTTTTAATATATAGAACCATCTGATTGGCTTAAGCAAATCTGGTTAATCTGTTATTGGTTGAAAAACAAATTAGTTGGCCAAGCCGCCCCGCCCCGCAAGAATACTGCTCTGTGATTGGTTGAAATATTGAAGCTGCGCGCTCCACTGGCACTGATCTGGAAGTGAAGTTGTCAATTTTTGATTGGTGCGGCTGTATGAAACTTAGATTTTTCTGTCTTTTGTAGTTATTTATTTCCTCGCAAATGTGATGAAAAACATTGTGTATAACACGGGCGTAAGAATATTGCAAACTCGAGTCATCAAAAGCCGACCGCCTTCGGCGTCGGGCTTCTGATAGACTCTCGTTAGCAATATTCCATTTACGCCCCTCGTTAAACAATGTACTAATTTTAAACCATTAACAGTCCCCGGTACAGTATTCTTTGATCTGTGCCGATACTAATAATAAACAGGTGTAATGTCTTTGAAATGTAAGTTTGTATGTTGGGGGTAGTCTCAGAAACTATACCCATCCTATTCTAAAAACCCTTTCTTCAGTACCTATGTAATATATGTAGAATGGACCTACGGGATTATGTCCTATATTTTATCCCGTCCCTCCGCCTAGGTTCTTTGTATACGCGGCGCCAGTTATGTTAATATTACTCTTAGAAAGGAAAAAAAAAATGCGATTCCGCACCCTCGATGGTTCTTAGCTTAGCTTATATTTTTAATTTTCCAAATATTTAATTCTTACGACATATTTTCTTTAAGATTACATCTGCGACCAGTTGGAAAACTAGACCAGCGATCGGATTTTATCTCATTATATCAAGGATATATTCTGGTTATAGTTGACGATAGTAGCAGTGTGCGGCGGGCTGTGCTCCGCGTCGACGACCCGCAGCGCGCTGGAGGCGGCGCGACTGCTGTCGGCGTGCGGCGTGCGCGCCCGCGCCGCGCGCCTCGACGCGCTGCGACACGACCTCGCGTGGCACTACACCGCCGCCACCTACCCCACCGTGTTCGCGTTCTCCCCGCACAGGTACAGTTGACGATAGTAGCAGTGTGCGGCGGGCTGTGCTCCGCGTCGACGACCCGCAGCGCCCTGGAGGCGGCGCGACTGCTGTCGGCGTGCGGCGTGCGCGCCCGCGCCGCGCGCCTCGACGCGCTGCGACACGACCTCGCGTGGCACTACACCGCCGCCACCTACCCCACCGTGTTCGCGTTCTCCCCGCACAGGTACAGTTGACGATAGTAGCAGTGTGCGGCGGGCTGTGCTCCGCGTCGACGACCCGCAGCGCCCTGGAGGCGGCGCGACTGCTGTCGGCGTGCGGCGTGCGCGCCCGCGCCGCGCGCCTCGACGCGCTGCGACACGACCTCGCGTGGCACTACACCGCCGCCACCTACCCCACCGTGTTCGCGTTCTCCCCGCACAGGTACAGTTGACGATAGTAGCAGTGTGCGGCGGGCTGTGCTCCGCGTCGACGACCCGCAGCGCCCTGGAGGCGGCGCGACTGCTGTCGGCGTGCGGCGTGCGCGCCCGCGCCGCGCGCCTCGACGCGCTGCGACACGACCTCGCGTGGCACTACACCGCCGCCACCTACCCCACCGTGTTCGCGTTCTCCCCGCACAGGTACAGTTGACGATAGTAGCAGTGTGCGGCGGGCTGTGCTCCGCGTCGACGACCCGCAGCGCCCTGGAGGCGGCGCGACTGCTGTCGGCGTGCGGCGTGCGCGCCCGCGCCGCGCGTCTCGACGCGCTGCGACACGACCTCGCGTGGCACTACACCGCCGCCACCTACCCCTGGCATTTTCACAAAATACTATTTTCAAATAACAAATATGGCCGGAGAGAAGACAGGGCCTCTAACACGGGTGACAATTAGTCGGAAAAAATCGGAAATGATCGTTTGACTCGTTCCGCCCGGTTGACGTCACTGAGCGGTTTCCCCTAGTCACGTATAGTAACGTAAGTTGTCAGCATGGCAAACATTGACACTCCTTTAAAATATTAGCTTTAAATGTCTTCAGTTTGCTATACGATATTCCACCTTAGGTGGGTCCCAAATTAACGCTCGTGACTGTACTATTGTCGCACATCACTTATAAACTGTCAACAATCAATAAGTATCCTTATCGTGTTGTGTACAAGGTGTATTTTTCCACAGCGAGGAGGGCCCGGTGCGGTACCCGGCGCGCGCGCGCGTGACTGGCAGCGGGCTGGTGGCGCTGGCGCTGCGCGGGCTGCGCGCGCCGCAGCGCATGCGCGTGCGGCTCGCACTCTGCGCGAGACATCAGGTAGGTCACTTACCCAGCGAGGAGGGCCCGGTGCAGTACGCGGCGCGCGCGCGCGTAACGGGCAGCGGGCTGGTGGCGCTGGCGCTGCGCGGGCTGCGCGCGCCGCAGCGCATGCGCGTGCGGCTCGCACTCTGCGCGAGACATCAGGTAGGTCACTTACCCAGCGAGGAGGGCCCGGTGCGGTACCCGGCGCGCGCGCGCGTGACGGGCAGCGGGCTGGTGGCGCTGGCGCTGCGCGGGCTGCGCGAGACATCAGGTAGGTCACTTACCCAGCGAGGAGGGCCCGGTGCGGTACCCGGCGCGCGCGCGCGTGACTGGCAGCGGGCTGGTGGCGCTGGCGCTGCGCGGGCTGCGCGCGCCGCAGCGCATGCGCGTGCGGCTCGCACTCTGCGCGAGACATCAGGTAGGTCACTTACCCAGCGAGGAGGGCCCGGTGCAGTACGCGGCGCGCGCGCGCGTGACGGGCAGCGGGCTGGTGGCGCTGGCGCTGCGCGGGCTGCGCGCGCCGCAGCGCATGCGCGTGCGGCTCGCACTCTGCGCGAGACATCAGGTAGGTCACTTACCCAGCGAGGAGGGCCCGGTGCGGTACCCGGCGCGCGCGCGCGTGACGGGCAGCGGGCTGGTGGCGCTGGCGCTGCGCGGGCTGCGCGCGCCGCAGCGCATGCGCGTGCGGCTCGCACTCTGCGCGAGACATCAGGTAGGTCACTTACCCAGCGAGGAGGGCCCGGTGCGGTACCCGGCGCGCGCGCGCGTGACGGGCAGCGGGCTGGTGGCGCTGGCGCTGCGCGGGCTGCGCGCGCCGCAGCGCATGCGCGTGCGGCTCGCACTCTGCGCGAGACATCAGGTAGGTCACTTACCCAGCGAGGAGGGCCCGGTGCGGTACCCGGCGCGCGCGCGCGTGACGGGCAGCGGGCTGGTGGCGCTGGCGCTGCGCGGGCTGCGCGCGCCGCAGCGCATGCGCGTGCGGCTCGCACTCTGCGCGAAACATCAGGTAGGTCACTTACCCAGCGAGGAGGGCCCGGTGCGGTACACGGCGCGCGCGCGCGTGACGGGCAGCGGGCTGGTGGCGCTGGCGCTGCGCGGGCTGCGCGCGCCGCAGCGCATGCGCGTGCGGCTCGCACTCTGCGCGAAACATCAGGTAGGTCACTTACCCAGCGAGGAGGGCCCGGTGCGGTACACGGCGCGCGCGCGCGTGACGGGCAGCGGGCTGGTGGCGCTGGCGCTGCGCGGGCTGCGCGCGCCGCAGCGCATGCGCGTGCGGCTCGCACTCTGCGCGAGACATCAGGTAGGTCACTTACCCAGCGAGGAGGGCCCGGTGCGGTACCCGGCGCGCGCGCGCGTGACGGGCAGCGGGCTGGTGGCGCTGGCGCTGCGCGGGCTGCGCGCGCCGCAGCGCATGCGCGTGCGGCTCGCACTCTGCGCGAGACATCAGGTAGGTCACTTACCCAGCGAGGAGGGCCCGGTGCGGTACCCGGCGCGCGCGCGCGTGACGGGCAGCGGGCTGGTGGCGCTGGCGCTGCGCGGGCTGCGCGAGACATCAGGTAGGTCACTTACCCAGCGAGGAGGGCCCGGTGCGGTACCCGGCGCGCGCGCGCGTGACGGGCAGCGGGCTGGTGGCGCTGGCGCTGCGCGGGCTGCGCGCGCCGCAGCGCATGCGCGTGCGGCTCGCACTCTGCGCGAGACATCAGGTAGGTCACTTACCCAGCGAGGAGGGCCCGGTGCGGTACCCGGCGCGCGCGCGCGTGACGGGCAGCGGGCTGGTGGCGCTGGCGCTGCGCGGGCTGCGCGCGCCGCAGCGCATGCGCGTGCGGCTCGCACTCTGCGCGAGACATCAGGTAGGTCACTTACCCAGCGAGGAGGGCCCGGTGCGGTACCCGGCGCGCGCGCGCGTGACGGGCAGCGGGCTGGTGGCGCTGGCGCTGCGCGGGCTGCGCGCGCCGCAGCGCATGCGCGTGCGGCTCGCACTCTGCGCGAGACATCAGGTAGGTCACTTACCCAGCGAGGAGGGCCCGGTGCAGTACCCGGCGCGTGACGTGATTATTTAAATTTAATGATAGATATTTAAAAAAGGAGGCCACTACACACTGTATTTTGTATTTTTTGTATTTAAGTACAGTCGACGACAAAAATACGTTTACACTTTTGCACCTTATTCCATTGCAATAAGGCGAATAGTGTAAACGTATTTTTGCGTCGACCGTACCTTGTGAATACTTCAAACATAATCAAAATCAAAAAGAAAACACGGAGAAATAACCAATCTCTTACAGACAACCTTTGGGTAGTAGAGAAATGAATAATAAAACCAAGTAGTAGGTGGTGCAGAAACAAATGTGTTGATGAAAGATCACATCTTATCAATATAAGTAAACATACTGAAAGGATATACATACACTAAAAAATATATCAATGTAAGAATCAATAGTGTCAACCATAAAATAACTGAGTTTAACCGTTATTATTAGTACCTATTATTTCATTATTCAAACTTATAAAATCTTCTTTTTAACAGTTATTTCATTGTTATTTCCAGTCGATTAAAGAGAAGAAGACTTGCCTCAGAGACATAAGGGAACACATCACCACAGTTATCGGCAGGAACCTGAGGTACTGGCGCCGCACTGAGAACAGAGAGCTCAAGGACGCTCTCTTCAGAAGACTGCAGCACCTCCACAGAGTGTCTTTAGAGCTCAGCTTACTCCATACTACCGACCTAGGAAACTACCAGAAGGAAAAGTCCTTACTCAACTCACTCAATGACTTGTCCATAAACTGGGACATAGATGTATCGTTGTTAAGAAGAAATGTTTCGTCACAGGAATCGACTAGTTGATATTAGGCTTATTTGTATATAGTGTACATTAATCGATTTGTATATCTATGTTGTTTATTTATAGAGCCTGAAAGTGCTAATAAAAGATGTTACGAATAAAGTATAATTTTTTTAACTTTACATCCGATTAGTACCTACCCTAAATACATAAAAAATGCGATCTCAGATTCACAAATTATATTAATATTAAATGTATCCATTTTAGTAGCAATAAAAGTTTATAATCACTTTTTATAGACGAAATCTATCTCCATTGATAACGATAAAATAATTATGTAGAAATGTTATCTAAGAAGACATCGACACATTTATTTATATCATAACTTTTTTTACACTTTTTTCTACTCCATTAGTCCTGTTGTGATCCTGTTCCTTATGTCATTTGCACTCGATCGTCCGATCCCTACCCATTACATTCCAATGATTTGATATAAAATACTGTGAACTTGCATTGTAAATGAAATGAAATTTGTTGTTGTCTCAAGTTAAGTTATATTTATCAGAGTAAGGACATTATGGAAGAACATCAAATAACCAGATCAACAAATTGTCAATATTTAATTCCCTACCTAAATAATGAAAGTCTTCATATCAGAATTCGACGTCAACACCGAAGAAAGTGAGCGTGTTTTGTTTAGTGCTCCTGCGCCAGCCACGCACTAGACTCAGGATAGCAGAGTTCGCCTTGTCCACGTAGGTTTCTGGGAAACAGAAGTTGAGCTTTAGATAAGGATATGTACAATCACCAGCATTAATATAGACTACAACAAGGCGTGCGTAAATATCTGACAAGACTATTTAGCAGTTAGGATGGATGTGTCAGATATTTTTGCCTTGCTCTGTTATGGCAGATATTAATAAGGTAAGTAATTCCACTAGCTTGCCTATTGAGCAGCCTTACAGTTTAGGTCTTGTCCAAAGAGTAAAGCTCCAGTTTGCTTAAGGATAAGATTAACGACGCGCCACTGTACCTTATACCTAATAATTTAGTAGTTAAGGCTGAAATGTAGGGCTTCCATCCGAGTTTTTATACGCTTTAGGCCTTATATTCAATGTCGACTTACAACTTATAAGTAATGGACGCTAAGCAAATTGTTCGGAGTCCCGGCAAAAGGGGAGGACCCCCAGCTCCGGGTCGTTTCTGCGGTGTTAGAGCTTGAACAGGTACACCAGCCCTGTCCCCACCACGCCGCAAAGGGCTGTGGTACACCTGCACATAACTTACTGAGGTGACCCGAGTTATCATAGTCCGGGAACTTGCGGTGGTAGGGCTTGAACAGGTACACCAGCTCTGTCCCCACCACGCCGCAAAGGACTGTGGTACACCTGCACATAACTTACTGAGGTGACTCGAGTTATTATAGTCCGGGAACTTGCGGTGGTAGGGCTTGAGCAGGTACACCAGCTCTGTCCCACCACGCCGCAAAGGACTGTGGTACACCTGCACATAACTTACTGAGGTGACTCGAGTTATTATAGTCCGGGAACTTGCGGTGGTAGGGCTTCAGCAGGTACACCAGCTCTGTCCCCACCACGCCGCAAAGGACTGTGGTACACCTGCACATAACTTACTGCGGTGACTCGAGTTATTATAGTCCGGGAACTTGCGGTGGTAGGGCTTCAGCAGGTACACCAGCTCTGTCCCCACCACGCCGCAAAGGACTGTGGTACACCTGCACATAACTTACTGAGGTGACTCGAGTTATTATAGTCCGGGAACTTGCGGTGGTAGGGCTTCAGCAGGTACACCAGCTCTGTCCCCACCACGCCGCAAAGGTAGTCCAGCAACGAGCCCGCCACGCGTACGTCGTTACTGCTTTGGTGCACCTGGTTACAACAAATTATATCAATTGACAAGGGTTTCTCTTCTATAAATCTTTGTGAATTCAACCTGTGCTCAAAATGATTAACGCATTGAAAAGGTAGGTACAAAGGTTTTTACTTTAGTTTCGCTCTTTAGGTACGTAAGCTTCGGAGCGCTCGTTTTGCTCGAGTTGCTAGTCGAATAATTATTTGGGCGACACTGAGCTCCCGACAAACACACATTCATGAAATAAAACATCAATTGATAGTTTAGTTTAGAGTATTGCACTACTCGAGTAATGTATGACTTGATCAAGTAGGTATAGTCGAGAAAATTGAATGTTTAGCATTTTTGGACCTTAACATAATTCAAATAGAGTCCAAAAGTGCTAAACATTCAATTTCCGCGACTGTACAATGACATTGACTATAACCTCGTAAACTCTTCCATCAGGTTGCCGCGACAACCTGGCTGCGTATTCCCCGATGTCTTGCAGGGTGTAGTGGTTACTAGGCTGGCGCAACGAATACCGCCACGGATAAACCATGAACTCCTAAAATGCAACGGAATAACGTAAAAATACATTAATGTTAACATACTTAGCAAAACCGTGGAGATATGATAGATTAGTATAATAATTTACTTTAAAAAACAAAGTTTTAACTGACTTAAATTTAGTACCTACTCCGCCAAGCCAAATGAACATTTCCACATTTGTTTTCCACTTTACCAGATGGACTGCTTTCCAAGAATAAATACGTTGATTATTACAGGCGAAAACCATATCACTATGTGGGCCGATAATATTTGAGGAGTTCCGTCGATTTGGCACATTTGACATAGGACTTCATTTCATTTAGTTGCTATTTCAACGGAATCATATCAGAATCAGTAACGTAGGTACTTTTACAGTTTTAAGTACGAGTTCCATAAGTCATCTATGGTCTTCATGACATGAGAGCTCAAAATGTTAGATAATTTTAAATGCTCTAAGCTCTGCCTTGTAATACAGATGTACCTATATGTAAATATATACCTAGATCATTTTGACCATGCACACCTTCTTTGCTACAAAACTGGCGTGTAAATGTATTGCCAGCTGAATAGTTTCCCCGAGTTTGTCGACGTATTTCCTTATCGCTTGCGTCTCATAAGCGGAGAACGGTCGAGCGCCTGGATACCACTGCGAGCAACGATCGGGCGATTTGCTGACATCATCTAGATATTCGATAGGAAATTAGGTAAGAAAATCTATAGGTTCATGGTGCTAGGAAACTTGGCAAAAGCGATCATTGTAGTGACTTTCACCCCGTAGTCATAATTCGTTAACCAAAATTTGTTTATAAAGTCGGTAAGTAACTAACGAATTTGGCGCTAAATACATCGGATACCTATAGGTACCACTTCAAAAGAGGAGAGTTAAAGTTAACGAATTACGTAGTCGGGATGAAAGTCACGACGCGATCGCTATTGCCATGACTTCTGGCCCTGGCACTGACTACTGAATATCAGATGGACAATCACGGACTTGAATCGTTGAGCCATTTAGAGCTCATCTTTTACTGGATATTCATAGCTTAACTATTAAAAACCAAAATTAGTTGACACCTAAATGGCCCAACGATTGAAGTCCGTGACTACCTACTTGCCTTTCTGATATCTATCGCATGTAAGTCGAGTCATGACCATGTAGAACCTTGTTAAAATTGAAGCCTACGTAGAAATTAGGTCGATACTTCTCTAATATATGTCATATGAAGTTTGTTCGACGAAGTATCAATTCAAAAATGCATATGGCAGATAGAACAAATGCTTATAGGTTCAAATAGATAATAGGGATCAAAGGTTCAAACTCATGAATAGTATTTTTCTTCGTAGGTAGCCCGTTTCGAGTACGACGGAGGACAGATGATGTGATACCGACTTTAGAATAGAATAGAATAGAATAGAATAGAATAGAACATTTTATTGTATAAAAACCGTGTAGGTACAAAGGTAGAAGCATGATTATAGGTTCCAACAGTTTTGCCCTTTTCGGGCATACAATTTTAAATCTTAACCTAGATACAATTTATAAAAAATACTAAGTACATTTTATCTATTTATAATATTCATTTATACTATAGAAAACCTTATCGATTAGAAAGTTTTTTAAACATCTTTTGAAGTTATTTCCTTCCAGGCTTTTTATATCTACAGGAAGATGGTTAAAAATGCGTATGGCTGATATGAATGTACTTTTGTTATATACAAATTTAAATACAAAGACATAATATCCTCAGTTGCATTGTATTAGACATCATCAAGAACCCTTGTGCTATCTCACCTTGCCAATGAAAAGCGAAATTTCTGTTGATATTTGTGCCAAAACAGGTCTCCGGAGTTTTTCCCGTATCGACATTCTTGTGCCACTCTGCAGAGCGGGTCTTAGCTCTGGCAGTCAGGTTAACAGCCCACTCATTTGCGTTCAGTGGCGGTAGATGGCGTTGGCTTTGGGTAAAATTTATACCGTCGGGATTTGCCATTGGGATCAAATACCTGATATAAAAAAATGAACATCAGCCTTCCATAATTTTTCTTTGATGAGGTATATACTTAGGTACCTATTTTAAAATTCTACGTGGAAAATGGGCTTCTCAAGAAGTGATGATGATGATCGTGCGTGCTTACGTATTTAATACTCAATACGCATTCATTTATCTAATCTATTTCTAATGTGTTGCGATTCGTCCATCGTTTCTTTTTTAATAAGTAGATACCTAATCTATTTATGGCGGATACTTTTTCAAAAACAGACAAGGAAAATTTTTGTTGCGTGTTGGGTTGTAATAAAAAGCGGCAAAGTGCGTGTCGTACCACGCACAACGAAGGGTTCCGTGCCTATTAAAAAGGTCGTATCGTTACTGAAATTTTATGGCATTTACGTCCTTTTCTTTAAGGAAGGCAGTTTTTTTGAAATATCTTGAAAACCTTTGAACCGATCTTGTTCAAAATAATTTTCGCTGAAAGAATTTAATAAGCCCATGATTTTTTTCATATTTTTAAAATACACGGTTCTAAAATAAGAGGGGCGGGGGGACACACACACACAATTGTAGTGACTTTCAGGGCGATTATCTCCGACTCTTTTCACTTAATCAAAAAAATTGCTGAGAAACCTTATATTTGAAAGGCCTATCGATTGATGTGACACGTGGGCTTGCAATAAAAAAAACCGGTCAACGGTACGTTAATTTAATACATTTCCCTGTGTGTTGTTTTTTCAGCTATAATTCTTTATCAAGTGAATTAATTTCGATAATTCTTTTATTATTTGCTAGAAGGTACTTTCAGAACACTTTCATACGAATTTGAAGGAAAAAAATTAAACACAGAAGTATTAAATTACAAACAAAATTAACATATGATTTAAGAAGAATAAAAAAAAATAACGCTAGATAGAGGTCTCGTTATACTTTTCCGGTAATATTCACGTTAATATTAATCATATATATTATTTTCAAATTTTTCGCCTGGTTAACTTCGGAGATAAGGGGGGGAATTGTATTTTTTTCTAAATTTTTCTTTATAAATCAAAATTTTACAACTGTAGAAAAAAAAAGCAAAACTGTTTTAGAATGTACGATTCAAGCCCTTTCATATGATACCCCAATTGGCCTACTAACTAGATTTTGAATTTTTGCCCCCCCTCTTATCCGCCCTTTTTTATACAAATTAAAAGTATATATTAAAAATTTTCATTTTCCATACACGGGGATTAACTTTGTTTACAACTATTCCAAATTTTAAATCGATAGCATTAGTAGTTCCTGAGATATTTGACTTTGTGACAGACAGACAGACGGACGGAGTCGCACCATAAGGGTTCCGTTTTGGTCCGGAACCCTAAAAATGACTTTCAGTTTTATGTATGGAGTGCACCAACAAAATTTTTTTTTTAGTAATTTAATTACAAAACTCTGAAGCGGCTAACAAAATCCACGTATCCTTAAAAAAATTATTCAAAAACAATATATTGTTTTCGAGTAAAATGCCTGTGACATACGGACGGACAGACAGACCGACACGACGAATCCATAACGACACGACGGTTCCGTTTTTGCCATTTGGCTACGGAACCCTAAAAAGCAAATTTAAAAATAGGTAGGTACAGTCGTGTTCATAAATGTGCCATTCTCAAGCAAAAGGTACCGCTTTGGCGCTATTTCCGAAACGACGCAGTTATGGCGGATGCTAGGTACACGCTCGATATTTATCGTGACATTTAGATCGTAATCCAGGATCGTGGATTTTTAGAATTCTAGAAATCCGGCGATCCGTATCACGATACGTAATACGCCTATACTACACACTCGATAAACATCGTGATCCTGGATTACGATCTAAATATCACGATAAATATCGAGCGTGTAGCATCCGCCTATAAATCGTCCTTACCTATTTGACATCGACTAAGAGGGACCGACACAAATATGCAGGGACGATCTGGCTCGCTTGAGAACGTAACAAATATGTACATTCCCAAAGGTCTGCATCTGAGTAAACCTTATGTCCTTAACAATAAATTCGTGTTCACATATTTTTGATCACTTTGCCCGTGCACATATTTTCGAGCTCGACTGCACATAATTAACGATTGTTAATTACAGTAGTCCATAACCCATAAGACTAATTGATATCACCACGGCACCAAAAGTATGAGAGCTGTTCATGTGTGAGTAGGTAGGATTTAAACTGTGCCATTTTTCTTGTTGAAGTTGTTCATGAGTTTATTTTAGTTATTTTTTATAACGTTACCTTATGTTGTACGAGTACGTATGTGATATAAATTTAATTTCGCATAAAGTGTATGTAAGTGTTTATAGCTATGTATTTTGTAGCGAAACTATGTAGGCACCACATAGTTAACAGATTTTTTGGTGTTCTACTGTAAATTTATGTGTGAATGAATAAAATGTATTATTATTTATTATTATAAGGGGCGCGTATTGAAAACATATCCAGTTTGTGGGGACATACATTGCCTTGCAAAAGGTGGAGAGGAAAATGATTTGATTTTAAATATTGGTTGGGTTGAGGTCATGAAAAAACATGTAAGTTTCCGACTTCGGGCCATGTGTGCGTAGCAACCATCTTCATTTGAATTGTTGCTTTTTGTAAACTTACCATAGACATTTCCAAACGCGCACAGGGCCTGAGGTCGGAAACTTACGTCATGTTTTTTCATGACCTCATACCCGACCAATATAAATCAAATCATCTCTGTATCAGAAATAACGTTATTTTATTTTAATTAAATTTTATAAATAACGACCGTTATATCGTTTTTTTATCAAATTAAAGGGTTGAGATACCAGACGGGCGTTTCCGAACCCACATTTATAAATCATTTTGTAGCGGTAACCGGGAGATTGTGGAATCCGAAGAGAATACAATTTTATAATTTATTTACAACTTGTTTAATTCGGTTTAACCGGTGACACGTTACAGTGGCGTCGTTTAGTTTCAGTGGTTTTGCAAGGCAAATCACAAGTTGTCTGGATGTGTCTTTGTATCTAGTCTCAAGTCGCCTCCCGCACACGCGTCGAACCCCTCCGACACCTTTGCGACACTACTAGTAGCTAACATCAGAGACGCATAAATAAGTATGTAATGTAAAATGAAATGAATGTAATAAATGAAATATATTTTATTCCCGAAAAAAGCAATGCAAAACAGAGGCTATGGTCCCACACTAGGCTGGGCCTGTTAGTCCAGGCAATGAACTGACAACTTGTATGAAAAAATGACAGATTTGGAAATAATTTATAATAGCTAATTTTTTTAATGTAACAGATATATTATCAATTAAATAGTTACCTAGAGGCAAAATCCAACAAAAAATCAGACATCAAAAAATCAATATTTAATTAGCTCCTAAAAAGTCCGGATAAATATTAATATATTTTTTTATCTTTATTTAGGTTCATTTACATTTGCTTTAAAATATTCAATATGAATAAAATATAAAAGACAATGCATGTTTAATTTAAATCTATATAATTACTTCCGGGTGGAAAGTTTGCTGAATTCTTGAATAAAGCATCTTAGAATAACGTTTTAGAATAAAATAAACAAAAAAACGCTATTATAAATTAATGTTTTTCGAAACAGTATTTTGCCTGGAGTATGTCCCGTGGAAACCAAACAGTACCGATTAACAATGTAACTGCAAAGACGCAAACTTTTGTGCCGCGTTATGTTATGTAGCTATTAACCTTTTGAGCGCCGAGAGCCACTAAAGTGGTCGAGTGCTGTCGTGCCCACCACGCCAACAACCACTAAAAAGGTCGGAGTGAAGGTGTACTTTGATCATGAATAAAATCTGTTATGAATTGTTTTTATTTGGTTTTATTGGTTTTTAACGATACATCAAGTTACAGTGCTTGGCGTGTGAGTGATCACTTCATTCAAATATGAAAGCGTTCAAAAGGTTAAAAAGTGTTTGCTGTAAATCTTACCAGTCGTAGTCATTGAAGAAGGGAGTTTGATGATTAGTATCGTACAGCAGCTTTTCTGCTAGCTCGAGAACAGCATTTGGCGCTCCCCATGCCATTCCATTTAGCGCTAAAATATACATCATTCACTGATTTTGAGGCATTGTCCTTAGGGGGGCGTATAGCGACATTTACCACGAAGACTCGGGCTTCATAAACGGCACCAACATCTCAAATTATATTGAGTCTTCGAGGGAGATATCGCTAATGCCAGAAAGTCACTCGTTCGAATCCGGCTACGAGCAAGACATTTTTCAATGTTTCCCTTAAATTTGTAATTTATGATGCTCGGCAGCCGGCAGCAGACTTTGCTGCAAAATACAGTATTAATTTACCAATTTTTTTCACTGTAAATTCTAGATATATACTGACAGTTAACTGCACAACACAACCTACACCTATATATAATCCACGTATCATAATGGTTTATTTCCCGTAATTTTGGCTTATGCATTTATTCAACCTGCAAACTGGGATATTAACATGTCCAAAGACACGCCGCCCCAACACTAACCAAAAAGAGGCGACGCAGAAGGAGTTCATTACGTTCATTATGAGATCCCGAAGTCTTCCGCATGAGAGCGCAGCGAGGGTATTACATGCACACTTAGATAGTGCCTATTCACTCTCGTCTTGAAAATATTCAAGTTGTATAGCTGGGAAAAGGTTTGCCGGAAGGGTGTGAAGCGCTTTGCTTCCAGTTTTCCAAAACTGGAACACCGATAAGCAGGCAGCTTTTCTAAGGTGCTCCAGTCTTTGAATTTTAGCCTCATTCAAATCTAAGTCACCAATGAGCTTCCTGGCACGCCTATCAATCGTATCCAAGGAGGCTGGCGGTCGCAGAGGTGGTAAGTAAGATTACTCCATACATGACCACACCTGTGCTTTGGTTAAGCTGAAGAAGCTGCTTGGGTGTGAAGTACTGCCCCACCTTACAGAGGATGCCAAGTTTTTTGCCGCAGTTTGCGCCAAGGATTCAATGTAGAGCCTAAAGTTCATATTGGACTTGATGATGTCCTTGCCAAGGAGCTGCAGATGGTCAGAAATTGGTACGGTCTCCGTTTAGTGGAGAACAAACACGCCTGTTTCTTGGTTTGCGTTGAACTTGACTAGATTAGCATCGCCCCAGTCGGAAATTGCACCTTGGAGCAGGACTCTTGAGTCAAATCCAAACGATCAACCATATCCTGCCGTCTGCTGCATTTTTTTATACCACGTCAGTGGCAAACAAACTTACGGCCCGCTTGATGGTAAGTGGTTACGGTAGCTTATGGACGCTTGCAACTCCAGGGGTGTTATTATTTTCGTCTATTACACCGTAGCGTTTAAGATACTAAACCGATTTTGATGAATGATGAGTGAGAGGTATCTGTATCGGCGCAAACTGAGTTTTTTTTTGTTGGATAACCCTCTGTACTCCATGAACGAGTATCTACCTACATGGAACTTAATTTTTTATTATGTTCACAATTTGACATATGAATAGTTTTGTAAATTTAATTATATTATATAACAAATGACGATCCTTTTTGGATTTCAGTTATGTTGACGATCATGGTATAAATTCTTGTAATTTTGACATTTATGCAAATTTATATTGTAAGTTTTATCGTGAAATAAATGAATCCAATCTAATCCAATCAGTCGATTCAAAATTATGCTCCGGAAGACAGAGGCTACCTATTCTATAAAAAAAGAGTTTTTTTTCAGTTAGTTTTCCATAGCCGGAATACAGTTTTATGAACTTATTATGATTGATACTGGAAAGAAATTCTACATACCCCAATCATTCCTCGTTATGTCTGGGTAAGTGGGCAGGTACCAATGCCAAGTTGCCACGAAAAAAAAGATGTGCAATGTTACATTAACCATACCAGCTATTATCAGTATTCCTGGTTTCTTGCTCAGTATATCACTCCTCAGTTCCAATGCGACGATGCTGCGGTTGTGAGTTGTGTTCGGTTGCAAGTACACTAGGTGGGCAACGTCGGGTGCCTCCCGCACGATACGCTCACACACCGACACGGCTTCGGTACTGTCCAAGTATTTCTTGTACTTCATGTCTGATCCAATGCTCCTTATATTGCGCATCTTCGCTCCTGATCTATAATCAATCATATTTGCTTAATGCTGATTGGGTTACATTTTTATAGGACGTGTAATATAATTTATGATAGAGATAGTTTCATTCAAAGAAAAAAGGAAATGCGGTAGGCACTATTTTTATATACTTATATAATCCATTTCTTAATGGGTTAAATGGGTAAATAAATAGGGTCATCAATGAGTGCTTCGCTGACTACGTCGTGGGCACAATCTAGTTTATAATAAGCGTTACTTCAGGAGTCACTTAAGAGTCCCCAGAAAAATCGACTCGCAAAATAATAATAATAATAGGGACCATAAAACAGAAAAATAGCAGTGAAAATAGAGACAACAGAAGCTTTTCATACTATAAGAAATATATTTCATACTATAATAATCTCTCTGTTTTGCTATTATAATTTCTAGCAGTAGAAACTAGTTTCCGACCTAGATATGGCGGATCCCATTATGTATACAAAGTTACATGTTATTCCACTACCCCATTTTAAAATGAGAGGCAAACTATGTTTGTATGGGGAACCGACTTGTATCGAGCGTCCTGGGGACCCCAGGGGTCTCTTAAGATATAAATATTACCGTTTAAAATTTCTTGGTGGATAAGACAACATATACAGAGCACCAAAGAAATACAATATAGTAATTTGATATATTTTAAACTCCAAACGCATGGTTATATAAAAGTAGAGAAGGAAATAAAAATAATTTCTTATTCTCCTAGGAACGCGAACGTCAGTACAAAAGTCACCAAAAGCACAGAATAAGTATAATAGTACTACGTGCAGAAGGTTTTCTGTTAACAAATTCCCTGTTTAGGTACCTACGCCAAACGCCAAACGTGCCTAAATGTGGCCATTTCTTTCTATAGCATGCAACGCGCTCTTTCGAAGGCGGAGCCTGAGAGCTAGGGTTACCGCCAGCTCAACCTATTAAATTATAGGTATGTTAGTATAATAGTGTATTTTACTAACGATATTACGATTATTCTTTATTTACTTAGGATCACCCAACTACACAAAAACTGTGTAATTTGCTGTAGGTTACGAGTATGACGCCAAAACTGCCTGTTTCTGCAAAATGTTAGACGAAGACACACAACTCTGGGTTACCTACATACATACATGATTTAAAGAAAAAATATTTTCAACCAATATAAATATACGAGGCGGCATATTTATTTTACGAGGCGAATGACGATGCAATGCAAAGCGTAAACGGTTAAACGGTGAAATTTCGGGTTCTAGTTAATCTAATAATACATATACCAAATTTCTTGTGAAAATGAAATATAGTTTATTCAGTAACTTATAAGATACTTAAATACAGGTTGGTGTCTCTTTTTAAGTATCTGTGTTAAATAGATTTTTTCACCTCACTAGCTCGGAAAGACCTTTTTTATTCTTTAAAAATAGATAGCAAAACTGCATTTTATCCACATGTGTGCAAAGAATATTTGAAATCCGAACGTGTTATTAGTTACTTTTTTAAACATAATAAACACGTAAAGGCCAGTCCAGACAGGACAATTTTCGGCTATCTGATTAAATTGTCTGATCAAAACAGGAGATGTGGACGCAAAAATAGTTTTATATTGAATTGCATTCAATTAAAAACATAAACAAACAAACACAAAACATATAGTGCAAACAATTTTATTAAATATTTTATCTTAAAACACTTAAAAGTGTAAAAAACCGTACAAAAATGTGAAACCACAATATCGGATTTAACGTTGCATAATAATTGTGTTATTTGTGTAAGTACTAGTTAAAATAAAGGCTGATTATACATATTTCAGTTGTTTTTCTTATGTAGTATTTTCCTCGGTTTAGTGAGGTAAAAAGATTTGTGTTACACACGGGTGCAAGTTATTTTGACGTCTCGTGTGTTGCAACACTCGCTTTGCTCAGGATTCTATTTTTGAACCACTCGCTACGCTCAGGATTCTATTTTCGAACCACTCGCTTCGCTCGTGGTTCAACCATAGAATCCATTCGCTAGCTCGTGGTTCAACCCTAGACTCCATTCGCTAGCTCGTGTTTCAATTCCACACTCGCGGTTAAAATATAACTTTGCACCCTTGTATAACAAATAACTATTGATTTATTAAGGAGTCAAAAGTGGCCCCAAATGGTTTGTGTAATGTGACACACAACTGCTGCATCGCCAGTTCCTTTTGGCTTTGAACTTGGCTGGATACGCTGCCTCGTGTCTAGATAGCAATACCTAGAGCATTTATTAAGAGGTGTCAGCGCAATCTTTAAATTTTCATTATTTTCAGACGTTTGGAACTACGAGAATTAGTTTTGATACGTCGATAAGAAATTATAAGTTAAAAACCGGCCAAGTGCGTGTCGGACCACGCAAAACGAAGGGTTCCGTGCCTATTAAAAAGGTCGTATCGTCACAGAAATTTTACGGCACTTACGTCCTTTTCTTTGAGGAAGGTAGTTTTTCAGCAATATCCCGAAAACCTATGAACCGATCTTGTTCAAAACAATTTTCGGTGAATGAAATTAATAAGCCGTATGTCTATGAATTTTTCCATATTTTTAAAATACACCGTTCAAAAATTAGAGTATATATAGTTTTCGAGTAAAATGCCTGTGACATACGGACAGACGGACAGACGGACAGACGGACAGACGGACATGACGAAACTATAAGGGTTCCGTTTTTGCCATTTTGGCTACGGAACCCTAAAAAAGATAGATATTACAAATAAGGTAAACAAAATATACCTGCTACAAAATAGGCAACTCATTAATAACCTGGCGACATGCCCGGAAAAATTTAAGAAGAAAACTTTACTGTCTACACTTGTCTTACTTGATACATGTCAAATGACAATGGAAAGAATTTTATCATGAAAATACACATATTTTTGATAGTTTTAGATTTTATACAAATATGTGTCTGCATACAAGCCAATGTAAGCATTGATAATGGTCTTACGGATCCCATAACGAGTAAGCGCACATAAAATTTCTTGGGATTATTTTGAATCGAAGCAAAGTATTTAAAAGTTTATTCATGATTCTTCTTTTTATAGTACGAAATAAGAGACAATTGCCTGAATATACTCGATGGCAATCGAACCAAGAGACGTCGAAGTTCTTGGTTAAAGTAGATGACGATGCCATTAAGCCGACAGCTACTTCCTCCGAAATTGTCGCCATAAATATCCAGTCAGGGACCCAGGGTGTGGGCAGGATTATAGTCGGCGGGGCCATGGTGCCGCCGGTGCAAACTACGGGACTTGCAACGGAAACGCCCATAGAGTATACACGGTTTGTTCCGCCAACTACTGTGAGAACAACAGCAGGAGTTGATGACATTATATATCCACAAATTAAGGCTGTTCAAGGTAACTAATTCAACAATTAAAACACTGTTTGGTTCTATTTTTAGTTAGACCTGCTTATTTAAACATTACTGGCCCGCGCCGATTAGTACATTACGTCGGTTTTCCCTTACCATGACTTTGCCTACGTAACTTTAGAAAAGTTACATAGGCGATAAATATTTGTATAAACATAAATTGAGCGTAGTCTCGCCAACAAACTGTTCTAGCAGTTTGGCGGGTAATTAAACATATTGAATGCTATGTACTTTTTTTGAAAAAAAAAAAGTTCTTGTAATCTTCGTTCATGTAATACTTCTTTCATTATTTCTTCTTCAACGAGCAAAATTACACGAACGAATGTATTATTTGCAGACACTGTACATGTAGGCGAATGATTTTTACATATTTTTTAGCACGTAGCTACTACGTAACTTCTAATTATGTTCTCTATAATTTTCAAGTATAACGTATTGTTACGGTACCTTTTGCAAATGTATGGGTACTTTAGGTAATGCTAAGTAAATCACCTGACTTTTTCTGGAGATCTTAGATAGGTACTCATAGAAGATGGAGGCGCAAGTGCCCACAACCATGTCTGTATACCTACGCCTTAACATATTACTGCCGGGCTACGCCGCTAAGGAACTCGAAATCATACTCGTATATACGAGCATGATTTCGTGGGTGGTGTTGCCAGCACTGAACGGCAAACAGTGATACTGAGAGACAAAAGTAGCTAACCTTTATCAACAAAATTCGCAGGGAATGTGCCTCCGTTTTCGCTGGTGAAGCACGCGAACAGAGATGAGAGCCCACCAGCGGGTCCACATTTTATTTCCAGAACCCCCGGTTTGGCCCAACAGTACGCGCCCATAACTCCTGTCGCTTTCTATCCAAGAGCTGGAGCATCTCCGCTTACTCCACCCTCTGTAAATACCACAATTGTTTAATTCTTCACCACTTGATTGTTTTCATGACTGTTTAAATTGATAAATTATTTCAAACCAGGTAACCCAAAGGTCTCCTTTGTTTCTTCCTTCACGATCGCCTTCGCCGCCGGTTATAGAAAATACGCGAACAAGTTTAAATACTGAAGATCTTAATATGCTACAACCACTGCTAGGAGATGCAAAAGATTTAAAAGATTTTCTATTTCCTGTAGAAAGGGACGAAGTACAAAGTGATGCAAAAGCTACTCGAACAGAGTTACCAGATTTTGTGACCAGTTTTCCCAGTCGAACTGAAGAAACGGAAATTATTCCAATGATACGAACGACAAATACCAATTTGGACGCATATCACCTTATGTTTTATAACGAGGAGGATAATGAAGATGGTGACGATAAAAAAAATGGTGGCAATAAAAATGATAGACCAGAAAATAGTTCTGTAAACGATGAAAAAGCAGAAGAAAATAACAGTCTTGACATTGATATAAAAGAAAGTCATAGAAAAACCAACGGTTTAAATTTTAAAACAAACTCTTTTGACAATATTACCTTTAAATCGTCTGAGAATCTCTCTATTATCTTAAGAAAATCGATAATAACAAAACCAGTTAAAAGCAAACGCCAACCAGTGTGCAGTTTACTAAAATTAGCGTCATTGAGTTTTAATAAGCCTCAGACACTCCAAGAGGTGTATATACATTTTAATCCTACTAATATTATAAATGCGAAAGTTTGGATGTTTAGATGTTTGGATGTTTGTTACTCAATCACGCTTAAACGGCCGAACCGATTTGGTTGAAATTTTGCAAGATAGTTTATAGCCTGGATTAAAGTATAGGATAGTTTTTATCCCGGGTCTACGCAGACGAAGTCGCGGGCGGAAGCTACAGACAGACAGACGGACAACAAAAGTGATCCTATAAGGGTTCCGTTTATTCCTTTTGGGGTACGGAACCCTAAAAATTGACCGAAAAAGTGTATATGAGCCAAGTAAGCGAACCCAGGATGAACACGTAAGAAGTAGCAAAACCTGAGGTAATACAACCAAATGTAGGTTTTGCCATCAGGCGAAAAAGAGTAGCGTCGCTACTAAGACGTCTGAGAGGCATCGGCAATAGCCTTCTGAGTGTGTTGGCGGAGAGGCTCGACTGTACACTCACCAAATCTTGGATTGAGCTGGCTATCGGGAGGGCGAAATAAGCCCAACCCGATATAGTAAATAAGTAGTAGTAAGTTAACTGTCACTAACATAAAGCTTATAAGTCTCTGTAACTAACAAAAATATGGATTGATGTAGGTCTGAAATAAAGATATTTTATTTTATTTTATTTATTTGCTACTTCTTACGTCTTCATTCTGTATGATTTGAAATTCCAAAAAACTTTGTAGTTACATGAATTTGTATGGTTATTGAATATAATTTGCTTCGATTGCAGGTAGTAACGCAATTAAAAAAATGGGCACATAACAGTCCCCTGACGAAGATAATTGATATAACCAATAACAATTTCACTACGATGGACAATCCGATATACATGATGATAGTGGACGATCCTAGTAGCGGGCAAGTGGTGTCAGCCAAGGATATCGTAATGATAGTAGCAGGTATGGCCTACCACATCTTAAGTAATAATATTATTACGAAAAAGTTCACCATCGGTCTAAATCCAGATGTCGGTCTGCGACGATGTTGGTGAGTCATTCAGCCTAAGCCTAGCAACCACATTGGCGTTTCTGGCGAGTTTTGCAAAATGAAAATTGTATGGAATTGCTAACTAGAAGAGCTGTAGTGTGCAAAGCCTGTAAGTACTATAGAATCGTTCTGTGCTTCATTGGATAAGAAAAGAAGTCGATCGCTCAGCAAAAAAAAAAAAGATAAGAGAAGAAGTCGATTGCTCAGCACAGTTGTTGGCGTGCAAGTAGTACAGCCCTTCCCTGCAAAAGACCACTGTTAATCATACAGAGATACTTGGGTTGACAACAGTGTTGATTGTTTGGCAGGTATCCAAGGGCGGGACCACCATGCAGTTACCGCGGCCATGTACGTCCTATACCAGCTGATAGAGCGCACCGACGCTCACACTGACTTGCTCAAGAAATACAGATTCTGGATCATTCCTGTCTTCAACCCGGATGGATATGATTACTCCATGACTTTTATGCAAGTATGTGAATCCTCATTTGGGCGTAGTAAAACCTCCCTTCCAACTATAGTCCAAATCCCAAATATGGTCCAAATTACCTTGAATGTCAATCGTTTTGGGTGACTACTAATAAGGATGAACTCTCTATGACAGGCAATACCCAAAAACATACCTATCTTGCTTCATGTAATTTGCCGAACTACTAATTTACTTATCTAATCTCCATAATTATGGTACGTGCTCCACCAACGCAACATGGCAACTATTAACTTTAGGATATTCGTACCTTCAAGATCAGTAATAGACCCCGAAGTTCTTAAAATAGCTACCTACTAGTAATCTTATTCTACTTTTCGACCTTTTTTCTTAATGTAACTCACATCCATTTATTAATTGGGGTTATCAGCGTCGTGAGTGGACGAAGAATCTGCACCAGTCATGGGAGCTGTGTGACGGGCAGAGATCGTGCAAGGAATGCAAGTCGTACGGCCTCCGGTGCATCGTGCAGCCCTGTTATGGGGTACACCTCGATCGCAACTTCGAATATCAGTGGATTCCGGGTCAGTTGATCGAAGTAAAATATTAACGTTTATGTCTAGTCGGGAGTGGCATTTTGTTGACCATCGATCCCTGGAAGCTTATCCCTGAAATTATTCTCCGAAAACCACTTATTTTAGAAACATGCCTAATCTGTTGTTTCAATTTCAATCGCATGCATAATCTGTGGTCGCAATCACGCGGATTATAAGCGTGACCATAGCAGTCCTGCCGAGAAAGGTCAAAGCGGATCCAGTGTGGTGTGACCTTGGTTTTATATATGTATAGGTATATAATATCATTTAACCTACAGGAACAATAATGGGGACGAATTGAGATCTCCCTCTTTTTGAAGTTTGCGTACTCGCAGACGCAGAGTTTTACCTATACTTCGGTATTTATTATCAACTTATCAAGAAGCTTAGTATACTATATATCGTTATGATTTACATAGATAACTTAAAATGCGTATAGATAAATATTATAATTTATAAGAACGACCTCACGTTTATTGAGGTGATATCGAGGAATTTATTTTATAAAGGATATGATATGTTTGTTATCAAAAGTTAATCCTGATTACCTGAGTATCATGTTTTATCATTGGTAATTATGACAAATATTGATTAGTAGTTCTTGTCTATCATGCAGATAATATTAACGTTTATGTCTAGTCCACTTTATGTCTTAAATACATTGACGTATAATAAAGTAAATAGACTCACAATACCGAACAAAAATGTCAAGAAATTTGCCCCAAAATGACAACTCTAGCTATGTTTGAATAGTTGCTTAAAGCGTTAAGCTAAGTCCACACTGTGCCCTTTTTTCGTTCAACAAGGGCGTGCGTCATACTCGTATTACGCCTATTACGCCCTGCGTGTTCAGTACAATAATGCATTCAGGATGCTGTTGGGACTGCCAAGGTGGTGTAGTGCCTCGTTCATGTCTGTGGAGCCCGCACGGACAGTTTTCAGGCACTTATGCGCAAGAAGATCGCCTCGATGCTGAACAGGCTCAGAGGAAGCCCCAACGGCATCCTGGGTGTCATTGCTGACAAGTATGACTGTCCCATTTTGAAACACTGGGTCAGCCAAATAAAAGCGGTTGCGCAATTTAGAGATAAGTAAATACATATGTTTATTGCAGATACTAACTTAGATTAAGATTACCTAACACTGTATGGATGTCCAAAGTCTGAAATAAAAATTAATTAAATTAAATTTATTAAAATAGAATGACCAAAATCACAAATAAATCATGTATTTATTTTTACATGCAGGGAATTCCTAAACATTTAACACTTTCAAAATTATTTCATAAGTAAATATAGGTACACAAAACATTGTTCGGCGGGCATTACGTACTAGTGCAGCTGACAATGTCTACGCACGGATGAAAATTTTAGAAATGCCTGATATTTTTTTTGGTAATAGGAATAACAATACAATACAATACAAATACTCTTTATGCACACCTCACACAAACAAAGCAGTTACAGAGAGAAACAATACAATAACAATAACCTTCCTTAGCACCGGAAAAAGTTTCAGATTTTTCAGCTGCGTCAATTATTTTTGAAAAATATAAACAGTTTCATCACTTACGTTTTGGGTTATCATGATGGTCAATAGACACTTTCCTTGATTCGTCTCATATTACAAAAAAATATCTTAAATATCTGTGGTAATCTGGCACTGGTAATGACAAAAATAGCTGCTGCAACTGTCAATATTATTGCCAGTGTCAGTTTACCACAGATATTTAAGTTTTTTTTTTTAATACGAGACCGATCGAGGAAAGTCTCTGACCCAAAACGTAAGACTCACAAAGCCCAGGAGAGATCGAGGAAACTGTATTTTTTTTACAAGCCTATAGAGTATCCCACTGCTGGGCAAATGCGGGAGGCATTTCTCTTGATAAACTGTTTATATTTATTAAAAATAATTGATGCAGCTGAAAAATTTGAATTTTTTTCTGGTGCTAAAGAAGGAAAATTTTCGTCCATTCCCAATTCCAATTGTCAATGTGACTTTAACATTAACGGACAGATTCGTCTACGTTTCTTCGAATATCTTGAATATTAAAGGGAAGGATATTTACTAGCTAGTTTTACTTACTTCGATAGCATGCTAAAGTCAAAAGTTCAAAACTAGCGGGAAAAGTGCTACGGCGTAGCAGCAAGCTACTATAATAGCGCTTAGGCCAAGGTCAAACAAAAAGCTACCTAGGAGTTGATTCGAGATAAATTTCGCATTCTTATTCGATATTAAACTCTGACGTGTTCTTACGCTGAGGGCGGGTTGTGTCAACGTGGTATCAGCCACACTTTACTGACCGGGTAACACTCGTAGTGCTACGCCGTAGTCCGTAGCAGCCTTATGTACATAAAATGTAGCGAAAAATGCCCATAGCGCTCTGACGCGTGTGTGTCGTGATTGGCTCTGAATGGGGTAAATAGGGCACCGGCAGCTGTCATTCCGTAGAAAACTGCCAAAGCTCTCATACAAACCGATTTTAACCAACAACGTAATTTACGATTTCCAACGGTTTGAAATAGCCCTATTTCAATCTGGCCAACGAATCTCGGGTAATTTTTAATCATTATTCCGGAATATCGAAAATTCCGAAACTGAGGTTGATGAATGATGACACAGCTTTCAAATGTGCGAGGTGTCCAAACACTTATGTGTAAATACAGCTTGACACATCTCTCGTGAATACTCACCCATTAGGACGACACACTGTATTTACCTATTGAAGGAGGCTTACATCACACTGGCGCGGCCTGCGTTGGCGGTCCATAATAAATTTGACAGCTAATGACAATTTAAGTTTACTATTAACCGCCACGGCCAGGCCGCGCCAGTCTGTGAGAGGCCTAAGAGAGCAGTAGTAGGTCGGAAAGAAATGTGTATATCAAGCAAGCCAGTCTGTCGGCTCGGTTACTAACCACGGTTTAAAAATGCTCGCGAGTTTGTTTTGTTTAAAGCAGGAACCGTAGGGCTGGGCGGTTAGTTCCGAGAATAAAACTATGCGTAATGGATGTTGAGCTCTTATTTCAAAAAGCAATCATCTCGATTTATGGGGTTTACCCCGCAGCCGTCGGATAACGGTATACTTTTCATACTAAAATATCGGTACTTTTTATTCAATTTCGGTATCTCGTTTTTACTTCATATTTTCGTATTCCAACCGACACATCTAACATTTCAGCGTCATTACCTAAATATATTGGAATAAGCACCAAAAAAGATTTATTTTTATTTTTATGATTTACGTAGATCCCGACATGGTGACACAAGTTGACGACCTGGTAAAGGTCGCGAGAGTCCGCTGGATGCGGGAGGCGCAGGATCGGTTATTGTGCCACATGTTTCGGGTGATACGATGATGATGATGATCATGATTACCGGTATTTTTCCCTGGTTTAAAATTGTACATCCATTATTATATATTATGTTATTGGACAGCGGAGGAGCTTCGGGCGGAGCACCCGTGCGGCGACCTGTACGCGGGCTCGCGGCAGCTCAGCGAGCGCGAGACGCGCGCCCTCACCATCTTCCTGCACGAGCAGCGCACGCCGATATCCCTGTTCATCGCTTTCAAGGAGGGAGACGTGCTGGTTAGTGAGACGGTATAAATGAGGAGAGCTACGACTACTAAACTATTACTAAGGTTGGGCAAACAGACCAAATTGCCGATGTCGACTCCTCAGAGTCCTAATCATACTATAAGTAAAAATGTGTCAGTATATAGGCTTATATTCTTATTATTATTAAAGTATACTGAGCACCAGGCGGGCGCGTCCATCACATAACCGCGAGAACACCGACACATATAGACCCTATTCGTCCCGGTACCGCCGCATAGAGTCGGTCCGAACCCTCTTGCTGGAATCTTCTCAGCTAGACTAGGTTTAGCAAACTAGCGATAAAACTCTCAGTAGATACCACTCACACCCCAGATTCTGGTTAAGCCGCCTCAATTGAGCATGGATGAACATTTCAGAAATGCCTGATTATTTTCTTGGTGATAGGAATTAACCTTCCTTAGTACCAGAAAAAGTTGCAGATTTTCAGCTGCTTCAATTATTTTTGAAAAATATAAACAGTTTCCTCAGTTACGTTTTGGGTCAAGGACGGCACTTTCCTTGATCCGTCTCATATTACAAAAAAATATCTAAAATATCTGTGGTAATTTGACACTGGTAATGATATTGACAGTTGCCAGCTACCTATATATTTGTCATTGCCAGTGTCAGTTTACCAAAGACATTTAAGATATTTTTTTTTAATATGAGACGGATAAAGGAAAGTGTCTTATGACTGTTTATATTTCTAAAAAATAATTGACGCAGCTGAAAAATCTGAAACTTTTTTCTGGTGCTAAAGAAGGTTATTTCTATCACCATAAAAATAATCAGGCACTTCTGATATTTTCATACATCCCCCATTAGACTATTCCCGCCGTCCGCGTGGGCGTGCCAGAGGTTTCCCCATGATTTTCCCCGAGCTACTCTCCCGCTACGCATTTCCATAGTTTTACCAAGCTCAGCCTATAAAGCAACAGTCAGACAACATACAGACCATTCAAAGCTAAGAGGAAAGGCCCCCCACTCTTCATTCCGTACTAGTTTTTTTTTTCTAAAGTAAGTAGAAGTGAGGCGAATTTAATTGTGACGTACGGATGGCCTATCTTTA
This sequence comes from Epinotia nisella, assembly GCA_932294315.1. Lineage (NCBI taxonomy): Eukaryota > Metazoa > Arthropoda > Insecta > Lepidoptera > Tortricidae > Epinotia > Epinotia nisella. The sequence goes on along the minus strand of OW028682.1, from coordinate 10,888,596 downwards.
GGCACGTTTACAAATAAGGTAGGTGCACTAAGGACGGCCCGGCTCCTAATAAATAACTCGCAGTTATGGTTTTCCAAACTACTTCAAATTTCGTGGGCACATGCGTTTTTGGTCACAAACAAACGACGTGCATTTCAGTTTTTACACGCGGTGCAGTTTTGTAAAAAAAATACAGTTTGCTTTATGATTTTCGGACATTTACATACCAATCCAAATTGTAATAACTTAATAAGTTTCTGTCAAAAATTTGATTTTTGGTACAAGCTTTTATTGCCGACTGTACTTTTCTGTATACCGTCATCAACTACTCATTGAGACGATTCTAACGAGCACAAACTCAACGGGGTTACATCGGTTAAGTACTGAATTCCCATGGCCACCTTCTGCCTTCAGCATCAGACCAGCTTGATGGTACCGTAATATTAAATTGTCAACCAAATTATACCTTTACCCAAAATTTCAGCCCAATTGGTTGATGATATCTGCTTCGCAATTGAGTTGCAAGATTGCACACGAACAAACATAGTGACTTACATACATTGCAAGTTAATAATAGTGCTTGTTACTAGGCCTACTTGAATAAAGATCATTTTGAGTTGAGTTTGAGTTTAAATAAATAAACCGGCCAAGTGCGTGTCGGACCACGCAAAACGAAGGGTGTCATGCCTATTAAAAAGGTTCTAGCAAATTAATATTTCATTCATTCATTCATTCATTCGAATCGTCACAGAAATCTTACGGCACTTACATCCTTTTCTTTAAGGAAGGCAGTTTCTCAGCAATATCTTGAAAACCTTTGAACCGATCTTATTCAAAATATTTTTCGGTGAAAGAATTTAATAAGCCCTATGTTCATGATTTTTTTCATATTTTTAAAATACACCGTTCAAAAATTAGAGGGGGGGACAAAATTTTAGTGATTTCGGGGCGACTATCTCCGACTATATTCACTTAATCAAAAAGTTGCTGAGAAACCTTATATTTATTTTAAAAGGCCTATCGATGCCACACGTGGGCTAACAATGAAAAAAAAAATGATTTTCAGTTCTATGTATGGAGTGAACCCCTAATTTTTTTTTTCTCATTTTAAATACAAAACTAAGTAGCGGCTAACAAAATACACCTATCCTCAAAATTTTATTCAAATACACCTCATAGTTTTCGAGTAAAATGCCTGTGACATACGGATAGACGGACAGACGGACAGACGGATAGACGGACAGACGGACAGACGCTGACGGACATAACGAAGACGACAGTACTCTTAGTGAAATTAAACATTTAATCTGTTTAACATCCAATTATAGCTAAATACTATTCTTTTAAATTTAATTATGTATTTTTACGGGGTGCGTCTCATAATCAGTGATCAGAATTGTCAGAGTTTTTTACCTAAGCTTAGTAGAACAGAGACAAAAATCGGAGACTTCCTTACGACTAAAATGATTTTCTGGGATTCCCCGGATTAAAAAGAAAGAAAAATAATTAAATTAAATTCATTGTTTACTGGAATTTCACCTTTAGGCACTGGTCCCACCGCGAGCGAGTAAGCTATGAGCTATCGGCTATTTTCTAGCTCAAGAAACGAACAAAAGATAATCGCTTTCGTGTAAATAAAAGAGAGAGTTATATACATATTTATAGTTTATAGCTGGCTGTTCACACCGCCGGCGATGAACTATAAATTTATTTACACTTGAGCTATTATCTTTTGTTCGTTTCTTGGGCGAGTAACCGCCGATAGCTTATAGTCTGTAGCCGGCGCGACGGTACCTTATTAGGTAGATCTATGCGCCTACTTCCCTGTGCCCTGCACACTACTGGATGCTTATCAGACTCCTGACTTGTATCATATCGGTAGGCGTGGTGTCGCGCGCTCGTTCTGAGACATTCGAGCGTGTCGTGCGATATCGCATACCAATATTATATAAATGTGTTGAGTTGGATAGACCCCTCGCTTTAGCCGCATTCACCTGCAAGTTCTAAGATTGGACGAGAAAAACAAAGTCATTCAAAAAGTTAGTTATGAACGTCGTGATGGTGATACTGATATATTGTTAGCCAGTATTGTAGATATTCATTATTTGTGAGAGTTACCCAAGCTTACGTGGGCATGGAAGATCGGAGCGCGGTCTCTCGCTCCCCTTATATGGCGTATACCGCTGCCGCCACTACTCGAAGTCATGGCATCAGATTACTTATTTAACTTAACGTTATCTATTATAATTGAAATCGGTTTCGTATGTGTGTTCCGCGCGCTCACTTCCACGCGAAGCTTAAATGGGTCGTTCTTCTTTTCGACCGACAATAGCCTGTCCTTCGTCTTATTACGGCATCTCATTTGAGTAATGATGTTTACGGTTTTATAACGTTCAAATGAACGTCCATATTATTTTATTAATTAGTGATATTTAATATTTCACTTTCTCTAACTAGCATTTTTTTAAATGTTTTTTTTTTCGTAGAATGCCGTGACAGAGTGGTAAACCAAAATGTTGTCCCCACTGAAAGAGTCCACTCTGTCACATGTTTTTTTTTAGAAACCAACCGTAAATAAATATTTATTTTGGCCAGAAAGGAAACTTTAATTAGTTCTAATGAAGAAACCTATGCATTTTTTTAAATCGCACTTCAAAACCACAATTTTCGATAGTTCAAAAACCAAAAAAACAGAAAAACCTCGGTTCATTGTCGGTAAAAAAGAAGAACGACCCAACTAATAAAACGAGCGCGCGCGACAAATACCAAACTGATTCCAATATAATATCTGAAAATAGACTCCCATCAAAGTTCTAATTAAATTAGGTAGGTAATTAAAATCACCTTTCGCATTTTCATCAACACTGCGAATACGTTAAAATATTTTCTTAATTAAAAGGCGAAATAAATAACCAGCTTTCTTTTCAGGGAGTGATGTATCCTTACTCGCACACCCGAAAAAAACGAGCCTTCGATGCCAACTATGTAAGAATAAATATCATATTGTTAGATTTTGTCATTTTCATCACGAGTGATGTTACGTAATACGGATCTGCTCAATGTCTTATCGGTTTAAATACAACAGGTATAGTACATTACTGCTGAGACCAGTAAGTAAGCCATCCTGGACGAGTATGATTATTGATTAGGCTATAATACGAGGCCAGCATGGCACTTATGGTCGAAGCATGTATAGTGCTTTTCTCAAAAATTCTGATCAATTTGTAGTTTGATGTTCAGCTTTCCATTTCATGAATTTTTCATAATTGTGCAAATATCTCTGCTTGAACTTAGGTAGAAGTAAATTATTTGTCATCAATTCCGCCTCGGCTGTTAAATTGGGAGGCGTGTAATCTATGTCGCAATCTGATTAATCAGAACTTATTTTTAGCAATTTTATTTATTACTAAATATTTATCTCAATGAAGTCAATACCGCCAAAATACGAGTGCGACTTTTTAAAAATTGCTTTATGTTGTATAAGATACTCATATTATACCACAACCCCAATAAAATATATACATAAATTTCGTATTCGTTTTATGTTTATTGTGAATATTTTATTTTAATCTTTTTTTCTCCTGTTAGCATCGAATTCCTAATTCATAATTAGTATCGAAATAGTAAAAAACCGGCCAAGTGCGTGTCGGACCACGCAAAACGAAGGGTTCCGTGCCTATTAAAAAGGTCGTATCGTCACAGAAATTTTACGGCACTTACGTCCTTTTCTTTGAGGAAGGCAGTTTTTCAGCAATATCTCGAAAACCTCTGAACCGATCTTGTTCAAAACAATTTTCGGTGAATGAAATTAATAAGCCCTATGTCCATGAATTTTTCCATATTTTTAAAATACACCGTTCAAAAATTAGAGGGGGGGGGACAGAATTTTAGTGACTTTCGGGGCGATTATCTCCGACCTTATTCACTTAATCAAAAAAAAATGCAAAGAAACCTTATATTTATTTTGAAAGGCCTATCGATTGATGTGCTACAGGGGGGTCACAATGAAAAAAACAATTTTGACTTTTTGTTTTATGTATGGAGTGCACCCCTAAAAAATTTTTTTTTTGTCATTTTAATTACAAAACTATGTAGCGGCTACATTGATTTAGTATAAGTAACTAGATACACAATCAGCCGAAAAAAAGTGGCCGTCCAAAAGAACCGCGCGATCGACACTTGCGGCTCTTTTGCGTTTAGTCTGGTTTCGACCGTGAGACTTGACGGTTGTCAAAAATGACAAAAATGATCTGTGAAAAAATGCGTTAATAGCAAATATAGCAATAGAAAAAAATTAAGAAAGGATTGGATATATTTCTATAACTAATTTCTATTGATAACGTTAAGAATTTCATGTAAACTCATTGGCATTTCATGGTTTTGAATAAATAATTTCGTTAGTACAAATGACAGATTATCACGGAACAAAAACCTAAGGAGTCAGTACCTACTTATTAGATTTTTTTATGGAGTAGTACAGTTACGTTATTTGTGGTTTTCAATTTAAGATTCCTGAGAAATCCTTAGCGATGTGCAAAGTAGGCCGCAGTTATAGGCTTATAGCACGAGATAGGAGACATCAACGACGAAGAGTGGTGACGACTTCGTCATGTGTTTATTTTTCAAGTTTATATAAATTTTGTAAAAATTAATGTTTAACTAAAGATAAATGCATTTATTTACAGGTATAATATACATTAATCTAATTTATATAACATTGAAAATCAATTATATTTATTCAAATTAAAATACAAGATTATAATTAACATTAACTAAGATAAATTAAAACTAAGTTAAATCTAAAAAAGGCCCTCGAGGCATTGTACCGAGGATGCTGGCGGCATTTCCTCGCTGAATTGCAATGCTGATGCGTTGCGCGAGAAAGCCGCCAGCTCTTCGGTCACCAGTTACATCGACCAGACGTTTCGCGATTTCTGCAAATAACTTATGCGCACTGGGACCCCACGGACCGAGGGTCTCGACGCCAAAGGGTACAAAATCGTACTCTCTGCCGAGGCCTCTATATTTATATATTGAAAATTATATTTAAATATAAAAAAAGATAAATTGATATTCAGATTGTAAGTCATTATTATATGTCGCAAAGGGACTAATTAGATACGTCAAATATACCACGCTAAAATGATCTACATACCTAGTTCTTATTCCCTTTTCACTAGTCGTGCGTAGAATTTTTAAGGAGTTTGACAGCTGCACTGATAATACGTAATGCCCACCGAACAATGTTTTGTGTATATTTATAAAAAAAAATGAAAGTGTTAATTGGTTAGGTATTGCCTGCTTGTAAAAATAAATAATCATGATTTGTTTGTGTTTTTCGTCTTCCTGTTTAAATAAATACTTGCAATATTATAGATTTTATTAATTAAAGTGTGACATGTAAAATACTTCCAAACAGCAAAAATCCGCAACATGCTTCGTCAATCATTTACAAATGACCGTATTGTTTATACAATATTATTAAAATAATTCTATAATGCGACTCCATTCATTCGCTATTTAGTTTTGACGTGAGCAATCAAGTCACATTATGATAAAATCTCAATAAACTAAAAAGTTTTTAATCTTTTTGATGCTAATTCGCTAATATGGCCCTTACAGCTTAAAAAACTAAGTTCTCTTTTATATGAAACATATATCTCAATGCAGGTTATAAGTAAACGCGATTGGCATCAACTGAAATATAGCTAGAGTTGTCATTTTGCGGCACATTTCTTGAAATTTTTGTTCGACATTGTGCGTCTATTTACTTTATTATACGTCAATGAGCGGCTAACAAAATACACCTATCCTCAAAATTTTGTTCAAATACACCTTATAGTTTTCGAGTAAAATGCCTGTGAGATACGGACAGACGGACAGACGGACAGACGGACAGACGGACAGACGGACAGACGGACATGACGAAACTATAAGGGTTCCGTTTTTGCCATTTTGGCTACGGAACCCTAAAAACACGATTGAATACATAAAAGTGCAATATGGACACGTCAACCTCTATGGTACCTCCTTTTTTAGGGTTCCGATACCTCAAAAGGAAAAAACGGAACCCTTACCTATAGGATCACTCGGTTGTCTGTCTGTCCGTCTGTCACAGCCGATTTGCTCCGAAATTACTGAACCGATTGAGTTGAAATTTGGTACACATATGTAAATTGGTGACCCAAAGATGGACGCGTAAAGTAAATTAATGAATTCTGAAGAAGGGGGCCACTTTTGGGGGGTAAACTGGAAAAAAAAAAGTTTTGCAAACTGTATTGTGTGACATATCAAACGAAAGGGGTTGTTGTAAGCATCTGTTTTTTTTAAAAATAATTTTAGCAAAAACAGATTTGAAGTAATTTAGGAAATAAGACGAAAATTGACCATTCCCCCTCTTATCTCCGAAACTACTAGGCTTAAAAATCTGAAAAAAATATGGAAAATAGTTCTTTGCCTAAAAATTACAGGAAAACCTATAAGAAGTTTGAGTATTCAAAGTAACGGGAAAATTCTCAATATCTTTGTGTATTTTGTATGGAGCGCCTAATGCTTAGAGAATATGAATTTTACGGAACCCTCACCACGCGAGTTAAACTCGAACTTGTCCTGTTTTTTTTAAAGGTCCCTTACTGCCAACAAGCTCTTTAGCTTATCTTTGATTAAAAAAATAGTCAACACATTGAAATATTATGACATATAAAAATGGGATTTACATACTTGCTTGGACGGTTTTGCGTTTTCCGGGACACTGCTAGTAAATGTCCAGGATGGGTCACTTTCAGATACTATCTTCACAGATATTATGGGAACATTTCTTACTATTTTTGAGAAAAAGTAGGTTACATATAGCTCTCAGGGCTGGCAGAGCACACGAAATTCAGTTTTCAGTTATAATATACAGGGTGAGCAATCCAAATGGGTCAGTATGGCGGTTTTGGAAACCATAACAGATAGCGAAATCTTGGCTTAGGAACCATGACGTTGATTTTAGTAAAAAGAAAAACTGCATTCATATACTTACAAAAATGCGTGTACCTACTCGGCCCAGGAATCGAACCTGGACTTTTTGAAAAATTAAATTTCGTTATTTTCCTTTGAATATCGGTTATGTAGCTCTTAAATAGTAAATGTTACTAAGAAACATGATATCTAAAACTAATAAAATGCATTGTTTTTAAACAACGAAATTTAATTTTTCAAAAAGTCCAGGTTCGATTCCTGGGCCGAGTACACGTATTTTTGTAAGTATATGAATGCAGTTTTTCTTTTTACTAAAATCAACGTCATGGTTCCTAAGCCAAGATTTCGCTATCTGTTATGGTTTCCAAAACCGCCATACTGACCCATTTGGATTGCTCACCATGTATACTTCTACAAAATTTTAGGGTTAAAGATGGAGTAAATCAGGAACTGTTAGCTGTTAAAATATCGAGACACTAAAACTATTACGTGCGTTAGTAGCATAACCAAGTTCGGTCGTATTAGGTACCTACCTATATTAGTGCAGGTTACTGTATCTACTATTCAATAATTTGAGTGAAGTTAGATTAATCTTCACGTTCTAAGAATGTTGAAAAATTACTTTCTATCCCTGATACTACCTGGTTCATTCCAAACTATTATTTTGAGAGCTGAAAGGTTTGACTAAAAACAGTGAAACCGGCTTTATTGGTGTCACTTCTATTAGAAATCTCTTTGTCGGTTGTCTTAAAGGCCGAGTTTTAAATGCACAGGGGGCGAAATTATGTATGTCTAATTTTTACGTATCACAGAGAAAAAGGGCGTCTCGGGCTGCGTCCGCGGCCTACAGCATCAGCGGGCGGCCGTACGTCGCCGGACAGACTTCGGAATTCTTACGTAAGGATGAAACACTGGCTATAGAATTAGCGGTGTACCTAGACAGGAAATGAGAAGATATGTATCTCCAAGGATGTATTACACTGCGGATGAATAATAAGCATGAAATCTTTATCTATCAATGTATGCTATTTATGTGGAAAATATTGTTTACCTACCTTTAGCTATAGTACCTACCTGTAAAGAGTTCCGTCAATTCCTCTTGGATTCTATCAAATAAACTGCTTATTTGTTGTTACGCCAATTGAATACGTACGTACCTACATTACATTACTTACCTAGGGCAGTAAAACAAAGAATGTCTCAGATCACAGGTATTTGGCGCCCGAGCCGAAGGCAAGGGCGATAAATATGCGATCGGGGACTTTCTTTATTACCGCCCGTGGTTAGTACAAAATTGTACGTCTCTTCCCGGCCAGGAAGTGGGATTTCCCGCCATTTAAATTCTCACCACAAAAGTTTCAAGAATGTCACTTTGACAAAACCATGACTAAAAAGGTCAAATGTTAAATTACGATAATATCCGCTTTAGATACTAATAATCTTAAGTATCGACTCTATAGAGTCTTGTTCTATTTCCATATCTGTTTTTGCGATGACCTGTCCGAGCTGTGTACATGACCCAGTTGTGAATCCAGGATTTTGGTTGGTGGAGGGGGGGCTTGACTCAGTTTTGTGGGAGTTTAACGCCCCCTAACCCTTCCCTGGATCCGCTCTATGACCCATTCACTTTCATTACAGCGCTGTACGCCGGCGGGATGGAAGACTGGGTCGATGGCCACTTGGGCATCGACAATACCTACACCATCATGATGTTTCGACCCACTGACTCCTATAACGCGAAACTAATGACAGAAGTGAGTTATTATAGGCAAAAAACTCAAGTAAAAAAATACATGTAGTGGTGACGTATTCGAATAGACATTACACATATGTATCGGGTATGTTCACGACGGCGTTCTCGCTATTATATGAGGAAGAAGGCGGCTTCGATGTTGCGCCGTACACGCGAGAGTCTCAACAGCATCCTTGCCGTGATTGCCGATCGGATCGGCTGCCCCATACAGCAGCACTCGATAGGACTGCATTTGTCAGATAAGGTTTCAGTGATATAACCAATGTTAAGTACGTATATCACTGCATCGCTACTGATCACTCGTTGCATCTCGAACGTTGGGAGTAGACATCTCTCGACCGTGAGATTTTGAGAATAGAAACATTGCTTTTCGATCGACATCCGCCAGTTTTTTTCGAGATGTCTCTTATCTCGATCGGCCCGAGAATTGGCCTTCAGGATCCGCTGCAATTATCAGTCTAGCCAATTATTAGTTAAATTTTCGAGTGATTTTTGAAATATGAATTTAGGTTGTATTAGTAGTCACTTTATTTATTTAACATCTTAGATTAGGTTTTTTACAATATGGAATATTAGGATATAAAAGTAAAATAAAAACAAAATATAAACTCATTTTATAAAAACCTAAGCTTCCGGTGGTTAGGGCGACAGACAGAGGAACCTCCTGAATATCCGCGCAGTGTTAAGAGCCTTCGTAGAAACGATTATCGGGACGATGATCGATAGACGTTCGCAGACACGGTGATGGACGGTTCTAGCACAAACAGAGGAAGCATAACACCAGATACTAAACAACAAATTTATGCTAGAACATATTATGGCCCTTTTGGAACATTTGGTCCTTTGAGTTTACTATTAAAAGGGTTACAGTGAACATTTTTCTTTCTCTTCATGGAACTTTGCAGTCTTTGCACCCATACCCATACTACTTACTTTCACCTGCCCGTTGCCTCGTTCTCAGTTTGATTTATTATTATTATTTATTACCTACTACTTACTTTAAACATGTTTGAGTGTTGGCTCTACAAGGTATAGGTATTGATTAAAAATAAATATCGGCCTTGTTTATTAACAGCACGTCGTTCACGAAGCATATGCTGCAATGGATACTCTACTGATGGAAAATGGGGAACCGATAACCGTTGAAGCCTTCAAGCCTCGCGCATCAGCAGCTACCGAGAGGATGTTCCCTTCCCCCCTCGTCGTACTATTTGCTACCATCACCATCTTTAACAGTTGAACAAAAACCGATTGGCAACTGCCATTTTGAGCTAGTAGAAGTACATTCATAAGGTTTCAAAGACCACTCATTGTTAGTGTAACTTGACCCGAGATTCATTCATACCTATGCGTAATTGGAGGTCAGTCTTGGTGGTTCGTTTGAGGTGTGTCGACGATAATAGTAGATTATACACCAAGGGGACAAAGCACTGTTTTATGTCACGGGAGCGAATTGAATCCCGAACGTAACGAAGGACTCATAATTTAACTCCTGAGCGTAGCGAGGGAGTTATAAGTTAATTCCTGAGCGAAGCGAGGGAATTAAGACTGAGTCCTGAGTGCAGTGAGGGGTTCAACCGCCCAAGACTAAAACAGTCTTATCCCCGAGGTGTATACTCTACTTTTCACACCTTATGTGAGACAAAAAAACAGGCTCAGTAGATAAATAATGTTTGATTTCTTTGCTCGATGTCCATCCGATTTCCTTTTTAAAAAGGCCAATAACTTGGCATATGTATTAATTTGTATGTCATGTTTGACACTTATTGTTGCCCTCAGCATCGAATATATACACCACAGGCTACTTGGCTTCTTTGTAGCTGACAAATATTCAAAATAGACCAGAAGCACTGATTCAGACACAGACTTTACGCCTTTTACAGCTTTCCATTTGTCAAAATCGTTGTAGGCTTTTAGGTATTTTTCCTTTGACTTCTCTGGCAGCAGATTGTTGACAATGCCTATGGCATCTAATTTGATAAACTCAGGAGTCAAAACACTTTCATCACTCGACATTTTCAATATTATTTTTGAAATTAAATCTTCTATAGGCACCTACAAGAACTCGATTTGTTCGTCACGCGTGAACAAAAGAAGGCGCGCGACGTTCCAAATTCGAAAGCACAAGCCGTGGTCCTAGATTCGAAATTCGAATTTCGAACACCGCGCTCCTCCGGACCGGGGTTCACACGGAGGCAAACTTCATTTATTTTGTCAAATCAAGTAGGCCATGGCCTAGGACAAATTGTGTTTAGCAAAATTAAACTTTATGCATATAGTAATAAGAATTATGAAAAGTGAAATCATATTATTAACCAGCGGGTTATAATGAAATTCAGTACAACATTATAACCCGGCTAATACCAAGGGATTTAATGTCTTGCTTTCGGTAGGGTTTACATGACCTATAATTCGGCATTGTCGAGCATGTGGTTTGAAAACCTTAATACTAGCCTGCAAGAAGGTTGAGCGATAATTTGAGGTAGCAAACCATTGTTGCAGGTAAAGTGATTGTAGAAACGTTACTCGAACTAGCAAATTCAAATCAAATAGTATTTTTTTAGGTAGGGCATTGATATTTTAGGGAAAATACTCCCGTAATGCCCTAGAGCGGTGCGCCTTGCGGATTCGGTGGGCTTGGCTAACTCTAAGCGACAATAATATGATTTCTTTGGAATCTCTGAAAGTAAAAGAATAATGTGAATTGTGAACATTTTTTCCAATTTTGCATTAACTGAACCATCATATAGTCATCTATTGCTTTGTCACCACGAATATTAAGATCAAATAATTTGATAAGCTTATATGGACTTATCGTAAATATTTTACCATATTCCTTTTCATGATAGTATAAAACGTCTCAAAGTCAGGTAAGACTGGGATTTCAAATATTAATTTCATTGTAAATGAATCGCTTGGTGAGTTAAATTATTTAAGAGACTTGTTGTTGTTTTATAATTATGTATAGTAAATAATTAAATGTAGTTATTATTGTTTTTGTTTTATGACTAATTGTGTGTTTGTATAGCAGGGGTATTTTAGAGACGTTGTAATTGTGTTTGCGAAATAATATAGAAAACTACATGAATTTCTTGTTTCTTAATTCAAAATCAATCCATTCTTTTACTTCTCAATAATTTACGCATTTATGGGAGATATTACATTTATATGTAGGGTGTCACAAAAGTGACGCACGATATGAATTATCTAGAAAACACAGTTTTTTCTTATCATTTTTTCTTTTGTCATTGAATCATAAAGTACTCAGTATCAGTAGTCAATATACACGGTGGTGTTTAACCCCACTGGCGTCTTTGTATGGGGTTATTTAATGTCACAGGTGAATGCAAACAAGCCCGCAACCGCCCGCGCATTGAAGGAGGACATCAACGCTGCTTCAACGAAATTCAGAAACTTGTATGCAAAATGGTCAAGGAAATTTTGGGACAATAGAGTGCGTACCCTACGACCCAGAAAAGCCGTGGAGACCGCTTGCCCCGTATGCAATGTGCATGCATGCCCTATCGGGCTACAACTATAACTCTAAAAATACAATGACAAAATAAAGAAATAAACTGAAGAAAAAAATAGTACATTTCGATGCTAGTGCGGAAAGTATGTCACTATGTCAAGATTACACGAGCCGTAGGCGAGTGGCAAGACTCGGGACAAGTGAAGAATGACATTTCCGCACGTCTATCGAACGACGTTTTTTATTACAGTTGCGAAAAAATAAGAAAAACAACAAGTAAGGAATTCGAAACTTTTATACTATTAATTATGTAACATCATTGTAATACAGTTGAAAAAAAATTAAGTTGTTAAAAAAATACAGTTCTATCTTCTTTGTTTTTTATTGACATAATAATTAATGGTACTATTTGTACAAGGAAAAGTGAAAAGCACTAGTTCGCGAAAACCAACTTTCCGCACGCTAAGTAGCACTTTTTGAACAACTGTATTAAGAACTAAGTTTTCGTTATACCTGGGTAGGTAATTCAAATCTTGCGTAACTTTTGAGACACCCTATATATTATTACATATTTATAAGCTTGTTAGGTATAATAATATTAATAATATATTACTGGAATTTTTTGCTTAAATCCGTTCAGAAGTTTTACTCACGTTAGTCCGTCCGGGCTACCTGTATAGTTTTGAAAGCAAAATCTACTTTTCTGCTAGCAGTTGGATTATTTAATTTGATTAATTAATGGCCAAATAGCATATTCTGACGGATGAATTCCCTTACTTCAAAAATTCATTGTGCCCCATACATACTTCCAACCCTTTTGATCTCCTTAAAGGATGAATGATAAAAAACGCTGTTATTTATTTTCTAGTCTTTGAGTACTTTAAAATGGTCTTGTTCCCCGTACAATTTTGAACTCCTTCTAGCCCCTTTACGGGTTGAATGTCTTTTATAACCCCCTTATGGAATCAATTTCAAAAACGTGGAAATTCGTTTTTTGTATTCTAATAAGTAAACTTTTTACAAAGTTTCAAAAGTCTCTAGCTAGAAAAACAAAGTTTCCATTATACAAACTTTGCACCCCTTTTTCACCGCCTTAGGGGTGGAATTTTTCAAAACACTGAAAGCACTTTTTTTGTTATTTAATAAGTAATCATAATCACACAACAAACAAAGTTTTAAGCCTTTTTTTTAGTTTATTTATTGACGACCGGTTAGCCTATTTTTAGGGTTCCGTAGCCAAAATGGCAAAAACGGAACCCTTATAGTTTCGTCATGTCCGTCTGTCCGTCTGTCCGTCTGTCCGTCTGTCCGTCTGTCCGTCTGTCCGTCTGTCCGTCTGTCCGTATGTCACAGGCATTTTACTCGAAAACTATACGGTGTATTTGAATAAAATTTTGAGGATAGGTGTATTTTGTTAGCCGCTACATAGTTTTGTAATTAAAATGACAAAAAAAAATTTTTTTAGGGGTGCACTCCATACATAAAACTAAAAGTCAATTTTTTTTTTTCATTGTGACCCCCCGTGTGGCACATCAATGGATAGGCCTTTCAAAATAAATATAAGGTTTCTTAGCATTTTTTTTGATTAAGTGAATAGGGTCGGAGATAATCGCCCCGAAAGTCACTAAAATTCTGTCCCCCCCCCCTCTAATTTTTGAACGGTGTATTTTAAAAATATGGAAAAATTCATGGACATAGGGCTTATTAATTTCATTCACCGAAAATTGTTTTGAACAAGATCGGTTCAGAGGTTTTCGAGATATTGCTGAAAAACTGCCTTCCTCAAAGAAAAGGACGTAAGTGCCGTAAAATTTCTGTGACGATACGACCTTTTTAATAGGCACGGAACCCTTCGTTTTGCGTGGTCCGACACGCACTTGGCCGGTTTTTTTATTTATTTAAACTTTACTGCACAAAAAAATACAAATAAAAGTACAATTGGCAGACTTAATGCCATCAGGTATTCTCTACCAGTCAACCATTGGGCTAAACAGAAACTTTAGTGGTGCAGGATCTTAAATACTGAAACTAGAATGGAAACACAAATCAATTAATTTCATGAATATACATACTTATATAATGCATACAATATAAACTTACGTATACATACTTAAATACATACAATTTTATGTACCCGCACAAAAATATCACGAGGACCATCAATCTTAAATAGTAGAAAAGAGATGCTTACGCAACTTGCGTTTAAAGGACAATTTGCTCTGAGCTTGCCTGACGGTAAGAGGGAGATCATTCCACAGACGAATAGCCTGAAAAGCGAAGGAATTTGAGAGGAAACCAGTACGGTGAGACAGGACAGAGAGTTGACTCCTGGATGTACGGAGCTCGCAACCAGGACGGGGTGTAACAAATTGAAATTTAGATTTAAGATATTCCGGTGCAGCTGGGCCAAATAGGATGGAATAAAGTGTGCACAGAATCCTGAAAGACCTGCGCTCGCGAATTGGAAGCCAGTTTAGTTGACGACGGTAGGCGGATAGGTATGTGGTCATATTTTCGAAGGCAGAAAACAAAACGGATACAGTTATTCAGAAGCCTGTCCAGTCTACTTAGGAGCTCCTGTGTAATATTGGAGTAACACTCATCAGCATAATCAATAACAGGTAATACTAACGCTTGAATTAGCAGAGTTATCGTGCTGACTGGGAGAAAGTTCTTAAACCTATAAAAGGATCTCAGCATATTGGTGACCTTGCGGCTAACGACAGACACCTGAGGTGCCCAGGTGAAACCACTATCCATAATCAGACCCAGGTTTCTCACTTCCGCTGCGAAAGGAATTATGATATCTTCGTACATTACTTTCGGTAAGTGTTGTGTGTCAAGCTGTCAACTAGTGTCAATAGACGAGGGCTGGACACTTGGCAGGATTGACATTACTACCAAAACTACGAGACCAGTTGGAGTTACAGTCCAGATCATTATTAATTTTACCGATAGCAGAACTAAGGCTATCGGGGCTAGCTTGTGTGTAAATTTGAAGATCATCAGCATATAGATGGTGAGAGCATGTAATTCTAGAAGTAATGAGATTAATAAAGATAGAAAAAAGAAGAGGGGAGAGAATGCCGCCCTGTGGAACGCCAGAGGTGAGTTCACACCAATCGGAGATAGCATTATTAGCGCGGACCGCCTGTTGGCGATCCTGAAGATATGAGGAGAACCACGCAGCCACTGTTGGAGAGATATTTAGATATTTTAAAATCGCAACTAACATGATTCACAGCGTTGAAAGCATTGGAGAAGTCTATTAATACAAGCACTGTCAATTGAGAGGACTCCATGCCTTTATTTATATATGTATAAATAATACTGTGTCTACAACGCAAAACCTGATTGGAAAGGAGGCAGGAGCTGATTGGTGGAAATATGGCTAGACAGTTGTTTGTGGACAATGGCTTCAAGGATCTTTGAAAGGAAAGGGAGTATGGAGATTGGACGAAAATCTTTGAGAACACTAGGATTAGCAACCTTAGGGAGAGGAATTACAAAGGCATTACGCCAAAATGACGGAAACACCCCTGATGCCATTGAACTGTTAGCCTAGTCGGCAGTGACGCTGCCTACGAAGTTAAAGGTCCTGGGTTCGAATCCCGGTAAGGGCAAATATTTGTATGATGAGCATGAATATTTGTTTCTGAGTCTTGGATGTTTTCTATGTATTTATATCTATTATACATACCGTCGTCTAGTACCTATAACACAAGCCTTATTGAGCTTACTATAGGCCTAGTTCGATTTGTGTAAGAATGTCCCCTAATATTTATTTGTTTATTTATAACACAAGCATGTCTCATAGACAAATTATCTAGGTATATACAAATATTGCTCGTTTAATAGTATAGGATACATAATTATGTATATACAAACAAAAATTGCTTGTTTAATAGTATAGGATAGTATACTGATAATGATACATAGATGGGTTTTTTAACAACACGACAGTGGCACTCATACGGCTTTGCCTGATGACAAGCCACCACTGTACCCTATAGACGCTATTGGCTGATCCCAATAAGAGCGACATACAACTCCCTTTGTGTACGGCTGTTTATTTTTAACTAGCCTCCGCCCGTCTGCGTGGACCCGGGATAAAAACTAACCTATATTTTAGTCCAGGCTATAAAATATCTTCGTGCAAAATTTCATCCAAATCGGTTGAGCCGTTTAAGCGTGATTGTAACAGACATCTAAACATCCAAACATTCAAACATCCAAACATCTAAACATCCAAACATTCAAACATCCAAACATCTAAACATCCAAACTTCGCATTTATAATATTAGTAGGTTAAACCGGGCCTTTATTTTACAGCCAGATTAGTTTAGGTACTATCGCCAACACAGTTAACTGACCATCCGTGCACCTTATGTACATTGTAATAAGGTTCAATATGAATACAGGATGGTCAGTTAACTGTGTTGGCATTTGTACTACGAAAAGTAAATATAAACATTGAGTGTGTTGTATACATACAAAATGTATCATCCGCATGAACACGTTCACGGACACGACACCATTCTGAAAATTGTTGATGTGACACATAAAATTCATACTTACATTTTTTTGTCTGGCATGATGGACGTACTGCCACATGACTGTTTAGTCAAACATTGTGCCGCCGCTGTTTCGTCTATGTATGTACATAATTTGTTACAAACTCAAACTCTCCTCTTATGGCATCATGGCCACAGCCGTAACGTCTACAGACGTGTTGTCATAGCACGCGTCATTCCCCTCATGTAAAATGGAGGTGACCCCTTAAGCTTTGGCTGCGGCACAACTTGTTCGCCTTCATTATAATCCTTTGAGAATTTGTCGTCCGTGGCCGGAGTGGCAGTTTTGTCGCGGTGAAGATCACCGGCCACAGCCGTAGTGACGTATCACGAGGGTCTCAATTTACGCCTGTGGCCTTGAGTGGTATTAACAACAATCTCCGACCATTCGCGTCAGGCAAACCAGTATAAGTCTGACCCCCAATTTCGAAACGTTATTTTAGCAAAAAACTTACACTAGGGTAAACTAGGGAGATAGGACATGATAGAATATTATCTCGCTCATATTTAAAGCAGTCCAAACCACAGCTTCTGTACGTATTTGGTGTTATGTTCCTAGTGCTGAGCTTCCAGAGAACGCTGCGTAGAGAGTGAAGGACCTCCATTTGTATTTGTCACCACAACGAACCCTCAAATCAATATAGGGCCGGGGACGTGCTTCTTTTGGCGTCGCAAGCGTCCATAGGCTACATTGTCGTCTACCATCAGGCAGGTAAAAACCATAATAGAGTCGAGTTCTGAGGTGCGATCAGAAAAGTTGTGAATTGTGAATCACATAGGTCGGTAAGATACGGCAAGGGTTTCTTCCATCATTCACTGTCTAAACAAAGCAAAGGCACCTTGGTAATGATGGTCATGATTTAAAATAAACTCGTCAACACATACGTGATTAGTTGGACGGTATTCTCATAGATTGCAAGACGCGATCCTTCTATAGTAGCCGCTCGATATATTTGTATAAAACAGAGAAAGACGACGCGCACGAACTCATTTGCGGCCGACAGGCGCGCGTAGCCTTTGCTCGAAAAAATAGAAAAAAAAAACAATACAAAAAGTGTTAGTGAAACACAATGGTGAGAAGTTGTTTATATCTCGTGTTGTGGTGTCTCGATATTTGTGTTATACCTAAGCTCAAGTTGTTTCAGGGGTGCTTCAGTGTTACAAAACAAAGAGTTTTTAAAAGTTAACTCAGTTTTCGATTTGATCAATACCTACCGTTATTCAATACAGGTACCTACCGTTTAGATTGTATCATAGTAGAATGTGGGTGAGATAGATATGTGTGCACCTTAAAAGTACCATAGGTAACGATTACCTTCACCTAGAGAAAAAGTTATTGGGTAAGTAGTCGAAAATTACAGTATAATTCATATCCGCAAATTCTGGAAGGTGTCAAAATTACTTACTAAGAAAGAAATGAAGTTAAGTACCAAAACTTATTAATGTTAATTAAAATCTTGTAATGTTTAATAAACTAGGGACCCAACCCGGCTTCGCGCGGGTAGTTCAGCATTTATATTATGTTTTTAGTCTACTAACATAATATATGGTACTCTTCTATATATCGTAAAGAATATAAATAAGTAAGTATCTAAATGTATTTTAAGCTACAGACGGACCCTCACACAGCGCCACACGGCCTCGCTACGCACAGTCTTAAGTTCGAACAATTATTGTGCGTGCTCACGTGATTCGCATTCGTGTGTGGCGTCCCCAGTGCTGGCTTTCCGTATTAACCCAATTTCATTTAAGGATTTGCGGAAGTTGCGGGTCTCTACCAGCATCAGACACCGGCACCGTAACCGGCACTAAACCTTATATTACTACTAGCTTTTGCCCGCGGCTTCGCCCGCGTACTAAGAGTAATGTTAACCGTCTACAAAAAAGGTGCATCTCAGTTTCAGTCTTTTATATATTTAGATCGACTCTACATAGACTCTGCATATCGAACATAGACTCTACATATCGACTCTACATATCGACTATAAATATCGAATCTACATATCAACTCTACATATCGACTACACATCGACTCTACATATTTAGATAGATGTCCACTGTGTACTTAGATAGGTGTCAACTCTACATATCGACTACATATCGACTCTACATATCGACTCTACATATCGACTCTACATATCGACTCTACATAATTTCACCCCCTCTTTTAAGGGGTTGGGTGCAGATTTCCAAAAAAAAATGATGCACGATTTTTTCGTTAGTCACAAATATTCCGCATACCAATTTTTAGCTTTCTACCTTGAAAATTGCGGAATGCTCCATACAAACTTCCACCCCCCATTTTAGGGAAGTGGGGGGTTAGAATGAGACAAAAAGTAGCCTATGTCACTCTCCATCCCTTCAACTATCTCCACTTAAAAAATCACGTCAATTCGTCGCCCCGTTTTGCCGTGAAAGACGGACAAACAAACAAACAAACAAACAAACACATACACTTAAATAATATTAGTATGGATATGGAAAGCCTAGTGGCTAGCTTTTGAACTCGCGAGTCTATCTTTAAAAAAACTCCGAAAACGAAATCGATAAAAATAAAAACCGTTTTTGCCCAAGCTGTAACGGATTACTTCGTTAGCTTCGCTCGCTAGTTCAATTAGGATTCCTTAGTTCGTCTGTTTAGGAACAGTTTTCGCACTGGGATTTTCGAAATTGTGTAGACCAGGTATATTTTGTAGTGATACAGCCAGTATTTTTTAAAGCTATGATTGGATTTCGTAAAGTTTCAGTCACAAAAATCTACCGGCTAACGACGTAGGCACACACAAAGAAATAAATTACGGATTTTGAAGTTGGGAAATCAGGCATCTAGGTATTATAATTTATTCCATGTTAAGGTTTATCGGCTGCGTACGATAAACCGGTGTAGTAATCGATAGATAATCAGTATTATTGTGATTACCTTCAGTATTATCTCGCGCATTCCGCGTGCCACGATTTAATTCGGTATTCTATCAGACACTTCTATTGGACACGTGACTATATGTTTTTCCCCGACTTACCTACCCGTTATTACCTATGAGGAACTTTGAGCTTACACGTTCGGTCTGAGAAAATTGTACAAGTCTTAAGTCAATTAACTTCATTTGTACCTAAGTAGGTATGGTGGTACGCTGCGCTGTATCATTCAATGTAATCATAATATCTTGCAAGTCGATTTTCATCCACTTCCTTTTTCCATTATTTGTATCGATTTGAAACTTTGCAATTAGGTAGTTACGTACCTACATTATAGATGGCAATATACATATCGAACTAAGTAGGCCCATAGTATACGCCTAATAAGACTTGTGTTATTGGTACTAGACGACGATATTCATACATCTTATTTAGATAAGTAGTACCTAAATACACAGAAAGCACCCAAGACTAGGTAGTACGTACCTATATAGGTACATGCTCATCACACAAGTATTAGCCCTTACCGGAAACCAGGGCCGTCAGCTTTGCAAAACCCATTGTTTAATCTAGACCATCTAGGTCATATAGAATTAATTTTTGATATGTAAAATAGTGTGTACCTACTGGTTGCTATTATTTATTTTAACTTTGTATTTAACAGCATTCATTTACATGCACTCCACACACAATGAAAGTTGTTTGTGAATGAATAAATGAAATGCAATGAAGATGTTCTGACAAGAAGTAGCCACAAATTAGGCCACGGCGGTTCATAGGTACATTTGATCGAGTTCAATCTATGAACGCACGCTCGACTCCCCGCTGCCCGCTGGCGTCCAGACAGTGCCGGTGGTGCAATGATGACAATTTCGTCAACAACGATCGTCAATCACAAAACGTTAGATCACACACCGAGTGATACTAGGGTGCTCAAAGGGTTCGCCATGTTCATGAATCTCAGGTAACCTTGCTACAAATGACCATAATTATAACATCGGTGCTACTTATCCATGTTTGTTTGTTTGTTTGTTTGTTTGTTTGTTTGTTTGTCCGTCTTTCACGGCAAAACGGGGCGACGAATTGACGTGATTTTTTAAGTGGAGATAGTTGAAGGGATGGAGAGTGACATAGGCTACTTTTTGTCTCATTCTAACCCCCCACTTCCCTAAAATGGGGGGTGGAAGTTTGTATGGAGCATTCCGCAATTTTCAAGGTAGAAAGCTAAAAATTGGTATGCGGAATATTTGTGACTAACGAAAAAATCGTGCATCATTTTTTTTTTGGAAATCTGTACCCAACCCCTTACAAAAGGGGGTTAAATTTTATATGGGACTTTTCGCAGTTTTCAAGGTAGGAAGCTAAAAATCGGTACACAGACTGTTACCAACGAAAAATACCTGCCTTTTTTTGTTAATTATCCCTCAGCCTCTAACTATGTAGTGTCAGTACGTAGAGTCGATATGTAGAGTCGATATGTAGAGTTGATATGTAGAGTCGATATGTAGAGTCAGTATCTAGAGTCGATATGTAGAGTCGATATATAGAGTCGATATGTAGTCGATATGTAGAGTCGATATGAAGTCGATATGTAGAGTCGATATGTAGAGTCGATATGTAGTCCATTTGTAGAGTCGATGTAGAGTCGATATGTAGAGTTGATATGTAGAGTCGATACGTAGAGTCAGTATCTAGAGTCGATATGTAGAGTCGATACGTAGAGTCGATATGTAGTCAATATGTAGAGTCGGTACGGTATGTAGAATTGGTATCTAGAGTCGATATGTAGAGTCGATATGTAGAGTCGATATGTAGAGTCGATATGTAGAGTCGATATGTAGAGTTGATATGTAGAGTCTATGTAGAGTCGATATGTAGAGTCTATGTAGAGTCGATATGTAGAGTCGATATGTAGTCCATTTGTAGTCGATGTAGAGTCGATATGTAGAGTCGATATGTAGAGTTGATATGTAGAGTTGATATGTAGAGTCAGTATCTAGAGTCGATATGTAGAGTCGATATGTAGTCAATATGTAGAGTCGGTACGGTATGTAGAATTGGTATCTAGAGTCGATATGTAAAGTCGATATGTAAAGTCGATATGTAGAGTCGATATGTAGAGTCGATATGTAGAGTCGATATGTTTAGTCGATATGTAGAGACAGTATCTAGAGTCGATATGTAGAGTCGATATGTAGTCAATATGTAGAATCGGTATGTAGAATTGGTATCTAGAGTCGATATGTAGAGTCGATATGTAGAGTCGATATGTACAGTCGATATGTAGAGTCGATTTGTAGTCGATATGTAGAGTCGGTATGTAGAGTTGGTATGTAGAGTCGGTATGTAGAGTCAATATGTAGAGTTGATATGTAGAGTCGATAATTATATAAAAGAAGAAACTGACTGCCTGACATATCACCGCACAGCCCAAACCGTTGGATCTAGAGATTCCAAATTAGGCACATGGGTTCCTTATAAGTTCGGGTGCACTAAGAAATGATTTTTAAAAATTCACCCCCTAAGCGGATGAAATGGTGATCCAAAGTTTGTTTGCTGGTCGCTGATTACGAAAACAACAACGATTAATCCAACGTGGCGGACGTGAAATACCATCTCCCCTGTTGGAGTGCGATGGGGTTGAAATGTCTAAATATGGGTGTCGTTTTTATGGTTTTTTGGGAAGTTAATTACGAAAATGGCATCGATTTTGAAATTTAACATTGTGAACATGAAAATTCTTGAAAGTATTTGTGCCAAATTGCAATTCAATTGGAACATAACAGGTCAAACTGAGATGCAACTTTTTGTAGGTAAACGGTTAACATTACTTTTAGTACGCGGGCGAAGCCGCGGGCACAAGCTAGTATTTATATATAATCAAATGTGAATTGCGATCTAAGTAACCTATTCCTACCTATAATTACTGAACTTCCGCCTTTACCTAGGTACAGCTCACACGCTGTTTGACAGATTCCAACAAATTACTTAAGTAAAGTATTATGGTAATAAAAAGAACAAAGAAGCGCTTCTAGAAAAGGTAGGTTAGTGCCTGTGCCCTTGCGCTTCGCTTGGCTCGTCTTGGCGGGGGCACAACCGTGCCGTGCCCTCATATTCATTATTACTTAAAGTATGTGTGCATCAGTTTTCAGTCCAGTTTGATATGCTACGTGAATAAGTAGTGTTTCATTTGTCGCTGTTTGGCCTTTGGGTAAGTTTAAGTTGGAGCCCGATTCGAGATTCAAACTAAGACATCTGGAATTAAAGCCCTAGATTGTATTTGTTCGATTCTTCTCCCCGTTTGAATATCTAACTACTAGGACCCTAACCCAAGATCCGCTTGGTTGTAATAGATAGTGAAAGTACCTCTGTACTTTCGTTTTCTTTTTGTTAAGCACCTGGAAACAAAAGGATAATTGAAATAACCTAATGGAAGTCAAACAGATAATCTTATCGTGAAAATACTTGCTAAGGAACGTCGCCCAACTCTTTCACTCACACAGCACATACTAAGGAAAATAAACCGGCCAAGTGCGTGTCGGACCACACTCAGTCTAGGGTTCCATAGTTGCCTGTCTGTCTTTGAGACATCATGTTACATCGACACGCGCGCGCCCGAATTTGTACGAAAGTTAGCCTTTTCAAGTCATTGACGTATAATAATGTAAAATAGACTCACAATCCCGAACAAAAACGTCAAGAAATGGGCCCCAAAATTACAATGAGAACTTAGTGTTTTAGGCTGTAAATAAGCGCCATATTAGCAAATAAGAATCTAAGAGATTAAACACTTTTTAATATATTGGCATTTTATCATAATGAGACTTATGACAACTAAATAGCGAATGAATGGAGTCGCATTATAATATTATTTTAATAAAATTGCATTTATTTAAACAGAAAGATCAGGATTTATTTATACAAGCAGTGAATACCTAAACAATACAGCTATCTAGTACCTAAGAGTCACTGAGCTAAGCCGCAGACGGACATGGCGAAACTATATAAGGGTTCCTTGTGACTACGGAACCCTAAAAATGAGTAAACATCGTCGGATATGCGTCCAGCCAGGATTGGTTGGCCCGACTATAGGTAGGTAACGTCACCTGAAGTCTTTTGTTTTAACTACTTAACCAATGTTTGCCCTGTTGATGCCATCATTGTGTACGATGTTTCCCAATAAAAAAATATTATCGTGCAAAAGCCCTTGTTATTGTTTAGCAATTATAATACGTGACTGATAATGATGGAATATAAAAACTAGGTAGGTACGTAGAATATGACTAGGGTTATTCATCGATAACATTATTTCGCTTTAGTCATCCTTGTATCTTAATTATTAAAATATCCTTAGATTTCATTTGACTGACAACTGCCTAATACTAACATTGCAGTGTTTCAAAGCCGTTCATAATTCATAATAAAAATTTATACAAACATAGGTAGGGGAGAGTGGGGTACAGTGAATCACTTTTAAGTGATGTATAGGTCCCATTTAAAGTTCTAAATGGCTAGTTTTGTAATAAAATCGTAGTAGGTACCACCGTAAATAACCACAAAAAAAACCTTTTTTTAGGGTTCCGTACTTTAAAAAAACGGAACCTTTATAGGATCACTTTGTTGTGTGTCTGTCTGTCTGTCTGTCTGTCAATACCCTTCTCGGGAACGCGTGGAGGTATCAAGTTGAAATTAATGACGGACTCCCGGGAACCACCCGGACTACTGCCTAAAATCCCACGGTGCTCTTACGCTCTGCGTTATGGCGGAGCCACGGGAACTCCCCCTAGCCTAGATTAACCGCAAAACGAGGAAAACACCTAACTCTTATCTCCATAGTGTTGCTGAATCTACAACATGTAATCGATTCAAAGCAAAACAGAGAGCAATTTTTCCCACCGTGAATGAAAACTGTAAAAGTATTTATCCATAAACGGAAGTTAGGTAGGAATTGGATACCGGTATTTTCTCCATACAAATTAAACCGGTATTATTTCGTTCTTTGGTTATTATATTATTTTTGATCGGGCAGTCTAATAATACGAATATGTTACCTAAATACACGATAGAGTCCTACATTAAGAGCCTAAAATAATTCAAACTATTAGACTAGGTACTTCGGGGATTTTTGAAAAAACCGGTTCCGATCCCTGGACTACCTACTGGCATAAGTCAGTAGACGGTCTTGCCTTATAGACAGTCTTAACCCACACTGAACGTACCTACGCATTTTCCCTATCTGAAAATACATGTTCAATCAGCACCACACCACGAACATCAACCAACGACCTTTGTTTAAAACGACCTACTTTTATACTTTACCTACTACTTACAAGGTTGCAATTAATTATGATCAGATCAGGGCTATCGCCGATATTCAAAACTACCGGTCGATATCACGGTCATCCAATCATCGAAAAAAAGGAACTAAATGACTAGATAATCCACGGCCATTTATTAGGGTTCCGGACCAAAACGATAAAAACGGAACCCTTATGGTGCGACTCCGTCCGTCTGTCTGTCTGCCTGTCACAAAGTCAAATATCCCAGGAACTACTAATGCTATCTATTGGCTACTTTCCTAAAAAATATATATTTAGTCCGTCAGTTAGATTATCAAAAAATATTGGACACGTATTTTTTTGTTTGTCGATTAAACAAAAAATTACGAAGATATAGCCCATTAAAGGTCCGCGTGACGTCACATTATGATACAATTTTTATCAGTGTCCAATGTTTTTTGATAATCTAACTGACGGACTAAATATAATTATATTTTTTGTTACCCAGGAAAGTACCCAATGTGAAATTTGGAATAGTTGTAAACAAAGCTAATCCACGTGTATGGAAAATGAAAAATTTAAATATATATTTTTAATTTCTATAAAAAACGACGGATAAGAGGGGGGGGGGGGGCGGCAAAAATAGGCCAAGTAGGGGATCATCTAGCGTATTTTTTTATTCTTAAAAAATCATATGTTAATTAAGTTTGTAATTTAATACTTTTCCTTTTAAAAAAATCCTTTAAATTCGTATGAAATAATTCTGAAAGTACCTTCTAGCAAATAAGTAAAGAATTATCGAAATTAATTCACTTGATACAGAATTATCGGGCGCCATGTAATTAATGTTTGATATTGGATATAGTGACCGGATACCTTATACATAAGATTAATACATAACACTAGCACATAGAAGTGAATTTCCAGCAGTGGTTGAGCTCTAAGTTAGACCATTTGAAACGAATAGCAGGCCAATTACAATGCGACAAATGAAATTAGTGGCGCGGTGATAATAGCGCTGTAGGTACTCATGATTTAACTGTACTATGCCTTGTTAAGA
The DNA here is from genome assembly GCA_932294315.1 of Epinotia nisella. Lineage (NCBI taxonomy): Eukaryota > Metazoa > Arthropoda > Insecta > Lepidoptera > Tortricidae > Epinotia > Epinotia nisella. Next base: position 10,862,599 of record OW028682.1, on the reverse strand, counting down.
TTTTTCCAAAATTAATGGGCGGGGCAAGACGGGTATGTTGTATGAAATTTTGTACGGAACCCTCGGTGAGCGATTCAGACTCACACTTGACTGTTTTTTTTTCTGTTTATCTATTTATAATTATGCCATTTAATTTTATTACACATTGCATAAAATTAGCAAATTATCATGTGCACGTGACCGCGCGTAATAATTTCGCAAGAGCACCTCATAGGTGGAATGTGCAAAAAATTCCAATCACCTTTCTATTCTGTCTGACCATGAACAATGTGGAATCAAACATTAATAGCGCCTGCCTTACATTTATATCGTTATTAATGTAAGTACAAGTTGTACGTATATCCAGCAATCCACAAAAAATATACCTGGGTACTATTTGCAGTTAGATACCAATAGGTAGGAAGTTTCTTTTGAAATGAAAATATGTATTCAATTGCCTACGATGCCCCACTACACAAAAATAAAAATTATAAATAGTTCTGAATTGCCATGTATGTAGGTATATTATATTGATAGGCTAAAATAACAATACCAATAACTACTTGAAAAATAAACAACTCAGTAGGTACCACTATTATATTATTCTACGCCCTCGTTTGTTAAGTAAGTTGATACGTACCTACCTACAACCAAAGAATACGAGTGCACTTTGCATACAACTCCTCTACAAACTCTACCTTTTCGTTGGTATATCTATACGGAAGTTTTGTTTCTTAAGTAATGCAGTTTTTTCTTGAATTACCGAACATCTGTCTAGCTTTAGTAGATTTAGTACACCTACTCTTAAATATGTCAATTAGGCATTCGTAATTGATTTGTGTCAAACCACAATAACCCTACTAAACTTGCAAAGTTTTCTGGCTGTACCTACTTTTGAAGTGCTGGTTATTATTTTCAGAGCAAAGAGCAAGACAATGCTGGCTTCGACGCATCACCGGAGGGTCCGCCCCCTGGACCTCCTCCGCCGGGCGGGCGACCCGGGCCTCCAGGCGGGCCCCCGGGGCCACCATTACACTTTAAGCCACCGCCACCTCCAGTAGTAAATGATGAGAAAGAGGTAGGTACTTTATTTCATTACAACCTCCATTTAAATCGTCCATGAAACTTTAGCAGCCTATCATTATGAAACTTTCAAAAATCTATTTCCAGAATAGGCTTCGATGACAAAAATTCAAATTCATACAATTTCTTTTTAAAATTACTTATAATAAAATGCTTCCAGCTTCCATTGATTCCAAAAATCCAGTTGGCTGAGGGGATCCATGAGGGATTGAGGGAACTCCTCAATTACCTATATAAGGCACGCATGTAGTGATTTGGGTGTTTTCTATAATAACTCGTGTAAGTACGGACGCCACTAATTTGGTATAGTGGATCTGATGATGAAAACCACAGATGACCTATGGATCTCCTAATAATGTAGCTTCCACTGAAGTAGCAACTAATAAAGTACACAACGTTATTCTGAAATTCTTCAGGAATCAACGAAACTCCTCAAATATTATCGGCCCACACAGCGATTTGGGTATTTTCTGTATTATATAACCAACGTATTTGGTCTTGGATAGCCATTAGCCGTTTATATGGTAGAGTGGAATGGAAATGATGTGTGGCTTGGCGAAGTGCTAAATTTAAGTCGTTTTTTTAAAGTAAATGATTATTGATTATGTAGGTATACTTCGTTTAGATTTGACAAGGGATTCCCTTTAACGATGGATTATTACCTTGTAATTAAATTTAATTGACGTCATGTACTGTCAGTGGTAATAATGCGACAGAGTTTCTTCAGAGTCCACTCTGAAGATGAAATATTATATTTTTATCACCGCTAGTTTGACTTGCCCGCATTACTTTGCCTCGCGTCACTCATTGGTAGAAACATATCGTCATACTTTGGCAAACACGTATGTGCTGGTGTGCTGACATTATGGTCGCAGATTGAGAAGGTTCCGCTTTTTGGAAATTTCACGGCATTCTAAATCAAACCCCGAGACTTTTCCTTTGCCACCTTTTCAATAAAGATACGTTTATTTGCGCAAACGCTCAGCCACTTTAATCTTCATTTTACAATTTCAGGAGGACACCGATGACGCAGCGCCCCAGCGTGCCACATGGGGCAACCAAATCGAGTTCCTTATGTCATGTATAGCCACGTCCGTGGGTCTTGGCAACGTGTGGAGGTTTCCTTTCATCGCCTACCAGAATGGAGGAGGCGCTTTTCTCATCCCCTACATCATAGTACTTTTCCTTATTGGCAAACCTATGTATTACCTCGAATGTATATTGGGTCAGTTCAGTACTAGAAATTCTGTGAAGATCTGGGCATCGTCACCTGCAATGAAAGGTTAGTAGTATCTTGAGTATAAAATACCGTTTTGTACAGATAATACTCCAAGTACCAACCAAAACGACAACCACTTTAATAGCTTAGTGGGGAGTGACCCTACCTACGAAGCGGACGGTCCTGGGTTCGAATGCCGGTGAAGGACAGAGGCGGCTTTACCTATGGTGCAAGGTGTGTTCAAATAAATAAAAGTACTTATAAACAGAAGGTTATTTCTCTAACAAAACCTGACTGCTAGAAACGCACTCGCCGCATAGCACGTGTTCTTTGTTCTTAGCGTGATCGGGTGTATCGACACCTCGGAGATGCGCGAGCGCCGAAATTAGCTGAAGCGGTAAGAGGTATCCCTACTGCCGCTTCACCTCAAGTCGGCTGCTGCCAGTAAAGCTGATCTTGAGTTTTTTTTTATATTCCCTACGGCAACAGCACGAGTCCTCAGACCAGGATAAAAACCATGCATGAAATCTTTTTTTCTTTGTCTGAGCACCAGTCATAATGCACATTGATTATATCTGCTACGATTGCATCTTTACAGGAACGGGTTACGCGCAGGCAATGGGCTGCGGCTATATCCTGTCGTACTACGTGTCCATCATCGCGCTATGCTTGTACTACCTGGTATTCAGCTTCCAGTCCACCTTGCCGTGGGCGGTGTGCGATGAATCCTGGACCGACGTGCTCTGCGTGCCATCCAGCCAGACCGATGATGTCATTGAAAACGGCACGAGCAGTGCTGAGCTATTTTTCCTGTAAGTTTAGCAATTTCTCCATACTTACTAGTCAGTCAGCTTCTAGCCTGCCCTCGGTGTATGACGGGGTCTGGCCCGATGTGCTGAACTATTACCCTCCATAAAAAAACTGTTTCCTAATGTGCAACTCAAGTCAATGCCCCACTTGAACTAGTATTTTTTTTTTACATTTTCAATACGTTTGGGTATAGTCTATTAAATTTCAAATCGATAGCTTAAGTAGTTCCTAGATATGTATTTAGCGATTTGAAAGACGGACAGGCGATCACAGTCGCACCACCATAAGTTTCGTTTTTACCTTTTTGATATGGAATGGATTGAACTCCATAATCCGTTATAAAAAAAAAGAATTCTTGTTGACGATTAATAATCAGGTACTGTAAAACTGATTGAAATCACCCTATGTGCAAAGTGACGTCAAATGACACCTGCAGTCATCAAGAGTTCAACCCCTCATCATGATCAATTTCTGTAGGTACGTACCACTGCTGGGCACAGGCTTCCCTCTATGTATAGCTCCTACTTACTTTAGGTGTCTATGATCTTTTTTCTAAACATTAATTTGCATTTACAGGAGAACAGTTCTTCAGCAGAGCGATTCCATTGTCGGTGGACTTGGTAAGTTTAGTGTGTTTTCATAGTTAACATTTTTTTTTAAGTAGGTAACAAAATTTTGCTATTCATAATTTTGCTGTGCGTGCACACCTAGGCGTACCGGTCGTACGTAGCAGATAACTTCTGTAAGGGGTGTCCTCGGATTCGTCTTAACAGGCCACTCACTCGGACCTTCAAATGCCTATTTTGAATAAGATAAACCGTCGGTTGTTCAAGTCGTCTCAAACTTGCCGTTTAGAGAGTACCTATAAAGGATCGACCTCACCGTAGCTTATTACTCTGTTACTCTTAAGGTTGGTGGTTGCACCAAACCGTCTGTAATCGTAAGTAAGTGGTGTTCGTTAAAATCTAAATGTATGGAAAATTTGCCAAGTTTCTAAGGAATGGCAGGTGCCGGCACTATACTGTATACCTAAACGTTGATAGATCGTAAGCTGGTGAAACCCGCCCTCATTCAGCAAAACGAAATCACTGCGTCAAGCTCCCATTGAGTCGTTCCTTAGGCTATACCAGTATCTACCTAGCTAGTTTATATTTTCCACTACGCAATTTCTTGGCAGGTCTCCCGATCTGGTACCTGGTGCTGTTTCTACTGGCGTCATGGCTGATCATCTTCGGGATAGTGGCGCGCGGCGTCAAGAGTTCGGGCAAGGCCTCCTACTTCCTCGCCATCTTCCCCTACGTTGTCATGATTATCCTGCTGATAAGGTACGTTTACCCGCGATTTCGTTCGATAATAATGATTTCCGGGATAAAAACTATCCGATGTCCTTCCCGGATTCAAACTATCTCCATACCGAATTTCATCTTAATCGGTTCAGCGGTTTAAGCGTGAAAAAGTAACATACAATTTGATTTTTCCCTGTACTTGTAGTATAAGACGAATTAAATATCAACGGAATGTACCTACCCTATAAATTTTGAGTGTCGAAATATACATTTTTGCGGCATAAATGGCCGTATCTTTTTTACGATAACTTAGAAGTTTGATTTTTTCACAGCTTAAAGGGTACTAGGCCTGAGTATTATGGTTTTAAATTCAAGTCGATACCTCCACACGTTCCCAAGATAAAGGGTCCTGACATACAGATAGACGGACAACAAAGTGATCCTATAAGGTATAAAGGGTACCGTTTTTTTTCCTTTTGAGGTACGGAACCCTAAAAATACAGGCATTCAAAAAAAACTTGGACACCCTGTAATGAATGATGTTTAAAGACTGCTACAAATCTTTACTTTTTATTTTTCCTTCCCTCCTGACCCTTGTTTTTAGGGTTCCGTACACAAAGGGTAAAACGGGACCCTATTACTAAGACTTCGCTGTCCGTCCGTCTGTCAGTCTGCCCGTCTGTCACCAGGCTGTATCTCATTAACCGTGATAGTTAGACAGTTGAAATTTTCACAGATGATGTATTTCTGTTGCCGCAATAAAATAAATATTTAAGGGGGCTCCGATACAATAAAAGTGTTTTTTTTGGCGTTTTTATAGATTATGGCACCCTTCGTGCGCGAGTCCGACTCGCACTTGGCCGGTTTTTGACATTATTACCTTATCGTTTACAGTACTGTGACCTTGGACGGAGCAGGCACGGGTATCCTGTTCTTCCTGACTCCTCAGTGGGGAAGGCTCCTCGAGCTTCAAGTAGGTTTTACCTCAGAACATAAAAAGAGCTGAAGGGGCTCTCAACCTACCCAAGTATACAGTATGCAACAACGAAAAGCAAATAATATAGAAAATACAATCAGGGTCCTATTATATTAAGTATTTTAACGAAATATTTTGGGCCAAATTTAATAAAATATAATGAAACGCCACACGTCTTTTAGGTCGAATATCGCTCGACATGTTTCATTCAAACTAATACGTGGTTCGCTACGCTCGTCCGTCTATATCTACTTGGCCGGCAATCCTTATTGGCCCGGCCTCTGCAGTAATGTATTATTACTAGATACTAGTTCTAACTACATATAATTATTATAGTACATTGTGTTACAAGTACGGTAAGATATGAATTACGAACGAGAGTCTATTAGAAGCCCGACGCCGAAGGCGGAGGGCTTTGATGACTCGAGTTTGTAACAATCTTACCGTACGTGTCGCATACAATGTTTTTCATCACATTTGCGAGGAAACCAATACATTTTTAACTAAATTGTTACTAGTCGTAATAAAAACTACAAAATGTCAGTCGTCCATTTTGTTGAATTTGACGTCAGAGGCGCTTAGAGCAAAGACCCTTCGGCATACAGCCATGATTTAAAATCACAGTTAAAAATATTTTACATGCACAATAAATTACTACATTTAAGTTTTTAAATCATTATGTTAATCATATTTTATTCGTGTTTTTACGTTTAAATAAATTTATAAATACCTACGTTTTCAAACATTTTGTTCGAGTTAAAACCTCCTTGCTTTATAACTGACGTAAGAGTGACGGATACACTTTAAGAAAAAAACCATTACGCCCATAGGCGTAATAAAGGTTATTACAGCTCTGTAGGCGCGTTATAAAGCCCTTTACGCGCAAGTGTGATGAAAAGACCATTAACTATGTACACATTTTTTGCAATCCACCTTATTACTCCATAAATGTGATAATAACGTGTCTATTTGATTCGTAGGTGTGGTACGCGGCCGTAACGCAGGTGTTCTTCTCATTGTCGGTGTGCACCGGAGCCATCATTATGTTCTCGTCATACAACGGGTTCAGACAAAACGTTTACAGGTAAATACCTCGCTATTTTCTGAAATATGGGATGTACATGCACTATGGCCTTATAAACACGTTATATTAATTTTTAACCAAAATAAACCTCCGATGTCTTTTCCTTCGGGCTATTGTAATTTAATTACCTATTTAAATTGGGTTATGAAGTACATCTTAGCCACGTTTAATTGTATACTGTAAAGACTGGATCACGAATCGTAATAAGTACAACATAATATTAGTGGTCATTGTTGCACTGGCCATCAGATGGTGTTTTCATATTTGACATACATTTGAAATTTGTTACATAGGATGTAAATAAATTAGGTACAAGAAATATTTTGTTTTATTATGTTACGGGCCTAGCACGCTACCATTGCGAAAAAAATGTACCGAACTACTAACATTATTATTATTGTTCTGACATTTGACTAGGTACAGATTTGTTTAGGTACAGTCGCCGTCAAATATATTTTACTCTCTAGGGTGCTCAAAAATGTCTGAACGCGCTCACCAACACCTTGACAATAGAGTCGATTTCAGATATTTGTGAGTATACCTTCTTTCATATATATCAAAGCTATCTGCAGTACTACAGTATAACTGTACACGTAGTAGCGTTTATGCGTGCCAATCTGAGCATTTAGTGCGTCGTCCTGTTGATTGCTAAATAGGGTAGTTTCCACATGTTAAAATTGATAACGCAGTGTTGCTTAATTGATAGTAAACCATGAAATAAATGTAATTAAGTATAAATTAAGAAATATAATTAAAATTATAAAAAGATATAGACCTTGAAAGTTTAGAATAAATATATTTTTTTTTTTATTCTCCAAAAGTAAATTTAAAGCTACCAATAGAATCCTTATGCTTTTATAGAAACAAAATTGTATGACAACTATGGTCCTAAACGCAGTATTTCACAACTGAAACACCAATTTACTTGATTTTCAATACAACGATTAGTACAAATATCACCCTGTGACATCACGATTCAATGTTAATCAGTATGAAACGTTTTCGGCTGCCGCCAGCGAGGTCCGTCTTTAACTCAATTTTTTGGGTATTTATGTTTTTTAATTGTAGTTGCTCCCATACAAACATTTGTTCCTCTCCAAAAACTGGTTCGAATGGCATCGTAAAAAAATTTTAGGACACAACCCAATTGTCTGTGTACCTAGTTCAGCCTTCTGCTACTAAACCCATTTGATGTTCTACAGGGACTCGATGATCGTCACCACCCTGGACACCTTCACCAGCCTTCTGTCCGGCATCACTATCTTCGGGATCCTGGGCAACCTGGCGCACGTGCTGGGCCGCGAGGTGAAGGACGTGGTCGGCAGCGGCGGCACGGGCCTGGCCTTCGTCTCCTACCCGGACGCCATCGCGAAGACGCCCGTGCCTCAGGTACGAGTACTGCCTCTCACAACTGAACCTTTTTCCCAGTTGCATCTTCAACTGGTGTTTTGGAGTTTGAGTCCGCTTTCTGATGTTTCCTTCTCCACATTAAACAATCAATATCCTTGGTTGTGAAATCGTGGGATCCCTAAGCCACAGCCTGTGGTACGGCTTCCCAATAAGCCTCCTGGGTTTTTTGGCAGTTCTAACAGTAGCAGCATGAGCGTTTGTAGTCAATTGCGTATGAAAGACTGGGTACATACATTATTAGGATACTAACTTTTGCCCACGACTTCGTCCGCGTAGAACTCGATAATCGTCCTGATAAAATTGAATACCAGCAAACATCTAAATGTTTGTTTCTATTCAATTTTATCCGGGATCGTCCTAATTATCGCACTCTCATAGTAACTTCCGTCATCCATTTCGCCCTCTTAGGAGATGATTTCTGGGATAGAAAATCCTATATCCGTCCGCGGAGCTCAAACTATTTCAATACCTAAATTCATCTCAATCGATTCAGCGGCTTTAGCGTGAAAAGGTAACAGATAGCACAAAAAAAGTACAAAAGGCGGACTAATGCCTCAAGGCATTCTCTACCATAGATAGGGCCAAACAGAGACTTTCAAACGGTGGGTGCAAGAGACAAACTAACAAAAAATATATAACAATATCACATAATTCACATAATAATATCACATAATTTCGCATAATTTATAGTATCAAGTCAAGACACATCTTCGACAACACCATGAAGAGAAATGTATTATTAACGTTTGCATAGAATCCTCGAGTAACCGCGAGTAATGTACGGTTGTTCGTCAGTTGTTCTCGGTGCTGTTCTTCCTGATGATGTCGGTGCTGGGCGTGGGCTCGGCCGTGGCGCTGATGTCCACCATCAACACGGTGCTCATGGACGCCTTCCCCAGGGTGCCCACCATCGTCATGTCCGCCTTCTGCTGCACCGTCGGCTTCGCCATCGGCCTCATCTACGTCACTCCGGTAACCTGCATTATCGATATGTAAATCGTCGGTGTAAAGTTAATGTTATAATTTGCGACTCTGTCCGGGTGGAACTCTTTTATATCGTAGCTCCATACAAACTTTCACCCCCCTTTTGATTTCAAATCATTCGATGGAGCGAGCTTGGAAGTAGCTATAAAGGGGAGGGCAAATGCACAAAAGATCCCACTGGGTCGAAGTGTATCCGAAAAGGATAAGCAACTAGATAAGATATTTCACCTCCTTAGGAGATGATTTCCGGGATAAAAACTATTTTATATCCTTCCCCGGGATTCAAACTATCTCTATACCAAATTCCATCTAAATCGGTTCAGCGGACACCCTTTCGCATTTATAACATTAGTATGGATAGGTAATTAAAAAAAATGAAAACGACAAACCCTACAACTTTGCCCCAGAGGGTAAAACAAGTGACCATTACCTATCACTGATCATATACTTTTGTTCGAGTGACCATCGCAAAACCGTGTAATTTGGCGAGTAATAGGTTTTTTTTCATTACCCTTAATTTTTCGGTGAACATTATTTAAACAGACATCTAAATATACCCCCAGCCTAGCTAGCATGATCATGTTATGTCGGATATAAATTATTCGTCCCCTTTGTACAAACATACTTGCTAATAAGTAAGGGATGAATGCTTTATGTCATACATACATGCGATCATAGCATGATAGGCAGGCAAAAGGAAAAAAGAACCAGACTCGATTTTTAAAACATTGTTATTTGGAGATTGGTAAAAAAAACGCTCTATCCGAAAACATTATACTGTGATTATACTTATACTTCGAAAAAAAATACAACTCTATGCAGTACCCATATAATTCAGACCCCACATTATTCAAAATATACCTACCTATACTGTCTTGTCACGATTTTTCAGGGCGGCCAATGGGTATTGGAGCTGGTGGATCACTACGGAGGAACGTTTTTGGTACTTTTCACTGGTATCGCTGAAATCGTCGGAATTATCTGGATCTACGGTAAGTACAGCAAATGATGCTAACAAAATGTATAAATTTCAAATCAAAGATTTTTTAAATTTAATAATCCTAGCCGCTAGTAACCAACTGAGACTTAGGCTTCTCAGAGCATTAAATTATTACTGGATCACTTTGACCTAATACTGAACAACAATGAAAACACTGAAAGTTTCAATCTAAGTACATAAAGGGTGTCCCAAGAAGTAGTGATATACTGAAGCTGGGAGGTAGAGGACCTAGAGGGCTATCTGAATAAAAAAAAATTAAATGCCAAGAAAGATAAAATTACCCAGTATGTTCACAACTACAAGGGCCCTTAAAGAAAATAAAATCATTCTTGGCATTAATTTCTTTTCATTCCATTCATACGATACGATAGTAAATGTTACCATACTGAATTGGCCTATCTATCAGCTTAGCACACAAAAAAAATCAAGCATCTACCGCAATAATTCACGTCACCATAAATAAAAATCTCATCGTACTCGGCGATAGGTGAAAAATTAAAAAAAAAAGTCATCTCCGAAAATACGAAAAATCGCGGAACATACATGGGGGTGATTCAGATAGCCCTCTAGGTCCTCTACCTCCCAGCTTCAGTATATCACTACTTCTTGGGACACCCTGTATATGAGGTAGGTAGCTACTTAGCGACCATTTCAGCAGGTCAATTTAGTTACCTATACTTTCCACTATCGGTCGACTCTACAAAATTTTATTAGAAAGGCGATGTAATGATGATCTGAGGTCTCCATTGTAGTTCTACAAACTCATTTTAGAGTTCACTACCAGGGTGTAACTAAAAGATTGTCTTTACGGTTTAGATATTTTATATTACAAAAAACAAGTTCGGTCCTTACACTGTGACACGTATCTATGTAGCGACTGGGGCTACGGGGTTCTCGTCCGGTAGGCCGCGCCGTGCCACTTGAGAGCACACATGTTGCTATATCATTAATAACGGATAATTATTTATTCATAAATAATAAAATAATTAGTAAGCTGTCATGTCAGTCAACCGGAGTTGGCATAGACTATATTAATAATAGCACAGACGATGGTCCCAAATGCCACACAAGCCATATCCCGGTGAGCTAGGTTGTGCATTGAGCAAGGCGGAGCACAATTTAAGCCACAGAGACACACAACAATTACAAATAATTAAGTGTTTAGGTTGTTACTAGTTAGGTTTTTAGTTTGTGATGACTCTGTCGCTTCACGGATATTACGCAAAAATGGAAATAAACATTCTGCGTTGTCTGCTCATTAATTTTACTGAAATAGGACTTACAAGTAAATAAAAATCATATACCTAGTATTTTAATAAAAATATATTTTGGCGGTAAATCATCGTTTTCCAAATATTGTAAATCGACTCTTTATAAAGGACCATTTAACCGCCTTTCAGGCTTTAAGTTAAGGATATGTTTATAACAACCTAACCTAACAATTATAATGATAAAAATCAAAATGTTAGATACTATTGGTACTACCGTACCTACTCATGGGCAAAACCAACACCTAATTAATGCCTATATTACCTATCAAATCAAGGACAGCCAGATTATTTTTGTAATCTCCAGACACCCATGTTAATTATCATAATCATGCTAATAATGCAGACCCGAATCTAAGATATTGTGGATCCTAAGTATATTTTGCGCTATCACTCCATGGAATGTTAATTAATGGTAAGCGAGATAACAACCTCGTGACGGGGCTGTGACCGCACTAAGATATAAACCTAACCTAAGACATCTACCCTACATATTAATTAAATACTTCAAATTTTGTCCCGCTCTAATGTAAGCTCGATATTCTATGTGCTGCGCCCGCGCACGGACTAACTTGCAACTTTTGAAATGATTATTTCGTAAGCTACATTCAGATTTTAGCATAAATGAACAGTAATTTTTTGATTTATTTTGTATACGCAGTATCGCTGCTAACGAAATTTATAACCTCCCTAAGGCGTTGTAAGAAGAAACTGATTGAAAGATTTAGTGGCCGAGACAGATTGTTCCGATAGCTCAGTTGGTTAGTAGCGACGGACCATGTATGCCCGTGGTCGCCGGTTCGAATCCGGCTCGGAGCATTAAAATTTTAAATTTTTCCTTTAATAAGAAATTTAGTAATTTTTTGTTTCGGAAGAATCGTCAAATATCATTTGTACGTGTAGATGTTTATAGTTATTCGACTTAACGCGATTAACATCTGTCGCAGGCCTGGAGAACGTGTGCCTGGACATCGAGTTCATGCTGGGCATCAGAACCAGCGTCTACTGGCGCTGGTGTTGGGCCATTATTACGCCCGCCATGATGATCGTCGTTTTCGTATACGCGCTCTTCAACAACAACTTGGAGTTCGGCGGCGTGCCCTACCCTGATGCCGGATACGGTAAGTTTTGCATAGGTCGTTCAAGTAAACTAAGACTGTAAAGATAGATAACACTAACCAACATTGCAAAATTGCTTAAGAAAGTTTGTTTATAGTTTAGATGTAGATAGGTTTAAAGTATTGGAAATTACTTTCACGTCACATTATGTTGTGTGATATATTGTTCTGGATGTGATTTTGGTATCTATGCATAAGTTTATAGTGTAATAGATGTGGAATTGTGCATCGAGACAAAGACAAACCAACAATGGTTTAATGATTTTAGAACCTACATTGTACTTAACCTAAAAAAACAAAACCTCAATCATCATCTTGTAATTTTGGCCTTAAATAAAGCCTTCGAAAGAAAATATCTAGATTCGATGACGGAACCCGAATAATAACAATAGGCTTGTGACCTAAGATTTTTTAACGATGCCATTTGAACCAGTTTTTGGAGAGGAGAGGAACAAATGTTCTTTAAAATTGAGACTTAAGACGGACCTCGTCGGCATAAAAGTATGACGTTACACTTTGCTATTTGTACTAATCGTTGTATGGAAAATCAAGTAAATTGCTGTTTCGGTCGCGATATAATGCGTTTAGGTCCATAGTTGTCATACAATTTTGTTTCTATAAAGGCGGAAGGATATTTTTTGTAAACTTTCAAGGTCCATAATATTTTTATTATATTTTGTAATTTAAACTTTATTACAATAATTTGATGGTTTACTATCCATTTAGCAACACTACGTTATCAATTTTAACTTGACGCAACTAATATTATAAATGCGAAAGTGTGTCTGTCGGCTTGTCTGTCTGTCTGTTACCACTTCACGCTTAAATCGCTGAACCGATTTAGATAAAATAAGATAATTTGACGTAGGTTACATGATAGATGGTAATGAACAAATTAATATCAAAAAACCTTTTATCTTTCAGCGTCCGGATTTGTCATGCTTTTCGTCGGCATTGCGCTAGTCCCGCTTTTCATGTGCATGACGATGATCAAGAATAGAACTGGAAACTTCCTCGAGGTAAACTGATAGATACAATTGAATGTTTTATTCTTATGTTACTTTTCTTATTAACTCGTTTTATTTTGTAAACCCGTCTGAGTGCAGCATTTGACTGTGTGTAGCATACTCTTAGTTATACAAAGCACCTACTCTGATGCTGGCACTTCACTTGGCGTTGCGTGTTTACATCTTTCATATGCTGTAGAGGCCGTAAAGGGGCAAATACCGCGAAGTGGATATGAAGAAAATAAAATCTATCTGTCTGTCTGTTGCCTCTCCACGCTTAAGCCGCTGAACCGATTTAGATGAAATTTGGTATGGAGATAGTTTGTAACTTGGTAAAAGACATAGAATTTTATCTCAAAAACCAATCCCTAAGGAGGTGAAAAGGGGGGTAGAAGTTTATATGAAGTGATAATTACAAATTAAATTGACTACTACACACTAAGCACGAGGGTTTTTTTAAAGAACAAAAGTAGGTATGGATTAGTTGACTTAGTCCAAATAAAAGTTTCTTTGGTATTGAATTATGTTTGTTCTAGCAAAAATTGTAGAGTCGAGTAGGAACAGATTACACTGCTGCTAAAAGTTCAGGATAATGCTTAATGCTTTTGATCTTTTTAAAGGACATTCGGTTCTAGTGACATCTTCTGCGTAGTAATATCTAGGACTTAATGATGAACGCCATTTTGTTTTTATAGAAAGCAACTGGGACTTAGGAGGTTAATTTAATGGTTTTCTGTTTCCAGACAATCAGACTTGCGTTCCGCAAGAAGTCATCATGGGGCCCCGGCGACAAAACCACCAAGCAAGAGTGGGAACTCTTCAAGGCGGACGCCAAAGCGGAGAGGCAGAAGCGCACCACGTCCAAACTAAAACATTACGGCCTGAGCTTATTGGGCTGCTACAGAAAAGTGTAATCTAACGTTAGAAATATAGTTCGTAATTTATTTATTGTACAGTAGATATATTTATTTTCAAGGACTATGACAAATAAAAATATGAAGGTTTTGTTACCTTTGCTTTTATTTTAATTGTTTTTATAAGCTTTTAATTAAGTTGTTTTGAAGTCTATGTATGTAAAAAATGGACCTTTAATAATTTGCGAGTTTGTGTGACCTTTTATGGAAGCTAGGAAAGAGTAGCAATAGCAATACATACGCAGGGGAATCATAATCAAACTTAGGGATATGATCAATTCACGTAGGATGTCAAAATGGGAAATATCCAGCGGCTTAATCAAACCCCCTCAGGAGGTTTCGGTTTATAGGTAGTCAAATGACGAAGTTTGTTGATTTGATATAATCCCTGAATCGCGTCAGTTTAATATGTAATTACATGATACAACTCAATTCCCACACAGGATTAAGGTAGGTACCTTAACGTTAGGTGAGCGGGGGAATAAGTAATACGTATTATGTATAATAATTCCCATCATTTCTCCACCACAGGTAAACGGGCTAGAACTATTCTTAAATAATAAAAAAATATTATGGGACATTCTTACACAAATTGAACTAGCCCTATAGTAAGCTCAATAAGGCTTGTATTATAGGTACAGTCGAGTTCTCCAATATCTATACAGCCATCCTTTCAAAAATATCTACACATGCGCCTTATGTCAGTAACAATAAAGACTGTGTACAGATATTTTTGAAAGGTTGTCTGTATAGATATTGGAGAACTCGACTGTACTAGACGACGATATATATATTTATTGTAGGGCGACGTATAGTTTATAAAGAAAACACAACTCTGACACTAAAACATATACGAGTTGAAAGCAAACTACACAAGTCACAAACAACATATAAACAATATCTCAAGACGTAAGGGCAGAGCGTATCCCTTAGCGAAGGCGTAAGTATAGTAACCGACTGCCGTCAACTATCGCGCGGGCTGGCAACATGGCGCGCTATAGTACTACAGGAGAAGGAACTACGTCATCCCTACCATTAAAACAAACGACCTGTGAAACGTGGTACTTGCCCAGCACCTCCTCGGGTGTCATCATCATCATCATCATCATGATTTGGAATAAACTTGGCCGAAACGCCCTTAGCTGCGTTGCCAAGAACGTGAGACGTAATGAGGACCTTATCCCCGACGTCGAATACATCACCTGGCTGACGAGATTTGTCAGCATATTCTTTAAATGTGTCCTGCTGTGACTCCACGCGATCTCGAACTGCTGACAATGAGCTGATAAACGAACGCAGATACTGTAAAGTGTGGAGGGAGGGAGGGCTAAAAATTGCAGATTTTTTAACACGTTCACGGACAGTACGGCCACAGGCGTAAATTGAGACCCTCGTGATACGACACTACGGCTGTGGCCGGTGATCTTCTCCGCGACAAATCTGCCAATCCGTTCACGGACGACAAATTCTCATAGGATTATAATGAAGGCGGACATGTTGTGCCGCTTTAGGTACATTACAATTTTTCCTAGTGTCGCAGCAAAAGCTTAAAGGACCACCTCAATTTTACATGAGGGGAATGACGCGTGCTGTGACACAAGGGGTAATATGGCTTTTAGACCCGAGTTATACACTCTACTTTTCACTTCGACTGCGAGAAAATAGTTAAACAAAGATTATCCATCCACAATCAATAACAAATTTCACTGCGAAGAGATTGTTCAATTTAGCGTCAGGCGTTTTCTTTTTTAATGATTTGGAATTAGGGACTAAAAAACACCTGATGTTTGATTGGTCGATTTTAATATGTAACTGTATTCTGGTTGGTTGATAGCAAATAGAAATGTTTTTTGAAAGAGTTGTGATTGGTGGATTTAAATGATTTGGAATTAGGGACTAAAAAACACTTGATGTTTGATTGGTCGATTTTAATATGTAGCTGTAGGTATTCTGGTTGGTTGATAGCAAAGATAAATGTTTTTTGAAAGAGTTGTGATTGGTGGATTTAATATGGCGAAGTGTTTTGATTGGTCAAATTAAATGTGTTAAAAATCATAAATATGTATACATATTTTCCCTAGGGGCTAAATGTACTACTTTAGCCCCGCTTATTAAGCCTAATATGACACACTTTTCGAGCATGAGATGTGAAAAAGTTATTGTTTTTTTAATTATTATCTACGGACCTATTTTTATTTGTGAACCAAATTTCAGCTTTCTAGGATTATAGTTTTGATGATCACCAGTGAGTGAGTGACTAAATCGGTGTATAGGTCTCAATAAAACCTAAAGTATAAAAGCTAAACATACGAACCTTTATGAGATTTAAAAAAATGCTAAGGTTACTACCTCGAATATGCGCTTGCTAGTATTAAGTATCCAGACTCCTCCTGCGAATATGAGCTTGCTAGTATTAAGTATCCAGACTGATTCTGTGAGGGTTTGAAAATACGACGAAACGTTTCGAGAAAAGGGAGGTAGTGCCCTTTGACTTGCCTTGACGGGGGCACTACCGTGCTCCCAGATAAAGATTATGAGTGTTTGTAGGTATAGATATTTTTGAAAGGTTGTCTGTATATATATTGAAGAACTCGACTGTACATGGATGGCTAGATTTAACCAGTCATGCGTCGGCGATGGATAGCTGCCGTTATCAAAACGAATTAACTTATTAACCTATTATCGCGCTGACTTGATTAAGAGTTTTATCGTACATATGACTAGGTATATTCTAATAAAATGATATAAAAAAGAGATAGTAATTTGAAGCAAAGAGTACATAAGTAGGTACCTACGTACATACACGTACCTAATACACCGATTTTTTTAATTTTTTGACGTTGTAGTCATTGAAATAGGACTTTCATTTGATACCCATATTGAGAGAGTCATTAAAAATATGTACTTAATCCGCCATTTTGTGCCGGTGGATGCTAAGTAGAGTGGCTACGCTGTAGAGGCCCACTAGACCGGTTCCTGGTAGTGAATGTGTTAAATTTGGAATTGTTTTACAGCGTGCAGTATTCTACTACTCACCCTTTCATTTGATTTTCATATTAAGGGGGTTATAAAAAGCTCTAGATAATCCACCATTTTGTTTCGGACGCCATCTTAGATTCGGAATTGTTTTGTGGTGTGCTGTGTTCTACTAGTCAAGTCCTTTCATTTGCAACCTATATTGGGGTGAGGGGGTTTTAAAAACTTTAGGTAATCCGCCTATTTTGTTTCGGACGCCATCTTATATTTGAAATTGTTTCATAGTGTGCCGTATTTTACTTAACAGGTCCTTCTGTAGATACCCATACTAAGGGGATTTTATAAAAATACTAGCTTCCGCCCGCGACTTCGTCTGCGTGGACCCGGGATAAAAACTATCCTATATTTCCTACTACTACCTATTACCTACTTACTATCCAGACTATAAACTATCTTCGTGTAAAATTTCATCCAAATCGGTTGAGCCATTTAAGCGTGATTGAGTAACAAACATCCAAACATCTAAACATCTAAACATCCAAACATTTTATGGCGGCGGCCATTTTGGTTTTACAATAATACTTGGATTAACTTATGGTTACCTTATGGTTACCACATCCGATATGCTAACCATAACATTAGAGTTACCCTATCAGTAAGGTTACCTTGTCATAAGGTTACCAAATTGATAGGGTTACCAAATCGATAGGCTTAAGCCTGAAAAGGGGGTTTTCCGGTCCTTGATTCTACTTGCCCTTTCATTTGTCACCATATTGAGGGGGTTTTAAAGAAACTTTAGATAAGCTGCCATTTTGTATCGGACTCCATCTTAGATTTTAAATTGTGTTGTAGTGTGCTGTAACTTACTAGAAGTCCTCTTATTTGATACCCATATTACCTAATTAAAATTTTGTGGCGGCGGTCATCTTGGTTTTACAATAATACTGAAACATGTAACTGTATTCGGAACTAATATCAAGGAATAATGTCACCGGAACTAAAAGTGTCTATCAAATTTCAGGTCAATCGGTCAACAAGAAGGGAGTAAATTTTCAACTCCTAAATTTGAACATTGTAAGTCGAACTAAATAAAACCGTTTAAAAATGTAAATCTTCCACCTAACATCCTGTATATATAAAATAATGTAAATTACTTTGCACGTGAGCGTCCCCAAAACGTACAGACCTATATCTCTCGATATCTTTAAAATTCCTAAGATAGAGGCGAGCATAAATAGTGTGAGAATGTCTAAACAAGCCCTCACTATAACAACGCAGCGTTATAAAGTAAACACATGAGGTGTAATCATTTATAAAAATAATGGTGATTATACATTAGTAAATGAATAATTAAGCGTGTAATAGTAACTGTATACGTGTTTATCCGTAATCATGTTATTGTGACTGATATTCAGGACCCCTCAGTAAACGTGGGAGAAAAAGGTGTCTCCAATGACGCATATGACGCTTCTTCAGAAAACACTAATGGTGCAAACGAAGACGGAACGTCGCCAGCCGTATCGAATGGAGTACACGTAGTAAGTGTCTTAAATTATCATTAATAAGAGTTTACGCTAGATCCCAGAAAACACTGCGAAAGTTTAATATCTAGGACGTCAAAAGAACTTCAATAAGTATAGTCGACGTCAATGATCTGTCTTCTTTCGACATTATTCCAGGCGTTGTTGATTTACTAAATCTATTAAACTCTCTTGGATGAAAAAGTACTAAAATTTATGGGTTTTACTTGAAGCAAAGAATCTGTAAATCAAGTTTCAAGTATTTCACTACAAATATGCACGACTCTGACTCGCGCACCGAGGGTTCCGTGCAAACTTTCATTAATATGTTACCATACTCGTCACGACCCCATTAATTGAAGAAAAAACCTTAACAACGCATATTAGAATTTACCGTTATGGACACAGCGCCATCTATCGGTACCTATCTACATTTTGTTACAAATAACTTGCACCGTAACTATGTTTGTTTTTCAGCGATACCTAATTCTGTCTCAGAATTCGTCTTACCTATATTTTAACAGAGTACTTATATCATGAAGTTAATGATGTTTTAAGTTTATCGCTTGAAAAAGTATTCTTTCCCCATAACAATTTAACCCCATATATGATGATTATGATGAATTTGGCTTAACTCACACCCCTTCTTACCGTTTAAAAACACAAGGCCTATATTATGTGTATCATTTATTTTTGTAAACTCCTCCTTATAAGTATCCTTATCTTCCGGCTGTAATACTGAGGCGGGACCATTTTTAACAGACTTCAAAACAAAGGAAAAATTTCTCAATTCGGATGTTTTTTTTTCGCATATTTTTTATTTTTGTTAGTTTTTTTTCTTCTATTATCTATAAATACATATACATTATTAGACCTACATCCCGGAAGTTCCTGCTTAGCCTAATGGTTTACTGGTAGAGAATGCAGTTGTACTTTTCTTATAGTATGGTGCAATAAGATGTTTTGATTTTGATATAACGAAAAAGATAATATTTTTCTAACACTAGCCGATTGTTTATTTTCAGGTTCCAACAATTAATGTTGTTGATCATGGGTCACATTCGAATGATAAGAAAGAAGCACAAGATAAAATAGACACCGTCTCAGTTGAACAAATTAAGGTCAGTACCTCCTTCATAGCATTACATCCTACTAATCCTACTTCCTACTAATATTATAAATGCGAAAATTTGTATGTTGGGATGTTCGAATGTTTGTCACTCACGCTTAAACGGCTAAACCGATTTGGATAAATTTTTGCACAAAGATAGTTTATAGTCTGGATTAAAATATAGGATAGTTTTTATCCGGGTCGAAGTCGCGGGCGGAAGCTAGTATTACATATACTACGTAGATATTTGATTTGGCGATATATTAAACCGTAGCGACCTAGTTGTATTAAAATCACGTTTTGCGTTTGTTCAAATTTAACGCCCGCTAAAGTTAGTTAAATACGTTGGTTAAAATTTCATTGTAAATTGAAAATATTCAATGGTAGGTATGATCTATAGGCATCATTTTTACGTTAACCAGGCCGTTAAATATCATTGATGAAACGGGCGGGTTGCATCATGCATATCTAGACTCATGTTTTTTTTATCAAATTGCGGTCAAATGATAAGTAATTAAGTTACCTTTCGACTCGACGAAGAAGTAATTGCCCAATTTATACTTATTGATAAATACCGAATAACATCTTCTCTTCAATGTAAAACGAAAAGTAAAATAAACAAATAGTGACCATTTCTTACTATTTTTCATTTCGCATTTTTTTATATAGTTCGAAACCTTTTTTCTGAAGATAGGAATTTAGAATTTTTGATTGTATATTTTATAGGGCATACAGGGAGAAGACAGAACACAAAACCGTCCAAAATGGGACAACGCGCTAGAATTCCTAATGTCCTGCATCGCCACGTCGGTAGGCCTGGGCAACGTGTGGAGGTTCCCATTCGTCGCCTACCAGAACGGCGGAGGCGCCTTCCTCATCCCCTACATCATAGTACTCTTAGTTATAGGAAAACCTATGTACTATCTAGAAACAGTGCTTGGGCAGTTCAGCAGTAGTAACTGCATCAAAGTATGGGCCCTTTCCCCGGCCATGAAAGGTAAATAAATGTTACAGATAATTAATATTAAAAATAAAAACCGGTCAAGTTCGAGTCTGACTCGCGCACCGAGGGTTCCGTACGAAATATCATACAACACACCCGTCTTGCCCCACCCATTAATTTTGGAAAAATCTTAAGAAATAGTGTAGTTAAGTCATGAGTACCTACAGCGCCATTTATCGGTGCATTTTGTTACTAACTTGCGCGACCAAGGAACTCGGTATGTACAGTAAGGGAAATGTATTCACGTACCACCGTAGAACCCTGTCGCAATTGACAGGCCGCCGTCACTCAACCTTGAGTGTTATGTCACCTTATTGCGATAGGGTTCTACGGTTGTACGTTACTACATTTCCCTGTATGTTGGTTTTTCAACGATAATTCTTTATCAAGTGAATTAATTTCGATAATTATTTTATTATTTGCTAGAAGGTACTTTCAGAACACTTTCATACGAATTTGAAGGAAAAAAATTAAACACAGAAGTATTAAATTACAAACAAAATTAACATATGATTTTTGAAGAATAAAAAAAAATTACGCTAGATAGAGGTCTCATTATACTTTTCCGGTAATGTTCACGTTAATATGAATCATATATATTATTTTCAAAATTTTTGCTTGGTTAACTTAGGAGATAAGGGGGGGGGAATGGTATTTTTTTCAACTTTTTCTTTATAAATCAAAATTTTATCATTGTAGAAAAAAAAAGAAAAACTGTTTTAGAATGTGCAATTCAAGCCCTTTCATATGATACCCCATTTGGCCTACTAACTAGATTTTAAATTTTTGCCCCCCCTCTTATCCGCCCTTTTTTATACAAATTAAAAGTATATATTAAAATTTTCCATTTTCCATACACGAGGATTAGCTTTGTTTACAACTATTCCAAATTTCAAATCGATAGCATGAGTAGTTCCTGAGATATTTGACTTTGTGACAGACAGACAGACGGACGGAGTCGCACCATAAGGGTTCCGTTTTTACCTTTTTGGTCCGGAACCCTAATAAGCCGGGTGATTCATATTCGAATGAAGGCTTATCGATATCACTTGAACATAAAAGCAAAACAAAACAATCTCCAAAATACTCTAAATATAAGCAAATGCTTTTTGACATGACATGTATTGTTTTTCTATTATGTAATAATTTATCGTGTAAGTGTTTTGGTGTTCATGCTGTAAACTTACATTGATTTTAAATGAATAAATAAATAAAATAAAATAAATATTCACACAATCAGAGCGCATGTATATTTATAACAACGCCTGGATGCATTGCATATCACCCTGAACCTAAAATGTCCATACTTCAACCGACTTTCAAAAAGGAGGAGGTTCCTGCTCAAGTGTTATTTATTACCTTAGAACTATATTTTGCGGACCAATTATTTGAAAGCTTAACCCGGGCCTAGCCGAAGGGTCCCATTTTTATCGGAGAGATAGGTAAAATCAACGGAATTCCTTAAATTTTTGAGTTTCTTTACAAAGAAGCGAATGTATTTGCACTCAAAAAGTATCATTTTCGTTTCGGATAGAAGTCAGTTGTTGTACCTACATGTTATTGTATTGTTTCTCTCTGTAACTGCTTTGTTTGTGTGAGGTGTGCAATAAAGAGTATTTGTATTGTATTGTATTTTTTTAATTTACTGGTTATTCAAGTACTTGGCTATAAATACCGTCGACAACCGAGTAAACTGGCCGTTATTGTAACGGCTTAGTCTTGTTGTAGTCATTGCAGCTCATTGCTGGTTGTACTTATGACGTGTATGATTGCAGGCACTGGGTACGCGCAAGCGATAGGAGCCGGATACGTGCTCTCCTACTACGTGTCTATCATCGCGTTATGTCTTTTCTACTTGGCGATGAGCTTTCAATCCACGCTGCCCTGGTCCGTCTGCCAGCCCGAGTGGCTCAACTGTGTGCCCTCCGGGGTCTCCGTTAATGCCAGCGAACTAGACGGAAACGCCGTCAGCAGCGCACAGTTATATTTTACGTAAGTATTTACATCATTTCAATCATATTTGTTGTATACATATGTCAAAATTAATTTACGGATATTCCTATTTAGATTACTTAGTTGTACTAAAGGTATAGTAGTAAAGTTAAGTAGGCTTAAGAAAAGTATATAACCAAATAATTATCTAATATATACTGTATTTAATAACTTATATACATAATTCCCTAACTCAAAATACTTGCAATAGATACCTAATAATGCGCATGTCAAACAATATTGTCTTATCTCTCAAATGTATACGACCATGACTTACCAAATCGATAAAAACTGATATCGAGTCATAAAAGCAAGGACAATTTAACATAATTTGATTATATTATCAATCATTTCATACGTGTGAATATGTATATATCGCCGGATAGCGAAATCCGTATATTCACGAAAAAAAACTATTTTTAAAATAGTGGCTTTGCGAAATTCCGATTGCGAAAATCGGAATACGCTATAGCGTAAAATCACTTCTTTTCGCAAACCTATACTGATTTTACTCCCGTAAGATTGAATCTAGGTATACGCGAAACCAAAAAAACACGGTAAAATTTGGGTTCTTAGTAGGTTTACAGGTTAGATTAGTAGGTTCCAATTCCAATCCGTTTTTTCGAGTAATTACGATTAGGTAATCAGTGGGATTGCGTAGGTAATAAATAGAGTGACTCACGACCTGTTGACAAGTAAAATACGTCATTCCACTAAACTTATAGGTAAGTCGTTGTTTTAAATTATTAAATCCATTTTTCGCCTAAACGTGGATCAAATCAGTAGAATTGCGTAAAAAGTACTCTTTAAAACCCCTAATAGTAGTTTTGCGAAATTACGGATTTCGCTATCCTACACTACATTATAAGTATAGATAATTTATTAACGTGTTGTAAATAAACACACACGCCGCAAAACGTTTTAATTGCAACACTAATCAGCGATACTGGTAAGCGAACAAAGTATGCTACTAATCAGATAGGTACGTTGTGATAAAAGTCAGTATAACATTGACTCGTATACTTGCATCATAATATATGTTTGTTGGATACAGAAGAGTACGCGCTCAAATGCGGGTCAAATGTATCCCGCTGAAAAACAGCGTTGAAATGGCACAATCAACATGTACCTATATTAGGGGACAATATTATGTTAGAGGACAATCTTACACAAATCGAACGAGCTCCATAAGGCTTGTGTTATGGGTACTAGACGACGATATGTTTAATAGATATAAATCCTTAAATACAAAGAAAACATCCAAAACACATCACAAATATTTGCCCTTACCAGGATTCGAACCCCGGACCTTCAGCTTTGTAGGCAGCGACACTACCCACTAGGCTAACCAGTCGTCAGACATATTTCTTATAATATAAATTTACCTACTTATAATATAAAGAGTAGTAAGGTTGTTTTGCTGTGTGGTGCCTAAAGGATTGTCGAAGCCTGCGTTGTGGAAATAGATTGTAGCACTTTTATCACTGCAGGGTTGTAAGTTTGTGTGTAGGAAGGGAGTAATCTCCGAAACTATTCACCCGATTAAAAAAAAACCGGACAAGTGCGAGTTCAACTCGCGTGGTGAGGGTTCCGTAAAATTCCTATTCTCTAAGCATTAGGCGCTCCATACAAAATACACAAAAATATTGAGAATTTTCCCCTTACTTTGAATACTCAAACTTCTTATAGGTTTTCCTGTAATCTTTAGGCAAGGAACTATTTTCCATATTTTTTTCAGAATTTTAAGCCTAGTAGTTTCGGAGATAAGGGGGTGGGGAGAATGGTCAATTTTCGTCTTATTTCCTAAATTACTTCAAATCTGTTTTTGCTAAAATTATAAAAAATATATATATCTGAGATGCTTACAACAACCCCTTTCATTTGATATATCACACAATACAGTTTGCGAAACTTTTTATTTTTATTTTCTAGTTTACCCCCCAAAAGTGGCCCCCTTGTTCAGAATTCATTAATTTACTTTACGCGTCCATCTTTGGGTCACCAATTTACATATGTGTACCAAATTTCAACTCAATCGGTCCAGTAGTTTCGGAGCAAATCGGCTGTGACAGACGGACAGACAGACAACCGAGTGATCCTATAAGGGTTCCGTTTTTTCCTTTTGAGGTACCGGAACCCTAAATAAAACATTTATGTGTAATGGACGTACGTTAGTGGATGGTACGGGGATGTAGCCGCCCGGTATTAGTCTATAATATAGTGTTAATGTCTGAGATTGTAGGCTATATTTTGCATACGTCCACCCAGAAAGTCCATTCTAAACACAGGTGAAAGAATGATTGAAATCAGATAAGTCGATCCGGAAAACATCAGTGATAGGATACGCAGCAAATTTAGGATTTCGTACCAAAAGGTAAAAAGGGAACCCTTCTGGTGCGACTCTATCTGTCTGTCACGACGATAAATATCTCAACTACTTATGCTATCGATTTGAAATTAAGAATAGCTGTAAAGCAAGTGTTCTATACACAATGTAAACAAATTCCAAATGTATGTACATAAATCCAGCATAATCCTGTTAGCAACATTAAAATAAAAACATACGAGATGTAAGGACATCATATAGAAAACTAAAACAACAAGTAAAAGTTTTAGACTGTTATATTATAATTTGGTGGTATAACGACCAGGAAAAAGTTGTGGGTTAGATGCTCCGCCATGCAATGAATAGCGATAGCGTCCGACTCACAAAATGACGCGGGGGTCAATGGCTGGATGACGATTACAATAACGAACTTAGAGTAAGATAAGTTTTACGTGACAAATAGCGTAATCCTCAGATGAGAATAGAGCAGAAGAAAGACTACGACATTTAAAAATTATTATAATTATAAAATTATTGTTTTCTCAGTAAGTGATTTATGTAAATCTTTTTGAGAAAT
Source organism: Epinotia nisella (assembly GCA_932294315.1). Taxonomy (NCBI): domain Eukaryota; kingdom Metazoa; phylum Arthropoda; class Insecta; order Lepidoptera; family Tortricidae; genus Epinotia; species Epinotia nisella. Next base: position 10,836,956 of record OW028682.1, on the reverse strand, counting down.
AAATGTCTTAAACCATAAACCATACAAATGCTACCAGAATTCCGGCCTCTGCGCCTCATTAATGTACCCTAAATTGAAAACTTTGATTGTATTACAGAAACACGGTCCTTCGCCAATCAGACGGAATTCATGACGGAATTGGTAGGTACCTTCTTATTAACGCCTGAAAAATACACAATACACGTATTTTTTAAATAAAAATAAAAAATAAAATCATATTTAAAACTAAACATTGGTTACTGCGTCATAACTACTCGTAAACCATTAGCCGCAATTTTCAGCAAGTTTCATCAATCATGAATTCATATTTTTTTATTATGATTACAGGGTTGCCAATTTGGGATTTAACCATTTGCTTGCTGGTATCATGGATCATTATCTTCGTGATTGTGGCACGGGGAGTCAAGAGTTCGGGCAAGGCTGCTTATTTCTTGGCCATTTTTCCCTACGTCGTGCTAATCATCTTACTCATCAGGTGAGTGACAGCTTAACGTGTGATTTGACAAACAGGTGATTTTTTCGAATAATCTATCTATCTATCTATACATATAATAAAGCTGAAGAGGGTCGAAAGTCTGTACATGGAAGATAAACGAAAAAAAATTGGCTGGGGATACTTAGAATTGATAACAGAACACGTTCCAACAGTTTTTAGAATTTTTGTCTGTTTATCTGTTTGTCTGTTTATTTGTCCGAGCATCACGTGAAAACGGCTAAACGGATTTTGATGCAAACTTTACTAATCTGTCGAGAGAATCGCCGGATAGGTTTTAAGCTATAAAGATCTTAAAGATTAGGGTTCGAAGGGGGTAGAAAATGGGGTTGAACTTTGTATGGGAACTCCTTGAATGTACGAGCTACAGACTTGAAAATTCGTAACCATAAACTTGACTGGAAAGTAAAAACGACCCCATTCAAACTTTTAGCAATGTATAGATAAAACGTGAAAAATATGGGATGAAAATAGGTTCTGAGGCGACTAGAAACTATATAATGTTGCAAGAGCGGGGTTATAACAGTATCATTACCATGGTAACATGTCGTCAAGATATTCAAAAATTCATCATGTTCTTACAACTGATAGTTAGTCCAGTGATTTCACCCATAGCTTACGGAGTCGGTGTCCCCGAGTTCAAACCCAGCAGCATGCACTTTTTGTAGTTTGAATTTTTTTGTGTCTGCGTTTTTGAAAATGTATACGAAAAGCTCGGCCTTCGGGCTCGCTTGCTTCGCCACTCACCTTCGGGACTTTGGAACTCAGATTTCGCTTTCAAGACACTTGGAGATAGTGTGCGTCAGTCCTCGGGCTCGCATAGGAAGCGCTCTCTAAAACGGTTCTTTGGGCCTATCATTCCAACGAAAAGCTCGGCCTTTGGTCTCGCTTGCCTCGCCGCTCTTCTTCTGACTTCTCTCGCTCGGGACTTTGGTCTTCGGTTTCGCTTGCAAGACACCTGGGTTTAGTTAGTGTCCGTGAAGGCTCGCCCTCGGGCCTTCGGCCCTCGGGCTCGCGTAGAGAGCGCTCTCTGAAGGGTTGGTTTGGGCCTTTCATTCATACGAAAAGCTCGGCCTTCGGGCTCGCTTGCCTCACCCCTCAACTTTGGGACTTAAGGCTCATGTTTCGCTTGCAAGACACCTGTGGATAGTAAGTATCCATGGAGTCTCGCCCTCGGGCCTTCGATGCTCTGGCTCGCATATGGAGCGCTATCTATAAGGGTACGTTGGGCCTTTCATTCCTACGAAAAGCTCAGCCTTCGGCCTCGCTTGCCTCCCCGTTTACCTTCAGGACTTTGGCTCTCAGGGGTAGTTTGACAAGACACCCGGAGATATAGAGTATCTTTGGGGTCTCGCCCTCGCTCGGTCCATTTGTTTCAATTATGAAATCTTATATTTAAATTCCGGTTTTGGTAATTTTTCTTCTACTATAAGTACTTAGGTACTTCGTTTGCAATAAAGATTAAGTAAATCAATATAACTAAATATTATTGACGACAAAGTTTATGAGGATTTGAACTGTTACACGCATAATTTATAGAAATGAAATCGTAATAATCTAATTTATCAGTGTAGTAGGTATCGTATGGTGAAACATAAGAATATCATGTCATCCATAATTTATACGCGTACGAAGTCGCGGGCAGAAACTAGTCCATTATAAATAACAACAGACGGTATTTATTTGGTGCGGGAGAAATTATTGACTCTACTATTATTTACGGGTATATGGTCCTTCGAAACGGATTTTATGAATATACAACACAGGTAACATTTTTCTGAAGTCAATAAAACACATATATATATCTTTCCGCTCATACTTGACCGGTTCTTTTTCTTTAGGAGCTTTTTTATAGGTTAAAACACCGGTCTTTCTTTGTTTTACTAAACAATGGTATATTCTCTATTTCCATTAGTTCCCCTTAACTCCCCTGATATAATTTATCTTTTTTTTTCAGAGCTGTGACCCTCCCTGGCGCAGGCAACGGGATAATGTTCTTTATAACTCCTCAGTGGGAGAAGATCTTGCAATTGGAAGTTAGTATAATTAATTTCAAAGTTAGTCTTACTTTCAATCTTCTTTGAAATCTTTTACCTAGTGTCAAATGGACCGAATAATAGTAGAGTATCCCCTCCCAACTAGCACACTAGCGTTAAAATAACCCTTATATCATTCTTATATCGGTTCCAGCCAAGTGTTAAGGTGTTAAGAATGCCTGTAAAAAAGGTCTTATAGCGTGCTCTAACACCCTTATAACTACGAAAGAGGCCCACGAATTACAGGTTAAGGTGTTAGCTGAGAGTCTTATAAGACTCTAGCTCTTACGCAGTATAAAGTGAGCATCTTACTCTTTTCTTTACCCATAAAATTATGAGACAAATATAGTCTTCCGACAAAATGGCGCAGATAGTTAGTATAGGTATTAATATTTGACAGTCGTATTAATTGAAAGTGAATTAAATTGGAAGTGTGTGTGGCATGAAGTGAAAACAATCTGCCCTTGTGATTTTACGGTAAGTGTATACCATGTTTCCCATCTCAATTTTAACGCGCCCAGGATTTATTAAAGATTTCTAATAAAACTTATGAACATTAAAATATACATCTAAAGTTTTTATCATTTTCTATTCTTGTTTCTTGGCCAGTGGCATGATAAATTAAGTGGCATCCATTTATGTTACTCTTGCCATTATTGGCAAGAGTAACATAAATAATGAAGTCTCTTGATGTCAAATATTGAATAACCTAATCAATTTGTAGGTTAGAGTCCACCAAAACAATGGCGAATTACCTTAAAGCTTTAGGCGTTAGTTAACTCAACTATAACGCTTATTGACTTACAACACTTTTACAGTGTCTTTAAAGTGTATCTGCCTAACACCTTAAGCGTTAGAAAAAGTTTCAATACTTACAAGAGACTTAATTCTGTTATAAAGTCTCTGCCTGTAGCTAGGACTCTTGTAAGTGTTTAAGTGTTAAAAACAGGTTAAAGCTTTAACATCTTAAGTGTAATTGCTTTGAGTAACACTCTTATAATGCTTTAGGACTTAATTATTTTTCTTAACTCCTTTATAAGACTATTAGTTATAACTGAGAACATTATAACTCACTTATAAAGGTTAAGGTTATAATAATACCCTTAGCTATTACCCAAATGTTAGTTGGGCTGATTAGCATAATATATACAACATTGACGTTTAACCCATTCGAGGCCACGGAACGCTACGTGTGCTACGCCGTAGCGCATGGCAGCAATTACCGCTTCGTAGCGGAAATCGTTCGTAGAGGCATGACTCATATGTGAGTTGCGCCTTTACTAAATAGCGATTCGCTCCATGTATCGCTTACACATCGTTATAAAGAAAAAAAAATTGGTACAAAAAAAAACACTACCTACTTTATTTACAATACAGAAACATAAAGAAAAAAAACCAGGTTCATTAGATAAATTAATTTAAAAAAACTGAGAGGAGAAAAGAAGGTGGCAAAGGGACAGTCTCAGCAGCGTGCTGCAACCTCGCCACAGCGGCGTGGCTTTAGCGCTGATTTTCAGCCAGTTAACGTGCTACGGCGTAGCACACGTAGCAATGCGTGGCCCCGTATGGGTTAACCTCAGACTAAGGTGGGTTGCACCAAACCGTCGTAAACGGTGTTCGTTAAAATCTCAATGTATGTAAAGTTTGCCAAGTGTCTATGGAATGACAACAGCCGGCGCGATATTTAACGTTGATAGGGCTGTAATCGTAAGTTATTATTCCTGTTTGGGCGAATCCGGCTTTAAACATTTTTTTTTGTGTAGGTGTGGTATGCTGCCGTGACCCAAGTATTCTTCTCATTGTCCGTGTGTTCTGGAGCTCTCATCATGTTTGCTTCTTACAACGGATTCAGATCAAACGTTTACAGGTACAATAACATCAATAACAATTATAAATTTTTTTTTAGCTTTAGTTTACATATACATGTTATCGTATTTTATTCCATGACTTACTTAACCCTTTCAGCGTTAATCACGACACAGGTATGCGTCAGAGCATTACGTGTGATTTTTGCTTCATTTATATGTTAACACGTTAACACTTTCACTGGCGCCTAGCGGGCATCTACGCCGTAGCCGTATAGCCGTATTTCGCTACTTAGCGGGAAAACCACGGGATCGGCTACGAGCGTAGCACGTAGCGATTCTTAGCAGTGAATGTGTTCAGCTGCTACGGACTACGGCGTAGCACTACGAGTGTAGTTTAGCAGTGAATGAGTTAAATCGGTGCCCTTATACTTTATTTATCTCAAATCAATACGAGTATAGGTACTCTATTGGAAGTTTTTTTAAACCCATTTTTTTTCCAGAGATTCCATGATCGTCACGACTTTGGATACGTTCACAAGTTTAATATCGGGTATTACAATCTTCGGCGTGCTTGGCAACTTGGCTTATGAATTAGGCTACGATAATGTCGAAGATGTCATTGGGTCTGGTGGCACCAGCCTCGCCTTCATCTCCTACCCTGACGCCATCGCCAAGTCGCCTTTTGTGCCGCAGGTATACAAATAAATCTTTACTCGGGCTTTTTAATAGTAGATACCTAATATAATACTTAAAGTTACGCGCTACCTAGTTATGGTAGGTATCTATATATAAACCGAAAGTGTATATTCTTCATCAGGGATCATACTTTGGTCAATTATTGATTGGTCATGGTATGGGACACTTTTTGCGATTTAACTATGATATAATTTGTCATGCCTGGCTGTAATACCAAGTTGACACATTAACTGGTTCATTAATCAGCAGAATCTAACAGCGACATAATGTCAACAACCCAAGATACAGGCTCAGCCTAGTTTGAGCCCAACGGATAATGTCTGTACAATATGTAATCATGCGCTTGATTGTCTAATAAATTATTCTTATTCTCTTATTCTTACTTTAATAAATTTGAAATGATGTCGCTGCTACATTACATTACATACCTTTTTAATACAGTTGCTCAAAAAGTGCTATTTTATGTAGCTATTCAGCGTGCGGAAAGTTGGTTTTCGCGCACTAGTGCTTTTCACTTTTCCTTGTATGTCAATAAAAATTGTATGTCTTATTATGTCAATAAAAAAAAAAAAGATAGAACTGTATTAAACTGTATTTAAACTGTATTAAACTTCATTTAGGGTTCCGTTCCTCAAAAGGAAAAAAAGGAACCCTTATAGGATCACTCGTGCGTCTGTGTGTCCGTCTGTCACAGCCAATTTGCTCCGAAACTACTGGACCGATTGAGTTGAAATTTGGTACACATATGTAAATTGGTGACCCAAAGATGGACGCGTAAAGTAAATTAATGAATTCTGAATAAGGAGGCCACTTTTGGGGGGTAAACTGGAAAATTAAAAAAAAAGTTCGCGAACTGTTTGTGTGACATATCAAATGAAAGAGGTTGTTGTAAGCATCTCAGGTATATATTTTTTATAATTTTAGCAAAAACAGATTTGAAGTAATTTAGGAAAAAAGACGAATTTTGACCATCCCCAGACTTAAAATAAGCTATACAATAAGCTTCCAAGAGACATTAAAGAATGGAAGTCAATGTTTAGCTTTAAAAAATATCTCAAATTCCACATTAAAAAAAATATCTGAAAATGAATTAACAAATAGTAACATAAAAATCTATACACACAAATATTTAATATATATACATACATACATACATACATACATATACATACATACATATACATAAATACACATTACCTACATATTATTACTTAATTTTATATAGAAAGTCCAATGCCGCATCTATTGTTACACGTAGTGCATGCGTACGAGTACATCAATGTCTTCATAACATGAGCGCTGCGCGCACGACATTAAACTAGTTTGCATGCCGAATATTTATCTACCTGCATCCGTTTTTATTGTGTACACTTTATAAACGCTGTGCGCTTAACCCTAGATATAAAATAAATTGTAATGTTCTCATGTAAGTGAATCCCATGTATTCTTATGAGAATAAAGTTCTTTAACCATAAAATTCTGAAAAAAATATGGAAAATAATTCCTTGCCTAAAGATTACATGAAAACCTATAAGAAGTTTGAGTATTCAAAGTAACGGGAAAATTCTCAATATTTTACGGAACTTCTTAATGAATACCCCGTACCTATTAATGCACTTTCAATTATCGAACATAGATAATCATATTCATTCAGTAATCGATTATCTTTTAATATCAGAGATAGCTGCTTTTTAATCGGTATTTATCTATAAATTTCTCATTCAAATGAATTTTCAAAACGCAAATAACTAAATATTATAAATAGGCCTCAAGGGGCTCAAAGTGTATTTTGCAGGTAGGAAAAATGCTAGCGCTTCAAAAAGTAGGTATACAGCGTGTGACAGTAGGGGCATACATTTTAAGTAACGATAACTTTAAGTGCTGTGAACCGTTTTATCGAAAAAATATAACAATTACCTTTTCTAATTGAGAGTTTTTCTTTTTTTGTGTGACAAAGTGACTGATAAGGACAACAAATTTTAACGACTTTACATGGACATTAGGATTTACTACTAAGTATATTCTAGTCCTACTAGTACTAACCTTGAATGAATTCCAAACTTTGGCCGACAGCTGTTCTCGGTGCTGTTCTTCCTGATGATGGCGGTGCTCGGCGTGGGCTCGGGCGTGGCGCTGCTCTCCACCATCAACACCGTGCTGCTGGACGCCTTCCCCAGGGTGCCCACCATCTACATGGCCACCGCCGCTTGCGCCTCCGGCTTCCTTATAGGACTCGTATATGTCACGCCGGTAAGACCGCGGCACTTCTGAAATCAAGAACCTACGAGTATAACGTGGGAAATAACAATTGCAAATCTATATACATTCCTTGGTCGATTTATGATGAGTCCTGAGACTGAGGCACTTATATACTCGTACATTCGACGGTGATCGCCAGTCGCGTCAACTGGTTATGAGTACAGTCGATGTGACAGAGACGTCATGACAAGGTTTTTACCTTATACTTACTTATCTTACCTTGGTAAGGCATCTTTAGAGTGATAGTTTGTGCTGTGGATATAGTGTCATTGCAATCACTTTCTTTTTAATTGATTACAGGGTGGACAATACATTCTCGAATTGGTGGATTACTACGGAGGAACGTTTATGAGACTTTTCGCCGCCATAACGGAAACTATTGCCGTCTTTTGGATTTATGGTACTTTCATTTACTACTTTGTAACTGTTTATTATGTTTCCTATTGTAATCAGAAAGCTAAATTCATACGTTTTTCAGGTCTGGAGAATCTTTGCGTCGATATTGAGTTCATGTTGGGCATCAAGACTAGTTTCTACTGGCGTATATGCTGGTCTATCATTACTCCAGGTGTCATGATAACGGTCTTCATGTACGCCATGGTGACCACTGAAGCTCTCGTTTTTGGAGGCACTTATACATACCCGGCGGGTGCCTATAGTACGTATAAATTCTAACAGCAATTTTAAAAGTACTTACCTGTTTCATACTTATCTAAACTAACAACCTTATACTTATACTTAACGAAAATTCCATTGGTTGATGTCATTTCAATCACATCAATATGTCCTATTCCTATCGTTTTGGTTAAATGGTGCATAAGGTACCTAGTTCGAAATAAGTGTGTATTACTAATAATGTTACCTATATATTTATTGGACTATGGTAATACAATCGCACTTTGGGGGTGATTGTATTTTAGGTATTAGTAACTATAGGCCTACGGTTTAACGGAGACGGCGCTTGTGACGGGACAGGGGGAAGAGGGGAGACGCCATAGCTCCGCGGTCTCAGCACAGAATATTCGCTGTTGAGCCACGCCCCCTAGGAACAAACTGGTGGCAGTGGCAGTGAATGCGTTAGACGGTTCACCTATATGCGCATTTCTCTTTTAATTACAGTTGCTGGGAACATGCTCCAATATGTTGGAATGGCTATGATTCCTATCTTCGTTATAGCTTCTATTTGGAAGTACACATCTCCTACGTTTACTCAGGTTGGTATTCTCATGTAAATGAATTAGATTAGGCAGTTGTCTCAAAGTCAAGGATTGATTTTAACCCATTCATGGCGACGTGCGGTTTCCGCCACAAATCGGAAAAACGCTGCTACGCGCTACGGCGTAGTACACGTCGCGTTACGTGGCCTCGAATGGGAGTCAACATACATACACTTTCATTTCAATGCTATAGGAACCCGCTAGGTGGACACTGCTCGTAGTCTAGTCGGTGTCCTCTATAGATATGCCGGGAAAACCAAGGTATCGGCTGCTAAGCATAGCTCTACAAAAACATGTGTCAATTTTTTTAACATTGTGTTTACTAGATATACAAGGTGCTTCCAAATTAAATGCCAATACTTTAAGAGATGTTAACTTACATCAAAATAATTTAGTTTAAATATATTTTTTATACTCGTCGACTTTAATGTTTGAATTAAGACTTCGTACACTAAACTAAAACTACATACTTTTTTCCATTAAGCTCCCAACTCAACTATAATAATTATTATAGAACACTTAAAAAAACTAAAATAAATTCGACCAATCACGTGGCGCTTTTACTGAACAAGACGAATGGCACGTCACGTTCGCTACAGTCAAACGACATCAACGACGTTGAGCCGCCGGCACCTCTGACTTGCACTTTGTTTCAGCAGGGCTTAGATTTTTTAGAGAAGTTTGTTTAATTATTTCTGTTGACTCGTATAAAAAGTATTACATACAATAGTTACACAATTAGCTCTTAAAATCTCGTACCTTACTTAGGCCACTCGGCAAGACTCGTGGCCTAAACACGGTACTCGACTTTAAGAGCCCTTATTGTGTAACGATTATATAAAATACTATAAATTCCTACTATAGGATTTAAGAAAAAAAAAACTCAATAAAAAAAACAATTATTGTTTTACACGGGTCTAATAAAGCGCGCGAAAAAATAATATTAACGCGATATTAAAAGCAAAACTAAAAATATCGCGTGAGTTTAAAGTGTTATAAAAAAACATCCTGTGCATTTAACTGACAAGGTGGTTATTACTTTCTGTGAATTGAGCGTCCTTGTTAGTCATCAATGACGTAATAAAAGAAGTCTTAATTATTTAATTCGGATTATCTTATTATGGGTGTTATTTCGTAGCACAGTTGTTTTCCTAATTTTCTCCAAAAAATTTATACTTAAGTCTACTTCTAAGAAGAAGTACTATCAGCTCTGAAAGTATTGGCATCTAATTTGTAAGCACCCTATATATATGTTTACGCTTTCTTCATTATAGACTGTTAAGCGGGCTTTCAAGAAGAAGGCTTCGTACGGGCCTGACGAACCGGATTTGAAAGAAAGCTGGCGCCAGTTCAGCCAACAAGCCAAGCGCGACCGCGAGTCGAGGGACACCAACTGGCTGCACCGCATCGGCCTCAGTCTCATCGGAGGACATCGGAAGAAAAATTAGTTACTTTCTAAACAATCTTTACCTAATGTATCTCAATGTATTAAGGTTAATAAATAATATTATAAAATAATGTATCCCTAAACAATTGTTTCATTGTAAATAATACAGAATGGCTTATGAAATGGATTAACGCAGACCAAGTATTATAAATGAAAGTTTTTTTTTGGATCTCATTAGGTATACATTGCAATAAGAGATACGTCCTTTTAAATAAGTACTAGTAGATTTTGACACGCAAGAGCACAATTAGTCAGTAGGTACATTACTCTCCTAGGGCGGTAAAACAAAGAATGTCTCAGATTGCAGGTTTACTTATTTGACTTTAGACACTACTTTATCTACACACATATCATAAATCCTCAATGATTTTTTCGGGAACTGTTAGAATAACCGCCAAATCATGACCAACTAGGTTTCCATAACAGTATCGAAGGCTCTGACCTCTGGGCTACGCTTCGCAATTTGAAAGTGTGTACTTTATCGATATGTTAACGAAAATACGCACAAAATAGCCTACAGACAGAGAAAAGTTAATTATTTTTCATCACACATGCTCGTAAAGGGCTTCATAACGCGCAAGCATACAGAGCTGTAGCTGTAAGTCATTGTAATGACTTAAATTACGCACTCGGGCGTAGTGTTTTTTTTTTCTTAAATTGTATACTCACTCTTGCGTCAGTTATAAGGCAAGGTTTTAACTTAAACACAACGTTGAAAACGTATTTATAAACAAACTAGCTTTTGCACGCGTACTAAAAGTAATTTTAACCATCTACAAAAAAGGTGCATCTCAGTTTGACCCGTATGAATTGAATTGCAATTCGGCACAAATACTTTCAAGAATTTTCATGTCCACAATGTTAAATTTCAAAATCGATGCTGTTTTCGTATGTAGAGTCGTTATCTAGATAACGACTCTGCATATCAACTCTACAAATCGACTCTATATATCGACTCTACATATAGACTCTACATATCGACTACATATCGACTATACATATCGACTCTACATAACGACTCTACATATCGACTATACATATCGACTACATATCGACATTACATGTCGACTCTACATATCGACTCTACATATTTAGATAGATGTCCACAATATTAAATTTCAAAATTGATGCCATTTTCGTAATAACGTCCATAAAAACCATAAAATCGACACCCATATTTATATTTAGACATTTCAACCCCAGCTCACCCCAACAGGGAGATGGTATTTCACGTCAGCCACGTTGGATTTGGAAAATAAACCATAGAAACGATACCCATGTTAAATTATTTTATTATTCAAATTCAAATATTTATTTTGTCCAACATAGGTAGTTATTCGGTATTACATTTTTGTTCAGGCGCCTTGCGGCATACAAATATGGTTGTGACTTTTGCAACATGCTCCTGCATGCAGCATGCTTTACAAATAATTAACATTATATAGTCAAAATTATTAAAAATATAATCATTTAAGTTCGTATGTCCGTTAAAAACTAATATTATGTAGTCAAAATTATTAATTTATGAATTAGTTATTAATTAAGTGCATTGGTCCGTTAAAAAATCATTTATTGAATAATAAGCCTTTCTTAATAGAAATTCTTTTAATAGTTTTAAATCAACATCACTTTCCACAGTTCCAACAATGGTCTGTGGTAGTTTGTTGAAAATCTTGTGGGCCATTCCAAGTATGCTTTTTTGCAATAATGCTGTATGACTTGATATTGCTTTCAATTTATTCTGAAGGCGGGCACTTTTAAATTTACCAAATTGGTTTCGATTTTGGATCACAAAATTGACGACTTCATATATGTATAAACAAGGTAGGGTAAGTATTTTTAAACTTATAAAATGTGGTTTGCATGAGTCTCGCTGTTTGATTCCACAGATTGACCGCAGACATTTCTTTTGAGCTTTAAAAGCATTTTCCCGATTTGTAGAATTCCCCCAAAATAGGATACCATATCTTAAAGTGGATGTCACATATGCGTGGTACGCCGTTAGTACAGATGCCTGATTGGACACTTTTTTAAGATTGTATAAGGCATATGAAAAGATACTCAATTTTTTACATATAATGTCAATTTGGTTTTTCCACGTCAACTTATTATCTATGCTTAACCCTAAGAATCGAATTACATTAGTTTCATTCACTCTATGTCCTTTATAAGCTATATTTAGACTAGCTGGCTGCAATTTTTGTCTAAATGTCATTATATTTGTCTTGTCCAGATTAATTTTCAAATTATTCATTGTCAGCCATTGTATAATTATATCTAACGTTTTATTTATGTCTGCTTCATATGTTTCTAAACTGTTGCCTGCAAATATCACTGTACTGTCGTCAGCGAAGAGAACCATAGGGTGATCGATAGCTCTTGGTAAATCATTTATGTAAATCAAAAACAATAAAGGTCCCAATACACTTCCCTGAGGCACTCCGTAGAGAATGTGTCTGCGACCAGATGTGTAGATTAATTCGGTTTTGGTTTTTAAAGACAAAATTTTGATTTGTGTCATTTGTTGTCGATTTGTTAAGTAGGATTTTATTAAACTAAAAATATTGCCACGTATTCCATAAGCATACAGTTTGTCTAGAAGAGTATTGTGATCTACAAAGTCAAATGCTTTCGACATGTCCATGTATAAAGCGCATACAGGGACTTTTTTATCCATATTTGCATAAATAAAGATATTTGTTATTACACTATGTACTCGTAGCAAATCAAATATAGCCATATTGATTGATTTTTTCTTACGAAATCCTTTTTGTTCGTTGCAAAATATTTGTTTACTCTCGAAGTATGTATATAAACTATTGTATATAACCTTTTCAATTATTTTAGAAAATATAGATAACAACGCAATGGGCCTATAATTAGTCATATTATTTTTGTCATCTTTTTTGTGAAGGGGTCTTATAATAGAAATTTTAAGATTTTCAGGAAATGTGCCATGTTCTATACATAAGTTAATAATATAGCTGAGTATAGGAGAAATAACTTGACATGCTCTTTTTATAATTTTAGTATGTATACCATCAAACCCGACACTATTCGTACTTTTAAGGCACCTTATTATTAAATTTATATCATCCGGAGCACCGCATCGGCCTCAGTCTCATCGGAGGACATCGGAAGAAAAATTAGTTACTTTCTAAACAATCTTTACCTAATGTATCTCAATGTATTAAGGTTAATAAATAATATTATAAAATAATGTATCCCTAAACAATTGTTTCATTGTAAATAATACAGAATGGCTTATGAAATGGATTAACGCAGACCAAGTATTATAAATGAAAGTTTTTTTTTGGATCTCATTAGGTATACATTGCAATAAGAGATACGTCCTTTTAAATAAGTACTAGTAGATTTTGACACGCAAGAGCACAATTAGTCAGTAGGTACATTACTCTCCTAGGGCGGTAAAACAAAGAATGTCTCAGATTGCAGGTTTACTTATTTGACTTTAGACACTACTTTATCTACACACATATCATAAATCCTCAATGATTTTTTCGGGAACTGTTAGAATAACCGCCAAATCATGACCAACTAGGTTTCCATAACAGTATCGAAGGCTCTGACCTCTGGGCTACGCTTCGCAATTTGAAAGTGTGTACTTTATCGATATGTTAACGAAAATACGCACAAAATAGCCTACAGACAGAGAAAAGTTAATTATTTTTCATCACACATGCTCGTAAAGGGCTTCATAACGCGCAAGCATACAGAGCTGTAGCTGTAAGTCATTGTAATGACTTAAATTACGCACTCGGGCGTAGTGTTTTTTTTTTCTTAAATTGTATACTCACTCTTGCGTCAGTTATAAGGCAAGGTTTTAACTTAAACACAACGTTTGAAAACGTATTTATAAACAAACTAGCTTTTGCACGCGTACTAAAAGTAATTTTAACCATCTACAAAAAAGGTGCATCTCAGTTTGACCCGTATGAATTGAATTGCAATTCGGCAAAAATACTTTCAAGAATTTTCATGTCCACAATGTTAAATTTCAAAATCGATGCTGTTTTCGTATGTAGAGTCGTTATCTAGATAACGACTCTGCATATCAACTCTACAAATCGACTCTATATATCGACTCTACATATAGACTCTACATATCGACTACATATCGACTATACATATCGACTCTACATAACGACTCTACATATCGACTATACATATCGACTACATATCGACATTACATGTCGACTCTACATATCGACTCTACATATTTAGATAGATGTCCACAATATTAAATTTCAAAATTGATGCCATTTTCGTAATAACGTCCATAAAAACCATAAAATCGACACCCATATTTATATTTAGACATTTCAACCCCAGCTCACCCCAACAGGGAGATGGTATTTCACGTCAGCCACGTTGGATTTGGAAAATAAACCATAGAAACGATACCCATGTTAAATTATTTTATTATTCAAATTCAAATTCAAATATTTATTTTGTCCAACATAGGTAGTTATTCGGTATTACATTTTTGTTCAGGGGGTAATTATTTCATTTGGTGCAAATCGGATGTCCGCGATAAAATCACCCTCTTAATGAAGTAGGATCCTTACCGTGTCATAAGATAACTTGTTATACAGAATAATCCCTAACTGGTGCTTCATTAAAATGTATTTTATATAAAAGTATAAGAAAGTTATTTTCGTCAAAAGGGCCAAATTGTCATTACCAAGGGGTGTCCACTTTCCAATTTTCGGTAATACTTCTGTAAAAAGACCTATTAAATGCATGTCTACGACTGAAATTGCTATTTACCTCAAAAGTTTGATAGTTATGACATACATTATTGATTGCACAAATTAAATAGTATTCTATAAAACTTAACAGCGTTATCATACATTTTGGTCCCTACTTAATTCGTCATCACCGTGTCACTATGTGATGCGACGTGCAGCTCCTCACTAAATAGTTTCGCATAAACCCCGCCGCTGTCCCCGCACGCCTCCAATCTTTATACAGATGGCAGAGTGAACGCACGTCGCTCACGTAAAAATTGGTATTTATTTTGGTTTTCACAGTGTCGTACCGTGGCTTTTGTCAAAATAAGTTGTCATTCTCGTGGGTCTTATTCCTCGGTAAGTACACTCACTGTTTGTATTAATCCCATTTTATCTTATAACCTAACTGATTTAATGTGTCTTAATCGGTAGATCATTCTGGAACATTTAATATATCGCATACCTAACTGGACATTTCTGGATTTTGTCATTACCATGGTAGTCATTACCATGGATTACCGTGGACTTTTCAATCCACGGCAATGAAAGTGACTCCACGGCAAGGACCATCTGCAGTTAGTCCCTACCGCGGAGTCACTGTCACTACCGTGGATAGAAATATTCGTACATATAAAATATTACATGTACATATTTATGAGAGTCCGAATATTAATATGTTTGCTTTTTATGTCTGTGCATAGTTTCCGTGAATTTTGGTGTATTTCTCGTATACTAATCATACAACTATAAAAAAAAAACATTGTATTGCTTGTTTCAGTTTATAAAGTAGAGATGATGCTATTAAAATGCATAGCTGTAAAAAACGGCTTGAAAGAATTGAATCTAACCCTAAGCTGTATAAAGAATACCCAGAAAAAGAAAAAGCACGGTATGCTCAAAGAAAAGAGGCAAAAAACTGCTAATAATAAATAAGTTAACACCAAGACTCCAGAGATTGCAAAGAAAAAAATCGAAGATCAATCAACAGAATTTAAGAGCAAGAACATTACGGATAAAAAAAAACTGATGCAAAAAGATACGCTGCATCTGAACCTGAAAACGACCTCAGGATTACCGAGGGATAACCTGTGCCATCTCACGGTCATTCTCCTAAACGGCGTTCATCAACATAAGCAATTAATCCTCTAGATGAACCTCCCGGGCCATCTCGTGATCATTTTCTAAAAGGCTTTCAACATCATCTAAACGCAACCCATAAGATGAACTTCCTGGCCCGTCTTGTAGTCCATCTCATTGTCCCTCCCCTAAAAGGTCAGCAAAAGGCAAGTTTTCTGATGCTCGTAAATGTCGGTATGAAATGGCCAAAAATTAATCTCGCTACAAGAAGAGTTTGTTAGATATGAAACAACAAAATAAATAATTGCTTAGGCGCATCAGTCAACTATTATGAAGATAATGTACCTGTGTAATAAGTACTATAGGCCCGTGCAGTCCAGCTAGTTGTTATAGTTTTTATGAGTACTGATTTTTTTAAATTTCTTTTGCCAACACACTTACAGTAACCAACACATTACCCTATAATCTTGTGGAATTAATAAATTATTATAAATCATAATTATGGTATTTTATTCATCTTTTTAATAGTAATAATCTTTATTTTAGAAATAAACTGTATACATCACAACACAGTACTCTTCAGATGCTGCAAAAACTGATCAAACGAAATGGAAATAGAAACATTTGTCATTACCATGTCCAATAGTCATTACCAAGCATGCAAAATGTCATTACCGTGACGTTTAAACATTTGGGGGCCCATATCTTCAGTAATTGGTCCCCTAGGAGAGGGCCTCAATTTTTTTTATAATTCTTATATAATAAACTTTTAGTTAAGATTTAATTTGCTATTAAAAACGATATTTTTTTCTTTTTTTTACCAAACCGCCCAATTTACGCCAATTGAAATAAATACCCCAGGCGCCTTGCGGCATACAAATATGGTTGTGACTTTTGCAACATGCTCCTGCATGCAGCATGCTTTACAAATAATTAACATTATATAGTCAAAATTATTAAAAATATAATCATTTAAGTTCGTATGTCCGTTAAAAACTAATATTATGTACCTAGTCAAAATTATTAATTTATGAATTAGTTATTAATTAAGTGCATTGGTCCGTTAAAAAATCATTTATTGAATAATAAGCCTTTCTTAATAGAAATTCTTTTAATAGTTTTAAATCAACATCACTTTCCACAGTTCCAACAATGGTCTGTGGTAGTTTGTTGAAAATCTTGTGGGCCATTCCAAGTATGCTTTTTTGCAATAATGCTGTATGACTTGATATTGCTTTCAATTTATTCTGAAGGCGGGCACTTTTAAATTTACCAAATTGGTTTCGATTTTGGATCACAAAATTGACGACTTCATATATGTATAAACAAGGTAGGGTAAGTATTTTTAAACTTATAAAATGTGGTTTGCATGAGTCTCGCTGTTTGATTCCACAGATTGACCGCAGACATTTCTTTTGAGCTTTAAAAGCATTTTCCCGATTTGTAGAATTCCCCCAAAATAGGATACCATATCTTAAAGTGGATGTCACATATGCGTGGTACGCCGTTAGTACAGATGCCTGATTGGACACTTTTTTAAGATTGTATAAGGCATATGAAAAGGTACTCAATTTTTTACATATAATGTCAATTTGGTTTTTCCACGTCAACTTATTATCTATGCTTAACCCTAAGAATCGACTTACATTAGTTTCATTCACTCTATGTCCTTTATAAGCTATATTTAGACTAGCTGGCTGCAATTTTTGTCTAAATGTCATTATATTTGTCTTGTCCAGATTAATTTTCAAATTATTCATTGTCAGCCATTGTATAATTATATCTAACGTTTTATTTATGTCTGCTTCATATGTTTCTAAACTGTTGCCTGCAAATATCACTGTACTGTCGTCAGCGAAGAGAACCATAGGGTGATCGATAGCTCTTGGTAAATCATTTATGTAAATCAAAAACAATAAAGGTCCCAATACACTTCCCTGAGGCACTCCGTAGAGAATGTGTCTGCGACCAGATGTGTAGATTAATTCGGTTTTGGTTTTTAAAGACAAAATTTTGATTTGTGTCATTTGTTGTCGATTTGTTAAGTAGGATTTTATTAAACTAAAAATATTGCCACGTATTCCATAAGCATACAGTTTGTCTAGAAGAGTATTGTGATCTACAAAGTCAAATGCTTTCGACATGTCCATGTATAAAGCGCATACAGGGACTTTTTTATCCATATTTGCATAAATAAAGATATTTGTTATTACACTATGTACTCGTAGCAAATCAAATATAGCCATATTGATTGATTTTTTCTTACGAAATCCTTTTTGTTCGTTGCAAAATATTTGTTTACTCTCGAAGTATGTATATAAACTATTGTATATAACCTTTTCAATTATTTTAGAAAATATAGATAACAACGCAATGGGCCTATAATTAGTCATATTATTTTTGTCATCTTTTTTGTGAAGGGGTCTTATAATAGAAATTTTAAGATTTTCAGGAAATGTGCCATGTTCTATACATAAGTTAATAATATAGCTGAGTATAGGAGAAATAACTTGACATGCTCTTTTTATAATTTTAGTATGTATACCATCAAACCCGACACTATTCGTACTTTTAAGGCACCTTATTATTAAATTTATATCATCCGGAGTGGTGGGTTGCATAAACATTGATTTACTATTAGATGTCATTGTATTCATTTTATTGTAATTATTGTTGATACTAGGCTGGTTTAATTGATATATTTGGTCGATGAAATAATTATTAAAAGCTTCAGCAATACGTTTTGGGTGCGTTATAACATTACCATTCAATGTTATTTGTTCAATGTTTTCTACAGGGTGCTTAGCTTTAGAATTATTAATAATTCTCCAAGTTGCTTTTGTCTTATTATTGGATGTATTTATATAATGGGCATTCTGTGCCTTTTGTGTCAAATTTATTATTTTTGCAAGTCTTTTGGATTATTCGTTTGTATCATAGAACCTGTACTAATTTTGCGGAGTCTCACACAAATTTCCATCACCTATTTTAGGGGCTGGGGGAAAATTAACAAAAAAGGCAGGTATTTTTCGTTGGTAACAGAACCTTGAAAATTGCGAAAAGTCCCATATAAAATTTCACCCCCTCTTATAAGGGGTTGGGTGCAGATTTCCAAAAAAAATGATGCATGAAATTTTTTGTTAGTCATAAATAGTAGCTTTCTACCTTGAAAATAGCGGAATGCTGCATACAAACTCCCATTTTAGGGAAGTAGGGGGTTAGAAAGAGACAAAAAGTAGCCTATCACTCTCCATCCCTTCAACTATCTCCACTTAAAAAATCACGTCAATTCATCGCCCCGTTTTGCCGTGAAAGACGGACAAACAAACACACACATACACTTTCCCATTTATAATATTAGTAGGTAAGTAAGTATGGATGTAAACGAAAAAACGCTAATAAAATATGATTAACAGAATTGATTTAAAAATGTAAATGGAGCAATTAGTGTCCGTGTAAAATAATTTTAACTGTCATTTTAAACCGTGGCTGTATGCCGAAGAGTCTTTGCCTCTAACGCCTCACGTCAAATTTAACAAAATGGATGATTGACATTTAGTATTTTCTTACGAATTCGATATTTTATTATGTAAAACGGGTAGGTACAAATGAAAAATGAAGTTAACACAATAAAGTAGGTATAAATATAAAGTCGAGGCTACTCTA
Organism: Epinotia nisella; assembly: GCA_932294315.1. Lineage (NCBI taxonomy): Eukaryota > Metazoa > Arthropoda > Insecta > Lepidoptera > Tortricidae > Epinotia > Epinotia nisella. Next base: position 10,817,503 of record OW028682.1, on the reverse strand, counting down.
TGTGCGGGAGGGCAGCGCCGTCGTCGAAGCCAAGCCGTCTGGCTGCTGACTTGAAGCGGTGCCGTGTGCCGCGGATACACATACTTGCAGCACGTATAACAGCAATGCTGACTCTGGCTCTAAGCCAGCCAAGTATGGTGCTTAAAGACCGATTCCAACGTTTTTTATTTAGTATTTTCTAATGCGATTAGTATTAATTTTGTTTCAAATTCATTTATTTCCTCGCAAATTTGATGAAAAACATTGTATGCGACACGAAAGGTAAGAATGATACAAACTCGAGTCATCAAAGCCCTCCTCCGTCTTCGGCGTCGGGCTTCTAATAGACTCTCGTTCGTAAATCATATCTTAACGTACTTGTGATACAATGTACTATTTATAAATCTTAAGCCTGCATCACACTGGCGCGGCCTGCGGTGGCGGTCCATAGTAAATTTGACAGCCACTGACAAATTTAATATTGTCAGCCGCGGCCAGGCCGCGCCAGTCTGTGAGAGGCTTTATTGATATGATATATTGCTGGTCATCGCTGCCAGTTTCTGAACGCGCTGAAAGCATTTTAGCGGATTTATGCTTATGTGTGTAGATAATATAAAAAAAAACCATTGCGCCCGTTGGGCTATTGTAGCTCTGTATACCTGCGCGTTATGAATGTTATGATGCTCTATGCGAGCAAGTATGATGTAATTGACTTTAGAAATAAAATAAAACACACGTTGGTACCACCAGATATATTTAATAGTGTATTACATTACAGTTATGTTATGAAGTGCATTTATGCAGAACTGGAGAAATTGCATAATCAAAATAGAATTATTGGAAACCAAATAAAGGAACATAATGTTAAAAGCCTTACCGATACGCAAGTACCTATGCCTAATATATTATAGAACTTACAATGCTTGCAATATACCCATAACTTACTTATGTTTGGATTTTTTCTTTTTCTTACTACTCTTCTTCTTATGCTTACGTTTCTTTTTCTTTTTCTTGTGATCGTCAGAGTCTGAATCCGAATCACTTTCGCTATCGCTAGCGCCTCGTTTCTTCTTTTTCTTGCTACTGCGCTTCTTCTTCTTCTTACGTTTGCGAGTATCAGACGAGGACGATGACGAAGTCTCCGAGTCACTTGATGATTCAGTCTCTGTGTCCGGTTTCTTTTTAACATTAGATAAATCTAACTTGATTGTTTCTTCTTCTAGTTTGGGTTTCTTCACCTCACCGGTAACAGTCTGTGAGAGCGATCGCTCACGCTTTTTACCCGCAGATTCGTCTTTTCCTTCGTGATCAGATTCAACTGTCTCGTCATAATCCGGCTCAAAATGTGCCTCGTCCAAAGTTGACTTCTTTCTCTCTCGCTCGGTTGTTTTATCAATAACAGGTTTCTCTTGAATACGAGAATCGATACCCGTCTCCGATCTAACCTTTTTAGATTCCTTTCCACTCTTTACTGCATCTTTTCGTTTTTTATCTCGATTTGGACTACGACTTGAAAATTTCTCTTGCAACCCCCTGGCATCCGCTATTAAACGAGGCTTTTCCCCTTTCGGTTGATCCATTCTACTTAAGGGATCGGGTTTTTTGCTTCTATCTCTATCCACGGTTACTCTACGGTAGGGTTTTTCTTTGTTAGGCGTTTTGGACCGCGACTTTACACGTTCAACTGTACTATGCACAACTCGTGGTTCTCTCGACCTTCGAATATCGTCTACTTTGCCACCTAATCTTTCTTTAACAGACAGTCTCGGAGGAGGAGTTTTAGAAGTTCTTGTTTTATTTTTATCATTAATTTCTATAGATCTGTGTTCGGGATCTGCTACGGGAACTGTTATTTGAATATTGTTCATAGAGCCTTTTGCCTGCGTTGCATCGTCATACAACTTAAGTCTATCACTGCTTATTTTTTTGATTTCGATTGGTCTGAGTGAATTAATTGCCTTAGCAAAAATGGCATTTTCAGCACGCTTCAAGACTTCCGAAGTTACTTTTCCCGAATCCTCAGTTTCAGGAGATGTTATTTCCCCTGGTTCTTTCTTTTCTGCATTATCATCATCAACTTCCCATTTGGATAGTTCAGGCAACGGCGCCAACATTTCTCTTTCAGTCGTACTTTCAATGTCTGCTTTTAAGTCTAACTCATCAGCAGTTACTTGTAATTCGATCCCATCAAACGGTTCTTCTTTGAGTGCTGGATCAACGCTACTCTCAGTAACTTCTACTTTGACGTCAGCGTTTTCTTCGGTTTTAACGTAATTTTGTATAATTTCTTTGTCTATTGCTTCCGCAGGTTCATCGCCGTACAAATCGTTTTGAGGTTCATCTTTTACCTCTCTCTTTGGAGAGTCGTGTTTTTCTTCAATACTCTTTTCAGCAATCTTATTGCTAGACTTCATTTTATCGGGTATATTATCAGTATCTTGTTTATTTAACTCATTTGTTTTGTCATCCTTATTTTCAGTTTTTTCGTCGTCATCTTCCTCCTTTTTAACGTTTTCCTTATCTTTCTTGTCCTTTTTCTCTCGTTTCTTCTTTTTGTCTGTATCTTTTTCTTTTTCTCTTTTCTTTTTCTTTCTTTCCTTGTCTCTTAGTTTCTTTTCCTTCTCTTTATGCTCCTTAGCTCTTTCAGAAGAAGTTTTATCACGAAGTCTCTCTTCTTTTTTATCTCGCTTTCCATCTCGGTCTCGATCACGAGAGCGGCCTCTGGATTCGCTTCTACGCTTCTCTCGTGTGTCACGACTACGCTTAGGTGATCCGCGAACTTTTTTCTCTGGCGTACCTTTTTCAGGCTCGCGTTCCCTCTCTTTTTCATTTTCTCGGTTTCTTTCGTGATCACGAGGTCTATCACCGCGAGGCCGATCGTCACGTGGCCTTTCTTCGCGTGGTCGCTCTTCTCGTCCTTCGCGATTATCACGTCCTTTATCATAGCCCGATCTTTTTTCCATATCACGTGCTCTTTCAGCAGGGTCTCGAATTTCTCCATAGCGTTCTCTGTCGCGCCCATCTGGTTCCCTGTGTCTATCTTGCTCAAAGTTAGGATTACGCCTTGAAGGCACTCTGTTACGAACACCAGCTCTATAACCAGGACGCATGTCTCTTAATGGATTGTTTTCATCTCTAAAACCATCGCGGAAAGCTGGATCGTGGTAATTTGCGGGGGGTGGTTCTCTTGGATCGACACTCGGTGGCCTAAACGGTACAGGACCTTCACGGAAACCATGAGCTGGATTATCACGAAAACCGCCTTCCCTAAATGGAGCATTCCTAAAGTTTTCCCTAAAAGGCGCTGGCGGTCCTCCTCTAAAGCCAGGATCCCGATACGATGCTGGCTGGGGAACATCCCGGAAAGGCTGTCCATCTCTATAGGGCATTGGTCCTTGGTCACGGTAAGGATGGCCGGGTCTATAATTATCGCGGTATCGAGGTGGATCTCCCACGTGAACAGGAATTTCGTTTTGCGCAGGTAGCATTGGCATATCCCTGTATCCTGGAGGACCTTCCACGAAAGGTGCTCTGTAATGATCTCTATAGTTAGATGGTGGCATTCTGTCACGATCCATTGGCCCAGGTATGGCATAAGGTGGCTTTTCGAAAGGCGAAGGTTCAAATCCTGGAACAGGGGGTTCTAGTCCGGGAGGAATGTCTTCAAATGGCGGTGCGTCATATCGACCTCGATATCCTGGGGGCGGTTCTTGAATTGGAATACTCGATAGCGGTGGAATGGGCTTAACCCCCATGTTAGGATACATCGGTGTTGGGCCATTGTTTCTTGAACCAAACCTGGAAATAAATTAAATGTACGTAAATAACTTGACATCACACTTTGAGGAAATGATATGAAACCTTCGGTATTATCCGTATTTCAGTAACTTCTTTTCATTTCATGTTTCACCAATTATGAACAGTTATCTATTTAAATATGAAAATTCGTCACTTATTAACGAATGAAAATTGCCTCGTGAAAAGAACTAAATATTCTGTAACTTAGTCTAAAGGACTACTAATTGCTGAGAATACGTTTTTATCAGGAAAAAAACACCTAAAGATCACTCACGATCTACGACACTTCGGAAAATATGCACATAAACAAAACTACCGATGTGGTTTTAACAAATTATTCACCGAAATACAATGTAATGCATTTAACGACGTGACGAGTCATTCGTGAACGACGTGAACAGGTGGGCAATTAGAAAACCGATCCAAGCTGTGCACATTTCAACGCAAATTTGCCTGAATTCCACATTACCTATGTCAGCGTGTATTTGAATAGGACACACAGCCTAACTACATAAATAACTCGGCAAAGCACTAGAAACGACAACGATGTACAGTCAGCATCAAAAGTAGCTACGCAAACGAAGACGTCAAAAGTCTTTAATAAAAGGGAATAAGAACTTTTCACTTCTTCGATTGCGTAGTTACTTTTGATGCTGACTGTACCAGCATTGAGTCATAGATAACAAACAACCACAACTTTAACAAGGTCCGTCTTTTGCTTCTGACACGTGACCAGTTTTATCCGGATTCTAAGTAGGTGTATCCTGTTTTTGCCGTTTCTGTTTGCGTAGATATACGAAGATCTGCAAAAAATGGAGCGAATGTTATTAGGTACCTGACATTATTCGGGACCAAGCAAAATTAACTTGATTAGACCCTGTAAGGGAAGGGTCCGGCCGCGACTTCAAGCGGCGGTGAAAGCGGTTACGGCGGTGCGTCGCTGCCGCTGTTGCCCCCGCTCGAGGTCGTGGCAAGCCGTAGGCTCAAGATGATGTAGTCTGACTTAATCTTGTTATCCTAACCTGAATTAAACTTGTCATCCTGGGCTTATAAAATCATTTTGAAAACTTAATTTGTAGTTATCCGGTGAGTTGAAAAATATTTTTCCAAAAATAGTTTAGATAGCTGACTTTGACTCAATAAAAACCGGACAAATGCGAGTTCAACTCGCGTGGTGAGGGTTCCGTAAAATTCCTATTCTCTAAGCATTAGGCGCTCGATACAAAATATACAAAAATATTGAGAATTTTCCCGTTACTTTGAATACTCAAACTTCTTATAGGTTTTCCTGTAATCTTTAGGCAAGGAACTATTTTCCATATTTTTTCAGAATTTTAAGCCTAGTAGTTTCGGAGATAATGGGGGGGGGGGGGGGAAATGGTCAATTATCGTCTTATTTCCTAAATTACTTCAAATCTGTTTTTGCTAAAATTATAAAAAAATGTATATCTGAGATGCTTACAACAACCCCTTTCATTTGATATGTCACACAATACAGTTTGCGAAACTTTTTTTTTAATTTTCCAGTTTACCCCCCAAAGTGGCCCCCTTGTTCAGAATTCATTAATTTACTTTACACGTCCATCTTTGGGTCACCAATTTACATATGTGTACCAAATTTCAACTCAATCGGTCCAGTAGTTTCGGAGCAAATCGGCTGTGACAGACGGACAGACAGACAACCGAGTGATCCTATAAGGGTTCCGTTTTTTCCTTTTGAGGTCCCGGAACCCTAAAAATGAGATTATAGGCTATTATCAGACTTCATTTTCAGAAATATTTAATACTCGAGGCGTTAAATTCTACAGATGGAATGAAAATGTAAAATAATTACCTTGTCTGAAGCTTTCTGGAATGACGATAGAATCCAAACTCAAGCGATACCTAACCATTGATTTAGTATAAGTACCTAACTAGATACACAATCAGCCGAAAAAAGTGGACGTTCAAAAGAACCGCCCGATCGACTCAGGCGGCTCTTTTTCGTTTAGTCTGGTTTCGACCGTGAGACAGAAAGGACAAAAATGTTCTGTGAAAAAAATGCGTTAATAGCAATAGAAAAATATGAAAAAACGATGGGTTATATTTATTTAACTAAGTTCTATTTATAGCGTAAGGAATTTTAAGTGAACTCATTTTCATTTCATGGTTTCGAATAATTAATTTCATTAGTACAAATTATCACGGAACAAAAACCTAAGTAGTCACTGTATTAGATTTTTTTATGGGGTCGTAGTAGTAAATAATGGATTTCAAAGTAGGCCGCATTTGTAACACGAGATAGGAGACGTCGACGACGAAGCGTGGTGACGACTTTGTCGCGTGTTTATTTTTCAAGTTTATATAAATCTTGTAAAACTAAATGTTTAACTAAAGATAAATAGATTCACTGAACAGATTCCTTTGGCCATTCGAAGTGGCAACGCCGCCAGTATCATGGGAACTTTCAAGCCACCATCAACCGCCGATCCAGGGCGGTCCTTTTTAGGGTTCCGTAGCCAAAATGGCAAAAACGGAACCCTTATAGTTTCGTCATGTCCGTCTGTCCGTCTGTCCGTCTGTCCGTCTGTCCGTCTGTCCGTATGTCACAGGCATTTTACTCGAAAACTATAAGGTGTATTTGAATAAAATTTTGAGGATAGGTGTATTTTGTTAGCCGCTACATAGTTTTGTAATTAAAATGACAAAAAAAAAATTTTTTAGGGGTGCACTCCATACATAAAACTAAAAGTCAAAAATTTTTTTTTCATTGTGACCCCCCGTGTGGCACATCAATCGATAGGCCTTTCAAAATAAATATAAGGTTTCTTAGCATTTTTTTTGATTAAGTGAATAGGGTCGGAGATAATCGCCCCGAAAGTCACTAAAATTCTGTCCCCCCCCCCTCTAATTTTTGAACGGGGTATTTTAAAAATATGGAAAAATTCATGGACATAGGGCTTATTAATTTCATTCACCGAAAATTGTTTTGAACAAGATCGGTTCAGAGGTTTTCGAGATATTGCTGAAAAACTGCCTTCCTCAAAGAAAAGGACGTAAGTGCCGTAAAATTTCTGTGACGATACGACCTTTTTAATAGGCACGGAACCCTTCGTTTTGCGTGGTCCGACACGCACTTGGCCGGTTTTTGTTAGGTTAAGTTAGTATGTAGGTATTGTTTAAGAAACCTGTTTCGGATTCTATCATTGTTTGGTAAGTGCCGAGGGAGATGTGTTTCTTTACGCACTTGACGAAGCCTGCATTGCGGATATTTTTCCGTAATAATTCTTATTTCTTAAATAAAGCTAAATAGATTTTTTATTGTACTTAAATCATAATTATGTGTCGCAACAGAACTAGTAGATACGTCAAATACACCACGCTAAAATGATCTGCATACCTAATTCTTAAGAATCGGAACGTTTTATTCCATTTTCACTAGTCGTGCGTAGAACTTTTTAAAGATTTTGTCAGCTGCACTGGTAGGTACGTAATGCCCACCGAAAATTGTTTTGGTATATTTATAAATCATTTTGAAAATGTTAAATGTCCAATAAATGAACCCGATCGTTCTGTTTAAATAAATACAATAATTTTATAATGCGACTCCATTCATTCGCTTTTTAGTTTTGAGTGACGTGAGCAGTCAAATCACATTATGATAAAATGTCAATAAACTGAAAAGTTTTTAATCTGTTTCATTCTGCTAATATGGCGCTTAGAGCCTTAAACACTAAGTTCTCTTTTGTATGAAACATATATCTTAATGCAGGTTTTAAGTAAACGTTATTAGCATCTACTGAATTTAGAGTTGTCATTTTGGGGCACATTTCTTGACATTTTTGTTCGGCATTGTGAGTCTATTTACTTTATCATATGGAGGGAGTTATTTGTTGGAATGTAGACATTTGTATGTCAATCGATACCTCGAATAGCAAGCTTTACTTTAACATCAATAATTCCCCAAATTCTGAGTTATGCCTACGTCACGCACGGTCACCAAAATTATGTCGAGTTTACACACGGGCGTAATTAATTATGCACGGCACAACACGCGCGCTTGTCAGGCGCTTGTCGAAATTACGCCTGTAAAACGTAAACGCGACCGTATCCAAAATTATTGCGTGAAAATGAAAAAAAGAAACAAAAAATTCGTCAAATTACATACTTAGAAACTTTTGCGTAAACGAAAAAAAATAGCACGAAGAATATACGGCTACGGCTACGGTCTACCTCCATAATATACCAATTACCTTTGAGTATTAAGCCACTGGAGATGTCATAGACAGGCGACCCCCTCCGGCAAAGTACATTGGTCAACTGTTCAACCACGTTATATAAAACTACTTAAAGTCGCTTCACCGTCATTTTGTATCGTTCCGTGTCGCATGACGTTTCTCTCGAAAAATGGTGACTTGTGCAATATTATCATGTAAAAGGTGATCTGACAGCTCAAATTCGCAACAAGGTTACGTTTCCTATCATAGGTAAGTACTTTTACTAACTATTAAATGTGTATTGAAGTACAATCTCCATTTAAAGAAAATGCCGTTAGCGATACGTAAACGACAGAACGTAAACATGATTATAGTGGTAAGTAAGGGTTCGAATCGGTCTTTAGGGATGTGATAAAGTAAGAAAGGCGACTCAACATTTGAATTTATCATTCATTCATTCAATCACTGCAGTTTGTTTAATAGTCAGTTTTTTATTAGATATTGAATTAAATAGTAGGTATAGATGTATGTTACATTTAAATCTTGTAAGGTGAATCAGAAAAATTACTTTTCTCTGGACTTACGATGTTGAAATTTAGTCTTAAAAAGAAATGAATTATATGCAAAAAAAAATCTAGGTAAAAGGAATACATTTAGTGCGGGACTATGAGTGTATGTGTTATTCATATACTATTATTTACAGTATTATACTTTATTTAATATAATTGTATGTCCTTTTAGATTTCCAAAAGATCCCTATATAAAGGAGAAATGGAGAACAATTTGTAATTACGAAAATTATTCTTGGAAACCTACACGTACAAGTGTTATCTGTTCGGAGCACTTTACTCCGGAAAGCTACAAAAATGATTACGTGTACAATAAACTTATTCATTTTAAAAATCAATAAAAATACTAATTAATAAAAGTCTTAAGCGGGTCTTAAAAAACCCTACCAGAGAATTTAAATTAATAAATATGTGGTAATTCTAATAAAATTAACAATTCATTTTATTGCTTTCCCTTTGCTCATTTATGTTTTGAAGTAACTTTATAAATGTGGTGAAAGCTGAGCCTTATTAAAATATAATTGCATATACATAGGTTCTTGCAAATACCAATCAATAAGTATCAGCCCGGAAAACCGCGGGCGAGAGTTCATTCCACAGTTTAACTGTGCGAGAGGGCTAAGGACACTACGGTACATAATTACAGACAGACAAACATTTTTTTGGGTAGTATCTTCAATGGACAGAATTTTCACTTTTACAATTTAATAATAAATAGTATAAGATAATTCAGTTCATTCATCAAACTAATTTGACTCATTCTTCAGATGTCTTCGATGTGTCCCATCACTAACTTGTTCGCATGTATGCTGCATCAGTTACGTGAAAACTCTGTCTGTGTGCGTGTAATTTTTGATGTGTTGAATTTTTTTGTAGTGTGCGTTTATCGCAACAGCAAAACTTGTGTCTGTTGAGTTATTCCTCTTTTGGTGGTGTGCTATACGTGTTTTACCTCGCCCCCCGCCAAAAGTGGCGAAAAAATTTGTTCGAAGAGTTTACGTCATGGCATCTCCAGTGGCTTAATACTCAAAGCCAATTACACTCAAAAATTATCTAGTTTATGATTTCCAAGCACTTTCTGAGTATACTTACTCTGTATTTTTAAATCTAATGGAACCGTACGAGGGGTGATCAATAAGTTTTTAGAATCGGTATAAAAAACAGAAGTTATTGGTGCCCTATAATTTTAAATTTTAAATACGCTCTTTCTTATTTTACGTGCATATTTATTATGCAGAAAATATTTTTGCTTCGCTTCAAAAAAAAAAACTTTTGGTCGTCGTTATGAGGCTTATTTTTTATATCGACGCAATTGTACCGATTTCATTGAAGTTTTCAAAATCAAAGAATTATTAGTAATAGTTAAAGAGTTGGTCTAGATTAAACGGTAGGTAACTAGTTGTATAGACTTCACAAGCCTGAACAGCAGACCTGGTAATCGGCAAGCTCAGCCAAAAAAAAATACCATAGAAGTGATATTTTTTTTCTTTGTTCTTTTCTTAGACGAACTTGTAACTGCTCTACAATTATGTTGATTTACTCTCCCTTCGTATTTATATTCATATATTTGTGACCTATAAAAAAAACTACCTACTAAAAAGCCATTTAAAAAAAGATGGCTAGAAAAACCTACCTTGAACTTTGTTATTTAAAAAAATGATCACACGAGTTTGATTTTTTAATTTCGTGGCATCAAAATACTTCTAATTTTAAAATACATTTTTTTGATTATCACACCAGAATTTGCCAACACCGCCCCTAACATGTAACAAAATATCCTCCCATTTAAGTGACCTCAGAATTTGTTCTATACCATCATCTTTGTTTAGCTATTTAAAAAAAACAAATGAATACTAACCTTTTTAGGGTTCCGGTACCTCAAAAGGAAAAAACGGAACTTTTTAGGGATCCGGTCCTCAAAAGGAAAAAACGGAACCCTTATAGGACATCACTCGGTTGTCTGTCTGTCCGTCTGTCACAGCCGATTTGTTCCGAAACTACTGGACCGATTGAGTTGAAATTTGGTACACATATGTAAATTGGTGACCCAAAGATGGACGGGTAAAGTAAATTAATGAATTCTGAACAAGGGGTCCACTTTTGGGGGTTAAACTGGAAAATTTAAAAAAAAAGTTTCGCAAACTATATTGTGTATATCAAATGAAAGGGGTTGTTGTAAGCATCTCAATTTTTTTTTTATAATTTTAGCAAAAACAGATTTGAAGTAATTTAGGAAATAAGACGAAAATTGACCATTCCCCCCTTATCTCCGAAACTACTAGGATTAAAATTCTGAAAAAAATATGGAAAATAGTTCCTTGCCTAAAGATTACAGGAAAACCTATAAGAAGTTTGAGTATTCAAAGTAACGGGAAAATTCTCAATATTTTTGTGTATTTTGTATGGGGCGCCTAGATTAATCGACCCTCGTACAGTTCATCACATCACATCACAGGGAAATGGCAACCGTTACCGTTAACCGTTCATCATATCTGGTTAACGTATTGTTGCGAAATACATTTAAAAAAATCACATTTACGCCGACCATTTAATTAATCCAACCAAATACTTAATTAAATAAATAAGGATAATGAGAGGGAAATATCTTTTATGACCATTTCAAAACATGAATGTAACTTCGTCGTTGGATGATTTTAAATCGGTGACCAGGAACCGATTTTTTTTCTAATTCAGTAATCGATGCCTAACGGGTTCAATTCGTATAGTTACCTCGTACGTTCATAAGTTTTGAGACGAAATAAATGTTTTTTTCTCAAACACTATTTAATGTATTTATTTAAAGGAAATCTAGACAATAGAAAAATCATTATATTACGTAAAAATAAAATGAAAATTATTCAAAATTGCCGCAATTTTGATAAACTGCCACAAGGGCCATTCGTCAATAGCGACACGAATCTTTTCCAGCGGAAGCCTCTCTACACAAGGCTCGCTTGAGAGACTCGAGATTTAGGTGAGACTTGCGACAGGCCATCAGCTTCAATTCGGTCCACAGTAGTCCAGCGGGCTCAAGTCTGGAGTTGATGATGGCCATTCTTCCGTACTGATGAAACCTGGTAAATTGTCCTTTAGCCACTTCTGTGTTGACTTCGCATTGTGTGCCAGAGCTGAAACTTGTTGAAAAGTCCAGTCTTTATTTTTTAAAAGGCATGCTATAGTGGTTTCTCAACACCTTCCAAGATCTGACATCTGGTAAATTTGTGCCTTCACCTTAATTCCTTGTTGGCAAAAATGACTGTTGCACCTTCATATGAAACGCGCCATTGCACTAGCCGGGTGATGCGTTCGCATAGAAGGCGGGACCTCTTTTGAGCATTTGGCATAGGGGGAAAGGGCACCATTGATACAAGTGGCACATAGATTCAATGGACTTTAAAAATGAACGAAACATAGTTGAAGGTTCATACATTCATACAAAGAAGGTAGGTCTGTAGAGCCATCTTCTTTTGAGTCCGACAGGGATTTCGGCGAAGTCGTTCCCTGATCAACTTGATGTTAGCTGCCGTTCTAGCCGAACGAGGACGGCCACTTCTCAGGCGGTCATCAAGAGATCATGTCTCTTTGTACCGCTTCAATGTGTGCGCAACAAAATTACGGCTGGCTTTAAATTTTTCTAATTGATCATCATTCTCCTAGCGTTGTTCCCGGTTGTGCCCCAAAGCAGCCCGGAGGTCCGCTTTGAGACCTAATCCCAAAATTTAGCAAAGGGATTAGGGTTATCTATCATTATCAGTAAAGTTATTTAACTATACGGTGATATATTTGCATGAGATCTCACCCATTCAAATGTATATTGTCTGATACTTATTGTCTGGTAATTCATATTATTCGACCTAATTCATGATCACCGATTATAAATCACAGTGTAAGTCACAGAACTATATCAAGATAAAACGAAAGAGTATAAGTACTTCGCGTGGCGAAAAGACGACTCGACGACTTCCTTGCTCGCCGCGAACTTCAGTCCGCTCCCGACCGCGGTCCGCGTGCGACGTCAAGTTTTAAAAACAAAATGACTCGTTATTCGATAATGAACTGTCCAAACACCACCAATAAAGTTGAAGCTGTTGATCGAGGTATTTCCTTTCATTGGAAAGTACTATTTGTCCTAAAAAATCTGTAATTAATTAAAAAACTATTTATTTATTGGTCTGTGTTATTTTCATCAAATCAATGTTTGTCCAACGCTAGTTTTCCATTGCAGCTTTAATTTGACGAGACAGAATTGGCGTGCGTTTCAAAACCAGCGATGTAAAAATAATCTATTCAACACATCTCAGAAGTAAAATACATTTGAGATGTGGTCGTATTGCAGGCACTACCCAATTTCCTCTATCGGTTCTTATCGATACAAAATACACCTACAAGTTATTGCAACTGCCGCGTGCTAATCGATGTTGACGAATCGATGTCGCGCGGCTTTTGTTTCCCGTCACTAAATAACGCTCGTGACGTCAAAGTACCTATTCAAAATGTTACACGCTCGGTTCCCATACTAATCGACGAGCTCTTTCCTTTTATCTTGATATAGTTTTGTGGTGAAAGTATATTAAGCTGCCCGCGCGGTTCCGCAATCCCGAAGTTTTCCATTACTGGTGAAATATCTATCGCAATAGAATGAGCAATTCCGGAGATTACCCATTACATACGAAGCCACAAACTCATAAACTTTACCTCCTTATAATATTAGTATAGAAATATAGAAATGCGGAGATAATTGCTCTGACATGCGGTGCAAAATGTGCTAATCCCGCGCAGAAAATTATGGCAAATATTTGAAAAATGCGATGTTTAAAAAACATACCCAAATTTTCATATAGGTAAAACTTAATCTTTATAAACTAAAATGTGTTTTGTCCCTTTCGAACAAATGCTAATGTGACAGATAAAGACAATTTGAGCTATATAATAGATATGATGGACGTTTTATATAAGGGCTAATATCCTCACTTTTCTCCTTATAATAGTCTATCTATACGTATACTAATATTATAAAGAGGAAGTCTGTGAGATTGTAGGTTTACAAGTTTGTAAGTAGGGGTAATCTCCGGAAGAAACCACTTATCCGATTTCAAGAATTCTTTCATCTTTGTTTAGAATGGACTATCTGGATGGACATAAGCAATAATGAATCTCGTGGGTTCGCCTGCTTTCCCTGAAATACGCGGGCAGCTTATTTTGCTATATAAAACTATGATTTGAAAACTGTGGCTTGTTTCACGAAGCTACAAGTTACAATTTTACAAGTCAAACTGGCAACACAGCTCATAAGGCCAATCGTTATTGATCAAGCGCCTATGCATTGCCAATTTAAACTTGTAAATATAAACTTACGTAAGGGATTTATAGGCAGCTTTGTAACCTTGGACTCTCGTCTCAGAAGACGCCACTTGGCAGGACCCTGCTGACACGCGAAACCCCTCCGACGACAACCAACAAGGAGGTTACATTTCACAAGATGCGGCCCCTATCGACCCGTGGAAATGAGTAATATATAAATTAAGGGTTAATATAGAGTATTTTTATCTTCGATATCGATCAGAGGAGTGGAATTGCGAGGTATGAAAATATTTTTTTTTCACACCTGTACCCTACCCCGTTTCACGTGGCTACAGGTTACAATTTGACATGTCTAAACTGGCAACACATCTGCAGTATGCCAAAGGTTTTCTGGGGCAAGGAAACTACCGACTGGATCCCACCAAACAGTTCGGCGTAGCGGCAGACCCGAGATGGCGGGATGACCTTGATGCTTTTCGGAAGGACTAGTCTAGTTCAACAGTCGTTAGAGAGGGAGGCCTTTGCCCAGCAGTGAAACAGTGCAGGGTAGAAATGAATGATGAAACTGGAAACACTGAGGGTCTTAACCAATAATGACTGGCCACTTGACCAGTGTTGCCAGGTCAACTTGTAAAATTGTAACCAAGAGTCACTGTACATATATCAAAGTTGCACTTTTTTCCCTGACATTCCCTATTTAATTTCAAATTTCCTCATAGAAAGTGTGAAAAGCAGTATGTGCTACTCGGTTGCATAAACATGCTTCGTTACGCTCAAGATTCTACTTTAGCAGTTTTCGCTTCACTCAGGATTAAATATACCGCCTGCGCCGTAAATACACAAATTGCTCTCTTGAGACACAATCTTAGTCATCCTTAATACAATATATGAGGTAAGTACTATTACTGGAGTTGATGTCACAGAAGAAAAACATAACTTGTGATAAATACTTAACTATAACAACAATGAGCAAGTCTATATTGCATCAGCATCATAACAATAAGAAGAATATGTACAATTAAATACTTAATTATTTCAATAAACTTATTTCTAAATTAACCTATAATATTCAGTAATCCAAATAAAACTCAGACATTGAAACATACCGTTTATTATGTTTTCATCACAGTTAATATCACAGTTTAAGGCCTATATATATATATTATAATAAAAATAAAAATTGATTGGTATACAAAACCAAATGTTATATCATTTTGGCTGAACTAAGTATTAGCACATTATTGGTGTTCATGTAATTCAAATGGACCACTACAACCACATTTAATTGGTAATATTATTATGAAATAACATCCCAAAAAACTCTAATCAGACCGTTCGCCGAAACGACTATCAGAACAACGGTTGTTGTCAACATGCAACATAGCGGTTACCTCGTAAACCAGGGCTTGACAATTCATTGACTCCACTGCGTTTCAACCAATATGATAAACATTTCACAAAAGCGTCTTGCATGACGTGCTTAAAACAGTCGCAGTGTGGTGACGGCGTCAAATAGAAATCAACGAGTTGTGGTCCAGACACTATCAGTAATAATGACATTATTTTTAAGTAATGACATTAATATGACAGTGTAGTTATTGAAATGATTAAAAATCATTACCGATCAGGAATTACAGTATTATTCATTTCATTATTACTGATAGTGTTTGGGCCGCAAGACATGTTCTAATATTTTTACAAATAGAAATTACGCAAAATTTTAAACCTTAAAAGGACTGCTAGCGTAATATTACATTTTATAAAAGGCTTCTTAGGATAATATAATTACAGTCACATTTACATGATTAATTATGTAGACATTGTACCTATAGGACTTCTTGTAATGTTTGTCGGAGACACGTTTTTATTGTGTATTGACATAAGTGTATAAAATACTCCTACAGACCACACATTACAAGACCCGTAATTGAGCGTAACAATATAACCTTTCGGCGATACGAGTAACTCTCTCTTTTCACTACCTTGTCCTCAACAATGTCCGTTGAGTTTTCATCAAGTACAATATATTTCCTTGGTTTTAAACATATATTTCAAACATGCGGTTTGGAAGTCAGAGGCGAGAGAATATTTTTTGCAAATGTTTAAAGCAATTTTCTCTCAAAATATTCACTTAATCATTAACTTGTTTCTAAACATTGAAAATATTTTCAAAGATGTATCAAATAATGTGTATCACACTTCGGGTTAAGCAAAAACAACTCAAGTGACATGTAGGTACGGTCGACGCCAAAAATACGTTTACACTATTTGCTTTATTGCTATGGAATAAGGTGCAAAAGTGTAAACTTATTTTTGGCGTCGACTGTACTGCCAGAGTGCCGTTTTGGCTACAAACAAATAGTACTGAAAATAGACACATCAGTGCCTCGTTAATCCTCAGCGTCACCTTGCAGGGAACTTTAATTATATAGCCTAATTACTAAGAGCGCATTCAGACTAATTCGTAACTGTCGGTGTAGGATCCGACAACGATACTTCTCAATTTCAAACAGCACGATATTGCGATAGTGTCGGTCCGACAGTCATTTTGATGCCATCTCTAGACAATGCCGGTGCATAACAAAAAACTTTACACTTCTTTTATTTATTGTGTTCAAGAAGAAAGACCTAAGTTTATTTAACTAGTTTGCACAGGATATAAGAGGTAGTAAGAGTGAAAAAAACAATTGCAACTGGCCACCCCAGCGCAGCGATCGCGCACACCACGAAGAAAAATATACACACTCTATCCGAAACAGAGTACCTAAATGCTGTCAAACAAACGCAAACAAAAACCAACTTTGTGCTCTGACTACCAGACAGTTTTTTGCTTGCGTTTTTTAGACAGGATTTACTTTTACAGTTTCGGACGTGCTATACACGTACAGTACATAAACAAATGGCTTCATTCGATAGCCGACAAATCGAGTCGAGCATGATCCGATATCGGACTGGGCGTTGTGAACAGTAAGCATGTTTTCCATACATTTACTTGCCTCCGATATCGATAATGGATCCTACACGGATTGGTCTGAACACGCACTAAGCTTCAAAAATGACAATAAAACGGACACTAACTATACACGGTGTTTCCGGGAATTTCCGTTAACTTCGGCATATTGCAGAGTACATACATTCACAGAAACAAATTAGCATAATTATTATTTTTCGATGTTTATACAAAATAATTTAATGTAGCATTACCTGTTATTGTCTTATTGTAGATACAAGGGTGTTGAAACATATGAAATAAAAATATGTACCTCCGAATCAGTTGGTGCCTAATATCGAACGAACTCACTTCGTAAACCTTCTTGTATTGTATAGTTATGAACTGGAACCTTACAAAATTTAAAAACCTGTTATGACGTTAAGAGTTATTTACACTGGTTAAAGCTGCAAAACTGATTAAATTAATATCGAATATCTTGATAACAGTAAGAGTTAAGATGGATTCTTGGAGAAATTAACTGTATTTGATCAAAACTATGCACCATTGCAATTAACGGAAATTGACAAAAACACGTTGTATAGTACCCCAGTTATATATGACGTAGGATGCTGATACTTACTTTACATTCTGACTGCAATGTGGAGTTTACAAGAAATACTTAGAACATCACGCATTTAACTGTTAGGTTTAAAATTAGTTTTTTTTTTGGATTGTTTAACTTTTTTGGCCAAAAAGCGGCCCCGTCATTTTAATAGACAAGTATCAATATTTTTTTTCACCTCAGCAGCTCGAACAAGCATATTTTGCTGCGTGAAAACAGTGAGCAAAATCGGATTTTGCTCACTCCGTGAGTCAAAGTAGCTTGTTTAGGGTTCCGTAGCCAAAATGGCAAAAACGGAACCCTTATAGTTTCGTCATGTCCGTCTGTCCGTCTGTCCGTCTGTCCGTCTGTCCGTCTGTCCGTATGTCACAGGCATTTTACTCGAAAACTATAAGGTGTATTTGAATAAAATTTTGAGGATAGGTGTATTTTGTTAGCCGCTACATAGTTTTGTAATTAAAATGACAAAAAAAAATTTTTTAGGGGTGCACTCCATACATAAAACTAAAAGTCAAAAATTTTTTTTTCATTGTGACCCCCCGTGTGGCACATCAATCGATAGGCCTTTCAAAATAAATATAAGGTTTCTTAGCATTTTTTTTGATTAAGTGAATAGGGTCGGAGATAATCGCCCCGAAAGTCACTAAAATTCTGTCCCCCCCCTCTAATTTTTGAACGGTGTATTTTAAAAATATGGAAAAATTCATGGACATAGGTCTTATTAATTTCATTCACCGAAAATTGTTTTGAACAAGATCGGTTCAGAGGTTTTCGAGATATTGCTGAAAAACTGCCTTCCTCAAAGAAAAGGACGTAAGTGCCGTAAAATTTCTGTGACGATACGACCTTTTTAATAGGCACGGAACCCTTCGTTTTGCGTGGTCCGACACGCACTTGTTTAATTTTCAAGTCGAGCACTGACATTTCATAGTGTGGGGTCTATTACAAATTCAGAATACTTGAACTTTATGAGCTCTGTCCCTTTCATTTCATTACAAAAAAGAATAAGACAGGAATAGGTCGATTCATACTTCAACATTCGAATTTTAAAGTAGACTCACAAAACAGCGCGAAGCAAGTACCACGTTCGAAAACACACTTTATAAGTTTAAATTACAAAAAAAATGGATACGAAGGAATGTTATAAATTGAACAAAAAAAACATGAAACATCTCAGAATCAAATCCGTTTTGCTTAAATAGGTAAACAATTTTCATATGCTGACCAATTAATGATTCTTAAAACATCTTAATTTTTAAGAACGTGTACCACAGATGCAGTTTTCGAACGCACGTCCGGCGCCCCACCCCTTTAAAAAAATCGCGCACTGTTTAATTGTTTTAGATTGTACGAGTATTACGTATATTGTTCTTCATTCTTGCGCTATTGATATTTGTTTTTAAATATATAGCGACTAGAATAAATGAATTTTCTAACTAGGAAATATAGTGAAATTAGTGAAGAAGACAGTATTAAAAAAACAACGGCTAGTTTTTGGTGTGCACGCCAGACACGCGTAGATAAAAGCGACAGACGTTAGTGTTGAATATTTCTAAATAGCTCGAAAATATGAGAATATGTGTGACAGTATCTTAACAATAATACTGTTAGCTTTTAGTATTGTGTTAATGTCACGCGACACTCGTATAGGTTACTAAAATGTGCTTTGGTCTGTCGCGCCTTGTGTCGCCCCGCGCTCTCGCGTGCTTCTAATACCTAATAGCTGCGCTGAGGAGTTAAAACAAGCAGTGTCGAACGCCGAATCAAGTTTTCGTCCTGAATACAAGACGACTAGGTACGTAAAAGCCTAGGGTTACTTAGTTTTTATTGTGAATATGTTCTCACTGCTGAGGTGAAAACTTGTATGAGTTACTTGAGAGCAAAGTATTTGCGTCTCGTGCTTTTGAGTCCCTGGCTGCGCTCAAGATTCTAATTTTAGAATCTTTCGCTTCCTCGGGACTCAAAATCAGCACTCGCAGCAAAAAATAACTTGTTACACAAATAACTATTTTATTGTAGGTATTGATGTAACTATTGACAATAATACGTTCTCCTGTTACAAAAACAAATCTGGATTAGTCACATAAATATAAAAAATGTTCCAAAGAGCGTTTAATTAACTATGGCACTTTTTGGTTATATTTCCTAGAAGCGTTTTTGTGAATTTTTAACACAATAAATATTTTATGACCTTTGATTGACGAAAATGACAAAACAATTCTTAAAATGTTTAACCAAAATAAAATAATAATAAAAATAAATATCGTGGGACAATTTACACCAATTGATCTAGTCCCAAACTAGGCAAAGCCTGTAATATGGGTACTATACAACGGATAAACATACTTATATAGATAAATACATACTTATATAGATAAATACATACTTTAATAGATATTAAACATCCAAGACTCGAGAACAAACATTCGTATTCATCATACAAATATCTGCCCCGACCGGGGATCGAACCCGGGACCTCTAGCTTCATAGTCAGGTTCTCTAACCACTAGGCTATTCGGTCGTCTATAAAAGTGCCATAATTGCATTCAATACTAAGTTTTTTATGCTTAATGTGGTAAACGTGACTGGCGTTTTGGTCTGTATAATTAACTTCTGCGCACACTAATGTTTAAATAAATAAAAACAACAAGTGTTGAAACTTACATACACATTTCTAAAGAAATCACAGGGTTGCTCATTAGGCTAAGGCTCAGGTTCGAATCGGTGGAGGCCCGATATCATATGAAAAAAAATCAGGAGTCAGACCATCTTCTGTGGTGCAGATTTCCAAACCGTGTTAAATACTCCACTCAATGTTAACTTTGCATACAAGTAATTTTTGGACTACAATATTTAATTGCAAATGAATTGGATGTTATTACGGTTTTATTTAGTCAATCATGTTCAGTGTGTGTGTTCATGTTGTCAAAATTTTGCATAAAAAGTTCACGATAACATTCAACTTTTAGAACGTTCGAATACAGAATGACTATAACATTTTTCATGTAGCATTGCAGTCGCCCAGGTAGGGGTAACGTTATACATTGTATATGATAGTCAGGGAGCGGACAAATGGATGTCATTACTCGCATAACATGGACATGACTTCAAAGATTAATCAATCAAAAACAAATATTCGAAATGTTTAAGATAAGCTATAACTATAAATAATTAAACATAATTGTATCTACCATTGCCACGTCGTATTTTATTTACTTCAATTTTCGCCATAAGCTCGTTAAAAAATTGACGATATTCAAAAGGCGAAATTAAAAAATTTGCCATGACTTTATTTATTACGATATCTTTCGTGATACACGCAAAGAATCACAGAGCAACTTGAATGAATGTCAGCACATTACAATCAATGTCAAAAAAATCATCGTATTTTTAAAAAGGAAATGAAGGTATGATATCTTTCTTTTATTATTCCATTGAAGTCTTAGCAATATTCACTAAGAAATCAATTAATTAATTAATTAATCTTTAGAGTCATGTCCATGTTCTTGCGAGTAATGACATCCGTTTGTCCGCTCCCTGATTGATAGTACAGGTGGCTGGAAGTTCAATGCAGAGACCTTTAGTGACGGTAGAGATGTTCTTTTACGAGTTTCAAGGCGGACTAATATTTTTTTTACTATTCTTGAATCAAACACGAAGAAATGTGTATTGACCTAGCAGAATTGAAACCTGCAGCCTTATTCCCTTTCGGGGCAGATGGGCTTTACCAATGAAGCTAATGCCTGAAAATTAAAACACTCGGCTTCCTAACACCATAATATACATTTACAATTATTCAATTACACATAGAAACTCAAACAGCAATTTTACAATATTCACTATCACATCTATTTTCAAAAAAATATAAATAACATAACAGAGTAAATAAATATAATTGGTAAAATACACTCAACTATATTTTACTTATTTTATAACAAAGACAACAACGTTTTCGGAAGGAAAAACAAGCATGTATAATAAGTAAATTCATCTTTTTGGTAAGTCAATAAATAGCGCACATTCTATGAGCAAGGTAAGTTATAAATGTTAAAATACTCGTAAAGCTAATTAATGAAATGAATGTGTAAAAAAGTTCTTAATTCGTTGGATTTCACATTGATGTCTCTTCCTCTAGCCGCCCAAAGGCCTATTAAAAGGCCTCCTCTTGAATTGAATGGTACCTACATTATTGCAGAGGCCGGAAAATAGCAATTCGTGGATGAGTTGATTTTGTCGGATGAAGCGAAGCTTAAGGCTTTTCTCCAAAAATGCGAAGAAAATAAATAATTTTTTCAAAAATATCTAGGCATAATCTTAAAACTCAAGTTTTAGCCCAACTTTTTTTTTAAAGTACACGGCATGGCTCATGGTGCCAGTTTCAATTGACATAGGTACATGAGAATTAAAAACATTAAAATCGATCACAATATTAAGTGTTTTAAGTAATTAAAATTATTAAATATTAAACGGGATTTAAATCTAAACGCATTTTAGTTTAGAATTTTTTTCGAAAATATTTTAAAACGTCACTTGGTTTGCTTACAAAAGTAAGCGTTGTCTATGATAATAAAAAAAAACATGGGAAAACTTTAAGCACACTACAACGTGCCATTTGTCACATCAACTTGCAATAATTGGAAAAGTCTAATGTGACAAATTGCTAGGCCTTTAAACGTAAGAGCATTTGGCTGTTTGTATTAATTTGTCTTAGCCTAAGCATATGGTTAAAAGGTAAAAAAGTTTACAGTAGTGGACTTTCATACACTTTCCTGGCCGCTGATATTGTCAGTGTCTTTACTGACATTTACGCTCGTCAGTAACGAGCATCTTCACGTACTATTTTTGCTACAGTAAGGCAAATATTTCCGAGCATATTGAGAAAACCATTTTAAATTGGAACACAGTTGCTTTTCTTTTGTTTAATTCGATTTTAAAACAAACCGAACTCTATTTCCTTCTTTCGGTGATTAAAATTTGGTTGGCAATTTTTGTTTGGTGGGCGGCTAGAGGTCAACCTTTTAACGGGCTCAATTAGTTGAAGCCCGCTGACGGGATCAATTGCAGCCATCGAATACATACCCAGGTATGTATTCGATAGCTGCAATTGATCCCGTCCCAGGGTCAACCACTTAACTGAGAAAGGCACGGGAAGGTAGCGGGCGGCATTTATTCAAGGTAGCGGCAAAGGCAAGGGATTTTGTGCCATAAGATTGAATATCCAAGTAAATGTATGTGGTTGCTAAATTGCCTCTTAAATGGGTTAACGTTGAAATGTAAAATGAGAGATAGTTCATGCAGCAAACTTAAAACATGCCACAAAGGATATGAAACTCGGAGTGAGGGTGATTCAATTATGAAATAGAAGAAAATGGGAAGGATCAGTCAGGTTATGCTCATATCCGTCAAATTACCTTTTGTGTGCTGATTAATCCGCATCGCCAGTACAACGCCAACAACGCATTCATGCGTCAAAGCGTTCAAACCGATATAACCCTGCATAAATTGCATGCAAAAAATTAAAGACAACATTTGTTGCATTCATGTAAGACTCCATTTTTCTTTACTATTTTTTTTTTGGCATTACACTCGTAAGATAACAAAATATAACATACAAAAAACAACGCTGTAAAACTAGCAACTTCAGAAGTGCCAACATACTTAACTATAAAAAATACATTGTCGCAAAATTCTTATGCTATGTTTCAGTCTTTATAAATTGAGGCTCTTTGGCCATTACTCATGCATAATTAAGTTTTAAACTAGTCGTATGAAAAAAAAACACACAAGACAATTTATTACCGTCCACATTGTAGTAAGGTCGAAAATTCACAGACAGTAATCACCAGTAGAAGTAAGAAGAAATTCAACTTTGCCCCTGATGGATTTATCCAATGACCAATTTCGGGCAAATACTCGTTATAGGTAAAATCTTACGATTTCAAGGAACAAGGTCCATTTAATAATCGTTTAAAGCTTCCAATCTGGTTGCACAGTATGCTAGAATAAAACGAGGCGGTCTCACTGTATTCAACATGTGCACCGACTCTTATTTTCTTAACATATGAGTTGTGTACAGGTCATTTTAAGCACTTAGTTCTCGTTCTGCTGGTGACTGAGATAGATCACTGGTAGTGGAAACTAGTGGGAAACAAAAAGCAAACGTCCATTAAAGCTACTAGCTAGAACATGACCTATGTATAGGTTCAGTGACCGTAAGATACTTCAAAGTGAGTAAAACTGACACACGGTTTAAACTGGACTTTAAACGGCGTTTAATGCTCGTGATGCATATTATGTTTTGACGTTTACCTATACAATTTGGTGCCCATTGATAGAGATGGGTAAATACCGAGTGTACTCCCAGTATTTACGAATATAGGTGCTCGTAATTATCGGACCATCATTACTCCGGGGGCAAAAAGCATAGCGCCAAATTAGCCAAAAATCCAGTGTAAACAAGCCATAAGCATTATCAACAGTAACAACAACAACTAACATGTTTTATTCTTATATCGAATTATAAGCAAAAGGTAAATCAATAGCACACTATTTTTCAATTCAATTCAATTATTTTGTTGCGTTCTGTTGTACACAGGTACACAGATAACAGTTGTAACATAGGTTTCTAACATGAACCCTGTAAGGGTATACAATATTTTATAAAATAACTTACAGCTAATAAATGTCTCTTTCTTTCTTTCTGTTCTTTCTTTCTAATATCATAATTATACAATAAAAAATATAAAATAAACACAAAATGAGAATTTCAGTCTTCTAATTTTTAATAATAAGTATCGCTTAGAAAATATATTATTTTGTTGCATAGTAAGCTTTTTTTTTCAAGGAATGATTTTAACTTCTTCTCATGTGTTGAGTCTTTAGTTTTAGTGATAACTTAGTTTTAGTGAGTGTGATATGGGCGGCTTTCCAATTCATATGCTTATCTAGAGTTATACCTAAAAGTTTAAAGCTATCCACTTCTTCAATTTCTGTGTTACTTAGGGTTAATTTTAATTGAAATGGCGTTCCTAGCTGAGGATAGAATTGCAATAATTTAGGATTTTCCGAGTTTATTGTGATTTTGTGGTCACGCAAACGCATCCATAGATTAATATGGTTTAATGTTTGCGATAGATTTATATTACAATTAGGGTTTTTTTTATCAAAAAGGATAGAAACGTCCTCCGCAAATAAGGTACACTTGGCGTCTATTTATTTTGGAAGGACCGCGTCCGCGTGGAACTGGTTTATATCGTAGCTCCATACAAACTTTCACCCCCATTTCGCCCCCTTAGGGGATGATTCCCGGGATAAAAAATATTCTATATGTTAATCAAGGCTATATGTATACCAAAATTAATCTTAATCCGCTTAGCCGTTTTTATGTGATTGAGTAACAAACATCCAAACTTTCGCATTTATAATATTAGTAGGATAGTGTCTAAAATGTCCTGTGTATAGTTGCTAATGGCGAGGGCAGTGGGCCAATTCTTTCGAACTCCATATTGTTATCGTCCAGGACCCGATTTTTTTTAAAGGAATTTATACACGCCTTTGAAATGCCTTTGAAAGAGAGGGAAGAAGTGCTATGGGTCGATAGTTGTTACTGTCGAGAATATTACCTTTTTAGGGTTCCGTAGCCAAAATGGCAAAAACGGAACCCTTATAGTTTCGTCATGTCCGTCTGTCCGTTCTATCCGTCTGTCCGTATGTCACAGGCATTTTACTCGAAAACTATAAGGTTTATTTGAATAAAATTTTGAGGATAGGTGTATTTTGTTAGCTGCTACATAGTTTTGTAATTAAAATTACTAAAACATTTTTTTTACGGGTGCACTCCATACATAAAACTGAAAGACAAAATTTTTTTTTTATTGTAAGCCCATGTGGCACCAATCGATAGGCCTTTCAAAATAAATATCGTCGGGTGACAAGCAAAAGTCACTAAATACAGAAAAATAATTTAAGAAATAGCAACTGTGTTAACGTAGTAATAAGGTTGAGTTCTCCTTTACCTCTTACGTGTAATTAGTGACTTTTGCTTGTCACCCGACGTATAAGGTTTCTCAGCAATTTTTTTGATTAAGTGAATAGAGTCGGTGATAATCGTCCCGAAAGTCACTAAAATTCCCCCCCCCCCCCCCCTCTAATTTTTGAACCGTGCATTGTAAAAATCATGGACGTAGGGCTTATTAAATTCTTTCAGCGAAAATTGTTTTGAACAAGATCGGTTCAAAGGTTTTCGAGATATTGCTGAAAAACTGGCTTCCTTAAAGAAAAGGACGTAAGCGCCGTAAGATTTCTGTGACGATACGACCTTTTTAATAGGCACGGAACCCTTCGTTTTGCGTGGTCCGACACGCACTTGGCCGGTTTTTTATGAATAGGTTTTATTATACTTAATTTAAGTTGTGCATAGTATATATAACATGCATAGTGGTGGCGCCAATTCAGCACACAACCAAACCAAACTTAATGGGGGGATATCATCGATTCCTGTGCTGTGCGTGTTTTTAAGGCCGCGTATAATTTTGAATACCTCTAGCTCAGAGAATGGGTGCATTTGTACCTATATAGCGATTTAGTAAGTGTAGTGCGTACTGGGCGGCCGCGCAGGGTAGTCACACTCTTACCATTGTGAGCCTCTTGACATGCATGCACAGAGGCATAAAACTGGTTAAAGGTATTGGCTTTGCTGAGCTCAGGATTTTCTGTGGTAACATTTTGCATCATGATCGTTAGTTTTAAATTCTTATTTGCCTTAACATTATTTTTTAAGTTGCTTTTAATTTTCTACATTGTTGCCGTTTTATTATTAGACTTTCGCATTTCATTGATGTAATTTAATTTCGTTCACTTTATGACTGTCTTTTTTAAAGTGTTTGTGTATTGCTTATAGTGCACTTTAAGTACGGAGCTATTTGTTTTACAAGCGTGAATTTCTGGCAACCTTATGCGCACAAGATATCTTTAAGCTTCGTGTAAGCCAAGTTTTCTTCGTTTTACTCTTTACAGTCAAACGTTTAACGGGAATCTTTTCTTTTAGTATGTTTTCTAGATTCACTGCTAAAATATTGTAATTTTCGTTATCATTATGTTTGTAGGCGAGTACTCGGCTCCAATCAATTTTGGTTAACTCGTTTTTAAATGCCACGTTTTCTTTTATAAATTCCAGATCGGTTTTCAAAGTTACAAATAATACTTTTGTGATCAGATAGCCCGTAGTCTGTAGTTGTGGTATCATGTGACTTATTATTTATTATCAGTGATCGGCGACCGGTGGCAATTTTTCGAGGAAAGTATAACACGGATATGATTCTATTTAAATTTCCTGCACAATTGATATATTATCGAGCAGTTTTATTATCGAGGTTTTAACATGTCTATTATGTATATGAAGTACAGGCCACTTATAATTGTCTATCCAACGAAAGTGTTTACGTCAACTCATAATATGTCTTGCACTTGTCTCATTGACGTTCCTAACATTATTTTCACATCAATTGTACATTTGCAACGAAATAACTGAACGTTATTTAAATTTAGTGAGTTTTTAACTATACGACTTTGTTTTTAACAACACAGACTTATCCATATTAGTCATCACGTTTGACGTTAAAGTGCCGTTAAATGCTACCGCTCGCCAATCACAAAGACGAGATCCATATAACTGGACGTGTTCAATGTTACCCGCGTTGGTTCTTTGACTATTTCAATCAAGTTAAGGGTCAAAATAAGGTTTGACAGACGGCGAGAAATTTAGATTTATGTAATATATTCAAGTTAAAATCACCCCCTATTACTATATATTTACTTTGTTCCTTAAGTTAAATTTTTTCCAAAATATTTTCCATGCAATTAAAAAATATTTCTATGTTTCTATCAGGTCTATAAACACAAATAAGTTTAGTGTTTAGCTTAGGTATTTCAACACAACAGCATTCGGTTTCAACAGCATTTTCTAAAGGCTTAGTCTCGTAAATCTATCGTAAAAGCATTTTCATGGCCATCACATTTGCTCTTACATATGACAGTATATTTCTCGTCAAAAACGAAGGTTTGTCAAGGGCCATAAGAAAAGAGGCAATGTTCTTCTTTAAGGTTAATTATTGACATTAAATACAAATCAATATTGAAGTGAAATCATAATTCAGTATAATGAGTTAAACAGTCATTCTAACCCCAAAAATATACATCATTTGTTCGCTTTGAACGCGTACAATATTACCACTTTATAAGTTTCATATTGTGATGTTCAGAGCTCGGATTTTTCATCGCACGGCAAGACGAAAGCTTTATCAAATTTAATCATGTGCGTTAATGACCATAGACATGTCATTTATTTATATTTGCAACTGCGTGAATTGTTACGTGGGCATTTTATTATTTGGTCCATAATATAATAAACATTTTATTTATTATGAAACAAACAGTCATACAAAGATATTCGTACAGGCTATCTTAGTCCTAAACAGACCTATAGTTTTCAATATAAATCAAAAACGTATAAATATAGATATGTAAGGCAAAAATCCCTAAGCTCGACGCCTTATATTGCTCAATAGTTGACATAATATTGTTCACTTCAATTGTTATTCTGAAATTTTAAATATGGTGTAGCATATAACATTTTTACTTATAATATAATCAAGTTTTGGTATTAATTAAATGAATGACTATGAGTAAAGTTTTAATGTTAATATCGACTCCATACTTGTCTTTCATCTTGCCGTCCGATGAAAAATCCGAGCCCTGGTGATGTTATCGAACACGCAAACACTGCCGGTCTCTTTATTTATTACTAACATTTTAACTTAATTAATTCACAACCAATAAACATAAAAATGAATCACAGAAAAAAATATCACAGTTACAACAGGAATTATGCTTATGATTCTTAGTGATTATTATTTCTACAAGCATGTACAAAGCTGACGATAAGAGTTCTGTCTATTACTATTCATTTCAGGATATAAGCTGCACGCCTTCAGTAGACACCCGCAGAGTTCATCGTTGTTACCGTCGCGTTGTGTAGCGTCGACACTGCTCGTACTTACCGCTTTTCAAATAAACAGTAGCGATATGTGGGATACGTTTCTAGGTAAAATAATGAAGAAAATCCGCCTAAATTAAGTTATAGACGTGAGTTCTAGTCCGAATAAGCCGCAAGCCTACGCACTTCGCGAACACAGGTTCAATCCGATGGGCAATTTCATTACGTTATATAGTGTACGTATTTTCATATACGACGATAAAGGACGCATGTCGACACTAGTTAGATTTTTACAATCGTACCTGGGTCCGTACGGCGGCTCAACCTTACGGCGGGGCGGCGACAACAGTTCGTCGTATAGTCCGGGATACCTACGAAAAGAACAAACATAATTAATCTCAATTTTACTAAGGAAAACAAACATCCCCTACACTATCCCAATTTACGCTACGAGAACCATCTTATCAGCCTCAGGCAAGTATTGTAGATCTCATCCCCAAGATTCACAGGCCAAAAAAATATTTTAAACCATTTGATCAATAAGAAATTAAGGTGTGGGTCAGATCCTTCATCGTCCAAGTGGGACCTAAGAGCCTGTCCAGATGATAGTCCAGGCAATGAACTGACAACTTGTATGAAAAAAATGTCAAATTTGGAAATAATTTATAATAGCTAATTTTTTTAATGTAACGGATATATTATCAATTAAATAGTTACCTAGAGGCAAAATCCAACAAAAAATCATAAATCAAGAAAAACATTATTTAATTAGCTCCTAAAAAGTCCGGATAAGGGTAGTTCTTCTTTTTTACCGACAATGAATCGAGGTTTTTGTTTTTTTGGTTTTTGAACTATCGAAAATTGTGGTTTTGAAGTGCGATTTAAAAAAAATGCATAGGTTTCTTCATTAGAACTAATTAAAGTTTACTTTCTGGCCAATATAAATATTTATATACGGTTGGTTTCTAAAAAAAACATGTGACAAAGTGGACTATTTCAGTAGGGACAACCTTTTGGTTTACCACTCTGTCACGGCATTCTACGAAAAAAACAAACATTTAAAAAAATGCTAGTTAGAGAAAGTGAAATATTATATATCACTAATTAATAAAATAATATGGACGTTCATTCGAACATTATAAAACCATAAACATCATTACTCAAATGAGATGCCGTAATAAGACGAAGGACAGGCTATTGTCGGTCGAAAAGAAGAACGACCCATAAATATTAATATTTTTTTTATCTTTATTTAGGTTCATTTACATTTGCTTTACAATATTCAATATAAATAAAATAAAAAAGACAGTGAATGTTTAATTTAAATCTATATAATTACTTCCAGGTGGAAAGTTTGTTGGATTCTTGAATAAAGCATCTTAGAATAACGTTTTAGAATGAAATAAACAAAAAAAACGCTATTATAAATTAATGTTTTTCGAAACCGTATTTTGCCTGGAGTATGATGCAATTTACGTAGACACTCATGCGTTCCGGAGGTACTAGAGCTATATAATATATGCTTACGCTTCCAATGAGCGCGACTCTCGACTCACTCGTTTTACGCGCGTCGCGCAAGTTGAGATACACGGGCGCCATTGGCTGCGTCCGGTAGTACATACGCGAATCCGTAGCGAGTGGACGTATTTCGTTCAAAATTGGCCGCGATTATTTCGATAACGAACTTTTTATTTGGCTAATTCCCTCCCCCTGTAGAAACGGGAACATCTGGACGCAATATAAATTAAAACGAGAGAATGGATTCGCGCGTAAAACTCGTCATCTGGACGGGCTTTAAGAAGTTCATAAATTCGAGCGACTTCAATGTACGGGCAGCTGGTCGCCCCGCTGTCCGCTGGCGTCCAGTCCGCGGCCTTAACGGTGATCTGTGGTGTCACCATTGAGCCAACCGGTAACTCATTAATAAATAATTACTAAAAACAAATTAAAATAACAATAGTTACCGATGAGGCGAAATCGCTCGAGGCGGCGGCGATCGGAGGGCCGATCTGCGTGGCGAGCGAATCGGCGAACGATGCGGCGAACGATGCGGTGAGCGGTGCGGCGAGCGATGTGGCGTGCGATGCGGCGACCGGGGCGGCGAGCGAAGCGGCGACCGCGGCGGCGAGCGCAGCGGGGAACGCGGCGGGGAGCGCAGCGGAGACCGCAGTGGCGAGCGGTAACGGATCGGCGAACGTGGTCGTCGACGAGGTGATGGAGACCTACATCAAAATTGATACATATAAACACATACAGTAATATACACTGATACTATTTCATTCATTTACAGCCTTCCTGAAAAACAGCCATATTATAGAATAATGTTAGCGATGATTATCCCCCATTAAACCACATTCTTGCATTGATTTCATAATGATCCATAGATTTAAATGAGATGGTTCTTATCTTATCTTATCTTATCTAGTTGAGGGCCCTTTCGGATACACTTCGACCCAGTGGGATCTTTTGTGCATTTTTCCCCTTTATAGCTACTCCCAAGCTCGCTCCATCATTTCCACAAAGCGGATGATGCAGCTCACTGATACAGTCAAATGAGATGGTAGGATTGATTGTTACCGTGACAACGACAATGATCTGTCGCGGGTGCGCCGGCGGCGCGGCGACCACGGCGAGCGGCGCGGGCGGCCGCGCGAGATCGACCGAGACCTTTAGGATATAACAGATTATGTAGATATTTAACAAATCGACAAATTTATGTTAAATTACATAACACCGCATCTATGCCAAGAGACTTGCCGTTAGTTCTATGGAAACGATATTGTTTTTTTTATTATTATAGATATATTTCAGATAAGTTTTTATGTATGAAAGTCACCCGGAGCGTTAATAAGCCCGACGGGCATGCGCTTGTATTCAAATTGCCCATCGGGCGTAATGAAGGCCGTATATCGATTCTTGCCCATTGGCAATTTGGTCGTATTCTGATGTCACATGTGAATAGGCTTGTGACCTAAGATTTTTTACGATGCCATTCGAACCAGTTTTTAGGGAGGAACAAATGTTTGTATGGGAGCAACTACAATTAAAGAACATAAATACCCAAAAATTTGAGTTCAAGACAGATCTCGCTGGTGGCAGCCGAAATGCTTCATACTGATTGACTTAAAAGTATGACGTCACACTTTGCTATTTGAACTACGTTTATGGAAAATCAAGTAAATTGCTATTTCAGTCGTGAAACACTGCGTTTAGATCCATAGTTGTCATACAATTTTGTTTCTATAAAAGCGTAAGGATTCTATTGGTAGCTTTTGAAATTTATATTTATTTGCTATAATTTGATGATTTACTTATCCATTTAACAACACTACGTCGTCTATTTTAACATGAGGTCACAAACCTATTGTCCGGAGTAATTGTCTAAGAGATTCTCTATTCGAGGCAGTGGGTAGTGAAGACATTCTTGTCCTTTGGCAAGGAAGCGTTATTACACACACGATTACATTTTGAATAAAGATAAGGCGTTTTATAGACGACCTGACTTACAGGATTGCATAAACTAAACGTGTATTATGGGTACTAGACGACGATAAATATACTTATCCACATAATACACGCTTAGTACAAGCTTTCTTAGTTTGGGAAAAAAAGATACCAGAATATTTTCACACGCTGACCGCGAGTGTTCTGCAGTTCAATAATTTTCTCGTCGTTAACTCCACATTAGAAAATTTGCGAAAGTTTACACTTACGCATATCCATAGAACAAACGGGAAAGAAATGAAGAAAATAAAACATCTTAGGCAAAATAGTCCTCGCTAGCACAACCACCACAATGAATATAACAATAGATGCGTATGTACAACATGCAACAACTAGACCGGGAGCCTCGCTATATTAGTGAAGCCTGGAGGAAGCATTAGACTACCGATGAATTTACAAAAGCCGACTACACGATAGACTACGCGGACTCGAGGCGAGCAGGACGCTCGAGGCATGCCGGGATACGCGACGAACATGCAGGGCCCGCGCACGCACCTAGAGTAGCGGTGGCGGCTGGGCGGCCGCGGCGGCCGGCGCGGGCTTAGGCTGCGGCTGCGGCGCGGCGGGCGCGGCGGGCGCGGCGAGCGCGGCGGGCGCGGCGAGCGCGGCGGGCGCGGCGAGCGCGGCGAGCGCGGCGAGAGCGGCGACAGCGGCGAGCGCGGCGAGCGCGGCGAGCGCGGCGGCGAGCCGCTCGGCCCGCGCCGCCGCGACACCTCGCGCCGCGCCGCGCGCATCTCCTTCTCGCGGATCATCCGGTTGAACGCCTCCAGCGGGTCCTCGCCGTGCCTACCGCAGAACAAAACACCGGTCAGCGCCTCCGGCGGGTCGTTCGGGTCCTCTTTCGGGCCCGTCAGATTCGGCCGGATAAGGTCTGATCTTAAGGTGACACCGGAACGCGAGGTAATCTTTTGTTCTGTGGGCTCACGAGTCGACGACCCGCGGGGAAGACTCGAGTGAGGGGTGGCCGGGAGAGAAACAAACTTGGAACGCTAATCGTGTCTAGGTGACTCGAGACTAGTAAGTTCTTGAATTCTAAAAATAATGAGGGCGTAGAACAATCCCGAATCAGAAAGTAAATTGTAGTCTGGCTCACCTGGATGTTTTATACCCGTATAAAAAATGATGTAGTGTTCGAATTTCGAAATAATATTCACTAAAACTAAATAGAAATAAGGCACGATTCACACCTCCATAATTAATTAATTAGCTAGCGCGTAATATAGAATGAGATTTTTTATATTGTCAATAACAATACTTAAAATAACAGGTTACCAACATATCATTATGAATAGCCGGGCCATGTACTCGTTTTTTTTTGTTGATGAAATGGCAGTTTTGCTACTCAGAATCGAAAGCACTTTCGAATGTTATAGGAGAAAAAAAGTGTCCTAAGATTTTTTATTCCATTCCGTTACCGTTTTCACACTAGCTTGTATGGTGGTAACGGAGCGGAAACCCGAAAATTGTATGTAACATTTTGGACACTGTTTCACCCGACTATTAAAATTGGAAAAAAAGTCGTGGGTAGTGTACAACTTTCCGTAAAATGGCCTAGCTAATAAGTAATAATCTGCCTAAGTGAACACTTAGCCGTGCATAGTAAATGTTGAAACAAGTAATCCTTGGGCATTGGAATAATTCCGTGTCGAGTGGAGTGTGAATGATGCCTCGCGGTGTCAGTGTTTACCCGTTGGGCTCGTCCTTGATGCCGGGCGGCGGCGGCTGGCGCGGCTCGGGCGGCGCGCGCGCGAAGGGCGCGCCCGGCCGGCGCCCGCGCCCGTAGCCGGGGCTGCAACAAACACGTTCACCACACCGTCACGAAATGCGCTACCCAGCGTGCTTCTATTATAATAACAAGCTTTTTCATCACACTTGCTCGTAAATGGTGTTATTCCATGCCTGTATCCAGAAGGACAATGGCCTAAATTGTTCCCTAGGGAGTTATGGCAAATCTGTATTTCCTAGGGATTATTGAGCTCTGCTCTGCGATTAATTGAAAAAAAAATCTAGTTGGCCACGTGCCTCATCCCAAGAATACTGCTGTGATTGGTTGAAATATTGAAGCTGCGCGCTCCACTAACACTGATCTGATCAATTTTTCATTGGTGCGGCTGTATGAAACTTAGATTTTTCTGTCTTTTGTAGTTATTTATTTCCTCGCAAATGTGATGAAAAACATTGTGTATGACACGGGCGTAAGAATATTAGTCCAGGCAATGAACTGACAACTTGTATGGAAAAAATGACAAATTTGGAAATATTTTTAATGTAACATATATATTATCAATTAAATAATTATCTAGAGGCAAAATCCAACAAATATCAGACATCAAAAAAAAAAAATTAATTAGCTTCTAAAAAGTCCGGATATTTTTTTTATCTTTATTTAAGTTCATTTGCTTTAAAATTTCAATATAAATAAAATAAAAAAGACACTGAATGTTTAATTTAAATCTATATAATTACTTCCGGGTGGAAAGTTTGTTGGATTCTTGAATAAAGCATCTTAGAATAACGTTTTAGAATGAAATAAACAAAAAAAACGCTATTATAAATTAATGTTTTTCGAAACCGTATTTTTCCTAGAGTATATTGCAAACATTCCACTTGCGCCCTTCGTTAAACAATGTACTATTATTGCCAACTGTACTTTTCTATATACCATCATCAACTACTCGATAAGACGATTCTAACGAGCCCAAACTCAACGGGGTTACGTCGGTTAAGTACTGAATTCCCATGACCACCTTCTGTCTCGATCATCAGATCAGCTCGATGGTACCATAATATCGAATTGTCATCCAAACTATACTTATCTAGACACGCGGCAGCGTGTCAAGCCAAGTTCAATATTTTAATTCTGATAAAAACTGGTCAAGTCAAATCTAACCTACTTTAAGATCTCACATTTTTAAATAACAGCAATTGTTATAGGTATCCAATAAAGCAAAGAAATAGAGTTTAATACTTGTTCATAATGTTTTTTTGTTCCTATAAATACATAATTTGGGTTTTGCATAACTTGGAACTCATTTTGATCTCCATTCTTTTTGCGGCGAAGCCCACAGCCAAGCATAATTTTTGTATAGAACTTGGCTCTCTTTTTTTACATTAATGTTTTTGGTGGGATAAACTATACTCAACATTCCTTCTAGCTTCGTATCGACTTGTCGGCTTTTTAGAAAAATGTTCAGTCAACCGAGACCTATTTTGAGCATCAAAAACACAATGGAACACTCACTTGTTAAATCTACGGCCCGGCGGAGGTCCCCTAGGACCAAATGGGGGCCCCCCACGGTTGAAGGAACCCTGGAAAAATAATGAGACAGTTAGTGATTTAAGGACAAATAAGGCAATATGTTCTGAAATGCAATGGGAAAAAAGCGATAGGTAAAATTTAAATATTAACTTTACCTGAGCTGCAATGGGAAATCTTCCTTCGTCAATAGTGGGAGTGCTAGCTCGCTGTTCGTCCACTCTGGGCACCTAGCAAACGTAATTTCGATTTAAGCGAAGATAAACAAACA
Source organism: Epinotia nisella (assembly GCA_932294315.1). NCBI lineage: Eukaryota > Metazoa > Arthropoda > Insecta > Lepidoptera > Tortricidae > Epinotia > Epinotia nisella. The sequence continues at coordinate 10,782,082 of OW028682.1, read as the reverse complement.
AGAGTTTTATATATTATTAAGTGTTGACTTTTTGAATCCAATGTAAAATTAGCTGATACTTACATTCATTGGCATATTAGGGGGTGTTTCCATGCCAGGGGGTTTGAGACCGGGTGGCCCTGAAGCAAAACAAAGTTATTAAAAGTTAAGATATAGAAACATTTTAGTAGGTACATTATTTGTGATTGCAGAATTTCAGGAGGTACAATGAAAAATTATGTCGTTTTTGATTTTTAAAAGAGCAAACATGAATGTTTATATTTTTTTTTCTAGAATTTTGAGTCCCATGACTATATATTATCAATCAAAAAATCTATTGATTAATAATATATAATTAATAATATTAAATAAGTCCTGACTTCTATCAATTCAGTATGTCGTAATAGTAGTTTATGTGACTGTACATAATGAGAGGCCTTAAATCACGAGTGTGGTTTTTTGAGACAAGCGGCAGCGAGTTTCATAATAGGAACATCACACCAGTGTTTTAAGGCCTAATTATGTACAGTTGCATACGCTACTTTATCTACACACATATCATAAATCCTCAACGATGTGTTCGGGAACCATTAGAATAACCGCCATTGCACCACCATGGCCGACTAGATTTGAAATCATGACCAACTAGATATCCATAACAAAATCTAGTTATTCATGATTTGCCACCTCAGCGCCACGCTTTGAAATTTAAAAGTCATTACTTTATCAATATCGATATCTTAATGAAAATACATACAAAATTACCTACGGCCAGACACATGTTAATTGTTTTTAAAAATCTTATTGATACAATGCTGGTCATTACTGCCAGTTTCTGAACTTATTTTAGCGGGTTTATAGTATGTGTGTAGATAAACCTATAAGTTACTTGGACTGTAAAATCAAAATGTCGGGTGGCAGAAATTGAGTCATCTGCTGGAGACTTTTGAATGAGGAGCGTTTTAAAACGATTCGCGGTCGGTGGCGGTCTGTGGACAGCGGCGGCAGTACCGTGGCGGTCGCGACGCGGCTCGCGGTGGCGGTGGCGGTCGCGGTCGCGGTCGCGGCGGCGGTGCGTGTAGCGCGGCGGCACCAGCACCGTGATGTTGTCCGACGAACCGTCCGACGACCACCGCCCCACATCTACCACATGTTACAGCTGATTCAGGCCCAGTGTCGGACTAACGAAACCAACATTTTTGAAAAATAGGCATATTTGATATTTTATGGAGTCGGTCGAAAGTGCGAGAACAACATTTGAATTGCAGATTTGGTAGACCGGAAATAGCGATATTACTGTTGCAACTAAAATGTAATAATTAATTGTTTGGAGCGAGGCAATTGAACTCTCTGGTAACTGGCGAGGAATAGTTATACGTTAATTTTCGATCGCAATTCATTTCGTACGAAACAAAGTGTATTCGTTCGGAACTCTTTACAAAATAAATATTTCTTCAATATTGTTGGTTAAACTGTAATGTCGCATAACATATGTATAGTATTATCAACCATAGCAATATGTACGAACTCGAATGATAGAAAAGACATGCCATGCCGACTTTCCCTTCACCACTGACCGAATCTTTTTACCGCTTTTATTAAGATTTTAATCATTAATTATGAAAACATTGAAAGTGATATTTGATCAAATTTAATAATTCCTATACAACAGTGTTTTAACATGCACCGCCGCCGTATTATGCGAAAGACCACCTATTTTGACCACATATAAAACTTAAAACCGCGAGACTTGTGCAATTAATTAATTAAACTCGTGCGCAACGTTTCCAGCAGCCCAAAAGTTCATTATTGATAAACTTGAACATTAGGAAACTATTTGTCGCTTTGTAATTTGGTAAGAAAAAGAAAAGTATGTGAATTATAAATGTATGGACATTTTGCAACTGGACAGTTCTGTTGATCTCCATTTGAAACAGCAGTGATATTTTACACTAAACATCCGACGTAATACAAGACAACTCTTAAAAGAAAAATTATCGCCTAGACAAAGCCAACAACAGATGATTTGTATTACAATGCATTCTCTAATTCAAGTTAGGGTATACAATCAATTTGAATAAATCCATCTCTCATTGGCCTTCTCCAGATAATGAACCGACTGTAAATGAGGATGCTTACCGTTATTGGCTAATGGCGGAGGCCCGTTCGGGGGCTGCTGTGGCGGCACCACTAGAGGTGGTTGCTCTGTGGAAATTTTACCTCTTTACTACAAGTTAATGAATAAATATATTTAATAGAGTTAGTCGAGGCAATGTGATGATATTTTTAAGAAAATATAAACAAATTTGTCTAACAAGTTTAGTTAAATGTATATTATGTATTTTTAGTTTGTTACCTAAATGTGGCACCGGCGGCGGCGCCGCGGCCGGCCGGTGCGGCGCGCGGCGGCTGTAGCCGGTCTGGTTCCGGAAAGACGACACCGAATTACGCAAAAACCTGAAACAGGAATAAACTATAACCATATTTCTGGTAGGTCTCTTCTTAAAAACCCCCAGTCTTTTAACTTGAACTTTTGTCATCAATCATTATTTTATTTGCAAATCTTCACCTGTTCGGGATTAATGTTGTGGGTGCGATCTCCTTCTCACGACAATCTGGGCACTCGTGGTCCTCAGATTCCAACAAGGCACCTCTTATGCCTGCAATCAGAGATAATCGGATTATAAAACAAAACATACGTATGGTAATTTGACATACTCTTATATCAGCGTCTATAACTACTTATCACAGTCAATAACTGCTAATTGTTTTGGTCTATAATTGTAAAACTTGCTGCACTAGCATGGAACTAAAACATTGCACAGGTAAATTACTTTCGAGACGTTTTTGCATTTGTAGTAGTATTTGTATATTTACAGGGACACACGTAGACGTTGACGTACACAAACACGCGTATGTGTGTGTGTGTGAGGCTGGCTACAGAGGTCACAACAACTACAAATGCAAAAACGTCTGGAAAGTAATTTACCTGTGTAATAGTAAAGATAGTACAGTCGAATTCTCCAATATCTAAACAGACAACCTTTCAAAAATATCTGTACACAGGCTTTTTTTATTACTGACATAAGATTTGAAAGGTTGGCAGTATAGATATTGGAGAACTCGACTGTACAAAATCGGGTTATCGAAGCCATCCAACTTCGACCGGCGCTTAAAAGACGTTCTGAAATCGAAATAGACTTTCGTTCGTTTCGTAATATTTGCCAAGCTATCCTGAACATCAGCCATAGTCCGTCCAGTGCTGAATGCAGGCCTCCATCATGTCGCAACATAGTATTCGATTCTGGGCTTCCCCATTCAGCCACTGGCAGTAATCTTCTTAGGTCATCAGTCCAACGAGTTGCAGGACGTCCTACATTACGCGGTCTCCACTCCAGAAGTCGTCTGCTCCAAGGGTGGTGGGTTCTGCGGTGAATGACGGCCCACTGACTGTACTCACACTCGTCGCAGAAGGAGTTCCCGCAGCAGGGTATCATGACGGCGTCGGTGAGCAGGTCGCGGCACAGGCTGCAGATGAGCTCGTCCGGGACGGCGGCGTCGGGCGCCGCGGGCGCGTTCGCCGGCGTGTCCGCGCCCACCGCGCTCTCCGACGCCAGGTACGCCTCACTACACGTACACATAGCATGAGTCAGCACAACGCGGGTCGCGAGCTTCTGTCAGCCGGCGAGCTCGGGGCTGCGGCCCAACGATGGGGGGTACCCCGGGAAAGCGGGAGGAGAGGAAATTTACCGCAAACTCACTATTTTGAAGGGGTGTCGATATTTGATGAGGGTCTTAATACAAATCTGAGTTTCGATTGTAAAAATGTGGCCGTGGTAATTTTGAAATTCTTTAAATGCTCTCCGATTTCGTGGTAATCGATATCTGAGGGATCCGGCGGGCCTCTTAATATGAATGGATCGATTTAAAAACAAAACTTTGAATTCTAAAACGATTTTTCCCCGAATTAAGACCTAATTAGATCGATATATCGCCCTCGTAAAGGGCTATGTACGGTCAAGGAGTTTAATTGTTGAGTCATTTACGTGTCAACTTATTTTCGTTTTTTTAATAGTTAAACTATGAAGTGTCCAGTATAGAGTGAGCTCTAAATGGCTCAACAATTAAAGTCCGTGACTGTACCTACCAAGTACATATTATAGAAATCGTAAGACCCGTTTTCGAGAACTTGATTACAAATATATACAGGGTGTATTCTTTTATTTCCGATAACTCAGGCACATAGCCGTGTACACTCACATAATCGACGTAGCGTACTTAGTTTTTCAAAAGTAAAAAAAAAATCAGTTCATACAAAATAATTAATTATGTTAATTACAAACTGTTAATGTACAAGGACCTACACGGCCATGACAGACAGATGACGATTTGGTGCAGTTAGTGTGTCGTCTTGCTTATTGAGTTAGCGATCCCGGATTAAAGCTTTTACACTATACTGAGAGATTTAATTAACGAAAATGATTTCATGAATATCTTCGAAATAGTACGAATTATTTTATCTCATGGCGGCTCCAGACTCTCTCGAGGCGCCTCCTAGAGGCGCTCGGCACGAGTATTGGCGAGGTGAGGCCGTAGGAGTGCTAATCATCCACACTCTCGATTTATACAGTTGCTCGCTACGTCTACTACAAGATGGACGTGATTGAAGTTATATAATAGTCAATTTTCGTATGAATTAATGAATGAAATATTTATTTGCCAGAATACGTTACAATTGGTGATCTTAAAATTATTACAGAATCAGTATTCAGTCAACTTAAAGTCAACATGCAAAATATAGTTACAGATATTAATTTATGCTCAGAATTATTATAAAATAGAATGGAAGTAATAACATGTCAAATTCAATTTACTGTGCATTAAAATCTAAGTAGTCCTTGACATTATAGAAACAATGATCTTGTAGCTATTTGGTTCATTTTGTCTTTAAAATTTTTGCATGCAAGGTCCTCAACTCATTTGGGAGTTTGTTAAATAGGACTATACACATGTTGTATGCGTTTTTCTTGTAGATATCAGATCTACAAATTGGCTGATATAACAAATTTGCATACTGCGCTCTCGGCTTTCCAGTGAACATTTCCTCACGTTTTTTAAAATATTCTGGGTGACTTTTGACAAACAAACAAGCTTTAAAAATGTACATGCAAGCTAAGGGAAGAATTTGAAACTTTTGGAAAAGTGGACTACAGCTATCGTCAAATCTAGCGCCACCTAATGCTCTTATGCATTTTTTCTGCATTATAAATGCCCTCTGGACATCAACAGGTTTTCCCCACAGCAAAAGTCCGTAATTCAGAGTGGACGACACGTATCCATGGTAAGCCGTTAACGCGGCCCGAGTTGAGATAGAATTTTTTAAGGCTTCTTAATGCGAAAACAAACTTTGATAATTTAGAACAAACAGCGTCAATGTGATGTTTCCAGTTTAGATGTTTGTCGAAATGTAAGCCTAAGAATATGGCATTATGAGTTTCTTCAACTGAAGTATTATTCGACAAAACAGTCAGAGGTATCGGATTTGATTTGTATGAGTGGAATTGTATAAACGAAGTTTTACTAATATTAATTTTAAGATTATTGTTATCTATCCACTTGTTAATGTCAACTAGGGCCTTATTTATGTCCGATTCGTACGTGTTTTTATTAGTTACCTTTATTACTAAGGTTGTGTCGTCTGCAAAAAGAATACACTTTTGCGACGTTGTCTGTGGAAGGTCGTTAATGTACAACAGGAATAATAAAGGTCCCAAATTACTTCCTTGTGGAACCCCTGTTCTATTTACACGATAATCTGATCTGTACTTCTCCCTTATGAGGTTGTTCCCTTTTGTAACCACTCTCGAGATTTCTGTGGATTGTTCTCGGTATTTTGTCCTAAATTACTTCAAATCTGTTTTTGCTAAATTTATAAAAAATAACCAATACAACAACCCCTTTCATTTGACATGTCACACAATACAGTTTGCGAAACATTTTTTAAAGTTTCCAGTTTACCCCCCAAAAGTAGCCCCCTTGTTCAGAATTCATCTTTGGGTCACCAATTTTCATATGTTTACCAAATTTCAACTCAATCGGTCCAGTAGTTTCGGAGCAAATCGGCTGTGAGAAACGGACAGACAGACGCAAGAGTGATCCTATAAGGGTTCCGTTTTTTTTCCTTTTGTGGTACGGAACCCTAAAAATACTAGCTCGAATTCGTATTCAGAAGCCCTTCGGACTCTCATACATCGATTTTGAACGAAATCCCGAATTCGATCCCGAAATTGAAAGTCCAACCTAGGATTCGTACTAAAAAAACCCTCGGACCTTCAGATATCGAATTTGAACGAAAAAAAAAATATGGCCGCCGTTTCTACATTTATTTCTATTTAAAGATCTGAGTGAGCAAGTGTTTATACTTAAATAACTAAATACCTACCTACTTATAAAATGCTTGAAAATGATACAAGTAATGATACATTGACCCTGATAATACCTGATGTTACATTTACATGCTTGTCGTGGCTTAGCAAGCGGCCCACGAACTCCAAGCGTAGAAGTTGTGACGGCTTGTTGCGTTTGGCTTGACAACGTTGGAGCCAACGTGTGAATACTTACGTCGCAAGCGCTTGCCGCAAGCTCCCTTTGATCTGTCTTCGAAAACCGACACTAGCCCGGATCGCGACAAGCTCTTGCAAGCTCACTCAAGCCAAGCCAAACAACCCCGTTCACATGCTTGTGTTTGTGGAAGCTTGTCGAGACTCGCCAAGCGTGTAAACGTACCATAATAATAATAAAATAATGTTTCACCAATAGCCCAGTCACTAGTCCATCATTTTCATCCAATAACCCGTTTTATTTAGATTCCATCAACCAGTAATAGTCCCTATACACCCCAGCGGGTGCTGTCTCTGTGCGCGTCCCATGACACGGGCAGGGACAGCATCCGCCCGGTGTACTCCTTGCATTCCATTAAATTGTCAAAAGGGCCTCTACGTGTTGGCTCAGTTGGTACTTTGTAGGTACCTAGCCCCACGCACGCCTCCCAAAGGTCCGGGACATCATGTCCCGTGAGCGGGAAAGAAATAAAAATTACACAAAGTGTCATTCATTACACATTAGTTCCATAGAACTGCCTTTACTACTACCGCAATCTAATAAAAAGAACAATTTATAGCTGGTTTTACACTAATTTATCGGTATATAAACATAAATTTAAATGAAACATTTGCTGTCTTCATATCTGTTTTTAAGGTTCCGTACCTCAAACGGAAAAAAACGGAACCCTTATAGGATGACTCGTGCGTCTGTCTGTCCGTCTGTCACAGCCGATTTGCTCCGAAACTACTGGATCGATTGAGTTGAAATTTGGTAAACATATGTAAATTGGTGATCCAAAGATGGACGTGTGAAGTAAATTAATGAATTCTGAACAAGGGGGGCACTTTTGGGGGGTAAACTGGAAAAATAAAGTTTCGCAAACTGCATTGTGTGACATATCAAATGAAAGGGGTTGTTGTAAGCATCTCAGATATATTTATTTTATAATTTTAGCAAAAACCGATTTGAAGTCATTTAGGAAAAAAGACGAAAATTGACCATTCCCACCCCCCCTTATCTCCGAAACTACTAGGCTTAAAATTCTGAAAAAAATGTGTATAATAGTTCCTTGCCTAAAGATTACAGGAAAACCTATAAGAAGTTTGAGAATTCAAAGTAACGGGAAAATTCTCAATATTTTACGGAACCCTCACCATGCGAGTTGAACTCGCACTTGTCCGGTTTTTTTTTTTATATAACTGATTAAGTAATTTACTTGAAATTAACGGAACCCTCACCATGCGAGTTGAACTCGCACTTGTCCGGTTTTTTTTTATATAACTGATTAAGTAATTTACTTGAAATTAACTGGTTATTTTTTTCTAATTATAGGCAGCTTATCAACACGCACATGCTTTATCAGTCTTGAAAATCTTGATATATCTATGTTACACAATATCTTGTATCAATGTTTGAGCAACTTACTGGTCAACTGCAGGTACAGCAAAAGTTCCACTCGGGGTCATCATGGCTCCTGGGGCTTTAGGTCCTTCAACCGGGACCATAAAACTTCGAGGAATTCCAGTGCTTCTCCTTATCTCTATTGGATCAGACTGAAATAAAAATCAACATTTGACTTTGTGATAAATAAAATTAAACTTACTAAACCTTGCTATAGATAAATCTAAGTCACACATATTATTGCTATGATTTAACAAGGCATTTAAATCATAAGAAAGCATCCCAGTACTTCTCATTGCCTAGTAGTTAATGTTATTACCTAACTGCAATTGAATTTCTACTTACTGAATTAGCTATAGGGCAATCTTTGATCCAATGTCCATACTTCTGACACTTGTAACAAATGTAGGTAGATGGTACAGCACCTCTCTGGTTCTGTCCTCTAATTTTTTGGTAACTGTAAAATAAAAATAAAATTATAACATATTTAAAGTGAAAAAAATAAGTCTCAAACAGCCTACAGCAAAGGTGAGGTGGAGATATTACGAGGTGCGGTCCAAAAGTTTCTAGCTGAGGTTTCTGTTGGTTGTAGTACTTGTGGTTTTGATTTGACCATCAAATTAGTGGAAGAGGAAGTTCTGAGTGATCGAAGACTGAAGACTAAAGAAATAGCGGCAAGGACAGAGCTTCGAAAACTCCAGTTCTTAGGATTCTTCTTGAACATCTTCACATGAATAAAGTTAGTGCGAGGTGGGTGCTCAAACTTCTTTCTAGCTTGCAGCAAAGTGAGCGAAAAGCGTGCTCTCAAGAAGTTTTAGATGCATATAGACGACGACACGGAGAGAGTTTTTTGGTTTTGTACTAAGATCCTCTCCAAAAGGGAATTGATGGAATGACGTTGTCCTGGTGAAAAGTCGCATAGGAAGGCCAAGGTATCATAATCCACCAAAAAGATAATGGCTACGGTATTCTGGGATTGTCACAGAATAGTACTGATTGACATAAAAGAAAGGAATACCATGGTAAATGGTAGCTACTACACCACCCTTATTGAGCAGTTACGAGAGGCGATCAAGCAGAAGCGTCGTGGAAAACTTAGCCGAGGTGTTCGGCTTCTCCACGACAATGCATCTGTTCGTCATTTGCCAAGGCTGCTGTTGCAAGATGTGGCATTGAGGAAATTCGGCACCCACCTTATAGTCCCGATCTGGCCCTGAGTGACTATTATTTGTTCTCTAAACTTAAGGCGGACATAAGGGGAAGAAGATTTTCTTCAGATGATGAAGTGACCTGTGCGGTTTACGCCCATTTTGAGGACAAAACTTCTGAGCATTTTTATAAGAGGATGGAAATGCTTATTAAGAGATCTGAAAAGTGCATTGAAATAGAAGGAGACAACATCGAAAAATAAAAATTATTTAAATAAATATACTTTTTTTCTTTGTTGGGCCGCACTGCGGGCTGAGAATCGGCTCTCCATAGAAATAGGCAATTTAAAATTTTAGGACACTTTTTTTCGGAAAATGGCTTCTTCTAGTCATTATCTTACCACAACATGATTTAGGGATAATTTGACCTGTTAAATAAAGACACAATTTTTTCTAAATAAAAGCGTATGTGAAAAATTGGATTTTCTCTAAAAGTAAAACGAAAACCGTAATATCCTCCCGTACGGTTATACTCATTATTTGTGATTTTATGTCGTACTCATTTTTTTAAGAATGGCTGCAATTATTTTTTTTAAATAGTTATTTTATTTTTTTGTTCATTTACCTTTAGCTCATTCTTTTGACTACTGAAAACTAATTATTTCTTGGTTTTTGACGTATTCAAAAACAAAAAAATTATTGAAAAAAAAAAACAAAAAAAATTTAAAGAAAAGGGCACACTTTAAAGAAATTGAGTATGTAAAAAAATCAGACATAATTAGTTTTATAAACAAGTGTCTGCGAGGATTTAACGGTGTTCTTGGTAATTTAGGAGAAAAATATGTTTTAAACATTTTTTTCGAAAAAAGATCATTACTCGTTAGTCTTTACCCGAACAGGCTCCAAATCATTATCTATAGTCAAAAAGATTAGTAAAAGGTAAATCAAACAAAAAAAAAAACTTAAAAAATCATAATTTAAAAAAAACGGCAACGATTCTTAAAATATTAGAATGTAAAGTATAAATCTCATTAGAAAATGTTAGATTTAAGTAAATAGGTTATTATAGTCTAAAACATGAGCGTATCTCGCCACCAAACGTCACAGTTTGGCGAGCTGATATAGAAAGCTATAAAATGTAATTAATTTTCTTTTTTAAATAAATAAAAAAAAAACTGAGTATGTCAAAAAATCAGAAATAATTTGTATTATAACCAGGGATCGGATACCGGATTTTCACCATACAAAAATACCGGTTTTATTTCGTTCTATTTCGTTCTTTGGTTTATAATATCATTTTTGATCAGGCTGTCTAATAATACGAAAATGTTACCTAAATACATGATAAGAGTCCTACATTAAGAGCCTAAAATAATTCAAAATATTAGACTACTTCGGGGACTTTTGATAAAACCGGTTCCGATCCCTGATTATAACCATCCCCGAGGATATTACGGTTTTCATTTTACTTTCAGAGAAAATCCGATTTTTCAAATTGTCTATTTCTATGGAGAGCCGATTATCAGCCCACAGTGAGCCGGAAACTTTTGAACAGCTCCTCAAAAATAATTAAATAATGCAAAACTATCCTCTTTCGAACTTTCTCATTGTGTTTAGTAACAATGAGAAAGTTCGAAAGAGGATGCAGACTACCTAGAAACCAACATAAAGCTTTTGGTACCTCTCACACATACATATTTACCAGTAAAGGATGAATGCTTAATGTTGGTTGTTGGACATAAGAGTGATCATGCTAGAGAGTCTGATATAATTTAACACCCAGATGATTTCTTTTGTGTTTTGGTATCAAGTCTTAGCTCTACTTTTGTTTAGCAGAGATCATTATACATAATAGGACACATTAAAACATTAAACATTATACATCAAAACTAAAATAAATATAATATTCAAACTAAGTATGCATGCATACCCTGTGACTGAAAGTGGACTATAGCATTAAATACTCTTATATGGAACAAAAGTCATGCAGGAACTACGGAGGTACCATAACACCATATAATTAATAGATAATCTCATAAGGAGCTGGAAACATAACACACCCAAGGAAAATTCACTTTAGCCTTACTTGCTAGGGTCGTAGTCAAAAGTAGACTGTGATATCATAGCATTTATCTTATCCTGTTCGCTACCTTCCATGCGAGATAGGTCGGCCACTCCCTTGTTAACCGACACATCCTTGTGCAGAGCTGCATTATTGTTGGAGCCTTCCCACTGTTTTTTAGGTTGCTGAGATAGTGGTACCCTAGCCACAAGGAGGGATGTGTTTTTAGGAATTAAAGTACCGTCATCAATGTACACTGCAAAATTAAATTATTTTTAATGTTTTTTTTATAATACAACACAACAACATCAACAACATTATAATTTTGATTTTGGCTAAGCATAATAAGCATATTGCCTGATATTGCTGTCTGCTGATTTATATTGATGTTAACTGACTATTCAAGAAAATATATATAGATTGGCTGAATTTGAAAACCAAGGTGAAGTCATGAGGATGTAGAGCAAACAAAAGAACTTTCCAAAGCTAGCACTTACAGTTCTCTTTGAAAAGACAGCACTAAGCCAAGGTAACCAAAACACAAATAATGTTAAAATTGTGTATGAACTCAGTATACTTGATATGGCAGAATTGCATCAAGGCAGTCCATTCAAAAAGCAACTGTAGAAGATTCCATATCCAAAGACAGTTTTATAAAAAGTCGGCCACATAAAATAATCTCAACCATACAACTAAAATCAAAGGACCGGAGACATAGCAAACAATAGCAAGAACACTTTAAAGAGCCAAATCATGCTAGTGAGCAGGTTTGCACCAACTAGACTACATTATGCGACTTGGAAATCACTCACCTTCCTTCGTTTGAGCATTAGTTATCTGCAGATCAAAGTCAGACGTCTTCCCAATCCTTTTCTGCTGAGAAATAGCAGCTTTCAAATCCCCTACTGATATATGAAGACCATCAAATGTGACCGTGTCATAATCCAGAGCACTTTTAAATTTATAGTGCACAGACATATCCAAAAGTGAACATGTGCCAATTTGTTACTATCATCTCTCAAATAATATGCATTGGCTGAAATCCTTATAAAACTGTTTGCTGATCATTAACTAACCTATTCAAGCACTGAGGAACAATCTTCGTGAACTGTCACGTATTCACTAACTTAATTATATATGTTTTAAGTAAAGCGTAACTTTGTCATGCATGGAGTTATATAAAGTTAACGTTTTCTGACAAAACACCATCACATTGAACAAACGCTACGCTATCAACGCTTGAAAATTGTAATCGGCATTACCTCCGCCAGACCACCATTTTAATTTTTGTTTTTTTTTTAATAATTTTTTGAGGTCCGCAATCCGCATTTGTGCGAAAAAGTTTACTCGCTATAGCGCACTATGCAATTTGTCACACCAACTTGCGCTTGTTAGAATGAAAGATATGGATTGCTGTCTCATTTTAACTATAGCAGGTTGTTGTGGCAAATTGCTAGGTGTGTAATGGTCTTTAGTAATCCAATTCTATCTTATCCAAAAGTGTATAAGTGCCTTTATCCATGGGAAGTCTGCAGAGGTCAAAAAGTGTTGTCTATGGCTACCGGCAATATATTGTATCTGGCAATTATATTACCGGATGTAATATATCAAATAAAGTTCATTTTAATTTTAATAAGCCCCATAATATATTTTATACACATGTTTTATAAATACAAGTTTGAAATACATTACATTATATAACTATTCCAAATATTTGAAATAAATTTCATTCTAAATTACTGTGCATTGTATATATATGTAATATAAAAATTTTGGCAAATTGCCATGAACTTCCGGTCTGAGATAAAGACACACGCGGATCTATCGAGAAAAGAACGCGAATAATTATAAAAATAACTAGAAAAGAAAGACTAATTTAGTAACTTTACACTGTCTCATTAATAAAAATGTCCAATATCGGTGCTCCGGACTCTTGGGAAAGTCAAGCCGATGTCATAGGTGAACAAGGTGCAAAAGATTCCAATGATGTGTCTACAAAATTTTCCACGTTGAATGTAAATGCCGTGGAGTTCGTGCCTTCTTTTTGTATGCCTTCTCAGGCAAACGAAACCTCCGAATCCCCCTCATCACCACAAAAATCTGAAAGCGGTTCTACGAATTCTGCTGATAGTCCCGTCCTGAACGGTAAGTCGGTTGTCTTGTCATATTAGCTATCTGCATTGAAGCATTAGAACTAATTATAACATTGTTTGCTGAGTGAAATGGTCTAATTTTCTAAAGATCGCACGTAATTAATTCATGACACAACATTTCCGAACTCTACTCCGAATGCAATGTGTATTTTTTTTATAAATCCAGTTTTAACGGGTTATGTCGAGACACGCGGCGCCTATTCTATACCTACTTTTGAGTTCGCAACTTTCACCTACGATATAATTCTTCGGTATTGAAATTAGCGTGAACTATCAGTTCTGCCACTAGTCCGAGCCAATAAACACTATGCTGACGTAGATAACGGGCATTCTTTGATAAGAGCTCTAAAATGCAAGATTCGCGCGACATACGTAAGTAAAAGCTTTCGTTTCGACGATTAAACTGGCATTAATACGTGTATTTATCAATATTAAATTGTAATTAAAGTGATTACTTGTAATACATATGACTAATCATATAAAGGTAACCTTTATTACCTGTGTCCGTGTCACTTTGCCTACCTAATGAGGTTATGATTCATAATTGGCAAATTTTACTATTGTTCAAGTAATATTGAACTATTAATCATGCAACCATTTTATTCTTGGTTACTTAGTCAAAATCACTGTCTAGGGCAATGATAACCTTGATATTTTGTGACGGATAGCTTTGCAAACATTAGTTCAACGTGATGTCAACTCCTGCCTGCCTGGTAAATTTTGCATTTCAACCGCTTACTAAATATCCAATTCCCTCTCTAAATGAAGGCACGAACCCAAATTTCGGTCATTTGATCATGATTGTTTACTCAACTGGAATATTTTTACATATTCGGTTTATCATGTCTGGTTTTCTATTTGCTGTGTTTATTAGTTTATAACATGCATGTATGTTTGTGATTGTATGATTCTAAATGAGTCTATTTGTCCTCTTAGATTTAGAATGAGTCTGATCAAAGCATGTTTTGAGAAGTGTGTAAAGTTATCCAATATAGCAAATAATTAGCTGTAGACATAACATATGGATACTCTTAGATTAAATAAAACTGTATGCTTTGAGTTTTAAAGTTCTAATAATTTATGAAAGAATATTGATAAATGTTTAAAGAATGATCATATTGTATCACAATAAAATGAATCTCAACATCTTAGAAAACTGATGAATGTGTAATTATAAAGATATATAAAGTGGAAGTATCTTGTCTTTAAATTCAATTTAAGATGAACTCTTCATCATAGAACTTAATTTATATTTTACTACCTGCATGACCCAAATGGGTCGCGCAGAACCAGTCTTTGTGGCACTCTTTGGGGGAGGCCTGTGTCCAGCAGTGGACGTCTTTTGGCTGACATGATAATGATGATGACGGTGAAAACTAAGCAGCGGGATAATAAATAGCCTATATCCTTTCCATAGAGCGTCCCTATGTATGTATACTTATAATGGTGAAATAATTTTTGAAATCAGATTCATACTTCCTGTGATATCCTACACAATATACTTCAAAGCTACAAACTACCTCAATATTGGTATGGTTGAGATTATTTAATGTGGCCAACTTTTAATAAAACTGTCACTAGCCGTGTCTACACTGCCTCAGCCGAGCACGGCTCGCTCAGTGTAGACGTGCCTCGGCGAGGCACGCCTTGCCCGAGGCATGCGTCTGGTGTAGACACAGCTATTGGCTGGCATTGGCATCGTCTAGAGTTTCTTTTTGAATGGTTTGATGCAATTCAGCCTACTCAAATAATCTCAAGTATATACTCATACACAAGACTAGACTCATGCTTAATCATTAAGACTGTGACTCAAGACTTGTTCATTTTTATTCACAATCATAGTACCTGCCTGGTGCTTTTGTGTTTGTCTGTGAAGTAGTTAATATTTAAAAGTGGCTATCTTATTTGTCTTGGAGAAAATCATTAAAATTGTATTATGAAAACTAGATTACTATAATTATATGCAGTGTATTTCAACATGTGGATCGTGACTCATGACTCGTGACCCCCCTGAGAGGTTGCAAAGCCTCTTGAAGTGGGTGATTGCTGAGATCTTGAAGTAAGGTTTCTATTTTTGTAAAATTTCAAATATGGGTAAGCTAAGAACAGCGGAGGGTGGAAAGTATTGAATAACACTGCTAGAATTCATAGTTCACTATCTCCAAAGTGGTGAAATGGAGGCCTTGATTAGACTAGAGGTAATGAACATTAGATTTTACCTTGGTAGAATAAAAGTTCAGGTGAGGTCATAAATAAGTGAAAGAGGAACTCTGGTTGTGTATAGGTACGTAGCTAGGATTCCTCAGGCATCTGCAACCATGGATGTGCTAAAATGTGTTTCCATACAAGCTTATGGTTTGTCACATGTTATCTATTTGAAATATAAGAATGGCATAAATGATCAGGCCTCGCGCTCAAGGTTGTTGTGGGCGCAGGTTGCGGAGACGGCGGCGGCGACAGCGGCGACGGCGCGTCGGCGTCGCCGCGCGTGGAGGAGCCGCCGCCCGAGCCGCCGGCCGCCGCGCCCGTGCCGCCCGACGCGTCGCCCACCGCCGACAGCTGGGAGGCCGAGGCCGACGACGCGCTGCTCACGCCCGACGACAACAACGAACCCGACGAGGAGGAGACTGACACACAGGTTCAAACCACTCTAATTGCCATCCTTTCTTTTTCATTTTTACAATCGCGGAATGAACGTTCACTTTTGGACTTAACACCCTTAAAATAAAGTCGACTAGAGACAAACCGTTTCATTCCTCGACTATACATATTATTAATTACATTTGGCTTCACATTTTCTTTCTTACACAATAATTTCGCAATATTTTCATTCTCCATACTTTTTTTTTGCAACTGTTAACTTGTCACTGTCTAGCCTGTATTGAGGGAAGGAAGGAAGGCAAATAAAGGAGTAGATAAAGCACGTCATTCATTTTTCCATGCCACTTCTAGCATTATAGTTTTAAATGTGTTATTGCAGTGATAGGTTGCTAGCCCATTGCCCATTTTCCCACAGTTGACTTTCACACCCACCCCATGGTTAGTAAGGGGGTGGTACTATTCAAACCTGACAACCACTCCTTTTTTGAAGTCGGTTAAATAGACCTTTTGATAAGTCCTGAACAATGTCTCCAGATTAAAATAAAATGTTTGCAGTTTAGGCATGCGGCTGTCAAGCGGCGGTCGTGGGTTAGAATCCCGGCTCTTACCAATGAGTTTTTCGGAACTTATGTACGAAACATTTACCGTTAGCTTTTCGGTGAAGGAAAACATCGTGAGGAAACCGGTCTAATCCTTTCACGCAATATAGGCACGTTGGATGTCGATTTGCGGAAAATGTCCAGTAAAACTAACTAACTAACTCTCTCGGCTACACTGTGCATTGCACCATTCCATCCACGTCACTTTATTCGACAGAATGACCATAGGACTAACGTAGTATGACGAGTTGGTTAGATTCATTCATTTTATTTCAGTTTTCTTCTTGCATGGGAATTCAATTATTATAAGGACCAACATAAAAATGCGTGTATAAATATGGTACTGAGTTGAGCTTTTAATATCGAACATTTTGGGTTGTAAAGGCTGGCGTCCACTAGGCTCGCCGAGGCGAGTTGATTCGAATCGAAAATAATTCGCCTGCACACATTAACAATGAAAGTGCGTCGCTTGACGCAGAGCCGCTGCGCGCCGAACCAATGGACGCACTTTCATAGTTAATGTATGAAGGCGAATTATTTCGATTCGATTCGACTCGCCTCGGCGAGCCTAGTGGACGCCAGCCTTATTTTTATACATTGGTAATGCTATAAATCTGGCTTGTAGTCATAAAATTCACAGCAACTTACAATAGTACTGATAAGAGTAGTTTTGAGAGGTTTAGGCTACTTTTGTTTATGCCTTGCTATGGATGTTATTTATAGCTTATCAACGTTTAATAGTAAGTATACCTACTTCATAGTAATCATGTTATTACAAAGTAAAATAGGTAAACTATTATGAATTTAGAATAATGATTATATCTCAAGCATATACCATATCAGACAGACGCTCAAATTCGACCGAGCCGGCCGCGGGCATGTCCACACCGGACGCACGCTGCGTCGAGCTGCGCGGGTGAGCACGTGGACTGGCTCGGGCGAGCGTGCGTCTGGTGTGGACCCACACTGGACGCACGCTGCGTCGAGCCGCGCGGGTGAGCACGTGGACTGGCTCGGGCGAGCGTGCGTCGGGTGTGGACCCACACTGGACGCACGCTGCGTCGAGCCGCGCGGGTGAGCACGTGGACTGGCTCGGGCGAGCGTGCGTCTGGTGTGGACCCACACTGGACGCACGCTGCGTCGAGCCGCGCGGGTGAGCACGTGGACTGGCTCGGGCGAGCGTGCGTCTGGTGTGGACCCACACTGGACGCACGCTGCGTCGAGCCGCGCGGGTGAGCACGTGGACTGGCTCGGGCGAGCGTGCGTCTGGTGTGGACCCACACTGGACGCACGCTGCGTCGAGCCGCGCGGGTGAGCACGTGGACTGGCTCGGGCGAGCGTGCGTCTGGTGTGGACCCACACATTTGACTTCTTCTGAACTGGCAGTTAACAAATGTAATTCCTATTGTACATATTATAAATTACTAGCTCTAAACAATTGTATGCAATTTGGAATTATATTTCCCAATCATAAGTAGTGTGTAGGTAGATTTATAAACATGACTATCCTAATCATAATTTTATCGTCTGACCTCAGGAGGACGGCGAATTGACAAAGAAAATTCCCAAGAAGAAACCTCCCAGAGTGGAAGACACCCGGAGCAAGAAGGAACACGTCAACGTTGTGTTCATCGGCCATGTCGGTAAGACATAAGCTTAAATCTTATAAGAAAACCAATAATAAGACCTTTAATATAACGCGAAATAAAAGCTGTGACGTGACTCATCCGTCAGTTTTTAACGCGTGCTGTCCACGCCGGAGCTCACAAAATGCGTAAATCCAGCTGCGTCAAAATCACAAAAAGTCATTACATGGCGTTCGATTACGACGTATATGTTGCTGTCATCTAGCTCACGTGCCGGTACACACTACAAATGCGTATTTTTAGCACAAGTTTGGAAGATACGTATCAAAAACGGGACGCATGAATCACGTCACAGCGTTTACTTACGGTGCCGTCTGCGTATTTTGAAACAGAAACAGAAGACGTATTTATTGCCACAAAAAATAAATAAGAAAATAACAAAACTTACAAGGAGAAGCGGAGTTGTCAGTCCTTTAATAATGAATGAAGCTATGATTGACGAGCGACCACAGACGACAACGCAATCGGCTGACATTGATTTGTTTGCACTTACACAACAAAGTGTTTTTGCGTTATTATCCCACTCGCCGCCACAGAAAAAAAATGCGAGTTGGCACGGCACCCCCACGCCACGCAAGTCTTAAGCTAATTGTTTTTGGACTTCCTATGAAGTTGGTGGCAGGTGGGTGGCCAACGGTGACAAACTTGAGTTCAAGTCAGTGGCGGCGAATGGGTGGGGAACGTTTCTAGATGCTGGTTTAATTTGTGTTTAAAATAACTAATTAATGTTTTTAGACGCTGGTAAATCGACGATCGGTGGACAAATTATGTCCTTAACGGGCATGGTAGATAAAAGAACTCTGGACAAATACGAAAGAGAAGCGCGAGAAAAGTCCCGAGAATCTTGGTATCTATCTTGGGCGCTCGACACTAACCAAGAAGGTATGTATCATTTTGTAATTGATTTTAAATTGGTTTTAGATTTTTTCTATGGCTCTGGCGGTTAACTCGGAACAAAAGAGTATTGTGTGCAGATCATAATGAAGAAAGAAACCAAGTGGGTCAAACACCTTTTTCTTGTTGTTATGCTGTCCCGGTAAGCCAAGAGACAACAGTGACAGAGTTTCTTAGAAAAAATACTATAAATTGGGCTCCTATCATGGTAAGAAGTTGCCATTGCCACACCATGGAATGGGTTTACCAATATAACAAAAAATCGTGTTTAGTGGATTAATACATAGTTTTAAAGAGTGACCCACGAGACGTAACCATGGCAATGTACATGAGCAATGGGACTGCATCTTGTAGGGGGTGCAGCAGAAAACCGACACAATTCTCTTTACAAATAAACGAAAACTGA
Source organism: Epinotia nisella (assembly GCA_932294315.1). Taxonomy (NCBI): domain Eukaryota; kingdom Metazoa; phylum Arthropoda; class Insecta; order Lepidoptera; family Tortricidae; genus Epinotia; species Epinotia nisella. The sequence continues at coordinate 10,762,590 of OW028682.1, read as the reverse complement.
GTGCCTATGAAATGCCAACTCTATTCAGCACAAAACTAACACTCTCGAAGGAGGTGAAATATCTAGGTGACACTGGATGATAAACATTGCAGCAAACACCTAGACAGCAGACTAAAGAAAGCAACAGTTACCAAAATCCAGAAAACGCACAGACTGCATGTGTCGCGGCTGCAGGTTGTATGAGAACAACCCCAACAGCAGCACTGGAAATCATGCTAGGACTCCTTCCTTTTGTATATCAAAGGAAGCGACTGGCGACGGCAATACGCCGACAAAGCCTCAACCTATGGACGAAACCAAATACACCCCCACACGAAGATCCATAGCAGACTGATCACAAGCCTCCCTATGATGGAGGCTTCAATCGACGAAATACTAAGAACTGCAGTTTTCAGGAAAGACTATGGCATATCATTAACGGAAGACTCAACAAATACGGGATCGGGGTGTTGTTTGTTCTCAGAGGATTTAAAATACACATATCCAAACTACTGGGTGAACAAAACACGGTATTCCAGAAAGAAGTATACAGAAAAAAGCACCTAGGGTCTCTAGACACACTACGGGACGTAATCAGCAATACCAAGGCACTCACTAACTTTATAGAGGAGCTGGGGTGGTTAGAGTAGTGCCCACCCGCCGTTTCACGTAAAATAGGCACATTGGATTTGCCTGAAACACAGGGTATCCTAGCCCAGGCACGTGTTATTTGCCTCTAATAATAAGCTCCTAGTCTTTAGTAACTATGTACATTATGTTTTATCAATAAATTATTATTATTATTGGATGTCGATTTGCGGAAAATGCCCAGTATTTCTAACTAATATAAAAAATAACAGCTCGAGGTATGTAAGAAGCATATCTCATACAGTGCCTACTGTTAGACTGCATTTCCACCGAAGCCAAGCTGAGTTTCAATAAAAGTATCATGTAGATTACCTTGGCCGATGTGTGTGTGACTTAAGATTGAAACGGCCATGTATTGGGGCAGTATCAAGCACTGGGACAAACCTTATTAGATTGAGTTTACATTTCTCATTTGTTTTTTCAGAACGCGACAAGGGTAAAACTGTTGAAGTGGGGAGAGCATACTTCGAGACTGAGAAGAAGCATTTCACAATTCTTGACGCCCCGGGGCACAAGAGTTTTGTACCGAACATGATCGGTGGAGCGGCGCAGGCCGATCTAGCCGTGCTGGTGCGTATTCTGAATTATTACAACTTTCATGTACAGGCAACCAATTTTATTTCTGGACCACTTCGTACCTTGTCAGTGACAATGATATGCGATCTCTAGGGGCTTTCATATTGACTTTCACTGTGACAAGGTACAAAATGACCCAGAAATCAAATTGGTTGATGTTATATAGATACATTTTTCGCCTTATTCTTGGGGTTCCGTACCCAACGGGTAAAACCGGGACCCTATTACTAAGACTTCGCTGTTCGTCCGTCCGTCCGTCCATCCGTCTGTCTGTCTGTCTGTCACCAGGCTGTATCTCAAGAACCGTGATAGCTATAGAGTTGAAATTTTCGCAGATTATGTGTTTCTGTTGCCGCTATAACAACAAATACTAAAATCCGGCCAAGTGCGAGTCGGGACTGGGGCTCCCATACAACAGACATGATTTTTTTGCCATTTTTATAGATAATGGTACGGAACCCTTCGTGCGCGAGTCCGAATCGCACTTGGCCGGTTTTTATTTAACTTTTATTTATTCAAATTATAAACTTATGCTACTACATTCACTGTTTTAAACTTACTGAAGCCTCATAAGGCGTATCTGCATGAATTAGATGTCACACATAGCAATAAGTAGCAAAAGTGTAAACATATCTTCGACATTGACTGTACGTACCACACAAGTGTTAGCAATATCCTATGTTGCGTTACTTAATCAAGCTAAAACAGATGAATGAATTTGGTCACACTGATTATTTATAACTTGACAACAATTATCATCCAACTGTCGGGTAATTTATTTATAGTATGGCAAATTCGCAATTAAAAACACTACTTTTTTGGTATAGCAGTTCACATATCATATAATGAGCTTTTGATGGTAGGTTTTGTAACTACCTAGTTGCCCCGCTAGCATAACTTGACTCTCTACTCTACTCGCGCGCGTGATAGAATATCTGTCACTTTTTGACAGCATTAATCAGAAAGTGACGGACAGTCTATCTCGCGCGCGAGTAGAGTTGAGAGTCAAGTTATGCTAGCGGGGCTGATAAGCACCACGCGACAAGTCAGTTACTTCATGCAGGTACTGCAGTGCAGTCATTGTGTAATTGAATGCCTTTCATTACACAAATAACTTTTTTCACAGGAACAGTAAGAAATGTTCTTTGGGCAACATACATTGATTCCAATTAGTGTGTAGTGCGTTATGTCCAGTCCAAGCCTTAATGACGCAAGTTGTTACTAGTAGTCCATACTTGAAAGTTCACTTACACTACCGTCAAAAAGTTTACGACCAAACACAAAATATTCAAATAATCAACATTTTATGAAGTTCCAATGAAAATATTACTTTGCAGTACCTACCTACAATCGAGAAAATAAGGCGTATAACAATTTATTCCACAAAAATTTTATTTAAAAGTAACATAATAATAAAAAAAAATCAATCGCTTTTCTCATCGATAAATCCTCCTCCACGCTTTTAACTTCGGGGCAGATTCTTGGCATTCTTTCTATAAGTTTGTGTAGCGTTTCTTGGCTAATGGATTTCCACTCATATTGCAGTATCTCCCTTAGAGTTGTTGCAGATGTCGGACATTGTTTTCGAACCCTACGGTCGAGTTCATCCCATACATTTTCCTTACAAATGTATTGAAAAGAGTATTTGCTAAAAGTTGAAACACAAAAATAATAAGTTTCCGTTGTTTTCTATTGATTGCAAATTGAATTTGATGTTTTTTTAGAAGAATTTATAACAATGCATCTAAACATTGTTATCTAACTTGCTTCATAAACTGCATTGCATAGTTTTCAATTTGAAACATGTTGATTGCAGGTAATCTCAGCGCGTAAAGGTGAATTCGAGACTGGCTTCGACAGAGGAGGACAAACTCGCGAGCACGCCATGCTGGCGAAGACTGCCGGAGTGAAGCATTTAGTGGCCCTTGTTAATAAAATGGATGACCCCACTGTCAACTGGGATGAAAAAAGGTATACATTCGTTACAAATAGCTCTAACAACCACTATTTATTGCATATCATCATCAAAAAAAAAAACTGATGGTCAAAGCCACATCAAAATCAGTTCAGTATTGGCTGTGGACTTATTCCACTGTAAAACTGAAAAAAACCAGTTACGAGTAGTTTACTTAAGAATAGAACAATTTATTTACCATAACTTAGTGACTTCCACACTAGGCACAGCCGTATCGTGGTAGTCAGACCGAACACAAGAGTTACAAATATCATGCGGCTATTAAAAGCTAGAGGGCGCTAGGATAATGATTGCACCCGGGTGCTGCATGGGCTAGACGCCTCTGTAGATATCCTGACTCCCAAGCGGACGGCCTTGGGTTCAAATCCTACTTGTATGATGGATGAGTAATATAAATATTTGTTTTTTGATTTTTTCTATGTATTTAAGTATTTGTATCTATTGAATATATCGTCGTCTAGTGCCCATGTTACGAGCATTTCGAGCTTCCTATTGCCTAGTTCGATTTGTGTAAGATTGTCCCCTAATATTTATTTATTTATTGTACAGTAAGGGAAATGTATTCACGTACCTTTTTATGCCTTATTGTCATAGTAAGAAGAGCGAAAAAGGTACGTGAATACATTTCCCTTAGTGTACGTCAATAAATATGTATGTAGATATATTTACATGGACTTCTCATTTTACTCTTGTCATTGATTGGTTTTGTTGTATTAAAACACATTAGAGCACTTTACGGTGTTTTTGGTGTCCGGGATTTTAAATGATTACTTTTCCCAACTGTTCTTTATCCTCAACACTTTCTCTTATTACAGATACAATGAATGTCGAGACAAAATCATGCCTTACCTCAAAAAACTTGGCTTCAACCCGGCCAAGGACTTATCATTCTTACCAGTTTCCGGCCAGACTGGACAGGGCTTATTGGAAAGAGTAAGTGCTTAGAGAATTTACATAATTCTGACTACTACAAGTGCACTACATTAAGATAGCGAAATTCTTAGGTTTCGTAAGCTTTTTAAAGATTTTAAGACAAGTTCTTAATTTAGCATAGAAGCCTTTCCATCCCTCATTGTGGCATTACCTACATATATCCTAAATATCATAGGTCCATGGCCTCTATGCTCTACTAATAAAACTTAAAGTTCAACTCCCTACTAATGTTAAAACTCTCTTGCCCAGTTTTGAGCCCAGTCACCAAGGCTTTGGCTTATTTTATTGATAAAAATAACATTAACCCTTTGACAGCGAGGGTGCAAAACAAAACGGTGCCCAAGTGAGGCCAGAACAAAAACAATAGCCAGACAAAATATGAATAAAATGAAACTTCTGATAAATATTGTCATGTCAAAATTAATGTACGTATCATGAACTATTTAAAAAATGGGTCAAGTTACTTGTAAAGCTTTTTATTACATAAAATTAACGAAAAAGCGCAATGCGCACGCGCGGCTGTGGCCGTCCGTCGCTTCAGTGGCACGAGTTTTCGTCCGCGTCCACAGCCGTCTTTAGCTCTCAAAAGGTTAAGTTGTAACCATTTATTTATGAATATAAGTACTCTTTTACCCACTTGCATTATATTATAATAATTTTGCCCAGGGGACTAATCATAATTATAGTATGATTATGATTAGTCCCCTGGGAAAAATTATTAGGTGCACTCCACAGATCCATAAAGCCAAATCTCCCCCCACTTGACATGCAAAGTGCCTAAGCAGCAAAAAGCCACGGAAAACTGAAAAAAAATATTGTCGAAATAAAATTCATAATGAACTAAAATGCGTTTAAAATTAAATATCAATTCCTTATTCTTCCATAATTTTAATTACATAAAATCGATTTTAACAATGTATTTTAATGTTTGAATTTTTTCATGTATGTCAATTGAAACTGGCAGCACGAGTCATGTGTTATTGACATACTCGCTGTTTTAAGATGCTTGAAAATATTATTTGATTTCCACGCATTTTTGGAGAAAAGCACTATCTGCCTCGGCGGGAATGGCAATTCGTGGATTCGTATCTATTGTCGGAATCAGCTTCGCTACAACGGACAAAATCAGCTCATCCACGAATCGCTATCTCCCGGCCTCTGCAATAATGTAGTAAAAGTAGGCGAGTCGTGCCTGGGCAGTCATCATAAACGTGTACATTTGGGTCAGGTATCCGAGGACATCTGCGCGTGGTACCGCGGGCCGTCGTTCATCCAGCTGATCGACGAGCTGCCGTCGCTGAACCGCAAGATGGACGGCCCCTTCATCATGCCCGTCGTGGACAAGTACAAGGACATGGGCACCGTGCTCATGGGCAAGGTGGAGGCGGGCACCACGAGGAAAGGCAGCGTCCTCTTCCTCATGCCCAACAGGGTAAGTCATGGAATTCTCAAAAAACATGAAACATCTGTTTTATTCATTTATCGCTAAGAATACTGTAAAGTTTCGAATGAAATAGTCTTACTTATTTTGTTTCCCCATACAAACTTTGGACCCCCATTTCACCCGCTTAGGGGGTGAATTTTGAAAAATCCTTTCTTAGTGCACCCCTAGACCTTATAAGGAACCTACGTGCCAAATTTGGAATCTCTAGAACCAGGTTTGGGCTGTGCGGTGATATGTCAGTCAGTCAGTTTCTTCTTTTTACAAGCTTTTTATATATTTAGATTGTTGAATTTAAAACTTGGGTGTACGATCTAGAACAATTGTTGAGCCATTTAGGTGTCAACTAATTTTGGTTCTCTATGAAGTGTCCAGTATAAAGTGAGCTCTAAATGGCTCAACAATAGGCTTGTGTATTCTAAGATTTTTTTACGATGCCATTCGAACCAATTTTTGGAGAGGAACAAATGTTTGTATGGGAGCAACTACAAAGAACACTAATACCCAAAAAATTGAGTTAAAGACGGACCTCGCGGGCGGCAGCCGAAACGTTTCATACTAATTGGCATTGAAATATGACGTCACATTTTACTATTTGAACTAATCGTATGGAAAATCAAGTAAATTGCAGTTTCGTTCGCGAAATACTGCGTTTAGATCCATAGTTGTCATACAATTTTGTTTCTATAAACACGTAAGGATTCTACTAGTAGCTTTAAATTTACTCTTGGACTATAAAAAAAATGCATATTATCTTTTTATAATTAGAATTATATTTTGTAATTTATACTTTATTACAATAATTTGAAGGTTTACTATCCATATGGCAACAATACGTTATCAATTTTAACATGAGGAAACTATTAAAGTCCGTGACTGTACTAAGGTTGAAACCTTAGTACAGTCACGGACTATAGTACAGTACGGTTTAGTACAGTTACGGCAGCGACTCTCTGCGAAACCATTGCGGTAGTGAAACCTCTGTTCACATGCGAACGCGTAGGTGTACTAAGGGCGTTAACAAGCTAACTTAACAGTTTCACTGCCAGAAACCCGATTAGTGGGCGCATTCCGCTACTGAGCCGGGACCCCGCGGCGTCGGCTACGAGCGTAGCGCCACGGAATTTTTGGCAGTGAATGTGTTAAGACGTGGGGTCCGGTTGACGCACGCCGCGTACATATATTTTTGTCTGAATGATGTCATCACGGAACTCGCCCAGTTGTCGTGTTAGGGTCACTGTCCACGAAGCGTCATCTGACGAGCCACAAGAACGTATGTGACGGACAGAACTGAACCGCGCTGCAATGAACGATTTTGACGGACCGAACGAAACCGCGCTGCAAACGACGCATCGTAGTGACGCTTAAAAACCAAATTGTAATATCATATAAATATAACGTAGCACTGATGAAAAAGTAACCCTTGACTGTTGTTATGAATATTTATAACAAAATTTAAATCAACCTTAAGGTTTCAGCGCCAAGGTTCACTTTGTAATGATAAGTACAGGCAAACAAATTTGATTTCTGGGCCACTTCGTACCTTGTCACAGTGACAATGACAATGGTGTGAGATTTCTAGGGGGCTTTCATATTGATTTTCACTGTGACAAGGTACAAAGTGGCTCAGAAATCAATTTGGTTGACCGTACATTCTTTGCAATACTTCGTATTTAAAAATGCCGATAAATACGTATATTCTCAACATACATTGTTTCTATTCAGGTGCAAGTGAATGTTGATCAGCTGTGGTCTGACGACATTGAGGTTACATCCATTGGGCCTGGCGAGAACGTAAAAGTCAAGCTAAAAGGCATTGAAGAGGAAGATGTGTCGCCTGGTTTCGTGCTCTGCGATATCACTGAACCTATTACAACCGGAAGGGTAAGTACTCATGAACATTTGAGCGCCAAATACGGCAAATCACGTTGCCATAATGCCTTGCCCAGAAGGCCAATTCTCGGGCCGATCGAGATGATGTCTAATAGAGATATCTCGAAAAAAATGGTGGATGTCGATCGAAAACCGATTTCCGTATGCTCAAAATCTCACGGTCGAGATATGTCGACTCCCATCGCAGCAGCGTTCGATATGCAACAAGTGGTGGGATGCGATCGAGATGATCTGTCAGTGGCGTAATGGCGGAAAATATTAAATAAATAAATATTTGGGGACCATCTTCACAAATCGACCTAGTCCCAAACTAAGCAAAGCTTGTAGTATGGGTATGACGACGATATATATACGTATATAGATAAATAAATACTTATATACATAGAAAACATCCATGACTGGGAACAAATATTTGTGCTCATCATATAAATTAATGCAGGCCTATCCCACTGTCATTTTGGGCGAAATGACGGTTATCTATGGTAACCTCCTGCACGGCTATCACAAGACGGCGCGCGAGCTCTCGTTTTTCCTCGCACTATCCATCTCTCTCTTATTAGAAAACTTAGAATAAGAGGTATACCTCTTATTCTCCCTATAGGTAGAGAAAAAATAAAATACAATTAATACAGACGAAACAGTTTCTATTAATATAAATTCATTAGATTATTATTATTAAGGAATTCGTTAACACGGAATCGAAAAAGTCTATTCTTAAATTTACTATATGGGATTTCCTTTATATAATTTGGTAATGTCTAGTTTAAGTTAGTTAATTTTTAATTTTTATTTATTTTTTCGTCTGCTAGGGTTTCTAGTATTTCTCGGGAATACTCTTTGGCTGTCGTGAATAGGTCTATATTGAATTTTACAAACTTGCACACTTCAAGTATGTAAAGGCTAGGTAGTGGAAGGATCTTCAATTTAGGAAAAAGTGGCTTACAAGATGTTAATGAGTATACTCCACATATTGCACGAATGCACTTTTTCTGGCAAATAAAAACCTTTTGAATATCAATTCAATTTCCCCACACGATTAAACCATATCTAAGCACAGACTCGACGTAACCGTGATAGGCCGCCAACAATGTGCTTTGATCTGTTGTTGCACGCAGTCTACTCAGAACAAAAACGAATCTATTTATTTTATTACATACACATATTCGACATGTCCTTTCCATTTTAATCTGTATTCATGTAATTTTTTACTCAGCCCTGGAATTCCAAGCTATCGTATTTTTTTATTGTCATATAATATTATTATTTCGCAAATGGATGATTATTTCGATAACAAACATAGAAACCAAAACAATTTTGGATGTTCAGTTATGTGGCCCGTCGAGAAACCTATCCCACTGATTGTCTATTGCCAAAAAATGACAGCTAACGTCATCGCTTAAGCAGTGGACCTTCTGTACCTGTAGGTACTATATTAAAAATATAATCGTTAGAATTCGTGCTATTAATTATTCTGTGGTTAATTTTACATTTTAAAATGTGTTTTTTTGCAGGTGTTTGATGCTCAAGTTGTTATCTTGGAGCACAAGTCAATCATTTGTGCTGGATACTCTGCTGTCATGCACATACATTGCGCGGCTGAAGAAGTTACTGTAAAGGTAAACTTAATTAAATGCCGACTAAATATCATTACTTGTAAGCCATAATAGCTTTGGATTTTACCTAATATTGGTGTATTGGTTGGTGTACAGGCACTAATCTGTCTCGTGGACAAGAAGACGGGAGACAAATCGAAGACGCGGCCGCGCTTCGTGAAGCAGGACCAAGTGGCCATCATGAGGATAGAGTGCGCGGGCATCATCTGTTTAGAACCATTCAAAAAGTTTGCTCAAATGGGCAGGTTCACGTTAAGAGACGAGAGTAAGTATATTTTGCTCACATCATGGATTTTTCGCACATTTTGCACTCTTAATTATTATCACTTTACTATAATCCATTTATTTGTTTTCCAATACTTCCAATGATTATATTTTAATATATTACTATTCCTTGTCTAATTATCAATTTCTTTTCGTTTCAGATAAAACTATTGCTATCGGTAAAGTCCTAAAAGTGGTTGAGTAAACTGGCACTATGATTTGTAATTTAGCTAGGATAGGCCTTTCCAAAACCTATATTATCAGAGAAAACATGTAAAATGTAATCCTGAATTTTGGGATCTGTATCATGTGAGAGCTCGAGTGTTATATTGCTTCAATATGATGTAATGTTCACTTCTAACTTTTATTTTCTTAATATTGATAGAACAGCTAGTCCACAAAAGAAAGAAAATGTTTTAAAGCCACTGCCATCAAGTGAAAATTCGTAACTCCACATGACAGCACCATGTTATATATTCAAAGTGCTAACTTATTTTTCACATGGCTCTAAGGTATTTGACGCTTTATAAATCGTTCGATGCCTCCAAAGTAAGCCTAGCCATTTGAATTTTAATACTTTTAAAATGTAATGTCCTCATTTTGTGACACCGCGTAGTATTATGTATTCGCGGATAGAAGTCAAAGGTAGCATAACGTAGAAATCGTTTTGCCCCTGTATCGTCATGTGAACGTAAACGTATACCTTTTAATGCGATGGTAACAATAAGTTATGGAATTTATCTTGAGACAATGATTATTTATTTTATTTAGGCAAGCCGCGAATTAATACTCTTAAATATACGAGTTTTAAATATAGACTAACTACAAATGCAATGTGCATATTAACGAAACTTTATTCTGCTTAGTTCATCGGAACAGATAAGGTTAATAGTGACACCGCTCTTTCTGATTGCCTTAATTATCGTAAAAGGAGTTAAACTTCTATAGTATGTGAGCGAATGTCGAACAATGAAATGCTTATTTAGGTACCACGCATTCTCGTCGGCTAATGCTTTCCCCAAATGAACGTCTGCGACACTATGAACCCGGTGAAACCATTCATAAGATATGATGTAAGGCGGCTCTGTGGAAAGGATCATCGACTTAGTTCTAGTTAAAGGTAGCCGGCTATAACCATTGTACTCTACCGTCTATGATTTTTATAATATCATTTGAACATTGTTACTTTTTTCCTTTCTAAGAATTCATGTCTGATGATCACCATAACTTTTTGTTTATTAGTTACACTCACATGTTCATTTTATACACATAATATTTATACTATTGTAGTGTAACGTATCACTTTGGAAGTAAATATTTTAATTGGTTTGCTGTAGGACACGCACATAAAGTTATTCTGTTTTGCTTGTACTGAGGTGTCAGTTTTACTTTTTCAAGTCCAGACATTTTACTCGGCTTTGCCTGGATTTAATTAATAAATTAGAATATCCGCAATACTTTATCACATATGATAATAGATAATAATTTATTGCTTTAAGTGACCAATATCTGGGCGGAGCCCCACAGTCTGTCCTCTCCGCGGCGCCGCAAGGCCCGCCCCTCGCTGCTCCTGCGTCTTATCTAGTAGGAACAATGAGTACTTTGGACTGTAAAGTTGTGCAAGTTACATAAAGGTGGTTCGTTTTATTTTCAAGAAAAGGATTGAAAAGCCTACATGAAAAGGATTTGCGCCCGAGTTGTTAAATTAATGTATATTATGGATTTATAAAGTTTTCAGCTTTTTTAATATAATCAGGTTAACGATTAATATCTAGGGGCGTTTGTATATTATTATCAATATTTTGTGTATATCAGTGGACACACGCGAGGCGCGCGCAGCCCCTGGGGGCGGGCGGCGCCGGCGCAGCCCGGGGGCCGCGCCCGCCTCGCGCGCCGAGACACCGAGCGACACTGGCAGGCTGCGACTATATTATTTTGTTTAAATAAAATTTTATTAAGAAGCATTGACTTTTATTTTATTCGTCATAAAGAGATTGTAAAATCCAATCAGAATCAGAATATTTATTTAGTTAAACATAGGTTACAGTGAAAGATGTTACATGAACAGATATATAGAGCACTATGTTTCACCCGCAATGCACGCCAGCTCGCGATATATAAAGGGTTACTTCATCCACAATTCGAGGAAATCGCCTGGATCCCATCAGATCTCAGTTCTTAAAAGAATAGGATTCGGGGTTCAAACTCACCTTTTCGCCGCCAATCAAGACGTTCAAGAGACAATGACACGCCAACATCAATGTTAAAAGAGAGCTAAGAGTGGTATTCCACTTGTCCTATGTGCATTGCGTCTCACATTTTTTTCAGCAAAATGTGAGACGTAAATGCACATTGGACAAGTTTCAATACCAACCTTATACTTATGACTTATGAAGGTTGCTTTGGCAGCGGACGTCATAAGAACTTATAAATAAGGGTTCTTGGCGCTGCGAGCACGAAAACACACGACACCTTCAGGTTTTCTTGGAGTTCAAAACGTTAATCAAAAATAATCTTCAAAATGATAGACGTGATAAATCTACTGAGACCGAGTAACATAATCTATAGTTATAACCCTTTGAACGCCAAGAACATCTCGCAGCTCGGCCCCGACTCCGAGCGGCACGGAATACGTGGGAGCGAGCGATCGGAGCGCGGCCTCGCTGCCACATAAGCACACTCGAAGTTGTGACCGAAGAAACAAGGGTCGCCGAGGTCTGGTCAAAGGGGGCGTCCATTCATTACGTGAGGCGACCTTTTTGACACTATGTGAAGGCGTACGCGGCCTAATTGAATATATACATATAAAAATTGCGAGTGATCCGTTATCAAAAATATAATTTAATCCGATTTTGTTTGAAATCACAGAAAGGAGCTCGAATACGTGTCCATCCATTGTCATCCACCATCATCACTCAATGTTGAAAAAAAAACCAATATATTTAAATAGTTTTTACTTGATACACTAACTAAAATATTAAATATGGAACTTCGTATATATCTGCAGCAAGACATTAATTTACTTACAAGGGTTTTTCAATATTTTGGAAATGTATTTGTGCAATGATTTGTATGGTAACATATATAATGGCGCTCGAATTAAACAAAATGCAAGTAACAAAGACTAGTCTGCAGAAATGTGGGCTATTGGAAGCTAATGAGTTGGGACCTTACAATATTTACAGATTTTGGCTATTTCCATCAAATAAGTAATAAAATTCCAAACATGGAATGTCTCTTGTAAGTTTTATCCTATACACTTGACAATTAACGAAAAATATAGTAATATATTTACAAATAATGGTGTTTCTCACATAGCCAGGTACCAAAATAACCCAAACACGTAATATTTGACACAACTTTCAGATGACTGCAATATTTACTAACTAGTTTCCAAAAACTGGCAGTAGTAAATAGATAATAAATTAATGCATGAACCCCTCTCAGAGGCACAGTCCTCATAACTCACCAATAATATTTTTTTGTCTTTCAATTATAAAACACAAGACATTCTGAAAATACATCAGTGATTTACTACAGATCCATGGCATGATAGTAATTAATTCACAAAATTTTATGTATTAACCAATATGGGATATATCAGTCTCTTCAATATCAATAATCTTTCATTAAGTACTTATACTATATTTTGGCAAAAATAGGAATTCAATCCTGTATTTTGATGTCATTCTTTGTGACATTTTGATTAACTTGATCATTTTCATATTCTACAAAGTCATCAAAGAGGCTCGGCCAGGCCTCCGTGTCATCATAGCTGCTGAGATCATCACCCACAAACTCACAGAAGTTCAAGAACATGTACCATGTATCCTTGGGAATTCCTCTGATATGAGTGTTCTTCTCTATATAGCCAAGCCAACGGTTGAGTATAGGAGGCTCGTTGCTGGTAAACACCAGCCTCCACAACACCACCGCAATATCAGCCGGGAGAATTCTTTGACCTGTGCTGACATCCAAACCAAATTTAAATGTAAATCTATACAAGTCTTTAAACTGCTCAGTTTCCCTATTCAGCTCACTTATTACCTCATTTAATTTATTTTGTATGCCTTTAATGGAATCTGTCTTCATATCCTTTAAGCCTTGTATGAATTCTGATTTAGTGAATCTACACATTTGACTAGCATTTAATTTCCAAGCAAGTACAAGGACTTTAAAATCATCTGGATTCAATTGTAAGTCATTACAAAGGTTCTCAATGCCTTCTGCAAGGATTGCATCTTCCAATGAGTCTTTGTATTGGTCAAACAACTGATTTATCTTGGACTCGGACACTCTTTGTTCACATGATCCCAATGATGACATAGTTCGAGGAATTGATGGTAACTTTTGGTAAAAGGGTTTAGGAGCTTTATCTGTGTATGACCTTTGTGAGTTTATCATTTCTGTAGAACAGGTCTCTCCAAGATTATTCATGGTGTTGTCATTCTTTATGTTGCCATTGTATCTGCAGTTGTTCACAGTGTTGTCATTATCAGGCAGCAGTGGCACTTCTTGTAGATAATCTGAGATAGTAACAGCAGGCACCTGATGGGAACCCACAATCTCTGTCATATCTGCAATTAAAAAAATTGGGTTCCAATATCGATACCATAGTTCACAATTGTACTAATTACAGGAAAAAAAGTGGTGTAATTAGGACGATAGTGCAAAAATCATAAAGTTACAATTTCAGTGACAGCAAAAATGTAATTAGTACGACTGTGAACTAGGGTATCGATATATCAACACATTTATTATTTACCTACACAATAATAACAAAACATACAATGTAGCAGAGATGGTCTGAAAGCATAAAAAGTGTATGAACATGGCAAATTGAAGTTTTGTGATAGTGATTGAAAATAGATAATAAATGTTATTTTTGAAATGTAAACTAATCATAGCTCTCATCCTTACCATCTTTGTTTCTGTGGGGGGCAGTGACATCAGCATTAGCTTGATTTTCGAAACAGCTGAGACAATGGCCCATTGGACAATTTGTGTAACAGTTTCTTTACAGACATAAAACACTCATTGAAGTCACGATCGGTCCAAGTACACTTACGAAATTTTGTATCAAGAATGCTATAAAACATAATGACAACCCGACCCCGTGAAGTGTTTTCGAGAAAAATCTGATATTATGTAGAGACCTGAAACAAACACCAACAATTAATAACTACAAGCACATAGAAATCATAGAATGTAAATTAAAAAATAAATACCACTATTTCATTCCTCGAGTATGTCTACTGATTTGAAATACACCAAAACATTGTTAGTGGATAGGAAGTATAATCCATTCCACTGTAAAATATCTTGAGCGTTTAGAACACAAAACAGTAATATTTGTAGCCCAAGCTGGGTATTATTTTCTTCATTATTAGGCTACCAACACCAACTACCACAAGAGATTGAAAAGATAGTTCAGGATCACAGACTTCAGTTCAGATAGATAGCTTTTCGTAAATATAGCTATATAAAGCGTCTACTAGACGGTCGCCAAAAAACAAGCCCCTCCGAGCGACCTTGGTCAGCACGATGTAGTATGAAATTTTACTGTAAACAACTGTCTACACGGGCCGTGCGGACGCGCTCGGTCGGAGGGGCTTGTTGACGACGTCTGCTAGACGCTTTAAGCCTCTCTAACAGATTCGTTTTCGTTCGTGTATCTCCTTCTCTTCTCAATGACGGCCACAATGGCGACTAATACACGGTAAGTAAATACTGCGATCCACCTATATCTGTCTCACTATAACATGCGATAGAGTGAGACAGCTATAGATGAATTGTCAGTATTACTCACCGTGTATTGGCCCCGACAATGATCGCAGACAGGATTTTTAACAGTGGTGGTTGGTAGTCGTTATGTGTTTGTGTTGTCCGATTGTTCACAGATCATGAGCTCTCCTGCTACTTGATACTGGCAAATTTGGGCCGACACAGTTAGCCAGAACGCCAAAAAAAAAAGAAGAAGAATGACCGCAGCAGGGGGCCTACCGCCAACGGCATTCGAAGTTTTCCCTCTCTGTTGCACTTACGTACGAACTCGCAAGTCTGACAGAGAGGGAAAACTTCGAATGCCTTTCGCGGTAGGCCCTCAGGCCGCGCCAGTGTGTTGCAGACTATATAATATATTCTCACAGACCTTGATAAATAAGTGCAACAACCCTACTCTATGATTAGACGTCTAGTGTGGCGCCGGTATTTTTTTTGATGGAAAAAACCATTTGGGATTAATTTTTCAACACTGTTCTTAACTCCTCGTGTAATCACAGAAAAATACATCTCGATGTTGTCAAAACCGCTGCTTTCATATCGCGTTAGAAATTTTGAACCAGAAAATCAGTTAATTGTAGTGGTTTCATTGTTTGTTGTGCTTCATCGTCAAAAGTTCGGCTCAATACTTGCAGATATGAGTGTTATCGATGAAAATTGGGATTTCAAAGTAGATATAATAGAGTTAGAAAAAAAGTTATTCGGTGAATACAAATCTGAAGTGACCCACCTATCTAAACAAATTGCGAACCAGCTACATGATTTTCAAACCCAGAACCTCAGCTACTCAGGAAGTACAGCCCGTAACAGTGACGATGAACTAAAAAATCTTACTGAAACAAACAAGCAACTGGTACACGATATTAAATCTAAAGTTGAAGAATACGAGCGACAACAGGAGCAATACAACAAGTTCAAGTCAGGTTTGTATCCCACGTAATAAAAAATATTGCTAAAATTATCCACTCGAATGAAACTATGTAACAGTGTTATTTTCTTGGAAAAGTCTTCTCTATGGAGATTTATTGTTAAAACACATAAAAATATACATCAAATACATTGAATATACAATTAAAACTAGATTTAAAATTAAAACTAACTTAAAAATAGCCTACCAAAAACTAAAAATAACTATCTAAATTTGGACCCTTTGGCAGGGTACCCATGACGCAGGCAGCATTCCCGCGTTGAATTGCGATTGCAAGTCTTTGTGCGAGCAAGCTGCCCGCGCGAGGGTCACCTGTTGCCTCCCTCCCCCCTTCTCTATTGTACTTTGTATTACTAAGGTCCCTTTTTCCCGAGAATGACACATTTTGCCTCTCTCCAGTACTCATATTAATTCACTTTTGGACAAAGGTTTGAGGTGTATTTATTATCTGTTTCAGAACAAAAATTACTTGCAATAGAAATCAAGGATATTCATGAAGCATTTTTAATGGCGAAAAAATATTACAAGAGATATTTGAAAATATACTTTACCATTGAATCAAGAAGCGACGACAATGAAGGGATATTTCTTCAATTTTTTACTGAAGCAAAAAAAGAGTCTAAAGCAAATTCAGTTTATTTGTTGAGAAACTCAAAAACGAAACATTATGAAGGTGAGTTAACTTGATTAGACCTTATACTTCTGCCATTCCATTTTTGCATAAAAGTGACATCAATTTTTGAGTCAGTGGCACCTATTGTGGCAAGTCACTGTGTACCCAGCATCTTTCATCAAATCATGCTTGCTTTCAACCAGGTGTCACTGCCATCTTTAGGACCCCATATGTTCATCCCTGATCCTGATGCCATGATTTTCATGATACACTTCATTATCTGAAAAGGAGCAGTAACAGTTTTGTTTATTACTTGCCCTAACAAATGTTATCCCTTTTAGAGTGCATACACATTCTGGATATTTATTGGAAAATTTACTTTATAGTGTTGCAGATAACTCCAGGACAAGAAATTTGTAAAGAAGTTCAACAAAAATTACAAGCCACTAATGATGTGCCTGGCGCACTGTGCTACATCAGACAACATTTTATGAAAATTAAAAAAGAGAAATAGGATCACAGTAAGTTCAGCTCATACTTTGGCTTTAATATTTATCGAAACATGGAATATTACTATCAGTTTATAGCAGGTACAGTCAGCAGCAGAAGTAGCTAAGCGGGCCGGGTGTTCAAAATGACCTGCACACGACTTTATTCTTAAGAAATTAAGAGCGTGTGTAGGTTATTTTGAACACCCAACCCGCTTAGCTACTTCTGCTGCTGACTGTATATCAGGAAAAACTCATAAAATTAAGTATGTAAAATTATGTAAAACCAGAAATAAAAGGATTTTTTATTTATTTATTTATCAGGAAAAACAATGAATGTCACCATCCTCCTAGTGTGTTCCCAGTTGTACCCTAAAGGAGCCCAAGGCCTAATTTGTCACCCAATCCCAAGATTTGATGTAGGCACTGGTTTTACAAAAGTGACTGCCATCTGTGCCATCTGACCTTCATACCCTGGAGTGAAAACTTGACTTTGTGAGATTAGGCAGGTTTCATCACAATGTTTTCCTTCACCAAAAAGCTACTGTTAAATATCAAATTATATTTCATACATAACTATGAAAAACCCAGAGGTACAAGCAGGGCTTCGAACCCACAACCTCCAGATTGAAATTAGTAGTAGGTAGTTGTAGGAAAAACAATGAAAGTATGGTTATGAATTCAAAAATAATTGTTTATTTATTATTGATAACTTGAAACATTCAATAAATAATAGTATTTGTATTTTAACTTAATTCAGCTGCTGCATTTTTAGTCACATAATATATATATATGAATTCCATGTATTCATAAATAGAGGTAATGTATAACTGAGATGAGCATTAATCTGTCAGTAATTAACCACCTATACACTTGCTGTATGTACATACAAGTAACCCCACCATGCAATGCATTGGTGCCATTAACCCACTTGGGTTAAGGAAAAAGTGTTATAATTTATAAAGTTTGTGGTGCAGTGCTCAGGCTGAGATTTTGAGACATTTTTTTTCCTAACATCATGCAGTGTAATTGATAGATTCTAGAACACACTGTTGCATTTTACTATTCTTTGTGTATTAAGCCGCGTCCGCTGCGCCGTGTTT
Source organism: Epinotia nisella (assembly GCA_932294315.1). Lineage (NCBI taxonomy): Eukaryota > Metazoa > Arthropoda > Insecta > Lepidoptera > Tortricidae > Epinotia > Epinotia nisella. The sequence continues at coordinate 10,744,355 of OW028682.1, read as the reverse complement.
TCGATGTTTTTAAACATCTAACATGTTTTGCCAATCAAAACAAAACCCTATTTGTTTGCCGAAACTGACGGATAACATGTTAGATGTTTAAAAACACGGAAAACATTGGTGCAGCGGACCCGGCTTTAAATATCTTCCTCAATTTGCAATGTTCCTTTCATATTTCACATCCAAAATGACACTCAACACACCATTATTACAAGAGAGCTAATTAAGCCTTACTTAAAAGCTTGAAAGTTACTTTGACAGTCTGGTCATGATGATATAACAAGGCTTACTTGGCATTGAAAGTTAAAGTTATTTACAGTTAATGTTGTGAAATGTAATTTGAACTGTTTAATTATGGTACAGTTTCTATATGACATATACACCTAGTTATTTTTGTAAATAAATAATAACTTGAATATATATATATCTTTTATTGTGTCAATATCAGACATGTTGTATCATGAAAACTCTCCACGAATTTTGCCGTCCATGGCGTTTAAAGGGTAAAATATTTGGATGATTTTTGTTAAGTGCACGTGCAGTGGCACGGCTTATTAACAGCTATTTTGTATGATTTAAATTTAAACCTTTATTGATTTTCTAGCACTGGCTTTCTATGGAAACTGCTTAAATTTAATGAGAAATCTTAAATAAATAGTAACACGAATGAAAAACTGAATAGTTACATCGTTTTTAATTTGAATTAAATATGACAAAATAATACTGGACTGATAGTCAAAAAAAATCTTAAATAAAATATAATGTTTGGCCTAGACTATTGGCAAAAAATACGAGATTACTATTTGAATGAAAGCATATGATAATGATCTCTCGAGTTCATAACAGCAGTTTGGTCCCGTATACAATATTGGTGTTATGGTATTAACAATCAATCCTGAATGCAAGTTTTATATTACCACTTGAACGTAATTCACGCCGTTTTCATCGTCGACGTACCTAAGCAAGATAATTCTATGGATGTGTGAAACGCAAATGCGCTAGAGGAAGGATTGCATTGCAGTGCGCTGGACTGATACAATAGGCATGATGACTCTTGTTAAAATTGATAACATAATGTTGCTAAATGGATAGTAAACCCTCAAATTACTGTAATAAAGTATACATTAATAAATAAAATGAATATCATAAAAAGATATGAACCATTAAAGTTTACAAAAAAATTGCACTTTTTTTTTATTGTTTAAGTGTAAAATTAAAGCTACCTATAGAATCCTTACGCTTTTATAGAAACAAAATTGTACAAACAACTATGAACCTAAACGCAGTATTTCGCGACCGAAACAGCAATTTACTTGATTTTCGATACAACTATTAGTACAAATATCGAACTGTGACGTCACACTTTTGAGTCATGAAGCGTTTGGGATGCCGCCAGCGAGGTCAATCTTTGTCACTATTTTTTGGGTATTTATATCCTTTAATTGCTGTTGCTCCCATACATGTTGTATGGGAGTCACAGTTCGATATTTGTTCCTCTCCAAAAACTGGTTCGAATGGCATAGTGAAAAAAATCTTAGTCATCATGCCTATTAAGAGGGCTGCCAAATGCAGTCTACTTGATGAGGAACCGAGCTGCATGGAGGGCAATAGCATGCTTTCATGATCCTCAGTCATGAAGGATCGACTAAGAAGAAGAATGGACTATCACACTTGTCGTCTTTGCAATGATACAGCCTGAGGCCTAAGAAGGCCTTAAGCTACCTGCACGACATTTCCAACCCCGAAGCAGAGGTCCTCCATATGAATTACCGATGCTACTTAATGCAGGAGTGAGACAAATCGGTACTGTAGTGCGACTGTGTGAAGACTCAGTTATTGTAAAAACATTTCCCGCACACGCTGTGTGACGGTCAGTCAGTTAAAACAAAAAATAAAACAAACCCAGTTTCAATCTAAATAAACTCGACAATTATCAACAAGTCCAACAATGTAGAGGTATTGTCTCTATAAAGCCTTTTTTTAATAAATACATGTGATTAGTGAAGTACATACTACCTAAGATACTAAACTCGAATATTGTCAATAAAAGGAACAATCTATAATAATGTTGTTAATTTTAAAATAAATTATCCTGTCAGGCGGAACATTTCGATATTCAGAAGCAAGTTAACTTAGAACCACTCACAAATGACGATTATAAATGGTCTCATAATTCTAAAAGCAGAACAAGCTACAATTACCCAGTTAATACTAACATAATTAAGTTATATTTTAATTCTAAATGTTAATGTTAGTTGTTCTCAATTTGTATACTTAAAATTAAAATTGAACATAATATGGTTCAAAAAATAAATGGTCACGATAAAATTAATACAAATACCTTGAAACATCATGTTAAAAAAAATTACGTTTCATATTTGTATTAACATACCTACCCCCTGACAGGTAACCATCAGAAAGACAAGGAATTAGATCTTAAATATAAATTAAAAATATATATTAGTCAAACCCTTAAATATATATATTAATAAGTCATCATTCGCCTGTCCTAATCCCATTTACCGGACGCGTGCACAACATCTGCCATACATGAACCGAATCAGCCTTACATAAACTTGGGAGGAACGAAATCGAGCCACCTTCATATTTTTTCCAATTTCTGTTGTATGGAAAAACTGTCAAAGGAAATGTGGAAAATGGGGTATCGTCTGAAAGATAATGTTGTTTTCTATCGAATGATTTTCAGGTGAAAAACGGGTGACTTTCCATACATAGGGCGGAAAACAAAACTCATATCAAAATGGCATTGTAGCAACGCAATGAAAATTCGAGTGTAGGGAAAAAAATCATGGAAACAAAAAAAAACTTCCAGTATCTTATATTGCCTCCTCTAGCTCTATGACATGCGTTCATGCGATTTTACGCATGGATCGAACCAAGTTGCTGACGAATTCTTGAGGGATGTCCGCCCAAACCTCTTCGACGGTGGTTTTCAGCTCACGGAGAGTTTCAGGAACAGCCCAGCTAGCACGATACGTTTTATCGTTATGTTTTACGTGACGTCTCAGTACATTTACGCCGTAAAATGTGACGATAAAACCTCACGTGCTAGGTCATCTGGATTTCTTTCTCGAACTCGCCTTTTCAGTTCGTCCCAGAGGTGCTCTATCGGATTGAGGTCAGGATTTCTTGAAGGCCAATCCATAACGGGAATATTGACGCTCCTAGGTATTCTTTGGTGATTCTGGCGGTGTGCGCCCTGGCATTATCCTGTAGAAATAAAAAAAATATCACCGATAAAGCCCGCAAACGGGACCACATGTTCGGCTTACATCTCTATGTAGCGGTGAGCAGTTAAGCGTTACGCTTGTCAGGCCCTACGACGAAAACAATATCGGTCTTCGCCTCCAATGAAATACCGGCCCAGACCATGACAGATCCACCGCCATATGCGACCCTTTCTCTTCCATCATTCCCAAAAAGGCAGATCCTGCTCTCATCAGAAAACATCACGTTCTTCCATTGCTCAAGGGTCCAATTGTAATGGTCCTAAACGAAAACACGGCGTGCTGTGCGATGCGCTGCGGTCAACTTGGGCCCATTGACATCTCTTGTTCCTTGTGACGTTTTCTCACGGTCCATCGACTTATGGACACATTCCGGACCTCATGCAGTATCTGCTATAGCTTAACAGCATGGAGTCGGCGTGCCCTTACGGGCTCTATTACTAGAGAAGTCGAGACGATGAAGCAGTCGTCTGTTTCTGAGGTAGACCGTACCCTGCATGTGCCGGGTCTTCTCGTAAAGTCACCAGTCTCTCGGTACCTGAAACACTCGTTGGACTGCAGATCGGCTTCAGTTGTGGGGCTGCTTGACGCTGACCAAGTCAGGTTTGGAGCAGAGCTACGGTTTGGGCGGCTTCAGCAGGGGATGAAAAATGGATACTATTTTTTCATGAACTTTCTGGCAAATTTAATAGAGAACAATGTCAAGGGTAGAGATGCAATTCACAATTGATGATTATTTTTCATTTTATACCTTCCCAAACGGCACAAACCACACGTACATTAATTGGCTCATTAGTGATGGGGCAACATTATCACCCATGATTTCGTAATGACGCTATTCCTAATTAGCTTTATTTAATAGCTGAATAAATTACCTTTTAAACGACATCCTAATTTATCTTTTTTCATGGGCAGATTTGGGATAAAACGAACAAACATGAAAATTGCACGGGTGGCTCGTTTTTTTTTGCTCCCAAGCGTACTTCCCCGGCACACTTCTCGGTCGTAAGCTCTTCTTCCTTTCCCTTTACTGTGTGAATGTCATGCCCTTGCCAGACAAATAATGAATCACTTTCGTAACGGCTATCCGCAACCAAAGGAATTCAAGGTGCTTCAGCAGCTGCATCATCTGTTTTGTGGAAATGATGGAGCGACTAGGGAGTAGGTATAAAGGAGAGGGCAAATGCACAAAAGATCCCACTGGGTCGAAGTGTATCCGAAAGGGCCCTCATCTAGATAAGGTAAAGCTTTTCAAGGTCAACAAACATCATATGTAGGTTTTTTTGGGCATGTCTATATTTTTAGCATAGCTGACGAAGTGCGAATATGGCGTCTTTTGTACCCTTGTCCGGCATAAATTATACCACATCATTTCCCAAAAGGCTATGGTTGATACAAAAATAGTATGGCCGAAAGATAGATGTGCAGAGGTCCTAGCACGATAGGTTTTATAGTCACGTTTTACGGCGTAAAACTTAAGGATAAAGCCAGAAGTGGTATTATATGGTATCATATACACGAAATAAAATTTATATTATATTATATATGAAAGGTGAGCGACCAAGGCTTGCAATCCGGATATTCATTTTATTCGGATATCCGTCTGATTTGATATCCGGATTTAAAGCCACTCCAAATCCGGAAACAACGAATATTTCGATTACTTGAAAAGGTAGTAATATATCAACGTTGTATAATTTATTCTAAGAAATTTGTCCGATTTTTGAGCGTTAAATCACGGCTTATTCGAGAAAAGAAGAAAGAGCAAGTAAATTACGCCATTTCTCATTTCCCTACTTAAATTTTATGTGTACAAAATTTTACTATCTTAGGTTCTCGAGAATATTCTACGAGAAAAAATATTATTTTTTGAGATGTCTGTTTATTTAGCATCTTTCGCAACAGCTTGTCGCATTTTAACATGTAAGGCGTGAGGCGTCGTTCGATTCCTCTTAGTCGTGGGTCGTGGGAGTGACATAAGGACATAAGTATACGCTACAATAATCGAATAAAAAGCGTCAATTAGAAAAAAATATGCTTATGTAGACTACTGAACCTATTTATAAATAGTACGCTCCGGTATGTTTTTATGAATCATATATTTTTGGACATTGAAGGCCATATGGAAGTGACAGTAGTAGGTGCTAGACCTTTAATGTGTGCAATATTTAGATGCATTGAGATCACGAAGAGGCAAAATGTTAACTAAAAAGTAGGATATTGTGTAGAGTACGTATTAAAAGAATTTTATCCAGCTACTTTCAATATGAAGAAAACTTTATCGAAAGATATTTCAAGGTGTAAGAGACTCTATAAACTTTAACTTCGATACCATTAGTATGCTTTGAACTTTTTTTAAACCTAAATATGTTAAATGGAAATATACTTATATTCGTAATGATCATGGCACCTGCATAAATGGGCATTTCTCACTGTTCCCCAATTTGCTCTATACGTAAATTTAATTTTAGGTTTTTTTTTTTAATTTTGTTCATTAGCAAAGTCAGTATCGATAGATTATCGATACTGACTTTGCTAATGTACAGTCGCCATCAGATATATCAGAGCGGCGAAAGCGCTCACAAATATCTGAACACGTCTCTAATGCCTCGACAATAGAGACGTGTTCAGATATTTGTGAGCGCTTTCGCCGCTCCGATATATCTGATGGCGACTGTACAAAAGTTGCTTTTGGTTGCTAAATTAATCTATATTTAACGCATGGGGCATTATTCGCTTTTTTAATATAATATTTTCATCATTGAATATAATTTTATTGGGACAAAAGATGTAAGTATTCGTTTTAGCAGGATATCCACATTTCAAGATAATTAATATTCGAAATATCCGGATAACAATAACGGGCGGATATTGCAAGCCCTATACCTAAGGGACTAGCAAGATTGATTTGACTTAATTTAGGTATTAGGGATAAAACTATGTGTAGCGTTTCTATTGGTGCTTACAAAAGCCCCTCTCATGTTAACCGTGGCCGACGGGCGAGTTTTGCTACTGCATATGAAGTAAAAACATTTATAAAAAGGGTTGCGTTCGCAACACCACTCTTTAAATGCTTGCTTCTTTTTTTTTCAATCTTTCTTCCACCACCATCTTTCCTTGTCTATCACACATTACCCTTGCTTCTTTTTTTTCAATCTTTCTTCAAACTTATTTGCACATTATTTTCTTGCATATGCCATTTTATTTGAACAGGGGGCCGTTCTTTTTTTTTGTCTGTGTCCGGATTTGAATGATCATTTCCATAACTAGCAGCCTATGTTGTGATCTTAAAAGTCCTTCCGGTGCATTAGATCCTGAGCTCAAATTACACTATTACACAGTACAAACTATTGTCATAAACACGTATTGGCACATAAACATCATTTCAAAATAGCCTAACGTCAAAATACTTAAGTCCCAAAAGACCCTAAAACCAAAACGACGGTATCTTGATTATGCACTACTCCCGTGACCAACTAATGTCATAAAGGTTGAAGCTTAAGACAAGCTAATCCCATAATACACTAGTCCTAAAAATAACACTTCTCCAAAAAAAATAGTCTCAAGTCTCAAAACACGCTAGTTTCAAAACACCCTAAATTTTTTGCTCCGGACTCCTGGCTGGCCTCCTTAGGGTATTTTGGGACTAGAGTGATTTCACACGATTGTTTTTTGAGAATGGTATATTTCAAGACTGTATATTATGGGAATAGCTCGTTTTGAACTTCAACTTTTATGACATTAAGTGATCTTGGTAGTAGTAGGTACATAATAGAGATCAGTTCGTTTTGGTTTTAAGATTTTAGGGTCTTTTGGGACTTAAGTATTTTGACGTTACGCTATTTTGAAATTATGTTTATTTCGCAATACGTGTTTATTGACAATAGTTTGTACTGTGCAATAGTGTAATTTGAGCTTAGGATCTAATGCACCGGAAGGCTGTTCGCGTGGTAATATTTTGCAGTCCTTGACATAGTTGTTTTTCTTCCTTTATACAAGAAAGTAGTCAATCTGTGCCGCATTCTGGCCACTTTTATAGGTGACCTACTGATGTCTCTTAGTACTAGATAAATTAGAACTTACAATAAATGCTGTATAAATACCAACATATATGGGTAAGGACCAAATTTTTGGCCGGTCTAGACACAAAGTGTTGTCCCCGTTATTGAAGAGTGACTATTGAGTATTTAAACTGAAAGTGTTTTTGAGTCGCAGACAAAATTACGACACGTCCAGACTATGTAACTAAACTATTGAATAGATTTTCTGCTCCATACAAAATATCATAAGCAATTTTTTTCACGGAATTTTCACGATAATTATAGTCTCAATAAGAAATATCAATATTTTCAGTATTAATTAACTTTTAAAACAAAATGTGCCCCCTAAATATTTTGCGTTGTAACCAAAGTATTACAACTTGTAATACTTTGGTTGTGTGACAACAGAATTCCGAAGCTAATCGCGCAAATTCGTTTCTTTTTTTACAAGCTTTATATTAACTTGACCTGTCCGTATGTAAGTATGTATGTAAGAAGTAAGTTGTCCGTCAAAATTAGCAATCCATTTTCAGTCACTTAATTGCCGTTATCCGATTGAGCTGAAATTTTGGGTAATAGTATAGTTTGGATGACAATACAATATTATGGTATCATCAAGCTGATCTGATGATGGAGACTGAATAAATAATAAATAAATATTAGAGGACATTCTTACACAAATCGAACTAGGCCTATAGTAAGCTCAATAAGGCTCAGGTACTAGACGACGATATAATATAATATTTAGATATAAATACTTAAATACATAGAAAACATCCAAGACTGAAACAAATATTCATGCTCATCACACAAATATTTGCCCTTACCGGGATTCGAACCCAGGACATTCAGCCTCGTAGCCAGACAAAAGGTGGCAATGGGAATTCAGTATTTACCTAACCGACGTAACCCCGTTGAGTCTGGGCTCGTTAGAATCGTCTCAATGAGTAGATGATGACTTGATGATAGTATACAGAAAATTACAGTCGGCAATAAAAGCTTGTACCTACCAAAAATTGAATTTTTGACAGAAACTTATTATGGCAATATTGACTTATTACTGGCAATCAAACCTTGGACGCGGCCGCCATGTTCTTTTACTGTTAGATGAGCCGTTTCTACGTACCCCGTCACTGTGGCGTGTCACTAAGATTTTCTAAATATAAAAAAAAACTGTGTTGTATGATGATTGTTGAGTGTTCTGAGGATGAAAGTGTTCATTTGAACTATTATACCCTAAACAATGAAAATTATCAAAATCTAGCCGGATACAAAGTTAAATTAAAAATTATGTCGTTTGTTACGTTATTTTGTTGACAAATTTCATTCCGGTGTGCAATGAATGACTCGAATTTGTGCGACGTGTTACAACGGAAGTTTCTAAGGATTATTTCATATGAGCACATATTTGGGTTTCATGTATTTATATCTGTAATTTAAACTCGTATTCTTAATTGTTTCATTTCTATGTTACTTGTTTTGTTTAGGTACATATACTGTACTGATTGTCATTTTAAACATACCTTTTAATTTTATTGTGCGACTTTTTTTCCAGTGTGATTTCCATTGTGCTACAGTGCCAATAATTTGGTCCTTCCTTACCCACATATATTTAACAATGTAGCTAATACCCTCGTGCATTTTTATAAAACTAGAAATACATAGTAAAGCATATTAAGTTGTATCTACGTTAAAATAAATGAAATCAATACTGGTCAGCAAGTATTTATAACATGTATGTATGTATATCAAGCACGACCAACGAGTCGAAAATATCGTCATCCTTGTCTGATGCATCATTATTAGTATCTCATTCCTGTTCTCGCCTGTAGTTATCTGTCTCGTCTGTTGTCCGCGCTTGATTACTAACACTTTAACACTTTATGTGCTGGGTGTCTAAAATACTGACAGGCGAACTCACGTTAGACAATGTAAACACATTCGGTGCAGCATACATGGTTAAATTTTAGTAACCTTTTTGACACGTTTTTTTTATATTTTTACGGGTACTGCACTGTATGCGTTTTTGCATCAAATTCTGTTTTTTTTATATTAATGGTAGTATCAATCTATATCATATTTCGAGCATTATTTTAGACACCTGGCATGTATAGATGTAAATAATATATGTATAATGAAATCAAAAACTATACTTTTATTATGATTCATTGGACAACTCAGCTCACAATTCACTCAGCACTTTCATTACTTTTACCTGATAACTAGTCGTAAAGAACAAACCAAACTCAAACTTAAAACTAACAAGTCAAAGTTTAAATTCGTTTGAATAAGCGATACTATCTCCAATAGGGAATATGCATCTTTATTTTTTATTGCGAAAATCAAAAGTATAATCCAGAGGAATATCAACTGCAGCATTAAAACTTTCTTACGATTTTTTTTTCTGATGTTATAGGCATTTGAAATATGAACGCGCCGGCACCCATCGATAACGCTCTATATTAAAGGGGCATAGACTGTGACGTCACAATCCATATTCTCGGAGCGTTTACTATGGAGTTAGTCATTCTTTTGTAATTATCTCCTTAATATTTGCGTTTAAATCTATACTTGTCATACAAAATATCATTTTTAATTCAATATTCTGTCCTACTGTTATGTAATTTTAACGAAAAATTATTTAAAAAAAAACAGTGATTTTAACGTGAGATACAATACAATGTTTTTTTTTTAAATATATTTTTCAGTTGTATGATATTTCTACGTATATCCTTATCGATTGAGTGCATTTTTTTCAAAATTGAAGTCCCATGCATATTCCCTATTGTTTTGGTATGAGCTGCGTTTGATTTTCAATGTTAATACAAAGGGATACAGTTGAAATTCGATTTTTTATTGATTTGTTGGTCAATTGACCGGTTTACGAACTATAATGTTGTTCAGACATGAATGTCTAATGTAGATGTATTTTTTTGAAACTGGAACCGGTAATAACTGTGTAGCTATTTTAAGACTCGTTGATAGGTGTTATTTAAAACTAAAATGCCATCTATAAGATTGCGGTATGACCATTAATATTACCAAATAATAACGGTAAAATCCGTTATGCCACAGAGACTAGATATGTATATCTATAACGTCGCCGAAACCACATATCTGACTTCAAAAAGTTACCAGAAGCCGAAGTGCCCAAGGTTACCAGAAGCGCAGGGAAGCTCAAAACAACTTTTTACAGGCTAGTAAAAGCGAAAAAGTCGTTCTTGGGAAATTGTCTATAAAAATATAAATAAAGTTCGTAGTGGGCATTACGGCCCGGGGGCAACAACTTTTTACAGGCTAGTAAAAGCGAAAAAGTCGTTCTTGGGAAATTGTCTATAAAAATATAAATAAAGTTCGTAGTGGGCATTACGGCCAGGGGGCTGAGTGAGGTGTGGGCTGAGTTGACCAATTAATGTTTATTATAATACCTAAATGCAATGTTTGAGTCGAAGCGAACGTCTTAAATACAAATTTAAATCGTTATTTAGGCGTTGTTATATTATTATAAATAAAGGAAAGATACATAAGCAACCAGCGTCCATAGAACTATAAGTAATATATATAATCTTTACGGAACGTCATAGTTACTGAAATCAATCGAAAAGGAATATTGCTTTATAGATATGTGTAAATATAAATAGAACCACATTAAGTCGTAACGAGAACAATGTCTATAAACTGGAAGCTATATGACAGTCATAAACATGTGGAGACGACCCTTTACATTTTATTATTTCACTTATCTCAGTACCTTTATAAAAATAGATTATCTATACATACACCATTTTATAAATTAAATTCAAGTAGTCTTTAGTTTACCGTTCGTTTCCCCATTAGTCTCACATAAAAATATTTCTTTACCATTGGAAGATTTTAATGGAAGCTCTGAGTTTACCGACGTGTTGGACCGCGATCGTCGTTCAGGAATAAGCAGAGCGCCGAGGGCGATGAAATGCAGCGAATAGTACAGTTTCCTGAAATAATTAATCTTATAATTTTTCACACTAGTTATAAATTATACATCCAACTTACCACAATATGTGACTGTGTCTAGTAAAAAGAACCACTTTGAAGATTTTAGTTTCCTTTATATGCATTTTTACTCTTATTACCTATGTCGTCAAGTAATAAGAGTAAAAATGAGGAAAAAAGAGAGTCGTATTTTGTTCTGTTTTTAGTATTTGTTGTTATAGCGGCAACAGCGGGGCTAGCATAACTAACGCCACGACGCGATGCGTGACGAGATAATCTAATCTAATTCTTTCTAGTTTCTACAGTGCGAGTGAGACGGAAGTCGCTAAGTCACGCGCGACGCGACTTGGCAGCAAGTTGTGCTAGACGCACAGAAATACATCATCTGTGAAAATTTCAACTGTATATCACGATTCATCATAGTCAGGACGGCATTGGAGCTGGCACGCACTCTGCGCACCAGGCCGGCGCCGCGCGCGCATGCTCGGGGGAAGTCCGTCGGCGCGCCTCCGCGAACATACCCGACGCGCTGCAGTAGCGGGGCAGTCCCAATATCACCCTAAATGCGTTATTGAATTGGACGCGGAGGGCGCTGTATGCTCTTTGTGTATAATTGATCCATAGGCTGCAGGTGGACAGAGACGTGCAATAAGCTCTAAATTGTGTTACTTTCACGTCTCTGGAGCACCTCGCTCGCAAACCTATACGAGCGATCATATTAGCTCTTACACACAACGCCCTTCGCTCCCTATCAATGTCCGCATTGTCATCGAGGCCACCGAGACCTAGATACCTAAACTGTTCAACCCTTTTCAAGGTTAGGCCATTCAAGTAAATGGAAAATAAAAATAAAAAAACAGATGTTATTTTTTCACGTATTAGACCAATATAATAGGCACATAACACTGCAATTTCAACAACCCAATACTCATCCTATCAGTTTCGCATATACAGGCGCGAGTTTATGTAGGTAGGTATGTATGTAAAAAAAAATTAATTAGACCGGTTAAACACGGCGACTTTTCGCGCTGCACTAATCGTGGGAGTCATGGATCACCTGTCAAAATAACCTGTATCGATACTGTATCGCGTTTGTAGCTAGGGAATGCAATCTAGGTCCGAGATTGGTAATTCGAGATCTCTTGTTAAAATTCTGATGTCGAGATTAGCGATTTGAGATCTCGGCAATATCGAGATTCCACATATTTGATAACCCATAAAAATATAGGATTAATTTGGTCAAAATTAATAGAATTCGATTATATAGAATATATAGAATTTTGGAATCGATGGTATTGTTATTATATTTTGAGCATTAAACCATAAGTATACGGAATACTTACTAAACTAACATTTTTCGTTTACAAAAAATAATCAAGTACAACTAATGATTTGTCATGTTCACTTCAAAATGGGCACACACGCACCAGTATGATTTTTTTTTTTAATAATTCGTTTTGAAGCATTTAGTACTTGCCAAGGACTGTCTGACACGAATTATTAACATGGTTTGCGTACTGCAATCTCGTTCGAGATCTCGACCGAGATTTCAACACACGAGATTTTCTACCACCGAGATTGAATCGCGAATTCGAGATCTTGCAAGATCGAGATTGCATTCCCTATTTGTAGCGCTGCAAAAAGCCGCCGTGTGTAACCGCTGTAAAGTGTAGGTAGGTACGTACCCATAGAAAGCCAGGCTCGGCGCCAGATGCAGCAGTACAAACGGCACGGTCGCGTAAGTCATCGCTACGCGCGTCGTAACGAACGTCAGCATGTCGTAGAACAACTTCTTCGGCCGGCTGTCTGTGAACATTGGTCGCGCCACTGATCGGATCTAGAAATAAATATAATACATGTCACATTTTTAAAAATTCTTTACATGTTACACTCACCTATAAAATAAAGAGCCAACAGGCTTATATTATACCTAAGTTGCTATGCAATTCATGTTACCAGCTTAATATCGCGAGTAAGATTATAAACTGACGAACTTGTAAAAGTGCCCTTGTAGCCTATTGCAGAATAAATACTTTCGGATGTTGAGGTATCTCTGTCGCAAAACGGGAATGCCATACACAATGCGGAAGTGATCGTTTTATATGGCTATATTGTGTAGATTTAGCAGTGGACATCATTCAGCTAGCTGGTTCTAAAGGTCGATCCAGCCCTTCGGCGAGGAAGGGGAGCGAGCGAGGGAAAGCCTGGGTTGAAGCTGTGCCCACACGCCGAGTACGCGTACATTCGGTATATCCGAAACTGTAAGAGTAAATTCTGTCAAACGAACGCAAGCGAAAAACGACTTTGTGATCTGACTATGAGGTAGCTTTTTGTTTGCGTTTTTTTGACAGGATATACTCTTACAGTTTCGGACGTACTATACCTACGCCGCGTAGCGCATTCTACGACGTATGTCCAGCAGTGGACCCCCTAAAGCTAGTCATACCTTTCTAGCGGCCACGGTGAAGACGCCGCTCGCGAGCGGAGAGCGCGCACACGCGCGCAGTGCGCCACGCAGCGCGTTCTACGGAGTATATGCCAGCAGTGGACTTAATTCGGCTGGTCATACCTTTCTAGCGGCCACGGTGAAGACGCCGCTCGCGAGCGGAGAGCGCGCACACGCGCGCAGTGCGCCACGCAGCGCGTTCTACGGAGTATATGCCAGCAGTGGACTTAATTCGGCTGGTCATACCTTTCTAGCGGCCACGGTGAAGACGCCGCTCGCGAGCGGAGAGCGCGCACACGCGCGCAGTGCGCCACGCAGCGCGTTCTACGGAGTATATGCCAGCAGTGGACTTAATTCGGCTGGTCATACCTTTCTAGCGGCCACGGTGAAGACGCCGCTCGCGAGCGGAGAGCGCGCACACGCGCGCAGTGCGCCACGCAGCGCGTTCTACGGAGTATATGCCAGCAGTGGACTTAATTCGGCTGGTCATACCTTTCTAGCGGCCACGGTGAAGACGCCGCTCGCGAGCGGAGAGCGCGCACACGCGCGCAGTGCGCCACGCAGCGCGTTCTACGGAGTATATGCCAGCAGTGGACTTAATTCGGCTGGTCATACCTTTCTAGCGGCCACGGTGAAGACGCCGCTCGCGAGCGGAGAGCGCGCACACGCGCGCAGTGCGCCACGCAGCGCGTTCTACGGAGTATATGCCAGCAGTGGACCTAATTCGGCTGGTCATACCTTTCTAGTGGCCACGGTGAAGACGCCGCTCGCGAGCGGAGAGCGCACACACGCGCGCAGTGCGCCACGCAGCGCGTTCTACGGCATATATGCCAGCAGTGGACCTAATTCGGCTGGTCATACCTTTCTAGCGGCCACGGTGAAGACGCCGCCCGCGAGGAAGGTGAGGTAGTACCCCGGGTGGAACCCGTGCCACACGGCGGAGAGCGCGTACACGCGTGCGGTGCGCCACGCGGCGCCCCCGCGCGAGTACGCCACGCAGCGCAGCCACGCGTTCGTATTCTTGTTCCAGCTGGCGATCGCCGTGCGGAAGTTTTGGGCGAACTGCAATAGGCACCGATAACAAAATAAATATCTATATTAATGTTTCGCTTTAGCCTTCAAGTCACCCAGAGCGCTTAGTATAGAGTTTCTCTCTAGTTGTTGATTTTTTAGACATAATCGCTTTATTCCACAGTCGTCAACTGCTAATCAAAGCTACATGTCTAAGCAAGTAATTTCTCAGTGTAGTTATAGTGTAGTTTGAAATAATAGAATACTTTTAGCCTCGTATGTGTTCATATTGAACAATATAGTCGGATAACTGCTTCCCGCAGTCTGTTTCAAATGATGACAAACGATTCTTAAACGACATCTTTATTAAGGCACAGGGTAAGCCAGATGTTGTTACACTTAAGCCGGAATTACATAACGAAATTAGTGTCATGCATGTTGAAATCAGTTCCACGAAAGTAGTTTCGATATATGCGAAAGAGAATAGGATGTTTATTAACTGAAATAGGATTCGTATAAAATGCATTATAAAATAATACTAGCCTAACTATGTACATCCTGACTATAAACTAAAAAATAAATAACAATAATACATATTTACAAATAAAAAGCCTGCCAAGTGCGTGTCGGACCACGCAAAACGAAGGGTTCCGTGCCTAATAAAAAGGTCGTATCGTTACAGAAATCTTACGGCACTTACGTCCTTTTCTTTAAGGAAGGCAGTTTTTCAGCAATATCTCGAAAACCTTTGAACCGATCTTGTTCAAAATAATTTTCGGTGAAAGAATTTAATAAGCCATGTCCGTGTTTTTTTTCATATTTTTAAAATAAACCGTTCAAAAATTAGAGGGGGGGACAGAATAGCAGTTACTTTCAGGGCGATTATCACCGACTCTAAACATGCTGAGAAACCTTATATTTACTTTGATAGAAGAACTATAAGTGATCTAGTGTTTTTGAAGAGAATTGTTACCGGTGCATTAGATTGCCCAGATTTACTGCAAAATAGTACATTACTGCAGACGCCGGGAAAGAAGGGCTTGCCGGGTGAGTAGGTATAGACGGCCGACCGTAGGGAGGCTGGATAGTGATACGAAGCCGGCAAGCCCTTTTCACGGCGAGGCATGTATAGTGCTTTTCTCAAACATATGCAATGAAATAAATCAATACACCACTCAAAATAGTACATTAATGTTCCCTCCAATTTCTCCATACTTAATGTTTTTTTTTACGAAAGTCGCCCGTATTTCGCGTGTGTAGCGTTCGAATAGACCTTATTAGGGCCATTATACATGACCTATAATAAGAATCTTAATTTCTATAATGAATAAAATAAATGCAGAGGATTTTAAATATCGTCTATGGCCTCTGGTGACTTACGTATAGATAATATTTTTAATTTATTCATCTTGTATTGTATCTATATCTTGATTTGTATTCTTAATAAAGGTTCGTGTGTAATAGGCATTAACGCGGATATTTTTGGTCCGATAACCATTCAACCACTAGAAAAAAATAAAAAATAGAATTCAGCTGTTTAGCCTGTTGATGAACACAGACGCCATGTTAACATTAAAATTAAAAAAAAATTACTTCCCGGCCTAGGCCTTAAATTTTGTATGAAATTACTTTATAGTTCTCTCGAGTTGTTCCGCCCGAAACGTGATACTTTGAAGCCTGTTATAACGCACGTAAGGACGACATTTCATTGCATGTTTGAGAAAAATAAATTTCCACGTACCCTCTAGAATTCCTAGAGCATGTACTAATATTAAGCTGTTCAGTTTAGCTACTCGTCGTACTAACCTCAAGCTACACTGGCCACTGTCACGGATGTTTACGGCTTATAACAAACATCAAGATTGTATTGATCTAAACTCGTCAACTATCCCATTCATAAAAGCCACGATTGCTGACAAGACTTAGTAATTATTCGTTAAGAGTAAACATATTGTAATCTGTTTTTAGTTAAATTTCACTGTTAATTGATGCATGCTGTGTCCTTCTGTAATTAATAAGGTACTTAGTTTTAATTTGAGCATATAAGAGTTATATTATGTAATGGTATGCTTATTGTTGAAGGTCCTAATAAATAAATAAATAACTAATAAAAGGCCTATCGACTGATGTCCCACATGTAAGCATACAATTTTTTTTTTTTGACTTTCAGTTTTATGTATGGAGTTGCACCCCTAAATTTTTTTTTGTCATTTTAATTACAAAACTATGTAGCGGCTAACAAAATACACCTACCCTCAACATTTTATTCAAATACACCTGATAGTTTTCGAGTAAAATGCCTGTGACATATGGACAGACGGACATGACGAAACTATAAGGGTTCCGCGCTGCGCGAGATAGCCCCCAGCCCTCTGTTCATTCCTTAGAAGATCTAGGAGTGCACTAAGAAAGGATTTTTCAAAATTCATCCCCTAAGGGGGTGAAATGGATTCCAAAGTTTATATGGGGAAACAAGATTAGTATTTCACTTGAAACTTCACAGCAGTATTCCAAACGATAAATAAATAAACACGTGTTTTGTGGTGACAAAGTCCGAAAATCAACATGGGTATCGTTTCAATGGTTTATTTTTCAAATCCAACGTGGCGGACGTGAAATACCATCTCCCCTGTTGGGGTGAGCTGGGGTTGAAATGTCTAAATATCAATATGGGTGTCGTTTTTATGGTTTTTATGGACGTTATTACGAAAATGGCATCGATTTTGAAATTTAATATGGTGGACATCTATCTAAATATGTAGTCGATATGTAGAGCCGACATGTAATGTCGATGTGTAGAGTCGATATGTAGAGTCGATATGTAGAGTCGATATGTAGAGTTGTTATGTTGAGTCGTTATGTAGTCGATATGTAGAGTCGATTTGTAGAGTCGATATGTAGAGTCGATACGTAGAGTTGATATGTAGAGTCGATATGTAGAGTCGATATGTATAGGCGATATGTAGTCGATATGTAGAGTCTATATGTAGTGTTGATATGTAGAGTCGTTATCTAGAGTCGACAGGTAGTCGATATGTAGAGTCTATGTAGAGCCGATAATTATATAAAAGAAGAAACTGGCTGACTGACTGACTGACATATCACCGCATAGCCCAAACTGCTGGATCTAGAGATTCCAAATTTGGCAAGTAGGTTCTTTATAAGGGTGCACTAGGAAAGATTTTTCAAAATTCACCCCCTAAGCGGCTGAAATGGGGGTCCAAAGTTTGTATGGGAAAACAAATTAAATAAGAGTAATTCATTCGAAACTTCACAGGAGTATTCCTAGCGTTAAATGAGTAAACACGTGTTTAAGGTTTTTTGAGAATTGAACCCCTAAAAGGGGGCAATGTGGTGGCAATATCTGAAAATCAACATGGGTATTGTTTCTATGGTTTATCGGGTCGCTGATTGCGAAAACAATGATTTTAAAATCCAACGTGGCGGACGTTAAATACCATCTCCCCTGTTGGGGTGCGATGGGGTTGAAATGTCTAAATATCAATATGGGTGTGGTTTTTATGGTTTTTTGGGACGTTAATTACGAAAATGGCATTGATTTTGAAATTTAACATTGTGGAGATGAAAATTCTTGAAAGTATTTGTGCCAAATTGCAATTCAATGGGAACCATATGGGTCAAACTGAGATGCACATTTTTTGTAGACGGTTAAAATTACTTTTAGTACGCGGGCGAAGCCGCGGGCAAAAGCTAGTAGTTACTAAAATTTT
Organism: Epinotia nisella; assembly: GCA_932294315.1. NCBI lineage: Eukaryota > Metazoa > Arthropoda > Insecta > Lepidoptera > Tortricidae > Epinotia > Epinotia nisella. The sequence continues at coordinate 10,725,919 of OW028682.1, read as the reverse complement.
GATGCCATTCGTTTATGTACCCTGGGAATTGGTGAACAACCTTAATATCTGGAGCTAGAATTTGGAATTTTGATATGATTGATTCTTTTTGCACGCAATTATCTAAGAAAAAAAGTTCACACTTTGTAGAATTGAAAGCTAAGCCTAATTGTGAGAGGCGCCTCGGTCAACGGAGTTAAAAGCGTTTCGTACGTCTACTTTCAGTAAGACCTCGCCTTCTTTTCTGGTAATAAACGCACGCATAAGGAGGTACTCCTCTTCTTCTGCGGTCCTTCCCCAACGCATCCTAAGTGGGCTTAGCCAAGCCCGCTAGGAGAGCCCTTCTCGGGCCAGCCAGCAGCCTACACAGGGCGGCCCTGGGTGCCTCTTAGCTTCACCGTGGGTGACCAGTCCACGGCTACTAAGCCCCCCCGCCCCGACAAGGCAGGCAGCCTCGAGGGGGATATAGTACCAACCCTGACGCAAGTCTTTAACATGATATTGGAAAAGGAAATGATACCAAAGCTGAGGATAGCTAAACAACATTAAACTTCTGTATAAAAAGGCGACAAAAACGACATCGGCAACTACAGGCTAATAAGTTTAATGTCCAACATATACAAGACTTTTTCAAAAATCATCCTAAACCGCATCACGAAAACATTGGGTGAGAACCAACCGGTAGAACAAGCGGGATTCAGAAGCAGCAGTGGACCACATACATGCAGTCAGATAAATATTCGAAAAATATAAAGAATGCAATATCACCTTTTACTGCTGCTTTGTGGACTAGGCAAAGCATTTGACTCATTATTCAACACAAAGATCTGGGAAGCACTAAAAAGGCAAGGTGTAGAACACAAATATATAAGGCTCATTAGAAACATCTATACAAATACCACAGCAAGGATAAAATTAGAAAGAGAAGGAGAAGACATAAAAATACAACGAGGGGTGAGACAGGTCGACCCCCTATTACCCAAGCTATTCACAGCGGTCTTGGAAGAAGTCTTCAAGAAGATGGAGTGGATGAACTATGGTATGCACATAAACGGTGTTAAACTTACCCATCTGAGATTTGCGGATGACATAGTGGTATTTGCTACAAGGGCAGAAGACTTGCAAGAAATGCTAGAAGACCTTGACAGAGCTAGCAGAGAGGTGGGACTTTCGATGAATATACAAAAAACAAAAGCTATGTCCAATGCGAACAACAAAAGAATAATAAGGCTAAACAACAATATAATTGAATATGTCCCAGCATATTTATACTTAGGCCAAATAATCTCGCCACATGAGTCAACCGCCAAAGAAATAGACAGAAGAGTTGGAAATGCATGGAAAAGATACTGTCAATGAAAGAGATCATGAAAAACACCCAATTTAGTACCAGTATAAGGAGAAACTTATTCAACAATCTTGCCAATATTCACAAATATGGCTGCGAAACTTGGGCAATAACCAAGGCACAGTCACAGTGTAAGAAATTGAAAGTAATTCTGAGAGCCGTGGAATGAAGCAGATTAGATAAAATAAAGGACTCGGAACTGAGAGACAACCCAAAACTTGAAGATGCAAAAAGTTAAACACCTTAAATGGAAGTGGGCAGGACATACAATATTAAGAGGACCTGAGAAATGGAGCAAAATTTTAACAACATGGTAAGTACCCAAGAGGATGTAAACGGAAGAGAGGCAGACAATGTAATGTAATGTTTTATGATATGGACTGAACGGTTCGAAATAAATTAATACTTAATTTAATTTAATTTAAAAGATGGGAGGACGAAATTATAGAAATGGCCGGCAAGACGTGGACCAGAGTGGTCACAGACAGGGAGGAATGGAGACGACTGGGGGAGGCCTTTGCCAGTAGGCACGCATAAATATAAAATCAACATTCGGTATATCATTGTAATTTTCTGTCTTCTGTTTCTCGCATCCAAGGCGGATCTCAAAAACATAATTATAAATATCATAATTGTAATTTGCTTTTGTTACTTCGCACTTTACAACTTTGTCCGCAAACACCTTTGACATTGTTTTTTTACCTATTGAATGTGGTGTCTGTCTACGCATGTATATATGATCAATCAATAATGTGTTGAATAAACAATCTTGAAAATACTTAAGTACGTTCACGTAAGTACTTATCATTATCAACGAACATACATCTGTAAACCTAATGATCCCTACCTCAATGAGACTAAGTAGGTCAATCAATCATCATCATCATTAGCCTATATACGTTCCACTGCTGGGCACACGCCTCCTCTCATGTTGATGAGGCAATGGACAATATGTCAATCAATGGTAACATAAATTTCCGTAACCATCCTACCTCAAATCCAAAAACGTCGATATTCGACATCTTGTCCCATTTCGGCGTGCCATCACTCTCATATCCATTGAATCCCATCCCACAGTTGTTGCAGATGGCCTCGGAGAGCAGCCACGCGTGGTAGTACTTGCAGCGGACCACGAGGGTCGACAGGTACGCGTACCAGAGCAAGTACAGCGCCGACCACGAGCGGGACACCTCTGATGTAGGGTCTGTCAGTTCTGAAATTAAGGATGCGGTCTATAACCTCAACAAAAGTAACGTATCATATCAGATCCCCTATAAGGGAGGTGAATATAGGCTAAAAATTAAATAGATGTGGGTTTAAATTAGTTTGAAATCAGGTATCAGCTAAAACATTTATTTATTCTGTTCTTTAGGGTAAAAAATAGAAAAGTGAATGGTCAGATTATCACGTTCAAAGGAGAATTAGAATCGGCTCGTATGAAGCATGCATATAAACTTCCTAAAAAAAAAACATAAAATAACTGTAATATGAATCATACTGAAACTCACCTTCCAGCACTGCAATTGGGTATTTCTTCGCTAATATCAAGTATAAGAGTGCAGCTGCGATTGAGCCCATCATTTTGTACAACACCGCTCTTCGCGGAGAGGGTTCCCCTTCCGACTTCTCTTGCTTCTGAAAATTAATGGATACAAGAGATAATAAATACAAATAAAAATTATAAAAAAAACATCCGACATTTTCGACTCAAACGAATTCTATTTATTCTGCTTTGGCACCTAATCGCAAGATTTGGCGTAGGCGCTAGTTTTACGAAAGCGACTGCCATCTGACCTTCCAACCCAGAGGAAAAACTAGACCTTATTGGGATTGGACCGGTTTTCTCACGATGTTTTCCTTCACCGAAAAGCCACTGTTCAATCTCAAACCATATTTCGAACATAGGTTTTCTCTAAAGACCATGAATATAAATATTAATGTAAATACCTCGTCAATTCGTACACCTTCTATGAAGTTTATGTAATCACTATAGAACACTACTGGGCCACACATCAACGTCTGGAATGCCAATGTAAATGCGAAGTACTCCAGCGGAGACGGTATTTTGTCAATTTTCTGCGCAAGTTGGGAGTCAGTGGCATGAAGTTTCGTGTTCAATTTTATTTCTTTCTGAGTCAGACTGTCTTGTACCGAGTAGGCCAAGGAAGTAACTCTCTGTGTGATCACCATTAACGGTCCTGTAAGGAAAAAAAGGTACTTCAAAAAAAATCCTGTGTACTTTACCTACTATCCTAAAAACGCTAACTATTTTATGGAATCTTCTTTCATCATTTCTATACGACGTCCGATGGCGCCCAAAGACAGAAACTTGCAAGATTTAATTAGAGATACACCAAAAACATTATCATTATGTCAATTGCATGACGCCCACTGCTGGTCATAGACCGCCAAGCATCGCCACAATAATCGGTCTCAACCTATATTAGATCATCGGTCCTGTAGATCAGCAGTCATCAACAGGCGGCCCGCATGCGGTCCGCAAGCCTCCCTGGTTGTTTTGTATCTAAAGGTCGTTGAATTCAGAATTTTTGGATTGCCTGATGGTCACAAATAATGATGATACGGAGCTTCGCCTCCGCATCCGTTTAGACGGAACTTCCGTTTGGTTTTACACCTTCGGATCCGCCTCCGCCTTCGCTAATTTTTAATAAATTTTTGGCTTCGGATACGGTTCCAACTTTCGCCTCCGGCTCCGGATTCGACTCCGTTAAATAAAAAAATTTAACTCCGGATCCGGCTCCGGTAAAGCCGCCTCCGTAACATCCCTCACAAATAATTAAGAATGAGGCCGCACCCGCGTAATTTTTGTTAGCTCCTATGTGGCCCTTGCTTTCTAAAAGGTTGCCGACCCCTGCTGTACAGGTTGTATATTATATGCAAGTATGCACCTAATACGAAAAAAAATATCCGTAAAGTCGGTTCTGGCGCTTCACCGGCCTCTGCCGCGGCACGCTCGCTTCGCTCGCTCGGCTCGTGCGCTGTAGGGTCGCAGTTCTTCCTAACACTCGTCCTCGCTTCGCTCGTCGTCGTACCTACACCGACCTGCCTTAGAGTAGAATAGGTAGGTAATCCGATGTCCAGAGGTAGAAGGGAAATCGTCATTGGTAAAAGTCAGAAATCTCGTTTTTAGGGTTCCGGTACCTCAAAAGGAAAAAACGGAACCCTTATAGGATCACTCGGTTGTCTCTGTCCGTCTTTCACAGCCGATTTGCTCCGAAACTACTGGACCGATTGAGTTGAAATTTGGTACACATATGTAAATTGGTGACCCAAAGATGGACGCGTAAAGTAAATTAATGAATTCTGAACAGGAGGGCCACTTTTGGGGGGTAAACTGGAAAATTAAAAAAAAAAAGTTGCGCAAACTGTATTGTGTTGTATATCAAATGAAAGGGGTTGTTGCAAGCATCTTCGATATTTTTTTTATAGTTTTAGCTTGTTTTAGCTAAAATTATTTAAAAAAAAACTAAACGGGGGGGGGAATGGTCAGTTTTCGTCTTTTTTCCTAAATTAGTTCAATTCTTAGTAGTATTAGGCTTAAAATTCTGAAAAAAATGTGGAAAATAGTTCGTTGCCTAAAGATTACAGGAAAACCTATAAGAAATTTGAGTATTTATAACGGGAAAATCCTCAATATTTTACGGAACCCTCACACCACGCGAGTTGAACTCGCACTTGTCCGGTTTTTTTAATAAATTCCTTACATTTACCAACCCATGTTGGTAAATCCTAAAGCTGCGTACGAATTTGAGCGGCTCAGCCTGAGGCATGCTCGCCCCACGCGGCGAGCTGCTCGCGAGCCAAATAGTTCCACATGAACATGCGCGGGTGAGGCAGCGTTTGTGCGACGTTCAAAATGGCGTCGACACGATGACAGCTGATTGTTTCGGGTCCCACCCACAACACCTTTTGCTTTTCATGTTTGTATCAATAATTGTTCCAAATTTACACGCGCACGGCTCAGCCACTTGCTCAAATTCGTACGCATTTCGCGCACAAACATGTTCGATCTTGTCGCTCTGTCCACGTCCAAGTTACGCGAGGCACGCACACTGAGGCGCCTTACAGCACGGTCAAAAGACTGGCAGGCTCGCCGCGCGCTGCTCGCACAAACCGCGGCGCGTACGAATTTGAGCAAAATAGGTGAGTCGTGCGTGCCTCAACCCACGGCTGATCTAATTAGGTACTTTCCTGGGTAAAAAAAATAGAATTCTATTTAGTCCGTCAGTTAGATTATCAAAAAATATTGGACACGTATTTTTTTGTTTGTCAATTAAACAAAAAAATACGAAGATAGCCCGTTAAAGTTCCGCGTGACGTCCCATTGTCAGTTACTGATGTGATGGTACTATTACGGATTTGATGCTCTGATCCAAAAACAACATATTACGACTTGTTCGGGCACATAGGTATAAGATCTATCTAATACATCATACTCATCTCTCTGGTAAAATGATCTAAACTGTTTGTAAACTCGTGTCATTAAAGACACCTTGCATTCTTCGCTGTCTTATCGTGAATTAATAGGTCTTTGTGTTATTGTTTAACTGCCACGGTCATAAGCGGCCGAGTTCAATGTCATTACAAGTCGTTGACAGGAAACTACGTTATCGAATCAAGACCGGTGAATATTTTCGATCGTCCAGCGGTTCTGATATGATAGATGGCACAGACAACTTATCTCTCGAATGCATCATAAAGGACGTGATACCGTGCCGGCCACGAGCGAATTCCGTTGAGGCGTAGTAAGTATGTCACTTTGGGGTCGGTCCGATTTTGAGGACCTTAGGCTCTAAAATTAACCAATCAAAATGTCTAATTAAAATATATTATGTTAACATCCCTGTTCTCTTTTTTAGGGGTTATAGGAAGGTGCTATACAAGAACGAGGAATGAAGGATTTGCCACACTGGACTGGGTGCGGTCTGCGGTCAGGTCAAGCCCGCATTATGTATGAACAAATTCAATTTGACCTGACCGCAGACCGCAGAACGCATCCAGTGTGGCAAAGGCCCACTTATTGTTCAAATTAAGAAGTGGACTTGAATGTAGGACTTGCATACTTCAGGTTCATAGATATTAATTAAGCTCACAGTGAAAAATGGTTAATATAAGAGCATATCACGTGTAGATATATCTCGAAGACTGTGCACCCCAGATCACATGTAATTTGACCCTGACTTAAAATATAAGCAGCTTACATATTCGTAGTATTTTTTTCAGACATGTTGACCTTCGAATAAATTAACTAGTCATGTCCCCAGACTGCCCCAGAGTTAGCAAATGACGTAAATAATTATCAAACTTTGTAGTTTTTTTTTTAAATCTATCGTTGTTGTATACTGTAATAATTTACTTTAGAAACAAAGTTTAATGAATAACTACAACTTAGAAATTTATTTATAAAAGTTAATGTGTACTATTTAATCAAAGTCAAAGAATAGAATCCGCAACAGGCTTCGTCAGCAATACGTATTAAACTAACAAAAAGGACCGTCCCGGATCGTTGGTGGCCCGAAAGTTCCCAAATTAAACTGACTTCAATTAAGTACTTCGCCAAGCCATAAATGAACATTTCCACGTTTCCTTTCCCCTTTACCACATGAACTGATTTCCGAGAGCAAATGCGTTGCAATGTGGACCGATAATATTTGAGGAGTTTCGTCCATTCCTCAAGGATCTCAGAATCACATTTGGCACTTCATTAGTTGCTACTAAAACGGAATCATATCAGATTTTTTGACGTAGGTGGATACTTTACTTCAGTGAGGAATTCCATAAGTCATCTGTGGTCCTCATCGTCAGTTCCACTTTACCAAACTACCGAGTGATTTCGGTATTCGAGTGAACACGCGTGCCTAAAAAATTTGAGGTTTGCCCTCAATTTTCTTGGGCTCCCCTGGGGACCATAACTAGGTAACAGTGGGACCATCTCAAGATTCTGCTATAACAAGAGAACCTCATTAGAAAACAAAAAAGAATTTTGGACATCGGCCAACTATCGACAGAGAAATCGATTACCATACATAAAAAATAAAAATACATACAGTGGAACCTCTTCTTTTTTTGAAGTCTAAAACAAACGTCGAAAGTTTTTCGCCTTTCATTCGGAAATGTAAGTTTTGCTCCACGACGAGAGGGATCAAAATGCTACTTTTCTGTTCAAGCTACTTTATTAATTTATTCATTGGCATGTAGCATTTACGTTATGTGCCAATTGAACACAGATAAGAATAGAAAAACTAACATATTTCAAGTTTTACCTTTAACAACGTTATATGAAAATGTATAATTTTTTCATAATATAAAAAAATGTCACTATAAATTATAAGTTTTACTGAAATCAAAACTATCGATGACTGTTATATTTTCCTCATAGTCGGTGTGAAAAATGGTATGAGTCACTCAGGAGCAAAATTGTTTTCGTCATGGGCGTTAACGCTTGAATCCTTCGTTACGCTCAGGATTCTAACGAGGGATTCTATCGTAGAATCCTTCGCTTCACTCTGGATTCAATGTACCGCCCTCGCCGTAAATACATAATTTTGATCCTTTGAGACACAAATAACTAATCTATATTCTGTTGTTGTTGTCCTTTGCTCGGTGCGCGGGGCAGACCGCAACTTAGGCTATTCTGTTCCGAAATCGGAGGAGTGATATAGAGAGCGCGCCTTCAAGTACCTAACGCTACGGGTCTTCGGCGGGAGGTCGGCCACAAGAGCAAGAGCCTTTAAATAAATAAATATCGTGGGACAATTCACACCAATAGGCATGATGACTCATGTTAATTTTGATAACATAGTGTTGCTAAATTGATAGTTAACCATCAAATTATTGTAATAAAGTATAAATTAAAAAATATAATTGATATCATAAAAAGATATGCCCTTGAAAGTTTAGAAAAAAATTGCATTTTTTTTATTGTCCAAGTGTAAATTTAAAGCTACCAATAGAATAATTACGCTTTTATAAAAACAAAATTTTATAACAACTATGGACCTAAACGCAGTATTTCGCGACCTAAACAGCAATTTACTTGATTTCCCCTACAATGATTAGTTCAAATACCTAAGTGTGACGTCATACTTTAGAGTCAATCAGTATGAAGCGTTTCGGGTGCGGCCGTACGAGGTCCGTCTTTAACTCAATTTTTTGGGTATTTATGATCTTTTATTGTAGTTGCTCCCATACAAACATTTGTTCCTCTCCAAAAACTGGTTCGAATGGCATCATAAAATTTTTTTAGTCATCATGCCTATTGATCTAGTCCCAAACTAGGCAAAGCCTGTACTATGGGTACTACACAACGGATAAACATATATATATAGATACACATACTTAAATAGATATTAAACACCCAAGACTCGAGAGCAAACATTAGTATTCATCATACAAATATCTGCCCCGACCGGGGATCGAACCCGGGACCTCAAGCTTCATAGTCAGGTTCTCTAACCACCAGGCTATTCGGTCGTCAGCCTAGACTGTCATTCGCTTGTAACAACTGGGATAGTGAGCGTCCGCGTTGGTCTCGGCCATCGGGCTCACGATTTACAGACGACTTTTTAAATTAGCATTTTTTGGATGACGGAAGTGCCTTTTATCACCGTCTCATGACCTATTTATAGACCCTAATTACAAGACCCTGAATGTTTCAAGGCGAACGCAAAAATGTGCGTAAATAATTTATACTTATGTCAGTGAAAAGGAGGCCTTCAATTGATTCAGACATGTGTCCTAATAGATCGAGCGAGATCCGAACTCCGAACCGCAATTTTCTATTTCAATGTATCAACGGAGAATAACACCCGTAAAGAAGCCACAAAGTGCGCGAAGTAGGTACCTGTTATGTCCAATGTGTAGTCAGCCGAATGGTATATCTGTCGATGCAAGTGTAAGCAGGACAGATAAAATATCGACGCCGCCAGAACGCCACTGAAACAAAAATCATATTGTTAGGAAACAGAAGCTGTAGTAACATGTTCACGTGTAGGTATAAACGAAAGACAAAGCATCTAAAAGTGGTGCTAAAAAGTGATAAATGCTTTGTGTATCTTGTTTATGTCTCGCAACAATTGCGAGCATCATGAACTCGCAGTTTAGCATACACGCCGTGTTAGCACGCTGTACATTAAATTAGTGTTGATTGCCAGATTGTCCATTAGTCAGTATATTTCTAGCAAAGTCCGGAAATCAAAGATAGACATTTAAATTAGTAGTCAAAGTTATTCTAACTGAAATACACACTTTTATCAATAAGCGTTCAGCTGATTAGACCACGTTTAATCAACTTAAACAAAAGACCAACAATAAGTAACTACAATTTTCATTTCAAAGTTCAATATCTCAAAAACGGCTAAACCGATTTTGTTGAAACGTATCTAAGAACCATCTCGATTACGTCAGCTTTCGGACAAAAAAACCTTGTGTTTTTATTAATTTTATTGTAAAGTTTGTGCTGTGAATAAATGTTTTTCTTTCTTTCTTTCTTTTCTTGCCTATTTTATGCCAATTGAGGATCGCCTACAACTGCCCTAAAAGGCACTAAATTGACCGCGGCTTGCCCACTGGCAAGTTTGACGCCATGCCACTCTGCAACAGAGTCAAGAGTCTCAAAGTCAATAAAGTCGTCAAGAAAATGTTTTCCCAACTCTGCACTATTAAAACCCGTGACAGGGTGACATTACAGAATATAGGCAATTATATGCAACCCAATCCAAGATACTAACTTGTTATAGGTACGCTAATCGACTCAGTAGTTAAAGAGACAAAGGGTGCGAGTGCGCAGTAAATCGAGTGTACATTTTTATACCCACTTCGACGTTGTTATTAAACGATTTTAAAGAAAGAGGGCGTTCAACTTTTTGTCCGATAACTTCGCCATTTTAAAGACTAAGATTTTAAAAGACGTAGTGTCCTCAAATCCATGGGCACTAGTCCATATCTATACTAATATTATAAATGCGAAAGTAACTGTCTGTCTGTTACCGTTTTACGCTTAAATCGCTAAACCGATTGTGATGAAATTTGGTATGATGATAGTTTTAAGCCTGGGAGAGGACATAGGATACTTTTTATCCCGGAAATCATCCCCTAAGGGAGTAAAATGGGGGATGAAAGTTTGTATAGAGCTACGATATAAGCGGGCTGAAGCTATAGTTTACCATATTTTATTTAAGAATCGCCAATCAATAATGTTTGTTTTTTTCCTATCGAATGAATGACTGTATCAAGGATCATAGAAAGTCATACTTACTTTCCTACGAGGTGATGAGGCAAGGTCTTCAATAATATGTAACTTTGCATTGCCAGAAGCGATAAATGTATTGATTGCCTGAAAAATTGTTTAAATTATTATTTCCTGGAAAAATAATATTTACAGTCTCTTAATTCCTAGTCAAATTATCGCCCCCCTGGTGCAAATACCGATTAAGTTCATTCAAGGGAATTACAAGTTGCGTTAGAATACTTTGTCCAAGATCTTGGCACAGTATACTAATAAAATACTTTTTCTCTCCGTTTTTACAAAATATTATTGAAATGTTTTCTCGCCCAACTACAAATAATGCAGATCGACGGTTTTGCACTAAGGAGTGATATCATGGCGTTATTGTCGTATTGTGTACTTATGTAGATAATTTTCAAATTTACAGGAATAATAAATATCACGTCTTATCTATAGTCATACAAGATAATCTACTTGCTAACGTGGCATTACGCCTATGTACTTAACATCATAATAAAAAGGCGACGTCACAAAAGGTAATGGACTCGCGCAAATTCTACGTTACGAAGACGCGAAACTCTTTACTTGGACTTTAAAAATGATAATAGGAGAATATAGGAGCGACAAATTGGCAATGAAAATTCTGTAAATAACGTCTGCATACGGTTGACTGTCGAGACAGGCGTGTCGAGTTGGTGAAGCAGGGACCACAACCGGTTTCATTTTCTATTTTAAACGGTTGGTTTACCAAAGTATTCGGAAGAGTATATACGGTGGCTTCAGTAGAAGCACTAGAACCCATGATCTTTGTTTAAGAGAATTACGCAACTGACTGTGTGACAGCGTCGCAGGCACCAGGTACCTGAAGGCGTATTAATACTTTTATCACAAAAGTTGACAAAGGGGAGAGTGCTTTGTCTATATTCACAATCTTAGTCCGTACGCTGCGTTATGAAAACAAGCTAGTAGCTACGTGTAATTACGCTGTCCCGACAACTAACCGTGTATGGAAAATGCTCCAAATTAATCTCAATTACATTACACTTATGCAGTACCACCACTATAGACCGGCTCTACCTGTCATAAGCATTACTTATACAACGAGTGTCAGTAATTCGAGCAAGAAATGGTGTTTCGATTCTTCGTAATTATGTAACGAAGTCTTGCCATTATGCAAAGACTCCTCTTCGTTGATGGCTGTCGTCGTTTAGGTTAACTTATTAGTTAGATACAGACATCCATGTAGAGCAATTTTCAATCTACGTAATTATATATAGGTATCCTACGTAAGAAATCGGTATAAGGTAAACGTCCGAGTGCTCGACGCTGTACTAGTATATGGCATGGGCACTCTATGTCAAAGCAATATGGGTTAAATTCGAACTACGAGGATTTTTCTTAATTCGAATTTAAGCCATGTCACTTTGATATAGAGTGCGCATACCATATACTACTGCGTCGAGCACTCGGACGTTTACCTTAGCTATTGCAAGAAAAGCGATTAAGGTAAATTCTTAAACATACCGCGTTGTTTTTGAATAAATAATGTTCATAATTATTTTCAGAGTTTACCTTAATTAGGTTAATTTGCCAAACATGACGACTTAAAAGCAAATAATAATAGGTAGTAAAGTTATTCTAGTTAGTTCAAAAAATATGAAAACTTACTTCCCAAAGCAAAAATATCCAATAATCAGACCTATAACAAGGCACACAGAATGACGAAATTCTGGCGAAGCAAGCTTCAATGGTTTCCGAAACAGTCTGGCCAGGCATAGTGCAGCTATTTGTGCGATCAAAAAATTAACCTAATGGAAGGAAAATATGATGTTACTGAAAATATGATGAAACTAATAAATGTGCCTTAGTGAAATACTAAATAAAAGATAAATATTTGCGCTCTTATCACTAATGTAAATGCAGAAAAACTCAATAGACCTATTCACGATGGGTAATCCAATAAATTAGTCGTATGAAGCTGGCATCTTGACCGCAAGTACCAGAGTGCGATACGTATTGTACACCAATTAGCGTCAATATATGTAGCCTTTTACTGCAGCATGAATGAGAAGTACAATACATCGTTGAGGTATACAGTGTGCTACCTATTATACACATAAGTGTCAGATGCTTTAAGTAAGTAGTGTAATTTATTGATAGTATAAGAAAATATGACAGCACCATTCACAACACGGGTGACGAGTCACATGATGTTTTATAACTAGGTCGTTTTTCACCGGGCTAGGTTTAATGGAGGATACGGGGACCATGCACTTGCATCTCAGGGAGCACCATTTAACACACTTATTGACAATGTTATTTTAATTTAAGTCAGAGAGCTACTAAATATCTCTCTGGTTAATTGCTAGTCTGATATACTCAGACTCACCGGCAGAAAATTAGGTCCAAATTAGAAAAAGTTTACTATGCAGAAAAACATTATTTAATTTATTCAATTTATAGTTTGAAATCACGACAAGTTTTTGGGCCAAATTTTTTGCCGGCGAGTGTACCACCCTGATAGAAAAGAATACATTCGTCTTCTTGGCGATAAACGGCATCGTATCGAACTATTGGTACAGGTCTATAGTGACGAATATCGGAGATAAATATTCTAACATCTCCATCTCAATCGCACCTGCCAAATTCAAGCGATAGAGATCCAGGAGATATACGAATTTCGTTCTTCGGGAGTTCGTGCCGTTCGTGGTAGGTAGCCCTACATAGCTAAGACCGCGAAAGGAGCAGAAAAAGTATTGATGTCCGAATACACTTGCTTGGGAGCAAAGAAATCGAGCCACTCGTGCAATTTTCATGTTTGTTCGTTTTATCCAAAATCTGCCCATGAAAAAAGACAAATTAGGGTGTCGTGTGAAAGGTAATTTATTCAGCTAATAAATAAAGCTAATTTCATGATTAGGAATTTTGCCGCATTACTAATGAGCCAATTAATGCACGTGTGATTTGTGCCGTTTGGGAAGGTATCAAAATGAAAAATTATCAGTAATTGCCCATGAATTGTGAATTGCATCTCTACCTTGACGTGACATTGCTATCTATTAAATTTGCCAAAAAGTTCATGAAAAATTGATACTACCCCCAGCTCAAGCCGCCCAAGCCGTAGCTCTGCTCCAAACCGGACTTGGTCAGCGTCAAGTGGCGCTACAACTGAATTTAAGCCGATCGTCTACTTACCTCAGAAACAGACGACCGCTTCATCGCCTCGACTTCTCTCCGACTCAGCAGAAACTGCAGGAGGTCCGGAATGTGTCCATAAATCGATGGACCGTGAGAAGACGCCTCAAGGAACAAGACCTGACACCACATCGAGCTTAATGGGCCCAAGTTGACCGCAGCTTATCGCACAGCACGCCGTGTTTTCGCTCAGGACCATTACAATGGGACCCTTGAGCAATGGAAGACCATGATGTTTTCTGATGAGTGCAGGATCTGCCTTTTTGGCAATGATGGAAGAGAAAGGGTCTACCGAAGATCAGGAGAGCGATTTTCGCAGTGTTGCATCGAAGAAAGGGTCGCATATGGCGGTGGATCTGTCATGGTCTGGGCCGGTATTTCATTGAAGGCGAAGACCGATATGGTTTTCGTCGTAGGGCCTGATAGGCGTTACGCAGAAGGCTTAACTGCTCATCGCTTCATATAAATCTTAGCCGAACATGTAGTACCGTTTGCGGGCTTTGTCGGTGATATTTTATTTATTTATGCAGGATAATGCCAGGCCGCACACCGCCAGAATCACCTAGGATTGCCTTAGGAGCGTCAATATTCCCGTCATGAATTGGCCTCCAAGAAGTCCTGACCTCAATCTGATGGAGCACCTCTGGGACGAACTGAAAAGGCGAGTCCGAGAAAGAAATCCAGTTCCTGAAAATCCTCCGTGAGCTGAAATCCGCCGTCGAAGAGGTTTGGGCGGACATTCCACAAGAATTCCTCAGCAACTTGGATTAATCGCATGAACGCATGTCGTAGAGCTAGAGAAGGCAATACAAGATACTGAAAGATTTTTTGTTTTTAATTTTCCATGTAATTTTTCCCTACACTCGAATTTTCATTGCGTTGCTACAATGCCATTTTGACATGAGTTTTGTTTTCCGTCCAAAATCTATGAATAATCACCCGTTCTTCGCCTGAAAATAAAGTCATTCGATAGAAAACAAAATTATCTTTCAGACGATACCCCATTTTCTACATTTCCTTAGACAGTTATTCCATAACTCTAAAATTGGAAAAGTCAGTGATTTATTCTTCAATTTAGACATATTACATGCACCTATGAATGTCGATAAACTACCACCGGTTCGGAAAGAAAACCTCTGCCTCGAGAAGAACCGGCGTAAAAAACTCGGTGAGGTGTCATTTTTTCAAAACAGTATTCAATATATCATTTCAGTATCAGAGTATCATAAAATTTTAAAATTACATTGCTACAGTAGAAAGCCTATTTATTTTGCGATAGATTCTAGTGCAGGATTTTATTAACTGCCAAATATCCCTATCCATTATGTAATCGTTTATCTTATAATATGCTTTTGAAATAAGTGTCCGTTTTACGACAGATTTGAATTTAGAGTCAGTAAGTTCGGTAATGTGTTTTGGAATTTTATTGTAGAATTTTATACAATTTCCCAAGAACGACTTTTTCGCTTTTACTAGCCTGTAAAAAGTTGTTTTGAGCTTCCCTGCGCTTCTGGTAACCTTGGGCCTATCAGTGTTTGTTGGGTAGTTGTATAAATTCTTCCTAACATGCATTATTATTTCAAATACGTATAGCGACGGCAGTGTTAGAATCTTAGAATATCTGTTTCCTTGAAAAATTCTCTTAATGACTCACGCGACCCGAGGTTATGAATTGCTCTAACAGCCCTTTTTTGTAAAATAAATACATTCTCAATATCTGCCGCTGATCCCCATAAAATAAGACCATAAGTAATTAATTATACTGTTAAAGTAAGCGAAGTAAACTAACCGTGCCGTTGCTACATTGGTAAGCTGCCTTATTTTCCTGACTGCAAAAGCAGCGGAGCTCAACCTACTTCCTATCGCAGTTATGTGGGAACCCCACTGCAGTTTAGAGTCTAACGTAATACCTAAGAGTACAGTTGACTTTACAAATTCTATGGTTTCACCATTAAGTTTAACCTTTTGAGCGCCGAGAGCCACTAAAGTGGTCGAGTGCTGTCGTGCCCACCACGCTTCGCTCCGACTAAAAAGGTCGGAGTGAAGGTGTACTTTGATCATGAATAAAATCTGTTATGAATTGTTTTTATTTGGTTTTATTGGTTTTTAACGATACATCAAGTTACAGTGCTTGGCGTGTGAGTGATCACTTCATTCAAATATGAAAGCGTTCAAAAGGTTAATATTTGAGGCTAAGTTTACATTTGAGTTCGCTAGTGTGAATTTTACACATTTCGTTTTTTTCGGATTCAACACTAAGTTATTGGCAGCAAACCAGTCAGATATCATGGACAGGGTATTATTTGATTCAATGAGTTCAGTATCTTTCCTATTAACCTTGAACAGTAACGAGGTGTCATCGGCGAACATGACAATGCCTGCTCTTCGGCTTACCATATATGGTAGATCATTTACATAAACAAGGAACAGGAATGAACCTAAAATAGATCCTTGAGGTACTCCCATCTCCACCACTGTCTCTGACGAAATGGCCCCAATAATATGAAGGTGGCTAAATTTGTTTGCTCCCAAGTGTGATATACAGGGCGTCCCACGGCTATGCCACATGGAGGGAAAGTACCCTGAATATTGTAGATGGAACATTTTACTGAAAGAAGACATTATTTTAATTCAAAAAACAATTTAAACTGCATTCATACATTTTTAAATAATTTTATGATTGAACCGGGAATCGAACCCGCAACACGAGAAAAAAAAATACCCTGTAGCTTTATCATATCGATCGAAAATCTTCATCATAAGGATATTTTTTTGCTAAATAACATAGTGTCAGAAATAAAAGGAAGACCATGAATTTTAACATTTTTTATTCAAAATTAATCAATTTAATTTATCAAATGCTCAAAATGAGTCCCATTCTGTTGAATACAAAGTCGCACTCTTTTGAATATTTCGCTCCCTATCGATTTTTTGATCATGTTGTGGTGGATATTTAGAATAATACGTCTAAGTTCTGCTTGTAGCTCGTGGACACATTCATACTGGTTCTTGTAAACTAAAATGAAATAATTAAAAATTCTTAATTTTGAATTAAAAATGTTAAAATTCATGGGCATCCTTTTATTTCTGACACTAAAGGTAGCCACTGACGATACGTCTGTTTGGAAGACTTCTTAATGGAATACTTCCCAATGGAAGTATTCCAAATTGAAGGCACATTGACTACACTACCATTTGGACGTAGACGCACCGTATCTTGACTGTGAACGCCAAGCTGGCAGGTCGCTAATGAATGAGCTTTTAATTAATACCTATAATAATGGATTTTTTAATGTTGGCAACTGCATGCTGTATTGCAATAAAAAAACGAAAAAAACCTAAGAGATTGTGGATGAAAGGGTGGTTGGAAAAAAGGAATACATATACACATACAAACTTGTTAAAACATATAAACGTAGTCATAATCACATATAACTCAACTTCACGTTCACGTTTCATATATATTATGAGCGAGCACAAAATATGTTCAAACGCCGAAAGCTAAGCTTGAACTGAGACGAAAATCTCAAAAAAATGGACGCGGTTTTGCACATTCATTGACAACTTAGACGTCTTCCAAATGGCGTGGCACACATTTTTGACATTGACAGTCGGCCGCGGATGACATCCATTTGGACTGGTTGCATGGATTTCAATCCGTTTCGGAAATCCAAAGCTAGACGACTTCCATTAAATTGGCTCACGTTTTTCACATTCACGAAAGGATTTTGGAAGACGACCACTCCATTTGGATTGCGGACGTATCGTGAATGGGCACCTTACGTTATTTAGCAAAAAATAATTCTTATGATGAAGAAGAAGCCTTTCGATCGGTATGATAAAGCTACAGGGTATTTGTTTTTCTCGTGTAGCGGGTTCGATTCCCGGTTCAACCATGTAATTATTTAAAAATCTATGAATGCAGTTAAAATTGTTTTTAAAATTAAAATAATGTCTTCTTTCAGTAAAATGTTCCATCTACAATATTCAACTTTCCCTCCATGTGGCATAGCCGTGGGACGCCCTGTATATCCTTCTATCTCGCCCTTGCAATATTCGCTCGATATTTGAACTTCCATTATCGGTACTTCGAGATACCGCCCTAAATTATAATGTAGGCATAATGGCTAGTGTGCGTTTTAGGTAACCAAGGTAGGTAATATACCGGACGACAACGGGTTAACAAATTAAACGCAAACTATTTTTTAATTTTAACCCCTCGTATGCGGATGTCAAAATTGTGCAATCAAATTATGACTTTAATATGTAAAACATTGGGTTCAAATGCTTTGCACGGATCCGTGCCTAAGCATACGAAGGGTTAACTAACCGACTTCAAATAAGTTTCTGTCAAAAATTTCATTTTTGGTACAAGCTTTTATTGCCGACTGTACTTTTCTGAATACCGTCATCAACTACTCATTGAGACGATTCTAACGAGCCCAAACACAACGGGGTTACGTCGGTTAAATACTGAATTCCCATGGCCACCTTCTGTCTCCATCATCAGATCAGCTCGATGGTACCATAATATTAAATTTTCCGATTCGAATTTTTTTTTTTTTGAAAGGTATATGTACTTCCTTAGGTTGTCCCATGGTCATCAGGTCAGGATCTCATGATGGGATCCTGGAGAACTCGAGGGAACTTCAGAAAAATCAGTTAAAACTTTGTTTTTAAAGTAAATTATTTCTATTAGTTGTAGACAAGGTTCCAAATCATCTGTTAGCAATTTCATATTTTGCAAGTAACAGTATAATGTAATACTTAATATGATATTTTAATGTTCTACGTCTGTCTGTGACATTGAAAAACAAGACATTATCTACATATAACGTGATATTTAATAATAATAATAAATCAGCCTATACACGTCCCACTGCTGGTCACAGGCCTCCTCTCATAGATGACACCGTATTGCGCGCGACGTGGAACTATAAAATCTCGTATCGCGCGATGGCCGCGTTATACATATGTCGCCCCATATCGCCCAACGACACTGGGCCGATAGGGCGCATTTTCGTATGGTGTACAAAATCTATTTGTTTGAAACATCATGCCATGAGTCTACTAGGTGCTAACTCCGTGTTAAAAGAGCTTATACCATAATGTACTTAATGTAAACCATAACAATTTTAATGTATGTATTAACGTGCTCTTCGATGTATTATTGTGTTTTGGTTTTAAGTGAATATTTTAACTAACAGCCAACCACATTCATGCTTCCCAGTATAAAAGAAACATGATTCAGAATTAAGTTACTCAGTAAACCTACAAACAGGAGCCAATGCTTACGTGTTCTATTGTTCAAACTTCTATAAACATGTGTGTTGTACTCGGGAAAAAGGACCTGAATATGGCAGGCCCTTATAATCCCTGAACCAAAGTAGAACCAAAATGGCGGTATTTGCGAAGGTTCACTAGCGTGCATGCTCAGATAGCATGTGCGGAACCCGTTGATATGAATACGTGCACCCTACCCCACTTTACCTCAGATTACACCAGACAAACGAGTACTGTGCTGCGCAGCGATGTTACGAGTCAATTTTTTCCAACTCTGAGCCCTCGACTTGATTCGGCCGCTAATTCGAATCGAAACTCGAGTTGACGTTTATGAGGCTTCTAGACGGGCTATATTTTTACGGAAATGTGTGGCCGGCAACTATGGGCGTCTTGTTCTAGCATTTTGTATTATAAAAGCTTGTACCAAAAAAAATTTTTGTCAGGAACTTTTTCTGACTTGTACTTAATAGAGTTGAGGACATAAAAAAACTCTATATTATTACTTTTTAGGGTTCAGTCCCCAAGAGGGTGAAAACGGGACCCTATTACTAAGACTTCGCTGTCCGTCCGTCCGTCCGTCACCAGGCTGTATCTCAAGAACCGTGATAGCTAGAGAGTTAAAATTTTCACAGATTATGTATTTCTGTTGCCGCTATAACAACAAATACTAAAAAACCGGCTAAGTGCGAGTCGGACTGGGGCTCCCATACAACAGATATGATTTTTTTGCTGTTTTTATAGATAATGGTACGGAACCCTTCGTGCGCGTCCGACTCGCACTTGGCCGGTTTTTTATTTTGCTCTCATTCAAATCATTTAAAAGAAACTTGTGTAAACATATCAGAAGTACCAGACAGATTTTAATAGTTAACCTCTAGCATCCCAATGGCCTGTTAAAAGGCCTTGTCAGTTATAGAATATTCTAATATTTTCCATTCAAATGGGACTCAAACTTCACTATTTTTTTTTCAGTGCCGTTGTGTTTTTTTTAGAGAGAGGTAGCTAAAATCGGTTTATTTATTGTTCACTGGCTTGACAGTATTAATCACTATAACAGCCCAAGAGGTCTACAATATTAATTATGGTCTTATTAACCTCTCTGTGAATTGTGCACAAGAAATCCAACTATATACAAGCGCTTGAACTAGACTTGGATAATGACAGTTGATGCAGTGATGTCATCCAATAAATAATGATCAAGCAACAATCAGTGTCACACTTTATCTGAGCCAAGATGATTAGACATTGTACATAATGAAATTACTATAGGTAAAATACTTAAATTAAGCCCTTCTTGTATGTAGTTGGGACTTGTTTCAATTTATTATAATAAAATAGTAGTACATATGCAAGACAGGCTTTATTATGTCTTGCATATGTTAATGTTATTTTAACATGATTTCATTTTCATTCGTTTCAGTGGACATAGGTCTCACAGTGAAATACAGTGACATTTTGTGAACATATAATTTAGCTTCTAAACAAACCCTTGATCTTCATAAGACTCAAGTACATATATATTCAGTCAAAGTGCATATGTAAACGCTGAAGCATGGCTACGCTATGGAGTTTTGCTATGGGGCCATAGCACTGACGCTCAAGATCTGTTCATATCCCAGAAAAAATGTATCCGTATAATAGCCAATATCCAACAAACTGTAACATGCAAACCTCACTTCATAAATCTACAAATATTGACAGTGCCCTCTTTATATATCCTGGAAGTTGCCACATTTGTAAGAAACATATTTGTATTTAACAAGAGTGCATGTCGTAAAGATCAACTAGTCGCCCCGGAACCAATACTGGACATTTATAAAAAGGACCATACTACCGATCAATACAGATATTTAACAAATTACCAAACAATATCAAGAATATAGCGAACAACAGTATATGTACTACCAAACTAAAAAAATTACTGATTAACAATTCTTATTATTCTGTACAAGAGTTTATGGAAGATTCCATAAAATAACTACTTTTATTTTCCACCCTATTTTACATTGTACTTTTAACCTATAAAAGAGTAGTTAGATTTAGATAATAGTTTTAAGCACACTTTGCAATACCCTGTCAGGGTCCATGTGACACTATAATTTATTTGTAACAACTGTAATACCATGGTGTGCAATAAAGATTATGATTATGATTAAACCTACCTATGTAGCTTTACATTTCCAGTTATTTTAAAAGCCCCATAGTGACCCTATAACATATTATTAAATCTTAAAAAGTATATCAACCTTAGAGCATTACGACATATCTACCTACTAAAATATTAATTTTAGATGACAGTATGTTTATAAAATGTGGACCCATAAATGAAACCTACATTATTTTAAGTTGAAAAATTAAGTTCAGGTGGTATGATATGAAAGGCTATTAAACACCAAGACAAATATTACTACACAATTCGAAGATCAACTATAACTAAATACTTACAAGATCCAATGGCATGCCAATTTTAGTGGCTAATCCCGAAAATAGTTTACTGCCGTCATAATAATCGAAATACGTCGAAGTCATCTTTGTAAATAGTAAAATGAAACTATTACTTCACTGTTTTACCTGAAACAAAACATAACAACGTTTAATTTTTTTCTGAAACTGTGTCACTTGATATGAGATTAAGATTATGCATTAGCTAGGTCAAACCCAACAAATTAATTTCGAACAGAACTACTGTTTTATGCCTTAATATTTTATTCATACCAGATTTAAATTGAATGAAACTTCAATATACAATATAATACACAGCGCCCACTTCCATTTCTCAACACGTTAATCGACTACGACTACGAATATTACTTAGTTCAAGTAATAAATAATGAAATACTATTTCATATACGTCTTTCTCGTCTTGCTCGATGCTAGACAGTTTGTGTTGTGTTTGTGTGTGTACTGTGTCCATGGACCTATGATACTCAGGACAGGCTATACGTGATGCCACAATGAGGGACGGAAAGACTTCTATGCAGCTAAATTAAGAACTGGTCTTAAAATGGCTGATCGCTTACCATAAACAACCTACTTAATTTGGGTGGGTAGTAGTTTATTGATCACAACTTCATACTAAATCAGTTGTGGCAAACAGAAAAAAGTGGAACTATGACAAGGACAACAAATGATATTTCCCTTTCTGTCACACTTATCAAGATTTGTATACTACCATCTCGCTAGGACGTTTTATTACCATAAAGAGGGCCTACCGCGAAACGATATTCGCTTTCGTTCGTGTATCTCCCTCTTTGTCGGTCGAACTAGCAAGTGCGACAGAGACGGATATACACGAACTCAGGGGGCCTACCGCCAACAGCTTTCGAAGTTTTCCCTCTCTGTTGCACTTACGTACGAACTCGCAAGTCTGACAGAGAGGGAAAACTTCGAATGCCTTTCGCGGTACGCCAACGGCATTCGAAGTTTTCCCTCTCTGTTGCACTTATGTACGAACTCGCAAGTCTGACAGAGAAGGAAAACTTCGAATGCCTTTCGCGGTAGGCCCTCAGAGGGGCTACCGCGAAACGGAAACGAAGTCCGTTCGTGTATCTCCGTCTCTGTTGCTCGAATTAGCAAGTGCGACAGAGGGAGATTTGTTTGCCACCGAAGTGGTATAAAAAATGTTTTTTAGTTTTTGATGGATGATTGACAACTCGTGATCGAGGCAGTATGGCCCATGGTCTTAGCCTGTCCGAATGGACGAATTAAAAAAAAACTCGTGTTATTGTTATGACCACGTTATGACGAATGAAAGTTATGACGCGGTTAGGTTATAACTGTCAAAAATTGACAAACAAAAGTAACAAAACATTGGCTTCACACAATGACAAAAGATTGGTCATTGGCTTCACAAAGTACTTTGATTGGCTTGGCTGAATTGGTTTGCTTTGCCCGTCTTATGTTGATAATAAAATATCAAAAGTATTAAAGTACTAGTTAAGTTTGGAAGAGCAAGCAAGGCGTTTAATTAACAATTCAATTGAAGAGTTTATACCAGTTACAACCCCTTAGGTTTTGCATTAACTTATTCACACCATGTCTATTGGTTCAGTTTATGAAACCGCTTACAAAGGCGATTTCAATCAAGTCAAAGTTAAAATCGACCAAGATGTGACTCTAGTCAAAACTGCGGACTCGGTAAATATGTAATGTAATGACAAGCCCATGTTATAGACCTATTTGGGTGAACGTTTGGTAACTAGACATCTGTTAATATTTTATTATTCCAGAATAATCGTCTGCTCATTCATTGGGCAGCTTTGGGTGGAAATGAGAATTTGGTTGATTATCTTATCAGGACCGGAAGTCCAATAGACCCAGTGGATGATACTAATTCAATTCCTTTGATACTGGCGGCATCAGCGGGGAAGTTTGAGGTTGTGAGACTGCTGATTGGTAAAGGCGCTAATGTCAACCACAAAACGAACCGTGGTCAGACGTCATTACACTATGCTTGCTCCAAGGGTCATAAAGATGTATGTATGACTGTTTGTTTCAGAACAATAAATACAACATAAATTAAACATGTCACTGCAATACTTAACCATACTAACGAGATTGTGGTGCTAAAGTGGTAAGTGGGTGTCTAACAATAAGTAAAAAAATTGTTTAATCATTATTATTTCAGATAGTAAAGATGTTAATAGATGCAGGAGCTAATGTGAATGAGGTGGATGTTTTGCATGCTACGCCACTACATAGAGCGGCATCTTTGGGCAGGAATAATATAGTTGAGCTGCTGTTAAGTCATCCAGAACTAAAACTAGACATTGGAGATTCTACAGGCTGCACTCCATTGTAAGTATGCACACACAGGTTAGTAGATATTGTAATCTTGCAGTGTCTATTCAATTGCTTGATTGCTCAGAAAGCAAAGAATTCTCTAATTTTATTTTACTTTGACTTCTGGCATGAAGTATATAATACATTTTTACTATCATACTTAACAAAATGTTTAAATGTGCAATTTACAGGCATCTAGCTTGTGAAGAAGACAGAGAATCAGCTGCAGTCATGTTGGTGAAGGCAGGAGCTAGTCTGGACATAATGAACAAGGAAAAGAAAACCCCGCATGATCTTTGTTCATCTAAGCTGAAACATACTTTGTCATCTCTAATAGAATAAGAAAATATGTTTGCTCAAATAGCTTTGTTTCATTTCATAATAAGAGGAAATTATGAAGATATCATCTTTAATTGGCAACATTAGCCTTATTACCCAACTTCCGAAGGAGAGGAGGGTTATGTTTTTTGAGTGTATGTATGTGTGCGTGTGTGTCTTATTCTTTGGCACGCCCTGCAGCCTAAACTGTTTGATGGATTTTGACATATGAGGTGTTGTTGGATTCCTCTTAATCGTGGGAGTGACATAGTGCAAAAAACTGGACAAGTGAGAGTTCAACTTGTGTGGTGAGGGTTCCGTAAAATATTGAGAATTTTCCCGTTACTTTGAATACTCAAACTTCTTATAGGTTTTCCTGTAATCTTTAGGCAAGAATTTTAAGCCTTGTAGTTTCGGAGATAAGGGGGGGATGGTAAATTTTCGTTTTTTTTCCTCAATTACTTCAAATCTGTTTTTGCTAAAATTATTTTTAAAAAATCTGAGATGCTGAGAACCCCTTTCATTTGATATGTCACACAATAGATTGCGATTTTTTTTTGAATTTTCCAGTTTACCCCCTAAAAGTGGCCCCCTTGTTCAGAATTCATTAATTTACTTTACGCGTCCATCTTTGGGTCACCAATTTACATATGTGTACCAAATTTCAACTCAATCGGTCCAGTAGTTTCGGAGCAAATCGGCTGTGACAGATGGACAGACAGACACACGAGTGATCCTATAAGGGTTCCTTGTTTCCTTTTGAGGAACGAAACCCTAAAAAGCAGTTGGGTCTTTTGATTTCACTTGTTCAGTAAAAAGAGACATGGAGAAAATTTTGATTAAAAGCCCTCCCTTTGCATCTGGGATTATAAAAACATAATTGACGACCGAATAGCCTAGTGGTTAGAGAACCTGACTATGAAGCTTGAGGTCCCGGGTTCGATCCCCGGTCGGGGCAGATATTTGTATCATGAATACGAATGTTTGTTCTCGAGTCTTGGATGTTTAATATCTATTTAAGTATGTATTTATCTATATAAGTATGTTTATCCGTTGTATAGTACCCATAGTACAGGCTTTGCCTAGTTTGGGACTAGATCAATTGGTGTGAATTGTCCCACGATATTTATTTATTTATAATTATAGATAGTTGGATATTGCGGATTGAACATATACCTAGTATATTCACTTTGAAGGAATAGGTGAAGTTATTTTCTCTTACCTCTGTTATTCCAGATAGGCTGCCAAGTTGTGTCGTGCGCGACTCGGCGATTCCTGCCAGACTCGCACTGTGGAAATGAGAAAGAGGAGGGTACATTTTCTTGTCGCGACGTAAAAAAACTAGGCCAGCTGATATAAGGAGGGGTGTTGTGAGATCTGTTTGTCTGTCTACATGAGCGGTCGGCAACAGGCGGCCCTCGAGATCCGTATTTGCGGCACGCGAGCCGCCATGGCTGTTTTGTATGTATCCTAACTATTAAACGAGCAATATTTGTATATATATTTGCAATCACGTTCTCGGAAACGGCTCTAACGATTTCAATAAAATTTGGAATGTAGTGGTTTACTGGGGCCAGAAATCGATCTAGCTAGGTCTCATGTCTTGGAAAATTGGTTTTGTCCGTATTTTCACCCGAGCTGAGCCCGGTCGCCCAGGGAATTTTATTATTAGTGTAACATATAGTACCTATATCACCTATACGTGTGTTGGATACATTATTCAATGGTACAGACTAAAGTTAGTGCAAATGAGAAAGTAAAAACAATACTACGTTTACTTACCTGATGCCTGACGAGATAGTAATAATTACTAAGTATTATGATGGCTCAACATGCTTCCTAGTGAGATTAATTCGAATATGACTTGAAACTTGCTCATGTTCGATTTTAAAATGCGGAACTTGTATCTATATGGTCCTGCTTTTGAGTAGAGTAAATTTCCAACAGTTCCGTTGACATTTTTGGTTTTTTATCACCCCTTTAATTACATTTTCTAAATATTATTTCTAGGGATTTATGCTTATTAACGCTATCAACTTTAAAATAACGCGCTTATTTTTATTTTTTTTGTCTTGGCTTTAGGGCGATGCCAGACGTCCGAGCGCTGCCGACTGCATTGAGGTGTCGGATGCAGCGCGGCCTGCAAAAGCTGCTGCCTATCCCTATCTCACTCTATCTTATAACTTCGTACCGCACAGCGGCGCTACCACGAACTTCGAAACTCGAAGTTCGTATATCTGCATCCCTGTCATTCGAGTAATGTAAGCGCGATAGAGATGGAGATATCCGAACTTCGAATTTCGAAGAAGCGCGAGAGTGCACGTATCGTAAGTTGCTGTAACAAATTGCTAGGCGTGGAATAGCCTTAACCCGCGTAAGGCCTACTTCATTACAAGTGTACAGTCCGCCTAAGCAGCAAAAAGCAAAAAAAAGAGTGCCGACCTTTGAGTATTAAGCATGCCGACCGACCGAGGAAGGTTAAAAAAAAACTCCATGGTAATATCCTCTTTGGGACTGACCTTGATTTTGCTGACCGCTGTCATTGATTTAGTATAAGTAACTAGATACACAATCAGCCGAAAAAAGTGGCCGTCCAAAAGAACCGCGCGATCGACACTTGCGGCTCTTTTGCGTTTAGTCTGGTTTCGACCGTGAGACTTGACGGTTGTCAAAAATGACAAAAATGATCTGTGAAAAAATTCGTTAATAGCAAATAAAGCAATAGAAAAAAAATAAAAAAGGATTGGATATATTTCTTTAACTAAGTTCTATTGATAACGTAAAGAATTTCATGTAAACTCATTGGCATTTCATGGTTTTGAATAAATAATTTCGTTAGTACAATTGACAGATTATCACGGAACAAAAACCTAAGGAGTCAGTACCTACTTATTAGATTTTTTTATGGAGTAGTACAGTTACGATATTTGTGGTTTTCAATTTAAGATTCCCGAAAAATCCTTAGCGATGTGTAAAGTAGGCCGCAGTTATAGGCTTATAGCACGAGATAGGAGACATCAACGACGAAGAGTGGTGACGACTTCGTCGTGTGTTTATTTTTCAAGTTTATATAAATCTTGTAAAAATAAATGTTTAACTAAAGATAAATTGATATTCAGATTGTAAGTCATTATGAAATAAAAATACAAGATTATAATTAACATTAACTAAGATAAATGAAAACTAAGTTAAATCTAAAAAAGGCCCTCGAGGCATTGTACCGAGGATGCTGGCGGCATTTCCTCGCTGAATTGCAATGCTGATGCGTTGCGCGAGAAAGCCGCCAGCTCTTCGGTCACCAGTTACATCGACCAGACGTTTCGCGATTTCTGCAAATAACTTATGCGCACTGGGACCCCACGGACCGAGGGTCTCGACGCCAAAGGGTACAAAGTCGTACTCTCTGCCGAGGCCTCTATATTTATTATTATAATTATGTCGCAAAGGGACTAATTAGATACGTCAAATATACCACGCTAAAATGATCTACATGCCTAGTTCTGTAGTTCTTATTCCCTTTTCACTAGTCGTGCGTAGAATTTTTAAGGAGTTTGACAGCTGCACTGATAATACGTAATGCCCACCGAACAATGTTTTGTGTATATGCATTTATAAAAAAAATTAACGTGTTAATTTTTTAGGTATTGCCTACTTGTAAAAATAAATAATCATGATTTATTTGTGTTTTTCGTCTTCCTGTTTAAATAAATAAAATATTATAGATTTTATTAATTAAAGTGTGGCGTGTAAAATACTTCCAAACAGCAAAATTCCGCAACATACTTCGTCAATCATTTACAAATGACTGTATTGTTTATACAATATTATTAAAATAATTTTATAATGTGACTCCATTCATTCGCTATTTAGTTTTGACGTGAGCAATCAAGTCACATTATGATAAAATCTCAATAAACTAAAAAGTTTTTAATCTGTTTGATGCTTATTCGCTAATATGGCCCTTACAGCTTAAAACACTAAGTTCTCTTTTATATGAAGCATATATCTCAACGCAGGTTATAAGTAAACGCGATTGGCATCAACTGAAATATAGCTAGAGTTGTCAAATTGGGGCACATTTCTTGAAATTTTTGTTCGACATTGTGCGTCTATTTACTTTATTATACGTCAATGACCGCTGTGCATCCGGCTAGACTGCATGCAGTCCGCCGCAAAGAGAATATAACCACTACGTTGTCCGCCGCATCATTTCATCCCGTGTGGACAGGTGCCGAAAGCACGGCGTCCTGAAAATTCCATCCCTATCTCGCTCTAGTTTAGAACTTCGTAGTATTTTATCCCCCATTTCGCTCGTCTGAAAGCAGCTATACTAAGGTGAGATTCTAATCTATAGATTTCTTACAAGCGTTTTAAAATGTATTTGCAACAACATTTCTTTACCTGTCAACTGTCAAATGGTTTTTATATTACGGTAAAGGATAATTTGATAAATTAAAATTTTATGTCAAAAATATGACTATTTCTGTCAGTGCACAATAATACGAAAGTATTGGTAATAAGGCTTTTATTTGAATACTTTGAACTGAAATAAAGCGAATCAATGGCGTAATTAGGAAATGTAAACTTTTCATGTCGTTACATTTGTGATTGATTGATTTTCAGCATTCTCTCATAAAATTTAAACATTTGTCTTAAAATTATTTTTACATAAAGCTAACCAAACGTTGTTATGGAAACGTTTCATATTCTAAATGACGTGATATTCAATTATTATTTTTTAATAGGTGGTTTATTTTTGAGTTATTTGGTTTACCGAATACTTCACGCACTTTTTGGCGATAATAATTACTTACAAACCAAATATAGGTCTCGAGGTCATACGTGGAGAAGCATACAATGTAACAAGTCCATTCCTTATAATATTTACGTGAGTATCTCCCGGTGTTGTCCTGACATTCAATTTCATGCATACTTATTATTTTTCTCTGAATTAGAAACTCATTACTTATATTCGGTGTTTTAGTGTACGGTGTGTGGTAAGTTGATGCTGCCCCTGGTGGGGCTCTTCTGCGAGTGTTGCGCCGTGAGCGCGTGCAAGAGATGTCGCCGTGTTGTTGATAAAAAGTTTCGCTGCAAACAATTCACTTGGCCAGCAAACAAGCCATTCCACCACCACTGGGTTCACAGTAAGTTTAATATATATTTTACCTAAATTTGACTTAATTAAGAATTATACATTATTGCCGATTGTAGATTAACGGTGGTTATTTATTTTAAATTTAGTCTTTTAAACATTTGCAGTTGGTAACAGTCGAGGTGAGAATTCGGATAGCAATGATGACACCGTTGGGAAATATTATTGCTGCTGGTGCCAAAGGACAAAGCTCTGCACTGACAGTGCTTTCAATAACTCAGAAGTATGTGAAACAATTTATTTTACATATTTAGTCATGACTATGGAAACAATAAATTAGTTTTAAAAGATGCTGACTTTATGCTAATATACATTATCTATCAGTTAAGCTTAGGGCAAAGCAGACACTGTAGTCTTAATAATTTGTATCTCCAAGGATATTTAGTTTATTAGTACAGGTTGTTCAATTCACAAGTGGCCCGTATCATGAAGCTACAGGTTACAAGTCTAAACTGGTAACACTGAGTCACTTGATCAATAACAATGTGGCCTTTTGAACAGTGTAGGCATTTCAGACGTATAAAATTGTTACTTGTAGCTTTACAAAATGGGCCCAAGTACATACCCCACTCCTTTCCACTGCTTTTTAGTTTTTGGATATGAGTGGGTATCATCTTCATGGTTTGATATAGGTAGTCCATAATTAAAGTGAGATTTTAATTTGTTTCAGCAATGTGATTTCCAGAAGTATCGTAACATAATTATTCCACCTGCTTGTGTGCAAGTTGAGAATGGAATAATATCTACCATAAAGCCTCCTACTGTTCCTGATTGGGAGCCACTGTTCATTTTTGGTACCTACTTATAATTACCTCATAATGTGTACATACAACATTGATTGAATGTAAATGTAATATTACATTAATAATTGTAATTTCAGCAAACCGCAAATCTGGAAGTAATAGAAGTGATGAAGTGCTATCACTTTTTAGAGGGCTGCTTAATCCTATCCAGGTAAATAATTGAATGAGTAAGTGAAGCAAACAAAGTTCTCCGGACCCTTTTCTGCCGGCCCAAATTCTTTCGTACGTCCGGATGTCCCGCTGTCTGGCTGTTCTCCTCTACAGATTGCATTTCTTAACCGATTCTCGTAAATTTTTGGGAGCTGGTTCTATAATTAGGTATGTAGAAATTTTTTGTCAATTCAGTTTTTGGAAAAAAAAAATAGACTCGTGAGTTCTACAGCTCACAGAGCCACTAGTGTTAATATGTTAGAATTTAAACGTTGGCCAACAAATTTAATTACTTTTGAAATCAATTAATAAAATGAGGGACCTAGAAGCAACATTATTTAGATTCCTAATTAAAATGCATGAAAGAGGGTGAAGAAATGCAAATCATCTATTGTTTGACTGGATTAAGTAGGTATATATTCAGTGTGAAACTGTAACATGACACACGTTAAACATCAGTGGCCTATATACATTTTATTTTATTATCATCAGCTTAACTACTTCCTGCTTACTATTGCACTTGAATTTGAGTTAGGTATATTGTATATTGTATAGAGCATAATATTCAAAGTCCTTAAATACTTCACTATTCCAATGACAAACATGTTTATGTTTGCACCTTATTCCCGTGTAATTAGGCATAAAATGTAACCTACATATCTTTGGTGACCATTGCACCTATTGTTCATTCATAACATAAGGCGAGTGACCAAAAATAAACAGGTAGGTATAATCCATCCCCAAAATATTAGGCCTAGGCCACACAGTTTCAGTTTTCCGCTTCGACCACTAAAGCGACGCTTCCGCTTCGCGTCCGTTCGTGCAAGTGGTTAACTAGAGGTGCGGCCTTGGCATAGGTACCTATATGAAAACTTCTAGTTCGGTGTAGCCAACAGGCCATTTAGAAACATTTGATCGTCATGGAGAATCGAATTGAGTGTTTACCTTCAAATTAAATAGATGCTTGAGTGTGTGTAGTTTGGATCCATTTCGATAATCCACGTGCCTTTTACGCAATAAGGTGGTGGACATGAGCGAGACGGCACCTGAGAGCGTCGTGCGGTGGATGCCGGCGCGCGCTCGCGTGTTGGTGGCGGGCGGCGACGGCACCGTCGCGTGGGCGCTCAACGTGCTGACGACGCACGCCAGAGTACGTAACTAGTAACTAGGCGGTGGACGTGCGCTGTACCGAGAGTGGTGCGATGGATGCTAGAGGCACGCGGCGACACCGTCGCGTGGGCGCTCAACGTGCTGACGACGCACGCCAGAGTACGTAACTAGTAACTAGGCGGTGGACGTGCGCTGTACCGAGAGTGGTGCGATGGATGCTAGAGGCACGCGGCGACACCGTCGCGTGGGCGCTCAACGTGCTGACGACGCACGCCAGAGTACGTAACTAGTAACTAGGCGGTGGACGTGCGCTGTACCGAGAGTGGTGCGATGGATGCTAGAGGCACGCGGCGACACCGTCGCGTGGGCGCTCAACGTGCTGACGACGCACGCCAGAGTACGTAACTAGTAACTAGGTGGTGGACGTGCGCTGTACAGAGCGTGGTGTGGTGTGGTGGATGCTGGTGGCGAGCGGCGGCACCGTCGCATGGGCGCTTAACGTTCTGACGACCCACGCCAGAGTACGTAACTATTAACTAGGCGGTGGACGTGCGCTGTACCGAGAGTGGTGCGATGGATGCTAGAGGCACGCGGCGACACCGTCGCGTGGGCGCTCAACGTGCGTAACTAGTAACTAGGCGGTGGACGTGCGCTGTACCGAGCGTGGTGCGGTGGATGCTGGTGGCGCACGGCGGTACCGTCGCGTGGGCGCTCAACGTGCTGACGACGCACGCTAGAGTACGTAACTAGGTGGTGGACGTGCGCTGTAATGGAGCGCAGGTGTAAAAAGGTATTGAGAGACTAGTTGAGATTCTTCGTTAGCTTGTACATTTACTATGCCGTGGCGGAGAGCGTGGTGTAGTGTTTTCCTGGATTTGGTACATTATCGAATTGATAATTTTCGCGCAGTTGCAAAGTTATCCTATCCATCGCTCATACCTTTTCTTTTGAACCCGGTTTTGATAATGATTTGTTTTCAGGCAGCAGTGGCTATATTGCCAATGGGCACCGGAAACGACCTGTCCCGGGTGCTCGGCTGGGGCGCCGGCTGCAGCTCGCATTTAGACGCACAGGCCATTATTAACGCCGTGCAAAATTCCGAAGTACAATTCTTAGACAGGTAACTCAATTATAAATAGTGCTTGTAATAAAGTCGCCTTTAGTATCGTTCAACTCCCCTCCCCAAAGTAGGGTACTATGTTTAGACAGGTCTAACGGCCGTTTAAATACCAAGCTATCTACTCCAAGTAGGTAGGTAATAATCGCATTCTAAATACCTACACGAATCATAATCGAGATACAATTACACACAGAACGGCTTGAATTTTACGAGCGAATTTTAAACTATTAAGCTTGTAGACGCGAGATTTGCTTGTTTAATACGATTTAGTTTTTTAGATCACTGTATGGACGGTTGTCCGATTCAAATTCCTTAGAATCATCTTGTCGTATAGTTAATTGGTAACCAAGAGAGTACATCAGTAATTGTGCTTGAACATTGTGAAATGTCAAGTAGGTACGAAGACATCTTATACCATGGACCTCTCAAGACAAGCTATACGTGTTACCACAATGAGAGATGGAAAGGCTCCTATGCAGCTAAATTAGGAACTGGGGCCTATTGCATAACTACTTGTAACTTATATTACAAGCGGAAACCTCTTTTCAACTCCTCGCATTAGAAAGAGACTTCCACTTGTATTATAAGTTGTAAATTGTTATGCAATGGGCCCCTGGTCTTAAAATGGCTGAAGGCTTACCATAAACAACCTACTTAATTTGGGCGGGTAATGATGTATCTGCGCAACTTCATACTAACTCACTAGTGGGAAACAAAAAAAAGTGAATCTATGACAAGGACACGAATGATACATTCTCTTTCTGTCACACTTTTTGACATTTGTATGCTGCCATCTCGCTCGAACACAGTATTATTATTACCATAGATTGTCCTGAGTATTATAGGTCCATGTCTAAACCCGGCTGTACACATCGGGCCAACGTTGGCGCGTGACCAGAATGCAGATCTGCGTTAGAGGGAAGGGGCTATAATTTGACCTCATTCGTTTACATAGCTGCATCCTGCTCACGCGCCAACGTTAGCCTAACGTGTACAGCCGGTATAATATACATTGGTTGGGCGCAGGTGGAAGGTCACGATAAAACCGACGCGCGGGCGCCTGCGCGCTCGAGGTCGCGAGCGCGTCGTGTTCGCGTACAACTACATGAGTATCGGCGTGGACGCGCAGGTCGCGCTCGACTTCCACCGCGCGCGCACGCAGTTCCTCTACCGGTACGCGAGCCGCACACTCAACTACGTGAGTATCCGAGGAAGAACTGCGCTAACGATTGGGTTTACGGCGAGAATGTTACATACTCGTACACTCTACATCACCCACCTATGAGTTAAATCGATGCGCGGACGCAGTTCCTCTACCGGTACGCGAGTTTCACGCTCAACTACGTGAGTATCCAAGAAACAACTGCTCGAGGATGTTACGTTGCTCCACCCCGATAAGTTAAGCCAACGCTCGGTCGCATTCAGACGAGAGGCCGCGAGCGAAAAAAGAAGAAACTGGGCTAGCGATCGGGGTTAAGGCGAGAATGTTACATAGGTATATGAGTAATACGAAGCGCAGACACATGCTCGCGTACAGCTATGTACATGAATATCGGTGTAATTTTAAGTCAGCAAAGTTGATGGCGATTATGGCATGGTATGGTACCTCTCAAATTATAAGCACAACCAAGCCACGGCCCCGAGGTTCCGGCGATCCCCGGTAACCTCGTTATGGTAGCGGTCAGGGTACTAGCGGGGTCGGGGGTGCTAAGAATCTCCGGCGAAGATCCGGCTACCACCACCGACAACCCCTGGCCCAGGCAACATATAACACGCGCACACTGCGGACCGAAGAAAGGATAGCGGAACTTGAAGGATTGAGCAAGTTGCCTTGGAATGTCGTTTTTTTTTTGACGATGTGAAAATGCTTTACGCATACCCCCGACTCGGGGAAGGCCCATTTGGGGGTTATGTGGGACTCTCCTCCCGCCGCCATCCGAGGAGCATACCCACTAAAAACACACCGGCGTCACCCGCATTACCGTTAAGGGAGGCGCCATGGGATCGCTAACATTCCACCACGACGCCCCCAGGGTTATCTGAAGTCCGAAGAGAGGGGGAGGACACGATAACCCTTAAATCTGGCAACTTGCTCTATTTCCGGGAGGGCGATCAACAGTCCCAGGGAGGTGTCGGGTTCATCGTCCACAAGTCCCTCGTGAATAACGAGGTGAAGATCGAAAGTATGTCGACTAGGGTGGCGTACAGTAAGGGAAATGGGTTCACGTACCTTTTTCGCTCTTCCTACTATGACGATAAGGCATAAAAAAGTACGTGAATACATTTCCCTTACTGTATCTTATACTCAGAGAAACCGAGAGATACTCGTTGAAGGTCATACAGCTTTACGCGCCGACCTCGACAAATTCCGCCGACGAGGTGGAGGCTATGTATGAAGATAAATCTAAGGCCATGCATAGTTCCAAAACCTACTTCACCGTTGTCATGGGGGACTTCAACGCTAAACTGGTCAAGAGAGATGGTGAAGAGCTGATAGTGGGGCAGTTAGAAGTTGGAAGTAGGAACCACCGGGGCCAACTACTGGATGGTTTCTTGGAGAAGGAGGAACTCTAAATGATGAATTCCTTCTTCAAGAAACGCGAGCACAGAAAGTGGACCAGGATGGTGTGGCTAAAAACGAGATTGACTTCATCATGTCGACGAAGGAAGCATATATTCAATGATGTATCTGTGATCTACACGTTTAAAACCGGGAGTGATCACCGCTTCGTAAGAGGCATACTGAATATATGTGTCAAGCGAGAGCGCTCTCGGCTGATGAAGTGTACTCTCCATCCAGCATCCACCCAAATCCAAACTAACCCGACATTATACCGACGACATCTCGGACATCAGCCCGTACGAGATTAGAATGGCTCTGAAACCGCTTAAGAACAGAACTATACACGAACAAGCAGACGAGTTAGGTAGGTCCAACTTTTAGAAAGAGGTCAATCGTCGAATCCGACTCGGCTGGGCATCATTCGGGAAGCTACGGGCACATATTTTCGTCCAATATTAAGCAGTGTCTCAAAACGAGAGTCTTTGACCAGTGTGTGTTGCCACTGATGACGTGGGTATAGCACGGAAACGTCATCGCTTACTATGGGCCTCATTAGACGGCTCAAAGTCACCCAAAGGGCAATGGAGTGGGCTATGCTGGGAGTATCTCTGCGTGATCGCATCAGAAATGAGGCTATCCGCAGCAGAATCAAGGTAACCGATATAGCCCTCCGAATTGCTAAACTTAAGTGACAGTGGGCGGTTCTCGAGTGGCGACCATGTCTCGGAAGGCGCAGCGTGGGTTTTCGTGGGAGTGCCGCTTTCGTGACCTGCGATTCCACATGGTTGTTACATATGGTCTCAAGCACAGAACACTAAATACTATAGAAAGGCGATGCGGGAGTTGCACGCGCGCCACTACATTGAGCATACGCTCAAAGCTTTCGCGCCAACGCCACCCGATCGCCGTGCAGTCGCTCACAAAGTTGTAGGCTCGGTGGAGGAGATGAGGTGGCGACACCGGTCCCGATAGAAACCGCGCTCGATACCCCTTGTATAGTATTTGTGTTGTGTGGTGTCAAGTGATTTGGAAGGTGAGGGTTCGCTTGTGTTGGCAGATCGCGTACGTGGTGATGGGCGCGGGGCGCGCGCTGGACGGCGGCTGCGGCGGGCTGGAGCGGCGGCTGCGCGTGCGGCTGGACGCGCGCGCGCCGCTGCCGCTGCCGCCGCTGCAGGCGCTCGTCGCGCTCAACATACCGTGCTGGGGCGCCGGCGTGCACCTCTGGAGTGAGCGCGCCTTAATTAACAACGGTCACACACGGCGACGTTTGGCAGCTATACGATTGCGACACTAGCCATAGGTCACCTGTGTCGATACTGTATCGCGTTTATAGCGCTGCAAAAAATCGCAGTGTGTAACTACTGCGATACATTCAGTGCCAACGGTTTCGTTGCGCTACGCTCCTAGCCGATAACATGCGAAAAACTGTTTGTACAGTTACACGAGCTGCATGAGTGCGTAATACACGTTGATTTAGTACCTATAAGTAACTGGATACACAATCAGCCGAAAAAAATAGCCGTCCAAAAGAACCGCCGTCGGTCGACTCGGGCGGCTCTTTTGCGTATAGTCTGGTTTCGACCGCGAGACTTGACGGTTGTCGAAAATGACAAAAATGTTCTGTGCAAAAATGCGTTAATAGCAAATATAGCAATAAAAATAAAAAAAGGAAGTAATACATTTCTTTAACTAAGTTCTATTGATAGCGTA
This sequence comes from Epinotia nisella, assembly GCA_932294315.1. Lineage (NCBI taxonomy): Eukaryota > Metazoa > Arthropoda > Insecta > Lepidoptera > Tortricidae > Epinotia > Epinotia nisella. The sequence goes on along the minus strand of OW028682.1, from coordinate 10,689,156 downwards.
AAGAATTTTATGTAAACTCATTGTCATTTCATGGTTTTGAATAATTAATTTCGTTAGTACAAATTATCAACAGATCATCACGGAACAAAAATCTAAGGAGTCACTATTAGATTTTTTTAATGAGTCGTACTTACGTAAATTATGGTTTTATATATAAGATTCACAAGAAATCTTTAGCAACGTGGAAAGTAGGCCGCAGTTATAGGTCGTATATTTATTTCTCAAGTTTATATAAATCTTGTAAAAATAAATATTTAACTAAAGATAAATTGATTTTCTGATTGTAAGTCATAATTATGTGTCGCAACGGAACTAGTAGATACGTCAAATACAGGTTACTATGGCTTTATAAAAAAAAATTGATCACTTCATAAACAATTTTACGCATCATTTAATTTGGTAAATTATGCGTATTGTTGCAAATGAACTCTTCATAAATAATTAAAAAACAAACCCAATATTTGGCAAGTGAACGTTTAAACAATGACTCTCTTACCAACTGGTACTTTGACCAAATTTCATGTAGTCTATGTTTCAGTTGAAAAAAAAAAACATATTTTATGCAAAATATAATAAGACAAATGATTTTTATCGTCAGTTTTCAAGCAAGCAACCAAGCATGATTATTCAAGGCGCAAAAAACCAACACCAGAAGATTAAGGCGGGTGCTCCGCTTCGCTTCGTTCCCGCCTTCTGAACCTAACAACATAAGAGTCGGTTTTGCTCTAGAAGGTTTCGCTCGCTCACCCGGTAGCCTAAAGACCATACGTCTGAATGTTATTTTCCGTGGTAGTATTTTTGTCACAACAATTCATTTAACTAAATGTTTATTGTCTAAACATTTTCTGCTTTAATAAAATATTTGATAAAAGACCAAATGCCTGAATGGTATTTACCGTGGTAATATTATGCTGAGTGAAAATTTGGCAAAATGAAAATGTGCCTACTAAAATTATTCCGAATATTGCATTACCAAGCACAAAGATTGCCAAAGTTTGTTTGTAATTTTACCAAAATAACTTTGGCAAAACGGCAGGATCCCGTCAAATACAACTTGCTAAACCTACCTAGTTCTTATTCCTTTTTCATTAGTCGTGCGTAGAACTTCTTAAGGACATTGTCAGCTACACTAAGCACATAATGCCCGCCGAACAATGTTTTGTGTAGGTATCTAATATTTATAAATAATTTTGAAAGTGTTAAGTGTGTAGGAAATCCCTGCTTGTAAAAATAAATATACATGATTTATTTATGATATTGGTCATAATGTTTAAATAATTAGAATCTTATTAAAATATTTTGTAATGCGACTCCATTCATTCGCTATTTTGTTTTAACGTGAGCAGTCAAGTCACATTAAGATAAAATCTCAATAAACTAAAAAGTTATTAATCTGTTTGATTCTAATTTGCTAATATGGCGCTTAAAGCCTTAAAAACTAAGTTCTCTTTTGTATGAAACATATATCTTAATATAAACTGTTATAAGTAAACGCTATTAACAACTACTGAAATATAGCTAGATTTGCCATTTTGAGGCACAATTCTGACATTTTTGTTCGGCATTGTGAGTCTATTTACTTTATTATACGTCAATGGTAATACAATACTGCTTCATCGATGTCTAAACCTGATATCTCGTAAACTTAATTGTACTAGTTTTAAGTTCTCATATAAGAGAATTGTATAAATTCTTATGGGAATAATAGTATATTTCGATGCTAGTGCGGAAAGCATGTCATTACGACACGAGTACCGAGATATCTTGCCACGAGCCGTAGGCGAGTGGTAAGACTCGGGACGAGTGAATAATGACATTAACGCACGTGTATCGAACGACGTTTTTTAATACAGTCGCGAAAAAATAAGAAAAACCACATACAAGGAATTTGAAACTTTTATATTATTCATTCTGTAACATCATTGAAATACAAATGAAGTTTAATACAGTTTAAATGCAGTTTAATACAGTTCTATCTTATTTATTTTTTATTGACATAAAAATTAATGGTACAATTTGTACAAGGAAAAGTAAAAAGCACTAGTGCGCGAAAACCAACTTTCCGCACGCTAAATAGCTACGTAAAGTAGCACTTTTTTAACAACTGTATTAAAAATATCTTAAAACCGATATTGGCCAAGATTGCACTAAAACTGACCTTGAGCCCTAAATCTAATCGAAACTCCTAGACGTGTACTCTGCACCGTCTGTAACTCGAGTATTATAAGTACGATAGAGAAACACACCTGAACGTCGAATTTCGATGTTTGTGGTCAAGATTTCCTGAAATAGTATGGCCTGATGTAATCGAACTCATCACGATCGATGGTAGGCTTATTTTGCCAGCCTATAAATTGGATTAAGTATCATCTCACTGCTAAACTCAGAGTGGCTAAAGCGAAACTATATCTCTGTCTGTCGCTCGAATATGCAGTCCGATAGAGAAAGAGATATTCGTAAGAATTTCGCGGTTATAAGCCCAGTTCTCCTGCCATGGACGACAAGGAGTAGGCTTAGCTTGTAGATAAGCTAATAGAAATTCCTATAAATACCCGATGGTATTAATTGAACCTGAAACTATGCTTGCAGGTATGGGAAATGAAGAAGATGTGGAAGAACAAAGTATTAACGATGGAAAAATTGAGGTAAGTTTCTACAGAGAAAACAAAGAAGAAAGAAAATACTTTTGTTTAGAATATAAGAAATAAAAAGTCACAAGAAATTACAGAAATATAATCATAACATGCTAAAATGGTCGCCACTCAGCTTTGTGCCACGAAATAAACCGTTAGGTCATATTTCGCAGATCAGTGGATTATCAGTGGCGCCTGGCTACCAGGGTAATTGTCACTTTTTGGTTGATGTTGATTTTATCTAGGAATACAATTTAAATTCTATATAATTTAACTACAAACTTCAGTAAAATAAAACATATTACAATTTTATATAATTTAACTGAAACATGCAGTAAAATAAAAATAGGAAATAAATCAGATTTATTTCTAACCTTTTAACTTCTGCTGAAGTGCTTAGGGAACAGAAGTTAAAAATAAACTACTCATCGAACCGTCTAACTTAATTGATGATAAACTTTGATGAAGCTACACAAAATGGACAAAGCGTCCATCCAAAAAATATTCAGTCTGAAGTGAAACTAAACAAAATCAGAAAAAAAGAATGTTAATTACTATCGTATTCGTCTATTCGTTAGTAGCGGTTCTGCTGTACAAAATTAACTATACCTCTCCCAAAGCGACCTCAAATTGGAATGTTGTGCAGGTTGTCGGCATTTCGTCATCATTCCACATAGCGAGGCTCCAGTGCGGGTTAGCGGAGCCTTACCGCTTCGCACAGGCCTCTCAAATAAAGGTACCTTTATCTATTACTAAATAGGTACATTATTTTCCGATGATAACTTTTTATTTCTTTAAACTTTTTTGCACAATACAAGACAAAGTACAAATGGCGTACTTAATGCCATAATGCATTCTCTATCAGTCGACCATTGGGCTAAACAGAAACATTTGGTGAGCGTTTTAAAAAAAAGTGTACATGAACTTTTTTATTCAGAGTTCGAATTTTTGGGTTTTTTTAAATTCAGAATCGTTGATACTATCGATCCTCATACAAGAAAAAAAGTGTCCCAAATATTCCATTCCAGATCGTCACATTTTTGTATGCAGTCTTTTTTTATTTATATGGTTGTGACGCACTGGATGGAAAAACTTACATAGTAAAATCTGGGACAATTTTTTTCTTGTATATAAAGGATCGATAGTATTTTAGTAGATTAAGTAGTAGCATTTTTTTTGCAGATCGAGTTAGAAGGCTCTTGCGCGATGCAGGTCGACGGGGAACCTTGGATGCAGCGCTCAGCGACGGTCTTGGTGGAGCCCGCGGGACAGTGCCGTGTGCTGCGGGCGCCCGTGGCCGACTAGACTAGCCTCGCCGGCGGTCGCTCAGCGACGGTCTTGGTGGAGCCCGCGGGACAGTGCCGTGTGCTGCGGGCGCCCGTGGCCGACTAGACTAGCCTCGCCGGCGGTCGCTCAGCGACGGTCTTGGTGGAGCCCGCGGGACAGTGCCGTGTGCTGCGGGCGCCCGTGGCCGACTAGACTAGCCTCGCCGGCGGTCGCTCAGCGACGGTCTTGGTGGAGCCCGCGGGACAGTGCCGTGTGCTGCGGGCGCCCGTGGCCGACTAGACTAGCCTCGCCGGCGGTCGCTCAGCGACGGTCTTGGTGGAGCCCGCGGGACAGTGCCGTGTGCTGCGGGCGCCCGTGGCCGACTAGACTAGCCTCGCCGGCGGTCGCTCAGCGACGGTCTTGGTGGAGCCCGCGGGACAGTGCCGTGTGCTGCGGGCGCCCGTGGCCGACTAGACTAGCCTCGCCGGCGGTCGCTCAGCGACGGTCTTGGTGGAGCCCGCGGGACAGTGCCGTGTGCTGCGGGCGCCCGTGGCCGACTAGACTAGCCTCGCCGGCGGTCGCTCAGCGACGGTCTTGGTGGAGCCCGCGGGACAGTGCCGTGTGCTGCGGGCGCCCGTGGCCGACTAGACTAGCCTCGCCGGCGGTCGCTCAGCGACGGTCTTGGTGGAGCCCGCGGGACAGTGCCGTGTGCTGCGGGCGCCCGTGGCCGACTAGACTAGCCTCGCCGGCGGTCGCTCAGCGACGGTCTTGGTGGAGCCCGCGGGACAGTGCCGTGTGCTGCGGGCGCCCGTGGCCGACTAGACTAGCCTCGCCGGCGGTCGCTCAGCGACGGTCTTGGTGGAGCCCGCGGGACAGTGCCGTGTGCTGCGGGCGCCCGTGGCCGACTAGACTAGCCTCGCCGGCGGTCGCTCAGCGACGGTCTTGGTGGAGCCCGCGGGACAGTGCCGTGTGCTGCGGGCGCCCGTGGCCGACTAGACTAGCCTCGCCGGCGGTCGCTCAGCGACGGTCTTGGTGGAGCCCGCGGGACAGTGCCGTGTGCTGCGGGCGCCCGTGGCCGACTAGACTAGCCTCGCCGGCGGTCGCTCAGCGACGGTCTTGGTGGAGCCCGCGGGACAGTGCCGTGTGCTGCGGGCGCCCGTGGCCGACTAGACTAGCCTCGCCGGCGGTCGCTCAGCGACGGTCTTGGTGGAGCCCGCGGGACAGTGCCGTGTGCTGCGGGCGCCCGTGGCCGACTAGACTAGCCTCGCCGGCGGTCGCTCAGCGACGGTCTTGGTGGAGCCCGCGGGACAGTGCCGTGTGCTGCGGGCGCCCGTGGCCGACTAGACTAGCCTCGCCGGCGGTCGCTCAGCGACGGTCTTGGTGGAGCCCGCGGGACAGTGCCGTGTGCTGCGGGCGCCCGTGGCCGACTAGACTAGCCTCGCCGGCGGTCGCTCAGCGACGGTCTTGGTGGAGCCCGCGGGACAGTGCCGTGTGCTGCGGGCGCCCGTGGCCGACTAGACTAGCCTCGCCTCGCCGGCGGTCGCTCAGCGACGGTCTTGGTGGAGCCCGCGGGACAGTGCCGTGTGCTGCGGGCGCCCGTGGCCGACTAGACTAGCCTCGCCGGCGGTCGCTCAGCGACGGTCTTGGTGGAGCCCGCGGGACAGTGCCGTGTGCTGCGGGCGCCCGTGGCCGACTAGACTAGCCTCGCCGGCGGTCGATCACTCGGGCTCCGCGACTATCCCAGCCTCTGTGACTAATCTGGGCCTTGCGACTAACCCGGGGTCTACGCTACTACTAGCCCTGGCATCAACGACTAACCCCGGGGTCTTCGCTACGACTAGCCCTAGCCCCTACGGCTTATCCTGGGTTTTACGCTACTAGCCCTGGCCTCTGTGACAACCCCTGGGCTCGATTTAACTTGGCCACGTGACTAGCCCTAGCTCCGGCGATTAATCCTGGCCCCTGCGACTAACCTGGGGCTTTCGCTACGATTGGCATCTGAGACTAACTCGGGACACTAGGAATAACCCTGGGCACTACGTTACGACTAGCCCTGGCCTGTACGTACTAATTATCTCAGGTCTGGGACTGCTAGCACTGGTTACCATATATTTATGTATATTTAAGTCTAGTGTGGGATGTCAGTTCACGAATTTTGAGAGCGTAATTTTTTACGCATGTGCATTACGTGAGTGTGCCTTCATCCTGTGAAGTATGTGTGAAGTTGAAGTATAGCAAGAAAATGAATGAATGCTCCTCATCTTTGTAGACCTTAGGTGTCCAATGTTTTGTAAAGGTATAGAGCACGCATGGGTTCCCAGGCAAAAGGTAAGTACAGCTTTGTCGACTTATAAGAAGAAGGCTCAAAGTCACCCAAAGGGCAATGGAGAGGGCTATGTTAGGAGTTTCTCTGCGTGATCGCATCAGAAATGAGGTTATCCGCAGCAGAACCAAGGTAACCGATATAGCCCTCCGAATTGCTAAACTTAAGTGGCAGTGGGCGGGGCACATTGCACGTAGAACCGATGGCCGTTGGGGCGGAAAGGTTCTCGAGTGGCGACCACGTACCGGAAGGCGCGGCGTGGGTAGGCCCCCCACAAGGTGGACTGATGACCTGGTAAAGGTCGCGGGAGTCCGCTGGATGCGGGTGGCGCAGGACCGGTCAATTTGGAACTCTCTGGGGGAGGCCTATGTCCAGCAGTGGACGTCTTTTGGCTGATATGATGGTGATGATGAAGAATAAGGTGCTGTTAGCATAACGATGCAATAAAAAATCATCCTTATTGACAACCGCAGAACGATACCTTTTGCCTGGGAACGACACGTATGTATATTGTAAATGCACAAGACATTTTATAGATGACGTAGAGGTGTATATTTTCGAGTGATGTAGTTTTTATTTCATTACAAATAAGTAGGTACCTATAATATATTGTTGCACGTATTGTATACAATACGTGCTCGAAAAACTGTTAGGTTACTGTTAGTTAATGACTGCTAAAAAAAATACATAATGATTTATACACTGACGTACGGTCGCGTTCTTTAATGTAGAACCCTTTTCGCAAAAAATATTATTTTTATTCCTATACAATTTGAAAGGATTGTCAACCTTAAGTGGATCCCAAATTAAAGTTTGTGATTGTATACACCGGGTATTAACTTTTATACTATGTTCTTGTTGTCTAATTTTCGAAATCTGTCGATTGTTGATGAACTAATCATTGTCAAATATGTATATTTCTATAATATGAGTCTCATTTTGAATATAAATGTGATGTGTCCTTAGGTGTTTTATTGCAGTAAATATATACTACAGGAGAGAGCTCCTGGCCGGTTTCGGCCACGGCGACTGCTTCAATATCGTTCATGGGATCTGGTGTCAAGAACAATTCTACATATAAAGCCAGCATTCCTCCATTCTCTGTTCAAAAACAGGATCAATATGTACAAAAAATTATTATGTTCGGGCGCCATATCGACAATTGAATCTAGCGCTAATGCATGTACCTGTCTGTACAGTCGATACCCATAATGCATGTCTCTAGCTCTCAACGCAAGGAATCCTCAGATCAATAAAGGGTTGGCAGCGTGCTTGTGAATCTTCTGGTGTCGTGCGACGGTGTCTGCTTCCATCGGGCAAGCCGTATGCTGGCCGCCGTCGCGCCCGTCTCCTGTCTCCCACACGGCGGGACATACTCTTTGATAGTCTGTTTTATATTTTTCACATCTCATGCTCGAAAAGTGTGTCATATTAGGCTTAATAAGCGGGGCTAAAGTAGTACATTTAGCCCCTAGGGAAAATATGTATACATATTTAAGATTTTTAACACATTTAATTTGACCAATCAAAACACTTCACCATATTAGATCCACCAATCACAACTCTTTCAAAAAACATTTATCTTTGCTATCAACCAACCAGAATACAGCTACATATTAAAATCGACCAATCAAACATCAGGTGTTTTTTAGTCCCTAATTCCAAATCATTAAAAAAGAAAACGCCTCACGCTAAATTGAACAATCTATTCGCAGTGAAATTTGTTATTGATTGTGGATGGATAATCTTTGTTTTACTATTTTCTCGCAGTCGATGTGAAAAGTAGAGTGTATAACTCGGGTCTAAAAGCCATATTACCCCTCGAATTATTTTCCCTCGCTTCGCTCAGGAAAATATCCATCTCGAGGTAATATGGCTTATTTTAGCCCCTTGTTATACAATCTACTATTGTTCCTGCCCAGAATCGGTTGTGGCTATTCAATATCAGCGAGGCTTAAATGATTGACCTTCTCGGTCGTTCGATTGTTTCAGGGATTTTTGAATGAATGAAATACATTTATAATACCTTTATCTACACATATATTTTAACAAATATTCGCTAAACTTTTTAAGTTACCAGTAACAACATACAAATGGAATAAAAATGTTCTTAGTCTCTATGGAAGTTTTCATAAAACCATTCCAAAGTAAATATGTACAACAATATGTGACAAACATGAAGTACTTAACAAAAATAAAATAAAACAACATAAGTATCAAAAACATGATCAAAATGATAAATAACCTCTTAAGTGGAATAATCTGCAGGAATGACGAACGAAATCATTCGTTATTGATAACTTGAGTAACACGTAAAGCATCTAAACATTCTAAACACAATTCAATTGTCTTACTCAGGGATCGGAACCGGTTTTTTCGAAAATCCCCGAAGTAGTCTAATATTGTGAATTATTTTAGGCTCTTAGTGTAGGACTCTATCGTGTATTTAGGTAACATATTCGTATTATTTGACTGCCCGATCAAAAATGATATCATAACCAAAGAACGAAATAATACCGGTTTAATTTGTATGGAGAAAATACCGGTATCCGATCCCTGGTCTTACTAATAAAATGCCTAGAGTACCTTCCTGTATTGACGCATCTGACTATGAGTCTCGTAGTCAGATGCGTCCTTTTTGCTTAGGACGGCTGCATTAAACTTTTTAATTTTTCACACATACTTATTGAACTTAATTAATTATATTCCGTCTATGCATTCCGTAGACGTAGAGGATACATATAGATCATATCGTAGACGGCTGTCTATATTTCGCTTGATATTATAACAATTACATATTTCCCTTTTTCAACAATTTTAACATTTATGAATAGCATATGAGTAACATAAACTGAACACACTTAATTTATTATATTACACTGATAAAGTTACTGTGATTTTGAAATTTGCCTATATGTATTACGGGAATGTTAGAAACAAACATAAAAAGTCCATCTTACATTGGTAATGGAATTAGACACGCTGTCGTGGTATGGCTACCAAAACTATTAATGGGTTTATACGTTCTTACTTAGTCTCCCATCTTGAAAGACAGTACGAACTAACTGAACATATTTTGAACTTTGTAACATGGTATCATTTGAGTGCCTAAAATTCTTGGTGTTCTTTAAATGTGCTAACTTCGTTCACAACGTAATTTGGCAGCATAATTGCGACAGAATTCTGAAGCTTACGTAAGCTACACAGGCAACACTTTCAGTTAGACTGAGGTGTATTACTTCATAAGTTTCACCTGTTATATTTTTATGTTGATGGTGATAAAAGATCATAAAAGTCATAAATATTATTTGGTTTCGTTCTGAGCAAACATTTTAAAATAGGTACCTACGTCAGGAAGACTTAGAGTTGTAAGTTAGGCAAGTGTACAAAATAAATAGAAAAAATAGAAATACCAAAACAATATACGGATAACAAAATAAAGTTTTCTTGTTAGCCATTAAAATTGAGGTATAATTTTTTTTTGTAATAAATTAGTTATTTTGAAATATCTATCTCTAAATCCGTCTTTAACGATCGGTCTAGGAACTACAGTCTGTAATCGTGGGAGATACTTCTGTTTTGAGAGATTGTTCTAACTTTTAGACATTACAAATGCAGTTGCGATAACTCTAATTAGTTAAACTAGGTCTAGGACTTTCGCTCTACCTTTGACGAGACACTGCATTTGTGTGTATTAATTAACAAAGAATTATTTCAAAAACTAGATTTTTCCGACACTAGAAATTGTCTACTTCTTAACATTGATTGCTTAACGAACTTAATTTTCTCCCTTAAGGAATCCAAAGTTTATTCTGAGCTGTTCTAGGAACACGAATGTCAGTATGGTGTGTGGGGCAAGTCGAGCAAATGCTGGAAAGTATCCTTTATAGAACGCCAAGGGGCCTTCCTTAGCCGTACTGGTGATGAGGCGTACCATACTACTTATCTCGCCCTGCTTCGCATTCATTGCCCTCGTTTTTAGCACGTCAACTGGTTGAGTTAATGTTGTCGCTATACCACCCTGCAATATAAACATACACTTATGTAACATACTCATTTTAGGATTAAAGGCATTATCAATATTAGTTATATCATTTCTTATCTACACAATCTGTACAAATGATACGACTAATTGAAGAAAAGTACCTATCGGGTATTTCGAGGTTGCGTGTGGTTGTATATGTATTGAAACTCCGAGATGCACAAAACTGTTATATTCGACGAGTTCACAGAATGGGTACATTACCTAGCACGCCTAGCACGTAGCACAAAACACGAGATGTTGATGGTTAGGAGGTAATGGCGCAAGAGACCAAGTTGCGAATCTTTTCCTTCTTGGCAATCCTTAGGATCCTTGTTATTTCTATTATCATCTTCGTTAATTCTATTAGGGTTCGAAACTCCTTAGTAGAATTTACCCTTACTAGCGACTGGGTAAATTCGAAAGGTCTAGAGGCTGTCTGCTCGGCTGCCACGCCCTCTTTCGTCACCACGGAATACACTAATCATACAAATGAAGTAATGACTTACGGCAGCAAGACTGGAGGTGACATGTGTGAACACGTTGTCCCCGAAGTACGCAGTGGTGAGCAGCAGCGCCTTGATCTGATCGTAGAAGGAGAGCTGCCCGATGGTCATGAGCACCGCTCGGCTGCAGTTCATGCTGGCACCCGCCCACAGATGCATCACGCCCTCTTTCGTCGCCACGGAATACATGCCGTGGAACACGTTTTTGTAACTGAAAATAATGTATTCGTATTAATATTTTGTCAGATCAGGTTATGAAGTTTGCACGCCCTTTGCGTTTTAAGTTCGTGATCTAAGTACTTGTGCCTCCATTATGTTTCTAATGATTAGAGCTACCTGCCAGCCTGATAAGCGGACGGCTCGAGGAGCGTGGGCACGCGCGTCGCCGACCTTTATTGATTTCTGACAAATAGTCACAATCTAAGATTTTCTAGCAGGAGCCGAAACGCTTCATACTGATTGACTTAAAAGTACGACGTCACAGTTTGCTATTTGAACTAATCGTTGTATGGAAAATTAAGTTAATTGTTGTTTCGGTCGCGAAATACTGCGCCTAAGCGCACCTAATATATATGTATCTAATATATGGACGTAAGCACCTAATATACATATATGTATCTAATAATTCTTTGTTATACAATTTTGTTTCTATAAAAACGTAGGGATTCTATTGGTAGCTTTAAATTTACTCTTGGAGAATATAAAAAAATGCATATTTTTTCAAAACTTTCAAGGTCCATATCTTTTTATGATTTATAATTTATTTTGTAATTTATAATTCATGGATAGTAATGAACACTACGCTACGTTATCAATTTTAACAGGAGGTCTCAAGCCTATTATACAGCTCCCTCGCTCTCGCAAGCTCCAGGCACCCTACTCACCACCAGGAAAACAACACCACATAGCAGGTACTGGCTACAATACAATACAAATACTCTTTATTGCACACCTCACACAAACAAAGCAGTTACAGAGAGAAACAATACAACGTACGCTACGTTTTTATGTAAAGTAAAGGTTCTTCTCCAGTTGGGGGGTGATTGTCAAAATAACGTAACGTGCATTCAAACACTGTCCCTATATTAACTGTGGTGTTCAGTAGTTAACTGGCATAAATAATTAATCGAGTTTAATAAAGAGTATTTGTATTGTTGTAATCTTACAAAATCAGAATCTATCCTTGGTATTATATATATATTTTTAGGTGATTTAAATTTTGATAATTAATCAAAATATTACAAGGATGATAAAACAACCGCAGAGCGTTTAAAAACGCTACGTGAGGATCACCCTGGGCTGCCCCAAGTACTCGTGTGAGTGGCACCCCGTACTATCGGCAACCCCTTTGCTTTGACATGTTCTCTTATTTTACTGCAGTAGTGTGTGTGTAGCATGGCAGTCCAGAAAAAAACAATGCAAAGACCTCGGTTTTTATCTGCCAATCAATTTCAATAAGTTTCTCTTCTCTCCCACTCACATACATTTCCTTTATTATTACGAATAAGTGACTTACTTTCGTTTTAATTCCTTAGGCAATTTGACGTCGTTTTGCATCCGTACATTGACTAAATCTGCGGGGTTGCCTACAATGCCTCCTGCCAGCCCTCCGAGACCCGCTAGGAACGCGGACATGTAGAACGGTAATGCACTGCCCTGTAACATTTGTGGAATTCATTCATATTTTTTATTCTGTCTTCCGTGCTCCCCAAACTTCCTCATCCAAGCTAATCGATAATATGTTAGTCTTAATTGTTCCTAATATTCATCTAATCCAAGAATGTAGGTACAGATAACCATTGTAATAGGAAGCCATTTATTTTAAACCTTAGCCCAGCTTTGATGATACAAGCACATCATGAATAACTTATTTTACAGTACACATGGTGTTACTTTCCCCGCACTAGTGCGCAAATGAGCACTTTCCGTGCATATGTTGAAACTTTAAAGAGCCATATGTACTGTAAAACGTTGTACGATACACGTGCGAATAGGTAATTCGCAACTCGTGTCGATTTAAAACACTCCCTTCGGTCGTGTTTTAATTTATCGCCTCTCGTTGCGAATTTCCTATTTTCTGCACTTGTATCGTAAATAACTATTACAGTACACATGGTGTTACTTTCCCCGCACTAGTGCGCAAATGAGCACTTTCCGTGCATATGTTGAAACTTTAAAGAGCCATATGTACTGTAAAACGTTGTACGATACACGTGCGAATAGGTAATTCGCAACTCGTGTCGATTTAAAACACTCCCTTCGGTCGTGTTTTAATTTATCGCCACACGTTGCGAATTTCCTGTTTTCTGCACTTGTATCGTAAATAACTATATTGTTGGTCAAAGAAATAATAAACAATGTTATTTACACCTATTAAATATAATTTTAGCTGTAATCTACTATAAGTATTTATACATATTTTTCCCCTGTTTTAACACCCATACCTAATGCCTCTGGGTTTATTGTAAGGACCATTTAGGATTCACTTACATCTTTTGGTGCAAAGTACTGTTTAGAAACTTCATAAATCCCAAATCGGGCGGAGGAGTAGCTGAGTTGGCGTGTGATGGACGCCGATATACCGGAGTATAGCCCCATAATACCTGTTAGGAAAATAAATGTATCTGTAACTCTATGAAGAAAGTAGGTAGGTACAGAAATCACAAGTTGATAAAAAACCGAAAGTAAGCATAAATAAATACAAATTGCTTCTGGTAACTAACAGAACTATACTTTATAAATATAAGCATTTAGAAAATATATAAGATAAGGTTTATTTCGAATCATTGGACATAAACATTTGCACCAATCAAATATTCATTTAAATTTGTACATAAAAATTGTAATCTAATCAGGAGATGTAACCGCAAGTTACATCTTGAATTGCGATATGAAGTCTTGCCGAGACGCAACAGGCTGGAATCTTACATTACCTATGACTTATTCAATATGAGTCCCATAATTTTACCTTGTTTTTTTAAAACATTTCCAGTGAGTTTAAGTAATGAATCTGATTTCCCCTTTTGTGTTTGCATTTGTACTTTAAGCAAGTCCAGTGGGTGAGTGATACTGGCCGCCCCAGCTGAAGCCAGGCCCCCGAAATACCATCGGGACATTTTTAACTTTTCTTTCGACATTTTGCTGAAATGAAAAATAATTAAACAATATATTCATATGTCGTTACATGTACTGTGTGTTGTATTACGGTCTGGCTGGCCTACCATTTATGTCACACAAGCATAGAGACTATAGGTTGACCACTAGTAGTAGTAGTAAATAGAGATGTCACAAATAGTGATTTTGCTGAATAGATACTGAATATTAAATCTTAAAAAAAAACGCATACAAATAATTTTGCTATTACAAAACAAAATTCAAATGGGTTGGTCGGTCGAAAACCGAATCGTAAAAAGTGGCCAAATAGGCCTAATACCGAATAGTAGTTCGTTCGAGCGCCAGTGATCCGAGTCAGAAATGAGTGACTTTCACCCGAGTTAACTCACTCACTCTACTTTTCATATCGAATACGAGGAAAGTAAAAAACCGGCCAAGAGCGTGTCGGACCATGCAAAACGAAGGGTTCCGTGCATATTAAAAAGGTCGTATCGTCACAGAAATCTTACGGCACTTACGTCATTTTCTTTAAGGAAGGCAGTCTTTCAGCAATATCTCGAAAACCTTTGAACCGATCTTGTACAAAATAATTTTCGGTGAAAGAATTTAGTAAGCCCTATTTAATAAGTCCATGATTTTTTTCTTCATATTTTTAAAATACACCGTTCAAAAATAAGAGGGGGGGGGGGGGGGGGTACAGAATTTTAGTGACTTTCGGGGCGATTATCTCCGAATGTATTCACTTAATCAAAAAAATTGCTGAGAAATCTTATATTTATTTTAAAAGACCTATCGATTGATGTACTACCACACGTGGGCTTACAATGAAAAAAAAATTCACTCAGTTTTTTGTATGGAGTGCATCCCTAAAATTTTTTTTTAAATCATTTAATTACAAAATTATGTAGCAGCTAACAAAATACACCTAAACTCAAAATTTTATTCAAATACACCTTATAGTTTTCGAGTAAAATGCCTGTGACATACGGCCAGACGGACAGACGGACATGACGAAACTATAAGGGTTCCGTTTTTGCCATTTTGGCTATGGAACCCTAAAAACGGACGAAAAATTTAACAATAATAATATGTTGTGGCTGTATGCGTTTCTGCCTTAGCTCACTTGCACAACTTTAAGTAAAAAAAAAAGTTTTGTGCGTATATTCCATTTGTCACCACCTTATAGAGCCTAGTGAATATTTTAACTCACATAAAAGTAATGAATGTACAACAAACTTATTTTATATTTAATAAAATAAATTCCATGAACTATGTAGTTACAATTTTCTCTTTGTCAATAGTGAGGTAAGTATTGATATTTATTAGAATTAGTTCCTGCATAATGCTTATAAGGCGAGGACTAATTGGATTACACTGCTTTTCTGCACTAGAGCAGAAACTTTCTGCACACTTTTTATAACAACAACAACCCACTTTCAGATCATGAGAATTGAAAAACTAATTAACTATGTTCCTATAGTTGCAAAGATGATAGTTACAAAAGTATGTTCGTGTCTAATGTACAAACTTATATATTATACATATATTGTAATAAAATTATATCTTTAAATTAATCCTAGTAATATTATAAATGAGAAAGTTTGGATGTTTGTTACTCAATCACGCTTAAACGGCTGAACCGATTTAGTTGAAATTTTGCATGAAGATAGTGGTTTAAAATATAGGATAGTTTTTATCCCGGGTCCACGCAGACGAAGTCGCAGGCGGAAGCTAGTTAAGTATAATATATATGCTAAAGATCCTAAATAAAATATATTCTGGTGAAATTATACATGCTACATGAAATATATTCATCGTTGCAAAGGCTGGCAAATATCGAGGTTACACACTAACTTGGTGGGGAACAACTCACAGTCATCTAGACTTACCTTAAATGCTTCTGTATAAATATCTAATTTCAAACTAAACTCAAAGCTACGAACACTAACACATATAAATCATATCAGAAAAATAAACACGACATAAGAATGGTGTAAAAACCCGAATCGTAGTCGGGCATTGTTATTATTTTGAGTTGGAATATAATTTTAATTAGAAAGGGAGACAAGAGCAGACTTTGCTGAGTAAAAAATTAACTATTAGAATAATGTCTTAATTTTCACTTCCATCTTCTTAGCAACATAACGTGAAAATCCAATCGAATGCTCTGTAAAACGCGCCACACGCGGAACGCATAATAAAATCAACTAATTACTCTGATTAGACTAGTGACTGACTGAGACCGAGACTGACTGACATTGCATTGACATTGACAGTGACGGTTCGACCACGTTCGACAAATTCGAAGTTCGGGTATCTCCATCTCTATCGCACTTATAGAACCCGAGTGACAGGGATGCAGATATACGAGTTTCGATTTTCGTGGTAGCGCCGCAGACGATACTGCCTCGTCTTCAGTAATTATAGTCTGTGGTCCAACTCGATGACGTCTTCCTATTCTACGTTCAAAAATCATAATACTAACTAACATATTCATTCAAATGTTATTAAAATAATTAAAAATACCTTTCACGTTCTGGATTGCAAAAAATATGCAGTTGAAAAAGCATTCTCTAGATGTAAGGGCTAGTATTTATTGATATATTTTCATTATCCAATTCTAAAGACTCTATTATACTTCAATCAATGGCTTTCACATACTTATTACGTTTGGTCGAAACTTTTGAAGTTTTGAACATGCATAACCTAATTCAAGGAAAATCATCATACATACTGTTACTTTTCGTGAGAAAAAGTTTAGCTTGAAAAAAAATAGAGGTATCACAGTACAGTATCATCTAATTGATTCATGATAAGGCGATTGCCTTTCCTCAAGTTTGTCCAATTTAAAACATTCTCTAGTTTGGTACTTACGACTGCAGTTAATCGACTTTTATAAAATCCAGATTTATGTATAAGGTAAGTACACCACAATAATGCACATAAATACTATAAATAAAAACCCAATGATATTATTGTTAATTAACTAAGTCTCACTTAATTCATTTCACAATTTGGTCTACAATTCACTGACGAAACTGTCTAAAATTCTAGCACAAATTTAGAATACCGGTGGACACGGAGGTCGCGGGTGAAGTGATTATTGAATAACAGCTGGAGGCGCGAGGCTTATCGTCGACGTAATCACCATGTTAGTTTTATATACATAATATTATTTAAACGTACCTATGTTGTGTATTTACTATTATTAACTAATTGTATTGTTTCAGATACAATGGCATCAGATATAATATCAAGTCTTCACCTGGATAAAAATACAACAAACAGAGTGATTGTTGCCAAAGAAATCAATGGGTGTGATAGTTCATTTATCACTAGCTGCATACTTGGTCATTGCCTGAAAAGTAAAGATTCTGTCCTGTTCATAGCAACTCATAATTCTTTTCTCCATTATCAAAATGTGGGACTGAAAATGAACTATAATTTACAGAAACAGATAGATTCTGGGCTTGTACATTTTATTAAACTAGATGAAGAACTTGTGAATCTATTGATGGTTAGTGAAGAAAACTCACTAGAAAATATGTATTCTACTGTAAATGAAGCTGCAAAAACTTTGAAGTTAAATAATAATGTAGTTCATATTATTTTTGATGGTGTTTCACACTTGTTTGACATGCAGTACAACCTCAAAGAAGTTAATAAGTTTTGTAGTCAATTGATGCAGTTGAATAGGGACAACATGGGTTCATTTGTCCTATTTCATTGCAATGTTGCACATGAAGATGATGTGACACATGTGATGGCAAACCTGCTTTGCCACACGGCTCATACAATTTTGGAAGTGAGAAATCTTTTGTCGGGTTTGAGTGCCGATGTGTCAGGACACTTGACCATTAAGTATCCAGGCCACAAGTTCCAAGACGAACACATGTACACTATAGACATGAAACCTTCCCGGTATCTGTTTAAATTATTTGATAGAGGAGTTAAACTGTTTGCCCCAGGCACTGTATAAACATTTTGTATAACTATTCCAAGATAATGTGTACATACCATTGAAAAATTAAAATAAATTCTTTATAATATTCATTATCAATTGTGTTTAATTCTAGCAAGTAATGTTGACATTTAAATATTTAAAGACCCATGCCAATAAATTTTATTCCTGCAGTAAAATTGGTATATTGTGTATAACCCAACATTGTGAGGAAAGTTACCCTATTGCTAGAGGGATGGGTGATTGCGAGTCGCACGACTTGCGACCTGGCAGTCATTTGTGCTAGTCCTGAGTCAGAGGAGACTAATTGTAATAAATATATCAGCTTCCTATACATACCGCTTAAATGAAAAGTTCAGATACAAATATGGGATACATTAGTAAGAATTATATATTTATAAAGGAATACCTAATTATTTTCATATGCAGAAATACCGTCCCAAGAGTAGGCAAGGTTGTGCAATAAAAAACCGGCCAAGTGCGAGTCGGACTCGCGCACGAAGGGTTCCGTACCATTATCTATAAAACGGCAAAAAAAACATGTCTGTTGTATGGGAGCCCCAGTCCGACTCCCACTTGGCGGTTTTTTAGTATTTGTTGTTATAGCGGCAACAGAAATACATAATTTTGCTCGACTTGGCGGGGGCACTGCCGTGCCCCCAGATCTGTGAAAATTTCGACTCTAGCTATCACGGTTCTTGAGATACAGCCTGGTGACAGACAGACGGACGGACGGACGGACAGCAAAGTCTTAGAGCCCGTTCACACAGGGTCTCCGTTTTACTGTTCCGTTTTATCGTATACGTACATATGACACAGTATTCAGAGTACAGTAAATTATTGTTGTTGTATCCGTTAAAACGGGTACCGTAAATACGGAGACTGTGTGAACGGGCTGTTAGTAATAGGGTCCCGTTTTTACCCGTTGGGTACGGAACCCTAAAAAAACAAATGTAAGATATTTATATTTCCCTAACGTTTACAAGCTGACGCCAGTTATATGTAGGTATACGCGCCTGCAACATAACGTTAGTTAAATATGAACAGGTACCACCACAACCAAAGATAATCCTCGGACTAAATTAGGTACATTGCAATTCCTAGGATGGGGTTTAACCACTGAAGCTGAGAGAATGGATCCAGGATCGGCAGTTTCGAGAAGCAATTAAACGGGCCACGGTGCGCATGAAACTTTTATTTGTGGTGATGAGTAGTTGCCCGGCGACCGCCTCAAACGAAGGCTATATTTTGAAACCTGCTCAGTCCACGTGAGGTCGCGCTCGCGGGCCGTAAACCGCGCGCTCCAATTATCATGTCGAGCCCTTTGACGTATTTCTACTGCGTTACACATGTCATTACACGTTAGCTGTAAAACATGATTGATGATGTTCTTAATAAAATATTTTTAACAGGCCATCGCGATACTGTTAAGTGTTAACTGTTAGTAGATTAGTGCGAGTGTAGTGTGGTGGTCTAGGAGCTGTAAGGGTGCGACAACAGGTGATGCCATGACGCAGAGCAACTTGACGACGCCAGATAGGCACCTTGGCGGGGTGCCCACCGCCACCGAGGAGAAGTTGATGGTGAGTTCAATTCTAGTAGCCAGTATTATATTGTCCAACAAAAACAGGAGATACTGATAGACAATTATTATGACCAGCAAGAACCTTACACCCTCAACATATTTCCTACATATGATTCCCGGATTCCCGTACCAGTTTGTACCGGGGTTGCCATAGGAAAAAAAACCGTCTTCCGATCTTTTTTGTAGCAATATATATTATGTTGAAAGAGCGAAAGTACGTAGGTACGTAAGGAGTAAGTCTTAGTTAAACGAATTACCTACATCTACTTCGGTACACAATACTGAATTAGAGATATTATGTGTTATTGATATACACCTTCCTAAGTAGGTATGCTTAGTCCTTTTGCCTCACCATTACGATCTAATATACCTACTTACCCACTGAAGCCTCACATAGCGAAATAAATTCTATTTTGGTAATATTCCTTCGATAAAAGGACAAAAAAGGTGACAAGTGTGATAAGAGATAAAAATTATTACCTAACACTTACATTTTCATGACGAAGCGTAGGTATAAAAAACAATAGCACGAAAACTTTTTTCATAATAAACCAGTAGGATGTATATTTATTTATTCAGGCAGCTTTTGCTGTTATTTATATTTATTGCGATTCGTTGCAAACTTAACACGCCCGTATTTCAATTAGGTACGTACCTACTCGCCTATTTTATTTTTCTAGTAGGCATTACCTATATAATATTAGGAAGACTCACTACAGTTAGGTACTTATTTATGTTACATCGTCCTCGCCTCTCGGCACAAACGTTAGCCAGCGACTGCTGAAGTAATTTTACAAGATTTGCCCGTGTGTGTGTGTGTGTGTGTGTGTGTGTGTGTGTGTGTGTGTGTGTGTGTGTGTGTGTGTGTGTGTGTGTGTGTGTGTGTGTGTGTGTGTGTGTGTGTGTGTGTGTGTGTGTGAGAGTGTGTGTGTGTGTGTGTGTGTGTGTGTGTGTACCTTTGGGAACGTACATATATTTATGAACTCGACTGTACGATCGTGCTTAAGCAGTATCTATCTCTCCCGGTAGTGATAGTGTTCCGTTTTAAGATAAAGTTACGCACTAGTTATCGGATAACCAGCAGCCTTGACCGTGCAGGTGGCGGTGCGCGTGCGACCGCTGCGCCCTGATGAAGGTCCCCGCATCGTTCACGTGGTCAGCGATAAGGTAACTAACGTCTTAAGGTGTTTTTCCACCAGCGCAGCAGCGTGAGGGTTGTACCTATTAAAATATATGTCATACATCGGCGTTAAAACCTAGGCTATATATGTTATCAAAATTGGCCGCTACGTGTCGCCTCGCCGCACCGCCGGTGGAAAGTCACAATTTAATGGCTCCCTCTTAGTATAACTTTTTAATTTGACTTTGAAACTTTTTGAAACGGTACGTCCGGCCTCAAACAGCCATATGAAGTTGTCAAACGAGTGAAAACGACAAGGAACTTAGGTGTTCGCTACTTATGAGGCCGTGTACTTAGTAGTTTTTCTAATGTTCGTTGGAAAGTGATACTTTACAAAAGAGATCCTTGTCATATATTATCAAACGAGCGAGCAAAGCGAAGTTCTATGCTTTTGCTTGGGCCGAAAATCGTTTGTCCGGTGTCTGTCCCGCTGTACGGTTGTTCTGCTTTATACAGGTCGCATTTCTCAACCGATTCTCGTGAAATTTTGCGAGCAGGTTCGTTAATTATATAGATTTTTTTGTCGAGGCTCTTTATTGAAATTCAAAATAAGTGAATTGTCATCCAAACTATACCTTTACCCAAAATTTCAGATATTGAAGATATCTGCTTCAAAATTGAGTTGCATGCATGATTCTAACCGAACAAACATAGATTGCAAGTTAAATAAAAGCTTGTAAAAATTTTTTTTTTAAAAAAGGCGGGCTTGTGAGTTCTACAGTGATAATTAGGGTATAATGGGAATTTTTTTTTTTGGAAGTAAATACAAGATTATGATTTTTAACATTAACTATGATGAATGAAATAAAACTAAGTTAAATCTAAAAAACCGGCCAAGTGCGCGTCGGACCACGCAAAACGAAGGGTTCCGTGCCTATTAAAAAGGTCGTATCGTCACAGAAATTTTACGGCACTTACGTCCTTTTCTTTGAGGAAGGCAGTTTTTCAGCAATATCTCGAAAACCTCTGAACCGATCTTGTTCAAAACAATTTTCGGTGAATGAAATTAATAAGCCCTATGTCCATGAATTTTTCCATATTTTTAAAATACACCGTTCAAAAATTAGAGGGGGGGGGACAGAATTTTAGTGACTTTCGGGGCGATTATCTCCGACCCTATTCACTTAATCAAAAAACATGCTAAGAAACCTTATATTTATTTTGAAAGGCCTATCGATTGATGTGCCACACGGGGGGTCACAATGAAAAAAAAATTTTTGACTTTTAGTTTTATGTATGGAGTGCACCCCTAAAAAAAATCTTTTTTGGCATTTTAATTACAAAACTATGTAGCGGCTAACAAAATACACCTATCCTCAAAATTTTATCCAAATGCACCTTATAGTTTTCGAGTAAAATGCCTGTGACAGACGGACAGACGGACAGACGGACAGACGGACAGACGGACAGACGGACAGACGGACAGACGGACAGACGGACATGACGAAACTATAAGGGTTCCGTTTTTGCCATTTTGGCTACGGAACCCTAAAAAGGCCCTCGAGGCATTGTACCGAGGATGCTGGCGGCATTTCCTCGCTGAATTGCAATGCTGATGCGTTGCGCGAGAAAGCCGCCAGCTCTTCGGTCACCAGTTACATCGACCAGACGTTTCGCGATTTCTGCAAATAACTTATGCGCACTGGGACCCCACGGACCGAGGGTCTCAACGCCAAAGGGTACAAAGTCGTACTCTCTGCCGAGGCCTCTTTATTTATTACATTTCAGATTTTCGGCGTTTTCCGCCGCTGCACCCGCTTTAGAAGTAGTCCGTTGGAGGTGAGACGGTGCCAGTGTGTCTACACATGTAGCGTCCCACACAAGCATCCGTCCCAACCTCCACGGAACCATCACACCATCAGGTCTTTTGTCATCATCTCTGACAATGCCAGGCGGCTCAAGAAGAGCAGGCACATTGATGCTGGCAAGAGACCGGCGGATTATGTCATTAATTAATTGAATGGGTGTGTGACCGGTCGTTCAATCGTACAAATGGGCATTTAAAAATATCGTGTACCGAATTAACGTGAGTTGTTAAATAAAAATTAAGTCAGGGTCAGTTTTGTGACGACAATAAAGTACGTATTCAGTTTGTATAAAAATTTACTTTTTCTTCTCAATTTATAAATGATATGCATACCTAAGTAGGTACTTAAACACGTTTTTAAATGTGAAAAACGTTTAATTTTACATAATTTGTAGGTACGCTTAATTCATCATCATCATCATCATATCAGCCGAAACACATCCACTGCTGGACATAGGCCTCCCCCAAAGAGTGCCACTATGACCGGTCCTGCGCCACCCGCATCCAGCGGACTCCAGCGACCTTTACCAGGTCATCAGTTCACCTTGTGGGGGGCCTACCCATGCACGCTGCGCCTTCCGGTACGTGGTCGCCACTCGAGAACCTTTCCGCCCCAATGACCATCGGTTCTACGTGCAATGTGCCCCGCCGCCCACTGCCACTTAAGTTTTGCGATTCGGTGGGCTATATCGGTTACCTTGGTTTTGCTGCGGATAGCCTCATTTCTGATGCGATCACGCAGAGATACTCCCCTCAGTATAGCCCTCTCCATTGCCCTTTTGGTGACTTTGAGCCTTCTTATGAGGCCCATAGTAAGCGACCACGTTTCCGTGCCATACGTCATCACTGGCAAATCACACTGGTAAAAGACTCTCGTCTTGAGACACTGCGGAATATTCGACGAAAAGATGTGCCATAGCTTCCTGAATGCTGCTTAGACGATCGACCTCTTTCTCGAAGTAGGACCTACCTAACTGGACAGTCTGACCTAGGTATATACGCTTACGCTATATAGGGGTCTACGCTTAATTATCGTCACAAAACTGACACTGAGTTAATTTTTATTTAACTACTACTGTTAATTGGATACGGCAATTACCCATACATTTTATACTAGCTTCTGCCCGCGACTTCGTACGCGTATAAATTATGGATGACATGATATTCTTATGTTTCACCATACGATACCTACTACACTGATAAATTAGATTGTTACGATTTCATTTCTATAAATTATGCGTGTAACAGTTCAAATCCTCATAAACTTTGTCGTCAATAATATTTAGTTATATTGATTTACTTAATCTTTATTGCAAACGAAGTACCTAAGTAGAAGAAAAATTACCAAAACCGGAATTTAAATATAAAATTTCATAATTGAAACAAATGGACCGAGGGCGAGACCCCAAAGATACTCTATATCTCCGGGTGTCTTGTCAAACTACCCCTGAGAGCCAAAGTCCTGAAGGTAAACGGGGAGCAAGCGAGGCCAAAGGCTGAGCTTTTCGTAGGAATGAAAGGCCCAACGTACCCTTATAGATAGCGCTCCATATGCGAGCCAGAGCATCGAAGGCCCGAGGGCGAGACTCCATGGATACTTACTATCCACAGGTGTCTTGCAAGCGAAACATGAGCCTTAAGTCCCAAAGTTGAGGGGTGAGGCAAGCGAGCCCAAAGGCCGAGCTTTTCGTATGAATGAAACGCCCAACCAAACCAACCCTTCAGAGAGCGCTCTCTATGCGAGCCCGAGGGCCGAAGGCCCGAGGGCGAGCCTTCACGAACACTAACTAAACCCAGGTATCTTGCAAGCGAAACCGGAGACCAAAGTCCCGAGCGAGAGAAGTCAGAAGAAGAGCGGCGAGGCAAACGAAACCAAAGGCCGAGCTTTTCGTTGGAATGATAGGCCCAAAGAACCGTTTAAGAGAGCGCTTCCTATGCGAGCCCGAGGACTGACGCACACTATCTCCAAGTGTCTTGAAAGCGAAACCTGAGTTCCAAAGTCCCGAAGATGATTGGCGAGGCAAGCGAGCCTGAAGGCCGAGCTTTACGTATGAATGAAAGGCCCAATACATCGCTTCTATGCGAGCCCGAGGGCCGAAGACCCGAGAGCTAGCTCATGCGGACGCTCACTATACCCGAGTATTCATAATAATATTTCTGAATGTCACAAACGCTGAAGTTTTATACATAAAAAAATGGTACCTACTTAATTCTCCGCGGAATGCCGTTATTTCCAAATTTTATACCCACGTCTCTTGACGTTGGTGAACTATGCTAATTCGACGTAAGTATTAAACTCAACCTATCATACATCTTTAGATGACCTCTGAATTCATAGCAATTATATAGGAAGACGAAGATCAAGGTTGCTGGATTTCAATATTAATAGCGACGTTGTCAGCGACTGAGTTTCCAAAATAATTAGGTTTCTAATGTCTAACAGCTACTATCGGTTGAGATATCAAACATTTTTGGTTATTATAGATAGTCTTTAGCCATCTAGCACTCATTTTCATCCCGTGGTTTTTCACGTTTTATCTATATTTTTTTATAATGTTTGAATGGAGTTCTTTTTACTTTCCAGTCAAGTGTATGTTTATCAATTTTCAAGTCTAAAGCTCATGGATTTGAGGAGTTCCCATACAAAGTTTTGCCCCATTTTTTACCCCCTTTGAACTAATTTTTATCATTTTTACAGCCTATGACCTGGCCAGGGATTTTCTCGACCGATTAAGTAAAAGTTGCATCAAAATCCTCTATTCACTAAGCTTCTCTGCGTTTTTTGAAAAATATACATTTTCGAAAACGCAGACACAAAAAAATTAAAACTACAAAAAGTGCATGCTGCTGGGTTTGAACTCGGGGACACCGACTCCGTAAGCTATGGGTCAAACCACTGGACTAACTATCAGTTGTAAGAACACGATGAATTTTCGAATATATTGACGACATGTTACCATGGTAATGATACTGTTATAACCCCGCTCTTGCAACATTATATAGTTTCTAGTCGCCTCAGAACCTATTTTCATCCCATATTTTTCACGTTTTATCTATACATTGCTAAAAGTTTGAATGGGGTCGTTTTTACTTTCCAGTCAAGTTTATGGTTACCAATTTTCAAGTCTGTAGCTCGTACATTCAAGGAGTTCCCATACAAAGTTCAACCCCATTTTCTACCCCCTTTGAACCCTAATCTTTAAGATTTTTGTAGCTTAAAACCTATCCGGGAATTCTCTCGACAGATTAGTAAAGTTTGCATCAAAATCCGTTCAGCCGTTTCCACGTGATACTCTGACAAATAAACAGACAAACAGATAAACAGATAAACAGATAAACAGATAAACAGATAAACAGATAAACAGACAAAAATTCTAAAAACTGTTGGAACGTGTTCTGTTATCAATTCTAAGTATCCCCAGCCAATTTTTTTTCGTTTATCTTCCATGTACAGACTTTTGACCCTCTTCAGCTTTATTATATGTATAGATATGTATAGATATAGATGGGTAGGTAAATAACTTTCGTTACACAGTGGAAAAAAGTTTAACAACCCATTACCTACACGATTTTGAAAAAAATCCCAAATACAGCTAAACTTAGGTACGTAAGTGAGCGTTTTTCAAAAAAAGTGTACATGAACTTTTTTTCAGAATTTGATTTTTTTAGGGTTTTTCTTACTCAGAATAGTTGACACTACCGATCCTCATACAAGAAAAAAAGTGTCCAAAATATTCCAATCCAGATCGTCACATTTTTGTATGCAATCTTTTTAGGGTTCCGTACTCGACTAGGAACCCTTATAGTTTCGCTGTGTCTGTCCGTCCGTCCGCGGATAATCTCAGTAACCGTTAGCACTAGAAAGCTGAAATTTGGTAGTAATATGTATATCAACCACGCCGACAAAGTGGTAAAATAAAAAGTGATTTATTTTATTTTATTTGGGTACCTCCCCTTTACGTAACGTGGGAAGAGTTTTTTTTTTTTTAATTTCAACCCTAACGTGTGGTATATTGTTGGATAGGTATTTAAAAATGAATAGGGGTTTGGTAAAATCATTTTTTGATTATGTTAATATTTTCGGATATAATCGCCCCAGAAGTTAAAAAAAATGTGTCCCCCCTCTAACTTTTGAACCATAAGTTTTAAAAACATGAAAAAAATCTCACAAGTAGAACTTTATAAAAACTTTCTAGGAAAATTATTTTGAACATGATAGGTTGAATAGTTTTTGAAAAAAATTACAAAATAATTTCTGAACTAAGTTTGTAATTTAACCGTATAAGCAGGTGTTTATTGTACCTGTAATTTCTACAAAATCACAATGAATGTAACAAATAGCCCATTTTTTTACGCTTAAGTGGGGACACTTACTGCGACGGACGAAAAACTACGGAACCCTACACTGAGCGTGGCCCGACACGCTCTTGGCCGGTTTTTATTTTGTTTATATGGTCGTGACGCACAGGAAGAAAAAACTTACATAGTACAATCTGGGACACTTTTTTTCTTGTATGAGTATCAATAGTATCAACGATTCTGAGTAAGAAAAACCCAAAAAAATCGAATTCTGAAAAAAAAGTACATGTACAGTTTTTTGAAAAACGCTCAAGTAAGGGAAGTTTCAAAGTCATAACTATTATATCATTTAGATACCTACTGTAGAGCGAAATCCTAAGTAAACTAATTGACAATGCACGCCTTGATACTGCAGTCGATGTGTTTTATACTTGAAACCATAATTAAGGTGATTGTCCACCGGCGTGGATTGACGAGACTCCCTCTTCCCGAGAGTCCCTTTCACCAGTGACTAAATTACTAAGCGATAGAACTACCGAATCGAATTCCTTGAATACCCATTAGGACTAAATATTTAGGTATCCACGCCCCGAGAGCATTTTAAAACGTCAAAAAGTTATTCCAGGAGCCGTAGCATGGTTGGCGTGGAGCGTGCGTCACTGGCTGACACCGTTCGATAGAACGAGACGACGCTCTTATCTTGTCACTTGTCGCGTGATAAGGCCAACCATGCTACGGCTCCTGTAACCCGCAACAGTGCTACGCTATGGCACGCTTAGTAGCCGTAGCAGAAAATCTGACGTAGCACCTCGCATGCCTGCATACGCGTCAATTGGGTTGGGAATGGATGAAAATTTTAGAAATGCCTGATTATTTTTTTGGTGATAGGAATAACCTTCCTTAGCACTAGAAAAAAGTGTCAGGTGTTTCAGCTGCGTCAATTATTTTTGAAAAATATAAACACCTCACTTACGTTTTGGGTTTAGGACGGCGAATAAGATTTTTTCCTTGATCTGTCTCATATTACAAAAACTTTTTTAAATATCCGTGGTAAACTGACACTGGCAATGATATTGACAGCTGCAGCAGCTATATTTGTCATTGCCAGGGTCAGATATTTAAATTTTTTTTTTTTTATATGAGACGCATCAAGGAAAGTGTCTTATTCGCCGTCATAAACCCAAAACGTAAGTGAGGAAACTGTTTTTATTTAAAAAAAAAAATGACTCAGCTGAAAAGTCTGCAACTTTTTTCTGGTGCTAAGGACGGTTATTCCTATCACCAAAAAAATATCAGGCATTTCCAAAATTTTCATCTATTCCCGATTCGCGCGCCTTTCCCGGGCCGTGACGACACATATGCGTCCCTACGCCGTAGTCGCTTTCCGCTACATACGAGGAAAACCATGGAATCGGCTACGCGCGTAGCGCATAGCGATTCTGGGGACTGAATGTGTTAAGGAGGTTTCTTTCTAAAGTTAAAGGTATCCGCGTTGGTTACCTACTCATAAAATAAACGATTTAAGCTAATTGAATCGCGTAGTAAACTGTAATAAATAAATCCCAACGTTTTGTTCCCTTTGCAGCGATTAAAAATCTACTTAAATAGTTTATTATTGGCGGTCTATTTTTGTGCTTCACCTCGCATTCGCATCTGAGACGCTAGCGCGGTGCGCGTGAAATCGAGCGCGCGAATCACAATTCACAATGAAATGGGAAGACAGCACAATTCTGAATAGAGGTCCTGGTGCTAAATTGTACAAAGTCTTCAAGTTTACAATTCTTTATGTTGTTGGTAATTATTATTCAGTTATTAAACGCAAAAAGTAGCACAAGATACTTACCTACATAAAAGTAACTTACCTAGGCCAGCAACCCGATAAAGCAGAATTTCAAATCCGATTAGAACACATAATAGCATTCATTACTTCTGAATGCAGCGTGTAACGTGTGGCTCAAACATGGTTTAGCGTTTACGGAGGAAAACCTTGGTAATGACATGACAGCGGAGTATGTACCTATAGTACTTATATTAAAAAATCCATTTGATTTCATGTTGCACTGCATAACTGATTTTTACCTATATTTGATGCTCAGGACTAGTGTTTATCTAGGTAACTGTCAAGATTAACGAGTTAGTTAGACTATCTATAATTTATCTATCTAACTTAAAATTAATATCAATAGGTACTTATATTGATAGGTACACCTACTCATTCGTTTCTATAAATTGAGTTGAGGGATTCTTTCATTAAATTTGTCTTTCGTCGCAAAACTAATAAGTGGACTACTATTAGGAATTACGTATTAGGTATGGATTTATTTATGGTACGTATGGAGTTCTTAGGTAATTTATTATACGTACTTGGATGTCTTTAATTGACTATAGGTTTTAATATTGTGTATATGAATATGTTGCGCTGTTGGTTTTCCATGTATTATAAATAAATAATTTAGGGAATAAATAAGTAAATCACGCATATTTATCTATGTTATGTAAGTATGTAGCGAGTACCATGGGCTATTTTTCACCATGATTTCTGTTATATTTAGGTACTAGGTAGGTACTTATACTTAGATAGATATGTATGACAAGAGCATAGATTTATTAGTGACTCCCGCCCGGGATACGGTTAAATGGGCATAACCCAATTATTACGAGAGTTGTGAAAATCTAACTAGAGAATGTATTAACCCTTATCATAATGTGAACAGATGCTGGTATTGCAAGAAGAGTCGGACAGCCGGCGAGACGTGCTCCGCCAGCGGCGGGTGAACGACAAACATTACATCTACGACCGCGTTTTCAGCGAAGATAGCACACAGGTAAATCTCTTTTCAATAAAATTATACTTTACACAATAACACATCGTCGAATGACTGTAACATAACAGCATGAGGAATTTACGTACAGTCGCCATCAGATATATCGGAGCGGCCAAAGTGCTCACAAATATCTGAACACTTCTCTAATGCCTCGGCAATAGAGACGTGTTCAGATATTTGTGAGCACTTTGGCCGCTCCGATATATCTGATGGTGACTGTACAAGGATGGGGTACAAATATTTTACTTCTTGGGGAGACCCAAGAAGTACCCCATAGTGTTGTTGTTGTTGTTTGAGAAAACAACAACAACAACACTCGAATCCCTCGCTAAATACGCTCAGGAATCTATTTAGGAATGCTTTGCTATATATTATAGAATCCTTCGCTCGACTCTGAATTCAATGTACATTCCTCGCTGTAAATGTTTCATTTTGCTCCCTTGAGAGTCTACGAGGAGTGGCTGAAAAGTTATGTACCTGACTATGAAAAGAAAAGACGTGGCTGGCTAGCTTTTTAGGGTTCTGTAGCCAAATGGCAAAAAACGGAACCCTTATGGATTCGTCATGTCTGTCTGTCAGTCTGTCCGTCCGTATGTCACAAGCATTTTGCACGAAACTATAAGGTCTATTTGAATAAAATTTTGAGGATAAGTAGGTATATTTTGTTAACCGCTACATAGTTTGGTAATTCAATTACTAAAAAAAATTGTTTTAGGGGTGCACTCCATACATAAAACAGTTTTTTTTTGTATGATCACGTGTGGCACATCAATCGATAGGTCTTTCAAAATAAATATACTAAGGTTTCTCAGCAATTTTTTTGATTAAGTGAATAGAGTCGGAGATAATCGCCCCGAAAGTCACTAAAATTGTGTCGCCCCATCCTCTAATTTTTGAACCGTGTATTTTAAAAATATGAACAAAATCATGGAGGGCTTATTAAATTCTTTCAGCGAAAATTGTTTTGTACAGGAATCGGAACCGTATTTTTCAAAAGTCCCCGAAGTAGTCAAATTTTTTGAATTATTTTAGGCTCTTAATGTAGGACTCTATCATGTATTTAGGCACAGCTGGGCACAGTTAATCAAATAGTTAACTTCGTTAATCACTAGTCCGTTAATAAAAAAATTAACTTCGTTAAACGTTAAAGCGTTACGTTTCGGAAGATTTAACGGAAGTTATCGTTAATCCGTTAAGACGTGATAAAAATTGCATTACTTACATAGTACACTCTTTTTCCGACGTGGCCTTAAGAGGCATAGTAAGCTAGAGTTTCAGTAGAAGGCTCAAAGTCATCCAAAGATTAATGGGGAGGGTTATACTAGGGGAGTTTCACTCATGAGCGTTACTCCATAAGGTTAAGAATGTTGTATCATGAAGCTCCGTGGACGTCAGCTGCGGCTCCGTTGGTGGGTTGACCAGCAGCAGCCTCTCAAACATGTAAAAAAAAATTGCCTATATTCCCCCGATTCATTTTATCATCAAACGAAAGTTAATCCAATATTATGACGAAAAACAATCGTCAGCTGACTGTACAGTGGTGTAAAACCCGTCAGCTGGTCATACGAACATGTAAAAAAATTTTTTTTTCTGTAATTTCCTTCCAACTAAAATTTTGTTAGATGACAGTTTATATGCTATTATAAACATATCAACGCGTCAGCTGGTTCTATCGCGGTGGAAAACTCGTCAGCTGATGCGCTGAAGTTTGTAACGCAGTAGCCCGCGTTCTAGGCACAATTTTTTGTCAGTTACTTTCTCCCGTGCCATAACTTGTGAGAAGGTTCAGAATGTTGTATCGTGAAGCCCCGTCGATGGGTTAACCAGCAGCAGCCTCCCAACGACGTATTCCACTTACATCAGCCGTTTTGATTTTCTGACCTATATGGAATTCCATAAATTTTGATGTATGAAAAATAAACTGACCTAAGTGTCTTGGTTTGCTTGCAGGAGGAGGTGTACGATGCTGTATGCGCGCCGTTGGTGGGCGGCGCGCTGCAGGGGTTCGCAGGCGCCGTGTTCGCATACGGCGCGACCGGCGCGGGCAAGACGCACACCATGACCGGGCTCATGTCGCGCGCTCTCTCGCACCTATTCACCAGCATCGCGGAGAGCGACCAGCCTGCCGCTTATGAGGTGTGTCCAACATGTTGGTTCGTGGGCGCTGTGTCACATACGGCGCGACCGGCGCGGGCAAGACGCACACCATGATTGGGCTTATGTCTCGAGCTCTCCCGCACCTCTTCACCAGCATCGCGGAGAGCGACCAACCTGCTACGCTACGAGGTTTGTCTACATGTTTGTTCACGTACGGTGCGACCAGCGCGGGCAAGACGCACACCATGACCGAGCCCATGTCTCGAGCTCTCTCGCACCTCTTCACCAGCATCGCGGAGAGCGACCAACCTGCTACGCTACGAGGTTTGTCTACATGTTTGTTCACGTACGGCGCGACCGGCGCGGGCAAGACGCACACCATGACCGAGCCCATGTCTCGAGGTCTCTCGCACCTCTTTACCAGCATCGCGGAGAGCGACCAACCTGCTGGCTACGAGGTTTGTCTACATGTTTGTTCACGTACGGCGCGACCGGCGCGGGCAAGACGCACACCATGACCGAGCCCATGTCTCGAGCTCTCCCGCACCTCTTCACCAGCATCGCGGAGAGCGACCAACCTGCTGGCTACGAGGTTTGTCTACATGTTTGTTCACGTACGGTGCGACCGGCGCGGGCAAGTCGCACACCATGATCGAGCCCATGTCGAGCTATCTCGCACCTCTTCACCAGCATCGCAGAGAGCGACCAACCTGCTACGCTACGAGGTTTGTCCAACAAGTTGACCGGTGCAGCAAGTACGCCACAAAATTACCTCGTACAGCCAGAATTTCGCAGTTTCATGAACCTTTGTAGCCGTAATGATCTTCCCAACTTGCTCTTAAGCTTTTGTTCAAAAGAAGACGCTAAACTCTAACCGATGAACCCGGACATGATACGAGGTTCCAACCATCTTCTTCTCAAGTAAATGTACACGAAAGTTGTTTGCGATGGCATCTTTTGATGGGTTCTATTACTTTTTTAATTAATACGTGCAGCAAAAGTGCAAGTATTTTCACATTGGCTCTATTAAACGATTCAAACTTTGGAACGCGAGTAATCTAGGTAGGTACATAGGTATATTAGCATGTGACAATACCTATAGGTACATTACGCGAGCGGGCAATTTGCATTACTCATTTAGTCAGTCATAATTACTAAAACGTACAACTGAAATAGAGGTTCTTGCTCCAAATTAAAAGGACGTAGGTGTTCATGAAAATTAGAATGCATGTTCCCTTTTACCTTCACGTGATCTGAACACAAGGTCCGCGTGTCGATGTCCCTAATAATAGCGAGTTACCGCGTGCCGTGTCGTGCATAATGTATGATGATTTAGTGCAGCGTGGAATATGATGCACCATTTTTACGATGCGTCACGTCACGACATTTCGTCGTGATTTTTCGTTGCTATGTAAGAGAGCGTTACAAAACAATCAAAACTCAGATTCATACTTACTTATTACTGAAATTATATTCTAAAACGGGTGGTGTGCAGTGTAATGTCATGTGGGTATGAGTATAGGTATGCAAATGCATGGAGGTATGTAGGTAGTAGTGGACTAAGTATTCGAAGGTATTTCTTTTGTTTGTGTTACAAATTTTTGATATGTGATGTCTATCGAACAGGTCACACTTAATACACAGAAAGGGCCTTTCTTATGTTATTTACCTATAGGTACTTGTACTTGCGTAATAGAAATAAAATAGGCAGTGGAGCTTGAGCCAGAAAGCCCCGTAGCTACTGAAGATTACCTACTTAGCACGACGTCATGAGTTTATAAAATGCAATAATGAAAACAACCAATAATGATATGATTCAAAAACACGAGTATGGAGGAACGACCTTCATATAAAACCGCCATTTCGGTTGAGGAAGCTCTATTGTACCGCGTTAATCTAACAATATGCTCTTTAAAAGGATATTAGATGAATAGAAAAGGTTTTCTGGCGCCTTTCATTAGTTCAAACGGGATACTTTGCCGAGGTCGTTCACTGACAAGTGAAAAGCGATGGTCTTTTATTTTCCTTATGGTACCAGTCTACTCGTAGACATATAGGTACCTATACGGTGATTCTCTGAACAACGGCCTTTCAGTTACTACCACAGCTGAAAAGTGATGGAAAAAATAAAGCTCGTAAAGTCAGGGAAAGATGAGTATTTTTAGGGTTCCGTACCTCAAAAGGAAAAAAACGGAACCCTTATAGGATCACTCGTGCGTCTGTCTGTCCGTCTGTAACAGCCGATTTGCTCGATTTGAAGAGGGAACTTGCGGGAACTCTGAACAAGGGGGTAAACTGGTAAATTAAAAAAAAAGTTTCACAAACTGTATTGTGTGACATATCAAATAAAAGGGGTTATTGTGGGCATCTCAGATATATATTTTTTATAATTTTAACAAAAACAGATTTGAAGTCATTTAGGAAAAAAGACGAAAATTGACTGACGAATTCCCCCCCCCCTTATCACCGAAACTACGAGGCTTAAAATTCTGAAAAGAATATGGAATAGTTCCTTGCCTAAAGATTACAGGAAAACTTAAAAGAAGTTTGAGTATTCAAAGAAACGGAAAAATTCTCAATATTTACGGAACCCTCACCACGCGAGTTGAACTCGCATTGTCCCGGTTTTTAGGGTTCTGTAGCCAAAATGGCAAAAACGGAACCCTTATAGTTTCGTCATGTCCGTCTGTCCGTCTGTCCGTCTGTCCGTCTGTCCGTATGTCACAGGCATTTTACTCGAAAACTATAAGGAGTATTTGAATAGCATTTTGAGGATAGGTGTATTTTGTTAGCCGCTACAAAGTTTTGTAATTAAAATTACTAAAAAAATTTTTTTTAGGGGTGCACTCCATACATAAAACTAAAAGTCAAAAAAATTTTTTTCATTGTGACCCACCGTGTGGCACATCAATCGATAGGCCTTTCAAAATAAATATAAGGTTTCTTAGCATTTTTTTTTGATTAAGTGAATAGGGTCGGAGATAATCGCCCCGAAAGTCACTAAAATTCTGTCCCCCCCCTCTAATTTTTGAACGGTGTATTTTAAAAATATGGAAAAATTCATGGACATAGGGCTTATTAATTTCATTCACCGAAAATTGTTTTGAACGAGATCGGCTCAGAGGTTTTCGAGATATTGCTGAAAAACTGCCTTCCTCAAAGAAAAGGACGTAAGTGCCGTAAAATTTCTGTGACGATACGACCTTTTTAATAGGCACGGAACCCTTCGTTTTTTAGGGTTCCGTAGCCAAAATGGCAAAAACGGAACCCTTATAGTTTCGTCATGTCCGTCTGTCCGTCTGTCCGTCTGTCCGTCTGTCCGTCTGTCCGTATGTCACAGGCATTTTACTCGAAAACTATAAAGTGTATTAGAATAAAATTTTGAGGATAGGTGTATTTTGTTAGCCGCTACAGTTTTGTAATTAAAATGATAAAAAAAAAATTTTTAGGGGTGCACTCCATACATAAAACTAAAAGTAATTTTTTTTTTTTCATTGTGACCCCCCGTGTGGCACATCAATCGATAGGCCTTTCAAAATAAATATAAGGTTTCTTAGCATTTTTTTTGATTAAGTGAATAGGGTCGGAGATAATCGCCCCGAAAGTCACTAAAATTCTGTCCCCCCCCCTCTAATTTTTTAACGGTGTATTTTAAAAATATGGAAAAATTCATGGACATAGGGCTTATTAATTTCATTCACCGAAAATTATTTTGAACAAGATCGGTTCAGAGGTTTTCGAGATATTGCTGAAAAACTGCCTTCCTCAAAGAAAAGGACGTAAGTGCCGTAAACTTTCTGTGACGATACGACCTTTTTAATAGGCACGGAACCCTTCGTTTTGCGTGGTCCGACACGCACTTGGCCGGTTTTTTTTATATGGCAACAGTAATTTTATTGCCAAATGTGTCAAACGTCGTAAATTAGTATGAAGTCCTAATCACACTATAATATTTTAAATGTGAAACAGTGTCAATATGGAAATCCATGTGGTCAAAGATACATAATAAAGTAACATCGACGGAAATTGTATTAATACAACTAACGTTAAAAACTTCAATAGTGCGATGCAGAGCGTCACACATTTCCAGGCATATTCTAGCCGTAGTAGGTAATTCTTCCGATTTTTCTATGCGTTTAAACTCTGCCAAACCATATGAGAACGTATAAAAAAGAGTTTGATGGAGTTTAGGTATCGTAGACAGAGTTCAAGAATGACCGATTTAAGAACACATCACCACGCCATCTTTTGGTATCCAGTAGTAACAAGGATTCTTCCCTAATGTGGTGTAGTGGCTTTGAGGACAGATTAAACAAAAATATGCGAACCAATTTTAAGTTTATTGAAACTTTCCAATGTTGTTGTTTATACCTCGGAGTAGAACATAGCGCGCCGTTTTTTATTTAGATATAATTACTTCAGAAGGTGGAATAAGAAACCAAAGATTGTATGGGACTTAATAAAAAAAAAAATAGAAACTTGAAACTTCGTAGATTGATTTTATATCAAAATATTAGAAAACTAATTTCTGCGTTTTTGAAAATTAATGACGATACGACCTTTTTAATAGGCACGGAACCCTTCGTTTTGCGTGGTTCGGACCACGCACTTGGCCGGTTTTTCATTATTGGTGGTGGTTTGCTGTAATTATTTGCATGTTTATACGCAATTAGTTGCATTTGATCTCCGCTGATCGACCTGCACGTTTTTTAGCGGAATAGCAAAGGAATACTGTTCTCGTAATATATCATGAATTTCCGCAAAGTAGCGCCTGATTCAATAAATTAATTTTACCATAGTAGAAAAAAAAGAAAAACTGTTTTAGAATGTACAATTTAAGCCTTTTCATATGATACCCCACTTGGCCTACTAACTAGACTTTGAATTTTTGTGCCCCCTCTTATCCGCCCGTTTTTATACAAATTAAAAGTATATATTAAAAATTTTCATTTTCCATACACGAGGATTAACTTTGTTTACAACTATTCCAAATTTCAAATCGATAGCATTAGTAGTTCCTGAGATATTTGACTTTGTGACAGACAGACAGACGGACGGAGTCGCACCATAAGGGTTCCGTTTTTACCTTTTTGGTCCGGAACCCTAATACATGTTTTAGCAGAACGAAATAAATCATACAATATAGTTTATAGAAGTATATTGAAATAAGTAGCAGTGGCGAAGCGGCCAACTTATTTTTTTAGTTTCAGTATTTTTGTAAGCTTTTCGCTTAGGTGCTTTATTGTCTGACAATATACTAGGTAAGCAAAGTATTTTTTTAGTTTTAATTATAAATAGCGTGAAAAAGAAAATAATCTCTAGAGGGGGTAAAATAACAACAATTTGTGCAGTGAAACGAATTCTACGCGGACGAAGTCGCGGGCAAAAGCTAGTATTTAATAAAGCAGTAGGTATGCGGTAACTAAGAAAGTAACTGTTCCCGAATAAATGGGACTATTTTTGACTTTTAAAAGAATTAAAGGGTGCCTCACTACTAATATTATTCACATTGAAGAATATCATAAAAAGGTCAATTATTATAAATTTTGTAGAGTGGTTTCGATTATTCTTCTTAAATAGTGCGTGTATTTTTAATATCACCTCAACTTGTAACCAGAGGTAGGTGTTAGGGCTATGAACCGATATTGCAAGAAAATTTTAATTTAGTCTTGACTACCGAAGCGTAATTAATTTTTGAAAATTTATTGAGCATAAATGTATTGCGAATACTTATTTGACACATGGAAGAAGCGGGTCACTTGTGACAGTTGTGACGTCACGTCAGTCGTCAGTAAGACAAAGTAGTGATCCATTGCGGGCTGAATTATTTTAGATGGAAAAAAAGTGGGTAGTTAAGAGAAGTCAATTTGTTAGGTATAACCATAGATTCCGGCATGACTTGGAAGACCCACATACAAAACATTAAAACGAAAATGTCCAAATTTGTATATGCCCTAAGCATACTAAAAAGTAACACAAGCTTCGAGTGTGCATTATCCGCATATTACGCGTACGCGCACGCATGGCTTCGGTACGCTGTAGTCCTCTGGGGTGATAGTGTCGATGCCAAGCAACTTTTTATAATGCAGAAAAAGTGTATTCGTATTTTAGCGAATGTGCGTATACCAGATAGCTGCCGTCCGTATTTTATTCGTTATAAACTATTAACACTACCCTGCATCTACATATTGCAAGCTGCTCTATTTGTTCGCGAAAACCCTCAGCTATTTGAACCTAAACAGGATAAGCAAACAACTAGGGCACAGTACAAGAATAAATTGCAACTACCTCAAACTAACTTACAAATATGTAGAAATGGACCACACTACAAATGTATCCTAATAACTAATAAAATTCCAGACGTGATTAAGCAAGAACCTAAAAAAGCTATCTTCAAAACCAAATTGGAAAAATTATTACTAGACAAATGCTATTATTCAGTTAGTGATTTTTTTGGCGATAATCTATAATATGTACTTATTTTATTTTTACTTATTATATACAGACTTCATTTAATTTTAAATATAAACAACATGTAGAAAATGTAAGTGACATAAAATTCATTATAATAATATTAATAATAATTGTAACATATTCCAATGTAATACTAATTTAGAAGGCTTTGTATATTTGTTATTCGCATGATAATTAATGAATTCTATTTTATAAGGTAGTATAATGTTGTATGTCCTCTCAGGACGTCATGGACTGACTTACCAAATTGTATATAACACCTTAATTATAAAATGTACATGACTTTACAATTAATAAATGAATGAATGAATGAATGAATGAATGAAATTTCCATACATTACTGATCTTTTATCTTTCATCATGATAAAAGCTCAATAATGCTCATTTGAATTTTTGAATGGTACATCGTACTTATGAACTGTTTGCTGTTACGAGTATGTATAATGTGGCAATGGTCCAATGGTGGTTTTCATTAAGCGTATCCACTTTGCGCGTTCTATTTTTCGCCGTGTTATGGGAACAATGTAGGTGAATGGTCTAATACTTACACTCAGAATCACTGCCGTAAATTTTTAGTGGTAATAAACACTGTAAAAATATAAATTATTTGGAAAGTAAGCGTGGCTTATGCTAATGTAACGACGGACCTTGACCGACCGGAAGTTATGCTAATATACTATTTCTAGTATAAGTATTAAGTTAGTACCGACTACCCAATACGGCTAATGAAAAATGCAGGCCAAACACACGGCGATTATTATACAAATAACTGTATTTTATCACTGTTCGTAATAACTTCTCGTACCTAGGTAAATGTAAATTTACGTCCACTTAACCAATAGGCTAGTTGCGTCATGTCAAAAGTGTTGCTAAATGGATAGTAAACCATCAAATTATTGTAATAAAGTACAAAATATAATTAAAATCATAAAAAGATAGACCTTGAAAGTTTAGAAAAAATATATGCATTTTTTTATTGTCCAAGAGTAAAGCTACCAATATAATTCTTACGCTTTTATTAGAATCAAAATTGTATGACAACTATGGACCTAAACGCGGTATTTTGCGACCGAAATAGCAATTTACTTGATTTTCCATATAATGATTAGTACAAATAGCAAACTGTGACGTCTTACTTCCATGTCAATTAGTATGACGCGTTTCGGCTGCCGCCAGAGGACCGTCTTTGATTGAATTTTTTGGGTATTTATGTTCTTTAATTGTAGTTGCTCTCATACAAACATTTGTTCCTCTCCAAAAACTGGTTCGAATGGAATCGTAATAAAATCTTAGGTCACAAGCCTATTGGTAAGCCTCGTGATATTATACCATCTATTTACACCTAAGTAGTCAGTTAAAAATCTGTTAATCGTTTTTCAGTTTCTCAATACTTTACCCATAATAGGTGTCTGATACCTACCTGTAGCACCTACTTATCCATGAAGGTTCACATCGATAATAGGTAAGTACTTACTTAGTATCTGGATCGTATTTTTCAAAAACTGCATGGGAACTGGAAAGAAAACATTTAGAATGTTGTGAACTAGAACTTCAGAATACACGAAAGCAGTGAATTTTATAATGAAGTGTCCTCGACTAACAATTTAGAGAGTGGCGGTATGTATGTATATTGAGTATAGCGTTATTATCAGAGGGTGTCTGTGGTTTCGGCGTGGGGTGGTGCCATGCCATTAGCGGCGGCATGCCATGCCCCCCCAGTACAAGGTCATTGCCGACGGAGGGCACCCTGTCAGTTCGACTGATTGACATCGGGATTGCCATCAAACCCATCCGGGGATTGTCGACACTCAACATTTTATAAACAGAAGTAGAGATGTCTACCTACTGGTATTTTTTTAAATTCTAGATCTCTTCCGGTGTTAGCCTTGTAACGTTTTGGTTCCTTTAGTGTACCTATGTTATGTTGCTATTCTAGGTGTGACATTTGGATGTAAGGGTCGGGTCAATGAATGAAATTTTCATAAATTATGTATAAGAGAAACGTAGTGCGTTGTCAATTTAGTATTAAGCTACTACTCTACGTATAAATTAAATAAGAGAAAATTAAAAAAAAAACTACTTACTGACTTTTCTGTATGGGTAATAGTACCCCGATTGAGAAATGGAGTTATCTACCCACCAACGGCAAATAATAAAGTATATAAAGTGGAAGTCAGTCTGTTGCGGCAAAAACATAAAAATGTCAGACATACCAATAATTATTATACTCTATACAGGGTGTCCCACGGCTATGCCATATGGAGGGAAAGTACCCTGAATATTGTAGATGGAACATTTTACTGAAAGAAGACATTATTTTAATTTAAAAACCAATTTAAACTGCATTCATAGATTTTTAAATAATTACATGGTTGAACCGGGAATCGAACCCGCTACACGAGAAAAACAAATACCCTGTAGTTTTATCATACCGATCGAAAAAATCATAAGGATTATTTTTTGCTTAATAACATAGTGTCAGAAATAAAAGGAAGACCATGAATTTTAATATTTAATGTGAAACTTTGTTCAGAAAAATGAAAAGCTGACATAGGGTTATATAAAAAAAAATCGTTAACAAGAACCAGTATGAAAGTGTCAACGAGCTACAAGCAGAACTTAGACGTATTATTCTAAATATCCACCACAACATGATCAAAAAATCTACAGGGAGCGAAATAATCAAAAGAGTGCGACTTTGTATTCAACAGAATGGCACTCATTTTGAGCATTTGATAAATTAAATTGATTAATTTTGAATTAAAAATGTTAAAATTCATGATCTTCCCTTTATTTCTGACACTATGTTATTAAGCAAAAAATAATCCTTATGATGAAGCCTTTCGATCGGTACGACAAAGCGACAGGCTAATTTTTTTTCTCGTGAAGCGGATTCGATTCCCGGTTCAACCATGTGATTATTTAAAAATCTATGAATGTAGTTTAAATTGGTTTTTAAATTAAAATAATGTCTTCTTTCAGTAAGATGTTCCATCTTCAATATTCAAGCTACTTTCCCTCCATGTGGCATAGCCGTGGGACGCCCTGTATACCATCGATAACACAATTAATTAATTAAAATAAAAGGTCTTGCAATACATAAAAGTGTCTCATGAACGCTGGTCGGATGTAGCAAACTTAATAACTAAGTATGTACAGCAACTTACATAGAGTATGTTATATTATTAAATTGTTATGCCTACATTACCTAGTGTGTGCAGGCAAAAATAGGAACTGCTAAATACAACGCAAAAACACACTAGCTTACATATATCTAAATTAAGTTGAATAGGACTTATGATTTTATTAAAAGTGAATACAAGATTATAATTAACATTAACTAAGATAAATTAAAACTAAGTTAAATCTAAAAAAGGCCCTCGAGGCATTGTACCGAGGATGCTGGCGCATGTTGCATATAGTATAATTATACATAGGTACCATATAATCAAAAAAAAAAATCTTGCTCTTATCTATCACTAAAAAAATCTTGTACTCGTACTGTATACAAGATATGATATGGTTTTGTTTACAAGATATGATTTTAACTTTTTTGCGAATGTGTGTCTTTTTCTTCTGTCTTTAAATAGTTTGGGAGATGATTACAGTATTTAACTGCTGCATAATAAGGGCTGTTTCGGGATATTTCAAGATTTGGGACAGGTAATATAAGTTTTTATACTCGTCGACTAAATTCGTCATTCTAAATTAAGTTTTATGAAAATAATGAAAAATTACAAAAAATGTGTGTGTGTGTGTGTGTGTGTGTGTGTGTGTGTGTGTGTGTGTGTGTGTGTGTGTGTGTGTGTGTGTGTGTGTGTGTGTGTGTGTGTGTGTGTGTGTGTGTGTGTGTGTGTGTGTGTGTGTGTGTGATGAGTGAGTGATCGAGTGAGTTTATAATTGTCATAATAATAAATTAATAAACTATTCTGAATGAGAACCAAAGAGGTTTTGATGAAATAAATAGGGTAACCATGATTTAGTGAATCAGCGATTTAATTTAGGACAAAATTAACAAAAAAAGAACGTTTATTTCATGTAACTCCTACTACGTTGAACCATCAATTACCAGGTCTGAAAAAGTGGTTTCTGATTACGTCTCCGATGGCACCCTGTATATACGTATACATGGCAAGGTTAATATGCCGTGTTTGGTAAAATGGGACCTGCAACTATCCCGGTTTCGTATGCCGACCTCACTTCAATTGTCGTGTGAATTGACTTCGATAGTCGTTTAATTTGCTGACGTCACGACGTTGAAAGCAGCGTTGTTGTATAAAAAATTCAGCGTTATCGCGGTAAGACGATGGGCATTTATTAACCTTTAGCTTACTTGACACGCCAGCTCAACTCGCGGAGACATTGTACTTAATACATGTAGGTACCTATAATAACAGGTTTTTCGCTCAATTGTTTTGTAATGAAATTAGTACCTACCTAAAATGCTAACATCCTAACATAAAAGTTAATCCGTAAGACGAAAATTTTATTCGTTGCTCCTCGAACAAGTGCAAGAGTAAAAATTGCTATGCTCTAAGCATCAGGCGCTCCATAAAAAATACACAAAAATATTGATAATTTTCCAGTTACTTTGAATACTCAAAATTTCTTATATTTTCTTGTAATCTTTAGGCAAGGAACTATTATCCATATTTTTTTCAGAATTTTAAGCCTAGTAGTTTCGGAGATAAGAGGGGGGGGGGGGGATGGTAAATTTTCGTCTTTTTTCCTAAATACTTCAACTCTGTTTTTGGTTTTTTATTTTATTTTATCTGAGATGCTTACAATATTTAAGGTAATTTTACCCCCTTCATTTGATATGTCACACAATACGGTTTGCGAAACTTTTTATTTTTATTTTCCAGTTTACCCCCCAAAAGTGGCTCCTTGTTCAGAATTCATTAATTTACTTTACGCCTCCATCTTTGAGTCACCAATTTACATATGTTTACTAATTTCAACTCATTCGGTCTAGTAGATTCGGAGCAAATCGGCTGTAACAGACAGACAGACAGACGCACGAGTGATCCTATAAGGGTTCCGTTTTTTTCCTTTTGAGGTACGGAACCCTAAAAAGGGATGAATAAGTAGGTATAGTTACCATTCATTCTTGCATAAATTTTTTCTACAGACTTGGCAAATATGTATGGAATTAATAACCCGTTGCCACGTGGGAAAACGTAACCATTTTCAGAGCATTTTTCATGAATTTTCACATTTCCAAGGGTGTATTTTTCTCAGTGACTAGAATTTTTACTGTGTCAGGTTTATTAATTGTAACCATACACGCTTGATTAGATAGTCCTATATATAAAATTAAGAATGGGTCAAACTTTGGGACTTTACGGGTCAATCCATATTAACATTTTATGACCCTAAAATGTTGGTTCAATGTTGGAACAGTGTCCTCTGTTGTGTAACATGTTTCTTAAACTGTCCGTAATAAATTTGCTGTCTGTTCGCTTGATACTTGCATTAAAAAAATCGTGAGTATTGCCCGCATAAAACCCAGAAGAAAAAAATATACCTTCCAGTTAGCCACCCTGTACCACCTATACCTAGTACCTACTATATGTATGAACTACACTCGTATCTTTTTATTAATCGTGCTTAATAATGTATGTGTCAACCTATTTATT
Source organism: Epinotia nisella (assembly GCA_932294315.1). Lineage (NCBI taxonomy): Eukaryota > Metazoa > Arthropoda > Insecta > Lepidoptera > Tortricidae > Epinotia > Epinotia nisella. Next base: position 10,645,426 of record OW028682.1, on the reverse strand, counting down.
AACCTCAGTAAAGGCCGAAGAGGTTATTTACATCTGTGTTTAAAACCGGAAGTAGATATACCTGCTGTACAGCCAATACCTACCTACCCTACTAATTTAAACCTATTTTAAAAGAAAATACACGAAAACCAGGTCAATTCAATTCGTGCTTCCTACTTCTTTAAATGTATAGGTACGTAAGAGCTATAAGAAAGTTGGACACAAGTCGTGTAGGTGTGGTTTTTAAAGTTTAATGCTTGACACGAATGTTACACTAGGAGTGTTTATTGAACAAAGATTTACCTAGTTATCGGAGTGCCACTTTCAGTTCTCTTGACGTAGATACGTTTTTAATTAACGGCTGATTAGGCTCTACAGATAGACAGATAGCAGGAGGCAGTACGTTGTTTACGTGGCGTGGGCAGGCACTCGCGGCGCGATAAGGCGACCTCGCGGTTCATCTGATAACGAATCGTTTCGCTGCACCATCGCCTTCATTTTGGCACTTAAACTCTTACCCTGCAATATAGGTACGTCTAAATTCCTTCTAACAGGCTAATAACACGATAGCCTGACGGGTTAGCAATGTTGTATGTAGGTAGGTGCCTATTAAGTTACGAATGCGTCAGTCGAACGAAGTCTATTGCGAGTTAATGTCAAGTAACAATGAATCTATCTATGTATAACAAGTTATTGATAATGACTCAGTAAAGGCCATTGAACAACTTGCTATGAATTGAGAGATTGCTGTCTCATTTCAACTATAGGTGCGTCTCTGTCTGTTGTTACAAATTGCAAGGTGTGTGTAATGGCCTAAATACTATGTGGAATTACTCGGGAAAAATGTTTGTGAAAGTGCAAGGTCCTAAAAAATATCTGATCCTACACAACTCTAATGTTCTGTTCTGTTAGGACTTGTCAGATTTTTCGCGACCTAGGTATGACGTATGAGATATAGGTAGTACGGTCGACGCCAAAAATACGTTTACACTATTCGCCTTATTGCAACGTATTTTTGGCGTCGACTGTACGTATACCTTAGGAACTGTACAAGCGCTCTTAACCTTTTCAACGCCAATCATATATAAGACATCCAAAAGAGACACTGTCACGCCAACATCATTGTTACAAGAGAGCAAATACAATCTTACTTGAAAGATTGAAGGTTGCTTTGAGTGACAGCTTACGCCATACACCTATATATATACTTAGTCATTATTGGCGCTGCGGGCACGACAACACACTTGGCGTTGAAGGAGGAGGTAAGTAACTACTTATGTTATTATATAGGAAATACCAGTCAAAGACAGGGAAGGTGTTTTTTACGGGCTAGGCATAACTATTAAAGCCGCATTCAGACGGTCTTGCAAGCTATAAGAGCTCCTTATATTGCTCTATCACGCCGCGGACTGAAACACTGACTACCTCGCTGGACATCTATTTGCTGGGGAATCACACTTTGAATCACTGTATTAGTCAAAATATTAAACCACGTCAGCGGTGAGTCAAGATACCTAAGTAATAATGGCGTTGTTTTTTCATTGCCAATAGAACCCCAAATCATTGAATATTCATAGATTCTATAACGTAACGTGTCCCAAATGGATGTTTGCTTTCAGCTGAAGGCAGAATCAATAAAGGGGGGCTGGCTGATGATGGAAACGTATATATATCTATCTACATATTGCCGATGCTGGGTAATAAATAATGACTACCTATTGCTAATGACCCTGTCGTTTAACTGTTAACCAAACAAGCTCGTTAGAAGTTGAGAGGTACTTGTAACTGCATGATATATTACATACCTACTATGTGTACCTACTTATAAATAATTATCATATAGCTTCGCCACGTTTTCGTCCATAGTGATAGATAATTGCGTCCATCCCTTGCTGACTATAACCTAACTAATTAGTTGACGGGGCAGTCATGTTTTTATAACGACAGACACCACTACTCACCACTCACCTCACTTCTCACCGTTTTTCACGGTAATGAACGCGTCATTAATTCCAGGTGAAGATGTCGTACATCGAGATCTACAACGAGAACATCCGAGATCTGCTGAACCCTGCGGCGGGTCCGCTGGAGCTGCGCGACGAGGGCGGCAGCGGCGCGCCCGTGGTGGCCGGCCTGAGCGAAGTTCGTTTACAAAAACAAAACTTTTCATTTTCGTCACTAATGTTCCTTGCATTTACTTTTTACGGCCCAGTTTTGCCTGCAATCTGAATATACTTATATAAGAACATATCTTCGTATGTCTTATAGTTTCAGACTTTCCCATACTGACCGATTTAAATGAGACACCCTGTATAATCTAACGGATCTTTATAAAACCGGGGGTTTGTCGATGATGTGAATAACTATAAAATAACCTGTGTAGTATAAATTACTTAGGTCCGCGCCACCAGCGCCGGCCACGTCTCCGAGTTGCTGGCGCGGGGTGACCGCGCGCGCACCGCCGAGCCCACGCACGCCAACGATCATTCTTCCCGAGGACACGCGCTGCTTAGGTAGGCAGTAGGTACTATAGATACGTTAATCAAGGGTCATCAGGGTTAACAGGGGTTATTTCGCGATGCTAGCGTATAGAATACTAGCGGTTTGATTTAGAAATGTTTTGGTCTTCGCACAGTAGAAGCTAACTGCTGCTTCGTGTAGATTTTGCTATCTATTGAGTCCCACACGGTTGCCAAAATACCATATTTAATTTACAATGGCAACTAATTATTCCAGCGTCACAGTCAGCAGTCCAGTGTCAGGCGGCTTGCAGCGCGGTCGCCTGTTCCTCATCGACTTGGCGGGCTCCGAGCGCGCCGGCTTACGGGCGCGGCGCTTAGAGGGCGCGCACATCAACCGCTCGCTGCTGGCGCTTGCCAACTGTATCATGGCGCTGTCGGGGGGAGCTAGGTATTGTTTTGTTTGACTTTTTATACGAATTAGTTAGGTAAGTAGGTATTCAGAATACTACCTAAATATGATACCTAAATATATGGTACCTAAAGCATGTACCTAAATATGATTTCTTAATTTGTAATCCTATTGGTGCATGTTGTGGTTACCTTTACTTAGATAAGTTTCTAGTAAGAATAGAAATAGAGCTTAGATATAGTAAGATGTAGGTATTATCTGTTGGTAATCCTAAACAAATAAATAAATAATATACACAAATGAAACAGCAGTGAAGCTTGAATCAAGTGAATCCTTAGGACGGCAAGAACACCTAGGTGTCGTGCGCATGTTGTCATGCTCGCAGCCGCAGTGACGAGAATCACAAGAACGACTATAGGTGTTATGGCGCCCGTTGTCAAAGAAACTTACAGTCTTTTGTATAAGTTTGTATATTCTCTCTTGAAACAATGTAGCGATTTAAGATGTTGTCTCGCCGTTATAGTCACACGCTATGATTATTTACAGATATGTAAACTACCGCGACTCGAAACTGACGCGGTTGTTACGTGAAGTGCTGGGCGGGCGCTGCCGCACCGCCATGGTGGCGCACGTGGCGCCCGGCGGCGCGCACCGCGAGACCACGCGCTCCACGCTGCACTACGCGCAGCGCGCGTCCTCCATCACCAACAGGGTACGTTAGATACGTCGACTACCGTGATTCATAACTGATGCGGTTGCTACGTGAAGTGCTGGGCGGGCGCTGCCGCACCGCCACGGTGGCGCACGTGGCGCCCGGCGGCGCGCACCGCGAGACCACGCGCTCCACGCTGCACTACGCGCAGCGCGCGTCCTCCATCACCAACAGGGTACGTTAGATACGTCGACTACCGTGATTCATAACTGATGCGGTTGCTACGTGAAGTGCTGGGCGGGCGCTGCCGCACCGCCATGGTGGCGCACGTGGCGCCCGGCGGCGCGCACCGCGAGACCACGCGCTCCACGCTGCACTACGCGCAGCGCGCGTCCTCCATCACCAACAGGGTACGTTAGATACGTCGACTACCGTGATTCATAACTGATGCGGTTGCTACGTGAAGTGCTGGGCGGGCGCTGCCGCACCGCCACGGTGGCGCACGTGGCGCCCGGCGGCGCGCACCGCGAGACCACGCGCTCCACGCTGCACTACGCGCAGCGCGCGTCCTCCATCACCAACAGGGTACGTTAGATACGTCGACTACCGTGATTCATAACTGATGCGGTTGCTACGTGAAGTGCTGGGCGGGCGCTGCCGCACCGCCATGGTGGCGCACGTGGCGCCCGGCGGCGCGCACCGCGAGACCACGCGCTCCACGCTGCACTACGCGCAGCGCGCGTCCTCCATCACCAACAGGGTACGTTAGATACGTCGACTACCGTGATTCATAACTGATGCGGTTGCTACGTGAAGTGCTGGGCGGGCGCTGCCGCACCGCCATGGTGGCGCACGTGGCGCCCACCGGCGCGCACCGCGAGACCACGCGCTCCACGCTGCACTACGCGCAGCGCGCGTCCTCCATCACCAACAGGGTACGTTAGATACGTCGACTACCGTGATTCATAACTGATGCGGTTGCTACGTGAAGTACTGGGCGGGCGCTGCCGCACCGCCATGGTGGCGCACGTGGCGCCCGGCGGCGCGCACCGCGAGACCACGCGCTCCACGCTGCACTACGCGCAGCGCGCGTCCTCCATCACCAACAGGGTACGTTAGATACGTCGACTACCGTGATTCATAACTGATGCGGTTGCTACGTGAAGTGCTGGGCGGGCGCTGCCGCACCGCCATGGTGGCGCACGTGGCGCCCGGCGGCGCGCACCGCGAGACCACGCGCTCCACGCTGCACTACGCGCAGCGCGCGTCCTCCATCACCAACAGGGTACGTTAGATACGTCGACTACCGTGATTCAAAATTTTTGGTTATAGTCAGACATCGCATCAACAATATTTATAAATAATAAATAATAATGGCGCGCAACTACTTTTTTTCGTGAAGTTCGCGAAAAAAAATAGTTGAAATTCTTAGCGATGTAGGTATTATGTGAGTAAAAAATCTTTTGCCATTAATTACTAAAGAGCATATAACTTAGGAGCCTGTAAAATTTTCATGTTATGAAAATAATTTTGTCCTCACAATGTGTCGAAAAATGTCGTGTGAAACGCGTGAGCTTTGATAATTACATTAATTACATCCTTGGCTCTCTTATCACGCTCACCTGCGGCTCGCGTGAACAATTCCGCCTCGGATGTAATGATCAACATATAGCTCACTTGTATTACAATGTACTAGTATAGTTGGTAGACGGTTTATTAACCTTGTAAAATACCTACCTAACCTGTAAGCCACTCGAACCTACACACTGCACAATAGACTGAGTAAAAAGCGCTGAATCACCATTTCTGAACCGCGGTCGTGATAGGTATATATACCCAGACCTACCTATACCTACTTGCAATAGAAGTTTATTGACCTTGTATATTGTGGTAAGCAAGTATTTGGGCACGACATCTAATTCAGAAAGTAGTCTTGTTGTTTGCTTAGTTAGAGATTGAATATTTATTTGTACATCGTGGTTGCTAAAATGTTTAAAAATATTTTGAGTTGACCCTGCATGATATGATATCGGCAAGAATTATTATTATTATTGTTGTTGAGTTGAGTTGAGTCGTGCTGTAATTTCAAGGTCTGAAAATATATCCTACTATTGAAAATCAATTATCGCGGCCGTCGTTTTTGGTGATGTTAATGTTTTTATAAATAAGTTTGTTCCTTCTTTCTGAATATATTAGATTTTTACTTTGTGTTGTAATTATTAGAGTCTTGCCTCGATCGAAACGAACCAAATTACTATATTTGTGTTTGTTTCAGGTGGAAAGAGAGCTGGTAGCGACGCCAATGCATTTATCCCAGTACCGGTCGGTTATCAATGATTTGCGCGATGAAATCGCTAGGCTCAAGCTGAAGATGAAAGATGACCGCTCAAGGTAACGTGTGTAAATCGACAGTGTCGTAGATTTCTTACATAAATTCCGAGAAATTAATTGGTAGGTACCTACAACAACCCTTAACTTTATACTTGATTACCACGTGCCTGAAAAAAGCATTCTCGTTTGTTTTCAGCCGAACAAAAGAAGAGCAGCAGCAGATCGCAGCAGAAGTGACGCAAGAGGAGACAGAAGAAAGCGCCGCCCACTTGAAGTCACTACGCGAAGCCATTGTCTCCACGTTCAAGCAGCAGATGCGGCTGCGGCGACGTCTCATGGAGCTCGACAGCCATCTGCTGGGGCTAGCGTTAGACGCGGAGCGGCAACATGCTGCCATCTCGCACTGGGAGGCAAGGTTCAATCGCCTCTACAAACCCATCAACATGCCCAGCTCAAGACTCAGTACACACCAGAGCTACAGGTAAATCTATCTGCATAGCATCATGTCAAGCGTCAAGCAGCAGACAGCCATCTGCTGGGGCTGGCGTCAGACGCGGAGCGGCAACATGCTGTCATCTTGCACTGGGAGGCAAGGTTCAATCGCCTCTACAAACCCATCAAAATGCCCAGCTCAAGACTCAGTACACACCAGAGCTACAGGTAAATCTATCTGCATAGCATCATGTCAAGCGTCAAGCAGCAGACAGCCATCTGCTGGGGCTGGCGTCAGACGCGGAGCGGCAACATGCTGCCATCTTGCACTGGGAGGCAAGGTTCAATCGCCTCTACAAACCCATCAAAATGCCCAGCTCAAGACTCAGTACACACCAGAGCTACAGGTAAATCTATCTGCATAGCATCATGTCAAGCGTCAAGCAGCAGACAGCCATCTGCTGGGGCTGGCGTCAGACGCGGAGCGGCAACATGCTGCCATCTTGCACTGGGAGGCAAGGTTCAATCGCCTCTAAAACCCATCAACATGCCCAGCTCAAGACTCAGTACACACCAGAGCTACAGGTAAATCTGTCTGCATAGCATCATGTCAAGCGTCAAGCAGCAGACAGCCATCTGCTGGGGCTGGCGTCAGACGCGGAGCGGCAACATGCTGCCATCTTGCACTGGGAGGCAAGGTTCAATCGCCTCTACAAACCCATCAACATGCCCAGCTCAAGACTCAGTACACACCAGAGCTACAGGTAAATCTATCTGCATAGCATCATGTCAAGCGTCAAGCAGCAGATGCGGCTGCGGCGGCGGCTCACGGAGCTCGACAGCCATCTGCTGGAGCTGGCGTTAGACGCGGAGCGGCAACATGCTGCCATCTCGCACTGGGAGGCAAGGTTCAACCGCCTCTACAAACCCATCAACATGCCCAGCTCAAGACTCAGTACACACCAGAGCTACAGGTAAATCTATCTGCATAGCATCATGTCAAGCGTCAAGCAGCAGATGCGGCTGCGGCGGCGGCTCACGGAGCTCGACAGCCATCTGCTGGGGCTGGCGTCAGACGCGGAGCGGCAACATGCTGCCATCTCGCACTGGGAGGCAAAGTTCAACCGCCTCTACAAACCCATCAACATGCCCAGCTCAAGACTCAGTACACACCAGAGCTACAGGTAAATCTATCTGCATAGCATCATGTCAAGCGTCAAGCAGCAGATGCGGCTGCGGCGGCGGCTCACGGAGCTCGACAGCCATCTGCTGGGGCTGGCGTCAGACGCGGAGCGGCAACATACTGCCATCTCGCACTCAAGACTCACGATCAGTACACACCAAAGCTACAGGTACCATGTACAGGTGAAGTTCCGCATAGCCATGCCGACGACGGATCATAGTTAGTTAGTTAGTTTTACTGGACATTTTCCGCAAACCGACATCCAACGTGCCTATTTTGGGTTTAGGCGGAGGTCACCAAATTCGGAATAAGTTAAATTCTGACTTTTTCAGTTTCTTATTTGACTAGCTTCTGGGTAGATCATGTTCTTATTAGGTTGGATTCGGGGCGAGTCAGTTTCGAAACATGTCAAACACTATATTTACCAATTTCTTATTTAGCATTTTTCTGAGGAGGTCTGATTTTTAGTAGGTTAGGAAGTTTTTTCGGAGTAGGTTAAATTAGAACAAGAACCGATTCAGACAAGAAAGGTTTCTTTACAAAACAAATTCTAACTAAATTTGTTTCCTTATTATGACTGAATCTAATTAGAGGGGATTCTTAATAAGTATACGTCATAGTTAGTTATTTTCTACGTTCGATGGTTTCTGTGGAGGTCAAGTACAATTGGCTAGAATATCAGATGACACTTAACATCAATACTATTTACTAATGACTTAATCGTAAGTGTTCTGGCCACATGTAAACATATCTATCATAAATCATAAAACAATATTTCTCTACCGTTGTCAATGTCAAGCTAGTTCTTTACTAATTTGCAATGGAAAAAGACCTAAAAGTGATAAATACGGCAAAATTGAAGCCATGTGTTATACTCGGAGACTTCAAATGAATGCTGTATATATAATACGCGAGCCCGATTTTTGTACATGCCATCAGATCTACAGTTATGGTCCGATTTTGATAAATGATATGTCGTTCGATTCGTCTCATGCTGGAGATTTGCAATAAGGTCTCCGATTTTTAATTTTTTATTGAAAAAGTACTAAAATTTTAATTTAAAGAATCTACCGTGCACTGACCACGTGACCTTGGCTGTGTGACGTCACGTGACGTACCTAACTCCTGTTTTGACTTGAGATGACAATGTAAAATAAATAAACAAGAATTGAACTCAATCCTGTAGTAAGTTCTTCAGCATAAGAAATTATAAATGTTGAGTCGGCCACATATGGATACAACACTAAGAAAATTAAGTAAATAGAAAATAAACGATCTTTTACAATGTTTACAAAAACTGACAGACGTATTGTGTCAACTGTGGATTATTTTTTTTAGTGACAACGAGTTGTCAATATTATTTGCCATGTTTATATTTATTTCAAAAAGTTTATATACTAACTTATTTTCCCATATTCGAGATGTTGGGAGAAGAATGAGGTTTAAACCCATTAATTGTCGTGGACCCCATATAGGCTTTATTTACCTTACTTAGCACAATGCCGTAGGCACCGATAGCAGCACTCGCTGAAAAAGACTACAAATAATTGTGGTTGACTGTAAATTCGCATGACGTTCCACGATTTTGACTTACACTAGAAATGTCACTTATACGAGTTTTACGGGGTTGTTAGGTGGGTGTCATGTTCTGCTTTAGTCATGATTTATAATTAGTCATGTTCTGGTCTAGTCATATTCTGCTCTAGTCATATTCTGCTTACGCCATGTTCTGGTTAAGTCATGATCACGTTCTCTTTTTGCCATATTCTGTTTTAGCCATATTCTGCTTTCGCCATTTTCTGCTTTCGTCATATTCTGCTTTCGCCATATTCTGTTTTCGCCATAATCTGCTTTCGCCTTATTCTTACTGGTAGTTACTGAGTTAAAAAGCTGTGACATACAGACGGACGAACGGCCGGACGGACATGACGAAACTATAAGCGTTCCTATGTTTACTACAGAACCCTAAAAAATTGGGATTTTTCCCGAGTGTTTCCATCGTTAAATAATTAAAACACAAACTGTGTGACTTAGTTTTTAATTAAATATTTAATAGTTCTCCATATATTATCCGAAAGTGTGTTTGTCTGTATGTTACTTCTTGACCCTAAAATCGCTTTAATTTAGATGAAATTTGTTATGTTACCTATAGTTAGAGGTCTGAAGAAGGACATAGGCTATTGCAACCGAATTTGCGAGAAGAGAGGACAATATCGGATGTAATAGTGGAAAACAGCTAGTATATATAAAATCCAAGTTCAAACCAAAATCCGAGTTCAAAAATAATGTCATGAAAATACAATTTTATTTGCTATTTTTGTTGATGTAATGAGTGCTTCCGGTCTTTCCAGATACCACTTATATGACTGAACAAGAACATGACTAAAGGAGAATATGACCAAATCAGAACATGGCTCAAGCATAATATGGCCAAATGCGAACTGTAATTATGACCAAACAATAATATGACTTAACCAGAACATGACGTAAGCGGAATATGACTAGAGCAGAATATGACTTGAGCAGAACATGACTAATTATAGATCATGACTAAAGCAGAACATGACACCCACCTAACAACCCGTTTTACGTAATCAAAAACTAACCAAATTAGATATAGACTATTAATGAATGAAACGTATAAAGAATTTGACCTAATCAGAAAAGGGCTTATTATTGAATTTGATGCGGTTATAATTTGGTTTTGTTAAAATTTAGCTTACTTAGAACCTAACTGTTTCAGCATTGATCCTTTAAGGGATTAGGCATAATCAGAATTAAACTTATTACCGAAACGACCTCTTGGGAACTAAACGATTTCAGAAACTGACTCAAAAAGAAACTGGAAAAGTCAGGATTTAACTTATTCCGAATTTGGTGACCTCCGCCCAAACCCTATTTTGCGTGAAAGGGCGGGGTGGCGCTACTCTAATCACCCCAGCTCTTCTATAAAGTTAATGAGTGCCTTGGTATTGCTGACTGCGTCCCGTAGTGTGTCCGGAGACCCTAGGTACTTTTTCCATATAACCCGACTAAATAAAGTATTCACAGTCACATATTTCACCGCTTAAAGCCCTCACAGTAAACTTCAATCAATAAAGGTCCAAAGTAAACTTGTTATTAGCTGTCAAATTCACTATTGACCGCCACCGCGCGTGTTTCATGCATTCACGCATGTTTCAACGCGATATTCACGGGTGTTACCGTTTGCTGGCGTGCAATGGTCGAATGCATGAAGAACTCGGTGACTGTAAGTCATCTTTCAAGCGAGGTATCTAATGAAGAGTTGATTATATGTCATTGGTTTCAGGGGCGGTACGGGCTCCAGTACCAGTAGCACTACGGGCAACGAGCGCGCAGAGGCCGAGGTGGCGGTCGAGCAGGCGTGGGCGGAGCTCGCAGCCGTGGAGCGCGAGCAGGAGACGGCGCGCAACGAGCGCGCGCGCGTCGAGCGCCAGCTCGAGCAAGTGCGGCTGCGGGGCGCGCAGCTCGAGCAGGTACATAGTTAACTGACCCAGTAGTAGCTACCAGTATTACAGGCAACGAGCGCGCAGAGGCCGAGGTGGTGGTCGAGCAGGCGTGGGCGGAGCTCGCAGCCGTGGAGCGCGAGCAGGAGACGGCGCGCAACGAGCGCGCGCGCGTCGAGCGCCAGCTCGAGCAAGTGCGGCTGCGGGGCGCGCAGCTCGAGCAGGTACATAGTTAACTGACCCAGTAGTAGCTACCAGTATTACAGGCAACGAGCGCGCAGAGGCCGAGGTGGTGGTCGAGCAGGCGTGGGCGGAGCTCGCAGCCGTGGAGCGCGAGCAGGAGACGGCGCGCAACGAGCGCGCGCGCGTCGAGCGCCAGCTCGAGCAAGTGCGGCTGCGGGGCGCGCAGCTCGAGCAGGTACATAGTTAACTGACCCAGTAGTAGCTACCAGTATTACAGGCAACGAGCGCGCAGAGGCCGAGGTGGTGGTCGAGCAGGCGTGGGCGGAGCTCGCAGCCGTGGAGCGCGAGCAGGAGACGGCGCGCAACGAGCGCGCGCGCGTCGAGCGCCAGCTCGAGCAAGTGCGGCTGCGGGGCGCGCAGCTCGAGCAGGTACATAGTTAACTGACCCAGTAGTAGCTACCAGTATTACAGGCAACGAGCGCGCAGAGGCCGAGGTGGCGGTCGAGCAGGCTGAAACCCTCTGGAACTCAGAATTTTGGTGACTTATTTTTCTTCATCTGTCCCAGATAGCAGGTATCATGTAGAAGTCGTCGAATGAAATATCATGTAGAAGTCGTCTTACCTCGACGTTTGTAATAATATCATCTCATTATTATTTATAAAAAACACGAACATGTGTTTTTCAAAATTTTCCGAAACACTTAACAAATATTGAGTTTGAGTATTTAAAGCCAACTAGCACACAAAGACAACTAAACAGTTGACTTTTGTTAAAACTTCTTGTTTAAACATCGGTGTGTAGACGACAAGCTACAATGGATAATAACGCGCATCATGATTCAGAGGGCCAATAAGCAATGTAGAGTGTTGCCGTTTGAATATCATAATTTAAGTTTGGCTGGGTGATTGACAGCCACCTTCGACATTCCGATATCTACTACCCGACGAATACTACCTCCAACGAAACAGCTCCCTCATGTTACTCTAAACTCTAAAATAAAGCTATGTAGGTACAACGGGTACATCATTAACACGTTGGAGTTAGGCGGGCTAGATATACAACATCGACACCACGCATAAGCGCGGAAAACGAGTACCTACCTATCCATTTTCATCTTGGTTGTTAAGACTGGGTATCTTTAGTAATGTTGGTTGATTCGACTCTGCTGTAGATAATTTACTGGTCAGGAAAAAAAAAACACAAAAAACCGAGTATAATTTTTGGGCATTGTTGACAAAATGTTTGTCATATGTGTCAGGAGCTGCCCGCCCGCATCAGCAGCGGGCCGGAGCGCGAGGTGCTGGCGCTGGTGTGCCGCGTGCACGAGCTGGAGGCGGACAAGCTCGCGCTGCAGGGCGAGCGCGCCGCGCGCGCGCACGAGCTGCGGCGGCGGGAGCTCGCGCTGCAGCGCCGCGACGCGCAGCGCCGCCTCTCCGACGAGATCATCACGCGACAGCGCCGCGCGCTTGAAGGTACACTTTATTTGTCATATGTGTCAGGAGCTGCCCGCCCGCATCAGCAGCGGGCCGGAGCGCGAGGTGCTGGCGCTGGTGTGCCGCGTGCACGAGCTGGAGGCGGACAAGCTCGCGCTGCAGGGCGAGCGCGCCGCGCGCGCGCACGAGCTGCGGCGGCGGGAGCTCGCGCTGCAGCGCCGCGACGCGCAGCGCCGCCTCTCCGACGAGATCATCACGCGACAGCGCCGCGCGCTTGAAGGTACACTTTATTTGTCATATGTGTCAGGAGCTGCCCGCCCGCATCAGCAGCGGGCCGGAGCGCGAGGTGCTGGCGCTGGTGTGCCGCGTGCACGAGCTGGAGGCGGACAAGCTCGCGCTGCAGGGCGAGCGCGCCGCGCGCGCGCACGAGCTGCGGCGGCGGGAGCTCGCGCTGCAGCGCCGCGACGCGCAGCGCCGCCTCTCCGACGAGATCATCACGCGACAGCGCCGCGCGCTTGAAGGTACACTTTATTTGTCATATGTGTCAGGAGCTGCCCGCCCGCATCAGCAGCGGGCCGGAGCGCGAGGTGCTGGCGCTGGTGTGCCGCGTGCACGAGCTGGAGGCGGACAAGCTCGCGCTGCAGGGCGAGCGCGCCGCGCGCGCGCACGAGCTGCGGCGGCGGGAGCTCGCGCTGCAGCGCCGCGACGCGCAGCGCCGCCTCTCCGACGAGATCATCACGCGACAGCGCCGCGCGCTTGAAGGTACACTTTATTTGTCATATGTGTCAGGAGCTGCCCGCCCGCATCAGCAGCGGGCCGGAGCGCGAGGTGCTGGCGCTGGTGTGCCGCGTGCACGAGCTGGAGGCGGACAAGCTCGCGCTGCAGGGCGAGCGCGCCGCGCGCGCGCACGAGCTGCGGCGGCGGGAGCTCGCGCTGCAGCGCCGCGACGCGCAGCGCCGCCTCTCCGACGAGATCATCACGCGACAGCGCCGCGCGCTTGAAGGTACACTTTATTTGTCATATGTGTCAGGAGCTGCCCGCCCGCATCAGCAGCGGGCCGGAGCGCGAGGTGCTGGCGCTGGTGTGCCGCGTGCACGAGCTGGAGGCGGACAAGCTCGCGCTGCAGGGCGAGCGCGCCGCGCGCGCGCACGAGCTGCGGCGGCGGGAGCTCGCGCTGCAGCGCCGCGACGCGCAGCGCCGCCTCTCCGACGAGATCATCACGCGACAGCGCCGCGCGCTTGAAGGTACACTTTATTTGTCATATGTGTCAGGAGCTGCCCGCCCGCATCAGCAGCGGGCCGGAGCGCGAGGTGCTGGCGCTGGTGTGCCGCGTGCACGAGCTGGAGGCGGACAAGCTCGCGCTGCAGGGCGAGCGCGCCGCGCGCGCGCACGAGCTGCGGCGGCGGGAGCTCGCGCTGCAGCGCCGCGACGCGCAGCGCCGCCTCTCCGACGAGATCATCACGCGACAGCGCCGCGCGCTTGAAGGTACACTTTATTTTTATTTTTTAGTGGGACTTCTAGTTTCTTAACATGAATAAAAGGACGCTCCAGGAAAGTAGGTGAAGAGATCGCGCCGCAGCGCGAGCACAGCGCACTGCCTCCGCGCTTCAATGGTCAGCGTTCATAGCCATCCCACATCCCTCACGTTGCGATTGCAATCTCAGCTTACCCGGCGAGAAGAATTATGATCAGTTACATCGTCAATTACGTTGCTTGAGAAAACCGGAGTATCGGCAATCGTTATAGGTAATCACATACCTTTAGGTACCTGATAACGATCTCCATACTAAGCCGCTTTGTTTCAGGTACTAGATGGCATTATAATAAGCGAAGTTTTAATCACATATTTTTTCTAGTAGTAGGTGATACTTGTAATTAAATTCTTGCCAAAAACATATCAGGGTACCTGATAAGCGAAATCAGGGACTTACACGTTGGTTTTAATTCAAATATAAGTACATTTTACAAATCAACCACATTTTAAGGCAAACACTCTAATCCGATCATTTTATTTCACTCATTCTGTATATTGTTACAGAGATGAGTATAGCTGTGGCACCGGAGCTGGGGCAGCTGTACGAGTTGTATCAGCAGGAGATCCACGCCTCCACGTACACAGAGAGCAACGATGTCTACGCGCAACACCGGCTGCCGCCTATCTCTACTAGGTGAAGTATATTACAGAGACGAGTATAGCGGTGGCGCCGGAGCTGGGGCAGCTGTACGAATTGTATCAGCAGGAGATCCACGCCTCCACGTACACAGAGAGCAACGATGTCTACGCGCAACACCGGCTGCCGCCTATCTCTACTAGGTGAAGTATATTACAGAGACGAGTATAGCGGTGGCGCCGGAGCTGGGGCAGCTGTACGAATTGTATCAGCAGGAGATCCACGCCTCCACGTGCACAGAGAGCAACGATGTCTACGCGCAACACCGGCTGCCGCCTATCTCTACTAGGTGAAGTATATTACAGAGACGAGTATAGCGGTGGCGCCGGAGCTGGGGCAGCTGTACGAATTGTATCAGCAGGAGATCCACGCCTCCACGTACACAGAGAGCAACGATGTCTACGCGCAACACCGGCTGCCGCCTATCTCTACTAGGTGAAGTATATTACAGAGACGAGTATAGCGGTGGCGCCGGAGCTGGGGCAGCTGTACGAATTGTATCAGCAGGAGATCCACGCCTCCACGTGCACAGAGAGCAACGATGTCTACGCGCAACACCGGCTGCCGCCTATCTCTACTAGGTGAAGTATATTACAGAGACGAGTATAGCGGTGGCGCCGGAGCTGGGGCAGCTGTACGAGTTGTATCAGCAGGAGATCCACGCCTCCACGTGCACAGAGAGCAACGATGTCTACGCGCAGCACCGGCTGCCGCCTATCTCTACTAGGTGAAGTATATTGCAGAGATGAGTATAGCGGTGGCGCCGGAGCTGGGGCAGCTGTACGAGTTGTATCAGCAGGAGATCCACGCCTCCACGTGCACAGAGAGCAACGATGTCTACGCGCAGCACCGGCTGCCGCCTATCTCTACTAGGTGAAGTATATTGCAGAGATGAGTATAGCGGTGGCGCCGGAGCTGGGGCAGCTGTACGAGTTGTATCAGCAGGAGATCCACGCCTCCACGTGCACAGAGAGCAACGATGTGTACGCGCAGCACCGGCTGCCGCCTATCTCTTATCTTATCTAGTTGGGGATCTTTTGTGCATTTGCCCTCCCCTTTATAGCTACTCCCAAGCTCGCTCCATCGTGTCCACAAAACGGATGATGCAGACAGATGCTTTTGGTTGCGGATAGCCGTTACCAAAATTGATTCGTTCTTTGTCTGGCAAGGGCATGACGCCTATCTCTACTATATAGGTGAAGTTTTGCTACCGTTTGAACGCCAGAGTCGTATATGACCAGTCCTATGTCCCAGACGGTGGCTGTTGGTTCTCCTAGAAATAAATATATAAATACTCGGTATTTACCCACCTATCCATCTCTAATTCTGATAGGTTATTAGCTTCACTTGTAACTAACTATGTATGTAAGACAATCTTGGAATCTTAATTTGACCCACTTCTTAGAGTCCAATCAAGTTGAAATTTGTACAATTATGTAAGTCAGATGACAATGCAATAAATATGGTATCATAAACCTGGTCTGATGATGGAGACGGAAGGTGGCTGTCGGAACTCCTTAATTACCTACACAGGATAAACCCGTCGTATTTGGGCTCGTTACAATCCTCTCAATGAGCAGTTGATGAGCTTGCAAAAAAAAGTACAGTCGCCAAAAAACTCCAACATGACGGAACACCCAAGATGGCGGGCTAGTTATTTTTAATGCACTCCTACAATATGGGTATCAAATGAAAGGGCTTGCTGAGAATAACTCTAAAAATAAAGTGACGTCACTCTAAATCCAATATGGCGGACAATATGGCGATGACTAAAAACTAAAAAATAAATTAAAAGTACCTAAAAAAACTTTTTAAAAAACAATCTTTTATTTAAATGCGTTAAAAAGAATAAAATAAACTTTTCCTTTAAAACTTTTACTATCAACTTATAACGTCATAACACATTTTAGTTGATATAAAAGCTTGTCGTGGGATTTAGGTACGTATATACTCAGGTAAATCTCGCGACAAGCTTTTATATCAACTAAAATGTGTTGTGACGTTATAAGTTGATAGTAAAAGTTAAAGAAAAGTTTATTTTATAGTTTTTAGCGCATTAAAAATCCTTAAAAGCTTGTTTTTTAAAAAGTTTTATACTTTTCATTTTTGTAGTTATTACGGCTCTATTATCGATCGTCCTCATTATATCCCGGTTACGTCCCTGAGGAGCTCGGGGTCTAGGTATGTCATATATCATGTTATATAGTCACTGTCATGTTCACGTGCTTATGAACACTTTCTCCGCTGAGCTGGCGTCACAAGACGTTACGGCGAACCTATATTTGTGTCAGTGTTTAGTAAAAGGGTCCGTTTGGAGGCATTTAGGAGGAAAATGAGCTAAAATGAGTTTGTCATATTTCGATTACTTAGGTACAACATAAGGGCCTTAATCTAATTTATGCTTTAATTTTTTTTCCAGTGTGTAACGAAAGTTACCCTTATAAAATGTATTGTTAATTTTGTTATTTTTTTTTGTTATGAATGTGACCATTTTTGATTACTAACGAAGTTGCATTTTTATTAAAATTTTACGTCATAATGCCTTCTTGTTTTATTTAATCCTCCTAAAATACCTAAGATACCATAAAACTTATGAACAATTCATAGATAATTAAGCATTATAAATGAAGTACCTACTTAACCAAAATTACAATATTTGATTTTCTTCTACTTTGCGTGTTTAACCCTAATTAACAACTAAGTAATTCGTCAATGTTTCTGGTATAATTGACGATTATTAGTATGTTTTAATGTATGAATACTAGTTTGGTACCCATCACTATGTAACTTCGAAGTAGAAGTGTGTTTTTTACGATCACGAACTTTAACTGCAGATTTCCCAACTTTGGCATTTATAATATCGTAATTTCAAAAAAAAAAACTATGTTCTCTTTTACAAAGATAGCAGATATTATGTGCTTTTAGGAAATATGAATAACTCCATATCACCCAAATTGACCCTTTTACTAAACACTGACGCATTTGTTGCTTTAGGTTTCACAACGAATCCTAGGAAGATCGGTTTGATAAGGTTTTCCTTTATACTTGCAGCATGTCGGAGCTGGCGTGGTCGGAGAGCTCGAGCGGGTCGAGTTCGGGCTCGGGCACGCTGGCGCTCGACCACCGCCTGCCGCGCCTCGTGCCCACCCCGCGCCCGAGAACCAGATATAGGTACCTAGAGTCTAATTTCATTTAAATTGGGTAGGTACCTACTTTTTCCCTCGTACGACTATCCTTTTTTATTTTTAGGGTTCCGTACTTCAAAAGGAAAAAACGGAACCCTTATAGGATCACTTTGTTTCCGTCTGTCTGTCTGTCAGTCAAGACCCTTTATCTCGAGAACGCGTGGAGGCATCAAGATCATCAATATCAAGTTGAAATTAAAACCATATCTACTCGAGTCCCTTAAAGCTGTGAAAACATCACACTTCTAAGTTAGCGTAAAAAAAGATACGGCTGTTTATGCCGCAAAAAAAACATACATTTCGACACACTCCAGGGAATCAACATGCATAGGGTACTTTCCGTTGACCTAGAACTATGAAATTTGGCAAGTAATACCGTCTTGTACTACAAGTACATGAAAAAATCTGAAAACTATACATTTGTAATTTTGTACGGAACCCTCGGTGTGCGAGTCCGACTCGCACTTGTCCGGTTTTCTTTTTTAAATACTAGAACGAGAAGAACCACAGGCGCGCTGTCGACCCTTTATTGATTTGAGGGTTCGTTTTGTTGACAGCAAGAGACATCTATGTCCCATACTCTCAACAAAGCGAATCCTTAGAAACTCTGGCGACATTACCTACTCACCACCAGGACCACAACACAACACCAAATAAAAAAACAAAGCAAAGCAAGTAGTGGTGCATGGTGTTATTAACTGTGGGTGCGGTGTTCTGTAAGGTAAGGTAAGGTACTTCTCTATAATCTTATAGTTGCTCCAAATATGAGCGCGATGACATTTTGCTGTGTCATACCTACCTCTCTTAACACCTATTCTCATACAAAAACTGTTGGAAGCTTCTTAGAGACTAAGAACTCATACTATGAGTAAGCTAACACGAATGGCAAGCGTGTGCTCACACTGCTCACGGAATAGGTACTATGGGTAAGCGCATTCTTTGTTATGCTATGGAATTTTCCTGTCGGGAAACAATTTGACGCACTGATACTGCAAATTAACTTGCAGTTAACTTGTTGTATTGTAACCCATATTTTATGCAACTTATTATATTATTCATAATCCTTTCCTCCTCAATGCAATAATTTGCTATTCACTGCCAGAGTCCATGTTATTCCATTTTCTTTTTTGTATCACATGTACAGGCAGCCAAGAAACTGGTCTAAAACTTTTCAACTATATTATTTGTTTTACCCCTTTTGCACCTTTACTTTAACAGGTAAAGGTGCAAAAGTGGTACACCACTTTCTTGGCTGACTGTACACATACCATAGCATTCAAGATACTAATAATTCACAATTCATCCCCAGTCAAGCGAGCGCGGTGACAATGAAACGGTATTCGAGCGACGACAGCCTGGTGATGGTGGCTCCTCGCGCCGGTGAAGCCGCTCCTTGACTGCTCGACTAACTCTCTTCGGCTTTCATACAGCTCCCCAGTGGAGATCTAAATGCTGGTATGTCGAACGAACCTCAAAGTGAAGTTAGTAACATCAGTCCCAATTCCAAGAAAGTTTGTATTGGTGTTTGTAATATCGGACGACACGATATTGCGTTTCTTGTATCGGTGTCTAGATCATCTTTTTCGTCGAAATGTATTGTGATTGTGAAGAAATTCGAAAGCGTTTTTAGAATATTTGTAGGTGTTTCTGCTCATAGTGTTCTGTTAGCTCCAACTAATAAGAATTACGTGACTAACTAACTGCGTCAGTTTAAAAATACAAATACGTTTAATACATCTGAATTATTCTAGACTTGGGTATAAGCGGCAATGTTGCTATGAGTCACTGACTTCTTGAAAAACATTTTACTGACTTGTATTTAAGTATACCTACTTAATGCCTAAGTACTTACCTTCCTTCCTTGCATTACTAAATAAGCTGTTGGATTTATAACATCGTTCATATTTATTTGTTTAGTACTTAGGTGACGATAGTGTCTTGCCGACTTTTGTTTAATAAATGTGGTTTAAATGTATTTACTGTTTTCACTTTTCTAGAATATTTACTGTACCTGTAGTCTGAACTTATAGTTCATACACTAAATACTACTCATAATATTTATGCTGAAACTGTAGCGCTCTCAGCCTAGTGAGGATAATAGGTCAACAACTATCTGGCGAGTTAAGCAACGCTAGCGTGGTCAGTCAGTCGCTTTAATTTGGTACCTACTAAACTAACTCAGCTTGGATTGTTTCTTGTGACATAGTACAGTTGTCAGTTAGAGTAGACGCATTCGGGTTGAATACAACCAACAATCAAGTTGCCCATTCACTTACAAAGGAAAGGCTTACTCCAATTAACAATGAAATCTAGTTTCCCCTTAGAGATGAAAGGTGCTGCGCAGGAAATGGCAGGCGCTTCCACAAAAAAACAGTGTTAGCGGAAGATACTGACTGTTAGCTTTCACATAATAATAATACTACATTGATTTTATTAATAATAGATTTTATTAAAATAACTTACGTTAAAACCAAATGTAGTAAAATACAAATGACAACATATTTATGCTATAGGTAAATGACTATCTAAAGATCACAATATTTCCAACTATGCCTACGTATTGACTGGGTGCTAAGCAATAATCTCATCGTAGGGTAAGACCACCAGTGAATGAACACCCCCCAATGAATGAACAAAATCACAATTTTTGGCTTAAATAAGAAATACAAATATTTCTACCACTTGTCGTATTTTTTTTCTTATTGGCAACTCTGATTTCTATGCATTGGCAACACTTCGTAAATTTATTGTCGTCCAGTTTCAATATGGCCGGCGTTTGAAGTTTGCGTTTTTGTGTCTTTGAAGTTTTATATGGAGAAATTTAATCCCAGGTAAGAACATTGCATGTTTGGAGTAACATTTGGACTGTTTATTTGATGTTTATCATTAAAAAGTGTTGTTATTTGATTGAATTAAGAGTTAGATCTGTTATAAATGTACTCTTTAGATACTCAGTCTGCGATAAAGTAGTTATTTTTAATGTTCCATTACTGGCTTATCAAATGTTCTAAAACCAGTGAATGAACACTGTGTTCATTCATTGGTGATGGCTCAATTAGATTTTTTGTGCAAATTTAATGGTTAAAATAATGGGATTAAGCCTGTTTTTTGAAATACTGCTCATAAAACGATTCTGATTCTTTCAGCCAGTCTTGGAACACAAGTGTTCATACATAGGCATGAAAAATCTAGTGAATGGACTATAGGAATTAGGCTTAGTTCATTCAATAGATTTCTACTAATCCTATGTATGAACAACGAAATGACAAAGGTAATTTTGTGTGTTCTACCTACTTCGTTACTATCTATTTTTATTTCTTTACGTTATTTATAAACATATTTCTGTTTTATTGGGATATATCGTTTATTCTATTTAATTTTGTTTTATTTAAGGTAAACATGGATGTCAAAAAAAATATGAACGTTTTCGCTACACTCAAAAAGACTTGGACACAGCTTAACGTGCTATAATTAGTGGTTCAATGACACTAAATAAGGCTAGCATACAGTTTAATGTACCGAAATCGCCTAAAGAACCAGTGCCATTTGGATTAACATGTCTCAAGTGCAAAGAGTACTTTGCAAGACAAGATGCTGAAAAGCAGAAAAAGGAAGAAGACCTAAAACAAAAACAGTAAAAAAGAAGTGATAATGCAGAATTACGGAAAAGAAAATTAGAAATTAAAAAGGAAACCCAGTTAAAAAAAGACCAGATACCACGTTTAATGAAGACATAGTAACTGGAAAATACTTAATTGTTAGTTTTAAAACCGAAAAAAGAATACGTTATTTTGTAGGACAAGTGCTGGAAACAAATAAATTACAAAAGAAAATTAAAATTGACTTTCTGCGAAAGAAATCAGTATCAGAAAACATTGTGAATTTTGTAAGACCTCAAGTGCCCGATGTGTCTGAAGTTGATTTCGCTGACGTTCACCGTGTCCTTAGTGATCCTAATATATCCAGACGTGGATTTATGTCTTTTCAAGATGTTAGTTTTAAGGATATTGAATAGGATGTAGAACAAGTCGTATTGATTGTACTTGAAGTACATTATTTTTTATATGATAAAAAATATTAAAGAGAGATTTATGTTTCCTAGTTGTAGAGAACAAAGTATTAAGAGACTATTTCGAAGGTATATTTAACTTTAAGTTTTGATCTCTTTAGCCCTTACTTAATCATAATGATGAATAAACCCCTAACAACACGTTCCTTTTTATTCCTTTTTGTTAAAGTTTGTTACAAATTGCTACCTAGTTCGCAACTCTATATAATTAAATATAAATAATAAATATATTGCTATAAAAACGTTCCTTTTTATAATGATACCTACTTTTAACTGTTTACAGACTGATTAGAAGTATCATTAGAATTTAATGTTACTAGTTATTAAGTTGGATATTGACGACTGTTATTAACTTTATTAATATTAAATTTATTAATATTTTCTTACTTTCTGTGATAAGAAACTAGGTGCCTGCCTATTTAATTACAAATAGAAGTGTATTTTTGTAATTTTATTACTGCCAATAAACAGTTTGATAAATAATTAGATACAGTACCTACCTCATTTGCTTATATAATGATTACATAAGAAAAACTCTGATTATTATGTTAAAAATGTCCTCTTTATATGCTGATTAAAATTTTAGAAAAAATGTTCATTCACTGGGTTTTATTGTGTTCATTCATAGATTTTTTTGTTCATTCACTGGTGTTTTGGGTCTTTTTTGATAAATTATCCTATAACTCAAAAAATATAAAGGTGATAAAAAATCGCAGAAATTATATTCTTATTTATTAAATAAAGATTGGATAAATCACATTTAATTATTACAATGATTCAAGAATATTGAGAAATGATTTTTCAAAATTGAAAAATTCCTTAAGTGTTCATTCACTGGTGGTCTTACCCTAATAATTATAAATCGGGTTTACGATATGAACGTATGCCATACCATTATGTTAGCGTACCTAGTTAAAATAATATGCATTAACGTATTTAATGTCAGTTGGGAAAATGAGACACGGCGGTCAGAGAAACGGAAACACACAAAAACTCCAAGGAGTCATTTGTCCGAAAGCATCAATATTCCGAAATTTCATAATAGGGTGTAGGTATTTAGACACTAAATAAAATAACCAATAATGTTGTATTTTCTCGAAAAAGGATTAAAAATGTAGTCAACTGGAGAAAGAAGCAAAGCAAGAGGTCAAATAATCAAAAAGTTTTAAGAGGGGGTATGTTCTATCCATTTTCCGTAAAACGCACGTTCATATGAAACGATTGTCATTTACTATGGGGCTCAATGGTCATGACGTCACAATCTACGAGCGTTTTCTCTCTCTAACAAGCAATATTAAACCGGTTGTAGCTTCATAATTTTTTGAGATATTTGAATGGGATTTTCGTCATCAGGCATATTTTTTGCCTTCTTTCTTTTGAAGTTATAATAAATTTAGAGTCTACACACCTATTCTGAATGCCATTTTTCGCAAAATCTAAATTTGGACGCACATGGTTTAATAGGTTTGGTTATGATATTCGGAAAAGATATATGCTTTCGGATAAAATATGACTCTTCGGAATTATGTAGAGTATGTCAATCGAGTCGTGTCCACAGCACAGCATTTTAATCAAATTCTTTATGAGGCAATAATTTTACCTATGAAATAAACCGTCCATAAGCACCTATTTATTACGCCGCCATACATTTCGTGTTACCAGCATGCGTTTTTTTTTATTTGCCGCTATTTTCCAGGGATATGACTCGCTTGACAGACTCTACCTAGGAATATTTTAATAATTTGTATAACTATGGCTTCACTTTTAAATAGTGCACAGTTTCATCCAATATTGTGCATATATTATGAATATGTTTAATATCTGATTGATTAAGCTCGTCTTCTGATTTCGTTAAATCGGGCGTAAGTAGGTAAGTGTTATTATATCGTATGTACTTTGCAAAACATTTAATACTTGTATGTAAAACTTTGTTTAATATAACGAACATCATTTTATCACATGTCAATTTGTGCACTGTTTAACGTTAGCCTTTTTACAAAATGTCCAAAACTAGGTTCATTTTAGTTATGCTTAACCTACTCTACTGGGCAAGGTTCCGAAATTTGAGATACATAAGGAACAACGATTCTTTGGGTATAAATAATATGGCCGTCATATAAATATTAAAGTACTTTAAATACTTTTAATTAGGTTTTAGGTAGGATATTTTGCAACTGTTCTTAATGTTGTATAGAAACAAGTGAGTACAAGAGTGACGACCTTATAACAGAGTGATAATTAGTAAATTGTCACAAGTTCATAACTCTCTGCTCTCTCCCCTCATATAACCTACCTATTACAATGCATTTCATGCATTGTGAAATAATTAAATATAAAAGTAAAATGTCCATGTTTCCATTCAGAAATAAATATCCTTAACAATTGAGATAAACGTTAGGTACCTATCATGATACCGTTCCGGGCGTTGCCTGCATTCTTAACGAATCGGTTGTGGATATTTATATTCGAGTAGCGAGCCGCAACCCATTTCTCTTAAATTTTCAATCGTGATCGTGACACAATCTAACTAAACAGCTTCAATATTCTCACATTAATTTTTATTTTTAAACTACAAGGGCGAAAATCTCTCTAAAAGTGTGTCAGTATAAAAAGTTAATAACTGGCCACTTCCCGACGAGTTCAAAGGCAATAAACAAAAGTCCAATAGAGGATATTGAAAACGAGGAAGAGTAGGGGGAAGAGGACCCGGGAGCGCTTGTCGATCCAGGTGGCGATCTCCTGCGGGGTCATGGTGGTCCACGTGTGCTTGGGGGCGTCGGAGCCGTCGCTGGGCGCCGCGCCGCCCGTCAACTCGTCGTAGCTCTGCGTCGTGATCGTGGGCAAGTTCATGGCGGACGGGAAACTCTGGAAAAGTGGAGACGATGCTTTAGTTTTTTAGAAAGTTGGACTGGGAGCGAGTAAGGATAGGCAGCGAGAGACACATCGTACATGGTCACTTTTTGCAGTGATAATATACATATTAGCGATATTCTACAAACCAATTCCTATACCTACCCATTTAAAGTCCGATATTGCCGCGTGTTTGGATTAATGCAGAAGCGAAGTATAGGTACATCTTTACTGTATTGCTGGTATCGTTGCAAAAAGTCACCGTGTACGATGTAACTCTCGCTCCCTTTTTTTCTTTGTTTGTTTAGGGGGGGGGGGGGGGGGGGGGGGGGGGGATGCGTTACGCATACCACCCGGGTGCAGCGGGTGACCGGAGTGGTTATGTGGGACTCCCGTATAAGCTGATGAGACTCACGGTGTACCCACTAAACCCCCCCCCCCCCCCCCCCCCTCCCCCCACTTGCCACCTTGCCGCCATGTGGCGAGGTCACGGCAACGCTTGCGTACACATTCGCGATCCCGCCGGCGGCAGCCGCCCACAAACGGCTCCTTCGCGGATGCCCGAGGGCCCTCCACGAGAGGCACGCCAGATGTTTTGGCGCGCCTGCCTCCTCGATCTCCACCCGTTCAGTAGCGGACCCCCCTGAGTCCGCTACGAGGAGATCATGGGTGCGGGGAATTCCAGCACACGGTGGCGGATCTGGTTCCGCCACCGACCACGCCTCGGCCGCAGAGGACAGGGAAAGCGGGGCACCGTAATACCGGCATTCCTCTTCCTCTGCGGCCCCACCATGCCACTTCCGCGGAACGGCCCCGCCAAGTTCGCAGTGGTTAGGAAGAGTGGCGCACCGTTATACCAAAACGTCGCTCCCCCTGCGATCCCGCCTCGGCCGCAGAAGATAAGGAGGTACTCCTGTTCTTCTGCGGTCCCTCCCCAACGCATCCTAAGCGGGTTTAGCCAAGCTCGCTAGGAGCGCCCCGCCAGCCAGCAGGCCCACACAGGCCGGCCCTGACTGCCTCTTAGCTTCGCCGTAGGTGACCAGTCAACGGTTACAAAGCCCCCCACCCCGCCCCGACAAGGCGGGCACCCTCGAAGGGGTAACTCTCGCTCGCTGTCCCAACTCACATCCAAGCAAAAAAAGGATCTCATATCAAATAACTACATATCCCTACATAGGTAAACCAAGGGAATCTGTTTTATACAGTCAGCAGCAGAATTAGCTGCCAATGAGTGCTCAAAATGTGCACACGACTGTTGTCAAAACGATAGGGCTTGTGCAGGTCATTTAAGTAGGTATATTAACGAGTTATAATAATTGTTTTATTTAATTAAAGGGCAATTCAACCGGCGGTGTTCACTGTCCCGCCAACATCACACGACCTTTACGGTGTTAGAATGTAAGTAAGTATTGGAATACTTTCCTGTTTAGTCTATTGCAAAAAACATCAACATTTTATATCTTGTGTTGCAAACCTTGAACCACTACGTTAACAGTCAAGTACCTACTTAATTAGCCAATTGAACTAATTAACGAAATTGAATCAATTTCTTCACTAACTCGTACTAGCCTCAAACTCTGGCTCTGATATACCTACGATTGGAGTTTTTCTCACACTTCTCTTTGGTAACCGATATAGATGCGATAATAAGTTGAACATGTCAAGGATAGATTACAATTTGCGCATGCCTACAAAAATTTCCATTGTAGGTGGGTACTTACCAATATCTGGGTCGAAGTAAATACAAATCTGAATGAAATTCACTTCACCTTGCTTAATCTCGACACCAATGACGCGTGAAAACGAACAAAAAATGTGATTAGTTGAGATCGATTCCGTACTAAGAAATTATGTTCTTTACTATTTACAAACAAGTGACTAAGTAGGTATTTTATGACATTCAGATAGCCATCTTGATTGTTTTAACTCAAGGTAGAACCATCTTAAGAAAGAAAAGACTATGTTAGGGATCTGAAGACCCGTCCTAGCGGTTAACGACTTTTTGGTAAAGTAGGTTGGTACTTATTATTAATCAAAATACCATGACCATATAATCCCATATTGCTTTAAATGGATGTTTTGTCACTGGGGAATTATGGGTAGGTACAGATGTAGTTAGTGCATAATTATTTTCCATACCTAGTATTTTCTCGGAAACGTTCGTATTTGTCATGCTACCTTAGTACTTTTTGTATTGTGACCGACTGAATTAGCAAGACACGTTCGTGCGTTTCCGCGAAAATACGATGGAAAATAATTATGCACTACATTTGTATAGGTTTTTATTGACTCGTCATGGGTAAAAGTTAACGGTTGCACAGTTGAATAACGGTTTAAATAATTACATTTTTACTAAAATGGTGCTCTCTGAGCGAAGATCGTGGAAACTTATATTTTAAGTAAAGTCAGCATCAGAAGTAGCTAAGAAAAATAACACGCTCAAAATGACCTACACAGATCCTTATTCCCTTGACATTAGAGTTGGTGTGTAGGTAGATTATTTTGAGCACTAGGAGCGCTTAGCAACTTCTGCTGCTGACTGTACCTAAATATACTATTTATAGCCGATTGCCTTCAAATCTCCGGGTTCGGTAAAGTAGGCATAAGTATACCTATGCAACATCTTTGGACTTGCAAAGCATCATCCTTAACATCAGGCGAGTCCTACCCTACGTCCGTGGTGTAAATGGTGGGACGTAACGGGCCAGTTAGTGGTATTATCACTATACTCACGTGCACTGTGAGGTAGTTGTTGTACCCGGGGCCGGCGGGGTCGGCGCTGGCGTCCCGCTGCAGCGACGAGCAGGAGCGCGACTTGGTGAGCTGCGGCGACGACTCTTGCAACTCCTTTTGTAGTTCTCTCCGCGCCAGCCGGGGTGTCAGCGTGCTCTTTAAGATGTATTTACTGTTCACTTTCTTTAGGCTAACCACTTTCCTGTAAAATTAAAAATGTTGTTAAAAAAACCGGACATGTGCGAATTTAACTCGCGTGGTGAGGGTTCCGAATATTGAGAATTTTCCCGTTACTTTGAATACTTTTTATAGGTTTTCCTGTAATCAAGGCTGTAGGCAAAGATCTACTTTCCATATTTTTTTCAGAATTTTAAGCCCAGTAGTTTCAGAGAAATGGGGGAAATGGTCAATTTTCGTCTTTTTTCCTAAATTACTTCAAATCTGTTTTTTCTAAAATTATAAAAAAAACTGAGATGCTTACAACATCCCCTTTCATTTGACATGTCACACAATACAATTTGCGAAACTTTCTTTTTTCATTCTCCAGTTTACAGTAGTTTCGGAGCAAATCGGCTGTGACAGACGGGCAGACAGACGCACGAGTGAGCCTATAAGGGTTTCGTTTTTTTTCCTTTTGAGGTACGGAACCCTAAAAACCAAGATCTAAAGTACCTACTTAAGCAAATCAGGCAAATAGATTGACCATGCTTTGACCATGCAAATCTTATGGTGGGTTAAAATAATTGCATCCAACATTAGGTAAGGCATCCTTAGATCGAATTTAATCCACATTGCTTTGACATAAAGTGCCCTTGCCATAGACTAGTTCAACGTCTATGCAACGTCGCATACGAGGAGGTTTACCAGGTATCTGTCAAGTTGTATTTGAGAAAAATCCAGCCGTAAGTATACAAGTAAAATAATCCTAATTCATCATAAATATTGATAACATAGGCCACGTGAATTTAAACCTTATATCAATGTCATAAAGACTGATGGATAATAGTTATTTGTGCAACAAGACAGCAAAGTTTGTTTTTGCTGCGAGTGCTGATTTAACAACGCGCGATTTTTTTTAAAGGGGCGGGGCGCCGGCCTTTCGTTCGGAAACTGCATATGTGGTATACGTTCTTAAAGATTAAGATTTTTAAAACTAGAATCATTAATTGGTCAGCGTATGAAAATTATTGTTTACCTATTTAAGCATAAAGGCGCAATTTCATTGGTCGTTAGAGCCGGCATCCCGCATGCGTGGAGCTCGTGCTATCTTGTTTTCCCCTTTAACAAAAACAGGGATAGCACGAGCTCCACGCATGCGGGATGCCGGCTCTAACGACCAATGAAATTGCGCCTTAACGGATTTTATTCTGAGATGTTTCACAATTTTTTTTTCTTTAATTTAAAACATTCCTTCTTATCTGTGTAATAAAGTGTGTTTTCGAACGTGGTACCTACTTGCTTCGCGCTGTTTTGGGGTTCACCTTTGAATTTCGAATATGGAAGTTTGAATCGACCTATTCCTGTCCCTTTCAACCTGTTCCTTTTTCGTAATGAAATGAAAGAGACAGAGCTCATCAAGTTGAAGTATTCTGAATTTGTAATAGACCCCACACTATGAAATGTCAGTGCTCGACATGAAAATTAAAAAAAACCAGTTTGACTCACGGAGTGAGCAAAATATGCTTGTTCGAGCTGCTGAGGTGAAAAAGCTTTTCACACTTTATATACGTTTCCTCGACTTAGGTAGGAGGAGGACTAGGTAGTGGGTCATAATATTCATAATACAATAATAAAAGCGGCCAAGTGCGTGTCGGGCCACGCGCAGGGTAGGGTTCCGTAGTTGCCCGTCTGTCACAGAATGCGGACTTAAAAGGGGCTTTTGGGGTTTTTATTATAGCTTACCATCGTAAATAATCGTAAATATTAGATACTACATAAACTAATCGAACCGCAGATCGCAAACTTTTAGCAGCAACAGGTTATTTACGTAAAATAATTACGAAAATCTCCGAACAGCATCAAGCCGCACATCACAACTAGCCGCGCGCGCAAGAAGCACCGTAAGTCCGCCTAAGTTTTAGCATTGCCACGGGTGGGGGGGCATGTCGCAGGGCAGGTCTTTTGCGCTCGCCGTGGGCAAGAAGCACCGTGCCGTGAAAAAGCAACTCTACTGTCCACGGCAAATTCCAATGACAATGTATATGCACCCGAAATTAAGTGCATTTCTTACCAGTTAACTAGTTATGTCTACTACTCGTTAACTAGTTATGTCTACTTAACTGTGCTATCCAACGATACCCCACACTATAGGTTTAACGAGAAAAAAAAATACATCACCAATTTACATATTGGGGAGGTACCCTAAAAAATTTTTTTTTTCAGGATTTTATTCCACTGCTTTGTATGTAATTGCAGTTTTCTAGTTGTAAGGGTTACTGAGCTAAGCCGAAGACGGACAGACAGACAGACGGACGGACATGGCGAAACTATAAGGGTTCCTTGTTGACTACGGAACCCTAAAAATTATGAACTAGGTAAGTATACTCACTTCCTTCGCCAAATAGTGTTGACAAAAGCGAACTCCACTAGAGCTGAGAAAATGAAGCCGATGCAGCCCAGGAACCAAATTTCACTGGCTTTGATATAGGACACTTTTGGGAGTGTTTTGGCCTGTGAGGAGGCCAACGTAATGAACGACAACATCGTGCTGGTACCTAGAAAATATAAGGAAATCATTTAACATGGGCAGTTATAAAAACAGAAAGACAGGGTGAGAGATTATATACCTACCTACTGATGGGCACACAACACAAATCCAGCCGGGAAAGTTATGAGAAGAAACTAAATCGTAATTAGGGTTTGGCTTTCAATGTTTAGGTCCCACAAAAGGAATCCGGAATAATTAGGGTTGACAAGAACAGTTGCGGACGTAGGATGGTTGCCATCTTGCCATTTTATAACATATTGTTGTGGATATGTGATAAAATGGTAATTAAATACATATATCTTAGGCCTGCTGGGAGAGACCCCTTGTAGGAATAAATTCGCCTTTATTAGGTTGGTATAGGTACCTACTTTTTTTGGAAATAATTTATACCTATGCAATAGTGTCATACATAAGCATAAGTACATACACTAAAACATCAAACATATACTCGTAGTATATAGGTATTCATACATATTGAGATTTCCTTTTTTTTCTGTGTTGTATCTTCATACAATTCACAACAACACATTCCCAAGCTTTTCGTAGCACTACGGGCGTAGCCAATACCTTCAGCCTTGTAACCTGGTAACGAAAGTGTTTACTTACAAAGTAATGAAATATTTTACCCAGTGTTATCCTAGGAGCCGACGCGTCAGCTTGCAGCCAGAATGTAACCCAAGACATGGCAACAATCATCATGGACGGAATGAAGTAGTCCATCAGGTAGTAGCCCACCTCTCGGCCCAGTTTAAACGTGAACTTCAGAGCGCTGTAATTTCCAGCTGAAAATTATGAAGGAGGATAAAATAACGGCATGTCAGAAATAACAAGAAATAATAAGTTACAAGTCACAAAAGGGTTTCATTGATCACCTGTACGATTAGTGACACTAAGATTTCATCCACGATATAGAGAAGGGACTATAGGTACTTGTTATTGATTAAACATTGTATGACTAACTTTGTCGCATACAGCCCCGAGTTTGTATCTAACTAAAGCCAAGAGTTCCGAAAGGGAACCCTTTCAGGGCCTATGAAGCGAGAGCGTATCAAGCTGCTAAGATGCCGAATTTTCGCTATATGTGGTTAGCCTCCAACAAAGAAGGTGCGGTGTAGCGTAGGCAGCTTCTTGTGCGTGTTGACAAGGTGTGTTGTGGGACATACCAGTGCTTCCCCCAAATACTGCCACAATAATAACCTACCAACGCTTGAGATACTTCGTCTCATTCCAAGTCTTAATCGTAAAGGTGTAATAAAACCCTTTAAACCGTAACAACATATAAATTAATGACATTACATCTACCTGCCCCCAGCCGCATATTTACAATATCGCCGCGAACAACAGATTCATTGGTCCAGTAGTCGATTAGTGAATACTCCGTGAGATGCAGCTCGGTAGACAGGTGCACTGGGTTGTCTCTCTCCCACATAACACGCAGCTGTGAAGCGTTGTATTTCCCTGGAAAAAATAAAAGGTTTTAAAACTCGCTAGGTAGGTAATAATACAAAGTCAGGCAAAAATTAATGTCTAAAAGTTCCTAAACGATTTGATAAAGGACAAAGAATTGGGGTTAAATTGTGCTATGCTTGCGTCAATACGGAAAGTGGCCATGCCTATTTGCGCGATTAATTTTCTGTAACAGAAAAACTACTAATGAAAGATATGCAAAACAAATACAAAGGGTCAAGTGAGAACTAGAAAAGTAGTAGATAAAGCTGGTGTTGATGTCAAGGCATTAGACTGCCATGTCGCCTCTCAATAATTATTTTATCTCGTTTTTGATTAAATAACTATTACAATACAAGAACTGTATACTCACAACTTTCGAGATTCATGGAACAAGTTTGGTCATCAAACGGAAACTTCTGCAGATTCATCCAACAATACAGTACGGCTTGCATGCGTCTACTGAACAGGACCTCTCCATCAGGCGCTATGGAAATAAGCACATCCTTGCTGTCAGTGCCCATGAGGCTGGAGGACTGTTCGTTTGACATGTACAAGTGAGGGACCCATATCCGCTGCCGCAGGTCGTTTTCGCCGATGATTCTGGTACGCTCAGGCGAGTATAGGGCGTAGGCTAGTCGAGCGTCTGTCCATCTTAGTTGCAGGAGGAAGTGCAATTTGAAGTTCTGAAAATAATGTTTCGTGATTGTATACGTGTTTATCAGTTACCTAATACTTAGCTCCTAAACATCTACTGATAGGATAGATTACTTACGTATTTTTTTTTGTCGCTGTTTAGCGAGGGGCACTCTACTCGTGTTGGCCGCGTGAGGGTAGGTAGGTATAGTACGTCTGAAACTGTAAGAGTAAATCCGGTCAAAAAGACGAAAGCCATAAACTAACTCATAGAACACAGAGACGTTTTTTTTAGCATTCGATGGACAGAATTTACTTTTACAGTTTCGGATAGAGTATAGGTATTCAACTCTAGCGTCACATACCAAGTCATGCGCCTCCGCAGGCTGTATGAAATAGACGTAGGCGCTGGCGTGCACGTCGACGACGTCGCCGGTGGTGTAGGTGGGCAGCAGCAGGCGGTCGTAGCGGCACTCGTTCGCCAGCCGCGACAGGAACTTCGACTGCGTGTAGCTGTCGCCGTTTTCTAGCGAGGGGCACGTGGATTCTACTGGCACCGGTACCGTGGGGCTGTAATGTCACAACAAAACTCTGAATTTAATCCTTGTAACTGGACCTATATGTTGGTGAATTTCTTTATTTCTTAGGTAGATTTATCTTAGCCAATTTTCGTGTCCCACTGCTATACAAAGGCCTCCCCTTGAATGCCACAAGTCCCGTATCTGCGCCTTTTCCTTCCAATTGTCGAGAAATACGTCTAAATCATCCCGCCACCTCCTTCTAGGCCTACCTCATCTGCGTAGTCTTAGGTAAATAGATAGATATTTGGACTAAATGGGCAGCATTGCCAGTTGCTTACCTACATTTTCTTATACAGTAAGCATGACGTTTAAAAAAATATTAAGTATCGTGACCATAACGCGACATAGGTAAATTAAGGCTTGAACTTTAAGGACAGATAGGTACAAGTACATAGGTATATTCTACACCTGTAGGAAATATTCATAAGCTTGTTTGGCTGAGTATGCTAAAGGGGTAGAGTAACTATCCCTGGTTAGAGGGGTATCTTTGAGCATTAAGTTCACCTTTTGTCTTTCAGTTGACATGACCAATTATTTAAGTACTTATCTCGAAACTCAACCAGAAATTAACTTTGAAGACAATTTTACACCACCGATCCAATTCAATTACGCCATGTGCTTAACAAATGCAAACAATAGTGCATTAAGTTCACCACTCTTACGCACGTAATACAAAATGCCTCATCTTAACCGCCTAGGCACGTGAATCATTAAAAAAGACCGCAGATACCTAGGTACTTACTTGAACAGTGAGATGAGACACTGTCTGCGAGTTTTACTGAAGGACAGGTTTTGAATTTCCTGTTAGGTAGGTGCCCTTGGTTCGGTAAATTAAATAAAACAACAATAATAAGTCAGAATATATACGTCCCCCGACTGTTGGGCACTAGGCTCCTCTCATAGGTGAGAGGGAACCGGCAGTAGTCCCCACGCTGGCCCAGTGCGGGTTGGGGACTTCACATACACCTTTGAATTTCTTCGCAGATGTATGCAGGTTTTCTCACGATGTTTTTCCTTGACCGAAAAGCTAGCGTTACAATAAGTTCCGAAAAACTTATTGGTAAGTACCTACGAACTGGGAACGCACGACCGCCGTTTGACAGCCTCATGCCTGAACCACTAGGCTACCGTAGCTTCGGTAAATTAATCGTATAAAGTTTGCAATACCTATCTACTGACATAATTTCATTTAATGCTGAGTATTAGTTAATCTCGCTTGAGTAGAGCGTTTCGGATTTACGCAGAAACCCCTGCATTCATGCTATTACTCATATTTATTTATGCTTTATCACGAACGTATACCGTTGCAGAGATTGTTTGCTAGGATCGACTAAGCAAATGAACTACATTTTAAATAACAAGTTTTTCGCACCTTAAAGCTATTAGTCGTTTTACGGTAGGCATTCCATTCAGACATTGCGTTTCGTGACATTCTTTATTTTTTATTTTTTGTACTATCTAGATTTCTAGATGTTTGTCGTTAGTGTGTATCACGAATAAATGTTTTTCTATTTCTATTAGGTAGGACAGACACACCGGCACCGTGACCGTTTCTTTATGTTGGTATGCTTAGGTACCTATTGATAATACAAAAATATACAAATATCACCCGCTGTTTATAGTTAGATATAGCGGTCAATGGTTAAAGGTTGAAACTTTATGGCATCCATGGATTAGCCAACCAGGCCGGTATTTAATCTGCGGTATTTGACACTCTCATTCTGGTTTCGAAATACATCGCAAATCCGCACATGGAATATCGGCACGCACGGGCCGGATAATACATGGTTGCCATAATAGTCCGGGAGATACTGACACAATTTTTCCGGTCATTTGTACCAAGTATGGTGACCTAGCAATGCACCGCGGAACAGTTTCGAAAATTCTAATAATGAAGGTTCTCAGAACTTAAATTGTATAAACACTGAAAACATGTCGAGAACTGTCTGGATACATATATTATCAGCTGTTTAATTTGTCTGCTTAAAAAATAATAGATTATATATGTAATTAATAACAAAACTTCTCCGATGTGGCTTACAGCCCGCCATACCGATGAGTACGCATTAATAAAAAAAAAATACAATTCAATCATTTTGTACCAGGCTAACTTTTACACAGCTAACAACTAATCATCGCCGAGCCATTCACGAAAAGTAGGTAGCAGGGTGATTTTCGTGAATGGCTACTCGACGATGATATTGTTGTCTTTACGCAGTATGTCATTACGCTACCGCCTGCTTGCTTCTTTTTTCATCGACTATCGGAAAATACAATAATTTTTGTGTATCAAATCGTTCGATTAACGCCCACGCGATTGGGCCGCCAGTACCAGCGCTTATAGCCATCATTTTCCTTTTCGTTATTACGATTACTTAATTAGACCCCTGAAGGGTCGCTATACTTGGTACAAATGACCGGAAAAATTGTGTCAGTATCTCCCGGTCTATAAAGTTCTAATCCATTAATTTTACGTAAAAATGCAAAGTAAGTAGGTATTTCGGTATAATGTAGAGATCGCTCTTCAGCGATAAGACCGCCTGTTGTCTACCTCTACCTACATGTTATTGTATTGTTTCTCTCTGTAACTGCTTTGTTTGTGTGAGGTGTGCAATAAAGAGTATTTGTATTGTATTGTATTGTAATGTCCATAATATAGTAGTAGAGTGACAATGGGTGTGTTTGCTGATAGGTATGGGTATCAGGGTAAAATATGGATTCGTGGTGCGGCAAGGTCGGAGAGGGAGCCGCTGACGACAACAATGCTAATATTTGCCCTGGCTGATAACATTATGAACCAATTTGCTAAGATTTGCTTTAAGATTAAGGCTTAAGCCGCCTGCTACGTACACATTAGATAGGTAAATTGTGCTGTACCTACTTACACTATTGTACAAACTTAATGCTTACCCGCTTTAAAAAAAACTAATTTGCTTCGCTCGTAAGTACTGGCTGGCTGGTGGTGGCTGATCTTTTCGGTTCAAATTATTCGAGATGTTTTCTCCAACGAGTTGCGTTGAGTTCAGTTTTAGATTTATTTCTCTAAGATTACAATCACTTAAGCGAGTTTAAGTTCGAGGATCTGCGTATTTAAGCACAAAATGTTCTTACAGACTGCTAGCTCGGCTATTATAGATCCCACCTACGCCTAATATGGAGGAAAGCTTTTATTAGTTCGTTAGTAGCGAAACGGTCGGTAGTTAAGCGTTGTGGATAAAAGCACCAATATTAATACAAACGTGCTCTTCGGTACTACACGCACAGAGATCTATGCTATGCTAAGAGCAAATCTCATTAAGCAATTCATATAATTATAGCAAAAGCTATTCTAAGAAATATGATTAACTTTTGTCATTAGGTAAGAGTCAAAGCATATAAAGGCGTGTAGTTAGATACGTCATTATAATAACTTCAGTGAATACGCGTAGAATTATACATATAGGTACCTACCTAGTTATTTATTCAAGAAAACTGACGCATAGGTAATTTTATATGAAGAACTATTAAGTGCTAACGTAATAAGTGTGCTAACTTCCGAATACTATTGAATGTACGTAAGCATGTAGAATATAAACCTGCACACACATTAATTAAAGCAAAACAAAGACTAGATAAGGCTGCGCAGAAAGTTAATAAGTTTAGTTTAAAGAGCATCACTGTTTGCTTCCGAGCCGCGCAAATACTAACCACCACCACACAACATTTTATCATATCTGGGAGAGGATTAATAACACTGTTAGAAATACTTGTTTGAATGAGATGTCTAAACGGGGATTTACTTATGCAAGATTATCTTGTTTACTTCCAGTTACTTGTATTGTACTGCATGTAGCTAGCCTTTTGTAAGATTTACTCGACTAAAGCTTATTTATTGCGGAGTATTTCAGATTATAACGGGTGTCTCAATAAAAGTGCACTATTCATTACCCTTATAATATCAAATTTAAGGATTATTTTTAATCGAAATAGTGCAGTCTTATACTTAGTTTATTGAGACACCTGTTACTTTCAGTTGGCCAAGGGGAGAGGGTAGAGATTAAAGAAAGAGAAGAAGGAAGTTAAGTTTATTGGGCTCGCGCTTCTAAGTGGGAGGAACCCAAAAAAAACTTCTGGTAGGTTTTCGAAAAAAAATAGGCAATACAACCGTGCTATTTGTAGTGGAGACAGTAGTACTTGGCTATTGGCTCAGAGGCCCGATGATAACCTAACCTAGCTAATGTACCTAATAGGTAGGTATCATCTCTCATTAGAGTCCGAGAGCCGTGGCGTTGAGGTTTTAGTGAACGAAAATCCACAAATGCTTAGTTTTGAAGATTTTTTCGAAATTTGGTAGATACCTAAGTTTCTTTGTCAATAAGTTCACTGCCAAGATATTGCGAGAACTGTGTGATTTGGTAATTTGCGCATTTAACAAATATTAATAGACTTGCAGACAATATGTGTCTAAAATGTAATCGAACGAGCGAGCGAAGCGAACGAAGTTTTCCGTTTCAGCTTTGCCAAAAATGCTTTCGTATGTCTGTCCGGAAGACCGGCTGTTCTCTCATTTCTCAAGTTCTCAACAGATTCTCTTGAAGTCTTGTGTGAGCAAGTTATGTAATTATATGTTTTTTTTAGTCATACTTATTCGCAAGGTATACATCAGCTACAGCTCACAGCCACAAGTCAATTAATAAACGTATTTGTCAAGTATAGGTTAAAAAAGCTATTCCGTAGGTATATAAAACAGACCATACTCATGGGGTAGCACAAAGCACGACAGAAGTGGTCTGAGCTGATTAGAATGCAAAAATAAAACTGTTCCAGCCACGGTAATGAGGATTTAAATGGCAATCATAACAAGCTGTAAATGACGAATGGTATGGAGTTAACAAGCACGTAAAAAAATGACCATGTTATTACCATAATTGCCAAAATAATGACTTATTTGTGTAAACAATTTAGAAAATGTAGTGTCACGCGCTTGACTGTTTTGCAAATATGTTAAGCGACTAATAACTATTAAGGCGGTACCTTCGCGGAGAGACCTCCAAGACATAATTAACAGGAAACATAGTGGAAAGTAGCCAAATTAAAAACCTTGAAATTTCAAGCAGCGGCCCGTCCCGTGCTTCGCATAAATTACATATCTACAACGGTAGAGTCAAATTGTTAACCCATTCGCCGCCTCAGAAAAAAATCGAGGTGGCACCCTCACGCCACGCAAGTCTTAAGTCTATTGTTTTTGAACTTCATATGAACTCGGTGGCAGGTGGCTGGCAACAGTGACGAATGGAGTTCAAGCGGGAATTGGGTTAATACAGGCTGCGGATGCATGCAGCCTGGAGCATTAGGCCGGGGCCGCACTGGTGGGGCGATTGGCGACGCGACTGCGATTTCAGTACAACTTGATGTATGTAATGTCACATACATATAGGGTAGTGTAAGACTGAATACCCACCTAATGCGATGAGAATGTGCCCCGAAGTTTTAAGGTAGGTCTAGGTACTTAAATCATCTTAATTCTTATTTTTGCACTTTTTATATGTTATTACTCATTTCATTGTGTACCTATAAAATATGTGAAATACAAAAATGGTATGTTCTTAGTTTATTCAAAAAACGATTTTTCATTTTTCTTAGGTAGGTAACATAACTGGGCCAAAATTCTTTATGATGCCTATAAAAACGTCCCTTGTACATATTTACCCATAATTTTTTACTTATTCGGATAATCTTCAAAAAACTATTATTTTTTAATTCACAATGAAATATTTGGTCATCATTCGGGTATGCACCAGAATGATGACCAAAAAAAAAAAGTTTGGTAACGCAGTGGACATTATTTTTGAGGGGTCATGGGGACTGGTAACGCAGTGGTAATTTGAGTACCAAATGTGAGTTTTTAGGGTTCTGTACCTCAAAAGGAAAAGAACGGAACCCTTATAGGATCACTAGTGCGTCTGTCTGTCCGTCTGTCACAGCCGATTTGCTCCGAAACTACTGGACCGATTGAGTTGAAATTTGGTAAAAATATGTAAATTGGTGACCCAAAGATGGACGCGTAAAGTAAATTAAGGAATTCTGAACAAGGGGGCCACTTTTGGGGGGTAAACTGGAAAATTAAAATAAAAGTTTCGCAAACTGTATTGTGTGACATATCAAATGAAAGGGGTTGGTGTAA
Source organism: Epinotia nisella (assembly GCA_932294315.1). Classification (NCBI taxonomy): domain Eukaryota; kingdom Metazoa; phylum Arthropoda; class Insecta; order Lepidoptera; family Tortricidae; genus Epinotia; species Epinotia nisella. The sequence goes on along the minus strand of OW028682.1, from coordinate 10,606,353 downwards.
GCATATCAGATATTTTTTTTTGTAATTTTAGCGAAAACAGATTTGAAGTAATTTAGGAAAAAAGACGAAAATTGACCATATCTCCGAAACTACTATAGGCTTAAAAAAAAAAGGTTCCTTGCCTACAGATTACAGTAAAACTTTTGAGAAGTTTAAGTATATTCAAAGGAATGGGAAAATTCTCAATATTTTACGGAACCCTCACCACGCGAGTCGAACTCGCACTTGTCAGGTTTTTGTAATAAAAAACCCAGGGTGGTGGGAAAATTCATAATAAACAATGAGGCCCGGTTGAGAACTAACGTAACACTACTAGGAAAATATTTCGAGACATCTACAATTTTTTATAAGTGGTTATAAGTTCATCCGCACTCTCATTACCCGCTATCCCCTGATGTCCTGGGCTGTACCCACGCCACCGTGACACCTGGGTACTTATACTCCTATCTTGTTGAGCTCTTCCCTACGTTCTCTCACTAAGGCGGTTGTTACCGTTGCCTTTTCTAGTGCCTTCAATGCTACCTGACTTTATTATCATATAGGTAAATAGGTACATATATCAGCGACCTATATCTATGACTATCTCTGAATGCAAAATGTTTGGGATTATAGATGACTGTGTCGGTTACGTCGCGACGCGCGATTGTGAATAGTGTCAAGGTAGTCCGCGGAAGCGGCGGAGGCTGCGTAGAGGTAATTAATCGTGCCGACGGCGTCCAATATGTATGATAATCATGGTGTTTTATAGGGGCACAGAGATAACAACTAATTATCTCTGCCAAACAATGATGATAGGAACTTATAGCAGCTTATCTATTCACAAATAAATTAGGTACTGGAATGATAGCTTAGTAAGTAGATATTTATTTATTTTATGTATTTATTTAAGACACATATAAGCTTACAGTATTGCACCAAAACGCTTACACGGTAACATTCAAATTAAAAAATATAAATATAAAACCGAGCTGATGCCGAGGCGGCTGCGGTCAGAAAGAGGGACAAATACTCCGCGCTGAACAATTATTCGTTTGTCCCTCTGGCGGTGGAGACGATGGGTTGCTGGTGCTCAGAGGCCAGAACATTCTTGGCGGAAGTTGGGCGCCGCTTGCGACTAAGAGGGCATGACTCCCGTTCCGGGTAATTCCTGTTGCAAAGGTTGTCGATCGCGATTCAACGCGGCAATGCAGCGAGTGTGATGGGCACCTTTGCACCCGGAATGACACGGGGCGGGTTATTTGACTAAGTGTAGTTTTATTGACACTGTAATAAATTGTATTTAAACTGTATTGTACTCTATTCAGTTTTTCGAAATAAAATAATATAAAACATTCTCATATCTTGGAGCAACAAATATTCAAATTAATAATACCTATAGGTAAGGTAAACGTCCGAGTGCTCGACGGTGCACTAGTGTATGGCATGGGCACTCTATGTCAAAGTGACATGGCTTAAATTCGAATGAAGAAAAATCCTCTTAGTTCGAATCTAACCCACATTGCTTTGACATAAGGTGCCCATGCCATACAATAGTGCACCGTCGAGCACTCGGACGTTTACCTTAACACAGTTGAGTATATTATTTAGTTAGAGTTTAAGGCGGACAAAGTGGTATGCAAGAACTTGCTCAATCTCTCGGCAAAACTGTCGGTATCTGGGACCCGGATTAGCACATTATTCACGAGTGTGACGGCCCGGGAGGCCCCCCGGAACTTAAATGAGTAGAAGTCTAATTGTACTTTGGTTAAAACGCTATATAGTCAAAATGTACAATATGCTATGGTCATAATGTTCTCGCGACCTGAATGATCCTATGACAGAATACTACAATGCCAAAATGTGCAATCGACCTAACGTGTAATGGTCAAATTGCCTCAAGGCCTAAACTGTCCACCTCTGAAAATAATATTGTTGGTTATAATGTATCTATGGATTTTTGTTTTGTTTTCGTGAAGAATTATTTGTCTAACAGGTAGCGTGACATTCATACAGTCAGTCACAAATCGTGTGGGATTTGAGGAAAAATGGAAGTTTCTACGACAAATCAGTTAAGACGAGCAGTTGCGGCAGATGAAGATAAATGCCTTATTAACGGGTGCTCCGAAATGAGACTTCACCGGCCAAAAGTTTAACTCCACCTTTAGTGGTATCCAATTTAGAATCTTTAATATCCAATTCAGTAATTACATTTTATCAGTGACAAGTATGATTTCTAAGCTGCCAAGTGGTATCAAGGAGTTCTTTTATAAAGAACCACTTCTTATAACAAAAACTCCTTATATAATATTTACTTATCATTTCCTTTATTGTACATTTTGTCGCAGGCACATTATGGCATAGACACGTTTTGCCCCATGCGGTTTTTGTCATGTACCTAATTTGCCATCTGTTCTTTATAACAAGTTCTAATTAATAAACGTTTTGACCATTGTACATTTTGACGATGTAGTGTTTTAACCCAAGTACAATAAGACTTCTACTCATTTAAGTTCCGGGGAGCCGGGAGGTGGGTGCCTTCGCGGCGTGCACTGCGCGCCACGGGACTCGCCAGCAGGCGTCGGCATCGCCGCGCAGGCCGCGCGCCGCCGCCCAAGCTCGCACCCGGCGGACCGTAGCGTAGGTTGGTGGCGGAACCGATAGCCCCACTCGGCTAAGAACACCTGGGTTATCAATGACTCCGTGGAGTATGGAGTGGTAGTGGATGCCTAAGCCATGACTCCTTGAGTATAGAATATCTGCAACATGCTGGAGTGCATTTACCGAGAGTGCTCGCTATGCTTTTCTATCGGAGTAGAATAGGGTTAGAATCATATACACAATAGGGGAAGATAGGTTTAGGGGTGGTAGGACGGCAGGGTTAATTTTATTTGTTGTGAGTGGATAAATTTAAGATTGGTCATATCTTATTGTGTAGTTGAATGTGACGTGACATTCTTGTATGGTAACATACTTTCATCTTTATTTTCATTGATTAGGGAAACAGTTTCGTTTCGGAGAAGGAAACAAAACTGTTATAGGGACCAGTGACAGGCTGAGCAAGTCGCTGTGACCGTATAGTTGCGTGCGGAATAATACCCATATAACTACTAGCTATTTCATACATAATTATCTTAGGGTTATTGCACGTTCAACTACAGTAAATTCGATATATCTAGTGACCATAAAATAGAGGATTAGGCGTTATATTATATAAGGCTTAGGTAAATGAATTGCTTGTATAATTACATTTTTACGCAGCAATCGGTATTTTCTTCTTACTCAGACCGTCAGGTACGAAATACTAGTAGATTCGTTCGCAGTCTTAAACTCTTTTGGTAACTAGGTAGGTAAAGTTTGATAGGTCCATTCAATCCTCATCCCAGCAAGAGAGTAAGTCGCATGTGTGAGTAAAAGATTACTACACAGCCCGTCGTTTTAGAACTTTTTAAAATATGAGTACCTACATGGGTCGGTGTTAGTATGTTATAAATATAAACAAATGGATTTTATAAAATAAAATCCAAGAGATACGATCTTGCTTACACGAATGGCTAATAGAGGGTAGTGGACTTTCACTAAAACAATAAAAATATTTTAATATTTGTACAATTATATCTCAGATGTTGTTGGTCTAGGTTTCAGTTTCAGTAGGATTAGGAATGGAAGTCTGAATCCAAATTTGCTACACATTAAAGACTTAGGGTTATTCGGTTCACAACGTAGACACTAGACGATTAATTGGCCATACATAAGTTATTATTAAGTTAAATAAAACCGTTAATTAGTTTTTATAGGTTAATTCGTTTTAAGGGTCTCTTTTTACATTGCCCATTTCGACATTGAACCCAAAATGTAATAGATGAAGAGGATAGTTAGATCACAATTTAAGCTCTTCTGGCTTCCTTGCCGCTAATAAGCGATAATATGGATGATCCACAACCAATACAGCAGGGGCAGTCACGCACGACTACGCGCGGACAAACTAATTAACAGCCGCTATTATCAACAAGTTTCAGGATATGTCTATTGAGTAATTATCATTAACTAAATAACCGCCGTCTAATGCAGTTTCCACGCTTATCGTGAGAGACTTGTGATGATGAAAGAGGGATAAATATGTTACATATTCACATATAGTAGGTACCTAACCTATAGGTACTACACATGGCTACTTCCACGTTTTGAATTTTAGTGTTGGGCATAATTGCGTATACTACTCGCATCAAGAGTAAGTAAGCTTTCTATAAAGGAAAAGTTTCTAATTTTCCCTATACCTGTTATTATCTTTCCCCTTAACACTGTATTTATAGTCTGTAATAGACTGAAAGGCCTGTGATGATGATAGAAAATTGTAATGGAAATGTCGACGTTGGTTTAAGACATGTCGAAGAAATTGAGAACCAGGGATCAGAACTCTGAGGAAGGGATAGATAATTCACCGCAACGCTGAAATCTATTTCGTGAATTGCAGCACTTTAGTTGAACAAAAGTTAAAGATCGCTCTGCTGTTGCTGCCACTTTCGCATATTTACCTCCTTTGCAAGGTCTTAAGGACGCGTGGAGAGGAAATCGATTTGGAAATTAAGTGTTAAGTTTGTTAAGTATTCAGAGGTCTAGATGAAGAATGACTCCCGTAAAAGCATTTCTACATTCAAAATTGGGCTTTATTGGTATGGAATAAATAATGAAATTGAGGTGTGAATTGATTTGCATTGCAGGCATGCTTGTTGAAAGGTCGATGAGACTGCTGGCAGCTCGCGCGCATCGATCTGCATTAGAATGGTCGCCACGGTCGATTGTCAACATTGTGTTCCGATCGACAAGCCTAATGATGCAGTTACTTCATAGTTATCTTGACAATATCTAATAATCGCGTCAGCCATTCTCATTTAGGTATATTAGTGTTAAACATTCATACATTCGTACCTATACCTGCAAATCATGGTGTTTCCTTCCTCCTGATATATTTTTTATATGTTTTAAAACTATATTTCCTAGTGGGCTTTTCCCCCTCTGCTCGACCAACTTTATGGCAAACACTCGTAACATACATGAATCCAGTTCTAGCAGTTATTTATAGTATTTTATGTCGATCGCAATTTTGCGTAGTACCTACCTTCTCTCGTAAGTATTTCAATCGACGCGTAGGTAAAAACGACTTTGTATTTCATTGAATAAAATTCAATTTTAAAAGCACTTCAAACGGAGATACGGGGTCGGGAAAGTATTTGATGATTTGGAAGTATGGTGGCATCTACTGATTGGCGATGTTCGCAGCCTTCGCAGGGTCGTTGATGTCATGTGACTGGGCGCTTGCGTTGCGCCCGAGGGCTCGCCAAATGTTGCAAATGATCGCGCGCACGTTTAGTCGATTGGGTACATTACATGCATGTGACTCAAATATGGACCATTTTTTGAGTTCCATAGCCAATATAGTTTCGTCGAGTGTCTGTCTGCCCACAGGTAAGTCGCAGGCATTTTACAGAGAAACTATGTCCTATATCTATCTACAGAATATCTAAATAGCTGTCCAGGTATAAAAAAGCCTGAAGTACCTATATGTGAGATTTTATTCAAAAATATCACGCGGGTCGTTCTTCTTTTTTACCGACAATAATCCGAGGTTTTTCTGTTTTTTTGGTTTTTGAACTATCGAAAATTGTGGTTTTGAAATGCGATTTAAAAAAAAATGCATAGGTTTCTTCATTAGAACTAATTAAAGTTTCCTTTCTGGCCAATATAAATATTTATTTACGGTTGGTTTCTAAAAAAAAACATGTGACAAAGTGGACTCTTTCAGTGGGGACAACATTTTGGTTTACCACTCTGTCACGGCATTCTACGAAAAAAAAAACATTTAAAAAAATGCTAGTTAGAGAAAGTGAAATATTAAACATCACTAATTAATAAAATAATATGGACGTTCATTCGAACATTATAAAACCGTAAACATCATTACTCAAATGAGATGCCGTAATAAGACGAGGGACAGGCTATTGTCGGTCGAAAAGAAGAACGACCCACGCACCTATTTGAAGAATTTTTGGCCCTGGCCCCGTAGCATGGTTGGCCTTGTCACGCGATAGGTGATAGAATAGAGCGTGCGTCACAGGCTGACACCGTTCGATAGAACGAGACGACGCTCTTATCTTGTCACTTGTCGCGTGATAAGGCCAACCATGCTACGGCTCCTGGACACTAAAAAATGCCACTCCGGAGAAATGCCCATAAGTAGATATCTTTAGGATAAGTCTTTAGTGCCTATGTCTTTGTGTGACACTGAAATAAACTGGTGTTGTAACTAGAAATAACTAGGCTAAAAACTTGCTATGTCCCACATACACAAAAATATTCCGTCAATTTTTTTTATAATCTTTATAGGTACTCATTTCTAGTCACAATGCAATACCATGGCGCCTTAAATGGATGGTTGCCATTTTTGTTACACCCTGTATGTGTAATTCTGTAAGTGGTAAAGTTTAAGATAATTTGTAACTTTGTATTCTAATCTCCGGAACTACAGACCTGATTTCAAATTGTTTTTCACCAGTTTAATTAATGGATTTTCAGTAGGTATGGTACGACCAATAAATAATTAATGCGAGGAAAATAAATAACTTTTATTTTCGGAAACTTTCCAAACTTGAATTAAGAGTTAAAAAAAGCTTGTTTTAAAAAAAGTTTTTTTTTACTTTTAATTTATTTTTTACTTTTTAGTCATCGCTGGACAGGTTTCTCTGTATATTGTTCGCCATATTGGATTAAGAGTGACGTTACTTTATTTTTCGAGTTATTCTTAGCAAGCCCTTTCATTTGATACCCATATTGTAGGAGTGCATTAAAAATAAATAACCCGCCATACTTTTTTTTGCACACTCATCAACTGCTCATTGAGAGGATTGTAACGAGCCCAAACACGACGGGTTTATCCTGTATAATTAAGGAGTTCCTACGGCCACCTTCCGTCTCCATCATCAGACCAGGTTTATGGTATTGCATTGTCATCCGTCTTACATAATTGTACAAAATTTCAACTTGATTGGACTTCGGGAAGTTGGTCAAATTTAACCTGCAAGATTCCACCCGAACAAACATACATACATACATACATTGCAAGTTAAATAAAAGCTTTTAAAAACCGATTAAGTGCATGTCGTACCCCGCACAACGAAGGGTTCCGTGCCTATTACCGTGCCGTGCCGTGCGTATCGTCACAGAAATCTTACGCTCTTTTCTATAGGGAAGGCAGTTTTTCAGCAATATCTCGAAAACCTATGAACCGATCTTGTTCAAAATAATTTTCGGTGAAAGTAATTAATAAGACCTATGACCTTGTTTTTTTCATATTTTTAAATACAACATTCAGAAATTAGGGGGGATGGGACACAATTTTTGTGACTTTCGTGCCGATTATCTCCAACCTATTCACTTGATCAAAAAAATTGCTGAAGAACCTTATATTTATTTTGAAAGGCCTATCGATTGATGTAAATACCACACGTGGACTTAAAATGACTTTTTTTGCTTTGATAATTAAATGGAGTGCACCTCTAAAAACATATTTTTTAGTTACTTCATTACAGAACTAAGTAGCGGCTAATAAAATACACATATCCTCAAAATTTTATTTAAATACACCTCATAGTTTGCGAGCCTGTGACGTACGTCCAGACGAAAAACTCGAAAACTACATCATAGAAATAATTAAAAATCTGTTTAAGGTTATGCCAATAAAGCCCTTTCATATGATACCCTACATGACACGTTCAACTCACTTCAAAATTTATGCAATCTTTATGCAAGGAACGGGGGTCCAAATTTTGAAGTGAGTTAAACGATGACACTTCAAAATTTGGACCCCCGTTCCTTGCATAAAGATTGCATAAATTTTGAAGTGAGTTGAACGTGTCATGTGGGGTATCATATGAAAGGGCTTTATTGGCATAAGCTTAAACAGATTTTTAATTATTTCTATGATGTAGTTTTCGATTTATATTTTAAAACTTTATTAATGATTTTAAAATCTTTTCCGTCTTTTATATGTATAGGTACCTATAATATCTTTGGTGTATGTAGTAAACAGTCACGGACTGATTTGCGACCCACTTAAGGTTGACAATCCTATCAAATTGTATAAGAATAGTAAGAACATTTTTGCGAAGGGTCCTAAATTAAAGAACGCGACCGTACCTAACAGTTTCCACTGTTATGCGTACCCACTTAGTCCTTTTTTAGGGTTCCGTACCTCAAAAAGACAAAACAGAACCCTTATAGGATCACTTTGTTGTCCGTCTGTCTGTCTGCCTGTCTATCAAAATCCCTTATCTCAGGAACTCATGGAGGTATGGAGTTGAAATTAATACCATATAATATATACTCAAGTCTACAGTCCTTTGAACCTGAGAAAAATCAAACTTCTAAGTTAACGTAAAAGGGTCGTTCTTCTTTTCTACCGACAATAGCCTGTCCTTCGTCTTATTACGGCATCTCATTTGTTAGAGTAATGATGTTTACAGTTTTATAATGTTCGAATGAACGTCCATATTATTTATTATTTCACTTTCTAGTACTAGTAGGTAAATAGCATTTTTTTTAAAGTTGTTTTTTTTTCGTAGAATGCTGTGACAGAGTGGTAAACCAAAATGTAGTCCCCACTGAAAGAGTCCACTTTGTCACATTATTTTTTAAAAACACAAAAAAAATATTTATATTGGCCGGAAAGGAAAATTTAATTAGTTCTAATGAAGAAACATATGCATTTTTTAATAACGTACTTCAAAACCAAAACAATAGAAAAACCTCGGTTCATTGTCGGTAAAAAAGTAGAACGACCCAAAAAACAGATACTTACGGCCGTTTATGCCGCTAAAAACGTATATTTCGATACTCTCAACGGAATCAAAATGTATAGGGTACTTCCCGTTGACCTATGAAATTTGGCAAATAATATCGTCTTATACTACAAATACAGGGAAATACTGAAAACTATACATTTGTAATTTTGTACGGAATCGTCGGTGGGCGAGTCCGACTCGCACTTATCCGGTTTTTTATTTATTTTGTAATTAAACATAATCCTAAATATATACCTACCTACACAAGTGTCTTGTAGTTAAATATTTTTTCATCCCACTTCCTCGTCAATTATTGCGAGCGTACAGAGCAGTTATAGCCGTTTTAACTCCCGCGGGCTGTTAAGTTTAGTTTTAAAATATAGAACCCTCTGATTGGCTTAAGCAAATCTGGTTACTCTGTGATTGGTTGAAAAAAAATCTAGTTGGCCAAGCCGCCCCGCCCCGCAAGAATACTGCTCTGTGATTGGTTGAAATATTGAGCTGCGCGCTCCACTAGCACTGATCTGGAAGTGAAGTTGTCAATTTTTGATTGGTGCGGCTGTATGAAACTTAAATTTTTCTGTCTTTTGTAGTTATTTATTTCCTCGCAAATGTGATGAAAAACATTGTGTATAACACGGGCGTAATAAGAATATTGCAAACTCGAGTCATCAAAAGCCCTCCGCCTTTGGCGTCGGGCTTCTGATAGACTCTCGTCAGCAATAATCCACTTACGCCCCTCGTTAAACAATGTACTAAAAACTAACACTAGTTGCGTAAATATTTAAAATCGGTTGAGTGAGTGAGACCTACTTTTTAGAGTTAAATCCTTACAAACAAAAATCTAATCGGGAAGATCTTTTTAATAATATAGAAGTATAGATATTAGATAAATAATATTAAATGTAATAAGTAGGTGAATATCGTTATTGTTTTACGGACTTAATCATTATAGACAATATTTTTTCCAACTTTGATATACAATGCGATTACGGATGTACAAATTTCGGAGTTTCCAATAAGTTGGAAAATTTCTCGGAAATTTCTAGAAAGTTTCACAAGCAATAAAGGAAATTTCCCTTTTTTATAAGGAAAGTTTCAATTCCCATACAAAAACGAGAGAAATTTCCGTAATTTTCCTGTTATATTACTATTATTTAGGAAACTTTCCGTCGGCACATCAGTAAATGCGATACCTACTATTCATTCTTTTTTCAGTCACCTTTTATAAATCCTGATTCAATTTGATATTTAAGTAAAAAACAACATTGATTAGGTTACCAAATTTAGGTATGAATTGTTAGTATAACCATAATTTTACTTACAAACATAATAATATAATTAATTATAGGTTTTGGAAACTGAATTTTAGGAAAAGCTCGGAAAAAACTGCGAGACTCGATTCCTGAACTACTTATAAATCTTATAATATGTACAGTAAAGGAAATGTATTCACGTACCTTTTTAGCTCTTGTTATTATGACAATAAGGCATAATAAAAAGGTACGTCAATACATTTCGCTTACTGTACCTACAAATCTGTACGGAACCCTCGGTGGGCGAGTCCGGTTTTTAGGGTTCCGTAGCCAAAATGGCAAAAACGGAACCCTTATAGTTTCCTCATGTCCGTCTGTCCGTCTGTCCGTATGTCACAGGCATTTTACTCGAAAACTATAAGGTCTATTTGAATAAAATTTTGAGGATAGGTGTATTTTGTTAGCCGCTACATAGTTTTGTAATTAAAATGACAAAATTTTTTTTTAAGGGTGCACTCCATACATAAAACTAAAAGTCAAAAAAATTTTTTTCATTGTGACCCCCCGTGTGGCACATCAATCGATAGGCCTTTCAAAATAAATATAAGGTTTCTTAGCATTTTTTTTGATTAAGTGAATAGGGTCGGAGATAATCACCCCGAAAGTCACTACAATTCTGTCCCCCCCCCCCCCCCCTCTAATTTTTGAACGGTGTATTTTAAAAATATGGAAAAATTCATGGACATAGAGCTTATTAATTTCATTCACCGAAAATTGTTTTGAACAAGATCGGATGAAAGGTTTCCGAGATATTGCTGAAAAACTGCCTTCCTCAAAGAAAAGGACGTAAGTGCCGTAAGATTTCTATGACGATACGACCTTATTAATAGGCACGGAACCCTTCGTTTTGCGTGGTCCGACACGCACTTGGCCGGTTTTTATTATTATTTTTACTTAATTATGCAATACACCTACTAGCAATCACATGCTATGCACATTGCACCTTACCCGGCCGTGTCACCGGAGTCCTAACACTCCTAACCACCTGCGTGATTTGGTTAAGGCTAAGGTGGTAAGTATAATAGCCCATAATTACTGTTATTATAAAAGGTATCGGCATTGGATAAATGTGTAGGCATGTACTTGGAGGTAGCGTTTATAACAATGTAAAAGCCTATACTCGTATGAAAAACCGGCCAAGTGCGTGTCGGACCACGCAAAACGAAGGGTTCCGTGCCTATTAAAAAGGTCGTATCGTCACAGAAATTTTACGGCACTTACGTCCTTTTCTTTGAGGAAGGCAGTTTTTCAGCAATATCTCGAAAACCTCTGAACCGATCTTGTTCAAAACAATTTTCGGTGAATGAAATTAATAAGCCCTACGTCCATGAATTTTTTCATATTTTTAAAATACACCGTTCAAAAATTAGAGGGGGGGGGACAGAATTTTAGTGACTTTCGGGGCGATTATCACCGACTCTATTCACTTAATCAAAAAAAATGCTAAGAAACCTTATATTTATTTTGAAAGGCCTATCGATTGATGTGCCACACGGGGGGTCACAGTGAAAAAAAATTTTTTGACTTTTAGTTTTATGTATGGAGTGCACCCCTAAAAAAATTTTTTTTTGTCATTTAAATTACAAAACTATGTAGCGGCTAACAAAATACACCTATCCTCAAAAAATTATTCAAATACACCTTATAGCTTTCGAGTAAAATGCCTGTGACATACGGACAGACGGACAGACGGACAGACGGACAGACGGACAGACGGACAGACGGACATGACGAAACTATAAGGGTTCCGTTTTTGCCATTTTGGCTACGGAACCCTAAAAAGTAACACGCATGTTGTGCTATGTTTAGTACTAAAATGTAGTTCAATAGTATCATATAGCACATTATTTTTATGTAACTAGGTTTAAATTCAAGATTTAGAGACTCAAAACAAGACATCATAAATATTGTGACATTTCCGTGGTCGCTTATTGAGTGTTAGTGAAATCAGTATTAAAAACCGGCCAAGTGCGTGTCGGACCACGCAAAACGAAGGGTTCCGTGCCTATTAAAAAGGTCGTATCGTCATAGAAATCTTACGGCACTTACGTCCTTTTCTTTGAGGAAGGCAGTTTTTCAGCAATATCTCGGAAACCTTTCATCCGATCTTGTTCAAAACAATTTTCGGTGAATGAACTTAATAAGCGCTGTGTCCTTGAATTTTTTCATATTTTTAAAATACACCGTTCAAAAATTAGAGGGGGGCGGACAGAATTTTAGCGACTTTCGGGGCGATTATCTCTGACTGTATTCACTTAATCAAAAAAAATCCCGAGAAACCTTATATTTATTTTGAAAGGCCTATCGATTCATGTGCCACACGTGGGCTCACGATGAAAAATTTTTTTTTGACTTTTAGTTTTATGTATGGAGTACACCCCTAAAAAAAATTTTTTTAGTAGTTTTAATTACAAAACTTTGTAGCGGCTAACAAAATACACCTATCCTCAAAATTTTATTCAAATAGACCTTATAGTTTTCGAGTAAAATGCCTGTGACATACGGACAGACGGACAGACGGACAGACGGACAGACGGACATGACGAAACTATAAGGGTTCCGTTTTTGCCATTTTGGCTACGGAACCCTAAAAACCGGCCAAGAGCGTGTCGGGTCACGCTCAGTGTAGGGTTCCGTAGTTTTTCGTCCGCCAAAGTAAGTGTCCCCACTTAAGCGTTAAAAAAATGGGCTATTTGTTACATTCATTGTGATTTTGTAGAAATTACAGGTACAATAAACACCTGCTTATATGGTTAAATTACAAACTCAGTTCAGAAATTATATTGATTTTTTTTTTTTAAACTATTCGACCTATCAAGTTCAAAATAATTTTCCTAGAAAGTTTTTATAAAGTTCTAATTTTCAGAGCGACATCGTCACTCAGTGACAAAGCTCTTTAAATAAAGAAAAAAAAAGTTCTAGTTTTGAGAGAGAGTGTGTGGTTTACAATAATCAAGGCATCCCCTTAAATTATTGCAATAACCCAGGTTATTGGGAACCTATATCCCAGACGTACAATAGGCCAATAGTCAGCTCTAGGTCATCTCGTTAGTAGTCGTCTTATCGCTGCTTTTGTCTTCAGTTGTGTTCCGATAAGAAAATATAGAGAACCTCCTCTAGCTTCTAATCAGCCAGTTACCTAGAGTAGTTAACATTTATTTCAAGAGCATGCCCGGAACTTGTAGCGACTAATATGCGGTCACGGCGAATTATCCAGCCGTGTCACAGCGCACAATCGTGGCTTTTTATCTAGCCGGGTGATTAAGTACCTGCACCTACTGAAAAATCTCGTGCCTTTGCACATAGCGACGACATCGGTACCTAAGCTGCAGTGGCTGTGCGTTATCTAATTACCTACTATAATGAAAAAGAATTGCTTAAAGGGATCAGTCTGAAAATAAATACTGAATATTACCTACCTTCCACCTATCTGGCTAAGGCTGAAACTTATATCCATTACATATATAATTAACTTAATATTAAGTTTACCGACGACGGAAGAACTATATTTTGTTTTCTTCTCGATTCTCGGTGCTTTATTCATCAGTGAAAATCTAATTTTAGTTTTTAGGGTTCCGTAGCCAAAATGGCAAAAACGGAACCCTTATAGTTTCGTCATGTCCGTCTGTCCGTCTGTCCGTATGTCACAGGCATTTTACTCGAAAACTATAAGGTGTATTTGAATAAAATTTTGGGGATAGGTGTATTTTGTTAGCCGCTACATAGTTTTGTAATTAAAATGACAAAAAAAAATTTTTTTAGGGGTGCACTCCATACATAAAACTAAAAGTCAAATTTTTTTTTTTCATTGTGACCCCCCGTGTGGCAAATCAATCGATAGGCCTTTCAAAATAAATATAAGGTTTCTTAGCATTTTTTTTGATTAAGTGAATAGGGTCGGAGATAATCGCCCCGAAAGTCACTAAAATTCTGTCCCCCCCCCTCTAATTTTTGAACGGTGTATTTTAAAAATATGGAAAAATTCATGGACATAGGGCTTATTAATTTCATTCACCGAAAATTGTTTTGAACAAGATCGGTTCAGAGGTTTTTGAGATATTGCTGAAAAACTGCCTTCCTCAAAGAAAAGGACGTAAGTGCCGTAAAATTTCTGTGACGATACGACCTTTTTAATAGGCACGGAACCCTTCGTTTTGCGTGGTCCGACACGCACTTGTTTTACTTGTAATTAATTGCACAATAACTGAAAGTTGTGGCAATAAATATTTTTTATTTATTTTATGTACTTAGGTAATTTTATAAAATAAATAAAATAGTCAATTGCGAGTCGGACTTGAGCACGAGGGTTCTGTACCGTACTCAAATAACTTTTGTAGGTAGCTAAGTTTTTTTAGGGTATTTCTTAACTTCGGAGATAAGGAGGGAATGGTATTTTTTTCAACATTTTTCTTTATAAATCAAAATTTTACCACTGTAGAAAAAAAAAGAAAAACTCTTTTAAAATGTTCAAGCCCTTTCATATGATACCCCACTTGGCCTACTAACTTGACTTTTAATTTTTGCCCCCCTTTTATCCCTCCTTTTTTATAGAAATTAAACTTTGTTTACAACTGTTCCAAATTTCATATTGATAGTATTAGTAGTTCCTGAGATATTTGACTTTGTGACAGACAGACAGACGGACGGAGTCGCAGCACTATAAGGGTTCCGTTTTTACCTTTTTGGTCCGGAACCCTAAAAATGGATGATTATTTTACTTGGGTAGTAAATAGTATTTTATACAATCTATACACAATGTGGACTCTCAAAGTCGTGTAACGTGCCTAAGTACGAGTAAGGTACGAGATATAATACTACACGAGACTGGTTTCGCCGGAATATTTGCCGAGACCGGGCGAAACCGAGAGCGGCCCTCTACATTCTCGTCTTGCGCAGTTGTAATGTAATTGGACTTTCATACAAGATGGACGTGCGCTTCCTACGGACCCTACGGTTGCCGTCGGCCAACTGACGGCGCAGCGAGAACGTGGAGGAGAAGTTTCGCGCAAACACGAAACTTCACGAGACCGCTTTGATGTTTGGCTATTTTACCGACATGACACAAAACGGAGACTACACGAATATACCTACGCAAACCAATACGAACATAGACGAATACTCACTCCGCACCGCACTCTCGTATTCGACAAGTCTCGTGTAGTTTTGTCGAGAATGTGGAGCGGGCTTTATACGAGTCAACAGAAATAATTAAACAAACTTGGTATCTAATAAAAATCTAAGCCCTTCTGAAACGAAGTGAAAGTCAGAGCTCAACGTCGTTGATGTCTTTTGTACTGTAGCCAACGTGACGTGCAAAATGTTAAAATTTATTATAGTTCAGTAAAGGCGCCACATGATTGATCGAATTTATTTTAGCTGTCTAAACAGTTGTGAAATATTTTTTACAGTACACATGGTGTTACTTTCCCGCACTAGTGCGGAAATGAGCACTTTCCGTGCATATGTTGAAACTTTAAAGAGCCATATGTACTGTAAAACGTTCCTATTTTCTGCACTTATATCGTAAATAACTATTACAGTACACATGGTGTTACTTTCCCGCACGAGTGCGGAAATGAGCACTTTCCGTGCATATGTTGAAACTTTAAAGAGCCATATGTACCTACTGTAAAGCGTTGTACGATACACGTGCGAATAGGTAATTCGCAACTCGTGTCGATTTAAAACACTCCCTTCGGTCGTGTTTTAATTTAGGTATCACCACTCGTTGCGAATTTCCTATTTTCTGCACTTGTATCGTAAATAACTATTTCAGTTGAGTTGGGAGCTCCATAAGAAAAAAAGTGGAGTGAATTAGGTTTAGTGTACAAAGTCTTAATTGAAACATTAAAGTCCACGAGTATAAAAATCTGTTTTCTTAGTAGGTCATGAGGGTAACGATGTTGTAAAGATTGGGAACCATAGATCTAAAGCATGCGGCATTTTCTATGGACCTACCTACTTATTTTTAAATGACGTGCTCGTTTTCAAATTTATTAAAATTCGCATTGCATTACATAGATATACAAGTATTGGGTCATATACCTACCGACCAATATAAGTCTGATATCTGATTTCGCAGTTGTTACGAATATAGGTGCAACGTTTTATGACTAAGTAGAAGGTATTTAAAACGGAAAAACCTATGACCTATGTTCAGAAGTATAGATACAAGATGAGTTAAAAATATATGGCGATAAAAGCCACATTTTCCACATCGTCCATAGGCAACACGACGCCCAAAGACGTCATTGAAAGATTAACTGACCTAACAAAAGATAATCTGTTGAGTTGAGTACGAGTGTAGAAATTAATCCTAGGATAAAATGCCTCAAATTGTAGGATGTATACGTGCATACGCGAGTTCATGATACAATTATCTGCGCAGTCGTATCTATATTTTAGATTGTATAATAAAGTAATCATCATTGTAGAACAGTTGATGATGAGATTCTTGATTGCATAACCTGGTTTATGGACATGCCTTACCAGTCAAAATAGGAAAATGTAAGCCAATGCAAGCGGCGTAGGTATTATAGAAAACTTTATATAAGGAAATACGCCGATTACGCGGGCGCTACGGACAGGTGTTGAGTTTTAATTTATTAAAAACTACCCATCCACATTACATCATCAACAGCAGGGTATTTAGGTATTATATGCGAGTTATATATAATAACTATCCTGCTGATTATGGCCATTTCTCGTGACCACTCGACCACGCTCATTGGACGACAAGTACAATACAACAGTAGAATAAGATCGGTAAGTATGGCTCGCCGCGTCACGAGTGACTTCTTTTCTTATGTCTGCTAGTGTTACGCAAAAACCGCGATGTCCCGAAGGCTATCGATGACTAGTAGGTACAATTAAGTCAATTGATCAAATCTGCATTGGTCTAACCAGATATTACCTAGGTAACTGTTATTTTTTTCGGCGATAAATAAAATCCGCAAGATTAGAATCAAATTGGTGTACCGCTTTAGCCTAGTTGGTAGTGACGCTGCCTACAAAGCTAGAGGTCCTGGGTTCGAATCCCGGTAAGGGCATTTATTTGTGTGATGAGCAAGAATATTTGTTCCTGAGTCATGGATGATTTCTATGTATTTAAGTATTTATTTATCTATATAAGTATATTTATCGTCGTCTAGTGCCCATAGTACAAGCTTTGCTTAGCTTGGGACTAGGTTGATTTGTGTAAGATTGTCCACATATATTATTATTATTATTAAATCAAAATTATCCATACTACCTATGATTATGACTAGTGGTTTTGTAAGGTGTAGAAGTCGCGAGCTTGAAAATTTAAAAAAAGGTTAATTTCTAAAAACAGAATTGATAAAACAAAACTATAAGTATACCTACCTAATTATTAAACCTGCTCACAAAATTTCACGAGAATCGGTTGAGAAATGCGACCAGTAGAGGACATACGAAAGAATGTTTGCCCAAGCTGAAACGGAGAACTTCGTGCGATTCGCTCGCTCTTTCAAAAATAAGATTAGGTGCTCAAACACCTTAAAGAATTGTCTGCAAAGGTATGTTTAATATTTAATACATACGACTTTAAAGGAATAGCGAGGATAGCGAGACGATAAATGGGCAGATATCGCCCGACGGCCAAGTGTTAGTTAGGTCAGAACACTCCGAACATGCGCAGAGAAATAACATCGTGTGTCATGCTGCCGTGTCAAGCCTATCTCATGTATCTCAAAAAGCATAGTTTTGAGAAAAAGCCGTTTAAAGATTTTTTTTGTACAGTATTTAGCCATGATTTACTATGGTAAAAACAGAGTTACATGAGTTAGGTAAGTTAAATTAAAAAAACTGAGTATGTAGGTCGATAAAGGCATGGAAAATAAACAGATTTAGACCTGTTACGCGTAACTCATGTATCTCAAGATACATGAGATAGGATTGACACGGCAGCATGATGTTATTAGATACAAAAATATCCATAATATCATAAAGTTATGTACGTAGCTTAAGTACTCATAAGCATTCAATCAAATTGATCTACACAAATTCTTACCTACTTAGTCTGTTGATGTTAGTCATTTGCGAATTGTTCATATCATTTTAAGTACTTGATCGAATAGCTACTTGTGCTACTGAGTGTAGGTACACCTTTGATTTAATCGTCGGTAATGTGTAACGACTAAGAAAGTTTATTCTAGGTACCGCTCTGCATCACAAAGGCTAAATGTTATCTGCCGGCGTATGTAGTCTCCTGAGACAATGATTAATTTTGATAAATAAGTATATTAGTCATGCTCGTAAATGTAATGAAGTTACGTTATTGAGATTGAGGTAGATTGATTTTTCTACGACCATTTACCTCGATTAGGCTCAAGATTTAAATTTCCTGGTAGGTAAATACCTACCTACCTAACCAAAGTCACGCGGAAACATGCGAAGATAATAAAAAAAATCGGAGGTAATTTATATTCAGTTAAGTTCAAATTGGATACTTGATTGTGTCAGAACTGTACCAAAAACTACGAGTACCTTTTGAAAGTGTGTATACTGAACATTGTTTGATAATATCTTTATTGTTATTTTTGAAGTTTTAGTCAGTAAGCTGATCATACCAGTATTATATAGGTGTATTGGATATATATTAGATAGGTGTATTGGATCATAAATTATCCCTCTACGCCAAAATGGAGCTTAACTTCTTAGAGTCAATCTCGAGTCGTTAATTTAAATCACTACTGCTTTCAATTCCCACCTGTTTAATTTCAAATTAACCAATCGATGATCGGAAGAGGAATACGAAGCATGTTACAGTATGCTCACATACAATAACAACGTTGAGCTTGTAGATACGTAGAATAATTGACCCTTAGCATCGTAACAACGTAAGTAATCTGAGGTCAAAGTTACGCCGGTGGCCTATAGTGAAGAGGTCGGTGAAGTTTGTGAACAACAAGCCAGGTAAGGGCGCCTATACTGCCCATTGTTTTTCCTCTAATAACGACTCCCGTTTAAATTAAATTTCGTGTCATGTACCGTGGAGGTGTGTAGTTTCTTAGTTTTAATGCGGATGCAAAAGTTATTTTTATCCGCAGAAGTGATTTTATTACATTATTACCTATCATGGGAATTTAAGCAGACACGGTGTTTGTGCGTAAGACTATTATAAAGCCCCCCCTTATTTCTGACCACCATTCAAGAATTTAGATGTGCTCAAAATTATTCCTTTGCTTAAACTTTTTATGAGTAGATAAGTACCTAATTAAAACAAGATTGATAACAATAAAAAAGTAAACTTGATTAATTGGTATTTTACCTTGATTTGAATCTGCACCCTTAAGTCAGCCGGGGACAAACGGCTTTACCAATGAAGGAATGGCTCCTGTTTCTTTATTTATGTAATTCTTGTTTAAGGTAAATACCCAGTTATTTAATTTATTTATCTTCTGAATAAGTGAAATATTTTGATGCGTTATTAGGTATTTATTGTTCGTCTCTGCGTGAATGTTGCATTATATAAAAAATGCGAATTTTATAACTGCTGGATATACCAGTTTCATTTATGTTAGAACACAATTAAGTGAAATAATGCAATAGGTACTTACTTCAAAATCACTTTAAGACAAACAAAGCAAAACTCAAAAAATCTTTAAAAGGGAACTTACTCCGTTTGACCACCAGCATATTTACACATAATCGCCAGTAACAAAATTAAAACAGTTACATTCATGTTTGACATGAGAGTGGAACGCGTCGCGCCTGCGCGTGCGACTGGTGCGCGGGATTGTCCTGCCACTACTGTTTAATTCGATCGAACCTCCGCGCGCCGCGAGAGCCTGCGCCTACGACCGACTGTTGAGTTGACGCACGCACGAGCTTTTACCCCTGAGCGGACATTTCTAAAGCTTGCGTATGAGCATGTCACGTGCTACTGATTACTCGTTAACGATCGTTTATGAAATCCTCGGCGCCCGGTTAAACTATTGCAAAGCAATTGAACATGTTGTCAAAATTAGACGGAGTTACCGATTTTATTTTTTAAGAGACCTAGTGCAGATCACTTTAGAGTAGCTGTTTCTGCTGCAACTGTACCTATACAATGTAAGTAAGGATTTCGTGCAGAATATCTCAGATTAAAACTGCTTACTGAGTAACATTTTGATGGAGTTCATTAAACTGAACAATTCTGGATATGGGGAAAAGAGTAAAGTCAACTATATTACATTTAATCATCCTTAATAGCATGTGGTTGCATACAATTGACAGTGTATGTGATAAAATTAAGGTCTTGTAATAAATTTGTTAATCTTTCAAAATGTCTTTCACTGTAGGGAAGTGCTCCTTCAATAAAGCTATTTAGGGAAGGCAATTTCAACTCTCCCGATAAAATTTCAGGGGCTAAAACATTAAAGACTAGCTGAGCTGCATGGCAGGTCTTGTTGTTTGTGTTCCACTCAGAAGCAAACCTCAACAAAGTCTCTTTCTGAGTGTGGTTGATTTCTTTGAGAGTCTCATATAGCTTGTCATTCCCTATTTTCAATACCTCATTGACTATTTTTAAGACTTGGTAAGGTCTTTCCATTCTCAGTGCCAACTTCAAAGCTTTGATAAGCTTTTTGTCATGAAGCAGATTTGCCAACTCTTGTTCTTGTAAAATCATTTCTTCTCTCTCTTTGGCCATTTTTTCTCGACGTTCTGAAGTAACATCCAGGAATTTAATTAATTTGGAGTCTGAGCCACCAGTCACTATTGTAGATTCATCCTTGCTAAGAGCCATTGCCCATATTTTGCCATCATGTATATCAGAAGACATCTTACATTCTGATGATTTGATATTCCATAATTTCAAAAGCCCATCTGCTCCACTAGATATAATCTGTTGACCTCTAGACAAAAACTCTATTTTAAGGACAGAGCTTTCATGACCTTCAAAGGTTTTCAAGCAACTCAAGTCTGCTATGGACCACAGTTTCACAGTAGCATCAGCTGAGGATGTGAGCACCACCTGGTCCACAGGAGAGAACCTAGCACACCACACCCCCCTTCTGTGCCCCTTCAACACACCCAACTGGCTCAGCTCATTTGTCCATAACTTGGTAGTTTTGTCCTGAGAGCCTGTAGCAATCATCTTATCATTTGGTGAAACTGTGACACAGTTTATATCCATTTGATGAGCCAACTCTGTATGACTTGACCTGAGCTTATGATCTGCAGACTCAATATCCTTAGGCACTGTCCAAACCTTCAGGCAATTATCCTGACCAACTGAGGTACAGAAATCATTTGAGATTTGAGATGTGAACACAGATCCTACAGATGCTGTGTGCCTTGCTCCAACTCCAAGACATAAAATTTCATTGCTACCATCTTGAAGCCAAATTCTAATAGCATTATCTTTCCCTGATGACACAAACATTTCAGGTTTTGTTGGGAATTTAGCTAAAGCTAAAACAATGTCTGTGTGTCCCTTTACAATTTGGCAACTCATTGATTCCAAGTCATAGTACTTCAAATCAGGGCTGTTGGTAGCAACAACTAAGTGCCCTTCATGTTTGCCAATCAATATAACATCCAAGATTTCATCAGTGAATCCAACCAATTGCTTCATACAATCAAATGTTTCTAACTCATGAATAATGATGTTGTGGTCTACAGTGACCACAGACAACATGTTTCTTGCCTGGTTGAGTAACAAATGAGTAATGGCCAAGCCACCTTCCTCTTGTGCAGGGGACACAAGGCTGTTGGTTTGCTCATACATGATGCGGCTTGTTTGTACATTCCATACTTTTACAATGCCTTTTTCCCCGGCACAAGCAACAAAAATGCCTTCAGTTTCCAGCTTTTTCTTAAAATTTGGCACCTTGAATGTAGGGGGCAGCAATAGCATGGCTTCTATACTCTCATATACCGGCACAGTTCTTAGTGCTTTGCTCTCTTCTAAATTCCAGAGGATTAAAACCCTGTCCCTTCCAGCACTAATCATGTGCTGACCATCTGGTGTGAATTGAAGTGAAGTGATCTTGCTGAAATGGCCAGCATAAACAACATGTTCCTTACCTGTTTTTGAATTCCAAGATCTGATCTTAGTGTCATCAGCGGCACCAAAAATTAGTTGTTTTGATGTATCAGGGTGATATTCTAGAACACTGAAGACACCCATAGCACCTCGCAGGCTGCTTGTGCATGTGTGGTGATCAAGATCCCATACTCGGATGTTGCCATCGGATCCACCTGATGCAATACTAGAATCACTGGAATCAAAGGCAAGTCTGGCAACAGGGCCTTTGTGCCCTGATCTCCACATCTTTAATTGTTTTCCAGTGTGTCTGTCCCATAGCTTCATCAAACCACTTTTGTGTGCAGTAACCACTACTTCATTATTATGTGACAGTTTAAATGTGTATATGGGGTCACCTTCTGTTTCTTCATTTGATTCTCCGATAACAAAAACTTGAGAACACGTATTCACATCAATAACTTGAATGACATCATTGCATGAACAGAGAAGATGCGATCCATCGATGGTCCAAGAAATGTCTCCACCGGTGTAAAAAGCTGTGTATTCAGCATTTTTCTCATATCTGCAAAAAACAGAAGCTTGGTTTAGAAGTAGGTATAAACTTTCAGTTTACTTATAAGTTTGGAGCTGGCGTCTGTGACGGTCCAGACGCCAGGTCCAAACTTATATCAAACAGGTTGTACATAAATTGCTGATTTTACGAAATATAAAGCCGCGGTCTAGTATCCTGTATGCAGCAGGTCGACGAGGGCGTATTGACCTCGATCAGATGTACGAAATGCCGCTCGTTCCTCGCTGCCGTCCACACCGCGGTCTTAAACTTAGGCTTTTGTGAGCTGCTTAGGTTACGTCAATTTATTTTTTTATAGTAATTCAAATTCAAAACAATGCAGATATTAGTATATCATAAGTAATAAACCTTAAATACTTACACGTCTTTGAGCAAAAACGCCATAATGCATAATGTGATAATGTTCAATCGTCACTAAAGTACCGACTTTATTTAATATACTCTCCAAAACACTGTCAGTGTCGAAACGAAACCACGCGACGCACCGCACAACCTCATAAATAAATGTCATATGTCACATGGATGGAGCACATGGACCTATGATACTTAGGTCCATGATGGAGCATGTCAAATATGTCAATGTCAAGAAGATTGCGGCAGCTGCAATGACAAAATTTGGTCATGGAGCAGCTGTGAGAGTCCTAACACGGTGAAATATTATCGTGATATTGTTCTAGCTGTCTCTATCTATACTTCACTTCACTCTATTGTTTATGGCTACTGTGCAACTCAAGTCGAGTATCCAGCTTTGCACGGTGTAAATGAACGAGGGAAGATATAGTAACACAAACTCGGGTGATTCCTGAGAAACACACACAAATAACATTAACCTTAAGATCGCGGCACCTGTGAGAGTCCTAACCACAGATTAATACTTAGTGAAATATTATCGTGATATTGTTCTAGCTGTCTCTATCTATAACATGCAATGAGATAGAGAGAGCGCGTGGATCGCGTGACAATACTTCACCGCCCAACGCAGTTGCACCCCCAGATAATCTATCGTACAGTTTAGAAAAGCTACCGCCAGACGACCGATATCGGGCTGCATCTGCATGTAGTCCGCTGGAGGATGCTTGCAAGTTCGCTACGCAGAACCGTCCGGATGCAGCTTTTCACGGAAATATTGACAGCTGACATTCATTACTTTTTTAGGTTAAAAACCTTATGTAAACATAGTTCATACTTGCATTAATTTTAAAATGCGAATATATAACTTTGTTGTAAAGAGTATTCTTTTACACAATACAAAATGGACAGCGATCCGCAATCCCATTCGAAATACGTCAGTAGTCAGGAACTGTTCCACTAATGTCAACGAAAATCATGACTGGTCAGAAAAATTTGAAAATGTATTTTCATTTCCATTTGTTCGGCATATAGCGACATTGAACAGGATGAAAATGTATCATATACTCGGAACTTCTTTAGCAATACCTGGTTGCGGAATATTGGAGACATTAAGTGTCTTTCCTGAATATTCCTTTATTGCAGCTTCATATATAGGTATGCTAACTATCCTAAAACAAAGTAAAACTGCAGTAGCTTAATACCTAACAACTAAAAACTATTTATACTTACAGGTGTCACTGGCGCAATCCTATTTTCGCTGGCAAGTTTACCTTTCAACAACACAATTGGATTTTTGTATGTCAGTGAAGACAATAAACTTATTAAAATATCTTCTGTGGACTTCTGGGGCAGAAGGAAAGATAAAATAATACCTGCAGAAGATTGGGTGCCTCTTCTTGACATGAAACAAAAGGCAATGGACGCTATTTATCTGTCACCACAACTATCTGATGGTACTAAATATAAACTTTTTGTTAAGTTCGGAAAAGTTTTGAATTCCACAAAAATGGGACAGGTTTTAGATTAAATTGAGGTTTAGAACTGTTTTTATTAATTAGTGTAATAATAAGTAATACTTGTAAAATACTAATTTATTTCATTAATTATCTATTCAATTCAATCTATACCATGCATACAATACAATACAATAGTCATGAGACCCGAAACAAATACATTTGAGATATTGTTTAGGTAGATTAGTGAAGTAATATTGCAGTTCATAATTGAAGTGTTTTGCTGCCATAATTAATGCATTGAAATGAATTATATGCCATCACTCACTTTCATTATTATTATCAGTATATATACAAATTTATAAAATTACCTACATATTGTATGCCCTAAGTCTTACACCAGTATTTCAATTAGCCATGAAACTAATTTCAAGCAATTCACACACAAATACAATTTTTCACATTCATAATTAGGTAATGAATAAGCCAAGTTCTCGCAGAAGTGTATAAGTTTTGGTTTTGTAATATCAAAAAAGCATATTGTGAAATTGACAACTGATCATGACATGAACTATTAATATCATAAAATGATTTACTATATAAAAGTACATCAGCCCAGCTAGCACGATACGTTTTATCGTTATATTTTACATGACGTCTCAGTACATTTTCGCCGTAAAATATAACGATAAAACGTATCGTGCTAGCTGGGCATAGCATAGAATAGATAATAAATATTTACATGCCCTTGAAAAAATACTGAAGCGGAGAACCTAGGGGTGCAAATCAGCGAACGAAAAAACCATAGAAAGCGAACTCCCTACAAATTTCTACCCAAACACGTGCCCAAAACCCGGTATGCGCATGTTCGAACTAAACGGCTGCTTGGCATCCTTTCGACACCCCGCCCCCCGTCCGCATAATTTCAATGTGTATCCTTTTTGTGGAGCCACTTTTCGGCGTTAGTTAGACTTCTATGGTTTTTTCGTTCGCTGGTGCAAATAGAGTTGGTTACAGAACCATACTAAATGTTCCTCAAAACATTTGTCATTACAGTAATGGTGCGTACGAAATAGAGCAGACCAGCCCGCGAGCAGCGCGCGGCGAGCCAGCCAGTGGCGGTCTTTTGACCGTGCTCAAAGGCGCCTCAGTGTGCGTGCCTCGCGTAACTTGGACGTATATCTGAGCGTGCCGCGGACTGAGCGACAAGAACGAACATGTTTGTGCGCAAAACGCGTACGAATTTGAGCAAGTGGCTGAACCGTGCGTGTGTAGTTTGTTAGTAAATTTGGAACAATTATTGATACAAATACATGAAAAGCAAAAGGTGTTGTGGGTCCCGAAATCAATCAGCTGTCATCGTGTCGTCGACGCCATTTTGAATGTCGCAGAGCATGTTTATGTGGAACTATTTGGCGCGCGAGGAGCTCATCGCGCGGGGCGAGCATGCCTCAGGCTGAGCCGGTCAAATTCGTACGCACCTTTAGGTTCATGGTAAAGATTACATATTTCAGTTAAGAAATTTCTCCTACTTGTACTAACATAATTAATATACTATACCTACATCTTTCCTCTCACATGGAAAGAAATTATTTAATGAAATGCGACTATAACCACAAGGGCAACTCAAATATGGCCATAAGAGGTAAGTTAGTCACTGAGAATCAATGCGACGATATTAAATATTAATCCGTGATAAAACGCGTTCCACTCTTTCTCTGCATGGTTACAGACATGAAATTACATGAGATAGCATAGAATAGATTAAATATTTACATGCCCTTGAAAAAAAACATAATGAAGCGAACCTAGGGGTGCAAAAGGATTTGTTTACAGAATCATACTAAATGATCTTCAAAACATTTATCAATACAGTGTGGTTTGTGGTAAAGATTACATATTTAAGTTAAGAAATTTCTCCTACTTGTACTAACATAATTAATATACTATACATCTTTCCTCTCACATGAAAAGACATTATTTAATGAAATGCGACTTTACCCACAAGGGCAACTCAAATATGGCCGTAAGAGGTAAGCTAGTCACTGTGAATCAATTTAACAACATTAAATATTAATCCGTGATAAAACGTGATCCACTCTTTCTCTGCATGGTTACAAACGTGTATAGCTACTAACAGACGTGATGAAGAGTAAGTTTGCAAGTTAGAGATTGCGAGCGGCTCAGTGGGTTTAAGGACTCAGCCAAGTATAGACCATAGGGTCAGCTATTCCTCCAGCGGGGTAAGCTGGAGTGCTTCCAGACTGAAGAGTTTAATTGCCAGTCCCTCCCTGAACAGAATTCTGGCTATGCCCTTGAGTGGATGGCTCGGAGTGAAGCCGGCCGATTGCTTAGTCTAGCCAGGCCTGCGCGGGCTGGTCGGTGGTGAAGGGGCTGACTCCATTGCGCTCCATGGCATCCAGCACTTCGCAGACGTGCGCTGCTACCTCGGCCCGGCTCTGGTCTATGCCTTTGATGAATGGATCTTCCAGCAATCTGTTGTATTTTGGACGCTGATTCTCTTCTTTGATGAGGCTGTGAAACAAAAACATACCTGGTATTCTAATTGTAATTCCATTAGCGACGTGTAGACTTCCCGAAATTATCTAGTAATATCAGCTATTCATCGCTTTTTGTTGAAAAATAAGACTTAAACTTAGGTGAAAGTCAATCCTATGTCAATGTCATAAAGGCGTTGACAGGGAAAAACTTTTCTCACTTGATATGTTGGGTTAAACTATGCTTTAAAGTGGACGTACTTACCTTAAATTCAAGTTGCGTAAAAATGATAAACTATTGACAGATCAATAATGTCAAATCGATTGTAACCAGTAACCATACACGTAGACAGGTCCTCTCCCTCAGCTAACGAAAAATTCCTCGTCTCGGTTAGAGAAAGATGGCAAGACGGGGCCGTCTCTATACGGATGCTTTTAAGTTCAATGATGGGCCCATAGGATGTGCCTTCATTCACGATAATCTTAACCCAGTACATAAATTCCAATTGCCCTACATCTGCTCTATATATACTGGGGAATGTTTTGCTATTTTGAAGGCGGTCAAATATGTTAAAGAACACAGACTGGCATATTCAGTAACTTTTTCAGACAGCCTTAGCTCTATTCAAGCCATTACAAGCAATTCAATTAAAAACTGGGCCAAAACATCGTTGGTTTGCCTCATCTCCTATCCTGCCGACTTTTGGACTTAGCAGTAATCCTATCCTGGATCCCCAGCCACAAGGGTATAAATGGACATTGGCGGACAAAGCTGCAAAGGAAGCAGCAGTAAACGGCAATAGAGCTTTTTTCAATGTTTTTGCAAGGATTAGACGCGATCTCCTCTTTAAAAGTATATTCAACATGGTCAGCACTATGGGCTGCTGACAATAAGTCGAAGTTCTATGAATTGCAAATGAATATTCCGGCTACTCCCTGGGTTTTACAAATATAAATTAAAAAAAAGTGTAACTAGCTGCTTAATACGCCTCAGGCTGGGACATGAGTGCTCCCCTGAATTTTTATTCAAGATTAAAGTTAAAAATAGTGCGGAATGTCTGTGCGGACATGGTGTGGGTTCAATTGATCACATTTTCTTTGAGTGTCCTACATCTCTCTTCTGCCTCTATGATCTACTAATAAAACTTAAAGTTCAACTCCCTACTAATGTTAAAACTCTCTTGGCCAGTTTTGAGCCCAAAGTCACCAACGCTTTGGCTTATTTTATCTATAAAAATAAACTTAAACTATAACTATTTATGAATATAATTACTCTTTTACCCACTATCATTATTATTATCCATATATAAACGGTGCCCGTGAGCATTGCGAGATATTTTAATCACGAATTCCTGAGGCTATAAGGAGTAATAAATGTTATATGAAGCTAGGTCGAATTATGATTTTTAATTTTTTTCTTATTTTCGTACACAATAATTGCTAATCTAGTAAAAACGTGTCTTTAGGACGAGCTGTCAAAGTAGATGGTCAAGTCTCGCAACGTCGCAATCATAAAGGTGTTTCATACTGGAGATTTCATTACAACATTTTTACACAAAAATGGAAATATCTCTAAAACCGAACCGAATTTACTCGACGTTAATTAACATTTTTAACTTAAAATATAGTCAGGAATATCCTGTTAAAATCTCTCGCATTGCTCACGGGCAACTGCACGACCTGCTGCAGCTGCTCGAACACGGAGCCCCAGCGCGGGTACGGGAAGTTACCAAGTATTAACGAAGTGCACGAAGTTGTTGGAGAAGGCATTGTTGGCGTTGGTGAGGCGCGGCGGGTCGCCCTGCACGACCTGCTGCAGCTGCTCGAACACGGAGCCCCAGCGCGGGTACGGGAAGTTACCAAGTATTAACGAAGTGCACGAAGTTTTTGGAGAAGGCATTGTTGGCGTTGGTGAGGCGCGGCGGGTCGCCCTGCACGACCTGCTGCAGCTGCTCGAACACGGAGCCCCAGCGCGGGTACGGGAAGTTACCAAGTATTAACGAAGTGCACGAAGTTTTTGGAGAAGGCATTGTTGGCGTTGGTGAGGCGCGGCGGGTCGCCCTGCACGACCTGCTGCAGCTGCTCGAACACGGAGCCCCAGCGCGGGTACGGGAAGTTACCAAGTATTAACGAAGTGCACGAAGTTTTTGGAGAAGGCATTGTTGGCGTTGGTGAGGCGCGGCGGGTCGCCCTGCACGACCTGCTGCAGCTGCTCGAACACGGAGCCCCAGCGCGGGTACGGGAAGTTACCAAGTATTAACGAAGTGCACGAAGTTTTTGGAGAAGGCATTGTTGGCGTTGGTGAGGCGCGGCGGGTCGCCCTGCACGACCTGCTGCAGCTGCTCGAACACGGAGCCCCAGCGCGGGTACGGGAAGTTACCAAGTATTAACGAAGTGCACGAAGTTTTTGGAGAAGGCATTGTTGGCGTTGGTGAGGCGCGGCGGGTCGCCCTGCACGACCTGCTGCAGCTGCTCGAACACGGAGCCCCAGCGCGGGTACGGGAAGGCGCCGGTGGCCACCTCCATCAGCGTGATGCCCAGCGACCACACGTCCGAGCGCACGTCGTAGCCGCGCGCGCGCCCCGGGTCGATGCGCTCGGGCTGGACATACACACTTTAGCAGACGCTACACGTACGAAATCGGCGGACAGCCGAGGAACGTCACTAAATCTAGTGTCCTTGGTTTGGCCGGCCACCGTGTTGAATGCAGTCCGCCGATTTCTTAGAAATACGTCAAGCCGCTGTCAAATCTTTATGCGGCAACAAGTTAATCCATCAAACAAGCTGTCACGTTATGTATCAGTGGCGGTGCGTGAACATTTTCGATAGGCAACCCGGAACCAAAGAAGTTATGAAAGTGTTTAGAGTATATAACTATAGGCTTGCTCATCACGGCAGCTAGCATGATAGGTTTTATGGTCATGTCTTACTTGACTCTATGGGCCATTGGGGCCGTAAAACTTGACCATACAACCTATCGTGCTACCAGCATACATCATCATCAACTACTCATTGAGACGATTCTAACAATCCCAAACTCAACGGGGTTACGTCAGTTAAGTACTGAATTCCCATGGCCACCTTCTGTCTCCATCATCTGATCAGCTCGATGGTACCATAATATTGAATTGTCATCCAAACTATACGAGGGGTGATCAATAAGTTTTGAGAATCGGTATAAAAAATAGAAGTTATTGGTGCCCTATAATTTAAAATTATGAAATACGCTCTTTCTTATATTTTACGTGCATATTTATTATGCAAAAAGTATTTTTGCTTCCCTTCAAAAAAAAAAACTTTTGGTCGTCGTTATGAGGCTTATTTTTAGTATCGACGCAATTATACCGATTTCATTGAAGAGTTTTCATTATCAAAGAATTATAAGTAATAATTAAAGAGTTGGTCTAGATTTAACGGTAGGTAACTAGTTGTATATTAGAATTCACAAGCCTGAACAGCAGACCTGGTAATCGGCAAACTCAGCCAAAAAAAAACTCATAGAAGTGGTATTTTTTTCTTTGTTCTTTTCTTAGACGAACTTGTTTAACTGCACTACAATAATATTGATTCACTCTCCCTTTGTACTTATATTCATATATATTGTGACCTACAAAAAAAACTACCTACTAAAAAGCAATTTAAAAAAAAGATGGCTAGAAAAACCTACCTTGAACTTTGTTAGGTGAGCTGTTGCCTTAAAAAATGATCACACGAGTTTGATTTTTTAATTTCGTGGCATCAAAATAGACAAACTTCTAATTTTAAAGTACATTTTTTTGATCATCTGACCAGAATTTTGCCAAGACCGCCCTAACATGTAACAAAATATCCTCCCATTTAAGTGACCTTAGAATTTGTTCTATACCATCATCTTTGTTTAGCTATTAAAGAAAAACAAATGAATACTAAACTTTATTTATTTATTCACTGTATTAATTAATAGTGACACAGTATGACCAACAATCAGAAATTATCATAATGAGACGTAATCATGCCGATTTTCAAAACTTACTGATCACCCCTCGTACATTTACCCAAAATTTCAGCTCAATCGGTTAAAGATATCTGCTTCAAAATTGAGTTGCAAATTTTGACGGACAACTACAATATACTTACATATTTACGAACAGGTCAAGTTAATATAAAGCTTGTAAAAAAACAATTGTTTATCTTTTCTTTATCACTGCTGGACAAAGGCCTAGTCCTAGTCATCTCAATGACTGAAAAAAATCTGGGCTTCATTTTCCCCATCCCAAAAAATCATGGTCACAAAGGAAGCCAAGCTCAGCTAAGGTTAACCCTATTGACCGCGCGTTTTTTTACGACGCCATTCGAACCAGTTTTTGTAGAGGAACAAGTGTTTGTATGGGAGCAACTACAATTAAAGAACATAAATACCCAAAAAATTGAGTCAGACGGGACCTCGCTGGCGGCAGACGAAACGCTTCATATTGATTAAAAGTATGACGTCACACTTTGCTATTTGAACGAATCATTGTATGGAAAATCAAGTAAATTGCTGTTTCGGTCGCGAAATACTGCGTTTAGGTCCATAGTTGTAGTACAATTTTGTTTCTATAAAAGCGTAAGGATTCTATTGGTAGCTTTAAATTTACTTTGGACAATAAAAAAATGCCTATTTTTTCTAAACTTTTAAGGTCCATATCTTTTTATACGTTTAATTATATTTAGTAATTTATACTTTATTACAATAATTTGATGGTTTACTATCTATTTAGCAACACTACGTTATCAATTTTAACAAGAGGTCACAAGCCTATTAGTGAGATGATGATGATGATTGCACAGCGAAAAGGGCCGCGCAGTGAAAGAGTTAACTTATAAGCATTGTCATGCGTTTTACACATGTATGCAAAATTATACATATATCAAAGACAAAATGGATCAAATTTAATTTGCAAGATTTGACGACAAGACTTGTAAATAAAAATTAATATGTAGTTATAGAATTTGCGCCACAGTTTTATTTTTAAAAAGGAACTGTCATACATATGGTTAATAATACTTACTGCCATATATGGTCTGCAGCCAGCATCACGAGTTCGGGCAATCGAGTCCACCAGTTTACCCGAAATACCAAAGTCGCATAACTTAATATTGCCCCTTCTGTCCAGCAGGATGTTAGACGGTTTTACATCTCTGTGGAGAAACACAAAACATTAACACTTGCATAAATTACACAATACAAAAAAAAAAAGATACATACATATAATCACGCCTCTTTCCCAGAGGGGTAGGCAGAGATCACGGATCTCCATTTGCTACGATCCTGACAAACCACTTTCGCTTCACTCACCTTCATAACATTTCTCATACATGCTCGTCGGTTTAGGGTACTTTTGACCTGGCCTTTTTGTAAGATTTCTCCAATTTGATCGGAGAAAGTTCGCCTAGGTCTTCCCCTTCCACTCTTTTTACATACACTCTCTTCGTTAATCTTCTTTCATCCATCCTCTCTACATGCCCAAACCACCTTAACATACCCTTCTCAATTTTCGTGACTATATCTCCATCCATTCCACACTTATCTCTTATCACACTGTTTCTGACTCTATCACTCAATTTCACTCCACACATACTTCTCAAAGCTCTCATTTCTACTGCATTCACTCGACTTTGATGTCTTTTCTGCCACACCCAACTTTCACTACCATACATAAGTGTGGGCACCAACACTCCTCTATGCACAGCCACGCGTGCTTTTTGTGATATTTTCTGGCTGCCCATAAAGGCGTTCAGTGCCCCATTCACTCTATTCCCTGCATTCACTCTCCTGTCAATATCTTTCTCATGCTTTCCGTCTCCAGTAAATAATGTCCCCAAATACACAAACTCTTTTACTTGTTCCAAGCTTTCTTCACCAATCATTATTTCGCAATCTGTCATAATTTCATCTTTTTCAAATACCATCACTTTCGTCTTACTTACATTCATGTTCATCCCTTTCCATTCAAAAGATTCATTAATCTTCATTACCATCATTTGTAACTCCTCAGCTGACGATGCAAGTAGTACAAGGTCGTCAGCATATAGGAGACATTTGACGCGTAACCCTTCCATTCTCAAACCACATTCATCACCTTTCAGATCCTGCAGACAGCTGTCCATGAATAGATTAAACAGCCACGGAGACGCTACACATCCCTGTCTAACACCCTTTTCGATGTTAAACCAGTCAGTATATGACCCGTTTATTCTCACGCAAGCACTGGAATCCTTATATAAAGATTTCAGTGCTTGAACGAGGCGGCTGTCTACTCCATAAGTGCACAACACCGACCATAGTTCATCCCTCATCACTCTATCATAAGCCTTTTCCAAGTCCACGAAAGCGCAATAGACCTTTTGACCTTTAGCCAAATACTTCTCGGCTATGCATCGTAAGGAAAAGACTTGATCCGTACAACCCATACCCTTTCTAAATCCTGCTTGTGCATCCCACACTTTCTCATCGGTCACTTTCACTACTCTTTCAATCAACACTTTTGCATACAATTTGCCGACGATGCTGAGTAAGCTAATGCCCCTGTAGTTTTTGCAGTCAAGTTGTGACCCTTTGCCTTTGTAAAGAGGGACGATTACGGCCTTGCACCAGTCCCCCGGTACACTGCCGGTGCTGTAGCACAAATTGAAGAGGCGATACAACTGACTCGCTACGACGCCCTGTCCTGCCTTCAGCATCTCAGCGGAAACTCTGTCATACCCTGCCGCCTTACCCGATTTCATTCCTCTCAATGCTTTCATAATTTCGTCCATGCTAATATTACTTTCATCCTCGGTTGCGCTACCATTTAGACTTGAGGTTAGACCATTTCCTTCCTCCCTATCATACAAACTTTCAAAATATTCCTTCCACCTCCCTAATATGCATTCTGTCTCATTAAGCAAACTTCCATTCCTGTCTTTGACTGACTTCAGCTCAGAGTTCTGGCTCTTACCTCTGGCTAGTCGAACAGATTTCCAGAAATATTTTATGTTAGTCTGGTAATCCCGCGACAGCCTTTCATTCAAATGATCATTCTGTTCATCTTTCTTCCTTTTTACTACTTCTTTCACCCGCACTTTCATTATTCTATATGCCTTTTTTGCTTCATTGACTTCGTCAAAGGAGGCTTTATTGGCTCTTTGGTTAGCTCTTGTAGCTAACCAATCCCGCCACAACTTTTTCTTCTCACATACAGCTTCTTGTACTTCCTTATCCAACCACACATTCTTCTCCTTTCTTCCTTTGCTCCTTTGACTGACACCACACACTTCCTGAGCCACTCTAACAACTTTATTTTTAAAGTTGTGCCACAAATCATCCATCTCGCTTAAACCATCCATTCCTTCGAACTCAATCTTCAACTTACTGACAAACTCATCACTTATTTCTTTTTCTTGCAAATTTTCTACTTTTATTCTCTCTAACACGCTAGTAGTAATACGGGATCGGTGTCGCCATCCCTTGAACAGACCTCTTATTCGGCTCATTACCAGGAAGTGGTCAGTGTGGACACCGGATCCGCGATATACTCTAGCATCTAGAACATTCTTTCTCATTCTTTCATCAACTATTATAAAATCAATCATACTTTTCCTTACATTCTCTGCCTCTCGAGTGTACAAATGGATCCATTTATGGGCAAACATTGTGTTTGCCACACAAAGATTCCACTCGAGGCAAATTTCTAACAGACTTCTTCCATTCTCATTAACTCTTTTGTCACCATGCATCCCTAACACCTTTTCAAATCCATCTCTCTTCACTCCTACCCAGCTATTAAAGTCGCCTAACATTATTAACCTTTCGTTGTCCTTGCATAGCCCTAAAACGTCCCTCAATTCATCCCAGAACATCTGTCTTTCATCCTGTGTACGCTGTGAGCATCCCGCACCCTGGTCTACCGGTGCATATACCCCAACGACAAAAATCCGTACCAGGCCCACTTTCATTCTTACCCATATTAGTCTGGGACTCACGCAGTCAAACTCATTCACGCACTTAGCCATCCTAGCGGAGAGTATAACACCAACCCCCTTACAGGCCCGTTCAACATAAGTATATAATATAGATAAGTGGTTATGTCCTTTGTATAGAATACTTATAAAATTAAAGGCTCAAATTCAAAATCGCTTTTTTAGTGTTCCGTACCTCAAAAGGAAAAAAAACGGAACCCTTATAGGATCACTTGTGCGTCTGTTTGTCCGTCTGTCACAGCCGATTTGCTCTGAAACTACTGGACCGATTGAGTTGAAATTTGGTAAACATATGTAAATCCTCCTCTTTAGGGGAGGCCTATGTCCAACACCCAGCAGTGGATGTCTTTCGGCTGATAATGATGATGATGATGAAACATATGTAAATTGGTGACCCAAAGATGGACGCGTAAAGTAAATTGACGAATTCTGAACAAGGGGGGCACTTTTGGGGGGTAAACTGGAAAATTAAAAAAAAAAACAGTACATATTTATTAATTATGCAGTTTACTTACCTATGAATAATTTTTAGCTTCTCTTTTAAATAATTTAACGCTTTCACTGTAGCTAGAGTAATCTTAGCTATAATGGTTTCTGGTATTCGAGTTTGCATCCGCTCACAGATGAACTTATAATATTTATCTAAAGAGGTGTCCATTAGCTCCATGCAGATCCAACAGTCACCCTGAAATGTTTTTAAAATGGTAGTAAAAAGATCATAAACAAGAACTACATATTGCTTCAAAGTCTAGTTAAGGGGATCCCATACGCCAATGACCTTCGATCTGAATCCCTTAGTTTTTTTATGTTTTTTGTGGCTTATCATATTAACAACAACAGTTTTAAGCAATGTAGTATCCCATGTTTACTTCAAACATCACTGTCTTCGACATATTTGGCATCAAAGTTGAACAATTTTAGACCAAAAAACAGGTTTTCTGGACATAACTTTTGTGTTAATTAGTTTAAAATCAAAACCCTACACACGTTTATAGAGACATCAGAGACGAACCCAAATATGTAGATTTCGTATATGATAGATCTTTCACAGCAATCTAGATGCGAAAAAGGTGTTTTTTTAGACAAATGTTTAAAAAATCATAAAAAAATAACTGTTGATTTCTTTCAAAATATGGTATACAAAAATGGAGAGTAAAGATTGAAGAATCGATAACCGTTTTCCTTATAATTCTATTTGTAGTGCAAAAGTAGGAGATGCGATTCAAAACTAGTCAAAAATCAATGAAAACGGCGGGTAGGGCCTTAATAGTGAGTGTCCACATGAGACAGTGATAATAGGGTGTATTATATACTGTCATGAAAATAGAAGTTTCCTATAGAACTGCCACTGTCAAATGTCCATGCAGTCTAGTGAAATTGACATATTGAATTAGTTTCTTTTAACTTTAGCACTCTATTTGCTTCCTGCTCTCTAAAATGACAGAAGTGTATGAATCCAATATAAACCTCTTTGAAGAGTGCCCCGTAGAACTGCACAATATATACACAGTCGTTGCTCTTCATGACCACCTCCAGGTCCATGAGCAGCTGCTTCTGCTCCTTCTCGTCC
This sequence comes from Epinotia nisella, assembly GCA_932294315.1. Taxonomy (NCBI): domain Eukaryota; kingdom Metazoa; phylum Arthropoda; class Insecta; order Lepidoptera; family Tortricidae; genus Epinotia; species Epinotia nisella. The sequence continues at coordinate 10,569,802 of OW028682.1, read as the reverse complement.
ACTGTCGACCGGATGCGTTTCACAGCCATCACACGGTTCGTTCTGTACACATACAGTACAGCAATATACACACTAGCGGATCCAGGGGCTAAGAGTTTCAAGCATCATAAAAGCATCTGAGCCCTTAGGGGCTGTCCATATATTACGTCATTTCGAAATGGCGTGGGGGCGGGGTCTAACCATTGGATGACGGTAGCATAACGCATCAGGCAGGGGATCGCATCGGCATGTCGAAGATGATATCATCTCACGCATCTTCAAATGGTGCTGTGAGTGGGGAGTCACCCCCCTACCCCCCCACTAGGGCTTCTAATCCCGGGAAGCCCTGCCCCCCACACACTTACCCCATAACCCCCCCACTCCCCCACCATTGACCCCTCCCCCAAACCCCCAGGGCGAGATGGTGGGGCCCCTCAGCATGCTGTTGCTGCTGCCTTGCACCCGCTTCAGCATTGAGGCTACTCTCTTCTGCCAAATAGCAAAAAAGTTGTCTCGGTAAACATGCCTCATGCACTGCTGTGCTTCGGCAGCCCCAACAGCATTCTGAGGATGTTGTCAATTGTACATGCAATGTGCTATACATCCTCTGCATAAATCTCACCTACAGGCTACACTTGTCAATGTTTCACAAGGTCAACTTAACTTGTTTATTTTAGAGATTTACAATGTAATTTATACATTTGGGTACTTTATATCCATGTTCTGTAATGAATGTGAAAAATGGGACAAATCACAATTAATATTACCTTTGTGTTAGGAGTGGTTATGATGTGACCATCAGTGGAGTGGTTATTATGTAATATTTTATCACACAATAATTACCAACAATAAAACAACAACTACAGTCAGCAGCAGAAGTAGCTAAGCGGGCCGGGTGTTCAAAATGACCTGCTCACGACTTTATTCTTAAGAAATTAAGAGTGTGTGTAGGTTATTTTGAACACCCGGCCCGCTTAGCTACTTCTGCTGCTGACTGTACAAAGACAAAAAAACTATAAATTAAAACTTAAAGATAAAAAAATGTAATATTGTGTATTTGTGTACAAATGTACACAATTTAAACAAAGTTCGAACACAATAGTTAAATACCAAAATCATACAGTAATAACCTTTAGTTTACTGAGAGACAATAATGTCATCAATATTTCACTTCTTGTACTCACTTTCTATGAACCATCTTATTCACAGCTCCAAAGGCACCCCGCCCAATCTCTCCGAGATCAATCAGGTCATCAGCAGTGAAATCATAAATCTCTGTTGCAGACAGTTGCAGTTTACCCGATGACTGCATGGATGGATAAATCCTGCATCTATCCCTGAACACAAAATGTCCCTGTCATTTACAAGCGGTCTATACAATAAACTGATAGGAATCTGACTCTATAGTAGAGCCCATCCTAACATGGTTATGGTGAAATTCAAATCTGAAATGTATTCATGACTGGTCTTCAATCTGATAAGAATCTTGGTCTATGGACTAAATACATAGTTCTGATTTAAAGATCATCTAAAACTATTGAGGTCACTAATTTAGTATAACACCATTTCTTAAAAAGAATTTCTTAATTTGCTACTAAATTACTCTGGAAACATTAAAGAGGATAGAACATGATTGATTATAAGAAGTAAGAGCACGGCTACCTTGTGTTTTGAGGCAGTACGTCAGTAATGGTGCGCGCCTGCACGCGCGGCCGCGGCGCCGCCGCCGAGTTCGCGAACGGCACGAACGCCGCGTCGTCCCCCGAGGGCCCACCGACCTGCATATCCAATATTTTGCGCTTCTCACTACTGAACAAATTCAAATCGGGCTTCGGCATACTCGGTCTGCTGGGGCCTGAAATATTAATAACGCACAAATTGTTATACGTATAATTAACTTAAAACAATCGCATCTGTAAACAATTGACCTAGAACATATGGGATTTGCCCGAACCCTTTATTTTATACCTTGGTTTGATGACACTTCACCATTCTTCGACATTTTAATGGATGTACTTGTGCGTTGTACGTTTTCACTATTCTTTGGCGCAAGTAACGATTTTCCAATTCTCCATTTGAAGATATAGATATTGAAATGGGTCAAGTTTTCATAATAAACAACATGAATCTGTTTTGTCCAATTTATGCATCGTATTTATCGACAACAGCAAATTGACACGGGGAAACGTACTTTTGCCGTACTTTGACAATTCTGGACCAGTGTTACTAGCAAGATGAATATGCGGATGCTACTGCTATGCCGTTGGAGTTGCCACATGGACTTAAGATACTCGGGACAGGCTGGCTATACGTGATGCCACAATGAGGGACGGAAAGCCTTCTATGCAGTTAAATTAAGAACTGAGGAGCTACCGCGAAACGAAATCGAACTTCGTTCGTGTATCTCCCTCTCTGTCGCTCGAACTAGCAAGTGCGACAGAGACGGAGATACGCGAACGAAGTTCGTTTTCGTTTCGTGGTAGGCGAGCCGTAGCATGGTTGACCTTGTCCCGCGATAGGTGAAAGGATAGAGCGTGCGTCACTGGCTGACACCGTTCGATAGAACGAGGCGACGCTCTTATCTTGTCACTTGTCGCGTGATAAGGCCAACCATGCTGCGAGCTGATGGCTTACCATAGACAACCTACTTAATTTGGATGGATAGTGATTTATATTGGCCATAATTTCATACTAAATCAGTTGTGGCAAACAGAAAAAAAGTGGAACTATGACAAGGACAACGAATGATATTAAATTTCCTTTTCTGTCACACTCATCGAGATTTGTATGCTACCATTTCGCTCGGACGTGGTATTGTAATTAGCATAGCTTGTCCCGAGTATCTTAGGTCTATGGTTCGTATGTATATAAATTGTCCATCAAAATTTGCAACTCAATTTTGAAAATCTTTAACCGATTGAGCTGAAATTTTGGGTAAAGGTACATATAGTTTGGATGACAATTCAATAATAAGGTACCATCGAGCTGATCTGATGATGGAGACAGGTGGCCATGGGAATTCAGTACTTAACCGGCGTAATCCCGTGGAGTTTAGGCCACATAATATACTATTCAGAATGTTGAATTACAGTTATCTATAATTTCTGGTAAGATAAGCCAGCAAATCAGAATATCTCCATCTCTCTTATATAATTCGAGCAATATAAGGTCTTCGATCTGCGGATTTATTGGCAGCAGAGATTCGCAGTACATTTTTAATTTGTCTTTTATTTGAAGGCCGAATTAGGTAAAATAAAAAAATCTACTAAATAAGGATTTATTTTAAAATATGTATACACACCAATTGTACAATCATAAAGTCAGTAGGTATATTATAGAGTTCACGCTTCTCGTTTATGTTTTTTTGATGGTCTAGGTGCAGCAGCATCTGTCACATCAGCATCTGAAGTTTTGCCCAGTTTCTTTATATTCTTTTTAGACATGCTGTCCTTCACGTCCTTCTTGTCTTTAGATACTTGGGCTACACTTTTAGGCTGGTTTTTGTTAACTGATTGCAACTTGTCATTTTTTTGAAGACTCTTTGTGGATGAATGTGGCCTTCCATCTCCACTTTGTCTCTGGTAAAATGGCTTTATTTTGTCAAAGTTCACATAATCCACAGTCACTGGTTCTACCTGTTTGGTCTCAAACATCTCATCATCCTCATCTGGGCCTAGTTTAACCCACCTGGTGAAAAAGAAAAGGATTAAATCTATCAACATCAACACATTTGTGCTAAAAATAAATATCTCAAATAATTTACATTATTTCCATATCAATTCCGTATTCATACGGAAGTTGGATGAGTGTGAATCTAATCATACTAAATGTACAAAGATGTTGTTCTATTGCATCACTGCACAACATATCAGATAAGTAAGAATCCAGCTAGAATTAAAATAATAGCTTGTGCTAGAATTAAAATTAAATTCAGTAGTATCAATGTGATCTTTACCTTTCATCTAGTTCAGCCCTAATGTATGGTAAAGCTCCATAGAGATCCAAGACAACAATACGGAACAACACAACTTGTCCTTCCTGTACACCAGACCCAATCCATTCATTGCCAGGCTCTTCTGTTGGACGTGGGATCACCACATTGAAAACTCTAAAAATTAAGAATTGGTTAATTATTAGTATTAGATTTCAGGCAATCTGTATTAATAAGTTTTTAGTGTTTGTTGCAATTTAAAAGTGTTGGCAATTACATTACACACAGCCACACTATTTGTCAATTTTTTTTTTTTTTACAGCTATCTCAATCACCATTTAAATTAGCAGACACAAAGTTTATATACAAAGCACCTGCTTAAGAAAAGAAGGAGTCTCAAAGAATTAGAATCATTAGCACTAATCTTTCTTTGCAAGATAGAGGTCAAGCCAATACATACAATTTGTTGCGACCATATCATGTAGTATAATGGGGAATGGATGAAAATTTTGGAAATGCCTGATTATTTTTTTGGTGTTAGGAATAACCTCCCTTAGCACCAGAAAAAAGTTGCAGACTTTTCAGCTGCATCATTTTTTTTTTTTAAAATATAAACAGTTTTCTCACTTATGTTTTGGGTTTAGGACGGCGAATAAGACACTTTCCCTGATCCGTCTCATATTACAAAAAAATATTTTAAATATCTAACCCTGGCAATGACAAATATAGCTGCTGCAGCTGTCAATATCATTGCCAGTGTCAGTTTACCTCGGATATTTAAGTTTTTTTTTGTAATATGAGACAGTTCAAGGAAAGTTTCTTATTCACCGTCCTAAACCCAAAATGTAAGTGAGGAAACTGTTTATATTTTTCAAAAATAATTGATGCAACTGAACAATCTGAATCTTTTTTCTGGTGCTAAGGAAGGTTATTCCTATCACCAAAAAAATTATCAGGCATTTCTAAAATTTTCATCCATTCCCAATTTGTGGTTTTTCGAGACTTACCGATGTACAAGAATACCTAAATGGGTATTGCTCTTTTTGTTTACAAGACCCTTTAGGGTGGCACCCACAAAGGGCTGGAATACGAAGTAGTCTGCTTGTACTTGAAACTGAATGTCCGAGCCGTCATTACGTATTGCGCCCACATTGGTTAAAACCCTTAAATTTTTATAACTAAGAAGAATTCCGTTTAACCTGCAACAATATTGGTGTTCTATTAACATTGCGTGGCACTCTCGAGACGGAAATAGCATTTTGTATAAAATATTATCGTGATCTATTAATATGAGTGGCGGTACTCTCGAGACAAACAGCATTTTATATAAAAATGCATAACACGTACTCTTTGTCGAATTTCCCGATTTTGTAATCCAATAGGTTTTTGATTGATTCCTGAAGGTTTCCAAGACACCAAGGCTGCAATGCTAGGTTTTGAGTCACCTTTTTTTCCACCACACACGAGTTCTTATCATTGGCTAATTTTCTTAACTCATTAAGGCTGAATTTTATAATAGTTGACATTTTTTAAACGCATAAGAAATTTGTCTATCAGTTCATGATCTAAAAAAAAACGAAAACAATTGTATAAAATGAGAAATTCACAGCTTTCGACATAGCATTTCACGCGATCACATTTTGTTTTCATGTCAATAATATATATTTTTAAAAATTACTAGGGCTATGCAAATTAGGTTTAGAATATATTAAACAGCCACATTAGCATAACCAACTTGGCACACACTTGGCATTGGTCTGTACGAACCTTTATTGACGTATACACAAAGCCAAACAAAGCAATCTCTCATTACTTGTAAAAAAACTTGATAGTTTAGTTTATGGTTCGCATCGCAGCGTTTTAGGCCTCCTCTCACAGACTGGCGCGGTCTGGCCGCGGCGGTCAATAGTAAATTTGTCATTAGCTGTCAAATTTACTATGGACCACCACCGCAGGCCGCGCCAGTGTGATGTAGGCTTAAGCAACATTTCTTTCTTTGACCATTTTTAATCGTTTGACGACTCCAATTCCGACATGTTTACTAACGCACGCAAGCGTGTGAACAGAAGGGCTACTGCAGTAAAGCCTCAGGTACACAAGCACCAGGGCCCCTACCGGGACACGAAAACGAAGTTCGTTCGTGTACCTCCCTCTCTGTCGCACTTGCTAGTTCAAGCGACAGAGATGGAGATACACGAACGAAGTTAGTTTTAGTTTCGCAGTAGCCTCTCGGCACATTCACCCTTTTGTCAAAAAACCGACAGACGTTCCGATCGGCGGCATGCGCGAACACGGGCACGGATTCGTGCACAAGAGGGCCTACCGCGAAAGGCATTCGAAGTTTTCCCTCTCTGTCAGACTTGCGAGTTCGTACGTAAGTGCAACAGAGAGGGAAAACTTCGAATGCCGTTGGCGGTAGGCCCCCAGCACGGTTATCACAAGACGGTGCGCGAGCTCTCTCGATTTTTCTCGCACTATCCGTCTCTCTCTTATTAGAAAACTTAGAGCGCCGTCTTGTGATAGCCGTGCAGGCTGTTTACACGCTCGTGCCCGTGCTCGTTGTATGTCGCTTTGAACGCGAGTATGTAAATGCGGCATCAAACTGTCAGTGCAGTGACCAGTGTGTCAGTTCAATGTTCAATTTAATCTGTCAATTTCAGATTTGGTTTTAAATTAGGTTATTATAAACGTTAATTATATTATCCTATTTTAGAGATAATTACGTATCTATTATTAACTGATTTACTGATATGCAAATAATCAAAGCTTAAATACTAATATTTACAAACCAACCTTTCTCTCCTTGAGTTATAATTTATGTAAAAATGAATAGCGTAACCAACAAGTTGTTTTTAATAAATAAATTCGTAACACTATCCTCCTGTTCAGCACGGTGAGTTTGTTGAAAAATGACGAACTAATTTAAATACCTGTCGGTAAAGAAACCAATCATGTTTGTTTTTCTCTTACAGAGGATGCACTGTCCTTCTAAGCCGGAGTTATTCTCGTCCGACGAGTTTTCCAGACTACTTTCAAAATCCTATTTTTAGAAAGGAAGACCAAGCGAAACTCATAGAAAGCGGAGAATTTGTTAAAATAACTGCTGTGCCAGTGAAGCCACCTGGATCCCATGAAACCTCTTCCGTTTACCATGATCCACTAGTCAAGTACGCATTTTAATTTCGCTTCAACACTTTCAACCTACTGGACTACACTCCCCTACGTCCAAGGAACAAATATTGACAGCCCCCTCTTTATATATCCTCGAAGTTGCCACATTTGTAAGAAATAACATTAACATATTTGAATTTAACAAGAGTGCACGACGCAAAGATCAACTAGTCGCCAAGTAGTTGTACTATAAAAAAACCGGCCAAGTGCGAGTCGGACTCGCGCACGAAGGGTTCCGTACCATTATCTATAAAAACGGCAAAAGAATCATGTCTGTTGTATGGGAGCCCCAGTCCGACTCGCACTTGGCCGGTTTTTTAGTATTTGTTGTTATAGCGGCAACATAAATACATAATCTGTGAAAATTTCAACTGTCTAGCTATCACGGTTCTTGAGATACAGCCTAGTGACAGACAGACGGACAGCGAAGTCTTAGTAATAGGGTCCCGTTTTTACCCGTTGGGTACGGAACCCTAGAAAGGACCATACTACCGATCAATACAGATATTTAACAAATTACCAAACAATATCAAGAATATAGCGAACAACAGTATATTTACTACCAAACTGAAAAAAATACTGATTAACAATTCTTATTATTCTATACAAGAGTTTATGGAAGGTTCCATAAAATAACTACTTTTTTTTTCCAACCTATTTTACATAGTACTTTTAACCTACAAAAGAATAGTTAGATTTAGATAATAGTTTTTAAAGATAATTTGCAATACCCTGTTAGGGTCCATGTGACACTATAATTTATTTGTAACAACTGTAATACTATGGTGTGCAATAAACAACATTTTACAGTACATATGGCTCTTTAAAGTTTCAACATATGCACGGAAAGTGCTCATTTCCGCACTAGTGCGGGAAAGTAACACCATGTGTACTGTAAAAATAATATCAATCATAGTCAATTGGTGTGGCAACTGACTTTTATCACCCTGCGTCTATATATTCCTGTTGATCTATTTATATGATGATGGTTAAGGATATTTTTAGTTTACATCTCAATTACAAATTATTGAAATTCCAGCAAAGTCATTAATCATGTGATGGAAATGGGCAAGAAGAAGCTAGCTCGCAGTCTTGTTGAAAAAGCATTTGAGAATATAAAGAGGATGCAAATTGAAAGATACCACCTTGCTACCACACCTGACGCGAAGGCTAAAATTGTATTGGATCCAAAGGCAATCTTGTACAAAGCTATAGACAATGCAAAGCCATTATTACTACTGTCACCAATCAAGAGAGGTGGCATAACTTATCAGGTGAACAAATAAAATATTAGTTTTGGGATAAGAGCATTATTTAATTTTAAGTTCAAAATAATGATAATTTGACTTGGTTTGGTTTGAGCAAAGGTGAAATGTCTAAACATATACATTTCAGGTTCCCGGTCCCATCACAGAGAAGAGATCTCTGTTCCTGGCGATTAAATGGCTGCTGGAGGCAACCAATGAGAAGGAGAGAACAGTTCACTTCCCGCAGGCGTTCGCGTGGGAGCTTCTGGATGCAGCCAACAACACTGGCAAGGTAAGACAACCAGTTAGCTTAGTTCAGGTGTCGGTAGTTTTGGTGTAGTTGGGGTATCTTCCATGATCGCAATCATCTTTGCATGCAGCTTGCGAGACATGATTTGCTAACCCCAATTTTAGTTGTTAGAGATCCTGCCTGCCAAGCTTGGGTTCAAATGATGATGAGCTTGAGTTCCTGCACGTACCGGAAGGCGCGGCGTGGGTAGGCCCCCCACAAGGTGGACTGATGACCTGGTAAAGTTCGCGGGAGTCCGCTGGATGAGGTTGGCGCAGGACCGGTCAATTTGGCACCTTTTAGGGGAGGCCTATGTCCAGCAGTAGACGTCTTTCGGCTGATATGATGATGATGATGACGATGAGTTCCTGAGTCTTGGGATGTTTTTTATGACTATACAAAACTGCTAATATACTGCTGTTTTTATTGCTGCTATTTATAAGCGTTTATAGTGTCATCTGGTACAGTCAGCATCAAAAGTAACTACGCAATCGAAGACGTCAAAAGCTTTTATTCCCTTTTAATAAAGACTTGTTTGACGTCTTCGTTTGCGTAGATACTTTTGTTGCTGACTGTAATATTAGATATTTTTTATTCAAGGTTGTGAAGAGAAAGCAGGACCTACACCGACAGTGTGAAGCCAACCGCGCCTACGCTCATTACAGGTGGCAGTGAACTTGTTATGTTTGTTAATTTTTTATGAATAATATATATGTAGATAATGATAATTATTGGTTTAATTCTGTTTATAAAGTGCTTAATACACCTTCTTGCATGTAGCATCATAATTATATTTGGGATGGGACTTGAAGCATCACACTCCTACTTTTACTGCGGGAACTGCTCACATCAGGTCCCTCCTGTTCCTGAATTGAGAAAAGAGGAACATAGAAAGTATGTAGTAAAACGTAGTTTTAAAGAATTACTACTACCTAGTCTAACTCACGCTTGAGCTTGACCGGACCGGAAGAACCAATAAATGTTAATGAGTGGACTGTGGGTAATTTAAAACGAAAACGTGATCTAGAATATGTTTCACCACCGACAATGATATGGAGCCTTGAGGTCACTAAGAGGACACTCACCTTTACCAGGAGCCGCTGGGACGCTAGCTCACACAAGAACAAAGAGATGAGAGGACTACTGATTGATAATTCATTCAACAGAAAGATAAGTTTCGCTGTGAATCACGTGAAGTAGTTACTTACTGAAGTTTCCGATTGCAGGTAACTAAAATTGTATAAAACAAGCTTAGGCAAAGAAGCAAATAAAGGCAGAAGGCAAAGGTCGCGGGAGTCCGCTGGATGCGGGTGGCGCAGGACCGGTCAATTTGGAACTCTCTGGGGGAGGCCTATGTCCAGCAGTGGACGTCTTTCGGCTGATATGATGATGATGATGATGAAGCAAATAAGACCTACGCCAAAGAAAACGCACATAATTAAACTAAAACCTCATAAATGTCAAATCATTGAAGAGTTTGCTACCTTTTCGTCATGAAATGAGGTTGACTACTCTGGTCAAACTGTCATCTAAGCTTGTCATTATCATTAGGTATGTATTAGATAAACGCATTGGTACCTAATAATCACTTTCTAGTTAAAAGTATAGAGAATATTTAAAAGAGTGAAGAAGCCGGTTAAAAAATTTGTAGTATTGGAGTAGGAAGTCGCCGTCATACCGCCGTTATGCTGCAAGAACCTTTACGGCGCACGGATTCAGGTACCTAGTGACATTTTCTCTGCTTACTGGCCCAAGCTATTGCCTAATGCTCAAGTGCCTCGCGTATAGGTACCTACCTCACGAGAATCAATGAATGGCACTGCACTGGAAACAAAATAGTACTTATCCCTCCTGTTCCAGCCACTGCAGCAACCGACATGGGTTCTACGTTCATAATTTAAGTTGGTTCCTTCCGTATAGGTATAAGTATATATGATACTATAGCTGCCCGCGGATTACATTAGTATAATCCGCGAATAAGAGAGAAATAAAATATGGGTAGCATATGTCCATCGCCGAGCTATGGAGCGTAGCATATTAGGTGTAAAGCTCCGATCCATCCGGATCGCATCCGGAACACCACGCTGCGCTAAGACCCAAATAGAAGATGTAGCTCGGAAGGCGGCCAAGTTAAAGTGGGTCACGTCTACCGCATGCCGAATGAGCTGTGGGCCAAAGGAACGACGGAGTTGAAGCCCCAAAACTCAAAACGGAGACGCGGTAGACCTCGTCGGCGATAAGACTGGCCAGATATTGCTCAAGACCGCGATGGATGGAAAAAGAGGGGGGAGGCCTTTGCTCATCAGTGGGACATAACGGGCTCGATATAATAATAATAATAATTTCCATCCAGCAAGTACATTCTAAATACTGGTGAAATAATTTTTTCACATCTCATGCTCGAAAAGTGTGTCATATTAGGCTTAATAAGCGGGGCTAAAGTAGTACATTTAGCCCCTAGGGAAAATATGTATAATTACATATTTATGATTTTTAACACATTTAATTTGACCAATCAAAACACTTCACCATATTAAATCCACCAATCACAACTCTTTCAAAAAACAATTATCTTTGCTATCAACCAACCAGAATACCTACAGCTACATATTAAAATCGACCAATCAAACATCAGGTGTTTAAAAAACACCTGATGTCCCTGATTCCAAATCATTTAAATCCACCAATCACAACTCTTTCAAAAAACATTTCTCTTTGCTATCAACCAACCAGAATACAGCTATATATTAAAATCGACCAATCAAACATAAGGTGTTTTTTAGTCCTTAATTCCAAATCATTAAAAAAGAAAACGCCTCACGCTAAATTGAACAATCTCTTCGCAGTGAAATTTGTTATTGATTGTGGATGGATAATCTTTGTTTTACTATTTTCTCGCAGTCGAAGTGAAAAGTAGAGTGTATAACTCGGGTCTAAAAGCCATATTACCCCACGAATTATTTTCCCTCGCTTCGCTCGGGAAAATATCCGTCTCGTGGTGATATGGCTCATTTTAGGCCCTTGTCATACAATCTACTATTGAAATCGGATGCGTAATTCCGGAGATTGCCCACTATAAACAAACTTACAATGCTACAAATGCTACAATCTACTTAACAATACAATATTATTGTATACAAGCTACCCGCGCGGCTTCGTCCATGTATTGCAGAGAACCCGCAGGATAAACTAGTTGTCACGTAAGTGAAAGAACTTTTAAAATCGAATGATTAGTTTCGGAGATTACCCATTAATTACGTTATAGGTACCTACTATTATATTTTTAGTTGTCCCGAGCAAATATTTAAAAGGACCCTATAAGATGATAATTATATAATTAACATTAACTAAATTAAATAGAAACTAAATTAAATCTAAAAAATCGGCCAAGTGCGTGTCGGACCACGCAAAACGAAGGGTTCCGTGCCTATTAAAAAGGTCGTATCGTCACAGAAATCTTACGGCACCTACGTCCTTTGCTTTAAGGACGGCAGTTTTTCAGCAATATCTCGAAAATCTTTGAACCAAAATTGTTCAAAATAATTTTCGGGGAAAGAATTTAATAAGCCCAATATCCATGATATTTTTATATTTTTAAAATACACCGTTCAAAAATTAGAGGGATGAGGGGGGGGGACAGAATTTTAGTGACTGTCGGGGCGATTATCTCCGACTCTATTCACTTAATCAAAAAAATTGCTTAGAAACCTTATATTTATTTTGAAAGGCCTATCGATTGATTGGGCTTGCAATGAAAAAAAAAATTGAATTTCAGTTTTATGTAAAAAAAATTGTCATTTTAATTACAAAACTACATATGTAGCGGCTAGCAAAATACACATATCCTCAAAATTTTATTCAAATACACCTTATAGTTTTCGAGTAAAATGCCTGTGACATACGAACAGACGGACATGACGAAACTATAAGAGTTCCGTTGTTGCCATTTTGGCTACGGAACCTCCCTCGAGGCATTGTACCGAGGATGCTGGCGACATTTCCTCGCTGAATAGATATGAGTATGGAAGTATGTACATATAGATATAGGTAGTATTATAGTTTAGAATACCTGTTTACTAAGCGATGTGTTAATTATAGTATAGAATACCTGTTTATTAAGCGATGTGTTAATTATAGTATAGAATACCTGTTTATTAAGCGATGATGAGCCGGGGCGGTCGGCGCGCGACGGGCGCCCACACCAAATTCCGGCTGCTGATGTGGAAGAACTTCCTGCAGCAGTCACGGCACCGGATCTCCTGCCTCATGGAGGTGCTACTGCCGGTCAGTGCCATGGCATTGATACTAATCACGCGCTCGCAAATCGATCCCACGATAGAAGGCATGAAGATGTACCCCTCGGTACCTGCATACAGTTTACGTCATTCGTTGAAAGTTTTGTAAGTATTTTTTTATTATTTTTAAAGTTTTGTAAGCTTTGTAAGTATTACCTACCTATACAGGGTAGAAAGTTGAGATGGGGCAGTAAGGACAGCTACTAGATCCCTTGCTGCTACACGAAAATGGTCTTAGGAGACCTTTACTAACTTTTTAAGAATGACAATCGGCATTCACAGATTTTTGATAAAATGTACAGTCAGCGAGTAAATGTTCGGTTCCATTTCTATCAAGGATTAAAATACTCTGTGAGACCAACTGAGGTTAGAGTACTAGAACACCCACAAATCAAAGAAAACATTTTCCATACAGTTCATAGGGTAATTAATTACAAAGTGAAAATTTCTTTAGCTTAAACATCATTAAATTGTATGGAGACAACTACAATTAAGATATTAGAAATGAGAAAAATCGGTATTATTGTAAAAAAAACCGGACGAGTGCGAGTAGGACTCCCCCACCGAGGGTTTCGTACAAATTTCCTCCTACCTCGATGATTGATTACGTATTTATACCGATTTTTCTCATTTTTAATATCCTAATTGTAGTTGTCTCCACTTTTAGGGTTCCGAACCTCAAAAGGAAAAAACGGAACCCTTATAGGATCACTCGTGCGTCTGTCTGTACGTCTGTCACAGCCGATTTGCTCCGAAACTACTGGAACGATTGAGTTGAAATTTGGTAAACATATGTAAATTGGTGACTCAAAGATACGCGTAAAGTAAATTAATGAATTCTGAACAAGGGGGCCACTTTTGGGGGTTAAACTGGAAAATTAAAAAAAAAGTTTCGCAAACTGTATTGTGTGACATATTGAATGAAAGGGGTTGTTGTAAGCATCTCAGTTTTTTTTTAAATAATTTTATCAAAAACAGATTTGAAGTAATTTAGGAAAAAAACGAAAATTGACCATTCCCACCTTATCTCCGAAACTACTAGGCTTAGAATTCTGAAAAAAAATATGGAAAATAGTTCCTTGTCTAAAGATTACAGGAAAACCGAAGTTTGATTATTAAAAGTAACGGGAAAATTCTCAATATTTTTGTGTATTTTGTATGGAGCGCCTGATGCTTAGAGCATAGCAATTTTACGGAACCCTCACCACGCGAGTTGAACTCGCATTTGTCCGGTTTTTTTATTTTATGTGGCAATTTCAAATTTCTGGTCTGTGTGCCGTTCGGGCATCTGAAGATATCTAACGAACCTATACTACCTAGTGTTTTGCGATCGTAACAGGTTTCCAACAAGGAAGAAGAAATCTTTATACGCTGTCTGGTGGGACACCGGTGAAGCTTACACGAAGCCTCGTGTTATAAGTCTAAAGTTAACGCTAAGGTTCCATTAATAAGGTTCATATTCGCCGATAAAACCTCTTGTTACTAGTTACCCCCGTTACAACAAGCCCCAGTCTCCCTTACTTACGTCACATATTCTGAAAGAAGTGCCAAAGGTGATTCTGAGATCCTTGACAAATTGACAGAACTCCTCAAATATTACCAGCCCACATATGTATATAGCAACTTGGGTATTTTCTGTAATAATCTAATAATCAACACATTTAGCCATTAGCCTAGTTGGTAGTGACCCTGCCTACGAAGCAAGAGGTCCTGGGTTCGAATCCAGGTAAGGGCATTTATTTGTGTGATGAGCACGAATATTTGTTCCTGAGTCATGGATGTTTTCTATGTATTTAAGTATGTATTTATCTATATAAGTATGTTTATCGTCGTCTAGTACCCATAGTACAAGCTTTGCTTAGTTTGGGACTAGGTCGATTTGTGTAAGATTGTCCGCAAATATTTATTTATTATTTTTATTTATTTATTTGTTCTCGGAAAGCAGTTCATGTGGTAAAGTGGAAAGAAAATTTTCATGTATGTTCCTTGGCGAAGTACCGGTTTAAACTTTGTTTTTAAAGTAAATTATCATTGTACCTAAGCATGACAAAAGTAAAACTTTGTTTTAAGGGAACGCATGAATATAAGTCATTTGGGCATCGCATATTCGCCAGAAAGTCCTGTTCTTGAAGACGTACTCATTAAAGCGACCACGAAATTAATTTCGCTGAACAAAGACATAGGAATGCTCGTTGGAATTAATGTTCATGCTTATAGAAACAGTGAGAGCTTGGGAAAGATATATTCATCTGAAGAAGTCACAAAGCGCATTATAGCCGGCGTGGAGTTTGATGATGACCTTTATGGTAAGTGAAACTTCATCTTTTGAGCAGAAAACGACAGTTAGCAAATATTTAAAAAATAAATTTTACTTAGTAATGTTACGATCCGATTTATAATTTGGGTACCTACAACACGGCACGCCACTGTGGGTTTTCTTCACTGAATTTTATTAGGATTTTTCCTCGGTCTCTAGTCTCCCCTGCTAGGTGATAAAATGTACCTACCCTACTCCTTATGGGTGAGACAGGACAGGAGTGACTAAGTCACGCGCGCCGCGAATTGGCAGCAAGTTTTGCTAGCTCACTGGTTCAGTAATAAATAACTAGTGACTTTGTGAGCTGTAGAAATGGCGAGCCTGTCTTTATTAAAAAAAAAAATATTTCGAGAAAGTGCCTCGACAAAAAGAACTGTATAATTAACAAACATTCTCACAAAATTTTACGACAATCGGTAGAGAAATGCGAACACAGCAGCACAGCCGGACAGCATGACAGACACCAGACATACGAACGAATTTTGGCCCAAGCTGAAGCATAGAACTTCGTTCGCTTCGCTCGCTCGTTCGAATAGCCTTTCACTCTTATAGCACTCTTGCATTGAAAGCACCTAGTTCATAATTGTCAGATGACGGAAGCGAATTCCATTCCTTACCAATTTGCATTAAGAAAGACGAGGCAAATCGCTTTGCGCGAATAAATGGTATTGAGAACGTAAGGCTAAGGATGCATTCGCACCCTACAACTCGACGTTTGATGAAGGAACGGGGAATCTGAATAAAGTCGTGCAGCTTCTGTCCACATTCTTCAAAATATATCCGATAGAACGACGATAAGCAAGCTCGTTGGTGCTCAAGACTGTCACTTGAAGAGAGATTTCCTAAAAACCATTTTTTTTCAGGGGCTACACAGCTCTCCCATAACTTGAAGTATTCTTTGCGATTCCCTGAGAGACCCAGGCAATATTCATTCTACTCGACAGGAGCAACGTCATGGCACACCGATGAGACGTTTTCGCATTTCCGAGTATCTGGTCCTCGGAAACCGCGTGATCATACCGATGGCGATGATCCTGGTAACGCCAGTTTAGTTTCAAATGGACAACTAGGAGAAAATATCGTATTAAGTAGTTTAAACAATATTTAGAATGTACATCAGTTATAGAATGTACATAGTGCACAAGCTTTTACCGTTTTTAGACGTTGGTACCTATTCGATTTTTAAAGAGCGTTAGTTAATTACATCACTCAAACTTTCATTCCCCATTTCAAACACTTAGGGTAATGTTTCAGGTATAAAAAGTATCCTCCTATGTCCCTTCCCGGGACTTGAACTATTATCTGCTTACCACATTTCATCACAATCGATGAGCAGTTTAAACGCGAAAAAAAATGCAATAGGCAGGTATACACTTTCGTATTTACAATTATAATATGGTACATGACGTTAGTATACCGTGGCGGCCCTTAGTGTGGGACTCCACCTGTGTGGACACTTTGGCAACGTCACATGTTGCAACAACGAGTCAAAAACGACGACGAGTGTGCGGCGGCCACAAACGCGGAGGCGGCTAAGCGTCGAAAATATTTGTGTGTAGACGATAACTATATATTTTCGTTCCGTTTGCGGTCGAGACTCTAGGCCAGGGGGACCAGAGGCTCACCAATTGTTCAGCCTATTAAAAAAAAAGCTCATTCGTATTTCCCGTGATCCCAGAGCTCGCGCGTTTCTCGGCCAAAGGCTTAGCTTTGTTATGCAACGGGGAAACGCTGCCAGCATCTTGGGGCCATATCGACTGTGAAGTATCGACAATGAAGATGCGTACGCATGCGATTAGCTAATAGCATGCGTACGCATCTTCTTACTAAACGACGACTGTTCATACTTAAATTGCTGATCGATGCTGATAAATGTGGTTTCACCCTAAAGCGCGACCTTGGGGACGGTGTCTAGTATTATTATTTTATTTTTATTTATTTATTTTTGGTCCTGTAAATATTATTCGGAGTAGGTACTTGCTATATTCTTTGCCCGTTTACGTTTTATTGTTGTGTTATAAAAATATATAAGCATATGTATTATAATATTGTAGTGTGGATGATGACGTGAGTGATATATGAGAGTACCTATTGTTCGTAGTATGTATCAGATTTTTCAAATCTTGCAAACCATTTTACAAGCTTTTTACAAGCTTTTATTTAACTTGCAATGTACCTGTAGGTAACCTATGTTTATTCGGGTGGAATCTTGCAACTCAATTTTCGATATCTTCAACCGATTGAGCTAAAATTTTAGGTGTAAGTACGTATAGTTTGGATGACAATTCAATATCATGTTACCATCGAGCTGATCTGATGATGGACACGATAAAATCTGGGCACACCTGATCTAGTATATTTTCCTATCAACTGCTTATTAAGAAACAGCACTGTTTTTTTCACCTCACTAGCTCGGAAAGACCTTTTTTATTCTTTAAAAACAGATAGCAAAACTGCATTTTATCCACATGTGTGCAAAGAATATTTGAAATCCGAACGTGTTATTAGTTACTTTTGTTGTCCGTCTTTCACGGCAAAACGGGGCGACGAATTGACGTGATTTTTTAAGTGGAGATAGTTGAAGTGATGAAGAGTGACATAGGCTACTTTTTATCTCTTTCTAACCCCCCACTTCCCTAAAATGGCGGGTGGAAGTTTGTATGGAGCATTCCGCAATTTTCAAGGTAGAAAGCTAAAAATTGGTATGTGGACTATTTATGACTAACAAAAAAAACCCCTTAAAAGAGGGGGTGAAGTTTTATATGGGGTCCAGATAGGTAGAGTCAATATGTAGAATCGATATGTAGAGTCCATATGTAGAGTCCATATGTAGAGTCGATATGTAGAGTCGATATGTACAGTCTATGTAGAGTCGATATGTAGAGTCTATGTAGAGTCGATATGTACAGTCTATGTAGAATCGATATGTAGAGTCGATATGTAGAGTCCATTTGTAAAGTCAATATGTAGAGTCGATATGTAGAGTCAATATGTAGAGTCGATATGTATAGTCGATATGTAGAGTCGATATGTAGAGTCGATATGTAGAGTCTATGTAGAGTCGATATGTAGAGTCGATGTGTAGAGTCGATATGTAGAGTCCATTTGTAGAGTCGATATGTAGAGTCGATATGTAGAGTCAATATGTAGAGTCGATATGTATAGTCGATATGTAGAGTCGATATGTAGAGTCTATGTAATATTTACTAGTTAAAATAAAGGCTGATTATACATATTTCAGTTGTTTTTCTTATGTAGTACTTTCCTCAGTTTAGTGAGGTGAAAAGATTTGTGTTACACACGGGTGCAAGTTATTTTCACGTCTCGTGTGTTGCAACACTCGCTTTGCTCAGGATTCTATTTTTGAACCACTCGCTACGCTAAGGATTCTATTTTCGAACCACTCGCTTCGCTCGTGGTTCAACCATAGAATCCATTCGCTAGCTCGTGGTTCAACCCTAGAATCCATTCGCTGGCTCGTGTTTCAATTCCACACTCGCGGTTAAAATATAACTTTGCACCCTTGTATAACAAATAACTATAAATAATCCACTGGTCACATGCCATGACGTAAACTCTTCGAACAAATTTTTTCGCCACTTTTGGCGGGGGGCGAGGTAAAACACGTATAGCACACCACCAAAAGAGGAATAACTCAACAGACACAAGTTTTGCTGTTGCGATAAACGCACACTACAAAAAAATTCAACACATCAAAAATTACACGCCCACAGACAGAGTTTTCACGTAACTGATGCAGCATACATGCGAACAAGTTAGTGATGGGACACATCGAAGACATCTGAAGAATGAGTCAAATTAGTTTGATGAATGAACTGAATTATCTTATACTATTTATTATTAAATTGTAAAAGTGAAAATTCTGTCCATTGAAGATACTACCCAAAAAAATGTTTGTTTGTATATATGTCTGTCTGTAATTATGTGCCCTAGTGTCCTTAGCCCTCTCGCACAGTTAAACTGTGGAATGAACTCTCGCCCGCGGTTTTCCGGGCTGATACTTATTGATTGGTATTTGCAAGAACCTATGTATATGCAATTATATTTTAATAAGGCTCAGCTTTCACCACATTTATAAAGTTACTTCAAAACATAAATGAGCAAAGGGAAAGCAATAAAATAAATTGTAAATTTTATTAGAATTACCACATATTTATTAATTTAAATTCTCTGGTAGGGATTTTTAAGACCCGCTTAAGACTTTTATTAATTAGAATTTTCGCGCGCCGTCTTGTGATAGCCGTGTTGTCGTGATATGTGCTATTTTTATTAGTAAAAAACCCGTAAGACAAGGAAATCAAGGATTTGTCAATGTGTTATTATACATAGGTACATTATTGAGAAGGTATATTATTTAAAGTCCAGTAAATATATTTTTATTATTTTCAGGATACGTGTTTGAAATGTTCATAGCGCTTCAGCATGTGATATCTATGGAGCTGATCGCGAAACTGACGTCGCTGGATTTGAGCGATTTCAGAGTGACGATAAAAAGATATCCCCACCCTCCGTTCGTACGGGATTTTGCGGCGGAAGCTTTGCAATTTATGCTTCCCATGTTGATAATGGTCAGTTTCAGCTACTCTGGAGTGAACTTAGTGAGAGCCGTCACTCTTCAAAAACAAATGCAATTAAAGGTAAACCTTAGATTAATAGTAGGTACAGTCGACTACAAAGAGAAAGATACAACCAAAGTTACAAAATTATGTATACTGCCTTAACATTAAGGTCGTGTATACATATTTTTGTAACTTTGGCTGTACCGATCTCTTTGTAGTCGACTGTACATTATTGCGGCCTTGAATTCGCTTTATCCGTTAAAAGATACGGATCCACGAAGTGTCATTTGCGCCTCACCTTCGGTTCGGTCCACAAACACTTGCGATCTGCGGCATTTTACGAATACACCGCCCTAGGTATGTAATGTACCTACTATTAGTGATCCCAAAGTAGTACAGTTGTTGTACACCGTCGTACACCGCAGCGAGTCAGATTGTTCCGACTTGGTCGCAAGAACAATGCCATCTCTTCGTTCCTGACAAAGTACCTACGCGACCGCAGCCACCGACTCCTGGCGGAGGAGCCGGCGTGCGAGCACTCACCGATTGACCATGCCATAGCGCTACCAAAACTATGTGTTTTTCAATGCACCGGATTGCAATCTGTTTGCCTGTTAATGGAGTAAACTTCACAGTTTTGTGAAAACTATTTCCCGAGTCCACTCCTTCTATGAATATATTAAGTTTTGGTCCTAAACTAAAGTGTTAATAAACGCTTTAGTTTAGGACCAAAACTTTCACATATGCTTCCTATGGGATTGTAATAAATAATTAGACATTTTCGTACTTCAGGAAACTATGAAAATCATGGGGCTGCCCACGTGGCTACACTGGACGGCGTGGTTCTTCAAGCAGTGTGCTTTTTTCCTAATTGTAGTGATTCTAATTGTGATCCTCGTTAAAGTAAGTGGTAGACGAGCTAGGTACTTATCTGCACATATCATTGCATCAATTTATAAAATAAAAAAAAAACATGCGTAGATACCTAGGTATCCTTCCTTCTTTCTTTGTTGACTATGTATCTATCAATAATACCTACTCATCAAAAGTAGAAAAGTAATCATCATAAGTAATTGCGTGTCGGACCACGCAAAACGAAGGGTTCCGTGCCTATTAAAAAGGTTTTTCAGCAATATCTTGAAAACCTTTGAACCGATCTTGTACAAAATAATTTTCGGTGAATGAATTTAATAAGCTCTATGCCCATCATTTTTGTCATATTCCTAAAATACATCGTTCAAAAATTAGAGGGGGGACACACAAATTTTGTGACTTTCGGGGCGATTATCTCCGACTCTATTCACTTAATCAAAAAAATCGCTGAGAAACCTCATATTTATTTTAAAAGGCCTATCGATTAACCACACGTGCATGAATGCACCCCTAAAAACTTTTTTTGTCATTTTTTTTTTTTTACAAAACTATGTAGCGGCTAACAAAATACACCTATCCCCAAAATTTTATTCAAATACACCTTATAGTTTTCGAGTAAAATAACTGTGACATACGGACAGTATGACGAAACTATGAGGGTTCCATTTTTTGCCATTTTGGCTACGGAACCCTAAAAATGAATATGCTACCAGGCTTGTATTTCCGCGAATTCACCTTACATTTGTGGGTCGGCAAGTAAAGATGGTCACTGGATAGCACCGTTGCGTGTACCTATGCCGACAGTACCGTCAGGTGACTGAGTGACTGATTATTGCTTTCATAAATTTTACTCGTAGTAATCTGTGATAATTCTGTAATGTATGGCGTTTTTAGGTGCAGTGGTTTAAGACCAAAGAGGGCTTTAACAAATACTCTGTATTCACTAACACGCCATGGACGGTGCTCCTATTCTTCTTTCTGTTGTACGCATCCTGCATCATATTCTATTGTTTTATGCTCAGCGGGTTCTTCTCAAAAGGTTAGTTTTGAGACAAGAACAGATTTTCAATATTTGCGGCGAAAAGTGATATTGTACGTAGATGCAGGTGAGGAAACATTTCGTTAAATTGCACTAAAACCTATACAATAGGATCATCACACAGAGTGGATCATCATAAATAACATAGGGTTGACAGACGGATTGCATTGCAACTGCAGTAGGTACGAGTAAGTTCGATTACAATCCGTCGTCTGTTTCCAGTGTCATACCCTAACGAGGCAAAGACATAACCGATTTTAATCAAATACGTTTAGTAGAATATATCATCAGCAGGGGTTATTATATAAATAACATCGCGTTTCTTCACACAACCTGCCCCTTAAACCACATCTCCAGCTAAGTGCGTATCAACAGTCAAAAAGATTTTCAATTCTAACTTGTCGAAACTATGGATACCTGTCTAGTCTAGGTACCTATAAATTAAAACAAAAAGCTAGGCAGAAATTTTGAAGTGTGATTAGAGTTTGGACAATTTCTATGAAATCTTTATAGAATTTACGATGTCTGCGTCTACGGCTAACAATAATATCATAAAGCTTTTGTGTTGTAGCTGCTACGGCAACCTCGTTCTCTGGAGCGATATGGTTCTTGACGTACTTACCAGCGATGGTGCTGATGATGGATATTAAGATCTCGCCGGCCATGCAAGCGATCCTCTGTCTCAGCATGAACGCCGCTATGGGCTTCGGAGTTCATTTTATGCTGGTCGAAGAGAGTGGGGCAGGTTTGTGATTTTGTGATCCATTTCATATACTTGAGAGAATGTCAGAGAGAGGTGTGGCACGGTCAGTTCATTCTGCATTATGTATCTTCTATGAAATCGCTCGTTCTACAGCGCCATTACAGTACAATGTTGCATAGCCATTTTTAAATAAGATTAAAAAAGCTGGATAGCTTCGTTTAGTTTTCGGTGCTGCATAGATTTAGATTTCTTTATTTCACATCATAAATTTACATTATAATTATAAATTGACTACGAATTTACATTACGATCGTCAAGTAATGAATAGGTAATAATAATTGTGTCAAGTAATTCAATTAAATGTCACAGGTGCAAAACAATATTATTATTAACATAATTATAATTATTATAAACAGTCAGTCCGTCAGTGTCATAAGTCCATCTTAAATTATTACTTAGTCAGCCTATACGATATAAAATTGATTAGCATCCACGAAAATTGGATGCGAATGGGGATGAATCTGGGAATTCATATCCCTATCTCGCTCTATCTTATAGCTTAGCAGTACGCCACGCAGGACCGTTGTCGTGAATAGTCATGATTTACGATAGTATATTTACGTTTATGACGATGTTAATAATGATTTATTTCATGTAGCAACACCTACAAGAAATCATGTTTATAATGTGGACGGGTAGGCGAGTAGTCTGAGTTCCTGACAGCTAGATTGTGAACGATCAGTTGAGTGCAGATTTGTAGTGTTAGATTTGGAGGAAAACCAGGGTGAGCTCTTTCCATAATCACTTTCGATGTATCCTATGATATTGTAACGATTTGGTTATTACTTACACAGATCGGACGATGACTGTTTATGATGTGATGTATTTATGTGCGGCTACATGTCTTATTTTCTTTGAGAGGCGTGACGGTATACTCGTATCATGTATATGAATAAGGTTTTCCTACAGATCACATACATGCGATAACACAGTTCTCAGCGTGGAGTTCTTTAGTGTGACAGGATTAGTAACAAGTGTAACAACAGCGTCTCAGGTTCGGTAGTCTCAGCCTCAGTTCATATCAGTATCAATCAGGGGTGCACCCGGGTAATTATAACTGGCGTGTGGATTGGAACAGTATCAGTTGTGTGGTTAGGGATGTCTATAAGGGGAGGTTGGAGGATATTCTCGGGGACACCTCATATGGAGCTGGTACGCACGAGGCGGCAGTCCATATGTCAGATATGTAAAGGATTCCGCAAGTTGTTGGAGTATGTTTATAGATGCATATGTGCTAATACATTCACCTAAGCTAGAGTGCTCATTCGTAGGTAATCATTCGCGGCCATGAGAGTGATCAGAAGTGGCTTCGCGACAACCGTCTGGATGCGCATAATACTTGTAAGGCATTGCCGAATGTACCTACTTGTAGTCTCAAATGAAGACGGCTCCTTTTAACTTTACTTAAGATCAGTAAATTATCTAAATACATATATACCTTCCCAGGTTTGCAATGGGGCCAGTTCTGGCAGGTGTCCGACCTAGACTCGAACCGCTTCGTGTTCGGGACCGTGGTGGTGATGCTGGTGGTGGACTGCGTGCTCTACATGCTGATTGCTCTCTACTTGGAGCAGGTGTGGCCTGGGCCGTACGCAGCTCCTAAGCCTTGGAATTTCATATTTCTGAAAAGGTTTTGGTTACATAGGAAAGTTGAGGCAGGTAAGTTTAATGACTGTTTAGTACTTACTACCCGGTCACAGTGCCTATCTGTGCACTGCCGTGTCAAGCCTATCTCATGTATCTCAAAAAGCATAGTTTTGAGAAAACGCCGTATGAAGTTTTTTTTTTGTAAAATGTCATTTACCGAATGGTTTCGTGCATTTACACAAAAAAAAATCAACATAAAGGTGAAAGGTTCCTGTATATTATGAGAATTGAAAATCTTTGTGTATGTGTGTTTTGTATGTTTTATAAGCTATAACAGAGCTAGGGCTGACAGGCTTGCCATACTAAGCCTGTCAAGCGACGGTCTGTATCTTAGGATACATGACTTAAGCGCGTTCAGTGAGAAAAGTATTTCTGGCTACTAATATTGCTGTTTTAAGTAATTTAAAATTGCTTAAAACTACTTTTACCAGGTAAGTAAACAAAGTATTTGAATGTGGAAGAATAACACTTTGTGCAGTAAAAAAATAAAAAACTCAAATAATTTACTCATAAATTAATATCAGCGTGAACATAAAATAAAACTCAAATAATTTACTCATAAGTAAGAATAACTATTAATGGACGAACACAAATGTTTTCATTAAAAAAACGCAAACAATAAGTTTACATATTTTTCTAAAACAAAACAGATTTACTTAAAAAAATGATTACCTTAGGTAACTTTTTATGTATAGCGACTATAATTGATTCAAAAAAACTTGATTTAAATTAAAGTACTCTGATTAGCACTCATTAGACGATATAATTAGAATCATTTCAAATTATTAAGTCTCAATATATAACAAATTGCTTCATAAAAAGAACGAAATGTTCTTTAAACTAAACTCTAATTTTTTTTTGTTATTATTGACCAACTAAAAAAATTGTTTAAAAAAAAACTAAGTACTGACATTCATAGCTTATTATAATATTATTGATCTTATTGACTATTGACATAATAGGAACCAAAATTCAATCACAGTCAAGTGGCACGTTAGAAGAAAAATTCGAAAAAAACTGATATACCTACTTAAAATTTGTTCGACATCGACAGAGCTTGTCACGCTATTATCATGTAACTTAAGATACAGTATTTAGCCATGATTTACTATGGTAAAAACAGAGTTACATGAGTTACGTGACAGGCTCGTATAAGGAATTGGTAAGTTAAATTATAAAACTGAGTATGTAGGTCGATAAAGGCATAGAAAATAAACAGATTTAGACCTGTTACGCGTAACTCATGTATCTCAAGATACATGAGATAGGATTGACACGGCAGTGCACTTCGCCGCCTGACGTCATATCAACGCTCTACTACCTACCTACTAATAGTAGGTACCTGCTAGGGGCGTCACTAGGTAATGGAATCCCGCACGATAATTTCGATCCCGGTATTTGCGGGATTGGAGAATGTTAAGTTTCATTTAGTAATTTTAGTATGGCAACATTCTATGCCCGCGTTTGATAGGTAAAATAACTGTCGAATCACTTCAGTCAACGTCGTTTTGAAACGGTTCTAAAATATGAATGAATATGTTGTTTATATTGATAATGTTTGTTAATCTTTAAATTATTTATAATATGGGCCTTTGTTGCCTGATTTAAATAAATAGATAAATAAAATATAGTCAAAATCCGCGCGGATGGTCGCGCTAGTTACTGGCAGCCATAATTATTGAGATATTTAAACCCATAAGGATATCCCATCAGCCGTGTATAATCAGGTGTGCCAGGTAACCTTGGAATCAGGTGAGTCTGTACTGTACGAGCCAGGTCTCAGGGTCCTACAACTGACGAAGGAGCGCCGCAGTAGCTCCTAGCAGAATGTGAGTGTCCTTTCAGTATACTCAAGGCTCCGTGTCGCTGTATACATTTATCTCCTAGCGCCAGTTTATTAGTCTTTAGTAAATTGATTACATTTTTCGCAATTACAGTCTGCTAGATAAATATAACTTTTTTTGACCAGAGATTCCAATTCAATCAAGCGGGATCCCGCAATCTCTCGGTATCCCGAGGTATCCTCGGTATTCGCTAGGCGCCACATTCTGGAGGTGCATAGATATTGTAACCGGGTGCTGGGTGTTTTGCTGGCTAGCCAAAGCTAGGCTGGTCGTCGTAGGTATTTCATCAATGTCATTCTCTTACTTGATTTCAGCTGAACTTACAATCGATCCTAAAGGTACGCCAGACATTCCAATGGAAAAGGTGTTAGGCAACCCCGCAATTGGAGTTAAAATTATGGTAGGTATACTATGTTATGCACAAAAATGATATTGTGCACAGTACTATCGCCCAAGGGTACTGGTTCACACTTTCTGATCAAAACCGTCTGCACATGCATGGCGAATGCTCAAAAATGATCCTAGATGCGTGAACCCGTACCCTTGGGCGATAGTACATCGCTCCGTAGTTTTTTTTATACTTCACAAATGCAGTTCTATTGTATTTTTTTCACAATTTCAAAATAGGTAGGTTTTAAATATAGGTACCTACTAGGTATAACTCTCTACATTATAAGTCGCATGTATTCTCTACTGTTTACATCGAGAAATGTGTGGTGTTTTGAATTGTTTGATGATGATAGTCAAGTCGGTGAGGTAAGGGTTTGGATTGGACTTGTTTGTTAAATACAACCCGACCTATGCAATGAAAAACTCGCGGACGCATGGCTTTAAAATTGCTTAAATCTACGCAAAATGGTAATGGAATTTAAATTAGATATGTCGAAACGGAATAAATATCAAAGCGCAGGTCCATTTTGAGTACCATCGCCTACGCAGTTAACTGTTCTATATAAAGTTCTATATAAATACAGGATGGTCAGTTAACTGTGTTGGCGTTTTTACGTACTTAGGCAATCTTGACACCTATGCCATTAATTATTCTGACATTACCAATAAACAAAACACACGAAAATACTTCACTTGTTCACAATGCCCTAGAAACTTCATACACCTACTATATATTTTGCATTCCTATTTGCATATTTACGATTGAAACTAACTATAAACTACTACTACAAAGACTCTGTCGAAAACCAATCCTCAAGTTAGAGCAAGAATATAAATTGGTGATGGCCATAATAACTCCACGTGCCTAAAATATGGTCATTTACCACTTTTTTTAAACCGTGTAGAGCCATCAAGCACACATCATCACAGACGTGTAGCCACACCTTATATACATTCCTTTCGTTACCTTCACTCATTAATTCATTCACTGAGATTGCGTGCGCCATATGATTCAAATTCAGCCCGATTTCGTCTAGCCTAGAGAACCAGATCAAGAGTAGTAGAGTGAATTTCCTTTTCTTACACAGTTAAGCATAAATCTCAGGACCCTAGCCTTCAATGGTTAAAATTAGTTTGTAATTTTTACCAAAGTAATTTTGTATTTTTTTTATAGTATATTAGTTGATATAAATATAACCGTATATTTTTTATCCCTAACCTGCTCTTATTAATTATTTTTTTAAATAAAATTGTATTTCTTAAAGCGCGTCAAAGCTTAACGTGTCCATATTACCCTCACGTTATCAATAAAGCGTTTACATATTTTAGATCACTTTGTCCGTGCACATATTTTCGAACTCGTCTGTACCTACATATTTTACAGTTATTATTAGTGGGTGAATCCTTTTCCCTAAACTACGTCCAACTATTCTTATGCTTTACAGAATTTAGTAAAAGTTTACGGGAAGACCACGGCAGTAAACAATTTTAACTTGGACATGTATGAAGATCAAATAACTGTTTTACTTGGACATAATGGCGCTGGGAAATCCACTACTATAGCTATGCTAACAGGTTTGCTTATACAACTTAAATACTTACTTGTTATGCTCTCATATTCGTGGGCCTAGCAAGTCGTCAGGCACAGTTGTACCTACTTGTAAGCACACGTCAGTCAATGTGAACAAAATCATTTTAGTGATACAGGTTGGCTACATAGTAAAAGCCATTTCACGAAAAAAGTACCCTTTAAGATTAAAGTTGCTAAGTACTTTAGACACTAACTACTCCTCGCAAATAGACACTGCTTGCTGAATTTTAACCTCTAAACACACTTCACTCCACACGATATTTTTAAGTCTAATCAATAGATGAACAAAGCCCAAGTACTCGATCTAGCTTCCCACGTTTCCTTAACGGTATCACTGTTATCATATATCGTCGGGGATAGTGCAAAACAGTTGCGCAGTGTTGTGTAGATACGCACTGTTTACCAGCACGGCTATCACAAGACGGCGCGCGAGCTCTCTCGATTTTTCTCGCACTATACCACTCTTTCTAAGTTTTCTAATAAGAGAGAGACGGATAGTGCGAGAAAAATCGAGAAAGCTCGCGCGCCGTCTTGTGATAGCCGTGCAGTGCTAGTAACGCGGTATTGCACTATCCCCGACGATATATAAATCTAACTACCTACTCTTATCTAGGTCTTAGCGGGGGCACTGCCCGTCCCGATTTTCCTAATTGAATTCTAACTTGATGACTTTAATCTTGCTTTGATCAGAAAATTACCAATCGTTACAAAAAAAAGATGTTGATAATCGAACAAAGTATAGGTAATTGCCTTGTTCAGGCAACACAGAAATAACAAGCGGATCAGTGTGGTTGGCGGGCTACGACATCACTCTTCAGACGGCGGCGGCGCGCGCCAACATCGGCTTCTGTTCGCAGGACAATGTGCTGTTCGACGAACTCACCGTCAGGGAACATTTCGAGTTCTACGGCCGACTCAAGGGTCTGACTGGTCAAGAACTGCTAGATGATATAGATACGTTGATAACGAAGTTAGGATTGAGTCATAAGGTAATCTTATAACTTATAGCGAGCCTATAATAAGATCCTACAGTGCGCTGCGCGTCCAGTACAACAACGCCTTCAGGGGGTTGTTGGGGCTACCCTGGCGCTGCAGCGCGTCAGGGATGTTCGCCGCGTGGAGCGCCGAGGGTTTAGAAGCCGTGCTGCGCAAGCGGGTGGCATCCCTGGCCGAACGCGTACGGGGCAGCGCCAACGCTCTCCCGAAGGTGATCGCTGGGAGGATGGACTGCCCTATCCTCGCTCACTGGATGTCCATGCATGTACATTACAATTATAATTATTCTTTCCACTTACATAGTAACAATAATAATAGTATAAGTTCTGACTAACATAATATGGATGTGTAATTGTCCGAAATAAATACTTTCATTTTCATATAATTTGTTCATTTACGCTGAATTATTTAGGATAAATTAGAGTACGATTCGTCTAAGTGGATAATCATAGGCAAGGAATATAAAATTTACTTGTTAACAAGTTGTTATACGCTCCTGTTGTAGGCAAAGGAAAAAAACCCATCCCGATATCCTTTATGTCAAAAAAATCCGACCAAGTGCGTGTCAGGCCACGCGCAGTGTATGGTTCCGTAGTGCCTGACTGTGTTTATTTTATTTCGGGACAATCTTACACAAATCGACCTAGTCCCAAACTAAGCAGAGCTTTTACTATGTGTACTAGACGACGATATATATATCTACTTATATAGATTAATAAATACCTACTTAAATACTTACATAGAAAATATCCATGACTCAGGAACAAATATTCGTGCTCATCACACAAACAAAAATTTGGGCTTTAAAGTCCAATATCAGCTATCCAACGATACCCCACAACATGGATTAAAAAAATATACATACCCTCTTTAAGTGTAGGGCAGGTACCTAAAAAAAATAGTTTTCAAGATTTTATTCTACCATTTTATTGGTGTATACCTACCAATGCCGAATTACAGTTTTCTAGTAGTAAGGGTTACTGAGCTAAGCCGCAGACGGACAGACGGACATGGCGAAACTATAAGGGTTCCTTGTTGACTACGGAACCCTAAAAACGACCTTGGCAAACTTCTTTCGCCTCATTCATTTTCATTAAGTAGGTACATTATTAGGGTTCCGGACCAAAAAGGTAAAAACGGAACCCTTATGGTGCGACTCCGTCCGTCTGTCTGTCTGTCACAAAGCCAAATATCTCAGGAACTACTAATGCTATCGCTTTGAAATTTGGAATAGTTGTAAACAAAGCTAATCCTCATGTATGGAAAATGGAAATTTTTAATATATACTTTTAATTTGTATAAAAAATGGCGGATAAGAGGGGGGGCAAAAATTCAAAGTCTAGTTAGTCGGCCAAGTGGGGTATCATATGAAAGGGCTTGAATTGTACATTCTAAAACAATTTTATTTTTTTCTACAATGGTAAAATTTTGATTTAGGTATAAAGAAAAATGTTGAAAAAAATACCATTCCCCCCCTTATCTCCGAAGTTAACCGAGCGAAAAATTTGAAAATAATATATATGATTAATATTAACGTGAATATTACCGGAAAAGTATGACGAGACCTCTATCTAGCGTAATTTTTTTTTATTCTTCAAAAATCATTGTTAAGTTTGTTTGTAATTTAATACTTCTGTGTTTAATTTTTTTCCTTCAAGGTCGTATGAAAGTGTTCTAAAAGTACCTTCTAGCAAATAAAAAAGAATTATCGAAATTAATTCACTTGATAAATAATTATCGCTGAAAAACCAACATACAGTACCTAAGGGAAATGTATTAACGTACCACCGTAGAACCCTATCGTAATAAGGTGACATACCACTCGACTTTGAGTGACGGCGGCCTGTCATTTGCGACAGGGTTCTACGGTGGTACGCGAATACATTTCCCTTACTGTACATACCGAGTTCCTTGGTCGCGCAAGTTAGTAACAAAATGTACCGATAAATGGTGCTGTAGGTATGTACTCATGACTTAACTACACTATGCGTTGTTAAGATTTTTCCAAAATTGATGGGTGGGGTAAGACGGGTGTGTTGTATGATATTTCGTACGGAACCCTCGGTGCGCGAGTCAGTTTCGCACTTGACCGGTTTTTTTTATATTCGCCCACCAGGTTTCGAGTGATTTTTTTTCTGACTCTTAAATCAAGTTCAGTCTTATTTCAGTCATTCCACATAATAAATAATAATAACGTACAAATAATAAATAACAGTAACGTGCATCGTCAGCTGAGGAGTTACAAATGATGGTAACGAAGATTAATGAATCTTTTGAATGGAAAGGGATGAAGATGAATGTAAGTAAGACGAAAGTGATGGTATTTGAAAAAGATGAAATTATGACAGACTGCGAAATAATG
The DNA here is from genome assembly GCA_932294315.1 of Epinotia nisella. NCBI lineage: Eukaryota > Metazoa > Arthropoda > Insecta > Lepidoptera > Tortricidae > Epinotia > Epinotia nisella. The sequence continues at coordinate 10,538,488 of OW028682.1, read as the reverse complement.
ATTGGTGAAGAAAGACTGGAACAAGTAAAAGAGCTTGTGTATTTGGGGACATTATTTACTGGAGACGGAAAGCATGAGAAAGATATTGAAAGGAGAGTGAATGCAGGGAATCGAGTGAATGGGGCACTGAACGCCTTTATGGGCAGCCAGAAAATATCACAAAAAGCGCGCGTGGCTGTGCATAGAGGAGTGTTGGTGCCCACACTTATGTATGGTAGTGAAAGTTGGGTGTGGCAGAAAAGACATCAAAGTCGAGTGAATGCAGTAGAAATGAGAGCGTTGAGAAGTATGTGTGGAGTGAAACTGAGTGATAGAATCAGAAACAGTGTGATAAGAGATAAGTGTGGAATGGATGGAGATATAGTCACGAAAACTGAGAAGGGTATGTTAAGGTGGTTTGGGCATGTAGAGAGGATGGATGAGAGAAGATTAACGAAGAGAGTGTATATAAAAGGAGTGGAAGGGCAAGTTGGAAGGAGAAGACCTAGGCGAACATTCTCTGATCAAATTAGAGAAATGTTACAAAAAGGCCAGGTCAAAAGTACCCTAAACCGACGAGCATGTATGAGAAATGTTATGAAGGTGAGTGAAGCGAAAGTGGTTTGTCAGGATCGTAGCAAATGGAGATCCGTGATCTCTGCCTACCCCTCTGGGAAAGAGGCGTGATTATATGTATGTATGTATGTACAAAAGGTTCTCTGTTAACAAATCCCCTTCTTTTTTTTAGGGTTCCGTAGCCAAAATGGCAAAAACAGAACCCTTTTAGTTTCGTCATGTCCGTCTGTCCGTCTCGCGTCTGTCCATCTGTCCGTCTGTCTGTCTGTTCGTCTGTCCGTATGTCACAGGCATTTTACTCGAATAGGTAGGTACTATAAGGTGTAGGTATTTGAATAAAATTTTGAGGATAGGTGTATTTTTTAGTCGCTACTTGTACTATTTATTACTTATTCTGTGGTATAACTGCAAGTCAAAAGAAAAATATCATTGTAAGTCCACGTGGGGCACAACAATCGATAGGCCTTTCAAAATATGTTTATTATGTTTTTGATTAAGTGAATAGAGTCGGAGATAATCGCCCCGAAAGTCACAAAAAATTGTGCCCCCCCCTCAAAATTTTGGGTAATAATATAATAATAAAAATAATCATGGACATAGATAGGGCTTATTATATTCTTTCACCGAAAATTATTTTGAACAAGATGAGTTCATAGGTTTTCGAGATATTACTGAAAAACTGCCTTCCCTATAGAAAAGGACGTAAGTGCCGTAAGATTTCTGTGACGATACGACCTTTTTAATAGGCACGGAACCCTTCGTTGTGCGTGGTCCGACACGCACTTGGCCGGTTTTTGGTCAAGTACTAGCTGCCCTGCCTGCACGGTATAAAATACAACCCGTTCACTATAGGCCCGGACCCGGCATCGACGACGGTCGGTTTCGGCGAGGTCCATTCTTAGTGTAGGTAACCGGGTTGTACCACTTGTACCATCGTCCCTTTCGGGCATAGATACGCTAGGACGACATCTGTTAACTACATCCTCTAATCCTCTATCTACGGACAAAATACTCACATTCCGTCATGTACCTACCTAAATTGTAACCTAGATACTATTCCGGCTTATAAATCAAAGTCAAAGTCAAAGTCAAAGTGATTTATTCTTCAATTTAGGCATATTACATGCACCTATGAATGTCGATAAACTACCACCGGTTCGGAAAGTAAACCTCTGCCTCGAGAAGAACCGGCGTAATAAACTCGGCGAGGTGTCATTTTTTCAAAACAGTATACAATATATCATATCAGTATCAGAGTATTATACAATTTTAAAATTACATTGCTACAGTAGAAAGCCTATTTATTTTACGACAGGTTTCTAGTGCAGGATTTTATCGCTGCCAAATATCCCTATCCATGATGTAGTCGTTTATCTTATAATATGCTTTTGAAATGAGTGTCCGTTTTACGACAGATTTGAATTTAGAGTCAGTAAGTTCGGTAATGTGTTTTGGAATTTTATTGTAGAATTTTATACAATTTCCCAAGAACGACTTTTTTGCTTTTACTAGCCTGTAAAAAGTTGTTTTGAGCTTCCCTGCGCTTCTGGTAACCTTGGGCCTATCAGTGTTTGTTGGGTAGTTGTATAAATTCTTCCTAACATACATTATTATTTCAAATACGTATAGCGACGGCAGTGTTAGAATATCTGTTTCCTTGAAAAATTCTCTTAATGACTCACGCGACCCGAGGTTATAAATTGCTCTAACAGCCCTTTTTAGGGTTCCGTAGCCAAAATGGCAAAAACGGAACCCTTATAGTTTCGTCATGTCCGTCTGTCCGTCTGTCCGTCTGTCCGTATGTCACAGGCATTTTACTCGAAAACTATAAGGTGTATTTGAATAGAATTTTGAGGACAGGTGTATTTTGTTAGCCGCTACATAGTTTTGTAATTAAAATGGCAAAAAAAAATTTTTTTAGGGGTGCACTCCATACATAAAACTAAAAGTCAAAAAAAAATTTTTCATTGTGACCCCCTGTGTGGCACATCAATCGATAGGCCTTTCAAAATAAATATAAGGTTTCTTAGCATTTTTTTTGATTAAGTGAATAGGGTCGGAGATAATCGCCCCGAAAGTCACTAAAATTCTGTCCCCCCCCCTCTAATTTTTGAACGGTGTATTTTAAAAATATGGAAAAATTCATGGGCATAGGGCTTATTAATTTCATTCACCGAAAATTGTTTTGAACAAGATCGGTTCAGAGGTTTTCGAGATATTGCTGAAAAATTGCCTTCCTCAAAGAAAAGGACGTAAGTGCCGTAAAATTTCTGTGACGATACGACCTTTTTAATAGGCACGGAACCCTTCGCTTTGCGTGGTCCGACACGCACTTGTTTTTGTTTTTTGTAAAATAAATACAGTCTCAATATCTGCCGCTGATCCCCATAAAATAAGACCATAAGTAATTATACTGTTAAATAACTACAAATTCAAATAATCCTTTAAAAATAATAACAACATTTGGGAGTGCGTATTGATGATTGATTGCGGTTTTTATGTGGTTTTGCTTTAGCGCGATTACCTGGCAGCCGGGCTGTCTGGCGGGCAGAAGCGGAGGGTGGCGATCGGCTCAGCGTTGAGCGGAAGGTCACGCGTGGTCTTCATGGACGAGCCCACCACGGGCATGGACCCGGCCTCGCGGCGCGCGCTTTGGGAGCTACTGCAGATGGAGAAAAGAGGTCAATCAACTCCATGCATACTGCAGATGTAGTGCATAATTGTTTTCCATCGTATTTTCTCGGAAACGTTCGTATTTGTCATGCTACTTTACTCAACCTCAGTACCTTTAGTACTATGTCCGATATATAGTTACTTCGTGATAAAATGTTGAACTTAACTAAGGGTTGCGAGGACATGGAGCTGTGTACACCGACGCATGAGCGCGGAGTCCCAGCGGTCCGCGAACGCGCTCAGGATCCTGTTGGGCTGCACTGTGCGCGGGCTAGCAGGGACGCGCAACGTTTGCGTATTTATGTCCGCGAAACCGTCATCGGTCCGCGCCTCAGCGAACATTCCGGATGCGCTACAGTGCCGTTGCAGACCCATCAGTATCCTGCCTAAACGCGTTGTTATTGTTGATAGGTAGACGACTGGGACCGTAAGTAGGTACTTTACTAATACGACATTCGAATTTCAATCCTATATTGACAAAATCTTTAGGTAGTTCGATGATAGTGGTGATACTTACGACACTTTTGGTCCTAGTGTACTCATGTCCAGGGAGCGAAACTTTGGTGCCGGTGACGTCATTATGACGCAAAGTCGCATATAGGATGTTTTTTTAAAACAACATTGCATCACCTCAACGATTCTTAATAATGTAATAATGCTAGTAGGTATACATATTAATGTTTAGTTATAAAAATGTTTGATATTTATACAAAAAATTATGTAAATATTAAGAAACGATACGAATAACATTTTTAATTGGGTAATGTAATTCTAACAAAAAATATTTTTCCTCAAGTAAATTAAACAACACAACAAATGTTTCGTTGGATGACGAAGTATGCAGAACGCTTAAAGTTTTAACATAATATCGCATCTTCTTTCTTATTGACAAAAAACGAAAAAAACTTCTGCAAATACGGCTCCATGGACTCCATTCCATAGCGACTTCGCTCAAGCGAAACAATAACTTCGATTATATTTACAATTTACAAATGAAAAAAATATTAAACGGAAATGTTTCCAACAATCTTGTTTTTAACATGACAAAGAGAAGGTGCCAATAAGTTGTTATTTGATTAGTTATCTAATCTAGATAAAAACACTCTGTATGTAGCTTGACGTCATACGTCTGTCATCGGCACCATAGTTTCGCTCCCTGCTCATGTCGCAGTTAGTCCATGTTGTTAGCTTTGGCGGATGGTTTCGTGGCGCTTTTTGTCGAGACCATGGGTTATAAGAAGGCTTGCCGTAGCTGTTTGGGGCTTCATTCCATTCTCGTCGTTCGGACTGACAGTGAGACACTGGTTTGCGTGCTATAGTAAATCGTTGGTGGATATCCTCACTCGTTTAAATCGTGCAGTAATTGAAAAGCGGTCTTGTTAAATATATTTATATATAAACTTTATATGAACAATAGGGCGTCTTACTCACTGTACACCTGTCTGCGGACCAGTGGGGAGAGACAACCAACACAGGCCTTAGCATTGCAAACCTCGGTTTCGACGACCGAATTTCATTTCTTACCTTACCATAGGGAATCGTTTATGTAGAACTAAACCCTAAGTTGGGTTTATGTTTTAAAAGAGCTTAGTAAGGGGATTGTGTGGGGTAGTGATAGGTTCAATTCATACACTATTATTTGGGTTTGTAAGATTTAGATAGATAAATTCAACTGGATTACATTAAATTGTGAATTTGGTTTCTAGGGTTGCTGAATCGTTAGGGGTTTAGAAGTCTGGTGTTATCTTTTCAGTTGGTAATATAGAAGAATGCGGCGTTAGTTGGTACTCTCTAGAGTTCTCTTTAGGTTCTTTTTTGTAAATATTCTTAAGGTTATATCCGCTTACGTTTAGAAAGAGGATGTATCGGTGATAAGTTATCTACACTTATAATAAATCTCTGAATTAAAAAAAGAATCAGCCAGTATCATTTCAGACATTATTCTGTCACACGAATGATCTCAGCTTCCCATGAACGGAAAAACATGAAATATTTTTATAGGTACAGTATTAAATATTCTAACTTCCGCTTAGGATAGTTTTTATCCGACTGCGACAAATAATTAATTTTCCAAAAGTTGACAGGCCGTACAATGATCGTCACGACTCATTTTATGGAGGAGGCGGACGTGCTCGGGGACAGAATCGCTATAATGGCCGGCGGACAGCTGCAATGTGTCGGTTCACCATATTTCCTCAAAAGCCACTACGGAGTCAGCTACACCCTGGTAGTCGTTAAGAAAAAGGGCTTCCAGGCTGAGACCTGTACGCAGATCATTACGGAACATATACCCGCAACAAATATTATGGAAGACCGAGGTAAAATTTCGAGGTATTTCCATGGCAAAACAAAGGACGGTCGCAATCTAGCTAGGGTTAGAAACATTTTATTATCGATATCGATAGTTGTGAAATAGAAGAAAGAAACGGTTTTTCCAAATAAAAAAATATATTTAAAATACAAAATCTTACGCGAGGGACCGTTGTACATTTATATAAAATTATATAGAAACCGTTCAACTTCTTCTCCGAAGTCCAAATCAGTACTTACAGCTCGTGAAATTTTATCATTTTTGTGATAGTAAATAACCATTACCTAAGTGGTATAGTTACTTCAAGAAAATATTTCATTTGTTGTTTAATTATGATTAAGGCTTCGATGAAACAACATAAATAAAACAATCCCGTAACTTATCACTTCGAACGCATATTTTAATGGGAATGTCACGAAGGACTACAAAAGACAAAAAAAAATCGCCACGATTCTTCTTTCATGTACCTAAGTAATAATTATGGACATCGATAAAAAAATGTTTCTAACCCTAGCTAGATTGCAACAATCCTATATTTTGCCGTAAAAATTCGGTCTCTGGTAATGATGATCAATATTTACTAGCGTAATTATTAACCAAACCTCACTCGTGAAAAGTTACCATTTTGAAGACGCGTCGTTTTTGTACTAAGCCCGAGAATATTAAAGTTATGGTTATGGACTTATGATTCTGAATCTCTGAAAATAACATGTCCTAATTGTAGGTACTGAAGTAACGTACGCTTTACCCAAAGACCTGTTGCATCTATTTGAAGACATGCTGAACCATTTGGAGGCGAACATAGACACCATCAAATACGAAAACTATGGCATGAGGGCTCCTACACTTGAAGACGTTTTTATGGTGTAAGTAGCATATAGTATGGCGTGTACATGAAAAACTAGCCGTACTTACCTCAGGTACTGTTATTAAAATACTGCCTCACTGATTTCACTACATTTTCTATTTAATTTAACACTAATATCTGTAGAACAAGAATGAAGAATCAGTATAATAAAATCTACTTAAAACAATTTAGCAACGCGCTAATTTATTAAAGGGGTGGGCGTTTGGGAATTGCATCTGTGGTATTGCTACGTTTTCAAAAATTAAGATTAGCCGCGCTGAGGAGTTAAAACAAGTAGCAGGCGCCAAAGGATCCAGCCCTCAAAAAAGGTTGTGGTCACAGCCACCTGAAAATCGGCCAAGTTCGAGTCGGAGGACGAACTCGCTCATGAACAATCATGACTCATGAGCGAATTTTGAATTTGATTGAAATGACACAAGTCTATTTAGGGTTGTGGGCATGCCCATCGAGCGTACAACTGTGGATCCGCCTTCTTCCTGAATAATCACGAGACGAATACCTACGCAAAAGCCTATATATTTTTTTTAATGCAGATAAGTTTTTACTGCTGAGGGCAAACGTTGCATGTGTCACTTGAGAGCAAAGTCTCAAGACAAATGCAATTAGCATCTTGTGCTTTTGTGCTTTTGAGTTACACTCAAGATTCTAACTTTGAATCACTCGCTACGCTCGTGATTTAATTTTAGAACCTTTCGCTTCCTCGGGACTTAAAATCAGCACTCGTAGCTCGTAGCAAGAAAAAACTTTGCTCTCTTGTTGCACAAATAACTATTGTTTATTATCTATATAAAATAAACTACGCCTACAGCAGCGCTAGAAGTCCTACTGGACCTACCGCCACTTCACATAGTGATTAAGTCGGAGGCGCGCAAATCGCTGTACAGATTAAGAACTCTTGGACTGTGGAGTGATAGCAAGCCGAAAACTAAGCACACAAACATGGAGACTAACGGTTTCCTAGACAGAATAACAAACATGGGGTGCGACAAAATGCTCCCCAAGTATGTATTCCACAGGAACTTCACAACAAAAGTTCCATCCAGGGCTGAATGGGCCGAAAGTCTAGAACCACCAAGGTCTGGTATCGAAGACAGCATATGGTACACGGACGGATCAAAAATGGGATCCGGTACGGGAGCAGGCATTTATGCAAATGACTATAGTAGTAGTGTAAGCATGGGTAGTTTGGCAACCGTCTTCCAGGCGGAGACATATGCCATAATTGCCTGTGTACAGGAGAATATAGACAGGCAAACCAGAGGGCAGACTATCTATATACTCAGTGACAGTCAAGCGGCCCTTAAAGCGCTCACGGCGCCGAGAGTGGAGTCTAGACTAGTTTATAATGGCGTCCAAGCACTGAACAGGCTTGGAAAGCACAATAAGGTGCAACTTGTTTGGATACCAGGGCACGATAGAAGGAGTGGACTCGGGCTGGACCAAAAAACTCTGGAAATCCAGCATGAAGCAACTCAGGATTATATTTGGGGTGTTCACAGGTCACTTCGGCGTCAAGGATCTCCTGGCCAAGATGGGACTATCAAACAGTACAGACTGTAGAATGTGTGGCGAGGAGGATGAGACTATGGAACACTTACTGTGTGAATGTCATGCCCTTGCCAGACAAAGAATGAATCTCTTTGGTAACGGCTACCCGCAACCAAAGGAATTCAGGGTGCTCCCACTGAGCTGCATCATCCGCTTTGTGGAATTGATGGAGCGAGCTTGGGAGTAGCTATAAAGGGGAGGGCAAATGCACAAAAGATCCCACTGGGTCGAAGTGTATCCGAAAGGGCCCTCAACTAGACGCACAGCCTAAACCGCAAAAGATATAGACATTAAATTTGGAACATATATTATATTTTTTGCAGTACGTGGACGTGTACTAAGAAAGGATTTTTCGAAATTCAAACCTTAAGGGGGTGAAATAGGGGTTGAACCGTTGTATGGAAATCGTTCATTTGGAAAGTTATAGACTTGAATCTTTGTATGAAGGTTCCTTACTAAAACAAAACAAATTATTTAGCGTTATTATAAAAAATCATCCCCTAAGGGGGTTAAAAAAGTGTTGAAAGTTTGTATGGGAAACATGTCGTTTTTAAAGTTAGACGTTCAAAACTTCGGTCACAAGCTCCTAATGTACAGTCAAAAACATTGATAAGGGCATTTTTTCTAATCCATCCCTTGAACGGGTTAAGATGGGGGATGAAAGTTCACATATAGAAATGTTCATAGTAATGTGTGATTTTTAATGATAAACTGTGGCTAAAAATATGAAAGCAGGACAGCAGGTTTCTTTTATAGTATGTAGATCCATCCCGAAATATGTTTTTTTTTAAACTTGCCCCTAAAGGGGTGAAATAGGAGTTGTACAGTCGAGTTCTCCAATATCTATACAGGCATAAGGCACATGTGTAGATATTTTTGAAAGGTTGTCTGTATAGATATTGGAGAACTCGACTGTACCGAGAAGACGTTCATTTAAAAACTTGGAAATTTGAAAGTTCCTATATGACGACGAAAGGGTTATTCATAGGGGACGTACTTAAATAGTAGTAGGCCGTTGCCGGCGTAACAATTCAACAATTATAAAAATAAAAGTTACACTTACTACGCGGGCGAAGTCGCGGGTAAAAGCTAGTATGCGATAAAAGATATCGAGGGTCAGGCTCATAAAACACACTTTCCCGAAATGTGCACTTACTCTAAAAGTTCACTTTCTGCAAAATTTACACTCCCAAAAGATACACTTTCCCAAATTGAGGCATTTTCACGAAAGGTGCACTATTTCAAAAAGTGCTCTTTTCCAAAAGGCAACCTTTCCTAAAAGGTACACTTGCCCAGTTGGGATACTTTCCCGAAAGTTGCACTATTTCACATGGTCGGACTTGTAGCCTACAAGAGGCTACTGAAGATAAACTAAACGACAAACTACACACACACAAACACACACACCCGTATCCTGGTCACGGCACCAAATTGTAACATCCCCCCCTCGAACGCCCCTGCAACCTTACGAAGAACGCAGAACAACGCAAGAACCAATTCTAATAAACCGATTGAAATGTAAACTTAACATAAGCATTAACGTAAGACTATACTGTAAATTGTTCTTGCTTCTCTATTTAATAAACCTACTTTCGTGGTGTGCTTTTATTTAGAAATACGTGAAGAATATGGCCAATGGTGATCGCTAGTGGTAGGAACCCTGTATTGTTGTGCACCGTATCAACCCTAGGTTCTTTTATGAAAGCTTGGCAGTTATGGACTCCTCATTACCTTAATAAATAAAGCTAGTCTAATCCAATAAATGAGTCTATCTGAATGCTACTTCCGACTACTATTTTTCCTATTATTGCGTAAAAGGATTTTGTCAAATGAATTCGCATATTGTACGTTATTTTATTGTTTAAAATATTTTTTATTTATTGATGAAATTCCCCAACCTCCTATTATATGCTCAATTGAACAAGAACGTAGCTTTTAGAATTCATTATAATCAAGATTATTTATTTAACCCTGTCGTGAACTAGAAATCTACCCTAAATACATGAATTTTGGAACAAAGGTTCTATCGACGGTTTGTGTAGTAATTTTTTTACTCACACAGGCTACGTCTTGTTTAGGATGGGGTCAGAGCATCTTATCCAAGTTACCTGCCTGGCTATCCTAAGAGTTCAAGACTCAGAGAATGAAGCTACCAGTGTTTCCAACCTAGCGTTCTGTATAGAGAAGAAACACCCAACAAACTCTTACAGGCATCTTTTTGTTATGATAAACATATATTGTTTATTACTTTGCTTATACGGTCAAACTCCTACAACCATTCTATAGCGACGAACGTAGTAAGGTAATGCTGGGAAACCGTTCATTACATGTGAAACATTTAACCCAAATTATAACCCAAATATAGAGTATTATTCCACTCATGATGATAAGATACCTAGTCGGACTATATGGACTGCTCAGCCTGCCATAAAGCCGAGAATCACTTCATCTTTCTGAAATAATTCTGCTATCCCAATCATAAATAGAACCATAAACCCTTGAACAAAATAATTATTATACCTTTTTAATGTTTCTCATGCAATAAAATGCGGAACTCAACACTACTTTGCCCACCCACTATTCAGTTACCCATATTAGAAATTTAAACCTTTGTTAACCATTATTAGAATAGTAGACCTATAATTTAGACAAGTAATCCCAATGTCCTAATATAGTGTATGATTTTAACCCTACGACTACCCCGGAAATTCCTACTCTGCTTATTCCTTGAACCATACCTTTAGTTCAAGAAATAAGAATGTTTCCCTATTCTATCTGTAAATAGTTCAACCGGCAAAGTTGAGAAAGCAACCTAGCAGCCTGTGTATTTGCCTCCCCTCTTCGTGGTCCGAAGACATAAGGGAAACGAAGAGTAAGGCGCCCTATTGTGTATATAGATAGGAATATATAAATATATTTAATGAAGACCGCTCCTCAGAGAGCTGCACGGTTCAACAAGCGAGGATAACCCTCAGTGCGGATCACATGAATGACTACGCCTTGTCTACACCGCCAGCCGATTCTGAGGTACGTGAGGGGCCTCTGAAGAGGCTTCGTCTCCTATGTTGGTAAAAAGGTAGACGCCAGACCACCCTCAAGTCTGGTAACAAAAAGACTCTGAATTAGGCCCATTTGACACCGTAAGGCGGGCGTAACTCCTCAGGTATACTGAACCTGGACAGTGTTCTGGCTTTTATATAAGTATATGAAAGTAAAATTAATATTTTATGTAAGTAATTTAACCCCAAAAACTTGAATTATAATTACACAAAAGTAACCCTTCATTATGCGGAAGAATTCCCCATAACGACGGGCCACTTTATTACAATAAGTAATTAAAACACCCACCAATAATTTTAGAACCCGAAAACCAGAGACACTGACAGTCTGAGCGATGAGATTTGAATAGCCATCTTCCTACTGCGCCATTTCCTTTTATAACCTAAACTCGGGACCAAAATAGCAATGAGACCAAAACGGTCTTTCAGTGCAACGAGGACAAAAGGGCAAAGAGGACAATAGGAACAAAAAGTACAAAAAGCGTCATTGGTACAATAAGGTTTAGATTTGAATCTAGTATTAGTCAAATATTTGCGGGTCTCGCGGCCTTTCAGGTCAAAAAGGACAAAAAGTGCAAAAAGTACAAAAAGCGTCATTGGTACAATAAGAACAACTATGTCTTGAGTAACATTATTCTCTTTGAACCTGGTTTTAGATATTGACTGTTTACCCTTATTAAACGCTAGTTCAATATATTTCCTTCTTGTTTTTAATTTATAAATAAGTTCTCCAGAATTGGGTATGAAATAAAAGTTCATCTACTTTTTCTCCTTATGTCAATAATTATATTCGGAAATCTGCTATCGAGTACGCCCATTCCGTTACAGCTCGCCCCAATGAATATTTCGCAATGTATGACCTAGGTCATGCATGTAGAATCTTCATTCCTAGATCCTAGATTTGTCAGTGACAATCCCTCCCTTGTTTAAACTCGTGTTGTGTCTTTATACCAATACTAGATGACCACCAATGACTTCGTCAGTTAACACAGTTCCCTTGAACCGCAACAATGACCAACGAACCGCCTTTCCTCAAGGATTTCTGTCTCACTCAGAGGTACCAGGTTGTGAATCTGATAGACCCTAGCGGTCCGATTTAGAAGATTTACCCCGGATCGGCGATTACTTTGTCCAATCTTTGACCCTAGGAAACATTGTCCTTCCTATAAGTAAATCCCGCAAAATCTCCCCCCATGAAGCAGAAAACGGTTTGGTGTAAGTACTAAGAAGTTCATCCTCCATTGCATAAGCTCGAACCGTACTCCCAGACTCAGTCATTAATAATCAGTTTTCTTGGCGCTTGTATCATGTCTTATAAAATAAGCCAACTCTCAATTAAGACTTGACTAAATAACTCACAAAAAGTCGAATAAAGAAAATATATATATGTATCGACAACGGGGTTACTTGGCATCCCAACTGTCATCTTTGTTTACCTTACAAGGTAATTTCATTCAAAAATTGTATGTTTGATTTTAGTTTATATCAAACTCTTACACATTCCCACTGACCCAATTATTATTTACCCTTATTTTGACTTATTTTAACCAACATGAGATGTGTATACCCTTTCGTCAAAATGCGTGTGTAGTATAAGTCCTTAAATACTACTCCATACAAAGAGTCGAATCGTTTCCACGATTTTAACCTACTGATAAGTATTTAGGGACTTAATGTGTTTTTTTTTTTTTTTAATGTTCCCCGGCAAAACCAACAAATCTAGGTCAAGTTGATTACACTCCAGCTATTGTCACGCTGTACCAATCCATTTTTACAAAGACTTCCTTCAAATCTTCACACAAATTTCATCCTTCATGTTTCAATCATCTTTTCTCGAACTATGATTCAGTTTACAAGCACCCTTCCTCATCCGCTCGTCCGTTCGATTGCTACAGATAGCCAAAGCTTATGAGATGTAATCGTATCAAAATAAATTAGAAACTTATTGGACCTTAATTTTGCACATAATTTTATTATTCCCATTAAAAAAATGATCATACTCGCCAGCGATAGGTATATTTAAAATAGTAAATACAAAAATAAAATATGTAGCTCCACCTTTAAATTCATACCCATAAATAAACATACTATAATTCATATACCATAACGATTCTTTTTCCCAAAAAGTTGAAACCGCCATCTTGAAACCGTACATTAATCCAAAATTTGAAATTTATTACTGTAATTTAGTCGAAATCGATACCCATGTCGATATTCCCAAAAGAAAAGTCACGTCCGCCATCTTGGATCCCCATATGTCCCCGAAATTCAAAATTTCCGACGGCAAATTAGTTAAAATCGATACCCATGACGATTTTTCAAGAAAAAGTCGTGTCCAGCATCTTGGATGCCAATATTACACCAAAATTCAAAATTTCCGACGGCAAATTAGTTGAAATCGATACCCATGACGATTTTTCAAGAAAAAGTCGTGTCCACCATCTTGGATCTCAAAAATACCCCAAAATTCGAAATTTCCGACCCCAAATTAGTCGAAATCGATATCCATGATGATTTTTCAAGAAAAAGTCGTGTCCACCATCTTGGATCTCAATATTACCCCAAAATTTGAAATTTCCGACAGCAAATTAGTCGAAATTGATACCCATGACGATTTTTCAAGAAAAAGTCGTGTCCACCATCTTGGATCTCAATATTTCCCCAAAATTTGAAATTTCCGACCCCAAATTAGTCGAAATCGATACCCATGACGATTTTTCATGAAAAAGTCGTGTCCACCATCTTGGATCTCAATATTACCCCAAAATTTGAAATTTCCGATTATAAATTAGTCGAAATCGATACCCATGACGATTTTTCAAGAAAAAGTCGTGTCCACCATCTTGGATCTCAATAATACCCCAAAATTCGAAATTTCCGACCCCAAATTAGTCGAAATCGATACCCATGACGATTTTTCACAAAAAAGTCGTATCCGCCATCTTGGATCTCAATATTACCCCAAAATTTGAAATTTCCGACACAAAATTAGTCGAAATCGATACCCATGATGATTTTTCATGAAAAAGTGGTGTCCACCATCTTGGATCTCAATATTAATCCAAAAACTGAAACTTCTACTTACTATTCAATCTTTATCCCATTGAATTTAATTACGTAAATCTCCAATCTGCATCTTTCTGTCTCACTACCATACGCCAATACAACCTGATCCCTAAATACTGAATCTCAATACGTAACAAGAGGTCAACCTAATTTTGACATTTCTGATGCAGCGACTTCGAATGTACTTTAATAATTAGATTCTTTACAACGAATGATATTTCTCTCTCTGTCACACCTACCGAGATTCGCATATCACCATCTCGCTCGGACGCGGCACTATCATTAACATAGCTTGTTCTGAGTATCTCAGGTCCATGTCTGTACCTGTCAAACTTGTTATGTCACTGACGCATCTTTGACGTAAAGTTTGCTACGTTCGGAAATCCATAAACTTTTTGCATCCACAGCAATTCCATTAAACTGTATTCACACGAACTACATTTTCAATTCACTAATATTGAAATAATTAATTCTACTCCATATAATTTCATTTTTTTTTATCTTTGCTTGCAATAAAACAACTTAATTCTCAGCTTACTTGCTATAACCATAAGTCCTGTATCGTCTGACGGCCTGCCGCGAACCCAAACCGAACCTCTTCTATGCATCTCCCTCTCTGTTACTCATTCTAGGAAGTGCGACAGAGTCGGTGACACACGGACGAAACTCGCCCCCACTCCGCGGTCAGCTTTTTGTTTCTAATTTTCCTAAATGGTGCTAAACTGTACTACAACTAACCCCGCAAACTCACCACACTAAAAGGAAAAGTATATTTTAATGTATATATTTATTTATTCTTATTCGCTTTTTCCCACCTACAACTTATCAGCAGCGAAAAGTTGTTAAGTGTGTAATGCCCGCTCTATGTCTATGGTTTTTGTTTTTGTTATTGCACCAAATTGGCGCGACAAATTCTCTGTGGTCTACTGATATGATCTAATTTTTTTTTAATATTTAGACCATAAAATTATATTAGAGGAAAAATTTCGCATCGCCTACACGAAATTAATATTATAGATACAATTTTCGCAAAACTGATCTGTGAAAGTTTCAAAACACGATGCCATTGACAGTCAAGACAGTTCATTTGCAAAGTATTGTCCCGCCGTGAGATTTAATAAGTCTTCTTCTAAGTTTTATAAGTTATATTTGCTTTTTATCTGATAAAAACACGGTGAATGGACGTTGTACTATTGTTTACATGAATGCACTTCGACAAATATTGTACTTAACAACGTCTTGGCATTGCCAATGACTCCGGTAACCTACGAAGATGACTACGGTAAGTTAAGATATTAGTAATACCTATTTTTTATGTTTGAAAATTACTTTCTAGCTATCCTAATACTTTCTACTTATACTGCCCATGTAATCAAGTATTCAGCTGTCTTTGTCGTGGTATCTTTGTACGTAAATAAATTGTTATTCCTAAACACGAAAGTTGGAAGTTTTTGCAATGAATTACAAACTTTCTTATCTACCCATTTAGCAACTATTATGCATTACTTGAGAACTATTGATTAAAATAGAGTCATTATACTGTATATTCACTTCTGGAGTTTCATACCCCTCTTGAGAAGCTTATAAACAAATTCAAAATTGTTCTTTTAATAATTTTTATTTCAGGCTATGTGACAATTAACTACTTAATAAATGCAAGGAGCACTAAGAAATAGAACCCATCTATGACTAACATTCCGGAAAACAATGGATGCACCATGCTGTCATTAAGAATGCTCAAGTATTAAAAGGAAATTCATTTTCTGTGCCCGTCCACCACTACGGAGACGAGATCACCCCGAGCCCTCACCCGTTTCACCGACATTTCAAGGTGGGTTTTAAAATTAATTTTAATATACTAGCCACTTTAACATCAAACTTTATATTAGCTGGCAATGTATGTACCTAACTCTGTATGTATGTAACTATGTATGTATGTAACTATGTATGTATGTATGTTTGTTTGGGTGGAATGCCACTACCCAACTCTGAAACAGACATCCTCAACCGATTGAGCTGAAATTTTGGGCAAAGGTACAGTTCAGATGACAAGTCAATACTATGGCACCATCATGCTGATCTGATGACGGAGACGAAAGGTAGCCATGGGAACCCAGCACTTATCTGATGTAACCCCATCGAGTTTGGGCTCGTTAGAATCGTCACAATGAGCAGTCGATGACGGAACTCAGAAAAGTACAGTTGACAACAAAAATAGTACAGTCAACATCAAAAATGAAATTTTTGACAGAAACCTCTGGATTTAAGTGTTCATAATTTTGAAATAAATTTTATTTTGTTTCTAATTGCGACGAGGGCTCGCCCCCACTTCATTAAAATTCATAAGTATTGCCGGATTTTTTTTTCTTGTTCTAGGCCCTCTGTTTTTTTTCACTCCTTTCTCCCCATCATATTAAGAAATAATCCCTATACAAGACTATTAGGTTTCATAGGCGTACACAATACACAGCAATTATGAATTTTGATTTTATAACCACTTAATAAGCCCCGGATCATTTATAATTTCCATTATTTATGTATGGACGCCCCCCAGAGCCTATGATTTTATTTATTTATATATTCTCGCCCCGCTGATTCTATACTTTTAATATATCTTAAAAATTACACCAGAAACGTGATATATTATGGAAATAATATAGTAATAATATTTTTTTTTTTCAGATAAGATCCTAAAATAGCAGCTGACCTGTCGAAGTACCAAGCGGATGGTTTAGAGAAAATAATGAAGAGTCCAATCCCGTCAAGCTAACTTCCATTTTCCGGCAACAAATTGTAGCCTACGAGAGGCTACTGAAGATATACTAAAACACACACTACACACACACATACACACACATCCTGGTCACGGCACCAAATTGTAACATCCCCCCCTCGAACGCCCCTGCAACCTTACGAAGAACGCAGAACAACGCAAGAACCAATTCTAATAAACCGATTGAAATGTAAACTTAACATAAGCATTAACGTAAGACTATACTGTAAATTGTTCTTGCTTCTCTATTTAATAAACCTACTTTCGTGGTGTGCTTTTATTTAGAAATACGTGAAGAATATGGCCAATGGTGATCGCTAGTGGTAGGAACCCTGTATTGTTGTGCACCGTATCAACCCTAGGTTCTTTTATGAAAGCTTGGCAGTTATGGACTCCTCATTACCTTAATAAATAAAGCTAGTCTAATCCAATAAATGAGTCTATCTGAATGCTACTTCCGACTACTATTTTTCCTATTATTGCGTAAAAGGATTTTGTCAAATGAATTCGCATATTGTACGTTATTTTATTGTTTAAAATATTTTTTATTTATTGATGAAATTCCCCAACCTCCTATTATATGCTCAATTGAACAAGAACGTAGCTTTTAGAATTCATTATAATCAAGATTATTTATTTAACCCTGTCGTGAACTAGAAATCTACCCTAAATACATGAATTTTGGAACAAAGGTTCTATCGACGGTTTGTGTAGTAATTTTTTTACTCACACAGGCTACGTCTTGTTTAGGATGGGGTCAGAGCATCTTATCCAAGTTACCTGCCTGGCTATCCTAAGAGTTCAAGACTCAGAGAATGAAGCTACCAGTGTTTCCAACCTAGCGTTCTGTATAGAGAAGAAACACCCAACAAACTCTTACAGGCATCTTTTTGTTATGATAAACATATATTGTTTATTACTTTGCTTATACGGTCAAACTCCTACAACCATTCTATAGCGACGAACGTAGTAAGGTAATGCTGGGAAACCGTTCATTACATGTGAAACATTTAACCCAAATTATAACCCAAATATAGAGTATTATTCCACTCATGATGATAAGATACCTAGTCGGACTATATGGACTGCTCAGCCTGCCATAAAGCCGAGAATCACTTCATCTTTCTGAAATAATTCTGCTATCCCAATCATAAATAGAACCATAAACCCTTGAACAAAATAATTATTATACCTTTTTAATGTTTCTCATGCAATAAAATGCGGAACTCAACACTACTTTGCCCACCCACTATTCAGTTACCCATATTAGAAATTTAAACCTTTGTTAACCATTATTAGAATAGTAGACCTATAATTTAGACAAGTAATCCCAATGTCCTAATATAGTGTATGATTTTAACCCTACGACTACCCCGGAAATTCCTACTCTGCTTATTCCTTGAACCATACCTTTAGTTCAAGAAATAAGAATGTTTCCCTATTCTATCTGTAAATAGTTCAACCGGCAAAGTTGAGAAAGCAACCTAGCAGCCTGTGTATTTGCCTCCCCTCTTCGTGGTCCGAAGACATAAGGGAAACGAAGAGTAAGGCGCCCTATTGTGTATATAGATAGGAATATATAAATATATTTAATGAAGACCGCTCCTCAGAGAGCTGCACGGTTCAACAAGCGAGGATAACCCTCAGTGCGGATCACATGAATGACTACGCCTTGTCTACACCGCCAGCCGATTCTGAGGTACGTGAGGGGCCTCTGAAGAGGCTTCGTCTCCTATGTTGGTAAAAAGGTAGACGCCAGACCACCCTCAAGTCTGGTAACAAAAAGACTCTGAATTAGGCCCATTTGACACCGTAAGGCGGGCGTAACTCCTCAGGTATACTGAACCTGGACAGTGTTCTGGCTTTTATATAAGTATATGAAAGTAAAATTAATATTTTATGTAAGTAATTTAACCCCAAAAACTTGAATTATAATTACACAAAAGTAACCCTTCATTATGCGGAAGAATTCCCCATAACGACGGGCCACTTTATTACAATAAGTAATTAAAACACCCACCAATAATTTTAGAACCCGAAAACCAGAGACACTGACAGTCTGAGCGATGAGATTTGAATAGCCATCTTCCTACTGCGCCATTTCCTTTTATAACCTAAACTCGGGACCAAAATAGCAATGAGACCAAAACGGTCTTTCAGTGCAACGAGGACAAAAGGGCAAAGAGGACAATAGGAACAAAAAGTACAAAAAGCGTCATTGGTACAATAAGGTTTAGATTTGAATCTAGTATTAGTCAAATATTTGCGGGTCTCGCGGCCTTTCAGGTCAAAAAGGACAAAAAGTGCAAAAAGTACAAAAAGCGTCATTGGTACAATAAGAACAACTATGTCTTGAGTAACATTATTCTCTTTGAACCTGGTTTTAGATATTGACTGTTTACCCTTATTAAACGCTAGTTCAATATATTTCCTTCTTGTTTTTAATTTATAAATAAGTTCTCCAGAATTGGGTATGAAATAAAAGTTCATCTACTTTTTCTCCTTATGTCAATAATTATATTCGGAAATCTGCTATCGAGTACGCCCATTCCGTTACAGACTGTCCATATAGTCAAGGTGGTGTTTGCCAGCCGGGCCCCCCATGGGTCTGTCTTGCGAGGGTTTTTTTTTTGGGAATTGGGAAGTGCACTTTTTAAGACAGTGCACATTCTGAGAAAGTGCACCTTCTAAATAAACCCTTTAGGGAAAGTGCACATTTCGGGAAAGTGTTTTTTATGAACCTGACCCGATATCATACAATTGTTATGCATGTTGTTCTTGGATAATTTATTTGCACTTGTAATATATTACAGGGTCGGCTCAGATCTGTCGCCCAATTTTACGGTGTCTAAAGACATACACACGTGTACATCTACATCTGTATTCAGTGTCGAAAACCAATCAGAGGAAGGCGGGAGGAGAACAACGGAACAAAGTACGTAATAGATTTTTCCTAGGATAGATTCTATATTTTTTACCGCACTGTCGACAAAGGAACCCTCCCTCGTGGGTAACGTTTTTCGAGGGTAGGTATACATCTACATGAAAGCCAACCAAGTTGTTTAGAACTCTGTGGCTCTAGTGAAAAGGGGTACAAGTCGAAAACACTACAGGATAGATGGAAATTAAATAAAAGCTTTTAAAACCATTGGAGCACCAAATTATTTTCATTTTTCTTCATTAACCGCTGGACTTACAAATATGCAATTTTACTATTTAAAAAATCTTCTTTCACATGGTAATACCTACTGTTCCTTGTCTAAGATTAACGGTAAAAAAATGCGACTTGTATCCAAGTCAATATGTGCTCTTAAAAGATACAATTGAAATTATTAGCGTGTAACTTATTACAAGTCGACTTCTTATAGGTACCTACCTATTTATGTTTTTAGGGTTCCGTATCTCAAAAGGAAAAAAAACGGAATCCTTATCCTTATATCAAATGAAAGGGGTTGTTGTAAGCATCTCGGACATATTTTTTAGGGTTCCGTTCCTCAAAAGGAAAAAATGGAACCCTTACAGGATCACTCGTGCGTCTGTCTGTCCGTCTGTCACAGCCGATTTGCTCCGAAACTACTGGACCGATTGAGTTGAAATTTAGTAAACGTATGTAAATTGGTGACCCAAAGATGGACGCGTAAAGTAAATTAACGAATTCTGAACAAGGGGGCCACTTTTGGGGGGTAAACTGGAAAATAAAAAAAAAGTTTCGCAAATTGTATTGTGTGACATATCAAATGAAAGGGGTTGTTGTAACCATCTCAGTTTTTTTTTAATATATTTAGCAAAAACAGATTGAAGTAATTTAGGAAAATAAGACGAAATTTACCATTCCCCTATTATATCCGAAACTTCTAGGCTTAGTTCTGAAAAAAAAATGAAAATAGGCAGTTCCTTGCCTAAAGATTACAGGAAAAGCTATAAGAAGTTTGAGTATTCAAAGTAACGGAAAAATTCTCAATATTGTTGTGTATTTTGTATGGAGCACCTGATGCTTGGAGCATAGCAAATTTGGGTCCGATTAAAAAAACACTTATGAAATTTAGATTATATTCGGAGCCCTCACCACGCGAGTTGAAGTCGCACTTGTCCGGTTTTTGAAGTTATATCCAATTTCGTACGCAGCTAAACAGTTAGTGTTTAGGTGGGTCGTTATTCTTTTTTACCGACAATGAACCGAGGTATTTCTGTTTTTTTGGTTTTTGAACTATCAAAAATTGTGGTTTTGAAGTGTGATTTAAAAAAAAATGCATAGGTTTCTTCATTAGAACTAATTAAAGTTTCCTTTCTGGCCAATATAAATATTTATTTACGGTTGGTTTCTAAAAAAAAACATGTGACAAAGTGGACTCTTTCAGTGGGGACCACACTTTGGTTTACCACTCTGTCACGGCATTCTACGAAAAAAAAACATTTAAAAAAATGCTAGTTAGAGAAAGTGAAATATTAAATAATACTAATTAATAAAATAATATGGACGTTCATTCGAACATTATAAAACCGTAAACATCATTACTCAAATGAGATGCCGTAATAAGACGAAGGACAGGCTATTGTCGGTCGAAAAGAAGAACGACCCAGGTGTCTTTTCAGCGCAGTTCATTTTACAACTCTCTTTCTTTTATTTATTTATTTCATTTTACATAGTAGCTTACAGTGCAGTCACCAAATCGCGTACAATGTTATTAAAAGCTTTTATTTATTAAAAGCTTTTATTTAACTTGCAATGTATGTATGTATGTTTGTTCGGGTGGAATCTTGCAGGTTAAATTTGATCAACTTCCCGAAGTCCAATCAAGTTGAAATTTTGTACAATTATGTAAGTCGGATGACAATGCAATACTATGGTACCATAAACCTGGTCTGATGATGGAGACGGAAGGTGGCCGTAGAAACTCCTTTATTATACAGGATAAACCCGTCGTGTTTGGGCTCGTTACAATCCTCTCAATGAGCAGTTGATGAGTGTGCAAAAAAAAGCACAGTCGGCAAAAAATGTAATATGGCGGAACACCCAAGATGGCGAGTTATTTATTTTTAATGCACTCCTACAATATGGGTATCAAATGAAAGGGCTTGCTGAATTTAACTCGAAAAATAAATTGACGTCACTCTTAATCCAATATGGCGAACAATATACAGAGAAACCTGTCCAGCGATGACTAAAAAGTAAAAAATAAATTAAAAGTAAATAAAACTTTTTTAAAAACAAGCTTTTATTTAAATGTGCTAAAAAGAATAAAATAAACTTTTTCTTTAAAACTTTTACTATAAACTTATAACGTCATAACACATTTTCGATGATATAAAAGCTTGTCGCGAGAATTAGGTACTACTCAGGTAAATCTCGCGACAAGCTTTTATATCATCGAAAATGTGTTATGACGTTATAAGTTTATAGTAAAAGTTTTAAAGGAAAAGTTTATTTTATTCTTTTTAGCGCATTTAAATAAAAGCTTGTTTTAAAAAAGTTATTTTTAATTTTAATTTTTTATTTCATTCACTAACTTATTGCTACCTATCTACTTAATTATTCATTTTAATTTATATGAATCTCTATATAATATATTTAAAAAGTTAACACATTTCCTGCAAAATCCTCCAGCACTATCACAGAATATGTCTAAGTCGTGGCCCTCGACAGCCACTAGATTTATGAGAGCTAACGCCCTCGGGGTGGGAGCGTTGACTTTTTCCTTTATTTATTTCGTACCATTTGCCATTAATATTAAATCCGAGGCCACGCAACGCTACGTATGCTTATGAAACGCACACCAACCGCTACGCGCCGCGCCGCTACGTGTGCGCAGCGTTTTTCCGCTCTGCAGCGGAAATGTAAGTTGCCCTTGAATGATTTATTGGGCTCCCTATTAATTCATAACTTGTAATATAGACATTCCGTGGAAGCAGCATGTCCTGGCCGTCTGGCTGAAGCTGTGGCTGGTGTGGTCGCGGTCGTGGAGGCTGCTGCTGATGCAGGTTCTGGTGTCGCTGCTCATGATCAACATCACGCTCGGAATCCTGCAGTGGGCCATAGCGTACAAATCCATATCTGTGCGGAGGGCGCTGACGCTTGCCACAGGGTATGTCAAGACCCGTTTAAGCCTTATATTTAGAGAGAGACGGATAGTCTATCTCGCCGCTACACAGCTCGCGGGCCGTCCTGTGATACCCTTGCAGAGTATTCAACGAAATTACGCCTTTAGTACACCTACGCGTTCGCATGCGAAACACTGCCATACAGCCTACAGTTTTGGCAGCATTTCGCATGCGAACGCGTAGGTGTGCTAACGCCTTTAGGGAAAAACATATTTCGGCCGTAAAGACTGTCGGTTTCGGTTTTCAAGTACACATTACATTTGTATTACATTTTTAAGATTTTGTTAAATGATTTTTTCGGAAGATGAGTGGAGGAAGAGGATTTTGGCAACTACATAAAAAATGATAGACCCGCTTGTTGACATTCCCAGCTTTGTGGAGACAGAAACATTGCTATCGTACAATGGTACCTCGTCGGGTTCACACGGAGCAGACGCCAAGACCGCTTACGAGCAAATGTTCTTATCAAACAATATTGAAATGATGAAAATAACGGTTGTGCACAATCAAACCATCAACGACCACTATCTGGACAGGGTAACTATAGTTTAATTTGGTTTTCGCAACGCATAATGATCACAATATTAATCGCATCTAGTGTTTTGATTTAGCGCTCGGCCGTACCTTGAAGACTCAAGCCGTTAAAGCTATGACTAGCGTCGTAGCATTATGTCACTGTAAATATATTGGCTAAAGCTGTATCTCAAGTAGCGTCGCTTAAGATTAACATAAGAGTTGTCTACACTCCTTTTAAAACCAATGCAATGAAGCTCACTCACGGGCGGCACGTGGACGGGCTGCCCCGACTTGCACTTGAAGTGTTCTTTAATTCTATACACATATCAATCAATTTGTCGCAAGAACCGCCTTCAAGGGATGAATTGAATGTTTGCTGTCTCTTTCCATCTTATAACTGCGTCTCCTGGTTGTTGTGACAAATTGCTAGGTATAATAATGGCCTTAAGATTACTGTATCGACGCGCGTTGGAGTGAGGAGTGAGTGCGTCATATCGGATGTTTGCACGGATTTGTTTTACTAATTGTAGCGTTATGCAGTACTGAGAAGACTCGCGTAGCCCTGAAGGCTCAAGTCTTTAACGTTCGGCCGAGTTTTTGCTTACAACAATAATTGCATCCATTCTGAATGAATATTATCATAAATACATTACACAGCAACGTTACAGACTGAACAGCCTTTAATGATGGGGATTCTGCGAAAGCGATTTTTGATCGGGGCTACTTTTGACGATAACTCAGCCACGGCCTGGTTCAGTAACTTCGGCTATCACGACGTGGCCATATCACTGAATGCCGTCCACCAGGCACTGCTCAAGTCCCGGATCCCCGAAGCCACACTCAGTGTGTTCAACTACCCGCTTAAAGTAAATTATCAGGTCCAAGAGGTAATCGACTCATTCTATCGTGTCTTTATTTTTGTCACAATCCACAGAGCTCAACAAAATTAAATGTGTTCCTAATAGTGCATAATACGTTTATGATTGTATAATCCAACTTTTGTTATAACATGATGGATTCGTTGTGTTGATCTGAATGAGGCCTTGAGGAGAAGACTAAATTGCAATAATTTGTTTTGGATTTTCAATTAAGGGGAAAGTTAAACTTTTCGGTTTCAGGGCGACATGCAGACCTATGTCGATCATATTTCGATGCTGCTCGCATCTGGAATAGGAAGCAGCCTTGGTTTCGCGAGTTCAATATTCGTTATGTTATATGTCAAGGTCGGAGCACACTAAGGCCGGGGCCGCAATGGTAAGGCGATGGCGACGCGACAGCGATATCAATAAAACAAACACCTTTAAAGTTATATTGGCGACCGCATTGATTAAGCGACATGACATGCGACAATATTTTGATTATGTCTATTATAGTTTTCAAATGTAATGCAGTAACGTGGACACGCATTGGCAGTGGCATTGCAGGTTTAGAATAGCGACAAGCGGCGATATTTTGATTTTCGCAAAGCGACGGCGATTCGCGGCAATCAGCAGTCAAATGTAAAAAAAAGGTAAAACCAGGTAAAAGCAGCCGCACTGTAACGTCACTTGAGCGACAGAGCGAGATATATTTTGTACTTATGACAAGAGGCGAAAGAGACGCTTCGCGATAAAATCAAATTAAGTATTTTGAATTTTTCGCTCGATCGGTTGTCATATACCTATGTCTAATATTTCAAAGCATCCGAAACATAAAAATAGACTGTGGGTTTCCAAATTGTGGAAGGAAATACAAACAATTTTGAATTTGTTTTTAATTCTCAAGCAGAAACATATTAATTGGGTCAGAAAAATCCATGACGATCACGGTTTTTTTCTGCTCACTATGTAAAATGAGATTGCTTGTCTTACTGTTTATCGAGATACTGCTCGTCATCGCGTCGCGTCGCTGTGTAGGTGTGGACATCATTGTATAATCGGTCGCGATTATAAAATCCTGTCGCCTAGTCAATGCAGCCAGCCAATTCGCGATGTACCTATTAGCGATTCCCTTGTCCATCGCTGCTGTTCATGCGGACACTAACAATTCGCGTCGCCGTCGCATAGCTGTCGGCCCTGTCGCGTCGCCAATCGCCCGACCAGTGCGGTCCCGGCCTTAAGCAGTTGAAACTTTATTTTATTCATTAACAGGATTTGACGTTTTATTATTAACAGGAACGTATTGTTAGAGCTAAACTCCTGCAGAGGGCAGCCGGAATCCATCCCATCATAATGTGGGGCAGCGCCGCCGTGTTCGACTGGGTGTGGTTCCTCGTCATCAGCATGACGATCGTTATCTCTGTCACAGCGTTCCATGTCGAGGGTCTCAGCTACCCTGCGGAAGTAGGTAGGTGCTTAGAGAATGTTATGGAATAAAAACTGAAGTAATTCTAAAAGAGTACCTATATGAAAATCTATCTAGTGTATGCACGACGCTATTTAGAAGATTTTCGATACCTAGACTAGAAAGTACTGAAATAGTTTTTAAGTCGCTGCCAATCCACAATGTGAATCCAGCATGATTTCAGGAGAAATAAGAACACCGATACAGTTGTGATCGATTTGGTGACAGATAGGTACATTAGGTACTAGTTACTACGGAGGGATATTCTGTGACGGTACCTTTCTAAGGCATTCGACTGTGTTCATCACAGAATACTTCTCACACAAGCATAAAAGGTTCAAAAAACTGTACCCCGACTACGGAAAAGTAATTGGAAAAAATATTTTTTTTATCTAAAAGGTAGTCAAGTCAGTAGTCCATCCATACACCCTATTGACACCTCGTTGATCAAAATCGGAGGAACTCACTTAAATACAAACATTTCATTTCTCCTTTCCTTCCTTGCGGTTCTGCCGTTGTCGGACAAAAATATGAATATAATATAAATAATATAAGTACGAATATGAACCTATACCTACCGAGGTATAGGTTCAAAGAGAAGAGCCTCGAAATTTCTGAAATCATGTCATTGGCACCACCTGTTTCTATATTTAGTTTTAATCACTATTATTTTTTTCCGTGTTAAACTTGATTACACATGGTACTTAACACCTAGGCTGCGTTTACGCACAGACGACATGTCGCGCGAAACGCTCGCTCGACTCACGCGCTGTAGGGTCGCAGTTCTTCCTAACACTTCTCCTCGCTTCGCTCGTCATGGTACCTACACCGACCTGCCTTAGAGTAGAATAGGACCGACAGTGGCGAGAATACTGAAAAATTTAAATCAAATTATAATCACCCATATCCAGGATTTAAACCCACGTCCAAATCCGTTTGCAAGTCAAAAGATTGAAACATTCTGGTACATTACAATCACATTATTTAGCAGAATATTTAATCCTATCGTTACCTCCATCCAACTATAGATACAAAATGTTCTCAGTAGAAGAGATGAATCCATTTTTTCACCTTATTACATGGAAAAAAGGGGAAGATATAGACACATCTTTATGTAGCCGATCACTCAAAAGTAATTTGTGATTTTACATTATAATATGGCTTTTGAAAGGTAAGGCAAATTATTTTATTGCATATAACTATTATGGATTATACATTTTATGGCAAATGACATAATGACATATGCCATTATGGAAAATAACAATTCTGTCTTAAGGAAATTACGGTAAACAAAATTATGGCCTTTGACTATTATGGCAACTGAAACTATCATCATCATCATCATATCAGCCCAGAGACGTCCACTGCTGGACATAGGCTTCCCCCAAAGAGTGCCACAATGACCGGTCCTGCGCCACCCGCATCCAGCGGACTCCAGCGACCTTTACCAGGTCATCAGACTGAAACTATGGCAAATAATATTGTGGCAAACGAAGGTATACCGTATTATAATAGATGACTGACGTATAATATGAAAGCTAGTTTGGGCCGTAAAATATGACTATAAAACTTTCATGCTAGCTGGGCTGAGGCGTCCACGATGCGAGTGTAGAGACAGTCGAGCACCGTGTCCTTAATCGCTCGCGCCATGCAAACCCTGCCGTCAGTAGACCGCTTAACTCCTACCGTAAGTCTAGCGCTGACCGTTGATGCGCAGAAGTCGAAAATAAGGTACAGACTTACACGTAAGTCTAGCGGTGAACGAAACATAGAGGGGATAGCTGCGATAGGTACTGTACCTTATTTTCGACTTCTGCGCATCAACGGTCAGCGCTAGACTTACGTGCCGCTACCTGTACCAGGAATGCTGAATAGCGTTGTATTGCTGTAAGATTCAATTTAGTATTTTGTTTACAATGCCAGGTCGCATGTGCTTGCTTCTCATGGTGTACGGCGCAACTATGCTCCCGTTGAACTATTTGACGTCGTTAGTGTTCCGCGGTCCTGTAATAGGTTTCGTCTCCATGTTCTTCGTCAATATTGTATTCGGTGAGTGTACTTAGTCGTCCATATTATATTGTCATATACCTATCCAAGAATAATGATTAATAATAATATTTATTTATTTATTTATTTAATGTAATTCCCACCGCCTGTACAAAAGAAAGAAGAAAGAAAGAAAGAAAGAAAAAACATTTATTCGTGACAAAACACATAAAAACAAACTGCAGACACAATACACACAAACACATTTGCCACGAAATGAACAAAAAACACTTGGGTACTGGTAAATTTATAACGTTTAGTTGAGGCTAGTTCTGAATCCATATCAAATAATCATTATTGAAACAAGGATCAAATCAAACACAATAATACAAATAGGTATCTAAATTAGGTCTCGTTTTATTAGAATGGTCGTGAATTAGGTAAACGAATGAAACAGTTTTGTTTTAGGTCAAATGGGTTCGCAAATTGTCGAGTCGCTTCTTTCTCCGAAGCTGGATACGGAGGAGATAGCGAGAACCCTCGACTACATACTGCAGTTTTTCCCGCTTTATGATCTCATCAGATCTATCATGTGAGTAGCTTCGGAGCTTAAGCTGAAATACCGCTACAATTCGTTAGTCTTTATCTGTCACTTTATTTATAAGAGGAATTTTAAGTTAAGGGTATGTAATTGAACATACACCTTGCTATGTGTTTTTTATTGCAAATAAATAAACATATTATGGTATAATTATCGCTTGATAAGTAGGTAAATAATTATCGCCGAAAAACCAACACCATGTGGTTTGTTTTCGCAAGTTATTAGTATAGGTACTGTAGGTAGCTACTTATTAAAGCGATTGTGGGTCGTTCTTCTTTTTTACCGACAATGATCCGAGGTTTTTCTGTTTTTTTGGTTTTTGAACTATCGAAAATTGTGGTTTTGAAGTGCGATTAAAAAAAAATGCATAGGTTTCTTCATTAGAACTAATTAAAGTTTCCTTTCTGGCCAATATAAATATTTATTTACGGTTGGTTTCTAAAAAAAAACATGTGACAAAGTGGACTCTTTCAGTGGGGACAACATTTTGGTTTACCACTCTGTCACGGCATTCTACGAAAAAATTAAACATTTAAAAAAATGCTAGTTAGAGAAAGTGAAATATTAAACATCACTAATTAATAAAATAATATGGACGTTCATTCGAACATTATAAAACCGTAAACATCATTACTCAAATGAGATGCCGTAATAAGACGAGGGACAGGCTATTGTCGGTCGAAAAGAAGAACGACCCTTGTATCGTTATATAGCGTTGTACCTACCCGTGACGCTAACTTCTAGGTAGGTACCTACTTTGCGCTGTTAAGATATTTCTAAAATTAGTGTTGTCGAGACGTATAGGTACCTACTATATATTTTAGCATATAAACCTAAGTTGAGTCTTTTGGATTCCATAGGTAGGTACAGTCAAATTGAGAACCCAGACAAGCGAAATCGCCCTTGATTTCGGCCCGTCTGGATAGGTGCCAGAAGCACGGCGTCGGGCCAAACCAAGGTCTCTTCTACTAGATTTGCTCCGCACTGGGCCAGCGTGTGAACTACCTTCTGTACTGCCCGTTCCCTCTCCTCCACGAGAGGAGGCCTGTGCCCAGCAGGGGGTCGTGTATAGGCTGATTTGTTATTTATTATTATTATTGTGATGGGTAGGCTATATGTATATTAAAAATTTTTGTTAATATAAAACAGTGTAAATAGGAAATATTTTGTCTTCAGGTCTCTTAACAAAGTAGGCTTAACGCATTGGGAATGCTTGCGGAAGTGCGAGTACCTCTTGACATTGCAGTCCATCGGCAACTGCTCCATGGAGACTATGTGCAAGAATAACTACACATCTTGCTGCGGTAAAATTCAAAATGAGATTTTAATCTCAAAATGTTGAGCTCGTTATGAACTACGTGACATTAAAATCTCATTTGGAAAAAAAGTGACCAGACATGTTCTTTCCGTGGACCCTTCATATGGAAGTAATATTTTAACATTGGTATTTGATCCAACATCATTGTTTACCTCATTGTGACGAGAGAATCACTGCGTGTCTCCGAGCCACTACGAGTATACTGGCTGGCGCCCAACTTGGGGCACACAAGACAATACCTACATCAGAGATCCTGAAAGGTCCAGTTTCGACCAGATTTGTTTTGACTATACTTTAGCATATACTATATTGATTGAATTACAAATGAGTGGGACATGCCATGACTTGACGTGTAACGTTACGAGTTTATATACTGCAGTTTTTCTAATTACAGAGCTATTACCACGAACTTTGAAATTCGAAGTACGGGTATCTCCATCTCTGTCGCACTTACATTACTCGAATGACAGGGATGCAGATATACAAACTTCGAGTTTCGAAGTTTGTGGTAGTGCCGCAGATTTTTAATCGTACGATATAGATACATTTACACCACAGATTATATATAAGGTAATGAGGCGCACCTTAATTTCAAAGCCTTGTAAAAAAATACAGTTTGTACCTATGATTAATATAGAAAAGCCATTTATAGGACTGCTATTATTTACTGCTAATGATTAATTTAACAAAAAAAATACTTGCTAATGATTTATTTAACGAAGAATGTTCTTTGCGTTGCTAAATTTTCAACGGAGTAAAATGACGTTGTTCCATGTGTCGTCAGTTCTTTCATCTCTTAAATAGTGATGTGCTACAACCGATAATTACCGAAAAGTTTTACCGGCTACCCATGTTTAGTTTCGTAAAGTTTACGCATTATTTTATTTATTCCGTACTTATCGGTATTTATTATTGTAAATGACTTGTTTACGCACGCACGGCTATCATAGGCCGGCCCGCGGTGAGATATACTTTCCGTCTCTTTCTAATTAAAACGCTTAGAAACAGACGGATAGTAAAAAGCCACTGTAGCCAAGCTGTAAGACGACTTTCAATCTGGACGTCACGGGTTCGAACCCCGGCTCACCACCCGGAACCACTGGGTAAAAAAAACTTATGTTTGAAATATCATTTGATATTTACATTCAGTCCACCAGAATCCCCTAGCAT
This sequence comes from Epinotia nisella, assembly GCA_932294315.1. Lineage (NCBI taxonomy): Eukaryota > Metazoa > Arthropoda > Insecta > Lepidoptera > Tortricidae > Epinotia > Epinotia nisella. The sequence goes on along the minus strand of OW028682.1, from coordinate 10,507,623 downwards.
AATCCCCCAGGGGATCCTGGTGAACTCAGCAGTTCATCAGAATCGCCTTAAGGTAAAAGTATACAAGTACTGTGAACTACCATGTAGGTGCCTTCAAAACAAGAGTGAATAGGCTATTAGTGCTATTACTGAACCAGTGAGCTTCATCATAGGCTCTGTCGTCGCTTACCATCAGGTGAGACTAGGATCAAACATTGGACAGTCTTTTATATCAACCAAATGTATACTATATTTTAACACGACACAGCAACTGTATTTTTTTTCAAAATGGCAGAGTCGTTGGGTAAAGACAGAAATGAACTTTTGATTGAGATGGTAACCGCATTTGCTCACGAAATTTGAAGTAGTTTGGACAACCAACACTGCGAGTTTTTGATTGCCTTATTAGGAGCCAGGCCATCCTTGGTTCACCTACCTTATATTAGCAGTGCTAATATGGAAATTAATGCTGACGCGTGAAATTTCAGTGCACGACAACCAGTTCTTTGAGTGGAAGGAGCCTGGCATATTGCGCTACCTCACTTGCTCGCTGGTCACGTGCGTGGTCATGTGGGCCTTACTCATGTTCATCGAATACAAAGTTTACCAGAAGGTAAGGCTCATATTTCCTTTACGATTTCCCCGTATTTACCTAGTTAAACATTTGATTTTAAATATTTCATGCCAACATGTTGCTGATGCGGTTTTTTCATGTAGGCATTCACCAAATCAAAAAAGGAACCACCGCCACTTGATGAGAGCTTGATGGATGCCGACGTAGTGGAAGAGATAAGACGCGCTAAGCAAATCGGCAAGGCCGATTTGGTGCGGCACAAGCTGGTGGCGCAGGAACTGTCCAAGTACTACGGGGAAAATTTGGCAGTCAACCGGGTTTCATTCGGTAGGCAATTTTTCGACAATCATTGTACTTCGACTAGAATACTTATTTTAAAAGAACCTTTTCTTTTGCAGCGATGACCGAAGCTGAGGTGTTCGGGCTTCTAGGGGTGAACGGTGCCGGCAAGTCGACCACGTTCAAGATGCTGATGGGTGACGAGGCCGTCTCTAGCGGTGATGCCTTTGTCAGAGGCCACTCCGTTAAAACGAGTATTACCTCTGTATACAAGAATATAGGTGATTATGGGACTTTGTAATGATTTATCGGAGGACATTATTTACTTTTATAGCTCCAAGTATTTTCCAAAATTGCTGTCATTCGGTGCAGGCTACTGTCCGCAGTTCGACGCGGTGTTCGGCGAGCTGACGGGTCGCGAGACATTGCGGCTGTTCTCCATGCTGCGTGGGCAGACGAACAAGCGTGCCTGCATGGACGCAGACCTACTCGCGGGCATGCTCGGTTTCACCAAGCACCTGAATAAGCCGGTAAAACCATTGATGTGAGGCAGTCAATATGCATGAAATGACGTTTTACGATGGGTAAAAACTGCTAACTGCAAAGTACGATCTAAGCGACTTCAAAACAAGAGTGAATAGCATACATACATACTATATGCATGAACCAGTGAGATCCATCTTAGATAGGTTCTGTCGTGGCTTAGGCTTACACCATCAGGTGAGACTAGAGTCAATCACAGGTCAAACTTTTTATTTAAAAAAACCGGTCAAGTGTAAGTTAAACTCGGGCACCGAGGGTTCCGTACCGTGCTAGCGTGATTTGTAGCTATTTTAACTAGGGTGAAGATGAACGCTGTGCGCAATAGTTGAACGTTTTGACACCAATAGTTGAACGAAGAACCTTTTGTCTAGTAATTATATAAATAAAGACAGATTTCATATTAAGTACGTATCTTTGTTATGATGTTCATTGTACTAACCCCTGCCAAAAACTTGAACGAATACATTTTGTTCATTCCTACGATAGCAAAGGAATGAACGAACTAAAATCAACATAGCGTTCACATAAAAAAACCCAAAACTTGAACGAACTAATTTTATTCGTTCATTTTCTGGGCACAGGTTCTTTGTTGAACGATGGTGCTTTTCATAGTTAAAAAAAAACACAAAATAACCGTGTTGCGAATGGATAGTCACATTTAACTTGTGGTGGTTCAAAAATCAACAGTTAAGTTACGATTAATTTAAGCCAGAAAAGTTTGATGTACCTTTTCAATAAGATTTTATATCAGCATTTGAAAAAACTATACCTTGCCCAGTAGATGAACGCCGATCATCTATTGGCTTAGGTACACAAAGTTGGAACCATTAGTTAAACGTTATATATCTCTTAAATCCTACTATCCTACTAATATTATAAATGCGAAAGTTTAGATGTTTGGAAGTTTAGATGTTCGGATGTTTGTTACTCAATCACGCTTAAACGTCTCAACTGATTTGGATGAAATTTAGCATGAAGATACGACTTGATTATTATCTAATTTTGCGTGAATTGCAGGTAGACTACTACTCGGGTGGCAATAAACGCAAACTCAGCACGGCTATAGCGCTGCTCGGCTCGACAGAGCTCGTGTTCGTCGACGAGCCTACGGCAGGAGTGGACCCTGCGGCAAAACGACGGGTGGGTTTACATGATGAGAAAAGGTATATGTTAAACTCACTCCAGCCTTTAGTATGCTGGAACGTGGATCCGAAGTAGGTATCTGAAATGTAGAATTTATCTGTTTGGTTTGCTATTTGATTTCGTTGGTTGGTGTCTTGGACGAATGTAATGTAATCGACTCTTCAATACTTTTCAGAACATAATGGACGCTGACAATAGGCTATTCTACATTTTTTACATATATTTTAAAATGTTCGTATACATTCGATAGTCATCTAGTATTTTTATTTCCTCAACATAATCTCTTTATGCAAAGAAATAATGGTTAAAATTTGAACGTTATATATTCGCGTCAAAAAGGCAGTCGCCATTATCGTGACGTCATAAGAGCAGAAACCACTGACTACTAAGAAGATACAACGTGCAGAAAGTGCAGAAACATAGAAACGTCAAATGTTGTTTACAATGAAAACTTGCTGTCCTGACGTCACTCACAAGACAAAATGGCAGTCGGCGTTTTCCGTCACGTGACAAACAGACAATAGATCTACGATTTAAATTTTCAAATAAATCTTATATATTTTTTATAACAAAATAGTGCGTAACAGGCCGAACTGATTTACTTAACTAGTGAAGACAATTCGTCTTTCCAGTTTAAGCATAAGTCGATCCAGACACCGAGAAATTTTACCGAATCTGCCTGTTCTATTTTTACACCATTCGATAACACTTGCAGACTATCTTTGCTTGTTGGTTTTGAAGAGCAATGCATTGGTCTTGGAGCAGTTCAGTTTTAGTTAGTTAGTGCTGAACCAGTTGTTGAAAGTCTCCAGAGCCACATTGACGCTGTCATTTAAATGCTCCATGTTGCCAGCTGATATGATGGCGTTCGCATCGTCTGCAAAAATCACGAGTTCAGTGTCCTGAGTAGAGTCATTCACATATACTACCTATGAGGTCATTAATAAAGATTATAAAAAAATAGCTTGTGCCCGCGGCTTCGCCTGCGTACTTAAATTAAAGTAATTTTAACCGTTTACCTACAAAAAAGGTGCATCTCAGTTTGACCCGTATGTTCCAATTGAATTGCAATTTGGCACAAAAACTTTCAAGAATTTTCATGTCGACAATGTAAAATTTCAAAATCGATGCCAGTTTCGTAATTAACGTCTCAAAAAATCATAAAAACCACACCCATATTGATATTAAGATATTTCAACCCCATCGCTCCCCAACAGGGGAGATGGTATTTCATATCTTTTCATATTTTGAAATCGTTGTTGTTTTCGTAATCAGCGATAGCGCCACCCTGCCGTTTCACGCAAAATAGGCACACTGGATGTCGACTTGCGGAAAATGCCCAGTAAAACTAACTAAACTAACTAAAACGTAATCAGCGACCAGCGACCCGATAAACCGTACTTAGAAACAATACCCATGTTGATTTTCAGACATTGTCACCACATTTCCCACTTTTAGGAGTTGAATTCTCAAAAAACCTGAAACACGTGTTCACTCATTTATCCCTAGGAATACTCCTGTGAAGTTTCGAATAAAATAGTGTTACTTATTTTGTTTCCTCATTCAAACTTTGGACCCCCATTTCACCCGCTTAGGGGATGAATTTTGTAATATCATTTCTTAGTGCACCCGACATATGTCATATACCCACGACATATCTCTCGATTCAACGGTTTGGGCTGTGCGGTGGTATGTCAGTCAGCCAGTCAGCCAGTTTCTTCTTTTATATAATTATCGACTCTACATATCGAACTACATATCGACTCTACATTTCGCCTACATATTGACTTAGATATGAACTCCACATATGGACTCTACATATCGACTCTACATATCGACTCTACATACCGACTCTACATATCGACTACATATCGACTCTACATATTGACTCTACATATCGACTCTACATATCGACTCTACATATGGACTCTACATATCGATTCTACATATTGACTCTACATATCTGGACCCCCATATAAAACTTCACCCCCTCTTTTAAGGGGTTAGGTGATTTTTTTTGCTAGTCATAAATAGTCCGCATACCAATTTTTAGCTTTCTACCTTGAAAATTGCGGAATGCTCCATACAAACTTCCACCCCCCATTTAAGGGAAGTGGGGGGTTAGAAAAAGATAAAAAGTAGCCTATTTCACTCTTCATCCCTTCAACTATCTCCACTTAAAAAATCACGTCAATTCGTCGCCCCGTTTTGCCGTGAAAGACGGACAAACAAACAAACACATACACTTTCCCATTTATAATATTAAAAAAGTATCACGTTACATAGAAATACCTAAAATTATAGGTATTTCTATGTAACGTGATACTTATTCAAAATGTACCTTAAAAACTGCTGGAAATCAAGTGTGCATTCCTATAACTATTTATTATTTGAGGTATTTTTAAGGAACTTGGTACTTATTCAGATCTCACTTCTTTTATAGGCGAAGCATTCCCATAGTATCGAACTTGGCAGCCTTTCACATTTATGTTTTTGATGGTTGACTCTACATACTGACTACATATCGATTCTACAAATCGACTCTACATATCGACTCTACATATCGCCTCTACATATTATTTAGATATATGTCCACAACATTAAATTTCAAAATCGATACGATTTTCGTAATAACGTCCCAAAGAACCATAAAAACAACACCCATTTCAATCCCAGCTCACCCCAACAGCGGAGATGGTATTTCACGTCCGCCACGTTGGATTTGAAAAATAAACCATAGAAACGATACCCATGTAGATTTTCAGACTTTGTCACCACATTCCCCCCTTTTAGGGGTTGAATTATATTCATTTATCGTTAGGAATACTGCTGTGAAGTTTCGAAAGAAATAGTCTAATGTCCACATTAGTCTCTTTAGATTTGTGACGACGAGGGACTTTGGTACTGACTTTAAATGGCGCACGTTTTTGTGCAGGTATGGCGCGCAATCCTCGATGCGCGGCGCGCGGGACGCGGCGTGGTGCTGACGTCACACAGCATGGTGGAGTGCGAGACTCTCTGCTCGCGGCTCACCATCATGGTCAACGGCAACTTCCAGTGCCTGGGCACGCCGCAGCATTTAAAGAACAAGTATTCCCAAGGTGCCTTGCCATTCAAATGTCACGTGCAGATTTGCAAGAGTGTGCGTACTCTTCTTGAAATTTGGATTCATCAGGTGCGGCTCATCTGGTAGGTGACGAGATGTGACCCTCTGTGAACCGACGTATGTGAGCCGTTAATAAATTCTGTAGATAGAGTCCGGCCACCAATCGTGTCAGGAGCTCCGGTGACATGCAAGGCACCCTTGTCTAATATTTCGTTTTCGCATAAATTACGAGAGCATGGTGTTTGTGCGATCTAGGCAGTCACTTGTTTCTAAACTGACTTAAAAAAAAGGAGGAGGTTCTCAATTCGGATGTATTTTTTTATATTTTTATTGTTTGTTACCTCAGAACTCCGTCATTTATGAACCGATTCGTACAATCCTTTTTTATTTGAAAGTATAGGTATGCTTCCAGATTGGTCCCATTGTTATCAAAACTTCAGTTGGATGGACCATGGGGAATTGAGGGAACTCCTCAAATATTGCAAGCACGCATGTAGTAATTGCGGTATTTTCTATTATAACTAGTGTATTTACACCCGGAAATCACAAATTTGGTGAAGTGGAACTGATGATGAAGACCACAGATGACTTATGGAACTCGTACTTAAAACTGTAAAAGTACGTTACTGAATCTGATATGGTTCCGTTGAAATAGCAACTAATGAAGTCCTAAATGTCAAGTGTGCCAAATCGACGGAACTCCTCAAATATTATCGGCCCTCATACAGTGAAAGCAGTCCATGTGGTAAAGTGGAAAGGAAATGTTCATGTGGCTTAGCGGAGTACTAAATTGAAGTCGGTTAAAACTTTGTTTCTAAAGTAAATTATTAATATTGCTGTCTGCAGCTTAATACTTATACCGTTGTTATTGTTGTTATTTTTGTTCACCGCACTGATGAGTAATTACAGCTTAAGCCTCAATTTGATCATCTACCCAATTTCTGACCAGTGGCGTAAAAAAATTGATGGGTTGTAAACAAGTTACATGCTACTACCATTTTATATGCACAGGGTTCACATTGACGATAAAAATGAGAATTACTGAGCTAAGTACGGACTCGATAGCTGGCGAGCGCGGAATCGCAGCTGTGAAAAGTTACGTAGAGTCCAATTTCACCACTCCCCAGTTGATGTAAGTATCTAATAAAACTATTTTAATATGTAGCTGTGTACACTGTAGATAAAACTTGCTGTGACACACTTAGAAATAGGTGCAAACAAACAAACTAGGTACTTGGTACTAGTACTCACAAACTATAGACCCATATCACTTAGCTACTATTTCTCATCCTCCTAGCGTTATTCCCGGTTGTGCCCTAAAGTAACCAGAGGGCCTACCGCGAAAGGCATTCGAAGTTTTCCCTCTCTGTCAGACTTGCGAGTTCGTAAGTAAGTGCAACAGAGAGGGAAAACTTCGAATGCTGTTGGCGGTAGGCACCCAGGGGTCCGCGTTGACACCTAATCCCAATATTTGGCATAGGCACTAGTTGTGCGAAAGCGACTGCCATCTGACCTTCCAACCCAGAACGAAAAGTAGACCTTTTTGGGATTAGATCGGTTTCCTCACGATATTTTCCTCCACCGAAAAGTAAACATTCCGTACATAAGTTCCGAAAAACTCATTGGTACGAGCCGGGATTCGAACCCGCTTGACAGCCGCATGCCTGAACAATAGGCAATCGTAGCTTCGTGGCGTACTTAGCGACTATTTACTACTTACCTACCACCAAAAGTGAATTTGGTTAAAATTTGATTGTGTCTATACATGTATATTTTTTGATCACAATATTATTTTCTTTTTACCTGACTGCCGATAGAAAGGAGGGTTATGTTTTTCGAGCGTATGTACCTATGTATTCAGCACAAATGGAAAATTGACAACTCGAAATTATTGTTAAAATATGAATAATGTCAATTTCAAAATCCTCGACTTGGAAAATTGTCCAGCCTGAATAATGATGAAATGTAATTACGTCCGTGTAGTTTAATTGACATACTTGAAATTGAATAGGTCGAAGGAAATACGTCACGTCCATATGGAATTACGTACACTCCAAAAATATGGCCAATCGGAAACACGTCATATATGAATTTTGTACAAAATAGTCCATTTTCATATTAAATATTGATATTAATTTAAATTAGACAACATTCTCTTTGCACGTATTTGAATATGGAACGATTTCATACTGGACAAAATTCCATTTGGGCTAGATTCATTTTGGAAATGAAAAAACAAAGTAATAAAAATATAAGGACACAATAAACATTTAACAAAATTCACTTTTGGTGGTAGATAAGTTTTGGCGGTAGATACTTTTGGTCCAATTTCAAAATGGTAATTTCGTGTTGACGATTTTCCATTTGTGCCGAATGACAGTAAATTGTAAATACTATTGGCTATAGATTGCTCAAAGGCTGGGACGAGTGGAAATCGAGAGGCCTTTGTCCAGCTGTGGGAACAGGCATCGAAAATAAAAAAATAATCGGTTTTTTTCAAGTTCTTCGGTCATCTTGATTCACCACGAGGAACACAATACTACACTTCTACCCAGAGAGCAATAGAAAAAATTGAGCATTGAGCAAAAAGTGGTGACCGAGTAGTAGTGATATTATGGCTACGGTATTCTGTAAGATGGGCCTTAACACGTTCCCTGTCCCCATACAAAATTGTCCGTCAATGTCACAAGTCCAAGTGACAGTTGTAGTTCGTAGCCGTGAACAACCCGTGGACCCATAGTGGGGACACGGACTCCTGAAAAAAAGGTTCATGGCCCCACATTGGGGGCACCCGGACAGGGAACGTGTTAAATATGCCTAAAGGTCACCATGTCACTATTAAAACCATTCGAATCGCCTCCGAGGTGTAATAAGTGTTGTGACTTGAGGCTATGTCTACATGATGCACAATTTGCATGATGTACAATTTGGGTTTAGACCCGGTTTGTACATGGAAACGGCGATTGTGTTGTGTGTCTATGTTTTATCAAGGAATAAATGAAATGAAAAAAAAAAACGAAATCAATATACTAATATGGGTTTTAACCTTTACACAGACCTTGTAGACTGAAATAAACCATGTTTATTTTATTATTTACTAGCTGACCCCGCGAACGTCGTATCGCCTTACCTTACACGCCTTACGCACGAGTTAGGAAGTTGACAAAATAGAATGTGGGGGAAAGTTACAACTTTAACATTCGGTTTCCTTCTTCCAGGGAAGAGCACCAAGGTCTGATGACGTTCTACCTGCCAGATCGAGAAGTACCCTGGTCTAAAATGTTCGGGATAATGGAACGCTGCCGAGAACACCACGACGTGGAGGACTACGTCATTGCCCAAACTACCCTGGAACAAATATTCCTACAGGTCACAAAGTACCAGAAACGACGTTTACTTAAACCTAAGCGAACAATATTAGATAATCTTGTCTTTTAGATTAAACGATCGAAATCTCAATTGGTGGCTTATTATCGATTCGATACTTTTTGTGGGCTTTTTTGAGAGGACGGACGTAGCTTCAGTAAGTAGGTAACTGTTTCTTCGTGTTTACTTAGTGGGATCGATTTCAATATTATTATTATATTACATAAAGCCGCGCGGGCAGTTAGTATTACCTATAAAGAGGAAAAGTCTGTGAGATTGTTGCTTTGTAAGTTTCTAAGTTTGTATGTAGGAGATAATCTTCGGAACCAAATAGGTGTGTAGGTAGACACTAAATAAAATAACCAATAATGTAGTATTTTCTCGAAAAAGGATTAAAAATGTAGTCAAATGGAAAAAAAGTAACGCAAGAGGTTAAATAATCGCAAATTTATAATTCCAAAGTTATTAAGAGAGGGTATGTTCATGTCCCTTTTCCGCAAAACGCACGTTCATATGAAACGATTGTCATTTACTATGACGCTCGATGGTCTTGACGTCACAATCTACGAGCGTTTTCTCTCTCTAACACGCAATATTACGGTTGTAACTTCGTAATTTTTTGAGATATTTGAATGGGATTTTCGTCATTAAATAGACATATTTTTTTGCCTTCTTTCTTTTGAAGTTATATTAAATTTAGAGACCACACCCCTATTATCCAATTAAAAAGAAACACCAGAGTATAGAGCGAACTTTCTGCATTGACAAAGGCTTATTTATCCCGCGGGTTTGTCTGCGTTTTTTGCAATGCGCTGGCGAAGCGGCGCGGGCAGCTATCAGCATTTGTAACTAACATGTACTTACAGATTCTGTTTACGAGTCATTGGTAACGTGCCCACAAGATCAATGGATAGGCACTGAAATGGCTTGCAATATTCCTTAGGTTTACCCATTACTCCCAAAATTTGATGATTTTGGTACTCATACGGTAAACATATTTATGAATATATTACTTTTACTAGACTCCGCTCACCAATCACTACCGAGTACAGCCTTCGCGGCATACCACTTCAACGGACCGACGAAATACGTGACTTACTTAGGACTTACTCTGGACACCCAACTCGACTTCAGACAACATATTACGAAGACATGCAAAAAGGTATCTAAAACGCTGGGATTCATAATGAGGATAGCTTGCCAATTTTCAACCTCCAAAGTCATCATGCGTATATACGCAGTAGGCTTGAGTTCGGTGCAGTAGTGTGGGATCCGCATGATATTAAATAAATCCAAAAGAAATTCGCCAGGCATATCTACAAGCGACGATACGGATACTATCCGTTCATGTGTTATCCTTCACACGCTTGAGACTCGGAGAAAATTTCTACATATAGTGCACTACTACCAGCTGCTAAATAATAGAGTGGACAACGCGTCGGTGTTGGAACGAATGGACCTGCAGGTGCCGCGAGGGCGCGGTGGGCGGCGCGGTGGGCGGCGCGGTGGGCGGCGCGGTGGGCGGCGCGGTGGCGGCGCGGTGGCGGCGCGGCGCCCGCGGCGCCTGTTCGCGGTGCCGGGCGAGCGCACGCGGCGCGGTGCCAACGCTCCCACTGCTAGAGCGCGAACAGCCCTAAACCATATAATGCAGGAAGCTGACGGCATAGACATATTTGCTGACAGTATTGGTGTGTTCTGTAGAAAAGTTTTAAATTTCTTATCATATAACAGTATTAAAATTTAAACTGTGCCATTTTTTTTGTTGAAGTTGTATATGAGTTTATCTTAGTTTTTTTCTTTTTTTATTATTTTATAATGCTGAGCCATATTTTTGTTTACTTAAATACCTATATTTGTTCATTTATTTTGTTTAATTCTATTATTTCATAAGTGTTCATGTACTTATATTGTATTCTATGTGTTTGTTAACTATCATATAAGTGCTTTGGTGTAGTTACTGTTAACTTATATGTGAATTAAATAAATAAATAATTAAAATAAATCTCACAATTGTGCTTTTTTTTAATTGCCAGTTAATTTTTTACGAGATTTTCTGTAATTTTTATGTAATTTCTACTTTCTACTCAGACTCGCGATATCTTTCCATCCCAAAAGGAGAAAAAAGTATCCCAAAATGTCCATACATTTTTGAACTTACCTATTATGTTACCGCATATAAAGTATTTGGGAAATGGTAACACAATAGGAAAAAATCTTTGGGACATATTCTTGTCCTATTAGGATCGAAAGAGCTCGTGATTCTCAGTGTAAATAACATAAAACTCCTAGCAAAATTTACAATTAATAATAGTGTGATTTTTTGAGAAACTCTCATTTAGCAATAGGTTAGGTACTTACATACATCTCTATACCTATATCCCAGGCCAAAAGAAACGAAGAGATATCCTTTTGTGAGACCAGTAGGTTGGGAAAATATCTTGGATAATATCTTCTCTCATTTCCTTCGGAATCACAAGTTTCCAATCATATTCAGGAAGTCAGGAAAGAGCTAGTGCGTCTATACAAATTATCTATTATTTACAATTTTGTAATCAGGAAATGAGGAAGGATTTTCCTGACAACCCTGAAAGATATTATTAAACCAGTCGTCATGAAACGTAAATTAAGTCGACTGACAGTGATCGTGATAAAATATCAGGTACTACATGATCCTTGCCTTTCTTGTGCTTTATGTATGTTGTACGAGTATGCAAGCTAACGAACACTCCGACGTGATAATCGCCCGGAAGGGTTATCTAAGATTAGGAACCATTTCAAAGCTGCATGATCAGTATATACAATAAAGTGTTCTAACGCAACAATAACGCTCAGCAATTCGTGTTCAGTAATTGAATAATTTTGTTGCTGTTTTGACAAAGAACGGCTAAAATAGGCAATGGGTTTTTCAATGCCGTTTTCTTCCTGTGTTAACATAGCTCCAATACCAAAATTTGAGGCGTCAAAATGGACAGAAGAAGTTTTAGAAAAGTCAGGACAAGTTAATGTAAGGCTAAGTACCTGCTTTATTTTATTAAAAGCGACTTTGGCTTAATCATTCCATCGGAACGGAGGAGCCTTCTTTCCAGTAGATGTAGGTAAGTTTAGTATTTTTTTTAAATTTATTATTTAAGACAAAAAATAAAATACATGATCATAATTCAATACAATGCCCATCTTGGCAAAACCTTGAGAAGGATTGTTTGCCGATGGGGAGTTCTTAACTACAGTTCTAATATAACATATATTAGCTAATTTGAAAGTAATTATTTAGAGTAGGTATTTATATACAACTTATTTTACAGTTTACAGAATATAGGTTAAATTTTTACATTTTAAAAAGTGCATCTTTAGAGTTTATCTTATTTTACAGCCTTTTACATCAAGTTTTGTACATGTTCATGTAATTCATTTAATATTTTAGGCAGTAAGTGTGAGTGTTTTCGAGCACCATATATGTTATCATATTTAGGTAAACAAAATTGACTTTGGGATGATACTTTTCTTAATCACTATATTTAGTGTCATATTACATTTAGTGTCATATTATGTTCAACCTTATGCAGTTTACATGTGTCTCTAAGATATGCTTACTGACTCTAAATTCAAATCTGTCGTAAAACGGACACTTATTTCAAAAGCATATTATAAGATAAACGATTGCATCATGGATAGGGATATTTGGCAGCGATAAAATCCTGCACAAGAAATCTATCGCAAAATAAATAGGATTTCTACTGTAGCAATGTAATTTTAAAATTTTATAATACTCTGATACTGAAATGATATATTGTATACTGTTTTTAAAAAATAACACCTCGCCGAGTTTTTTACGCCGGTGCTTCTCGAGGCAGAGGTTTTCTTTCCGAACCGGTGGTAGTTTATCGCCATTCATAGGTGCATGTAATATGCCTAAATTGAAGAATAAATCACTTTGACTTTGACTTTGACTTTATGGTAGGAGAATTGTGAGTTAGGCAATAGAGGGGTCAGGGGTGTTCATTTGTCTTCTCCTTTTACTATATTCATTCAGGAAGGTCAAACCAGGCCTTGTCGTGGTTGTCGCGCCAGTTTATGATAACTCTTCGGTTAGGCCATACGCCTCGGTGCGCCGGGATATGTCCAGGTTTGAAGCGTGGTATTGTCCCGGTCTACGTAGGTATCTATGTTTTTAGGGTTCCGTAGCCAAAATGGTAAAAACGGAACCCTTATAGTTTCGACATGTCCGTCTGTCCGTCTGTCCGTCTGCCCGTCTGTCCGTATGTCACAGGCATTTTACTCGAAAACTATAAGGTGTATTTGAATAAAATTTTGAGGATAGGTGTATTTTGTTAGCCGCTACATAGTTTTGTAATTAAAATGACAAAAAAAATTTAGGGGTGCACTCCATACATAAAACTAAAAGTCAAAAAAAAAAAAAACATTGTGACCCCCCGTGTGGCACATCAATCGATAGGCCTTTCAAAATAAATATAAGGTTTCTTAGCATTCTTTTTGATTAAGTGAATAGAGTCGGAGAAAGTCACTAAAATTCTGTCCCCCCCCTCTAATTTTTGAACGGTGTATTTTAAAAAATATGGAAAAATTCATGGACATAGGGCTTATTAATTTCATTCACCGAAAATTGTTTTGAACAAGATCGGTTCAGAGGTTTTCGAGATATTGCTGAAAAACTGCCTTCCTCAAAGAAAAGGACGTAAGTGCCGTAAAATTTCTGTGACGATACGACCTTTTTAATAGGCACGGAACCCTTCGTTTTGCGTAGTCCGACACGCACTTGGCCGGTTTTTTCTATATACACCTACCCTAGGTGCAAAGATAAACATCATTGAGACAACACCGGCCCCAACCCGGTCGGTGACAGAAACCGGTAGATATATTTCTATTGCATGTTTTCATATCTGAAACACGCATAAAATACTTAGTACCTACCTACAATATTGTGTACAATAAAGATTTTTTTTTTTTTTTTATACTTGACTATACTTATAGGAGATGAGGAGTCATTACCGCTCACTTAATTTCGCATTTCAGAAATAGTAGCCTAAATTACAAGCAGGGCTGTGTCCTAAATTTTTTGTACGATGCCATTCGAACCAGTTTTTGGAGAGGAACAAATGTTTGTATGGGAGCAACTACAATTAAAAAACATAAATACCCAAAAAATTGAGTTAAAGACGGACCTCGATGGTGGCAGCCGAAAACGTTTCATACTGATTAACATTGAATTGTGACGTCACAGGGTGATATTTGTACTAATCGTTGTATTGAAAATCAAGTAAATTGGTGTTTCAGTCGTGAAATACTGCGTTTAGGACCATAGTTGTCGTACAATTTTGTTTCTATAAAAGCATAAGGATTCTATTGGTAGCTTTAAATGAACTTTTGGGGAATAAAAAAAAAATTATATTTATTCTAAACTTTCAACGTCTATAGTTCAAAACAAGTTAAAATCACCCTTTTTAAGGCGTTCTGTCAAGTATTCTACACGGGTAGCCTATGGGTCAACTACACGCTGAAGGCCTATAATGCTCTTCGTATCCAGTATAATGATGCCTTCAGAATCCTGTTGAGGTTGCCACGGTTCTGTAGCGCGTCGGGGATGTTTGCCGAGGCGCGTACCGACGACTTTTATGCGATAAGGCGAAAGCGGGTTGCATCCATCCTAAGCCGCATCCGATGCAGCGACAACAGGATACTGAAGGTAATCGCTGACAGAACAGACGGTTCCATCCTGTGTGCCTGGGTTAAAATAATTAATTAACCACCTTGACATTTTCACATTTACTCTGTTGACATTAAATTAAATTAAATTATTTATTATTGTATGTATGTATACCTTAGGAATAAAATAGTATCAATTGTTTTAAATTATTTTAATTTTAATGTAACTAATGACTTTTTTATGAAATTTATATGGAATGATTGTTCTGAAATAAAGATATTTTATTTTATTTTATTTATTATATCTTTTTATAATTTTAATTATATTTCTTAATTTATACTTAATTACATTTATTTCATGGTTTACTCTCAATTTAGCAACACTGCGTTATCGATTTTAACATGTGGAAACTACCCAATTGTATATACGCAATATGACTTTGTTTTAATTTCATATTTTTAAACGTCAACATTTTTAATTTAAAACAAATTTAAAGTTATCCTAAATTAACTATCATCACTGTACTATAACAATTCCTTTTGGTATTTCGTAAATTGTAGGAAGATTTGTTCCAGGGTTGTCTGGGAAATGGTGTAGTCCTCCACGTCGTGGTGCTCTCGGCAGCGTTCCATTGTCCCGAACATTATGGACCAGGGTACTGCTCGGTCTGGCAAGTAGTAAGTAAGCAGATCTTGATACTCTTCCCTGCAAAAAGTATGGTTATGTTACAGTATCTAAAGCCTGGTACACACTGGCACAGCCTGCGGTTGCGGCAATAGTAAACTTTACAATTATTGTAAATTTTGATACTACTAATTTACCGCCACCGAAGACCGCGCCAGTCTGTGAGACGCTTGAAGTATGGCAGAAAATCTATAACGAAATGATTACAATCTGCATTTTGTCAACTTCCCACTTCCCAATGCATTAAAAATGTTTTTTCCAATGGCATCCTCATTTCTAAATTGTCAGCTACCGAACCCCTTGCCTTGACTAAACTGTGATGGGACTGTTCAATATGCACAGTCCGGTTCATATATAGTAGCAGCTAAAGTAGACAAACATCGCAACACATCTTTTATACTGTATACGATTATTAATATTACTTACTACTTTGGCTGCTACCTACGGATTTTACTATAGGTGCATATATCATCAATGTATAAGCACATACGAAAGTTTACGATAATCGTATACTATTAAGGCACTTGTCCCACCGCCGGCGACGAGCGATGAGCTATCGGCGATTTCTCGCCCAAGAAACGAACAAAAGATAATCGCTCCCGTGTAAATAAAAGAGAGAGATATAGTTCATCGTGGTGTGAACAGCCAGCGATGAACTATAAATATATATCTCTCTTTTATTTACACGGGGCGATTATCTTTTGTTCGTTTCATGGGCGAGAAAATCGCCGATAGCTCATCGCTTACTCGCCGGCGGTGGGACAAGTGCCTTAACGAGCTACATTTGTATATATACTTTATATAAATATATATATTTGTAATCATGTTCTTGAAAATGGCTTTAACGATGGGCGAAAAGAGATCTAGTATTAGCTAGGTCTCATATCTGGGAAAATTCGCTTTCTCTCTGAAAAACACGATAAACGCCGAGCCAAGCTCGCTTGCCCGGTACTTATTGTATAGTGAGCGAGTTGTAGCGTTCACTGAGGGTAAATATCATGCCCCTCCCCTGTGAACTTATCTACCAGGTAGCACTCTTCACACACAACAACTTAGTTGCGTTCCATCCGCGGGGAGTCAACGCATCCCGCATGATGCGCAGCAACAAGTTAGCGCACCACCTCGTCACGCCCGCACACAAGCTGCGCAAGTCGGAGCGCTCGGTCTCGGTGTACATCATGGAACCGTCGGTGTATAACAGGCTGCCAGACAGTATTAAAAAAAACCGGTCAAGTGCGAGTCTGACTCGCGCACCGAGGGTTCCGTACGACCAAGGAACTCGGTATGTACAGTAAGGGAATGTATGCACGTACCACCGTAGAACCCTGTCGCAATTGACAGGCCGCCGTCACTCAAACTCGAGTGGTATGTCACCTTATTGCGATAGAGTTCTACGGCGGTACGTTAATACATTTCCTTTAAATACTGTATGTTGGTTTTTCAGCGATAATTCTTTATCAAGTGAATTAATTTCGATAATTCTTTTTTTATTTGCTAGAAGGTACTTTCAGAACACTTACATATGAATTTGAAAGAAAAAAATTAAACACAGAAGTATTAAATTACAAACAAAATTAACATATGATTTTTGATGAATAAAAAAAAATTACGCTAGATAGAGGTCTCGTTATACTTTTCCGGTAATATTCACGTTAATATTAATCATATATATTATTTTCAAATTTTTCGCTTGGTTAACTTCGGAGATAAGGGGGGGGAATGGTATTTTTTTCAACATTTTTCTTTATAAATCAAAATTTTACCATGGTAGAAAAAAAAAGAAAAACTGTTTTAGAATGTACAATTCAAGCCCTTTCATATGATACCCCACTTGGCCTACTAACTAGATTTTGAATTTTTGCCCCCCCCTCTTATCCGCCCTTTTTTATACAAATTAAAAGTATATATTAAAATTTTTCATTTTCCATACACGAAGATTAGCTTTTTATACAACTATTCCAAATTTCAAATCGATAGCATTAGTAGTTCCTGAGATATTTGACTTTGTGACAGACAGACAGACGGACGGAGTCGCACCATAAGGGTTCCGTTTTTACCTTTTTGGTTCGGAACCCTAAAAAGACGCAACTTCCACGGTGGCGTTTAGGCTGAGATTGCGTAAGTGGCTTCTTAACCATACTTTTTATTAAATAGACGAGTTCTACGAGCTTCCTACTCAGTGAAATGTATAATGTAATTAATAAATAGAATAATGATGAATGATTAGAATGATGTGTACCTATGTATAATGTATGTAAAAACCTAACAAAAACCTGACATGTAACTTGGCGTTATCAATAAAATATTTGTATTTGTAGGTAACGAAAATATGCGTTAACCGTCCAGCAATTTTATTCCTAGTCGGCATCGGCCAGCAATTAACGTGTTGGGACGTTGATAATTGAATAGGATTTCGACGAATATTTCTCAACGTTACCTACGTTCATTCGTAGTGAGTCACACAGTATTCGTAGTATAGGGTATACTATAGTTACTTACATCAACTTAGGAGTGGTGAAATTGGACTCTACGTAACGTTTCACAGCTGCGATGCCGCGCGCACCTGCTATCGAGTCTGTATTTTCTTCATCCGTTTTCAGTTTTATCGTCAATGTGAATCCTGTAAGCGTAAAATAGAATGGTTTAAATTTTAATATAATTAAATAAATTTGGTAAATAGCCCTATTATTATTACTTCACGTATTTGTGGTCAAAAGTTATATCGACCGCTAAACGTGGCTAAACTGAGATGGCGCGGGAGGGCAGCGGGTAGCAGGTAAGTATATATCTACCCTTTGCCGTCCCCCTCTTAACCTGTGCCGTCACGTCTATAGGCTAATGGTGGCTCTCCACTTAGCGGTATTTGCCCATATATTCGGGTTGCATCTTTTTCCTTCCTACGGCAAATTAAAGAGAGGCAACGAGTCAACGACGCAACGCGAACATGCAGCCCAAAGTGTAGTGCCACCACTATCGTGATTAGTGTGTCGTAACGTGACATCAAGCGGCAGAGACAACTTTGGAAATGCCCAGATCGCGCATTTCTCATATCCTCATACTCATAATTTAACCGACAAAACTTGACGAGCCCAGATTTCAAGAAGTGATGTCCTCGTCCGTGCCGTCGCCGTTATAATGCATCTGACCGTGAGATAACTAAAATACCTTCAGAGAATTTGTTCTTCAAGTGCTGCGGCGTGCCCAGGCACTGGAATTTGCCATTGACCATGATGGTGAGCCGTGAGCAGAGCGCCTCGCACTCCTCCATGCTGTGCGACGTCAGCACCACGCCGCGCCCCGCGCGCCGCGCGTTTCGAATAGCGCGCCACACCTGCCCGGACGAAGCGAAATGTATACAATCAGCAACAGAAAATCCTGCTCAATCTGATCTGCGCATGACTATTATGAAAAGCTTATGCGTAGCTTTCTCGCTGCTGACTCTACTCATATAGCGCGGCACGCTTTAGATCCAAAGTCAACTCTGCGACATGGCGAATAAATGCCGTCAGTAAATAAGCATCCCCCTGATGCTGGGCAGCAGCAGTATCAGTGTTGGCAAAAGGTCGAAGAAAATAATCCTCCGAGGAGCAGGCCAACGATTCTCAAACCACGGTGCAGAAAGTAATGGGAACCCACTGCACAATTCTCCCAATCTTGTAGCTGAATAAGAGAGCCACAACGACAAGAGTCTAAGTATTCAAATTATGACGAAACCGTAACAATAACACAGAGTCTCTTTCGGCGCCGTGACTACAACCCGCGACGCACAGGGTTATAAAACCTACATTTATATTAGTGTCGTGAAAAAAATGAAATCTCATGTCAATATCACACAGACTCAGTAGGGTAAATTTTTTCATTACTCACCTGTCGCTTCGCCGCAGGGTCTACTCCCGTGGTAGGTTCATCGACGAATACGAGCCGAGTGAAGCCTAGCAATGCTATAGCCGTGCTGAGTTTGCGCTTATTGCCCCCAGAGTACTGGTCTACCTGCAATTCACATTATTATAATCTTCAATTCCTCATGAAACTCACATTTAAAAAAACACTCTACATAGTGGCATGTTACCGTCTCAGGAAAGAATCAGAGAATTGAAGGGTTAGCACCACCTACTCGTAGCTTGCACGTCACAACAATGAGTCTGTAGTTACCTGCTTGTCCAGGTGCTTGGTGAAACCGAGAGAATCCGCGAGCAGGTCTGCACGCATAGAGGCGTGCTGGGTGGGCAGCCCGCGCAGCATGGAGAACAGCCGCAGCGTCTCGCGCCCCGTCAACTCGCCGAACACCGCGTCGAACTGCGGGCAGTAGCCTGCACCGAACGACAATAATGTACCTACATATATCTAAGACATCTCAGTACTTCACGCTACACACATCACGGCTTCTACAAGACTTTACGAGTATGTCTTGCAACACTCTTCCAGTTCAGCAGTGTTATATAAGAAGAGCTATTTACATTTAAAAACATTTATTTATTTATCTAAAAATTGTTACACAGCATAACAGTCGGAACTAAATTACTGTGAAAGCATAGAAACAACAATACTAATATATATATTATAATTAAACAAATGTTACACCTTTTAACGAAACAAATTATTTTATTAAATAAGGTTGTTTCAATTACCACGATCAAATGAAACCAGTGGGCTTCAGATGATGATGCTTTATTTTTCCATTATATTTGTTCTCTGAATCATATAGTTTAAACAAATATTGATCAAACAGAAGAGAGAAGTACTATCGGCCCAAGCCAGAGTCGACCACCTTAAGGCACTGGTCCCACCTCCGGCTACAGACTATAAGCTATCGGCGAGTACTCGCTCAAGAAACGAACAAAAGATAATAGCTCAAGTGTAAATAAATTTATAGTTCATCGCCGGCGGTATGAACAGCCAGCTATCTATACATATAATAAAGCTGAAGAGGGTCGAAAGTCTGTACATGGAAGATAAACGAAAAAAAATTGGCTGGGGATACTTAGAATTGATAACAGAACACGTTCCAACAGTTTTTAGAATTTTTGTCTGTTTATCTGTTTATCTGTTTATCTGTTTATCTGTTTATCTGTTTGTCTGTTTATTTGTCAGAGTATCACGTGAAAACGGCTGAACGGATTTTGATGCAAACTTTACTAATCTGTCGAGAGAATCCCCGGATAGGTTTTAAGCTATAAAAATCTTAAAGATTAGGGTTCAAAGGGGGTAGAAAATGGGGTTGAACTTTGTATGGGAACTCCTTGAATGTACGAGCTACAGACTTGAAAATTGGTAACCATAAACTTGACTGGAAAGTAAAAACGACCCCATTCAAACTTTTAGCAATGTATAGATAAAACGTGAAAAATATGGGATGAAAATAGGTTCTGAGGCGACTAGAAACTATATAATGTTGCAAGAGCGGGGTTATAACATTATCATTACCATGGTAACATGTCGTCAAGATATTCAAAAATTGATCGTGTTCTTACAACTGATAGTTAGTCCAGTGGCTTGACCCATAGCTTACGGAGTCGGCGTCCCCGAGTTCAAACCCAGCAGCATGCACTTTTTGTAGTTTTAATTTTTGAAAATGTATATTTTTCAAAAAACGCAGAGAAGCTTAGTGAATAGAGGATTTTGATGCAACTTTTACTTAATCGGTCGAGAAAATCCCTGGCCAGGTCATAGGCTGTAAAAATGATAAAAATTAGTTCAAAGGGGGTAAAAAATGGGGCAAAACTTTGTATGGGAACTCCTCAAATCCATGAGCTTTAGACTTGAAAATTGATAAACATACACTTGACTGGAAAGTATAAAGAACTCCATTCAAACATTATAAAAAAATATAGATAAAACGTGAAAAACCACGGGATGAAAATGAGTGCTAGATGGCTAAAGACTATCTATAATAACCAAAAATGTTTGATATCTCAACCGATAGTAGCTGTTAGACATTAGAAACCTAATTATTTTGGAAACTCAGTCGCTGTCAACGTCGCTGTTAATATTGAAATCCAGCAACCTTGATCTTCGTCTTCCTATATAATTGGTATGAATTCAGAGGTCATCTAAAGATGTATGATAGGTTGAGTTTAATACTTACGTCGAATTAGCATAGTTCACCAACGTCAAGAGACGTGGGTATAAAATTTGGACACAACGGCATTCCGCGGAGAATTAAGTAGGTACCATTTTTTTTATGTATAAAACTTCAGCGTTTGTGACATTCAGAAATATTATTATGAATACTCGGGTATAGTGAGCGTCCGCATGAGCTAGCTCTCAGGCCTTCGGCCCTCGGGCTCGCATAGAAGCGATGTATTGGGCCTTTCATTCATACGAAAAGCTCGGCCTTCGGGCTCGCTTGCCTCGCCACTCACCTTCGGGACTTTGGAACTCAGATTTCGCTTTCAAGACACTTGGAGATAGTGTGCGCCAGTCCTCGGGCTCGCATAGGAAGCGCTCTCTAAAACGGTTCTTTGGGCCTATCATTCCAACGAAAAGCTCGGCCTTTGGTCTCGCTTGCCTCGCCGCTCTTCTTCTGACTTCTCTCGCTCGGGACTTTGGTCTCCGGTTTCGCTTGCAAGACACCAGGGTTTAGTTAGTGTTCGTGAAGGCTCGCCCTCGGGCCTCCGGCCCTCGGGCTCGCATAGAGAGCGCTCTCTGAAGGGTTGGTTTGGTTGGGCCTTTCATTCATACGAAAAGCTCGGCCTTCGGGCTCGCTTGCCTCACCCCTCAACTTTGGGACTTAAGGCTCATGTTTCGCTTGCAAGACACCTGTGGATAGTAAGTATCCATGGAGTCTCGCCCTCGGGCCTTCGATGCTCTGGCTCGCATATGGAGCGCTATCTATAAGGGTACGTTGGGCCTTTCATTCCTACGAAAAGCTCAGCCTTCGGCCTCGCTTGCCTCCCCGTTTACCTTCAGGACTTTGGCTCTCAGGGGTAGTTTGACAAGACACCCGGAGATATAGAGTATCTTTGGGGTCTCGCCCTCGGTCCATTTGTTTCAATTATGAAATTTTATATTTAAATTCCGGTTTTGGTAATTTTTCTTCTACTTACGTACTTCGTTTGCAATAAAGATTAAGTAAATCAATATAACTAAATATTATTGACGACAACGTTTATGAGGATTTGAACTGTTACACGCATAATTTATAGAAATGAAATCGTAATAATCTAATTTATCAGTGTAGTAGGTATCGTATGGTGAAACATAAGAATATCATGTCATCCATAATTTATACGCGTACGAAGTCGCGGGCAGAAGCTAGTAAACTATAAATATGTTACTCTCTCTTTTATTTACACGAAAGCGATTATCTTTTGTTCGTTTCTTGAGCTAGAAAATAGCCGATAGCTCATAGCTTACTCGCTCGCGGTGAGACCAGTGCCTTAAGGCGCATTTTGGGTTACAGCGTATAGCATTACAAGCGACACTTTTTGAAACTGGTCGAATCTGGTACATCCATCATCTCGCAGAACCACAAATATTCATCACGCACTGCTGCCCATCTGCTCATATAGTACTCACCTATATTCTCATGCACAGAATTGATGTCTGTTTTAACGGAATAGCCACTGACGTAGGCGTCTCCGCTGGAGATGGCCTCATCGCCCATCAGCATCTTGAACGTGGTCGTCTTGCCGGCGCCGTTCACACCCAGGAGACCAAACACCTCGGCGTCTGCTACCGCTGCAATAAATACTACTTTGATTGCTTCATCAAAGAGCAAATCATGCAAAGAGAGGTTTTTTCAGACAAACAGAAATAAGTTGTATTTATCGCTTCCTACCCGAGCGGACACATGTTTGCAATCTGCGAAATCCTTATTTGTATAAACATATATGTGATTCTACACCTCTTAACGAAACAAATTATGATATTAAATATTTTTCGTTCATGTGGGTACATTTTACGTGGAAGTTACCACGATCAAATTTTAAACGATTTGATACTCTTACAGATAACAAATTCAAACGAAAAATAAACCATCATCGTCTTCAGCCCAAGACAGGACTCGAACCTGGCCATATGTATTGCCGGTACAGCGCTCCCCATCTGAGCTTCTCAGACATTGACTGACGATCGCGTATCTTTGCATTGCTTTGCATTTGCATTTCATAATTATCAAATCGTTTAAGTATATATGTGATCCTTGTTTTGTAGCGGTGCATTGCTTTTAGACATCAACCAAAATCATTCATTTCATACTACTGTGCTTGTTATTGTTGATGTCCTATGGTACCCCAGTAGTACCTACAGAGGGCCAATGGTGCCGCAATTACTGTGCAACAGATATTGGCAGCCCATTGAGATCAATCAGTTCACTTTTGGCTGACTTCAGCATATCACTTTTAACAATAGACTTCTAGTCAACGTGCGAGACTTTTCAGCAACTCCCCCTCTTATGAGCTTTCGTCTAGGTCACACTTACTGAATGAAACCTGGTTGACTGCCAGATGCTTCCCATAGAACTTAGACAGGCCCTTTGCCACTAGGCTGTGCTGTGCCAAGTTGGTACTGCCGATCTGCTCGGCGTGCCTCATCTCTTCCACCACGTCGGCATCCATTGAGCTTTCGTCAAGAGGCAGCGGTGACTTCGTCCAGTTAAACATCTGGAATATATATAAGAATAGAACATACTACTTACGTACTCGAAATAGACAAGTAAAAAAATACAAACCTTAACTAATAAAATTGTGGTACAGTCGCCCACACTCCTAACTGACCATTTGTGAACCTTATGTCACTGATATAAGGTTCACGAATGGTCAGTTAGGAGTGTGGGCGACTGTACCAATAAAACCCATAATTTTTGCTATTCAAAGCAGCGAGTTACTTAATCCCAGTGTGTGCCGTATACGGCAATAACGTTTATCTTTTAAACAATTGCATAGAACCCAAAAAAGTAATAGCATTGATCCCATACCATAAAACAACATACATTCCATAAAACTATAGTAAAATTAAACCACTATCCAGAGTTGTATGATTTATTATTGGATTAGCTTCCTCTCAATATTCACTTGTTCACATTAACATTCACTGGTTCTCAATAATGGTCTTATTAGCTACCATCCGCTACAACGACTTCCAATCAACTGTCCTCGTCGACTAAGTGTCCCTCCTTTTTATACCCTGACAGGTTGCGTAGACACCTCTTTGATAATTCAAAACTACCTTACATTCAAAAATATTCAAAATTAGTAATATTAATCAGTGTTAATTGTCGAAAAACCCTACAAAACAATAGAATTTTGACGGACAAATTCTTCTTCAAATCTATTTGAGAATATCAAAAGGAAATATTATGTACCTTTTTCGATCAATAAGTGTTTTTCAAACATAACAATATATTTTTATTGCGTTTCAAAAAGGTTTTCATTGATATCGCATGACGATTATCGCACGATTTTTCTAATCGTATATGGGATAGGCTATACAGCATCAAATTCTAGCAAGCACAAGTAAGACACTGACGATTACCTTCTGGTAGACGTTGTATTCGATGAACATGAGCGCGGCCCACATCACCACGCCGGTGATCAGAGAGCAGGTGAGATAGCGCAGAATGCCGGGCTCCTCCCAATCGAAGTACGGGTTGTCACGCACTGAAATTTTGCTCAAAATGTCAGGTGTTTTCCGTCATAAGAAACGTAACGAAGAACATGAAGTGTATGATATTTACCGCAACAAGAAGTATAGTTGCTATCGCACATGGTCTGCACGGTGCAGTCGTCGATGTTCAGCACGGCCGATAGGAGGTCGCACGCCCGCAAGCACGACCACTCGGTTAATCCTACTTGGTTCAAAAACCTGGAAACACAATGATTTCCATTCTATTATCGCCATACTTCCAGTGACTGACCAGTATTAATTAAAGTTTTTTGAATTTCATCATCATCAGCCGAAAGACGTCCACTGCTGGACATAGGCCTCCCCCAAGGAGTGCCACAATGACCGGTCCTGCGCCACCCGCATCCAGCGGACTCCAGCGACCTTTACCAGGTCATCAGTCCACCTTGAATGTATCTGTCACTAAATAGGTATTTGAATACAATCGATATTATTAAAAAAATTAAGAAAAAACTGAAATTGTCAAGTGAGCCCATGTCAATTCTCGCGATTGTATATCAAGTTATACTGGACGAAGATGGCACAAATCGGGTTTTCACTTTTCTACTCTGCAAACATCTATAATTCTGTCTTCTTCTATAACTTGAAAAAAGAAAAAATACACAAATGGTCAGAACTAGTCGGATATTATAGAAAATGCTTCATTAGATTTATAGTAGGTACACTACATACTGTATCCAATACTTATTCGAAAAAAAAATGAAAGAGAATGTTAAGGTCATAACTAGGTACCAGAAAGTGAAGGAAATGGCAGATAACCGAAGCGACTGGCGATTGCTCCACCGACAAAAGTTCTACACTTTAATTAAAGACGAGACGAGACGAGACCTTAACCAAACGCATACAAATAAATGACTACTGAATTCTTGTAACTTCTAAATATTCTTAATCATAGCGCTAAAGGATAGGAATTTGATTCGTAAGTACTATTCGATCGGTGGTCAGAGATATCCGGACCGGAATAAAATGCCCTGCACCCATTGCCATACTCACGTGACGGATCTGACGAGACTGTAAAGAGGGAAGAACTGCAGTATGTTGTCGAGGATTCTGGCGACGTTCTCTGTGTCCAGCTGCGGAGAAAAGAGCGTATCCACGATCCCGGGACCCATTTGGCCTAAAGAAACATAATTCATTTTCATTCAGATTTTTTTTTCAGATTCGACCGGCTAGTAAGCTGATTTGACTGGCTATATTAAACTCGCAAGTGTGGACACACGTCAGCGCCTTTTTTACAAGGGTATAGGGTAAGTGTCATGGCGCTGTCACAGTTACTCTTAGCTCTTTGGGATAAGGGGTAAGTTAACGAAAAAAGTTATATTTCGCGAGATTGAATCCGTCTCTTTCTAATTAGAACACTTATAAAGAGACGGATAGTCTATCTCGTCGTGAGAGAGCTCGCGCGCCACCTTGTGTTACTTAACAGTGCAGGTGGAAACAGTAATATTAAAAACGAAACATATTTTGACTCTACATGTGGATAACGAAGACACGTGTGGTCGGCTCCAACTTCCACTAGCACAAAGGGACCTACGTAACTCATCATCATCATATCAGCCGAAAGATGTCCACTGCTGGATATAGGCCTCCCGCAAGGTGTACCAAAGTGACCGTTTCTGCGCCACCCACATCCAGCGGACTCCCGTGACCTTTAGGTACCATCACGTAACGCATTGTACGCGCGTCAGGTAGATCTAAACGTCAATTTTTATCCGGAAAAATGACAGTTGGATCTACCTAACGCGCGTTTGAAACGTTACTGATTACCCCTCTGGTCATCAGTTCACCTTGTCGGGGATCCACCCACGCTGCGTCTTCCGGTACGTGATCGTTACTCGAAAACCTTTCCGCCCCATTGGCCATCGGTTCTACGTGCAATGTGCTCCGCTTACTGCCACTTAAGTTTAGCGATTCGAAGTGCTATATTGTTAACCTTGCTTCTGTTGTAGTAGAGCCCAGGTTTCGATCGAATCGAAGGCTTTCTCATAGTCCACGAACTATTATACTCCTCAGTCTTGTGTATAACCTGACGGAGCATATGGATGTGGTCTACGGTACTAAAACCTCTTCAGAAACCGGCTTGTTCGGCAGGCTGAAAGTCATTTAGCCTGCGTACGAGACGATTTGTAATGAAATGACTCTCGAAAACAGCTTATAGGAATGGCTCAGAAGTGAGATGGGTCGGTAGTTCTTCAGCAGTGTTGTCACCTTTTTTGAAGCAGAGTACCAACACACCTCTGTTCCATGCCTTTGGCGTTCTCTCTTCCAGTAAAGCGGAATCGATCAACTTTTGAAGGGCAGTAAGGACCGGTTTTCTACCCGCCTTCAGGAGTTCGGCTGTTATTCCGTCTTCCTGGGTACCTTGTTGTTCTTGAGCTGTTTAAGAGCCATTACAATCTTGTACAGGCTGATGTCCGGGATGTCGTCGGTATAGTGGTCCAGGCATAATACGGTTTCGAAAAACATTAATAATAGCGTTTTTTGTTTATTTCATTCTAAAACGTTATTCTAAGATGCTTTATTCAAGAATTCAACAAACTTTCCACCCGGAAGTTTTTTTTATTTTTTTATTCCATTCAAAGATCTAACGATAGTAAATGTTACCATACTGAATTGGCCTATCTATCAGCTTAGCACACAAAAAATCAAACATCTACCGCAATAATTCACGTCACCATAAATAAAAATCTCATCGTACTCGGCGATAGGTGAAAAATTAAAAAAAAGTCATAACTCCGAAAATACGAAAAATCGCTAAACATACATGGGGGTGATTCAGATAGCCCTCTAGGTCCTCTACTTCTCAGCTTCAGTATATCACTACTTCTTGGGACACCCTGTATAAACGTACATCCTTAGATTTTAATTTAATTTGTAATAATTGTTTTATGGATCTTTGATCCGAAATAAAGTATTATTATATAATACTAGAAACATAACCTTGCTTCTGCCGCAGCTGAAGAAAAAGTGTACTCACCAAATAAAACATTGATGAAGAACATGGCGACGAAACCTGATGCGGGCCCGTTGAACAAGAACGACATCAGATAGTGAAGCGGGAGCATGGCTGCGCCGTACACCATGAGAGCCAAGTACATGCGACCTGGCATCGTGGAAAAAATTAGACACTATGCTGTAGTTCTGCTAGCGGTACACTCTTGGGGATTTAATTAATGTCGATCCACGAAAGAACAGAAGCGTGTGTACTGAAACTGGTTGGGTTTTCTTACTGCTCGAAATCTGTATACCTGTAAATCTGCAGCTGCGTATCTGTAATCTGTATCTGTATGTGTGTGACTCAAGGTTGGTTGAGCTATCAAGCTTATGGTTTTGTCCAAGAATAGGCCAGGCCTACGGTTCCCATGAGTTTTTTACTGGATAGAAATACCGCTACACCTAGATTAACCACCTATTAACCCTTAATTGGGCGTGGCGTGAGAATGTATACTAGGATTATAGAAATATCTGCATATTTTTTGCTGTAAACAACTATCTACGCGGTCTGTGCCGACCAAGGTCGCTCGGTCGGAGGGGCTTGTTGGAAACTCTTTAGTAAGTTCCTACCTAATTCTGCAGCTGTGCTGAGACCCACGACTTGGAATGCTATACAAGACACGACGATTGTCACGCAGATGACGAGGAACCACGCCCAGTCGAACACAGCAGCGCTTCCCCACATTATGACTGGCTGGATCCCAGCTGCCTTCTGCAGGAGTTTAGCTCGTAGAACACGTTCCTGTTGGTGAATGAAATATCAAGATGTGCCAAAATGAGAAGCGGAAAAAAACAAGCGAAAAAAATTATCATGTGAAGTGAAAGCGTCAAAGGGAGCCCGCCCAATGATCATCTCGCTCCACCCTGGCTGTACACCACTTGTTGGCTTCCGCAGACTGCCATTAAAAGCTCATAATAAAGTTAAGTTAGCGAAGCAAAAAAATTGTAAGCGGAAGTGAAGTTATAAATTGATTTAAGGGGAACCCTCTGACCTTGATATAGAACATAACGAACACTGCGCTCACGATACCGAGGCTGCTTCCTATTCCAGATGAGAGCTGTGACGAGACGAATGCGACGTACGTCTGCATATTGGTCTGAAAAATAAGTTTTATATTGCTCATGGGTGTCAGTGTTGTTACGGTTATTGTCAAAATTAGATGTATCGATTTCATAAACAGTTAAGTACAAACGTTCCAATACAATGTCCAAAGATCGTCCGAGGTTCTTTTCCAATCCATGCAAATGTTGGTTATAATCCAATTACTGGTTACATAGGATACGATGGAATGATAAAGCTACGAAAGAAGAAAACAGGAATCACATAGACTTTACCTGGTCCTCATAATTGACCTTAAGCGGGAAGTTGAACACACTGAGAGTGGCATTGGCGTCCCAGGCGTTGAGCAGTGCTTGGTGGACAGCGCTCAGCGAGGTGGCCACGTCATGGTAGCCAAAGTTACTGAACCAGGCCGTGGCTGAGTTATCGTCAAATGTGGCGCCGGTCAACATTCGGTTTCTCAGATATCCCATTTGTGAGGGCAGGGCTGTCTAGAAAGTACCCATTTAATAGTTATCTTTCATAAGATTTTAGAATGAAGGCAATCGTTTGGTCACGACACGATCCGTCTGTTCACAGAAATTATAGGTTTAATAGCTTAGATTCAGTTAAAAAAATTGACATTAAATATACAGTACCTAACACGATAAAGTAGGTAAAGCGATTAAAGGGAAATAAATAGTAGATTGTATGACAAGGGGCTAAAATAAGCCATATCACCACGAAATGGATATTTTCCCGAGCGAAGCGAGGGAAAATATTTCGAGGGGTAATATGGCTTTTAGACCTGAGTTATACACTCTACTTTTCACTTCGACTGCGAGAAAATAGTAAAACAAAGATCCACAATCAATATCAAATTTCACTGCGATTGTTCAATTTAGCGTTTGGTTTGGACACGCTATTAACGGTCAGAAGCGTTTTCTTTTTTAATGATTTGGAATTTTGGACTAAAAAACACCTGATGTTTGATTGGTCGATTTTAATTTGTAGCTGTATTCTGGTTGGTTGATAGCAAAGAGAAATGTTTTTTGAAAGAGTTGTGATTGGTGGATTTAAATGATTTGGAATTAGGGACTAAAAAACACCTGATATTTGATTGGTCGATTTTAATATGGAGCTGTATTCTGGTTGGTTGATAGCAAAGATAAATGTTTTTTTAAAGAGTTGTGATTGGTGGATTTAATATGGTGAAGTGTTTTGATTGGTCAAATTAAATGTGTTAAAAATCATAAATATGTATACATATTTTCCCTGGGGGCTAAATGTACTACTTTAGCCCAGCTTATTAAGCCTAATATGACACACTTTTCGAGCATGAGAAGTGAAAAATATGTTTTGTGGAGTACGGACAAATAAACCAATATGGCCCAATTTTTTTTCTAATAAGTAGGTATGTGAGACATGGCAGGGTTGGTCACACGCAATATAAAATCCGAATTACGCTAAAGTTAGGTACCCTGTCTAGATAGTAGTCATCAAGGGCTTGATTTTCCACGACCGTTATCTTCATGGTTTCAACATTGCTCGATGCGAACATGTACTTATATGCGGCCTTGGCGAGTGCCCCAAGAGAGCTCGACGAGGAACCATTGTATGATAGTACAGTTTCCGTTTCCATAAAGCTGAAAATTACGATAAATCGGTAAGAGGTATTGTTGGTAAGACAAGATATCTGGAAATAGTTCAACGTGGTCATTAATTAGTATATCGGTTACATACCCTTGGGTGAGAGTCAGTGGCCTCGGCATTACAGTCGCCTGATTTGTCATGACCCACTGCAGGATACCGAGCGTGACGTTGATCATGAGCAGCGGCACTAGCACCTGTATGAGCAGCAGCCTCCACGACCGCGACCACACCAGCCACAGCTTTAGCCAGACGGCCAGGACGTGCTGCGTCCAGAGACGCACTCCCGTTAACGTTTCGTGATCTTTATCGACTAAAAAACATACCTTCTTTTCAGATCTCATGTAATTTTAGAGTTGGATCAAAGAATTTAGAGTTGGATGGCCGCGGCGCCGTATAATGAAGGTTTATTCATCCATTGTTTATTATAAGTTGTTTTATTTATTGTTACTTGCGATTTAAAGACGACGAAAAAAATTATTCGTAAAGTCGGTTCTGGCGCTTCGCAGGCCGCGATCGCGGCACGCTCGCTTCGCTCGCTCGGCTCGCGCGATGTAGGATCGCAGTTCTTCCTAACACTCCTCCTCACTTCGCTCGTCGTCGTACCTACACCGATCTGCCTTAGAGTAGAATAGGTAGGTAGCGGGGGGCGGAGAATGTCCTCGAGTACGGGGGCTGAGTTAGGTCTGGGCTAATAAGTTAAGATTTGTATAGTGGTCAAATTTCGTAGTGGGCATTTCGGCACGCGGTCTGAGTGAATTGTGGACTGAGTTCACCCATGTATCGGTTTTTTTGCGCGAGTGCTACGCCAGCTACTAGGTACGTTACGATATATATACCTAGGTACGATAGCGATAAAATAAGCCTCACGTCAGGTCGAAACAAAAATATTATTTCAGAAATTGGCTTTCCAATACCCCACTTTTCATCTTATACTCGTATATATGTATTCGCTTACTTTGGTCCATTGATAATATATTGATGTCCAGTGTTTGATTGTCGTCAGTAAACACCGACGTGTTTGTATCTACATCGTCAGACTCCGAATGGACGGCTGCCAGGTCAGAACCGACCCTACAATAAGAACAAGCTCATATAAATTATTCGAAATATAACATGCACAGGGATTCATAACTTCACACCAAATCACATTAAGTCAACGCATGTTCAGATTAGTCGACTAATGATGCCATCCTAATTGTAGATATGCAGGTACTAAAAATAGCTCGACAAGCCGCTATTTGACCCTGAGGCAGCGTCGCTGTAAACCGCATAATATATATATGGCAATAATGTACATACGTCATGTATAGTCGGGACAGTGTGTATTGGCTTTGAGTTGTATTTTGAATGTAAAAATTCGATGGTTTATAATATATACCTATCGTCCACATCTGTGATTCCAAGTTCTTTATTCTATACTAGCTTCTGCCCGCGACTTCGTACGCGTATAAATTATGGATGACATGATATTCTTATGTTTCACCATACGATACCTACTACACTGATAAATTAGATTATTACGATTTCATTTCTATAAATTATGCGTGTAACAGTTCAAATCCTCATAAACGTTGTCGTCAATAATATTTAGTTATATTGATTTACTTAATCTTTATTGCAAACGAAGTACGTAAGTAGAAGAAAAATTACCAAAACCGGAATTTAAATATAAAATTTCATAATTGAAACAAATGGACCGAGGGCGAGACCCCAAAGATACTCTATATCTCCGGGTGTCTTGTCAAACTACCCCTGAGAGCCAAAGTCCTGAAGGTAAACGGGGAGGCAAGCGAGGCCGAAGGCTGAGCTTTTCGTAGGAATGAAAGGCCCAACGTACCCTTATAGATAGCGCTCCATATGCGAGCCAGAGCATCGAAGGCCCGAGGGCGAGACTCCATGGATACTTACTATCCACAGGTGTCTTGCAAGCGAAACATGAGCCTTAAGTCCCAAAGTTGAGGGGTGAGGCAAGCGAGCCCGAAGGCCGAGCTTTTCGTATGAATGAAAGGCCCAACCAAACCAACCCTTCAGAGAGCGCTCTCTATGCGAGCCCGAGGGCCGGAGGCCCGAGGGCGAGCCTTCACGAACACTAACTAAACCCTGGTGTCTTGCAAGCGAAACCGGAGACCAAAGTCCCGAGCGAGAGAAGTCAGAAGAAGAGCGGCGAGGCAAGCGAGACCAAAGGCCGAGCTTTTCGTTGGAATGATAGGCCCAAAGAACCGTTTTAGAGAGCGCTTCCTATGCGAGCCCGAGGACTGGCGCACACTATCTCCAAGTGTCTTGAAAGCGAAATCTGAGTTCCAAAGTCCCGAAGGTGAGTGGCGAGGCAAGCGAGCCCGAAGGCCGAGCTTTTCGTATGAATGAAAGGCCCAATACATCGCTTCTATGCGAGCCCGAGGGCCGAAGGCCTGAGAGCTAGCTCATGCGGACGCTCACTATACCCGAGTATTCATAATAATATTTCTGAATGTCACAAACGCTGAAGTTTTATACATAAAAAAAATGGTACCTACTTAATTCTCCGCGGAATGCCGTTGTGTCCAAATTTTATACCCACGTCTCTTGACGTTGGTGAACTATGCTAATTCGACGTAAGTATTAAACTCAACCTATCATACATCTTTAGATGACCTCTGAATTCATACCAATTATATAGGAAGACGAAGATCAAGGTTGCTGGATTTCAATATTAACAGCGACGTTGACAGCGACTGAGTTTCCAAAATAATTAGGTTTCTAATGTCTAACAGCTACTATCGGTTGAGATATCAAACATTTTTGGTTATTATAGATAGTCTTTAGCCATCTAGCACTCATTTTCATCCCGTGGTTTTTCACGTTTTATCTATATTTTTTTATAATGTTTGAATGGAGTTCTTTATACTTTCCAGTCAAGTGTATGTTTATCAATTTTCAAGTCTAAAGCTCATGGATTTGAGGAGTTCCCATACAAAGTTTTGCCCCATTTTTTACCCCCTTTGAACTAATTTTTATCATTTTTACAGCCTATGACCTGGCCAGGGATTTTCTCGACCGATTAAGTAAAAGTTGCATCAAAATCCTCTATTCACTAAGCTTCTCTGCGTTTTTTGAAAAATATACATTTTCAAAAATTAAAACTACAAAAAGTGCATGCTGCTGGGTTTGAACTCGGGGACGCCGACTCCGTAAGCTATGGGTCAAGCCACTGGACTAACTATCAGTTGTAAGAACACGATCAATTTTTGAATATCTTGACGACATGTTACCATGGTAATGATAATGTTATAACCCCGCTCTTGCAACATTATATAGTTTCTAGTCGCCTCAGAACCTATTTTCATCCCATATTTTTCACGTTTTATCTATACATTGCTAAAAGTTTGAATGGGGTCGTTTTTACTTTCCAGTCAAGTTTATGGTTACCAATTTTCAAGTCTGTAGCTCGTACATTCAAGGAGTTCCCATACAAAGTTCAACCCCATTTTCTACCCCCTTTGAACCCTAATCTTTAAGATTTTTATAGCTTAAAACCTATCCGGGGATTCTCTCGACAGATTAGTAAAGTTTGCATCAAAATCCGTTCAGCCGTTTTCACGTGATACTCTGACAAATAAACAGACAAACAGATAAACAGATAAACAGATAAACAGATAAACAGATAAACAGACAAAAATTCTAAAAACTGTTGGAACGTGTTCTGTTATCAATTCTAAGTATCCCCAGCCAATTTTTTTTCGTTTATCTTCCATGTACAGACTTTCGACCCTCTTCAGCTTTATTATATGTATAGATAGATATAAATATTCTTCAGATTGTGTCTCCGAAGACTCTGACTCTGATGTGTCGCTTTCAAGACTGCCGACCTCAATTATAAAACGTTCGATCGGATTCGTTGACTATCCCCAGGCCGAACGTTTTATAATTAATAAGTAAAATACAATATTTTAATAAGAAAAGAAATTACTAATTAAATCCAACCAAACTAACCAGTTCAATCAAAACCTATGACAGCACTATAAAATGTCAGCATCTGTCATGTGAACAACCAATTTCAAGAGATTGATGTTTATAGAAGTACCTACTAGACAATCAGGGATCCTTTTTTTTGCTATAAATATTTAACTATATTTAAAATAAGCTTTCTGACATCGCTATGGATTGCTTTCGGCATATTTATTGTAATTAAATGTTGAACGTTTGCCATTAGGTATCTAGATTGCGTTGCTAAACTTCAAATCTATCTAGATCTCAAGTGCCAAGAACAAGTAGGAACGCTTACATCATAAAAACATCTTCGAGTGTGGTAGCCGCCAAACCATAGTTTTGGTAATTGATGGTGTCAATGTTCGTCTCCAAATCGTTCAGCATTGCTTGGAATAAATGCGACTGGTCGTTGGTTAAGGAATATGTTACTTCAGTACCTAAAAATAAGACCATGTTTCTATTTCAATTGCTCAGTCATAAGTGTCATAGGTATAGATATAAAGTCTCATCTGTCTATCTATAAAATAACAATTAAGTAATATTGCTGAATCATGAAAATGTTACAATCCAAAATTTTGAATTACCCATAGCTTTGGCCCAAATCTCAAAAGTAAACTTCGTATCTAACGTTAAATTAGACAAAAACACTGATTTCGAAACTAACTACGAAACGGCCCTTAATTAGGCACAAGGCCCAATCAAAAATTATGATCAATTTTGAAATCGGCTACACAACAAATAAAAACAATTCGTTACTATACCAAGCTAGCAAGAGTGGAAGAGAAATCAACGATTCCGTTTGTCAGGTTGTGTCGCTCGCAAACAATTTTTAATTTCTCATAAATAGCCTTTTTATAAATACAAATGGAATATAAATGATGAAATCATCACGAACAGTATAAAATTGTACGCACATTAGGTATGTTGTTGTTTGATAAGATAGCAGCTATTCATTATCGATCACTCGTGTTTTAGGCCAAAACTGTGTATCAACTACCGATTAGCTTTAATAAGTAATTACTATGATACCTATGTACAGCAAAAATAAAAATTGTACATTGAAAGATATCATCAAGCCCAAAAGTATATAATTTGTGTCATCGATATATAGGTAGATATCAGAACCTTGGTTGCCGAAATTCTCGCTTATTTCAAAAACAAGACAGAATAAAAAATGTACGGATATTTTAAAAGCAATTTACCTCGGTCTTCCTTGATCCTTATTCCGGGAATGTGATGCCCAATGATTTTCGTACAGGCATCATGCTTAAAGCCCTCTTTCTTAACAACGACCAGCGTATAGCCAACTCCGTAGTGACGTTTGAGGAAGAACGGCGAACCGATACATTGCAGCCGTCCGCTGGACATTATAGCGACTCTGTCTCCGAGTATATCCGCCTCGTCCATGAAATGAGTCGTGAGGATCATTGAACGACCTGTGGGTACATTCATTATTACTTCTATTAAAATAACATTCCGTATTCCGGTTCCGTACCCAAAGCGTAAAAACGGGGCCCTATTACTAAGACTCCGCTGTCCGTCCGTCCGTCCGTCCGTCCGTCACCAAGCTGTATCTCATGAACCGTGATAGTTAGACAGTTAAATTTTTTACAGATGATGTATTTCTGTTGCCGCTATAACAACAAATACTAAAAAAACAGAATAAATAAATAAATAAAATAAATATCGTGCTTTGTTTGTGTGAGGTGTGCAATAAAGAGTATTTGTATTGTATTGTATTGTATTGTATTGTATCGTGGGACAATTCACACCAATTGATCTAGCCCGGTAACGGATAAACATACTTATATAGCATAGATAAATACATACTTAAATAGATATTAAACATCCAAGACTCAAGAACAGACATTCGTATTCATCATACAAATATCTGCCCCAACCGGGGATCGAACCCGGGACCTCAAGCTTCATAGTCAGGTTCTCTAACCACTAGGCTATTCGGTCGTCAGATAAAATAGATATTTAAATGTTGTATGGGAGCCCTCCCATACAACAAACGTGATTTTTTTTGCTTGTTTTTATAGATAATGGTACGGATCCGTTCGTGCGCGAGTCCGACTCGCACTTGGCCGGTTTTATTTTCCTACGTCTACATAGATCTCGGATTGGAAAAAAAATTAGAGCGTAACTGAAAGCAAGCATTGAACAGTATAGGTCATCTGAAAATGTAAGTTTAGGGGAATTTGTTTTCTGCCTCTAAATAGACTGCATTGTGTGGTTATACAGTAACTGGTACAATAGTAGTAAATAAGTTGACAGACCCGTTTTCTCCCTCTGCAGTAGATCCCAAAAGGCTCGCCGGGAAGCCGGGTCCATGCCGGAGGTAGGCTCGTCCAGTAACACCACGCGCGGTGCGCCGCTCAACGCTACGCCGACACATAGCCTCCGCTTCTGCCCGCCGGACAGGCCCGCTGATTGGGAATCACGCTAAACCAAAACAATACCAGGATTCACTGAAGAACTAGCGTCTGTACACTGAATATTAATTAGGATTAGATTTTGAAAGTTGCATTGGGCACTATTTATAAGAAGAGGCTCACCTCCGTGCTCCATGTGAATTATTGTATGCAAACTAAAATATTGTACCCGAATAAAGCTCCATCTTGGTAAGAATTACACCAAAAGCGGAACAACAGTTTCCAATTTAATCACGAGCACCTATCTAAGTATTGATAATTTCTGGAACTTGGTTTATAATTGGCACTTGATAAAAGAAAATAAGATTACCTTTTCTTCCAACTCTAACTTTTTAATCAACGTGTCGATGTCTTCTTGCAGCTGTTGGCCCGTGAAGCCCTTCAGTCGGCCGAAGAACTCGAGGTGTTCCCTGACGGTGAGTTCGTTGAACAGTACGTTGTGCTGCGGACAGAAGCCGAGGTTGGCGCGCGCCGCCGCCGTTTGCTGAGAGATGTCGTAGCCCGCCAACCACACTGAACCGCTAGTTACTTCTATGTTGCCTGAATCCAGAGAAGAGTCGTTGTATCTGACGCACATAAAGGTGAAATTCTCCACGGATTTATAAGATTATTTAAGAGCATAATATGAAACCAGAATATTTAAGTAAGTAGTTACGGAGTCATCTAAGTATTAGAAACAAACCTGTTAGCATGGAAATAGTAGTCGATTTTCCAGCGCCGTTGTGTCCGAGTAAAACGGTGATTTGACCATCATAAATATCCAAACACAAATTATCAACAGCCAAGTTTTTCCCGTAATTTTTTGTTAAATTCTGTAAAGCAACACATATAATAGGTACCACTTAGAGCATAAATAACTGACCTTATGTTATTTTGCGAGGACGGGGGGGAGCATCTTAATAGGATATTGAAACTCAATTGTATATTGAAAGCTTGAAGTGGTTGAACGTTTATAATATCAAGTGCTTACAGCAAAATGCGGGCATTTTTATGATCAGTGTTCTCTTGCGAGGCGATTTTGTGAATGACCATTAATCGATTATGAAATTGTCTTTGTGTGATTTTTTGCACATTGTGCAAGGTTTTCTACAAAGGGGTAATTACTGAAAGGCTACTCCAGTTATGTATGCACTAAGAGGTACCTACATAAAATTAATGTATCTAATAAGTCTGAAGTTTGGAACGTAAAATGCAATTCCCTTGGTCTCGAAAATATTAAACGCAACGATAAATTAATATCATTATGCTAAATTGTTATTGTTTAATACTTATCCAAATATGACATTAAACGCAACAGTATATAAAACATAACATAACATACCTACCGTCATTTTAACTCCAATCGTGTGATCGTCTGATACATTTTCCATTATAATGTGTGGAGTATTTTCAGAGTCCCTTCTAATGTCAGCTGAAATGAAGTAAGATTAAATAAGTAGGTATACTTACGCGTGATTATTTGAGTTGGCCGAATTGCATCAATAGTCCAGGCAATGAACTGACAACTTGTATGGAAAAAATGACATATTTGGAAATAATTTATAATTGCTAATTTTTTTAATGTAACGGATATATTATCAATTAAATTGTTACCTAGAGGCAAAATCCAACAAAAAATCAGACATCAAAAAAATCAATATTTAATTAGCTCCTAAAAAGTCCGGATAAATATTAATATTTTTTTTATCTTTATTTAGGTTCATTTACATTTGCTTTAAAATATTCAATATAAATAAAATAAAAAAGACAATGAATGTTTAATTTAAATCTATATAATTACTTCCGGGTGGAAAGTTTGTTGGATTCTTGAATAAAGCATCTTAGAATAATGTTTCAGAATGAAATAAACAAAAAAAACCGGCCAAGTGCGTGTCGGACCACGCAAAACGAAGGGTTCCGTGCCTATTAAAAAGGTTGTATCGTCACAGAAATTTTACGGCACTTACGTCCTTTGCTTTGAGGAAGGCAGTTTTTCAGCAATATCTCGAAAACCTCTGAACCGATCTTGTTCAAAACAATTTTCGGTGAATGAAATTAATAAGCCCTATGTCCATGAATTTTTCCATATTTTTAAAATACACCGTTCAAAAATTAGAGGGGGGGGGACAGAATTTTAGTGACTTTCGGGGCGATTATCTCCGATCCTATTCACTTAATCAAAAAAAATGCTAAGAAACCTTATATTTATTTTGAAAGGCCTATCGATTGATGTGCCACACGGTGGGGCACAATGAAAAAAAATTTTTTGACTTTTAGTTTTATGTATGGAGTGCACCCCTAAAAAAATTTTTTTTTGTCATTTTTATTACGAAACTATGTAGCGGCTAACAAAATACACCTATCCTCAAATTTTTATTTAAATACACCTTATAGTTTTCGAGTAAAATGCCTGTGACATACGGACAGACGGACAGACGGACAGACGGACAGACGGACAGACGGACATGACGAAACTATAAGGGTTCCGTTTTTGCCATTTTGGCTACGGAACCCTAAAAACGCTATTATAAATTAATGTTTTTCGAAACCGTATTTTGCCTCGGCTACAAAGTAAACTCTATCTTACAAGGTAAAAGATTCTAATTCCAATGAAACTTAATATAATAAAAAATCGGCCACATTAAATAATCTCAAGTAAGTATACCGAGATGATTTTGGAACGAAGAGCTCAGTTACGACCATCAAAAAATTTGGTGTCATTTTGGACTCCATACGAGTATGTGGGGTTCGAAGATGATTTCAAAAAATTGGCAAATTGATCGTCCTGTCATACTTCTAACCCGCGTCAACAGTTAGTCCGCTGTGCGCAGCTACGTGGCTCCACGTATATATAAATAGGTACTCGTAATGTTCAGACATTCTAAGGGTGAGCAGAAATGAGTAGAGAAAATTTAATAAAAGTAAATATGATTGTAGTGTCACAATTGCAGGCACTTATTTTCTACCGATAGAATTGAATACGAGTGGTCATTCGTTTATAAATTTTACTCATCCTTACGAGAACCGTGCGAGGAGAATATTTGATCGAAATAAGTTTATGTACTTAACATTTTTATTACACACATTACATTATATATGATTTTTATTTATTTTGTTTTTAGGATCACTTTGTTGTCCGTCTGTCTGTCTGTATCGAGTTGAAATTAAAACAATATACTCAGGTCTAAAGTCTCTTGAAGCTGAGTTTCAAGCTGAGTTGATATTGAATTGAAATTTCAACTAACTTAATTTAGGAGGGATCTCCCGCTACATCTAAATGTTCAGTTTTCTTTTAGCGGGACAAACGGAACACATGAGTCCGAATTTTTACTCACCTGCCATGATTTTTCTGCTAGGGAACCAAAAGGTTTTCTGAAATATAAAATACCAGGGCTTGGGAGCTGCGTACGGCCCGGGCAACACCTGCTCCAAGTAGAGAGCAATCAACATGTAGAGCACGCAGTCCACCACCAGCATCACCACCACGGTCCCGAACACGAAGCGGTTCGAGTCCAGGTCGGACACCTGCCAGAACTGGCCCCATTGCAAACCTGGGAAATGTTGATCATGAACGTACGACACGTACTTATCATAAGCATATAGAGTCCGCTCGCTGTGTATTATAAAGAGCGCTTCGATTTCGTTCAATCGGTTTAAGTTTGGAAATATGGGCCTTGTTGTCTGAGATAAAACAATAAATAAATAAATAGATTGTACAAATTATTCATATATGTGTAAAGATTCGTCAATATTAATACAAACCTCCTGCACTCTCTTCAGCCAGTATAAGCTGGAATCCGAAGGCCATGGCTGTGTTGATGCTAAGGCAAAAGATCGCTTGCACGGCCGCAGAGACTTGGACGTCCATCATCAGTATAAACGCCGGCAAATATGTTAAGAACCAGATCACTCCACAGAACAAGGCTGCCGTGCTACCTACAATGTATTCATATGTATAGGTTAGAAATAGGCTTCCGCCCAAGTCGCGGGCGGAAGCTAGTGCGGCGAAATAGGCATCTATCTGCGTGAACCCGGGATAAAAGCTATATACTATCTTTGTGCAAAATTTCATCCGAATTGATTGTGCCATTTAAGCGTGATTGAGTAGCAAACATCCAAATGTCTAAACATCTAAACATCCAAACATTCAAACTTTCGCATTTATAATATTAGTAGGATTTGTCCCACAACAGTTTCCTTATTCAAATAAACTAACCTTTTGAGAAGAACCCACTGATCATAAAACAAAAGAATATTGTGCATGATAAGTACAACAGAAAGAAGAATAGGAGCACCGTCCATGGCGTGTTAGTGAATACAGCGTAGTCGCTAAAGCCCTCTTCGGTCGTAAACCAGTTAATCTAAAAAGTTATGTAATTATTAACAATCATCTGATAAATAGTACCTACTGCTACATAACATATATTATCTAAATCATAAAAGGAGCATTGACATAACATTTTGATTATCAACACAATCACAATGACTTCTGTCAGTACAGAAGTAGATACCCTGGAAGAATAGTTACATAGAAACGCATAAGTAGCGATTGCTTTAAAAAATAGATTTTGGGATTATTTCATGCAAAAACCTACAAACTTAAGAAAAACTTTCTTAAGAACTCATTGTATCTGTTAAAACGAGATGGAACAGCCACATGTAAGTAGAAATCGGTGAAGTATCTACTAGTTAAAAGGGATATATACAATATGTATAGTATTTAAAGCCCAGCCATCTCAGCATGGCTATCACAAGACGGCGAGCGAGCTCGATTTTTCTCCCACTATCCGTCTCTCTATTAGTGCAAGAAAAATCGAGAGAGCTCGCGCGCCGGCTATGGCATATTCGTGCTGGTAAACTAACTCATCTAACACTCACCTTAACAAGAAGCACAATTAGAATCGCTATGATTAGGAGAAAAATAAACTGCTTGCAAAACCACGCCATCCAGTGTAGCCACGTGGGGAGCCCCATGATTTTCATAGTTTCCTATAATATGAAAATGTACCTATTTTAGTCCATTAGTCGAATGTTCTCATAAATTTTTACGAAAACAAACTGTTATGCGAAAATCAATTCATTACAATTAACACATTCACTGCTAAGAATCGCTACGCGCTACGCTCGTAGTCGATTTCGTGATTTTGCCGCCAAGTAGCGAAACGCGGCTACGGCGTAGGTGCGGGTTCCTTGCAGTGAAAGTGTGAAATTAGAGGTTATCGTCCTTATTTCTCTCATTTACTGCTTAGCTATGCTCGTAGCGGTACGCCGCTGTCCGTAGCAGGTTAACTCATTCGAGGCCGCGCAACGCTACGTGTGCAACGCCGTAGCGCGTATAGCATCCTTTTTCCGCTCTGTAGCGAAAATGACACGTAGAGGCATAGCTCATATGTGAGTCATTGGTCATGAATGGCTGTCCATTTATATAGCGAAAATCACACGTAATGCTCTGACGGATGTGTGTTGAATTACAGGATTCTAGTTCTGTTAAATGATTAAATCAAAGTATTACCTTCAGTTGCAATTCTTTTTCAACAGTGACGGCTCTCACTATGTTCACAGCAGTGTAGCTAAAACTGATCATTATGAACATGGGAAGCAAGAATTGCAAAGCTTGCACCGCCATGTCTTGTACGTACGGGGGGTGGGGATATCTTTGTATGGCCACACTGAAATTGCTGAAATCATGCTCGGTAACTTCCGCGACGAGCTCCATCGATATCAAATGCTGAAGTGCTATGAACATTTCGTTCACGTATCCTAAGAATAAACAACGAATATTTAACATGATAAGATAACCAATTGCTTCTGGATTTTGTTTTGTCTCAAAAGTTTTTAATCCTATTAACCCCGGTCTTTATAAAGATCTGTTAAAACTAAAGTCAGATCAAATTTTAATAGGCATTATTAACTCAGTACATTTTTGGATATTACTGAGCGACAAAAGGGCTGGTATTCGATTTAGGGTACTGGTGCGTTGCGTTGCGTCGCGTTGTTCCGATTGCCATCCTTGTCTAACGTATAGTAGTACGGCAATCGAAACGACGCAACGCAACGCAACGCACCAGCGGAGCCTCACCCTTTCAAAATGTGACGTGTCCCGTGCGTGTCCCCGTTTCATGTCTCTGCCATTCTTATTCTAAAAATAGGCAGATACTCTTATTTGACGTCACGGTGGGAATATCTTAAGATCATGCTGGAGACATGTGACATTTTGTTAACGTCAAATCGCGGTCAAAGACAAACGGAGCTTTATAAAACCGTGCTACCTAAAAAAAAACATTTACCATCGATAAATATGTAATATAATTTCAAGTTTATAAAAGTTAAACAACAATTACCAGGAGCATTGCCACCTTCCCAAGAATGAGGGTACCTCGGACCAGGCATTTGGAAATACGGAAACGCCAAATCGGTGTGCCAAGATATTGATCCTTGTGAGTAAAACGAATACTGCCTTGGTCTTTCAGGGAATCTGAGAGAATACTTCAGGTTACCAGTAAGCTGTGTAGCACCTGCAAAAATAATCATTGTTAGTAAGGCATGTCTGATAAGTAGTGATGTCCGGACAAGCAGTAGTAATATACTTATTTCTCTTACAAGTAAGTACAAGCAGTAATTTTCATGCGGGTCTATCGATTGTAAAATTGTTTTCACTTCTCATGCCCGAAAAGTGTGCCATATTAGGCTTAGCAAGCGGGGCTAAAGTAGTACATTTAGCCCCTAGGGAAAAAATGTATACATATTTAATTTGACCAATCAAAACACTTCACCATATTAAATCCACCAATCACAACTCTTTCTAAAAACATTTCTCTTTGCTATCAACCAACCAGAATACAGCTATATATTAAAACCGCCCAATCAAACATCAGGCCCCGTAGCATGGTTGGCCTTGTCACGCGATAAGTGATAGGATAGAGC
Source organism: Epinotia nisella (assembly GCA_932294315.1). NCBI lineage: Eukaryota > Metazoa > Arthropoda > Insecta > Lepidoptera > Tortricidae > Epinotia > Epinotia nisella. The sequence goes on along the minus strand of OW028682.1, from coordinate 10,463,670 downwards.
GTGCGTCACTGGCTGATACCGTTCGATAGTACGAGACGACGCACTTATCTTGTCACTTGTCGCGTGATAAGGCCAACCATGCTACGGCTCCAGGTGTTTTTAGTCCCTAATTCCAAATCATTTAAATCCACCACCAATCACAACTCTTTCAAAAAACATTTGTCTTTGCTATCAACCAACCAGAATACAGCTACATATTAAAATCGACCAATCAAACATCAGGTTTTTTTTAGTCCCTAATTCCAAATCATTAAAAAAAGAAAACGCCTCTGACAGCGCGTCCAAACGTTCAAGCGTGGTTGACTGCATGGCGGCATAAGCTATGAGATTGTTATCTTGTGCCCGTACGCTGTCCGCCGCGCAGCCGTTTGGATGCGCCTGTAGATGCGTTTATTCATGTAGTCAATATTTTGTATCTGTGTCATAGCAGTTTAGTAATAAAAACATGCCGCTAAATTGAACAATCTCTTCGCCGTGAAATTTGTTATTGATTGTGGATGGATAATCTTTGTTTTACTATTTTCTCGCAGTCGAAGTGAAAAGTAGAGTGTATAACTCGGGTCTAAAAGCCATATTACCTCTCGAAATATTTTCCCTCACTTTGCTCGGGAAAATATCCGTCTCGTGGTAATATGGCTTATTTTAGCCCCTTGTCACAGAATCTACTATTATTCTCTAGGGTTAAATTATCAACTAGACATATTAAACCGTTGTCTAAATTGACAAAATCTATAATTTAAGATTTTTTTTTCTGGAATGAACGTTGCATAGGGTTAAAGGAAATATATTGATTAATTGAGAAAATTATTAAAAGAATTTGGATAACAAAATAAACGATTACAACGTGACATTTGGTGGTCCTTGTAATGATTCCTCTAAAACTATAGGTACCGCCTGTTGTCTACCTCAACTATAATCTCTATGTTCTGTACTGTTTTATTTTTTGAGGTGTATTTGTATTGTATTGTACCTTTGTGCATTTTATGGGTAATGTTTTAACACATGTTTGGTGGCTGGAGGCTTTTTGGTTGTCGAAGAGAAACTCTGTTATTAACTGTAGAATAATATTGTATATATTTTTTACATCTAGTGCTAGTACGAGTATTACTCAGTAACAATTACGAAATGAGAGTGGGATATATACACAAGAGCGGGAGAGAGATATAAATAATTTTGGCGAGCGAATATCGACCTTTAGGAGCGAGGACATCCCGTAGGCTACGACGGTAGCAGATCGACGCGAAGGGCGGGCGCCCGGGCTTTAAACAGCTCGCCGGCCCTGCCAAGGACAACATCGCCGTCTACGGGATCGACAGCTCCTCTTCAAGAGGGGCATCATGGTGGAAGCATGGCGCGGAAAGAAGGGGCCCGCACAATGCCACCGCTGCCAGGGCTGCGCTGGCCCACACGCAGCGCGTGACTGTACGCGCCCAAGATCGGAGCCCGCCACCTGCGCCAACTGCGCAGGGCCTCACCCGGCGAACCACATCGGATGCCTGGTGAGGCACAGGGAGATGCGTAACAAGAGGGCGGGAACCGTCCACACTGTCACAATCCGCCGCGGCCCCGAGACCCGAGCCTCCGACTTTTTAACAGGAAGTGGGAAACCATACTGATCATTTGAGTTGAAGATCAGTTGTTATCTCAGCCCCATCGAGCAGATTTATAAGAATCTCTAGTTTTGTTGTCATTGGACAAGAAATTAATTTGTCTTATCGGCCCATTCTGTAATGTGCCGTTCTCATCGATGGCTATTGAAGTCTCCAACATAAACGCAATGATGTTCGAGCTCCGGTAATGCAGGCCAGGCCATGGCTTTTCGGTAGTTTGTAGATATTGCATACCTATCTTAATTTCGCCTATCTCGATTGAGGTGACAGCAATGTTCTCGTGCTATTGGAGATGGTAATACGATGGCGAGCTTAATGCCATCTGGCATTAAGCTCGCCATTTGTACATATATTTTTTGTATTTTGTGCAATAAAGTTTAAATAAATAAATAAATAAATAATACAGTGGATTCCGACATACAGAAAAAAGAATTCAATTTGTGTTAATGATGGTTGTAGTACCGTGGGTAGTAGTCAATTCTAAGTAGGTATGAAGTGTAAATAAACACCTAAATATTTGGGGGCATGATCTAAGATATTTGGCCGCTAATATTGTCATGTTAAACATAAGCAAATGAGTAGGTATCTTCAATGGTAGTTTTAACACCAGCAACGTGGTCAATTATTGCTGCAATATTTACCATGAAGCACACTTACCATAAAGCTCATCATCAAACTCCACAGCAGCTATAACGGTAGTTGTAAGTTCTTCTGATGCGTACACACTTTGCAAACTCTCACTGCTGTTATAAGCATAAACTCTAAATCTAACGAGTCTCACTACGATATCCTCAATATACGTTGCATTTATAGGAAGTTCTGATAAATCCAAATCCGGTGGTATCAATTCTGGATATCGATCTATTACCATCTGTGCGAGGTCCCTTACATTTCGAGTGACTAATTTAGCAGTCGCTTTGCTCAGTACGTCTTCAAGTACGGGGCTTTCCGGTGAATAAGCGATGGACAACTCAGTTAAATTCATGCCACCCCTGTAAAAAAAGTAAGTAAGTATAGCGGCAGCAGCGTCCACGTTCCTTTTAAATTAATTCTAATAGGCATATTATAACTTTGTCGGGTTTGTCTCCCATCTACTTGTAGGTACTTAGCTGAGAGCTTAGTGTACTGCATTGAGGAAACTAAAAAAGAACAAATAGTATCGGCGGCCAAAACCCTGACACTCGCATGTTTTCTTATTGCCTTTACACAATTAAAAAAAACTCTTCTCCATAAAAATATGGTAATGGACTTTGGTACAGTCAGCAGCAGAAGTAGCTAAGCGGGCCGGGCGTTCAAAATAACCTACACACGCTCTTAATTTCTTAAGAATTAAGTCGTGTGCAGGTCATTTTGAACACCCGGCCCGCTTAGCTACTTCTGCTGCTGACTGTACATAATAAAACAACTTACAATACATTTACAGAGTATCTTAAAGTGTGCGCAGGTATCGACGGATATGTCATAACTCTCTCTGTTGTGGGTTCGATTTGCGAGCGGAGGATGAGAACCAGCGCCATTGTGAGGACTGGCAGCAGCACCTCGACGAGGGTCTGGAAGCGGTGCCGCCACTGCTGCAGGAAGTTCTTCCACATCAGCAGCCGAAATTTGGTGCCAGCGCCCGTCGCACGTGGTCCACCCTGGGCCCCCATCGTTCACTGAACAGGTATCTATTGGTTAAAGTTAGCCATTCGTCTTAAGCAGCTTATAATTAGATTCCTTGAACATCTACAGTAACGGCGCAGCGAGCGTAAACATAAAGAGCAGTAAGTTTATAAGTGTGAGAAGGATGTATGTTTGATGGCACCGACGATAAAGGTATCTTAAGTTCAGCTAAGAGGAAGGTGAGGGATAACGAATACATAATAGGAACTTAACTAAATCGGATCCCTATCTGATCCAGCAACCGCATCGGAGTCACGGGCGCAAATAACTGACATGCGTCTTGAAAGTCTTGTCAAAATCTATGACAATTCAGGCCAGAATCACACTAGCGCGGCCTGCGGTGGCGGTCAATAGTAAATTTGACAGCTAATGACAAGATTACTATTGACCACCGCGGCCAAGCTACGCCAGTCTGAGAGAGACTTAGACCTGAACCACACTGGTACGGCCTGCGGTGGTGGTCAACAGTAAATTTGACAGCTAATGACAAGTTTACTATTGACCGCCGCGGCCAGGCCGCGCCAGTCTGTGAGAGGCATAATGTGACCTCATACACAGAGTAAGTTATTTTGTAAGGCACATATCACAAGAATATAAAAAGAAGCGGGTTGTGTCGGAGATACAACACAACAACCGTTAATTAAGTTTAAGTGGATACTTCTTTGTTGGCTATGGAACCTATGAGGGTTCCGTAAAATATTGAGAATTTTCCTGTTACTTTGAATACTCAAACTTCTTATAGGTTTTCCTGTGATCTTTAGGCAAGGAACTATTTTTCATATTTTTTTCATAATTTTAAGCTTAGTAGTTTCGGAGATAAGGGGGGGTATGGTCGAAAATTCGACTTTTTTCCTAAATAAAAATTATATAAAAAAATATTTGAGATGCTTACAACAACAGCTTTCGTTCGTATGTCACACAATACAGTTTGTGAAACTTTTATTTTTATTTTTCAATTTACCCCCCAAAAGTAACCCCCTTGTTCAGAATTCATTAATTTACTTTACGCGTCCATCTTTCACATCTTTGGGTCACCAATTTACATATGTAGGTAACTCCTACTATGTTGAAATGACCATCAATTACCAGGTCTGAAAAAGTGGTTTCTGATTACGTCTCCGATGGCATCTATCTTGGCGTGAAAAGGATTTGCCAGCCTAGTGTCCCTATCGTCTATATGTACTTGGCCCGCCATCACTATTTTCCCGGCCGCTGCAGTAATGTTCTGATAATATTAACTTGTAAGCAACGTCCTCGGCAAAGGTTCTAGGTATGCGTTCAATCTGCTATTTGTAAATGTATTGTTTTATCACCAAAAATCAATACATAGTTGTATCTCTCTTATCTGATTAATTTTGATATAGGTTGGGCTCTAAAACGAATTTGTACGGGAAATCAATACAAAGTGTATCCGTCATTTTTGCTCTTGAGTGCAATGATGTAATATAAAAAGAGGTAGATAGGTATGTTATCTATACGAAATTCCGTGATTAAAAATGGCCACCAAATCTGACACCTAACGTTTCCATTGACGACTCGAAACTGAGGCAAGTTGTGCCAATTGACACAGTTTTAGTGCGGCATTTTTGGAGCGCTTATAACTTTTATATTTTTTTTTTATATTACATCATTGCTTGAGTGTAGTTGGGTAGGTACCTACTCCCTACATACCTAGTTAATGCCAAAACATATGTTGAATAACTTAATAATGTTCTCAGATTGGGACTAAATGATATTATCATTCTTATCAGTTATTTAAATAATTAAAAGAAAAGTGTAACAAATATATCTACCTACTTTTTTTTAAATTCTGAGCGCCTAATATTCGACATGTACGTAAATATTATGCGGAAGAAATGCGACTAACTAAAGTAGAATAAAAAAAACTATGTAGTAGGTATTAAATGTACCTAATTACTGATTTAACTTAGTTTTAATTTATCTTAGTTAATGTTAATTATAATCTTGTATTCACTTTTAATAAATAAAAAATAAATAAAAAAAATTTACTGTAAATAATTCAATGTAATTTATTAATTATTTACACAAGTGACCAATTCAAACACGATTAGGTAATGTATTGTTCTTGACTAAACAAACTATGCTGTCTCCTTTGAAAAGGAAACTAGAGTACCTATACCTTGCAAAATACATTAGATACCTAAGTATAAATATTTCTGCTCGCTTCAGTAAATATATATGAATAAATAGGTACGCAATTTTTCTTTCATTTAGGTACATACCTGCAAATTTGATGTCACTTGTATAATTGTTTCTTTATGTTATGATGCACTTTCCGCACTTGATTTGTATAATTAAACACACAATTCACTCGACTGTATAACTTTTCAGTAACTTTCAGTGAAATAAATCCATGAAATATGTGACACAGACCGGTGTGTCGGCACTGCGACGAACAATGCTTCGTAGAAATCGCGGCATTGATACATTCCCTCAAAGATAAGCCACTGATTAGTGTTCATGATGATTATTTCAAATATTCACCTGTTACCTACATTTAGCTGCTTTTAGCTATCGTCACAAGTTGATGCCCTTCAACAAATCTATAATAAAATATCTAGATACCTGCGTAGTGTATGCGTATAATTTAAAAACCTTTCTGACCTAATGTAGCAAAACCTACCTAACTACGCAAGTGCAAATTCTAAAGTAAACAGAAGTACTTATTTACCCTTTCAGTGTTATTGTGTATTTGTTACTACCTGTAATCAAAGTGTATATGACATTAGATAAGTATTCGTAATCGTTAAAATTGCATACTGTAAGAACATAATTATTGTGTCTCCACTGCCTATTTATTACTTATTACCTTTTTGGTGATCTTCTACTTGTCATAATGATCGGCACGAACTTTGAGCGAGACCGAAGCGGAGAAAACTCTTGGGTCGGTTCGCTTTCGGAAACCAGTTTCATCTAGGTATATTTTTAGGCATGTCTCCTGGACCTCGAAACTGGGGGCAATCTCTAATGTAAGAGCTCGGTCTAAAAAGTAATGACGTCATCAAACTTTGCGATGCTCGGCTCAACTAATCTTTCAACCAGTGATACAAGGGGACGCAGGAAAAGGGAACTGCTTATGAGGCTCGTTTAACTGAGCACTGGTTCCGATAGCTCAGTTGGTTGAAAGCGGTTGGCCCGGTGGCGGTGTGCCAGAAGATCGCTATTTCAAATCTGGCTCGAAATGCATTTTAAAATCTTCACTTTATTTTGTGATTTGATTTGTGAAGATACTCGTAATTTTAAGAGAAGGCACTAGTTACCTATTTATAGTATTTTTCACTTCTCATGCTCGAAAAGTGTGTCATATTAGACTTAATAAGCGGGGCTAAAGTAGTACATTTAGCCCCTAGGGAAAATATGTATACTTATTTATGATTTATACACATTTAATTTGACCAATCAAAACACATCACCATATTAAATCCACCAATCACAACTCTTTCAAAAATCATTTCTCTTTGCTATCAGCCAACCAGAATACAGCTACATATTAAAATCACCCAATCAAACATCAGGTGTTTCTTAGTCCCTAATTCCAAATCATTTAAATCTTGTGCCCGTACGCTGTCCGCCGCGCGGCCGTTTGGATGCGCATGTAGATGCGTTTATTCAGGGAGTCAATATTTTGTATCTGTGTCATAGCAGTTTAGTAAAAAAAAAACCTGCCGCTAAATTGAACAATCTCTTCGCCGTGAAATTTGTTATTGATTGTCGATGGATAATCTTTTACTATTTTCTCGCAGTCGAAGTGAAAAGTAGAGTGTATAACTCGGGTCTAAAAGCCATATTGCCCCTCGAAATATTTTCCCTCGCTTCGGTCGGGAAAATATCCATCTCGTGGTAATATGGCTTATTTTAGCCCCTTGTCATACAATCTACTATATTTAATGCCAAATAAACATTGTGTGCTATTAAGGATTAAGATGTACCTACCTGACTTCTTAAACATTATCTCCGGACGGAGGTACTAAACATTTATAGGTAGGTATTAAGGCTTGTCCTCCGTAAATTCTCGTAAAAATGAGTATTTTGTATAAATTGTTTGGTTTCTGCCATTGTTCACTTTTTAGGGTTCCGGACCAAAAAGGTAAAAACGGAACCCTTATGGTTTTTTTCCGTCCGTCTGTCTGTCTGTCACAAAGTCAAATATCTCAGGAACTACTAATGCTATCAATTTGAAATCATCATCATCATCATCATATCAGCCGAAAGACGTCCGCTGCTGGACATAGGCCTCCCCCGAAGTGTGCCAAATTGACCGGTCCTGCGCCACCCGCATTCAGCGGAAATTTGGAATAGTTGTAAACAAAGCTAATAATCCACGTGTATGGAAAATGAAATTTTTTAAAGTCCTACCTATATTTTTATCTATATTTTCTATAAGAAAGGACGGATAAGAGGGGGGCAAATAGTCAAAGTGTAGTTAGTAGGCCAAGTACGGTATCATATGAAAGGGCTTGAACTGCACATTCTAAAATAGTTTTTCTTTTTTTTCTACAGTCGTAAAATTTTTACTTATAAAGGAAAATGTAAAAATAAATACCATTCCCCCATATCTCCGAAGTTAACCAAGCGAAAAATTTTAAAATAATATATATGATTAATGTTTAACGTATATATTTTTACCGAAAAATTATAACGAAATCTCTGTCTACCGTATTTTTTATTTCTTTTATTTAATACTTCTGTGTTTAATTTTTTTCCTTTAAATTCGTATGAAATTATTCTGAAAGTACCTTTTCTCGCAAATAAAAAAGAATTATCGAAATGAATTCACTTGATAAAGAATAAATTGCACTGTAGGTAAGTACTCATGACTTAACTATACTATGCGTTGTTAAGATATTTCCAAAATTAATGGGCGGGGCAAGACGGGTATGTTGTATGAAATTTTCTACGGAACCCTCGGTGCGCGAGTCAGACTCGCACTTGACAGGTTTTTTTTATTACTTTTCTCCCATAGGGGCTAAACGTATCACTTTCAACCCACTACTTAAATAAATAATGACCTACCTAGATATTTTGCGGGTATATACCCGCAAAATACCTTCTTTCTTATGAAAAGAAAAAATAATTCCTAACTAAGTTTGTAAATTGATTACCTTGGTATTGAAGCCGTCTATATTTTTGTCTTGAATTTCCTATGAACTTATAATATTATGAAAGTAACTAACCTTCACCATCCTTGACTTATTTTCGGGGACCGTTACTTTTTGAGTAGTTTTTATGGGTTCTAGTGGTTTTATACGATAGATACTATTTTCAAAAGCTTGGAATTGGCAATGGCACCGTTAAAAAATGTGTCATCGTTTGGCCCTGCTTAGTCAGCTGATAAGATACATAGACCTAACACAAAACAGATTAAACAAACCTTATTCATACTGTAGATTGATAGGTATTTGCTGAAAATAAATTAAACTATAATTAGATTTTTAACAGCCGATATTTGACAGACGGGATCCCGGCACAATAAAGGTCAATGATGCGATGGCATAAATTGTACTGGGATGACAGCTGTCAAATATTGGATGTAAGGGCATTTTCACTATAAGTAGTTGAGGGTGAGCAATTTTGAAGTACACGAAATTTTTATTGAAAGACCTACCACCGAAAAGAGAACCCCCTTGTTCGAATTTAAACTTTCGTGAGACACGTTTAAAATAATATTTACTAATAATTACACGGTTAAACTCTCTACGACGGACGAGATGTTTCTATCTCTTCGGGAGTTCTTCATCAGGATGTGTTTTCGCGGTATCGGCAGTGAAAAGATGAAGTTGTTAGTTTTGTTTACTCATTCAGTGCTAATCACGAAACACATGCGTCAGAGCGCTACGGGCGTTTTTCGCTACATATGATGTTTAACATTTTCACTGCCGGGAACCCGCCTAGCGCAGCGCTGTAGGCGCTTTCCACTACATACGGGAAAACCACGAGATCTGCTATGAGCGTAGCGATTCTTGGCAGTGAATGTGTTAAGCTGCTACGGACTACGACGTAGCGCTACGAGCGTAGCTTAGCATGGAGCAAATACCTACGTATAAGTTTATTAACCAAGTCCATTTAATTATTATTATTCCTCCATTAAGTAATAACAACAGTGTTTAGATTTAAAGCATAAACCATAAGTTTGAACCAGATAAGAGAAACTGGGATACCTACTGCAGGAGAAAGTCACACCCTATAGTTATTTTATATCTAGAAAGAAGAAAGAAAGAAAGAAAATACATTTATTCACAAACACACAGGACACACATATTATACAATAAAGTAAACAAGAGAAACATATAAAACATGAAACAAAGTGTGTCTCTGCGGCAGTGAACCGGACACTGGCTCAGCATTATGCTGAGGTGTCAGACACCTACAGCGCTGATTTTCAGCCAGTACCGTTGGTGACTCACGGAAACGTCATACAATTTTAATATATAAACTACATACTAATATATTATTAGGATAGGCGAGAGAGAAATAAACATAAATACGAAGTGAGATGTATTGTTCGGCACTACCTACATGCAGCATTAATCAAAACAATAATACTTACATTAAAATGTAAGTTCTTATGGAAATATCTCTACATTATCTACTAATGTAGATCGATGCAGTTTATCTAGAACTAATTCCGTATTATTAGTAGGTATTACCTATTCCGATAAAGTTTTTTTCCCTTTCTCTGCGAATATGTTCGGCATTTCCTGATTTACACAGCTATTCCAATTATTACCACAAGGGTCAATTATCTTATCAATGAGTTGCCAAATACCCGATCTCTGGAATTACGTGAGACGTAAAAACAGTAGGTAGGTACTTACGAGCTTACTTAACACTTAAACGATCAACGGTAGTCTTTATTCTTTCAATAAGGTTGACGAGTGGCCAGTACTGTGTCGTCAATTTAGGTACTTCCTAAAAACCTGATGCTCTTTCCTTTCTGAAACCAGCGAGTAAATATTAAGCACTAGGTGTGATTTTCGTAGGATTTGGCGGATTTTGGTAGGTATTACTTGTGTAGGCAAAAATGAAACAAAAACGTAAATAATGAATGTACATAATTATGATTTTATTGGCGGTATCACATTTGCTGGCAAAATTCTAAAGGTCGTAACAGACGACCCAATTTGGTTCACCGATGTCACCAAGTTTATCGATCCATTTGATTGTACTTTTACGGTTTCTACACTTTATCTTTACTAACCGGGACCTAACTAGTTTCAATTCGACCGAACGAAAATAGAGTTTATTCCAAGCTTAATGCAAACAATTTTATCGTTGAACCTCAGATTAAGTCCTTATTGCAGTTCGGTCAAATCCAGCCTTGGTCGTATTCATACATACATATTCGTTTACTATATCATTATTGATCTACCGTGCCGTTTCGAAACTTTCGAAGGATGCTGTAACACATCCGAAACGTCCAGTAAATAATATATGCCTAATAATCAACGGGTAGCTGGTTATCTGTTAGTCTGATGAGCTAACGAAGATAGGTCTCTGAGTGACAGTAATTCGACTCAAAGGAAATTAGCTATTTATCTTTTCGAGTCTTCACTACCACTAACCCTCAATTTCTAAAGATTTAAGAAAAACCGCATCAACGATTGGGCGCATACAAAATGGCCGTCTGTTACGACATTGTTTAATAGTATCCCACTTTGAAAATGTCTCTACAAAAGTTCACCTGGTACTGCCCTAGTATTTAATCACGATACAATTTCATACATTAAATATGTTATAGAAATGTATACATTAAAATATAAAAATAATGTATGTAGGTATAGGCTAGGTAACAGTTTTAAATTAAATTATAAGTATGTAATTTTTTCACAGATCAAAATGTACTTCAAATATAATTAATTAATAATAATCTATTTGGTATAACAACGACCTACAGGTTTGAAAGGCAGGACCTGTTTTGTCCACTTTAAGATCATTCCAGCGCAAAATAAATCAGTTCTACCTTAATAATATCACTATTCGATTTAAGTTGAATAAAAAATTTGTACTTTGCCCTCCTAGAGAAAAATAAAAAAACGTAAAACTATAATTTACAATAAATAAATTCTTATTGTATAAATGTAAAATCATTGATATCCAAATTTTAAATATAAGCTGAAATATTGCACTTTGCATTACTAGTTAAGTAAACGTATACAATAAATAGAATATCACATTTATTACAAAGTCGATCCTGTTGTAAAGGTCAGGCTTCAATTGGGCAATGTTGTGACTTGCACTGGGGGTATCTATATTCCAACGTTATGAGAATCTATGCTCCTCTGTTAGGTAATCTAGTCTACAGCTTGCTGAGGTTTAAAAAATATCAAATTATTAAGCACGATGCTGGTGAGTACGTTCGTCACTTAAAAATCATTTGAGATTGGGGAACCGTTTCAAAGTCGTCTTCTACTCGCAATACATTAGTTGCCAACAGACCAAATCAGGTACTCTTTTAAAAGTCGTCATTGTTTCATGTATGATCCGATCCACCTATGTACTATACTATACAGGTTATGTACGTAAAGAAAGACTGACGTCACAGTTTGCAATTATCAAGCTGCTTGCTTATTTAAATACATAAATTAGATTTTGTTATTGCTCTGAAAAAAATGTAACTTGTTAATAGGAAACTGGCCCAATATTATGCATTATACAATTTATACATACGAATATGGGTCAACCAACTTTTTCTTGTTGTTATTCCGTCCCGGTAAGCCAACAAGACAACAGTGACAGAGTTTCTTAGAAAAAAAAAACTACAAATTGGGCTCCTATCATCTTAGGGAGTTGCCCCACCATGGAATGGGTTTACCAATATAATAAAATAGTAGTTTGTGCGACTGTACATAATGAGAGGCCTTAAATCACGAGTGTAGTTATATATAATAGGATCACACGAGCGTTTTAAGGCCTAATTATGTACAGTTGCATACACTACTTTATCTACACACATATAATAAATCCTCAAACGGGAACCATTAGAATAACCGCCATTGCACCGCCATGGCCGACTAGATTTCAAATCGTGACCAAATAGATGTCCATAACAAAATCTAGGGTCATGAGTTGCTCTGACCTCTGGGCCACGCTTCGAAATTTGAAAGTCATTACTTTACCCTTTTCCATGCAGAGGCGTTATATCGACCACATACTGCTTGTCAAACATAATATTTTAACGTCAATGAATAAGAATGACATCCGATTGTCATTTTCCAACTGCCGGCCTGGAAAAGGGTTAACCATATCGATATCTTAATGAAAATACGTACAAAATTACCTACGGCCAGAGACAAGTTAATATTTTTTTCATCACACTGGCTCGTCAATGGCGTTATTACTTGCGAGCGTACAGAACAGTTATAGCCGTTTTACCGCCCACGGGCTGTTAAGTTTAGTTTTAAAATATTGAACCTCGAAAAAAATCTAGTTGGCCAAGCCCTCCCACCCCGCAAGAATACTCTGTGATTGGTTGAAATATTGAAGCTGCGCGCTCCACTAGCACTGATCTGGAAGTGAAGTTATAAATTTTTGATTGGTGCGGCTGTATGAAACTTAGATTTTTCTGTCTTTTGTAGTTATTTATTTCCTCGCAAATGTCATACGTTAAAACTCGAGCCATCAAAAGCCCTTCTGATAGACTCTCGTTGGCAATATTCCACTTACGCCCCTCGTTAAACAATGTACTATTATAAATCTTATTGATATAATGCTGGTCATTACTGCCAGTTTCCGAACGCATTTTAGCGGGTTTATAGTATGTGAGTAGGTAGATAAATACGTGTTTAGTGGATTAAAGCCCCATAAAATCATAGTTTTAAAGAGTGACCCAGGAGACAACCATGGCAACGAGCAACAAAAAATAGTTGATTGGCCCATATAACACCGACGATGAATCAACTTGTGTCGGTGTATAAACGTGAGAACGTGACACAGCAAAGCGGTAGCAATGATCCGATTTTTTAAATAAATCTCGTTACTTATATTAGACATAATTAGGTACATTAAGTAGGTATTTAAACATCAAAAATATTCCATATTATAAAAACGATATAATGAAAATTCCTCACAGTATCCTACAATTTAAAAACGAAGATCACTGGAGATTCTAAAAATACTTTCAAGTATTTGTTGAGAACAATAGCATAAAGATAGCAACAATAACGATACGATTGTCTAAATATATCTAAACATTTATACACGTATTATATATTCATTAATACTGAACATCCATTTCACGTTTTATTGTAAGTACCCGTAGGTTTCTTAAACGAATCTTAATAATAAATATATATACGAGGAGGTAACATCACGTTTTGTTATTATTGTTGTTTAAGTATCTTAACGTATTATGTTAGTATGCATTATTTCGCTCGGTAACTAATAGATTACTTTCTTCCATAATTTGTCGTACAATATCTTAGACATTGGTTGTCGCGGTAATAAGATGATTATGATTGATTAAATAAAATAGGTAATAATAACATGGAATTGTTTTGCAATTCAGCGATGTAGTCCAAAAAGCGTTTGTATGTATCCTTAACTCATAGGAATGTAAGCTATATTAACTTACAGTTGTTGGCAAGATTTGTTGCATTGTTGGCAATATTTATTGAATTAAAAATTAAACAGGCTGGTAGCCCAGCGGGGTAGCCACACTTATCACAAGACAATTTTGTAGGCATTAACAAAATTTTGAACATGGGTTTGGTAAACTGGCATTAAACGCACATTATTCATATTTGTGTCCGCTGACAAAAAACTTATTCGATTAACATTACGACATAATTATTTAAGTACACTTGAACGTAAAAAACAGACATTTAAATCGATTGAGTACTATCTTTCACATTTCACACATAATGACAGCCATCACCTAAACCTACTCTGTTTCTCACATTATAGTAGAAACCCTCCAGTTAAAATTGGTTTCGAAGCTTGCCACGAGCTCTTAATATTCATTAGTTTTCGTGCGTCGTTGATTTCAACAACGACGCGTCCGATCTAGATGCTTCAGATTTGCTAATTGGTCTACGACGGTCTAGTGAACTTTAGGAACACCTGTTCTAGCGAGGTTTGCGTGACGGAGTAGTCCTCGATCGGGAACTGCGAACGTAGCTCTTCCATGACGTGAAACACTTGCCACCAGGGCATGTCTCTGTCCTTTAAGTAGTAAGTATTGATGCCCAAGTATGACTCTCTGTGAAATACATATACAAATTTAAAATTAGTCGACACTGAGTCTATTACATCTTAACGAAACAAATTATTTGTATCAGCAATTTTTACAAGCTTTATATTAACTTGACCTGTTCGTATGTATATAAGTATGTAAGTAAGCTGTCCGTCAAAATTTGCAATCAATTCATGAGTCACTTGCCGTTATTCGATTGAGCTGAAATTCTGGATTTAAGTATAGTTTGAATGACAATTCAATATTATGGTACCATCGAGCTGATCTGATGGTAGAGACAGAAGGTGGCCATGGGATCTCAGTACTTAACCGACGTAACCCCGTTAAGTTTGGGCTCGTTAGAATTGTCTCAATGAGTAGTTGATAACGGTATACTGAAAAGTAGAGTTGGCAATAAAAGCTTGTACCAAAAATGAAATTTATGACAGAAACTTATTCCATTATATGTTTATTTATTTATTAAGATCTACCAACAATTATTACATCCAATACATTTAGAATGTTCAGCCAAAGAATACATTATGTAATGTGTAACTTATTAAAGGTAAACACAACATGAAAAAAAGAATAATCAGTCTACATGAGAATGAAGTAATCGATAAACCTGTATATACAAATTCTATTGTTTGATTATTTGACAATGCACTAGGTTTGTCTGAAAAAGCCGAGTTACATTGCAGTGTGTATATCCAAGCTCTATTGGATATGGATATTATGTATGGAAACTTGACCTTGGTTTATTTGGGCGGGATACTAATCCCACCCAAAAATTCACGCTGATAATAATGATATTTTCAATAAATAATAGTAGTTTATATGACTGTACATAATTAGGCCTTAAAACACTCGTGTGGACCACACTCGTGATTTAAGGCCTCTCATTATGTACAGTCACGTAAACTACTATTATTTATTGAAGATATCATTATTATCAGCGTATAGGACATCATTATTATCAATGTGGGCGGAGCGGGACGGCGGCGGAAGAATAACAAAATTGCTCAGCTTTACCAAGCTCCCCAAGCCGGTTTTTACTAAAAGCTCGTAGCAAATTTATTGTCGTTTCGCTAGAATGCTCGCTAAAACGGTCCTATTTATATGGTGAGTTTTTACTTGTAATGTTAAGTAAATTCTGAAGTGTATCAGCATCTTTACGTAATATAGGTTATAGGTGTTCGCGGGCTGGGTTTCCGCAACTCGACGTCATAATTGCGCCTATTTTGCGTATGCACCTTTACGTGAATTCACAGAATAGTAAACAAGATACTTACACCAGTGTTACCTCGCGGAACTGTTCCATTATTGCGTTGTTGATGTCGGCTAGATCAGAGTCCCTTTGTGGCCCTGCTTTACATTTCACGAAGAGCGTGTACCCTGTTAAGAAAAACCAAAACTATTTCAAAACATCTTTAATTATCACAGAGATTCCGGTCGTTACATGCGAAACGATGGAAGCAATTGTGGTACGAGTACATGATTTAGGAAGGATGTAAACATTTTACGACAACTCACGACTTTTATCAGGAACCATTTTTTGGAGTTTATTTTTCAAATATGCTCGGAAAAAATATTCAAATATAAAATACAATAAGACCGCGAAATACCCCACCGTCCTTGCTGAGGAAGTGCGACGTAGAGGGCGAGAAGCGCGGTGCCTTTTAGTCTGTTTATTTGCAATTTCTGTGCACCTTTTAAGAAAAGCGCGGTCGGTACATTATTTGTCTGTCGAGTATTATAGGCAACAGTTACCTTGTGAGAACTTGCTCTTGAGGTGCTGCAGCGAACCAAAGCAGTGGAGTCTGCCCGCCACCATCACAGTGAGCCGCGAGCACATCGCCTCGCACTCCTCCATGCTGTGTGACGTCAGCACCACACTGCGGCCAGCCGTCACCGCTTCGTTTATAGACGTCCACACCAGCCGTTTTGACGCCGGGTCCATGCCTTGAAATAATACGGTGTGTCACAGGGGATGGGACGGTTTAAAACCAAAGTGATGAGAAATATTTTAGGGTAAAATCCTAATTGTACCGAGGAATTTTGAAGCAGACATGGCTTTGTGACATCCTGTTTTTCAATCTACTTAAAAAAGGGAAAAATGTGTTGCACCGGTGGTCATAACGCTCGTAAGAGATGCTATTAGTTTCGAGATACCCGAGGCAACATAACTGTAAAACTTACCTGTTGTGGGCTCATCTAAGAATACTAGCTGAGAATCGCCCATGAGCGCGACGGCCGTACTAATTTTTCTTTTCGTCCCTCCGCTGCATTGATGTACCTAACGTAAATGTCAGACAATAGTTATTTATGCTACAAGTGTGGAAAATAGGTGATTTCCGACTAGTGTCATTTTTATACATGAGTGAGTGAAACGAGCGAATGTCTAATTCGACACGAGTCGGAAATCATCTTTACGCGGGTACTTTATACAACGTATTACTATGCATTGTCCGAGGAAATAGCAAAATAAAAATGCCAGTATAAAATTGAATTTACCTAGGTTATCAGGTACTTATTATCTGGGGATGGATTTAACAACTTCACCATATCGTTTGCTGACCTGTTTATCGTAATGCTTGGCGAACCCCAGCGCGTTGGCGAGCTGCCAGGCGCGCGCGGCGCCGCGCCGCGTGGGGATGCCGCGCAGGAGGCAGAAGATGCGCAGGTTCTCCCGCGCGGTCAGATTGTCAAGCAGCGCGTCGAATTGCGGGCAATATCCTACGAGAAATATATCATACAATCTCTATAGAATGCACTGAAATAGGGGTGAATCTAGACCCAATTCCATTGACGGGAAAAATAATAAAACAGATTAAAAAAAATGTTTTGGTTTTATAGCCAAAAATATTTTTTCATAGCGCTCTGGTACCATTGGCGGTGAGGGTTACGGCCAGGCAACAAAAATATAATAAAATTCAACAAGTCAGTTGCTTCCGAATAATTCGCCTTTGAAAAAAAAATCTCGCATCGTTAAACTCTGGAATAAGTGGTCTTGGTAAAAAGGTTTTTTGCGTTAGACATAGAGTACCTATACATACGTAGTACATAGTGGCAAAGTAATGCCACAAATTAAGCCATCTGGCTAGTCTTGTAATAATGTATGTTGTGATGTGTTACGAATAAATGATTGATTTTGGTTCTGAAAAAAGCCTCACATTGAAATGGAAGTTTAATATTAAACCAATCACCGGCATGCCCGTCACTTCTGACGCGTAATATTAAAACGACTCAAGCAGAGAAGCGAGAATATGGCGCTGACAAGTCGTGTCCGGACCTCTGCGCCGGCGGTCGGCGTGATACTAAAGCGGGAATTACATTGTCCTGAATTTAGCATCCTGTATGAGTTAGGAAACTGATTCAGGAAGGTGTGATCGTATTTAGCTAGTAAGGATCCTAAATCGCCGAAGTGGCAGTTCGCCAACAAACTGTTATGCAGTTTAGCGAAGACTTACATTAATTCATAATTTTGTGAGAAAAAAAATAAAAAAAGTAGTGGCCACTACTTGTGAACGCTTGCATCTTGTTGCTCGGACGCAACCACTCAAACGCTCGGTGTGCACCGATTTTGTATATCATCGGTGCCATCAATGCTCTACAAAATTCTCGGAAGTATAAAAAACTCGTCGTTTTGTGGAACACCACTACCGACACAATATGCGGCGGCTCTTAAAAGCTTCAAGCCTTTAACGGGCACAAAGGCATCCGGTTTTTCATAGAACTGAACCCTATCACATAGAATCAGAGTTCATTCATGGTTGAAATATATTACCCTCTGAATAAAGGGTTGAGTACACTTAAGGTTAGGTATACCTATCTGCGCCCTGTAGCCCGGGCATTAGAATACGGCTACGGTATCTCCTGCCTGTCGTGCAAGGCGACTAAAACGGGTCCTCGGGGTGGTACACGGTTGCAGTTGGGGGCTGCGATCGGAAAAAAAAGGTAGATACCACTGAGGCATGACGCTAGGGCGGCACTGGTGCGTTCCGTAGGAGATCCCAGAGCCGTCCGAAATGCGTCGAGGAGGATTTATAGTCGTTGCGAGTCCGACATAACCTCCGCGCTATCCCCGTGGCGCGGATTTTCCTCCCATAAAAAAAGGTATACCTATCTGCCTGTAAACTTGTTGCAGCTGCGTCTTGATGGACAGCCCGAGCACGAATGCGTCGCCGCTGGAGATGCACTCGTCGCCGGTCAGCATGCGGAAAGTGGTGGTCTTGCCTGCGCCGTTAACACCGAGCAACCCGAAACATTCCGCTTTGTGCACAGCTGCAAAATGTGTTACTAGTTTAATAAGTAAGGCAATGACCATTACATTACATAAATGATCTTCCACAGGCAACAACGCCAAAATGCATCCTATTCGCGGCGCCACACTAATTGTAAAAGGAAACAGTGGAAGTGACTATGATACAATGATTAACGATGCTCTGTCTGACATATATACATGGACCAATAAGAATAATCTTAAAATTAATCTGACTAAGGCAAAATGTGTGCAATTTTTATCCTATAAATCGAATCCTACACATATAAAATATTAAGTACAACTATATACCCGAGCGATATAGACGAGCTGTACAAAATTCTTAGGTTTAAATATAGTCACTTTACACTGGAAAAACCATATAGATTCAATATGTTCAAAGTTGGATAGGTTTGTATACGCTTTAAGAAAATTAGGGAAAACTGTCTCCTTTGAAGCTGCCATTACAGCCTACTACGGATATGTGTCGTCGACTTTAAACTACGGTCTCTTAATATGGGATAATTCTGTGCATGTTGATAGAGCCTTTAAATTACAGAAAAAGTGTGTACGTGCAATCACAAATGCGTGGATTACAGATCCACGCATCCATCTTCAAAAAATACAATATTTTGCCTCTAGCATGCATTTACATTAAAAAGGTTTGCGTATTTGTAAGGACTCGTAGGGAATATTTAAAATTACGTTCGGATGTGTTTAAAAGGAAACAAAGAGCACTGTACAGGAGTCTTTTATATCAATCTCCTTGCCGTGCGGATATTTATAAACGGAACGCCTGCAAAAGATGTATATAATTTATTTATAAACTTCCTGATTGCATTAAGTTGTTGAATGATCTGAGGAAAAACAAAATGGCTTCAAGAACATTGTTTTTACTCTGTAAAGGAATATTTGGAAGCAAGACTATTACAAATAAATATTATGTAGGTAGACTTAAAATGTACGTAATTAATTGTTTTCTTAAAAATTTGCATGCTGCTATGGTTGAATAATGGAACTATGTTTAAAATATGTAAAACCTTTGTACTTACGTATTTTTGCAAATAAAAATTTCTATTTCTATTTCCATAATCAAAATGTAAACACTTAAACGACCTATCAGGAAAGAGCATTTATATATTTACAGTACGATATTTGGAGCAGCCCAACTGGGGTAGTACCTCCACTTTACAGAAGACCGCAGGCATAATAATGTGTTGTGTTGAGAGTAAGCGTTTGTCTCTAGCTATCAACACAACGAATCTTCAAATCAGTAAGAGTTGGCAACGCAATTTTATATAGAAAATAGCGCAACGCACCATTCGCTTGTGATTCTTCTGTAATCGCAGGCGTCCATAGACTACAGTGTCTGCTTACCATCAGGCAGACCGTATGCTTGTTTGCTAACGTCATGGTAGAAAAGGAGAGTTACAACGGAAATTGAGGATCGAAAATTTTGTCTCCAGCTCTATTGTACGAATTTCGTCCTTTATATGACGACGCATGCCCGTCTACGTTTCAAGTCGTCGTCCTGTCTACTCTTATACACGTTTTGCCTACTGATATCCATGAATAAAGAACTCACCAAAAGACAGTCTGTTGACGGCAAGGAATTTTTTGTAATATTTAGTGAGATCCCTGCACACGAGGCTATCGCGGCCCGGGGCCGGCATGGTGACGTAGGCGCGCTCGCGTTTCACGTCTTCGTCTTCTGTCGTCTCTGGCGGCAGCGGAGGCGGCGGGGTCGATTTGTAGAATATCTACCGCGTACAATAAACATGAGAGGAGGGCTATGCCCAGCAGTCAGACGTACCTACGTATACACGTGTTACGAAAATGGGGTGTGAACCGATCAAGGCCGTGTTCGGTAGCGTATTGCGATTCCAAAAACGCATTTGTTTATTTTTACTTGACCTATTCGTATGTAGATATAATATATCTCATTTTTGAAGCAGATATCTTTAACCGATTGAGCTGAAATTTTGGGTAAAGGTATAGTTTGGATGACAAATCAATATTATGGTACCATCGAGCTTATCTGATGATGGAGACAGAAGGTGGCCATAGGAATTCAGTACTTAACCGAAGTAACCCCGTTTGGGGTCGTTAGAATCGTCTCAATGAGTAGTTGATGACGGTATACAGAAAAGTACAGTCAGCAGTAAAAGCTTGTACCAAAAATGAAATTTTTGACAGAAACTTATTTAAAGTGAAACTCGTCTCAATTTTTTCGTCCATCTATCGCATGGCGCATTACAGGCATTACAACCGGCCGCGGAGTATGGGTAAATTGACAGGCGCTCGGCAGAGCAGCCAAGGCCAATATGGCGGCGAGTTTTTTTTTAATTTTTGATTAGTTTTTGTTTGTTTTTATTAAAGTTTTTTTTTTATTTACATTACTTGTGTATGACAACAAAAACGTAAAAGCCGTCACCTGCGTATCAAAAAACATACACAAAATATTTGTTTTCATAACACAGCTGTGCGCGCAGTGGTTGAAATAGTAGATTGTATGACAAGGGGCAAGGTATGAAGACAATGCGAATTGAAGTGGAGAAAAGAGCCATGGAACAGTGGTACAGGATGAAAGCATGTAAAGAATGGAGAGGAAGCTGCGTGGATAAAAGACACGCGCTGATACAGGAGGAGGTGCTATCGAAGCTTCAGATGCTGATAGCCAACAACGATCTCATAAAGAGGCAGGAGATATTCGACAAAAAGTATAGAGTACATATAGGAGAAAGAGACAACTGGAAAGTAGACACTGAACACCCAATGACGGTCTGCTTCACAGATGGATCAAGAAAAACCTCAACAAAGCTAGCAGGAGCGGGTATAGTTATACCCAAGCTGCATGAAAGAGTATCTATCCCACTGGGGAGGTATGCAAGCGTATTTCAAGCAGAAGTGTGCGCGATAATGAGGTGCGCACAGATGATAAAGGAGACAACGCAGCAGACTGGAAGGGTAGTGATCTATACGGACAGTCAGGCAGCGCTGAAGGCACTAGGAAAGGCAACGGTAACATCCGCCTTAGTGAGAGAATGTAAGGAAGAGCTCAACAAGATAGGAGTATACCCAGGTGTCACAGTGGCATGGGTGCCAGGACATCAGGGGATAGCGGGTAACGAGAGCGCGGATGAGCTGGCAAGAGATGGGGCGGGACGGGAGTTTATAGGCCCAGAACCGGTCCTTCCGTTCTCAGCTCAGGTCACAAAGGGGGTCATAGAAAGACTAAAAGAACAAGATGTGGAGAGAGAATGGAGAGAAGAAACTGGGTGCAGACAGACAAAGATGATGATAGGAGGTATGGATCACAGAAGAACCAGGTATCTGCTGAAACTGGGTAAGAGCAATTTGAGGTTGCTGACTGGTATCGTAACTGGTCACAATACTCTAAATAGACACTTGAAGGTAATAGGTATTAGTAGCGATGCTTCCTGCCCACACTGTGGGGAGGAAGAAACTAGTAAGCATGTATTAGCGGAATGTATTATGTACGCGGCACCGCGGTTTAATACATTCGGTAAAGATGTGTTAGAGGAGAGGGAATTGAGGGATGTCGACCTTAAAGATGTCCTTCTGTTCTGCAGGAAAACGAGAAGAATGGAAGAATTTGATGTGGGAACGCTGCCGGGACAGTAACCTTAGCGCCAACCTGAGGGAAATGGGCTGAATGAACGTGACAAGCGATCGACAGCCCGCCTGTTTCCGGCCAGGCGTCCCTTCACAACATCAACATCAACATGACAAGGGGCTAAAATAAGCCATATTACCACGAGATGGATATTTCGAGGGGTAATATGGCTTTTAGACCCGAGTTATACACTCTACTATTCACTTCGACTGCGAGAAAATAGTAAAACAAAGATTATCCATCCACAATCAATAACAAATTTCACTGCGAAGAATTGTTCAATTTAGCGTTTGGACGCAATATTAACGGTCAGAGGCCTTTTCTTTTTTAATGATTTGGAATTAGGGACTAAAAAACACCTGATGTTTGATTGGTCGATTTTAATATGTAATTGTATTCTGGTTGGTTGATAGCAAAGATAAATGTTTATTGAAAGAGTTGTGATTGGTTGATTTAAATGATTTGGAATTAGGGACTTAAAAACACCTGATGTTTGATTGGTCGATTTTAATATGTAGGTAGCTGTATTCTGGTTGGTTGATAGCAAAGATAAATGTTTTTTGAAAGAGTTGTGATTGGTGGATTTAATATGGTGAGGTGTGTTGATTGGTCAAATTAAATGTGTTAAAAATCATAAATATGTATATTTTCCCTAGGGGCTAAATGTACTACTTTAGCCTCGCTTATTAAGCCTAATTATGACACACTTTTCGAGCATGAGAAGTGAAAAATTAAATAAACCTTCCCAACTGATCCTGCGGGGGAATATTATACACAGGCAATGTCAACAAAAACAAATACTGTAATGTAAACAAATGCATATTTGGAATCGCAATGCGCTACCGAACTTACTTGATGATGATGATGATGATGATGATGATACAATATATCAAGGTATTCGAACATTAAGGTTAGGGCCAGTAGTCTCAGACCGTGTTGGAAATCGTACGTTACGTAACTTAAAATCTGTTTGTAGGGGAAGTTAGGCAGTTTTATGAGATGACAGCTGCCGGCGCCACATGTAATAACGTTTTCATCAGACTTGCTCGTAAAGGGCTTCATAACGCGCAGGCATACAGAGCTGTAATAACCTTTATTACGCCCATGTTCGTAATTGTTTTTTTCTTAAATTGTATCTGTCACTCTTACGCCAATTATAAACCAAGGAGGTTTTAACCCAAACAAAATGTTTGAAAACGTATTTATAAATATATTTAAACGTAAAAACACGAATAAAATATGATTAACATAATGATTTCAAAACTTAATGTATTTACTGTCCATGTAAAATATGTTTAACTGTGATTTTAAATCATGGCTGTATGCCAAGGGTCTTTGCTCTTAGCGCCTCACGTAAAATTCAACAAAATGGACGACTGACATTTTGTAGTTTTTATTACGATTAGTAACAATTTAGTTAAAAATGTATTGGTTTCCTCGCAAATGTGATGAAAAACATTGTATGCGACACGTACGGTAAGATTGTTACAAACTCGAATCATTAAAGCCTTCGGCGTCGGGCTTCTAATGTACTCTCGTTCGCTATTCATATCTTACCGTACTTGTAACACAATGTACTATTAACGGTCAGACAAGTGTGGTCGATGCAAACCATCTGTAAACGTAAGCGGTGTTCGTTAAAATCTGAATATATGGAAAGTTTGACAAGGTTATATGGAAAGACCTTTCCCGGCGTTTTTTTTTTAACGTTGATCGGTATGTAATCATAAGCTCGTGCAACCCGCCCTTAGTCTCAGACAGCATAAAACGCAGACTAACATTATATAGAGTTAATGTTGTAAGTTGTTGATTGTAATCTCCCCGACACTACACATCCGAATATAAGTAGCCTTTCATCAGTACTTGGATAATATCTTCAGGATTGATATACCTAACCTGTTAAACAGATCAAAATGTGCTTTTATGTAAAACGAGGGCTGAGGTTTGTAAGTTGTACTATACTCCATTTTAGGTACTTTCATTATCAATTTCGTTTGCCACCAAGCAACAGTAATTTACTCCTACATCACTGACCTGATTCATAACCTCATATTCCTTGAGAAGCATGAATATGAAGACCAAGAGTCCCGTCAAGGTCATCATGAACAGATATCGGCCGATCCCAGGTTCGTACCAGCGCAGGAACGGGTTGTCACTAACTGAAAAGAAGCAATATCCGATATTGTGTATAATAAGAAATGTTTTTTTGTTATAAAAAAAGATTCCTCATGGCAAATGGTCACAAGTAAAAGCAATTTACTGAGAATGGAATCTCTATAATTACAAGAGTTTGCAGGTACTTTGTGGAATCTAAAGTCCAGAAATATCCCCGTATTCAAATGCTATTTATGGGCTAAATATGTATAGATTAGACTCTAGCGTAAGCGAGGAGACCGCAGTGTTAGAGATTAATAAAAATGATAATATGATGTAGGAGTCCATGAGTGGTATCCTCGCTTACGCGATTCGATATGATCCATAAAATAAGATCTTAACCCATTCCCGGTCTGTGACGACACGTATGCGTCCCTACGCCGTAGTCGCTTTCCGCTACATACGAGGAAAACCACGGGATCGGATACGAGCGTAGCGCGTAGCAATTCTGAGCACTTTATGTGTTAAATAGTCTCAAGAATACATTTGGTAAATTTAAACCCTTTAAAAGAGAAGAAAAAAAATGGTTCATTTAAAGATTACGGTAATGAGACATTCCACAGAAATTTTGAAATAAACTAAACCATAAACCAAAATCAGAAGTGTTAAAAGCTTGTTCACGAAAAAAGTAGTCATCAAAAACTAAGCCTCATGTCGCCCAGTAGGTCTAGGTAAGTAGTTCAAACCGCAATTAGAGTATTCTTTTATGCAGGTCATAAAGAAGAAGTAGACGCATTTCTATGCAATCATTTTAGCTTTAAGCCTTAACTGGCATTATGTAGGATTTCACAACTTTTAAGGAAAAATGCATAGATTTTAGATTCTTACACATAATATACGAATCTAAAATCTATCCATTTTTCCTTAAAAGTTGTGAAATCCTACATAATGCCAGTTAAGGCTTAAAGCCAAAATGATTGCATAGAAATGCGTCTAATTCTTCTTTATGACCTGCATACGGCAATTAAGAGTGGAAAGATGTTCGCGGAACATTATAGCATCGATAATCTATTTGAGTAAAGGAAAAAAAAGAACCTCTATGACCCAAACGTGAAAATTACAAAATCTAAGACTACAATCCAGATATTTCGAAAGTTAGCCCAAAAATAGATAGCAGCTGATATAAATATCCATAACGCCACTGAACGATAGGTGAAGAGATTTTCTTTTTAATTAAATTCTAAAAAAAATGTCATTCCATATTGAAAAGCTGATTTAACCTTTTGACAGCGAGGGTGCAAAACAAAAAGGTGCCCAACTGAGGCCAGAACAAAAACAATAGCCAGACAAAATATGAATAAAATGAAACTTCTGATAAATATTGTCATGTCAAAATTAATGTACGTATTATGAACTATTAAAAAAAATGGGTCAAGTTACTTGTAAAGCTTTTTATTACATAAAATTAACGAAGCTCACGCGCGGCTGTGGCCGTCCGTGGCTTCAGTGGCACGAGTTTTCGTCCGCGTCCACAGCCGTCTTTAGCCCACAAAAGGTTAAACAACAGTGGCTACTTTTTTTCGTGGACAAGCCTTAGCGTTACGAAAGCATCATTCTCGTGAAATGCTCGTAATGAGGACTCACGGCAACACACGGTGATGTTCAGCTTGCTGCAGAGGGTCATCCTGGAGCAGTTATCGATGTTAACGAACTGGTCGCACAGCGCGTCGCACGCTTGCATCGCGAACGCTGACACGCTCATATCTCTGAAAAACAGAACCAACTCATCATCATCCCACCGTTTTTCCCAGTTGTGCGCTAAGGGCACCCGAGGTCCGCTATGGCTCCTAAAGATCTGGCATAGTTTTACGAAAACGACTGCCATCTGACCTCTCAACCCAGAGGGAAAACTAGCTCTTATTGGGATTAGACAGGTTTCCTCACGTTTTCCACACCGAAAAGCTACTGTTACATATCAATACATGTTTCTTTCAATTTCTTACAAGTTTTTTTTAAAGCCTGTGTACCAGTCAGCATCATGAACATGTATACATTCTGTGACCGTAATACTTAGACATAAGGTCGAAAAGTGTATACATGTTTATGATGCTGACTGTAAGGCTGACCTCCAGATTTTAAGTTACGTGCCTTACGGCTTGGTTGCCATGGTTACAATGGCTCCGTAAAAACAGAACCAACTCATTCATAGATAATCACTCAGTTTGTCAAACATTTCTAAATCTGACAGATTAAGAGCAAGCGAAGGAACTCGCATTCTGGTATCTTTCAGAATTTATATAGGACTTTGTGGTTCTGCGCTACTTTAAAAAAGCAAATTAAATTAATCACCTTTAATGGGGACCCATGTAGACTACGAGAAATAATGTCTTACCAGGATGAACAACGAAGGTGGAGCACAGAAAATAGAGTGATATTTTGGAGGGTGGGGGGGAGGGGGGAGGGGGGGGGGAGGGGGGGGAGGGTTAATTAATAAATTTGAAGGACTTAAACTGTTCAACTTACCTTAAACTCCTACATAAGCAGTAAAGAGGCAACACGGAGAATATCCAATCGAACAAATCCGCATAGAAACGGCTCCCCACTTCTGGCAGTCTTAGGACCTCCGTTATAAGAAAAGGCATGCATCCTGAAAAAAAACTTCTATGTTCATTACAAATATCATTAAATTAAACATCAACTTTCAAAAGCGAAATATTTACCCGTAAATATATTGACGAAGCACATTTTTGAGAAACCCGTTGCAGCCGCATCAAAACAGAAAGAGGCTGCATAATGTATAGGTATCACTCCTAAGGAAAATACCATAAGTACTAACAGCACTCTTCCTGTAATTTAACAAAGTAATAAAAATAAATAATCATAATTTCGGTTAAATCACATCCATAATTATATTCAAATGCATGTCACATTGCAATTTTTTTTTCCTACATGGTTTCACAACTGCATATACCACCAGCGCAAGCCGTCGGTATGGTACATTATGAAACGATACAAGAATAGTCGGAGATTGAGCTAATCATTTTTCACGCAAGGATTAAGCAATGTGCTTTTTGGCAATGTGCTTTTTGTCGGAGAGAACAGCATGTTAAGAATTTATTCAGCATGAAAAAAAAAACAAGTCCACCCGATGAACGAGTAACAATAAAAGAGCAGGCATCCTGTGACGCGCGCCATACCAGATGGCGGCGATGAGCCTGACACTACAGTTCAGAAGTAAATTTTGAAGTTATCCACCATAAACAGTAGATTTAACTATAAAGGTATAATAGACTTAATAGACTTGAGCATTCACATGTAACAGAACATCGAGCATTCGCCGTTATTACATTTGTCGAACTGAACAATAAACAGAGCCAAACATCGCTACGAACATTTTCACGATCATTTTAGCGAACGCTCTTGTAAATGCGGAGGTGTGGGCGGAGAGGAACGGCGGCGAACGAAATAATAATAAAATAGCTTGGCTCGACATAAAGCTAGAATCAAATTAACAGTAGTTTCGCTATAATGCTCGTGTTTATTTTGTGAGATTTTACCTGTAGTATAACATTCGCTAGAACGTTCATTACAGTGTATTAAGCACCTTAAACCTCCAAAATAAATGTACCATTGAAAACGCACATGTTCACTTGCCTAGTTCATCGGGCGTGGAAAGCGTGACCTCCTGAAAGCAGGCGAGCGTGATGATTATGGTGAGGTGGATGAGGAACAGCCACGTCCACTCCCAGATCAGCGCTATCACCCACATCACAACGGGCCGCACCCCAGCCACGCGTTGTAGAAGCTTCGCACCGGTTATACGTTCCTGGTATATTTTAAAGTGATTATTCATTTTTCTCAAACATGCTCGGGAAGCATCGCATTCTGTTTGAAAAACGAACACGCGAAGTGTCTAATTTTAATCCGCCAAAATTTTAAAAGTAATATCTCTTCCCCGCCTAGCCCATTATTTCCCGCTGTCTACGGTAATATCTTGAAAACTAAGGCATTTTTACTATACCTAAAATTAAATATTCTGAGAGGTATTTAGCAGCCCTATCAGCTGTCCACGGATAATTCTCGGTTTACGGGACATCCTGAATACAGAGATGGGTTGGGACACCCTGAATACAGAGATGGGTTGTTTTCCATCATGTATGATGATGGGATACAACCT
Organism: Epinotia nisella; assembly: GCA_932294315.1. Lineage (NCBI taxonomy): Eukaryota > Metazoa > Arthropoda > Insecta > Lepidoptera > Tortricidae > Epinotia > Epinotia nisella. The sequence goes on along the minus strand of OW028682.1, from coordinate 10,435,038 downwards.
AAATTACACCTCGTAAATTAACATAATTTCTATGGGTTACCATGTTTGGCCTAACGACTTTTTGCCTAATTTCGGTTTGACTATTTTTATTTAAACTAAAATTGTTTGGCGTCATAGCTCACTTTGCCTAATTTTTATTTGGGTGAAAATCATTTTGTATATTCTTCGCTTCACCTAATTTTATTTTGTATACTTTCTTTTTACCTAATTTTTGATTTGTATTATATAATTTCGTATACTGTTTGACACTTCGCTCGGGAGGTCACCGGCTCGCTACGCCCGCTGAACTCAGGACCTCCTTCGCGCGCTCCTGGCTCCGTGGGCTTTTATAAACACTCTAGGGGTATGACAGATAAGACCACGTGGAAGTAGGGAGCTCTGATTTTGTTTTCGGTGAAGTTTTTTTGTTACTTAATGAATTTGCATTTTACTATCTTATGGCGATTGCACTTACGAGTACCTAGGTCTAAGACATGCATAACAGTGTTTCGCTCACCGCAGCTGGACCGAAATTAGGCAAAAAGTGAGTAAGTAAAACAATGGTAAACCGCCGAAATTTGGTCGGTATTTGCTTCTTTTGCACAATTAGTACTTTTTAACAAGTAAATATTATGATGATTCAGTATTAGAGAAAAAACTATTAACTATAAACTAAATCACTTATTATGATAAAATAATTATACAAATTAACTTTAGACAAACAATTCATTATAGTAAAAGTTGCTAGACAAACTGAAAGTAGGCAAAAAGTTATTAGGCCAATCAAGGGAATCCCAATTTCTATTGTCGACGTTCGATATCCGAAGATTCGGCCTACCCCTGCATACGATACGGACAAAACACAAACTAGTAAACAATGAATTAGAAGAAGTGCTTCATTGTGGCTTAAACTACATACCTACATTTGTCACGTAAAACACTAAAACCTACCTTAATCACAAAAAGAACCAGGAACGATGAAACAAACGCCATACAGAATCCCATGTTGAATGCAAATTGAAAACCCATCGTTCCACCGGTAGCCATCACTCTCAGCTGCAACAATAAACATTGAAAACTTTAATGCATGTTCTTGCGCTGTTTCCCGTATTACATATACCTATTATAACTACTACAATTGAATCAACCTAAAAATGCTCAATTAAAGTGAATGACTTATTTTTATACTGTTTTGCTATTAGAAAACGGTAGGTACGAGTTTGACATATGGTCCTCGGAACCGGATACTCGTATAATTAATATATTAACCGGGCATATAAATAGGTGCCCATTGTGTGGCTTAGTATCGATTGTCCTAAAATCTTTTGGCCAAATATTTTTGGCATAATGTTGAATGGCATACTTTACATTTAGCATAATCTTTTTTTGCATAATTGTTGATTGTCCTAATTATTATTGCTCCTAATACTAAATACTGGAAAATGTAAGTGGTTAAAACTTATTACGTCTATCTTTATATGGCATAAAACATGTCTGGCCTAATATTGGTACCTATTACTAAAATTGCAATGCCTCTTTACAACCGAGAAATCGTGATTTGCCAAGTTCAAAAAGAACTTTAATGACAATTGTCAAAAAATGGACAATTCAGTGTAACAATCCTGCACGATCGTATCGAGTCGGTGTAAAGGGTTAAGTATTTTTTTCCTTGTATAGCGATCGAAAGGTAAAAATAGCTACCGAACCCGAATCAGCCCACCCCACTTACACGTGATCTTATCTGTCAGAAGCACGCGAAGGGCTGACGAAGCGATTTTCTGGCGGGAGCCCGGGCGGAGGGCGGGACACTGAGTCCCAGAAACAAAAGCGAGGCTCCGTCGACTTCTTGGCAGTCATTGTTATATGACAACGCTATTATTTTAAATAATATGTATGTTATACATATTAAATGGAGTCATATTTAATGGGACTTGATGGTCGAATAAGTATCTACACTTATTGCCCAAAAATTGAGAATACCGTAAACCGGGTTTACTTTAGGAAAAAATGGGGTTACGTTGATAATTTTGAATGTAGTATAAAAGCAGACCTATTTGAAATTAAGAAGATTTAATCGAGTATACATCAAGATAGAATACTAAAATATCCACTGCCACAGTTCACTCACAAGTAAAAACAATGATTTCGGAGAAAAACCTATTTGATCAAAGTCACCCCCTGAATCAAAGTAACCCGGTCCACCGTATGTTTAGGAATTATGAACTTTAGTCCAAACAGCATTAGTAAATCTAATATTAGGAATTGTAAAGTTATGCACATTTAGTGTTCGATAATTCTATGTTCGACACAATAATTATTATGCACAACAATAATTAGGACAAACGATATTATGCGTAACGATTTCGGCGAAAAATATTATATAAGTACAACAATTATTAGGCCAAACGTTTGTAGGCGAAAAGTTTTTATGCGACAAGAAAATCGAACAATAAAAAATGATGTCATTCGATATAGACCCAATTTGTATTTTCCCTGATATCAACATGATGCATGCTATAACACTGTTTTCTTATATTGTACTGGCCATAAAATAGGAATTACCGCAGGCTTCCTCAAAATCTCCCTTCCTGGCCAGGGAGAGGCCCGGGCTTCAAACACCTGGGATCTGAGACATTCTTGGTTTTACCACCCTAGGTAAGTAATGTACTATTGCAGTGTACTTTACTGCAGCGTAATCATTATCGTGAGGATATTCACTTACGAGATTCTCAATGCTATACGGCAGTGGATGGTTGATGATTTCCAAAGAGCTCCCGGGTAAAGCGGCCCGCATGATAGCGTCGTCTACGCGTGCGAGCGAGATAGCAGAGTCGTGGTACCCGTAGTTACTGAACCAGCACGTGATACTGTCTTTTTCAAATGTAGCGCCTATAACGTTCTCAAAGTGAACGCGCCAAGGATCCTCTCTGCTCTGAAAAAAGTTTTAACCCTCAAACTTTTTGACATTTCTAACGAAGCATCAAATCGAACGTAATTCTATAAAGAATTGCAGTTAACCACGAAAGGGCGCCAATTACGATGTGCATGTGTGCAAATCGGAATATGAATTCGAAATATAAGTATAATCCTTTGGAATTTATGACAAATTAAATAACAATATTCCTGTGATCTATTAATAAAACAAGCAGAATTGTGCGTACTAATTCCGTTTCTCATTATTTTGGCACAACGCCCATCCACATAACACGTGCTTGAAAAAAAACCGGCCAAGTGCGAGTCTGACTCGCGCACCAAGGGTTCCGTACAAACGTCCATACACCATACCCGTCACCCCATTCTTCCTTGAATAATCTTAACAGCTCATAATAGAAGTTACCGTTGTACAGCGCCATCTGTATTTTGGTACTAATAACTTGCAACCTAGTTAGTATGTTTGTTTTTCAGCGATATTTTTACCGATTTTGATAATATTTTTTATTTGAAAGAAGGGACTTTAACAATAATTTCAAAGAACTTTAAAAACATAAAATTACATAAACAGTAATAAAATTACAAAACATAGTTCAGAAATGATTTTTGTTAAATAATTAAAAACCGGCCAAGTGCGTGTCGGACCACGCAAAACGAAGGGTTCCGTGCCTATTAAAAAGGTCGTATCGTCATAGAAATCTTACGGCACTTACGTCCTTTTCTTTGAGGAAGGCAGTTTTTCAGCAATATCTCGGAAACCTTTCATCCGATCTTGTTCAAAATAATTTTCGGTGAATGAACTTAATAAGCGCTGTGTCCATGAATTTTTTCATATTTTTAAAATACACCATTCAAAAATTAGAGGGGGGGGGACAGAATTTTAGTGACTTTCGGGGCGATTATCTCTGACTGTATTCACTTAATCAAAAAAATTCCTGAGAAACCTTATATTTATTTTGAAAGGCCTATCGATTCATGTGCCACACGTGGGCTCACGATGAATTTTTTTTTTTTGACTTTTAGTTTTATGTATGGAGTACACCCCTAAAAAATTTTTTTTTAGTAATTTTAATTACAAAAACCTTGTAGCGGCTAACAAAATACACCTATCCTCAAAATTTTATTCAAATACACCTTATAGTTCTCGAGTAAAATGCCTGTGACATACGGACAGACGGACAGACGGACAGACGGACAGACGGACAGACGGACAGACGGACAAGACGAAACTATAAGGGTTCCGTTTTTGCCATTTTGGCTACGGAACCCTAAAAAACAATATAGAAGTTTCGTTTTATTTTTCTTGCATTATTTATATTATTCTTAATCATATATAATAATTAATAATTTCAAAATTATTCCAAATTTCAAATTGATAGCATAAAGCATATGTAGTTCCTGAGATATTTAACTTTGTAACAGACGGACAGAGTCGCATCATAAGGGTTACTTTTTTACCTTTTTGGTACGGAACCCTAAAAACTAGCATTAGTTATTCGGAATACTATGTCAACGTATTTTGATCGTACTGAAGTCGTCATTTTAATTTGGTTGAATTTTGTATGCCTTGTGACAAAACACAGTGTGACATGTTTTTTGATGCCCTACTACATACCTGTGTTTCACAAATAAATTATTTGAATTCTGAACGTTTAAAACACGTACCAGCTTGATATACGATTTTCCTATGTCCATCGTCCCGACATCATAGTACGACATACCAGGGTACTGAGATTGTTTGAAGTAGTCCTTGTATGCTGTTAGGTACTTGAGGTCCATGCTACCATCCGTCAGGTTAGGGGTGTGCGAAATTAAAGTCTGCGTCCTCTTAAACCCGCTCTCTAAACTAAGCGTCAACGGAGGCAACGATTGTATAAACTTCCAAGACCTCGCTATTACTACTGACAAAGCTATGTTGATTACTGGTGATATAAATTGTATGAACATCGACAATTTGTTCCTGGTTGAATTGAATGCTAGCTTGAGAAACATGGCCTTTATATGGTTTTTCAGCAATTTGAATCCTTTTTCTTTCTGTATAGGATCGGTATCTACATCTGAAATAGAGGCATACAATTTAAAACATTTCAGTTAATAATGAAAATAGAGGTATCTTTTTGCAGACTTACTGCTATGATATTGATGATCCATAGGAACTATTGCGTGGTTATTATGCTGATTCATGGTTTTTTTTGGCGCTGGAGTTTCTTCTGATTGTTCTGCCCCTACTCTAAATTAATTAGTTAAATTAATTAATTAAATTTCAAATAAATTAGTTCAAATAGTTAGTAAATTAGTAAAGACAGGTTAAGCAGTTTAATATTCTTATCAAGCCAATAAAGTGCGAAGTTGATGTTTTTAACCGACTTCAAACAAAAGGAGGATGTTCTCAATTCGGTTGTATTTTTTTAAATGTTTGTTACCTCAGGGGGGTAATCACGTAACGTTCCGAACGCACGTCGAGTAGATCCCACTGTCATTTTTTCATATAAAAATTGACATTTAGATCTACCCGACGCGCGTACAATGCGTTACGTGATCGACCAACAGAACTCCGTCATTTATGAACCGATTCGTACAATTAATTTTTGTATTTGAAAGTATATACTTCCAGGTTGGTCCCATTGTTATCAAAACTTCAGTTGGATGATGGGAACCATGAGGAATTGAGGGAACTCCTCAAATATAAAAGGCACTCATGTAGTAATTTCGGTATTTTCTATTATAACTAGTGTATTTACACCCGGGAATCACAAATTTGGTGAAGTGGAACTGATGATGAAGACTTGATTGATGATGAGAAGATAACTTATGGAACTCGCACTTAAAACTGTAATAGTACGTTACTGATTGTGATATGATTCCGTTGAAATAGCAACTAATGAAGTCCTAAATGTCATGTGTGCCAAATCGACGGAACTCCTCAAATATTATCGACCCACATACAGTGATATGGTTTTCGTCTGTAATAATCAATGTATTTAATCTCGGAAAGCAGTCTATGTGGTAAAGTGGAAATTTTAATTTGGCTTGGCGGAGTACTAAATTGAAGTCGGTTAAAACTTTGTTTTTAAAGTAAATTATTTAAACTTACTTCATAAAAACTTCTTCGAGGCTCGTGACGGACAGTCCGTAGCTGGAAACGTGCAGGGACTCTCTTTGTTCCTCAAACTGTTTAAGCATTTCGGGGAACTTGCTGACGTTTTCGTTTGGTAGTATATATGTTAACTCAGATCCTGAAACATTTATGTTTCTAAAATTCTAATGCTAGAAGTTGACGTAGGCCAGCAATGTTGTGAGAGAAGAAATCCATTGCAAGCGTGTGATTTTGATCAAATATTTTTAAGTGCTCTATACGTAAAACGGATAAGTGACGATAATATTCTCGATCGTGATTGATTGGTAATATAAAAGGCTCAAAAGATCTTGTCTATAAAACAATAGAAGTTGCAATTCTCAAACTATGGGCCGCAACCTACTGAAGGGTTTCGAACGAATATTGGTGGAGCTTCTGGCCTAAGGGTGAGTATCCACCACCAGAGCTGTGCCGATACTCACCCTTAGTCAGTTGTGAGTGACTTTGTAAGGAAGTAAAAATATTTACCAATGTTTGTGTTTTCTCTAAGACCTGAAATATGTTGGTTAAAGAAATTCGTAACATCGTCCACGTTGCAACCCACGTCCTTCACTATCGACAGTTTGTAGCCGATACCGTAGTGTTTCTTTAGGAAGTACGGTGTACCTTTGCATTGTAGCTTGCCACCAGACATTATAGCGATTCGATCCCCTAAGACGTCTGCTTCGTCCATGAAGTGGGTTGTGAGGATCATGGTACGACCTTTAAGAAAACATAATGCTAATGTGTATGGATAAACATTCGTGGAATAAAGGATTGGCTACACAGAGTTCGCGACTCAAGCGGGACGTCCGCCCGACGCGGCCGCTGCGCGCCGAAATGTACGGGAACAGGTTAGCGAATGCGCGATGCGCGCGTGTTTTGTGTGACCGCGCGCCCCGCACGCATCGCGCATTCAACGCTGGTGTCGCGCAGCTTTGTGACCAAGCCTTAGGTACTGGAGTCATTTATAAAACATACAATATAATGAATTCCCGAATTGCTAAACTTAAGTGGCAGTGGGCGGGGCACATTGCACGTAGAACCGATGGCCGTTGGGGCGGAAAGGTTCTCGAGTGGTGACCACGTACCGGAAGGCGCGGCGTGGGTAGGCCCCCCACAAGGTGGACTGATGACCTGGTAAAGGTCGCGGGAGTCCGCTGGATGCGGGTGGCGCAGGACCGGTCAATTTGGCACTCACTAGGGGAGGCCTATGTCCAGCAGTGGACGTCGTTCGGCTGATATGATGATGATGATAATGAATTCGGTCAGAGTTTTAAGCACCTCTCTGAAGCCGTATTGGTTGCATAATTATAATTATAATGCAGCATCTGAGTCCTGACCAAAATCGTGCCAAAATCTAACCTCAGTGGAGTCAAGCCCCTCTCAAACCAAAATTCTAGATCCGCCACTGTTCTAATGCCCACTGCACACAGAGTAAACAGAAAAATTAGGTTTTTGAACTCAACTGTAATTTTAGAAGGAATGTAAATAGGTACATACCTTTCTTTTCCTTGAGCAAGAGGTCCCACAGGCCCCGCCTGGCGGCGGGGTCGAGCCCCGACGTGGGTTCGTCCAGCAGCACGACCTTCGACTTGCCACACATCGCCGCTCCGACCGACAGCCGCCGTTTCTGACCGCCCGATAGGTTATTTGACAGCGCGTCTGCCTGTCAATAAGTCATTTGATACCTCTATGATAAGAACATTAATTACTGCCGTTTTGATGGCGCATATAATTTATGATTATGGCTATAGTTCAAAAAACCCAGGAAACACCTATTACGTATGCCATGTGTGGTCACCTTTTAATACTTATTGTGTGTACACAGGCTTCACAATCTAAAATATACATTCGTATGTTCTTTTGTGCACTGGGATTATAGCTCCGAGCTGCCCGACAGTCGAACATAATACACGAAGTAAGGATCCTTCCAGCCATGTTTAATTGTGAAGTATAGTCCAGGCAATAAACTGACAACTTGTATGGAAAAAATGACATATTTGGAAATAATTTATAATAGCTATTTTTTTTAATGTAACGGATATATTATCAATTAAATAGTTACCTAGAGGCAAAATCCAACAAAAAATCAGACATCAAAAAAATCAATATTTAATTAGCTCCTAAAAAGTCCGGATAATTTTTTTTTTATCTTTGTTTTGATTCATTTACATTTGCTTTAAAATATTCAATATAAATAAAATAAAAAAGACAATGAATGTTTAATTTAAATTTATATAATTACTGCCGGGTGGAAAGTTTGTTGGATTCTTGAATAAAGCACCTTAGAATAATGTTTTAGAATGAAATAAACAAAAAAAACGCTATTATAAATTAATGTTTTTCGAAACCGTATTTTGCCTGGAGTAGTAGGTAGCTTTTGGAACCATACACATCACATGTTAAGCAAAACTTACTTTATCTTCCAGCTCCAATAGTTTCACAAAATGATCAACTTCGCTATCTAGCTCCTTGACTGAGACGCCTTTTAGCCTGGAGTAGAATATCAGGTGCTCCTTGACTGTGAGGTCTGGGAACAGAACGTTGTGTTGCGGACAGATGCCGAGGGATTTGCGCGCCTGCTCCGTCTCCGTTACCACGTTGAAGCCGTTAATTATTGCTGTTCCCGATGTTGGTGGCACGGTACCTGTATGCCAAAATAGGGGTGTACACTCAATAGTAGATTGTATGACAAGGGGCTAAAATAAGCCATATTACCACGAGATGGATATTTTCCCGAGTGAAGCGAGGGAAAATATTTCGAGGGGTAATATGGCTTTTAGACCCGAGTTATACACTCTACTTTTCACTTCGACTGCGAGAAAATAGTAAAACAAAGATTATCCATCCACAATCAATAACAAATTTCACTGCGAAGAGATTGTTCAATTTAGCGTTTGGACGCACTATTGACGGTCAGAGGCGTTTTCTTTTTTAATGATTTGGAATTAGGGACTAAAAAACACCTGATGTTTGATTGGTCGATTTTAATATGTAGCTGTACCTATTCTGGTTGGTTGATAGCAAAGATAAATGTTTTTTGAAAGAGTTGTGATTGGTGGACTTAAATGGTAAAGTGTTTTGATTGGTCAAATTAAATGAGTTAAAAATCATAAATATGTATACATATTTTCCCTAGGGGCTAAATGTACTACTTTAGCCCCGCTTATGAAGCCTAATATGACACACTTTTCGAGCATGAGAAGTGAAAAATGTATTATTACACCCAAACGAAATAAGGCAAAAAAAATGTGCTGACGAAAATCTTATTAGATATCTCAAAAACAAAAACCGGCCAAGTGCGTGTCGGACCACGCAAAACGAAGGGTTCCGTGCCTATTAAAAAGGTCGCATCGTCACAGAAATTTTACGGCACTTACATCCTTTTCTTTGAGGAAGGCAGTTTTTCAGCAATATCTCGAAAACCTCTGAACCGATCTTGTTCAAAACAATTTTCGGTGAATGAAATGAATAAGCCCTATGTCCATGAATTTTTCCATATTTTTAAAATACACCGTTCAAAAATTAGAGGGGAGGGGACAGAATTATAGTGACTTTCGGGGCGATTATCTCCGACTCTATTCACTTAATCAAAAAAAAATTCTAAGAAACCTTCTATTTATTTTTAAAGGCCTATCGATTGATGTGCCACACGGGGGGTCACAATGAAAAAAAAAATTTTGACTTTTAGTTTTATGTATGGAGTGCATCCTTAAATTTTTTTTTTGTCATTTTAATTACAAAACTATGTAGCGGCTAACAAAATACACCTATCCTCAAAATTTTATTCAAATAGACCTTATAGTTTTCGAGTAAAATGCCTGTGACATACGGACAGACGGACAGACGGACAGACGGACAGACGGACAGGCGGACAGACGGACAGACGGACAGACGGACAGACGGACATGACGAAACTATAAGGGTTCCGTTTTTGCCATTTTGGCTACGGAACCCTAATTAGGGTTCCGTAGCCAAACATTATTTTCTTCTGCCAAACTGCAGGACAGTTTGAACACTTTTTCCTCCATTTGACAATATTTTTAATATTTTTTCGAGAAAATTCATAATAATTATTATGCCTTTGTACCGATTTAACCTATTTTTAACCCCCGACGCAAAAAGAGGGGTGTTATAAGTTTGACGTGTCTGTGTGTCTGCCTGTGGCATCGTAGCTCCTAAACGAATGGACCGATTTTAATGCGTTTTTTTGTCCAAAAGTTGACGTGGTCGAGATGGTTATTAGCTACGTTTCAACAAAATCAGTTTTTGAGATATTGAACTTTGAAATGAAAAAATCGGGGGTTATTTAAATTTTTCGAAGTTGTACTTATTAAAAGACTGGTCAGATATTGCTCAAGACCGCGAAAAAAAGGAGAGCGGTCTTTGCCCAGCAGTGGGACATAATGGGCTCGATATAATAATAAAAATAGGTGTCTTAGGATCTTCTCATAAAACCGCACGTAGTCTACCATTATGTACATAAAAAGATTCTTACATTGTTTGTTGCAATAAAAACATTTTGTATTGTATTGTTGTAGATATTCAAATGTTTAATTACCTGTCAGCATTGAGATTGTCGTTGTTTTCCCAGCTCCATTATGTCCTAATAATACTGTGATTTCATTTTCATATATTCGCAAGTTTAAATTGTCTACAGCTTTCTTGCGTCCTCGGTATATTTTAGTTAGATTCTGAAATAATACTCATATGAATGTAGGACGATGGGCCTACTAGACGTTTAGGTAAGTGCTTATATTTTCTTAACCCATTCTTGGCCAATGACTCACATATGCGTCATGCCTCTATGTGCCATTTCCGCTGCAGAGCTGAAAAACGCTGCTACGCGCTACGGCGTAGCACATGTAGCTTTGCGAAGCCACGAAAGTGTGGCTGTGTAACTTGGTGTCATGCTCTTTATTTGACAGTATATTTGTCGCCAAAAACGAACATGAAATTGACTGACGAGTGAAATTACAATAAGTTTCTGTCAGAAAAGTTATTTTTGGCACAAGCTTTTATTGCCGACTGTACTTTTCTGTATACCGTCATCAACTACTAATTGAGATGATTCTAACGAGCCCAAACTCGATGAGATTGTGTCGTTTCATTGCGAAGTTCCTATAGCTAAGGTCCTTCCAGCTCCATCATCAGATCAGCACCATGTCATTATAATATTGCATTATCACGCGTTTTACACATGTATGCAAAATTTCAGCTCAACCGGTTACCGGGAAGTGGATCAAATTTAATTTGCAAGATTTGATGACAAACATCGGAACAGGTGAAACTAAATAAAAGCTTGTAAAAATAGAAGCACTATAAATGTATTTAATTAGGTACGGACACAAAAAATAATTGTTTAACTTTAGTGTTCATTATTCGAAAGAAGATCAAAGTCCATAGTAACATTAGAAGTTCCGTGACAAGTTGGTGGTTTAGGAATAAATAATCCCGACTTACTTGAATATTAACAGTAGCAACTCCTTCTGGTTCCTCATCGTGGACAACCTTCAACAAGGCATTCTTGTATTCTGCTTCAGAGTTATTGCCGACATCTTAAAAGAAAATACAAACATTAGTCTTGAATAAATAAGGCAGTTATGCCTCTGTAGCTGTGTTACTAACCCCCGACGCAAAAAGAGGGGTGTTATAAGTTTGACGTGTCTGTGTATCTGTGGCTTCGTAGCTCCTGAAGTAATGGACCTATTTTAATGCGGTTTATTTTCTGATTTTTTTAGCTACGTTTCAATAAAGTAGTTTAGCCGTTTTTGAGATATTGAACTTTGAAATGAAAAAATCGGGGCTTTTCAACTTTTTTAAGTTGTAGTTATGTCTGTGTGCATTTATGTTATCTGCGATTAAAGTAAACAATTCAGGTTTTTAAAATAAAAATATGAAACTAATTTTAAGCAAATATTTGCACGTTATAATTTATAATCCAAATTAATAACGTACTGTAGGTAAGCGCATACAGAAAAGTACGCCTTTAATCATTATCATTGAATAAATGATGTTCCTAAATATGATCATGATTACAAACGGTCTCAAACAAACTACCTACTAAGTTATTCAATGTCATACCATGAATTTGATGCCTACGTTTTTTATTATTTATATTTGTGAACATGAACGTAAATATCCTTATTTTTTCTAAACATGCCTATGTTATATTTTTATTATAAGAATTATAATATCAGATGATAACAATGGGCAATTAGGTACAACATGTAATCGCGAAAATAAGTCCAGTACAGTCAGCAGCAGAAGTAGCTAAGCGGGCCGGGTGTTCAAAATGACCTGCACACGACTTTATTCTTAAGAAATTAAGAGCGTGTGTAGGTTATTTTGAACACCCGGCCCGCTTAGCTACTTCTGCTTCTGACTGTACCAAAAGTAAGAAGCACAAACGGGCTCTTACCTGCGACTTTAATTTTATTCGGCACCCAAAAGTTTTTCGTAAAAGGGAAGTACCAGGGCAAAGGCACGCCATATCGTCCCGGGCTTATTTTCTCCACATACATCGCAATCATCATGTACAATATCGAATCCAATATCAACATTATAACCACATGCCCTGGCTTGAAATCATCATGGTATGATATTGGAGTGAAGAATTCACCCCACTGTAAACCTGTTTAAATAAAAACTTGTCAATCAAACAGTTTCATAAACTTATAGGTATGGTCGGTGAGTTTCTATCGTTGTTCTGTAAGAAGGTATGTGGTGTTGGGTTCCATGGTAAGTAGGTAAGGCAGCCAGAGCTCCCAAGAGAGCGAGGGAATAGCACTTGTCTCTTGCTATCAACACAGCGAATCCACAAATCAATAAAAGGCCGGATAACTCCTTTAGCCGCCCAAAGGCCTATTAAAGCTCACCGCCTTTTCAATGGAATTTGTACCATTCTAAGTTGGAACACAGTCGCGTTTGTTTTGTTTCTACTCTACTCTACTCTATTTCCTTATACTCACTCAAATTTCATTGCCAATAGGGGTGTATAAACTAAATAAAATAATATATAATGTTGTATTTTTTCGAAAAAGGATTAAAAATGTAGTCAAATGGATCAAAAATCAACGTAAGAGGTTAAATAATCACAAAGTTATAAGTGTCCAAAGTTTTAAGAGGGGGTAAATTCCGTTCCTTTTCCGCAAAACGCATCTTCATATGAAACGTTTGTCATTTACTATGACGCGCGATGGTCGTGACGTCACGATCCTCGAGCGTTTTCTCCCTCAAACAATCAACATTAAAACGGTTGTAGCTTTGTCATTTTTTGAGATATTTGAATAAGCAAGCTGTATGTAGGTGTACAGTCAGCATCAAAAGTAGCTACGCAAACGAAGATGTCAAAAACTGTTATTCCCTTATCATAAAGAATTTAGTCGTCTTCGTTTGCGTAGCTACTTTTGATGCTGACTGCCAATATCGTGGAATACATAACTAAACCGGACAAGTGCGAGTCGGACTCACCCGCCGAGGGTGATTTTCTGATTTTTTCCTGCGCTTGTAGTATAAGACATTACTTGCCAAATTTCATAGTTCTAGGTCAACGGAAAGTACCTACCCTATACATTTTGATTTTCTTGAGTGTCGAAATAGATGCGTTTTTTTCGGCATAAACGGCCGTATCTGTTTTTTTTAACTAACTTAGCAGTTTGATTTTTTTACAACTTCAAGGGACTGTAGACCTAAGTATATGGTTCTAATTTGAAGTCGATACCTTTACGCGTTCTCGATATAAAGGGTCTTGACTGACAGACAGACGGACAATAAAGTGATCCTATAAGGGTTCCATTTTTTCCTTTTGAGGTACGGAACCCTAAAAAGCGCGTAAGGATGTAAAGTTGATACCTAGAAAATGTTCGTGACGATTGTATTATTTGTCGAGTTCTTAAAAAGAATTGTAAACACACTTGTGTTGATTCTATCAAAACCACGATAATATGTCGCGTGAGGCAAGCGATAAAAGACTTTGGAGCAACTATTCGTGGTTTTGCTATTTGATATTTAATGTATGTGAACCCATTTTTTTGTAGCCGCTCGAATGCTCGAATATACGGCTTGTTTTTTACCGTCTACATTTTCATAATTGACAGCTAAAGGAAATAAGTAGGTACATAGATAATGGGCCCACAGACAAGAGTGACCTTTTTTTCTGTCAGTCTTTATAACCATTGATATAAAGACTGACAGAAAAAAAGGTCACTCTTGCTCTCGCATGCTAGGTGAAAATCAATCTTATGTCATTACATAAGATTGATTTTCACCTAGCATGCGAAAAAGGTTTTTTCATCATTACGTTAAATAGGTAAGTAGGTATATTATGTACTATCAAAACATTGGAATTGTAGTGTCTATACATATATATCTGCATCTGTTTTGTAGCTGACCGTCACTACGTTTATTTGTAAAAATCGTTAAAGTATCTACCATATAGGGAATCTTATTTAGATACCTCTCGAATAGATAAAAAAATCTGCATATCATAATTCTAATAAAATATTATAAGGCAATTTATAAACACACCAATTTATTAAGTTGCTTAGTAACAGGGTATCAACAAAAACGACCGAGCAAGGCAAGGCCGTCTGGAGGTACTTAGCACAAAACGTTAACCCGGAGATCTTCTTTTGTCTATACATACTCGTAATACAAATGTGACGTATGAGCCGTAATCTAGCCGTAAGGTAGGTATTATAGGATGTATATGTCACAATAAGACAGCGCCTCCTGAGACCGCATACAAATACGGACATTAAAACTAACAATCAAACGCAAAAGTAGTACCTACTACTATCTCTCTTTAAAATTTGATTTATTCTTCTTGGAACCATTTTGATCCTTAAACATATGAATAGGCAACTGCGACTATGGAGGATATAAACCCAGCAATAACTTAAAGAAACAATCTATTACATATGATGACTTTTAACTCTGAACTCGTGACAATTGTTCTAATTAGGAGCTCAATTTTGACAAACCGACATACTTGACCGAACAAAACAAAAGATGAGTAGGTAGCATTCCTGGCCCTCTTTCACTTGGCATTCGCACACTTCCGAGCTGCAATTCACCCGAGCATGGTGATGACGTGGACAGTGTCACTTCGTTGAGTAACGTGTCCCACTGCTGCGCAAAGGCCACCCGCCACTTTTTCCAATGCTCTCGATTCTGAGCAGTCTATGGTCATTTTTTTAAAAAACCGGCCAAGTGCGTGTCGGACCACGCAGAACGTAGGGTTCCGTGCCTATTAAAAAGGTCGTATCGTCATTGAAATCTTACGGCACTTACGTCCTTTTCTTTGAGGAAGGCAGTTTTTCAGCAATATCTCGAAAACCTTTGAACCGATCTTCTTCAAAACAATTTTCGCTGAAAGAATTTAATAAGCCCTACGTCCATGATTTTTTTCATATTTTTACAATGCACGGTTCAAAAATTAGAGGGGGGGGGACAGAATTTTAGTGACTTTCGGGACGATTATCTCCGACTCTATTCACTTAATCAAAAAAATTGCTGAGAAACCTTATATTTATTTTGAAAGGCCTATCGATTGATGTGCCACACGGGGGGTCACAATGAAAAAAAAATTTTTGACTTTTAGTTTTATGTATGGAGAGCACCCCTAAAAAAAATTTTTTTTGTCATTTTAATCACAAAACTATGTAGCGGCTAACAAAATACATCTATCCTCAAAATATTATTCAAATACACCTTATAGTTTTCGAGTAAAATGCCTGTGACATACGGACAGACGGACAGACGGACAGACGGACAGACGGACAGACGGACAGACGGACAGACGGACATGACGAAACTATAAGGGTTCCGTTTTTGCCATTTTGGCTACGGAACCCTAAAAAGGAGTATAGCTCATCTATCGATCGCCGACGAGGTCTGCCACGTCGAGATCTCGAGACGTCGAGGTCTGTCATTTTAAAATATATTTAAAAAAAATGTAGAATAGCCTATTTGAGTTTTTTAGCTGTCGAAGATCGGTTAGGCAGAGGACCTTCTGTATGCAAGTAGGTATAGTCAAGGGCACCAATATGTATTCACTCAAAGTTTCATAAATATATATACTACAATCTTATTGTTGCAGAAATAAGGTCTGTGTACATAGTTTTGAGACTTTGTGGTGTATACATTGGTGCCCTTGACTGTACTATCATTTATTCTGTATCAGTAAATTAAACTGGAATTATACCTTCCAGCATATCAAAGAATGAAATGAAGTCATGACACAACAGATTGGAAGTGGTACCTAATTCATAGCAATTAAAGTGCCTAGCTGTTGAAATACGTACCAATAAATACACAAAGATGGTCATTATAACCTTTATTGCATTGAGATAAGGCTTTCAAGTGGTCACTCTTTTTGCTTGTAACTTATGAATCGCGTGTTGAAGAGGCGGTACATTCTTCATTTGAGCTCCGCGCGGTCTGCCTATCCATTCACAAATCATTTTGGTTCGCCCGTCGAATGCTGAACGCGATCCCGCGGCGTTCCTCTACAAGGCGGAGCCGGCACTCATTGGGGTTTTAGACGGTAGTCCAAGGTTTTTTATCGCGGTGAGTCCCCCGACCAGGCGGGATGCGTAAATGCATTTCATCAACGTGTGAGAAAAGTTTTTCCTTGTCTAAGTCTTTATGAGATTGACATAACACTGAATTTCACCTGGCTTGTGAAATACTACATTATTGCCAAGGTGCGGAAAGAAAGGGGTTGTCTGACGAGTCAGGCAATCCCGGTTTCCGCCAAGGTAAATATAGTGCTTTTCTCAAACATGTAAGGAAATAATACAAAGACATTCCAAAAAAAAATCGTGACATATCTACCTAATAACGCGGTGATACATTGTACTTTGATTCAGCTGAAAGCATTTTTTCTACGACTTCATTCAAAGGCAGTATTCCACTACACACTATCATTAACACTAAACGCGGTTTTGAAGTACCTAATTATAATTGTAGTTAATTTTAATATTTCAATTTTATCGAATAAATTTAATGGTTTTTGAACTTTTTAATTGTATTATGACTATGCACCTAAACGCAGTATTTCGCGGCAGAAACAGCTATTTATTTGATTTTCCATTCAACGATTAGTACCTACACATAGCATTGTGACATTTGTGACGTCATACCTTTATGTCAATTAGTATGAAGAAAAAAATCTTAGTATAGGATACAAAGAAAATTTTTGCTAAAAGGGTCCTAAATTAAAGAACGCGACCGTACTACCGGGGTGAGGTAAGGAGAAACAAGTTGTTAATAACATAGACTCATACAGGTTCAACCAAAGCGACGTGGTTGGTCAGCTTAGTGAATAGCATAACCTAGATGGCTAACTGCTAGCGTACCTATAAGTATTCGTTAAATGCAATTAGGTACGTTCATGACTTGATTTATAGCGGGCGTTTCTAATCGACTTCATAGAGGAGTGGATTTATATTTAATTTAAATTTGTAGTTGAACCGTTTTTTAGGTACATCCAGTGCCTAAGTATATGTACATATGGAAATTGTATGTAGTTACGTACGTACAAGTACTTTCGTCTTCACATATATGTATTTCTAATGAATAAGGGCACAAGTGTAAACATTTTGACGTCGACCAACATAATAATAAAGTCACTTTACCTACCATAAACACCAAAGTCATACATTACCTCTTGAAGTGCCTTCGCAAGTGACAATCATCTGGAAGGCAAACCCCATTGCAGCATTCGAAACTAAACTCAGCAACATTTTTTTAAGCCAGTGGACATCCTCATAAATGATCTGTGTGAGCATATAAATGGAGTACGTAGTGAACCAGGCCAGTCCCATGAATGAAGCGGCAGTATTCGCTGCAACAAAACGCGATGACTTGTATGATTACTAATAAGCCGCAAGTAGGTAGGTACAAGGTCTATCGATCACGTAATTAATCAACAAACATATGTTGGAGTTTAGGTATTTCTAGCCTAGAAATTCTAGCTCTCGGTATTTTACGCATACAGGGTGGATCGGACGAGCACTACAATTTGCCTAATCAAATTTAGTAAAATACACTCAAGAGCAAAAGTTTCGGGTACACTTTGTATAGAATTTCAGTACAAACAGTACCCAAAACTTTTGCTCTTGAGTGTAGGTATACCTACATATAGCCACCGCATGATTAATAAAAAAGGTACTGAATTAAGTGATTAGCGCCCACTGTGGTCTTTCGGGGACAGTAGAGTGGGTCGGTTTAGTTAGGGGATTGCGCATCTGTTAATTATTTTGACGGCTTAAGTTGGTATATACAGTGTGTGTCTGTCATAAGAGCATTTATTTTAAGGGCTGAAAGTATAAGCCCTAATGAATGTAAATTGGTATCTCTAGTTTAAAAAAAAACGGTTATTTTTTTTCATACAAATTAATTCGGCCCGCAATGTATTGGTAACAAAGCTAACAACTGACAGTAACTAGCTCTGCCTCTCTGAAACGTCAAGTGAATGTAAGCAGTACATTGCTGCTCGAGAAAATTAAAAAAATTAATAACTCTCCATTAGAAAAGGTAATTTTTATATTTTTTCGATATAACAGTTCACAGCACTGAAAGCTATCATTCCTTAAAATAAATGCTCTTATGACAGACACACACTGTATATGCCATCAGCACATTATGTGGTCGATATATTTGTATTACAGTGATGTTGTGACATCTACCAATACATAACTCTTGCAGCCTCATATATTGGTGATGTAACTGATGTATGAGAAAAAGGGCGTCTAAGATACGAAAATGTGATAATTCATCAAAAATAGCTGGTCGTTAACCACCCTGTATAGTTTTGTATTAGTATGAATCATACGTTTTTCGACCGGTTTAGCCTAGTGCGTAGTGAAGCCTGCCAAGCTGACGATCCTGGTTTCAAATCCCAACAAATGCAAATATTTGATGACGAGCATAAATATTTGTTTCTGATTCTTATAGGTTTTCTATGTACCCACGACACAAGCCTTATTAAACTTACTATGGGACTTGTTCGATTCGAGTAAGATTTTCCCCATATATTTATTTATTATATATAATTAAATATAAACTAAAGTGCATTTTACCTCTAGTGAAGAACACGCTGATCATAAAAGAAAATGCTAATGAAGCGATGACAAATAGCACCATGAAAAAGAAAATCACCGAGCAGGGTGTGAATGTGAGCACTGAGAATTTTTCTCCAGTGTCGGTGGAGTTAAATGGTATCTAGAAACAAATAATAAATTATTACAATACAAATCACAATCCCGAATCTAAATCACATTCATGTGCAGCATTTGTAAAATTTACCTTCAATAAAATCACCATAAGAATGACAGAAATGAGAAGGAACGTAAACTGCTTGATGAACCATGCCAGCCAATGCAACCAAGACGGCAAGCCCATTATTGTCATTGTTTCCTGAGTGAAAGCAAAAAATGTATGTTTATTATATATAACTCCATTAATGTATAATATATACCCATTAATGTAGGTGCTACGGACCAAACAGCATTTTTATTATGACTACCATTAATGTATAATATATACCCATTAAAGTAGGTACTACGGACCAAATAGCATCAATAACATTTAAATATGCCAACAATTAAAACCAATTTATATTCTCGTACCAGCCCGGCTAGCACGATACGTTTTGTCGTTATGTTTTACGTGACGTCTCAGTACATTTTCGCCGTAAAGCGTGCCGATAAAACCTATCGTGCTAGGGCCTCAGTAGGCCGTTGCGTAGAGGTCTAGGTTACGGTCTACTATGGGCGTATTCAGAGTTAACTAAAACTTAAAGGGGGCGACGCATTGGCAAAAAAAAACTCCGTTGGATATTCGGCTCGCCAAACGATCACCAACCAATTGTGATTATTTGAGCCATGTTTGAGCCAGAGAAGCAGAATCTACGCTTTAATTAGTGCATTAAAGGCAACCACGCGATGCCGAGTACAAACATTGCGCATTGTCACGTTAAGAAACAAAATTAGGTAAATCTACGTTTCTATTCATTGCTCCTGTAGGTACGTCCGATAAAAAATGTGTTAAATGTCCCCAGCATGGTCGACTCAGCATAGAATCGTAGTTTCGTTTTCATTTTAAAATACTACTACAGATGTAGTGCATAATTGTTTTCCATCGTATTTTCTCGGAAATGTTCGTATTTGTCATGCTAGATACTTCAGTCAATCTAAGTACTTTTTGTACTGTGACCGACTGAAATAGCAAGACACGTTCGTGTGTTTTCGTGAAAATACGATGGAGAATAATTATGCACTACATCTGTACACTAACAACACTATTATACACAATACAAATATATAATAGTGTTATGACTAAAAATACTATTATAACTGGAATTATACATATAACTTTTATACGCAATGGGATCCGCCATATCTAGGTCAAAAACTAGTTTCTGTTGATATAAATTATGATAGAAATATAATAGAAAAAAACTTTAAAACCGGCCAAGTGCGAGTCGGACTCGCGCATGAAGGGTTCCGTACCATTATCTATATAAACGATCAAAAAAAACACGTTTGTTTTTTGTATGAGAACCCCCTTAAATATTTATTTTATTCTGTTTTTAGGGTTCCATACCTCGAAAGGAAAAAACGGAACCCTTATAGGATCACTTTGTTGTTCGTCCGTCCGTTCGTCTGTCAAGACCCTATTTCTCACGACTACGATTTTCTAACTAGCAACAAAAAATTGTTGATTAGCCGATTTGTTGTTATAGCGGCAACAGAAATATCATCTCAGTGAAAATTTCGACTATCTAACTATCACGGTTCATGAGATACAGCCTGGCTACAGCCGGACGGACAGCGAAGTCTTAGTATTATAATAGGATCCCGTTTTTACCCTTTGGGTACGGAACCCTAACAATTAAGCGATCATAGACATTGTATCAAGAACGTCCTTTTCACTCAATTTTTTTTTCTATTTAAATTTCTAGCAACAGAAACTAGTTTCCGACCTAGATATGTTGGTCCCGTTGTCTATACAATATTTCGTGTTATTCTTGCATGTCGTTTTAAAAATGAGAACCAAACTATGTTTGTATGGAGAACTGAGCGTCCTGGCGACTTATAATAGAAAACTTCACAAGCCTTGTATGAAATAAAAATATTTCGGTAAATAATTTCAATACACATCTATGGCAGCCCGTTACCAATAAGAAACATTTATACCTAACCTTTATACGTAGATATAGGTACAAACGCCAACAGTTAACTGACCATCCTGTATTTATATAGAACCTTGTTTATTACAATGCACATAAAGTGCACGGATGGTCAGTTGATTGTGTTGGCGGTTGGCGATGGTTCACACAGAGAGTAGAATCAGTCGTAAAATCTTACCTTTAGTTGAAGCTCCTTTTCAGCAGTCACAACACGTACTGTATTTACAAATGTGTACGCAAAACACAACATTATTATCATGGAGATGAACTTCTCGAGAGCAATTAACAGATTGTCGTCCCTGTACGCTAGTTGAGGAAATCTTTGCAGTAATACTTTAGTGTCGAGAGTTTTTCCCAACTTTTCATTTATTACAGCATGTGACACTGCGTGTTGTACAGCTAAGAACATCTCTGGAGAATAGCCTGTTGAAAAGTTAATATGGCTTAGTTGCGGAAATTATCTATACAAATATTCTGAACAGGATAATTTTAGCCTTGTAAGTTTGTATGTAGGCGGTAATCTCTGGAACCACACATCCAATTTAAAAAACCGGCCAAGTGCGTGTCGGACCACGCAAAACGAAGGGTTCCGTGCCTATTAAAAAGGTCGTATCGTCACAGAAATTTTACGGCACTTACGTCCTTTTCTTTGAGGAAGGCAGTTTTTCAGCAATATCTCGAAAACCTCTGAACCGATCTTGTTCAAAACAATTTTCGGTGAATGAAATTAATAAGCCCTATGTCCATGAATTTTTCCATATTTTTAAAATACACCGTTCAAAAATTAGTGACTTTCGGGGCGATTATCTCTGACTGTATTCACTTAATCAAAAAAAATGCTAAGAAACCTTATATTTATTTTGAAAGGCCTATCGATTGATGTGCCACACGGGGGGGTCACAATGAAAAAAACAGTTTTGACTTTTAATTTTATGTATGTAGTGCACCCTAGAGGTGTGCGCCGATGGCAAAATCATCGGCGGCGGCGTCCGGTGGGATTTTGATCGGCGGCGGCGGCGTGATCGGCGTGAAATCGGCGTGGCACTTTTTTTTCGGTTTATGGTTAAATAACTATAAATCGTAACTTCTTATGGTGAAATAAATTAGTTTTAAGATATTCTGAAATGTAATTGCACCAAAAAAAATATAAAGATGTATCAATTAGGAATCTTGATTTTTCTTCTTCTTTGTCGGTTCCTCTAGGATGAGGGTCGTGACTACCAAGAGCGCAGTTCTTCAAAAACATTCTCCAAACCCTTCTACTTTGGGCTAGTTATATTACACCTTGGATATTGACGCCCGTGGCATCGCCGAATACATCAATCTATCATATCTGTCTCTACTCCTCTTTCCTTCAACGCAGCCAACCATTATCATCTTCTCCAAGCTGGACTGGTCTTGGCCGGCCACGTGGCCAAATAATGTCATCATTCTCTGGAAGCATGTAGTTGAAAGCTGGATGTAGATACAAAGCTCTTTGAGTATCGACACATAAGTGCGCCGTTGTATACATGAGATGACCAACATTCTACGCCAACACCACATTTCAAATGTATCTTTTTTGCTCACAAGCCCGTCTAGCACAACTTGCTGCCAAGTCGCGCCGCGCGTGACTTAGCGACTTCTGTCTCACTCGCACTGTAGAAACTAGAAAGAGGAGGGTAGATTATCTCGTCACGCGTTGCGTCGTGGCGTCAGTTATGCTAGCCCCGCTGGCTTCCAAGTCCATGTTTCAGAGGCATGAAGAAAAATGGAGAAGAGAAGGGTGCGCATAAGTCTGGCTTTGGTGTTGCGGTAGATGTTCCTGTTCCTCCATATATTTTCCAAGCGCTTTACTGCTGTTTAGGCAATTTTCGATCTTTTGATGACCTCTTTCATACAGTCTCCGTCGTTGGAGATCTGTGAGCCTAAGTAAACAAACGTTTCAACTAAGTCCAGGTCATGTAGTTCCTGTGCCCTCTGCATCAACCCAGCTCTGTCTATGAACATTAGCTTCGTTTCCTGGTTAAGTGGAGGCCGTAGTGTACACTGATCAATTCGACTTTCTTTAGAAGTGTAGCTAGCTAGTTCGGTCTCATAGGCAACTATGTATTGCAAATTGTTATTCGGATGCCGCCCTGCCAGCTCTCAAGCACTCTGCGTAGTCCGCGCATTATGTGTTCGCCGACCAAGATAAATAGTTGCCGGGAGCATGCAACCCTGCCTCGATTGTTCTTAAAGGGTATGGACTCCATATATGTCTTCCAGCCGGACACGAGATTTGCCATCCAAGTATAGGTTTTTCACCAAAAAGGACTGAAATGTTCAGGTATAAAACCCACCCATTTCCAAAGCACTTCAAACATTTTTCGCTAATCTATGCAGTCACACGTTTTGGCGTAATCGATGAAGAATAAGGCCATGGGTATGTCAAATTCTTTGATCTTCTGGATTAACTGCCTGATATTTTAGATCTGCTCTCGTGCCTCTACCCTTAACAAAGCCCGTTTGCTCTATTGCGATTTGTCCGCTTCTGTAGTACTCCAGACGTTTGTTTAGAATACACTATAGAACTTTACCAGCAAGGGATTTAAGTGAGATGATTAGTTCGATAGTTGTCAAATTTACGTGTAGAACATTTTTTATGTAGTGGGACAACCATGGAATCTGCCCTTTGTGGTATACCCACACCCGACCGACGTATTTAATTTACATCAAGGTTACATCACCATAAAATTAATGAAATAAGTAAGGGTTTGCAGCAGTAGTACTTATAAATATCATTACAAGATGTCCAATTGTCCATTTGTTTTTTTATGCTTTAATTTTTTTAATACATTACTTGTTCTTATTTTCTATTTTTTTCATGACGTTGACGTCCCAAAGGACATGTTATATTATATAACTGTGCCATAGCATGATTTGATAAATGGAATTAAGAGGTTTGTGACTTTAGCCGACGATGTTAGCAAGAATGTTATAATTGCCGATTTTTATTTTATTGCGATGTGAATTAAAGCAAACTCTTTAATGTAGACAATTACATAGATGACATGTACCGTAGAGACTCCTTATTCGGCATTGCAATTAAAATTACTGGAATAAATTGCATAGAATAATTAACACTTTTCGGAAAAAAACGCAACTACGCCACGCCGATTTCACGCCGGTCAAATCTATCGGCGGCGGCGGCGTGGAAAATTCATCGGCGGCGGCGGCGCGGCGGCGCGGCGCACACGTCTAGTGCACCCCTAAAAAATATTTTTTTTGTCGTTTTAATTACAAAACTATGTAGCGGCTATCAAAATACACCTATCCTCAAAATTTTATTCAAATACACCTTATAGTTTTCGAGTAAAATGCCTGTGACATACGGACAGACGGACAGACGGACAGACGGACAGACGGACATGACGAAACTATAAGGGTTCCGTTTTTGCCATTTTGGCTACGGAACCCTAAAAAATGTGTATAGAATGGACTTTCCGAATAGGCATAGGGTATATTTCATCTCGCGTTTGCCTGCGTTCTTTGCAGCATGCGGGCGAAACCGCGCGGGCGGCTATTTCTAATTAGTATTTTATGCAATCGTACCACAATGAGGGCTCTTAAAGTCGAGTGCCACTCGGCAAGCCTCGTGGCCTAAACACGGCACTCGACTTTAAGAGCTAATTGTGTAACTATTGTATACAATACTTTTTATACGAGTCAACAGAAATAATTAAACACACTTGGTATCTAATGAAAATCTAAGCCCTGCTGAAATGAAGTGCAAGTCAGAGATGCCGGCGGCTCAACGTCGTTGATGTCGTTTGTACTGTAGCGAACGTGACGTGCCATTGGTCCAATTTATTATAGTTCAGTAAATGCGCCACGTGATTGGTCGAATTTATGTTAGTAGTCTAAAGCGTTATATAATAATTACTAGCTTTTGCCCGCGGCTTCGCCCGCGTACTAAAAGTAATTTTAACCGTCTACAAAAAAGGTGCATCTTAGTTTGCCCGTATGTTCCAATTGAATTACAATTTGGCACAAATACTTTCAAGAATTTTATGTCCACAATGTTAAATTTCAAAATCGATTTCATTTTCGTAATTAACGTCCTAAAAACCATAAAAACGACACCCATATTGATATTTAGACATTTCAACCCCATCGCACCCCAACAGGGGAGATGGTATTTCACGTCCGTTGTTGTTTTCGTAATCAACGACCAGCGACCCGATAAACCATAGAAACAATACCCTTGTCGTTTTTCAGACTTTGTGACCACATTCCCCCTTTTAGGGGCTGAAATCTCAAAAAACATGAAACACGTGTTTACTCATTTATCTTTAGGAATACTGCTGAAGTTTCGAATGAAATAGTCTAACTAATCTTGTTTCCCCATACAAATTTTGGACCTCCATTTCACCCTTTAGGGGTTGAATTTTGAAAAATCCTTTCTTAGTGCACTCCTAACCTAACCTTATATTATAAGAAACCTACGTGCCAAATTTGGAATCCCTAGAATCAGCGGTTTGGGCTGTGCGTTGATAGATCAGTCAGTCAGTTTATTCTTTTTTTTATATATTTAGATTTCAGTTGAGTTGGGAGCTCCATAGAAAAAAGTATGTGGTGTACGAAGTCTTAATTCAAACATTAAAGTCGACGAGTATAAAAAGATATTTATACCTACTTGACGACCGGTTTACTTAGTAGTGTGGTAGAGTGGACTAAGGAACATTTTCCGAAATGCCAACGCAATTCATTACATGAAGTCAGTATATATGTAACGAAGTACGTTTAATCCCTATACCTTAGTCGAGACTGTAACTTAATCGCTTTAACGCGACACGAGTTTCAGGCTGGTATTTAGAGTGAAAAGTAATATGTAAGAGGTAAGTAGATATTTTAATATACTGCAGATATTCGTAGTCCAAAAGTATGCATGCAATCAGTATGCTACCTACTTATGCACTCATAAATGCAAAGTAGGTAATGAAGTGAAAACGGTTATGATATGATATGACGCTTGGTAGACGAAAAAACATCAGGAACAGGAAAAATAATGACAGCGGCGCCAACTAACTAGGTACCTAGGTACTAAACTACTGACAAACAACTCACACCAACATTCTCTCTGAAGGATACCTACCTATTTGTAGATATTTCAGTAGAGCGGAACTATAAATATATGATGATATTGATGACGTATATTTTAATTTTTTTAATTTAATTATGTGGTATAGACGACAACAGTTAAGTTGTTTGCGCTACACTTCGCGATTCGCGGTGCGATTTTGTGCAAACTCATCGCGACGACGCAATACAAGTAAAAAAAAGCTTTAAACTAAGAAAGTACCCTCCCACTTACTGGCGGGAAAAAACGCGACAAAATGTCGGAGAACAAAGCGCTAAGAATATGCGAATTGACGATTCGGGTCAATTCGCGACTTCTGCGTTATATTCGTATTCTGTAAAGCGAATATTGCCTATTGTTGAAGTCTTAGGGTGATGGTGAAGGATAAAGGGAACTGTTGGACAAGGCCAACATACGACTTGACCTCTGTTTCCCCATGGTAGAACAAAACAACGTAAGTCATTCCCGACGATGTGTCTTGCCTACGTAACACAAATGTTGCCATTGACTGACATATTACATACAAACAAGGAGTTTTGTTAATGCAGATTATTACTTTTAAAAATGATAGCTAGTTGAAGTATTAGGGTAAAAAAGACAACTGTATACCATTAGTAGTTCAACGTAAATATTGATTGAAAGCACGTGAGCGAAGTACCTAAAGTCATTTACTTTCACACGGTGGCAACACACTGACAGTCCAACATTTTTAAAATGCTGATGAGTGATGACCTAGGTAAAATGAAGTCACGAGATGTTACGGGAATTACTTACCTTGTTTTATTCTATCATGTGTTTCCCTATGTCTGTAGGTAAGTCAATCAGATAAAGTGGTATCATCTTGGATCGTCCCATTTGTTTTTTGCCATATTATATAAAGTGACGAACACCGAAAGAGCCTGAATAAGAAGAAAACTTAACACAAAGTGTCACCAAATATGAAAAAGACTAATAACGAAAGTGACGAATGACGAAGAATATGAAAGAAAACGAATGGGGCGACCCAAGATGATACCGATAAAATAGGCCAGTGAAATAAATAGCTGGCACTCACCTGGTGTTTTTCCGCCATATTTATCATCAGGATCCCGTGGCCCGGGCCTAGTGAACAAGGGGAACAAGAGATTCGTCCTCCAACTGAGTCTGATTGGATTGTCTAACATCGGCGTCCTCATAGTGGCGGGGAATCGAAGCGTAATCACTACCTTGTTGGGCCACTTGGTGGCGTCTGTAATAGAAGGCATGCTTGTAAATCCTATACTATTAAATGAGCAATATTTGTTTAAAGGACCTATATATATTAGTAATCACGTGTCGCCAGGGACTATAGTTAAAATAATAAATTATCACTTGTAACCACATAATTTATTAAAATATCGACCCTACATTATACGTTAGATCGTTAGAAGGTTCAAATTGTAATCACTTAACATGAAGGTATTGTGCTGTGCTCATTTCAAATAATTTCAACCATACCGCTAAATTAAAGATAGTTCAAGCATGTCGTTTCTGGTTTATTCTGCCGAACTAGTGAGCGTTATTTTCACTGACTGTAAACGTTTTTTTTAAACCTTCGTACATAAATATTTTTGGTTAATGTAATAAGTATATTATTAACAAGGTATCAAAAAAACATACGTTGGTCTCGCTCGTCACGTGAGTTCGTTTCGCTTCTGTATCTCTTTTTACAAGCTTTTATTTAACTTGACCTGTTCGTTTGTTTGTGTGGGACAAATCTTGGAACTGAATTTTGAACCAGTTAACCTCAACCGATTGAGCTGAGATTTTGGGTATAAGTATAGTTTGGATGACAATTTAATACTATGGTACCATCGAGCTGATCTGATGATGGAGACAGAAGGTGGCCATGGGAATTCAGTACTTAACCGACGTAACCCTGTTGAGTTTGGGCTTGTTAGAATCGTCTCAACGAGTAGTTGATGACGATGGCAATAAACGCTTGTACCAAAAATTATTTTACGAGAACAATATTCCTTTGCTATTCCGCTAAAAAACGTGCAGGTCGATCAGCGGAGATCAAATGTAACTAATTGCGTATAAACATGCAAATAATTACAGCAAACCACCACCAATAATGAAAAAAACCTCGACACGTGTTTCGCCTCTCTACGAGGCATCATCAGGAGATGCAGGCAGGAGATGTTGCTTGCGCCACGTCCACTGAGCAACTGAGCCGTCTAGAACCGTCAGTCCTATTTATAGTCTAACCCCCCATACTACCATGCATGCGTGAATGAGACGGAAAAATACGTAACAGCGGTGATGACGCAACATTCAACTGTTCGTTAATAATCACGCCTCTATTGTTGTACCTAATTATTTCTAATTGTTCTAGAACACTTAAACGCAGTCCTTTTCCGCAAACATGCAAGATGTTGAAAGAATGATTGTCAGACAACGCATGGTTTCCCTCCAATAAATGTTTTGCGAAATTAGACTTGTCCGGGTGATTATGCCGATACGACGCAATATGTTCTTTAAAGAACATATTGCGTCGTATCGTTCTTTAAAGAACATATTGCGTCGTATCGTTCTTTAAAGAAAATGACTGCGTTTAAGTGTTCTAGAACAATTAGAAATAATTAGGTACAACAATAGAGGCGTGATTATTAACGAACAGTTGAATGTTGCGTCATCACCGCTGTTACGTATTTTTCCGTCTCATTCACGCATGCATGGTAGTATGGGGGGTTAGACTATAAATAGGGCTGACGGTTCTAGACGGCTCAGTTGCTCAGTGGACGTGGCGCAAGCAACATCTCCTGCCTGCATCTCCTGATGATGCCTCGTAGAGAGGCGAAACACGTGTCGAGGTTTTTTCATTATTGGTGGTGGTTTGCTGTAATTATTTGCATGTTTATACGCAATTAGTTACATTTGATCTCCGCTGATCGACCTGCACGTTTTTTAGCGGAATAGCAAAGGAATATTGTTCTCGTAATATATCATGAATTTCCGCAAAGTAACGCCTGATTCAATAAATTATTCAAAAATTATTTGTTTGACAGAAACTTATTCTAAAGGTGCGTACGAATTAGAGCAGCCTCGGGCTGAGGCACGCACGGCTCGCCTATTTTGCTCTAATTCGTACGCGCTCACGCGCTGTGCGCGAGCAGCGCGCGGCGAGCCGAACAGAGGCGGTCTCTTGACCGTGCTCAAAGGCACCTCAGTGTGCGTACCTCGCGTAACTTGGACGTGTATCTGAGCGTACCGCGGACAGAGCGACAAGATCGAACTTGTTTGTGCGCTAGGCGCGTACGAATTTGAGCAAGTGGCTGAGCCGTGCGTTTGTAATCGTTTGTCAGTCAATTTAGGACAATTATTGATACAAATACATGAAAAGCAAAAGGTGTTGTGGGTCCCGACATCAATCAGCTGTCATCGTGTCGACGCTATTTTGAATGTCGGCTCGCGCGAGCACGCTGCCTCACCCGCGCATGTTTATGTGGAACTATTTTGCGCGCGAGCAGCTCGCCGCGCGGGGCGAGCATGCCTCAGGCTGAGGCTGCTCTAATTCGTACGCACCTTTATAATCACATCTTAGTTCTGCTATTGGATTCAACATAGTCCCCATAATAGAAAATGAATCACATAGATAGGTCTGTCAAATGACCAAAATGACAAATGATTCGCCAGGTACGCACTGAGCGAGCATTTGCCGGGCACGGCAGCCTCAACGAGGCAGCCTGCTCATTGTGGAGGTGTGTCGTCCGAGGCACAAATCTCAGTCCGAAGCTGCCTGCTCAGTGTGGACGTGTGTCGCCCGAGGCACAAATCTCAATGCGAGGCTGCCTGCTCGGTGTGGACGTGTGTCGCCCGAGGCACAAATCTCAGTGCAAGGCTGCCTGCTCAGTGTGGACGTGTGTCGCCTGAGGCACAAACCTCAGTGCGAGGCTGCCTGCTCAGTGTGGACGAGTGTCGCCCTAGGCACAAACCTAAATGCGTGTGCCGCGGCACGTCTACGCTTTAACCATTGAATCATTTCGACACGTCGGGCTTTGGAAGGTAGGCTTTTCGTGAACCCCACATATATTTGTGTATATGCATTTGAAAAACAAAAATTGGGTGGCCACATTAAATTGCCGCGTTTTCTACTTTGAAGATTAATTTCTCTGCATTAAATATGAATTGAGAGAGAACAAATATTATATAACTTACTAGCCATGTTATCTTCAAATTGTACTGCAACAAGAATAGCTTTCATAGCATTGGGCTGGCTGAGAGATGACGCCATAGACTCAGCATCTTTAAACCCTTTTGGTTCTGGTAGCATTTTAGGGTCAAACAAAAGTGCAAGTAGACCACTAAGGTTATCCATTGCTACCAATTCTAGGGCATCTTTTAAAGCTTTCCTCGGTAATGGGCCTTCTGGTGAAAATGCTAAAGTGCCTTGTTGTTTTATTGTTGTAATATTACCACTGCATAGAAAAATATATATTAGTACAACACCACCACATTTATACTGTTGAAATTGTTTATCTACAGTTTTTTTCATTAATTATAGTAACATTTATAAAAAACATATACAGCAGAGTCGAAAGTTAGGAGGAGGCGCAAACGGAGGGGTTGGTTGTACCGGACTATTGAAGTGCTAGATTAGGGAGACTATTACACTGATGCCAGAGAGCAGGCATGGAGCGAAAGTTAGAAGGAGGCGCAAACGGAGGGGTTGGTTGTACCGGACTATTGAAGTGCTAGATTAGGGAGACTACACTAAATTACGTCAATTGACTCATTTAATGTTTTCCTTTTTTGATTTGCTAAAAGGCAAACATTTTAATTACTTCTGATGTATTATTTACTAATTGAGCAATATGAGACCTAAATATTTTACTAAACTAAAGCTATATTTACAGGTAACCCAAGGGCACCCACTCCAAAGCATAGGAATAGTTTAAGCTTCTCCATTGTGGGACTAGGCCAATCAACTATATTTTGTTGCTTGTTGCCATGGTTACGTCTCCTGGGTCACTATTTAAAACTATGATTTTATGGGGTTTAAATCCACCAAACACATGCTTTTGTTATATTGGTAAACCCATACCATGGTGGGGTATTTCCTTAACACGATAGGAGTCCAATTTATAATATATTTTGTAAGAAACTATGTCACTGTTGCCTCCTGGCTCACCGGGACAGAATAACAACAAGAAAAAGTTGATTGACCTGACTACATCTATATGTAGCATGCAAAATCTTAGATACAAGCAGATGTAAGTTACACATATAATTTTTCCAGCATACTCACATATCTCTTCCAGTAGCATTGTAAAACATTGGTTGGAAAGGTGAATAATATATATCAGGTTTTGATTGTGGGTCCACAAGGCATCTTATTAAAATTAAAAATAGCGAAAATATGACAGGCGAAGCTATTTCAAATATAGTTTGATATTTATGTCTCTTCTGCAGAAGAAAATTCTTCCACACCAGAAGTTTTAATTTGTCATATGCTTTGGCCATTGCCTCCATTTCTGTGGTAAAAAGTATAATAGTTAATTATTAATCATATAATACCTGTAAATTGTAGTGCAAGCAAATATTATATTAGGTAGAAAACTAGATTTTTTTATTATATTAGAAAAATATTAAAATAAGATTAGGGTATATTTTTCCATTTCTGGTGTAAAGCAAAATGATAAATTAAAATATTAATTGAAGAGGCCTTGATATAAATGTATGAGTATAGAAAAGTGGCGTGGAAAATATGACTAAAAATAACCAAATGAATGAGAAGTAGTCGTTAAAAATAATGTGATATTGTCTTCACTTACCTTTAAATTAATAAATAACATTCATATTGAAATTCAACTATACCGCGAATTCTGTAAGAAAATCCTTTAAATACGGAAAACACATTTTAGAAACTTTAATTTTATTGTTGCGTTCAAACATCGCAACTACACAACACAGTCACCCCTACCTTTCAAGCTAACTAATTTAGCATTTTCCGCAGTTTAATTTTCCTCCTCATGTTCTACCACTCCCATGACATCACACCCACACTGAATGACAGTGACAATGACACTGGTCCACTGACATTTCTACACAGCTGTCAAACTCTAATCAATTAAGGGCCAGCTCTCACGGACATTTTAAATTTTGTATAGTGAAATGGCCCTTACATCCAAAATGTTTGTCAGCTGTCGACGAATCACAAGTGATAATTGAATGGTTTGTAGAACCCTTTACAAAGTTAGAAAATCTGCACGGCTATCACAAGACGGCACGCGAGCTCTCTCGATTTTTCTCGCACTATACATCTCTTTCTAAGTTTTCTAATTAGAGAGAGACGGATAGTGCGAGAAAAATCGAGAGAGCTCGCGCGCCGTCTTGTGATAGCCATGCAGTGGTATAGTTATTTACGATACAAGTGCAGAAAATAGGAAAGTCGCAACGAGTGGCGATAAATTAAAACACGACCGAAGGGAGTGTTTTAAATCGACACGAGTTGCGAATTACCTATTCGCACGTGTATCGTACAACGTTTTACAGTACATATGGCTCTTTAAAGTTTCAACATATGCACGGAAAGTGCTCATTTGCGCACTAGTGCGGGAAAGTAACACCATGTGTACTGTAAAATTTTACTCCCTTCGGTCGTGTTTTAATTTATCGCCACTCGTTACAAATTTCCTATTTTCTGCACTTGTATCGTAAATAACTATTCTCGTTCAATGAATGAATGAATTGAAGGAATGAATTGAACGCACAGATTACAGAAATAGTATATAATAGTCTGTGATTGAAAGTAATTACGTTCAATTCATTCCTTTACATTCGATCGAATCAAAATGGCGCATATGTCAGTGACATATCTATTGTAATGCAATGTTTTATAATCAGATTTACTTTTCTTATAGCCCTTTTCAAGTATAATTTTAGTATATAACTGTGATTATGTCTACTAATAATTTGTCCTCTATTTTAAAATCATGTTCGGAGAGTGAACTGATCAACGAAATTGCGGATAATAACATGACACCAAAACAGGTGGAAGGATCCCGACTAAAGAGGACCTTTACGTTGCCTCGCAATCCTTTTGGTACGACCAAACCGAGTTCTAGCAAAAATAAAAGTAATGATAATGAGATTAAGCAAGCCAGTGCCAGCTCTACAATTGCCGAATGTACGAAGGACGACGGTGTGATCGAAAGGAAGTTGTTCAGAAGGCCATCATGGAAACGGTTTCTGAACAAAATAGCGCAACACATGAGCACCGTAAATGTGTCTGGGGTGAGAAATGTCTAAGAGTGATTGCTGATTGCATTAATTATATTTGTATGATCTTTTAACTAAAACTTTTGTGTTTGCAGGTAAAATCGGCACCAGCAGTCATGAACGGTGAGAGAGTTCCATGCAGTGGTGACCCTCCGTGGCCCCCAGGCGCTACTCCAGCGGCTACCGGCATCAAAAACCATGGCAACACTTGTTACATGAATGCTGTCTTGCAGTGCCTTTCACATACTGATGTTATTGCAGAATATTTTGTGTTAGATCATTACAAGGTAACTTAAATTTTACTGCTTGATTACTGTAATGAAAACTCGTGTTGTTTGGCACCCCACCCACAACCTCAAATAAGTCTCTTTGAGCCATATAATATATGACATCTATAGATGTGTTCATTTGAATGTATTAAGATGAGAATTAATTGTTTACATTCTAATTGAATCATTATATGAGTACCAATCTTACCTTCAAGTAAGGATGACTTAGGATAGATAATGTATGCAGTGTTGTTCTTGTGGTTGCTAAGGTTGCTGGGGCTTTTAAAGTTGCGCTGGGTTAATAGTAAGAGATCATCATTTCACCGGGCTATCAATCAATGTCATTTATTTCAGGCTTTTGGACCCATGTGTTGGTTACAATAAAATTATAAACTTAAATTTCCCTAGTCAGCTGCCTTTTGTCTGCACTGCAAACTACTGGGTTTTTTTCTCAATATTGCGGAAGTGTGAATTTGTGGGAATAGACCATCCTAACTGTTTGTGACTGATGCAAACCCTTGCCTTACCTTTTCTGTTTCAAAATTGTGTAAATGAATAAAGTCGTCTCAGGTTCTCAATATCGAACTTTGTATTAATTGTTTCCAGGTAGACTTACAAAAAAGAAATAAAATTAACTCAAAAAAATATGGCACAAGGGGTGAAGTAACAGAACAACTGGCAACTCTTTTAAAAGCTCTCTGGGCATGTAGATACACACCTGACATGAGTACAGCATTCAAGGTAAGTTGCCTCATCTATTTAATAATATAATTAATCTGTTGTCACCTGGGCCCGGAGATCTCTGGCCTTCTTACCACCTACCCCTGTTTGATGGACCCGGAGATAACTGGCCTTTATGCCTACCCCCTCTATTTGACACGAGGTCGCCCAAACGTGCACCGTGGTGGTGGTGGGAAAGCGACAGACACAAGTGGGCCAAAATCAGGCCGGAGTTATCCGGTCCCGTCAATCAACAGTAACACATTTCAGCAAGTATAATGACAAACCTGACAAATCGGGATATCAAATTTAATGGGTGATGTGGGATACGAGTTGAACATATATTTTTACCAATGCATGTTTATTGGGAATGACTCACTCATAATGGACTCGACCTTGGAATCCTAATTATATTATTGTAATAACATTTCGCGTGTTTGTTATCCTGTTAGAGGTGACAATGATGATCCATCCTCATGGAACTTATTTAGTGCACAGCCATACAAATGTCAATTACACACCCTTACCTTACCTGTTACTTTGTATATGTTTTCTCACTCAATAGATGATATAAAACTATCGACATAGCAAATTTTATACTACAGGTTTTCAAAGAAAGTTAGTTTTTATTGTAATTATTATTTAATAGAACATTGTATTTCCAAGTTGGTAAGAATGATTTTACAAATGAGAGACTTAGGGGTCTGACACCAAAGGGAGATGATTCGAGTTTGTAAAATTATTACCCCATACATAATTAAATCTATTTTTATGATTTTCCTTTTTTGTTTGTAATTTAGATTTTATTGTGTTAATTTTATGGTTTATAGCATTTCGTCAATTGTGGTTAGCTGTCCATCACCATCAATTATTTAAGTCATCCTGCCAATTTCTATAAAAACGTGAAAATGAATTGTGTTTTTTACAGGCAGCAGTTGAGAGGCATGGCATGCAGTACAGAGGGAACAGCCAACATGATGCACAAGAATTTCTGTTTTGGTTACTAGATAAGGTTCATGAAGATTTAAACACTGCCACTAAAAAGAAATACAAAACAATTAAGGTATAAACAAAACAATGTCATTTTGTTCGAAAAAAAATTATGTTTTTGACTATTTTTTGAGTAGGTTTGCAGTAAGTGGAGAAGATAATAGACCGAAGAAACCAATTAAGTGCATGTCTGACTTGATGCAATGATTTGAAAAGAAAATTGAAATTCATAGCAAAAAAAGGGTTTTTGAAATTTCAGCTACAATATCCTAAAAAGAACTAAAATAATCGAAGAATAAAACCATCAAAGAGATA
The DNA here is from genome assembly GCA_932294315.1 of Epinotia nisella. Classification (NCBI taxonomy): domain Eukaryota; kingdom Metazoa; phylum Arthropoda; class Insecta; order Lepidoptera; family Tortricidae; genus Epinotia; species Epinotia nisella. Next base: position 10,399,174 of record OW028682.1, on the reverse strand, counting down.
TTTTTGATATTTTTAGCCAAGCAAGTGCTCATTCAAAACAATAATCTTCTAATTCATGTCTAGTCCTCTATCAATTACTGTGTACTAATAGTCTGTGTTGTGTGTTCCAGAACACATGTGGCAAGCCTGACGAGGTGGTAGCAGCGGAAACCCTAGCAAATCATGCTAGAAGAAATAGTTCATTTGTCCAGGCAGTATTTCAAGCTCAATATCGGTAATTTAATATCTATTATTTATCATATACACAAATATTTGTGTGATGAGCATGAATATTATCTCTGAATCTTGGGTGTTTTCTATGTTTTTAAGTATTTATATCTATTAAGTATTTCGTTGTCTAGTACCTATAACACAAACCATGTTGACCTTACTTTTATATCATTTGAACATAATATAATTTTGTATATCGGCGGAACCTCGCTTATATCATGACATCCAGCAAAACTGCTAAATGGACAGATTTTCTTTGACATTGGCAAGTCCTATACATTTTATAGTCAAAGTAGACTGATAAGCCAGCTGTATATTCAAAAGCTGAATAAAAGCAGTCATCCTTCGCCCGCATTAAACTAATAAACTATAAATAGCATTCACCAGATAAAGATCAAGGTCGTTTGTTATCTCGCTGATGACTCACAGCAAATAATTTATGTTTAGTTTTACATGCCATTCCTGTGCGACTTTTTCCATAATAATGTTTAAAAAAATATTGGTTAGTTATTCATGGCATAATCAATTGTGACAACAATAATTATAAATGTCGTCACTCTTTTTATATGTTATGAATTTACCATAAATATCTCCCTACAAATTTCTATCCAAACACGTGCCCAAAACCCGGTATGCGCACTTTTCGAACTAAACGGCTGCTTGGCATCCTTTTGACACCCCGTCCCCACCCCGCTCCCCTTTTTATGGAGCCACTTTTTGGTGCCAGTCAGACTTCTATGGTTTTTTTATTCGGTGATCTGTGAGTTGTGGCACTCGTGAAACTGTCTTATAAACTAAAAATGAGTCGACAAACAATCAACAAAAAACTATATATTGGATCTGATAACAAAATTTCACGAGAATCGGTTGAAAAATGCGACCTTTAGAGGAGAAGAACTGGACAGACGCCGGGGCCGGAGATACGAAAGAATTTTTGCCCAAGCTGCAACGGAGAACTTTGTTCGCTTCACTCATTTGTTCAATTAAAGAACAATTTATATAAGAAACAGGTACGGTCGGCCTCACGTGGAGCTAAACAGTGAACACCTTTGTATCGTGTCGCTTTGACGTCATGTTTAAACTGTCATACGAAGAAACGGTGTTAAGCTTCTTGAGTTCTACTATACTACTATATGCTTGGCATTAGCAATCTACTATTCAATTGCGGTTACATTATGTCATGTGAAATATGTTTGACAGGTCTGCATTGACTTGCGCGAAATGTGAGCGGACATCATGTACATTTGACCCCTTCCATTGCGTGAGCGTACAGCTGCCTCCCAGGCCGCCCGCCGCACAAATATCTCCATTACCTGTCAATGTGAGTATGTTCTACGATGCGAATTTATAGAAAGATCAAGAAATGTCGTTTAAGTACTTGGATAATAATTTGGGCAGATGGCTAAATGATTGTCAGACGCTGTACAGATGTAAAACGTCTGAAAATGTTACATTCGGTGTTGGTTATGCTATTGGCAGGTTTATTCTCTCATAATGGTGGAACCTAAATGTGGAATTAATACCTAATTGCGGACATTATTTTGGCACTTACAGCTGATTTTTTAGAAAGAAAATTTGATGTACATACCATGATATAATTGCCTGTTTGTTTGCTTGGGTTTAACCCTCGATAAGAGTTACAGTGTAATTATTAGCTGTGTTTACACCGGACGCATCGGCTGATCTACGGAAAAAGAAAGTACTTCACTAACATTCTTTACCAAAACCGGTGTTTTTACATTTTTTGCACTTTCAGACTCTAAATAAAAGTGCCGAAAATGTTAAAACACCGGTTTTGATAAAAAATGTTAGTTACTTTCTTTTTCCGTATAGCAGCCGGCATGCTCAGCCTCACGCGAGGCGTGGCTCGCCCGAGGCACGTCTTCACTGAGCGCGCACGCCGTAGACACGGCTATTGACCAGTGTTATCATTCAACAGGTCGTATATGTGAATCAACAACCACGCCAAGTCCGCATTGGCGTGGAGCTACAGCCCACCTCCACGATGGAGGACCTGCGTACAACCCTGCACACGGACACTGGTATCGATCGTGATAACATCATCCTGGCCGAAATTAATGAAACTGGTATGGGCAATTTTTATACTCAATCGTGTGAAAACTGACTATATTATGAGTGGCTTTTCGCACTTCAGGGCATAGCCATATCCACCCGGCACAGCCTGTGTCGTAGATTGTAAAAAAAAAACGAGACAGTGTCCACCTTGCACGTTGAGAGCAAGGCGGACGCTGAACGCTTTGCGACAAATAACAAACAATGGTAGATAGATTGTGTCTCAAGGGCGAGGGTGGTATATTGAATCATGAGCGCAATGAGAGATTCAAGTGTTTACGTCCGAGACGACTTATAGGATCACTTTGTTGTCCGTCTGTCTGTCAAGACACTTTATCTCGGGAACGCGTGGAGGTATCGAGTTGAAATTAAAACCATATATTCAGGTATACAGTCCCTTGAAGCTGTGAAAAAATCAAACTTCTAAGTAAACGTTAAAAAAAAGATATGGCCGTTTATGCCGCAAAAAACATATATTTCGACACTCAAGGGAATCAAGATTTATAGGGTACTTCCCGTTGACCTAGAACTATGACATTTGGCAAGTCATTTTGTACGGAACCCTCGGTGGAAGAGTCCGACTCGCACTTGTCCGGTTTTTTTAGTGTCCAAGAGTAAATGTGAAGCTACCAATAGAATTTTTATGCTTTTATAGAGATACAATTGTACTACTACTGTGGCCCTAAACACAGTATTTTGCGACCGAAACAGAAATTTACTTGATTTTCCATGTAACGATAAATACAAATAGCGGACCGTGACGTTATACTTTTATGTCAATTAGTATGAGGATGATGCCCCCAGCGAGGTCCGTCTTTGACTCAATTCTTTGGGTATTTATGTTCTTTAATTGTAGTGGCTCCCATACAAACATTTGTTCCTGTCCAGAAACTGGTTCGAATGGCATCGTAAAGAAATGTTAGGTGACTTTGTGTATTGTCGTGTCAGGCTGGTGCGTGGCGCGCGGCGGCTGGGAGCCGGCGGGGCTGGACGCGGGCGCGCTGTACTGCGTGGAGGCGCCGCCGCTGCTCCAGACGCCGCAGACGCCCTATCTGCTCATCCTGTGGGTCAACTTGCTCGACGGGGAACGGTTCGGTAATAATAGGCTATTCTACATTTATTTTTATTTAAAAAAAATGTCCGTATTGATTCGATAATCAACTAGTACTTTGTCATTCATTCTCTTTTCTATCCTGTTGACTACTTAAAAGGATGCTTGAAATGTATTTAGTTTTTTAAAGATATATTTTGTAATTAAAGTAGTTATCATAAACTGGACGTGGAACTCTCTCCCTCTTGACATCAGACAAGCAAAATCTATCGGCAACCTCAAATCCCTTCTTAAAGAACATTATTTGTCTCTCCCCTAACCCTGATTGTATTTTTTGGCTGACTGTTTATGTATCATATATTTGTATTTGTGTTATTTGTATATATGTATGATTGTGTATGTATGTTTATATATAGAGGTATTTATGTACGTTTATTTTTATAAATATTTAGATTTTTGATTAATAATAATCTCTGCACTGCACCACCTACTGTATAATCTAGTTTTATCTCTTTCTCCGATACCCAAAGGTTGTCTGGAAGAGATCGCTCTTCAGCGATAAAACCGCCTGTCGTCTACCTCTACCTACATGTTATTGTATTGTTTCTCTCTGTAACTGCTTTGTTTGTGTGCGGTGTGCAATAAACAAATGAAGAACTTACATGGCACCGCTTACCGCACGAAGGCTGAACATTAAGCCACAAGCTGCCGACGAGTTCTTTCGTACATTTTGTATAGCATCGGCGCATACCGGGTGTTTAGTGGCCGCGTCCGAGCCACAAGCTGCGGGAGCGCTCGCTACTAGTGGCCGCGTCTAAGCTCGTCACTAGTGACATAATGTGAGCCAGCGTGGTCGCGTTTAGTGCTGGCCTAGCAACTAGTGGTGGTAATGTACGGGTGATTTTACAATTGTGTGTCGATTACAGGATCGCCGTACGCGATGCAAGTGCCCCGCGAGACGTCGTACGAGGACCTGCAGAAGCTGCTGCTGAAGGAGATGAGCGCCGTGGTGGCGGAGCGCGTGCTCGAGGGCGCGCAGGGCGCCGACATCTTCCGCGCGCGCCTCGCCGAGGCACACCGCCCCCGCGACCCCGCCTACTTGCAGCCCGAGGTATTATAGCCTGACCAAACTACTCTCGAGGGCGCGCAGGGCGCCGACATCTTCCGCGCGCGCCTCGCCGAGGCACACCGCCCCCGCGACCCCGCCTACTTGCAGCCCGAGGTATTATAGCCTGACCAAACTACTCTCGAGGGCGCGCAGGGCGCCGACATCTTCCGCGCGCGCCTCGCCGAGGCACACCGCCCCCGCGACCCCGCCTACTTGCAGCCCGAGGTATTATAGCCTGACCAAACTACTCTCGAGGGCGCGCAGGGCGCCGACATCTTCCGCGCGCGCCTCGCCGAGGCACACCGCCCCCGCGACCCCGCCTACTTGCAGCCCGAGGTATTATAGCCTGACCAAACTACTCTCGAGGGCGCGCAGGGCGCCGACATCTTCCGCGCGCGCCTCGCCGAGGCACACCGCCCCCGCGACCCCGCCTACTTGCAGCCCGAGGTATTATAGCCTGACCAAACTACTCTCGAGGGCGCGCAGGGCGCCGACATCTTCCGCGCGCGCCTCGCCGAGGCACACCGCCCCCGCGACCCCGCCTACTTGCAGCCCGAGGTATTATAGCCTGACCAAACTACTCTCGAGGGCGCGCAGGGCGCCGACATCTTCCGCGCGCGCCTCGCCGAGGCACACCGCCCCCGCGACCCCGCCTACTTGCAGCCCGAGGTATTATAGCCTGACCAAACTACTCTCGAGGGCGCGCAGGGCGCCGACATCTTCCGCGCGCGCCTCGCCGAGGCACACCGCCCCCGCGACCCCGCCTACTTGCAGCCCGAGGTATTATAGCCTGACCAAACTACTCTCGAGGGCGCGCAGGGCGCCGACATCTTCCGCGCGCGCCTCGCCGAGGCACACCGCCCCCGCGACCCCGCCTACTTGCAGCCCGAGGTATTATAGCCTGACCAAACTACTCTCGAGGGCGCGCAGGGCGCCGACATCTTCCGCGCGCGCCTCGCCGAGGCACACCGCCCCCGCGACCCCGCCTACTTGCAGCCCGAGGTATTATAGCCTGACCAAACTACTCTCGAGGGCGCGCAGGGCGCCGACATCTTCCGCGCGCGCCTCGCCGAGGCACACCGCCCCCGCGACCCCGCCTACTTGCAGCCCGAGGTATTATAGCCTGACCAAACTACTCTCGAGGGCGCGCAGGGCGCGGACATCTTCCGCGCGCGCCTCGCCGAGGCACACCGCCCCCGCGACCCCGCCTACTTGCAGCCCGAGGTATTATAGCCTGACCAAACTACTCTCGAGGGCGCGCAGGGCGCCGACATCTTCCGCGCGCGCCTCGCCGAGGCACACCGCCCCCGCGACCCCGCCTACTTGCAGCCCGAGGTATTATAGCCTGACCAAACTACTCTCGAGGGCGCGCAGGGCGCCGACATCTTCCGCGCGCGCCTCGCCGAGGCACACCGCCCCCGCGACCCCGCCTACTTGCAGCCCGAGGTATTATAGCCTGACCAAACTACTCTCGAGGGCGCGCAGGGCGCCGACATCTTCCGCGCGCGCCTCGCCGAGGCACACCGCCCCCGCGACCCCGCCTACTTGCAGCCCGAGGTATTATAGCCTGACCAAACTACTCTCGAGGGCGCGCAGGGCGCCGACATCTTCCGCGCGCGCCTCGCCGAGGCACACCGCCCCCGCGACCCCGCCTACTTGCAGCCCGAGGTATTATAGCCTGACCAAACTACTCTCGAGAGCGCGCAGGGCGCCGACATCTTCCGCGCGCGCCTCGCCGAGGCACACCGCCCCCGCGACCCCGCCTACTTGCAGCCCGAGGTATTATAGCCAGACTAAACTACTCTCGAGGGCGCGCAGGGCGCCGATATCTTCCGCGCGCGCCTCGCCGAGGCACACCGCCCCCGCGACCCCGCCTACTTGCAGCCCGAGGTATTATAGCCAGACTAAACTACTCTCGAGGGCGCGCAGGGCGCCGACATCTTCCGCGCGCGCCTCGCCGAGGCACACCGCCCCCGCGACCCCGCCTACTTGCAGCCCGAGGTATTATAGCCTGACCAAACTACTCTCGAGAGCGCGCAGGGCGCCGACATCTTCCGCGCGCGCCTCGCCGAGGCACACCGCCCCCGCGACCCCGCCTACTTGCAGCCCGAGGTATTATAGCCAGACTAAACTACTCTCGAGGGCGCGCAGGGCGCCGACATCTTCCGCGCGCGCCTAGCCGAGGCACACCGCCCCCGCGACCCCGCCTACTTGCAGCCCGAGGTATTATAGCCAGACTAAACTACTCTCGAGGGCGCGCAGGGCGCCGACATCTTCCGCGCGCGCCTCGCCGAGGCACACCGCCCCCGCGACCCCGCCTACTTGCAGCCCGAGGTATTATAGCCAGACTAAACTACTCTCGAGGACGCGCAGGGCGCCGACATCTTCCGCGCGCGCCTTGCCGAGGCACACCGCCCCCGCGACCCCGCCTAGGTTGACGAGTTGCACAAGTGGTATACTGTTCTATATTTAACACAAAGTTAACTAAATATATGTTTGTTTCAGCTACCCCACCCCTTGTTCGCTCTGGATGTAGAGCAAGCGCTCTGCACACACGACAAGCACCCGCATCTCCGGCTAGAGCTGCTGTGGGATCCAGCGCACAGAGACAGGTTATTGTTAATTAATTTATAATGGAAGAACATGCTGAGAATACAAAAAAATGGTTGTCTGGAAAGTCGGTTTACGGACGATAATTTTACGTGATAACGTCATAAGAAAACATTAATAAGTACTCAGCGACCCGAAAACCCATAGGCAGACTTCACATTGCCCTTTGTAGGGTTGAATTCTCAAATAAATCTGGAACACGTATTTACTAATTTATTGTTAGGAATACTCCTGTGAAGTTTCGAATAAAATAGTCGATCTAATCTTGTTTCCGCATACACACCCTGGACCCCTATTTCACCCTCTTAGATGGTGAATTTTGAAAAATCGTTTTTTTGTGCACCCCTAGACCTTATAAGGAACCTACGTGCCAAATTTGGAATCTCTAGAACCAGCGGTTTGGGCTGTGCGTTGATTTTTCGTGCGCACAGCAGTATTCGGAACAGGACAATGAGTGACACTTTTTCGTGCGTGCAGTCGGCGTTCATCGATTTATAAGACGTTATTACGTCAAAAATTGTCTCTTCTTCATTCTCGAACTGTTGCTTTAACCTGACGGTGACATTTATTTCGTTACAAACAAAAGGGATGCAACGCGATATTAGCGCAAGTAAGGAAAACTGTGTGGCAGTGCCATGGGAAAGTTAAATATTAAAATGTGTGTGTTGTTCCGGCAGCATAATCCGCGACCCCGTGGAGGCGTGCGAGGTGCACGTGTCGACGCGCGGCGCGGCGCCGCCGCTCACGCTGCACGCCTGCCTCGCGCACTACACGCGCGCCGAGCAGCTCGCGCAGGAAGACGCCTGGAGGTAAACACAGCATAATCCGCGACCCCGTGGAGGCGTGCGAGGTGCACGTGTCGACGCGCGGCGCGGCGCCGCCGCTCACGCTGCACGCCTGCCTCGCGCACTACACGCGCGCCGAGCAGCTCGCGCAGGAAGACGCCTGGAGGTAAACACAGCATAATCCGCGACCCCGTGGAGGCGTGCGAGGTGCACGTGTCGACGCGCGGCGCGGCGCCGCCGCTCACGCTGCACGCCTGCCTCGCGCACTACACGCGCGCCGAGCAGCTCGCGCAGGAAGACGCCTGGAGGTAAACACAGCATAATCCGCGACCCCGTGGAGGCGTGCGAGGTGCACGTGTCGACGCGCGGCGCGGCGCCGCCGCTCACGCTGCACGCCTGCCTCGCGCACTACACGCGCGCCGAGCAGCTCGCGCAGGAAGACGCCTGGAGGTAAACACAGCATAATCCGCGACCCCGTGGAGGCGTGCGAGGTGCACGTGTCGACGCGCGGCGCGGCGCCGCCGCTCACGCTGCACGCCTGCCTCGCGCACTACACGCGCGCCGAGCAGCTCGCGCAGGAAGACGCCTGGAGGTAAACACAGCATAATCCGCGACCCCGTGGAGGCGTGCGAGGTGCACGTGTCGACGCGCGGCGCGGCGCCGCCGCTCACGCTGCACGCCTGCCTCGCGCACTACACGCGCGCCGAGCAGCTCGCGCAGGAAGACGCCTGGAGGTAAACACAGCATAATCCGCGACCCCGTGGAGGCGTGCGAGGTGCACGTGTCGACGCGCGGCGCGGCGCCGCCGCTCACGCTGCACGCCTGCCTCGCGCACTACACGCGCGCCGAGCAGCTCGCGCAGGAAGACGCCTGGAGGTAAACACAGCATAATCCGCGACCCCGTGGAGGCGTGCGAGGTGCACGTGTCGACGCGCGGCGCGGCGCCGCCGCTCACGCTGCACGCCTGCCTCGCGCACTACACGCGCGCCGAGCAGCTCGCGCAGGAAGACGCCTGGAGGTAAACACAGCATAATCCGCGACCCCGTGGAGGCGTGCGAGGTGCACGTGTCGACGCGCGGCGCGGCGCCGCCGCTCACGCTGCACGCCTGCCTCGCGCACTACACGCGCGCCGAGCAGCTCGCGCAGGAAGACGCCTGGAGGTAAACACAGCATAATCCGCGACCCCGTGGAGGCGTGCGAGGTGCACGTGTCGACGCGCGGCGCGGCGCCGCCGCTCACGCTGCACGCCTGCCTCGCGCACTACACGCGCGCCGAGCAGCTCGCGCAGGAAGACGCCTGGAGGTAAACACAGCATAATCCGCGACCCCGTGGAGGCGTGCGAGGTGCACGTGTCGACGCGCGGCGCGGCGCCGCCGCTCACGCTGCACGCCTGCCTCGCGCACTACACGCGCGCCGAGCAGCTCGCGCAGGAAGACGCCTGGAGGTAAACACAGCATAATCCGCGACCCCGTGGAGGCGTGCGAGGTGCACGTGTCGACGCGCGGCGCGGCGCCGCCGCTCACGCTGCACGCCTGCCTCGCGCACTACACGCGCGCCGAGCAGCTCGCGCAGGAAGACGCCTGGAGGTAAACACAGCATAATCCGCGACCCCGTGGAGGCGTGCGAGGTGCACGTGTCGACGCGCGGCGCGGCGCCGCCGCTCACGCTGCACGCCTGCCTCGCGCACTACACGCGCGCCGAGCAGCTCGCGCAGGAAGACGCCTGGAGGTAAACACAGCATAATCCGCGACCCCGTGGAGGCGTGCGAGGTGCACGTGTCGACGCGCGGCGCGGCGCCGCCGCTCACGCTGCACGCCTGCCTCGCGCACTACACGCGCGCCGAGCAGCTCGCGCAGGAAGACGCCTGGAGGTAAACACAGCATAATCCGCGACCCCGTGGAGGCGTGCGAGGTGCACGTGTCGACGCGCGGCGCGGCGCCGCCGCTCACGCTGCACGCCTGCCTCGCGCACTACACGCGCGCCGAGCAGCTCGCGCAGGAAGACGCCTGGAGGTAAACACAGCATAATCCGCGACCCCGTGGAGGCGTGCGAGGTGCACGTGTCGACGCGCGGCGCGGCGCCGCCGCTCACGCTGCACGCCTGCCTCGCGCACTACACGCGCGCCGAGCAGCTCGCGCAGGAAGACGCCTGGAGGTAAACACAGCATAATCCGCGACCCCGTGGAGGCGTGCGAGGTGCACGTGTCGACGCGCGGCGCGGCGCCGCCGCTCACGCTGCACGCCTGCCTCGCGCACTACACGCGCGCCGAGCAGCTCGCGCAGGAAGACGCCTGGAGGTAAACACAGCATAATCCGCGACCCCGTGGAGGCGTGCGAGGTGCACGTGTCGACGCGCGGCGCGGCGCCGCCGCTCACGCTGCACGCCTGCCTCGCGCACTACACGCGCGCCGAGCAGCTCGCGCAGGAAGACGCCTGGAGGTAAACACAGCATAATCCGCGACCCCGTGGAGGCGTGCGAGGTGCACGTGTCGACGCGCGGCTTGGCGCCGCCGCTCACGCTGCACGCCTGCCTCGCGCACTACACGCGCGCCGAGCAGCTCGCGCAGGAAGACGCCTGGAGGTAAACACAGCATAATCCGCGACCCCGTGGAGGCGTGCGAGGTGCACGTGTCGACGCGCGGCGCGGCGCCGCCGCTCACGCTGCACGCCTGCCTCGCGCACTACACGCGCGCCGAGCAGCTCGCGCAGGAAGACGCCTGGAGGTAAACACAGCATAATCCGCGACCCCGTGGAGGCGTGCGAGGTGCACGTGTCGACGCGCGGCGCGGCGCCGCCGCTCACGCTGCACGCCTGCCTCGCGCACTACACGCGCGCCGAGCAGCTCGCGCAGGAAGACGCCTGGAGGTAAACACAGCATAATCCGCGACCCCGTGGAGGCGTGCGAGGTGCACGTGTCGACGCGCGGCGCGGCGCCGCCGCTCACGCTGCACGCCTGCCTCGCGCACTACACGCGCGCCGAGCAGCTCGCGCAGGAAGACGCCTGGAGGTAAACACAGCATAATCCGCGACCCCGTGGAGGCGTGCGAGGTGCACGTGTCGACGCGCGGCGCGGCGCCGCCGCTCACGCTGCACGCCTGCCTCGCGCACTACACGCGCGCCGAGCAGCTCGCGCAGGAAGACGCCTGGAGGTAAACACAGCATAATCCGCGACCCCGTGGAGGCGTGCGAGGTGCACGTGTCGACGCGCGGCGCGGCGCCGCCGCTCACGCTGCACGCCTGCCTCGCGCACTACACGCGCGCCGAGCAGCTCGCGCAGGAAGACGCCTGGAGGTAAACACAGCATAATCCGCGACCCCGTGGAGGCGTGCGAGGTGCACGTGTCGACGCGCGGCGCGGCGCCGCCGCTCACGCTGCACGCCTGCCTCGCGCACTACACGCGCGCCGAGCAGCTCGCGCAGGAAGACGCCTGGAGGTAAACACAGCATAATCCGCGACCCCGTGGAGGCGTGCGAGGTGCACGTGTCGACGCGCGGCGCGGCGCCGCCGCTCACGCTGCACGCCTGCCTCGCGCACTACACGCGCGCCGAGCAGCTCGCGCAGGAAGACGCCTGGAGGTAAACACAGCATAATCCGCGACCCCGTGGAGGCGTGCGAGGTGCACGTGTCGACGCGCGGCGCGGCGCCGCCGCTCACGCTGCACGCCTGCCTCGCGCACTACTCGCGCGCCGAGCAGCTCGCGCAGGAAGACGCCTGGAGGTAAACACAGCATAATCCGCGACCCCGTGGAGGCGTGCGAGGTGCACGTGTCGACGCGCGGCGCGGCGCCGCCGCTCACGCTGCACGCCTGCCTCGCGCACTACACGCGCGCCGAGCAGCTCGCGCAGGAAGACGCCTGGAGGTAAACACAGCATAATCCGCGACCCCGTGGAGGCGTGCGAGGTGCACGTGTCGACGCGCGGCGCGGCGCCGCCGCTCACGCTGCACGCCTGCCTCGCGCACTATACGCGCGCCGAGCAGCTCGCGCAGGAAGACGCCTGGAGGTAAACACAGCATAATCCGCGACCCCGTGGAGGCGTGCGAGGTGCACGTGTCGACGCGCGGCGCGGCGCCGCCGCTCACGCTGCACGCCTGCCTCGCGCACTACACGCGCGCCGAGCAGCTCGCGCAGGAAGACGCCTGGAGGTAAACACAGCATAATCCGCGACCCCGTGGAGGCGTGCGAGGTGCACGTGTCGACGCGCGGCGCGGCGCCGCCGCTCACGCTGCACGCCTGCCTCGCGCACTACACGCGCGCCGAGCAGCTCGCGCAGGAAGACGCCTGGAGGTAAACACAGCATAATGCGCGACCCCGTGGAGGCGTGCGAGGTGCACGTGTCGACGCGCGGCGCGGTGCCGCCGCTCACGCTGCACGCCTGCCTCGCGCACTACACGCGCGCCGAGCAGCTCGCGCAGGAAGACGCCTGGAGGTAAACACAGCATAATCCGCGACCCCGTGGAGGCGTGCGAGGTGCACGTGTCGACGCGCGGCGCGGCGCCGCCGCTCACGCTGCACGCCTGCCTCGCGCACTACACGCGCGCCGAGCAGCTCGCGCAGGAAGACGCCTGGAGGTAAACACAGCATAATCCGCGACCCCGTGGAGGCGTGCGAGGTGCACGTGTCGACGCGCGGCGCGGCGCCGCCGCTCACGCTGCACGCCTGCCTCGCGCACTACACGCGCGCCGAGCAGCTCGCGCAGGAAGACGCCTGGAGGTAAACACAGCATAATCCGCGACCCCGTGGAGGCGTGCGAGGTGCACGTGTCGACGCGCGGCGCGGCGCCGCCGCTCACGCTGCACGCCTGCCTCGCGCACTACACGCGCGCCGAGCAGCTCGCGCAGGAAGACGCCTGGAGGTAAACACAGCATAATCCGCGACCCCGTGGAGGCGTGCGAGGTGCACGTGTCGACGCGCGGCGCGGCGCCGCCGCTCACGCTGCACGCCTGCCTCGCGCACTACACGCGCGCCGAGCAGCTCGCGCAGGAAGACGCCTGGAGGTAAACACAGCATAATCCGCGACCCCGTGGAGGCGTGCGAGGTGCACGTGTCGACGCGCGGCGCGGCGCCGCCGCTCACGCTGCACGCCTGCCTCGCGCACTACACGCGCGCCGAGCAGCTCGCGCAGGAAGACGCCTGGAGGTAAACACAGCATAATCCGCGACCCCGTGGAGGCGTGCGAGGTGCACGTGTCGACGCGCGGCGCGGCGCCGCCGCTCACGCTGCACGCCTGCCTCGCGCACTACACGCGCGCCGAGCAGCTCGCGCAGGAAGACGCCTGGAGGTAAACACAGCATAATCCGCGACCCCGTGGAGGCGTGCGAGGTGCACGTGTCGACGCGCGGCGCGGCGCCGCCGCTCACGCTGCACGCCTGCCTCGCGCACTACACGCGCGCCGAGCAGCTCGCGCAGGAAGACGCCTGGAGGTAAACACAGCATAATCCGCGACCCCGTGGAGGCGTGCGAGGTGCACGTGTCGACGCGCGGCGCGGCGCCGCCGCTCACGCTGCACGCCTGCCTCGCGCACTACACGCGCGCCGAGCAGCTCGCGCAGGAAGACGCCTGGAGGTAAACACAGCATAATCCGCGACCCCGTGGAGGCGTGCGAGGTGCACGTGTCGACGCGCGGCGCGGCGCCGCCGCTCACGCTGCACGCCTGCCTCGCGCACTACACGCGCGCCGAGCAGCTCGCGCAGGAAGACGCCTGGAGGTAAACACAGCATAATCCGCGACCCCGTGGAGGCGTGCGAGGTGCACGTGTCGACGCGCGGCGCGGCGCCGCCGCTCACGCTGCACGCCTGCCTCGCGCACTACACGCGCGCCGAGCAGCTCGCGCAGGAAGACGCCTGGAGGTAAACACAGCATAATCCGCGACCCCGTGGAGGCGTGCGAGGTGCACGTGTCGACGCGCGGCGCGGCGCCGCCGCTCACGCTGCACGCCTGCCTCGCGCACTACACGCGCGCCGAGCAGCTCGCGCAGGAAGACGCCTGGAGGTAAACACAGCATAATCCGCGACCCCGTGGAGGCGTGCGAGGTGCACGTGTCGACGCGCGGCGCGGCGCCGCCGCTCACGCTGCACGCCTGCCTCGCGCACTACACGCGCGCCGAGCAGCTCGCGCAGGAAGACGCCTGGAGGTAAACACAGCATAATGCGCGACTGCAGGGCGCCGGCCCACTGTTCCTGCACAATGCTCCTACAGGCGGCCGTCTGATAGGATAGTGCGGTCTTGTTTGTGACAGTAACCCAATAATGTGAGGGCTCCCGCATGTCGTGCGGTTCTTCTAACCGGGCCATCTAGTAGTGCAAACAATATGACAAACTAGTCTTAGAGGCATTACAGAAAAGTTTAAGCATTGTTAGTTCACTATGTCATCAATGGTTTAGTCTCCGTAGTCAACAGGAAAATGTCTTGAATTCTTCTTCTCTTTTTTTCTCACGAGGTCTGTTTTATTATGTTCTAGATGCCCGCAGTGCCAGAGGTATATGCCGGTCGTGAAAACGCTCGGCCTATGGTCGCTGCCGGACATCTTAGTCATTCATCTGAAGAGGTTTCGACAGTAAGTAAAGTTTTTCGAGGGGAATCTAAACGGATTAATTTTGTTCGTGGGATTTAACGTTGAAATATTTGTCGCAGGCAAGCCAAATGCCGAACGAGTACAAAGCTGACGACGATGGTGGAGTTTCCCCTGAGCGAGCTGGACATGACGCCGCACCTGGCGCAGCGTGGCGGCGCCGACGCCGCGGCCGGGCACTCGCGCTCGCCGCGCCGCCGCGCCGCGCGCGCGCCCGCCGACAACACGTACGACCTGTACGCCGTGTGCTACCACCACGGCGACGACCTCGAGACCGGCCACTACACCGCCGCCTGCAAGAACCCCTACGACGGCCGCTGGTACAAGTTCGACGACTCGCGCGTCACGGCCGTGCCCGTCGGCAGCGCGCACGGCGAGCTCGTCGACAACACCGCGTACATGCTGTTCTACCGGCGGCGGCGGCCCGGCGTCGCGCACGAGCGCTCGCCCGACGAGACGGACCACTGGGCGCTGCGCATGCCCAGGCACGTCAAGCGGCCGAGCGACGCGCTCGACGACATCACCGAGGCCGCCGAGGACGCGAGGCGCGAGGCTCCGAGCGACGAGCCCCGGTCGGAGTCGGAGATCGCGCCGCCCTCGCGCAGCCCGTCGGCGCGGAGCGCGGCCAGCCTGCCCGACGACGTCGCCGCGCCGCGGCGCCCGCTCACTGTCGAGCTCGCCGGCCGCGAGTGCGACGAGCC
Source organism: Epinotia nisella (assembly GCA_932294315.1). Classification (NCBI taxonomy): domain Eukaryota; kingdom Metazoa; phylum Arthropoda; class Insecta; order Lepidoptera; family Tortricidae; genus Epinotia; species Epinotia nisella. The sequence goes on along the minus strand of OW028682.1, from coordinate 10,384,068 downwards.
GAGCGCGGCGTCCGAGCCGTACATCCACAAGGACGTGCACGTGAACCCGAAGATGACGCCGGTGGACGGGCGGCGGCCGCGCTCGGTGGACTACCCGCGCGACGCCAACCGCAACTTCGACAGCTCGCCGCTCGTCGCCAGCATCAACGGCGTCGAGTACCACCCCACCACGGAGGACCTGGTGCTCACCATGTTCCAGGACTCCAAGTACATCGTGCCCCGCCACGCCAACCACATATCCGGGGAATCTCATAGGACAGGTTAGTATCTTTGTAATCGTATCTTACTTTACATGTCATGATGTAACTATATTGTCAAGATTTATCTCACTAAAATCACTCTCACACGAAACAGTTTTACATACAATTTGACCAGATTGATACGTCTCTGTACACATGTAAGTTTGTCCATCTTTTAATTCCTGATCTCCACTCAATGGCTCAAAGGTTAACTGGAAGAGATCCCCTACTGGGATAAGTTCGCCTTTGTACCGATTTAACCTATTTCGTCTGTATTTTTACCTGTGTCTTGTGTACAATAAAATATTATACACACTAGATTGGCAATCGAATTTTGTAGTGTAAATATTAAATTCAAGATCATTGGTTGGGCGGGACCGCTCGATTCAATTATGATGTGACCAATGTCGTCGGATGGTGCGGAATGCGGACCACACATTTGACCAATTTTCGAAGCGAGTCTAGTCAAATTGTACGTAAAATTCATCCTTATGGAAGGGGTAATATGTACATGTGTACAATCAGGTTGTAGCCAATTTAAGGCTGGTTTTAGTGTCACGCGGACCGCACACGGACCGTCCGCGCGGATCACGTACGATTTATTAAGCTTAAGGGAGCGTTTTAGAGTTATGCGGACGGGTCCACGCGGACGCGCCATACATATTGGTCGTGCGGATCTGTCCGCGTGACACTTAAACCAGCATAATTGACCTCTCTGATTGTTTAATTTAATTATTCCGTGTGGAGGGTTAAAACTGGAAATCGTATGATCTGTGCTAAAATACGGTACGTCGTAATCATGTTTGTACAGTTGTTTTAAACGATTATGAAGTAGAAAATCAGAAATCATAGGATAAATCAATAAATATGGTAATCTTGTAACTCAGAGAATGACATCACAATTTTACATAACTTTAAAAACATAATCTTGTCCAGCAATCTGTGATCGTAAAATATTTTACCTATTAATAAAATAGAAATGTGTAGAGGAAGAGACATATAACAGACTAATTTTTGATATGAAATTTAATATCTCATAAATATAAATAATTATTTATTAGTAGCATACTTTATATACGTAGACGATTTTGAACCTTAATTTTCGCATTCTTACAGGTGAAAAGTCTTCCGTTTGGAAAACTCGAATATCCACATGAGAGCAACAGGTACCATTGAAGGGTCACACGCGGTCCTACCCATTATTTATTTCATATGTAACCATAGATCTGATTGTTTTTTGTAGTTGACAGTTTATTTATTACGTGTTATAGACTTTGCAGTGAGCATATGTAACGCAATATAAAAGTTAATGACAACATTGACAACACACAATTGCTCTGCAGCAAAATATTTGGAAAAGTATTTCTGTAAAATCTGGTATATATATTTATAGAATCAGATTTCCAGCACATTTATCTGAGACTCATTTTGTCCGACGAATACATCATGCTGCAGAGTACTTAATCGAGACTTCCATTTTCATAGTTTTTGAATAGGTATCTCATTTTACATTTGCGAAATTATTATAATTTGTTAATTGAATACACATGCCAAAGATTGGTTAGTAAGAACCTCTAAATATTGGACCAGTTCGTTAATTGCGTAACGTAAAGCATTGTTGTGGTGTATTGTGTCGTGTAGACTGTAGGTAACAGTATAAGTACCGTAGCTAGCGGGCGTTATTATCAAATTTTCATAACAAATACCACACTAGTGCCTTGGCCCTTGGGATGTTGTGATTTTAAGATTATAAAACACGATATTTGCTGATTTACAATAGGTATGTACGTAGTAGGAGTTATATTTGTATATGGTCGACGTTTGTGGTCGGCCCTCACTATCCAAGTGATATTGTACTGGAATTGCGGTAGGTTTCGGTTTGGTACAGCTAATATTATTTAAGGAGCAGCAGCCTCCTCCACCGGGAACGACTTGCAAGGTATCATGTGATTTTATGAATAATTTTAATTTATTTACGAAATATTGTATATATCGGCTTTTATACTTCGTTTCTACAGATCACAAATATTAAGTTATAGAAAATGTAAATACTGAAAATAATATTTTCATATTTGCAGATAGATTAGATTATGTAAGCAGCACTTGATTGTGAAGGTTTTGTTAATAATTTATGTTGAAATTGATTTATTTAAAAGACATTGTTATAAGCGTAAAAATAGCAGACTAATATGGCCTAAACGGTACCTACCTGTAATCATCTGACAGGGATGCATTGTGCTTCATTTGAAAATAAATGTAATATAATTTGATCGAATACTCTGGAAAGTGACTCTCGCTGTATAAGGCTCTGGCTCTCATTATGAAATATTATAATTTTATACTATAATTTCGAGGATAGACGACCAGTGTCATATAAATGTACTATATTAAATTTACATTTGGAAAGTGCCACCACGCCATAGCAGCTAATAATTAGGAATTGTATGGTCAGATCTGCAACTGAATGACAGCAACTTATGAATATAGCGAAAAAAAACACTAATCTATTCCATTCTTGAAAGTAGAAGATGACTGTTCTCAGTCCAAACGATGGTCGTTCAATCTCCGAATGTGTATTATGTTATTTGTTTTAATTTAAAGATTTTTATTTTACTTTCACCACGTTATTTAAAATATAAGTGTTATGTACCTACACGACTTTACGTTTCGTCATTTCCAACCTCCCAAACTACCCAAGAAATAAAACAAAACCAGTTACTTTAATTGACCTAGTCAATTTAATTTACGGCCGGCGAGGCGACAAAACTCGCTTGATATAGACGCTAAAATCACAGTTGACCTATGAAAGAAATCCTTTGGTAAGTTGGTGAATTGCTATGAATAGTGTCACCATAGTTCGAATCTAATACCAGGAGAGTATGTTTCAAAGGATCTGCATAGACTGATGTTGGTATGAGCCTGGGACCGGGTGAGTGAATACTGACGAGGTGAGACATGTTGTATCCTTCGCGGACGTCCCACGACAGCACGTCGGTGCCATCGGCGTGCCGGAGATATATGTGGTGTGTGTCGGCGCCGAGGAGGAACACTGGACTCGTGTGCTCACCAAACACTGGAAAATAAGTATTGTAGAGGTACATTACAATTTGTTGTTCTGAAAGGGGAACATCTGCAGATTATTTTGAGGACTACTTCGGAGTAGTTAGTTAGTAGTAGTAGTATTAGCTAGGTACTAGTAGGCAATACGGAACAGTCTCTTACACTAAAAACTGGTATCCCTATTATCATATTGCATCCGTAAAGATCCCTAAATTCTTAACAACTACTCGTAATCAGAGGTCAGAAATAACGGGCTGACAGGAACGCATTGTAAGAGCATATTTATGTCTCACAGGCTTTTTATTTAAGTACCTCGAAAGGGTTAAAGCAGAATTTAATATTCCTCCGCAACGCAGCACTGTATATCACTATGGCGCCGTCGTAGTGTGCCTTGACCACAGGCGAGACCCCGCGCACACCGTAACACGGTGTGCGCGGGGTCTCGCCTCATCAGCGCCAATCGAAGTCCCCAGCCTGGAGGACACGGCAACACATTCCAAATGGTCTGTCAAATGTCTTCGTTACTTACCTCGAAGGGGTAAAGCAGAATTCTTCCTCCGCAATGCAGCACTATCTATCTATGAGGCCGCTGTAGTGCGCTCTTGCCGCCACCAGCACGCTGTGAGCGGGGCCTCGTCTAACCAGCGCCAGTTGGAGCCCTGAGCCTAGGGGCCACACCAAGACGATTCAAATTGTTTCTTAAATGTCTTCGTATATCTTACCTCGACAAGGGGTAAAGCAGAATTCTTCCTTCGCAAGCAGTACTATCTATCTGTATGAGACTGCTATGGGGTGCCCTAGCCGCCACGAGCACAGTGTGGGCGTTGGCCTCGTCTAAGAAGCGCCAGTCGGAGCCCTGAGCCTGGGGGCCACATCAACATGGTCCAAGTGGACTCTCAAATGTCTTCGTTTCTTACCTCAAAGGTTTAAAGCAGAATTCATCCTCGGGAACACAGCACTATCTATCTCCATAAGGCCGCTGTAGTGTGCTCTGGCCGCTACGAGCACGGGGTGAGCGGGGCCTCGTCTAACCAGCGCCAGTTTGGGGGCCACACCAACATGGACCAAATGGTCTCTCAAATGTCTTCGTTGCTTACCTCGAAGGGGTAAATCAGAATTCTTCCTCCGCAACGCAGCACTATCTATCTCTATGAGGCCGCTGTGGTGCGCTCTGGCCGCCACCAGCACGCTGTGAGCGGGGCCTCGTCTAACCAGGGCCAGTTGGAGCCCTGAGCCTAGGGGGCCACACAAAGACGATCCAAATTGTCTCTTAAATGTCTTCGTGTCTTACCTCGAGAAGGGGTAAAGCAGAATTCTTCCTTCGCAAGCAGTACTATCTATCTGTATGAGACTGCTAGGGGTGCCCTAGCCGCCACGAGCAGTGTGGGCGTTGGCCTCGTCTAAGAAGCGCCAGTCGGAGCCCTGAGCCTGGGGGCCACATCAACATGGTCCAAGTGGACTCTCAAATGTCTTCGTTTCTTACCTCAAAGGGGTAAAGCAGAATTCATCCTCGGGAACACAGCACTATCTATCTCCATAAGGCCGCGGTAGTGTGCTCTGGCCGCTACGAGCACGGGGTGAGCGGGGCCTCGTCTAACCAGCGCCAGTTTGGGGGCCACACCAACATGGAGCAAATGGTCTCTCAAATGTCTTCGTTGCTTACCTCGAAGGGGTAAATCAGAATTCTTCCTCCGCAACGCAGCACTATCTATCTCTATGAGGCCGCTGTGGTGCGCTCTGGCCGCCACCAGCACGCTGTGAGCGGGGCCTCGTCTAACCAGGGCCAGTTGGAGCCCTGAGCCTGGGGGGGACACTAACACCGTCCACTCGGAGCTGCTCGATGCGTCGCGAACCAGGATCGCTCCCCTTGTTGCGTCTGAGATGTATCTGTAATTAGAATTCATTTCGGTGTTAAAGACAGTCGAAAGTGAGCGAGGCTGTCTAGAAATACCTACAAGTCAGTCATATCTGGTTCGAGCTCTTAGGTCTAAACCGATACGTAACTTAAGTTGAGAATTGTGTACGAATCAGTTCTAGGTTCAGGTTCATGTCTTCCTAATAGAGACAGATTTTTAAACTATACATATACATCTTAGTTTAGAGTTCCTATGTTAATAAAGCTTCCGAGCGACCCGCCTTGACTTAGTCACTATTTCTAGCCTTCAATTTACCCAACTGGATTTCTAACTAGGTACAGATTTATTACTTTAATTGATAAAACACATTTAAACGTTTTGCAATGTTATTTATGCAGACTAATTTGTCTCGCGACCTTAGCTAGTTTATCCGCGTAAGTAATCGTAAAACCAGTCAATGATCGTGTCTGTATTTAACTGCGCTTTAATATTGATATGCAGTTGATAGCGCCTTTGTCAATGCCTGCAAATTGAAATGTGCATATGAAATTAAGTAATAGACGTGCCCTTGTTTTTTTTTTATTCCAAGCAATCGCTGGTGGAAATCTTGTTCTGTGTTCGCCTTTTATGACATAGGTAGCTTTTAAAAGCTGGACCGATTTAGACACTTGATACGTGCTTGATACCTACCGAGCTACCTATATAGGTGGCTAGATAATTAAGAACAGGGTTTTTTCCCCATACAACTGCATACAAATATGACTTTTCAAATTTAATGATCATTTAAAATATGTTTGACCAATTTTATTTCTGACTATAATGGAGGTATCTGTCTATAAATAAGATTTAATTTAGTTTATATAAAGCTTCTGTAAAAGTTGTGTTTTAAAAAAATACGGATGGTCAAATGGACAGTTTTTACAAGTTCATACTGTAATTATAGGGACAATGAATAAACTCATAAAAAGTGTTTATTTGATCGCCTGTATTTTTTAAAGACTAAATTTTACAGAAGCTGTGTGTGCACTATATTAAATACTGTTTAAACACGGGTTATATCCGTATAATCAGTAACAAAATTAATCAAACACATTATAAATTAACATCAAATTAAAAAAAAAAACTGTATGGGAAAAAAATCGTGTTTTTTTCCCATACAGTTATTTGTATGTTTATCTGGCCACGACTGCATATAACAAGGAGGGCCCTGTAACAAGAGCAAAAAATTAAACGGTTGATAGATTATTAAGCTTGTGAGCAATTATTTCGAAGTGGTTTTTATAAAAAAAAAAAAAAAGTTTTATTTTTCTGGAGTGATTTTATTCTATTTTATTTATTCTATTCTGACTGTGGGTATACCCACCTAATGAGGGTTTTCACGTAAATGGTGGTCATGATTATGATATCTTCATCTTGTCTCTTAACACTTGATGTACATGCGAGATCAACAGAGATGGGGTTATCATTTATCGTTACCGTAGACAAGTTCGTGGTGTAAAGGCTATCGATCCCCCCACTATCCCAACCTCTGCCCTACCTACCTACCTACGGAATGCGGGGGATTTCCGAAACCGTTTTCACTGGTCTATAGCGTCCGTATTCGGAGTGTGAGAGGTTTCCAAAACGCATACCCTAGCACCAGCATGCGGGCTGCCGCTGGTACTTACAGGGCTCGAAACTTCGGGACGTTTTACTTTTGTTGCATTTAAATCTATTAAGCGTAGGTATTAAGTCCCTATTTACCTACTACTTAATTGCGGAATCCGAAAATTGAGTTAAATTGAGTAGGTAACGTTTAAGTTAACTGCTTTAACCCTTAAATGCATGATTTTTTGTATAACTTTTTAATAAATTGAAATAGATGTGTCATGTTGTATAGATTGACGGATAGCTGAAGTGGATAGTTGCATATTGAGCCACGGACCATCAAATATACGATGCATATATACATCATTATGCATTTAAGGGTTAATTTGATCACGTGGCACGGTGTGCAGACGAACCTGTGGCGATTACGCAAAAGTATTCGCTATGCATATCGGCACCTCCGTCGGTAGTTCTTTGGTAATAATGTTTCCTTTCGCATAATTGATGCAACTAATTTGTTGTTTTTATCCATCATAAATTACGATGAGGCGAGGAAACTAAAACATAACCGAATGTAGGTAAGTAATAAAAAACCGGACAAGTGCGAGTCGGACTCGCCCACCGAGGGTTCCGTACAAATTTCCTCCGACCTCGATGATTGATTACGTACTTTAAATAAATACTATATTTTTTAGGATTTAATTACAAATGTATAGTTTTCAGATTTTTCCTGTAGATACTTGTAGTATAAGACGATATTACTTGCCAAATTTCATAGTTCTAGGTCAGCGGGAAGTACCCTATAAATTTTGTTTCCCATTGAGAGTGTCGAAATATACCTACGTTTTTTGCGGCAAAACGGCCGCTTTTTTATGTTAACTTAGTTTGATTTTTTCACAGCTTCAAGGGACCGTAGACTTGGGTATATGGTTTTAATTTCAACTCGTTACCTCTACGCGTTCCCGAGATAAAGGGTCTTGACAGACAAACAGACGGACAACAAAGTGATCCTATAAGGGTTCCGTTTTTTCCTTATGAGGTACGGAACCCTAAAAATCACAAATGTCAAGAGCTACACTACACTAAACCGAAATCATGAACAAATAATGTTGCTTATGAATTGAAAAAGCCGCTCTACGCAATGGGAAATCGTGGCCCCTCATACACGACGCAACTATGCGTTAAAAGGAGAAAGACCTACTTTCATCTCATTCCACCGCATAACTGCGTCCTATACTGCAACCGATGATGGCCCATTGTGTAGAGACTGTAGAGAAGCCTGAAGAGGTGTGTCAAAATAGAAGTCAAAGTGACCGCTGCCTACCTTCCTGGCAGATAGGCGTGATTATTATGAAAGTATCAGTCAGTTAGTAAATTAGTAAGTAGAAAGTTAATTTTACTAATATGCTCAACTTTGATTATGCTCGCTCTGGTAGGTAGGGTACCTACCTACAACCAATTTAATTATATTGTGAATATTAATACCTAGTCATGTCACACACCTCGCTAGCGTCTGCAAGACTGCACCAATCAATACGATCCCAATATAATATCAATAGGTCCGCTGTGTACCTACTCCTATTTATAAAATGATACTTAGTGTAGCGCTTTCCTCTTTTTACTTACACAAACGGTTTCCCGCCGAGTCCGTAATCGACCGCCACGTTCTGCAGCAGCGACGAGGGATCCACAAGAGTCAGGTCGAGGAGCTTGGTCACCGTTCGGAGCAGCGTACTGATCACCACCACTTTCGGCTTGCACGTGCAGCGAGGGGCTTCGAGCGAATCCACTATGCCGCTGTCCAGGACCCAGAGGTTACCCTGCAGGCACACAGGAAAAACCTAGATATTCTTGAACCCAGAAATTCATTAGCAAGATGTTAAATTGTCTCGAATGAACCGAAACTATATTGAACTATATTACAAAGAACGTATGAAACCCGTGGGGTATTAGACATATGTCCATCCAGAAGGTCCATTCAATATAGGTACCTAGGTACCGGAGAATAAATGATATTTTAAAATTGGTGATTGGTGTACTTAGTAGTTCTGGAGATTACCACCTACATATAAACTTACAAAGCTGCAATCCTACAGACTTTTCCTCTTTATAGCTATTAGGTACTATTACATATTAGTATAGTTGGGTAGTTAAATTAGTTAAGTAACTAGGTATACTAATCGTTTAAATTAGTTAATTCTATAATAATTAACTTTAAACCTAGATTAGTTATGAGTAGGTAGTTAGTTCTGAAGATCACCTACCTCTTACACATAAACTTACAAAGCTACAGTAACCTCAAAAACTTTTCCACTTTATAATATTACTAGGTACCTACTTAGCTCCGTTGGGGAAAACACGTGCAAATACAGATTGGCATTTTTTTAACCGTCTCCTGTCTTTATTTTTAGGTACTTAGAGTAAGTACCTAATGATTTAAATTATATAAACTATATAAATTATATAAATATATTCTTCAGAAACAAACATCTCAATTAATGTAAATTATATTGTAAACTTTTATAGTTTTTCTGTATAAAAGTTATCCTAATGCCACATAATGTGATTTAATTGGAAAAATCTGATTCAATTGACATAATTTATAACATTAATATTTTTTTAAATAGATAAATAAACATGGGTCAATCTTACTCAAATCGAACTAGTCCCACAGTAAGCTCGATAAGGCTTAACTGTGGTGTGTGGTTTTTGACATACATGTAACATTTTTTATTTTATCAATAATCGAAACTTCGGTTGAGGAGCATGTATGTACCTACCAACAAGTAGCGTGATTCCATACCTACACGCTTCACGCGCCGTGCCTCGCTCCTTTATTGTACTCGCCACGCGTCTATAAAATATCGTAACGATATTTTGAAAGACCGAAATTAAAAATAATAAAATTTAAATAAGTTGGTATCTATGTCTCTTCATTCAGTTTCTCTTTCATAGCATAGTATAATTATGTAATGTTCCCATATAAAATAGCTAGACAATAGAATAGAATAGAATACTTTATTGCTCTCATGTTGACATACATCAGGTCTTAATTATCACAGTTTATGGTACAACATGACACCCTTTAAGGGTATTGCAATTGCTTGTCTCAAACGTAGACCAGGTACACATTAAGAAATTATCTAGGTATGATTATGATTTATAGCGGTAGCAGGCAAAGTAGTTAAGTAGGTAGGTAAGTTTCCTTTCAGGTAATCTAAGACATGTTGAAATTTGGTCCGGATACGTGATTTTATTACTACATTGTAAGTTATACAATAAAATAACACATCTAGAGGGAGGTCGACGGCGTTCTGTATGCTCACGCAGTCGGCCATGGCGTGCGCTGGCAGCCGAGGGAAGGGATCCAGCGCGGGACCCTGGCGCCTTGCCATTAGCAGCCACAACCTGGCAAGCACTCCGCTCTTCTGTCATAGGTGTAACTTACAATGTAGTCTAGATGGAGGTCGACGGCGTTCTGTATGCTGCCGCAGTCAGCCATGGCGTGCGTTGGCAGCGTGAGAAGTGATCCAGCGCGGGACCCTGGTGCCCTACCACTAGCAGCCACAACCTGGCTAGCCCACCGCTCTTCTGTCGTAGGTGTAACTTACAATGTAGTCTAGATGGAGGTCGACGGCGTTCTGTATGCTGCCGCAGTCAGCCATGGCGTGCGTTGGCAGCGTGAGAAGTGATCCAGCGCGGGACCCTGGTGCCCTACCACTAGCAGCCACAACCTGGCTAGCCCACCGCTCTTCTGTCGTAGGTGTAACTTACAATGTAGTCTAGATGGAGGTCGACGGCTTTCTGCATGCTGCGGCAGTCGGCCATGGCGTGCGCTGGCAGCCGTGAGAAGGGCTCCAGTGCGGGACCCTGGTGCCCTGCCACTAGCAGCCACAACCTGGCTAGCCCACCGCTCTTCTGTCGTAGGTGTAACTTACAATGTAGTCTAGATGAAGGTCGACGGCGTTCTGTATGCTGCCGCAGTCGGCCATGGCGTGCGCTGACAGTCCCGGAAAGGGCTCCAGCGCGGGTCCTTGGCGCCCCGCAGCCAGCAGCCACACCGTGGATAGCACTCCGCGCTTCATTCTGTCGTATTACAAAAATTACACTAAAGAAAATAGAGTAGAACACCGTTGCTAGCCAAAATACTAGGTAGGCTTTGGTACCTGTGTTTTGTGGAATTACCTATTGCCTAAGAATAATTGTAGATACCTACCTAGGCGACACATATTGGATATGCGCCTATATGTAGTAAGTATATTTACTCAACATTAAACTTTTGTTATAATATGCCCAGGGCCTCCAATAGGTTAAAGACGGCCCTGACTATACACTTGGTCGTGTAGTAAATTAATGTATTGTTTGAGTTAAAAAAGGAAAATAAAAACCCAACTTTTTTTTCCAATCGAGGATTAAGCAATCATGTATCGATTAAATCTGATAACAATAAGTCCTTATAGTCAGAATGGCGTTTCCATGAACGCGATATTTTCCAATTCACGCGGTAACTTCCCTTTTATTCAACTCCGGAGCATCGAATTCATTCAGTAAGTATTGAGTCCCGATTATCTCCTACATAGTTACATGCGGTGTTTTACTTCAGCATTGTTCACTGTTGTTAGTTGCTAACAACAGTTGCTAAAAAAAATAGTCAAATAAACTTCATACTAATTGACATAAAAGTATGACGTCACAGTTTGCTATTTATTCGTACTAATCGTATGGAAAATCATAGTAGATTGTATGACAAGGGGCTAAAATAAGCCATATTACCACGAGATGGATATTTTCCCGAGCGAAGCGAGGGAAAATAATTCGAGGGGTAATATGGCTTTTAGACCCGAGTTATACACTCTACTTTTCACTTCGACTGCGAGAAAATAGTAAAACAAAGATTATCCATCCACAATCAATAACAAATTTCACTGCGAAGAGATTGTTCAATTTAGCGTGATGCGTTTTCTTTTTTAATGATTTGGAATTAGGGACTATAAAACACCTGATGTTTGATTGGTCGATTTTAATATGTAGCTGTATTCTGGTTGGTTGATAGCAAAGAGAAATGTTTTTTGAAAGAATAGTGATTGGTGGATTTAAATGATTTGGAATTAGGGACTACAAAACATCTGATGTTTGATTGGTCGATTTTAATATGTAGCTGTAGGTATTGTGGTTGGTTGATAGCAAAGATTAATGTTTTTTGAAAGAGTTGTGATTGGTGGATTTAATATGGTGAAGTGTTTTGATTGGTCAAATTAAATGTGTTAAAAATCATAAATATGTATACATATTTTCCCTAGGGGCTAGATGTACTACTTTAGCCCCGCTTATTAAGCCTAATATGACACACTTTTCGAGCATGAGATGTGAAAAGTAAATTGCTGTTTCGGTCGCGAAATACCTACTGCGTTTAGGTCCATAATTGTCATACAATTTTAAGCATAAGGAAGCTTTAAAGTTACTCTTGGACAATAACAAAAATATGCATATTTATTCTAAACTTTCATCTTTTTATAATAATTTGATGGTTAGATAGTTAGCAATCCATTTAGCAAGACTAACGTTATCAATTTTAACATAAGTCTAACTACAACCCTATATATCGTTGCAATTGGTTTGTGTCGTAGGTAGTTATTCTATTTTTGGATGACCTTTGAATAATCAATGCAATGTACTAGTAGGTGTGTCAATTATCTAGTCTAACGTGTTCTTAAGCTGAAATCCATCAGTAGAACGTGTCTAGACCAAATCATTAATGCACTAGGTATTGTGTAAGCACTAGTTATGGTCCTATGTTAAGGTCCTTTCTAGATGGGTATTAACGTAATTTAACCTGTTACTATGGCAATTCTCACAATTAGATTGAAGGCATGCCCTTTTCCTTATAATAATGCTTGGCATCTTTATGACCGGGCATATAAAAAGTTTACTATTAAGATAGGTAGCATTCTTCTTGTTCTTACCCAATGAGATCTTTACTAATATAGGTTCCTAAAAGTGACTTTATGGTTCCTTAAAATGACAGGAACATACGAGTTCTTCAATATCTACTCTACACATAAAACCTTTCAATAATATCTATCAGTCTTTATTGTTACTGACATAAGACGCATGTGTAGATATTTTTGAAAGGTTGTCTGCGTATAGGATATTGAGAAATCGACTGTAGAGATTTCCGCATCCTGGGAATGCACTTGATTATTCCCAGTATGGGGAATTCATTTCTCGTGCTCGCTCTGACACGTAGCTTTCACTGAAATCTAATTGGAATGCGAAACGTAGGCAAGTGTGTGTCAGATTGACCCACGGATCCGTGCATCCAGTCCAGCAGAAAGGATCCTGCATCCCTATTTAACCTAATCTTCATCATCATCATATAAACTGAAAGACGTCCAATGCTGGACTTAGGCCTTAGGACTAGGTCCTGCGCCACTCGCATCTAGCGGACTCCCGCGACCTTTACCAGGTCATCAGTCCACCTGCGCCTTCCGGTACGTGGTCGCCACTGGAAAACCTTTCCGCCCCAACGGTTATCGGTTCTACGTGCAATGTGGTCTACTGCCACTGCTTTCTTTTCGTCCAATATTCCGCAATGTTTCAAGACGAGAGTCTTTGACCAGTGTGTGTTGCCAGTGATGACATACGGCACTGAAACGTGGTCGCTTACTATGGGCCTCATAAGAAGGCTCAAAGTCACCCTACGTGCAATATTGCACGTAGAACCTAATCTTAAATGAAAATAATTACTACGGAACCAACACAGCACATATTGCCTGACAGTGGTTATTATAACTACTCCAAAAACAGGTACGTACCAATTACCTAGATAGACTGTATGATAATTTACGACCTGCCAATCTAGAATAGATTGCAATTCAAAGTCACTTACTCGTACTAATTTAGAGACTTGATTTTTTGCGCGATAAACTTATCGTATTTTATTTGCATCTTGGTGACACAAGATGCAAATAATTTACTTTATAAACAAAGTTGTAACCGACTTCAATTTAGTACTCCGCCAAGCCAAATGAACATTTCCACATTTCCTTTCCACTTTACCACATGGACCGCTTTCCAAGAGTAAATACGTTGATTATTACAGACGAAAACCAAGTCACTGTATGTGGGCCGATAATATTTGAGGATTTCCGTCGATTTAGCACACTTGACATTTAGGACTTCATTAGTTGCTATTTCAACGGAATTATATCAATCAGTAACGTGGTTTTACAGTTTTAAGTACGAGTTCCATAAGTCATGTGGTCTTCATCATCAGTTCCACTTCACCAAATCTGTAAATAAATACACTAGTTATAATAGAAAATACCGAAATTACTACATGCTTGCCTTCTATATTTGAGGAGTTCCCTCAATTCCTCATGGTTCCCATCATCCAACTGAAGTTTTGATAACAATGGGACCAACCTGGAAGCATATACTTTCAAATAAAAAAAGAATTATACGAATCAGTTCATAAATGACGGAGTTCTGAGGTAACAAAAATTAAAATAAATAGGTATTTACAACCGAATTGAGAATCTCCCCCTTTTTTTTGAAGTCGGTTAATAAAATAGTAGGTACTTTAGAAGTAAGTAAAAATAACTAACTCATACTTAGTTAAATAAAGCACCAGTAAAGGCGAGGCTTACCATCTGCAAGATTGCCTATCCCTATCAACAACTACCTACCTACAGGGTAACATTAGATAGGTAATATCTAAAGTTACACGTCCAAATAAATAACACCAAAGTATAGGTAACTAAAAACAGTTTTCTTCAATACATCAGTCCTGCATTTCAACAATTCAATTAAATTGGATTAATTTATTACCTACATAACATTGTGTCGGAAATATAATATTTATTGTTGTAAATTCACACGCTACGCTAATAACAATAACATCAGGAAGTTGCTTTTGGATATAAATGTGGCGGATTTAAGTCCTATTTACTTAATCAACACAAACATATACCCGATCTTAAAACGTAGGAAACAAACATTCGCATTCAAGTGGGTGAATCCGAATGTTTGTTACCTACGAATGATATAATCTCATAAATAGAGATAACTGAATTTTAATGTCTATTTAACTAGACATTTTGCTCTAGCCCGGGAAGAATAGAAAAATTTGGGGAGGCCTTTGTCTAGCAGTGGGACATAACGGGCTCGATATTAACAATAAATAATTGACGTTTATGAAAAAGGGTAATATATTTTACCCGTTCTTATTACGCTAAATGTATTCCATAATCTTTCTTGACAACCATTCATCTAGTACCGCTAGCCATATTCGTTGTAATAATTGATTAATGGATTATAATATTGTGAAGCCATTGATTTATTGACGTATCATGTGTGTTAACATTAACAAGCAAACTAGATCTCGTACCTGGGCGTCATTACGTACACATCCTCGTTGTATGACACTGCTTTTGTTGCAATGACATTTTCTTTTACGTACTGACCACTACCGGTCAAAATGTTCAAAGCGTGTTCACACTCTAAATGCATCGGCCCACCGTACCATGCTACATTATTACGATGTGCAAGAATATACCATAAAAATGGTAAACTAATCAGAATTTTGTACATTGTCCTGTTAGATTCGGAGGTTATGATATGACTGTATTGATGAAAAGTTTGGCATAAATGTGAATTCCAAAAATTAACACTAAGCGCTACTATACTCGGAATAATTGCACTGCATAAAGCGTACCTACATAGTGTCCTAATAATATCAACGCCGCAGGCAGTAGGTATGTATGTGTGATCATTTCTGTTAAGTTAATACATTGATAAAATTACAATAACTGCTGTCATTGGTCGAATAATTCAGCTGTATAGTCCTTATTGCGTGTCATACAGCCAAGCAATCTAGCCAAGTTTTGACATTCGTTTTGGGAATTCTACAGGTTTAAGTAAATTCGTTATACTATTTGCACGAATTTATAGTATAGGTACCTACATACTGATTGTAATTACATTAAAGATGGACATTGCCTTAGGAGTCTTATATGTATAAAGTGTTACCGGCAACTGGGCTTTTTTAAAAGTAGGTTTAAATAACTTAGTTCCTTAATTTAATTAACTAGCTAAAATTCCAACTTCATAAATTTTCTAACAAAATTTAAATTACCAGAAATGTATAGCAAAGTAAATTGACAAGTAAGTGTAAATGACAGCACTTCAAACTTTGACGTCATATACCAACGTAGTACATTGAAGGTTTGGATTGTGGAAAATTAATTGTGCGGTTAATTTACATAATTATGATTTGCTAATACTTGAAAAAAATTGCTAATAGAACATATTATTATCAGTTTGAATAAATGCCAGCATATTTTAGAACACCATGTACTATTGCCTAAGGGTACGGGTTCACACTTTCTGTTCAAAATCATCTGCACATGCATAGCGAACGCTCGAAAATGATCCTAGAGGTGTGAACCCGTACTCTTGGGCGATAGTACCTACATTTAGTAAAATATCGATAAATTATTGCATATATCGATGAAAACAATTGTAATTTTAACAACACGGTGACGCAATATATATACCTGCATGTAGAGATGTTTTCATATTTTCTCCAAGTACAGTGCATGCAATTTTATTTTATTCAGTAAATCTATTATATATACAGAGTGTTTTTTTTTAATGGGACAGTATGGGGAAATCGGAATCTAAAGGAGATAGAGGAAAAGTGTCCAAGGAGACATTAGGTGTTTTTTTATGCAAACAAATTTGGCTCATTAAAATTTTTGGCCAAGCGTGAGTTGTTCTTAAAAAATGATAAGGTTGGTCAATTTTTTTTTGACGCGGGTCGACTCTGTTTCATGTAAGGATTATTTCATTGTATGGAAAGAAAAAAATCTGAACAGCAGAAGTTGGTCAAATTTAATGAAAACTAATCTTCTATCTAAACTAGTCTATGTAGAGTCGATCTAAATATATAAAAGACTGAAACTGAGATGCACCTTTTTTGTAGACGGTTAACATTACTCTTAGTACGCGGGCGAAGCCGCGGGCAAAAGCTAGTGAGGTATATTTTTCTTCTGACGTAACTTGTTTTTTGGAAAATGTATTAAATTTTCTAGTGTAGTTGTTGTTGTAGTAGTAGTAGTAGTCTTTCTCTGTGTATGCTTACACATTGAAATGAACCTGACACAGGAAAAGCTGAAAATTCGAGTCACTGTAAAAAATCCGCCCTCGGAAATGCGAAAAGTGATGGAAAACGCTATGAAAAGCCTCGTGGCAAGGTTACTCGTATTTGGGGATTATTTATTTTTATATATAATTGCCAAGTCTTAATAGTACATTAATACACATGTGTGTGTAACCTATTTATCGCTTACTTTTGTAACTATAATTTTAATATAGTTGCTCAAAAAGTGCTACTTTACGTAGCTGCTTAGCGTGCGGAAAGTTGGTTTTCGCGCACTAGTGTTTTTCCCTTTTCCTTGTACAAATTGTACCATTAATTATTATGTCAATAAAAAATAAATAAGATAGAACTGTATTAAACTGTATTTAAACTGTATTAAACTTATTTTTTTCCAACTGTATTACAATGATGTTACAGAATGAATAATATAAGTTTCAAATTCCTTACTTGTTGTTTTTCTTATTTTTTCGCAAATGTATTAAAAAACGTCGTTCGATACATGTGCGGAAATGTCATTCTTCACTCGTCCCGAGTTTTGCCGCACTAGCATCAAAATGTACTATTACGTCACACCAGGAGCCGTAGCATGGTTGGCCTTATCACGCGACAAGTGACAAGATAAGAGCGTCGTCTCGTTCTATCGAACGGTGTCAGCCAGTGACGCACGCTCTATCTTATCACCTATCACGTGACAAGGCCAACCATGCTAGGGCTCCTGACCATAAGGTAGCAATTACCGCACCCTATGCGTGCCCAAAATCCCACTTCCTGGCCAGGGAGAGACGTAAAACTTTGTACTCACCACCTTGTATATTCAAATACCTGCGATCTGAGACATTCTTTGTTTTACCGCCCTAAGGAAGTAATGTACTATAACGTTGTATACAACTTATTTACCCACCCTGTAGTACAATATTTTTTAATTAGAGTAAGTTAATGGAATATCACACCATACCAAATTGTACATTTAAAATACTAAACGCTTAAACCAAAAGTTTGCAAATTTACTATGGGCCGGCCGCCACCGCAGGCCGCGCCAGTGTGATGTAGGCCTAAGGCCTGCATCACACTGGCGTGCCCTGTGGTGGCGGTCAATACTAAATTGTAATTAGCTTCAAATTTACTTGGACCGCCACCGCAGGCCGCGCCAGTGTGATGTAGGCCTGAGAGTGGAAACTTTTATTACCAATTTAGGACTCCATGAAGTTAAGAAAATTAAAAAACCGGTCAAGTGCGAGTCTGACTCGCGCACCGAGGGTTCCGTACGAATAATATAACAACGCATAGTATAGTAAAGTCATGAGCATGACATGAGTACCTCCAGCGCCATTTATCGGTGCATTTTGTTACTAAACTGCGCGACCAAGGAACTCGGTATGTACAGTAAGGGAAATGTATCCACGTACCACTGTAGAACCCTGTCGCAATTGACAGGCCGCCGTCACTCAAACTCGAGCGGTATGTCACCTTATTGCGATAGGGTTCTACGGTGGTACGTTAATACATTTCCCTTACTGTATGTTGGTTTTTCAGCGATAATTCTTTATCAAGTGAATTAATTTCGATAATTCTTTTTTTATTTGCTAGAAGGTACTTTCAGAACACTTTCATACGAATTAGAAGGCAAAAAATTAAACACAGAAGTATTAAATTACAAACAAAATTAACAAATGATTTTTGAAGAATAAAAAAAAACTACGCAAGATAGAGGTCTCGTTATACTTTTCCGGTAATATTCACGTTAATATTAATAATATATATTATTTTCAAATTTTTCGCTTGGTTAACTTCGGAGATAAGGGGGGGGAATGGTATTTTTTTCAACATTTTTCTTTATAAATCAAAATTTTACCATTGTAGAAAAAAAAAGAAAAACTGTTTTAGAATGTACAATTCAAGCCCTTTCATATGATACCCCACTTGGCCTACTAACTAGACTTAGAATTTTTGCCCCCCCTCTTATCCGCCCTTTTTTATACAAATTAAAAGTATATATTAAAATTTTTCATTTTCCATACACGAGGATTAGCTTCATTTACAACTATTCCAAATTTCAAATCGATAGCATTAGTAGTTCCTGAGATATTTGACTTTGTGACAGACAGACAGACAGACGGAGTCGCACCATAAGGGTTCCGTTTTTACCTTTTTGGTCCGGAACCCTAAAAAGCAAATTTTTTGACCTGCAATGGAGTTTTATAAATTATTTTGTGACAATATTTTGGTATACTCGATCCTCTACTTTTAACTGACTGAGTTTTTTAAACAATCTCAGATGAGGCTTAGGTATAAAGTCAATGTAACATAATATCAACGCATGCGTCGGTAAATAAATGTTTCAGTGTACGAAATAAAGGATCGGAATACAGTTTCGGTCTGATTGTTTCAGGAACACGAGCTCTTCCGACATCGGGGCTCGGCTCACGTTTCCTCTCCGCGGGTCCCACCGCCATTATACAAGCGAGGACAAAAACCGATCATTGTACGCGCCTGGGAATGGCATCTGAATATTTACAACGAATACCAACAATTCACAGTCAAACCAGTGTAGTCTGACCCCTGATTATCTATAGTCGATACGAATCTCGGGATTCAGTTATACAAGGGACGATGGAGGTGTGAGACAGGTTGTAAATGGCATCAGTGATCGAGTGGCCTAGCGCTAGGTAAATTATAGTGTCGCTGTGAACTAGGTAGATTGCAAAAAACCAGTGTTTACTTAATTGTAAGTACTGCTAAGCTAACTCTCAATTTGTTATTAGTTACCGTGAGACACAAGTTTGATAGAGCTATTGATTTGGTTAAACGATCAATGGCAATAACATTAATTTGGTAGCTTGATTATTGGAGTTAGGTACATAGGCCCTTTTTGTTAATCAGATATTCATTGTACAGAGAAAGAAGAAACCACAAAGAAATTCAATAAGTAACTCATTGAAATGTGGGGGAGAAACTATGGATATATGATCCTTCGAGCCGGATTTAATTAGTGAAGTGTTAGTGAGGCAAGCAATACTTTAAAATACATGTATTGTAAATTTATGTGATGTGCAGAAAATGCTACCTTTCAATCAACATCGTACGTATTAATTACACTACCTAAATGCATATTAATTACACTACCTAAATGCGTGATGCCCATTTAGGTAAAATACGTCCGTTTCTGAGCATATTATAACTATTTATCCGCACGGATAGTGTAGTTATGTTATATAGTAAGAAAATATTTAACTATCTTTGAATTCGCAATTCATAATTGCTTAAACATTTATTAGATGTGTCATTCAACTTTTTCTCGTTGTTATTCTGTCCCAGTAAGCCAAGAGACAACAGTGACAGTTTCTTAGAAAAAAATACTATGAATTGGACTCCTATTATGCTGAGATGCCCCACCATGGAATGAGTTTACCAATATAACAAAAACACATTTTTAGTGGATTTACCCCATAAAATCACAGTTTTAAAGGGTGACCCAGGAGACGTAACCATGGCGAGCAACAAAAAATAGTTGATTGGCCCAGATTTCGGAGCACCTGGCGGCAAATACACTTTAGCTAAGGAGGCCACTATTTTTTTTAGTTTAAATGGAACACAAACAGTCACATAAACAAATGTATATGGGGTGGTACACATAGAGTACCAACAAACATAAAGCATAAAGACCTGGAGGTTCATTAATATTTATATACTAGGATCCGCATAGTGGATGGCGGGCAATTCGCAAAAGCTCGGCGGGCCGCAGGTTGAGTACGAGTAGGTACTTACAGCTGACCTAGTCGCATCTAGGCAACCAGCAGATTGTAACTGACCTACAAACCGTGTGTAGGTATATATTTTGTATTGCTATTGCTAGACGCATAGGTACCTACCAAAAATGCGTCCTAGACTTGTCAAAATCAAAAGCCGACCTTGAGACAGAGAAAAGTTCCGGACTAAAAACTCGTGAGGTATCTAAATATTGGGGCCGCGCACCTCGCACCTTGATAATAAGACAGCGTTTAGCGTAATAATCGAGTCACGGTTGTTGTTGGAGGCACGCCTCCGGGATCGACCACTTTTACTTTTAAAGGGGGGGCGAGTATTCTGTATCGCGCTGGGTGTTTGTTCTTCCAGTAGTTTGCTTGCGCCGTGGTACGCTTGCTGTTGCGCGCACGGTTACGCGCGGTATTCGATATTGGATCAATCTTGCCGCAGATCGAGACGCGTGCTCGTCGATAACAGGTATTAGCTTAATCTTATCTGTTACTTAATATACTAATCTATCTAAACATTATATAAGTGAATTTTAAATACAAATTTACGGAGTTAAATAATATTACTTAAGTAATATGATTAAAGAAAATACGATTTTGAGCAATTAAAATATCGACAATAAGCGCCTGTGAAAATATACCTACGCAATGATATTCGATCATGAATAAATGTTGATTGCTGTTAAATATTTTTTAAATTTAATTACCAAGCCCTAACAAATTGGAAAAAATGCCTAACTAGTAACCTATTGTTTTTTTTTGTAAAAAATATAAAAATTATTATTTATTTCCTTTAAATTGCAATAAAGTAGTTATAACATTTTAACAGTTAATGCACTATTAGGTAAAGTCCTCTCAGTTGTATTTAAAGGCCTCCTCCATTGTCCTTCAAATATGTAGTTCAAAAGTTACGTTTAATATCCTTGTTCGCCGATGTTAACAATCGCGAATAATGTGAATTTTATTATATTCATGTAAACCAAACTTTGGAAACAGTCTGTTGTAGTTATTGTTTCTTTAGTCAGTCGGAATAAACAAGTGCTTACGCTTATTCTTGGGATTGCTATCCAAACACGCTACACCATTTTTTAAATTTAATTCATTTGTTTATTTAAATCAGTCAACATAGGCCCATGTTAAAATACCTTAATGTAATGCTGTTATGAACCCAGGGGTACCTACTTGACCACGAAGTTTTGGACAAGATACTCGTATTCCTGTAGGACGACTGTCCTCCCCCTCCAGGTATCCTGTGAACGGTAACGGCAGAAGCCAAAGATATCCTCTATTCTATGTCCTTGTGGTTAGGTACCTACTATCGCGGATGTCCAGTTGCCTCGTCAATTTCAAGATTATCTCTGGCTCTTTTTCCCCCAGTAGAGCCAGTGGGTAGGGGACCCACAATGCACGGCTCTACATGTCTGGGGGGAGGGTCAAGCGTCCTGATCTTCCCCTCCTTTGGCGCGGGTGTCCTGGCAGAGGTATAAGCCAGGACCGCCGGGGGGCGTTGTGGTGGAATGTTCGCGATCCCATGGCGCCCCCTTAACGGCAATGCGGGTGACGCCGGTGTGTTTTTAGTGGGTATGCTCCTCGGATGGCGGCGGGAGGAGAGAGTCCCACATAACCCCCAATGGCCTTTCCCGGGTCGGGGGTATGCGTAAAGTTAATAATTTACTTTAAAAACAAAGTTTAAACCGACTTCAATTCAGTACTCCGCCAAGCCACGTAGGTACTTAAAAAATTCCACATTTCCTTTCCAATTTACCACATGAACTGCTTTCCGAAAGCAAATGCGTTGATTAATACAGAAAAAAATCCAAGTCGCTATATGTGGGCTGACAATATTTGAGGAGTTCCGTTGATTCCTCAAGGATTTCAGAATTGACACTTCATTATTTGCTACTTCAAAGGAATCATGTCAGAATCTTTGACGTAGGTACTTTACATCCTTGAGGAGTTCCATAAGTCATCTGTGGTCTTCATCATCAGTTCCACTTCACCAAAATTGCGATTTCCGAGGGTAAATACACGAGTTATAATAGAAAATACCGAAATCACTTCACGCGTGCCTATAAAATTTGAGGATTGCCCTCAATTCCCCTGGGATCCCGTCATCAGATCCTGACTTGTGCTCACCCAAATAACTTGAAAGAATACGGTTAAAGGTCTATACGTACTTATAAAATTTCAAAAAAGATCCTCCAACTCCTAACCGTTGAGGAGTTGTACCTTCCATCATCAGCTCACAAACATGAAGTGATGACTTCCAGATGCAAATACCTGAATAGTTTTAGAAAATGCATTTAACATGTAGTACGTGCCTGTAAAATTTGAGGGTTGCCCTCGATTTCTCTAGGATCCCATCATCAGATCCTAACTTGCAGAAAATGGGACCATCTCAGGAGTATACATTTTCGAATAAAAAAATAATTTTTAAAATCGGTCCACAATTGACGGAGAAATCGGCGAACATACATAAAAAAAAAAAAAATATTCGGTGAAACATATAACCTCCTCCTTTTTTGAAGTCGGTTAAAAAGAGGCACCAGCCTAATATTGTAAAGTGTTTTTTAGTTACTGAATAAATCATTTATCATTATCATTATCATTTATCAAATCGTTTGAAAAACAATTTGACGTTAAAAATATCTCTTTTCTTCTAACACTTTGTGAAAGAAATAATATGCTTTTTATAGGTAAGAAGAGATGACTGACCAAATGGAATCTTTTATTCGAAACCTACTGATGAACCGGGATTACTTCTAGGATGATAAACTCAATAGATATATAGCTGTAACATAATGAACAATGTTGATAATCAAACACCGGTAGGTACTGTAGTTCTACGAGTATGTAACTTTTCTTTGCTATAGGAACTTAACCATACGTTTTTAAGTACCATTTTAATAGTTTTCAACCAATGATTTTAGAGAATTCGTATT
Organism: Epinotia nisella; assembly: GCA_932294315.1. Taxonomy (NCBI): domain Eukaryota; kingdom Metazoa; phylum Arthropoda; class Insecta; order Lepidoptera; family Tortricidae; genus Epinotia; species Epinotia nisella. Next base: position 10,360,470 of record OW028682.1, on the reverse strand, counting down.
TTGAATAGGTAAGTATTGCTTTTGTTTATGATTATGACCTAACCACAATATGACAGCAGTTCCGAGACTGACAGCCTTTGTTTGTAAACACTAACTTGTTGTTAATTGCAGAATACGCATCGTTCCAAGTAAACAATAGTTCATTGTCTGATAGCATAGCTCGTCACAAGTTTACTAATATGTGGTAACAACACCTCAGCCCGGAGAGGAAGTTGTCGTAGATTACAGCATGCTCTGTCGTCTTCATTGTACAGTCGCCATCAGATATATCGGAGCGGCGAAAGCGCTCACAAATATCTGAACACGTCTCTATTGTCGAGACATTAGAGACGTGTTCAGATATTTGTGAGCGCTTTCGCCGCTCTGATATATCTGATGGCGACTGTACGACATGTCGGAAAAAATCGGATATAACATACATATAACACACGGCTAAGTCAAGAGAAGAAAACTTGTAAGAGGCAGGGTATCCTACTAGGTAATCCTACTTCCTATTATATATATATATATATATAATAGGAAGTACTATCCTATTACTATCCTATTAATATCCTACTACTATTAATAAATGCGAAAGTTTGGATGTTTGAATGTTTAGATGTTTGTTATTCAATAAACTGCTAAACCGATTTGGATGAAATTTTGCACGAAGATAGTTTATAGCCTGGATTAAAATATAGGATAGTTATTATTCCGGGTCTACGCGGACGAAGTTGCGGGCAACAGCTAGTACGATTATAAATATGAAACTATCTGAACGTACTTATATTCGTATAGCATCCATAATAGGTAGTAAATATTACAGCTGCATTTCCGAGCAGCTAACTATTCTATTATGACTACAAATTATTGTATTTTTTTATACCACGTCGTCGGTGGCAAGCAAGCTTACGGCGCACCTGATGGTACCTAAGTCGTTACCATAGCCTATGGACGCTTGCAACTCCAGGGGTGTTATATGCGCGTTGCCGACTTTAAGAATTTATACAATCCTTTTTAGGGTTCCGTATCTCAAAAGGAAAAACGGAACCCTTACAGGATCACTTTGTTTTCCGACTGTGTCTATCTGTCTTCATTATTAGGACCACTTTGGAGTTATTTTTATTAGTCCCTGGGCGACCGAGCTCAGCTCGGATGAAAATACGGAGAAAACGAATTTTCCCGGACATGAGACATAACTAGATCGATTTCTCGCCCCCAGAAACCCCTATATTGCAAATTTCATCGAAATCGTTACAGCCGTTTCCGAGAACAAATATTGCTCGTTTAATAGTACTCGTAAGTATAGGATATAAGTATATGCACCTACAGTTAGAGTTAGCTATAAAACCACAATAGCTTTTAATGCGCTCAAAATTATTCCGACCATTTTCATGACAATACAGTCGGTATCAGGATAGGTATTTTTAACCCCTGACGCAAAGAGAGGGGTGTTGTAAGTTTTACGTGGCTGTGTATCTGTGTATCTGTCTGTGGTATCGTAACTCCCAAACGGATGGACCGATTGGAATGCGGTTTTTTTGGGTCATAGATAATTTTAACCCGAGTGTCCTTAGCCATGTTTCATCAAAATAGGTTCAGCCGTTTTTGAGATATTGAACTTTGAAATGAAAAAATCGGGGGTTTTTCAACTTTTCTAAGTTGTAGTTATTTAATGTGTAATTAGCGTATTTGCCGCCGAAAGCTGGCTTCCAACTAAATAAGTGTCATTAATTCTACTAAAGGTAAAATTCAGGTTATCTATTATGCATCAGAAAATGGCGACATGGTGCGACAACCACTCACGAGTGACAGGTAAGTTGTCAACAATTCAACTGATCGTGTCCAAGTCGTGTCGTGGTGGTTTCGTGGCGCCTAATTAGCATTCTATCATCGGGTCACATAGTTAGGTAAGGTACCTACTCTATTAAGTTTAGTTTCCATCAGTCATTGCACATTTTTACTTAGGTGAGGTATCGTAAAGTTTGAATAATTTTCTCTGAACCATAGTGGTGTTAATGCAATTCGTATAAAAACCTTACGATTTTTAATTACAGTTAATAACGATATTTGTTTATTTGTTGGCAGATATACCTTTTACTAGGTTGAAAAAAAATTACGTGTATGAAACCGTGGGCAAAGTGTTCAGTTTTGAATATTTTTTTTTATAGAACAGTATTAATAACTTCAGGCTACACACACAACATATGAATAATATTTTTTATGTACCCAAATATCATAAACCTTCCATGATGCGTTCGGACCGCACATTATGGCCACTATAAAAACAGACCGTTTTGTTAGAACAAATGTCTTATCTGTGAAAATGTTATTATTGCTAAGGATTCTAGAACGGTAAAATTCCCGTTTCGTAGCCGGCTTCGAATCGGGACTATCTCTCCCATTTGGAAGCCAGCTACCAAACCTAGCTACGGGATGGACCTTTAAAATTCCCGTTTCGTAGCCAGCTTCGAATCGGGGTTATTTCTCCTATTTGGAAGCCAGCTACCAAATCTGGCTACGAGATGGGACTAAAGGACAAAATGCTCATTATTATAAAACGTATATAAACAAAGTTCTATGAAAACAATATAAAATTTACTTTTCTATAACTAGGTATCAAGCACAACATGCTAATAACAAATTTAATAGAGATTGTGAACTTTCTCTGTCTACTTCTTTAGTAAAATGAAGTTTATTTGGAATGAGGATTCCATACATAGGTACAATTCGACTAGTGTACTATTCCGATTGACCCCCCGAAGAATAATTTAATATCCACGAAATAAAATATGATGTGTGATACCTACCTAGTCTAATATTTTGATGTCATTATTAAATTAAGACATTAAAACTAAGAAGTGTTCACCAACTTCATTATATTTGAAGCTTAACATGGCTAATTGACAGACACTTAGTATATTACAAACAATTTAGTCGCTAACAATTCTCATGCATAGAATCGCCTATTGTTCTTGGGCCGTTGTTTCCAAAACTTACCTACTTCTTACTACATCGCATTCCAAGATATTGTCTATTGCATAGGGCTATTGAAATTCGCGAGGGATAATTATCAGGTAGGCCGTGTAGCTGTTAGGTGTGTCATGAAGTGTGAGAAGCTAATGTAGGGTTATATTAGGTACAGGTCACGTACTATAGGTGTGTGAACTAGATTCCAATCGACATTTTTAAAGTGGCAATGCGCTGCGACTTCTTAAGCACTGTATTATTGTTAAGTACTACGATGAAGTGTTTATTTCCGTCTGTACTTTTGGCACAGTCGTCAACAGCTCATTGAGAGGGCTCCAAAGAGCACGATGGGTTTATCTCGTGAGGTTTACGAGTTGCTGCGGCCACTTTCTGTCTCCATCATCAAATCAGCTCGGTTGTGTTATAGCATAATATATGATGATACTAGCTGTTGCCCGCGACTTCATCTGCGTGGACCCGGGATAAAAACTATCCTATATTTTAATCCATAAACTATCTTCGTGTAAAATTTCATCCAAATCAGTTCAGCCGTTTAAGCGTGATTGACTAACAAACATCTAAACTTTCGCATTAACATTAGTAAGAGTAAGATAGTAAGAAGTAAGATAAGATATTTATTACTAGCATCCGTCCGCGAATCCGTCTGCGTGGGATAAAAACTATCTTGTATTCAAATCGGTTGATTGAGTAACAAACATCCAAACATCTAAACATCCAAACATCCAAACATCAAACATCCAAACGTCCAAACATCCAAACTTTCGCATTTATAATTTTTAGTAGGATAATATTTGTGAACTTACATGAGTATGCCAAATTTCAGCTCAATTGGATACCAGCAAGTGGCTGAAAAGCGATTTAAAAATTTGAAGGACAACTAACTTAACATACAAACAGTGCAAGTTAAATATAAACTTAATAAAAATAGCATGTTTTTGGACTTCCTAAAACACTTCAGCTTAAAATAAATTATTACTTTAAAATTAACGTCAATATACATACATAGATGTAAATATTCACATATTTCGGCAGCATAAAGTCGTCTAGTTTGCACACGCCAGGTGATATGGCAATTGTTTTGTTAACTACTAATTATTATTTCCCTCTCAAACGTACAAACGGCGTACTCTATATGTATTAAGTACATATAAATAAAAGCAATAAGAGGCATTACAATTAGATTCGCCTCATGACTTTAGCACATGTCGCCTAGAACATAACAAGGTAGATCTAAAGAGTGATGTTGTTAAAGTTTCAAGTAGGGCGTCCCCTGATCACATCAGCGAAGTATTTAGATCGTATCTAAAGTACCTGTTACGTTACGTTACGTCTATTATTCGTGCCGTGCCACCTCCAGTAATGACAGGTGTGTTTACAAATTATATATGTTTAAGTGATTGTAATTTTTGCATTTTCACATATTCCTGCGTTGAAGTCTTTTATATGACGAGTGTGTTACACGCTTTATCTAGGAACCAGAGTGATTCAATTCAATTATTTTACATGTTGTTGTCTGTTGCTGGCGCGGATAATTGATAGATTATTGGGCTATAGCCAGCAATAATTCTCGCATGGCTTGAACTTGAATACTAATAAAAAAACTCGTGTAAGTCCATTTCGAGGCGTATTAAAAACTTGTTGCTTTTAAAACACAAAAGAAAGTCAAACTATTACGAATGTCTGAAGTAGTCATGATTAAGAGATCATAGTGAATATGCTCTGATATTTGAATGCATTTCAAAGGTAGAAATATTGCAGCTGACTGTAGGCGTGCTATTATAATATAGGTATTCTGTGCTGTAGGGAGAAAGGATTGAACATCATCATCATGGTAAGGTTTTTATTAATCCATGTTTCTCGTCTGATAAGAAGTGGATTACCTTCGTAGAGCGTTTTGTTTTGTTTTTATGCAACAAAAACTGGGCGAAACAACTTTTCAAAATGTAAAGGTTTGGTTATCAGAGATGAATGCCCTTTCACGAACTGTTATTATTGAAAATATGTGCAAAATATGTCAAAGCCGTGTTTTTTTATCCGTTGAAATATATATTTTTTACTTTTATTTAACATCCTCGTACAGCTGCCGGCGTCATATTTGTTAACCAATCAGTATCTGTGGCACGTGTTTGATGCAACCCACCCTAATATGCGAGCCTAGAATGCGAATGAACGCATTCTGAATAACAGTCTGGTGACTATGGAAACTCCTAAGCAACGCCATTATTAAATGTTTGTGTTTGGGCGACTTCTTGACGCGAGCGTCTCGTCGCCGCATGCGCCGTCTGTCCATAAACACTGTAGTGACTATCCCGGGTTACCAAGCCCTTGTGTCACTAATCTATTGTGATCACTACATACTACTCTGTAGAGTCCTGCTATTTCAAAGAATTGCAGGATTTTACAGCACTCAAGAAATTTGCACATAATGTGTTTGCCCAGAATAAACGTAGGGCTGGGCATTAGGCAACACGGGCAATAGGATGTGTGCAGACGCTCCTCTGCTTTATGGCTAAGACAGCACCGTCATTTATCACGTAGTCCCAACAACGTGTGCATGTACTTATTTTGCCGTAGGTAAGCACAACATTAAGACACGGCCTAATAAGTCAACCTTTGTTTGACCTACAATTTACCCTTACGTATAACGGAACGATGTGATATGGACAAACGAGATTCGAATTGTTGATATTGATATGTCCCTCTGTTTTGCCAAAACTATAAAGTTTACGCATGCGGTTAAAGTCTCGTGTTAGCATAATACCTTGCGAAGGTGCTTCTATTAGCATCTTGCGTGTAACGTGCAACTTGTAAGTGTAATTGCCGTAAACTTTCGGTTTCATTGACAAGCTAATATAGCACGTGCTGATTTGATGAGGTTACGCTAATCTGTTTCCGGCGTTGTTACCATCCGGATGATACGGAAACTGTACTCTACCAATGTGTAGGTATATCGAAGAATTATACACAGTCACAGAAAAACAAAAGATCTTGTTCCCGAAAGTTAAGGACGCTGAATCTTATTTTGTGATCTTCATAAGCCGCTCCCTACGTAGATTTAATTTGTGTAACAATTGTGATTACTAATTTACCATGTCTCTACGTATGACTCTAAAATGATATTTCATTGTTAGACCTTATTATTTCGACGACTACGTTAGTTCTTTAGTAGAACGTGTAAATTCGTCTATAGTGTCTTCATCTACTTTTTCCCCGACTACGGCAGACCCGAAAGGAAGGGATATGTTTTTAAATAGCAGTCTATGTTTGTATTTACGTTTAAATGTTCCACTGTAGACTTTAAAATACTGAACTGATTTTGATAAATGGAGTATCAATCGATTCGAAATTATGCTCCGGGTGACAGTCTACTTTTGTAGACTGTCACCTGCAGAAAAGGCAGTCTACTTTTGTATGTAAAAGAAAAATATGATGGCCGTCACTACAAATAAATTACTGACTTTGAAAAAAAATCTTTTGCTATCATAGCGTGTGGGGAATCAATTGAAAGAGGAGAAAATTTCGAGTTCAAATATAAAAATATTATTCAGTTACTTTTCCATAGTCGCGGGATACAGTGTTTTAAACTGTTTATGCTTGTGGTTTTAATAAAGCACACGCTAGAAGTTGTTGAGATGGTATTTACTTATCTTAAATTATATTAATTTGTTCCCGTTTATATTTTCGTTCGCAATAGGAGTAACTAAGCATATTATTTACGACTGTTTTACCTCATCCATTTGATCATGAACAAATAAGTTATTCGACTACCTGTGTTATTGTAAATAGGTACCTATTACATATACATATACATAACTTACGTATGTATGAGTCATACTCATATCTAATATTAACTAGAAAACTTAACTTCTGTTATTTGCTTTTTTACCCGCTAGCGCCGTAGTTCGTAGCAATTGAAAAGCTACTCAATGCCCTACATGTAGTAATTATGCTGGCTACTTGCACAATAAGTATTTAGATCGCTGCACCCATCCCACTACCATGTGCTGTGTGAGTAGGCCAGCGGTTTTTCAATCTAGTGTTACAGAACAGAATCAGCACGGTACAGTTTTGGCTGTTCCATTTAGTATAATGAGTCCTTGAGTAAACGAATACGAAAACTACGGAGAAAAGGAATTTTCCTAGACATGAGACCTAGCTAGATCGATTTCTCGCCCCCGTAAACCCGTACATAGTAAATTTCATCGAAATCGTTAGAGCAGTTTCCGAGAACGTGATTGCAAATATATATACAAATATTGCTCGTTTAGTAGTATAGGATATACGAGTAGGATGTTAGTTAGCCAGGATCCTTTGACAGGCAGAGTGATGGTAAGTGGACCAAAATGGTGTATGATCGGTGGCTACTTCTAGGTAACAAGTGAAATCAAAAGATTTTACGAAAAACCCAACTGCTTTTTTGCAAATATTATAACCTATGTCACTCCCACGATTAAGAGGAATCCAACGACACCTCATATGTCAAAATCCGTCAAACAGTTTAGGCTGCAGGGCGTGCCAAATACATACGCTCGAAAAACATAACCCTCCTCTCCTTCGGCATTCGGGTAAACAAGAACGTCTAACTTGATCGACGACATTAGGAAGATCGCGGATCACTCCTGGACAAGACTAGGTCAAGATCAGGATGAGTGGCGCACTCGAAGAGAGGTCTATGCATACTGGCGCCACTGGTACTTTTTGGTTTAAAGATTCGGCTATTAATTTCGCTAAATTAAAACATGCCAAAGTGGTTGAGCTACCCTTACGGAATCCAAATTGGTTCTTGTCTTATACGTCGTTGGAATTTTGATAAACGTCAAGCGGTTTAGCATTGCCTTTTCTAAAAAAATTGTAAGTATGGATATCAGGGCAATATATAGGTCTATTGTTACATGCCTTTATTAATAGGTTTTACAATGGACATCAAACTATTATTATTCATTCAGGATAAAACACGTTTGAAGCGTAGTTAAAAAAAACCGGACAAGTGCGAGTTCAACTCCCGTGGTAAGGGTTCCGTAAAATTGCTATGCTCTAAGCATCAGGCGCTCCATACAAAATACACAAAAATATTGAGAATTTTCCCGTTACTTTGAATACTCGAACTTCTTATAGGTTTTCCTGTAATCTTTAGGCAAGGAACTATATTCCATATTTTTTTCAGAATTTTTGTTTCTTTATATTTCCATATTAGTTTCGGAGTTAAGAGTGTGAGAGGGAATGGACAATTTTCGTCTTTTTTCCTAAATTACTTCAAATCTATTTTTGGTAAAATTATAAAAAAAAATAACTGAGATGCTTGCAGCAACCCCTTTCATTTGATATGTCACACAATACAATTTGCGAAACTTTTTTAAAAATTTTCCAGTTTACCCCTCAAAAGTGGCCCCCTTGTTCAGAATTCATTAATTTACTTTACGCGTTCATCTTTGGGTCACCAATTTACATATGTGTACCAAATTTCAAGTCAATCGGTTCAATAGTTTCGGAGCAAATCGGCTGTGACAGACGGACAGACAGACGCACGAGTGACCATATAAGGGTTCCGTTTTTTTTCCTTTTGAGGTATGGAACCCTAAAAACATATCGCATGTTAATTTTGGGCTCGTTACTTGTAACAGCGTAGACATAATTTAGATACTACAACCTTAATGAGACTGTAAACAAATGCGCCCTGTCAACTGTGATAGAGTACGTACATAAACATATGGCACAAATTATGATGGATAGCGCCGAAGGTGTTAGCATGTTACTTGTCACTTCTTACAACTTATTCTTATGTGTTAAGTGTCAAACATAACTAGCAGAGCGTTCCTCTATGATAACGTATTGTACTATTGTTTAATAAACCCATAGCAAGGCCAATTTGGTTTGAATTAATTTAACCTTGTTAGGTACTCGTACTGGAGCCGTAGCATGATTGGCCTTATCACGCGACAAGTGACAAGATAAGAGCGTCGTCTCGTTCTGTCGAACGGTGTCAGCCAGTGACGCACGCTCTATCCTATCACTTATCGCGTGACAAGGCCAACCATGCTACGGCTCCTGTTATGTTCGCAAGCTTGCTATAATTGTGGTAGTGTAAATATTTACGCATAACAAATTAGGTTATGTCTTTGGGGAAATGTGTATACGTCTTTCTATAGGTATTATCATATACATCGGGATATACTTAATTTATTATACGCTAACTTGAAGGCTCGCTAGGTTGAAATTACTATTAATTCAGTTCGTTAAGCTGATAAAAAGTACCTACTTAGTTTTTAAAGACTGTGCACGATAAAATCCGGGCATAGCTGATCTATTATATTTTTCCACCAACTGTTTACTAAAATCACAGCACTTTTTTTTAATAATCCATAGATGATACTATAAAATAAAAATACAATCTTAACAAAATGTATGAGCATGTATGAATTTTTGCGTTATAAATTCCAGCATACTTATAATTTTTGTACAGCATTATTTGACAATGGTCATTTACTTTCTACTACAATACCATTATCGTATTTACATTATAACGAGGTGTTTTACACTTTTCAGAATATAATTTGACCAAAAAGTTACATTAGTTGACTGGTTTCGACTTGGGGTATTCAGCAAGATTGTCCACTTCAAGCGCTGAAAGTAGTTTTTGTATAGAAGGCAATTAATAAAACGAAAATGGACTAAAGTGGTCAATATCTCGTTGTTGCCACAAACAGAAGTCATTAAAAAAATAGTTATTGGGAAAAGAACATTTAATAAAGCATAGAATAGCGTGTCGAACACTTATAAAAACTATCACACTAATATTATAAATGTGAAACAGTGTCCATATGGAAATCCATGTGGTCAAAGATACATAATAAAGTAACAACGACGGAAATTGTATTTATACAACTAACGTTAAAAACTTCAATAGTGCGATGCAGAGCTTCACACATTTCCAGGCATATTCTAGCCGTAGTAGGTAATTCTTCCGATTTTTCTATGCGTTTAAACTCTGCCAAACCATATGAGAACGTATAAATAGTAGATTGTATGACAAGGGGCTAAAATAAGCCATATTAGCACGAGATGGATATTTTCCCGAGTGAAGCGAGGGAAAATATTTCGAGGGGTAATATGGCTTTTAGACCCGAGTTATACACTCTACTTTTCACTTCGACTGCGAGAAAATAGTAAAATAAAGATTATCCATCCACAATCAATAATAAATTCCACGGCGCAAAGATTATTCGATTTGGCGGCATACTTTTTTAATAAACTGCTTTGACACAGATACAAAACATTGATACCACAAATAAACGCCTCTGAGGCGTCCAATACACGGTTATCAGTCGATCCACGCGCTGTCTCTTTCTCATTGCATTTATAGAAAGAGACAACTATGGTGGATCATCAGTATTTAATCACCGTGTATTGGCCCGCCTGACCGTCTACAGGCGCGTCGTTGACGGCCAGAGGCGTTTTTTGTTTTAATAATTATTGTGAGTTAGGGACTAAAAAACACCTGATATTTGAAATTAATGCTGGTTTCTGATTGGTTGTTTTTAATATTAGCTGTAATCTGGTTAGTTGATAGCAAATACAAATGTTTTTCAAAGAGTGATGATTGGTGGATTTAATACAGCAAAGTGTTTTGATTGGTCAAATTAAATGTTTTACAAATCATAAATATTTATACATATTTTCCCTAGGGGCTACATGTACTACTTTAGCCCCGCTTGTTAAGCCTAATATGACACACTTTTCGAGCATGAGAAGTGAAAAAAGAGTTTGATGGAGTTTAGGTATCGTAGACAGAGTTTGAGAATAACCGATTTATGAACACATCACCAGCGCCATCTTTTGGTAATCAGTAGAAACATGGATTCTTCTCTAATGTGGTGTAGTGGCGTCGAGGACAAATTAAACAAAAATATGCGAACCGATTTTATTGAAACTTTCCAATATTGTTGTTTATACCTCAGAGTAGGATATAGCGTGCCGTTTTTTTAGATATAATTACTTCAGAGGGAGGAATAAGGAACCAAAGATTGTATGGGACTTAATTTTTTTTTTTAAATAGAAACTTGAAACTTCGTAGATTGATTTTATATCAAAATATTAGAAAACTAATTTCTGCGTTTTTGAAAATTCATTCCCTAAGGAGGTCAAAAGGCGTTTGAGAATTTGTATTGAAAAAAACCGTCACCCATCCAAATATTGACCTCACTCGACGTTGCTTAACTTTGGTGTTTGTTGCGAAGTGTTCATCGCTATAAGACCACGTATTATAGGCAAGTAGTTTCTGAAGGTTACATTATATTTTAATGATTTTTATAATTACAATATCATTGTTTTTAAAATAAAACTGTACTGTTTACTAGAAGGCGACATATTTGTATAAATCAGCTACTGTCTGAAAGCATCACGCGTGTGGACCAAGGTGAAAAAGTTCCATCTCACGACAAACATGCGAGTCCAGCTGTTTGATGATGTAGAGTCGAGTGCGTATGCTCAAAAATTGCTTGATATAGGCGACGGTCGATTAAAAACTTATGATGAAGGTATGATTCTATTCACCAACCAACTTTGTCATGTTGTGGATTTGGAAGACGAGCTTATTGCTCAAGTTTTTCCGAATCTGCAACAAAATATTCTGGATGAAAATTGGTTGTGTGAAAGAACCATACTGGCACCAAAAAATGAGACAGTATCAAAAATAAAATAAAAATTTTGGAAAAAATATCAACCGAAACATAGTTTACAACTCCATAGATAAAGTTATGACATCCGACGACAGCACCAGTTACCCGGTTGAGTTCTTAAACTCTCTGGAGCTATCCGGGGTACCTTCCCACAAACTCGAATTAAAAGTAGGCGTACCCGTAATGTTAATGCGCAACTTAGATGCACCAAAATTGTGCAATGGAACAAGATTACGGGTCACTGAATTGGGAAAATACATAGTAAAGGGCACAATCTTAACTGGTGAAGCGAAAGGAGAAGATGGGTCGTTCTTCTTTTCGACCGACAATAGCCTCCCTCCTCCTCCTTCGTCTTATTACGGCATCTCATTTGAGTAATGATGTTTACGGTTTTATAATGTTCGAATGAACGTCCATATTATTTTATTAATTAGTGATATTTAATATTTCACTTTCTCTAACTAGCATTTTTTTAAATGTTTGTTTTTTTCGTAGAATGCCGTGACAGAGTGGTAAACCAAAATGTGGTCCCCACTGAAAGAGTCCACTTTGTCACATGTTTTTTTTAGAAACCAACCGTAAATAAATATTTATATTGGCCAGAAAGGAAACTTTAATTAGTTCTAATGAAGAAACCTATGCATTTTTTTTAAATCGCACTTCAAAACCACAATTTTCGATAGTTCAAAAACCAAAAAAACAGAAAAACCTCGGTTCATTGTCGGTAAAAAAGAAGAACGACCCAGATATTATACTCATACCCCGTATTCCAATTATACCTAATAACTTGACATTTAACTTTAAACGACTACAGTTCCCTTTGAAAGTAGCGTTTTCAATGACAATTAACAAATCGCTACCTTAAAAGTAGCGGGATTACATTTAGGCACGCCATGTTTTTCCCACGGGCAGTTGTATGTAGCTTGCTCACGTGTGTCTAAATCTAAAAATCTACATGTTTTAGCAAAACTAAATAAATCATACAATATAGTTTATAGAAGTATATTGGAATAAGTAGCAGCAGCGAAGCGGCCCACTTATTTTTTTTAGTTTCAGTATTTTTGTAAGCTTCGCTTTGGTGCTTTATTGTCTGACAATATACTAGGTAAGCAAAGTATTTGTTTTAGTTTTAATTATAAATAGCGTGAAAAAGAAAATAATCTCTAGAGGGGGTAAAATAACAACAATATGTGTAGTGAAACGAATTCTACGCGGACGAAGTCGCGGGCAAAAGCTAGTATATCAATAATTTAGAGGCAAAAACCTACCAGACTGTCAGAATTTGCTGTTCAAAAAATTATAAGTACCTATGCTGAAATACATAACGAAAAACTTCACACAGGCTCATGCATACATTTTAATATGATTTTATTTTTATTTTATAGTATTATACCTATGGATTATTAAAAAAAACCGGACAACTCGCGTGGTGAGGGTTCCGTAGAATTCCTATTCTCTAAGCATTAGGCGCTCCATACAAACTACACAAAATATTGAGAATTTTCCCGTTACTTTAAATACTCAAACTTCTTTAATCTTTAGTCAAGGAGCTATTTTCCATATTTTTTTCAGAATTTTAAGCCTAGTAGTTTCGAAGATAAGAAGGGGGAAGGGGGGTTCAAATCTATTTTTGCTAAAATTATAAAAAAAACATATAACTGAGATGCTTACAACAACCCCTTTCATTTGATGTGTCACACGGTATTGCCGTTTGCGAAACTTTTTTTTTTTAATTTTCCAGTTTACCCCCCAAAAGTGGCCTCCTTGTTCAGAATTCATTAATTTACTTTACGCGTCCATCTTTGGGTCACCAATTTACATATGTGTACCAAATTTCAACTCAATCGGTCCAGTAGTTTCGGAGCAAATCGGTTGTGACAGACAGATAGACAGACAACCGAGTGATCCTATAAGGGTTCCGTTTTTTTCCTTTTGAGGTACCGGAACCCTAAAAAGTGCTGTTTCTTAATAAGCAGTTGGTAGAAATAGTAGATTGTATGACAAGGGGCTAAAATAAGCCATATTACCACGAGATGGATATTTTCCCGAGCGAAGCGAGGGAAAATAATTCGAGGGGTAATATGGCTTTTAGACCCGAGTTATACACTCTACTTTTCACTTCGACTGCGAGAAAATAGTAAAACAAAGATTATCCATCCACAATCAATAACAAATTTCACTGCGAAGAGATTGTTCAATTTAGCGTGAGGCGTTTTCTTTTTTAATGATTTGGAATTACGGACTAAAAAACACCTGATGTTTGATTGGTCGATTTTAATATGTAGCTGTATTCTGGTTGGTTGATAGCAAAGAGAAATGTTTTTTGAAAGAGTTGTGATTGGTGGATTTAAATGATTTGGAATTAGGGACTAAAAAACACCTGATGTTTGATTGGTCGATTTTAATATGTAGCTGTAGGTATTCTGGTTGGTTGATAGCAAAGATAAATGTTTTTGAAAGAGTTGTGATTGGTGGATTTAATATGGTGAAGTGTTTTGATTGGTCAAATTAAATGTGTTAAAAATCATAAATATGTATACATATTTTCCCTAGGGGCTAAATGTACTACTTTAGCCCCGCTTATTAAGCCTAATATGACACACTTTTCGAGCATGAGATGTGAAAAATATACTAGATCAGGTACCCCTCGAATTATTTTCCCTCGCTTCGCTCGGGAAAATATCCATCTCGTGGTAACATGGCTTATTTTAGCCCCTTGTCATACAATCTACTATAGTCCCATCGTGCGCACGCTTGTTGCATAAAGGTCTTCATCTCATCCGTGATCCGCGACCAGTTTCACTCTTTACGACCTTGATCGTCGCGTGTGATTCCACCAGATGTTATTATGTAAATAGCTACAATAATGTGATGAAACGCATGCTCCAGTTAGGTACATTGGAATGCTGCGATACTTTAAACGCGACTTAATCGGATATCAGTTGATATTACCCACGGTATAAATACCCACGCAAATGATGAAAGGACGGTTATTGTCTCGAAAATTTTGCACGTTTTAATTTATATCTGGACCGTAAAATTGTAAGAACTGTTAAGTAGTAAATCATACGCTTAAGATTATAAGCTGACGGCTAGTTTAGGGTAGATAGGACAGGTAAACAAATGGATATTTATTAAAAGTGAATACAAGATTACAATTAACATTAACTAAGATAAATTAAAACTAAGTTAAATCTAAAAAACCGGCCAAGTGCGTGTCGGACCACGCAAAACGAAGGGTTCCGTGCCTATTAAAAAGGTCGTATCGTCACAGAAATTTTACGGCACTTACGTCCTTTTCTTTGAGGAAGGCAGTTTTTCAGCAATATCTCGAAAACCTCTGAGCCGATCTTGTTCAAAACAATTTTCGGTGAATGAAATTAATAAGCCCTATGTCCATGAATTTTTCCATATTTTTAAAATACACCGTTCAAAAATTAGAGGGGGGGGGACAGAATTTTAGTGACTTTCAGGGCGATTATCTCCGACCCTCTTCACTTAATCAAAAAAAATGCTAAGAAACCTTATATTTATTTTGAAAGGCCTATCGATTGATGTGCCACACGGGGGGTCACAATGAAAAAAAATTTTTTGACTTTTAGTTTTATGTATGGAGTGCACCCCTAAAAAATTTTTTTTTTGTCATTTTAATTACAAAACTTTGTAGCGGCTAACAAAATACACCTATCCTCAAAATTTTATTCAAATACTCCTTATAGTTTTCGAGTAAAATGCCTGTGACATACGGACAGACGGACAGACGGACAGACGGACAGACGGACAGACGGACAGACGGACAGACGGACATGACGAAACTATAAGGGTTCCGTTTTTGCCATTTTGGCTACGGAACCCTAAAAAGGCCCTCGAGGCATTGTACCGAGGATGCTGGCGGCATTTCCTCGCTGAATTGCAATGCTGATGCGTTGCGCGAGAAAGCCGCCAGCTCTTCGGTCACCAGTTACATCGACCAGACGTTTCGCGATTTCTGCAACTAACTTATGCGCACTGGGACCCCACGGACCGAGGGTCTCGACGCCAAAGGGTACAAAGTCGTACTCTCTGCCGAGGCCTCTATATTTATTACATTTCAGATTTTCGGCGTTTTCCGCCGCTGCACCCGCTTAAGAAGTAGTCCGTTGGAGGTGAGACGGTGCCAGTGTGTCTACACATGTAGCGTCCCACACAAGCATCCGTCCCAACCTCCATGGAACCAGAGACACACCATCAGGTCTTTTGCCATCATCTCTGTGCCATGCCAGGCGGCTCAAGAAGAGCAGGCACATTGATGCTGGCAAGAGACCGGCGGATTAGTTCTTACGCGTAAGAATTATAAACTGACGAATGTGCACAAATCAAAAAGCAAATCCTAATTATTCACATCATATTTTTAGTGTTAGGCTCTTAGAGACTTGAGTCTCTACTTGAGTTGGACATATATTAATATTTATCAAAGATTTACAGGTTTTTGAACAACAAGCGAAAGGCCAAGTGCGGAAATGCAATGTTTAATGCCTGAGTAATTTTAGGTGATACGAGAAGGCCGACTGCTATACATAATCCAGGTGTATAAACAATGTAGGCACTCTGTATTTTTGTATTATTCAATACACTTAATTTGCTAAATTGCATCTAGAATTAAAAACAATTAAAGCAACAGAAGCACTTTATTTTTTTTTGCGCCTTCTAAAAGTTTCATTTGCGATCTCGGATATAACGTAATGCATTATATTCGATATAGTAAGACGTTAGCATTCGGTTCATTGGGTATTATAACCGTGTAGACATGATTTTTCATACAAATCTTTTACGCACTCGCTAGCGAGTAACGTAAAAGCGAATCACTAAACTCACGCCAATGCTGGTGATCCAAAACGTAACGTAAGAAGAGATACTCCTAGTATGTACGTAGACAACTTGCGCACGGAAGGAGGGAGCGTCACTTCGTAGACCAAAGTGTGTCATTGTCATGTGGACATTTATCCTAATCAAATCAAATTCAAATCCTTTAGGATTTAGTATATTTCCTGGCCGTATTACTCTATTAAATATTCAATATATATGATCAAAAATATGCATAATCCCCTTTTATAATCGATCTAACATGTTTAAAATTCGCACAACTTACTAAGAGTTTTTCTATCTCCCCACAATACGAATGGTGACATTAACTAACATGAGACTTTTTTATCAGGAAATAGGCCGACTTTATTTATGGCGTTTACCTCTCAGAATATATTATTTTTCTTAATGTGGTATCTACAGTCAAACTTGTTGTAAAAGTGCTCATGTCTATTTGCAGAGCAAATATTTGAATTTGATTCGACACTCAGTTCGAGTACTTCGAGTTAACTTCCCCAGAGGGCTGGTAAGCGGTTAGCCTTCGAGCTGTTGTTATTGGCATTTTGCAATTTGCAGTTCGCACCCGATGCCAAGTGATACTTATAATTAACGTATACAATATGCACCAGTATTGTAGTCCTTATTGTCTTTTGGGTTCAGTTCAGTTTAGACATGTGGCGCCTTATTATGTGTCGTACAGTGTATTATAAGCGTAATGATTGCTTAAACTATGATGAAAATGTGCAAGCTGTTACACAGATACACAAAAATATTAAAAAACTGGGGAAAGCAAGCAGCGATATTTTTTTACCGTTATCACAGGTTTATCTATCCTACGCACAGTATGCCTTTATTTAATTTATATTTAAATCTTTTTCGTAACACAATTGGTTTTGCTTGTTATTTTGCCTTTTTCATTCTACTTATTTTTTGTGTACTTTTTTATTTTATTTTTGTTTGTTTTATTGTTTTTGCAAAATGCAAAAGAATTTATCTATCTATCTACTAATATAATAAATGTATAAGTTTGGATATTTCATTGTTTAGATGTTTGTTACTCAATCACGCTTTGGATGAAATTTTGCACGATGAATGTTTATAGCCTGGATTAAACAAATGATAGTTTTTATCCTGGGTCCACGCTGACGAAGTCGCGGGCGGAAGCTAGTGATTAATATTGTTAGCAATATCGCTGTCATATGACTTCACGCGTGTCGAATACAGACCCCAGGTTACTCAATGTGTCGTCAACTTGGGTGGCGTTGACAGAAAAATTGCTCATTCTTCTCAGACAGAAGACTGCCTTGTCTTGTGCCTACAATAAAGGCTTTTATAAGGTGATCATATGATTGAGCAAGGGAAGGGATAATATATGTAAGTCGTCTTGCGTATTACATTACTCGTTGCTATATATGCCCGTCACAAACTTTTTAGATGCCCTCACCTGTGTTGGCTCTTAATCTTTAGGAACACGGGATAAGTAGGGACTGTAAAATTAGCATCTAGTTGAGTGTTAATTTTACAAAAAAAAAACAATATTAGACCATAAAAGCTTGACGTTTAACCTAAAAGTAAGTAGTTATTCGTATTAGACGAATCTGACCTAAAAGACCGGGATTAATATCGTGACATTACGGCCGGTAGTTTTACTCTATGTTAGAAATGTTTCAATTATTCATACTTGTACAGGAGCTAAGTTACAAATGTGACGCCAGAACGTTGTTTCACCATAGAATAATAGTCACCAGACCAGGAAATCACAGTAGGCAAAAAAGTTAAGTAACCAATATAATTTGCATAGGTACCGATGTTGATATCCAGGTGGATATACTTTTTATTTGGTACTTTTATATGATTGACAAAAAAATTGGATCAGTTGTGAAAAGAGTCGGAGCATGTACCTAAACTAGTAGGCCTGTCAGTAAAAACTATAATTATATTATTGCAAAAACTAAGCCTATTTGGGGACCCAAATCTATTATTTATAACATCCCATTTATAACATCCCATTCATACACTTGCATAGTAACTTGGTGTATAGACGTTAGTCTTCGTTTGCTCCGTGAATGCAACATTGGAGGTCTATTTTGTTTTTCGCTTCCGATTCATCTGGCGCGCTTGTTTCCTTTCCACATGCACCAAACTAAAGTGCCAGCGGGCGAAATATATTAAAATGAGATTGGGCCCAGATGGCAGCAGTCGGTCGGTCGCTTTCATT
This sequence comes from Epinotia nisella, assembly GCA_932294315.1. Classification (NCBI taxonomy): domain Eukaryota; kingdom Metazoa; phylum Arthropoda; class Insecta; order Lepidoptera; family Tortricidae; genus Epinotia; species Epinotia nisella. The sequence goes on along the minus strand of OW028682.1, from coordinate 10,341,765 downwards.
TCTGACATTCGGTTTTTGTTTCAAGTACAATGCGCGCCATTCGACGTCCTCTTTTTAAACTTTACGTTAACAATAATAAAGGGGTGACGGCCTAAAAACAGGATCCTTTGATAAACCTGAATTGACATCAATTTAACGCACTTGGGTCGTTCTTCTTTTTTACCGACAATGAATCGAGGTTTTTCTGTTTTTTTGGTTTTTGAACTATCGAAAATTGTGGTTTTGAAGTGCGATTTAAAAAAAATGCATAGGTTTCTTCATTAGAACTAATTAAAGTTTCCTTTCTGGCCAATATAAATATTTATTTACGGCTGGTTTCTAAAAAAAACATGTGACAAAGTGGACTCTTTCAGTGGGGACAACATTTTGGTTTACCACTCTGTCACGGCATTCTACGAAAAAAAAAACATTTAAAAAAATGCTAGTTAGAGAAAGTGAAATATTAAATATCACTAATTAATAAAATAATATGGACGTTCATTCGAACATTATAAAACCGTAAACATCATTACTCAAATGAGATGCCGTAATAAGACGAAGGACAAGCTATTGTCGGTCGAAAAGAAGAACGACCCACTTCCGGTTTCTAATTATTGTAGAGCATAATTGTTTACTTACAAGCATCAGGCCTGTGATATAACATCAAACAACTGGTTTGCTTCACTTATGTAATATTTAACCTAATAACTAAAGTTATGACGAGTACGTACCTACATAACTATTTTTTGGAGCACTGTCTTGTGATTGATCGCTAGAAAACGATAGTTAATAGTCGGGTTTTGAGTCTGTTAGCTAAAACTATATACCTACGTCATACTTTTACGTAAGCTATTAAGATATCCAATGCGATATGTTTAATTAAAAGTTAACAATCGAGTAGATAGTAAGCCTTAAAATTGTATGACTGGTAACATTAGTGTATGACTGGTGTTAGTGAGGTTCTACATGATAAATTCAAAAACATAACTAATTTTAATACTAATAGAAGCAATATATATATCCGCGGAAGATTTTATTAATTATTCTAGATTATTTCCGGAAACCAATTTGTGCACTAGGTATTCGTGTTGTTGATATTTTCGTATATGTCAGACTGACGAACGTGTAAATAAATAGGTACCTATACGTATTAGCCCGATTATAAAATAAATTAGTATAAAAATAAATTTTTCATTGTTTCTCTATTAATGAACTATCGGGTTTACTTGACTTCCATAATTTCAATGACGTTTACACCATTCGTCTAAAAATGCAAAAATAAACGTATTGACAGGCAGAAGTGATCTGTATTTAATTTATTATAGCGTCCCGTGAACTCGCGGCCGGTCGGAAGCGTCCTTGAACTATGAGTAAAAGTCGGTCGTGAGCCGCGGCCAGGTCATTGCCGCAAAAACTTATATAATCTTTTGTTTTTTTTTCAGAAGTATGGGGCTCCACGTGTTGGCGCTATGCGCGTGGCTGAGCTCAGCCAGCGCGATGCTGGAAGTTGTGAGCCAGTGGAACGTGATGCAGTTTGACTTCCCACCGGATCCGGTGTTGCTGGAGAAGTTCCAGCCTGAGAACACGGTCCCGACCGGCCTGGAGATCGGATGGGACAGGATCTACCTAGGCATCCCGCGGTTGCGTGCAGGCGTGCCTGCTACGCTCGCCTGGATACCTCGAAGCCTGCCGCCGGGCGTCAGCCCCGTTCTTCAGGTATCTTTCTTAGTGTCGATTCGACCCAACCAGAATGGAGTTTATTACTAGTAGTCAATTGACGATCTTATGTTGTCTTTGTAGTTCTATTCGTAAATTCGCGGTGAGGAGAGCTGTACGAGAGCGGTGGTTAAAATTTATATATGAGCGGTCGGTGACCGAAACCGAAATGCAGTAAAAAAAAATGCTATTTATTTAAATTTTGTCGTAAAAATATTGCATGTAACGGTGTATAACTTGATCTTAAAACGCTCGTGGCGTCTTTATTTGCGATCCACGGCACACGCGTTTTAAGACCCTTCTTATAAAGCAGTTGCATAAAATACTATAATAATGCTTATTTACCATCCAGCTTGTGATCTTAATAATGCAATGCAAAATCTCTCGGACTTATGTTATTTTGCGCGGTAACAATACTTAGTGGAAGTATTCTTTCATATACTAGACAACGCTACTTTAGCTACGTTTATCTAAAGGACACAAGGTTAATAGTAATTAGAATTAACAACATCTACCTCAACAGCTGTTAACCGGATCCTCTTACCTCGTTTGTATTAGTGGCTTGTGATCTTTTGATTACCTATTCATGAATCATTTGATTACCTATACCGGCGCTTCTAATTTCAAGTTTACCTATACGCTGGAAAGTTGATGTACTTAATTGATATTACAAAATAAGATTAAGTAGGTACCTACTGCTTTTTATTGTTAACTTGTTTAGTGTTAGTTAACGTTATAATAAATTTAGGGTAGCATTTTGTAGGAGTTATGACTGTACGAGTTCGAAAATATTTGCATGGGCAAAGTGATCAAAACTGTTTGAATGCGACGTTATTGTAAAGGCTATAAGGTTGGTCAGATATTTTTGAACCTCTCTTTGGGAACGTATGTAAGTACAAACATTTTTGAAATCGATTATATTTATTTGTGGTAAAGTCTATGGTTTGCTTGAACTGACACTAAATAAAACAACTACGAATCTGCAGAAAGTAAAAGTCTGAGATAATATTTAAATGTTCATGTTTAAAACATTTGAAAGTGTTTTAGTTCCGTATTTGGCAGCAAAATGTTTATCAATAGGTTTCTAAAAAAATATTCATTCGAGTACTTATCGATTCGGTGTTTGTAATAAAACGTATTATTTTGGCTGAGGAAATATTTCTCTTATCTTAATTGAAGGTTGTTAAGTTAATATGGAGGCAGTGCAAAAGCGACTAAAGCATTTTGTTCTATTCGTACAATGTCAGAAACGCAATTTTTCACTAAAGCAATTCATAGTCCTTTTTAGGGTTCCGTACCTCGAAAGAAAAAAACGGAACTCCTATATAATAGAATCACTTTGTTGTCCGTCCGTCCGTCTGTCAAGACATTTCTTCTCAAGAACGCGTAGAGGTATCAAGCTAAAATTTATATCAAACACTCTACTGTCCCTTAGAACTGTGAAAAAATCAAACTTCTAAGCCAACGCAATCAAAAGATACAGCCGTTTATGTCGCAAATTTCTGCAAATTTTCGAAACTCGCAAGGGAATCAAAACCTACAGGGTACTTCCCGTGAACTCAGAATCTTGAAATCTGGTACAAAGCAACGTCTTATAGCACAGATAAAGGAACAATTGCGAAAACCGTACATTTTTAGTTACATCATATAATAAAAATATTTTCAATAATTTACTTATATACCTACAGGTGTGCATGGAACCCTCGGTGCGCGAGTCCGACTCGCACTTGGCCGGTTTATTTTATATCTGCCTTTCTACACAAACGGGTTTTTTCACTAAAGCATTTCAGCACTTTCGCACACAATGGGAAATGGATGAACATTTTAGAAATGCCTGATTATTTTTTTGGTGATACAAATAATCTTCCTTAGCACCAGAAGGATGAGAGAAGATTAACGAAGAGAGTGTATATAAAAGGAGTGGAAGGGCAAGTTGGAAGGGGAAGACCTAGGCGAACTTTGTCTGATCAAATTGGAGAAATGTTACAAAACGGCCAGGTCAAAAGTACCCTAAACCGACGAGCATGTATGAGAAATGTTATGAAGGTGAGTGAAGCGAAAGTGGTTTGTCAGGATCGTAGCAAATGGAGATCCGTGATCTCTGCCTACCCCACTGGGAAAGAGGCGTGATTATATGTATGTATGTATGTATGTTTTGGGTCTAGGAATAACCTTCCTTAGCACCAGAAAAAGTTTCAGATTTTTCAGCTGCCTCATTTATTTTCGAAAAATATAAACAGTTTCCTCGCTTACGTTTTGGGTCAGGGACGGCACTTTCCTCGATCGGTCTCATATTTTTTATTACAAAAAAATATCTTACATATCTGTTGTAAACTGTCACTAGCAATGATGTTGACAGTTGCAGCAGCTATATTTGTCATTACCAGTGTCAGTTTACCACAGATATTTAAGATATTTTTTTGTCATATGAGACGGATCAAGGAAAGTGTCTATTGACCGTCCTTGACCCAAAACGTAAGTGAGGAAACTGTATATATTTTTCAAAAATAACTGTCGCAGCTGAAAAATCTGATACTTTTTTCTGGTGCCAAGGGAGGTTATTCCTATCACCAAAAAAAACCGACCAAGTGCGTGTCGGACCACGCACAACGAAGGGTTCCGTGCCCATTAAAAAGGTCGTATCGTCACAGTAATCTTACGGCACTTACGTCCTTTACTTTAAGGAAGGCAGTTTTTCAGCAATATCTCGAAAACCTTTGAACTAAATCGTTCAAAACAATTTTCGGTGAATGAACTTAATAAGCCCTATGTACATGATTTTTTTCATATTTTTAAAATACACCGTTCAAAAATTAGAAGGGGAGGGGGCAGAATTTTAGTGACTTTCGGGGCGATTATCTCCGACTCTATCTGGGGGCACGGCAGTGCCCCCGCCAAGTCAAGCAAAAAAAAGCGGCACGGCCGTACCATCCTTTTCTCGAAGCAATTCAGGCCATTTTCGACCCCCCTATAATTTCGTTGTGGATAAAACAAGAAACCTGAATTTTCAGTAACTAATCAGGCATTATATAAACACGGTATATTTAAAATTTCAGTCAATTTGAACCAGTAGTTTAAGAATGGCAACTTGTTAAAGTTTCTAAATTTTGTCACTCACTGACTGACTGACTCACCGATCATCAAAAGTCCAAGGCACTTCTAGCAGACATAGAAGGTTCAAATTTAGAATACAAATAGAGTTTAATGTCTTAATCATGGGAAAACCTATCTGGGGGCACGGCAGTGCCCCCGCCAAGTCAAAATAAAAAATATCATAAGACAAAGCCTTTAACAAAATTCGTTAGAAGTAGATGGTACCAAAAAGTAGGACTCTACAAAAAGAAGTGAGATGCCATCAAAAACATCCTGTAAAAAAACCCAAGTCTCGCAGCTCAGTCTTTCTACCGTAAAAAGTTGCATATAATACCAAGTCGGTTAATCTATTTAGTCTCTACTTAAAGGACCTTCTGTCTTAAGTTATTACATAAGTTATTATCATGCCAATATTAAAAATATTTTACGTTTTAAACAAATAGATCGACTCGAAAGTGTTTATTTTGAAGAACAACAGACAAATGGCAAGAATACCACAACAGGTTATAACCTAAATGTAGCCCATATTTACGTATACAGTGCTTATTATTAAGGCATATCAATTTGTCGCAGTGTAAAATCAATGGGGCGCAAAGCGTTATCGCTATAACGGGCGAATTACAACAGCTCTACATTGCTCAACGTACCTACGAGCCTGTCGCACGCCTAAGAGCCCGTTCACACAGGGTCTCCGTTTTACTGTTCCGTTTTATCGTATACGTTTTTTTCATTTATGGCGTATGGAGTTGTATGAGCGACTTCACATATGACACAGTATTCAGTATACAGTAAACTATTGTTGTTGTATCCGTTAAAACGGGCACCGTAAATACGGAGACTCTGTGTGAACGGGCTGTAAGGTCCATTTGTGTTCAACTGGTTTGCACTGAAACTGTACATTTTGTTTCGGAACCAATCGACAAGTTCGTTGGTCAAACTGGCACCTTAGCCGCTTTGATTATGTGTGCTAAGAGTCAATTTTAGAATTCCATTACCTTATTAGGACAAAGTTAGCGTAAATGATTGACTATTGAAGTGCATGTGCCTATTTAGTAATTTCCTGTTACGTTTGAACAGGATTATAAAATTGCAGTCTAGCATTAAATGCCATTTGTAAAGTGTTTTATTCTAACTGAACTTTATGGAAGGTCATGAGTTCAAATGACGCCAGCATAATGTTATGCTCCTAATGCTGGAGTTAATTTCCCAGTTATTTGCTAACGTAAGATATAATATTATGTATGAGACGTAAACAACCTCTTATTATCAAGTTGGAATATTAATATACTAGCTTCGCGTGGAGGTATCGTGTTGAAGTTGTGAAAAAATCAAACTTCTATGTTAACGTAAAAAAGATACTGCCATTTACTCGTATGCCGTAGAAACGTCATAATTCGACACTCAAGTGAATCAAAATTTATAGGGTTTTTTCCGTTGGCCTTAAACTATGAAATTTGGCAAGTAATCTTATATTACAAGTACAGGGGCGAGTCTGACTCGCACTTGTCCGGCGGTTTTTTTATTCATAGCTGCATAAATGTTCATATGCAGTTTGCATTCATTTACTTACTGGATGATCCATGCAGTCCTACAAGCTTAATGTGTAATATGAACATTATTTTCATGTATATTGGTCGGGTTTCTTGTGAAAGCTCTATTCTAACAAACGGTGCAGGACCACGATTTCACTGTTATGCAAGATATTTAAAGTCGAGCCTGCGAGTAGTAGTTGCATACTTTGTAGGTATAGTTTACTTACTCGGAAAAGCTATATAAAGGATCCGGTGAGGTAGATTCGTGAAGCGGCCTTGGCAAAACGGTCTCTCAAGTCAGGCCATGGCATTCTCAATTGAATAGTGTTCGAATAACTATACTTGCTGGCAAGTGGCAACGCTCCCGTCTCTTATTTTGACACGTTATGCTCGCATTCTTTGTTAATTTTTTGCACGGTCATTTCATTGGCACTTTTGTGGCGCGAATAAAACACCCAACTGATATGTTATGACTGCGGTCATAAATTATAACTGTCGGTAACGCAGCTGATCGTGACCTATTGTGTTACGCTGATACGATCGTGTGCAGTTAATTTGAATTTAATTAGTTACTCTAATCCGATTATTCATATTTGGTTTTCTACCGCTTTCATGGATGATAACAATTTATGATGTTCCTTGAATTATTGAGCATGAAACACTTACGTCAAACGCGTTACATTAAACCAAAGATACGGTGCACATTGCACATGTACCTACCTGCCCGACATCTTTTTACCCAATTGCCGAAGGAAAGGAGGGTTATGTCTTTCGAGCGTATGTATATATGTATGTACTACTAAACCGTTTGACGGATTTCGACACATGAGGTGTGGATTCCTCTTAATCGTGGGAGTGACATAGGCTATTAATATTTGCAAAAAGCAGTGTTATTCTGTCCCGTTAGCCAAGAGACAAAAGAGCTTCTTAGAAAAATTGTTACAATACGGACTTCTAACATGCCTAGAAGATGGTTGTCCATACAAAAAGGGGTCGAACATGACAAGAAAACCTATAAATCGCAGTTTTAAAGTGACCCAGGAGACGTAACTATGACAACTAGTGACAGAAAACAGTTGAATCACCCATTTACAATAGATTCTCACGGTGTGAATTTTATTTTAGATTTACAATAGGATTATTTATCATAAATTTAAATAAATATAAAAAATGTCACACATAGCAAGGAATGGTAAGGATATAATCTTTTCCCGCCACTGCTCGGAAATGTGGCAAAAGATGGTCAAAATTCAGGCTTCAAAGCTGGGGTTAGTTGGACGTCGCACGAACAGGCCATCTATGACTTCAAACTGTCCAACAATGTTATTGTTGGACAGTTTGAACAGCGCTCGACCAATCACAGGGCCCCGCGCGGTCGCGCCCGGCGGGCGCTGCCTGTGCAGCTCCTCCTCCTCCGCCGGGGCGCGAGGCAAGCGAGCCTGTTTAGTATTATGATCTTTAATTAGATACTTAATTTTGATTTAAAATTATAATTATTTACAATTTCCTCACAGTAGGCGTGAAAAGCACTGTGTTAAGCCTCGGCTGAAAGTGCAATAGCTGGACTCGTACTTTCGAGGGCCTCCGCTACGCGTCGGCCCTCGAACTAACTCGTCCATCTATTGCTTACTTTCTAGCCTCTTCAACAATGTACTATTGTTTTATTTTCCCTTACTGCTGCTTTGTATGCAAAGTTCGAAAAATGCGCTACAGGCGGTATTTTCTAATGCAATCACGTCTTTGGGTTTTGAAGGACATTCTACATCAAATATCTCTTTGTTGTTGCTGAGTTGTATACGATAAATAAGGTATTAATACTTGTTTGGCTACATTGGGGCCATATGGCGACTTGCCTTATTTATAGTCCATTAAGTTAATAAAGAGTGGTCATTATCGCCATATCACAAGATTGGTCATATCAAGAACTGTGATTAAAAGTGATGAATGGAGTCGTTGTAGAGCGATTGCTGGAGACGTAGTGTTAGCCTGCTTTCAAATTAAGGACAGGTATTTACTGCTTGTCCAATTTACCATCCAAAACCTCTGTATTACTCGTAAGCGTTGTCAATAGGTACGTTGGAGACCTCACTCACCAATAGGGTTACATTAAAAAGTAGCTGCCTGCCTACGCTAGCTGCAAACTACGGTCTCTTAAGGTGGACTAAGCGCGGCTCCGAAGTCACTGACGCTGCGTTAGTGAGACGCCGGAGCCGCGCTGGTCGGAAGTCCACCTTTAGGCCGGCCTCTCACACACAACGAAATTCAGTCATAATTTGAATCTCTCACGAGCAAATCATACGGTACATTTTGTGCAAATTTTCTACCTTTTTTTTGCTCTTGAGTGGTCCAGATACCTATTATTTGAATTCAGTGCATGAATTTAGACTGTGAGCCCAGCTTTAAGATTGTATACTCGTAAGGCTTGGCTTGCCTACGAAGGCTTGATTGTGCAGGTGTGTTCATCATTGACCAGCAAATGCCAGCAACTAATTGTCACGCTCTAGTAATGCCCGAAGTGCTAATTACGTCCACGCAAAAAGACGCAGTTAATTTGACGCGTAGTGCTTAACATTTTCTGACACCTGACAACCAATTTGTACACATTTATTTTTTGTGGGCCTAATACGTTATGATAAGTTTGTTAAACATGTGAAATAATTGTAGTAAGTAGAAGAAGTTTATTGTAAAGTTTGGCAAATGACATATAAATACAACAGAGCTGCAGAGCGATCTATTTCAGACAACTTTAGGATAGCGAAGATAAGAAAAATGAAAGCTGTGTAATTTATCAATATAGAGGCCAGGCTGTCATCGTATTTTTTTTCATCACACTTGCTCGTAAAGAGCTTCATAATGCGCAGGCATACAGAGCTACAATAACCTTTATTACGTCTAAGGGTGTAATGGTTTTTTATTATGCCTAAGGGCGTAATGGGTGTGATCTGATTGGTTTAAGCAAATCTCATTGGCCGTGCGCCACAAGAATTCTGCTCTGTGATTGATTGAAAAAAAATCTAGGTGGGCACGCGCCGCAATAATACTACTGTACTGCTCTGTGATTGATTAAATGAAATATTGAAGCTCCACTCGCACTGGAAGTGAAGTTGTCAATTTCGTAAATTTTTGATGGTACAGTGGTATGAAACATAGATTTTTCTGTCTTTTGTAGTTATTTATTTCCTCGCAAATGTGATGAAAAACATTGTATGCGACACGTACGGTAAGAATGCCTTTGGCATCGGGCTTCTAATAGACTCTCGTTCGTGTATCATATCTTACCGTATTTGTGGCATAATGTACTATATTATCCCCCCTATCATACTAGTCCGCACATTACGATACAAGGCATATTATTAGGATTTTCACTGCCTGTACTTATATGTCGGCATAAAGCTCAATAAAGAGGTGCGATGGAGCGGGTAAATTGCTTCAACTGTCGAAATTATGTCGTCAAAAATGGGTCAGGGTATAAACATTGAGAGTCTGTTATTTGAGTCTTTGTCGGATTGAAGTTCTAATTTGTCGTTTTTGACAAATAGCATTAGTAAACGTTCTAGTCCTCAACGTTGTACTACATAGTGTATGACTTGGGCACTTTATGTCAAAATGTCATGGCTTAAATTCGAATGAAGAGAAATCCTCTTAGTTCAAATTTAACCCACATAGCTTTGACATAAAGTGCCCATGTCATACACTTGTGCAAAGTTGAGGACTAGACGTTTAAGTACCTTATTATATAACAAGTCAAAACTGCGTCGGGACCGTTTTGTATGAATAAAGTTATACTTAAAAAAAAAACGGACTAGTGCGAGTTCAACTTGCGTGGTGAGGGTTCCGTACATAATCTAAATTTCATAAGTGTTTTTAAATACTCAGGGTACTAAGTTTTCCTGTAATCTTTAGGCAAGGAACTATTTTCCATATATTTTTTCAGAATTTTAATCCTAATAGTTTCGGAAATAAAGGGGGGGAATGGTCAATTTTCGTCTTTTTTCCTAAATAACTTCAAATCTGTTTTTGCTAAAATTATAAAAAAATATATCTGACATGCTTACAACAACCCCTTTCGTATGTCACACAATATAGTTTGCGAAACTTTTTTTTTAATTTTCCAGTTTACCCCCCAAAAGTGGCCCCCTTGTTCAGAATTCATTAATTTACTTTACGCGTCCATCTTTGTGTCACCAATTTACATATGTGTACCAAATTTCAACTCAATCGGTCCTGTAGTTTCGGAGCAAATCGGCTGTGACAGACGGACAGACAGACAACCGAGTGATCTTATAAGGGTTCCATTTTTTCCTTTTGAGGTATCGGAACCCTAAAAATGATTGTTTCGGACAAAATCCATATGATTATTAGTTAATTAAGTACATAACTCTTAAGCTATGTTAGTATGTAATAATTTTTTTAGAGATCAGTAAGTACCCGAGTTTCAGGAACAGGATCACAATCCTACGTCACTGCAATTTCATATTTTCCATCAATGACTAAATGTGGCACTGAAAATTAGATTTAATTTGATCTGCCTAATTATTTTGGGAATACAGACAGTATTGTTTATATCCATCATTGTTAACACCCGATGGACCCGGCTGCGACTGCGGCTCATTCGGGTACAACTGAATATCTTCTGTAATACAGTCTGTTATTTTTTGCTGTTGTGCCGAACAGAAAGTCTTTTTAGGAAACTCGCAAGCTTCGTGTAGTCCTTTATGTTCACATCATTTTTCGTCAGCACAGTAGCCCTCAACATAGAATATACACTCCATAGTGTAGACTGCTGTATTTTTTTGACAATTCGTCAAAATATGTAAGAAATACAATCTCCGTTAACGTATTTACCTGCTCTTCAGATCTCCAACGCATACAATTTTCATATGCGTTAAGATAAAGGTGCTTTGATTTCGGCGGCAATATTTGTTCTACTACTTTTTGTGCACTCAGCTCGATTACCGTATTAGGGGACAGTGCAATTTAATCGTCACTCTTTATGTTCAATCCTTAAATAATTCTGGGAAATAATATTTTTCACTTCCATTTTAACAACAAAATCGTCGTACAGTGAGAGCATAAAAAATAATACATTCCCGCCAATTTATTTTTTAACGTTTTTTTTTTTAATTTTCTCCATGTGAATTTAGACTTAGATACTTGTTTTCTGCCAAGTCATAAAAACATTTCGGCGCATTTTCTAACAATAATCAACTCCTATTCTATCTGATTTCATTAATTTAATTATAGAAAACGTACGGAATTTAAGTAATTATAGCAAGAATAAAATAAAACAACAAGTTTCAATATTCTACGAAATTTTACTGCTCAATTAAATTGCGCAATAGATTTTTACTCTGTTGGCTGTTGAGCCTTATTATTTTAGTTTTAGAAGAAAACAATACTTTATGCACTAGAGCTTAAAAAGCGATTTTATTTCGTCTACGCACGACTTAAAGTCGAACTTTACGAGCATGAGAAGTGAAAAATAATATTTTTCTCACTCTACTGTAATACGTAAAAATGTTAGAAGGGTTGTAATGTACAATTTACAACCCTGCTTCATGAAGGAGCTGAGTCCGTTTTCATAGTTTTGGACACGTAGTTCCTAACAATCCTAATCATTTAATTATTGTTACCCCGTGCGTGACCCATTAGAGAATCTGATTTTACCATAAATTTACATAACAGCAGCTAATTCTCAAAATCTGTTATTCCATCATCTATTTTAAACATTAACTCTGGGTCATATATATTCATTAACGTGGGGTAACTACCCCAACGTTAGGAACCGATGGAATCTTCTAAAGCGAATGTTATTCCAACAGGCGTACCCGGACTGGTCCTGGCACACGGCGGGCCGCGGCGACATCAACTGCACCGGGCTGGTGTCGGTGTACCGCATCAGGGCGGACCGCTGCAACCGGCTCTGGGTCCTCGACGCCGGCGTCGTCACCAGCCTCGACGACTTCCGCCGCGTTTGCCCCCCCAAGATACTCATCTTTGACATGGCTACCGACCGCCTGGTGAGTTTACGCAACGCGTGTGAACAATGAACCAGTTATTTTGAAGGGCGTATTTAGAAAGCCGCGAAATCACTGTAGTTTGCTTAATGTATGCCTAGTGCCTACTATGGTGTAAATACTATATTCTTTTTGACTACGAGCTCGCTACGTTGTACTGCTGTAATCATTTTCTGTCACGATGCGATGTTATCAAAGTAGGCTAGCCCACATTACATGCACCTCTTTCTATCTCGTTCAAGATCAATTGTGATTTTAGTACTGTCAAGGTCAGCGTCCTCGTTTTATTTTACTCACACTGTTACGCACAACGCACAATAGAATTCATGGTCCTAATTTAATAGTCATTAATTTTAGTGTTGCATTATATCTCTAATCTGTTTTATAGACAAAAATGGTTTCATTGAATTTCTTGTAGGTTATAATTTGTTGCTTCCTGTGTTTGATACTAGTAAATTCTACGTTTTGTTTTCATTTAATTTGTTTGGTTAGTTAACAAGGCGGGGCCATATCACTTACCTACCTACGTTGGTGAAAAAGGCGGAATGGTTAGATCGTGACCAAGTAATTCCGTTTTGTGGCAAGACTAATTTTGGCCGTGATTCAAATAATTGCATAAACGGCATAAGAGTTATTAATTTTATCTGTTTAGGAGTGTTGTGAGATTCAAGTATTTTACAAACAATGCTGTCCTTTGATTCAAGGGCTTGACAATGGCAGTAACGGTTTTTTTCAGTGATCTAATTGACTGAAAGATTAGTATTGAAGTAAAATTTTAATTTTTTGCACGAGTTCGTCTTGTTTGAATGAGTGAGCGCAACAAATCTAAATTTGATTTCAATCCAAAACGTTTAAGTAGACCCCCAGATTACGAATAGATTAGGGCATAGTAAGTAAGTGTGACAAAATCTATTAGTTTTAGTTTTTTAACACCACGTCGATGACAAGCCTACGGCCTGCCTGATGGTAATCGATCACCGTAGCCTATGGACACTTTCAACTCCACGAGTGTCATATGCGCGTTGCCTACCTTCGAGATGTCCGAGATATTATAGGTCTGTTAATCCGGAATAGTGGCTAGAAGGGCTTACTATGATGCATTTACTTCAAAGGCTGGGTGAAAGGCACTACCTTAGATTCCTGTTACCATTATCGATTAATCATTCATTGTTGTAACGACTTCTGGTAAGAGCGGGCAAGAACAGGAAAAGGAAAGATCGTGACTGTAACTGTTACGAGGGACATACAAGATAATATAATGTTCCTTTAAATATCTTTGGTCATCTAGATATAATGAAATTATTTTGCTAATATTCATTGCTTGGATCTACCTTGAGATGTCTGAATAAAAATTAAAATATGGTTGCATTCATTAATTCTAATTTAGGTTATTCAAACAACTTTACGAGTGTGTAGGTATTTGAATTTCGCATGCACATTTGTCTTGAAGCTAATTGTTAATGTTAACGCATCCAGTAGTGTTAGCAACTGGAAAATATAGAAATAGGTGGTCTGTATTGTGACTTAGGTCAGTTTGTTGTTGGTACTGCGCCTTGAATAACCTGCCAACGTGGAAGGAAATTACACTAATCAGGCCGTTTAATGTCGAGTTTAGAAGGAAATTACAGTTTTTGCTTAGTAATTAAAACAATTCACTGTAATTAATATTATTAAGCACTGGAAGTCTTAACGTAGCCACGGTAGCCTAGTGGTTCAGGCATGCGGCTGTCAAGCGGCGGTCGTGGCTTCGAATCACGGCTCGTACCAATAAGTTTTTCGGAACTTATGTACTGGATTCGAATATTCATTGACCTCGTCGATTTATTCCTTAAACTAATGGTTTCAATTCGTTTCTCATGTACCTACTCACATTCACGAAAATCTGGCAAACATTTTAATATATAGTTCCCCGATTACTCGAAGACGACTGGACCGATTTGGAAAATTCTTTTTTTGTTTGAAAGGGTATCCTTCCCAGGTGGTCTTATGGTCATAAGTCAGGATCTGATGATGGAATCTTGAAGAAATCGAGGGAACTCTTTAAATTTTATAGACAAACTTGTGTTGTACAATTTACTCATTTCTATACGAACCTAAATTAGATATCATTCTTGACCTTACTATTAAATTGCACAGATTCCTTAAGTAGAACAATTGAAGGGTATCAGGACCTAAGGTCAGTTAATTGAGAAGATTGTTACAATAGTGTTGACATTGCTTTGTACTTTGTAGTGTAGTGATAATCATAATAATTGTATTTTGTCGTGCAACAATGTACCTACCTACATTTTGTGAGTACATTTTGATAGCTTAATTACCCAATACATATTACCAATACTGAATACATAGTAGTTATCCTGATTGATTGTACTATATCCTTTGTTTTTTTTTAATTTCTTTTTGTTCTAGATTTGTCTTTTGTTATAAGTTAGATCCGCAAACCACCGCCATGACTTACTGTAGCAATATGCTGAGAGGAACGGGTTTTATGTTCAAAATCTAGAGGTAGTGTTGTCTCAGCTGTCTTAGGTACCTATTCCGCTTCTCGTTTGTTTTATAAAATATTTTATACAGTGCGTTACCGGCAAGTATTTTTTTTTTAAAGTTAGCTTAATTAACTTAGTTCCTTAACTTAACCATAGCCTTCATTCAATTAATAAAATAAAAATAAAAAAGCCTTTTATTTCTTACAGAATTATTGGTTTACAGATTAGTTTTGTTAGTATCAAAAGTTGAGTAATTAATTATTTTTAATGTTAGTAAGTTAAGTTTTATAAAGAGAGAATTAGATATTTCAATTTATAATAATATTTCAAAAGATTATTCTGCAAGAACCCCTCTGCGAGTAAAGGCCTCCTCCAAAGTGAGCCAGTCTTCTCTGGACGTTGCTGTTTGTATCCAGTTTGGACCCGCTGTGTGTTTAATTTCATCCTCCCACCTATTGCAGGGTCTTCCTTTCTTTCTTTTGCCTACTGGCCCCATTCAATTAATTAACTAAAATTCCGACTTCATACATTTTCTAACAAAATTTAAATTGCCAGCAATGTACAGCAAAGTAAATTGACAAGTAAGTGTAAATGACAGCACTTCAAACTTTGTTTATTACGACGTCATATATGTCATATAGTACACTGAAGGTTTGGCTTTTGGAAAATTAATTGTGCGGTTAATTTACGGCGGAAAACAATTACTAATAGAACATATTATTATCAGTTTAACCCGCCCGCATGCCGGTAATACACTGTAGTATACATAGATGAATAAGATCTGGATCAGATCGAATCTAGCGCAGGACACATTCGTCGCATATTTAGATGATCGCAACATTCGCAACCTCACTCGTGCGGCCGCCGGCGCCTATTCCTATTAATTATTAGTAAGTGCAGAGGTACCTAGGTACCTACATACGGTTAACTAATAAGCTGGGCGTGGCAGACAATGTATTACTATTATAATCTGTGAAGCATGCGCCATATGTAGCCACACAATTAATTATTTAACTTATTTTTTTAGATATTTTACAATCCTCGTGAACAATTTAATCATACCTTAACCTACTTACCTGAGAAGGTAGGTCCTAAGCACCTAAATGTATCAAGCTTGTATAAATAACGATTCAATTTCCGTACCGTATTAACAAAATATAGAAAAGGGAATGCAATAGCTGTATATTATTACCATCACATCTCAGTTTTGAGCAGGTATATTTGACTCGACGTATTGGTTTGATATCAAATGTACATTTGCTGCGTCCAATCGTTGCCTTGGCAAGTTAGGCCGTATTCTTGGACAGGTCGGCACTCGTTGCTTTAGAGGGTAGTCCAAGGCGTTTGCCGTGGTTATAGTCCGTCATACCCGCGCTGTGGGACCATCAGGGGATTGCGTCTCCTCTTCTTCCACCGAACACCCCGCTTAGCCATACCATACGACCTTAAACGTGGCGTGTGTGAAAGCGGAGTAGGTATGTTGCGTTTAATATCTTACAAAATAAAGTCTTCGGCAAAAACAAAATCTTTAATTACAATACGGATGTGAATGTGTTGACTGAAAGCGCTGGTCACTCGGTCGTCCCACGATCGACAGCTCACGGCCAGCGAGGTCATTCTCTTATTATCTTGCAGGGCGTGGCGACTTGGATCGTATTGCAACGGTCGATACTCGTGATTACAAGCATTCCGAGCACATTGTGTCTGAATTTGATTGAACCTTGTCGAACAGACGATTAGTGGCTTTGGGGTATTACAGCAGGTGCAGGTTTATTGGAAAACCGTTGTGGTTTACCTTACAATTACATCTTAGAACAGGTATAACAATGTAAAGTAATATGAATTCAGCAAACTTTGATTTGTCGGTTGCAGGTGCGAAGCGTATACTTCCCTCGTGAGCTGCTCCGACCGAGCTCATTGCTGACCAACTTGGTGCTTGACGAGACCCGCTCCAGCGCCCGCCTCGCCTCCAACTGCGACAACATCTTCGCCTACATTAGCGACACCGTTGCTCCAGGTATGATTTGTCGATTAGACGTTGAGGTTGAAGATGTCATCTTCTCCCAGGTAGCAACTAACTACCTAATAGGCTTATGTCCTAATTTTTTTAGATGCCATTCGAACCAGTTTTTGAACAAATTTTTGTAAGAGAGCCTTTGAGTATTAAGCCACTGGAGATGTCATAGACAGGCGACCCCCTCCGGCAAAGTACATTGGTCAACTGTTCAACCACGTTATATAAAACTACTTAAAGTCGCTTCACCGTCATTTTGTATCGTTCCGTGTCGCGTGACGTTTCTCTCGAAAAATGGTGACTTGTGCAATATTATCATGTAAAAGGTGATCTGACAACTCAAATTCGCAACAAGTTCACGTTTCCTATCATAGGTAAGTATTTTTACTAACTATTAAATGTGTATTGAAGTACAATCTCCATTTAAAGAAAATACCGTTAGCGATACGTAAACGACAGAACGTAAACATGATTATAGTGGTAAGGGTTCGAATCGGTCTTTAGGGATGTGATAAAGTAAGAAAGGCGACTCAACATTTGAATGAATCATTCATTCATTCAATCACTGCAGTTTGTTTAATAGTCAGTTTTTTTATTAGATATTGAATTAAATAGTAGGTATAGATGTATGTTACATTTAAATCTTGTAAGGTGAATCAGAAAAATTACTTGTCTCTGGACTTACGATGTTGAAATTTAGTCTTAAAAAGAAATTAATTATTGGCAAAAAAAAATCTAGGTAAAAGGAATACATTTAGTGCGGGACTATGAGTGTATGTGTTATTCATATACTATTATTTATAGTATTATACTTTATTTAATATAATTGTATGTCCTTTTAGATTTCCAAAAGATCCCTATATAAAGGAGAAATGGAGAACAATTTGTAATTACGAAAATTATTCTTGGAAACCTACACGTACAAGTGTTATCTGTTCGGAGCACTTTACTCCGGAAAGCTACAAAAATGATTACGTGTACAATAAACTTATTTATTTTAAAAATCAATAAAAATACTAATTAATAAAAGTCTTAAGCGGGTCTTAAAAATCCCTACCAGAGAATTTAAATTAATAAATATGTGGTAATTCTAATGAAATTAACAATTTATTTTATTGCTTTCCCTTTGCTCATTTATGTTTTGAAGTAACTTTATAAATGTGGTGAAAGCTGAGCCTTATTAAAATATAATTGCATATACATAGGTTCTTGCAAATACCAATCAATAAGTATCAGCCCGGAAAACCGCGGGCGAGAGTTCATTCCACAGTTTAACTGTGCGAGAGGGCTAAGGACACTAGGGCACATAATTACAGACAGACATATATACAAACAAACATTTTTTGGGTAGTATCTTCAATGGACAGAATTTTCACTTTTACAATTTAATAATAAATAGTATAAGATAATTCAGTTCATTCATCAAACTAATTTGACTCATTCTTCAGATGTCTTCGATGTGTCCCATCACTAACTTGTTCGCATGTATGCTGCATCAGTTACGTGAAAACTCTGTCTGTGTGCGTGTAATTTTTAATGTGTTGAATTTTTTTGTAGTGTGCGTTTATCGCAACAGCAAAACTTGTGTCTGTTGAGTTATTCCTCTTTTGGTGGTGTGCTATACGTGTTTTACCTCGCCCCCCGCCAAAAGTGGCGAAAAAATTTGTTCGAAGAGTTTACGTCATGGCATCTCCAGTGGCTTAATACTCAAAGAAGAGAGCAAATACAAATACTGCCCTCATAAGCCAAATAGCGGTATCTCAAGATTATATGTCATTGTAAGTTATGTTATTTGACGTAGATTTTAAATTACATGTCGGAATGATTTTTCATTTTGAGATACTGCTATTTGGCTTGGCAGAATAAAGAACATAAATATACCCAAAAAAAATCGTTAAAAAGGGACCTCGCTGGCGGCAGCCGAAACGTTTCATACTAATTGACATTGAAGTATGACGTCACAGTGTACTATTTGTACTAAAATTGAATGGAAAATCAAGTAAATTGCTGTTTCGGTCGCGAAATACTGCGTTTAAGTTTTAAGTCCATAGTTGTTTTGTTTCTACAGCGTGTGATTTTCATAAGAACATTTATTTTAACATATTCCCCTGTCCCATAGTAGTTGACAATCTCTTATTTTGTTGTTGTGACGGTCTATTTTAGCTAATCATGCATTGGGGGCACTCGGACTGGGAACGTGTTAAGGAACGATAGCTTTCAGTGCTGTGAACCGTTTTATCGAAAAAATATAACAATTACATTTTCTAATGGAGAGTTAATAATTTTTTAAATTTTTTCGAGCAGCAATGTACAGCTAACATTCACTTGACGTTTCAGAGAGGCAGATCTAGTTTAGTTACTGTCAGTTGTTAGCTTTGTTACCTATACATTGCGGGCCGAATTAATTTGTATGAAAAAAAAACTGTTTTTTTTTTAAACTAGAGATGCCAATTTACGTTCATTAGGGCTTATACTTTCAGCCCTTAAAATAAATGTTCTTATGAAAGTCACACGCTGTATAAAAGCGTAAGGATTCTACTGGTAGCTTTGAATTTACTCACGGATTATTTAAAAAAACATATTTTTTTCTAAACTTTCAAGGTACATACCTATCTTTTTATGATTTTAATTATATTTTGTAATTTATACTTACAATTATTTGATGGTTTACTATCCATTTACTACGTTATCAATTTTAACATGAGGAAACTACCTACCCTATTGCTAAAGATCAACAACACAGTTACACCGTCCCGTTTCTGATTTAATAGAACTAATAACTAACCGACAATGCCGCATGAAAGCAGTGGTAACATCATAGCTTATTATCAGCTCCATTACCTATAACTATCCGGTCAGTTGTAGAGAATTCCCTCCTCCCGGCAAGCTGTAACAACAATAAAATAATTATAAAAAACCGGCCAAGTGCGTGTCGGACCACGCAAAACGAAGGGTTCCGTGCCTATTAAAAAGGTCGTATCGTCACAGAAATTTTACGGCACTTACGTCCTTTTCTTCGAGGAAGGCAGTTTTTCAGCAATATCTCGAAAACCTCTAAACCGATCTTGTTCAAAACAATTTTCGGTGAATGAAATTAATAAGCCCTATGTCCATGAATTTTTCCATATTTTTAAAATACACCGTTCAAAAATTAGAGGGGGGGGACAGAATTTTAGTGACTTTCGGGGCGATTATCTCCGACCCTATTCACTTAATCAAAAAAAATGCTAAGAAACCTTATATTTATTTTGAAAGGCCTATCGATTGATGTGCCACACGAGGGGTCACAATGAAATTTTTTTTTTTGACTTTTAGTTTTATGTATGGAGTGCACCCCTAAAAAAAATTTTTTTGTCATTTTAATTACAAAACTATGTAGCGGCTAACAAAATACACCTATCCTCAAAATTTTATTCAAATACACCTTATAGTTTTCGAGTAAAATGCCTGTGACATACGGACAGACGGACAGACGGACAGAGGGACAGACGGACAGACGGACAGACGGACATGACGAAACTATAAAGGTTCCGTTTTTGCCATTTTGGCTACGGAACCCTAAAAATAACGTAGTTGTGTTGTTGTAGCTACAATTGTAAGTATTTACCTCACCAACATACAAACTATTTCACTAAAACTACGTTAAGTATTTATGTTAAGGTTACCGTTCAGTTCTTATATGGCATAAATTGGCCATCATTAAAGCAATTGTGAGGATTAATCATTGATTAAAGGTATAGTTTCAAAAACAATATATTGCTATTAAGAGGTCGATCAATTTTAATTCAGAACATTAAGATATCATTCAACGCGTAGGTGCGCTATTAAGTTCAATCCGTACGACATGATTAGTTTGTCACGCTTCTCTCTGATGTAACAAAGCATACCTAGTAATACGTTCTCAGGGTAACTGTGTCGCTCGCTGTGTCGTAACTATTTTTTTATTAAGTGAACTATAACAATGAAGATAAGGGCCGTTGCATCAATATTGCACTTCAATGTTCAGCATAAGTAAACTTGTTTATCTGAACTAGCAACACCACTTAATGCTTTGACCTGAATAGATATAGGATCATAAATGTCATAAATATCAATTGCTGTATTTTGATTTCAGCACATTCAATAAGTAGGTAGGTACTATATTTATAGCTGTTAATTAAAGACTTCTATCTACAGCTTGGCCCTGATAGTTATCTGATGAGATTTAAAAAGAATAAGTAGACACTTAATTATCAACCAAGGTGCTTATTTACACGACATATCAAAGACTCAACAACTCTAATTGTCATACCTACTTTATCAATAGAACTAACCGAATTTTAGCCAGGACTTCCCAAAATATCCGTTCAGCTGATTGGAACGCACATTGTAGGATCTGTAGGTACATAACATACCTAATTTTGAATACAATACAACCAAGGTGACACGTGTGAATTTGACACTTATTAGGTTCTATTATCTTACAACATATCATTTTAAACAAATCAAATTCTTCAAATGGAGCGGTTATTCTACGGTAGTCACGGAATTGTAAGTCACAGTGTAATAATAAAATCAGAACATTGACTTTGTACAACATTTGGGATGAGTACAGACAACGTGATAAGGTATTTTACTAATAATTTTAACGTGTTGCTGTTTGTATATATATATGCAGAAGAAACATTTAAATTATATAAGAGTATGTGCTCAGGAATGTACACTTTTAAAACCAAAACACTTCGAGCTGCGCCCACATAGTTGCAAAATTTGGGTGTAGGTACAAATAAACCGCACTGTGTCATGTACACTAGCGTGGTATGGTACGTAATATATTTCTGAACACTTATTACGAACATACTTGTAAAGGCAAACTTTGACTTAAAATTTTGTACAAATTTCAAAATAGACTTTAAACTTTTAATGAATGTCAAAAAGTTCCCAATTCTAAAGCACAAAATCGTACATTGGGTCCCAGGAGGTAAAGTGACGGTCAGCACAAGTACGGTAAATGTCCCAGGAATAGGGAATGTGACACGACGTAGTTGACACTTTATTGGTATATGAATTAAGTATTAGATGACAAGAATAGTGCCTATTATTGATATGAAGGTGCCAAACATTGAGACGTTTACCTTATCGTTAATTTGTTTGCCGTCGGATTTAACGAATTTATTTACATCTATTTTGGACGTGTTTATTTGAACTCAAAGTACTGATCAAAACACATGTGCTGCGGTATTACTCTGGCACAAGAAGTTAATAATACAAGGTGTGAGGCCACGAACTGCGATCAAATCATTTTGATTGCAACCATCGCCGATTGAAAAACTTATCTAGTAACTAAGGGGTGCGGGGACACTAGGTAGGAATTGTTATGGAGGAGCGGGGCTTCCTGATACAGGTATTGCATACTTAATAGGAAGTCCCAACCTTTAATTGTTTTAATCCACTCTTTATTAGTGAAATAAATATTTTTTAATTTTTTTAATTTACACGTAAAATTTTACAACCCAACCACCCGTTATTAGTACGTAGTTACGCCTCGCTTCAAGAGAGTTAAAACCGAAGACCCCTGCAGGAACTTTTTAGGGTATAAAAATGGATAGTAACCATACATTTTTTTTATAAAAAGGTTGTCTGGAAGTGGACTCATAAGGGTTCCTCGATGCTGCGTCCAATTTACTGCGTGCCAGGGCAGTGTAAACAAGTTAATCTGATATGAAATTATGGCATATCAGATTAGTGCAATTGAAATTATGGATTTCATTAGTAATCCTTAGCATGTATATTCCTTCATTCATTCATTTATTTCATTGTTATGTCATGCATACATAATATGGTGTTACATTTTTTTTAAAAGTCATTTCATGACACCCTGTAAGGGCACACAATAAATTATTAATACAATAAATCTAAATTAACAAACCAAGACATATATTATAGTCTATTGCATATCGACTACCGTAGGTTCAAAGGGCGTAAGGGACAAATCGTCATTTTTCAGGAGAGCCAAAAAACTGTTTCGATTCGAGAAAAAAAATCGTAACTTTTTTGTTCCTTTACACATTAACATGCTTGTTAGTGACTTATTTACTGTTTTTTAAGCTCTTTTAGATCATGTAAATGGATTTAGCACAAGGTTCTTAATTACAAAGTTGTGTGTCCCTTACGACAAAAAAAAAACCCGTTTTTGAATACACTTGTCCCTTACTTCACAATGTTTCCGTTTAACCAATATGTCAGAAGGTCGTATCGTACCAAAATTGAATACACTTGTCCCTTACTTCACAATGTTTCCGTTTAACCAATATGTCAGAAGGTCGTATCGTACCAAAATTGAATACACTTGTCCCTTACTTCACAATGTTTCCGTTTAACCAATATGTCAGAAGGTCGTATCGTAGCAAAAAAAACTTTCTAAATGTCAACTTGACGTAAAAATAGCCATCCCGCCACTTGATGTACGTTACAGCATTTTGCACATATATAATCATTGATGCATTTTGGCGTAACTCTCCTTTTATGTACGATACACCCTTTTACATCCCCGATCTTAATAAATAATTAAACTACAAGAAAACCTTTGTTTCACTTATTAATACCAACTTCCTGTAATCCTCAATGCAATATCAGCAAATCCCTAGTGCAAGTCACTAGTTACATAGCTGAGACATGGCTATTTTTACGTCAAGTTGACATTTAGAAAGATTTTTTTGGTACGATACAACCTTCTGACATATTGGTTAAACGGAAACATTGTGAAGTAAGGGACAAGTGTATTCAATTTTGGTACGATACGACCTTCTGACATATTTCTCTCTCATATATATTCTGACTTTGTAATTAAGAACCTTGTGCTAAATCCATTTACATGATCTAAAAGAGCTTAAAAAACAGTAAATAAGTCACTAAAAAGCATGTTAATGTGTAAAGGAACAAAAAAGTTACGATTTTTTTTCTCGAATCGAAACAGTTTTTTTGGCTCTCCTGAAAAATTACGATTTGTCCCATACGCCCTTTGAACCTACGGTAGTCGATATAGTATAGTATGGATTAGTATGGATGTCTATGATTGTTATCTAGCAAAGCTAGCTAACTAGAATGCAATGTGTCCTACTAAGTTTCTTGTATTTTATTTAACAATATACATATATCCTTCTATTAATTGTTCCCTTCTATTAATACCTAATTAGCCTTGTTGGATTCGTGATTTTTATGACGAATTTCCAGGCCCCGTAGCATGGTTGGCCTTGTCACGCGATAGGTGATAGGATAGAGCGTGCGTCACTGGCTGACACCGTTCGATAGAACGAGACGACGCTCTTATCTTGGCACTTGTCGAGTGAAAAAAAATTATCTGTTTATTATAACTCTTGTTTTAAGATCTTAAAATTTAATAAAAATATTATATTATTTTGTTTTCTAGTTAGGTAAATAACGAGGGTTACTAATGAAATCAATAATTTTATTTGCACTAATCTGATATTTCATATTTTTTACATTATATAAACATTTAATATCATAATGATCATTTTCCATAATTTTATATTCAATAATCTCAATTGCCATAATGTTTTATAAGCCATTAAACTAGTTTTACCTAATTACTGCCATAATTAACTTTTGCCATAAAAGGTAAAAATAAATATGTTCGGTGTTGGCGCTTCGCCGGCCGCAACCGCGGCACGCTCGCTTCGATCACTCGGCTCGCGCGTTGTAAGGTCACGGTTCTACCTAACACTCCTCCTCGCTTCGCTCGTCGTCGTACCTAACGGAGTCCTGCCATAGGGTAGAATAGATAGGCTACGCTGCTGCCTGCAGTTTAAGATCTAATTATTTCTGTTTGTGGGTACAGTCAAGGGCACCAAATGTATACACCACAAAGTCTTAAAAATATTTACACAGACCTTATTTCTGTAACAATAAGATTGTAGTATACATATTTATGAAACTTTGAGTGAATACATATTGGTGCGGTTGACTGTACACATCCGATTAATGGATTCTATTGATTATGACTTTAGAATATCATGACTAATGATATTATTGTATTTGATATTATGTGAAATGTTGATTATGTCATGGCATATAATATTTATAGCTTAAAATATTATGTCAACTAAAATTATTTCACTTAACTATTATGACAAGTGCAATTAAGTAAAATTATGAAAAACGTAGGTATCGCAAATAATTAATACGAATTAATAATATATTGTAAATGGCAGAGAATACTCGGTGCGCAAAAGCACTCGTTCTTGACCACTTTTAGTAAGCAGGGCACCATTACGGCACTGAGCTCATCGGTGTGTCACCGGAATGCTTTCTCCGAACAGACGTAACGCCGTAAAGTGTAAACCCTAATTAAACGTGTAACGATACCAAGTGAAACTCTAATGTCTGTGATATTTCGCAATGATGTGCATTTTGAGCGTTGGTTGGTAAGGTCGCGAAGAAAAATGGCCAGTTTGTGACTGAAGGCGAAGGAGCCTGAGATTGTTTTTTTTAGTTGAGGCTAGTTTAAAAACCTTTATTTTTCATTAACACACTAATTCACTTAGCCTGTGCAGTCCCATCTGTATAGGATATGAACATTATTTGAAGGTGCAATACAAACTCGTATATATACAGTCGCGAAGAGGGATCTAATCTAACGATGTATCATGTCACGAACTTCCGTGTTGTTCATAATTCGGCGATGAAATGCATTTTCCGCCTAAGATTTCGCCAATATTATAATTCGTAACCAACTACATGTCTAATATTGTCCTTCTGTCTGTTGTAACTTTGCAAATGTGTGCTAAGTTTGTCACTGGTCATTCACATTAAACACATAGGTAAGCACGTCATATATTTCTCGTGAATTGTGCCAAAGCATATTTGCGAATGGCAAACAATATCAACTTTTAAGAATGGTGCGCTAGTAATTAACTGTACTGGTAGGTACACCGTACACCGTATAACAATTTGGGAAAAACCATTCGGGATTCGGTAGCAAAAACCTTTAAGGTATTGTGAAGTACTAAGAGTACATTCTTAGTTCGCTGTATACTTAGTATGAATGCCTCGCTCAAGGATAAACGTGCTTTGTAACTTGCAACGTGACTTGCCCATAATTTTAAGATTGACATGTCTCCTATAGCCAATATCAAAGTAACTTTAATTTTAATACGCTATCACTTTCAAAGTTGTTAGTATTGTGAGTATGGTATATAAACAGGTGATCAATTTGTTCGTCGCTTCGATTGCATTAGGATTTTCATGTGTTTTGTTCACGTTGCTCGGCGCACGTGGAAATGAGCTCTCACGCAATTTTATTTATTTATTTAAACTTTATTGCACAAATATACAAATAAAAGTACAATTGGCGGACTTAATGCCATCAGGCATTCTCTACCAGTCAACCATTGGGCTAAACAGAAACTTTAGTGGTGCAGGATCCTAAATACTGAGACTCGAACGGAAATACAAATCAATTAATTACATGAATATACATACTTATATAATGCATTATACATACTTAAATACATACTATTCAAGTATGAATGAGATGTGACCAAATCGACCTACAGCCCCGATATTCTCTAGCTTGTTTTATGCTCACCTCAACGCTCACCTACAAATATATCTTGATACCGCGATTCGTAGTAACTATAAGCCTAAGTAGACCTAGTTTCGTTAGGCGTGACGGATGGGGTGAAACGCATGAGCGCGTAAAGTATAGCAGCCCAGAATCCAGATGCCTTCGTCGCTGTCATATTAAGTAGTATGCACGAATTTAAATCGTGTCAAATTCTTTCTTTCTTTCTTTCATCTTGTCTGTTAGCTCAGGTCTTACTCTTACACCTACTTTCACCCTAGGTCTCTATACAAAAATAATCTTGAAACCTGCATATTTTACGCGCATGCTCGACAAAAACCAACTTGTGAGGGTTCTGTTGTGCCCTCAGGCACTGATTATAACAAATTATAGAACAGTTCTTAGGCACCTCAAGCTTACCTAAATCACTCAAATGTATTCCACTCTTGTGTCTGACCACAGTCCTATGTCCCAGGTATCATCGTATACGACGGTCACCGCGACAACGCGTGGCGCGTGACCCACGCCTCCATGTACCCCGACCCCGACATGGGCGAGTACGACATCAACGGTGAACGGTTCACGCTGATGGACGGCATCGTCGGCCTCGCGCACTCGCCGGCTCAGGGCCTGCTCTATTACCAGCCGCTGGCGACTGACAGGTATTAACCTTTCGTATGCTTATCAAAAATCAGGGCTATCGAAAATTGAATCTGTGTCGGAAACAAAAAGATTAAATTCCTTTAGCGCTGTAAGTGTCCCAGCATACAGTCGAGTTCTCCAATATCTATACAGACAACCTTTCAAAAATATCTGTACACAGGCTTTATTATTACTGACATAAGACACATGTGTAGATATTTTTGAAAGGTTGTCTGTATAGATATTGGAGAACTCGACTGTACAAGAGGTTAAGCGTGATATGGGAGACAGTCCCTGGCCGATGGCCTCTGCTCGGTTGAAAACAGACAAAATAAGGAGAAAACGAATTTTAACAGACATGAGACCTAGCAAATTCGATTTATCGCCCCCGTAAACACCTACATTCCAAATTTAATCGAAATCGTTAGAGCCGTTTCCGAGAACGTGATTGCGAGGGTGAACAGCGAACGCTTTACTCTGAAACTCGGCATCGCCGAACTAGTGCGATCGCCGAACTAGTGCGATCGCCAAAGTGTGTTCTATTATTATTCATTAACTGATAGGTTTGAGTGTAGGTTCTTGTGTATGCCTTCTAGCAAAATGGATCCTCAATAGTAACCGCTTTTCAACATCTGGCTATGAAGATTTCAGAATTAATAGGTACCTACTTACTTGGTACACATTGGGCCAAATTGGAAGCCTTAATCCTTTAAAGAGTAACCTAGTTAGTTCCTAGAGTTGAAGTTAGCGATGTTTTTACCTGACTGCCGAAGGAAAGGAGGGTATTTATGTATCTATATATGTATGTATGTGTGTATGTAATATTCTTTGGCACACCCTGCAGCCTAAACCGTTTGACGGATTTCGACATATGAGGTGTCGTTGTATTCCTCTTAATCGTGGGAGTGACATAGGCTATAATATTTGCAAAAAAGCAGTTGATTTTTTTGAAAAATCTTTTAATTCCACTTGTTCCATAATTAGTAATATTCCAACTGTTAAATTCCAGACTATTCAGCGTGTCCACGGCTGTTCTGGCGGGCGGTCCCCCGGCCGAGGGCGCCGACCTGCCCGTGAACCTGGTGGGCCGCAAGTCCTCGCAGGGGCTCGGCATCGCAGTCGACCCGCGCGACGACACCATCCTATTCAGCCCCATCGCCGAGACGGCCATCGCTGCTTGGAACCCCATCAGCAACTCGCATAGGTCAGCTTTGCTATTTTTAAGGGTCGTACAGGGTGGTTTTAATTGAAAAAATAAAACAAACGGTTTTTTTTCTTCAACATAAATTTACGTATACTTTTTTACTCTTCTGGAGTGGTATAAGTCACTTTATATTTTAAAAACACAATAGAAAATGAAAAAATCACAAAAATATCTTTTGAAAACAAAAATGCAAATACTATTATGATTCACTACATGATGTTACCTCAAAATCTGCATTGACTACTGTGCTATGATCTCGTGGTGCCAAGATACAGTACTCGGAGGTCAACTTTAGATCAAAATTTCTCCGAGTTATAAAAAAAATTGAAAAGAAATGGACACAAGGGGTTATTACCGATACTCTAAGGTAGCCTCCTTTCAAATATTTGCTCCTGTTACAAGGGCCCACCCCGTATATTTAAATTGGCAATTACAGCTTGCTACACTACGCGTGTGAAAAATCCCATTTCATTGCAAGGGAAAGACGTAAAATTTATGTGCGTATGATTTAGTGCCTCAGATTTAGTATGAGTTGCGTTCGGCTCGGGAAAAAATAGCGATAATGTGCCTTTTAATATAAATAGTACTTATTGCGCATTCGTGGCAAATGCAAATGAATGGCAACATTGGCAACGTATACTAAAGACCTACCGCTCATATTCATAACCATAGCGACATCAAAAAAACCGGCCAAGTGCGAGTCAGGATCGTGCACCGAGGGTTCCGTTTCTTTTGATTGCGTTGACATAGAAGTTTGATTTTGTTACAGCTTAAAGATATTATAGACCTGAGTATTTGATATGAATTTCAATTGAATACCTCTACGCGTTCATGAGGAAAGGGGTAGTAACATTAACATTATTAAAAATATTTTTATTAGGTATGGCATTTTGTGTATGTAAGTAACTTATAACTGTGCAATAAAGTTTAAATGTATATATTGCAGAGTGCTGGCCCAAGACCCCGAGAAACTCCAGTTCTGCGCGGAAGTGCGGTGGGCTGAGCGAGACAACGGCGCCGTGTGGGCGCTCTCCACGCGCTTCCACAAATACTTCCGGAGACAAGTTAACAAGCACGAGGTATACACATCTCAAATAATTTACTTTAAAAACAAATTTTAAGCCGACTTCAATTCAGTACTTTGCCGAGCCACAAGGTACATAAAAATTTATTTTCCAATTTACCACATGAATTGCTTTCCGAGAGCAAATGCGTTGATTATTACAGAAAAAAATCCAAGTCGCTATAATATATGTGGGCTGATAATATTTGAGGAGTTCCGTTGATTCATCAAGGATCTCAGAATTGACACTTCATTAGTTGCTACTTCAACGGAATCATGTCAGAATCTTTGACGTACTTTACATCATTGAGGAGTTCCATAAGTCATCTGTGGTCTTCTTCATCAGTTCCACTTCACAAAAATTGCATTTCCGAGGGTAAATACACGAGTTACAGGTAATAGAAAATACCGAAATGACTACACGCGTGCCTATAAAATTTGAGGGTGGCCCTCGATTTTCGTCGTAACCGTTGAGGAGTTGTATCCTCCATCATCAGCCCATCAACATGAAGCGATGACTACCAGACGCAAATACCTGAATAGCTTTAGAAAATACATGAAACACGTGCCTGTAAAATTTGAGGGTTGCCTTCGATTTCCCTGGGATCCCATTATATCTGATAATGGGATCCCAGGACTGACTTGGTGACAATGGGACCATCTCAGGAGTATACATTTTCTATTAAAAATTAATTTAAAAATCGGTCCACAATTGA
The DNA here is from genome assembly GCA_932294315.1 of Epinotia nisella. Classification (NCBI taxonomy): domain Eukaryota; kingdom Metazoa; phylum Arthropoda; class Insecta; order Lepidoptera; family Tortricidae; genus Epinotia; species Epinotia nisella. The sequence goes on along the minus strand of OW028682.1, from coordinate 10,311,741 downwards.
CGGAGAAATCGGCGAATATACATAAAAAATATATACAGTGTTTTTTTTAAATGGGACAGTATGGGGAAATCCGAATCTAAAGGAGATAGAGGAAAAGTGTCCAAGGAGACATTAGGTGTTTTTTTATGTAAACAAATTTGGCTCATTAAAATTTTTGGTCAAGCGTGAGTTGTTCTTAAAAAATTATAAAGTTGGTCAATTTTTTTTTTGACGCGGGTCGGCTCTGTTTCATGTAAGGATTATTTCATTGTATGGAAAGAAAAAAATCTGAACAGCAGAAGTTGGTCAAATTTAATGAAAACTAATCTTCATACAGTTGGTTTATTACTTGAGTAAATGTTCGATGTGGCCGCCGTCTTGTCTTATGCACGTACGAGCACGCTTCAAGACACTTCTAGTTGCATTTAACAGAGAATTATGGTGAATTGTGTTTAAAGTGTTGTAAACAGCATCTTTTAATTCTAGGTTCTTTATTAAACTATCAAATATCTTGCGATTCGGTACTACACGGTCAGGATAGCGTTCTTGATACCACTTAAGTGCATTATCTCTACTGCGATAATTAAAAAAATACGCCTCAATCAAATCAACTTTATGTGAATTAGTTAACGCCATGATGAATAAAATTACAATCATGAACTGATTGGAAACAAAATCACAGCTGCAGAAAAAACTTACGTTCTAAATTTGAATTCTTTGCTGCAGAAATAACTTACGTTCCAAATTTTAATTCTTTTTTTTATAATTTCAAGACTATCGCGTGCTATGATGTTTACGAAGATTAAAAAAAATGTTCTTCTCTTGAATCATCTGGAGCTCTTATCGATTATCGAAATTTAAAAATGGAATAATTTTAAATATTTTTTTACATGCACAATACTGCAATTGTATGAAGATTAGTTTTCATTAAATTTGACCAACTTCTGCTGTTCGGATTTTTTTCTTTCCATACAATGAAATAATTCTTACATGAAACAGAGCCGACCCGCGTCAAAAAAAAAATTGACCAACTTTATAATTTTTTAAGAACAACTCACGCTTTACCAAAAATTTTAACGAGCCAAATTTGTTTACATAAAAAAACACCTAATGTCTCCTTGGACACTTTTCCTCTATCTCCTTTAGATTCGGATTTCCCCATACTGTCCCATTTAAAAAAAACACTCTGTATACAGGGTGGAAAGATCGAATGCCACATGGATGGCAACTACCTTAAATAAATATTGGAAGTAGCACATTCTGTGTAAAGGAGACTCCTTTATTTTTAAAAACAATAAATTCTACATTATGGATTGATGAAAAATTGCTTGTCTTAGTCTGGACTTCTTGGCTCGCTGTGAGCGGGTTTTTTTTAAATCTCTTAGTCAATTTTGAATCCATTTAATAAGACGATAGCGTTCATTATTCAATGAATATTTTATGTGGCGGTAACCTCTTTTTTGCGAAGTTTGACACACGCCAACCGCTCACTCGTATTGTTTAACTTGAATGCTATTGTTTTGATGATGATACGTAGATCGGCTCAGTTAAAAAAAAAACAACTATAAATACATTTTAAATGGGGCGATACGGGAAAAACACTTATATTTTGATGTCATTTTAGCGGCAATGACTGTTAACGGTCGTTATTTACCTTATCCAAGTAATTATATAAATAAGCGTCTTTAACCATATTATGAACTATACGGGCACTGGTCATAAGTCAAGGCGTAATAATTATTATTTAACTAACTATTTATCTTTACAAATGTAACAAATATTTATTTATGAAACTAATAGGCAACTAAATAGAGCAAACATCTCTTATCAGCTTTGTAATTAATTGCTTCAACTCATAATAACTTGAAAGTAGACGCTAGGATAGGACATCTAATACAGTTTTTACGTTGGAAAACAATTTATACATGGGCAGGGCCGGCTCACTCCTTGATTTCATCGCGCCGCTACAAGTACAGCCTACCGGCTCCGCACGGTATGTTAGCGATACTACGCCACGCACGCGTTCTATCTCAGCGCGTTGCATAGATAGAAATGCCCACGTTTAGGCTCGTTCGGCATACCTAAACAGGGGATTTGTTAACAGAGAACCTTCTCTACGTTACGTAGTACTATTTGTTCTGTGACATAGCACCGCGGTCAGTTTAAACATTGATATAAGACTTCGAGGCATAGTTCAGCTTCCATTGAATGATTATTCAGTAGATTATCCTCATCATCTTAAGGAGACCCCATTGAATAGGCACAGAAGAAATAATAGTACCTACTTACGTACAGAAGGTCCTCTATCTAAATAAAAAAAAAACTGATGTCACGACACGTACGCGCTCGCCACATATCACGGGCTCTTTCGTTCCTATAGTGTGGTCAGGTGTATCGACATCTCGGATACCCTCGGAGCTTCTTTTTAAACCTGTTTGGCTTGCAGCGCTGCCAGGAACAGATATGCTGCTAGATAACCTCCCTGGGGGCCTTATGGGCCGCCCAGCCCAGAGGGAAAACCCTCAGTGGTGTGCGAGGGTAAAGTTTACCCGAAGCGGCAAGAATAGGTCTGGTGTTTATCCGTAACATTTTTTCCAGATACATGTCCGTGTCGTACGCGTCGTGGAAGGGGGCTTCCCCTCATTGCAGCCTCACGTTTTGCGCCGCTCCGCTCGTCGGCAAAGGAACTTCAACGCCACCCTACACTGATCACCATCCCAACAACTGACACTCTAAATTATGTGTTACGTACTAGCAGGATACGGGTGGATTGCAAAGAAATTGTACATAGTTAGGGGCCTTAATCTAATCTATGCTTTAACTTTTCTACATTGTGTAACGAAAGTTACCCATATAAAATGTATGGGTCATTGCCGTTACACAATGGAAAAAAAGTTAAAGCGTAGATTAGATTAAGGCTCTTAACTATGTACAATTTTTTTGCAATCCACCCGTGTACCGTTTATCGCTTACGTATAATATTATGTGCAAGGGGACAATCACGTAACGTTTTGAACGCCCGTTAGATACCTAGTTCCAACTGTCATATTTCCATATAAAAATTGACCTACCTGAGACGCGCGTCCAATGCGTTACGTGATCGACTAGCAGGTGTAGTTGCTAGAGAGAGATTGCTTTATGTTCGCGAGACGGTATCGCGCTAGTCTTGCTGTATGACCGGAGTGCGATAGTTATTTACGATACAAGTGCAGGAAATAGGAAATTCGCAACGAGTGGTGATACATTAAAACACGACCGAAGGGAGTGTTTCAAATCGACACTAGTTGCCAATTACCTATTCGCACGTGTATCGTGCAACGTTTTACAGTACATATGGCTCTTTAAAGTTTCAACATATGCACGGGTGCTCATTTCCGCACTCGTGCAGGAAAGTAACACCATGTGTACTGTAAAGAATGTTTAACATCTAGAAATCTATAGGTACATAAATTATTTACTCGCTGGTTGCACTTTTGTGCACAAATAAATTTAAGGTTCCGCCGCGGAATAAGGAAGCGTTATAGTTTGGCCTTAAATAACATTGTTACGCAATAAAATCTGGGTTTTTTTTACGCCCATACCATCGACGATCATGAAAAACTTCACTAATATTACTATCTGAGATCGTTTGCGTGTCCTTTGTTTGTCCACATCATTATTTAAATGGATGAGAAAAGCTAAAACAGAAAACTTTAATACAATGTATTTACTTATTTCATATCAATTTTAAAGATTTCGAAAATTAATTAAATGTAAAAATATTGCAAACAAGTTGCAACTAATTACGTTCATATATATCCATATAGAGATATATATATATATATATTTAGATAAATATAGGTAAATGAAAATAACTACAGAACATATTATTCGTAAGGACACCAAAAACCCGGTTTCAGAAGATTTTAAAATATGTTTGGTGAAGGTGTTAAGGTAAAGAAATGCTGTACATGGCATTGATTTTGTTTGAGTCATACAAGCCGGTGATTATAATGCTAACCAAGTTCTAGCTTCTCACGCGTAACAAAATGTGTAAAAATAAGAAGAGAGCGATATACGTTTATCTTTAAAATATAGTATGGCTGTATGAAAAGTTAAGACGTGTAAATATTATCAATTTATAATATCGAACAATATCGAAAAACGAAGAGATATCCTCTTAAATCAGTATCTATTTCTACATTAGGTAACCTTGTTCCATTCCATTAGACATATCTAATTCAAATATAAACCACAATCTTTTCATAGCACTATTTTACAATACCATACCAACATAGGTTAGTTAGTACACATTTTTATTAGTCAATAAAATAACTTTTCCAGTGTTTCTGTCATTCTATTAATTAAGTAAGTATCAAATCCAACTTGTTTGAATTGCTTTCTCAAAATACTTTTTTTTAAGTTGAATGGAAACTTGTATCTACCGAACCAATCCAATACTTAGGCTAGTCTGTCTTATTTACCTGCTTCATACTTTGTTATATATAACCTTGGCATACTTAAGTAAATAAAATAAAAAAGTTAATTATGTGCCGAAATACCACAAAAATACCTACATTACATTAATAAGGAGCTAAAAGTTACATAATGCAGACAAAAAAGAATTTTGTGCCATTGATATAACAAAAATTGGACAAATATAATTTATTACCTTCCCGGTTCCCGGTAAGGGCAAATATTTGTGTGATGAGCATGAATATTTGTTTCTGAGTCTTGGATGTTTTCTATGCAAGTATTTATATCCATTAAATATATCGTCGTCTAGTACCCATAATACAAGCCTTGTTGAGCTTACTATGGGGCTAGTTTGATTTGTGTAGGTACCTAATATTTGTCCCGTAATATTTATTTATTATTCATTTATCGACGTAACTAGTTCGCTATTAAAATTATAGTACATTATGCAACTTACAGGGTATATATCTAATGTTTCAAATATAAATATTTATTGTAAATATGCCGTCAAATACATGAACTGTAAGTTTTACCACCGATGCCTGCCCGCCAGCCGCGACCGCCGCCAGTGACCAACGTTTGTGTAAAATATGCATAGTTACCACGTTAACAATACATTATAATTTCTTATGTTCAACTCAGTTATAAATTATGTACTTAACTTTTTATCAACATTTTTGTATATAATAAAGTACTGATTGATGACTTCAAGTTTTATTTCGAAATTGTACCTTTTGGAATTTTAAGTCGCACATTTATCAGGGCCAGTTCTGTTAAAGTCATAATCTATAAATGTTCTACAAGAATCCACAATTAGGCGAACTAAAATGACAGATAAAAATGCACAAACGTGTCCATAGTTTGGCCAGTACTGTTGATATCGATCCCACCAAAATCATAAATGTGAAAATAGGAGCCAGGTTCAATATTAAGAATATACGTGGACAGACGAACAGACGAACAGACGGACAGACGGACATGACGAAACTATGAGAGTTCCGTTTTTGCCATTTTGGCTACGGAACCCTAAAAAGGAATGCTTAAAAGTTTTTGTTTAGCTTCTAATTTAGCTGGGCTGTTATTCGGAACGCGCGAATGCGCCTCACCTCACCTGTCACGCCTAACGAAACTAGACCTTTCATTACCGATACTACGAATTTCGCCGTCAAGATATATTTATGGGTGTACGGTGAGGTGAGGTTGAAACAAGTTACAGAATAGCGGGACTCGACTGTAAGATTATTACTATACCTAGATATTTTTCTAGAACGAACGACTTATTTGTAAGTGATTAACAAAATAAAAACATCGACAGTCCTGTTATCGATAAGTACCACTTCAACGTCATAGAGGTAAATAAATACAAATATATATAGGGTAATAGGGTGCGATAAAAAATTGATAATAATAACAAAACTATCAATTTATTTATATTTTAAATACTTCAGAAAACAATTTGCAATACTTTCGTAACTTTCTTTCTTCGTGTCACTGAATTAATTATCCCCAAAGTCACTCCATAATACACACACACACACACACACACACACACACACACACACACCGAAATTGTCTTTCAAATCGACGCAGAATATCACAACATGTAGTTTTTCCCAACCCCATTTTTGCCCCCAAAACAAATCTGTGTCTCAGTATATGGTTACAGTGTAGGTGCACGCGGCGTCTAGGTAGGTAGCCAATATATGTCTGTGGTTGTATGTACGTATTGTCTTTGAAGTAGTATGTACTTATCGATAACAGCATTGTCGATTTTTTTATTGTGGCAAGCACTAGACAAATGTTGTTCCTGCTAGAAAAATATCTAGGTATAATTATTACATAGGACGTGTACTTTGCACTAGAGTATGGCCAGGGAAAGATGAGCTTAGAAAAGAACGGCAAATTAAAAAAACAGCGTGTTGCAACACTGTATAAATTACGCGATAAAATAATAGGTACTTGAACAATTACTGATCAAGTAGAAGGAAGTAACATTAGGTATATGAAATGAAACTCTCAACACATTCTACTTTGTGTGTATGTGTGTGTTTGCTTGTTTGTTTGTTTGTCCGTCTTTCACGGTAAAACGGGGCGACGAATTGACGTGATTTTTTAAGTGGAGATAGTTGAAGGGATGGAGAGTGACATAGGCTACTTTTCATCTCTTTCTAACCCCCCACTTCCCTAAAATGGGGGGTGGAAGTTTGTATGGAGCATTCCGCAATTTTCAAGGTAGAAAGCTAAAAATTGATATGCGGACTATTTGTGACTAACAAAAAAATCGTGCGTCATTTTTTTTTGGAAATGTGCACCCAACCTTTAAAAGAGGGAGTGAAATTTTATATGGGGTCCAGATATGTAGAGTCGATATGTAGAGTCGATATGTAGAGTCTATATGTAGAGTCGATATGTATAGTCGATATGTAGTCAATATATAGAGTCGATATGTAGAGTCAATTTGTAGAGTTGATATGTACAGTCGTTATCTAGAGTCAATAGGTAGTCGATATGTAGAGTCGATATGTAGAGTCTATGTAGAGCCGATAATTAACTAAAAGAAGAAACTGGCTGACTGACTGACTGACTGACATATCACCGCACAGCCCAAACCGCTGGATCTAGAGATTCCAAATTTGGCACGTAGGTTCCTTATAAGGTCTAGGTGTGCACTTAGAAAGGATTTTTCAAAATTCACCCCCTAGGTGGGTGAAATGGGGGTCCAAAATTTGTATGGGGAAACAAAGTAAGTAAGAGTATTTCATTCGAAACTTCACAGGAGTATTCTCAGCGATAAATAAGTAAATATATGTTTCAGGTTTTTTGAGAATTCAACCCCCAAAAGGGGTTATTTCTATGGTTTATCGGGGCGCTGGTCGCTGATTACGAAAACGATTTTAAAATCCAACGCGGCGGACGCGTAATACCTACCATCTCCCCTGTTGGGGTGCGATGGGGTTGAAATGTCTAAATATCAATATGGGTGTCGTTTTTATGGTTTTTTGGGACGTTCATTACGAAAATGGCATCGATTTTGAAATTTAACACTGTGGAAATGAAAATTCTTGAAAGTATTTGTGCCAAATTGCAAATTGGAACGTGCGGGTCAAACTGAGATGCACCTTTTTTTGAGACGGTTAAAATTACTTTTAGTACGCGGGCGAAGCCGCAGGCAAAAGCTAATATTTAATAAGAATAATCAGAACCACTCTACAAAATTTAAATTTCGACGATTCTAATAAATAATTGAAATTTTTATAATATTCTTCAATGTGAATAATATAAAGCCACCCCTTAATGCTCTTAAAAAGCAAAAATAGTCCAATTCATTATGAAACAGTTACTTTCTTAGTTACCATATCAAGTATCAAGATTAGACATCATACTAATTTAAGATGTTTTACACATTTGACAATGATATTACTGTTGCCATATGAAAAGTTGCCCTAAACAAAAAAGGCTCATCTTTCCCTAGCTAGACTTTATCATTTATAACAGGTAAGTTGTTTATGAATGTGATGGACTGCATTTAGCGAACACGTGTACCACACGGACATAAATAAATTATGATAAGTAGGTTGTTGCCCATAATATAATTTTACCGTTTCCAACGGACTGACCCCAATCTGTTCAGGGATTACCTCCCTGTGCGTGATGCACGATGTACCCGCATTTCACTTGACGTGCCGTGTGGTTTGGGGAAACCCGTTGCCCAAACAAACGATCGAGCGAGGTTACGGAAATATAGGAAATCGCAGCTCACTAAAACACTTTTCAAATTTCTACTCCAATGCCTCAATACTACCTTAGAGTTACTTAAATAAAGCTGGGGAAAACCAAAACTTACGTCACACTTTCTGTTGGCACAATCGCGTAGGTATAGAAAAAGGGACCTTTCATTTAATGTTTTAAGTACCAATTTGTTTAACTTGTTCTACAATCTCTTTCGTAGGAACAACAACGCGGCTAATTGGGAATGGATGACAATTTTAGAATTGACTGATTATTTTTTTGGTGATAGGAATAACCTTCCTTGGCACCAGAAAAAAGTTTCAAATTTTTCAGCTGCGACAATTATTTTTGAAAAATATAAACAGTTTCCTCATTTACGTTTTGGGTCAACAACGGTAAATAGACACTTTCTTTGATCTGTCTCATATTACAAATAACTATCTTAAATATCTGTGGTAAACTGACACTGGTAATGACCAATATAGCTTCTGCAAGTGTCAATATCATTGCCAGTGTCAGTTTACCACACATATTTAATATATTTTTTTGTAATATGAGACCGATTGAGGAAGGTGCCGTAACGGACCCAAAACGTAAGTGAGGAAACTGTTTACATTTTTCAAAAAAAATGAACGCTGCTGAAAAATCTGAAACTTTTTTCTGGTGCTAAGGAAGGTTATTCCTATCACCAAAAAATAATCAGGCATTTCTAAAATTTTCATCCATTCCCAATTAATGGAGTGTTGAACTGTTCGATTGAAGCCATAAATATTCTTTTCTCAAACATGCAATGAAATGTCGTCCTTACGTGCGTTATAACAGGCTTCAAAGTATCACGTTTCGGGCGGAACAACTCGAGAGAACTGTAAAGGAATTTCATACAAAATTGAAGGTCTAGGCCGGGAAGTATTTTTTTATTTTATTTTAATGTTAACATGGCGTCTGTGTTCATCAACAGGCTAAACAGCTGAATTCTATTTTTTTATTTTTTCTAGTGGCTGAATGGTTATCGGACCAAAAATATCCGCGTTAATGCCTATTACTAGAGTTAGGAATTTTGGTGGCATTGGGTGAACAAAGAGCAATGGAGTCCTTGTTATATTTTTTTTGATTGAATGAATGAATGAATAAATGATTGATAAATGATAAATGATAAATCAATAATGCATAATAAAATTTATTAGTTACATACAAGTAAATCGTATAACGCCAGTGAATATGGAACATATTGCCATAGTGTATGCTTTTCATAATCTTGACAACCATTTAACATCAGATGAAGATAACATGCAAGATTTTGAAACTTTAATTCCAGTTGCAAGTTGTTCAAGGTCTTGAATACATAATCATTTTAGTTAAATAGTAAAAATTATTGACATGTAATATTTTGAAATCTACATAATATATGGCTTTATCATTCAGTTATTCAATTATTCAAATAAAAAAAAAATACAATGGCGAATCCACTGCACTACTTGTGCTAAAAATGCCACCAGAATCCTAACCCTACCTATTACACACGAACCTTTATTAAGAATACAAATATGTATGATTCAGTGTGTTTAATGAATAAATTAAAAATATTATCTATACGTAAGTCACCAGAGACCATAGACAATATTTAAAATCCTCTGCATTTATTTTATTCATTATAGAAATTAAGATTCTTATTATCAGGTCATGTATAATGGCCCTAATAGGGTCTATTCGAACGCTACACACGCGAAATACGGACGACTTTCGTAAAAAAACATTAAGTATGGAGGAATTGGAGGGAAAATTAATGTACTATTTTGAGTGGTGCATTTTTTTTATTTCATTGCATATGTTTGAGAAAAGCACTATACATGCCTCGCCGTGAAAAGGGCTTGCCGGGTGAGTAGGTATAGACGGCCGACCGTAGGGAGGCCGGATAGTGATACGAAGCGTCTTTCTCGGCGTCTGCAGGTTACTGCAGACGCCGAGAAAGTATTATTAGTAGTAGTCGTGTGTAGCGTTCGAATAGACCCTATTAGGGCCATTATACATGACCTGATAATAAGAATCTTAATTTTTATAATGAATAAAATAAATGCAGAGGAATTTAAATATTGTCTATGGCCTCTGGTGACTTACGTATAGATAATATTTTTAATTTATTCATCAAACACACTGAATCATACAGATTTGTATTCTTAATAAAGATTCGTGTGTAATAGGCATTAACGCGGATATTTTTGGTCCGATAACCATTCAGCCACTAGAAAAAATAAAAAAATAGAATTCAGCTGTTTAGCCTGTTGATGAACACAGACGCCATGTTAACATTAAAATTTAGAAAAAAATTACTTCCCGGCCTAGGCCTTCAATTTTGTAGAAATAGAAATATTTATTTGCTATTAAATGTGGTATACAAATGGTGTTACATGATAAATTATAGAGCCATACACATTTAGACTTTAAAAAGCCATGCAAATTGAAATTGTATTAAAATTAAGATGCAGAACATTCTTTTTTTTTTTTTTAGTTAACATGAATTTATTAGTATTATTACAGTCTTTTTAATTATGAAAATGTCAATTATTACATAAAAAGTCATTCAGTGTGTAGTAACACTTGTCAACAAGAAAAGAGAATAGTTTTTTTTTTAAAGTCTTAATTAGTAGTTTTTTAAACTCATCGGGCAGTCGGTTAAATATTTTGATGCACATTACGTAACAACTTTGACTTTTCATGGCTGTATGCATATTAGGGAGTACTAGCCTGTCAGGATATCTAGTATTAAAACGCGTTATATCTCTTTTCGTGATGAACATATCGGGGTGCAGCATAACAAATACACAAACCTCGTAAATATAAATTGAGTGCACCGTGTATGAAATTCCTTTACAGTTCTCTCGAGTTGTTCCGCCCGAAACGTGATACTTTGAAGCCTGTTATAACGCACGTAAGGACGACATTTCATTGCATGTTTGAGAATAGTTATTTACGATACAAGTGCAGAAAATAGGAAATTCGCAACGAGTGGTGATAAATTAAAACACGACCGAAGGGAGTGTTTTAAATCGACACGAGTTGCGAATTACCTATTCGCACGTGTATCGTACAACGTTTTACAGTACATATGGCTCTTTAAAGTTTCAACATATGCACGGAAAGTGCTCATTTTCGCACTAGTGCGGGAAAGTAACACCATGTGTACTGTAAAATACAATTATAGTTTTTCAGATCATTCAAAGTTAGCATTAGGTAATACCGCTTAAAATTATTTTTTTATCTAGAATAGAATAGAATAGAATAGAATACTTTATTGCTCTCATGTTGACATACATCTGGTCTAGGTTATGTTTACCAGGTTCTTGCCAAGGTGTGATGGAAATAAGGGAACTAAGGGCGCCGGGGAATTTCTACATGACTAATGGTCTACTTATTCATTAATTCACAAAAAAACGCCTGAGTTACTAGTACTATTTGATCCTAGATTCGTAGCAACTTAGTCTGTCTGTCGGTCAGACTTATACTGGCTCGCATATTGCGACCCGTTTGTTAACTTTTGTAAATTGCAGGCCGTAGGTGATGACGCACGTGCCACAGCTAGATGGAGCACCTTCGCGGCAAACTAGTCCTTAGTGGAAACAGGAAAATTGCCTCATTAGAAACAAGTAAGGTGCCGTCGCCTAGTAAGGCACCTTAATTTCAAAGCCTTATAAAACAATTACTGTATAAAAAATAATAAAAACCATTCATAGGACTGCTAACGATTTATTTATCAGACTATATAATGAAAAAATACTTTTTATTTGCGTTATAACAGAAAAATACCTATTATAAAAATGTTGCTGTTGGACCTCATTGGGCACCCGGTCGCCTAATAAGGCCTGTTATAAAGTAATTAAAATAATCATTTAATCAATATTTAATTATTACTATTGTCTAGACTAACTAGTCGTAAAATACACTTTTTAATTAAATTGATTCAATAAAATATTGAACATATCCCAAAATTATCGCTTTAGGAGTATGAAAATGAAAAATTGCTATAAAACGACAATAACCTTTTTAATTAAAAAAAAAAACACATGTGTCAAAAAATTTATATCACCCTGTATGAATGAAATTGTATAAATTAAATTAATATAATTGAAACATTAAATCATTATAAAAACAAAGAATGTCTCGGATCGTAGAAGAATGTAGGTATTTGACGCCCGAGCCAAAGGCAAGGACGATTAATATGCGATCTAAGGCGTCCTTTATTACCTTTTTTTATTAGTTTATGTGACTGTACATAATGAGAGGCCTTAAATCACGAGTGTGGTTTTATGAAACGAGCTTCAGCGAGTTTCATAATAGGATCGCACGAGTGTTACACTAGGTACTTTATCTACACACATATAATTAATCCTCAATGATGTGTTCGGGAACCATTAGAACTGCCATTGTACCGCCATGGCTGACTAGATTTCAAACCGTGACCAACTAGATGTCCATAACAAAATCTAGTTGGTCATAATTTGTTCTGTTCTGACCTCTGGGCCACGCTTCGAAATTTGAAAGTCATCACTTTATCAATACCTACGGCCAGAGACAAGTAATTTGTTTTTATAAATCTTATTGATATAATGCTTGGTCATTACTGCCAGTTTCTGAACGCATTTTAGCGGATTTATAGTATGTGTGTAGATAAACAATTTTATGTCTCTCCCTAGCCAGGAAGTGGGATTATCCGCACTCGTAGCGTGTGGTAATTGCTACTTTTATACGACGCAGCAAACTGTAATTACAAAATGGCACCGCGCTTGAGTAAAAACTGATATGTACGTTTGTTTTTGACCATAAACGTATGTGCTCACGAAATTTGAAGTAGTTTGGGAAACCATAACTGTGAGTTTTTAAAGGTGGGTTATTAGGAGCCGGGCCTTTCTGGGTGCACCTACCTTATTCGTATTTGATCGTGGTATGTGTGACTAATAAGCATTGAGAAAAGCCAACCCCCCTTTTTGTAATATACAAGCAATCTAGAATAAATATATACTTTATTGAGAATAAATTAGCTAATATGACTTTATTGAGAATGGACAAACGGTTGCCTAATGCAAACCAAGTTTGATTCTTCAGTAATAAATAATATGCCCGTGGATACTCCAATCTATGTCATTGCCCTGGAATAAATCGCCTCACGAATCAAATACCAATAGGATTTTACGGTTTCATAAGGTCTGCTTCCGGCCATTGTGGATAATGGCGACGCACTTGATCGGCTGTGCGGGAACCCCGGTCAGTTTGCGGACACCCGCGGCATATTGCTATGCTGCATGACGATATTTTGTGAAAATTAATTAATATGTGCGTGTGTTTGTGACTCGAGTTAGAAACATGTTAAAAATAACCTAATACAGAAAGCGTTCTTATCATGTACCAACGACATTTTACTGTTTAATTAGATATTTGTTTTGGCAGTGATTCAGTTAGGTAGAACGGATTATATAGAGATGTTAATTATAATAATGGTGCAAAACTTGATTTGCAACAAGGCAATTAAATGCGCATTTGGTTACAAAAGTTAAGCTACAATTAATAAATACAAATGTAGAATATGAAGTATAAATAATACATTGACGATTTGTTTTTATGACATATATATCTACTCCAGGCAAAGTACGGTTTCGAAAAACATTAATTTATAATAGCGTTTTTTTTGTTTATTTCATTCTAAAACGTTTTTCTAAGATGCTTTATTCAAGAATCCAACAAACTTTCCTCCCGGAAGTAATTATAGATTTAAATTAAACATTCATTGTATTTTTATTTTTATTTATATTTAATATTTTAAAGCAAATGTAAATGAACCTAAATAAAGATTTAAAAAAAAATTAATATTTATCCGGACTTTTTAGGAGCTGATTAAATATATTTTTTTGATGTCTGATTTTTTTTTGGATTTTGCCTCTAGGTAACTATTTAATTGATAATATATCCATTACATTAAAAAAATAGCAATTGTAAATTATTTTTAAATTTTACTTTTTTTCCATACAAGTTGTCAGTTTATTGCCTGGACTAATAGCCACTAAAGCACAGAATAAGTAATAGTACAAGTACTAAAATGCCCTGCAGTTTATGGATTGTTAAAACAACAAAATGTATCTAATAATTTTATAATGTCTTCGGGACAGCGATTTGCGACTATTAAACTTAGAATTACAAAATTATGAAAAAAAAATCTCCTACCTAATGTGGACGTGGCGGAAACAATTTTAGGTCAATTTTTTGTGCAGCGTTATTTTTCTATTCATTTGCGTGGCGTTTTCTCTTTTTTTTGTGGTCTTCCGTTCTCTGTGTGAGGTAGCAATCAAAACTGTGTAAATTCAGTAATATAATCCGTAAAGTATCCCAGTGAATACAATTTTCTCAACTACAATCACCACCTCATAATTATATCGTAGGATGTGATCTCAGTGGATGATGAGATGTTACCGATGATATAACATCTTTGCAATGTTGGCTGGATTTAACCCATCGTATGCTTAGGCACGGAACCAAGCTAAGCATTCGAGCCTATACATAAAAATGTGGGTAGTCTATTAAATGTAAACATTACATACGTACGCATGTATCGGATATGGATAATTTCTCATAGGTAGGTAGTTACATAGATTTTATTAACTTCACAATTTAACGAGTCACGGATTGCCTGTCTGCTAATCGAAATATCTCTAGCGTTATTCTATTATCAATCCAAGCATTGCCTATATAAAGGGTCCCCTAATTTTTCATAACAATTTCTTTCTTACACAATTAACACCATCATAAGGTAAAAGCTTGGCTCTTGTCATTGGAGTAGAAGCTAATTCTTTTTAGCCGACATCATATTGTACGACTACATTACATCATCATCCTCCTAGCTTTATTCCCGATTGTGCCCTAAAGGAGCCCATGGGGTCCGCTTTGACACCTAATCCCAAGATTTGGCATAGGCACTAGTTTACATGACTACATTACATATAAAAAATGAGTGAAATTGTTTGATTACAGAATATTGAACCAAATTAACTGTTTGTGATGCGACCGAACGCTAAATAGCTTTAAATGGAGAATGATAAGAGGATGGTGCCGGGTTTCACAAGCAGTGTGACCGCAGGCCTCCGACCGGCCACGCGCGGAATTACCATCGCTGCCAAAAATATTGATGCGGACATTTGTTACAAACTTACAAACTAACTTTGCTACGACTTGTGAAGACATATTTTATTCAATTTTGAGGAGAGTTTCACACCCTTGAAGGTACGTTTTTAAATAAGAATGAGGCAAATGTGATTTAGTGCCTTGAGTATAGGACGTTGAATTTAATTGTTTTCCAAATCAAATGTATTCTGAGCAAAACCGGTAAAACCGTTTTGTAAAAGGCAGGTTTTATATCTACTGTTTTTAGTAATTCCAACTTTTGTCTTTACTAAATTATATGTTACCTAACCTAGACGTTTACGATTATTTTCCGAATAGGTACCTAACTTACTTAATTTTAACTTCGGGGTCTTATTTAACGTAAAATCTAGATCTTTAATTATTGTTTTCAACATATTTGTTCGTAACGTGCCTCTTATTACGTCGCCTTTAAGGCTCACAATTCTGGGTATTAAACACGCGTGTTTTATAACATTACGGCACTCGTGTTTAATAGTTATATCCCGACTAAGACCTTGCAGCAAGGTGTATGTCACGGCGCATTCTTAAATTAACCGGGTTGTACAGATTTCTTTTTAATTCTCGGCAAATGAATTCCTACTCGACTCGACTAAACAAATTAAAACCTTTTTCTTAATTCATTGCTTATTTCTTCTTGGATATGATATAGAAACATTTTGATAACATTTTGCATGAATTTGTATTGAATACGAAAATATTTATTTTGTATTGGCTGTTTAGAGATTTGATCTGTAAATATTTGTAAACATTGTTGATGTGTGTTTGATTATTATGAAAAATGTGACGTCACGCGGAACTTAAACGGGCTATCTTATATTTTCATATTTTGTTTGTTTAATTGACAAACAAAAAATACATATTTTTGATAATCTAACTGACTGACTAAATAGTTTTCTTTTAAAAGAAAGTAGCCAATTACATCCTCGGCTCTCTTGTGTATTCCGCCTCTGATGTAATGATCAACATAGCTCACTTGTATTATACCCTATCTTCTTTATTACTCAAAAGGATTTCATCAAATCGTTCACTAACTTTGACATCGATGATGTGCTTTAATTTGATGAGTAGGTAATTCAATACGTATAATTAATTATTTTGAAAAATACGCTTCTTGGATAGCTTGCTAAGCTGTATCTTGGTAGGTAATAACCTAATAACTACCCATTAATTAGTCAACTCTGTTAGTAGGAATCGTACTCATAATAAATATACATATTTAAGTATAAACTTCCGGGAAAATTACTACACAGCTATCTATTAAAAAAAACCGCGCATCTAAAAAACAAGCCAGGTAGGTACATGTAACTCTTCAACCGTAAACATTTAAATTCTGGGCTTCAAGGACTTTGAAGTTCAAGGTTAAGCAGTACTTTTGTATGCTTTGTTTTTGTATATAATTAAACTGTCCCTTACTTGACATATAATATTAAAAATAAAACGTATTGCGCACTAACCAAAACAATTTTATAAAAGGCTAAGTTTGTCTTTTATAAAATTCTTAACTAAATAAGGTGTACTAATTTGCATCAACATTAATGGTTGAGGTTAGTTCAAAGCAACAAATAATGAAAATGGTTACTTACATTTTTTATTTCAAAAAGTTACATAGCTGTGTTTGTCCGAGTGTATTTTCATCGATAATTTTATGTATAAGTGTGATTATTTTTATAAATTTTTGACCAAGGGCCATCAAGACGCAGTTGTGCGGTGGAATTCAGGTCAGGGATCGGAACCGGTTTTTTCAAAAATCCCCGAAGTAGTCTAATATTTTGATTTCATTTTACCGTATATCATCCGGATATATTGTTGGACGTTTACTGACGTCTCCCACACGTACAAA
Source organism: Epinotia nisella (assembly GCA_932294315.1). NCBI lineage: Eukaryota > Metazoa > Arthropoda > Insecta > Lepidoptera > Tortricidae > Epinotia > Epinotia nisella. The sequence goes on along the minus strand of OW028682.1, from coordinate 10,294,553 downwards.
ATCACTAGGATTTTTTCGTATAGACATTACGGTTTCTAAAATATATGTCGAGACTGACGTTAATATACCGAGTTTTTTTTAATGTTCTCTGCAACTATCCCTATAATTCGTGGTAGCCAATATTCGTATGACTCGATTTTGCATTTTAAGTACACGTTCGAAGTCAGTTTAGTTTCCCCATAGTACAATTCCATAAGATATGATTGAGTGTACATATGAGTAATAGCCTCCTTTAGATGATCACTAGAGATGAGTGGTCTTAATTGTTGAAGCACAAAACCTTTTGCTAGTTTTTTGGAGATCGAATCTATATGTGTTTTCCATGAAAAAGTAGGATCTAGATGGAAACAAAGTATAACGTCCTGGGAAATTTGAATCAAAGTGCCGTTTGAAAAAAATATTTCCATTGTTTCTGATTCTCTGAGTATTGAATTTCATTGATATATGCGTGTATGGACTCTTAGGAAATATGGCGATGTATAAAAATGTCGAACTGTAAATCATAAATTTGTCTGAGTATTAGAAAGCCAATACTTCAGAACGTTTAAGTATTGTCAAGTTGAAATATAAAAATGACTATTATCAAAGTATAAAAATGTCTTATATAAAAAACGACAATTTATAAAAATGTCTACAATCATAGCATGTAAATGTCTTATATAAAAAACGACGATGTATAAAAATGTCTATAATAAAAAACTAAAATTTTAAAAAGACAACGTATAAAAATGTTATTAACTATTCGGACCTTTGACTGCTACCAACTATATGATGCTGACTGTACTCGTAACTGGTCGTCAGCTATATTTCTTATTATTCGAGAAGTAATTTTTATACTTCGATATTTTTATATTCCATCTAACATACATGTGGACATTTTTATACTCTGTTAAAAATATACAGAGACGAAATTATTCAAGCGGACATTTTTATACATCGTCATATTTTCTTTCAGTTTATTGTCGCAACATCTTTATATTTCGTCTAATATACATGTGGACATTTTTTTACATTGTCAAAATTATTCAAGTGGACATTTTTATACATCGCCATATTTCCTAAGAGTCCATACACGCATAAATCATTTCATTATGTGCGTCTTATCAGAGTTTACTTTCATTCCGTTGATTTTTAACCAGTTTTCCAGTGTAGAGAGAATTGTACTTATTTTATTAATTAGTCCTTCATCAGATTCGTCGCTTACAATAATTGTTGTATCATCCGCGTATAGAATAATTTCACCATCTATGTCTTGTTTTGTTATGTCATTTAAAAATAAAGAAAGTAATGTATTCCTAGAGACGGCCCTTGCAGTCACTAGTTGCAGTTCGGATTTGTAGGGCCTTCCATTAACTTTTATTTCTACTATCTGTTCTCTATTTCAAAGGAAGGATTTAATAATTCAGCACTTTGGTTTCTTATGCCGTATGTTTGTAATTTCAACTGTAGCAACATCATTTTATAACGTTCGACATTTCTCTATGTTTTTTCTTTTCACTAATGTTTATATTTCTAATGACTAGTAAAGTTTTAAATAAGTACCAAATTATTAAAGAAAACACAATAATTAAAAATGTTTTCAGCAAATGAAAGTGAGGTCGTTACAATGATATTGTCTCACTTCCTAAGCAAGACCTATAAAGGGACCGCAAGGTTAGTGCGTTACGCAACCCACTGATAAAACGAAGGTTTTCCTAGTCAGTGTGTTAACAGTGCTAACTAATGAATGAAATAACTAGAATAATATGCTGCAGTACTAAACTAGTAATTTATAAGGATAGCGTTATAAAAGCGAGGTCTTCATCGCCATACAAAATATATGAAACGGTGACCTCGCTTAATACAACGCCATCAACTGAAATTCTTGACATTGACAGTCTTGGTAATTTACCTTTTTTCTAGATACATTTCTAACGACTCAAAAGAGGAGGAGGTTCTCAATTCGTCTTAATCTTTTACTTTTTTATATGTATGTTCCCCAATTATCAACTCGAAGACACCTGGACCGATTTGGAAAGTTATTTTTTACCTCAGCAGCTTGAAACTTTATTTTGCTGCGTGAAAACAGTGAGCAAAATACGATTTTGCCCACGCCGTGAGTCAAATTAGCTTTTTAATTTTGATGTCGAGCACTGATATTTCATAGCACGGGGTCTATTACAAAATCAGAATACTTTAACTGTATGAGCCCTGTCATTTTCATTTCATTACGAAAAAATAATATGACAGGAATAGGTCGATTCATAGTTTCGACATTCAAATTTCAAACACTACAATTTCGACGAATTTCACACACTAATAAATTAAAATTACCCAAAAAATGGATACAAGGGAATGTTATAATATATATTGAAGAAAAAAAACATGAAACATCTAAGATAAGAATATAGTCCGTTTTGCTTAAATAGTTGAACACATAGACCTATGATAGGTACTCAGGACAAGCTATACGTGATGCCACAATGAGGGACGGAAAGGCTTCTATGCAGCTAAATTAAGAACTGGTCTTAAAATGGCTGATGGCTTACCATAAACAACCTACTTTATTTGGGCGGGTAGTGGTTTATTTGCCAAAACTTCATACTAAATCAGTTTAGTAAAAAAAAGTGGAACTATGACAAGAACAACGAATGATATTTCCCTTTCTGTCACACTTATCGAGATCTGTATGTCTATCTCGCTCGGACGTGGTATTATTATTACCATAACTTGTCCTGAGTATCATAGGTCCATGAGATAAACATTAATTTTCATACTCTGACCAATTAATGATTCTAACTTTAACAATCTTAATTTTTAAGAACGTATACACAGATGCTTTCCGAAAGCAAGCCCTGCGCACCGCCCCTTTTAAAAAATTGTTCGTTGTTAAATATAGTTTAAGATTTCATTAGGTATGTTATTTTTCATACTTGCGCTATTGATATTAGTTTTAAATATAAAAACGATTAAGAAGGATAAATTAACTATCTATTTAATTAGGAAATATAGTGAAATCAGTGAAGAAGGCATTATTTTAACAATAATACGGCTAGTTTTTTGGTGTGCATGCATGCACGCGAGACACGCCTAACGCAACAGACATTATAGTTGAATATTTAAAAAATAGTCCGAAAATATGAGTGAAATGTGAGAATATGAGTGACAGTATTTTAACAATAATACGGTTAGTTTTTAGTGCTGTGCTAGTGTCACGTGAAACTGGCATAGATTACTAAAATGTATTTTGGTGTATCGCGCCTTCGTCTCGCTTCACGCTCTCGTGTGCTTTCAGCTTAGAGCATACATTAAGCCTTACGTTACGTCCTATTTGCGTACAAAACAGTCTGCCGAATTTTGCGGGGGCGGGGGGGGGAGCATCTTAATAACAGTTTCAATATCCACTCAATTATATATTAAAAGCTAGAAGTGGTTGAACGTTTATAATATCAAGTGCTTACAGCAACTTGCGGACATTTTTATGATCAGTGTTCTCTTGCGAGGCGATTTTGTGATCGATTGTGGAATTGTCTTAGTTATGTATGCTCTAAGGCTTTCAGTATCTACTAGCCGCGTGAAAAGTTGTACTTATGTGTACGAGAGCAAAATTTTTGAGTCTCGTGCTTTTGAGTCCCTCGCTACGCTCAAGATTCTAATTTGGTGTGTCGCGCCTTTGTCTCGCTTCGCGCTCTCGTGTGCTTTCAGGCTAGTATAGCCGCGCTGAGAAGTTAAAACAAGCAGTAACGACGCTGAATCAAGTTTTCTTCCTGAATAATCATGAGACGAATAGGTGTGAATAATGTGAGTATGTTCTCACTGTTGATGTGAAAAGTTGTATGTGTTACTCGAGAGCAAAGTTTTTGAGTCTCGGGCTTTTGAGTCCCTCGCTGCTCTCTATATTCTTATTTTGAATCACTCGCTACACTCGTGATTCAATTTTAGAATCTTTCACTTCCTCGAGACTCAAAATCAGCACTCGCAGAATAAAAACACTTTGGTCTCTTGTTGCCCCAATAACTATTTTTGTTTGAAAGGGTATCTTTCCCAGGTGGTCTCATGGTCATCAGGTCATGAGATCCTGAAGAAATCGAGAGAACTCACTATTTGAAGTCTGTTAAAACTTTGTTTTTAAAGTAGTAATATTTTATTACTTATTTACTTTGTAAAATGTTAATGAGGTATCTGAGTGTCAGGGCTCCGCCCCTAGACTTCTAGACATTTCTGCATAAAGACAATTTGATTACCAATGCTTAGTGTATTAATTATAGGCGAAAGTTCAATTATAGCCGGCCTTGCTATTTTTTGCAAGAATTGACTCAAACGCGGATCTCACAAATTCCATACTTCGTTCTCTTTTTAGAAAGCCCTACCTACTACAGCAGATAGAAAATCAACTTTTTGCTTCGAAATGCTCTGTTAAGCATAATGAATTAGCTACAAAGCGATTTTCTTTTTATGGGTTTAATTTCGATTTACATAGGTCAATAGCTGTGGATAAACTTTCTAGATCTCCAGCCGTGGATCCAATTTAATTGTTTGTTGTGTAATGAAAAATCAATTTCAAATTTTAAAAACTTGCTTTATTACTAGAAACAATTTTTTTTATCACGAGAAAGGAAATCAAATGCCAACAATAGAAAATCAGGAATAAATAGATGTAGATCAGGATAAAATGAGTGGTATGTATTGCCCACTCGTATTAAATTCTATCGTTAGAAAGTAAATGCCCGCAATTTTGACACTAAGTACCTACAATCGTATTTACTTTTATTTAATTTTCGAGCGCTCGGAAGTCAAAAATTGGCCGATACCTTGTGACTCAATGTGTACTTTTAAACGCTTTCAACAACATAGTGGCAAAATCAATCCCTTGAATAATATTCAAAGGGATTTGTTTTTAACCTAAGGTAGGTAAGTATTGCCAGTCACGAGTTCACGACCTGTCTGGTCACGATACTATTATAAACAGCAGGTATGTATATTTATAATTGAACCGCAATCAATTATAGTTAGTAATCATCAGCGACATAGAAAAAGCACCAACATTTAAATCTATAATCACATAGGTAATAAAATATATGTGTCTGCTCATCTGCTTCAATTAATGAATGTTTCTTTATAATTAACGTGATTTATTTTCATGTGATGTGGCGGAATGGACGCCAGGCGGGGCGGCGACGAGCGGCTGCCCATTCATTGAAGTCGCTCGAATGTATGAAGTACCTATGAACTGTCGCTCTTCGCCCCGCCGCTGTCTGTCTATGTAAAAGGTTGAGAATAGAAAAATATAAGAAAATCAATTACATCTACTCATCACTACTCATCTATCGACCGTCGTGGCGTGGGAATAACAATCAAATAATTCATATTATTATTATAAATCTGACATAGTTCATTTGTATCCAATAATTGTAATGTAACGTCTTGAAATTGTTAATAATAATACAATAAATAAAAAGTGATATACAGTACCGGTCAAAAGTTTAAGTTCACTCTTTGTTTTAGGTACAAATAAGTACTTTTGGACAGTAATTTTTTGCAGTTCGGAAGCCGAAATTTGTTTCCAACTGATCCGTTATTGTTTCCAGAGATTTGTTTAATTAGTCAGACACAATTCACGTACATTTCTAAACAACGCATTCTCTAAAATCTTATAGGAATGACGGCAAAGGCTGGGCCATATATTGGGCTTGCCACTTAAAACGTACAATGATCAGATACAATGTTGGTTTTTAGGGAATCAGTTGTTTAGAAATCTACGTAAATTGTGTCTGACTAATCAAACACATCTCCGTAAACAATAACGAATCAGTTGGAAACAATTTTCGACATCTGAACTGCAAAACATTATCGCACAAAAGTACAAATTTGTACCAAAAACAAAGGGTGAACTTAAACTTTTGACCGGTACTGTAGTATTTAGATTAAGATTGCTACACCCTAACAGTGTCCATGCTACCTACTATTATATTTGTACAAAATCTTGTAATACCATGGTTGCATGAATAAATAAATAAATATTAATGAATGATTCCTTCTAAAAGTTGGCACATTACCATTAAGACATATAATACATTTTCATCTCTCATACTCTGAAAGTAGGTGATTCATTGTTTATCTGAATAGCGGGTTGAAAGTGAGGCATGTCGCCCCTAGGGCTGAAAAGTAATAAAAAAAACAATGACCAATGGCAGAAACCTAAACAGCCACACTTCGTTAAACTGAATTGTTTTTTTGATGTTCATTGATACTTATTACGGTAACGTAATCTAAAAAGTTGTAATTTAAGTCAATTAAAGTTATTGAAGCCATTTAGAAAAGTAATCAATACATTTAATGCATTATTTATATAATGCATTCAATTTATTTAAGCGCGGTGCAAAAATGGTCCACACACAATAGTAGATTGTATGACAAGGGGCTAAAATAAGCCATATTACCACGAGATGGATATTTTCCTGAGCGAAGCGAGGGAAAATAATTCGAGGGGTAATATGGCTTTTAGACCCGAGTTATACACTCTAATTTTCACTTCGACTGCGAGAAAATAGTTAAACAAAGATTATCCATCCACAATCAATAACAAATTTCACTGCGAAGAGATTGTTCAATTTAGCGTGAGGCGTTTTCTTTTTTAATGATTTGGAATTAGGGACTAAAAAACACCTGATGTTTGATTGGTCGATTTTAATATGTAGCTGTATTCTGGTTGGTTGATAGCAAAGAGAAATGTTTTTTGAAAGAGTTGTGATTGGTGGATTTAAATGATTTGGAATTAGGGACTAAAAAACACCTGATGTTTGATTGGTCGATTTGAATATGTAGCTGTAGGTATTCTGGTTGGTTGATAGCAAAGATAAATGTTTTTTGAAAGAGTTGTGATTGGTGGATTTAATATGGTGAAGTGTTTTGATTGGTCAAATTAAATGTGTTAAAATCATAAATATGTATACATATTTTCCCTAGGGGCTAAATGTACTACTTTAGCCCCGCTTATTAAGCCTAATATGACACACTTTTCGAGCATGAGATGTGAAAACATTATTTAAAGGCTATACCCGTGTTTCTATACAAAATTTGCCTTTCTGTCAAATGTTCTAGTAATTTAATTTTTAGATACTCCTTGTAGGCAAAAGTCTGTTCCCCAAAGAAGAACCATGTACACTTGTCAGTTTTCGTAATATGGCGGTTTGTTTTTTTTCACTTTTTAATTTATTTCTTTAATTCGGTCGTTGCAATTAATTAGATTTTTTGGTAAACTATACTACATAATAAAACCCATCACTACAAAAAATATTGCCTGAAACTTTAGTACAAATATATGTCAAAATAATAGAAACTATAATTTGTTTTTTTTTTTTGGTGTTTTGGTGTAGCGGCACCTACAATTTTTATTTCATAAATTGCCCATCTATAGACCTACTACATATATTAAATTCAAATTATTAGCTTTGGACAACTTATATTTTTTTTGTAATTTTTTTTGTTGTTGTATTTCCTGTGTGTTGTTTATATTCCTATTATTCGAAATGAAAAGTAGAGTGTTTAACTCGGATGAAAGCCACCCATTTCAGTCTCGAACTATTGGCGCTCTCACTTCGTTCGAGCGCCAAAATATCTCGACTGAAATGGGTGGCTTTCAACCCTTGGTTAACAATCTACTATTATTTAGCCAATCATTTACACGTAGTGTAAGTAGATACCGGTCCCTACACCAGGCTTTACCTGTATCGCAGGGTACCAAATTAGATTAATCGGACGATGTCAACAAGTGCTAAAAGAATTAAACACTTATGAATCGTCCATGAATGGACATCCCAACAGAAAACTATTCCTAGAAACATCCAAGTTCTATCGTTGAAGCTACGAACTTTTTGCCGCCACAAATTGTAATAAGCATATGCATGTATACACTAGGCACTAGCTAAATAGGGTCATCAAACTTGCATGGTCATGATCAGTATCGAACACGAACCAAGGTCAATGTCAGCAGCTCATCGTAATCGTTCGTGATCTTGCGGTCATGAGGCTTAATTTCTGTTATTGTTCATCAATCATTACATTTTCATCCATAATTATTTGCCACAATGACCCGCTAAAGTCACGCATAGATCACAAAAACGAGTGATAACGTAGTTTTGAAAATTAGGCATTTATAGTAACTATGTGGAAAACTAAACTTTAATTGGGCAAAAAAATGCCATTTGATAAAACCCGACATAGAGAGGAAATCAATCGACGAGTAAAAATGTCGTGGAATAAATATTGGAGTTTCAAGGAACTATTAAAATCTAATTTACCTTTGATTGAATCAATGCCGGTTCGGCTGCATCCTCCGCCGAAGACCTCAAGCGCCGCAAGTACGCCTAGGAAGTGGTTATTTATTGGAGGCGTTTGGGGTCGAAACACTGGGACCATGGGGTCCAAGTGCGCGCCTAATACACACCAGCGGTGACCAGAGGGCTGACCTATATTTTGCTCAAAGAATGAGCATTGTCATCCAGCGTGGCAATGCTGCCATAGCCTTCTGGGCACACTAACCTCTGTCAGTGATTTGGGCCAATTTTTTTATCTTTAAGATTTAATTTGTAGTTTTTTTGTCTTTGTAGGTTAAGTTGTGGTTTTATTGTTTTTATTTATTATTGTAATTATTGTGTAATAAAATTATTTAACTTTACAAGTCAAAAAGAGAATACTGGATTCATGCATTCTACCATGTTATTTTTAATGTCCTGCCAAACATAGATTTACAACACTTTTACCAAAAAAGATAAACTCCTGACAAAGAAGTATCGAACGCAGTATTCTAAACCTAAAACGTAAAGACAAGAAGAAAAACGTACATATAAGAATTTTGAATGGTCGTTTTATATCAATTGATTATCATGTCAATACCGCATATTCGTGTATCAAGGGTCAGCCATGTGGAAAAATTGCCAGTGCTTCGAATTAATTGTGCGCGCTATGTAACTTGACCTATGTAGGTAAGTTTGATAAGTCGATTTTTGTGAAGGCCACATTACGTGACCTGCCACCAGCGAACGAAAAAACCATAGAAGCCTAACTAGCGCTGAAAAGTGGCCCCACAAAAAGAATGCACATTGCCATTATGCGGACGTGGGGTGGGGTGGGGCGATGTGTCAAAAGGATGCCAAGATTGCCAAGCAGCCGTTTAGTTCGAACAAGCGCACACATGAGCATTATGCGCATACCGGGTTTTGGGCACGTGTTTGGGTAGACATTTGTAGAGAGTTCGCCTTCTATGTTTTTGTCGTTCGCTGCCTGCCACATATAACTTGAAAACCACATATAGGTAGATATAGAAGGTGTGTCGTGTGTTATGTCAACAGGAGGCGACTAAGTAATTAAACGGGATATTGGGTATAATCAGCAATACTCATAATCATACTCATTTAATTAGCAAGTGATTTTACAAAAAAATACTTAAGTATGTGCCTACGTAACTGGAATAGTGCCATTTTCATTATTGCACTTTAAAGATGCAAAAAATAGACAATGTACCTATAAAATACACAATATGAAATTAAAATTATTTTTCTTACTTAAAATTTTCCTGGGTTTTCCAAGAAATCGCTACTTTATTATCTTTGCTGCAACATAGGAAGTCGTGTCCCTCGTCATTTCTTGACAATGTCTTTGTAAATATTTTCCTCATATTGAAAACGCTCGTTAAAGGATTCTTGTTTCAGTCGTGGTCCAATTGTTACTGGTAGTGCTTGATCTATATTTCTGCTGTGGTGATCTTTACGTGCGTTTTAAAACTATGTCATGCTAAAGTGTTTCTGTTTAATTATTGTCATCGACAGGAGTCAAGAATAACTTATCAATTAGTTTCTCATGCCATAAACAGGAAAATCAGTTACCTATTGACATAATAGAGGGTTAACAAGGCATAGAGGCGCAGCCTTCTCGAAACGTGTGATGTTTACGTACCTTGCATCGAGTCTTTATAAACGTAATTGTGACATCTGCAGTATTTACGCTACATAATGTCAAAAATCTAAATTTTAATTTCTTTTGAATTTAAGTAGGTACCTGTTAGGAAAAGGCCTGACATTACACAGGAGGCAGTTTGATGAGAGCATTAAGTAACTTTGTAAATAATTTATCTTGGTATTCCTAATAACTGTATGTTATCAGAGACCAATATACGGTTGTAAAAAGACAACTAAAGAACCGACGCAAACGCGTAACGATAATGTTCAATAATATTCCAGTCACCAATACCCAAAATAAAGGAATAGCTAAATATTCAGGTTAATTCTGTTATGACAAAGTAAACAAATTACTTGTCAACACGAAAGGCAACGTGCTAATTGTAATTTACTATTAAGGTAGTCTAATGAGTAACGATTCCGATCATAAACCTACGTCAGAGATTTTTGAGCCCCGTTGTGCTTGATATTATTGCACGTGACTGTACCTAGTTAAATCACCAGAGCCACTGTAGACGAATGGTACCTACGGCACGCGACTATCAATCTGAAGATCGTGGGTTCAAACCCCGGCTTGTAGGTACCAATGGGTTTTTCACAATATTGTGTATTTGAACATGTTGCGCTGTTGGTTTCCCATGTATAAATAAATAAAGATAACTCTAGGATAATGATGATTCTACCTAACTTTTGTAATAACTTAGTTATATCAGCTGCATTTACAAGACATAATATGTGAATGATGTTGTTTGTTGTTCGTACCATAGCAAAAGTAATCAGTAATTTATTTTCTTAAAGATGGTACAAATAGGTGGTTTAAAAATAAATACAATCAGTAATAGGAATCTGGTCTCTGTCTTGCCTATCGTAATTCTATTGATTTACAAATGTAATTATTTTACATACACATGTAGGTAGTTACTGCCCTTTGCGTCACGAATGCTGGTAGGTAATAATTGGGTCCACAAAATAAATATTTCTACCTCATACGTTGGACTAATTTGCATACTAAAGGGGCAAGCTTGGCAAGATACCGATACCGTTAGTAAATATTGGGCCGGCGAAAAACACACATGATCGCGTCATCTTCGTGCAAAAAGGAGCTCGATTGGTTTAGTTTTCCCTTGGGGTCCGACCTGACCAATATTGTCCATGTTTTTATAGACACGGTTCCAAATTCCATAAGTTTTCAAGTGTGTCATTAACTAAAGCGGTTAATATTAATTTCTCATAGCAAACGGTTCGCTAACTCGCTAATCATGTAACGCGTAGAAAAATTATTAATTCAAATATATTTCATCCCGAGTAATATTAAAACGAGAATTACCATTTAATATGGTAAAGTCGGTTCAATTCAAAACATGGTAAACATATATGGTGTCCACGAATGCTGCACCCGATCACCTACTGGCTCTAGTTTCTAAGAAGTGTTTACCTTCGGTGCTTATGTGATCCAATTCCCAGCAAATTTGTTTTGTTTTTTTTTTCATATGTGCTGTAATATATTTAATTTATAATGCTTATACGACCTAAATATTTACACTCGGACGTATGCAAGGTATGTGTTTGACATATCGATATAAAGCTGTTGCTCAGGAGATTTCCGTTACTTGAGATACGGCGCTAACTGCCGTAGGCGCGACTAACCCAAATAAAATATTTTAAGTAGTTGGTCTTTCAAAAGAATCGTAAATTTTGTGTGAAATAAAATTATCATATTGATAAGATAAAGTTAAGGACATTATTGTGGCGTGGTGACGTAAAAGTCTGTGTGATCTGTTAACGTTCAACGATGGTGTTCGAGAATCAACAAGCGCGGTTTTGCGGACCTCTACTCAGCCAGTATGGTAATTGATTGTTAATTGTTTGCAATTGGCACTGCAAGGAATTTTTTTCTGATGACATTACCTAATCGATTGCGAATTACTTATTGATAGAAACTTGATTGCATTTGAACGCGTTTGTCAAATTACATTTAGGTATAGGTACCTATTAAGTGTGGGTATACTGAAGTACTGAACTATTTTCCTGAATTAGAATTAATTAGTGTATGCCTTAGATATAGAGTTTGGCCAGGGACAGATGAGCCTAGAAAAGAGCGGCAAATTTAATAAACAGCGTGTTGCAACACCGCGTATAAGTAACGCGATAAAATAATAATGATACCTACTTGAACAATTTTTTTTCTTAGATTCTAATAATGCAACTGATGAAGCAAAAGGAAGTAAAACTCATTAACTTCATCCTACTTTATATTTAAAAAGAATAATCAAAACCACTCTCCAATAGTTACCTAGTTTTAGTTACGTTGCTATAGCCTAGCAGGGTTCATGTTGAGACTGTATATGGTTTTAAGACCACATGTACAGTAAGGGAAATGTACACGGAATGAAGAAATACACAATTGGAATGCAATAAATAATTTGAATTTGAAAAATTCAATATTGACGAGACATAATAATTGAACTTTTCATGATATTCTTCAATGTGATTAATATTATCTGTATATATTATTATTATATCGAGCCCGTTATGTCCCACTCCCACTGCTGAGCAAAGGCCTCCCCCTCTGTTTCCATCCATCGCGGTCTTGAGCAATATCTGGCCAGTCTTTTAAAAAGGAGTCCAAGTTATCCCGCCATCGCCGATCTACCGGGTCTCCGTTTTGAGTTTTGGAGCTTCCACTCCGTGATCCCTTTGATCCACAGCTCATTCGGCATGCGGTAGACGTGACCAGCTCAGACCCACTTTAAGTAGGCTGCCTTCCGAGCTACATACTTACTCTATTTGGGTCTTGGAGCGTAGCGTGGTGTTCCGGATGCGATCCATTAGCTTTACACCTTTATGGCAAACCCCGAGTTTTGACTTCTGCGCTTCCGTCAAAGACCAATCTACCTTTAGATTATCTGTATACCACCTTTTAATTCTCTTAAAAAGCAAAAACAGTCCAATTTATTGTGCAACAGTTACTTTCTCAGTTAGTATATCAAGTATCAAAATTTGGTACATCATACTAGTTTAAGACGTTTGACACATTTGACAAAGGTATTAATCTGTTGCCATATAAAAAGATTTAAATAAATCTGAGGCTCATCTTTCCCTGGCCAGACTTTAACAACGCATAATAAGTACCTATACTACAACGGCTAACGTCTTCCACAACCTTATAATTGAATTGTTTAGGTACTAATGTGTTCTCTAACGATAGACATTTTCAAACATAATATTCTTACGATAACAATTTTGAAAATTGGTCACACAACAGCTATTTTAAAGGAGTACTTAAGTATTAGACGGCAGTTGAAACATGACATAATGTCAGTCGTATCGTATACATTAAAATACATGAGATCTCACAATAGCATCCATGAGGAATCGACGGAGTTCCTCAAATTTTGTAAGCATACCCAACGTTTTTTTTTGTCTAAGTGGCTCATGCATTTACTTACACACGATTAAATAAAATATTATGTCCAGTAAGAATTGATGGAAGTTAGTTGATTGTTAATTTTGTCGTTATTAGTTAAGTTCATTTTTAAAACGTTGCTAATAAGTCAAACTTATTCCGTGAATTCCATAGAATTTGGAAATTCCTAGTAGCAACGGGTCTAAGCAATTAAATATAAAGGACTGCCACAATATATCAATCTCAGGACGACAACAAACCAATACGGACAGATGCGTTCATATGTCGCTAATTCATATTTCTCTACCCAGACCCCCACAGAACAATAAAAACAGGTTTTTTCTGTTCCGTGCAGACCCGGCACTCCTAGACGTGTTCAAATTGGAGATGGCGTACGGCATCGAGCGGTTCTTTTTCCTGTCGTACTGCCTGGCATGCTGTTGGCCGCAGCTGCAGGGAGCAGGGCAGGGCCCACGCGCCAGCCTGCGCACGGTGCGCCAGTGGGCCGAGCTCGACTTCCAGTTCCCGTCGGAAGCCGCCCGTCAGGCTGCGATGGCTAACGGCCACTACGTTCCTGGGAATTCTGTGCCTATTGATGTCGACGTGCAGCATAGACGAGGTACGTTTTTTATCACACATACTGCTGGCCGCAGGTCCTGGGGGCGGGGCAGGGCCCCCGCTCCGGCCTGCGCACGGTGCGCCAGTGGGCCGAGCTGGACTTCCAGTTCCCGCCGGATAGGAGGCCGCCCGCCAGGCTGCGCTGGCTAACGGCCACTACGTTTCTGGGAATTATGTGCGTATTGTTGTCGACGTGCAACATAGACGTCAGACGAGGTACGTTTGTTTTATCACACGTTGACTGTTACTGTTAGTGAATATTGACATAGCTATTGCGAGTAGTATTTGTGGATAATTTTTATCATCATTATTGACCCTATTAATGTGTTTATGAATGTACACAATAATGTAAACTCATAGGTATTTGTTCTTCTTTTTTATTTTTTATTTGACGGTTCATTGAATTTGGAGTTATGTTATATTGGAGCTACGCTTTCTATTACATTAATTGTTTGTCGTTTTTACTAAAACATAAATAAATACTGATATATGGTGGCGCCGCAACGCGATTTTTTGCGGCGCTGCAACGCAACGCGAGCTTTTGCCGGACGGGCCCTTTGGGGATGCCTCGATGCGAGTAAACCACGCCCCCGTGAAAGAGACACTCTTCAATCTTCTGTGCCCAACACTTTTAATATAGCGGTAGTCAACTTGGCACCGCTGGAGAGACTGTAGTACAGCCCAGGTTTCGACCGAATCGAAGGCTTTCTCGTAGTCCACGAACGCTAAGCAGAGGGGTTATACTCCTCGGTCTTCTGTATAACCTGACGGAGCGTGTGGATGTGGTCTGTGCTACTAAAGCCTTTTTGGAAACCGGCTTGTTCGGAAGGCTGGAAGTCATCTAACCTGCGTATGAGACGATTTGTAATGACTCTCGAAAACAGCTTATAGACATGGCTCAGAAATGATATGGGTCGGTAGTTCTTCAGCAGGGTGTTGTCACCCTTTTTGAAGAACAGCACCACCACCCCTCTGTTCCATGCCTTTGGCGTTCTCCCTTCTTACTGGAAAGTAAGACATAAAGTTACTTAAAATAAATACCTAACTAAAATTGCCCTTAGCCATTCCTGGTGCAAAAGTCCCCATAACACTGGCGGTATTTCCACGCTGGATAGACAAGGAAAGCCTTTGCACCAGAAACGACTCAGAGCGGGGGTCTTCCCCTTTAATAAAATAAATAGTGATTGAAATAATGATTTAAATGAATGTTATAATTTTCTCATCTAACATTGGTAATTCGTTAACAGGCAATTTGCAATCGCGCATCTTCGTGTCAATCCCTCGTTTCGACGCGGGACGGCCGATGACGCTTGGCACGGTGGATGAGAACGCGCGCATCTACGCCTACCCCGACTACACCTGGCACGACAACCAGGGGCTGAACTGTGATGGCATGACCTCGGTCTTTAGAGTAGCAGTGAGTATTGAGTAAAACATGAAATTCTTATGCTCAGTTTCTGCAATCCTTCGACGATAGGCCGGTGTTGCCAGAGGTTATCTACTCGCACCTCATGTTAATAGTTCTGATGGAAGCGATGAATTGCAACAAAATGACTGACATTTTCTGAGTGACCAGCCTCTGTGCAAAAAATCTGATACAGTTTAAATAATGTTTTATGCATTTTTGCCGTGCGTGATATTGATTATTGACAGAATGGATGGAAGAGACGTCTGAGCATATCGTTTTAGTTTCATTCTTTTATAATTCTAGTTTTGAAGAGAGAGGATAATAAGTGACAATATTTCCAGGGCATGCAAACACTTGACATGGGATTGGTCGTAACAACGGATAAAATTGAAGTGTTATAGCTTCCAAGTTATTGCAAAATAGATATGTGTGTGAACGTGAACGCATGTCCCAAACATTAGGAGGGAAGTAATTTGACAGTCCAAAGTTTATGTCAATTATTTGCTGTTGGCGTGTGTATGGTTGCGATTATTTAATGTGGCTGACTTTTTATAAAAAATAAATTAAACTGCTTATTTCTTTAAAAAACAAATTTACATTTTCAGCGATAAGGCTTAATCTTATTATTTTTAGATTTTATATAACTAATCATTTTACATTAGAAGATTTTAGATATAAATGATGATTTTATATAAAACTGTCACTTGGATGGTAGAGTTGCTTTTTGAATGGATTACTTTGATGCAATACGGGCAACTCAAATAATCTCAAGTATTCATTCTAATTACCGCGGTATTTGCGGTTGGTTCATATTTTTGAACGCTATTAACTAGTTCGATCATTGGCATAAATTATAATAAGTATACCTAATTACCTACATTATCATTACGCGTCCAAAGGCCAGGCAAAGGCCTGCTCTGAATAATACATTCTTAATCAGTTTGTTGTTCAATTACTTAAGTCAATACTTAGAATAGACGGAACCACGTGAGCTTACTTTTAAGGTAGAATAATTTGAACCGTTAAGGTTAGTTTGGACAACATTGCGCTCAGTTACGACATGCATAGCGTGGACAACTGGACATGGATGATGTGTAACGAATTATATTCGTTCCTGACGCCGCCGCTTGCTTTCCAAACGTCCAATCTTTAAACGCTTTAAAAGCCCTTTATTGCGTCAACTTCGAAAATGATATTTTAGTGATAGCAAAACTTTCACAATTTTACTCGCACGTTTTGATGACCTTGGTGAATTACTGAAAGTTGTTGTTTTAATCAGTCATATTACAGGGAAATACACTCGGTAACCTATAAGATGCGTGTTGTGTTAATTTAGGGAAACTTACCAGATTATCGGAATATATTTATTTGTCATCAAATCAAATTACTTATATACCTATTTATTTGTCGATATCGTTTTCGTTGCAAAGCACGATTTTTTACCCTTTGTGAATTGCAGCACAATTCAGCCCATCAATAGAGATTAGAGAGGCCAGTATCAACCTTTGACAACGTAAATAGGCAACCAATGACATAACGCGTGAGGTCGCGTGGTATTGTAAACACGATAACATACGGCACATTTAGGTGTTATTGGCTTTTGAATGGTTATAAGGTAAGGTAAACGTCCCTGTACTCGACGCAGCACTAGTATATGGCATGGGCACTTTATGTCAAAGCTTGAGGCTTCGAATGAAGAAAAATTCTCTTAGTTCGAATTCAACCCGTATTGCTTTGAAATACAGTGCCCATGCCATATACTAGTGCAGAGTCGAGTACTGAGACGTTTACCTTACCTACTTCAAGTTTACTTTGAACATTTAGGTACTTAATGTTACTTCAAATTACTTTATTGATTATGTAGATCGACGAATGCAACCGACTGTGGGTGATGGACACGGGCAAGATCGGGGACGACCAGGTCTGCCCGCCGCAACTGCTGGCTTTCGACCTGAGCACCGACAACCTGGTCTACCGACACCGCGTCAACGCCTCCAACTACGTCCAGTCGTCGCTCTTTATTACACCCGTAAGTTGGTATTTCTGATATCTAGTAAATTGGGACGATCGATTTCGTCGAGCCTACACAATTTTTATTAACTTTTTAAACATCACCTTTGAGACATCTAACCGCGAACTGTGGTACATAGTAAGTGACCGCTTATTCCTCAATGTACTTCTCGCATCTGCGACTGACTAGGATGTTTTTGCTAGTAGCTGTGTAAAAGTCTGTCGTGAATACTTGAGGTTCCGCATCTGAAGATGAGGCGATGGATAACCGTCTGTCGTCATTTAATTCATTCGTAACCATATTTTCTTTCCAGGTGGTTGACGTCCGCAAGCCCGGTTCCGAGGCTTGTGGCCCGGACACCTTCGTGTACGTGGCAGACGTGACCGGGTTCGGCGTACTGGTGGTGGATGTGGCGCGCGACCGCTCCTGGCGCGTCACGCACAAACTTTTCTTCCCCTTCCCTTCGCGAGGAACCTTCACCATCGATGGTACTGTTCTCTAGTTACTCACAAAAACATTTGGCTTATATTTCTCCCCCCTTTTTAGGGTTCCGTACCTCAAAAGGAAAAAAACCCGGACAAATGCGAGTCGGACTCGCCCACCGAGGGTTACGTAAAAAAAAAACAAATGTATCGTTTTCAGATTTTACCCTGTACTTGTACCATTATAAGAATATATTACTTGCGACATTTGAGCGCAAAGCAAAGGTTCTAAGTCAGCGGAAAGTACCCTATAAATTTTGATTCCGTTGAGATTGTCGAAATATACGTTTTTGCGGACTTTAGACTTGAGTATATGGTTTTAATTTCAACTCGATACTTCTACGCGTTCCCGAGATAAAGGGTCCTGACAGACAGACAAACAGACAGACAGACGGACAACAAATTGATCCCACAAGGGTTCTGTTTTTTCCCTTTTGAGGTATGGAACCCTAATAGGATCACTATGTTGTGCGTCTGTCTGGTATCGAGTTGAAATTAAAACCATAATTATAGGTACTCAGGTCTACAATCTCTTGAAGCTGTGAAAAAATTAAAACTTCTATGTCAACGTAAAAAAAAAAGATACGGTCAGCATAAATACCGCAAAAAAACGTATATTTCGACACTCAAGGGAATCAAAATTCATTCCGTTAACCTAGATGTCTGCCTATGAAATTTGGCAAGTAATATCGTACAGAGTACAAGTACGGGGAAAAAATCTGAAAACTATACATTTGTCATTTTGTACGGAACCCTCAGTGGGCGAGTCCGACTAGCACTTGTCCAGTTTTTTTGAGTGAGTTTCACTCCTAAACTCATTATTATAGCGTTATATCGATGGTATCCTGCAGGTTGTTGCACATTAGGTGACGACGGCAAGTAGGTATCTAGTGACTATTCATGAAGAGGCGCTGACGTTACGGTGCCAGATTAACATTTGGATATGTCAGCAACCATTAACCCTAATAAAGGAACTCAGGGTCCACTCAGCTACCTGGCAATCTAAAAGAGGACCACCAGTTTGTGTAGTGTACGTGTATGAAAAAATCATACACGTACACTACACAAATGTTAGAAAAGTATGAGAACGACCGAAGATTCGAAGCCGAACGATCTAGATGTTGAAATCGCTCAGGCTTATAAAAGTAAGTACATTGTTTCCAGGTGAAAGCTTCGACCTGATGGACGGCGTGCTGGGCATGGCACTATCGCCGTGGCGGCGCGGGCGCGACCGCTACCTCTACTTCCATTCTCTCGCCTCCACCACCGAAAATGTAGTGCGCACCGGCATCCTTCGTAATGATTCTTTCATTGAAGACTCCAACGCTGACTCGCACTCAATTAACGTAAGTATTAGTAACTCTTAACATGCGGCCGACATGATCATCCTATAAGATCATCTAGTAAGATACCGCTCGCTTCTTACCGATCGATATACAGCATTATTATTTTTCTGGGAAATATGCCAGTACTTGTTGAGGGCGGCGATACGCTCTAACGTGTTACTGGTGAAAGAAGTTCCTAAAATAATAAATTGTGAAATTGCTATTAGAAGTTCTCCCAGGTCAGCGAAATTAATATTCATGGCAAAATGTATAAGCATTATTAAAGATACTATAGATACCCAGACACCCACGAGTTTGGTTTGGAGACTTTGGAGCAAATGTGAACAAAATTAAATAACACGAAAGAAACATAAAATACACCTAATGATACGACTAACTATTTTTAGACATTGAATCAATGGCCAAAAATATCATATAATTGTTTCTTCAATTCGACAAAATGCCGATGTCTAATGTTTTATGAATGCGAAACTAATTGGTAAATCACATTTCAGGTTTTCCCGGAAGAGCGTACGTCGCAGTCGGCAGCCGAGGCCATGGACCGAGACGGCATATTGTTTTTCGGCCTAATGGACCCTCCTAGTATATGGTGCTGGAACTCCGCTAGCGAATTCTCTCCCCGCAACTTCCACCAAATCGCTTTGGACAGGGAGACACTACAGTTCGCCAGTGGCATGAAAATGGTTAACAATCTGAAAGGCGAACAAGAACTCTGGATCTTGACTTCCAGCTTCCAAAGAGTTATGACAGGATCCCTCAGTTCCGATAGAGTAAACTTTAGGATTCACGCCCAAAGCACCTCTCGGCTTCTAGAGGGTTCAGCCTGCAGGAGTCCCCCAAAGGATCGGAACCATGGCTACCATGCAAATCTTATTACGCCGACGGGATACAGGCATATTACTCCCAGATATGGCGCTGTATCACATCTTTAGAAATAAGTGCATTGTCTGAACATTTGCTCAGTACTTTTATGTGGTACAACTGGCCATATAGGAGTGATTATTTTTAAAGTTGTTTTATAATTATTTAAATAAATTATTAGAATTCTGAAAATAATAGATGGGTACTTTTATTGGACTATTTTTAAGGACCATTTAACACACAGTAAAAATTAGTAGCCAGACTAAATAATATATGAACAAAACATGGAATAAATAAGGATAAATACCAATTATAGGTACATTACTGTTTAACGTAATACTGGAAAAAACGCCTCTTCTACTGACATGCCGATGAATGAACCCTTAAACAGATTGTTTCAGTATGTCAGTATACATCTGAATTTTCCTAGCAATGCTCATATCAATGTGTTTATCCTCAACACCCACTACCATCCCTCCAATTATGGAAGGGTCGACTTTCTCCGTGAGCTCTATCTTCTTGTCTCCCTTGACGAACTTCTGAAGGGCGTCCATGAGGGATTGGCGAGAGCTATCGTCGAGGGGCTCAGCCGTAATAACTTCACAGAGGGCCCTATTGTGATGCGCTATCATGACCGCCAAAAACATGCTGATCATGCGTTTTAGTTTTTTGAGTCGCCCGTTTTCGGCGACCAAACCTAGGAAGTTGGCCGCAGTCTCAGGCATACCTACAAATGTTATTTATTAATTCTTAAATGCGTGTTTAACTTTGATATAAGTTAGTCGTTTTCATATTTATTATTATTAGATTTAACCCACTATTTGTTAGTAAATGATAGTTTGGTTATATGCGTTCATAATGTTCATATATCATTATAAAAAAACTGCTTAAGTATCTTTTACAGACTTTTATAATAAATAATGATATTTTAATGCGTACAGTAAGTACCTATTGCAGTCGTACGAATTATTGTTAGTAATCTAATTAAAAGTCCGGACAATAATAAAATTAGTTGGAGACATCGGGTTGGATTGTTTTAAAGATTTTGGTTAATAGTGATATAGCAAAATTGGCGTTGCCAATGTACGAGTTTTATTTTTTATTAGGTAGGTACGGAATGAAATTTGCAAATTAGAATAGGCGCCTAATAGAAAAATATAGCCGTGCCACTTACCGACTTGTTTAGCTGCCTCTTGGAAAATTTTAGCTTTTTGGATGCGTGACACCACACTGGTTTCTAAAAAGTCTACCATCTTTGGATTGGAGAGCTCCTTCTCGAGATCCCTCAAATGTTTGTCCACTTCATCCAGTTGTCCCGTCTGGCTAGCAGCGCTGTACAATGCAGTGACGTAGCGTCCTTCGATTCCTAAATATTATTATTGACAAGGATTAACCAACTACGTTACATTATATATTACTATTAAGTAGTTATAAGTGAATACGAAAAATATTACGCGAAAGCCAAGTAATGTTTTCCGTGTGTGACTACGTACCTAACTATTTTTTTTAGCCGCCATCGAAGCCTAAACGGCTCGACAGATATTGACATAGGTAGGTATTGAGATATTGGCGTGGCGCAGTGTTAATACTCGCATTATTTTTTAGGGTTCCGTACCTCGAAAAGAAAAAACGGAACCCTTATAAGTAGGATCACTTTGTTGTCCGTCCGTCCGTCCGTCTGTCAAGACCCTTTTTCTCAGGAAGGCGTGGAGGTATCAAGCTAAAATTTATATCAAATACTCAAGTCTACTGTCCCTTGGAGCTGTGAAAAAATCAAACTTCTAAGCCAACGCAATCAAAAGATACAGCCGTTTGTGGCGCAAATTTCCACAAATTTTCGAAACTCGTAAGGGAATCAAAAACTACAGGGTACTTCCCGTAAACTCAGAATCTTGAAATTTGGTACGAAGCAACATCTTATAGCACAAATAAAGGAAAAATTGCGAAAACTGTATATTTTTAGTTACATCATATAATAAAAATATTTTTAATTATTTTAAAGTTACTAACCCTTTCCTCATGAACGCGTAGAGGTATTAAATTGAAATTCATATCAAATACTCAGATCTATAATACCTTTAAGCTGTAACAAAATCAAACTTCTATGTCAACGCAATCAAAAGAAACAGCAATTTAAGCCGCATATTTTCAAAGTCGCAACTACTCGCAAGGGAATCAACACCTAAAGGATACTTTCAGTCGATCTAGAATCTTGAAATTTGGCATAAAGAAATGTTTTATAGTACCTACATATAAAGGAAAAATTCCGAAAACCTTAAATTTTTAGTTAGGTACATCACATTTTTTTTTAATAATTATAAACACGAACGATAATGATGATAAACACGGAACCCTTGGCGGGTTTTTTTTAGGAATCGGTTCGCCTATTTCTGGTCTTGAATATTAACCAAAAGGTTCCATGACATTAGTTAGACTTACCATAAACGCTTATAGGCGGTCTTTTCCCTTGGGGTGCGGCGCACATGTGCCTCACGAATACTCGCAGCATTATTATTCTTTCTGAGTATATAGTAAATATGCAATATGTTAACAATTTATTTAGTTTCAATATTTAAGGATTAAATGCAGCTCTTTGCATTATTAAAATTTAACTAAAGTGACACCAAGTGACATTGATAACTGCTACCAAATCACTTTTTGAGTAACTGCTACCAAAGAGGTTTGAGAATAACTAATCTCCCTACAGAGTAGATAACATCGCAAATCGGAGAATAGTCAGCATACCAATGTAAGGGAAAATATAATAAAAAATTTAAGTTGGAAATATGCTATGCTGCAATCACTTTTTCTGACTCTATACTATAATTATCGCTGTTTGAAATTATTATACTCGTAAGTATGGAAGAAGTTAAATATTCGTGACCGGATAATTTTTAGTATTCGGTATCAAAATTATTCCAGAAAAACACTCGGTGTCTGTCCGTTTTCAAAATAAATAATAATGCGTGCACCACGGGGATATAGGACGGAAGTAATGTCGGACTCGCAACGACCAAAAACCCCCGATACAATATTGGTAATGACACTAATGACCAATTCTATGATACCTATAAAATAGATATAAAGGTAGATATGACCTAAATTTTGTATAAATAAAAAATGTTTTTTTTTTGTTTTTATTTGAATGAAATAACTAACATAAATAATCAATGAATGGCTACCACACCACACTATGCACAATACATTGCCCAGGATGCAAGAACAATAATTTATATAATTCGCTCGAGATGTTGACACTTCAAGATGAAACTTAAGTGCTCACTTATTACTAGGACAGCTGAGAGTCTGGGCGGAGAGAGAATTGTCGTGGCAAAAAAGGAACATTATGATATTTATGATGTTTACATGGCAATCTGACTTAGCTACCTGACATATTATGTCAAAATTGTCAAAGCTGCGGTGACGGTCCATAGTAAATTTGACAGCTAATGACAAGTTTATTAATGACCGCCGCTACCAGGCCGCGCTAGTCTGTAAAAGGCCATAAGTACGTTTATGTAGTTTGCTTGCGGTTTTTGTATTTAAAATCACGTTGAAAATGGATAACATGCATAGGTGTAACAAGAGAAATTCGGTTTGTTCAGCGTGAAAAAGCAGGCAATGCATCACACTATCGACTTGCACAACTTTTTAGTGACGAATTACGAACTATTATTACGTGACAATAGTATATCTTAATGATGTATAGCTTAATGCCTCTCACACACTGGCGCGGCCTGGCCGCGGCGGACAATAGTGAACTTGTCATTAGCTGTCAAATTTACTATGGGCCGCCACCGCAGGCCGCGCCAGTGTGATGTAGGCCTAAGGCTTCTCACAGACTGGCGCGGCCTGGCCGCGGCGGTCAATAGTAACGTGTCATTAGCTGTCAAATTTACTATTGACCGCCAACGCAAGCCGCCCAGTGTGTTGCAGGCATAAGCAGTAAAACAAATCCATACACATGTCCGATGTGACGCACTCACACAGACACGCGTCGCTATAATAAACTTAAGTGCAAGTAGTTGTAGTCGGCGGTACATCAGTCCGCATGCCGCGCATGTGCCGGGTATAACTGATTTTCAACGGAGCGCAGGTGTAAACAGGTCTTAAGAGACTAGTTGAGATGCTGATTTAGCTATATATGTGACTGTGTCTAGTAAAAGGGACCACTTTGAGGATTTTAGTTTCCGAGATAGGTATATGCATTTCTAAAAATTAGTCGAACATGACGTAGAATGTGTTTTTAATACTAATCGGTTATTAATACCTTAAATATTATAAATCTTTCATGATAGTATCTACTTGGTAGTTGGTACCACTCATTCCATAACTTCCTAGTAGAAGTGTATTTTTCACTAGCATAAACTCTAAAATCTTATTTTTCAATTCGTACATTTTGCCTACTCCATGTTTAAAAATTAATTTAAAAGACTCTAATTTCACTGAATAGCTAGTTTTACCTAGTTTTAGAAGATATTAATAACTCCATACCGCTAAAATGGTCCCTTTTCCCAGACACAGTCACATTATATACTGTGCTGGGTACACCCTCAAACCCTGTGACGGTTCTCCTTCCGCACATACTCCAGCAGCTCTATTTTAATATAGTGGTACTGTTAGTCCAATACATCGTACTGGAACGCCTGGTCCGTCTCCAGCAAGGCCCTGATGTAAACGACCATGGAGCCCAGCGCCATTGCGGACGTCAGCGAGTTGCAGGCGCCACCTTCTGATTCAGCTGCCTTCTTCACACGATACTCCTCCTACATCGTATTAAAGGAAGAAGATTATTATGATCTGCTAGTATATTGCCAAGTTATGCAAAATCCAAATATGTATTTATAGGAACAAAATAACATTATGAACAAGTATTAAACTCTATTTCTTTGCTTTATTGGATACCTATAACAATTGCTGTTATTTAAAAATTTGAGATCTTAAAGTAGGTTAGATTTGACTTGACCAGTTTTCATTACATTAGTCATTTTATAAAGTTATTCAACATATATATACTTATATATTTTTATCTGATAAAAACTGGCCAAGTCAATTCTAACCTACTTTAAGATCTCACATTTTTAAATAACAGCAATTGTTATAGGTATCGTATCCAATAAAGCAAATAAATAGAATTAATACTTGTTCATAATGTTATTTTGTTCCTATAAATACATATTTGGATTTTGCATAACTTGGCACTCATTTAGATCTCCATTCTTTTTGCGGCGAAGCCCACAGCCAAGCATAATTTTTGTATTGAACTTGGCTCTCCTTTTTTACATTTATGTTTTTGGTAGAATATCATTACTTTTTGTAAAGAAAACTAGGCAGGTATTGAGATTTCTTGCGTTTTCGTGTTGCTCAGGAGCGATTTTATGTAGATTTACTTCTGTTCTGTGTATAATTATGTGGTGCCGCGCGCCGCCGACGACACACCGTTGGCCGGTTGTTTAGCGCGTATTACAAGTTTTTTGTATGGGGACACCACTTATATTTTGACTTAACTTTATTTTTATATTTCTGTTATATAGCAAATATAATAATACATATATTGGGATAGTTTCAAATATCTGCTTGTAACGGTTCCAACGCTACAATTTAAAAAAAAATTGTATGGGGACCCCCCTAATTTTTAACTTTTTTTAATTTTTAGATTTTTTCCTACGCTTACACACAATTACCGAGCTGGATTCCAAATTTCATCCTTCTAGGTCATCTGGAAGTAGGTTAGGTTTAGGTACTGTATGTCAGTCAATACTAAAATTTACGACTTTTTGATCTTCATAACCGTTTGAGCTAGCTTCATGAAATTTGGGCTTCTAGATGTCCTTATGGATATAATTAAACACACGTAGTTTTATGTGTTTACGTTAAAGAGGTTTTGAGTTATAGAAGGGTCAAAAGTGGCACCAAGTGGTTCGTGTAATATTACACTCGGCGCTGGCTAGCCAGTTCCTTTCCTTGAACTTGGCTTGATACGCTCGCTGCCGCGTGTCTAGATTAAGTATACTGTTCTGTGGCCGTACCGTTCGTTCTTTCGTCGCCGGCGGAGCAGCGGTCACAAAGCCCGTAAGCCGCATGAACGGTTGCCGCTCGTCCGAGTAGCACCCCTTCGGCTCCTGCCACGACAAGATCTTGTTCATCCAGCGCGGCTTGATGAACTCGCCGTAGCCGTGAAGTGCACAATAAAGGACTGCAAACGTAGTAATCAATGTAACACTTGAAAGTTTCTCAATTGATAAATTTAAACGCTAGTTTGGGCTGCGCCGAGACATGTACTGATATATTTGCGGAGGTGTACAGTCCAGTTCTTCAATATCTATGCAGCCTACCTTTCAAAAATATCTACACATGTGTCTTATGTCAGTAACAATAAAGACTGAGTAGAGTATATTTTTGAAAGGTTGTCTGTATAGATATTGGAGAACTCGACTGTACATACAACCAGTAAAAAAGTGTTCTATGCACTCCAGCATAAAAGTTTCTATGTACGGATGGTTAAGTTTTCCCTCAGCTGACTGTACCTATGTATCGTATTTGGGTGCTGTGTGCTGGGCTTGGGTGAGTGTTTAATAGAGAATCGACTGCATATGCTACACCGCCACTTGTGCCAGTTGTGCCACTACGTATACATGTTGCAAAATGATTGTAAAAATATTGTAGTGGTTTTATGCAATGGTACCTACTCATCATCAAGTGCTCATCAAATTAAATTCTCTACCGAATGAACATTGATGTAACATGCCATTTATTACACTCAACTGCTGCATCAAAATAGGAGGAAGTGGTTACAAATAACTGTAAAATCTAATGCTAGAACCGAAATATAGTAATTTTGAAAAGCATTTTTGACACCTGTTTTTACCTTGATTTTGTAATAAAACATACTTTGTTGCATGAAAACGGTCCTAGTTCCAGGAGGATGGTCCCAAGCTTCGAGCGACTTCGTCTCCTTGTAAACCTGTATGCATAACTTGTAGATGTGTGCGTTAAGGTCCACCCCGTCCATGCAGTCGAAAAGGCGCGCCAGTGTGGCTGCACGGAGACGGCTGGTCTGCTGGAAGGCGAGGCCGGAGCCCTGCATGATCTGGAGGTTGCATTCGGGAGTCAGCTCACAGGCCCCGTCTGCCTGTGTGGTTTGAGTCTCCATGGCTGATATGAGAAGCTGCATCGTACATGCATCTGTAGTTTAAAAGAGGATAAGGCATTGTCCTTGAAACGCCATTTTTGAAAGATTTTAGTGTCTATTTTATATACTACCGTTCGTATTAAATTATCAAGTAATTCATCGGCATGCTCCTTGTTAAAATTCTGATAGATACATTGCCTTGCCAATATCGAAACAGATAGTCATCCCACAAATAGTGGATAATGCAAATTGGCAATAATAGACGGATAGACAAATAAACTCCTATCAAGGTTCCGTTTTATTAAGCGAAATGCGAAATCTCGCTGGTGTGGCGGAAAAAATTGCTCTTCATCCAATTCTCTCCAAGAAAAAATTATGCGAGGAAACGTTTCTTTTCTTACCTGCAGCTTTCCTTCCCGGCATCTTAGTCCTGGCTTCCTGCAAATACTGCTCGAAGTCGAAGCGATAAGGCTTCTGTGTCCCCATCGTGCCGAGAGTTATCGGCTCCATGAGGCTTGAGAGCACGTCCAGATTCTCGAATATCGCCTTGGCCACTAAAGCAAGAGGCATTCAGGAACCTATCATCGTCAAAAAATAGTGCGACAAGAAGTGTCTTGCCAGTTATTTAACGCTCAGTTAGCACAAGACTACACGCGAGATGGACTGCCCGTCTCTTTCTAATTAATACACTTATAAAGAGACGGGTAGTTTATCTCGCGCCTAAGCCAGCTCGCGCGTGGTCAAGGTCATGTGATAGGTGTGTTGGATCATTTTCGTTTGTGACTACATTTTGGAATGTGATTTCAGTGTGTTCCACGCTCACTCATCCTGGCACGTCCGCGTGGGAGAGAATACATACGCAAAACTAATTAAAATCACATCGCAATGCGAGTTGACCACTAAATTTTACTTCTCGGATAAGAATTCATCGTTTTTAGGTTTCCGTACCCCAAAAGGATAAATACGGAACCCTTATAGGATCACTTTACTGTCCGTCTGTCTGTCTGTCAAGGCCCTTTATCTCGGGAACGCATGGAGGTAGGTCCCTTGAAGCTGTGAAAAAATCAAACTTCTAAGTTAAAGTAAAAAAAACCGGCCAAGTGCGTGTCGGACCACGCAAAACGAAGGGTTCCGTGCCTATTAAAAAGGTCGTATCGTCACAGAAATTTTACGGCACTTACGTCCTTTTCTTTGAGGAAGGCAGTTTTTCAGCAATATCTCGAAAACCTCTGAACCGATCTTGTTCAAAACAATTTTCGGTGAATGAAATTAATAAGCCCTATGTCCATGAATTTTTCCATATTTTTAAAATACACCGTTCAAAAATTAGAGGGGGGGGACAGAATTTTAGTGACTTTCGGGGCGATTATCTCCGACCCTATTCACTTAATCAAAAAAAATGCTAAGAAACCTTATATTTATTTTGAAAGGCCTATCGATTGATGTGCCACACGGGGGGTCACAATGAAAAAAAAATTTTTGACTTTTAGTTTTATGTATGGAGTGCACCCCTAAAAAATTTTTTTTTTGTCATTTTAATTACAAAACTATGTAGCGGCTAACAAAATACACCTATCCTCAAAATTTTATTCAAATACACCTTATAGTTTTCGAGTAAAATGCCTGTGACATACGGACAGACGGACAGACGGACAGACGGACAGACGGACATGACGAAACTATAAGGGTTCCGTTTTTGCCATTTTGGCTACGGAACCCTAAAAAGATACGGCCGTTTATGCCGCAAAAAACGTGCTTATATTTCAGCGCTCTCAATCAAGGGAATCAAAATTTATAGGATACTTTCCATTTACCTAGAACTATGAAATTTGGCAAGTAATATCGTCATATACTACAAGTACAGTGAACAATCTGAAAACTATTCATTTGTAATTTCGTACGGAACCCTCGGTGGGCAAGTCCGACTCGCACTTGTCCGGTTTTTTCTGTAAGAAGGCCGCCGATTTAAAGGTCTGTGTCACAGGGTCTCTTCCCAAAAGAAGATCGCTGTTGAAAAGTAACGGTACAAGGAACTCAAACTTGTCGCAACAAATAAGATGTTTAAGTCTCTTAGATTTACAAGCTATCTGAAAATAGATTCGGTGGGTATAAAAAAGAAATTAATTAAAATTCTGAAGCGACGTGTCTGACTGGAGAAACGGCCTTGCCACGTTTTAAGACATGTATTTTGCGAAATTGTAGCTACAGCATTGCATTTCATTATTTGAAGGTTACCTTTTACTAATTATTACTCGTGTAGATGCCAATTATTTAACACTGTATCTATTTTTACCAGTAGGCCGCATAGAAATTACAATTTCTATCTTTCCATATTTTATTACGACGCAATACTGGCAATAGTGAGTTCCCATGCCTTATTAAATTTATAGAGTCACGATTTTACCAAATAAGGCTGGTTTACATCCTTAGTACGAAGTCTTTATATTATCAAGATTAAGTGTCTTTCCTTTAATAGTTACGAAGATAACTCTAATTAGTTACATTGCATTGCGTAGGTATGTGATATTACACAAACCGATTTATCAAGCTTCATTTTGATTGATGGTCAATCAATAATGTAAGTGAATGCAATAATCTAGATTCCAGCAACTTGCTACCTCGAGGCAGAAATCAAATATAGGTTAATGGCAACCAATAAAATATGTACAGGATAAGTTGTACGTTCCATGTTTATGAATAACACACACAATGTTTAAAGCGGACAGGGAACCATTACAAAAAGCTGCGAGTTACAATTTTACAAGTCTAAATTGGCAATACTGAGACGCTTGATCACTTTAACGACCGTCCATTTCATTTCACCTGTGTTGCCTGTTTAGACGTGTCTAAATTGGCAATACTGAGACGCTTGAACACTTTAACGACCGTCCATTTCATTTCACTTGTGTTGCCTGTTTAGACGTGTCTAAATTGGCAATACTGAGACGCTTGACCACTTTAACGACCGTCCATTTCATTTCACCTGTGTTGGCTGTTTAGACGTGTGTAACTTGTAGCTTCGTGATACGAGTCACAGGTTTTGAATTTTCAATGATAACTTTACCTAGTTTAACTTTCGTAATTTAGCACGAATGGAACGAATGAAACAAATGCTATCTATCATAGTAGGACTGCTGCGGCCCTGTTATATATACCCCGTATCTGTAAAAAACCATTGTGACATATATATAGTACATATACTGTACTACGTACCTATATATTGTTACGTACCACAGTACTAGTACAGTCGCCATCAGATATATCGGAGCATCCAAAGTGCCTACAAATATCTGAACACGTCAATAATGCCTCGACAATAGAGACTGTGAGCACTGTGTTTGTGAGCACTTTGGCCACTCCAATATATTTGATAGCGACCGTACACAGTATGCCTTAAAAACTGTCTCAAGCTGACAACTAGGTACGTGTTGGGTTTACTAACCATCCTAAAAACAACCAAACTTTCATCGCAAGCATGGAGAGTTTTGTGATTTCGATGGTCGGAATCGGGAATGTTTAATACGCACACGACCACGTTACGTATTGTATTGTTGGGTAATAGAACGTGCGTTAAGTTTTTAATCTCGTCATGTGTTACACAACCTCACTTTAAAAAACTAAACATTAATAAGTAGGTATTTTATTTATTATCATAATAATATTGAGCACTAGAACGGTACTGATTTAATTTGATCTGCCTAGTTAAGTAAGCAGTACAGCCAGCTAATCTACATATTGTCGCAATTAATATATCTAAAGTCCAAATTTACGTCAACGTTGCATCGAGGTTGCAAATGTTGCAATAACTTGTATTTTTGGGAAGTTTAGGTAAATCATAATATTTAAATATTTAGAATTATTTTCGTATATTTCCATTATTATGGAATAAGAAATGATTTATTGTTAAAACATATAAAATATAGAAAATACAGTAAGTACAATGAAAATACCATTAAAACTAGATTTAAAATTAAAGCAAAAGTAACTTAAAAATAACCAACCAAAAACTAAAAATAACCATCTAAATTTGGACCCTTTGGCAGGGTACCCATCACGCAGGCAGTATTCCCGCGTTGAATTGCGATTGCAAGTATTTGTGCGAGAAAGCTGCCCGCGCGAGGGTCGCCTGTTGCCTCCCGCAAGTGTTTGCTGAGGCTGCCCGTGAAGCCCACGCGCGCCCTTGCCCCACGAGCCAAGTGTCTCGACACCAAACGCAACGAACTCGTGCTGGGCGCCGAGACAATTACATTTGAACACCTTTGCGACGATTAATGAATTTTATTAAATATTTAACCTCTTTAAATTTTTAATTTCTTTTTCTAATATACCTATATCGCCGCCACATCTGTAAGCTGTCAGTAACGTCAGGATGTCAGAATTGCCTTGTCTTTTACCTATTAATATAATTTAGATCCGGTCTACGATAGACTTTCACGAAGCGCATACCCAAAAATAAAGCATAAAAAAGAATCCATTCTGATATGAGAAATAAATGCGTAAATTTTGTATTCAGGCGTAATTTCAATAAATTCGAACAATATATGTAACACGAATTTGTTTTTTTTATGGCATGGCGCTCTTGGAGCATTCAACCAAAGTACGCCCAACTAACATTTGGGTGTCAGCTAAGGCTATTATTATAACCTTAACCTTTATAAGTGAGTTATAATGTTCTCAGTTGTAACTAATAGTGTTATAAAGGAGTTAAGAAAAAGAATTAACTCCTAAAGCATTATAAGAGTGTTACTCAAAGCAATTACACTTAAGATGTTAAAGCTTTAACCTGTTTTTAACACTTAAACACTTACAAGAGTGCTAGCTACAGGCAGAGACTTTATAACAGAATTAACTCTCTTGTAAGTATTGAAACTTTTTCTAAAGCTTAAGGTGTTAGGCAGATACACTTTTAAGACACTGTAAGAGTGTTGTAACTCAATAAGCTTTAAGGTAATTCGCCATTGTTTTGGTGGACTCTAACCTACAAATTGATTAGGTTATTCAATATTTGACATCAAGATACTTCATTATTTATATGAACATCTCTTGCCATTATATGGATGCCACTTAATTTATCATGCCACTGGCCAAGAAACAAGAATAGAAAATGATAAAAACTTTAGATGTATATTTTAATGTTCATAAGTTTTATTAGAAATCTTTAATAAATCCTGGGCGCGTTAAAATTGAGATGGGAAACATGGTATACACTTACCGTAAAATCACAAGGGCAGATTGTTTTCACTTCATGTCACACACACTTCCAATTTAATTCACTTTCAATTAATACGACTCCATAGCTGTCAAATATTAACATATACTAACTATCTGCGCCATTTTGTTGGAAGACTATATTTGTCTCATAATTTTATGGGTTAAGAAAAGAGTAAGATGCACACTTTAAACTGCGTAAGAGCTAGAGTGTTATAAGACTCTCAGCTAACACCTTAACCTGTAATTCGTGGGCCTCATTCGTAGTTATAAGGGTGTTAGAGCACGCTATAAGACCTTTTTTACAGGCATTCTTAACACCTTAACACTTGGCTGG
This sequence comes from Epinotia nisella, assembly GCA_932294315.1. Lineage (NCBI taxonomy): Eukaryota > Metazoa > Arthropoda > Insecta > Lepidoptera > Tortricidae > Epinotia > Epinotia nisella. The sequence goes on along the minus strand of OW028682.1, from coordinate 10,261,809 downwards.
AACCGATATAAGAATGATATAAGGGTTATTTTAACGCTAGTGTGCTAGTTGGGCGAGGAACGGGATTGATAGAAAATACGGATACATCGAAAATTTAGAAGACAAGCGAAAGACCGGCCTCTATTTCACCAACTTGATAATTGTCACTTGACAATAACCAAAAATTACATCCAAATTTGCAGGACCTTTAAAAATAATGCGAGCAATGGACTGACACAGCGGTTGGAACGCTCTTGGATCACCCACCTATTAAAATAGACACTGCGTACATAGATCTTAATATTATAACACAACGCGATATTTATAAGGCTTACAAGGTAAGTAAAATATGTAGACAACATAGATTTGATTAACTCACCATATTCGTAATCCTTACTGCGATAGACCAGCTTTGCGATGTCAGTATTGTTTCGAATTCGGTCCATTTTTCTCGTTAGATTCTGCAGATTTTCTTTCAGCTTCGGCGGTACGGATTTGTCCAATTCGTTGACCGTGTACTCCAGTTGGCCTACAAGAAGTTATGTAATATAACCGGTTGGGGCGGGACTGGCATGACAATTAAGCTCAAGGGTGCCGAAAAGTATCTATGAAAGTAGGGATTTGATCATACGTCGAGAGTTGTATCCATTTTATATTTATAGAAGATTTCCCGCACGTCACGATACCTACTCCGGAAGTTAAAGACAAAATGTTAATAACCATTACCAACATCCACATCAATTCAACTATACGTACGGTGGGGAACTTTAATTCGGAGGGCGACTTTGATCAATAGTTATTTGTTATACAAGGGTGCAGTTATATTTTAACCGCGAGTGTGGAATTGAAACACGAGCTAGCGAATGGATTCTAGGGTTGAACCACGAGCTAGCGAATGGATTCAATGGTTGAACCACGAGCGAAGCGAGTGGTTCGAAAATAGAATCCTGAGCGTAGCGAGTGGTTCAAAAATAGAATCCTGAGCAAAGCGAGTGTTGCAACACACGAGACGTCAAAATAACTTGCACCCGTGTGTAACACAAATCTTTTCACCTCACTAAACTGAGGAAAGTACTACATAAGAAAAAGAACTGAAATATGTATAATCAGCCTTTATTTTAACTAGTAAATATTACATAGACTCTACATATGGACTCTACATATCGACTCTACATATCGACTATACATATCGACTCTACATATTGACTCTACATATCGACTCTACAAATGGACTCTACATATCGACTCTACATATCGACTCTACACAACGACTCTACATATCGACTCTACATAGACTCTACATATCGAATCTGCATAGACTCTACATATCGACTCTACATATCGACTATACATATCGACTCTACATATTGACTCTACATATCGACTCTACATATTGACTCTACAAATGGACTCTACATATCGTCTACATATCGACTCTACATATCGACTCTACATATCGACTCTACATAGACTCTACATATCGACTCTACATAGACTCTACATATCGACTCTACATATCGACTATACATATCGAGTCTACATATTGACTCTACATATCGACTCTACAAATGGACTCTACATATCGTCTACATATCGACTCTACATATCGACTCTACATATCGACTCTACATATCGACTCTACATAGACTCTACATATCGACTCTACATAGACTCTACATATCGATTCTACATATTGACTCTACCTATCTGGACCCCCATATAAAACTTCACCCCCTCTTTTAAGGGGTTAGGTGCAGTCTTCCAAAAAAAATGATGCACAATTTTTTTTGTTAGTCATATATAGTCCACATACCAATTTTTAGCTTTCTACCTTGAAAATTGCGAAATGCTCCATACAAACTTCCACCCGCCATTTTAGGGAAGTGGGGGGTTAGAAAGAGATAAAAAGTAGCCTATGTCACTCTTCATCCCTTCAACTATCTCCACTTAAAAAATCACGTCAATTCGTCGCCCCGTTTTGCCGTGAAAGACGGACAACAAAAGTAACTAATAACACGTTCGGATTTCAAATATTCTTTGCACACATGTGGATAAAATGCAGTTTTGCTATCTGTTTTTAAAGAATAAAAAAGGTCTTTCCGAGCTAGTGAGGTGAAAATATCTTTTTCGCCGAAATCATTGTTTTACTTGTGGGAGAACTGTGGCAGTGAATATATTAGTATTCTATCTTGCTGTATACTCGATTAAATCTTCTTAATTTCAAATAGTTCTGCTTTTATAGTACATTCTAAATGATCAAAGTAGCCCCCCATTCTTTCCTAAATTAACCTCGGTTTACTGTATATCAAATCCCACCAAAAACATAAATGTAAAAAAGGAGAGCCAAGTTCAATACAAAAACTATGCTTGGCTGTGGGCTTCGCCGCAAAAATAATCGAGATCTAAATGAGTGCCAAGTTATACAAAATCCAAATGTGTATTTATAGGAACAAAATAACATTATGTACAAGTATTAAACTCTATTTCTTTGCTCTATTGGATACCTATAACAATTGCTGTTATTTAAAAATGTGAGATCTTAAAGTAGGTTAGATTTGACTTGGCCAGTTTTCATTAAATCAGTCATTTTATAAAGTTATTCAACATATATATATATTTTTTAATTCTGATAAAAACTGGCCAAGTCAAATCTAACCTACTTTAAGATCTCACATTTTTAAATAACAACAATTGTTATAGGTATTCAATAAAGCAAAGAAATAGAGTTTAATACTTGTTCATAATGTTGTTTTGTTCCTATAAATACATATTTGGATTTTGCATAACTTGGCACTCATTTAGATCTCCATTCTTTTTGAGACGAAGCCCACAGCCAAGCATAATTTTTGTATTGAACTTGGCTCTCCTTTTTTACATTTATGTTTTTGGTGGGATATCATTACTTTTTGTAAAGAACACTAGGTAGGTATTGAGATTTCTTTCGTTTCCGTGTTGCTCGGGAGCGCTTTTATATATATTTTTTAATTCTGATAAAAACTGGCCAAGTCAAATCTAACCTACTTTAAGATCTCACATTTTTAAATAACAACAATTGTTATAGGTATTCAATAAAGCAAAGAAATAGAGTTTAATACTTGTTCATAATGTTGTTTTGTTCCTATAAATACATATTTGGATTTTGCATAACTTGGCACTCATTTAGATCTCCATTCTTTTTGAGGCGAAGCCCACAGCCAAGCATAATTTTTGTATTGAACTTGGCTCTCCTTTTTTACATTTATGTTTTTGGTGGGATATCATTACTTTTTGTAAAGAACACTAGGTAGGTATTGAGATTTCTTTCGTTTCCGTGTTGCTCGGGAGCGCTTTTATGTAGATTTACGTCTGTTCTGTGTATATTTTATGGGGTGCCGCGCGCCGCGGACGACCGAACGACACACCGTTGGCCGGTTGTTTAGCGCGTATTACAAGTTTTTTGTATGGGGACACCACTTGTTTTTTGACTAAACTTTATTTTATTATTTCTGTTATATAGCAAATAGAATAATACATATATTGGGATGGTTGCAACGCTACAATTATAAAAATAAAAATTGTATGGCGACCCCCCCCCCCCCCCTATTTTTTATTTATTTTTTGAGTTTTTCCTACGCTTACACACAATTACCGAGCTGGATTCCAAATTTCATCCTTCTAGGTCATCTGGAAGTAGGTTAGGTTTAGGTACCAGTCAATACTAAAATTTACGACTTTTTGACCTTCATATCTTTATAACCGTTTGAGCTAGCTTCATGAAATTTGGGCTTCTAGGTGTCCTTATGGATATAATTAAACACACGTAGTTTTATGTGTTTACGTTAAAGAGGTTTTTAGTTATAGAAGGGTCAAAAGTGGCCTGCCAGATAAAACAAGCATCTTCATTTACAACCACCAATATCTGTAGGTTTATCCTATAAACGAATAGATTCTTACCTCTAGCCAGTCCTAAAGAGATATACCATTCCGGATCCTTCGAGGGTTTCTTCTCATAATATTCCAATAATTTATCCAACGTTATAGAAATTCTGTACACTTTGGGCACATTGTAGATGAAATCTTGCGTATCAAAGTAAGGATATATAGCCGAGGCTATTTTTAGAGCTACAAAAATGACGATATATTTAACAAGCATGTTGGTTGGTACTGACGATGGTAGTGCTTGTAATCTCCTTTAGTAACACGTTTAAGAGCCACATGGAGAGCATTGATTGGGTGGAACCAATACGTCAGCCCTATAAATTGGAAACTGGGTCGTTAGCACTTAGTTAAATCTTTGTGCACAAAACTACGTACCTAAATAAATATTTCCTAAGATTCTTATGTAATTGACATAAAATTAAATATTGATTTCATCGTTCATCTGGTGGTTCAGCATAGGCTATGGAACAAATTATGATAAATCGAGTTATGCCTACAGACTCTGTGAAAGTTTTACATCAAATTCGTTTTTACCAACAATCGTAAATGTATCGTTATGGGCAGTGCTAAGAACGTGGTCAATCGGCGTTATTAAACGTTATGTAATAATGTTGTGGTCTAATAATGGTAATTACGGTGCACGGTGGCATTAACCCGAATAGAGGAACCGTGCATTTTCTATATTTTCTTCGCATTTCACATTATTGCCGCTCACGACATAAAACATTTTAACTAAACAGCTTTAATAAAAACAACAATTTACTTAAGTTTGCTTGAAGCATTTTAAGCGATCAATAATTCGATAGTATTCCATATATCTTTTAGAAAACAAAGGAAAGGTAGAGCACAGGGGAGTAAGTATGTGGTGAAGTGTTCACTGATCGCAGTAAGATCGTCAGAGCTCGGACTGGGAATGCACTGTGTTGAAAATTAGGGACCAGGGAACCGATTTTTGACTTTCGAGTGCTCTACTCTTTCACTCGAAAAGTAAAAAATGATGAAATGCTATTTTGAAATAGTGATAGAAAATTAGAAAACGAGTGGTATCGACAACTCGTATTTAATTCTATAGGTAGGAATTAAGTACCTACCTGCAATTTGGACACTACAATCGCATTTACGTTCATTTAATTTTCGAGCGCTCGAAAGTCAAAAATCGGCCTTTGTCTCATGCTGTCGGCGCAGCAGATTCTGAAATCAATAAAGAGTCACTCCAGACTATATTTACTACAAATGCCACAGTCTACCATCTTACAATTTACCTTCAGTGGCTACTTTGGCAGTTACACAATTTTGCTATAACTTTTTTATGACTCGTCAATATCGATAAATACCTAGTATTTTGTGTAATGTTCAGTTTTAATTTTGGCACCGATGTTGTAATTTAACATTAACCTATAAATGAATGTGTAGCCGCCTAATAAAATTAATTGGTCGTCAAGATGCGTACCTCAGATTAGCACGTGATGAAAGCTCATAGATGCGCTTTCGAGAGGGGCTGGGGTTTTGCAGCGGCGCGCGCGCGTTTTACCCGCAAACGACTCGTGCGCAAGTACCTGCGCTGACGCGCGCCGAAACTATAGGCAGGCAATGGAAAATCAACTGAAGAAAAAAACAAATTTTCCTAACATGTGCTTGTAATTATGGCAGTTTCACATCAGTGGTACATACAATGGTCGCCGCCGTCCATGATATTTGCCGACATCACTAGTCAATACAACAATGTGAACGAACGATTTAACACTTTTGAACATGAAAGAACTAGCCCGTGGCAAGTGCAACACAGTGATAGTCAAACTAAACCCGTTTATGAGCCTGAATACAGTGACTATGATGGATTTGATACTGAACAAAAACGCAAAAATGGTAAGCCATAGATAAAACTTTATTTTTACTCAATCATATCAGCCGAAAGACGTCCACTGCTAGTTATAGGCCTCCCCCAAAGAGTGCCACAATGACCGGTCCGGCGCCACCCGCATCCAGTGGATTTTAGTCATATGAACATATGCCTTATATGTATGTATACATACATATATATTTGTTTATAATATATGTATGCATATACGTATATACTACCCCTATTACGGATTTGGTTAGTTTCAATGTATCGTTGTGGGTAGGTATAGCCGACGTCATGTAGGTGTAGTGTGTTAATGCAAAGGATTAAGGTTCAAAAGTGTATGCACGTGTGTGACGTCACCGTGCCTACTTTACTTATTTATTATTTTATATGTAAGAAATAATTGGAGTGTCGACTGCCAATAAACCGCACTGTGGTTTGACAGAAGTGTGTAATTAAATTTATATTTTCGGCATGAATAAAAATTAAAAAAAAAATGTATTTGCTATATGTACATCCAAGTTATAACAAATAATTCCATTCTCATTCAATATATTTATAAAATGTCTTGTTCGTACACGTACCTATAGGTATTTAGGTACCTACGCGTGAGCGCAACTGAAGTCGTTTACAATATTAATTTTCAATTTCAATGCGCCACCGCACAAACCGCACCAACATGTGTAAATGCACATATAAGTATGTTGCATTACAGTGTCGGCGCGTGAAAATTTTCGATGGGTTTTAAGTTACCTAATTATGATAAATTTTAGGCCAGCCGGTGGGAATCGGCTTGTATGGGCGCTCCGCCACTGTAGCATTTACATTTGTGTCTGTTATAATATTATTATTATGAAAAAATTGGTTGGTTTCCAGGAATGTTAATAGCCCCCGACGAAAACGAAGTGTTTTAAGTTTAACATGTGTATCTGTGTGTCTGTCTGTGGCATCGTAGCTCCCAACAGGGTGAACTGATTTCAGTGAGATTTACACAACAAAATAGTAGACAACATTTTTATTTAAAGAATCAAAAATTTTGTCTACTCTTAGATATATTTTGTTATCTCAAGAGTGTTCATCATGCAATTTTTAATGTTTTAATTTCTTACCCATCTGGAACAAATGGAGGTTAATTACTTTACATAATATTTCATTACGTAGTATGTAGAGTATATTATGAGTTGACTGCGTGTTAATAAGGACTGAATCGATGTTCAAAATATTTTTTTTTATTTACAAGACGAAGATATGTATGAATTTGGGGATATCGTAATGACACGCTTGCGACATACCACATTCAATGCAATGTTATTTTCTTTGAGGCAAAAGTCAAATAAGGTATAGTTAGATATACAGTAAAGTTTAATTGACTATTTATTATTATAGAGGCCAATCAAAAAACAATTTAAAGGTACGCAAACATCCTCTCCAATACGTATTTGCTTAAAACACATACTTACAAAGATGGCATAAATAAGTAAGTGAAACAAAAAATAAAAAGACAACGCTTTAGAGATCAATTAATAACAACATAGTTAGTCGTTAACTCTGAATTCCAAATAGCGTTTTCGACAAGTCTATCACAGAGGCAAATAGAAGCCACAGAGTTGCTGCAATATGTTTTAATATGGATACAACACATTTCTCCCGACAGACAAAAAAATATTTAGTCGATAACGAAACTTGCCCGTACAAAATAACTGAATGAAATCAAGGCAGGCAATGCCTACCTAACGTGGCTCTTGTGCAAATTCAGTATGGACCATATGAGCGGCTACGGTGAAAGTAAACGATATAAAACGTTCCACAGCACAGCTATATTCGATATCGAAAACTATCATTAACGCTTTTAACACGTTCACTGCGGCTCAAAATGTTATTTACTTTCAATTAGTACCTACTGTAAGAGGTCTTTACGCCTTCACTATAACATTTTACCGGTGCGGTTAGGGGCCTTATGACCATTTAAGGAACCGGATACTTCAAATGAATTTTTTTCTGCGAAATCAACAAATTTCCATCATCATCATCATCATATCAGCCGAAAAATGTCCACTGCTGGACATTGGTCTCCCCTAAAGAGTGCCAAATTGACCGGTTCTGTGCCACCCGCATCCAGCGGACTCCCGCGACCTTTACCAGGCCATCAGTCCACCTTGTGGGAGCCTAGCCACTAATTTTCATATGAAACTTATATAAAGGTATTGCTAAAGAACCATTCTATCTTGTTTTGGCTTCGTCCACAGTTCTGATTTCAGAATATGATACAACAAAATGTCAGAAAAGAATTAGGAGGCATCTAGACCTCTTACAGCACCGAATTCCACTTGTAGCAGCTGCTAGTGATGTTCCTAATAAAAAGGCAATGTGCATCAAAAAACTTAATTATACAAAATTACATATGACTGTTATAGAAACATTTAAGACACATTGGTTTGTTACAATTTTGTTACAATCACCACAGTAAGATTTATTTATTTTTACTTTTTTATTGGCTTGACTGTACAGGTAACACTCACTGACCAAAGAAACTTATTTGGGTATTTAGTATTTACTACGTTTCATCACTGATCAACTGAAACTAAACACAATTGACAATTATTAGTATATAATAACGTGCATTAGTATATTTATAAGTATATTTATCGTCGTCTAGTACCCATAGTACAAGCTTTGCTTAGTTTGGGACTAGGTCGATTTGTGTAAGATTGTCCGCAAAATATTTATTTATTTATTTTATTTATTGCTCATAGCCATTTAAAATTGAATGTAAAATTTAATTTAAAAATAAGTAAACATAATGTCGTAGCAAATTAAAATTCTTATGTAACAAGGTATTAATTATCAATAAATGGCTGTTCTAATTCTAATTCTAATAATTGCTCATAGACACGTGCACATTAATGAGTCATAGTAACATAGTTCAACTATATCATAGAACAAGGTGCGGGAGGGGGTGGATAGGCCCGTAATACCTATATGAGGTATTTAGACCCCCTATCTGCACTGAGCCACTGAATGCTCACTTTTAACTCTCAGTGCGATGAGAGGCCTAAACAACTCTTGCGTGTTTTAAGGTTTTTTTTTACTAGTGGTCTTTTTTATACCTATAAACTTTTACAAGCTACGAGCTCCGCACCAGAGCGAAACCACAAAAGTAGCTACTGGCAGGAGGTCTTTAGACTCCTTATCGCAGCGAACGTGTTAAAACAACACTTACGTTTGCCTTGTATTACCTTCATTAGAATCAACACGAAGCGTCATCGGGTTCCGTAGGTTAGGTTATAATTATAGGTAATAATCATGACGTGATGCCTGCTATTTAAGAAGTATTAACTAGGTAGTATAAACTCATTATTGTAACATCAGCTCTTAACATTAAGGTTAAAATGATTATGAGTTATTATAGGTTTTCTGACAGCCTGAAATGGTTCATGTCGTGATTTTATGCATGAGTGAGCCAAACTGATTAACCAGTCGCATGAACATCGCATTTGAGCGCGTGAGTGACGATCCAGGGCTTTCCACCAACAACAAGGTAGTGCGATAACTATACGGATAAAAATGCTGCATTGTGAATGTATCGGATCAGTTTGGTTTGGACTTACGGTTAGTACTTACTGTGTGAATGTCATGCCCTTGCCAGACAAAGAATTAATCTCTTTGGTAACGGCTACCCGCAACCAAAGGAATTCAGAGTGCTCCCACTGAGCTGCATCATCCGCTTTGTGGAAATGATGGAGCGAGCTTGGGAGTAGGTATAAAGGGGAGGGCAAATGCACAAAAGATCCCACTGGGTCGAAGTGTATCCGAAAGGGCCCTCAACTAGATAAGATAAGATAAGATACGGTTAGTACCAATTCAAATCTTTACTCCTCTCTACGTATCCTACAAAGTACAATATGTCTACAATTTATTGAAGAATGCGGAGGTCACTTGTCTGAGCCATATTATAATAATTCGATAAAGCTGACGGAGTGGTCACTTCAGAAGTGGCAGGTAGTTGTTAGTTGTTGATCAAATGTTTACTGTGGCAGACTTCGATAGAGTTAAGTAGAGCTGACAGATAAAACTATATGTACGATCTGTCTGATGCCACCGTGCGGCAGGCACGTCAAAAACCAAATTTATACTTTGATATTCGCTAATGTCTATAGTAAGTAAAATAATGCCAGATATGGTATTAGATATAAACCCCGTCTGTTATTTGATGATTATATATATAAAATATACATACATACATACATATAATCACGCCTCTTTCCCAGAGGGGTAGGCAGAGATCAAGGATCTCCACTTGCTACGATCCTGACAAACCACTTTCGCTTCACTCATCTTCATAACATTTCTCATACATGCTCGTTGGTTTAGGGTACTTATGACCTGGCCTTTTTGTAAGATTTAATAACGCGTAAGATAGCTAGAAATTGTAGCTTTAGTCAATGTATATGTTCCTTCCAGTTTACGTTACCTACTGGTCAAGAGTAATTCCTAATAGTTTGAAATTATTCACTTCTTCTAGCACTGTACCATTTATGTCAACATTTATGTTTAATTTGCTTTTTTTTAGGGTTCAGTACCTCACAAGCCTTCTAGTCTATAGATCTACAGTCCCTTGAAGCTGTGAAAAAATCAAACTTCTAAGTTAACGTAAAAAAAAAGATCGGCCGTTTATGCCGCAAAAAACGTATATTTCTACACTATTAAATGAATCAAAATTTATAGGGTACTTCCCGTTGACCTAAAACTATGAAATTTGGCAAGTAATATCATCTTAACCCTCAGAGTAGAGGTACAGTACGTCAAAAAAATATTAGTCTACATTTTTGGAGTCTATTATTTTGTCCGATGGTTCAAAAGTGATAGACCACGTTCTTGTGGCTGGCTGTACACAAAATATTACTACCAATTTCCTCGAGTTGACACCAGGATTTATTGACAATTATGATACACTTGCTCATCTCAACCAAAAATACTCTATTATTTTTGTTTGAGACCTCCTTCTCTAGAAGTCGACTTTCAGTCATCTTCACCTTTTCTTTGCCATTGAAGTCTTTAGTTATAATGTACTCGTATACTTAGGTACTTACATTATTTGTGATAAACTGTGACGCTAAATAGTAAACACCAGGACGAGTACGCGTTTTAAAACGTCGCAATGATTTAAATTACTATAAGAGATCAGTATTAAGTTATACGGAAACGATAAATGTTTATTATATTCCGGAGAGAGCACGTTCTAATCATCAACCCGATCTGCGTTACGTGAATAGTTAAGTGCTAAGCTAATCTGCCGTGTTAATGCTAAATGGCGTATGAGCGGTTAAACTCCCTACAATTTTAGCTCTTTTTAAAAATAAGCAAGCCAGCATCAACAAATCAATTTACTTGGGACATGTTATAGCTCTTATTTCAACGTAGAAAGGCCTATTATGAATTGCACATGCATACCGTTGCTGACCGACAACTATGTCAGCCACGGTGTCGGTCAGCCACGGTGTGCATGACGCGTGGACAGCCGATCTCCTCTGACACGGGCCATTGTCACAGCGGTGCCATCAAAGCATGCTACAGTTCCACCACAGTTCAAACAAACAAATAAAACAACCAATAACCAGATCAGGATAAGATCGAGTCGCATTTTATAGCGGAGGTTTCAAACACTTTTTCGCCTCTATGTTTAGAGAGCTATTTATACTTGATTTGGACTTGTGTATGTAAATAAGTTTTAACAATAAGTGTTTTAAAACAATAGGTATGCCTAATCTATATATATATATATATATATATATATATAGGGTGTCCCAAAAAGAACGCAAGATTTTCCATACATAATGTATGGAAAATCTTGCGTTCTTTTTGGGAAACCCTTTATAAACGTAAAAGTCCTGACTGACTGACTGACTGACTGACTCACTCACTTAAATCAACACCCAGCCCAATCCGTTGAATCTAGAAAGTTGTTTTTTTTACAATAGATAGTCTATATAAAGTAAGTACTCACTAAGAAGGGATTTTTGAAAATTCCACCCTCAAGGGGGTAAAAAGGGTGTTGAAAGTTAGTATGGGGATGGAGTAAAATTTTAAGTGAGGGACTTGAAACTTTGTGAATGGACTCCTTATTACTATAGAAGAAAAATAGATTAAGGGTTTTAGAAAAACCCACCCCTAACCTGGTTAAATAGGGGTGCAAAGATTGTATGGAGCTAGATACGATATAAAAGAGTTACACGCGGACGGAGAATCAGAATACAAAAGAAAATCTTATGGCGTTTTGGAAAAATACCCCCTAAGGGGGTTAAAAAGGGGTGCAAAATTTGTACGGGGAAACTGTTTTTAGCTGACCATAAGTTACGAACCAACTAGGCATTTAGGCAGACGCATTCTTCAGTCACTTTTCTGTTCACAAAAATAAGAATACTTTGCTACACCTACACCGTTTAAATTGTATCGATAAAAATATATATTTGGATAATAAATTATTACATACATGGACTAGTCAATATTAAAATTCCAGAAGTATTATGTTATGATACTTATGATTTTCATAGTAGTCTCATAGGTACTAAAACAAAATCGCGACACATTGTTGCGACTTATACGTTCTACTAGCAAAACAACTACCAATAATTCTTCGTACAGGTAATCAACTTTTAATTACAGAGAAGTGTTATTATGCGGTAAGGATCTCTAGAAAGTGTTGATCACTGATTGTAATTACCACGGCCAGCCTACCGTCAAGACGGCGCACTATTTTCCGCTCTCCATTCATCTGGAAAAGTAAACTTGAGAGTGTAATGAATTGAATAACATTCATTGAATATTTTAAAAAACTAACTTTTGTTTTATCGTTTTACATAAATAAAAAATAAAATAAATAAATATTAGGGGACAAGTTTACACAAATTTAACTAGCCCCATAGTAAGCTCAATAAGGCTTGGATTATGGGTACTAGACGGCGATATATTTAATAGATATAAATACTTAAATACATAGAAAATCCATGACTCAGAAATAAATATTGATGCTCATCACACAAATAGAACCTTCAGATTCGTAGACAGCATCACCACCGACTAGGATAACCGATCGTCAAACAATGCCTAACAAAAGGATATGTACAACCTCACAAACTTTCTTAATTTCAGAAATTTCTGTACTTTCCGAGGTTTAAAAGTGATATAACCCTGACATAACGTGACTGTTAAGTCGATTGAACTAATTAATGGGTTAATTAACCAATTGATGTGACAGCCTATAAAATGTCCAGGTTATATTTATTTACCTGTACTGCACAAAACAATTAAGTACAAAGATGGACTTAATGCCTCAAATCATTCTTTACCTGTCAACCATTTGGTCAAATTGGGTCAACTTGCAAATTTATAATGTTAAGTTTCCCAGTGTTCCAAACCCACGACCGATCATAAATTGTGCAAGTTATACAAATTAGTAGGGCAGTTTCAGGTGATAATGTGGACACGCTGGACAAAAGCACCAATTTTTTTTTCAGGTAGGTACTCGTTACCTCGTTAGGTCTATAGCTTTAAGTTTTTGATAGGAACCAACTTCTCCGTCGGCCTTCTTTAATTTTATGGCGGCCATTTTGAACCAACTTGGTGTCTAAATATACATATTTAGGGTCACCAAATATTTTTTAAGGTCAAGTTCCCAAAGGATATTAACAGAACTCCGTTACTAAGTTTTAATAGATATAAATACTTAAATAGCTAAACTGTTAACGTTTCCAGGAGCAACGCAAGCCGCAGGGCTGACGCTGTGGCTCACGATGCTGGGGCTGGCGCGCGCGCAGAGCGTCCCGGCGGACCTGGACACGCCGCCCTTCAGCACGCTCTACAAGTGGCGGCGCGTCGACTTCGACTTCCCCTCGGCCATGCACCGTGACCACGCGATCACTACTGGGTAACGCTCACATTTTGATAGTACTCGTCGCTCACACGATGGTACTTCACAACGCAAAATAGTTATTCGCTAAACCCCTTGAATGAAGCCCAAGTGTAGTTCTTTATTTTTTGTGCTACGCGCTGGCACACGAGCTAGCCTGCCTTATACTACGCCTATGGTCGTTTGCTCCAGAAGAATTGTGTACTTTCCTGGGTACAAAATATCTAATTCTATTTAGTCCGTCAGTTAGAGTATATGGTTTTAATTTCAACTCAACACCTCCACAAAATAAAGGGTCTTGGCAGACAGACAGATAGACAGACGCACAACAAGGTGATCTTATAGGGGTTCCGTTTTTTCCTTTGATTGAACCATAAAAATTTGAGAAAAATAAACAATTCCTAATTCTTAGAGATGTATAAAGTCTCTGAGAGTTCTTAAAACATTTTCATAAGTCATATCCTCAAACATGTTTCGGCTATATACCTACTATATGTAAAACTAAACGTCTATGAATTGATGATGTAATATTTCATAGTATCTTGTCGATCTTTTCTACAGTAATTTTGGATGTTGAAGTTTTTATGACCAATTTATATTCAGTTCAGTGATCATGCTTATTGTGTGATTACATATATATTACTACAATGCTACTTTAAAAAAGTGGTATGTTTGTGTCTTAACAACCTTAGAGTCATAATTTAAGAGTAATTTATATTCGTAGGTGAAGACATTCGTCTATTAATGTACTAAAATTTGCTTATCGTAACAATTCTCTACAAATCAGAGCAAGACCCATTATACAAGTTCGCATTTTAAATGCCATCTGATAAGTTTAGTACCTTTAATCCTGTATAACGGTAGGTAATCAAGCATGCAACTGAAATTTGTTCGACCCACTTATCCACATAATTACAGAGAAGTATTATTTCTGATGCATGCACATTCTCCATGCATGCATTCTCCATGATCAGATCAGACAACAATTTTACTATGCAGATGAAATAAATATTGTTTTAAATATTTTCTATCTATCTATCTATCTTCTATCTATCTATTCTATCTATATATATAATACGCGAGCCCGATTTTTGTCCATGCCATCAGATCTGCAGTTATGGTCCAATTTTGATAAATGATATGTCGTTCGATTCGTCTCATGCTGGAGATTTGCAATAAGGTCTCCGATTTTTAATTTTTTATTGAAAAAGTACTAAAATTTTAATTTAAAGAATCTACCGTGCTCTGACCACGTGACCTTGGCTGTGTGACGTCACGTGACGTACCTAACTCCTGTTTTGACTTGAGATGACAATGTAAAATAAATAAACAAGAATTGAACTCAAACCTGTAGTAAGTTCTTCAGCATAAGAAATTATAAATTTTGAGTCGGCCACATATGGATACAAAACTAAGAAAATAACAAAATTGAAAATAAATTATCTTTTTGCAATGTTTGTTTGCAAAATTGACAAACGAAAATTGACAAAAATGGCACACTAAAATTGAGTCAATTGGCACAACTTTCCTCAGTTTCGAGTCGTCAATGGAAACGTTAGCAGTCAGAGATCAGGTGGCCATTTTTAAACACGAAATTTCGTATAGAATGCAAAATTGACAAACGAAAATTTACAAAAATGGCACACTAAAATTGAGTCAATTGGCACAACTTTCCTCAGTTTCGAGTCGTCAATGGAAACGTTAGCAGTTAGAGATCAGGTGGCCATTTTTAAACACGGAATTTCGTATAGAAAACATATCTATCTTTTTTATATTACATCATTGGTTCTGTAAGTACCTCGGAAGCATGAATCTATGATTACTCCGGAATACCTCGACTGAGCGAGATGGTCGTATACAATTCTTAGTAACTGTAATAGAGTGAGATATGTAGGTAATATACTGTCTTTATCATAGTTCCACTATTTTATTTGCCCCGATATCGGCTTAATATAATGCTGGCACTTCACTTGGCATTGCATGTTCCGTGTTCGCGTTCACGTCACGCGTTGAGTGAGTAAAAAATCAAACTTTCATCTTGACATTCTTGACGCATTCAAAACTTACGTCTGTTTATGTCGCAAATTACTACATATTTTTACACTGGCAAGGGAATCAAAACCCTATATAACAAATTAAGTCTGGAATCTTCAATGCCGTAGGCGCTAATAGGCTTCCAATTTCCAGTAAAGATGTAGAAAACGAAACTCGATTACTAAAATTTCTTCTTGGATACTCCAATTGGCGACTTTGTTGACCTGACTTGAACACCATTCAAATTATTTCAGGTTCCAATAATTATATTTCGATTACAGGTATAATATAACCTGTAATAGTAGTTTATGCTACTGATACATAATGAGAGGCCTTAAAATACGAGTGTGGTTTTATGAAACGAGCGTAAGCGAGTTTCATAATAGGATCACACGAGTGTTTTAAGGCCTAATTATGTATAGTTGCATACACTACTTTATCTAAACACATATCATAAGCGCTCTATGATGGGTTCAGAAGCCGTAGGGAAATGACCTGCATTGCTAATAGTGCTACCTGTACAATATCTATAGACTATAGATATTTAAATAATGCAATAAAAGTAAATTTGAACAAATACAGAAACAAATTATTTATTGTAATAGTTATAATTCACATTTACATTGGAACAATGGGATATATTTAATGGTCCTGGTTGTATTGTAGTGGGATGGTCTTGGTTTGAAGTTACAGAGCTTGATGGCATGTTTATATTTATGATTTCTTTATTTTGAATTGAATTTAGTATCTTGTTTGACACATTAACCTTATTTTTCATTGATTCATCAATATATCCTTCAGCAGTTGCTGTGGACCTCCAGCCTCCGTGGCGTTTTAAAGTTGTTATATCACCACCTGCATCTACCAGCAAAGTGGCCGATGTCCTGCGGAAGCAATGTCCTGTGTACATCTCAGGATTCGGGAGCTTCAAATAACTTGCTATGGTTTTGCCCAGCGCTCCAAATTTATTAATGCCGATCTTTTGGTTGCTGCATTTCCCGGCTGAGTAATTTACAAAAAAAGTGGATGTTGAGCAAGGGTTCGGACGCAAATCCATGTATTTTTTACACAGGTCACAGTAACTTCCAGTTACTGTGAAAGTACGGTCTGTTTTTGTTTTCGTATTGCGGACAGTTATTAAAATGGTTTTATCAAAAATTTGGACATCACTAAACTGTATATTATAAAGTTCTTGTCGGCGGCAAGCACCCATAACTCCAAATATTAGAGCCACCTGAAACAAAATTAAAGTGTCATCATATCAATCTTTAAAAAATATATGAGTATATAAGAAACTTCGAGCATACATGAAACCAAATTGTTTTAAATTCCATTTAATAGGTACTTAAAGCAAATTAAGTAAGTTACCTTTGACTGCAGGTATAACTTATCTGGTGCCTCATTTAAAAACGTATTTATTTCTTCGGGTAAAAATATTTTAGCTTTTTTTGCTTTATATCCCTCCGATTTCCGCTTAAGAAAAGTAGTCAATTTAAAATATTTGGAAATATCCACTTGGTGCTTGATGTTTAGCGTGCTTTTGACCATTGAATAAATGGTCCACAGGCTGGCAGAACTGAATTTCTTTGATAGATCTTCAAAGTACGCTAGTAATACGTTCTCGGACATCGAAGTCGTGTGTTTGTCCATTCTCCAATCCAAAAAATCTTTGTACGCCTTCTCGTATTTGGCTCTCGATTTTTCTGGCAACAAGTTATTTGTTGCAAGCGTGGCGGCATTTACGATATCCGGCGGAGTGTTGATATCGTTCTCAGAGTCACTACTACTCATATTTTCAATGTTTTCCAACAACTTTTCACAATTCGTAACGTATCAGCAAAAGTCCAGTCAAACAAACAAATGACAACAGATGGCGGCAATTCGAACCTCCGTCAAGACGATTTTTTTTTAAATCATAGACAAACGAATGAAGTCCCTATTCTCATGTCGCTCGAGATCAAATGTCATGCGGTTTATATTAAAACATACTGAATTGACGTTTTGTATCGATAACTGTTTAAATATCTAGAGATACTAGAATAGATACCCACTTGAGTTTTGACAGCTGTTCCAAATTTAAACTCATAACGATACCGATAATCTGTACTGTAATAACATTACAGTACATATTTTACCTACTACCACAGACAAGAAAGTTGTCATAGTAAAATTGGTTGTAATAATGCTGGTCATTACCGACGGTTTCTGAACGCATTTTAGAGCACTAATGATATGTGCGTAGATAAAATATTATTTTAATCCATTAACGGTCTCCGGTACAGTATTCTTTGATCTGTACTGATACTAAAAATAAGGAGGTGTAGGTAATGTCTGTGAAATGTATCGTACGTAGGAAGTAACCTCAGAAACTATACCCACCCTATTCTAAAAACCCTTTCTTGAGTAGGTTATTTATGTAGAATGGACCTACGGGATTATGTGCTATATTTTATTCCACTCCATCGCTCCACCTAAGTTCTTTAAATACGCGGCGGAGCCACGCGGGCAGCTAGTTTTTTTCTAATTCTTTATATGGCAACAATTTTACCTACGAAATAAGCTGTCAGTTATAAATACCTATCACGCCGCTATGCATTTCGTGTTACCAGTATGTTTTTATTTCCAAAATCCACATTTTTACTATGCCACGACTCATTGGTCAGATTTTGGTGACTAACCTGCTCTCTTACCCTAGACCTCGACTCTTCTTGATGATTGACGTTTTTCAAATTCAAGATTAATCTCACATAATTTTATCTCTCGAGTAAAATAACCATTCCGTCTTTTTCCCCCAGCAAATATATCCCGGCGAACGTATTACCGCTGGGCCTCGAAGTCTACGGATCAAGAGTGTGGATGACTCTTCCGAGTTGGCGGCGAGGAGTGCCGGCTACGCTTGCGACCGTACCACGTGCAGGCGGCGTCGCCTCGCCGCTCCTGCGACCTTATCCCGACTGGTCGTTCCACAGAGCCTTTGCCAGTAAGTTTTTCGTAACACGATGGCGGCAAATAAGTGTACGGCTCCCACCAGATAAACGGACACCATAGCCTATGCACATTAAAATCTGCTGGGCCTTGAAATATAGTACAGCTCGGCTGTGTGGGTGATGTGGGTGACGCTTCCGAGTTAGTGGCGAGGACGCTTTTCCATGGCGCACCAGCGGCGGTGGTGATCCCTCGCCGCTCCGCAGTCCTTATTCGTCCTAGTAGTAGTTATAACAGAGCCTAGCCCAGTAGCTTAATAGAGCATAATGTTTTCTGGTTTTTCGGATCACTCACTTGGCTGTACTTAGATCATCGCTATACATCACAAATAAGAGTCAAAAACTACTTAAATCAAAATTTAGTTTGGGCGCTTCGATGACACATATGCACACTTTAAACTTATAAGTATAATAAAATTTCTGCGTTGGGGTTTACTAACTGCAAATTCATGCATGTCTTCTTTTGTTACAGATGAGTCCGAAAATTGTAATGGATTGACTTCAGTATTCCGGATAAACGTAGACCCATGTGGCCGACTCTGGGTTATGGATTCAGGTCAAATCGACTCTCAAGACAGCCCAATGCAACTATGTCCGCCGAGCATCGTGGTCTTTGACTTGAGAACAGACGAGCTCATTGCGAGATATACGATTCCAAAAAAATATGTTCTACAAGACTCACTGTTTTCTAATATCATCGTGGATACTCGCACTGAAGACTGTTCTGATCTCCACGTCTATATAGCAGATACATGGCGATTTGGTCTTCTAGTGTTCAGACAAAGCGATGCTTCTTTCTGGAGATTTTCTAGTCCACTTTTTTATCCCGATCCACTCGCTTCCAATTACACACTCCATGGCCTTAATTTTCAATGGGCAGACGGTATTTTTGGCCTAGCTTTGTCGCCTCTGGACTCCTATGGCAACCGAATATTATTCTTCCACGCCATGTCGAGTTATAGAGAATTCTATGTTTCTACAACGGTACTGCGTGACAGTGTCCGCGTAAACGACAGTTCATCAGATTTTCATCTAGTCGGTGAGAGCAGAGGTTTATTTGGACAGTCGTCAGCATCAGCTATCGACAGACGTGGAGTCATGTTCCACGGTTTGGTGACCCGAGACAGTATTGGCTGTTGGGATACACAAAAACCTTACATGAAAAGGTCGATGGGCGTGGTAGCTAAGAATAAAGAGACTCTAATTTTCCCTAATGACATAAAAGTTGATCAAGAGGAACAGCAAAGTGTTTGGGTGATTTCGAATCGGTTGCCAATGTTTCAGTCGGGTCCACTCAACCCCTATGATTACAACTACCGCATTCTTTACGCTGACACGATGGAAGCGGTAAGGCAGACTGTCTGCGATCCCGACGTCCAATTATCTTTGCTCAGCCATAAACGACTCAAGTGAATTTACAATATTTTAAAGACATAAGTTTGGATTTATAAATGTTTGGCATCTGTAGATTCTATCCTTACCCAGTTCTTACCAATTGCTTATATAAAGCAATAGGCGTTTTAAATAATCTGTAGACTAATGATTATGAAAAAAGTGAGCCTAAAATATGTACTATACATTGAAACTACCTTATTTCAGGTGCCTGTAACTAAATGAAGTTTCAGGAACAGGTACGTGCTAGGCGATTCATCTATGCAATACAAACATTGCATTTTCGTGCAATCGTTAGATACCACTGAAAAGCAGCCGAGTTAAAAATGTTGTTATTTAGTACAGTCAGCATCATAAACCTTATGTCTAAGTAATAAGGTCGTAGAATGTATATATGTTTATGATAACTGTACAAGAAAACCACTCTTGTCTTCATAGCGGGGATCGGATACCGTTATGTTCTTCATACAAATGAAACCGGTATTATTCCGTTCTTTGGTTATGATATCATTTTTGATCGGGCAGTCTAATAATACGAATATGTTACCCAAATACACGATAGAGTCCTACATTAAGAGCCTAAAATAATTCAAAGTATTAGACTACTTCGGGGATTTTTGAAAAAACCGGTTCCGATCCCTGCTTCATAGTAGGGGATACGAATAGAGGCACGACCTTGACGATGAAAAGTATGTTATATCGAATTTAGTATACATTAAAACCTATTTCGAATCGATTGGCAAAACATATCCAGGCCAGAATAAAATAAAATAAATCACATTGCAATCAATAGTTTAACGATCAAATTGTATAGGTAGGTAGTGTATATACGTATACTAATCGAAAGTATGAAGACTATAAAATACATATATAAATGATTATATTTATAAAACAGATGAGTGTAAATTACTAGTTTCGACTTAAGTACCAGTTTGTAGTTTTGTACCTTTCAATTCAACCCAATATTTAGGTCAGGTAAAAATAGACTACCCATCGTTTGAATATTCTACTAGCTTTGTTTTTGCAATGATTGTTGAATTGTTACGCCGGCAACGGCCTACTAATACTTACTTCCCCTATGAATAACCCTTCGTCGTCATATACGAACTTTCAAACTTCTAAGTTTTTAAATGAACGTCTTCTCGGTACAACTCCTATTTCACCCCGACCCTACCCTTTAGGGGGCAAGTTTAAAAAAAAAATATTTCTGCATAGATCTATATATTATAAAATAAACCTGCTGTCCTGCTTTCATGTTTCTAGCCACAGTTTATCATTAAAAATCACACATTACTTATGTGAACTTATAACTCCCATCTTAACCCCTTCAAGGGATGAATTAGAAAAAATGCCCTTATCAATATTTTTGACTGTACATTGGGAGCTTGTGACCGAAGTTTTAAACGTCTAACTTTAAAAACGACATGTTTCCCATACAAACTTTCAACTCAATTTTAACCCTTAGGGGATGAATTTTTGTAATAACGATTAGGTACATTTGTTTTGCTTTTTAGTAAGGAAGCTTCAATAAAAATATTTAATTCTATAACTTTCCTAATGAACGATTTCCATACAACGCTTCAACCCCTATTTTACCCCCTTAAAGGTTGAATTTCGAAAAATCCTTTCTTAGTACACGTCCACGTACTGTAAATAATATATGTTCCAAATTTCATGCTTAAACATATCTTTAGCGGTTTAGGCTGGAAACAGTGCTCGACCGACGTCAGCGCGTATGGTCGGTCGCGCGTGTTTTACTATGGCCGCATACGCGCTGACGGTGAGCATCGGTCTGAACTGAACGCACAGTATGCTTTCTACAGCGATAGCTACGCCCGACCGAGCATACGCGCTGACCGTCGGTCAAGCACTGTTTCCAGCCTTAGACTGTGCGCTGTCTGTCAATAGGCCAGTAACGCAAGAGTTTTATATAGTATATAGATAAGCTTCACTACTTTCGATATATCAGTCGTTGGCGTTGAACCAGCGGTGCGGATATATGCGTCGTTGGCGTCGAAAAGATTAAGCAATTTTTTTTAATATAGTCTGGCCAGGAACTTTTTTGCCAACCCCTTCACAAACTATTTTTTAATTCACTTAATTCGATATAAAATACTTTTCATCCATTAAGTGATTAAACAGATGGGTGACGATCGTTTCTCTATTCGTATCTTCGACTAATATCATTATATCACACTCAAGTAAATCCTTAAATTGTCAAGACACCTATAGGTATACATTTCAATATTTTTTATGAAAACATAAATTTCATAAAACTTTAACACCTAACCGTAGGGCCGTCATGTTTTGCTGTTCAATTCATTTTGAAACTGAGACTTGAAAGTGTAGGTACCAGTGTACCTACCACACGTGTTCAAGTGCCAATTTAAAGGTTAATTCAATTTAACATACATACCTATATATATATTGCATAAAACATATTGTAAATCCGCATAAACAGAGCCAATTTTTAGAATTGAAGATACATAAAATAGTTATTTACGATACAAGTGCAGAAAATAGGAAATTCGCAACGAGTGGCGATAAATTAAAACACGACCGAAGGGAGTGTTTTAAATCGACACGAGTTGCGAATTACCTATTCGCACGTGTATCGTACAACGTTTTACAGTACATATGGCTCTTTAAAGTTTCAACATATGCACGAAAAGTGCTCATTTCCGCACTCGTGCGGAAAAGTAACACCATGTGTACTGTAATAACATTATACAACATCATGTACCTATTCCGATCATGCAATCATGATATAGCTGTAGAAAATAATAAGTATAACAGTAAAACTGGATACCTTGATTTTCATTTATTACCTTCTAAATAGGGATCGGAAAAACCAAACTAGATATTTACTTAAACTTGGCAATATAATATGGACTCGGCTTCTTATAAATAGGTATTTACTTTTGTGACCACGTACTTATTTGTTGAAATTACCAATCTAAACACAAATCACTTGATTATAGGTTTTTAGGGTTCCGTAGCCAAAATGGCAAAAACGGAACCCTTATAGTTTCGTCATGTCCGTCTGTCCGTCTGTCCATCTGTCCGAATGTCACAGGTATTTTACTCGAAAACTATAAGGTGTATTTGAATAAAATTTTGAGGATAGGTGTATTTTGTTAGCCGCTACATACTTTTGTAATTAAAATGACAAAAAAAAATTTTTTTAGGTGTGCACTCCATACATAAAACTAAAAGTCAAAAAAAAAAAATTCTTTGTGACCCCCCGTGTGGCACATCAATCGATAGGCCTTTCAAAATAAATATAAGGTTTCTTAGCATTTTTTTTGATTAAGTGAATAGAGTCGGAGATAATCGCCCCGAAAGTCACTAAAATTCTGTCCCCCCCCCCCCCCCCTCTAATTTTTGAACGGTGTATTTTAAAAATATGAAAAAATTCATGGACATAGGGCTTATTAATTTCATTCACCGAAAATTGTTTTGAACAAGAGCGGTTTAGAGGTTTACGAGATATTGCTGAAAAACTGCCTTCCTCAAAGAAAAGGACGTATGTGCCGTAAAATTTCTGTGACGATACGACCTTTTTAATAAGCACGGAACCCTTCGTTTTGCGTGGTCCGACACGCACTTGGCCGGTTTTTTCTTTATTTTCTATTTGCGAGAAAACTGCAAATCACTTTGTTTATCAAACTTTTTCATACTTTATTGAATAAATCACAGTATTAAATAACATTTCGTAGTCCATATTAACTATACATGGAAAATAACTTCAAATAGTTAACTGCTTAAATATGTTTTTAAATTGCGTAACTAATTTGTTTATTTAGAAATCCGTGGGATTTTAAATAGTATCTACCTGATAAAACATAATTGAGTCCGCTTCCATACACCTGACCAGTTTAGGTTCCTAAATATCTATCAGAAGTACCTATCCCTACTTGTAAACTCCTCGCAACCCCATATATTATGCGTAATTATACGGGGTGTGGCCCGTAATAGGAGCAATAAATTGGAGCAAATTAATAGGAGCAAAAAACCCCTTTTGTCCATTTCTTTTCAATTTTTTTTAACTCGGAGAAAAATTGGTCTAAAGTTATGACCTCCGAGTAATGTATCTTGGCACCACGAGATCATGGCACAGTAGTCAATGCAGATTTTGAGGTAACATCATGTAGTGAGTCATAATAGTTTTTGCATTTTTGTTTTCGAAAGATTTTTTTTTAATGTTTTTAAAATAAAAAGTTACTTAGGTATATCACTCCGGAAAAGAAAAAAGTACACTAAAACTTAAGTTGAAGAAAAAAAAAACTTTTTTTTTTAAATTAAAACCACTTAGAAACAATTTCTCACAAGCTTAATAATCTACCGTTTAATTTATTGCTCTTATTACGGGCCACACCCTGTATACCTACTTCATCTGTTAAATAACCAGCCAACTCGTTATTTAAGCAGACCGCTTGTGCAACATAAGTGTTAGCATCATATATACTATACATAGATATATGTATTACCTATTAGAATCAGATTGGTCAATTGATTTAGAAAATATATAATTTAGTATATTCTTCTGCCCAAACTGAATTTCTTAATTGTTGATTCTGAGAACACACAATCACATAGGTACTACCTTAAAGAGTACATGGTGCGATTTAGCTTTGAATTTGTCCATGCAAGATGAAGATGCCTAAGCTAAGCGATCGGTGAACAATATTTAAGATTTTCTACAAAACGAATATGTACAAATTTAATAAATAAGCAGGTCTCTACATGACTGTATATAAAATGCTCATAGCTTTATCATTGTCATTTAAAAATTAAATCCTATCTTATCTCGCTAACTTAGTTAGTTAGCTTAAGTTAGTTTGACGACCGCTCTAGCCTAGTTGGTAGTGACCCTGCTTACGAAGCAAGAGGTCCTGGGTTCGAATCCCGGTACGGGCATTTATTTGTGTGATGAGTGATGAGCACGAATATTTGTTCCCGAGTCATGGATGTTTTCTATGTATTTAAGTATGTATTTATCTATATAAGTATGTTTATCGTCGTCTAGTACCCATAGTACAGTCGACTACAAAGAGAAAGATACAACCAAAGTTACAAAAAAATGTATACACGACCTTAATGTTAAGGCAATAAAGTCGTGGATACATTTTTTTGTAACTTTGGTTGTATCTTTCTCTTTGTAGTCGACTGTACAAGCTTTGCTTAGTTTGGGACTAGGTCGATTTGGGTAAGATTGTCCGCAAAATATATATATATTATCTCTAGTTCATTATTTTCACAAATTGTTTTGTACACGAATAACTTACAAAGAAGTTACAATTCTATGTATGTTAATATCCACCCGCCGGCTATACTTGCGTGTGACCGTGGGTGCACCATTCATAAAAGAGCTATACCGCCCGATGGACAGACGTGTGCCAGCTGTTCTTTTGTGGGAATAACAAGGTAAGAAACATGCATGCAAAATTCTTAATAACACGTATAAATTATATTCAGCTGAATATCAAAGGACAGTCGAACGGTAGTTTCAAAGATTTACCCATAATTATGTACACTACAACGTTTAAAAAAAGAAGATCATTCATCAAATTATATACGAATCTTTGTTCTGAATTGTTTCTTCAACAAAGGTACCTATTTGTTGCTTTAAAATAGTCATGCAATTAAATATTACGTATGTATCGTGTTAGGTGGTAACGGAATTCGAATTGTTTTGGGATAGACTTAAAATAAAAATGTACATAAGTACACAACATTTTTGTGAATTTTTATATGCGTGTTACATTATTTACCAATTTATCCATATTTGCTAATGAAAACCAAACTAATTAAACGGAACCCTTATAGGATCACTTTGTTGTCTGTCTGTCTGTATGTCTGTTAATACCCTTCATCTCGGAAACGCGTGGAGGTTTCGAGTTGAAATTAAAACCTTATACTTAAGTCTACAGTCCCTTCAAGCTGTGAAAAAATCAAACTTCTATGTTAACTTAAACAAAAGATACGGCAGTTTATGTCACAAAAAAACGTATAGTTCGACACTCAAGGGAATCAAAATTTATAGGGTGTACTTTCCGTTGACCTAGAAGTCCTAGAACTATGAAATTCGGCAAGGAATATCTTCTTATACTACAAGTACAGAGAAAAATCTGAAAACTATATATTTGTAAATTTGTACGAAACCCTCAGTGGGCGAGTCAGACTCGCACTTGTTCGGTTTTTAGGGTTCCGGACCAAAAAGGTAAAAACGGAACTCTTATGGTGGTGCGAAAAAAATACAATTCCCCCCCTTATCTCCGAAGTTAACCAAGCGATTTTTTTTTAAATAATATATATGATTAATATTAACGTGAATATTACCGGAAATAAAATAACGCAACCTCTATCTAGAGTATTTTGTTTTTCAAAAATCATATATTCATTTTGGTTGTCATTTAATACTTCTGTGTTTAATTTTTTTCCTTCAAATTCGTATGAAAGTGTTCTGAAAGTACCTTCTAGCAAATAAAGAAAGAATTATCGAAATTAATTCACTTGATAAAGAATTATCGCTGAAAAACCATCATACAGTAAGGGAAATGTATTAACATACCTCCGTAGAACCCTATCGCAATAAGGTGACATACTACTCGAGTTTGAGTGACGGCGGCCTGTCAATTGCGACAGAGTTCTACGGTGGTACGTGAATATATTTCCCTTACTGTACATACCGAGTTCCTTGGTCGCGCAAGTTAGTAACAAAATGCACCGATAAATGGCGCTGACTCATGACTTAACTACACTATGCGTTGTTAAGATTTTTCCAAAATTAATGGATGGGGGAAGGAGGGGGGTGTTGTATAATATTTCGTACGGAACCCTCGGTGCGCGAGTCAGACTCGCACTTGACCGTTTTTATTATGGACATAATTTGAGTCGTTGAGAAGGACGTAGCTAGAATATTTTTTTATCACGAAATAAATATATAAAATGAGGAAGTGACGTTTCTAGAGGAGTGACATTAACGAGTTCTGCGCGATCAGGCACAGTTAGCTTCTTAGGTACGTGTATAATTATAATATAATTGATAAGCATCTTGCGAATTATTATGAAAATATTATATTTATTATCTACTTTGTGTCTGTTTGATTTCGTTTGTGTGACGCTAACCGCAGCCCAAAATGACCTCCGAATTCAGATCAGTGGTTAATCAAGTCAACGATCTATGTTGCCATATTCGTTACCTGCTATGACCTGCGAGTGCCCACTGGGTGTCCTTTGCGTGAAGGACATTTTACCTGCCGAATGGTATTCCTAAAGATGGATGTGGAAGGTTACAATTACAATCAGCTGTAAAATTAATGTAGGTAGGTAAGTACTTACCGATTTAATCTTGTGTTTTTAGGGTTCCGTGGTCAACAAGGAACCCTTATAGTTTCGCCATGTCCGTCTGTCCGTCTGCGGCTTAGCTCAGTGACCCTTACTACTAGAAAGCTGTAATTTAATATGGGTATATAAATCAATCACTCCGACAAAACGGTAGAATTAAATCTTGTTTTTTTCTATAAATTGGGGATCTATTTTTTTCTCCTTAAACCCATGGTGTGGGGTATCGTTTTATAGCTTGTTCAAAAATATTATGGGTTTCTAAAACGATTTTTCAACTCAGTTTAACCATTCACATTCACCATTTAGTTGGCGCGCGCGTGTCGACG
The DNA here is from genome assembly GCA_932294315.1 of Epinotia nisella. Classification (NCBI taxonomy): domain Eukaryota; kingdom Metazoa; phylum Arthropoda; class Insecta; order Lepidoptera; family Tortricidae; genus Epinotia; species Epinotia nisella. Next base: position 10,234,077 of record OW028682.1, on the reverse strand, counting down.
TAACAAAGACATACAGGCAACTATGGAACCCTACATTGCGCTTGGCCTGATACGCACTTGGCCAGTTTTTGTTTAACTTCAGTTCTGTTCAGTTCATCTGTCATTCTAATAAAACTTTTTACAATAGTTACATGACTTTGGTTGAAAAAAAAAACGGTTGGTCACTTGCAGATTTAAAATAGATTATCTGAACAGAACTGCAGTCGAGTTGGTATGAAAAACACGAAATCGAAGATGTCTCGAAAACTACCTAGGTATCAACTTCCGCGCAACAAATCAAGGCGTAAAATCGTCAGCTTTGAGATTGTCCTGGTTTTCGTTTGACCCACTTGAAACCCGGCATCATGTATATCTGATCACATTAGTTAGGCACTGGACACTTAAGATGCAGGTAAGTTATTTATGTCTTTCCTGCTCAAGGGACAATACCTTAGTTTCTGGAACTTTGGGAGTCGTGCGTGGAGCCTATATATAAGTGCTAAGCAAGTACCACATCACATAGGTAGCTAACACGCTCGTACCATTTAGACAATTTAATGCAAGGGGTACGGTCAGCATCAAAAGTAGCTACGCAAACGAAGACGTCAAAAGTCTTTATTAAAAGGGAATAAGAGCTTTTGACGTCTTCGATTGCGTAGTTACTTTTGATGCTGACTGTACAACGAGCGGGTGTTGTCCCTGCCCGTGTCATGGGATGCAATAGAGACAGCACCCGCTTATGCTATTTACCTACTCTCGCACTTAAAATAATCATCTTGGTGCACGTAGCGTGTAATTGCGGTTAAAAGAAAATGGGTAAGAGCAGAGCTTGTAACTAGGTACTAAGTACTTGTTTAAAGGAAAGTTGTCTCACCAGTGACAGACAAACCGCCAGACACCACCGAGGTGACAAATATTAAATTTACCACTCTGCATAACACTAAAAAATATTCATATTGTGTGGAGGTTACCGGTGAGGTCGTTCACTTATACAACTTTATCGGAGTGTTCTCTACGGCATTTATTTGATGACTTTTTTTAGATATGGGAAAATCTAGTTTGTCATCATCATCATTATATCAGACGAAAGACGTCCACTGCTGGACTTATGCCTCCCCCAAAGAGTGCGACATAGACAATATAAGCAAGTTTAAGGAGCTGATAGATGCTCATAGTAGGATGACAGTGTTTATTTAGTACTAGCTTTTGCCCGTATAGGTAAGTGATCCTATAAGGGTTCCGTATTTTTTCCTTTTGAGGTACGGACCCCTAAAAATGACAAATTCATGTTTCTTATACTGCTCGAATTTGTTGATACATTTATTGAAATTACGCATTAAATACGAAATTTGCGCATATAAGTTCTCATATCAGAATCGATTATTTTTTTATGCTTTATCATTTGGTAAGCGTTTTTTTGAAATGTCTATTACGATAGACCGTACGTAGACCGGATCGAAATTATTAATAGGTAAAAGACAACGCAATAGGCAATAATGTATGTACTTAATATAAAAAAGAGGTAAGTAGATAGGTTATACGTGCTCCAAAAGTGGCACACTAAAATTGAGTCAGTTGCACCAACTTGCCTCGGTTTCGAGTCGTCGATGGAAACGTGTAGCTGTCAGATTTGGTGGCCATTTTTAAACACGGAATTTCGTATAAACAACATATCTACCTCTTTTTTAAATTACATCATTGGCAATAGGGGTGATGGTGATGACTCATGTTAAAATTGATAACGTAGCAGAACCTATAAAAACTGTTTCATGTTTTTCCGTTCATGGCAAGCTGAGATCCTTCGTGACAAAACAATGTTTGAAATGATACTGGCTGATTGGAATAGAATAGAATAGAATAAATTTATTTTGTAACAACAACATTAATATACATTACATAAGGCTTAAATCTAAAAAAAAAAATGAAATCTAGTGTTGCTACAAACAAGGGTGGGGCGACGCTGATTTTCAGTGGATCCGTTCGATATACTAAAACTAAAGTATTACCATAATAAGAGTGTATTAACCTAAGCTAAGAGATACGCTATGTCCAACAATTCTTTTTTTTAATTCAGAGATTTATTGAATGCGCGAGCGAAGCGAACGAAGTTTTGTAGCGAAAATCGTTCATATGTCCAGCTGTCGCGATTCACGATGTCACGCTGTTCGGCTGTTCTCTTCTACAGATCGCATTTCTCAATCGATTCTCGTGAAATTTTGTTAGCAAGTTCGTTAATAATATAGATTTTTTTATCAAGTCAATTTTTCGAAAAAAATAATTAATCCGTCTCGCTAGTTCTACAGCTCACAGAGCGAGGTAATAAGTGTAGACAAAACAAAGTAGTAGGATGGGATTAGGTTTTTGTTTCTAACTACTAATAAAATATATTCTTATTTTTGTTTCCAGATGAAAGAACCACTATCGCTACTTCTGATAGGACTGGCATGCGTGGCAGGAAATATGTACAGCAGCTCGGTCCCTCAGAGGAAGGCAATAGGCAGTCTGTACCGATGGAAACAAATCGATTTTGAATATGACAATCTACAGACCAGACAAATTGCTGTTGACAGTGGGTGAGTACATTCAGGTGAAATGTAGGTGCACTCTCCTGAGTGTGTCATTTTCAGACACTGTCGGTCGGCAATCAAGTATATTGACAATAAGGCGCTATATCGTCTCGTTCGTCATAAAGTCTGTTAACTGAGAGTAGTACCATAACTGATAACTCTTAATTAAGGCTTTGGTGATGTAACCCATACTGTAAACTTATGTGTGAATAAGTACATTGTGCCGTTAGCTTTGCCTATGTATTTTAGATTATTGAGCATACGAAAGCACCTATGTACCCGAATTCCTTGTAATGTATAATATAATGTGTCTACTAGAGACCTTTATTATGTACTAAACGGGAGCGGTGGGTGATAGATCAGAATCAGAACCATATAACTTTTACGAACTAATTTAGACGACCGGTTAGCCTAGTTGGTAGTGACACTGCCTACGAAGCTGAAGGTCCTGGGTTCGAATCCCGGTAAGGGCAAATATTTGTGTGATGAGCATGAATATTTGTTTCTGAGTCTTGGATGTTTTCTATGTATTTAAGTATTTATATCTATTATATATATCGTCGTCTAGTACCTATAACACAAGCCTTATTGAGCTTACTATAGGCCTAGTTCGATTTGTGTAAGAATGTCCCCTAATATTTATTCATTTATTTATTTATAACTGCTGAATAGGGTAGTTTCCACATGTTAAAATTGATAACGCAGTGTTGCTAAATTGATAGTAAACCATGAAATAAATGTAATTAAGTATAAATTAAGAAATATAATTAAAATTATAAAAAGATATAGACCTTGAAAGTTTAGAATAAATATACATTTTTTTTATTCTCCAAAAGTAAATTTAAAGCTACCAATAGAATCCTTATGCTTTTATAGAAACAAAATTGTATGACAACTATGGTCCTAAACGCGGTATTTCACGACTGAAACACCAATTTACTTGATTTTCAATACAACGATTAGTACAAATATCACCCTGTGACGTCACAATTCAATGTTAATCAGTATGAAACGTTTTCGGCTGCCGCCAGCGAGGTCCGTCTTTAACTCAATTTTTTGGGTATTTATGTTTTTTAATTGTAGTTGCTCCCATACAAACATTTGTTCCTCTCCAAAAACTGGTTCGAATGGCATCGTAAAAAAAATTTAGGACACAACCCAATTGAAAGACCAGTATTGTAAACCTTAATCAACGAATTCGATTTTTATACATTTCGTAGCGATATGCGCCCGGTCAAACAAAAACTAAGCCGATTTGTACTTACCTACGCTACGCAAAACGCAACACATAGGTACGTAACCAAACTAGTTCTAGTTAAAAAACAAATGACATACATTTTCTAGGCTGTTCAACCAAACAAACGTAATAACTCTGGGCGTGGAGCGGTGGAAGGATCGGGTGTTCATAAGCACGCCTCGGTGGAAGAAGGGCGTGCCGGCTACGCTGTCTTCGGTGCCCATCATGGCTGCGACTGAATCGCCACCTTTGAAGCCGTATCCCAGCTGGGACTGGCATAATGCAGGTATGTGTTATCTCTTTGATGTTATCACCAAAACCTGTTGCCGTAGATTGTACATATGTGTGTGAGAAATATTATGATGCGTTTAGGTTAAGTATTCACTGCCAATGCCAGAAGATACAAATATTGTAATACAATCCATGAGAAAAAACACTATTAATCTGTGTTCAAAGAGTAACCGTATTGAGAAAAGCTTCATTTCAAGTTGTTTCTTAAGTGACACTCATTTAGTTAAACAACATTTTTCTTAAACTTTTAACGATTTCCCGAAAAAATATCTGGTTAAAAAACTAACTTGCCTTTGCATATTTGCGAAATTTCAATAGGTATTGCGTCCCTTAACAAACCTTGTAATGAATGCTTAGTCTATCTGTATACTATGTAGTATCTGTAAAGACGCGTTACTTATCAGGGATTTTCAATTAATATTTTTCAGAAAACTGCACTGGATTTACCTCCGTATTTCGAATGAACATCGATCACTGCGGTGTCATGTGGGTCCTAGATTCTGGACAAGTTGAAGCTTTCGAGACTCCTCGTCAACTCTGCCCGCCTACTTTGTTCGCCATTGACCTCGAAACTGACACAGTGTTGGCCCGTCATCCAATCCCAGCAGAATTCGTACTTCAGAACTCTCTGATTACCAATATAGTGGTTGACTCCAGGGACGCCATGTGTAGAGACCTGCACGTGTACATCGCAGACGCTTGGCGTTTTGGACTTATCGTATTCAGAAATTCTGATGCAGCATTCTGGAGATTTAGTCATTACAGTTTTTATCCGGAACCATTGCTGTCAAATTACACTTTACATGGATTAAATTTCCAGTGGTCAGATGGCCTTTTTGGAATGTCCTTAGGAAAGTTTCATCAAGGAGACAGACCGCTGTATTACCATGCCATGTCTAGTTCTTTAGAGTTTGTAGTCATGACATCGGTAATACGTGATCCATCGCGTGTCAGCAATGCAGTTAGTGAATTTAAGCTGCTGGGTCCCAGCCGAGGCCCAGCAGGGCAAGTCTCCGCAGCTGCCGTCGATCGAAACGGTGTAATGATCTTCAACCTAATTTCTCTAGACAGTATTGGATGTTGGGATACCCGAAAACCATACCAAAATGATAACATTGGAATCGTGGCTCGAAACAATAACACGTTGGTATTTCCTAATGACATGCGAATAGATCATGAAGTACCGCAAATGGCTTGGATAGTAACAAACAAACTGCCAATGTATCAATTTAATTTGATAGACCCGAATGAGTATAATTACAGAGTCTTGTATTTGGATCCGGCAAAAGCTGTAGAAAATTCTATTTGTCAGCCGCAGGGAGTTGCTTCAGTGTGAGCTACATTTTGTTATAGTTATAATAAAACTTAAGAAGTATTGTGTTCATTGTTTTACTATTTGCCTTTATGCCTGGTTTTTACCATTACTTTCTCCACCATCACTGTCTTCACACAGTGAATTAGGATATTGGCTTGAATTCCCATCAGTAACAGTATTTTCGTCAAAAGATATAATTTCTGATAGTTGGAACCGCATTTTAGCAATCAGTGCAGTCAGACTATTGTCTGAATTGGCGGATATATTCTCTTTAGGTATGACACTATCATGTGACTTTATTTCAATCACTTTATCACTTATATTTATTTCAGATTCATTTCTTGATTGCTGTTTCCGTATGGTAATGTTCTCATTTTCTGCATCCTGCACTTTAACAATATTTTCTGCACTGGGTATCCTTGCACTATTTGCCTTTTCTTCGAGTAATTTGGTATTTCTTCTAGTGCCAGCTGATACAAGTGGTTGTCGTTCTGAAAGCTCAGTAAATTTACCAATAATTGAACTGCGCACTGTTCTAATTGACTCAAGATTTCGTATTGATGGATAGTCGGGCGTGCCTTTCATGAATATGTGTGGATAAAGTCTTAAATATGAAGCCGTATTTTCTTTGCTACTTCCAACTATAGGAGGAGTCTCATCGGCTTGATTCGTTAGAGCTGGGCAAGTTTCAAGATTCAGAACGTCTGAAGGTGAGATTAGAACTTGGTGTGACTCGAAGATTCTTAAATCATCGTATTTAGTCTTCCTTAAATATGAGCTTATTCGTAATAACATTAGTACCAACTGCTCTGTAATGCGATCGGCATTTCGAGGCACGGTTATTTCATTACCAAACCAATCTTCGCAACTTCCAGTAACTGAAGAAGTTCTATAAGAGTCACAATTGCCAGCTTCTGTTTTTTTCTCAGTATCGTCATTGGAATTAGAGGGCGAGGTATATGACAGATCCATGGTGCTTGCAGGAGTAGCGAGCGCCGGTGGACTTTGAGTTTGTGGTCTTTCTTCGTACCTGTATATTTTACTACTAGTGTTAATACAAAAAATACATATATTATTCATATAACCGGAAACGAATTTTGCTCACCAATTTGATAATAATCGTCTCCGTAACTGCGCTTCGTCCTGAAGGGACTTGGTGCGCCGCCTGCGTATTGCGAGCTCGAGGCCGTAGTCGAGATCATTTGTCGGCACCGCCTTTGGGTATGATTGAAATACCGATGCAACTTTTAGAGTATTATAGTAACTAAAACAATACAAATATTGAAAGTTTTTTACAGTTTTCGTTGTGGAGTCTTACTGTTTAAGGCGATACCTTTATTCGAGTCGATTTGAGAAAACCACGCCCCCTTGACAGAGACACACTTATACTTTCCACGCACGAGATAAAGAGATGCAACACTCTTCAGGAATGGCTTTTTCAAATTTCGATAAATACCTAACTTAATGAAGTTTTATTCGTATTTCATTAGATGAGAGAAGATACTTGATTGTGTCGTACAATAATGTATTGTTTGAGTAGGCTGAGTAAAAAAAGGAAAAAAGACCCAACTTTGTTTTTTTTCGATCGAGGAAATTTTAGGCAATCATGTATCGATTAAATCAGATAAACAATCATATACTCAAGAATCATACATCTGAAAATCAGGCCTTATTGTTTTCTAATCTAGTCACTTCAAAGAACGCGATAATTGCCAATTCCCCCCTTAACTGGGTGATGAGCCCAAGGGTTCACACTTTCTGTTCAAAATCGTCTGTACATGCATAGCGAACGCTCGAAAATGATCCTAGAGGTGTGAACCAGTATCCTTGGCTTGGGCGATAGTACATTATGTAACTGCGCGGTCCGGGACGGATGACAGTGCCAATCAGGCGTGAGCTAGTATGAGCTCAAAAGTCCGCGCAGCTACCTTAGGAAGCGACTCAATTAAACAGAAAGTCTGTAATTAGTGACCACAAAAATACATAGTTTCAGATATTATATATTTTCCAGTTAAGTAATAAGTGATAGCAACATCCGAAACAGCTTACTTGAGAACAAGCATCCACATATACACGGAGGGCATGATGGAGACTATCTTGACGAGCACGAACTTGACGCAGGGCGGGCGGGCGGCACCGACCAGCACGCAGGTGCCCAGCCCCAGCGCTAGGCTCAGCAGCTCGCACAGCAGCTTCCTGATCGCGGCCAGGAGTAGCCACGGTAGCACTAGGATTGGACGCTCCTCCTGACAGTAAATACAGGGATAAGGCTGACCTCTGATTTTGTAGAAATACTTATATCTGAATTGTTACGAATCTTGGGCCCATGGTGTACAAGGGTTGTCGCAACAGCACATCAGCTTCCTAGTCGCTACCAGCAGCAACCACGCCAGCACTAGTGTTAGAGGCTCCTTCTACCAATAAAAACATGGTTAAGCAGTAGGGGTATAAGTTTAAACGCCACCATCATTTCTTTCTTTGTGCCACTGCAAGGCATGTGCCTCGTCCCATATGAACGAAAGGAAATGGTGGAAATCCTGCATACAGTTACGTTTGCGATATAATCAAAGATTTTTTCATAAGGTATTTTCATTTAATGAAAAGTGCGTGGTTCGAAGCGTGCGCGGGATAAACTTAATTATTATGAGCCTGAATTCAAGACCCACTACATATTTTTGTCTACTACACTACAACTCGTCTACCTCCGCAGTCTAAATCTCGATTACCGGTACACAACACACATAAATATTCCAATTAATTATTCATGTTGTCAAAGTGCATCTACCAGTCTGCTGGTTATTTGCACTAACCGGAATACAGATTAATAATTATTAGGTTTTTTTATCGGCTGTGTAACAACTCTTATCATTTACACCTAATTAAACTTGATTAATTTAACTTGAATAAGCAGCTCTACTTTACGGTGTGTAACAAACATTCAATGCTAAACAGGATATGGTTAATAGTGTGACTTAAGCGGACAAACTGACAAAAATGTTACACCAACAGAATTAATGTCAAATTCACTCGTAGTTGTGTAATATACTAAAAGTATGTACCAGGAAAACAGGGTAAAGCAAGACGATATACGTAGCAAGGTAGACGTAGACGGTGAAGCACTGCACAAGCATGATACCAGAGATCATGGTGCGCAGTACTCTTTGCACCGGCATAGATATTTCTGCTGGCATACTCATCTGCCATACCTGAAAAACAAATCATTTTCCATTTGCGAAACAGCCTAATCCTAGTTAATGCAACTTATTTAGTCAGATAGACTTTGTACTTTCAATTCAAACCAAAATCTATTCAAATTACATTCACAAACGCACAGGACACACATATTGAACAAAGATATGTTACAGAATTAATAATAAATGAAATCGCCCCTAGCCGTTCCTGGTGCAAAAGTCCCCATAACACTGGCGGCATTTTCACACTTATTTAGTTAGATACAACATAATTACGGTTTTTATACAATATTTTTATTAAAAGCAGTAAAACGAGGCACTAAAAAGTAAAAAAATAATTCATATTTTACGTCTTATGCTATTTACTTTCATTTATCTTTTTTCTACTCAGTCAATCTACGATATATCTTTTTAAACTTTTAATACAACACATAGACTAACAAAAAAATAGCAAATAATTAATTTGGAGTAAAGCAAAAAAATTAAATAAATTATAATCACTTTATTATGACAATATATACATAAAAGTTTCGTTCGTAAGTCAGTCAATGAATACCTGGCATATAAGTATAGCAATCGTTTAGTAATTTTCTTATCGAACCTTTTGTAAGGGGATGGAGTATCGCGACAGAGCTTAAACCCCGTTCTGTTTGCTTATATTTTGTACTAGTTCTACTTCTTTCGATCATTAACTGCTTTTCAAACATAACAATAATGATATTATTCTGTATTTAGAAATGGTTTTTATTGAAATCGCATGACGATTTATCAACGCACCATTTTCTAATCTTATATAATGGAAGAGGGCATATATAGAGACGCAGCTATAAGATGGAAAAAGACAGCAAACATTGAATTCATTCACTTTGAAGGCAGTTGTTGTGACAAATTGATATGCTATATGCATAGCTCAGCGACAAAGTGCTCTAATCGTTCTATATAGAACGCTTAGAGAACTTTGTCACTGAGCTAATGAGAATACCGCGTCTCCACTTAAAAATGTTGGGTTTCTACTCACAGGTGCTATGACTGATGATTACTTACCTGTTTTAAGTTAGCGTTAACTTTGAACAAAGTAGCGTCAAAAATAGTCCGCAGGAGACCCAGGAGCGTCCATAGGCACACCTCGGATTGCATGGTCATTCCCACGTAGGAAAGAATGTTCATCATTGTTGGGATACTAAATTCATACTGTACTATAAACTTATATCATTTGAAGTTACATGACTACCCTAACAACTGCAGGTAAATTGTACTGGTGATAGGTTATGTAGGTGTGTAATTAATTAAATAGATAGGTTTTTATACAGTCATAACAGTATAGGGTTGACGTTGCTGAGTGATGATATCAATAAACGTAGTGGCTATATTCTCTTTGGATGATATAGATAAAAAATAATCAACGAGGGTATTCATGTAGAAACCTCCTTCTAGGAAGCTCATGTGGTTGCTAAGGCAACCAATTTTTTTATGTTTTTGTCACTCACAATTTTCTCTTTTATCGAAAGTCGTTATATATTTTAGAAGTCTCGTTTACATCAATATCCTCTATTATTTATACAATACTTCAGTATCCTAAAAGCTTCCTTAGCGCTCTCTGCTACCATAATATTATGTTTTTTAAAACTGTTTATTAACGTAAATCGACCATATTTGGAATAAAAAACTTCAGTTCAAATTTAACTTCCGTTAAAATATTGGTCATTAAGTCATTATATCGATAGGAAAGCATGGATTTGGATACCCTACTCTCTAACCGCTTCACCCAACCAAAACGATCCCACCTCTACGGCTCTACCGATTGACAGATTATTATCGGCCAGGTGACATGGTACGAATGACATAATGTCATTCTGTCTTATCACGTACAAGTACCTATCTACTAACAATTTAGTAACTAACTAACTAACTTTTTCTAACCTATATGCTGGTCTTATTTTTCAAAAAATCCCCCTTCCTACCCACGTGCTGTCCCTCCTGTTTCCGAATCCCGCTGTCTTCCGGCTGATTTCAAATTTCCTCTCCCTTAACAAATTTAAACTTTAACCCTCCCTTCCATTTTATGTAGTTAATTATTTTATAATGTGTAGGTCTATTTATTTTATCTAATATCCATTACTACTTCCCTTTTCTTTAACTTATATCTATCAACAAAATCTGGCCAAATCTTCTTCATGTTTCCCTTTTTTTTTTTCTTTCGTCTTTTCGTCCTCTATATCTGACGTGATGCTGGCAAAATGTCCGTCGACGCTTGCCATTAAAAAAAAAAAAAAAAAAAAAAAAAAAAAAAAAAAAAAAAAAAAAAACAATTTAGTAGTTTTTGAAATTCCTGATAGTCCTCAGATTGGAAATATGCGACCGTAACCATATTTAACCATAACACAGCTTTTTGTCAGAATCTGTCGGACTTTCAAGCTCAATTTACTTAATTGAGCTAACTACGAGAGCATACTGTGATTGCTACTGTTACAGTAATGGGTCAAGACTTCAAGCACCGATGAGAAAGAACAATAGTTGCATCGTAACTCACTTCACAGAATGAATAGCACAAGGGTTATGTCAGCGTCATCGTCATCGCATGCGTCAGTGCACAGCAGGCCCGTGGACTCAGTGCCGCGCGCGAGTGTTGCCTCGCTAGTTGTTGACGGTTCTCGCCTCGCCTCGAACACAGTCGACACACGATCTTTGGCGGGAGTACACTGCGCGTTTCCGTTCTTACGCCAACTTTTCCCGGGTTTTTTTCTACACAGTGCAGCGAATGTTTTGTTTTCTGTTAAATAATCAGAAAGTGATAAAACAAGTGACACAATAAATAACGAGAAGTGTATTAATTTCTAACTCGGAAGTGTCGGTAAGCTATTAATTATGCATACTTAGTTTAGATAAGCATGATCTTATTTACATTCATCTGGCTTGTGTTGTTGCGTTAACCGAGGCCTTGATTCAGTTAGAGAATACATTTGAGTTACGTCCTTACCTTGAAAAGCGTGAGTCGTAGATTATTTATATTTTCATCATTCTTTATAGACGCAGCATCTTGGCGCACGCAGGTAAGCGTAAAACGTGTCCGAGAACAACATTTTTATTATCTATGGAATATGAAACGGGTAATAAAGAAACGAAATTATGGCCATAATTAGGTAATTTATGCGGATATCTGGACCATATCTGGCATCTGCTGATACGATTAAATCTTCAGGAGTACCTACCCGGCGCGATGTTTATGATATTATAAATAGTAAACTGCGGCACGTGGCTGGAATATGAGGAAGTAAGGATTTACTTCATCTTTAGGGAGTCGACCAAGGTAAAAAAATCACCTTATGGTATAGTTTCGCGCGCTGGTACACAAACCCGAGACGCCGAGCGCCATTAGAATCTATTTTTGCGACATCCGCCTCGTCATTAACCGTAGCATTGACACAAAAGCGAGGGGAAATATTTTTAAACGGTATTGGACAGAAAACACGAGTTGTAAAGTTGTGTAGGCAGTGGGCAGCGTCGGCATGCCGAACTTGGTAAACAACAACCTACGCTGCTTTGCACCTTTAATCCCACCAGCACTTATAGAATCCGGGAAAAAACAAGTTTAACTCGTGAAATTCTAAAGTTTATACTTTAGAATTTCACGAGTTAAAACATGACATACAACATGAGTATGAGACATATAACACTAATGCCGTAACGTGTATGCTCGCAATATAAATAATAATTTGTTCGTGAAATACGGTCGTTATTTTGTATTATTTATTTCGTTTCAATTAAACGCTCGAAAATGATCGTAGAGGTGTGAACCCGTACCCTTGGGCGATAGTACTTATTTTAAACGGAAGCGAGCCCGTTATTTCAGCTTTTTTCGTATTACAAAACAATTAAATAAATATAACGAGGCACCGGAAACACTTGTACTAACACAAGCGAAGGGGAAACCCCAAAAGTATCACGAGAAAAAAATGCTAACATCCGTGAAGCCGGACGTCTCGACCGGCGATAAAATATTAAAGGCGGACAAAAAATATACCCAACTCCTTTAGCGTCTTATTTTAACAAAACAACGTCTTTAGAAGCGGTTTTCTTACGTTCCTGTGAACCGAAAATATTGAATAGGTTATTTTATTAATTTATTATATAGGTGTAGGGTGTACTTATCTAAAATACCTATAATAAATCCACTAAAAGTATTACTAAACCATATATTTTTATAATTTGTTAAACAAAAATCTGTTATAGCTAGAAAATAACAAACGAAACGATAGCCAAGTTCTAAACATGTTCTTTACGGTACTGATTGGTCATATTAACAGTAGTGCCACAGTAGCGGGCGCGTCTCACATTCTTGATGGCTGTGAGAATATGTGGCCTCGCCTCAGTTCCCGACTCTCCTTACTTGGTGTAGACCTTCATAAGGCGTTGCAAACACTAAGAACATGGCTCATCTACGCTTTCTAAGTAACGACCTAACGACCCAGAAATATTCACTAGACGGTTTCCCTTAGAAGTATGGTTGGAAATTTTGAGACTTTAATCATTCTGGAGCATACTGGATTTCATAAAATTATTGCATGACACAACATTGAGCATTCTAGGATATCAAATAGTACCTAAAAGGTACTGTTGATCGCCTGTTAAGTGGTGAGAGTCAGTGATCAAAATCGAGGTAGTTAGTTTAGGTAAATACAAAAGGTATAAAAAATTAATGTATAGTATTAAAGATGAATATTATGATGCAGTCTGATGCTGTAAGGGTTTAAAAATACAACGAAACGGTGCGAGATAAGGGAGGTCCTGAATCTTTGGATTTTCTTGCCGAGAGCTCTACCGTGCCCCACTTCTGTATTACACAGGTCGTTGGCACTCATTTTAATTAGCATTGTATTAAAGGTGAAACGATTGCACCTCACTGTGTTAACTCACGTTTCTGGCTCATGTTTTATTCTACTATTAACACAGTTATTGTTATTAGCTACCAAAAACGAACAAAAAGTAGGTTGGTTGGCCTAAGAACCTTTATTATTACGATTCTGGTGAGATGAGGCATACATTCCGTGTGAGAAACTTCTTTTGATAATTTACGGTACATAAATCAATAAGTTCTTCGTATTACTCTAGTTTTATCAACTTTATCTAATGTTTTGTTAAAAAGTTGATACAAACTAACGTCCGGATGACTATAATTAGGTAGTATTTCCCAGAATAAACTAGTCACCATATGTAATATAAACGAGATCATTTTTTGTACTACGTATTTCAAAATAAGCGGCTTAGTCATATTACCTTTATGCGTTAACAATTTATTAATTACTCAAGACAGTGACTCAAAACTCATTGTTAGGAATGCATGTAATTTTATAGATCGACCACACAATTCATGGCAATAAAAAATTAAATTGAATTGTTTCTAAAACCATCCGTTGATAGTTCGGAGAGCTAATTAGTTTAAGTTATCGATGGTTTTTACCACTAACGGTCAACGTAATAGACAACAAATGCAAAGTGATCATACGCAACTAGTTAAGAAGGGTTTTAGAGTAATTGTAGAGTGAGTAATTTCAATAATTTACGCCATTAGCTTCATAGCTGACTTGATCACCTGTTTACTCCGTTTCAAAGCCTACGATATATTTTATGAATGGCCGCGAGTACTCGTATCAGTTTCTCAGATTACCAGCCACAAAGCTCGCCCTGTACGTGTCCCGGGCCCTAGTGGTAGTGGCCGACCGCACCACTGAGTCACGTGGGTGAGTATTGGGTTGCATCGCGTTCCGCAGTTACTGTGCGATGATGTCATCGATTTACTGAATCGTGCTGAAGTCTAGTCACAATCTGGATCATTTTGACCTTATGATCTCCATGATAATATTATTACCTACTGCTCACGTAAGTTTTAACTAATTTTACTTTAAACTACTAGTAGAGCTAAGAATGTTATCTTGGCATAATGTTAGATCACGTACAGATTAAGTTGGAAACAATTGTACAAAATACTATTATATTATAAGCCATCCTTGTTGGATTTTTTTAATATTTGACGTTAGGTGCGTCAAATATTAAAAAAACACAAAGCACGCGTTCTGACTCTACTATTTCTTGGGCCGCTAGGACGTGTCAGATGTGTATGCCCTCTTAGTAGCGACTTTTTGCAACTATAGAAACTCGCGACTGGCAAATGCGATACTAGCCATAGACACCATAGATCAATTGTCAAAATCACCTGTATTAATACTGTATCGCGTTTGTATCGTGTTTGCAGGGCTGCAAAAAGTCACCGTTTGTATAACAACTGTAGTTATATCAGATCTACTATCCATATCCATACTAATATTATAAATATATACTATACGCTTAAATCGCTGAACCGATTTAGATGAAATTTGGCATAGAGATAGTTTGAGTCCCGAAAATCAGCCCCTAAGGAGGTGAAATGGGTGATGAAAATATGTATGGAGCTACGATATAAACAAGTTCCAAGCGTGTTATTAGGTAATATTAATGCTAGTGACGTGGTGACCAATGATGTCATATAAAAAAGAGGTAGCTATGTTGTCTATACGAAATTCCGTGTTTAAAAATGGCCACCAAATCTGACAGCTAACGTTTCCATTGACGACTTGAAACTGAGGCAAGTTGGTGCCAATTGACACAATTTTAGTGTGCCATTTCTGGAGCGCTTATAAATAACCTATATCTACCTCATTTTTATATTACATCATAGCTGGTGACTTTGTGAGTTCAAGGAAATTAACATTTTCTCCATTCCTTTTTTATTTTCTAATAGTTATTCCATAAATGAGATTCAGTCACGATGCAAGTCAAACAGAACGCTAGACTATTGACATTTCAAATTCTACACAATTACATAAGCACGCAAACGTATGGAACTAAAAGTCGGAAATGACTAAACGGGCTAGTTCACCTTGATAGCAGCTTCACATTGAAGTTCATGACCATAAATAGCTCTGCGAAAAGTTGCTCTTTGCGGAATTGTTATCCCCATTGACATTGCAGTGAGTTTAATGAGAATAATGAGTCATAGGGCTTGAACAACCTCCGTATGAGGTATGTATGACCTATCGTGTCTCAGGGCTCTCTTGTTCTCGTTGAGAACCTACGAGGCTTGTCTTGTGGTGAAGTAAGCATGTTGTTAGTTTATGAATTAAACCTATTTAGGATCAACCACTACACAGTCCGTATGTTCATGACATGATGATCAGTGTTAATTGCCGAATGACTATTATAAATATAGGTATGAAGCAAATTTTGTCGATCAAATCATTTAATAACATTTATTGAACGAGCGAGCGAAGCGAACGAAGTTCTCCGTTTCAGCTTGGGCCAAAATTATTTCATATGTCCGGATGTCCGGCTGTCCTGCTGTTCTCCTCTATAGGTCGCATTTCTCAACCGATCCTCGTGAATTTTTGTGAGCAGGTTCAATAATTAGGTACCTACATGCAGATTTTTTATCGATTAATTTTTTCCTTTTTTTTATTTTGTCATATACAGGCTCGCAATTTCTACAGCTACATGTCTAGAGCCACTATTAGTATGTAAGTGGGTGGATCAACTTCTTTATTGTCACGACCTTGCGACTGTTACGAGACTAGTGTGCCAGAGTTTCGTAGAAAATGACAATAATATGAACCCCCGCCTAGGTAGCATGATCGCGTTTATACGTATAAAAAAATCATCCCGTTAGCATTGTTTACTAATAAGGGACAAATTCTTTAAGTCCGACATAAACGCGACTAGCTAAGTTGACATTCTTACGAAATGATTATAAAAATAGGTACATTACTATCACAAAACTTGTGTTTGTTATCTTTACACCCTAAAATCACAGTTTTGAAAAGTGATCCGGGGAACGTAACCATACGCAACGTACAAGATAAAGTTGATTGGCCCAAGTATGTGTATATGGTCGAATATAAAATATTTTCGAAAGTACAATGTATTAAAGCCCTAGCTTGCCTTGTCGCAGTCACGATTCGCCTTAAACTCGACCATGGAATGAAACAATACACAGTACTGTTGGACGTTTATTGACACAAAACCAGTTTTATTATCTGTTGGTTTAGAGGTTCAACGTGTATTGTTTACTAATTTACATATTTGTACCCACATGTACCGTAATTTGTATGGAGTGGAGCTGTACCGAAAGACACGATGTAAAGGTGACGTCATGGTACAGATTTAGCGTGTTCTCTTATAGCGTAACCTTGCAGAAATTCACAAGAAACTGTGCATTGGAAGTTGAATCGGGTGTTGTGTGTCACCGATCCGAAATATTCAAGGTTTGCTGTTGCAAACCCAGCAGGTAGTCAGCCTAGTGGTCTACCACTTTTCGACTCTACCTATTATTTGTACATTGTTCAAAAGTGTGTTCCGTAGTTGCCCATCCGACGGTCACATTATGCGGACTTAAAAGGTGGCTTTTTGTTAGAAGATATTCACACAAAAAGACGGGTGTGCAGACGGACAGACGGACATGGCGAAACTATACCGATTTCTTGTTAACTACGGAACCCTTAAAGGTCGTACGGTTAACGAACCACTTCGTATAAAATGAATAGGTATTGATTGTAAAATATGCCTAGATTTTTTTTTTGAGTATGTATTTTTTAATATATTTTTATGATCCTTTTTTGGAATGCGCCGTACCACATAGTACCTACTTACAAGCAAGTAAGTAGAATTGGGGCAGTGATAAGTGCAGAGCGAATCGAACAAGGTCGGTTGTAATTAGTTAATGGCTGTGAATCTTGTCCGCTGATGTCAGATACATTAGTAACATAACGGTACCTACGGCCGAGCTGTATTTGGCCGGGGGACGTAGTCCTTGTGTTAATGACAAAAACAATCAGCAAAGGACAACTAAGTAATTATAAAAAATTATTCACATTTATAGATATAACTAGGTATTTACAGATGGCTCAGTTAAATCACTAAACTCCTCAATTATAGAAATTCGTCTAAAAGTTGTAAAAATTCGAGGGAATAAATACACATACATATAGATAAATAGTATAAGTAGATAAGTACCTATGCGTCAAAAGCATAATTTTTATAACACGGGATCTGATGTCGCGCAGCCAGGTTACAAATAGTTACAACATTTGTATGTTGCTACTGTGCGCCCGAAAGAACTCATACGTTATCATAGTCCTACTTGTTATGAACAAAATGCTGCACTTTATGATGAAAGCAAGCCGCTTGGCACAGTGGTAGTAGGGACCAAACTGAGTGATTTGACCCGCAGCAGCGCGAGTTTCACCCCTTAGGAAAAGAGATGGCGCCACTTCTTAAAAAATATTTTAAAAAATTCTACAACCTCAACGAATAGACCAATTTTAATGTATAATACCTCTAATGAAAGTTCATTTTACATTTTAGTTATAAAAAAATATATAAAAAATATATTCAGAAATCTTTTGGCAAAAAACAGCATGTTAAGTTTTTTTCCTAATTTAATTGGTAGTTTTTACTTGATTTCTTAAAAAAAATGTATGCAACATGAATGGTTTATTGCACATATAAAAAAAACTCGACGTCAATGTCTTTCATACTTCTTGAAATATTGAAGTTTAAACATGAGCACCATTTCTTTAAAACATATTTCAAAAAATTATGCGAGCTAAACAAATGGACTAATTTTTAGTGTATAATATCTCAAATGAAAGGGCATTATATAAATTGCTTATAAAAATAAAATATACCAAAATATAGTGCCCAAAAAAGGCTTAATAAGATTTTTGTTTACTTTTTTGGTAGTTTTTACTTGATTACATTTTAAAAATACATGCAACATGTATGTTTTAATGCATATGTATTTTACTGGGTTAATAAAAAGTAGTAAAAAAAAGGAGATTTAAATATCTTTCATAGTTCACGAAATATTTAAGTTTAAATGTGCGCGCTCTTCTTACAAATAAATTTAAAGGAATCTTTAAGCGCAACGAGCGATCTGATTTTAATGTTAAATGTGTCATATGAAAAGACATCACGTAATTTATTTTAATAAATAAAAAATAAATAATAAAATCTGAATAAAGAGTTTTTTCTGGTGCTGAATTACAAAAAAAAACATAATTACTTTAAAATTTGTCAATATTTTTATTCAAAGTGACTACATTTCTAGACAATAAATAAGAACTATATAATCCCCAGCATAGTTGATTCCTAGATATATTATATGTTGCTCAGTAGCTGACGAATTTATGTACAAAAAATAGCTTTAAATCTGATAGGACTTCTACTCACGTTGAAAAGTTATATTAACTTAGATAATTTGTAGCTTTTTGAAATAAAAGACTATTTATTACATACATGTTTATCAAATATTTTTATTAAAATTTAAATTTCCTCTTCGCGTTCACCGGTAGATGTAGAAATGAAAAGGAAAAGTCGTTTTGAAGTAGTCGTACCATTCCAATACTACATCACTGATCTTTTATACATGAACCGGTTGTTGTAGCTTACTGTTGAATTATTTTTGTGCCTAGGTGAATACCATTAGACCTAATTTTTTGTGCCAGCCAGTGGAAATCAGTGGGCAGCATACAAAATAACTGCATTGAAAATGATATGAATTCACTTTTGATTTGTTCAGCCACCTTGCAGGATTTACAGTGGGTAGTGCATGGTAAGCTGACGCGACGTCACCCACAACGCATAGTATCACAGCCAGATTTGCAGCCACAATGGTCCAGGAGGCTTAATTGCGACTAAATCACCGTAACTGCCGACCATTGTTGAATCCAAATCTCTTGTTCCTTAGTCCATCCCCAGGAAGATGGACATTGAATGGAAACTTCTGTATTCAGAGCGTTTTCCCATCCGTAGCTGGCTTGCTAAGCTGTACCCAGTGCATGGTTATAGAGAGCAGCTGATGTAAGTGGCAGGCTTCTCAAGAACTTGTTTTTTGAAGCAAACAAGTCCTTGCGAAAAACAGCTGACTGAGTGGGGCCACGTATGAAGAAACGCTCTGAATTGAGAAGTTTCCATACCATGTTCATTTTCTTGGGGATGGACCAAGACACAAGAGAGTTGGATGCCACAATGGTCGGCAGTTACGGTGATTTGGTCTCAACTACTGCGATATAATGCGTTGTGGTTGTCGTCACGTCAGCTTACCGCCTATTGTAAATCCTGCAAAGGTGACTGTAAGCGTACTTCAAAACGCCTTTTCCTTTTTAGTACTAAGTACATGTATCTGTGAACCCGAATAGTAAATTTAAGTTTTAACAAAGATATTTGATAAAGATTTAAATAAATAGTCTTTCATTTCAAAACGCAACATGCATGACACATTTAAGTTATTTAATATATATTTTATTTTTAACGTGAGTACCATTTCAGATTTAAAGCTAAAAATTTGACATAAATCCGCTAACTACTAAGCAACATATATCCAGAACCAACTATGCCAATGCCAATGCAGTTTTATGTTTTGTCTACAACCTTTAAATGGAAAATGGCAAAGTTACTTTACTGTTTTTAAAGTATTCATATTTTTTTCGTAATTCAGCACCAGGAAAAAACTTTTTGTTTCGGATTTTTCATGTATTTTTTTATTTTTTATAATAAATTAAGCATTTTTCTTTCATATAACACATAAAACATTAAAATCAGAGCACTCATTGCGCTTGGAGATTTCATTAATATTTTTTTAAGAAGTAGCGCGCACATTTGAACTTAAATATTTCGTTAACTATACAAGATATTTATGTCTTATTTTTTTTATAATACTTGTTTCTTACCCAGTAATGTACATACGCATTAAAACATACTTGTTGTATACATTTTTTTAAGTGAAATCAAGAAAAAACTACCAACCAAGTAAAGAAAAAAACTTAATTTACCATGTTTTGCCAAAAAAAAGGTATATATTTTATTTTTATTCTTTTATAAGTAATATATACAATGCGCTTTAATTTGAGACATAAATAATTGAAATAAATGGATTTGTTTAGCTTGTACAATTTTTAGAAATCTTTTTTAAAGAAATTACTCTCACATTTAAACTTTAATATTTCGTGAACTATAAAATATATTGGTGTAAAGTTTTTTTTATAATACTTGTTATTTACCCAGTAATATAATCATATATAAAAATATTCATATTATATAAAAAAAATATACGAAATCAATTAAAAACTACCAATCTAGTACAAAAATAAAACTTAATTTGCAATTTTCTGCCAAAAGCTTTTAATTTATATTTTATTTTTATTTTTTTATTAGGAGTGTATATAATGAGCTTTCATTTGAGATATTAAACACTGAAATTAGTCCATTCGTTTAGCTTGTACAATTTTTTGAAATATTTTTTAATGAAGTGGCGCCATCTCTGTTCCTAAGGGGTGAAACTTCCGCTGCTGCGAGTCAAATCACTCAGTTTGGTCCCTACTATCACTGTGCAAAGCGGCTTGCTTTCATCACAAAGTGCAGCATTCGGCCAAAAAATCGCCATAACAAGTAGGACTAATCAATGTTTTGGTTAAAATGAAGTTGTTAATTGAACGTTCTTGTGGGTACTCACAGATAAGCTAAACTATTACTGAGTTGTGATTATAGTGGTTAAAGCCGAAAAGAACACGCTATCGGAACATGTAACGAATAACTGGCTGATGAGAAGTAATAGAGCCAGATAGTGGTGTGGGCGTGGTGAACGAATGCATCGCATCTGGTAGCCCGGCTATGTGGGCATTCTAGCCAAGTCAATAAGGAGGTTGACCTCGACAACAATTTATCCGTGTGTCACTGTTAGTGAGAATAAATAAAAAACTGGAATTAAATACTTTGAGAATAACATTCTCTTCATACGAAAGAACATTTAAAAATACAATAGGTACATTGGTTAAATAAAGGCACCTACGTAAAAAATTATAAGCTCTGTGAAACAAGCACTTTTGTATGAAACATGATTATGGTTACAAAATACTATTTAATTTGGGTAAGCTAAGCTCTGTTGATATCAAAATTACTCATAAAAATGTTTTGATAAAGCCAGAACTTATAAAACTCTATAGTCACAAGTTTTTTATTGCGCTCTCCGTGCACTATTAAATATAACTGATTTTACCTACCAAATCGCTTATTACATTATTTATTTATGTCAGGTTAAACGGTTCTCTAAAGGGACCATTGATTGGGGTAAATCTCGTTGATGTGGGCACTCGGTGTGAGCTGAATGCGCTCAATTGCATACAGATGGTCCCAAACCACCACGATACCCCTTGCGCAAGCAATTTACTCAATTGCTGCATTAAGTGATTGGACGCGATTGTTTGATTACGTTCAAATGAATTAGATAAATCACGATTGAAGTTCATAAACAATGTAGGGAGAATTTGAAGTTACTTTTAAACGAACGATCAATTGAAATGAGTGCATCGGTAGTATTTTGTTTGTTGTTTTTGATGGAAATATGTATTTAAAGAAAAGTTTATATGGATACTCAGCTGCAGAGTAACGTGACCCCTCCTTCATACAAACTTATGTAGATGTGGCCATGTTTATCTGCAGCTCACTGTACATGAGTAGAGTTTACAATTTTTATTTCATATTATATATGTCAGTCATTATTTCTCTACAATACATGTAAGACTAAACGTGCTAACTTTAGCTTTACGATGAAATATAGTACCATAAACAAGGACCTGTAAATTTGTACCAAACCATTCACTCAAAACTAAATAACCAATTAACATTTACTAAAACAAAATATAGTTGACCTTCATTGTAACGGTGACGATGGCGGCCAAGAGTACGACGTGCGTGCCAACAGTCACTACCACTAACTCTACACTATCACTGACACTATTGTGCACTGTGCACATCTTTCCTACACATACTTACGTACGTTATGGAATATAGGTACGTTCCTATATATAAAGCCCGTGCTAGATGGTCGCCAACACGCCCCTCCGACCGAGCGACCTTGGTCCGCACCGACCGTGTAGACAGTTGTTTCCAACAAAATTTCATACTACAACGGTCGGGGCCGACCAAGGTCGCTCGGTCGGAGGGGCATGTTGGCGACCGTCTAGCAGACCTTTAAAGCCCGTGCTAGACGGTCGCCAACACGCCCCTCCGACCGAGCGACCTTGGTCCGCACCGACCGTGTTTCCAACAAAATTTCATACTACAACGGTCGGGGCCGACCAAGGTCGCTCGGTCGGAGGGGCGTGTTGGCGACCGTCTAGCAGACCTTTTAATGAAACAGGCTAAGTGCGTGTCGGGCCACGCATACAATGTTGTTCCGTTTCCGTTTCCCGTCCGGCAATATCGGACATGACTTTTTATGAGTTTGACAGACACTGCAATAAAACTTTTTTTCTTTCACCTACGACTGTTGCAGCTGTCACAAAAATACTAACATCAATTAAGACGACTGCAAAGGGACTTGACATGATTGATATTGACATGCTACTTATGACACTGCCTAGGACTGCTGACATACTGACTCACATTATTAACAGAAGTATACAGACTATGACTTTCCCAGTGGACTGGAAAATTGCTCAAGTGACTCCATTACCGAAAAAGCCAAATCCAGCTAACCTTTCCGAACTCCGCCCCATAAGTATTCTCCCTTGCGCATCAAAGGTAATAGAGCGGGTGGTCTGCCACCAGCTCTCGGCATACCTGGAGGCAAATGGCATCCTACCCGAGCTACAGTCAGGTTTTCGCAAGGGTCGATCGACAGTTACTGCATTGCTCGATGTGGTAGATAATATTCTACAGGCTCGGGATGTTGGGGAGAGTACCATTCTCGTTCTTCTAGATTTTTCTAGAGCTTTTGACTGTATTAATGTATCCCTTCTTCTATCCAAAATGTCGTATTACGGGTTTGATGTTTCTGCCGTGAAGTGGTTTAGCAGTTATCTCTCAGGCCGCGTACAGACGGTGGCGTTGCGTAGGATGGATGGTAGCACTTTGCGGTCCGCTCTTTGCCCTGTGGAAAGAGGAGTGCCGCAGGGTTCAATACTGGGTCCCCTGCTCTTTATATTGTATAGTGCTGATATCACTCACAATATAAGGGGCAGCAAATACCATCTTTACGCCGACGACCTCCAGTTATACCTCTCTAGCGCACCCACGGACATATCTGTTGCGGTCAATACCATCAACGCAGACCTAGAACGTATTTCTACTTGGTCGGAAAAGAACTGCCTTGTCCTTAATCCGAACAAGTCGAAATATGTTGTTTTTGGATCAGAGCATCAAATCCGTAGTACTATCAGTAACCTCGAGACTTTGACTACCAGTAATGTTGCCATCATGGGCGAACCAATAGAGAGGGTGGTAGAAGCCAATAACCTTGGCCTCCTCATGGACGGCAAGCTGCGCTTTGAGAACCACATACTAAAAGTTGTGAGTAACTGCTTCTACCGCCTTAAAGTTCTTTACAATGTTCGCGATTACTTAAGTGTTGATTTGCGTGTTAACCTTTGTGAATCGCTGATATTGTCAAGATTAAACTATTGTGATGTTGTCTATGCTGGCTGCATTACTGGTCGTACAAAAAAGCTCATACAACGAGTGCAAAACGCATGCATTCGTTTCTGTTTCCGAGTCCCACCTCGCTCCCATATCACTCCCTACTTGAACGCCGCTGGTCTGCTGAATATGCCTGCACGCAGACGGCTTCACCTCGCCACTCTTCTCTTTGGCATAGTACGATCTGGGGTCCCAGCATATTTGCTGAGTAGACTTGCATGGCCCAAGAGTGCGCGTAGGTGTAAGGCGATGATTCTGGTGCCAGAGCATCGGACCGCGGCGTTTCGAGGAAGTTTTAGGTTCACAGCGTCCAAGTGTTGGAATGATCTCCCTCCACCTATCCAAGGAGCGTCTAGCAGGTATACCTTTAAGCGCCAGCTTAAAGGCTATTTGTTGACGCTCCAAAAATCCCAACCCTAACCCATCCAGCACTTTTAACATCCCAACCGTGTCGCGTTTTATGCTTTGTGTTTTTCATCCCGTCGTGCTACTGTTCTATATATATATTTTCAATATTTTGCAATAATTATTTATTTATTATGTGTCTACTTACTTTTTATCTAATGCTGTGTTGCGTTGCGTTCCGTGGGCCACTTGCGGTGCTGTCTGAAAACCAGCGCTGCAGGTGTCTGTCTGACACCTCGGCACAATGCTGAGACAGCGACCGTTTCACTGCCGCGAAGACACACAATATGTGTCAATTGTCATGTATGTCTACTCCTTTGTCTCTGTGTGTCTTTTGTGTAGTGAATAAATGTCTTCTTTTCTTTCTTTTCTTTTCTTATGCGTACATAGTGGGCTTTTTGTTAGAAACTATGGACATATTGAGTTCTAGGTCCAAAAACAGGCGGCTGTCGCTCGGTTTGTTACTTCGACTCTACGACTACGTGCGCCAATAACCGCCCACTGAAATGCGTTATTCAAAAGTCAAATATTGTTGTTATTCATTAAGGAATAATATTAGGGATAATTATTAGGGATTTGATGATTTTGTTTTTCACGGCCATGGTGAAACTATGAAGGTTGTTGATTAAGGAACCCTAAAAACAGTGAATAAGTTGTAGTGGAATAAGTTTATAAGTTTTAGTGGAAGAAGTGTATTAAGTTTAGCTCTAGTAGAAGAGCAACCTTAAATGTAAACATAATATATCTGCTTACTTATACCTTAAATACCATGATTCTTCATGAGTAGTGCCTACTTAGATGTTTAGGTTAGGTTTAGTTATTTGGATGAAATTTTGCACGAAGCTAGCCTGAATTAAAATATAGGATTATTTTTATCCTGCGTCCACGCAGACGAAGTCGCGAGCGGAAGCTAGTCGTTCATAAATATAAGCAATCTTCATTATGTCATCGGAGCCACGTGAAGGTCAGCCGTCAAATACAATGTCATTGACTCTCAAACCTACAGATATTTTCGTGTCTTGGCACAGAACATAAATTAATCTGTTTCTTGAATATCCTGTTTATGCATTTGTTTTACTGTTCAAAAGTAAATTTAAAGCTACCAATAGAATCCTGCCGCTTTTATAGAAACAAAATTGTATGACAACTATAGACCTAAACGCAGTATTTCGCGACCGAAACAGCAATTTAGTTGATTTTCCATACAACGATTAGCACAAATAGGTATCACACTATGACGTCAAGATTCAATGTCAATAAGTATGGAACGTTTCGGCTGCCGCCAGCGAGGTCCGTCTTCAACTTTTTTGGGTATTTATGTTCTTTAACCTTTTCAACGCTCTGTCAAAGAGGAAAGTTGTCAATCACACGCCAAATCAACAAGACATTTAGTACGGAGTTAAACCTTATATCAATGCAAGAAGGTTGCTATTGCGCTGGGCTCCTCGACGCAATATCACTCGTTGGCGTTGAACCTGCGGTGCGGACTGCGGATATATGCGTCGTTGGCGTCGAAAAGGTTAATTGTAGTTACTCCCATACAAACATTTGTTCCTCTCCAAAAACTGGTTCGAAAGGCATCGTATAAGAAATTTAGGACACAAGCCTATTGAGACTTGTAAAATTGTAACGCAGCATCGTGAATCGGGCCATTATTAGATCCCTTCGTAAGTATTGTCTTAGCACTGATCAGTGCAATTGAAAATTGAGTATGACTGAAACGAAAAATATATTTAATCCTTCGGCAATGTCAGTGTCAAAGCGTCCGAAATTAACTCGCCTGACAGCTCCGTCACGCGCCGCGTAACGCCCCGCTTGCCCCTGAGCACGGCCACACAGTACCTAGTTATTAAAACAAGATTTAACAATATACCTGCGTCTGCACTCTGTTTGCTTAGTACCTCGTTTATAGTAGGTAGTAAAGATACGAGTTTTATGTTTACAGTGCGATATGCAACTCAAAATGCATTCTATAATAGTTACAGACCTCCTTCTAACCACCGCTTCTAACTTATGGGTCACCTTTGAAACATTATTTATTGCTCCTGCCGCGACTTAGGTCTTGAGAACCCTGCAAGGTGTTTACAAAGTCGATATATTTTTAAACATTAGGTAAGTAGGTACAGGTACATAAGCTAAATTTGTTAGTTTTACTACTTGTTACTTGGGTACTTTTCTTATCTTATGTTATGTAGTTATTGTTATTAGCCTAAGTTTTAAAGCGTCATGTGTATAAACATTAATTATTATAATTATTTCTTTCTTTATTCTATCATCATCAAAATCCACACTCAATTTTGTAATACTTTACATGTAATAAATAGATATATACCTACTTACATATACATATATAAGTACGTAAGTTAAATTACATTACATTTCCCTTCAAAACGCTTTCGACACAGTTTCACTGATGAAATAACAAAATTGAAACAAATACTTGTCTTTGTGCACTGACATCTGCTTCGGCCATCACATGTGACGCAACTTCGAGATGAATAAGACATGCGATCACAGTAGGTACGCCAATATCGTTTCGAGTAAAGACAGAACACCCTCAACTCTTGAAGATCCTTGGCATCAAATGAATGTGTTGGATAATTGCATGGAATGGAACATACTTACTTGTTCTGTGGCATTTTCCTTGGTTAATTATGGACTTTGAAGTATCTCGAACCCATATATAGGTCCAATGTAGGCTTTTATAAAAATTACATTGAGATTGTAATATACGGATATGTACCGCTCCAAAGACCAAAATTAAGGATTTTTTTGTGTCACGAAAATCATGAATATAACCCATATACCTAATGAATTGTTAAAAATTATATTTTTATTTATATATGAAAATATTATTTTTAACATATGCATTACCAGGTATAAAACCTGAGTAGGTACCTATCATAGTTGGTAGCTTTTTGTTGACCTTTTCTATATTGCAACATTTCATTCGTCTAAAATAAATTCCTACTAATTAAAGATCACTAACAAATGTGTGTGTGGTGTTTAATTATTTACTTTAGTTTAGACCTGAAGCTTTTGAATGAAATAGAGGCAGGTAAAAAAGGTAAAACGTTGGCATATTCAATGTAAGGACCCCGCGGATCCCGCCTACTGTTTTTTCTTGGTCAACAATACTGTGCGTCGACTGCTTATCCGACTTGCTCGATATGGTAGCTTGTTCTGTGATTTATTGTACCCGTGATTATGGTATGCAGCCGTCGGTATTAAAACATGAATTATTACCCACAATCTTCTTAACTTTTTAATTAATAATAATAAGCTTAAGCTTGAGAAATAAGTTCACAATGAAAGAAGAATGTTTAAGTATAAGTGATAGAACTTTTGTGAACGTAAGTCTTCTTTTGTTTTCATAAAATACTAAATATCATTTTATTATAAAACAAACCGCATTCCGCACACTATTGTTGAATGTTAACATCGAAATACCTCACAATTAATCAAAGTCCCAAAGGTTAAGGTCACAAACAAAGGGCTTTTCCTCAGAATGTTGGAAGCAGCGTAAAAGCTCCATCAAATTGGCTAGGTCGGGAAATGTCTAGGTGTGTCCTTTGCTGCTGTAAAAGCGAAGAGCCTAATGGGGCCGTACCTGTGAAACTGGGTCAGGCCAATGCCAAACGTAAACTGTAAAGGGTAGAACACTGATTCGCTAATGGTGATCAGTGTTTACTGTTTACTTCTATCTTAATGGCCGGGTGTGGTTGCCATGGGCGTTGTTCGTTTGTTTTGTACAGCAAGTGACTAATTAAAGTGATGTTTGCAAAAACAACATACATACCTAACTAACTAGACTTTTACAGGAACATTTAAATCTCAGTCAGCTGTTTTGTGAACATGTGCTCAACGTATAATTTTAATAAAATGATTTACTGTAGGTATTTGGGCGTTGTGGAACGGGTGTGTTTGACTGACGTTAGACCTCTCTATTTAATGCCAGCAAACCACTACCACAGGAACTGACAGAGAATTTTTTTCTTTTTTTTGAATTTTTTGAATCAGTGCATCAGGCTTGGAAAATATATTCAATTGAGACCAAGACGACAAAGAGGATATACTTACTTGCCTTTAAAATTGACCATTAATGCATGCATTGTTCATGTGCATACATAGGTCGAGTGTCATGTCAGCACTTGCACGTGAGATAATTCCTTACTTCTCTGTCTTATTAATGTACCTACCAGCTCTTATTTCGCAACGATTCAATACGCAATTTATTGGCTTTCCTTACTCCAGAATTAGACCACGTTAGCCAATATGTACTGTCCCAATTAGAAGTCGACCCGCTTTTTGAAACGTTGGGAAACGTTACATTACCCACGGTTGCACGATTAATGGTTTTCATTAGATCGGTATCGGTACAATATCCGACATAAGATGCATTCCACTTGTCTCCAGAGTTAAAAGGATTAACAAATACACTGACATGTTTCTTTGCTATTTGAATGAAGATTGAATTGTAGAAACGTCAAGTTTGTATGGACTAATCCTAAGAATGTTATGATGAACCTTAGCTTTCAGCGTTAAGAAGATATCAGGTCGCAAGTAGCGCCAAGCTTCCTACTCCACACTGCT
Organism: Epinotia nisella; assembly: GCA_932294315.1. NCBI lineage: Eukaryota > Metazoa > Arthropoda > Insecta > Lepidoptera > Tortricidae > Epinotia > Epinotia nisella. The sequence goes on along the minus strand of OW028682.1, from coordinate 10,204,998 downwards.
CAACTCTACCAGCCACGCTCTACAAATTCTCTATCTTGGCTAAAAAGTATAGTGACCCGTCGCTCATTAATATCATCATAAATTCATACCGCATGCACGCGGGAGATTCTATGCGGCGACCGGGATGTGCCCAACCAAGCTATACCGGGAGTCTTGGCAATCACTTTACATGTAATGTTTTTATTTGGATTACTATTAACTAGGTATGCTGTCAAATGTCCATACCTCGTTGCATACTTGTTTATTTACAATACTTAATTAGGTATGAATTTATTATTAAACATATTTTATTCACAATGTCGGGACATTTTATTATAACTTAGATAGTTTAGAGAGAACGCGACATCGTGGCAAACGAGTCAGACAAGCCCCGCTATTTTGTAACTTGTTTTAACCTCACATCACCGTTTAGCCAAAAAATATTATAGACGCCGCGATATATATAGACGCGGCGATTCGTAGTAACTAAGCGTCGGTAGGGGTCTAGTTTTGTTAGGCGTGATGGGTGAGGTGAGGCGCACTAGCGCGCTCTGAATAACAGCCAAGGTGAGGTACCTACCCGTTTTAGATGCTATCAAAATATTTGAAGACCACATGGTCGCCCATTTTTAGTGCGGAAACATAATGCGGACCGAATTGTTGCGCCCACGCCCCGCCCGACTGTGTTAATGTCGATATCATACATTAATAATTACTTGCGTATTGTACACATTCTAAAAAATGCGCACTCAAGTATCACGTAATTACGAAATCAACATTAGATGTACATGTCTATAAGTTAATTATTAATATCTCTGGTTGTATATAGTTTAGCTGCTTACTTAACTTTGCAACAAACATTAAATATTTTCTTACGATTATTGGATATAAATTTCAAGTAAAGCAATAAACTAACGGATTTATAAACGAATTTTACATACCTACCTACATATGTTTGTCTCTATACTCTATATGCAAAGCTATGTAAAGCCAGCAGCAAAAGACTACATAGCTTTGCATAAATATGCATACGAAGAGGTCAAATCTATACAGGCCTGCATTAAAAAGCAGTAACAATGTTTAGGTCATTTTGAACTATTTGCCCGCGTAGCTACTTCCGCGGCTTCCTGTACCTACATGCTTTACTAGTATCAATATAAAGTAATCGATTACGGGTGATCCTAACATCCTCTCTGGTTTCAGTCGCCGCTGTAATAATACCGCTACATATTTTCTTCAAGATGTACTACCAATATATTACGACTTACGTTGCAATATAGGGTACCTACTCTACATAGACTACCTCGTGTGTTTATCACAGAGACGACTCTCTGACCATTTTTTTTTTCTCTTTTCCAGCGGTAATGCTTTACTAAACGTTTCCAGCCAGCATCAACTTTAAGAAAATAAAACAAAAATGAAGCGGTTAACGAAATGCTGTTGTTGCTGCAACACGCGCGACGGGTCCATCACGGTGGCCGTGCTGGGCATCCTGCTGTCCATCGCGACCATCGTGTTCATCTGGCTGGCGCCCAGCCACCTCGTCTCCTTCAACTCCTACTTCTTTGAGGAACAGGACAAACAGTACAGTAGTAAGTATAGTCTATTAGTGTTAAGTATAGTATGTTATGCACAACGAAAGGAAAATATTTTAACCCGTTGAAACAAAATAACATTTAAGGGGTTAAATCCCCAGACTTTTGTTTCACAGTGCACAGTGGACACTGTCAAGTTAATGTTTTTCTTGGTACTTTGTAATTTTATAAATGGTATATTTTTGACGACGAGTTTGTAACCTATTACTTTACAAAATGTGTCTCCTAAATAATGCAATGCCATATCTATATTATGTGGCCAAACTTTTCATTCTGAGACTATATAGAATGAAAAGTTTCGTAACTTTAGAACCTTTATGGCATTGGAGTAAACAAAAGATTGGCAAATATTTTATTCAACTATACCTACTATAAGTATCGCGTTGAATCTTGATCCCTATGATAGCTGTCTTCTCATTGTCAGTACAATTTTTTAAGGTTATAAATAGGCATGATGACTCATGTTAAAATTGATAACATAGTGTTGCTAAATGGATAGTAAATTATTATAATAAAGTACAAATATAATTAGTATCATAAAAAGATATGAACCTTGAAAGTTTAGAAAAAACTTCATCATCTTCATGAATCAGCAATTTACTTGATTTTCCCTACAATGATTACTTCAAATAGTAACGTGTGACGTCATACTTTTGAGTCAATCAGTATGAAGCGTTTTGGGCTGCCGCCAGCGACGTCAATTTTTGTCTCAATTTATTGGGTATTTATGTACTTTAATTGGAGTTGCTCCCATACAAACATTTGTTCCTCTCCAAAAAACTGGTTCGAATGACATTGTCAAAAATTTTTAATCATCATGCCTATTGTACGGAGATGATTACTGTCATATGGATCAAGATTCGCCGCGATACGTATAACATAGGTACCTATCTTTTTAATAATATCCAGGCACTCAACACCAGCAAATCCATGGCCGTACATATGGTCCTTCGACCCGGATTTTATTAGCGAAGTGATACCATTGACGTATAATAAAGTAAATAGACTCACAATGCCGAACAAAAATGTCAAGAAATATGCCCCAAAATGACAATTCTAGCTATATTTCAGTAGTTGCTAATAGCGTTTAGGTACTTCTAATCTGCATTAAAATATATGTTGCATACAAAAGAGGACTCAGTCTTTGAAGCCATTTGACTGCTCACGTCAAAACTAACTAGCGAATGATGGAGTCGCATTATAAAATTATTTTAATAATATTGTATTTATTTAAACAGAACGATGAAAATCATAAATAAATCAGGTTTATTTCTTTTTACAAGAGCCGAGTACCTAAACACTTAACATTTTAATTAATAAATATACACAAAACATTGTTCGGTGGGCATTACCGCCCAGTGCAGCTAATAAAGTCCTTAAAAAGTTCCACGCACAACTAATAAAAATGGAATAAGGACTAAGTATGTAGATCATTTTACTCGTAGCGTGATGTATTTGACGTATCTACTAGTTCTGTTGCGACACATAATTATGGCTTACAATCAGAAAATCTATTTATCTTTAGTTAAACGTTTATTTTTTACAAGATTTATATAAACTTGAAAAATAAACACACGACAAAGTCGCACGACTTCGTCGTCGACGTCTCTTATCTTGTTCTAAACTGTGGCCTACTTTGCACGTCGCTAAGCATTTCTTGGGAATCTTAAATTGAAAACTATAATTTAAGTAACTACGACTCCATAAAAAAATCGAATACTGACTCCTTAGGTTTTTGTTCCGTGATAATCTGTCATTTGTACTAACGAAATGAATTATTCAAAACCATGAAATGACAATGAGTTTACATTCAATTACTTGCGCAATCAAAAAAAAAACATCCATTTTTTTATTATTTTCTATTGCTATATGCTATTGACGCATTTTTTCACAGAACATTTTTGACAACCATCAGTTACACAGTCGGAACGGAACCATATAGGTACTAACTAAATAAACGCAAAAGAGCCGCCCGAGTCGATCGGACGGTTCTTTTGGACGGCTATTTTTTCGGCTGATTACTTGCGGTATGTAGTTACTTATGCTAAATCAAATCAACACGAAATATTTTTCTGATGTTATACTATCTACAATAGTATATTTTTCCACCCGTCTAAGTATTTAGACGACTAAAAAGTACTGTGTACACATACCTAAGGGATACCATTAAATAAATTAAACTACGTATAATTACTAATATACATAGGTGTCACACAGTTGGTGAGTTAATGAATTGTTAGAGTTGATGTAACTACATCATTCATGATATGAGTTGCTGGAACAAATAAATTCTGCGTCAGCGCAATTAAAATGAAATACTCCTCATAGGGGTCACGGTCACATTTACTCTTTCCTCAAAATGTAGGTAGGTATGACTAATGTAAATAATAAATCAAAGCATCTATAATGAAAAAAACCGCCCAAGTGCGTGTCAGACCACGCAAAACGAAGGGTTCCGTGCCTATTTAAAAGGACGTATCGTCATAAAAATCTTACGGCACTTACGTCCTTTTCTTTGAGGAAGGCAGTTTTTCAGCAATATCTCGGAAACCTTTCATCCGATCTTGTTCAAAATAATTTGACTTTTAGTTTCATGTATGGAGTGCAGCCCTAAAAAATTTTTTTTTAGTAATTTTAATTACAAAACTATGTAGCGGCTAACAAAATACACCTATCCTCAAAATTTTATTCAAATACACCTTATAGTTTTCGAGTAAAATGCCTGTGACATACGGACAGACGGACAGACGGACAGACGGACATGACGAAACTATAAGGGTTCCGTTTTTGCCATTTTGGCTACGGAACCCTAAAACTAGCTTCCGCCCGAGACTTCGTCTGCGTGGACCCGGGATAAAAACTATCCTATATTTTAATCCAGGCTACAAAATATCTTCGTGCACAATTTCATCCAAATCGGTTGATCCGTTTACCTAAGCGTGATTGAGTAACAAACATCTAAACATTCAAACTTTCGCATTTATAATATTAGTAGGATTAGTAGGATGTGTTACACTAACCATTTTGTTTTCTTTCACAGTTTCAAAAATCATTATGACCATCAGTTTAATCTTCACGATACTGATATGCAGTGTCCTCATCATAGCAATTAAAAAGGTAAATCATGTTCATTCGCTTTTCTTTTTACTAAATTCTGATCGAAAAATATTACTAGTTTTATAGTGCGCACAGTAGCGGTAGCTTAACAATTTAGTAGTTCAATATTAAAGTCTAGTATATCATTTTATTACAAAAGTTATTGTGGCCTAGTTGTTCAGGCATGCGGCTGTCAAACGGCAGTCGTGGGTTCGAATCCCAGCTCGTACCAATGAGTTTTTCGGAACTTATGTACGGAATATCATTTCATATTTACCGTTAGCTTTTCGGTGAAAACATCGTGAGGAAACCTGCATACATCTGAGAAGAAATTCAAAGAGGTATGTGAGGTCCCCAATCCGCACTGGGCCAGCGTAGGGACTACTGCCCGTTCCCTCTCATTCATAAGAGGAAGCCTGTGCCCAGCAGTGGGACGTATATAGGCTGATGATGATGATGTCATTTAATTCAGTAATCACTGCGGTACACAACGCACAGCTAAAAATTTTTTTTCATCACACTTGCTCATCAATGGCATTATTACTTGCGAGCATACAGAGCAGTTATAGCCGTTTTACCTCCCACGGGCTGTTAAGTTTAGTTTTAAAATATAGAACCCTCTGATTAGCTTAAGCAAATTTGGTTGCTCTGTGATTGGTTGAAAAAAAAATCTAGTTGGCCAAGCCGGCCCGCCCCGCAAGAATACTGCTCTGTGATTGGTTTAAATATTGAAGCTGCGCGCTCCACTAGCACTGATCTGGAAGTGAAGATGTAAATTTTTGGGTGGTGCGGCTGTATGAAACTTAGATTTTTCTGTCTTTTGTAGTTATTTATTTTCATCGCAAATGTGATGAAAAACATTGTGTATAACATGGGCGTAAGAATATTGCACTTACGCCCCTCTTTAAACAATGTACTATAATATAATATATTTCCTTGATAACACGCTGCCTACAGAAATCAAATTCGGTAAGTAGATCTATACTATTTTTAACCATAGCTTATTGCGCGTGACAGCAGCAGCACAAAAAAAAGTACTGAAATATCCGCTGTTATATACACCATCACACCTTAGTTTCCATGAAAACAGTTAGGTAAATAGATATGTACATTAAAACTACTCGCTCTGTGAACTGTAGAACTCGCAAGCCCGTATCTTTTTTGAAAAAGATCCTAAAATGACAAAAACAATCTATACAATTATCGAACAGCTCACTAAACTTTAAGAGAATCGGTTGAGAAATGAAACCTGTACATAGAGGAGAGCAGCCGAACAACTGGGCAATGGGACATCCGGAAATACTATTTTTTTGGCCCAAGCTGAAATGGAGAACTTCGTTCGCACATTCAATTATTAGCACAGTTTCCGTGTGATGTAATAGGAATAGAGTTGAAACGTATTAACGGCAATGGACTAGCAATCTATCACTGCAAGCTGCATAATATCTCCATTACTAAACTTAAAATTGCTAGAAGTGGAATTGTACTCTGCCAACACCTTTTGGGAACACATGCGTGAGATGATGTTATGTTAATAGCAATGTTGTTGCTTTCCAGCGGCGGTCGTGGTTGATGCTCCCGTTCGTGGTGCTGGGGCTGGTGCTGGCCATCGGGCTCCTGATCAGCATCCTGCACACCTCCATCGTACTCTACACGGACAAACAGGACCACGTCGCGTTGGCCACTTGCATACTAGTGGGCGGCTTAATATATTTGAGTAAGTGATGCTAAGATAAACGATATATTTACGCCGAAATTCTGTCATACATTGGATTGGTATGATACTGGCAAGTAGGTATTAATCTACTCACGGACATCGTTTATAAAAGTAGTTACAGATGTAGTGCATAATTATTTTCCATCGTATTTTCACGGAAATGCATGAACGTGTCTTGCTATTTCAGTCGGACACAGTACAAAAACTACTGAGGTTGACTGAAGTAGACAAATACGAACGTTTCCGAGAAAATACGATGGAAAACAATTATGCACTACATCTGTAGCGGCCGCGAGAAACCTAATACTTACCATAAAATCTAGTTTTCCTTCTGGTGCGAAGGGTAGGTAGATGCCCATTTGCACAAACAACAATAGTACATTGTTCAAGAGGCTAGAAAGTAAGCAATAGATGGACGAGTTAGTTCGAGGGCCGACTCGTAGCGGAGGCCCTCGAAAGTACGAGTCCAGCTATTGCACTTTCGGCCGAGGCTTAACACAGTGCTTTTCACGCCTACTGCAAGGAAATTGCAAATAATTATAATTTTAAATCAAAATGAAGTATCTAATTGAAGATGATAATACTAAACAGGCTCGCTTGCCTCGCCGCGCCCGGCGCGGCGGAAGAGGAGCGGGCGCACGCCGGCGCGACCGCGCGGGGCCCTGTGATTGGTCGATCGCTGTTCAAACTGTCCAATAATAACATTGTTGGACAGTTTGACGTCATAGATGGCCTGTTCGTGCGACGTCCAACTAACCCCAGCTTTGAAGCCTGAATTCTGACCATCTTTTGCCACATTTCCGAGCAGTGGCGTGAAAACGTCATTTGATATTCGCACAGGCTAACGGTGTGATATTTTAAGAAACTTCTGTAACAAACAAACTTTTATAAATTGCCTTTCCATTTACGCGAAATTCCCCCTTGATTAGAACAAACTTTTTCGGATTTCTAATGTATGGGCAAAAAACTTTTCTCAAAGTATCACGTCCCAAACTATTTTTCTCAAATTATTCTAGTTTATACAATGTATCCTAGAAAAGGGGGAAAGCCAATTTATAAAAGTTTGTTACATACGTTTCTTACACGCCGTTAGGCTGCGAATGTCAAATGACGTTTTGTATGGAAATTTATATATTTTCGTCATGGGCACGACTACCTACTTCTTGTGCCCGATTTTTTATTTCAATTCAATTTCAATTTCATTTAAATATTTCATGTTTTTGTACCCATATGTGTGAGTTGCAAAAAAATAATTAAATGTTAGTAACAAAATAAATAACTAAATACTACTCTTACATTACTTAACAGAATTATTTTGGCTCAGATATGAGACACTGGTGCATTTATGTTTTTTTTATTCATACCTCTATATAGAACATAGACGTCGTTTCGTGGAAGGTTAGTCCCCTGATAGGCACTGATACAGTTCGCATAAAATCTGGTTGATAATATTTGTTTTTTTTTTCAGTTCTGTACTTGTACTTGTGGGTTGTGGTATTCAGCCACTACCTGGACACTCGTGACGAGGAGGAGCGAGGGCGGTACAGCAAGAGCCCTTACAGACGATAAAACCAACGAATAAGGACTCATTCAATTTGTACAAGACTATTATTTAGGGCGCTACTACTCCAGTCGCACCGGATATGTCGCTTTTAGTTGTAAGCGCTGAAAATAATTATAACAACAAATGTAACATTCGGACTACTGAAAATGCAAAATAGCCATGTGACAACATGATAATTCAAACTCTACATTACTCAAATAGACAGCGAGAAAAATGTATTTATAATTATGAGGATGGCATGTGAAATAATATCGCTATAATAAATAATTAACTTGGTTAAGTATCAGTCGCCAGAATCTAGTCCCGTTCGCAACTAAGTAGACTCTGCATTTCACGAGATATACCATGTCACGAGTAGTCACGACATCAACAAGATATGACTAAAATTGCTGGAAAAAACTGTGTAAAAGTTGTTCTGAAAGTCACTCCTGTTTTGAGATGAACGAAGGAAAACAATTAACGTGTTAATCATGCATTGTTTATTATTCCATTTCGTTGTTATGTCCGTTTAAAAGTGTTAAAATGCTAGACGATGTGTTACAACATTTTGTTCACATGTTAATCAATAGAGAAACTAGTTCTCTAACTAAACATTACGAAAACGTGCCTGGTCGTAGCGTAAGAGCAAACTTTATCATTGCACCAATCTGATATTTATACTGTATAGGAGTAATTTGAGCTAAAAGTTGACGTGTGAGTAGATTGGATGTATAAGACACGTATTTTATGATATTTTTATAATGTTCGGGGAAAAAGCACCAATATGCTGGTTACAATACCCAATATTTATATCAGGTAAACGCTTACACGATATATATTTTATTGGAGTTTATGCAATAGCTGCAGAAGGAATTATATCAGAAATCTTATTAATAAAAATACAAGTAATACTTATCACTGATCTGTAATTTAAAAAAAATAGTTTAAAATAAAATAATTTCACAAATAGTTACATATTTTAGGCATACATACAATACTTAACTATCTACTCCTGAAACTGTATCAGTGAAGATGTAGTTATTATAAAATTATCTACTGTAAACCCAACTAGACCACCGGACCTAAGTTACTAGACCTTTGTTTGTTGTAACAAGAAGAGTGTGGATTCTTTTTGCTGACTGGGAAACGTTGTTGGCGGTTAATTGTAAATTATTGTGGTATGTGTGGTAGTATTTATGGTTTTACCGTAAAAAGGTAAAAAAATACAATAATACCTACTAAGGTATCCAAACAAGAAATAAGCAATAAGGTGACTTTGTTCAAACACGCTGTTATTGCATTGAACATGTAAGTAAAGTTTATCGTAACAAAAAAAAGCAAACAAATTAAAATACCTATGGATTGGACGTAACTAAACTCAAGTGATAATTTTCTATAAATTACAAAGAGTCGCGTGGTCTGTATCTAACATTCTTATTGTTAACAAGAAATATACAACAATAGTTGTTCACCAAAATATTTGTAAGGTTAATAACTTATTTGATACCTATTTATTAAGTGTTTAACATAATAAAGTACAATTTTAATAAACGTTGTAATAAATGCTAAATTATATTTGTTTCATTATACTGTGACCTAATTAAGAATACACAAATATAAACGTATTCTTTCCTGAATGTCTACATATATATATATTACTTACTTATTTAATTTAACTTTCTGAACTGGCTGAGCTTTTTATTAGACCTGCAATTCGCAATATTAACTAGGCATATTATTATTAAACCCATATTACTCGTAACACACAGTTATGCTTAATATGGATAGGACAATGAGTCCGGCTCGAAGGACCACTATATCATTAACTGTTAAGAGCCTGTACACGAAATTTCATTATATTGCTAAGTATTTTGACCTTTGTTTCTCATATAATAACAATATTACTATCATTTTAATGCCTTATAAGGATATAATGTCTCTTAAGAATATGTTTGGTACCAATAATCTGCGATAATTATCCCTAGATCTTCTTGGTGTTATAATGCCTGCCACTGGGATCGGGTAACCAACATTGATTAAAAACGGTGTATTGCTAAAAAGATAACGATATATGAGCTCTCTTGTTTTCGGACAGACGGAACATCGCGAATAACTAATCTAGGGGCACGGGAGTGCCCCCGCCAAGACGAGCCAATAATATTTATTGTATAAAATTAGTTAAAAAGGAAATATAACGTACTCAAACACCATCACTATCAAGAAATGTGCATATCATAACACGTTATCTGCGGACCTTGACAGAGGTTAAGCTAAATAAAACGATAAAACCCAGTGACATTAACATTCAGAAGCAAAACACCGTAAAACTATAACCACTTTATCCGTTTGTTGTTTATCGGATCACCGTTTATCTCGTACATATATTATCAAGTTCACTCCTCGCTCAGTGAGGAGAGCGGTATCCACGCCCGCGGTAGTGTTCAAGCGTTTCGTTGGGTTATTTTATTGATACGACACAAAATGGAAATTTCTTTCAAAAACAAGAGAGTTCTGGTTACTGGAGCCGGCCAAGGTAATTTACAGACTACCTACTTATTTATTTAGACCGTCAATTGTTTTTTTATTAATTTAGGTATTACCTACATCATTACTATCAATAAACAACTTTTAAAAAATGTGCGGTTGATAATAATATTAACAATAAACATGCGAGTAACGAACGATACGGTTTAATCATGGTTTAATGAATAGTAGGTAGCATGGAATGATTGAGTGCAGTGGAATAGAGTGCAAAAATGTAGACATAATTATCTTCGCCTACTGTACATACCTATGCCAATAAAGTCCGTAGAGAGAGAGTCGATTGCAATGATATTATTTACGGATTTCTCGCGTCAGAGTTAATAGGTAACCTAGGTGCCTCGAGGCCGGCCGTCAAGGAAAAATAAGTTCCTTCGAAGAACTGTTTCACTACCTATAATGTCATAAAGTAAAGAGAGGCATTTAGTCTCGTATATTTTTAATGGTGCTGCTGGCATCTCGTTCAATTAGTGAAATATTGTGGCGGTGGAATGGTCTTCTTTCTTCACATTAAATAAATTTATAATTTATTAATGTCTACTGGTATCCTACTAATATTATAAATGCGAAAGTTTGGATGTTTGGATGTTTAGATGTTTGGATGTTTGTTACTCTACTCAACACGCTTAAACGGCTCAACCGATTTAAATGAAATTTTGCAAGAAGATTGTTTACAGGATAGTTTTTATCCCGTGTCCACGCAGACGAAGTCGCGGGCGGAAACTAGTAATAAATAAAATATAATGTTAATTGTTCTTTCTCCTAACACTCTAGGGATCGGTAGAGGCATAGCCGTCGAATTATGGCGCGCCGGGGCTGAAGTGGTAGTCATCTCCCGCACTAAGTCTTACCTGGACTCTCTCCAGAAGGAGTACCCTTCCATCACGACCGTAGCCCTAGACCTGGCGGACTGGGATGCGTCCCGCAAGGTACTTGAAACTCTGGGACATTTCGATTGCCTTGTGAACAACGCAGCTCTCGGACTTACAGAAGACTTCTTGACTACTACTCCTGAGAACTTCGACCTGTTAGTATCAATTTTGCATTATATATATGTACATAAATAGCTGATTTAATGGAACTTCTCCATCATAGCCGTGGTTCTCGACCTAGTCGACTGGCATGGGTCCCGCAAGGTGCTTGAAACGCTGGGCCACTTCGATTAAATGAGAACTTCCACCTGTTAGTATCAATCTCGGTCTTTGATTATAGTTGATGTGCCACCCCCTGGCCGGGAGCATGCTTAAACTTATGGAATTTCAACCAATACCTACTATAGTAGCCTAATTAGATACTAATACTAAATTACATTCTGCGTGGAAATTGATGTCGATGCCATACTGGTTGCCACTCACCTAGGACATGCTAGGCACTTATGTATACATAAATGATAATGTATAGTCCTTGAAGCGTGTGTAGGTAACTCGTATGCTCTGAGTTATTTCACCTACCATACACTCAGTCAACAGGAGTCTCTGACCGGTTCAACGAGTCAACTATTTTAAACCGCATGCCTTATCGAAATAATTCGATTTTACTCTAGTTTTACCAGGTTTAGGTAGCATAATGTATTATTTGGCACTAATTTGGTTTACTTTTAACATTTTATAGTATTTTACTTCACAGATTACGTGATTTTACTTACTTTTTTTCAGGTTAATGAACGTTAACGTAAAATCCGTCTTAAATGTGAGCCAGGTAGTGGCAAAGAAAATGATCGACGCTAAGTCTGGAGGCTCAATAGTAAACATTTCTTCACAAGCGTCTAAAGTAAGTGGGTCATTGATAAATAAGTACATTACTTTTCTAGGGCGGCAAAACTAAGAAGTAACGTCTCTAATCGCAGGTATTGTGGGCCTAGCCGAAGGCAAAGGCGATAAGTATGCGTTTCGAGGGGCTTTCTTTATTACCGCCCGTGAGTACAAAATGTTACATCTAGCCCTAGATAGGAAGTGGAATTTTACGCAGTGGAATTTTAGGTAATTGCCACTTTATAGCCAGGTGTGACGTAAATGATAAAATATTTATGTATCTACGGAATTGCAATAATTTTGCTTCAATCATAAGAAAAATACTAACCATTCCGCCAGTTGCAGCCCAGTGCGAATCTTAGTTACATTATCGTAAAGGAGTAAAAAGTCATAGGTATATTTTTGCTACTCACCATGATTAACTAAATAGTTATAATAGGTACATACCTACTATACTTGAGGTTATTTGAGCCGACTTGAGTTGGCCGACTTACATCAAAGTAGTCCATTCAAAAAGCAACTCTACCGTCCAACTCGTCCAAGATAGAAGATTCCAAGTACAATCACAGTTTTATAAAAAGTCGGCCGGCCACATTAAAGCAAACATAATATAGGTACCTGATCTAAGTATTTTTTTTACTTTTGGTATCCATGTTTTGAGATAAATACCCACTATACATGAATTTTACGATTTTTAAGTGTTATGCACTTATACAACTTTTATCTCTGGGGAATCATCCACTTGCCCATACCACATTGCTTTATCTCATCAAGTACGTACTCAAATATTACATTAACTACCTAAGTAGGTACTTGTCACATGATGTTTTTACGATCAGTTTAGCCTAGTTGATACTTAATTAATCAGCCTACATACTATGCTTAGATGCATCGAAAATATAACTATTGTTTTTCCGAGTTCTAGGTACCCTAAAAGAGCCTAAGGGTCCACTTAGGTCAGGCAAATAGTCCCAAGCTTTAAGCGTTTTTACGAAAGCTATCGGCCACCTGACCTTCCATCCCAGAGGGGAAACTAAACGTTGTTAGGATTACACCGGTTTTCTCACGATGTTTTCCTTTACCGATGCGCCTATACTTACAGCTATACATTTCTTTATTTATGAACAGGCCGCCCTCTGGGGGCATGTCACCTACAGCGCGACGAAGGGAGCCATCGACGCGATGACCCGCGTTATGGCGCTGGAGCTGGGCCCCCACAACATTCGGGTCAACGCGGTCAACCCCACCGTCATCATGACCGAAATGGGACGCCTTGGGTGGTCGGACCCGGAGAAGGCTCAGGGCATGCTTTCAAAGATACCCCTTGGAAGGTAAAAAGAACTAGAAGAAGTTTAGTCCCAAAACACTATACAAAGTTTAGATGCAGCAAGCAGACACATTCTGACTCTGCTGTTTAGCGCTTTCGCCGCAAGAGGACAACTTCCTTTTCTGTCACACTTATAGAGTTTTGTATGTTACCATCTCGCTCGGACGTGGTATTATTATTACCATAGCTTGTCCCGAGTATCTTAGGTCCATGCTTGTGAATTAGGGCCTAAAAAACACCTAATGTTTGAAGTGAATTCCGTTTTCTGATTGGTCGATTTTAATATTAGCTGTAATCTGGTTAGTTGATAGCAAATAGGTACAAATGTTTTTTGAAAGAGTTGTGATTGGTGGATTTGAAACGGTGAAGTGTTTTGATTGGTCAAATTAAATGTATCTTGGTAGAAAGTAAGTGCCTTCAATTTTGACACTACAATCGTATTAACTTTTATATAATTTTCGAGCGCTCGATAGTCAAAAATCGTCCCCCAGTTCCTTTTCATGTATCTATTCCTTCACCCCTGTATATAAATGACTCATCCTTGTATAGGAATATTTAATGCCTTATACCTATAGGTATCTTTTTGTCGTTAAATAATATCAAATTTTAATATAATATATATTATACTACTTTTAGTCTTTAGCTTGTCTTCCAAATTTTCAATCTATCCATATTTTCCTCGTACTTTGGCTGAATGCGCCAAGAGCACCATGCCATTAAAAAAGCAAATTCGTGTTACATAAATTGTTCAAATTTGTTGATACATTTATTGAAATTTGAATACGAAATTTGCGCATAATATAAGTTCTCATATCAGCATCGATTCTTTTTTTATGATTTATCTTTTGGTATGCGTTTCGTGAAAGTCTGTCGTAGATCGGATTTAAATTATTAATAGGTAAAAGACAAAGCAACTTGGCTCGTCTTGGCGGGAGCACTACCGTGCCCCCAAATTCCGCCATATTGACATTACTGACAGCTTGTGGCTACAGATGAGAATAAGGTCAAATATTTCGGAAATTTAATTATTGTCGCAGTCGGATAAAACGAACCTAAGCGAAAGCCAGAATAATAATGTAGAGAGATCATTCGTAACAAAGTAACGTCTGGAATGATGCTGGCTGATTTTTTTTTTAATTCAGATATTTATTATAAGTGGAGATAATATAAGAATGTATCGTCAAAAACTGTGTAGATACAGTGAGCATGATAAAGTCGATAAACACGCAAGTATACATTCTAGGGGGCTCTAATTCTAAGACCTCATTGATTAAGAGACAAGGTCGAAACTCGAAATCCAAGACTCAGAGGGCCTACCGCGAAAGGCATTCGAAGTTTTCCCTCTCTGTCATACTTACGAATTCGTACATAAGTGCGACAGAGAGGGAAAACTTCGAAAGCCGTTCGCGGTAGGCCCTCAGGAACAAATGTTCATGCTCATCACAGAAATATTTGCCCTTACCTTACGTAATTCGAACCCAGGACCTTCAGCTTCGTAGGCAGCTACCCACTAGGCTAACCGATCGTCCGAATATGTGTATCATATCATAACATAAGTAGGTATACCTAATTCAAATTATAACTTATTGGCAGGTTCGGCGAGGTATCGGAGGTGGTGAACGCGGTGTGTTTCCTGCTGAGCGACAAGGCTAGCATGATCAACGGCGTCGAGCTGCCCATCGATGGAGGATTCTTAGCCTGCTAAACCATTGTTTATTAAAAAAAATACCTACACATGCAGTTTGTTTTTAGGGTTCCGTACCTCGAAAGGAAAAAACGGAACCCTTATAGGATCACTTTGTTATTGTCCGTTCGTCCGTCTGTAAATACCCTTTTTCTCAGGAACGCGTGGAGGTATCAAGCTAAAATTTATATCAAATACTCAGATCTACTGTCCCTTGGAGCTGTGAAATAATCAATCTTCTAAGCCAACGTAAACAAAAAATACAGCCGTTTATGCCGCAAATTTCCGCAAATTTTTGAAACTCGTAAGGGAATCAAAACCTACCGGGTACTTCCCGTGAACTCAGAATCTTCAAATTTGGTACGAAGTAATGTCTTATAGCACAGATAAAGGAAAAATTGCGTAAAATCGTAAATTTTAGCTACATCATATTATTAAAATATTTTTAATAATTTTAAAGTTACTACGAGGGGTGTCTGAAAAGTTCGCGGGCTAAGCTAGAAAAAAATGAAAAATTAAAAAAAAACTATGCTGCTTTTTTTCCCAGATCTTTAGCAGTTTAAGTATTACCGCCATTAAAAAAAAAGTTATTCGTTTTTCGTTCTGTGCGCGGATAAACTTAACAATTTCTGTCGAATGGGGAAATTTTGATAAATTTGAACATCTCGCACTTATTAAATATTTTGTAAAAAAAAGGAAAATCGCCTTAAGAGATTTTTGATGATATGATATACTCTCCATCATTTAAGCCCTTCGTACAGTATGATAAAAAATGGGCTCGTTTATTTCAACAAGGACGAGAGACCTGTGAAGATGATCCCCGCCATGGGCGGCCTATCACGGTGGTCACTGACGAAAAAGTAGAAAATGTGGAAAAATATGTTTTGGTTAACAGAAGAATTAAAATCTGGCAGATAGCGGAGGAACTACAAATTAGTAAAAAAAGGGAAGGATACATTTGACATGAACGTTTACACATAAAAAAAAATTACTGCGCGCTGGGAACCAAAAATGCTGACACCGCTTGACAAGGAACGGCGAGGTAAAAGTTGCAATTTTTTTTTTGATCTAGCTGAAGGGAATCTGGGCGAAATTTGCAACCGAATCGTAACCGTAGATGAAACGTGGGTTCGCCAATATGATCCAGAATCAAAACAAGAGTCTATGCAATGGCTAAAAGGGGCGAGAGGGCACCAAAGAAATTTAAAGTGGAAAAGTCAGCTTCGAAGCATATGGCGACCGTATTTTGGGACAGTGAAGGAGTTTTATTAGTTGATTATTTGCCAAAAGGGACCACAATAAACGGTCTATATTATGCAAATTTATTGATTCAAGCACGGGACGCAGTCGTCCAGTTAGTGACGTGGGAAACTTAGCCGTGGAGTGTTGTTTTTACAGGACAACGCACCAATTCACACTTCCCGTGATGCTAGGCAGGCTCTAAAAGACATTGGTTTTTGAGAAATCTATCATCCACCCTACAGTCCAATACCCGTGGGGTCGCCATGTAACTAAAAATTACCCCATCGCGTCCATATGTTTATTTTAAATAATGCGCTTTTATTGTAAGTAGTTTTTACTGAAGCTTTACACATTCATTGCCTAGCAGGCGCTGTTCGCAGGCACTAGTAATATTCAGTTTAATAGCATGAAATATGATTCTAGTAACAGAACATGTAGGTAATTAATAGTCCTTGTGCAAGCGGCTTATCTGTTTCTTATCAGCACCACAAACTGTATAGAGTGATCAGCACAGTTATCACAGGACGGCCCGCGAGCTGTGTTGCGGCAAGGTAGACTGTCCGTATCTTACCTTTCTAAGCGTTCTTACTAGAAAGAGACGGACAGTCTACCTCGCCGCGACACAGCTCGCGGGTCGTCCTGCACGGCTATCACAACGGCGCGCGAGCTCTCTCGATTTTTCTCGCACTATACCTCTCTTCCTAAGTTTTCTAATAAGAGAGAGACGGATAGTGCGAGAAAAATCGAGAGAGCTCGCGCGCCGTCTTGTGATAGCCGTGCTGATATACTTAATTAATTATTATAAAGCCTGAATCACACTGGCGCAGCCTACGGTGGCGGTCCATAGTAAACTTGACAGATAGTGTCAAATTTACTATTGACCGCCACCGCAGGCCCCGCCTGTCTGTGAGAGGCTTTATTTAAGTCTCTCACAGACTGGCGCGGCCTGGCCGCGGCGGTCAGTGGTAAACTTGTCATTAGGCTTAAGGCGGATAAAATAATGATACTAAGGACCGAAATGAGACACAACCATATTAAAAAAAACATTTATTTATATAAGGTTATCTCTATTTATGTTAGGTAGGGGTCGCTTACTGGCCTTTGAATAATATTAATTTTGTATACATATTCTCAATCCAAATACTCCGCGTACACACATCCTCATTTAGTGGAAACCTAGAAAATAAAACGTATTATTTTACATTCAATTTTCAAAGCATAGGGCTTATAGAAAATTATGAATCATTCTATACCGTCGATCATCTTTACTTATCTATATCTATCTGTCTTACTAGCTGTCCAGACGCGTGGACACGCGCGTATTAGAAAGAACCCGAGCGGAGGCGCTGATGCAGGATTTTTTGTTATGGGATGAATAGTTCCGGAGATTACTCGCTACATAAAAGCTTTGCCTCTTTTTTATGAGTATAGAGTAAATATAAGTATATAAAAATAGATCCCACCCATTTTATACGAATGTTATGTAATAACAAGTACGAGAATTTTGTTAATATAAATTACCCGAGAAATGGGGTATTTTTAAGTTGTATTGGCTGATATCCCTAAAATGATTGCAAAGAAGCTAAATCGAGAAGACATTCTTATACCTGTCGCGGCTTACCATAAACAACCTACGTAATTTGGGCGGATAATTTGTCAACGAATATTTTCTTAAACAATGTAAACAATGATGTTATTTCTATTACAATCGTCTAATTTAACAAGATTTTGAGCGTAATGTAATTTTACGATGCCATTTTTACGTATTGCGTATAAAGAAAAGTGAAAAATGTTCTACATTACGTGTGAAAGGTTATATTTTCATCAGTGTTCCGACCGGCTTTTACAGCCGAGAACACAGCAATAGACCATTTTTTTGGCACAGTCGGAACACAAGCACCTTATTGTGAGTAAAATAACTTTAATCGCGTCGATTTAAGTCACATTAGCATTAAATAATTTAGGTTATTCTAGCTAGTATGCAGCCACACGCGCGCTTTGTTTGGCACAACCGTTGGTTGTGCCCAACAGAAAAAAAGTGGAACTATGACAAGGACAACGAATGATATATCTCTTTCTGTCACACTTATCGCGTTTCGTACAGCACCGTCCATAGTATCCTAGGTTCATGTTCGGACGGGGTTTAGTCTAAAGCCGGGTCCGCTGCGCCAATGTTTTCCGTGTTTTTATCTAAATGTTATCCGTCAGTTTCGGCAAACAAATAGGGTTTCGTTTTGATTGGCAAAACATGTTAGATGATTAAAAACATCGAAAACACGGCGCAGCGGACGCGGCTTAACACGGTTTAGCGGCGCTAGTTCTTAGTTTAGACAACTTTAGACCTCACAGCTCACAGAAATTATAAAATTAAAATAATTATACTCATTTGAGTACACAATACACAATTGTGATGATCTGTTATGTTCACCGATGGTGAACGTGCACTGAGGGCCTACCGCGAAACGAAAACGAACTTCGTTCGTGTATCTCCGTCTCTATCGCACTCGCTAATTCGAGCGACAGAGAAGGATATACACGAACGAAATTCGTTTCGCAGTAGCCCCTCTGTGCACTGCATTATATCTTATCTGGGGGCACGGCAGTGCCCCCGCCAAGTCGAGCAAAAAAAAGCGGCACGGCCGTACCATCCTTTTCTCGAAGCAATTCAGGCCATTTTCGACCCCCCTATAATTTCGTTGTGGATAAAACAAGAAACCTGAATTTTCAGTAACTAATCAGGCATTATATAAACACGGTATATTTAAAATTTCAGTCAATTTGAACCAGTAGTTTAAGAATGACAACTTGTTAAAGTTTCTAAATTTTGTCACTCACTGACTGACTGACTGACTCACCGATCATCAAAAGTCCAAGGCACTTCTAGCAGACATAGAAGCTTCAAATTTAGAATACAAATAGAGTTTAATGTCTTAATCATGGGAAAACCTATTTGGGGTCACGGTAGTGCCCCCGCCAAGTCAAAATAAAAAAAATATCATAAGACAAAGCCTTTAACAAAATTCGTTAGAAGTAGATGGTACCAAAAAGTAGGACTCTACAAAAAGAAGTGAGATGCCATCAAAAACATCCTGTAAAAAAACCCAAGTCTCGCAGCTCAGTCTTTCTACCTTAACCCTTAAATGCATGATTTTTTGTATAACTTTTTAATAAATTGAAATAGATGTGTCATGTTGTATAGATTGACGGATAGCTGAAGTGGATAGCTGCATATTGAGCCACGGACCATCAAATATACGATGCATATATACATCATTATGCATTTAAGGGTTAAAAAGTTGTGAGATCCATGTAATACCAAGTCGGTTAATCTATTTAGTCTCTACTTAAAGGACCTTCTGTCTTAAGTTATTACATAAGTTATTATCATGCCAATATTAAAAATATTTTACGTTTTAAACAAATAGATCGACTTGGACATCGCATGAAAACACAATGAATATTACAATTATATTAGATAGATTCTTTAGTCTATCGCGCCTCACGCGATTGAAACTCTCGTTGCTGTTGGTTGCTGGCCCGTCGTGCTGTGTAGTGTGATACATACTAATAATCAAATCATGCGATGTCCAAGTCGATCTATTTGTTTAAAACGTAAAATATTTTTAATATTGGCATGATAATAACTTATGTAATAACTTAAGACAGAAGGTCCTTTAAGTAGAGACTAAATAGATTAACCGACTTGGTTTTACATGGATCTCACAACTTTTTACGGTAGAAAGACTGAGCTGCGAGACTTGGGTTTTTTTACAGGATCTAGGTTACGTTACCCCTCAGAACAATAATATAACTCGCGCAACGCATCAGCATTGCAATTCAGCGAGGAAATGCCGCCAGCATCCTCGGTACAATGCCTCGAGGGCCTTTTTTAGATTTAACTTAGTTTTAATTTATCTTAGTTAATGTTAATTATAATGTTGTATTCACTTTTAATAAAAATTTATATAATATAACTAAAGTGCTTTAGTTATTGTTCTGCTTTACCCAATCAATGTCAATGTCATTTCACTGACTGACGAGTGACGTGCGGTGCGAGTGACGTATTGTATTGTGCTGCGCTGCGAGGGAACGGAACCGTCGTACCTATCATCAAAACACTGCCTACACTACAGTGAAATATTCTGGAATTGCTCTTACTTTGAGCGCTCCTAATTTTTTATAGTGTTGTGATTAGCTTGTATAAGTAATATTAAATAAAAAATGGAGTTAGCTTTTAAGGGAAAGAGAATTTTAGTAACCGGTGCTGGACAAGGTTAGCTTGTACCATCGAGAGTTTTATTTAATTAAACGTGTACAGCATGTGTAATTAATAATGCTCTATTGGCATAATCGTCATGTTTTAGGTATTGGTAAAGGAATAGCGATAGAATTATGGCGTGCCGGAGCCAATATCGTAGCCGTGTCGCGAACGAGATCTCATTTGGAGAAGCTGCAGGGAGAATATCCTTCGATCGACATAGTTGAGTTAGACATCGCTGACTGGGAAAAAACTAGAACGGTCATAGATTCCCTCGGGCATTTCGATGCTCTAGTTAACAATGCTGCTGTGGCTATTTGTGAGCCATTCTTGGAGTGCTCCCCAAAGGATTTTGACAAGTAAGTAAGTTTGGTTTAACAATGGCTAGTATTTGTATCAATATGTTATCGTTTCTTGCGGAAGGATTATCAATATATTAAGCAAGTGGTTTGAACTGAAGTAAAATAATATTATGAAAATGAGGAAAATGTTTCCAGAAAGTTTGTACATAGGTACCTAAAATAACAAGCCGATTTTGTATGTAAATTGACTCGTAACGAAAAAGAGGGATTTACTGGTTTGACATGTGTATTTGTGAGTGTCTGTGGCATCATAGCTTCTATACATATGATATGAACCAATTTGAGTGTTTTTAAAAATTTAAAGTTTTGTCTGTGAACATGGTTTTAAGCTGTTTGTTGTGACATAAGTTTTATAAATTTTTATGTTATGTTTCAGGACATTTGATGTAAATGTGAAAGCTGTACTTAATGTTAGCCAAATAGTTGCCAAGAAAATGATTGAAAATAACATCCATGGAACTATTGTTAACATTTCTTCCCAGGCCTCAAAGGTTAGAAATACTTGTATTATGTATGTTCATTATTTAACATTAGTTCCCTTTTTAGGGTTCCATACCCAAAGGGTAAAAACGGGGCCCTATTTAATTACTAAGACTCTGCTGTCTGTCCATCTGTCACCAAGATGTACCTCATGAACAGTGATAGTTAGACAATTGAAATTTTCACAGATGATGTATTTCTGTTGCCGCTATAACAACAAATACTAAAAAACAGAATAAAATGAATATTTAAGGGGGCTCCCATACAACAAATGTGATTTTTTGCTCATTTTTATAGATAATGGTACGAAACCCTTCGTGCGGGAGTCCGACTCGCACTTGGCCGGCTTTTTTTTCTTTAATAGTTATTACAGTCTTCATTGATTTGTGAAAGGCTATTTTCACATTTTTTTTCATGGGTTGTCTGGTCTAAGAAATAATTTGACAAAAGAAAGATGTATCCGTAACATTATCATCAAAGCGATTGATAAGCAACATTGAACACAATCTATCTTTGATTCCTATTTTTACACCAGATTATCACAGAATTACCTCAGGATGAGAGGTAAGATTATGTATATTGATTGTAATACTTGCATTACATGTGTTTATTCTTATCTATTGCCAAAAATATTTAAAGGTTAATTGGTTAGTTATCTATAAACTTGAAATGTAATTTTTGGCTGAAACAACTCATTTCTAACAAATACAACCAAAAAAAAAAAAACATATCATGTAATGTTTTTCAGGCTGCCTTGAAAGATCATGCAATCTACAGTGCCTCTAAAGCTGCCGTAGATGCTCTCACCAGAGCCATGGCCCTGGAACTGGGCCCCAAGGGGATCCGAGTGAATGCGGTCAATCCCACTGTGATCATGACTGAAATGGCTAAAGTTGGCTGGTCAGATCCTGAGAAAGCTGCTGAGATGAAGTCCAAAATTCCACTGGGAAGGTATTATTCCAATGTTATGTATCTTAATTTTTATAAATCTTTGTTATAGTACATTACATGTGTAAAAACTACTTTTCTACTGTTAGTGTTAACTATTAAGCATAAATAGATACAACATTTAACCCTATTGTATTGTAACATAAAGTCAATTCCATTCTAGCATTTGGAGTTAGATTAGGGTGGATTGCAAAAATGTTGTACATAGTTAAGAGCCTTATCTAATCTACTCTTTAACTTTTTCCATTGTGTAATGGCAATTAAATACCCATACATTTTATATGGGTAACTTTCGTTACACACTGGAAAAAAGTTAAAGCATAGATTACATTAAAGCCCTTATCTATGTACAATTTTTTTTGCAATCCGTCCATTGTTTGTTTTTATTGTTATGTCGTTCCAAGCCTACTACTCCCACAAGTATCAGGTGGGCAGTGTACTTGCTTACCAATCCCATCTTATAATAACGGAAATTACAAGCTGACTATGTTTGAGGGTATCACTCGGCCATTGTTCACTAATAATTGTATCTCAATTTCAGGTTTGGAGAGGTAACTGAAGTAGTGAATGCAGTCGTTTTTCTCCTAAGTGACAAATCCAGTATGATAACTGGTGTTGAACTACCTATTGATGGAGGCTTTTTGGCCACATAAAAAATAGTAGATAATGTTACCAGTCTCCAGCCAGTTAAATACATGTATTAGGTACCAAAGATATAAAAAGAGGATTTTTATAGTTGTTGCCATGTTGAATTGTTTCCTAAAGGCTTGTGATAAATATGAATTAAATAATGAATCGTAACATTATGTTAGATGAATATGTTAAATTGACTAGCTTCTTGGTAAACGATTTTATTGGAACCAAAAAAATGGGTTTATCATGTGATGTAATCACCTCATGGTGTAAGCCATATCAGTTGACCTAAGATTAAAGTGAGTAGCTACTATTCATTTCTTTCAATAACTTATATATTTTTATATTCATATGTATAAGAATGTGTACTTTTTTTTGCCTGAATGACATTGGCATTTTATGTCGCGATTATGTTACAACTGCTACCTTTAAGTAAAATACATACCTAAAAGTTACTAAAATATTGATTATTGTGAATCCAAAGTGCCTGTCTCGTTTGTAGATATTATGCTATCACTGTCCTTAAAATAATTATGAACTACCTATGTACAATTCAATGCATTAGGTGAGTGAATCAACTGACTGACTGGGACAAAACTATGGAGCAAAATAGTTGATCCACTTAAATATGTTACTATTTGTTAAGGGTATTATTTAATATAACAAAAAAAAAATAACTATTTAGTTAGCAATTGTTGAAGCATAAAATGTTAAGCTTCTTTTATATTATAACTTCTTTTTTTGTTTTTTATTTTATATTTTTAAATCGCCAAATAAAAAGCAATAATACTACTGAGTGTGTATACCTAAATACCTAATGTTGCCTGTAGTTGTTAACTGGTATGAGTAAACAAATGAGCAATCTCCACATCATTAAAAGTATTTAGACCGGGCTCAGTGAAGTTCCGTTTGCAATAATTGCGGAACGCTTCTGACTTCTGATATATTATTATCTTGTATAGATCCCAGACATCCAATTTAGTGGTCCCCCTCCCCCCTTCATATTACAGCTTTAGAAAACTTATTTTGATGAAAAATTACGATAATTACATAAAAATTTACGCATGCAAGAAACAGTTTAATTTTGTTACAAGTTTTTGCAATCATTGTTTACACTTTTACACAAGGATATACGCGTAGCGAGACTAGAGCAGCGGTAAAGAGGGAGCCGAATGACAAAGCGTGGCAACATGGCATTTTATAAAGTCGAGTGGCTCAGGACTCTCAGGTAGACAGACAAATCACCAAACGTTTTGCGGTCCGCAATTTTTACAAACGAACATCTCATTGGAGCCTGCACTAATTTCTAAGAGCTATTGTTTGCCGTGCATTTTATGTTAAGTAGGTATATACCAAACGAATTGTTTGACTGTTTGGGATTCAAAAGTTATTAGGTACACCTATTTATTGTTCAATTACCTATAATATAAATTGTAATTTTGTTAATAAATGCGAAGAATAATTTGGCAACAGTCTGTTTTTTTAATAGGTGCCATTTGTTGCACGGAATTTGATAATAAGTATTACGTATACTTATCATATTCGGTGCAACAAATATTCAAAAGGTACACATAAGTAAGTATCCACTTATTAAGTTTTTCCACCGTCTAAGGGACAAGTAGGTAGTTTTTCTATTCTTCGCTATAGAAAAATCTCTACAACTTAGCGATATGTTTTGTATGTATTAAAATACTTGATCTACTTCTTAAATAATTATATTGTCATCTACTACATAGGTAGTTTATTAAGCGCGCGGTACTTCGCATGAACGAAATCTCAAACATTTTGACATTAATATAGGTACAATCATCAAACTTCGTCTAGCATCACAAAACATCACTAACATCTTATGAGGATTTCATTTTCCTTTTAGTCCTCTAGCATCCCTTTGCTGTACCTACCTACAAAAGGGATTGAAATGAAGAAGACCACCCCATAACCGAAAAGTAAACCTACCTGGAAGGCTGGAAATCCAGCAGGAAGCAACTCTTAATTGGGTACTTTTCTAGGGAATTTATAATTCTATTTAGTCCGTCAGATTATGAAAAAAAATTGGACAAGTATTTTTTTGTTTGTCAATTAAACAAGAAATGATGAAGATCTATCCCGTTAAAGTTTCGTGTGACGTCACATTATGCTAAAAAAGTGTACCCTAATGTGACGTCACGCATAACTTTAACGGGTTATATCTTCATCATTTTTGTTTAATTAGGTACTTAGGTAACAAACAAAAAAATCCGTGTCCAATATTTTTTCATAATTTAACTGAGGGACTAAATAGATTTTTTACCGGTGTTCACCGGTCACTTCGGGAATCTATTGGCCAAGATGACTATCGGATAGTTTACACTGTAGAATGTGTGCCGAGGAGGATGAGACTATGGAACACTTACTGTGTGAATGTCATGCCAGACAAAGAATGAATTATTTTGGTAGCGGCTATGCGCAACCAAAGGAATTCAAGGTACTTCCGCTGAACTGCATCATCCGGTTTGCGGAAATGATGGAGCGAGCTTGGGAGTAGGCATAAAGGAGAGGGCAAATGCACAAAAGATCCCACTGGGTCGAAGTGTATCCGAATGAGCCCTCACCTAGATAAGATACCTATATAAATAAAACAAGTAGGTAGGTACTTTAAGGTTTACTTTTAATTGATGTGAAAGGTTAAACAATGTTATCGCATAAAGTTATAAATGGTCTGGTGCGATAACCGAGCAATCCACATTCAACAATTACATAAGTTCATTAGCTACTTGTGTTACTTGTCCGAACAGTCTACATTTATTCTTGATTCATGGATACATTCAAAGGAAAAAGGATTCTAGTGACTGGCGGTTCTCAAGGTAAGGAAGGAAAGACAAGACACTCGATAATAATTATATGCCCCTCTGGTACAGTAGTACTACCAGGTAGTTCTACTGGTAGTACAAATGATACACCACCGTCACTAGTACTACCAGTAGTACTAGTGACCATAACGGCAGACTGGTAGTACAACTGTCCTGTAGTTTGTTGCGTTCATAGCGATACTCTTGGGCGGATGAAAACAGGATTTCACATAGTAAAATGTTCGTTCGTCAGCACACGAACAAGTAAATGCTCGCTCAGAACACTACGTGAAAACGCGGCTTAGCAATACAATCTAAAAAAAATGTGTTTTTTATACATTTTGACCGATCGATAACGACGTTTTTTTTAAACTTTATTGCACAGTATAAAATACAGTTACAAAGGGCGGACTCAATGCCATAGGCATTCTCTACCAGTCAACCTACAGGCCAAACAGAGAATAAAAAACTTTGGTGCAGAATACGAAGAGAACACGAACACTTCATAAATAGTAGACATTTTGTATGAAAAAGCATAAATTTTTTTTGGTTGGCTGCATAGTAAAAGTCAAAGTTTTTTCCGTTCAAGGTTTTCAGTGAGCTAGAAAACATGTATGTATATTTTGTTTACATCTGGAATGTGTATCATATGTAGGTACTACCAGTTGAACTTTTAATACAGTGGTCTATGACAAAACCCGAGGGATATTCTTGTATTTTTAGAAGTAGTACTAGTGTCCCTAAGGTGTATCATCTGTACTACCAGTAGAACTACCTGGTAGTACTACTGTACCAGAGGGTAGTTATATGCTACCTACACCAGCCGGCGCTACCACGAAAATCGAAACTCGAAGTTCGTGGTTATAGCTCTGGTCATGCTAAACTTGTCATAAAGTTATCCTAAACTCGGACACCATAAATAAGTAATACCTACATTTTACCTACCATGTGAAGTCATTGGCGGGCCCATACACGGTGAGTAAATAAATACTGACAATCCACCATAGCTGTCTCACTCCGTAACATGCGATAGAGTGAGACGGCTATGGTGGATTGCCAGTATTTACTCACCGTGTATTCGCCGCCATGCCCGCCATTCCGCGCCGGGAGTCCTCAGCAGCGCTACTACGAAAATCGAAACTCGCAATATCTCCTTCTCCGCTGTAGGTACTTGCATATTCAAGTGCGCCACTGGTGCGATTTGAGAGGGAGATGAGTTCTACATTGGACCTCGAGCAATAGTGTGGCAGGGCGTGATGTGAGCTGTGACTAGGAGTTCGTTGACCCAAACTATTATTTTTCAGGAATCGGCAAAGGCATTGCCATAGAACTGTGGAGGCTCGGCGCCAATGTGGTAACAATTTCAAATCAACCCGAGGACTTGCAGAGACTTAGGTCGGAGTACCCCGCTATTGAGACGGCTTGCGTCGACTTGTGCGACTGGAGTGCGACAAGGGAAACTGTGGATGCACTGGGCGTATTTGACGGCTTGGTCAATAATGCTGGAGTCGCTATCATAGAACCGTTTTTAGAATGCTCACCACTCACCTTTGATAAGTGAGTTTCGAAAATGAAGCCTGCAACACACCGGCGCGGCCTGCGGTGGCCGCGCCAGTCTTTGAGAGGCCTAAGGCCTAATATTGCCATAGCCTAATATATTATAATAGCCATCAGCACGGCTATCACAAGACGGCGCGCGAGCTCTCTCGATTTTTCTCACACTATCCGTCTCTCTCTTATTAGAAAACTTAGAAAGAGAGGTCTAGTGCGAGAAAAATCGAGAGAGCTCGCGCGCCGTCTTGTGATAGCCGTGCAGAAGGGCCTTGTATTACCCACCCCAAGATGTTGAGGTTACCAACTCAAAATTCCGTGGTCACTTTCATAAAGCTGCGCGGCCTGGACCGGGTCGGAGTGGGTCCCCGACCCTTTTTCTTGGAAAACAGACCTAGATACCCCCATGATATATATTCAATATTCTCTTTGCCCCTATCTACGTCAGTCAGCATCATAAACATATATACACTTTTCGACCTTACGTCTACGTAATAAGGACATAGAATGAATACATATTTATGATGCTTAATGTACAACTACTGTAACTTTCAGAACGATGTCAATAAATGTTCGCGCCATCGTCAACGTTAGTCAAGTTGTAGCGCAGAAAATGATACAACAAAAGATAAAGGGCGCAATAGTCAACATATCATCGCAGGCTTCAAAGGTAAATAAAACTAGCGTTATTGTTAAGATCTATTGTGAATGCGTTAGCGGCGTGGATATTTTTCGGCCACATATATCTCAAATCTGAATTCGTGCCCAGCCCTGGATAGGTCATATTTTTATTATTTATTGGTTATCTCGTCGCTTGCCCGCGAGCTAGACCACGGGATACAATAACAAGAAAAAGTCAATCGCCCTCTTAACAAACTCACTGTCAAGATTCTTGGCCGAAGAATCGCTACCTACGCGCTATGCTCGTAACCGATCCCGTAGTACCTATTCCTATTCCTACTAAGTAGGTACCATCGGCCCAAGCCAGAGTCGACCACCTTAAAAGCGCATTTTCTTTCCAGCCGTACTTATAGCATTGCAAACGATTCTATTTTGAAACTAGTCGACTCTGGCTTGTTGGGCCGATACTCGTAGTACCTATACCTAGTGGAAAGCGCCTACGGCGTAAGCACCAGCTATTAGGCAGGTCCCTGGCCGTGAATGTTGAAATGTAGTGGCTAATAGCCTAATACCTAGCCACGTTTCTCCACCATAAATGTTATCTTCATCTAAAAATCTCTACTTATTTAGCGATGAAATCATTCGGTTACTTCCACCTATCTGTGGGTACTAGGTATAGTTATAGTTACCTATGTTTTATTGCGGGTTCCTATGCGAGTATAATTGTATCGAAATCACAGGCCGCCCTACCAAATCACGTCGCCTACTGCGCTTCAAAAAGCGCTGTGGACTCGATGACGCGCGTGATGTCGTTGGAACTGGGCGCGCACGGCATCCGCGTCAACACCGTCAACCCTACTGCAGTCATGTCGGAACTGGGCCGTCGCGTGTGGGCCGACCCCATTAAGGCGGGCAAGATGCTGGCCAAGATACCTCTAGGAAGGTAGGTTTATGCCGTTTGGTTGGTGAGACGAACCTACCGCGCTTCAAAAAGCGCCGTGGACTCGATGACGCGCGGGATATCGCTGGAACTAGGCGCGCACGCATCCGCGTCAACCCCACCGCCCTGCTGGCTAGGCCGTCGTGTGTGCCGACCCCGCCTACGAGCAAGATGCTACCCAAATTATCTCTAGAGAACGTGTGTAACGCGATGTAAGGTTTGCCAGGTTCCGTAGACGTTTCTTCACCAGACGCGTCTAATATCCCCGTGACCGCGCTGTCGCTGATCGATCGAGCCACCGTACAAAATGTATTCATGTGTTGGCGTAGTGAATGCGGTTTCCTTGTCGATAGGTTCGGCGAGGTGGACGACGTCGTGAACACCGTCATATTCCTGCTGAGCAGCCGAGCGAGCATGATCTCCGGCGTCCAACTACCGGTGGACGGAGGTTTCTTAGCAACATAATAAACTATCATACCCTCAATAAAACATTATTGTTTATTATTTACTGTTTATTGTGCCAAAGGAATTAAATACATACTGGACATTGGAAACAATGCAAGCATAACAATTTATATAGGTATATGTAATGCATATGCTAAGCTATACAGGCTAGCATAATTTATGTATTTATAAAGAACAAAATACACCACATCATACATATCATATATAAATTAAAGAAACACACTGAATACTTCAAGAAATATAAATGTGGTTACTAGTTTTAATGAGATAGAGAAGGAATATTCAGTCGAAATAATTTGTTAAGTTTTTGTTTATGCTTCGTAATCTAAATGCGTCAGTACTAGATAAGTCGCGTTGTATTGAGTCGTTACATAACGTAATATAATTGCACAGTACGACTCGACAAACAGTCGGCCTCCGAGTGAAGGGTCCACACATAAACAGTTAGTTACCTATGTCATTTGGCCCGCCGCCGAATTCACCGATTTACAAAACGGCATTTATTTTTCCAGAATTATAATTACATCATTTTCATATCGTCTCAACGACATAAATTTGTCTGAGCGCTGCGATTGCAATTCGAGGGCGTAAGCGATCAATAGATCATTACAATAACGAATATAAATCAATAATATTTACACGCAGCACGTAACAGGCTACTACACAGAATTAGACGCAATCAAAGGTATGTGTACAATAACAGCAAAATAATTTGGAAGGCAATAATTATCGCTACAACAGTTATGTATTTACCACTATTACCTAAGATATTGTAAAAAACAGTGTGTCGGCTTATCTAAGTATCTTATATTATTATATACAAAATTAAGTCCAAATCTTTCGCCTGTCGGAGCGTACATGGACATAGTGCGAGGCCGTGACGTCACGGGAGGTACTCGCGGCCGGCGTCCTCGGCTCGCCCTTGCCAATTATGTGGACAACTGATACCATCAACTAATACATTAACATAAGAATTAGTAACACAATATCATAAAACTTATTTGGATATTTTATTCACGCACTTCTCCACTACAAATTATCTACGAAAAACATTGAGTTACGTTTAACTTTAACTTGCAATACGTTGCAGTTTAACTTTGGTACCGGCCGAAACTAACGTGAGATATGGTACCAAGTAATGTTAATGTCAGGAGTAAATAAACTCATCGGGCTGACGAAGATACTTCATCAGCCGACCACAATCACGAGTACTGGAGTTTACGTTTGGCAGTGACAGATAGGTACCTAGTCAATGTGTCTCCGATTCACTGACTGTTTACCTAAATCAAAAATGCCAATATACCCTGTCGTGTCAACTAAATATACATGCAGCCAAAACTTGCAATCGACTACTATTCAAAGTATAATAAAATCTGGAGGTTTAAGGACTCGAAGTGCTCGTCGTTAGGATATCCACTATACATAATGATTTAAAAACTAAACGCTTAATATCTTGAAACTTTTTTTAACCCAACACAAGACTAATTATTATAATATTTACACAAAATTGAACCTAATTGTCAGTCACATAAAAAAGGTGGTCCATTCTGGTTCACTCGTCTTTTCAGTATATAATGATACCTACATCGTCGCATGAACATACTGAGGACGCACATATCGTTTCCACGCGGTTCCTATGATAATATATTTACAAATTTCGTCCTATATATCAGCGGTGAGCGGAATCTCTTGCGAGTGGAAGGTCTAACCAAAACCAGACTGTTATTGCACAATTTATTCAGGCCTCTGTTTCATCAACTTGATAATTGTCAACTCTGACAATTACAATTCACCTTACTTTTCTAGGTAGACTTAAAGATGGTTGCTGGGTAGGCACCATCGCACTTGTCTACCCAGTACAACTATACTTGTTCCCAACCAAAGTGACGAGGCCATAAAACTATAGGCTCGCGTTATCTCTTTTGCATTGACTTTCTTTATGGCCTCAGTCGTCACTTTGGTTGGGAACAAGTATAGCACAAGACCGCGCGTGAACTGTCTCGCGAGATAGACTATAATCTTCTTCTAATTGGAACACTTAGAAAGAAACAGATCTAGAGCTAGCCGTGCAGAAATGTAAGGCGAATCATCACTGAGTGACAATTTTGGTGAAACAGGGGGCCGGAGAGGACAAATACATACAGGTTCAAAAGTATCTTCCTTCCGGTAGAGTAGCGGAAGCAGCTCACCGCTCATAAGGTCCGAAGCACAGCAAACACATGACAAACCGTACATTGCCGAAGTCGCAAACTAGGACGAATAGAACTTGAGAACCGACGTCTGGCGGAAGCTTCGACGGATCGCAAGTCATATCATAACATGTTGTTCATAGTGTACCTCTGATTATGAAGGTGAGGTGAAGAGAAGAACTACAAGTACTGTTAGTAACGTTTTGAACACAAATAAGTCCAGTGGACAGCAGCCGTCGTGCCACACCGCGACTGGTGACTATACTTGAAACCATAATACTCCAGGCAAAGGTTTCGAAAAACATTAATTTATAATAGCGTTTTTTTTTGTTTATTTCATTCTAAAACGTTATTCTAAGATGCTTTATTCAAGAATCCAACAAACTTTCCACCCGGAAGTAATTATATAGATTTAAATTAAACATTCATTGTCTTTTTTTATATTTATATTCAATATTTTAAAGCAAATGTAAATGAACCTAACTAAAGATAAAAATATATATATATTTATCCAGACTTTTTAGGAGCTAATAATTTTTTTTCATGTCTGATTTGTTGTTGGATTTTGCCTCTAGGTGACTATTTAATCGATAATATATCCGTTACATTAAAAAAATTAACTATTATAAATTATTTCCAAATTTGACATTTTTTCAATACAAGTTGTCAGATCATTGCCTGGACTAATAATTAGATTCCAAAAAAACTACCCTTTGTGTTGCCATTAAAATGAGGAGGGTAGACACCGGTGAATTTGCATTTTTCTAAATGATGGACGTAGCTAGTTTCCATCATTCAGAAAAATGCAAATTTACCGGTGTCTACCCTCCTCATTTTAATGGCAACACAAAGGGTAGTTTTTTTTTTGGAATCTAATTATGGTTTCAAGTATACACTTCCCTCGGTGCCACCCACCTGCTTTCAACCGGCTTATCTTCACTCTTGCCACGAATAGTCAGCGTGTGACGCATGTCTACATATTGACAATGTTGATACATGATGTTGAAACATTTTGTTTTTTATTTACTTTCTAGTATAAAGATAGTTTTGGTAACCAATATACGAGTCAGTTGGAGAATTGTAAATTTGGTAATCGAAATGAGATCATTTAACTAATGTTCCTGTAAATATATAGAAACAAAATCAATATTGACGACATGCAATTACGTTTCTCGAGTTGAGGGCATGTGTAGGATTGGGTCATTCTACTCAAGAATGCACATTTTGTACGACACAAGATTTTTTTGTGGCACTATCTGTAACATTATATTTTATAGTTTGCTGATTTTTTTTCCAAACCTTAGCCAATTAAGCTAAGTTTTGTACAATTATTTTGTGTCCCTTGGTTACAAAAAAACAACACTCTGTTACCAAGAATAATATATTTCTAAAATAAAATTTAAAATAAACTTATGTACTCACTATAATTATAGAATTTTTCCTTTCATCCCAAATCGCGGGGTCTTTATATATATATTTTTTTTCAGGGTTCCGTACCCAAAGGATATAATGGGGCCCTATTACTAAGACTGCTGTCTGTCCGTCTGTCACCAGGCCGTATCTCATGAATCGTGATAGTTAGACAGTTTAAATTTTCACAAATGATGTATTTCTGTCGCCGCTATAACAACAAATACTAAAAAAACAGTATGTAATATATATTTAAGGGGGCTCCCATACAACAAATTGCCGTTTTTATAGATAATGGTACGGAACCCTTCGTGCGCGAGTCCGACTCGCACTTGGCCGATTTTTTAAAATCATATTTACAATAGCTCTGTTACCTGTGTGTGTGTTGTCTGTGAGCTGTAGAACTCGGGGAGTTTGTCTTTTTTTTAAATTTTTTTTTCTAAAAAGTGACTATAAATAAATATTATATAATTAACGAACCTGCTCACAAAATTGCACGAGAATCGGTTGAGAAATGCGATCTGTAGGAGAATAGCCGGACAGACACCGGACACCAGACAGGAACGATTTTCGGCCCAAGCTGAAGCATAGAACTTCGTTTGTTTCGCTCCCACGTTCGACAAGACTACTACAAAAAACCGGCCAAGTGCGGGTCGTACTCGCACACGAAGGGTTCCCTACCATTATCTATACAAAAGAGCAAAAAATCACGTTTGTTGTATGGGAGTCCCCCCTAAATATTTAGTTTTGTAGTATTTGTTGTTATAGCGGCAATAGAAATACATCATCTGTGAAAATTTCAACTGTCCAACTATCACGGTCCATGAGATACAGCCTGGTGACAGACGGACAGACAGCGGAGTCTTAGTAATAGGGTCCCGTTTTTACGCTTTGGGTATGTAACCCTAAAAAGAATTATGAATATCATAGTGCTATTATAAATTAAACAATATAAATTTATAATATTATTTAAAGTAAAATGGTAAAATTATGTTTTTTATTGAAGTTTTAACTTGGGGACAATATTGTGAGTTTTTAAGTAGAATGACCCGATTACATAACATTTATTCATTCTTTTAAATACCTACTCTTGAAATGTAGTGTAATATACACATGAAACTTTATTATTAAAATTAGACAACACCATTATTGACACTATTGTGAAAAACCAGTGCAGATGTTCTCGGCTTTTAAAGCATGTAGTTTAAAAGGAAATTGAAAAGTAGGTTAGATAGTGTTGCGAAACAATTTAAAAGATGTCAAATAGGATCGTATCAAACTTTATTATGAACAGGCAGAAAAAACGGTACCATGTTAGAAGTTCATTCGAAAATAGGGACAGAACATGAATAAATAAAGATGGAAGACGGCTCCTACGCAACAAAATCGATCGCTCAACCGCGAGCCCCACAAAACTCATTCGGGACATTCAAGCTCACTACAAGTAATCAAATCGAACACGTCGCTATCGTGGTCGAATCGGACAGATATATCCCGCGGAACATTAAAAAAATTAAACCGTCACGCGAGAGCCCCCGGGGCCGCGGCGGGGGCTTCATATTGCACAATAATACTTTCGGAGCCTTTCGCTACATTTGGCGGAGATTGGACGCGTGAAACGAAAAATGCACGCGGCCCGGCGACCCGCGAGTCCCGAGTTCCACGACACAACTGAGCATAAGATACGTGGTAATTTACAGTAGAACGGGAACGCATACAAAATGTTAGTCTAGATGATCCTCCCCGGGGTCGCGCGGCGGCGGCCGCCACCCCTCACCGCCACTCCGCGATGGCCGCCACCGCCGTGCTGGCCGGCCCCGCCGCGCCCGCCGCTGCAACAACAACACACTTATACTGCGACGCCTTCAGCAAAAAGGCTAAACAAGCACATGCAAACGTTAAGGTGCGTACGAATTAGAGCAGCCTCAGCCTGAGGCATGCTCGCCCCGCGCGGCGAGCTGCTCGCGCGCAAAATAGTTCCACATAAACATGCGCGGGTGAGGCAGCGTGCTCGCGCGAGCCGACATTCAAAATGGCGTCGACACGATGACAGCTGATTGATGTCGGGCCCTACAACACCTTTTGCTTTTCATGTATTTGTATCAATAATTGTCCTAAATTTACTAACAAACTATTACAAACGCACGGCTCAGCCACTTGCTCAAAATCGTACGCGCCTAGCGCACAAACAAGTTCGATCTTGTCGCTCTGTCCGCGGCA
Organism: Epinotia nisella; assembly: GCA_932294315.1. Lineage (NCBI taxonomy): Eukaryota > Metazoa > Arthropoda > Insecta > Lepidoptera > Tortricidae > Epinotia > Epinotia nisella. The sequence goes on along the minus strand of OW028682.1, from coordinate 10,169,618 downwards.
CGCTCAGATACACGTCCAAGTTACACGAGGCACGCACATTGAGGCGCCTTTGAGCACGGTCAAAAGACCGCCATTGGCCGGCTCGCCGCGCGCTGCTCGCGGGTTGCTCGCGCGCAGCGCGTGAGTGCGTACGAATTTGAGCAAAATAGGCGAGCCGTGCGTGCCTCAACCCGAGGCTGCTCTAATTCGTACGCACCTTTAGAGCAGCCTCGGGTTGAGGCACGCACGCACGGCTCGCCTGTTTTCCTCTAATTCGTACGCGCCCCGGCGAGCCGCCCAGAGGCGGTCTTTGGACCGTGCTCAAAGGCGCCTCAGTGTGCGTGCCTCGCGTAACTTGGACGTGTATCTGAGCATGCCGCGGACAGAGCGACCACATCGAACTTATTTGTGCGCTAGGCGCGTACGAATTTGACCAAGTGGCTGAGCCGTGCGTTTGTAATAGTTTGTTAGTAAATTTTGAACAATTATTGATACAAATACATGAAAAGGTTTTATGGGTCTCGAAATCAAGCAGCTGTCATCGTGTCGACGCCATTTTCGCCGCGAGCACGCTGCCTCACCCTCGATGTTTATGTGGAACTATTTGGCTCACGAGCAGCTCGCCGCGCGGTGCGAGCCTCTGCCTCGAAGCAGGGGAGACGCCTACACACATCCTAACCGATTGCCCTTGCCTTATGCGCCGTCGTAACTCCATTCTGGGCAAACACCTCATGTGCCCGGAGATCAAATTTCTTGAGTTCAACAAAATTCTGCAACTCTTGGAGTTTGCAGGACTTGTAGACCAAGAATTGTAGTCAGTGGCGATCACAATAGATAAGCAATTGGTCGCAGTGATACAAGGTCTCTCACAGCCCGAAAGCCACTACCAGAATAATAATAAATATGAATAGGCACAAATTACGAGTCAGTCCGAGCCTAGAACCCGAGCTCCTGCTCGTGATCACCGCAGCGGGGCCGCGTACGTGTACATTGTAAAACACAGTATGCGACCGCTGCCTCCATAGAACATTAAATACTATATAAAGGCGATGTGGGCGTGGCACGCGCGCCACTACATTGAACGTGCGCTCAAAGCTTTCACGCCAACGTCACCCGATCGCCGTGCAGTCGCTCACAAAGTTGTAGGCGACGTGGAGGGGATGAGGTGACACCGGTTCCGATAGAAACCGCGCTTGATACCCCTTCTATAGTATTTAGTGTTCTGTGGCTGCCTCACCGCATGCTCCGCGTCGAGCGGGCACGCGGGCCACAGGTTCAGTCGCATCGGTGCCGAAACTCTTTGGAGCAAAAGTGTGACTGAGAAATCATAAATATTGTTACGCTCTTCCCTGTTACACTAAATAAATAATTATTAATTGTTATACAAGGGTGCAAAGTTGTATTTTAACCGCGAGTGGGGATTTGAAACACGAGCTAGCGAATGGATTCTACGGTTGAACCATGAACGAAGCTCACGGTTCGAAAATCTAATCCTGAGCGAAGCGAGTGGTTCAATTCCACACTCGCGGTTAAAATACAACTTTGCACTCTTGTATAAGAAATAGAATCCTGAGCGTAGCGAGTGTTGAAACACACGAGACGTAAAATAGAACTTTGCATCCGTGTGTAACACAATTCTTTTCACCTAACTACAACTAACCACTGACCTTTACCTATTATTGTTTAAAAACGTATGGCGAAGTGTGAATTTTGCACCAAAAATCGTCGATTGATTGATGGGTTGGCAGTTTTGTTACGAGATGCGTCCAATATTTCGACAAGCATCAATACTGTCAAATGGTTTAAGCAGGGGAACAACAACGCGAACTTTTTAAAGAAGAGTAAATTACTGAATTACAAAAAAAAAACCCCTATCATTGCAAAATTCTGCACTAAAATCACGCTTATAAATATTAACTTTATACGTCGAAAATTTACAAAATAGGTATATCAAATTGGGGTCTCCAAGTCTTGAATGTTATTGGTGTAATGTTCACGGGCACCCTATACTTCCTACTGTCACATGCTATGGTTGACCAGGCTGTTTTCTAAAAACCCAGTCATCAAGAATGTTCGAGAAATGCAAATAGAGTACTCACTTGTTTCTTGTTCTTGATTTGGCTCATGACGACGAAGTGTGCGGTCATTGGCTGCTGCCTGATAGTTGCCGCGCTGTCCACCTGCAAATTACATACATTAGAAACACTACTACGAAATACGTACAGTCGTGGCCAGATAATTAAGAACACGATTTTTTTCCCATACAGTTGCATACAAAAAAAAAAATACAAAAAAATACAAAATTCTTTATTTGCGTAAAATGTACATAATTTATGATTTTAAGGGATGGTGCCTCCCGGTAAGCAATAGTGCCTGTGTTGGGAGACACCGCTCTTCCATATGTTATACACTGTTATTAAGAAATGAGAAATTAACTGACTAAAAACTTACTAAAAATAAAAATTAAAAAATTTAAAAGTGACGAAGTGAAGTGGATACTGTTATGACTTTACAAATTTGATGATAATTTATAAATTTTATAATGTGTTTGATTAATTTTGTTCTGATTATATGGAAGTTAATATAGTGCACATACAGCTTCTGTAAAATTTAGGCTTTACAAAATGCAGGCGATCAAATCAACACTTTTTATAAGTTCATACATTGTCCTTAATTACAGTATGGACTTGTAAAAACTGTCCATTTGACCATCCGTATTTTAATAAGCAAAACTTTTACAGAAGCTTTGTATAAACTAAATTATATCTTATTTATACACGGATCCCTCCTTTATAATCAGAAATAAAATTGGCCAAACATATTTTAAATCATCATTAAATTTGAAAAGTCAAATTTGTATGCAGTTCTATGGGGAACAAAAATCTTGTTCTTAATTATCTAGCCACGACTGTATATAGAATAAAATATATTAAAGTAAAAATTACTACAGAAAACCGAATGCCCCCTAACTAACAGAAACATAACATTACATAATATCAGCCTCGTGTAAGGTCTTCACTCAAAGCTCTTCATGGCAAGCGTGAACCCAAGCTGGGCCACAAAAGTTAAAATTTAGCAAAATACACTCAAAATCATGACTGGAGCGGGGAGGGGGGGAGTCAAGTCTTCTGATTGTGGTTTGTGTGAAGCACCAGCTTTGTGCACCCTTGGCAGATGCACTCAAATTGTTTGATCAGATTGGGACCTACGATGCCACAGATACGCGCGTTAACTTTATATAACACCCTTCAGTAAAAAAAAAGAATAATGACCATTAAAGTCCATCATTAGTTAATGAAAACGGTGGGATTAGGGTAGATGCAATAGGGAAGCCAAAACACACAAGGATCTAGCTGGGTTGAAGTGTTTCCAAAAGGGATCCCAATAATAGTAGTTTATGTGACTGTACATAATGAGAGGCCTTATATCACGAGTGTGGTTTTATGATACAAGCCTAAGCGAGTTTCATAATAGGAACACACGAGTCTTTTAAGGCCTAATTATGTACAGTTGCATACACTACTTTATCTACACACATATAATAAATCCTCAATGATGTGTTCGGGAACCATTAGAATAACCGCCATTGCACCGCCATGGCTGGCTAGATTTTAAATCGTGACCAACTAGATGTCCATAACAAAATCGAGTTGGTCATGATTTGCTCTGACCTCTGGGCCACGCTTCGAAATTTGAAAGTCATTACCAAGGACCGGAATTCTTCATAGCAAAAATCAAACTGTCAGAGGGTTTGTTTTATCGACTATCGATAAATAAATGTCACATCGTCAAAGTAATGAAATTAGGCTTTTGGATATATACAATGTATGTAAGCATAATATATGCTTATGACAATCAAGCGACGTAAATGGCATATGTGACGTGGGCATGATTTATTTTAATATGGAGATGCAGGTTGCTTATCAAAGAGGTCAAATGTTACAGAATATTCGTATAAGTCGATATGCGATAATATTCCGTAACATCGATAAGTGGAATTGTCGATAAAACAATTTGGTCATTCCCTCTGACAGTTTGATTTTTGCTATGAAGAATTCCGGTCCTTGGTCATTACTTTATCAATATCGATATCTTAATGAAAATACGAACAAAATTACCTATGGCCAGAGACAAGTAATTTATTTTTATAAATCTTATTAATATAATGCTGGTCATTACTGCCAGTTTCTGAACGCATTTTAGAGGGTTTATAGTATGTGTGTAGATAAAATAATACACTTTTTCTAAAACATACAATGAAATGCGTTGTTATTATAACAGGCTTCAAAGTATCACGTTTCGGGCGGAACAACTCGAGAGAATTGTAAAGGGATTTCATACAAAATTGAAGGCCTAGGCCAGGAAGTAATTTTTTTCTTAATTTTAACGACATGGCGTCTGTGTTCATGGACAGGCTAAACAGCTAATTTTTTAGTTGCTGAATGGTTATTGGGCCAAAAATATCCGCGTTAATGGCTGTTTTGAGTGGTGTATTTATTTTTATTTCATTGCATATGTTTGAGAAAAGCACTATACATGCCTGGCCGTGAAAAGTGCTTGCCGGCTTCGTATCACTATCCGGCCTCCCTACTGTCGGCCGTCTATACCTACTCACCAGACAAGCCCTTCTTTCCCGGGGTCAGCAGTAATGTACTCTTTTAGTATGTTTTATGCACAGGCAGTCGGCTCAGACAAAAAGTGTGTAGAACACACTATTCAAAGTGGAAATACCGCGAGCATTATGGGCACTTTTGCACCCGACCGACAAGAAGCTGTTTATGACAAATTGAATGTGTAGTGTACTATATAGTGTCTTACCAAACTTGAGCATATTCCAGTCAAACACATAGTCATAGGTGAAGCCCTGCCGGTGGAAGAGCGTGCGGAACAGCTGGCGCAGGTGGCTGTAGTCGGGCCGCTCCTCAAAGCGCAGTCGTCGGCAGTACTTCAGGTATTATATAGTGTCTTACCAAACTTGAGCATATTCCAGTCAAACACATAGTCATAGGTGAAGCCCTGCCGGTGGAAGAGCGTGCGGAACAGCTGGCGCAGGTGGCTGTAGTCGGGCCGCTCCTCAAAGCGCAGTCGTCGGCAGTACTTCAGGTATTATATAGTGTCTTACCAAACTTGAGCATATTCCAGTCAAACACATAGTCATAGGTGAAGCCCTGCCGGTGGAAGAGCGTGCGGAACAGCTGGCGCAGGTGGCTGTAGTCGGGCCGCTCCTCAAAGCGCAGTCGTCGGCAGTACTTCAGGTATTATATAGTGTCTTACCAAACTTGAGCATATTCCAGTCAAACACATAGTCATAGGTGAAGCCCTGCCGGTGGAAGAGCGTGCGGAACAGCTGGCGCAGGTGGCTGTAGTCGGGCCGCTCCTCAAAGCGCAGTCGTCGGCAGTACTTCAGGTATTATATAGTGTCTTACCAAACTTGAGCATATTCCAGTCAAACACATAGTCATAGGTGAAGCCCTGCCGGTGGAAGAGCGTGCGGAACAGCTGGCGCAGGTGGCTGTAGTCGGGCCGCTCCTCAAAGCGCAGTCGTCGGCAGTACTTCAGGTATAGCTGGAACTCGATCGGATGGTTCTGTGCACAAACAAATGCATTGTTATTAGGCTCCAGGGATCACTGTTGTCTCTAAGAGGTTTCTCACTTTGTAAATAAATTACACTAATGAAGTGGTAACGTTTCTCTCAGACGAATGTATTCATTGATTCCTTCTTGCAAGGGCACTAGGGGAGAATATTTCAGGCGAAAAAAGCGGCGTTAAAGTGAGCCCACTAGAAAAAAATTAGCAAACATGAAAAAAGTTTATTGAGCATGTAAGCACATTTATTTACAAAGATTCTCTAGTCTAGTCCGTGGATGGCCAAGCCTTCGTCTTGGGTATCAAGAAAGTCTCTCAATATAAGTAAAAAATAGAATTCTAAATTTTTAATGACTAAATGACACTCTCACAACAGAAGCAGGTATTACATTACAGACTACACGGTATTCAGTGTTGGTTAATCTGATCGAAGTGTCTTCCCCATTGCAAAATTTCACCATCTCAATTTAGAAAAACCGGACAAGTGCGAGTTCAACTCGCTTGGTGAGGGTTCCGTAAAATTGCTATGCTCTAAGCATCAGGCGCTCCATACAAAATACACAAAAATATTGAGAATTCTCCCGTTACTTTGAATACTCAAACTTCCTATAGGTTTTCCTGGAATCTTTAGGCAAGGAACTATTTTCCATATTTTTTTTCGAATTTTAAGCCTAGTAGTTTTGGAGATAAGGGGGCCATGGTAAATATTCGTCTCTTTTCCAAATTTACTTCCAATCTGTTTTTGCAAAAAATATTTTAAAAAATATCTGAAGGAGCGTACGAATTTGAGCGGTTTAGCCTGAGGCATGCTCGCCCCGCGCGGCGAGCTGCCCGCGAGCCAAATAGTTCCACATAAACATGCGGCAGCGTGCTCGCGGCGACCCGACATTCAAAATGATTTCGGGACCCACGACACCTTTTGCTTTTCATGTATTTGTATGAAACGCACGGCTCAGCCACTTGCTCAAATTCGGACGCGCCTCGCGCACAAACAAGTTCGATCTTGTCGCTCTGTCCGCGACATGCTCAGATACAAGTCCAAGTTACGCGAGGCACGCACACTGAGGCGCCTTTGAGCACGGTCCAAAGACCGCCTCTGGGCGGCTCGCCGCGCGCTGCTCGCGCACAGCGCGGCGCGTACGAATTAGAGCAAAATAGGCGAGCCGTGCGTGCCTCAACCGGAGGCTGCTCTAATTCGTACGCACCTTGTGATCCTTCCAACAACCCCTTTCATTTGATATGTCACACAGTACTGTTTGAGAAACTTTTTTTTTAATTTTCCAGTTCCCCCCCCCCCCCAAAAGTAGTCCTCTTGTTCAGAATTCATTGATTTACTTTACGCGTCCATCTTTGACATATGTTTACCAAATTTCAACTCAATCGGTCCAGTAGTTTCGGAGCAAATCGGCTGTGACAGACAGACGCACGAGTGATCCTATAAGGGTTTCGTTTTTTTCCTTTTGAAGTACGGAATCCTAAAAACGGTCTAAGAGTAACGAGGAGTGTGTTGTGATTTGAGAAAAACTAACACGTCACTATTAAACTAGTCAAGTCGTTAAGGCTGCAGAGCGCGCCAAAGAAATCTATGCATACAGCATACTTACCCTTCCTAGTTTTTTGAGAAAACAGTCAGATGGTAGTCTTCTCTTCGTCAATTTTGTACTTACTTTACATAGTTCATCAAAGGGGGTGGACAACTTCTTCTCAGATATTCTCTCGTACTTCTGCCTCTTGGTGGCAGCCTTGAGCCCCTGCCAGGGCAGGCTGCCGCGGTTGAAGTACATGAGGACATAGCCCAGCGACTCCAGGTCGTCGCGGCGGGACTGCTCGATGCCCAGGTGCGTGTTGATGGATGCATACCGAGCGGTACCTGACAACAATGCACTCTATATAACTACCATTCTAAATATTTAACTAACATCTCTAGCTATTTTACTTTTTTTAAACTAAAATGGAAACTTGCACAAGTTCACAACAATCATTAATGATAATATAAATACCTAGTTTACAAGTAAGAAATGATTACTGATCCAAGTGAGCAAGACAATAATTGTTTTGCTAGGACCTTTTTTCTCAATCAATATTTAGAAATCTCAGTCACTTAAAAATGAATGTTTAGACTTAACCACAGCCATGTGAAAACATACATACCTGTTAAGTTCTTGTTTTCTCTGTATGAAATATGCTGCAGAGTGCGTGGGTCTTTGTACTTCTTTGCTAAGCCGAAATCTATTATATACACTAAATTCCCTTTTTTACCTAATCCCATCAAAAAGTTATCTGGTTTGATATCTCTGAAAATCAAAAAAAAAAAGTATTATAGTGATGATAGAAATCATGTGGAGTATATTATAAGTTATTAGTAATTTTACAGTACAATCCACAATTAGGCGAACTTAACTGACAGGTAAAAAATGCACAAACGTGGCCAGTGCTGTTGATATCAATATTATTCAAGGCTTTTTCACACTACATACCATACCGTACGAATGCCTTTAATAATATTGATATGAACAGCACTGGCCAAACTATGGCCATATTTATGCATTTTCATGTGTCAGTTTAATTCTCCTAATTGTGGATTCTATTTTAGATAGCTACTTGATTAACAATAAATATATTCCTATTTTATGTGTATGCCTATTTTAGTACATTCACATTTCTCATCTTGCGTTTTACATTTTTATATTCACTATATTCCGTCAAAATCCTTTGGAACCAGATTCAACTCAATTTAGTGATCATATAATGTAAACTGGCCAATAAGTAATCATGTGTATATTGTGTATATTTATTGAAATGCAGCTATAAATGAAATGCAGAAATACCACTTATGTTTTATGATTGATATACATAAGAAAACCAAGTTATCAGTAACCCTACTTGACCTGCAAAGTGCACAACTATATTGCCATTACCAGCGATAACTTGGAGTTGTTGTCTATAGAACTTACCTATGGATGAAACTCCTGTAATGTATGTCTTCAATACGAGTAATCAGCTGGTCAGCTAGGAGGAGGACAGTCTTGAGGGAGAAGCGGCGAGAGCAGAAATTAAACAAGTCTTCTAACGATGGCCCAAGCAATTCCATTACCATAACATTGTAGTCACCTTCTGATCCACACCATTTGATTGCAGGGATACCAACTATGGATAAAATAATTTTGTTAAAAATGCTATAAGATGAATTCATAGTTTTACAATTAGAAGAGAGACAACATCTTTGTTTTTCTTTATTCTAGAGAAATATATAACAAGGCATTATGATGCGGTTAGAACTAAAATATCAGGTGGGCTAGTATAACTTAGTTGAGTCGTCTGACTCAGCAACTTCCTGTCTCACTCACTCTGGTTAAATTAGAAAGAGGCTGGGTCATTTACTTGTCTCCTGCTGCGGTGTCAGTTGTGCTCCGCAGTATTGTTACATGTTTTCCTGTTTTCGGTTTGATACATTTTAATTGAATATTTCTAATCAAAGTGTCTTGCATCACAGAAACGACTTAGGTTGGAAATAAAAATGTAACCTATAATATTTCCCTAGACAAGACAGAAATCTGATGCCATTCAGCTACGAAATATGATGCATTCTTGACCACTAAATACACAGTGTAATCAAAGACTTGGTAGCCCTTGGCTGTTTAACCACCCTTCATTTTAGCCTAAGTAGTTGACAAGTAGAACTATGCTGCAACTGCCTCTTATATGGCTGCGCTTGTTGACTAATTACTGGAATGTATAATATTTGCTTCAAATGTTGGTAGTTTCTGTTTTATCCTTAAATTTCACACTTGATGTGGTTAGGGATGGTCTGCTACGGATAGTAGACCAAAAATTGTAAAGCTTATTGCAATATATGAAATACTTTTGACTTTCAGCACATCTCTGACGAAAAATATGTGAAAACAGACATGGAATATACAGTCCAATGGTCAACACTTAACAATGAATATAAATTCTCAATATTTTACTTACTTCCTCCTTGCATCAGTTTGTAAAATTTGCTCTCTATATGTAATTGTGGATGCCTTGTCTTGATGCATTCTAATTTGATAGCTACCTCTTCTCTAGTTACAATATTGGTGCCTGCAAGCAGAAATACAACAGGAGTGAGTTTTGATTGAAGACGTTTTGGTTCCATATTATCAATAGATTAGATTCAGCTGGGAAAAGATTTGCATTCTCAGGTTCATGGTTGCACAGATGCCCTCAGGATGATCATATTCTCAAGCAAGCAATTACGATGATCTCAAGATTACACAGCATCTAACAGAAAATGAAACTCCTAGTTATTTCGAAACAAAAAAAATCGCAGCTGGCCCACTATCATCAGTTTTTCTTTGTTTACAATAATCTGAGCTTATACTTACCAAGGTATATATCTCCAAAAGACCCTGAACCTATCTTACGGCCCAGTCGGTATTTGTTACCGACTCGCAGTTCCATTTTGATTGTTCGTAGGAGATGAAATCACAATAATATCACTGACCACCGAATCATTACAGGACGGCCATATTGCGATAGACGCAGATCTGTATTCAGGTGAACTCAGTAATCTTGGGTGGAATTTGTTGCAGACTGTATTCCTTCGCAATCCTTTGGTGTCAAAAAATATATTGAACAACGCATCAACTAAGTTAAATCTGTCTTTATTATACAAATTATTTATAAAATTTAGATTGAACCTATTCTACCTACACACGCACATGAGGAATTTAATTTTTATCTACGCTCCAAAGAGAATATAACCACTACGTTTAAGAGACGGAACTTCATAGTACAGCGCTTATTTGGTCGTGCGTAGACTGCACCAACATAAGAAAAATCTAATGTTGCTATTCTCATAAAGGCTATTATACACCTATAAGATGGAAAGAGACAGAAAACATTCAATTCATTCACTTTTAGGCGGTTGGCTGTGACAAGTGGATGGTGTATAGAATGCTTAATTTAGTGCTGTAAAAACCGATCATAGTGATTTCAAGAACCGATAAATAGTGATTTCAAGAACCGATAATAGTGATTTCAAGAATCAATAGTAATTGATATAAGCATTTTTATTTTTTGATTTGCCTCGTATTTGTCCCTTATAAATGAAACAATATTCAGTTAAGTTGCAACCATTTTTTATTCTTTCATATTAAGTAAGTACATTTTGATTGCCAATAAGGTACAGCATAATTTTAAACTGCCTGACGACACTGAAATGTAAAGTAAATTTAGTAGGTAATTGCGCCGGTTGGCAATCACCGTTTAGTATATTGGTTTACGAACACTTCGGTATGGACGACCTCAATTGAAAGGATAATTTATAGTTTTCATAGTAGGTAGTTAGAGAGATTTAAAAAATAGCATGTGACTAAATGTTTGATTTGGGTCTGCAAAATTCTTCTGGTGTCACCAGCGTCCATAGGCGACGGTGTCTGCTTACCATCACGCAGACAGTAAGCTTGTTTATCACCGTCAAAGTTTAAAAAAACCTCAAATCAATAAAGGGTCGGCAATGCGTTTAAGATTCTTCTGGTGTCGCCAGCGTCCATAGGCGACGGTGTCTGCTTACCATCACGCAGACAGTATGCTTGTTTGTCACCGTCAAAGTTTAAAAAAAACCTCAAATCAATAAGGGGTCAGCAATGTATTTAAGATTCTTCTGGAATCGCAAGCGTCCATAGGCGACGGTGTCTGTTTACCATCAGGCAGTCCGCATGCTTACTACTAAGCTGCCCGCGCGGTTTCACTCGCGTATTGCAGAAAACGCAGGCAAACCCGTGGAATGAAAAATAGCCTTTATCTATCCAGAAAGTCCATTGTAGACACCAATGTAAAAAAAATTGAAAGTTGTCCAGTGGTTCCGGAGACTACCCATTATGCACAATACAAACTTAGAATCTCACAGCCCATTTCCTCTTTATAATATTACTAGCTTCCGCCCGTGACTTCGTCTGCATGAACCCATGACTTCGTTTGCATGAATCCGGGATAAAAAAACTATTCTATATTTTAAACCAAGCTATTAACTGTCTTCGTGCAAAATTTCATTCAAATCGGTTGAGCCGTTTGAGTGTGATTGAGTTTCAAACATCTAAACACCCTAACATCTCAACATCAAAACTTAAATCCAAAATATACAGGACACAGATGTACAGACACGGAGACAGGCGATCATAGACAGACGGACGGACGAATATGATGACGAACAGTTGACATCTGAGAACAGGCACATATCGGCACACTAAACCACGAATGATGTTCCTTTGATGGTGATGATTTCCGGGATAAAAACTATCCTCTTTGCCTGGGATTCAAACTTACCTCTTTACAAAATATCGGTCATTTGGATAAGCTCTCTTCTTTAATCTTTATCCTGTCTTGCCAAAATCTCTACGATCGAAATGGTCGCCGCAAACATGGCTTTCCTCATTCAGCTTTTCAATAGGTACATGCACTAGATCTTCATTACCGACTTGTTTAATTCAAGTTTTACACCTGCAAGTAATTTATTAAAGTAATGAAGATTAAGATTATATTGCTCATGTGACATGGGAAAAAATAATTATTGTGTATTTGATCCATAAACCAAAGTATGATGATATACGTTTCTGTCAAAAAAATCATTTTTGGTACAGTCAAGGGCACCAATATGTATACACCACAAAGTCTCAAAAATATGTACACAGACCTTAGATTCTAACGAGCCCAAACACAATGGGGTTACGTCGGTTAAATACTGAACTCCCATAGCCACCTTCTGTCTCCATCATCAGATCTGCTCGAAGGTACCAACATATTAAATTGTCATCCAAACTATACTACTACCCAAAATTTCAGTTTAATCGGATAACGGCAAGTGACTGAAAAATGGATTGCAAATTTTGACGGACAACCTACATATTTACATACGAGCAGGCCAAGTTAATATAGTTCATTTTAAGTAGTTGTTTTACATTACTTGTTAACTAGTTGTGCCTACTTAACTATCTTAATCAATTCATGATTATGTACCTACTACTGTCATGATTTTATTGTACCATTTTGTCGGCGTTTGATTTATAAAGCCATGCCGAATTACAGCTTTCTAGTAACAAGGGTCAATGAGATAAGCTGCAGACGGACTGACGGACAGATAGACATGGTGAAACTACAAAGGTTCCTTGTTAGCTACGGAACCCTAAAACGTCCACTAAGAAAAAACTACCGGTAAATGTGTACATGTAGCTAGATTATGTTTTTGACTTACCGGAGCTCATCCTTGGGAAAACTGGCAAAGAATCCTCCCCTAAGGCTTTCTCTGACGCCACACACTTCACACCTTCGGGTTTTACCCACCATTATGAGTTACTTTAAACATTATTACTTTATATACGCAAGCGGAACGGTTGTCGCCACGAAAGTTTAATTATTAGCAAGAATTCATTATTTTCAGCAAAATATGGAGAAAATACGATGACAATTAGAATGACGTTAGAATTTGAATTTGAAATTTAAGGAAAAAATTTAAAAATATTGTCAATTTGACAACGCCTGAGTGTTGCCACCATATATTTGTCTCGTAGGTTGGCAAGATCCTCTTGGGGCCACCTTACATTTTGGTCTCAGTATTGGAGTTTCTGAGGACTGTACGCTCTCTCTCATATGGCCAGCACTGGCAACATTATTTATATTATTGTACGTGAAATTGATCAAAAGATCTCTAAAGTGTTTTATTGAGTTTTAAATAATAAATATTACAGACCACTTATTTACGATTTGCGTGCGATTTTAATATTATGTTATGTGGATTTTTGATAAGGATGTAGAATTTGAGAAGACATCAATGTCTATGGTTTGTGGCTGTATGGCTGCATGGGCAGAGGGCCTACCGCGAAACGATATTCGTTTTCGTTCGTGTATCTCCCTCTTTGTCGCTCGAACTCGCAAGTGCAACAGAGACGGAGATACACGAACGAAAACGAATATCGTTTCGCGGTAGGCCCTCAGCTTCCATTGTCTTGTCAATAATATTGACAATTACCAAAGGCGGGGCCACGGCGGGGCCTTTACACGGAAAAGTATTATCGTGATATTGTTCTAGCTATCTCTATCTATAACATGCAATGAGATAGAGATAGCGCGTGGATCGCGTGATAATACTCACCGTGAGTGAAACGAGTAATGATTGCAAACAAACATACAAATAAGTCAAACCGTGTATTAGCCGCCAAACAAGTCTATGGCATGGCGGCTAATACACGGTGAGTAAAATAGTCAAAGGCTACCGCGAAACGAAAACGAACTCCGTCTCTGTCGCACTTGCTTATTCGAGCGACTGAGATGGAAATACACGAACGAAGTTCGTTTTGTTTCGCGGTAGCCCCTCTAATGATCCACCATAGCTGTATCATTCTATCGCATGTTATAGAGTGAGACAGCTGTGAGCATACTGTGAATACCAAAGCTGTCTCTAACTATAACATGCAATGAGATAGAGACAGGTATGGCGGATCACAGTATTTAATCACTGTATGGGGGGCCGCCAAATGACCGCCACCACACCACAAACTATATAGAGGGGTCGAAAAACGTCAGCGGAACGTCAAGAACGGTTTTTTCCAAATTACTTATCGGTTTTTTTGCTCATACTTCAGTAGATTTGAACGATTAACCTACTTTTCTCCAACTTACTCGGAAATGTTTCCATTAATGGAGTAAAAACACACCTCGAAGTTTATCGTTATATGCATTGATGAGATAATAAATTAAAAAAAATGGAAATACTTCCCGGACATGCCCGGGAAGTAAATATTATTGTGCAGGTTACTTACTTTTAATTTCATGCAAGACTACAAATTCACCATACAGCCAATTGTCCAATAGTCACGTACAAAAACCGACATAGATAGAATAATAATTGTGTCCAAATCATAAGACAGTTTTTTTAGACTTAATTATTTTCTCGGACTGATAAATATTTTGTAACAAATGTATAGTTTTTTTAAATGTCTAATGCGTTTAGGGATTGTCGATTTAACTAAATGTAATAATGCCTATATTTATATTTACTAATACTATAAGTTTTCTTTTATTTATTTTCATTGCTATGTTTTATGTGGAATCAAATATACAATTCGGACCCAATACTTTAAACTTTAATATCCTTAAAAAAAAATTAGGCGGGAAACTGGAATTCATTTTGTCAAAGATTTTCTGCCGTGTTATTTTTACGAAAATAAAATGAGTTCTACAAATAGTGACGAAGATATCCCAATGGGTACACCACCAGAATTAGCAGCAGAGGCAAAGTTGGCGAGAGCTAACTTGCTTCCGCCTAAATCCGAAGAAAAATATTTAAGAACGTTCGCAAATTTCAATTCCTGGCGAAAGAAGAAAAATACCAGTTCGTTGTCGGAAAATGTTATTTTGGCGTATTTTAACGAACTTGCAAAAGATAAAAAACCTTCTACTCTGTGGGCAATGTACTCAATGCTGAAAAGTACTATACAACTAAAATATAATATAAACATTAAGAACTACGCGAACTTATTGTCATTTTTGAAACGGAAATCATCCGGTTTCAAAAGCAAGAAATCGAAGATTCTTACCAATGAGGATATCACAATATTCTTAAATGAAGCTCCAGATGAGATTTTCCTAGCAATAAAGGTAAACATAATATTGTATAACTGACTTAAATATTATTTTCCATATTTGGACTCTATCCGTCGTATGTTAACATTATTATTTATTTGTTTCAGGTTGCTCTCATTTTAGGCGTCAACGGTGCATGCCGAATGATCGAGTTGACTAATTTAACAGTAAACGACATAACGTGCCATGATGATATACTTCTGGTAAAACTACGGGACACAAAAACTAAAATCGACCGCATGTTCGTTATTCCAAATGAGTTTGTGCCAGTTGTAAAAAAATACCAATTACTTCGTCCCAAAAGTACCAATTCGGACAGATTTTTTATAAATTATAAAAATGGGAAGTGTGTCAATCAAGTAATTGGACGGCATGCAATGGCGAAAATGCCAACACAAATCGCAAGCTACTTAAATTTAGCTGACAGCGATTGCTACACAGGCCATTGCTTTCGGCGGTCATCGGCCACCTTGCTAGCTGACTCCGGGGCAAATTTAACAACCATAAAGAGGCACGGTGGTTGGAAATCTGACGCAGTAGCCGAGAGCTATATTGAAGAATCGGTGCAAAACAAAAAGAACATATCCGAAAAAATTAATCAAACTATCACCCTTCAAACAGAATCTCAGCCATCTACATCGAATCATCAATGTAATAAAATATCAAGTCCGAAACCATCCACCTCCCGCATAGATTCTGCTCCCTTATCACCTAATCCGCAGCATTCTAACACACAATCAACAACAACTTCTAATCAAGAAAATATTCAAACCAACATAAGCGTTCCGGGGAAAAATATAACTCTGTCTTTCACGAACTGCCCTAATATGAATAATGTATCTATAACATTCAATTAAAACTCCTGACATAAGGTTTATTTTTATTACTATTAAAGTGTTGAATTTGTTTAGATTGTAGGTAGATTGTTATATAAACATGTGCGAAATAAATATAACCTTTTAAGATTTTGTTTTATTTCCTCGCATATTTGGAGAAAAGCAGTATACAGGCCTCGGCAGGAATGTCATTTCGTGGATTCGTATCTATTGAAGGACTCGGCTATGCCTCGTCCTTCAAAACCATACTCATCCACGAAATGACTTTTCCCGGCCTCTGCAGTAATATACTATTCCCTTAATTTTGTGTTACTTTATATTTTTTTTAGTTTTAGGTCTGGGTGGATGACTTCTTTATAGATTTCACCCAATGATGAAATATAAAAAACCGGCCAAGTGCGAGTCGGACTCGCGCACGAAGGGTTCCGAACCATTATCTATAATAACGGCAAAAAGTATTTAAATACTTATCTTAATCCTGTTTTTTAGTATTTGTTGTTATAGCGGCAACAGAATCACATCATCTGTGATCATTTCAACTGTCTAACTATCACGGTTCAATGAAACAGTGGCCACCAAATCTGACAGCTGGCACGTTTCCATTGACGACTCGAAACTTAGGCAAGTTGGTGCAATTGACTCAATTTTAGTGTGCCACTTTTGGAGCGCTTATAATCTATCTGCTTCTTTTTTGTATTACATCATTGCTTTCACCCATTAGGTACATTTATGGGGGATCACTCCTCTGGGGAACCGGGGGGGGTCAAAATTGACTTCCCCGGACCCTACTCAATCTCCTGGCGCTTATATTCTACGGCAGTCTGAAGATCGTGATCTCACTGCCCGAGGTCGCAGAACGGACAAGTCGGAACACAAAGGTTTGGATTTAAATGTTATATCTCGGTCTCGGTTGGTTGTGGTCTGGTTCTGCTCCAACGGACACTACGGAAAAGTCGATGGTGGTTGCCAGCGATATCAGGCTAAGTAGGTAATTCTTTTTCAATTTTACCTGACTCGAAACCAGACTCTCAGGGCTCTGTGTTGGAGTTGGGCCAGGCATCAGTCCCAGCCCCCCCGAGGGTGCCCGCCTTATCGGGGCGGGGGGGCTTAGTAACCGTGGACTGCAACCCACGGCGAAGCTAAGAGGCACCCAGGGCCGGCCTGTGTGGGGCCTGCTGGCTGGCCCGAGGAGAGCGCTCCTAGCGGGCTGTGCACTGCCCGCTTAGGATGCGTTGGGCAGGGACCGCAGCAGAAAAGGAGTACCTCCTTATCTTCTGCGGCCGAGGCGGGATCGCAGGGGGAGAGGCGTGTTGGTATAACGGTGCGCCACTCTCCCTACCCCCTGCGAACTTGGCGGGGCCGTTCCGCGGAAGCGGCATTGGTGGGGCCGCAGAGGAAGAGGAATGCCGGTATTACGGTGCGCCGCTTTCCCTATCCTCTGCGGCCGAGGCGTGGTCGATGGCGGAACCACAGACCTGACCCGCCACCGGGTGCTGGAATTTCCCGCACCCATGATCTCCTCGTAGCGGACTCAGGGGGGTCCGCTACTGAGCGTGTGGAGATGGAGGAGGCGGGCGCGCCAAAGCATCTGGCGTGCCTCTCGTGGAGGGCCTTCGGGCGTCCGCGAGGGAGCCGCTTGTGGGTGGCTGCCGCCGGCGGGGTCGCGGATGTGTGCGCAAGCGTTCCCGTGACCTCGCCACATGGCGGCGAGGCGGCAATTAAGTGGGGGGGGGTTTTTAGTGGGTATACCGTGAGTCTCATCAGCTTATACGGGAGTCCCACATAACCACTCGGGTCACCCCCTGCACCCGGCTGGTATGCGTAACGCATTTCCCCCCCTAAACAAAAAAAAAAAGGCATCAGTCCCAGAAGTCAATTTAATCACAGGCTGCCTCTCCTACGCATTCGTATCGAATACTCCTCCGGCCTATTGAAAACGATATGGTGGGCGGCTAGGGAGGGGGCTGGACGAATAATAGAGGATAATGAAACAAAATAAATGCACGTTTGCATTTGATCTCAAATATGTATATTTTTCTTTGTAATATTTCTTTTCGAAACTTTGTCTAAAAGTAATTATATTACCTATAAATATTATATACTTAATTAAGTAGGTAACATAATAGATATAAATATAATACCTATACCTAAATATAGATTCTGGTAGTAAGTGACTCAAAACAAGACAATATTTTTAAAATATGAATGAAATACCTACAGCATGAGGTAGGAATTCATAGAACGAAAATTCTTTGTACAAATAAATCATTTATCAGTTGCCATACATTTTTACAAAAAAGAAACCTAACCATAACGTAGTTTTTTTTAATAACTAAAAATGCAATAACTCTTATCTTAAAACAATTAAATAATTTACTAAAGTTATTACAAAATGGTAACTATAAAATGAGATTGAACAACATTACGAATATAATAATCACAAAATTTACACAAAACTATATATAACTTAAGGCGCTTAATCTATACAATTCAGGGCTCGGAGACTAAAACTGTCGCCATCACATGGATAATAATAATAAAGTCATACATTTTTAAACCAATCTATACGCGTCTTCTAAAAGTACACATTACACAATGCAAATTGACTTCAATTTATAATCATAACATATATTTCAAAGTAACAAAAGGGACAGAACCACAGGACAGTATTAGGTATATATAATATAATAGTATTACAAAACTGTAGGTGTAGGTGTCAACTAATTTTGTTTTTTTAGTAGTTAAGCTATAAAGTGTCCAGTATAAAGTACAATGAGCTCTAAATGGCTCAACAATTAAAGTCCGTGATTTAATTGTTGAGCCATTTAGAGCTCACTTTACACTGGACACTTCACAGCTTACTACTAAAATACCAGAATTGGTTTACTAGGTACCTATAGGTACACAGAGGTTATGTATTGGCACCGTCACGGAGAATATTTAGCACCTAATGACTTATACTTATCTAGTGACCTACACATGATTCATAACCACAAGCTAATTTCCAGTAATAGTCCAGGCAATGAACTGACAACTTGTATGGAAAAAATGTAAAATTTGGAAATAATTTATAATAGCAAATTTTTTTAATGTAACGGATATATTATCAATTAAATAGTTAACTAGAGGCAAAATCCAACAAAAAATCAGACATCAAAAATATATATATTTAATTAGCTACTAAAAAGTCCGGATAGATATTAATTAATTTTTTTTATCTTTATTTAGGTTCATTTACATTTGCTTTAAAATATTCAATATAAATAAAATAAAAAAGACAATGCATGTTTATGTTAAATCTATATAATAACTTCCGGGTGGAAAGTTTGTTGGATTCTTGAATAAAGCATCTTAGAATAACGTTTTAGAATGAAATAAACAAAAAAAACGCTATTATAAATTAATGTTTATCGAAACCGTATTTTGCCTGGAGTATAAGTATTATCAACATTATTTACTAAAAATGTTTGATACATATTATAATTGATATAATGACTATAGTGGTCTGTGGGTTGGTTTAACTGACCTTTATAACACCGACCCTGAATGGTTTCGGATGGGTACCTAGTTATATAAAAGAAGTTATAGAGGTAAAGGAAATAACTAAATATGCAACGAGAATAAATGGTCAGATAAAGATATTTAAAAACTCAATCGAACGAATTAATTAGATGATATAATGAAAATAATTTACCCACGTATTATACATATGTACTCGTGTATTATTAAAACTGCGTTTTTATTCTTTCGCATGTTTATGCTATAGGTACCTTGAATTTGCACTTGACCGGTTAAATTGTTCCAATCCATTTCCCGGCCTCAATCTTCTGACCATTCATGATGCATCTCTTTGGTGAATTGATCATCATTGTATGTAATATCAGTGCCATTTCCATAAAAAATCGAATTGACAGTCATTTTGGGTCAGAATTGGGTCACATTAGGTTTTAGCGTATGTACTATGGCTGGTTTGAACTTCTGAGGCGATAAAAGGTCATATTACATACTTAAGTAAGTGCGATATCGGGATATGCTCTCTCTGGGGAGCTCAAGTGGCATTTTCCCTGCATTACTTCTGTAGCCGTATAGGCGCTACGCTTCGAGACGCGCCGCGCCCCTTTACGCTGCGTGCGTTAAAGCGGCCTAAGAATTTCGCTCTATGTTTTGCCACAGATTTTCTTTAGCAATACCAAGGTGTCCGTACCGAGCTTCGGTCAATACGTCCAACTGATTATATTTATCATTAGCCTCTTAGCCATAGCCCGTTGTTCCGTCCGTTATGAATATATTAGCATACCTACCTCGCCAGATTTTTTTGTCAAAGGAACTGTCGTCTGTTCTAACCCAGAGATGAATCTAAATGTATACCTGATTTATTCCGGCTATGAATATAGATAGATTATAATGAACTATAGTTAAATCGAGAGCATAGTGGAGACAGCTTGGGCGAGGCATCGTTTGACAGAGCGACGAGGATTCCGCGATCCGTGGGGTCAGGGACAGGGCCTCACGCTCGACGTCGTCTCCACTTGAGCTTCGTCACTTGGTTCATTGTTGTTCTGCTCTTCGTGGCTCAACACAAATACTGGCTCCACGTTTTCATCGGCACTGTTGAAACTGTAATTTTAAAACGTTCGCGTTAGACGTAGTATCAACATTTCCTCGGATTTTTAATTTATTATCTTACTGTCGTGAGAGTCATGGAAATAGGTATTAAAATGACTGGATAAATAACTGCAGGCTGAAGAAAAGTAATGAGTAAATATATTCAATCACGAGCATAATAGTTTTGTGAAGTGAGTGGGAGTGAAAATAGGATCACATAAGGAAGAACCATAGGTATAACCTGCATTCCCATTTGAATAGGAATAAGATTTGAATTGGAAGAAGTGACCGCCATTTTGGACTTTTTTTAAGTTATTGGACGTCTTGCGTTAAAGTAGGTATAATATTATCAGTGACAGACCCTCTAATATTTAAATCTCCAGTCTCGAAAACCTTGAAAACGATTACTATAATTCATAGTATACCTACCTACAATCGAAATTCCATTTTCCAAGATGGCGGCCGTTCTACTAAAGTCCTGACCCGGGGACTTTTGGGAGACGAAAACAGGGCTTCCAACGAAGATTCGTACCAAATTTCATCAAAATTTCATCAATTTCATCAAACTGGGATTTCGAGGTTTGACAATCTCGACAGTACCTCTATCAACGTTTTTACAATGTATTAGGTGTGTAGATTAAGCACCTCCCTAGTTACCAAAATTTTTTGCCAATATAATATACTTACCAATAGAATTTGTAAGTAATTTCGATAACTTACTTGTAACGTGGCTCCTCGCCCCTCATAGAGCAAATGGCGTTTGTTAGGGCCTTAACGTAATTTTTGGCAAGAGTTAAGGTTTCTATTTTTGAAAGGCTTCTGTTGTCTTTCTTCACGTGCGGAATTACTCGCCGTAGGTCCTGAAATATTATAACGAAACACATTGTACTTACGAATGTTATTTTTGCGTTTATCTCGTAGATTATATTTGCACGCAACGAATGAGCTAATTTTATATTACTAGGATGAACCATAATAATTTTACACTTAGTATTAGAATTAGGCCCAGCGCGAATCGGGCAGAGCGCAGCGAAGAGGATATTTGTATATTTTATTTCATGAACAATCATTGCGTGTTACTAGATATTATCTCACTCTAGCAGATACCGCATCTCTACCTGTTGGCCTACATTGGCCAGGTTTTGAGGGAAATGTACTTACCTCGAAAGCTCTGTTGAGTGAATGCATCCGCATGCGCTCCCTTTCGTTGCTCTCTAACCGCCGCAGGTTACGTTCTCGGGCGGAGATGCCGCAGCGCCGGCGCCGGCCCGTGCCGGAGCCCTGTCCGGAGGCCGATGTGCCGGATGAGGAGGACCCGGCCGCCGGCCGCCGCGTCCGGCAGCCTCGCCGGACAACCACCTCATCGCTGCCACTGCCGCTGTCGTAAAATTCTGAAACGATGGAAAATTTGTACTTTAACAGAGCGCCTGCGAAAGAACGCACACTGCGTGAGTAGAGTGAGATGAAAATATGTCTTACCTACTCACTCTAACGCATAATTGCGTCCTGTATTATGGTGGCCCATTGTGTGGGCCTTTTAAGCCTAGTGGCAGCCTGCCTACGAAGCTGACGGCCCTGGGTTCGAAGGCCAATATTTGTGTGATGAGCATGAATATTCGTTTCTGAATCTTGGACGTTTTCTATGTGTTTAAGTATTTATCTATCTATTAAATGTATATTTAATAGATAGTCGTATAGTACCCATAACACAAAGCTTATTGAGTTTGCCAAAGGGCTATTTCGTGGTGAGTGAGATTTTTCCCCTAATATTTATTTTTATTTAAATCCATGAGACTTGCAACTTTAATTTAACCAGCATAGATGCTCAATTCCGAAACGAGCTTTTGTTTGTATTGAGTTTATATGCGATGCGCTGAACGTGAGGTCGCTGGATGCCAGCGGGCAGCATGGCGACGAGCGGCAGTTCATACATTTTGATAGAGTTCAATCTACTAACGCCCGCTCGTTGCCCCGCTGCCCGCTTGCGTCCAGTCCAGACCGCAGCCTTAAGCTTAGTGTGTATTCGTGAGTGACTGACAATTAGAATTCGATTTAATTTTCAGTAGGATTTTACTTGCAAAATGGAGACCGTGATGGTTTTAGGTATGTGATACATTCTTAGTCAATACACAAACTCGACATACCTACTTACCTATATCTTTCGCACTATCTACGAGTATACTCTATATTAAAATCAGTACATATTTTTGTAGTATTTGGATGTCATGTCTAACAAGTTGTTTTATTAGGAAATAGCTAAAAAATACTAACAACCGACACTTCTTTAAACGTATTAGGTAGAGTGTCTATTAGGTACATTTACAACCTGTCTATTTTATAAAAAGGATGCGGGTGTTTTAAATTGCAATATACCGTAGATTAAAAACTCGTAGTGTAAAGTGTCTTTAGGTAGTCAATGTTTAGAATCATACCATTTACCTAGAGATAGGTACCGACGAAACGCAACAAAGTAGGTTTCTAAATTATTGATGTAAGTAGGGGAGATGTGTGCAAAACGATCCCCGTATGGGAAAAAAATTAATGTGTTCGAAGTTGAAGACAAGAACACACGATTTAGACTTTATGAATAAATAAATATTAGTGGACAATCTTACACAAAGCTAACTAGTCCTATAGTAAGCTCAATAAGGCTTGTATTATGGGTACTAGACGACGATATATTTAATAGATATAAATACTTAAATACATAGAAAACATCCAAGACTCAGAAACAAATATTTATGCTCATCACACAAATATTTGCCCTTACCGGGATTCAAACCCAGGACCTTGGGCTTCGTAGGCAGCGTCACTACCCACTAGAATAACCGGTCGTCAAAAATATAATATATTCGTCATTTTTTTTTAGTCTATTTAGAACAAAAACAGTCACATAAACAAATATATATGGGGTACACATAAAGACCTGGAGTAACATTAATATATGATAATTAAGTTAACAAAACAACCTAATCATGAGACATAAAAGACAAAAAGCATAAAAGAAAAATATTTTTACCAGTCCACAACGCAGTAACTGTGTATGACACAAGCACATGTAAATTTATTGTAATAAGTAATTAATAATTTAATGAAAATTTTCTTACCTAATTAAGTATCGGCATACTTATTTCTCATGTTTTGTTATAGTTTATTAATTACGTTATGTTTTCTAAAAGTTTAGTAAAGGATCATTATATGTAAACCTATGCATGTATAAAACGATCCCTAGGTAAGGTTAAAATCCCTAGGTAGGGATCACCCAGGGGTCATTTTGTATTTAGAAAACAACACCATCAGAGGCACAGATAACTCTCTGCTTGCTGTTTTATAAGTTATTCCATCTTTAACGGCATTAAGAGCCTTTAGCATTGCTTCCTGAGGTCAATTTTGGCGAGTGGTTTTGCGTACATAAATTCGCGGCATGATCTGTAAAAATAAAAATACCAATGGGGTACAGATGATTCCGGGATCAT
Organism: Epinotia nisella; assembly: GCA_932294315.1. Lineage (NCBI taxonomy): Eukaryota > Metazoa > Arthropoda > Insecta > Lepidoptera > Tortricidae > Epinotia > Epinotia nisella. Next base: position 10,145,514 of record OW028682.1, on the reverse strand, counting down.
TATACACACACGAAAGGGGATAATTTCACCTCAAAACGCCAAACTTGAAAATATAGATCAAAATATAACTGCTCTGTAGCAATCAACGTAGGTTTCATAGGGAAAGTGCTGATGAGAGCCGCTACACACCCTCCAAATTCAACGTGAGTCGGTGTAAACATCGTTAAAATATACCTTAACATCAATGAAATCCGAGAATGAAACACAATTTCAATAAAACGTAACATGCACAAAGTAATGGTATTCAGAAAATAGGCTTACCATAGATAAGACACACATTTTTAATTTTTTTTCTAATAAAACTACACTGTGTGCTCTCACCGGCATGACACTTCAAGAGGCAACTGGTGGGGTCGGGATGCAGAAGTTTATTGCATATTTAGGTATATGGCACAAGTAGTAGCCCGGATACGATGAGGAATCATTTTACCTCGCGGGATCATTTTATGCACATATCCCCTAAAAGGCGCGTTATTAGACCGATTGTGGCCCAGTTCTTGTTCGACCCAGATAAGCCTCATGATCATGAGGTTGTATGAAATGCCAATGTCAGTTTTATCTCGGATATGCATCTCGACTGGCATCGGCACCGACGCTCATGTCACTGTTACTCAAGCCAAACTAGTTTAAGGGGATCCCATACGCCAATGACCTTCGATCTGAATCCCTTAGTTTTTTAAGGTTTTTTGTGGCTTATCATATTAACAACAACAGCTTTAAGCAATATAGTAGCCCATATTTACTTTAAACATCACTGTCTTCGAGATATTTGGCATCAAAGTTGAACAATTTTAGACCAAAAAACAGGTTTTCTGGCGATAACTTTTGTGTTAATTAGTTTAAAATCAAAACCCTAGACACGTTTATAGAGACATCAGAAACAAACCCAAATATGTAGATTTCGTATATGAGAGATCTTTCACAGCAATCTAGATGCAAAAAAGGTGTTTTTTTAGACAAATGTTAAAAAAATCATAAAAAAATAACTGTTGATTTCTTTCAAAATATGGTAGACAAAAATGGAGATTAAAGATTGAAGAATCGATAGCCGTTTTCCTTATAATTCTATTTGTAGTGCAAAAGTAGAAGATACGATTCAAAACTAGTCAAAAATCGATGAAAACGGCGGGTAGGAAGCGTTTTGTATGAGTTAAAAATACCATAAAAATAATTTTAGGGTCTATACAATTCACCCTAAGCCCTGGAAAAATACAAATGGGTACTTATAGGTAAGTTGTTGTTGCAATTTGGAACTGATAAATTTTGCATTGTTACTTTTGTATGAAAATGTTAATAGGTAGGTAGGTACTAAAATACAGTATTTTGTCAAGTTAGTAATTAAAATAATAAAAGGGTCGTTCTTCTCTTTTACTGACAATGAACCGAGGTTTTTTAGTTTTTTTGGTTTTTGAACTACCTATCGAAAATTGTGATGATTATTGAGATTGTGAACTAATTAAAGTTTCCTTTCCGGCTAATATAAATATATTTTTACGGTTGGTTTTCAAAAAAATGTGACAAAGTGGACTCTTCCAGTGGGGACCACATTTTGGTTTACCACTGTGTCACGGCATTTCACGAAAAACAAAACGTTTAAAAAAACTACTTAGAGAAAGTGAAATATTAAATAATACTAATTAATAAAATAATATGGACGTTCATTCGAATATTATAAAACCATAAACATAATTACTCAATCAAATGAGATGCCGTAATAAGACAAAGGACAGGCTATTGTCGGTCGAAAAGAAGAACTAAATGTTTCCCAAAGGGGAAAGGGGGGGGGGGGGGGGTTTGCTAAAGAGCAACTATAAAAACTATTCGATAGTTATATACTGTGCTATCTACAAATCAAAATCAAACCAGATTGTTAATAATTAAGTGCCTAGATGTAGTAACTATTCATATTTCACGTTACGATAAGGTAAATAGGTACAATGCCTGCCTCCAGTTATCGGGCAATAATTGTTCGACCGCACGCCACCTTACAAAAAGTAGTAGATATACATAATCGTTGCATACGAATATGTAATGATAATGACTTAATTAACAACTACAACTTGATAATGCATTTGACCTGTAATAATTTATCGGTTCTTTTGATTTCACTTCACTCGAATCGAAGTAGATTATTTAGGTCTTATTTATGGGCGCTCGTTGCGACACGTGATAAGCAGCTCTTTAAAGAAACATTTATTATTTTATTTTATTTATTTATTAAGAACAATTTACTTAATACTTAAAATTAAACATTGTCCCACTGCCTTTGACTTGACTGTGAGATCGATTTAAATTAGTATCTTCTAAACTGACGAGCATGTATGAAGAATGTTATGAAAGTGAATGACAACTATTGTCATGATTGAGATCCAAAAACCAATGCTGTGACCTTTTATTTAAAAGCACTATTAGTGTTAATTTTGTTAGGAGGGATAGGGCATAACTTATCAGCCATCTGACGTCATAAATCCCTTATTGACGTCATACGTTACAACATGCTTACTACGTACGCAAAATACTGCGATTCGATTTCCATGCGAAACTAATACACGATTCCGTACCTACGATTGTAATACGTACGTACAGTCGAGTTCTCCAATATCTACACAGAAAACCTTTTAAAAATATCTGTACACAGGCTTTACTATATTACTGACATAAGACACATGTATATATATTTTTGAAAAGTAGTCTGTATAGATATTGGAGAACTCGACTGTACTACTGTACTGTACAAGTAAACGTGAAGATTAGAGAATCTTCCTGGCATCTTGGGTGGTTTAATACATATACAGAGTGTTTTTTTTTAATGGGACAGTATGGGGAAATCCGAATCTAAAGGAGATAGAGGAAAAGTGTCCAAGGAGACATTAGGTGTTTTTTTATGTAAACAAATTTGGCTCATTAAAATTTTTGGTCAAGCGTGAGTTGTTCTTAAAAAATGATAAAGTTGGTCAATTTTTTTTTTGACGCGGGTCGACTCTGTTTCATGTAAGGATTATTTCATTGTATGGAAAGAAAAAAATCTGAACAGCAGAAGTTGGTCAAATTTAATGAAAACTAATCTTCATACAATTGCAGTATTCGCCTTTTAATATTGCTACAAGTGCCTAGGCGTGTAAAAAAATATTTAAAATTATTCCATTTTTAAATTTCGATAATCCATAAGAGCTCCAGATGATTCAAGAGAAGAACATTTTTTTTAAACTTCGTAAACATCATGGCACGCGATAGTCTTGAAATTATAAAAAAAATAATTCAAATTTGGAACGAGTGGCCCCCACGATCGCCCGACTTAACGCCATTAGATTTTTTCTTATGGGGTTACCTTAAGGGTCGAATTTATGAATCCCGATACAACTCCGTACAAGAATTAAAAGATGCTGTTTACAACACTTTAAACACAATTCACCATAAGTCTCTGTTAAATGCAACTAGAAGTGTCTTGAAGCGTGCTCGTACCTGCATAAGACAAGACGGCGGCCACATCGAACATTTACTCAAGTAATAAACCAACTGTATGAAGATTAGTTTTCATTAAATTTGACCAACTTCTGCTGTTCAGATTTTTTTCTTTCCATACAATGAAATAATCCTTACATGAAACAGAGTCGACCGGCGTTAAAAAAAAAATTGACCAACTGTATCATTTTTTAAGAACAACTCACGCTTGACCAAAAATTTTAATGAGCCAAATTTGTTTACATAAAAAAAACACCTAATGTCTCCTTGGACACTTTTCCTCTATCTCCTTTAGATTCGGATTTCCCCATACTGTCCCATTTAAAAAAAACACTCTGTATAACTTATGCGATATATAAACCGTTTGTGAGCAAAATTCCTTGTTTGTTTATGAGTTTTTTTCGAATTAAGTCCACTATTTAAATCCTACATATACGATTACTTTTAGAAAAAAATTACTTACAGAGGTTAACCAAGCAAGTGCATACCTACTGCACTCATTTGCATCTATTGTGTCTACCTCCTAGATTCAGATTCATGTTCAGATTTATGGACCGCTTTTAACCATGTCAATATGCCTGCGCATCATGTTTGTAATTACACTCTCGCAGCAACGGCAAAGTTCTAAATAAGTTGATATATAAATATAACGCTAAGCAGGGAGCCAATTCTGGAACACGTCTTGGCCTTTCAATACGGCCAAGACGCGTTCCAGCTTAATCATATGTGTATCGTCCATGTGTTCCATTTTGCATAATTATGTGTGAGCGTGACGCGCTCATATTGACAATATTGACATTGAATTGGTATCAGTAAATTGATACGTACTTTTAGTTACAAAATGGAGGCCCATTTCTTAACACACTTGGGTGTCACGCGACTTTGGTTGTGCGCCAAGAGGAGCGCTCATACATTAGCTGTATCACGAAGCCGGCTGGAGAATCATGGCGTCCTACAGGCACTTTCTCAAACAAGTCGTGCAACGAGCGAGATGTTCTACAAAACTTTGCATTACGTGACACGACTGCACGCTTGATAAACCATTTGCGTAAGAGCACGAGTGCAGACTAATCGATTTAGTACGCACTGCTATGGGTGGTTTTCGTAATACCCTTATCTACTTCGTGCCGTTCGCCTCCTATAGTAACATTAAAGTGGTGATATTAAACGTTTAGTAGCTAATATATTTTGAACGATTTATATTAAACTTCTGCCAGTGCGAGAAACTAAACGTGACTCTCTAAAACCTAGAGTTATACCTAACAATATTTGTAATTTTGCAACTTATTACCGTCCTTATGTTATATCAGTACACCTTTCGGATTCAAAATATCGCGCGCAATTCAAAAAAAATACTTGATTTTTTTTTATAACAATCTTGCCACGGGTACTGCCCTTTATTATTCCTCTTTATAATGTCGATTGCAAAACCTAATTTCATCCCGTTAAGTCATCAAAATAATTCAAATATACTTAATACGTACTCACCACCAGCTTGTTCTATCTTCATATCAGTTATATCTGGTTTGTTCTCATAATACTCTGACGTTTCGTCGTCCTCGTAGCACACCATTTGCTCTGGCGACTCCGCTTCGGAGCCGCCGCCCTCCGCGCTGGCCCATTGGGGCATTTTCAGATCTGGAAAAATATTTTTTCAGTTGAGTATATTATTTTCGTTAAGTTAAATAACAGTGGGAGAGGCCTATGTCCAACTGTAGACTTCTTTCGGCAGATATGATGATGTCTTTGACAAAAATAACGGTTATAAATATCTACAGAATATAAAACTACCGATTGGGCGAGCTTCGTTTTAAGGACAGATAAAAATCCAAAACCAGACGTATGTGATGTGTAGTCCTTTGGCATCAATGCCACGATTCAGAGTTACAAGTTTGCCATGTTAGTTTCCGCCACCAAGGATAGTAGACGCCAGATATTCTGAGCACAGAACACTAGTCTGAAGACAGGACATAAAATGATTGGACTATATGGTCACACTCACACGTCATATATTGCATGGTTCGATCTCTTTATTGAGACGAGAATTGAGAAGCCAGCGCGCCGTTCTCCATCCCCAATCGTTGCGAATGATTGGATTTACTTGTCGAATATGCGACCCTGGCATTCTCTTCCATACCAGCCTTACAATCTACGTGCATAAGTGCACCACTTTCGTAAATACATCATACTCGTATATTATAGAAAGAATTTAGTTCCACCAAACGTTTCATGACTATTGAACAAACATTTAAATTAACAATTCGACAACCGTGGTGTGGCAAATAAGCAGTGAGTACTTACATTTAATCAACTTACTTTTATTATTCACCTACTCCATGCCAACTCAAATACCTACTGAGACGATTTCCAGTTTTATTACTACTTTAATATAGATTGATTATACTATATTATGTTACCAACGTGAAGTGATATTGATTATGGTTCAAGACAATCGGGTAGCTATAGAATTGAGACATTATTATACAGAGTGGGAAATATTAAAAGTTACAACTTTAAGAGTGGATTGAAAAAAATTGTACATAGTTAAGGGCCTTAATCTATACTTTAACTGTTTTCCATTGTGTAAAGAAAATTACCCACATAAAATGTATGGGTAATTGCCGTTACACAATAGAAAAAAGTTAAAGCGTAGATTAGATTGAGAGGCTCTTAACTATGTACAATTTTTTTACAATCCACCCTTAAATTGAAGTAATTTAAGAAATAAGAGGTTTTCCCTTAATTTTAATATACTTATATTAACATAATAATATTAACATCTGCTAAAATGTCCATCTTGCTGCGTGGGAAATTCGAGCCCTTTTCTCCGTGTTTTTTTTTAATGATTTTTCCATTTCCTTTGGAATCTTACTAACAGTGACTCGAATTTCCCGGTTATATGTTCCAGGTTTATTATAGTAGGTACGTCATACCTACACACGTCATTTTACAAAATCACAAAAAGTCAGAAAGAGTGAAATCTAGTGAGGGTCCATCAATAATACCTTTTTTGGACATCAGTTGACCCGCGTAACTAAAGATGCCACCAAAAAAACTAGAGAGGATCGCATGAGTTATAATACTTATAATATTATACTGGACCAACCTACACATCCTTATCGACAATTTTTGCCTTTTATCTGACTCTACAGTTTATTGAATTACTTAGTCAATTTTTCATATAATGTTTTACTATTTAATCAAAAATATTTAATTAATTCATCATCCGACGGGGAGAAATTCAAATGTTAGAGTTATGGTTATGGGTTATGGGCATATTAAATACAGAGAGCACAAATAAATATAGTTTTTTAAACCGGTAAACTTAATGTAGTACCACCATGTGTTGTGTATTAAAGTACGCAAAAAGGGGATAAGATCGATGCAGATATTTGCAGAAAAGACATCAAAGTCGAGTGAATGCAGTAGTAATGAGAGCGTTGAGAAGTATGTGTGGAGTGAAATTGAGTGATAGAGTCAGAAACAGTGTGATAAGAGATAAGTGTGGAATGGATGGAGATATAGTCACGAAAATTGAGAAGGGTATGTTAAGGTGGTTTGGGCATGTAGAGAGGATGGATGAGAGAAGATTAACGAAGAGAGTGTATATAAAAGGAGTGGAAGGGCAAGTTGGAAGGGGAAGACCTAGGCGAACTTTCTCTGATCAAATTGGAGAAATGTTACAAAAAGGCCAGGTCAAAAGTACCCTAAACCGACGAGCATGTATGAGAAATGTTATGAAGGTGAGTGAAGCGAAAGTGGTTTATCAGGATCGTAGCAAATGGAGATCCGTGATCTCTGCCTACCCCTCTGGGAAAGAGGCGTGATTATATGTATGTATGTATGTATGTAGATCGATGCAAATTCATGTTGTGTTGTCCACCTTATGATTGGCGGTGATTCATCTTTCTAGTTCATTATAGTTAAAGACATTTAAGCATTAGACGCCTGCAATTTTGATACAAGCCATAACTACGCCGGAAATCATTTATGCCCACATAAGAACCAGAAATTAAGTTTCAGCGTCCATAACTTTCGAGTACAAGTGAGATGACATTTGTTCTTCCGTGACTGTTTGACATTATGGAGTAAAAAAATTGCGTTATTGATATTTCCGTGTTATTTTGAAGCTAACTTAGCTACAAATATACAGAGTAGAGTAGTAACAGAGGTGGCAGGCGGGGAGGGCTTTGTCTGGCGCCAGGCGAATTGTCGGCGCCGCGGTGGCGCTGTGTGCGTCGTGCCGCTAATGACACGTTTCAGGGAAACTCCTACCACGTCTCAAAAGCCTAGTACATTGTATTGGTTATTAAAGTCAAAAGAAAAAAAACCGAGTGCTTTTCTACGAATACTGTCCACCTACGTCACTCTCACTATTGCAACAAATCTAACGATACCTCTTAAGTAAACTTTGGTCGAGCCGTTTGGGCTTGTAGAGTGCAGATATGAATCGTTTATTAGTTACAGTAAAGTGTGCGAAATAGATGTTATAATTTCCGATACACTAATAGGTAGAGTCAGACTTGTAAAGCTCTATATAATTCATGACAACGTTCTAATTCACCTTTTCACTAAGTATACAGTTTTATAATTATCATTATATTTTTATTTTCATGATAAACCGCTATAATTTTCGTCGAAGTCGACGCCAAAAATACGTTTACACTTTTGCACCTTATTCCATTGCAATAAGGCGAATAGTGTAAACGTATTTTTGGCGTCGACCGTACATAATATTACTTGCATGATACGTAACATTGTAGTGATTTGCCCCTTGCCAACGCGGCATTTTTGTCATAAGCGCTACACTGCCACGTCACATGTGCTACGCGGCATGCTACGGTGCTACGATTCCCGCCCTATTTTGGCTAAAATACGTCAATTTATATTTTTAACTTATACGAATATGGTTTGTTTTTAATTGCTGTGGCTAATTATTTTTGTATGGATGGAGATCAAGACATTTTTAAAGTAAGAGATTTTATACTATTTGGTTGAAGACTAGAAAGAAAACTAAATTCCGCGTTTTTGTAATTGATACCACCATGAATGTCACCACCCATAAGGGGGTGACATTCATCTCCTAAAGGGGATAAAAAGGGGTTGGAAGTTTGTAGGGGGAACAAGAAAATTTTTAAGTAAGGGAACTCTAACTTCGGTCAAAGACTAGAAAACAACTTACAGTGTTTTTAGGGTTCCGTACCTTCGCTGTCCGTCTGTCTGTCACCAGGCTGTATCTCAAGAACCGTGATAGCTAGAGAGTTGGAATTTTCACAGATTATGTATTTCTGTTGCATGTTGCCGCTATAACAACAGATACTAAAAAACCGGCCAAGGGCGAGTCGGACTGGGGCTCCCATACAACAGACATGATTTTTTTGCCGTTTTTATAGATAATGGTACGGAACTCGCACATGGCCGGTTTTTTAAAATTCTTTTATTAATAGGCATAAGAAATTTTTACTTTCAAAACTATACAGGTAGCCCAGAAAATGTGAGTAAAACTACTGAACGGATTTAGGCAAAAATTTCCAGTAATGTAGCTTAGTAGACTAGATGTAAAAAAAAATCGTTATATACATCGTAAAAAAAACAATTTTAGCAGAAACGTCTGTTGATAATTGGTACTTAAAATATTTATATATTTGTAAAAGCGGACATTTCAATTTAGATTTAGTAATTTAAACTAACGAACTCGTCGCACTGTTACCTTTTACGCTAAATCCCTGAACGGAATTAGGTGAAATTTGGCGTACCTACAGACAATTTGCGACCCTTGGGAGGATATAGGATAGTTTATATCTCGGAAATCATCCCCTAAAGGTGGTAAAAGTGTGTTTGGGACAGCAATAATTAAGCTTGCGCCTAGTTAACATAATTTGATAGCAATCATTTTTCTAAGACGATAACAAGTTCTACGCGGACGAAATCGCGGGCAACAGCTAGTATAATACCTAAACGAAATTACCAATTTCACATTGGATAGTTAAAGAATTGTCATTTTTAAACAAATTATTTTACCTACTGATTTAGTTAGGAACCTACTTTATCATCAATCACAAACTCAAGTCATGCATACATCTAGCAAACAACTACCCAGCTAGCACGATACGTTTTATCGTTGTTTTACGTGACATCTCAGTACATTTTCGCCGTAAAACGTGACGATAAAACCTATCGTGCTTGGGCCTATGAAATCGCTACCGCCGCGCCGCGACATTAAGGGGCTCCCCGCGCTTTTTCTCGAGTTTTGACGAGTTTTGAGTCGAAACTCCTCCGTCAAAACTATAGATATATTTATGGTACAAACGCTTATCGATTCTTCAATCCTTTGTCTACATTTGCGTCAGTTTTTTTTGGATATAATGAATATTGATTTTTATATGATATATTCAAATATTGTCCAAAAAAGCTCTGTTTTCGTTATAAGTATGCTGTTTATGCACTTTTATATATGAAATCTACATGTTCCTTATTGACGTTTCTAACAACCCATTAGAGATTTTTATTTGTAATTCATTTTCACAAAAGTTACGTCCAAAAAACTGGTTTTTTGGACGTAACTTTATATATCGAAAACTGTGAGTATTGAAGTAAATTTGGAATACTATTTTGGCAAACCTCGTTTTTTTTAAGCCAGAAAAAACATTAAAAAACAGACGGTTACAGATCGAAGGTCATTGGGAGCTGAGAGCCCCTTAAAAGACGAACGCAAGTAACTGTAGATACCTACCTAATTTGCAGATGTTATCCGGATACTTATACTTTGGAACGCTCCGCTGAGATCGCGTGCCTTTCATCGTTGTAAATTGGTTTCTGTTGTTTAAAGTGTGTAAACAAATTATATTTTGATTAAAATATTACCAATTATATAACCTATAATAGGTACCTGGGTCGTTCTTCTTTTTTACAGACAATGAACCGAGGTTTTTCTGTTTTTTTGGTTTTTGGACGATCGAAAATTGTGGTTTTGAAGTGCGATTTTTAAAAAAATGCATAGGTTTCTTCATTAGAACTAATTAAAGTTTCCTTTCTGGCCAATATAAATATTTATTTACGGTTGGTTTCTAAAAAAAAACATGTGACAAAGTGGACTCTTTCAGTGGGGACAACGTTTTATTTTACCACTCTGTCACGGCATTCTACGAAAAAAAAACATAAAAAAAATGCTAGATAGAGAAAATGAAATATTAAATATCACTAATTAATAAAATAATATGGACGTTCATTCGAACATTATAAAACCGTAAACATCATTACTCAAATGAGATGCCGTAATAAGACGAAGGACAGGCTATTGTCGGTCGAAAAGAAGAACGACCCACCTAGTAGGTATTTTAATAATTTAAACATATTGAATGAAACCGAAAAGAAACTATTTATTACGGACCTTCAAACTGTACATAAAGTATCGTAAGTTGCAATAATTTTAAAAATGTCATTTAAAAGAATGCCTGTTCATTATAACTATTGTTGAGCTGAACTATTTACACGAGTCTCCGACAACCATCATTGTTTAAAATCAAACATAAAATGCTTGCGTCATCGTCACTCGAATCGATCGAACACCTGATTTAATAATAAGAACAAGAGTGCCCAGGCATATGGTAGTTAGCAAAATGCACAAAATCGTTAATTGCTACAAGATATTGAATGTTAAATTATTGCGTTCAAAAAGTGAAAACAACATTCAAGTAGCAATGCATCGATATTTAGCAATCATTATACGACTCAAACAACACGCTATAAATACAAACAAGGCAATTGCATATATCGGTTAATCTCGCTAGCTTGATAAAATACAAGGATCATACGTTTGGCATTTGGTTGACATTTAACGGTAACACGAATGACGTGGGGTAGGTAGGTATAGTGCGGTACGTCGGCTACGTCGGCAAGGCAGGCGGGCGCGGCGGCCGCTGGTCTCTCGGAGTCGACCTTCGCAAGAACTGGCCCAGACGCTTTCACCTTGCTAACCATTCTTAGCCCACTTACGGTAATCACTTCCATTGTTGCACTAACTCCACTGGAACGTTGCATAAGCAATGAAACCAAATCATGAATCGCTGCAATGCATTATCTTAAGTTTCTTATCAACTTGGAGTAAAATTAAATTATGACCGATACCTGTTTGCTGAATGAACTTTGACCACCTTTGACCGACAGTGATCTACAAAATTGGATTTATTTATAGTTTTGCACTTGTTTTGCAGTTGTCAATACCTATCCCGGATTGAATATTAATCGTACAGTAGCGGAATGAAAAGGTTCGACACACTTTGACCTTAACAACTTTGAAATAAGGTCGAAAAGTGGCGAGCCGTTTCATTCCCCGACTGCACATGGAATCTTAAAAGTAATTAACCTTTTCAACGCCCTGTCAAAGAGGAAAGTTGTCAACCACACGCCAAATCAACAAGACATTTAGTGCGGAGTTAAACCTTATGTCAATGCAAGAAGGTTGCTATCGCACTGGGCTCCTTGACGCATATATCAGTCTTTGGCGTTGAACCTACGGTGCGGATATATGCGTCCTTGGCGTCGACAAGGTTAATTAATAAGGTGACAAGCACCCATAATCCAATAAACAGTATTAATGCTTGGCTGCTTGGTATACAATTATATTTTGGAACGGTAGGTACCTACCTATTTTGCAGCAATAATAGGTCCCTATTTTGTGGTAGCACCATTAACTTGAACAATTAACTAGGCAAATAATCCGATAAAAAGAAATCAAGCAAGTATGTAGTAAGGTAGGTACACAAATGGTCGTAACGTACGCGTTGATATGCAAGAACGTGTATCAATTGTGTTTTAATTTAAGTACACGCAAGCTGTTTTGAATGTCGTATTATACGAAATGTATCAGCTGGCTAAACATTAAACAATTCAAGTAAGTGATGCTAGTGATATTGTTATGCTGTTGCTTTGTTTCAAGGTTGCCACGCGTTTTGTAAAAATTAAACATAATAAATAAATACGTAAGAACTGCTTGCTCTACTCTATCCAACGCAGGGAACTATCACGCACAATGCCATCAGAGAAAGGTCGATTAGATCACGTGTTAGAGTCACGAGCACGCGAAATCGGATCATATCAAATCGAAATGCGAAACGTAACTCGCTGATAGAAGCCCATGATAGATTCTAAGGTATCCGAAACATACCGATCATTCATTTCATAATCGCTACGTTTGTTTGTATACGGTAATAATCGATGCCGATGCGGTACCTAAATGCGGTAACAAAATGATGACGCCGATAAAAATAAAAACTGACTTGTTCGAAAATTATATGCAATTTAAATTAGTGGACGTAGTCTTAAGCTTAAGTCAGAAAACGTAACAAAGATGATCTGAAGTGAACCGAGAACATTATTAAATAAATTAACACACTCGCCGTGAAAGTTAATGTAACAATCAAAGTAGGTACCTAATAAGAGATGTCGTTTGGAGTGATGACGTGAAAGACGTAATGATAATAAAACGTAAGTGTGAGAACCGAACGTCGATAAGTCGGCAAACGAGCCAGTTATGGCAGTTGATCCGAGGCTACAACGGAGCTGAAAGTGAAGGTACCTACTTTCGCTATTAGCTACCATTTCCGAGTGTCCGAAGTGCTTCTTTTTGCTACTGTTATTTGAATACATCTTCGTAATAGAACAAAACTTTCTTAATTTTTTTAAAGACAGACCGGATTTTTGTAACCACTTCGTTATTAATAAGGATGTTGACTGATAATTAGATAATTTTTATGAAACGTCATAATCATAACATAAACGTCGCTCTGTTAGTGTGAAGTTTGTAGAAACAAGTGACATCACGATTTTCTGTTCTGATTTGTTTTATCTTTTTATATATTAAAATGTTTTCTCCAATATACTCGGAAATGATCCCCTTACTGTGTAGTTAGCAAAAATAGTACTTACGTGAACGACAACCTCGTTAGTTACTGACGAAAGCAAATTTAAAAAAGTTAAAAGTCATTAAAATTACTGGTTAGCGGCCGGGAATAAGTGTATGAAATTCCATTACTGTATACTTTTTTACCTTTTAACAACTTTCTTTAGAATGAAAGGTATGTTTGGCTGTCTCTTTCCATTTTTTGCAAGTTGGTGTGACTAATTGCACCCGTTTGTAGAGTGCTTTAAGGGGCTCCCAGCTCCCAATGACCTTCTCCCAATGACCTTCGATCTATAACTGTCCGTTTTTTCATGTTTTTTATGGCTTATGAGGTTTACCGAAATAGTATCCCATATTTATTTTAAAACTCACAGTTTTCCATATATATGGCACCAAACCTTTGCAAATTTAGGCCAAAAAACCAGTTTTTTGAACGTAGCTTTTGTGAAATACAAAAAAGATTATAAAACGCATATCAAAATTATAGGTAAGTTCAGTATGTATGAGTAGGTATGAGTTTCGGGTGTATAAAAGTTGTAATGAGCATGAAGTGTCGGGTTTTGTATTTTTACAGACGTTTCTTTAAAAATGGATAATTAATTCTGTGTTAACATTTTTCAAGTTATTCAATATCAAAAATGTTAAACCGGAATCAAATTTTCCCAAATCTGTACATGGAAAGCTTAGCTTCAATAAACCTAGGTAGAGTGTCGAAATGAAATCTACTAAATTTCGTTGATTTTTGACGGGAACCCCTTAAGCCTGCAACACACTGGCGCGGCCTGCGGTGTGCGTCCATAGTAAATTTGACAGCTAATGACAAGTTTACTTTTTACCGCCGCGGCCGTCACGCCGCCCTTATAGGATCACTTTGTTGTCCGTCTGTCTGTCAAGATCCTTTATCTCGGGAACGCGTGGACGTATCGAGTTGAAATTAAAACCGTATACTCAAGTCTACAGTCCCTTAGAGCTGTGAAAAAATAAAACATCTAAGTTAACGTAAAAAAAGATACGGCCGTTTATACCGCAAAAAACGTATATATTTCCACAGTCTCAAGGGAATCAAGATGTATAGAAATGATGACTATGAAAGGCAAGTAATATCGTCTTATATTACAAGTACGGGGAAATATCTGAAAACTATGCATTTGTAATTTTTTACGGAACCCTCGGTAAGCGAATCCAATTCGCACTTTTTTTGTTATATTTCATGCTACCGGCAGATTTTTAACTATAGGGGACTGGAAAGACATATTAGGATCTAAATGTCGATATCATGCCTTTCGTTACTAAGTTATTCGTTACGATACTTTCGCCTTTAAGTAATTAATCATTAATTTAATTTAATTCAATTCATTTTAATGGGGAACGGATGAAAATATCAGAAGTGCCTGAATATTTTTTTGGTGATAGGAATAACCTTCCTTAGCACTAGAAAAATAGCCTTCCTTAGCACCAGAAAAAAAGTTTCAGATTTTTCAGCTGCGTCAATTATTTCTGAAAAATATAAACAGTTTCCTCACTTACGTTTTGTCAAGTTACATCAAGACATAATCTGTGATTAACAATAATGAAAAAGTAAGGATGCCCTGGGATCTCTACCGGATACTTTCTCAGCGATGTTTGTTTAACATCATTTAGTTAGGTATTTCGTGATAGACATTTTATTAGTTGAACGATAGGAATGATTATTAAATGATTATTATGATTAAGTTAAGTCAAATTAAATGACATTTATGACTGGCTTTTCCCTGATTAAGATAGATTATTTCGGTAAGTAGCTAGTTTAAATCATCAAAGTATTTTTTAAATAGTTTTTACCATAAGAAATAAGAATATTTTGTTTTAAAAACAAGATTTATTTATAATTTGAAAATTAAAATCGAAGTTTTATTATCTGTCGGCTCATTTCTCACTTCTGTGAGTGACGTCAGAACAGCAAATGCATTTTCAGAATCAGAATCACTTATTCGCTCATCACAGGTAAAAAAAGGTCTAAATATAGAATTAAATGTAGTTACATAGCCATGATGTGCCTTTTGGCGTACGAGTTTATCGTTTTTACATGTCAAATTTAAAAATAATAAATATAAATGTCATGTCACTAATTAAATACCAAAATACAGATTAAAGAATAATAAAAAAAACTAAGCAATTTTTTTTTACAATATGCAAAAATGCAAAAATCAGAAAGCGTAAACGGACATGCACATTTCACGTTTCTATGTTTCTGCTCATGCATAGTATCTTCTTAGTATTCTATGGTCTGTTGTTGCAGTTATGACGTCACGGTAATGGCAGCTGCCTTTTTGGCGCGAATATTTAACGGTAAAATTTCAACCGTTATTTATTTGCATAAAGCGATATTATTTTGAGGAAATAAAAATACCAGTTGACTGTCGAATCTATACGAACATTTAAAAATATATTTAAAAAAATCGTAGAATAGCCTATTCATCCCAGATACCAGCTATGGCACTGTCATTTATGACCAGCCTAATAATCAACAGTACCTACGTATCTAGGTTATCTTACATTACATGCATAATTTTGGCAAGCTTCTAAGTTCTAAAACTAACAAATATGGATGTATTTTGTCCGAAATAAACAAATTTTATTTTATTTATTTATTTATAAGTCGCTAACCAAACCAAAGAAAAAAATGCCATATCAGCCGTGTTACATAGTTTAAAATCTATGATGTGCCAGGACTGCCAGTTATCCTTAACGATATAAACCAGCGGCGATCGCTTGACTTTAATGCTGCATTTCTGGAACTTTGGCGCTAGTTTCTTACTGAAATAGGTGGCTTTGTCGCTCTGAAAGTAACAGCGTTTTCACACTATGTCTCCTACATTAAAGTCTGCCTCTCTCCTTCTGGTGTTATATCGTTCAGAATTCATTTTGTGGCTATGCCACTATCAAAGATGCCGACAAATAGCCCAAGTTTTCTGCGTAAATATCTCTGAGTGCAAAAACTAGCTCGTTAGGGGTATCATTATCAGTATAATGGGACCTGGGACCAGTCCGTGACTAGTTCACGACCATGGACTAAGAATGCGGGTGTATAGCCGGTTACCTCATTGGCAGAATTTTTCATGGCGAAGCGGATTTTTGCCAGAGTTACGTCCCAGGCCCTATGATCTTCGTGTACGAAGGTTTTAGTATAGTTTTTAGTATTATGTTTAGTTTAGTATTACGTTGACTCAAGTACTTCCATTTCATGTGACTTGTTTACCACAATGATGTCAAACAGCTTGTGTGAGCTGAAACAGTACCCTATCGACACTTGCAACAGTTGCAACTAAAGCAGACTTACATACCCCTTGCCTTGCCGATGTTTTGATTTTAGAATTTGCTGCACTGACAAAAAGAGACAAATGCAGGTCCTTTGCTTTCAACAGTGCGTCCTAGAGATCTCTGCACCTCTACCATTGGAATTACGTGACTCCCGTTTACGTTACTCGCTTGCTTAAAAGATTTGTATGAAAAATGTATACCTAAAAATCGAATTTCTATCACGAGTCACTTATATGTTTACTATACTCGCACTCGTTAACACGATCGTTCATATAGTTTACTCGATAGATGCGTATACGCATACTAGTCAGAACGTGACTGATGTCTTAGCCACACCGATACTACCTACGTTGCAAATAGGGCTTGAATTCCGGAATTCCGGAATTTCAAAACTCCGGAATCTCGAGCTAGTTTTTCGATGTTACAATTCCGGAATTGCTTACACTCAGAATATCGGAAATTCCGGAACTGAATTGTATGTATTTCCAAAATTAATTTTATGACCGTTTATTTTCATAGTTTACCACGAAACTAGATAGTTTAAGGGGAACTATCATACGTCAAGCTTAGCTCAGGTATCAGTTTGTATTTTTACGAGTAAGCATTGATTTTGCTCGCAACGCGCCTGACTCTTGAGAATGATGAGAATCAACTTTCATTATTGTTTTACCATCATTTATTCGAGTATTGTTCTCAGTAACACAGTTAAATAGTACTAAAATTGTATGTTTACTAACAATGAATGTTGTCACAGATATTTATTTTCCGCTGCCTCCGCAAACCTGGTATATAAGTGTGGGATCAAGCTGGGGAGGCTGAATTTTAGTGTGGTGAAAGTATTCAGAGAATATTGATTGCCCTTTTTTAAAGTAAAATATTTTATTTTAGTTTCTAATCTGACTGACCATGATCCTGTGATCATCCTCTCAAAGTTAACTCAAACTTAATTTAAAATAGTAAATTATATATGTAGACATTCCTTTCTGCCAAATCTTTTCTATACCTCCGAAAAGTGGTGCCTCCATCGCAAGTATATTGGCAAAGTTCTGATTCGGAAAGAATTGGACAGAGGTCTAATAGAGAAAACATAGTTATACATAGTTATTCAGAGCCAGAAGATTCATTTTGGGATAAAGTTGATGTCAAAGAAGGACGACAACGCAAGCCACGGAAAAGTGAAAAAGAGAGAAGAAAGGACAGGAAAAACAGAAAAAGAAAGAGAAATTTGGGTAAGAAATTTAAAACAAATAAAGGAAAAGAAGTTAAGGAAAGAGAATTTCAGCAGCTTGAAGACTGTAGGATGAAATATGCTTTAAAAATACTGGAAGAATTTAGGAAAAAAAATTGAAATTTACTGGAGCTTAGGAGAGTATGGCAAAAGAGTTCAATTTATTTCCAGTTTATAAATTGCAAGAGATAAAAACACAAAAACTTAACGCAACAATAAATAGAGAGACACTCATCCGTTGGAACCTACTGAACACAATGATGTTTAACTGATAACAATAGTAACGAATAAAGCTGTTATGAAAATTTTGCAATACTCTTATAATGTGATTGATTAATAAATATTTTGTTTTATTATGACATTTATGACATTTGAAGAAAATTGTTTCGTTATGTGGTTCAAAAGTCTGCTGAAGGAAGATTTTTTAATTTTTTCTAATTAAAACTGAAAAAACGTGCCTTTTATTTCATTCTATTCCGTAAAATTTCGATACAACTCAAAATAACTATTTGTATAACTCTTTTTAAATCCAAATAGACTTGACTGACATTATGTGAAAATAGGTACAAGTCGATATTTTTGTGTGTATGTGTGTGTCATGTCTTAATTATGAATTAGACAGCTTAAACTTTAATTGGGAAGTTTATTAAAAAAACTAACACAAAAAGGTTATTTTAAAAATATTGTAATGGGTACCTTTTTCACTTATGTAAAAAGTACGTGAAAAGGGGGACTAATTTAGTTATATCTCATAAAACCCTAAATTAAACCGGGTACAAGTCAATTATTTTGTTAACCGTTAATTTTATACAAAATTCAACAATACAACATAAAAGAGAGCCTTTTTAGGGTTCCGTAGCCAAAATGGCAAAAACGGAACCCTTATAGTTTCGTCATGTCCGTCTGTCCGTCTGTCCGTCTGTCCGTCTGTCCGTATGTCACAGGCATTTTACTCGAAAACTATAAAGTATATTTGAATAAAATTTTGAGGATAGGTGTATTTTGTTAGCCGCTACATAGTTTTGTAATTAAAATGACAAAAAAAATTTTTTTCAGGGGTGCACTCCATACATAAAACTAAAAGTCAAAAATTTTTTTTTCATTGTGACCCCCCGTGTGGCACATCAATCGATAGGCCTTTCAGAATAAATATAAGGTTTCTTAGCATTTTTTTTGATTAAGTGAATAGGGTCGGAGATAATCGCCCCGAAAGTCACTAAAATTCTGTCCCCCCCCCCCTCTAATTTTTGAACGGTGTATTCTAAAAATATGAAAAAATTCAAGGACATAGGGCTTATTAATTACATTCACCGAAAATTGTTTTGAACAAGATCAGTTTAGAGGTTTTCGAGATATTGCTGAAAAACTGCCTTCCTCAAAGAAAAGGACGTAAGTGCCGTAAAGTTTCTGTGACGATACGACCTTTTTAATAGGCACGGAACCCTTCGTTTTGCGTGGTCCGACACGCACTTGGCCGGTTTTTTATACTTAAACTGCATTTAAAGTTATATTTAATTTTTAACCATTACGGTACAGTGCGCTGTAAAACATTCTCCTTTTGTTTTCTCGCGCTCCTGTAAAGTAGCAATTTTCGACTTGTATCGTTTTCCACCAGGGGCTCAGTATATGATTAATATTAACGTTAATATTACCGGAAAAGTATAACGAAACCTCTATCTAGCCCATTTTTTTTATTCTTTAAGTTTGTTAATTAAGTTTATAATTTAATTATTATGTGTTCAATATTTTTCCTTCACATTCATATGAAAGTATTCTAAAAGCACCTTCTAGCAAATAAAAAAAGAATTATCGAAATTAATACACTTGTCAAAGAATTATCGCTGAAGAACAAAATGCCCCGATAAATGGCGCTGTAGGTACTTATGACTTAACTACACTATGCGTTGTTACGATTTTTTCCAAAATTAATGGGTGGAGTCGTCGCGAGTCAGAGTGCGAGACTTGACCGGTTTTTTAATAAAACATTACTTTGCCGTTTTTTTTCATTTTACACAAATCGACGTTTGAAGTTACTATTTATTGCCTATAAAACGCTAATAATATGTTTTAGTAAATTATGACAGACTTAAATTGAATTACAAAAAGGTAAATCCCAATTCCGCAACCAATTCCGGAATTCTGGAATTAAGGGCCAATCTCGAAAATTAGTTCCGGAATTTAAAACCATCCGATATTACACGCCCTGTGTGCGTGTTGACACGCACAAAAACACGTAATGCAATTAGTATCATTTTATTCTTCTCAATATTCAGCCTTACCTATATCACAAGCATTTAACGTTTTAATTTAAATGCTAGCGCTTGTCGGTTATGACTTGACAGAATACGCGAATCGTGTAGGTGGAAAAAATCCTTAAGGTCAAGTTGTGGAAACTTAGTTTAAAAGAATCTACACTGATTCAATATGACGGAATTTGTGCCATTTATTTGCCTTTTGAAATGCAAAGTACTCAACAATCCGAATTTTGTGGATATATGTTGTCGATTTAAAACCCTTATTTTTATACGATCTTTAATTTGAGATAGGTCTCGATCGGATCACGCGCTAATTTGCAAGTTAAATATTCGAAGCTCGTTTATTCGCTATAGACAGTAGTAGGTAGGTAAGGTAACGTAATGTGTGTTTTCGATAGCCACTGATGGTAGTGCGACTGGCCTTACCCACCACCAAAATATTTACCTACACCGTATAGTACCTAGGTACAGAGCAGACAGTAGTGTTATTTTTTTTTATCTTTATTTAAAAATAGACACGATTCATGAGTCAGTAGGTATACATTTTGATTGATTAAAACTTTATTCAGTCCCACAACATACATGGTATTGATAAAATACAAAATCTAAACAGTAAAGGTAAAATAAAAAATATATACGTATCTAAAGAAAGCATGCAAAAAGTACAATATTAAGACGCCATGTGTCGTGGCAGAGTAAATATATGGAATGCATCTCCGTGTGATAGAAACCTTGTAAAGTGCATATAGGTCGATTACGAAAGATAACATATTGTAAATTTTAACCAGAACAGTCTTATTCGCTCTTTCAGTTATATTATCGGCAGCAAGTTCCTAGTTAATTGGCATTTTACTAGGTAAACTTCAATGTCTGTATGTAACCTTGTTTCCTAAGTAATTTACGGTAGCATTTGAATTTATGAAACGATATATTGATAACAATACCTAGGTACCTATTGCATTATGTACCTATGCATAGGAAATATTAAACTATTCATGAATTAATTAATTTTGACGTTAATTTAATAGGTACGTTTCACAATAACATCTTATGACTTGTTTTTGATTAAATAAATGAATAGGTATAGATATCATTTTGGTATGTACTAAGTCTAAATTATGCAAATTTGTAGGTGAGTAATTTATATATTATAATTTTTACAATTATTTATTTATTATTGAGGTGACAAATTGAATGAAAACTTGGTTAGAATTATTTAGAAATATCCACCACGAGTTTGATGACTGGTTCACGACTTAATCATAAATCGTATCTATAGTTAATCTTTATTGGTGGATAAAGGTTCGCTTAGGTATTATTTTGTGTACGTACAGTCGACCCCAAAAATACGTTTAGACTTTTGCACCTTATTCCATTGCAATAAGGCGAATAGTGTAAACATATTTTTGGCGTCGACCGTATAAAAGCCAAAAGCGTTTCATTGTAGCGATTGCTGCGACGCCGATACTTATGCTGCTAAAACATTTTTTTTCCAGGATTTATGCATGTCTATGATTCTCTGAAAGTTATTGGCTATTTAGCGATAAGACCGTCTGTTGTTTGCCTGTATTTAGGTACGGTCAAGGACTTTAATTGATGAGCCATTTAGGTGTCAACTAATTTTGGTTCTCTATGAAGTTATGAAGTGTCCAGTATAAATAAAGTTAGCTCTAAATGGCTCAACAATTAAAGTCCGTGACTGTACATTAATTGGTTTCTGTATTATGTTATTTTGTTAAGGTGTGCAATAAATATAATCTGTATTGTATTGTACCTACCTATATTTTTGGTAAGTAATCTCTTTTAATTGTCGACATGGTCTTCTCATCCTGACCCGGCATCACCTACCTATCGCGTTTAGTTTTTTAACAGATGCCTATGCCTAATAACGTAATTACTGTAATCAGTTTTATAATTAACGGTTACCACCTAATACAAAGTAAAAACTAACTTTAGAAACCAACATAAGTAATTAAGAATCATTAAGCAGCCTCTGTTTTTGGGTATGCACCTCGATTTTCGATCAAGGATTACTTAAGAACGATTTAAAATTGGAAACTTTCTTAGTGCCCTAAATGCAGCCCGAACTTAGCTGACGGGTTAGTCACGTAATTCAACAACAAAGAGTTTACCTTTCACTTAGTGCTCGGAACGGACACGTACACTTAATTTTGATTCTGATTAAGAGTAAAACTTACCTTGGAACGTAGCCGTGATCAGTTTAAGGGTGCACTTCACTTGTTAGAATCACAATGTTATCATAGTTGGGACCGGTTGGTGATCTGGAGCGAAAGTGACAGTTTCGCGCGGGCACGGGTTCCGAATTTAAATTGAGTAAAAGTGTTGATACGGAGGTAGCGGCTGAGGCGTTGCGCGACCGCCACGCGCCTCGTAGTGGAGTGGAGTGGAGACTGGCGAGCGGCACGAGCCTCGGGCGGCGGCGTCGGCGGACACGCGCACGGCAGCGGCAGCGGAGCGCGGCGCCGGCGCTGCCTCTCCTCGCCCACTCACCTACTGCCAGCAACCAAGTGCCATGCGACTATAATTTAATCGGTTAATTCGAAAACAATCAAAGTTAGTAACGGTTACCCAGCTCCTTTGGTTGCTTTCGAATTGGCCGATTATATTTTTCTGTTTTTAGGGTTCCGTATTTTTTACTACATCGGAGGCAAACTAGTACCTATATCTACGGCCTGTCTGATGGTAAACTAGTACCTATAGCTACGGCCTGTCTGATGGTAACACTTGGATAAATACACAAAGTAACGGGATGTATTTGGGGGATGGTAAACTAGTAG
The DNA here is from genome assembly GCA_932294315.1 of Epinotia nisella. Lineage (NCBI taxonomy): Eukaryota > Metazoa > Arthropoda > Insecta > Lepidoptera > Tortricidae > Epinotia > Epinotia nisella. The sequence goes on along the minus strand of OW028682.1, from coordinate 10,122,570 downwards.
GTACCTATACCTACGGCCTGTCTGATGGTAAACTAGTACCTATAGCTACGGCCTGTCTGATGGTAACACTTGGATAAATACACAAAGTAACGGGATGTATTTGAGGGATGGTAAACTAGTAGGTACCTATACCTACGGCCTGTCTGATGGTAAACTAGTACCTATAGCTACGACCTGTCTGATGGTAACACTTGGATAAATACACAAAGTAACGGGATGTATTTGGGGGATGGTAAACTAGTAGGTACCTATACCTACGGCCTGTCTGATGGTAAACGCCGCTTACTAAGCCTAATTATATTTTCGCGTCAATATTAGCCATTAATGTTGAAGGCATAGACCATTAATTTTCTAAATTCTCTCAACTGGAAAGTAACTATTCTTGTTTTGATTTACAGAGATAAGCATCGGCAAATACGCAACTACGGATACTGAGCCTCGTAACAGATCGCAGACTGTACGTAATTTGACTTCTTTAACTATAGTTATTTACGATACAATTGCAGAAAATATATATAAATACGTTTTACAGTACATATGGCTCTTTAAAGTTTCAACATATGCACGGAAAGTGCTCATTTCCGCACTCGTGCGGGAAAGTAACACCATGTGTAGGTACTGTAATAGTTATTTACGATACAAGTGCAGAAGATAGGAAATTCGCAAAGAGTGGCGATAAATTAAAACACGACCGAAGGGAGTGATTTAAATCGACACGAGTTGCGAATTACCTATTCGCACGTGTATCGTACAACGTTTTACAGTACATATGGCTCTTTAAAGTTTCAACATATGCACCAAAAGTGCTCATTTCCGCACTCGTGCGGAAAAGTAACACCATGTGTACTGTAAAATATGTTACCTGTTGATAGCTTTAGGTGTACCTCTACCACTAAATCTCGTGGGTAGTCGTGTAGCCGTAATGAAAATATGGATACATAAAACGTAGTAATTAAATCCTCTACACTACAGCCTTGGTTAGAACGTCAGAAGTATTAAGGAACCCTTTTTAGGGTTCCGTAGCCAAAATGGCAAAATCGGAACCCTTATAGTTTCGTCATGTCCGTCTGTCCGTCTGTCCGTAGGTATGTCACAGGCATTTTACTCGAAAACTATAAGGTGTATTCGAATAAAAATTTGAAGATACGTATTTTATTGGCCGCTACATAGTTTTGTAATTAAAATTATTTAAAAAAAACTTAGGGGTGCACTCCATACATAAAACTGAAAAAAAAACTCACAACAATCGATAGGCCTTTCAAAATAAATATAAGGCTTCTCAGCATTTTTTTTGATTAAGTGAATAGAGTCGGAGATAATCGCCCCGAAAATCACTAAAATTCTGTCCCCACCTCTAATTTTTAAACGGTGTATTTTAAAAATATGAAAAAAATCATAGACTTAGGCTTATTAAATTCTTTCACCGAAAATTATTTTGAACAAGATCGGTTCAAAGGTTTTCGAGATATTGCTGAAAAACTGCCTTCCTGAAAGAAAAGGACGTAAGTGCCGTAAGATTTCTGCGACGATACGACCTTTTTAATAGGCACGGAACCCTTTATTTTGCGTGGTTTGATACGCACTTGGCCGGTTTTTCATTTATAACTTAGGCATTGCCTACATGTTATTGTATTGTTTCTCTCTGTAACTGCTTTGTTTGTGTGAGTTGTGCATTAAGAGTATTTGTATTGTATTGTATTGTATTGTACTTGCCGCTTGCGCGGTTTGGAAGAGCTACGGGATAAAATATAGCATATGTCCTTACCGAAGGTCTTTTTGTAAACAAGTTACAGCTTTTTTTTCGAATGAATAGTTTTGGAGATTACCCTCTAGGAACATACAAACTTACATTTAAATAATGTACCTACAAAAATACACAATGACGTAAAAAAACCAACATCAAGAAAACTGCAGTCCATATGATTTCGCAGTACGTATAAGGACCAAATGCATTTATTCCATATACAATTGTTTTTAATATCAATAACATTCTTTGTGTTTAGAATTTTCCATGAAAAAAGAGATCGATTTACAGTTTGACTTCTGTATGAAAAATTATTATATATATACTTACATAGGTGCTCTATTTTGTGATTTCCGGGTGTAAATACTTACACTAGTTATAATAGAAAATAGCGAAATTACTACATGCGTGCCTTCTATATTTGAGGAGGCTCCTCAATTCCTCATGGTTCCCATCATCCAACTGAAGTTTTGAAAACAATGCGACCAACCTGGAAGCATATACTTTCAAATACAACAAGTCTACGAATCGGTTCATAAACGACGGAGTTCTGAGGTAACAAAGATTTAAAAAAACACAACTGATTTGAGAACCTCCTCCTTTTTTTTGAAGTCGGTTAAAAAGAAAAATGTAAGAATGGAACACAGTTTCCTCTTAACGAATATGCTGAGAGTTTACATATTACCGATACAGTCCTATTTAGACATTTTATTTAGGTACTCAGATTGTAATAATTTACTTTAAAAACAAAGTTTTAACCGACTTCAATTAGTACGAGTCCGCCAAGCGAAATTAACATTTCCACATTTCCTTTCCACTTTACCACATAGACTGCTTTCCTAGAGTAAATAGTTAAATACGTTGATTATTACAGACAAAACCTATGTGGGCCGATAATATTTGAGGAGTTCCGTCGATGTGGCACACTTCTTGACACATTAGTTGCTATTTCAACGGAATCATACCAGAATCAGTAACGTACTTTTACAATTTTAAGTACGAGTTCCATAAGTCATCGTGTGGTCTTCATCATCAGTTCCACTTCACCAAACTTGTGATTTCCGAGTGTAAATACACTAGTTATAATAGAATACATGCGTGTCTTCTATATTAAAGGAGTTCCCTCAATTCATCATGGTTCCCATCATCCAACTGAAGTGTTGATAACTATGGGACCAACCTGGAAGCATATACTTTCAAATAAAAAAAGAATTGTACGAATCGGTTCATAAATGACGGAGTCTTGAGGTAACAAACTTTTTTTTAATACAACCGAATTGAGAACCTCTTTCTTTTTTTGAAGTCGATTAATAATTTTAAAAGAGAGACACTCAACGAACGTAGTTTTAATATGTAGGTACTTAGATATAATTTGAACCTATGAGTTCATCGTTCATCATTATTCGGTTGGAACCAGTTGAGTGTAAAATGACTACAATAAGGCGGCCGATGTTTTCGGGTAACTGATGATAGTGCAATAATCAAATTGTAAAATTATGACAATGTTTCTTTTTTACTTGACCATCCGCTGTACTTTATATGTACTCTGCTATAATTTTATTACCTTTAAGGCACTTGTCCCACCGCCGGCGATGAGCGATGAGCTATCGGCGATTTTCTCGCCCAAGAAACGAACAAAAGATAATCGCTCCCGTGTAAATAAAAGAGAGAGATATAGTTCATCGCGGTGTGAACAGCCAGCGATGAACTATAAATATATATCTCTCTTTTATTTACACGGGAGCGATTATCTTTTGTTCGTTTCTTGGGCGAGAAAATCGCCGATAGCTCATCGCTTACTCGCCAGCGGTGGGACAAGTGCCTTAAGATTCACGTTTAAGTCAGCGGCTTAAAGGAATGCGATATTTATTCAGGTCTCTTATCTTGGGAAGCATAACCTGTTGCATGCGGTGCCAATCGGCATTAGACGCGCGACGGGCAACAAGTGGCGTCCCGCCCGCGCCTCCCCGCCCGCCGCCGTGGGGCGGCCGCCCACGGCGCGACTTAGGTCAGATCAACTTATTACCTATTAAAAACGGGAATAGGATGTGAGCTGAACCTCTCCTTTATTCAATTACTAACAGCCTGTGCGGCTTCGTCCGCGTATTGCAAAGAACACAGGCAAACCATCCATTGCAAATAACTAATTTTGACATTTTAAGCAATAAAGAAATTTTTATCGAGAAATAAAATGTATCTGAAGCTGCAAGTCTTTGTATATAAGGTAACCGTACGAGTGCTCGACGCTGTACATGGCTGTACATGGCGACGGCATGTATGTCAAAGTGACATGGCTTAAATTCGAATGAAGTAAAATCCTCTTAGTTCGAATTTAACCCATATTGCTTTGACATAGAGTGCCCATGCCATATACTATGTAGTACAGCGTCGAGCACTCGGACGTTTACCTTACAGGTGAATTTTCGAAATCGGATAAGTGGTTCCAGAGATTACCATTATTAATATTAATGTTGTGAGTTTGTATGTAGGGGGCCACAAACAAACCCACAAACTTACAAAGCTAGTTACAATCTCACGGACTTGTATCCCTTATAATATAATATAAGTAGGTACCTATAGAAGTAAAGTTTACATCCCTGAGCCGATAAATAAACAACATTTTATCAGTAGTATCAGTACCTACTACCTAAAAAGCAATAATAACGACTTAACCGACTTCAAAAAAGGAGGAAGTTATGTTCCACAATTTTTTTTTTTGATAAATGTATCTTCGCAGATTTCTCCATCAAATTGTGGGCTGATTTTAAAAAATCTTTTTTTATTCGAAAATGTATACTCCTGAGATGGTAGATTTTTTTTTAATTTTATAGGTACGTACGTATAGACCTTTAACCGTATTCTTTCAAGTTATTCAGGTGAGCACAAGTCAGGATCTGATGATGGGATCCCAGGGAAATCGAGGGCAACCCTCAAATTATATAGGCACGCGTGTAGTGATTTCGATATTTTCCATTATAACTCGTGTATTTACCCTCGAAAATCGCAATTTTGGTGAAGTGGAACTGATGATGAAGATCACAGATGACTTATGGAACTCCTCAAGTATGTAAAGTACGTCAAAGATTCCGTTGAAGTAGCAACTAATGAAGTGTCAATTCTGACATCCTCGAGGAATCAACGGAACTCCTCAAATATTATCAGCCCACATATGGTAACGATTTGGATTTTTTCTGTAATAATCAACGCATTTGCTCTCGGAAAGCAGTTCATGTGGTAAATTGGAAAATAATTGTGGAGTTTTTTATATACATACCTTTGCGGCTTGGCGGAGTAGGTACTGAATTGAAGTCGGTTTAAACTTTGTTTTAAAGTAAATTATTATTGAGGATGTAGTAGTACTAATCAACAAAAAGTATTTATTTTCAGCTACATACTAAGGTTATATTATTTTGATGCCGTTAATTTGATATTGAGCTGGTATAAATAAAAAAAAACATCCGATCAAGCTTAATGCATAGGCTTTTAACTTTACAAGTTCTAAGTTCTAACTTTTGCACGTCACGCGAATACTAAGAAATATCACAGAGGTCGTCACATTTGTCCCTTTAGATTGCTTCCGTTTCCGTCCCGGCTTCAAAGGAAATCCGGCGCTTAAAACAGTCTATATCGCCATGACAACTTGTTCCAGTATGGAGCATATTTTATCAACTTTTTACGAAACTTAATAGGATAATCAAATAATTATAATTAACAACTTAGAAAAGTTCAAAAACCCCAACATTTTCATTTTAAAAAGTTCAATATCTTAAAACCGGCTGAACCGATTTTGCTGAAATGTAGCTAAGAACCATCTCGATCACGTCAGCTCTCGGCGTATAATTAAAATCGGTTGATTCGTTTAGGAGCTACGATGCCATGGACACTATGGACAGACACACAGACACGTCAAACTTATAACACCCCTCTTTTTGCGTCGGGTGTTAAAAAGGTAAATTAACCGAGTACCTTAACCTACCTAATCGCCGAGTCCTTTTCCTCTGACACTTTTGTCACTTCGCGATTCCCGGCCCCATTCCCGGCCCGTGACGACACATATGCGTCCCTACCCCTACCCTACGCCGTAGTCGTTTTCCGCTACATGCGAGGAAAACCACGGGATCAGCTACGAGCTTAGCGCGTATACTCGTATGTTAGCAAAAATGTTTATTTTCCATGTCTTAGTCTCTTGATTTTTAGGGTTCCGTAGCCAAAATGGCAAAAACGGAACCCTTATAGTTTCGTAATGTCCGTCTGTCCGTCTGTCCGTCTGTCCGTCTCTCCGTCTGTCCGTATGTCACAGGCATTTTACTCGAAAACTATAAGGTGTATTTGAATAAAATTTTGAGGATAGGTGTATTTTGTTAGCCGCTACATAGTTTTGTAATTAAAATGACAAAAATAATTTTTTTTAGGGGTGCACTCCATACATAAAACTAAAAGTCAATTTTTTTTTTCATTGTGACCCCCCGTGTGGCACATCAATCGATAGGCCTTTCAAAATAAATACGAGTATAAGGTTTCTTAGCATTTTTTTGATTAAGTGAATAGGGTCGGAGATAATCGCCCCGAAAGTCACTAAAATTCTGTCCCCCCCCCCCCTCTAATTTTTGAACGGTGTATTTTAAAAATATGGAAAAATTCATGTACATAGGGCTTATTAATTTAATTCACCGAAAATTGTTTTGAACAAGATCGGTTCAGAGGTTTTCGAGATATTGCTGAAAAACTGCCTTCCTCAAAGAAAAGGACGTAAGTGCCGTAAAATTTCTGTGACGATACGACCTTTTTAATAGGCACGGAATCCTTCGTTTTGCGTGGTCCGACACGCACTTGGCCGGTTTTTATTTTTCTCTTTCTTTCTTATTGAAAATGATTGCCGACTACCACACTAATGTATGTAGTAGGAACGCGCTACAAATGATGATTATCGTGGACATATAGTCGATTAAGCCTTGGTCTAAAGATCAAAATCAGGAAAGAAACCCTTATATAATGTCGGCTGCACAAACGATCCCCGATTTGCTTGCGTCAATGTGTCCTTTATCGGCATTTATCATCCGAGCAGACGTCGGCGCCGCCGGGCCCAACGGCGCGACCTGACGTTTTGTTAATAGCAACAATTTTACTAACTGGACTTTTTTACTTTGCTTCACATTTGGCTTCAAGAAATAGGTCTAAAATTCCGTCGTATGTAACTGAAGAGAAGTTCTATTTATCAATGTTACCTCACTAAATTAGGTGGGTAGCTACCGTGCGAGATGGTTGAATAAAACGGAAAATCTTATAAAATGTGGGGGTCATCCGAGCATACGTCGGCGCCGCCGGGCCCAACGGCGCGACCGTTTTGTTAATAGCAACAATACAATTTTACTAACTGGACTTTTTTAGTTTGCTTCCCATTTGGCTTCAAGAAATAGGACTAAAATTCCGTCGTATGTAACTGAAGAGAAGATCTATTTATCAATGTTACCTCACTAAATTAGGTGGGTAGCTACCGTGCGAGATGGTTGAATAAAACGGAAAATCTTATAAAATGTGGGGGTCATCCGAGCATACGTCGGCGCCGCCGGGCCCAACGGCGCGACCGTTTTGTTAATAGCAACAATACAATTTTACTAACTGGACTTTTTTAGTTTGCTTCACATTTGGCTTCAAGAAATAGGACTAAAATTCCGTCGTATGTAACTGAAGAGAAGATCTATTTATCAATGTTACCCATATGTTACCTCACTAAATTAGGTGAGTAGCTACCGTGCGAGAAGGTTGAATAAAACGGAAAATCTTATAAAATGTCCCCCCCTTTTTTTTGAGTATACCAAGTGAAAAATATTAATCATGATTTAGATTAATGTAAATTTTACAGAAAATATAACTATAGCCCTAAAGAGACTTTTTTTGTATAATCAAAAATTCAGATATAAGTTAAGTTTCTACGGAACCCTCGGCGTGTGAGTCAGATTCGCCATTGGCCTTTCGTTTTAAACATGGATACTATCTTGGTTTTTCCCTCCCTCGCATTCTTTCCACTTTTCCATCAAACCAGCAAACTCTGACCGCAATCCTAAGTTGTTTTGTTGGGTACACAGATCAATGACACTCTCATTGTTTGACATTTTAGATTCATTACACATCTCTATTAACTTATTTTAACAAAACTACACGATTTGAACATGATATTTGAATGTTATCAGAATCGTAATCAAGTCAACTGATAACGAAAGTCAAGCGTAAGTTGTATTTAGCCGCAACGGTTCAACGAGAGACGATAGTGAGGCTTCCGACCTCTAAAATAATATATTATAAAAATTAAAGAGTTATTTTCCTATAGGTACACCTACATAGGTAATATTAAATACTACTTACTGAAACCAAAATTGTACCTAGGTATATATACGAACTGATCATATGATTTTTTACGAGCGTAAATGAACGAGTTATTAGAAAAAACGTGTGCTTGTAATATTTTAACTGTCAAGAGATCAGTCCTAGATTCCATTACCACAATTATTTCAGTTCTGACGAGAATGCCTTCTAGGGTTTTGCAGTTTTCGGTAAAAAAAAAACAGAATTCAAAGCGGTCTATAAATGTAAAACTAACGAACATCGTAAATAATAAATAATCGAATGGGAATCCTCCGCCTATTTTTGGAAGTTGGTTGAAAATTAGTAACCAGTGTACCTATTGATATTTTTTAAACACAGATACCTACTCTTCTGGCTGACTGCTTAAGACCTACACAATCGATATCTAAATAGAAATAGTGTTAGTTTTCTTTTTCAAAACGTTCAAACGGGTTCGATTCCCGAGCTGAGTTTAAGTTTTTTTTTGAATGTATGAATGCAGTTTTTCTTGTTACTAAAATCGATGACATATGGTTCCTAAGAAGAGATCTTCATATGTATTATACTTTCAGACTTTCCCATACTGACCGATCTAATTGTGCCACCCTGTATAACCTCCTCCTTTTTTGAAGTCGGTTCATTATTCTAATGATCTTAGAGATGAATACAGTATATAAGCGTCAAAACACAAAAATTGGTAACTACATTAGTAATATTGTATACAACCTTAGAGCATACATAACTGGAGTAGCCTTATGTCGTATTTGCGTACAAAAATGTCTGCCGAATTTTGCGGGGGGCATTTTTATGATCAGTGTTCTCTTTCGAGACAATTTTGCGAATGACCATTAATCGATTGTGAAATTGTCTTTGTATGATTTTTTGCACATTGGACAATACTCCTGTCCAACGCAACTCCAATTAGAAATCCATGGTATCAGAACAAGAAACGCCCACATAGGTACGTGAGCAAACGAATTTTCCTTTCAACTGATGTAGCAAATAATTTGTAATGTGTGTTCTTTTCATATCGTGTTTTGCATGTAGGTAATTCAATTGTGATATTTCACCATGTATCAAACTGTATTTTTGTCTGTGTTTGGTGTAATTTTTGTACTAAAACTTGTGTTTATTACTGCGTCGATATTGTTTACACTGTGGAATCAAAATCAGGTATATGCACAGTAATAATAATTTAGGTAGGTACGTGAAATTCAAGTATATACTTAAGTCATTAATATAATCAAAAGATTATTTGTTTTCATCTTTAGCGCAGGTATTCTATTTACCACGAATACCTCTACATGTATGTTGTTGTACATGAATGCACTATGTCCACGTCAGTAAAACAACTGATATTAAGTTGATAAGTTAAGTATTTACTTACGTTAAAGCTCTACACAAGTGGATTAAGCTGGCAAGCAATAACCTATAAGTAGGTACTAATTGAATATATAAAAAAACGAAAAACCGGCCAAGAGTAGGGTTCCGTAGTTGCCTAGCCGTCTGTCTTTGTTACATCAACACGCGCGCGCGGCAACTAAATGGTGCGGTTGCGTCGGCCGAATTTGTGCGAAAGTTGGCATTTCCAAGTACCTAAGTACTCATTAAGTTGGTCGACCACTACTCGGTAACTAAAATAGAATCCACAATTAGATGAACTAAACTGACAGGTGAAAATGCACAAATATGACCATAGTTTGGCCCAGTGCTGTTGATATCGATATATTATTAAAGGCCTTCTCACACTACGTACAGTAAGAAAATGTATTCACGTACCACCGTAGAACCCTGTCGCAATTGACAGGCTGCCGTCACTCAAACTCGACTGATATGTCACCTTATTGCGATAGGGTTCTACGGTGGTACGTGAATACATTTCCCTTACTGTACCTCCACGTAGTGTGAGAAAGCCTTTAATAATATCGATAAATGAAAGTTACAAAATGGAACTTACTCGGTAACGTCACTAACGATGGATCTCTTCTCGAGAAAATGCCCAGTCACATGGAACATGGAGAAAAAAATAGCACAAGACAATAAATAATCACAAAGTTATAAGAGTCCAAAGTTTTAAGAGGGGTACCTATACTCTGTCCCTTTTCCGCAAAATGTACGTTCACATGGAATCATTGTCATTTACTAAGACGCGTTTTCTCTCTCTATCAAGCAATATTAAAACGGTTTTATCTTCGTATAGTAGTTTTTTGAGATATTTGAATGGGATTTTCGTCATTATCATTAGGCATATTTTTTGCCTTCTTTCTTTTGGAGTAGAATAATAAAATTAGACTCCAAGTCCCTATTGTAGAGGCTTTTTTCTCTATAACGGAATCTATTAGGTTAACGATTTTCTAAGCAGAAGAAACCCGACATTTCTAGATTATGCAGGAAAACGTGAAAAATAGGTACATTTGCTTTTAAAACGCCCATCGGCTATCTTTATTTCGGTATTGGTTTGCGGGATTTTTATAGATAAATACCTAAATAAAGAAAATTTTAAGGAATCAATAATTAACTACAGTTTTGTGTCTTGTTTAAGGAGCCTTATACAAACCTAATAGCAATATCACATTTGTAATCAAATCAATCTACTTAAGAAATAAAAAAACCGGCCAAGTGCGTGTCGGGCCAAGCGCAGGGTAGGGTTCTGTAGTTGCCCGTCTGTCACAGAATGCGGAATTAAAAGGGGCTTTTGGGGTTTTTATAATAGCTTACCCTCGTTAATAATCGTAAATATTAGATACTACATAAACTAATCGAACCGCAGATCGCAAACTTTTAGCAGCAACAGGTTATTTACGTAAAATAATTACGAAAATCTCCGAATAGCATCAAGCCGCACATCACAACTTAGCCGCGCGCGCAAGAAGCACCGTGCCTTAAGTCCGCCTAAGTTTTAGCATTGCCACGGGTGGGGGGGCATGTCGCAGGGCAGGTCTTTTGCGGGCTCGCCGCGGGCAAGAAGCACCGTGCCGTGAAAAAGCAACTCTACCGTCCACGGTAAAAGGTTCAAATTCCAATGACAATGTATATGCACCCAAAATTAAGTGCATTTCTTACCAGTTAACTAGTTATGTCTACTTAACTGTGATAGTTTTCCTTTTAAACTAATTATAGGTACTACTGCCACGAATTTTTTCACGTCGCCAGTAGTAGCCATTTAGCGGCAGGGGGGGGGGGACACATGACTCGAACAAAAATTAGGGCTTTAAATCCCATTATCTCGCAAACGCATAACTAAGTTGAAAAATAGTTCCAACGATACCCCACACTATAGGTTTAACGAGAAAAAAAAATACATCACCAATTTACATTAATTTTTTTATACCGCCCACGCCGAATTGCAGTTTTCTAGTTGTAAGGGTTACTGAGCTAAGCCGAAGACGGACAGACAGACAGACAGACAGACGGACGGACATGGCGAAACTATAAGGGTTCCATTGTTGACTACGGAACCCTAAAAACAATTGGCATTTCCGACTGTCGTAATCTGGGGTCTAACGATGGAAATGCAAACCGCTGCGGTAAGCGGCAAATTTAACGTAACTTCTCTCTTTTTAACCGACTACAATAAAAAGGAGGAGGTTTTCAATTCGGTAGTACGTTTTTTTATTTTTTATTTTTAATGTTTGTTACGTCAGAACTCCGTCATTTATGAACCGATTCGTACAAGGGTGTAGACCCAAAATGTATTATTACTTCAAAAGAAAGGAGGCAAAAAATATGCCTAATAACGAAAATCCCATTCAAATTTTCCAAAAAAATTACGAAGCTACAACCATTTTAATGTTACTTGTTAGACTGTTAGAGGAAGAAAACGCTCGCGGAACGTGACGTCACGACCATCGAGCGTCATAGTAAATGACAATCATTTCATATGAAGGTGCGTTTTGCGGAAAAGGTACAGAATATACCCCCTCTTAAAACTTTAGACACTTATACCTTTGTGATTATTTTGCTACATTAGGTACATACATTTGGCTTCATTTTAAATCCTTTTTCAAGAAAATACAACATTATTGAGTATTTTATTTAGTGTCTACACCCCTATCTTTTTTTTATTTGATAGTATGCTTCCAGGTTGGTCCCATTGTTATCAACACTTCAGTTGGATGATGGGAACCATGAGGAATTGAAGAAACTCCTCAAATATAGAAGGCACGCATGTAGTAATTTCGGTATTTTTCTATTATAACTAGTGTATTTACACCCGCAAATCACAAATTTGGTGAAGTGGAACTGATGATGAAGACCACAGATGACTCATGGAACTCTTACATAAAACTGTAAAAGTACGTTACTAATTCTGATATGATTCCATTGAAATAGCAACTTAGCAACTAATGAAGTCCTAAATATCAAATGCGCCAAATCGACGGAACTCCTCAAATATTATCGGCCCACATATAGGGATATGGTTTTCGTCTGTAATAATCGACGTATTTACTCTCGGAAAGCAGTCCATGTGTTAAAGTGAAAAGGAAATGTGGAAATGTTAATTTAACTTGGCGGAGTACTAAATTGAAGTTCTGAGGTAACAAATTGAGAACCTCCTCCTTTTTTTGAAATCAGAAAAAAATTTAAAAATCTTGGAATAAACCCTAAGGAATTTCTACAATATTATTTGATACGATGATCAGCTTTGCACTGGTGTGTGTTGTCTTTGTCTCCTCCACGCTTTCAAAAGTAGATGAATTTATGTGTAATAATAATATTTTTTACTGCATCTGCATATTTTGAGTTGGGTCGTTCTTCTTTTCGACCGACAATAGCCTGTCCTTCGTCTTATTACGGCATCTCATTTGAGTAATGATGTTTATGGTTTTATAATGTTCGAATGAACGTTCATATTATTTTATTAATTAGTGATATATAATATTTCACTTTCTCTAACTAGCATTTTTTTTAATGTTTGTTTTTTTTGTAGAATGCCGTGACAGAGTGGTAAACCAAAATGTTGTCCCCACTGAAATAGTCCACTTTGTCACATGTTTTTTTTAGAAACCAACCGTAAATAAATATTTATATTGGCCAGAAAGTAAACTTTAATTAGTTCTAATCAAGAAACCTATGCATTTTTTTTTAAATCGCACTTCAAAACCACAATTTTCGATAGTTCAAAAACCAAAAAAACAGAAAAACCTCGATTCATTGTCGGTAAAAAAGAAGAACGACCCAGTTACCTACAGTCCAAATTCGGACAGTACGCATATTAGTTACTATTAAATAGACGGAATATAGAGGTATTGCGGGCCTAGTTAAATAAATAAAAATAAATAAATTTTCCACAGGAAAGCCGCAGAAGCTCTATCGCCTCAGAAGCAACGACGACTGTCTCAGTGGAGAACTTAGACCAGCAGACCGGCGCAAGTTTTGAAGAACACAGTGTCAATTGCGGAAATCACAGCGATGAAGGCTTCGACGAAAATGTAGTAGGAAGTTTCGCAGAGCAAAGCGATGCAGCCATAGGTCAGCGAAGCTTTAATGAAAAGTATAACCACAACAACACAGATGTGTTTTTCTTCGACAAGGATTCATATAATCCAAAAGCGTTGTTTGAAGACTCGTTTGTCTGAGAATTTATCAGAAATAAAATCTCAGAAGTCAATAAAGGTGTGTAATTTACGTTGTTATACGTTTGAAATACTTAAAAGATTTTTATCTAACTGTTCACTGTTTTTATTATTGTTATAATAGACAATCCCTACGCTACGAACGACAACAGCAAGCAGCAATGCAATATAAATAGAAAGTAAAACTAGTAGGTAGTAGGCCCTTCTTGTATGTACCGCAGTCATGCCGCAGATTGAAACGAAAACTATGTATAGGTAGGTACTAATCGTCATGACGACCGAATAGCCTAGTGGTTAGAGAACCTGACTATGAAGCTTGAGGTCCCGGGTTCGATTCCCGGTCGGGGCAGATATTTGTATGATGAATACGAATGTTTGTTCTCGAGTCTTGGATGTTTAATATCTATTTAAGTATTTACTTATCTATATAAGTATGTTTATCCGTTGTCTAGTACCCATAGTACAGGCTTTACCTAGTTTGGGACTAGATCAATTGGTGTGAATTGTCCCACGATATTTATTTATTTATTTATGACTTCATCACTCATATTTGTCTAGTATTTACTATATGTAGCCACTTAATATGTAAGGTTGTACCCACAAGAAAGAAAGAAAGAAAGAAAGAAAGAAAGGAGACATTTATTCACTACACAAAAGACACACAGAGACAAAAGGAGTAATAGTAGTTTATGTGACTGTACATAATGAGAGGCCTCAAATCTCGAGTGTGGTTTTATAAAACGAGCGTTAGCGAGTTTCATAATAGGATCACACGAGTGTTTTAAGGCCTAATTATGTACAGTTGCATACATACCTTTATCTACACATATACTATAAACTAATAGATTTAGCCTATATTATGTATGTAATATTATAGTGTATTAGTGCCATGGCATGAGTCGGCTAAACAATATTTCATACACTTAGGCATTCTTACCTTGCCTAGCCTCTTAATACTACAAATAGCCGTCTACACTAGGGAGAACCTAGACAAATATCCTAGACAGGGGGATGGAAGCAATCGGGTCACGCGGTATAGTCACAAACTGGCTATGTTGCCTCGAAGGCTGGTTAAAACGGATAAAACCATACACGTAATGGTCCCTTCTGTATATAACAAATTGCCAATGAGCATAACAGACGCCACTATATATAGTCTTGTCAGTTTCAAAAATAAACTCAAAGCATGGCTTGTTGAGCGGTCGTTATGTTCTTTTGAAGAGTTTTTAGACTCAAAATAATTATGTTAATGACTTAAGCTTATTCTAATACGTACCGTATTATGTTGACTTGTAATTTTTATTATCAATAAAGTATTTTTTACTAACCGGAATCACTTATCCACTTTACATTGCGTTTTGTCATCGTATCAACAAATTGTATAACGTAGACCTTCGGGATAGATTGTGCACCTTGCATACTAATTTCCGGCAAGGATACCCAATCTTGCATTCGTTCTCGTGTGTCGATATGTTCATTAGTCAACATATCGACAGACGAGAACGATGTTAGTATATTTTTTACCGATTCTAGCCCAATGACTCACATATGAGTGATGCCTCTACGAGTGGTATCCGCTACAAAGCGGAAAAATGCTGCTACGCGCTACGGCGTAGCACACAGCGTTTGTTGGTCTCGAATGTATTTTAATTTTTAACTCAATGTTGAGTGGAATCTAAATGAGGCACCTACCAGTTTTTAGGGTTCCGTAGCCAAAATGGCAAAAACGGAACCCTTATAGTTTCGTCATGTCCGTCTGTCCGTCTGTCCGTCTGTCCGTCTGTCCGTATGTCACAGGCATTTTACTCGAAAACTATAAAGTGTATTTGAATAAAATTTTGAGGATAGGTGTATTTTGTTAGCCGCTACAAAGTTTTGTAATTAAAATTACTAAAAAAAAATTTTTTAGGGGTGTACTCCATACATAAAACTAAAACTCAAAAAAAAATTCATCGTGAGCCCACGTGTGGCACATGAATCGATAGGCCTTTCAAAATAAATATAAGGTTTCTCTAGAATTTTTTTGATTAAGTGAATACAGTCAGAGATAATCGCCCCGAAAGTCACTAAAATTCTGTCCCCCCCCTCTAATTTTTGAACGGTGTATTTTAAAAATATGAAAAAAATCATGGACACAGCGCTTATTAAGTTCATTCACCGAAAATTGTTTTGAACAAGATCGGATGAAAGGTTTCCGAGATATTGCTGAAAAACTACCTTCCTCAAAGAAAAGGACGTAAGTGCCGTAAGATTTCGATGACGATACGACCTTTTTAATAGGCACGGAACCCTTCGTTTTGCGTGGTCCGACACGCACTTGGCCGGTTTTTTTATCGTTTAAGTACCTAGTCTTAGTCTTACCTACAACCTATATATACTACCAACGTTAAACATTTTAATCTAGTTATATATGCTCTCCTGACCGGTTTCGGCCACGGCGACTGCTTCAACTCTGGCGCTGATGTCGTACATGTGCTCTGGTGTGGCTCACGTAGCCGATCTTATTTACGAAGACCCGAGTACACAATGGGCACGTGAGCACACCATTTACAAAATTATAGCTGACCGCCGCAGGTGGTCGGGCCTTCAGCTCGTCCCGTTTGCAATCAAGAGCTATACATCGACGGGATTCAAAAGTGGATGTCTTCATTCTCACTGAAGATCTCCATTTCTGGCGGTTGGCTGCCTGCTTCTCCCACTGCAATGGGTCAATTTCACAATTTTTCATGTGACGCTTAAGCACATCCTTGTACCTAAGGAGTTGTCCGCCATGCTTTCGCTTGCCCTCCTCAAGTTCTGAATAAAAGATGTGCTTTGCCACTCGACCCGCCGTCATCCTTGAAACGTGGCCGCCCCAGCGAAGTTGTCGTCTCATAAGATAGACTTCGATTCCACCTACGTTGGCTCTCCGCAAAACTTCGGTGTTCCGTATACGGTCGGGCCAGCTGATCTTTAAGATTTTACGGAGGCATTTTAAGTGGAATCGATCTAATGTGCGGATGTGACGACGATATACGGTCCACGTTTCAGATGAGTAAAGGAGATTAGGCAGCACAATAGCCATATATATAGAGATCTTTGTGCCTAGCTTTAAGTCATGCAAAAAATTTTTTTAGGGGTGTACTCCATACATAAAACTAAAACTCAAAAAAAAAATTCATCGTGAGCCCACGTGTGGCACATGAATCGATAGGCCTTTCAAAATAAATATAAGGTTTCTCTGGAATTTTTTTGATTAAGTGAATACAGTCAGAGATAATCGCCCCGAAAGTCACTAAAATTCTGTCCCCCCCCTCTAATTTTTGAACGGTGTATTTTAAAAATATGAAAAAAATCATGGACACAGCGCTTATTAAGTTCATTCACCGAAAATTGTTTTGAACAAGATCGGATGAAAGGTTTCCGAGATATTGCTGAAAAACTACCTTCCTCAAAGAAAAGGACGTAAGTGCCGTAAGATTTCGATGACGATACGACCTTTTTAATAGGCACGGAACCCTTCGTTTTGCGTGGTCCGACACGCACTTGGCCGGTTTTTTTATCGTTTAAGTACCTAGTCTTAGTCTTACCTACAACCTATATATACTACCAACGTTAAACATTTTAATCTAGTTACATGAGTAATGAAGTAACTTTTACGTGTTTGTTATCTATACTCACGAGCAAAGAAATGGAATCACTTCGCCATGGTTGGCCTGAAGTGATTCCATTTTATTCTTTGCTCACGAGAGTCACAAGTATAGGTACTCGTAGAATATAGGTAGGTGGTAGTGTTAAACTTAAACCGCTGAACCATTTATGGAATTTTGCTTAGAGATATTTTGAGGCCGGGCAAAGGATAGGATAGGTACTTTTATTCCCAGAAATCATCATCTAAGAGCGTGAAAAGTGGGCGGAAGTTTGAATGTGATTGCGATTAACGAATCCACTGACTTTAAAAACCGGCCAAGTGCGTGTCGAACCACGCAAAACGAAGGGTTCCGTGCCTATTAAAAAGGTCGTATCGTCACAGAAATTTTACGGCACTTACGTCCTTTTCTTTGAGGAAGGCAGTTTTTCAGCAATATCTCGAAAACCTCTGAACCGATCTTGTTCAAAACAATTTTCGGTGAATGAAATTAATAAGCCCTATGTCCATGAATTTTTCCATATTTTTAAAATACACCGTTCAAAAATTAGAGGGGGGGGACAGAATTTTAGTGACTTTCGGGGCGATTATCTCCGACCCTATTCACTTAATCAAAAAAAATGCTAAGAAACCTTATATTTATTTTGAAAGGCCTATCGATTGATGTGCCACAAGGAAGGTCAAAATGAAAAAAAAAAATTGACTTTTAGTTTTATGTATGGAGTGCACCCCTAAAAAAATTTTTTTTGTCATTTTAATTACAAAACTATGTAGCGGCTAACAAAATACACCTATACTCAAAATTTTATTCAAATACACCTTATAGTTTTCGAGTAAAATGCCTGTGACATACGGACAGACGGACAGACGGATAGACGGACAGACGGACAGACGGACAGACGGACAGACGGACATGACGAAACTATAAGGGTTCCGTTTTTGCCATTTTGGCTACGGAACCCTAAAAAAGGAGGAGGTTATGTTCCACTGTATATTTTTATTGTAAACTTGGGTACTACACAGCAGCTAATAGCACGATATGTTTTATGGTCAAGTATTAAGGCTCATATGCCCCAAAACATGATCATAAAACCTATCATGGTAGCTGCCCTGGCAAACGGTTGGATAGGTGTTTTGCTCTGTCTCTTTGTTTACGCGTGTCACGTGTAAAGGAAGTCATACCTATTATGTATTGTGTGCAAGTACTTGTATTGTTCACAAATCCGATTTCTATTAAAACGTACAAAATGAACACTAAAACTGTCTTGCTACTAGTAATGCAACGTTATGATATATATGCTCTGGCAGCTAGGTATGGTTGAAATTATTTCAAGTGAAGAAAATCTTGCAAGACGTACCTATTGTCATTACAATTTTAACTTTCTCGCTAAGTTAGGTAAGGTCCATATTGGAACAGTTTATTTTGCCACAAATATTAATTTCAAAGAATTTCTGCCACCTAGGTAGTCAGCAGCAGAAGTAGCTAAGCGGGCCGGGTGTTCAAAATGACCTGCACATGACTTTATTCTTAATAAATTAAGAGCGTGTGTAGGTTATTTTGAACACCCGGCCCGCTTAGCTACTTCTGCTGCTGACTGTACCAATATGTTACGCCGTCTCCGGCGTACCGTTGCGAGTTCACGTTAATAATTTCGTACTTATTGTACCCAGCTGTACCTATGTATTTTATTTTGAGTGGTATGATATTTTGCGGACAGTGCCCGCATTTACCTTCGCCTCTGATCATATTTTTGTCATATAATATTGAACCTTATATCAATGATCACAAAGTGGTTTGTAGTATGTATTCGTTTCACAACATATATGTGGAATCAAACAATAGGAGGCAATGTCATTACGGGGCCTCGAATGATGGCTTCATACATTCAACAAAAGCCGACAGCCGATACAGAGTTAACAGTCTATTGAAAGTACCAGCGCACAATCCAGCTGTTGGTAGGTACACAATTTACTAGTCCCTGGGCGAACGAGCTCTGCTCGGGTGAAAATAGAGAAGACTAAGAAAATGATTTTTTCCAGACATGAGATCTGGCTAGATCGATTTTTCGGCCCAATAAACCCCTATATTCCAAATCTCATCGAAATCGTTAAAGCCGTTTTCGAGAACGTGAATGCAAATATATATATATATATATATAAACAAATATTGCTCGTCTAATAGTATAAATAGGATTACGTTGTGCATTTACTTGGTGTTTAACAGCGGGAATACACGTCCGATTCTTCTTTTTAATTGTCTGATCACACTATCGGAAGTCGTCAGTGCCATTGCCATATACGTATATGTGACTTATGTATGAGCACACGACGCAACGTACCTTCCGACTCGGAGGCGTTTTTCTATTATGCTGCCGATCCGATTGACTGATGCAAGAATCGAACGTGTATAAAATTAGCCGGATCCGACTACCGGAAGTGAAATCGGACGTATATTCCCGCTCTAATTAATAGACTGGGCCAGATTCAATAGTATTACACCCTGGCGCGGATAGCGACTAGGGAGGCTACAGTAGTGACTAGGATTTTTTCAACTGGCTGTTGCATGAAAAATATAAACGCTTGAAATATCTTTTGCAAACAAAAAGCACAGTTTATTATTGACCTCTCAGGTGTAGTGTCCAATAATGTGTTAATACCTGCTTATTCTACAAGGAATCTGTCACTCAAAGATGAGTAGGAAAGGAGGGTACTTATCTATCTTATAGAAAGAAAGAAAGAAAGAAAGAAAGAAAAAAACAAAGAAAGAAAGAAAAGAAAATACATTTATTCACAAACACACATATAGAATATGCGTCAATCTCGTGAATAAACCAAATAGCCCAGTGTAAAACATGTTTTTGATATCAATGAACTAAGCCACGTGTTTTATTTAAGCGGCTCGGATATCTTTCGTTATCATATCTCCTCATTGATTTTCATTTCAGATAAAATCGTCGATAAATCATAGTGATGAGTGATGATACTCGTGAAATATGCTACATGGCGTCTATCTACCTACCTATAAGTACCTATTGTGCTATCACAAAACATTAGTGAAAACAATAGTTAAATGATTGTATAATACTTACATTTATACAATGAGTCAGTTGTGATAGCTTCTTATAGCCAGCACCGACCGCTAGCATTTAAGTCAACTTCGATAAAAAATCAACATTGCGACTTTCGGCCGATGCTGTGTTGTAACTCTCAGTGCTGCGCGTGCGCCAGGCAAGCCACGTCCCATGCAGCGTTGTTGAAATATCTATTAAACCAACCACAATGAGCTACGCGTTTATAATAGTGGCCGTCGTGGCAATCACGTTGAAATTGTGTTTCATGAGCTTCTCGCTATATTTCACCATGAAAAACGGAGATAAACAACCACCACAGGTAAGCTTCTCTCACAGTATAATCGGCGTAATTCAAATTGCCATATGCTTACATTTCCGGTGCATCTTGCGAGTTGCGACTGGCTTGACAGTTTAAAATAATATCGGCATCAGGTATTCCAAAAATAAAAGGTACCTTATTAGTAACTATTCATGGGATTTGGCACGTGTATATGTATAATATTAAATTACTAAATATAAAAGAGCCTTAAATCAAAATCATTAGGTAATTAAACAAAACCAAAAAAAAACCTAATTAGATTGTAAAACGCAGAACTCATTCCAAACTCATTCGAGGTGATTTCGTAATTTTCCAATTTCATTATATAGGTAAACAAGAAATGTCCATCGAAATACCTATGCGGCTCACTTGAACGAACCGTACGTAAGATTTTTCACAAAATTATCTTTAGAACTTAAATTAAATAATAATAATTGTTGATTATAAAACGCATTTCTATAACAGAAAATCGGCGTAGGATAGTGAAATCTGTAATTCCGAGTAAAAACCAGGGGATTCACTGAAAACCGATCACGTGAAAACAGTGATTTGACCTCTTTTTTTGGGGAGATGCATTTACACATCCTGTCCTGTCCAAGGCCCAGGGAGGCAGGACCGGTCAAAGTCAAAGTCAAAGTGATTTATTCTTCAATTTAGGCATATTACATGCACCTATGAATGTCGATAAACTACCACCAGGTAGGACGGATTTGGACTAACCGACGTTACAAAGCCGTGAACTGCCGTCTAAAGCCACCAACGAAATCTGGCTCCGCCTTGTAAAAGGGGCGCCGCAGTATATTTTTACCGAGTTTATTATACTGAGAATGTGGCCAGGCCCTTAGCCACAAAATAGATAATAGTACAAGACTTAGCATTCAAATTCGTAGGTATGTCCCAGCGGGCAGGCCACAGGATAACAGGATTCTTTACTTTCGAGCGCTCGACTTTTTCGCTCGGAAACTGTCAAAATTGATTAAATGCTATTTTGAATTAGAGATAGAAAATTGAAAAACCAGTGGTATTGACCACTCGTATTCAATTCTATCGGTAGAATGTAAGTGCCTGCAATTTTGACACTGCAATCGTATTTACATTTATTTAATTTCTGAACAATTAATTATTATTATTAAAATATATTAAGTCAAAAATAGGCCCCAGGCCGCGGACATTTCCGTGATTTTAGCGCTAGTTTTTTCGCGAAAATACGTATTTTGCTATCCTACGCCGACATATAAGTATATCTACTAAATTAGCAACAGTATTTACTCTCGATCAGCATTTAATAGCTATGTTAATAAGCTTAATGAGTATGAGTATAAAGCACATCATTTCACCAGTAAAACCGATGATGGAGACTACAGATACCCTCAATGATAAGTACCTACCTACTTATCAGGTAACATACGAGGGTGGGATGATAAGTAACTAGCCTAATAAAGAAATACTTAGGTTATCGTGATAAAATTGGTTTTATTTTTCGACATAGTCTCCATGTAGCTCTAAGCACTTGTTCCATCTTCTTTCTAATGATGTAATGCCCTCCATAAAATGATTTCTTTCAAGGCCTGCAAAATACGCTTCTACGGCGGCAATGACTTCATCATTTGTGGCAAATTTCTGTCCACCCAAGAAAGTTTTTAGCTTGGGAAAAAGGAGGAAGTCTGATGGTGCTAAATCAGGCGAATAAGGTGGATGGGGCAGCAAATCATAGTTCAATTCGTTGATTTTTGCCATAGCTTTAACACACGTGTGAACCCTTGCGTTGTCTTGATGGAAGATGATTTTTTTTTCGCTAAACCGGGTCGTTTTTCCTGAATACATTGATGAAGCTTATCTAAAAGATTAGCGTAGTATTCTCCATTAATAGTTTGACCTTTGGGAAGGTAATCTATAAACAAAATTCCTCTTGCATCCCAGAAGACAGAAGCCATCACTTTTCCAGCCGACTTTACAGCCATAGCTTTTTTAGGAGCCGAACACCCAGATTCAGTCCACTGTTTTGATTGAATTTTTGTTTCTGGAGTGTAGTGGTGAACCCATGTTTCATCTGTTGTTATAAATCGACGTATAAAGTCTGCTTTATTTTTCTGAAAACGGCCCAAGCATTCTTTAGAGTTAAGCATCCGAATTCTTTTTTGATCGTCCGTAAGCAAACGCGGCACCCAACGGGCAGATAACTTTTTCATATTTAATTCGTCACTTAAGATATGATGTACCCGTTCTTTGGAAATCCCTATAGTGTCAGCTATTTCAGAGAGCTTCAATCTTCGGTCTGCTAAAACCATATCGTGTACTTTAGACACCATATCCGGAGTCGTGACGATTTTTGGGCGTCCGGGACGGGCTTCATCTTGAACGCTTGTACGGCCGCGTTTAAACTCAGCCACCCAGTTTTTTACTGTGGCGTAAGAAAAAGCACATTCACCCAAAACATCCTTTAACTCTTCATAAATATCAAGCCCCTTCATACCCTTCATATAAAGAAACTTAATCACCGCTCTTTGTTCAATTTTATCCATTTTGAAAAACAACCGGCACAATGTATTTTCTAATGTCGAAAAATCAATAAAATATTCAAGCCACCAAATTCAAATTTAACACAGAGATAGCCAGAGACATATTTTTAAAAATAAGGAAGTATTTTTTTTATTCTAACTTTTTAAATACCTAAGGCTAGTTACTTATCATCCCACCCTCGTAATAAACTAATTTGAAAGTAGGTACTAGAGAACCGTGGCTCTGATAGCTATTTATTAACCTCAGCAGCTTGAACAAGCATATTTTGCTTCGTGAAAACAGTGAGCAAAATCCGAAGTTGCTCACTCCGAGAGTCAAAGTAGCTTTTTAATTTTGATATCGAGCACTGACATTTCATGGTGTGGGGTCTATTACAAATTCTCTGTCCCTTTCATTTCATTATGAAAACGGAATATGACAGGAATAGGTCGATTCATACTTCGACATTCGAATTTCAAAGTAGACCCCCAAAACAGCGCAAAGCAAGTAGGTACCACGTTCGAAAACACACTTTATAAGTTTAAATTACCAAAAAATAGATAAGAATGTTTTCAATTGAAGAAAAAAAACTTGAAACATCTCGGAATAAAGTCCGTTTTGCTTAAATAGGTAAACATTAATTTTCATACGCTGACCAATTAATGATTCTAGTTTTAATAATCTTAATTTTTAAGAACTTACACCACTGATCCACTGATGCGTTTCCGACCGCACGCCCGGCGCCCCGCCCCTTTAAAAAAATCGCGCGCTGTTAAATTGTTTTTGATTTTATTAATAATCACAAGACGAATAGGTACCTATGTAAAAATCTATGGGTACTTATAGTTTTTAGTGTGAATATGTTCTCACTGCTGAGGTGAAAAGTTGTATGTGTCAGAGATCGGAACCGCGTTTTTCAAAAATTCCGAAGTAGTCTAATATTTTGAATTATTTAAGCCTCTTAATGTAGGACTCTTATCGTGTATTTAGGTAACATTTTCGTATTATTAGACTGCCTGATCAAAAATGATATTATAAACCAAAGAACGAAATAATACCGGTATTTTTGTATGGTGAAAATACCGGTATCGATCCCTATTTACTAGTATGTGTTACTCGAGAGCAAAGTATTTGCGTCTCGTGCTTTTGAGTCCCTCTCTGCGCTCAAGATTCTAATTTTGAATCCTTCGCTTCCTCGGGACTCAAAATCAGACTCGCAGAAAAATAACCTTTGCTCTCTAGTTGCTCAAATAACTATTTCAAAACACTTATACCTAGAGCGCGTTGATACAAGCCAGGTATTATTATTATCTACAATTAAGCAGTTTTTTTCACAAACCTCTAGGCCAAATTAATCAAGAGCTCAATGACGAGTGCTAAATAATTTGTGAATGGTAGGCTTTACTTCTGGTCTGTGTCGTGTACGTTGATTGGTGTGGTAGGTCGTTATTGTTACCTCTGCTACGGGCAGGAAGAATTGATCTTAATGTGACTTAATGACAACAAGAGGGCTAAGTGGGGCTAATGATACCTAATGATAATGATTTTCCGCGTCAGTTTTTGTTGTAAAATAGTTGTATAATAGGCCGGCTAAAAGTTAATGACACGGGGGCAGGTCGAAAGTGCTTAAATGTAAAGTTTTAATTGATTTTAGAACGCATTTAAAATAAAATGATATGAAAACCTGACTAGAACGCGGTGCCAAACTTGTGATCCTTCACTAATACAGCTAGGTAGGTACTTTACTGATTGCTACCCCTGCCTGTTGACCTCACAGTATAGGGATAGGGTCAGTAGCAAAAGTTAGGCGGGTGAGGTACTCTTTTCACGCGAATCGGTTGAGGAGTGCGACCTGTACTTAGAGTAGAACATTCGGACAGCTGGACATCCTGACATACGAAGTAAATTTTACCCGAGCTGAAACAGAGAAATTCGTTCGCTTCGCTCGCGCGTTGAAGTTGTTCGCCTCACTCGACTTTTTTTTTTAATTTTGATAAAAAAGGGCAGGAGAAAAAGTGTCCAAAATGTTACATACAATTTTCGGTTTTTGTTCCGTTACCACCGTACAAGCTTAGTATGGAAACGGTAACGGAATGGAATAAAAATCTTGAGACTTTTTTTTCTCCTATAACATTCGAAAGTGCTTTCGATTCTAAGTTGGAAAACCCGATTTTATCCAATAATAAAAAAGTCGAGTGTACAACTTTCCATAAAATGACCTCGGGGTTCACTTCGGCACCTAATCCCAAGATATGGCATGGCGTAAGCACTAGTTTTACAAAAGCGACTGCTATCCGACCAGAGGGTAAACTAGACCGCATTGCGATTAGGAGCTATTCATTTATTACGTAAGACAAATTTAACCACTTTCTGACCCCTCCTGGCTAGTGTAAGAAAAAATATATGACTTTGATGAGCATTTTCCTTGTAAAGTAGGTATGTATTACATGTTCGGACTACTTCGGAATCCCTACCCCCAAATCGTCTTACGTAATAAATGAGTAGAGCCTGAGACCGGATTCTTCACGATGTTTATTCTTCACCGAAAAGCCACTGTTACCGCTGCTCACTGCACTAGGCAGGTACATAGGTACAGCTCGTCAGACTCAGTCGGTAACCCGTGACGAATATGTATGTGACTTGTTTAACGCTGAATACCTACGTTACTAAGGATCCTAATAATCGAATACTTCTAATTGTTCCAGACGAACGTCCCAGCTAACAAATCGATGGTGATATCTTGGAAGCGGGTCACACAGAAGTTTTTGCCCCGCTCATTCTACTGCGTAGAAGAAAATAACAAAAACTTTGTCAATAAGATATAGCTGTAGATGTCACTGCTTTGGATCAGCTGGGCAGCTAGCATGGTAGGTTTTATGATCACGTTTTACGTGATGTTTTTGGTACATTTTAGGCCATAAAACGTGACATAGAACCTATCGTGGTAGCTGGGCAGATGTAGGTAACAATCTGAACACAAACTTGTTCTACATTGATAGAGACATAGTAGCTGAGACTGGGGTCAATAGGAACGCAGATCATTTGAAACAAGCTTAATAACTCCCTAGGCTATTGGTGGTATCGGCGGGGTCTCGGGGAAGGAAATTATCGGCTTTAGTGTCGGGACTTGTCTAACCGTAAGTTTCGCGGCATCGAACCCATTAGATTTTTTTTACGAGGATATAATAATATTGCTTTTCCACCACAGCATGGAGTAAGAATTTTTTGGGGAAATTATTTTGTTATAAATCAAAAACAGATGAAAATTTTAAATATTTGACTATACTATACTCTATAAGTATAAATATTCTAATCGATTTTATACTTTCTTACTCGTACCCAGAGGCTTCCAATATTTTTCTACATCATTTAATATTTACGCAGAGGCTGACGTTACAGTTAAAACAAAATAATTGGGGGCAATAGAAACAGTACTAATTGCCTAGGCCTAGGTATGTATTTTTTGTATGTAATAAATACTGTCATAAATACTTCAATAATCTGTACAAAAATACCACAACAGAAAATAATACTGAAATAATAAGAGTAGAAAACGGGAGAAACTTATAAAACAAAAAAAAAACTTGATCATTTTTGTAAGTAGTATTGTTACCAAAACAAGTCCTAAATTATGGGTATGTTAAATTTAATTGGCAATCATAGTTAAGCAATTATAATAATTGAATAAATATTTTATTAAATTAAAATAAAACGGATGAAACTAAGGATGGGGTCAGCCCCATTCTTAGTTTCATCCGACCCAGGCTCAGGGTCATTTGTTACGTTACGTCAACGAAACAAAAGAACAACAAGTTGAATTAAAACATTTTAAAAAAAACCCAACTGCTTCTTTGCTAATATTATAGCCTATGTCACTCCCACGATTAAGAGGAATCCAACGACACCTCATAAGTCGAAATCCGTCAACGGGTAAGCTGTAGGGCAAAGTACTTTGTGCTGTAGGGCGTGCCAAAGAATAAGACATACACAATTACACACATAGATACATAATATGAATTGACTCGGCACTAGCTTGCTAGCGTGAACAAATTGGTGGGTATGTATGCGTAAGTAAGTGCTATTTACCAATCCAATTAATATTTGTTTATTATTTTATATTTCTATTATTTAATTTATTTTTTAATTATAAATTAATATTAATTGGATTAGCTGCGGTAAAGGCTTCGACACACGAGCGCTATACCGGCGGGACGTGAGCGCGGCGCGACACCGGCGCGCCCTAATGTCGATAAGGCATATATTAAATTCGGACATCGGCAACGTGCCCTCCTCATGTGTGGCTTTATTCACAATCTTATCATATCATCAGTTACAAAAGATTGCCCCGATTGCCTGAACCACCTAGTCAGCAAGTACCTACTACAGAATATACCTACATACCCTACCTGTGGTATACATAGGTACTACCTACAATGTTAGTTCGCACCTGTGGCTTACAATAGTGATACTGGATACATCGACGTCTAAAATATCTAAAATTCAAATAGGTAAGTTGCAACTTGCAAGGTTGAAATTCAAATTTTCGAACTTATAGGTTAGGTTAACAGAATATTCTGCAAATACCCTATAGTCCTACTAGTATTATAAATGCGAAAGTTTGGATGTTTGTTACTCAATCACGCTTAAATTTGGATGAATTTTTGCACGAAGATAGCTTATAGCCTGGATTAAAATATAGAATAGTTTTTATCCCGGGTCCACGCAGACGAAGTCGCGGGCGGAAGCTAGTATGATATAAGCAAAAGAATGCAAGTCAAAAAATTCCAAAGCCTACAACATAGTAAGCCCACTGCGGAGCACGCTATGCATTAGTGCGAGGCATTTGAGGAGGTTGTTCGAAACATGTGTCACCACGTTTAATTTTATCTAAGAAAAGTAAACTCTTTTTGATTTAGCAATAAAATGTATTTTATTCATGAACACAGATTGCATTATTGCCAGCTAATAACAACCATTTTAAATAAGTATTTTGTCTATTATTTACTATATACCCTTTTTACATTAATGTACACCTTTACATCAATAATTTGAAGCCTATACCTATCATGAGCACTTATATTTCATACCTATTTCACCTACTTGTAATCAAATTCCTTAACCTCTAAAAACTCCATTTCTCTGACCATTGTCGCCCACATCACTGTTTTTTTCTTAAGGTTCAATTGCATCTTTTTACCTTTGTATTCCAAAGCTTTGTTCACAACCATTCTGTTGAAAGCATGCACATGTTCGTGATTTGTGTATTCTTTCACGTCCATCCATCGACATTTCCTGACTTCTCTCTGTGATATGGTAATTTGGTCTGTCAGAGCCTTCATCATCAGTAAAACATAGATGTCAGAGTTGCCAAACATCATGTTGTGTGAGTGTCGGAATGTGACTAAGGACTGGAAGGCTGAATCTACTCCAGTTTCTTCTTTGACCTCCCTTACAGCAGCATGTATTATGTCTTCACCTGAAAAACAATTCATCATATGTTTATGTCTAACCCTTAGCCAGGCCAAGGATATCTAATTTTTCATTGCTTTTGGACCTTATCATGGATAGTTAAAGTACAAAATCATGTGGGCCTATATAGTCAACTGCCTGGCTAAGGGTTAAGTTAAGCTATAGATTTGAAGTTTTGCTTAAAATTTGTGATGATTGGTCAGTTTCCTAACCAAAGAATTACCATGCATTATTTATACATTGAATCAATATTCTGTGGGATACAGGTTTATCATAAATGTATGTATATGAGCAATTAAATATCACTTTTAAATTATATTACCTCTTTCTACATATCCTCCTGGTAACTTCCAATGTGGGTATTCATAATGTTGCTCAGATACAGCCAACAATTGATTCTTGCTATTGAAGACCAAAGCACCAACTCCCAGGTTTGTATGGGATGCTGGTGGCAGGTTGGGTTCCGAGTCCATGGGAAGCCATTTGTACATCATCACAAAGTTACTTCTGGCATGATGAAAATTAAAACCTTTCTAAGAATACCCAGGTGTCATTGACAAATAAATAAATAAACTGATGTTGGGGCATTCCACCACAAGTGTTAACAGATTCGTGCTTTAATAAACAATTTAAAAAAAACAATCTAATAATAAAAGGTTAATACTTCTGATAATGCTAGGAAGTCAATCAACTCTAGGCAAGAAAACTTCTTATATCTTTTCTTTCAAATTAACAGTGCAGCATTTTAGTACTGTAGCTGCCATAAACATGATAAAATTCGTCATTCTTGTAGAATGCCCCTATTGTGTCAGTCAGTTAAAACTTACTTGTGCTAAGATGGGTACTATTGCAGAGTCTTTGATGTCTACTTTAAACCATGCACATCGGTTTCCATTACTTCTCCATGTGTTGATTGACTCTGAAATGTAACAGTTTGATCTGTTATATGAAAACTAATAGATATACCCCAACAATTTCACTGGTTCCATTTGAAGAATGCTTAGTTTCTCTGTGAGGCAAAAACATTTAACTCATATCTCACATGTTAATGTATTGGAGTGGATTGCAAAAAAAAATTACATAGTTAAGAGCTTTAATCTAATCTATGATTTAATTTTTTACAGTTTCATAACGGCAATTACCCATATATTTTATATGGGTAATTGCCGTCACGAAACTGTAAAGAGTTAAATCGTAAATTAGATTAAGGCTCTTAACTATGTACAATTTTTTTGCAATCCACTCATTGTTTCTCTCTGTAACTTTGTTTGTGTGAGGTGTGCAGTAAAGAGTATTTGTATCTCATTGGAACCTACAATAGAATATAATATAAAATACTTTTTGTATGAGTATGTATGAGGGTTGTTCCACAGGCTAAGGACAGATTCAGACAGGAATGGCAGCGGCCGGCAGCAGCGCAGTGAGCACTTTCAGTGTGAAATAATTTTAAACTTTATCTACATACTTAAAAGGCCAGTATCTCTTCGAAATCGAAAAGGTCGCGCGGCCACGCGCACCATGGGCGACCGCGCGACCTTTTCAAGATTATTAAGCAATACTGGTCTTTATGTAGATGTAGATAAAGACCACATAGAGGAAGCCAAAGAGTGACTTCTTCGTTGTCAGAAACCTGGTGCTGCCATTCCGGTTTGAATCAGCCCTAAGTAGTAGCAACAACAGTAAAAGATACATATACAACCAACCATTAAGTTTAGCTTCGATTGATAGCATTTCCCATTTCTCTTTAGCAGTATCTATCGTGATACCTTTGAACCTATCAGTTTCACCTTGAAAAATATCTTTAGATCCGACCGAGAAACAGCATATGCTCCTAAAACAAAAAATAAGATTACGATGATAATCTGAACTTGGCAACAAAAAGCACGAGTAGTAAATTTAAATATTAGACTTACTTGAAGATCTTTCCATTATTCTTATTGTTGGTGAGAACAATATTTTGAGAGTTAATTTGTAAGACGATACGGACTGAACAGCAACGTAAAATATGTTTAAACATGGTTCTTTATGGTACTGAATTTCTCAATAAAATGATATACAGTGAAGTGATGAAAATTGTACTATTTGTTCATGAATGAATGAAATTGAAATTAATTATGAAACTGACAGTAGTGACAGTGACAAGTGACACTTCACAGTTTGACGTTGGATCTCCTGTGTTGCGAATACACTTTACTACTGGCCCAAATATTCGTGTTGCATCTTTTTCCTTCCTACGGCAAATGAAAGAGAGGCAACGATGCAACGCGAACATGCATTCCCAAGTGTGGTGGCACCATCAAAGAAATAAAAATTACATGCTTGTATTTTTATTTCTTTAATTGATTAAAGCAACAAATTGAAATAAAATAATTAATCACACTATTTTCACGAAGCTTTTTGTATCTCATCTTCACATACAAAACTTTTTATTTCTTATCCGTAATACACCTACTATACTTAGTATCCGAATGAATCAAGTGAAATGTCAGTGTCATGTCATGCTCTCATGCTTCAGCTTCAGCCTTCACTGCTTCAGTCAATCAGTCTTGTCAAATCAAAATAAACTTTGTAGTCGGTTGTGTGACTTGCGAGTTTTGATTGTAGAGCTAAAAAGATTTTTATCATTGAAAGCATTAACATGCGCATCGTTTGTCGTCAAAACTCAAGGCTAAAGAAGTCTTATCTATTCTAAACTCCGTTTTGTAGAAATCATATTGTAGATGATACTTAATTAAAGATTAGATTTCAGCAGTATACGAGAAGTATTTGAATTTAATTGAAGTTTATGCCAGTTGAATTTACTTTATTTCAGTAAGTAACAATGTCTTCAAAGATTTTCAAAGGCGTTACAGATAGGTACAACGGCGTGACGATAGATTCACAGGAAGAGCCCTGTGAACTGAGCACTTTTCTGAATCAGTTAACAGGTGAGTCATAATCATAATTTGAATATAATAAGCTACGCATATAATCTAATATGCCTGTGGATCAATTCCTAAAAGTTACATATTTTCGAAGAATATGAATATTTTTACAGACACAGTAATCACAGTATACTGCTTTTCCAGATTCTCTGAAACTATGGGCTGAAGAAGGAAAGAGATGCATTTGGTTCAAAGTGAATATAAAGGATGCTGCATGGGTACCAATACTAGCCAATGTGCGTTGTCACTTAATCTAATATAATAATTAGCCTCATTGTGTAGTAGCAAAAACAATATCTAATTGAGTAGTCCCTGAAGTTCAATTTTTATCCTAGTTAATCATATTGTGTAGTCAAAAGATTTTTTTCAGGAAGGTTTCAACTTTCACCATGCCAGGGATGATTTTGTGATGATGTACAAATGGCTACCTACAGACAGCTCCCACAACTTGCCCCCAGCTTGCCACACCAACCTCGGAGTAGGTGGCATGGTGTTCAATGACAAAAATGAAATATTAGTGGTGAAAGAAATATCCTTGGATTATCCCCACTGGAAACTCCCTGGAGGCTATGTCGAGAGACGTAAGTTATAATACTTATAATTCATGTCTATTATTTTGTTATCTTATCTATTTAGTAATATCTCTTGAGAGTAGATAGTGAACTCAGTGTGACTCCTGTTATATTTCATCATCAACCATAGAAATGTTTCATTGATGATGTTTCTGTGATCATTTTCTTCTGGGATAATCAGTGTAATATGTAAGGAATATATATAAATTACATAATTGCAATAGAAATGCAACTCTACCATGCATATATGACAAAATTCCAAAAAATGTATGCACAGATGCACACACAGGTGCTGAGGTTATTCCAAGAGCTAATATTTACATTTGCACTTGTTATCTATGATGCTCATAATCCGAATTATTATTCTATTTGTTCTAAAGTTACATTGTTGTCCTATATTCAAGATTACTAGACAATCTACACATGTACTTTTTTATATAATTGAAATTATGTATCTTTCCAAAATATGTTTTATTTGTTAGTTGAATCCTCTCTTCTCTGGTACAAAATCATTTAAAAATGCTCATTTATTCAGTTATACAATTAAATTGATTTTCAGATGAAGATATAAAAGATGCAGCGATGCGGGAAGTCAGAGAAGAAACTGGAATAGAGACAACTTTTGAGTCCATGGTAACATTAAGACATTCACACAAGTCAATGTTTGGTAACTCTGACATTTATGTTGTAGTTAGGCTCAAAGCTGTAACATCAGAAATATCTAAATCTGACATAGAAATCCAAGAATGTCAATGGATGGATGTTGAGGAATTCGTAAATCATCCTCATGTCCACGAGTTTAATCGTTTCCTCGTTAAACAAGCCTTGGATTTAGAACAAAGGAAAATGAAACTAGGCCTTCAGCAGCAAACTGTAACTTTCTCTACTTTTACGCGGGATATTACGAACCTTGTCATTGAAGATTTATGAAAATTATGAAATTTATGAATGTTGTGAATATTTTATGGTGATTGATTTTGATCTTTAAGTGCCTGTACAAGTTTACTATACCTCAGTGTGCTAAATATGTGAGTGCATTACCACAGTTGTTGTTACTCATTTATATGATATGTATATACAAAACATTATAAAGTAAGTGTTGATAGCCCTCGTTTTTTTAGTATACCTACATGTAGTATGTATACTCGTTTAGGTAACAGTACGCACTCCAAATTTAAGCCTGTCGATTTTTGCAATATTATTACTAAACAATGAACTTTGGTTAATAAGGGAATGGGGAAGAACACAATCGTAAAGCATTGCGGTGGGTTATCTAGTGATGTGGTACACATTGGATGTGTCATATAATTAGTCATTCAATGACTAAATTTGTTAACTTTATAGCAATACTTGACGTACGTATGTGAACGTAATATTTATTTAAGAGTTTTTTATCATTAATAATATGCAGGGCTGTGCAATAAATAAAAATCTTTGAAATTATCATGTTTTTATTATTCCGTCCACCCTATTGCTAGCAGTAATAACATATTTCCAAATGATGTGACTATAAATTAGAGTACCCAAACTATTGTGGATAGAAATCGGATTACTGGAAATGTTAGTATTTAAGTAACATGATAAATCATTCAATTACAATGACTTTGTTAACAGAAGAGTCATGAAATTATAAAACAGTGTACATCAATTAGTTCATTTAATTATCTGTCAAATTGCAGATTGTCAAGTTATACTGTTAAAAGGTACTGCTTTCCTTATATCAATGAAAGTACCTACTACTTATAATATGGTTGTATATAATATAAATTGATGTTCACTTGTTATGGACACAGCTTAAGCTGATATGTTATTTAAAGTACAAACATAGTCCTATTGCCCACTATTAGTTACAATTTTTCAATCAAGGTCCGGAGCTGAAGCCCTATGGCCCATGTAGTCTTCTTCATCAGAACTGTCAGCTTCACCAATAATTGATTTCAGTAGCCCGCCGAACATTGAGTTGGCATTTTTAGGGTCATGGGGAATCTCTATTCCGAACCAGATGCGTCCAATATTATCCAAATACACTGAATAGTTTGGATCTCGCTTTATACTAATTGCATACCAGTTCCTTAGTATCTTAAATTGGATTGCATGTTTCCTGTAAACAAATAAAATTAAACTTCATTAAGATGTATATGGGGTAAAATACCAAATGTGGGGACAATTTGAAACTAATCAGCCCATAATCAGCTCAAGTAAATATAACTCTTAACTAAACATATGAAATGCAGTCCACAAGCTTTGTACATACAACATACATAGACTGCAGCTTGGTACTTCCAAAAATGAGCATTCGGAAAGTTTTTACCCAATAGCCAGATACATATCATTAATATCTCAATAGGGTTAACTTATTTTTTTCAAGGTTACCTTATCATAAGCCACCAATAGATAGGCTTACCAAATCGATAGGCTTGAGCCTAAAAAGGGGTTTTCTGGTCCTTGTCCCAATGACACTCAAGCAAATATAGGTTTGGTCAATGTTTATGAATAAGGCTATACAACTAATTGCTTTTATCAATAGTCTGAGCATGGGGTCTAGCTGTCTTTATGACTACATGTAAATTCAGTACTTACTGTTCAATTGCACGTAAAAGAAACCAAAGAAAATTGAGTAAAGGAAATAAATAAGGTGGCCCTCTGTCATTTTTTATAGTTGGATGTGATCCAGTGTACTTGTTGAATGTCTCTGTCGCCATTTGTATGTTCCTTAGGCAAAGGAACTGCAGGACTGCTTGTGCTATGAACAGGTCTATTTCCGACTTAAGGCCTTTGGTAGTGTGCAGCTCTATAAGCATGGTAGCGTAAGCTGATCCATCACTGGAGTGCAAGAAATGCCTGTGTGCAGCTGTGTATTTCTTCTCCCTCCAATATACTTCAGCAATTTTCTGAAATTGGATATGAATATCATGAGTTTAATAACACTCCACATCAAAGGTACTGTCTATCAAAACAGCACATAAAAATATATATTAAGTATTTGTTTAGATAACAAATTCTCAAGAAACTAGATAAACATTTTATGAGACTAAACATTAGATTATTTTGGTTAATGGAATATTTTATAAAGAATTTGTTAAACCTTAGGCTGGCAGTTTAAAAATTACAACCAAATGTGAGTTGTTCCCCTACAAGTTTAAGATAAATGTTTCATAGGATTTAAATGGTTGATATAACTCATCAGCCTGTACTAGGGTTTAATATTTTTTTTAAAGAAGTATCTGGTCTGCCTTCAGGTGCATTTTCGGAATATACACTTAAAATTATTAACACATAAAGCTAATCTAGAACTTATTCTTAAACTTCTGTTATCATCTTAAACCTCTGTATAACTTGCAAACTTTAGTTAAGTGTAAACATTATTGAAACGAAACTGAGTCCTGTAACACAGGGTTTCCTAGCGCAGGACTCAGGGTTGTGATACATTTCTGTAATGCTTCTTGTCAAATAAACTTTTTACTTTACTTTATACTGAAGTGATTGGCATTATACAGTTCAGTTTTGATATAAAATCGTAATTCTTTATAGAATTCAAATAACGAATTATTATTTTACCTTGTGCAGCAAGGGATGTCCTTTTTTGTTGTTATCCATGGACCACTTTACTGAATTAGTCAAGAATGTTTCTCGCTCCGGGATGGTAGGGCTCATGATTTCAAATATATTGGCTATCTTCTCGATCCATTCCTCACTAGGCTGTGTTTCTGATTTAGTCAAAACGTCCAGAAGCAATATAGCTAAGTCTGCACCGCTGCCTTGCTGGTCACGTTGCAAAAGGAGTGTTGCGCCTTCGTGCAGCAAGTTTAACAGATCCGCGTACTTCTTCTGACTTAGGTACCTTGAACACCACGCAATCACCATTAAATAAGATTCACAAGCAGTAAAACATTATTTATTTATTAAAGTGATAATCACTACCTGAAATAAAGCGTCCTATACATCTGATGAGCTTCATAGTATTGACCAGAATTAACGGATGCTGCTAACTTATCTAGCACTCTTCGAACTCCTCTTTCCCCACGTGCCGCCATGGTAAGTTTCGAGACGACGGTATATCTTTTAAATTTTTAATTTAGTGTTCACTTATTGTACGCCTTAGGAAAAGTCATTTTTGTTTCATTTCATCAGTGTACAGTACAGCGAAGGTGGCATGGATGGCAGATATGAAAATAATGCCAATAAATATAAGTGCGATATGCACATCTCTCAATAACTCTAATAGCGACATGTTATTCAATAATAGAAAGAGATAAAAGATACATTTTTATTTAATAGGGTTATACATACCAATGTTCCGTTCAGAAATCAAACACGTTTAAAATAATTTGACGTTTTATACTGGCACCACACTTGGAGTTGCGTGTTCGCGTTGCATCGTTGCCTCTCTTTCATTTGCCGTAGGAAAGAAAAAGATGCAGCACGAATATTTGGGCAAGTACCAGAGGCCCTACCGCGAAATGCATTCGAAGTTTTCCCTCTCTGTCAGACTTGCGAGTTCGTTCTTAAGTGCAACAGAGAGGGAAAACTTCG
The DNA here is from genome assembly GCA_932294315.1 of Epinotia nisella. Taxonomy (NCBI): domain Eukaryota; kingdom Metazoa; phylum Arthropoda; class Insecta; order Lepidoptera; family Tortricidae; genus Epinotia; species Epinotia nisella. The sequence continues at coordinate 10,085,893 of OW028682.1, read as the reverse complement.
AATGGCTTTCGCGGTAGGCCCTCAGGCCACCATTAAAATGTTAACTTTCGTTTCATCCATCATAGGCGACCCCATACATGGTGATTAAATACTGATGATCCATCATAACTGTCTATATCAATAACATGCAATGAGATAGAGACTGACTGCCTATGGTGGATGACAGTATTTAATCAACGTGTATGGGCTGCCATAGACCATAATTTTTATTGTGCCATTTTGCGAAATGCACAAAACTCACAAAACTATTGATCGTTTAGATATTAATAAAGGATGTTCCCAATGTGTTTCCAAACTGGGCCTCCAATATTTGACAGCTGTCATCCCAGTAAAATTTATGTCATCATATATGTCATGATTGACGTTTATTGTACCATTGTACCGATTGTACGGTGATGACGGCTGTCAAATATCGGCTGTTGCTGTTTAAAAAATCTAATTATAACAAGTGCCATGGATGGAGATATACGTGGTATTGGCCGCTAATGGCGATTGATAAACCGCATCCCCCCACGCTTCAACCGGCGAGCGGGCGGGTGGCGGTCAGCACGGCTATCACAATACGGCGCGCGAGCTCTCGATTTTTCTCGCACTATACCTCTCTTTCTAAGTTTTCTAATAAGAGAGAGACGGATAATGCGAGAAAAATCGAGAGAGCTCGCGCGCCGTCTTGTGATAGCCGTGCAGAATCTGCCTGAGGTGCTTAAAGGCCATTATACACCTAGCAATTTGTCACAACAACCTAGAGACGCAGCTATGATAGAAAGATATAGCAAACATTCAATTCATTCACTTTGAAGGCGGTTGTTGTGACAAAATAGCCTCACCGGCGGAGAAATTGAGGTTTACTACCTACACCTAGTGTCTACTTGTCTGTGGCACAATATCGATTCCGCCGTTGTCATAGCTGCTGTTGTTTGATACTTATATTTGAGTGCTATTGAAATGTATTGTGTTCCTTGAATAAATAAGTTATCTATACAAGTTTAAGCTTTTCCGTATACTCCCTACCAAGGAAATACTCAACATGGTAGCAGAGCGTTAATAGTTAAAATAAAACATAACTAGCGGGTTGCGATCCACGAATATAAGAGAAGAGAAAATGGCTACTGCGGGGTCATTTTTACCAGTGTTGACGGAAACGGGAAATTTTAGTAATTGGAAATTTAGAATTAAAATATTACTAGATGAAAAACAACTAGGACATGTGTTGCAAGAGGAACCTACGACTAAAGAAAAATTTGAAGCATTCACCAAAGACGATTCGCGAGCAAAGTCGATATTAGTACAATGTCTGAGTGATAAGTACATTGACATAATAAGAAAAGGAAAAACGACAAAAGAAATGCTATCATCGCTAGAAGACATATTTGAAAGGAAAACTGTATGCAATAGATTATATTTGAAAAGAAGACTAATTACGCTAAGATACGAAAATGAAAGAGATCTTCAACAATATTTCCTAAAGTTCGACAGCTTATTAAGTGAGCTAGCCGCAATAAACGTGACGGTCGATCCAGAAGACCAGATCTGCTATCTGTTATCATCATTACCCAAGATTTATGATCAAGTCATTACGTCAATAGAAACCATGGCAACCGAAAGACAATTGAACATAGAATTTGTCAAAGCAAGACTTCTAGATATGGGAAACCAAAATGAAAATGGAAGGTGGCGGTGATATCAATGAGAATAATGCCTTTCTTACATGTTACTCCTGCGGGAAATCTGGCCACAAATCTTTTGAATGTAGAGGATCTGGACGAGAACAAGGACAGCATCGAGGACGGTCATCAGGACGAGGACGGAGCCATCCAAGAGGGCGTGGACGTTCATTTAGAGGAAGCTCAAGCGGAAATTACCATAGGCAACCATCATATCAGCAGGCTTCAGCCGTCGAGGTACAAGATGATGAAATTAGTTTCATAGCTAGTGACATCACAGCCAATATAGGTGAGTGTTGTGGTACTATTGAACTTATTATTGACTCGGGATGTACGGAACATCTAATAAATGAAAAGTATGTAAGCTATATGACTGACATTTCATATACAAATAACAATGTTAAGATATTTGTTGCAAACGGCCAGTGCATAACAACCAATAAAAGAGGTAAACTTAAAATAAAATATCAAAACACCACTATTAATATAGATGCTTTAATTGTGAGAGATGTAGCATACAATTTACTGTCAGTTAAAAAAATCGTAGAGGCAGGCTTCAATGTAAACTTTAGTAAAGACGATGTCAAAATATTTAACAAAAATACCTCATTAAGTGGTAACATTAATGGAAAGTTGTATAAGTTAACAGCTGAATTATGTAAGCATGAAATGTGTAATGTTACTGAAACAGCCGATTTATGGCACAAGAGATTAGGACATTTAAATAGGAAAAGTCTTAAAATATTAAACTTACCTGTGTCTAATACAACTTGCAGTCCCTGTATGGAAGGTAAAGCCACCCGATGCCCATTCAAACCTGTTCCAAGACCAAGAAGTAACCTGGTAGCTGAAATGTTACACTCGGATATAGCAGGACCAATCAGACAGCCCGGACCCAACGGTGAGAAATACTTTATGACTGTGATTGACGATTTTTCACATTTTTGTGTTGTATATCCTCTGAGAAGTAAATCTGAAGCAACTGAAAAACTGATGAACTATATTCTGAGAATTGAGAACGATACGGGGAATAAAGTAAAAAGAATTCGATGTGACCAAGGAGGAGAATATACAGCTAACAGTTTAAAATATTTTTGCAAAAATAAGGGTATAAGCATAGAGTATACCTTACCTTACACAAGCCAAGAAAATGGGGTGAGCGAACGTATGAACAGATCCCTTTGTGATAAAATAAGAACCCTTCTAGCTGAGACCAATCTGCCAAAACATCTGTGGTGCGAAGCGATACAATGTGCAGCTTATCAGTTAAACAGATCTCCATCATGGGCTATAGATTTCAAAACACCAAGTGAAATATTCTTCGGAAAAAACGATTTAGCAAAGTTAAGAGTGTTTGGTTCAAAAGCATGGGCGACTATTGTACCCAGGCCGGACAAATTAGCGAAGAGGGCCAAAGTAACGAGAATGGTCGGATATGGTAAAGTTGGTTATAGATTATGGGACCCAGAAGAAAATATAGTAATAGTATCAAGAGATGTAAAGTTTGATGAAAGTGATATAAAGTTCACAGAAAAAGAAGAAATTAGACAAGTAAGGTACATTCAAGATGATGAAGAAGAAGATCCAAATGCAGGAAAAGAGGATGAATTTAAAGATGCAGAAACAGACAATGTTAGAACTGAAGAAGAATCAACCAGACCCAAAAGAAATATAAAACCTCCTGCATATCTTAATGAATATGAGACAAATGTGGACAGCGTAAATGAAACTAACATAGTAATATGCCTCAGTGCTAACACTCCAGAAACCTTTGAACAAGCTGTGAAACAAACAGAATGGAAGGAAGCTATTAACAAAGAATTAGAAGCACTTGCAAGATTAGAAACATGGGAAGAACATAAAGTACCCAATGGAAAGAATCTCATAGATACAAAATGGATTTTCAAGGAAAAAGAAGATGGAACTAAGAAGGCAAGACTAGTCGCGAGAGGCTTTCAGCAAAAGAAGGAAGATATTTTTGACAGTATTTATGCACCAGTGGCGCGACACTCTACTATAAGAATGCTATTATCGAAAGCAGTGCAAGATGATCTTCACATAGCTCAACTTGACATACCAACGGCATTCCTCAATGGAAAACTAAAGTCAGATGTATTTATTAAAATACCACAAGGATTAGAAATGAAAACGAAGAACACAGCTTTAAAACTAAAAAGGGCTTTATATGGATTAGTTGAATCTCCAAAGTGTTGGAACGAAACACTGGATGAGTTTGCAAAGGCTAATGGATTCCAACGATCAGAATATGATTACTGTTTGTATTACAAAGAAGATTGCTGGATGCTCATTTATGTGGATGATATCCTAATCATTGGAAACGGGGAAAGTACCATTAAAGCACTCAAGGAGGAGTTTAACGCAAAATATATGGGAGACATAAAAAACTTTCTCGGAATGGAAGTTCATAGAAACGCAGAAACTTTAGAACTAAAACAGACCAAAATGATTGATAAGATATTGAATAAATTTAATATGACTGAGTGCAACGGAATCAAAACACCTATGGAAAGAAATTACAACATAGATGTAGACAAGACTGAAGACATTATAGATGTACCCTATCGTGAGCTTATAGGAAGCTTAATATATCTTACCGTAACTACAAGACCAGATTTGACATTTGCAGTTTCATATCTAAGTAGATTTTTGGATAGACCAAACGAAGAGCTATGGAAAGCTGGAAAAAGAGTAGTGCGTTATCTAAAGGAAACCAAAGACAAAGGATTAACTTTTAGAAAGACAAGGGATAACAATATGTATGGCTTTTCTGATGCAGATTGGGCCGGTGATCGAAATGACAGGAAAAGTGTGAGTGGTGGCATTATCTTACAAGGGCAAAATCCTATTGCTTGGTTCTCTAAAAAGCAACAATGCGTAGCGTTGAGTACTGCAGAATCAGAATACATAGCGGCTGCATCAGTAGCACAAGAACTTGTAAACTTAAAAGGTATATGTAAACATTTAGGCTATAATGTAAATGTTATGTTACTTGTTGACAACAAAAGTGCTATATCAATGGCTAAAAATTTCGAAAATTCTAAACGTACAAAACACATTGATATAAGGGTTCATTTCCTTAAAGACTTGGTTGTCAATAAAGTAATCACAATAGAGCATATTTGTGGTGATGAAAACTTAGCTGATGTTATGACTGAAAGTCTGAGCAAAGAAAAGTTCTATAATTGTATTAACAAGTTTATGTGTTAATTTTTTCTTATGTGTTAACGTAATTTATTTAAGTTTTATTTGTCAAATGAAAACATTGAGCCATGTTATCAATGTTATCATTTAGGAGGAGTGTTGAGGTTTACTACCTACACCTAGTGTCTACTTGTCTGTGGCACAATATCGATTCCGCCGTTGTCATAGCTGCTGTTGTTTGATACTTATATTTGAGTGCTATTGAAATGTATTGTGTTCCTTGAATAAATAAGTTATCTATACAAGTTTAAGCTTTTCCGTATACTCCCTACCAAGGAAATACTCAACAGGCGGAACCTAGCCTGTCCGCTGGTCTGAAGCTAGTCCGGTGGAATTCCGCCTAGGTATGTGGCAAGCCTTATGTTTCATTCTCAAGACCATTATACAACTAGCAATTTGACGCAACAACTTAGAGACGCCACTATAGGATGGAAAGAGACGATTTTACATTAAATTGTTTCTCAAGTTACCGGTAATGCATTGTCTCTTGCGTTATGAGTAACCACAGTGAGTAACCATAAATATGAGTGTGAGTAACATCAGTCAGTATGGCTAATTCCATATACATTTCAGTCGCGAACGATCTTATCTGAAAAGCAGGTTATATTTCACTGTAACATTTGTTTTTAATTTCCCTTGAAATTGTTTATTAAACATTACAGTATCATTGAATTGGCTCCTGTGCGTTTTCTCTTTATGTTCCTCCATTTAATTGTCTGATGAAATTTTGTCAGCAGGTTCAATATAGTTATTTTTGTAGATTTAGGTCTTCGATATATAATTGGAAAAAAAATACGCTGGCGTTTTCTACGGCTCACTATTGTCTGATTTAAATTTTTTACCATAATTATGATCACAAAATGTAAAGGTACAAACGGCAAAACACTTAGGTTTGATACATATTTGTGTTTTAAAGTTTGTAACGGTGTGCATATCAAAAATTATTTAAAAAAATATATATTACTAGCTTTTTCCCGCTCGCGTACTAAAAGTAATTTTAACCGTCTACAAAAAAGGTGCATCTCAGTTTGACCCGTATATGTTCCAATTTCGCACAAATACTTTCAAGAATCTTCATGTCCACAATGTTAAATTTCAAAATCGATGCCATTTTCGTAATTAACGTCCCAAAAAACCATAAAAACGACACCCATATGGTGAAAACCCATACCCAACAGGAGAGATGGTATTTCACGTCCGCCACGTTGGATTTTAAAATCATTGTTATTTTTTTCGTAATCAGCGACCCGATAAACCATAGAAACGACACCCATGTCGATTTTCAGACTTTGTGACCTCATTTCCCCCTTTTAGGGGTTGAATTTTGAAAAATCCTTTCTTAGTGCACCCCTAGACCTTATAAGGAACCTACATGCCAAAGTTGGAATCTCTAGAACCAACGGTTTGGGCTGTACGTTGATAGATCAGTCAGTCAGTTTCTTCTTTTATATATTTAGATTTTAGTAGTAGATCCTAACATTTTCTGGTGTTACTATTAGTAACGCCGGAGAATGTAAAGAGCTTTTCTCTTGCGTTACCGAGTGTCCCCTAATAATTCTGCTTTATTTTTCATTGTATGTCATTTATATTATCGCAAGGTATCTTTTGACGGTAACAACAGCAATATTTGGTTAAATCTCACGTATTACCTTTGTGGCTGATTGGCCGCTTTAAATTTAAAAAATACAATATTTAAAGTTTACACTAATAAAATATAATCAGTAAATTTTAACAAAAAAAAATTTGTATCGCTCCAAAATTAGTACCTACTTTAATAGTATTTTATATAATCGTTACACAATAAGGGCTCTTTTTTAGGGTTCCGTAGCCAAAATGGCAAAAACGGAACCCTTATAGTTTCGTCATGTCCGTCTGTCCGTCTGTCCGTCTGTCCGTCTGTCCGTCTGTCCGTCTGTCCGTCTGTCCGTATGTCACAGGCATTTTACTCGAAAACTATAAGGTGTATTTGAATAAAATTTTGAGGATAGGTGTATTTTGTTAGCCGCTACATAGTTTTGTAATTAAAATGACAAAAAAAAATTTTTTAGGGGTGCACTCCATACATAAAACTAAAAGTCAAAATTTTTTTTTTCATTGTGACCCCCCGTGTGGCGCATTAATCGATAGGCCTTTCAAAATAAATATAAGGTTTCTTAGCATTTTTTTTGATTAAGTGAATAGGGTCGGAGATAATCGCCCCGAAAGTCACTAAAATTCTGTCCCCCCCCCTCTAATTTTTGAACGGTGTATTTTAAAAATATGGAAAAATTCATGCACATAGGGCTTATTAATTTCATTCACCGAAAATTGTTTTGAACAAGATCGGATGAAACGTTTCCGAGATATTGCTGAAAAACTGCCTTCCTCAAAGAAAAGGATGTAAGTGCCGTAAGATTTCTATGACGATACGACCTTTTTAATAGGCACGGAACCCTTCGTTTTGCGTGGTCCGACACGCACTTGGCCGGTTTTTATTTATTTATAATCATATTCTTATGGACTTAAAGTCGAGTACAGTGACAGTGTATAAGTAAGGTACGAGAATTTAAGAGGTAATTGTGTAACTATTGTATACCTACAATACTTTTCATGCGAGTCAACAGAAATAATTAAACTAACTTGGTACCTATCTAATGAAAATCTAAGCCCTGCTGAAACGAAGTGCAAGTCAGTACGTCTAGCACAACTTGCTGCTCAGTCGCTTCTCGCGCGACTAAGCGTCCCCTATCTCACTCGCACCGTACAAATTAGAAAAAGGGGGGTAGAGCTTTCTCGACTCGCGTCGCGGTGCGCGTCAGTTGCGCTAGCCCCGCTGAGGGCCTTAGGAGCGACAAAGAGGGAGATACACGAACGAAAACGAATATCGTTTCGCGGTAGGCCCTCAGAGGTGCGCCGGCTCAACGTCGTTGATGTCTTTTGTATTGGAGTCAACGCGACGTCTTATTGGTCAAATTCATTATAGTTCAGTAAAGGCGCCACGTGATTGGTCGAATTTATTTTAGTTGTCTAAAGCGTTGTATAATAATTATTTCAGTTGAGTTGGGAGCTCCATAGTAAAAAAGTATGTGGTTTTAGTTTAGTGTACGAAGTCTTAATTCAAACATTAAAGTCGACGAGTATAAAAAAGTTGATTCACCCGGTGTAGAATTAGGCCAGTGTCAGAAGGTCAGAACCTGTAACGATATCGTACCATGCAATGTGGCCAGTGAGTACGTTTTTATACATTTTACTTGCCCTGATATCGTTGCCGGATGCTACACCACTTTATCGTACTGGATAATATGGACACGCTCTCACTTTACATTTAACATTTCAATTTGTACCTATTCGAATTATAGGTACCTACTCGAACATACACTTTTGTCCGACCCGCTCGGAAATCGGGATTCCGAAACACACTGATTGATACTTAACATGGAATGGAAATCGTCGGATTGACCTCCGCCCAGAGATGCAGTATGCATTGCTGTTGGAAAAATCTAGGACACAGTGTGAGAATGTAGCAATGCAATGCAATATGTCGGGCAATAGTAAACGACCGTGAATAATGGATAGAATAAGGATTTACGCAGGTGCAAAGAAAAGACATTGTTCAGAGACGACGCCCCAAGGGAGGATTTTATTTTATTCATGGATGTGAGTTTGGTATCCCAACGTATACGTGCGGAGCAGCCTAAAGCTGGCTTTAGTAAATAGGTAATGAAACACGTAGGTACTTTAGCAGCAGCCGGGACCCAATCAACCAGCTACCTGGAGGCCAATTTGACTCGAAGTTTTGCAATTTTGGTATGATATCAATGCATTGCGCGCACTCGTTCTACTCTATTATTAGTTGTGCTCTCTGTCGCACCAATCATGGCACACATGGCAGGTAAGTGCAACAGAGAGCGCAACAGGGGTACCTCGTTGCCACCTTTTAGAGCCCCGCGCGTTGTTATCGTTTGATAATATATTATACCTACTTATTATAACACGTCAGCTCGGTGCCATATAGTTATACAATGTGTCAAGTCAGATATGCTTTCTGTACTTAGCTGGGCTAATGGTGTATGGTGATGCGGTCTTGCATGAAAGTGCACATAGAGCCCCTTGTCTTGCACGAACGTATACACATCCAGGGACTTCAGGGATATGGCTACAACGGGAGATTACTTATGGTACCTACCTACAGTCAAATGTGCCGGAGTCGAATGGATTCAAAATTGTTAGTTACCTGTTACCGTCAACGTATTTAGAGTACATACTGGTAAGTACAAGTTCAATAAAAGCTTGTTAAAATACGTCAATAATAGCGCTCTTGAACATGGTCGGAAATTTCGGATGTGTACAATTTTCAGACGCGCATGCCTCGTTTATCCCCAACCCAACACAGTAAGCTCTATCATTTCCGGAAAGTCGAGTGGCTAAATCAAATCCATCGCGCAACGGCCACTGCACCGCTGTTGGAATGTGGCCAATGGATTTTAGCGAGCAATTACGGTTCTTTTATTTGGATTTTACTGGCGGTTAGCAATGTACTAGTTAGCAGCAGAACATCCTTAAAAAATAGGAATGTTCTTAAGTTTCTGGAAACTCAAACGAAGTACCTTAAGAGAACTTTCTCAAAAAAATGGTGGAACGACTATAAATTTCTCGCCGGAACATTGCTACTTGCTGTTTGAAGATCTATATAACTAAAGTTTCCTATAAAAAGTCGTGTTTCTACTCATGAACTGTGAAGAAGTCCTGAAGATAGGCAGATAAATAATTGTGCAGTACTTAGGCCAAGGAACCTTAAGGCACATGGTTGTAGTGTAGCACTGTGTGAAGTAAGTACCTAAACCGGGGTAACTTAAGGAAAAAATATAATATAATATAAAAGCAGAACTATTTGAAATGAAGAAGATTTAATCAAGTATACAGCAAGATAGAATACTAATATATTTACTGCCACAGTTCACCCACAAGTAAAAACAATGATTTCGGAGAAAAACGTATTAGATCAAAGTCGACCCCCGAATCAAAGTACCCCATTCCACCGTACTGTACCCCATTCTACTTTATTTGGAAATGAAATACAAAAACGTTTCTCTTTTCCACGTCCTATGTAGGTATACTGGAAATCACGGACGACAGTAGATATTTAATTTAGCAGGACGCCGAGTGTACAGTCTTGTTGAGTGTCAGTCCAGGTTGTAGTATACATAAATATGTATAGTACAACCTTATTGTTGCAGAAATAAGGTATGTGTACATATTTTTGAGACTTTGTGGTGTATACATATTGTTGCCCTTGACTGCACCTACTGTATGCAACTATGTCTTCGTACTTTACATAGGGTCGTGGAACCAAAAGATGAACGTTTAATATACGTGGTTGCGGGTTACATAAACATAAAAGTCATCCAAAGTTTCATGCTTATTACTTAGTAAGTAGGTACGTTATGAGTGTCAACTGCAGAGCGTAGGCACCTACTTACTTTCAATAGTTTCAATGCATGTCTAAGAGTCGAGTCTGTACAGTCGATACAGACTTAAATCAATGATGACAGGTATGTAATTTATTACGCCTACAAGGTTCTTTATAAGTTTAAGTAACTACTATTACTGTATTCACATATAGTTCTGCACTCAGCAAACTTTTATTTGAAGTGTTATCAAAATAATTAGTATACCAAGTAAATATTTTCAGGACAGGACAGTATTATTTATGGCTTTAAACTTCCACCCACCCCATTTGACCCGCTAAAATGCCTAACTAATGATTTCATTAATTAAAAAATATCTTAATTATGTCTTCCATTGGGGAATCCCAATGTAATGTAGTTAGCTAGTACTTATAGTTTGAATAAACTATCCACAGCTACCATAGGTTATGTAATTTGGTTCTGCGTGCGGTTTAACCGTGAAACGGTATTTTACCCAAGTTACTTTCGCATTTATAATGTTTGTACTGATTATATGTTATTGTCTGTAGTCAGCAGCTGCCATTTGTCAGTGTGCCGCCGCAAACTTGACCAGCGGCAGTGGTGATATTGGCACAATAAGTATTGCGGGCGAGAGTTGTGTATTGCCACGTCGGACTTTAACTTTTCAATTTCGTCCGCAGGCACGCCGCCAGAACCGAGGCATTTGGGCTCACTAAACTTAATATAACACTTGTACCTATTACATTCAAAGGCAAACTTATCGAGACATCTCGAGTACTTAGTGTATGGACAGCCAGTCAGCATTTATATTTTACATTCATAGATAGTTATTGTACAAGAATGTATAAGAGGTATTATAGCTCTTTTGCCATAGTAGTTTTTAGCAGAATTCTGTACATATTTCTTCGCCCTTACATTTTTAGTTTCATATTTATTTGGTGTTAAAACCTTATACTCATTATTAAAATAGTTTTCTACAGCTATCATATATTGCACTCTCTGGTGTAAAGGTAATATTTTACATATCTTGTATAACCTGTCGTAATCACCTCTAAGGTTATTTTTAGTTTTTTTACTGACAAGGTATTTCATACATCTTATATATGAAATATCATTATACAATATTAATTTAAGACTGTTATGTATGTGTAACGGTGTAACAAAAGTTGCAATTAAAAGATCATTATCGTCAATCGAACCGCTAAAATTAACTAACAACAAGTTAGTTCTTTAAAAATTGTTACCATTGGTTAGTTTTTCTTTTTTTCTACAGAGGTAAAATTTTGTTTTATAATGGAAAATCTTGAATAATTTATCATTCCCCCCCTGATATGCGAAGTTTAACGGAGCGAAAAATTAGAAAATAATATATATGACTAGCTGTTGCCCGCGACTTTGTCCGCGTAGAAGTTTTTATCGTCTTAGAAAAATGATTGCTCTCCATACAAACTTTGAACCCTCTTTTAACCCCCTTGGGGATAAATAAAAAAAAACAAATAAATTCATTTTCTAGTTTTTAAACAAACAGTCTAAAACCGAAGTTACAAATCTCATACTTGTCTTGCTCTCAACACAAACTTTAAACCCCTTTTAACACTCCTAGGGATGAATTTGAAAAAACTCTGAAATTAGTTTTGAAGTCTTAACTTACATGATTAGACCGAAGTTTTACTTTAAAAATTTCTTGCTCTCCATATAAACTTTGAACCACCTTAGGGGTTGAATTTTTCTAAACGCTGAAAACACTTTTTTATTTTAATAAGTAATCATTCTCCTAACTTTTAAGTCTCTAGCTCAATAAAGTGTTGCCCATACAAAGCTTATCCCCCGTTTTAACCCCCTTAGGAGTAGAATTTTCTTAAACACTGAAAGGACTTTATTTGTATTCTAATAAATAATCGTTCTACAAAGTTTTAAGTCTGTAGCTCAAAACAAAAAGTTTCCTCCATATAAACTTTGAACCCCGTTTTAACCCCTTAGAGGCGGAATTTTTCAAAATGCTGAAAGCACTTTATTTGTATTTTAATAAGTAATCTTTCTACAAAGTTTTTAAGTCTAGCTAAAAAAATAGTTTCTCCCATACAAACTTTGCACCCCTTTTTAACCCCTTAGGAGCGGAAATTTCCAAAACGCTGAAATGACTTTATTTTTATTCTAATAAGTAATCCTTATACAAAGTTTTAAGTCTCTGGCTCAAAACAAAAAGTTTCCTCCATACAAACTTTGCACCCCTTTTTAACCCCTCAGGGGCAGAATTTTCCAAAACGCTGAAAGAACTATATTTGTATTCTAAGAGGTAATCTTTCTACAAAGTTTTAAGTCTCTAGCCTAAAACAAAAAGTTTCCCCCATACAAACGTTGTACCCCTTTTTGACCACTTAAGGGTGGAATTTTCTAAAACGCTGAGTGCTTTTTTTGCATTCTTATATAGCGTATGTGGTATTGTCCTACGGGTGTTGGTTTCAATAAAACACTGCACTTACAGTTTTATCGTTGTATTGTCCCAGTAGACACACATAATCCAAAATAGAAGGCACAGAAGAGCGAGAGACACAAGCACAAGCACAGAATTAGTTCATAGGCAGAAGTACAGTTCATAGGAAAGCACGGAAGTAGAAAAACAAGCAGTAATTAAAGGTAAACAATGCAAGCCGCGTAAGCCGGTAGCGAGAGCATCAAGCGTGCGGTCGGTGTCGCATATAGGCGGAGACTGGTTTGACCGCTGTCTGTCCTGTCCACCGCGCGCGGGCGCAGCGATGCCGCCCGGCCGGTGCGGACGCAGGTCGATTAACTTACGTATCGATAGGTTTACCGATATATCGACACTCAACCAATAGGTAGGCATTATGTTTGTAACACTGTTACTTGAAGTATTATAAATATGTGTGTATGTAAATATACGTTGTGTATATAAATATTATGTATGTGTAAATATTATTTATATGTAAATATTATGTATAGTAAATATAAATTGTATATATAAATGTTATGTATTGAGATTGTAATTTGTGTGTAAGTGTAATATAAGAGTAAGTAGGCCACACCACTCCCCTCCAGAGACCGTCAAGGGCGATAGTAGTCTGGAAACCTCACCTGACGACCAGCTCGGGTAGTATATTGATGGGGTGCAGGAGTAGGGGTAACGGGACCAAGATCTTCTTTTTCACAGTCGGCAGACAGTATGAAGGCTGGTTTAAGCCTATCTATGGATACTGTTTTTTCCTTATTTTTCAGGAGTATTCTAAATACCTTGTCCCCACGCGAAAGAACCTTATGGGGTCCGGTGTATGCCGCTTGGAGTGAACCTCGCGATGCGCCTTCACGGAGGAATACGTAATCGCAAGTCTTCAGTTCTTTGTAAATAAAGACCTTAGGATTACAGTGTCGGGCAGCTGGTACTGGTTTTAATTTTTCAGCGAAGTTCCTGAGGCGGGCAGTAAATTCGGACATGTCCGTGGTACCGCCCGTTGGTGAGTCGAAGAACTCGCCGGGAAGCCTCAATGGTTCTCCGTAGACCAGTTCTGCCGATGATGACTGTAAGTCCTCTTTGAAAGCCGTTCTTACCCCAAGTAATACCCAAGGCAACGACTCTGTCCATCCCTCATTCGCGTGACATACAATCGCCGCTTTCAGTTGGCGATGAAACCTCTCTACAAGACCGTTACAGGCAGCATGATAGGCTGTCGTCCGTTTGTGCTCGAATCCGGCTATTCTAGACAGACACTGGAACAACGCTGACTCAAATTGACTGCCGCGGTCAGTTACAATGTCTGTTGGGCAGCCGAATCGAGCTATCCAGGTCGACAGCAGGGCCTTGGCAACGGTTTCAGCGGTGATGTCATGTATCGGTACAGCCTCCGGCCACCTAGTGAACCTGTCCACGGCTGTAAGGCAGTACCGATAGCCACGCGAAAGGGGGAGGGGTCCCACCAGATCAATGTGGACCTGCTTAAAACGAGCGCGCGGTAAACTGAAGGTGCCAAGGGGGGCAGTTACGTGCCGATTAACTTTAGCCCGCTGGCATTGCAAGCATGCGCGCGTCCACTCCCTACAGTCCTTCTGCACCCCAGGCCAAACGAACCTCTCGGCGACTAGCTTTGCCGAGGCGTGGGAGCCAGGATGACTTAGAGAGTGTAGGCTTTCAAATACCTGTCTGCGGTAGGGCTTCGCGACATATGGTCTGGAGGTTGGTGTACTGACGTCGCAGTACAATGACAACAGGCTACCAGGCACGTTCAGTTTCCGCAGCTGCAGGGAAGAACCTTCGCTTATGAGAGCTTGCAATTCGGTGTCGGACGATTGACCTTCGGCTAATGCTTCGAGGCTTACGGGCGCTCCCAGTTCTTCGATACGCGACAACGTGTCGGCAACAACGTTATCCTTTCCGGATATATGCCGGATGTCCGTCGTGAACTGGGAGATATAGTCTAGGTGTCTATACTGCCTAGGTGAACAGTTACTTTTTCGTTCGTGAAAAGCGAAACTGATGGGTTTATGGTCAGTATAGACAACGAAATGCCTGGCCTCGAGCATATGCCGAAAGTATTTAATGGCCTCGTAAATTGCAAGCAGCTCCCTGTCGTAGGGCGAATACTTAGTCTGCGAGGGGTTGAGCTTCCTGGAGAAGAACGCTAGTGGTTCCCACGCGCCGTCCTTGAACTGCTGGAGAACCGCTCCAAGCGCTATATCGGAAGCATCGGTCACCACAGCGAGTTTAGCTGAGCAGTCAGGGTGAGCCAGCAGAGCAGCATTGGCTAAGCTCTCCTTGCAGGCTTCAAATGCTGCTAATGCGTTTTCCGACAGGGTGATGGGTTGCTTGCCTTTCGCCGATCCCGTTAACAAAGCGTGGAGAGGGGCTTGAATTTGGGCTGCTCGAGGAAGAAATCTCCTATAAAAGTTAAGCATACCCATAAAACCTCTTAGCTGCCGCACGTTGGTGGGGGGTGGGAAATCTTTTACAGCCTGTACCTTTGAGTCCAGGGGTCTGCAACCCTTCTGCGAGATCTGGTATCCTAAAAAAGTTACCTCCTTCTCGCCGAAGACACACTTGGCTGTGTTGATCATCATGCCGTAGTCTTTCAGCCTTTGGAAGACCTTCCGCAAGTGTTCCTCGTGCTCTGCTTCGCTATTGGAGTAAATCAGGAAGTCATCGAGGTATGTGTAGACAAAATCGAGCCCTCTGGTTATCTCATCTACAAACCGCTGAAAGGTCTGGCCAGCATTCCGAAGACCGAAGCTCATATAAGGGAATTCATATAAGCCGAAGGGGGTCGTGATCGCGGTCTTCGGAATGTCCTCTGGGCTGACAGGTATCTGATTATAAGCTTTCTCCAAATCCAAGGTGCTGAAAATGCTACAACCTACAACATTATGGGTGCAGTCATGGATATGCTTGATCGGATACCTGTCAGGCACTGTTCGGGCATTCAGCTTGCGATAGTCGCCGCAGGGACGCCATCCATTGTTCTTCTTTGGCGCCAGATGAAGCGGAGATGCCCAGGAGCTCTCTGAAGGTCTAGCTGTTCCACAGGACAGCATAGACTGGAACTCTTTTTGGGCGATCTTAAGTTTATCCGGTGCCAAACGACGGGGAGGAGAGAAGACTGGGGGGCCTGGTGTCGTTCGTAAATGGTGAACCGTGTTGTGTGGTGTAGTGTGGTGTCTACCTGCCGGTCGAGTGATCTCGGGGAAGTCCTTGAGGATCCCATGATACCGTGTCTCACCAGTCAACACCTTCACCGACGAAACATCTGGGCAATTGGCTGACGTAGCAACAGCTGCAATGGAAGTAAGGTTATCAATTAAACGTTTATTGCGACAGTCCACAACCAGGTTGTAAAAATTTAAAAAATCTACGCCTATGATTGGCTTTGTCACGTCAGCTACTACAAAACGCCATGTAAAGGTTCTACGTAAAGTAAAATCTAAATCTAAAGTTACATAGCCGTATGTAGCGATATTAGTGCCGTTGGCTGCACACAAATTGTAGTCTGTCTTCGAACGACGTTCGTGCAGTGCCGACCGCGGGAAGACACAGAGGTCGCTACCGGTGTCTACCAAAAACTGCATCTTCGAAGACCGGTCGGTCACGAACAGGCGGCCAGTTGAAGATGTGGGGCAATCGTCCGCCGCCATTACCGACCGCCCCTTGGGTTTTCCGCCGTGTAGTCACAAGGGCGGGTGCACTTGGTGGCTTCCGCGCCGAACTTGCTGTGGTACCAGCACAAGGGGTACTTCCTGTAGTTGGACTGCGAACGCTGCCTGGAGGCATTGCGCCTGCTCCGTGACCCATGCGCCGTTGGAGTGCGGGATCTGGAGTTCCTTCCAGACGCCTTCAGCTTCTGGAATTCCCGACGAAGCTCTGCCACTTCTCGTGTGAGGTCAGTGATGAGGGAGCTGGGAACTGCATTGTTCACTGCTGCTACTCTCGGCGAGGATGATGCGAGGTCGTTAGCCCTGTCTGCTAAGTCTGCCAGAGCTTCCAGGTCTGCAGTTACTGGCTGACCAGCGAGAACTGTCTGGATTCCGTGGGGCAGGCGATTTATCCACATCGTCTTCATAAATTCGTCCGTGACGCTGGCACCTGCGAGGCCCTGGAGGTGTCGGAGGAACTGCGATGGTTTCCGGTCTCCAAGCTCCTCATGCATCATCAGCTGTTGAATGCGCTTCTCCTTGGAGTCGCTAAGCCTCTTTATGAGTTCGCTCTTCAGCTTGTAGTATTTATTGGTTGCGGGCGGATTGATGATCACATCCTTTACTGCTCTAGAGTGATGGTTGTCTAGATGCCCAATCACGTAGTTGAACTTGGTTGTGTCGCTGGTGATTCCGGATATGGTAAATTGACCTTCGACTTGCGCGAACCATATGTCTGGCTCCTCAGGCCAGAAGGGTGGTACTCGCATGCCGACCTTAAAAACATCGACCGGTTCTATCGACACATTCCCATCACTAGCGCCTGGAACTGGTTGCTTGTCGGCTTCGGATTTTCGCTCGTTTGACATTGTGTTTCTCAAGGGGTCACCAGTATAGTGTATGTGGTATTGTCCTACGGGTGTTGGTTTCAATAAAACACTGCACTTACAGTTTTATCGTTGTATTGTCCCAGTAGACACACATAATCCAAAATAGAAGGCACAGAAGAGCGAGAGACACAAGCACAAGCACAGAATTAGTTCATAGGCAGAAGTACAGTTCATAGGAAAGCACGGAAGTAGAAAAACAAGCAGTAATTAAAGGTAAACAATGCAAGCCGCGTAAGCCGGTAGCGAGAGCATCAAGCGTGCGGTCGGTGTCGCATATAGGCGGAGACTGGTTTGACCGCTGTCTGTCCTGTCCACCGCGCGCGGGCGCAGCGATGCCGCCCGGCCGGTGCGGACGCAGGTCGATTAACTTACGTATCGATAGGTTTACCGATATATCGACACTCAACCAATAGGTAGGCATTATGTTTGTAACACTGTTACTTG
This sequence comes from Epinotia nisella, assembly GCA_932294315.1. Taxonomy (NCBI): domain Eukaryota; kingdom Metazoa; phylum Arthropoda; class Insecta; order Lepidoptera; family Tortricidae; genus Epinotia; species Epinotia nisella. The sequence continues at coordinate 10,068,133 of OW028682.1, read as the reverse complement.
AAGTATTATAAATATGTGTGTATGTAAATATACGTTGTGTATATAAATATTATGTATGTGTAAATATTATTTATATGTAAATATTATGTATAGTAAATATAAATTGTATATATAAATGTTATGTATTGAGATTGTAATTTGTGTGTAAGTGTAATATAAGAGTAAGTAGGCCACACTTATAAGTAATCTTTCTACATCGTTTTAAATGTCTAGCTTAACAATAATGTTTCTCCTATACTAACCTTGCACCCCTATTTTCACCCCCTTAGGGGCAGAATTTTCCAAAACGCTGAAATTACTTTCTTTGTATTCTAATAGGTAACCATTCTACAAAGTCTTAAAACTGTAGCTCAAAAAAAAAGTTTCTCCCATACAAACTTTGCACCCCTATTTAACCCCTTAAGGGGTGGAATTTCGAAAAATCCCTTCTTATCCGTCGCTTACGTTATAAAATGTAGTTCGGGTTCGGGTGTAAATTTCAACTCTCTAGCCCCAGTAGTTTCGGCTGTGCGTTGATGAGTGAGTGAGTCAGTCAGGACAAAGACAATTATATATACTTATATAGATTAATGTTAACGTAAATATTACCGGAAAGGTATAACGAGACCTCTATCTAGCGTATTTTGTTTATTCTTCAAATATCATTTGTTAATTAAGTTTGTAATTTAATACTTCTGTGTTTAATTTTTTCCCTTTAAATTCATATGTAATTATTCTGAAAGTAGGTACCTTCTATCAACCAAAAAAATAATTATCGAAATTAATTCACTTGATAAATAATTATCGCTGAAAAACAAACATAGTTAAAAAAAACTTTCATGGTTATCCGTGCATGGGAAGCTGAGATCCTTGGTGACAAAACAATGATGTCTGAAATGATACTGGCTGATTCTTTTTTTAATTCCTCTAAACTAAAAAAATTTAAATAAATATTAAAATTAATTAAATCTCTATTTATTATAAGTAGATACTGTAGATAATCAAAGATAAAAAACGTTCTTATATAGTAAAGTACCTACCATAGCAAAAACAGATTGGATATAATTCAGGAGCGGCGACGAGGGTCCTGGAACTACGTAATATAATTAATTATCCACAAAAGTTCTTGTGCCATCCAAATTGATTTAGATTACCCCTAATTAGGGAATATCGCCGTCATCCATTATAAATTAACGAGGCCATTCAATACGTATCCTTAAATAGAACGGAGATGACAAATATAATGCAATGAGCGGCTTTGAATTCAGTTTAATAGTACCTACCTACTTTCAGAGCAAATCCTTTATGCCACGACTCATGCTGACGCTCCATTGTTGCATTGCTAAAAAAGAGTCGAAATTAAAATCCACTGGATTGTTAAATTGTGTGCTTCTCTTACACATCTCTCACATTCAATGTCAGTTCAGTTTTACCGGTATGAGAATAAACCCTCTGGTAGGTGCTCCTGGTACGATCTTTCATGTCGTAATGATTTATTCAATTTCTGAGTGTTTCGCGGTAGGTAGCTACGACGGTTGAAAAGTATTTCTATCTATTATAAGAAATACCTACATTTCATTCGTATTTTTTCTGTTAGCTAGGTACGTTTAAACTGTAATATTTCAGTGAAATCTGCAGATGCACACTTATGCTTAAAATAAGTTTACCTACTAACTTAAGTAATTCATTTCATTTTGCAATGAATTAAAAAGTTTAGGGTTCCGTACCTCAAAAGGAAAAAACGGAACCCTTATAGGATCACTCGTGCGTCTGTCTGTCAGTCTGTCACAGCCGATTTGCTCCGAAACTACTGGACCGATTGAGTTGAAATTTGGTATACATATGTAAATTGGTGACCCAAAGATGAACGCGTAAAGTAAATTAATGAATTCTGAACAACTTTGGGGGGTAAACTGGAAAATTAAAAATAAAGTTTCGCAAACTGTATTGTGTGACATATCGAATGAAAGGGGTTGTTGTAAGCATCTCAGATATATTTTTTGTTTTTTCAATTGAGCCAAGCCGTATTACAATTATTTTCTTAGTTCGAATTTGATACTAAATAGTTGAGTCAAAACAAATAAAATGACAAATCCACGTCAGTCGTAAAAAAAAACCTTGGAAAAGAAAGATTGTTTTAGAAAACTTAGTGTTCCAGTGATCCACAGTGATCCTAAGAGCAACAGTTTCGCTATTTTCTAAGTTGAACGCCTTGTGATACGTGTACTTAGTAATTGCGCAGTAAGTTTTCTTCCGAGGAATCCTACATTTGAACGAACATTCCTTCGTATTACTCCAAGCTGCCACCAACAGCATTGCGGGTAATACTCGTTTGTTAGCTAGGTATCTAGTTTCCCATGTTGGTCGTACAGCTCGCCCTCGGGATGAAACAGCACAGGGAAATGCCGCATACCATCGTCATTTTATTTACGGACAGTGACTGCATATTCACGAACAGGTGCAGGTGCACATAAGATTTAAATTCCTTGAAAGTAATTACCTATTTGATTTTCTATAGGGTGATACTATCGTTACTTTGAGCGACTTAACCTCCTACCTCAATAGCTATTATTATTATTCTGGTAGTGGCTATTGTATCACTGCGGCCATTGCTGATCTATTGTGATCGCCACTTACTACAATTCTTGGTCAAGTCCTGCGAACTCGAAGAATTGCAGGATTTTGTTGAACTCAAGAAACTTGATCTCCTCCGGGCACATGAAGTGTTTGCCCAGAATGGAGTTACGGCTGCGCATAAGACAAAGGCAATCGGTTAGGATGTGTGTAGGCGTCTCCTCTGCTTCAAGGCAGAGTCTGCACTGCCTTGTGTCACACAGCCCCAACACTTGCATGTGCTTGTTTAGGCAACAATGCCCTGTAAGCACCCTTACCAGCATGCGTAGACGGTTCCTACTTAGTGGCAAGGCGTTAGTGGACGCCTTTTTGCTAAAGGCTCCAATGAGCGCTTTGGAATGTTTCAGTCCTGGGATAGCTCTCCAGGCTTGAATGGTCTTGTATATAGAAACAATAGGTCTTTAGAGTGAGCTTGGTCAGACTTTTGGGGATCTCAATAGCTAACTCTCATTGAGATTAACTCAACATGTACGGGTATTTAAGTAGTCGTGTTCCTTGAATATTTGACGTTTTAATTTATTTATTCGTATGTCTAATTCAATAGTTCTTATAATCTAATATTCATCTGCTGGACCCATAGGATAGCATCGTCGTTGAACCAAGGTGAACAAGTCGTCCAGTTGCCCGCTGTACTTAGTGAGCGGGCACGCGCTGATGATGTGCGCGATGTTCTGCTCGTCGAGTCTCTCCATCCGCACTGGTGCATGTATGCTCGGCTGCGACCACAGCCAGTTCGCAGCAGGTTTAGCTGACACCAGTCTCCTCTGGGTAGTGAGAACCCCGGCAACTTTGTGGTCATAACAGCCAATCTCTCGGTCCATTTTCTGCCCATTCTTGTTTCCACTGCTCCGATGTTTAGAAGTGGCTACCTAGAAGCTTCATTGCAGTGAGATACGGAGAATGGTGCGACTTTAACCGCTGCGACGATGGATTTGTGAAGTCATCATGTACCGGTAGTTCGGGGTTAGCCAGGATCTTTTGCGCTTCGCGAACTAGTGCGTTTTGCCTTCTAAGGTGTGGATGGGCGATATCACTAGTGTCGGTAGCCATTGCAGTGGAGTGTTCTTTATAGTTCCCGAAATACACCTCATCGCCTGATTCAGCTGCACAACTAACATTTGATTACTAGCTTGTTACTTATACCATGTAATAAAAAACATCATAATTTAAAAGTTCAATAAATTTTAAGAGCCCACGCGTTTCCATTATAACAAGCTTTTAATTATCAATCCTCTTGTTTGCATGTTTATTAATAATAATGCCAAGGGGCAAATTTTGGTCACATGGAGCTTATATATGGATCCTGGGCTGGTATTCACGACGCGTACCGACCACTAGCCTGAGGCAAACCAGTGTAAGCCTGCTTTCCGATTACGCGTAGTCGTTGTAGATCCCGGGGTCATGTTATACTGGGAGTGAATGGTGGTGTATGACAAATTAGCTTGTGTATAGCATAGCTACAAGACGTGGGTGGAGGCTACCGTTCCCCCGGCAACTCACGACTGTCACAGTTTTAGTCATTGTTACGAATTATTAAAATATCTATTTTACTTAGTGTTCTTGTTAGGTATAAGGGAGGTATTAACACGTTTGTTAATGTTTCACATACGATAGGCCGAACCTTTGGCCCCGTTAAAGCACAGGTTTAGGTACGAAAAATATTTCAACACACATTATGTGTTTGTAAACACGTAAAAGTGTTGAGCATAGGCATATACATAGGCTAAATACGTTTTAATACGTTAATTCTATAATTTTACTTCGTTAACTGCTGGTTTACAACTTGCACAAAATGAGCATAAATGGGGATGTTTTTATGCCCATATACCCAATGATGAGCCGCTAGCGGGAACATTGACAACATTTCGGTAACGGCCGTCAATGATGCTGGATTTGCTATCTATTCTCAATAAAATCATAATAAAATGTCAAATAAAATATCACATTACTATGGCGAGAGTTATAAGTACAGATATAAAACTAGTAGGTATTAAAACCTTGACAATAGCTGCTTATAAAAAATATCAATAAATCTATTTCCTTGGGATTTTGCTAAATCACTGCCCATCTATTGTGTTGGCATGGATCCAACGAGTAAGCGGAATCAAATCTTGCGATCTTGTAAATGTAGCGTTCCAATTTCACCCTCTGTAAAGAATGAATAAAAATTGTACTGATTAATGCTAGTAGATATCTAATACCGTGAAGCTCTAGGGTATCTTTTTTCAAATTAATTCTGAGAAAATAAAGCTAATATTCCAAATGCATTGTTATTATATCGAAACCGGCATGTACAAGTAGGTATCTGGAACTCAAATTGTGGAATACAATAAGAATAGTGCATTTACATATATGGCTGTTGGCCAATATTCAGGGTTTGCTGTTACTATCCTTTTTGGAAACATGGCTTGGAACAATATTGCCAAGATAACATTACAATAGTGAAAATTTCAGATAGAAGACTTTTCTTTAAGCCCCTTTAATAAAGAGACAGGCGGGGCTCGTAAATGGGATCGTACCTACCTACAAAAAAGATTTTACAACTTTTTATTGTTCGTCTCCTTTCTTTGTCAGATTAATTCGATTGCTCCAATAAAATGCACGTAAACGGATTTTATATAAGTAAAGAAATCCCTTTGTAAATTCCAGTTTGTGTTGTATTTGTCGATGCTAGAGTTAGGCGGCGTGCAACGAAAAATCCATTCTCCACGAGTTCGGCTCACGGTACCTACTATTGGATTTGTGCATGAGGATTGAAAGCATATTTTGCTTGGAGTTCGGCTCTGTGCGAAATATGCCACCGGCTTTTGATTTTTGGTTATTAAACTGTTTACATTAAAAGAAAATGTTTATACGTGTACGACTCGCAGATTTTAGTATTCCGTACTAAAACGGGCAACACCAAAAGGCTCCGCTTGACCGGGGTGGGGCGTGCAGCTTTCATGTTAAACATATAGACGACCGGTTAGCCTAGTGGGTAGTGACGCTGCCTACGAAGCTGAAGGTCCTGGGTTCGAATCCCGGTAAGGGCAAATATTTGTGTGATGAGCATGAATATTTGTTTCTGAGTCTTGGATGTTTTCTATGTATTTAAGTATTTATATCTATTATATATATCGTCGTCTAGTACCTATAACACAAGCCTTATTGAGCTTTACTATAGGCCTAGTTCCATTTGTGTAAGAATGTCCCCTAATATTTATTTATTTATTTATTTATTTATTTATATGCAAACGCTGCCGCCGCCCCGCCGAACGCTCCGCTTCGAGCGGATATTCTCACGAAATCACCTCGGCGTTTGTCTGAACGTTAGTTAAAATCATTTTAATAGACTAAGTTACGCCGATATTTTACGATACCATGTTACACTGCCTACAATCATGTAAACAGTTTCTAATCTTAACTTCGTATCGCTATATTCGCTATACAACATCTATGAGAACGTAAATTTGTTAAAAAACAACGCTTTTTACTTTTTTTGTTTTGATTCTACTATTCTACGCGGAGACAAATCTAACCAATCAAACAGTTATTATTATTTTTCTCGAGTTATAAATGGTGTTACTGACACCATTTATACTACATTATACGGCATTTTCCTGTGATAGTAGATATAGGGTTCCTTAGCAACAATTGTTCCTTACATCCAGCACTATTACTTTCCGTAAAAAACTAACTCCGATTTTTATACAGATTTGATCGGGTTCGATTGCCGGCCGTGTATGGGGCTTTAGTGAAAATCTTTGCATGCAGTTTTTATTTTTTCTAAAATCTGTCTCGTGACTTCTAAGAGCAAATTTCCTTATCTCTTGTATTGTCAGATTTTCCCTCACTGCTGCCCCGTTTGAATAATACAGCCTGTATATTAGTACCGTCACCTAAGATTATACTGGATTTAATTTCACAGCCTTGTAAAATAATTACAATATGATTAATAAAGAAAAATCATTCATGCATGCTAATGCTTTGTTTAACAAACAAAATATTAAAATAAACTTTAATGTTATTTGCGTTGCGTATTTGCACCTCACTGCACACGGTGTAGGCCCTGTGCGTGAATTATAGTATACGCAAAAACCGGCAAAGTGCGAGTCGGACTCGCGCACGAAGGGTTCCCTACCATTATCTATAAAAACGGCAAAATATCATGTCTGTTGTATGGGAGCCCCAGTCCGACTCCCACTTTTTAGTATTTTGTTGTTATAGCGGCAACAAAAATAAATCATCTGTGACAAATTCAACCGTCTAACTATCACGATTCATGGGATACAGCCTGGTGACGGATGGATGGACGGACAACGGTGCCTTAGTAATAGGGTCCCATTTTTACCCTTTCGGTACGGAACCCTAAAAATCGTATAAGGCCTACACACAGGCGCGGCCTGCGGTGGCGGTCCATAGTAAATTTGACAGCTAATGACAAGTTTACTATTATCCGCCGCGGCCAGGCCGCGCCGCCTATTTAATAATATAAATTAGAATTTTGGTCAAGTGCGAGTCGGATTTTAATTTTTCTATACTTTTTGAGACCCAGCGCCTGATAAAGGCAACGAGTAATACAAAGCTCCATACAAAGTTTCATCCCTCTTTTCGTCTCTAAAAGGGATGAAATTTGACATAAATTATAGCCTATGTCCTATTCTGATATATATATATGGTATACATAACTAGAGTTTCAAATAAATTCGTCCAGTACAGTCCAGTTTTTGAGATTACGTGGAACGTACATCCATCCATCTATACATCCAAACTTTCACTTTTATAATATTAGTAGGATATTAGTAGGATTAGTAAGATTATTTTTGGCGTACCTACTTTTAGTTAGGGATACATACAGTTGGCCTAATTAGGGGACTTTTAATTCAGTTCAATTAAGTCTCGTAAAAAAACATAAAAAGACTACATCCGGGTATACGAAAGGATTAGGATAGCGTATTATCCGGGTAATATAGCGCGACCGTATCTTTCTTACGCTATTAAGTTTCTAAATAAAATTGAGGCTTGAGAAAAATAATCAGCATCATCGGCCTATACACATCTAACTACTAGGCACAGGCCTACTTCGATGGATGAGAGGAAATGGGGAGTACATTTAAAGCTAATATCAAATAAAAATCTTCATCTGAACCATCTCATCTGCTGAAGTCAAGTTTTTTGTACAGAGCAATCCCCATATTATCGCGCCGCGCCTGGAAGGCTCGCGTTTCACATTTAGCTCCGAGCACTGTTTCTATATTTATTTCCTGAAATAGTTAACGTGTTCACAATGTACGAGTACTGTAGTCGCTGACATCGTGCTCGCTCAGTTGTTCATTATTTGATTATAAAGTATGCAAATGGCCCGGCATCAGGAGTTCTCAGTATTATGTTAAGCACCGAAATTCTGAATACATATTCAGTGACCACATTAACCACGACGACGTCGTTGTTATATTGAACGGCCAATACGAAAAAAGCGAAAAAGAAGACATTTCAGCCTGGATAGCGCATCTTACAAGTGCGAATTATTTATTTTATAGCCAAAGCCACCTATGGACGGCATACTCGTAGTTTCTTATTTTTACAAAAGTACACAAGTAAAGGTGTGTCCCTGTCCACCATTTCACTTCACCTTTCGTGTAATGTAGTGTAAATATCTATATTTTACCTACCCCACGCATAATTTATACTGGAGTACAGAGCCGAAAAATAGGCATGCGCACATAATATATATAAACTTGCAAAACATTATCTTCTTAAACTCTAAACTCAATATTTATATACATATCCCTCAAGGCCCCATTTACAAGTCCGATTATTATTCTGGGTCACGCTATAACGCTGACACCATGGTTTTCTATTAGAATCCATGCTCGATGCCCCCTGCGAAGTATATTTTGTATACCCACAGTATATGGCTTGCATTTCTAAGCCAAGTTGTGTGAGACGTTCGAATAGGGTTCCGTTCATTAGCTATACAACGGCGGCGGTCACTGGCTAGGCTAAGGCAATGCAAGCTGCACCGCTGTAGAATATTAAATAAAACCGCACTCAAAGCCCAAGGCAAAGCATTGCCACTGCTTAGTAATGCCTTGAATGTAATGAATCCAAGAGTGATTAATTTAATATAACTTCAATCTGACAAGGGAATAGAAAACATATTTATAAGTTTGGTATTAAATCACGTAATTAGGTAAGTACTAGCTTGTAATAGCGACGTCGTCCGCATATAAATATGCAAACACCTCTTATATTACTTATTCACTTTAATCTACAACCAAACCGCTAGCGTTCAACATCAATAGTGTGTGTGTATATCGTAGGCTTTCGTCTATTGTTCGATCACCCCGGCATATGACACTGAATTGTTAAAAGCTGAAATGCCCCGGATTTGGTATCAGCATTTTATCCAGAACTTTTATTCTCAGTCATCCGGAGCGACACCGCAAAAACGTGAAACGGGAGGATGGAATACCGTGCAATGGGAATTATACCAAACGCGGTGCACTAGTGTCAGTGATAAAATGAAACCTAGATATTGATTATTTATTATAAACTTAGAGAGGTCTGCAGATATTTCCGTAAAACAATGTTGTCACAATAGTCGTCGGGTTATAAGTATACCTACTTGGTTAATTTCAAATTGCTACATACCTACATATTTAGAGAAAAGTGGGTAGATAGATATGCACACCCTTAAAATCTATCGTTATTGCTTGAGCCCATGGTATAAACTTAAAAAGGTAAGCTAACCCCGATTATTTCAAACAATCAACATCAACCATCGCTCTGTTGGGCACAGACATCCTCAAATAGGAAGAGAGGGAATAGGCAGTATTCCTTTTTTAGGGTTCCGTAGCCAAAATGGCAAAAACGGAACCCTTATAGTTTCGTCATGTCCGTCTGTCCGTCTGTCCGTCTGTCCGTCTGTCCGTCTGTCCGTCTGTCCGTATGTCACAGGCATTTTACTCGAAAACTATAAGGTGTATTTGAATAAAATTTTGAGGATAGGTGTATTTTGTTAGCTCTACATAGTTTTGTAATTAAAATAACAAAAAAAATTTTTTTTAGGGGTGCCATACATAAAACTAAAAGTCAAAAAAATTTTTTTCATTGTGACCCCCCGTGTGGCACATCAATCGATAGGCCTTTCAAAATAAATATAAGGTTTCTTAGCATTTTTTTTGATTAAGTAAATAGGGTCGGAGATAATCGCCCCGAAAATCACTAAAATTCTGTCCCCCCCCCTCTAATTTTTGAACGGTGTATTTTAAAAATATGGAAAAATTCATGGACATAGGGCTTATTAATTTCATTCACCGAAAATTGTTTTGAACAAGATCGGTTCAGAGGTTTTCGAGATATTGCTGAAAAACTGCCTTCCTCAAAGAAAAGGACGTAAGTGCCGTAAAATTTCTGTGACGATACGACCTTTTTAATAGGCACGGAACCCTTCGTTTTGCGTGGTCCGACACGCACTTGGCCGGTTTTTTTTATTTTTTATTTATTGATTAACACGAAAAGAAAATACATATTACAATTCATTACAATGCCCATCTTGGCAAAACCTTTAGTAGGTAGGTTTGTTTGCCGATGGGGAGTTCTTGACTACTGATCTGTAATATTAGCTAATTTGAAGGTAGTTATACAACTTATTTTACAGTTTACAGAATATAGTTTAAATTTTTACATTTTAAAAAGTGCCTCTTTAGAGTTGGTGTAGATACATATGCAGATACAATGTTTCCTTCACCGAAAAGCTAAATGGATAAGTTCCAAAAAACTCTTTGGTATCAGCCGGGATTCGAACCCACGACCGCCGTTAACAGCCGCATGCTTGAACCACTAAGGCTACCGTAGCTTGTTTCAAATAATACTAATCTGTAATTTCATTACATATTAGGCTAACAATATGTAGGGTACTGAACTGGCTAAGTGCAAAAATAGCAATAGATATTCTTTCGACTTGAAAAAGGTGGTAAATAGCAGCAAATTTGTTGAATTCACATTCATTAATTCGCTGAGCTTTCATTAAAACTTGTGGAACCACATACCTATATGTTAATGCTAGGTATTCGACTTCGAAATAAAGCCCCGACTCACGTATTTCGGGCGCTAATCCTTAAAAAAGAAAACAAAATCCAAGAAGATAAAAAGTTCAGGATCAACGTTTCTTGCCAGTGTAACTCGGCCTTACGAGTATTACAGCGCGGCTGCGGAGGCACTAATAATAATGCTGACAGATGGCGGGGTAAATCGCGCGGCTAACATATTGTGGACGCTAATCTATCCACGGATACACATAGTACAGTCGAGATTGTCTATCCTCGAAATCCCGGGGAGTTTGATGAAATTTGGTATGAATGTTCGTTGGAAATTTTATTTTCGTCTCCCAAAAGTCTCCTGGTCACGACCTTGTAGAACGGCCGCCATCTTGGAAAATGTACTCCATTCGGAAGAAATTCAAGTTTTGTTCAAAAACTACGTACTCTATGAAAACATGGTCTAGCTATACCTGATTCATCTTAAAGAGCTAGCAAAGGCCCTCTCTTTCTCATTTTTGTATACCAATGAAAGGGACAAGAAATGGTCAATGGGCGTGAACGATCGCACCTCACCGGCAGTCCCGGCTTACATGCCGCCGCGGTAAAGGAAAACGGCGCGCCGTTTTCCTTTACTGTATACTTTTTTACCTTTTAATCGTATGTTTTGAACAAGACAAATCACTACAAACAGCCAAATGCTCGTAAGTTTAAAGGCCTAGCAATTTGTCATAACAACTTGCTATAGTTGGACTGGTTAGTAATGTATGGCTGTCTCTTTCCAACTATTGCAAGTTGGTGTGACAAATTGCACCCGTTTGTAGTGTGCTTAAGGCTTTCCCAAGTTTTTTTTTAATTGTCATAGACAAAACGATTACTTTTGCAAGATCTCAAAGTGATGTTTTAAAAAATGTCTCAAATAGTATTAACTGAAGAAATTAAAATATTTTCGAAATAATATTCAAAACGAGCTAAATTGTGTTTAGATTTCAATCCCATTTAATCTTTAATAATTTTAATTTACATTAAACAGAAAATTGTAATCGATTCTAATGTTTTTAATTTTTTTATGTGTGTCAATTGAAACTAGCACCATGAGTCATGCCGTGTACTACATACTTTTCACTTCTCATGCTCGAAAAGTGTGTCATATTAGGCTTCATAAGCGGGGCTAAAGTAGTACATTTAGCCCCTAGGGAAAATATGTATACATATTTATGATTTTTAACACATTCAATTTGACCAATCAAAACACTTCACCATTTAAGTCCACCAATCACAACTCTTTCAAAAAACATTTATCTTTGCTATCAACCAACCAGAATGGTACAGCTACATATTAAAATCGACCAATCAAACATCAGGTGTTTTTTAGTCCCTAATTCCAAATCATTTAAATCCACCAATCACAACTCTTTCAAAAAACATTTCTCTTTGCTATCAACCAACCAGAATACAGCTACATATTAAAATCGACCAATCAAACATCAGGTGTTTTTTAGTCCCTAATTCCAAATCATTAAAAAAGAAAACGCCTCTGACCGTCAATAGCGCGTCCAAACGCTAAATTGAACAATCTCTTCGCAGTGAAATTTGTTATTGATTGTGGATGGACAATCTTTGTTTTACTATTTTCTCGCACTCGAAGTGAAAAGTAGAGTGTATAACTCGGGTCTAAAAGCCATATTACCCCTCGAAATATTTTCCCTCGCTTCACTCGGGAAAATATCCATCTCGTGGTAATATGGCTTATTTTAGCCCCTTGTCATACAATCTACTATTAAAAAAATAAGTTGGACGGGAATATGATAGGTTATTGACATACTACTCGCTGTTTTAAAATTATTGAAAATATTATTTGATTTCCTCTCATTAATGGAGAAAAGCACTATATCTACCTCGGCGGGAATGGCAATTCGTGGATTCGTCTCTATTGTCGGATTCAGCTTCGCTTCATCAGACAAAATCAACTTGTCCACGAATTGCTATTTCCCGGCCTCTGCAGTAATGTACTATTTTTGAGTTTTATATTTATTGCTTGTATTACTTGAGACTAAATTAACAACAGATCTGATTTGTTTCAGTAAAATGGGAAAACGTAAAGACAAATATTATATATAAAAAAAAGCTCCAGATTATTATTTCGCTTTTTTAATTATTTCAGTTGACTCGTAGAAAAAGTATACATTATACATACAATAGTTACACAATTAGCTCTTAAATTTTCGTCTCTAAACACGGTACTCAACTTTAAGAGGCCTCATTGTGTAACAATTGTATAAAATACTATTACTAATAGGTTGGCTAAAAATTCGTGGCAAAAAAAAAAAAATTTGCATTACGCTCAACGGTTTAACGACCACATGTTATACTAATCGAAAGTATGAAGCCTTAACATAATGCAAATGAATATATTTATGAAACAGATGAGTGTAAATTACTATTTTCGACTTACCAGTTTATACCTGCCAACCTAATACTTAGGTCAGGAAAAAAATAAAGTTAGTATATTCTATAGGCTTTATACTTTCGATTAATATAAAATTTATTCGTTTAACAATTGCAATGTTTAAGAAAAAAAGTCTTATTGAATGTTTAATTAATTAATTATTCATAGTCTGGCCAGGATGTTTTTAGTCAACCCATTGGCAAAATATTTTTTAAGAACTAAATTCGATATATAATACTTTTTTATCCATTAAACCGATGGGTAAAGGTCGGGCCTATATTCGTATCTCATGCGAATATTTACATAGGTACATAATAGGGGCATTTGATTTTAATGCACCCTCTTTTATACGAATCGATCGAAATATACGTATGCGTCTGTGATTGACCTCGTGATAGTTAGATGTTTTAATGAACTAAGCAAATTTACTACTATTGACCGCCACCGCAGCTCGCAGGCCGCGCCAGTGTGGCTTAAGATCTTCCATTTTAATTCATAGCTGATATCTGTCAGATGACAAATAGGCTGTCAATTATTGGAATAGGGTGACGAACATTGAATCGTTTACCCAAATATTTCAAAAAATAATTTACTTTAAAAACAAAGTTTAAACCGACTTTAATTGGGTGCGTAACGATGGCTATAAATATTTTTGATATAATATTACTCGCAATAACGCTCATCTGATATAATTCTCGAGTTGTATAACAACACTTAATATATTTGCATATGGTATAATTATCATTTTATATAACGATCATTTGATATAATAATATTTTGTATAACATTCATTAAGTATAATGCATATTTGCTATATTGAACATTGGATATAATGCTCATTCCGTCTAATGTACAGTTGATATAATCAAGCCAGGGTAGCCAGAAAAAGGGGGGTCGGGGGGCTCGGAGGGCAAAGCCCCCCGCAGTAAAAAAAACCACTCGCAACAATTGTACTATTGGGTGGGTTAGGTTAGAGTTCACTTGTGTCCCTTAGAGCGGAAATAGGCACCCCGCGAAGCGGGGTGACGTCGACACGCTGGCGGTTGGGTTAGGTTTACGTTAGGTTAGAACGGAAAAAAGTAGTATAGGCGTTATAGTTTCAATACAATTATACCGCTTGATCATTATACAATATGAGATGTATATAAAATAAGAATTATACTCTATGATGGTTATAAGAAATAAGCGTTATACCGAATGATAGTTATACTAAATAACAATATATATTTTGATATTATACCAAACGTTTATTATGTACAATGAATGATTCTACCCTTTGAAATTATATCAAAAATGGTTATATCCAATGAAATTATATTATTTGTTTTTATACCGATCATTACACACCCACTTTAATTCAGTACTTCGCCAAGGAGTTTGCATGAACATTTCCTTTCCACTTTACCACATGAACTGCTTTTCGAGAGCAAACGCGTCGATTATTAGAGAAAAAACCCAAATAGCTATACATATGTGGGTCGATAATATTTGAGAAGTTCCGTCGATTCACCAATCCAGAATAAAAATCTCAGAAATCACCTTTGGCACTTGATTAGTTGCTTCTTAAATGGAATCATATTATCAGAATATGTGACGTACTTGAAATCAGTGAGGAGTTCCATAAGTCATCTGTGGTCTTCCTCATCAGTTCCACTTCATCAAAATTGTGGTTTCCGAGTGTAAATACCTACACGAGTTATAATAGAAAATACTGAAATTAATTCACGCGTGCCTATTATAATTGAGGAGTTCTCTCAATTACTCATCGATCCCATCATTTAACTGGCTTTTTGAAAACAATGGGACCAAAATGGAAGCATATACTTTCAAATAAAAAAATAATTATATGAATCGGCTCATAAACGACGGAGCTTTGAGGTAACTAACACTAAAAGAAATACAGCCGAATTGAGAACCTCCTCCTTTTTTGAAGTCGGTTGAAAAAGGTTGGCTTCAAAATCCGGAACTTATCGCTTCAAATTACCAAAGCAACGGTAAGAAATACATGGCTATACTTTCTGTGTTTGTTCAGGGCAATGGTCACGTTCGCAGCTATTTCGTGATCATCCCGCGGGATTCCCCGGGACAACGGAGGCCTCACTAGACTCGTTCTCCAAATGACCGAATCACATATCATGAAATAACTGGTGAGGAAAACGGAACAATGGTAGATTTCTATTTGGTTCATACAGAATTAAAAAACCGGCCAAGTGCGAGTCGGACTCGCGTACGAAGGGCTCCGTACCATTATCTATAAAAACGGCAAAAAAATCATGTCTGTTGTATGGGACCCCAGTCCGACTCGCACTTGGTCGGTTTTTTAGTATTTGTTGTTATAGCGGCAACAGAAATACATAATCTGTGAAAATTTCAACTCTCTAGCTATCACGGTTCTTGAGATACAGCCTGGTGACAGATAGACGGACGGACGGACAGCGAAGTCTTAGTAATAGGGTACCGTTTTTACCCGTTGGGTACGGAACCCTAAAAACTATGATTAGCTACCTAGTAGTTAACACTTTCAGTGACAGGAACCTGCTCTGTAAGCATTATGCTCGCAGGTGGCTCCCTCTTCCACATCCACTGCCAGGAACCCGACTAGCGGCCACCTACGCTACTTTACGCTACTTAGCGGGAAAACCACGGGATAGGCTACGAGCGTAGTGCTACGAAATCGTTGGCACTGAACACGCACTGAATATGTTCATTAACTTTTCAAAGCCCTTCACTTCGGTTACGCGCACAGGAAAGACACGATCCTAAATATTTATACGTGTATGACCCAAATCTTGAGCCGTATCGTAAAACATTATATAAATAAGAGCTATTTATTTAGCTTGTGATTTAGTAAATAAATAAGTCTATCAAACATAATGAAAGATGAAAAAATAACTTCAACCAATTCAACAAAGGTCTTATTAACTATACAAGTATACATCTATGCAGTACCTAAATAACTACCGTAAAATGGTCCTACTATGCTCCTGGGATTGTAACTATGCTCCAACACAAAAAAAGTTAAATTCCGTTCCAGCTAAGTTGCAGCAAAGTTCAAGCTAATATAAAGGTAAACATGAATGATGATGAAAATGAAA
Source organism: Epinotia nisella (assembly GCA_932294315.1). Taxonomy (NCBI): domain Eukaryota; kingdom Metazoa; phylum Arthropoda; class Insecta; order Lepidoptera; family Tortricidae; genus Epinotia; species Epinotia nisella. The sequence continues at coordinate 10,051,955 of OW028682.1, read as the reverse complement.
GTGTACGTCTTTACTGACAAAGGTTACACTTGTTTAAGTATTATGAATTTATGATATAGCAGCCCAACAAGTTAAGAAAATCGTATAATCCTGCAAAAAACCGATAACAGAAACTTGCGGGGTTGGAAGACACGTCGCTGTTCGGTCTCTCTTCGATTTATCGAATGTTAAACGTGACAGAGCTACGGATTATGTTATGTTATGTAGCATTGTGCATACAAGTACTAACCATATTTTAAACAATCTACGTTGGTACTAGACCATTCGTGTCAGATGTCAATGTTTTGAGTTATTTAACTCTCAATTAATTCACAGTTAATGTATGGAACAGCTGTTTTTTTTTCGCAATTTTGTGGTTGGTCCCATGGGAAAAGTTGTTCAGTATAACCATCTTATTCGCTTTTGGTCTTCTTGCTCCACGACCCCTAAATCACCCTGTATAACTTATTTTTACCACTTTACTTGTTAAGTATTCGCTATCCATATTTTTAAGAATATTCATGTTCTTTACCTATGCTATAATACGCTCATTCTACGCTATCAGCCAAACAAGTTAGTAGGTACCTATAGTTATGAATGGGTGTATAACCCCAACTACTCGCTCGACCTGCAGGGGATTGTGGTGGTGACCTGCGTCACAATAATCCCTAGTTGAAATTAAAGACAAAATCTATAATTAGAGAAATAAATCTGTAGCGTATATTTAGAACCTGTTTTATACCTACAAAAATAAGGTGCGCACAAAATAGGTTCCGATATTTGTATCTGATGCTTAGTGTGAGTTATCTTTCCAATTTGAACAGAAATATTGCATTTAAGTCGAACGTTGTTTTAAATACACCTACCACATTCAACCAAAATAGTCCGTAGGTCCAAGAGCAGGAAGAATTGATAATTTTGAACCATTTCACTATATTATTGAAATCTCCGTTACTAGAAATTGCCATAATGTACCTATTCCAAAGACAGCTACATTTGAATATCATTATTCTCCACGAACATGAAGTGAATACCAAGCGAATGAATACTTCATTTCGAACATCCGAATTCCGAACACACTATGAGTACCTACATATTGCACTGCTAGTACCTATAAAGCCAGCAACACACTGGCGCGGCCTGCGGTGACGGTCAATAGCAAATTTGACAGCTAATGACAAGTTTACTGTTGACCGCCGCGGCCAGGCCGCTCCAGTCTGTGAGAGGCTCGAGCTTGCTCCAACCTCGTAAATTTCACGGACAAGATCGTTCCATTATGTGAAGTTTTTTGTGCGTAGGGTGATAAAACGCCTTAATTGCGTTTTCATTCTGCAAACAGGTCGTTGACGCGAGTGAGTACCGCCGAGTGGCACGTGACGCGGCGCCCGCCGAGCCACAACCTCAATCGCTATGCTTTATATTCGGGGTCAAAATAGTTTGTTGTCCACTATCCGCCAACTGCTAACATTTATTTCATAAACTGGGCCTTGCCACAAAATAAAAATGCAGCACATATCGCATCAAGTTTGCGCAGCCTGCACGGGGCGAGCTTTATTACTACTCTCGTGCTCATGCGTTTCCGAGCCGTAATTTTCCCATAAAGTATTGGTGATGCGAAAAGAATTATCGCGGGTTGTTTACCGTAAACCCCGAATGAAAATAACATTCTGAGCACGCAAAGTGCGAAATAGCCTCGCTCGGTCGTCATGAATCAATTTATTAAGTGATTTCGCTCGTTCCTTTGCATATTTCATAAAAGATTCCTGTCGATGTTTGAGATATTTCTTGTGAAACTGGAAAAAGTTGGAGGGAGGCGGGCATTGATAAGACATAAAACTTATGGAGATGAAATATTGGTGTAGTTTGGTTGCGCAAACGGGTCGGTCGGTGGTTGGCACGTACATAACGGCCGCTGGGGGTCATGACAGATTCACATTGGCCCAGTCACTAGCAATCTAATCTAACCCTCGAAAGTGGTAGTCGCTTTATAGATACCGCTTCTTAAAGGAAGTAAATAAATTTGCCTTGAAACGAAAGCAGTCAGTGGAAGTGCAGCGCTGGAAGCGAGTAGTTCGGATGTTAAACTAAATGCACAGTCGATTTCCGAAAGTACTAATCGATGTCATAAATCGCTAAGTTGTAAGATCCGCAACCTAACGATCGACTGGATAATGAAACTAGACCTCTACTCGTACACCCACATATCTATGTCTAGCTTACGAGTCTCCACGGATGGTGGCTATTCGGCATAGTCTAGATTAAAATTTAGACTTTCATAATTTTTAGGCATTCATGCTAACGGGTTCTTAAGTAGGCATGCAGTTACAACAGTATTAATTACAGACCTTCTGTTATAAAATAATTTAACTTAACGACAGGTGTAAGGTTGGTTGGTACCAGCTACGTGCCCTAAATATTGATGGTTATCGAGTAGAAATGAAGTAAATTTCCATATCTTATTCAATTCATTATGATATATTATGGACTTCGAAGTTTGGTAACAAACCCTATTGCATAAATATTTTAGGCCTGCTGACCGAGGAGTATCATCAGCTTTATGCTTTAAGATGACTTGATGAACGATCCCTTGTTATAAGTTTGCTTTGACTTATCCTTTTTTGTTCGTACCGTACTTCAATATCCAAATAATTGAGTCGAAAAGAGGTAGAGCACTTTCTTGGCATTGTGTACCTTCCTTGAAGTTAGATCAATAACGAAACTTTACGGAAAAAATAAAACCGTAAAATAAATGCATACATACATATCACAACGCCAGCGGCGCGCATCTGTATTTTTTTACCACCCCAAGGTAGCAAACCAGCACACGGCCTGCCTGATGGTAATCAAACGCCGTAGTCTACGAATCCACATATTGTATTGATTTGAGGATTCGTTGTGTTGGTCAATCAAAAACATTCTTTACAAAATTGGCATGTCACGGATGAGATATTTTACCCTCGCAGACAATAATCCTATACTTAATATTATAAATGCGAAAATTTGGATGTTTGTTACTCAATCAAGCTTAAACGGCTCAACTGATTTGGATGAAATTTTACACAAAGATAGTTCATAGCCTGGATTAAAATATAAGATTTTTTTTTATCCCGGATCCACGCAGACTAAGTCGCGGGTGGAAGCTAGTGTAATATAAAAAGAGACCCATTTTTATATTACATCATTGCTTGCAGAAAAAATATCTCTATTATTTGTCCTACTGAAAAATATATGTTTTATACAAACTAGATACAAGTAAATTCATTGACATCGTCTGTTCTTAGAAGATTATTTTGTTTAATAACGATCGTAAATAGTCTCCGATCACTCCGGAGATAATTCAGTAACAAAGAACAAACTTTTTAATTTGTACATACAGCTGGTTCCACAAGTGAACTAGAAATTATATATGACGCTTGTTATATGACATTTGATCAGTTCTATTTTCCTGCTATAGTCGGCTTGAGAAGGGGATTATCATAACTACAACACGGTTAAATCATTTAGGTTCCAATTATGAGATACGTAGAAAATATTAAACATCCCATGGCATTTTTACATTCGAGATTTGAGATAACACAAAAATCAAGGTATGAGCACGTTATTCACGACAACTATCTAGAACTAAATTAACTTCGGATAGCAAAATTTTACAGATCAAAGAGTATATCTCCCAAGTGAGCCATATAGCGAATGTAATATAGTACCTATACCGAATCGCCCCCCTGTCACTTTTAATCGGAATCTTCAGCTAGCTTTGACAGGGAAGCCTCGCCTGTCGGGCGCGATAGACCGATAGTCGACTCGGGTACAGATGGTATAATACTTTAGGTCTGTGGATTCCATTTCGCACCGCTGAAATCGAATGGTAATTGAGTATGAATTGGTAACCTGCGTTTCGCTTTTACACTTTTGGTTATGCGTGAGCGACGTAAATAATCTAGTGCCTATTTTTTAATTCGACTTTAGTAGTGCGGCGACACAGCCGTTGTGGTGCACGTAAGCCTTTATTAACCAGAAAATATGCCTTTAAATGTTTTTTCGCATCTGTTTTGCATCAATATGTTTCACGCTTCCTGGCGCGCCGAAATAAAGTACCAGAACGAGAACGTGTAGCAAAAATGCTAAATGTAAAAGTCTGATCGACCCCCAGCTAGTTCCCTGCTAAACCACGCTCGTATACCTAACTAAGGCGTAGCCGGTAATAGCTTAATATCTTTTTGTTGCGGAAAAAGTTCGTCGATCAGTGATGCATGTATTCTTGGTGCGCTAAACAGGATCTGGAGGTCTATTTGATACGATATATCGCATACCAATATGATGTTATATTATATTGTGAGCGCTCGCTTCCAAGCGCGCTGAGCTTACGAAGCAGAACGAGTGTGCAACGTGTTGATGTTGATATCATAACGTGCGATATGTCAAATCAGCTTGACCTTCTGTTCATTATTGGTCCGCTCCAATAGGGGTGTGACCTAAGTTTTTTTACGGTGCCATTATTCGAACCAGTTTTTGGAGAGAAACAAATGGTTGTATAGGAGCAACTACAATTAAAGAAGTTGTTTTGTATCGTGGTTGGCGCCTAATGGATGAAGATGGGTCGTGGATCTGCGACACTTTGAGAGAATCAACAGTGATTTAAATATAATCTTGTTTTTCTCAAACTTGCAATGAAATGTTGACATGACTTTCTTCAGTCCGGAAATACTACGTATCCGGTGCGATGAGTGAAGACGATTAGTAAAGGAATTTGATACAGCCTAACACACCTAGGTCTGTAAAGTAACCTTCTTTTGTTTTTAAAAGTCAAATTGTGACACGTCTTGGAATTCAACCATCAAAAAAATTATAGGTATATAGAAATAAAGATACATTATATGATGTGACAGCACTGACAGCTGTCATTCCCTGCTTGATTGACACTTGTTGTAATTGCTGATGTTTTGTTTAAATATTTGCCTTTTCATACCTTGACGTTGGCCGACTCATCGACAACACCGATGGGGCCATAACAAAAAAGATTGATTGATTGTTCAGAAACGTATTATTTAGTTGAGTTAACCTACGAATAAAACAAATTGACTACTTTTTATTTTTATTTCATTGCAAGTTTGAGAAAAACAAGATTATATTTCAAATCTTCTCGAGAAACGGGGTTGCCGGCCGCGTATCCCTATCCCTACCTATATCTATTTGGCCCGCAACGCTTCGTCTCCAGGCCTCTATAGTAATGTACTAATGCATGACGTGGCTGTCACGACGACAGTGACTTGATGTTAAATCTCGTAATGTTACAATGCAATAAAGCAAAATACCGTTGAAATATATGTATTCTTTCTTTCTTTCTTTTCAAATATTATTGAACGAGCGAGCGAAGTGAATGAAGTTCTCTGTTTCAGCTTGCGCAAAAATATTTCGTATGTCCGGAGTTTGTCCGGCTGCTCTCCTGTACAGGTCGCTTTTCTCAACTGATTTTCGTGAAAAATATATGCATTATTATATTTTATAAGCCACTAGTGTATTTTATTCCTATTTGGTCCAATTTAGCCTTAGACCTAAGACTCAATGTCGACGTAAATTGCTCAAAGCGTAACCAACACGATTCCAATTTAAACGGCCTTTAGACCTGGCTAAATGAGTTAGTGATGAATAATCAGTGAGTGTGAGAGCAGTTAGTGGCCTGCATTTAGCCAGATCTAAAGACCGCATTAATCTCAAAAGATATGTTTCGTGTTAGAGCCACGTGTGAGGTTGTATCCGCATTGTTTCGCTCGGAGGTGGCGACGGAACGTAAGACCCACTTTCATTGCGCTGCCGTAATGTTTATTGATAGCGCATTAATGCGGTGCTAGAGCACACTGCCTGGGAGACGAGCTGACTCGACATATTCTATAGGTACAAATACGATTTCTGTTTCCTTCAACGTTTTATGTGATAGTATTAATACAATCTAGTAAACAATGCTTAAAAATTATGATGAAAACATATTTTTAATAATATCTCATTTTAAGTGTCGAATATACCTTTTTAAAAGGAACCACTACATCAGACTATAGTGTTATTTTATGAGACAAATGTATAAGTAGGTGCTCGGTTTAGCGTCAATTGTTTAAATAATAAATGCGTTTATTTTTTTTTATTGAAAAGGTCAATGTTTTACAACTCTTGTTTCTAATACACTTACAAAAATAAATCTGTAACAGCGAAGTTTGGCTATCTAGGCGGACAACAGTCTCATACAACAATGTTCGATCTAGTATGTTTTAAACCAATGTTCGTCGCTAAGTTTCGCACCTAGAAAGTCTGTCATTGACCTTAGAATGTGGTTGACGTTACGAAAAGGTTCCTAATCTATGTATATGTAAAATTCACAAAATGGTCTTTTGACTACTAGACAAAATTAAATTCGACCAACACTAACTATACTGACCAATTTCTAGTATTTATTTCAGTGGCAGACGTTGGTTTAGCTATGGTGTTTGCTGTTTTCGTGATTGTGTCGAGGCAGCAGTATTAGTTGACAAGAGCCATGGTTGTTGGCCATTGTAACCAGCTTTATAACTATCAAATGACTTGTGGGTCTCCATGTCGGCGTCTTCAATAACCACTTTAAACTAAAATCACAGGCTTCATTCCCGTTTCTTCACTCCACTATAGGTACATGGGGCGACACGGGGACCCCCCATGTCGGCGTCTTCAATACACGACTAAAATTTCAAACAATGAAATTATAACCTGCAATAAACATTAACTTCTTATATTGAAAACTGATAAAGTAGAATAAGTTTATTTTTGGTGCAATATTCACGCCTCACCCTGTATATCTTTACTCCCTGAATAGACAACAATACCACGATTTTCATATGATTTTAAATTTATTCAACATTTTAAATATTCTAATATGTAACATTAATTAATACAGGCTCGTATCCTACTAGGTTGAATAAATTTTCATTGTTTTCAGTCCTTGTTTCTTAATAGTATTATCACGCGACAAGATAAAGTTTCAAAACAAGTAGGTGCAAGAAAGAAAGAAAGAAAAAACATTTATTCGTAACAAAAAAACAAACTGTAGACACAATACAGACTAAGGCTGGTTTTAGTGTCACGCGGACCGCACGCGGACCGTCCGCGCGGATCACGTACGATGTATTAAGCTTAAGGGAGCGCCATACATATTGGTCGCGCGGAGCTGTCCGCGCGGACGGGCCGCGTGACACTAAAACCAGCCATACATATTTGCCACGAAATGGTCACAACTCAGCGCAGGTGCAATTGATATCATATTCTATGTGAAATGTCATACCAAATGATCTCCTGGATATAGTCCTGTTTTACTCTCTGTTTTGCTGACCGCTGTCATGCATAATAAAGGTACAGCACAGTGTTAACTTTACAACACAATTTTGTTTTAATGCAACTGCTTTAGAGCAAGAGCAAATCGTGTCACAACAAATGAAAGCCACATTTTTTTAATAAGCTAAGATTAGTACTCTGAATTGTAAAACTATTGCCATATTATATAGTTATTAGCCATATTATATTAAATAGTTTGAAAAAAATGGTTGTTACATCAGATGTTGGACAGACTCTAAACTGTATGAACTTACGAATCACTGGCGTTTTGAAATGTGTGATCCATCTTGGTTCATGCTCGCCTTCTTGCTTTAGCGCATAGCTAAAGACGAAAGTGCGACGCACTAAAACCGAACGCTTTTTAATATACAGTGTGTGACTTTCATAAGAACATTTATTTTAAGGGCTGAAAGTCCTCTCTGAAACGTCAAGTGAATGTAAGCAGTACATTGCTGCTCGAGAAAATTTAAAAAATTAATAACTCTCCATTAGAAAAGGTGATTGTTATATTTTTTCGATAAAACGGTTCACAGCACTGAAAGCTATCGTTCCTTAAAATAAATGTTCTTATGAAAGTCACACGCTGTATAATATGTCCTTATCTTGAATGAGACAGATATCGTCTTGAACTGAGATGATTCTCTCAAAAAAAGAGAATAATATCTTGGCTCAAGATAATTTCGCTTCATTCAAGATAATTTAACATCTTCTTAACAATAACTTAACTCAACATAATGTGTTAATTGGGCATGGCGTGAGGGTAAATATTAGGATGTTAAAAAGGTCTGCATATTTTTTTATGCAGCTAAAGTATTAAAACACCATACTTAGATTTTATGTATTGTTCATTTTCATTAAAAAAACCAGTGGGAAATATCGTGTTTCAGACCGATATAGATATCTGGTTTTTACTCAATACAACTTTTCATCATTCTCCAATAGGGCCATATGACTTGAAAGTAGCTGCTGGACTACATTTGATAAGTATATTCATTTAATTTTATGTTCATTTGTTATATTAGATAATTTTATCTCTGCAGTAGGGTTAGTATCTGTACTTTTAAATGTACGTCCATCTCCTCAGTAGGTCTAGGTATATCCAAAATCGGCTGTTTCACAGCTACTCATAGCTATCCTCTGATTCTTCATCGTCAGATGAGCTCAAGTATACTTTACGACGTGAAGTCAAGAGTTTTCTTGTATTTTGAGCATATAATATTATGACGAAATGATGCCTCAAGTATAAAAAAATATTTCATACACGTTGCTAATAAATGTCTGATTTTTTGAAAATTATTTTACCCTAACAGACCATGTTAAAGTAATAAAGTAACGCTCGAGCTGGACATATTTCCGTGCTTCCTTAATGATCTCGCTAAGGCCGCTATGTTCATTTTTTGTTACGTCTAAGTGTGTACCTAAAATTAATTTTTCTTTATAGTTGTCAATGTTCAATGTTGTTTTGTGTTCAATGTTGCTTGTCTATCGCATTAGGTACCGCCTGTAAAGATAGATTTAAGTTGTTTAAATAAATAAATGTTATGGCAACACTCAACTGGCGTTTTCACATTGACAGGTGTCAAAAAAAAATTTTTTTTGTTCCGTTTTACGTCTTTTGTTTTTGTTGAGACAAATTAATATACATTTTATATTTGACCCAAAGCTGGATCCAGCCTCCTTCAGAGCGATTAGAGCACCGTATCACATCATTGGGAAATATACACCTTCTATCCAGTTAAGAGTCAATTATTATCTTGGCTTAAGAATATTTACTTACCTCGAATCAAAGTTTCGACCCTCTGTTATTGAGTTGGGATTTTTAGTTGCAAAGTAAAAGTTTTGGGCCCTGCTTTGGTTTATTGGTTCCGCATATTTTTAACCCATTCATGGCCAATGACTTCACATACGAGTCATGGCTTTGCATGCGATTTCCACTACAGAGCGGAAAAACGCAACTCCCGCTACGGCATAGCATGCGTAGCGTTACGACCGGCTAGCCTAGTGGGTAGTGACGCTGCCTACGAAGCTGAAGGTCCTGGGTTCGAATCCCGGTAAGGGCAAATATTTGTGTGATGAGCATGAATATTTGTTTCCAAGTCTTTTTAAGTATTTATATCTATTATATACATATATCGTCGTCTAGTACCTATAACACAAGCCTTATTCAGCTTACTATAGGCCTAGTTCGATTTGTGTAAGAATGTTCCATAATATTTATTTATTATTATTATTACATGTATATCCCCAAAGCAAACGAGGAGTGTTAATGTGTGTAATTTTAACATATGTATTTGTGTGTCTTTCTGTGGCAATGTAGCTTCCAAATGAATGACCGATTTGATTGCGTTTTTAATGAAAGTTTAGTCTGTCGAGATGGTTCATGGATATATATAGGTATGTTTGTTGTGTTGGGAGTCTTAACACTTTCATTGCCTATCACCGCTTTCCACTACTTAGCGGGAAAACCACGGGATCGGCTACGAGCGTAGCGCGTAGCGATACCTGGCAGTGAATGTGTTAAATTGTTATTTATGTAGTTAATGTCTTTCAATATGTTTCACGCCCTCATTCCGCACAATACTTGGCGCCGCAATAACAAACGTATTATGACGCGAAATAGAAACTACCAAAAAATAAAGACATTCTTACAATCAGATTATATTGGAATGCTTCTAAAATCGTTAGTTGCTGTTTCACGTGATGTTTCTAGCCGGTTAGATAGCTTGTTACTGTGTGACAACCCCCGCTTAAACGTTCATACATCTCATTGCAGAGCAGGCAAAGCAAACATCATGCTTTCATACATCCTCAATGATATTGTATAAAAAAAAATGTTAGGGCTCCATTCCAGAATGCGCTTTTAACTAATTGTAGTTAGATTGGATTAATACCCATGCGCGCTTGCATTGATATGCGCTAACGCAAGAGAGAGCCCACCGACCAATAAAAACCGTCAGTAGCTGTTTTGGAATGGAGCCATTCATTCATTTATTTCTTGATAAAACATTGTATTTTACATGTCAACTTAAATCATTTTTATTTACATTTAATTTTAAATAATGTTAATTTCAATAAATTATAATCATGCGATATTTAATTAAGCATTGCAGTCAGACCACAATTTTTTCCTATTAATTTTATACGAGCACAACCTCAGATCGTCTGAAATGAAACACAAAGCTAGACTACAGCTACGACGCCAGCCTCGTAGCTTCGTAGCAGCTGCTACGAGCGCGTAGCAATCAAGAACAAAATTAATAAATAATTAGTAAAACACAACAGCCGTCTACTTTGTGAATGCTTTTTGCTGGCGTACTTAAAAACCATCGCCGTTGTAAAACCGTTAATTTCCAGGAAGTTTAGTGTGGGTGGAACGAAATATGAATCCAATTTCCGCCGCTAATGGTATAGAGCATTACAAAACAAATAATTACGAAGCGCCTTTAACGGAGAATTCAACGTTGATTAAGGTCGTGCTATGAAAGAAATCCAATTAATGTTGGTTTCAGTTTCAAATCAATTAGCCATACATTCGCAGTTTACAAAAAACAAAGCCACCACGTCAAAGATACGCGTGTAATTAAATTTGCCTGAGAGGCTGTAAAGGAACACGTTACCCTTTCATATGAAATGTTACGCATGACACGTATGAGTTCTTGATTAATGGCGGAATCACTTTACTTCAATGAAATAAATTTTCAGACGGTTTGACGGGGCGCCTGTAGACAGTAACTTTTTATATTACTCGGAGAGGTAATTGTCTGGGGTAAGGGCTGCATTTTAATAAGGTGACGTCGCGTGCAGTCTGGTGCAAGCGGGGGGCGGGTGTGCGTCGGCGGCGGGCGCGAGGGGGGGAGTGCACCTGGGCGGCGGCCCACGTGCCCGGCCCGGGCCGCTCGCTCAGTCGCCAGCGAGCCCTCCCCGAGCCAACAGCGCGCGTCGCGTCGCCCCGCGCAGCGACAGGTGGCGCCGACGCCCGCAGGCCGGCAACCCCCGCTAGCCTCACCCCCGACACCATGAAACTTTAATGAAACATTTGCTAAAAAAATCACGGTGTGGTGCTTCCACGGACGTAGATAACGGTTTATTAGTGCTGATTGTTGATCAAGGATCCCTCTAAAATGATGGGCTGGTAAAACAACTGCCGGTTCTGGTAGTGATACTGTAAGTACACTTTTATATGTCAGTATATATTAATACTTACCTTATTTATAGCTATAAACTAAGATTTATGTAGTAAATAATAATGAACATATGGTGAAAAGTTTTACACGAACGACAGCGTGGCATAGGCTTAATAAGCAACACGTACTCGTAAGTATCTAAAACGGTCCTAATCAAAACTTAATCTATTATTCTATAGGCAATGCCTGTAGATTGTACACAAAAATGGAGACTTAGTATTTTAAAACTGATTTCAGTCCTGAAATTGCGAAGGCAGTCGTAAAATGTTATCTTTAGGTCATACTTCAACAGCCGGCTCTCCCTACGCAAAAATTCTGGCATGCAATCGCTGTGTCCACGATATACTTCTTAGCTACTTCTCTTGAATTACAAAAATACAATTCTAGTGAGAGAATTTTGGGTAAACTAAACGAAGCGGTTTCAGAATAGGGACTGATCAAAAGATAGATTAGATAAAATTGATTAATTTCAAAATTGAATATTAATTATTCCGGGTCCAATTATACGATTTTATATCGCGTTAAATAAAATAATTAAAATTGAATATAAAATTACAGATGAAAACCATAGGTCCTAGTAGTTCGCATAGTGCTGATGACGCCGATACTGTAATAAGCAGTGTTCGGGCATCTGTGATCGTTAGACTGGAGTACGCAAGCGATAATTGATCAATACCCACTATAATTAATAGACAGTGATCCAATTAATCCAGCGTGATTGATGCCCATGATTATAACTAAGTTGCTTATTTCACGTTCATAATGAATTACATTCCCTAACTAACTACAGAGTAATAATCTTTAATCAACGTTTTAATACAACACACAGCGTGAAAGACATTAGGACTTCATATAATTATATTAAGAGAAGTTATACGTATGAGGGCGAAGTGCTCAGGCAAACTTGACAAAATTAGCGAGACGACGGTCTCTCCCTTACAGGCCATCTCGATGGTATGCCCGGATTATTACTCAATTATATTATAATCTCTCACAAAACTTACCACGTCATGTCCTTCGAGGAGGGAAGTTTTTCCGCAAGTGGATAGGGGATAGCGGACAAAATGTTACATTTTAGAAACTTGGCTGGCGAATTAATAATACGTACATGTGTAAAATACTAATGGAAACCTAGTTACATTATTTTCTGTCCTACGCATATATAATTTAAATGCGAAATTGGCGCAGCTGTTTCTGGGAATTAATTTACAAATGTATAAATACTGCCCGTTTAAAAAATAGTAAATAATGGCAGAAAAAATAACAGCTCCCAATTTTATGAAATGGTTTTAAGTGAATTAACTAAATAAGTAAATAATGTTCTCTTGTGTTAATTTACAAATAATTTAGTTTATGAATGAAGAAGTATCATCCTAAATTTTAAAGACCCAGTACAGACAGATATTACGGCTGGACATTTCTCAACGTGATTCTTCTAACTACGACGACCGCCTTTTAACCCATTGAGCGCTAATCACTACACATGCCCTCGGAAGATTTTCGCCACGTATGGAAATTAAGCAGCTATGGACCATGACTTAGCGATACAAGCTTAGCTTAACAGTGCATGGTTTATGAAGCAATCTGGCTTACTTATTTGACCCAGTTTGTACGCTTTGGGAACGGTACCACAAAAACTAAAGTTCGGCTATTCTGAGGTTGGGTGCTAAAAACTTGTGAGCAAAGCTGTTGTAAATTAAATTAAAAAAATAAAAGAATGAATACAAAACTAATTTGGTTAATTGGTAGGCAATGCCTTGTGGAGTTGTGGCATTAAATTCACCTTTTGTATTAATTAAATTTATGCAATAAAATGTTATATAATAATAAATAAAACATATACGAAGCAGGAATAAAAAACAAAGATTTTTTTTCTGTTTATTAAAGGTCAACAATGACCTCACTCCCGCTCGTTCTCATTTTATTATATGCATTTTTGCTACGGAGCTATTTTAATTAAAACTACGATTCCCGCACCTTTCAGCCCCGCTCTCCCTCGAAATCTCGGAGCAATGACGAATTACCCAGATTTGGTTAATTTATCGCATGTCACATATTATTGGTTTACTGCTTTGTGCAATCTCATTAATTATCTAAAGTATCATAGTATTATCTCTGTGTGTCTTTTGTGTAGTGAACAAATGTCTCCTTTCTTTCTTTCTTTCTTAAAACTTTAAACATATTTATGGCCAAACACCTAGGATCTAAGAAATAAAGAAAGAATGTAGATATTTATTCACTACACAAAAGACACACAAAGATAAAGGAAGTAGACAAATACAATCTGGGGCATCATGCACAAATTCATCGCCCTAGGTATGTAATGTACTAGTAGTAACCAAGGATTAGCGGCCGGCCCTCTGGCGCGTAATGAGATGGTTTGCTGCAACAAAAACATGCCAAGTAATCCTGACAATATATGTGCCTCCATGGGCGTATGTGTATTATTCATGTAACAGAATTCTCCCAAACGTCGGGCAATGAATAAACTTTTCCTCTATTTCTCTCGCTCGGGAGAAATTAATGGGACCATTGTGAGAGTTGGAATGTGATTAGGGGGCTGTTGTTGGGTCAATCAGCATTTGTAACTTCATTTATTTACGAAATCAGTTTCACAACTCGTTTTTCATCACGGTCCAACGATTTAGAGTTAAGGTAAACGTTCCAGTTATTGACGCCGGCCCAATACTCGATCCTTTCAATCTTAATGTATACCTAACAATTATGGTGAACAATAGGTGTCAATATTAGGCATTAAGGTGTCAAACATTGAAATTTGGGACGTTTACATTATCTTTCGCATAACCGTAACTTTAGCTTGTAACTTCATCCGGTCCGTCCCTTATTCAATTGAATTTTTATGTGTTTTTTTTATTAAATAAAACTTATACGTGTCATTACCCAAAGAAAGACGTCAATTTGGAGATATTACATTACATACATTTAATTATAATATGTCTGATATCAAAACTAAAATGTTTGTCGAACACAAACTATTTAAGTTGGAAAATACCAACACCTTGCTTTTTTAATTTGTTATTTTATTGTTAATGTCCTTTCACTGATTCTGGCAAAGCCTTCAAGTTAGAAAATATACTACGTCAACTGTATTGCCTTCTAGTACACCAGTTGTATTGTTTCAGCCATTTTGAGTACTTTGCAATTGTCGATAAGATAACTTATAGTTAGCACATAGAAAATTATATTGTAATAACTTTCTGTACATGTTTAGCGTTTCAACTGGAAGCGCGGCTGGTGTCTCGGCATTATGCCTCGCATTGTCTATCACAAAATTATTTAAATGCGCTAAAAAGAATAAAATAAACTTTTGCTTTAAAACTTTTACCTACTATCAACTTATAACGTCATACCACATTTTAGATGATATAAAAGCTTGTCGCGAGATTTACCTGAGTATATACGAGTACCTAAATCCCACGACAAGCTTTTATATCAACTAAAATGTGTTATGACGTTATAAGTTGATAGTAAAAGTTTTAGAGGAAAAGTTTATTTTATTCTTTTTAGCGCATTTAAATAAAAGCTTGTTTTTTAAAAAGTTTTTTACTGTTCATTCATTTTTTAGTTTTTAGTCATCGCTGGACAGGTTTCTCAGTATATTGTCCGCCATATTGGATTTAGAGTGACGTCACTTTATTCTTGGAGTTATTCTCAGCAAGCCCTTTCATTTGATACCCATACTGTAGGAGTGCATTAAAAATAACTATCCCGCCATCTTGGGTGTTCCGCCATGTTGGATTTTTTTGCTGACTGTACTGTCAACTGCTCATTGAGAGGATTGTAACGAGCCCAAACACGACGGGTTTATCCTGTGTAATTAAAGAGTTCCTACAGCCACCTTCCGTCTCCATCATCAGACCAGGTTCATGGTACCATATTATTGCATTGTCATCTGACTTACATAATTGTACAAAAGTTCAACTTGATTGGACTTTGGGAAGTGGGTCAAATTAAGATTCCAAGAATTTCTTACATACATATTTAGTTACAAGTGAAGCTAATAAAAGCTTGTTAATGACGACGCACCAGCAGCCTTCTCAGTTGAATAGCTGGTAGAAAATTTGTTACTGTACTAGCTATGGCCGGCGATAAAATAATTTAATGTACTATCCAAATTTAGTGTCTCATCGGAACTTCTCGGTCTGATATTCTCACGGTTAGTTGCACTGTCCGTATCACCAGTCATTGGGATTATCAACTGAATTTTCGACATAAAGTAATGATTTTTTATAGGTAGGTACTTATGTAATGTCTCTTCCAGATACAGGGGTCTTTTGGTACACAATTTATGACTATACATAAGTTTTCAAAATTTTAAATATGATTCACGCCAAGCAAGCCATTCTATTCTCTAGTAACAATTTGTTAACTACAAATTTCAAAGTTCAAAGTTTTTCGAGATATTGCTGAAATAATCCTATAGAAAAGGACGTAAGTGCCGTAATATTTCTGTGACAATCTACCTTTTAAATAGACACCAACCCTTCGTTGTGCGTGTCCGACACGCACTTGGCCGGTTTTTATAGATTTAACTTAGTTTTAATTTAGTTAATGTTAATTATCATCATAATACGTTAATTTTGTTGTTGTGTGAGTGTTGTTGTACGTTGTGTTTGTATATTATATACCTACTTTACAAAATAAATGCTTTATCATTATCCAACGTTCAAAACGCTCTCAAAGAGGTTTATGTAAAATGCGAAATAACGCAAGCTCACTATGTTTTTTTACAATTTTTTAAACAGCTCCGGAAATTACTTTTCCAAGGGTCGTCCCTATTCGTTTGGCTTTATTTGTATAAAGGATGACGTGTCCGACCCGTGGCTGAGCCGACGCCGTAATATGCGTCGCTGGGCTTGTAAAATCAGCTATGTAAAAAAAACTTTTCAGGAGACACAAAAAACATGTTTATTCTGTAACCAGGGTCAAGATTTAAAATTAAGTATTCCGAAAATTATACGTCTCACTAATAAATTATTGAGACGTATAATTTGAGGTTTAAATAAATACATTTTCTCCAATATGCTCGGAAATGTGCGCCTTACTGTAGCAAAAATAGTACGTGAAGTTCCTCGTTACTGAAAAGCGCCAATTTAAAAAGTTAAAAGTCATTATTGTATAGCTTTAGCGGCCAGGAATATATATGAAATTCCTTTACTGTATACTTTTTTTCCCTTTTAATCATATGTTTTGACCATGACAAATCATTACAAATAGCCAAATGCTCGTAAGTTTATAGGCCTAGCAATTTGTCATAACAACTTGCTGTCTCTTTCCAACTATTGCAAGTTGGTGTGACAAATTGCACCCGTTTGTAGTGTGCTTAAAGTTTAACCAAGTTTTTTTTTTTATTGTCATAGACAAAACGATTACTTTTGCAAGAGATCCATCCAGCAGAAGCTGAGACTGGTACCCATTGCCCAGATATATCTAATCATGCTTAGTTTAAATTGTAGTTTTGTTTTTTCTCTTATATTGATTTGTTTTATGTTTGTAAAGTTGTGGCAATAAAACATTTTTTTTTTTTTTTTTTTAGATCACGTTTTAAAAAATGTCTCAATACTATTGTATTAACTGAAGAAATTTAAATATTTTTGATATAATATTCAAATCGAACTAAATTGCGTTTAGATTTCAATCCCGTGTAATCTTTAATAATTTTAATTACATAAAATATAAAATTGTAATCGATTCTAATGTTTTTAATTTTTTATGTGGGCCAATTGAAACTGGCACCATGAGTCATGCCGTGTACATACTTTAAAAAAATAAGTTGGGCGGGAACATGATAGGTCATTGACATACTACTGACTGTTTTAAAATTATTGAAAATATTATTTGATTTCCTCGCATTTATGGAGAAAAGCACTATACCTGCCTCGGCGGGAATGGCAATTCGTGGATTCGTCTCTATTGTCGGATTCAGCTTCGCTTCATCCGACAAAATCAACTCATCTACGAATTGCTATTTCCCGGCCTCTGCAGTAATGTACTATTATTATTCTAGGACATACAATTACAACACACTTAACTTTTGACATCCTTTCCTAAAGGCAAATTTATAGACGATCTCTGTACGGCACGGTGTAAGATGTAATAAAGTCATCCTTAAATGCAAATAGGCCTTCCATCCTTAATTTAAGGCCTTATTCTAATTATCTCGCAGTTTAAGGATCGGTTTGGTATTTTGGAGGAACACAAAACCGATTGAAAATAAACGTCAGGTTAATAAGGTACTAAGCCAATTAAAAAAAAGTAGTTAATGAAAGTGAATGAAGCGAAAGAAGTTTCTCAGAATCGTAGCTAACGGAAGTCCATGATTTCTAATCTACCTTTCCGTCAAACAGAGGTGATGATACTTATTTTATAATTGTATTGTATGTATATAGGTGCACGCGGGCTGGATTTCCGCAACTCGACGTCATAATTGCGCTTATTTTGCGTACGGGTTATTGGCACTAAGTACTATTATTCGTGCCAACCTAGTTCTACCAGGAAGCCTAGCAGACCTATGTTGCCGACGGCCTCCGGTAGTGACCCCGGTGTTCGGAAGTGCATTGCCCAGTATTCTGCCACCCCAGGGCAGGTCAGGATGACGTGGGCGGCTGTCTCTTCCTCTTCCATGCAGGCTCTGCAGAGAGAACTGTCTGTAACACCTAGAGTGAAAAGGTGTCTGTTTAATAGTGCATGACCAGTTATGGCCCTGTCAGAAGGCGGAGTGCCGGAAGATTGTACCAAAATTCATCAAACTCCCCGGTATATCGAGGTTAGATAATCTCGACTGTACTAATAGGTCGAGAGCTTTTTCATTCAGTTTTTTTTTACGATGATATAATAATTCAAGTCTGTTATTTAGCAGAGAATCTTCACATTGTGATTATGACGTCTCATGGCATGTTCTGAATTAATTTTTTTACAGTTTCGTGACGGCAATTACCCATATATTTTATATGGGTAATTGCCGTCACGAAACTGTAAAATTAAAGCATAGATTAGATTAAAGCTCTTAACTATGTACAATTTTTTTGCAATCCACTCATTTTAATTTTAACAAAATTTTTAAGGGGTAGTAGTATTTCTCTTGTCCGTTGGATAGATATTATTTAAGCTAGCTAAAAGAGATTTGTAACTTTATTTGAATAATATTTATTTCAAACGTTTTAAGCGACAAATAAAAAGACATTTGAAATAGCAACGGCCATACACTTCGGCGTCGAGACAACACTGTTTTCGCCTGGCCGCTGCCACTGGGGATGCGAAACGTCTGGATTTCACGAATAAAATAAAAATAAGTAACGCCAACCTACCAATGCCTCCGAGTGTCCTACGATTCAGCCACGTCTCGGATATTTTGGCAGCGTTTGTTTGTTGCCTTATAAATGAGCGAGATCAGATAGCGATAACAGGAATACAAAAATTAGAAATTTCATTCTGCGAATAACTTAGGTTGAAAAGTAAATACAATGAACCAGTGAGAAATTCAGTAAATGACTTTTATAATGTATATATCATGGCAAATCAAGATTTTACGCTGGCATTACTTTCCAAACCAATTATATTTATGAAAATGTTTCCTGGTTATTTTAGTTTCGTAAACGCCAAAAACTAGGTACAACATCTGCCTCTCTATCTGAAATTCTGAAATAGAAGATATACGGGACACAGACTGAAAAACAAAAACAGCCCTTCTTCTCCCGTTCCCGAAAGTTAAGGAATGGATGCTATTTTTGGTTCAGAATTTAGCCCTTATTTAACGGATTTCCCAAGTTTTCACTTATTCAAATAAATATTTATAAAGGCAATAAGATCTCTGCGTTTCAATACATATGATGTTTTACAACGAAAGCAGATGAAAGGTTGTAAAACTATAATAAGAAGCACTAGATTTAACGTAGGAAGTAGATATACCTAATATAAGTTCATATTCAGTGGCAATCTTCTGGAGAGTGTTTTCTTTCTCCTTGTACAACAATGAGTAAAGGCATTGTAGAATGTTTTTGTCGATAGATACACATAATGACTTGCGTGTAGGCGAGAAATCGCCTGAGGCGCGCATACAATAGGACTAGTTATAATAGCTGTCATGTTTGTTTGTTGTCTACCATTATATTGTATTCGGTTTAACTCTTGGGGTAAATTACAAACAGAGAGCGGAACCGTAACCGTAACGTAAGCGTTGCGTTTGGCACGCTTCAAGTACTGTAAAACTGTATTGTAAATTGGTTTTCACTTCTCATGCTTGAAAAGTGTGTCATATTAGGCTTAGCAAGCGGGGTTAAAGTAGTACATGTAGCCCCTAGGGAAAATATGTATAAATATTTGTGATTTTTAAAACATTTAATTTGACCAATCAAAACACTTCGCCGTATTAAATCCACCAATCACCACTCTTTAAAAAACATTTGTATTTGCTATTAACTAACCAGATTACAGCTAATATTAAAAACAACCAATCAGAAACCAGAATTAATTTCAAATATCAGGTGTTTTTTAGTCCCTAACTCACAATAATTATTAAAACAAAAAACGCCTCTGGCCGTCAACGACGCGCCTGTAGACGGTCAGGCGGCCAATACACGGTGATTAAATACTGATGATATAAATACTCTTTCTATGACATGCAATGAGAAAGAGACAGCGCGTGAATCGAGTGATAATACTTCACCGTGTATTGGACGCCTCAGAGGCGTTTATTCGTGGTGTCAATATTTTGTATCTGTGTCAAAGCTGTTTATTAAAAAAAGTATGCCGCCAAATCGAATAATCTTTGCGCCGTGGAATTTATTATTGACTGTGGATGGACATAATCTTTGTTTTACTATTTTCTCGCATTCGAAGTAAAAAGTAGAGTGTATAACTCGGGTCTAAAAGCCATATTACCCCTCGAAATATTTCCCTCATTTCGCTCGGGAAAATAACCATCTCGTGGTAATATACTACTCTACTTTTCACTTCGACTGCGAGAAAATAGTAAAACAAAGATTATCCATCCACAATCAATAACAAATTTCACTGCGAAGAGATTGTTCAATTTAGCGTGAGGCGTTTTCTTTTTTAATGATTTGGAATTAGGGACTATAAAACACGTGATGTTTGATTGGTCGATTTTAATATGTAGCTGTATTCTGGTTGGTTGATAGCAAAGAGAAATGTTTTTTGAAAGAATAGTGATTGGTGGATTTAAATGATTTGGAATTAGGGACTAAAAAACACCTGATGTTTGATTGGTCGATTTTAATATGTAGCTGTAGGTATTGTGGTTGGTTGATAGCAAAGATAAATGTTTTTGAAAGAGTTGTGATTGGTGGATTTAATATGGTGAAGTGTTTTGATTGGTCAAATTAAATGTGTTAAAAATCATAAATATGTATACATATTTTCCCTAGGGGCTAGATGTACTACTTTAGCCCCGCTTATTGAGCCTAATATGACACACTTTTCGAGCATGAGATGTGAAAAAAGTTTTACCTTTATCAGATAGCAATCAGAATAGCAGAACCATCATTCCGTACGTAGCTCTGAAAAATTCTAATACCTAGCCTGCACATTTGATGGACATGAGAGGTAAAATTATAAAATAAATTTAATGAAGGTCGCCTAGAACATGTTTTAATGACCTAAGATTGTCATGGAAAAATACAATCACATAACGAAAGTAATAGCATTAATAAGTGTAATAAATGACAGGGCAAGCACTACAACTATTCGAATCGTATCTAGGGAGGCACTCTGTGAACCGAAAATGTCGTCCATAAATTGAAGTAGATGGTTATGAGGTCGCCAGTGCGTGACGTCTATTGTGGTCCCCGTACTCCCTTCTATTCATCATAATGTCGCGAATTTTATTGCCCAAACTCTTGTTTTGTTTCTTTCTTTCGGAACAATAGCATCTCTATTCTCCATCGCTTTTCGTTGTGATATAATATGATTGATAATGTTCGTCTCGTTCAAGAAATAAAAAATACTTTATTTAATACGGGCCGAGAAGAAAAAGGAATTGTACATTTTCCAGGCTGAGGAATCTTCGTCATAGTTTATTTATAAACTGGCTGTTTTTTTGCCACTCCATTAGCGCGGAATGTTAATTTTCATTCCAATTTAAGTTATTATGCGTTCAAAAATACCTTTATTCTCACTAGTTCTGTTGATCAGTTCTGTTGACAGAACTACTGGGATTTTTTGTCCCATTAGTTCTGTCGACGAGGAGTTCTGTTTATCAGTTTTGAATTTTATTCAAATACACTTTATAGTTTTCGAGTAAAATTCCTGTGACATACAGACAGACGGACATGACGAAACTATAAGGGTTCCTTTTTTGCCATTTTGACTACGGAACCCTAAAAAAGCCTACATGCATCTATTATGGTGAGGTGGGACACAGAAACCAAGTTTGCGGCGGAGTCTATTTTTGTAAAAAAACCGGTCAAGTGCGAGTCTGACTCGCGCACCGAGGGTTCCGTAAAAAATTTCATGCAACATTCATATCCGTCTTGCCCCACCCATTCATTTTGGAAAAATCTTAACAACGAATTGTGTAGTTAAGTCATGAGTACCTACTGCGCCATTTATCGGTGCATTTTGATATTAACTTGCGCGACTAAGGAACTCGGTATGTATGTTGTTTTTTCAGCGATAATTCTTTATCAAGTGAATTAATTTCGATATTTTTTTTATTTGCTAGAAGGTACTTTCAGAATACTTTCATACGAATTTGAAGGAAAAAAATTAAACACAGAAGTATTAAATTACAAAGAAAATTAACAAATTATTTTTGAAAAATAAAAAAATACGTTAGATAGAGGTCTGGTTTATCTGGTCTGGTAATATTTACGTTAATATTAATCATAGATATTATTTTTTAATTTTTCGCTTGGTGAACTTCGGAGATAAGGGGGGAATGGTATTTTTTCAACTTTTTCCTGTATAAATCTAAAATTTTCCACTGTAAAAAAAGAAAGAAAAACTGTTTTAAAATGTGCAATATAAGCCCTTTCATATGATGCTCCATTTGGCCTACTAACTAGACTTTAAATTCCCCCCCCCCCCTCTTATCCGTCCTTTTTTATAGAAATTTAAAAAATATTTATTTATTTTTTATTTTTCATACACGTGGATTAGCTTTATTTACAACTATTCCAAATTTCAAATTGATAGCATTCCTGAGATATTTAACTTTGTGACAGACAGACAGACAGACGGACGGAGTCGCACCATAAGGGTTCCGTTTTACCTTTTTTTTTCGGAACCCTAAAAAAGCGTTCGGAGTATGTTAATAAAATCATGTACCTCGGCCATAAGGACCCTTTTCGTTTCATACAATGCATACCAAATTTTTAAATGCGAAAGTAACTAAGTATGTATCTGTATGTCTACAGACTTTCATCACCTAAGGAGGGCGAAAGTTTATATGGAGCTGGGTCGTTCTTCTTTTCGACCGACAATAGCCTGTCCTTCGTCTTATTACGGCATCTCATTTGAGTAATGATGTTTACGGTTTTATAATGTTCGAATGAACGTCCATATTATTTTGTTAATTAGTGATATTTAATATTTCACTTTCTCTAACTAGCATTTTTTTTAATGTTTTTTTTTTTCGTAGAATGCCGTGACAGAGTGGTAAACCAAAAATGTTGTCCCCACTGAAAGAGTCCACTTTGTCACATGTTTTTTTTTAGAAACCAACCGTAAATAAATATTTATATTGGCCAGAAAGGAAACTTTAATTAGTTCTAATGAAGAAACCTATGCATTTTTTTTAAATCGCACTTCAAAACCACAATTTTCGATAGTTCAAAAACCAAAAAAACAGAAAAACCTCGGATCATTGTCGGTAAAAAAGAAGAACGACCCAGCTACGATTTAAACGAGTTCCGCGCGGACGAAGACGCAGGCAAAAGCTAGTTACTAAGCAATATATCTGAAATATTCCTACTTAGATAACCGTTATTCCATACAGGCGGATAACAGCAATATGAGTCAGGTCAGGTGGAATGCGAATCTGTCAGGCTGTGGATTACATTACATTGGTAATAACAAATTCTCGGGATACCATTTTGGAGGGTGTTGTATTTGTGAGTAGGAGACCCGTGCCGGGGCGCGACCCGCACCCTCGCGCGAACAACAGACCCGGCAAATTAACTGCAACCTTCCAATAACCATTAAATATGAACCACCTGTTGTACTTTTATTTTTAGAACAAAATCACATCGTGTACGAAAACTGTTGTTTTGTGTAATCGGGAGGAAAAATTCTTACCTTGCCATGCTTAATTTTGTGATTGAAGAAGTTAGTTACTCGAATTTTGCCCTCGTTCTTCGTACATTACTGAGTTACATTACTATCAATGTACAAAAAAATATTCTTCGTACAAAACCGAGTACTATAGGAAGAAACTTTCGTTCTTTGCACCTTACTTACTAGTTGCATTGGCAGTTATGTACAAAGAAGTAAATATTCTTCCTACATGACCCGGCTTTGTACAAAAAAATTACTGTTCTTACTACAAAACCAAGAAGGTTCAAAGGAAGTTTATTTTAACAATATTGGAAACTTCCCCGAAGTCGTTTCGGGGACACCCGGGAATTGCGCAAATGCCTTCGTCTTCTGGCGTCCGCATTAATCGGTAGTAATTGTTTCCAATGCAAACATCCGACCTTTTGCTGGTTTTTAGGGTTCCGTACCTCAAAAGGAAAAAAACGGAATCCCTTATAGGATCACTCGTGCCGTGCGTCTGTCTATCCGTCTGTCACAGTCGATTTGCTCCGAAACTACTGGACCGATTGAGTTGAAATTTGGTGAACATATGTAAATTTTGAACAAGGGGGCCACTTTTGGGGGATAAACTGGAAAATTAAAAAAAAAAGTTTCGCAAACTGTATTGTGTGACATATCAAATGAAAGGGGTTGTTGTAAGCATTTCAGATATTTTTTTTTATAATTTTAGCAAAAACTGATTTGAAGTAGGTAATTTAGGAAAATTGACCATCCCCGCTCCCCCCCCTCCCCCTCCCTTATCTCCGAAACTACTAGGCTTGAAATTCTGAAAAAAATATGGGAAATAGTTCCTTGCCTAAAGATTACAGGAAAACCTATAAGAAGTTTGAGTATTCAAAGTAACGGGAAAATTCTCAATATTTTACGGAACCCTCACCACGCGAGTTGAACTCGCACTTGTCCGGTTTTTCATATTCTCTTGTAGAAATCGGGCAGTACCTAATTAATTTGCTAGAACACATATAAGCGATGACAGTTTGAAAATCATTTTATTTTTTTAATACTTGACCCAAAATGTAATTAATACATAGTTTATTAGTCCACTAGATCTAAGTCAACGTACTTTCACAGTCTCATAGTGATAGCTTAGCTTTTAGTTAAGAGAATTGTGAATGGTCCTGTACTGCAGCAGTGGCATGGCGGATTTTTGTTTATTGCTTACTCGGAGAACCTCCTTATGGTTTTGTAGTAAGAACAGCAATTTCTTAGTACAAAACCAGGTCATGTAGACAGAATATTTAGTTCTTTGTACATAACTGCCAACGGAACTAGTAATGTACAAAGAATGAAAGTTTCTTCCTACATTACCCGGTTTTGTACGAAGAATATTTTTTATTTGTGCATTGCTAGTGATGTAACTCAGTAATATACGAAGAACAAGTGGAATTTTGATGCTACTTTAAGTGACACATTCTTGTTGTCTTCTAGTGGGTCTATTATTTATTAAGGGTTCCGTATTCAAAGAGAGTTTAAGAAAATAGCTTTGTGACAAGAGCATCATGCTGTACAGCCTTTGATGTGTCTGAAATAGTGTTATGTATTTGAAACCAGCCACGTGTGCGCTGTCCTGGCACAATTTTTTTTCTACTGAGTTCTAACATTCTCCTATTTATTATTATTAAGAATAAGAATAAAAAAGATTTATTGCATACCTACATTGCATTAGCATTAGTTAGTAAGTTGTAGCAACATAATTCGTATTTAAGCTTTGTGCTCTTTGGCGAGATATGTTTGTTTCCTTTCTGGATTGCTATGCCGTACTTTCTTCAGCTATATCTACATATAGCTGAAGAAAGTTTATTGAGGTTTTTTTTAATTCATTTATTTACTAAAGAATAATACAAAGAAAACATTTGTACAGCGGGCAAAGCCTTAAAGATTTAACAACCGCTGTATTCGCTCTTTAACTAATTATGATTATTTTACAGGGGTGCAGTTCTATTTTAACTCAATTAATATTCTTACAATACTTAGTTAATTACTAATGGCCGTATTAATAAAATTTCAAATGTTTTAGCTAAATTGCCGTTAAAATTCGTTTGTCTATCACTGTTGTCTGATTTGTGTTCGTAAGAAAGGGACATAAACACATGTTATAGTAGGTAAGTGATTTTTACAATTATTATATATTGTTCTTTTCACATTGAATATGCGTGTAGTTAGCACGTCAGCATAGATATAACGCTTTCATAGTACGTTTACATTTGTGTGGGTTATCACTAATGCTATTGATAGTTATGGCCAGTTGTTGGTTTATGATATAAGTAACTAGTAATTAATATCAAGAACTATTGTACCGTTCTTGCCCAAATAAACGTTAATTGTGCAGCACAAAAGTCTACGTAACTGTAGTATTCCTCTATTCTGGTTTATTAGATGAGCATATCTAAAATAGTTTGTACTAGTTAAGTGATGCCTTTACCTAATGTTTCTATTTTGTTTCCATTTTCTTTGTAATTTCTAATACAATGGTATGAGATTCGATAGAATTAGGAAGATGTAAGTATAGCATTACAACTTAAGGATAAAAAATAAATAAACACTTCATATTAAATTACGGAAAAATTGATAACATAAATACAACTTAGAAAAGTTGAAAAACCCCCGATTTTTGAATTTCAAAGTTCAATATCTCAAAAACGGCTGAGCCGATTTTATTGAAACGTAGCTACGAACCATCTCGATCACGTCAGCTTTCGGAGAGAAAAAAAACAGCATTAAAATCGGTCTATTCGTTTAGGAGCTGCGATGCCACAGACAGACACACTACCAGACACACAAATACACAGACACACAGACACGTCAAACTTATAACAACCTTGCTCGAATTAACGTGCGTCACGTAGGTACAAGCTATTTTAGAAATGCTCAGTTAAGTGTGTATTATTTTACTTAAAATTTAATATACAATTACACAAAACGTTTCAGCTTAAAACAAAGCTATTTGCCTGAGTCTCGTTTAACAGAGCGCCATGTTGCAAGTTCGTGTGCTGCTAGTTTCGCTATCCCGGATATATTTAGCTGCCCTTTGCCGACTTCAAGTTAACAATGCCTTGGGCGATAACTGAAAACAAGTTCTCTGTACCAGAGTTGAACCACAACAATGTACTTTACTTTGAGATACCTAGATAATTACACATTTCAGGCGATTGTTTTAATTCTTTCTCCAGCCACTTAAGCGTGAGGATGATTGTATGTATGATAATACTCAGTGAGTCGAGAATTAACATTTACTGCCTGCCTGCCTGCTTAATACAAATAAATAATTAACGCTTCTTAGAGAGTCGTGGTCATATCTCTGGAACATTTTGTCTCGGGTGATGTGTTTCCATCTCACAAAATTCTCAGCAATATACTTAACTGAAAAATATCAGCAATAGTTACCCCTTTTTGCCCGTCTACGGCAGAGATATGATTTTAGCAGTCTACGTTTGTACTAGCTTTTGCCCGCGGCTTCGCCCGCCTACTAAAAGTAATTTTTAACCATCTACACAAAAGGAGGATCTCAGTTTGACCCGTATGTTCCAATTGAATTGCAATTTGGCACAAATACTTTCAAGAATTTTCATGTCCACAATATTAAATTTCAAAATCGATGCCATTTTCGTAATTAACGTCCCAAAAAACCAGAAAAATGACACCCATATTGATATTTGGACATTTCAACCCTAACGCGGTGCGGTAGTAAAGGGGAGATGGTATTTCACATCCACCACGTTGGATTTTAAAATCGTGTTTGTTTTCGTAATCAGAGGCCCGATAAACCATAGAAACGATACCTATGTCGATTTTCAGACTTTGTCACCACATTCCTCCCTTTTAGGGGTTGAATTCTCAGAAAACCTGAAACACATGAAATAGTCTAACTAATCTTGTTTCCCCATACAAATTTTGGATCCCCATTTCACCTCCTAAGGGGGTGAATTTTGAAAAATCCTTTCTTAGTGCACCTTTAGACCTGTTTGGGCTGTACGTTGATAGATCAGTCAGTCAGTCAGTTTCTTCTTTTATATACTTAAAGAAGACGTACGTGTGTTCCACTGTAGCGTTTAAGATACTGAACCGATTATGATGAATGAGGTATCAATCGATTCGAAATTATGCTCCGGGTTACAGCAGGGGTTCAGTTAGATTTTCGTAGTCGGGATACAGTTGAACTTTTTATGCTGGTTAACATATTAAATCAAGTAAATTAGACATTACACTCCTAAGAAACAATTAAAAATAAATTTTCAGTTTCCTGTTCTGAATGTACTAAAACTGTGAATTTTCTGTCGGAATTCCCATCATCATTAATCATTCTCGAGCAAAAATAGATTATTGTGAAAGTAATGACTTCGGCAATTAACGTGCCACTCGTACGTAATTATCTGCTGAATATATACACTAGAACAGTTAAACTAAACCCAATACACTATCACAATCTTAGATAAATCAGGCATTTTTTTGTAATGTTTTTAGATAAAAATAAAAAAATATATATGGTACCTATTCATGTCGACTGACAGGATAGCCCGAAATAAGTATATATATTTATTTATTTATCTATTTAGTTCAGATAATCCTCAATATTTGTTTAGTTCAGAGCTTTATAAGATGACGTTCATGACGCTAGTGTAGTTGTAAGGCAGTCATGTCAAAACATCCTGCCTGGGCCGCGGCGGTCAATAGTAAACTTGTCATTAGCTATCAAATTTACTACTGACCGCCACCGCAGACCGCGCCAGTGTGTTTCAGGCCTTAATCTAAAAATGTTTTGCAAATTTTAGAAGGCCAATCAGATACGCACAGTTCATATTAAAATTTGATACTTATCAATTTATTTCACGCGTTCATTATGTCAAGTTAGCTTACGCATAAAAACACATTGGAATCAAATTGGAATGCAAAATGTAGGTACTTACGTCACAGATTCACTCGCTAAAATGTTCCAGCGGGGCTAGCACAACTGACGCCGCGCCGCGACGCGAGTCGAGAAAAATCTACCCTCCTTTTTCTAATTTGTACGGTGCGAGTGAGATAGGAGACGCTTAGTCGCGCGCGAAGCGACTGAGCAGCAAGTTGTGCTAGACGTACAGACAAGAAGTACCAACTCAAATATTGTTGCTGTGTGTCGTTGTACGTCAAATATTATTTAGGTACATTATACATATACCTAATGTGAGTATGTATGAGAAGATTGTTTAGGTCAAAACCCTCTTTCACGAAGTGTAACCCACATGAAAAACTTAATTGCTGTTATTCTCCCGGTCAGTTCGACCGTCACGTCCAACATGAAATTGGACCTCGTCGAAGTCTAGTTTATCAGGACCTAATCAAATAGAGCACAATTAGATTGTACCACCCCGCAATCTAAAGCGATCCGACCTCGCTATCTAAAATAGGGGTTGCTGTATATTTCCAGCAGTCAATCTGAATCAACACTTCGCTTTTCGGTATGGTATGGTATTGTGTTGTGTTACGCGCGCCCGCTTCCACGCGTCAGTACAAGTAAAGGGGTTGGTATCATACTGCATTGCGAAACATTGAGTCAAACTGACCTCCAGGAAACCTTTTAACTTTTGACTCGACTTACCTACTTATTGGTTCGTTATCACATTCGTTGCTCCCACAATTTTTAACATCAAACTTAATGATGTTAGCGTTCAGAATAGGTCGAGTTTTGAAGTGAGCGCGCGCGCGTGACAAATATGTTACAATTGATATTAGGTAGGCTTGTCAGTTTAGTCTGATTGACCACCAGTCTCGGGAAATACAAATTGGACCAGCGGGAAAATTAAACATAGCTACTACTAAAATAGACGCAGAGAAATACTACAGTACAAGTATTTAAAAAAACCATGTAATTAATTAGTGGCAATGGAAACATGAAAATAATGATTAAAAACCGGCCAAGTGCGTGTCGGACCACGCAAAACGAAGGGTCCGTGCCTATTAAAAAGGTCGTATCGTCACAGAAATTGTACGGCACTTACGTCCTTTTCTTTGAGGAAAGCAGTTTTTCAGCAATATCTCGAAAACCTCTGAACCGATCTTGTTCAAAACCATTTTCGGTGAATGAAATTAATAAGCCCTATGTCCATGAATTTTTCCATATTTTTAAAATACACCGTTCAAAAATTAGAGGGGGGGGACAGAATTTTAGTGACTTTCGGGGCGATTATCTCCGGCTCTATTCACTTAATCAAAAAAATGCTAAGAAATCTTATATTTATTTTGAAAGGCCTATCGATTGATGTGCCACACGGGGGGTCACAATGAAAAAAAAATTTTTGACTTTTAGTTTTATATATGGAATGCACCCCTAAAAATTTTTTTTTTTTGTCATTTTAATTACAAAACTATGTAGCGGCTAACAAAATACACCTATCCTCAAAATTTTATTCAAATACACCTTATAGTTTTCGAGTAAAATGCCTGTGACATACGGACAGAGGGACAGACGGACAGACGGACAGACGGACAGACGGACAGACGGACAGACGGACAGACGGACATGACGAAACTATAAGGGTTCCGTTTTTGCCATTTTGGCTACGGAACCCTAAAAATGTTAGTTAATTTGAGAAGATAATTTAATAAAGCATCGAATAGCTCGTCCAACACTTACAAAAACCTAATAAGTATATCAATGAGGCAGAAACCTAAGAAAGACAGAAATCGGTGTAAAAAAATGTATGTTGGAATGCATAACTGTCGACCGAATAGCCTAGTGGTTAGAGAACCTGACTATGAAGCTTGAGATCCCGGGTTCGATCCCCGGTCGGGGCAGATATTTGTATGATGAATACGAATGTTTGTTCTCGAGTCTTGGATGTTTAATATCTATTCAAGTATGTATTTATCTATATAAGTATGTTTATCCGTTATTTAGTACCCATAGTACAGGTTTTGCCTAGTTTGGGACTAGATCAATTGGTGTGAAATTTAAATGTCCCACTATATTTATTTATTATTATTTATAACGCAAAAACTCATACATGCTCATATTGCTCATACGTTTTGATAGGATTGTATATTTATTTTATATTATTATATCTATGGATTATTTAAAAAAAACCGGTCAAGTGCGAGTCTGACTCGCGCACCGAGGGTTCCGTACGAAATATCATACAACACACCCGTCTTGCCCCACCCATTAATTTTGGAAAAAATCTTAACAACGCATAGTGTAGTTAAGTCATCACAGCGCCATTTATCGGTGCATTTTGTTACTAACTTGCGCGACCAAGGAACTCGGTATGTACAGTAAGGGAAATGTATTCACGTACCACCGTAGAACCCTGTCGCAACTGACAGGCCGCCGTCACTCAAACTCGAGTGGTATGTCACCTTATTGCGATAGGGTTCTACGGTGGTACGTTAATACATTTCTCTTACTGTATGTTGGTTTTTCAGCGATAATTCTTCATCAAGTGAATTAATTTCGACAATTCTTTTTTTATTTGCTAGCAGCTACTTTCAGAACACATTCATATGAATTTAAAGGAAAAAAATTGAACACAGAAGTATTAAATTACAAACAAAATTACCATATGATTTTTGAAGAATCCAAAAAAATTACGCTAGATAGAGGTCTCGTTATACTTTTCTGGTAATATTCACGTTAATATTAATCATATATATACTTTTCAAATTTTTCATTTGGTTAACTACGGAGATAAGGGGGGAATGGTATTTTTTTCAACATTTTTCTTTATAAATGAAAATTTTACCATTGTAGAAAAATAAAAAAAAACTGTTTTAGAATGTACAATTCAAGCTCTTTCATATGATACCCCACTTGGCCTACTAAATAGACTTTGAATTTTTGCCCCCCCCCCCCCCCCTCTTATTCGCCCTTTTTTATACAAATTAAAAGTATATATTAAAAAATATATTTTCCATACACGAGGATTAG
Source organism: Epinotia nisella (assembly GCA_932294315.1). Classification (NCBI taxonomy): domain Eukaryota; kingdom Metazoa; phylum Arthropoda; class Insecta; order Lepidoptera; family Tortricidae; genus Epinotia; species Epinotia nisella. The sequence continues at coordinate 10,020,245 of OW028682.1, read as the reverse complement.
ATTTGTTTAAAACTTCTAAATTTCAAATCGATAACATTAGTAGTTCCTGAGATATTTGACTTTGTGACAGACAGACAGACGGATGGAGTCGCACCATAAGGATTCCGTTTTTACCTTTTTGGTCCGGAACCCTAAAAAGTTCTGTTTCTTAATAAGCAGTTAGTAGTAAAATATACTAGATCAGGTATGCCCAGATTTTATCGCGATCTTTAATTAAGATAAAAACTTCCGATACACAAATATCT